>CM057449.1:359465000-364465000 GCA_016271365.2 Neoceratodus forsteri | reverse complement strand
TTTTCCTCAGGTTGGGCCTTTGCTATTCTGACTTCCCTCCCTGCTTCCTTCTGCCTTAACTGGTACAGCTGTCTGTCCTGCTCCTTCTGTGTTTCCTTATACTTCCGGAATGCTATCTTTTTCTTCCTGACTTTCACAGCCACCTCTTTTGAGAACCATAGTGGCTTTTTCTTTCGTTTTGATTTGTTCATTTGCTTCACACAAAGGCTTGTTGCCTCTGTGATGGCAGTTTTGATAATTCCCCATTGTTGCTCCACACCTCCTTCTAGCCTGTTTGCTAGTGCTTTTCTGAGGCACTCTCCCATCTTGCCAAAGTCAGCCCTCCTAAAGTCCAGTACCCTCACTTTTGTAGGCTTGACTCTGTAGCTGAGTTTAACGTGAACCACACTGTTTGATGGTCACTTGTCCCCAGATGGCAACCCACTTCTAGATCTGAGATCCTCTCACTGCCCCCGTTTGAGAGTACGAGGTTTAAGATTGCTCCCTCACGAGTGGGTTCCGAAACTAGCTGTCTAATGCCTGCCACCTGTAGGGCATCAAGAAAGGCCCTGCTCTTGGATGTGGCTGCAGCAAATGTACTCCAGTTAACATCTGGCATATTCAGGTCTCCCATCAACAGTATCTCCCCTTTCTCTGCCATTCTAAGAATGCCTTCTATCATATCCTTGTCCATTCCTTCCCCCTGACATGGGGGTCTGTACACAACCCCTGTGCGGATTGTGGTGCCCTTTCTAGTCTCCAAGGTGACCCACAGTGCCTCCTCTCCTCCCTCCTCTGTGTTTCTATGTAAAACTGTAGCTGTAATATTTATTTAAAAAAAAAAACTGACACGGTTGCCTGCAGTGCTTGCGTTTCCAGAATGTTCAGATGCATAGTACTGTACTTTAGAACGCATCAGGAGGTGGTGTTGGAATGCAGCGCTGAACCAAGGTATAGACTGTCAGAGTGGTGCACAATTTTAGAATGTTGGGGGGTCATGTAATCTTGGCAAGTGGCAGGGATGTGCCATCTTGCAGTGTGGTTGGACACTCAATTTCAGAATGCAACAGGGACACATGTAACCCCCCTTCAAATGGCTTTGTGTGGGCCACAGAAAACATTACTTGGATGAAGAACAAGCATTCTGGCCCACAAGCAGTGATAGGAAAAGGCAGTGGATCATCATGCTGGCTTCCATCAAAACAAACTCTGGCAGAGCCACTACGGCTGCAAATGCATTAACTAGATAAGGGTGTTTCATGGGCTTAAACATAAATATGAATTGCATTTAGTAAGGCCAACAATACCATTCCACATATGACTTGTGAACAAGCTGGGCAGCCTGAGAATGGGTCACAAGGTAGTAAACTGAGTTAGAAAGTGGTTGAATGATAGAAGATAGAGAGTCAGGGTAAATGGTGCTCAATCTAAGGAAAGGTGAGTGACCAGCAGGGTGCCACAGGGATCAGTCCTGGGCCCAGTCCTGTTTAATGTCTTCATAAGTGAAATTGCAGAGGGGCTGGAGGGAAAGTGCACCTCTTTGCAAATGACAGTAAGATCTGCAACAGGGTGGACACTCCAGGAAGGATGGAAAAAATGAGGAGGGACCTAGGTAAACTGGAGGAATGGTCCAAAGTGTAGCAGCTGAGATTTAATGCAAAAAGGTGCAAAATAATGCATTTGGGTTACAGGAACCCAGGGAGGATTACGAGGGGGGAGGGAGACTGATGGTCACCAAACAGGAAAGGGATTTTGGGGTAATCATATTGGATGACCTAAAGGTGGCTAAACAATGTACCAAGGCTGTGGGGAGAGCCGGTGGGATGCTGGGGTGCATAGGGAGAGGTATCACCAGCACAAGGAAGTAGGTGGTGATGCCACTGTGCAGATCACTGGTGAGGCCTCATTTGGAATACGGTGTCCAGTTCTGGAGGCCGCATTTCCGTAATGTAACTTTAAGTCACAAATGGGTTAGACAGTTCTATTTTAGATCTGTGTCCCTCTCCCTTTCTGCTCTCACTGGTTACGCTAACTGAATGCAACCTGGAAATATCTAGGCAGCATGATAATTCACCTGCACAAGCTGCTTCTCGGTTCACATCACTGTCTTTTCAAAATTTTAACTTTTTGTTGAAAATATCAGCTTGCCACAGTAATACATAAGCTAAAGTGATGTCACCTACCAGGAGTTGTAAGACATACTGTAGCTAGCTTGGCTTGAGGAAGGGTGAACATGGTCAGGACCCCATAGCAGTTGAGATGCATATGCAGCAAATAAATCCAGATGCGCTAATTTACCCTACAGGTGTTAACTGTCACAGTCTGCATAATGCACAAAGCTTACTGTGATGAATCTTCATATGGTTTTGCTGGTTTGGGTTCTACTGTTCATAACACAGAGATGAATAGCTAGGGAAGAAATGTTTTCAATGACTGCCAAATGTGGTACAGTGGCAGATGTTTTGTAAAGTTATAACAGAAGTTATGTCTATGAGGTATTGTTATCCAAGATTGGATCATGTTTTCATAGAGAAAGATTACATTTGAGGTACACGATTGTCCCTTTGTAAATCCCTGCTGCTCTCTGTCACCGAAATCACTGTTAGGCATGTGGCTAACTTATATCTTTAAGTAGTGATTCTAGAATTTTACCCGGAACCTGTATTTATCAATTCTAAAAAAAAAACATTTTGAGGGGTACCTAGTTATGGATTATCCCAATACTTAATTTCAGCGTTTTAGTGGAAACTTTGCACTCTGATTTTTTTTAATTTTTTTTTTTATTCTGAATTTTTTGCAGTATAGTGTCTGTATTTATATTAATTCTGTTGGCATTCCTGGTAATGTACAGGGGCAGAGGACTGAGTTGTGATTAGGTTTGAATAAGGAACACAAATATTCATTACATTGGTTTGCTATCTCCACTGGATTTTTTACTGTTTCCCTTTAATGTTAATATTACTTATATTCTTTTTTTTTTTTTTTTTTGGTTTAGACTATTGATGTAGCTGCACAATTGCTTGCTGTTGCTTTTGTCTATATCTGTTGCAAGTTTGAGTTCCATTTTCTTTTTGAAATGGTTACTTTTGCTTTTACGTTTCTTTTAAAGTGTTTAATATTCTGTCCATGTGGTTATGTCATGGCTTTTGTTTTCAGATATTTTATTGCATGTTTAGTTTTTTTTTTTTTGTGGAGTAACTTTCTTCAGATCCTCATCTAGCCATCTTGCTTGTCATCATTTGTTGTTATATTCCTTCATCCTTTTAACGTAACTATTGCAAGTGATAATATGTTACCCTTTATAATCTGCCAAATGTCATTCCCTGTTTTGTTGTTTTAAATTTTATGCCAGTCAGTTTCTTAGATTTTTTGGTTGTTTTGTTCTTTTCTACTGCATCTAGGACCCTTTCCCTTCCTTTGTATCCTTTTCAGCTGTTTTCTATATTTAGGACTTCTTTTACTTGAGCTTTCATCCTTTCACAAGTAAAATGAGAATGTATTTCAGTGCTGCTCACTTGCTTTATACATATTATCCCCCGCTTTGGCTTATTTTATGCACACTTTTTCTTTTGTGTTTGTTTCCTTTTTTCTCTCTTTTTCTTTATGGTCCTGACTTCTATAGAGATACATATTTTTGATTTAAATTGACAATAGGTTGATTCCATGTATTTTGAATATTTGAGCAGTACTTGTTACTGGCATTGCATTACTGGTACCATAGGCTTTATATTTAACATCTTAAAATTGATGTCAGCATGAATGTATAATGCTCATGTACCAGCTATTTACTAACATAGAAACATAGACGCTGTCGGCAGAAAAGGACCTCCTGGCCCACCTTGTCTGCCCTAAGGTACCTACCTACTGTGCTGCCATGGACCATAACTGATCTCAAGCCTTAACGCCCCCCCCACACACACAAGCCCTGTTACCAAGGTCCCCTTATGGGTATCCCATGCATGTTTGAAACCTGTTACCATTTCAATACCCATTACCTTTGCTGGCAGGCTGTTCCAGGTGTCCACCGCCCTCTCTTTAAGGAAGTATTTCTTTGCATCCCCTCTAAGTCTTCCCCCTTCAAGCTACATATACCTCCTTGTCCTTGAATATCTCTTTCTCAGCAGAATTGAACCTTCATGTACCTTACTGATACCTTTGAGATATTTGAATGCTTCTGTCATGTCTCCCCTTTCCCTCCTTTCCTCTAGAGAGTACATATTTCTAGGGACATGGATATGTTGTTCATCCACACTCATTGGCAGGTATCCTTGCCGCTTTAAATCTTGCCGGAAGGTCTTCAAGTTTGCTCCTCCCACCCACCCGGGTGGTATAACTCTCGGCTCCGGCCCATGACGCCAGATCTTCCTTACCGCTTGGAAGCTCAGGTTCCTCCTTAACGCTCTGCGTTTGAGACTGGTTCCTATTTCTCCGTTTGCGGATTTAAAATAAATTTTTCGAAAAAGACTTCAGTCTTGATCCTCGTGACTCGATGGACAAATCGACTCGGATTTCGGGAGATGCCCATGCGGCAGAAGATGTCTCGGACGGATCCACACTCACGTGTGTCTACTGCTTAGGCCTTGAGCACGACCGCAGGCTTGCGACCTGTGCTCATCTTTCTCGGCCCTCGTCCTCGAAGACCGTGCTGCCCGATTGCAACTGGGCCGTCCCGAGAAGCGTTTCCCTCCGGTGAAGTCCAAGGAGGCCCGGTTGGCGGTGTTCGCGGTGGCGGGCTCGGCGGATCAGCTCGGTGGATGATCGCCCTCGAAGGAGGCGCGGGCCGTATCTTCCTCGGCGCGAGCATTTATCCGCTCTCTCTGGGTTCTTCCTACCACGGCTTCTTTTAAGGAGCTTTGTCTGTCCCTCTCCACTAAGGGAGAAGGGCTTACGTCTGCTGGACCTTATTCTCGGTCCAAAGAAGGACAGGGTAAGTCCCTCCGTCGGCGCTCTTGGGAGGCGGGAAGGTCCCTCTCCCGAGTCGTCGGCCGTTCGGCTTTGGTCGACCGTCGGCCGGCCACTGGCCTCACGGTGTCCCGTCAGGTCAGTTGACGAGACTCCCACCGAGAAGTCGAAGATTTTCTCGACCCGTTGGGCGGGCTGTCGCCTTTAGCAGCTGAGATTCCCTCTCCCGGTTCCCGGGAGAGTTGAGGATCCGTGGCTCGCCTGTGCCTCGGTTCCGGAGCCCTCGGATGGACCATCGAGCGAAGGAGTGCGGTTCGGCGACACCTCCCGCACCGACCTCGGAAATTCCGGGACTCTCGGTCTCGGTCTCGGACCTCTTCGGCGGTCCAGCGATCCCACGTCTCGGCGGTCTCGGTCTCGGCACGCGTGGCTGGCGTCGCCGCTCATCCTCGTCTCCTCCTCGGATGAGGAGGCTTCGATGTAAGTCGTCGTGATGCGAGGACCTTATGTTTTAACAGCTCCTCCTGGCCTGAATGGCCGACCCCATCGCCTTCCCGGCCATTAAGTGGCTGTCACGGGCGGCCGACCGACCCTCAACTTATCCAGGGCATACACCGGCGGTTGTTCGGCCAAACCAGCTGCTCCACGATTCCGGTGAACCTCTGCCTCCAGCCACCAATTGGGGCTCCGACCAAGAGATTCTCCGGTCGGCTAAGGGTCTACCCATTGGCTGTCAAGTACCTCACTCCCGACCGACCTCGGCAGGTGAAGAGTGGCTCTGCCAGAGGCAGCTCTTGAGGACTCTTCCGAGTCCGAAGATGATTCCTCCTTTTCTCAAGCGACTGGACTTGGAGTCTTCAGGAAGTCAGTCAATGGACGATAGCCGTCGTCCTTCCTAGGACTGCTTGGCTCATCTGGAGTCCACCGGGATGGAGCTCGAACCCGTTTCAAAGCGGGCCAGGTATCCTCACGAATTCTGGACCCGAGGATTCTCCGGCGGAAGGCCTTTCGGTGGCGAGGCCATAGTGGGTCCGGCACTGGGCTTAGCAGCGCTCTGCTTCCTGCCCTGCGCCTTCCGGCCAGGATGGCCAGGAGTATGCGGTCACGGTTCCTTGTCCGGTTTTGGAACACCCCTCTGCTGAGGGGGTTGGTTACCGACAGCGTTTTCCGGTAGCCCGGCTAGCGCCAGGGATATGGACAAACCTCCTGACAAGAGAGTCAGAAATGGACTATGTCGTTTGAAGTGCCACGCTGCGCCCTCCTCTCGGCCTTCACAGGCCAGTTCGGCCGTCCTCATGGCACATTTTCTCATGCCCTGTTGGGCCCCTGGATGAGGTCATCCCTCATCTTCCCGCCCGATCTGCAGACTACAGTTAAGCAGGTGCGGGACCAGAGACAGCGCAGTGGCCAAACAGCAGCTCAGACTGCTTTGGATATAGGGGACTCATGTGCCAGATCGGTGGCGGCCGCCAGTGGCTATGCGTCGTCGTGAGGCTTAGCTGAGGATATCCACCTTCGCGGATACCCAGCACAGGTTGGCGGATGTTCCCTTTTGGGACTGACCTCTTGACCCTGGGGTGGAAGATCACCTGCAGAGGATCAGAAGTCCAATGCTACCTTGGACTCGGTCTCTTCGCTCAGAAGGACAAAGGCAAAACCACAGCCCTAAGCCCTTTAGTCCTTCTGTGCCTTCGGCCTTGACCCAGCAACGTCAGGACCCAGCAGGTCGCCTCGGCATCCCAAACCCAAGCCCGGCTTCCTAACAGGAGGCAGGGAGAAAAGGCCAGGAGGTCCCTCGCCGATCCCTCCTCCAAGCCTGCCCAGTGACGGGCTGAGGATGTCGCCCCATTCCCGTCTCCCACCCTGGGTCCCCGTGAGAGGACGGCTCCGCCACCCTGTTCCGCCTGGTCCGCTGTTACCACGGACAGGTGAGTCTTGGAGGTGGTGGGAAGAGCCTGCCTCTGGAATTCGAGCAGGCACCACCCTTCAGAGCCGTCGCCCTGGAAGCTTAGGTCCCAGCCTCACTGGCGGCTCATCGAGCCGACATCGCTCTCCTCCTCAGAAGGAGGTGATAAGAGAGGTGGTGGACCCTCCTTCAGACTCAGGGTTTGTGTCCAGGTACTTCCTGGTTCAAAGCGGACGGGGCTGGCGCCCATTCTCGACCTACGACCTAAACAAGTTCCTAAGGTCTCGAACCTTCAGGATGGTCACTCTAGCTCAGATAATACCATCCTTGGAACACAGTGTGGTTCTGCTCTCTGGACTTGCAGGGACGCGTTTTCCACGTCCCTATCCGTCCATCACCAGAGATTCCTTCGCTTCTGGCGGAAGGATCCTTATCGAGTTCCAAGCCATGCCCTTCGGCTTGTCTCCAGCTCCCGGGGTCTTCACCAAATGCATGGCAGTGGTGACAGCATTCCTGCGGTGCCGAGGGGTCCGGGTGTACCCTTACCTGGACGACTGGCTGATAGCAGCTCCCTCCAGGAAGGAGGCGGAGTGGTCCAGAGATCTGGCCCTCCAGGTCTGCTCTCAACTGGGCCTCCTTATCAACGAGGCCAAGTCGACTCGAGCCAAGCAGGTGATTCTATTCATCGGGCGCAGCTCGACTCTCTTCGAGCCAGAGCGCGGCTCCGCGGACAGGGCGGGTTCTTTCCTCCTTTGCCCGATCATTTCTGGTTGGGCATTAGCCTACCCAGGACTTCCTCGCCTCCTGGGTCTCATGGCGGACCCACCAGCGTGGTCCGTTGGGCCCGGCTGGAACATCGTCCTTCAATGGGACTGGCCAGCCAGTGGTCTGGCAGCTGCGATCCTTTGGACCAGCTTGTCGGTGACACAGGGGATGTGGGCAGCTCTCCAGTGGTGGACCTTCCAGATCATTTGCAGGAGGGCATCCCGTTAAATCCGCCCGAGCCAGCGGTCTCTCTATCGACCGATGCCTCTCTGATGGGTTGGGGTGCCCATCTGGGGAACACAGCTCATGGCCTCTGGTCCCAGCAGAAGTACCGTTGCCACATCAACCTGCTGGAGCTCGAGCGGTCCGCCTAGCTCTCACCGCCTTTGCTCCGTTCCTCCGGGTCAAGTGGTCCGAGTCAGACGGACAATACCACGACCATGATTCTATCTAAACCGCCAGGGCGGGACGCGCCATGCTCTATGCAAGGAAGCCTCCGATTTGGTCACTGTAAGTAGCCTGGAGGCGGATCTCCTAGCCATTCATGTGGCAGGAGCCTCCAACACCCTGGCCGATGCCCTGAGCCGGATAGGGCTGCATCCACAGTGGTCTCTCCTGCGGAGGTAGTACAGCATCTGTTCTCCCATTGGGGCACACCTCAGGTGGACCTGTTCACCTCCAGGGAGAACCCTGAAGCTGAGACTGTTCCATGCCGCCCCCTCAGCAGGGCTCGCTGCAGGGGATGCCTTCTCGAGGCAGTGGACCCGGGCCTCTTTACGCCTTTCCCCATTTCCCTTGATCCACAAGGTGCTTCTCAAGCAGAAGGGACAAGGCGCAGGTGATTCTGATAGCCCCAGACTGCCTCGCCAGTTCTGGTACCCAGATCTCCTCAGTCTCAGCTCCAGGACTCCCGGCAGCTTCCAGCTCGCCCGGACCTGCTCTCAGTCAATCAGGGGAAGGTGTTCCATCCGGACCTTCAATCCCTGCACCTGACGGCCTGGTTCCTGAGCGGCTAGAGTTCCAGGCCTTGGGTCTTTCCGGTGAGGTCCTCAATGTAGTTGAGGTGTCCCGTAAGGAGTCGACCAGGAAATGCTATGCCTTCAAATGGAAAAGGTTTTCCATTTGGTGTCAGGGCAAGGGCCTGGACCCTTCCTCCTGTTCCTTGGCAAGCATCTTGGACTATTTGTGG
The DNA here is from genome assembly GCA_016271365.2 of Neoceratodus forsteri. Lineage (NCBI taxonomy): Eukaryota > Metazoa > Chordata > Ceratodontiformes > Ceratodontidae > Neoceratodus > Neoceratodus forsteri. Next base: position 364,456,259 of record CM057449.1, on the reverse strand, counting down.
TCCCTTTCTCAGCAAGGGCTTAGGTCGACGACCCTAAGGGTGCACCTGGCAGCCATCTCTGCTTACCGGTGCGGGCAGGGAAGCAGTCGGTGGCGCAGGAGAAGGTGGTCTGGCGGCTTTTCAAAGGCCTTGATCACATTTCCCTCAGTCATGGGAACCCCACCTCCGTGGGATCTACTGCTGGTACTGGCAAAGCTCATGGGCAAGCCATTGAACCTATGCACAGGTGTGCTCTCTCTCACCTGTCATGGAAGACCGTCTTCTTGGTGGCTATCCGTCAGCCAGAAGGATGGGAGAGCTCAGGCGCTTTCCATCAGTCCCCTTACCTGGTCTTCCACAGGGAAAAGGTTGTCCTCGCCCCCACCGAAATTCCTTCCGAAGGTGGTGTCGGAGTTTCACCTTAACCAGGTGTTGACTCTGCGGTGTTCTACCCCAATCACACCTGGAGGCGAATATAGGCTCCATACTTTGGACCCTAGAAGGCGCTCGCCTATACAAGAGCGCATGCTGAAATTCGGGAGAGGTTCACCAGCTGTTTGTCACCTCACGCTGAAGCCCGCATCTGGCAGACCTGCAGCCAAGCGGACGATAAGCAGGTGGGTCACTTCCTGCATAGATCTCTGCTATAAGTTGGCGGGCATGGAGCCTCCCAGAGGATAAGAGCTCATTCTACCGCCATACTGCTGTAGCAGTGGCTGCTTCCAGGGACGTCCCTATCCAGGAAATCTGCAGTGCTGCTACCTGGAAGTCAGCAAACACCTTCATTACCCATTACCACATCGACCTTGAGTCACGCCGGGATGCTGGTTTTGGGGCCTCGGTTCTCAGTCTCTCTTTCCCAAGTAAGTATTGGGGTGTCGTCTTGCCTCCCTCCTCCCGGAGAACTGCTAGGAGTCTGCCAATGAGTGTGGATGAACAACATATCCATGTCCCTAAATACAGGTTACTCACCTGTAACAGGAGTTCTAGGAATGGTATATGTTATTCATCCTACGACCGACCTCCCGGCTTGACGCACAACCTGAGCTTCCAGCGGGCCAGATCTGGCGCTCATGGGGCGGAGCCGAAGTTACTAACCGGTGGGTGGAGGAGCAAGCTTGAAGACCTTCCGGCAAGATTTAAAGCGGCAAGGATACCTGCCAATGAGTGTGGATGAACAACATATACCATTCCTAGAACTCCTGTTACAGGTGAGTAACCTGTATTTAACTCCCTGAGTCTTTTCCCATAGTGCTTCTGGTACAAGCCATGCACCATTTTGGTTGCCCTTCCCTGTACTGCCTTCACCCAATCTATAGCTTTTCTTAGGTGGCTGGAACCTCCAGAACAAATGTTTGCAACAACAGATAGGGATCATAGTAACATCAAGAAAAGAGAAGCATAAAGAATATAAAGTCAATTAGTTTAAAGTTGAACTTAGAAGCTGTTGACAGAAAAGGACCTCCTGGCCCAGCTAGTCTACCCTAAGATCCCTACCTACCTACTGTGCTGCCATGGACCATAACTGATCTCAGCCTTAACCCCGTGCACCAGCCTTGTTATTAAAGGTCCCCATATGTATCCAGCCATGTTTGAAACACCTACCTACCCGTTTTCGGTACCCATCACCTATGCTGGCAGGCTGTTCCAGGTGGCAATTGTCCTCTGTAAAGAACTATTTCTCGATCCTCTAAGTCCCCCCAGCTACATATCATGCCCCTGCCTTTGAACATCTCTTTCTCAGCAGAATTAGAACCTTCCTGTGCCTTACTGATACATTTGAGGTATTTGAATGCTTCTATAATGTCTCCCCTTTCCACTAGAGAGTACATATTTAACTCCCTGAGTCTTTCCCCATAGTGCTTCTGGTGCAGGCCATGCACCATTTCGGTTGCCCTTCCCTGTACTGCCTTCACCCAATCTATATCATTTCTGAGATGGCTGAGACCTCCAGAACAAATGATTGCAACAGCAAATAGGGAGCATAGTAACATCAAGAAAAGAGAAACATAAAGAATATAAAGTCAATTAATTTAACATTGAACGTAGAAGCTGTTGCCAGAAAAGGATCTCCTGGCCCACCTAGTCTGCCCTAAGGTCCCTACCTACTGTGCTGCCATGGACCATAACTGATCTCTAGCCTTATCCCCCACCACACACACACACACACACACGCACAAGCCCAGTTACCAGTGTCCCCTTATGTGTATCCCATGCATGTTTGAAACCTGTTACCATTTCAGTACCTATTACCTTTGCTGGCAGGCTGTTCCAGGTGTCCACCGCCCTCTCTGTAAAGAAGCATTTCCTCGCATCCCCTCCAAGTCTCCCCCCTTCCAGCTACGTAATCATGCCCCCTTGTCCTTCTCTTTCTCAGCAGAATTGAACCTTCTTGTACCTTATTGATACCTTTGAGGTATTTGAATGCTTCTATCATGTCTCTCCTTTCCTCTAGGGAGTGCATATTTAACTCCCTGAGTCTTTCCCCATAGTGCTTCTGGTGCAGGCCATGCACCATTTTGGTTGCCTTTTTCTGTACTGCCTTTACCCAATCTATATCTTTTTTGAGATGGCTGGGACCTCTAGAACAAATGTTTGCAACAGCAAATAGGGATCATAGTAACATCAAGAAAAGAGAAGCATAAGGAATATAAACTCAGTTAGTTTAACGTTGAATCAGTTCATGAGAACTTTGCATTGCGGTCTGCATTTGTAATCTAATGCAGTTGGAATCATTGAAGTGTAGTATTCCCTTCTCTCTATAGATATCTTGCAACTTTGTATACATCCCTGGCAGTAGAAATGTCTTTCTGTGGCTTACACAGGCACTTAAAACAAGCAAGAAAAAGATTCTCCTACTTTTTAATAAAAAAAATCCCAGCTTTGTTTGTTTAGACAGCTGTGGTGTTCAGCAGTAGGTATCCCAGAGAGAGAGAGATAAGGGGTTGGCTTTGTGTGGCTGCAGAGGTAGGGAAGAGAAATTAACTTGTTTTTCAGGGGATGCAATTTGATTTCGTATATCACCTTACACGCATGATGCATCTCACAGCTGAATTTAAGAGTTAGTAACAAGTGAATTACTCCATACAGGTAAAGGGATACAGCTTCATCCCCAAGAGATGCAAATTGGACATGTTACTTTATCAATCATCTAAAATAACACAAGTTTAGTTGTACATTCTTACTATGAGGGAAGGTACCCCCACAGCAGGCACTAGGGTTCAGTCCTAATACTGACACTGCAGTGCAGCATGAGGGGGGTGCTGCACTCCTGAGGTGCCGTTTTTCAATGAGACATTAAACCGAGGTCCCGTCTGCCTGTTCTGGTGGTGGTTCAGGCAGACATTAAAGATCCCATGGCACTTCTCGAAAAGTGTAGGGGAATTTTCCCAATGTCCTGGCCAAATTTCCCCCATTCACTAAAAATACCACCAACAGCTTAATCTGGTTCAATTTCAGTTGGTTACCATCTGTACCCCTCCCCCCGGTCACCCCTGTAAGAGGGACTTCTAGTCTCAGTGGGCCTTTCGGGTCAACAAAATTCAATAAGTAAATAAACTAAATAAAGTAAAATCAACCAGCATGGTTAGGAAACAAAAGAATTCACACCTCTGGATGAATGGGGAAGGGATACCAACAAAATAAGTTTTTCAGTTTGCGAATGGTAGTAAATTAAGCACTGAAACTTAAGAAAGAAAGAGTCCATGAAACACTATGGAGGAGGTTTCAACTTGCAAAAAAAAGGCAGTAGTGAGGAGGGCTCAATTAACTTCTTTCTAGCCAGAGGAAAGGCCCATAAAACACTATGAAGGAGGTTTCAGTTTGCAAAAAAAGGCAGTACTGGGGAGGGCTCAATTAACTTCTCAAGCCAGAGGAAAAATGGTGCTCTCCAGCCTCTATACACACACAGGCAGCGTAGTAATGAGGCTTCAGCAGAGGACACTATTTTTAACACTCTATCACGTTGTTTGGTAGGTAACTTATGCAGCAAGTCCTTTCCTCAAAGCAAAACGTCTGTAGGGCTACACCCACTGCAGCCTTAAAAAGGTGGCAGTATAAAAACAGGGGAGACTCAAGGGGGCTCTCAGGGCTGAGTAACGAGGGCTTGAGGGGCTGAGATTGTTGGTTGTGAATTTAAGCTCTTATAAAGCTACAATCAAGCAGAGTAATCTGGGGAGAGGAGTTGGGACAGTCTCTGTCTAACTTACTGGGACAGTTTCTGTGTAATTACTGTGGGCAGTCCCAAATTCTGCTGCTGGCCTTGATTTCTGTGGCAACTGCCACGTGCTGCAGAATCGCAGAAAACTGAGGGCTTGCCTCCCACCCCAGGGAACTTGTGATCAAGAATCCTGCCCCTACTAGGTCTGCAGTATCCATACCTCACCCCGAGCTTCAGGTACTGCAAACCCTTAATTGTGCTTCAGCCCCGAGACATGATGCAACTCCCAGTCAAGATTCGGCCAGATTTGATGCACTAGCAGAAAGGTGTTTTTCTTGGCATGTTCTCTTCTGACAGTAATATCACATCAGACAACATGGCAGTCTTTCAGGGCCGCCTGTGATTTCAGATGCACACTATCCTTGCTGCAGTTCCTGACTGTGAAGTCATTAGGCAGGCCATGGATGTTTCCGTAAGGGACCTGGAGGCAGCACGACACCATTCATGGCATCATATGATGCTAATAAGGTGGCATCCAGGATTGTCGGATCAGAGATCTGTATCAGACTGATGTCATGGCTGCACCTGTTTTGACTAACACGCCTGACCCCATGAAAGGTGCTCAACTCACATTACCAGGGCGCCTATTTCTTCTCCCCTCGGATCAGGTGGCAGTTGTCGAGGTGCCCTCCTGCTCCCATGCCCCAGGAGTCACTGCCTTGACTAGACCAGTCCTTAGTCTAACCAAAAGGAGCCCTCTCCCTCAGGTGTTCTCTTTCACACAGAGGGCCAAGACAGTTTTATGTAGCTTCAGGGTGAGCAGGCACCTCCCTTGTACAAGGGGCAGCTTTGTACACTGGATCCAAGAGTGGGATTCCATGGAGAAGACTGATTTTAGGAAGATAGAAAAATGACATACTTACCATAACTGAAGATCTTCCAGAATATCTTGGTCATGGAGTACCAATACCCTGCCACCATCCCCCTCTCTGTAAGGAGCCAGGGCTGCTGGGCAGCTCACCCCTTCCTGTGGGTACTCCTGTCAGGCCAGTACTGAGTGTCTTGTCTCTCTCTTATCTGAGGCATGGTTTTTTTTTTTTGAGAAAAAATAGATTTCTAGGGACATAGATATGTTGTTCATCCACACTGTCTGGCAGGTATCCTTGCCGCTTTAAATCTTGCCGGAAGATCTTCAAGCTGGCTCCTCCCACCCACCCGGGTGGTAAAACTCTCGGCTCCGCCCCATGGCCGCAGATCTTCCTTACCGCTTGGAAGCTCAGGTTCCCTCCTTAACGCTCTGCGTATAAGACTGGTTCCTAATTCTTCGGTTTGCGAATTTAAAAGTTTTTGCACTTCTAGACTTCGGTCTTCTATCCCTCGCGGCTGCGATGGACACATCGACTCCCGGTTTTCGGAGATGCCTTTGCGGGCAGAAGATGTCTCGGATGAATCCGCACTCCACGTGTGTCTACTGTTTAGGCCTTGAGCACGACCTGCAGGCTTGCGACCTGTGCTCTTCCTTCTCAGCCTACGTCCTCAAAGACCATGCTGCCCGTTTACAACTGGGGCGTCCCAAGAAACGTTTTCCTCCGGTGAAGTCAAAAGAGGCCCGGTCGGCGGTTTCCGTGGCGGCGGGCTCGGCGGATCAGCTAGAGCAGATGATCGCCCTCGAAGAGGAGGCGGCGCGGGCCGCAATCTTCCTCGGCCGCAGCATTTATCCCGCTCTCCCTGGGTTCCTCTTATACAGCTTCCTTTAAGGAGCTTTGTCTGTCCCTCTCCACTAAGGGAGAGGGACCAACGTCTGCTGGACCTTCTTCTTGGTCCAAAAGAAAGACAAGGTAAGTCCCTCCATCGGCGCTCTTGGATGGGAAGGTCCCTCTCCCGAGTTGTCGGCCATTGACCCGGTCGATCGTTCTGCTTGACCACAGGTCTCACAGTGTCCCGTCAGGTCAGTTGATCGAGACTCCCGTCGACGCAGTCAAGATTTTTCTCGACCCGTTGGACGGGTTGTCGCCAGGCGAAGCCGAGAATCCTATCTCCCCGGTTCCCCCGGTGGGATTTGAGGATCCCGTGGGCTTGCCAGTGCCTCCGGTTCCGGAGCCCTCGGGTGATCCCTCTGAGCCGAGGGGAGAGCCGGTTCCCCCCATCCCCTTCCCGCACTACCCTCGGAAAAGCCGAGGTTCTCGGTCTCGGTCTTGGACTTCTTCGCGGTTCAGCCGATCCCGCCATCATAGGTGGTTTCGGTCTCGGCACCGCGGTAAGCGGCGCTGCCGCTCGTCCTCGTCCTCCTCCTCGGACGAGGGAAGGCTCCGACGTAAGTTACGTTGAAGGTACAAGGACCTCATGTGGCAACAGCTCCTTCTGACCGGGAACAAGCCGTCGCCTTCCCCGGCCATTAAGTGGCTGTCACCGGAGCGGCCAAAACAACCCCTCGACTTACCCGAGGAGCCTGTTCCCAGGCCGGTTGTTCAGCCAAAACCAGCTGCTCCACCGATTCCGGTGGAACCTCCACCTCCACAGCCGTTATTTGGGGCTCCGACCAAGAATTCTCGGTCGGCTCAGGGACTGCCCCATAGACTGTCTGTCACCCTCACTCCCGATCGACCTCGGCAGGTGGAGGGTGGCTCAGGCCCGAGGCAGCTCTTTGCGGACTCTTCAGAGTCCGACGGCGATTCCTCCCTTTTCTCCAGGTGAGTAGACTTGGAGTCCTCTGGAGGTCAGTCGATGGACGATAGCCCTTCGTCCTATCTGGGATTGCTTTGGCTCATCTCGGAGTCCACCAGGATGAAGCTCGAACCTGTGTCTAAGCGGGCCAGGTATCCCCTCACAGAGATACTGGACCGAGGGGATTCCTCTACAGAGGCCTTTCCGGTGGCCGAGGCTATTGTAGGTCCGGCCTTGGAGCTCTGGCAGCGCCCTGCTTCCTGTCCTGCGCCCTCGGCCAGGATGGCCAGGAAGCATGCGGTCCCTACCGGTTCCTTGTCCGGTTTTTTTCGGAACACCCCTCAGCTGAGGAGCTAGTTACCGACAGCGTTTTCCGGCGCGCCGGGAACGCTAGGGACGTGGACAGACCTCCAGAAATTGGACTATGCCGGGTGCAAAGTCTACGCTGCGTCCTCTCTCGGCCTTCATCAGGCCAGTTCAGCCGTACTTATGGCACATTTCTCTCATGCCCTGTTGGGCTCCCTGGACGAGGTAGTTCCTCATCTTCCGGCGGACCTGCAGACCACAGTTAGGCAGGTGCAGGACCAGGGCAAGGCAGTGGCCAAACAGCAGCTTCAGACTGCTCTGGACATTGGGGACTCATGTGCCAGGTCAATGCTGGCTACAGTGGCTGCTCTTGCGTCGAGTGGCTGAGATATCTACCTTCACTTCGGATACCCAGCACAAGTTGGCAGACGTCCCCTTCCTGGGGACCGACCTCTTCGGCCCTGGGGTGGAAGGTCACCTGCAGAGGATCGAGAAGTCCAATGCTACCTTGGACTCGGTTTCATCCGCAGAGAAGGACAAAGGCCGCAGACCGCAGCCTAAGCCTTTTCGTCCCTCTGCGACCGCGGCACGTCCGGCCCAGCAACGTCAGGGCCAGCAGGCACGAGCTTGGCATCCCAAACCCAAGCCCTCGGCTTCCTCCTCCAGGAAGCAGGGAGGTAAAGGCCCTGGAGGTCCCTCGGCCGGTCCTTCCTCCAAGCCTGCCCAGTGACGGGTTGAGGGGTGTTGCCTCCAACCCCGTCGCCTCACCCCAGGTGTCCCCCGTGGGGGGCCGGCTTCGCCACTTTCCTTCCACCTGGTCCATTATCACCACAGACCGGTGGGTGTTGGAGGTGGTGGGAAAGGGCCTGCCCTCTGGAGTTGACAGGCCCCACCCTTCAAACCGTTGCACCTCGGGGGCCTCGAACCGAAACTCTCTGTCGGCTCGCCGAGCCGACATCGCCTCCTCCTCGAGAAGGTGGTGATCAGAGGTGGTGGACCCTCCCTCAGACCCAGGGTTGTGTCCAGGTATTTCCTGGTTCGAAAGCAGACGGGGGCTGGCGCCCCCATTCTCATTACCGACTAAACAAGTTCCTAAGGTCTCGAACCTTCAGGATGGTCACTCTGGCTCAGATAATACCATCCTTGGAACACGGCGTGTGGTTCTGCTCTCTGGAACTGCAGGGCGGCGTTCTTTCCGTCCCTATCCGTCCGTCACATCAGAGGTTCCTTCGCTTTCGGCCGGAGGGATCCCTTCGAGTTCCAAGCCATGCCCTTGGCTTTTCTCAGCTCCCAGGGTCTTCACCAAATGCATGGCAGTGGTGACAGCATTCCCTCTTGGCGCGGGGGTCGGGTTTACCCTTACCTGGATGATTGGCTGATAGCAGCCCCTCCAGACAGGAGGTGAGGCGGTCCAGAGATCTGGCCCTCCAGGTTTGCTCTCAGGTGGGCCTCCTCATCAACGAGGCCAAGTCGGAACTCGAGCCAAAGCAGGTGATTCTTTTTATTGGGGCAGAGCTCGACTCTCTTCGAGTCAGAGCACGACTCCCGGCAGACAGGGCCGAGGTTCTTTCCTCCTTTGCCCAATCATTTCTGGTTGGGCAATCACGCCCTGCCCGGGACTTCCTGCGCCTCATGGCAGCCTGTACCAGCGTGGTCCGTTGGGCCCGCTGGAACATGCGCCCCTTCAGTGGGGGCTGGCCAGCCAGTGGTCCCAATGCTGCGATCCATTGGACCAGCTAGTGACGGTGACCCAGGGGATGTGGAATGCTCTCCAGTGGTGGACCGTTCCAGTTCATCTGCAGGAGGGCATCCCGTTTGTCCGCCTTGAGCCGACGGTCTCTCTATCGACCGATGCCTCTCTGATGGGTTGGGGTGCCCATCTGGGGGAACAACGAGTGTACGGCCTCTGATCCCTGCGGGAGTCCCGATGCCACATCAACCTGCTGGAGCTCCGAGCGGTCCGCCTAGCTCTCACCGCCTTTGCTCCGCTTCTTCGGGGTCAAGTGGTCCGGGTCCAGATGGACAACACCACGACCATGTACTATCTAAACTGCCAGGGCGGGACGCGCCACATGCTTCTATGCAAGGAAGCTCTCCACATCTGCTCACTCGTGCGCAGCCTGGAGGCGGATCTCCTAGCCATTCATGTGGCACGAGCCTCCAACACCCTGGCCGATGCCCTAAGCCAGATAGGGGCTGCGTCCCACGAGTGGTCTCTCCTGCCGGAGGTAGTACAAGATCTATTCTCCCATTGGGGCACACCTCAGGTGGACCTGTTTGCCTCCAGGGAGAATGTGAAGCTGAGGCTTTTCCATGCCCGCCCCCCTCAGCAGGGATCGCTGCAGGGGGATGCCTTCTCGAGGCCATGGACCCCGGGCCTCTTCTACGCCTTTCCCCCATTCCCCTTGATGCACAAGGTGCTTCTCAAAGCAAGGAGGGACAAGGCGCAGGTGATTCTGATAGCCCCAGACTGGCCCCGCCAGTGCTGGTACCCAGATCTCCTCAGCCTCAGCTCCAGGCTCCCAAGGCAGCTTCCAGCTCGCCCAGACCTGCTCTCAGTCATTCAGGGAAGATGTTCCATCCGAACTTCAATCCCTGCACCTGACAACCCTGGTTCTGGGGCTAGAGTTCCAGGCCTTGGGTTTTTCCGCGAGGTCCTCAACATAGTTGAGGCGTCCCGTTGAGTCGACCAGAAAATGCTACGCCTTCAAATGGAAGAGATTTTCCATTTGGTGCCAGGCAAGGGCCTTGACCCTTCCTCCTGTTCCTTGGCGAGCATATTGGACTACCTTTGGTCCCTTGTCAGCAAGGGCTTAGGTGGGCGACCCTTAAGGTGCACCTGGCAGCCATCTCTGCTTACAGGCGTGGGCGGAAAGTCGATGGCGCAGGAGAAGGTGGTCTGGCGCTTTTTCAAAGGCCTTGATCACATTTCCTCGGTCGAGAACCTCCACCTCTGTGGGATCTACTGCTGGTACTGGCAAAGCTCATGGGCAAGCCATTCGAACCAATGCACAGGTGTGAACTCTCTCACCTGTCGTGGAAGACCGCCTTCTTGGTGGCTGTCAGGTCAGCCAGAAGATGGGAAACTCCAGGCGCTCTGCATCGAGTCTCCTTACCTGGTCTTCCACAGGGACAGGGTGTCCTCGCCCCACCTGAAATTCCTTCCGAAGGTGGTGTGGAGTTTCACCTTAACCAGGTGTTGACTCTGCGGTGTTCTACCCAATCACACCTCGGAGGCGAATATAGGCTCCATACTCTGGACCCCTAGAAGGCGGCGACTTACTATAAGGCGCCGGCTGAAATCGAGGAGAGGTTCGCCAGCTGTTTGTCACCTCACGCTGAAGCCGCACCTGGCAGACCTGCAGCCAAGCGGACGATAAGCAGGTGGGTCACCTCCTGCATAGATCTCTGCCATAAGTTGGCGGGCATGGAGCCTCCCAGAGGATAGAGCTCATTCTACCTGCCATACTGCTGCATCGGTGGCTGCTTCCAGGGGCGTCCCTATCCAGGAAATCTGCAGGGCTGCAATCTGGAAGTCAGCACACACCTTCATCACCCATTACCACATCGACCTTGAGTCACGCCGGGATGCTGGTTTTGGGGCCTCGGTTCTCCAGTCTCTATTCCCTAAGTAGGGGGTGTGCGCCTTGCCTCCCTCTTCCCGGAGAACTGCTAGGAGTCTGCCAGACAGTGTGGATGAACAACATATCCATGTCCCTAGAAATACAGGCTCCTCACCTGTAACAGGAGTTCTAGGAATGGTATATGTTGTTCATCCACATGACCCAACCGACCTCCCCGGCTTCGACGCACAACCTGAGCTTCCAGCAGGCCAGATCTGGCGTCATGGGGCAGAGCCGAGAGTTTTACCACCCGTGTGGGTTTGAGGAGCCAGCTTGAAGACCTTCCGGCAAGATTTAAAGCGGCAAGGATACCTGCCAGACAGTGTGGATGAACAACATATACCATTCCTAGAACTCCTGTTACAGGTGAGTAACCTGTATTTGAGCCCCCCCCGGCAAAAAAAGGAGGCATGGAAAAAACTTAGAAAGGGGGGAATTTCCTCTAAATGTCTTTACCTGTTGTTACCCCACCCCAACCCCCAACCCTCCCTGCCTGGGCTACATCCCCTCTTCCTTGGGTATATCTCTGTTAGTTGCTGTATGCAGCACTGCAACATAATGGTGTCCTGACCTCAGCCTAATTGCACTTGATAGTAGCCCTACTGGTGGTAAAAGGCTTAGGTGTAATGCAGTAGGTTGGGTGGGCAACAACCTTGACAAAGCCCTCACTGCACGGCCGGCCACAAGACAACCCCCACCACTACTGGATGCTGGAACCCCCTCGCTGCCTCCTAGCCCTCAAGTCTGAGTGGTGCAGTAGGTTGAAAGGGCAACGACCTGGACACAGCCCTCCCTGCACGGCCGACCATGAGAGAGCCACCGCTGGATGCCGAACCCCGCTCACTGCCTCCGAGCCCGCAGATCTGAATGGTGCAGCAGATTCAGAGGGCAACACCCTGGACAAAGTCCTCTCTGCACAGCTGGCCATGAGAGATCCCCTGCCACCGCTGGATGCTGGACCTCATCGCTGCCTCCTAGGTACGGCTTGGCATTTTCCCACCACGCAGACAATAGAGACATCACAGAGGCCTGCTGCTAAGTGCCACCTCTGAGCGGACTTTGACCGGCTATACTTTCTCTGACGGTACTCCCCAGCCGGTCCTCCTAGCTGGGGAGGGGGGCCCCTGGCCCATTCCTTGGCAGTGGCAAAGCAGAATTGCAAAATCTTATCTGTGTCAATCTTCACCATTCATCACTGTTGGGATATCTGCCGGAGGTCAGGACCCCGCGGGAGCTTTTTTTTTTTTTTTTTAGGTAGGTGGAGCCGACACACCATCAGCGCTGCCCTCGAGGCCAACACACTGCGTGGCACTCACGGGTTGGCTGTTAGGCTGTGTCAACTCCGCCTGTCTGCTAGTTCTTCGTCTCCCACCGTAGAGGTCACCTTGTGGGACGCTGAAAGAAGATTGAGTCCTGCTTCACAGTTTTCTCCGTTACGATTTTCTCGGTGCCGAAGTCCGTCAGTTCCTCCTGCCGGTTCTGTGTTGCTATACTTGACGTCGCCCGGTAAGATCTTTCCATTATTATATTTTTCTGCGACGTCGAGTCTGTTTTTGGTGTTTTTTTCCCCGTAGGTCATGTCTCGGTCGGAGGGCAAGAAATCTTCTAAGATGGGTTGGCCCCCCTTGCGACGGTGCCCATGCGGCCAAAAGTTTTCCGTCACCGACTAGTGCGACTGGTGTCTTTCGTGTCTTGGCCACTTCCACGACATGGATTCGTGTGATGCCTGTTCTCCATGGACTGCGGGTCATTGAGCAGCGTGGAAAGTGGGCGAGCTCCGCCCGACTTTAGGAGGTAAGATGCGCACTCGTCTGGCCAAACCACGCCTCTCAGCCTTTCCTCAGGGTCCCTCCTGGTTCTGAATGGACCAGAGGAGGAGCCTCAGCTACTAGCCAGCCAGCTGTTGCTGAGGCTTCTTCCGCGGCGCAGGGAGGCCTGTCTGCTCCTTCCGAGGCGGGCGGGAGCGCCGCCATGATCACCCGCCGGGTGAAGGCTCCCCAGTGTCGGGACCAGCGGTCATGAAGCCCGAGTCGACTCCATCCTCGACGCTGTCGGACGGCGCCGTTTGCAGCGCCGTGGGTCCCGACGGACTCTTCGATGGCGCCAACTTGTCATGCGGCGCCGAGGCCTCTGTCGGAGCCATTCGTGGTGCCGACACTGATAGCGGCGCCATGGGAGATGCTACGGCGCCGTCTTTTTCCATGTCTCGCCTCAGCACCGAGGTTGAGCATGGTGCCGTGTCCTCGAGGCTTGGTGCCTTGGGGCCTTCAGATTCGGTGCCGCCCCTGCCCTCGGAGCCAGGCAGTGCCATACTCTGCACCGTGTCCTCCGTTGGCACCGTCCTCGGAGCTGCCCCTGCCCTCGGCACCGTGGAACTGGGCGGTGCCGTCGTCTGCGCCGATGGTGACGTCGGGGCTGTCGTCAGCACCATCTCTGCCCTCGGCACCGTGGGACCGGATGGTGCCATGACTGGTACCGGTTCTGGACCTCTTGTTCAGGCTGGGACCGTGCCTCCTGCGGATTCTGCTCGCGGGGCTGCGGGAGGCACTGGCACCGGCTTGGACACAGCTTTGGTCTTTGGGCCTGTTGGCAAGGATGGCACTGCCTGCCCTCCCATGGTTTGGCACAGGGTCTCGGACTCTACCTCCTCGGAGGCGGAGTCGAGCTCTGAGTCAGACGTGCAGTCTGACCCTTTGGGGTTGGCTGTTGAGGTGGGTAGCCCAGTAGTAGCTCCTCGACGAGCTGGAGTCAGCCCCCTTCTGAGGTGGGGTCGGTGGCTAGCGAGACTAGGGTCATGGGTGCTGACCAGCAGGCAGTGGTGCAGGCAACCATAGCTCTGCAGCCTGATCTTGGCGGTTTCACTGACCCCTCAGTAGTGGTACCCCCACCAGTGGTGTGCCTAGATCGCCCAACTTTGGGACCGATCAGAGCACCTACAGGAGGGGAGGGTACTGTGCCCTGGATAGCCCCTTTGGGAGCTGCTGAGAGATGCCAGCTGCCTAGGCTGGCCCTCTCAAGGAGGAGGGCTCTTTCGGACTCCGAGGGGTCGATTGGTGTGGGGTCGACACGTCGGCCTTTTTCCGGTGTCCACCTGGGCTCTGGGAGAAGCCGTAGTGAGGATCTTCGCTCTTCCTCCTCGGTCTCTTTGAGAGAGTCCCGTTCTTTTGTGGTAAGGGACCATCCTTCTGGATCTATACGGCCCCGATCGCCTCACAGGGGGGATTCTTCCGGGCACAGCCTAGGCAGTACCGATATGGTTGTTCAGCTGTCGGCTGTGGGGTCTTCTGGGGCACCTTCTTCCGTGGGTGCCCACGGTCTGCTCCTTAGCCCAGGCGAAGGTCAGCCAACATCTCTTCTTGGCTCTGTCCCCATCCCTCTGCCACACTCTCCTGTGCTCCCAGGCATCCTGGGTCCTAGCAGGACTCTCACCTGGGAGCAGTTCAGAGTGGTGGCTGCTTGGTTCCCTGCTTACGTTAGGGCGATGGACAGCCAGGTTTTTCAACCTCCCCCCATGCAGCCATCCACTGAACAGCCAGTGACCTCCAGCTCCTCATCCCCCTCTTCTGGGGGAGAGGAAACTTCTGTCCACATCTCTCCAGTTGCTGATCTCGCTGAGCATCAGCGATTCCTCGTGAGGATGTTGGAGGACTTGCACCTTACTCCTACCACTACCAGCAATCCTGAGCACTCGGCGCATGCCTTTCTAGGCAATTTTGGTGAGGCCACCCTTGTGGTGCTGCCCTGGCCGGCTCCCTTTCGGGAGGCGTCGTTGTCGTTTATTCTGACAGAGGCCCTTCTCTGGGTTCCTGCCCCAAGGGATCTCAGCCAGAGGTATTGCGCACCCAGGTCTCAGGTTCCATCGTCATCCACAGTCTGGATTGACGCAGTTGGATACTCCTGATGGGCTTCTCGCCCTTCACCGTGACTGGCCCCCAGATCAAGACTCCTTGGGTTTTGACTTCTGGGGTAGGAGGACTTTCTATTTAGTACGGTTACTTCTTTCTATTTCTGCACATCAGGCCCACTGTGCAGCCTATGACAGGTTCTTGTGGTCCAGGCTGGGTCAGCTCCTAGCCTCGTTGCCTGACACGGAGTAAACCAGACAAGCCATTGCACTCTCTGGGCGTGGCCTGGAGCTAGCAAGGCACCAAGCGAGGGCATCCTATGATGCCGAGGTAGCTACCAGGGTCGTAGGGACAGCAATCTGCACTAGGTGGACGGCATGGCTGCGTCTTTCCCAGTTGTCACCCTTGGCCCGGCGTAGGGTGATTGACTCCGCTCACCAGGGAACCTATCTCTTCTCCCACAGAGCGAGACGGCGCTTGTTTGGGGCAACTTCCTTCCCCTCCCGGGGGGACTCCATCTCTCTCGTCCCCTCTCAGGCCTCTCCAGGCCTGAAGGTTCTCCCCTTAGTGTGTCACCACTGAGAGAGGCTAAGAGAGTTTTTATCCTTAGGGTGTAAAAACCCTTGAGGCTCAATACTCACCCAACAGTGATGAATGGTGAAGATTGACACAGATAAGATATGAAAATTACGTACCTACCGTAATTATGATCTTTCTGTGTATCTTCACCATTCATAACAATCCCACCCTCCATCCCCCTGGGGCCTCAGTCTCTGGGTCCCCCTTCCTCTCTGTGCCCTCCCTCCCTCCCCCTCTCCTCCTTAGGAGTGGGGTAAAACAGGGGCACACCGGGGGATAATATTCCAGGGAGAGTGGACAGCTCGAGGGGCACTCCTTCTCCAGTGCCTTGGCTCCACCCCTGTGGGGCAGGAGTTGGCAGTTGCCCTCCTTTCTCTCCTCCTCCCTGTTTCCGTCCAACCTATTTCTCCTTGGGGAAAAAAAAAATTCCCTTTTTTTCACCAAAAATCTTTCCTTGAGAGGGTGTTGAATCTCTGTACCCTGTCCTTCCTCCAGAATAGCCGACTCTGCTTATCTGGAGTGTTTGCCAGCTATTCCGTGCCTTGAATTCTGGCAGAAAGCATTTGCTACTCCTTGCAGTTCCTATACAATCTGGAGACAGACCAGGTTCTGGGATGTGTTAACCTTCTCTTCTCTCTTCCTAAATTCTTTACCCACCCTACCACCCTCTACTTTTTCCAGAGATTGGGGCCCCTCCCAATCCCCTTTAGATTCCAACTCTTCTCTTTTCTGTCCTCTCAGTCGTTATTTCTCCTTTTAGTTCATACATCTTTTCCTTTTTCTGTCCCCTGGACTTTCTTGTCCCACTCTCCACTCCCTTCCTCTTACCTCTCCGGCGACTCAGAACTGGCAGGCAGGCAGAGTCAACACAGCCTAACGGCCAACCCGCGAGCGCCACGCAGTGCGTCGGCCTCGAAGGCGGCGCCAATGGTGTGTTGGCTCTACCTACCGTAAAAAAAAAAAAAAAAAAGCTCCCGCTGGGTCCTGACTTCCGGCAGATACCCCAACAGTGATGAATGGTGAAGATACACAGAAAGATCATAATTACGGTAGGTACATAATTTTCATATCTCTCATATTGCTCCTCGGTGAGCTTCTGAACCCTGATGTCCCGCAGGACATCCCAGCAGATACACCCGACCCCATACCGGGCCCCTTAGGTCAGGGGGGCCCACACAAGCACGTCCAGGTGCAACGCAGTGTGAGCAAGCTGCAGAATCAAACGTGCAGGCAGACTCTGACCCTGATTAGTAGAAGGCCAGGATGAAAATTACGGGGATCTTGGGGAAACTACTGACCTTAAAAGATTACTCTCAGATGAGGAGGACGTCCCCTCCAAGGAGGAGATAGAGGAAGGAGAATGGACGGAGCCCAAGACCAGGATTCCGATTCCAGCCCTATTTGATAATAAGTCCTTGTCCCTTTGATAGCCGAGGCTTGTAGATCCTTACAGCTTAAGTAAGAACAGTCTCTGGAGAAGGTGGATGTTAATCCAATTCTGCCTTGCGTCCTCCTCTGCTTCAAAGTGTTTCCCAGGTTTTATTTATTGTGACCAGATTATTGAGCAAGAATGGGCAGGTGTGGATTGGAAAAAAAATCTTCTCAAACCAAAAACGACTAATTATCCCTTTTTAGGGGAAAGGTCTCGCAAGTGGGAATCTTCCCCTCTGGCAGACAAGGAAGTTTATAATTCTATAAAACACACCACCATTCCAGTCGAGAGTGCTAGACCTATCAGATGCACATGACAAATGGATGGATATCGCATGCAGGAGGGCTTTCGCCTCAACTGGCACAAACATTTGTACCTCCTCTGCTTCATTTATTGTTGCCAGGGCCTTAAACCTTTGGGTCACCACCCTGACTGACGTTGTTCCTCCTAATTCAGAAGGTGCGAGCATTTTGCAGTTGGTGTACATGGCATCCGCTTCTCTTGGTGAGTCTACAGTGGACAGTTTACACATGTCAGCAGGTTTGGTTTACCACATTGTGTCAGCCATGAGGGCCGTGTAACTCAGACATTAGTCTGCTGATCAGATTTCAAAGGTGAAACTGTTTAGCCTTCTATTTGAAGGAAGTTTTTTGTTTGATTCTGGTCTGGATTCTTTCTTGCAGGATAAGAAGGGCTACCTCCCAGTGCCTAAACAGCAACAGAAGGCCATAGCACCCCAACGGGGTCAGGGCGATGATCGGCACAGGCAGTACTGAGGGGGGTTTCGTCCCTTTCAGAACTTTGGTAACCAAAGAAACAGAGGTGCCTACTCAGGCAGTAGTGGTTTATGGCAACAGAGGGTCCTTTCCCAGGTGCTGTGGAGAAGGACCAGCACAAAAACCTAGTACCTCACAATGAAGGTACGAGCACAAAAACCTGGTACCTCACAATGAAGATGCGCTGGCCCATCACTAACCCCCTTCCCTTGGTGGAAGACTCCAGGAGTTTCTTGCAAGATGGGCCCAAATTTCATCAGATGCCTGGGTTCTGGAAAACCTTCAACTAGGCTGTGCCATAGAATTTTTAACGGTTCCCTCAAGGGGACGCTTCCTGCCGTCCCCGGTTTCAAAGCAAGTGACAAAATGCCTGGTGGTATCAGACATGCTGACCCACCTTATTCAGATAGGGGCCATTGTGGTGGTTCCTCCAAATGAGCAAGGTCAAGGGTTCTATTCCCTCTGTTTCATGGTTCCCAAAAAGTCTGGGGGCTTCTGGCCCATTCTGGATTTTAAGCATCTAAACAAGTTTGTTCACCACAAAACGTTCAAGGTGGAGTCTCTGAGGTCGATAACCCGGGTTATTCAGCTGGGAGACTTATCAGTCTCAGTAGAGTGTGACAGATGCTTTCCTTTACATCCCCATCTGTCAGTCCCACCAGAAGTACCTCATATTCTAGGGACGTGGATATGATGTTCTATCCACACTTTCTGGCAGTGCCATTCCCTTTAAGACTTGAGAAACAATTCCCTTTTCGCGAGCCGCCATCTTGTTTTCATTTTTCCAGCCCAAACAAAACGTTATAACTTTACGCAGGGATGTCTTCTGGAGACATCAAAGTATGTATTTTGCTCATGTGGATGTCCTTACAGTTCTCTGCCTTTGGTTTACTTTACTATGGCCCCAGAATGTTTATTTTTGATCTTTAAAATCTTTTTTCACGACTCACTTGCAATTTGACAGCTCACAAAAAGGGATTGGGTAATCAGACTAGATGGCCCTGTGGGTAATCCCTTTTTGTGATGCAAAAAGGGATTTTGACTCCTCTTGAAAAGGGATCTGGCTTGCGAAAAGGGATTTTGACACCTCACGAGGGATTAAGTTTTCAAATCCTTCATTGGCTATCAAAATCCTTTCTTAAATGAATCCTTTGCCAAAATGTCACAATCCTTTATAGATTACCCCAGGACCATCTGGTCTGACTACTCAAATACCTTTCGTGAGCTGTCAAAATACCTTCGCAGAGCCAATTCCTTTTCAGAGTTGTCAAATCCCTTTTCACATTGTAAAGGGATTTGGATTTGTGGGACCAGATGGCCCTGCCAGAGATATCTTTTCGCAATGCGAAAAGGGATTTTGTCACCTCATGAAAAGGGATTGGCTCATGAAAAGGGATTTTGACAGCTCACGAAAAGGGATTTCTAAAATGTACTGTTTCTTTGTCACAAAGAAAACGATTAGGACTTTCGGTCAGAAATTTTCAGGATACAAAGAGCTTGCCCCAGTGATGTGACTTGTGCTGGTTTGGTGACAAAATTTACATCACTTCCATACTTAACAACATTTCAAAGTTTGTGGCGGATGCAGTACCTTTCAACGCCTATATCTCAAAAACGGTTCGCGATATGGATGTTTTACTAAATGCAGCTGTACTAAGTAACGATGCTCTTGCCAGTCCATGATTACAACTGCAGTGGAATTTTTTCAAATGTTCCTATAGTTACTGAGATATTGTGCCATTTGCAGCACAAGGGTTACTTAGAATGTCTCTAGGCCTGTGCTCTGTCTCTACAATTATAGGTAGATGCAGTACTGGGCCCTGCGTTCCCACAGGGAGATGGCAGTTCATTACAATGTCTCTACACTTATGGATAGATGGGAGGCAGCCCTATGCAACCACAACACACTATAGACTGATAGGAGCGCAGGGCCCTCCACAAACATATAAGGGTAAGATTACACTTTCTCAAAAAGTAAAGAAATTCATTACAAAAAACTTCGTTAATGCAACAGTTAGGGTTGAAGCAACAAAAGTAAGGAAATGAGGCGTTAGGGTTTCAAACACTAACACCCACCCATCCCTACCACCCCACCCCACCCTTTACACACCAACAGGCGTCTGGGTGTGCCTTGGGGTTGCCGGACCTAACTCTCACCCCATTCTCCTATACTGTACCATCCCAGCTTACTTAGACATGGAATGGGGTGAGAGTTAGGGAGGTGGGGGTGGGTATGGTAAGGTTGGAGATGTTAGGCTCAGACTCAAATGCCTCATTCCCACTGGTGATTCAACTGATGCATTAATGAAGTTGCAATGAATCTGTGATCCCCATTCATTACTATTGAGAGGCGGGCCGCCACGCAATCCTAAGCACCCGCCTCTCATATTGTGCAGCCGCCACTCTTTGCTTTTAAATTACATTGCACTTGCGCGAGTGCATTCGTGCACTTGCGCAATTGCATTCGTGCACTTGCGCGATTGCATTCGTGCACTCGCGCGATTACATTTGTGCACTTGCGCGATCAGGCAAGACTGGCGCAGCTGCAGTAAAGCTCTGCAGGTTTGGGGATCATGGGGTAAACTCTTGAAAGTCAGCAGACCAGGCTAAGGCGCCAAACCGTGGAGCCAATAGAGAGGAAGCCTCTGGGAGTGACAGTCCAGCAGCCTATAATGGAGCTGCTACGAACTGCTGGGTAACTCCCATTAGTCTGCTGCCACTTTAGGGATTTCTCAGATCGTTCAGTCGGCTCCAGAAGTGCTAGTTGTAGTATTACTGAGTGCAGCCTTTGCCTAATTATTGATTAAAACACCTTTTTATTTTGTTTTTAGAAACTTTAGTCTCATGAAGTATCAGAACTAAGTGTATATGAAGTGTTACTGAGTGGGGGGGGGAAGGAGAGATCATTGCGTGGTCTCCAGCATTTCAGACCTACTACAGAGGCCTCCAGATCATCATATTACTCTTATTTCTTGTTTCTTATGCATTTTATTGCATCCCGACTGACTCCGCCCACCGGTAGCTCCGCCCCGGTGACCCCGCCCCCTGTGGCTCCTCCCCTTACCACCGCTCTGTATTTTCACGCAATGTGGAACACTGACATACATATGTATACCACCTCTGTATGTGCTTAGGCCTCTTGTAACCCCTTTGTGTTGCCTAATAAGAAGAAAAACAAGAAAAGTTTTTTTAAAAATTGCTTTTTCATCTCCCCCTTCGGACGGGGCATCTGTAAAGGTTGTTTGCTATCTGTAGAAGCTCCTACTTCTGTGTAAAACAAAAAAGAAAACCAGAAGATACAGATTTAGAAGAGGACCAGGAAAAATACACTGGAATCTCAGCTCAGATTTCTTCACCTTGCAGTATTCTGCCTTCTTTCTTGGCTGTAGGTCTCCTGCACTGCCAGACAGCCTTTTGCATTTTTTTTCTTTCCCTTACTTCCTTCTCTCTAAAGGAAGTTCTTACAAGAAAAAAAAAGAGAGAGAGAGAAATGGCAAAAGAACCACAGGATATATTTTCAATTTCCTCAGTTAGGCTCCTTCCTTTCTAGCAGAAATCCTTTCATCCTGGTTTATTTTACCACCTCGAAATTGTTAGGTGTCTCCTTTTCTATTGGAGAACCTTTTGCTGGTAACACATTTCCAGGGCTCCTAGATCTACTAGGATTCCTGTGTGTTACAGGAAAGGGGAAACTTTCTCAGAAAATTTCATCCCATACTTTCGCATTGGTTATGTGGGATTTCTGAGTTTCCGCAGGATAACATAGGTAAATTTCCCTGGTGTTACAAGCAAAAGCCAACTCTACTGGAAGCATTGCTTTCCAACTGGGAGCTCGTGGATCCCTGCTACACAACTCGGTCTTGGCAATTTCTCTCTCCTGTCCAGTTTGCCCTCGTCATTGTTTAACCTGCTAACTAGGTCCTCCCTCCTCCCAACCTCTTATTTCTCTTCTCTGGTAGCTGGGTTTTATTGCTTTGCTCTTTTTATATCCTGTATCCTTTGTTCTGTCCCTTGGGCAATCTTGTCCCGTCCTTTTCTCTTTTTTCTTACACTTTGTTTCCTTTCCTGGCGAACAAAACTGAGATGAGCAGGGGGACGGCGTTGGTTACTGGCCAGCACATGAGCACCACTTCATGCGTCCACCTTGTGGGTGGTGCTGTCCCCAACGTTGGTCCCCCAGCTCTAAACTTTTAAAGCTATACGCTCCCGTGAGGTCCTAGCACCTCTAGCACAGACCCATCCTGTGATGAATGGTGACGATATTCTGGAAGATCAAGAATTACGGTAAGTACGTAATTTTCATTTTTCAATTAGAAATCATATAATGCAAAAAGAGTTTAAGGTCACTTTGTGTATGAATAATTCAAACTTTTAAAGGTTTTCACCATGTTTAAAGTTTTTTTATATGCAGCAATGTGAGGACGCTTAGCCATGGATTTATTTTTTTTTTTGGCGTATAGGCATAAACAATTTATCTGTTTGATAGCATATTTGTGACCTGCATTTGTCAATGTAGTCCTGTTTTTTTAGCCATAGTTGTGATCAGCTTAACCTCATGGTCATTATATTACAATAGAGAACAAAAATCCTACAGTGATGGGAGGTTTGATATATCCTGATTATTTTCCAGATATACATGGAGGGCAGACCTGGTTGCTGTGTCTCCTGTAATAGTCTACTGGATATACCACCACATGTGGTATCTTAATCTGGTGTACGAATGTGATCCTGCCATTATATGATGCATGTATTAACTGCTGATGCTTGGTGTTCCCAGCAGCGAAAGCTTGTATTTAAATTGTTTAAAATGCAGTAAAATATAAGTTAAAAAAATGCTTTTACAAGGACCCCAAGTATTAGGTATTCAGGGGTATTAGAGAAAAAAAAATATTATTAAAAAGAAAAAAAAACAGAAAATCTTCAGCTTACCACACATCATTGTGTATTCCAGGTATCAGCTGTGAGAGAAGGAATGTCTTCCATTGTCCCTGTGCCCCTTCTCTCCCTTCTGACAGACAGACAGCTTGAGCAGCTGATCTGCGGGATGCCCGAGGTCCCAGTAGAAATGCTGAAGAGGATGGTGAGGTATCGTGACATTGAAGAGAGCTGCCAGTTGATCAGCTGGCTGTGGCAGACACTGCAAGAGTTCTCCAATGAGGAGAGGGTCCTCTTCCTTCGGTTCATCTCCGGCAGGTCACGGCTGCCAGCACAGGCATCTGACATCACTCAGAAATTCCAGATTATTAAAGTGGACAGAGTGAGTCTTGTTCCATTCATCATCTTTTCTTTATACAGTTGTGACACACAAGCACTGGTGTGAAGGTGTCACCATCACAGTCATCTGCTGACCGCTCATTAGTATGCAGATATTGTACCACCACACCAGGGGACTCAACCAGTCCATTGGTGCAGTGATAGCGTTACCGCTCGCAACTCCAGTCACCCAGGTTCAGGAATGAGCCTGGGCTGTTAGGAGCTGCTGGGGGAAGGAGTACTGAATGTTCCACAGGACACTCTTTCCTTTGGGGGTGGGTGGGTGTTGAGCTGTGTTTTGGAGGAGCATGTGTCAGCATGCTTCTGCTAGGTACTAGGCCCTCATGCCTGCTTCTCCTTGGGGATGGAAGCATCAACCCACGGGGAAACTAAATTCCCCTCTGCCCGACTCCATGATGGCTGGTAGATCCAGCCTGATGGCAGTATATCCAGTGTGCTGGACAGAGGTGCTAGAGAAAATGATTAAAAAAAATAAATTTGGCATAGAGGGCTGAGGTGCTGGCGCTTTACCTTGACCCACGCCAGCAACGGACTCTGGTCCCCGGGGGTCGGCAGGGGAGGATAGGATTGCACGTCCAATAGACTGCTCTCCTATCCTGGGGTGGGATTGGGGATGTCCTCGCTGGGTAGCGGCCTCCGGTGGAGACTGGGGGCACTATATGAGCGGCGCATTGGGGGAACTTGAAAACAGGAAATTGCTCCACAGACTGCCGGATGATGGCTGCCGACCTCGGGCACCTCCGAAGACTCCCCAGAAGCCACAAAACACCTCAGCAGCATCCGGGACTGAAGAAGAATAGTGTGCTGGTCTGCCTCGCCGGTGCCGTCTCCCTCGGAGGAGGGGGACCCACCCGGTGAAAGGGTTGCACTGGGCTACCCCATGAAGGCTACAGATATGAGGTAGGTGGCCGAGGGGAAGATAATAGGTGGATGTCTGTGGCCATGGCGGCCCAAAGGAGAGGCAGCTCCAGAGCACGTAGGAGGTGATAAAAAAAAATTCAAGGGACTCAGGATTTAACATTGCAACCCTCTGGCTTCCCTACCTTGATGCTGTTTCACCAGTTCCATTTCTGTTTTTTCCTAACCCATGTTATAAGCCATGGATAAGGTGTTGGCAGAAAATGTCTGCCACAGATCCACATGACAGGTGCCTCTATTGCTTGCGGCTGAGCCATGACATTGGTGGGTGCCCATGTTACTAGGTCATGCTGCCTTTTTCATTGGAAGAACGGAAGGCACCCTGCCTCCACTGTAGGCCTCAGGAATGTTGACAGGCTCTGACAGCTGTCAGATCAGCTGCCCAGCTTGCAGCCATGGAAGACAAGGCAGTGGTGGCAGGCTCTATGTTGTCTTTGGCCATGGTTCCCATTGACTCCATTTGGGGATTGCTCAGACTTCCGTGATATGTACATGGCACTTCAGACCTTTGTGGAGAGCCCTCCTAATCAGAAGAAGCAAAATAAGCACTGCCATCATTGGAAGTAAACAGTCTTCTTCAAGGATATCTCTTTCATCAGGTCACACCTTGAGAACATATAGCCGACAGGCATTAGGACCACATGGAAGCTTTTGCAAGCAGTCAGCCAGGGGCAGCCCACAGCAACATCAGATGTCAGCGTGTACATAAACGTGGGCAGCCCCTCCTCTCCTCAGTTCTTTTCCCGCCGTCGGTCAGACTCGTTGGACCCACAGAAATATCACTGCTTGTCATCAAAGCAAAAGTGAGGAAGCATAGGAAAACCAGGAGCAGTTATACAATTCGCAGTTAGCATTTTATTATCACTAACAGTAAAATAAAAAATAAAATTGCCCTGATATTGATAGCTCTTTACAAAGACAGTACAAACAAAGAAAACAAAGTCCTTCATCTGGGGGTTTATCTAATTCTAAATCTCTCTCTCATAGAAACATAGAAGTTGATGGCAGGTAAGGATCACCAGGGCCATCCAGTCTGCCCATTTCCTTTTCTACCTTATGAATGTGCCATCGGCTTTTGCTCTGTCTATTCATACTTATCTGCATTGCTCCTTTATGCCTATCTCATGCCTGTGTGAAGCCCTGCACTATATTCATATCCACCACTTCCTGAAGTAGGCCGTTCCATGCATCCACCACCCTTTCTGTGAAACAGAACTTCCTCACATTACCCCTTAAACGGCCTCCTCTAATCTCATGATGTGTCCTCTTGTCCTATTTTTCTTATATTGAAACATGTTAGACTCTTTCACCTTGTTAATGCCCTTAAGGTGTTTGAATGTTTCAATCATATCACCTCTCTCCCTCCTTTGCTCTAGGGTATACATACTGAGCTCCGTTAATCTGTCCTCATATGTTTTCTGATGCAGTCCCTACACCATTTTGGTTGTCCTTCTCTGGACTGCCTCAATTTTGTTAATGTCCTTGTGAAGGTGTGGCCTCCAGTACTGCACGCAGTACTCCAAATGGGGTCTAACCAGTGTCTTGTAAAGAGGGATTATTACCTCCCTCTTCCGACTTGTAATACCCCTACTAATACACCCCAACATCCCCCTAGCCTTACTTACTGTGTTAGTGGTCTGCTTGGATGATTTCAGGTCATCTGTGATGATGATGCCCAAGTCTCTTTCTTCCCTTGTGACTGCCAGCAACTCCCCTCCCAACCTATAGGTGGCTTCAGAGTTTCTCTTCCCTATGTGCATGATCTTGCACTTCTTTGCATTAAACCCCAGTTGCCACTCTTCCGACCATTTTGCCAGTTTATCCAGATCTCTTCTCATTCTGCCCACCCCATCTGGATCATCTACTCTGTTGCAGATCTTGGTGTCCTCTGCAAACAGACAAACCTTACCCTCCAGTCCATCTGCAATGTCACTGATGAAGATATTGAAGAGGACTGGCCCCAGGACTGATCCCTGAGGTACCACACTTGTGACTTGCATCTCTTCTGACTGTATACCGTTTACCACCACCACTCTGTTTTCTGCCTGTCAACTAGTTTGCCACCCCGTTGACCAACTTCTGACCCACCCCGAGCCTACCCAGCTTATTAATCTCTCGCTCCAACAAAAGATTGTGCTTTTTACAAGAAGTGTTTCCCTGGCAATTAACTTCTGCGTCCTGAGCTTGTTAAGAGACATCCTGCCTCTCACAAATTTATCAGAACTTTGTCAGTTTCTTTCCTTGCAGGTGCAATAAATAGAACATTGTGTCCCAGAACTGCTCTCCTGCCAAAAGTTTGCAAAAAAACTTGTGAAGGTCAAACTGCTTCTCAAGGTTAACGTCCTGAGTTCCAGATAGCTTTTTGCAATCATTTCAACAGTATAACTATATACATCTTCAAACTACAGAACCCAGTTTCACATAAAGATCCACATATATTTTATAACGAAGATAATCAAGGGGGAGAAAATGATAGAAACAACAAGTGAAGGCAGCTAGATAGGATGGGGAGAATCATGAGACTGTCAGAGTGCTCAGTTTTTAAGTCTCGCAAGAAAAGTTGATTGCACAGTCAGACAGATTAGAGACAAAAAAGGAGAGGATGGCAGAGATCTTTGGTTTTAACTCTCTGTATAACAAATGGGACAGAGTCTTGTTCAAGCCCTGTCACACTGCTCATAGCTGCCATTTTATTTTTTCCTATACCTAAGTAACCTCTTTTACAGTGATTTATGGCAAACTGTATGTTGTCGAAAGAACCATCTAAACTCTTCCAGTACTGCGAGTGTGGCGAAAATCTACACAGGAAACTCCCACAACGTCTTTGTCAGCTGCTTTGGCCTCTCTCACAGTGTGGAAGTTTGTGAGGTCTGCTAGGGGTTCGGCTCCGCAACCAGGCAACGCAAAAAGGGGGCTTTGGAGAAGTAGCTTCCAGAAAAATTCACGTCGCTGACCCCATAGATCGAATTGCAGTCATCAGAGTCTCTTGCAAGATCTTCAGGGAGTCACAAACACAAGCACTGGCACTAAGACGAGGGCTCCCTGTCCAGATCCAGGTTGCTCCTGCAGACTACAGGTATGACCTCCACTTTAACATCATCCGCTCTGGTGGCTATGGCGACTGGCCCCACCCCCTCACCCGACCATCAACCAGACACCAAGGTCAGGGCTTGACATAGGCACTGCTGGGCCTATTACAGCCAGTACATCACTGTCATTGACAGGGACCCAAACTCCACCATCAACCACTCCAGTCACACCTGCTAACCACAGCAGTGCCAGTGCTCAGGTAGTCCTTACCACCTTTTCAGATATGATGAAATGTATACTGCCTGGCCTCACTGTTCCGGGGGGCCTGTCAATGGGGACTTCCATAAATACCCCACCAATGCCTTGCCAGTGCCCAGCACAATCCCAGGTGCCCATTTAAAAGCACCTAGAGGTAGTGGAGCTGGTTGCTCCGCCTCTGCCAGCTCAGTGTGACTCCTTATACACCCTCCAACCATCTTTACCTGGTTCTAGGGGATTGCCTCTCCCTCCAGTTAGACCAATGGAGGGAGGTGACTACAGACCTGTGGGTTTTGGAGATTATAGAGGAAGGTCATGCTCTGGAGCTTCTGGACAACCCTGCAGATCATCCACCAGTTGTGACAACATACCCTCAGGGCACATGTCCCTGTTGCTAGAAGAAGTACATACTGTGTTCCAAAAACAGGTCATAGAATCTGTACGTCTAGAACAGAGGAACACAGACTTTTACTCCAGGTACTTCCTCCTCCCAAAGCGGCCAGGGGACCTGAGGCCTATTCGAGATCTAAGAGATCTGAACTTCTTTATAGAGTACAAAAAGTTCCACATGGTGACTCTGCAGGGTCTCCTTCCTCTGTTGCAAACAGAGGATTGGATGTGCTCCCTGGATATGAAGGATGCATGCATCCATATCAAGATTTGGAAACCTCACAGAAAATACCTGAGGTTCCTGTTTCAGAGAGAGCAGTACCAATTCAGAGTGTTGCACTTTGGCTTGTCTTTTGCACCACAAGTCTTTACCAAATGCTTGGCAGTTGTGGCAGCAGCTTTTCGCAGGGAAGTCCTGTATGTTGTATGTTTTTCCTAACCTGGACGACTAGCTATTAAAAGTCCATTTCAGAGACCAGCTCTTGCGGACCTTATCTCGAACCGGACAGATATGCAATTCTCCAAGGATGACAGACAGCATACCAAAGTCCATACTGACACCCTGCCACTGACTGCAGTACCTAACAGCAGTTCTGAATATCAGGCCAATGTTTGACTTTCCTGCCTCTGGACAGGGCTGATCACCCGATTGCACAAGCACAACTGGTGCACGACAGCAATTATGTCTCAGCAAAATGTTCCTGTGCCTTCTGAGACTCATGGGAGCAACCGTTGTTACATTGTCATTGGCCAGGCATTCATGCAGATTCCCCAGTGAACCCTGAGAGTCCAGTGGGATCAGCTGACAGACGATATAAAACAGATGGTTCTAATCACATCCCCCTTGCACAGAGCACTCAATTGGTGGATGGAATGGAACAACCTGCTGAAGGGTGTTCCATTCTTGATTCCTTTCCCTCTTCAGATCCTCACCATGGATGCTTTGGGATCAAGCTGGGGAGCCCACTTGGGCCTTCTGCAGACACAAGGCACATGGAACCAGGTGTAGCGCACTTTGCACATAAATGTTCTGGAAGTGAGAGAGGTCCTATATGGACTACAGGCTTTCCAGAACCACTTGTCCCCAGGTCCTCTGTTAATACAAATGAATGTCAGTGTGATGCATTACATCAACAAACAAGGGGGGACTCATTTTTCCCCTCTATGCAGGGAAGCAGTGAGAGCTTGGTATTGGGCTTTGGAACATGGTCTAGCACTATCAGCAGTATTTGCTCCAGGCATCCAAAATGTCTTGGCAGACAAGCTAAGCATGTCACAGTCCAGGATGCACAAGTGGGAACTGACCTCAATGATTGATGACCTGTTAAGAGTTGGACGTTTTTGTGTCCCCACACAACACAAAACTGCCACGTCTGTTCACTTGCTCCAGGGCTTGGAGTTTTTTGGCAAGACGCGTTGTCCCTCTTGTGGAAAGGAATGTTTCTGTATGCCTTACCTCCCTTACTGCTAATTCAGAGAGTACTATTCAAGCTGAAGATGGCGAAGGTAACTCAAATTCTACTTGCTCCCCTTATCCCCTAAGGCCTCAGCAGGTATGGTATCCACTGCTGCAACAGCTGGCAGTGGAACACCCAGTATCTCTGCCCCTGTGCAAGGGTCTAGTGGCACAGGAACAGAGAACCCTAGTGCACCCGGACTTGAAGTTCTTAACATCTGCATGCATAGCTCCTGAAGACATAGCCATAGCTCGCTTCAGAGTATCACAGAAAGTGACAGATGTTCTGATAGCTGCTAGAAAACTGTCCACCAGGCATACTTACTCCACGAAATGGAAGCAGTTTGCTTCATGGGTCACTTCACGTAACCTGAATCCATTTACCTGTCCAGTTGATCAGGTTCTAGGTACCTGCTGTCCTTATCATTTCAGGCCTGCAGTATTCCTCAGTCAAAGTGCACATGGCTGCTGTATCAGCTTTCCATGTGCCTGTGACTTGCTGTACAGATGTTCAGCTGGAGGTAGCCTGCACGTCCTTGAGAGGCATTTTACATTTAAAGCCTTCTATTTGAAATCCAGTCCTGGTTTGGGACCTGAATTTTATTTTTGGAAAAGCTGACTTTGGCTCCTTTGAGCCAGCCGTGACTTGTTTCTTAAGCTTTCTTTCTTGAAATGTGTTATTTCTAGGGACGTAGATGTGGTGTACTTGGCAACACGTTCTGGCAGTGTCCTTTCCCTTTAAGATGTGCTAGAAAGTCTCCAAGCTGGCTCCTCCCACCCACCCTGGTGGTATATCCCTCAGCTCCGCTCCATGACACCAGATCTTCCTTTCCACTGGAAGAAGAAGGTTCCCTCCTTACCGCTCCCACATTAAGTAGGCCCTAGTGCTAAAAATCTTCGAATTTACTTCCAAAAACTTTAAACTCTTATGAGTCTTCATCTTCAGCTTGATCTTTGATTGCAACCACTATGGACGACAAGTCCACGTCTGGATTTCACCGGTGCCCTTGAGGGCAGAAGATGTGTACTAACCCTTATGCCATGTGTGTCTACTGCCTGGGCCATGATAACGATACCGAGGCCTGCGACATTTGCTGGTCGTTTCATGCGACGGTCCTCGGGCACCGCTTCGCCCTCCTGAAGTTGGGCCACCCGGAAAAATGACATCCGCCAGTCAAATGTAAAGATGCCCGTTGGCTGTTCTCCGCGGCTGTGGGGTCCGCTGAGCAGTTGGAACTTACGACCTTTGAGGGCGGCGGCTCAGGCCACATGTATCCCTCCTCAGCCCATTTTGTTCGCTCCAACTGGGCTCCACCTTTTCGAGCTCCTTCATGGAGCTGTGTCAGTCCTTCCCGACTAAGAGGCAGGGCCCTTCAGGTTCACACAGCTCCCGCTGTCACAAGAAGGAGCAAAGAAAGAAAGAGAGAAGACTCACTGTCGACATTCCTGGGACCGGGAACGTTCTCAGTCTCAGGACTCTCAGTTTTTGACCACGGTTGAAACTGCGGCCTTGGCCGCTGGCTTCATGGAGACCCCATTAGGCCAGCTGGTTGAGACGCTGGCCAATGATGCGGCTGAGATTTTACTCGACCCTATCGACCAGTTGTCATCCAAAGAGGCTGACAATTCTCTTTTCAGGACTTCAGTCCTGCCCGTGACCTCGGAAGAGGCTGCTCAGTCCGCTGAGCAGTACCCTACAGTTACCGACCCAGACCAGGAGGAGCCACGGTACTCCCTGGCTCCCTCCGAGATTCCCCGTCGGCCGAGGTCAGGGTCTCGATCTTCCTTCTCCAGTGGGTCGAGCAGCTTCTGCCGTCATCGGAGCTCCCTCCCTTGACACCACGGGAAGCGGTGCCACCACCATTCCTCGTCTTCATCCTTCTCGGGTGAGGAGAGGCTACGGCGCAAGTTGCATCAACGCTACGAAGATCTCATGTGGCAACAGTTAGTGTGGGCTCATCCAAAGCCGACCACAGCTCCCACACCAGCCATCACTTGGCTGTCACCCGACAGGCGGATGCCAACTTCCCCTGTGGGGTCAGCCGAGACTGTCCCTGCCCCTGCGGAACCAGTCCAGACCATCTTGGCTTGGCTGATACTGGCCTCTCCACCGATCCGGGTGGAGCCACCACCCCAACAGCCACCGACCGGCGCTCTTACTAAGGAGTCTTGGCCAGCCAAGGGGCTTCCCCTTCGGCTGTCGGTCACTCTCACGCCTGACCGTCCACAGCAGATCAAGGGTGACTCGGGCAGCTGGCCGCTTTATGTGGACTCCTCCGAGTCCAAGGATTCCTCACTGCACTCCTGTCCGGTCGATGTGGAGTCCGTGGGGGATCTCTCGACTGAGGAAGGGCCCGCTTCCTTCATGGGCATCCTCCGCCTCATCTCCAAGTCGACAGGGATAAAACTGGAACCCGTCCAGAAGTGGGCTCGCTATCCCCTCACAAAGATTCTGGACAAAGGAGACTCTCCAATAGAGGCTTTCCTAGTGGCTGAGGTAATTGTCGGTCCAGACCTGGAGCTTTGGCAGCGCCCTACGTCCTGCCCTGCACCCTCTGCCCAGATGGCTGCAGATATGCAGTGCCCAACGGTACCCTCTCAGGTTTCATGGAGCACCACTCAGCTGAGGGGTTAGTGGCCGACTCTTATGTGTTTTGGTGCTCGGGCAATTCAGGGGACAAGCCACTGGACAATTAGTCCAAGAAATTGGACCAAGCGGCTATAAAAGTCTATGCTGCCTCCTCGCTCAGCCTCCGCCAGGTGAGCTCGTCCGTCATGATGGCACACTTCTCCCGTGCTCTCTTTGGCTGTTTGGATGAGGTGATTCCTCACCTACCTGCGGACCTCCAGACCACGGTCAAGCATGTCCAAGATCAGGGCTGAGCTGTGGCCAAGCAGCAACTTCAGATGGCTCTGGATCTGGGGGATTCCTGTGCCCACTCATTTGCAGCCACAGTTGCCATATGCTGTAGGGCTTGGCTGCGGATCTCAACCTTCACGGCAGACACTCAGCACAAGCTGGTGGATGTTCCATTCCAGGGCACCGACCTGTTTGGGCCCATTGTGCAAGGTCACCTCCAGCATATCAAGAAGTCCAGTGCCACCTTAGACTCCGTGACACCCGCACAGAAGGATTCCCAAGGACTCTAGGCAGGAGAAGCGAAAGCCCTTTCGGTACTCCACTCCTACGGCAAAACCAGCCCAGCATCAGCTGGCTCAGTCTTTTGTTGACCCAGGCCCAAGTCAGTGGCTTCGGTGGCTCGTAAGCCTGGAGGGATGGGACCCGGTGGCTCCTCAGCCGGGTCCTCTTCCTTCAAGTCTGCTTAGTGACGAGATGGGGGCCACCACCCTCATGCCCGTCATGCCTCCCTGGGTCCTTCTGTGTGGGGCCGGCTCCACCACTTCCTTTCCGCCTGGTCCACTGACACCACGGACAGGTGGGTTTTGGAAGTGGTCAGTCACGGTCTGCCTCTGGAATTCGAGCAGTACTCTCCAAGCTGAGCCCGCGCCCCATGGGAGGACTTGGTATCCGCAGACACTCGGTCAGCTCTTTGAGACGACATAGCCCAGTTCCTCTGCAAGGAGGTTGTGGTCAGAGTAGTGGATCCTCTGGAACACTCACGGTTTGTCTCCAGGTACTTTCTGGTGTGAAAGCGGACCGGGGCTGGTGCCCCATTCTAGATCTGCACGACCTGATCAAGTTCCTCAGGTCACGCACCTTCACAGTGGTAACTCTGTCCCAGATCATACCATCTCTAGACCAAGACATATGATTTTGCTCCCTGGATCTTCAGAATGCGTTCTTTCGTGTCCCGATCAGTCTGTCCCACTAACGGTTCCTCCGCCTTTGAGCCAAGGGAACCCTCTACGAGTTTTGGGCCATGCCTTTCCGCCTCTACTCAGCCCCCAGGGTCTTCACCAAATGCATTGCAATGGTGGCAGCTTACCTGAGACGCTGAGGGGTTCGGGTGTACCCCTACCTGGACAACTAGCTGATTGCAGGTCTCTCCAGGCAGGAGGTGGAGCAGTCCAGGGACCTGGCCCTCTAAACCTGCACCTCCCTTGGCCTTCTGGTCAATGAGGCTAAGTTGGAACTCATGCCCTCGCAGGTGATCAGCTTTATCAGGGAAGAGCTCGACTCTTGCTGAGCTAGAGCCCAGCTCCTGGTGGACAGTGTGTAGAGGTTCTCTCCTCCTTTGCCCCGATCATTTCAGGTTGGACAATTGCACTCTGCCTGGGACTTCCTGTGCCTTCTAGGTTACATGGCAGCCTGCAGCGTGGTGTGATGGGCCCATTGGAGAATGCGCTGCCTGCAATAGGATCTGGCCAGCCAGTGGTCTTGGCGAAAAGGTCACTTCAACCAGCTGGTCACTGTGACCCAGAAGATGTGGGACACCCTCCAGTGGTGGCTAGTCCCAGAGCATCTGCAAGAAGGGATCCTGTTTGTCCGCCCCGAGCCAACGGTCGTCCTGACGACCGACGCCTCTCTCATGGGCTGGGGTGTCCATCTGTGGGAACACAGAGTCCACTGGTTCTGGACCCCCAAGGAGTCCCGATGGCACATCAGTCTGCCTGAGCTCCAGGCAGTTCAGCTGATGATGACTGTATTCACTCCGTATGTTTGGGGTCAAATGGTCCCAAGTCCAGACGGACAACACCACAACCATGTACTACCTCAACAAGTAGGGTGGGACACACTCTCTTCCTCTGTGCAAAGAAGCTCTCTGCATATGGACTCTCGTGCGCAGCCTGGAGGTGGATCTCCTAGCCATCTATGTGGCAGGAACCTTCAGTCAGCTGGTGGACACCCTCAGCTGGGTAGGCGAGGTGTCTTATGACTGGTCTCTCCATCCGGAGGTAATTTACAGCCTGTTCTCCCAGTGGGGCACCCCTCAGGTGGACCTGTTCACCTCCAGGGAGAACGCAAAGCTAAGGCTGTAGTGTGCCCACCCCCCTCAGCAGGGCTTATTGCAGGGGATTCCTTCTTGAGGCCTTGTACCCCAGGCCTCATCTGTGCCTTCCCCCCACTTCCCTTGATCCACAAAGTGCTACTCAAGGTCAGGAGGAATAGGCATAGGTGATACTGGTGACTCCGGACTGGCCACGCCAGTTTTGGTACTCCAATCTCCTCAGCCTCAGCAATAGGCTCCCGAGGCGTCTTCCAATACACCTGGACCTGCCCTCTATCAATAAGGGAAAGGTGCTCCGCCTGGACCTTCAATCCCTGCACTGACAGCCTGGTTCCTGAGTAGCTAGAGTTCCTGGCTTTGGGTCTCTCTGAAGATGTCCTCACCATGGTGGAGGCATCTAGAAAGGAATCAACCAGAAAATGCTATGCCTTCAAATGGAAGAGATTCTCTATTTGGTGTCAGGGTAAGGGGCTGGACCCTTTATCCTGTCTGGTGGCCAGCATTTTGGACTACCTGTGGTCCCTCTCCGAAGGGGGACTTCGGTCAACGACCCTTAAGGTGTACCTGGCAGCCATCTCTGCTTACTGGGCATGGGCTGGTCAGTAGTCGGCGCAGAAGAAGGTGGTCTGGTGCTTTTTCAAATGCTTAGATCACATTTCCCCTTCAGTGCGTGAACCACCACCACCACCGTGGATCTGCTGCTGGTACTGGCAAAGCTTAAGGGCAAGCTATTCGAACCAATGCACAAGTGGGAGATGTCACTTTTTGGAAGACTACCTTCTTGGTGGCTGTCACGTCAGCCAGAAGGACTGGAGAGCTCCAGGCGCTCTCAGTCGAGTCTCCTTATTTGGTCTTCCATAGGGATAAGATTGTCCTGTGCCCCAACCTGAAGTTCCTTCCGAAAGTTGTGTAGGAGTTTCACCTGAACCACGTGATGACCCTTCCAGTGTTCTACCCCAGTCACACCTCAGATGTCGAATACAGGCTCCATACCTTGAACCTGAGGTGAGCGCTCGCATACTACAGTGAGCGCATGGCTGGAGTTCGGGGAGAGGTTCACTAGCTGTTTTCCACTATCTGGCAGACTCCTAGCATTTCTCCAGTCTTTGTCACAAATGCACTCTGCAGGTCAGGCCCTCTGCTACTCTAGTGCCAAACCTCGAAGTGCAATATGTGAACAGGAGACAAACAGGGTAACCCTTCTGTCTATTTTGCGTCCGAAACACCTACTAGTCTTGAGGTAAAATATGAACCCTATTTCGCTAGTACGCCCAGTTAACAGGATCAAATGTCACACCCTCTTCAGGGAAATGCAGTGCAGTACTTAACCCAGCGGACACCCAACCTGATTCAAAATTCTCCCCTTTTGACTCAATTTGAGACCTAGTTATTTTCTTACCTGAGCAAGATGGTAAAACACTTTAAGCCCTTAACAGTTTTGTCAGAATTATCAAATACTGTCCCAGCATTCACATGCAAAAAAAATGAGAAAAGACTCGGGCAGAATTAAGGAAATCAAAATGATTACTAAAATTAAAAAAATAGTAAATACATACAAAACATAGAAAATATGTACATAAATGTTTACAGTCCAAAAGAAATGCCAAACCAGGCTCTCCACTTCGGCCGAGTGGCCCTGGCCCTGCTACCTGCTGGCAGCCAGACCTCTGCATCCAGCCCGCCACCCCCTGACCAAGGAAAGCAGGAACGTTTGGTCAGCTCCTAGCTTGGAGCTGTCAGGCTTCAATCCCCATAATTGGACTGGCTCCTGGGGACTATGGCTGATTCCCGATTGGATGCTGCAGATCCCCATTGAGAAAGAAAGCATACAAGGCACCTTTTTCAAAACACAGCTCGGCCACTGCCTTGCTGTACTGCTCTCTGGACAATTTTTTCACCCACCCCCTCCTCCTCCTTTATCAAGTACACTTCCCCAGTGATCCCCGTCTCCTGAGGCCTCATACTAGTCAATTACAGCAACTTCTTAAAGGGACTGTCCTTTCTGTAACTTCTTAAAGGGGTGATCCTCTCTTGTACTTAAATAACTTATCGTCCTCAATGTATCTGGGATCAAGTGCATTGACACTGACTATGGTCCTCTTCCTATTTCCTACACCAGCCCCACCTTATTTAGGACCATCACCCTCTACGCATAGTACCCCCCACCCTTATCTGCAACACCTCTACAGACCCCCAGACTCGATCACCTCCCCCCTCGGTATCCCCCACACTTCCACCCCTGCTACCTCTTACTTCCCACTCATACCTTGGTCTCTTCTCCTCAATGCCTTTCCCACCTTTCATACTCTACCCACCCCTTGCACCCCAGCAACCGGCCCCGTGTCCAGTCGCAAGGGGAGATGCCACAATCACTACCACGCTTTGGTGTGCCTAATCACCTTCCTGTTGCTTCTATCAGGTAACATTCATCCAAACTCTGGCCCCGTGCCCAACCTTACGAACAAGCCTGCCCAGGCTCAAGGACTCCACATAGCTTCTATGAATATTTGCAGCCTCCTTAAGAAGGCTGCTGCATTCCAATGATGGGTTACTCAGCACCAACTGGACATTGTTGCACTCGGCGAAACCTGGTTATCCAAATCCACCGCTGACTCCTTCATCTCCCTCCCTGGTTACACCCTTTTCAGGGAAGATCGGGTAGGTAAGCGTGGAGGTGGTTGTGCTGTCTACATGCGTGACTCCCTCCTTGGACATGCACTTCCACCACCCAAGCTTGATAACGGGGCGCAAGCCCTCACACTAAAAATCTCCCCCAACCGTGGTAAGGGACCACTCTTTCTCACCGTTGCCTATATTCCCCCCAGAAAGCAAGACCTCGCCATTCAGGCGCTTGCTGACTACCTCTCTGGCCCACCGCCCAAAATGGCCCAGATAATTGTTGGTGGCCTGAATATCTACTGGCTCTATGCCACGGCCTCCCAAACCAGAGATATCTTTGCCGCCCTTGACATGTCCCAGCGTGTCACCACCCCATCTGGATTCAACCCCTCTACTGGCTCCAGCACCCTCCTGGATATCACCATTACCAACCACCCCCAGAGGGTGCTCGATATCAGTGTACTTCCCAACTCACTTAGTGGCCACTCCCCGGTCGTATTCTCCTAGTCCGCTGCCAACAGCAAACCTGCAACACAAACCGCCCAGCAACGTCGCCTACTCCCAGGTGGCCTGCTTCGCCTTAAACTGTACCTCCTACAGCCAGATTGGTCCTCAATCAGGCTTGCACGTCCATAAACAAGGCATTGGATTTTTTCACTCCCACTTTTAACACTGCCTGTGACCTCTATGTCCCCTTCGATAGAAATCGCACCAAAAAGCAAAACATGCCCTGGGTTACCCCCTCCCTCCTTCACAAACTTAAAATGAGACAACCTATGGCACATTGCCATGGAATCTGGCAAGCCAGCTGATAGGCAAATGTACAACGCTGAGCGCAATAAGTGTACTTGGGCCATTCGATAGGCCAAAGCCCGGTATTACCAATCCGCTCTTGTCTCTTCCTGGGGGTCGGCTAGAACCTTTTGGGATAATGTAAAGGAGCTGAATGGGAAATCCCGCTCCCCACCCCCCTCTCAACTCTCCTTTAATGGAACTGTCTGCTCTGACCACCTTGGCATTGCAGACTGTCTAAACCACACTTTCTCAGACCTGAGCTCAGGCATGCCCCGTAACTTCTTTGACCCCATCCCAGTAGCACTCCCGCCCACTCTCCAGAGACCTCCTTTCTACCTACGTACCATTTCCCCATTGGAGGCTAGACACCTTCTGCAAAAAGCCATTAGTAGTAACAACACCGGCACCGACCTGCTGGACACTAGGCTACTTTGTCTGAAGTTGGATGCTATCCTGGTCCCACTTACCGAGCTGCTCAACCACTCTCTGTGCCTGGGGCAGTTCCCCAGCACATGGAAAACCGCCATCATCACTCCCATCCTAAAGGGCGGCGATCGAGGGACCCCGGGTAACTATCGACCTATCTCCATCCTCCCCCCACTCTCTAAGGCCGTTGAAAAAGTAGTTGCCAACCAGCTGAATACCTGGCCGTGCACAATATCCTGTGCCCTGAACATCATGGCTTTCGTGCAGGTCACAGCACCACAACCGCGCTACTTGAATTCTCCAACTTCTTGCACTCTGCTGTTGATGCCGGAAGTCCTGCTGGTGCTGTGTTCATTGACCTCTCCAAGGCCTTTGACACATGCCATCCTCTCCTGCTTGACTCCCTCAGATGCCTTGGTTTCTCCCCCGGCCCCCTTGCATGGTTCACCAGCTACCTGTCTGCCAGAACTCGGTGTGTAAAAATCAATAGCACCCTATCTGACACACGACCTGTCCACTCCGGGGTTCCCCAGGGCTCCATTTTAGGCCCTCTCCTCTTCAGTCTTTACCTCAACTCCCTCCCCTTGGCCTGCCCAAGTAAGATCCTCCTCTACGCGAATAATGCTGTGCTCTTCGCCACTGACCCCAACCCCAACACACTCCAGGCCACCCTCCAACGAGCTTTTGATAGAGCTGAGCATTGGTTCATGTCATGAAGGCTAATCCTGAACCTAAAAAAGACCAAAGCTATGCTCTTGTCGCATCGCCAAAGCAAAGCCAGTGGTGCCCCTCTCGTGATACTGCCTAGCACACTAAACCCCATTGAGCAGGTTTCCTTCTACAAGTATCTGGGCATTACCTT
This sequence comes from Neoceratodus forsteri, assembly GCA_016271365.2. Classification (NCBI taxonomy): domain Eukaryota; kingdom Metazoa; phylum Chordata; order Ceratodontiformes; family Ceratodontidae; genus Neoceratodus; species Neoceratodus forsteri. Next base: position 364,417,958 of record CM057449.1, on the reverse strand, counting down.
TGATTCGGCACTCTCCTTCCATTCCCATATCAATGCCCTTTCTGCTGCCACCAATGTCAGGATTGGACTGTTATACCGCCATAGGGACTGTCTACCACAAGAGGCCCTTAGATTGGCAATCACCTCCTCTGTCCTGTCACTAATCGACTATGGGCTGCCCATCTGTGCTGCAGCCGACAACACTGCGCTTGCAAGAATCCAGCTCTCTATAAACAAGGCCTGCAGGCTAATGCTGGAAGCCCCTAGGCGCACCCATACGTGCCTGCTGTACTCCACCACCAACTTGCTCAACCTTGAAGAAAGACTCCGCTTCCAAACCTGCCTTCTTGTAAAAAAGACCCTGCTAGGGCTCTCTCCCCCAAAACCTCCCTTATTGTCCCCAGGGTAAGGACCGCTATGGCCCAGAGATCCTTTTGCTATCGGGCTCCGTCCTGGTTCAATTCCCTCCCAGCCAATATAGCTGACTCCACTAAGCTTGGTCCTTTCAAGGTCTCCCTCAGAAGCTATCTGACAAGCACTCGCTGCTGCAACTGCACATAATCCCCTACCTGCCCCTTACCTTCACCCCTAGGCTGGGTCTGCCCTATCTACTTTTGCTGTATATACCTGGGGTCTCATGCAACATCTGCTGACTAATGTAATAAAATATCTCTGGTTGCTACCTGATGTAGTACTCGTGTACCTATATTATGACTACTGTGATCTACCTATTACCAAGCGTGTACCACCAGTGAATGCCTGTAACACTGGTTGCTTTTTTAATCTAAGCGTTATGTACTGTACTGTTTGTTTGCTGTGATGTATTGCTGTCTTGATGAGGTGCCTTTGTAAATGAGTCTAGGACTCAAAGGTCTGTAAACTGATGATCTAATAAATAAATAAAATAAATAAATTTCAGAAACAAAATTGCCTGGTACTTATATTTCTAGTTCTAACTCAGTTTCCAGTTGGGGTTTTACCTATTTTGACAGAAGTGCCTTTTCAGTCTAGAACACAGTGTGTGTTCTGGTCTCCTAAGAGAACACACACACTGCGTTCTGGACTAAGGCACATCTGTCACAAATAGGTAAAACCCCAACTGGAAACTGAGGGTTGGCTGTTAGGCACTGCAGACTCCTCCTCTGCCCCAGTTCTGTTTTCTGCCGCCGTTGAGGTTCACCTGCTGCACGAGTCTCCAGAATAACTCCTGCGTCACTAGACCTTGCCTGCTATTCAATGCCATGTTCCTGCCGCAAGTTCATTTCCTCCATCTCGGTTCTGAGAGTCCACCCGACGGCATTGATCCTGGTAAGCTTGTTCCTTTTATTTCTTACTGAAGGCGCTGGGTCTGTTTTCTGTAGTTTTGGTTAATTGTTTTTAGCATCATGTCTGGTTCGGGGGCTAGGAAGAAATCCAAAGTGGGCCATGCTCCCATGCGTCGGTGCCCCTGTGGCCGGCATTATTCCGTAATTAATTGGCATGATATCTGCCTTCATTGCCTGGGTTCCAACCACAATATGGATAACTGCGACGCCTATTTCTCCATGGACCACCGCGTTCTTGAGATCCGCACATTTAAAGTCGGCGGGGCCCATGAGCCGAGCGGCGTCGTTCTAGGGATGTCATGGCAGAACTCTTGACCCTGCCTCCGAGTCCCCTCCCGGGTCTATACGGCCAGTGAGGAGGAAACTTCCTCTTCTGATTCTAGCCTTGTAATAGAAGAGGTTTCTTCCACGGTGCCAGAGGAACAGCCTAATTCCCTGCGGAGCTGGGTTGGGAGCACCACCATGGCAGTCACCTCCTCGGAGGTGCAGGCTCCCCTGGTGTTGCGACCCACGGCTGCTGGGCCCGGCACTTGTGGACCCTCAGCACCACCTGCCAGCACCATCTCGGATCCCGGCGCTGTTCACATTGCTGGTGATCGTGGCGCCACCAGTGGTGTCATCTACCACAGTGGTGCCATTTGCAGCACCGTTGGTAGGGAGGCTCCTGGGGTCGCTAGTCTGGCAGTATGTGTGGTCTCCTCCTCGAGGGGATGATTCGCCCTCCGACCCAGACTGGTGTCTCGACTCTTCGGGGTCAGGGAGCCATCTTGATTGCGGCACCGGGCACTCTGGAATCCACTTTCTCTTCGGGCCCCCACGTCGACCCCAGTGTCAGGGGCTCCACAGCTGATAGTGGGTCAGAGGTGCCTGGGGTGATGGTCTTGACCTCGGGGACCGGGACAACTGCCATCTCTGGTGCTGCCCTGGCTACCACGGGTGGGAAGGGAACCCCCTCTTCTGCAGCCTCCTTTGGGGTGCCTGTGGGATCGGGGGACCCCTTGGCACTAGGTTCGAGGAAGGAGGGCGGCCTCAGAGTCCAAGGGGTTGAGAGGCCAGGTGAAGCACGGGGGCCCTCTTCCACCACCCTGCAGGGGGTTGGGAGGAGTTGCAGTGCCAAGCCTCACTTTTCCTCCTCTGAGACATCAGAGGTGCCCATAGTGGGAGGCGTTAGGGGTTGCCCTTCTGGATCCATGCAACCCGGTCGCACCACAGGGGAGATTCCCTCTCAGGGCTCAGCCAGGATTTGTTTTCAAAATTTGCAGCGTACACTGACTGGGTCGACTTCCAGACCCCCCCATTTGGGACAATCTTCTGCGAGGTCTCAGAGCCCTAGCAGAGGCCGGTCACTTTCGGTTAGGTGCCCTTCCCCAATCCCTCTGCAGACACCTCCCCCCCCAGGCCACGTAGGCCCTATGGGACCCTTAACCTGGGAGACGTTTAGAGCCACTGCAGCTGCCTTCCCTAGATATGTTAGAGCAATGGACGAACAGATCTATCACCTGTCTCCTTTTGCCACAGAAGGACTCTGAGCATCCGAGCCCCTCTACCTCCTCGACTTCCTCATCTGAGGAAGAGGAACGTTCTGTCCACCTTTCCTTCGACACTGATTTCACTGAATATCAGTGGTTCCTTTCGAGGTTGATTCAGGAGCTCCATATTTCTCATGTGGTAAGATGCAATACCGGGCGGGAGACGCACTCCTATTTGAGTGAGTTCAGTGTGAACCACCTGGTAGTGCCTTCCTGGCCTATTCCCTTCCAGGAAGCGTCTATCCGCACCTGGCAGTCACCAGCTGCCTCGTCCCCAGCCCCAGCGGACTGCAGGAGGAGGTATTGCACTCCCCAGGAGTCTCTTGGTTCTCTGCCTCACCCACCCTCGGGGCTGATGGCTTAAGATACTCCTTCTGGGCTTCAACAGCCTGTGCAAGACCGACCACCAGATCCGGACTCCACTGAGTTCGATCGGTGGAGAAGAAAGGTTTTCTCTTCAGCTCGTGTGCTGCTCTGCATCAGCTCACATTAGGCTGACCACGTTGCCTACAACAGGCACAAGTGGTCAATGCTGGCACAGGTGTTAGCATCATTGCCTGAATTGGAGGAATCTAGGCAAGCCATTGCCCTCTCTGCACAGGGTCTGGAGCTTGCAAGGCACCAAGCAAGGGCATCGTATGACGCCAGTGAGGTGGCTTGCAGACTGGCAGGGACAGTGATCTGCATCAGCCGGATGGCATGGCTTTGCCTGTCTAGATTGTCACCCATTGCCTGCCTTAGAGTGATTTCCTCTGCCTTCCAGGGGAGCAGCCTTTTCTCCTGCATGGTGAGGAGGAATTTACAGGGGCGTTTTCTGTCCCCCCGGCCACGGGGGACACTTCCTCAACCTGACCAGCCTTAGGCCGTTTTTGGTCTAGTATGGCTATAGGGTCTCTTCCACAGGAGGTTGAGGGATTTTGTTCCCTCAGGGCAGTGCCAGGTCCCTTCCGGGGGGCTTAGTACTGACCCAGCAGTAATGAACGGTGAAGACTGACAAGGGAAGATATGAAAATTACCTATCTACCATAATTCTCGATCTTCTCTTGTATCTTCACCATTCATTACTAATTCCTGCCCACCTTCCCCTCTTGGGCCTCAGCTCCTGGGTGCCACCTCCACCCTGCTCACCTCCCTTCTTCGAAGCCAGTTGGTGGCAGAGTTCCCCTGGTACCTCAGGGCCCTCTGTTTCCTTCTTTAAAATCACAGAGTGCCCAACCTAGTAGGGTGGCAAGTAGGGTCTTCGCCTGGGCCTTGGAGGGAACTCCCTGAGATTCTCAGTGGGGTACACTGTGGGGTCCATCCATGTCTTGACTTGGATCTGTGAGTCCGTTTTACCTTGTTTAAGGGTGGAGACCTCGTCATTGCATCCCTTGGGAGGACCCTTAGGGACTCCCACCCCCCCCCCTTTCCTCTCCTATTTTCTTCTTTCTCGCTATCCCCTTACTTATAGGGGTCATTCTGGACAGAGTCCTCTCCTGTGTAAAGGAATTTTTTCCCCTTGTCTAAGCCCTCAGATGGTAAGCTGGAGAGGACCATGCTCCAGGACTTTCATCCCAAATGTGGGTTATGGGGTAGAAGAGGGGGATCAGATTCCGCCATGCTTTATATTTCCATGACCATCTCAAATTCTCTTTCTGGACCTAGGTCCAGTGGTCCCTGAAGTTGACAGGATTCTTGCACTTGTGTCTTCATACTTCTCAGGTTTTTGAGGCTAAAGATAGGCCAGTGGTCTTTTGGCTTAACACAGCAGAGGTCTCCCCTTCTTCCCCTATAGATATGATATCTTTCTCCTTCCTTTCTCTCTCTTTCGCTCTCTCTTTCCTGTGCTGCCACCCAGTGGCTGGGGCCCTAAGGCCAGTTAGAGGAGTTCTATTACCTCTGTCCTCTGGTCGGCTTATTCCTTTTTCAGTTTATATCCTTTCCTTTTCCTGTCCCTCGGCTCTCTTGCCTTTTCTTTGGATTTCTCTATCTCCCTTTGTTTCATCCTCTCTGGCAGAACAGAACTGCGGTGGAGGAGGAATGTGCAGCGCCTAACGGCCAACCCTCGTGAGCCACATAGTGCGTCAGCGGCGCTGATTCCTCCCCTCCCAAAAAAAAAAAAAAAAAAAGCTCCCATGCAGGTGCACGCCGCTGGCGTATACCCAGCAGTAAGGAATGGTGAAGATCAAGAATTACAGTAGCTACGTAATTTTCATTTCTAGGGACGTGGATATGTTGTTCAATTCACACTTACTGGCAGGTTCCTTGCCGCTTTAAATCTTGCCGGAAGGTCTTCAAGCTGGCTCCTCCACCCACCGGTGATAAAACTCGGCTCCGCCCCCATGGCCTTAGATCTAGTCCGCTGGAAGCCAGGTTGCTGTGGCCGAAGCTGGGGAGGTCGGGTGGGTCGTGTGGATGAACAACGTATACCACTTCTAGAACTCCTGTTACAGGTGAGTAACCTGTATTTCTAGGGACATGAATATGTTGTTCAATCCACACTTACTGGCAGACTCCTAGCAGTTCTCCAGGAGGAGGGAGGCAAGGCGCGCACCCCCTACTTAGGGAAATAAGGACTGGAGAACCGAGGGTCCCAAAACCAGCATCCGGCGTGAGTCAAGGTCGATGTGGTAGTGGGTAATGAAGGTGTGCTGACTCCCAGGTAGCAGCCCTGCAGATTTCCTGGATAGGGACATCCTGGAAGCAGCCACCGATGCAGCAGTATGGCGGGTAGAATGGCTCTTATCCCTCTGGGAGGCTCCGTGCCCGCCAACCTGTGAGATCTATGCAGGAGGTGACCCACCTGCCTATCGTCCGCAGGTCTGCCAGGTGCGGCTTCAGCGTAGGTGACAAACAGCTGGCGAACCTCTCCCCGAACTTCAGCATCCGCTCCTTGTAATAAGAGAGCGCTCTTCTAGGGTCCAAAGTATGGAGCCTATATTCGGCCTCCGAGGTGTGATTGGGGTAGAACATCGACAGAGTCAACACCTGGTTAAGATGAAACTCCGACACCACCTTCGGAAGGAATTTTGGATGGGGGCTGTTCTGGAGTACTCGCTGGGCCTTTCTGAGGCTGGTCTACAGCATTCCACAGTTACGGTCCACCTGTGTGCTGTATCAGGATACCAAGAGTCTGTAGGTACCTTCTAGGTGGCACAACAGCCACTGTTTAATTGGTTCCTTGAGGGTATTCTGCACACAAGGCCTTCCATCAAGAATCCAGTTTCCTCCTGGGATACATAGAAGTTGATGGCAGATAAGGACCTCTAGGCCCACCCAGTCTTCCTTACCCGGTATGAGGTCTGACAAACAAACTGAACTCCAGAGCACCCCCCACCCTTACCTCCAGGATCCCTTTGCGTCTGTCCCACTCCTTCTTGAATCATGTGACTGTTTTAGCCTCACCACCTCCTCTGATAAGCCATTCCAAGCATCTACCACCCTCTCCGAGAAAAAGTATTTTCTCATGTTACCCCTGAGCTGTCCCCCCTCCATCTTCATACTGTGCCCCTTGTATTGGAACATCTCTTACTTCAGGATATCAACCTTATGCTGGATATACTCTCTCGCAAGCCCTTTAAGCATATCATAATGTGTGACTAGAAGTTTCTAACTTAGAAAGCAGCATTTCTTTTGGCTATTACCTCTGCACAGAGTATCTGAAATCTATGCTTTGATCACACATCCTCCATATGCTGTTTTCCATAAAGACAAGGCAGTTCTCCGTATACACCGCAAGTTTCTACCTAAGGTAGAGTCGAAGTTCCATCTAACTCAGGCTATAATCCTGCCTACCTACTTTGCCAACTTCCAGAATGAGGGAGAAAGGACTCTCCACTCACTGGATGTTAAGAGGGTCCTTAGGTTTTACCTGGACATAACTAAGGACTTTAGACAGTCCAAACAGCTCTTTGTCTCTTTTGGCCCTAATCGAAACAGACCACCTGTTACTATCAAGTGCTTGCCTTTGCCACTGCTGTACTAGATCTCAAGTCAAAACTGGAGGGCAAGGTTCATGCCCACTCCACCAGAGCGGTTGGCACTTCCCTGGAAGGGATATGCTCTGTGCCTATTGGTGAAATTTACAGAGCTACATCTTGGAGCACAGTGCACACCTTTACAAAGCACTATCTCCTGGATGTCCATGCCAGGCAGCATAGCACCTTTGATAGGAGAATTCTGAATAGATTACTATTCCTGAGTGAGCCTTGAGCTCCAGCCTCCCTAACATAGAAACATAGAAGTTGACGGCAGATAAGGACCGCAAGGCCCATCCAGTCTGCCCATTTTTTCTACCTTATGAATGTTCCATAGGCCTGTACGCTGTCAATGACCTATCTATTCATACTCTTCTGTATTGCTCCCTTATGCCTATCCCATGCCTGTTTGAAGCCCTGCACTGTATTCATATCCACCACTTCCTGAAGTAGGCCGTTCCATGCATCCACCACCCTTTCTGTGAAAAAGAACTTCCTCACATTACCCTTTAATCGGCCTCCCTCTTATCTCATGCTGTGTCCTCTTGTCCTGCTAGTTTTCTTACATTGAAACATGCTAGACTTTTTCACCTTGTTAATGCCCTTAAGGTGTTTGAATATTTCGATCATATCACCTTTCTCCCTCCTTTGCTCTAGGGTATACATATTGAGCTCCATTAATTTGTCCTCATATGTTTTCTGATGCAGTCCCTGCACCATTTTGGTTGCCCTTCTCTGGACTGCCTCCATTTTGTTAATGTCCTTGTGCAGGTGCGGCCTCCAGTATTGCACGTAGTACTCCAGATGGGGCCTAACCAATGTCTTGCAAAGAGGGATTCTAGGAGCATGGATATGTTGTTCATCCACACTCTTTGGCATGTCCCTTTCCCCTTTAAGGAACACCGGAAGTCTTCAAGCTGGCTTCTCCCACCCACCGCGGTGGTATATGCCTTGGCTCCACCCATGACGCCAGATCTTTCTTTCCACTGGAAGATTCAGTGCCTTTCTTGTGCTCACGCATTCATAGGCCCTGGCTTTCAAATCGGTTCTACCTAAACTTCGATTTTCTCGAATTAGTGATCACGAATTTGTCGTGGCTACTATGGAAGAAAAATCTTCCCCCGGATTTCGCTGGTGCTCTTGCGGCCAGAAGATTTCACGTACCAATCCCCACTCCACGTGTGTCTACTGCCTCGGTGTCAGCCGTGACACCTCGTCCTGCAGTTTCTGCTTGGCCTTCGATCCCAAAGTCCTGGACGACCGTCTTGCACACCTACAGCTGGGGAGACCGGAAAAGAGGAACCCTCTGGTGAAATTGAAGGAGGCTAGGTGGGCGGTTTCAGCTGGGGCGGGATCCACTGAACAGTTGGAGCGCATGCAAGCCTTCGAGGAAGAAGCAGCCTGCTCTTCCCGGAGCTTCTTCGTTCCACTCAACCTGGGCTCCACCTTCTCGGGTTCCTTCAGGGAGCTGTGCCAGTCTCTCCCTACCAAGGGGGAAGCGCCTGCGGGCCAGCACTCTTCCCAATCCCATCCCCAGGATAAGGATCCGAGTAAGTCTTTGTCTAGATGAAGACGCTCTTGGGACCGAGAGAGGTCTCAGTCTCAGGAGCATGCGGTCTCGACCTTGGTCGAGATTGCTTCCTCGGCAGCTGGCTTCTCGGACCTCCCATCAGGCCAGACGACTGAGGATGTGGCCGATGAGGTCGAGATCGTTATCGACCCACTGTTGCCGACTCTGGTCGACAATTCTCTAGAAAGGACCCTGGTCCTTGTCTTCCCCGATGAGGAGACCCAGCCTGCTGGAGTCCCCATCAAGGATCCAGTCCCAGACTCCGGGAAGTCACTGGCCCTGCCGGTGTCTCCTGACCGACCGAGTCGGCCTGCCCGATCTCGGTCGAGATCTGAACCCCCTCATCCGAAGGCCGAGGAAGAGCCTGGCGCTCAAAGAAGAGCGGCGCCATGGTGCAGTCCTTGTTCTCCTCGGTTGAGGAGAGGCTCCAATGGAAACTCCGTCAGCACTACGAGGACCTCATGTAGCAGCAGCTCATTTTGTCCGGGTCTAAGCCTACTATGGCTTCCTCCTCTGCAATTACCTGGCTTTTGCCTCCCAGGCCGAAGCCAACTCCCTTGGAGCTGATCAAATCGGTTCCCCTGCCCATGGAGCCAGCAAGACCACCAAGTTCGGCCTGTTATGGTCTCTCCACCCATTGTGGTGGAACCACCTCCCAAGCAGCCTGGGGGAAGGGCTCCTTCCAAGCAAGTTAGACCGGACACAGGGCTTCACCGGCGCTTGTCGGTCATGGTCATCCCAGACCGCCCCCGGGGAGTCGAAGGTAACACGGGTGATAGGCCATTGTATCCAGACTCTTCGGATGTCACCAGTCTCCATTCACATCCAGGGGATGATGCTTGGACCGCTGGTCCAGAGACAGAGGAAGATCCTTCATCCTTTCAAGGGATCCTTCGCCTCATCTCTGAGTCTACAGGGATGCCCCTGGAGCCTATCCAGAAAAAGGCAAAGTACCTTCTCACTGACATCCTCAAGAGAGGGGATACCTCGACAGAGGCCTTTCCTGTGGCCGAGGCCATTGTTGGTCCGGCACTTGAACTTTGGCAGCATCCTACCTCATGTCCAGCACCGTCTGCCCGCATGGCCCGCAAATATGCGGTACCCATGGGGTCCTTTGCGGGGTTCACAGAGTACCCTTCAGCTGAGAGCCTGGTGACCACCTCTGTGTTCAGGTGTACTGGCAGTTCTGCTGACACTGACTGACCCCCCAATAAAGAGTCCAAGCTTTTGGACCATTCAGCGCGGAAAGTGTATGCGGCTTCCTCCTTGGGCCTTTGTTAGGCAAGTTCGGCCATCATCATGGCACACTTCTCCCACACCCTCCTCAGGTCACTGGACAAAGTCCTCCCACATCTCCCTGTGGACATGCAGACTATGGTCAAGCAAGTCCGGGATCAGGGCCGAGCCATTGCCAAACAGCAGCTCCAGACGGCCCTGGATCTCGGTGACTCTTGTGCCCGTTCGATGGCTGCCGTAGTTGCCTCCCGTTGCAGGGCTTGGCTAAGGCTCTCTTCCTTCCCAGCGGATACCCAGCATAAATTAGCTGACATGCCCTTCCTTGGAACCAACTTGTTTGGCCCAGGAGTGGCCGATCACCTTCAGCGTATTGAGCAGTTCAGTGCCACCTTGGACGCTACCTCTGCCAAGAGTTCTTTGGGAAAGAACCAGCAGAGGAAAAAGAAAAAGCCATTTCAGCATTCTGCCCATGTGACTCAGCAGTCCTCCTTCCAAGGTGGACAGCAGCAACAGCAGCAGACTCAAGCTTGGCACCCTCGGCCCAAGCAGGGTCCTCAGCAGGCCCATAAAGGAGGCCGAGGTTCCAGTCCGGTATCCTCCTCCAAGCCTGCTCAGTGACAGGGCAGCGGCTGCCATCCCCGCTCCCGTCATGCCAGCTCTGGGTCCTCCCGTGGGGGGTTGGCTCCACCACTTTCTTTCCGCCTGGTCTGTTATCACCATGGACAGGTGGGTTCTAGAAGTGGTTGGCCAGGGACTGCCACTGGAATTCGAGCAGTACTCTCCAAGCCGAGCCTGCGCCCCTAGGGAGGAACGAGTATCCGCTCAGACACAGTTGGCTCTCAGAGACGACATCACTCAGCTCTCCTCAAAGAGGCAGTAGCTCTAGTGGCGGATCCTCCAGCAGACCCAGGCTTTGTCTCCAGGTATTTTCCAGTGCCCAAACAGATGGGGAGCTGGTGCCCCATTCTAGAGCTGCATGACCTGAATCAATGTCTCAAGTTCTGCACCTTCTGGATGGTCACTGTGTCCCAGATCATACCATCCTTGGAGCAAAACATTGTATCTTCCCTTGTCAATCTTCACCATTCATTACCGCTTGGGTGTAAGCCAGGCGCGCACCCACCACGGGTTTTTTTTTTTTGTAGAGTCGGTGGCGCCACCCCAAGGCGGCCGCACTGTAGCGCGGGGGTAGCCATATTAGGCTTACAGACTCCTCCTTCATCCCAGTTCTGTTTCTCCGCTGTCGAGGCTGCACCTGCTGCGCGAGTTTCTCTCTGTATGCCACTAGGCCTTTTATGACTCTGTCGTTCTTCGACACCATCTGCGACTCCTCAATCCCGGTTGTATCCCGACGCCGGTAAGTTTGTTCCTTTTATTTCTTAATGGCACTGGGAGCTTTTTCTGTGTTATATTTTATTTCGCATCATGTTCGATTTGGGAGCTAAGCGCAAGTCTAAAGTGGGCTGTGCCCCCGTGCGTCGGTGCTCCTGTAGCCGGCATTTCTCCGTGACGGACCAATATGATGTCTTCCTTTGGTGCCTGGGACCTAACCATGATATAGACAGATGCGATGCCTGTTTCTTGATGGACCGCCGTGTTCTTGAAGTCCGTGCGTTCAAAATCAGCAAGGCCCCACTGACTTTTGGAGAACGACGTCGCTCTCAGGTCTCCCAGGCCAGGTCTCTAGACCCTTCCTCCGGGTCCCCTTCCGGGCCTATATGGTCTGGTGAGAAGGAGGTCTCCTCATCTTCAAGCCTTACTGAGGAGGCCTCTTTGCGGTGTCGGAGACATCATGTGGTCCCTCCGGGACCATGGTGGAGACACCGTCTCGGCAGTCACCTCTTCGGAGGTGCAGGCTCCCCCAGTGTCATGGCCCATGGTTTCTAGGTCCAGCATTTGTGGACCCGCGACGTCACCCTCTGGTGCCGTCTCGGATCCTGGCATCATTCACGGTACCGGTGATCGGGGTAGCACTGTATGCGGTGCCGCGTTGGTTTACGGCACTGCGAGGGTCCAGTCGACTCCATTAGTGGTGCCATGTTGGGTTCCAGTGCTGCGGGCAGCACCGGGGACCTAGCTGGAGCCGTAACTGGGTCGGGGCTGGGCTCTGATGCTGCAGGCGATTCGCTGGGACCTTGCAGCACCGTGCTTGATTCCGGTGCCGCTACCGGTGCCGTTTCTCAAGGGAATCTTGGGGTGGCCAGCATCAAGGTCCTTCTGCTCGACTCCTCCTCGGAGGCAGACGATTCAGAGGTTGATCCGACTTGGCACCCCGATTCCTCGGAATCAGAGTCTTTTCTGGAATGCAGAGTCAGGCAATTCAGCATACCCATTCCTGAGTCCCCAGATCCATCTTCCTCCGAGGATCTCCAGGCTGGGGGTGGCCTGGAGTCCATCGGAGAGAGCGGTTTGGGGATTAAGGAGCAGGCTGTCTCCTCGGAGGGGGCTGTGGCTGCTGTTGATCTTACTTCGAGAGGGCTCTTGCAGTAGGTAATTACAAATAGGACTGAAGCCAGCAGGCGTTAGGACCCCATGGAAAAATATCTAGCTAGCAGTCTCTGGCAGGGGACTGCCCCCATGTCAGGTGACCAATGTCAGTATAAAGGGGCGGTACCCCACGCCCGCCTTCCAGTTAGCTCGTGCAGCGCCTCGCGGTTAAGTTTACTTCGCAGTCAATCGTCAATAGTTTTTACCGCCTATTTTCAACTTTTTTTCATGATTTTCATCAGCCTTACCTACAGCTGCCGTGTATGTTGTCCCCAACTCCCTCCGAGCACAAAAATAAGTGCGCTTCTTGCGGCGCCCAGCTCCTGCATAAAGACGGACAGTCCCAGTGCCTTTTTTGTCTAGGCCCTGATCATCCCATTGAGAAGTGCCAGCTCTGCCAGCAGTTTAACGTGGCCACCTGTAAGCGGAGGCAGCAGTCCCTGGAGGCCCATGTTCTTAAACTAAAAATGACCTCCATGGAAAAGGAACTGAAAAAACTTCTGCGGGCTTCGACTTCTCCAGAAGGCCACCACAAGAAGAAGCACTGGGACCGGGACTCATCGGTCACCGCGGACTCGGCTGGGGTCGCGGTACTGCAGGTAATGCCTCCCCCGGGATCCGTGGCGGCCGTCTTGGAAGCTTCCAGGACGGCATCAACCCTCCCGTCGGGCTCGTGCTCAGGCCCCTCGGGAACCTCCGTGTCCAAGGAGGCAGCCACTCCCAGTAAGGTCGCCACCATGCGGCCTTCTGGTTCGAGCGGCCCCGATAAGTCAGACGTCGGCTCCTCCTATTCCCGCCTGGGTAAAGGCGCTAAGGCAACTCGACCCTCCGGGGCAGCGCCACGCCTCAAAGCACCCGCCAAGTCCGCCCTCACCTGCAGCACCGTCAGGCGCTGGGTCCGATAAGTCAGGCGCCAGCTCCTCCGGCGTCCACCCGGATCCGTCGATAAGGCCGGACGTTGGCTCCTCCGGCGTCTGCTCCAGCGTTGAAACCCGGCCAAACTCTTCGAGCCTATCTGTTGTCCTGGGCTCGCCGCAACGCTCATTGCACTCTGAGGCGCCATCGTCTCCTCTGCTGGATCCTGGGGATGGTAATCCTTCTTCCCCGGGCGACATGGAGGAGGTGGGTATGCTGCCATCGGGTCTCCCTCCTGCTGGGCCGGATGACCCGATGTCGGATCCTCTGACGCCGGCCTACCCGATGCCCGACAATATCCCATTGCTGGACGCCGCCCCTACGCGGGGCCTGCCGCCCGCCGGGCCTCCCGTTCCGGGCCTGCCCGCTGGGCCGTTTCCGGGGCCTTCTGCTCCCACAGACCCCCTGGTCCCTGGGTATCCGGTCCCGTCCTATCCAACGCCGTCTTACCCAGGCCCGCTGTATCTGGCACCCCAATACCTGACGCCGGGCTACCCGCTGTCAGGGGTACGGATACTCGTCTTACGGATACCCTAATTATCCGTATCCCCCTCCTCCTCCACCGCCCCCTCAGCCGACGGTGGACTTGAAGGAGACTCCGGCTTCCTGGTGGGCTGAGGCCAAGGCTTAGCTCACCAGGGAGGTAGAGAGCCATCTTCCAACGCTGGTCCCGGATCCCCTTCGTCGGAGACGAGAGACCCCCTCCCCACCTCCGGATACCAGAAGCAAGCCCTCCGGTTCCAGGGCAGGGCAGGATACACTTCCCCGAGGGCTTCCCAAGGGGTCCGTTCCTCCCCTGCACTGGGAGGAGGGGTCTTCTTCCTCTTCATCCACCTCGGATGACTCCGTTGGTCGTACCGACCCAGATGATGAGCCCCACACTCCGGACAAGCCCAGGCCAAGGACTCCTCCAAAGTCTCCTCCGGAGGATCCTTCCTTTACGGAGTTGCTGCGCAAAATCCACGCAGTTCATCAATGGCATTCCTTGGAGCCGGATCCACAGAGTAAGAAACTTGCTGCGCACCTGGATCTGCCCGAGACCGTTCCTACCCTGGTGCCACCCTGGATTGAGCCTCATGCCGACCTTGTTTCCACCATTTGGAAGCAACCATCGGCATTAGCCCCCCTTCCTAGGAAGTTGGACAGGCTTTATCAGGCTCTGGAGGGTGTTGACTCTTTAAATTCGCACACTCGAGCTGATTCAGTCATGATTAGCACCACTCACGGCCAGACAGCTAACCCCAAGCACTTGAGCTCGTCACCACCCGACAAGGAATCCCTCCTTCTGGACCAGTACGGGAAGAAGGTCTACGCTTCTTCTACTCTGGGTGTTAGGGTCCTGAATTAAGTTGGTCATATGGGGGATTACCAGCAGGCGATCCTTAGCGAGGTGGAGGCTAAATTGGACTCCCTTCCTGAGTCTCAGACGAAACAGGAAGTGGCGGATCTAGTCCGGTCTGCGCATTCGGGTAGTCGGCACATGCTTCGTGCCACGTACAATGCAGTGGACGCTGCTGGTCAAAGCTCTGCTTTTGCCGTGGGTTTGCGGCATCATGCCTGGCTCCGGGTGTCAAGTTTGGTCCCGGAGGTGCAGTCTGCTATCCAGGACGCGCCCTTCAGGAGTTCAGTGCTGTTTGGAAGCAGTGTCAAGGACATCATCACCGATCTGCAGGAGAAGGGTACTGCACTTAAGTCGGTTGACTCCATGTACAGACCACCTCAGCCCCAGCGTCGTCCTTTTTGCAGACGTTGTCAGCAAAAGGCGAAACCTCAGGGAAAGCGGACCAACAAACGTCAGGCGCCTCTGGCTGCCAAGCCCCCTCCACCCAAAAAAGCAGCGGGGGCTTCAGCCACGACGCTGCCTCACACCTCCTGACTTCTTTGCTCTCCCACAGCCTCTGGGCCTTCCAGAGGAACCAGTAGGAAGGAGATTCTCCCACCATCTACCAGGTTCGGAGAGGATCACTTCAGACACTTGGGTGCTCCAGCTGATCACAGAAGGACACTCAATAGAGTTTCTTCTGAGACCTCCTCGGACCCCCCCCCCCCCCAAGATCATCTTACTCTCCAGAATATCTTCTTTTGGTTAAGGAAGAAATATCCTCTCTTCTTCTGAAGGAGACGATAGAGCCCGTTCCTCCCCATCTTCGGGGGACGGGCTACTACTACCATTACTTCCGGGTCCCGAAGAAGTGAGGACATGTGAGGCCAATTCTCGACCTCAGCTCTCTGAACTTGTTCGTGGAGTACAAAAGGTTCAGGATGCTCTCTCTGCAGAGTCTTCTGCCCCTTCTTCGGCCGGGACAGTGGCTTTGTACTCTGGACATGCAGGATGCTTACCTGGATATCCCTATTCACCCTTCCCACCACAGGTGCCTGTGTTTTGCGTTCCAGGGGGACCACTACCAGTTCAAGGCCCTCCCATTTGGTCTTTCCTTGGCACCCCGATTATTTACCAAATGCCTTTCGGTGGTAGCGGCCAAACTGCATACCCAGGGGGTGCAGGTTTTCCCCTACCTGGATAACTGGCTCCTGGCGGCCTCGTCCAGGGAGGAACTCCTGCGCTTCCTTTCCCTTACCCTGCAGGTTTTTGCCTACCTGGGTGTTACTGTCAACCAGGCCATGTCCCACCTGATCCCGTCCCAGAGGCTTCAGTTTATCGGGGTGATCCTGGACACGACCTCCGGCATGACATTCCTGCCACTGGACAGGGCGGCCTCACTCCATGCTCAGGTCAGCCTGTTGTCCAGCCGCAGGTGGGTCAGCGCCAGGTCAGTCCTTCGCCTCCTCAGGCTCATGGCAGCTGCTATTCCAATAGTCCCTTGCACTCGGCTCCACATGAGAATCTCTCAGTGGACGCTCCAGTCTCAGTGGGATCAGCTGGTGGACGACCTAGATCAACTAGTTCTGGTCTCCAACCCTATGGCTCGGGACTTGCAATGGTGGGCGGTTCAGGAGAACCTTTGCTGGGGAGTTCCCTTCTGCCTTTCTCCCCCCTCCCAGATGTTGACTACAGACGCCTTGGGCGAGGGTTGGGGAGCCCATCTCGGACCTCACAGGACCCAGGGCTCCTGTCCCAGCTCGAAAAATTTCTCCACATCAATGTGCTCGAGCTTCGGCCGTGCTCTACGCTCTTCAGGCTCTGCATCTTTATCTGCTTCCTGGACATCTGGCTGTCCAGACGGACAACATGTGTGTAGTCTGGTACATCAGCAAACAGGGAGGAACTCGTTCCTACCCTCTCTGCAGGGAGGCGATGTGGGTTTGGGAATGGGCTGTGCAGCACAACCTTCACCTCACAGCCATTTACGTCCCAGGAGTCGAAAACACGTTGGCAGACCACCTCCGTCGGTTGTCTGCTCACGCCCACGAGTGGGAACTAGATCAGGGGGTAGCAGACGACATCCTTCTATGCTGGGGAACCCCTCAGGTAGACCTGTTTGCGTCTCCTCTCAATGCAAAACTTCCCACCTTCTGCTCGCTCGTTCCAGGGCACGGCATTTTTGGGAGATTCGCTCTGTCTCTAGACTGGAAGGGAAGATTCGTCTATGCCTTCCCCCTGGTCCCCTTGATTCTGAGGGCCTTACAGAAACTCAGCTCGGAAAGAGCGCGCCTGATTGTCATCGCTCCTTTCTGGCCCAGGCAAGTTTGGTTCTCTCTTCTGCAACAGTATTCAGAGAAACCTCCTCTTCTTCCTCTTGTCGCAACTTTTGCTGACCCAGGATCAGGGGACCCTGGTCCATCCAGGTCTCGGGTCCCTTCAGTTGCATGCATGGCTCCTGCAGACGTAGCTCAAGCCCAATTTGGGGTTTCCCCGCTGGTGGCTGAGATTCTGATGGAGGCCAGGAAACCCTCCACTAGTAGTAGTAGTAGTAGTAAAACATTTTTTTCAATTGACAAGCAAAAGAATAGGAAACTCAACTGAGACAAGCTCATTTCCAGTGAGGTCCTTAGTACAAACATTCATGTTGACATCATAAAAAATTTTTCTAGATCTACTTATGCCATGAAATGGAAACGCTTCTGTATTTGGGCCGCTTCCAAAGATTTCGAGCCTTTCTTGTGCTCTTTTGGGCAGCTTTTGGATTACTTGAGACACCTTTTTGATCTGGGTCTGTCATTCCTCACTGAAGGTTCACATGGCGGCCATCTCAGTGTACCATGTTCCTTTTGGGGACAGGATTTTTGCGCAACTGGAGGTCTCCAAGACTTTTCTTAGGGGGGTCCTCCACTTGAGACCCCCCATTCGGGTTCCTGCCCCTCCTTGGAATTTGAATTTTATCCTTGAGAAGCTTACTCTGCCTCCTTTCAAGCCAGCAGCCTCAGCAGACCTAAAGTTCCTTTCATGGAAGGCTCTCTTCCTTGTGGCCTTTACTTCTGCTCAAAGGATTTCCGAGCTCCAGGCCCTCATGTGCAAAATCCTATATTTGATTTTTCACAAGGAACGTGTGGCTCTACGTACCAACCCTAAGTTTCTTCCCAAGGTGGTAGCGGAATCTACGCTGAATCAATCCATAGAGCTGCCTGCTTTCTTTACGCAGCACTCCAATCAAGGGGAGTACCTCTTGCATACTTTGGATGTTCTCCGAATTCTGAGATAATACACCACCAGGATGAAAGATCTCAGAAAGACTGATCAACTGTTTGTCTCTTTTACTTCTAAAAGAGAAGGCAAAGCTGTTTCCAAGCAATGTCTATCTAAATGGTTGGCTCATTGTATCACTTTCTGTTACGATAAGTACAAGAAGACCCTGCTGGGTCAGGTCAGAGGCCACTCCACCAGAGGGGTCGCTGCTTCCGCTGCTTGTTTCAAGAATGTGTCAGTGGCAGACGTCTGTGCAGCCGCTACTTGGACTTCTGTCCATACCTTTACGAAACACTACAGTTTGGACATTGCCTCTCACCGTAGAGCGGGCTTCGGGTTGGCTGTTCTGCAAGGTCTTCTTTCCTAAAACCTTCGCAGCCGGAGAGTCTACTTTTGGGTAGTTTTCCTCCTCCCGTTTGCTTCTGCTTGTTCCAGACAGCTTGGAACTCAGTCCTATTTGTAATTACCTATTGCAAGAGCCCTCTCGAAGTAAGATAGTACAGTTACGTAAGAACTTACCGTAACAGTAGATCTTCGAGAGAGCTCTCTTACGTAAATGTCTTCCCCCCTCCATCCCCTAAGCTTTTTCAGCTCCTTTCCAGTGAGGAAAATATCCGCCTCTCTATCTTGCCTTTTTGGCCTTTGGTGAGAAAGAACTGGAAGCCGGCGTGAGGACGCCCTTTTATACTGACGTCATACCTGGTGTGAGGCGGTCCTTGCCAGAGACTGCTAGCTTCAAATTTTTCCGTGGGGTCTGGCCTGCGGCTTCAGTCCTATTATGATTACCTACTGCAAGAGCCTCTCTCGAAGATCTACTGTTACGGTAAGTTCTTACATAACCGCACTTTCCTGGTGCTACCGTGCCTTCTCAGGGTGGACTAGGGGTTCAGTCTCCAGGGTTCCCCCTCAGGAGGCCTCTGGTTTGACGAAACCTATCACTGGGGTTGAGGAGGAGGGTGTCCTCAGAGTCTGAGGGGTTGAGGGGTCGGGGTGAGGGGCGTCGAGTTCTGCCTTCCGCCCTCAGGATGTAGGGAGGAACCGAAGTGCCGAATCCCATCTCTCCCTCTTAGGCTCAAGGGACCCCTCTGATGGCATTGCTGCGGGTTGCCCTTCTGGATTCTTGCAACCCCAGGTGCATCACAGGGGAGGTTCCCCATCCAGGCTGTTCCAGAGTTCGCTCCCCTAGGGTTCCGTTTTGCGACCTGGATTGATATCCGGGACCCCACCAGCTCGGGCTCCGTTCTCCAGATTTCAGAGCCCTAGCAGAGGACAGTTGCCTTCTTGTAGGTGCCCCCTCCCATTCCTCTGCAGCCACCTCGCTCCATTCCAGGCCATGTCGGTCCTATGGGCCCGATATCCTGGGAGACATTCAGAGGCTCCGCGGAGGCCTTCCCCTCATATGTTAGGTATATGCATGAGTGGGTGTTTTGCATCTTCCCACCGCCGAAGGAGTCCTCTGGACATTCGAGCGCTTCACCTTCCTCGTCTCCCTCCTCCGAGGGAGAGGAACCCGCTCACCTTTCATCAGATGCTGATTTCACAGACTATCAGTGATTCCTGTCAATAATGGTTAAGGATCTCCATATCTCCTTTCTCAGACATGACAGTACCGAGCAGGAGACACATGAATTCCTTGGGGAATTCAGTCCCCAACATCTGGTGGTACCATCCTGGCCTGTTCTTTTCCAGGAGGCATCTATCCGCACCTGGCAGTCTCCAGCCACCCCTTTTCCGGCCCTGGTAGACTGCAGGAGGAGGTATTGTGCCCCATTGGATTCTCTGGGTACACTCCCCAACCTGCCCATGGGATTGGTGTCCCTAGAGACTACCTCCGGGCCCCGTTGCCTGGCGCATGACCATCCACCAGACTCAGATTCCCTACAGTTTGACCGGTGGGGGCGAAGAGTGTTCTCTTCCTCTCGTGCGATGTTATGCATTGCATCACATCAGGCTCACCATGCTGCCTACAGTAGACATTTATGGTCGATGCTCTCCCAAGTCCTAGCATCAATGCCTGATTCAGAGCAATCCAGATAAGCTATTGCCCTCTCCGCTATAGGTGTGGAACTGGCAAGGCACCAAGCAAGGGCATGCTATGATGCCAGTGAGGTGGCTTCCAGGCTTGCGGGGACAGCGATCTGCATTAGGCAGATGGCATGGCTTCGTCTATCAAGATTGTCACCCCTGGCCCGGCATAGGGTAATTTACTCTGCTTTCCAAGGGACCCACCTCTTTTCCACCAGGGCTAGAAGGCTTCTGCAGGGGTTTCCTCCATCTCCAAGGGACACCTCCTAGCTCTTCCTGGCCTTAGACTCCTGTCTTTTAGGCCAGGGTCTCTTCTTTTTGCTTTTCACCAGCAGCAGGCTGAGGGTCTTGTTCCCTCAGGGCTTTTCCCAGTCCCCCTTCGGGGGGGGCTTGGTACTCACCCAAGCAGTAAGGAATGGTGAAGATTGACAAGGGAAGATATGGAAATTGCGTACCTACCGTAATTCTTGATCTTCTCTTGTATCTTCACCATTCATTACTGATTCCCACCCACCTTCCCATCATGGGTCTCCTTCTTCGGCGTCTCCGCCTCCCTGCTCGTTCCTCCCCTCTCCTTTTTCATGCAAAAAAAAAAAAAAGAACATTTCTTGAGCCTTCCATTCTTCTCTCAGAATGGATCCTGTTATTGGCAGGGGAGAGGAATGAGTAGTATTTATTTCTATCCTAAGGGAACTCTTTCTGATTGCCCCTGAGGGTGACCTCTTGGCTCCTTCTTAAGCCATGTTGTTCAATTCACAGTTAAAGAAACTGTTCCTCTTAGTTCAGTTCCTTTTTCCGGGTCCCCTCTGGCAGGTCTAAATCTCCTGTTGCGCCAGCCTTTGCTCGTCAAGCGCTGACCTGGCAATCCATTGCCTTCATCTGGTGATCTGCTTTGCCTTCTTGGGGAGTCAGACTGAGTTTCCACTCTGTCCTTTTGCAAGGGGGTGCCCTTTCTGGGGCTCAAAACCCCCCCCACACACATCTGTGTTAGCACAAAAACAGGGTGCTAGTGGGCTTCCTTGTCCTCCCTAGTTGGGCGCTCTCCTTTCGGAACAGGATTTTCTGCCTAGGCAGTCTGTGAGCTCTCAGCTGGAGTGTAAGCGGTTGGGGATAGCGGGAGGTGCAGAGAGTCTGTCTTTTGTGTATCAAACTGTGCAAAGGCTCAGTTGAACCTTTCATCAGTCCTTCCTAAATGGATCTTTGCTCCTTCTTGGTCCCGAGCTCACGAGCCTTCAAGCCAATCCTCACAACTTGGCAGAGATTCTCCCTCCTCCCAACATCCCGTTTTCTCTTCTTCTTCTCTTTCTCCTTTATCTGTTCCTCCCTCGGAGCCGCCCCAGAAGTGAGACCTGCGGTCCCATAGGGTAGGTTCTCCTCTTTCCTGTCCTCTATCAGCTTATTCCTTTTTCAGTTTATATCCTTTCCTTTACATAGAAACAGAGAATTTGATGGCAGATAAGGACCGCTTGGCCCACCCAGTCTGCCCATGTCCCTATCTAATGGATAAGCTGCAGATCCTAGTTAACCAATAGCCTACTTCTTCCTACCCCCACCCCCTAGAATTGCCTTATGACTGTCCCATGCATGCTTGAATTCCACCACTGTTTTTGACTCCACAACCTCCTCCAGAAGGCCATTCCATGCATCCACAACCCTCTCTGTGAAAAAATACTTCCTTACATTGCCTCTGAGCCGCCCACCTCTATCTTCAAATTGTGCCCCCTTGTTCTTGCACACCTCTTTTTCTGAAAGATGCTACCCTCTTGGACTTTGTTGATTCCCTTGAGGTACTTGAAAGTTTCTATCATGTCCCCACTCTCACTCCTTTCCTCGAGGCTATACATATTAAGCTCCTTAAGTCTCTCTTCATATGTCTTCCGGTGCAGACCCTGCACCATTTTAGTTGCCCTCTTCTGGACTGCCTCCATCCTGTTTATGTCCTTGCAGAGATTGGGTCTCCAGAACTGCACGTAGTACTCCAGATGGGGTCTCACCAGCTGTCTGTACAGAGGGATAACAACTTCCTGTTTTCTACTATTGATGCCTCTCCCTATGCATCCCCGTATCGCCCCAGCCCTCCTTACTGCCCTCTCACATTGCTTGCCCACCTCTAGGTCATCTGATATGACTACCCGCAGGTCCCTTTCCATTGTTGTTGTTGTTAGTATCTCACCCCCCATTGTGTACTCTTCCCCTGGGTTTTTGTTTCCCAGGTACATTACCTTGCGCTTCTTAGCATTGAATCTAAGCTGCCATACATTTGACCATTCCTCCAGCCTTGCCAAGTCTCTTCTCATCCTTTCCACCCCAACTTGTGTATCAACTCTGTTGCAGATCTTTATGTCGTCTGCAAAGAGACATACTTTTCTTTCCAGTCCCTCTGCAATGTTGCTTATAAAGACATTGAAGAGGACCGGTCCTAGTACTGAACCCTGCGGTTCCCCACTAGTAATCCCCCTTTCTTCAGAGTGGACTCCATTTACTATTATCCTCTGTGTCCTGTTCTCCAGCCAATTCTTTACCCAGGCTACCATCTTGGGACCCACTACCAGGCTGGCTAACTTGTACATTAATCTTTTGTGTGGGACTGTGTCAAATGCCTTGCTAAAGTCTAGGTAGGCCATGTCCACAGTCCCTCCCTGATCTACTACTTTGGTCACCCAGTTGAAGAAATTGATTAGATTAGTCTGACTTGACCTTCCCGCTGTGAATCCATGCTGCCTTGGGTCCTGTGCACCTTTGGCCTCTAGGTACTCGACAGTTCTTTCCTTCAGAAGTGATTCCATCATTTTCCCTATCACTAAGGTTAAACTAACAGGTCTGTAGTTTCCTGCTTCTGCCCTGCTCCCACTTTTGTGAAGTGGAATCACATCTGCCCTCCTCCAGTCCTCAGGTACCACCCCATCCTCCCATGATTTGTTAAAGAGGGTAGTCAGTGGTGTCACTAGTTCCACCCTTAGTTCTTTTAGAATTCTGGGATGAATCCCATCAGGCCCAATTGCTTTGTCCACCTTCAGTTTTAAGAGTTCTTTCAGAACCCTTTCTTATGTAAATGGGCTGGTATCAACTTCTGTATCCAGAGTGTTTCTATTGTTTGGTTTAGGTACTCCTCTTCATCTGTGAATACTGAGCAAAAATATTTGTTTAGTATCTCTGCCTTTTCACAGTCACCCTCCCCCTTTTATTAAGCCTCACTATCCCTCCCTTGGTCTTCCTTTGCTCCCCGATGTACCTATAAAGGTTTTATCCCCCTTCTTAACTGTGTTGGCTGTCTTTTCCTCAGTTTGGGCCTTTGCTGTTCTGACTGCCTTCCCAGCTTCCTTTTGGTTTAACAGATACAATTCTCTGTCCTGCTCCTTCTGTGATTCCTTGTACTTCCTGAATGCTTTCTTTTTCTCCCTAACCTTCCCTGCCACCTCCTTTGAGAACCATAGTGGTTTCTTACATCGTTTTGTTTTGTTTATTTGCTTCACACAAAGGCTTGTTGCCTCTGTGATGGCAGTTTTGATTATTCCCCATTGTTCTTCCACCCCTCCTTCCTGCCCATTTGCTAGTGCATTCCTTAGGCACTCACCCATTTTGGCAAAGTCAGCCCTCCTGAAGTCCAGTACCTTTGCCTTTGTATGGCTTGACTCTACTGCTGTGTTTATTGTGAACCATAGCGTTCGATGGTCACTAGTTCCCAGATGGCTACCCACTTCTAAATCTGTGATCCTCTCGCCATCCCCATTTGAGAGTACCAGGTTTAAGATTGCTCCCTCTCGAGTGGGTTCCAATACTAGTTGTCTAAGGCATGCCCCCTGTAGGGCATCTTGAATGACTCCACTCTTAGAAGTGGCTGCTGCAAATGTACTCCAGTTAACATCTGGCATATTCAGATCCCCCATCAGCAATATCTCCCCTTTTTCTGCCATTCTAAGGATACTTCCTATCATTTCCTTGTCCATGTCCTCCCCCCCCCTGAGATGGGAGTCTGTATACAACCCCTCTGCGGTTTGTGGTGCCATTGCCTGTCTCCAAATTGACCCACAGTGCTTCCTCTCCTCCCTGTTTACCCTTTTGTTCTGTAGCTTTGATTCCTTCCCTTATGTAGAGAACTACTCCTCCTTCTCTTTTACCCTCTCTGTCCCTCCTGTAGATAGTGTATCCTGGTATGTTTACGTCCCAGTTATGGTTCTGTGTGTACCATGTTTCTGTGACTGCCATGATATCCAGATGTTCCTCCTCCATCAAGGCCACTAATTCAGGAAGCTTGTTATCCAGGCTACGAGCATTAGTACTCATTGCTCTCCATTTTTTGATGGCTTTACCTCTTGTAGCACTATCCCTATCCTCATTGACTTTGCTTTCTCCATTCACCCCTGTCCTGCTCCCTACTGACTTTTGTACCTTGGTCGTTCCCTCATTTAGTACCCTATTTTGTAGATGGAGGCTGGGAATTCCCTGCTGCTTATCAGTGCGCCCCCCTTGACTAGTTTAAAAGCTTGCCAATGAAGCATTTAAACCGATTGCCCAGAACACTTGCTCACTTCTTGGACTGATGCAGACCATCCTGCCAGTATTGGCTGGTATCCCTCCAGGTGGAACCCCAGTCCCCAATGAAGCCAAACCCCTGTGCTCTTCACCATTTTTTTTAACCATCCATTGAATTGAATGGTGCGAAGTACCCTCGCCTCACCCTTGCCATAGACAGACAGCACCTCCGAGAAGGATACTGTGTGTGCTACTTGCCTTAGGCCCCTCCCCAACTCCACAGACTCTTCTGCACTGCTCTAATCTCATGTTGAGTCAAGTCATTTGTCCTTAGGTGGACAACAACGTCCAGATCAGTCTCCTGTGCAGCTGTTCTCATGATCCTGAGGATGCGCTTCCTGTCCCTCCAAGCCACGGCACCAGGCAGGCACCTTACTTCAGTTTTCCTTGCTCCCCCCAGTTCTGTCCCCTTAATGATTGAGTCCCCCACCAGGAGCTGCTTCCTTTCCCTGTGGTGTCCTCTGCCTCCTTCCTGTGGGGCTCCCTTGTGACAGTTGTCCACAACCTTCTTAGTCTCCTCTGTGGATGCATCCATAGGGGAACTATGCTCCATCAGAATGGTGTATGGATTGCCTATCCCTTGGCTGTCTTGCCTCACTTCCCCTTTTTCTTATCATTTTTTCACCTCTCCAGCTAACAGAACTGGGATGGGAGGAGTCTGCAGCACCCTAACGGCAGCCCTCGGCGCTGCAGTAGTGCGTCCCTGTTGAGGCGGCGGCAGCATCGGCGTCGACTCTCAAAAAAACTCCCGTGGCGTCGTGCCTCTGGCTTACACCCAAGCAGTAATGAATGGTGAAGATACAAGAGAAGATCAAGAATTACGGTAGGTACGTAATTTCCATTTCTGTTCACTGGATCTGCAGGACACGTTCTTTCACATCCCAATCTGTCCGTCCCATCAGCGGTTCCTCTGCTTCAGGGTCGAAGGGACCCTGTATGAGTTTCGAGCCATGCTGTTCGGCCTGTCATCTGCCCCACGGGTTTTCACCAAATGCATTGCAGTGGTGGCGTCCCATCTTCGGCGTCGGGGTCAGAATTTACCCCTACCTCAATGATTGGCTCCTAGCAGGTTCCACCCAACAGGAGATGGAGAGGTCCGGGGACCTGGCCCCGCAGACCTGCTCTTAACTTGGCTTCCTGATCAACGAGGCCAAGTCGGAACTCATGTCCTCTCAGGTGATGGCCTTCATCGGGGCAGAGCTCGACTCTTGACAAGCCGGAGCTTGGCTCCCGGCGGACAGGGCAGATGTTCTTTCTTCCTTTGCCCAATCATTTCTGGTTGGGCACTTGCACCCTGTCCGGGACTTTCTGCGCCTTCTGGGTTACATGGCGGTGTGCACCTCAGTGGTCCAGTGGCCCTGGTTGCACATGTGCCTCCTCCAATGGGAGCTGGCCGCCCTGTGGACTCAGCGCCATGGTCATTTCGACCAGCTGGTCACTGTAACCCAAAAGATGTGGGGTGGTCTCCAATGGTGGACCGCCCCAGACCGGTTGCAGGAAAGGATCCCGGTTGTCCGTCCCAAGCCGACGGTTCTCCTCATGAACAACGCCTCTCTCATGGGCTGGGGAGCCCACATGGGGGACAAAAGGGCCCATGGGCTCTGGACCCCTGAGGAGTCCCGATGCCTCATCAACCTGCTGAAGCTCAGAGTGGTCAGACTGCCACTGTCAGCTTTCGCTCCTCAGCTCCGGGGTCAAGTGGTTCAAGTCCAGACGGACAATACCACGACCATGTACTACCTCAACAAACAGGGCGGCATGCACTCCCGTTTGCTGTACAAGGAGGTGCTCCACATCTGGACCCTCGTGAGCCGGTTGGAGGCAGATCTCCTTGCCATCCATGTGGCAGGAACCCTGAACCATCTGGCGGATGCTCTCAGCCGCTTAGGCCAGACATCCCATGAGTGGTCTCTCCATCCAGAGGTAGCCTACAGTCTGTTCTCCCGTTGGGGCAAACTGATGGTGGACCTGTTTGCCTCCAAGGAAAATACCAAGCTGTGGCTATTTCATGCCCATCCCCCTCAGCAGGGCTCGCTGCAGCGGGATGTCTTCTCAAGGCCGAGAACCCCAGACCTCCTCTACACCTTCCTTCCATTTACTCTGATCCACAAGGTGCTTCTCAAGCTGAGGAGGGACAAGGCGAAGGGGATCCTGGTAGCTCCAGACTGGCCACACCAATTCTGGTATCCAGATCTCCTCAGCCTCAGCTGCAGGCCCCTGGAGCAGCTTTGTACACACCTGGACCTGATATCACTCAATTAGGGGAAGGTTTTCCATCTGGACCTTCAATCCCTGCACCTCACAGCCTGGTACCTGAGCAGCTAGAGTTCCAGGCTTTAGGTTTTCCGAAGATGTCTACACCGTGGTGGAGGCATCTAGAAAGGAATCGACCAGGAAATGTTATGCCTTCAAATGGAAAAGGTTTTCCATTTGATGTCAGGGCATGGGCCTGGACCTTTTTATCCTGTTCAGTGGCTAACATTCTTGACTACCTTTGGTCTCTTTCCAAAGGGGGGGGTCTCTGGTCATCGACCATTAGGGTGCACCTGGCAGCCATCTCTGCTTACCGGGCGCGGGCTGGTCAGCTGACGTTGGCACAGGAGACAGTGGTCGGGTGCTTTTTCAAAGGCCTAGATCACATATCCCCTCCGGTGCGTGAACTTCCACCTCCGTGGGATCTACTGCTGGTACTGGCAAAGCTCATGGGGAAGCCATTCGGAACCAATGCACAGGTGTGAGTTGTCACACTTATCGTGGAAGATGGCCTTCCTGGTGGCCATCACATCTGCCAGAAGGACAGGGGAACTCCAGGTGCTTTCGGTGGAGTCCCTCATCTGGTTTTCCAAAGGGACAAGGTTGTCCTACGCCCCCACCCGAAATTCCTTCTGAAGGTGGTGTCAGAATTTCACCTTAACCAGGTGTTAACTCTGCCGGTATACTACCCTAACTACACCTCGGAGGCTGAGTACAGTCTCCATTCTTTGGACCTGAGACGTGCTCTTTCCTATTACAAGGAGAGGATGGCAGAAATTCAGGGTGAAGTTCGCCAGCTGTTTGTCACCTACACTGAAGCCGCTTCTGGCAGACCTGCAGTGAAGCAGACTATTGCAAGATGGATTACATCATGCATAGGTCTGTGTTATGAGTTGATGGGCAAGGAGCCTCCCAGAGTGATAAGAGCTCATTCTACCCACCATACTGCTGCATCGGTGGCTGCTTCCAGGGACATCCCTATCCAGGAAATATGTCGGGCTGCTACCTGGAAGTCAGCAAACACCTTCATCACCTACTACCACATCGACCTTGAGTCACGCTGGGATGCTGGTTTTGGGGCCTCAGTTCTCCAATCTCTATTCTCTAAGTAGGGGGTGTGCACCTTGCCTCCCTCCTCCCAGAGAACTGCTAGGACTCTACCAAAGAGTGTGGATGAACAACATATCCATGCTCCTAGAAGAACAGGTTACTCACCTGTAACAGTAGTTCTAGGAGTGGTATATGTTGTTCATCCACATGGACCCTCCCGACCTCCCCGGCTGCAGATGCACAAACCTGGCTTCCAGCGGGCTAAGATCTGGCGTCATGGGGTGGAGCCGAGGTATATACCACCCAGGTGGGTGGGAGGAGCCAGCTTGAAGACTTCCGGGGATCCTCAAAGGGGAAAGGGACATGCCAAAGAGTGTGGATGAACAACATATACCACTCCTAGAACTACTGTTACAGGTAAGTAACCTGTTCTTATTACCTCCCTCTTACAACTTGTGATACCCGTACTAATACACCCCAACATCCCTCTAGCCTTACCTACTACTTTAGTGGTACGAGGCAGGGGTGCCCTTTAGCCCAGGGGACTTTCTCTGAGCTTAGTACTCTGACCCACAATTGAAAATCAATGGCGAAGATTGATTCTTGGGAAGACAGTGAAAGTTACAGGTTGATTTTAAGAGGCAAAATGCTATAAATCTATTTTTTTGCAGATTTCAGTTATAGAAAAACATAGATGGTCCTTGAAAATGTCTTTCTTTTTTGTCTGTTTATGACAATGGGACTTACTGGAGCTCAGCCCAGAGGGCTACATTGTGTTGAACCCTGAATGGATTCTACATCTGTGGATATTAAACACTATAGAGGGACCTTCTGTAGAAAGCTGGTCATATTAGGCGCCTCTTGAATATCTTCTCACTCACAAGGCACTCAACAGAGACATCACTGGCAATATTTATGGATGCTGAGAAAGTATTTGTCTGGGTAAACTGGGGATTCCTGCACCAAACCCTAGTGGGAATACAGATGGATGACACATTTATGCAGTCTGTACGAGCTTTATATACTGCTCCTCAGGCAGCAGCAAGGGTTAATGGAGCACAATCTGAAAGATTTCACCTCAGCAGAGGCACGAGGCAGGGGTGCCCTAATGCCCATTATTGTTTGCATTATGTATTGAACTACTAACCATAGTGGTAAGACAGCGTGACTAGATCTGACATCGGATGTATCTCTTACAGCACACCACACCTATGGAACTATTGCCACCAGGCACTAGGACCACATGAAAACTTTTCTAGCTAGCAGTCTACCAGGGGGGCTACCCACTCCAACATCATACGCCAATGTTGATCTGTCCTATAAGAGTGGACGGGCCCTGCACCCTCCTCAGTTCTTTTCCTGCAGTTGACCATCACACATCGGACTTCACAGAGATCTGCCAACTTCAGTCAACTGTCTTTTTGCCAGAATTCTTTGTCGAACCTGTTTCTAGGGATGTGGATATGTTGTTCTGTCCACACTATCTGGCAGTGTCCTTTCCCTTTAAGATGTGCTGGAAAGTCTTCAAGCTGGCTCCTCTCGCCCACCTGGGTGGTAACTCCCTCGGCTGTGCCCCATGACGCCAGATCTTCCTTTCCACTGGAAGAAGCAGATTCCCTCCTTACCGCTCCCATGTTGAGTAGGCCCTAGCACTTAAATTCTCTGAATTACTTCCAAACCAATTCTTACGAGTTTTGTCTTCAACTCGATCTTTGATCATGACTGCGATGGATGATAAGTCTGCTCCCGGGTTCCGCCGGTTCCCTTGTGGGCAGAAGATGTCCAGGACCGACCCACACGCTACGTGCATCTACTGCCTGGGGCACAACCTTGATCCCCAGGCCTGCGACTTTTGCCACTCGTTTCACCCGACCGTCCTGGAAGACTGTCTCACCTGCCTGAAACTGGGCCGCCCGGTGCAACAAAACCCGCTGTTCAAATCCAAAAATGCCTGTTGGGTGGTTTCCGCAGCTGCGGGCCACTGAGCAGCTTGCAGCGTTCGAAGAGGAGGTGGCCCATTCCGTGGCCCATTACTCCTCAGCTTCTGCCTTCGTGCCACTCCAGCTGGGCTCGACAAGATCTTCCCTTGTCAATATTCACCATTCATTACTTCCTGGGTGTAAGCTGGAGGCGCGCACCCGTCACGGGAGCTTTTTTTTTTTTTTTTAAAAAAAACTTTGGCTAACGGCACCGCCCTCGAGAGTGACGTCATGTCATGCGCGAGGGGCGGCCAGCATAGCGACCAACTCCTCCAACTCAGTTCTGTTTCTCCCGCCGCCGAGGCAGCACCTGTTTGCGTAGTAGCCGCTGGCGCGTAGTGTTCCGACTCCTGTTTTTTCATCACACTCGACGCCGATCCGGTAAGACTGTTCCTTTTTCTATCTAACGGCGCCGGGTGTGTTTCCTTCTGTGTTTTAGCCTTGTTAATTTCGCGTTATGTCCGGTTCGGGAGCTAAGCGCTTTTCCAAGACGGGCCGCGCCCCTATGCGTCGGTGCTCCTGTGGCGGCATTTCTCCGCTCGGACCGCATGACGCTTGCCTCCGCTGCCTGGGACCCAACCATGATATGGATTCAGCGACGCCTGTTTCTCGATGGATCATGCCCTCGAATCAGACGCTAGGCTCGGCAAGGCCCCGCCGACCTTCGGGGACGACGCCGCCTCGGATTCTCGGCAAGGTCGTTAGGTCTTCCCCCGGTCCCTCCCCGGCCTATACGGTCTGAGGAGGAGGGGTCTCCTGCCTTTTCTTGCCGAGGAGGAGGCCCTCTGCGTGTGTTGGGGAGCGTCGTAGTCCCTTCCGGGGCCGCTGACGCCTCATCCCGCCTGCAGTCACCTCTTCGAGGTGCAGTCTCCCCCCGTGTCGAGGCCCTCGGCTTTTGGGCCTGGCTCGGGTGGACCCTCGACGCCGCCTTTCAGCGCCGCTTTGGATCCCGGCGCTGGTGATCGAGGCGGCGCCGTTGGCGGTACCGCTTTGGGCCTCAGTGCCGTTCGTGGCGCCGATGGACCTGGCGGCGCCGTTGGCGGTGCCGCCTCGCCTCCCGATGCCTAAGGTGGTGCCGTGGGCCTAGTCCATCCTCCAAGCGGTGCCGGGCCTGCCGGCGCCGTGGGGGGTTTGGAGTTGGGCCTGGCTGCTACCGGCGTGAGGGGGGCGAGCGGCGTCACCCTTGGTACCGGGGCCGTTCCTGGCACCGTGGCCTCAGGGACCCCTGGGGTGGCCAGCATCGAGGTCCAGCTGGTCTCGTCCTCCTCGGAGGGCGATGACTCGGACGTGGACCCATCCTGGCACCCCCACTCTTCGGGGTCTGGGTCCCCTGTGGCTAGAGGTACCAGGTGGCGCAGCGGGCCCCTCCCTCTGTCCCCCCTTCCATTGTCTCCTGAGGGTTCCCCGGCTGGGGGTGGCCGGGGTGACGGAGGGGAGGCCCTCTGAGGGCCGTGGACAGCTACCCCCAGGTGCTGTTGCCCCCTCTAGGGACAGGGGGACGCTGTGGTCGAGGAGGAGGGCCCTCTCGGAGTCCGAGGGGTTGAGGGGCAGGGGGTCTGCCACTCGGTCTTCTTTGGCCACCTCGGGGTGGCCAGGAGCCGTAGTGCAGAACCTCACCCCTCCCTCCAGGGTTCTAGGGTGCCCTCCGGCGGCGTTTCTACGGACTGCCCTTCTGGATCCATGCAGTCCCAGCGTTGTCACAGGGGAGGTTCTTTCCAGGGCTCTTCCAGGCTCCGCTTCCCAGAGTTCCGTTCATGCGGCCTGGTCTGATATCCGGGATCCCTCCTACTAGGCTCCTTTCCCCGATTCCAGAGCCTAGAGAGAGCAGTTGCCTCCTGAGGTGCCCCTCTCCCATCTCTCTGCCTTCACCACCCCGCTCCCAGGCCATGTCGGTCCCACGGGTCCGTTATCCTGGGAGCAGTTCAGGGGTTCTCATGTGCCTTCCCCATATGTTAGATACATGCATGAGCGGGTCTTTGACTCTCCCCACCGCCGAGGATCCTCTCTGACATTCCAGCTCCCCATCATCCTCGTCTCCCTCCTCTGAGGGAGAGGAACCCCCTGCTCATCTTTCCTCCGATGCTGATTTCACAGAATATCAGCGTTTTCTCTCGAGGATGGTGAGGGATCTTCGGATTTCCTATGTCCAGAGAGACAATACCGAACGGGAGATGCGAGAATTCGTTGGTGAATTCAGTGCCCAGCATTTGGTGGTACCTTCCTGGCCTATCCCCTTCCAGGAGGCGTCTATCCGGTCCTGGCAGTCCCCAGCCGCTTCTTCTCCAGCCCCGGCTGACTGTCAGTGTAGGTATTGTGCCCCCTCAGAGTCTGTAGGTTCCCTTCCCAACCCGCCTCTGGTTTGGTTTACCTAGATACTCCTTCTGGCGCTGCCTGGCGTGACGACTGCCCACCGATCCGGACTCTCCAGTTCGACCATTGGGGCGAAGAGTGTTCTCTTCTCTCGTCAGTGTGCCGGATTGCTTCATCAGGCTCACCACGCTGCCTGACAACCGGCATTTGTGGTCGATGATGTCCCAGCTGTTGGCATCAATGCCTGACACGGAGCAAACCAGACAAGCCATTGCCCTCTCCGCGGTAGGCCTGGAGCTGGCAAGACACCAAGCAAGGGCATCTTACGACGCCAATGAGGTGGCTTCCAGGCTTGCGGGGACAGCGATCTGCATCAGGCAGACGGCATGGCTTCATCTTTCCAGGTTGTCACCCCTGGCCCGGCGTAGGGTGATTCGCTCCGCCTTCCGGGGGACCCGTCTTTTCTCCTCTAGAGCTAGGAGACTTTTACAGGGGCTCCCTCCGTCTCCTCGTCCTCGGGAGGCACCTCCTAGCTCTTCCCCCACTTAGGCTTTCTGAATGAGCTAGGTCTTCTCCTTCTGTTTCTCACCAACAGAAGGCTGGGGGTCTTGTTCCTCAGGGTATGGCCCCTTCCCTTCCCGGGGAAGAGGAGCTTGGTACTCACCCAGGAAGTAATGAATGGTGAAGATTGACAAGGGAAGATATGAAAATTACGTACCTACCGTAATTCTTGATCTTCTCTTGTATCTTCACCATTCATTACTTACACCCTCCCTCCATGCCCTCAGTGGCCTCTTCCTGTGGCTTCTCCACCTCCCGTCTCCTTCCTCTTTCTGCAAAATATATAAAAATAAATAAAAGATAGGAAGAATTGCTCAATTTTTCCAAAAAAAAAAAATCTATATCTTTGGGGGGTTCTTATTTCTCCAGAAAAATTATTTACTCTAAGATTCTTGGGCCATCTCGTGGATTTGCATTGGCGATCAAACTGCACAACTATCTCTTGCCATCCCTCGGGCGAGATACCTCTGGGGTTTTAGCCTGGCTCAGGCTATTCAGTTTTGATCCTGCAATCCCGTGCTCCAGCTGTTACGCCCTAGAATCAAAACCCCCTTCCCCTTCCCTAATTATTGCCTTGCAGAGCAGAGGAACGGGCACGTCTGTTTTTTTTTCTTTCTAAAAAAAAAAAGCTGAGGGAACTCTCTTCGACTGCTATAGGCATTCTTGGTATTGAGGTCATGCTCCTAGCCTGCAAGTGATTATCTGTAAAAAAACAAAAAAGGAAAAAACAAACAAGAAGTAAGATGAGAGGGCAGACAACCCTTCTCGTAAGATTTTGATGATTGGTTTTTCCTTCAATGTCCTCTTGGACAGTTTTATAAACAAGCAGTGCTGACCATAACCAATCCCAGCCAGCCTAAGCCTCTGGCCTGCCTTGGCGAGTCCGACTGAGTCCCACTTATACTTATAAACGCCTGAAAGGCTTACATTTTCCATGTCTAAACCCCGAGCAGTGCTCTCATGCTGCCTGGTTTTATTCTTCCTCCCTCGGTGTCCTCCAGTTAAAGGCCTTCCAGGCCAGGAGCCCGAAGTGGGTATCAAAACAATGGCATGTTGAAGATGAGGACTATGCCCTCCTGAGTCTGTCTAGCGGGTTTGGTGAACCTTCTCTTCAGCTCTATCTCCGGGGATTCTTGCTTCCCTGTTAGTCGAGCCTTCAGCCATAAGCTAACTATGCTCGTTGGGCATTCTGGTCCCTTCAACATCCCATCTCTCTCTTCTTCTTCTTCTTCTTCTTTCTCATTTCCTTCCTTCTCTCTCCTCCTAGAGTCGCCCAGGTAAGGAGGCCCTGCAGTCCCTAGGTTAGGGATACTCTTATCTCCTCTGTCCTTCCTCCATCGGCTTATTCCTTTTTCAGTTCATTCTTCCTTGCTTTGCTATCCCTTGGCTATCTTGCCTCGCTATCTCTATTCTCTGCTTTCGCTTTTGCCTCTCCGGCTCACAGAACTGAGTTGGAGGAGGAGTCGATCGCTACTAACGGCCGCCCCTCGCGCATGACGCATGACGTCACTCTCGAGGGCAGTGCCGTTAGCAAAAGTTTTAAAAAAAAAAAAAAGCTCCCGTGACGGGTGCGTGCCTCCAGCTTACACCCAGGAAGTAATGAATGGTGAAGATACAAGAGTTACGGTAGATACGTCATTTTCATTTCCTCAGGTCGGGCACCTTCAGGCTTGTGACTCTGTCTCAGATCATACCATCTCTAGAGCAAAACTTGCGGTTTTGCTTCCTGGATCTTCAGGACATGTTTCACATCCCGATCCGCCTGTCTCACCGAAGATTCCTCCACTTTTGAGTCAAGGGTACCCTCTACAAGTTCCAGGCCATGTCCTTCGGCCTCTCCTCAGCCCCCAATGTCTTCACCAAGTGCATCACAGTGGTGGCAGCTTATCTGAAGTGTTGAGGTGTCCGTGTTTATCCCTGCCTGGATGACTGGCTTACTACAGGTCCCTCCATGCAGGACATGGAGCGGTCCAGGGACCTGTCCCTTCAGACCTGCGTCAAACTTGGCCTCCTGGTCAGCCAGCCCAAGTCGGAACTCGTACCCTCGCAGGTGATCAACTTCATCGGGGCTGAGCTCGACTCCTGCAGAGCCTGGCTTCTGGCAGACAGGGCAGAGGCTCTCTCCTCCTGTGCCAGATCATGTCGGGTTGGGCAATTGCGCCCTGCCCAGGACTTCCTGCACTTGCTGGGCTACATGGCGGCCTGCACCAGTGTGGTTTGGTGTGCCCGCTGGAGAATGCTATTATCGAGACACAGGTCAGGAAGCATAGGAAAACCAGGAGCAGTTGTAAAATTCGAAAATAACGTTTTATTTTTCTCAATAACAGCAAAATAAAAAATTAAAATTGTTCAGAATTACTATTTAAAATGGCAGTACAAACATAGAATGCAGAGTTCTTTTTCTTCCCAATTTCCAAACTCAGTGTCTCAGTCTCTGTCTCTCACTTTTGCAAAACATTGCAGCTCCTTTTTATAAGTTTGTGCAGGAGCTAGTTAAGAAAATAGCATGATTCTCACACATTGTTCTTGTAAATTTTCTAATGTTCTTGTCAGTTTCGGCAGGTGCAGCAAAAAGAACATTGTGAACCAGAACTGACCTCATGTTTACATCTTCTGCAAAAGGCTTAAACATTGCATCTCACATTAACCCCTTGAGTTCCAAATAGCTTTGCAATCATTTTAACAGTATAACTATATACAGTTTTAGCTTTGCTATCATTTCAGCAGTATAATTATGTATAGTTTTAAACATAGAGAACTCAGTATCAGTTATATTTCCACAAAATTATTTACATATACTTTTATACCAGCAGATATGTAAGGGGGAAGAAAATACAGAACAGGAAGTGAGAGTAGAGAGATAGCGAGAGGCAGAGAATTGCAAGACCATCAGGGTGATCAAGTCCTAGGTCTCATGAGAAAATCTGGTTGCGCAACCAGACAGACAAGAGACAGAAAAGGAGAGAATAGAACAGATCCTTGCATTTAAACTCCTCCTCCATAACAACTGGGACAAGGCCACATTCAGCCCTGTCACAAATGTGCTCCCTGTAGTGGGAGCTGACCAGCCAGTGGTCTCAGCACAAGGTCACTTCGACCATCTGGTCACTGTGACCCAGCGGATGTGGGATGCCATCCAGTGGTGGTTAGTCCCAGCACATCTGCTGGAAGGGATCCCGTTTGTCTACCCAGAGCGTACGGCCATCTTGATGACTGATGCCTCTCTCATTGGCTGGTGTGCCACAATCTTACAATGTTGTATTGTTTGTACTACCCACATGCTATTGTAACTGATCATCTTTCACAACCCTATGTAACCCCTCCCCCCAGGTCACAGCGTGAGATGAGCAACTTGTTGTTCATTGTGCCCTCCTGGTGAAACATTTTAATAAATAAATAAATAAATAAGAGTCCACAGGCTCTGGTCCCCCAAGGAGTCCCAATGCCACATCAACCTGCTGGCGTTCCAGCCAGTTCAGCTCGCGCTGACTGCATTCGCTCCACACATTTGGGATCAGGTGGTGCAAGTCCAGATGGACAACACCGTGATCATGTACTACCTCAGCAAACAGGGCAGGATGCACTCCCTGCCTTTGTGCAAGGAAGCTTGCTGTGTCTGGATTCTTGAGCACAGCCTGGAGATGGATCTCCTGCCCATCCATGTGGCAGGAGGCTCCAATCAGCTGGCGGACGCCTTGCACCAGGTGGGCGAGGCGTCCCTACAACCAGAGGTAGTTCACAGTCTTTTCTCCCACTGGAGCACCCCTTAGGTGCACCTGTTTGCCTCCAGGGAGAAGACAAAGCTGAGACTGTTTTGTGCCCGCCCACCCTCAGCAGGGAATGCTGCAGGGGGATGCCTTCTCCAGGCCCTGGACCCCAGGCCTCTTCTATGCCTTCCCTCTGTTTCCCTTGATCCATAAGGTGCTGCTCAAGATCAGTCCGGACAAGGCACAGGTTATCCTGGTGGCTACGGACTGGTCCAGTCTCTTCAGTCTCAGCTGCAGGGTCCTGAGGGATCTTCCCTTATGCCCGGACCTGCTTTCCCTCAATCAGGGGAAGGTATTCCATCTGGACCTTCAAACCCTAAACCTGACAGCCTGGTTCCTGAGTGGCTAGAATTCCAGGTTTTGGGTCTTTCTGAAGATGTCCTCACTGTGGTCGAGGCTTCTCAGAAGGAGTTGACCAGGAAGTGTTACACCTTCAAATGGAAGAGAGTCTCCATTTGGTGTCAGGGCAAGGGGGCTGGACCCTTTGTCCTGTCCAGTGTCTAGCATCTTTGACTACCTGTGGTCCCTCTCTCAGTCAGGCATTCGGTTGACGAACCTTAAGGTGCACCTGGCAGCCATCTCTGCTTACTGGGCGTGGGCCGGTCAGCAGTTGGTGGCACATGAGAATGTGGTCGGGTGCTATTTCAAGGGCCTTGACCACATTTACCCTCCAGAGTGTGAACCACCACCACCGTGGGACTTGTTGCTCATTTTGGCAAAGCTCATGGGCAAGCCGTTTGAACTGATGCACAGGTGTGAAATGTCAGACCTGTCATGGGAGACCACCTTCCTGGTGACTGTCACATCAGCCAGAAGGATCAGTGAGCTCCAGGCGCTTTTGGTGAAGTCTCCTTACTTGGTCTTCCACAGGGATGAGGTTGTCCTGCGTTCCAACCCGAAGTTCCTTCCAAACGTTGTATCAGAGTTTCACCTTAATCAGGTAATTAATCTCCCCATGTATTTCACCAATCACACTTGGAGGCCGAGCATAGGCTGCATACTTTGGACCTGCGGTGAGTACTTACCTACTACAAGGAGCACACTTCTGGAGTTCGGGCAGAGGTTCACCAGCTGTTTGTCACCTACGCTGAAGCCGCACCTGGCAGACTGGCAGTTAAGCAGACGATTGGCAGGTAGATTGTATCCTGCATTGACCTCAGCTATAGGTTGACAGGTAGGGAACCTCCCGGAGGGCTAAGGGCTCATTCCACCCATCATACCGCTGCCTGGGTGGCTGCCTCCAAGGACGTCCTTATCCAGGAAATCTGCAGGGCTGCTACCTGGAGGTCAGCACACAGCTTCATTTTCCATTACCACATCAACCTCGAGTCACACTGGGATGCTGGTTTTGTGGCCTCAGTTTTCCAATCTCTGTTCCCTAAGTAGGGGGTGTATATCCTGCCCCTCTCCTCCCAGAGAACTGGTAGGGTTCAGCCAGATAGTAGGACAGAACAATATACTCACGCCCCTAGAAAACAGGTTCTAGGGACATGGATATGTTGTTCATCCACACTTATTGGCAGGTTCCTTGCCGCTTTAAATCTTGCCGGAAGGTCTTCAAGCTGGCTCCTCCCACCCACCCGGGTGGTAAAACTCTCGGCTCCGCCCCATGACACCAGATCTTCCTTACCGCTTGGAAGCTCAGGTTCCCTCCTTAGCGCTCTGCGTTTTAGACTGGATCCTAACTCTTTGGTTCGTCCGAAATTGGTTTTGAAGTTTTCTAAACTTCGGTCTTCATCTTCCCTCGTGGCTGCGATGGACAAATCTATTTCCGGCTTTCGGAGGTGCCCTTGCAGGCAGAAAATGTCCAGGATGGATCCGCACTCCATGTGCATCTACTGCCTAGGCCTAGATCACGACCCGCAGGCCTGCGAGTTGTGCCGCTCTTTCTCGGTCAACGTCCTGGATGATCGCGCTGCCCGATTGAAGCTCGGGCGCCCCGAGAAACGTTTCCCACTGGTAAAATCAAAAGAGGCTCATTGGGCGGTGTCCGCAGCGGCTGGCTTGGCTGAGCAGCTCGAGCAGATGATCGCCCTCGAGGAGGAGGCAGCCCAGGCCGCATCTTCCTCCTCCTTGGCCGCGGCATTTATCCCGCTCTCTCTGAGTTCCTCGTATATGGCTTTGTCAGTCCCTTTCCACGAAGGGAGAGGGGCCATTGGGACATTCTTCTCGGCCCAAGAAGAAGGAGTCGAAAGGTAAGTCCCACCGTCGGCGTTCGTGGGAGCGGGAGAGGTCCCCTTTCCCGGACAGCCGACCATCGACTTCGGTCGAGGTTGTGGCTGTGGCCGCTGGCTTCACGGTGCCCCGTCAGGCCAGCCTGCCGAGACTCCCGTCGACGAAGTCGAGATTTTTCTCGATCCATTAGACGGGCTGTCAACTGGAGAAGCCGACGACCCTCCTTCACCGCCCCGGTGGATACCGAGGATCTGCCTGTGCCTTCTGGGCCACAGTCCCCGGTTAAAGTGCCCAAGCCGAGGGAAGAGCGGGTGTCCCCCGGCCCTTCCCATACCCACCCTCGGTCCCCCCGAGGGTCTCGGTCTCAGTCTCGGACCTCTTCTCGGTCTAGCCGTTCCCGCCGACATCAGCGGTCTCGATCTCGATACCGAGGTAAGCGGCGACACCGTTCCTCCTCATCCTCTTCCTCGGATGAGGGGAGGCTTCGGTGTAAATTACGCCGGCGCTACAAGGAGCTTATGTGGCAGCAGTTGCTGTTGTCCAGGCCTAAGCCGACCCCGGTCCAGCCCCCGCCATCAGGTGGCTGTCGCCTGAACGACCGAAGCAACCACTCACCCCAGTCGAGTTGCCCGCTCCAGGGCCGGTTGCTCGGCCAAAACCAGCTGCTCCACCGATTGTGGTGGAACCTCCGCCTCCACAACCGAAGTCGGGGGCACTGACCGAGGATTCTCGGTCGGGTTACGGCCTGCCCCACAGGTTGTCGGTCACCCTCACTCCTGACCGTTCTCGGCAGGTGGAGGGTGGCTCAGGGCTGAGGCAGCTCTTCACAGACTCTTCAGAATCCGACGACGACTCCTCCCTGTTCTCCAGGCAGGTCGACCTGGAGTCCTCCGGGGGCCAGTCATTGGACGATAGCCCATCGTCCTTCTTGGGTCTGCTTCGACTCATCTCGGAGTCCACCGATGCAGCTCGAGCCCGTGTCCAAACGGGCTGCCATTCCCTGACGGAGATACTGGACCGAGGGATTCCCCAGGAGGTTTTCTTCCGTGGCTGAGGCCATTGTCGGCCCAGCCTTGAGCTTTGGCAGCGGCCTGCTTCCTGTCCTGCGCCTCGACCAGGATGGCCAGGAAGTAGCGGTCCCTACTGCTCTTTGCCCGTGTTCTCGGAGCACCCTCTGCCAAGAGGTTGTCACCGACAGCGTTTTCCGGCGTTCCGGTAACGCTCGGGATGTGGATAAGCCCCCTGACAAAGAGTCCAAAAAGCTGGACTTTGCCGGGCACAGGGTGTACGCTGCGTCCTCCCTCGGCCTCCGACAGGCCAGCTCGGCCGTGCTGATGGCACACTTCTCCCACGCCCTCTTGGGCTCCCTGGATGAGGTTTTTCCTCATCTCCCGACTGACCTGCAGACCACAGTCTGCCAGGTGCAAGACCAGGGTAGGGCGGTGGCGAAGCAGCAGCTTCAGACTGCTCTGGACATAGGTGATTCCTGTGCCAGATCAGTAGCGGCTGCGGTGGCCATGCGCCGCAGGGCGTGGCTGAGGATATCCACCTTCACGGCGCATACCCAGCACAAGTTGGCGGATGTTCCCTTCTTGGGGACTGACCTCTTCGGCCCTGGAGTGGAAGAACACCTCCAGCGGATCGAGAAGTCCAATGCCACCCTGGACTCGGTCACCTCCGCCCAGAGGGACAAAGGCCGCCGTCAGCAGCAGAAGTCCTTCGGCCCCTGCATCTCGACCGGCCCAGCAACAGGGCCAGCAGGCTCGCGCTTGGCGTCCCAAACCCAAGCCGGTGGCTTCCTCCAACAGGAAGAAAGGAAGTAAAGGCCCAGGAGGTCCCTCGGCCGGTTCTTCCTCCAAGCCTGCCCAGTGACAGGTTGAGGGGTGCCGCCCCCAGCCTCGTCACTCCCCCCTGGGTTCCCCGCCGTGGGGGGACGGCTCCGCCACTTCCTTTCCGCCTGGTCCGCTATCACCACGGACCGCTGGGTGTTGGAGGTGGTAGGAAAAGGCCTGCCTCTGGAGTTCGAGCAGGCTCCACCTTTCGAGCGTCGCCCTCGGGGCCAACGGGGTCCGCAGTTCGCTGTCGGCCCGCCGAGCCGATATTGCCCTGCTCCTTGAAAGAGGGGTGATCAGGAAGGTGGCGGATCCTCCTCCAGACCCGGGTTTGTGTCCATTGCGCCCATTCTCGACCTGCACGACCTGAACAAGTTCTAAGGTCTGGACCTTCAGGATGGTCACTCTGGCTCAGATAATCCCATCCTTGGAATGAGGCGTGAGGTTCTGTTCCCTGGACCTCCAGGATGCATTCTTTCACATCCCAATCCGTCCGTCCCATCAGAGATTCCTCCGCTTCAGAGCGGAGGGATCCCTTTACGAGTTCTGGGCCATGCCCTTCAGCCTCTCCCTAGCTCCCAGGGTCTTCACCAAATGCATGGCAGTGGTGACAGCATTCCTGCGGCACCGAAGGGTCCGGGTGTACCCCTACTTGGATGACTGGCTGATTGCAGCCCCCTCCAGAGCGGAGGCGGAGCGGTCCAGAGATCTGGCCCTCCAGGTTTGCTCTCAGGTTGGCCTCCTCATCAACGAGGCCAAGTCGGAACTCGTGCCAAAGCAGGTGATACTATTCATCGGGGCAGAGCTTGACTCTCTACGAGCCAGAGCACGGCTCCCGGCAGACAGGGCCGAGGTTCTTTCCTCCTTTGCCCAATCATTTCTGGTTGGGCAATTGCGCCCTGCCCGGGACTTCCTGCACCTCATGGCGGCCTGCACCAGTGTGGTCCGTTGGGCCCGTTGGTACATGCGTCCCCTTCAATGGGGACTGGCCAGCCAGTGGTCACAACGCTGCGATCAGTTGGACTAGCCCGTGACAGTGAACCAGGAGATGTGGAACGCTTTCCAGTGGTGGACCGTTCCAGCACATCTGCAGGAGGGCATCCTGTTCGTCCACCCCGAGCCGACGGTCTCTCTATCAACCGATGCATCTCTGGGTTGGGGTGTCCATCTGGGGGAACACCGAGCGCACGGCCTCTGGTCCCCTCGGGAGTCCCGATGCCATATCAACCTGCTGGAGCTCCAAGCGGTCCGTCTAGCTCTCACCGCCTTCGCTCCGTTTCTACGGGGTCAAGTGGTTCAGGTCCAGACGGACATATCACGACCATGTACTATCTGAACCGCCAGGGCGGGACGTGCTCCATGCTGTTATGCAAGGAAGCTTTCCGCATATGGTCCCTCGTGCGCAGCCTGGAGGCGGATCTCCTAGCCTTTCACGTGGCAGGAGCCTCCAACACCCTGACCGATGCCCTAAGCCGGATAGGGGCTGCATCTCACGAGTGGTCTCTCCTGCCGGAGGTAGTACAAGACCTGTTCTCCCACTGGGGCACGCCTCAGGTGGACCTGTTTGCCTCAGGGAGAATGCGAGCTGAGTCTGTTCCATGCCCACCCCCTCAGCAGGGCTCGCTGCAGGGGATGCCTTCTCGAGGCCGTGGACCCTGGGCTCTTCTACACCTTTCCCCCATTTCCCTTGATCCACAAGGTGCTTCTCAAGGCGAGGAGGGACAAGGTGCAGGTGATTCTGGTAGCCCCAGACTGGCCCCGCCAGTTCTGGTATCCAGATCTCCTCAGCCTCAGCTCCAGGCTCCCGAGGTGGCTTCCAGCCCGCCCGGACCTGATCTCAGTCAACCAGGGGAAGGTATTCCATCCGGACCTTCAATCCCTGCACCTGACGGCCTGGTTCCTGAGCGGCTAGAGTTCCAGGCCTTGGGTCTTTCCGACGAGGTCCTCAGCGTCGTTGAGGCGTCCCGTAAGGAGTCGACCAGGAAATGCTACGCCTTCAAATGGAAGAGATTCTCCATTTGGTGTCAGGGGAAGGGCTTGGACCCTTCTGCCTGTCCCTTGGCAAGCATTCTGGACTACCTGTGGTCCCTTTCTCAGCAAGGGCTTCGGTCGATGACCCTTAAGGTGCACCTGGCAGCCATCTCTGCTTACCGGGCATGGGCCGGGAAGCAGTCGGTGGCGCAGGAGAAGGTGGTCGGGCGCTTTTTCCAAGGCCTTGACCACATTTCCCCTCCGGTGCGAGAACCTCCAGCTCCGTGGGATCTACTGCTGGTATTGGCCAAGCTCATGGGCAAGCCATTCGAACCGATGCACAGGTGCGATATTTCACACCTGTCATGGAAGACCACCTTCTTGGTGGCTATCACGTCAGCCAGAAGGATGGGAGAGCTCCAGGCGCTTTCCATCGAGTCTCCTTATCTGGTCTACCACAGGGACAAGGTTGTCCTGCGCCCCCAACCGAAATTCCTTCCGAAGGTGGTGTCGGAGTTTCACCTTAACCAGGTGTTGACTCTGCCGGTGTTCTACCCTATCTACACCTGGGGGCTTAATATAGGCTCCATACTTTGGACCCTAGAAGAGCGCTCGCTTATTATAAGGAGCGGACGGCTGAAGTTCGGGGAGAGGTTCGCCAGCTGTTTGTCACCTACGCTGAAGCCGCACCTGGCAGACCTGCAGCCAAGCGGACGATAAGCAGGTGGGTCACCTCCTGCATAGAGCTCTGCTGTAGGTTGGCGGGCATGGAGCCTCCCAGAGGGAGAAGAGCTCATTCTACCCACCATACCGCTGCATCAGTAGCTGCTTCCAGGGACGTCCCTATCCAGGATATCTGCAGGGCTGCTACCTGGAAGTCGGCACATACCTTTATTACCCACTACCACATCGACCTTGAGTCACGCCGGGATGCTGGTTTTGGGGCCTCGGTTCTCCAGTCTCTTTTTCCCAAGTAAGTATCGGGGGTGTCGCCTTGCCTCCCTCCTCCCGGAGAACTGCTAGGAGTCTGCTCAATAAGTTTGGATTGAACAACATATCCATGTCCTAAGCAGGGGTTCTAGGAATGGTGTATGTTGTTCATCCACCACGCCCGACCCCGACCTCCGGCTCGACACAACCTGGCTTCCAGCGAGGCTAGATCTGGCGTCATGGGGCGGAGCCGAGAGTTTTACCACCCGGGTGGGTGGGAGGAGCCAGCTTGAAGACCTTCCGGCAAGATTTAAAGCGGCAAGGAACCTGCCAATAAGTGTGGATGAACAACATATACCATTCCTAGAACTCCTGTTACAGGTGAGT
Source organism: Neoceratodus forsteri (assembly GCA_016271365.2). NCBI lineage: Eukaryota > Metazoa > Chordata > Ceratodontiformes > Ceratodontidae > Neoceratodus > Neoceratodus forsteri. The sequence goes on along the minus strand of CM057449.1, from coordinate 364,374,603 downwards.
AACCTGTATTTACTCACCTGTAACAGTAGATCGTCTACGGAATGGCCTCTTGCAGTAGGTTATTACACTTGGGAGTTCCACCAGGTGGCGCTATGACATGGCACCTTCTTTCAGCAGTCCTCTTCAGGGATCGCCCACATTACATCACTTCCTTAGCCTGTGTAGAAGTGTGGGCGGTCCCAGGTATCCTCTGTTCATTTTCCCGACGGCTTCAGCCCGCACAGCAGCTAGCTTACTCTCCTGCTCCCTGGCTCAGGGCGTAAGAGGGAGAGGGACTCGCACTCCACACATTCCCTCCAACACTGCCCGTTGACGGTGGCTTCTGCTCCTCTTCCACCATTGACTGAGCATTCCTCATCGACAGGGCTGCTCCCCCATCAACGGAGCCTCCGTTGCTCACTCCCTCGGCGATGGGAACGCATCCCCCATCATCGGAGCACTCTACCACACGTCTCTTGTCGATGGGCATTGTGCCCCCATTGACGGAGCATTCCTCGTCGACGGGGCTGCCCCCCCCTGTCAAAAGAGCATCTGTTTCTCACTCCCTCGTCAACTGGAATGCTTCCCCCCGTCGATGGAGCCTTCTGTTTTGCTTCTTTCATTGACGGATCCAGTTCCCCCGACGACAGGACATTCCTGTACTTGTTCCTTTTGTCGACGGGCTGCTTCCGTCAACAGAACGCCCCTTTTCTTGTTCCTCGTCGATAGAATGTTCCACATTGCATTCCTCATCGATGGGGGTAGTTCCTCTGTCGTCGGCAGGGGCTCCGGTCCTGGGATGTTCCCTGTCATGGAAAAAAAGGGCACCTCTTCTTCTCTCCTCTTCCCTCGGGAGGGGTTCGTGTGGGCTTCCCTTCGTCTAGCTCCATGTTTTATGCCCCTCCTCTGGTGCCTTTCAGCAGGGGTCAGGATGCACTTCCCCTGCATTTCCGGGACTGACGTCCCCGATATTCCTCGCCATTCATTTCGTACCCCAGTCACTACCCTTGGGCGCCCTCCGACAGTGGACCTCCTGCCTTCACAGGTGCCTGGCATTGCCCGCATTGTCCTTGAGGTTCTGCGGTCTTTGGGACATGGTCCATCTCAGGCCCCTCCGCTGGTTCCTGTGTCTCGGTATTCCTCCCTCCCCCCCCGCCTAAGTGACTTCGTCTGGATGCAGCCATCTCCACGTGGTCTCCCCCTCCCCCTTCTGAGGGCTCCTTATCGGGGGATTCAGATTTCCAGGATCCCATCTTGGAGGGCGTTTCTGACACAGACTTTCCTGATGTTGAGCAGACGGATTCCCCGTACTTTGTGGCTTCTATTCTGGATGTGTCTTCACCTGCCCCTCCTGATATCACCTCTCTGAATGACCCTTCCTTCCCAGATCTGATGTTGTAGATCCAGCAGGTTTTTGGGTTCCCCTCTATGGCACAGGATACGCTTTGTCGGGACATGTTAGCCTACCTCAGCCTGCCCGAGGACCCTGTCTTGGTCGTCCCTCCTTTGATTCCTGTGTATTTGGACGCCATGACTGGGGCTTGGCGTCACCCCTCTTCCTCTCCGCCTGCCCCGCGTGGGCCTGACCAGCTGTGCAGGACTCCGTCAGACCATCCATATTTGTCCAACACTCCTGTGGCTGACTCCGTGGTCATTATACATAGATACATAGACAGTGTCGGCAGATAAGGGCCTATGGCCCACCTAGTCTGCCCATTTGAGCTTGTAAGTTCAGTTTGTTTTCCTAGAAGTCTATTTCCCCTTACCCCTGACCTCTAGAATTCCTTTATGTCTATCCCATGCATTCTTAAATCCCATGATTGTTTCAGCTCCCACCACTTCCTCCGCAGGGTGTTCCACTTGTCCACCACCGTTCTGTGAAGAAATTCTTTCTCATGTTTCCTCTGAATCGTCCTCCCTCCAACTTCATCCCATGCCCTCTAGTCCTGAAACATCTTTTTCGCTTAAAATAGTGTTTTCCTGCACCCTGTTCCTCCCTGTAAGATACTTGTATGTCTCTATCATATCCCTCTCTCCTCCTCTCCTCCAGGGAGTACATGTTCAGTTCCTTCAACCTGTCTTCATAGGACTTGTGATGCAACCCATGCACAATCTTTTGTTGCCCTCCTCTGAACCTTCTCTACCCTGTCTATGTCCTTACGTAGGTATGGTCTCCAGAACTGTACACTGTACTCCAGGTGGGGCCTCACTAGTGTCTTGTATAGCGGAATTATGACCTCCCTTTTCCTGCTGGTGATGCCCCTGCCTATACATCCCAGCGTCCTATTTGCTTTACCTGATGCCTTGTCACACTGTTTCCCTACCTTGAGGTCATCAGAGATGACAACCCCAAGATCCCTTTCCTGCTTGGTGCATGCTATATCCTCACCCCCCAACTGATATATTGTGCCAGGGTTTTGTGCCCCATATGCATTATCTTGCACTTTTTGCATTGAATTTCAACTGCCAAACCCTTGACCATTCTTCAAGTTTCTGCAGGTCCCTTCTCATTCTGTCTACACCCTCTGGTGTGTCTACTCTGTTACAGAGCTTTGTGTCATCAGCTAACAGTGAAATTCTGCCTTCTAGATCCTGTGCAATGTCACTGATGAAGATGTTGAATAGGACCGTCCCAGCACTGATCCCTGTGGTACCCCACTGGTCACTCTTCCTCTGTGGAGTGACAGCCATTTACCACCACCCTCTGTGTCCTGCCACCCAGCCAGTTACCTACCCACCACACTACTGTCCTGCCCACCCCATATTCCCCAGTTTGTGTAATAGTCTTCTATGTGGCACAGTGTCAAAGGCCTTGCTGAAGTCCAGATAGGCCATGTCCACTGCCCTCCCGATCCACCTCCCTAGTCACCCAGTCAAAAATTCAATGAGGTTGGTCTGACATGACCTCCCTGGTGAAACCATGCTGCCTTGGGTCCTGTAGTCCATTGACAACCAGATGTTCCACCAATCTCTCCTTCAGTAGTGCTTCCATGATCTTTCCCACTACCGAGGTGAGGCTGACTGGTCTGTAGTTCCCTGCTTCCTCTTTGTTCCCACTTTTGTATAAGGGGACTACATCTGCTGTCCTCAGTCTTTGGGTACCTCCCTGTTTCCAGTGATTGGCTGAACAGGATAGCCAGAGGTTCAGCCACCACCTCTTTAGTTCTTTAAGGACCCTGGGGTGCACCCATCTGGCCCCATTGCTTTATCAGCTCTTATTACTTCCAGTTCCTTCAGGACCCTTTCTCGTGTAAAGGGACTTGTGTCCAATTCTGCACCATTCTCACCCCTTTGTACTCCCTTCAGACCCATTACCCCCCTCTTCCTTAGTAAAGACTGAGCAGAAATACCTGTTCAATATGTCAGCTTTACTGTTGTCATCCTCCACGCTGGCTCCCATCCTCCCCTTCAGTCTCACTATCCCTCCCTTTGTCCTTCTTTTTCACTTATGTACCTGTAAAAGGTTTTGTCCCTTTAACCACTGATTTTGCAATGTGTTCTTCTGTCTGAGCTTTGGCTTCCTTACTGACTTCCCTGCCTCCCTTTGTTTCTCCTGGTACTTCTCCCTATCCCTTCTGCCTGTGTCTTTTGTATTGCCTGAATGCAATCTTTTGCTTTCACTTTCTTTACACTCTTTGGAAAACCATAATGGTCTCCTTTTCTTTTCCTCTTGCTAACCTGCTTAATGCATAATTCTGTTGTTCTTATAATCCCCATTTTAAATACTGCCCACTGTTCCTCAATCCCTGATTCCTGTCCCATTCCCCTTAATGCCTCTTTCAAGCATCTCCCCATTTTCCCAAAGTCTGCCCCCCTAAAATCCAGGATACGTGTTTTTGTGTGGTTTGGTTCTGCTGGTTATGACGGCTCATGACTGGACCACTTGGCCCTGACACACCAGTTCCCTGCCGCCGGATAAGGATTCCCGGCACATTGATTTTCTTGGCAAGAAGGTTTACACCTCTAGTACCTTGCTGCTTTGCATTCTCAACTGTCTCTGCCATATGGTCCGGTACCTCCATATCTTGAGTGCCTCCACTTTGGATCTGCTTTCCACCTTGCCTCCCTCCCTGGGGGATGGCCCAGTTGGCGCAGCCCCTGTCTGCCATTTCCTCGCTTTCCCATCACCTGCTTCACTCGGGATATGATGCGGTCTATGCTTCTGCCCGTCCCTCTACCACCGACGTCGCCTTGGTTTCGGGTGTCGGGTTTGGCTTCCAACGTCCAATTGTCGGTTGCCAACGCCCCTTTCTGTGGTGGCAAGTTGTTTGGTCCTGGTACCCAGACCATTCTGGAATCCCTCCAGGCTTCCAGTCATACCCTGTAGTCAGTCCCCGGACCCCGTCCTCCTCCTCCTCTGCTGGTGGGGCATGCTGTTCCCGTGCCCCTTACCGGGGTGCTGCTCGGGACCGTGGTAGGGCTTCCAGAGGAGCTTCCACTTTAGCCCCTCCATCCCGTGCCCGTCCCTCTGAGGGGACCGGGCCCACCCCTACTCATTAAACACACCTTAGGGCTTGCCCCCTGCCTCCTCCCGCAAGCCTTGGAGGTGCCTGGGGGGTCTTTCCTCCCTTTCTTTGGTGGCTTGCTTCCCGATCATGGATGCTTCACTCCTCTCTTCGGATCATTTGAAACTCCTGCTATCCTCCCTCCTGGAGCCCCCCTTCAGTTGTTCCTTGCTGTGGGATTCCCGGTGCTTCATGCCCCGGTGCACTCCGCCACCTACCCTTGCACTCCGCGCTTTGGGAGCTGTGCTGGACTTGCCTTACGCCATGGCCTTTAGACCCCTGCTCGTCAGGATGAATCACTGTGCCTGGCCTCCTGCTTCTCTCACATCTCAGCATTCTAGGGGTATGCTTTTCCTCGCTCAACCTTTGCATGTCTGCCTTCCCGGGAGTGGTGCGAATCGACCTGCCTTCATTTGACTATGATGCCGTCCCTCTCCTGGGCTCACACGGCCGTCTCCTGGATTGTCTGTGACTCCTCCACGACTCACGCCTGGACTCTGCTTTCCTTTCTCTGAAGACATTCTCCCGCACGTTTCTGTCTCCTTTGCCAACGGCCGTGCCATCATGCCCGACTTCATGCTTTGCCTGTCCTCCCTTCTGGACATAACTGCTGGGTACTTTCCCAAGTGTAATAACCTACTGCAAGAGACCATTCCATAGAAGATGGAGCGGTTACATAAGAACTTACCGTAACAGTATATCTTCCAGGAATGTCTCTTGCAGTAGGTACAATCCCATCCTCTATCCCCATGCCTTTTGCTCAGGGTCCTCGGATCTCGGGACATTGGGTTGGGACTTCCTGGTCCCTTGGTTTCCCTCGGTCCTAGCCTTTGTGTGCTGCAGCCAGCGGGGAAACAGAGGATGCCTGGGACCGCCCACACTTATACACAGGCTAAGGAAGTGATGTCATGTGGGCGGTCCCTAAAGAAGCTGCCGTGTGATAGCGTCACCTGGTGGAACTCCCAAGTGTAATAACCTACTGCAAGAGACATTCCTGGAAGATCTACTGTTACGGTAAATTCTTACGTAACTGCTCTTTCTAGGAGTGGTATATGTTGTTCATCCACATGGACCCACCCAACCTCACCTGGCTTTGGCGCACAGCACTGCTTCCAGCGGGCGAGATCTGGTGTCATGGGGTGGAGCTGAGGGAGTTACCACCCGAGTGGGTGGGAGGAGCCAGCTTGAAGACTTTCTGGCACATCTTAAGGGGAAAGGGCACTGCCAGATAGTGTGGATGAATGATATATACCACTCCTAGAACTACTGTTACAGGTGAGTCACCTGTTTTTTTTTCTCTCCCTAGTGTGTATCACTTTAGCGATAAAGTGATTTTCCCTCTCCTTTTATACCGCACTCTGCCTCCAGGAACCTCTTCAAAACATGTGCCTACGGGCAGAAGATCCCTGAGAAGGATGACCATGAGGCCTTTGTCTGCTTCCTAGGTCCAGAACACGACACCCAGGCTTGTGTGATCTACTGTGGCTTCATCCAGGCCACTAGGAAACGCTGAGTACAGACTCTCGAATCTTTTCTGCTGAAGCAGAACATTGCCCTGATGGAGAAGGAGCTTCGGGCTTGAAGTTCCTCTGCTTCCCCCATGACGTCCCTGGGCTCGCAGCCTTCCAAGGCCCAGGATGTCTACAGTGAAGCATAAGCATTGAGACAAGGACCATCCCAAGGAGAAAACCTGGCCCTCCTCATCCCGATCTCAGTTGCCGCTTTGTGCGCCGACCGGGGTGGAGCCGTCATCATCGTCGGGGGTGGCTCCCTCTGCCTTGCACACGCTTCCAAGGCTACCGCTGATCCCCCAGCAATGTATCGGTGTCAGGGGTTAGTTCCAGGGGCTGTGGTACCTCACTGACTTCACAGACCCTGCTTTTCGGGCCCTTGTTTTTCAGCGGGCACACAGTCAGGTGGCTTAGCATCGGTGGTTGCTGGGACACAGCCTAACCCACCACTGCCAATCTTGGCCGTTTCTTCGGCCATCACCTCAGATCCATAGTCTCTACCCCCTCCTGAACTCCGACCCGAGCCCCAGTCACCGTCAACTTCCCCAATGCTGACCCATCACGAGGAGCTTCCCCACAGGCCCCAGCCTGTGCAGCCACCCTCCCAGATGCCGACCCCAGTGTTCCTTACTCAAGGCTGATGGGTCTGACGCAGATAGCAGTGGATTTACACCCCATGCTTGTCATCTTTTCTGACTTTATGCAGGCTAAGCTTGCTCACCCACAAGGCCCGTCCCTGCAGCAGCCCCCTGCTCCTCCAGCAGGACCGCGGCCTATGCCTCCAAACCAAGGCCGTCACTCCTCCTTCAGGACTTGGGACAAGGGCGGGTGTCGTTTTGACCTCATCCCTCCAGACGATGGCGATGATGGAGGAGCTACATCATACCACTCCTCCTCCACATTCTCATCTGACGGCGAAGAGATCATGAGGTTTATCCTGCAGTCTCCCCTGGATGACCCGTCTTTTGTCTTGGTTACGAGACAGTTACAATCAACCATGGACTTCAACACCGAGGAACAAGATCCTGCTCATTGTCGACAGACCACTTATTAGAGGCTGCCAGATGCCCCTCCTTTGGTCATTCTTCCCCAGATTGAACCCTTGGAGGATGCCACCATGGCCACCTGGCACCTGCCCAACCTGATGCCTGCTGTACCCTGGAAGGTGGACAAATTATACCAGGACCTGGCAGGAAGGCCTTTCTTTGCCGATCAGCCTCAAGTGGATTCAGTGGAGATCAGCGCTGCCCATGACCACACCAAGAGGCCTAAACATCTTCGTTCCCTACCCCTGGATAAGGAGTTCCAAAGGCTGGACCACACTTGCAAGAGAACCTTTGCCTCTGCCACACTGACCGTCAGTGTGTTGAACTGCATCACCCATATGGTCTAGTACAAAAACCAGATCTGGGACCAAGCCCTTGAATGTGCCCGGGCCCTCCCAGAGAATCCCCTGAAACAGCAGATGCTACAGTCTCTGAAAGCGGGTTAGAACGTCGGCACCCACCTCCTTAGGCCTGCCTATGAGACTGTCGATGCCTCAGCCAGGGCTGCGGCCGTGGACATTTGCGTGTGAAACCACTCTTGGCTGACGATATCAGGCTTTGCCCAGGATGTTCAATTATCCATCCTGAATGCCCCCTTCCAAGGCTTCAGATTGTTTGGTGCAGTTGTGCAGGAGATACCATCTCAACTGCAAGCCTCTGGCTGCACCTTGCAGTCGGTTCACTCCATGTATCACACCAGCCAGCCCAAGAGTGGTTGAGTGCCCGTTTGGAGGTCTACCCATAGACCCAAGCCCTCCAACAAGCCCCAGGGTAAATGCTGGGTCTCCCCTGCCATGCCCACCCCCTACTCCACCACAGGCAAAAACCTCAGAGGAGGAGGAGGAGGAGGTGAGGCTCCGGCTGCCCCTGCCAGTTCAACCTGACTCCTTGCCCAACGCGCCCCCCCCCCCATGTAAGGCAGGAGGTGGTTGTAGGAGTCGCTTCTCCCTACACTTGGACAAGTGGAGGGAAATCACCAGAGATGCCTAGGTACTCAGTTCACAGAAAGCGGCCACACTCTGGAACTTCTGTAGTGGCCTCCAGAAAAACCTCCAGTCCTGTCCTCTTACCTTCCAGACCACATCCCCGTTCTCTGGGAGGAAATCCGCTCCTTGTTGCGAAAGGGCCATAGAACCCGTCCCAGAGACCGAACAGAGGAAGGGGTTATATTCTCACTGATCCCCAGATGCACAGGAGACCTCAGACCCATTCTAGATCTCAGGGAACTAAATCTGTTTATTCAGTACAAAAAATTCTGGATGGTGACGCTTCACAGTCTGCAGTCCCTTCTGCACCAGTGAGATTGGATTTGTTCCCTTGACATGAAAAATGCCTACCTGCACATCCAGGTACATGCCTCCCACAGACAGTATCCAAGATTTAATTTCCAGGGAGCACACTTCCAGTTCTGGGCCTTGTCTTTTGGCTTGTCTTCAACCTCTCGGGTGTTTACCAAATATTTGGCAGTGATAGCAGCTACCCTCAGGCGGGAGGGACTCTGTGTCTTTACTCACCTGGACGACTGGCTCCTCAAAGCCCAGTCCAGAAAGCGCCTGTTACAGACTCTGGAGCATACCACCTGCCTACTCCAGGATCTGGGCATCACGGCCAGCCTGCCTAAGTCCATTCTGTCCCCTGGCCAGCGCATTCAGTACATAGGGGCAGTCCTGGATACCTCTCAGAGCATGGCCTTCCTGCCTCAGGACCAGGCAGATCACCTTATAGCTCAAGCCCACCTGTTCTACAACAGCCGCTATGTCTCAGCCAGATCCTTCCTCCATCTGTTGGGTCTGATGGCGGTGGCTATAGTCACAGTGCCTCTAGCCAGACTGCACATGAGGATTCACCAGTGGATACTGAGGGTCCAGTGGGATCAGCGTACAGACAGCCTGGAACAGCCGGTCCTGGTCTCCTCTCCAGTGAAAAGAGTGCTGCTCTGGTGTATGGAACCCAGCAATCTGTTAAGTTTGGTTTCTTTCCTCATTCCCTTCCCGCAGCAGATCCTTACAATGGATGCTTCAGGTATGGGTGGGGAGCTCACCTAGGGCCCCACCAGATCCAAGGGACATGGTCTCAGGCGGAATGCTCTCTCCACATAAATGTCCTGGAGATGTGGGCCATTCTTTATGCCTTGCAGGCCTTCCAGGCTCTACTGTCCCCAAGGTATTTTGCTAGAGCAGACAGACGACATCAGTGTAGTCCACTGTATCAGCAAGCAGGGGGGTACTCACTTGTACCCCCTATGCTGGGAAGCAGTGAGAGTCTGGTATTGAGTTCTGGATCTTGGTCTCAAGCTGGCAGCCATCCATGTTCCGGGCGTCCAAAATGTCACTCTTGACAGACACCTTAAAGAGCTAGTATGCTGCCTGGAAACTGCCTGGAATTAATTTTAACTTCTTATATCTCAAGTATTTTTCTTTTTCTGTTTGTTAATTAGAAGATTTTCCACCTGGCAGCATTAGGGTGCTGTGTGGAGCAGCACTGTGTCTGGAGGCTAAAAAAAAGTCAGTTCTAGGGACGTGGATATGTTGTTCAATCCACACTGTCTGGCAGGTTCCTTGCCACTTTAAGATGGGCCGGAAAGTCTTCAAGCTGGCTCCTCCCACCCACCTGGGTGGTAAAACCCTTGGCTCCGCCCCATGACGCCAGATCTTCCTTACCGCTTGGAAGCTCAGGTTCCCTCCTTAGCTTCATGCGCTTGTAGGCCTGGATCCTAATCCTTCGTTTTTCGACAATTGTTTTAAAGTTTACAAGACTTAAGTCTTCTACTTCCCTTCTTGGCTAGATGGATTCAAAATCGACTGCCAGCTTCCCGTCAATTGCCCTTGCGGGCTCGAAGATGTCTCAGACAAGCTCGCCGCATACGTGCGTTTACCTGGGACTTGTCTGCATGATCCGCAGGCCTGCGATCTCTGCAAGTCTTTTACGGCTTCGGTTCTGGAAGACCGCGCTGCCCGACTTCAACTGGGGTGCCCTGAAAAATGGTTTCCGCTGGCGAAGTCGAAGGAGGCCCGTTGGGTGGTGTCTGCGGCTGTAGGCTCGCAGAGCAGCTGGAGCAGTTAATCGCTCTCGAGGAGGAGGAAGCCCAGGCTGCATCTTCTTCTTCGTCGGTGTTTGTCCCGCTCTCCTTGAGCTCCTCGTACACTGCTTCTTTTAAGGAGCTTTGTCAGTTCCTCTCTACCAAGGGAGAAGGGCCCTCAGGGACTCACATGAGTAGGTCGAAGAAAAAGGAACCGAAAGGTAAGTTCCACCATCAACGTTTCTGGGAGCGGGAGAGATCTCATTCCCTGGAGCATCTGCTTTCGACTTTGGTCGAGGTTGCGGCTAAGGCCGCTGGCTTGACGATGTCCCCTGCCAGGTCAGCCAGCCAAGACACCCATCGATGCGGTTGAGATTTTTCTCGACCCGTTGGACGGGTTGTCGACTGGAGAAGCCGACAACCCTTCTTCACCAGTACCCCGGTGGTTACCGAGGACTTGCCCATGCCTCCTGTGCAAGTCTCCGGTCAAGGACCCTGAACCGGGGATGAACGGTTCCCCGCCCCTTCGACTCCAGCACCATCGCGACCCCGACGGTCCAGTCCTCCTCCGTGTCAGGTAGGTGGTCCCGCCGACATTGGCGGTCTCGTCCCGCATCACAGAAAGCGGGATCGCCGCGCCGTCCTCATCGAGGATAGGGTTGCGCTCAAGTTGCGCCGGGCGCTATGAGGACATGATGTGGCAGCAGTTTTACTAGCCGGCAACAAGCTGACTCCGACGCCTTCACCGGTCATTAAGTGGCTGTCGCCTGAACGACCAATGCAACCTCTCGTCATCGGGTCCTTAGTTGAGGAGCCGACTCCGGCATCGATTGCTCGGCCGAAACCAGCTGCTCCACCCATTGTGGTGGAACCACCACCCTCGCAACCAAAGACTGGGGCCCTGACCAAGGATTCTCGGTTGGGTCAGGGCTTGCCCCGCAGGTTGTCGGTCACCCTCACCCCCGATCAGCCTCGGTGAGTGGAGGGTGGCTCAGGTGCTCGGCAGCTGTTCGCGGACTCCTCGGAGTCCGACAACTCCTCCTTGTATTCTAGGCGCCTCGACCTGGAATCTTCCGGGGGTCTGTCGGTGGACAAGAGCCCATCCTCGTCCCTAGGAATTCTTCGGCTCATCTCAGAGTCCACTGGGATGCAGCTGGAACCCGTCCAAAAACAGGCCAGATATCCCCTTACAGAGATTCTGGACCAAGGGGATTCCCCCACGGAGGCCTTCCCTGTGGCCGAGGCCATTGTTGGCCCTGCCCTGGAGTTGTGGCAGCTGCCTGCACCTTCGGCCAGGATGGCTCGCAAGTACGCAGTCCCCACCAGTTCCCTCTCCAGTTTTTCGGAGCACCCGTCGGCTGAAGGGCTGGTAACTGATAACGTCTTCCGGCGCTCCAGAAACACTAGGGACATTGAAAGCCCCTGACAAGGAGTCCAAAGGGCTGGACTACTCAGGGTGCAAAGATTACACTGCCTCCTCCCTAGGTCTTCGACAGGCTAGCTCAGCCTTGCTGATGGCACATTTTTCACACGCCCTTATGGGTTCCCTGGATGAGGTGCTTCCTCATATCCCGGCTGACCTTCAAATGATGGTCAAACAGGTGCGGGATCAGGGAAGGGTGGTAGCCAAACAACAGCTCCAAACTGCCTTAGACATTGGAGACTCTTGTGCCTGGTCAGTAGCGGCCGCAGTAGCCATGTACCGCAGAGCTTGGCTGCAGATCTTCACCTTCACGGTGGATACCCAGCACAAGCTGGCCAACGTTCCCTTCCTGGGCACCTACTTGTTTGGGCCGGGGTTGGAGGGCCATCTCCAAAGGATCGAGAAGTCCAGTGCCACTGTGGACTGGGTCACATCTGCCCAGAAAGACAAAGGCCGCCAGCAGCAGCATAAGCCTTTTCACCTTTCCGCCCTGCGGCCCGTCCAGCCCAGCAGCACCAGGGCCAGCAGGCTCATGCTTGGCGCACCAAGGCCAAGTCTGCCACTTCCTCCAGCAGGAAGCCTGGAGGGAAAGGTCCAGGTGGCCACTCGGCCAGCCCTTCCTCCAAGCCTGCCCAGTGATGGGTTGAGGGGTGCCGCCCCCAACCTCATCACTCTTCCCCTGGGCCCCCTCGTGGGGGGATGGCTCCGACACTTCCTTTCCGCCTGGTCCTCTATCACCACGGACCGTTGGCTGCTGGAAGTGGTGGGCAGGGGTCTGCCTCTGGAATTCAAGCGGACCCCTCCCTATCGAGCCGTTGCCCCTTGGGGGGCCTCCGGTTCCACAGCCTCTCTGTCGGGTCGTCGAGCCAACATAGCTCTGCTCCTCCAAAAGGAGGTGATCAGCGAGGTGGCGGATCCTCCTCCATACCCAGGGTTTGTGTCCAGGTACTTCCTGGTCCCAAAGCGGACGGGGGGCTGGCACCCCATTCTCAATCTGCATGACCAGAACAAGTTACTAAGGCCACGCACCTTCAGGATGGTCACTCTGGCTCAGATCATACCATCCTTGGAACTAGGTGTGTGGTTCTGCTCTCTAGATCTCCAGGATGCGTTCTTTCACATCCTAATCCATCTGTCTCATCAGCGATTCCTCCGCTTCAGAGCAGAGGGATTACTTTACAAGTTCCGGGCCATGCCCTTCGGCCTTTCTCCATCTCCCAGGGTCTTCACCAAATGCATGGCAGTGGTGACAGCATTCCTGCGGTGCCAAGGGGTCCAGGTGTACCCTTACCTGGACAACTGGCTGATAGCAGCCCCCTCCAGGGTGGAGGTGGAACGGTCCAGAGATCTGGCCTCCCAGGTCTGCTCTCAAATTGGCCTCCTGATCAACTAGGCCAAGTCAGAACTCGTGCCATCGCCGGTGATTCAGTTCATCAGGGCAGAGCTTGACTCTCTTCGAGCCAGAGCCCGGCTCCCAGCAGACAGGGCCGAGGTCCTATCCTCCTTTGCCCAATCATTTCTGGTTGGGCAATTGCACCCTGCCCGGGACTTCCTGTGCCTTCTGGGTCTCATGGCGGCTTGCACCAGCGTTTTCCATTGGGCCCGCTGGCATATACATCCCCTGTAATGCGGGCTGGCCCGCCAATGGTCACAGTGCTCCGGTCCTTTGGACCAGCCAGTAACTGTGACCCAGAAGATGTGGGACGACCTGCAGTGGTGGTTCGTCCCAGCTCATCTGCAGGAGGGTATCCCATTTGTCCACCCCGAGCAGACTGTCATCCTTATGACCGACACTTCTTTGATGGGTTGGGGTGCCCATCTGGGGGAGCTCCGGACCCATGGCCTCTGGACCCCTCAGGAGTCTTGATGCCACATCAGCCTGCTGGAGCTTCGAGTGGTTCAACTAGCACTCACCACCTTTGCTCCGTTTGTACGGGGTCAGGTGGTTCAGGTCCAGACGGACAACACCACAACCATCTCAACCGACAGGGCGGGACGCATTCCTTTCCTTTGTGCAAGGAAGCCCTCTGCATTTGGTTTCTCGTGATCAGCCTGGAGGCAGATCTCTTAGCCATCCGTATGACAGGAGCCTCGAACAGTCTGGCCAATGCCCTCAGCCGGATAGGCGCTGCATCTCATGAGTGGTCTCACCTGCCGAAGATAGTTCAAGACCTGTTCTCCCATTGGGGCACCCCTCAGGTTGACCTGTTTGCCTCCTGGGAGAACGCGAAGCTGAGGCTGTTTCATGCCTGCCCCCCTCAGCAGGGCTCGCTGCAAGGGGATGCCTTCTCGAGGCTGTGGACCCTGGGCCTCTTCTACGCCTTCCCTCCATTTCCCCTTGATCCACAAGGTGCTTCTCAAGGTGAAGAGGGACAAGGCGCAGGTGATTCTGGTAGCCCCAGACTGGCCTCGCCAGTTCTGGTACCCAGATCTCCTCAGCCTCAGCTCCAGGCTCCCGAGACGGCTTCCAGCCCATCCGGACCTGATTTCAGTCGAGAAGGGGAAGGTTCTCCATCTGGAATTCAATCCCTGCACCTGACGGCCTGATTCCTGAGTGGCTAGAGTTCCAGGCCTTTGGTCTTTCTGACGAGGTCCTCAATGTCGTTGAGGCGTCCCATAAGGAGTCGACCAGAAAATGCTATGCCTTCAAATGGAAGATATTCTCCATTTGGTGTCAGGACAAGGGGTTGGACCCCTTTTCCTGTCCATTAGCTAGTATTTTGGACTACCTGTGGTCCCTTCTCAGCTAGGGCTTCAGTACACCCTTAAGGTGTGCCTGAGGCATCTCTGCTTTCATCAAGGCCGGCAAGCAGTCGGCACAGGAGAAGGTGGTCGGGTGCTTTTTCCAAGACCTAGACCACATATCCCCTCCGGTGTGAGAACCTCTGGCTCTGTGGGATCTACTGCTGGTATTGGCTAAGCTCATGGGCAAGCCAATCGAACCGATGCACAGGTGTGATATCTCCCACCTGTCATGGAAGACCGCCTTCTTGGTGGCTATTACATAAGCCAGATGGATGGGAGAGCTCCAGGTGCTTTCCATTGAGTCTCCTTATCTGGTCTTCCACAGGGACAAGGTTGTCCTTTGCCCCCACCCGAAATTCCTTCCGAAGGTGGTGTCGGAGTTCCACCTGAACCAGGTGTTGACTCTGCCGGTGTTCTACCTGAATCACACCTCGGAGAAGAATATAGGCTCCATACTTTGGACCCTAGAAGAGCGTTCGCTTATTATAAGAGTGGACAGCTGAAGTTCGGGGAGAGGTTTGCCAGCTGTTTGTCACCTATGCTGAAGCCACACCTGGCAGACCTGCAGCCAAGCGGGCGATAAGCAGGTGGGTCACCTCCTGCATATATCTCTGCTATAGGTTGGTGGGCATGGAGCCACCCAATGGGATAAGAGCTCATTCTACCCACCATATCTTTGCTTTGGTGGTTGCTTCTAGGGACGTCCCTATCCAGGAAATCTACAAGGCTGCTACCTGGAAGTCAGCACACACCTTTATTTCCCATTACCACATTGACCTATAGTCACGCCGGCATGGTGGTTTTGGGACCTCAGTTCTCCAGTCCTTATTTCCCAAGTAGGGGGTGAACGCCTTGCCTCCCTCCTCCTGAAGAACTGCTAGGAGTCTGCCAGACAGTGTGGATTGAACAACATATCCACGTCCCTAGAAATACAGGTTACTCACCTATAACAGGAGTTCTAGGAGTGGTATATGTTCATCCACATGACCCACCCGACCTCCCCGGCTTTGACGTGCAACCTGGCTTCCAGCGGGCTAGATCTGGCGTCATGTGGCAGAGCCGAGGGTTTTACCACCTGGGTGGGTGGGAGGAGTCAGCTTGAAGACTTTTCAGACCATCTTAAAGCAGCAAGGAACCTGCCAGACAGTGTAGATGAACAACATATATTACTCCTAGAACTCCTGTTACAGGTGAGTAACCTGTATTTCTGTTCCTCCCACTACATCAACACTGAGATCACATTGACTGTAACATCACCAGTAACCAAGGAGAACCATTTCTCACTGCCAGATTATTCTCTGCCACATGAAACAACAGGGACTGGCTCTTCTAGGTTACTAGTGATATCACAATTTCCTGCATTCTGATTGGTAACTTGTGAAAGTCACTACAAAGACTGCAAGGATCGTGTTGCCTCAAGGTGTTTGGTCACATTTTTGCATAATTGAAAGTGTCCCGTACTTTTCTGAGAGGCATTCTCCACCTGAAGCCTCCTATCTACAATCCAGTCCCACCTTGGGACTTGAATTTTGTGTTGGGAAAAACACTGACTCCTTTTGAACCAGCCATGACATGTGAGCTATACTGTCTGTCATGGAAAGCATTATTTTTAGTTGCTGTCACTTCTGCTCGAAGAATTTCAGCACTACAGGCACTCGTATGCGAGCAGCCTTATTTGATTTTCCACAAAGGCAGGGTGTCGTTGCATACAGACCTTATGTTTCTTCCTAAGGTGGTGTCTAAGTTTACCTTAAATCAATCCATCCACCTTCGTGTTTATTTTCCAGAGTATGCCAATCCAGGGGAAGCATTGCTCCATTCTTCAGATGTGCATAGAATTCTTCATTACTATACCAACTGTATAAAGGACTATAGGAAGTCCAAACAGTTGTGTGTTTCTTTCACCCCTGGGAAAAGAGGGCATCCCTGTTTCAAAACAGTGCTTGTCCAAATGGTTGGCCAGTTGTATCACTTATTGCTACAGGAAGTATGGTAAGGATCTTCCTGGCACGCTCCATGGCCATTCCACTGGAGGCATGGTCACTTTTGCCTGTTTCAGGAATGTGTCAGCTACAGAGATTTATGCCGCTGCTACTTGGAGTTCTGGCCACACCCTTACCAAGCACTAAAGTCTGGACATTGCCTCTAGGCATAGGGCCAACTTTGGTCTGGCTGTCCTCCAGGACCTTTTTTTTCTATATGTATTTTATATTTTTTTCAGATTTTTCTCCCTGACCCCTTGTGTCACGGGGTAGTCCGCTTGTGTGGAGGCACACGCACGTCACGCACTATGGGACGCCCCACCCTACCAGTCATTCCATTACCGCCTATGCCTGCCACCGGACTTCCAGCAGGACTGCAGACGGGTGACCCTCCCTCCCAGGAGAGCCAGTGCTCAATCGTACTCCCACCCCCTCGTGCCAGCACCCCGACGATCAAAGTCATTCCAGAACCTGGGTTGCTGGCGTAGCATGAGGTAATCATCCAGTGCCTCAGTCCTCAGCACCACTGGGCCGGCCAAGACCTATTTTTTTTTAGGCTTGAGGTTTCCCTCCACTCAGACTGAGTTTACATTTAATTTAGTCATCCAGGCCAAAGTTGGCCCTATGCCTAGAGGCAATGTTTAGACTCAGATTTCGATTTCAGACTGTGCTGTCTACTGACAGTTGCTTGGGACTCGTTCCATAGGTGTGGCCTGCTGCAAGATATACCCCCAAAGTCAGGTAGTACAGTTACGTAAGAACTTACTGTAACAGTAGATCTGTGGGGGGATCTCTTGCAGCAGGGCATGTGATTTCTCCCTCCCTTCCTCCTTCCCCCTGGACCTGGGAGGCCCTTCTGTGCCTCTAGCTCTTTCTCCAG
Organism: Neoceratodus forsteri; assembly: GCA_016271365.2. NCBI lineage: Eukaryota > Metazoa > Chordata > Ceratodontiformes > Ceratodontidae > Neoceratodus > Neoceratodus forsteri. The sequence goes on along the minus strand of CM057449.1, from coordinate 364,357,513 downwards.
TATTTCCTTTTTGGCAGGTACTTTTGGTTCCTCCTCAGTTCCCTCAGCTTGTACTAGGTAGCATATAGGCTCTGGCAGGAGAACTGAGGAGGGTGCAGAGGCCACACACTCTTACAGGATAGGTCAGTGTCTGTGCATGATGTCAGAGTGGGTGGCCCCCGGTAGTCTGCTAGCTAGAAAAGTTTCCATGTGGTCCTAGTGCCTGGTGGCTATAGATAGATAGGTGAGGCTTGCTGTAAGAGATCCCCTTGCAAATCTACTGTTATAGCAAGTTCTTACATAACTGTACTATAGGAGGAACGGCGGGAGGGTAGAACTCATAAAGTGTCATTGTATGCAGACGAGTAATTGTTTTACTTGACCCTTCTGGATACATCGATACCCTATGTCTGGGTGTAAGTAAAGGATAACGCAGACAACAGCAGATTGGGCAACAACACCACGGTGTGGCTTTATTTTCTTTCAAAGTCAGAATAAAATAATTAACTCCAAAATAAATAAAGGGCGGTCCTCAAGAGTGGCAGGATCTCCCTGTCACATACCGGCCCTACTAGAAGAGTTCCAGAACTATTTGAAATTATCAGGATATATGGTGAATTATGAAAAATCAGAGGCAATAAGGCTTAGTGGTACCTGTACTCCCCAGTTTTGAGCCAATTTCCCCTTTATATGGGTGTGTAGGAATACAGCCTGGCACTTGGGCATGCAGGTGACACCAGCATTATCCAAGCTCTTTCACCTAAACATAGAGGCACTTTTTCAGTGGTCCAGGTAGATATAGCCCAGGGCAAATTATTACCGCTATTAGTAGCAGTCAGGGTAGATGCTCTTAAAATGAGTGTTCTCCAAGATTTTTACTTCCAAACTTTCCCAATGAATATACTGTCAGACTTCTGGAAAAAAACTGAACACATTATTGCTCAAATTTATCTGGGCAGGGGGCAAGCACAAAATTAGCAGCTGGATACTAATGCGATCAAGGGACCAAGGGGGATTGTGACTGCCAGACTTAAAGAAATACTACCTAGCAACACAAATAGTACCTATAATAACTTGGGGCAAACAGAAAAAAGATACGGGATGGTATGACCTGGAGGCAGCTGATCCTTTCCCAGCACCATTCTGTGATTTCCCAGGTATTAGGATCTCTCCCCAGGTATGGCCAAAAATCTGTAATCCTTGGGTGAAATACACTGTGAGAATTCTGAGTGAGGTGAGGCGGGTTACCAATACACCAAATGGGATGGGACCAGTCACAGTTATCATAGGCAACCCAGAGTTTGAGTTACTGAATTATATCAGGGGTATTGAAGGTGAACCATCAATCCCTCACCAGATACAGGCAATTTATAGATCAGAACACATGCCTGTCATTTGAAAGCCTTATAATAAAATTTCAGTTACCTAGATAGTTCTTATTCTGCTATTTGCAAGTTAGACAATATTTGCCAGAGGAAAACAGAATGGACATGGATAAAGAGAGAACCCAGTGTGGGATGACTTTTTATATTGGCTATTATGTTGGTGGGAGAAGGAAATTTATAATAAGGGCCTATCAAATGTTACAAGGTGCCAGGACTTCTGAATTAAATATAATATGAGAAAAGTGGGAAGAGGAACTATAGATACAATTCAGAGACTGGAACTGGTCCCAAATGGTGGAAAGAGCATGGTGGATCACTGTATCGCTGGGGTGGTGCAGATTCAGATGTCAGGTATTGGTGCACTATTTCCATACCACCACAGTTATGAAACACTTTGCCATAGGGAGCCAAGATAAGTGTTGGATGGGGAGTAGACATGTTGGATCTTACACATACACTATTTAGTATGGTATTAAAATACTCCCATTCTGGACAGAGATACATAGAAAACTATCCCGCTTTTGGGGCATCCACATATCCTTTACCTTTATACATATAGTGCTTGGGGTTCCACCTCCAGGAATGGCAGACAAAGGAAGCAAAAAGCTGTACTCCATATTATGTGTGGGAGCACGTAAATGCATAACACTTAGATGGCTCTTCCCTAATATCCCACAAATAGAAATGTGGGTAAACAGAGTTACAGACATACAGAATATGGAAAGGATAACAACCAGACTTCACCTCACCACAGAAACTTTTATTGCACAGTGGCGACTGTGGAAGAGGGAAGTGGGGACCTATCTGGGCAATGGACAAGAAGAAGAGGAACACCCAAACTACATCATATAGATAGAAAAAATCTTGCTTATTGGGTAAAAGGAAGGGGGGGTAATGTACACACACAGTCGAGATGAACTCCTTATTGTTACTAAGTAGTATGTCATTTTTAAACACCCAGTGTATTGTTTAAGCACTTAGTCACAGCTCGAGAAGCATTGAAAGTTGAATATTGGAGCACTTGGGGGTAGCAACTCCCTTTTCTTGCAAGTACTATTGCTGGATTTACTGACTTAGGACTGTTGGTTTTCAAGAAAGGGATTGATCACTTAAGACACAAAAATGATGTACAATAGTGCGCAGTTAGAAGCTGTTAATGGTTTTATAATCTTGACAGTATGTTACTGCTGAAGCAGCTTGTAAGTGTATAATGTATTGTGACGGTGTCTTGGTAAACTGAGTTGAAAAAAAAAGAAAACTGGTCATGGTTGTGACACTTGGACTGCTGGTTCTGATCGCTCTATTATTTTTGTAATATAAAAATGTAGTGGGATTATCAGTCATGAAAAATCCTGTGCCTGGGATAACAAACCCCACCCCCCAGGTATCAGTTCAGAAGACAGGATATATGTTAAACAGCAGATCTCTGAATGCAATTAACTTGTCAGTTTGCTTTGAAGCCAGGAACTAATATATCCATTTTATGACGTCCTCAGGAAAGTCAGTTAATTGCACCTGGTGTGATAAGGAAGTGGAATATCCATTTTATGACGTCCTCATGAAAGTCAGTTAATTGCTCCTGGTGTCATAAAAAGTCCTTTGATGTGTTTGAGAAAGGAAACTGCTCATGGATCAAAGGGACTGAGAAATTACAGTCTTAATTAAGAGTGTCATTATTTGGAAAATGAGTCTTGCTGGAGTCACAGAATTCAATACCTTGATGTCACTTCCTGTTTTGTATATATATATTTTTTTATGTATCCTGAAAGGGAGGAGCTAGATGACGACATCACGAAGAGGGTTGAAACACAGCATTTTTTTCAAACTGTAGTCTGTATTCCATTGACACATACATGTTTGGACTCTGAAAAAGCAACATCAGGCACTGTTAGAAGGTATACATGAGAAAGACAATTCTAAGTGTACTGTGGTAGGAGATCTTCCTGGACATAAGTCTCCACCACTCATTCACACTATTGGGATCTGCACCAGAGGCACTGGGACCCATCGGGAGCAAACTTTTGCTGGAGGGTGGGCGCAGAGCCCTAGCAAGTCCGATAACAACTATCTCGGCGTCGACCCTCCAACCGCCTCAGTTCCTTTTTTCCCGCCGTCGAGTGCACTTCAGTGACGACGTCGCTCGCCTGTCAGGAGTCAAACTTCAAACTAGCAGCATAGTTTTCAGTTTTTATTATTTTGTAGTATTATCTCGATACAGTATCGCTTAAATTTATTCTTATTTTTAAAATAAATACAATAAAGAAGTCTCAGCCTACTTTGACGAAGTCGACGTGAAACAGGTCAGATGGTGGTAGGAGCTTAATGTAAAGCTGTTCAGTCAGTCGGGCTGGGTCCGGTCGCCGCCTTCTCCGGAGGGTCTGACAACGGTCAGTCCAATGCCCGGGGGGATGGGCGGTCCCCCCGGAAGCATAAAAATAAACGGTCGCACTCTCGGCACCGTTTGGCCTCGAGCTCTTCTTAGGCCCGCAGGTCTAAAAAGAGAAGGCATCACTCGAGGTCGCCCTCTGATATGTCTGTGCATAGACGCTCGGTTATCGGGGCTAGTTGCCGGTCTCCTCCTTCGGAGTCGCCAACCTCTGCTTCTGGTGGCCGACGGCTTCGACATCGGAGCCCTACCCCGCCCGCAGGTAGGTCTTCAGATGAGCAGTTTCATCAGTGGGCCGCTCTTATGGAGCAGTGGGCTCGGAGGTTGGATTCGGCTACCTGACCTCGATGCGCCGTGGGCCTCCGGGCTCTTTGGGCGACCGGGTAGGGCGGTTGGACCTTCCTGGTCGCGCGGCACCTTCTTCGTGCCGTCGACTCCAGCGCCTAGGTGTTCCCCCTCCATGGCTTCAGGCGCAGGGGGCCACACCGATGCCCTTATCTCCTGTTCTTCCTCCTTCTAAACCTGTTTTCAGAGTCTGGGAGTGTTTTGGCACCCTCGGCGTCATGTGGCCTCTCGGCGCCGTCCTCAGCATCAGTGCGGACAGTGCCGAGTGCCGTGACGCCGTTCGATGCCGTCGCGCTCTTCAGCGCCCGCTCTCGGGACTCCTCTTTTCACTTGTTTCCTTCTTCCTCCTCTTCTGAATTTCATTCTTTCCTGTCCATGCAGTCCCTCCTGGACTGTCAGGAGATGACATTGAGCCTGACCCAGACCTTCGGTTGGGTGATGAAGTGGACTAAGCAGGATCTATTACTGCTACAGAGCCTGTGGTCGAGGACCTATCCTTTAAGTCTCTGTTAAAAATCTGAGTTCCACTTTCTCTCCAGACTACAGACATCGATCCTGGGAAATTGTTGAGACTCCAATATCTTCATGTCTTGGAGATCCCCTGATTTGACTCCTCCGATTCAGTCTTCCTTTAGGGCAGCTGTCTCAAATGGTATGGAATAATCCTGCTCTTACCCTTGACGTGGCTAAATCCATTGATAGAAATATTCAGCCCCCAAGGATCGTCCCATTTTGGCATCTCAAGCCTTTGCGGATCCTATTGTAGTCCTGGCAGAGAATGATAAGGTCGTTCTTCCTCAAACTACTACAGCTCGACCTATTAACAAAGAATCTCGTAAGATAGACACCTTAGGTAAGAGAGTCTTTGCTGCTTCTACTCTAAGTATGCGTATTGCCAGTTACCAAGACTATTTTTCTCAGTATGAGTATATCCTGTGGCATTCTATTAAGCAAATGGTTGAAGCCCTACAGGAGTTGGATTCAAAGCCAGAGCTTCTTCAAACCATTACCAGAGGTATTGAATCTAACAACCAGCAGGTTAAAGCAGCCATGGATGCTTTTGACACTGCTTCCCGTTCAGCGGCTGCTGGTATTTGCACCCACCGCCATTCCTGGCTGCGCACTTCGGGCTTTACGAATGACGCGCAGCAGCAGGTAATGGCATTGCCCTTTGACGGTGCATATCTTTTTGGTCCTCAGGTAGAGCAAGCTCTAGAAGCTACACAAAAGACTAGGTCAGCCATTAAGTTGGCTCGGCCCCCTCCTGCCCCCTCTCGAGGACATGCCAGTAAACAACAGTTTCATAATCGCCAGTCCTTTCGAGGCAGAGGAGGTTTCCATAAGAACCAACCTGCCCAACCTCAAAAGAAGGTGCAACAGAAAGCGCAAGGGCCCAAAGCGCCCAGTGCTACCTTATGAATTGCCAGCCCAAGTTCCATCTCAGCTGCCCGAGGTGGACTTTTCCTCTCCGGTGGGAGGTCGTCTGATGCACTTCTACAACCAGTGGAATAACATCAGACAAATGGGTCCTTCGGATAATTCGCGAGGGGTATTCACTCAATCTTGTGGAGACCCCTCCGGATCGTCTCCCCAAACGGCAGCCCAGGCTGTCAACCCTTCAGTCAGACCTTCTCGCCGCCGAGATTCAGGGCCTTCTGAACAACAGGGCAGTAGAAGTGGTGCCACTGCACCAATGAAACACGGGGTTCTACTCCCATTACTTTCTGGTTCCAAAGAAGTCTGGGGGAATGCGCCCCATTCTAGATCTCAGAAAGCTAAACAAATTTCTCCCCAAGGAGAAATTCAGAATGATTTCTCTGGTAACCCTGTTACCTCTGTTCCATCAACACGACTGGTTAGCCTCCCTAGATATGCAGGACGCTTACCAGCACATTCCTATTCACCCGAGGCATCACAAATTCCTGAGGTTTGTGGCTCTGGGACAGCATTATCAGTTCAGAGTCCTGCCGTTTGGGCTATCCTCGGCGCCGCGAGTTTTTACAAAATGTGCAGTTCTCGCAGCGCACTTCAGAAAGGTCGGAATTCAGGTGTTTCCTTATCTGGATGATTGGCTTCTAGCAAGCCCTTCCAGGCAAGGGACTCTGGACGCATGTGAGATGGCCTCGCTCCTTACGTCCATGGGAGTTCTGCTCAACCTCAAGAAATGCAACTGCAGCCCTCCCAGAAGCTCCTTTTATAGAACTCTTCTGGACACCTCCTGTGCAAAGGCTTTTCTTCCAGAAGACAGGAGGAACGATATCCTTCAGATGGCCCGTCACATCGGGGGAAAACAGCTCAGTCACAGCTCTCTCGATGCAACGGATGCTGGGCCTCATGGCATCCTCAGTGTTCACTGTACCCCTAGCACGTCTGCACATGAGAACCACCCAGTGGATGCTCAGTACTCAGTGGTCCCTGACCACTCACCCATGATCCCATATCATCAAGGTGACAGAACCTTTAAGGAGGTCACTCACCTGGTGGTCTCAAGAGCAATCTCTGAGGGGTATCCTTTGCTCCTCTGGACCATCAGATCTCCATTACCACGGACGCATCCCTAATGTGGTGGGGAGCTCACTGTCAGGCTCTCCACACTCAAGGTGCGTGGACTCAAGTCGAATCCCAGCTCCACATAAACGTCCTAGAAATGAAAGCCGTCCTTTATGCGATCCGAGCTTTGAAGGATATTCTGTGTCACAAGAACATTCTCCTTCAAACGGACAACAAAGCAGTGATGTATTACATCAACAAGCAGGGAGGTGCTCATTCTTACCCCTTATGCAGGGAAGCAATGAGGGTATGGGAATGGTGCTTGGAGCACGAGGCTCTAATTGAAGCGGTCTACCTGCCAGGCATTCAGAACAAACTGGCAGACCGTCTCAGCAGAACAGAGACAGACCCTCACGAGTGGTCTCTCGACTCAACCATAGTTCAGTCACTATTCGAAGAGTGGGGAACTCCAGACCTGGACCTTTTTGCATCCCCACTCAACGCAAAAGTACCTCTCTTCTGCTCCAGAAATCCAGGGCCTGGCATTTTCTGTCAGGATGCGCTCAGGCTATGTGGACAAAACGCTTTCTTTATGTCTTTCCGCCTCTTCCTCTAATTCAGAGGGTACTCCTCAAGTTCAAATCCCAGGGGGACAAAATGATTCTCATTGCTCCCTTTTGGCCTCGACAGCTATGGTTTCCACTACTCAACAATATGTTGGCAGTTCCTCCGAGACCACTTCCCCTGCAGATGAACCTTTTGACTCAGGGACCGGTGGTCCATCCCAACCTGAGATCACTTCACCTTCATGCTTGGCTCCTGAAGAGGTCGAAGTAAACAGGTTCAATGTCTCTCGGAGAGTTTCAGATATTCTTCTGGCTGCACGGAAGCCAGCTACTCGGAAAACTTACACAGCCAAGTGGAAGCGTTTTTCGCTCTGGTGTGCAAAGTCTCTTTGAATCCCTTTTCTGTCCACCAGATAAGGTTTTGAGTACCTTTGGACCTCTCAAATTCAGGTCTGCAGTACTCTACAGTCAAGAGTTCATCTTAGTGCCATTTCAGCGTATCATGAGCCCGTTTTTCCTTAACTCTGGCTCAGTTACCTATGGTTAAGAGATTCTTAAGGATTCTGCATACCAGACCTCCTACAAGACGTCCAGTTGCAGCCTGGGACATTAATCTTGTGCTAGACATGCTCACTCGGAAACCTTTCGAACCTCTGGCTACCTGTGAGCTAAAATTTCTCACCTGGAAGACTGCCTTCCTAGTGGCCATTACCTCAGCCCGTAGGGTCTCTGAGATACATGCCCTGGTCACAGACCCTCTGTATACTGTGTTCCATAAGGACAAAGTAGTCCTTCATACTCATTCTAAATTTCTTCCTAAGGTTGTGTCAGATTTTCATCTAAACCAACCTTTGGTCCTTCCCTCTTATTTTGCAGACTTCCAAAATGAAGGGGAACGTTCTCTTCATTCTTTGGATGTTAAGAGGGCCTTGCGTTTCTATCTAGATAGAACCAAGGATTTTCGCAACGCTCAGCAACTATTCGTTTCCTTCAGTGAGACGGCTGGGTCGAACCTCGCTATCAGATGTATCTCATCATGGCTAGTGGCGTGCCTTCGCTACTGCTATTCCATGCGCGAGTTAAGTTGCAGGGTAGAGTATAAGCTCACTCTACTAGAGTGGGTTGCGGCATCCCTAAGCGGAAATCATAACGTGCCCATTGCAGACATCTGCAATGCTGCCACCTGAAGCTCAGTGCATACTTTCGTTAAACATTATGCACTAGATGTCCATGCCAGATGACATTCTTCCTTTGGCAGAGCCATCCTCAATGGACTTCTGTCCTAGAAACGTGAGCTCTTGGTTTCTCCTGCCGCCCTTTCCGGGGATTATTAGCTCGGTACCCTCCCAATAGTGTGAATGAGTGGTGGAGACTTATGTCCAGGAAGATATGAAAATTATGTACCTACCGTAATTCTTGATCTTCTTGGACGAGTCTCCACCACTCATCCTACACTGCCTACTCCATCCCCGAGCTCACCTTTCTTGCTAGTCTTCACTCCCTCAAATCTTTAGGCCATGAAGACTTCTTTGTTGACCCTTCTTACAGCGTGCCCGGACTATCTTATGTCCGTTTTTTAGGTTAGGCTACCCTTCCAGGTTAGTTACGCTGCACCTCCTTGGTAAAAAGGTACTGAGGCGGTTGGAGGGTTGGCCTTGAGATAATCGTTACCCATGAGCTAGGCTCGATGCATGCACCCTCCAGCAAAAGTTTGCTCCCGATGGGTCCTAGTGCCTCCGGCAGATCCCAATAGTGTGAATGAGTGGTGGAGACTCATCCAAGAAGATCAAGAATTACAGTAGGTACGTAATTTTCATATTTTGTTTGCACTTTAAACCTGTTTTTTTTAAGTGATTTGTATGTTTTGTGATATATGGTTCTGTACTTACATTTTACATTTTTATCTATTTTTAAGTAAACATCTAATTTTAGAGACTACTTGGTGTACCTTTGAAATTCTTTATATGACAAGTGAAGCATATATGGTTAAAGTTGACACTGTGCAAAGCTATTGGTAATACCAAACTGGGAAAAGGTAAGAATTTATTCTGAAGTCTTTCATAGAGTTTTAAGGGTTCATTTTGTACACCTGGTTAGGTGCCCGTAGGCGAAAGATATCTGGCCCCCTGGAAGAGCAGAATTATCTGAGCCTGTACAAGAGGTACACTCGCAAGAAGTTCACAGTTTGAATCCCTCCAGAACTTGAGACCAAACTTTGATTCGAACCCACAAAACAGACAGGAGGATTACCTTGTTCTGTTAACAGTTAACAATACTGTGCTTGGAGGTTGGCACTGTGGGAGCAGAGGGCCTGACCTGCTGAGTGGGGTTGTGACAGATTGGTGGCAGTGGTGGGATCATTTTGGTATTACAAGCTTTTATTGTTCAGTGTGTCAGCTTAAGACCGTCAGCTCACTTGCAAAGAAAGAAAAAGGCAGTGATTTATTTTTAAAAAGGAGACAGAACTATATCACTTGGCATACAGTCAAGTTCCTACTATTTATTTTTTTCTAAAGTACAAGTCAGAGTAGCCGTAGTTAGGGAAGAAGATGGCTACCAACTACAGCAGGCACACTGTAGACTACTTAAAGCAGTTGTGCAGGGACAGAGGAGTCCAGTTCGAGGTGAAAGCCACCAAACAGAACCTCGTGGATGCACTGATGGTAGCAGATACCCAGAGCATCAAGTCATAGACAGTGACTGTAAAGGACTGAACCTTGAGCGTGGCAGGGCTAGCGGCCAGTGCAGTGTCCAGATCCAGTGAGGAGGGTAACAGGGCCAGTGCCAGCGAAGGGCCACAGCAGCAGGGAACGGTCACCAGTATCCTGGATCCAGAAGTACTCAGGCTGCAGATTGAGTTGCGCTGAATGGAGCTGGAGTTCCAGGAGAAGAGAGAACGAGAGAGACGAGAGGCAGAGCAGGAACAGCAGGAGACTGAGCGTGAGGAGTGTGAGCGCCAGCGAGCTGCAGAGGAAAAGAGGGAACAAGAACAGAGGGAGGCAGAGCGTGAACAGCAAGATGCTGACTGTTAGGAGTGTCAGCGCCAGAGGCAACACGAATTGGAGAAGCTATGACTCTAACCAGCGGCACCAGAGCAGGTAAGTGGCTTGGGTTTAACTGGGACTACAGGACTGAGTTACAAATTGAATTCCAAATTGATAGCCGAATTTAAAGAGGCAGAGGATATGGATGCCTTTTTAAATTCTTTTGAAAAAGTTTGTATTCAGGCTAAAATTCCTAGAGAGTCCTGGAGCTTCCAGCTCTCCCAGCTACTTATTGGGAAAGCTCGGGATGCATTGAGTCAAATGGACAATGAGGACAGTGATGATTACAGCAAACTTAAAGCGCAACTATTAAAAGAATTTGAATTAACTGCTGAATCATACAGAGCTAAATTCCATGAGCTCAGGAGAAGCCCTGACATGAGCTATGAGGAGCTAGCCACGAAACGTCAGTTTTTAAAACGTTGTTGGGAAGGAATTGGAGCAAACTCTGTTGATAAAATTGAAAATGTGATTTTGTTAGAACAGTTTTTCTGGGCATGCCCAACAGAGCTGAAAACCTGGCTAGAGGACCGAGATCCCAAAACAGTGCAAGAGGCTGCTGAACTCTCAAACTGCTATGCCAAGAACAGACCTGCTCTGAGAGCAAATGGGGCAGGCATGGCAGTGCAGAAAGGGAAAAGCGCGCCTTCAGGGCAGTTAAATCCTTCACTGCCTCCACCGAAACCAGTTAGTCTCAGGTTTCAGAGAAAAGATTTCTCTGAGAAAAGAAATTAATGTTGGTTGTGTAAAGAAACTGGGCATATTACCAGACAGTGTACCAAACATACGAGCAGTAATACGCAAGGTGGTGCTAGGAAAGAAGTGGGTTGTTTTTGTGACCCTGGAAGCATGCTTGTGAACATAAGGGAACACATGCACCCAGTCATGGTGAATGATTTACAGATGCAAGGGTTAAGAGACATAGGGGCATTCCTGACATTGGTAAAAGGGGATCTAGTAGAGCCGGGTCAGCTTATAACCAGTAAATATGTCACTGTACAGGACTCTACTGGTGAGGCAAAAACATTGCCCCTCGCTAGTGTTCTCCTAGACTGGGGTGAAACAGGGGGAACTGTGCAACAGGTGGCTGTAGCCCAAACCTTAACAGTGGATGTGATCCTGGGCAACAATCTCAAACAGGAGATGTGTGTGCAGTTACCCCGTAGCCAAGCTGACAGGGAAATTGTCAATTCCCTGAACCCCACAGAAGCCATTGTGAAACCACTAAGAGGCTGGTTCCCAGCCTATGTCTCCAGATGGGAGATTAATGAAAAGGGGGTAGAAATTTCCCCAGTAGCAGTTAGCCACACAGCTACGGAGGATTACTCCAAAGAGGGAAGGGTGACTTATTGTCAGAGGGTTGGGATTGACAGTGATCCTGAGTGCCCTAACGCTAGTGCTAGGGACCCTAATTTTGTGACTGAAGGGGACCTGTACCATGCCTTAGGAATGTGTGAGGGGTTTGTAGCCACCCAGAGGAGTGACCCTAGTCTAGAGAAGCTGAGGGCTTGGGCAGACTCTGATGGGGCACAGGGAGGTAACGGCAGACATAAGGTTTATTGGGAAAATGGACTGATGTATACTCAGGCTGTGCAGACAGAAGGAAGGGTGCTAGGCAGGCAGCTTGTCGTTCCCTAGGGGCATTGTGAGCAGTTGCTCAAGATTGCACTTGATATTCCCTTGTCTGGCCATCTGGGGATCACGCACACTATGCAGTGGTTGGTCCAGAATTTCTTTTGGCGTAATTTCACCCGGCAGGTGAAGGAGTATTGCAGGTCTTGTCACCGGTGCCAAGAAATAGGGAAGGCGGGCAAGAAAACCCAAGCCGACTTGATTCCATTACCCATAGTGGAGGAGCCGTTCCAGAGGGTGGGAATGGATATTGTGGGGCCTTTAAATACTCCCAGCTCCTCAGGGAAGAGATTCATCCTGACTGGTGGATTATGCCACCCGGTACCCGGAGGCAGTCACCCTATCCTCGCTGAGGACAGATAAATTGGCAGATGCCTTACTTGGGATTTTCTCCCATGTTGGGTTTCCACAGGAGGTTATCACTGATCGAGGGTTCCTTCATGTCGGACCTGATGAAATGTTTATGGGAGAAGTGTGGGATGGTGCAGAGTTGCAAGACACTGTATCACCAACAAGCCAGTGGAGCTTGTGGAAAGATTCAGTGGTACCCTAAGTCAATGCTTCAGGCATTTGCTGAACAGCATGGGAGGACTACGAGAATACCTTCCCACCTGTTGTTTGCATACAGGGAGAAGTGCCATAAAGTGCGGCAGGATTTTCCTCTTGAACTGTTATATGGATGGCCAGGGGTATTGGCCCCTAGACTTGATCCGGGAAGACTAGGAAGGCAAGCACGCCACCAGGGAACTCCCATTGTGGATTCGTCCTTAGGTTTAGGAAAGGCTGAAGGAGCTCATGGGGACGGCCAAGGCAACAGCTGGCAGCTACAACAGAAACAAAAGTGTGGTACGACCATAGAGCCAGAGCTCACTCGTACATGGTGTGTCAGGAAGTCATGGTCCTTATTCCGGTCCGGAAAGACAAGCTGCAAGCTGAGTGGGCAGGACCGTACAAAGTGGTTAGGAAGGTAAATGACATGAACTATATTATAGAGTTGCCTGATAGAAAACAGACAGAAAGGATGTACCATGTCAATATGGTGAAGCCATATGCAAATAGGGCTGACATGGTGTTTGCAGTGTGCAGTCCTAGGGAGGGGCAGACAAAGGAGACCCCCTTCTGGACTTGCTGGAAGAAAGTAAGCGGTAGTCCTCTGTGGAGGCAGTTAAATTATCTCCCCAGCTGACCCCGGACCAGATCCAGAAAGTAAGGGAGGTTTTAGCAGACCTTGCCCCATTGTTTAGCGCCAAGCCTGGACTAACCCCCCTTAGCGACTCACGATGTGAAGACAGGGACACAGACGCCCATACAGTGGACAGCATATCGGGTGTTAGAGGCTGTCCAAAAGGACATTAGGAGGGAAGTAGAAGAGATGCTGGATTTAGGGGTAATCCAGAGATCCCACAGCCCCTGGGCCTCACCTGTAGTCCTTGTGCCCAAGCCTGATGGCTCTGCTTGTTTCTGTGTGGACTATCATGGACTGAATGCAGTCACGAAGTCAGACGCCCACCTGATGCCCGGATGAATGAACTCTTGGACAAGTTGGGAGGCGAGCCTGACCATACACCATTGACCTGACCAAGGGGTGTGCTTGGTGGCAGAGTTGACAGACAGAGCTAGGGAGAGGTCGGCCTTCATCACTCCGATGAAACATTTGAATTAAATAATGCCTTTTGGAATGATGAACACCCGCCACTTTCAAAAGGTTGGTGAACCAGGTGTTAAATGGTGCTGAGGAGTACGCCATGGCGTACCTGGATGACATTGCCATCTTTAGTACCAGCTGGGAGGAACACCTTTCCCACCTTAGGTGAGTGCTGGGCAGGATACAGAGGGCCGGACTCACTGTCAATGCCGGGAAGTGCCAGGTGGCCATGGGAGAAGTGGCATACCTCAGGCATGTGAAAGGCAGAGGACAGCTCCATCCTAACCAAATAAAAATAGAGGTAATCTAGGTGTGGCCCAGACCAGAAACGGAGAAGCAGGTCAGGAGTTTTCTTGGGACAGCAAGGTACTATAGAAAATTTGCACCCAATTACAGTGCCTGGCTGCTCCCTGTCTGACCTGGTAGAAAAAGGATGCCAAAAGAAAATTACCTGGGACCAGCCTGTGAAGAAGACTACCAGATTGAAGGAGGCACTGTGCAAGTACTCCTGTTTAATGATCCCTGACTATAGCAAGCCCTTTGTTGGGTATTGGGGCACTACTGATCAGACATCCAGCCAAGGGAAAGATCACCCTGTAGCATATCTGAGTAAAGAGTTACTTCCAGGGAGCAGGCATACTCCACTGTGGAAATGAAGTGTCTTGCCATAGTGTGGGCCCTAAAGAAGTTGGAGCCATACTTGTATGGGTAGCATTTTGTGGTATAGACTGACCACAACCCCCTGGTTTGGCTGACGCAGATGGGAAAAAACAATGGTAGATTGCTAAGGTGGAGTCTTGCTTTGCAAGGGTATGACATGACCATTCTACATAGGGCTGGAATGACCAAATTAGAACTCAGATGGGCTGTCTTGTGTCTATGAGGAGTGAACTGATTTGGGTAGCTCATCCCATGCAGGGGATAGAGCCCCCAAATTCAGTCTAGGTGGGGAGGATTGTGACACTTGGACAGCTGGTTCTAATCGCTCTATGATTTTTGTAATATAAAAATGTAGTGTGATTGTCTGTCATGAAAAATCCTGTCTGGGATGACAAACCCCACCCCCCAGGTATCAGTTCAAAAGACAGGATATATGTTAAACAGCAGATCTCTGAATGCAATTAACTTATCAGTTTGCTTTGAAGCCAAGAACTAATATATCCATTTTATGATGTCCTCAGGAAAGTCAGTTAATTGCACCTGGTGTCAAAAAGAAGTGGAATATCCATTCAAACAACATGGAGTCTTGCTGTATTCTGACAATCTGCAGTTAGCGCCAGTCTTTAAACTGCCCCGGAGAGTATAGGGTTAATTTTCTATGCAGTGCATAGAACGTTGAGCTCAGTTAGAGTCTCTGTCTGCAGCACTTTGAAACCCAACAGTCAGATTCTTCTCCGCCTCACTTTCTAAGAGTTCGCTCCGGAATTTCTCCTTCTGCTCGGTTCAAAGTTAGTTAAAGTTGTTAGTTTATTCTGAATTGAACCCGAAAAATTAATCCGCATTGTTAATTTCGAAGCTCTGTCTACTGATACCGTGAAGTACTTAGATAGATTTCTATTTTACTTTTTGGAAATTATAAGACTTATCGATCGGTTGACTGAACTGATCCATTAGATTCGATTTCTTGTACTTTTCTTTAGTGTGTAGTTACTGGTCCTTATATAACTTTCAAAAAAAAACGTGTTTTAAGCGTTGTTTTCAATATCCATAATGCAGTTGAGAACCGATAAGAGAGTCTTGCCTGAGCTGTTGCGAAAAAAGGGTAAGTTTGGTTAGAGTTAGCCCATGTCTGAAAACCAAGGAAAAAAAATAGGCCTACTGAAGCTACAACACTGCAGTGAAGTGTGGGAGAGTCTTTGCTAAGAGCCGATCCCCATCCTATGTTGTATCTAGAGTTTGAACACCTCGATAAAGACTGCCAAATTTGTAAGAATTTTCCTAAAGTCTACCCTGGAGAAAAGATTAGGTAGACTTAGGAAAAGGAGGCAAGTCCACTGACCCGGATGGCCAGCCGGTTCGGTCCGACCGAACCAGAAAGTGAACCCTCTGACCAGGCGATACTTCTTGAGCAAGAAGGAGGAAACCCGATCCTGAGAGATAGGATTCCTATAAAAACACAAAAGACAAATCAACGAGTTCGGATCCGGAGAGTTTCATATTCTGACCACTGATGAGATTACCGAAGTAATTCGAGATTGTTGAACAACCTTCACTCCAGTTCCGTCCAGTCCGGCTCCGTTGGCTAGGGGCTCGAGGATTCCGGTCGGTTCCACGGTTCAGGATTATGCCCTGAAGATTTTTATGAACGAATTTGAGGAGGAGGGTTATGAACAAGATGATGACTATGATGGAGCAGAAGATGCTGGATGTGCCACTTACATTAAACCAGACATCTCCCCAGACAGACCTCTACGGTGTTTCCCCTCTAGGCTCTCTGAGTCCCCTCCCACTATCTGTTCTACGAGGAAAGTAGCTGAATCTCTCAGCTCCCTATGGAGGAAGCTATAGAGGATCAAGAGGAGCCTGATTTTGTTGAAATGATGGACATCTCATAGTCAAGGAGGCTGTCTTTCCCTGCACAAATCATTTGAAACAGACACAAAAATGTTAGTCTCTTAATTCTGTACCTCCTGTTGATAGAAGAGATGGATAGAGAGGTATACTTTATCAGGCTCAGGCATGAGATTTCTACCAGCAATACACAGCCATGTTGGGGTAGTGCAGAAACTGCAGCCTGTGGCCAGAGCTAATGTTCCCTTGGCTACACACCCCCAGATAAAGACTCCAGGAGGCTGGATGCCTTGGCAAAGAAGCAATACATGGCATCCTCTTTGGGACTCAGGCAGGCTAATTATATGGCCCATGCAGCCAGGTACCAGAAGTCCAGGTGGGACACTGTACTGGCACTGGCTACACAGGCCTCCCCCCAGCTGGCCAAGGAGCTGGAGGAGATGGTTGCGGATGGAATTGAGGCATCTAATGTACAGTTCTAGGGACATGGATATGTTGTTCATCCACACTTATTGGCAGGTTCCTTGCCGCTTTAAATCATGCTGAAGGTCTTCAAGCTGGCTCCTCCCACCACCAGAGTGAAATACAAAAACTCTAAAGCTCCTTATGGCCTTGAATCTTCCTTACGCTTAGAAGCTCAGGTTCCCTCATAACGCGTTGCGCTTAAAGACTAGTTTCTAATTCTTGAAAAGTTGAAATTGAAAAGTTTTTTGCGCAAAAGACTTGATCTTCTTCTCCTCTAGCAGCAGCTACGATATGGACCATCGACTCGGTTTCGGAGGTGCCCTTGCGGGCAGAAAATGTTAAGACGGATCCGCACTCCATGTGCGTCTACTGCTGGGCCTTGAACACGACCCATAGGACTGCTTGACTTGTGCTTTCTTCCTTTTTGACCTCGTCCCTGAGGCCATGCTGCCGTTGCAACTGGGCGCGAGAAAAAAAAATTCCACGGTGAAATCTGAAAGAGCCCCGATTGGCGAATTGTCTCGCGGCAGCGGCTTCAGCGGATCAACTTCGAGCGAGATGATGCCCTCGAAAAGAAGGTAAGCGCGGGCACACTTCTACCTACGGCTACGGCATTTGTCCCTCTCTCTCAGTGCCTCTTACTCTGCTTCTTTAAGGAGCTTTGTCTGACCCTCTCGACCAAAGGTGAGGTCCAACTATCAGGACCTGCTTCCAGGTCCAAGAGCAAAAGTAAGTCTCTCCAAATTGACGCTCCCAGGGGTGAGAAGATCCCCTCCCTTGTCGACAGTCGACTTGGTGACCCTCAGCTTCAGCCACTGTTCCACGGTGTCCCGTCAGGCCAGTTGTAGTGAGACTCCCAGATAACTGTGATCGAGATTTTCTCAAAGCCTGTTGAACCAGGTTGTCTGACTGGAAAGCTGATCCTCCCCAGTTCCCCGGTGGGGTTGATCCCGTCGGCTGTCTGTGCCTCCAGTTCCGGGCCTCGGTGGGATCGTTAGACCGAGGGTCCGATTTCCGACACTTCTCCTCGCCTTCCCCGGCCTAGTCGAGACTCTCAGTCTCGGTCTGGACATCCTCACAGTCAACCGATCCGCCGTCATGGCGGTCTCAGCACCAGCGACCCAAGCGCGCCCCGCTCTCCGCCCCCTCGGACGAGGCTTGGCGCCAAGTTGCACCGGAGGTATGAGGAACTTTTGTAGCAACCAGGCCGCTGGCTCCATTGCACCCCATTGGACTTGCCAGCCAAGACACGGGTCGACTAGCCAGTCGAGATTTTTCTTGACCTGGTTCACCCGTTGTCATCGGATGAGGGCGAGTCTTCCCTTTCAAGGACTCTGGTCCTGCATCTCTTCTCCCAGTGAGGGTTGGATCAGCTCGCTGAGCTGAAACATAGAATCTAATGGCAGATAAGTACCACTTGGCCCACCTAATCTGCCCATTTTCCTACCTAACGGATAAGCTGCAGATCCTAGTTAACCAACAGTCTATTTCCTCTTACCCTCCCACTAGAATTGCCTTATGTTTGTCCCATGCATTCTTGAATTCCTCCACTGTTTTTGACTCTGCAACCTCCTCAGGAAGGCTGTTCCATGCATCTGCTACTCTCTCTGTGAAGAAATATTTCCTCACATTACCTCTGAGCCATCCCCCACTTTGTCTTCAAATTGTGCCCCCTTGTTCTTGCACATCTCTTTTTCTGAAAGATGCTACCCTCTTGGACTTTGTTGATTCCCTTGCGGTATTTGAAAGTTTCTATCATATCCCCCCTCTTCCTCCTTTCCTCAAGGTTATACATCTTAAGCTTCTTTAGTCTTTCTTCATATGTCTTCTGGTGCAGACCCTACACCATTTTGGTTGCCCTCCTCTGGACAGCCTCCACCCTGTCTATGTCTTTGCAGAGATGGGGTCTCCAGAACTGTACACAGTACTCCAGATGTGGTCTTACCAACTGTCTGTACAGAGGGCCAACAACTTCCTGTTCTAGGGACATGGATATGTTGTTCATCCACACTGTCTGGCAGGTTCCTTGCCGCTTTAAATCTTGCCGGAAGGTCTTCAAGCTAGCTCCTCCCACCCACCCGGGTGGTAAAACTCTCGGCTCCGCCCCATGATGCCAGATCTTCCTTACCGCTTGGAAGCTCGGTTCCCTCCTTAGCGCTCTGCGTTTTAGACTGGATCCTAACTCTTCAGTTTGTCCGAAACTAGTTTTGAAGTTTTCTAAACTTCGGTCTTCATTATCCCTCATGGCTGCGATGGACAAATCAATTCCCGGCTTTCGGAGGTGCCCTTGCGGGCAGAAAATGTCCAGGACGGATCCGCACTCCACGTGCATCTACTGCCTAGGCCTAGACCACGACCCGCAGGCCTGCGAGTTGTGCCGCTCTTTTTCGGCCACCATCCTGGAAGATCGTGCTGCCCAGTTGAAGCTCAGGCGCCCCGTTACCCGCCAGTAAAATCCAAAGAGGCTCGTTGGGCGGTGTCTGCGGCGGCTGCCTCAGCTGAGCAGCTCAAGCATATGATCACCCTAGAGGAGGAGGCGGCCCAGACTGCATCTTCCTCCTCCTCGGCCACGGCATTTATCCCGCTCTCTCTCAGATCCTCGTACACGGCTTTGTTCAAGGAGCTTTGTCGGTCCCTTTCCACGAAGGAGAGGGGTTTCGACATTCTTTTCTCGCCCAAGAAGAAGGAGTCAGCAGTAGTCCCACCGCCGGTGTTCGTGGGAGCGGGAGAGGTCTCCTTCCCCGGACAGCCGACTGTCAGCTTTGGTCGAAGTTGCGGTTCAGGCCGCTGGCTTCACGGTGTCCCCGTCAGGCCAGCCTGCCGAGACTCCCATCGACACAGTCGAGATTTTTCTCGACCCGTCGGACGGGCTGTCGACTGGTGAAGCCAACAACCCACCTTCACCAGTTCCCCCGGTGGAGACCGAGGATCTGCCTGCGCCTTCGGGGCCGCAGTCCCCGAATAAAGTGCCCGAGCGGAGGGAAGAGCGGGTGTCCCCTGCCCCTTCCCAGACCCGCCTCGGTCTCCCGAGGGTCTCGGTCTCGGACTTCATCTCAGTCAAGGCGTTCCCGCCAACATCAGCGGTCTCGGGTCTCGGTACCGAAGTTAGTGGCGACACCATTCCTCCTCGTCCTCTTCCTCGGATGAGGAGAGGCGACGTAATTCGTCCACGTCGACGAGGAGCTTATGTGGCAGCAGATCTTCCCTTGTCAGTCTTCACCATTCGTTACTGCTTGGGTTAGTGCCGGAGGCGCACCCTTCTGGGAGTTTTTTTGGAGTCAGCTCAATGGTGCCCGCTCGAGAGCGGCGCGACTGCGTCATGCGCGAGGGGCGGCTGTTTGGTGCTGCAGACTCCTCCTCTATCTCAGTTCTGTTTCTCCCGACGTCGAGGCTGCACCTGCTGTGCGGTAGTTGAAGTAGGCCTTCTGCGTCACTCAAGCCAGACTCCTCCTTGTATTTCTCTCGACGCCGTCACCTGATAAGACCATTCTGTTTATTTCTTCTGTCGACAGCGCCGAGGGCTTTTTTGCTAATTTTAGTCTAATTTTGTTCACATCATGTCAGGTTCGGGGCCAAAACGTAAGTCGAAGGCGGGCCATGCCCCTATGCATCAGTGCTCCTGTGGCCGGCATTTTTCCGTCACAGATCGGCATGATGTTTGTCTTCGTTGCCTGGGACCCAACCACGATATGGATGCGTGCGACGCCTGTTTCTCCATGGACCGTCGCATCCTCGAAGTCCTTGTGCTCAAGATCGGGCAAGGCCCCGCTGACTTTCGGGACGCAGGCGTCGCTCCAGGGATTCCCAGGTAAGGTCTCTAGGCCCTTCCTCCGGTCCCTCTCGGCCTATACGGTCCGGAGGAGAGGGCTTCCTCATCTTCTTGCGGAAGAGGAAGCTTCTTTTGGCGGTGTCGGAGGAACGTCGAGGTCCCTCCTGGGCCGCGGGGAGACACCACTCGCAGTCACCTCCTCGGAGGTGCAGGCTCCCCAGTGTCTAGGCTAATGACTGCTGGGCCCGGTATTGGTGGACCCTCGACGCCACCTTCCAGCACCGATTCGGATCCCGGCGCCGCTCATGGCACCGGTGATCGAGACTGCGCCGTTCTGGCCTTTGGCGCCGCTTGCAGCACTGCGGGCCTGGTTCACTCTCCTGGCGGTGCCGGGTTGGGTCCCGGCGCCAGTGGCGGTGCCATGGGCCTGGCTGGTGCCGGTGGGGAGCCGGGGCCGGGCTTAGCTGGCGCGGGGGGTCCGAGGTCGTCCAGCGGCGCCGTTTCACCGGGGACCCCTGGGGTTGCTAGTATTGTGGTCCAGCTGATCTCTTCCTCTTCAGAGGCTGATGACTCAGACGTGGACCCGTCCTGGCAACCTGATTCTTCGGAGTCAGGGTCCCCGGAGGCACGAGGTGCTAGGCGGCCCAGTGGGCCTATTCCTCTATCCCCACTGCCGTCCTCCCCTGAGGCCCCCCAGGCTAGGGGTGGTCTGGGGTCCCTGAGGAACGATGGAGCCGGGGTGGGGTGAGGAGCTCTCCCTCCTGGGGGACTCATGGCAGCTACCGACCCTGGTGCTGCAGCACCCCCTCAGGGTGGGAGGTCACTGGGGTCGAGGAGGAGGAGGGTGTTCTCGGAGTCCGAGGGGTCAAGGGGCAGGGTTCAGGCGTCTCGGTCTCTGTCTGCCACCCCTCGGGGTGTGGCTAGGAGCCATAGCGCCTGGCCCCACCTTTCCCTTTTGGACCCCGGGTTCCCCTCTGGTGGCATTGCTGTGGGCTGCCCTTCTGGATCCATGCAGTCCCAGGTTCGTCACAGAGGAGGATCCCCTTCTGGGCTCTTCCAGGCTTCGCATCCCCAGGGTTCCATTTTGCGACCTGGTCTGTTGTCCGGGATGCTGCCAGCTCGGGCTCCATTCCCCGGATTCCAGAGCCCTAGCAGAGGACAGTTGCCTCTCCGTAGGTGCCCATCTCCCATTCCTCTGCAGCCACCCCCCGCTCTCCTAGGCCATGTCGGTCCCACGGGCCCGTTATCCTGGGTGGCGTTCAGAGGTTCTGCGGCAGCCTTCCCCTCATATGTCAGGTGCATGAATCAGCGGGTTTTTCACCTATCCCCACCGCCACAAGAGTCCTCTGGACACTCAAGCTCTCCATCATCCTCGTCTCCCTCCTCTGAGGGAGAGAAACCCTCTGCTCATCTCTCCTCTGATGTTGATTTCACTGAATATCAGCGATTCCTTTAGAGGATGGTGAGGGATCTTCGAATTTCTTATGTTAGGTGAGACAATACTGAACGGGAGATGCGTGAATTCCTTGGCGAATTCAGTGCCCAGCGCTTGGTGGTACTATCCTGGCCTATTCCCTTCAAGGAGGCGTCTATCCGTTCCTAGCAGTCGCCAGCTGCCCTTTCTCCAGCCCCGGCAGACTGCCGACGTAGGTATTGTGCCCCTTCGGAATCTCTGGGTACTCTCCCCAACCCACCCTCAGGTTTGGCATACCTAGAACCCTCCGGGTGCCGCCTGGCACCTGACTCGATCCACCAATCGACTCGATTCCCAGCAGTTCGACCGGTGGGGCGAAGAGTGTTCTCTTCCTCTCGTGCGATGTCTTGCATTGCATCTCATCAGGCCCATCACGCTGCCTACAGTAGGCATTTGTGGTCGATGCTTTCCCAAATCCTAGCATCAATGCCTGATTCGGAGCAAACCAGACAAGCTATTGCCCTCTCTGCTATAGGCCTGGAGCTAGCAAGACACCAAGCAAGGGCATCTTATAACGCCAATGAGGTGGCTTCCAGGCTTGCGGGGACAGCGATCTGCATTAGACAGACGGCATGGCTTCATCTATCAAGGTTGTCACCCCTGGCCCGGCGTAGAGTGATTCGCTCTTTCTGGGGGACCCGTCTCTTTTCCTCCAGAGCTAGGAGACTACTGCAGGGGCTTCCTCCGTCTCCCCGTCCTCGGGGGACACCTCCTAGCTCTTCTCCCCCATAGGCTTCTCTCTGGATTAGCCCAGGGTCTTCCCCTTCTGTTTCTCACCAACAGGAGGCTGGGGGTCTTGTTCCCTCAGGGTTCCTACCCCCCCTTCTTGGGGGGGTTGCTTGGTACTCACCCAAGCAGTAATGAATGGTGAAGATTGACAAATGAAGATATGAAAATTACGTACCTACCGTAATTCTTGATCTTCAATCAATCAATCAATCAAATCTTTATTTATCCAGGCGATCACCGTTGAGCAAGCTCATTTACAAGGTGGACCTGCTGTTGTCAAGGATAGTTATACATACATAGATTAGCTGTGCACTACACAAAATGTTTTAAGTAAGAAGACAGACTTACAATTAAAAGGTACAATATATACATTCCAGTACACTTGTAGGAACATATAAACAACACAAGACATTATTGTGGCATGTTCAACCTTCATATACATGGAAGTTTAAGTATCACATTTATCCAGGCCTCAAACGAAGGGTACAAATTATGATCATTTCATCCCTCAGAAACTAATTCTAGCTTGGAGGGTGACCATGGCTTCAATAGGGCCCATGTTTACAACTGAACATCTATTAGAGTGGCATGTAGGAGTAGGTAAAAGAAAAGTGCCAGGGGTTCCGAAGGCCAACAAGGCAGCTGGCTACTGAACAGGTTAGGTAGAGAATAGAGGGGTTAGGTTCATGGCTGTGTGTGGTAGAATTAGAAATGGAGCCATTAACAGGACCACTAGGAACTATGGTAACATTTACAAATTTCGGCAAATGCTTTGTCATAAAGAATCCTAAACATCACAATACTGACAGGAGAGATAAGTTTCAGTGAGCTTTGAATCCTTTTCCATAGTGAGGGCAGAGCATGACTTATGGCTGCCCTACCAAAGTGGTTACTGATCCTGGGAATTTTTAGGGAAATTAGCGAGTGGCTTCTTATGTCATAGCTACTAGGTGGACTTAGAGGGAGGCAGGCAGCAATGTAATCCGGGAGTTTGTTGGTGAGAGCTCGAAGTGTCCAAATAGCTGCATTTCTTCTGATCTTCTCTTGTATCTTCACCATTCATTACTGATACCCACCCACCTTCCCCTCAGTGGCCTCCTACTGTGGCGTCTCCCCCTTCCATCTCATTCCTCTCCCTTCCTTTGACCTTTATGCCAAAAAAAAAAAAAACAACACTTTCTGTTTTCCATTCTTATTGAATGGATCCTTTTTTCCTCAAGGTAAAGAGGAACGAGCACGGTCTGTGTTTTCACCTATTCTGAGGGAACTCTTTCTGACTGCCCCTAGGGTGCGACCTCTGGGTACCTTGATCATGTTACGCAGTTCACAGCTTAAGAGACCGTGCCCTGGCTCGGCCTCAACAGAATTTTAGATTTCCCCTGGCAGGTATTATTATTCAGCTCATTCTAGCTGGTGCATTGCACTTCTCAGCCTTGAGCAACTGCTCTTGCCTTGCCTTAGGGAGTCTGATTGAGTTCCCACTCTATCCTTTCATACAAAGCTGCCTTCAGTAAGGCATAATCTTTCCCCATACACTCCTGTGTTAGCACTTAACAGGATGCTAAGGGGCATAGTCCCCTTCCTGGGTGGGCGCTCTCTCCGGAACAGATTTCTGCCTGGGCAGTCTGTGAGCTCTCAGCTAGGAGGTAGGGACTTGGCATGTTGAGAGATCAGAGAATCTGCCCTTGTGTCTGATCTGTGCAGGTGGTTCGGTTGAACCTTCTCTCAGTCCTATCAACAGGGATTCTTGCTCCCTTGTTTTAGTCTTGAGCTTATAAGCCTCTCAACCAATGCTCGATGGGCACTGTTCTCCCTCTCAACATGCTTTCTTTTCTTCTCTTTTTTCTTCTTCTTTTCTCTTTCCCTCTCTCTGTTCCTCCCCTAGAGCCGCCCCGGAAAGGAGGCCCTGCGGTCCCTTAGGGTAGGAATTCTCTCTCCTCTGTCTGTTCTCTACCGGCTTATGCCTTTTTCAGTTTATATCCTTTCCTTTTTTCTGTCCCTCGGCTCTCTTGCCTCGCTCTCCTTTTTTCCTTATCCTTTATTTTCGCCTCTCCGGCTACCAGAACTGAGATAGAGGAGGAGTCTGTGGCACCAAACGGCTGCCCCTCGCACATGACGCAGTGCGTCGCTCTCGAGGGCGGCGCCGTTGGAGCCGACTCCAAAAAAAAAACAACTCCCGTAGTGGATGCGCGCCTCCGGCACTAACCCAAGCAGTAATGAATGGTGAAGATACAAGAGAAGATCAAGAATTACGGTAGGTACGTAATTTTCATTTACTGTTGTCCGGGACTAAACCGACTCCAGTTCAGCCCCCGCCATCAAGTGGCTGTCGCCCGAACGACCAAAGCAACCGCTCACCCCAGTTGAGATGCCCGTTCCAGGGCCGGTTGTTTGGCCGAAACCGGCTGCTCCACCGATTGTGGTGGAACCTCCGCCTCCACAACCGAAGTCTGGGGCACCGACCAAGGATTCTTGGTCAGGTCACGGCCTGCCCCACAGGTTGTCGGTCACCCTCACTCCCGACCGTCCTCGGCAGGTAGAGGGTGGCTCAGGGCCGAGGCAGCTCTTCGCAGACTCTTCGGAATCCGATGACGACTCCTCCCTGTTATCCAGGCAGGTCGACCTGGAGTCCTCCGGGGGCCAGTCATTGGACGATAGCCCATCGTCCTTCTTGGGTCTGCTTTGACTCACCTCGGAGTCCACCAGGAAACAGCTCAAACCCGTGTCCAAGCGGGCCAAGTATCCCCTGACGGAGATACTGGACCAAGGGGATTCCCCCACGGAGGCCTTTCCAGTGGCGGAGGCCATTGTCGGCCCAGCCTTGGAGCTTTGGCAGTGGCCTGCTTCCTTCCTGTGCCCTCGGCCAGGATGGCCAGGAAGTATGCGGTCCCTACCGGCTCTTTGCCCGGTTTTTCGGAGCACCCCTCTGCCGAGGGGTTAGTCACTGACAGCGTTTTCCGGCGTTCCGGTAACGCTCGGGACGTGGATAAGCCCCCCGACAAAGAGTCCAAAAAGCTGGACTTTGCCAGGCGCAAGGTGTACACTGCGTCCTCCCTCGGCCTCCGACAGGCCAGCTCGGCGTGCTGATGGCACACTTCTCCCACGCCCTCATGGGCTCCCTGGATGAGGTTGTCCCTCATCTCCCAGCCGACCTGCAGACCACGGTCCGTCAGGTGCGGGACCAGGGTAGGGCAGTGGTGAAGCGGCAGCTTCAGACTGCTCTAGACATAGGTGATTCCTGTGCCAGGTCAGTAGCGGCCGCGGTGGCCATGCATCGCAGGGCGTGGCTGAGGATATCCACCTTCACGGCAGATACCCAGCACAAGTTGGTGGGCGTCCCTTCTTGGGGACTGACCTCTTTAGCCTGGGTGGGGACACCTCAGCGGATCGAAAAGTCCAATGCCACTCTGGACTCGGTCACCTCCGCCCAGAGGGACAAAGGCCATCCACAACAGCACAAGTCCTTCGCCCTCGCCCCTGCAGCACGACCGCCCAACAGCACCAGCAACAGGGCCAGCAGGCTCACACTTGGCATCCCAAACCCAAGTCGCGGCTTCCTCCAACAGGAAGCAAGGAGGTAAAGGCCCAGGAGGTCCCTCGGCCAGTCCCTCTTCCAAGCCTGCCCAGTGACGGGTTGAGGGGTGCCGCCCCCAGCCTCGTCACTCCCCCCCTGGGTTCCCCCCGTGGGGGGACGGCTCCGCCACTTCCTTTCCGCCTGGTCCGCTATCACTACGGACCGCTGGGTGTTGGAGGTACATAGATACATAGATCCATAGACAGTGTCGGCAGATAAGGGCCTATGGCCCACCTAGTCTGCCCATTTGAGCTTGTAAGTTCAGTTTGTTTTCCTAGAAGTCTATTTCCCCTTACCCCTGACCTCTAGAATTCCTTTATGTCTATCCCATGCATTCTTAAATCCCGTGATTGTTTCAGCTCCACCACTTCCTCTGGCAGGGTGTTCCACTTGTCCACCACCCGTTCTGTGAAGAAATTCTTTCTCATGTTTCCTCTGAATCGTCCTCCCTCCAACTTCATCCCATGCCCTCTAGTCCTGAAACATCTTTTCGCTTAAAATAGTGTTTTCCTGCACCCTGTTCCTCCCTGTAAGATACTTGTATGTCTCTATCATATCCCTCTCTCCTCCTCTCCTCCAGGGAGTACATGTTCAGTTCCTTCAACCTGTCTTCATAGGACTTGTGATGCAACCCATGCACAATCTTTGTTGCCCTCCTCTGAACCTTCTCTACCCTGTCTATGTCCTTACGTAGGTATGGTCTCCAGAACTGTACACTGTACTCCAGGTGGGGCCTCACTAGTGTCTTGTATAGTGGAATTATGACCTCCTTTTCCTGCTGGTGATGCCCCTGCCTATACATCCCAGCATCCTATTTGCTTTACCTGATGCCTTGTCACACTGTTTCCCTACCTTGAGGCTCAGAGATGACAACCCCAAGATCCCTTTCCTGCTTGGTGCATGCTATATCCTCACCCCAACTGATATATTGTGCCAGGGTTTTGTGCCCCATATGCATTATCTTGCACTTCTTTGCATTGAATTTCAACTGCCAAACCCTTGACCATTCTTCAAGTTTCTGCAGGTCCTTCTCATTCTGTCTACACCCTCTGGTGTGTCTACTCTGTTACAGAGCTTTGTGTCATCAGCGAACAGTGAAATTCTGCCTTCTAGATCCTGTGCAATGTCACTGATGAAGATGTTGAATAGGACCGGTCCCAGCACTGATCCCTGTGGTAACCCACTGGTCACTCTTCCTCTGTGGAGTGACAGCCATTTACCACCACCCTCTGTGTCCTGCCACCCAGCCAGTTACCTACCCACCACACTACTGTCCTGCCCACACCGTATTCCCAGTTTGTGTAATAGTCTTCTATGTGTATAGTGTCAAAGGCCTTGCTGAAGTCCAGATAGGCCATGTCCACTGCCCCCCCTGATCCACCTCCCTAGTCACCCAGTCAAAAATTCAATGAGGTTGGTCTGACATGACCTCCCCGGTGAAACCATGCTCTTGGGTCCTGTGGTCCATTGACAACCAGGTGTTCCACCAACTCTCCTTCAGTAGTGCTTCCATGATCTTTCCCACTACCGAGGTGAGGCTGACTGGTCTGTAGTTCCCTGCTTCCTCTTTGTTCCCACTTTTGTATAAGGGGACTACATCTGCTGTCCTCCAGTCTTTGGGTACCTCCCTGTTTCCAGTGATTGGCTGAACAGGATAGCCAGAGGTTCAGCCACCACCTCTCTTAGTTCTTTAAGGACCCTGGGTGCACCCCATCTGGCCCCATTGCTTTATCAGCTCTATTACTTCCAGTTCCTTCAGGACCCTTTCTCTGTAAAGGGACTTGTGTCCATTTCTGCACCATTCTCACCCTTGTACTCCCTTCAGACCCATTCCCTCCCTTCCTTAGTAAAGACTGAGCAGAAATACCTGTTCAATATGTCAGCTTTACTGTTGTCATCCTCCACGCTGCTCCATCCTCCCCTTCAGTCTCACTATCCCTCCCTTTGTCCTTTTTTTTCACATATGTACCTATAAAGGTTTTGTCCCTTTAACCACTGATTTGCAATGTGTTCTTCTGTCTGAGCTTTGGCTTCCTTACTGACTTCCTGCCTCCTTTTGTTTCTCCTGGTACTTTCTCTATCCCCTTCTGCCTGTGTCTTTTGTATTGCCTGAATGCAACCTTTGGCTTTCACTTTCTTGCTACCTCTTTGGAAAACCATAATGGTCTCTTTCTTTCCTCTTGCTAACCTGCTTAATGCATAATTCTGTTGTTCTTATAATCCCCATTTTAAATACTGCCCACTGTTCCTCAATCCCTGATTCCTGTCCCATTCCCTTAATGCCTCTTTCAAGCATCTCCCCATTTTCCCAAAGTCTGCCCCTAAAATCCAGGATACGTGTTTTTGTGTGGTTTGGTTCTTCTCTTTCTGTGATTTCAAACCACAATGACTGGTGGTCACTGTTACCCAGGTGCTCCCCACTGTTACCCCATCACCTGTCCCTGTTTGTGATCACAAGGTCCAGTATTGCCTTCTGCCGAGTTGGTTCCATGACTAGTTGCTTGAGGAAGGCAACCTGAAGGAGTCCAGGATAAATCTGCTCTAGTTGATGCTGCTGCTGGATGCTCCAGTCCACGTCTGGTATATTGAAGTCTCCAACCAGTACTACCTCACCCTTGTCTGCCATCCTTTGGATGGCTAGCATCAGCTCCCTATCTGTTTCTTCCTCCTGGGCTGGTGGTCTATAGACCACACCTGTGCGGATGGCTGGCCCCATTTTCCTTTCCAGTTTAACCCACAGTATCTCTCCCCATTTTGTTCCTCCTGATCTGTGTGGCCCTTATGTCATTTTTCACATACAGTGCCACTCCTCCTCCCTCCTGCCTGCTCTGTCTCTTCTGAATATGTTGTAGCCAGGTATGGCCATCTCCCAGTCATGGTTATCATTACACCAGGTTTCAGTGATGGCCACAATGTCCAGGTCTGACTGTACCATGACAGCCTCCAGATCTTCCATCTTGTTGCTAAGGCTCCTGGCATTTGCACACATGGCTTTCCATGATTTGACCTCCTAGACTGCTTCACTGTTCTACTCCAGCCCCTTCCTTGGTTGTCATTTATCCCTGGTTCTCCTGCTTCTGCCCTTCTGCTGAATTTTGCCCTTTTCTGCTTATCCACCTTCTTGGACACTAATCTCCATCTTTTGCACACTGCTTTGCAGAGATAGCCACTCCTCTGTTCACTGGTTCCATTACTAGCTGTGGGGGTGAGCAGGTACCATCCTGCTGGCCTGCCACCCCTTTGCTAGTTTAAATGCTTGTCAGTGTAGCATTTAAACTTATCATTGAGTGCTTGGATTCCCCTCCAGGATGGATGCAGGCCGTCAGGCTTGAATAAACCTCCATCCCTCCAGATGGGTCCCCAGTCACCAATGAATCCAAACCCTTCCTCACAGCACCAGTTCTTCAACCATGAGTTAAAGTTCCTGGTGCATGCACTCCTATGTTTCCTTGCTCTCACAGGTAGTACTTGAGAAAGTGACAGAAGTAGCTACTTGCTTGAGACCCTCCCCAGTTTCCTAAACTCTTCCTGAACTTCCTTTGCTCCCCATTTGCCAAGTCATTAGTACCTAGGTGGATAATGACATCCAGCTCACCCTCCTGTCTTGCCTTCCCAGTGATCCCCAGTATCTTCCTTCCATCCTCCATGCCATGGCACCTGGTAGGCACCCCACCTCCCTGTCCTCCCCCTCCTGTGTTCCTAGCTGGATCCTCTTATGATGGAGTCCCCACCAGGATTCTGCTTCCCTCCTCTGGGGTCCACTGCTTTCCCACTGAGGTCACCTCCTTGCCTAACCTCCACATCCTTTCCTTCCACTTCCTGGGTACTTATTTGATTGTCCCCATTTGCCAGTGTGGCATATGAGTTCTTGAGAGGAATAGGATCTGGATATGCCTCTGCCTGACTGCTCTAACCCTCCTTGAGCCCACTGTCATCCAAGTGCTCCTCGTTCTGGCATCCTTTGAGGCAGTTGCATTGGACTGGGTGGTTCCTGGACAGGGTGATGGTACTCCTGAACCAGTTTACTTCCGCCTGAGTCTGGCTACCTCATCCCCAGGTCCCGAGAGATGCATGCAGATAGGGCAGCACCTCAGTGTCAGAAGGTCTGCCTGATATGGCTGCCCCACCAGCCACTGCATTGCACCACTCCCACATTATACTGCAATTCCACTATCTGCTACTGAAGCTCTTCTTAGTTCTCTTTTATTTATTTACAGTACTAAAAATCCTGTAACTGATCCTCAGATATATTTTTTTTTAAGGAAAAGAAACCAATAAATAACAATGAGTCAAAACACTTGTCGGGTTGAGGGTGGTCTTCTTCCCGCTTTATGCCCTCCTACTTCACACCTCTTACTTATACCCTGTGTTTAGCTCCTGTCAATCAGATTTATCAGGGCATATAATTAAGAGTTGGGGGAAGGGGTGGGGGGCGAAATTTGCAGCAATTAAAGACAGCACAGAATTACACCACCACTATTTTTTAAATTTTCAACAGCCCAAAAACAATTATAAGTAAAGACAACACAGAAAGAAAGTATAGTGTCACTACAAGCCTACAATCTAAGTTTAAAAGAAAAATACCAGTTACTCTGAAGCACTGAATTGAATATGTTTCCTTCCTTCACCTTCTGGCTTCTTCTGAGGTGGTAGGAAAGGGCCTGCCTCTGGAGTTCAAGCAGATCCCACCCTTTCGAGCTGTCGCCTCTCGGGGGCCATGGGGTTCACAGCCTCGCTGTCGGCCTGCCGAGCTGGTATTGCCCTGCTCGTCGAAAAAGAGGTGATCAGGAAGGTGGCAGATCCTCCTCCAGACCCAGGGTTTGTGTCCCGCTATTTCCTGGTCCCAAAACGGACGGGGGGCTGGTGCCCCACTCTCAACCTGCATGACCTGAACAGGTTCCTAAGGTCTCGGACCTTCAGGATGGTCACTCTGGCTCAGATAATCCCATCCTTGGAACGAGGCGTGTGGTTCTGTTCCCTGGACCTTCAGGACACGTTCTTTCTCATCCCAATCTGTCCGTCTCATCAGAGATTTCTCCATTTCAGAGTGGAGGGATCCCTTTACGAGTTCCGGGCCATGCCCTTCGGCCTCTCTCTAGCTCCCAGGGTCTTCACCAAATGCATGGCAGTGGTAACAGCATTCCTGCAGTGCCGAAGGGTCTGGGTGTCCCCCTACCTGGACGACTGGCTGATTGCAGCCCCCTCCAGAGCGGAGGTGGAGTGGTTCAGAGATCTGGCCCTCCAGGTTTGCTCTCAGATTGGCCTCCTCATCAACGAGGCCAAGTCGGAACTCGTGCCGAAGCAGGTGATACTCTTCATCGGGGCAGAGCTCGACTCTCTTTGAGCCAGAGTTCGGCTCCCGGTGGATAGGGCCAAGGTTCTTTCCTCCTTTGCCCAATCATTTCTGGTTGGGCAATCGCGCCCTGCCCATGACTTTCTGTGCCTCCTGGGCCTCATGGAGGCCTGCATCAGCGTGGTCCGTTGGGCCCATTGGTACATGTGTCCCGTTCAATGGGGACTGGCCAGCCAGTGGTCACAACGCTGCGATCCATTGGACCAGCCCGTGACAGTGACCCAGGAGATGTGGAATGCTCTCCAGTGGTGGACCGTTCCGGCACATCTGCAGGAGGGCATCCCATTCGTCCACCCCGAGCTGACGGTCTCTCTGTCGACCGATGCATCTCTGATGGGTTGGGGTGCCCATCTGGGAGAGCACAGAGCGCATGGCCTCTGGTCCCCTCGGGAGTCCCAATGCCATATCAACCTGCTGGAGCCCTGAGCGGTCCATCTAGCTCTCACCGCCTTTGCTCCGTTTCTACGGGGTCAAGTGGTTCAGGTCCAGATGGACAATACCACGACCATGTACTACCTGAACCGCCAGGGTGGGTCGCGCTCCATGCTGTTATGCAAGGAAGCTGTCCGCATTTGGTCCCTCGTGCACAGCCTGACAGTGGATCTCCTAGCCATTCACGTGGCAGGAGCCTCCAACACCCTGGCCGATGCCCTAAGCCGGATAGGGGCTGCGTCTCACAAGTGGTCTCTCCTGCCAGAGGTAGTGCAAGATCTCTTCTCCCACTGGGGCATGCCTCAGGTGGATCTGTTTGTCTCCAGGGAGAATGCGAAGCTGAGACTGTTCCATGCCCGCCCCCCTCAGCAGGACTCGCTGCAGGGGGATGCCTTCTTGAGGCCGTGGACCCCGGGCCTCTTCTACGCTTTTCCCCCATTTCCCTTGATCCACAAGGTGCTTCTCAAGGCGAGGAGGGACAAGGCATAGGTGATTCTGGTAGCCCCAGATTGGCCCCACCAGTTCTGGTATCCAGATCTCCTCAGTCTCAGCTCCAGGCTCCCGAGGCGGCTTCCAGCCCGCCCGGACCTGATCTCAGTCAATCAGGGGAAGGTATTTCATCCAGACCTTCAATCCCTGCACCTGATGGCCTGGTTCCTGAGCTGCTAGAGTTCCAGGCCTTGGGTCTTTCCAACGAGGTCCTCAACGTCGTTGAGGCGTCCCGTAAGGAGTCGACCAGGAAATGCTATGCCTTCAAATGGAAGAGATTCTCCATTTGGTGTCAGGGGAAGGGCCTGGACCCTTCCACCTGTCCCTTGGCAAGCATTCTGGACTACCTGTGGCCCCTTTCTCAGCAAGGGCTCGGTGCCTACTTAATCTTAAGGTGCACCTGCAGCTATTTCTGCTTACTGGGCGAGGGGCCGGAAGCAGTCGGTAACGAGGAGAAGGTGATCTGGCTCTTTTCAAAGGCCTTGATCACATTTCCCCTCCGGTGCGAGAACCTTCACCTCCGTGGGATCTACTGCTGGTATTGGCCAAGCTTATGGGCAAGCCATTCGAACCGATGCACAGGTGCGATATCTCCCACCTGTCGTAGAAGACCGCCTTCTTGGCTATCACATCAGCCAGAAGGATGGGAGAGCTCCAGGCGCTTTCCATTGAGTCTCATCTGGTCTTCCACAGGGACAAGGTTGTCCTGCGCCCCCACCCGAAGTTTCTTCCGAAGGTGGTGTCGGAGTTTCACCTTAACCAGGTGTTGACTCTGCCGGTGTTCTACCCCAATCACACCTCGGATGCCTGAATATGGCTTCATACTTTGGACCCTGGAAGAGCGCCGTATTATTATAAGGAGCAGACGGCGTAGTTCGGGAGAGATCGCCAGCTGTTTGTCACCCACGCTTGAAGCCGCACCTGGCAGACCTGCAGCCAAGCAAACACTAAGCAGGTGGGTCACCTCCGCATAGATCTCATATAGGTTGCGGGCATGGAGCCTCCAGAGGATAAGAGCTCATTCTACCCGCCATACCGCTGCATCGGTAGTTGCTTCCAGGAATGTCCCTATCCAGGATATCTGTAGGCTTCTATCTGGAAGTCGGCACATACCTTATTACCCACTCACCACACGCACCTTGGAGTCATCCCGGGATGCTGGGTTTTGGGGCCTCGGGTTCTCCAGTCTCTATTCCTAAGTAGGGGGTGTTGCCTCCTCTCCCTCCCAGAGAACTGCTAGGAGTTCCAGACAGTGTGGATGAACAACATATCCATGTCCCTAGAAACACAGGTTACTCACCTGTACCAGGAGTTCTAGGAATGGTATATGTTGTTCATCCACACAACCCACCCACCTCCCGGCTGACACACAACCTGGCTTCCAGCGGGCTAGATCTGGCGTCATGGGGCGGAGCCGAGAGTTTTACCACCCGGGTGGGTGTGAGGACCTAGCTTGAAGACCTTCCGGCAAGATTTAAAGCGGCAATGAACCTGCCAGACAGTGTGGATGAACAACATATACTATTCCTAGAACTCCTGTTACAGGTGAGTAACCTGTATTTCAAATAACATGAAGTCTTGCTATATTATGACATATGCAGTGAGTCCCAACCTTCAAACTGCTCCAGAGGTGAAAGAGTTAGCTTTCCATGCCAGGCATGGAACTTTGAGCGTGAGCTCGGTTGAAAACTCTGTCTGTTGTTCTTCAAACTCAAACTGTCAGATTCTTTACTCTGCCTCACTGAACAGTCGCTCCAGAGATTTCTCCTCTGTTCGGTTCGCTTTGTCGGTTAAAGTATTATTTTATCGTTTTTTTTACCGAAATTAAACCGCAACCGGTCGGTTCAAGCTCTGTCTGTGGTATTGTAAGTAATAGATAGGCTTACATTTATCTTTATTCTGTGTGGAACTTGTAAATGTTTTTCAGTTCGGTTTGAACCGATCAGGTTATTTTCAAAATTTACTAGTCCTTATTTAGAGTGCGGTTCCCGGTTCTTATCGGTTCTAAAAAAAAATGGATTTCATTACGGTTTTTTCAACGACCCGTGACACGGTTGGGAACCGATAAGAGAGTCTTGCTTGGCGGATTG
Source organism: Neoceratodus forsteri (assembly GCA_016271365.2). NCBI lineage: Eukaryota > Metazoa > Chordata > Ceratodontiformes > Ceratodontidae > Neoceratodus > Neoceratodus forsteri. The sequence continues at coordinate 364,323,155 of CM057449.1, read as the reverse complement.
CCATAAACGGGCAAGTTTGGTTAGGCTGGCACTATGTCTGAGAAACCCAAAAGAAAAACCGGGCCCACTGGGTTTCAGGACTGTACTGTTTGTGGGGAAGCCTTTGCTAAGGCTGACCCACACACCACCTGTGTGTATTGTCTGGGGTTTGACCACCTCAATTCAGACTGCCAGATTTGTAAGAATTTTCCTGCTGCCACCATAGAAAAGAGAGTTGGTAGGCTCAGGGAAAGGGAGGCCAAAAAGTCCGCTGACCTGGATGGCCAGCCCGGTTCGGTTCCAACCGAACCGGAGGGAGTGCCCTCTGACCAGGGCGATACTTCCTCGGGCAAACGAAGAGCCAGCTCCAACTAAAAGGACTAGAAAGTCAGCAGGTGTGGAGCCAAAAGTTCTCTCTCCAACCGCTGAGGAAATAGCTAAAGCAATTCAAATTGTCCAGTCACTTTCCCCGGTTCTACCGAACCCGACACCATCAGGGAAGCGCTGGTTCGTCTCGTTCCACCGGTTCAAGATTATGATTTTGAGGATTTTCACAACCGGGAGGAAGGGAAGAGGAGTAGGAGGAGAGTGAATGTGGTTTTGAAAGTCTGATGTGCCCATTGAACCGGACATCTTCCAGACAGACCATCAGGGTTTCTCCTCCCAGGCTCTGAGTCCCTTCTCATTTTATGTTCTATAAAAGTTGTTGAAACTCTCCAGCTCCTGTTGAGGAAGCTGTCGATGACCAAGAGGAGCCTGATTATGTAGAAATGATGGATATTCCAGAGTTCAGAGACTGTCTATTCTTTGCATAAATCTTTTTCGAAACAGACAGTAAAAATTCTAAAACCTCCTCACACTATACCTCCTGTTGATAAAAAGGATGGACAAGAGGTATACATTATCAGGCTCTGACACGGAGTTCCCACAGCAATGCAGCCATGTGGGGTAGTGCAGGCTGCAGCCTGTGACAAGGCAAATATTCCTCTAGCTTCGCACCCCCCTGAAAAGGACTCCAGGAGGATTGATGCCATGGCAAAGAAACAGTACATGGCAGCATCTTTGGGACTCAGACAGGCAAATTATATGGCTTATGCTGCTAGGTACCAGAAATCCAGATGAGATACTGTGCTGGCTCTAGCAAAATAGGTCCTTGACCAGCTTGCCAGGGAGCTGGAGCAGGTAGCTGCGGATGGTATTGAGGCATCCAAGGTGCAATTTCATGCTGCAGTAGACTCTAATGATGTGTCACCAAGGGTCATGGCTACATCTGTGGCATCAGAGATATTTTTGCTCAGATGTACTACCCTGTCACAGGATACCCAGTCTGAGGCCATAGATTTTCCTGTTGTGGGCAATTCTCTGTTTGGGAAGCAGACAGAGAATTACATGAAGAAAATGGATGAATATAGAACCACCTATAGGAGTGCACAGGCCAAGGAAAGGCAGGCCACTCCTCAAAGGCAGCATCCCAGGGGCAGGCCTTTTCATAGGCCTTTTTACCAAGCCCAGGCCTCCTCTTCTGCTTATGCCCAGAGGGGGTTCTTTAGAGGGAGAGGCAGAAGGGGTGCAAGCAAGCCTGCTTCCACCCCTCAGCCCAAAGCCCTGCCAAGCAGGCACCCTGATGGGGCAGCCAGGCCGATTCTCCTCACGCAGGGCAGGCTGGCTTACTTTGTCCAGGACTGGAAGTCTCTAACATCAGACAAGTGGGTCCTGGAAGTAGTAAGCCAGGGACTGATTCTCGGCTTCAAAAAATTTCCAAAGATGAGAGCCAGGTCCTTTCCACCTGCAAATCCATCAGAGGCACTTGCCCTAGAAACAGAAGTTTCTACCCTCCTGGCTCTCAGAGGTGTGGAAAGGGTTCCACCCCTACACCAGGGCAAAGGGTTGTACTCCAGGAACTTCCTTACCCCAAAAAAGACAGGAGAATGGCGGCCCATTCTGGATCTCAGATACCTAAACAAGCACCTTTTAAAACCAAAATTCAAAATGGTGACTCAGGAATTATTTTACCTCTCTAAGGCCAGGGGACTGGCTAGAGTCCTTGGACCTCAAGGATGCCTACTTCCATGTTCTTATCAGAAGCTCCCATCGAAAGTACCTCAGGTTCGAACTGCCCTCAGGCCATTACCAGTTCAGAGCAATGCCCTTCGGCCTCACCTCTGCCCCGAGGGTATTCACAAAATGCCTGGCAGTAGCAGTTGCCCACTTAAGAAGGCAAAAGATTGCCATTTTTCCTTACCTGGATGACTGGCTCATAGTAGGCCAGTCTCCAGAACAAGTCAAACTACACCTTCAGGTAACTCAGCAGCTGCTCACATCTGTACGTTTCCTTCTCAGTCTTCCAAAGTCAGTTCTAGAGCCTGTCCAGCTTCTCACCTTCATAGGTGCAGAACTGAACACAAAAGAGGCCAGAGCCTTCCTTCCTCTGGAAAGAGCAAGAACCTTGGTCTCTCTGGCCTCCTCTTTCACCCTGCAGGTCTCTCGACCAGCAAGGCATTTTCTGCAGCCCTGGGGCATATGGCTGCTTCTACAGCAGTTGTGCAGGGAGCAAGATTTCAGATGAGGGACATCCAGTTCCATTTGAGAGCCTTTGGTCTCAAAGAAGAGACCCTCTGACCAAATTGATCCCAGTGACTCGAACCCTGATCCAAGCCCTTCAGTGGTGGCAGGACCAGAGCAATCTGAGACAGGGGTCCCTTTCACCCCTTCAGTCTCACTCCTTAATCCTTACTACAGATGCATCCCTCTTGGTGGTGGGAGCTCACATGGCGACTCCACTACCCAGTGATTGTGGTCCCCTCAGGAATCTCTGCTCCACATCAATCTGTTGGAACTCAGAGCAGTTTTTCTAGCACTTCAAGTTTTTTCCACCTCTGTTCAGAACAAAGTTGTACAGATCAGAACAGACAACACCACTACAATGTGGTACATCAACAAGCAAGGAGGCACTCGGTCTACGGCCTTGTGCACCGAAGCAATGAAGTTGTGGTCTCTGGCGTATTCCCTGAACACTTCCCTTACGGCAGTTCACCTCCCAGGCAAGGACAATGTCCTGGCAGATGCTCTCAGCAGGATTTCCCAGGGCCATCACTAATGGTCACTGGATCCCCTAGTATTGGAGGTAGTATTTGCCAGATGGGACACCCCGCAGATAGATCTTTTTGCAGCCCCAGACAATCACCAACTTCCCCTTTTTTGCAGGCCCCCAGTGTTGGGCTCAGTCCCTCTGGATGCCTTCCTTCTCAGTTGGGAAGGAAGTTTTCTATGCTTCCCCCCCTTCCCTCTTCTGTTCAAGGTGCTAGTCAAAATCAGATCTCAACCCTGCAAGATGATCCTGATTGCTCCAGATTGGGCCAGACAGCCCTGGTACCCACTCATTATGTCCTTAGCAGTCCACCTTCCCCTGTGTCTTCCCAGGAATCACAACCTGTTAACCTGTGCTCAGGGAAGGGTTTGGTACCTGAATCTCAAATCTCAGTCTCAAGACCTGGCTCTTGAAGAGTTAGAGTTTGCTGGACCTACACTCTCCCAAGGTGTATTGATTTATTGAAGGCTTCTAGGAAGCCATCCACCAGGGCTACTTATAATTCCAAATGGAAGAGATTTTCCATATGGTGCTCTGGCAGCATATTTCCAGAATCTGCTGATTTACCCACAGTCCTGGATTATATGGTGCATTTGAATTTTGGGGTTGAGACCAGCTACCCCAAAGTGCACCTGGCAGCCGTGGTTCGCTTTCTTATCAGCAGGTAAACCCTCTTCTCTTTCGGCTCATCCTGTATTCTCAAAGTTTTTCAAGGGATTGCTTCACACCAACCCTCCATTCAGGGACCCTGCCCCTGCCTGGGATCTTAATATTTGCATTGCTCAGCTTATGCAACCCCCTTTTGAGCCCTTGTCTTCAGCAGAGCTTAAGTTCTTGACTTGGAAAACTGTGTTTTTGGTAACCATCACTTCTGCCAGGCGCATAAGTGAATTACAAGCATTGTCAGTGGAAACTGATTTTATCTCCTTTCATAGAGATAAGGTGGTCCTCAGGACTAACAGAAAGTTCTTGCCTAAGGTGGTTTCAGACTTCCACCTTAATCAATCTGTGTCTCTCCCTGTGTACTTCACTGACCACTCCTCCTCCTCTGGCGAGAGGAGACTGCACAGTTTAGATGTCAAAAGAGCCCTTAGTTACTACATGAGAACGACTCAAGGGTCACAGGTTTGACTCCTCCAACTGTTCCTCACTTAGGTGAGGTTGAAAAGGAAACCTGCCACTGAAAGAGTCCTATTGCCAGGTGGATTGCTCTTGTATCCATTTTACTATGAAAACTGGGTAAGGTTCCTCCTCAGGCCTGAGGGCTCACTCTACCAGAGGTACAGCTGCATCTCTGGCTGCTGCCAGGGACATCCCTATCCTAGAGATATGTCAAGCAGCTACCTGGAAAACAGTTCACACTTTACCAAGCATTACTCCCTGGACATCCAGGCTAGGGAGTGATGCTCAGTTTACAAGCTGTGTTTCAGAGTCATTTCAAAGTAGGTTCTGTCCCTCTCCATGGAGGTACTGCTGTGTAGTTGAAGATGCAACATAATATAGCAAGACTTCATGTTGTTTGAAGAAAAAATTACTCACCTTAGTAATGTTGTTTCTTCTAATGGAGTCTTGCTATATTATGACCTCCCCTGCCTGCCTCCTCAGAACCTCTACTTTTGGGATATGGTGGCAGTGCAGTGTTGGCACTTAGTAGATGCCCACCTTATTTTCACCCTCCTTTTGGGGTGTTTGGGTGTTATGTTTTTAATTTTTTGGATCCCCTGACTTGAGTCTTTGTTTTGGGACCAAGGAAAATGTGTTCTTATATTTAGTAGCCAGTTGGCTAGTGTAGGTTTATGGCTTCCACACAGAACCTTAGTGAGTTTTGCTCGTAAAGATCTGACAGTTTGAGTTTGAAGAACAACAGACAGAGTTTTCAACCGAGCTCGAGCTCAAAGTTCCATGCCTGCATGGAAAGTTAACTCTTTCACCTCCGGAGCAGTTCGAAGGTTGGGACTCACTGCATATGTCATAATATAGCAAGACTCCATTAGAAGAAACAACATTACTAAGGTGAGTAATTTTTTCTTTTCTACTGGTGATGCTGCTCCCTATGCATCCCAGTATCCCAGCAGCCCTCCTTACTGCATTATCACATTGCTGGCCCACCTTTAGGTTGTCTGATATGACTACCCCCAGGTCCCTTTCCATTTTTGTCATCAGTATCTCACCCCCCATTGTGTACTCTTCACCTGGGTTTTTGTTTCCCAGGTGCATTACTTTGCACATCTTTGCATTGAATCTAAGCTGCCATACATTCGACCATTCCTCCAACCTTGCCAAGTCCCTTTTCATCCTTTCCACCCCATCTTGCGTATCAACACTTTTGCAGATCTTTGTGTTATCTGCAAAGAGACATTAAAAAGGACCACCCCAGTACTGAACCCTGCGGTACCCCACTAGTAACCCTCCTTTCTTCACTGTGGACTCTATTTACTATTACCCACTGTGTCCTGTTGTCCAGCCAGTGTTTTACCCAGGCTACCACCCTGGGACCCATTCCCAGGCTGGCTAATTTGTTTATTAATGTTTTGTGCAGGACTGTGTCAAATGCCTTGCTAAAGTCTAGGTAGGCCATGTCCTCAGCTCCTCCCTGGTCTACTACTTTGGTCACCCAGTCAAAGAAATCAATTAGATTTGTCCGACATGACCTTCCTGCTGTGAATCCGTGCTGCATTGGGTCCTGTGCCCCACTAGCCTCTAGGTACTCAACAGTTCTTTCCTTCACAAGTGATTCCATAATTTTCCCTACCACTGAGGTCAAACTGACAGGTCTGTAGTTTCTTGTCTCTGTCTTGCTCCCACTTTTGTCAAGGGGAATCAAATCTGCCCTCCTCCAGTCCTCAGGTACCACACCATCCTCCCATGATTTATTAAAAAGTGTAGTCAGTGGCATTATTAGTTCTTCCCTTAGTTCTTTTAGAATTCTGTGGTGAATCCCATCAGGCTCCATTCCTTTATCTACCTTCAGTTTTAAGAGTTCTTTCAGAACCCTTTCTTCTTTGAAAGGGCTAATATCAACCCCCCTATCCAAAGTGCTTCTATTGGCTGGATTAGGTATCTCCCCCTGCTCTTCCATTGTGAATACTGAGCAGAAGTATTTGTTAAGTATCCCTGCTTTTTCACTGTCACTCTCTGCCCAACCACCTTCCTCTTTATTCAGCCTCAGTATCCCTGCCTTAGTCTTTCTTTGCTCCCTAATGTACCTATAAAACCGAGTTGGCTATCTTTTCCTTGGTTTGGGTCTTTGCTTTTCTGATGGCCTTCCGCGCTTCCTTCTGCTTTAACTGGTACAGTTCTCTGTCCTGCTCCTTCTCTGTTTCCTTATACTTCCTGAATGCTGTCTTTTTCTCCCTAACCTTCCCTGCCACTTCTTTTGAGAACCATAGTGTTTTTTTCTTTCATTTTAATTTGTTTATTTGTTTCACACAAAGGCTTGTTGCCTCTGTGATGGCGGTTTTGATGTATCTTCCCGGACATAAAGTCTCCACCACTCATTCACACTAATGGGATCTGCACCAGAGGCACTAGGACCCAGCGGGAGCAAACTTTTTTGCTAGAGGGTCGGCGCTGGAGATGGAGCCGCGAGGAGTGGCACCACAAGCCTCAACTCATGCGGTAATGACTATCTTGGCATCGACCCTCCAACCACCTCGGTTCCTTTTTTCCCCGCTGTCGAGTGCGCTTCATTGACGACGTCGCTTGCCCGCCGGGAGTCAAACTTCAAACTAGCAGCTCACTTTTCAGTTTATTTTATAACATTTTCTCGAATAAAGCACCGCTACAGTATTTTATTCTTAAGAAAGAAGTCTCAGCCTACATTGACGGAGTCGACCATGGACGGGTCAGGTGATAGTAGGGAGACTTCGTATGAAAGCTGTTCAGTCAGCCGGGCTGGGTCCGGTCCGCCGCCTTCTCCGGAAGGGGGGTCTGACAATGGTCGGCTAATGCCCAAGGGGAGGGGCAGTCCACCCAGAAGCATAAACGGAAATGGTCGCATTCTCGGCACCATTCGGCCTCGAGCTCTTCTTCGGCCCATAGGTCGAGAAAGAGAAGGCATCACTCGAGGCTGCCCTCTGATATGTCTGTGTGTCGACGGTCGGTCATTGGGACCAGTTGTCGGTCTCCTCTTTTGGAGTCACTGGTTCTGGTCACTGACCTCTTCGACATTGGAGTCTTTCCCCACCTTCCGGTAGGGCTTCTGATGAGCAGTTTCATCAGTGGGCCACTCTGATGGAGCAATGGGCTCGGAGGTTGGTCCAGTTGCCTGGCCCTGTCGGTCCAGTTGCCTGGCCCGGTCACCCCGGGGCTCTCTGGCTCTTTGGGCAATCGAGCAGGGTGATTGGGCCTCCCTAGTCGCACGGCGCCTTCTTCGGTGCCGTCAACTCCATGCTTAGGTGCTCCCCCCTCACATGGCTGCGGCACAGGGGGCCACACCGATGCCTTGATCTTCTGATATTCTTCCTCTTTTTCCCTTAAATCCTGGTTTTCAGGGTCCTGGGTTAATTTAGACGCTGCCAGCGCCGGTGGGTCGCTCGGCACTGACTGCGGCACCGTGTAGCCTATCGGCGCCATCTGCGGTGCCGTGTAGGTTTTCGGCAGCATCCACAGTGGCGTGTGGGTTCTCAGTGCCATTGGCTTTCTGGCCCGATAGCCTTGGCACTGTCCTCGGCGCTGCAGCTTTTCGGTGTCAGGTTCTCGGGCCGAGGCCTGGCCTGCTTCACAACTTAGGCCTCCTCTGAATTTTTTCCTTCCTCTTTACCTGCTGATTTTCATTCCTTTCCTGTCCATACAGTCCCTCCTGGACTGTCAGGAGATGATGTTGAGCCTGACCCAGATCTTAGACTGGGTGACAATGTGGAAGGAGCAGGTTCTGAGCCTGCTGCAGAGCATGTGGTTGAAGACTTGTCATTTAAGTCTCTGCTGAAAAATTTGAATTCCACTCTTTCTCTCCAGACTACGAACATTGATCCTGGGAAGCTTTTGAGACTCCAGTACCTTCATGTTCCGGACATCCCTATGGATTTAACTCCCCCAATATAACCCTCCTTTGAGACGCTTTCTCAAATGGTATGGAGTAATCCTGCTCTCATTCCTTCTGTGGCTAAGTCCATAGATAGGAAATATGCTGCTAAGGTCATCCTTCCTCAGACTACTACAGCTCAACCTATAAACAAAGGATTTTGTAAGATAGATACTTTAGGTAAGAGAGTCTTTGCTGCTTCCACCCTAGGTATGCGTATTGCCAGCTACCAGGGCTTTTTGTCTCAATACGAGTATATTCTTTGGCATTCACTCAAACAGATGGTTGAAGCTCTTCCGGAGTGGGACACTAGTTCAGAGCTTCCTTCAAACCATAACCAGGGGTATCGAGTCCAACAACCAGCAGGTTAAAGCAACTATGGATGCCTTCGATACTGCCTTCCAAGCAGCAGCAGCGGGCATTAGTACCCGCCATCATTCCTGGCTGCGCACTTCAGGTTTTACGAATGATGCCCAGCAACAGGTCATGACGTTGCCCTTCGATGGTGTGTATCTCTTCGGCCCTCAAGTAGAACAGGCTCTAGAGGCCACACGAAAGACTAGATCAGCCATTAAATTGGCTCGACCTCCTCCCGCCCCCCTCTAGAGGGGGTGTTAACAAACGTCAGTTTCATAATGGTCAGTCCTTTCAGGGCAAAGGCAGGGAAGGTGTTAATAAAAAAACCAAGCCTCTCAGCCTCACAAGAAAATGCAACAGAAGGCACAAGGACCCAAAGTGCCCAGTGCCACCTTCTGAGTTGTTGGCCCAAGTCCCACCTCAGCTGCCAGAGGGGGACTCTTCCTCAGTGGTGGGAGGTCATCTGACTCAATTCTACAATCGGTGGAAGTCCTTAACATTGGACAAATGGATCCTCTGGATAATCCGCAGAGGGTATTCTCTCAATCTTTTAGAGACCCCTCCAGATCGTCCCCCCAAACGACAGCCCAGGCTGTCAGTACTTCAGTCAGAACTTCTCGCCTCCAAGATACAAGGCCTTCTGAACAACAGGGCAGTGGAAGTAGTTCCACTGGACCAATGGAACACAGGGTTCTACTCCCATTATTTTCTGTTTCCAAAGAAAACCGGGGGCATGCACCCCATTTTGGACCTCAGAGAATTAAACAAATTTCTTCCCAAAGAGAAATTCAAAATGATATCGCTAGGAACCCTGTTACCTTTGCTTCATCAGCATGACTGGTTAGCCTCCCTGGATATGCAGGATGCTTACCAGCATATTCCTATTCATCCAAAGCATCACAAATACCTAAGGTTCATGGCTTTGGGACAGCATTATCTGTTCAGAGTCCTGCCCTTTGGGCTATCCTCGGCGCCGCAAGTTTTTACAAAGTGCTGTGCAATTCTTGCAGTGCATCACAGAAAAATCAGAATACAAGTGTTCCCATATCTGGACGACTGGCTTCTAGCAAGTCCTTCCAGGCAGAGAACTCTAGACACTGTAGCCATGGCCTCACACTTTCTCACGTCCATGGGAGTCCTGCTAAACCTCAAAAAATCACAGCTGCAGCCCTCCCAGAGGCTCCTTTTCAAAGGAACTCTTCTGGACACCTCCTGTGTGAAAGCATTTCTTCCAGAGGACAGGAGGAGCGATATCCTCCAGATGGCCCGATACATCACAGAGAACAGCTCAGTTTCAGCTATCTCGATGCAACGGATGCTAGGTCTCATGGCATCCTCTGTGTTCACTGTACCCCTAGCACGTCTTCACATGAGAACCTCTCAATAGATGCTCAGTACTCAGTGGTCCCCGACCACTCACCCTCAGTCCTTTCTCATCAAGGTGACAGAACCTCTGAAGAGATCACTCACCTGGTGGTCACAAGAGGACAATCTTCTGGAAGGGTATCCCTTGCTCTCTGGATCATCAGATTTTTATTACCACGGACGCGTCCCTGATGGGGTGGGGAGCTCACTGTCAGACTCTCCACACTCAAGGTACGTGGACTCAGCACGAGTCCCAGCTTCACGTAAATGTCTTAGAAATGAGAGCTGTCCTTTATGCAGTCCAGGCTTTGAAGGACATTCTCTGTCACAAGAACATTCTCCTTCAAACGGACAACAAAGCAGTGATGTATTACTTCAACAAGCAGGGCGGTGCTCACTCTTACCCCTTATGCAGGGAAGTGATGAGGGTGTAGGAATGGTACTTGGAGCACAAAGCTCTAATTCATGCGGTCTACCTGCCAGGGGTGCAGAAAGAACTAGCAGACTGTCTCAGCAGAACAGAGACAGATCCTCATGAATGGTCTCTTGACTCAGCCATAGTTCAGTCTCTATTTGCAGAGTGGGGAACTCCAGACCTGGACCTTTTTGCATCCCCACTCAACACAAAACTACCTCTCTTCTGCTCCAGAAATCCAGGGCCTGGTATTTTCTGTCGGGATGCATTCAGGCTGCAGTGGACAAAACGCTTTCTATATGCCTTTCCGCCTCTTCCTCTAATTCAGAGAGTACTTCTCAAGTTCAAGTCCCAGGGGGACAAAATGATCCTCATTGCTCCCTTGTGGCCTTGACAGATATGGTTTCCATTGCTCAACAGTATGTCGGAAACCCCTCCGAAACCGCTTTCCCTTCAGACGAGCCTTCTGACTCAGGGGCCTGTGTTCCATCCCAATCTGAGATCGCTTCACCTTCACGCTTGGCTCCTGAAGAGATAGAAGTAACAGGTTCAATGTCTCTAGAGTTTCGATATTCTTCTGGCTGCGGCAAGCCAGCAACTAGGAAAACTTACACAGCCAAATGGAAGCTTACTCTGGTGTGCAAAATCCTCTTTGAATCCTTTTCCTGCCCACCAAATAAAGTTCTAGAGTACCTTTTGGACCTCTCAAATTCAGGTCTGCAATACTCTACTGTTAAAGTTCACCTTGTGCCTATTTCAGCTTATCATGAGCCAGTACTTTCCTTGTCACTGGCTCAGTTACCTGTAGTTAAGAGGTTCCTTAAGGGAATTCTACATACCAGACCTCCTATCAGACGTCCAGTTGCAGTCTGGGACATTAATCTTGTACTAGACATGCTCACTCGAAAACCTTTCGAGCCTCTAGCTTCCTGTGAGCTGAAATTTCTCACTTGGAAAACGGCCTTCTTGGTGGCCATTACCTTAGCCTGCAGGGTCTCTGAGATACATGCCTTGGTCACAGACCCTCCGTATACTGTGTTTCATAAAGACAAAGTAGTTCTTAGGACCCATCCTAAGTTTCTGCCTAAGGTTGTTTCAGAATTCCACCTAAACCAACCTTTGGTCCTTCCTACTTTACTTTTCGAATCTCCAAAATGAAGGAGAGCATTCTCTTCATTCCTTGACGTCAAAAGAGCTTTGCATTTCTATCTAGATAGAACAAAAGATTTTCACAAAGCTCAACAACTGTTTATTTCTTCAGTGAGACCCAGCTGGGTCAACCCTCGCTATCAGATGTATTTCAGCATGGCTGGTGGCATGCCTTCACTGTTATTCCATGGCGAGGTTGCTGGAGGGCAGAGGTACGCCACTCTACCAGAGCGGCTGGCATGGGAGCATGAAACTTGAATGTGCCCATTGCAGATATTTGTAATGCGGCCACCTGGAGCTCTGTGCATACTTTTGTCAAACACTATGCCCTGGATGTCCATACCAGATGACATTTTTCATTTGGCAGGACCATCCTTAATGGACTTCTGTCCTAAAATTGTGAGTTCTTGGTCTCTCCTGCCGCCTCTCAGGGAATTATTAGCTCGGTACTCTCCCATTAGTGTCAATGAGTGGTGTAGACTTTAAGTCCGGGAAGATATGGAAATTACGTACCTACCATAATTCTTGATCTTCTTGGATGAGTCTCCCCCACTCATTCACACGCGCACCTACCATCCCCCAAGCTCACCTCTGTTATTGGTCTTCACTCCCTCAATCTTTAGGCTGTGAAGACTTCTTCATTGACCCTTCTTATATGGGTCATCCAGACTATCTTATGTCCATTTTTTGTTAGTCTATCCTTCTAGGTTAGTTACGCTGCACCTCCTTGGAAAAAAAGGTACTGAGGCGGTTGGAGAGTCAATGCCGAGATGGTCATTACCGCACTAGCGGAGGCTCACGGTGCCACTCCTCGCAGCTCCATCTCCGGCACCGACCCGCTAGTAAAAAAGTTTGCTCCCGCTGGGTCCTAGTGCCTCCGGCGCAGATCCCATTAATGTGAATGAGTGGCGGAGACTCGTCCAAGAAGATCAAGAATTATGGTAGGTATGTAATTTCCTTTTCTCCATTGTTTCTCCACCCCACCTTCTTGCCTGTTTGCTAGTGCTTTCTGAGGCACTGTACCATTTTGACAAAATCAGCCCTCCTGAAGTCCAGTACCTTCACTTTTGTATGATTTGACTCTACAGCCAAGTTTATCATGAACCACACTGTTCGGTGGTCACTTGTTCCCAGATGGCTACCCACTTCAAGATCAGAGATCCTCTCTCCATCCCCATTTGAAAGTACCAGGTCTAAGATTGCTCCCTCCCGAGTGGGTTCCAAACCTAGCTGTCTGAGGTATGCCCCCTGTAGAAAATCGAGAATGGCCCTGCTCTTGGATATGGCTTCAGCAAAGGTGCTCCAGTTAACATCTGGCATATTCAGGTCCCCCATCAGCAGTATTTCCCCTTTCTCTGCCATCCCAAGGATGCCTTCTATCATTTCCTTGTCCATTTCCTCCCCCTGAGATGGGAGTCTATATACAACCCCTGTGTGGACTGTGGTACCATTTCCAGTCTCCAGGGTGACCCACAGTGCCTCCTCTCTTCCCTGTTTACCCTTTAGTTTTGTAGCTTTGATCCCTTCCCTTACATAGAGAGCTACTCCTACTCTTCCTTCCCTGTCCCTCCTGTAGATTGTGTACTCTGGTATGTTGACATCCCAGTCATGGTTCTCTGTGTTCTATGTTTCTGTGACTGCCACGATATCCAGGCAGCCCTCTTCCATCAATACCACCATTTCAGGGAGCTTTTTACCTAGGCTACGGGTATTGGTACTCATTGTCACAAACCCACTCAGCAGGTCTGGCCCTCTACTCCCAAAGTGCCAACCTCTGAGCGCAGTCTTGTGAACAGTGTAACAGACAAGGTAACCCTCTTGTCTGTTTTTGTGAGTTCGGATCAACCTTTGGTCTCAAGTTCTGGAGGGATTCAAACTGTGAACCTCTTGCTAGCGTACCCAATGCACAGGCTCAGATATTTCTGCCTTCGGAGGGCCAGATATTTTTGCCTATGGGCACCCAACCTGGTATACAGAGATGAACCCTTGTAAACTTTAATAAAGACCTCAGATTTAAAACGCTTCTCTTTCCAGTTTGGTACCACCATTCAAGCTTATGTCTATTGTTTGCTATAATCATATACTTTTCTTACAAATAAAAAGAAGTCAAAGGGAGACCAAGTAAGTTCTAAAAAGAGTTTTACTAAAGTAGTTACAAATAGTTACAAATATGTAAAGCACAGGATACAGAACTCTTATACCACCAGACATACAAATCTTTTAAAAGAAACAAGGTTTAAACAGTACTTAGTCTCTAAATACTTGCTTAAAAGTGCTCCCAAGATGTTTCGTGGTCAGAGTCTAGGTAAAAAAAATGTGTCTCTGTGAAGTAAAACAGACTAAATTAAAAGCTGGCTTTTACCCCACCTCTTTTCAGGAGGTCACCTAGCTCCTCCCTGTCAGGATATATGAAAATATATATCTTATACAAAGTATTACATTCTGCAACTTCAGCATAATTCATTGTCCTTCAAATGATACTTAGTTTGATCCCATGCTGTATCCTCCCTCACACAGGCTTCACAGGGACATTTACAACCTTGCACCCCTGTGTGACAACCTAGATTCCTCTCCAACGTCATAAACCTTCTTTATGATTTCTTTCTTAACAAAATTAACTTAAACAAGTCTGTAATTAACTCAGAGAAACAGTATCCTTGATTAAAGTATTCAATGTAACACATTGTCTCAAAAAACTGAGTGTGTGTGAACTCACATGCTGTCAACGTTTTTCTTATGGCTTGCATCTCTCAGCTGAAATCTGGGGGGGATGAGTGAGGTCACTCCTACATTATTTGATTTTCAGCAGGAGACATTCAGTAATACATTTTATATTAAAAATAAATGATACAGCACTCAGAGCTGGCTGTCTATGTCACACTCATTACCCTCCATTTTTTTCTTATGGCCTTATTTCTTTTTGCCCCATCCCTGTCCTTATTGGCTTTATCTTTTTCTCCATTTACCCCTGCCCTTCTCCCTATTGACTGCTCTGTCTTGGTGTTTACCTCACTAACTACCCTGATTTTTTTTTGGGGGGGGGCTAAGATTTCTCTTCTCCTTTTTAGTGCCTCCCCCCTTGGCTAGTTTAAATGCTTACCAATGAAGCATTTAAACCTATCACCTAGGATCCTGGTTCCCCTCCTGGATAGATGCAGACCATTGCACCAGTATAAGCCTGCATCCCTCCAGGTGGAGCCCTAGTCCCCAGTGAAGCCAAATCCGTGTGCTCTGCACCAGTTTTTCACCCAGCTGAGCGGGACCCCTCTGGGAGCTGACCTTTTGGGGGGGGGGGTCCCAAGCATTTTTCACTTGTCCCTGCTTCTCCTCACCATCCAGTTCACCAGTGGTCAAAAACCAAGTCGCAGTCTTGGGACCCAAGGTCGAATGGTTCCTGATGAAGTCGTCGGTCCTGCCCTCGACACGCAGGCAGGAGATGCCACCAGTACTCCTCATCTTTCTCCTCTGGGGAGGATCAGCTCCTCCATAAGCTACGGCACTGTTATGAGGAGCTTACGTGGCAGCAGCTCCTAATGGGTGCCGGTTCGAGGCAGTAGCCTGTTCCTTGGTCTCCAGCACTTCCATGGCTGCCACGTCCTTGGCCCAAGCTGACCCCTCCGGCTCGGCTGATGCTGGTTTCTAATCCCATTCAGGTGGAGTCCTTGCCTCCACAGCCCAAGGAGGCTCCCCAAGACTGCATGCTTGGCTTCCGGCTTCCCCATCGACTGTCAGTCAGTCACTGTTTCACACACCAATGAACCTTGCATAGTCAGCAGGAATGTGGGGGCTCAGCCGGTGTTCAAGGAGTCCTCGGATTTGGAGTTCTCCTCCATGCATTACCACTGGACCCATGGCTTTGACCAGTAGTCCAGGGAGGTTCTTTCCACAGAGCAGGGGTCTTACCTCCCTTGGGGCTCTGCTCCACTTGATCTCTGAGTCTATGGAGATCCCATTGGAGCCTGTCCCAAAGTGGGGAAACTATCTCCTGACCAAAATCCTTGACAGGGATGACTCCTGAGGGGGTCGCCTTCCCTGTCACCGAGACCATTCTTGGCGCCACTCTGGATCTGTGGCAGCTCCCTGCCTCCTGCCCCATGCCATCGTCCCACATAGTCCACAAATATGTGGTCCCCGTAAGGGTTTACCGACCACTCTTCAGCTGAAAGGTTGGTAGCCAACTCAGTCTTTTCGACAAATTGGCAATGTCAGGGACGTTTAAAACACCCTGACAAGGAGTCCAAGAAATTGAACCACGCTGCCAAGAAGGTCTATGCAGCCTTCTCTCGCTCGGCCTTTGGCAGGCTATTTAAGCCGTCATAATTGCCAACTTTGCACATGCCTTATTGGACACCTTAGATCAGGTCCTCCCTCGGCTCCCAGCTGACCTGCAACTGCTAGTCAAGCTGGTCTGCGATCAAGGCCATGCTGTTGCCAAACAGCAGCTTCGGGTGGCCCTGGACATTAGTGACTCGTGTGCCAGGTCCATGGCTGCAGTGGTGGCTCTGTGCCACATGACATGGCTGTGGATTTCATCTTTTATGGCCAATACCCACCACAAACTGGTGGTCATCCCCTTCCTGGGCACCGACTTGTTCTGGCCCAGAGTGGATGGCCATCTGACTCACATTGAGAAATCTATCGCCACCCTGGATTCCATCACATCTGCACAAAACGATGTTGAGGGCGAAAAATAGAAGAAAAAACCCTTTCAGTTTTGGCTGTTCTCTGCCTTTGCAGCCAAATGCCTCAGCCTCCTGTCAGGCACCAGCAGGTCTGGTGGCCTAGGGTGAAGCCAGCCTTTTCAGCCGCCAAACAGTCTGGAGGGCAGGGGTCTGCTGCTTCCTCAGTTCGCCCCACCGTCGCCTCCATGCATGCGCAATGATGGGTTTGAGGACGCCCCCCCACTCGTCCTATCCATCCAGGGATCTCCTGTGGGGGGTTGGCTCCACCATTTTGCTTCTGCCTGGTCTGTCGTTACCTCGGACAGGTGGGTGCTCAAGGTGGTTGGCCGGGATCTGCCTCTGGAATTCAAGGCTCCCCCACCCAGCCAAACCCATGCCCCACAGGGGGGAGCATGGTTTCAGGGGACATGTCTGCCCTTCAGGAGGACATTGCACAACTTCACCAAGAGGAGGCAGTGGTTCATGCCCCAGACTCTGTGGCCGATCTGGGGTTTCTCTACAGGTACTTTCTGGTTCAGCGACAGATGGGGGGGCTGGTGCACCATACTGAATTTGCACAACCTCAACCAATATCTTTGGCCGCACAAATTCTGGATAGTCTCCCAGAACCAGATTATTCCATCCCTGGCATGGAACATGTGATTCTAGGGACATGGATATGTTGTTCATCCACACTCATTGGCAGGTATCCTTGCCGCTTTAAATCTTGCCGGAAGGTCTTCAAGCTTGCTCCTCCCACCCACCCGGGTGGTATAACTCTCGGCTCCGCCCCATGACGCCAGATCTTCCTTACCGCTTGGAAGCTCAGGTTCCCTCCTAAGCTCTGCGTTTGAGACTAGTTCCTATTTCTCCGTTTTGGTTTAAAAATAAATTTTGCAAAAAGACTTTGATCTTCTATCCCTCGCGGCTCACGATGGACAAATCGACTCCGGATTTCGGAGATGCCCATGCAGGCAGAAGATGTCTCGGACGGATCCACACTCCACGTGTGTCTACTGCTTAGGCCTTGAGCACGACCCGCAGGCTTGCGACCTGTGCTCATCTTTCTCGGCCTACGTCCTCGAAGACCGTGCTGCCGATTGCAGCTGGCGTCCGAGAAGCATTTCCCTCCGTGAAGTCCAAGGAGGCCGGTTGGCGGTGTCAGCGGCGGCGGGCTTCGGAGGATCCAGCTCGAGCGGATGGTCGCCTCAAGAGGAGGCGGCGCGGGTCAGATCTTCCTCGCGCCGCTTTTATCCCGCCTCTCTGGGTTCTTCCTACGTGCTTCTTTTAAGGAGCTTTGTCTGTCCCTCTCCACTAAAGGAGAAGGGCTGCGTCTGCTGGACCTTATTCTCGGTCCAAAAGAGGGACGGGGGTAAGTCCCTCGTCGGCGCTCTTGGGGCCGGGGAAAGTCCCCTCTCCGGACGTCGACCGTCGGCCAGTCGACGCTTCGGCCGACCGCTGGCCTCACGGTGTCCCGTCAGGTCAGTTGACCGAGACTCCCACCGATGAAGTCGAGATTTTCTCGACCCATTAGACCGGGCTATTCGCCTTTGGCAGCGAGATTCCCTCTCGGTTCCCCGGAGGGTTGAGGATCCTGTGGCTCGCCCTGGCCTCCGGTTCGGGCCCTGGGATGGACCATCGAGCCGAAGGGAGTGCAGTTCCGGCCGACACCTCCCTGCCCGACCTCGGAATTCGGGACTTTTGGTCTGGTCGGACCTCTTCTTGGTCCAGCCGATCCCACCGTCATAGGCGGTCTCGGTCGGCATCGTGGATAGCGGCGTCGCCCTTCGTCCTCGTCCTCCTCCTCGGATGAGGGAGGCTTCACAGAATTACGCCGACAGTACGAGACCTTATGTTGTAACAACTCCTCCTGGCGAGAATCGCCGACCCGTCGCTTCCCGGCCATTAAGTAACTGTCACCGAACGGCCGACACAACCCCTCGACTTATCCGGGGCCTATACCCAGGCCGGTTGTTCCGGCCAAAACCAGCTGCTCCACCGATTCGGTGGAACCTCCGCCTCCACAGCCACCAATTGGGGGCTCCGACCAAGATTCTCGATCGGCTAAGGTCTACCCCACGGCTGTCAGGTTACCTCACTCCCGACCGACCTCGGCAGGTGAAGGGTGGCTCAGGCCAGAGGCAGTTCTTGAGGACTCTTCCGAGTCGAAGATGATTCCTCCTTTTTCTCCAAGCGACTGGACTTGAGTCTTCAGGAGGTCAGTCAATGGACGATAGCCCGTCGTCCTTCCTAGACTGCTTCGCTCATCTACGGAGTCTACCGGGATGGAGCTCGAACCCGTTTAAAAACGGGCCAGGTATCCCCTCACGGAGATTCTGGACCGAGGGGATTCTCCGACGGAGGCCTTTCCGGTGGCCGAGGCCATAGTGGGTCCGGCACTGGAGCTTTGGCAGCGCCCTGCTTCCTGCCCTGCGCCTTCGGCCAGGATGGCCAGGAAGTATGTGGTCCCTACCGGTTCCTTGTCCGGTTTTTCGGAACACCCCTCTGCTGAGGGGTTGGTTACCGACAGCGTTTTCCGGCGCGCCGGCAACGCCAGGGATGTGGACAAACCTCCTGACAGGAGTCCAAGAATGGACTATGTCGAGCAAAAGTCGCTGCGTCCTCTCTCGCCTTCGCCAGGCCAGTTCGGCCCTCCTCATGGCACATTTTCTCATGCCCTGTTGGGCTCCCTGGATGAGGGTCATCCCTCATCTTCCCGCCATCTGCAGACCTACGGTTAAGCAGGTGCGGGACCAGGGCAGGGCAGTGGCCAAACAGCAGCTCCAGACTGCTTGGATATAGGGGACTCATGTGCCAGATCGGTGGCGGCCGCAGTGGCTATCGTCGGTGAGCTTGGCTGAGGATATCCACCTTTACGGATACCCAGCACAAGTTGGCGGATGTTCCCTTTTGGGACTGACCTCTTGACCCTGGGGTGGAAGGTCACCTGCAGAGGATCGAGAAGTCAATGCCACCTTGGACTCGGTCTCTTCCGCTCAGAAGGACAAGGCCGCAAACCACAGCCTAAGCCCTTTAGTCCTTCGCATGCCCCGAGCGCGCCCGGCCAACAGCGTCGGGGCCAGCAGGCTCGGCCTTGCATCCCAAACCCAAGCCGCCGGCTTCCTCTAACAGGAGGCAGGAGGAAAGGGCCCAGGAGGTCCCTCGGCGGTCCCTCCTCCAAGCCTGCCCAGTGACGGGCTGAGGGTGTCGCCCCATTCCCGTTACTTTGCCCTGGGTCCCCGTGGGGGACGGCTCCGCACTTCCGTTCCGCCTGGTCCGCTGTTACCACGGACAGGGTGGGTCTTGGAGAGTGGTGGGAAGAGCCTGCCTCTGGGTCGAGCAGGCACCACCCTTCCAGAGCCGTCGCCCCTCGGGGAAACCCGAATCCCAGCCTCACTGGCGGCTCGTCGAGGCCGACGCCGCTCTCCTCCTCCAGAAGGAGGTGGTAAGAGAGGTGTGGACCTCCTTCAGACCCAGGGTTTGTGTCCAGGTACTTCCTGGTTCGAAGCAGACCGGGGCTGGCGTCCCATTCTCGGACCTACACGACCTAAACAAGTTCCTAAGGTCTCGAACCTTCAGGATGGTCACTCTGGCTCAGATAATACCATCCTTGGAGACGGCGTGTGGTTCTGCTCTCTGGACTTGCAGGGCCGCGTTTTCCGTCCCTATCCGTCCGTCTCTCAGAGATTCCTTCGCTTCCGGCGGAAGGATCCCTCTTGAGTTCAAGCCATGCCCTTGACTTGTCTCCAGCTCCCAGGGTCTTCACCAAATGCATGGCAGTGGTGACAGCATTCCCTCATGGGCGCGAGGGTCCGGGTGTACCCTTACCTGGACGACTGGCTGATAGCAGCTCCCTCCAGGAAGGAGGCGGGTGGTCCAGAGATCTGGCCCTCCAGGTCTCTCTCAACTGGGCCTCCTTATCAGCGAGGCCAAGTCGGAACTCGAGCCAAGCAGGTGATTCTATTCATCGGGCGTAGCCAGACTCTCTTGAGCCAGGCGCGGCTCCGCGAGCGGACAGGGCCGAGGTTCTTTCCTCCTTTGCCCGATCATTTCTGGTTGGGCAATTGCGCCTGCCCGGGACTTCCTCGCCTCCTGGGTCTCATGGCGGCCTGCACCAGCGTGGTCCGTTGGGCCCGGCTGGAACATGCGCCCCTTCAGTGGGGACTGGCCAGCCAGTGGTCACACGCTGCGATCCCTTGGACCAGCTTTAGGTCGGTGACACAGGGATGTGGGCGCCTCCAGTGGTGGACCGTTCCAGATCATTTGCAGGAGGGCATCCGTTCGTCTCGCCTGCCCGCGAGCCGACGGTCTCTATCGATCGATGCCTCTCTGATGGGTTGGGGTGCCCATCTGGGGGAACACCGGGCTCATGGCCTCTGGTCCCCGTGGGAGTCCCGATGCCACATCAACCTGCTGGAGCTCCGAGCGGTCCGCCTAGCTCTCACCGCCTTTGCTCCGTTCCTCCGGGGTCAAGTGGTCCGAGTCCAGACGGACAATACCACGACCATGTACTATCTAAACCGCCAGGGCGGGACGCGCTCCATGCTTCTATGCAAGGAAGCTCTCCGCATTTGGTCACTCGTGCGCAGCCTGGGGCGGATCTCCTGGCCATTCCACGTGGCAGGGGCCTCCAACACCCTGGCCGATGCCCTGGGCGGATAGGGGCTGCATCCACAGTGGTCTCTCCTGCGGAGGTAGTACAGCATCTGTTCTCCCATTGGGGCACACCTCAGGTGGACCTGTTTGCCTCCAGGGAGAGCATAGAAGCTGAGTCTGTTCATGCCCGCCCCTCAGCAGGGCTCGCTGCAAGGATGCCTTCTCGAGGCAGTGGACCCCGGCCTCTTTTCGCCTTTTCCCATTTCCCTTGATCCACAAGGTGCTTCTCAAGGCGAGGAGGGACAAGGCGCAGGTGATTCTGATAGCCCCAGACTGGCCTTGCCAGTTCTGGTACCAGATCTCCTCAGTCTCAGCTCCAGGACTCCTGCAGCTTCCAGCTCGCCCGACCTGCTCTCAGTCAATCAGGGAAGGTGTTCCATCCGGACCTTCAATCCCTGCACCTGACGCCTGGTTCCTGCTAGAGAGTTCCAGGCCTTGGGTCTTTCCGGCCAGGGTCCTCAATGTAGTTGAGGCGTCCCGTAAGTGGTCGACCAGAAAATGCTATGCCTTCAAATGGAAAAGGTTTTTCCATTTGGGTCAGAACAAGGGCTTGGACCCTTCCTCCTGTTCCTTGGCAAGCATCTTGGACTATTTATGGTCCCTTTCTAGTCAAGGGGCTTAGGTCGGCGACCCTAGGGTGCACCTGGCAGCCATCTCTGCTTCAGGCGCGGGAGGCAGTCGGTGGCGCAGGAGGAAGGTGGTCTGGGCGCTTTTTCAAAGGCCTTGATCACATTTCCTCCAGTGCGGGAACCCCACCGTGGATCTACTGTTACTGGCAAAGCTCATGGGCAAGCCATTCGAACCTATGCACAGGTGTGCTCTCTCTCACCTGTCGTGGAGACCGCCTTCTTGGTGGCTATCCGTCAGCCAGAAGGATGGGAGAGCTCCAGGCGCTTTCCATCGAGTCTCACTTACCTGGTCTTCCACAGGGACAAGGTTGTCCTGCTTCCCACCGAAATTCCTTCCGAAGGTGGTGTCAGAGTTTCACCTTAACCAGGTGTTGACTCTGCGGTGTTCTACCCCAATCACACCTCGGAGGCCGAATATAGGCTCCATACTCTGGACCCTAGAAGTAGCTAGCTTATTATAAGGAGGCCTGCAGCTGAAATTCGAGGAGAGGTTCGCCAGCTGTTTGTCACCTACGCTGAAGCCGCATCTGGCAGACCTGCAGCCAAGCGGACGATAAGCAGGTGGGTAACCTCCTGCATAGATCTCGCTATAAGTTGGCGGGCATGGAGCCTCCCAGAGGATAAGAGCTCATTCTACCCGCCATACTGTTAAAAACGTGGCTGCTTCCAGGGACGTCCCTATCCAGGAAATCTGCAGGGCTGCTACCTGAAGTCAGCAACACCTTCATTACCCATTACCACATCGACCTTGAGTCACGCCGGGATGCTGGTTTTGGGGCCTCGGTTCTCCAGTCTCTCTTTCCCAAGTAAGTATTGGGGGTGTGCGTCTTGCCTCCCTCCTCCCGGAGAACTGCTAGGAGTCTGCCAATGAGTGTGGATGAACAACATATCCATGTCCCTAGAAATACAGGTTACTCACCTGTAACAGGAGTTCTAGGAATGGTATATGTTGTTCATCCATTACCACCCGACTCCCGGCTTCGGACAAGACAACCTGAGCTTCTCTCCAGCGGCCAGATCTGGGCGCTATGGGGCGGAGCCGAGTTATACCACCCGGTGGGTGGGAGGAGCAAGCTTGAAGACCTTCCGGCAAGATTTAAAGCGGCAAGGATACCTGCCAATGAGTGTGGATGAACAACATATACCATTCCTAGAACTCCTGTTACAGGTGAGTAACCTGTATTTCTGCACCCTGGACCTCCAGGATGCCTTTTTTCATGTCCCCTTCCATCCATCCCACCAGCAGTTCTGCATGGAGGGGAGCCTGTACAAGTTCCAGGCCATGCCATTCAGCCTTTCTTTGGCCCCCAGTGCCTTCACCAAGAGCACTGCAGTGGTGGCAGTCTTCCTGCAGCACCGAGGTGTCAGGGTGTACATGTACCTGAATAACTGGTTGATATCCGGTTCCTCCAGGCCAGAGGGGGAGCAATCCAGGAATCTGGCTTTCTAGACCTGCTCGGCCCAGGGCCTCCTTGTCAACAAGACCAAGTCAGAACTCAGTTCTTCACTGGTGATTCAGTTCATCGGAGCAGAGCTCAGCTCCCGTCGGGCAACAGCTCGACTCCTTGAAGGCAGGGCAGCAGATCTTACCACCTTTACCCACTCATTTTGGGTTGGGCAATCCTGCCCTGCCTGGAACTTCCTTCACCTCCTGGGGGATTTGGCGGTGTGCACCAGCATGGTCCATTGGGCCCGCTGGTTGATGTACTCCCTGCAGTGGGGGCTGGCCCAGCAGTGGTCACAGCGCTGTGATCACCTCAACCAGCTGGTCATGATGACACATTAGATGTGGGATGCCATCTACTGGTGGCTAGTCCCAGAACATCTCCAGGAAGGAGTCCCATTTGTCCGGCTGGTGCCGTTGGTCTTTCTCATGACTGACGCCTCCCTGCTAGGTTGGGGAGCCCACCTGGGAGATCACAGAGTCCATGGGCTGTAGACCCCCGAGGAGTCCTGATGTCACATCAACCTGTTGGAGCTCTGTTTAGTGTGTCTGGCACTGACTGCCTTTGTTCCGCATGTTCACAGTCAAATCATACAGGTCGAGATGGGCAACATGAAGACCATGTTTTACCTCAACAAACAGGGTGGGACTCATTCCCTCCAATTGTGCCGGGAAGCTCTCCACACCTGGACCCTTGTGCACAGCCTGGATGACGACCTTCTGGCATTCCATGTGGCCGGCATGTCCAACAGGCTGGCGGATGCACTCAGCTGAGTGGGGAAGACGTTGCACGAGTGGTCCCTCCACCAGGTGGTGGTTGACAACCTGTTCTCCCAATGGAGCACTCCCCAGGTCAACCTGTTTGCCTCTCTTAGGAAAACGCGAAGCTGAAACTGTTTTGTGCCTGCCCCCCCAGTGCAGGACACTGCTGGGGATGCCTTCATGAGGCCCTGGACCCCAGGCCTCATGTATACCTTCCCTCCCATTCCTCTGATCCACAAGGTGCTGCTCAAGGTATGGAGGGTCAAGACACAGGTGATCCTGGTGGCTCTGGACTGGCCATGCAAGTTCTGGTACCCCATCGCCTCAGCAGCAGGCCTCTGTGGTGTCTGCCTGTCCTCTCAGACCTGCTGTCATGCCTTCAGGGAAGGGACCTCCATCCAGACCTTTAGTCCCTGCACCTGACAGCCTGGTTTCTGAGTGGCTAGAGTTCCAGGTTTTGGGTCTCTCTGACGAGGTCCTCCATGTCTTGGAGGCCTCCTGGAAGCAGTCGGCCCATCAGTGCTATGCCTTCAAATGGAAAATATTTTCTATTTGGTGTCAGGGCAGGGAGCTGGACCCCTTGTCCTGCTCAGTGGTGAGCATTTCAGACTACCTGTGGTCCCTTTTTCAGTCGAGCCTCCAGTCCATGACCCATACGGTGCACCTAGCTGCCATCTCTGCATACTGTACATGGGCTGTTATGCCGACAGTGGTACAAGTGAAGGTGGTCAGATGATTTTTCAAAGACCTGGACCACTTCTCCCTGCCAGTGCATGAGCCACTTCTGCCTTAGGACTTGTTTCTGGTCTTGTTAATGCTCATGGGCAATCCATTCGAACTGCTGCACAGGTGTGACATCTCTCACCTGTCATGGAAGACCGCCTTCTTGGTGGCTGTCACCTCCGCCAAAAGGATCAGCAAGCTCCAGGTGCTCTCAGTGGCATCTCATTATTTGGTCTTCTACAGGGACAAAGTTGTCCTCTGCCCAAACCCGAAGTTCCTCCCGAAGGTTGTCTCAGAATTCCACCTTAACCAGGTGATCACAACCTCTAGTGTACCTCACCACTCCAACCTCAGAGGCCAAGCATAGGCTCCATACATTGGACCTGAGGTGAATGCTCATTTACTACAAGGAGCGCATGGCTGGAGTTCAGGGAGAGATTTGCCAGCTGTTTGTCACCTATGCTGAAGCCTCACCTGGCAGACCAGCAGCTAAGCAGACAATTGGCAGGTGGATCCTCCTGCATCGACCTGTGCTATAGGTTGGCTGGTAGGGAGCCTCCCAAATGGCTCAATGCTCATTCCACCAGACATACCACTACCTCAGTTGCTGCATACAGGGACATCCCTATACAGGAGATCTGTAGGGCTGCTACCTGGAGGTCAACACACACCTTCATCTCCCATTACCACATCAACCTTGAAGCACACCGGGATGCTGGTTCTCCAATCTCTGTTCCTTAAGTAGGGATGTGCACCTTGCCCCCGCCTCCTGGAGAACTGCTAGGAGTCTGCTAGAGTGTGGATAGTACATCATAACCACATCCCAACAAATGAGGGTTACTCGCCTGCAACCGTAGTTGTAGGAGTGGTATATGGTGGACATCCGCACAACCCACCCAATCTCACCTGGCAAGTGGCACACCAGTCTTGCTTCCAGCGGGTAAGATCTGATGTCATGGGCAGTGCCGAGGAGGATACCACCTGGCTAGATGGGAGGCATCAGCTTGAAGACATTCCAGCTTGCCTTAAAGGGAAGGCAAACTGCTACAGTGTGAATGTACACCATATACCACTCCTACAACTACAGTTACAGGTGAGTAACCCTCATTTATTTCTTGTTTCCACTTAGATCAGATTCAGACTTTCCCCCTTGCTTCATGGAGCATGGAAAACAGCTAAAATTTTCCTTCACGACCTACTGCATATAAAGGTTCTTATAATTTATAAATGAACATGGCATCGGGTGACTTCAGAATAACATAAAAATAAATGTTATTATTCATGTACAATATATACAGGCCCCAGATTTTTCTGCGGCACGTACGTAGACAAAGTTCTGCGGCAGGGTTCTCATTGCCGCGAGAACTTCTACTGCACTCAACACCAATTTCTGCGTACTCCAGCGTACATTTTTACCCTTAATATTTTTCCTTTTTGTTTTTTTTTGCCATATCTGACACAATGCACGCCAGAACACAGTCATTTTATGGGTGTTTGTCACCAAATTTTCAACATAGCCAGTTTAAGACCTCTGCTCATGAACAGTATCACTGTGATTTTATTAATCTGTCTGGAACATTGATTTCACGATACAACTGCGCCATTCTGCGCTACAAGGGTGGAAACACATTTTGGGTGAGATGTGAAAATGATAACACTACTACTCATAAGACAGTGTGGCGAAATGGCAATGTTGAAACTCTGAAGTGAAAATATTGAAATTCGCGAACTTACGAGCCTCGTGTGGAACTGCGCATCGACGCCGTTAAACAGTCATTTTGGAATTTTTCACCAAATTTTCAACATAGCCATTTCAAGACCTCTGCTCATGAACAGTGTCACTGTGATTTTCTTAATTTGTCCCATACATTGATTTACGCTTTACGACTGCCATTTCTGCTTACAAGGGTGGAAACACATTTTGGTGAGATGTGAAAATGACAGCTGTACTACTCATAAGACAGTGTGGTGAAATGGCAATGTTGAAAACTCTGGAGTGAAAATATTGAAATTTCAGCGAACTTACGGCGCCCACGAGGGAACTGTGCAACGACGCATTGCTAAACAGTCATTTTTGATACTTTATACCACTTTCATGATAGCGTTTTCTATGATGACGCTGTTAGCGCCATTTCTCGTCCCGAAGGTGATTTTGCAGTCACCGCGCTGAAATCACCGAGTTCGCCTGAATAACGCCATGACAGTGACATCATCTGCGAGAAGGGGTCCCAAACCCCATGTTGGAAAATTTGGTGCAAAATGCCTGAGATATGGCACAAAGTTGAACCCTCCTATCTAGCCCATTACACAGCTTACTGGCATTCTCCTCAGTTCACTGTCACCTTTGAAGAGTGCAGACGTGTTCCCGGTCCACCAAGATCATCTGCTGGAGTCCGAGGGTAAATATAGGGTGGGGGTAGGGGAGGCTGGTCGCAGTGGTGGTGCGATGTGGAGGGGGCTCGAGACGCCGCTCGTGACAGTTTTTGTTTTACAGGGGAAAAGATGTTATGGACCGCTGCCATGCTGGGGTGGGCTTCCAGTGTGGCACAATGACTTGGGGGTGTTCAGCTGATGGGGGATTGGAGCACCCCGCCGGCAAAAAAAAAAACTATTGAGCATGCTCTTGCCACACTGGGGTGGGCTCCAGCGCATGGCACAAGGACTTTGGGGGCTGCCCAGCTGATGGGGATTGGGCACCCTGGCCGGCAAATTGCTGATTGCCACGCTTGGGGTGGGCCCCAGCGGGTGCGTGGGTAATTCTTGAGGGGGATAGGCAGTTCAACGGGGATTGGGGCACTTGTCGGGTAAAATGAAGTGGACGCTGTTCCGCTGGGCGCCGAGTTCCGCTGGTGATGCGCAATATTCGCTGGATATTTCCACGGTTTGCCGCCATCCGCATGAATCGCTGAAAACTGGGCCCTGAAGCCGATATATAGGCCCAGATATTCAAACTGTGCCCAAAAAGTGCGCACAGCAGGAGCAAGCGCAAGTCCATTGCGCCCATGTGCAAGCAGCAGCTGATGATTGAAAAACTGCGAGGTCCAAGATGCGCTTGCCAGCTGACAACTGAATATCGCACTACCTGCGCCGATAGCGCAACTATGAGGTGAAGTTGAGTATATCTGATGCACCATAGTGCAACAAGGGATGTCTAGGCTGAGCAGTCCAGGATGCACTATAGCGCAACTATTAGGGATGCTCCCTAACAGCAGGGCAGCAATGCAACAGCACAACCAAGGATGCAGGTCCCACCAACATGCGCTACAGATGGACAGAGGAACACACAGCAGAACAGACATTGTCCCCCACACCCCTTTGCACTGCAGAACTGGGGAGGTTTTGAACAACCACTGGCCCATCGGAGACCAGCAACCAACCCTAGCAGCTGGGCCATGGTGCCCCATCACACCCCTGGCAAGCTGTGACTGGCACACAAGTAGGGCCAACCACCTGGTACATACCATCCCACTAATGCAGAGAATACCTGCACCGCGGATTCCCCTAGGACACCATGCCTAGGGAGCAGCGCCCACCAGTGCAGGATACCCCATGGCATGCTACCACCTCTACTGTGACAATGCAACCCTGTGCACCACAGAACCATGCAAGGCAGCTCCCCATCATGAAAGTACCTATCAGTGGGTGGCAGCACACAGCGATGCACTGATTGGATACACGGGTGCCACCATGCCCCGAGGGCAGCAGCTGAGAGACTCGACCAGTGCGGTCACACAAGGTACCCTTACACATGACAGGGTATGCCCCAGACCCCACCACCAGTGGTACAGCACCCTGCACACCCTCCTAAGGACACACTTCTGACCTAGCACTGGCCACAACAGCCAGCTTAGACACCCACAGTGGTGCGTGTATGCGCATGCACCACATGAATGGATACACAGTGCATGGAAAACACCCACCCATACCCAAGGGCACACCAACACAGGGAAATGTAGCTTGGATTAAGCTTCCAGCTGCGGTGGCCATGGAAACCATGTAATACACAGCCAGCACCCTCCATGACACAGGAGTGCCAGCCACTCCTGCGCAGGCACTGTGGAGCTGTACGCCACCAGCATTTGCCTGAGCATAAGTGACAGTGATGCACATCCCCTGTGACACACACACATGCCGACAGTGCTGGAGGTGGGATTAACAGCGGAGCCACACTGTCACCCGAGGCAAGTGACATGCACCACACCCGTTATAGTAGTCAATCCGCATTGTGTTGGTACAGTGGCTGTCCAGCATGGGACAGCCACCACTGACATGCCAGTGGACCGTGACATGTTACAGAGCATGCATGGAGTCAGCTGCACAGGCCATGGACGGTCTGACAGGTGTGCCATGGACACGGAGCATGCACTATGGACCACTGCACACAGTCATCCAGTGCACAGGGAACAACACATGCCATAGACAGTGACTGATAGCCACTCCCACACCATACCTACACCTCTCATGGACACACACACACGCGACATGACTGTACCCACCCTGGAGGCTATGTACACCACTGCAGCTGAGCACCTATAGCCTGCTGCAAATCAGAGACCACCACAATAGGCATATCAAAAGAAATGTATTAAACAGCAAACAAAACTTGTACAAATATTTAAAAGTTTGAGGAGGGCCACATCAAGGTGGGATGGGTAAGGGCGGTGGGAACAAATGGTAGAGAGAAGGAGAGGTGGAGGGTGGGTCCAGGGGGTAGGTGGCGGCATTGGTAAGCTCAGTGGGAGCCGTTCCCGCCCGCTGCTCCTCACGCCATGCGACACTTGCCTGACACCCAGCCTATAGATCTCTCCCAGGATTTCCAGTGACACCCTGGCAACATGTAGGATCTCCTGCAGTACTTCCCTAGATTGCCTGCAGCTGTCCCACCCAGGACAAGGAGCAGAGTCAATATGTGAATGCACTGCCCCATGCAGCCCACCACTGTGCATGGCATACAGCCGGGACATGCCTCTGTGATGGCGTGCAGACTACCTACAGTGATTGCGCCTCCACAAGACCTGCCCACCCAGGTGCACACAGCCATGCTGGTTCGCTGCACTGGCCACCCACTGTCAAGTCCTGCAGAGCACCGTGGCTGTACAGTGACGTGGTTATGTGATGCGAAGGCAGTGGCACAGCCATGTACCTGGTGCACGCATGGAGCACCATTGATGCACTCCCAGACATGCAGTGCCACTGGACAGTGCTGACTGTAATAAGTTGCGTGCATGGCAGTGGTGTCAATGGATGGTGAAGATGCCCCACTGCCCGCACTGTTACACAGCATGCAATAGTAATCATGGATGTAAGGCTGGTCCCTGCGCCTCTGCGGACCTTTGCCCCTCCCGGATTGATGGTCCTTCTGCTGGCGCCTCCTCTCCCTCGCCAGCCTGCACTCGTCTGGGCCTAAGGTGCAAACATGGAGAGAGGAACATCAGTACAATCCTGTAGCAAAGTCCCCTGCTCCCATGTGTGCAATCACACACAGCCAGACCCACCCACCCACACCTGATAACACCACCACGGCCAACACCAGATGGTCTCCCCACCATGTGCCGGACACATGCAAACCGTGGATACTTCGGGGATATGGAAGATGTAAGCGTATGGATGTTGCACCTACTCTGGCCGTGGGCACCGCGCTCCCTCTCCCGGCACGTGCTGCCAGGTGGCGGGCAGGTCCGGTCCCTCCCGCCTCAGGTCCCCATATCTGTGGCAGCACTGCTCGGCCCATCTGCCTCCATACCGGTGGCTCTCCAGGGCATCGGCCACCTCCTGCCACATGACTCCTGGCCCCTGTCCAACCATAGTGGTGCGCTCACCAAATAGTGGGTCAACATGTGGCTCTACAATGGCAACCAAGTTTGCCATCTCCACCTGGCTCCACTGTACTGCTCAGTCTAGTCAAACGCAGCGCCTGCAGCGGCGTTCCACCACTCGCAGATGCTGCGCAGTAGCGCCACATTCCCTATCGCTACTTCGTCACCGGTGACAGCGATAATGGTGCACCCATGCCTGACGATAGCGCTTAGGGGGCAAAGG
Organism: Neoceratodus forsteri; assembly: GCA_016271365.2. NCBI lineage: Eukaryota > Metazoa > Chordata > Ceratodontiformes > Ceratodontidae > Neoceratodus > Neoceratodus forsteri. The sequence continues at coordinate 364,292,865 of CM057449.1, read as the reverse complement.
TCAAGTACAGGGTCAGTGGGTCTCAAGCGCATGGACAGCCACAGCACGATTGGAACCTAATGCGCCTAGTATGATTGGGTGCCTGTGTGCCATACCTCCTGTAGCGGCCTACCATGCTGTGCCCAGTGTGTCCCTAGTGCCACAGGCCATAGTGAATAGCGCCAGCGCCACTCGGCACAATGGTGGCTGTGCCCTGCATTGGCTCCCAGCACAGCACATCGTAGCAGCGTGGCAGACACCCGCGTCCATCAACCCGGCATGCAGTTAGTGTGTACTGCGATGTCACAGAACTGCGCTCTGGCTCAGCAGGCTCGTTCAATAATTATGCAAAGCGCCAGAGCGGCGATATTCAGCTGTCATATGCAACCAGCTAATCAGCCATTCAGTGGTGCAGTCATTATGCTTTGCATCCATTTAAAGATGGGCCTCTCGCCTCGCTTTGTTGTATGGGTTGCGCTTGTTGTAAGTAAGTGAGTCTACACTGGCCATAGCTGTTACTGCAGTCTATTGGTGAGTTGCATGCTGTTTGGGAGTGTGGACTGTGGATTTTGGGACATGCATGGGACTGCATAGTCACAGGTAACACCTGTCATTCTCACAGGCTGAATCATGGCCCGAGCTAGGTTATGGAGGAAGAGGAACAGAGTTGTGGGAGGAGGAGGAGGCTACCTTCGTGAAGGGCTGGTAGAAGGATGCCCTGTTCGAGGCCTACCTAGACTAGGAGCTTCTCAGCAGACGCCAGGGAATCACCACAGGCCCGGTGGTTGCTGCATGGGAGGAGGTGGCGCTGCTGTAAATCTGCATGGCAGCCACCAGAGCTTTGTGCAGGAGTGCAAGAAGAAGATGGGCACAGACAGGAGGAGGATTAAGGAGAAGGTGGCTGCCATCAGGGCAGCACGGTCTGTGACAGGTGGGGGACAGCCGGAGGTGCTATGCCTGACCCCACAGGAGAAGAGGGTTGCTGGCAGCATGCAGCGTTGCACCATTGAGGGTGTTCCGGGTGGTGGATTCCAGGCAGGTGGTAGCCTGTCACTGCATGGTAGGTCATGGTCTGTCTATTGGGGCGGGGGACAGGGTAGATCACATGCAGTAATGTGACTTTGTTTTCCCTTACAGCTCCTGAGCATCTGCATAGATCAGCGGTGGTGGGCTTCTCCACTGAGGCCGGTCAGATGGAGATGGAGGAGGGCCCATCCACCTGCACAGGAATACACGGCTCAGTGCGACAGTAGGCCTGCCTGTACGTCCAGACTGATGTTGTTGGAGCAGGTGCAGAGGAGGCCCTGCCCATGTCCCAGCTTACAAAGTCCACAGATGCCAGCATGCTGGACTCGGCTGGTGCCGGGTCCGTCACCGACGATGATGTCGCTAACGCTGTGGGCAGTGACACTGTGTGCCACAGGATGGCCACACAGCAGGTAACATCTTGCTGGCCATGGCTGTGGGTGGTGCTGCCGTGGAGGCTCGTTTGTCATCACAGTCCCAGCCTGTCTGTCAGTACCATTGGGGCTGCACTGGTGTGTACAGGAGAGGTGACTGTTGCGCCACCGCGGCGTGCACCATTGAGCCCTGGGGTGGCAGCCAGAGGGCAGCATCAGCAGCTGGCCAGTGGGCTTGGGGTACAGTGTCAGGGGTGGCATCAATGCACCGCCTGTGGACATGCCCAGGCCTGTCCGTGGTGTGCAGCGCACCCTCAGGGTGATGAGCACCAGGTCCGCGAACACCCTGAGGGACAGCATGCCAATCAGGCAGATGACCTCTTGGATGAGCCCACCCGCATACTGCAAGCATCAGTCAATCAGCAGATGTGGCTTGTGGCGGCGGTGAATGCACTGAGTGCGGCTTTGCAGTGGGCAGAGGAGCGTCACAGCAAAGAAACTGCTCTGCTCCTGGCAGGGATGGACCGGATGCGAGAGGATGTGACCGCTGCCATTGACAGGCTGACACATACAATCACAGCTGCCATGGCCACAGGGGGCACACAGTTATTTGCCCATGCATCGCAGACACCGTGCAGTGCAATGTCCACCCCCCGTTCCCGGCGTTATGCAACACCATCCTTGTCGACACCGGGTTCAGCTGTGGGTATCCCAAGCATGCCTGGCGCAGGCATGTTTGGTGTGCTGCTGACCCCTGCCTGAGCACAGTTGCATTCACGCAGTGGAACCCCTGGGGGACCATCGGTGCCACCCCATGAGGCCAGTGGTCAGCCTGTCACTGCTGGTGGGTCTTGATGGGGCCGCCCACGCATCCGTGGCAGCCAGGGCACTGTGACCGCGTGACTGACCTGTCTCCCGAGCGGCTACTGTCTGATGCTGCCCTGTGCGTTGTGTCATTCAGCGGGCATTGCGTGGGTGGGTACTTCTGCTCTGCACACACACACACAGTCCATCTGCACACCCTCCCAGCTGCTGTCTGCAGTTGCATGCATGATGATGCTCTGCATTGCGCTTGTACGCCAATCGTGCAATGGTGCTCAGCATCTGGCAGCACGCACAATGAGGCAGGGGCGGTGGTCTGTGGACATGTGTGTGGCTAGGGTGGTGTTCTGAGTCGTGTGCCCTGCACTTTGTGCATGTCTGGTGAGTTGTGTGTGTGTCCGAATGCCATGTTAGACCTCACCCATCCCTGGCGGTGTGTGTGGTTCCATGCCTGGCCACTTCCCTTGATGGCATGCACCCCTGGTGTGTGTCCGTGCATGTTTGTGGGTTGTGCCTTTGCCACTGGTGGTTGCACATTGCCCCATGACTTACCTGCGTTGGCTGAAGTGCTCCTCTGTGATGGTGTCCCGGTGCAGCTGTGCTAGTCGGACAAGTCGGGGGTCCCGTCGCCCAAGGGGGAGCTGCCCATTACCATTGTCACTGGCACTCATCATCCCTTATCGCTGTCCCCCTCCCACCTGTACGGTTATCCCACATTCAATGGCGTTGCGTGTGATGCAACAGGCTGGTGAATAGGGGCCGTGGCCTTGAGGGGCTGTACTGTAGGGCACCGCCGGAGGTTTCCTGGCAATGGAAACATGCCTTCAGCATACCGAACACCTGCTCGATGACATTACGTGTGGTGGCATTTGCCTCATTGTAGTGTTGCTGCGATGGGGTCACGGGCCACCGGTATGGTGTGAGCAGCCAGGGACGGAGTGGGTATCCACTGTCACCTGTGTGTGGAGGAGTGGAGGTTAGTTTGGTGATCAGCATCGCCCTGTCCCGGGCCATGTAGGCCACTACCCATGTCACCTCTGACCATGCCCCTCCCAAGCCCTATGCGAACCGTGGTTTGCATACTCACCACTAAGTGGCCAGTGGGTATGTCCCCACCTCAATCTGTGGCACAGTGCTGACTGGTGCCAGATGAAGGGCATCGCTGTGCTCCTCAGGGTGCATGGCACAGACATTGATTATGCGCTCTGGCATCGTGACACCACCCGCAGTTGATGCTGCATAGAGCTCTTGCGACACGTATGTGGCCCTCGGGCCGGGTGGCGGATGGCCACATGGGTGCAGTCTATTGCCCCTGCACGCCAGGCATATGTGCTCCCTGTGGAACTCCTGTATGTTTGCTGCGCCTGCCGGTATGCTGGGGAAATGTTGCCTCGCAGCATGTGGAGCAGCGCTGAGGAATTGGGTGAGGTGGCATGAGGCGTTGACTGGGTTATGCCTGTGTGTCCCTGTTGGTCCCTGAAGGTACCCATGGTGAGCAAGCACATGCAAGCTGTCACTTTAGTCTCCACTGACACAGCATGGCTCCGTTGTGTGGGTGCCTGCATCACATCACTGCACAGCTCACAGAGCTGCCTCAGAATTGCCCGTTTCAGGCGGTACTGGCCCACGATCTCGATATCACTGTACAGCTCGGAGCTGGTGCCGGCTCAGTACTGCCTGTTGGGGGCATACCGCTGATGGGCCCTTCCATGGCTGCGCCCCCCTGCTGCCGCCTTCTCACCCCCTCATTACTGCCTCCATCTGGATGTTGGCACTGGCCATGTCCCTGGCTTGTGTTCATCCCCGGCAGCTGTTTCTGTGTTCCCCGCTGTCCTGGCTGCTACTGCACCGAACACATAACTGTGCTGGCCTCAGTGCTGTGCAGCACTTCCCCCTTCTGCACTGTGGCTGTGGCTCCCCATACCTTCCCTGAGCATGTGGGTTCCAGGTTCCCTTTCTCTGTCCTGCCCTGTGTGTGTGTGTGTGTGTTGCCTGTGTGGCTGGCTATAGTTCAGCAACATGTGCCTTCCCTGTAGCGTTCTTGCACCTCTCCCTTGTTCCTTTTTATTTTGGCTCATTTCCGCTATGGCGCAACTTCTGCTTGCTCCCCTATTGCACATGGCACATGTTGTTGAATATCGCACTGCGCCATTTATGCATGGTTCCTCCCCCTTCAGTTGCGCATACATTCATTATCATTGCGCTATTGCTCAGTGAGATTTGGGGGCGCAACTGCCTCCCGCTGAATATCGCAGAATGGCGCATTTTCGGACTTGCGCTGGTGCAACCCTTTTCAATATCTGGGCCATAGGATAGAGTATGGAGTGGTGTGTGTAACAAGAAGTTTACACACACACCCAAGGGATTAGATGCTACATAAATCCCGAGAACAAAACTCGAGAGGTTTATGAAAGCATCTAACCCAGAGGATGTGTGTAAACTTCATGTTTAAACACACCACCCCATATTTTATTTTATATAATTGCTGGGTTTCCCTTTTTTGCCACAGCAATTATATAAAATAGTAGGGGGTGGCTTCCTGGTGCTGCCGCACTGTGGTTTCGTTTTCAGATGCTTCTCATATGTTTGATGTCCCAGTTTTTAAATGTAAAACAACTCATTTTTTCATCAATGTAAATGTGAAAAACAAGCAAAGTTTTTAGGATAATAACCTACCACTGAGTTATACTAACAGTTTCTTTCAGCAAGAAGACAAGCAGAGAGTGGTCAGAAAGTGATGAAAACTGTGCCGGGCGCATGTGCAAAGTGAGGGAAACCATGTGCGTGTTTGCAGTAATAAACACTCCTTTATTATGCCAAATAACGCCACGGTTTCCCTATGGGAAAAAGGGAAACCCAGTTATTATAAACTTATATATATATATATATGTAACGTTGCACATGGCAGAATAAATACAGAGTAATGAAACTTTCAAGAAAAACAAACAAAAACTAGAGACAGCGTGTAGTCTTCGTAAACTTTTCAAAACAGTGGTATTATTTCTGCATGCCCATACTTTCATATATGTTAGAAGATTTCCCCATTGTAACCATCCCTTTCCTAAGTTACAAAAAAAATATAAAACGTTAAAGAGATACTTAGACACTTGGAGTTTGTACAGACTATAGTTTTTTCTTCACAATGCAAAAATAAAGGAGAATCCACTTCTTTGCTTTGCCAGTGATGTCACTCTGGTGGTGTTGATGTCACTCTGGTGGTGGTGTTCTTGTTAGAAGACAGTGGACTTAATTTTCAAAGGTTGACGTGGGACTTGCATCAAGCCCTTTGTCAGACCCTCTCTTTGGCACAGCTACGTCAATCACCTTTGCCGCAAATGTGCTTGATTTTGGTAGATCAGATGCAGTTGTGACACTTTACCCAATTGATGGCAGCTTGTGCCAAATCTCTGGCACAAGCACAGTAAAATGGGTCCCCAGGATTGCTGCAAGCTAGACTAGAAAAAGCTGATCAAGCTTGTGGCAACTGCCGCATGGGATTGAAAATCCCAATCACTGGCAGGGTGATTGCTGCAAGCCCCATGTGCCATATCTTCGGCACACACTGGGCTTTTGAAAATTGAGCCCAGTATCTCTTCCGCATGCTTGTATCTCAGGTCTCTGGTACATGAGCAGATACAGCACCTTTCAGTATAGTACAGGACAGGCAGGAGCTTCTGTTGGGCTAATGACTTGTTCAGTTTGGACAACCTCAGTTATGGATCATGATAGCAGCTGGTCTGAAGGGATTCTAGACACATTTCAGACTGTCCAATATATATATATATATATATATATATATGCAGGTCACATTTCCATAATTGTAACATCACATACTCTGGTTTATGAACTCTGACTGGACATTGCAAATGAGGAAGGGAAATGGTGAATTCATATTCTTGGTAACACCCTTCTGTAATATAATACTCCCTTGAAAAAAAAACATAAAATTAACATTATTTTCCACTGTAATATCTGGAGCCTGCCAGATACTGGTATCAACACACAGGTCTCTTGATTCAACAAGCCATTCTGCACATTTTCACAAGTCCCAATTCTCCAAAGCCCATATATAGTTCACAAGATACCGTAAGCCATAAACACTGTTTCCAAATATCTTTATAAAAATTATACCCTCTTAATCCTCTTCTCCTGCCCTTTAAAATGAGGTACTTTTTATTTCAATCTAACATTTAAAAATCTGTTACAAGTCACAGAACTTCTTCTGAGTAGAAACTTTCTTTGTAACTATTGAAGCATGTAGTTATAAATTTCAGACATATTCCAATGCTTTCAAACAGTTATAGCAGAATTTTCTAAGCAATATAACTAATTTATTTATTTATTGAAATAGTTTCACCAGGAAAGGCACACCGAGCAACCATATAAAACACATGAAAGATGTGTATTTGAATGTTTCATAACAAAATTGAAAAAAAAAACATGAATATTTAAACTGTTAGCAGGGGATGCTTCTGTAGATAATTTGTTTGCATAAAGACTTATAAGCATTTGCTCTTAACATAGAAACCTAGAAACATAGAAGTTGTCAGCAGATAAGGACTTCTTGGCCCACCTAGTCTGCCTAATAATTGCCTACTTACTGTGCCATTGCAGACCCTACTCGATCTCTGGTCTCCCCCCCCCCGTCGTATTTCTAAGGTCCCCTTGTGTCTATTCTATGCATACTTGTATCCTGTTACTGTTTTAGCCCCAACATCCTCTGCTGGGAGGCTGTTCCAGGCATCCACCACCCTCGCCATGAAGATGTATTTCCTCACATCTCCTCTGAACTCCCCCCCCCCCAGCTTCATAACAGGACCCCTTGTCCTGGAGCATCCTTTTCTATGGAAAATGCTACCTTCCTGTATCTTATTAATACGTGTGTGGTATTGGATCATTTCTATCATATCCCCCATCTTCCTGGACTTAAGTCTTCACCATTTATTCATACTGCTGGGTTGTAGCCGGAGGCACTGGAACCCCACAGAGGCCAAACATTTTTAGGAGGGCCAGCACTGAGAGAAGACCGTGCTTGCTCCTAGCTGCTGCTAGAACAGTAACCCAGAATAACTATTGTCGCGCTGCTTAAATGTGAAAACTGGCTGCAGTTTATTTTGCCCTCTACAAATCGAGTAATCCGTGGAATGCTTTGACTGCTAACTAGTATATATGCTGTTTTAAAATGCTTACGATGCTGTGTAAAGATTGTACAGTTGGTTAGCCCATACATTCTGTGCTTATAGTACCCTTTGCATATACCTCCTCTGCATTTTCTCTGTATCCTGACCCTTCCCCTCCTGCCTAGCTATCTGCCCACCTGCACAAGCCTCCCTCTCCCCCCGGCTGTATTCTCCCACCCCCACCTTGTTACACATCGGGGCTCAGCGAATCACTCTTACCTCATTGTTTCCCCTGCAGCAAATCCAATCTGTTCCTTGGCCTTTCTTTTGTCCTGTGTCCCCTCCCTCCTACTGACTCTACCTCTTCTCTATTCCTCAGGTGGCCCAGTCGCCATGGGCTACCGCCCGACCAGAGCAGCTCCTCGGATCGCAAATTCGACTTTACAAGGTACGGAAACTACTCGTGGCGCCTTTGCCCTGCCTGGATCTTTTTTTTTAATTTAAAATTAGCGCCATCTCTTCACTCCCAGATTTCGGACTAAGCACTGGAAGCAGCAGATTTTATATTGCTTCAGCGCTCTGCTCCTGCTCCCGATGCCTATGGCGTCTCCCCCACTCCCCGCCCGCCCCGTGTTCGGCTCTTACTTTTTATAGGCTGTGGAAACCAATCAGGTTATTTTTACTATCTCTCCACTTTCCCATTGGCTCATTATATTAACTAGCCACAGGGGGTGCCCATACATACCTTTCCTTTTTTTCTCTTCTCTCGAGCATTATTGTACACTTTTACTGTTCACCACTCAAAGCTTCTAGACTGCCCTGAACTTTTTTCCATAGTCTTTCAGCCAGTATAACTCTGATCTCTCTTATACTTTAACTGGCTGTCTAAATCCTTTCTTCCCTTCCCTCTAAATTTGTGCAGCTCTCCTCACATCTTGTTAGTTCCCCTACCTTTTGCCTATAACAGTCTCTCTCAGCTTCTTTGCTCTCCCACCCAGCTGACAAAATCTTAGCTTCTTTAAATCCCCTATAACTTATATGCTAGGCAAGTCACTGCGCACTGTACTGCTCTTTTCACAGCCCTCACCTCGGGCTCTTTACTGTGTTCCCTCAGTCCTGCTCTTTCTAAAATATGCCTACCACTAAATACTATAGCTTGTTCTGGTCATTGCTAGCTACGACCTCTCTACTCTTATCTCTGATGCTACTCTGCTTCCTTATTGTACCTCACACCAAAGATCACACTCAAAGCAGTTTTGCACATCTAAACGACTTTACCTACTCCAATATGCTAATACTAACTGAATATTACACAGACACTACCCCTGCTCTCCTCCCTAAACTACTCATCTACCATGCCACGGCATCCACCGCCAAGCGATGGCGTACTGATTGGTGGAGCTGCACCAAAACTGTACTGCATAACTTAAGGTATCTCATATTACTGGCCCTTATGCTGTCTGGTGATATAGAATTGAACCCAGGCCCTGCAACAGGCATATCACCTTTAATCTCCTCTAAACATAATTTGAAAGGTCTTCGCTTAGTCCACCTTAATATCAGGAGCCTTCTCCACAATCAGGCAGATCTTGAAGCCTGGGTGGTTAACCACCAACCTGATGTGCTCTGCTTATCTGAGACATGGTTAAGGCCCTCGATCCCTGATTCCCTTTGCCTGCTTCCAAACTACTCCCTTCTTAGGTGCGACAGACCAACTCCTAAACCTGAATATGACTATGTTAACTAATAACAAAAACTCCTTATGTGAATATATCCATGCTATTCTTAGACTCGGAGAGAAAAAACTCCACATTGTAAGTGCCTACAACCCACCTACCAGTGGAATGCAAGGCCTAGCTGATTTGCTGGTTCAAACAGCTGAACTTGCGGGGAAAAATGAACTCATCATTCTCGGCGATATAAATCTAAACTGGTTTGGCAAAGCTCATGACTCACTTCAGTCCCTGGTACAGAGCTACAATTTGCACCAAATCATTACTGAATACACAAGGGTATCAGCTAACACAGACTCCAGCACCCTTATTGACTGGGTCTTAGTGAATCGTGTGGATAGAATTGCAAAATCTGGAACCATGCCAGACAATATCAGTGACCACTCCCCCATCTTTTGCATATGGAGCACCTCCACATACTCCACGTCCCACCAAAACTATATATGCTTCAGAAATTATGCTAACTTAAATCAAGGTAATTTCCTTTATGATGTGTCCCACACTGACTGGTCCCCTGTCTTCCACTCTGCTAGTGCTGAAGATGCCCTGCATGCCTTCCTGAGGCAGTTCATCCTCCTTCAGGATAAGCATACCCCAGTCGCCACTATAGGCTGCTCATGGTACACAAACCAGATGGCTACACAAAGACTCCTCACTGCCCTCAAAAACAGGGATAAATGCTGGGGAAAGTTCAAAGCATCTGGTCTCCCAGCCGACTATAACAACTATAGAGAACAGTGATCAAAATGCAAATCACAAATTAGACTTGCAAAAAGTAGTACTGCAAAGGCCTCCTGCTGGATGCATCGGGGGACCCCAAGAAATTTTGGTCTCTTGCCAAGCATTTCTTTGGCTCAAACAAAAGGCCACTAAATAATGACATGATATTAAAAGGCGTCCATTGCAATGACCCAAGCACCATTGCCAATGCTTTTAACTCTTACTTCTCTGACCTTTCAAGCGACACAAATACTCTCTCCTCCCCTAACTTAATACCTGAAGCCCCCCCCAAAAGTAACCCTCACGTCACTCCTACTCTTTAAAGCTATATCGAAAATGACGTCCTCAAACACCTAACTCCATATCAGACAGTGCTGCTGTTGGGGCTGGACCGCCTTGAGCCCAGACTCCTCAAACTGGCAGCACCTTTCATCTCAGGACCTCTGGCTTGCATATTCAACCTGTCCCTGAGTGAAGGCATGGTGCACGAGGTATGGAAACTTGCCAGAATCATGCCAGTATTCAAAAAAGGTGACAAAAAAGTCATAGCCAACTATAGACCAATAGCAATATTGTCAACACTTGATAAAGTCCTTGAGAAGCTCATCTCAGCTCAGATCTCAGAACACCTCACAAAACACAACCTACTGCACCCAAACCAGCACGGTTTCCCAAAAGGTCATAGCATAGTACTCAAACTGCTTTTCTGCAGCTGACTAATGATATTCTTCAAACTATGGACCAGGGTCACCTAACTGGTGCAGTTTTTATCAACTTGACAAAAGCCTTCGATCTAGTCAACCACCCTCTTCTGCTTGCCAATCTCCACTCCCTGGGTTTTTCGAACAATGTTATAACTTGGTTCCATAGCTACCTATCAAACAGGCATCAAACCGTGAAATTCAATTCGGCCACCTCAGAAAAAGCTCTCATCAATATTGGTGTACCGCAGGGATCTATCCTCGGACCCCTGCTTTTCTCAATGTTTGTTAACAACATTCCTCAAGTGGTGTCCTCCTGTTCATCGCTGCTTTATGCTGATGACCTTGTCCTTTATACAAACTCAGATAATGTCCACTTATTAATCATAAGCTCTCCATGGACCTACAAAATATTCAATCCTGGATCACCAAAAATAAGCTTGTCATAAATGTTGCTAAGACCAAGGCCATGCTCTTTGGTTCCTCTATTAAATTAAAACAGCACCGTAAATCTTTCCAGGTCACCTGGGCGGACAGCTCCCCACTGGAGATGGTAACTTCTTTCAATTATTTAGGGGTCTTACTCGATGAGTCCCTCACCTATGATGCCCATATTACCTCCACCTGTAAGGCCGTGAATGTCAAACTGGGCTTAGCCTACAAAACAAGCTATATTCTTACCCCCACTGCTAGGACTGCCATTGCTAGAGGAATCCTTCTTCCATCACTTTCTTATGGATCCATACTCTATACAAATACATCTAAAGCTAATCTTCATAGGTGGGACACTACTTACAACAATATTTGCTGCTACGCCTCTGCTTCCTCCAGGCTAAAACATCACTTCTTGCTGTACTATGATTTCAATTGGCTTTCTCCCACTGCTCAACATCTCCTCTCTCTTGGGAACCTGATATATAGTGTACTTCGATCTAGTATGCCCACCTACCTAGCCTCCCTGCTAATCCCTCAGCCCATCTCCTATGGTCTCTGATCTACTGAACTTTCCCTGTTTTGCATTCCCAGATGTAGAACTACCAAAGGGAAATCAGGCTTCTCGCATATAGGCCCCTCCTACTGGAACTCGCTGCCCCTTGATGTTCGCCCTTCACCTAATCATGCCATGTTTAAGAAATTGCACCGCTCCCTCCTTACCACTGGTGCTCAATGTACCTGCTTCAACCCTCCATAGGTCCAGACTTAGTCTGCCCTGACTGCCTTGGTTACACCCTCTACTGTGTTAGATTACACCTCTCTCCCCTAGCCCTACTCCCATCCCATCTTTACCTCCCCTTCCTGCCCCTTCCAAACTAATACCCTATCATTCTCAGTAACTTGTAATAATGCCGCCGCTCAATTTGATTTCTTCTCTATGTACCTCATATCCTTGTTATTACTATATTAATCCACACATGTGCACTTATCTACAATTGTTTAATTGTAAACCTATTATGCCTTGTATCATTATTTTGTCCTAAAATTGTCTCACCTTATGCTTGCGATGTACTGCATGGCTCCTGACCCTGTATTCTATGTAAATGTCATCTCCCTATGTTGTTTCTGACCCCCAGGTCTGCCTGAAATGTATTACGCAGCTCCTGACACTGTACACTATGTAACTTATCTCCCTTTGTTGTTGACCTCCCGGGTTGTGCCTGAAAATAGTCACTTTCGTGTCTAGCGCACCTACCCGGTTATCAAAAAATAAATAAAATGGTGTTGCTAGACTTGCTTGCACTGTACAGGCTATCTCGGCATTTACCCTCCAACCACCTCAGTTCCTTTTCTCCCGCCGCTAAGTGCACTGTAGTGATGATGTCGCTCATCTGCTGGGAGTCAGGTCTTTAAGTCTATACAACTACAGTGTTTAGTTCTGTCAATTTAGTTTGTTATTTTCTGTATAAAAAAAAGAAACTGACTTCATTATTTTGTTCTTCAGCCCTACCATTTGAGAGTTCACTATGGATGGTGATGGTAGGGAGTCTCCTTTAGAAAGCTGTTCTGGCAGCTTCACTTTGTCTGGTCCGCCACCCTCTACAGAGGAAGGGTCTGATAACAGGCAGTCGGTGTTCGGAAGGGGGGACATCCCTCCCAAAAACACAAAACAAAGTGGGCCCATTCCCAATCCAGGTCGGGGGACCTGACACCATTCTGCCTTGAGTTCTTCCTCTGCCCTTTGGAAGAGAAAGAAACAGTACTGCTTGAGGTCACCCTCTGGTACGTCGGCCAAGAGTGTTTTGGCATCCCTGAGTTAGAGGCCTTCCCCAGCTCTGTCCAGATCCCCAACAGCCTCCACTTGCGGTCTCCAGAATCTCAGCACCGGAGCCCTTCTCTGTCCTCTGGGGGGTTTCCAGTGGGCAGTTTCACCACTGGGCTGCTCTTATGGAGCAGTGGGTACAGTGTCTAGACTGTCTGCCCCTGCTGGTGGAGCCAGTGCCAGGGCCCACGGACTTGGATGCTTTGGACCTGTGACTGGGACCTTCGGGTCAGGTAGTGTGTTTGGCTCTGGCAACGGCTCCTCCTTTGCCAGTTCTATGTGCCTACCTTCCTCATTCTGTTTCCTCACAGGGACTGGTACAGGGGCCATCTCCTGCCCCTTCTAGGCCAAGGTTGCACACTGGGATGGTACCACTCCTTTGGCACTGGTTTCTATTTGCTGTCATGCACTGTGTCAATTCCGACTCTGTTCCAGTGTCTCCTGTCTTTCCTCTTCCCAGACCTGGTCACAGACTATTGGGCTCCACTCTGTTTCCACCCTACCCCTCTGAGGGAGATCTGGAGCAAGAAGAGTCTGACCCAGACCTCATCATTTCTGAGAAAGGGGATGAGGACTCTTTCAATAATCTGGACAGTAAGCCAGTAGGTCCTTCCATGATCCTGCAAGAGGACCACTCCTTTCAATCCCTTTTAAGGAACATGCAGGCAACCCTGGCTCTTTAGATCTCTTCGTTGGACCCAGGGAAGCTTTAGTACAAGATGGCAGCCACGCTGGGCTGCTGCTTGCAAGAGTTCTAAACTGAGCTAAAATATTTTGCTATCCTCTTTTTATTTTGCCTTTTTCTGCATCTCAGGAGAGCTGAATTAATTGGTATGTGACTCTGGTGACTGTTACTCAGTCAGGAGTCCTAAATTTTATTCATAATTTTAAATAGTGTTAGGTAGGGTCGGGATAGTGAGACAGTTTGAGGAGCTAGCTTTTTGGTTTTTAAGTAAGGTGCTTGAGTGTTACCTTCGGTTACCGCTGTGGAGCCTTTCGGGAGGCGTGAAGAAGCTGAGGAAGGTCCGGTTTTGACGTGAAGTGCCCCCTTGAATTTTCCTAGACTCCATCGTGTGGGAAGACTGCCAGCATTTTGTTCATGTAAGAGAAGCCGGTGTGTTGTAGCGCGATCGGGTAATGCAAGTGGAATCCTGGTTGCATTTCTCTGTCCAGTTGCTGCTCCTGATTTGGGGGACTTGCTGGTGTGCTGACTTTGTGGTCTGTTTTTCTTGGACCCCTGTTGCTGGTGTGCTGGCCCTAGTCACAGAGTCCCTCAGTGTGGGGCTTCTGGGGGCCGGGACTTTGCTTGGTGCTGGTGAGAGTGGTGCCAAAAGCTGAGTTTGGACTGTCATTGACATCACCGGTCCTGATCAGGGAGTTTCCCCGGTGTAAAACATCTGAGGTTGGGGACTTTGGTGCTGATGGGAGAAGCACCATGAAGACTGACTGTAATCCTAGGACTTGCAGATGCTGAGGGCACTTCTGCATCATTGACCCTGGTGCTAAGGGCATACTGTTGGATCTTCTATCTGGTTGGCTTCATGGAGTACTATGGGGACTTTGGGCTGCCTTGGGAACCTGAGCGGTCAGTCTATACAGAGCTGAGGAACTGCTCTCTGGGATTTGGACTTGGGCCCCTGTGGATCTGTCGACTAGGGGACCAAAAGATCTCCAAATTTTGGTATTTTCCCGAGGGGTCCCAGTAGTTGGTGAGAGCAGTGCTGGGACTTCCTTGGGAGCACATTTCTGGTTGTATTTTTTAATTGTTTGCCAGAAACACCTAACTACAAAATGACTGGGGCAGTGAGAGGGCCCTTTGCCTTAAAGTAGTTTTGGCTATGGATTAATATTTTTCTTAGATTATTGTTTTATTTGTATTTTTGTGTGATCCTGAGTATATGGATCACTTATGTGATCTGCAGTCTGCTCTCCTGAACTGTATCTAAAACTTAATTCCGAGCTTCCTGTTTTGGGGGTTGTTTGGGGGGAGGGTTAGGGTTTACTTATTCATATGTGTGTGTGTGTGTAGTGTGTGGTAATGAGTTTTGTTTTGGTTTTGGGATTACGTAGTCAGGGGGGATGTGTCTGGGAAGGTATGAGGGCCTCGGGCAGGCCAGGATAGTGTATGGGGCATCTCAGCTGTTCGATCTTCAGCCTTTTTTCAGCCTCCCTGTGTCAGATACTACAGCAAGGTGCTGTAGGGAGGTTGGGATTGGGAGGAGTCACAGGATCTGATCAGGGTGGGGTGCCCCTTGCACTGCAGGTGGTGGTAGGATCGAGGTAGTGGGGTGCAGAAGGTGCCCTGGGATTAGATGAGACTTAGGGAGGGGCCAGATGTGTTTAGTTCCTGTTACCAGGGTTCCCACCAGACCGAGTGGGCAGGCAGCCAGAGGGGCTGCACTGTCCACCAATCCCCTGAGGGTTGTGCTTTGCAATGCCAGATCAGTCAGAAACAAGACTGCAGTTATAGCAGACTTGGTTTCTTTGGCTCATCTGGCTTGCATTATGGAGACCTGGATCAGTGATGATGCTGGCCCGGTTTTAGAGGCCACCATCCCACCCGGGTATACTGTAGTGCACTGCCCCAGTGTGGAATGCAGGGTCAGGGGGGTAGCCATCTGTTTTAGATCTGAGCTGGGCTTCACCTTGTGCCCAGTGAGAGCACCACATTCATTTGAATGTGTGGCCATCCACAGGGGTCCAGGCACAGGTTGCTTGATACTCCTGATTTACCTCCCTTCTGGGCCGGCGGGAGATTTCTTGCAGGAGGTGGCAGATTTCATCATCGGGGAAACATTGGAGGCCCCCAGATGTTTAGTGCTGGGGGACTTCAATGTTTGGGCTGAGGATGAATCTTCTTGGCTTGGTTACAACTTCCTCTAGCCGATGTCATCTCTGGGCTTTGCAAAAGGAGTTTTCTCCATGACCCGTCAGGGTGGCCACATGTTGGATTTGGTGTCCTCACTGGGGCTTGAGGTAAATAGTCTCAGCACTGATCGGGTCATTTGGTCCGATCATTGGATGGTGAAGTTCCAGTTCAGGGCCCCCTCAGTAGCCCTCCCCCTGCTTTGGCACACCTTTTGTGAACTGGACCCGTTGCCAACTCATTTCTTAATGAGATGTGTTGACTCCGTTGGTCCGGTGTTTGCCCTCATTGTCCGGTGTTCCTTGTCGGAGGGAGTCTTCCCTGATGTCTTGAAGGAGGCATTGGTGAGACCCTTTCTGAAAAAAACATCGTTGGACCCTGACGTCAAGGCAGATTACCGTCCTATCTCCAATCTTCCATTTTTGGGTAAGATTGTCGAGAAGGTGGCGGCGCTTCAGCTTGAGGAGCATCTCATGGCCCATGATCTGTACGAGCTGCTCCAGTCTGGGTTTTGTGCTAGGCATAGCACAGAAACTGCACTAGTTCAGGTGCATAATGACCTCCTTAGGGCTAGAGATTGAGGGGGAGGGAACAATTCTTGTTCTCCTCAATCTCTCTTCAACATTTGACATGGTGGACCATTGAGTGTTACTTGACTGCCTAAGGGAATGCTGCAGACTTGCTGGCACTGTCATCTGCTGGTTTGAGTCTTTTTTATCTAACAGGAGGCAGAGGGTAGTGATGAGGAATTTCTCCTCCTCCCCTGGCCACCTGTCATGCGGAGTTCTCCAGGGTTCAGTCATGTCACTGATGTTGTTTGCCATTTATATGCTACCCCTGGGAGAACTCATTACAAAGTACAGTCTGGGTTTTCACTGTTATACTGATGATACCTAGCTGTACCTTTCCTTTGCCCCTGGAACACCTTGCACAGTGAAAGTGCTCAACAGCTGCCTTGCTGAGATTAATGACTGGATAGCATCCAGATGGTTGCAACTGAATCCCAGTAAGACGGAGGTACTGGTGGTGGAGTTGAACAGAGGGTGTGATAGGATGGCCTCTGGTGCAGAGACAGGGCTTTGTCTTGGCTCTGTACCATTGAAGGCCTTCTCTAGGGTGCATGATCTGGCATTATCCTTGACAGCGGGTTGACACTTGAGCTTCAGGTGGCATCTGTTGTCCATACCAGCTTTTATCATCTGAGGAATATTGCTGGGATAAAGCCCCCAGTTTCACCACTGGACCTCCCCACTTTGGTGCATGCCTTCGTGACGTCCTGGCTTGACTACTGTAATGCACTGTATCTCGGGGTCTCTGGGGGTACCCTGTGCCAACTGCATCTGGTGCAGAATGCAGCAGTGAGGCTGTTGACAGGACAGCCTAAGTATTGTCACATTACTCCGGTGCTGCGTCAACTGTCAGTGTCAGTGGCTCAGTAGGTAGCACACTCGCCTCTGAGGCCAGGAGATCAGAGGGCTGTGGGTTCAGTTCCCACATCTGGCACTTGGGTTAATATCCCAGTACTGACACTGTAGTGCAGCATGAGAGGGGTGCTGCACTTCTGAGGTGCCGTCTTTTGGATGAGATGTTAAACCGAGGTCCCATCTGCCTGGATTGGTGGTAGTTAAGGTGGATGTTAAAGATCCCATGGCACTTATTGAAAAGAGTAGGGGAATTTCCCCGGTGTCCTGGCCAAATTTCCCCTCATTCACTAAAAATGCCACCAACAGCTTAATCTGGTTCAAGGTCAATAAGCATTCATCTGTATCCCCCTCCCTGGGTTGTGCCTGAAAATAGGCAGGATTTGTCTAGTGCACTTACCCGGTCAATAAAAATGAAATAAATAAAAATAAATAAACTGCACTGGCTGCCGGTTAGGTGGAGGGTCCTCTTTAAGGTGGGTTTGCTCACCTTTAAGGCCCTACACAGCCTAGGCCCTGGCTACCTGAAGGACCTTCTTGCACCTGCTGTCTTGGTCTGCTCCCTCTGCTCCTCCTCTAGTGGCCTCCTCACGATTCCCAGGATGAGATTAAAAACTGCTGGTGACGGAGCATTTAGTGTCGCCACTCCCATCCTGTGGAATTCACTTCCTTTAGCTGTTAGGGAGACCCCTTCTGTGGTGGTATTTAAGACACCCCTCAAGACCTTCTTGTATAATCAGGCCTTCCCGGACTATGTTTTATAGTCCCTGTCACACTTGGACAGCTGCTTCTGATCCCTGTATCATTTTATTTTTGTAAATATAAAAAAATGTGTGATGGACTGTGTCAAGAAAAAATTCTGTCTTGCTGGAACTGACACATCAAACCCCCCAGGGATAAGTTCAAAGGACAGGACACAGCTTAAACTGCAGATATCTGAGGTGCAATTGTCTTGCTAGTTTGCTTTGAAGGCAGGAACCAAGATATCCATTTTATAATGCCCTCAGGGAGATCCTTTGATGTGCACTAAGTGTCCCTGAGAAAAGGGACACAGGCAGTGTTATGGGTAACCTCCCAGGAAGCCAGCTCATTTCATCAAAGAGACCTTTGATGTCTGGGGATACCAGGTCCCAGACTAAATTAAGGAGTTCAATATACATTTGCTTTGAATATACAGTGACTTACATCAAAGAGACTTTTGATATCTAGGGTAAAGCAGATCACAGACTGGTTTGGACCAGTCACATAAAGAAAGGCTATTTATTATGTCATCTATTATTTTTGTAAATATCTTAGTAGGACAGCCTGTGTTATAAAATATAAATTTTAATACTCCAAGGCGGAGTTAGGTGACCTCAGAGAGAAGGCCATCTCAAGACTGTTTTTAAACCTACTGAGCAAACCTTAGGAGAGACATTAATTTGCCATTTTCTGAGTGAGAGAAGAGAGACCACGAAGCACTGAAAGATTAAGAAGTAAGGACCTTAGACAAGATTAGTCTGAGTGTTGTTATTTGGAGGAATCTGCACTTTTAAACCTGTTTGTTTTAAGGCTGTATGTGTTGGGATATTTTGTTCTGTAATTTTACTGTTTTCCTATTTTAAAGTAAAAGATACATATTTTAAAGACGGAAGCTGCCTGGTGTGCCTTGAAATTTATTT
Organism: Neoceratodus forsteri; assembly: GCA_016271365.2. Lineage (NCBI taxonomy): Eukaryota > Metazoa > Chordata > Ceratodontiformes > Ceratodontidae > Neoceratodus > Neoceratodus forsteri. The sequence goes on along the minus strand of CM057449.1, from coordinate 364,274,185 downwards.
TCATAAGTGAAGCTTTGAAGGTTACAGTTGACACTATGTATGAGCTTATTGTGATACCAAACTGGGAAACAGATAGAATTCTCTAGGTCTTGCATAGAGTTCTAAGGGTTCAGTTTGTTATACCTGGTTATGTGCCCGTAGGCAAAGATATCTGGCCCCTCGAAGACAGAATGATCTGAGCCTAAAAATTGAGTATGCTAGCAAGAGGTTATCAGTTTGAATCCCTCCAGAACTTGAGACTAAGGTGACTCGAACCCACAAAACAGACAAGAGGGGTTCCTTGTTCTGTTCACTGTTCACAATTCTATGCTCAGAGGTTGTCACTTTGGGAGTAGAGGGCTGACCTGCTGAGTGAATCTGTGACAGTCCCTACCTGTCTTTAAGAAATTGATGCTTAATTCAGTTTTAGTGATTCTGAATTTAGTTGTAGTTGAGGGTGGTAAATTCCATTTTAACTGTTTGGAATATTATATATAAATGTTTATTATTGTGTTGTTTTGTATTTATTTGATTGACGTACAGTGCCCAGAGCCTCCGGGAGGGGTGTCTTTTAAATAAAACTTGCCTTGCCTCCTGTTCCCCCAGCCTTCAAGACACTCTCCAAAGCTGTGTGGTCTAGGCCTGCTGCCATACCTTCTGTCTGTAAATCCATAGATTGGAAATATGTCCCTTCTAAAGAGAAACCAGTTCTGACTTCCCAACCAGTCACAGATGCGCTGGTTGCCCTTGCAGAGAATGACAAGGCTGTTTTACTGCAGGAAGTAACAGCACGTACTATCAATAAGGAACCTTGCAAAATCAATACTATGGGAAAAAGGGCTGTCGCAGCTAATACTGTTGGCATGCATATAGCCAGCCATCAGTACTTCTCCCAGTATGAATATGTCCTCTGGACCTCACTTACGTCTCTTGCGGAGAATCTACTGGAGTGTGACTCCAAGCCTAAGATTCTTCAGACTGTCAGCCAGGGAATAGAATGCAATAGCCACCAGTTGAAAGCATCTATGGATGTGTTCAATACATCTTCCAGAGTGGCAGCTGCTGGAATCTGTATTAGAAGACATTCCTGGCTCTGGATGCCCAGCAACAGGTTATGAATGTCCCCTTTGACAGGACTTATCTGTTCGGCCAATAGGTAGAACAAGCCTTGGAGGCCCCTCAGAAAATCAGGACTGCCATCAGAACAGCCAGGCCGACTCCTGCTGTCTCTCAAAGAGGCAGGAATTGTAACATGCAGTCATTTTGAGGAAGGGGCAGAGGAGCTCCAAACAAACACCAGTCTCCTCAGCCACAAAAGAAAACACAGCAGAAAGTACAGGGACTGAAAGTGCCCAGTACCTCCCTCTGAGAGTCTGGCCCAAGTTCCACTTCAGCTGCCCAAGGTGGGCCTCTCCTCGGCAGTGGGAGGTCATCTGACTCAATTCTGTACCCAGTGGAAGTCTTATCACCACAGACAAATGGGTCCTCAGGAAAGTTCGGAAAGGATACTCATTAAATTTTTCAGAGATCCCCTCAGACCACCCACCCAAGTGGCAACACACCCTGTCAGTTGCACAGTCAGACCTTCTCACATCAGAGATAATGGGCCTTCTTAAAAACAGGGCAGTGGAAGTAGTTTCCTGGACAGAGAGAAACACAGGATTCTACTCCCATTACTTTCTGGTTCTGAAAAAGATGAGGTATGTGCCCCATTCTCAATCTCAGAAAGCTGAATAAACACTTGTACCTTGAGAAGTTCAAGATGGTCTCCCTGTGGCCACTTCTGCCACTTCTCAAACAGCATGACTGGCTGGCATTCCTGGACATGCAAGACATCTACCAGCATATTCCAGTGCACCCAAAGTATTACAGGTTCCTTCACTTTGTGGCCTTGGGGCAACACTACTAATTCAAAGTCCTGCCCTTTGGGTTCTCCTCAGTGCCTCGTATCTTTACAAAGTGCTTTGCGGTTCTCACAGCACACTCTTGAAAGCTCAGCATTCAGGTCTGTCTGTACCTGGATGACTGGCTCTTAGCAAGCCCATCAAGAGAGGACACAGAGTGGTAGCAACAGCATCTCAGTTCCTGACCTCCATGTGGGTTCTGCTATACCAAGAAAAGTCACAGCTTCAACCCTCACAACAGCTCCTCTTTATAGGAACCCTCTTAGACACCACCGATGTGAAGGCTTTTCTCCCAGAAGACAAAAGGAACGACATCTTTCCAATGGCATGTTTCATCATGGAAAACTATCCCATTGTGGCTTGATCCACACAATGGATGCTAGACCTTATGACCTCTTCCATCTTCACAGTGCCTCTAGCTTGGCTACACATGAGGACCACTCAGTGGATGTTCAGCACACAGTGGTCCCCAGTGATGCATCCTCAGTCTTACCCCATCAAAGTGACAGAGCCTCTATGGTGGTCACTAGCATGGTGATCACAGGAGGAAACATACTTTAAGGTTTCCCCCTCTCTTCACTGGAGTCTCAGATAACCATCACTACGGGTGCCTCTGTCCTCGGTTGGGGAGCCCACTGCCAGGACCATCACACTCAGGATCTTTAGACCCAGGTAGAGTTGAACCTCCACATCAACATTCTGGAGATGAGGGCAGTTCTTTATGCCCTCCGAGTCCTGGAAGATGCACTCAGTCACAAGGTAGTCCTTCTTCAGACAGACAACAAAGCAGCAATGTTTTACATCAACAAGTAAGGGGGAGCACACTCCTACCCTTCCTGCAGAGAAGACATGAGGGTCTGGGAGTGGTGTCTCAACCACAATGCCCTGATTCAGGCAGTTTACCTACTAGGGGCTCAGAATGATCTGGCAGACCACCTCAGCAGGACAGAAGCAGATCCTCACAAGTGGTCATTAGCACCAGACATCATATAGTTGCTCTTCGATGAGTGGGGTCCTCCAGACCTGGACCTTTTTGCATCTCCACTCAATGCAAAACTGCCTCAATTCTGCTTCAGAAATCCAGAACCTGGCAATTTCTATCAAGATACATTCGGACTGCAGTGGACAAATCGCTTTCTATATGCATTTTTTCCTCTTCCTTTAATTCAGAGTGTGCTGCTCAGACTGGAGGCACATGGGGGCAACATGATTCTCATTGCACCATATTGGCCTTGACAGATGTGGTTTCCCTTGATCAACAAGTTGTTGATACTTCCTCCATGGCAGCTGCTGCTATGGACAGACCTTCTGATGCAGGGAACCCTGATCCATCCCAACCTGCGCTTTCTTCATCTCCATGCCTGGCTCCTGGGGAGATAGAAGTGGGCAAGTTTAATGTGTCTCAGAGAATCTCAGAGATCCTCCTGGCTGCACATAAGCCTTCCAAGAGGAAGACTTACACAGCCAAATTGAGCTGTTTCTCAGAATGGTGTGCTAAGATCCCCACAGACCCATTTCTATGTCCTCCCAACAAAGTATTGGAGTACTTGCTTGACCTTTCAGAGGCAGGACTTCTGTACTCTTCTATAAAGGTTCATCTCTGTGCAGTCTCTACCTACAAAATACAAAAAAGGCCAAAGAGACGATTTGCACAGCCCCCCCCCTTGTTTCATATCTGAGCCATCATAATCTCCTGAGAATGTACAAAATATCATGACATAAAATAGCTACACTCCTTTGGAAACTTATAACAATACAGAAAATATGGAAACAGAAAATGGGTCTACATGCACAAAATCTTAGAAAGAAATTAGTGACTATAATTCGCTACACTGATTTCCATATACACCAAAACAACAAATTACATAATAATGTCATCTGCCTGCCAGGAGCAAAAATAGAACATATCTCTGAAAGAACAGATACTCTTGTTATTGATAAAAATACCAACGTCATTATTCATGTAGGTACCAATAATGTAGGGCGAACCCATGAGAGATATATGCTATGAATTAATTAAATTAGGTCTAAAAATCAATGACAAAAAAGGCAAAATTGCTATTTCTGGAATACTGGCCTGTCATCGAGGCACAGGTCAGGAAGCACAAGATAACCAGGAGCAGTTGTAAAATTCACAACTAGTGATTTATTCTTAAAAGTAAAATAAAAAAAATAAAATTTTTCGTTATAACTATTTTCAAAGGCAGTACAAACAGAGAAAGTCCATCTGGGTTTCTTCTCAATTTCCAGTCTCAGTCTCTGGGTTTCTCTTGCAAGAAATTGCAGCTCTGTTATTATAAGTCTTTGCAACCCCCACTCATTAAGAAAACAGCATGCTTTTCATACAGTGTTCTTGTAAGTTTCAACAAGTGCAACAAAAAGAACATTGTGGCCCAGAACTGACCTCTTGCTTAAAGCTTCTCAGAGAGTTGGAAAACGGGTTAACCCCTTGAGTTCCAAACAGCTTTTTGCTATCATTTCAACAGTAGGACTATATAAATTTCAACAGTAAAACTATATACAGTTCTAAACAAAGGGATCCCAGTATTAGTTACATTTCCACATAATGATTCATATATATTTTTGTACCAGCAGATATGAAAGGGGGAAGAGCAGACAGAACAGCAAGTGAGGGTAGAGAGATAGTGAGAGGCAGAGAATTGCAAGACCATACGGGTGATTAAGTCCCAGGTCTCACAAGAAAATGTGGTTGCACAACTAGACAGACAAGAGAGAATAGAACAGATCCTTGCATGTAAACACTTTCTTCAGAACAACTGGGACAGGGCCCTATTCAACCCTGTCACATGCCCATACCAAATGCATTACCTAAAAAAAAAACTTACAATGTAGAGAATAAATACTAGATTAAACAATTGGTGTATGAAAGAAGGAATTTTATTTACTGACCATTGGAATGCTTTTTTCAAGATAAAGGTTTATTTACAAGAGACGGTTTGCATTTAAGTAAAAAAGGAGCCTCACATCTCAGTTCATACTTTCAATTAGCATTCGCATGTCTTGATTTAAACTAGAATCAAGGGGTGAAACAAATAGTCTACCAATTACTGTATGATACATCCTGTGAAGAAAGCAAAAGCACAATCTAAACCTAAAACTATAAAACAAAACAAAGATATATTAAAAACTATGTTACTAAATGCACAAAGTCTAAAAAACAAGTTTGATGAACTGTTTAGCACACTGCAATACATATCAGCCAGATGATATTGCCATAAAAGAAACCTGGTGGCCAAATACAGACTGTTGGGGCCAGCACATCCCAAATTATGAATTCTTCTTTAACAGTATAAATGACAAAAAAGGAGATGGCTTGGCCTTATACGTAAACCCTGACTGTTTCCCCATAAATACTGTATTACTAAAAAAATAAAAACCTCACAACACACTGAAACAATCTGAATTCAAATAGATATGGGAAACATGGGAAAAGCTATTATAGGATTTTTTTATCACCCTCCCAGACTTCACCAGAGAAACCTCGGAAGAAATCCTGAACAAATTAGAAAACGTAGCTCACACAGGAGACGTTATGTTTATGGGAGACTTAAATTTAAGAGATATAGATTGGATAAACAAAACAGCAACACAAAACCTTTCTAACCTCTTTATTAATCTATGTGACAAATTATCTTTAAAACAACATGTCCAAACTCCAACTTGAGGACAAAATATCCTAGACATAATTCTAGGATCAGAAAACATAGAAATAAAGAATTGCAAAGTGATAATTCCACTAGCAAATAGTGATCATAACATGATTACTTTCAAAGTTGTTACTGAGCAGGAAATCTAAAAAAAAACAATGAAAATCTATGATTGTCAGAGGGAGTTCCCTTAGAAATGACACACAAACTCCAATATAGTGGGTGTTTGATTGGCAATCAATTTATTTTTCTTTCAAAATCACCCCTTCACCATACACCCACAGTTCACCATGTTTTTTACAATATATACATTTGTCAAGTCATTCATTATACAATTATATAGTCAATTTTATTCTGTACAACTCAGTAATAATATACATCATATTGTTCTTCTTTTGATCTGATCTTCTCGGGATCCAGATGTGTGGAACCCAACACCTCTCTGCTTAAATGTGAATCATAATTCTATTTCTCTGACCTGAGTCCAGGTGCCATTGACCCCGGCCCCCCCAGCTCCTTTGACTCTTCCTTGTCATATTGCAGTCATGGCTGGGTACGCTTGACCCCAGCCCATGTCCGATTTCCCCACCCCGCCTAACCCCTCTTCCCCCATCTTTCCACTAGCCCATCTCCCACCCCTAGAGATGGACGATGGGCTCCCCCCCTTCCAGCAGCCTTTCTTTCTCCCATTCCTCTATAAAATCCCCTAATTACAGAACAAAAGAAAAGATCACTACTGTTGAGAAATGCACCCCATCTGGATGGTATGACCCTGGGTTTGTATTTGTTATTCCCTTGTACCCTATGCACCACCCCTTTAACTTTGACATCAATGCTGCTACTCTCCTGTTAACCTTCTTTCTGGCTCTCTCCACCCCTTTTATATCCCTGGCAAGCCACCAAACCATCCTGGAACTAATGTCCAACCAGCATATCTCCCCCTCTGGCCACTGTAACTGGGTAATAAAATTACCTTCCTCAGGTTCTTGTTGGAACTGCACAAAAGTGAAGAAACAACAGACAAGTGGTTTCCAGCACATAAAGTGATTTATTTCTGGTATATAAAGCAGGCTTACAACCAAATCACAGTGACAAACACCGGGGAGAACACCTCCAATCTTTCTTACCTATAGGCAGCAACAAGTCTCTTCTTCTCAGAGAAAAAGGTGCAATGCAAAGGGTCTTATACCCCTAATTCTAACCATAGCAACTACTAAAAAGATATATAAAAGTCTCATCATTGGATAATAACAAATAACCTAACTACTTACTAGCCTGGGAAAGCATGCTGAGCTAGCAGATAGACAAGATTACTAAACTACCAGTATTCATGAAGGCCACTTGTAGTTACACACATAATTGCATAAATAGTTGCTGTACTGTACTAGAACTAACGATGGCAGTATTGTCTAACTAATGATTATATGATGGTATAAACAGAGGTGTCTCCCAAGTGGTACAATTATGATAGCAAATACATTATGATTCTTTGTAGAAATACAGTAGAACTCATATTCTGACACTTATGCTTGTACGATAAGTGCCTGCACCCTAAGTATTACTGTCTGTGAGGTAGAGAACCAATCAGGGGTGCTGGTCCATGAATAACATTCCCCCCTTGTTGCCTCAGAAGAAGCAACAATCCCAAGTAAGCTGGTGGGGATGAAGCTAAAAAAGTCATTTACAGGCCAGACGCACAAGCCCTGTAAAGAAATTCGAGTTGTTCTCGATGTTGTTTGAGGGTCTGTCACAGGCAGCATAGAGTGAAGATTAGAAAAACCAACAAGAATGCTTGAATAATGACAAAAACCTTAAAACTAAGTTCTACCCAGTAGTTACCAATGGCAAGAATTAAATCACCATCATGAATCAGATCATTAAGTGTATTATTTGCTTTAACTCATCCTCTGACCCTGACACTGTCATCTACTGCAGTTACCCGCTACCTAGCGTTATCACTGCTAAACTACAAACCAGCCTCACAGCACTTGAAGCCTTGTTCTCAGCCAACTCCCTAGTATTAAATGAGGAGAAAAAAAAGGCTGTCCTGTTTGGAACCAGACACCTCGGTTCGGACAGGTGTGACCTTCTCCTGCTCCAAGCAGCCCAGGGGAAGTGAGTTGAGGTCCTAGATAGGATCAAATATCTTGGGATCCTCCTTGACCAGGAACTACCCTATAAACCCCCACATCAACTCCTTAACTAAGTCCATCCACCAGAGGCTTGGATTCCTCTACTGTCTGGAAAACTCCCTTTCTGATGAGGCTCGGCGTGCAATCACTAACTGCACCCTTCTCCCCTACCTCCTCTATGGGGCCCCCTGTTACAGTTCCTACAAGAAGAGGAACTAAGAAAACTAATGTTGCTCTACCATAGAGTGGCACGCATTGCCACTAACTCTCCCCCTAGTAGGCACCACTGTGAAGTCCTCCCTGACCTTCACTGGCCCACCATATATCACAAGTTGGCCTACTCCTCCATTTGCCTGACCTTCAAATTTACTACCACTGGCCCTCCTCTTCATCTGCATGGACTGCTCAACCCCAGAGTACAATGCCGAGATATGAGATCCTCAGCCAGCTGTCCCCTTGACATCCCCCATGTACACAACAACCCAGGCAAGCGCTCCTTGAAATATGCTGCCCCTCATTTATGGAACACACTCCCAGCAAATCTGGTTGATAGGCCTTCTCTCCAAGGGTTCAAGGCAGGCCTCAAAGTGTACCTCCCAGAGCTTAGCCTTTGTGGCTGCACTCACTAGCCCCCACTTTCCCTCCCATCAACTGTGACCATTGTACTTCCATGCCCTATCCGGTGAATGTGACAACTGTGACCCCTGTTAATTCTATGCATTGTGCAAATGTAAATTCTGGATTATCATCCTGTAATTACTCTCTGTCCAATGGTATGTTTCAATTTTAACCACTGTATTATTGTCCACTGTATGTAATTTTTGCTGTATGTATCTAATCCCAGGTCGCCCCTGAAAAAGGGACCTCTGGTCTCGGTGGGCTTACCTGGTTATCAAAATTTAAATAAATAAATAAGATATATTATTGCTAATATAAATCAAAGGGAGCATCTTTTCTAGCTAAAAGAGATTGCAAGGAGAGAGTCGAGGGATCAATGTGCACATTAAAAATAGGCAAATATTGAGACAGGGCAAGCAAGTATTGGGGATCAGTATCAATAATGTCTGGTTCAGGGAGAGGAACAGACGTGGTCACAGTGTGACCAATTACAGTCTTCTCCTGTGGAGTAAAACAAAAATTAGGCTTATCAACATTGCATGTACAAGCTCCATAAGAGAAAGAATGATAATTAGTAACCACACAAAACTCTCCTTCAGAGGTATAGGTGACTCTGAGTGTTGGTACGTGCCAGCGATGTAAGCGTATAGGGCAGGAGAAAGTCTTATTTGTCAGCCGAGTGGTGAAGTGATGTATCTGTTCAGGATAGCTTCTGGATGGTGCTGTTTCAGCATTGAATGCTGAAGATGCAGCAGGAGGGACGTCATCTGGATCAATGTCATTAAGGTTAGTCGGCAGGTCTTCACCCAATGTCAAAGTCCTGTCAAGATGTTCTAGTGAGTAGCCGCAAACTGGTTTTACAATGTCAGAAATCTCATAGCGGCATAAGAAGTAGAATCCTTTCTTAGCACAATGGTTCATGTGAGGAGCCACCCAAGCTTGGAGAAAGGGGTGGTAAACCAACATAGAAGCAAGTTTAGTTCGCTCACAGAAAATGTCATTTTCAAGATGCCAATGGAGTGGATATTTGCCAGCTTGTTTAAGACAGACGTAGCCAGACCAAAGCGTGGTAAGGAGACTGTAAATGTCACAAACATGATTTCCTTAATTGAACAAGATTTGGTCAGGTAACAGGGTGCTCTGTTAGGAAACCTGGAAACGTAACTAATATTATGCACTGTAGACATGGAAGTGTTGAGAGAATTCTTTAAACACATAGAAATGCAACCTGTGTTAGTGCAATGTGGGCAATACCATTTACCCAATCTGCGATCATGAGTAACATCTGGAATTTTGCCTGATTCCAAGTCCCTGAAGAGGGTGTTAACAGTAGAAATAACATAAGAACCATAAGCAAAACATAGAATTTCATGCCCAATATATTGCTTGTCCGCCTCGTGGTTATTCTGAAAAATAAGTTCCTTAAGTTTCTGTATGGTGTCATTGAACCTTGAGCAATCTCCTGCATATTATACACTGTATAATGTTCTTCCTCACTAAGAGAAATAACACCTTGCAAGATAGCAGGCATAACATCATTGCCAAGTGTTTGCTGGAACTTAAGTGTCTGTGCCTTAATGGAGGCAATATCTGCCCTATTCCAAATAGACATTCCTGAGCCAAAAAGGCCAATAACAAACCCAGCTACTCCAGTTATACCAGAAACAGAACCAGCTGCACCAGCGACATATGAGGCTGTGTCCCACTTGATGCGTTTTGGTCTAGGTTAGCACATTTACAGGCTGGTCTAAAAATACCAATATGGTCGGTGGTGTGAGGTCCACCAATAGGATCATTTGTGCGTGTTTAGTAAGCAGCTACCAGATCAGTAAGCATCATACTGTGAAACTTTGAAGTATTAGTTTGTTGACATAAACCAAATTTAGCCATATTCCAATGTGATAAATTGAAAATAACTGGGACATGTATAAATTGCACATTGTTTATCAGAGCTCCTGGGAGTGATGTGGCAGTCAACCCACTAGGAGGGCCATTATCCATACGAGGGCAGGCAAGCAGTTCTTCCTGACTGGGTGGGACTACAGAGAGATCAATCAATCAAATCTTTATTTATCGGGGCGTGACTAGCTGTCGGCCGTGGTGGAAGCAGTTTTGGTGAGCTCCCTAGAAAACATTCCGAAAATACCAAATAATAAAGATTCTTCCAATTTTCTCCATTGTATTTCGATTTTAACTTCAACCTATATCTAATTGCTGTACTCGATTTGAAATGGAGAAGAAGAATAACGAACAGAAAACTAACTTTTTCACTTCACGAGGCCACACTCAAGACGACCCAAAAGGAGATGTCTCTCAACCGGCCACATTAGAAATGTTGCAATCTGCCATTTTGAATCTCACCAAGACGGTTCAGCAGTTAGATAAAAAAATGGACTCTTACCAAGGGAGGATGGCACAAGTTGAACAAAAGATAGATGGCCTGGTTGAGGCTGCCCAGACAGCAGAAAAAACCTCCAGAAGGGCCCAAGCTGTTGCAGCTGAATGTGTTAAAGAACAGGTACTATTGAGATCTCACTTGGAACACCTAGAGAATCAAACAAGGGCTGCAAATGTCTGTATATTGGGTCTTAGTGAGGGGATAGAGGGGGCAGACCTTCTTGCTTTCTGTGCTTCCTGGTTACAGAAAACCTATGATTTAAAAATAGAGGATCACCTAGTGTGAGCCTACCGTATTAATCTTCACAGAGCTACAGGGCAGACTGGAGGAACCAGAACAGTTATGCTACAAACAGCCTCATCAGCAATCCGGGATAGAATATTGCAGGCAGTGCACACTAGGAGAGGAGATGAAGTAGATGGCACCAGAGTGTTGATCTTCCCGGACCTTTCTTATGCTACTCGTAAGAAACGAAAGGCTTTCGATCCGATCCATTGCAGACTGAGAGAACTAGATATTCCCAACAGCATGCTTATGCCTGCCCGTTTGCGAGTTGTGGTAGGCCAGCGTGCATATGTTTACACTGACTCAAAAGAAGCAGTAAAATTGCTGGAGAAGTTGGAGGCTGAACGAGCAGCCAGAGAAGGGGATTCCTCAAATGCATCAGAGGATGGTGATACCTGAGTTGGGACTGTGAGTTATATTCATACTACTCTTACTTAAATCTACAAGTACATTGAGGTCATGGAAACAGTGGTCCATTACTGGATTTATGGAGCTACCTTTCATTGCTTAAGAGCTGAACTTTTATTGCATCTACAAGGGGACTTTTTTAATAATAAAAGGAGGGTCCTTGATTTACTAAAATGAGGTTAAATGTCATTAAAATACATACTTATCTCTAATACCCCTCCATTTATGATGGACTTATTCTAGATTAATTTTCAGCTTGAACTGTTTTCAAACTCTTAACTGATACTGAAGGAGTTTTGCTTTCTTGTTCTTTTTTTTTTTTTCTTTCTTTCTTTTGGGGTGTATAATGGAGAGCTTACTGAAAAGGAGAGCCGGAGATTTATCATATAGTGCTAAACAACAAAGGCAAAAGTGCCGGTTAAGAATGTTAGGGAAATCAAATTATTTAAACTTATCTGTAGGGGCATTGCCAGCATTGGTCAAAGTGTCTATAGTATTGTAAATTGATTTATTGTTTGTTATTCCCCCCTCTCCTGTACCTATTGAAGTCATGTCTCTCTATCCGCATATCAAATGTATAAGAATTTGTATATTGTATGGCATGATTTATGGAATTAAAATGCATTGTGTTGTAATGTATAAAACACATAAATAAAAAGTATAAAAAAAATCTTTATTTATCCAGGCGAATACCATTGAGCATAGCTCATTTACAAGATGGACCTGGTTAGCACAGAAACACAGGATATACAATATATGGACAGTTACAACATAACACATCAGTAATATTATACAATACAGAAATACAATAGTTAAACGTAGTCATAACTGGAGAACAGTTTGGAAACAGTGGTTCAATTCCTTCATGGTGTATAATGAGTCTAGTAACAGTAGTTTGAAGTACTAACGAGGACAATTGTTAGGTAATGGTATATTACATACAATGCCATAAGTAACAAGACAGACAGTGAGAGAGAAGATGATGCAGCATGGTTTTGAAGGCAGAAATCAGTAGCCTCCTGTGATGGGAGTCTCTCACAAAAGGCAGGATCAATGAGTTCAGTAAGATTGTATTGACCAGTGTGTCATGGAGAAGCCTGTCTAATAGAGAGGGTACCATTTTGAGATATATCAGTGTTAAGCCAGTCATGGAATGTACCTTTGGCCAGGTGAGCTACAGGGATTGTGTAGCCCATTGCATCAGTTTGCCATTGAATAGAAAGTGAAGATTTATCCGGGGCAACAACTACAGCATCAAGAAAGGCTTCTTTGCCTTGAGTAACCTTAATGTTTTTGTTTGGAATATTAATCTGAACACCCATGGGAGATGAATGTTCCATTTGGCCAAGCAAGTGATCCAGTCGGTCCTTGTAAGTCTGTGGGGGTGTTATAGTGGTTAGAGTCAGTAGTCCCACCAGTAGGAGAAGAGGGTGCAAGATAGCCATCTTGCTGATATCTGAAAGAGATAAAAAAGGATTAGTTAGCTGTAAGTACTATTCCGCCCTATTGGGTTAGGAAAAGTAAGATTTTAGTCACCTTTATATAGTTTGAGTTGGTTAGCATGGAACCACTTGTCAGCAGTCTTTTTCTGCTGGTGTACTCTAACCTGATGCACAGCAGGGCTGAGCTTGTTGACAATGGGATAGGGACCTTCCCATTTGCTGGCAAAAGAATGAGTTGGTTGTCTGTATTGGAGAAGCATAACTTGGTCTCTGACTTGCCAGTTGACTTCTTTGACATCCTTGTCAAAATGAGCTTCAGCTTGTTGTTGAGCCTTGCCCATTTGCTTGGCAGTGAACAAGTGTGTCTTCATGATGTCATCATGAAATGTTTCCACATACTTGTCTACAGATACTCTATCTGCAGTAGGGGTGTGGAGATCAATTAACAGGTGCTCAGGTAGTCTCATAGCTCTACCAGTCATGACCTCATAGGGTGTACACTGAGTGGTAGCTGCAGGCATACCCCTAATTGCCATCAGTAGTAGTGGCAAGAGGGAATCCCAATCCTTGGGATTATCATCAGTGAATTTGCATAACATCTGATCTTACTTCAAGAGGGTTCCTTCAGTAGATCATTACATATAGGACTAGTGCCACCTGGCATCTGGGCCACATGGCAGACTTTTCTGGCAATACCTGAAGGGGACCGCCCATCCAATGTCACATGACCGACATCAGCATGGCCGTATATAGTGGGCAGTCCCCACACCCGCTAACCAGTTCTTTCCCGCCGTCGCCTCATGTCAGTCGCATTGCAAACTTCCAGTAGTGATCGTCATGAATAGTTCTTGCATCAGATTCTTCCCTCTCTATTTTTCCATATTTCTTCAAAATTCTTGCTTATGTCTTCACCTAAGAAGTGCTCGTCCTGCAGCATACAAATACCCCATAAGGATGGCCATCTTAAGTGCGTGATCTGCTTGGGCCCAGACCACCTTGTCTCATCCTGCTCAGAGTGTCAGCCTTTCAACCAGGCCACCAGAAAGTGGAGACAGCAGGCTTTGGAGGCCCACCTTTTAAAAGTCTGTTTTGCTTCATTAGAAAAGCAAATGGACTGGATCTGCAAGCCTTCTTCAGAGAAATCTCCTCCCTCAAAGAAAGAGCACTGCAAGGAGAAATCTTGGGAGTGGGAGCGCTCCTCAGAGGCCCAGCCAGAGGCCTCTCGGCCCTCGGCGAGCAAGGGCGCTTCTCAGCCGCCACCTAAAGTGAAGCCTTCTGATGGTAAGTTGGACAATACTTCCGTGGGTAGGTTGTCCATCGCTCCTCCCACGGCCACACTGCTACTGCCACTAAGTTGGCCCCCCAGCTACTCGGGGGACCACCCGGCCACCGGTAAGTTAGCTCCCCAGACTTCAGGGGCCCACCTGGCTACAGCCAATAAGTCAGCTGGGGGCTCCTCCCTGGCTCCATCTGGTAAGATGCCCATCTCCGACAGCTGCTCAGACATGGTTCTCCTGTCAGGGCCTAACGGCACCTCTCCCGACATCTGGACAAACCAGGGGGAGGCTACCCCTCTCCCCTCTTCTCCCCCACCAGTACCCTCCCCCTTCTCAGGTGGATACTTAAGGCGAGGACAATGCGGAGCTCCTCAAAGTCAAAGACCATTCCTCGGGGTCAGTTCTGCACTCCCCTGATGGGGTCAATGGGAAGGAGGCCCTTCCTCAGCCATCAAGCCTAATGGTGGAGGCCGCTCCTCTTCCATCGGGTGGGACCCTTCCAGATCTGGCGACTATCCCGGCCCCGATCCCACCATCAGATTTGGCAGACCATCACCCGATGCCAGAACCTCCAATGACAACTTCAGAGCCCGGACCCAGTTGTCTGCTCCAGGCTTCGGCTCCGGTGCCAGACATGGTCCCTTCATCCGGTCCCAACACCAGCCCCTCTGATGCCAGATCCTTTTCCGGCACCAGATCAGGTGATGTTGGTCCCAACATCAGTACCTCAGACGTTGGCTATCCCGACGCCAGATCCGCCACCGATTTATAAGACGCTGGGTCCGATGTGGGTCCCCCTCCATCAGACCCCCTGACGGTGGGGATTTATTCTAGACACCAGACTGTTCCTCATTACCCCCCAGGGTATCCTGGGGACCACTACCTGGCTGGTTCTCCTCCTGATTGGAGTACTTCAGGACAGTACTACCCTGGGTACAATCCCTACCAGGGCTACCATTTCCAGGGTTACCAGGGGTATCACTACCCATCTCCCCCGGTAATCCCTCCTCCTCCTCCTCCCCCACTGCCTCAACCTTTTCCCCCACCAACTCTGGCTACACTGGACTTCAAGACCTTAATTCAGTCTTGGTGGCAGGAGGCACGCTCAGAGTTGGTCTCAGATCTGGAAAGCAAGCTCCCACACCCACGCTCTCCATCCCCGAGGAGTTCTTTTCCTCCATCCATGGTCCACGTCTTGGGGACGGTCCGTAAAACCGTTGTTCTCCCGGACCTTCACGACCTTCCGTACGAGGGAGCGGATGACAATGATGATGATGAGGATGCTGATGAGTCGGTGGAGGAGACCTAGGATGAACCCAAGATTCTGAAGGGCAAGGTTTCCCCCAAGTCCCCCCTGGAGGACCCTGCCTTTTCAAATCTCTTGAGGTCCATGAAAGACTTTTTTGACTGGGAGTCAGAGGATCAGGACCCCATGCGACAGAGGCTTGCTGAACACCTGGACTTAGAGTCTCTTACCCCGGTACCGATTCCTCCTTGGATTGGACCTCACCAGAACCTCACCTCTACGGTCTGGCTGATGCCTCATTCCCTCCCAGCTGTCCCCAAGAGGGCAGACAGAGTGTACCAGGTGCCTAAGGAAGCTCCTTTCCTTAAAGCGTATCCAAAGGCAGACTCTGTTGTTATTTTGGCTGATGATGATCGCTCATCTGTACCCAAGCACATGAGCACCTCTTCTCCAGACAACGAGTTGAGGCAGATGGACCAGTTCGGTAGAAAGGTTTATGCTTTGGCCACATGCGCACTCCGGTCCCTAAATTATGTGGCCCATATGGTGTCCCACCAGAAAGCTAACTTGACCAGGCTGGAGGCCCTAGTCCAAGCTATGGATCCCTCGAGCCTCAAGGAGGAGCTCACCAAGGATCGCTGCCTCTCACGCATTTTCTGTAGGCATGCTCTGCGGGCTACATACAACTCCATTGACTCTGTATCCCGTGCCTCAGCAACGGACGTCACCTTAAAATGACATGCCTGGCTTCGCATTTCTGTCCTCGCCAGTGTGGTACAGTCTGTGATTCATGATGCCCCCTTTCAAGGCTCAGTGCTCTTTGGTGGCAATACCAAAGACATCATCACTGAGCTCCAGGATAGAGGCCTCACCCTGAGATGAGTGCAGTCCATGTACCAGTTAGGCAGTCAACAGCAGCAGCAGACTTTTTGGAAAAGGACCTGGAGGCAGAGGAAATAGGCCCTGGCTCAACGCCAGGGGGAATGCAAGACCACTGGTTCCGCCACTCCTCCTACCTCCAAAAACCAGAGACACTCAGGAGGCCCTCCTCCTGAATGCCCTGCAACCTCCCGACTACCTATCCCTGCCACCTCCTTAGCCTCACGGTGAGGAGCTGGTGGGGGGGAGGTTCACCCACCATGCGCAGGACTGGCAGGACGTAACATCCGATGCATAGGTCCTGCAACTGGTGTCTGCCGGACACACCATAGAGTTTCTGTAGATCCCACCAGACTCTCCGCCAAAAAGGTCTTCCTACTCCCGGGATCAGGCTCTTCTTGTTCGAAAAGAAATTCAAAGCCGCTTGTTCAAGGAAGCAATAGAGCACATTACCCTCTAGCAAAGGGGAAGGGGGTTTACTCCCACTTTTTCCTGGTTTCAAAAAAGACGGGAGACTTGAGACTCATCCTCGACTTGAGCAGTCTCAATCTGTTCATCGAATACAAAAAGTTCCGGATACTGATGCTCCAGAGCCTTCTCCCACTTCTTCTGGAGAATCATTGGCTGTACACTCTGGACATGCAGGATGCTTACCTGCACATCCCGATCTTCCCCAGCCACAGCCGATTCCTGCGGTTCTTATTCCAGGGGGAGCAATTCCAGTTTCAGGCCCTCCCCTTTGGTCTGTCCTCGGCACCTCGGGTGTTTACCAAGTGCCTGGCGGTGGTGGTGGCTTTTTTGCACCACCAGGGTATTGCGGCTTTCCCTTACCTGGATGATTGGCTGATCTCAGCCCCTTCCAGGGATTCCTTACTGGAGGCTCTGTCCTTTACTCTGGACCCATTTAGCAAACTAGGAATTACTGTCAGTATTCCCAAATTATTCATGATACCGTCCCAGAGACTTCAGTTCATTGGGGCGGGTCTGGATTCAGTCCAATGCAGAGCCTTCCTTCCTCTAGACAGGGTAGAGACACTGGTCCATCAGGCTTCCTTAGTGGCTTCATCCAGGACCATTCCTGCCTGGGAGGTCCTTTGACTTCTCGTCCTGATGGCAGCCTCCATCACCACATGAGGCTACCCATGAGAATTACTCAGTGTTCCTTATGGGTGCAGTGGGATCAACTCCTGGATGACCTGGACCATCTGGTCCTGTCAGCAGTCCAGAAAGAATTTCTGTGGTGCAGGGACCCCTGTAACCTTTCCTTGGGTCTTCCTTTCAGAAACCCTATTCCCTTGGCATCCCTGACTATGGATGCATCAAACATGGGATGGGGAGCACCAAGCACAAAGACTGTTGTCCAGCTGGCCCACCAGTGCAGCGGTTGGATTTCCGCTTGTGACCCAGGTTCAGGAATGGACTTGAGTCGTCAGAGGGCCGGCTTGGGGGGGAGAAGGATTGAGCATCCTTAGGACTGCTCTCCATCTCCGGGGGGAAGGGGGGGACCCGCGATCGCACAGGAACGACACCTGGTGGAGGCCGAGTCACCACTCTGTACACAACGTGAAATCGACGCTCTCTGGGGCGGGACAGATGCTGGCATCTTTGCATGTCTCTGCCCCAGCCTACAGGGGAAGGAAAACCTTGGTGAAACCCTTGTCTCTGTGAAGTCCTCCCTGCGATTTCAATCAGCCTCTGCCACCAGAAAAGCTCTCCCAACTAGATACTAGTCCATGGCACCAAATACCGGGGACCGTTGCCACGGCCCTGCTCTCCGGGGGTAAGCCGGGGGTGACCGGGAGTAACAATGGCAATGGGCAGTAGGTGGGAGTCCCGGAGGCCATGAACAGGGCTGATTCCAACAGTTGAGTCCTGCCAGAAAAATCAGAATAAATGTAAAAAAAAAAAAAAAAGACTGTGGTCCAGCTTGGAAGTTTTGTTACACATCAATGTTCCGGAGATGAGGGCGGTCTTGTACATCTTACAAATCTTTCAGACCCTCCTTCCCAAGGGTTCACTGCTTGTCCAGATGGACAATATGTTGATAGTTTGATACCTCAACAAACAAGGAGGAACCTCGCTCATACCCCCTTTGCAGGGAGGTGAGGCGGGTGTGGAACTGGGCGGGCCAGCACAATCTGGCCCTAGTGGCTGTACATGTTCCAGGCATTCAAAATGTCCTGGTGGACAGCCTCAGCAGGTCTCGGACCCTAATTCATGAATGGGAAATAAATCAGGAAGTGGCAGAGTCTTTCTTCCTAAAGTGGGGGCATCCAGAACTCGACCTCTTCACCTCCCACTCCAACGCAAAACTTCCCAGTTTTTGCTCACTCGTTCCAGCGCATGGTGCTTTCTGGCATGACACACTCTCTCTCTCTTGGACAGAGACATTTTTGTATGCCTTACCTCCGTTTCCCATTTTCCAGAGGATTCTCCTCAAGTTTCAGGTAGAGAAGGTGAGGATGATCCTCATCACCCCTCTCTCTGGCCGAGGCAAATTTGGTTCCCGTTGTTATGACAGTTAACAAGAGAACCGCCAGTTCCACTTCCAGTGACTCATGACCTCTTGACCCAGGATCAAGGTCGTCTTGTTCATCCGGGGTTCAAGACACTGCATCTTCATGCATGGTTCCTGCAGACATATTGGTTTCCCACTTCGCGGGGTCTCCTCTCGAGTCGCTCAAGTCCTAGTAGAGGCTCAAAAACCCCTACTTGTTCCACTTATGCCATGAAGTGGAAACGTTTTTCCATTTGGGTGACTTCCAAGAATTGGAACCCATTTTTTTGTTCTGCCCAGCAAGTCATGGAATATCTCCTCCATCTTTCAGACTTGGGTCTATCGTATTCTTCCTTGAAGGTCCACCTTTCATCAATTTCAGCGTACCATGAGCTGGTGGATGGTAAAACCGTGGTTCAGCTGGAAGTCTCAAAAACCTTTCTGAAAGGGATCCTCCTCTGAAACCCCCCATCCGCAGCCCTACACCCCTTTGGGATTTGAACTTTGTGTTGTAGAAACTTACTCTTCCCCCATTTGAACCAGCGATGAGCTGCGATTTACGCTTCCTCTCTTGGAAAATGTTATTTTTTGGTTGCTATTACTTCAGCTCGAAGGATTTCAGAGCTTCAGGCTCTAGTATGTAAAGAGCCTTATCTTATTTTCCACAGGGACCCGGCGTTCCCCAGGACAAATCCTAAGTTTTTACCCAAGGTGGTGACAAAGGTTACACTGAACCAATCAGTGGAGCTTCCAGTTTTCTTTCTGTCGCCTACAAACAAAGGTGAGGCACTCCTGCATACCATGGACATCCACCAGATCCTTCAGTGTTACACATACCAAACAAAAGATATCCGTAGCTGTGATCAGCTCTTTGCTTCCTTTGCCCTCAGGTCAGCGGGCAAAGCTGTTTTTAAGCAGTGCTTTTCCATTTGGTTAGGTAACTGTATTCGCTACTGTTACCAAGAGTACGATAAACCTCTGCCGGCTCCTATCAGAGGTCATTCTACTAGGGGCATGGCTGCTTATGCTGATTTTTTGTGGAACATTGGAGTTCTGTCCATACTTTTACCAAACACTACAGTCTGGACATTGCTTCTAGGTGGAGGGCAGATTTTGGCCTAGCTGTTTTGCAGGGCCTTCTGTCCTAGGCTGGGTCCATTCTTTTTCCCAGTTTTGTTGGAGTTTGTTTTTCTCTTCCTCCCTTTTTTCTCTCGGTCTCTTTTATGAGGGACTACTTGGGATTCAGTCCTATATGTAATGACCTACTGAAGGAACCCTCTCAAAGTAAGATAGTACAGTTACATAGGAACTTACCGTAACAGTAGATCTTTGAGAGAGATTCCTTCAGTAGGTCATATTTTTCCCTCCCTCCTTACCCCTTATATTTTATACACAGGGACTCCAAATCCTGTTTACTCCTGCTGTCAGGCCTCTTTCAGGCTCTGGCAGGAGAACTGGAGGGTGGCCATGGGGACCGCCCACTATATACAGCAATGCTGACATCTCACGTGACACAGGATGGGCAGTCCCCCATCAGGTATTGCTAGAAAAGTCTGCCACACAGCTCAGATGTCAGGTGGTGCTAGTCCTGTATGCAATGACCTACTGAAGGAACCTCTCTCGAAGATCTACTGTTACGGTAAGTTCCTACATAACTGCACTTTTTATGCATTTGTTAGCTCTTAATACCTGACCTGATGATTGAGGATGGTAAGGAATGTGGAATTTCTGATCAACTCCAAGAAGTTGGAGTGTCTGTTGCATCAATTCGACTGTAAAGCTGGTTCCCTGATCTGAGTCTACCTTTAAAGACAGGCCCCACCTGGAGAACAGTTGATCCACCAGGATCTTAGCAGTTGTCTTTGCCATGTTGTTCTTAGTGGGAAATGCCTCTACCAACTTGGAGAACAAATCTGTGACAACGAGTGCATATTTGTTCTTCTTACTGAAATTAGTAAGAGGGCCAATGAAATCGATCTGTATTGCATTCCATGGTTCAGACTGCCTTTGGGGCAGTAACTTTGCATTTTTCTTCACTGTAATGGGATTGTTCTGAGCACGCACTATGCAGTTGTCTACATAGTGTTCCACATCTTTGGCCATGCCAGACCACCAGACGACTGTCTTAAGTCTCTGGAGAGTATTCTGTGTCCCCTGGTGTCCACCAGTGGGAGTGTCATGAACCATATAAATTAATTCAGTTCACAGAGATTGTGGTGCAACCCACAATTTGTCACCTGTATCCAGTTTGTGATACCAGATGAGTTTCTGATCACTGGACAGATGTAGATTGTCCGAGTGACTTTTGTAGGGATTGCCAGCAGACAGTGACTGTTCACTTCCTTTATCTAGAAATTTGAACACATCTCTGATCTCTGGATCTGCTTTGTGTGCAGCAAAAAGATCCAGTGGGGGTTCTGGTACTAGTTTCTTGGTGGCAGCAATTATAGATGTCACAATTGCTGCAATGCACCATGGGTGAGTCATTTCCCATGTCTCCCCCCCTTGAGCACCTGCTTTGGGAAGCGAGTTCACTCATTCATTAAATTCATGATAAGGGTCAGATTTGCAGTGAGCCTTTACCTTGGGACTGTACAACTTGTGAGCGAACATTTGTGTCAGAGTGTGTATATACACAAACAGTTCCCTGTACTTGACAGGCGTACCATCAGATGAAGTAAAGTTGTTCTTTTTGCCAGAATGGAAAGAACTCAGGGATGAGCATACCCAATTGGAACAAAAATTATGGCATCCTTGTCACCATGTGGCATGATCTCCAGTGTACAGGTCACAGCTACCAGTTCGGCATACTGTAAAGAGATAGTACATTTCTTAGCAATGTGCCTGAAATCACCTGCATGATCCCTAATGAGCACTCCAAGCTCCGCTATCTGTTCTCCATCCACATAGGATGCAGATCCATCTGTGAAGATGCGGAAGATTGTGTGGTCTTCCAGGACCTCAGGTGTGGCTGGCAGGAAAGGTCCTGGGTCAGGTAGGTAAGGTGGTTGGAGGGCACAGTCATGAGGCTTACCTATGTACAGCAGTTGCTGACATTTTGGCAGGCAATACTTTGATATGTCTATCCTGCAAAAGCAAACACTGTTGAGTGAGTCTGGTGTTAGAGACTGATCCATCTTTTACTTTGTCTGAAAGCAAAAAGTTAGCTGGAGTGTGACAGGTATACAGAATGATGGGAGCATACCCAATGATATAGGGAAAATGTTTGACAGCCCAGAAGGTTGCCAAAAGTGTTCTTTCACAGAGACTGTATTTCCTCTCAACTGGGGATAGCATCTGAGATGCATAGGCAATGGGCCTATAGTACCCATTATACTTCTGTGCCAGCACTGCAGACATAGCCACATTAGAGGTGGGAGTTTCTAAGTGGAAAGGTAATCTTGGATTTGGGTTGATCAGTGCTGGGGCTGAGGCCAATGCCTGTTTGAGCTGGGCCACAGCTTCAGTGTGTGTGTGGGGCCCCATGTCCATGGGACATCCTTTTTCAGCAGGTCATACAGGGAGCAGCCTTCAAGGCAAAATCAGGGATAAAATCCCTAGAGTAGTTTACCATTCCCAAAAAGCGTCTCAGTGTTGCCACGCTAGTGGGACATTGCAGATCTTGTAAGCCCTGGATCTTCTTGACAGCTGCCTTGGTCTGTGATGCAGAGACCAAGGAACTTAACCTCCTTCTGACACAACTGTGCTTTAGAGGGGTTGCATTTAAGGCCTGCTCTCCTGATGAGAGTCAGCAGTTCATCTAAAAGGGTTAGGTGTTCTTCTTTGGTGGAGGTTGCTAGAAGCAAGTCATCCATGTGCTGCAGGAGGCACTGGGGAGTGGAAATCCCTGCAGAGCATCCATCATATGGAGATGGAAGAGGGAAGGGCTGATGTGAAAACACTGCAGCAGTCAGGTCCAGGTGTACTGGCGCCCATCAAAGGTAAAAGCAAATTTGTATTGGCTTTCCTGTGCTAATGGGAGTGACCAAAACCCATTAGAGATGTCAAGAGCTGAGAAACATTTTTTGTCAGGTGTCAGCAACTTGAGCACATCAGGGGCTGATCCCACAGTTGGGGCACAGCTGGGGATAACTTGGTTAAGCTTTCTGTAGTCTATTGTAAGCCTCCAAGCTCCATTTGGCTTTTTCACAGGCCAAATGGGTGAATTCACAGTGGAAACACAAGTTCTAATCACTCCTTGTTGTAGCACTGATTGGATGGTCTCCCTCAATGAGGGTAAGGCTTCAGCAGGAAATGAATACTGCTTCTGCCTCACAGGATTAGGTCCTGGGATCTCAGTGGTGGTGTGCATCCTACCACAATCATGCTTGTTGGTAGCAAACACACCAATATGTTACTGTAGCAAAGGTTGTAGTTCAGGAAACAAGTCATGACTTTCAAACAGAGCCATGACATCATACTCTTTGTTGTTATAAGAGATAGCTGCCACCGCATGGTAGTCTGGTATGGTGACAGCATGACATTGTCCCTTGATCTGTAGCAATAACCTGTTAGTTAGGGCCACCACACAGCCATTCTGTGCAAGAAAATCAGTTCCCAATATGCTGGAGTGATGACGTAATACCATGAGGTGAAAAACTAAATTTGTTTTAAGATGGCCTACCTGTACTGGTAGAGACACAGATCAATAAGTTTGCAGTTGGGTGCCATCTACACCTTGTGCGCTGGTCTTCCAGCCGGTAGACCAGGCAGACATGACTGGGTTCTCATCATGGAGAACAGACATAGCTGCTCCTGCATCTTGAAGCATGTCCAGTTGGTGGCCCCTGACCATGGCCCTTACGCAAGGCCATCCATTTGTGTTGATGAGCAGGTCACTCACAGTCCCGACTGGGGCCTGTAATTTTCAATCAGTACTACTCCCGACTTCTTCCTCATCCTCCTGTTGCTGTGACCTGAGGCCTTTGGAGGATCATTGGGTCTCCTCTCTGTGCTTTACAGGGCATGAATACTGTACCTCTGTCATCAGGGCTGAAATCTCAAACTGTTCAATGGGTGGTTCCCGAATCACCACATTGGCCTGGCCAGTGCCCGATGCTGTGAAAGGGTTTTTTCCTTGGCTGCTCGGTTGTTTGGTAGCTGAAGACCAGAAAGGGTTGGTGCCATTGCCAGCCAGTGCCAGGGCCACCATGGAACATGTGGATGTGGCCTCGTTCAGCTGTTTGTGGAGGGTCTCATTTTCATCCTTTAGACCCCGATAGCTGGGCCTATTATGGTACTTGTCATCAGAATTTGATTTCCCATTCCTGTTGTAGTTGTTATTGTTCCGGTTATTCTTGTAGTTCTAGTCCCACCCCCCCTCCTTGTGCGACTGTTGGTTGTCAGAAGGGGCATCCTGTTTATAGTTATTGCCTTCCACTACATAATGGGTTAGGGTAGAGCCTACTGCAGTGACTTGGACTGGGGTGGCCTGGACCATTGGATTTTGGATGACAGCGGCCTTGTTTGTGTTTTTGCTAGAAGCTAAGTTATGGCGGTAAACCTGGAAGGCCCGCTCCTTCCTGGTGAGGATCTCTTCAAAGGTGTTGGACTGCAGGTAAATGTTGAGTTCAGCCTTTTCTCAAAGAGCCAGAGCCATGTTCCGGATGTATAAATCATTGAACTCAATTTGATTTTTGTTAGCGTTCTCACCTGCGAGGCCTTTTCTGGCCTCGTAGGTGAGCCACAACCGTTGATGGTAAGCTGCCGGGCTTTCCTTCACATTTTGCTTGACCTTATAGGCCAAGCGGGCTCCAATGATACCTGGGGAGTTGGCAGCAAGGAGTGCCTGTGCGATATCGTTGTCATCGAGCATCTTGCAATTGCAGATAGCCTCCGGGAGTTTGGCCCAGAGGGTAGGCTCGATGGTTTGTCCTAGGACTTGGACTTGGTACTCAGGTTGGAGAGAGAGAGTGCTTCTCGCAGAGGGAGTGCACCTTCTCCAAGTGACAGCTAAGGTTGTCAGTTGGGCCCATCTGTCCAATGCCTTGGGCAATTTGCTGAACAGAATGAGCAACCTGTAGGGGATTGGAAGTGGGGGAGCAGTGTTTAGTTCCCCCCGACCCAAAGCACGTGAAGGGCAGCTTCTGCTGCCGCATCAGCGACTGCCTTGAATGCATTCTCTTAGGTTACAGCATTTTTGAACATATGTCTGATCTGCTGCTGCATGGAAGACCTTCCCTCAGGGGTGGATAGTCTAGTCAAGACATCCTGTACAATGCCTCACACTTCCGCACCATCTTCCCGGAAAAGGGGAACCAGTGGAAGCAGGCTCCCAATTGCAGGTGGGTGGCCTCCCATATCATGGGGGCCACCATGTTTATGTTGATGTGGCACTGTAAAAGGCATACCAATGTGACATGGGGGTGGGCTATAACGGCCGCCATCTTGGGAAACGGTGGTAAAGGCCACTGCCCTGTAGGGCAGGGTCTCAGACATGATGAGGCACCCTGAGTCCTCGTAATCAGAGTCGTCATCACCTGATGGGGTAATGTCAGTGCGTGTGTACTGAAAAACATTCATGGCTTTGACATGACCAGTGAGAATATTTCACTGATGGTGCATTCTCGCCCCTACATTTCTTGTGACAAACTTTAGCAGTGCCCTGCTCAATACCCTTCTCAACCTCATGCTGCAATACTGTGTTCACGGCACCCAATTCAACATTTTCCCTAAGCTCTTTGTCTAGCTCATGCATCAGTCTCACATTCTCTTCCTTCAATGGGCTGGCAGTATAGTCTAGAGGTTAGAGCAATGAGCTGTGAACGAGCTTGGTACATCCAGCAGACCAGACCTTGGTTTGATTCTCATAACCTCCACTTGTATACTGTGTGACTCTGAGCAAGTCACTTAACTGCCCAGTGCTCCTAGGTCGCCCCTGAAAACAGGCACTTGTATCTAGTGGACCTTACCCGGTTACCAAAGACTAAAATAAATTTAACATTGTCCTCTCTCAAACTCTCATTCATATCACTCAAAATGTCATTCAAATAAGATAGCTGTTTCTTATCACATTTTAACCTTTCACTGTCATTCCTCAACATACACAATTCCTGCCTTGAGCAGTGTGCACTGTTGTTATGATCACAGAGTGACTGTGTCTCCTCTTCGAGTTTCTGTTCCCTTTTCAGTAACTCCGATGCCTGCAAGCCCATCTCTTTTTTAGAGAAGCATTTTGCAGCTGAAGGGAGGCACATCGTGCTAGTAAACTTTCTACTACTGTATGTAAAGCCACTACCAAGAGACCTTTGGTGTGGTATTTCTTGGTTTTTTGCTTGGACTCGAGATATTGTTCAGAAATAGCAAGAAAGGGGTCTTCAGCTGATCCCGTGTCCAGCGTGAATTCAGTCCATACTCCATGGGAGGTGAGGTTGTTAGAGACATCGAGTCTCAGTTCTGTGCACAATTAAGGCATAACAAGCAAAGGGGTAAACAGACAAACAAAGAAAACAGTCAAAAGACTGGAATAAAATCCTTGGCACCATCACCCATCGGCTTTCCAGTCCCCGTGGGCAAACGGTGGTGCCAAGGCAGTACGCTGCTACTGACAAAGGGGAGTGTACCAGCGGTTCGGTGTTGGTCTGCTATGCCCGAAACCGAGACAGAACAGTTCCGTAAAGGAATAACCAAAGTACGTTCGAGTAGGTCCAAGTGGACAAAAATGCACCACACTACTCGACGTTCAGTTCAAAGAACTTGAATGGAATTCTCACTCAGTACATTCCAGCCTGCATATGATCACCAAATGTAACTGGGTAATAAAATTATCTTTCTCAGGTTCTTGTTGGAACTACACAAAAGTGAAGAAATGACAGACAAGTGGTGTCCAGCACTTATTGATTTATTTCTGGTATATAAAGCAGGCTTACAATGAAATCACAGTGACAAACACCAGGGAGAACACTTCCAATCTTTCTTACCTATAGGCAACAACAAGTCTCTTCTTCTCAGAGAAAAAGGTGCAATGCAAAGGGTCTTATACCCCTGATTATAACCATAGCAACTACTAAAAAGATATATAAAAGGGGCATGGCCAAGCCTAGGAGGAAGATGGATGTCTAGACCCAGCGCTCCTAACCCCATCCAGAATATATCTGTACCATCCTTGATATAATAGGCAATTCTTTGCAAGAAACTCAAAGCACACAAGCTATATCTATGGCCTCAGCTAAAAAATCAAAGAAAAAACAATCTCATTTAAATTTTCAGAGAGCAGCAGATACATCAAAGCTGGGGCTGAGAAGTGTGGGGTGGCCTACAGCATCAACAACTATGGATCCCACTCAACTGGCTTCCAGGTCTACTGCTACAGCTACACCAGTTTCCAACAATTTAGAACATCTCTTGCATACCTTGAAATTCCACCTGACACATCAGATGAGGTCAGGGTTTGGCAATATCAGTGCACAGCTAACGAACTTGAAACAAACAGGCAACTCCTTAAGTGATACTGTGGAGACTCATGCAAGCCGGCTTGATGAGGCAGAAAATAGGATCAGTGCCCAGGAGGATAAAACCTCAAGGACTGAGTCCTCCCTACAACAAGCCTGAAAAGAAATTGAGGAGCTGAAAAATGCCATCAACGATCATGAAAATTGTGAGCGCAGATGTAATATCCGTGTAGTCGGGCTCCCGGAGGGGAAAGAGTGCTCAAACTGTGCTGTCTACATGGCTAAATGGCTGAAAACAAATTTAGATCTAACAGAAACAACAGATCTGAAAATACAAAGGACGCACAGATCCCCCAGTAGGTGACCTGGTCCTGATGAATGTCCAAGGCACCTCGTTGTAAAGTTCCTGCGATTTCAGGACTGAGTGCTCATTCTGAAGGCTACAAGGAAAAAAAGAAGCAATTCTGGCTGGTGGGAAAAGAGTCAGCATCTTCCCTGACTTTTCGAGGAGACTCCAGTTAGAAAGGTAGGCTTTCAATGAAGTTAAGAAATCTTTGCATGGCATCGACTGCCCCTTCGCTATGCTCTACCCAGACCATCTTGTTATCCACCCAAAGAATCAGGAGGTACAAGCATTCAGTGACCCAATGGCAGCCAAAGCTTTCGTGCAGCAACTATGAGAGAGATCCTCCCAAAGAAGAGATGAAAATTTCTGAATTTGAGCTCCAAAGTACTTTTCTTTAATCTGGGGCCTTTGCATCAGACCAGGGGTGGGGGCGCTAATTGGGCCTCGGCCCGTAATGGTAGAGCAATCCAGCTCATAGCGGCTGGGCCAGGTGGGCCCCCTCCACCCCTAAGGATCCACGAAATGAAGACTAATCTGGGGCGTGAGGGGCCAAGTCTCAATTAGGCAACAAAATTGATCCTGTTTTGAGGAGCAACCCGAAAGGCTGACTGGTTTGGTAATTAGCACAGTTAGCTGAGCTCTCCAAGGCAGGTGACCCCAAGTCAGGAGAGCATGAGACCTTTTATGTATGGACTGTTTGGGGCCTCGTGGATATTCTGAGATCGCTTGGTTATTTAATTTGGTATCCTGGGACTTTTGAAGTCTGAACTTTGACTATGCCTAGCCATATTCCTAGTCCATATTTGAGATGTCATAATCTAGAAACAACTTGTTGCTTTTTTACAAAGGGATGGCGCAGCACTGTACTGAAATTAGGGGTTGTTGGTCACTCGGTGGAGGGGAGGAGTGAATGGGTTTATTTCATTCTGCAGTGACCTCTTCGGAGACCTGCTTGGGGTGATCATATATTAATGCAGTATTTCTGCTTTGTGGTGTTGGTTCTGGGGTGGGAGGGTGGGCCATGGCATCATTTACACTGGAAATGGGGGATGCGAGGGGCTTTCTCTGAAGAAGGATGTAAGAGCAATCACTATTGACAACCTGTACAAGCATATGGGGTGGTTAGAGAGGCCAAGCAGAGACCGACCAGTGGTATCCTCCACCACGATCTGGGAGTCCCTTGTATTCCTCCAGTGAGGGGCATGCAGTGTCTGTAATTGGGGGCTGTTGGTCACCTCAGACTTTCACGAGAGAGTGCATGGTGACTGGCTGCTTGGTCTCCTTCCCCCCTCAGGATCACCTTAGGGAGGTGCATATGTTAAATCTCTCCCTGTGAGAACCAAAACCACAACATATGCAGGCAAAAAAATGGGGTTGGGAACTCAGCCACGAAAGTTAGTGGGATACAGGAGGTATGAATCAGTCAATGAGGGTGTGGGATGGGAAGGGGGTAGGGAGGACAAAAGGGTTTAAAAATGTTACTGATGTTAAAGTAGGTAATATACTTCAAGTTGTTAGTGAGGGGAACTATTTTAGGGGAATTTTCTTTAACCTGTTGGGGGGTTCTTTAGAGGATAATTGGTGTTATATTGAAGAAGTTTAATATTAGAAAGTTTTTGATTTTCCACAGGTTTTTCAAGTTGCAAAAAAAGGAAAAAACTTCAACAGGTGTCACTTTGTAGAGCACTAGAAAAAAATTGCTCACCTTAGTAATTATGTTTCTTCTATTGGAGTCTTGCTGTATTCTGACAAGTGCAGTTAGCCCCAGCCTTTAAACTGCCCCAGAGAACAAAGGATTAACCTTTCTATGCAGAGCATAGAATGCTGAGCTCGAGCTCGGTTGATGTCTCTGTCTGTTTCCCTTTGAACGCTAACCGTCAGATTCTTCCGAGTAACACTTTAATAGTATTCTATGTGGAAATTGTAAAACAAAATTTTTAATAGCCAACTGGCAACAAAAAGTTTTGGACTACCAAAAGAAGACTCAAAGTCAGGAAACCCAAAACTCAAAACCCAAACCAAACAGGAATATAACAAAATAAACATCCATACAAGAAGAGGGTATTAAAAAAGCACCCCTGAGGTACAACACTGCACCTGCCCACCCACTTCCCAAAAACAGGTTCTGACAGGAAAAGCAGGGAGGGAGGTCAGAATACAGCAAGACTCCAATAGAAGAAACATAATTACTAAGGTGAGTAATTTTTTCTTCAAACAACTTGAAGTCTTGCTGTATTCTGACAAGTGCAGACTGCCAAACAGTACCTCCATGGAGGAGGGACAGAACCTACTTTGGGAATAGGCTCTGAAGTACTACTGTGCCAAACCGAGCATCACTCCTAGCCTGGATAACTAGAGAGTAATGTTTGGTAAAGTTATGGACTGTTTTCAAGGTGGCTGCTTGACAAATTTCTAAGAGAGGGATATCCCTGGCAGCAGCCAGGGAAGCAGCTGTACCTCTTGTGGAATGAGCCCTCAGGCCTGAGGGTGGAATTTTTCCCAGTTTTTCATAGCAGAATTGTATACAAGACACAATCCACCTGGCAATAGATCTCTTGGTGGCAGGTTTGCCCTTTCCCACTTCTCCATAAGTGAGGAACAACTGGAGGGAGTCAAACCTGTGACCCTTGGTACGCTCTATGTAGTAACTAAGTGCTCTTTTAACATCTAAACTGTGTAGCCTCCTCTCTCCTGAGGAAGAATGATCAGTGAAGAAGACAGGAAGAGACATAGACTGGTTTAAACGGAAATCTGAAACCACTTTGGGCAAGAACCTTCTATTGGTTCTAAGGATTACTTTATCCCTGTGAAAGGAGATAAAATCAGGTTCCACTGACAGGGCTTGCAATTCACTGATATGCCTGGCAGAGGTAATGGCTACCAAGAACACAGTTTTCCAAGTCAGGTACTTAAGCTCTGCTGAAGACATAGGCTCAAAAGGGGGTTGCATAAGTTGAGCAATGCAAACATTCAAATCCCAGGCAGGGGCAGGGTCTCTAAAAGGAGGATTGGTGTGAAGCAATCCTTTAAAACATTTACAGAACACAGGATGAGAAGATAGTGAGGAAGACTTCCCCACAGACAAAAATGCAGAAACAGCTAACAAGTGTACCTTGAGAGTAGCTGGTCTGAGGCCTAGGCCATTAAGACGGACCATATAATCCAGAACTGTAGGCAATCCCGCAGTATCTGGAGAAATATGCTTCTTAGAACACCAAATGCTGAATCTCTTCCATTTGGAGTTATAAGCCTTTCTGGTGGGGGGCTTTCAAGAAGCATTGAGAATATCCAGAACCCCTTGGGAAAGATGCAGATCTGCAAACTCTAACTCTTCAAGAGCCATGCCTTGAGATTTAGAGACTGAAGATTGGGGTACCAAATCCTCCCCTGAGAGGATGTTAACAGGCTGTAATTCCTTGGAAGAGACAGGTGAATATGGACTACTAGGGACAGCAACAGGGGGTACTAGGGCTGTCTGGCCCAATCTGGAGCAATCAGAATCACTTTGCAAGGTTGAGACCTTATTTTGACTAAAACTTTGAACAGGAGTGGGAAGGGAGGTAAGGCATACAGAAACTTCCCTTCCCAATTCAGAATCAGGGCATCCAGGGGGACTGAGCCTAAGACTGGAGGTCTGCAACAAAAGAGAGGGAGTTGGTGATTGTCTGGGGCTGCAAAGAGATCTATCTCTGGAGTGCCCCACCTTGAAAAAATCACTTTCTACACCTGAGGGTCCAGGGACCATTCGTGATAGCCCTGAGAGGTCCTGCTCAGTGCATCTGCTAGCACATTGTCCTTCCCTGGAAGGTGAACTGCTACCAGAGAGGTTTTCAGGGAATAAGCCAGGGACCACAACTTCATGGCTTCCATGCACAAGGCCATGGACCGAGTGCCTCTCTGCTTGTTTATGTACCACATGGTGGTGGTGTTGTCCGTTCTGACCTGAACCTCCTTGTTCTGTGCTGACTGAGAGAAAGCCTTTAGGGCCAGAAAAACTGCCCTGAGCTCTAGGAGATTGATATGGAGAAGGGATTCTTGGGGGGGACCACAGCCCCTGGGCAGTAAGGGACCCCAGATGGGCTCCCCAGCCCAGAAGAGAAGCATCCATGGTAAGGGTCACTGAACAAGGCTAAGTAGCAAAAGGAACACTTTGTCTTAAATTGTCCTGATTCTGCCACCATTGGAGGGCTTGGATCAAGGTTAGAGTCACTGGGATCAGTTTGGTAAGGGAATTCTTCCTCTGAGACCAAAAAGCTCTCAGGCGGAACTGAATATCCCTCATCTGGAATCTTGCCCCTTGGACCACTGCTGTTGAAGCTGCCATGTGGCCCAAGAGCTGGAGGAAATGCCTTGCTGGTCAAGATACCCGAAGGCTGAAGGAAGAGGCTAGTTCCATAAGAACTCTTGCCCTTTCTAGAGGAAGAAAGGCTCTTGCTCTGAACGTGTCCAGTTCTGCCCCTATAAAGGTAAGAAGCTGGACTGGTTCGAGAACTGACTTGGGAAGGTTGAGAAGAAATCCTAGAGAAGTGAGCACTTGCTGGGTCACTTGCAGGTGAGACTTGACTTGGTTTGGAGATTGGCCTACTATTAGCCAGTCATCCAGATATGGTAAAATGGAAATCTTTTGCCTTCTTAGAAAGGCAACTACTACTGCCAGGCACTTTGTGAAAACCCTTGGGGCTGAGGTTAGACCAAAGGGCATTGCTCTGAACTGATAATGGCCTGAGAGCAACTTGAACCTGAGGTACTTTCAGTGGGAGCACCTGATGAGAATGTGAAAGTAGGCATCTTTGAGGTCCAGGGAGGCTAACCAGTCCCCTGGCTTTAGAGAGGGAAGGATTATTGCCAGAGTTACCATCTTGAACTTTGGTTTTAAAAGATGTTTGTTTAGATATCTTTGGTCTAGGATGGGTCGCCACTCCCCTATCTTTTTTGGGGTCAGGAAGTACCTGGAGTACAGTCATTTGCCCCAGTGTAGGGTAGGTACTCCCTCTATGGATCTTAAGGCTAGAAGAGAAGAAACCTCTGCCTCTAGGGCAAGGGTTTCCGAGAGATTTGCAGGTGGAAAAGATCTGGCTCTCATCTTTGGAAATTTTCTGAAGCTGAGAACCAGTCCCTGGCTTACTACTTCCAGGACCCACTTGTCTGATGTAATAAACATCCAGTCCTGGACAAAGTAAGCCAGCCTGCCCCCTTCTGGAACAGGCCCATCAGGGTGTCTGCTTGGCAGGGGCCTTAGGCTGAGGAATGGATGCAACCCTGTTCATCCCCCTTCTGCCTCTCCCTCTGTGAAAAGGAAGAAGAGGCCTGTGCTTGGTAAAAGGGCCTTTGAAAAGGCCTGCCCCTGCCCCTAGACTGCTGCCTTTGAGGAGTTGCCTGCCTCTCCTTGGCCTGAGCATTCCTGTAAGTGGTCCTGTATTCATCCATTTGCTTCATGTAATTCTCTGCCTGCTTCCCAAACAGAGAATTACCCACTACAGGAAAATCCATGGCCTTAGCCTGGGTGTCCTGCGAGAGGCTAGTACATCAGAGCCAAGCCATTCTCCAAAGAGTCACAGATGTAGCCATGACTCTTGATGACACATCATTAGAGTCCACAGCAGCATGAAACTGAACTTTAGATGCCTCAGTCCCATCTGCAGCCACCACCTCCAGCTCCTTGGCTAGCTGGGGGGAGGCCTGTTTAGCCAGTGCCAGTACAGTGTTCCACCTGGACTTCTGGCACCTAGCCATATAGACCATATCATTTGCCTGTCTGAGTCCCAGGGAAGATGCCATGTACAGCTTTTTTGCCATGGCATCAACCTTCGTAGAGTCTTTGTCTAGGCGGTGTGAAGTCAAGGGAATGCTTGCCTTATCACAGGCAGCAGCCTGCACAACCCCAACATGGCTGCATTGGTGATATAAAAACTCCATTTCTGAGCCTGAGAGTGTATACCTCTTGTCCATTCTTCTGTCCGCAATAGGTACAGAATTGGGAGACTTCAGAATTTTCTGTGTCTGTTTCCCAAAAGATTTGTGAAGGGGAATAGACAGTCTCCTGGACTCTGGGATGTCCATCATTTCTACATAAACAGGCTCCTCCTGATCCTCCATTGCCTCTTCCATAGGAAGCTGGAGGGTCTCAGCCACCTTTCTGTAGAACATAAAGTGGGAAGGGGACTCAGAAAGCCTAGGAGGGGATACACCTGAAGGTCTGTCTGAGGAGATGTCCGGTTCCACAGGCACATCTAGACTTTCACCATCACCATCATCATCTTCAATTTCCCCTTCCTCCTCAAACTCCAGTTCATAAAATTCTTCCAAAGTATAATCGTGAACCGGGGGAACCGAGTGAACCGAGCCCCTGCCAAAAGGTGCCGGATCGGTCGGAACCGGATGAAGCGATTCCACAATCCGGATCGCTCTGGCTATTTCTTCAGCAGTCATAACATGAACTTCTGGATCCAAACTGGACAATTTGTCTGCGCTTTCTTTTAATCGGAACCGACCCCTCGGGATCGACTCTCCTTTTGCCCAAAGAAGTATCGCCCTGGTCAGAGGGCACTCCTTCTGGTTCGGTCGGAACCAAACCGGGCTGGTCATCCAGGTCAGCGGACTTCTCGGCCTCCTTTTCTCTCAGTCTACCTAATCTCTTTTCCAGGGTAGATTTGGAAAAATCTTTGCAAATTTGGCAGTCTGAATCGAGGTGGTCAAACCCCAGACAATAAACACAGGTGGTGTGGGGATCGGCCTTAGCAAAGACCTCCCCACACTCACTGCAGTGTTGAAACCCAGTGGGCCGTTTTTCTTGGGTTTCTCAGACATGGCCAACCTAACCAAACTTACCCTTTTTTGGCAACCGCCAGGCAAGACTCCCTTATCGGTTCCTAACCGTGTCACGGGTCTTGGAAAAAAACATTTCAAAATACGTTTTTTTTTAGAACCGATAAGAACCGGTAACCGCACACTAAAGTTACACAAGAATTAAACAAATGATCGGTTCGGCAGAACCGATCCACACTTTTTACAAGTTCCACACAGAAATACAGCACAAAACCCATCTAGTATTCACGGTACCACAGACAGAGACTGAACCGACTATGCGAGAAACTTTTTTCGGTTAGAAACCGATGAAAAAACGACACTTAAACTGACTTTCGAACCGAGCTGCAGGAGAAATCTCCGGAGCGACTGTTCAGTGAGGCGGAGTAAAGAAGCTGATGGTTAGCGTTCCAAGGGAAACAGACAGAGACATCAACCAAGCTCAAGCTCAGCATTCCACGCTCTGTATAGAAAGGTTAACCCTTTGTTCTCCGGGGCAGTTTAAAGGCTGGGGCTAACTGCACTTGTCAGAATACAGCAAGACTTCAAGTTGTTTGAATATAGGAGTTTAATTATAGCTACTCAGGTTCTGACCATTATCACTGGGGGACTAGGACGAATACATTATGTTTTATTACATGGAATGTGAGGGAACTCAGAACAGCTCTTAAAAGGAAAAAGGTTTGGATTTATTTGTCTACACATAAAACAAATGTGAGTTTCTTGCAAGAGATTCACCTAACCCGATCTGAAATAGAGGAGATAACTAGGATATGGGGGTACACTTTATGGTGGCACCTTTCACCTCTAGTGCCCGAGGGGTAGCGCTCTGGCTCAGGCCCAAACTAAGAGCTAAAGTCCACCAATACATTGCGAACCCAATGACGAGATATGTGATGTATCCATAGAGGAGCAGAGATTTACCCCCCCCCCCACGGTCCCAACACAGATGACCCCCTTTTTTTTTTTTTTTTATCATTTAGCTTTGACCCTGGCACCCTTTCTGGAAACTGTGGTGTTGGGGTTGGGGGGGACTATAATACATATTGGAATAAGTCACAAGATCACTCCAGAGTTTTTTCAAGACCTCCCCCAAGGAACGCTACAGCATTGAGATTGCTTGCCCAGGACAGGGTGCTGGAGGAGATGTGGAGGTTCTTTAATCCTAGTAAAAGGGAGTACTCTTACTACTCCCTTGTCCATAAGATCTATACTAGGTTGGATCTCTTCTTAGCCTCCCCCTGTATACTTGGGTAGGTAGAATCAGTGGAATACAGCCCTATATACATCTCAGATCATGCCCCCTGGAGATGGACATTAAAGTGGATGGTGGGGAAAACCCCACGAAACAGTGGAGGTTGGACCCACTCCATTATCCTTACTGGAATTCAAGGCTTATATGTCTGAACACATACAAGAATTACTATCCAACAGCTAGGTCCCGGATACCTCCGTAGGAACAACATGGGAAGCCTTAAAGGCTTATATCTGGGGCCTGGTCATTGCTTATGCCTCCCATTTGATCCGGAGGGAGAGGCAGGATGAAGCAGGAGGATGCTAGCCTAGAGAATGAAGTGAAGTCCTTAGAAAAAGAGATCATGGAGGGTAAGGCAGACAATAAAAAAGGAGACCTTAACAAAAAAAAGGGTCAACTTCATCAACTGGCTAACAGGAATATAACCAGAAATCTTATGAAGTCTGGGACAACAAAGTATTTTGAAGGAGACAGAGCCAGGAAATGGCTGGCTTGGCAGATTAAACAAAAATCTGCAGAAAAAGTCATTCTAGAAACTGAAGAAATCGAGAGTGAGATAACAGCAGACCCCCTAGAAATAAACAAAAAATGTAGGTCTTTCTATGAACACATATATACTTCAGAAGCACCTCCCAATTCAAATCCAGGGGATTTCTTGGACATCATCTGGCTTCCCACTTTGGGTCAGGTTGAGCAAAAAAGATTGGATTCACGGATCTCTGTCAGAACTAAAACAGGCCATTTGGGCATCAAACACTGGACGTTCCCCAGGCCCTGATGGGATACCAGTAGAATTTTATAAAACATTCTGGGAGGATGTCAAACAGCTGTTTCTACTCATGATTCATGAGTCACTGGATAAGGGCTCCCCCCTGCCCTCCCTGCAGATGGCAACCATCACCATCCTACCCAAACCTAACAAAGATATCACCAAATGTGGGTCGTATAGACCAATTTCTCTGCTTAAGACAGACTGTAAAATAATAGCCAAGATAACAGCTGCCAGACTGGAGGATGTGCTTCCTGACTTAATCCACCAGGACCAGTGCAGTTTCGTTAAGGGGAGACAAGCCAAACATAATATTCGCAGAACCCTAAATATTGTGCTTGGGTGATCGAGGAAGGGAACACAGGATGAGAGGGGCCTCCTAACACTAGATGCCGATAATGCATTTGATAGGGTCGAGTGGGAGTTTATGTTTTCCACTTTGGCTTTGGGCCGGGGATCTGCTCCTGGATATGAGCACTTTACTTCTCTCCTATGGCACAAGTTCTTACAAACAATAATATCTCATCCCCCTTCAAACTCACCAGAGACACTAGGCAGGGGTGCCCCTTATGCCCTCTACTGTACATCCTGACAATTGAGGTGCTCGCCATTGCCATTCAAAACCATCCCTTGATTAAGGGATATGAGGGGGGCGACAGGGGTCAAGTGATCTCTTTATTCGCTGACGATATCCTACTCTTCTTAAGTTACCCGAATATTTCAATTCCAGCCATAACAACCCTTTTCAACACATATGGCCCCATCTCAGGGCACAGCATTAATTGGTCTAAGTGTGAGTGACTCCCTCTGGGCAGGGCAGCCCCGCACAAAATCCTAGGATCTCAGATATGCCCCACTGTCTCCCTGAAATACCTGGGAGTCCTCCTTCCCATAAAACTATCCCAACTTGATAAACTCAATTATTTTCCCCTGCTCAAAAAAATCCAGGACTGCTGTGAAAGATGGAAGAGCCTTCCTGTAACCCTGACTGGTCAAGTAAATTTATTTAAAATGTGCATCCTTCCCCAATGTCTTTATTTGTTCCAAACACTTCCAATTGGGATTCCCAAAAACTGTTTTAAAATGCTGGGGGGAACAATTATGACTCTTCTTTGAAGGGGTGGAGGCACCCAAGAGTCAAACAGGAAATATTGTGTCAACCAGTGAAGAGGGGGGCCTGGGCTTACCCAACCTCTACTTCTATTATTCAGTTTCCCAAATTGCACACCTGGTGGACCTCCTCCCGGATACCCAGGACCGGAAAACTTGGGTGGAGTTAGAAATTCATAAGGAACAATACTTGAAATCATTCTCTTTCTTTGTACTAGCTGCCAGTCAGAGTTGCATTAAACATCTCAAAAACGCATTCACTAGAGCAACCATGAGAGCTTGGTTGACAGCCCATGCTATGAGATGCATAGGAGAGGGAATATTTCCGAAGGCATCCATTCTCCACCTGCTCTGGGAGGAGAGCAGGGAGTCGCCCAGGGTGGCCGGGGTTCTGGAGTGCTGGTATGAAGCAGGCCTCAGGAGTATTGCACAACTCCTAGACCAGGGTGAATTCATTCCCTTTCAAACATTATCCAAGAAATATAATCTTAACCCATCCCATCTCTTCACATACAGACAAATACAGAACAAAATATTGGACGAACAGGGGCTGCTTGCCAAAATTCAGAATGCCCGCTGATCACCCTTGGAGGAGGCACTCTGGCCCTCCAGGATGATGGGGAACACAAAACCCCTCACCGGGTGCTATAGGGTACTACTGGGAACTCTAGCTTCAAATCTGGACTATTTGAGGTCCAAATGGGAGGCAGACCTGGGAGGGGATCCTCTCACTGAGGGTAACTGGAGATTAATCTTACAAAAGGGCATGCTGTGCTCAGTGAACAACTGTTTAAGGGCCATACACTTCTTTATCCTCCATAGATCTTACTTTACGCCAGTGCTTGCTAATAAACTGGACCCCACAAAATCTACCATGTGCCCTAAATGCAGATCCCTCCCGGGGATCTTCATTCATATGCTCTGGTCCTGCTGAAAAGTCCAGGCCTTCTGGAAGGGAATAATAGGCAGGACTTTGGGTGTGAACCAGGATGTGGATATGCTCAAAATTTTACTGGGCCTCCCCGGTGGCCCTGGGAGGGGTAAGGAGACTGACCATGCTATGGCAGTTGGGAAGCAAACCCTATCATGTCACTGGGGCTCAGAACCCCCCACAGTGAGGGAATGGGCAAGCAGGTTATTGTACTGTATGAAAATAGAACACACACAATATACAGCATTAGACAGAGAGGACACTTTTACCAGAATCTGGGGCCCCCTGGAGAAAGTAATCCAGGAAGCATGGGTTCCCCTTCTCTGAATCCCTCTGAATCTCTTTGATTATATCTGGAGAACCTAGAAGAATGCCCGATCTTACCTCTAATAAGCAGACATAGGTGGGTCATGTCTGTCGTGGCGTGTGGGTGTATGGATAGACACTGGACACAGAAGAACAATGGTAGCAAGGCAATTACCAAGCCACTAGTTTATTCAGTTGCTTCAAAGGATGGTGAGAAAGCAAAAGACAAAATTACAACAAACTGATAAACGGCAAAATAAGAAAGCACATGAAAAGAAAACAAAATAAAACCCACTCCTGCTGTAAAGAGGTTCAGCCAACAATCATCACCTCTCTTTAGCAAATGGAGTCTAGGTCTGTATAGGTGCAGACCTCCACTCAGGGATCAGTAACTAGCTGATCCCAGGCTGAATCTGAAGGGGTTACCACAATGAGCTCCATTTTATACCTGGGAACCATCAGGTGACCACCTTTAGCTCCGCCCCTCAAACACCTTGCTTAAGCAAAACCTTTACAATACACATTTATTTACTTTTACATACAGGGAAAGTCTACACATATTTATTCAAGTATATACATATCTCTGAAATGCAATAATTCCCAATATTAACACAAAAACAGCATATTGCCTGAGTTAGCCCCCCCCCTTACCTGTCTATAGTATTTCTAGGGTGAACAGTGGGCCGGCTGCCTCCTAAGGACATAGCTGGAGCAGCAGGAACACTGAGCACCACAGAGAACTTTCCAGAATGGGGAACAGTTAAGGTAAATCTTAGGCCTTTACAACATTCCTGGCTTTCTATTGTAACTGAGACACAAGGCTACCAAAAGGAAATGAAACACTGTATGGAACAGGTAGAAATTCTAAAATTGTGTACACTTTGTCTAGCAGTTCCTCATGAGTTTTATTTCAGGATTTCCTGCTTTGCAACCTTTCTGCTCAATGCTTAGCATAGTAAGCCACTGTGTAGCACAGATGTACTTGAACAAACAAGCTACTGCAATTCTTGCGCTACACTTAGGAACACTAAGCCTTTTTATAAACCATAAAACAAATACAACTGTTAGTCAAACACAGTAACTGGGTGTGTTTGCAGATCTTAGTCCCTAAATAGGATGGTCCAGGATTGGGCCACAGTTTTCATAGTGTTTACTCTTTTTCCTACTTTTTGGCAATACCTGAAAACTGCTTACACAACATTGTGTGTTTGTAAAAATGCACTGCAAGGGTTTTCTACCTCTCGCTAGTGCAATTCTGATGCCTCTGCCTTTACAAACCTATTGAAGCACAAAGGCAAACCCAAGCTAACAGAGATTCTAGCTTCTCTGTTCCAGCTTACAAACAGTATCCTCTTGGGGGGTCAGAGTACTGGATCTCCGGGTGCCTGCCCAAGGTATGAAAATAAGAATAAAGGGATAGAGGAGGCCTATTTCCCAGGTGACCTGCCTGGAAAAAGGGGAAATGAAAGTATGGAGAAAGGAAAGGATAGAAATGAAAGACAAAAGGTGCTACTGCAGTAGACTTAATACACTTGAAATAGGCAGGAATTTGGGGGGTACACAGCACTCTTTCACAATGTCCACGGTCTTTCCCATCATCGAGTCAAACTACCAAACCTACTAGAAGTGGGTGTCCACTCCACATCTCCTGTATACCCTGAGCCCCATAGAGATATGAGATCTAGTGATATGAAATCTCAGTATTGTATCCCCAAGAAATCATTTTAAAACAAGTACCGTATTCCCTGATCTGGGAGCTTAATGATCACTTTACTCTAGCATAGCCTGTGCACAGCTTGCTTTTCATTTTATTTTTTAGCATGTAATCCACTGCTCAGCACTTATATATTTGGATTGGTCAGTAGATGTGTGAGTATAGGTTTGAGAATGATAGCTTAATTGCAGAAAACCAGAATGTAAAATATGGTGAACCTGTTGAAAGTTCTTTTTAAATAACGTTTAAAAAAAAAATATATAAAAGTCTCATCATTGGATAACAACAAATAACCTAACTTCTTACTAGCCTGGGAAAGCATGCTGAGCTAGCAGAAAGACAAGATAACTAAACAAAGGCCCTGTATTTGTGAAGGCCACTTGTGGTTACACACATAATTGCATAGATAGCTGCTGTACTGTACTAGAATTAAAGATGGCAGTATTGTCTAACTAATGATTATACAATGGTATAAACAGAGGTGTCTCCCAAGTGGTACAATTATGATAGCAAATACATTATGATTCTTAGTAGAAATACAGTAGAACTCAGATCCTGACACTTTTATAACTTTTATAATCTTTTATAACAGTTAGATTTCCATCTGCCCGCTCTTTTTACCTCCTTCTCAGAGCCCCCCTTGCTGCTATTTCTGATGCCGTGCCTATTCTGAATGAGTGGGATGAAAACGTTGGGGGTCTTCTCCAATAAATGCCATCCCTTTCTTCAATACTGCAGTTACTTGGTAGCAAGTGACTGGTTTCCCATCCTTGTGTATGAGGAACACCTTGCCCCCCTTGGTCTTATAACCCGACGTAACTCAAGGGCCCTTATCGCACAACTCCCATCCCCCCCTCTGTGTTTGCAGTGTTACCTCTGCCCCACCCCATTTGATCCATTTTTGATCTTCTCAGCCAAGTTATCACCCATTCCTGTTCCCACCGAGTCTCATCCCCCAGCAACCCTCCTTTTCTGTCGTTTTAATTTTTTGCTACCATCTCACCTACCCTAAATGTCCCTTTAGACATGACCAAGAAAATTGCTCTAAACAAGTATGCCTCATAAGGTGAAATGCATATACTCTTTAACACCCCCATTAGTTTTTGGAGAAGCTCACCTGCTACCGGTTTTCCATTATCCTCTGATCGTCCTTGTAATTTTCGCCACCCCAGTAACATGTGGTGCACCAACCTGAACTTGTTTGGTTTTGCCCAGCCCAACCCCTGATATTGCATGTCCATCAAATACCTGCCAGCTGCACTCCCATGGTCGTGCTAGCCATCCCTGTTT
Source organism: Neoceratodus forsteri (assembly GCA_016271365.2). Lineage (NCBI taxonomy): Eukaryota > Metazoa > Chordata > Ceratodontiformes > Ceratodontidae > Neoceratodus > Neoceratodus forsteri. Next base: position 364,232,537 of record CM057449.1, on the reverse strand, counting down.
CCCATTTTTGCACCTTAAACTTTGCCGCCTGGTCCTGTGTCACTACCTCACTTACCTCAAACCCTTCTTGCTGTTGGAACTCCTGGAATACGTTCCATGCCCTCTCATAGGCTCTCAGCGTGCTCACAGACTATGAGCTCCTAAACAGCTATTGGGCTCCTTCCAGACAATGTCCCACACCTGTGCCGGCAGCCTTGTTCTTTGTAAAGCCAATTGTGGTGCCACGGACCTGAACCTGTCCAACTGAAGACAGGAGAGGCTGTCAGCTATCTCGTTGTTGACCCCCTCAATGTGTTTTGCTTAAATGATAAGTTTATCTTCAACCCAATTAAAACCAACTGCTTCAAGACCCTATTCACTATTTCTGTGTCCCCCCTTTGCTTGTTGATCACCTCTGCTGCCACTTTATCACATCAGAAAATGATCTTACTGTTCCTCAACCTTGTTCCCCAAACCAGTACCCCCACCCATATCAGTACTATTTATAAGAATGTAATGTCCTTCAACAAACCTCTTTCCCTCCATTCTTCTGGCCATGCTTCCGAAATCCATTCCCCCTTAAAATATGCCCCCATACCAATTGTTCCTGATGCATCCGTGTATAATTCTAAGTCATTATTACCCAATCACTCATCTTGCCAAAATGTGACCCTATTATATCTGTCCAGGAACTGTTCCCAGACCTCCAGGTCCTGCCGTATCCCTTTTGTTATCTCCACCCAATGGTGTGGTAAGCTTGCCTTCCTCATTGCTCTCCCCAACCTCCTAGTAAAAGCCCTGCCCGGTGCTACTGCCCTGCAAGAAAAATTCAAATGTCCCAGCAGCTGCTGCACTATACCTAGCTGGACTTCCTCTTACTGTTTACCTGCAGCTGTAACTCCTTCAACCTTATCACTTTGTCCTGAGGCAATCTAAATACCTGTTGTTCAGTGTCCACCTCTATACCTAAAAATTCAAATTTCCTCTCTCGGCCTTCTGTCTTACCCTCTGCTAATGGCACCCCCATGATAGCACACATCTCTTGGAACCTTCTTAGCATCAGCGCTGTCCCCTCCTTACTGCCATCTATTAACAAAAAATCATCCAGATAGTGTACTACGGCTTTATAACCGTACCTTTCCCCAAATACCCATTGCAGCCAGGTACTAAATGCTTCAAATTTTGCACAGGCCATTGAACATCCCATAGGTATCACCTTATCAAAATAATAACTCCCTTGCCCCTGAAAGCAAAAACCTAATAAGTCTCAGTCCTCTGGCCTGACTGGAAAAAACAGCCTAAACGCTGCCTCAATGTCTGTTTTTGCCAGCCATGCCCCCCGTCACCTTAATAAGTTCTACTGCTTGATCCAGTGTAGCATATGACACTTTATAAAGTTCATCCAGAATGTTGTCATTCACTGATGTCCCCTCTGGGTACGAAAAATGGTGAATTAACCTATACTCCCCCCGCTTGCTTCTTTGGCACTATCCCCAAAAGTGACACCCTAAAGTGTCTCATTGGTGGCTCTGGGAATGGCTCCTCTACCCTGCCGGCCTTCACCTCCTTCCCAATTTTCTTAGACATTATGTCCTCTTTTTCTTTTATTGAGCTTAGGTTCTTGGCCATCATGTCTCTTCATGCTTCCCTGTAGCCCAAATCGAAACCCCTTTCAAACCCTTCTGTAAACATCCCCCCTGCATCCCTGTCAAGGTATCCCTTGGTCCATTCCCTCACTACCTCTAATTTAACCAGAGTCTTTACCAATTCAAACCTTTTACCCTTCTCTTCCCTTTGTGCCTGTTTAGTTCTCATTAAAATTCGACCCAAAACCTCCTCACCCTTGGAATTCCCTGCCCATATTGTTTTGGTATGATCCCCCCCTTACTCCCCCCATTCCACCGAAAGGGTTGCCCATTGAAACTGTGATCCCCCTGCTTATCACCCATTGACCTGCAATGTGAAACTGGATGCTGTCCCGAACATTTAGTACACACGTTTAAATTTACAGTTTGCCCATGTGCATGATGCCTTGTTGTAACCCCAGCATGTTTTCCCAAAATGGCTATTTCCCACCAGTCTACTCCCTTCCCTGCCCCCCCCCCAATCTGGCCCGATAAAGTCCTTACCCATAGCTCTGAGTGTGTGGAATCCCACCTCAGGACCCCCCTTGCCGCCATCCTCTGTCTAAATGCCTCATCGTTCTTCAACCACCCATAACCTAGCTTTGTCTTATATGCATCCTTTATTACGGTCGAATACGTCAAAAGTGGGATGGCCAGTTCTGGCTTCTTCTCTAGAAGGATGGCACTGAATACCATAAAGCCTGCCTGCCATGTATCAACATTTTTTCCCCTGTATGTGGTTTCCTCGACCCTCTTACCTACCAGTGTCAGTGCCACTGCCATTTCCGTTTTTCCCACTGTCTCCCTCTGTTCGTATTTTTTCGCTGTGTCCTTATCCACTAGTGAGTAGATAGCAATATACTCCCCTTTCCATATCTTCTCCTTAATGGTTTGGGGTACATGGTCCCCCAAAATCATACCTGGTATACCCTCATTCCATATCTTAACCTCCACACTATCTCTCTTCTCCACCTTTTCCCCCTTTGCGGCTTCCTGTAATTCTTTAAATGCTTGTTCCATCTTTTCCAAACCTGCCTCTCCATATCCCCTATAATACCAGCTAAATATTCCATCAAATCCCCATCCTTTGCTAAATTGACGTTTTCCTTACCCTTTCTTACACCTGCATCCTCCACTTCATTCTGTGTCTCTTCAGCCATCACCTTCTGCACCACCCATTTCCTTGCTGGGCTCTTCCCAGCACCCCGATGGTGTCTTCCTCTTCTTCTCTGCTTCTTTCTTCTCCTTGTGTCTTGCCGTCTCTCGCAGTTCACTCACTTTCTCCATCAATCCTCTGTTCTGTGGTTCCCCCCTCTGTTTCTCTCAGCCACCTCTGCCACTTCCTTCCTTTTTGCCATCTCCAGAATCTCATTCACCTTTGCCATCATCTCTGCCGCTTATGTCATCAGCTGGGTGCTTGTGACCTCTGTCTCTCTCCTCTTGACTCCCATCCTAAATACTGTCGTCCATTCATGGGCAAGACAAGGGGAAACACAGCACAATCCATTACAACCATTTTGTAACACCTCTTTTCCAGAACCTATCCTTTTGATACCTTTAACCACTCCCCTCTTTTCTTACCTTCCCTGCCCTGTAATTCTGAAACACTAACAATATGAGACTAAATAAATAAATCTGAAGCAGACACTCCAGGGGACTAACTACCTTAGTGCGGCTGTCGTATATGTTCATGTTGTAAAGAAACCATGCCTGTCCTGCTTGTAACCCCCCTATGCTGAACAGTTGCACCCAGGGTAGTGAAGACAGCCTCCTCATGCAAACTAAATAAGATCTTCCTGGACATAAAGTCTCCACCACTCATTCACACTAATGAGAGTTCACCGGAGGTGCAATGACTCAATGGGAGCAAACTTTTTCAAGAGGGCCGACGCCCAAGATGGAGCCGCGAGGAGCAGCACTGCGAGCCTCGGCTCATGCAGTAATGACTATCTTGGCATCGACCTTCCAACCACCTCAGTTTCTTTTTTCCTGCCATCGAGTGCACTTCAGTGACAATGCCGCTTGTCCACTGAGAGTTAAACTTCACTAGCAGCAATAGTTCAGTTTATTGTTTCGTAGTTTTAGTTCGAATCAGTACCGATGATATAGTATATATTTAAATTGTACATCAAGAAGTCTTCAGCCCTTCATTGATGGAGTCGACCATGAGTGGGTCAGGTGACGGTAGGGAGACTTTGTATGAAAGCTGTTCAGTCAGTCGGGCCAGGTCCAGTCCGCTGCCCTCTGTGGAGGGGGGGCTCTGACAACAGATGGTCCAATGCTCAGGGGATGGGCAGTCCCCCCCAAAAGCATAAAAGGAAATGGTCCCATTCTTGGCACCGTTCGGCCTCGAGTCCCTCTTTGACACATAGGTCAAAGAGGAAAAGGCATGGGGGCGCTGTGAAGCCCGAGCATCGTGCAGCAACTCATATGGAGCTTCTCGCATAGAATATGCATTTCTAGCCCTAAACACCCACAGAGGCTTTAAATCTAAATTTCAATTAGATTTTTGGAAAGAGCAACTTCCTGTTACCCAAAATGAGTAATCCTAAGAATGAGAGATGGTTTGCTAGTGGTGGAAAAAGCAAAGGAAACATCGGGGCCCTGAAATCAGAAGAAGCCACGCTGTCTGCTGAGGCATCGAGATCAGGAGAAATTATCGACTCCTTTGGTCACAAATTACAAAGGTTGATTCAATCAGTCTCTTCGAGTGCTAAGATGGACGACTTCAACAGAAGAGTTGTGATTTTGTAGAAAGCTCTAGATGGCCTGAAGGGAGACATTCAAGATATTAAAAAACAAGCTGATGCCTCCACAGGTACCACCACGCTTATGGTAAAAGAAAATCAGTATATACGAGCCAGACTCGAGATGCTTGAAAATCAGTCTAGGGCTGTAAACATTTGCATCCTTGGATTACTGGAAGGATTGGAGGGGGATAACCCCTTAATGTACATTAAAGAATGGTTAACAGAGAAACTAGTGCCTGAGGGCGTAGAGGAGTCTTGGCATATCCAGAAAATTTACCGGGTCAACCCTCATGGCCGATCTGCAAATTCTGAAGAACCTCGTATGCTTATGCTTGTCACTGTAGGCATGGGGGAAGAGATAAAGTGTTAAAATATTCTCAGAAAGCGGCCCCTTTGTACCAGGATAATGTACAGATTCACTTCTTTCCAGATGTAAGCTATGCCACTCAGCGCAGAAAACGTTTTGATGGTGTCCGTCAGCAACTTAGAGGAATGGAGATCCCACATACCATGATTTTTCCCGCTCGACTTAGACTCATTTACCAAAGTAAGGTTTTCATATTTATGGATCTGGTGGAAGCAGGTAAGTGGACTGATCTCAAGGCTATTGAGCTTCGTTCCAATGTAAATGATTTGGGAGAGGAAGAAGAAAACTTAAACCCTACCTGACTCTCTCTAAGAGACTATCGGGACTAGAATGACTAACTAATGTTTGAGTAACCCACTCCAAGTCTAATATATAGTGGGATGGAGTTTGCTCATTGGGAACAGTAATTTTGTTTAATATGTATCCTGGTGTCAGCCTTTCTTGTTTTTGCCTTTATAAGCCCAGTGTTTTGGGGTTTCAGAATGTTTTATAATGAATAAAAGTATTACCTGTAAAGGGAAAGAGCTTGGGAGAGGAGATTTTAGTTTAACAGTCATAGTTAATAGAAGTTGGTAAAATGTTGCTGCATTTTTTTATCTGGGGGTTTTCATTTAGCAATGAACATGGCACCAATATATCCCTCATTGAGGGGGGTTATGGACTTTCAGGATAGGGGTTGCTGGACAATCCTTTTACATTTGTGATAAGCCATGTGGCTCATGGACTGCCATAAACAGCACATATTAGATTACAATTTAGTAAAAATCAGTTGTTTCCCCTGAATCTTGTACCTTTATATGGCACATGCATGTTTATCCTATATCTCAGGGATTTTATGTCTCAAGTGGTGTATTTTATATTGGACTGTGTGCTATATGTAACATGATCTATTGTTATGGATTATGATAAAGGAAAAAATAAAGTATATATAAAAACAGGAAAAGACATCACTTGAGGTCACTCTGCACATAGACAGTTGGTTGTTGGGACTAGGCACCGGTCTCCACCTCTATCGGAGTCGCTGGTTTCTGTCTTCAATGGCCGACCTCTTCAACATCGGAGCCCCTCTCCGCCTTCCCGAGGAGCTTCTGAGGAGCAGTTTCACTAGTGGGCTGCTGTTATGGAGCAGTGGGTTCGGAGGTTGGTCCAGTTGCCCGAGCCAGTCACTCCGATGCTGGGGTCTTCAGGCCATTCAGTTCCGGAGGGATGGGTAGTGCAGTTGGGCCTTCCTAGTCGCACAGTGTCTTCTTTGATGCCGTTGACTCTGCGCTCTGGTGTTTATCCCCCCCTTACATGGCTGCGGCACAGGGGTCCACACCAATGCCTCTATCTCCTGCCATTTTTCCCTCTTTTACCTCAAATTGCAGTTTTCTGACCTCTGGGACACTCTCATCACCGTCCTCAGTACCACAGGCTCGTTCGGCACTGAGCGCGGTGCCGTGCACGGTGCTGGGGGCTCTGTTGGTGCCGTGTGTGCTGTCGGCACCATGCATGGTGCTGTGCATGCTGTCCAGGCACCTCCCTCCTTGTTCTCGGCGCCGTTTTCTTCTTCAGCACCAACCGGTCTTTGGTGGTTTTTGACCCCAATTCTTTCTTCTTCTGTTCTTCCTCCTGATTTTCACACCTTTCCTGTCTATGCAGTCCCCCCGGACTGTCAGGAAATGATTTTGAGCCTGACCCAGATCTTCACCTGGGTAATGATGTTGATGATACTGCCCTCAGAGCAGGGATCAATCCTTCTGCAGAGCCTGTGGTGGAAGATCTGTCCTTTAAGTCTCTGCTCAAAAATTTAAACACTACTCTTTCTCTCCAAGCTTCAGAAAGTGATCCTGGGAAGCTTTTGTGACTCCAATATCTTCATGTCCCGGAGATCCCTATGAATTTAACCCCTCTGGTACAGCCCTCTTTTGGGACCCTCTCACAGATGGTATGGAAGAATCCGGCTCTCATTCCTTCCGTGGCTAAGTCCATCGATAGGAAGTATGCTCCTCCCAAGGATCATCCTATTTTGGCCTCACAAGCCTTTGCTGATGCCATTGTGATCTTGGCAGAGATGATGAGGCTGTCCTTCCTCAAGGATCTACGGCCCGACCAATGAACAAAGAATCTCGTAAGATAGACATCTTAGGTAAGAGAGTCTTTGCTGCCTCAACCCTGAGGATGCACATTGCCAGCTACCAGGGCTATTTTTCTCAATATGAGTATGTACTTTGGCATTCCCTCAGAGAAATGGTGGAAGCTCTCCCCAAATCAGAAGCTAGCTCAGAGTTGCTTCACACCATAACTAGGGGTATCGAATCCAATAACCAACAGGTTAAAGCTGCAATGGATGCTTTCGATACCGCCTCCTGGGCGGCGGCAGCTGGCATCTGCACACGCCGCCACTCTTGGCTATGTACTTTGGGCTTCATGAACGATGCCCAGCAGCAAGTTATGGCCTTACCCTTTGATGGTATGTATCTGTTCAGGCCTCAATGGAGCAAGCTCTGGAGGCCACGCAGAGGACTAGGTCTGCCATTAAGACAGCTAGACCTACAGCCACTCCCTCCAGAGGAGGTGGGGGGAACAAGTGTCAGTTTCACAACCATCAGTCCTTTCGAGGCAGAGGCAGGGGAGGTTTTAACAAAAACCACAACCCTCAACCAAAAAAGAAAGTGCAGCGGAAGGCACAAGGCCCCAAACTGCCCAGTGCCACCTTCTGAGTTTCTGGCCCAGGTCCCACCTCAGCTGTCCAAGAGGGACTCCTCCTCAGCAGTGGGAGGATGTCTGACTCAGTTCTACAATCAGTGGAAATCTATAGCGTCAGACAAATGGGTCCTCCAGAGAATCCATGAGGGGTACTCTGTCTCAATCTTTCGGAAACCCCTCTGGATCATCCTCCCAAATGACAGACCAGGCTATCGGCAGTACAGTCAGACCTTCCTGCTTCCGAGGTACAAGGCCTTTGGAAAAACAGGGCAGTAGAAATAGTTCCACTGGATCAATGAAACACAGGTTTCTACTTCCATTACTTTCTGGTTCCAAAGAAAACTGTCGGTATGTGGCCCATTTTGGATCTCAGAAAACTGAACAAGTCCCTTCACAAGGAGAAGTTCAAGATGATATCACTAGGTACCCTGCTACCTTTGCTTCATCAACACAATTGGCTAGCCTCCCTGGACATGCAGGATGCCTGCCAACATATTTTCATACACCCAGAGCACCACAAATACCTAAGGTTCATGGCATTGGGTCAACACTATCAGTTCAGAGTCCTGCCCTTTGGACTATCCTTGACGCCTCAAGTTTTTAAAAAGTGTTGTGCAATTCTCGTGGTGCACCTCAGGAAAATTGGAATACAAGAGTTTCCATATCTGAATGACTGGTTCCTAGCAAGTCCCTCCAGGCAAGAGACTCTGGAGGCCATGGCCACAGCCTCAGACTGCCTCACGTCCATGGGAGTCCTGCTGAATCTCAACAAGTCACAATTGCAGCCCTCCCAGAAGCTCCTCTTCATGGGAACTCTTCTGGACACCTCCTGTGCAAGGCTTTTCTTCTGGAGGACAGAAGGAGCGATATCCTACAGATGGCCCAATACATCAGAGAACACAGCTCAGTTCGCTCTATCTCGATGCAATGGATGCTGGGCCTCATGGCATCCTCGGTGTTCACTGTACCCTTAGCTCATCTCCACATGAGAACCTCCCAATGGATGCTCAGTACTCAGTGGTTCCCAACCACTCTCCCTCAGTCCTTTCTCATCAAGGTGATGGAACCTCTGAAGAGGTCACTCGCCTGTGGTCTCAGGAGGACAATCTTCTGGAAGGATACCCCTTTGCCCCAATGGATCATCAAATCTCAGTTACCATGGACACGTCCCTGATAGGTTGGGGAGCCCACTGCCAGGATCGCCACACCCAGGGTATGTGGAATCAGGATGAGTCATGACTCCACATAAATGTCCTGGAAATGAGAACAGTCTCCTATGCAGTCCGAGCCTTGAAGGACATACTCTGTCACAAGAGCATTCTCCTTCAAACGGACGACAAAGCAGTGATGTACTACATCAACAAACAGGGTGGCGCACACTCTTACCCATTATGCAGGGAAGCTATGATAGTGTGGGTGTGGTGCCTAGAACACAAGGTTTTGATTCAGGTGGTTTACCTGCCAGGAGTGCAAAATGAGCTGGCAGACCATCTCAGCAGAACAGAGACGGATCCTCACGAGTGGTCTCTCGACTCAGCTGTCACTCAGTCACTCTTCAAAGAGTGGGAAATTCCAGACCTGACCTTTTTGTATCCCCACTCAATGCAAAACTGCCTCTCTTCTGCTCCAGAAATCCAGGACCTGGCATTTTTTGTCAGGATGTGTTCAGGCTGCGGTGGACAAGAAGATTCTATATGCCTTTCCACCCCCCCCCCTTAATTCAGAGGGTACTTCTCAAATTGGAGTTTCAAGGTGGCAGAATGATTCTCATTGCCTCCTTCTGGCCTCAGCAAATATGGTTTCCACTGCTCAACAGTCTATCAGAACCCCCCCCCAAAGACGCTTCCCCTTCAGACGAACCTTCTGTCCCAGGGTCCCGTGGTCCATCCCAATCTGAGGTCGCTTCACCTTCACGCTTGGCTCCTGAAGACATAGATGTGAATAGGTTCAATGTTTCTCATAGCATTTCAGATATTCTTTTAGCTACGCGTAAGCCGGGCACTAGAAAAATCTACACAACCAAATGGAAGTGTTTCTCTATCTGGTGTGCAGAATCCTCTTGGAACCCTTTTTCCTGCCCACCAAATAAGGTCTTAGAGTATCTTTTAGACCTCTCAAATTCAGGTCTGCAGTACTCCACAGTCAAAGTTCATCTTCGTGCCATTTTGGCATATCATGAGCCAGTACTTTCCATGTCACTGGCTCGGTTGCCTGTGGTTAAGAGATTTCTTAGAGGTATTCTACATACTAGACCTCCTATCAGATGTCTAGTTGCAGCCTGGGACATTAACCTTGTGTTAGACATGCTCACCCGTGAACCTTTCGAGCCTCTAGCTACTTGCGACTTGAAGTTCCTCACTTGGAAAACTGCCTTTCTGGTGGCCATTACTTCAGCCCCTAGAGTTTCCGAAATACATGCATTGGTCACAGACCCCCTGTACACTGTATTTCACAAGGACAAAGTAGTTCTTGGGACTCATCCTAAGTTTCTCCCTAAGGTTGTCTCAGAATTCCATATAAACCAACCTTTGGTCCTTCCTACCTACTTCGCAAACTTCCAGAATGAAGGGGAGCATACCCTTCATTCTCTGGATGTTAAGAGAGCATTGTGGTTCTATCTAGATAAAACAAAAGAAAAGAAACTATTTGTTTCCTTCAGCGAAACCCGGCTGGGTCAACCTGTCGCTATCAGATGTATTTAAGCATGGCTGGTGGCTTGCCTTCGCCACTGCTATTCTATGGCACAGGTCAAGCTGGAAGGCAGAGTGTACGCTCAATCTACCAGGGCAGTCGCGGCATCTCTGGCGGAAATCTGCAGCCTGCCCATCGCAGATATTTGCAATGCAACCACTTGGAGTTCCATGCATACTTTCATTAAGCACTACATCTTGGATGTCCATGCCAGACGACATGTGTTGTTTGGCGGGACCATTCTTAACGGACTTCTGTCCTAAGTATGTGAGCTCCTTATCTCCTGCCTCCTGTCCCGGGGGTTTATTTAGCTCGGTACTTTCCCATTAGTGTGAATGAGTAGTGGAGACCTTATGTCCAGGAAGATATGGAAATTACGTACCTACCATAATTCTTGGTCTTCTTGGATGAAGTCTCCACCACTCATTCACACGCCCACCCACCATCCCCTGAGCTCACACTCTGTTTTTAATCTTCACTCCCTCAATGGCTGAGCTGTGAAGACTTTATTGTTTACCCTTCTTACATGGGTCATTCGGACAATCTTATGTCCGATTTTTAGTTTAGTCCTTCTAGGTTAGTTACGCTGCACCTCCTCTGGGAAAAAAAGGTACTGAGGCAGTTGGAGGGTCAACGCCAAGATAGTCATTACCGCACGAGCCGAGGCTTGTGGTGCTGCTCCTCGCGGCTCCATCTTGGGCGCCGGCCCTCTTGAAAAAGTTTGCTCCCGTTGGGTCCTAGCACTTCCGGCGAACTCCCATTAGTGTGAATGAGTGGTGGAGACTTCGTCCAAGAAGATCAAGAATTACGGTAGGTACGTAATTTCCATTTCTTGTGTCATGCTTGTAACCTTATTATGCTGAACAATTGTACCCTGGGGTAGTGAAGACAGCCTCCTTATACAAGCTAAATAAGTTCTCTAGCAAGACATTTTCCAGGCCTGCACCCCGAGGGGGTTGTTTGGCATCTGCAGAAAAATTGCAGCATGCTACCCCTGGAGAATCATCTGTGTGTTCTGCCATGGCTTGCGGAAATCAACCACAGGTTAATTAATGAACATTCAACTGCCACTGCTTAATATATATTGCCTGTATTTGTTGCAAACCCCAGTTTGTAAAAAATAAAAAATTTTTATAAGCCCCAAGACTGTGCCATAAAACTCCATCGTGACCAGCTTTACACACTATAGTTCTGGCACCCCAGCCACGTTCCGTGCGTGCACTGAATTTTCCCGGGTCTCCATCACCATATGTGCTTGTGGCCTGTAGTTCAATCCCCCCACCTATAAAACTACCAAAATGGTGCTCTTTTCCACAATCCGCACATGCGCAGACAACTTGGCCTGTGCGGACCTCTTCTTATCACCCCCATAGCACCTGTGCCTCCCTACATACAGCTATGTTCTCTTTCTACATGGGCCTCGGACATCCTCTTGATGCCTGGTATCCCTTTCCTTGGAATTGCCAATCCATAAAATGCCAGATTTCGTTGGCTGAACCTCCCCTCTCCCAAAACTACAAACATGGAGGATTCACTGAGTTTTACGCATGCTCGGTGATGCTGTCTCCACCGAGAACCCAACACATGCACAAACACTCTCGGCCAGGCCAGGCCAGTAATCTCAGCCTACCATCCTCCCCTGCCCCTGCGGAGAACCAAGGGACCAAAAAGAACTGAAACAAACAATTCCTTCATTTCATTTTTTTTCCTTTTGATCCTGTACCTGATTTGACTGCTCCTCCCATACCCTGCTGCTCCACTGCTTGCCTTGAGAACTCGAATCACCAACCTTAAGGAGCTCTTCCACTGGCAGTTGCCCGCTGTGATGTCTCCCCTTGCCCACCTTCACGCTCGCAACTCCTGATGCCTGGGATACCCAACAGACTTCGGCCAGGTAAATAAATTCCTCTTTTTTCTGTGCCTTTAAATGCTTCTACCTCTGCATACTTTTACCGCGATTGCTACCTCCAGACTGTCGTTTGACGTTTATTGTTTATTGATAAATATCAGATAACACCTTTGAGTCAAAGACTCTTTTACAAAGGTTCCACGTCATTAACGTGGCTCATCAGGGCCCACTAGCCTTAATTCCTATGGCCTAATACCATGCTTTCCCCAAACTGCCTTTTGACTCACTGATCCAGTGTACTACCATTATGCCTTTCTGACCTTAATATTGAGCTCTTGGCCCAGTGCTACCACATCCGACCTCCCTCTCACTCAAGGCTCCCTCTGCACATTATGTAGTCACAAAACACAATCACCAACCTTTCTATCTCACATCCTTATCAACATCCAATATCAAGGACATCACTGGGAAACAATCAAAGTCCCCTCTGGCAATGTTAATTGTAGATGGGTCCACTACCCTTGATCCTGTGGTCATTGCTAACACCTTCAACACGGCTTTTACCGACCTCAGCTCTGTTCTTCCACCTGATTTCTTCCTGGTTAATGACACCCCCTCAAGCACTCCCTGTGCTTTTTTCAGCCAGCCACGCTTCTACTTCAGGGAGATTAAGATGAGTGAAGACCCCAACATCACCTCGGCCATTTCTAAATCTAGAACCAGCAGTGACACCCTAGACCTCAAGCTACTGTCACTTTCACTTGATGAGGTCCTTTGTCCCCTCACTAAAATTCTTAACCTCTCCCTCAACGGTAGTACATTCCCAGAAACTGGAAAACTGCCACAGTGACCCTTGTCCACAAAAATGGGGATAAGACCAGCCATGCAAACTATCACCCGATCTCCATATTGCCACCTCTCTCCAAGGCCCTTGAGTGTATTGTTGCAGACCAGCTCACTGACTACTTGGACAAATACAACATTCTATGCCCCCAGCAACATGGTTTTAGAAAAGGGCATAGTACCACCACTGCCCTACTCGAATTTACTGGCAAAGTGCACAGCTCCCTTGATAAAGGTCTTCTCACTGGGGCTGTCTTCATTGACCTATTGAAGGCTTTCAACACGGTCCATCATCAGCTACTGTTTGACCAGCTACTTATTACCGACTTTGCGCCTGACTCAGCCCTCTGGTTCAGAAGTTACCTTGAAAACCGCTCTCAAAGAGTAAAAATCGCCAATGTTCTGTCACATACCTTGCCTGTACGCTCTGGAGTCCCCCAGGGATCCATACTAGGTCCACTCCATTTTAGCCTGTTCTTAAACTCCCTACCTCAATCCAGCTCAGAACAAACCATCCTGTACACGGATGATGCTGTTGTCTTCTCCGTGCATCAGGACCCTGCACCACTCCAACTCAGCCTACAGCTTGGATTCAGAGCCATTGAAACTTGGTTCTCCAATCATAAACTGGTACTAAATCACAGGAAAGCCAAGTCCATGCTAGTCTGTAGTTCTCATAACCATCACAGGCATCACCCCACGCCATCTCCACCAAACAGAGATCCATCCTCGAACAAGTATCCTCCTTCAAATATCTAGGTATTTTGCTCGACCCCAAGCTCTCCTACTCTGCTCACATTGACAGCATGGCCAAAGCTGCCAATACACACCTTGGATTGCTCTACAAGCACAGGCAACATCTCACCCCAGAGGCCCTGAAGATTGCCATCCAGAGCTCGGTGGTGTCAGTTATTGATTATGGCCTCATTATCTATGGTTCTGCCTCAACATCCACCCTCCGTCACATAACAATTGCCCTAAACAAAGCTTGCTGACTCACAACTGGTGCCCATCGCCTTACCCACACCTGTCCCCTCTATGCACAAACTGGTTGGCTCCAACTCTCCAACCAGATAAAGTATCTCAGCTGTGCCATGGCGAGAAAAATCAACCTTGGCCTAACTCCTCCCGGTGTTTCTACCTTATTACATTAGACCACTAACCAGCGGAACACCAGGAGTTCAGTAACTCAGAATCTACATGTCCCTTGCTGTCGTACTACTCAGGGCCAATGCTCTTTCACCTACAGGGCTCCTCTATGGCTGAATGGTCTCAGTGACACCATCACCTCAGCTGCTACTCTAGGTCTGTTAAAAATCAGGCTCCAGACTCATCTCACTGCCTCTAGCTCCTGTGACTGCCTCACCGAGCCCATGACCTACACAGCTCCAGCCTACTGCTATTACAGATTACACAATGGGGAGGGAGGTAGTAACAACAACAAAATTGGAAAGGGACCTGGGGGTAATCATATCAGATGACCTTAAGGTTGGCAAGCAATGCGAGAAGGCGGTAGGGAGGGCTGGGGGGATACTGGAATGTATAGGGAGAGGTATCACCAGCAGAAAACAGGAAGTTGTTATCCCCCTGTACAGACAGTTGGTGAGACCCCATCTGGAGTACTGCGTCCAGTTCTGGAGACCCCATCTCCGCAAGGACATAGACAGGATGGAGGAAGTTCAGAGGAGGGCAACTAAAATGGTGCAGGGTCTGCAAGAGAAGCCATACGAGGAGAGACTAAAGGAGCTTAATATGTATACCCTTGAGGAAAGGAGGGAGGGGGGACATGATAGAAACGTTTAAGTACCTCAGTGGAATCAACAAAGTCCAAGAGGGTAGCATCTTTCAGAAAAAGAGATGTGCAAGAACAAGGGGACACAATTTGAAAATAGAGGGGGGACGGCTCTGGGGCAATGTGAGGAAGTATTTTTTCACAGAGAGGGTGGTGGACACATGGAACAGCCTTCCTGAGGAGGTTGTGGGGTCTAAAACTGTGGGAGAATTCAAGAATGCATGGGACAGACATAAGGCAATTTTTGTGGGGGGTAGGAAGAAATAGGCTGTCGGTTAAATAGGATCTGCAGCTTATCCTCTAGGTAGGGAAATGGGCAGACTAGGTGGGCCAAGCGGTCCTTATCTGCCGTCAAAGTCTATGTTTCTATGCTAAGCCCCTTGGCCCCCTCCCTGTCTCCTTCCCCCAGACTCCTGAGGCGACAATATAAAAACCCAGGTCTTCTTACCACCTCTTTAGTCTCTCCATGCCGCTTTTGCCGCACTTATTCTTCCCCCTCACCCTACCCCCTCTTCTCCTCCGTCACTCCTTCCTACTTTTTTTTCGACAAATGCCTCTGGCTGCCTCTACCCTCTCTCCCTCTCTCCTCTCTTCAGACAGACAATAGCACTGCTGTACAAGAATTGTGTTACTGTTAATTCAGTGTTGTATCCTTGTTGTATGTTTATCCTTGACGTGGAACCTTTGTAAAAGAGCCTTGGCTCAAAGGTACTTGTAATCCTAGATTTAATTTAAAAAAAAATCCTCTTAATCAAATTAAAGCCCTTCTACCTTACCTATGGTCCTTTGTCCCACAAATGCACAAAAACCTGACATTCGCCAATCAATGGGCTGAGATTATGTATTCTCGATGAATCCCAACAAAAGAAGGGGGATCTGTGTCCTGCTTCTGTTCTTATACCCCCCTCAGGACACCTACCTCAGCCCATCCCCTTGGCCAATTCCTGTGTCACCTTATGCCCCTGTCGTTTGACTCATAGCTGATGTCATGGCCCCTCCCTCCAGGCTGCTGTGCACCCTCCCTACCTGTCCTTCCCCTTCCTGGCTCTACTCCCCCACTGCCTAGTCAGTCAACACCCTCCTAAGTCCATTTCCTGGGAATTCTCCATTTAGTGGCAACCATATTTATAGCAAAACAAATACAAATAAAATAGATGCCATTTTATCAAAAATGTATTGGTTTGAACTATTTAAGGACTGAAATGTTGAAAACATGTGGCTCATTTTTAGAACCAAAGTGTTGAATACTGAAAACCTATGTATACCATGGATAATTAAATATAAAAATACCAGTATAAAACCCAAATGTTTAAATCATAAAATAACTAAGCTAATCACCAAAAAAAGAGATTGTACAAAAAATATCTCTCTAATAAATCCATCTCTCATTGGGAGACTTTAAAAAAAATTCTAAATGTGTGTAAACGTGAGATTTAAAAAGCAAAAAATAGTTACAGAACAAAATGTAGCACATCTTGCTGCAAAAGGCAATAATAAAATATTCTACAGTTACATCAACTCCCTGATAAAACATAAATGTCAACTGGTGCACTTATAACAGATTCAGGTACCATAAATATTCCATCAGACATGGCTAACAAATTAAATGAACACTTCTGTAAAGCTTTTTGCACTAACAAAAACACATTAAACCAAACTACTGTACCAGGAAAATCCGATATTACTTTTGATTCTGAAGAAATCGTTAATAAAGTAAAATCTTTAAAATTTGGCACCTCTCCATGCCTGGATGGAATGACAACAAATATGATTAAAATAATGCAAAAGCATATTTTCTATGATCGTGGATGTGTTGTTCATCCACACTTATTGGCATGTCCTTTCCCTTTAAATAACTTGCAGGAAGGTCTTCAAGCTGACTCTTCCCACCCACTCACCCAGGTGGTATAACCCTCGTCTCCGCCCCATGATGCCAGATCTTCCTTTCCGCTGGAAGATACAGGTTCCCTCCTTCTCGCTTCCATGTGTAGTAGGCCCTGGCGCTTCAAAACTCTGATCTTTCCTTGTCAGTCTTCACTATTCATTACTGCTTGGTGTAAGCCAGAAGCGCGCACCCGCTACGGGAGCTTTTTTTTTGGGAGGGAGGAGTAGGCGCCTATGGCACGCCCACGAGAGCGACACACTGTGTGGTGTGTGAGGGGCGGCCGTTAGGCATCGTAGACTCCTCCTCCTCCATCCCAGTTCTGTTTCTCTTGCCACCGAGGCTACACCTGCTATGTGAGTGAAACCGTCTGCTGCTGCGCCATTAGGCCTTGTGTCTCGACACCGTTGAAACCAGTAAGACCGTTTTATTTTTTATTTTCGACAGCGCTGGGACCTTTTCTGTTTATAAAATTGTTTCGCATCCTGTCCGGTTGAGAATAGCGAAAGTCAAAAAGAGGCGATGCCCCATGTCGGTGCTCCTGTGGCTGGCATTTCTCCGTGACGGACCGACATAATGTCTGCCTTCAGTGATTGAGACCTAACCATGATATGGATAGATGCGATGCCCGTTTTTCCGCGGATGACCGCGTTCTCAAAATCCACGCATTCACAGTCGGCAAGGCCCTGCCAACTTTTGAAGGACGGCGTTGTTCTAGGGCTTCCCAGGCCAGGTGTTTAGGCCCTTCCTCCGGGTACCCTCCCAGGCCTATATGGTCTGGGGAGGAGGAGACCTGCTCATCTTTAAGCGCAATGGGAGAGGCCTCTTTGCAGTGTCAAGAGTACACTCGTGGCCCTTCCGGTGCGTCGTTGACACTACCTTCTCCTGGTGCAGCCTCCAGTGTCGCTGCTCACGGTTGCTGGGTCCAGCACTGGGGGACCCTCAATGCCGCCTTCTGGTGCTGTCTCAGATCCTGGTACCATTTGCAGCATCAGTGATCAAGGCAGTGCTGCATGCGGTGCCGGTTTGGGTTTACCCGGTTGACTCCGTTCATGGTTCTGTGTTGGGTTCCAGTGCGCACATGGCCCTGGGCATTTGACCGGGGCTGTAGATGGGTCGGGACCGGGTTCCGGAGCCACGGGTGGTGCACTGGGAACAGCCGGCATTGCGGGCGACACCGGCGGCATTCGTGGTGCCATTTCTCAGGGGATTCTTGGGATGGCCAACATTGAAGCCCTCCTGGTCGCCTCCTCTTCGGAGCGAGATGACTCGGATGTGAACCCAGTCTGGCTGAATCAGAATCCTCTGTGGGATGCAGTGTCAGGCGCCCCAGTGTCCCTATCCCTGAATCTCCACAGCGGTCTTCCTCTGAGGTCTTCCAGGCTTGGGGGTGGCCTGGGGTCAAGGGGGGAGGGCAGGTTGGGGAGAGGACTGTCCCCCCAGAGGGGGCCATGGCAGCCGCCAGCCCTGGTGCTGCTGCGCCCTCTTGGGGGGGATTGGGAGTTCCATCTTTGGGGGCCTCCCTTTGGAGGCCCCTGGATTGAGGGACCTCTTCGCTGGGGTCGAGGAGGGTGTCCTCGGAATCTGAGGGGTTGAGGGTCGGGGTGAGGGGCGTCGGCACTTCTCCACCATCCCTCGGGGTTCAGGGAGGAGCCGTAGCACTGAACCCACCTCTGCTTCTTGGGTTCAGGGGTCCCCTTCAATGGCGCCGCCGTGGGTTGCCCTTCTGGACTCATGCAACCCCAGATGCATCACAGGGGAGATCCCTCATTTGGGCTCTTCCGGAGTTCATATTCCCAAGGTTCTGTCATGTGACCCAGTTTGATTTCAGGGATCTCTCCAACTTGGGCTCCATTCCCTGGATTTCAGAGCCCTGGCAGAGGATAGTCGCCTCATTGTAGGTGTCCCTCTCCCATTCCTCTGAAGCCACCCTCCTCTCTTCCAGGCCACGTGGGTCCAACGGGACTGTTATTCTGGTAGACATTCAGAGGCACTATGGCGGCCTTCCCGTCATATGTTAGGCACATGCACAAACAGGTCTTTCGCCTGTCCCACTGCCTCAGGAGTCTTCTGGACATTCGAGTTCCCCATCCTCCTCGGCTCCCTCCTCGGAGGGAGAGGAACCTACTGCTCACCTTTCTTCTGATGCTGATTTCACTGAATATCAGCGCTTCCTTTCAAGGATGGTTGGGGATCTCCATATTTCCTATGTTAGACAGAGCAATACCAAGCAGGAGATGTGTGAATTCCTCAGTGAATTCAGTGCCCAGCACTTGGTGGCACCATCCTGGCCTATTCCCTTAGAGGAGGCGTCTATCCACACCTGGCAGTCTCCAGTCGACCCTCTCCCAGTCCCAGCAGACTGCAGGAGGAGGTATTATGCTCCATCTGAGTACCTAGGTTCTCTCCCTAACCTGCCCTCGGGCTTGGTGTTCCTAGAGACCCCTTCCGAGCACAGACGCCTGGCACATGACCAACCACCAGACTCAGATTCCCTACAATTCAACTGGTGGGGGCGAAGAGTGTTCTCTTCTTCTCATGCAATGTTGTGCATTGTGTCACATCAGGCACACCATGCTGCCTATAACAGGGACTTGTGGTTGATGCTGGCTCAGGTGCTAGCACTGATGCCTGATAAGCAATCTTGACAGGCCATTGCCCTCTCCGCTATAGGCCTGGAACTGGCAAGACACCAAGCAAGGGCATCTTACGACGCCAGTGAGGTGGCTTCCAGCTTGCAGGGACAGTGATCTGCATTAGGCGGACGGCATGACTTCGTCTATCAAGGTTGTCATCCCTGGCCCTGTGTAGGGTGATTCATTCCGCCTACCGAGGGACCCGCCTCTTTTCTACCAGGGCTAGGAGGCTTCTGCAGGGGCTTCCTCCATCCCCTCGATTTCAGGGGACACCTTCTAGTTCTCCTCAGTCTTAGGGTTCCAGTCTAGTTCAGCCGGGGTCTCTTCTTCCTGTTTCTCACCAACAGGAGGCTGAGGGTCTTGTTCCCTCAGGGCTATATTAGTCCCACTTCTGGGGGGGCTTGGTACTCACCCAGCAGTAATGAATGGTGAAGATTTGCCAAGGGAAGATATGAAAATTACGTACCTACCATAATTCCTGATCTTCTCTTGTATCTTCACCATTCATTACTGAATCCTGCCCACCTTCCCCTCATGGGCCTCCTCTTCTTGGACGTCCCCTCCACCCGACTCGCTCTCCCTCCCCTTCCTCCTTTCATGGTCTTAGAGCCTAAATCTCCTAGCCTTTGGTTCTCTGTTCCTCTCTCAGAAGAGGTAACATAAGTCTGGCGAGGGAGGAGAGCGAATAGAGCCTCATCTTCTCCTGAGGGAACTCTTTCTGGTTACCCTTGAAGGTGTTCCTTTGGGTACCTTTTTCCTTAGGCCAAGTGAGTTTAATCACCAGTTAACAGGAATAGTTCTTGAACGATCCTGTTCCTTAGTTCTCGGACTTTGCTGGTAACTCTGGATCCTGCGCTGTGTATGCCAGTCTGGTGCGAGTCAAATTTTTTAACCCATTTTCAAAATCGTCTTCAGGAACTGGTGGTTTGATTTTTGGCCTCTGCCTCCCAGGGAGTCAGAATGAGTTTCCTTCCCTATCTCTGTTCACTTTCTCAAAGGGGTGCCCCCTTTAGGGCTTAATAGAAACATAGCCTTTGATGGCTGATAAGGACCACTTGGCCCACCCAGTCTGCTCATTTCCCTACCTACTGGATAAGCTTCAGATTCTAGTTAACCAACAGCCTACTTCCTGCCATCCCCCCCACTGAAATTACCTTGTGTCTGTCCCATGCATGTTTGAATTCCCCCACTGTTTTAGCCCCAACAACCTCCCCAAGAAGGCAGTTCCATGCATCCACCACTCTCTCCGTGAAAAAAGATTTCCTCACATTACCTCTGAGCCGTCCCCCCTCTGTCTTTAAATTGTGTCCCCTTGTTCTTACACATCTCTTTTTCTGAAAGATGCTACCCTTCTGGACTTTGTTGATTCCCTTGAGGTACTTGAACGTTTCTATCATGTCCCCTGTCCCTCCTTTCATCAAGGGTATACATATTAAGCTCTCTCAGTCTCTCTTCATATGATTTCTGATGCAGACTCTGCACCATTTTAGTTGCCCTCTCTGGACCGCTTCCATCCTGTCTATGTCCTTGGTGAGATGAGGTCTCCAAACTGCACACAGTACTCCAGACGGGTCTCACCAACTGTCTGTACAGAGTGATAACCACTTCCCTTTTCTACTTGTGATGCCTTCCTATGCATCCCAGTATCCCCTGGCTCTCCTTACTGACGTCTCACATTGCTTACCCACCTTTACATCATCTGACATGACTACCCCAAGTCCCGTTCCATTTTTGTTGTTGTTAGTACCTCCCCTGCTATTGTGTACTCTTCTCCTGGGTTTTTGTTTCCCAGGTGCATTACTTTGCACTTCTTTGCATTGAATCTAAGTTGCCATATGTCTGACCATTCCTCCAACCTTGCCAAGTCTCTTCTCATCCTTTCTACCCCCCCTTGTGTATCAAGTCTGTTACAGATCTTTGTATCATCTGCAAAGAGGCATCCCCTTCCCCTTCCCACCACCTGTATTAACACATGGCAATATGCTAGTGGGGTCCTTTTTCCCCTTTCCTAAGTTGGGCGCTCTTCCTCTGGAACAGATTGTGTGCTTTGGCAATTTGTGAGCTCCCAGCTTAATTGATGGGCTTCAGGATAACGGGAGGTGTAGGAAATCTGCCTTTTGTGTATTATGCTGTGCAAACGGTTTGGTCAAACCTTTAAGCCAGTTTTGTTTGAAGGGATCCTTGCTTCCTTACTCTTTGGTTCCGAGCTGATAACCCTTAAGTCAATTTAACTCACAACTTGGCAGTATTTTTTTCCCCCTCCTCCCAGCATCCCTCTTCTTCTTCTTCTTTTCCTTCTTCATTCTTTCTTCCTCTCCCTTATCTGTTCCCCCCTTGGAACTGCCCCAGGAGTGAGGCCTAGCGGTCCCTTAGGGTAGGGTTCTCCTCTTTCCTGTCCTCTATCGGCTTATTCCTTTTTCAGTTTGTTTCCTTTCCTTTTACTATCCCTTGGCTCTCTTGCCTCGCTCTTATTCTTCTATTCTTTTATTCACCTCTCCGACACAGAACTGGGATGGTGAGGAGGAGTCACTGGCACCTAACGGCCACCTACTTTCCCACATGGTGAGTTGCTCTCATGGAAGCGCCGTAGGTGCCGACTCCTTCCTCAAAAAAACCTCCCATAGTGGGTGTGTGCTTCTGGCTAACACCCAGCAGTAATGAATGCTGAAAATATAAGAGAACATCAGGAATTACAGTAGGTACGTAATTTTCATTTTTACCGATCAAGATTCACAGAATCTCTCCGAATTTTTTCATTCTAGCGACTGTGATGGAGGACAAGTCCTCACCCGGGTTCTGCAGATGTCCCTGCAGGCAGAAAATGTGTTGGACTGACTCGCATGACAAGTGCATGTATTGCCTGGGTCTCGACCATGACACTCAGGCCTGCGACCTATGTTGTTTTTTTCATCCTAATGTTTTGGATGATCGCCTCACGCATCTCCAGTTCAGACATCCAGAAAAACAGCACCCACTGGTCAAATTGAAGGATGCCCACCATGCAATCTCCACAGCTGCGGGGTCCACGGAACAACTAGAACAAATGACAGCCTTTGAAGAAAAGGCGGATCGGGCCGCTGAGATCTCGTCTTCACCCTCGGTTTTCATTCCACTGAAACTGGGCTCCTCTTTCTCGGGTTCCTTCAAGGAGCTGGTCTAATCCCATCCGACTCATGGGGAAGGCCCTGGCTTGCACATCTCCAGATCCTGTAAGAAGGAATCGAAGGAACCAAGAGAAACCATGTCTCATTGACGTCGCTTTTGGGACAGAGAGTGATTTCAGTCCCAGGAGTCTCCTCTTTTGACTTCGGTCAAATTTGTGGCCTGGGCCACTGATCAAACAGTCCCCCTGTCAGGTCAGCTGGCTCAAACATTGGACAATGATCTGGTCAAGATGATCTTTGACCCTGTTGACCCGTCGTTGACTGATGAGGCCGACAACTCCTTATTTAGAACTCCGGTCCTTTTGGACCTCGCCGATGAGGTGACCCAGCAAGGTGGGAGGCCCCGGGCAATGGTTGTCCCTGACCTGGAGGAACCGGGGTTCTCCTCACCTTCTCCTGAGTGTCCCCATCGATCCCCCTGACAGTTGACATCCAGGTCTGGGACATCCTCGACCAAAAGGCAGAGGAAGTCACATAAGCAGCACTCTAAGGAGTGACGCCGCCGCCATTCATCCTCATCCTCCTTGGATGAGGGGAAGCTCCGACGCAAGTTGCATTGGCGCTATGAGGACATGCTGTGGCAGCAGCTTGTTCTGGCTTGGTCAAATGTGGTCCCTTCCACCCCAGCCATTACCTGGCTGTCACCTTCCAGGCTGAAGTTAATCACTCCAGAGTTGGTCATCACCCCCCCTCCGCTCATGGAGCCAGTGATGCCACTCTTGACATGGGCGAAGCCAGTCTCTCTACCTATTCCAGTGGAGCCACCACCAAAACAGCCTTCCTTGGGGGCTCCCCTCAAGGATTCTCGGCCTGCTTCAGGCCTCCCACATAGGCTGTCCTTTACTCTGACTCCTGACCGCCCACGGCAGGTTTGCAGTGACTCTGGTGGCAGACCGCTACATCCAGACTCCTCAGAGTCTGACGACTCGGATTTGGCACCTCGTTCTCAGGACGATGATCCCATAAGTCTGTCTGCTGAGGAGGGTCCCCACCTCCTTTATGGGTATCATTCACCTCATCTCCGAGTCTATGAGGATGACGCTGGAGCCCTTTTAAAAATGGGTAGAATACCCCCTAACTAATATCCTCAGAAGGGGGGATTCCCCGCCTGAGGCCTTTCCAGTAGATAAAGCCATTTTTGGCCCAGCTCTGGCAGCACCCAGTCTCCTGTCCCGCACTGTCCACCAGGATGGCCCGCAAGTACGCGGTACCTACTGGCTCCCTTTTGGGATTTTCACAGCATCCCTTGGCTGAGGGAGTGGTGACTGCATCTGTGTTCAGGTGAGTTGGGAACTCAGGAGACTGTGATAGACCTCCGAACAAAGAATCCAACAAGCTGGATCACTCTGCCCGAAAGGTCTATGCTGCCTCCTCGCTGGGCCTCCATCAGGTGAGCTCAGCTGTAATCATGGCACTCTTCTCCCACACTCTGTTGGGCTCTGTAAATGAGGTGCTTCCTCACCTTCCTGTGGACCTTCAGACCATGGTCAAGCAGGTCCAGGGCCAGGCTGTTGCCAGACAGCAGCTCCAAACAGCCTTGGACATCGGGGATTCCTGTGCCCATTCTGTTGCAGCCACAGTTGCCATGTGCCGCAGGGCTGGGTTACAGGCCTCAACTTTCACAGCCAACACCCAGCACAAGTTGGGAGATATCCTGTTCTTGGGTACCGACTTGTTTGGTCCAGGAGTGAACTGTCACCTGGAACGTATTGAGAAGTCCAGTACCAGATTGGACTCTGCTACGTCAACCCAGAAGAAATCCCAGGGTTCCAAGAAGCAGAAGAAAAAGCCATTTCACTCTTCTGCCCCTGCGTCCAAGCAGCCCCAGTTTCAATCTGGGCAGAAGCAGCAGGCCCAGTCTTGGCACCCTCGGCCCAAGAGGGAAGGGTCCTGGTGGTCCTACTTCTGGATCCTCCTCTTTCAGGCCTGCTCAGTGACGGATGGGGGTGACCAGCCCCATACCCGTCATGACTACTCTGGGTCCTCCCGTGGGGGGGCTGGCTCCACCACTTCCTTTCAACCAGGTGCGCTGTTACCACGGACAGATGGGTATTGGAAGTGGTCAGTCAGGAACTGTTTCTAGAGTTTGAGCAGTACCCACCAAGCCAAGCCCATGCCCCATGTGAGGAAAGGGTATCAGTCCACACTTGGTCAGCTCTGAGAGATGACATAGCCCAACTCTTCCTCCTCAAGGAGGTAGTGGCCCGAGTGACAGATCCCCTAGTCGACCCAGGGTTAGTTTCCAGGTACTTCCTGGTCCCAAAATGGACGGGTGATCTGCATGACCTGAACCAGTATCTCAGGCCACGCACACTCTGTCCCAGATCATACCATCTCTCAAACTGGTTCTGCTCCCTGGATCTTCAGGACACATTCTGCCACATCCTGATCCGTCTGTCACACTGAAGTTTCCTCTGCTTCTGAGCAGAGGGAACCCTCTACGAATTCCAAGCCATGCTGTTCAGCCTGTCATCGGCCCCCCAGGTCTTCACCAAATCCATTGCAGTGGTGGTAGCCCATCTTCGGCATCGAGGGGTCAGGGCGTACCCTTATCTAAACAACTGGCTCATAGTGGGTCCTTCTAGATTGGAGGTGGTGAGGTCCAGGGACCTGGCCCTTAAGATCTGTCTCAAACTTGGCCTTCTAATCAATGAAGCCAAGTCAGAACTTGTGCCCACGCAGCTGATCTGCTTCATTGGGGTAGAGCTTGACTCTTGCCAAGCCAGAGCCTGGCTGCCAGCAGACAGGGCGGAGGTTCTCTCCTCCTTTGCCCAATCATTTCTGGTTGGGAAATTGCACCCTACCTGGGACTTCCTGTGTCTTATGGGTTACATGGTGGCCTGCACCACCGTGGTCCATTGGGCCAGGTGGTGAATGCGTCCCATTCAATGGGGCTTGGCCAGCCAGTGGTCCCAGCGTCTAGGTCATTTTGACCAGCTGGTTATGGTAACCCAGAGGCTTTGGGACACCCTCCAATAGTGGACTGTCCCAGAACATCTGCAGGGAGGGATCCTGTTTGTCCGCCCCGAACTGACGGTTGTTCTCATAACCGATGCCTCTCTCACAGGCTGGAGAGCCCACATGGGGAACCACAGAGTCCACGGGCTCTGGAACCCTGAGGAGACCCGATGCCACATCAACCTGTGGGAGCTCTGAGTAGTATGGCTGGCGCTGACTGAATTAGCTCTGTTTCTGTGAGGTCAAGTGGTCCAGGTCCAGACGGACAATACCATGACCATACATTATCTCAACAAACAGGGTGGCATGCACTCCCAGCCTCTGTGCAGGGAATGCTCTGCATCTGGACCCTCGTGAGCCAACTGGAGGCAGATCTCCTAGCCATCCATGTGGTAGGAGCCTCGAACCAACTGGCGGATGCCCTCAGCCATGTAGGTGAGGCATCCCATGAGTGGTCTCTTCACCCAGAGGTAATTTGCAGCCTGTTCTCCCTGTGGGGCACCCCTCAGGTGGACTTATTTGCCTCCAGGGAGAACACAAAGCTGAGGTTGTTTCATGCCACCCCCTCAGCAGGGTCACTGCAGGGGGATGCCTTCTCGAGGCTCTGAACCCCAGGCCTCTTCTATGCCTTCCCTCTGCTTCTCTTGATCCACAAGGTGCTTCTTAAGACAAGGAGGGACAAGGTGAAGATGATCCTGGTAGCCCCAGATTGGTCATGCCAGTTCTAGTATCCACATCTCCTCAGCCTCAGCAACAGGCTCCCGAGGTGTTTTCCAGCATGCCTGGACCTGATATTGGTCAATCAGGGGAAGGTATTCCATCCGGACCTCCAATCCCAGCATCTGACTGCCTAGTTCCTGAGTGGTTAGAGCTCCAGGCTTTGGGTCTTTCCAACGATGTCCTCAGCATAGTTGAGGCATCTAGGAAGGAGTCAACCTGGAGATGCTGTGCCTTCAAATGGAAAAGATTTTCCATTTGGTGTCAGGGCAAGGGCTTAAACACTAGTTCCTGTCCTGTGGCCAGTATCCTTGACTACAGTACCTTTGGTCCCTCTCCAAAGGAGGTCTCCAGATGATTACCCTTAAGGTGCACCTGGCAACCATCTCCGCTTACTGGGCGCAGACCGGTTAGTGGACAATGGTACAGGAGATAGTGGTCTGGCACTTTTTCAAGGGCCTCAATCACATATCCCCTTCAGTATGCCAACCTCAACTTCCATGGGATCTACCGCTGGTATTGGCTAAACTCATGGGCAAGCCATTTGAACTGATGCTCAGGTGTGAGATGTCACACCTGTCGTGGAAGACTGCCTTCCTGGTGGCTAACATGTCAGCCAGAAGGACTGGGGCGCTCCAGGTGCTCTCAATGGAGTCTCCTTACTTGGTATTCCATAGGGACATGATTGTCCTGTGCCCCAACCTGAAGTTCCTTCCGAAGGTGGTGTTGGAGTGTCACATTAACCAGGTGTTGACTCTGCCTGTGTTCTACCTGAACTACACCTCAGAGGCCAAGTACAGGCTCCATACCCTGGACCTGAGATGAGCACTCTCTTATTATAAGGAGCGGACAGCTGATGTTTGGGGAGAGGTTTGCCAGCTGTTTGTCACCTACGCTGAAGCCGCACCTGGCAGACCTGCAGCAAAGCAGATGATTGGCAGATGGATTACATCTTGCATTGGACTCTGCTATAGGTTGGCGGGTAAGGAGTCTCCCATAGGGCTAAGGACTCACTCCACTCGCCATACCGCTGCATCTGTGCCTTCTTCTAGGGACATCCCTATCCAGGATATATGCAGGGCTGCTACTTGGAAGACAGCAAACACCTTCATTACCCATTACCACATCGACCTTGAGTCACACCGGGATGCTGGTTTTGGAGCCTCAGTTCTCCAGTCTCTATTCCTGAAGTAAGGGGTGTACGCACCTTGCCTCCCTCCTCCCAAAGAACTGCTAGAAGTTTGCCAATAAATGTGGATGAACAACAAATCCACAATCCTAGAAAAACAGGTTACTCACCTGTAACAGTAGATCTTCCATGGAATGGTCTCTTGCAGTAGGTCATTACTTCTGGGAGGTTCCAGCAGAGGGCGCTGTCACATGGCAGCTTCTTCCAGCAGCCTTTCATCATGGACTGCCCACACATGACATCATGATCTCTCTGTGCTCTATATAAATGTGAGTGGTCCCTGGTATTCGCAGTTAATTTTTCTGCCATCTTTATCTCGCACACCAGCTAGCTTAAAACTTCTGTGTAGCAGTCATCGACAAGAAACTGGAAAGCAAGGAACCCTATCTTATCTTTCACAGGGACCGGGTTGTGCTGCACACCAACCTGTCCTTTCTAGCTAAAGTAGTCTCCGAAAAGACTCTCAGTCAGTCCTTGGAGTTACTGGTGTACTACCCCGACTACTCCAATCCGGAGGAACACATTGTACATACTCTGGATGTTCACAGGATACTCTGCTATTACACTAACAGGACTAAGTCCATTAGGAAAACATCTCAACTCTGTGTCACATTTGCCCCTGGATGTGAGAGCCTTCCTGTTGCGAAGCACACCCTCTCCTGTTGGTTGGCACATTGCATTACCTTTTGTTACAAAAAATATGATAAGCCCCTGTCAGATCATGTTCAACCTCACTCCACTAGGGCTGTGGCAGCCACTGTGACTTGCTTTAAAAGTGCCTCTATTGCGGACATCTGCAATGTGGCTACATGGTGCACAATCCATACCTTCACAAGGCACTACAACCTAGACATTGCCTAATGGCGCAGGACCGCCTTTGGTCGTGTCATCCTCCAAGGCATTCTATCATAACTGTCCTCCCATCTGGACATAACTGCTGGTGAATCTCCCAGAAGTAGTGACCTAGTGCAAGAGACCGTTCTGTGGAAGATAGTGTGGTTACGTAAGAACTTACTGTAACAGTAGATCTTCAAGGAATGTCTCTTGCAGTAGGTCCTATCCCGCTCTCCGTCCCCCTCCTTCTCTAACAGAGGCAAACTCAGAATCCAAGGACTTAGGGTTGGACTACTTGGTACCTCAGTTTCCCTTGGTCCTTACCTTTGTGAGCTGAATCCGTCGGGGAACTGAGGATACCAGGGACCACCCATATTTACTTAGAGCACAGAGAGATGATGTCATGTGTGGGCAGTCCCTGATGAAAGACTGCTGGAAGAAACTGCTGTGTGACAGCGCCCTCTGCTGGAACCTCCCAGAAGTAATGACCTACTGCAAGAGACATTCTTTGGCGATTTACTGTTAAGGGAAGTTCTTATGTAACCGCACTTTCTAGGAGTGGTATTTGTAGTTCATCAACGCGGACCCACCCGACCTCCCCGGCTTCGATGCACAACCTAGCTTCAGCGGTCAAGACTAAAGAGTCATGGGGGCTAAGCTTTCCAGGGTTATATTACTGGTGGGAGAGTCAGCTTGAAGACTACTAGCAAGATAGTTTAGTGAAAGGACGTTAATAAGTGCATCGAACAATATATACCATTCCTAGAACTACTGTTCTAGGATCGTGGATATGTTGTTCATCCACACTCTTTGGCATGTCCTCTTCCACTTTAAATCTGCCAGAAGTCTTCAAGTTGGTTTCCTCCCACCTTAATCGTAGTATATACCCTGTTCTATTTCATGACGTCAGATCTTCCTTTCCGCTGGAAGATTCAGGTTGCCTCCCTCATGCTCACGCATTTTGTAGGCCCTGGCTCTAAAACCTTCGGTTATTCCAAAAATCCGTCTTGTTCGCTTTAGCAATCGTGAGTTTGCTTCTTCGATTATGAAAGACAAGTCTTCCCCTGGATTTCATTGCTGCCCTTGCAGCCAGAAGATGTCGTGCACTGATCCCCACACCGCATGCGTCTATTGTCTCGGTGTCGACCATGACACTTTGAAATGCGATTTGTGTCTCGCTTTCCAACCTAACGTCCTCGACGACCATCTCGCATACCTGAAGTTGGGGAGGCTGGAGAAACGGAACTCTGTGGTGAAATCCAAGGAGGATTGGTGGGAGGTTTCCATGGCTGCAGGATCCACCGAGCAATTGGAACGCATGCACGCATTCAAGGAGGAAGCGGCTGGGGCTGCAGAAACTACTCTGAGTTCCTTTGTACTGCTCAACCTGGACTCCACCTACTCAGTTCCTTCCGAAGGTTGTGCCAGTCTCTCCTGACCAAGGGAGAGGGTCCTGCGGGCATGCACTCCTCTTGATCCTGTAAGTGGGAGAAGGATCTGGGATCATCTTCATCTCGACAGAGATGCTCTTGGGAGTGGGAGAGATCTCAGTCCCAGGAACATGAGGTCTTGACTTCGACCAAGATTGCTTCTTCAGCCGCTGGCTTTTTGGCTTTGCCATCTGGTCTGTTGACCGAACTGTCGATCAATGATGTGGGCCTGCATCCCACCTGGAGGGATGCAGGCCTTTACAGGCGCGATGGTCTGCATCTGTCCAGGAGGGCAACCAGGATCCTAGGTGATAGGTTTAAATGCTTCATTGGCAAGCATTTAAACTAGCCAAGGGGGGAGGCACTGAAAAGGAGAAGGGAAATCCTAGCCCCCCCAAAAAAAATCAGGGTAGTTGGTGAGGTAAACACCAAGATAGAGCAGTCAATAGGGAGAAGGGCAGGGGTAAATGGAGAAAAAGACAAAGGCAGTAAGGACAGGGATGGGGCAAAAAGAGATAAAGCCATAAAACAATGGAGGGTAATGAATACCAATGCCCACAGTCTAGGTAAAAAACTCCCTGAATTGGTGGCCTTGATGGAAGAAGGATGCCTGGATATCATGGCAGTCACAGAAACATGGTACACAGAGAACCATGACTGGGATGTCAATATACCAGGGTAAACAATCTACAGGAGGGACAGGGAGGGAAGAAGAGGAGGAGCTGTCTATGTAAGGGAAGGGATCAAAGCAACAGAACTAAAGGGTAAACAGGAAGGAGAGGAGGCACTGTGGGTCACCCTGGAGACTGGAAATGGCTCCACAATCTGCACAGGGGTTGTATACAGACCCCAGTCTCAGAGGG
Organism: Neoceratodus forsteri; assembly: GCA_016271365.2. NCBI lineage: Eukaryota > Metazoa > Chordata > Ceratodontiformes > Ceratodontidae > Neoceratodus > Neoceratodus forsteri. The sequence goes on along the minus strand of CM057449.1, from coordinate 364,202,280 downwards.
AGGAAATAGACAAGGAAATGATAGAAGGCATCCTTGGGATGGCAGAGAAAGGGGAGATATTGCTGATGGGGACCTGAATATGCCCGATGTTAACTGGAGCACCTTTGCTACAGCCACATCCAAGAGCAGAGCCATTCTCTATGCCCCACGGGGGCATGCCGCAGACAGCTAGTTTTGGAACCCACTTGGGAGGGAGCAATCTTAGACCTGGTACTCTCAAATGGGGATGGAGAGAAGATCTCTGATCTTGAGGTGGGTAGCCATCTGGTAACAAGTGACCACCAAACAGTGTGGTTCATGATAAATTTAGCTGTAGAGTCAGGCCACACAAAAGTGAAGGTACTGGTCTTCAGGAGGGCTAATTTTGTCAAAATGGAAGAGTGCCTCAGAAAAGCACTAGCAAACAGGCATGAAGGTGGGGTGGAGCAACAATGGGGAAACATCAAAACCACCATCACAGAGGCAAAAAGCCTTTGTGTGAAGCAAATAAACAAATCAAAATGAAAGAAAAAACCTCAATGGTTCTCAAAAGAAGTGGCGGGGAAGGTTAGGGAGAAAGAGATAGCATTCAGGAAGTATTAAGGAAACACAGAAGGAGCAGGACAGAGAACTGCACCAGTTAAAGCAGAAGGAAGAGTGGAAGGCAGTCAGAATAGCAAAGGCCCAAACCGAGGAAAAGATAACCAACTCGGTTAAGAAGGGTGATAGAACCTTTTATAGGTACATTAGGGAGCAAAGAAAGATTAAGGCAGGGATACTGAGGCTGAATAAAGAGGAAGGTGGTTGGGCAAAGAGCGACAGTGAAAAAGCAGGGATATTGAACAAATACTTCTGCTCAGTATTCACAATGGAAAAGCAGGGTGAGATACCAAATCCAGTCAATAGAAGCACTTCTGGATAGGGGGTTGATATTAGTCCTTTCACAGAAGAAAGGGTTCTAAAAAAACTCTTAAAACTGAAGGTGGATAAAGCAATGGGGCCTGATGGGATTCACCCCAGAATTCTAAAAGAACTAAGGGAAGAACTAGTAACACCACTGACTACCCTTTTTAATAAATCATGGGAGGATGGTGTGGTACCTGAGGACTGGAGGAGGGCCGATGTGATTTCCCTTCACAAAAGTGGGAGCAAGACAGAGGCAGGAAACTACAGACCTGTCAGTTTGACCTCAGTGGTAGGTAAAATGATGGAATCAGTTCTGAAAGAAAGAATTGTTGAGTACCTAGAGGTTAGTGGGGCACAGGAGCCAAGGCAGCATGGATTCACAGCAGGAAGGCATGTCAGACAAATCTAATTGATTTCTTTGACTGGGTGACCCAAGTAGTAGACCAGGGAGGAGCTGTGGACATGGCCTACCTAGACTTTAGCAAGGTATTTGACACAGTCCCACAAAAAGATTAATAAACAAATTAGCCAGTCTGGGAGTGGGTCCCAGGGTGGTGGCCTGAGTAAAACACTGGCTGGACAACAGGACACAGCGGGAATAGTAAATGGAATCCACAGTGAAGAAAGGAGGGTTACTAGTGGGGTACCACAGGGTTCAATACTGGGGCCGGTCCTTTTTAATGTCTTTATAAGTGACATTGCAGAGGGACTAGAAGGGAAAGTATCTCTCTTTGCAGATGACACAAAGACCTGCAACAGGGTTGATACGCAAGGTGGGGTGAAAAGAGTGAAAAGGGACCTGGCAAGGTTGGAGGAATGGTCAAATGTATGGCAGCTTAGATTCAACGCAAAGAAGGTAATACTGGACCTTGTGCTCACAAACAGGGACAGTGTGATGGGGGTAACAGTGGGGGAGCACCTGGGAAACAGTGACCACCAGTCATTGTGGTTTGAAATCACAGAAAGAGCAGAACCAAACCACACAAAAACACGTATCCTGGATTTTAGGGGGGCAGACTTTGGGAAAATGGGGAGATACTTAAAGAGGCATTAAGGGGAATGGGACAGGAATCAGGGGTTGAGGAACAGTGGCAGTATTTAAAATGGGATTACAAGAACAACAGAATTATGTATTAAGCAGGTTAGCAAGAGGAAAAGGAAGAGGAGACCATTATGGTTTTCCAAAGAGGTAGAAAGAAAGTGAAAGCTAAAAGATTGCATTCAGGCAATACAAAAAGACACAGGCAGAAGGGGATAGGGAGAAGTACCAGGAGAAGCAAGGGAGGCAGGGAGGTCAGTAAGGGAAGCCAAAGCTCAGACAGAAGAACACATTGCAAAATCAGTGGGTAGAGGGACAAAACCTTTACAGGTACATAAGTGAAAAAAGAAAGACAAAGGGAGGGATAGTGAGACTGAAGGGGGAGGATGGGGGCCGTGTGGAGGATGACAACAGTAAAGCTGACATATTGAACAGGTATTTCTGCTCAGTCTTTACTGAGGAAGAGGAGGGTAATGGGTCTGAAGGGAGTACAAGGGGTGAGAATGGTGCAGAAATGGACACAAGTCCCTTTACATGAGAAAGGGTCCTGAAGGAACTGGAAGTAATAAGAGTTGATAAAGCAATGAGGCCAGATGGGGTGCACCCCAGGGTCCTTAAAGAACTAAGAGAGGTGGTGGTTGAACCTCTGGCTATCCTGTTTAGCCAATCACTGGAAACAGGGGAGGTACCCAAAGACTGGAGGATAGCAGATGTAATCCCCTTATACAAAAGTGGGAACAAAGAGGAAGCAGGGAACTACAGACCAGTCAGCCTCACCTCGGTAGTGGGGAAGATCATGGAAGCACTGCTGAAGGAGAGATTGGTGGAACATCTGGTTGTCAATGGACCACAGGACCCAAGGCAGCATGGTTTCACCAGGGAGGTCATGTCAGACCAACCTCGCTGAATTTTTGACTGGGTGACTAGGGAGGTGGATCAGGAGAGGCAGTGGACATGGCCCATCTGGACTTCAGCAAGGCCTTTGACACTGTGCCACATAGAAGACTATTACACAGACTGGGGAATATGGGTGTGGCAGGACAGTAGTGTGGTGGGTAGGTAACTGGCTGGGTGGCAGGACACAGAGGGTGGTGGTAAATGGCTGTCACTCCACAGAGGGAAGAGTGACCAGTGGGGTACCACAGGGATCAGTGCTGGGACCGGTCCTATTCAACATCTTCATCAGTGACATGGCGCAGGACCTAGAAGGCAGAATTTCACTGTTCGCTGATGACACAAAGCTCTGTAACAGAGTAGACACACCAGAGGGTGTAGACAGAATGAGAAGGGACCTGCAGAAACTTGAAGAATGGTCAGGGGTTTGGCAGTTGAAATTCAATGCAAAGAAGTGCAAGATAATGCATATGGGGCACAAAAACCCTGGCACAATATATCAGTTGGGGGGTGAGGATATAGCATGCACCAAGCAGGAAAGGGATCTTGGGGTTATCATCTCTGATGACCTCAATGTAGGGAAACAGTGTGACAAGGCAGCAGGTAGAAGCAAATAGGATGCTGGGATGTATAGGCAGGGGCATCACCAGCAGGAAAAGGAGGTCATAATTCGCTATACAAGACACTAGTGAGGCCCCCACCTGGAGTACAGTGTACAGTTCTGAGACCATACCTACGTAAGGACATAGACAGGGTAGAGAAGGTTCAGAGGAGGGCAACAAAGATGGTGCATGGATTGCATCACAAGTCCTATGAAGACAGGTTGAAGGAACTGAACATGTACTCCCTGGAGGAGAGGAGGGAGAGAGGGGATATGATAGAGACATACAAGTATCTTACAGGGAGGAACAGGGTGCAGGAAAACACTATTTTTAAGTGAAAAAGATGTTCCAGGACTAGAGGGCATGGGATGAAGCTGGAGGGAGGACGATTCAGAGGAAACGTGAGGAAGAATTTCTTCACAGAACGGGTGGTGGACAAGTGGAACACCCTGCCAGAGGAAGTGGTGGGGGCTGAAACAATCACGGGATTTAAGAATGCATGGGATAGACATAAAGGAATTCTGGAGGTCAGGGGTAAGGGGCAACAGACTTCTAGGAAAACAAACTGAACTTACAAGCTCAAATGGGCAGACTGGGTGGGCCATAGGCCCTTATCTGCTGACACTGTCTATGTATCTATGTATAAGTGCAAAGTAATGCACCTGGGAAACAAAAACCCACGGGAAGAGTACACAATGGGGGGGTAAGATAATGACAACAACAAACATGGAAACGGACCTGGGGTAGTCATATCAGATGACCTAAAGGTGGGCCAGCAATGTGAGAAGGCAGTAAGAAGGGCTGGGGGGATACTGGGATGCATAGGGAGAGGCATCACCAGTAGAAAACAGGAAGTTGTTGGCCCTCTGTACAGACAGTTGGTAAGACCACATCTGGAGTACTGTGTACAGTTCTGGAGACCCCATCTCCGCAAAGACATAGACAGGGTGGAGGCTGTCCAGAGGAGGGCAACCAAAATGGTGCAGGGTCTGCACCAGAAGACATATGAAGAAAGACTAAAGGAGCTAAAGATGTATAGCCTCGAAGAAAGGAGGGAGACGGGGGACATGATAGAAACTTTCAAATACCTCAAGGGAATCAACAAAGTCCACGAGGGCAGCATCTTTCATAAAAAGAGATGTGCAAGAACAAGGGGGCACAATTTGAAGATAGAGGGGGGACAGCTCAGAGGTAATGTGAGTAAGTATTTCTTCACAGAGAGGGTTGTAGATGCATGAAACAGCCTTCCTGAGGAGGTCGTAGAGTCAAAAACAGTGGGGGAATTCAAGAATGCATGGGACAGACATAAGGCAATTCTAGTAGGGGGTAGGAGGAAGTAGGCTGTTGGTTAACTAGGATCTGCAGCTTATCCTTTAAGTAGGGAAATGGGCAGACTAGGTGGGCCATGCAGTCCTTATCTGCCGTCAAATTCTATGTTTCTAAATCATCGACCTGATCCATCCTTTATCGCCGACTCTGATCGACGATTCCCTCGATCGAACTCTGAATTTGGTTTTCTCCGACAAGGTGTCCAGCCTATCTTCCTTGGAAGGAGCCCCTCCCACAGGCTGCTTGGGTGGTGGTTCTACCATGATTGGTGGAGAGACCGGTTTAGGCTGAGCTGGAAATTTCACTGGCTCCGCAGGTGGGGGAACCAACTTGATTGGCTCTGAAGGAGTCGGCTTCAGCCTAGGAGGCGAATGGCAAGTGATGGCCAGGGTGGAAGCCGGAGTTGGCTTGTGCTGTTGCCACATGAGGTCCTTGTAGTGCTGATGGAGTTTCTGTCTATACAGTCCCTGCTGAACTGTCAGGAGATGATTTTGAGCCTGATCCAGATCTTCGCTTGGGTGATGATGTTGATGACACTGCCCTGGGAGCAGGGATCAATCACCCTGCAGAGCCTGTGGTTGAAGACCTTTCCTTTAAGTCTCTGCTCAAGAATTTAAATTCTACTCTTTCTCTCCAGACTACAGAAATCGATCCTGGGAAGCTTTTGAGACTCCATTATCTTCATGTTCCGGAGATCCCTATGGATTTACTCCCTCCAGTACAGCCCTCTTTCGAGACCCTTTCACAGATGGTGAGGAAAAATCCGTCTCTCATTCCTTCCATGGCCAAGTCCATAGATAGGAAGTATGCCCTTCCCAAGGATCGCCCCATTTTGGCCTCACAAGCCTTTGCTGATGCCATTGTAAACCTGGCAGAGAATAAGGCTGTCCTACCTCAGGGATCTACAGCCTGGCCTATAAAAAAAGAATCTCACAAGATAGACACCTTAGGTAAGACAGTCTTTGCTGCCTCATCCTGGGTATGTGCATTGCCAGCTACCAGGGATATTTTTCTCAATATGAGTTTGTCCTTCAGCATTCGCTCAAAGCAGTGGTAGAAGCTATGCCTGAATTGGAGGTTAACTCGGTGCTACTTCAAACCATAACTAGGGGTATCATGTCCAATAACCAACAGATTAAAGCTGCAATGAATGCCTTCAATACCGCTTCCCAGATGGCTGCAGCTGGCATCTGCACCCGTCACTACTCTTTGCTGCATACTTCGGGCTTCATGAATGACGCCCAGCAGCAAGTCATGGCCTTACCTTTCGACAGTATGTATCTGTTCAGACTTCAGGTGGAGCAAGTACTGGAGGCCATATAGAAGACTAGGTCTGCCATTAAGACAACCAGACCTGCACCTGCCCCTTCCCGAGAGGGTGGGAACAAGTAACAGTTTCACAACCATCAGTCCTTTCGGGGCAGAGGCAGAGGAGGTTTTAACAAAAACCAGATCCCTCAGCCACAAAAGGAAGCACAGCAGAAGGCACAAGGGTCTAAAGCACCTAGTGCCACCTCCTGAGTTTCTGGCCCAGGTCCCACCTCAGCTGTCTGAGGGGCACTCCTCCTCAGCAGTGGGAGGACGTCTGACTCAGTTCTACAACCAGTGGAAGTCTATAACATCAGACAAATGGGTCCCCCGGATAATATGCAAGAAGTACTCTCTCAATCTTTTGGAAACCCCTCTGGATTATCCTCCCAAACAACTGCCCAGGCTGTTGGCAGTACAGTCGGACCTTCTTGCTTCCGAGGTACAAGGCCTTCTGAACAACAGGGCAGTAGAAGTAGTTCCTCTGGATCAATGAAACACAGGTTTCCACTCCCATTATTTTCTGGTCCCAAAGAAAACTGGCGACATGCACCCCATTCTAGACCTCAGAAAGTTAAACAAGTTCCTTTACAAGGAAAAGTTCAAGATGATATCACTTGGTACCCTGCTCCCTTTGATTCACCGACACGATTGGCTAGCCTCCCTGGACATGCAGGATGCCTACCATCACATTCTTATACACCCAAAGCACCACAAATACCTAAGGTTCATGGCATTGGGTTAACACTATCAGTTCAGAGTCCTGCCCTTTGGGTTATCCTCGGCACCTTAAGTTTTTAGAAAGTGTGCAATTCTCGTGTCTCACCTCAGGAAAATGGGAATACAAGTGTTCCCATATCTGGACGACTGACTCCTAACAAGTCCCTCCAGACAAGAGACTCTGGAGGCCGTGGTCATGGCCTCAGACTTCCTCACCTCCATGGGAATCTTGCTGAACCTCAACAAATCACAGTTGCAGACCTCCTAGAAGCTCCTCTTCATAGGAACTCTTCTGGACACCTCCTGTGCGAAGGGTCTTCTTCCAGAGGACAGATGTCCAATACATCAGAGAACACAGCTCTGTTCAAGCTATCTTGATGCAGTGGATGCTGTGCCTCATGGCATCCTTGGTGTTCACTGTACCCTTGCCTCGTCTTCACATGAGAACCTCCCAGTGGATGCTCAGTGCTCAGTGGTAACCAGCCACTCATCCTCAGTCTTTTCTCATCAAGGTGATGGAACCTCTGAAGAGGTCACTCACCTGGTGGTCACAGAAGGACAATCTTCTGGAAGGGTATCCCTTTGGCCCTCTGGATCATCAGATCTCCATTACCACGGATGCATCCCTGGTGGGTTGGGGAGCCCACTGCCAGGATCTTCACACCCAGAATACGTGGACTCAGGACGAGTCTCAACTTCACATAAATGTCCTGGAAATGAGAGCCGTACTCTATGCAGTCTGAGCCTTGAAGGACATACTCTGTCACAAGAACATTCTCCTTCAAACGGACAAGGCAGTGATGTACTACATCAACAAACAGGGTGGTGTACACTCTTACCCATTATGCAGGGAAGCAATGAGAGTGTGGGAATGGTGTCTGGAACACAAGGCTCTGATTCAGGTGGTTTACCTGCCAGGAATACAAAACAAGCTGGCAGACTGTCTCAGCAGAACAGAGGCAGATCCTTACGAGTGGTCTCTCGACTTAACCATCATTCAGTCGCTCTTCAAAGAGTGTGGAACTCCAGACCTGGACCTTTTTGTGTCCCCACTCAACGCAAAACTGCTTCTCTTCTGCTCCAGAAATCCAGGACCTGGCATTGTTTGTCAGGATGCATTCAGGCTGTGGTGGACAAAACACTTTCTATACGCCTTTCCTCCTCTTCCTCTAATTCAGAGGGTACTACTCAAATTGGAGTCTCATAGAAACATAGAAACATAGAAGTTGACGGCAGATAAGGACCGCAAGGCCCATCCAGTCTGCCCATTTCTTTTTCTACCTTATAAATGTGCCATCGGCTTTGCTCTGTCAGTGACCTATCTATTCATAGTCATTTGTATTGCTCCTTATGCCTATCCCATGCCTGTTTGAAGCCCTGCACTGTATTCATAGCCACCACTTCTTGTGGTAAGCCATTCCATGCATCTACCACCTTTCTAAAAAGAATTTCCTCACATTCCCCCTTAATCGGCCTCCCTCTAATCTCATGCTGTGTCCTCTTGTCCTGCTATTTTTCTTATATTTAAACATGTTAGACTCTTTCACCTTGTTTATGCCCTTAAGGTGTTTAAATGTCTCGATCATATCACCTCTCTCCCTCCTTTGCTCAAGGGTATACATATTGAGCTCCGTTAATCTGTCCTCATATGTCTTATGATGCAGTCCCTGCACCATTTTGGTTGCCCTTCTCTGGACTGCCTCAATTTGGTTAATATCCTTGTGAAGGTGTGGCCTCCAATACTGCACGCAGTACTCCAGATGGGACCTAACCAGTGTCTTGTACAGAGGGATTATTACCTCCCTCTTACGACTTGTGATACCCCTACTAATACACCCTAACACCCCCCTAGCCTTACCTACTGCTTTAGAGGTCTGCTTGGATGATTTTAGGTCATCAGTGATGATGATGCCCAAGTCTCTTTCTTCCTTTGTGACTGCTAGCAACTCCCCTCCCAGTCTATAAGTGGCTTCAGGGTTTCTCTTCCCTATGTGCATGATTTTGCACTTCTTTGCATTAAATCCCAGTTGCCACTCTTCTGACCATTCTGCTAGTTTATCCAGATCTCTTCTCATTCTGCCCACACCATCTGGATCATCTACTCTGTTGCAGATCTTGGTGTCATCTGCAAAGAGACAAGCCTTACCCTCTAGTCCATCTGCAAGGTCACTAATGAAGATGTTGAATAGGACTGGCCCCAGGACTGATCCCTGAGGTACCCCACTTGTGACTTGCATCTCTTCTGACTGTATACCATTTACTACCACTCTCTGTTTTCTGCCAGTCAACCAGTTTGCCACCCAGTTGACCAACTTCTGACCCACCCTGAGCCTACCTAGCTTATTTATCAATCTTCTTGTGGAACAGTGTCAAAAGCTTTGCTGAAGTCAAGGAGGCGACATCAACTGCTCCCCCTTGGTCCACCACTCTGGTTACCCAGTCAAAGAAATCTATGAGATTAGTTTGACAGGACCTTCCTTTTGTAAACCCATGCTGTCTTGGATCCTGTGCCCCTATGGATTCCAGGTGTTGCACTATCCTTTCCTTAAGGAGTGCCTCCATAATCTTGCCCACTACTGAGGTAAGACTGACCGGTCTGTAGTCTGTCTCGGGGGGGCAGAATGATTCTCATTGACCCCTTCTGGCCCCAACAGATATGGTTCCCGCTACTCAACAGACTATCGAAAACCCCCCCGAAGACGCTTCCCCTTGAGACGAACTTTCTGACCCAGGGTCCTGTGGTCCATCCCAACCTGAGGTCACGTCACCTTCACGCTTGGCTCCTAAAGAGATAGAGGTGAATAGGTTCAATGTTTCTCGTAGAGTTTCAGATATTCTTTTGGCTGTGCATAAGCCGGCCACTAGAAAAACCTACACAGCTAAATGGAAGCGTTTCTCTATCTGGTGTGCAAAATCTTCTTGGAACCCTTTTTTTCTGCCTACCAGATAAAGTCTTGGAGTATCTCTTAGACCTCTCAAATACAGGTCTGCAGTACTCCACAGTCAAAGTTCATCTTCGTGCCATTTCGGCACATTGTGAGCCGGTACTTTCCATGTTGCTGGCTCAGTTGCCTGTAGTTAAGAGGTTTCTTAGGGGCATTCTGCATACTAGACCTCCTATTAGACATCCAGTTGCAGCCTGGGACATTAACCTTGTGCTAGACATGCTCACTCATAAGTCTTTCGAGCCTCTAGCTACTTGCGACTTGAAGTTCCTCACTTGGAAAACGGCCTTCCTGGTGACCATTACTTCAGCCCGTAGAGCTTCTGAAATACATGCACTGGTCACAGACTCTCTGTACATTGTATTTCACAAGGACAAAGTAGTTTTTAGGACTCATCCTAAGTTTCTCCCTAAGGTTGTCTCAGAATTCCATCTAAACCAACCTTTAGTCCTTCCTACCTGCTTTGCGAACTCCCAGAACGAAGGGGAGCATACCCTTCATTCACTGGATGTTAAGAAAGCACTGTGGTTCTACCTGGATAGAATGAAAGAAATTTGCAAGGCTCAACAACTGTTTGTTTCCTTCAGCGAGATCTGGCTGGGTCAACCTGTTGCTTTTATTTATTTATTTTTTTATACTTCATTTTTATTAAGCACTGGTTAATAACAGTACATTATAACACTTATTTAATCATGAATATGATCAATACAGTTGATATCAGGACATTTCAGCTAAATAGAAAAAATTCCATAATATTATTTGTTTTAAGCACTATATACCAATTTCAGGTGTAGCGGAAGAACCTGTCACTATATAAGGTTTACATTGTACATAAAGCCACTACTACCTAGTGGAGGATTGATCCAGAATTTGATTAGAGAAAACAACAATGGTATAGAGTGCAGATGTTTAAGTATAAAGAAAGATTAAAAATCTTTAAAAGAACCCATTCTAAAAATAAAAAAAATAAAAAGTTTGATTGGTCAGCTTATTTATCATTTAGATTTTGTTTCAGATAAACATATTTCTAAAATATTGTCATCATACAGATATTTCTTCCCTTATAACCGGGACAATAGGGTATGAGGCCCATGCACTAGAGGATTTATTATATAGATTGGGATCTAATCCTCTATGTTTCTTCCCCATTTGCAAGGTGCGGGCTGGTTCAAAACTCCTTACCTATGCACCAGGGAGTACTACTTTAATGCTCTCAGGTTGCCCTTGATCAAAACACCCTGGTCATACATAACCCATCTGGTCCATCTGTTCACGTAGAATACTGACTTATCCTGTAAATTATGGGAGATATTCTCAAATGTTCTGATTTGGTCTACAATACTCCTCCATTCGAAGATGGAGGGGGGTTCTTCTTGTAGCCATCTCCTGGTTATAGTCTTGTAGGCCGCAACCAGTAGTATAGACCACATATATTTCATATCTTTTTGTTTAAGAGACTCTGGGGGAATACCCAGGACCAAATTTTGAGACGTTAAAGGTACATCAAGAATTAAGATATTAGAAATGTGCTGGGTGACAGATGACCAGAAGGGTTGAAGCTTCAGACAGCAATAAAATACATGCGCATGGGTTGCGACCTCTGTCCCGCATGACCTCCAACAATCTGAGGGAAGGCTAGGGTTTCTTTTGGCCTGTAGATGGGGTGTTAAGAAAAACCTTGTCCGAACTTTCCAGGCGTATTCACGCCAATTCGGGGATGAAGTGGTGGACCAGGTCATCTGCCAGATCTTAGCCCATTGCGGTTGTAATAGCAGGAGATGAAGATCCTGCTCCCATTTGACCTTGAGAGGCTTCAGCATATGCTCCTGCAAGGACACCAAATATTTATATATATAGGATATTGCATGGTCACCCCCCTTAGCATTAAAAATTTGAATATATGGGGATGTATCCTCCAATATCTGAGAACGGGACTGAGTATGCCTGTACTGGGAGTTTACAAAATCTTTAATTTGAAAGTAACGTAATCTTTCTCCCTCACCCCATCTAAATTTGGACTTAGCTTCCTCAAATGATATTATGGCATTTTGCCTAATGAGCTGCCAGGGGGCAAAGAGTCCCCTATTTACTTGAGTTGTATACAGGTTGAATCCTTGGCAGGTGGAAAGTCCGGATTAGTGATAAACCACTTATATTTCCATTTGTGCTCTTAATATTCTTCCAGGGTGTCCCTCCTCCATCCCTCCAAGATGGAACGGATGCTCCTTTGTGTACCTAGTAGGGTCTGTTTTAAAAGTACTTGAGAATATTATGGCAGGTAATGGATACCGTGAAATCTCTAGTTAAGTCAATTTGTTTCCAGTAGGCGTCCAATACTTATTGCCCCACATCAGTGTGCATCTCATTTGCGCAGAGTTCCAGTATGTGGAAAAATTAGAAATGCAATGCCACCCCTGACTTAGGAAGGTGTAATGCCTGAAGCTTAAATTGTGGTTTTCTACCTTGCCATATAAAAGCTGTAGATATTTGTTGCCAGGCCTTAAGGTCTCGTATAGGAATAACACATGGTATTGATTGGAAAAAATATAACAAACGTGGCAAAACATTTAATTTTATTGCCTGAGTCCTGGCATAGAATGACAGTGGAATTATATTCCACCTTTTAATATCTTTTTTAATATTATTTATCAATGGAGAGTAATTGTTTTTAAATAATTGGCTAAGATCTACTGGTATTTGGATTCCTAAGTATTTTATTGAGGGGAGATCCCATTTAAATAGGAACTGCCTACGTATAGGCGTAGGAACTGAGTAGTTGAATGGGAGTACTTCAGTTTTGGTTGTGTTCAGGGAGTAGTCTGATAAAGAAGAAAACCTTTCAAGCTTGTGAAAAAGGGCTGGAAGGGTCTTGGTTGGATTTGTAAGATATACCAGTACATCGTCGGCGAAAAGAGCCAACTTGTGTTCTTTATCCCCCAGATTGATACCCTCCACGTCCTCCACCAACCTGATATATTGGGCCAAAGGTTCTATGTATAGGGCAAATAACAGGGGGGAGAGACTGGGAAACCCTGTCTGGTCCCTCTATGGAGGGGGAAATATGACCATTTGAGTGTATATATGCCTGGGGGTTCGAATAGAATTTGAAAATAAGGTTGATGAATTTCTGGGGAAAATCAAAGGCAGCAAGGACCCCTCTTAAAAACTGCCAAGACACTCTGTCAAATGCTTTTTCAGCATCTAAACTTATAAGGGTCACCGGGATTTTATAATTTTGTACATGTTCAATCAGATAAATGGTGCGCCGAATGTTGTCCAAGGCCTGGCAGCCTGGGATAAACCCACACTGATCCTGATGGATTAAAGTGGAGACCAATTGCTTTAATCTCTGCGACAACACACAGGTAAATATTTTATAATCTGTGTTTGATACCGAGATAGGTCGGTAGGAGCTGGGTAGGGTAGGGTAGGGTCCTTACCTTCCTTTGGAATGACAGATATAATTGCTTGGTCCCAGGATGGGGGGATTTTCCCTTCAGGGCTTGGGATATTGATAAACAGTCTGGAAAGTAGGGGGATAATTACCCCTTTGAGAGATTTATAAAATTCTCCAGGGAGGCCATCCGTCCCCAGACACTTAAATATTTTCAATCTCCCTATCTCTGCTTCTATTTCCTTGGTTGTTATGGGGGCGACCAGGCCTTGATCCAGATGTTTAGGCAGTTTTGGCAACTGAAGGGTTGCTAAAAAGGATTTTATTTGTTCCTCTTTCACCTGGGTCGGGGGGGGCTGCGTATAACTGTGTGTAGTACTGAACGAAGGTGTTTGATATTTTCTCCACCGTATAACAAGGCGGATGTTGGGGAGATGGCCTGAGGGTGGATATTAGTACTTTAGCCCTTTGTTGTCTGAGACGGACAGCCAACAATTTCAAGGAGCGAGGGCCTCCATCATAGTACTTCTGCTTTAGAAACAATAGCTTCTGCTCAATTTTATAATCTAGTATAGCATTCAGTTCTTGCTTAAGCTTTTTAATTTCTTTTGAAGTTTTGGGGTTGGTCTGGGATATCTGTTGGAGCTCTAATTTTTGTATCTGGGCTGTCAAGGCACTTTGTTTTTGTTCCCTCTCTCGTTTGTTTCGAGCTGATAGTTCAATAAATTTTCCCCTGCAAATCGCCTTGATGGTGTCCCATAAAATTGAAATATCAGTCTCAGGACAGTCATTTTCCATCACAGCTTGTTTGATAATCTCTTCCAAGGTATGAATGTTGTCCTTGCTGTGAAGCAGGGAGAGGTTAAGCCTCCACATAGTGTTTTTCCTAAAATTATCTGAATCTAGTCTAAGAAAAACTGGAGCATGATCTGACAAAATAAAATCACCCATCCATGTCCTGCCCACCAACCCTAGTTGCTCTTGGGAGATTAACATACAGTCAATTGTGGTATAACTAGAATGGACCTGTGAGAAAAAGGTGGCATGTTTAGCTGATCCATTTAAATGTTTCCATGTGTCCACAAACCCCAATTCACTAAGCAGTTTTATTAATTCTCTTGTTTTTTTCCCCACTGACTTACCCCCACTCCCAGCCGCAGAAAGATCTAAATTAAAGTCTCCCCCCTTCGGCCCATTGAGACATGAGGAGAAAGAAGGCACGGTAGGTTTTGAACTCCGTGGCTGGGGGAAAGTATACTGAGGCAAAGGTGGTGAGTTTACCATTTAGTTTCCCTTTGATCATTACATATCACCCTTCCTTGTCGCACAATTGATCTTGACATTCAAATGGCACCCTGGGAGGAATTAATATGGCTGTTCCTCTCCTACGCCCCCCCTTAAAAGATGAAGAATAAACCTGGGAAAAACCCAAACGTTTAAACTTCTCATGTTCGTCATGTGACAAATGGGTTTCCTGAAGTAGAGAGACATTGGTTCCAGAGCGCTTCAAGTAAAATAATACCTTGGAGCGCTTAATCAGCCCAGACAGGCCATGAACATTATATGAGCATGTAGTATAACCCATTATGGCTAAGTGACAGTGGCTCAGTCCCTTTGACACACACCCTTTTTTCCGGTGCAAGGTAGATCACTAATACCATTTCTGCTGACCCCAAAAAAAAATTGTAACAACAACAGCATAATATACATAATTGAGCTAAACAACAAACCGTAACTGTTTGTGCGAACAGTGCACAAACATAGTCATTTTTAACTGGCTTCCAAGGTAGGAGGTCAAACAAATGTGGTGACCTCTTATCCCACCTGTCAGATGGTATTGGTGGGAGGAAGAGTGCTACAGAATCCCTCAGACAAGAGGGGAACTCCTCCTGGGCCCTTGTTTTGTAGGGCTCCTGAATTATGGTATTCGCCATATATATGGCCATCATAGCTGTACTGCCTCGCCCGTGGCTGGTATGAAGGTGTAAGAGCTCCTTCCGCATATGTCCGCTGAATCCCCAATCCCTTCTCCTCACCTCCCGTTGTCCTCAATCCCCCTCCCTCGTCCCCCCTCCCCCCTGAACGAGGAGAAAAGGAAGGGGGAATTGTGCCCCTTGAACTCCCCTCTCCCAGGTGTACCCTCATGGTGGTGTTTACATAGACCTCACCCACAGGAAGCACACCACTAGGGGTTTTCAGTATACGAGGTGGGTGAAAATAAAAGGATGGCAATTTTTGTGTGCTTCCATAAGCTATTGGGGGCCTTTAAGTGAGATTATCACCCTTTGAAATAATCCATTTCCCCCTCCCCAAAGGAAGAAGAAAAATAATACACATCCTACATCTTGGGGACTTTAGTCTCCAAAGGGCAGACTAATTACATATTAACCAGGACACAAAAAGTCAAATGAAAAATCTTTCTCCTGCTGCATCCAGGCCCATGTTCGCCATCCCTCTTCATTCGGATTCAAAAAAATATGGATCGACCCGGTTTACAAAGGCTCGCCCTATTCGTCGGATTTTAAGTTACCCCCAAGCCAGTGCCCAATTCACCACCCCTACAAAATAGGTACTTCAGAATATTTATCATGTCCATAGTTCGAGAGAGGATGTGTGCCTTTCAAAGTTCATACGTGCTATTTAGACAAGAGACTCCCTGCATCACGGCTGGGCTTCTCTTATTCTGACCACGAACTCCCTTGAGTGAAAGGAAATAAGAATAGGAAAGTCACTGGACCAGAGCCTTGGGAAATCGCAGTGGAACAAAATCTTAAGCAGGTTCTTGGTCAATTGCTGTATACTTTAAAGGAGGGGTAATATGAACACAGGTGGGGCTATCTCACTATCTCCAGGCCAAAAATCATGTGCCAAACATCAGGAAAATGGAAACGAGGGAAAGGGCCAGGATCATTCCCAAAATGGTGGCCAAGGTCTGAGCCTGGACCAAAAGGCGTTAGAAAACTCCACCGGGGGCATCGAAAGTCAGGGCATTGGAAGTATTTTACTTCAAGGATATTTATAGCGAAACAGCATGTCAATAATTCTCATCTAAACAGTCCGAGTACCAAAAGGAAACAGTGTTTAGAGGTATTCTCTCACCCACCTGCAGACTCAAAATTCCTTTCTGAAATTCCTGGCAGTTTCTTCATTAATTCTTTAAACTCATGTAAAGCTGGTGATGTGATATTGCTGCTCACTGCCCTATTTTTCCTTGGGGGAACGATGTGCCACTCCTCTGTAGGCTCCTTTCTCTTGGGCTGTTTAGCCTTTGTAAATGCTGGAACCGCAAACCCCCACTTTTGCAACGCTTCACCGGCCTTCTGCGGAGAATCGTATAATTCAGCTCCTTCCTTCCAGAAAACTCTCAATTTCGCCGGATAAGGTGTTTGAATCCGCAGTTGTTTATTTCTAAGAAGTTTGATGAGTGGGATGTATTCCATACGTTGCTTCTGTATAATAGGTGGATGATCTTAGTCGAAAAATAAACGTGAATCAAGATATTTGACCTCTTTCTTCGCCCATGCTCGGCGGAGTATATCTTCCTTAGTACGATAACTCCGGAATTTAATAATTATTGATCTGGGTCTGGTAGTCGGGTCTTTGGGCTTGGGGAGTAGGGCCCGGTGGGCACGCTCAGTTTTCAACTTGTAGCCAAGTGGTAATTCGAGTACATCTTTCAGCAAGTCAGTCAGGAACTCTACCATGTCCCCTTCCTCTGTGCCTTCCTTCAGACCATAAAGACGTAAGTTATCTCGTCTGGATCGGCTTTCCAAATCTACACATTTTTGTTCTGTATATATATAACATGGCTACAAAGGGCAAATACTGCGCGGCCTAGAGATTGCAGGCCATCCTCCACATTGGAAATTTGGTCCTCAGCTTCCTGAACCCGACCCTCCACCATCGAGAGTTTCTGATTAAGCTGTTTAAATTCCGCTTTATTTTCCGCTCGTATTTCTTTTAACTCTCTCATTAGAGATTCGTAGCGGTTTCTGGACAGTTGCTCTGCTTCATCGTCAGTCTCATAGTTTTTGGCGGCCATGGTGGCCCTAGATTGGCTGGAGGTGCATGTAGGGAACTTGGTCTCGAATCTTCACCATCCCTTTCGAATCTGGACTGCAGCGTTTTAGATCTCACTCCTCGGTCTCTTTGTGAACCTCCTCCCGACATTTTTGAGAAATTTTAAGTTTCTTGTTCTGGGTTTTATGGAAGTTGTTTGGACAGGCGAGGCAGAGAGCCGATCGTTTAGCTGTCGCTCAGTGCCGTGGCAGAACCGGAAGTCCAACCTGTTGCTTTTAGATGCATTTCAGCGTGGCTGGTGGCATGCCATCGCCACTGCTATTCTATGGCACAGGTCAAGCTGGAAGGCAGAGTGTACGCTCACTCTACCAGAGCAGTCGCGGTATCTCTGGGGGAAATCCGTTATGTGCCCACTGTAGATATTTGCAATGTGGCTACCTGGAGCTCCATGCATACTTTGTTAAGCACTATGCCTTGGATGTCCATGCCAGACGACATCTGTCATTTGGCAGGCGCATTCTTAACGGACTTTTGTCCAAAGCACGTGTGCTGTTTATCTCCTGCTGCCCATCTAGGGGGATTATTTAGCTTGGTACAGATCAACAACGGGTGCTTGCTGCAGCTAGGAAAGTTGATTTTACTATGGTGAATGAGCACAAAGTTCATATTTTCCCCGATTTCTCTCAGAGATTGCAACAGCAGCATCAAGCTTTTGGAGAGGCCAAAAAAAACCCTACAGGCTTTGAACTATGCGTTCTCCTTGGTGTATCCGGCTAGACTAATAATCAGGATGCCGGATAAATCTACAAAATCCTTCACCAATCCAAAAATAGCCCTTACCTTCATTGCAGAGGATCTTGAGGGCAAGAAACCACACAGCAATTCACCACCGAGAGTTTTGTCCACTTGACTTTTGTTGCCAGTGAGAGACAGTATATTGCTTTAAAAGTGACTGTTGGAGGGAAGGGGAGTATAAGAATGCTGCGGTCCATAATGGGCTTTGCCCGGCCTATAATGGTGAGATTGCGGGAGCCCCTCTTCCTCCTCAGAATGTCTCAGGGGTGGGGGCTGGACTTGTAACTTTGTTGTGGGCCATCTGTTACCTACCTTCGGGCAAGAGTTTCACTGTTGGCAAACCTTTCACCTGGCTTGCGAGCAGCCTCTGTTTCGGCAAATATTAGATTGTCTGCATGATTATACTTTATCATTTCTCAGTGGGTGAGCAACGTAATCTGTTATCAATGACTCTTAAGTGTTTCCACATCATTGGATCCAGCTGCGAGTTTAGCATGGGACTCTGGATGTTTGCAGCAGCAAATGAGTGCCTGCGTGGACAATATGATTGCTACTTTGTCTTTGAACTGAGTGTCTTATTACTTCCATTTGTTGAAGTTTCCTACAGTTGTATTCTGACAGGCTATTGCTTCTGGTTTATTGAAAATGGATCATACTGTGTGCTGTTATGTATATGTATATAAGAGGCCCGGAGATTTTTTTTTTTTCCTACTGGCGCTCGCTGTATGATTTTCTATTGTTTCAAGAATGACTAAGTTTGGGTTTGTAAGTTATTTATTTATTTAGTTTTTGTTTACCGGGTTAAGTGCACTAGCCATAGCAATGACTATTTTCAGGCACGACCCGGGAGGGTACAGAATGACAAATACAGGCAAAGACATTACAAAATCAGTTTGACATATTTGACAATATATTATAGAAAGCGTAGATACTGACAAAGTAGGTGCATTTACAGTATAGAAAGAGATGTGCAAAAAACTGTTCAAATTATGAGGCTACATCATATAATTGAATTGAGGAAAAAGAACGATTAGTAAATACAAAAGTATTCAATAGGTAATGAAAAATGGGGATTCAAGGGAGGAATAAGAGTAGGGGAGATAGATGTAAAGAGGCCAGAAATGGGGTTTAGGATGAGGCAAGATGAGGAGGTAGGTCAAAGCAGGTAGAAAAAAAAGTGCTTAGTGTATAACATTGTAAAATAAGAGGCAGGAAAGGTAACGCTTCAGGGAGGGTTGGTAATTTTGACATTTTGCTTTCTTTTTGGAGACTTCCACCTGGCTTTAAGATAATGAGCCTGCTAAGAAAGGGCCATGGGGGCGGGGGTGCTGTTTGAGGGGTGAGACCCTGGGGGGAAGGCTGCGCCCAGGAGGGGCCCTCTGCCTCTTTTTGACTATTGTTATGGGATTAGTAAGTGGGTGGCCATTAGATAAAGGATAGTCATTAGAGCACTGGACTAGATAATTCTGTGACACGCTTGTGGGGGGGGCCCTGAGGATGTGAATCCGCGCATCCAGGAAGGCATTCATTTGCCCCTCCTAGGATTGCCCCCCCTGAGAAAGTTGCTATAGAATCTGGAACATGTTGGGAGGGGGAGTGGGGATACGAACCTGGGGCACGTCCCCACGGGGGGGGATACCTACCTGAGCTCATAAATGGATACTGGAGACCTCTGTTTCACGTGGGACCTCATTGTATGTGTTATGGCCCCATTGTGCCTCCGTACTGTGAGTGGGTGCTTGTTATCACTTATGGGGTTTTATTTCTTTCTTCGGAGCTACAGACATTGCTCATCCACACAGCGATTTGCTAATTTAAGATGTTTTCCCTCTTTGTCGGTCAGAGGGAAGTGGGATATGGGTGGTTGTTTAGTGGGTTAGGTAGGGGTAGGGAGGGTTGGGGAGGGGCGATATACATAATAGGTGGGGTTTTTGGGACTTCGGCAAGGTCTACTGGGTGTTAGTGGGGTGTTTGAGGTGAAGGTGGGGGTGTTCATCTGCAAATTGTTTGTGGACCCCCAAGAACTCTAACCATTCTTGGGGGTTTATTAGTAGTTTTAGGAGTTATGCTCCAATTTACTTGTCTCTGTTTTTACTGGTTCCTAGGTTTGACAGCTGTTTTTTTGACCACTGATACAGAGTCACAGGAGATATTTCCATTTTGATATAGGTGTCAATGGGTAGGCTGCAATTGTTTTTTTTGGACTGTAAATGGCCTAAAATCTGTTACAAAGGGGAAACATGTTCTAGCCTATTTTCGGAAAGTAAAGGGGGATATTTTGTTAATGCAGGAGACCCATCTTACCCCAGCTGAACTGGCGAGACTGGCAAGATCCTGGGGAGGCTTGTTATTAGGGGCATGTTTCTCCTCCAAGGCTTGTGGAGTAGAGATTTGGTTTTGACTGGGTCTCCGGGTACAAGTACTCTCCTCGTTTTCAGACCCTCAGGGGAGATATTTAATAGGTGATATAGTGGTGGAGGGGGAAGAACTTATGCTGGTGTCTATATACGGGCCAAACTTCAGTTCCCTGGATGTCTTCCACAATTTGGCTGTGAAGGTGGCTTCTTTTAAGGATAAACATGTTATGGAAGGGGACTTTAATACATTTTGGGATCCCTCCATGGACCATTCTGGTACCAGAGTGCGAGCCCCACCTAACAGTGTAGCTGCCCTGCAGAATTTAGCTAGGAAGAATGCCTTGGTGGAATTGTGGCACCATTTGCACCTGCATTTTTGGAAGTTTTCTTTTTACTCCATGTCCATTAAGTTTATACTGAAATAGATTTGGCCCTGATTCCAGTGATCATGCTGAAAGACTGTCTTTCAACCTCTTATGGTCCAATGTGTGTCATATCATGCCCCTCTGGAGGTGGCGGTGATGGTCTCATCTGTCACTGAGTTTAGACCTCAGTGGAGATTGGATCCTATTTTATTGATGGAGGAGGCATACAGGGACCACATGAAGCAGGCTATTTCAGAGTTTGTGGCATACAGTAGGGTGGATGATACTTCTGTGAGCGTTACTTGGGAGGCACTAAAGGCTTATGTCCAGGGCATTACTATTTCCTACGCAGCTTATCGTTGACGGGAGGATACTAGAGAGGAGAGGGACTTAGAAGCTAAGGTGATGCTATTGGAACAAAGGGCCATGTCAGGGGATATGGGAGTGGATTTGAAAGAACTCATAAGGCTTAAGGGTAAATTTAACCAATTAGCCTCAAAACTATTGGAAGAAACGCACTTATAGCCAAATCAGGGAACTATTTCGAGGGGGATAGTGCAGGTAAATGATTCGCTTGGTTGGTTTACCAGAGACGAGCAGAGTGCCAAATTCTCGAACTTGAGGGTATAGATGGAAAGGTTACAAGTAATCCTCTTGTTATTAATGGAGCTTTTCAACAGTTCTATGAGAAGCTGTACACATCTAAGTTTCCGAAGGGACAATCTCCTGAATCCTTCCTCTGGGACATACCTCTAAACATCTTGGATCATGATTTGGTGATGGAACCGAATTGCCCACTTATGTCTACAGAAATCAGGTGAGCCATATGGGCCTCAAATACGGGAAAGGCTCCAGGACCAGATGGCATACCACTGGAATTTTATAAAACCTTCTGACCAGAATTGGGCCATCTTTTGTTTCTAATGGTTCAGGAGGTCCTGGAACGGGGTAAGTTGACAGAGTCCCAAACTTTGGCCACTAGCACAGTCCTCCATAAACAGGGTAAAGACCCGGTGAAATGTAGCTCATATCATCCCATAACCCTCTTAAATGCTGATTACAAAATAATAGCCAAGATCTTGGCAGCATGATTGGAGGGGGTATTGCCCAGTCTTGTTCATCCAGATCGGGGGCTTTGTTAAGAATAGGAAGGCATGACACAACCTTAGGAGAACTCTTAATATCATGTATCATTGGTCATCGAAACAGGGAGGGATTAGTTGAGGCCTTCTTACTCTTGATGCAGAGAAGGCCTTCAACAGGGTCAAATGGCCCTTTATGTTTGCCATCTTAGAGGAGTTTGGATTTGGACCTAAGCTGCGACCTTGGATTGCTGCCCTATCGATCTCCCTGGGCCCAGATCCTTACTAACACTACTCTACCCCCTTTAGACCATATAGAGGGACCAGGCAGGGGTGCTCACTGTCTCCGTTGCTCTATATTTTAACAACTGAGGTTTTGGCTCAGGTGATTCGTCTACATCCTCAAATTAGAGGCCTTGAGTATGGGGGACAGGATCATGTCATATTGCTATTTGCGTATGATAGTTTATTATTTATTAAGGATCCAAATCAAGCCCTACTGGCATTAATGGATATCTTCCACCTTTGTGGCCCCCTGTCTGGTCATAAGATCAGTTGGACTAAATGTGAGTGGTTGCCTTTGTCGGGACAGCCCTCCCTGATCCGGATAGGAGATGCCACTGTCAGCCCAGTCACTGTTATTAAATATTTGGGTGTTTTTTTTCCCCAGAGTGTTATCTAAAATAGTGGATCTTAATTACAAACTCCTTATTAAGAAAGTCAGGGAAGACTGTGATAGGTGGAAATCCCTGCCCCTTACCTTGATAGGTAGAGTTAATTTGGTAAAAAATGTGCGTGCTCCCACAATGTCTTTATTTATTTCGGTCCCTACCCTGTTACATACCAAATACATTTTTTAAATCTAATACTAGCAGTGTGTCAACACTGCTCTGAAATAATAAGTGACCTAGGAGTAGGCAAGAGATTTTACGGCAACCAATAACTAAGGGGGGCTTGGGTCTGCCAAATTTGAAATGTTACTGCCAGACAGCCCAGATGGCACCCTTCTTAGATCTCTTACTGGGATTGGAACCCACAAAGGTGTGGGTAGATCTTGAAAGAGTTTCCCAGGCAGAACCATTGTATAATGTTCTTTTTGCCCCATCCTTGATGGGGGCTAAACCTGGAGCTACCACTAACCCCTTTACCAGATCTGCATTGAGGGTTTGGTTATCAGCCCACTCAGCATTGGGTTGCCCCCAGATTCTCTCGCCAGAGGCACATATCAGATTTGCATTATGGAACGGTGGCATGGCCCCAGGCCCTACAACTCGGGTCTTACTGTCCTGGGAAGCAAAAGGGTTGATTTATATTTCACAGCTTTTTGATGCTGGGGTTTTGAAACTGTTTAGCATGTTGACAGGCGCTTTTTCTCTCCCCCCATACCACTTCTCTACTTATCTTTTGGTCTGATCTAGATTGTTGAGATATGGGTACCCGAGGGAACCAAGGTTGACCCTGTGGAGATCATCAATTGAGGAGGCACTGTTTGGGGAAAAGATTAAACCCAAGCCAAGACCCATGACTGTCATTTATAGGATTTTGTTAGGGGGACTTACTGACCCTACGGAGTGTTTGAAGAAAAACTGGGAATAGGATTTTTTACCCGACCACTTGACAAGGGGTGATTGGGATTATATTTTTAAACATGGGTTGGAATGTTCCCATAATAACTGTTTGAGGACAATTCAATATAACTGCCTCCATCAAGCATATTTTACTTCTATCTTGGCCCATAAATTAAACTCTGAGAAGTTGGAGCTCTGTCCTAAATGTAAGGCTGGAAACAGGTACCTTTTTTCATCTAATTTGGTATTGTCCTTTAGTTTTTCATTTTTGGAGGGAGGTGGTAACTTTATTGGAAAAGATTTTAGGAGGATCATATAATCTGGAACCAGCCAACATTATATTGGGTCTACAGAGTGACTCTCATGGAGATATTGGGAAGGGGAGGGATTATCCCTTATGATGTCTGGGAACAGTGGTGGCAAAATGGGTTTTGGCTCAACAATGGGGTTCAGAGCGGATGCCCTCAGTGGCCCAATGAGTGCAGGCCCTACTGTCTTGTATGAAGATGGAACACATACAGTACAGTGCCAACAACCAGGAAGAGAAATATCATCAACTCTGGGGAAGTCTAGAGGTGGCCTTGTCTAGCTCATGGTTTCCATACCCCTAGGTTGGGGGGGGAGATGGGGGCAGTTGTATAAGGGATGGATACCCTATGAGTGTTGTCATATTGAGACTCTCCATTAAAAGTAGATTTTGTTCTTTCCTTTTTTGGGGGGGGGGGTTGTATGGGGGCCATTGACATTCCAACTCTGCTGACAGTGGTCCTGAACCAATAATCCTTACATCTTTTCAGTCTGATGTAATTCTGTATTAGTATCAGCTCCATAAATTTAAGTTAGCCTGTGGTCTCTGTAATCTGCATTCTTAGGAAGTAAGATGATATGGAATCTATTATATGTTCTTTATGGTCTAGGTGCAATTTTAAGTCTTTGGTTAACAGATGAAACCTGAATTTGCTGTTATAAATAAAGTTTACAAAAAAAAAAAACAGTACAATGGCAAGGAAACAGTTCAAGGCCCAAGAAACACACCAAATAACAACCTCTATGCAAAAAATAGGTGGAATAAGTGATAGGGAAAAAATAGAATTAGGCAAAATGTTTCAGGAGAACATGTAAGGGACCAGAGTCAGGGTAAGCCACTGGGAGGGACAGGCAGGTGAGTGGGTGCACCCACCACAGGAGCAGGGTGCAGAGCAGGCCAGGAATCAAGAATTATGGTGAGTACCTAATTTTAATTTCCTTCCTTTCCTCCAAAGAGTACATATTTAGTTCCTTGAGTCTTTCCTCATGGGGCTTTTGATGCAGACCTTGCACCATTTTGGTAGGTCTCCTTTGTACCACCTCCACCCTATGTATGTCCTTCCAGAGGTGGGGCCTTCAGAACTGGACACAGTACTCAAGGTGGGGTTTTACCAGTGATCTATACAGGGGTAATACTACCTCCCTCTTTCTGCTGGTGTTGCCCCTCCCTATGCAGCCGAGCATCCTGCTAGCCTTCCCCACTGCCTTCTTACACTGCTTGGCTATCTTCAGGTCATCAGAAATGATTACTCCTAGGTCCCTTTCCTGTTTTGTGGTTGCTAATACCTCCCCACTCAATTGGTAAGTTGCTCTTGGATTTCTGTGCCCCAAGTGCATAATTTTGCACTTTTTTGCATTGAAACCCAGCTGCCATTCCCTTGACCATTCTTCCAGCTTTTTCAGATCGCCCCTCATTCTCTCCACCACCCCCAGTGTGTCCACTCTTTTGCAGATTTTTGTGTCATCCGCAAACAGGCATACTTTCCCTTTGGGTCCCCTGAAGTCTGATCGGCAATCCTCTGGTGTGGCAGGCAGAGGGTACAATAGCCCTTTCTAGGGATGTGGACACGATGTTCTATCCACACTTTCTGGCAGTTGCCTTTCCCTTTAAGACTGGCCCGAATGTCTTCAAGCTGGCTCCTCCCACCCTCCGGGGTGGTAACTCCCTTGTCTCTGCCCCATAATGCCAGATCTTCCTTTCTGCTTGGAAGACGCAGGATCCCCCCTTACCACTCTCACACTGAGTGGCTCTTTGTTATTAAATCTCTGGATTTACTTCCAGTTCATTTTCAAAACCTTTGTCTTCATGCGCGATCATCGATCATGATCATTTGGCCTATCCTCGGCCCCCAGGGTCTTCACTAGGAGCATTGCAGTGGTGGTAGCCTACCTGAGGCTCCGAGGGGTCAGGGTTTACCCCTGCTTGGATGAGTGGCTGACCGCTGGTCTCTCCAGGCAGGAGGTGGAGTGGTCCAGGGATCTGACCCTCCCGACCTGCATCTCCCTTGGCCTCCTAGTCAATGAGACCAGGTCAGAACTCATGCCTTTGCAGGTGATCAACTTCATCAGGGCAGAGTTCGACTCTTGCAGAGCCAGAGCCCAGCTTCTGGTGGACAGGGCAGAGGCTTTCTCCTCCTTTGCCTGATCATTTTGGGTTGGGCAATTGCACCCTTCCCGGGACTTCCTGCGCCTGCTGAGTTACATGGCAGCCTGCACCAGTGTGATCCATTGGGCCCACTGGAGAATGCACTCTCTGCAATGAGAGCTGGCCAGCCAGTGGTTTCAACACAAGATCACTTCGACCAGCTGGTTACTGTGACTCAGCGGATGTGGGATGCTCTCCAGTGGTGGTTAGTCCCAGAACATCTGCAGGAAGGGATCCCATTTGTCCGCCTAGAGCCAATGGTCATCCTGATGACCGATGCCTCTCTCATGGGCTGGGGTGCCCACCTTGGGGAACACAAAGTCTATGGGCTCTGGACCCCAAGGAGTCCCAGTGCCACATCAACCTGCTGAAGCTCCGAGCAGTTCGCTGGCGCTGACTGCCTTTTCTCCTCACATTCAGGGTCAGGGGGTCCAGGTCCAGATGGACAACACCATGACCATGTACTACCTCAACAAACAGTGTAGGACACGCTCCCTGCCATTGTGCAAGGAAGCTCTCCCTGTATGAACCCTCGTGCGTAGCCTGTGGGATGATGTCCTAGCCATCCATGTGGCAGGGGCCTCCAACCAGCTGGTAGGTGCTCTCAGCCAGGTGGGCGAGGCGTCTCACAAGTGGTCTCTCCACCCAGAGGTAGTACACAGTCTGTTCTCCCATTGGGCACCCCTCAGGTGGACCTATTCACCTCCAGGGAGAACGCAAAGCTGAGGCTGTTTTGTGCCCACTCTCCTCAACAGGGAATGCAGTAGGGGGGTGTCTTCTCGAGGCCCTGGACTCCAGGCTTCTCCTATGCCTTCCCTTCTCTTCCCTTGATTCACAAAGTGTTGCTCAAGACCAGGAGAGACAAGGCACAGGTGATCCTGGTGGCTCCGGATTGACCCTACCAGTTCTGGTACCCCAGCAGCAGGCTCCTGCAGCGTCTTCCTCTCCACCCAGACCTGCTGTTCATCAATCAGGGGAAGGTACTCTTTATGGACCTTGAATCTCTGCACCTGACAGCCTGGTGTCTGAGCTGCTAGAGTTCCAGGCTTTGGGTCTCTCTGAAGATGTCCTCACTGTTGTGGGGGCATCTCGTAAGGAGTTGACCAGGATGTGCTATGCCTTCAGATAGAAGAGGTTCTCCATTGGTGTCAGGGCAAGAGGTTGGACACTTTGTCCTATCCAGTGGCTAGCATTCTTGACTACCTGTGGTCCCTCTCTCAGTCAGGCCTTCCGTTGATGACCCTCAAGGTGTACCTGGTATCCATCTCTGCTTACCAGGTGCAGGCCGTTCAGCAATCAGTGGTACAGGAGAAGGTGGTCTGGCACTTTCTTAAAGGTCTTGGCCACATTTCCCCTCTGGTGCATGAACTGCCACCACCTTGGAATCTATTGCTGGTTTTGGAAAAGCTCATAGGCAAGCCATTCAAACCATTGCACAGGTGTGACATGGCTCACCTGTCAGGAAGACTGCCTTTCTGGTGGCTATCATGTCAGCCAAAAGGAACAGTGAGCTCCAGATACTTCGGTTGAGTCTCCTTACCTGGTTTTCCACAGGGACAAGGTTGTCCTGCACCCCAACCCAAAGTTCCGCCCGAAGATTGTGTTGTATTTTTACCTTAATCAGATAATTAATCTTCCAGTGTATTTTACCAGTCACACCTAGGTGGCTGAACACAGGCTCCATACTCTGGACCTGAGGTGAGCACTCTGTTATTACAAAGAGCGCACAGCTGGAGTTTGAGGAGAGGTTCATGAGCTATTTGTCACCTACACTGAAGCTGCACCTGGCAGACCAGCAGCCAAGCAGAGATTGGCAGGTGGATTGTATCCTACCTTGATCTCTGCTATAGGTTGGTGGGTAGGGAGCCTTCCGTAGGGCTTAGGACTCATTCCACCTACCATACTGCTGCCTCGGTGGCTGCTTCCAGGGACATCCCTATCCAGGAGATCTGCAGGGCTGCTACCTGGAGGTCAGCACACACCTTCATTCAAACAACATGAAGTCTTGCTATATTCTGACATATGCAGTGAGTCCCAACCTTCGAACTGCCCCGGAGATGAAAGAGTTAACTTTCCATGCCAGGCATGGAATGCTGAGCTCGAGCTTGGTTGAGACTCTGTCTGTTGTTGTTCAAACTCAAACCATCAGATTCTTTACTCCGCCTCACTGAACAGTCGCTCCGGAGATTTCTTCTTCTGCACGGTTCAATTTGTCGGTTTAAGTACCACTTTTCTCGGTTTTCGACCGAATTTAAACCGTAATCTGTCGGTTCAGTCTCTGTCTGTGGTATTTGTGAGCACTAGATAGGTTTTATTTTATTCTGTTCTGTGTGGAACTTATAAACGGTTTATCGGTTCGGCTTGAACCAATCAAGTTGTTTAAAAATCTTAAATTGTGCTTTTAGAGTGTGGTTACCGGTTCTTATCGGTTCTAAAAAAAACAGATTTTATTACGGTTTTTTCCACGACCCATGACACAGTTGAGAACCGATAAGAGGGTCTTGCCTGGCGGATTGCCATAAAAGGGTAAGTTTGGTTAGGACTGGCACTATGTCTGAGAAACCCAAAAGAAAAACCAGACCCACTGGGTTTCAACACTGTAGTGTGTGTGGGGAAGTCTTTGCCAAGGCTGACCCCCACACCACCTGTGTTTATTTTCTGGGGTTTGACCACCTCAATGCAGACTACCAGATTTGCAAAAATTTCCCTGCAGCTACCTAGAAAAGAGAGCTGGTAGGCTCAGGGAAAGGGAGGCCAAAAAGTCAGCTGAACTGGATGGCCAGCCCGGTTCGGTTCAAACCGAACCAGAAGGAGTGCCCTCTGACCAGGGCGAGACTTCTTTGGGCAAAAGGAGAGCCGATTCTGATGAATTGGTTCCGGCTAAAAGAATTAGAATAGAAAAATCAGCTGGTGTGGGGCCAAAACTTTCCTCTCAGCCGCTAAAGAGATAGCAAAGCGTCATCAAAATTGTCCAGTAGCTTTCAGCCTCCCGACCGAACTGCACCATCAGGCAGGCGCGCGGTTCGGCCGGTTCCACTGGTTCAAGAGTACGAGTTAGAGGAGTTTTATGAACCAGAGGAGGAGGAAGAGGAGTATGAGGAAAGTGAATGTGGATTTGAAAGTCTGGATGTGCCCATTGACCCGGACATCTCCCCAGACAGACCTTCAGGGGTTTCTCCTCCTAGGCTTTCTGAGTCCCCCTCCCATTTCAAGTTTTATAAAAAAGTGGCTGAAACCCTCCAGCTTCTATGGAAGAAGCTGTGGATGACCAGGAGGAGCCTGACTATGTGGAAATGATGGATATCCCAGAGTCTAGGAGGCTGTCTATTCCCTTGCACAAATATTTTGGGAAACAGACATTTAAGATTTTAAAGACTCTTAACACTATACCTCCTGTGGATAAGAGAATGGACAAGAGGTATACATTGTCAGGCTCTGACACGGAGTTCCTTACACAACAATGCAGCCATGTTGGGGTAGTGCAGGCTGCAGCCTGTGATAAGGCAAACATTCCCTTGGCTTCACACCCCCCGGACAAGGACTCCAGGAGGATTGATGCCATGGCAAAGAAACAGTACATGGCAGCATCCTTGGGACTCAGACAGGCCCATTATATGGCCTATACTGCTAGATATCAAAAATCCAGATGGGACACAGTTATGGCCCTAGCAAAACAGATCCCTGGCCAGCTTGCCAAGGAGCTAGAGCAGGTGGCTGCTGATGGTATTGAGACATGCAAGGTGCAATTCCATGCTGCAGTGGACTCCAATGATGTATTTTCTAGAGTCATGGCTACATCTGTGGCACTTCAAAGAATGGCTTGGCTCAGATGTACTAGCCTGTCACAGGATACCCAGACTAAGGCCATGGATTTTCTTGTTGTGGGTAATTCTCTGTTTGGGGAGCAAACAGAGAATTACATGAAGAAAATGGATGAGTATAGGTCCACCTATAGGAGTGCACAGGCCAAGGAAAGGCAGGCCACTCCTCAAATGCAGCTTCCCAGGGGCAGGGGCAGGCCTTTTCATAGGCCTTTTTACCAAGCCCAGGCCTCCTCTTCTGCTTATGCCCAGAGGGGGTTCTTTAGAGGGAGAGGCAGACGGGGTACAAGCAGACCTGCTTCCACCCCTCAGCCCAAAGCCCCTGCCAAGCAGGCACCCTGATGGGGTTGCCAGGGCCGATTCTTAGCTACCTGTAGGGGGCAGGCTGGCTTACTTTGTCCGGGACTGGGAGTCTCTGACATCAGACAAATGGGTCCTGGATGTAGTAAGCCAGGGACTGGTTCTCAGCTTCAAAAAGTTTCCAAAGATGAGAACCAGATCCTTTGCACCTGCAAATCCACCAGAGGCACTTGCCTTAGAGGCAGAGGTCTCCTCCCCCCTAGCTCTCAGAGCTGTGGAAAGGGTTCCACCCCTACACCAGGGCAAAGGGTTGTATTCCAGGTACTTCCTTACCCCAAAAAAGACAGGAGAATGGCGGCCCATCCTGGATCTCAGATACTTAAACAAACACCTTTTAAAATCAAAATTCAAAATGGTGACTCTGGGAATTATTCTACCCTCTCTAAGGCCAGGGACTGGCTAGTGTCCCTGGACCTCAAGGATGCCTACTTCCATGTTCTCGTCAGAAGCTCCCATCGAAAGTATCTCAGGTTCGAGCTGCCCTCAGGCCATTATCAGTTCAGAGCAATGCCCTTTGGCCTCACTTCTGCTCCAAGGGTATTCACAAAATGCCTGGCAGTAGTAGTTGCTTTTCTAAGAAGGCAGAAGATTGCCATCTTCCCTTACCTGGACGACTGACTCATAGTAGGCCAGTCCCCAGACCAAGTCAAGTTACACTTACAGATAACTCAGCAACTGCTCACTTCTTTTGGGTTTCCTTCTAAATCTTCCAAAGTCAGTTCTAGAGCCTGTCCAGCTCCTCACCTTCATAGGTGCAGAGCTAGACACTGTAAAGGCCAGAGCCTTCCTTCCCCTGGACAGGGCAAGGACACCGGTCTCTCTGGCCTCCTCATTCACCCTGCAGGTCTCTCGACCAGCAGGCATTTTCTACAGCTCCTGGGGCACATGGCTGCTTCTACAGCAGTAGTGCAGGGAGCAAGATTTCAGATGAGGGACATTCAGTTCCATTTGAGAGCCTTTTGGTCTCAAAGGAAGGACCCTCTGACCAAATTGATCCCAGTAACTCGAACCCTTATTGAGGCCCTACAGTGGTGGCAGGATCAGAACAATCTGAGACAAGAGGTTCCCTTTGTCACTCAGTATCACTGTTTAATCCTTACTACAGATGCCTCCCTCTTGGGGTGGGGGGCTCACATGGGCGACCTCACCACCCAGGGGTTGTGGTCCCCTCAGGAATCTCTGCTCCATATCAATCTGTTGGAACTCAGAGCAGTATTTCTAGCACTTCAAGTTTTTTCCAGATCTATTCAGAACAAAGTTGTACAGGTCAGAACAGACACCACCACCACAATGTGGTACATCAACAAGCAAGGAGGCACTCGGTTTACAACCTTGTGCACCGAAGCAATGAAATTGTGGTCTCTGGCTTACTCCCTGAACACCTCCCTCATGGCAGTTCACCTCCCAGGCAAGGACAATGTCCTGGCAGATGCTCTCAGCAGGATTTCCCAGGGCCATCACGAATGGTCACTGGACCCCGGTCTTGGAGGTGATATTTTCCAGATGGGGCACCCCGCAGATAGATCTTTTTGCAGCCCCAGACAATCACCAACTTCCCTTTTTGCTGCAGGCCCCCAGTGTTGGGCTCAGTCCCCTGGATGCCTTAGTTCTCAATTGGGAAGGGAAGTTTCTCTATGCTTTCCCTCCTTCCCTCTCCTGTTCAAAGTGCTAGTCAAAATCAGAGCTCAACCCTGCAAGATGATCCTGATTGCTCCAGACTGGGCCAGACAGCCCTGGTATCCACTCCTACTGTCCTTAGCAGTCCATCTTCCCCTGTGTCTTCCCAGGAATTACAACCTGTTAACCTGTGCTCAGGGGAGGGTTTGGTACCCGAACCTCAAATCTCTCAATCTCAAGGCCTGGTTCTTGAAGAGTTAGAGTTGCTAATTTACACCTCTCCCAAGGTGTAATGGATATCCTGAAGGCTTCTAGAAAACCTTCCACCAGGGCTACTTATAATTCAAAATGGAAAAGATTTTCCATATGGTGCTCTGGGAAGCATATTTCCCCAGAATCTGCTGATCTGCCCACAGTCCTTGATTATATGGTCCACTTAAATAGCTTGGGGCTGAGACCAGCTACACTGAAAGTGCATCTGGCAGCTGTGTCTGCTTTTATCTCAGCAGGTAAGCCATCTTCTCTTTCAGCTCACCCTGTATTCTCCAAGTTTTTCAAGGGATTGCTTCACACCAACCCTCCATTCAGGGACCCTGCCCCTGCCTGGGACCTCAATGTTTGCATTGCTCAGCTTATGCAACCCCCTTTTGAACCTTTATCTTCAGCAGAGCTTAAGTACTTGACTTGGAAGACTGTTTCTGGTAGCCATCACTTCTGCCAGGCGCACAAGTGAATTACAAGCTTTGTCAGTGGAGCCTGATTTTATCCCCTTTCATAGAGATAAGGTGGTCCTCAGGACTAACAGGAAGTTCTTGCCTAAGGTGGTTTCAGATTTCCACCTTAATCAATCTATGTCTCTTCCAGTATACTTCACTGACCATTCCTCCTCTGGCGAGAGGAGACTGCACAGTTTAGATGTGAAAAGAGCCCTTAGCTACTACATAGAACGTACCAAGGGTCACTGGTTTGACTCCCTCCAACTATTCCTCACTTATGGTGAGGTTGGTAAAGGGAAACCTGCCACTAAAAGATCCATTGCCAGGTGGATTGCCTGTTGTATCCAATTTTGCTATGAGAAACTGGGCAAGGTTCCTCCCTCAGGCCTGAGGGCTCACTCTACCAGAGGTACAGCTGCTTCCCTGGCTGCTGCCAGGGACATCGCTATTCTACAGATATGTCAAGCAGCTACCTGGAAAACAGTTCACACTTTTACCAAGCATGACTCCCTGGACATCCAGGCTAGGAGTGATGCTTGGTTTGGCACAGCTATGCTTCAGAGCTTATTTCCTAAGTAGGTTCTGTCCCTCCTCCATGGAGGTATTGCTTGGTAGTCTGCATATGTCAGAATATAGCAAGACTTCATGTTGTTTGAAGAAAAAATTACTCACCTTAGTAATGCTGTTTCTTCTCATGGAGTCTTGCTATATTCTGACCTCCCCCCCTGCCTGCTCCCCTCAGAACCTCTGTTTTTTGGGATGTGGGTGGGCAGTGCAGTGATGGCACTTAGTAGGTGCCCACCTTTTTGTTTTCACCCTTCTTTCTTGGGGTGAGTTGGTGTTGTTTTTTTTCATTTTAGGTCTCTGACTTGAGTCTTTGTTTGGGACCAAAAATGTGTTTATATCTAGTAGCCAGTTGGCTAGTGTAGGTTTACAGCTTCCCACACAGGACCTTAGTGAGTTTGGCTATGTAAAGATCTGACGATTTGAGTTTGAAGAACAACAGACAGAGTCTCAACCGAGCTCGAGCTCAGCATTCCATGCCTGGCATGGAAAGTTAACTCTTTCATCTCCGGGGCAGTTTGAAGGTTGGGATTCACTGCATATGTCAGAATATAGCAAGACTCCATGAGAAGAAACAACATTACTAAGGTGAGTAATTTTTTCTTGCCTACTACCTCATAGACCTTGAGTCATGCCGGGATGCTGATTTTGGAGCCCCAGTTCTCCAATCCTTATTTCCCAAGTAGGGGGTGTGTGCCTTGCCTCCCTCATCCCGGAGAACTGCTAGGAGTCTGCCAGAAAGCGTGGATAGAACATTATATCCACATCCCTAGAAAAACAGGTTACTCACCTGTAACAGCAGTTCTAGGAGTGGTATATGATGTTCCTCCTCACAGACCCACCCAACCTCCCCTGGCTTTGGCACACACAACTGCTTCCAGTGGGCAAAATCTGGCATCATGGGGCAGAGCCAAAGGAGTTTTCACCCAGGTGGGTGAGAGGAGCCAGCTTGAAGACGTTCCGGCCAGTCTTAAAGGGAACGGCAACTGTAAGAAAGTGTGGATGAACATCATATACTGTACCACTCCTAGAACTACTGTTACAATTGAGTAACCTGTTTTTCCCACTGCAGATTCAGGTCCTATGTGAGTGTTAGCTGGCCGGGGCTATTTAAATGCCCAGCCTTTTTCCTGGTTTCCCCTGGTGCGCCTTCGATTGGTTGGGGTGCTGGCTGGAGGTGCAGCTTTCTTTTTGATTGGCTCCTTTACAGGAGCTTTCCCGGAGCTTCTAGCTCTGCTCGTACAACATCTCCTGAAATCCTGTGAATGGCAATCCTCCAATGTAGCAGGCAGAGGGCACAACAGCCCTTTCCAACCGCAGATTCAGCTCTTCATCAGATGAAAACATTTGCAGTCTGACAGCGCTATTTCCATATCTGCAGCAATTTTAGATCTTCAGGGGTACATCAGTCATCGTATCACACTGTAGGAACTTCACCATCGGTGAAGGGGAATCCTCAAGGAAGACTTTCGGCAGTACAACTGGGGCCACCCACACTGTTGATGTCTATCAGTGTCATCAACCCTATAAAGACGTGAGCAGCCCTGCTTTCTCCTCAGTTTTTTCCTGCCATTGACTCGCTCACATGGGCTCCATGGAAGCTCCAATGCAGTATTCATGCCTTTTTTCACCTAGACTTTTCTGCAATTAGTTTTCAGAATCTCATTTTCTAAAGAGATTCCTTCAACTAGTTTATTTCGAGAGTTAATCCTTCAACCTCTCTCTTTCATTGCTGTCATTGTGGAAAGAAGATGGTCTCCACAGATGAATACTGTCTCTGTATCTGATGTCTTGGGCCTGACCATGAAGTCACTGACTGTGAGCTCTGTCAGAATTCTAATCAAACAACCCTCAGGCAACACAAAAAGGCTTTGATAAATGTCCTTATGGATCAACAAGTAGCCAGTTCTGGGCAGGGGTCCTCTGGGGCCCTGGCCTCTCAGTCGCCTACTGGATTTTCCAGCTCCCAGGCCTTGAAGGCCCGAGACAAATCCTCAGGGAAAAGTCATGGTGATCTCATTCCCCATTGACCTCTCCTCCTTCTTCTGGAGGATCTTCATTGGCTGCAGCTTCACCAATAAAATCTGCTGTCCAGGTGTCTGTGCCCACCTGACCCATATTGACAGCATCCATGCCCAATTCTAAGGGCATTTGGCCATCGACCTCCAGGTCATCGGCCCCTCCATCAATGATGGGCTCATCATCAGTGGTTCCCCATCGTGACATGCCCCTTCTCCCACTAGGGCTACAGGCTCCTCAGGTTCTCAGTACTGAATTAAATGGGCCATATACTAAATATCAGCATGCTTTGGGCTTTTATCACCTCCTTTGCCTGAAAAAGAACAACTGATGCCTATACTTAATACTTTTAACAACATCCCCTAAAGACTGGGAAATAATATAATAAATACGTTGCCATAGGCATTACTATATGACAGGCCTAGCTCACAAATTCTGGCCTTATATATGTCACACTGAATAAGGTGGCTAACACCCCGCTTTCAAGCGATACAAGGCCAGTGTTTTTCGGTGCTGGGAAAATTCCAATTCCATTTTGACCATCCTGGATTACGGGATTTTACCGGTGTTTGGGAATCCAATTTCCGGGATTTTTCTGGTAATCCAAAAACTTAATATTATTCATTCATTTTAAGTAATGAATGTGTCTGTCAATGATTTATTATATTGTTATGCAGATTTGAGCCACATCAGCAGAAAACAAGAACATTTACTCTCATAGTACACGTTTTATTATTTATTATTATATAGACTAGCTACCATAGTTTTGCATCTACCAGCTATCAAGGCTAATGACTGGAACTCGATTGGCCAAACTGGCATAATTATTGAAATATTCCCTTCTCAGATCAAGGCAGCAGGTGAAATTAAATGGTCTCATGTAACATTTTTCTCGCAAGGAGGAACCAATTCTGCTGTCTGTTTGATACTAAATAGATACCAAAATCTAGTCTTTGTTTTAATGCTGATAATGTGTTCTG
This sequence comes from Neoceratodus forsteri, assembly GCA_016271365.2. Lineage (NCBI taxonomy): Eukaryota > Metazoa > Chordata > Ceratodontiformes > Ceratodontidae > Neoceratodus > Neoceratodus forsteri. The sequence goes on along the minus strand of CM057449.1, from coordinate 364,166,448 downwards.
TGACATGTATAATAAATACTTCTCCAAGTTAAAATGCAATTCATGTGTTTTATTTTAATTAGATTTACAAAGAAACATATGCAAAAAAACACAAACCAATTCCAGTATTGGCAGCTGAACACAGTTCAACAAATACGCTACCCAGACAAATAGGCTACCCATACTACATGAACTAAAGCATACTACGTGAAGGACAGTAAAATCAAACCCATAGCTGTATAATGCAGAGATACTACATATTGCACATCTACACTATTGCACAGTGGAGCACCTTTTCCCTCAAATATTGCACCAGAACTGCACGTCTTTGTCATTACACAGTGGAGCACCATTTTGTTTTCTACAGTATTGTACTAGAACTGCATGTCTACAAGTTTATTGCACAGGGGAGCACCATTTTTCTGCAATAGTACATCAAAACTGCAATTACACACATGATGATGGGAGATTTTGGGTCTACTTATTGAATAGCAGCATTGAAAATCGTTTTAAATTGTCCGCAGTCAGGCTTCTCCATTGCCCGGTCAGGATTTGTCCATGTGCAGAAAATGACCGCTCCACATCTGCACTAGAAACAGGGACCCAGATGACCTGAATGGCTGCCTTGGCCAGAGTTGGCACCTGTGAGGACAGAGATCCAGTACTGGTGAAGATCAAATGATTCGATATCTGGTAGTTCCCGTACATCCTGCCTTATGTAGATCTCCCAGTCCTTTAACAGTGCATTCTTATTGTGTAACATGAACATTGGGATATAGGGCAAGTACAGTTGGAAGTCCTTATTGAGTTTGGGTAGGTTGAGTGATTTGAGAATTTGACAGGTCATGAGAAACTGTGCAGATGGGTTTGACTGCAGGTGTTTTGTCAGTTTCTCCAAACTGACCTTGAAAGCATTTTTGAACAGTTTGAGGTTCTCGTCCCTTACTTTATTCCTTAGTTTAGAAAGGTACAGCTCTGCCTTCTCACCAAAGCCATCATTTTTAATTGTGCCAGCCTCAAAGAGGCTCTTAATTGATATTAGCATGTCATATGTGGATGTTGCAAGAGGTTTCTCCTTTTACTGCAAAAGTTGTATCGCAGCAACGTCACCTGAATTATCTGTAATGAATCCCAGCTGTGCTTGTAGCTCATCATACCATTCATCCAGTAATGCCCATAGATTGTTTATTGAGGTGGCATCACTCGAATCCACCCTGAAAAAGTCCCTCAGGTATTGCAGGTGTGTTGAATGGTATGCCACAGCTGCAAACCATGTGTTCCATCTAGTTAAAACAGGAACCGGCAGCAAAGCAGTCATTTCTCCCGGAACTTCCAGATCCTCCAAAAATGTGATGAATTCTCTTTAGCATTTTGGTGATTGCTGAAAGGCATATTTTACCAATGAAACCAGTTCATTAACTTTTTTGAAATGTTGTAGCCATGTATCCCCAACAAGGGACAAGATGTGTGCCCAGCAACACACATGAACAACATGGTCCCCAAGAACCCCATAAAGTGTGTCATTAAAACATTTAATCATATATCGACCACTGTCACTGACAAATGAAACTACATTTGTAAAGTCAATGTCACAACTCTGGAGAGTCTTTAAGACAGCTTGAGCCACTGTGGAATGGTTGGTAGAGTCTAGCTCTGTGCTGTTTCTGAGATATGTCTTGCCCCCTTCCAACACAAAGACAACATGAAGAATACACCTTGACTGTGCATCTGTGCTCTCATCATATATCACAGACAATGATTTCCCAGTCAGAGCTGCTTTAAGGTCTGCATCAATTTGCTCTCTTGCCTTAAGTAGATAGAGCTGCCTCAGGGTGTCTGCTTTTGGCACTGCTGTACTCCCCTTCACATACTTGCACATCCATTCCCTCAGTTGTGGATGATCCAGCTTCTCCAGTGGAATATTCGCAGCCTCCCATGCCTTAACTGTGTCCATGACCATTTCATTTCTTACAATGGATGATTCTGCTGCAGCTCTGAAACTGCTGGTCAGGGTCACCTGCCTTGCAGGTCTTCCTTCACTAGCAGCTCGTTCCTTATTCCTAGCATGTTTCTTGCTGAGCAGATGATCTTTGACTGTATCTTTTCTGGTATGGTGCAGGACATGGTTGCAGGATGGACAGAAAAGTTTTCCTTCATCCTCATAGAGGCCTTCAGATTTAAACTGAAGGGCTCACTCCTTAGCCAAGGTGTAGCAGAGCTTGGCTTTCTTATTCAGTGGTGCAGCAGATATCATGCAGGCAGAAAGTACAAATACTGAAATCACAATGAAAAAAAAATATTAGTAGTGTGATCTACCAGTCTGCTTGATGAGATAATTCAAGTAACAAAATGGGAGAATCAGATCTCTTAGATAGTGCAGTCCATGACTTTTACCCACTGGCTATGTGGCAGCTGCCACTGCCTACATCCACCATCTTCCAGGTATGACAGCAGCAACCCACGACTCCCATCCTCCAGGTAAGATAGCAGCAGCTGCCTTCTACTCCCATCTTCCAGGTACGACAGCAGCAGCAGCTATTCCCTTCACTGAACTCACAAAAAAATGGTACCCAAATAATATGAAATGGACCCCAGAGTGTGATGAAGCTTTTCAAGCCATTAAGGCTGCATTATGTTCAGTCCCTGTTTTAAGAAGCCCAGACTTTGAGAAACCATTTTTGTCACAAACAGATGCAGGTAGGTCTAGGTACAGTCTTGAGTCAAAATATAGATGGGACAGAACATCCTGTTCTGTGCATAAGTAGGAAGCTGCATGACAGAGAGAAAAGGTACTCCACCATTGACAAGGAATGTTTAGCAGCAAAGTGGGCTATGGAATCCCTTAAGTTTTATTTGCTAGGAACTGACTTTGTACTTATAACAGATCGCAATCCTATCTGTTGGCTTAACCAAATGAAAGATAAAAATTCCAGAATCGCAAGGGTGGTACCAGGCACTACAACCATTTAAATTCAAGGTGATACACAAATCTGGTAAAGAGAATAGCAATGTTGATTTTCTGTCAAGATATGGATCAGGAATTGAGGGTTCTGAAGGTTGAAAAACAAATGTATGAGTTTAAACTTTACTATTTGCTGTACTGTTATAGAAAAAAAGGATACTGCACATGTGCTTAATTTCTGAAAGTTAGAAGCTAATATTAGTAGAGAATTAATAGAAAGTTTTGGGAACCTGTTTGATAAAACAGGTTCCCTCTTAAGGAGGGGGTGTATGCGACAGGGTTGAATAGGACCCTGTCACAGTTGTTATGGAGAGTTTGAATGCAGGGATCTGTTTTGTTATTTCCTTTCCTGTCTCTTGTCTGGTTGCGCAACCAAATTTTCTTGTGAGACCTAGGCTTTGATCACACCAACAGTCTTGCAATTCTCTGCCTCTCACTGTCTCTCAGTCTTCCCTTGCTGTTTCTGTGTTTTTCCTCCCTTACATATCTGCTGGTATAAAAATATATGCAAATAATTATGTGGAAATGTAACTTATATTGGGATTCCTTTGTTTAGAAAGTATATAGTGTTACTGTTGAAATGTATATAATTATACTTTGAGATTATTGCAAAAAGCTATAGGGAACTCAAGGGGTTAACCTGAGAGCAGTTTTTAAGCCCTTTTTTAGAAGCTGTGGAGAAGGAGCCTCAGTTATGGGACATTGTATTCTTGCTGCACCTGCCTGAAACATACAAGAACATTTTAGAAAAAAAACAGGATGCTTGTTAAGGAGGGGGGTTGCATGCAAGGACTAGAGACCTGCAGTGTTTTGGGAGACACAGAGATTGAAGGAAAACTCAGATGGAACTTCTCTATCTATTCTGCCTTTGTAAATAGTTATACTGAACAATGTAATTTTTTTTATGTTACTGCTAGTACTAAAAACACTTTTTGCAAATTCTAAAGCTGCTTCTGGTTTTTCCTGTGCTTCCTGACCTGTGCCTCGACAAGACCCTTGAATGTTATCAAGCAAATCTTGAAGATAATATGCCATTGAACCAGAAGCCAATGCTGAGCCCACAGCACCGGCGTGATGTGATCACTATGAGTTCCCGCCACCAACTGGGCTGCAGCATACTGAACTGCAGTCGGCACACCAAATTTCCAGATAGCCCTAGGAACAGAGCATTGCAGTAATCCAATCTGGAGGTGACAAATGCATGTACTACCACCTCGAGGTCAGGTGGTTCCAAATACAGTTTAATTCAGGTGATATTACAAAGATGGTAAAAACATTCCTCACTACCACTTACATTTGTTTTTCAAATGTCAGCCTGCAGTCCAGAATGATGCCCAAATTCTTCACTACATCCATGGCTCGAAGATTGTGACCATTTAATAATGGAAAAGAAAGGTCACCACTTTTCATTGCCAACAAAAAACAACCTGATTCAATGACCATCACCTCTGTCTTCCCTGGGTGGAGATGTAGCCAGTTGGAGGCCATCCAGTCAGTGATTTCTTGAAGGCACTGTCTGAGCACTAACACCGCTTTTACCTGATATGGGGTGCAAGACAGAGCTGAGTATCATCTGTATAGCAGTGAAACTCAACCCCATGCTGCTTAATGATCTCACCCAAGGGCAACGTACACAGCGAATAACATGGGTGCTAGAATCGAACCTTGAGGAACCCCATAGCTGACTGTCGTGGGTTCAGAGATGAAGTTACCCAGGGCCACCTGCTGAGATCTCCCTGTGATGTAGGACTCAAGACCAGCACAAAACTGTGCCAGTGGGTCCCACTTAGGTCCTCAGGCAATCCAGCAAAACACCATTATCCACCATGTCAAAAGCTGACTAGAGATCTAATAGGACAAAGATGGAACACTGTCCCTGATCCCTCACCATGAGGAGATCATGCAACACCCTAAACTAAGGCAGTCTCAGTACTATGATGAGGCCTAGATCCTAATTGGAAAGGCTTATAGATGTTAAATTACTCCAAATGAGTCTCCAGCTGCGTCGCCGTTACCTTCTCAATAATCTGTCCCAAAAAGGGATGATTTGAGACAGGCTTGTAATTTTCCAGGACTTTAGGGTCCAGAGATTTTTTTTTTCAGGAGGGGCCTCACCACAGCCCTTTTTAGGGCTGCCTGGAAGACCCTCCTCTCTCAAAGAACACCCAATAATCCTAGCATACACCTGTCCTAGAAAATCAAGGCTACCAATAAGGAGCCAAGTTGGTCCAGGATCCAGTGAACAGCATGCAGGATGGAAGTTGGAGATCATCTGGACCACCTCTTCTACAACTGGATCAAACTCAGCCCAGGTTGGCAGATTGCCATTGCCCCTCCTTTCATAGATATCATAGACTCACAACAGGACCCTTGCAGTGGCCTCCCTCATTGTCAATAAAGAATCGACAAAACTCCTCACACTTAGCTGCTGAAAAAGCTTTAACAGATCGCAAACAGACTGGATTAATCATTCTGTCTACAGTGCAAAAAAGCTGAGCTAGCCTATTCTTGCTTACCGCAATCATCCTTGACAGGAAATCTGTCTTTTTCAGGGTGATTGCACTCTGATAATCACTGTAGTGATTCTTCAGACTCAATCTGTCCCCATCGGAGCGAGATCTCCTTCAAGAATGCTCCAACATCCATCCCTTAGTTTTCAACCATCTCAGCTCCTCACAATACCATGGGGAACTGCAAAGGGAGGTCAAGGGATGGACACAGACAGGTGCCAGGTAGTCCAAAGCAGCCACAAGAGCCATGTTGTAGCACTCCATGGCTTTCACGACTCCCTCAGTACAAGCCGTCATCATGCCCAAGATGTCCAACACCATCTGGAGTGTGCAAGGCTCCAAATTTTGTAAAGGGCAGTACCGGACAGTCTCCACCGGGGGGGGGTGTTATTTAAATGGGAAGCCCCACAATGGAACGACATGACATGATGATTCAACCAGATAACTGAGTCAACCTTGACTCCACTAATGTCGAGCCCCAACATGATGACCAGGTCCAATGTATGGCCATGCTGGTGAGTGGCAGAGGCAACTACCTGTGTAAGGCCCAGTGATGACACTGACTGGAGAAGCTGTTGACCAAATGACGAGATTTCATCATTGATCCAGGCATTGAAATCCCCCAACACTAACAGTATGAGGGCTTCCAACACCTAGTCAACCAAGAAATCCGTCAATTCCTGAAGGAAGTCACCCTCACAACATGGTGGTCAGTATATGAGGATGAGCCTAAAGCCCAAACCTCCTGCACCCCTGACCACCACACACTCAAAAGACCTGGTACTGCCCGTGGTGGATGCTATGAAGCCCAAAGAGGATTTAAAACAAATGGTTACCCCCCCCCACGATCTCACCTCAGGCAATGCACCACGGAATAACCCACCAGAATAGACGCCTCCAGCACAGGTCCAGAATCATCACCCAGCCTTGTTTCTGTGATGCAAACAAGATCAGATGGGGACCCAGCAATGAAAGCCTCCATCACTGCAATCTTATTCCTCATCAATCTTGCATTACAAAGAATGACCTGAAGGGGAGGGGCAGAGTCTGCTGGCCTGCTAACCTGTTACCTCTTGACAGTAGACAAAGTCCCTAGGGATGGAATTAAGCAGGGGGACCCCTATCACTATCCCATATCCTCCCTGGTCATCTCTGAGTCTTCACTGGTGCTGATAGATCTTCTGGTGCTGTATTCGATCCTGGTCATGGCACCACCTCTGGCACTGACACCTCTCTTTTTTGGACTGGTGTCCCCAGTGCTGCCAATGTCATGGCCCAGACTGTGAATTCTGTGATTCAAACAACATGAAATCTTGCTGTATTCTGACATATGCAGTTAACCCCAGAATTTGAACTGCTCTGGAGAGGAAAGAGTTAACTCTATGCCAGAGCAAAGAACATTGGGCTCGAGTCAGTTCAAACCTCTGTCTGCTGCACTTCAAAGTGTAACTGTCACATTCTTTATTCCGCCTAACTGAACAGTCGCTCTGGAGATTGCTCCTTCGCTTGTTGGTTTGGTCTTAGTAAAACATCAGTTTTATACTGTAATTTGTCTTTATTTTTTCGGTTCAGATCCCTGTCTGTGGTACAGTAAGTGTTGTAGGTAGTGGACTTTAGTTTAGTTACTGTTTATTTTCTGTTATTCTGTGTGGAAATTGTAAAGTCTGTCAATCGGTCCGGTTCAGAACCAATTGTGTTGGTTGATTTTATTCTTTAATTTCTTAGTGTGAGTTATCGGTCCCTATCAGTTTCAAAATAACGTAATTTTAGACATTTTTTTTCCACAGCCCGTAACACAGTTGGCAACCAATAGGGGATCTTGCCTGGCTTTAAAGCATACCTAAACAACATTCTGACAACAAACTATTCAAAAATCTGACTCCGTAGGTGACTAAAGGAAAGGCTGCTGTATTCATTAATGCTAAAACTACATTTACATAATTTACCTAAATGTGATTCTAGAACATTTGAAAATTGTAAAATCAGCCTTTCAATTTCAAAAAACTGTCTTACCTGCTTCCTAAAATGGCCACCACATTTGTTATGTGATGACATCATTGGAGCCAAAGCCAGAGAAATATATGGCTCTCTAGAATGGTCAGGGGTTTTGCAGTTGAAATTCAATGCAAAGAGGTGAAAGATAATGCATAGGGGGCACAAAAACCCTGGCACAATATATCAGTTGGGGGGTGAGGATATAGCATGCACCAAGCAGGAAAGGGATCTTGGGGTTGTCATCTCTGATGACCTCAAGGTAGGGAAACAGTGTGACAAGGCAGCAGGTAAAGCAAATAGGATGTTGGGATGTATAGGCAGGGGCATCACCAGCAGGAAAGGAGGTCATAATTTCGTATACAAGACACTAGTGAGGCCCCACCTGGAGTACAGTGTACAGTTCTGGAGACCATACCTACGAAGGACATAGGGTAGAGAAGGTTCAGAGAGGGCAACAAAGATGGTGCATGGATTACATCACAAGTCCTATGAAGACAGATTGAAGGAACTGAACATGTACTCCCTGGAAGAGAGGAGGGAGAGGATATGATAGAGACATACAAGTATCTTACAGGGAGGGACAGGGTGCAGGAAAACACTATTTTTAAGTGAAAAAGATGTTCCAGGACTAGAGGGCATGGGATGAAGTTGGAGGAAGGACGATTCAGAGGAAACATGAGAAAGAATTTCTTCACAGAACGGGTGGTGGACAAGTGGAACACCCTGCCAGAGGAAGTGGTGGGGCTGAAACAATCACAGGATTTAAGAATGCATGGGATAGACATAAAGGAATTCTGGAGGTCAGGGGTAAGGGGCAACAGACTTCTAGGAAAACAAACTGAACTTACAAGCTCAAATGGGCAGACTGGGTGGGCCATAGGCCCTTATCTGCCGACACTGTCTATGTATCTATGTATCTATGTATCTATAGTGTTAACTAGTTCTTTTTTCCCTTTGTATAGAATTGTTTCACCCAAACCTACAAATGTAATCCATAGTTTGAATGTAAACATTTGTACAATCAATAAATCAGACTTCTTCAACAAAGTGAAATGCAGCAGCAGTAGCAGCAAGCAAGTACTATTTGGGGGGGGGTTGCAGCCACACCCTTCCCCACCAACTAAAGCCACCACTTTTTTGTAGCAAAGTTCTTGTGCAGTCCAATGTTAGAGTTCATACTTTTTTGAAACTCAAATATATGTTTAGCTTGTCTTCTTTTTCCATGGGAAATAATAATAATAATAATAAGAATTAGCATTTATATAGTGGTTTTCATACACACTGTATTCCAAAGTGCTTTACAGGCAATACCAGACTGGTAGTGAAGTGACTGCATGTGTAACGGAAGCCATTTGATACATTAATATCCACACACAGCCTTGGACAATTGCATGAACTGCTTTTATAGGAAGGGAAATGTTGGCCAGGAGAACGGGGTCAGGTAGTGATCTAGGTGCTGGCAACCCCACATCTTATTTCTCACAGTAATCTGCTCCTATTTCTCTCCTTCTGTCTTCCTCCTTCCCTGAATATAGCAGTACCTTGCAAGAGCGGCCTTCTCAGTCACCCTCTGGTATTCATTCTTCACTATTCCTCCTCCTCACAACGAAAACTGGTGAGTTCAACACCCTTCTGCATCTTGAATGCAAGTAGTACAGTCCCGGTTTTATTTTGACACATCAAATATAAACATATCTTTCCAGTAAGTCAGGCTCATACCAGCCTGGAATAAGGGGAATGATAGGCTTTTCTATCCTTAAATGATCTAGGCTCCATAGGACTGCTGTCCTCTCCTGGAGTGGGTAATGGGCATGCATCGCTCTGCAGCAGTCCCCAGTGGAGACCAGGAGCACTGCAAGAGGACGTCAATAACTGTGGGACCAGAAAACCGGAAAAACCGCTCTGGGCTCAGCTGGATGACAGCTGCTGGACTGCCCGCACTTCCTCCAGACCTCCCGCAAGTCATGTCTGCCTCAGCAGCATCGGGCCAATTGTGAGTGTGCCGGCTGCCTCCCCAGTGCCTTCCCCCTTGGAAGAGAGGGACCCGTCCAGCGAAGAGATATGCTGGGTTACCCTAGATGGCTGCTATGTGAGGTAAGGAGGCTCGGGGGGGGGAATCAGAGGAGTGCGGGAGTCCTTGGCAGTCTGAAGGAGTGGATGTGCCCTGAGCACGTAGGGGGAAAAGCAAATAACACACACAAAAAAAAAGATCTAGGCTACCTTTGATTGGGCACTATTAAATGATGGGTGTGCACATCATTATGCATGTCATTTAATGGTGCCTAATCATAGGTGGCTTAGATCTTATATAGGTAGGAAAGCCTATTTTTCTACTTGTGCCATGCTGCTATCGGCCTGGCTTACCAGAAGATCATGTTTATTATTAATATGTAAATATAACAGGGGAGACTGTACTAACCTCATTCATGATGCGGAAGGGTAGTGGACACACCGAATTTTGGTATGGGGAGCAGGTGAGAAGAATGAACGGCAGAGAGAGACTGAAGAGGCCATTCCAGCAGGGTACAGCTATATTCAGGTTAGTTGAAGACATGAAGGACTACGCTGAGCAGATCCTGTGAGATCTGAAATGTGGGGCTGCCACCATCGTGATCACTATCTGTCTGTGGATGAGAGTAGCCTGCAATGACAAATACTCAGAGTGGCAGGGCTGCACCTAAACTGTTACTTGAATTCAGTGTAGAGAGATTACCCTTAGGTGGGGGGGGGGAGGGTGTTGACGCTTGTTAGGACAGTATTGAGGGAACTGGAATAGCTCATTCAAGATTTGGAAGGGTGGTAGCCAGCCAACTCGCATTGTGGAGTAGAGCACAGAAAAGTAATGGAGAAGAATTGCTGTGAACTGTCTTGCGGGGTTCTGTAGAGCACAGATAAAAGAGTAGACTGACATTGGAAGTCAGGTGGATTTGCTCAAGGTATTAGTATGCCTCTCCTGCAAATAATATTGTTATCCATTTTAAGTGCAGCTCTTATGAAGGCATGAACAGCAGTTTTTCTGGTGGATCATAATGCTTATTGCTTAGCCCTCCAGGAAGACCTAGTTGTTGGTTAATGAGGCGGGAAAAAACACAACAGGGAACTGTACATACTACCTTCACTGTGCAGAAGGGTGGTGATCCACTCAATGTTTACTGTGGGAGCAGAAGTCAAACATTGAGAATGTGGACTGGAGAGTGATTTGGGAGGCATTTTTTAACAGTACCAGCTGATGATGTGTATCAGTATAGATGTGCACAACTCTCTGAGTTACAAGATTACAATCTGAGGTGTGATAATTCTCTTCATGAAACCTCAAGCTCATATGCGGTCCCAGGCAGTACTAAGCACAGTGTATGGATGGTGGGGTGTTCAACAGAAGGCAGGCTAGCTGCAGGGGGTTCACATGGAAAAAGAGAGCCTTATTTGTGGATTAGTTGTGCATGAACAGGTAATTGTGTAGCAAATACATGTGTAATATGCATAACTGTTTGGGTTTTTTTGGGGGGGGGTAGGGGTTGTGGACATAGTCACACACAAAATGGGTTTTGCCAAGATCACCAGCCTAGTACAAGCTACCTGTTTGATTACAAAAAGTGCATATCTGGTGTTGTTTGATGATTTTGAATTTAAACCAAAATGGTAGGTAGGGTGGTGTCCAAGCTAAAAATAAAAAAAACGAAATAAACAAATTCATTTTGTCCATGTTTTTGTTTTCAAATACCAAAATCCTAATCCAATGTTCAAGCAATCACAAATTTACTAACAAAGCTGTTCAAATTACTAAATCACTTTTTAAGTGAAGACAAAAAATGGAGAAAAACAATAAATGCAATACAAGACATGCATCATCCCATCTGCCAAAAGGAAAAAAAAAAGTAAAATACTGAACCCAGGCATCCACAGGTCTGCCAACAAAATGGCAGCAAGCATACACCCATCTGGTAACAAAAGGAAGCCATGCATGCACACAGCTGCAGACAAAATGAAGATATGCAACCATCTGTCTGTAAACAAAATGGAGGCATACATCCACCCCTCTGCAAATCAAAATGGTGGCAATCATACACAAATCTGCATACAAAATGGAGGCATGCATCCACCCATCTGAAAATCAAAATGGAGGCAATTATACACAAATAAGCAAACAAAATCGGGCATGCATCCACCCATCTGCAAATCAAAATTGAGGCAATCATACACAAATCTGAAAACAAAATGAAGGCACACATCCGCCCCTCTAAAAACAAAATGAAAGGTAAATGAAGGTATGCATCTAGCCATCTGCAAACAAAATGGAAGCATGCTTCTAGACATCTGCCGACCAAAAACCGAGACACACAGCAAAACATACCACAGGGACCCAGTCAAAAATGGTCATCAGACCTGATACACACAGACCAAATAATGCACCAATCCTACCCCCCAGCAAAATAAATAAACCAATAATTGGTGACCACATGGTTTGGTAACCATATTGATGAAAAATACTGTAGGTGCCCTGTGTTGCACAATGACAAAACAGAAGTGATGCATCTCAATAATAAAGAAGCCAGTAACAAACACATTATGCAATGCAATAGCCCATCACAACCAATGTCAAGATTGTGCCAGGCAAACCTACCACTTCACCTAAATTTGTGGTTGCCACCAGCCCAGTAATGTGGAGGGCTGAGGCATATGTGCTTTACCTACTACCATGCTGGCAACCAATCAGCGTGCCATAGGTAGAAGTATGCACTGAACAGCCATTGCCAACATTGCACGGTCTACCTGGGGGAAACACAGGACAAGGAAAAATGAAGTCCCAGATCAAGCAGAATGATAACATTCACCCACCACAAGTCCGACTCTGAATATCACCCCACAGAATCTAAATCCTACTCAAGGTGAGTTTAAGCAAGGGGGAGGGCTCCTCACCACCCTGCCACAGAGGGTAAATTGTGGGGGAAGAAGAGGTTAGCTGCCTGATGTCGACATGTGAGACTGGGCAGGAGGCTGAAAGACAGATGGCAACAGGTGGGGACCCGAAGTAGAATCAAATAAGGTAAAAAGATTAACATTTGTGGTTGCCTAATTTGGCCACACCAAACTAACATGCACATCTGATCAAGCCATACCTCTCAGCTGTACCGCATCATAAGGAACAGTTCCTCATTTTATTCACAAAAGCCCCTTGTTACATATTGAGAGGGTTTGTCCAATGTTCAACAACAACATTATAAAGCAAAAATGCATAGCAGTTCATATGAAAATTGTATTATTTATTTAACTGCAAACTTTGTGAACACAGAGGCACACATTTCAACAGTGGTCTGAGCTTCTGAGTAATAGATTTGATGAAGTGTTCCACATTCTAAGGGGCAGTGTTTCACATTTGGGGATGTACTGAGGTACAGTGCTCATACAACTCTTTGGTAGGAAGACGTGCACATTCAGGAGTGTTGGTGGGTTGTACTGCAGGGCCTAGGCAAATGCAGAAAATATATATATTTTTTTAAATAACCAAAACCACAATAAATATCAGACATCACACTCAATCTTTTTAACAACCCCAAGAAAAACAATCGTTGTAACAGCAGTATATAAAATATCATCCCAACATATAAAAAGCACATTTAAAACAGAGCATTGAAACCAAAAACCAAAATGAATATCAGTATTCCAAAAATAAAGAGCCAATGATTAGAACCAAACCCTCCCCAATAACCAAATAGTGCAGTGTGCTAATCTCAGACACTCCCCAATCCCAATCCCATCCCTCCCCAAAATTGACTGTAACAGCAGCATGTAAAATACAGTCCCAACATAAAAAGAGCATTTACAATAAAGCGTAGTAACTTATAAAGTTGATCTATGCAACCCCTTTATCAACTCCTTCAAGAAGACCTCATGGTGAACAGGGACATAAAGAAGTTTAAAGTGCCAAATTCACATTTTAATTCAAATGGCACCCCTTACACCAAATCATGAAGGCAAAAAGGGAAATCCAGGGTGTGGGTCCATCTGCACTATTAATGAATCCCACCCGCCAATAGCTCACTTACATTATCAAAACTAGTAAAAAAAAAAAATGACAGTATTTTTGGCAGCAGGCATGATCGGTATTTACCTGTTGCAGTGAGGATAGTGATGTAACGAGGGTCACACAGGAGGACAACAGCTCTTCAGGACAAGACAGTCAACCACAGGAAAGGGCTAGAAATTGCAAGGAATTGTCTTTTAAATCCTTCCCATGGCCTGCCCCAATCTCACGCTGATATAAGTGCCCAAATGTTTTCACAAGTGGTCCCTGGACCACTGCTGTCACACGTGAACATCCAGTGGTGGGGACAGGAAAGATCAGGAGAGCAAAGGGCAGCTTGTGATCATGCTGTGTACTTAAAGAAACAGGGCAATGCACTGTAGTACCCTAAACACATACAGCAAGTAACCCAGGGACAAAATTACAACACAAATAGAATCAAAGTGCAGATTATTACAAAAGTTCAAAAGTAACATAAGGGGACATTAATGGTTACACGCAAGACCAAATTTTTAGGGCCCCTGGAGGTGGGTGGGAATCAAGGTAGCACAATAAGGAAGTTGGATAAATGAGAGTAGGACAAGAAATTAGTTACAAAAATATTTTTATTGCCAGAAAAGTCTAGTTAAATGACACTGAGAGACTATTTCACACACATGGGTAGCCATGTCACAAATTAGTACACAAATTTGCATGCATTTTGACTAATGAAAGTGCATTTTTTAAATATGGAATCATCTGATTCCATTAATGTTATCTTATCTATCTCCCCACATAGGCTACTTAAAAAGCCCATATCAATGACTGTATTATACTCAAAATCCTGCATATGTATTGCATTACAAACTTTAGGATCCATTGGTAACCCCTTTTTATGCACAGAGCCATATGTAATGATCAAAATAATCCATGAGTTAATACATGGTGTTGATCATTCTGGTACAACAATTCAAAATAAAGAGGGAAAGAAGAACTAGTTAGCACTATAGAAATATATGTGGATCTCTGTCTCTGATGATGTCATCATGACTCATCACTTAACACACTTGGCACACATCTTAGGGAGAAACTAAGGCTGTTTTTTGAAAGTGAAAGGCTGATGTTTACATTTTTCAAAAGCTATGAAACTGCATTTATGTTATTTACATAAATGCAGTTTTAGCATAAATGTAAACAGCAGCCTTTGCTTTACCTTGCTATGAAGCCAGATTTTGGAGTTTGCAATTTTAAAAAACTGCTTGTTTAGGTACCCTTTAAAGCTGCTAAAGGGTAAGTGTTAGGATGGCTACATCTAAGAAACCCAAGAAAAAAATGGGCCCACTGGGTTTCAACACTGTAGTGAGTGTGGGGATGCCCTTGCTAAGGCAGACCCTCACACCACCTGTGTTAATTGTCTGGGGTCTGACCACCTCGATTCAGACTGCCAGATTTGTAAGAATTTTCCGAAGGCCACCCTGCATAAGAGATTGGGTAGGCTTAGGGAAAAGGAGGCCCAGAAGTCTGCTGATCCGGATGGTCAGCTCAGTTCGGTTCCAACCGAACCGAGGCAGTGTCCACTGACCTGGACGATACTTCCTCGGGCAAAAGGAGAGCTGATCCTGAGGGGTCAGTTCCATCAAAGAAAAAGAGATAATCGGACAGTTCAGATCCAGAACCACAATGTCCAACCACTGAGGAGATAGCCAGAGCGATAAGTGTTGTGGAATTGCTCAGTCTGGTTCTGTCCGATCCGACACCTCTCAGTAGATGCTCAGTTTGGCCGGTTCCTCCTGTTCCGGAATATTGTCTTGATGAATATTATGAACTGGATTTGGAGGGGGAGGAAGGTTACGATGACGACGACGATGGTGATGATGGTGTGGAAGGTCTGGATGAGCCCATTGAACTGGACATCTCCCCAGACAGACATTCTAATGTTTCCCCTCCCAGGCTTTCTGAGTCCCCATCCCACTATTTGTTCTACAAAAGAGTGGCAGAGACCCTCCAGCTCCCTCTGGTTGAAGCTGTTGAGGAACAAGAGGAACCTGACTATGCAGACATGATGGACATCCCAGAGTCCAAAAGACTGTATTCCCCTTCATAAATGTTTTGGGAAACAGACACAAAAAAATTCTCCAAACACCAAATTATTTACCTCCTGTGGACAAGAGAATGAACAGGAGGTATATGCTGTCAGGCTCAGGCACAGAGTACTTGTTCCAACAATGCAGCCATATTGGGGTCATGCAGGCTGCAGCCTGTGACAAGGCTAATATACTTTGGCTTCACACGCCCCAGATAAAGACTCTAGGAAGGTGGATGCTATGGCCAAAAAACAGTACTTGGCATCCTCCTTGGGACTCAGGTAGACAAACTATATGGCCTACACAGCCAGATACCAGAAGTTCAGGTGGGATACTGTTCTGGAACTGGCTAAACAGGCTTCCTTCCAGCTAGCCAAGAAGCTGGAGGAGGTAGCTGCTGATGGGATTGAGGCATCTAAGATCCAGTTTCAAGCTGCTGTGGACTCAAATGATGTGTCATCATGAGTCATGGCTACATCTGTGTCTCTTCGGAGATTTGCTTGGCTCAGGTGTACTAGCCTCTCACAGGACACCCAGGCTAAGGCCATGGATTTTCCTGTGGTGGGCAATTCTTTGGGGAGCAGACAGAGAATTACATGAAAAAGATGGATGAATACAGGACCACCTACAGGAGTGCACAGGCCAAGAAAAGCAGGCAACTCCTCAGAAGCAGCAGTCTAGGGGCAGGGGCAGGCCTTTTCACAGGCTTTTCTACCAGGCACAGGCCTCCTCTCCTTTTCCTCAGAGGGGGTTCTTCAGAGGGACAGTCAGAAGGGGAATTAGCAGGGCTGCATCCTCCTCCCAGTCTAAGGCTCCTGCCAAGAAGACACCCTGATGTGTCAGCCCGGGTCGACTCCCCTATTCCAGTAGGAGGCAGGTTGACTTACTACTTCCAGACCTAGAAGTCTGTTACCTCAGACAAGTGGGTCCTGGAGGTAGTAAGCCAGGGACTGGCCCTGAGCTTCAAAAAATTTCCAAAGCTGAGGGTCAGGTCTTTTCCATCTGCAAACATCTCTGAAACCATTGCCCTAGAGGCAGAGGTTTCCTCTCTGCTGGCTCTCAGAGCCATATAAAGAGTTCCTACTCCAGACAGGGGCAAGGGTCTGTACTCCAGATACTTCCTTAACCCAAAAAAGACAGGGGAGTGGTGGCCCATCCTAGACCTAGCACCTAGTCAAGCCAAGATTCAAAATGGTGACTCTGGGAGTAATTCTTCCCTCTCTGAGGCCGGGGGATCGGTTAGCCTCCCTGGTTCTCAAGGATGCATACTTTCACATTCCCATCAGGTGCTCCCATAGAAAGTACCTCAGGTTCGAATTGCCTTCAGGCCATTATCAGTTCAGAGTAATGCCCTTCGGACTAACGTCAGCTCCATGGGTGTTCACAAAATGCCTAGCAGTAGTAGTAGTGGCCTTTCTAAGAAGACAAAACATTTCCATTTTTCCATACCTGGATGACTGGCTCATTGTGGGGCAGTATCCAGACCAAGTCAAGTCAAACCTGTAAGTGACACAACAATTGTTCACTTCTCTGGAATTCCACCTTAATCTTCCAAAGTCAGTCCTCGAGCCAGTGCAACTCCTGACCTTCATAGGGATAGAGTTGGACACTGTCCAAGCAAAAGCTTTTCTTCCTCTGGCAAGGGTAAAGGCCCTTACAGACTTGACTTCTTCTTTCCGCCTTCTAGTGTCTCGACCAGCAAGACATTTTCTTCAGTTCCTGGGTCACATGGCAGCTTCCACTGCAGTGGTGCAGGGAGCCAGATTTCAGATGAGGGACATTCAGTTCCATCTGAGGTCCTTTTGGTCTCAGAAAAAAAGATCTTCTAACCAAACTGATTCCAGTGACTCAGACTCTGATCCAGGCTCTCCAATGGTGGTTGGATCAGGACAGTCTCAGACAAGGAGTCCCATTCATCGCTCAGACTCATTCTGTGGTGTTAACCACAGATGCTTCTCTCCTGGGATGGGGAGCTCACTTGGGAGCCCTCACAGCACAAGGAGTGTGGTCCCCTCAGGAGTGTCTACTTCATATAAATCTTCTGGAGCTCAGGGCAGTGTACATGGCTCTTCAAGTTTTCTCGGACTCAGTACAGAACAAGGTGGTTCAGGTTAGGACAGACACCACCACCATGTGGTACAACAATAAGCAGGGAGGCACTCGGTCTATGGCCTTGTGCATGAAAGCCATGAAATTATGGTCTCTGGCTTATTCCCTGAAGACATCTCTGGTAGCAGTCCACCTTCCAGGGAAGGACAATTCACTAGCAGATGCTCTGAGCAGGATATCTCAGGGCCATCACAAATGGTCCCTGGATCCCTTGGTATTGAATGTAATTTTCTCAAGATGGGGCACTCCAGGGGTAGATCTCTTTGCAGCCCCAGACAATCATCAACTCCTTCTCGTCTGTTGCAGACCCTCAATCATGGGCTCAGTCTCTCTGGATGCTCTGGTTCTGGACGGGGAGGGGAAATTCCTGTATGCCTTTCCTCCTTTTCCTCTGTTGTTCAAGATTCTGGTCATGATAAGGTCACAATCATGCAAAGTGATCCTAATTGCACCAGACTGGGTCAGGCAGCCTTGATATCCTCTATTGATGTCCCTAGCAGTCCATCGTCCCCTATCTCTTCCCAAGAAACACAATCTGTTAACCTCTTCTCAGGGGAGGATATGGTACCCCAACCTTCGGTCTCTCAACCTCAAGGCGTGGCTCTTGAAGAGTTAGAATATGCAAGTCTGCATTTGTCTCAGGGGGGTTCTGGTTATTCTTAAAGCCTCTCAAAAACCTGCCACCAGAAAAAACTTATAATTCCAAATGGAAAAGATTCAGCATTTAGTGTTCCAATAGGGATGTCTTACCAGATACTGCTGATTTGGCTACAGTTCTGGATTATATGGTTTATCTTAATGGCTTAGGCCTCAGGCCATCCACTCTGACAGTACACTTAGCAACTGTCTCTGCATTCCTGTCAGTGGGGAAGGCTTCCTCCCTGTCATCTCGACCTGTTTTCTGTAAGTTCTTTAAAGGTTTGCTCCATACCAACCCTCCCTTTAAGGACCCTACCCCTGCTTGGGATCTTAATGTTTGCATTGCTCAGCTTATGCAACTCCCTTTTGAGCCTTTGGCTTCAGCAGAACTTAAGTACTTGACTTGGAAAACTATGTTCCTGGTAGCTATCACTTCTGCCAGGCGTATCAACGAATTACAAGTTCTGTCAGTGGAGCCTGATTTTATCTTATTACATAGAGATAAGGTGGTCCTTAGAACCTACAGGAGGTTCTTACCCAGGGTGGTTTCAGATTTTCATCTGAACCAGTCCATGTCTCTTCCTGTGTTCTTCACTGATCATTCTTCTTCAGGAGAGAGAAGATTACACAGTTTGGATGTTAAGAGAGCACTTAGCTACTACACTGAGTGCACTAAGGCACTTAGGTTTGACTGTTCTCAGTTATTTCTCACTTATGGTGAAGTGGGATAGGGTAAACCTGCTACTAAGAGAACTGTTGCCAGGTGGATTGTCTCTTGTATACAATTCTGCTATGAAAAGCTAGGCAAAATACCCCCTCAGGCCTGAGGGCTCATTCGACTAGAGATACAGCTGCTTCTCTGGCTGCTGCTAGAGATATACCCTTACTAGAAATATGCAAAGCAGCCACCTAGAAAACAGTCCATACATTCACCAAGCATTACCCTCTGGATATCCATGTGTAACCCCCTACCTATTCTGCCATTGCCATCTGAGAGCAATACCAGGTGGGCTGGGTTTGGGAAGGAATAGGTCACTAGGCACAAAGGCTAGGTTTGGCTACTCTGCACAGGGGCACCCAAGTAACTCCGAACACAGGAAGCAATAACTGTAATGTACAATACCAGAAGTGGAATTCTTAAGTGTGGCTTTTATTTACATCCAAACAAAATAAATAAAGCATAGATGGACCCCCATGGGGCTACATTCCTGGTAATGCAGATTAAAGGAGACCAGAACACATCCTCATCACTTTAGCCCTCAGGCTCTGAACCCACTGGGCACACAGCCTGGACTTGTACGCTGCTTTGGGTTACATAGCCTGAACTTGTACACTGTTCTGGGTTTTCCTTGGCTCGGCTCACTTGCCAGCCACTTGGACACCTTCCATACTTCATGGAAACATTTTCTGGTGGCTCCCTAAACCACTTAAGAGCACCTCAGCTCCATCAGGGAATCTTTCTTTCAATCCCACATCTGGGTACTTTCCTCAGGCACTGGCCAAGTACCTGAGAGAAAGCAAAAGGTGTCTCAGAGCAAATCTGTAGAGGTGAATTTGGTTACTACTGATGGGGGGGGGTCTCCCACCTCTCGCTCCCACAATTCATACCCGGACATTTCTCTGGACAGAAACACCTCATCCTTTAACACTGTACTGTGTAGATTCTTGCTAAATGTATTTCACATTCCATCTACCTGTTTTGCTTCCCATTTGTGCTGGACTTGAACATACTTATACGTGGCTTTGTCCATTACTCTAGATCCCCCACAAAGTTAAGCAGTCCAATCCCCACTTTCTTTCTTTCCCTTTGTGCTGGACTTGAACATACTTATAAGTGGCTTTGTCCATTACTCTAGACCCCCCCCCCACAAAGTTAAGCAGTCCAATCCCCAGTTTCTTTCTTTCCCTTTGTGCTGGACTTGAACATACTTATAAGTGGCCTTGTCCATTACTCTAGACCCCCATAAGTTAAGCAGTCCAATCCCACATCTTCCAACTGTACTTGGCTGTCTTTTCCTGATCCCACAGTAACAGTCCCTTTAGTTTCCTTCTGTTTCAGGTGAAAACACTTGGCCCTTTTCCAAAGCGAACTCACCCTTTGGTTGCAGGTGCCCCACAGGCATTTCCTCCACAAGGAATCTTCCTCTCAGAGCTTCTGGTGCCTCAGCACAACTTGAACAGGCAGCTTCTTTCCCTTAGCTGGACCCAGGGGGGTTGCCCCTGGAAAACAGGCAGACATCGTCCTCCCATCCCCTCAGGGATGGGGCTCTGAACCATTGAAAGCGGTCTCCACCACTTCAATTACCAGTTCCTGTGTTCCTCTTCAGGTGGAAGCACACACCTTACACAAAAGTAGATCTGAGAGCCTGCACGTACTCTGCTGCATTACAGTCTCTAATTCAGGCTGCACACAGACTGGCTTCAAATTCTCCAATGTTCTACTCTAACCTCCAACTGCAACATTCCAATGTGGCTTATGCAGCTATTACAGTTCTAAAATGATGTCATCCCTCAGTCTCAGCTGAGACTGAGAACAGAGTGAGACAGTGTGAAATCCATTTAACTGGAGTTTCACAAGCTGCCTTCCTTGCCTACCACTAGGTCTTACTGGGATTCTAGTAACTCCGGGTAACAGGGGGGTTACACAGGCTATGAGTGATGCTAGGTTTGGCACAGCAGTACTGTAGAATCTATTCCCAAAATAGGTTTGGTACCTCCTCCTTGGAGGTACTGCTTGGTAGTCTGAATATGTCAGAATACAGCAAGACTTCATGTTGTTTGAAGAAAAAATTACTCACTTCAGTAACTATGTTTCTTCTAATGGAGCCTTGCTGTATTCTGACTTCCCTTCCTGCCTCCCCTCTCAGAACCTGATTTTTGGGAAGTGGGCTTGCAGGTACAGCATTGCACCTCAGAGGTGTACTTGGTAGTCCCCCCTTTTACATAGGGGGAGTGGGGTTTGTTTATGTTGTTTTTAGTAGTTATGTTTGTTCACTACCTGGTTATTGTTTTGGGGTTCTTGACTTGAGTCTTTTGGGACCCATAAAAATTGGTTGCCTGTTGGCTAGTTTATTTACATTTTCCGCCTAGGAGGTGTAGTTAGTTAGTATTAGCTCATAAGAATCTGACTGTTACACTTCGAAGTGTCGCAGACAGAGGTTTGAACCAAGCTCGATACCAATGTTCTATGCTCTGGCATAGAGTTAACCCTTTCTTCTCCGGAGTAGTTCAAGTGCTGGGGCTAACTACATATAGTCAGACTACAGCAAGACTCCATTAGAAGAAACACAATTACTACGGTGAGTAATTTTTTCTTCACCCCCTTCTAGATCCCTTTTACTTGGGGGGGGGATATGGAGGGAAGTGAATCTGGCCCTGAACTCATTATTTCTGAGGGCACCAATGATGATTCATTCTATAGCTTGGACTTTTAGGACCCCAGCACTCCTCCTGTTCCTCAGGAGGATATGTCTTTTCAGGCAATCCTCCACAATATGTACTCTACACCTGCTTTTGAGCCTTCAGCTACTGACCCTAGTAAACATCTGTGTTTGGAGTGGCTGAATATTTCCACCATGCCAGTCATCCCCCCTACATTTGAAACTCTTTTGGATTTGGTATGGAATAGGCCTCCTACTGTTCCCTCTGTCTGCAGGCAGATAGAGCGCAGGTACACTGCCCATAAGGACAGACCCATTTACGCTTCTCAGCCTACTGCTGACAAAATTATCATCCTTGTTGAGAATAACAAATCCATTCTCCCTCAAGAGGTCACTGTACACCCCTAACAAGGAGTTACAGAAGACAAACACTATGGCAAGCAGACTTTTGCTGTAGCTATCCTGATCAACAGAATTGCCAGCTTTGAAAGTATTTTTTCTAAGTATTAGTGTGCCCTTTTGACCTCTCTTAAGTCCCTAGCAGAATCTGTTCTGGATTCTGGCACTAGACAGAAGATCCTGCAAACTGTCACTCATGGCATCGAGTCTAACAGTCACCAACTCAAGGCAGCTATGGATGCATTTGACATTGCTTCTCACTTGGCTGCAGTAGCCATCTGTATCAGAAGGCATTCCTGGCTTCGAACTCCTGTTTTTTCCTCAGGATGTCCAGCAACAGGTAATGAATGTTCTTTTCAATGGCACCTACCTGTTTGAACATCAGGTGGAACAATCTTTTGAGATCGCTCAGAAAACTAGGACAGCCATTAAGACTTCCAGACCTGCTCCTGCTAACCCTTAGAAGGGAAAAGAACATGGCTTCTTTCAAAACAG
The DNA here is from genome assembly GCA_016271365.2 of Neoceratodus forsteri. NCBI lineage: Eukaryota > Metazoa > Chordata > Ceratodontiformes > Ceratodontidae > Neoceratodus > Neoceratodus forsteri. Next base: position 364,143,895 of record CM057449.1, on the reverse strand, counting down.
ACAGTCCTTCTGAGGCAAAGATAGGGAAACCCAAAACAAATCATGGCTTCCCCAACCACAAGAAAGTATAGCCAAAGACACAAGCCCTGGAAGCACCTAATACCAGCCTCTAAATCCCCGTTCTCAGTCCTGCGTCAGCTGCTCGAGGCAGACATCTCCTCTCCAGTACGGGAGAATTTGACTCTATTTTACCATCAATGGCACTCCATTACAGTGGACAAGTGGGTGCTCAGGATAATCAGAGAGGGATACTCCTTGAAGTTTACAGAAATCTCTCCTGATTATCAGAAAGCAACCCATCTTATCAGCTCACATGTCAGAGCTTCTAGCACAGGAGACTGCAAGCCTTCTGAGCAACAGGGCATTGGAAGTAGCGCCAGAGTTAAAGTGTGATGCAGGCTTCAACTCCCATTCCATCTTTGTACCAAAGAAGTCAGGGGCATGCGCCCAATTCTCAACCTCAGAAACTTGAACAAGTTCATGGAATGAGGAAAGTTCAAAATGATCTCTCAGGATTCCCTGCTACCTTTCCTAAAACCCTTGAATTGGTTTGGCTCCCTGGATATGCATGATGCTTATCAGCATATCCTACTGCACCCCTGTCACCTCAGCATTATCAGTTAAGAATCCTGCCCTTTGGACTATCCTCAGCATCTCAAGTCTTTATAAAGTGCTCTGCTGTACTCATGGCTTGCCTAAGAAACTAACTTTCCAAGTCTACCCTTACCTTGATGACTGGTTGGTAGCCAGTCCATTGAAATGGTAAATGGAACAAGCAGTTGCCACTGTCTCTCAGTTCCTTGCATCCACAGGGGTTCTGCTGAACCTGAGAAGTCACGACTACAACCCTCTCAGCAACTCCTGTTCATTGGAGCCCTTCTGGATACTGTCATTGAGGTACAGGTCAGGAAGCATAGTAAAACTATGAGAAGTTGTAAAATTCACAAGAAGTGACTTATTATTAATAAAAGTAAAATAAAAAAATAAAATTGTTCAGTATAACTATTTACAAAGGCAGTATAAACAGAGAAAGTCCATCTGGGTTTCTTCTCAATTTTCAATCTCAGTCTCTGTGTTTTCTCTCTTGCAAGAAATTGCAGCTCTGTTTTTATAAGTCTTTGCAACCCCCACTCATTAAGAAAACAGCATGCTTTTCACACAGTGTTCTTGTACGTTTCTACAAATGCAGCAGAAAGAACATTGTGACCCAGAACTTATAGCTTCTCAGAGAGTTTGCAAACAGGTTAACCCCTTAAGTTCCAAACAACTTTTTGCAATCATTTCAATAGTATAACCATATACATTTGAACAGTAAAACTATATAATTTTGAAACAAAGGGATTCCAGTATCAGTTACATTTCCACATAATGGTTCACATATATTTTTGTACCAGCAGAGCAAGGGGTAGAAAAGACAAAACAGCAAGAGAAGGTAGAGAGATAGTGAGAGGCAGAGAACTGCAAGACTATCGGGGTGATCAAGTCCTAGGTCTCATGAGAAAATTTGGTTACGCAACCAGACAGAAGAGACCAAAAAGGAGAGGATAGAACAGATCCTTACATTTAAACTCTTTCTCCATAATAACTGGGACAGGGCCTTATTCAACATTGTCACAGACACCATCAGAGCCTGGGCCTTCCTTCCAGAGGACAGGAGGAAAGCAGTTTGTCAGAGGGCACACTACATAATGGAGTACAAATCAGTACAATCACACTTGTGACAGGGTTGTATAAGAACCTGTCCCATTTGTGATACAGAGAGCATTAAACATAAAGATCTGTTTTCTAGGAAGATAAATTGATGTACTAGCCACACTTCAGGCAGTGTCCTTTCCCCTTTAAGGCTTGCTGGAAAGTCTTCAAGCTGGTTCCTCCCACCCACCCGGGTGGTAAGTCCCTCAGCACTTCCCCATAACATCAGATCTTCTTTTACACTGGAAGAAGAAGGTTCCCTCCTTACCGCTCTCCATGCTGAGTAGGTCCTTTGCTTTCAGACTTTTGCGATTACGAATATATTAGTCTTCAGGCTACTTCCTTCACCTCTCTGTGATAGATGACTTGAAGTCTGTACCAGGATTCAAGAAATGTGCATGTAGGCAAAAAATGTTCCAGACAGACCCACACACCACATGCATCTACTGCCTAGGCCACAAACAAGATCCACAGCAATGTGGCTTTGGTCACACTTTACATCCTACAACCTTGGAAGATCAGCATGCTCAGCTTCTGCTGGGGTGTTCTGATGAACGGGATCCTCCCATTAAATTGAAAGATTCCTGTTGGGCAGTCTCCATGGTTGTGGGGTCCACTGAATAACTTGCGGCATTTGAAGAGGCTGCAGCTCAGGCCACAGAGTTTGCATCTTCAGTTTTGGCCTTTCTGCTGCTTCCTTTAGGTGCCACCTTTTCTGGGGTATTTCAGGATTTGTGCCAGTCCCTTCCCACCCTTGGGCAGGGCCTCTCTCTGGGCACTGTCACAAATGCACTCAGCAGGTCTGGCCCTCTGCTCTCACAGTGCCAACCTCTGAGTGCAGTATTGTGAACAGGTAGCAGACAGAGTAACCCTCCTGTCTGCTTGTAGGTACGAATCACCTTTAGTCTCAAGTTCTGGGGGGGATTCAGACTGTGAACCTTATGCTAGCGTACCCAAATGTACAGGCTCAGATAATCGTCTCTTCGGGGGGGATGCAAGATATCTTTTGCCTAAGGGCACCTAACAAGGTATCCAAAATGAACCCTTAAAACTCTATAAAAAACCTTAGGTAGATTCTTACCTTTTCCCAGTTTAGTAACACCATCAATCTCTTGAACAATTGTCAGACTTAACCATCTATACGTCACATGCAAAAAGAGAACTGGCAGATGCCAGGCAGTCTTTTCAAAATAAAGATTTTATTAAAGATGATAAAAATATGAAAAATGTAAACACAGAACAATATATCAAAGAGCATACAATCACTTAAAAGAAAAGTAAAGAAACTACAGACAATCTCCTACCAACATACAGATAGACTTTTTCTATCTAATGTATTACTTCTATAGTGCTTATAGTTCGATCTTGTTTCTTAAGAGCCCAAAAAGATGTCAACAAGTTCAAACACAGTATACAGTTTAAAACTCTGTGTTTCCACATCCCTTCTATGATGTCATCTAGCTTCTCCTTTTAGAATCTAAAAAATATACAATGATCTCCTGCCAGGAGATACATTAAATAATGTGACATCAGCAGGAAAAATACATTTTCTAAATATGACTCTTTAATTAAACGTTTTCTTTTTGATCTTGTGTGGTTCCTTTGTAGATTTACAACCCTGCAATCCCTCACCTAAGTGCAATACAGCTTTACAGGAATCTGCTTATCTGAAGTCATAAAATGTATATTTTAGTTTCCCAGCTTCAGAGGCAGGAGGTCATAAAAAGGCTATAAAATGCAACTTCTCAAGGAAGTTAATTACATTACAGAAAACTCCTGGTCAGTTACATATACCCTGTTATTTTCACTAAAACCTGGTTGGGGGGGTTCACCCAGGAGCACAGGATGTCTCATGTGAGACAATCACATACCATATTCTATATTACAAATATCATAGAACAATCATAACCAGCTGGCCAAGCATCACAATCCTCTCCACATAGACTGAATTTGGGTCTCTAGCCCCTGCATGTGATGAGCTTCCCATATCAGTTCACTCCTCATACAAACGGGATAGGCCATCGGCATTCAGTGGCTCCAGCCTATGTAAGATTGTCATGTCATACTCTTGCAAGGCAAGACTCAATCATAATAGTCTACCATTAGTTTTTCTCATTTGGGTCAGCCAAACCAGGGGGTTATGATCCATTTGTACCTCAAAATGCTGCCCATATAAATATGGCTGTAACTTCTTTAGGGCCCACACTATGGCAAGATACTCTTTTTCCACAGTAGAGTATGCCTGCTCCCTGGGAAATAACTTTTTACTCAGGTACACTACCAGGTGATCTTTCCCTTTGTTGAATGTCTGACTCAGTACTGCCCCAATACCAATGTCTGAGGCATCAGTCTGGATTATAAAGGGTCTGCTATAGTCAGAACTTGTCAACACAGGAGCACTGCACAGTGCCTCCTTCAGTCTGGTAAAGGCTTTTTCACAGGCTGGTTCCCAGGTAATTTTCTTAGGCATCTTTTTCTTTACCAGGTCAGATGGGGAGCAGCCAGGGCACTGTAATTGGGTACATATTTCCTATAGTACCATGCTGTCCCGAGAAAACTCCTGACCTGCTTCTGCATTTCTGGTCTGGGCCATGTCTTGATCACTTCTATTTTTACTTGGTTAGGATGGAGCTGTCCCCGGCCTACAACATGCCCGAGGTATGCCACTTCAGCCATGGCCACCTGGCACTTCTCAGCTTTGACAGTGAGCCTGGCCCTCTGTATCCTGATGGTAATGTCATCCAGGTATGCCATGGCATACTCCTCAGCACCATTTAACACCTGGCTCACCAACTTTTGGAAAGTGGCCGGGGCGTTCTTCATTCCGAAAGGCATTACTTTAAATTCAAATAAGCCTATCAGAGTAATGAAGGCTGACCTCTCCCTAGCTCCATCAGTTAACTCTACCTGCCAATACCCCTTTGTCAGGTCAATAGTCATAAGGTAGGTCACCCCTCCCAACTTATCCAGGAGTTGTCCATACGGGGCATGGGATGGGTGGCTGACTTCATGACTGCATTCAGTCCACAATAGTCCATACAGAAAAGAGTAGAGCCATCTGGCTTGGGCATAAGGACTACAGGTGAGGCCCATGGGCTGTGGGATCTCTGGATTACCCTAAATCCAGCATTTCCTCCACCTCACTTTTAATGTCCTTTTGGACATCCTCTGACACCCAATATGCTGTCCGCCGTATGGGTGTCTGTCTCCCTGTCTCCACATTATGTGTTGCTAAGAGGGTTAGTCCAGGCTTGGCACTAAACAGTGGGGCAAAGTCTGCTAAAACTTCCCTTACTTCCTGGATCTTGTCTGGGGCCAGCTGGGGTGACAGTTTAACTGCCTCCACAGAGAACTCCCATTTGCTTTCTTCCAGCAAGTCCAGAAGGGGGTCTCCTTCATCCATCCCCTCCCCAGGACTACATACTGCGAGCACCATGTCAGCCCTATTAGAATATAGCTTCATCATGTTGACATGGTACTTTCTTTCTGTCTGTCTTCTGTCAGGTAATTCTCTGATATAGTTCATGTCATTTACTTTCCTAACTACTTTGTACGGTCCTGCCCATTCAGCCTGCAGCTTGTGTTTCTGGACCGGAATAAGGACCATGACTTCCTGACCCACCATGTATGAGTGAACTCTGGCTCTGCAGTCGTACTGCACTTTTTGTTTCTGTTGGGCAGCTGTCAGGTTGCTCTGGGCTGTCCCCATAAGCTCCTTCAGTCTTTCCCTAAACCTAAGGACGTAATCCACTATGGGAGTGCCCTGGGTGGTATGCTTGCCTTCCCAGTCCTCCCGGATCAAGTCTAGTGGTCCATGTACCCAGCATCCATATAAAAGTTTGAAGGGGGAAAATCCTGTCGACTCTTGAGACACCTCCCTGTATGCAAACAACAGGTGGGGAAGGTATTTCTCCCAGTCCCTCCCATGCTGTTCAGTAAATGTTTGGAGCACTGACTTCAGGGTGCCATTAAATCTTTTCACAAACCCATTGGCTTGCGGGTGATAAGGTATCGTATGCCTCTGCACCACCCCACACTTCTCCCATAAACATTTCATCAGGTCCAACATGAAGGAACCCCCTTGATCAGTGATAACCTCCTGCAGAAACCCAACACGGGAGAAAATACCAAGTAAGGCATCTGCAACTTTGTCTGTCCTCAGTGAGGATAGGACAACTGTCTCGGGGTACCGGGTGGCATAATCATCCACAGTCAGGATGAACCTCTTCCTGGAGGAGCTGGGGGTATTTAAAGGCCTCACAATATCCATTCCCACCCTCTGGAATGGCTTCTCCGCTATGGGCAATGGAATTAGGGTGGCTTGGGTTTTCTTACCTGCCTTCCCTATTTCTTGGCACCAGTGACAAGACCTGCAATACTCCTTCACCTGCTGGGTAAAGTTGGGCTAATAGAAATTCTGGGCCAACCGCTGTATAGTGCATGCAATTCCCAGATGACCAGACAAGGGAATATCATGTGCAATCTTGAGCAACTGCTCACGATACCCCTGGAGAACGACAAGTTGCCTGTCTATCACTCCTGCCTATGTCTTCACATCCTGAGTATACATAAGTCCATTTTCCCGATAAACTTTATGTTTACTGTCACCTCCTTGTGCTCCATCAGAGTCTGCCCAAGCCCTCAGCTTCTCTAGACTAGGGTCACTTTTCTGAGCAGCTGCATACTTCTTACACATTCCCAAGGCATGGGGCAGGTCCCCTTCAGTCTCTAAACTAGGGTCCCTAGCACTAGCATCAGAGCACTCAGGATAACTGTCATCCCTAACCCTCTGACAATGGGTCAGCCCTCCTTCTTCGGAGTAATCCTCCGTAGCTGTGTGGTTAACTGCTACTGGGGCAATTTCTACCCCTTTTTCATTAGTCTCCATATCAGGAGACAAAGGCTGGGGAATCAGCCTCCCAATGATTTTCACAATGGCTTCTGTGGGGTCCAGGGAACTACAATTTTCCTTTGCTGCTTGGCTATGGGTAACTGCACACATCATCCCCTGTTTGAGATTGTTGCCAAGGATAACATCGGCTGCTAATGTTTTGGCTACAGCCACCTGTTGCACAGTTCCCCCTGTTTCCCCCTAGTCTAGGAGAACTCTAGCAAGTGGCAATGTGGTCTCCTCACCAGTGAACCCTTGCACAGTTACAAATTCATTGGGTATAAGCTGACCAGGCTCTACCAGATCCCCTTTTACCAGTGTCAGGGATGCTCCTGTGTCCCTTAACCTTTGTGTTTGTACCCCATTCACCATGACTGGGTGCATGTGTTCCCTCATGTTCACAGACATGCTTCCAGGGACACACAAACAACCCACTTCTTTCCTAGCCCCATTCTGCATATTGCTCAACCTTTTGGAACACTGTCTGACAATATGCCCAGTTTCTTTACAAATCCAACATTCATTTCTTTTCTCAGAGAAATCTTTTCTCTGAAACCTGGGGATAACTGGTTTCAGTGGAGGCAGTGAGGGTTTTAGCTGCCCTGACAGCGCACTTTTCCCTTTCTGCACTGCCACACCGACCCCATTCACTCTCAGAGCAGGTCTGCTCTTGGCATAGTGGTCCGAGAGTTCAGCAGCCTCTTGCATTGTTTTGGGATCTCAGTCCTCCAGCCAGGTTTTCAGCTCGGCTGGGCAAGCCCAAAAAAACTGTTCTAACAAAATAACATTTTCAATTTTATCTACAGAATTTGCTTCAGTTCCTTCCCATCAACTGACGTTGTTTCATAGCTAGCTTCTCGTAGCCAGGGCCAGATTAAGTAGCAGGGATAGCTGGAATCTCCAGGACCCTCTAGGAGTTTTAGCCTGAATACAAACTTTTTCAAAGGAATTTAAAAAGACATCCATATTCTCCCCCTCTTTAAATTCAGCTATCAATTTGGAATTCAATCTGTAACCCAGTCCAGTAGTTCCAGTTAAACCCAAACCACTTACCTGCTCTGGTGATGATGGTTGGAGTCGTAACTTCTCCAGTTCATCACCTCTGGCGCTCACACTCCTCATGGTCCACCTCTCACTGTTCATGTTCAGCTTCTCGCAGTTCTCACTTCCTCTTCTCCTCTGCAGCTTGCTGGCGCTCATGCTGTTCATGGTCAGCCTCTTGCTTTCTCGCTCCCTCTTCTCCTCTGCGACTCGCTGGCGCTCATTCTTCACGGTCAGCCTCTCGCTGTTCTCACTCCCTCTTCTCCTCTGTGGCTCATTTCTCTCACTCAGTGTCTCTCTGGAACTCCAGCTCCATTCTGCGCAACTCAGTATGTAGCCTGATTACTCCTGGCTCCTGAATGCTGGTGACCTTCCCCCTGCTGCTGTGGCCCTTTGCTTGCACTGGCCCTGCTGCCCTCCTCAACAGATCTGGACACTGCACTGGCCGCTAGCCCCTCCATGCCCAAGGTTTGGTCCTTTACAGTCACAGTCTGTGACTCGATGTTTTGGGTATCTGCTGCCATCAGGGATATCCACGAGGTTCTGCTTGGTGGCTCTCACCTCGTGCAGGACTCCTGTCTCCTTTATTTATTTATCTTATTTATTGAAATCTAGGATTACAAATACCTTTGAGCAGGAACTGCTCATTTACAAAGGTTCCACATCGAGGGAATGGTAGGTAAACATACATATAGAGGTCGACAGGATTACACATAATTACATAGTAAAAGTGAAGAAAAAAAGAACAAGAGACTGAGGCATAGTTAATTGCAGCACCTCAAAATGTGCCAGAGCAAATTTAGAGATAAACTTAGAAATAAACTTAGTAATAAGTGCTGTTGGCGTGTAGATAGGGAGGCCGGGGGTATGCAGGCAGGAAGACCATTGTCGTAGGGTAAGGGGCGGGTGGTAGGAGTAATCAAAGGGAAAGGAAGGGGTGGGATAATTGTCCATATGTGCCAGGGAGGGTGAGGAAGTTGAGTGGGGAGGGTGTGCAGGAGAGGCAGGGAGGGAGGGAGGGAGTGCAAGGTAAGCAGGGTAGCAGACCTGTCTAAGGCAGAGGGCAGTGAAGCTCAGGGCCCCAGGTTAGGCGAAGCAGTCACATTGACTAGTAGAGCTGAGATGAAGTCTGAGTTGGCTTTTAAATGGGCCAAGGGCAGCAGCAGTAAGAGTTTCTTTGCTGAGGGTATTGTACCACTGTGGAGCTCTGTGAGCCAAAAAAGCCCTCTGTCCCATAGTAGTCCAGCATCTGGGGACAAGGAAGGTTTGTTGTTGTGAACTTCTAGTTTGCTGAGTGCTGTAGTGATCTATGAGGAGCTTTTTAACCCCTGGGGGCATGATCCCAAGGAGGACTTTTTTGGCCAAGAGGCAATGTTTGATACTGGATTTGGCTCATGAGAGGAAGCCATCCTGCCCGAGCATACAGATCACAGGTGTTTGTGAGTCAGTCAGCCCCCGTTAGAAGCCTGCATGTTTTGTTGAGTGCAACCGTAATTCTGTAGAGGGCAGTGGCAGAGGCAGAGCCATAGATTTCTAGCCCATAATCAATGATGAAGGTGACAGATCTGTTACTAGCCAACCGGAGTGTGTCCAGATTCATGCAGTGTTTGTGCCTGTAGAGCAGGCCTATATGGATATTGGCGGCTTTGGGGACAGATTCAATGTGCCAGTGGTAGGAGAGGGAACTGTCCAGTATAATGCCTAGGTATTTAAATTCAGGAACAAGTTCAAGTATGGTCTCTGTTTGGTTTTTGATGGTGAGGTCATGGGATTTGTACTTGCTCCTGGCATTGTTTAAAGACATCACCTTTATTTTGCTGTAGTTCAGGACCAGTTTATGTGTCTTGAACCATTCTTCGATGTGTATGAAGTCAAGCTGCAGTTGTTTCTGAAGAAGCACTATGTCTTGGTGTCTGGTGAACAGGACTGCATCATCAGTGTAGAGTAGTAACTTCTGTTGGCAGACACTGGGGAGGTCATTCAGAAAGAGGCCAAAGAGTAGAGGTCCCAGGATGGACCCCTGTGGGACCCCCGAAAGGACCGGTTTATCTTCTAAGGTGACACCGGTACCCTCTCCCCAAGGTAACTTGAAAACCAGAGCAATCTTCTTTGGAGAGCCCAACGTTTGAAAGTTGCTTGAGTAGGAGTGGGTGGTTGACAGTATCAAAGGCTTTCGTAAGGTTGATGAATACCGCCCCCACACAATTTCCTTGGTCGAGTGTGGTATGAACGAATTCCATAAATTCTAGTAGTGCAGTGGTAGTGCTGTGGCCTTTTCGAAAGCCATGTTGCTTGGGACACTGGATGTTATATTTTTCCAGGTACTTGGCTAGCAGGTCTAAGGCAATGCATTCCAGGGCCTTAGACAAAGGGGGGAGGATGGAGATAGGTCTGTAGTTGGAGTGTAGTGACTTGTCTCCACTTTTGTGCACTGGTGTGATGGTCACCTGCTTCCAGCAAGATGGGAACTGGGACAATCTTAGTGATAGGTTGACAATCATAGTCAGAGGTACAAGGATTTCTTCAAAGACCAACGCTAATACCTTCAGGTCAAGGGAGTCACTGCTGTAACCTGCTTTACAGATGGCCTTCTGAATATAGGTTCTGGCTAAGTGCATTGGGATCTCCTTGAAGTGAAATTGTGGGGCAGGGTGTAGGAGAGAAGCAGTGTCAGGGAGGTTACTACCATAGGGGGCATCAAATAAATCAGATGGAAGGACACTATCTAAATTGGAGAACGCATTGTTGATGGTATTGGTGATTGTGAAAAGGTCAGATGTTGGTGTTCCATTCATATTGAGCATGGTGGGTGGTGACTTAGGATCCTTGCCTGTAAGGTCTTTTAGGTTATTCCAGAATATTTTCCCATCACCCCAGGCATTGGAGAGAGCCTCTTTGAAATATTTGCTTTTGGCACTCCAAGTTGCCCATGTGCACTTGTTTCTGGCAGTTTTATATTTATGAATATCCCCAGGTGCAGAGGTTGCTCAAGCACAGTGCCAGAGATGGTCCCTGTGTTTGAGTAGCGTGATTAGTCTGGGGGTTATCCAGGGGATAACTCTTCCCCTGACCTTCATCTTTTTGAGAGGTGCGAAGATATTGCAGGCTGCTGTGAAGTGCCCAATGAAAAGGTCCAAGGCTTGGTTAACATCTTTGGAGGTGCCAATTGGTAACCAGTCTATGTGGCTTAAGTGTGCTTTTAGTAGCCCAAGGCACCTCTGCTTTAACACCTTAGTGTGGATTATTTTAGGGGGGCTTGATGAATTTGTTTGTCCAGATACAAGTAACAGGTGAGAAGTCACTGATAATGTCAGGGAGCACAGTGACTTTAGAAATTTGTTCAGGGTGGTTAGAAAGGATCCAGTCCAGGAATGTGTATGACCCTGTTCTATAGTTACATCTGGTGGGGGTGGCAACAAGCTGGGTGAGGTTCTGTGCCATTACGGCATCCTTGTGGGTGCCGGCCTCCGGGGAGAACCAGTTAATGTTGAAGTCGCCAAGTATTATGATTTCAGAGTTATGGTATATTCCCTTTAGGATTTCCATGACGCTAGCAAGTCTATTGACCTGGTCTTTAGTGGGTAGGTAAACAGAGGCTATGGTGAGCTCCTTGTTGTGCACCCGAGTAGAATTATGATAGTGAGAACCTGCGAGGGGTGTTTAGGGTTTGAGAAAGGAAGGACATGACCCAGATATGAGTTCCTCAGGTAGATGGCACAGCCCGCTCCTTGTTTAGCAACCTGTCCTGCCTGAATATAGTGTATCCAGGGATGGTGACTGCAGTGTCTGGTATCTTGGGGTTAAACCACGTTTCGACAACAGTGAAAACATCAGGGTTATGTTGCTGGACCCAGGTTTGCAGTATGTCAAGTTTCTTGAAGAGGCTACAGACATTGATAGAGGCTAACGTGAGGGATCCCTCCCATCTTTTTGGGGCATGGGGGGGCTAGGCCAGTGGATCCCAAGTTGGGATGAACATTTCCAGATAACAGAAGTAGCATGAGTAATATCCTGGGGAGTTACGCCTTAATCATTTTGCAGACTAATTTAGTTGTAGGGCATCTAGACCTCTTGGCTCTGCTGGTCCACAATTGTCCTGTGAACTTGCATGGCACAGTAGATATTGCACTATCAGGGGTGCCATGTGATTGAATATGCAGAAAGTAGCCAAGGTGCCATATTGGAGTGCAGTGAAGCAAGGTACAGATAGTATGGGCCCCGGTGGCCATGCCTTGTGGTTAGTGCAAGAAAAATGCTGGTGAATCACAGTGAGGACTATGGTTGCTAGTGGCTACAGGGACAGTGGGGCAGTACAGCATCAATACTCCCAAAATTATCAGCGGAAAGAGCCCGCTTAGCAAAGGTCATGCTTCAAGTAGTCTGCAGTGTGCCCACTGTAGTTGGAAGCCATCTTCTTCCCTAACTACGGCTACTCTAACTTGCACTTTGGAAAAAAAATAAAACAGGTAGGAACTTGACTGTAAGCAAAATGATACAGTTCTGTTTCCTTTTTAAATATAAATCGCTGCCTTATTTTGCAAGTGAGCTGTACAGTAGTAAGCTGACACACTGAACAGTTAAAGCTTGTGTTACTAAATTTATCTGTACCGCTGCCAACCAAATCTGTTACAAATGCATTCAGCAGGTCATACCCTCTGTTCCCACAGTGCCAATCTCCAAGTGCAGTATTGTGAACAGGTAACAGACAGGGTAACCCCCCTGTCCACTTCTGGGTCCGAATCACCTTTAGTCTCAAGTTCTGGGGGGATTCAAACTGTGAACCTTATGCTAGCATACCCAAATGTACAGGCTCAGATAATCTTCTCTTCAGGGGGATGCAAGATATCTTTCGCCTATAGGCACCTAACCAGGTATGCAAAAGGAACCCTTAAAACTCTATAAAAGACCTTAGGTATATTCTTACCTTTTCCCAGTTTAGTAACATCATCAAGCTCTTGAACAATTGTCAAACTTAACCATCTATATGTCACATGCAAAAAGAGGACTGGCAGATGCCCAGGCAGTCTTTTCAAAATATAGATTTTACTAAAGATGATAAAAATGTAAACACAGAACAATATATGAAAGAGCATACAATCACTTAAAAGAAAAGCAAAGAAAACTACAAACTCCTACTAACATACAGTTAGACTTTTTTCTATCTAATATATTACCTCTATAGTGTTTATAGTTAGATCTTGTTTCTTAAGAGCCCAAAAAGATATGTCAACAAGTTCAAACACAGTATACAGTTTAAAACTCTGTGTTTCCACACCCCTTCTTTGATGTCATCTAGCTCCTCCTTTTAGAATATAAAAAATATACAAACAATGATCTCCTGCCAGGAGATATATTAAATAATATGACATCAGCAGGAAAAAGACATTTCCTAAACATGACTCCTTAATTAAACATTTTCTTTTTGATCTTGTGTGGTTCCTTTGTAGATTTACAACCCTGCAATCCCTCACCTAGATGCAATACAGCTTTACAGGAATCGGCATATCTGAAGTCATAAAATGTATATTTTAGTTTCCCAGCTTCAGAGGCAGGAGGTAATAAAAAGGCTATAAAATGCAACTTCTCAAGGAAGTTAATTACATTACAGAAAACTCCTGGTCAGTTGCATATATCCTGTTATTTTCACTAAAACCTGGTGGGGGTGGCACCCAGGAGCACAGAATGTCTCATGTGAGATAATCACATACCACATTCTATATTAGAGATATCATAGAATAACCATAACCAGCTGGCCAAGCGTCACAGGCACTAAAATCCAAATCCTCTGAAAAAAGAGGCTAAAAAGAAGACCCACCGTCAATCGTGGGATCATGAGCACTCTCGAGCCTCGGATTCCTGTGCTTCTATGGAGGTTTTGACTATGGTCGATTCTTAGGCCCTGGCCACTATCTCCATGGTTCCCCTGTCAGGTCAGTTGGTTGAGACGCCCATCGACCAACCTGTCGAGATATTCCGCAGACCCTCTCTAGGACTCTGGTCCTGCCTATTAACTTCCAGGGAGAGTCAGACCAGCCTACTAATCTGGTTCATAACCCCCAGGATCCGGTGAACCAGGAGGATCCTCAGCTCTCACTGGCCCCCTCTGAGACCCGCCATTGGTGACCTCAAAAGCCAAGGTTGCAGTCCCAATCCCGAAGCCCTGAGTCAAGCAGCCCGCATCAGCATTCCCACTCTCAACGTTCGGGCTAGTGGCATCGCTACTCCTCCTCTTCTTCTCTATTACATACAAACATACTAACATACTATTTGCCAGCAGATTAGGCCTTATAGTCTATCGAGTCTGCTCGAACCTTAGATTCTTAGTTGGGTGCCGAGGAACTCCCATCCCTTGTGCTCTAGAAACCCCTATCATTCATCCCCACCCCCCTGGGACAGGCCATCATCTGATACATCCACTTTCTGTGTCTGTCCCACCCTCTCTTGAAGCCCTCCACTGTGGATCTCTGAACCAGCTCACCAGGCAGTGCATTCCAAGGGTCCACCACCCTCACAGTGAAAAACCACCTCCTCTTTTCCCCCCTCACCCTTCCACCTTCCAACTTCAAACCATGCCCTCTGGTGATACCTCCCTGCTTTAGTCTAAAGATCCCTCCATGTTAACCCTATTTATTCCTTGAGGTATTTGAAGACCTCAATCCTGTCCCCGTCTCTCCTCTCCTCCAGTGAAAACAGGCAGAGCTCCTCAAGTCTGTCCTCATCGTCAAATCCTTAGCCTCGTATCATCTTAGTTGCCCTCCTCTGCACCTCTCCAGGAGCTGTATGTCCCTCTTCAAGTGTGGTCTCCAGTACTGTACACAGTACTCAAGGTGTGGTCTAACCAGTCCATTGTACAGCGGCAGAATCACTTCCTTGCTCCTAGAGATGATCCCTTACGATGCATCCCAACATCCTGTTTGCCTTGCTAGCCGCTCTCCTGCACTGCTCAGAGTTATTCATACATGCATCCACCATGACCCTTAGGTCTTTTCCCTATTGAGGCCTCCAGCACCTCCCCTCCCAGGGTGTACCTGTGTTTAGGGTTTCCCCGACCAAGATGCAACACCTTGCACTTGGTGATATTGAAATTTAATTTCCATGTGTGAGCCCAGCTTTCCAGGGTGTTCAGGTCCCCTTGCAGGGCCAACCTCCCCTCTTCTCCCTCCACTACTGCTCCCATCTTGGAGTCATCTGCAAAGAGACTCATTTCACACCCTATACCCTCCCTGATATCCGATATGTATGCATTAAACAGGATCGGACCCAGGACCGAACCCTCACGGTGCCCACTACCAACCTCTCTGGGTTCAGAGCTCCCCACAGACCACTACTCTCTGGGTGCATCCAGCTAGCCAGTTTTCAATCCATCTGACCATCAAAGGGCCCACTCCTAACCCCATCAGTTTCTCCACCAGACCATTGTGGGGACAGAGTCAAGCATTAGCTGAAGTCCAAGAATAATACATCCACAGGCTTTCCCTGTCCAGTTCTGATGTTAGCCATTCAGTAGAACTCCACAAGGTTGGTTTGACATGATCTACCTGGCACAAAGCCATGTTGCCAACTATCCAGACCTCCCACCTCCTCCAAGTACACCCCAATCGTTCCTTTAGTATACTCTCCATTAATTTTCCCACCACAGCGGTCAAACTGATGGGTCTATAGTTACCTGGTACTAGCCGACCCCTTTGTGGATTGGCACCACATGTACCTCTCACCAATCCCTAGGTACCCTCCCTGTCTCAAGTGACCTGTTGAAGAGCTCCACCAGGGGTGCAGCCAGTATGTCCGCCAATTCCCATAGTACTCTTGGATGAATGCCATCCAGCCCAGGAGATTTGTCTTTCTTTAGGGCCTTGAGGGCTAACCACACCCTTTTGGTGGAGATAGCATCATCCGTCCCCTCCACCTTACTGGCCTTTTTATCCTTATCCAGATGTGACACCCCTGGGGTACCTCTCCCTCCCTCTTGTCCATTTCTGTTGCTCCCCTGATCCCACTTACTGCAGCTTCTATCCCCTTCATGCCTTGCTTTGTAGATATCCCATCCCCCTCCCTAGTGAACACAGAGGCAAAGTACTCGTTAAATACCTCTGCCTGGTCTCTCGCCTCTTCCACCCACCCTCATTATGATCTCAATCTGCTGAGATGGCCCTTAGGTTTTCTCCACTCCCCAATGTACCGGAAGAACCCCTTTTCCCCTCCATGTATCCCCTGCGCCAGCCGCTGCTCTTTATTGGATTTTGCTCCCCTCACCATACGGGTGACTTTTCTAGATGCAAGATGGTACACTTCCTTATCCCTATCCCTTCTTGTTGTTTTATATTTTTTGTAGGCCGCCCTCTTTTCTCTGACTGCTACGTGTACTTCACTGGACCACCAGCATGGTTTATGTGACCTTGCTCCCTTACGTTTCAACTTAGCGCAGATCCTGACTGCCTCATGAAGTCCCTGTTTTATGACCTCCCATCTCCTTTCCACACTTCTCATTGATGTAATCTCCTTCAAGTGATCCTTGAGAATATTTCCCATGCCCACAAAGTCTGCCCCCCTGAATTCCACTGCCAGTGTCCTAGATCTCCCCCCCCATGCTTATTTGAAACCAGACAGTATTGTGGTTGCTCCCAGTCAGGGGGTCCTGTACAACCATGTCCCTTACCAGATCCCCATCTGCCAGAACCACGTCCAGGACATGCCACTCCTTGTGGGCTCCATCACATGCTATGTTAAGAACACATCCTGGAAGCTGTCCAGCAGCCTCTGCTCCTTAGCCACCTTGAGGACATGGTTCCCCAGTTTGTACCTGGCATATAAGGTCCTCCATCAACACCACTCCTTCCCCTTTTGGTCCACACTGGGCAATGATGTTGTCCAGCAAACCATCCTCTAGAACATCACTCATCCTGGGGCGCCTATATACTACATCCAGCTTGACCTTATCTCCTGCTGGGGATCGTAAGGTGACCCATAAGGCCTCCACGTTCCCTCTGCCTCTTCTACCCTAGCAATTTCTATGTCATCTCCAATGAACATAGCCACTCCACCCCCTCTGCCCTCCTTTCTATCCTTCCTAAGTATAGTGTACCCCTGTACGTTTAGGTCCCAGTCATGGTTTTTGTTGGCCCACGTCTCCGTGACTGCCACCACATCCACCCCCCCCCGAACAGCATGGCCTGGAACTCTGGCAACTTGTTTTCCAAGCTCCTGGCATTTACTAACACCAACCCCCACCCTTATCCCTGATCCTCTTTGTAGAACCCCACCCAGATTCCTATGCTTCATCCTCCCTCTGCTCCTCCTGAAACCTCCACCCCAGTCTGTTTCCCCCCTCCCCTTGAGCAAGCTTCTCCCCTCATCTGGAGAGGGCTTCTGGTCAGTCCTCCCTTATCCCTTCCCCCCTCACAAGTTTAAACCCCCCTTTCTTGAATGTAGTCAGCCATCCCCTGTTTAAGGACTTCCTTCCTAATGGGGCAAGATGAAGCCTGTCCTTGGCATATAGTCCCTTATCCTCCCAAACTCCATTCCAGTTCCCAACACCCCAAGCCACTCTCTTCACCCACTTCCTGAGCCAGTCATTAACCTCTGTAGCTTCATTTTTTCTTCCACTGAGGCCTCTGGTACTGGCAATATCTCCGAAAAAATGTTGCATCCATTATCCCAACAGACTCTGGCAAGTTCTGGAACCTTGCTTGGATTTCCAAACGCTATTTCCCTCTAGATCGTTAGTTCCCAAATGCACCAGAAATCCTTTCCCTCCACAATCCTAACCATTTCATACACCATGAACTTTGCTCTGTGCACTGTCAGCCCAGAATACTCACTACCTTCACCTGGCTATGGCATCCACCCCTGTCCTCCACTGGATACCCCTAATCATCGAGTCTCCCAATAACAGAACCTTAACACCACCATCATCCTTGGTTACCTCCACTATGCCCTCTCAGCCCCTTCCCCCTTTATTCATGATCTCAATTCCATGGGAGTCTT
The DNA here is from genome assembly GCA_016271365.2 of Neoceratodus forsteri. Lineage (NCBI taxonomy): Eukaryota > Metazoa > Chordata > Ceratodontiformes > Ceratodontidae > Neoceratodus > Neoceratodus forsteri. Next base: position 364,126,287 of record CM057449.1, on the reverse strand, counting down.
CCTGCCTTATTAGAGACCCCCTTGTCACCCTACCCTTTCTGCCTTCCTCGTTATTTTGCCCATTTAACTCAAACCCCCTCTGAATAGGTGTCCCCTTTAACCCTCTCTTATCCGAACCATTTATCCTGACCCTAATGGTTTTCCCTTCCTCCACACCGCCATCCTCCCCCCTTGTAATAGTACCCCTGCCTCCAGAGGCTCTCTGTGGGTCCCCTTTAGCTAGGGCCCCATCCTTGGTACTGACCCCTGCTGAAGGGGCCCTCTCCACCTCCTTGTCTTCCAGTTTCTCTCAATCATGCTCTCCTCCCTCATGTCTGCAATATGTTGCATCTCCCCAATTTGCTTAACATTTATGTTTCCCCTTCTCCCTCTGGGAATATTTCCATCCTTTCCATTGCCGGTCTGTGATGCCCTATGGGTATCAGACTCCCTCCCCCCGGCCTCTGTATAAGTTTCCTCATTTCCACCAACCCCTTCCTCCCCCTCTAGGTTGCTTAGTAGCTCAAATTTATTGTGACACTCTGTCAGCCTCCATCAAGTAACCCGAGTTTCCCCTGACTGCACCTCTAAACTGCCCCTCTTCTTCCCCTCTTGCTCTGTTCACCTTAGGGCTCCTTCCCACAGTCTGCTGTTTCAGGCTTCGCACAACAGCCCTCCTGACTCTTCCCCTCCACTCTCTTTGTATTCAGAATGTTTCCCCATACTCTTTCCTTAGCATCAACATCCCTATCTAAGGTCCTCTGTCCTAATATCCCCCTCATAACGCTGTAACATAACGTCCTGTAATTTCAGGCGTTGCCCCAGCCTCCCTCAGCCCCACCCTTCTGCTGCCCATATCACACCCTTATCCTTGGACACCCCCCAGCTCCCCCAGCTTACTCCTTAACCAATATACCTCACTCCTGATACAAGATAGCTGTCTACAGAGTGGGCAGCCTCCCTCTCTCCAGGCCCAATTGAGAATTATTGCCATCCCACAGTCTGTGCAGCCTACAACCCTTCCGAAGATGCCTGCCATGGTGGAATATGGCCACCCTGTTTATCCCCCTCTGTTTATAATGGCACACCCCCTTTTCTCAGTCCCTTTCCCCTGGAATACAGTTTCTCTCTATACTGACTGCAGTAATTTACAAACCCAATTTCATCCCCCTTTTCTCAGTCCCTTTCCCCTGGAATACAGTTTCTCTCTATACTGACTGCAGTTATTTACAAACCCAATTTCAACCCCACCAATAAAGATCCCAAGTCTCACAAACACATACAGTCCAGTGTGTGTTCAGTCCCACTAACAGTGTGTGTATGCAGACATCAGGTACCGTATGATGTCACAGGCCCACCAGCTCCAGTTACTTCAAATTTCAGTCCCAAACAGAAATACTCAGCCCTTCAATCCCAACCCCCAGTGGCTTTTCAGTATTTAAGAACAACACATTTAAATTTCACTCTAATTATCACTGCCAAACAACTGTTCCCAAGCCTCCAAAGTTACAATATCACAGCCCAAGTAACAGTTCTAACTCAAGGTAATAATTTTTAACACAAAGAACTAATTTCACTTACAAAACTATTCAAATATTTCAGTTAAATCAGAATATAACTCCATACCTCTGTCTTTACCAGCCTGCTGCTTATGTTCCTTGGATGAAGAGAGGCTCTGGCACAAGATGCAACAGTGCTATGAGGCACTCATGTGGCACCAGGTCATGTTCATCAGGGTTAAGCAGCATCCAGCTCCAACCCCAGCTCTTCCATGGCTACTGCCACCCAGGTCTTAGCCTACAACGGCTCAGCCTTGGTCTGTTCTGGCCTCCCCACCAATTCAGGTGGAGCCGCCGCTCAAACAGCGACCTCTGGATCTGCCCCCTAAGAATGTCCACACTGCTTCTGGGCTTCCTCAGTGGCTGTCAATCACTGTGACTCCCAATAGACCCCATAGGGTCAGTGGAGACTCTGACAGTTGACTACTTTTCAATGAATCCTCGGAGTCAGAGGGTTCCTCCCTACATTCTCTTCCATTGGATGCCAAGTTGGGCAAGGATTTGTTGGAACATGGTCCCACTTCTTTTGCAGGCCTTCTCTGGCTTATCTCTGAGTTAATGGGTCTTCAGATGGAGCCTGTCCAGAAACATGCTAAGTACCCACTGACTGAAATTCTCGACCGGGGTGACTCCCCTGGGGAGGCCTTCCCAGTCACTGAGGCCATTCTTGGCCCCAATCTAGAGCTTTGCCTCTTGCCCTGCACCATCAGCCCAGATGGCTCGCAAGTATGTGGTCCCTACCAGCTCCCTGTTGGGTTTCACCGAACACCCCTCTGCCAAGGGTCTGGTAGCCGACTGTCTTTCAGCATACAGCCAATGTCAGGGATGTGAATAAACCTCCCAACAAGGAATCCCAGAAATTGGATCATATGGCCAAGAAGGTCTATGTTGCCTCCTCTGTCGCCCTTTGGCAGGTGTGTTTGGCCTTTTTAATGGCCCACTATGCTTATGCCCTCCTGGGCACCTTTGATGAAGTGCTTCCTCATCTCTCTGCAGACTTGCAGACCATGGTCAAGCAAGTCCAAGATGAGGCCAAGTGGTGGCTAAGCAGCAGCTCCAGATGGACATGAACATTGTCGACTCCTGCGCCCAGTCTGTGGCTACTGTGTGCTGCAGGGCCTATCTGAGGATCTCAACCTTCATGGCAGATACCCAGCACAAGTTGGCAGACATCCCCTTCTTGGGCACTAACTTGTTCGGGCCAGGGATTGAAGGGTACCTTACTCATATTGAGAAGTCCAGTGCCACCTGGACTCAGTGACCTCCACCCAGACAGATCCCAAGGGTTCTAAGGCTCAAAAGAAGAAGCTCTTAGCCAGCCTGGTGGCACAGAGGGTTGAGGCACTGGATGCATTACATCATGCTATGCCGGTGACCCGGGTTCGAGAATGACCATGGGTCATTGGGGTGCTGTGTGGGGGAACAGCAAAGCAGGGTTGAGCATGCTGGTGGGCAGATTTCCTCCCCTGAGGGTGGTGAGGGTGGCATGGCACCCCTCCGTAGTTTCGTTCTCACTGGGTGGCAATACGGTGGATAGCACAGGTGGAGAGGGAGTGGCAAAAGTATCAGGAGGTGGGAGGGGCTGAGTTGGCACCACAGGGTGCAAAGTGTGCCTCCACATGCTCACATGGCCATGTCCTGGGGCCTTGGGGGGTCAGGGGAGCAAACCATAAAAATACAGACATGTCCCCCTCACCAGTTGGTGGGAGGAGGTGATAGGGACTAAAAAGCTTAATACAAAAAAAAAAAAAAGGAAAGGAAGCTCTTTTGGCCCCTCTCTGTTCCTACAGCCAATCTGTCTCAGCCCCCAGCTGGGCAACAGGTCCAAGCTTGGCGTTCCTGGCCGAAGCTGGTTGCTTCTGTCATCCAGAAACCAGGAGGTCAAGATCCTGCTGGTTCCTCAGCCGGTCCATCCTCCACCTCCAAGCCTGCCCATTGATGGGATGGGGTGCCTCCCTCATGCCCATCCTGACTCCCCTGGGTCCTCCAATGGGGGGGTTGGCTCCACCATTTCCTTTCTGCCTGGTCTGCTGTTACCACAGACAGATGTGTCCTTGAGGTGGTCGGTCAGGGTCTGCCTCTGGAATTCAAGGCTTACCTACCTTGCCGAGCCCGTACCCCACAGGAGAACATGGTGCCTGCTGACATTCTGTGAGCCCTTCAGGAAGACATTGACCAGCTCCTCCAGAAGGAGGCCATGGCTGCTGCCCTGGACCCTCCAGTGCATCCAGGGTGTGTCTCCAGGTACTTCCTGGTGCCAAAACAGATGGGGACTGACCTGCCATTTTAGATCTGCTCAACCTGAATGAATTTCTTTGTCTGGGCACTTTCAGGATGGTCACTCTGTCTCAGATCATACCATCTCTGGAGTGGAACATGTGGTTCTGCTCTCTGGATTTCCAAGATGCGTTCTTCCACATCCCAATCTGTCTGTCCCACTGTCGGTTCCTCTGGTTCCATGCGGAGAGAATGCTCTACGAGTTCCAGGCCATGCCGTTTGGCCTCTCCTCGGCTTCCAAGGTCTTCACAAAATGCATTACAGTGGTAGCAGCCTACCTGAGGTGCCGAGAGGTCCAGGTATTCTCCTACCTGGACAACTGTCTCATAGTGGATCCCTCCAGGAAGGAGGTGGGCAGTGCAGGGATCTGGCCCTCCAGACCTGCATGTCCCTTGGCTTCCTGGTCAATGAGGCCAAGTCCAAACTTATACTCTCTCAAATGATTAATTTTATTGAGGTGGAGCTCAACTCTTACAGAACCAGGGCTTGACTTCCGACAAACCAGACGAAGGCCCTCTCCTCCTTTGGCTGATCAATTCAGGTTGGGTAGTTGAACCCTGCTTTGGACTTTATACACGTTTTGGGATATATGGCGGCATGAACCAGTGTGGTCTGGTGGGTCCAGTGGAGAATGCACTCTCTGCAATGGGAGCTTGCCCACCAATGGCCTCAGCACAAGGACCACTTCGACCAGTCAGTCACTGTGACCCAACTGTTGTGAGATGCCCTCCAGTGGTGGTTAGTCCCAGAATATCTGTAGGGAGGTATCCTATTTATCCACCCAGAGCTGATGTTCATCCTGATGACCGATGCATTCCTAATGGGCTGGGGTGCCCATCTGAGGGACCACAGAGTCCATGGGCTCTGGACCCCAAGGAGTCCCGATGCCATAGCAACCTGCTGGAGCTTCGGGCAGTTAGGTTTGTGCTGATAGCCTTTGCTCCACACATCCAGGATCAGGTAATTTAGGTCCAGATAGTCAACACTACAACCACGTATTACCTCAACAAACAAGGTTGGACACACTCCCATCCTCTATGCAGGAAAGCTCTCTGCTGCTAGACCCTCATGCTCAGCCTGGATGCCAATCTCCTGGCCATCCATGTGGCCAGTGTCTCCAACCAGCTGGTGGACGCCCTCAGCCATGTGGGCGAGGTGTCTCACAAGTGGTTCCTCCATCCAGATGTAGTACACAGCCTGTTCTCCCAATGGGGCACCCCTCTGGTGGATCTATTCGCCTCCAGGGACAATGCAAAGCTGAGGCTGTATTGTGCCTGCCCCTCTCAGCAGACAATGCTGCAGGGGGATGCCTTCTCAAGGTCCTGGATCTTGGGCCTTCTCTGTGTCTTTCCTCTGTTTCTCTTGATCCACAGTGTTGCTCAAGGCCAGGAAGGACAAGGCATGGCTGATCTTGGTGGTTCCAGACTGGCGCCACTAGTGTTGGTACCCTGCTCTCCTCAGCCTCAGCTGCAGGCTTCCAAGGTGTCTCCCTCAATGCCCGGACCTGCTCTCTTGCAATCAGAGGAAGGTACTCCATCCATACCTTCAGTCCTGTAATGGTGTGGGTTCTACAGATGGACTCGGAGTCAGAAATTTAGGTGCAACCCACTTTTTGGTTCAGAGGGATGTTTATTTCTTCATAAACATGCTGGTGCCATAAAGCATAACAATAAACAAAAGAAAAACAAACATTCATAAATAGCAAAAGCAAATAGATTCTCTAGCACAGAACCTCTCTCACTGCTGGTCAGAAGGAACTGACCCTGTCTAATGTTTCTTGTTCAGGTAAAGCTTTATATACCCACCTCCCTGAGTCAGGTGAGCTAGCATTAGCAAAACTTTTAAACATGTTTTAAATCCCAACAATAAAAGTTTTAGGCCCTGTACACATCAGGCTAGTTAAAACGTTTTACGGTGCTTAAAACATTTTAACTAGCGCAAACACGGCGCCCGTCCGCACTTAAGCATGGTTTCAAAGCGTGTTAGGAAACCGTGCTTAAACCCTGCTGTGAGCTAGTCTCAAGTCTGTTTTTAAAAATGGTTTTATGAGAGAAAGCATGTTACCCTGTAGTGTGGACGGGCATCTGCATATTGCTCCTCCAGGAAGTGTGTTAACGATTGTGGAGAACCCGTTTTAAAAGACGTTACTGGAGGCAGATGGGAGTCAGCTGTGGTATAACCGAGTTAAAACTCGGTTGAAGACTGATCTGGACAGGCTGCTGTGGTGAGTTTAAAAACGTTTTTAAAACGTTTTTTAAACTGGTGCAAATCTTCAGCTCTAATGTGTACAGGGCCTAAGACAGGTAAAACATACTAGAAATGTAGCACAATAACCACAGAAATTCCATGTGCGTAAAAATAATCCCTGTTTGGAGTATTTTACTAAACACATTTCTTCCCAAAAATGACTTGACAGATTGAATTGTATAAAACTCGGCCACAAAGGGCCGCTGTCTCCCTATGGTGCTTCTCAGTTCAGATACAGAGCTCCTAGAGACCAGACCTCTGATGATTGAATGGTAGAGTTAGCTCTAGACATGCCATGGCAGCAGCAGCAACCTTTTAAATAGGACCCCAAGGAGTGCTTCTTGAGGCAACAGAGCTATTCCCAGGTAACATATGTCATAATGTATACTTTATTGCAAGTTTGAATCATTGAGGAAGTCTGGTTTAATCTCCAAAGTATTGCAATTACCCCAAAATCTGGAATTTCAATAAGATTTCCCCTGAAAGGGCTCTAACTGAGGCATAATAATATATTTCTCTAAGTATAGGGAAGAACAGGCTGATTTCTGGTTTGTAGAGCTGACTAGAAGCAACAACACTGTTACAATGCCAAGCCGTCGGCTGAAATTGCAAGCCGACGGCTGACACTTTCACTTTTTATCATCGTGACCAAGGGAGTTAAACAACTATCTCTCCTATGGCAGGAGGAACCTGAATTTGTAAGCCCTTCATTGCGTGAAGTTTCACTCCCCAGCAGGCATTACCCAAAAGGCAGAAAAACAGGAAATAATTGACAAAAGCGCTACACGATAGTGCGCACGATTGCGACCGCACAGCAACTCAGCAACGCTGAATACCCAAACAAACTTGAGATTCCAAGCACTGAGTCCACAAGACTTCTGATTCCTTCCTTAGTATCAGGACTCTCCCTCTTCTAATCTACCTTAACATATCAGGGAGAAAGAAAAAGGGAGGGGGGAATCCATTCCTACTACCCTTTCCTACAATATAACAAGGCATTTGTAACTCTATAAGCCCTGTCAGAATACAGCAAGGCAAACATTTCTTTAACTTTCATTAAATAAAATAGCAAAGCAGCACAGGATGCAAAAAAGAGAAAGGGAAATGCTGCTTGCTTATACCCCTATAATTAATGCAGTTTTTCTGCCATATCATGCTTATTAGTTCTTTACGCTGTTAGACACCTACTCAGTCGTGTCTATCCCAGATACGTTCAGGGTCGCCTTTCCCAGACCTTTGTTTATACGGACCCAGAGAAATAAAGGGAAAATAAACATGAAGGGGACAAGAGAGGGGGAGGGGATTTTGTATGGAGGTGACCTGTCTCCATACAGAAAAGAAAAGGATAGCCGTAGAAGAGAGAAATATAGAGGTTGCAACCATAGGAAAAAAAAAAAAGATGACGGGTCCAATCATTAGTGGCAGGGAATGACCCTGTCACAAGTCCTTGCACCTGACAGCCTGGTTCATGAACAGCTAGAGTTCCAGAATTTTGGGTCTCTCTGGAGATGTCCTTACTGTGGTCGAGACTTTTCGGAAGGAGTCGACCCAAAAATGATTTGCCTTCAGATGGAAGAAGTTCTCCATTTGGTGCCAGGGCAAGGGTCTTGACCCCTTATTTTGTCCAGTGACTAACATTCTTGACTACCTCTGGTCCCTCTCTGTCGGGCCTCTGGTCGACGACCCTCAAGGTGCACTTGGCTGCCATCTCTGCTTACTGGGCATGGGCTGGTATGTAGTGGGTGGTGCAGAAGAAAGTGGTCTGGCACTTTTTCAAAGGCCTTGACCATATTTCCCCTCCGGTGCATGAACCACCACCACCTTGGGACTTGTTGCTGGTACTGACTAAGCTCATGGGCAAGCCATTTGAACCAATGCACAGGTGTGAGATGTCTCAACCTGGTGGCTATCATGTCAGCCAGAAGGATCAGTGAACTCCAGTCACTTTGGTGGTCTCTCTTTACCTGGTCTTCCACATGGGACAAGGTTGTCCTTCACCCCAACCTGAAGTTTCCCTGAAGGTTGTGTTGGAGTTCCACCTTTTCCTTTTTTGTAAACTATATTTAACAGAAAGTTCAGAGGTTTACAACAGTTAATTTCACTTTTGTGACATATTAAATAAATTCACTTGTTCATACATTACATTTGTGTAAGTGCTTGCTATTATTTGATAACATCATAACTCAGAATTAATAAGATTTTTTGAAAATTCTCAGATATATCCTTTGTAACTGAAGTTAAATAAAGAATAATGCCTGTAAACCACTGTGTGCTTCCATCTTTTTTCCACAATCATAGGCTCTGACTTAACTGCCTGATCTGAAGACCTTGCATTTCTGGGTTTAAGTAGGTAAAAGTACCTGAGACATATCAGACTTGGACAGATCGCCAACAAGCAGTTGGAACCTGGGTTTTCCCCTACACTGGATCAGAGGGCTGAAAACCAGCCTTGAGCTAAGGCTTTATCTAATGGTAGTCAGATCACTTCATATTTTTCCATCTGCCCCCTGACCGAATACTGGATTTTCCACAGTTTTATACACAATTGTAATGCGTTGGTACAATGAGCAATGGTGGAGTGGATTTCCACCTTAACCAGGTGATTTATTCCCAGTGTACTTCACCGATCACACCTCAGAGGCCAAGCACAGGTTCCATACATTGGATCTGCAATGAGTGCTTGTCTAGTATAAGGAGCACACAGCTGGAGTTCGGGGAGAGGTTCATCAGCTATTTGTCACCTACGCTGAAACTGCACCTGGCAGATCAGCAAATAAGCGGACGATTGGCAGGTGGATTTTATCCTGAATCGACCTCTATTATAGGTTGCAGGTAGGGAGCCTCCCGTAAAGCTTAGGGCTCATTAGACCCATCATACAGCTGCCTCAGTGGCTGCTTCCAGGGATGTCCCTATCCAGGAAATCTGCAGGCTGCTACCTGGAAGTCAGCACACACCTTCATGTCCCACTACCACATCGACCTTGAGTCATGCTGGGATGCTGGTTTTAGGGCCTCAGTTCTCCAATCTCTATTCCCTAAATAGGGTGTGTGGGCTTTATGAAAAAACTACTTACCTAGTAATCTTGTTTCTTCCAAGTGATACTCAGGTATTCATAACTGTATGCAGTCTTCCTCCTAAGTAGAACTGCCCAGAGAGAATTTGGAACATATGCAAATGGTGGAATCTTTTGCATGAGCCACTTTTCAAATGCTGCCTTACACTAACTGCCTTAGTTCTAAACCCTTCAGATTTCCTGGATGCCTGAAAAGACAGGCCCACAGGGACTGAGTATGATAATAATAGTAATAATAACAACCATATTAATAATAATAATAACAACAGAGGGCACTCCCTCAACACTAAGTGTATTAATAATAATAATAGTAATAATTAGAGAGAACTCCCTTAACTTGCAAAAAAGGGCCTCCAACTGGAGGGCATAACCTATGAAAGAACACCCTAGAATGTCCAAATTAATTGAAAAAGGGGAGAGGGACAACAATAGGGAACCCAATCACAACATGAGTGTCTGGAATGGCACTTATGCCCCTGACAGTACAGTATTCAGGAGTGCAGAGGCTGAAGGTTCCAGAAGGGGAGGAAGGTGTGAGAGTTATGAATACCTGTGTATCACTTGGAAGAAACAAGATTACTAGGTAAGTATTTTTTTCTTCTAACCCCAGTAATACTCAGGTATTCATAACTGTATGCAGACTACCAAGCAGTACCTTTGGAGGTGGGAATGGAACCCTATCTTAGGAACAGACTTTGCAGGACTGCTGTGCTGAATCTGGCATCACCCCTGGACAAATTATCCTAAGTGTAATGCTTCATAAGGTTGTGTACTGGTTTCCAGGTAACTGCTTTAGAGATTCACAGGGAAACATCCCTGACAGCTGCTATGGTAGCAGCTGTGCCACTTGTGGAATGGCCCTCCACCCACAAGGGGTTCCTTTCCAGCTTTAGAGTACCAAACTGGTTATACTGTACTATCCAGTAATAAGTGGACCTTCTTTAATGCTGGGCTATCCTTTCTCACATTCCCATAGGTCAGGAACAGTTGCTTTCTGTCCTGCCTAAGGGCTTTAGTGGCTGTTAAAAAGTAGCTAAACTCCTTTGACGTCCAGACTATGAAGATTTTTTTCACCTGAAGGACTAAAGTGTTCAGTGAAAAGACGGGTAAGATAATGGTTTGGTTGAAATGATAATTAGAGGTCATGTTAAAAGGAAACTTCCTGTTTGTTCCCAGGACAACTTTATCTCTGTGGAATGAAATATAGACCTGTTCAATTCAGAGAGGCTTGAGCTCACTGATTCTTTTGTCAGAAGTGATTACCATAGGAAAAAGTTTTTTGACATATTTTGAATAAATTGAAGACACAGGGTCAAAAAGGGGGACCCATGAGCCAAACTATACACACATCTAGGCCACATGCTGGCACCGGTCCCTTGTGAGGGGGTGCAAATGGGGCAGGCATTTAAAGAACCCTTTGAAGATAGGGTTCAAGGCCTGAAAAACATTCTATCCAACTGAAGTGTAAGTAGATGCTGCAGCCAGGTGGACATTTAAGGTACTGGACTGCAAGTCCAGTAAGAGCAAATAGGTAAGCTAGACCAGCACAACAGGAACACCAGCCTGTGTTGACATGTGCTAGGCCCATAAAGAGCCTTTTGTAGCTAGGATCTGAAGTAATAAAAACATTTTGTCCAACTAATATGCCAGCAGATGCTGCAACCAGGTGGACCTTAAGGGTACAGGATAGCCAGTCCAATGACTGTAAATAGATAAAATTGTCAGACAGCAGGGACCCAGCATGTTCTGGGACCAATTTCCTGGTTGAACACCAATCATAAAACCTTTTCCCATTCTGAAGCATAGATTTTCTTAGTGGAAAGCTTCCTGTAACCACATCACACGCTTAAGACACTGAGGGCCAGATATTCAAAGCTTTGCACCAGGCAAAAACCATTTGCACAAGTTTAGCGCGGAATTAGCACAGGTCTGCTATATTCAAAAGGCCAAATTGCGCGGGCAAACTGCATTAGTGCCAGACAAAATCATAATGTATGCAAGGGGCAAACTGAGATGAATACAGGCGCAATGCTAAATTCAGCAACTAGCGCCATGCTAAGTGGTTTTGCACGACTTAGCACAACACTTAGCACGGTGCACATTACCGCCCAGGAAAAGCTTGTCTTAACCCTGGACAATCAGCTTTGCGTGGTGTTTGTGCGGCATTGCATGACCCTAACAAATAAATATGACACATAGACAAAGCCAAACACAGAGGAAACATGCTGGCATCACAATGATGCTATCATCTGCCACCAGTCCCAGCCATGCCAGGCAGTAAGTGGTGACCCTGCCTCCAGTGGACAGCATGGTAGTGTGGCCATACAGCACACACCTGTGGACCACTCTTCTGGACACCAACAGATGCCAGCACACACATGCAGAACTGTGGGTATGGAGGATGCTGAGGGGAGAATGTATGGGTGGCCAGGCTGTGCCACAGACCAGGTATGGCCACAAGGCTGGGACACATCATGCAGTGCACATGGGCCAGTACTGGGAATACCCCAACACCAGTCTGACTTTCTGATAATATATGCCCCCCCGGCCACATACTACACAGCTGTACAACTGCCACAGCACACAAAGCCAGACATGTATATGTCACTGTGAGCATCCCATGCCAGAGATGCAGCATCTGTGGGTCACACAACAGTGCAACAGTAATGTCCACTGTCAGTAAACACCTGCAGGTTGGGCCTCTCACTGTGTATAGTGCAGTCATCATCACCACTGCCCTACACACCATAGGCATTGCTGTGTCCACACACTACTGGCCCCCTGCTACTGTAGTGTCTGCTGTGCACTGTAGCATGACCTACAGTATGACAGTTGCATGCGGCACCACCACCATCTCTGCCTATGCCATATTGTCCCAGTACAGCTGCAGGCAGCAGCGCATGTGAAAGTACAGTGTTCAAAACTGCATAATATTCCCCTGTTTGCGCAGCGGTAACATATTTGTGTGGGTTTAGCACAGGGCTAAACCTCTAGCCTTGTGCAAACTACATGCAAATCAGGGCATAATGAGATGCTAATTTGGATGTTTGCCTAGAGATTACCTAAATAGGCTCATTTGCATGTCACTTTTGAATATGGCAAAATTTAGCACCCAGCAAACGTGTTTGCACCAGGCTAATGGTTTAGCCCTGCACTAGACCCGTGCAAACGTGTTAGCGCTGTGCAGACAGTTCAGGGAATATTTTACAGTTTTGCACACTGTACTTTCACATACGCTGCTGCCTGCAGCTGTACTGGGTCCACGCATTTGCTGGCACACACATTGGCCACATAGTTCACCTCTACCTACCTTCACATCTCTGTGCACTGTGATGCTGTTGTGGTTTGCACTTCCTGGTTGCCATATTCAGAGCTGTCTTATTCCAGGGCTAAGTTTGCCCTGCAATCTCAGCCCAGTTTGCCCGGCTTCATTCCCATGCTATATTCAGAAGCTGTTTGCCCTGGGCTATTCCTTTTGAATATGGCTTGCTTTGTGCTCTGGGCTAAGTTTGCCCACCGGGCAGTGCTAATTTAGCCCCGGGGCAAAGTTTTGAATATCTGGCCCTGAGAAAGATGCAAACCTTCATGTTATACCAAAGGTATTCAAGAGCCACTGTGGTGTCCCATCTGCTGAAGATAACTTGCACCACCTGACTGTTTAAGACCCATTCATGATGGGTCTGGCTGATTTGAGTTGAAGTATCTGCCAAGGTACTGTCCTTACCTGGTAGTGGCAGATGAATATCCTGAAAGGGCCCATTGAGTATGACAGATCCCATATTTTCATGAATTCTGTACAGGGAGGGCTTAATCTTGTCTCTCCTGAAATGTTTATGTAATACGTTATGGTGGTACTGTGGACCTGTACCCCCACCGTAGTAGTTATGTAAAACCCTTTAGTGGCAGTAACATTACTCCTAGCCCCAGAAGGTTTATGTGCCATGGAAGGTGTGAACCCCCAGGTGGGGCCACACTCAAGTCAAGATGTCTCTGTTATCAGACAACTGGTGGAACTTTTTGCTGAAAAATAAACTCCTTCCATTAGATTTGTTTAGTTTATTTCTCCATTGGAGACCTGTAAAATTGGTTATGACAGAGGGTCCTTTCTCTGACACCAGTGAATCCTGAGGTGAAACTGAATAGTAATTTATAACCTGGATTCCAAGACTACGCCAGTGGCAGGTGCCATGTGCAGTAGCTGAAGAAACTGTTCTGTAGTTTGTTTTTTTAAATTTATTCATTTCATCCAGGATGAATGAAACCACTATCAGTGGAATACTTCTTGCCCTGCTTGTAGGCAAGTAGGTCCTGTCTCACAAGGTATTAATCTCTGCTCCTATGAACTGTAGTGCCCAAGCAGGCTGAGACACAAACTGCCTCTAGATTTATCAGAAAAACCTAGACTCCATGAGCCCCTAGGTGACTTGCAGATCCACTTGCTGGGGTGACTTTGCAACCACAGCCAATCCTCTAGATATAGGAAGACCTTGTGACACCTTGTCTTTGCAGGTGCTACAACCACTGTGCACACTGTTATAGAATGACCTAATGGGGGTCTAAATCTGAGGTACTTTCTGTGCTTATGGGGATGTGGAAATACTTTGTCCACTGATGCCAAACCTTTACCTTTCTTTGGCTTTGTCAGATGCTTGCTTAGTACCCTCTAAGACAGGTTACCACTCCCTATCCTTTTTGTAGTACCTTTTGCTATGCCAAGACAGACTCCTCTGTCTTTGACAGTAACGGGTTTTGAACCTCTTTTTCTTGAAATTTCTTTCTCTACATCTGTAGATGAATTTAAAACTGTTTTTTGGAAGGGATTTGAACCCAGAGACAATCCCTCACTACTACACCCATGATCACTTGACTGTGGCGTCTGGAATACCCCTGCTATAGGTATTGCTGATATTGAAGAACAGCCCTAGTCTGATACAACAAAAGTAGCTTACTGTGGTGTATTCATTCATTTTTTAACTTTTTTCTTTTCTCTAAAGAGGAATTACCCTTGACTTGGAATCCATAGCCTTGGTTTAGGAATACTGAGTTAGGTTGGTGACTCACAACCAGGCAAACCCCCTTTGAACCACTGTATTTACTAACCATCTAGCAGCAGCCATCTAAACTGTTATTTGGCTTCTTCCAAACCATATTTAGTTCTTTCAGCTAGATCTGACAAGGGAGTAACATGGACCTGAAAGTATGTCAGTTTTTCTGGGACCCGTGTTAGGAGAGTAGGATGCCAGGGATCTCTTTGCCTTGCCACAGGCTGTTACTTCAATTACTCCTTAATGTATAGGATGAGGGAATAAACTGAGTTCCCTCCCTGTCTAGCCGATGTTTCTTATACATCCTCTTTTTAAGAGGGGGAAAAGCTTAGAGTTTGTAAAATCTTTAAAGTGTCTTCCCCAATTAATTTATTCACAGGAAGGGGAAGCTTTCAGTGGGTGTCAGCCCAATTATTTATCACAAATGTAAAGAGTGAGGGATAATCTTTATTTTTTGGTAAAAAACCCAAACATTCCATGAAACCACATAGTCTTCCTCCAGATAATGGGAAGACTGATCAGAGGAGACAAGCTGCTGTGCAGAGGTCTGCTGCTGACAAGTACACTGCACTTGTAAGCCTAAAGTGTTTTCTTAAACCATGCCAGGCATAATTTCACACTTTTTTTTTAGGAAAGTTTACAATTTTCATACCTTCATTCACAGTGAAAACCCACCAGAATGAAGCACAGTGCTACAAAATTCTGCAGTAAAGTTACTGCAGTAAATGATACCATTTCAGTGGAAATTAATCCCTTTAGTGATACAGTAAGCCTAAGACACTGTACCCCATCCTGGTGGGCTTCACCATAGGTAACAATCTGCAGGAATTGGCAGGCTTTCTAGCAGGCACAGAAGTCCCCATACACTGTCAAGCAGGGGGTTCTGTGTGCTTAGTTTTATTTAATTTCTTAGAGGGAACCAGGTAGTCAGCTAGTTCAGCATGCCTCTCTAGAACTGCTTGTATACCCATCTCAGGGGTAGCAGTTTATATTAATTGTTGTGGTTTCACCCATAGTAATTTAGGGTGTCAGCTGGTCAGAGCTTGAGGGACCCTTAGATGTGAAAGTTTTCCTTTTTCTTTCAGCCATATTCCAGGCATTTTTCAATAGTTTTCAGTTTGTTAGCCATATTCCAGGCATTTTTCAATAGTTATTACAGGACATAAAATGCTGATTTCACTCTGCTTTTAATGTT
The DNA here is from genome assembly GCA_016271365.2 of Neoceratodus forsteri. NCBI lineage: Eukaryota > Metazoa > Chordata > Ceratodontiformes > Ceratodontidae > Neoceratodus > Neoceratodus forsteri. The sequence goes on along the minus strand of CM057449.1, from coordinate 364,110,910 downwards.
CATGTCCAGATGGGTAGACAAAAGGAACTTAACAGAATTTACCACACAGAATACAGAGTTTGAAACCGGGATCACACTGTTTTCTTTTTCATTTTAAAAGACAGTTTTAATGTAAAAGCAATTGTAACCCCCTTGTTACCCGGGGTTACTAGAATCCCAGTCAGACCTAGTGTCCTGCATCAAATTGTTTACAGCGTTTTTGCCTGCTTGTTAAAATGAACTGTTGTAAAAAAAAAAAATAGTGTGGAAGACTAGGGGTAGCAATAGGAAAATTGTGCCCTGGATGTTTGAAATGCTTTTAAAATAAACTGTGGTAAAGAAAAGTGTGGAAGACTGGGGTGGCAACAGGAAAATTGAGCCCTGGACGTTGCAAATGCTTTTTTAATGAATGAGAGACTTGCAGGTGTAAATGGCTATGTTAAATGGCTGAAATGGGCTCCCGCCGTGAAGTCAGTTGGTAAAGAAAAAAAGTTGCATTCTGTAGTTTAAATTTGCCTGCTCGACGATCGCCGTGAGGAGAAAAGCCCTTGCGAGGAAGAAGAGGCTCATTTGCATGGTGTCATGTGATTGGTCAGGCTGCAATCAATTCCGCCCCTCAGCCAGCTCTACAGTGACTGCCCCAGCATCCGAGAGGGAGTGTAAGTGGAGTGCGTGTACTGGCTAATAGAGGAGCATCATGGAGTGTTAAAATCACTGTAAACCTTGTAAAAATAGACTTTCTAGTTCAAAATCGGGCTCAACCCGCTAATCAATCGTTGAAATTGCAAGTTTGGTGGTTGAGAAGATGATCAGTAGGACTGCCCACCCGTTTCTGTTCTGAGGCCTCCAAGAACTGACTGCTGGCCATTTTTTCCTCATCACAGCAAACTGCTACTGATAACAGTAAGTAACAACCTAAGAACTGCTCAAACATTGATTTTCTGCCCTATGCCATATAAATGTGTGTGCAGCAGTGTAGTCGCTTTGCAAGTAACGACTGTGTCAAGTCCTGCCAGCAAGTGCAAGTCTGTTAAGCCATTGGCTCTGTGCATAGTAATGAATTTAGCCTCAGTTTAAAGTTTGAAGCCAGAGAGAGACTGTGGGTTGTAGCCAATGTGCAGCACTAGTTATACAGGCAATCCTGTGCTAAAAACCTGAAGCTTTAAGGGACTGTAAAACAAATAAATGTTACCAGCATGTAAAAAGTCCGTGAAAAATCCTGTAAATGTGTTTAAAGCAAGAACAGAGCAAATTGTGCAGTTTGAGCAAAAGTTATCAGTAGTTTGTGTAAATTGGGTGCGCAGTGGCTTGACCCAGATTCTAAATGTTGATGCACAGGAGTGCTGCTGCCACCATTATAGGGTGGGGTAGTAAAGTAAACACAGCAGCAGAGGAGCCATTTTACAACTAAAGAGTGTATTCAATGAAGTGGGTCTTTCAGTTACAGTGAACTTTTGTTTGTTTTTCTGCAGTTATGGCCTCAGGACCAGCTCATTACCCGGATCATGCCTGGATTGCAGTAACAGCAGCAGTAAATAGACTGAGGGATATTGAAAAGTGATGCTATGGAGGACAACTGCCTCCTCATATGGCGGTTCCTGGTTATTCAGTGCATGTATGTCAAATATGCTTGAGAGCTGGAAGGGACGTCTTCATGATTCCTCACTGTGCTGGATGCCTAGAAGAATATGGCTTGTGTAAAGTGCCTCAAATCCGGTTGGCTTCCACTTGGACAAAGGTTCAGGAATCTGCAGTTAGCAGCACACAGCACCAGGTGGAGCCTGTGGAGGAAGGCCCCTTGGGGGAGTGTGGCACAAAGCTAGAGGATGCAGAGTTAGAGACAGAACCAGAAGCTGAAGTTTCGGATGCTGGATCCCAGAAAGAAAGTTCGGATAAAGCATCAATAGACCCCCGGGGGGGCTAGCCCAAGTCTCTTAGGTGAAGATGAGATGTGGGAGGCCTTTGAGTGGGAGATGTCTACCTCTGTGCCTAGTGATGAGTGGATAGTCTCAGGAGTGAGAACGACTGCTCACTCCTGGGCTCAGATCCTCAGTGAAGAGGAAGATGAGGGGGAACCTATGTGGCCTTGTGAAAAAGGAACGGGTACACAGCCTCAAGATCTTGCCTCAGAGGAATGCATGGAAGAAAGTGGTGATGCCACTGCCCTGGCTTCGCAAGAGGAAGAAGCCAGGGACCCATTTCTAATTTCTTTAAGGATGCATAGCTGGCAGAACCAGGACTGGCCACCCCCAAGCCAGGCCAGCGGTCTCAGATTGACCAAAGCAAGTAAAGAGGAGAGACTGGTTTGTAGAAAGGCAAATGAGATCTATGGTATGACCTTTCCTACCTTTCCTCGGAAAGTCTGGGAGGAGATTGAGAACCGAAGGAAATCCTGGATCTGGGATGAAGCAATGAAAAGTGTGCATCCTGGGGCCAACAAGCATGTAAAGAACAGACTGTTTCATGAGAAGTATACCCAGTGGAGAGAGGCAGGACACTGTTTATGGACAGAGTGAGAATAGTGGATGGAGAGGAATGTGAAATCTCCCACTATGTGAATTATGTGCGCCCAGATGGAGTAATAATTCAAGCTCCTGACCCCCGGTACTATTGGCCTCAGTGCAAGGACCTCCCAGCAAATGTGCCCGTGCCTACTAAATGGAAAGCCGAGCAGTGGTAGTCAATACTGCTACAACAGACTGTGAAGTGCCTTTATTGATCCGTCAGTATGGGCATCCAGGACTCAGGTGCCCCACATTCATCAGTTCTACAGTGTACAGACCTTTCCAGAATCCATCGACTGGCCCACCAGATGATTTTAGATCCAGAGAGGACACCAGCCCAGTTGTATCCTGTTCATCGCCTGGTAATCAGATGATGTCGGACCAGCTGTATTCTTTTTGTTCCTGTTCTAAGGTTCCATCTCCAGAGATGACATCAGCCCAGCTGTTCCAAGATGTGCCCTCCTGTGGTTCCCAGAAGATGTCCGCCCAGCTGTGTTGGAAGAAATGCTGTCTGGGAGAGTCTTCATCAGAGGTGCAGGTCAGTCCCAAAATTTCCATTCTACAAGTGGCCGGTAAGTCCGAACTTTTCTATCTTTATGACATTGCAGTACACACCCTACACTAGCAGACTTCAAAATGTGTGAACTGTCCTCAAAGACTCTCCCCTTCAGGACTTTGGCCTGTTAGAACTGTGCTTCACCGGGCTCTGGCCCAGGAGAGACTCTTTATTGGACTAGCTTTTGGGCATTGTGGTCACTAGTTGGGACTTTTAGGGCACTCCATCCCCCCAAATGTGTATTGTAAATAATGTCGCTGTTTTCTAATGTAAATACTGTTTTTCTACCTTTCCTAAAAAAAAAATCTTTTGGGGATTTTTCAGTGTTTTGATGGTAGGTGTCTAGGTAGACTGTGTATGCAGATTAGGAGTGTGTGTTGTCTTTCTTTTTCTTACAGGGGTTCCTGGGAAGGCAGAAGAGAAGACAAGAAGAGGAGGAGGGACTCATCGGAATTCCTCATTAGTACTTTAGTGAACAGAAATTTAAAGTACTGTGGTGTTATTGTTGTTATTACTGTATTAACCCTTTCCTTCCACAGGTGTGGCTGTGGGGGTAGGGAGGAGAGAGTAACATGGTATAAAATGTGGTATTTTAATGGTGTGCGGTTGCAGGTTGCCCAAGGTTAGGGAGGTCCCCGGGTTGTTTTGTTTTGGGGGTATTAAGTTAAAGGCAGATAGGTTTTCCCTAGAGGGTGGGGGATAGACAGGCTGTGGCCCTGACCTGCAGTAGAGACCGCAGTGCTGATCTATCAGGGCTATGCTCTGGATGGTTCTACCAGAGCCACTAGGTGTCCATAGTAAGTGGATAGTGTAGAGGCTGATATGTCAGCTAAAGGCCTCTAGGCCCTTAGTGTTGCCTGCCTGTGCTTGTACATGGTAGGAGGGGGCCTGATCACCCCCTCCGCAAGTAGCACATAGAGTGGGATGGCCTAAGGCCAGGTATATAATGACTGTGGACAGTCATTTTCCTGGTCAAGGGTGAGTGTAACCCCCCTTGTTACCCAGGGTTACTAGAATCCCAGTAAGACCTAGTGGTAGGTAGGGAAGGCAGCTTGTGAAACTCCAGTTAAATGGGTTTCACACTGTCTCACTCTGTTCTCAGTCTCAGCTGAGACCTGAGGAATGACATCACAGGTAGAACTATCGCAGCTGCATGAGCCACATTGGAATCTGCAGCAAGGGAGTTGGCATAGAACGTTGGGAGGTTTTGAAATCAGTTCAGTCAGTGAGTGTGAGTTAGTGAAGTGTGAAGTTGGGAGCTTTCTGAGAAAGCAGCTCAGTGAAGGCTCTAGTCAGAGGGCTACTTTTAAGTAAAAGGGTGTGTGTCTCCACCTTAAAGAGAGACGCAGAAGATAATTGAAGAGGTGGAGACCGCTGTTTTTGGGTCTCAGTGCCCTCTCCCTTCGAGGATGGGGGGCAGGAAAGGGCTCCCTGCAGATTCCTGGGGCAATCCCCTAGTTCTGCTTGTAGAGGAAAAGCTGCCTGTGTGTTCCAGAGTTTATTTGGGAGAACAAGAAGACTTGTGAGTCGCCTGTGGGGCACCTGCAACATGAGAGTGAGTGTCTGCTCTTGCTAAAAGGGCCTGCTTTTTCACCCTGGGACTTGTGTGACAATGTAGGGATTGAACTACTAAAATAGTGGAAGCCTAGAGTAATGGGCTAAGCAAATTAAAAGTAGATTCAAGGCCAGAGCTCGTTGGGATGCAAATGATATGTAGAGGAGATGTGACAGACATCTACCCAGAACCTACATTTGAAAGTTCAGTAAAGGAATTGCTCAGTTTCCAGAGAAATGGCCGGGTATGGACTTTGGGAGCTGTAGGTGGGTAGTCCCCCATCTTTAGTGACCAGGTCCACCTCTACAGATTTCTTCTGTGGATTTCTACTTTGCCTCAGGCACTTAACCAGTGATGAAGGAAGTACCCAGATGTGGGATTGTAAGGAAAATTCTCTCTAGGAGTCGAAGACTCTAGTGTGGTTTGGGGAGCCACAACAGGATAATTGGTTCATTCCTCAAATGGACTGCGGATCAAGTGGCCAGCGGGGGGAGCCGGGCCAGTGGGGAAAACCCAAGTAGTGTACAAGTTGAGCTGTGTACCTAAAGCTGCGTGCAAGTCCGGGCTGTGTGCCTGGTGGGTTTAGAGCCTAAGGGCTGGAAATAGTGATAAAGTGTTCTGTTGTCTCTAATCTGCATTACCAGGAAATGTAGCCCCATGGGGGTCCGTCTATGCTTTGTTTGTTCAGCTTAGATGCGAATAAAAGCCACACTGAAGAATCCCATTCCTGGTTCTGGACATTACAGTTATTGCTTTCTGTGTTCGGATTTACTAGGGTGCTCCTGTGCAGAGTAGCCAAACCTAGCTCCCCTGTACCGAGTAACCTCATCCTCCCCCGAACCCAGTTCCCACCAGGTACTGCTGTCAGCTTCAACAGCATGCCACCTGACATTTTGCTAGAAAGGCAGGGGTGAGGGGTTACACAATAAAACTTATAATTAAACACTAAAACTACAGGTTTGCTTAAAATTACAAAAGTAAAAGGCAGCAAAAGAAATGTTCAAGAATACTTATCATATTCTGTATGGTTTCTCACACCAGAACAAGATGATGAAGAGAAAAGAATCTCTGACCATCTAGACTTATCAGACAGACAGAGAAATCTGAAGGGTTTAGAACTAAGGCAGTTAGTATAAGGCAGCATTTGAAAAGTGGCTTATGCAAAAGATTCCATCATTTGCATGTATTCCAAATTCTCTCTGGGCAGTTCTACTTAGGAGGAAGACTGCATACAGTTATGAATACCTGAGTATTACTGGAATATTATTATTAGAAATAAATATATATATATATATATATATATGCAAAAAACTGCGTTACTGATTCATTTAGGGTTAAAACAAAAAAAAGTCAGTAAATGAGACATTAGGGTTGAACCCCTAACCCCCCTTACACACGCTATCCCGAACCTCCACAGACTGACAGATGCTGGGGTGTGTCACTGGGGCCCTGAGGCCCAAGTCTTACCCCATTCCATGAGTGAGCACATTGGCATGCTAAAGTAAAGGAGAATAGAGTGAGATTTAGGCCTCACGACCGCAATGACACACCCCGGTGTCTGTCAGTCTGTGGAGGATCAGGGTGGGGTGTGTGAAGGGGGTTAGGGGTTCAACGCTAATGTCTAATTTCCTGACTTTTTTTGCTTTAACTCTAAATGAAGCATTAATGCAGTTTTTTTGCATAGAATTTCCTCACTTTTTGAAAACGTGTAATATAAGTAGTAAATAAAGTGTATTGGTGGGAGGGCGGAGCCAAGCTCCTACCAAGCTGCCAATTTTTGCATAACAATATGCATCTAGGCCCACGCTCCCACTTACACAAAGCTACGGAGCCATGCAGCAGCTCTATAGGACACCAAACCCTTGTAACAGTAATGTGCGCATGTCTTGGGAACCGTAAGAGCTAGGAAATAAATTCTAGCATCATTGTAATCATGACAGTGAGTACTTCATGCAACATTGGAAAGACGGTATCCATATCCACATCGTTTCTGAGATATGGGCACTGAAAAGCACTGGACAGGCACTCTTTCAACCTTTGTGACAGTAATTTCACAATATCTCATAAACCGGGCAACGTACGAAAATAATTCCACTGCAGGCTTACTCTACGATTTAAAATCTTTTTCCAGTGGTAGTGGCCACCTGTAGCGAAAAGTCTGCATCTCTCTTTGTTTCCGAGATAACGGTGCCGAAAGTCATGACACAGACTGCAATGTATCCTATGGGAAAAAATGTCAATTACATCATTGAATATCACTGCAACCAATTAATTTCACAACACCTAAACAGCATAGTTCACATCTCTATGACATCCCCTCAACACCCTGCAAATTTCAAGTAAAAAGACCAAACTGTGATTGAGATATGGTCATCCCAATTTGGGCCATCTGGTCTTTCCTAGGGCCATCTGGTCTTTCTCATTAACATTTTAAAAAATACATATACATTTTCCCATAGGATATAATAGGACATTCAAACTGTAATAACTTTTGAACAGATTAATATTTTTTCACCAAACAAATGATGACATGTTCCTTGGCCCAAGCTCTTTCTGTGTCCCAAGTTTTGAACCAATAAACCACACAGTGTCTGTGCAGCACCATGGACAAAAAATACACAAAAGTGGCAGAAAGTGCATTTTTTGGCGCTTCACTGTGCAAAAATTGTATGTCCGCCTGAAACGCAATTTAGTAAATCAAGAGATCTACCATACCAGACTGTGCATTCCAAACTTTGTAGAAATTTGTTGAATGGTTGCAAAGGTATTAACATGTAAAATTTGATGTTTAACATTAAAGTACCTACTCAAACCTAAATATAGGGGTGCGACTGCGCCCCTATAATAACCACTAAAAAGCATGTACTGGTGGGAGAGGGTCCCATGCTCCCACCAACTCACCCATTTCTGCATAACAATATGCATCTGAGGGAGCAGAGGCCCTCTGGGCCCGTGCTGCCACTTATGCATAGCTACAGAGCCATGCAGCATTCCTATTGGCCACCAAATGCTTGTAACAGTAATTTGTCCATATCTTGGGAACCGTAATAGCTAGAAAAAAATGCAAGTGTCATTGTAACCATGACAGTGAGTAGATCGTGCCACAATCAGTGACCAAACCCATATATCACATCGTTTCTGAGATATGGGCACCAAAAAGCACTGGACAGGCACTTTTCGAACCCTTGTGACAGTAATTGTACAATATCTCATGAACTGTGCAGCGTACCAAAAAAATTCCACTCAGGCTTACTCTACAATTTCAAATCTTTTTCCAGTGACATAGTTCACCTGGAGGTGATCTAAGCCACCTGTAGCGAAAAGTCTGTATCTCCCTTCGTTTCAGAGATAACAGCACCGAAAGACATGACACAGACTGCAATGTAATCCTGTGGGAAAAATGTCAATTTTACAATGGCAAGAAAAAATCCTGGACTCTGATTGGTCAGTCTTGGGCTGGACCCATGGTGTCATCCCATTACAACACCATGGGTCTAGTCTCAGCCTCACTGTGAACCTCTAGATGATCATTTACTTGAGCTTGAGCATCTCCTTGATTGTTTTGTCTTCTCTTAAAAAATAAAAATATTTTTCCACACAAAAACATCTTTAAAATTATTTTTTTTTTATTCTGTATAACAACGACCCATTCTATAATAGCTATGATGCCCTCCAGGGTGTGTGTCATTTGGGATAACGTCATGCCTCAGTTATTGGACGCACTCGACCTGCGGCCTTGTGCCCTACCACCTGAGGTGTAACATTATCCCAGCACGACACACACCCTGTCGGGCATTATTGCTTAATTACATAATTGAATATCTCTGCAACCAGTTAATTCCCCAACACTTAAACAGCATAGTTCACATCTGTATGACATCCTTTCAACACCCTGCAAATTTCAAGTAAAAAAGACCAAACTGTGATTGAGATATAGTCATCCCAATTTTGGCCCATCTGGTCTTTCCTAGGGCCATCTGGTTTTTCTCATTAACATTGCAAAAAATACATATAAATGTTCCCATAGGATATACCGGGAATTTCAAATTGTAATAACATTTGAACGGATTAATATTTTTTCACCAAACAAATGATGGCATGTTCCTTGGCTCAAGCTCTTTCTACGTCCCAAGTTTTCTGACCAATAGACCTCACTGTGCTCACACAGCACCATGGACAAAAGATGTGCAAAAGTGGCAAAAAGTGCATGTTTTGGCACTTCACTGCGCAAAAATCGTATGTCCACCTGAAACACAATTAAGTAAATCAAGAGATCTACCATATCAGACTGTGCATTCCAAATTTTGTGCAAATACATTGAATGGTTGCAAAGTTATTACTGCATAAAATTTGAGGTTTAACATTAAAGTGCCTACTCAACCCCCTATATTAACCACTAAAAAGCATGTAGTGCTGGGAGAGGGCCCTATGCTACCACCAACTTGCCCATTTCTGCATAACAATATGCATCTGAGGGAACGTGGGTCCTGTGGGCCTGTGCGGCCACTTACACATAGCTACAGATTCATGCAGCATTCCTATTGGCCACTGAACACTTGTAACAGTAATTTGTCCATATCTTGGAAACTGTAACAGCTAGAAAAAAATTAAAGTGACATGTAATTGTGACAGTGAGTAGATCATGCCACAATCACTGACCAAACCCATATCTCACATCGTTTCCGAGATATGGGCACCGAAAAGCACTGGACAGGCACTCTTTGAACCCTTGTGACAGTAATTTCACAATATCTCATGAACCGTTCAACACACAAAAAGAATTCCACTGCAGGTTTACTCTACAATTTCAGATCTTTTCACAGTGGCATAGTTCACCTAAAGGTGAACTAAGCCACCTGTAGAGAAAAATCTGTATCTCTCTTTCTTTCTGAGATATTGGCGCCGAAAGTCGTGACACAGACTGCACTGTAATCCTATGGGAAAAATATCAATTACATCATTGAATATCTCTCCAACTAATTAATTCCTCAACACCTAAACTGCATAGTTCACATCTCTATGACATCCCCTCAACACCCTGCAAATTTCAAGTAAAAAAGACCAAACTACGATTGAGATATGGTCATCCCAATTTGGGCCATCTGGTCTTTCTCATTAACATTGTAAAAAATACATATACATTTTCCCATAGGATATAATGGGAATTTCAAATTGTAATACCTTTTGAACGGATTAATATATTTTCACCAAACAAATGATGACATGTTCCTTGGCCCAAGCTCTTTCTACGTCCCAAGTTTTGGACCAATAGACCACACGTTGTCCGCACAGCGCCATGGGCAAAAGTGGTAAAAAGTGCATTTTTTGGTGATTTGCTGCACAAAAATCATAAGTCCAACTGAAACACAATTTAGTAAATCAAGAGATCTACCACACCAGACTGTGCATTCCAGATTTCGTGCAAATCCATTAGACGGTTGCAAAGTTATTAACGTGCAAAATTTGGGGTTTAACATTCAAGTGCCTACTCAACCCTAAATATAGGGGCGTGATACTGCCACTTTAGTTAGGGTTGAGTACCCAATTAAGGTTAAATCTGAAATTTGGCAGCTTAATAACTTTGCAACTGTATGACGGATTTGCCGAATATTTGGAATGCACGGTCTGGTATCACAGATCTCTAGACCTGCCAAGTTTCGTTATACTCGAATGTACAGTTGCAGTGCTACAGAGTGCCAAAAAATATATAAATTATGGGGTTTTGGGCATTTCTTTGCTGGTGCCTACAGGTCACACGGTTTGCGCAATTGGTCGAAACCTTCAGGAATATGCAGCCAGGGTCCCCGATGTGTCTTTCGAAGATTTTGTGAAAAAATATTAAATGGTTCAAAAGTTATTAAAAAAAATGTTCCCCATTATAGCCTATGGGAAAAGTTAACAAAATATTCCAAAGTGTCACAAATGCCGTTTTTACTTTCGCAAATGACCCTTTTACTTTTACAAATTGCCCATCTTGTTTCAGTTGGTGGTCAGAGAAATGCTTGGCGTTTAAATTTGGGACTCTCTAGGGACACAATTCTTGTTGTGTTCACCTAGTCGAGCCCTGAGGAAGCTAGCCATGTCTTTTTTGAGGAGTAAAACACCCCAGATATATGTTTTTTAAATTTTTGTAAACTGTAGTGTTGCAAAGTACTTTTGAATATGCGACGCTTTCGGGGGCGTGGCTTGCAGCCGACTGAGTAGGACACATACCCTAGAGCGCTCTCCAGCTTTACAAAAACAAAGGCATAAGCTTTTAAAATTACTAACTCAAACTTCTCTTGCACTGCGGTATAGTTATTCACAACTCACTGTGTAAGCAATTCAGAAGAAACTCAATCGGAAGTTATGGAAAATCCGTAGAAAACAGGACAGCACGAATCGGGCCAAGGGAAGCATGCCAGGCCACCTGAAGGCATTGGAACCAGCAGCCTAGTAACTGGAGCAGAAGGAGACTCGAAGCCCACTAACATCGTTGTTCTCCAGGCGGTGAAAATGCTTGATACCTCGATGAAAGCACTGGATGCAAAACTTGACACCTGTAATTCCCAGGTGTCAGCTCTAGAAACAAAAATGGAGACAATCGCAGTGGAGGCACGTTTGGTGAAAGAATCCACCAACAGGATATCTGCCACGACTGCAGGGCTCATCTCAGAGAACAAATTACTCCCATTGTGCATAGAGCAGCTGGAAAATGGGGCAGATTGAATCATGTGCACTTGCTAGGGATACCAGAAGGAGTGGAAGGGAACGATCTCTTACAGTATGTCTGCAACCTGCTGCAATCTACTCTACATGGTTCATTTTGAACCAGTGGAGGCCATCTTTAAAGTTTACAGAATCACACCTAGAAAACCAGCGGAGAACTCTGACCTGACATACAATTTTGATTGTTACTGCGGGGCAACATATTCAGGACCAGATCCTTTACTTGGCTAAAATGAAGGGGATACTGCATTTACCTGAAGGCCCCCGTTTCTACTTTTTTCCTGATCTCAGTTATGCCACGAGGCAACGCAGGAAGGCATTTGATGCTGTTAGTGGTGAGCTTAAATCATTGGGAATAAGCCACTCGCTACTGCTCCCTGCAAAGCTAAGAATCTGCTATGCAGGTAAAACTTTCATTTTCTCTGACCCATCTGAAGTGGGCAAACGGCTCCTTAAAATCAAAGCCGATTTCTCCCAGAAAGAGATGGACTCTGTGGAACTTACTGACACTTGAAAAGATGACTCATAGAAACATAGACTTTGATGGCAGATAAGGACCACTTGGCCCACCTAGTCTGCCCATTTCCTTACCTACAGGATAGGCCACAGATCCTAGTTAACCAACAGCCTATTTCTTCCTACCCCCCCCCACAAGAATTGCCTTATGTCAGTCCCATGCATTCTTGAATTCTCCCACAGTTTTAGACCCCGCAACCTCCTCAGGAAGGCTGTTCCATGCATCCACTACCCTCTCTGTGAAAAAATACTTCCTTACATTGCCCTTGAACCGCCCCCCATCTTTAAACTGTGTCCCCTTGTTCTTGCACATCTCTTTTTCTGAAAGGTGCTACCCTCTTGGACTTTGTTGATTCCACAGAGGTACTTAAAAGTTTCTTTCATGTCCCCCCTCTCCCTTCATTCCTCAAGGGTATACATATTAAGCTCCTTTAGTTTCTCCTCATACAGCTTCTCTTGCAGACCCTGCATCATTTTGGTTGCCCTCCTCTGGACTGCCTCTATCCTGTCTATGTCCTTGCGGTGATGGGGTCTCCAGAACTGGACGCAGTTCTCCAGATGAGGTCTCACCAACTGCCGGAACAGAGGGATAACAACTTGCTGTTTTCTGCTGCTGATGCCTCTCCCTATGCATCCCAGTATACCCCCAGCCCTCCCTACCACCTTCTCACATTGCTTGCTAACCTTATGGTCCACTGATATGATTACCCCTAGGTCCCTTTCCTTTTTTGTTGTTGTTACTACCTCCCCCCATTGTGTAATCGTCTCCTGGGTTCTTGTTTCCCAGGTGCATTATTTTGCACTTCTTTGCATTGAATCCTAGCTGCCATACTTCTCACCATTCCTCCTACCTTGCCAGGTCCCTTCTCATCCTTTCCACACCTCCTTGTGTATCAACCCTGTTGCAGATCTTTGTGTCATCTGCAAAGAGTCATACTTTTCCTTCCAGTACCTCTGCAATGTCATTTATAAAGACATTAAAAAGGACTGGATCCAGTACTGAACCCTGCGGTACCCCACTAGTGACCCCTCTTTCTTCAGAGTAGACTCCATTTACAGTTACTTTCTGTGTCCTGTTGTCCAGCCAATGTTTTACCCAGGCTACCACCCTGGGACCCACTGCCAGGCTGGTTTATTTGACTATTAATCTTTTGTGTGGAACTGTGTCAAATGCCTTACTAAAGTCTAGGTAGGCCATGTCCACAGCCTCTCCCTGGTCTACTACTTTGGTCACCCAGTCAAAGAAATCTATTAAATTCATCTGACATGACCTTCCCACTGTGAACCCATGCTGCCTTGGGTCCTGTGCCCCACTGGCCTCTAGGTACTCAACAGTTCTTTCCTTCAGAAGTGACTCCATCACTTTCCTCTCCACAGAGGTCAAACTGACAGGTCTGTAGTTTTCTGCCTCTGTCTTGTTCCCACTTTGAAGGGGAATCACATCTGCCTTCCTCCAGTCCTCAGGTACCACACCATCCTCCCATGATTTGTTAAAAAGAGTAGTCAGTGGTTTCACTAGTTCACCCCTTAATTCTTCTAGAATTCTGGGGTGAATTCCATCAGGCCCTATTGCTTTGTCCACTTTCAGTTTTAGGAGTTCTTGCAGAACCCTTTCTTCTGTGAAAGGACTGGGATCGACCCCCACTATCAAGAGTGCTTCTGTTAATTGGATTAGAAACATAGAAACATAGAATTTGACGGCAGATAAGGACTGCTTGGCTCACCCAGTCTGCCCATTTTCCTGCCTACTGGATAAGCTGCAGATCCTAGTTAACCAGCAGCCTACTTCTTCCTACCCCCATCCCCTAGAATTGCCTTATGACTGTCCCATGCATGCTGGAATTCCACCATTGTTTTTGACTCCACGACCTCCTCCGGAAGGCCGTTCCGTGCATCCACAACCCTCTCTGTGAAAAATACTTCCTTAAATTACCTCTGGGCGCCCCCTCTATCTTCAAATTGTGCCCCTTGTTCTTGACACCTCTTTTTTTGAAAGATGCTACCCTCTTGGACTTTGTTGATTCCCTTGAGGTACTTGAAAGTTTCTATCATGTCCCCCCTCTCTCTCCTTTCCTCGAGGCTATACATATTAAGCTCCTTAAGTTGCTCTTTATATGTCTTCCGGTGCAGACCCTGCACAATTTTAGTTGCCCTCATCTGGACAACTTCCATCCTGTCTATGTCTTTGCGAAGACTGGGTCTCCAGAACTGCATGCAGTACTCCAGATGGGGTCTGACCAGCTGTCTGTACAGAGGGATAATAACTTCCTGTTTTCTACTGGTGATGCCTCCCTATGCATCCCAATATCCCCCCAGCCCTCCTTGCTGCCCTCTCACATTGCTTGCCCACCTTTAGGTCATCTGATATGACTACCCCCAGGTCCCTTTCCATTTTTGTTGTTGTTAGTATCTCACCCCACATTGTGTACTCTTCCCCTGGGTTTTTGTTTCCCAGGTGCATTACTTTGCACTTCTTAGCATTGAATCTAAGCTGCCATACATTTGACCATTCTTCTAACCTTGCCAAGTCCCTTTTCATCCTTTCCACCCCACCTTGTGCATCAACTCTGTTGCAGATCTTTGTGTCATCTGCAAAGAGACATACTTTCCTTCCAGTCCCTCTGCAATGTAAACATAAAGACATTGTAGAGGACCAGTCCTAATACTGAACCCTGCAGTACCCCACTAGTAACCCCCTTTCTTCAGAGTGGATTCCATTTACTATTACTCTCTGTGTCCTATTCTCCAGCCAATTTTTTACCCAGGCTGTCATCTTGGGACCCACTCCCAGGCTAGCTAACTTGTATATTAATCTTTTATGTGGGACTGTGTCAAATGCCTTACTAAAGTCTAGGTAGGCCATGTCCATAGCCCCTCCCTGAGCTACTACTTTGGTCACCCAGTCAAAGAAATCTATCAGATTTGTCTGGCATGACCTTCCTGCTGTGAATCCATGCTGCCTTGGGTACTGTGCCCTTCTGGCCTCTAGATACTCAACAATTCTTTCCTTCAGAAGTGATTCCATCATTTTCCCTACCACTGAGGTTAAACTAACAGGTCTGTAGTTTCCTGCTTCTGCCTTGGTCCCACTTTTGTGAAGGGGAATCCATCTGCCCTCCTCCAGTCCTCGGGTACCACCCCATCCTCCCATGATTTGTTAAACAGGGTAGTCAGTGGTGTCACTAATTCTACCCTTAGTTCTTTTAGAATTCTGGGATGAATCCCATCAGGCCCCATTGCTTTGTCCACCTTCAGTTTTAAGAGTTCTTTCAGAACCCTTTCTTCTGTAAATGGGCTGGTATCAACTTCTGTATCCAGAGTGTTTCTACTGTGTGTTTTAGGTACCTCCCCCTCTTCCTTTGTAAATACTGAGCAAAAATAATTTGTTTAGTATCTCTGCCTTTTCACAGTCACCCTCTGCCCCCCCTCCACCCCCCTTTATTAAGCCTCACTAACCCTCCCTTGGTCTTCCTTCACTCCCTGATGTACCTATAAAAGGTGTTATCCCCCTTCTTAACTGAGTTGGCTATGTTTTCCTCGGTTTGGGCCTCTGCTGTTCTGACTGCCTTCCCAGCTTCCTTTTGCTTTAACTGATACAGTTCTCTGTCCTGCTCCTTCTGTGATTCCTTGTACTTCCTGAAAGCTTTCTTTTCTCTTGAACCTTCACTGCCACTTCCTTTGAGAACCATAGTGGTTTCTTACATCGTTTAGTTTTGTTTGTTGCTTCACACAAAGGCTTGTACCTCTGTGATGGCAGTTTTATTATTCCCATTGTTCTTCCACCCCTCCTTCCTGCCCATTTGCTAGTGCATTCCTTAGGCACTCACCCATTTTGGCAAAGTCAGCCCTCCTAAAGTCCAGTACCTTTGCCTTTGTATGGCTTGACTCTATTGCTGTGTTTTTTGTGAACCATACTGTTTGATGGTCGCTAGTTCCCAGATGGCTACCCACTTCTACATCTGTGATCCTCTCTTCATCTCCATTTGAGAGAACCAGGTCTAAGATTGCTCCCTCTCGAGTGGGCTCCAATACTAGTTGTCTAAGGCATGCCCCTTGTAGGGCATCTAGAATAACCTCACTCTTCAAAGTGACTGCTGCAACTGCACTCCAGTTAACACCTGGCATATTCAGATCGCCCATCAGCAATATCTCCCCTTTTTCTGCCATACTAAGTATACTTTCTATCATTTCCATGTTCATTTCCTCCCCCTGAGAAGGGGGTCTGTATACAACCCCTGTGCCGGATTGTGGTGCCATTGCCAGCCTCCAAATTTACCCACAGTGCTTCTTCTCCTTCCTGTTTTCCCTTTTGTTCTGTTGCTTTGATTCCTTCCCTTATGTAAATAGCTACTCCTCCTCTTTTGTGAGTACTGAGCAGAAATATTCATTCAGTATCCCTGCTTTTTCACTGTCCCCCTCTGCCCACCCATTATTCATTCTATTCAGCCTCACTACCCCTCCCTTTGTCTTTATACGCTCTCTGATGTACCTATAAAAGGTTTTATCCCCCTTCTTAACCGAGTTGGCTATCTTTTCCTCAGTTTGGGCCTTTGCTATTCTGACTTCTCTCCCTTCTTCCTTCTGCCTTAACTGGTACAGCTCTCTGTCCTGCTCCTTCTGTGTTTCCTTATACTTCCTGAATGCTATCTTTTTCTCCCAGACTTTCCCAGTCACCTCTTTTGAGAACCATAGTGGCTTTTTCTTTTGTTTTGATATGTTTATTTGCTTCACACAAAGGCTTGTTGCCTCTGTAATGGCAGTTTTGATGATTCCCCATTGTTGCTCCACCCCTCCTTCTAGCCTGTTTGCTAGTGCCTTTCTGAGGCACTCTCCCATCTTGCCAAAGTCAGCCCTCCTGAAGTCCAGTACCCTCACTTTGGTATGGCTTGACTCTGTAGCTGAGTTTAACGTGAACTACACTGTTTGATGGTCACTTGTTCCCAGATGACAACCCACTTCTAGATCTGAGATCCTCTCACTGCCTCCTCACGAGTGGGTTCTGAAACTAGCTGTCTGAGGCCTGCCACCTGTAGGGCATCGAGAATGGTCCTGCTCTTGGATGTGGCTGCAGCAAATGTGCTCTAGTTAACATCTGGCATATTCAGGTCTCCCATCAACAGTATCTCCCCTTTCTCTGCCATCCTAAGAATGCTTTCTATCATATCCTTGTCCATTCCCTCCCCTTGACATGGGGATCTGTACACAACCCCTGTGCAGATTGTGGTGCCCTTGCAGTCCCCAAGGTGACCCACATTGCCTCCTCTCCTCCCTGTTTACTCTTTTGTTCAGTTGTTTTATCCCTTCTTTTACATAGAGAGCTATTCCTCCCCCTCTTCTCCCCTGCCTGTCTCTCCTGTGTAGGTTATGTACCCTGATATGTTAACATCCCAGTCATGGTTCTCTGTGTACTATGTTTCTGTGACTGCTACGATATCCAGGCATCCCTCTTCCATCAAGGCCACCAGCTCAGGGAGCTTGTTGCCCAGACTACGGGCATTGGTACTCATTACCCTCCATTTCCTGATGGCCATACTCCTTTTTGCCCCATCCCTGTCCTTCTTACATTTGTCACTTTCCCCATTTACCCCTGCCCTTCTCCCTATTGACACCTCTATGTTAGTGTTTACCACACTTACTACTGTAATTTATTTTGGGGGGGCTAAGATTTCCCTGCTTCTTTCCAGTGCCTCCCCCCTTGGCTAGTTTAAATGCTTGCCAATGAAGGATCATAAATTGGTAAATAAATACATGCACCATTCCACTTCATGTATACCAAATATTATCCAAATCTCTTCAACAGCTGCAGCACAGCACGAGCATAAGACTTCTCACGAGTGGCGAAAAATACATTTTTGGGCACTTCATTCTGAAAAATACATATGCAGATGTCAAATGAAAATTGGTAAATGCACAGAAGTACCATAGTAGAGCAAGTATTACAAATGTCACAGAATCACCTAGGATCCTGGTTCCCCTCCTGGACAGATGCAGCACATCATGCCAGTATAGGTTTGCATCACTCCAGGTGGACTCCCAGTCCCCAGTGAAGCCAAATCCCTGAGCTCTGCACCAGTTTTTCAACCACTGATTGAATCCCATGGTGCTGAATACCCTAGCCTCTCCTACCCCATTGATGAGCAGCATCTCCAAGAAGCTTACCATGCGTGCTACTTGTCTAAGGCCCCTCCCCAATTCCACAAACTCTTCCTGCACTGCTCTAATCCCTTTCTTAGCCAGATCATTTGTCCCTAGGTGGACAGTGACATCAGCTCCCTCCCCTGTGCAGCTGCTCCGGCAATCCTGAGGATTTGCTCCCTGTCCCTCTAAGCCATGGCGCCAGGCAGGCACCTTACCTCCCTCTTCCCTTCCTCCCCCAGTTCTACTATCCTAACAATGGAGTCTCCCACAAGGAGTTGTTTAATTCCCCTGTGGGGTCCCATGCCACCCTTCTGTGGGTCTCCTTTGTGGAGGTTCCCAGCATCCTCCTTGGTCTCCACTGTGGATGCCTCTGTAGAGGAACCACACTTTGCCAGAATGGCATAGGAATTATGGAGAGGTACAGCTGGAGGGATGCACCTCTGTTCCACCACCCTCACCCTCCCTGAGCCCACTGTGGTCCAACCGCTCCTCTTTCTTGGCAACCTCTGAGGCAATGGCAGTGGCACTGGTGGTCCCTGGATGGAAGAGGAGGTCCCACAAATTCTGGCCAACTCAGCCTGGAGATGAGTAACCTCCTCCCTCAGCCCAGAGAGGTGCCTGCAAATGGGACAACACCGCATCCTCCAGAACATCTCCCGGAAGACTGCTGCTCCACAGCCACTGCACTGCATTACTCCCATCATGTCTTATTTCTGGCCCCTTAACTGTTGTTTGGAATCCTTACTCTTTCCTTTGTTTTTTTTTCTTCTCTCTCTACTTACTTTCTGCCTCTGTGCCCTTTAAGCTCCTGATTGTCCTGTTCTGAGACAAGAATATCCTATATTTCTCAGTAAACCCCTTAATTGCTCAGAGGCAGACCACCAGCAGCTAGAGGGGACCGGATAGCTACTCTTGCCCTTCTAGGATGGTGGGTCTTTGGTGGTTCTGTGATCACTCACTTCCTGCTCCCAAACAGGAAGTTCCTGTTGTCAGTCAAATCCTGTGCCTATATATAATATATAATCGGGGTGTAATTCCCCGGTTTAATTCCACCATATCTTTAAAGTTTTGTCCTGAGCATTACTGCTTGTGCCACTGTATTATTTTATTGTTCTTCTGTACTGCCTTTCCCTAAGTTGGAGTGTTTGTTTAATGGTAGCAACCCTTATCGTGGTACTTATCTCATCATCAGTGTTTACATGGACTTTATACAAATCAATTTTTGACTTAGTGGGTCTGGAACCCTGGGACTTTTCATTTAAATTTAAGGTACATAGTCCATGGTCATGGCTGAGAAAGCAATTGATATATATGTTGTATAAAAGTTATTATAATTGAACTTTCCCTTCCATGATGTAACAAAGGGAGATAAGAAACTTGTTCCTGTATATTCTCTGCCTGTATCTATTTCTATGCCTTGGAACCAAGAAAAATCACTTGTCAGTGTCAGATAAAATGAATAAAAATAAAGTATAAAAAAAATAATATGCAACACTTTTGTGATTTTATTTGCGAAAGAGACATGATTTGCGAATGTACTTTGAGACACTATGGCCAAAACAACAGGAAATGTTTGTCACCCTGCAGCAAAACAACAGTTTGGTCTTTTCAGCTGAAATTTGCAGCGAAGAAAGCCAACATCCAACAGATGTGCCTTTTGGTGGTTTGGTGACAACATATTACAGGGCTGCAAAGTTACGGCACTTCAAAGTTGATTATTTTTCCCATAGGATAACATTATGGCGTATGACGTGCCTTCCGGGTCCCATATTCGAGATACGGACTTTTGTCACAAAAACTCTTAGTCACCCAATGGGGGGCTGATTACAAAACTAACCTGGACAGTCAGAAATAATATGATATTTCATTTTTTTTCTGCGTCGTACGGTTCCTGAGATATAAGCAATTTAGTATTCCAAGTGCTCTTTTCTGCTCAGAGGGACATTATTATGGCCACATTCTTTATATTCGCTGTGCTTCTTAATGCACCTTTTTGGGAAAAAAGGTGTGTGCATTTGCGGTACTGTGACCGTTAGCGTTTCTGCTTGCGTTTACATTACCATTTGCATTTCAGTTTACATCATCGTGTGCGTTACCCTTTGTGTTTGCATTACTGTTACTGTTTGCGTTTCTGTTGCCTTTTTCATCAGAGTTTACTTTTGCGTCACCGTGTGCATTACCATTTGTTTTTGTGTTTCCGTTTGCATTACTGTTTCCTTTGGCGTCATCGTTGGTGTTACCATTACCGTTTGCATTTCCAATTGCGTTACTGTTTGTGTTCCCATTACCATTTGTGTTTGTGTTCCCATTTGCGTTTGCATTTTTTGGTAGCATTTCCGTTGTTGATTGCATTACTGTTTCCTTCTGCGTCACTGTTGCCGTTACCGTTTGTGTTTCTGTTACCGTTTGCATTTTCGTAACCATTTTAATTTCCATTGTCATTAGCGTTTGCGTTACCATTTGCATTTACATTTGCGCTTGTGTTTGTCTTACCATTTGTGTTATCATTTCCGTTTGTGTCACCGTGTGCATTACTGTCTGCACTTGCATTTGCATTACCGTTAGCATTATTTTCTTTTACCTCTTTTACCTCATTGTTGCCATAACCGTTTGCATTTACATAACTGTTTCTGTTTTTGTGTTTTTGTTACTGTTTGTGTAACCATTTGTGTTTCAGTTAACATTTGCACTTGTGTTTATATTACCGGTGGCGTAATCATTTTCATTTGCGTTAACACTTGCATTTCCGTGCATGTCTGTGACATTTGTAATACTTGCTCTACCACGGTACTTCTGTGCATTTACCAATTTTCATTTGACATCTGCATATGTTTTTTGCAGAATGAAGCGCCCAAAAATGTATTTTACGCTATTCGTGCGAAGTCATACGCTCATACTGCGCTGCAGCTGTTGAAGAGATTTGGATAAGATTTGGTATACATGGAGTGGAATGGTGCATCTATTTATTTACCAATTTATATTTCACTGGTTCATACGGTTTTTGCATAGCGCAATGCAAAACATTCTGTTTTTGCTATTTTTCTGCACTGTCTTGCATGATGTGTAGTGCAGCCACTGTGTGGTTGATTGGTCTGACACTTGGTAAGTAGAAAGCCCTTTCTTCATGGAACGTGTCAGTTTTTGTTTGGTCAAAAATGTTGTTCCGTTCCAGAGTTATAGGCATTTGAAGTTGCCCCCCTTCGCAGTCAGAGATTTTTCGGCTGTGAGTTACGCCATTTTACTGCATTTTCGGCTACAATTTCTGCAATTTTGTGGTGAAAGACTTCTTAAAGGTGTAGAAACTTAAAAATTGAATGCCTCTGGAACATTTGGTCTTTTCACATGAAATGTGGAGGGTGTTGAGTGGATGTCTTGGAAATGTGAATTATGCTATTTAAATGTTGGGAAAATAATTTGCTGCTGAGATACTGCATAGCACACTTATTGTTTTGCGCATAGTGTTATGCATGGTGCTAGTGGCTTGAAATTTATAGCGTAGGTAGCCCTAGTGGTACAGAGATGCCTTTCAGCGGTTTGGTTTACATTAGCCTTTGTGCAGTTATCTCGGAAACGAAGTGAGATACAGACTTTGCGCTACTGTTGCCTCAGATCACCTTTCTGCCGTTATGTTGGAAACAAAGCGAGATACAGAGTTTTCGCTACTGTTCGATCACATCGCCTTTGTCCTGTTATCTTGGAAACAAAGTGAGATACAGACTTTTCACTACTGTTGCCTTACATCAGCTTGCTGTTACTGTTTCCGTTTGCATTACCGTTTGCGTTTCCTCACTCCTTTGCATTACAGTTTGCATTTCTGCTTCCATTTCCATTACCATTTCTGTTTCTATTTATGTTTCCATCATTGTTACTATGACTGTTAGCATTTACTGTTACATTTACTGCTACCATTACCACTGCCTTTTGCATTTTCATTTGTGTCGCTGTTACTGTTACCATTTGTGATACCATTTGCATTACCACTTGCGTCTGCATTTCTGATTGCATTACCATAACAGTTAGAGCTTGCATTTGCATTCATGTTTCTGTTGCTGTTATACTTACCATTAGCATTTCTGTTTCACTCACTGTTACCATTACTGTTAGTGTTAGCATTACTGTTACAGTTATTACGCAGACGTGGGCAGCATGGTGGGCCCTGTGTTCCCACCACCACATTCCATTCACTATTTATATTGCACATTCTCAAAAAGAAGGGAAATTCAGGGCAAAAAACTCTGTTTAATGCATCAGTAAGGGTTGTTCCACAGAGACAAAAGCGAGGAAATTCAGTGTTAGGGTTGCCACCCCTTGCACCCCACACCCCCCACCAACAGGCATTTCAGTATGCGTTGGGGTCATCGGTCCAAACTCTCACCCCATTCTCCAATACTGCACCACCTCAACTTATCTACACATGGAATGGGGAGAGAGTTAGGGCTGATGACCCCAATGCACCCCCCCCTGATGCCTGTTAGTGGGGGCAGGGTGGGTGTAGGGTGCAAGGGGTGGGAACCCTAACACCGAATTTCCTCACTTTTGTCTCTGTGAAACAACTCTGATGCATTAAACAGAGTTTTTTACCATGAATATATATATATATATATATTAGAGGCAAAAAACTCAGTTTAATGCATTAGTTAGGGTTGTTCCACAGCAACGAAAGTGAGGAAATTCGCTGTTAGGGTTGAAAACCCTAACTCCAAATTCACCCCCCCAGCACCACACACACAGACCCACACACATATGCAAGTATGGGGGAGGACCAAGTCAACACAACCAATGACAGACATCCAGCAGCAGGTGACAGAAATAACAAACATTTGTCTAAATGTACTACGAGACATCCCCACCCACCTGACCAGGTACTGCATGCTCAGTGGAGATCAACAGCAAAACTGAGGCCATCTACACCAAACGTACACATCCCTGATTGCAGCTGCACACAACGTACCACACTTAGTAGTTGCATGGCCTTACCTACCGATGCCCCACACCACACCACATGTGGTGGGCCACCTGAGCAATAGAGTTCAGCAAAACCAAGGAGTTGTACAGGTATAATATCTCTGATTATAACAAGGGTTTGAGAAATGCAGCTTTCTAATTGACTGTAAATATTGTAACAGCCTTATGTTTAGTTTTTATTAACATACATGTAGAGCCTAACCATATGATGAACATGGTTTAATGTTGTTTAAAAAACAGTTTTATTATGATACCAATAAGCCACTCCCAGGTA
Organism: Neoceratodus forsteri; assembly: GCA_016271365.2. Lineage (NCBI taxonomy): Eukaryota > Metazoa > Chordata > Ceratodontiformes > Ceratodontidae > Neoceratodus > Neoceratodus forsteri. The sequence goes on along the minus strand of CM057449.1, from coordinate 364,087,715 downwards.
TTATGTTAATGGTCAGTTTATCACTGTCTAGCGACATGTGGCACTTGGCTATTCCTCATTCAACATTAAACCCCTACAGGGTGATTAACAGACCATTTAACATAACTGTTGGTCATGCCTTATTGCTTAATTGTCTTTATGAGTAGATACTCTCCTCTGCTAGACTGCAGCAGCTTTGCAACACAGTGTCCCACCCAGTTACACCATACACTGTCTAGTTACTGGAGAATGGCTGTGAATATGAACTCATGAAGATGAACAGTGTAACTTGATCATTACAATCATCAAAACCTTAGTGTGATTATAACTGACAGAGTCAGTGATAGAGAATAACCCCTGCTGTCCTAGTACACTTACCCCATTGTGAGTTAAATCTGTAAGAGGTCTGAACCTCACTTTCAGGTTCTTGGCAAGGGGATGCAAATAATCACAGACAAGTTGCATTCAAGTAATAAACAGGTTTATTACTACAGAAAGGGATAAGTCACAGTTGCCCTAAGCAGTTCTTACCAATACAAACCGAGAGCCAGTGCTAAGCATTCCCTACACCTCGAGGTTTCTTTGTAGTCTCTTGGGATCTCTCGGGTCTCCGAGGTGTAAAGCCTGTGCATAACATTATATACCTATGATAATTACTATGGTTACTGAAAGATAGAAACATTTCTAGTTACAGAGATGAGCCCTATTGGCTAAATTAGAGGTGGCTCCACGGTCCAAGATAACATTATATAATTCTGTAAAGTCATCAGTTTTAGAACAAAGACGTTCTTATACAAAGTCTTACATAACAAGGTGAAGTGGTGTCCATCACCGAAAAATGGCAATGTTGCCTTACACATTATAATTACTTCAAGGACAGGTGTCTTGGCATCTGACAAGTAAGAAATAGACAGAAAATACATGGTATAATGTGTGTGCATTAGCAAGCAAAGTGAGTTACAATAATATGTATTCATATCCTGACATCTACTCTTATACGTGGTAGATGCCCTTAGCCCTTGTATTAGTATAGCCTATGCCTAAATATTAGCTATCTAGTGTACCCCTGAGGGTATCAATTAGGGTGCAGGGACCTCGTGTAACAATTCCCCCCCTTGTTGCCTGCAAAGGGCAACACAGGTGAATATAAGGAGTGGACAGGAGCAGTGGTTCTTTACAATCCGGAGGCGCGAGCCTTGTGAAGAAACTCAAGCTGCTCACGGTGTTGGCGAAGAGTACATCATAGGCAGCAAAGCATAATAATCAAAGTAAATATCAAAAATGCTTGTATTATAACAAAACCTTTAAAAGTAATCTCTAACCAAGTGTTAGTCAAAGCATTATTCATGTCTCCATCATTCATCAGGTCAAGAATGGCTTCATTGGCTTTGGTTATATTATTGCTGATGTGGATGAGGTGTGTGTCCTTTCTATCTAAAAGTGATTTCAGTGTAAGTGTAAATGGATCTATGTGTACATTAAAATAGGGTAGGTATTCTTCAAGTGTGAGTAAATAATCTGGATTACCATCAATAATATTTGCTTCCATAAGGGGAACAGGGGTTATGACAGTATGTCCAATAACAGTTTTCTGATGGGGGACAAAGCAGAAGTTGGGGTAATCAATTGCACAAGTAACAGAACCATAAGAATAACGTCTTCACATTAGTAACTATGCAATATTCACCATCAGAGTTGTACTGTGATTGTACAGTAGGCAGTCTCCATTTTTGCAACTGGACAGGGCATGTGTAGGTCGTCTTGGAGATTCATGTTGACAGACAATGAGCTTCCTCACGATAGGACTGGTAGAGCTGATCTGGTGACTGCGTTGATTCAAAAGCGTTGGTGCCGTTCTCAGTGATGTCAGCATCCATAGTGAAAGTCCAGTCAATGCTGTCTGGAGAGTAGCCACAAACAGGGCATATAACATCAAACACATCACATCGGCACAGGTAGATGTATTGCTTTTTTCGCACAACAGTCCATGTGCGGTGCCACCCAGGCATCCAGGAAGGAATGGTAGACCAGTAGAGGTGGTAGATCCAGGCATTCTCGGTAGATGTCTTCGTCCAAATGCCCTATGGAATGCGCCAGTGCCAGCTTGTCAAACAAAGCTGTAGTAGGATCAAAACATGGTAAGGAGACAGTAAAAGAGACAAACATGGTATCTGTTATAGAACATTTCTTAGCAGAAAAACAAGGACCAGTGTTTGGATGTCTGGTCACAAACCCCAAATTTCGAGCTGTGGAGAGAGGAATGGACAGAGTCTGTTGCATACATAGGGAAATACAAGATGGAGATTTACATTTAGGACAATACCATTTAGATAGACATCTGTCATGTATAATATCAGGAATTCTTCCAGTTTCTAGGTCTCTGAAAAGGTTGTTAATGGTAGTGAGTATATATGAACCATATGCAGAACAAAGTATTTCCCTACCAATGTATTGTCTATCAGCTTCTCTATTATTCTGTTGTATGAGTGCGTTAATCTTATTTTTGGAATCAGTGAAGGCTTTTGCAATGTCGTGCATGTTGTATACAGTGTATCTTTCTTCCTGACTAAGACCATCCACACCATGCAATAAAGGTGGTAAAACATCATTAACCAAACCAGTGGAGAACTTTGCAGAATGACTTTTGATTGCAGCAATGTCTGCTTTATTCCAAATGGACATAGTAGTACCAAAAAGACCTGTGACAGTTCCCGTGGCACCCGTGACATCAGAACTGTCAACTTCACGTTTAGTTCGTTTATGAGTAAGAGTACTAGGAGGAGGTTTCCTCCTAAAATTACCTCTGTGTTCAGTAGAATAAACCCCAGTAAAGGGATCTTTGGTACGTATCTGAAATGCAGCTAAACTATCAAGCAATAAAGTACTGTAAAATGCAGATGTATTGGTATTGTGACACATACCAAATTCTTTCATATTCCAATAAGTAAGGTTAAATAAAACAGGTATATGCATAAACTGTAAATTGTTAATCAAAGAACCTGGGAGGGCAGTGGCTGTGAGACCACTACAGGGACCAGGGGTATGTTTTTGGACATTTCAAAAGCTGTTTGTCAGTAGGCGGCAGCACAGATAGATACATGGCTGCAGAGGCCATGTGGTGTACAGCACAAAATCTGCGGGCAGAATCCTGAGAAAGAGAGTTACAATAGGAAGGGTCAATTAAAGCAGTGATGTTATACAAACCAGAGTGTCTCAATGCAGTTTGTAACAAGGACAGTGAACCATTCGGGGACAATTTAGCATTGGGCCAACCCTGGAAAGTTCCCTTAGAGAGTTTGGCCACAGGGAGAACTTGTTCTTGTGATGTGGTTTGACACTCAATTTGAAGGGTGGATTTTGTCAGGAACAACAACCGAGGCAGTGAGGTATGCATCGGAACCTTCCTGGACAGTAATCATAGTGTCTGGAATTTTGATGGAAACTCCCTCTGTAGGAGGTGCTGGAGGATCAAGGTGTCGAAGGAGGTCCAGTACCGTGCCTTGGGTGAAAGGGATTACTCCTGCAAGGAGTAGAGATAGGAACAAGATAGCCATCTTGTCAATGTATCTGAAAAGGAAGATGAAAGATTAGTATATTAGTACAGTTCCGCCCAATGGGGTTAGGAAGAGTAAGTTTTAAGCTCCTTTGTACAGTTTCAATTGGTTTGCATGTAACCATTTGTCAGTCAGTTTATTGTTGTGGAGAGTCTAACTTGATAGACTGCTGGACTGAGCTTGTTGACAATGGGGTAAGGGCCTTCCCACTTGTTGGAGAAGGTGGGTGGGATGTGCAAATCGAAGTACCATTACCTGATCTCCAACATCAATCCACTTCTTGTGCATGTTTGTCAAATTGTATTTTGGACTGTTGCTGGGCCTTGCCCATACAATTTGCAGTGTACAAGTGTGTGTGTATGAGGTCTTTTCTAAGTTTTTCCACATACTGATCTACAGACACGCGGTCTGCAGTGGGGGTGTGCAGATCAAAGAGCAAGTGTTCAGGTAGTCTCATTTGTCTGCCAGTCATTACCTCAAAGGGTGTAAGCTGGGTTGTGGCTGAGGGCGTACCCCTAATTGCCATAAGGAGTAAAGGCAGTAGGGAATCCCAGGTCTTGGGATTGTCCTCAATGAATTTGGAAAGCATTTGCTTAATCCATCTGTTAGCTCTTTCTACTTGACCTGAGGATTGAGGGTGATAAGGTATGTGGAACTTTGCTGAACCCCTAGGAGTTCAAGGGACTCTTTCATCAACTCACCTGTAAAACGGGTTCCTTTATCAGAGTCTATCTTGAGAGGCAGGCCCCACCTGGAGAAAATCTGTTCTACCAGGATTTTGGTGGTTGTCTTTGCAGTGCAAGTCTTGGTGGGGAAAGCCTCAACCCACTTAAAGAATAGATCGGTCACTACAAGGGCATACTTGTTGTTTCTACTGGTATTGGTCAAAGGACCAATAAAATAAATTTGGATGGCATGCCAAGGGCCAGTATGTCTCTGTGGTAAAAGTTTGGCATTCCGTTTTGTAGGTATTGGATTGTTTTGTGCACAAACAAGGCAATTGTCAATGTATTGTTTAACATCTTTGGTAATCCCAGGCCACCAGGCGGTGGTTTTGAGGCGTTGGAGGGTATTTTCAGCCCTGGTGTCCACCAGTGGGTGTGTCATGTACCTGGTGCAAAAATTCAGATCTCAAATGTCTGGGGACTACCCACAATTTGGTGGTAGTATCCTCTGGCTGGAACCAAATGAGTTTATCATCAGGGGATAAGTGTAATTTACCTTCATGCCTGCAGTAAGGGTTATGTGTAGGAAGTCTTTCTTCAGTACCCTTGTCCAAGAATCTGAACACTTCTTTGAGTTCAGTGTCCAAATGCTGAGCTGCTGAGAGGTCCAAGGGTGAAAAAGATTCAGATTTCTTTTTAAGAGCTGCAACCTGTACAGCTGCGTTGGCCTCTGGATGTTCCATCACCCAGACATCCCCCCCTCGGGCCCCTTCCTTAGCAAGGGTGTCTGCTGTGTTATTGAATGTGTGGTAGGGATCATGTAAGGAGTGAGCTTTAACCTTGTGTACATAGAGTTTGTGTGGGTATTTCTGACCTAATGTGTGTATGTAAATCACCAATTCTTTGTATTTCACTGAGCTGCCATCAGAAGAGAGGAAGGAGTTCTTCTGCCAGAAAGGGAGAAATTCTGTAAGGGAACAACAAACCCAATTAGAGTCAGCAAAAATGATGGTGTCCTGAGTTCCATGTTGGATAAACTCTAATGCACAGGCCACTGCTGCCAGCTCTGCATACTGTGATGAAGCTACAGTACAGCGTTTAGATATCCTGACAGTGTTCCCATAAGGATACACCACCATGATACCCATCCCTGCAATTTGTTCACCTTGATAGTATGATGCTGATCCATCGGTGAAAACACGGCACAAAGAGGTATTCTCTAATATCTCAGGGGTGGCAGGGAAGAATGGACCCGGATCTGGGAGATCAGGTGACTGCAAAGCGCAGTCGTGGGGCTCCCCCTGGAAGAGGAGGCCATGTGCTAGTAGAGATGGAACTTTGGTTTGATGGACCTGAATATCCCTATCCTGGAGGAGGTGACCAATGTGTCAGCCTGGTGTTAGAGACTGACCCATCCTTCACTCTGTCTGACAGCAAAAGGTGGTAGGGGTATGATTGGTGTTAAGAATCACGGAGAGTACCCAATGATATACAGGAAGTGCTTGACCACCCAATAAGTGGCCAAGAATGTTCCTTTCACAAGGCCATACTTCTGTTCTGGGGTCAGAGCTAGATGCACATGTCACAATGGGTCTCAAAGTGCCATGTACCTTTTGGGCTAACACTGCTGACATAGCAGTGTCAGAGGTCGCACACTCTAGATGGAATAGTAATGTTGGATTGGGGTTTACCAGTGCTGGGGTGGAGGCCAAAGCCTGCTTCAGTGACATCACAGCCTGGGTATGGACAGGGCCCCAATTCCATCCAAAGTCCTTTTTGAGTAAGTCGTACAGTGGAGCGGCTCTCTGTGCAAAATCACAAATAAAATCTCTGGAGTAATTTACCATACCTAGAAACCTCCTAAGAGTTGCCACGCTGGTAGGTAATGGCAAGTCTTGTAACCCTTGAATCTTTTTCCAAGTAGGACTCCGACCTTGATCTGTTATCTTCAAACCCAGAAAGAGTACTTCTTTCTGACATAGTTGTGCTTTTGCAGGATTACACTTCAAGCCTGCTCTTTGAATAAGAGTCAATAGTTCATCCAAGAGATCCAGATGTTGTTCCTGTGTGGCAGTAGCCAACAGCAGGTCATCCACATACTGTAAGAGACTTTGGGGGGTTGATAAACCTTGTAGGGCATCCATCATATGGAGATGGAATAGAGATGGGCTGTTATGGAACCCCTGTGGCAAGCAAGTCCATGTATATTGTCGCCCTTCAAAAGTGAAGGCAAACTTATATTGACTCTTGAGGGCCAATGGTAATGACCAGAAACCATTGGAGATATCCAGAGCACTGAACCATTTCTGATCTGGTGTTAAAAGTCACAGCACATCTGGTGCAGACGCCACAGTTGGGGAACAACTGGGAGTGGCCTGATTCAGTTTCCTGTAGTCAATAGTAAGTCTCCAGGTACCAGTGGGTTTCTTCACAGGTCAAACAGGAGAGTTGGCAGTGGAGACACAGGTTCTGATTACTCCTTGTTTAAGGAGTGACTTGATTGTTTCTCGAAGAGAGGGTAATGCTTCAGAGGGAAATGGGTTTTGCCTTTGTCTCTCATGTGCCGGGCCTGGCACCTCAATAACGGTATGCATTCTGCCACAATCGTGTTTGTTGACTGAAAACACTTCCAAGTGTCGTTGCAGGATAGGTAAAAGTTTTGGGAAAAGTTCATGATTCTTGAATAAATCTATGACGTCATACTCTTTGTTGTTAATGGATATCGTTGCCGCAGCATGTGAGTCAGGAATTAAGACAGTATGGTATTGACCCTGGATCTGTATCAACAGCATGTTTGCTAGATCCACCACACAGCCGTGTGGTGCAAGGAAGTCAATCCCGATGACGCTAAGGTGATCATGCAACACCATCAGTTGGAAAGCATGTGAGGCCTTCAAATGGCCTAGTTCTACCGGTAAAGGCAGAGAATGGTATACAGGTAACCTAGCACCATCAACTCCTGACATATTGGTCTTCCATCCGGTAGACCATGGAGACGTTTCAGGGTGGTCGTCATGTAACACAGATACAGCTGCACCTGTATCTAATAAGACAATTAATTGGCAGCCCCCGACCTCGGCCTCAGTGCAGGGCCTTCCGTTTGTATCCAAGACCAGCTTGTTTACAATGCGGACTGGGGCCTGTAATTGTCAATCCGTATTGTTGGAGGCATGCAGAGGTTGGGCTTGGCTTGCATGAATGACTTCACCGTGTTGCACTAATGCAATGTAAGGCGGGCCTTCTGGGTTCAGGCTGGTATGGGTCTGCGCATCCATACTTCTGGTGTCTCCATGGCCAGTAGTGTCATGGGTCACCGGTTGTACTGCTGCAAGTGTTTGCGCGGGAACAGCATCCGCTACAGAACGCACTTGCCCCAGGAGCTCCTGAAATTTCCGGTTTTCTTCAGCTATCTCTTTATATGAGGGACCCGATCTTTGTAATGGCTTCCCTTTGCCTTTGTGCCTTCTGTTTTTAGGCCAATTCCGGTTTCCACCCCACTGTTGTTGTTGTTGTTGTTGGGGGTTTTGCTGGGTGCTAGCTGGAGGGGCCGATGGAGGTTTGAGCTGTTGTTGCTGGGCCTGCCCTTCCACCGTGTAGTGTGTCGTGGTCCCAGAGGTGGGTTCCACAGTGGCAACCTTTTTAGACGGAACCCAAATCGCGGATGTAGTCAAGGTACACTCTCTCGGTTTCCGAAGAATATCGTCAAACCTATCCGTATTCGGTATGTGGTTGGTCTACTTTCTCTCGCATGGCTGGGATCATGTTTCTAAGGAACAGGGTCTTATATTCAATAAGATCTACATCTGTGGCTTCTTGTGCCAGATGTTTCCTGCTCGATAGGCCATCCAAAGTCTCTGGTGGTAAGTCGCTGGACTTTCTTTAGCATTTTGCTTCACGGGTATGCTAGCATTACTCCAACCACACCAGGGCTGTGGCGAAATGAAGCTCAGCTGCAACCGTCAAAAGGTAGCATTCCCATCTTGGCGAACTACTTCAGGGAGTTTTGCCCATAAACCAGGATCGATGGTCTGGCATAGTATTTGGACCTGGTATTCTGTGGCGAGACTAAGCATCTCGCACTTGGAGCGCACCTTTTCCAAATGGCAGCCGAGGTTGTCGGACGGGTTCATCCGACCGATGCTGTCAGCAATTTGCTGAACAGAGTAGGCCATTTGCAGGGGATTAGTTGGTGGTCGATCAGGCAAAGGTAGTGCATCTCGCGCACCATCCAATGCTGCATGAGCTTCAGCTTCAGCCGCAGTCCGAACAACACCTTCCTGAGTGCCAGCTTCTTGAAAAATTTGTTGAATCTGACTTTTAATGGCTTTCATACTTCTTTCAGGAAGAGGAACATTTCCCAATGCCCTATCAATCATGGTTTCAATCTCTTGCCTATCTTCCACACTAATAACGGCTACCGGAGGCACCGTCGGTACCAGGCTTGGGCCTGCTCCCCTATCATGGGCGCCGCCATGATGGCGTTTCCCATGATGAGCGTCACGACGTCGTCTACGTGTGACCTGGGGAGTGGTGGGCGGGGACCCGCCATACTGTGGATGGCTGGGTGGGGAATCTGGGCCATAGTAGGGGCGTGACTGGGCATTGTACTGCGAGATGTCATCGTCGGATGGCTCCCCCTCCGATGACGAATGAAAGGCAGAGGCTACGCAACCCATTGTCTTAACATGGCCAGTCAAAACCTCTCGCTGATGGCGCAGTTTATCCATCTTAGCTTTACATTCATCATGACTCACACTTGCAACATCCATATCAACCTGATCCTGTTTCTGTTTCTGCAGAACACGGTACGCGGCGTTCAATTCGTGATTGTCCCTATAAGCTGTCTCTAAATCATTACGTACCTGATTGATCTCGTCCTGCAATTCACCCATCTCATCACTCAATTGTGCATTTGCGGCACTCAACAAATCATTAATTTGTACCACCTGACTCTTATCCTGTCTTAAACTTTCACACTCATGCTTCAGAGTACACATTTCTTGTTCACCAGCCTGTGCAGAATGATGCAATAGTGAGTCCTTTTCATTACGCAGAGATTGGAGTTCTGACTCCAAGTTCTGCTGTATCGAATACATTCTGTTTCCTGCAAACCCACCTCCTGCTTAAAGATGCGATCTGCAGGTCAAGGGTTGAAACCTCGCTTGGAGGCCTCAAAGCAGCGTGAAACCACGACCATCAACCTTTAGCACAATGCTTATTGGTTGATTATCGCGCCTCTGCGTACTGGGTTGAAATCCCAGTACAGGGTTTTCGGATTGACTTGCGTCCCTCATGGAAGTCAGCCCATCCTCCATGGGAGGTAAGAAAGTTTGAGACATCGAGTCTCAGTTCTGCTTCAGATATCTGATCGGTGGCCATTTATGTGGAAGACAAAAATTCAAACTGTGAAAAAGACCACGCGTTGCGTATCGATCCACAACACGAGTACTTTAAACACAGCCGGGCTACTGTATAAATTGTAGGCTTGCAATTCAAAGCCGCTATGGAGTGGGTCGAGACAGCATCGACCGCACCCAAAAAGTCAGCCAGACCTTGCAAGTATCTACAAACTGGTAGAAAAGACGGGAGAGGTGATACGGGAATGTACACCTGCAGTCCCCGTGGGAAAAGGGAAATTTACAGCAACAAGTGAAAACTTACAACACCCAATATTGCCTGCACACAGTCGCCAATTGTAAGAGGTCTGAACCTCACTTTCAGGTTCTTGGCAATATTGGGGATGCAAATAATCACAGACAAGTTGCATTCAAGTAATAAACAGGTTTATTACTACAGAAAGGGATAAGTCACAGTTGCCCTAAGCAGTTCTTACCAATAGAACTGGGAGCCAGTGCTAAGCGTTCCCTACACCTTGAGGTTTCTTTGTAGTCTCTTGGGATCTCTCGGGTCTCCGGGTGTAAAGCCTGTGCATAACATTATATACCTATGATAATTACTATGGTTACTGAAAGATAGAAACATTTCTAGTTACAGAGATGAGCCCTATTGGCTAAAATTAGAGGTGGCTCCACGGTCCAAGATAACATTATATAATTCTGTAAAGTCATCAGTTTTAGAACAAAGACGTTCTTATACAAAGCCTTACATAACAAGGTGGCGGGTGTCCATCACCGAAAGATGGCAATGTTGCCTTTACACATTATAATTACTTCAAGGACAGGTGTCTTGGCATCTGACAAGTAAGAAATAGACAGAAAATACATGGTATAATGTGGTGCATTAGCAAGCAAAGTGAGTTACAATAATATGTATTCATATCCTGACATCTACTCTTGTACGGTAGATGCCCTTAGCCCTTCGTATTAGTATAGCCTATGCCTAAATATTAGCTGTCTACGGAGTACCCCTGAGGGTATCAATTAGGGTGCAAGGACCTTGTGTTACAAATCAATACTAAAAGACATTCTGTTTATATCTACACCATACCTACTTGATTCCTGTTGTACCACAATGAACATAGTTATCACTTTGATAGCATCAGTGACAGAAATGTGGCAAACCCAAACACTAGGCATACAGCCTGAGTATGAAACAACTGTTAAAAAAAATTACACTGTGTCCATAAGTGGCATAGATCACTCATTGACAACAATAGTAAATGTATTACTATTTGAATAAGTTAGTCATCACAGATGCAATGAGATTGTCTTTATCAGGTACAACATACTCAGTAAGTGCCTACAGGAAAATCTATCCTATATACATCTCCGATACAGGTACGTCATTGTTGACTCAGTAATGCTATGATATTTAGAAGTTGCTTGGCCTGATCCATGCAATTACACTGTTTCTTACAAAGAATACCTACTGCTTCTTTAGTATTGAAACACACTAAAGGTCTATGTATGTACATCAGCAGTATACCTTCATCAGTAAGAATGCATCTGATACTGGCAGTACGAATTTCACAGCGTTGAACAGGCAATACTTTTCCATACGTTTTACATCAGCCTCTCTATCTTGAATAAACCGTTGCAGTAAATGTACTACTATGTAAATCACATACTAAATGTAACACTACTTTTATCTTGAGCATGCTAGCGTCTTGTAGTTAATTTATGTACTTCTCTTAATTAATGTATACTCACTAGTGTTAAACCTTTCTACAACTGTCATTGTGCACCTTCAGCATTTATATTGACTAAGGCACAGTACCAGTTGTGGTGTAGTATAAGGGCATCGATAGGTAAGGCCATGCAACTACTAAGTGTGGTACGTTGTGTGCAGCTGCAATCAGGGATGTGTACGTTTGGTGTACATGGCCTCAGTTTTGCTGTTGATCTCCACTGAGCATGCAGTACCTGGTCAGGTGGGTGGGGATGTCTCGTAGTACATTTAGACAATTGTTTGTTATTTCTGTCACCTGCTGCTGGATGTCTGTCATTGGTTGTGTTGACTTGGTCCTCCCCCATACTTGCATATGTGTGTGTGTGTGTCTGTGTGTGTGTGTGGTGCTGGGGGGGATTTGGAGTTAGGGTTTTCAACCCTAACAGCGAATTTCCTCACTTTTGTCGCTGTGGAACAACCCTAACTAATGCATTAAACAGGTTTTGCCTTTAATTTCCCTTCTTTTGAGAATGATAATGAGAAATAGTGAATGTAATGTCTTGCGGCGGGAGCGCTTGTGTGGCATGGTAACAGGAAGAGCAACGCAAACTAGAAGCCTTAACAGTGGCGCACATGGTAACTAAGCATAAATGACAACAGAAAGGGCAATGCACCGGTGGCATGAGCAGGAACAGTCTGCCACGTGATGTGTTGTCACATAGTAACATGGTGCCTGCAAACGGAAATGTCAAGGGCATGGTGTTGCAAATTGAAACAGAAAGAGAAACAGTACTGTAGACACAAATGGCAAAAATAACGAAAGCATAGCGCAAATGAAAGCATAAAGGATAGCACTATGATAAGCCCCGGCTCGTACGTAATGCAGCAGTGGGCGTGGGCCCAAAGGGCCCGCATTCCCACCACATGATGTCTTGTGGCATAGTAACAGGAACAGCAATGCAAACAGAAGCACTAACAGTGGCGCACAAGGTAGCATAAGCACGAATGAGAACAGAAAGGATAACGAACATGGTGGCGTGAGCGGAGATGGTGTGCCACGTGATGTCTTGTCACATAGTAACATGGTGCCTGCAAGCGGAAATGTCAATGGGCATGGTGACCAAAGTGAAACAGAGAAGAGAAACAGTACGGTAGACACAAATGGCAAAAAAATAACAAGAAACACAAGCGCAAATGAAAATGCAAAGGATGACGCATGTGGTGGCATAGACGTCAACGGTAAGTGAAACGGGCATGGAACCGCATGCGGAAAGAGCAATGGTAACAGTAATGTAAGAGCACAGGCTGGTTTTCCTCAAAAGCTGAATAGAGAAAGACAGCGAGTACAAACAATGTATGCATAATAATGGGTATCGGAGCAGAAAATGAGGACTTGGAATACTAAATAGGTTATATCTCAAGAACCGTATGACATAGATTCCGGTGATGTCATGGTCCTCACTGCATCCTAATATGGTAGCTCCCGTGGTGACCGTCGAAAAACCTCCAAATTACTACCTTCAAATACAAAACTAACAACCCTAAACACTACGGAGGATAAAATATGCCGCGGGCAAGGGATCGTTTGAAGAATAAAACCTGCCCTGCGCCAGATGAAGAGGGATTGTCGTGCGGCGGCTCCGACAGTGAGGGCTCCCGGGTCTCGTCGGCCTCATGCCAAAGTGCACCTACCTGTAGCCATCCCACTACTGAGATCCTGCAACGGCAAATGACACAGATGCTAGCTGAAATTTGGGACTTCAGGAAAGAAATGAGGTCTACAATTACAGGGCTGCGCACTGACATCAATAAGCTGGAGAAGCGCCAGGAAGCTACCGACGCGCAGGTCACCGAAACAGACCGCAGGGTTGATACTGCCGAACGGGCCATAGTGCAACTGCATCAAAGTCTTAAACAGCAACAAGACAGAAGGCGGAGGACGGAAAGCAGAAACTGTCATAATAACATCCGGATTGCAGGCATTCCAGAGGGCCGGAGGCTCAGATGCCATCCAGTTTCTCCAAGATACCCTCATAAGTTGCTCACGCTTTCCCCTCACTGCACCTTGGGTTCGAGTTAGTTCCTGCACTCTGGGCCCAAAGCCAGCCCGGGAGCCCGACCAAAGTGATCTGGCTAAATTCTTCGCTTTCAAGAGAAAGAATCCGTACTGCATGCTACCTGGAGGAAGAGTGGTACTTCTCGACAACCAAAGGCTATTTTCGAAAATGATTTGCCTCGAGGTCATGTCAAGCGAAAGGCCTACATCCCCATAATGAAGTCGCTTAAATCCATGAGCATCCGCTTCAGGAACCATATCCAGCAAAGATGATCATTTTCTTCAAGGGAGGCCCTCACCTTCGACTCTCGGCTGCTGCAACGTCGGCCCTGAAAGCAAGGAACATAGATATTCCTCAACAGAGATCCAGGGGCAGCAGCAGCTCCTCGATCATGGCAAGAATCTCAGAAAATGTGGAAGAAGGACAACATGGTGGTAGTAGGGGATTACTTCGCCGGGTCTCAAGGGCCATACAAGATGAGCTTAACAAACTGAAGGCAAAACACTCTGGCAATGATCCTGAACGATGCGGACCACCACGGAGCTCCCCTTGAACTAATTTGGACTGTCCAGAATAACAAGTATTAACTATGTGCCTGATGGCCAACTATAAATATGTTAAGGTTTGAGCTGCCTGCAGTCTGGGTCCTCGACTATTTGAGGGGCGTAAAGTAAGTAGAGACCCGCATTGATGTCGCTTGCTGAACGGGATCTCAGCCTGGTGAGCTATGGTGGTTAAAATCTCCGTTGGAGTAATGCTCCCGCCGGCCTTTGCCTCCCCTTACCATCCAGGACTGCCCCAGACCAGGGGGGACTCCCCGTTGGACTTTCTCCCTGTTTTTTGGGAGTCCTCCATCTCCCTCATGAGGTTATTGTTTCTGTCAAGGGAAGTGACTAAAAACCAGTGCTCCCCATGCTTTGGGCGGACTGTGTTGAATTGTCCTGGCCCGTTCCATGATGACCGCCCTCACGGCTTGGTCGAGCTGGGAGACATGGGCCTTCCATCATAATCTAGGGAACAAGAGATGCTTTACTATATATTGGTTCCCTGGGTTAGACCCTGTCTCTCTATTTTTACCGGGCGGAGTGCTCGGCCCGGTGAAGAGGAGGGTTGGGTTTTGGATTCTGGGAATACGTGGCGAGTGCGATTATAGGCCTGGTGGAGGCCGGGAATATGCAACACAGCTACGGAAGGCCTGGTGTTTGGACCCAATCCTGAACCTATTGAAGAGGGCATGATGGTGTCGCTTCCCCCATTGACCTGGCGACTTATGGGAGGTGGGTGGGAGGCTGCAATTGACTACAACAGAGGTCTGCAAGGTACCGGGCACTTTCGTGGGGGCCCCCCCCACGTGCTCTCCCGACACCAGACTTCTGGTACTGTGGCAGGTGGTCTTGGTGAGGTGGAGTGTGGTTTTAACACATTCCGCATGCCCTCCCCCCCTTTTTTTTTATGTGACCCCCTGAGCTAGTACCCCAATATTGCAAGAGATATTTAAATGGATACGCATGCCCGGTGAGTCGTGATGGGTGCCAGTCAAGTGACTGCAGGGTTGTGGGGCCAAGTTTGGGGGTGGGGGGGAGATGCATTGATGTCTATTCCACAACGCCTAGCTGCTAAGCTTATCTTACAGCAAGGGGTCCTGCCGCATGGTAGGCTCATTCACTCGTGCGAGTTATGGACCCTCATAAGGAAAGTAACAATGGTGTCTGATGAACACGTTCCCCCCACCGAACCCTAGGCAATCTAGGCCCCCCGAGGCAGATTCTGATATGTCGGGCTGGGCGGTGGCGGATTTCCCAGCTCGCCCTCTGGATCGGCCCCCCCCGCCCTCTGTCTCCTCCCTTGCTTAGCGGGACTGTCTCACCTTTATATTAGCGGGGGCCATCCCGGAGTGCCGGGGGAACCCTACCCCCCCTGCTCCTGGCTGGAGAGGAGAGACCGAACCAGACTTAGCAAAGCCCCAAAAGTAGAGGGGATAGGCTTCCTCTCCGATCAAAATACTAAACCGAGAGCTTGGTGGTGCTGGCTACCCTGGCCTCCCCTGCATTGGATAGTAACCCTTGCATTGCCTCTTGCCTAAGGCCAACTTCTTTCTTCTATACAACTCCCCATTTTAATGGTGGATCACCGCCTTGGCCTATGACGTCCTATTTATCAATCCCTTTCCCTATTCCCCTTCCTTATATTTTATCTTCTCTGTCTTCCCTTTGATTCCCCTCACTTTATCCTTTAATTGACACTATCAGTGTCAGGAGGACCCCCATCACGGGAAGATTCCTCCCTGGAGGAGCTTAAGGGTCTGGAAATGACCCTAATCCATGGAAGCAGCAGTTACTGTTATCCCAATGGAGGGGCCCAGTTAGCCGCCTGTTGGAATATGTTAGATGTTAGGTTTTATATGTTTGTAGTTGTAAGTTTTCTGTTGCAAGTTAACTCTTCTACAGGAATTTTTGTAGAACACATGTATGTGTTGCAAAAGTAGCTGTTTTAATAACACAGTCGAACATCTTTTATGAAAGTGGATCCAAGAGGTATGCAGACTAAAGGTCCTCGAGATCTTTTAATTATCCCAGGGGACGGTTGGGGACTCCTGGACAGTGTCCTATCCCAGCAAATCCCATGACCTCTTCACACTTCAAGCTACTTTCCCACAACATCAACGGCCTGACCTCCCCGGTTAAGAGATCTAGAGTCTTAACCTACCTGAAGGAAAGCAGAGCTGATTTGATCTATCTGCAAGAAACCCACTTGAGCTCTAAAGAACATGCTAAACTGGCACAGCTAAGCCATGGGGAGGTGTTTTACTCCTCCAGTGGCTCGGGTAGATGCAAAGGAGTAGCGATCATAATCCCCTCTGACCCGGGAATGCAGTGGGCCGACCCTCAGGGTAGGCTTGTTATCGTGCAAGGCACGTTGGGTGCCATCCAGTAACCCTGGCGAATGCGTATTTCCCCCCAGGACTACCAACCCCCCACTTAAAGACGCTCTTAGATAGGATAGTTCAGATGACCAAGGGAACACTCCTTCTTGCAGGGGACTTTAATCTTCTCCCTGACGTGGCCCTGGACTCATCCAACCCACACCCTCCCAGGCAAACACCTAATCAGAAGTTTTTTAGGAGGTTTATACAGAAGTGGGCTGGTGCAATGTCTGGGCGCTGCACGCATCCTCGAAACCCAGTAACTATACTCACTATTCCTCGCACAATCGCACTCACTCTAGTATTGACCAAACTTATACCCAAATCTAACACCTAAATATTCTCCAAGACGCAAGAATAGGTGATATAGTCCTATCTGATCATGCCCCCCTAGTCACTACCTGGGACGTGGGGCTACAGGTTAAAAATACTAGATGGAAGCTCAACCCCTATTATTTACGCTCCAAGCAGTTCCAAGAATACCTGGTAGACAAGATTGAAGAAATAGTTAGGAACAACCCCCCCCCAGAGGAGTCGACCACTGCAATTCACTGGGATACAGTGAAATCTGTCCTATGAGGGCACATAATCCAGTACACAGTGAAGTTAAATAAACAAAGAAGAGAGCAAAGGGCTGCCCTAGAGGACACACTACACTTTCTGCAAATGGCCCACAAACAAGGAGATGCTTCAGTTCTTCCCCAACTGCAACAAACAAAATCGGATCTTGACCACTTAGTATTACAACAAACAGAGATTGCTCTGACGTTTCTGAGACAAAGATATTACGAAGTAGGGCCTAGAGCAACACGATTATTAGCCTACCAAATTCGACGCCAGAAGAAATCTTGGTTATATCCACCATTAGATATCCCTTACGGTCAGCTACTAACCAAGCTGTATGATATCACCGGGGCATTCACTCCTACTACTCCACTATACACCTCGAAAACCACCGGAAGATCAACAAATAAAACAATATCTCACGCTATCACAATGCCCACACTTACAGATCAGCAAAAAGCTCTCACTAGTCCAATTACAGATATGGAACTGTCCGCTGCCTTAGCCAGAGTTAAAACTTTAAAGGCCCCAGGTCCAGGCGCCTAGGAATAGAGTTTTACAAAATGCTTAAACCCCAGGTTTTCTACAAACTTTTGGGACTTTTAATTCACTCCTGGAAGGTGATTCCCCGCTCTCTGGTCATACGCAGACCATTTCAGTTATCCCTAAAATGGAAACCCCCAACTCTCGGTTCCTATAGACCAATCTCGGTATTAAATACGGACTACAAGTTATTTATGTCTATTCTGGCCCATCGTTTAGATTCTCTTCTCCCTCAGCTCATAGACAGGGACCAGACTGGTTTGTAGGAGCCGCTACCACCACGGATAATATCAAGCGCACCCTGCATCTAACTCATGAGATGCAATCCTCCAACGCACCCTCAGTATTAGTCAGCCTTGACGCCGAAAAGGCGTTTGATAGGGTGGCATGGCCTTTTCTATACCAAGTCCTATACAAAATGGGGATCCCTCCAACTTTAATTAAGGTTATACAAA
The DNA here is from genome assembly GCA_016271365.2 of Neoceratodus forsteri. Classification (NCBI taxonomy): domain Eukaryota; kingdom Metazoa; phylum Chordata; order Ceratodontiformes; family Ceratodontidae; genus Neoceratodus; species Neoceratodus forsteri. The sequence continues at coordinate 364,069,907 of CM057449.1, read as the reverse complement.
ACATCTATGCTACCCCCCAGGCATGTGTCAAAATCAATGGGCATCACTCTGAGTATTTCCAGCTAGGAAGGGGAACAAGGCAGGGCTGCCCTCTCTCCCTCCTTTTATTTGCTCTATTTATAGAACCTCTTGCACAGTATATTTGGGAGTCACAGAGTCTTGCTGGAATTATGCTAGGAGGGGTAGAACACCGGGTAGCCCTATACGCGGACGATGTGCTGCTGTATCTCCAGAACCCGGAGAAATCGCTCCCAGTTATAGGACAGCTCTTAGATGAATTCGGACAGATGTCTGGCTATAAGCTTAACCTCTCCAAAACTGAGATCCTTACATTTCATTACTCCCCGTCCCCTACTGTGCAAAGGTTATTCCCCTGCAATTGGGTCCTGTCTAAATTAAAATACCTGGGAGTCCAACTTTCTCGATCCTCCACAGAGTATTATAAAAATAATTATATACCTTTTACTTCCCAACTTAAAACAGACCTGGCCGCTTGGAACGTTCTACCCTTGAGCCTCACTAGAAGAATAGAATTAATTAGAATGGTAGTCCTCCCCAGAGCCCTTTATTTATTTCAAAACATTCCCATTCCTCTCGCAGATAAAGCATTCCAGTTATGGAACCGCCTTATCTCTAGGTTCATCTGGACGGGGCAGAGGCCCAGAGTTCGCTTCAAGTTACTTACTCTTCCAAGATCTGGAGGGGGACTTGCACTACCTGACCTCCGGATATATCATAACGCTGCAATGTTATCACACCTGATGGCAAGGCAAAACGGTATAACTACTCCACACTGGGCAGAAATCGAAAGGTCACTTATCAGCAATAGGGACTACTTTAGAGTTATATATGGACAGTGTGAAATGATACCTCCCCCAGATCTTACAAACCCGTGGATAACTCACTGCCTAAATTCGTGGAGATACATTAGGAGCTCACAGCACTTAGAACCCTTTTTATCTCTTATATGCCCAATAGCAAGCTTAGACCAGTTCACTCCTAATAGAATGGACCACGGGTTTCTTACCTGGGAAACACTGGGGCTCACATACCTTCCCATGAATTATAGCACTAGGGCCTGACGCCTTCACTGAAATCCAATCCCTGTAGCATTCACCACGTAGGGACTTCTATAGATTCCTACAGCTTCGTCATTACTATGAATCCCTGCCGACCTCTGCACGGAATCCCACACAGATACCTCCCTGATAAACCAACAGATCCGACTAAATAATTCCCATAAACAAAAACACTTAATTTCAGAGTATTACCGCTCCCAGAAATCATATGAGCTAACCATTATGGACAACATTAGACTTCTATAGCAAACGGAGCTGGAATGCCCCGTCCCCCAGGAAGAATGGCAGATAGCGTGCCAATATGTTACTAAAGTAACTAGCTCCCACCAGTGGCGTGAATACGCATGGAAGGTCCTTATTCAATACTTTAGGACACCTATAATCACCAGCCACTATGCTCAAACCAGGTCTGCAGCCTGCTGGCACCAGTGCGGGGAGGTCAGAGCCACCCACACACACATAACGTGGACATGCCCCAAACTTCAGCCCTTTATATTAGCCCTCCAAACTAATCTGCAGGAACTCTTTGGCTCACAGTTTCAACTAACCGGTAAGCTATACCTCTTACTGCTAACCCCAAGGGAACTAAGGCATCCAACTATTAGATACCTCCTCTTCCTTCTTCTCCTGACGAAGAAAGCCACCACAAAACCATGGCTAACTACAAAATCCCAACCATACAAGACTGGTGGCATATTACTAAGCAGATTTATTATATGGAGCGAATAACCCATAAACTAAATGACCGGGAAGACCAATTCAACTCCAGGTGGTCCCGATGGCAGCTATACTATGTGCTACAGGATGACACCTTCTTCCCCTAAGTAGGGCTGATGAGCTGGAGAGCCCTCCTGTTGGTTGAAACTTTTTGGACCCACTCTGAGATCCCCAGAATCGCAGACTGTAAACCATCCTCCCCATTACAATCTCCCTTTCCCCGCGTCTCACACCCTCCCCCCTTTTTACTCCCCCCCCATTGTGCTGGGCTTGGATACTACCGGACCATATATTGGGTGCCCCCTTCCTCCCTCCTGGTTCACACTTATACTCACTCAGAGGATTATTATGCTCTGCACTAACTTAAACTCAGGGGTGAATATGTAAAAGCATAATTAAACTACAAGAATTCAGAACTTACTGAGTAGCTCTGTTTATCAGCTTGTCCATTAAGTAGTAGCAACTACATGTCTAAGTTGTGAAGTTACATCTACTCAATGCATTCTTTAAACCTTTACCCTTTATATATTATATTTAAATAATTAAGCCAAGACACTAATTGTAAGCTATAAATACAAATTTATTATTTGAAACTATTAATGTTCTAAGGGCTTGATCCCACAGCCATTTGTAAAGACGGATGTTATGAACTGATTGATGTGTTGACTGTGTATACTAAAAGTATAATAAAGATGAAATTGTAAAAAAAGAACCGTACGACGTAGAAAAAAAATTTAAAAGTTGTATGATTTATGACTGTCCTGGCTAGTTTTATATTTAGCCCCATTAGGGGCTAAGAATTTCTGACGAAAAGTCATTATCTCGCACCATTTCGAGATACAGGCCATGAAAATTGGCGCCGTAATGTTATCCTATGGGAAGAAAGAGAAGTTGAGCACCATAACTTTGCCTCCTGTAATATTTTTCACCAAACCACTGAAAGCACATCTGTGGGCTGTTGGCTGTCTTCCTTCCAAATTTCAGGAAAAAAGACCAAACCGTTATTTTGCAGCAGGGTGCCAAAGGATTCCTGTAATGCATCAGGCGCCGTAATGTTATCCTATGGGAAAACCCATCAACTTTGGAGTGCTGTAACTTTGCTGCCATGTAATATTTTTTCAATACAACACTGAAAGGCACATCTGTGAGATGTCGGCTGCGTTCCTCCAAATTTCAGCCCAAAACTCCCAACCGTTCTTTTGCAGTGCAGTGCCAAAGAATTGCTGTCATTTTCCCACAGACTAGAAAATTACTGTCACAATTTGTGACTTTACTTAAACAGCTTTGACGACACTTTAGTAGTATGAAAGTACTTTGTGAAGTACTTTTCCAGAAATCTGAAAACATATTTCTGGGGTGCTTTACCCCAAAATAAAGACATGGCTAGCATCCTCAGGGTCCGACTAGGTGAATACAAAATAATTAGGTTGCTAGAGGGTCCCAAATTTAAATGCCAACATTTTCTAATCACCAACTGAAAACAAAATGGCGATTTGCAAGTAACAGGCCCATTGCAGTAAAAAGTGCATTTGCGAAAGTATTGAACTTTTGTTAACCTTTCCATTGACTTATAATGGGAAATTGTTTTGAATAACTTTTGCACCGTTTAATATTTTTTCACCAAATCTTCAAAAGGCACATCGGGGACCCCAGCCACATGTTCCCTGAAGATTTCGGGCCAGTCGTGCAAACCGTACGACCTGTACGCACGACCATAGAATTCCAGAAAAAGCGTAAATGCGTGCTCAAATCATGCTTAATAACTCCGCAGCCGTGTATCCGACTGATTCAAAACTTGGCAGATGCCAAGGCATATGGTTCTTGATCATGTATTCTAAATTTCAGCCAAATCTGTCAAACAGTTGCAAAGTTATTAAGGTGCAAATTTTTGGGGTTTAACATAGAAATGGCTCCTCTACCATAATATATATATATATATATATATCTGTGCCCGGCCTAGCCTTGGATGGATGTGCATGTGTGGCGGCACATGCACCCCGTGGCTCTGAGGTTCCCTTCCCTTTCGTGCTGCCCTGTCCACCTACACCATCCTCAGGTCTCCACCTAGGGGCAGTGGAACTATGAGGGGTGGCAGAAACTTCCCTGGGAGAGGACAGCTGCCTTATGGCCATTCAATCCTACTCCATTCCTTCCCCCCCCCACCGGAACACCAATGACCCTGGCTCATTCCTGAACCCGAGTCACCAGTGCAGCACAAGGTAAGGAGTCCAGTGCCTCATCCCTCAGTGCTACTGGGCAGGCTGGGTGTGTGTGCCTTAAAGGGAAAAGAACACTGCCAGAAGTGTGGATGTACATCATATACCACTCCTAGAACTACTACTGTTACAGGTGAGTAACCTGTTTTTTCTGTCCTCTCATATTCTGTCACTTGTCTGTCTCTTGTCTGTCTGATTGTACAGTCAAACTTTCTGAACCAGTCACTCTGATGGGCTCACAATTTCCCTTCCTTCACTTGCTGCTTTCTTTCTTTCTTTCTTTCTTTCTTTCTTTCTTTCTTTCTTTCTTTCTCTGTGGTTAAAACAATATTTAGGTGAATCTTTATGTGAAACTGAGATCCGTGGGTGTTGTAGGGTGTGGATAACTCTGTGGACTGAACACACTGCACAGTAGTGTGACACAGATGTGAGTAAAAAATCAGCAAGTTTATTTTACTTAAGCATATATCTTCATTTAGTAGGACATATATATAACAGTGTACTGGTATGACATAAATAAAAAAAACATAAATGGCAACCATAAATCATAGAAATCACTGGGAATACTTGGCCAGAAAGGGCTAGCCATCCCTAAATCATAGAAATCACTGGGAATACATTGCCAGAAAGGGCTAGCCATCCCAGTTCTGCTTCAGTTCCTGGGTACAATGCTCAGAGCTCCCTGCTGGAGTCTGCCTCCAAACCTAACACCTATCTGAAGTGGCTTAAAATAACAGCCCTTATATACCTGCTTACAAACCCATGTGACCTTCAGCCCGCCCCATCTAGTGATTCACACTTTTAATTTAAATAAATACAGGCTGTTTTTAATTCAATCATCAATTAACATTACTATTATAACATTTATATAACATGACACTGGAAACAAATGCTTTCTAATTTGTATTTTGAAAGAAAACCCAAACAACTTCATGAATAATAGGTGAGCTGATGCTAGCCATCCAAAGGATGGCAAACAAGGGTGAGGTAGTACTGGTTGGAGACTTCAATATTCCAGACGTGGACTGGAGCATCCCAGCAGCAGCATCAACTAGGAGCAGATTTATCCTGGACTCCCTTCAGGGTGTCTTCCTCAAGCAACTGGTCATGGAACCAGCTCAGCAGAAGGCAATACTGGACCTTGTGCTCACAAACAGGGACAGTGTGATGGGGGTAACAGTGGGGGCACCTGGGAACAGTGACCACCAGTCATTGTGGTTTGAAATCACAGAAAGAGCAGAACCAAACCACACAAAACATGTATCCTGGATTTTAGGGGCAGACTTTGGGAAAATGGGGAGATACTTGAAAGAGGCATTAAGGGAATGGGACAGGAATCAGGGGTTGAAGAACAGTGGGCAGTATTTAAAATGGGATTGCAAGAACAACAGAATTATGCATTAAGCAGGTTAGCAAGAGGAAAGGAAGAGGACCATTATGGTTTTCCAAAGAGGTAGCAAAAAAGTGAAAGCCAAAAGATTGCATTCAGGCAATACAAAAGACACAGGCAGAAGGGGATAGGAGAAGTACCAGGAGAGCAAGGAGGCAGGGAGGTCAGAAGGGAAGCCAAAGCTCAGACAGAAGAACACATTGCAAAATCAGTGGGTAGAGGGACAAAACCTTTACAGGTACATAAGTGAAAAAAGAAAGACAAAGGGAGGGATAGTGAGACTGAAGGGGAGGATGGGGGCTGCATGGAGGATGACAACAGTAAAGCTGACATATTGAACAGGTATTTCTGCTCAGTCTTTACTGAGGAAGAAAGCAGGGTAATGGGTCTGAATGGGTACAGGGGTGAGAATGGTGCAAGAAATGGACACAGAGTCCCTTACACGAGAAAGGGTCCTGAAGGAACTGGAAGTAATAAGTTGATAAAGCAATGGGGCCAGATGGGGTGCACCCCAGGGTCCTTAAAGAACTAAGAGAGGTGGTGGCTGAACCTCTGGCTATCCTGTTTAGCTCATCACTGGAAACAGAGGAGGTACCCAAAGACTGGAGGACAGCAGATGTAGTCCCCTTATACAAAAGCGGGAACAAAGAGGAAGCAGGGAACTACAGACCAGTCAGCCTCACCTCGGTAGTGGGGAAGATCATGGAAGCACTACTGAAGGAGAGATTGGTGAAACATCTAGTTGTCAATGGACTACAGGACCCAAGGCAGCATGGTTTCACCAGGGGGGAGGTCATGTCAGACCAACCTCGTTGAGTTTTTTGACTGGGTGACTAGGGAGGTGGATCAGGGGAGGGCAGTGGACATGGCCTATCTGGACTTCAGTAAGGCCTTTGACACTGTGCCACATAGAAGACTACTACACAAACTGGAGAATATGGGTGTGGGCAGGACAGTAGTGTGGGTGGGTAGGTAACTGGCTGGGTGGCAGGACACAGAGCATGGTGGTAAATGGCTGTTACTCCACAGAGGGAAGAGTGACCAGTGCGGTACCACAGGGATCAGTGCTGGGACTGGTCCTAGTCAACATCTTCATCAGTGACATTGTGCAGGACCTAGAAGGCAGAATTTCACTGTTCGCTGATGACACAAAGCTCTGTAACAGAGTAGACACACCAGAGGGTGTAGACAGAATGAGAAGGGACCTGCAGAAACTTGAAGAATGGTCAGGGGTTTGGCAGTTGAAATTCAATGCAAGGAAGTGCAAGACAATGCATATGGGCACAAAAACCCTGGCACAATATATCAGTTGGGGGTGAGGATATAGCATGCACCAAACAGGAAGGAATCTTGGGGTTATCATCTCTGATGACCTCAAGGTAGAAATCAGTGTGACAAGGCAGCAGGTAAAGCAAATAGGATGCTGGGATGTATAGGCAGGGCATCACCAGCAGGAAAAGGGAGGTCATAATTCCACTATACAAGACACTAAGTGAGGCCCCACCTGGAGTACACAGTGTACAGTTTCTGGAGACCATACCTACGTAAGGACATGAACCAGGGTAGAAGGTTCAGAGGAGGGCAACAAAGATGGTGCATGGATTGCATCACAAGTCCTATGAAGACAGGTTGAAGGAACTGAACATGTACTCCCTGGAGGGAGAGGAGGAGAGAGGGATATGATAGAGACATACAAGTATCTCACAGGGAGGAACAGGGTGCAGGAATACACTATTTTTAAGTGAAAAAGATGTACCAGGACTAGAGGGGCATGGGATGAAGTTGGAGGGAGGACGATTCAAAGGAAACATGAGGAAGAATTTCTTCACAGAACGGGTGGTGGACAAGTGGAACACCCTGCCAGAGGAAGTGGTGGGGCTGAAACAATCGTGGGATTTAAGAATGTATGGGATAGACATAAAGGAATTCTGGAGGTCAGGGGTAAGGGGCAACAGACTTCTAGGAAAACAAACTGAACTTACAAGCTCAAATGGGCAGACTGGGTGGGCCATAGGCCCTTATCTGCCGACACTGTCTATGTATCTATGTATCTATGTATCTATGTAATAATTAACAAACTCCACCTCCATTCAAACGGTCCTGCCTTGGACTGTATAAATATAGTAACTGTAGGGCCAGCAGGCTCCTAAAGGAATCCTGCAATCAGAGGAGCAGACCAAATAAGGGGGTAAGCCAGCTCCTTCCATTAGAGCCATTTTCCACTTACATTTAAACGTGTCACAAATAAATAAAACAAAGCACTTAATTCAGTGGTTTTCTCTGAGCAAGTAATATAAATAAAGGGTAAAGTAGACTCAGGAAGACGAGAGCTAAGACGCTGAAGGGAGGAGGCAGATGCCTATCTTGTTCACCTCCCTTGGTGCTCCGCTTCCTGTTCGGCTCATTCGCCATTATAATTCCACATTTCTTTCACCTTTCCCCAAAGGCTGTGAGAATACCACCCATGCCAGACAGCAGCCCAAGTGAGCAGGCAAGCTGCATGGTGTGCTGGCAGCCGTAGAAGCGGCCGGTGTCCTATGGTGCCCGAGGGGTCCCCAGCCTACAATAGGCAATCCCTCTCTTCAGTGAAACCCTGAAGTTTCCATCTCAGCAAATGCAATCTGTAAAGCAAAGCTCATCACCTAATAAAGCACCCTGAAAGGAAAGTGTGACAGTTCACTTGTAACTACACAGAGATAGTGACCATAATATGAAAAGCCGCACTGCTGAGGGGGAAGCCCAAACTCACACTCGCTTTCTCTGGGCGGCGGCTTTTCACTTCCTCCCTACAGCTTGGCTGTATGACTGCTTGCACCTAAAACTAGGGAGATAAGGGACAAGAACAACTACACCTCCCCAAAGGCACTGGAGCAGTGTTGGCATTCTATATCCTTCCCCAATACCATATGTTTTAATCCAGGAAGCCAAACCACCAGGAAGACAAAATCAATCATTCTCTCCAGGCAGCAGCTTCTCGTACCTCACTCAAAAGCATATTCTGCCTAACACAGCAGGGCTGCTCAAAAACACTTACACAAAAGGCTTTTCGCTGCTTTCAGTCTGAAGGGGAAGGGGGAAAACATCTTACAGTTCGGACTCCCCTTGTAGCATAAAGTCTGTTACGTTTAAACTGCTCCTTGTCAACCTGTGCAATGTGCACAACTACTCTCTCCTTGTACTGCTGCCAGGGTTCTCTTCTTGTACTGCTGCCAGTATCACTATGGTACCTCACTTACCATGTTTGTATACCATAAGTAAACATTGTCTGTTTGTTGTATATGGGTGCTTGTACAGTATAATCAAACTGTATATCATGACTACTGCTTGTATTTATGTATCACCACCTTGTGGCTCAGGTCACGACTGAAAATGGCTCTCTGGATCAGTGCACTTACCTGGTTACCAAAAACGTAGAGCTGAAGAATAACAGTGACCTAACACACTAGAACAGAAAGGAAGGAAGGAGTATGACCCTTAGCGCAGGTACAGAGAAGGAAGAGCGGCAACATTGGAGAAGACACGGAATGAAGGCCAAGCTACAAGCGAGAAGGCGCATCGTGAGAATTGCACCTGGTGGGGAATAAAATGATGCTGCTTGTCGTCACAGGTGTGTCTGTCCAGGGACTGGAATAACATGAGTGGGACAGGGATTAACACCACAGAGGATTAGTACCAGAAAAGAACATCGGCACGATGGCTAAAGAACTTGGATACTGGGTTGCATACACTGGCAGAGATTGCTCAGGCTACTAGTGATTGGAAATGGAGGTTATCAAGTTGGTCTCAAGGTGTGAAGACCTGCAGTGAGGGATCTGGGGACCGCCAGAGAGGTCATGAGGGCCTCTGTACCTGCCTTCCCCCGCTCCCCGAAATGGCGCTGAAGCAATAAGGTAATTTCAGAAGGACTCCTGAGGCCTACGATTTCTGACCTTTACAATTCCTGCAACAGCTTTAAAATGGACCAGAATCCTCATAAAGGGGCTTACCTGTGGTCTTGAAAAACTGCCCCTTGCTGCTCACTACAAATGAGCCCTCCTGGCTGCTGTGTGGCTGCCGCTGGTTGTAAGGCTCTGCCCCGCCACCCCCACCACCACCCTTGGTCGGCACTCCAACTTATACTTGTTAGATGGTCACGTGAGCTGCAAACTCGTATCAGCTCACTTTGCCATCTGCAAGCTATACAGTCTCACCACTAGGGGCCCCTGGATGGTTTCTGGGATAATTATCCTCTCTCAGTGAAGCCTCTATTCCACAGACTTCACAGACAAACTCAGGTTTGTCTCATTTGAAATTATTACAGCTTCTTCATCTAGAGGCTCCCCTATCTGCTCTTGGGATACCACTCTGTCACAAAAGAAGCCTCTTCTCTCAAAAATCTGCAATTGCTGCCTAAATACCTAGCTTCAATCCCTTGTTTAATTTAAGAAAGAAGGAATCCTGATCCTGGGTATTTCCTGCAGCAGCTTGTACCTCGTCCTTGTCTTCAAGTAAACCCCTACCAGTCATCACAATCAATATGATCCCTCCATATGGGACCCATTTAAACCTAACCATGCCTGGAACCTCACTAGATGCTTGTGGTAGGGCACCACCATCTTACCCTAGGGGGAGGGATGGGGGGCTGACCGTTACCCCTCCTTACTTACCTCCCGGTCACTTGAGCAGGTCCCTCCTAGCCCGTGGGAGGGATATTGAATCTAATCCTGGTCCTTTTTTCCCAAATCTTTCCCTCAACATCCCTTCTCACTCCTTGTGCGCTGACTCCAAAGGGCTCAAACTTGCACATATGAATATTGGCAGTCTAAGGAACAAATTCCCAGACCTCAAAGCTTGGGTGACTCTCTATAAGCCTGACGTACTAGCCTTGACAGAAACCTGGCTAAAGCCTCAGATCTTCCCCTATGAAGTGGACCTAGTGGGCTACCTTACCTTCAGGAAAGGCAGGGTAGGAAAAAAGGGAGGAGGGGTTATTATTTACGTCAGTACTATCCTTCAAGCTAGGGAGCTGGATGTCCCTTCCCTTAATGGTTCCATGGCTGAAATGCCGTTTGTAAAAATACTCCTCAGCAATGCCAAACCCCTCACCATAGGGAGTGTATACTTCCCGCTTCAAACTGCCACCTCCTCCTTGGAATCCCTAACAATTCACCTTGAGGACCTCTCAAGGGGAGAGGCCATACTCCTCAGGGACTTCAATCTCCACTGGCCATCACTACTCTCCTCACCTACTAAAAACCCACTACTCGGCTCCCCACTTATGCAAATTATCGACATCCCTACAAGACTAAACCCCAAGACTGGAAATCACTCTCTCATTGACTGGATCCTAGTCTCCTGCCCGGGCCGTATACTGTTGGCAGGGATTATGGCTGATGCTTTGAGTGACCACTCGCCTACTTTCTGCATCTGGTCCAACAAGCCTCCAAAAATCCCCACTAAGGTCATTGAAGCAAGGAATTACAGTAGGTTTTCTCCAGAAGACTTTTGCTCCGACTTGAGGAAAGCTGACTGGGCCCCTATCATCTCTCTGCCCACACTTGATGAGGCTCTTGATTATTTCGCCCAGGCCTTCTTATCTGCATCTAATATGCACGCCCCTATAAAAAAGCTCAGGGTGCAAGGAAAATGCCATAAATGGCTGAGCCCCTGCCTCAAGCATACCATGTTCCTCCGGGACAAAGCATGGGGCACCTACAAAGCCACTGGCAACTCTACAGACTGGGAGAAGTACAGAGACTTGAGAAATCAGTGCAAAAAATCCCTGAAACAGACTAAATCTCAATACCTAAACAACCTCCAAACTAGTCACCTATGTGACCCAAAAAAATTCTGGGGCCACATAAATCTACTCATAAAGGGTTCCACAAGAAGTCAAACGGACTCCATCCTGGTGAGGGACTCACTGACCAATTCCCCGACCATTATTGCTGAGGCCTTTTGTGCCTCTTTCTATACCCCAAGTGTGTCTCCCCTCCCTGTCCTCCCCAGGCCTACCTTGCACTCTGATGTTGCATGGGTGCACCCACGACCTCAATTCCACATAAAGCTGGTCAAACAGTCAGAGGTACTACCTCTCCTGTGCAAAATTAACCCTTCTTCCACACTGGGACATGACCAACTAGAACCTCACCTGCTGAGGGCTGCCACTCCGGCTATCACCCGCCCTGTCACCCTACTCATAAATAGATCGCCCCGGGAAGGTAAAGTCCCAAAAATGTGGAAAGTGGTGACCATCGTCCCTGTCCCCAAAAGTGGTCCTCGAGACAAACTGGGAAGCTATAGACCACTCTCCCTTCTCAGTCCCATTGGGAAAATTCAGGAAAGACTAGTCTCTACCCAGCTACAGGTCTACGTTGAGCAACACTTTCTCATGGCTGATGTGCAACATGGCTTTAGAAAGGGACATGGCACCGACACTGCTCTTATCCGGCTCATAGCGGACATCCTTGCCTCTATGGACCAGGGCTCCCCAATGGGCGCCTACTTCATCGACCTGTCCAAGGCCTTTGACTTGGTCAGCCATAATCTACTACTCACCAAACTCCAGCTACTAGGACTGGATCACCACTCACTCTCTCCTGGTTTGAGAGCTATCTGAGTGACCGTTCCTTAAAAGTCAGCTGGAAGGGCACACAGTCGGGACTCAGACCCGTCACTGCTGGAGTGCCTCAGGGCTCAATCCTGGGCCCTTCTGCTTTTCTCACCCTTCCTCAATGATATTGAGAGAAACTGCTCCCTCAGTAAGCTCATTCTGTATGCGGATGACACTGTCATATACAGCAGTGACCCCCAACCTAGTGTCATCTCCGCAAAACTGCAGGACAGTTTCTCAACGCTTGAGGCCTGGTTCTCTGTGAATTCCCTTATACTCAACAAAGATAAAACCAAAGCCGTTCTGTTTGGGTCTAGACACTTGGGCCTTGACAGAAGTCAGCTGCTCCAGATCAGCACCAACCAAGGAAAAAGAGTTGAGATCATGACCACCTTTAAATACCTTGGGATCCATCTTGACCAGGAGATGACCTACAGGCCCCATACTGATTCCATAACCCAGTCCATCCACCAAAAGCTTGGTCTCCTCTACTGGCTGGGGGACTCTTATCCCTGGCTGCACGACGGGCAATTGCCTGCTGCAATCTTCTCCCCACCATTCTATATAGTGCCCCACTACTGCAGTTCCTTCGCGAGTTGGAATTCAACAAACTTTCTGTGCTCTATAATCGAGTGGCTCAGTTCGCCACAAACTCCTGTCCTATGAGGCATCACTGTGAGGCACTTAGGGAACTTAAATGGCCCACTCTGTGACACAAACTCGCGTACCCCATCGCTTGCCTTGCCCTCAAGTTCTGTACCCTAGGTCCCCCTCCCCTTCTTAGTGGACTACTCTCCCCCAAAGAACAAAGCCAAACCTTTCGATCATCTGTGAAACACCTCCTGGACATCCCTCGGATAAGTTCCAACCAAGGCAAACGCTCTTTCAAATTTGCTGCCTCCCACCTATGGAACTCTCTTCCAGCTAGTTTGACTGACTCTCTCACTCTTAACCAGTTCAAGTCTGGACTCAAACTTCATCTTCTTAATCTCATTCTCTGTGGCTGCAACCGTTAGCTCCCAAGTCCTAGTCTCATGCCAGCCGAACTGCTCTGAACCTCCCTCCATCCGGTCTGTATTCTTCCAAGCCTACGATGTCAGTCCTCTTTGTTGTCTAACTACCTTTCTAACTTGTGGGTAACCAGGTGCCTGAATGCAAATCTGATTTCTACTACTGTATACTGTTGCTAATGTTTATCTGTGAAACTAATGTAATAGCTGTAAATCATGCCTGAGTCTAATTGTGAGCCTGATTGTTCTATCCCTGTATGCTGTTGCAATGTATATTTGTGTAACTTATGTAATTACTGTAAATAATGCCTTAAATGTCTCTTTATGTAGCTAATTCGGGGTCGTACCTGAAAAAGGGACCTCTAGTCTCAGTGGGCTTACCCGGTTACCAAAATCCAAATAAAATAAAAAAAAAATTAAATAAATATAGCCCTCATAGAGCAAAACAAAGCTAAGCCAGGCTGCTTCACAGAGCTTTTCAAAAGCCCTAAAATGTAGTCTTACTCAGCACTGCGATTAGACCCACACAAAACGGCAGCAAACTCAGTCTGCATAAATCAGGAACCAGGTAATTCTAACACGGCGCTCACTATTTCATAGCACCATAGGAGCACCTGAAATCCTATTAATACAACAGATCCTCCAAAGATACCTCAACCTTTCCAACCCCCTTTCATTACAAATCTGTACCCATACCTGTACCTATATTTTATCACTTCATTTAGGAAAAAGGGGGTTGACATTTTTCTAAAACCCTCACTCATCTTAGGTCGCCCTGGGACAGTGGGTTTGCAAATGTATACAGTTATACTGTTGAAATGAATACAGAAAGCTATTTGGGTATATCTAGAACACATGGGCTTAACCCTGAGGTGTATTTTGACCTCCATAAGCTTGTTTGCAGAGCTGTCAGCAGGAAAATTGGCTGTGGCCAGAATGTCTTAATTGGCTGCACCTGTTTGAGGAAAATGGATGTACTGGTCACAGGAAAGAAACTGATAACATTTGGTACATTGTGTGAAAACAGGAGCTATAGCTTAACAACAACATACAAGTATCTTACAGGGAGGAACAGGGTGCAGGAATACACTATTTTTAATCGAAAAAGATGTTCTAGGACTAGAGGGCATGGGATGAAGTTGGAGGGAGGACGATTCAGAGGAAACATGAGGAAGAATTTCTTCACAGAACGAGTGGTGGACAAGTGGAACACCCTGCCAGAGGAAGTGGTGGGGGCTGAAACAATCACGGGATTTAAGAATGCATGTGATAGACACAAAGGAATTCTGGAGGTCAGGGGTAAGGGGCAACAGACTTCTAGGAAAACGTAAACTGAACTTACAAGCTCAAATGGGCAGACTGGGTGGGCCATAGGCCCTTATCTGCTGACACTGTCTATGTATCTATGTATGTAACTGGATGTAGAATTTAATTGTCAGGTGGAAGCACCTTATAAAAAGAAAGCAATGTTTGTTTGGGGGAAGAGAGAGAGAGAGAGAGATTGATACTTAGATTTAGAGATACCCTCAGATGAAGGATTTTGTTTTGTTTGAACTGTCTGTATAAGAGCTATACTGCACAAGTTTTTATTTTTATTTTATTGTTATTGATGATAACAAAATGCTACTTACTGAGGATTTATATCATATTATATGGCAGGGCTCACTACTGGCCCCCTTCTGGTAGGCAGTGAATCAACTTGCCATGCAAACTCTAGGCTTTGCAACCCAGTTGGACCCCCTTGTCTGGATTTTGGGCCTACCCCCTCATGGTTCTCGTCTCAGAGTCCATCAACTCCACTGGCTGGTTCTTCTTAGTATTTCGGCCAAGCACCTTATTCTAGGCCAGTGATGATCAACCGAAATCCCCTCTCTTCTAGAACTTCAACATGCTCTTACGCTCTTGGCGTCACTGGATCGCATGTCACATGCTGCAGTCAATAAATTCGCAATATATACTGCTTGTTGGGCTCCCTTTCTTGCTTATTTGAAGCCTAGGGTGGGGATAGGTTGAACTCTATTTGTGGTCCTTATTAGAATTTCCTCCTTAGTGTTCCCAGTGGTATAGTCCCTGGCAGGATTTCAGCTTAGCCAGCCACGACATATAATGCAATTTACATAATCACACTGCTCATCAGTAATATTTTGTCAGCATTATCTGGTTACCCAGTCTTTGTTGAATGCTTGCATCATTACTGGGCAGAGAGTTTGGGGGGTTCCCCTTTCTTCTCCTTGCTGTAATACTTTTATCTCTCTCCCTACATATAAGTACATGTGGAAAGTTTATGGATATATTGCTGCTTTGAATCCTCTGCTACTGATGCTTTTGGTGCTTTGTTGTTTATGTTGTACTGTGTTTATTAAAAATTACAATAAAAATTAACTAAAAAAAAAACAAAATGCGACTTGCGAATTTTATGATTTCTCCTGGTTTGCCTATACTTCCTGACCTGTCCCTCAACCACAGCACTCCATGCAGCATGTGTTGGGTCTTATAACCTCCTTATTGTTCACAGTGCTCCTGGCACATCTACACATGAGAACAGCTCAGTGGATACTTATTACACAGTGGCTGCAAGCATCCCACCCCCAGTTGTATGCCATCAAGGAGACGAAACCTCTGGTTAAGTTACTTGCATGGTGGACAGTGGAGGAAAACCTCTTCCATGGCTTCCTATTTCCCAACCAGAGCCTCAGGTGACACTCACCATGGATATGTCCTTGTTGGTATGGGGAGCCCACTTCAAGCGCCTCCACACACAGGGTGTCTGAGGCCCTTCAGAGTCTCATCTCCACACCGTGTTGGAAATGAGAGCTGTGTTGGACAGCCAGCAAGCCCTCGTGGATCTCGTCAGCCACAAAAGTGTCTTCCTAGAGATGGACAACATGTCTGTGATGTATTACATCAACAAACGGGGGAGCACACTTTTACCCCCCTGTAGATAGACAATGAGAGTGTGGGAATGGTGTCTGGATTGTGGATCCTGATCAAGGCAGTCTGTCCGGCAGGAGTGCAGAATAATCTGGCAGACAATCTAAGCCAAACAGAGACCAATACTCAGGAGTGGTCAGCACCAGACATAGTGAGATCGCGGTTCGATAAGTGGGGAAGTCCTGATGTGGACCTTTTTTATCCCCACTCAATGCGAAACTGTCTTGATTCTGCTCCAGACATCCAAGACATGACATTTTCTATCAGGATGCATTCAGCCTGCAGTAGTAAAATTTCCTTCGGTACACATTTCCTCCAGTCCTTCTAGTACAGTGGGTATTGCTCAAACTGGAGGCACATGGGGGCAAGATGATTCTCATCACCCCAGCTAGTTCCAACAGATATGGTTTCCCCTGTTGAACAGTCTTTCAGTCAGCACACCGAGGATCCTTCCACTCAAGACGGACGTACTGACTCAGGGCCCCTTGGTCCATCTCAACCTGCATTCCCTTCACCTTCAGGCCTGGCTCCTGAAGAAGAAGAAGAAGAAGAGATAAACAGGAACAAGGTGCCTCGGAGAGTCTCTGAGATACTTTTGTCGACCTGTAAGCCTACCACCAGAAAGACTTACACCAAGAGGAAAGAATTTTCAATCTGGTGCTCCAAATCCTGCATTGACACCTTTTGGTGTCCTCCTGACAAGGTCATGGAGTATTTATTGGTCTTTTCTGATGCTGGTCTGCAGTACTTTACAGTCAAGGTCCATTTGTGTGGTGTTTTGGCATACTACGAGCCCATTGGTACTCTTTACTTGGCTCAACTGCCATTTTATAAGTGGTTCCTTAAGGACGTCCTATGCACAAAGCTTCCTGTCAGGGAACCCGTAGCTGCCTGGGATATCACCCTTGTGTTGGACATGCTCACCCTTGGACTTTTGAGACCCTGGCAACTTGTGAGCTGAAGTTTTTAACTTGAAGACAGCTTTTCTAATGGCCATCACCTCTGCCCACAGAGTTTATGAAATGCATGCTTTGGTCACAGTTCCTCCATATACTGTTTACTGCTACAAGGTAGTCCTCTGCACACAGCCAAGTTCTTACCCAAGGTGGTGTTGGAGTTTCACTTAAATCAGCCTCTTGTACTGCCTACATTCTTTCCTGACATCCAGAATGAAGGAGAGTGCATTCTGCATTCTCTAGATGTCAAGAGAGCCTTGAAGTTCTACCCGGACAGAACTAAGGACTTCAGGCAACTGAAGCAGCTCTTTGTTTCCTTTGATCCTAATCGGATGGGACAACCTGTAACGGTCAAGTGCATTTCTGCTTGGATTGTCACTGCTATGGTGCAAGTCAGGCTGGAAGGCCATGTATGTGCCCACTCCACCACAGCAGTTGCCGTGTCGCTGGCAGAAATTCACTCTATTCCTATCAGGGATATTTTCAGAGCTGCAACTTGGAGCACAGTGCACACCTTTGCCAAGCATTATGCCATGGATGTCCATATCAGGAAGCACGCCTCCTTTGGGAAGACCATCCTGAATGAATTTCTGCTCTGAGTGAGCCTAGGCTTCTACTGCCTTAGTCCAGGGGATGTTTCATCCGAACTTGGTACTCTGATCCATGAGTGTAAATCAATAGTGAAAACCCAATTGCACATATCCCAGGTAAGAACAGCTGTTCTTAGCCTTTGCTGATTGCAATGTGAGGCCTTCCAGCACCATGCAATTCTGCTTAAAGTTGAGCCAGTCCAAATTCTACCATGGGGATTTGCATATGTTTCTCATGATGCTTTGCATTATTGGGGTATGTGCAGTTGTGTTTTCTTTAAAATTTGGCTGTATGGCCAATATTCTCCAGGATAACCCATGCCTCAGGGCATTTGCTCTGGGGTTCTTTTGTAGTTCTTTTCCTTATCAATAGTGAAAATTGATTCCTGGAAGATATAAAAATTACATACTCATTGTAATTCTTGATCTTCTAGGAATATCTTCACCATTGTTTCACTCGCCTGCCCACCATCCCCTAGGCTCATTCTACTCTGTTGGTCTTCACTCCTTGTTCTTAGTTTGGGCTCTGAAGACACTCTGTTCTGGTTTGTTGACCCATTTTACATGGGTCACCAGGGCTATCTTATACCCTTACGTTAAGTGCATTAGTGTTAGACTATGCTGCACCTCCTCTGTAAAAAAGATACTGAGGTGGTTGAAGGCTGGTGCCAAGGTTAGCCTTGTAGTGCAGGCCAGACTCATGGTGCCACATGTGCATGCAGCTCATTTTGGTACCAGCCCTCCTGAAAAGTTCTAACTCCCGCAGGGTCCTAGGGCCTATGGCTCAGAACCCATGAGTGTGAATCAATGGTGAAGATATTCCTAGAAGAGTAAGAATTACGGTGAGTACATCATTTTAATTTCTCTCTTCCCCTTCTGAGATGGAGTTGTAACAGAGTCTCAGGTCGCGGCATCAGTCAAACCTTCTACCCAACAATCTAGTAGCTATCAGCACCAGACTACCCTTTCACCAGGGTCAGCCCCATGTATAGTGTCAACTACTGTCCCGACATTGATGCCAAATGTTGGCACCGGGCCTTACACTGGCACTACATGCTGTGCCAGCATTGAGGTCAGTGGGGCAGCTGGCATCAACATTGCTCATGCTATTGGTGCTGGTGAAGCTATCAGTGCCAGTGTCGGTGTGGGCCTCGTGGCACTAATTCTGGATACAGAGTGGTCTCCACAGCACGGCCATCTGGGGACCAACTAGACTTTATCTGGCCAGGGGCTCCTTCCATGGACATATATCCACTAGCACGACTGGGGTTGACTGCTGTTGGGTTAGAAAGCTTCACTTACTCCTTCTTTTGAACAAGGACTCCAAGTTGGCCAGAGGGTGTGAGACTGGGCACAAGTTTGGTGAATCAGCAGGCCACCAACATCCCTTTTAGGCTGCTCCCTCAAGTGCCTCTGTCCCTTTTTGATATGGCTGCTGAGACCCTCAGGCCTCTGGGTGATTGTCTCAAAAGCAGCTCTGTCAATGGATGGAGGTTGTTCAGCACTGGTTCAGGAAGACTAACTGCACCATTTCTAATGCTGACCCTAACCCCATCCTCTGATGGGATCCTGGCCTTCTGGCACTCTACATCCTCCTCAGAGGGTAACAAATCCTCAATCCACATCTCCTCTGCTGCAGAAGATGTGCTGTTCCATTGTTTCATATGGGAAGTGTCCATCATTTCATAAGGGGAATGCAGGAGGCACTTGACTGGCCCTTGTTTAGTGGGCAGGAACACTAATGCTATGCCACTGGCCTTCTTGACATTGCCCAGTCAGGGCACAGTAGTGCTCCCTCCCTGGCATACTGCACTGAGAGAGGCCACCATTGGGGTCTGAATGTGTCCTTTCACCACACCCTCTGCCCTGAAGAACCTCTTGACTAGGTACTTGACTCTGATTAAGGCTCCTGGAGAGAATCCTGTGGGGTTGACATCCCTTCTACCACTGATGGGGAGCAGACCCCTATCTGTGACCAGGATGTACTCTCATACCCAGAATCTAGACAGATAGTAGCTTTGGGAAGGAAGATGTTTACTGTGGCCTAGTCAACCCTTACCATAGCATAACACCAGACCCACATGGCAGCTTCCTTGTGAAGCCTGTGATCTCAGATGCACACTCTGCTTTCTGAAATGCCAGTGAATGACAGAGCATGGACTGGCTTTGGCATAGTTGCTAAGGTTGTGGAGGTAGCGCAGCACCTTATGATGCCTTTAAGGTGACCTTTTCTTCGGCAGTATCTGCTTTCAGCCTCAGAAGGATGTCTTGGCTATGCCTGTCCTAGTTAGGGTTGGTAACCTACTGCAAGACCCTAAATGCCACATTCCAGAGGAATTCCCTTTTCTTCCAATGGGTGGTGCAGCAGCTGTTGAAGCCAGCTGCCCTTCCAGTCTCTCAGGATCAGCCCCACTTGCATGTCTTGCCTATGGATGAGGCTGACCCAGGCAGTCCCATGCCTCAGTTTTCCCCTGCTGAGAACTGCAGCTTTCATACCTCTCAGGCTGAGCCTGCTCCTGTCCATTAATGGTAAGCTTGCTACTCGGCCAAAGAGTGGGGCTCTAAGGAGAAGACTGATTCTTGGAAAATAGAAAAATTACTTAATATAACTCCAGATCTTCAAGAATACCTTCTCCATTGAATCACAGCCACCCACCAACTGTCTCTCTGTTTTCTATGGGGAGATCCAGAGCCAAGGCTTTCTGACTCCTGTGGCACACCATTTCAGTCAATGCTCCTGATTATAGAGGAACCTTTGCTATTCTGCAGCCTTAAGCTGACTAGCTGTTACTGTTGTTTTGACCAGTTGGTCATTTGTTTGCCCACATGGGGCTAATAAAAAAGAAAATCTTAAAAATCTGTAAATCTTTCAAAATATACATAGGAGGTAAATGATAATCTTCTTCCCCTCCTGACCTTACTCTTTCTTCATACGTCTTGCAAACAGGGTACATCCCTTTTCTCTGTGTCCCAGCAGGGTACATCCCCATTATCTTACACAGCTTTCATCCTTTTTTGTATCTGATCTCCAATCCAGATTGGGCTCCCAGCATGGCAGATGGGCCTAACTTCAGTGCTGTGACCAGCTAATGGAATTGTCAATGTGGTAAGGTAGCTGTACACCCTCAGTTTTCTTTTCTCTTGCCAATGCTATCCAAGACCCTATTTCCCAAGGAAATTGTTTTTCATGTCTGGTTGTTCCTATTTAGGGCTAGACCTGAGTTTTTAATTTGGTGCCCCAGAATGACTACTAATATGGGCAACGTAAAAAATTAAGCATGATACCTCTAACAACATACAGCTTTCCCTGTGTCCTTTCACATATATATATTGCTAAGATTTTCTCTCTGGTTATTTAAGTAAGCAATACCTGACAGAGTGGGAGGTATTGGGAAATAGCTGACCGCCCAGGGGCGTAATGAGGCCCGACGCCATAGGCAGAGGGCCTTATAGCCCCTTGTAGGTTCGGTATTTCCCAATACCATCCACCCTGGAGGGTATTATTGCACTTAGCAAATGGACAACTGTATTTTATGTTTTGGAAGAAAATGTTTATGTTACCATGTTAAATCTCCAATGTCTGTTATACATTTTGTGGTAAAATAGTTCCTCTGCCTGCATTTACGTATGGAGTTCTTTTTCTTGAGGTAAGGACGTTTGTCCTAGTTGAGCCCCTGTAGTTTGTGTGTGGAAGTGGTTGTTATGGTTACCCTTCCAGCATTACAGGACAACACAGATGCACACCTTGCCAGTTTGTTTTGCTTTTTTTTTGTACTTATGTATGGAATAAATCAGTTTACTTTTGAACTGTCTTTTTTTTGTGCTGAGTGTGACCACGATCTCAGTTACAGGGTCAGGATGGTAGCAAGGCTGAGCCACGCATCACGGAGCCGCAGAAATGAGGTGCAGTGATTTTTATGCCATCATTTGTGTACAGTAAGCAACATTAGGGAGAGAAAGAGAGAGAGAGAGAGGGACAGAAAGAGAGTACGCTACCTCTGGTACTGCCACACTGTGTGACGTGGGCGGTAGTGGTCTATAATTCGCTGTGTCTCATCAGCTTGTTCTGGTGAGTTTAACATTCTCTGAGAATGGTTCACTTTTTTTAAAATTGTTGTTGTTAATGTTGCCAGGGAACACGTGCAAATTGGGTGCTGGTACCTCTTCCTCATGGATTGCTTAGTGAGCAGCAAAAGAATGGCGGCAGGTCAGGTTTAAAATTCAGGGGGCCCATGGATACATTAAGCAATGGGGCACCCTGAATTGGCACTTGTTTTTTAGTGGGCTCTATTAAAATATACCTGCCCACTAAAGCAAGTGTACTGGCCAATCAGGATTGAAGAATTGTCATACCCATTTTCTAAGGAAAAATAACAAATAGACCAAGACTAGATTTTATGCTCTGCTTTTTGATGGCCATTGGACACCATATCAGTTTGTCACCAAGCCATCCGGTTTCTAGCAGAGTCTCTACTAGAAACCTCAAAATTTTCTGTCATGTGGCTATGCATCAGTTGCTTTTACTCATTTTTGTCTTCCACCATCTAGATGACCCATGTCTGTAAGGGACGGCACCTATACACTCTGACTGCCTTGTTGCTCGGCACACGTAGATTGCCCTGGGCAGTCTTGGGCTGTTGTTCTGTTTCTTTAAGCACAGTACATGCAGATTGGGAGCACTGAGAGGGCAGCTAACTGAGTCACTGCCTAATTATTTTTTACCGTGCCCTAGGCATTATGGGTGATAGCCCTGGCTCGAGAATTCCTATATGTTTGTACAACCTGCCAGCCTTTGAAGGCGGTATCCCAGGAGAGTGAAGCTCTTCCATTCCCTCCTGTTAGGTTAATAACCATTTGTATTCTATTTTTCTTTTTCTCCGTCTATATCCATTTTCGTTTTCTTACATGCACAGTGATTGTGTTCTACTCTCCTTACTAACAGAACTGAGGAAGTCTGGGCAATGATTACTGGCTTAGGCATGCAGTGTTGCACATGTACTTTTGCCGTCGCTAAAACGTTTTCTCTCCTGGGGTCCCAGTGCCTCCGACTCTAAGACTAAAGAGTGTGGCTCAGTGGAGAAGATCTCTTGAAGTTTCAGTGAATTTTCTTTATTTGGGTGGGTACTGCGCTTTCTGAATTATATTTCCACTATATCTCCATATGTGCTGTCTGCATCTTCCAAGTAGGGCTTTATGTTGCATTTTGCATGCTGTCTGCATATTGAATGATTACATTGCACTTGAGCTGCACTCCCCCCAAGAGAGTGTGGAGACATTATCAACACTGGGCAAGAGCGCATACATGAAGTCTTTGTATACTGCAGGATTTTCCATGCAATTACATTTGTCTGTCTCCTTCTTTTGTCTTGCACGTAAGTTTTATGCTGTTTTCATATGATGTCACTAGGGTTCTGAAACAACATAATCACCCTGATTGTTTAACATAATATGATGTAATTATTTGCAGCATACAACAGCTGTATACTATGAGGTAGTGTCATCCAGCCAGTTAGATAACTGGCTTGGGAATTGAGTGAGCACAAGTTCAAACTGGCCAGAGTCAAATACTCACTGTGTGACCTTGGACAAGTACCTTAATCTCCCAATGGTCCACTCCACCCAGCTACAAAAAAGGGTAGGAAGCAGGCTCGCACTTAAAATGAGATGTTGCACCTCATCTGGACTATTATGGATAATTAAGTTGTAAAATAATTAAAAAAATAAGGATTTAATTGGATACATAAGCTATAACTAGCTTGAAAAGATAAAGTTACTCACCTGTATCCGTTGCTGTAGAAGAGGTATACAGTTCATATCCACACATTGGCAGTTCCACCAGAAGGGCTGATTTGTCAGATGTCTTGGAGCTAAACTCCTCCCACCACCCAGGTGGTATATCCCCTGACTCCAACCCTTAACGTCAAATCTTTCCACACTGAAAGCAGGGATCTGTGTGCAACTTGCTAGAAGAGGCCAGGTTGGTGGTGTTGATGTGAACTGTGTACCACTCCTAAAAAAATGGCTACAGGTGAGTAACCTATCATCTTACTTCGGGAGGGTTCTTGCAGTAGGTAATTACATATAGGACTGATGCCGGCCGGCGGCAGGACCCCATGGAAAAATTTCTAGCTAGCAGTCCCTGGCGAGGGACCGCCCCACGTCAGGTGACCGGCGTCATGCGACGTCAGTATAAAGGGGCGGTCCCAGACGCCCGCCTTCCAGTTCTTTCCCGCCGTTAGCTTATGCAGCACCTCGTGGTAAAGTTCGTGCTTAGCAAAGCCCAGTTCTTTTGTCGTTTTTACCAAACTTTTGAGTATTTTTTCTTCTCATCGTCAGGTCAGCGTCGGTGTATGTCGTCCCCTACACCTTCCAAAAACAAGTGCGACTCGTGCGGCGCCCAACTGCCACACAAGGACAGCCATTCTCTCTGCCTTTTTGCTTAGGCCCCGACCACCGGTCGACAAGTGCCGCATTGCCTGCACTTCAGCAGCGGCTACCACAGGCGGCGACAACAGTCCCTGGAAGCCCATCTGCTAAAGAAGAAGATGTCTTCAATGGAAAAAGAATTGAAGAAGCTCAGGCAGGCGTTGACTTCTCCTGAAGGACATCATAAAAAGCGGGACAAAGAAAGGCACTGGGAGAGGGCCTCCTCGTCCGCGACTCCGGCTGGAGTCGCGGCCCAGGTAACATCCCCTCTGGGGGACCATCCGACAGCAGCCTCCAAGGTTTTGGAGGAGGCATCGGCCCACCCGTTGGGCTTGCGCTCAGGCCTTCTGCCGGGCTCCTCTGGCAAGGTACCTCTGCCCCAGTGGCGCCGCAGGCTGCGGCCTTGCGCGGGCACCTCATAAGCCGGACATCGGCTCCTCCGATGTCCGCTGGGAGAAGGTTGATAAGATGCCCGACCCTTCGGGGTGGTGCACGACCTCGTCCCCCTCGGACTGGGCCGCTTCTCTCCCTCAGCCCGCCTCCGACGAGGAACCCCGTAAGTCGGACGCCGGCTCCTCTGGCACCTGCTGGAAACCAGCCCCTAAGCCGCACGTCGGCTCCCTCGATGTGTGCTGAGTGACGGAACCTACAACGGACCCTCCAACCCCCATCGTACCCGGTTCCCCACAGCCTTCACTGCGTCCGAGGCCGAGTCACCCCAGCCTGACCGGGACTTTTCTCCACCGTCCCCAGGCTATGTGGGGGATATTCCACCCCCATCAGACCCTCCTCCTAGGGAACTGGATCTGACGCCGGCCCCCCCGGACACCGGCTCCGACACCGGTCCCAACGCCAGTTCTGATGCCGGCCCCACCGACGCTGGCGGGGGATATTCCCTTCCATCTGGCCCAACCCCCCCAGGCCTCTCAATGTTGACCCGCCCGTGGGGCCTCCTTCCGGGCCGTCTGCTCTGGCAGCTCCTCTGGCACCTGGGTACCCACCGTCGTATCCGGCGCGTCTTACCGGGTCATGCAGTATCAGCACCACAGTACCCGACGCTGGTTCCGCCGACGCCGCAGTACCCAACGCCACAATACCCTGCACTGGTTTTCCCGCAGCCAGGTTTTGGATACTCGCCTTACGGATACAATCCATATTCTTATCCCTCTCCTCCTCCTCCACCACCCCCCCGGCCGTCGGTGGATCTGCAGGAGACTCTGGCTTCCTGGTGGGCTGAGGCCAAGGCTCAGCTCACCAAAGAAGTAGAGAGCCACCTTATGGTGATGGTGCCACCCCCGGCCCCTGTACGCCCAAGATGGCACACTCCCTCACCACCTCCGGATCCCAGAGCCCTTCCCTCTGGATCCCGAGAGGGGCAGGACACGCATCCAGGGATCCCCCCTAAGGAACCCGTTCCTCCCCCTAGACATGCCAGGGAGTCTTATTCTGCTTCTGATTCTTCTTCTTCGCTCTTGGATTCCTCGGATTCCTCCGACGGATGCTCCGAGAGAGACGACGAGCCTCGCTCTCTGTCCAAGCCCCGGCCGAGGACTCCTCCGAAGTCTCCTCCGGAGGATCCTTCCTTCATGGAGCTGCTTAGGAAGATCCAGGAAGTACATCAGTGGCATTCTCTGGAACCAGATCCTCAGCAGGTCAAACTCGTCGAACATCTGGACCTGCCCCTTACGGCTCCTACTTTAGTGCCACCCTGGATCGAGCCTCACGCCCACCTTGTTTCCACTATTTGGAAACAACCGTTGGCTTTAGCCCCGCTTCCTAGGAAGTCCAACAGGCTATACCAGGCTCCGGAGGGTGTAGACTTTTTGGATTCTCACCCTCGTGCAGACTCGGTTGTGATTAGCGCCGCTCATGGCCGGTCAGCACATCCCAAACATCTAAGCTCGTCTCCTCCGGATAAAGGAATCTTGCCTCCTGGACCAGTATGGAAGAAAATATATGCCTCTTCCACTCTGGGAATTTTGGCCCTGAATTACATAGCTTATATGGGGGATTACCAGAAGGCCATCCTTACCCAGGCGGAATCCAAGATTGACTCCTTACCTGACTCCCAAGTCAAGCAGGAGTTAGCTGACTTAGTCCGTTCTGTTCGTTCTGCCAGTTGTCGCATCCTGCGGACGACATACGATGCAGTGGACACTGCCGGGTGGAACTCCGCATTCGCCGTAAGTCTTTGGCATCATGCCTGGCTCCGTGTGTCAGGTTTTGTCCCGGAGGTGCAGTCAGCAATCCAGGAAGCACCTTTCAGGGGTTCAGAGCTTTTCGGCGGTGATGTCAAGGACATCATCACCGACTTGCAGGAGAAGGGGACAGCTCGGAAATCCGTGGATTCCATGTACCATCCCAACCCCCCACAGCGTATCGTCCTTTTCCATGAGCCATGTAAAGCCTAGCGAAACCCCAGGAAGGTGGGCCACTAACAGCCGGCCCCCACAGCTGCCAGGCCCCACCACCCAAAAAAGTAGCGGGTGCCCCAGCTCGGCGCTGCCCCACACCACCTGACTCCTCCCCTCTCCCACCGCCTCCGGACACACTGGAGGAACCAGTAGGAGGGAGGTTCTCCCTCCACCTTCTGGGTTGGGAGAGGATAACAATGGATTCATGGGTGCTTCAGATTATAGCGGAGGGGCACTCCATAGAGTTTCTACAGAAACCATCCCGCCACCCCCCTCTGAAGTCGTCCTATGCAAGGGACCATCTTCCTTTGGTCCGGGAAGAAATATCTGCCCTTCTGGAGAAGCAGGCCATAGAACCCGTTCCTCCTCACCTTCAAGGGACGGGTTACTATTCTCATTTCTTCCTGGTCCCAAAGAAGACAGGAGATCTCAGACCCATTCTCAATCTCAGCTCCTTGAACCTTTACGTGGAATACAAAAAGTTCAGGTTGCTCTCCCTACAAACCCTTCTGCCCCTTCTTCGGCTGGGTCAATGGCTTTGTGTGCTGGATATGCAGGACGCATATCTGCACATCCCCTTTCGTCCCTCGCATCGCAAATACCTCCGGTTTGCTTTCCAGGGGGACCGTTACCAATTCTGGGCACTCCCATTTGGTCTTTCCTCGGCACCCCGAGTTTTTACCAAATGCCTGGCAGTGGTAGCGGCCCACCTGTGTACTATGGGAGATCAGGTGTTCCCCTACCTGGACAACTGGCTCCTGGCGGCCTTGTCCAGGGAGGAGCTCCTGCACTTTCTCTCCCTCACCCAGCAGGTTTTCACTTGCCTGGGTATTACCATCAACCATTCCAAGTCTCATCTAGATCCCTCCTAGAGACTTCAGTTTATCAGGGCTATCCTCGATACAACGGTGAGCAAGGCTTTCCGTCCTCCGGACAGGGCGGCCTCTCTTCAGTCACAGATTTCCCTGCTATTAGAATGCAGGAAGGTTCCAGCAAGGTCGGTTCTCCGTCTCTTGGGGCTCATGGTGGCCGCCACCCTGACAGTTCCCTGCGCGTGGCTCCACATGAGGATATCTCAGTGGACTCTCCGCTCCCAGTGGGATCAACTCGTAGACGACCTAAATCATCTGGTTCTGATCTCCTCGCCAATGACAAGAGACTTGCAATGGTGGATGGTTCGAGAGAACCTGTTTTGGGGGGTCCCCTTCTGTCATCCTCTCCCCTCCCAGACTCTGACCACAGACGCATCAAGCGAAGGCTGGGGAGCCCATCTGGGTCCTCACTGTAGTGATAGTATAATATGTTGATTATTGTTACTCCATTTTGTATGCTATTTCATGTAATGTATGTCATTTTATACTCCATTTTGTATTGTGTGACTCCATTTTACATGCTGCTTCATTTAATTGGTGTTTTGCTCTTTAGATAGCCTCATTATTATGTTTTGCTTCAGACAGTGTATTTTGTTGACTTGAAGGTTGCATATTATCAGGCAACCTGTTTTGTATTTTGTTTAAACTTCTGCTTAGCTCATAGTGTTCTAGGCACCCGGCCAGTGTTTGGAGCACAGTGACCTAGCAGGTGTGGGAATTCTGAGCAGTCCTTATGGTTGAATTTGCAGCATCCTGGGAGCCCGCCAGCTGCTAGAATGTGGCAAACAACACTATGAAGGTTGCATGGTTATTTTTAGCATAGAATAAGATATAAATGTAGCTTTCTCAATGCCTGGTTGGAAGCCTCTCATCTGCAGGGTGGGCCTCGCTGTGGAACTTTCTCCCGGTTCAAGACTCCTGGCCAGGCTGTGAGATGATTAGGGCTTCCCAGCTACTGGGAAAAGGCTTGGATGTAGCATAGAATCGGTGATGTATCATGTTTTGCTTAATTGAAGTATATTAATGCTGATAGTAATATTGCTAATGAATGAATGCTAAAGTGTAATCATTAATGCTGATAGTGACATTGCTGCTAAATGAAGTGTAATTATCTTTGCTTGCAATAAATTGTGCTGATGTGTGAATGCCAAGTGTGATTATTCCTTTGTGACTCTTCGATTAGGCAAGACAATTTTTGGCGTGAGTCGGCAGGATTCATAAAGAAAGTACACACTAAGGTGAAGTGAAAATGTTTAAAAGGAAAGAGTCTAATGTTGCATGTGCACAAGTGGAAATTCCTGGTTGGGAAAACCAACCTTATGCTGATTTAGCCACTGAGTGGTCATGTTGTGCAGGGTTGAGTGAACACTGGGAATCCTGTTTAAAGGATTCTGAGCCTGCAGATGTTGTTACATGTATGAAAAAGAGTGCCTGTGGCAAAGGAAAAGAATTGCTGCCTTGGGGCGCAGGGGTGGATTTATTGTCTGCATATAGGAAGATGCATGAAAAGGTAGTGGGACTTCTTAGTGAAAAGGCAGAGTTGGAGACGAAAGGTTTGTGATTTGGAAAGTAAAGCTGTGATGTTACAATGTCAAAATCATTTGCTGAGTGATAAATTGGATACCTATCGGACAGTTGCAGAAAATGCAGCTGTCCGAGTGACAATACAAGTATAAAAAGAGGAGGGGCAGAGTTAGTAGGAAAAGGTAAGCCTAGCATAGCTGGGGCAGGAGCCACTGGGATCCTGAAACATGGGATAGAGATATTTGGTTTCTACAGATGAGGAAAGGTCAGCCTCAGATAAAGAAGAAAAGGCTGAGGACGTAAGGTTCCAATATTGCATGCACAGCCAGTGTCTAGAAGGCGTGCTGAAGTGTTGGATCAGGGAAATCCTAGGAATCGAGATGTAGTGGAGGATTTTTCTCAACAGGAGGTATCAGACCTCCTGGGCGGTACACCAGGGGAGATTTGTTGAGATGGCTGGTGAGGTTGTATGACACAGGGGCAGATGGAGTAAGCTTAGATGAAACTGATGCCCCTAGGTTTCTGTCACTAGCTATGACCCTGTGGTGAAGGAGGCATTTTGGACCCTCCGAATACAGGGGCAGGGCTATGCCAGTGATGCTGGACATGGTGGCTAGGACTTGCAAACACAAGTATCCGACGGTGAGTGACTGACCGGAGGATAGTAAACTCATGGCTTACCTTAAAGGACTGTATACAAAACATTAAAATGGAAATGATGAAAGTTGTGGTCTCCACAGAAGACCATGCTGATTTAATGAGTGTTGTTGTGCCAGTGTCTATCGTAATAAGATTATCAAAACTGCACCACCTGCATATAAGGCAGTAATGATGACTTGTTGATTAATCAGATGGGAAAACAGTAGGTGTAGTGCTAGAAACACTCGGCAGTTAGGGAACTGGAGATTGGGGCCCAAAGGGGTCTAGTTTATATGATTCTTCAGGACAGGATAAACAGCGGTCCAATCCTGAGGGTCGAGTTTCTAGGAGAGATATGTTCCTGGCTCTCTTAAAGGATGGGGTGTAAGGAAAACATTGATGGGATCAGTACCTCTGATATATGGGAAATGTACAAAAGAGGAGTTGAACACTAAGAGCGGTAAATAAGCAGATCAATTCAAAGTTAAAGACAGATGTACATGTCTCTTCAGGGGAGTCTGTAAGTCCAACTGCTCCCCTGCAGAGTTTGATGATGAAAGTATGTCCCGGGGTGGGGGCTCCCACTCAGGGATCCATTGAGTCACCCCGACCGGAGCAGGAATATGCAGATCTGTATCCTAGTGATTTGTACCCGGTTAGGGAGTTGCAGCAACTGAAAAACCTAAAATATGACTGAAATGAAGGCCAAGCCCCAGTAGAAGGGTGGGCTAGGAGGGATTTTAGACCTCATGTAGAATTGGAAATTAATTGGAAGAGTGGCTCACCCCAAAAAGTACGAGCTTTAATTGACACTGGGGTGGAGGCCTCATTAATTTATGGGAACCCAGCAAAACACAAAGGTCAGCGAGTGGTAATTACAGGATTAGGAGGTAAACAAATTGAGGCAGTGCAGACCATTTTGGAACTGAAAATAGGTCAGCTGCCCCGGAGAAAATATTGTGTAATGATTGTTCCGATTCCGGAATACATTATAGGAATAGACATACTAAAGGAGATGACGTTGCAATTGTCTGATGGACAATATCAATTTGGAGTAAAACCTTACATTTCAGCAAGACCAGTAGTAGTGTGGAAGGTGCAGATGCCTCCAGTAGCCATTCCACCTGCTACAAAAATTATCTGTATGAAACAGTATAGAATACCAGGAGGGCATGAGGAGATAACTGCCACTATTAAAGATCTATTAGAGGCAGGAGTGCTTAAACCCACAACAACAGCTTGGAACAATCCTGTGTGGCCAGTCAAGAAAAGTGACGGGTCATGGCGGATGACAGTAGATTATAGGGAATTGAACAAGTACACCCCTTCATTGACGCTGCCGTTCCAGACTCCGTCACCTGATAGAAACAAATACAAAGGCACAAAGGGGTATGGTATGCAGTTATTGATTTAGCTAATGCATTCTTTACTATTCCGATTGAGGAAAAGTTTTGGGACCAGTTTGCCTTCACATGGCAGGGGAGGCAATAACTCTCACTAGATTACCTCAGGGATATGTACATAGCCCACCATCTGCCACGGATGGTGGCAGAACACTGAGATGAGTTGAAGCTGCGGATGGCATGCAGATTTCTCATTACATTGATGATATCTTGATCCAGAGGGCTGATCAAGATAAAGTACAACAGTTACTAGATGAGACCATTGATCATATGAGGAAGAAAGGATGGAAATTAATCAGACAAGGTACAGGGTCCTTCCCAAACAGTAAAATTTTGAGAATTCAATGGAACAGGGCATAGAGAAATATTGCCCAAGGCACGACAGAAAATACTGGACATTTCGACTGCACAAGACAAAACTGAAACACAAAGATTTGTGGGTTTGTTTGGATTTTGGCGACAGCATATACCCATTTAGGGCAAATACTAGCTCCCTTATTAAAGTGACCAGAAAGAAATACGAGAGTTTGAATGGGGTATGAGCAACAAAAAGCATTTGATAAGGCTAAGGAAGCAGTGCAGCAAGCCTTAGACCTTTGGCCCCTACGGGAGGTAGAATTAAATGTGTCCGTAACTAGGCAGTATGCAAACTGGAGTTTGTGGCAGAAGCAAGGAGACAGAAAGTGCCACTAGGTTTTGGAATAGGAAACTCCAGAGGTAGGTAGCAGATACTCACCTTTTGAGAGACAACTACTAGCATGCTACTGGGCTCTGATAGAGACAGAACAAATGACAGTGGGTCATGAGGTAGCATTGAGACCAGAGATACCCATTATGCAATGGGTAAAAGCTCCCTAGAACTCACAAAATAGGACATGCTCAGGAAGCTAGCATTATCAAATGGAAATGGTATATTCAGGATCGAGCAAAGGTAGGAATTGGGGAATAGCAGCCCTCCATGAGAAGGTAGCTGAAATTCCTCTAGAGGAAGAACAGGTTGAGGAAAAATGCCTGAAATTCAAGAATCACCTGTGAAATGGGGCAAGCCTTTTGATGAGCTGCCCGTTTCTGACCGAACACATGTATGGTTTACAGATGGCTCAGCCAAATATGTAGGAAACAGGAAATGACTGGAAAGCAGTAGCTTATTGTCCACACACTGAAAAGTTTTGGTAACATCAGGAGAAGGAAAAGCAGTCAATATGCTGAGTTGTATGCAGTATATCAGGCTTTGAGACAAGAAAACCCAGGTACATGTCATATTTATACTGATTCATGGTCTGTAGCCAATGGTTTAACAACCTGGCTGCCCACTTGAGCTAAGGATGAATGGAAAATTTATTCGAAAGAAATATGGGAAAAAGAACTGTGGCAGGAAATATGGACTATGGTGCAAAATACTCAGACCACTGTATTTCATGTTGATGCTCATTGTGCTTCAGATACACTAGAAACGATGGTATAATTCTATTGCAGATGAAAAGCTAAGATTCTTCCAGTGGATATTGAAGAAACTCAAAGTCAGCAGTTATCAGGGCTGGCAAAATGGGCACATCAAAATGTGGACATTTAGGAGAGAAAGCCACTTACAGGTGGGCATATAGTAGGGGTGTACCCCTAACATTGGATTTGGTTAAAACTGTTATTGCTCAGTGTCCTATATGCCAACATGGGCAACAAAGACCAATCCCTCATATTGTGAAAGGACAATTGGGGAGGGGAAAATTACCGGGACAAATTTGGCAGATTGATTACATTGGACCTCTACCCTTAGTGGAGGATGTCGATATGCTTGCACAGTTGTAGATACATATTCAGGTATTTATTGGCATACCCTTGTAAACAAACTACACAGAAAAACACCATTAAGGCAATTAAACTTAATTATGTTGTACTATGGAATACCCTTGCAGATACAAAGTGACAATGGTTCCCATTTTAGGGGAAAATGGTACAAGCTTATGCTCAAGCCCATAACATATAGTGGGTATTTCACATCCCTTATTAACGCAGGCAGCAGGGTTAATTGAGAGAATGAATGGATTGCTGAAAGAACAGTTTAGGAAATGGGGAGAGCCTAAAATGGAAAGAAATTTGCATGAAGCATTACAGATTTTAAATAATAGACCAATTGGAGAATCTGAGACCCCATAATCTGAATGATAACTCTAATTTGCAAGTGCAGGCTTACTCAACTACAGAAACAGTGTTATATTGGGAAATTACACCAGGAGCTCTGTCTCCTTGCAGGGCAACCAGAAGCTGCTGGACTTGATTTACATGCACTTCAAGAATACAGAATAAACAACAGAAACATTCAAGTGATAGAAACTGGTATTGGAATACAAATTCCACCGAGACATTTTGGTTGGATAGCACCTAAATTAGAACTAGCCCTCAAGGAATACAAATTTTGGGAGGGTGATTGATTGTGATTACCAAGGAGAAGTGAAAGTAATTTTGTTGAATAGTAGAGAACAAAATCTGTTAATTCAACAGTATGACAGAGTGGCTCAATTGTTAATTATTCCAGTTAACAAAGTGACCCTATAAGGACAAGCCCACACTCTTAACAGCAAGGGGATAAAGGTTTTAGATCTACAGGAGGTTTTAACAATGGTGCCAAAATATGAGTTACAAACCCAAATGGCCCTCCTGAACCAGCTGAGGTGATAGCCACGGACGAGACAACACAGTGTTAATTATCAGGTCAGGGAAGAAGATGAGAATATGTACCAGCGAACACATGTTATCTTCGAGAATAATCAGTCTCTGTATTTTCTAGGTTCTTCAATGGATTCTAAAAGGAATAACACTCTCTCTCACGGTCCATTCGGTGAAAGCCTATTACCCAGGTGGAAGAATATTGAAGCTTGATGACCCACTTGTACAATGGGGTTGGAAATCTTCCACCAGTTTACGGGTGCAAGACAACTTTACTTGCCCTGAAAACCAAGGATGTCCTATAGTGAACATTACTTTTTCACCAGATGTGAACATTTGGAAACCAGTTGAGACAATGGCAGGGACGATTATATGTCCAACCTATGCAGGACACAAATTGGATTAAATTACAGAACCAGACTGCTATTAGATGCTGCAACTTACCGAATAGTTGCATGGTGACTGTACAACATAGACTTGATTGCTGCATGAATCAAACAGACATTTTCAATTCAAGTATTACTTTGATTGACATAGACACGTTATTCTGCATGAATGCTACTGCAATAACTAATAGAACTACTTGGGCAGATCACATTACAGTGTTGAAAAAATCATCCTGTAATTAGCAATGATAGTATAGTTAAGGTTCCATCCACATAACATCAGTAGCGCAGCGGTATCAGAAAAATGTAATCCATTTAAACATAACGTTTATGTTTAGTAGAAAATGCAAATATAAAAGAGCTTGGTATGATATGCTATTAGGTGGAGCAGGGGCAGGCATGGGAATTTTAAACAGTGTTGATATAGAAACACTGACTAACAGGCTTCAGGCAGTAGGAATTGATGTATTTAGCTTAATTAACACAAGCTCAATGGATGCCAACTGTTTTCTTACCCCAAAGATTAACTTTGAATTATGATTTTGAGTTCTTGCAGTTATTTAATGCTTCACAGGTATGGGGAATGGAAGTAGCAGAAAATATTTCACGATTTATTGATTGGACAGAATGCACATGCGACATATGTATTCTATACTGCAAAGAAATAAGGCCCAGAGTGATTTAATGAGTAATAATGAATATGTGTGGAGGACCGTGTTCAAATCATGGATTCCTAGTAATCATTGGATTGTTATGTCATCCACCACAGTAAAATACAGGTCCCTGATAATGAGCAGAAGCTTATTTTGTATTGGCAGCCAATATTTTAGATCAATCAAGATTGAGTATCTCATTAAATAAAATTAAACAGATAATTCAGGAAACAGATGTAATGCAGGCTCATTTGGCAATAAGAAATAAATCATTAGTGCAAAGTCAGGTGCAAACTACGATAGTTAAAAATAAAATGATTGATTTAAGTTCGAGATTCAACAAGAGACTACTCATTATTGGTGGGATATTTTACAGGATGGTCTCCATCAGCTACAAAAGTGTTAAATATTCTGATACATCCTATCATAATCATTGCTGTAGTGACAATTATCTTGCTTATTTGGACTTGTTACTTATCATGTTATATTAGTAGTAATTTTGCTATGGTACCAATATCATACAAATCGTATTCACAATAATCAAAGGACCGAATGTAGTGATAGTATAATATGTTAATTATTATTACTCCATTTTGTATGCTATTTCATGTAATGTATGTCATTTTATACTCCATTTTGTATTGTGTGACTCCATTTACATGCTGCTTCATTTAATTGGTGTTTTGCTCTTTAGATAGCCTCATTATATGTTTTGCTTCAGACAGTGTATTTTGTTGACTTGAAGGTTGCATATTATCAGGCAACCTGTTTTTGTAAGTTTTGTTTAAACTTCTGCTTAGCTCATAGTGTTCTAGGCACCCGGCCAGTGTTTGGAGCACAGTGACCCTAGCAGGTGTAAGGAATTCTGAGCAGTCCTTATGGTGTGAATTTGCAGCATCCTGGGAGCCCGCCAGCTTCTAGAATGTGGCAAAACAACACATATGAAGGCTGCAGTTACTTTTAGCATAGAATAAGATATAAATGTAGCTTTCTCAATGCCTGGTTGGAAGCCTCATCTGCAGGGTGGACGCATCGCTGTGGAACTTTCTCCCGGTTCAAGACTCCTGGCCAGGCTGTGAGATGATTAGGGGCTTCCCCAGCTACTGGGAAAAGGCTTGGATGTAGCATAGAATCGGTGATGTATCATGTTTTGCTTAATTGAAGTATATATTAATGCTGATAGTAATATTGCTAATGAATGAATGCTAAAGTGTAATCATTAATGCTGATAGTGACATTGCTGCTAAATGAAGTGTAATTATCTTTTGCTTGCAATAAATTGTGCTGATGTGTGAATGCCAAGTGTGATTATTCCTTTGTGACTCTTCGATTAGGCAAGACACTCACCGAACCCAGGGTTTATGGTCCAGATTGGAACTAGCTCTCCACATCAATGTGCTCGAGCTACGAGCAGTACTATATCCTCTCCAAGCCCTTCACCAATACATCCTTCCCGATCACCTAGCTGTCCAGACGGACAACATGTGCGTGGTGTGGTATATCAACAAGCAGGAAGGGACTCGATCCTACCCTCTATGCAGGGAAGCAATGAGGGTTTGGGACTGGGCAACGCTTCACAACCTTCACCTCACGGCGATCCATGTTCCAGGAGTTGACAATACCCTGGCAGACAAGCTAAGCCACTCCTCTGCTCTGCCACATGAGTGGGAGTTGGACCAAAATGTTCTAGACAACATCTTCCAGCTTTGGGGGACTCCACAGATAGACCTGTTCGCCTCTTCCCAAAATGCAAAACTTCCCACCTTTTGCTCACTCACTCGCTCCAGAGTGAGGCACTTTCTGGAGCGACGCTCTGTCTCTAAACTGGAAGGGCAGATTCGTCTATGCTTTTCCCCCAGTTCCTCTGGTCCCTCATGTACTGCAGAAACTAGCAACAGAAGGAGCGAGAATGATTCTGATCGCTCCTTTCTGGCCCAGGCAAATCTGGTTCTCTCTTCTACAACAATACTCAGAGGTTCCTCCTCTTCCTCTTCCTTTATCTCGAGGATTGCTGACCCAGGATCAGGGGACCCTGGTCCATCCAAGCCTCAAGTCCCTACAACTTCATGCATGGCTTCTGCAGACCTAGCCCAATCTCGCTTTGGTGTCTCTCCAAAGGTGGCCGAGACTCTGGTGGAGGCTAGAAAACCCTCCACTAGGTCCACTTATGCCATGAAATGGAAGAGATTTTCTATTTGGACCGCTTCCAGGAACGTAGAGCCTTTCTCCTGTTCAGTGGCCGTTCTGCTTGAATATTTACATCATCTCTTCGACCTGGGTCTCAGTCATTCCTCCTTGAAGGTGCACATGGCCGCTATTTCAGCTTATCATGTTCCTTTCGCTGATAAAGCCTTTGCCCAATTAGAGGTGTCTAACACTTTTCTTAGAGGGGTCCTTCATCCAAGGCCCCCTGTCCGGACTCCTGCTCCCCCTTGGGACTTGAACTTTGTTCTCGAGAAACTTACCCTTCTTCCCTTTGAACCTGCGGCCTCCACACATCTGAAGTTTCTGTCATGGAAGACGCTCTTCTTGGTGGCCATTACTTACACTCAAAGAATTTCCGAGCTCCAGGCCCTCATGTGCAAAATCCCTTATTTGATTTTTCACAAAGAATGAGTAGCTCTTCGCACGAACCCTAAGTTTCTGCCTAAAGTGGTAGCGGAGTCTACTTTAAATCAGTCTATAGTTACCTGCCTTTTTCACGCAGTACTGCAACCAAGGAGAATATTTACTCCATACCATGGATGTTCACCGGATTCTGAGATACTACACTGATAGGACAAAGGATCTCAGAAAAACTGACCAACTGTTTGTTTCTTTTGCTCACAAAAGGGAAGGCAATGCTGTTTCCAAGCAATGCCTGTCGAAGTGGTTGGCTCATTGCATCACTTTCTGTTATGACAAGTACAACAAGACCCTTCTGGGTCAAGTCAGAGGTCACTCCACTCATGGAGTAGCAGCCTCTCCGGCTTGTTTCAAGAATGTGTCTGCGGCAGACATCTGTGCTGCCGCCACCTGGACTTCCGTCCATACCTTTAGAAACATTACAGTTTGGACATTGCCTCGCCGAGAGCAGGCTTCGGTTAGCTGTTTTGCAGGGCCTCTGTCTTGAGGCCTGCAAGGCTTTGCTACTTTCAGGTAGTTTCCTCCTCCCGGTGCCTTTTTATTTGTTCCAGACTGCTTGGGATTCAGTCCTATATGATTTACCTACTGCAAGAGCCCTCTCAAAGTAAGATAGTAGCATTCGTCAACTGCAGACAGTAGATCTTCGAGAGAGGCTCTTGCAGTAGGTAATACCTTCCCGCCCTCCATCCCTCTAGGCTTTTTCAGGTCCTTTTCCATTGAGGGAAATGTCTGCTTCTCTCTCGTCTGGGCCTTCCGGGCATGTGGCGGGAAAGAACTGGAAGGCGGGCATCCGGGACCGCCCCTTTATACCGACGTCACATGACGCCGGTCACCTGACGTGGGGCGGTCCCTCGCCAGGGACTGCTAGCTAGAAATTTTTCCGTGGGGTCCTGCCGCCAGCCGGCGTCAGTCCTATATGTAATTACCTACTGCAAGAGCCTCTTTTGAAGATCTACTGTTACGGTAAGTTCTTACGTAACTGTACTTTTCTAGGGGTGTGGATGCAGTTCACTATTCACACACTGGCATACTTTTAGCAGTTCTTCAGTGGGAGCAAGGCGCACACCCTTATTTGATGAGCAAAGACTGGAGAACTGAGGTCCCAAAAGTAGCATCCTGATGAAATTCAAGGTCGATACTGTAATGGGAAATGAAGACATGTGCTGACTTCCAGGTAGCAGACCTGCAGATCTCCTGGATAGGGATGCCCTAGAAGCAGCCACTGAAGCAATGGTACGTCTGGTGGAATGAGCCCTAAGCCCTACAGGACGCTCCCTACCAGCCAACCTATGGCAGAGGTCAATGCAGGATGTTATTCACCTACCAATCATGCACTTTGTTGCTGGTCTGCCAGGTGTGGCTTCAGCGCATGTCACAAACAGCTAACAAGCCTCACCCCAAACTCCAGACATGCACTTCCTATAGTAGGACAGCACCCTTTGCAGGTCCAAAGTACGGAGACTGTTGGCGACCTTCGAAGATGGGTTACCAAGTATACTGGTAAGTTAATCACCTTTTTAAGGTGAAACTTCGATACCACCTCCAGGAGAATCTTTGGATGGAGGCAAAGGGCTACCTTGTTCTTGTAGAAGACCAT
The DNA here is from genome assembly GCA_016271365.2 of Neoceratodus forsteri. Taxonomy (NCBI): domain Eukaryota; kingdom Metazoa; phylum Chordata; order Ceratodontiformes; family Ceratodontidae; genus Neoceratodus; species Neoceratodus forsteri. The sequence continues at coordinate 364,031,223 of CM057449.1, read as the reverse complement.
GTAAGGAGACTCCACTGATAGCACCTAGAGCTCACTGATCCTTGCAGCTGACATGATAGCCAGCAAAAATGCCATCTTCCATAACAGTGAGACATCTTGCACCTGTACATAGACTCGAATGATTTGCCCATAAGCATAGCCAGCACCAGCAGTAAGACCCGTGGAGGTGGTTTATGCACCAGAGGGGACAGGTGGTCCGGGCCCTTGAAAAAGCATCCAACCACCTTCAAGTAGGCCACCGTTGGCTTACCAGCCTGTGTCCAGTAAGCAGAGATGGTTGCCAGGTGCATGAAGTATTCCAAGATGCTTGCTAGAGGGCAGGCAAGGGACCCAAGTTCCTTGCCCTGGAAGCAGATGGTGACCCTCCTACATTTAAATGCATAGCCCCTACAAGTCAACTCTTTTCAGAAGGCCTCCACAATGTGGTGCATGTCTTCTGACAGACCCAAGGTCTAGAGCTCTAGCTACTCAAGAACCAGGCTGTGAGGTGCAGGGACTGAAGGTCCAGGTGCAGGACCTTCCCCTGTTGTCTAATTATCAGATCTTGGCAAAAAGGCAGCCAACACGGAGGTCTGCTGCTGAGGCTCCGGAGATCTGGGTACCCTATTCTCCCCCCACCTTTTTATAACTTTTTATTGATAATTTTTTCAAATTAACAATTACAGACAGTACTAACATACTAAAAATGCCAGCAGAGTAGGTTTCATGGTCCTTCAAGTCTGCTCGATAGTCAGCACCCATAATGGGTGCCATGTCTCCTGGTCCCCCTCTTGGATCCCCCTACCCTCTGTCCTAGTTATCCCCCCTGCGTTGAACTTACTCAGCTTCACTGTCCCCCATACCTGTCCCAGCCCCTCTTGAACCCCTCCACAGAATCCACCTCCACCAGCTCCTCAGGCAGTGCATTCCATGTTTCCACCACCCTCTCAGTGAAGTAACGCCTCCTCCTCTCTCCCTTGGGTCTCCCCCCAGCTTCCACCCATGTCCCCTGGTTGCCCCCTCCTTTCTGTTGAAACACCCTGTCTAAGCCTATGTTATTTATCCCCTTTATATACTTGAAGACCTTTATATACTTGAAGACCTGTATCATGTCCCCCCCCGGTCCCTCCTCTCCTCTAGAGAGTACATGTTGAGCTCCTTAAGCCTCTGCCCGTAGGTCCTTTCCCCCACACCCCTGACCATCTTGGTTGCCCTCTTCTGGACCCTCTCCAGGAGTGCAATGTCCCTTTTTAAGTGCGGCTGCCAGAACTGCACACAGTATCCAAGGTGCGGCCTAACCAGGCAGTTATACAGTGGGAGAATCATTTTCCTCCTTCTTGAGGTTATTCCCTTAGTGATGCACCCCAGCATCCTATTGGCCTTGGCTGCCGCCTTTCTACAGTTCTCAGAGTTGTTCATTTTGACATCCACCACCACCCCCAAGTCCCTCTCCCCATTCGAGACTTGTAGTGTATCTCCTCCCAGGGTATACACATGGCCTGGGTTTCTAGCCCCCAGGTGAAGAACTCTGCACTTCCTTGCATTAAATTTAAGTTTTCAGGTATGCAACCACTTCTCCAGAGCCTCCAGGTCCTCTTGCAGGGCTACTCTCCTCTCCTCCCCGTCCACCACCCCCAGCTTTGAGTCATCTGCAAAGAGACTCATTTCACTCCTGATACCTTTCCTGATGTCAGTGATGTAGGTGTTAAACAGTAGTAGCCCCAGAACCAATCCCTGGGAGACTCAACTAATGACCATCCTAGGAGATGAAACCTTCCCCCCAACCACCACCCCCCTCTGAGTACGCCCCGATAGCCAATTTCCTATCCATCTGATCATCTCCTTTCCCACCCCCATTTCCCCCAGCTTAGCCAGCAGCCCACTGTGAGGTACTGAATCAAATGCCTTGCTGAAGTTTCGAAAGAGGACATCCACCAGCCTACCCTGGTCCAGCGCCCTGGTCACCCATTCGTAAAACTCTACAAGGTTTGTCTGACATGATCTTCCTGGGATGAAGCCATGCTGTCTATCATCCAGATAACCAATTTCCTCCAGTACGCCCCCCCCCAGCCTTTCCTTGATAATACCCTCCATCACTTTGCCCACCACCGATGTCAGGATAACAGGCCTGTAGTTCCCCGGCTTCTCTCTTGAGCCACCCTTGTGAATAGGTACAATGTGGGCCACCCTCCAGTCGTGGGGCACCCAACCTGTCTGAAGGGAGATGTTGAAAAGCTCCGCTAGAGTGGCCGCCAGGAAATCAGCCAATTCTCTCAGCACCCTGGGATGAATTTCATCCAGCCTCAGAGCTTTCTCTTTTCTTAGGAACCTGAGGGCTTCCCTCACTCTACCAACTAGGATTTCAACTTCCTTGGCCCCTGCCTCCTCCTCCTCCTGTCCTGCCTGCCCCCCTCTGAATGGTGCCGGCCCACTACCCCCCCCCCAGTGCCAGCAGGGATACCAGCATCTATGAGTCCCGCCACTTCTGCAGGCCCTCCACAACTCCCTTTATGTAGTGCAGCCCCCCCCCAATCCTCCCTGGAAAACCAATGCAAAGTACTCATTTAGTACCTCAGGAAGACAAAAGAAAATGGACAATGTAACTATTTACAAATATTACAACAAGCTAATTAATCTTAACAGTAGGCCAGAAAGTATATAAAGACACTGTTCTGAAAATCATAAAGGTTGTCATTTGAACATATCATCAATTAAATAATTTTAGCAGCATTGAGGCAGTTAATTCTTCTCTACTTAATTGATTACTGAAGCAAAGCAAAGCAACTATTTATATAGTGTCTTTCATAGTCAAGACGCTGCACATTATACAAATGCAATAAAAACAACATACATATTAAAACGATCCATTAATAATTAGGGAAGGCTAATGAAAATAAACAGGTTTTCAGCATTAATTGAAAACTACTGATGGTCAGGCATTCTCTCAACCGATGAGGTAGAGAATTCCACAGGGTCGGTGTTTCAAATGAAAAAGCTTGAGCTCCAGATGTCTTCAAATGGACCTTGAGAATCTCTAGCAATCCCTCATCAGTGGAGCGGAGAGGGCGATTGGGGGAGTAGGGTACCAGGAGATCTTTCAGGTAGTCGGGTCTCAGTTCATGTAGAGCTTTAAAGATAAGCAAGCCTACCTTATGTTGATCCGCCACTGAACTGGCAGCCAGTGCAGTTCGCGCAGCGCAGGCGTAATATGACTGGTGCTGGAAGTACCAGTCAATAGTCTAGCCACAGCGCTCTGCACTAGCTGAAGGGGATAATAAAGAAGTCATAACTTGACTCTCACTAGTATCACCAAGGGAGGCTAATAATATAGTATATAAGTGCTGAGAAGGGGAAAAAATGCCCTATAATAAAGCTTTTAAGTCCTAGAAGGTCAAAATCACTCCTTTGGACCTAGGGTACAATCCTAACCCTTCTCCTGTGCTACATGGGACAAAGTCTTGTCTCTGAGTCATAATGTAAAAAACCACTATGGTTCTCAAAAGAGGTGGCAGGGAAGGTTAAGGAGAAAAAGGCTGCATTCAAAAAGTATAAGGAATCACAGAAGGAGCATGACAGGGAACTGTATCAATTAAAGCAGAAAGAAGTGGGGAAGGCAGTGAGAATAGCAAAGGCCCAAACCGAGGAAAAAATAGCCAACTCAGTTAAGGGGGATAAAACCTTTTATAGGTACATTAGGGAGCATAGAAAGGTTAAGGGAGGGATAGTGAAGATTAATAAAGGATAGGGGAGGTGGGCAGAGGGAGACAGTGAAAATGCAGAGATACTGAATGAATACTTTTGCTTAGTATTCACAAAAGAAGATGAGGAGGAGATACCTAAACCAGACAATAGAAGCACTCTGGGTAGTGGGGTTGACACCAGTCCATTCACAGAAGAAGGAGTCCTGAAAGAACTCCTAAAACTCAAGGTGGACAAAGCAATGGGGCCTGATGGGATTCACCCCAGAATCCTAAAAGAACTAAGGGAGAACCTTGTGACACCACTGACCACACTTTTTAACAAATCATGGCAGGATGGGGTGATACCTGAGGACTGGAGGAGGGCAGATGTGATTCCCCTTCACAAAAGTGGGAGCAAGGCAGAAGCAGAAAACTACAGACCTGTAAGTTTGACCTCAGTGGTAGGGAAAATGATGGAATCACTTCTGAAAGAAAGAATTGTTGAGTACCTAGAGGCCAGCGGGACACAGGACCCAAAGCAGCATGGATTTACAGCAGGAAGGTCATGTCAGATGAATCTAATTGATTTATTTGACTGGGTGACCAAAGTAATAGACCAGGAGGGGCTGTGGATATGGCCTACCTAGACTTTAGCAAGGCATTTGACACAGTCCCACACAAAGATTAATAATCAGTTAGCCAGCCTGGGAGTGGGTCCCAGGGTGGTAGCCTGTAGCAAACTGGCTGCACAACAGGACACAGAAGTTACAGTGAATGGAACACATTCCGAAGAAAGGGGGTTACTAGTGGAGTACCTCAGGGCTCAGTACTGGGTCCAGTCCTCTTTAACATCTTTATAGGTGACATTGCAGAGGGTCTGGAGGGAAAGGTATGCCTCTTTGCAGATGACACAACGATCTGTAACAGAGTTGATACACAAGAGGGGGTAGAAAAGATGAGAAGGGACTTGGCAAGGTTGGAGGAATGGTCAGACATATGGCAACCTAGATTCAATGCAAAGAAGTGCAAAGTAATGCACCTGGGAAACAAAAACCCAGAAGAAGAGTACACAATAGCAGGGGAGGTACTAACAACAATAAAAATGGAAAGGGACCTGGGGGTAGTCATATCAGATGACCTAAAAATGGGTAAGCAATGTGAAAAGTCAGTAAAGAGAGCCGGGGGATACTGGGATGCATAGGATGGGGCATCACAAGTAGAAAAAGGGAAGTGGTTATGCCTCTGTACAGACAGTTGGTGAGACCCCATCTGGAATACTGTGTGCAGTTTTGGAGACCTCATCTATGCAAGGACATAGACAGGATGGAAGCAGTCCAGAGGAGGGCAACTAAAATGGTGCATGGTCTGCAGCAGAAACCATATGAAGAGAGACTGAGAGAGCTTAACATGTATACTGTAGATGAAAGTAGGGACGGGGGACATATAGAAACTTTCAAGTACCTCAAGGAATCAACAAAAGTCCAGGAAGGTAGCATCTTTCAAGAAAAAAGATGTGTAAGAACAAGGGGGCACAATTTAAAGATGGGGGGGGATGGCTCAGCGGTGATGTGAGGAAATTTTTTTTCACGGAGAGAGTGGTGGATACATGGAACCGCCTTCCTGAGGAGGTTGTTGGGTCTAAAACTGTGGGGGAATTCAAACATGCATGGGACAGACATAAGGCAATTATAGTGGGGGTTACAGGAAGTAGGCTGTTGGTTAACTAGAATCTGCAGCTTATCCAGTAGGTAGGGAAATGGGCAGACTGAGTGGGCCAAGTGGCCCTTATCTTCCATCAAAGTCTATGTTTCTATGTAAAGTACCCAGCATCTCCAAAATATTTCAAAACATTCCTTTTGATGATTCACCTGAACTGTGAGACTCTCTATCTTATAAATTGTTATCATTGTATCTTGTCATTCTTCCGGGTTGGGATCTCTACCCAGAGCCACCTTGTTGTTATAGTTTTTTTGGCAGCAAGGAAGCAAATGTTTATAAGCTTTTTGCTGGAGGGTTCCCTCAATTCCACCGGAAAGTTAGAAAATAAAAAAACTCTGCAGCAAGCTTAATGGTGATATCAAATAAGTCTGACAAGACCTTCTGAAAAGATTTAAAAAATGGCTGCAAGAGAGTGCAGCTCCAGAAAATGTGACCATGGATGGCTGTGGAGTACCCGCACCCCCTCCAGCAAGAGGTTTCCTTAGTTGGGATATATTTTCACTTGGATGGCTAGAGTCCTAAAGAAATGAAGGGTAACTTTCCAAGAAAACTCCTTCCACATAAAGGAGCCCGTACCTGTACATAAGTATTTAAGATGTTTTTTCCCATTGTTGTTGCTCCAAGCACATGTTGAAATCTTTTCTACAGGACCTTCTGACTGATTCTAATGTGTCTTTCCTAAGGGAAAGCAAGGATTGGTATATATATATACTGTATATATATATATATATATACACACACACACACACGAGATCATTGTTGCAGGGGTACAGTTCCCTGTAATGTCCTCCATAGAAGGTCCACTATCTGGGGGATCCCCTCATCATGGAGGGGTCAGGGGCAGTGTCTTAATAAAGTTCACTGCTTGAAGGTGTACGAAACCTATCTTGAAGTCGACAGTCATAAGTGTTCGCCATCTCTTCAAAAGACATTAGCTTCCCATTTCTGAAGAAATGTAGAAATAAGAAGACTCCCAAACCCGTCCACCTGCCAAAGCCATTATCCAGTTTAGCTGGTAGAAAGGACTGGAGGTACTGCAGAGAGTCTTTTCCCCTTTTTTATTGTCCCCTCTGTATATACTTCCCTTTCCTATTCCGTCCCTTTTTCTTTCCCATTCACTTGTCTCTTCCCTTCCCTACCCCCATCCCTTTTTTTTCCACCTCAGTACTTATAAGAAGGATCTGAATTTTGGCACTTGGATTTTACAGTGCTCCAGTTTCCTTTGTATTTTGACAAATTATTTACAAAAATAATCTTATTAGTTTTCTGGAAACAGATGAGCCTCTTCCCTTTACCAATTTAGCCACACCATATAAATGCAGCATTCTGTTACTCTCTAGCCAGCAAGGAACAAAGACGCAGGCTTACACTGAACGTTTTTAAATTGGTTTTAATGTTAGCACAAACATATTATATTGTTGTTTTTTTTTGATACCACCATAAGAATTCTCACTTTCTATGTATTTGTTAAGTTCGCATAGGCTTTTTTAAGATCCACATGTCCGGTACCATGAATATTCATGAACTGTAATATAAAATTGCACAGGTCCTTGCTGGCACTGCCCCCTTTGATGAAGACTTGGTGAAGGTGAATGTGCATGAGATAGTCTCATCTTTGTGGTTTGTGACTTGCTCACAATAAACTCTTTTTGCACCAGTACTCAGTGTGTGCATGTCTGATTTCCAGTTTGTTTTTTTGTTATGGAGGTCTGCTCTGAGGCTGAGAAGACCCAGGTACCATAACTGCCTTAGCCAGCCTGGAGCTATCAGGATCATCTGCTTTTAGTCCGTCCAGGCCTTAAGCACCACTTTGTGGATCAAGGGGAAGGGAGGGAAGTTGTACATGAGGCCTGGGGTCCAGGGCCTCGTGAGGCATCCCCTAACAGTGTCCCTGACTGTGGGGGGTGAGCACAAAACAGCCTCAGTTTGGCATTTTTCCAGGAGGTGAACAGATCCAAAAGAGGGTGCCTCACAGAGAACATGACTTGCCAGGAGATCTGCACCTAGGCTGTGCATGAGGGTCCAGATGTGGAGGGCCTCACAACACAGGGAAATGGATTGTGTTCTATTCTGCCTGTTCAGGTAGAACATGGCTGTGATGTTGTCTGTCTGGACTTAGACAGGATGGAGGTAGTCCAGAGGAGGGCAACTAAAATGGTGCAGGGTCTGCAACAGAAGCCATACGAAGAGAGACTAAAGGAGCTTAACATGTATACTCTTGGGGAAAGGAGGGAGAAGGGGGCATGATAGAAACTTTCAAGTACCTCAAGGGAATCAACAAAGTCCAAGAGGATAGCATCTTTCAGAAAAAGAGATGTGCAAAAACAAGGGGACACAATCTGAAGATAGATGGGGGACGGCTCAGGGGCAATGTGAGGAAGCATTTTTTCACAGAAAGGGTGGTGGATGTAAGAAACAGCCTTCCTGAGGAGGTCATGGGGTCAAAAACAGTGGGGGAATTCAAGAATGCATGGCACAGACATAAGGCAATTCTGGTGGGGGGTAGGAAGAAGTAGGCTGTTGCTTAACTAGGATCTGCAGCCTATCCAATAGCTAGGGCAATGGGCAGACTAGGTGGGCCAAGTGGTCCTTATCTGCCATCAAAGTCTATGTTTCTATGACCTGTGCAATCTGACCCCTGACTAGAGGAGTGAGTTCCATCAGAACAAGCCACACTGCATGGAGTTCCAGCAGGTTTATATGGTGATGGGACTGCCAGGGTGACCAGAACCTGTGGGCTCTGTAGGCTCCAAGATATGCTCCCAACCAGAAATGAATCAGTCATGAGCGTGATGGTCAGCTATAGGCAGACAAATAGGATTCCTTACTCCAGATGTTCTGGGACCAGCCACCACTGAATCACATCCCCCTCGGCTGGGTCACTATGACCAGCTGGTCCAAGTGGCCTATACGCTGGGACCACTGATGGCTCAACACCCACTGCAGGTAGCGCATACATCAGCAGACCCAATGGACCTTGCTGGTGCAGGATGCAATGTACCCAGCAGCCACATGAAATCCTGGGCAGGGCATAAGAGCCCAACCTGAAATGTTTAGGTAATGGAGATAAGATCCAGTGCCCAATCAGCAGAGAGGCAGGCCTTGACCCACACAGTCTAGTTCTGACCCTGAATAACTTGATTAGAGAAGGGAAAGGGGAAAGGGGAAATTGTTTAACCAGGAAAAGCACACTAAGCCAGATCTTGTTTCCAGATGCGACCTGGGAGCACAAGGAAGTTAAGTAACTTGCTCAGGGTCACACAGTATCAGGGATTTATATAACTCTAAAAATTGATTAGCGTTTTGCCCGTAAAAATACTAAATCTTTGTGAAAATGCATAGCTCTTGCCTCACTGTGTTTAACAAACACAGCACTTCTAGAAAATCTATATAACTACTTTCTGTACAGTCAGTATATGCCCAAGAAAAAAACTGCTAATCAATTATTTAAAACCCTGAGTATGCAAGTGGAAGCTGTGGGATTCAAACCCAGGTCTGGTCTGCTGAATGTCACCAGATTTGAAGCTCAGATTACTTGTAAGAGTACCAGCTTAAGCTTGTTTGGCTTGACCAGCAAGCCCAGGTCTCAGCAGTTCTGAAGAGCCAGAGCTCTGTAACTCTTGTGGTCTCTTTGAATGGCCTGACTATCTGCCAGTTGTCCAGGTAATATAGAAACACAGATTTTTGATGGCAGATAAGGATCACCTGGCCCACCTAGTCTGCCCATTTCCCTACCTAATTGACTCATTCTTTCCCGGTGGCCATTTGGGGTCGGATTCAGCAATGGATAGTTCCAACGCTGTATGGTGGCTATGGGACCGAAGGAGTTACCTCCTGATCCTAAATGATCAATAGCTCACCCTCTCTTTCCTACCACTAGGGTTGCCTTCTGTCTATCCCATTCATTCTTGAACTCACCAATCATTTTAGCCTGTATGGCCTCCGCTGGGAGGCTGTTCCATGCATCTACCACCTTTTCTGTAAAAAATACTTCCTCACATTTCCCCTGATTTTAACCCCCCTCCCTCCCCAGCCTCATATTGTGATCTCTTGTTCTTGCACATCCCTTTTTTTGAAAGATGCTGCCCTCCTGAACCTTGTTGATTCCCCTGAGGTACTTGAATGTCTCTATCATATCGCCCCTCTCCTCTCCATTCCTCCAGGGTATACATATTGAGGTCTTTCAGTCTTTCCTCATATGTTTTGTGGTGCAATCCTTTCACCATTTTTGTTGCCCTTCTCTGGACCGCCTCTATTCTGTCAATGCCCTTCTGGAGATGCGGTCTCCAGAACTGAACACAGTGTTCTAGACGTGGACTAACCAATTGTCTGTACAATGGCATCACCACCTCCTGTTTTCTACTGGTGATGCCCCTCCCTGTGCACCCCAGCATCCCTCCAGCCCTCCCAACTGCCTTTTCACATTTCTTGGCCACCTTCAGGTCATCTGTTATGTTTATCCCCAGGTCCCTTTCTAGCTTTGCTGTTGTTAGTGTAACCACTACCCGGTCTGCCATTTGTATCTGACAGCAATACCAGGTGGACTGGGTTCGGGGAGGAATAGGTCACTCGGCACAAAGGCTAGGTTTGGCTACTCTGCACAGGGGCACCCAAGTAACTCCGAACACAGGAAGCAATAACTGTAATGTCCAATACCAGAAGTGGGATTCTAAAGTGTGGCTTTTATTCACATCCAAACAGAATAAACAAAGCATAGACGGACCCCCATGGGGCCATACTCCTGGTGATGCAGATTAAAAAAGACCAGAACACTTCCTCATCACTTTAGCCCTCAGGCTCTGAACCCACTGCGCACAGAGCTCGGACATGCACACTGCTTTGGGTTACACAGCCCAAACTTGCACACTGTTCTGGATTTTCCCCTGGCTCAGCTCCCTTGCCAGCCACTTGGACACCTTCCATACTTCATGGAAACATCTTCTGGTGGCTCCCTAAACTACCTAAGAGTACCTTGGCTCCATCAGGGAATCTTCCTTTTGATCCCACGTCTGGGTTCTTTCCTCAGGCACTGGCCAGGTACCTGAGGGAAAGCAAAAGGTGCCTCAGAGCAAATCCATAGAGATGAATTTTGTTACTACTGATGCGGGGTCTCCCATCTCTTGTTCCCATAATTCATACCCGGACATTTCTCTGGACAGAAACACCTCATCCTGTAACACTTTGCAATGTAGATTCTTGCTAAATGTATTTCACATTCCATCTACTTGTCTTGCTTCCCATTTGTGCTGGACTTGAACATACTTATACGTGGCTTTGTCCATTACTCTAGACCCCCCACAAAGTTAAACAGTCCAATCCCCACTTTCTTTCAACTCTTTGTGCTGGACTTGAACATACTTATAAGTGACATTGTCCATTACTCTAGACCCCCCCACTGAGTTAAGCAGTCCAATCCCCACATCTTCCAACTGTACTTGGCTGTCTTTTCCTGACCCCACAGTAACAGTCCCTTTAGTTTCCTTCTGTTCAGGTGAAAACACTTGGCCCTTTTTCAGAGCGAACTCACCCTTTGGTTGCAGGTGCCCCACTGACATTTCCTCCACAAGGAATCTTCCTCTCAGAGCTTCAGCTGCCTCAGCACAACTTTAACAGGCAGCTTCTTTCCCTCAACTGGACCCAGGGGGGTTGCCCCTGGAAAACAGGCAAACACCTTCCCCCATCCCCTCAGGGACGGAGCTACTGAACCATTGAAAGTGGTCTCCACCACTTCAATTACCATTTCCTGTGTTCCTCTTCAGGTGGAAACACACACCTTACACAAAAGTACCTCTGAAACAGAGCTTAAAGCTCTGAGAGCTTGCACACACTCTGCTGCACTACAGTCTCTCTCTAAGACTGCACACAGACTGGCTTTAAATTCCCCAAAGTTCTACTCTAGCCTCCAACTGCAACATTCCAGTGTGGCTTATGCAGTTGCGACAGTTCTAAAATGATGTCATCCCTCAGTCTCAACTGAGACTGAGAACAGAGTAAGACAGTGTGAAATTCATTTAACTGGAGTTTCACAAGCTGCCTTCCCTGCCTACCACTAGGTCTTACTGGCATTCTAGTAACCCAGGAAAATGGGGGTTACACTAGTATCTCCTCACACACACCCCATTTTGTATTCCTCTTTAGGATTCCTGTGGCCCAAGTGCATGCCTTTGTACTTTTTTGTATTGAATTTAAGCTACCACTCTCTTGACCACGCCTCCAATTTGCCTAGGTCTCTTCTCATTTTATCCACCCCATCTGGAGTGTCTGCCCTATTGCAGATCTTGATGTCATCTGCAAAGAGGTACACCTTCCCTTCCAGTCCCTCCGCAATGTCACTAATGAAGACATTGAAGAGGACCGGCCCCAGAACTGAACCCTGTGGCACCCTACTGATCACCTCCCTCTCCTGGGATTATACTCCGTGCACCACCACCCTCGGTGTCCTGTTGCTCAGCCAACTTCTGACCCATTGTACCACCTTGGGACCTACTCACAGACTGCACAACTTGTTTACTAGCCCCCTGTGTGAGACGATGTCAAATGCCTTGCTAAAATCTAGGTAGGCCATATCCACCGCCCCTCCCTGATTCACCACCTTGGTTACCCAGTCAAAGAAATGTATCAGAATTGTTTGACGAGATTTCCCTACTGTGAATCCATGTTGCCTCGAGTCTTGTGCCCCACTAGCCTCCAGATATGCCACAATCCTTTCCTTTAACATGAATTGCATGATTGTCCACACCACTGAGGTCAAGCTGACTGTCCTGTAATTTCCAGCCTCCACCTTGCTCCTACTTTTGTGTAGTGGTACTACATTCTCCCTCCTCCAGTCCTTTGGCACCACTGCCTCTTCCAGTGATTTGTTAAATATGACTGTCAGTGGTGCCCCTAGCACCTCCCCGAGTTCTTTCAGTGTTCTGGTATGCATCTCATCTGGTCCCATTGCCCTGACCACTTTTAGTTTTGAGATTTCCTTTAGGACTCTCTCCTCCATGGGTAGACTGGTATCCATCTCCCCCCACCCCATGTATGTTTCTACCACCTAATTTTGGTCCTCCTTCCCATCCCTTGTAAATACTGATCAAAGTATTCATTTTAGAATTTCTGCTTTTTCTAGGTCCCCCTCTGCACACTTTTCCCCCCCATTCAACCTTCAAATCCCTCCATTGGTCTTCTTCCTTTCCCAGATACACCTGAAGAAGGGTTTGTCACCTTATTTTACTGACTTTGCTATTCTTTCTTCAGTTTGTGCCTTTGTGCACCTGACTGCTTTCCTCACCTCCTTTTGTTTTCTTGGTACACTTCCCTGTCTCCCTCCCTCTGTGTTTCCTTGTACTTTCTGAACATAGGAATCATGTCAATAGATGAGACCGCATGATCCATCTAGTCTATCCACTTCCCTAATTAGACTGCACCTTGAATGCCTGTTTTTTCTCCTTACCTTCCCTGCTGCCTCTTTTGAAAACCACAGTGTTTTTCTTTCTTTTGCTTTGTTTATTAGCTTTACACAGAGGCCTGTTGTCTCTGCTATGGCTCCTTTAAGTTTCTGCCACTGTTCCTCCACTCCTCCCCCTCTGCCAGGATTTTCCAGAGGTATTCCACCATTTTTGAAAAGTCTGCCCTCTTGAAGTCCTGGAACTTTACTTTTGAGTGGCTTGACTCTACTACTGTCTTTACCTTAAACCACACTGTATGGTGATCGCTGGTCCCTAGAGGTAGCGATACACCCAGTTGCCTTGGTGCCACATTAAGGCTGCCACCACTGCCATGTATTTGGTGAAGACCCCGAGTTCTGAGGACAGACTGAAGGGCATGACCTGGAACTGGTACAGGTCCTCTTCCACTTGAAACTGGAGGTACCTGCAGTGGGACAGATGGACTGGAATGTGGAAGAATGCATCCTGGAAGTTCAGGAAGCAAAACTGCATGTTTTGTTCTAGCAACAAAATGATCTTGCTCAGAGTGACCATCAAGAACTTGCGCTTATGCATGAACTAGTTCAGATCATGCAGGTCCAGTATGAGGCACCAGCCCCCAGTCTGTTTCAGAACCAGGAAATACTTGGACATGTAACCCTGACTGGTCAGGGCAGCCAGAACATGAGATGTGGCTCTTTTTGCGAGAAGCTGAGTGTTGTCCTTTCAAAGAGATGACAGCATGTCCTGTGACACCCTGGACTCCTCTGGAGTAGGGAGTCAGTAAGGTGGGACAGCCTCAAAGTTCAGAGGCAGCCCTCTGTGTACCATTTCTAGCACCCACTTGTCCATTATGATAGCGGACCAACATAGCAAGAAGTGACCTAGCGGACCCCCAACTGAGGGCACAGGCAGGGATAGGATGGGTGGAGAGATGACACCCCCCAGCCCATCACTGTGCTGTTTTTAAAGGGGCACTGGCTGCTGTGGCTGGAGGGACACCACCACCCCTGCCCCACCTGTCTTTAGATCCTGGCCTCTGAACTTGGGATTTAGATGTCAGGCCTGGTATTGAGGCTGCTGTCAGGGATGCTGTGGCTGAAAGGGCCTCTATTGAAAAGCCTACTTCTTGGGCTTTTTCTTCTTCTTCTATTCCTTCTGGGGTGATGCCACAGAGTCAGTGGTGGCATTGGGCTTCTTGGTGCGGATGAGATGTCCTTCCACCCCAGGGACAAAAAGGTCAGTGCCCAGGAAAGAGACATCGGCCAGCTTATGCCAGTTGTCTGCCATGAAGGTGGACAAATGCAATGAAACCCTGCAACACATGGAGATGGCTGCTGTAATGGCATGGGAACAGGAGTTGCCCATGTCCAAAGCTGTCTACAGCTGGAGTTTAGCCAATGATTGACCTTGATCTCCTAACAACTTCACCACCATCTCTTGGTTTGCAGGAAAGTAAGGGAGAGTTTCAGTAAGGACTCCCATCAGGGAGTGCCTAAAGTTTGCTATCATGATATTATAGCTCACCTGATGGAGACCCAAGGACATCACAGCATAGACCTTTTTAGCAGCATGGTTAGTTTTTCTGGACTCCTTGTCTGGAGGCTTGTCCACATCCCTTTGGCCCCCGGATTTGTGGAAGGCTGAATCAGAAACCAAACCTTCGACCAAAGGGTAGTCAGAGAACTCATAAAGGGACCCTGTAGGCACTGCATACTTGTGGACCAAATGGGTGGAGGGCGCCGGGCAGAATGCTGGATGCTGGCAGAGCTCCAGGGCTAGTCACAAAATGGCCTTAGCTTTGGGAAAGGCAACCCCTGAGGATTCAACCCTGTCCAAAATGTCTGTGAAAGGGTACTTGGCCCTTTTGTGGACTGGCTCCAGAGGAACATGCATAGACTCTGATATTAATTGGATGAGCACCCTGAATGACACTGGCCATGTAGTCAGTTCCTCAACCGAACCCCAGTCAAGGAGGTAAGTCCCAGAGGAGGCCATGGATGAGAGATCCTAGTCCTACAAGGACTCCTCAAAAATGGCCCTCGACAGTTTCTACCCATGGACTACCATAGTGTCTTCAACAACTGGCATGGCAAGCCAGTGGCTGAATAGGTCTCCATGGTTGGAACCCCCACCATTAGCTGTAGTGGTGGCAGCTTCACCAAAAGGAGTGGAGAGGCAGTTGTGGGGAGCACTTGCATTGCATGGACTGGTGAGGGCATGACTGTCACCTGCCAGGTAATCATGGGTCAAGTGGTTAGAGTCCTACCCCATCCTGCAATGGTCCACAGTTACCAGAGGAGCTCCTCGTAGCACCGGCGCATCTTGCAGCCATGCCTCTCCTTAGCTAAGAATGAGGAGGTCAAAAAGCATTGATGGTGATGGCCTCCTGGTAAAGCAAGAGTAAGAGCACCTCAATTGAGACTTTGACCGTCGACCAGATGATCATCCTTGAGGCGAGCCTTCTGGCTGGTTCTGGTACACCACATGCCTGGCCATATTGACCAGGACAGGCTTTGAAGGCTCAGCTGCTGTTGGAGACTACCCCTGAGGTGAACCAATCATGGACACTAACTGGTCCACATCCTCCTCAATGTGGACTGGAAGCACCAGGATCTGTGAGATCATCTCCTTGACCTTGTCCAAAAACTGGTCGACAGGCTCAAGGAAGATTTCCATGGCCTGCTCAACCAGAGTCGTGGTCGACAAGCCCGATGGGTGTACTGAGCAGTTCTTGACCTTCCGTTCAACAGAAGGGGTCTTGACCGGAGTCTGGGAGTCTAGGGATCAGGAGGACCTTGAGCTCTCCTGGTTCCATGACCAGTGGTGCTTGTGCTTTTTTGCCAGCATTTCA
Organism: Neoceratodus forsteri; assembly: GCA_016271365.2. Taxonomy (NCBI): domain Eukaryota; kingdom Metazoa; phylum Chordata; order Ceratodontiformes; family Ceratodontidae; genus Neoceratodus; species Neoceratodus forsteri. Next base: position 364,015,579 of record CM057449.1, on the reverse strand, counting down.
TGGAATCCCTACATGAATGACCCACCGATGCTGGCCCCAGCTGGAAGCAGTATTGAGACCAAGGAGGTGCCTACCGCAGCAGCTGCCAACTTCCTCTTCAAGGGCCGCAAGCTGAAGAGCAGACCCAGCAACTGCTGAGGCCTTCTTGCGACTCTTAAGGCGGTCTTTAGGATCCCGCTCTAAAGGCCATCCAAGGGCAAGTCGATGCTTTCTATCTTTTAGAGATTCGGTAGCATTGATAGATAGAAGTAACACCCAACATATCATGCTGCCCTCCCAGGCAGTACAGGCTCATGTCATGCAGGTCAGTGGCCAACATTTTCTGCTGGCACCGGACACAAAATTTAAACCCCCCGGCTTCCAATGCTTCATCTTAAGTCATGCTACAGAGTCAAAGGAACCAAAGAATACCAACTGGAAAGTTGAAAACTTTGAAGTAATGGATTGGCCTGTGGTACACTAATTCCTAAATGAGAGCATGAAGGAGGTGACCTGTTCTTTCAGTTGAAAGAAAGATCTGGCATCACAGGGCAGAGTTGGGATACATACCACCCAGGTGGTGGAAGGAGCTTAACTTCAAGACATCCGATGAATCAGCACTTCTGGTGGAATTGCCGATGTGTGGATAGTGAACTGTATCTATGCCCCTAGAAATGCCAATTTTCCTTAAAAAAGGCAGACAGATTTGTTAATTGGAATGTCCCCCTTACTGCTGGCAGAATTAACTTTCTGTTCAATATCCCCATTTCCAAACAATTTTGCACATGCTTAGTCAGGACACAGAGTGGGGTGTGTCTGATGGCATTCATCTGAGAAGCACTGTTACACATAAGCCAGTCTGAAGTACTGCACAGGATCAGAGGGTCACTGGAATGAAAGGATTCAAATCCAGAAATTGCTCTAGGTGAAAGAATGCTAAGCTGTGTATTACATTACAACTCCACACCCTTTAAGTTTATAATTACACTTTCCACAAAAGGTGCCTTTAACTTGCCTCATTATGTAACCCTGAAGTGACAAGCAAGATAGGCTTTGGGCCAGTTTCATGATATGTCATTTCTGTCTTTAAAACTATTCTACAGAATTTGCCATCCTGCTGAAGGCTATAAAACAGGTTTGTGTATGAGCTGAGTGGCCGGGTCCTTTTTTTTTTTTAACTCTCTTTTTATTGATTTAAAAAAAAAAAAAAACAATAGACACAAGGGGTACATTTGTAATATACATCACTTATCACAGGAGATATGACACTACCCCCCAGGTTGGTACCTCATTCGCGGGTATACTTAAGGGGAAATCAGAAGTATTTTTTACATATTTAAGCCAAACTTTAGCCGTAAATGGAAAAGACCATTCTCGTAATAAGTGTGCACATATTGTCACAAATTACAGCCTGGCAATCATTTGGTTGCAGATACTGAAATGGTTTTAAATCACATAACTTTTGCGTTCCATCGAGTCCCCTCCCTCCAAGAACAGAAACATCAAAAATTTAAACAATGAAAATGTATAAGAATCTTGAACACATGCTAGCCTGTGTGCTGTAGGTTATAAAAGTCCAATCATAGTTTGTGTAGAGCCCATTATCAGTTAGTTTATCTTTGAAAAAGACAAATGCAACAAGTCCAAGATGGAAAATGAAAAAAAAAAATCACCTTTATTGGTTTCCGTAACAGCCACACTTCATGTCTATGACACACTCGTGGGAGAAGGGAGAGGGGCATGTAGTCACCATGCGGTCAGTGCAGAGAATCATCATGTTAACTGTTCTGCATTCATTACACCGCAGCCCAAGGGGAATATACTCTGCGTCAGCATATAGCTCACCGTGATTAATTTATGCACCACCAGCTGACCACAAGCCCCCAAAACCTTCCCCCTTCCCCCCAACCAGCAGCATTCAGCAAGAACATGTGAAGCCATAGGTAAACATATATACAAAGAAGTCCAGCTATGCCTCAAAGTCACTTTCTTTTTTGGAGGCATTCACAGTCCCGAAATAAAGTTTTACTTTCTTAATTAATTGGCTCCTTAAGGTGCACAAAACAGGTGATTTGATACCTTTTAATGGACCAGCAGAGATTTACAGAATATCCTTGAGGACAGTCCCTGGTATTTTCAGCACCCATATCAGTTACATAATAATTATCCCAGTTAACGATGGTTATCTTCCAACTCTAAATCAACAAAGAAACATGCAGGTCACTATGCTCAGATCTGAGATAAATACACATCTGTCTGTGGCACAATTAAGTTTCTTAGCCAAGTAGGAACCTCAAACTGTTCAGTCCATTTTTTAATAGCTTACTAGCCTGCTCCCTGTTTTCCCTATAATGTTGCCTGAGAAAGAATAATGCTCTCTCAGCTTGCTGATGAAGTACGTTATTAAGCTTGTATTTCACTGTAGGTGAGTGCCGTATCTCCTGGCTCGATGGGTGGTCAGAGGTGTACATTTTAGCCTCCTACTCTTTTAAGTGCTTTGTGAGGTTAGCTACCTCTTGCTTACACTTCTTATTTTCTTTTGCTAAGTGGCTTTGTATCTCTAATTGTAACTACCATAGGCTCACATAATTAAGTGCATTTCCCACTGTGTTCAGCCTGCTACCTAACTGTAACATTTATGACTGACTGTATATTGATGGACTAACTTGCCATAGGGTGTCTATTGATGGGCTATCGTGTCCAAGGTTCAAATGCACAATTAACAGATCTTAAATAGACTAAATGTGCCTAACATACTAAAACTTTCTGTATAGTGTATCCTTAATAGTATGCTAGTATGTTATATCAATGGCATTATATACTGAAATGAGTACCCTTAGCAACCTAATTGACTAATGCCAATGAATAATGTCCAGTCAGTAACTCAGTCTCGGGGTAGTGCCTAGCTGACTATTACCTTGTACTACTGCTTTATTGCTCTTACATAACAGCGTTAGTAACTAACACTACTAAGAAGCCTAAGGTTTAATGAATACTGGCGAGTTAAACGTAGACAGCAAAGTTTTGAAGCTCCTCGATCCTAAGAGCCTCCAGATAGTTGTCTGTCCTGGCACCCCCAGTATATAGACTGCTTCTCTTCCCCTTGCTACGAGACCAGGCTCCCTCAGCCTAATATCCCTAAATAAGATTATAATGCCAGAAATAGGGTCCCAGATGACTGGTACTTCGGGCCCACTCAGGCCAAACAAGGGTCTCCTCCTGGCAGCTCTGTTCATAGCCACAATACTCTGGGTCGACTGGGTAGCTGGTGGACAAGGAACGACTGAGCAGCCTCCTAACGGGCCAGCATCTCACCAGACCTTGTATGACTGTAGCCCACCCCTGGCTGACAACTTAGCCATCCTACTTGCCACCAAGCTCAGTAGGAGTGGGAGTGGGATTTGCTACAGAACTTTCCTCCTATTAACCCTCAAAAAAAAAACAAAAAAAAAACTAGGTTCCCACTTCTAACCTTTGTTCTCCAACTCCTGTTAACTGCCTTGCTATTAAGGGCTGGAGACATTCACCCTAACCCAGGGCCAGGTATTGTCAACACCTCTATTTCCAACTCTCATGACCTGAACTGGACTTCACCCAGGGGCATGAGGCTAGTACACATGAATATTTGTAGTCTTAGGCCAAAAATTCATGAAGTACAAGCATGATTAGCCCTTTTTAACCCGGATGTGCTTGCTGTCTCTGAGGCCTGGTTAAAACCATCGATTCTAGACCACGAGTTTGCTGCCCATGGTTACAACTGTTACAGGAAGGATAGACTCCTGAAAAGAGGGGGTGGGGTTCTCATCTATGTGAAGGCTTCCCTGATCTCTTCACAAATTAACCTGCAAGTTACTCTGCCCCCAGAAATTGAAGCTATCTTTGCATGCATTACCCTCAGTGGCACCAAACATCTCAACGTAGGGTGTGTATATAGTCCACCAAAGGATGCTCTCCAATCCCTCGAGACACTCTCTAGAACTCTAACAGCTGAGTTGGCAACTGAACTCATCATCCTCGGAGACTTCAACCTGGACTTGTCCAAAGAGGCAAGGTCCTCAATACCAGGTTTGCTACAAGAAGCTAACCTCTCCCAAATTATCACTCTGACTACAAGGTTGAATTACAAACCGGGTAACCACTCAATCATTGACTGGGTGCTGGTGTCCAACCCTCCAAACATTCAAGCCACTGGCACCTTGTCGGATGCTCTCAGTGACCACTCACCAATCTTCTGTGTCTGGAAAAACAGAGTAGTAAAAGTCCCGCCTAGAATACTCACTGTCCGAGACTTTTCTAAGTTCTCCCCGGAGCACTACATCACTCTCCTGGGTAACCTGGATTGGAGTCCAATAAGAAGTCTCCCCACCTTGGAGGGGGCAGTGAACTTCTTTAATAGGTCTATCATGTGGGCTGCAGACCTCCTGGCCCCTAATAAAACCTACCGGGTAAAAGGCCACTGCTACAAGTGGATTACCCCCCCTTAAAGGCCCTGATGACCAGCCGAGATAAAGCCTGGAAAAAGTCCAAAGACTCGGCTCTCCTAGCTGACCAGGTTACCTATAGAGCCCTCTGAAACCAGTGTAAAAGGGCCACCAAAGTAGCAAAAATGGAGTATCTAAACCACCTCCAGAAAGCAAACCTCGGCAACCCTAGGACTTTCTGGTCCCACATCAACGAACTGATTAAGGGCAATTCAATGACGGTCACGGGCCCTATCACAGCTTGTGGACAGGTACTACACGACACCTCACTAATCGCTGAGACCCTCAATTCCTACTTCACAAACCCCCATAACCAACAGGCAGGGTTATCGGTACCCAACTCCCAGTCTGCTCCTTTGGATTCCTTTACCCTTGGCCGTCCACCCTTCCATTTAAGGCTGGTTAAGGTCAAAGAGGTCCTGGCCTCTCTAACCACCCTTAAAACAAGAGGCTCTGGAGGCCCAGATGGACTCAAAGCCAGGTTGCTAAAAGATGGGGCTACGGCTCTCACGCTACCACTCACCTGCCTGATCAATAGGTCATTACTTGAAGGATCTGTCCCAGAGTTATGGAAGCAGGCGCATGTGGTCCCAATTCATAAAGGTGGGTCAGTAGAACCAATAGAGAACTACAGGCCAATCTCCCTGCTGTGTGCCCTGGCTAAAATCCAGGAGAAGCTCGTCTATGCCCAACTTAAGGAATACCTGGAGGCGCACATGCTGTTGTCCCCATCCCAACATGGCTTTCGAGTCAAACATGGGACAGACACTGCCCTAACCAAATTCTCTACAGACGTACACAGAAATCTAGACTCGGGCTCCATTACAGGGGCAGTTTTTATAGACCTATCTAAGGCCTTTGACCGGGTGGATCACGGACTATTACTCCAAAGACTCCACGCCATAGGCCTCGATGCCCACACCCTCAAATGGGTTGAAAGCTACCTCGCCGGACGCTCACAGAGGGTCAGGTGGCTGGAGACACTCTCTAAATCATTGTCCCTTAAGGACAGTGTACCCCAGGGATCTATACTTGGGCCACTATTGTTCTTGTTGTATGTAAATGAACTGTGCAATCATTGCGGAAGCAGCAGTGCCATCCAATACGCTGATGATGCCGTCATCTACAAAACCTCGGTCAACTTGGATGACCTTAGCACCTCTCTCCAAAAGGATATTCACATCATGGAGAAGTGGCTCATCAAGAATAAAATGGTCCTTAACACTGGCAAAACCAAAGCCATGCTGTTAGGACCAAGAGCCCTTGGACTAGATAGAACACATCTACTCCAACTCTCATCCCTTGAGGGTAACAAGCTCGAAGTGGTCTCCTCGACTAAGTACCTTGGCCTTACTATTGACCAAGGTCTCACATTTAAACAACATGTGGACCAAGTCACGAGAATAATCCATACAAAACTTGGATTACTGTACCGGCTCAAGGAATCACTGACCCCAGAAGCTAGGACTGCTATAGCAACTAGCGTCCTACTTCCAACTCTAACATATGCGGCCCCGGTCATTCAGGGTATCGCAAAGCTTGAGTTTGGAAGACTACAGACCCTATGCAACAAGGTGGCCCACTTTGCCACCTCATCCCACCTAGGAGCCACCACTGCGGGCGTTGGCAAAGCAAGTGGCCAACCCGAATCCGCCTCAGTTACTCTGTACTCTGCCTGGCAAAGAAGATAATTAGCCCTTCACCTCCCCCGAGTCTTGGGGGACTCCTCACAGCAAAAATAAACCAGCACAGCCTTAGATCCTCGGGCCACATGCTACTGGAGGTCCCCAAGGTCAGGACTAAGGCAGGACAAAAATCATTTTCTCATACTGCCCCTTTCTTGTGGAATAACCTCCCTGTGGAGATTCGAGACACCCCATCTCTGCCGTGCTTCCGCACTAGACTCAAGGCCCATTATCTATTAACAAGCATATGCCATTGCCTCCGCCCTTGACACTATTGCAGTTACCTCTGCAGACTGTTCACCTAACTATAAGTGTTAGCCCCTAACAATGTTTGCACTATCTCTTTCCTCCCCCAATCTGAACCTATTAATTCTCCTGAACTAGGTTTACCTAGGGAATCTACAGTACTGTCTCAATAATGTCTCTGTCAATGGATAATGTAATGAACAACACTGACCAATCTGATATACCAAACCCATGTCATGTCTGCTATGTGTAAACAGCTGAATACTGTCTACCCGTGTTAACCTGTACTCCCACATGTTTTTCTACTGTATGTTATCTCTTAATGTTATTCCCGGATCGCTCCTGAAAAAGGGACCTTCGGGGCCCAATGGGCTTACCCGGTCATCAAAATTCAATAAATAAATAAATAAGTAGCTAGTAACACACCTTCTAATGAAAGCTTTGAAGGCTTCCAATACAGTGCCATGGGAGGTGTCAGGCTGTACATTAATATCAAAGTGTGTCTGGATCTCTGTGGTGAGCCAGGTTTTAAACTTCATCAGATGGAGCAGCAAGGGGTTAAAGCACTGCCATGGGGCCAGATTCACAAAACTTTGCCTGGGCGCAAACCCAGTTTTCCCGTGGCAAACTGGGTTTTACCCAGATCTGATATTCACAAAGCCCAGTTTGTCCAGGCAAACTGTGTTTGCACCATGGCAAAGTTGGGAGGGGGGCCACAGTGCAAATGAAGGGAAGGGGACCTGCATATCCCTGCAGTACTATTCACAAAGTCTTTGCTCCATGCAAGGGTCATTTGTGAAGGCCCTTGCGTGGAGAAATTACCGCCAACGAAAACCTGGTGGTAATCCATGCAACCCTAGTGGTTGGCGGAGCTACTGCGGCCCCCCTCCTCGGTCCCCGTTCGCCCACCCGATATGTTAAATTACAAAATGAAAGGGTAAAATCCAGTAATCTGATTGGCTCTTATTTATGCGTAAAATATGGTTTACACATGGTTAAAAAAGAAGGACTGCTCAGCAGTGAAAAGTCTGAAACCCAGATCAATGAGCATTTGGAACACCGGCATTTCAGTTAGCCCCCTACAGCCAGAACTGATCTTCCACCACAAACATGGCTGCTACCTTTGCATTGTAAAAATACTTAAACTGGGCCCTAAAAATAAAACTGCCTTAAATAAAAAATAAAACAACTTAATTATATGTTGTTTCCCTGATCATCACCCTCTCCTTACATACGTAAACAAATTAGAAACAACAAGTATTGTTTACAGTTTTCACTACAACTGTTTCTTTGCTGACAGTGAAAAATCCCTCGTCTGTTTGTACCTGTTCATCAGGGAACTCTCTTCTGCTTGCCCTGACAGTGAGATAATTGAGTCTCTGGCTGTAACAAAGGCCTTTGTTGTCTGTGTGCACAGTGTGTTAGTAGAGAAACATTCTGCTAGTGGAACTGAGCAGAATTTTAAAGCCATGTATTCTATGGTAAACATTCCATGATAAACATTCCATATCTTGAACGTGGAGAAAAAAAAACAGGAAGAAGAAAGTAGGCAACAATACAATGACATCATCAATTACATCACTTGCTGTGGGCAGAATGACTATTTTATCACAAATGCACACAAGTAAATCTATTTTTTCTGCATATAAACATGCTTTTCCAAACAGTAAAATGGCAAAAAAAGGAGCCAATTTTTTAAGTGCAATAAGGCACTCAGGGATGTGTTCAGAATACAGTTTACATCACATCCAGCAGCTGAAGCCTTACTATGCCCCTGGCCATGCTGTAAAACATATTTTACACACACCCCTTCGTGCCTTATTGCTTACATAATTTTCCATAGTGTAGCGGTCCCTCCCCGGTCCCTGATCACCGACCCGATATGTTAAAATAATTTTCCATAGTGTAGTGGCCCCTTCCCCAGTTCCCACTCACCCACTCAAAATGTAAAAATAATTTTCCATAGTATAGTGGTCCCTACCCAGTCCCCAGTCACTGACCTGATATGTTAAAATAAGTTTCCATAGTGTAGTGATCCCTTCCCCAGTTCCCGAGCACCCACCCGATATGTTAAAATATATTTCCATAGTGCAGTGGTCCCTCCCCAATCCCCGATCGCCCACCCAATATGTTAAAATAAGTTTCCATAGTGTAGTGGTCCCTCCCCAGTCCCCTATTGCCCATCTGATATGGTAAAATAATTGTCCATAGTGTAGCAGTCCCTCCCTCCTCACCAGTCACCAATTGCCATCCCAAATACGAAAAACCCCATTCCCTAGTAGTTTGGAGTCCCCCCCATCCTGTCCAGTGTGACCCACCACCCTGCTCCCCCATCCCAATTGGTGATTGGAGCCAGCACAGCCCTCCTTACACCACCACAGCTGGCTGCTAACTGAACCCTCATGGAGCCACCTTGGGTAGGTATGGGTAGCTTATCAGCACTGTCTCTGTTCCCAGCAGTTGTCCGCTTACCTCCCCCTAAGTTCAGAAACAGGTACCCCTGTGGATTTCTCCCTGCAGTGGGGCAGGAGGGGGAGGGCTGTCCTCTCCCCTGGCAGACAATCCAGTGTGGCTTCGGGACTGGATTGGTGGGGTGGATCTTCAGGACACAGGCAGGGCTTCACGATGCCCTGGCCTCCATATTTCCACTTTTTCTCCCTGGGCCCATGGACGGGCATGATGTGCACCCTCTGCCTTCATGGAGACACCCCAGGTGCTCTGTACATGGGATCCCTTTTCCACTGTGTACCTAGCTTGTGCTGCCACCCAGATACCAACAGGTGGCACTCAAGAGCAAGCCCCCCCCAAACACACACACACACACACACACACACCCGAGGACAGCAGTCCTACGGACGCTCAATCTTCCCTCACCTGATAAGCCCCTGAGTGACTTGCATCCATTTCTGAACCCAGTTTGCTGGTGTGGCAGGAGGTGAGGCACTCAGCGCATCAGCTCTCCACATCACTGGGCCCGGCCCGATCAAGAAAAACTTTAATAATAGCTCCATTCACCATAAATAAATGCTTTCTCATGGTGGCTTGTAAAACACAGTCTTTCCCTACAACTCCTTACACTGTTGGCAGCATGGTCCTCGGTGCATCCACATTCCAGGTTTCCCTTCTTGGGGTGATACAGTAGGCCTTCTCCACTTATAAAGGCTTTCCCTTAGGGTCCAGTTCCAGAATCTTGGGATGCCAGTGAAGATATACAAGGAGTCTCTTTCATCTCCCCCGGTAGTCCTACCATCCCTAAATTCATAGCTCTGGCTTGATTATGGACATACTTAAGTCAGATCCAGACATATTGATTCTCCTTGACAAATTCAGTGAACGTATGTAGGGCTTTCTTTGAGGAAGACACTGATTCAAACAGTTGCAGACACAAAGTTCTCAACTTTGATTTTTTACTGCTGCAAACTTATTGACATGACTGTCCCTTTTATTTATTTATTTATTTGTTTGTTTTTGATAACCGGCTAGGGTGCACTAGACATAGAAATGCTTATTCTCAGGCACGACCCGGGAGGTTACAACACAGTGATACATGATAATGCAGGAAAAATACTGTACAACATTTAGATAACATCCATGGCTGTCTGTCTTCTGCTAAGTAGTTGACTACCATGCCATGCTTTTAGTAAAATAACAGCAGGGCCTACTGTGCTACCGTACCTTTCAGCACGTCTTAAAATTTCAGCCTTATTTTTTGAATGAATACAATATATACCAGTTTCTGTGGCCATCTTGTGTTCCAAGCACACAAATGCAATAAAGGCTTTTTCATTTTTATAGTAAAGTCTTGTGTTTTGGTTATAATTTTTGTTAGGTCATAAAAATCAGGACCTCACTTGGATGAAGGCGGTGGTACCCTTTAAGTGGGCTCCCACTGGTTTCAAGTGCTTGAGCATTCACATTGGAAAAGACTGTGCATCCCTATATAGGGCCAGCTATGATCCATTTCAGGCACAGATCGACACAGATGGGCACACTTATCCTTTTCAGTTGGAAGATGAGTTCAGGCAATCTGCACGAACATACTCCTTCAATTACTGCTTTAGAATGTTCCTGCTTGCACTGCCATCTAGGATTTGGAAACTCAATAAAGCCATCTTAAAATTAGTTTTGGGATCTGGCAGAAGCCAGTAATTTAACCCCTAGATGGCTTAATAATTTATGCTACTGCTGACTGACACCGGCCATGTTTAAAACTTTACAAAACCCATGGATCAAACTGACTCTAAGTGTTGGGACTGCATTAGGGAACATGTTAAAGCTGCAGTATTTGTTAGTCACCATGTTTTTCCCCCTCCAGCAATAATGTTTTTGTAGCAAACAACATTAATATTCACGTTCCTTTTTTTCCTTCATTCCTGATGGAAGCTATGGGATTTTGAAGTTCTAACAGTTCCTGCTCCCGTGCTGTGCCCTCCAAGGAAAAAAATAAATCTTTGTACAGCGCTGTGGTGTTTACCATCAGAAACATGTGGAAGCACCTTCCAAATACATCCACAGTATGAATCAGGTATGTACACTTGAGTAGTTAATTAGAAAATTAGCAATGACAGCTGTTATAAAAATACCTTAGAAAATGAAAAATGCACTGAGGATAAATCTAAGGATGCCAAAAATACATTTCTAGGGATGTGGATATGATGTTCTATCCACACTTCCGGCAGTTGCCTTTCCCCTTTAAACTGGGACTATTTTTTTTTTTTTTAATTTAGTTGTTTAACCAGGTATAGCACACTAAGCTGAAAGCTTTTTTTACAGGAGTGACCTGAGAGCACAAGGAGGTTAAGTGACTTGCTCAGGGTCACACAGTATGCAAGTGGAAGCTGTGGGATTCAAACGCAGGTTTGATCTGCTGGATGTCACCAGATTTGCAGCTCAGAGCCTTAGACCACTGTGCTATACTGCCTCCTTAAGTTGACTATGGTCAACATTTCTGGCATCAGTAAATTCAGAATTTGGATCAGTGTAGGCCTCTGCCCAGCTGAAGAGCTCACATCAGGGGACTGCAGGATTCACAGACGGGTAAGAGATAAAGCCTTTCTCCTTTCAGCTTACTTTCTGAAGGGGGTGTTGCCCCATCAGCACTTTAAAAGTGTTCACTTTCCCATTTGCAGCTTATAATTTCTGACCACTAGGGGTTGTTGCAGTGCCCTTTCTAGCACCACTCCATCCACTTCCTATTTGCAGCTAATATCAGTTTCTGTCCACTAGGAGTCACTACAATTTCCTCCTAGTCCCTGTTTTCTCTCCTAATCTCTACTCCTCTCCACTTTCCTACTACTAAACCCCCTTTTCCCCCATAGTTTGCTACTATACCCTTGCCTCCAAAGTCAGCCGCTCTACCACTAAGCCAACGAGTCAGGCTAATTTTTCTCTCGGTTTTAAAGCTCTTAAGGCTTTTGTCTCCATACTCTGCAAAAATAAAATACTTATCCCACTGCAGGATTCAAACCCTGCTCTTCCACTAAGCCAACAAGTCAAGCTAATTTCTCTTGGTTTGGTTTGCTTTGTTTCTCTTGGCTACTGCTGACTGACACCGGCCATGTTTAAAACTTTACAAAACCCATGGATCAAAGTGACTTATTAAGTGTTGGGACTGCATTAGCGAACATGTTAAAGCAGCTTGTTTTTAAAGCTCTTAAAGCTTTTTGGCTCCCCCCCAACCACTTTGTTCTGACTCCAAGGCTACCTAGGCACCATGTCTGTTCACCTCGTCTTTATGTGCCTCGTCTTCATAACCACCCAGGAGCTCACCTCCCACCAGCCAGACCTCACCCCATGCCCTTTGTGGACTGTACCTTCGTATCTCTCCGGAATTACCCATCCCCCCCACCTTGTTATCACACCCAGCAAAGTGTTTTAAAGGATGAGGTGTTTACAGTCCAGAGAAATGGCCGGGTATGAATTATGGCAGCGAGAGGTGAGAGACCCCCCCATCAGTAGTAACCAAATTCACCTCCACAGGTTTACTTTGGGACACCTGTTGCTTTCTCTCAGGTACTTGGCCAGTGCCTGAGAAAACTACCCAGACGTGGGATTGATAAGGAAGATTCCCTCATGGAGCAGAAGTGCTCATAGGTGGTTTAGGGAGCCACCAGTAAATGTTTCCATGCTATATGGAAAGTGTTCAAAGGACTGGCAAGGGAGCCAAGCCGGGGAAAACCCAGAGCAGTGTACAAGTTCGGGCTGTGTGCCCAGTGTGTTTCAGAGCCTGAGGGCTAAAGTGAATAAGGATGTGTTCTGATCTCCATAAATCTGCATTACTAGGAGTGTAGCCCCGTGGGGGTCCATCTATGCTTTGTTTATTCTGTTGGATGTGAATAAAAGCCACACTTTAGAATCCCACTTCTGGTATCGGACATTACAGTTATTGCTTCCTTTGGCTGCAGTTACTTGGGTACCCCTGTTGCAGAGTAGCCAAACCTAGCCAATGTGCCGAGTGACATATTTCTCCCTGAACCCAGCCCACGAGGTAGTGCTATCAGATAGAAACGGCATACCTGGGTGGGGGTTACACTGACTCTTGGCTTCATGTGGCATAATCTAGCTCAGTTTTCCCCAGCTGTTTACCCGCATCCTCCGGTTCATCAAAATGGAAAGTTTTGCTGCTGTACACCACTTTCAGGCTTGCTGGCATCAGCAGGACATGGTGGACCCACCAGCTGCTGAAGCTTTGACCTGACCCCATCGAATGCTTTGCACCTCTGTCATGTAGTGTAGCTGAGGTCTGGGAAGATGTGGATATTCATTCCTTGCCATTGTATGAGGCCCTCTTTCCATATCACTTGGAGAATGTAGTCGCATTCCTTCATGGATTCCAGTATGACTAACACAGCACGCTTCGGAGGGTGGCACAGTCCTGATGTAGACGAACCCCCTGTATGCCCTCTGGATCAAAATCGGCATTGCAGCTTGTAGCTGCTCAGGAATCCACTGCTCTAGGAAACTGTGCAGATCTTCTCCTTCCGCCACCTCCAGTAGTCCTATAATATGAATATGGGATGCCTATGCCCCATTCTCTAGGTTTTCTAAGCGCCCGCGGAGGAGGGAGTTTTCTTTAATCAGGACCAATGTAGTGACTGCAGCTTTCCCTGCAGATTTACTGGCCTCCTGTGCCACCTCTTCAACCACAGTTAGCTTTGTTTCTACCAACATGAGCGTTGAGGTAAAGTCGTCCATCTTTTTATCTATACTTTGAATTGCTTAAATAGCGCAGCATTTGAAGGCTGATTCAAGGTAGGATCTGCAGGCTCCTTGTCTTTTTCCGGGCCTTGTCACGTTTCTTTGTTTGCCTCCATCTCCTCCAGCAGTCATTTTTGTATGACTCATTTTTGTAGAGGGCATTATTTTGGTATGACCAGAATCTGTACCATCAGCTGAGGTTAAAGTTAGAACTTTAAGGCAGCTTACTTTGCTTTTACTGCTAAAAATCAATGAATTAGAAAGTCTGGGTGAGAAGCTGTGATAGAGTGCTGCTGTTAGCTTGGCTGCTAGCCACGCCCCCTATTCTGGGTCAATTATAAAGGCGATTTTAATGTTAGTTACTCAGAGGTGCAGCCCCTTATTTTGGTGGTGGTGACTGTACCTAATATGTAGATAGAATCTGACGGTAGATAAGGATCGCTTGTCCCACCTAGTCTGCCCATTTTCCTACGTAATGGATAAGCTGCAGATCCTAGTTATCCAACAGCCTACTTCCTCCTACCCCTCACTAGAACTGCCATATGTCTGCCCCATGCATTCTTGAATTCTCCCACTGTTTTTGACTCCACCACCTCCTCAGGAAGGCTGTTCATGTATCCACTACCCTCTCCAAAAAAAAATACTTGTGTGTGCCCTTGTTCTTGCACATCTCTTTTTCTGAAAGATGCTACCCTCTTGGACTTTGTTGATTGCCTTGAGGTACTTGAAAGTTTCTATCATGTTCCCCCTCTCCCTCCTCTCCTCGAGGGTAAACATATTAAGCTCATTTAATCTCTCTTCGTATGTCTTTTTGTGCAGACCCTGCACCATTTTAGTTGCCCTCCTCTGGACAGCCCCCATCCTGTCTATGTACATAACAAGGCATTGTGGGTTTAATAAGAAGTTGTTTTCCAGTTCCCTTACTGTGAGGTGCAGCCTTATATCTCTGTAATGGCTTCAACAGTAAAAGCTCTCATATGTTTATTTTCCAAACAAGGCATTGTGCATATATTATCTAGCTGACAAGAGTTCTTTACTGAGAGATGTCTCCTATGTCGGTAGTGTAGATGTCTGCAATACCAAGACTGACCAACAGAGGTCTCTGTTTCAAAACAGTGCTTATAAACTTTGTTTCCCTTGCATAACGTTACACTTGGGGGTTGCAACACTGAGGAAAAAAAGGGGCGGGTTATGCAAGTGAAGTAGAGCACAGAAATAAAAGCAATTATTTCATGGAAAAAAGCACTTTTTCACAGTTTAAATAGTAGGAGATTGAATTACAACTCCTACAGGTTAGTACAGTTTACTGCTCCCATTTGCTATGGCAAAGCTTGCTAAATCACTTTAAAAACTTTGTTTCCCTTGCAAGATATAAAGGTTGGGGACTGCAGCACTGAGAAAAAAAGGGGCAGGAGTATGCAAATTAAATGGAGCAGTGAAATAAAAGGATTTTTTTTCATGGAAAACTGTACTTTTTGGCAGTTTGAATGGTAGGTGACAGATTCACAACTCCTACAGGTTACTATGCCCATTTGCTATGGCAACCTTCCATAAATCACTTTAAACTTTGGAGAAACAGGTCCTACTGCAACCCAGTAGGGTGCCCTAACTTTGACTCAGGCAAATTACTTGCTGCCTCTGATCCTAAATTTGGTGTGTTCATTATAGGAACTCTGTCTAAAAATGTACTACTATATTACTGTATCCTACTGTTACCCTGTCGAAAACATGTACTGTTGTTTTGATGTACCTTTGTCCTTGTAACTAATGCGGAGCCTATAAATGAGCAACCACTCATGGGTGTAATCTAAGAACTCAGTAAATAAAAACATATTTATTTATATATGTCTTTGGTAACTGGGTAAGCGAACTGATCCAAAGGACCATTTTCAGCCACAACCCGGGCCACACAGTGGCAGGCAACAAGTAACAACAGAAATACAATGATTGGGTACAGGCAACAGCAGAAATACAATGCATAAGTACAAGGGGATGCACTTCCCAACATGAGGTCATACATAATAAGTAGATCAGTCAGTACATTCAGTAAAAAAACAGATGCAGGTACAAGACAGTTGCATGATACAGGATTTGCAGCCATTTGGCAGTTTGAGCAGCCATGTGTATGCAAACAGGTGCAAGTAATCAAGGTAGGGTTGCAGGAGAAAAAAGAGATCGGTCAGTCAGCACACAGAACACAATAGAGATAACAGGAGGGAAAATGCTGGAGAGAAGAAGAGATGGGGGTCGGGGGGTTGGCTGGATTAGGGGGAATAGGCAGGCAACACACGGCATATCCTAGGAACTAGGGCAGTTTTCGGGCCCTAGTGTTGACAAAAGAACAGTTGCAAGTAGACTCCATTAAGAGCAATGCTGTCAGTGCAGTTTTGAAAGCCAGATGGGAGGGGAATAGGTGGATGGACGACAGGAGTCAGTTCCAAAGGAAGGGGGCAGTGACAGAGAAAGCTTTACTTCCCATAGCTGTCGAGATGCAAAGGGCTTCAAGAGGAGTAACAGAGGAGTCCCTAAGGTTCCCGGAGACCACCCGATCCATAAGTAGTGAAGCATAGGGCGATAGCGGGTAGTTCCTGAGAGATTTATTAAGTAAGTATCCCATGGCGTAGTCAAAATGACCCTGTAGTGGGAGCCATCCTAGGGACTGATAGAGTGTGCAGTGATGAGTAGAATAGGGAGCTAGAAGAACAAAGCGACAGACGGAGTTGTACGTAATGTTTAGATGACAGCGTAGTGAAGAGGACACAAAAGAGTAGACAGGGGAACAATAGTCAAGTAGGGGCAGGAGGTTACCTTGTGCAACAGCTAGGTGTGCCTCAGGGGACAAGAATTGCCTATGGCAATAGGCAACGCCTAGCCTCTGGTGAATTCTCTTCACAGTGGGATTGATGAGTTCATTTAAAGTAAGGGAGCGATCAAGGGTCACCCCTAGGTATTTAAGGTGGGGGACAGTTTTGAGAGGGGGCCTGCTGGTGAGAGTACCAGGAGGGCGGAGTTCGATTTGGCAACTTTGGTAAGGAAATGTTTTGAGCCAAAGAGTATGGCTTTGGTCTTTTTTTCATTTATGAGGAGTTTGTTGGAGAGGAACCAATTATGTGCAGCACCATAGTTTAGTGTGAGGGTGGAAGAGATAGATTCCAGGGATCTATCACTATGAATAGTACTAGGCCATCAGCATAGAGGAGTAACTTGCAGTTTAGAGTATCAGCAGGAAGTGCATTAATGAATATGGAAAAAGTAGTGGCCAAGAATGGAGCTCTAGGGGACTCCAGTGAGTGGGTAGGGTGTCCGAGGAATTTTTGCCTATCAGCACTGACTGGGACCTATTGGTGAGGTATGTACTGTAGCAGTTTCAGGGGAGCAGCAGGGTGGAGTGAAGAAGGTGGTGGTCAGTGAGGTCAAAGGCTTTTGATAGATTCACAAAAGCCGCACCTGTGGCTTTGCCCATGTCCATATTCCTAAGGACATGGTCAGAAAAGAGGGCCAAAGCTGAGGAGGTGCTATGGTGTTTTCGGAAACCGTGCTGAAGGGGAGACAGGAGGTTGTATTTGTCAAGATGCCCTGATAATCGTTGATGCATAATTTTTTCCAAGTAATTTATTTAAATGTGGGAGGAGGGAGAAGGGTCTGTAGTTCTCAGGGGTGAGGGTATCACCTGCTTTAGTGACTGGAACCAAGTGAGCATGCTTCCATGAGTCAGGGATGGAGGAGGAGGATAGTGCAAGATTGAATATATGAGTAAGGGGTTTGACAATAGCTGTGGAAATGAGCTTCAGAAAGGTGGGGTAAAGACCATCAATAAGTAAATAAATAAAAAACTGTATAAGCTTACTGACAGGGAGGCCTTGACTGTGAGTTCAGGAGATGACATCATCATCAGCATTTCACTGAAACTGCCTTTTTTGAACAGCTAGTGAAATCAGGGCTACAAAATAGCTCAGAATTTTAAAATGAAGTAACATAGAGACCTAATTTTTGTATGGGATTTATTGGGGACATGCTTATTCGAATTCTGCAATGTAGCACTTTTGGCCAGAGTCTTTCTTTTTTTTCATGTTGTATTTATACTCCTTTCCTCTGGTGCCCCCTTTAAACCAACCCCCCAGCCCCGACATCCAGAAATTACTGTGGCTTACCTTTCTGCTTGGCCTCGAAGCGGAGCAGGTGGAGAGTTGGGCTTCATCCTGCAACTGGAGGATCCATTTTTCCTCCACCTTTCTCCCTGATCCCCATTGCTGGGGCACACACACCAGACATGCATGAGTGGAGGTATATGCGCATCCATGGAAGTCCCGCAGCACCCTCCCTTCTGTGCACCCTGCAGACCCACACTTCACCCAGGCCTCCATCTAGGGGCAGTCATTCAGTGGGAGCACAACCCCTCCCTTCCTGGGAGAGAAGAGCTGTCCTCCAGATGCTCAGTCCTCTCCCTCCTTCCCCCACCAACCCCCAATGGCCTGGGCTCACTCCTGAACCCGGGTCGCGGATGTGGCGTGAGATGTGGCGTCCAGTGCCTCAACCCTCAGCAGCACCGGGCCGGCCTAGCCTGAGTCCCTCTTTAAATCTTGCTGGAAACATCTTCAAGCTGGCTCCTCCCACCCACCTGGGTGGTAACTCCCTCAGCTCTGCCCCCTGATGCCAGATCTTCCTTTCTGCTAGAAGAAGCAGGTTCTCTCCTTACTGCTCCCACATTGAGTAGATTCTTGCGCTTAAATCTCTGGTTTTACTTCCAGATTTTTTTTTTTATTTAGTATGCTTTTTTTAGTCAGTGGACCCGCCTAGAGATCTTCACCCACCCACTCCTGTCCCCCTCTTCGTCCCCAGGACTTACCTCCTTCCAGGACGATACCACCTGGATTGCCCCCCAGGTCGGGGCCACTGCACTGAGTGCAAAACTGCATGATTACTCGAGAATTTTTCCAGTAGGGGTGCCCACCGGCACTGCCTCCCTGGATTGCCCCCCCAGGATGGGGCGTGGAGTCTGGACAGATATGGAAGACATCAGATTAGGTTGGCTGCCAAAGACCGCCACAGGATGATCAGGGACCAGAGAAGTGGGGTGTCATGTATGGTGGCCACTATTTTTTTTAAATTGTCCCTTTTGAAGGAGGAGGCATGACGTGCAATGATGCTGGTGTCCGTCTGCCTCTAAGTGATCTATAGACACGGGTCACGCAAGACCCCTGCCCCAAGTGATCTCGACTTGTGCCAGACACACAACCCCTCTCCCGGAGAAGGATAGCCATCCCTAGCATGCACAATCCTTCTCCTCGGGTCCATTCCCAAACCAGGGACGTCAGTGTCGCAGACGGACACCATACCACTGCGCCGGTGGGTCAGCTTACTACCAAATATCTAAAATGAACACTTTTTTGTCTTCAGCTCGATCTTCATTCATGACCGCGATTGATGACAAGTCCACTCCCGGGTTCTGCCAGTGCCCTTGCAGGCAGAAGATGTCCTGAACCGACCCACACTCCATGTGCGTCTACTGCCTGGGACATAAGCACAATTCCCAACTTTTATCACTCGTTCTACCCGACCGTTCTTGTGGACCATCTCACCTGACTTAAGCTGGACCACCCAAGCCAACAGAATCCGCTGGTCAATCCAAGGACACCCGTTGGGTGGTCTCCATGGCTGCGGGGTCCACTGAACAGCTTGCAGAGTTTGAAGAGGAGGTGGCCCAGGCCGCATCGCTCTCCTCTTTGGCTTCTGCCTTTGTGCTGCTCCAGCTGGGCTCAACTTTTACGGGTTCCTTCAAGGAATTGTGCCAGTCTCTGCTGACCCTCAGCCAGGGACCCTCAGAGCACAAATCAAAGTCCAAAAAAGAGTCCAAAAAAATAAAAGAACAGACTCGCTGACATTCATGGGATCTGGAGAGTTCTCGGTTGAGAGCTTCAGATTCCCGCGCTTCTCCAGATCCAACTTCAGGTGAATCCTCAGCCCAAGCCACAGGCTTCATGGTAACCCCATTGAGCCAGTTGGCCAAGACGCTGGTTGAAGTCCTGGCCGAGATTTTTTTCGAGCCGACTGACCAGTTGTTGACTGAAGAGGCTGACACTGCCTTGTCCAGGACTCCAGTCCTGACTCAGACCAGAGGGACAGATCAGTCCACTGACCCAACACCTCTGGTAGAAGACTAAGACCTGGAGGCGCCTTGGCATTCATGGACTCCCTCCAAGCCCCACCACTGGTCCCCCTGGCAGTCAAGGTCATGAGCCCATTCCCCTAGGTCCAGCGGCTCCTGCCAATGTTAGTTCTCTCGCTCTTGACACCATGGGAAGCAGCACCACAGCTACTTTTTGTCCTCATCCTGATTGGGTGAGGAGAGGCTTCGGCGCAAATTGCGTTGACGCTATAGGGACCTCATATGGCAACAGCTGATGTTCACTGGTATGAAGCTGACCCTGGCTTCCACACTGGCCATCACCTATCTTTTGCCTGACAAGCTGACACCTTCTCCGTCTAAGGAGCCGACCAAGACGTCCCAGCTCAGCCAACCCCGACACCTCCACTGATTCTGGTGGAGCCGCTACCTAAACAGCTAATCTCCAGTGCTCTGTCTAAGGAGGCTCTGCCGGTCAAAGGGCTTCCTCATCAGCTGTTGGTCACCATCACCCCTGACCGTCTTCGGAGGGTCAGTGGGGACTCCGGTGGTCAACCACTTTTTAATGACTCTGGAGTCCGAGGAATCCTCCCTGCATTCCCATTTGGTCGATGAGGAGTCACTGGGGGATCTCTTGACCAAAGAAGGTCCTACTTCCTTTCCAGGCCTTCTTCGACTGATCTCGGTGTCCACAGGGATGAAAATGGAGCCCGTCCAGAAATGGGCCCATTACCCGTTGACTGAGATCCTCGACCAGGGGAATTCTCTGATGGATGCCATCCTGGTGGCAGAGGCCATTCTTGACCCTACCCTGGAGCTCTGGCAGTGCCCAGTTTCCTGCCCTGCGCCCTCCTCCTGGATGGCCCATGAGTATGTGGCACCTACTGGTTTCCTCCCGGGATTCACTGAACACCCCTCTGCTCAGGGTCTGGTGGCGGATTCAATGTTCAGGCACTTGGGCAATACTGGGAACATCAATAAGCTGCCCGACAAAGAGTCCAAAAAATTGGACCACATGACTAAGAAGGTCCATGCTGCCTCCTCACTTGGTCTTTGCCAAGCAAGCTCGACCCTCCTTATGGCCCACTTCTCCCATACCCTGCTGGGCACCCTGGATGAGGTGCTTCCTCATCTGCCAGTGGACCTCCAGACCTTGGTCAAACAGGTCTGGGACCAGGGCCGGGCTGTAACGAAACAACAGCTCCTTGCAGCCATGGACATTGGGGACTCCTGTGCCCGCTCCGTGGTGGCTGCAGTGGCCATGTGCAGCAGGGCTTGGCTGAGGATCTCGACCTTCATGGCAGACACTCAGCACACGCTGGCAGATGTTCCTTTCCGGGGCACTGACTTGTTCGGGCCCGGGGTCGAGGGCCACCTTACCCACATCGAGAAGTCCAATGCCACCTTGGACTCTGTGACATCTGCCCAAAAGGACCCCAAGCGCTCCAAGCAGCAGCAGAGAAGGAAGCCCTTTCAGTCCACTTTTACTCTTGCGGCCAAACCAGCCCAACCCCAGGCTGGTCAGCAGATCCAGACCTGGTGACCTCGGCCGAATTCAGTAGCCTCAGTCATCCATAAGCTTGGGAGGAGATGCTCCAGTGGCTCCTCAACCAGACCCTCCTTCTCCTCTAAGCCTGCCCAGTAACAGAATGAGGGATGCCTTCCTCATGCCTGTCACACCTCCCCTGGGTCCTCCCATGGGGGCCGGCCCCACCACTTCCTTTCCTCTTGGTCCACTGTCACCACAGACAGGTGGGTCCTCAAGGTGGTGGGTCAGGGTCTGCCTCTGGAATTCAAGCACTACCCTCCTTGCTGAGCCCATGCCCAACAGGAGGACTTGGTATCTGCAGATGTTCTGTCTGCTCTCAGAGACATCATAACCCAGATTCTCTGCAAGAAGGTCATGGTTCTTGCTGTGGATCCTCCAGAACACCCAGGGTTTGTCTCCAGGTACTTCTTGGTGCCAAAGCAGATGGAGGGCTGACGCCCCATTCTAGATCTGCACAACCTGAACAAGTTTCTCAAGTCGTACACCTTCAGGATGGTAACTTTGTCTCAGATAATACAAGTTCAAGAGCAGAACATGTGGTTTTGCTCCCTGGATCTTCAGGATGCATTCTTCCATATCCCGATCCATCTATCACATCGAAGGTTCCTCCACTTCTGAGTCTATGGAACCCTCTACGAGTTCCAGGCCATGCCATTCGACATATCCTCAGCCCCCAGGGTCTTCACCAAGTGCATTGCAGTGGTGGCCGCTTACCTGAGGCACTGAGGGGTCTGGGTTTACCCCTACCTGGACAATTGACTGATCACAGGTCCCTCCAGGCAGGAGGTGGCATGGTCCAGGGATCAGGCCCTCCAGACCTGCGTCAACCTTGGCCTCCTGGTCAACAAGGCCAAGTCGGAACTTGTGCCTTCACAGGTAATCAACTTCATCGGGGCAGAGCTTGACTCTTGCAGGGCCAGAGCATGGATCCCGGCAGACAGGGCAAAGGTTCTGTCCTCCTTTGCCCAATCATTTCGGGTTAGGCAAATGCGCCCTGCCCGGGACTTCTTGCTTCTGCTGGGTTACATGGTGGCCTAAGCCAGCATGGTCCGCTGGACCCACTGGAGAATGCACTCTCTGCAGTCGGAGCTGGCCAGCCAGTGGTCTCAGTGCAAAGGTAACTTCAACCAGCTGGTTACCGTGACTCAGCGGATGTGGTATGCCCTCCAGTGGTGGTTAGTCCCAGTGCATCTGCAGGAAGGGATCCCATTTGTCTGCCCAGAGGTGATGGTCATCCTGACAACCAATGCCTCTCTCATGGGCTGGAGTGCCCACCTGGGGGAACACAGAGCCATGGGCTCTGGACCCCTGAGGAGTCCTGATGCCACATCAACCTGCTGGAGCTCCGAGCAGTTTGGCTGGTGTGGTCTGCATTTGCTCTTTACATCCGGGGCCAGGTGGTTCAGGTCCAGATGGACAACACCACAACCGTGCACTACCTCAACAAACAGGGCGGGATGCACTTCCTGCCTCTTGCAAGGACGCTCTCCATGTGTGAACCCTCATGCGCAGCCTGGAGGCCGACCACCTTGCCATCCATGTGGCAGGAGCCTCCAACCAGTTGGCAGACTCCCTCAGCCATGTGGGGGAGGTATGTCACAAGTGGTCTATCCCCCCAGAGGTCATACACAGTATGTTCTCCCAGTGGGGCACCCCTCAGGTGTACCTGTTTGCCTCCAGGGAGAATGTAAAGTTGAGGCTGTATTGTGCCTGCCCCCTCCAGCAGGGAACACTGCAGAGGGATGCAGTCTTGAGATCTTGGATCCCAGGCCTCTTCTATGCCATCCCTCCACTTCCCTTGATCTACAAGGAGCTCCTCAAGGCCAGGAGGGAAAAGACACAGATAATTCTGGTGGGTCCACACTGGCCACACCAGTTTTGGTACCCTAATCTCCTCAGTCTCAGCAGCAGGCTCCCGAGGCATCTTCCTCTATGCCCGGACCTGCTCTCCATCAATCAGGGGAAGGTTTTCCATCCAGACCTTCAATCCCTGCACCTGACCACCTGGTTCATGAACGGCTAGAGTTCCAGGCTATAGGATTCTCCAAAGATGTTCTCACTGTCATGGAGGCATCTCAGAAGGAGTTGACCAGGAAATGCTCTCCCTTCAAGTGGATGAGATTCTCCATTTGGTATCGGGGCAAGGGGTTGAACCCTTTGTCTTGTTCAGTAGCTAGCATCCTTGATTACCTCTGGTCCCTCTCTAAGTTGGACCTTCAGTCGATGACCCTTAAGATGCACCTGGCAGTCATCTCTGCTTACTGGGCACAGGCTGGTCAGCAGTCGGTGGCACAGAAGAAGGTAGTCTGGCACTTTTTCAAGGGCCTTGACCACATTTCCCTTCCGGTGCATGAACCACCACCACCACCACCTTGGGATCTGTTGCTGGTTTTGGCAAAGCTCATGGGCAAGCCATTCGAACTGATGCAGAGATATGACATGTCTCACTTGTCGTGAAAGACCACCTTCCTGGTGGCTATCACATCGGCCAGAAGGATCAGTGAGTTCCAGGTGCTTTTGGTGGGGTCTTCTTACCTAGTCTTCCACAGGGACAAGGTTGTCCTGCACCCAAACCCGAAGTTCCTTTTGAAGGTTGTGTCAGGTTTTCACCTTAACCAGGTGATTAATCTGCTGGTGTATTTTACCAACCACACCTAGGAGTCCGAGCACAGGCTCCATACTCTGGACCTGAAGTGAGTGGCTAAGGGCTCATTCTACCCATCATACCGCTGTGTCGGCGGCTGCTTCTAGGGACGTCCCTAGCCAGGAAATCTGCAGGGCTGCTACCTGAAGGTCAACACACACCTTCATTTCCCATTACCATATTGACCTAGAGTCATGCCAGGATGCTAGTTTTGGGGTCTCAGTTCTCCAATCTCTGTTCCCTAAGCAGAGGGTGTGCACCATGCCTCCCCCCTCCCAGAGAACTGCTTGGAGTCTGCCAGAAGTGTGGACAGAACATCATATCCACATCCCTAGAAAACCAGGTTACTCACCTGTAACAGTAGTTCTAGGAGAGGTATATGATGTTCATGCACATGGACCCACCCAACCTCCCTTGGCTTGGGCGCACACATCTGCTTCCAGCGGACAAGATCTGGCATCAGGAGGTGGAGCCGAGGGAGTTACCACCCGGATGAGTGGGACGACACAGCCTGAAGACATTTTTCTGACAAGATTTAAAGGGGAAGGCAACTGCCACAAGTGTGAATGAACAACATATACCACTCCTAGAACTACTGTTACAGGTGAGTAACCTGTTTTTTATGGCCGACCCATTGCTTCAGCAGTAGCACTACTGCTCGCAACACCAATGAGAACAAGCTTGGGGTACCGGGGGCCAGCTGGGGGAGTAGGGAGGGAGGGCATCCAGCTCTGCTGCAATACTGCCACCTGAGTGACCACGGATGGCAGTACAGTTGGGAGCAGCTCCTGGGTGCGAGCATGTCGGCTGGTGCTGCACCACGCATGCATGCTTGCATGCATGTTTTTGCACCCTTGCCACCAACGTCCTAGGGGATGGAAAGAACAATACAAAAATATTCTGGCTGGCAGGATGACGCTGGCCCCCTGAGGCCCTACACCTGGCTACCCAGGCACCAGCTCCACATACCGGATCCGTTCTGTGGCAGAGTTTGGGGTGTCTCTTCCATTCCTGCAAGAGAGAATCAAGCTCTGGGGGAACTCTTGGACATGACGGCAAGTCCTAGGGATGCCAGGATGATGGGTCTGGGTTGACCAAGCAGAAAACGTCTGACCAAAGATGGCAGGGCATAAACAACTGTAGCTGCCAAAAAAAAAAAATAATAACTAAACACTATGTGATGAAATTTTTGTCAACTAGCAAATACCCCTGCTTTAAGATAGTAAATGAGACTTCCTTGTTAGCTGATCTAGTAGGCAACCTTGATTTTATAGTGGGTACAACAGACCCCAGATTTAAGAGATGTGAAACACAGGGAATTTCATTTCTCTGCAAAAACTAAAAATTGCTGATGTGAAGTCCCTCAAACACTTCTTACAGATGGAGTTTAAACGGGGGAATAGAGAACTGTTCTTCTGTATGCAGTTAAAGCAATGTATAACCCTACCTAATGTGAAGAGTAGGGTCCTACGGCCCTTAACTCCATTGGAAATTACATGGATATTGTAACATTACTGGG
This sequence comes from Neoceratodus forsteri, assembly GCA_016271365.2. Classification (NCBI taxonomy): domain Eukaryota; kingdom Metazoa; phylum Chordata; order Ceratodontiformes; family Ceratodontidae; genus Neoceratodus; species Neoceratodus forsteri. The sequence continues at coordinate 363,990,155 of CM057449.1, read as the reverse complement.
GTCAATGCTGAAACCACTCAGGACTGTTTACAAATACTGCAAAGAGCTGAAGATACTCAGTCTAACACCTTCTAGGAGTTCTGGCAATGGAAGCTAGGGGAAGAAAACCTGGCCAAAATATGAGAAAGGGCAATATGGGTTGCTAATAAATTGACCATCTCCCCTGACCTGAGGGAGCTTAAGTGGAAAGCTCTAATGAGATTCTACTTACCCTGACCTGTACCGAATTTTACTCGGCTAACAAATTAGATAGGTGTTGGAAGGGTTGTGGTCAGAAAAGCAAACCATACCATATTTTTGGGGGATGCCCACATTAGGGCAACTACTGGGATAATAATGTAACCACCTTCCTGAAATGGATCCTCCACCTGGTCAGCTTATAGTACTCAGCAAAAGAAATGGCTTTTTCCCCACTTTATGGTTGGTGTTCTTTTACCCAAAGCTGCATGTCTGTAGGAAGGGTGTTGATGAATTGCTCCATTGCAAATATGTTGCTGAGCTGTGGGACTGTTTTACCCTCTCATTGGAGCCATTTAATTAAGAATTCTCCAAGTCGGACAAAGGCTTCTTGAGGATTGTTGACCAAGTGGTACTTCAGTGACCAGAATCTCTGCCTGTAGGTCTCTCCAGAATCTTTTAAGGATTTCTCTTTTCACAAGGTCATCGTTTTCTGAATGTGCAGTGTCCATACTGCTGTAGGCGAGTTGGGCTTTACCTGTCAGATAAGGTATCAGCTCGATTGTCCATTACTGTTTTTGCCATTGGCTTGCTGTGGCAATCCTTTCAAAAGTTGTCAGGTGTGCTTTAGTATCATCCAAGGAACAAAGCTTTGTAAGTTTAATTCCTTTTAAATTGTTTGTGTTCTGTTGATCTGCTGGACCTGCACCAGATCCTCCAGCTGTTATAGCTTACAAGGCATCCAGCTGTCACTGCATCTCTTCTTTTCTCTGTGCCTCTAGATGTTGAATCTTTTTTTCTCTGTGTTTCTCTGTCTCTCTCTTTGTTGTATAGCCCACCATTTGAAGAAGGCAGACATGCTTTCAGGCTCTGTCCCTGCCTGTTCTTACTCTTTCGTCACTGGTGCTGGCTGTACAGTCTCAGTTTGGACGTTTGTTTCTGCTTCTAGTTTGGCTGCTATTCTTCTGGTAATCACTCCTGGGCTTACTGTGGCAGGATCCATGCATTTCTTCTATGCTTCCTTGGTATCAGGTCTAGTACCTATGTACACAACTCCTGGTGTAGAGTATGCTGGTGTAAATCCCACTTCTTACACCAACTCTCATAGAAATATAGGCAAACCAAGAGAAGTTACAAAATTACAAGTAGCATTTTATTATTATTTATTTATATAAAATTTGGTAACCTGGAAAGGCACACTGAGCTGAGGCTCATTTCCAGCTACAGCCCAAGGAAGGGGGAGATAGAGTAAAACATCAGTGGACAATAGCAACACAACATCTGAACTGACAGACAAGCAATGTGTTACAATGATAGAATAAATAATGAGATATGTGTGTGCGCCACAATTAAACATTGAGCAATGAACTGAAGCAGTGCTTATAATCTCAAAAACTTGTATGGATTAAAGTCAAGACTTCAAAGGTAACCGGAAGGAGCAAATGGGGGGTTTGAAGTTTCAGCAGGCATTTGAAGGAGTTGAAGGGTGGGGTGAGATGGAGGGAGGAGGGGAGTTTGTTCAGCAGAGGAGTGTGGGTGAGAAATGGCAAACGTGTGAGTGTGATGATCCTTAGAGCAGAGGGAATTTGGGATAAGTGCGAGGAGAGGTAGAAGAGAAGGGTATTGAACCAATATTTAGAGATGAATGAAGCACAATGGGCCTGTTGGCAGAGCCAGGATGGAAAGGGGAATAAAGCGAGTAATAATGATGTGTGTGTGTGTGTGGAGGAGAGTTAGATGCAAAATGGCAGAAGGAGTTGAGGAGGGTGTCCAATCTGGTGAGGGAAGTGGAGAGGGCAGAGCCATAGACTACATCCACATAGTTGAAGACAGGGAGCTTCATTTTGGTAGTCTGCTCCCTGCAGACATGAGGAGATAGGCAGTATTTGTAATGACAGAGGGCATCAAGCTTGGGACGGAGCTTGGCATTGATGGCATCAGTGTAGGTTGAGAAGTCAAGCTTACTGTCAAGACACACCCCGGGCACTTAAAGGACTGAACCACTTCATGTGGGGTGCCATGCAGTGTGGTGAAGATGGGGGGGGAGGGGAGAGAGTGAGTTTGGCTAGTTAGAATGGAGCCAGTGGAGGACATTGTTGAAGTCCCACTGGAGCAGATTTTGAACAGCTACAGAGGAAGGACCAGAGTTGAAGATGACTGTGTCATCTGCATAGATGTGTATATGCAAGTTGAAACAGGTGGAGGGGAGGTCATTGAGGAAAATTGAAAAAAGGGGGGGCCAAGGATGGAGTACTATGGAACCCCAGACTGGACAGGAAGGGGAGGCGAAAGGGAATCACCAATCTGTACTGATTGTAAACAGCCAGCTGAGTAAGAGTGAAACGAAGCAACAGTGGGAGTGGAGATGTCAGCATTTCTCAGCTTGCTCAGGAGAAGTGGGTAGGACACAGAGTCAAAGGCTTTGGCCAGACTGACAAAAATTGCTGCGGTAATGGACCCTTGGTCCGTCCCATGGAAGATGGCATCAGTGACACACAGCAGGGAAGAGATTGTGGAATGGTGTTTCCAGAAGCCCGACTTAAAAGGTGATAGGAAGTTGGTAGATGAGAAGAAATCAAGTAGTCTGGCATGGGCCAGTTTCTCTTGCAGTTTAAAGAGGGAGGAAAGGAGGGAGATGGAATGATAGTTACCAGAAGAAGACGGATCATCCCCTTTGTGGAGAGAAATAACTTTGGCCATCTTCCAAGACTGGGGAACAGTGCAGAGAGTGAAGGAAAGGTTAAGTAGGTGAGTAAAGGGAGCTGCAATAGACAATCCTCTGCCCACTAATCCATTATTAACAATAACAAAAAACACAAACTAAAATTTGTACAGGATAGCTCTTCATACAGGCAGTACAAACAAAGTCCTACATCTGAGAGAGACAGTAAAATCTCCAGCTCTCTGTCTCTCTCAAAACAAAACACCGCTCTCTTTTTATGTAAGATGCTTTTGCCTGGCAATTCAACTGTATCCTCTTCTTGTAAGTTGCATCTCCTGTTTCTGGCAAAATGCACCATAAGTTTGTAATTTTTTTTCCTGAGGTGAGCCTGAAGAGCACATCTAGTCTTTAACAAGTGCAACAAAATAGAACATTTTGTAGATGAGCCTGTAGAGGTCAAAATGCATATCAAGGTCAACCCCCTGTATTACAGATTGTTATATTGTTGTAATGATTACAGATAGCTTTTTGGGTTTCATAAAAATGTAAGTATATACATTTGCAAACCAAGGGATCCCAGTTTCACATAAAGATTCACATATATTTATTTTAGCTTCAGACAAGCAATGGTGGAAAAAAGAACGGAAACAGCAAGTGAAGGAAGGGAAATAATGGGGGAAATTGAGAGACCATTGCAGTGGCCAAGTCCTAGGTACACAAGAAAATCTGATTGCTCAATCAGACAGACAAGAGATAGACAAAAAGCAGAACAGGAGAGGACAAAATAGATCCTTGCTTTTAACTTTCTCTGCATAACAAATAGGACAGGGTCCTATTCAGCTCTGTCTCTGGCCTACAGACAGGAATGTGGAACAACGCATTCTGGAGGTCCAGGAAGCAAACCCACGTTTTTCTCCCAGGGATGGCATAATCTGGTTCAGAGTGACCATCCAGAACTTGCATTTCCACATGAACTGGCTGAGATTGTGCAAATGCAGTATGGGGCACCAGCTTCCCATCTGTTTTGGGATCAGGAAGTACCTAGACACATAACCCTGACTGGCCAGGGCATCCAGGACATGGGCTATTACCCCTTTCACAAGAAGCTGAGCGATGTCCTCTCTGAGGGTGGACAGCATGTCCTGAGACACCCCGGACTCTCGAGACACATGAAGGCAGTAGGGCGGGAGAGCCTCGAAGTCTAGAGACAATTCTCTGCCCACTAATCCAACACCCACTTCTCCACTGTGATAGCAGACCAACATGGCAAGAAGTGACATAGCCTGCCTCCGACTGGGACAGCAGCCAGGGACAGGACAGGTGGAGGGATGACACCTCCCAACCCGTCACTAGGCAGCTTTTGTGGGGGCACTGGTGTCTGCTGCCAGAAGGGTACCATTACCCCGAACCCCTCTTTTTTGGACCTTGGGCTGCTTATGAAAGACCCTCCAATGCTGGCACCAGAGAACAGTGCTGAGATCATACAGGCACTCGCTGTGGCAGCCACCACTTCTGTCTCAAAGGCCACAAGTTGTTCAACAGACCTGGCCACAGCCAAGGCCTTCTTGCTGCTCTTAGGGAGGTCCTTTGTAACCCTCTCCAAAGGTTAACCCAGTAAGAGCCAGAGCTTCCTGTCCTTAAGGGACACAGAAAGCGTGGATAAGCACAGGCCGCACCCAGCCACATTGTGCTGCCTGCCCAGGCAGTACATGTGTGTGTTGTGCAGATCCATGATCAACATATTTTGCCTCACTTAATGTAGAATTTGAATCCTGGTTTCTTGTGTTCCATTGTTGGTCCGCAGACAGAGTCAAATGATCCACAAAACTGAATCAAAGAAATTGAACATTTTTCTAAAAGAGGTTTGCCTATGGCACAGAGAATCCTAAGAAGAGCACGAAGGAGGTGACCTGTTCTTCTAGCAAAAAGAACGTTCTGATGTTACGGGGTGGAGTTGGGGATATTCCATCGTCTGGTCTGTAATCATTATTCCAGTGGAACTGCCACAGTGTAGATAAGTGAACTATATCCATGCCCCTAGAACTACAGTTATGGGTGAGTAACCTATATTTCTAGGAGCATGGATTCAGTTCATTATCAATATTATTGATGTGTAATGTTTGTGTTCTCTTTGTTTGTTCATGAAACACTTAATAAAAATTACAATTTCTAAAAACTCTGGCTGACTCCAAGCAGTCTTCTGGGAGGAAGCGGCATGGTGCACAACACTATTTGGTGAAAAGACATTGGAGGACTGAGAATCCAAAAGCAGCTTCCCAGCAGCTTAAGATATCAATGCTGTTGGAATATTTTTTTTTTTTTTTATACTCTGTTTATGCCCCCTTACTCACCACTCAGGACTCTATCCTTGGGGATCCCTAGGCTGTGCGTGCTCCTGTAGGTCCTCCCCAGGTAACTCATTTTAAAGTCCTGACAGCACTGCCACCATCCAACCTCAGTTTGCCCCCCGGCCGGGGATGAGAGGGACCCCCTATAGTCCCCTCCAGTCCATGAGTGTGCACCGGGTATGCTGCACAAGCCCCATCTGGAGCCTGGTTGTGGATTTCTCTTAGGCAGCTGAGTCCTGTCTCCAGGCATCCGTTGCAGGGTTTTTCCTCTTTTTTGGTGCTATCCCTCAGGACCTCTGCGCACTAGGGGAGCTAAGGGGCGGAGCACGTCGCAACATGCTAGTGCTCCAGCTCCCAGGCGGATATCCTCCCACCCTGCTGCATGCTGTCCCGCTGCACCTCCACCCATGGTCACCCAGGTGGCAGTAGAGCGGCAGGACATGCAACCCACCCCTCCCGGAGGACAGTAGCCTGTGGGCGCTCAATCCTCCTCCCCCTGGCTGGCCCTCCAGCTGCCCGAGTCAGTTTCCAAACCCAGGTTGCTGGCACTGTGAGCAGTAGCCCTACTGCTGTGCCGGCAGGCCAGCAATGTTGTTGGAATATTAAGGTGTGCACGTCACTGCAGGCTGCAGTCTTGCATATATCCACAATGGGGATGTCCCTGTATGTGGCCACCAAAGCAATGGTATGTCTGCTGGAATGAGCCATCAGCCTTTGGAAGGCTGCCTACCAGCCAACCGATAGCAGAGGGTGATGCACAATGTTAACCAGGTAATCATCTGCTTTGCTGCTGGTCTGCCAGGCAGGACTTCAGCCAGCGTATGTTACGAACAGCTGGCGAGCCTCACCCTGCACTCCAGCTGTGAATTCTTTCTTTTTATATATATATTTTATTTTGATGTTTTTTTTATAGTAAATACATACAGTGAAAAATCAGACATGGTTCTGAGTACAGAAATACATCATTCAAATAAATCGAATAACTTGGATTACAAACTCTTCATCCAGTGTTACATAAAGGAGGGGCACACGTCCAAAGTATAAGAAAAAAGCAAATGATGCCACAAAACACCTTGCAGCAAGAAACATGAACATACTTTGTAAAGCATCAGTCTGAAACTTGAGTCCCAGTGCATTACACTGCACATAAGAATGCTGCAATAACAGTGTTATGGTCCATGCAACTCGATAATTTTTATACACGTATCCAATAAGTCCAGGCAGATGCCCTCAGGGGAGCCCGCCCCCTCCCACGCGTTATCCAGACAAATCAAAACTGGACCCATATGCTGCTACAGGCCACAAAAACCACATATTAAAGCATACTGTATACAGAGTAAGACAATTAGTAGATGATCAAAAATCTTTAACAGCAACGAGCAATAGGTAGGTCAACTAAACATAACAATAACTGTGCAAATACGTACAGAAAATATGTGTGAAGGTCTTAGATGCACTAGAAATGGACAATTGGGGCTGCAGCGCAACTGTTGAGAGTGGTTATCGCCACGCAAGCATATAGCTTGCTCGCCTCATGGAACAGTTTTTCTGAGATTCCCGACTACCCGGCTATCCCAAAACCTCTGTACCAAGGCATGCCAATGGACAACTTTATTAAAGTTTATGGCCAACAACCCCCCATCAAAAGGGCTAAGAACAGCTGAGGTTATCCTACGGCTTTCCAGTCCCCATACAACTCTGTGATGCAGTGTAAATATAAACCAACCATGTAAGGGGAAGGTAATAAGCTTGTTTTTTTTTTCTCCTTTGTACTTTTTTCCCTCCTGAGCCCTGGCAGGTGGCTACGGCCCTCCGATTGGAGGGACTCTCTCTCCGATCCCAATGCTTCTGTGCTAGGCAGTCCCCCGGTAGTTTCCCCATGGATTGCCCCCTGCGGCAGGGCCAGGAAGAGGTTGCCGGCTTCTCCTCCCTCCCGGAGACCTAATCCAGGGGACCACTCTCGGGAGCGGCAGACCATCATTGAGCCTGCCAGGCTCACTTTTCCTGTTTTTGCCCGGCCCACCTCACTGATGATGAAAGGACATCAGCTTCAAGCCTCCTAACCCATACTGCCCTCCAGCCACCGCCAGAGGGCATTCAGTGAGTGGGACAACTAGTCCCCCTCCCCACAAGAGAGGAAAGCAGTCCACCAGATGCTCAGTCCTCTCTCCCCCTGCTGACCCCTGGCAGCCCAGGCTCATTCCAGAACCCAGGTTGCCGGCATGGCACGAGGTGTGGCATCCAGCACCTCAATCCTCAGTGCCACCAGGCCAGCCCACCATAAGCTTAAGTTTTAAAGTTCAGAGCATTATTCCTCCTCATCTGGTACACTGCTGGATGATTGCTGAGCAAAGTCCTTCTGTATAATGGGAAGTCTCTTCCCAGCCTTGGCAGGATCAGAATACAGAAAGATTTTACCTGCACAGGAGATCCAAAACTGGGCCAGGATCTGAAGTGCATGAGTAACCCCCAAGGCACACAAGCCAGACCAGACCATATCAAACGCTTTTTTTGGCATTGACAAGTGGAATAACTAAGGTCTGGAAAACAGTGAATCCTTGCTCCATTCTCTAGAGTAGCAGGTCCTTCCCCTTAGCTGCAGATGATACTTTGTCCCTGATATGCGATCCGCTGGTGATGGTAAGCACCGTACAGGGATGATCATCCAAGGCTGGGTGGAGTCTAGGCATAATCTGGTAGGGCTTCATAATATTCCCAGTAATGTCAGAGTCCCGTACTGTTTTAAACAAGTTTTCCAAATATGCCATAATTTTCTGACCTTTGGACTATTCTGGAATATCCAGTAAATGCAGATTCACAGAGCGGATAGTATTTTCCAACTGCTCCATATGAAGACATATCAACTTATTCTCGGCCAATACGTCTGTCACCATGGTTGTGATATTTTTCGCAGTTTCCACTGCAGAATCAGCAGTTGCCATAGCTTTAACGATTTTGGGGTTCATTGTAGCAATACGATCTGCTATATTATCCACTTTTTTATCAAGATCTCTGATGGCCTATAAAAGTGCGACATCTGTCGGTTCTGCAGGCCTCTGCACCACATGGATGAAAGTCGCTGCTCCTTCCTGCTCAGACAGCTTACCCCACTTTGGACCACTGGCATCTTGTGAAGCCTTTTCTTCAGGGTTTCCCATGGTGGAAACATACCAAAAAAGATATCGAACTGCTCATCATCTCAAACTGTGTCAGTTGCCATCAACATTTAATGCTTTAACTAATTTTCACCTGAGTGGCCATTTTGTATCAGGTTAAGCAATAGATGGTTCTGATTTTTTACAGAGTTTATTTATTTATTTAGTTTTTGTTTACCGGGTAGGTGCACTAGCCATGGGGATGACTATTTTCAGGCACGACCCGGGCACGAGTTATTGGAAGCAATGAGTTAAATGGGAAAATATAAACAGAGGGATTTGTCTGGTTACTGCAGGAGCTCCCCAAAAGCAATCTGTTCCCTTTCAGCTGCTAGCTCTGCCCCCAGCTGTGCACTCTTTATAACAGAAGGGCATCTTCTTAGGTCCAGGGTATGGAGCCTGTGATCCACCTCTGAGGTCAGATTGGTAAAGTATACTAGTAAGTTAATCACCTGGTTAAGGTAAAACTGGGGTGAAGGACAACCTTGTCTTTGTGGATGACCACAGAAAGAGACTCCACCAAGAGCTTCTGGAGCTCACTAGTCCTTCTAGCTGATATGATAGCCACCGAGAAGGCAGGCTTCCATGACAGGTGTGACAACTCACACCTGTGCACTGGCTCAAACTTATTCCCCAATAGTGCTGCCAACACCAGCAGCAAGTCTCATGGAGGTGGTGGTTCGCACACAGACAGGAACAACTTGTTCAAGCCTCTGAAAAAGTACCAACCACCTTCTCCTGGGATAGCGTCAGCATACCAGCCTATGCCTGGTATGCAGATATAGCTGCCAGATGCACCCTAAAGGGTTGTTGCTTGCAGGCCTGACAGAAAAGAACCACAAGTAGTTGAGGATATTTGCCAGGGGACGGATAAGGGGATCAAACTCCTTGCCATGGCACAAGGTTGAGAAACTCTTCCTCATGGATGCATGGCATGTACAAGTCCAATCCATACAGGATGCTTCCACAGTGTAAAAAACATCATCCGAAAGGCTTAAAACCTGAAACTCCACCCACTGAGCAACCAGGCTGAGAGGCGTGGGGACTGAAGGTCTGTGTGTAAGATCTTCCCCTGTAGTCTGGTCCATAGGTCTGGATAAAGTGGCAACCTCCATGGAGGCCTACTCCTGCAGCTGAAGAGATCTGGGTACCAGAACTTTCCAGTCCAGTCTGGGGCTATCAGGATCATTTGTGCCTTGTCCTTCCAAGACTTGACCACAACTCTGTGGTCCAAGAAGAAGGGAGGGAATGCATACAGGAAGCTTGGGGTCCAGGGCCTCACAAAGGCATCCCCACAACAGTGTCCTGGACAGTAGGAGGCAGGCACAAAACAGCCTCAGCTTTCTGTTCTCCCAGGATGCAAACAAGTCTACCAGAGGAATGCCCCACTGGAAGAACAGGTGGTCTACCACTTTCTGATTCAGGAACCACTCGTGTGATGTCTCAGCAACCTGGCGGAGACCATCTGCCGGCTGACTGTTCAATCATGCGACATGGATCGCAAGAAGAGCTGCACCCAAGCTGCCCACTAGTGTTCAGGTGTGGACAGCCTCCGACACACAATAAAAGGGAGCACATCTTGCCCTGCCAGGCTGTGCACCAGTGTCCAGATGTGGACAGCCTCCCACACAATGGAAGGGAGTGCACTCCATCCCTCCTGTTAGGTAGAACATAGTTGTGATGCTGCCCATCTGGACCCGCAAAATTTGACCCCCTTATAATGAAGCAAACTGTCAGTCAAATGAACTGCATGAAGCTCCCAGCAGGTTGATATGGTGATGGGAATACCAGGGTGATTGGAACCCATGGGTTCTGTGGTCTCCCAAGTGTGCTCCCCATCTTACCAGAGATGCAGTCATCAGGAGAGAGACAACAGGTCTGGGTGGAACAATTGCATTCCCTCTTCCAGATGTGGGCCCAGCCACCACTGGATGGCACCTCACATCAGCTGGATCACTGCAAATGGGTGGTCTAAGTGAGCTAGGTGCTGGGACCACTGCCAGCCCAAATCCTACTTCAGGTGACGCATCAGCCAGCTAGCCCAATGGATCATACTGGTGTAGGACATCATGTACCCCAGCAGCTGTAGGAAGTCCTGGGCAGTGTGTGAAAGCCCAGCTGGAAATGTTCAGGCAAAAGAAGTTTAGTTCTTCCATGAGAAAGGTGATCACCTGTGAGGGGACCAGTTCAGACTTGGCCAGGTTGGCCAGAAGGCCCAAGTCCTGACAGGTCTGGAGGATCAGATTCCTGGACCTCTCCACAGTCTCTTTGAATTGCCTGGCTATCAGCCAATTGTTCAGGTAGGGATATATCCTGATGCCCTTGCACCGCAGGAAGGCTGCCATCAATGCCATGCACTTGGTGAAGACCATGGGCACAGATGAGGGGCCAAACAGCATGACCTAAAACTGGCATAGGAACCCCTCTGTGTGGAACTGAAGTACCCGCAATGGGATGGATGGACTGGAATGCAGAAGAATGCATCACCGAGGTCCAGGGAACAGAACATGCTGTGCCCCAGAGGTGGAATGATCTGATTCAGAGTGACCGTTTGGAACTTATACTTCCACAAGAACTGTTTAAAATTATACAGATCCAGAATGGGGTGCCAGCCTGTCCCCTCCGGTCTGTTTTGGGACCAGGATGTAACTGGACACATATCCCTTACTGGCCAGAGCATCTGGAACATGGGCTATTGCCCATACTGTCAGAGCTGAGTGATATCAGCTCTTAGCATGGACATATCATGTGACACCCTGGACTCATGAGAAGCATGGCATCAGTACAGCAGGACAGCCTCGAAATCCAGAGGCAACCCTCTTCTAGTACTCAGTTGTCCAAGATAATGGTGGACCATTGTGAGCACTTCTTGCCACAATGATGGACCATTGTGTCAAGAAGTGGCACAACTGGCCCCCCCAGGAGCGGGATGATACCCCACAACCCGTCACTGCGCTGCCCTGGAGGGCGCGCTGGCTGCAGGGGTGGCAGTAGCAGCACCTCCACCACATCTGCACACCCCCTTTTTTGCCCCTGGCTTCTGAACTTTGGTTTTAGGTACCAGTGCTGATATTGCCCCTGCTAGGGCTGCTGTAGAGGCTATTGTGGTTGAAAGGACAAATACTGGAAGACCTTTTTAAGCTTCTGGGGTGAAGTCACAGAATCAAAGGTGGCACTGGACTTCACGATGTGCATGGGATGCATTTCCACCCCAGGGCCTAAGAGGTCACTGCCCCAAAAGAGGACATCGAACATGTGCCGAGTATCCAATGTAAAAGTGGAACGCCTCAGCCACGATCTATGATGCACAGCAATGACTATTTCCATGGCAAAGGCACAGGAGTCACTCATGTCAAGAGCCAGATGATGCTGGTGTTTAACGAGTGACTGACCCTGGACTCTGATCAATTTCCATGGCAACTGCTTGTTGGCAGGAAGATAGGGAAAAAGTTCTCCCAACACTTGCAGCAGGTAGAGGCCGAAGTTGGCCATTATGACAGCATAGCTTGCATCATAGAAGCATAGCAATGTAGCAGCGTACACCTTTATTGCTAAGTGGTCAGTCTTCTTGGACTTCGTTTGGAAGATTTTCCATGTCCCCTTGGCCTTTTGATCTGTGGAAGTCCAACACCAAGCCCTCAACACAAGGGTGGCTGAGAACCCAGTAACAAAGCCCATAGGGACCATGTACTTGTGAACCATATGAGTGGAAGGTGCTGGGCAGGATGCTGCCAAAACTTCACCGCCAGTTCCAGGAATGCCGCAGCTACAGGAAAGGCAACCCGAGGGGAATCATCCTTGTTCAGTATGTCAGTGAAAAATAGGTTACTCACCTGTAACTGTAGATCTTCCTGGACATGATGTCTCCATCACTCATTCACACTAATGGGACTACGCCAGAGGCGTTAGGATCGAGCGGTAGCCAGAAATCTTCAGGAGGGCCGGTTCTGAGGTAGGGCCACAAGGAAGCGGTGCCGTAAGCCTGGCTTGCACCGTATAGGCTACTTCAGCATCGACCCTCTAACCGCCTCAGTTCTTTTTTTACCGCCAAGTGCGCTTCAGTGACATCGCTTGCCCACCAGAAATCAAATCTTCACATCTATATGACAGCAGCTATAGTCGTTCAGTATTGATTCGTTTTTATTTATTTTAGTAATTCAGTGTTTTAAAAAAAGAGAGGAAAAGTCAATTTTTGTCAATGAAGAAGTTTTCTTCAGCCCACCTTTGATGGAGTTGACCATGAACGGGGCCGGTGATGGTAGGGAGACTTCGCATGAAAGCTGTGTTTTCAGCTGGGCTGGGTCTGGTCCGTCACCCTCTACGGATGGGGGGTCTGACTTACAGGCAGTCCAGTGCTGGGGGGGGGAAGATGGGTGTTCCTCCCAAAAGCATGAAAAGAAGAGGTCCCATTCTCGATTTTTGTCTAGGACTTATCGCCACTCAACCTCGAGTTCTTCTTCAACCCCCAGGTTGAAGAAGAAACAGTACTGCTTGAGGTCACCCTCTGGTATGTCTGCATGTCGATCGTTGGTGGCGAGGGGCTGGAGTCTGACTCCAACTCCTCCAGGGTCCCCTATGGCCTCTGTTCCTGGTGACCAATGTCCTTGACTCTGTAGTCCCTCCCCACTCCCTGGGGGGTCTTCCGGTGAGCCGTTTCATCACTGGGCCGCTCTTATGGAGCAATGGGTTCAGCGGTTGTCCCGACTGTCTGAGCCTGCGGGTCTGTCCCGAGGCCTTTGGGCCTAACGGTTTTGAACCTGTGAGCAGAGCAGTTGGGACTTCCTAGTCATACAGCGCCTTCTCCGGTGCCATCGATGCCGCGCTCTGGTGCTTCCCCCCCCTCACTTGGCTGTGGTGCAGGGGCCAGCATAGGTGCCATTTTCTCTTACTAATTTTCTCAAATCTTCCTCCCTGATTCTGAGAATTGGGTTGGGACCTTCTGGTGTTTCTATGGCACCTAGGGCGATGCTGACTTAGACTCCTATCTTGGCGGCACTGTGCCCAGTGCTACTGCCTGGGCCAGCACCGTCTTCTATTTCAGCACTGCACCCTGTGCTGGTGCCATCTGCGCATTTGGCACCACCTAGGGTGCCGGGGTTTTTGACTCCGATTCGCGGAGTGCCTTCTCCTCTTCCTATATATACCATCCCTCCAGAGCTAGTAGGAGATGATATTGAGCCTGATCCTGATCTTCAAATAGGAGATGACTTTGACGATGATTCTTCTGTCTGAGTGGCAAATAAACCCTCTCCTTCAGTACAGCCTCTGGCCGAGGACCTTTCCTTTAAGTCTCTGCTAAAGAACATGAATTCCACTCTCTCTCTCCAGACTTTAGAGATTGATCTGGGGAAACTGCTGCATCTGCACGTTCTGGATATTCCTGTGGAATTGACTCCTCTGGTGCAGCCCTCTTTTGAGACACTCACAAATAGTGCAGGATAATCCGCCACTTATTCCTTACGTGGCTAAATTCATGGACAGGAAGTATGCCCCCCCTCCAAGGATTGACCTATCTTGTCCTCTCAAGCCTTTGCTGATGCCATAGTTGTCTTGGCAGAGAATGACAAAGCTGTCCTTCCTCAGGGATCTACGGCACATCCAGTAAACAAGGAATCTCATTAGATTGACACCTTGGTGTAGCGAGTTTTCGCTGCCTCTACCCTGGGTATGTGCATTGCTAGCTACCAGGGTTATTTCTCCCAGTATGAGTATACCCTATGGCATTCACTAAAAGCCACTGTGGAAGCTCTTCCAGGGTCGCACATTAGCTCAGAGCTTCTCCAGACCATTACTAGAGGCATTGAGTCCAACAATCAGTAACTAAAAGCTGCTATGGACGCCTTTGGCACTGCTTCCAGGAGCTGGTATATGCGCCCGACGCCACTTGTGGTTATGAACATAGGGATTCTCCAATTATGCCCAACAGATAGTTATGAGTTTACCATTTGATGGAACTTATCTGTTTGGCCCTCAAGTCAAGCAGGCACTAGAGGCCACACAGAAAACTAGAACAGCTATCAAAACAGCCAGGCTGCCCTCTGCTGCCCCTCAACGGGGCGGGAACCAGCGGTAGTTTCATAACTGTCAGTCCTTTTGTGGCAAAGGCAGAGGGGGCTTCAACAAAAATCAAGCTCCCCAGCCACAAAAGAAAATGCAGCAAAAGGCACAGGGCCCAAAAGCACCTAGTGCCACACTCTGAGATTCCGGCCCAAGTCCCACCTCAGCTGTCCGTGAGGGACTCTTCCTTGGCAGTAGGAGGGTGTCTGACTCAGTTTTACAACCAGTGGAAGTCAGTAACATCAGACAAATGGGTGCTCAGGGTAATCCACGAAGGTTACTCTATAAATCTTTTGGAAACCCCTCCGGATCATCCACCCAAATGACAGCCCAAGCTGTCTCTCAGTCAGACCTTCTTGCTTCCAAGATTCAAAGCCTTCTGAACAACAGGACAGTAGAAGCAGTTCTGCTGGATCAACAGAACACCAGTTTCTACTCCCATTACTTACTAGTTCCAAAGAAAACAGGCAGCATGTGCCCTATTCTCAATCTAAGGAAGTTCAATTCCTTTATAAAGAGAAATTCAAGATGATATCACTCGCCACTCTTTTATCTCTGATTCATCTGAACGATTAGCTGGCCCTGTTGGACATGCAGGATGCCTACCAACATGTCCCCATACACCCAAACCACCACAAGTATCACCAATTTGTGGCGTTGGGTCAGCATTACTAATTCAGGGTCCTGCCCTTTGGCCTATCCTTGGTGCCTTGAGTCTTTACAAAGTGCTTTGCAGTTCTTGCAGCGAATCTCAGAAAACTCGGAATTCAAGTGTTCCCATATCTGGACGACTGGCTACTAGAAAACCCCTCCAGACAAGAGACTCAGGAAGCCATGGCTATGGCTTCCAAGTTTCTCACATCCATGGGAGTTCTGTTGAATTTAGGAAAATCGCAACTACAACCCTTCCAACAGCTTCTCTTCATAGGAGCCCTTCTGGATACCACCAACACAAAAGCCTTTCTTCCAGAGGACAGAAGGAATGACATCCTTCAGATGGCCCACTTCATCAGAGAGAACAACTCAGTTTGAGCCCTCTTGATACAGTGGATGCTGGGTCTCATGGCATCCTTAGTGTTCACTGTGCCTCTGACTAGTCTTCACATGAGGACTACTCAGTGGATGCTCAGTACTCAGTGGTCCCTGACCACACATCCCCAGTCCTTTCACATCAAGGTGACGGAACCTCTAAAATGGTCACTCATCTGGTGGACACAAGAGGACAACCTTCTGAAAGGGTTTCCCTTTGCTCCACCAGAACCGCAGATCTCCATCATCATGGATGTTTCCTTACTCGGATGGGGAGCTCACTGTCAAGATATCCACACCCAAGATCGATGGAATCAGGACGAGTCTCAACTCCACATAAATATCCTAGAAATGAGAGCTGTCCTGTATGCAGTCCGAGCCCTGAAAGACATTTTCTGTCACAAGATCATTCTCCTTCAAATGGACAACAAAGCAATGATGTACTACATCAACAAACAAGGTGGAGCACACTCTAACCCCCTGTGCAGGAAAGTAAAGAGAGTGTGGGAGTGGTGCCTGGAGCACAAAGCCCTGATGCAAGCGGTTTACCTTCTGGGTGTGCAGAACGATCTAGCCGATCGTCTCAGCAGAATGGAAATGGATCCTCACAAGTGGTCTCTCAGCACAAGCGTCTTGCAGTCACTCTTCGAAGAGTGGGGAACACCAGACCTGGACCATTTTGTGTCCCCACAACACAAAACTGCCTCTGTTCTGCTCCAGAAATCCAGAACCTGGTGCTTTCTGTCAGGATGCATTCAGACTGCGGTGGACAAGATGCTTTCTGTACACATTTCCTCCTCTTCCCTTAGTTCAGAGGGTACAACTCAAGTTGGAGGCATAAGGGGCCAGAATGATCCTCATTGCCCCATTCTGGCCTCTTCAAATTTGGTTTCCATTAATCAACAGTTTA
Source organism: Neoceratodus forsteri (assembly GCA_016271365.2). Classification (NCBI taxonomy): domain Eukaryota; kingdom Metazoa; phylum Chordata; order Ceratodontiformes; family Ceratodontidae; genus Neoceratodus; species Neoceratodus forsteri. The sequence continues at coordinate 363,973,817 of CM057449.1, read as the reverse complement.
TCGGAAACTTCACCGAGACAGCTTCCACTTCAGCCGGACCTGCTGGACCCAGGGCCCAGTGATCCATCCCAACCTGAGATCCCTTCACCTCCACGCACGGCTCCTAAGGAGATAGAAGTGAGTAGATCTGACATTTCACGTAGGGTCTCAGACATTCTCCTAGCAGCATGCAAGCCGGCTACTAAGAAAACTTATACGGCAAAGTGGAAGCGGTTCTCCATCTGGTGTGCAAAGTCCTCCCTGGACCTCTTCTGCCCACCTAACAAAGTCCTGGAGTATTTTCTGGACCTGTCAAATACAGGACTGCAATACTCAACTGTGAAGGTTCACTTCTGCCCAATCTCAGTGTACCACGAGCCTGTATACTGCATGTCTCTGGCTCAGTTACCTTTGGTCAAGAGGTTCCTTAAAGGTATACTTCACACTAGGCCACCAGTCAGAAGACCAGTGGCTGCTTGGGACATTAACCTTGTGCTAGACATGCTCACCCATAAGCCTTTTGAGTGCCTAGCAACTTGTGAGCTGAAGTTCCTGATCTGGAAGACCGCCTTCCTTGTAGCCATTACCTCCTCTCGCAGTGTGTCTGAAATACATGTATTGGTCACAGACTCCTCGTATACCGTATTTCACAAAGACAAGGTGGTTCTTAGAACTCACCGTAAGTTTCTCCCTAAAGTAGTCTCGGAATTCCATCTGAACCAGCCCTTGGTTCTTCTGACCTACTTCGCAAACTTCCAGAATGGGGGAGAGCGTACCATACCTTCTCTGGATGTTAAAAGGGTTTTGTGGTTCTACACAGACAGAACTAAAGAGATCCGCAAATCTAAACTATTTATCTCTTTCAGCATGGCCCAGCCTGTTGCTATCAGATGTATTTTGGCGTGGCTAGCGGCATGTCTTCGGCAATGCTACTCCATGGCACAGGTTAACGTAGAAGGCAGAGTATACATTCATTTTACGAGAGCAGTCACGGCATCTCTGGCAGAAATTCAAAATGTGCCCATTGCAGACATCTGCAATGCAGCTGCTTGGAGCTCCGTGCACACTTTTGTGAAGCACTACACTTTAGATGTCCATGCCAGACAGCATCAATCCTTTGGCAGGACAATCCTTAAAGGACTCCTGTCCTAAATGAGCTCCTCTGTCCCGTCGCCCTTCTCAGGGATTATTTTAGCTCGGTACTCTCCCATTAGTGTGAATGAGTGGTGGAGACTTTATGTCCAGGAAGATATGAAAATTATGTACCTCTTGATCTTCTTGGACGAAGTCTCCATCGTTCATTCACATGCCCACCCTCCATCCCCCAAGCTCACTTATCTGTTTGTGGTCTTAACTCCCTCGATGGCTGGGCTGTGAAGACTTTGTTGTGTTGACCCTTCTAATATGGGTCATTTAGACTTTCTTAAGTCCGACATAGGTTAGTTTACATTGCACCTCCTCGGTAAAAAAGGTACTGAGGCAGTTTATTTTATTTTTATTTTATTTTATTGGAAACAATCGGAATTACAAACCTTTGAGTCACAGACTCTTTTGCAAAGGCTCCACGTCGGTTACAAAGGGTGGAGGAAAGACAGATACAGTAGAGAACATACTTGAAACAGACAGAATATACATAACAAAATCACAGGAGCATTCCAGGCAAAACTTAATGACTGGTAAGGAAGTTAGGCCGCAATCTTGGGTTACCCAGGCAGGGATTTGATGAGTTACGTGGGGCCTTGTGAGACCCTGAGTCAAGAGTAGGGGAGGGAGGGCTGCTCATCTGCAGGAGCAGAGTTAGCCGTAGTCACATATGGCTCTTTTCAAGGAGGTGAGCTTTGAGGCCTGTTTTAAATTGAGAGATGCTGTGGGTCTGTGAAAGTGAGTGGTAACGCATTGAGCCAGAGAGGGCTCGGTATCGGAAGGATCTTTGCCCTAGAGAGGTTCTACATTGAGGCACAAGGAAAGGGAGCTATGGAGAGTCTCATGATTGCATCTGTGAGGTAGAACTGATTAAGGGAAAAGTCCGACGGGGCTAGGTGAAGGTGTATTTTTTTTAGAGGATGCAGGTGTGGAACTGTAATCGATGTTGGAAGTTTAGCCAACCAGATAACGATAAAGATCACAGGTGTGGGTTAGCCTCTCACAACCAGTGACTAGGCGGCAGGCTTTGTTCAGGACAATGTTTATCCTATTCAGGAGGTGGGTTCAGCAGAGCCATATAGTGATCCCATAGTCCACCAGGGAGAGGATGGAGGAGGTGACTACGAGCTGCATAGCCTTGGGGGTAAGCAGTGCTTGAGCCGGTACAGGATGCCTACCCTAGAGCTGATTGAGGAGGAGAGAATTTGGGCATGCCTCTGGTAAGAGAGGAAGTGTCTAAAGTGACACTAGGTATTTGAAATTGGAAACTTGTTCCAGAGGGGCACCCATCGCGTTCTTGATGAGGAGAGCAGACTGACTATAAGGACTTTAGCGGTGGGCAAAAATCATGGACTTAGTTTTTTTATAGTTGATAATTAGGCGGTGTTCAGACAACCAGGTCTCTAGTTCCCGGAATTGCCTTTGAAGGGTCTGCTGAAGGGTGGTAGGGTGGGCGTGTTTCCCGAACAGAACCGCATCATCGGCATAGAGGAGCAACTGACTGCTGCAAGCCTTAGGGAGGGAGTATAGGAAGAGGGTGAACAGCAGTGGGCCAAGGATAGACCCCTGAGGGACCCCAGAGGAAACTGTTTTAGGGGTGGAGAGGGTGGAGCATATCCTGACTTGTTGCGTACGGCCTGAGGTGTAATCCTTGAAACAGGTCAATGTCTCGGGGACCACATTTAGTTTAGGGAGGACCTGAAGCAGAAGCTCATGACTGACCGTGTCGAAGGCCTTGGTTAAGTCCACGTATATGGCCCCGGCAATTGAGCCATGGTCGAGGGCTTCGTGTAGGAACGAGGTGAGCTCTGTGAGAGCGGTGATGGTACTATGACCTGAGCGGAAACCATGCTGCTCCTGGCTGAGGAGCATATGCTTAGTTAGGTGTTCGGTTAACTGGTCAGAGACTATTCTTTCTAGGGCTTTGGAGAGAGGTGGAAGTATAGAGATGGGTCTGTAGTTGCTGGTGTTAGTGGGGTCACCGCCCTTCAGGATGGGAGTGATTATGGCTCTCTTCCAGGTAGAGGGAACTGGCCAAGGCAGAGCGAGAGGTTAAGAATTTTAGTGAGGTGCGGTAGCGTGGCATCAAGGGAGAGCCTCAGGAGTTTAAGATCAAGGGTGTCATTGCTGTAGCGGGTATTAGAGATAGCCCTGGTAATATAGCATTTTGCCTCGTGGTAGGTGATGACTCGAAGCCGGAAGGGGAGTATTGGAAGAACTCGAGTTGGGGGGAGTGAGGAGGGAGGGTGTGGGAGAGATCGGAGAAGGCCGAGTTAAGGGCTTCAGCGATAGGGATGATCATGAGTGACCTCACCATTAATAGTGAGTTGCGTGGGGTGGGGGGAGCAGATTTGCCACTGAGCTCCTTATGTTGTCCCAGAATTTTTCCTATCACCCCAGGTAGAGGTTAGTGTATGGTAGTAGAGGGTTTCGCCTGCTGCAAAGCCCATGTACATTTATTATGAGCCTCTCTCAGAGTTGTCTATCCAGGGTGCTTTGGGGAGCCTATGGCTTTGTGCCAGAGGTTATCTCTTTGCTGAAGCAGGCTAAGTAGTGGGGGTGTGATCCAAGGGGTGGATCTGGATTTCGCAACTAGCTTAGAAAAGGGGGCGTATAAGTCACAGGCTTTGTTGAAGGTGGTTATGAAGTAAGCCAGGGCGAAGTCAACTGACTGGGCAGTGGAGGGTTGATGCCAAGGTAGCCTACACGGTGCAAGCCAGGCTCACGGCACCGCTTCCTCACGGCCCTACCTCGGTGACAGTCCTCCTGAAGATTTTTGGCTCCCGCTCGGTCCTAGCACCTCTAGCATAGTCCCATTAGTGTGAATAAGTGGTGGAGACTTCATCCAAGATGAGTAAGAATTACGGTCGGTACGCAATTTTCATTTCTAAGAATGGTATACAGTTCACATCCACACACTGGCAGTTCCACTGGAAGTTCTGATTTGTTGGAATGTCTTCAAGCTAATCTCGTCTCATCACCTGAGTGGTATACCATCTGGCTCCATCCTGTGATGTCAGATCTCTGCATGCTTGAAGCAGGGAACCATGTGCCACTTGCCAGGGGAGTCCAGGTAAGTGGTGTGGATGTGAACTACATAACTCCTAGAACTACAGTTACAGGTGCGTAACCTATTTTTCTAGGGCTGTAAATGTAGTTCACTATCCACACACTGGCAGTCTTTCAGCAATTTTCCAGGAGGAGTGGGCAAGGCACACAACCCCTATTTGGCTAAAAAGGATTGAAGAACCAAGGTCCCAAATGCATTATCCTGATGAAACTCTAGGTCGATGCAGTAGTGGGAAACGAAGGTGTATGTTGACTTCCAGGTGGCAGTCCTGCACATGTCCTGGATAGGAATGTCCCTGGAAGTAGTCATCCAGGCACGAGTATGCCTGATGGAATCAGCCCTATGGGAGAGACTCTACCAGCCAACCTATAACAGAGGTCAATGCAGGATGTTATCCACCTGCCAATCATCCACTCTGCTGCTGGTCTGCCAGGTGCAGCTTCAATGTATGTTACTAACAGCTGGCAAGCTTCATCCCAAACTCCACTTGTGTGCTCTTTATAATAAGTATGCATCCTCTGCAGATCCAGAGTATGGAGCCTGAAGCTGGGGTTGATAAAATATACCAGACGAGAGCATCTGCCAGCTGACTGTACACTCCAGCAATATAAATCACCAGATCATCTGCACCGAGGCTGCGCATGAGAGTTCATGTGCAGAGGGCCTCCTGACATGGGGAAGGGAGTGCATGCTACCCCGCCTGTTCAGGTAGAACATGGTCATGAAGCTGTCCGTCTGGATTTGCATGAGCTGACCCCTTAACCAACAGTGCAAATTCCATCAGAGCTAGCTGCACTGCAAGGAGCTCCAGCATGTTGATATGGTGACAGGACTCCCTAGGTGACCAGAACCTGTGGGTTCTGTGGTCTCCCAAGTGTACTCCCCACCCCACCAGAAACATGTCCATCATGAGAGTGATGGTCAGCTCTGGGTGAAAAAATAGGACTCATTCCTCCATATGTTCTGGGATTAACTACCACTGGATGGCATCCCACATGGGCTGGGTCACTGTGACTGGCTGATTCAAGTGTCGTAGGCACTGGGATCAATGATGACCCAACTCTCACCGCAGATGCTGCATCCACCAGCAGGCTCACCAGACCACACTGGTGCAAGATGCCACATATCCCAGCAGCCGTAGGAAGTCCCAGGCAGGATGCGAGTGCCCAACCTACAATGGTTGGGCAAAGGAGGTAAGATCACATGCTCGGTCTGCCGCAATGAAGTGAACTACCTACGAAGAGATCAGTTTGGACTTGGACAGGTGTATCAATAAGCCCAGGTCTGGAGGGCCAGATCCTTGAACTGCTCCATGGCTTCCATGGATGGCCCCGCAATCAGCCAGTCATCCAGCTAGGGGTACACCCTGATGCCCTTGTGCTGCAGAAAAGCTGTCAGCACTGCCATTCACCTGGTGAAGACTCTGAGAATAGAAGAGAGGACAAAGGGCATGACCTGGAACTAATACAGAACCCCTACTGCATTGAACTGAAAGTACCGCCAGTGGAACGGACAGACTGGGATGTGGAAAAACATGTCCTGGAGGTCCAAGAAACAGAACCACATGCCCTGCTCTAGAGATGGTATGATCTGGTTCAGGGTTACCATCCAGAACTTGTGCTTCCTCATGTACTGACTGAGATCATGTAGATCCTGTATGGGGTGCAAGCCGCTGTCTGTTTGAGAACCAGAACGTACCAGGATGCCTACCAATAACTTAACACGGCGTCTGGGACACGGGCTATTGTGTGAACCGAGTGATGTCCTCCCATAGGGTGGACAGCGTGTCCTGCAACAGTAAGGACTCCCTTGAAGCATGTGATCAGGAAGGTGGGAAAGCCTCGAAATCCAGAGATAGCCCTCTGCCTATCACCTCGAGAAAGTACAGTTACGTAAGATCTTACCATAACAGTAGATCTTTGATAGACTCTCTTTCCTCAGGCCACACCTATGAAACTACAGCCTCCAGGTACTAGGACCACACGGAAACTTTTTTCGCTAGTAGTCTACTAGAGGCTACCCATGACAACATCCCTCCCATATAAGTGTGGGCAGCCCGCGCCCTCTTCAGTTCCCCCGCCAGAGACCATATACAGAGGACTTCATCATGGGGAACCGAGGAAGAGACAGAGGTTCCCTCCACTAAGTGAAGTGAAACAGAAGGTAGACTGTCCTGGGGAGAGAGAAAGACAGGGACAGAGAAGCCTTGAGGTGAAGTGGGAATGGAGTGTGGGATGACATGGCCTGAGGAAAGAGATTTTCCTGAAGCTCTACTGTTACATTAAGTTCTTATATAACTACTGTATTCTTCAGGGATATCTCTTTCCTCTGGCCACACCTATGGAACAAGTTCCAAGCAGCTGACACATTCCTGAAACTGGCAACAGAAGTGGCCATGCCTCTGGCTGAATGGCCATGCACAACCCCAAGACGTTCCTTACAATACTTCCTGTAACAAAAAGTACAGTTAACCAACCATTTGGAAAAGCACTGTATGGAAATTGGTGCACTCTCTTTCCTAGGGGTGAAGGAAATAAAAAGCTGTGAGGACTTCTAGAGTCCCTTGTACAGTGAACATAATATCTGGATATTCTATGTACATGCAAGGCATGGAGCAATGCTTCCCCTGGACTAGCATGCTCCTGAAAATAAACAGGCAGGTGGATGGATTGATTCAGGGTAAAAGACACCACCTTGGGCGAGAACTTAGGGTTGGTACGTAAAGACACCCTGTCTTTGTGGAACACCAAATAAGGAGGCTCATACAACAGAGCCTGAAGCTCAGACATCCTTCAAGCAGATGTAATGGCAACTAAAAATAACGTTTTTCATGAGAGAAAGCATAGCTCACAACTTACAGCTGGCTCAAAAGGAGCCAAAGTAAGTTTCTCTAACACAAAATTTAAGTGCCAAGGTGGGACTGGATTATGGATGGGAGGCTTCAAATAGAGAATGCCTCTCAAAAACATATGAGACACCTCCAGTTGTGCCACCATATGGATCTGGATGGGCACATGGACAGCTGAAATGGCAGCCAGGTGCACTTTAAGGGAGGACTACTGCAGGCCAGAGTCTGAGAGGGACAAGAGGTACTCCAGAATCTGGTTCACTGGACAAGGAAAGGATTCAAATTATGGGAAACCAACCATGGAGCAAAGCACTTCCACTTCATGAAATAAGTGGCCCTGGTGGAGGGTTTCCTGGCAGCAACCAGGACATCAGCCACCTTTTGGGATACTCCAAATCTAGCCATGGCTATATCTTCAGGAGCCAGGCATGGAGGCAGAGTGACTTGAGGTCTGGATGGACCAGGGTTCCCCACTCCTGTGATAGCAAGCCTTCTGACAGGGGCAAGGGTACTGGAGGTTCCACCGTCAAATGCTGCAGTAAAGGAAACCAGATCTGACAAGGTCAGAAGGCAACAGTGAGTATAAGAATCACTCCTTCCATCTGAAGCTTGATCAGCACCCTCTGAATTAGTATAAAGGGAAGAAAGATGTAGAGAAACCTCACTTTCCAAGAGAGGGACGTGTCTTACCAGAAAACTCCAGGCCCTAGAGAGAGCGAGCATAAAAGCAGCAGCATTGAGTGGGGAAGCAAAAAGATCCAATTCTGGATGACCCCACTTGTCTAACAGGTCTTCTACCACCGAGGTCAGCAGCTCCCACTTGTTGCCTACAGTTCTAGAATGTGTTCTAGAGCCCAGTACCAAACCGTCATCACTTCTCTGCACAGGGGTTAAGAATGCATTCCCCCTTGCTTGCTTATGTAATGCACTAAGCTGCTGATGTCCATCTGCACCAGCAGGGGCCCCGAGAACAGGTAATCCAGAAGGCTTTCAGGCTGTACAGGATGTCCCTCATCTCTAGGACATTTATGTAGAGGGAACCCTCTACTGTGGTTCACGTACCCTATGTCTGGTGAAGCCCTAAATACACTCCCCAGCCCAGCCCAGAAGCATCCGTGGTGAGAATCTGATGGGGGAAGGAATCAGGCAGGGAACCCCTTTGAGCAAATTGCTGGGTTCCATCCACCACTGAAGCACTTTCCTCAGTGGTGAAGTTACTAGAACCTTCTGTTCTAGATCGTCAGTGCGCTGATCCCATTGGACTCAAAGTCCACTGGGGGATCCACATGTGCAGCCTTGTTAGGAGAACCATGACAATTACTGCAGCCATCAAGCTCAGCAGTCGCAGGAATGTCCTGGCTGTAAAGCAGCTGGGCCTGTGCTATCTGAAGCTCTGCCCTGTCTTGATGCTGGAAGGCGGCTCCCTGAGCAGTTTCCAGTATAGCTTCAATGTCGACACTGGCAAGGAGTCAAAACTGACTTGAGCAGATTGACCGTAATCCCTAGTGTGTGAAAAAGCTGTCTGGTACACGCTGTGGTGTGGGACAATTACTCCTTGGACTGAGCCTTCAGCAACTAGTCATCCAGGTAGAGGAAGACGTATAGTCCCTCCCTCCCTCCCTAGGACTGCTGCCACCACCGTTAAACATTTGGTAAAGATCCATGGTACAGATGACAAGGGAGTACATGTTCAGTGACCTCAATCTCTCCTTGTATGTTTTACCCTACTGACCTGCCATCATCTTTGTAGCCCTTCTCTGGACCTTCTCCAGCAGGTTAATGTCCTTTTTGAGGTGTGGGCACCAGTACTAAACTCCATACTCTAGATGTGGCCTTACCAGTGACCTGTACAAGGACAGTATAACCTCCTCTCTCCTACTACTGATCCCCCTAGATATGCATCCCAGTATCTGATACAAAGATCTGCAATAGGGTGGACACCCCGGGGAGGTGGAGGCCATGAGGGAGGAACTGAAGATACTGGAGGGTTGATTGGAAACTTGGCAGCTGAAATTCAATGGCAACAATTTGCGGTGATGCACATAGGGCGTAAGAACCTGCATGAAGCCTACACTTGGGGGGTGGTAATTAAGCCAGCTGAGCAGGAGAGGGATCTGAGGATTATAGTATCAAGCAACCTTAAGGTAGGTAATCAATGCAGCAAAACAGTGGGAAAGGCAAATAGAATGTTGGCATGCATTGGGAGGGGCATAACAGGCAGAAGGAGGGAGGTACTGATGCCTCATTATAGAGCCATGGTGAGGTCACACCCAGAGTACGGGGTCCAGTTCTGGAGATGACACCTACGGAAGGACATAGATGGGCTGGAGGGGTGCAGAAAAGGGCAACCAAGATGGTGCACAGTATGCAGGGTAAGACATATGAGGAGAGGTGTAGGGAATTAGATCTGTACCCACTGAAGACCAGAAGGGGGGGACATCATAGAGACATTTAAGTACATGAAAGGGATCAATAAGGTGAGGAAGGGGAGCTTATAAGGTGGGGGTTAGAACTAGAGAGCATAGTCTAAGATTAGAAGGAGGAAGATTTAGGGGTACTGTGAGGGGGCGTTACTTCATGGAGAGGGTGGTGGAGGCCTGGAATAAACTACCAGAGGAAGTGGTGGGGGCTGAAACGGTGGAAGGATTCAAGAGGGCATGGGACAGGCATAAGGGTTTGGCAAGGGGGGGGGGAGCCAGGGACGTGAGGGGAGGGGTAGACTTGAGCCAGAGGATTCTTTTCTGCCATCAGATTTCTATGATTCTGTGATCAGAGGGAGAGAATCTGTCATTTCTAAATATTCATCCAGATTTCTCCTAATGACATCCTGTTCCTCAGCATCAAACCCCATAGCCGTTTTCAGCTGCTTCATCACTGAGATGAAGGAGGAGTCATTGGGGAAGGGGGCCTCGGGGTATATTTGCTAGAGACCTCTCCCACTGAAGAAACAGTGGAGGTAAAGTGGGATAGGCTCTTAGACCTCTCTTCCTCATCCTTCTCGTTCTCATGTGGAAGGAGGTCAGGATTATACTCCTCATTAACTGGCTCTGAATAGGGCACCAAAGACGTTACAACCGTGAGAGAACAGGTCACGTCTACATGAAAGGTGTCGGCATGGAAGCTGGCCTGGTAGACTCTTGTGTCGATGGGCCAGAAGGAGGAATAACAGTGCATGAACTTCCAAAAGGAGAGTGTGACCTGGACATCGATGGTGATCGGTATCACCGGAGAACCTTGTGGCCCCGATGGGGGGTCTGGTTCCATGGCATCGGTGGTGCAACCTGAAGTGTTGATGAGAGAGTTTGAGGTCTTGGGGATTGCCCCGAGGTTTCTATGTGGGAGGCTGAATCCCCAGCATCAATTAAATGGCCAAAGACACCAACGGGGGAGGTAGAAATCCCGACACTGACTGTCCGTCACCAACCAAAGCAGGTCCAGCAAAACTTCCTGGCTATTGCCCCTGAGCAAGAAGGGCTCTGAATGGCAGGGGTTGAAGCATCAGCAGGGGCATCAGGAGGCCCAATGTCAATGAACTAGTGTTGTTTAAAGAACCACTGATGGGCAGCACTGCCAGAGCTGACCCTGTGGACAATAGTGTGTGGGTGGCAGTGGGGGTCGCCACCGAAGTAGCCAATGACCCAGTAGCAGCCGACATTCAAAGTGTCAACAGAGAGTGAGCTGGGGAGGATTTCTCCTCGCTCTTTTCCCTCTCCCAGTGCTTGTGCTTGCTGAAAGATTTTTCCCAGGCCTTGGAGGAGTGGGATCCCATGGACAGAGCCGGCGACATGAAGGAGCTGCTTGCCTGGAGCTCCTTCTCCATTTCAGTGACTTTCTGTTTCAAAAGGAAGCTCTCTAGGGCCTTCTTCCAGTGCCGCCAGGTAGCTTGGTTGAAGCTGTGGAAAACCTCGCAGGCCTTAATGTCATGATTGGCACTGAGACAGCGGACGCAGGCATTGTAGTCACCTGTATCATAGCTCTTCTGACTGCACCCACAGTATCTGAAGAGTTTTGCGGGGTCAGTCAACAAACAGCAATGGAAATCACTTTAAAAAATGAAGCGATGAAAGCTGGCCCGGTGGTGCTGAGGCGCTGGATGCCAGATCTTGTGCATGCCAGTAATTCGCGTGAATGAACAAGGGCCGCCAGGGATCGGAAGGGAGGAGATGGACTGAGCATCCGATAGACTGCTCTCCATCTCCAGGGAGGGGGGTGATCTGCAGTCGGCACACATCTGTCCCCTGGCGGAGGCAGGGGCTTGGGGCTATGCTGCCTCAAGTAAGGGAACGTCAGCTCTGCAGACACTTGGTGAGGATGCATGTGGATGCCTGCCGCTGGTGTAATTGCATGTCGAATGTCCATGGGGAGAAAAAATGGAGGAAAAAGACCCTGGTGGCTGGTCACGGCAGCTTGATGGCTGTTTCCCAGCATTTTGTCACCAGAGGTAACACCCTGATCTAAACTCCTGCTCGGTGGGTGAGCAGGGGGCTCCTCACAGCCCCGCCATGGGGGTAAGCCATGGGAGATGTAGGGGTGAGTGCCTGAAAGAGCGCAGCATGAGTGTGGCAGCCGGATGAAGAGCTGACCAGGACTGGGGGTGAGAAGATACAGCAAAAAAAAAAAAATGAAGTGATTAACAAACTAGGGTGAGAAAAGCAGAAATCAAAGATTTGGTGGTCGACTGAAGTGGCGGCGTCCCCGTGGAGTCTTTCATGCGATGCTCGACAGTGGTAAAAGAACTGAGACCACGTGGCTGCCCACGTTTATATGGGAGGGATGTCATCGACTGAAGTCAACATGAGTGTTGCCTAGTAGACTGCTAGCTAAAAAATGTTTCCATGAGGTCCTAGTGCATGGTGGCTATAGTTACATAAGTGTGGCCAGAGGAAGGAGATATCCTCGAAGAAGTTCCCACATGTCTATAGTAATGACAGATCAGTGTGGCCAGAAGTGAAGAAGCCAACCCCCAGCAATGAGATAGGCCAGGGACCGAATAAGCAGAAGGCAGACATCCTGAACCCATCACTGGGCAGCTTTGAAGAGGGCATCAGCCACTGGGGATGGATGGGCACCACTTCCCCTATCCCCACTGCTTTTGGACCCCTGGCCAGAGAACTTGGCCTTTGGGAACAGGCTTAAGGTCCGGCTGCTGTGGCTGAAAGGACCGAAACTGAAAGGCCTTCTTTTTTGGTTTCTGGGGCTTTGGGTCCTTCTGTGACTAAGCCACAGAGCCCAGGGTGGTGCTGGATTTCTCAGTCCTGGTGAGATGACATTCCATTCCTGGGCCAATGAGGTTGGTGCCCAAGAAAGAGACATTGACCAGCTTGTGCTGAGTGCTCATCATGAAGATGAAGAGCCTCAGCCAGGCCTTGTGACGCATCGCGATGGTCACTACTATGGCATGAGTACAGGAGTCTCCCATGTCTGAGGCGTCTGGAGCTGGTGTTTAGTCAGTGCTTGACCCTTGTTTCTGACCACCTTCACTGTCAGCTGCTTGACAGCAGGAAAGTGAGCGAGGACATTATCCAGTACTCTCAACAGGGAGCCACCAAAGTTGGACATCATCATGGTATAGATCACCTGACAGAGACTGAGACAGAAGGTGATGTAAACTTTCTTGGCCACATGGTCAAGCTTCTTTGACTCTTTGTCTTGGACTTGTCTGCATCCCTTTGGTTTCTGGACTTCTGGAAAGTCAAGTTCAAGACCAGACCCTTGGCTGAGGGATGGTTCGAGTACCCCAAAAGGAACCCAGTAGGGAGCGCGTACTTGCGGACCTAACGGGCAGAGGTTGCCATGCTGGATGCTGTCAAAGCTCCAGGGTCAGTACAATATGGCCTCCATCATGGGAAAGGCAACCCCCAGGGATTCATCCCTAATGAGGTCTGTAAAAGGGTACTTGGGTCTTCTCTTAACAGGCTCCAGATGGACAGACATGGACTCCGAAATGAGTGAGAAGGTATTCATTTTCGATGACAGCATGGATGAGTCATCCAAGGATGCCTGAAAAATAGCCCTCAGCTGTTTGCCACTGTGGATCACCCAACAATTGTCTGACAGGGTGACTGTCAACTCGAGAGCCAATGACAAGGAGATGCTACTGTTGGTGCATTATAGACTACATGCACCAGCTTTGGTGGAATGCCCACCAGTGCAGGTGGCTGAAGAGACCAATCGATCCACATCCTCCTCAATAAGGACTGGGAAAACTGGGGTCTTGGAGATCAACTCCTTCATCGCTCTCCTCCAACAACTGGTTGAAGGGGTTGAGAAAAAGCTTTTTTTTTTTTTAATTTAGTTGTTTAACCAGGTATAGCACATTAAGCTGATAGCTTTTTTACAGGAGCGACCTGGGAGCACAAGGAGGTTAAGTGACTTGCTCAAGGTCACACAGTATGCAAGTGGAAGCTGTGGGATTCAAACCCAGGTCTGATCTGCTGGGTGTCACCAGATTTGCAGCTCAGAGCCTTAGACCACTGCGCTATACTGCCTCCAGCTTGACTGCCTAACTGGCCAGTGTCAAGGTTGACAAGCCAAATGTGAGCACCGTGGAGCATGCAACCTAGCCCTCAACCATAGAACACTTGACCCAAACTGAATGATAAGGGGAGTCAAAAGTGCGAGAGGATTGTGATCTCTCCCAGTCCCATACAGGTGCTGGTGGTGCTTGTGTTTCTAACTGTGGTAGGCAGGGCTTATTCTGAAGGACTGGAGGACCCAACACATTCCTTGGAATTCACCGGTGAAGGACACTCTGATACTGGCCCCAACAGGGAGCAGTGCAGAGGCTGATGAGTTGCCTGTGGCAACAGTAGCTGCTGCCTCTTCCATGGCTGCAAGCTAGACCGCAGACCCTGCTGCAGCAGAGGCCTTCTTGTAGCCCTTCGGCTGAAGATTTGGGTCCCGATTGGCCAGCTGTCTGAGAAGCCAAGCCACACAATCCTCCAGAGAGGAATGAAGCATCATCCAGCACAGAATGCAGCCTGAAACATTGTGTGCAACCCCTAAACAGTAGAGGCAAGAAATGTGTGGGTCCATCTGTGACATCTTCTGGCAGCATGTGACACAGAATTTAAAACCAGGAGCAGGCTTTGCTTTCTCATGTTCCATCTTCCTTCAATGAAGCTAAAACCGAATCAAGGAATGGAAAATATCGAAGAAAAAAATAAGAAAAACAAGAAATCACCAATGGTGCATTTGGCAACCTACAACACACAGAGCTGTGAAGGAAAAGACCAAACTCTTACAGTGGAAAAGAAGACCTGATGTTACAGGGCTGAGTCTGAGGATATATGGCCCAGCTGATGGGAGAAGCTTAGCTTGAAGATGTTCCAATGAATCAGCACTTCCAGTGGAACTGCCTATGTGTGGATGGTGAACTGTATCCACACTCCTAGAAGGGGTACTTAGCCTATTTCTGGACTTGTTCCAAGAGTACATTCATGGATTTCAGCATGAGTTGGAGCAAACCCCCAAAGACAATGGCCTATGATTGGTGGTCAACTCTTTGGTTAACTATCAGTCCAATGTGAGAGTCCTGGTTGAGACTCACCTTCAGAGTCAGGGGACCATTTTCCATCATGAACCACCCTAGTATCGTCAGACTGGGTGATCTCCACTGACAGTTGACCTGACAAGCAAGCCAGCAGCAGCTTGGGACTCTGATCAGAGCCCCGTACAGGGACTGTGGTGGATGTGGCCCCACCAGAAGGGGTGGAGAAGCAGCTGCTGGGGAGAGCTGCAAAGTGTGGACTGATGTGGGTATGGTAGACACAGAACAAGGGACTAAAGGACCAGAGGCAGAGCCCTGTCCCTCCCAGCAATGGTCCACTCTTGCCAGAGAAGCTTCTCGTAGCATCAATGCCTTTTTTGTCAATGCATCTCCTCGCCCAAGGACAAGAAGAGTTGATGGTGGCGTGTCCCGGTCAAGTGGAACCAAGAACCTGAGCAGCACCTCTACCTGGATCCTTGAGCTCAGAATTGACATAGACAGGTATCCTTCATGGGGTTATGGTAAACTGCCTGCTTTGACATGTTGAGCATAAGAGGCTTAGGATGAATAACCACCAGTGAAGGCCACTCCTGGGGCAACCCAGTCTGGGACACCTACTGGGTAACATCCTCCTGAGTGAAGACCAGGAGATCAATTCCTTGATCTCCTCTGACAGTCGGTCGACAGGCTAGAGTAATATCTCAACCACTTGCTCGATGGAGTCTAGCTTAACAAGCCAAACAGGGGTACCGTGGAGCTCTTGATTGTACTCTCGACCGAAAGAAATGCAACCAAAGTTAAACAGTAAGAAGAGCTGAAGGTGTGGGGGGCAGCCGCCAACAGAGAAGGACATGCCTTGAGTATGTTCGGACTCCATCTGCTTCCTTATTTAGCTTTATCTCACATTTTGAATATTTAACTCTCTTAATTTTGTTATATTATACAAAGTGTATTATTAGCTGCAGATCGTTGTGTTTTGGAGCCAAATAGATAATGGGAAAGCCTAAAAATTTCCCTCCATCAGAGCCGGGCAAGCTTCCTGAGGGGTCACAGGGACCTACAAAAAGCGCAGTCCTACAAGCTGTAAATGACATGGAAAAGTTTGTTTGGGATTTAGATAAAAAAGTGGACTCTGAACAGTCGAGCTGTGGTCCTGGAAATGAAGGTGGAAGGGATTTATACAGACACCTCTTCAGCAAAGATAACAGCAGAAAAGGCTATGATGGTATCAGCAGGGGTGGTTCTGGGAAACAAAATCCTTCGGATGTGCCTCGAGCAGCTGGAGAATGGAGCCCGATCAGCTAATCTGTAATTACTGGGAATCCCGTAGGACAGAGAAGGAAAGGACATGGTTCCCTTAGTTTTGGACTTATTTCATTCTTTGCTCAGTTTGAATCTACAGGACTCCATCTTGAAAGTCTACTGAATTCCTCCCCGAAGGTCACTGCAGGAAACCAAGGCACCCCAGACCCTTTTGGTTCATAAAGCAAGGATACATATCAAAGACTGTCCTCTCGGCCACAAAGCAAAGAGGGCAACTCATGCTGGTGGATGGCACTTGGATAAATTACTTTCCGGACTTATTATATGCTACCAGGCAGCGAAGGAAAGCATTTGACTCCATCCATACTGATAACGTCTGACCTACTCTGGTAAGATTTACATTTTCACAGATCCTGCAGAAGCCGTAAAACAGATAATTTAAAGATTTTAACATGCATTCCAGGACTACAGACTCTGAAGAAGTTGGGAGACTGAGTGGACTTGTATTACCTATTGGCCTGTTGTACTCTGTAAATTATGTATAACTGTTTTGGCTATGTGATTTTCTTTATTTTTTATAGTTATACTGCACCTTCTAGCCCACCTTAATAGAGTGACATTGACTCAGTACAGGTTGATAGTTCCATATTATATTTTATAGTATCCTAAGTAGGGATATGGGGATTTAGTGGTGTGGTTTTACATGCTATAAGACATATTCCCACTTTTGGCCACTTAGTCCTAATATCTGGCGGCTTGACAAAATGGTGCCCACAGCCTTGGGAAGGCGTGACCATTTTTTAGGTTCTATCTCTACCCTCTGCATCAAATGATTCTTTTCTGTCTGTGCTGTTGCCTACTGAGCTTCCTAAGGGCAGACCCATGGTGCACGTTATGTGGGCTGAATTTTGTGTCCCTTTCTGTTTTCTACCTATCACTTGTGATGCAGCTTACATTGGGATTATAAGGTACCATCAGCACACTGTCTTTCTTTCAGTAGAATTACTGTACTGTTTCATGGGGTGGTCAGTTATAAAAATATTCTGCTTAGAGGAAGTTTTTCTTTTCATTAATAAAATGTATGGCGGAGTTACACTAAGTTTCTACTCTATTTTTTTAGGACACATGGTGCGGACCTACCAAGGTTTGGCCCCACAGTTATTGAAGGGATATTGTCAATTTATTTATGACTTTCACAGACTTTGAAGGCCTCTGGGCCACTTCAAGAGTGTTTGCACTCAGGATGTCACTGATTGCATATACAGGGATATAGTCCATGGTCTTGGCACTAAGGGTCACAATTTTGGCATTTTATCTGTATTTTAGTTTAATCTTAAATTGATTCTCCCCCCCCCACCATATGTCATGACAAAAAAGGGGGGGGGGCAAGTTTTATTTCTCCTAGGTAAGTACATTACCTCTGTGTTGACTTCTATGCCTTGCAACCAGGAGATGTACTCTCTATGTTATAACTGCAATAAATAAAAAACAGAAGAACTGAGGGAACAGGAACAGCATGATCTTTCCAGGTGCCATGACCTGTGACAGTGGTGTTTGTGTTTCTTGTTGCATAAGAAGGGCTCTCTCCAATGGCATGGAGGGCAGATACATTTCTTTAAACTCGTCAAAGAATGATCCTCTGATGCAGAACCCAGCCAGGAACAGTGCCAAGATCGATAAAACACTGCCTCCTCTTCCCTGACCACCAGGCTCTTTTTACAGTCTTCTAGCTGACCAAGTGCCATTCAAACCTTCCGGTCCTTGACGGATAAGGGAAGCATGGCCTGGCACAAAGTACATCTCCCCATGCCATGCTGCTTGCCCAGGCAGTACAGACATGTGTTGTGAGGCTCCATGGCTGACATTTTCTGCTGGCACCATCTGCAGAACTAAAACCCGGGTTTCTTGCTCTTCGGTGATCGTGAAGTGGAGCTGGAAGATGTATGGAGTACTTTGAAGCTAGAACAGACTATAATAGTTGAAGAATCACTAAAGAAACACTTGAATCACTCAAATTTCTTCAAATCCGCAGAGCTGCAAAAGGAAGAGACCTTCCCCTTCCAGTGAAAAGAAAAATCTGATGCCACAGGGTGGAACCGTAGGATACAACACCCAGGTGGTAGGAGGAGCTTAACTTGAAGACCTCTGGTGACTCGTCTGGCTCCAGAAATACTGCCAGAGTGTGGATAGTGAACTGAATCCATGATCATAGAAGTAATATATACCATTAATTTATTTTTGTTACGTGGCACGGAGTACTGGACCCAGCAGCAACAGTTATGCATGTTTGTATTGCTGTGAGTTTTTAAAATCAATAAGGAGAAAGTTAATAAAAAAAAAAACAGGAGCTCCAGAGGGGGCGCAAAAAAAAGACTGCTCACCTCAAGTGCTTGGCTATGCCCCAACACCCTCAATTTTTATCATTAGACTACCAGTAGATTTAATTTCAAAATTAGTCAACTGAAATAAAGCACAGAGAAGGGGGCAAATCCCCATGGTAAACCTTCCAAGCAGCCAATAATGCCCTCATAATACAATCTCCTTAGATCCAGAGGTAACCATCCTAGTTCACTATAAAGGCTACAGTGATGAACCCAGACTGAGCCCCACAAGAAAATGACAAGCTCTGTTAAAACCAACACCCTTGACAGGACACTGTCATTCGCTGATGAGTACACACTCGTCCATGAACAATTAAGGGTAATTTAAGATTCTGTACAGCCAACACCCTAAAGTCTTTATTAAAATTTGTTCTATTGGGTTAATTTAGAATTTTTTTTTTTTTTAGATTGTTTTGTCCGTGAAAGATGCACTGAGCTGAAACTCATTTCCAAGTGCACACTGGAGCACAGGGACATTAAGTGACTTGATCAGGGTCACACCATATGCAAGTGACAGTTGTGGGATTCAGACCCAGGTTTACTGGGTGTCCAGCATCACAGTTCATCAAACAGGCATTAGCTGATCTAACTAAGCAATAAGGTACAACAGGGTGTGGGTTATTGGGGCTTTACCCATGCCTTGTGTTGTGTGTCACGAGGCGCAGCCAAGTGACTTAACCACACAAGAAGAGGGTACATCACCCAATAACTTACACCCTGGAGTGCCTTATTGCAATTATACAATGTGCCCATGTGTAAAATAAATTTAAAATGTGTTTAGTTATTTTTTTTTTATAAATTCCATTCCTCAGCCTTGGGTTATGCAGTATATACCCACGGTCATGTTTTGACCAGTGAGTTTACAGGATTTTCACACGCTATTGTATAATTAAAGAATCCACATGCTCAGAGAATGACAGCCTCCTATAGAGACACATCCCCAAGTAATGAAAAGTGGATACAGATTCAGCGGGGGGTATTATCAGTAGATACCCGATCAAGTGAGGAGCCCAAGCTGTTCAATCTCTTCCCACTGGTAAAAATCATGGAATTAGTCTTACGCCAATTTATTTTTCATTAAATCTAATTGAAGATCATTAACATCTAGCTGCAAAATATCAGTCTAATTAGATGTGCTAGTAGATAAAAAAAGTATTGCATCATCTGCATACAATACCATATCGGACTGCTTGCATACATTTGCCAACTCATTAATGCAGCGGCTGAAAAACAAAGGCCCCAGAACTGATCCTTGAGGCCCTCCCATATGTACATATGCAGAAAATGAAAACATCTGACCCACGCTGATCATTCGTTCTCTGCCTTTTCAGATAATTAGAAACCAATGCAAAACCTCATTTAACGGACTGAGGCCTTGCAATCGTCCCAACAAAAGCCCATGATCAACAAGATCAAAGGCCTTAGTTAGGTCAATAAACAAGGTCTCGAGCATATTCTCCCCCTATACACAGCATTATGAATATAACCCACAACACCCAATAAGGCAGATATTGTAATATGTTTAGCATGAAAACCATGCTGTACATTAGTCAACAAGTCACACTTCATCATAAAATAGCCATAAACCAATCTTTCAAACAATTTAGATAAAAGGGTGACAGAATCAATATTGACCTATAATTACCCACCACAGAAACATTTCTGCTCGTTTTTATTGGAGTAATTACAGCTGGTTTGGACTGACCTTGAGCAAAATGCCTTTAACTTTTTAGTTATTATATTGGATATTATTACAGTAAATATCAGCTCCAGATATACATCACAGTTAATGCCGCAGGATAAAACCGTTTATAGATACATCAGGGAGCGTAGAAAGACAAAGGGAGAGATAGTGAGGCTGAACAGAATGGACGGTGGGTGGGCAGAGAGGGACAGTGAAAAAGCAGGGATACCGAACGAATGTTTCTGCTCAGTATTCATAAAATGAGGAGGGGGAGGGAGGTGCCTAATCCAATTAACAGAAGAACTCTGGATGAGGGGATCAATCCCAGTCCTTTCACAGAAGAAAGGGTTCTGAAAGAACTCCCAAAACTGAATGTGGACAAAGCAATAGGGCCTAATGGAATTCACCCCAGAATTCTAAAAGAATTAAGGGGAGAACTAGTGAAACCACTGACTACCCTTTTTAACAAATCATGGGAGGATGGGGTGGTACCTGAGAACTGGAGGAAGGTGGATGTGATTCCCCTTCACAAAAGTGGGACCAAGACAGAGGCAGGAAACTACAGACCTGTCAGTTTGACCTCTGTGGTAGGGAAAATAATGGAATCACTTCTGAAGGAAAGAATTGTTGAGTACCTAGAGGCCAGTGGGGCACAGGACCCAAGGCAGCATGGGTTCATAGCGGGAAGGTCATGTCAGATGAATCTAATAGATTTCTTTGACTGGGTGACCAAAGTAGTAGACCAGGGAGGGGCTGTGGACATGGCCTACCTAGACTTTAGCAAGGCATTTTACACAGTCCCACACAAAAGATTAATAGTCAAATTAACCAGCCTGGGAGTGGGTCCCAGGGTGTTAGCCTGGGTAAAACATTGGCTGGACAACAGGACACAGAAGGTAATTGTAAATGGAGTCCACTCTGAAGAAAGAGGGGTTACTAGTGGGGTACTGCAGGGTTCAGTACTGGGTCCAGTCCTTTTTAATGTCTTTATAAGTGACATTGCAGAGGGACTGCAAGGAAAAGTATGCTTCTTTGCAGAGGACACAAAGATCTGCAACAGGGTTGATAAACAAGGAGGTATGGAAAGGATGAGAAGGGACTTGGCAAGGTTGGAGGAATGGTCAAACGTATGGCAGCTTGGACTGAATGCAAAGAAGTGCAAAATAATGCAACTGGGAAACAAAAACCCAGGGGAATATTACACAATTGGGGGGGAGGTAGTAACAACAACAAAAATGGAAAGGGACCTAGGGGTAATCATATCAGATGACCTCAAGGTTAGAAAGCAATGTGAGAAGACAGTAGGGAGGGCTGGGGGGATACTGGGATGTATAGGGATAGGCATCACCTGTAGAAAACAGGAAGTTGTTATCCCTCTGTACAGACAGTTGGTGAGACCCCATCTGGAGCACTGTGTCCAGTTCTGAGACCCCATCTCCGCAAGGACATAGACAGGATGGAGGCAGTCCGGACGAAGGCAACTAGAATGGTGCGAGGTCTGCAGGAGAAGCCATACGAGGAGAGACTAAAGGAGCTTAATATGTATACTCTTGAGGAAAAGAGGGAGGGGGGGGACATGATAGAAACGTTTAAGTACCTCAGTGGAATCAGTCCAAGAGGGTAGCATCTTTCAGAAAAAGAGATGTGCAAGAACAAGGGGACACAATTTGAAGACAGAGGGGGGTGCAGCTCAGGGGCAATGTGAAGAAGTATTTTTTCACAGAGAGGGTGGCAGACGTATGGAACAGTCTTCCTGAGGAGGTTGTGGGGTCTAAAACTGTGGGAGAATTCAAGAATGCATGGGACAGACATAAGGCAATTTTTGTGGGGGGCTAGGAAGAAATAGGCTGTTGGTTAACTAGGATCTTCAGCTTATCCTGTAGGTAGGGAAATGGGCAGACTAGGTGGGCCAAGCAGTCCTTATCGGCTGTCAAAGTCTATGTTTCTGTGTCTTTGTCCAGGAAAAATAGGTTCCTCACTCGTAACTGTAGTTCTAGGAGTGGTATGTAAGTTCACATCCACACACTGGCAGTTCCACTAGAAGTGCTGATTCATTGGAACATCTTTAAGCTAAGCTCCACCCACCACCTGGGTGGTATATTCTGCAACTCTGCTCCATGACATCAGATTCTTGCACACAGGAAGCAGGGATCCATGTGCCACTTGCCAGGGGAGGCTGGGTGGATGGTGTGGATATGAATTTTATAACAGTCTTAGAACTAGCTTAGCTTGAATACCTCTGGTGACTCACCTGTCTCCATAAAGATTGCCAGAGTGTGAATAGTGAATGGAATCTATGATCCTAGAAGCAATGTTTACATACTACCATTAATTTATTATATTTGCTTGGACGCATGTGCAAGAAACATAGTGCGACGATCCAAAATGCAGTGCCGTACAGTTGAAAGGGACAGCACCGCTTGAGTGAGCAGCGCTCCCCCTCCCCACAAACACACGCGCGCTGCACATTGCATGCTCATGCGCTCCTACCTCCCCCACGCACACACTGTATGGCTGACGGGGGTGCCCAATCCCCCCAGCTCTACTGTCCCCCCGCCCAGCGTGGCCGACGGGGGTGCCCAATCCCCCGTCGGCTCTACTGTTCCCCCCTCCAGACTATCGGGTGCCACGCTGGGAGCCCACCTCAGCGTGGCAACAGGTCCTATGGCTGACGGAGGTGCCCAATCCCCCATCGGCTCCACTGCCCCCTCAACAGCCTTCCAGCTGCCATGCTGGGAGACCACCCCAGCATGGCAAACGTCCCGCGCAGTCCAAATAAAAAAAAAAACCTGAAAGAAAAAAACCTTCCCTTGCTGCTGTCTTCACCCCCCTCTCCCACCCATGCCCACCCACTGTGCACCCTGCCTCCCCACCCCCCCATCACACCCCATACTTACTTCCGGAAGGTGCTAGATCTTTGGTGGACCAGAGCACGCTCTGCACTCTTCAAAGCTGACCGCGAACTGAGGAAATGCTGTAAGCTGTATAATGTAATGAATAGGGTTTTTCAACTTTGCTGCATATCTCAGGCATTTTTGGAATTTTGCACCAAATTTTCAACATGGGGTTTTTGGGACCCCTCCTCATGAATTCTGTCACTGTCATGGCGTTAATCGGGCCTGAAGGGTGATTTTGCGGTCACTGCGTGAAATCACCTTTCGGGACCAAGTGATGAAATGACAGTGCCAGTGTTCATAAGGTGGGCTCTCAAAAAGCCTATGTTGAAAATTTGGTGAAAAAATTCCTAAAAATTACTGTTTTACGAGCGTGCGTTGCGCTGTTCCTACGCATGCTCATAGGTTCGCGAATTTTCAATATTTTCACTCCGGATTTTCAACATTGCCATTTGACCACACTTCCTTATGAGGAGTACAGCTGTCATTTTTCACATCTCACCCAAAATGTGCTTCCGTGCATGTAGCGCACAATGGCGCAGTCGGTGTGCGAAATCAATGTTCAGGACAGATTAAGAAAATCACAGTGACACTGTTCATGAGCAGAGGTGTTAAAAATTTGGTGAAAAAATTCCCAACAATGACTGTTTTACGAGCATTTGTTGCGCTGATCCTACGCATGCTCATAAGTTCGCAAATTTTCAATATTTTCACTCCAGATTTTCAACATTGCCATTTTACCACACCTCCTTATGAACAGTGCAGCTGTCATTTTTCACATCTTGCCCAAAACATATTTCCACCCATGTAGCGCACAATGGCGCAGTCGGTGTGCGAAATCAATGTATGGGACACATTAAGAAAATCACAGTGACACTGTTCATGAGCAGAGGTCTTAAAATGGCTATTTTGAAAATTTGGTGAAAAAATTCCTAAAATGACTGTGTTATGAGTGAGCATTGCGCAGTTTCCACGCACCCTCGTAAGTTCATGAATTTGTAATATTTTCAGTCCAGATTTTCACCAGTGGCATTTTTCCACACTTCCTTATGAACAGTACAGCTGTCATTTTTCACAACATGGCCGAAATGTGTTTTCACACTTTCAGCACAGAAATGCGTGGTCGCTGTGGGAAATCATTGTTCGGGACAGATAAAGAAAATCACAGTGACACTGTACATGACCGGAGGTCCCAAAATGCCTGTGTTGACAATCTGCTGTAAACAATTCCCAAACTAATTACATTACGGGTGCACGTTGCACAGTTTCTATGCACGCTCGTGACTTCACCAGTTTTTAAAATATTTTCACTGCAGATTTTCAACATTGCCATTTTTTACACCTCCCCATGAACAGTACAGCTGTCATTTTTCACATCCTGTTCAGAATGTGTTTTTGCACCTGTGGTGACAAATGCCGTAGTCGCTGTGCAAAAGCAGCTTTCAGCTAACAAACTGATATTGCCACTGTTCATGAGGTGGGGGTCACAAAAAAGCCATGTTGAAAATTTGGAGTGAAAATATCAATGAATGCCTGAGGTGTTAGGGTTTCCGACCATAACACCCCACCCTGTAGAGAATGACAGGCATCAGGGCTGTGACCTGGGATTGTCACCTGCAATGCTCATACCATTCCACCCTCACCCACACCCTGCAGCCAGTGACAGGCATCGAGGTGTGCCTTGGACTCTTCGGCCTCAAAGTTCACCCCATTCTCCTATACTGCACCCATCTCACAATATTTCCTGATGGAATGGGGTGCACATAAGGGCCAAAGACCCCAAGGCACACCGTGACACTTGTTGGTGTCTGCACAGTAGGGTGTGGTGAAATGGCGTAGCCGTTATGCCCGATGACCCAAAGGCACATCCTAATGCCTGTCACTATCTGCAGGGTGGCGATGGGGTTGGCTTCAGTTCAATACTTCACTGCCATTCCTATTATGCAGCTCTGTAACTCCTACACTACCAATACCAATGCCAGCAAGCAAACATTCAGCATTGACAAATGCTTGTTTTTGTTATGTGACACAGAGTACTGAACCCAGCAGCAGCAGTTATGTATGTTTGTATTGCTGTGTGTTTTTTAAAACCAATAAGAGAAAGTTTGGAAAAAAAAATCAGTGAAAAAACAGCAGCTACAGAGAAAGACGTATGTTTACCTCAAGTGCTTGCCCCTTCCCCCCAATTTTTAATATTAGCTGCCAGTAGATTTAATCTGAAAATCAGTCAGCAGCTGAAACAAAGCACACAGAAAGTGGTGAATCCCCATTATAAACCTTCCAAGCAATAATGCCCTCATAATACAATCTCCTTAAATCCAGAGGTAACCATCCCAGTTCACTATAAAGGTTACAGTGATGAATCCAAGACAGAGCCCGAAGAGTAAAATGACAAGCTCTGTTAAAACCCAAACCCTTGATAGGACACTGTCATTCACTGACGAGTACATGCTCGACCATGGTCAGTTAAGGGTAATATAAACTTCTGTACAGCCAACACCCTGGTCTCTTTACTAAAATTTGTTCTATTCGGTTTAATTTAGATTTATTTTTTTGTTAATGTTTAACAGAGGCAACAAGCCTTTGTGTAAAGCAAATCAACCAAAGAAAAAGATGGAAAAAGCCACTATGGTTCTCAAAAGAGGTGGCAGGGAAGGTTAAGGAAAAAAGAATAGCATTCAGGAAATGTAAGGAAACACAGAAGGAGCAGGACAGAGAACTATGTTAGTTAAAACAGAAGGAGGCAAGGAAGGCAGTCAGAATTGCAAAGTCCCAAACTGAGGAAAAGATAGCCAACTCTGTTAAGAAGGGGGATAAAACCTTTTATAGGTACATTAGGGAGCGAAGAAAGACCAAGGGAGGGATACTGAGGCTTAATAAAGGTGAGGGAATGTGGGAAGAAAGTGACAGTGAAAAAGCAGGGATACTGAATGAATACTTAGAAACATAGAATTTGACAGCAGATAAGGACCGCTTGGCATACTTTTCTTGGATTCAATGCAAAGAAGTGCAAAATAATGCACCTGGGAAACAAAAACCAAGGGGAAGATTATTTATTTATTTATTTTATTCTTTTATTTTATTTAAACAGCAGTTTGGAAAACCTTTGAGCCATAGGCTCATTTACAAAGGTACCTTGTCACAGTAAGACAAACCAAAATACACAGTATAGCAGTACAACACATAAGTATAACAGTAAATTAAGACATAGGTACAAACAAGCTGGTACAGATAGGATGGATGCAAACAATACCAGAGTTATGTTGTCCTTTAGCAGCTTAGTAATAAGCTTTGTCATAAGTATTGAGTACGGCTTTGACTAGCGGCAGTTACAGCATCGGGTGTTAATAAGGTGGTTACGTAAGGAAGTTTTGAAGCACGATATAGTTGGAGCTTCGGAGATGGAGGGGGGCAGTCTGTTGAACCAGGAGGGGGCCCTAAAGCTGAAGGCTCTTTGGCATTACACAAAGGGGGTGAGATACTAACAACTACAAAAATGGAAAGGGACTTGGCAAGGTTAGAGGAATGGTCAAATGTATGGCAGCTTAGATTCAATGCTAAGAAGTGCAAGGTAATGCACCTGGGAAACAAAAACCCAGGGAAAGAGTACATAATGGGGGGTGAGATACTAACAACAACAAAAATGGAAAGGGACCTGGGGGTAGTCATATCAGACGACCTAAAGGTGGGCAAGCAATGTGAGGCAGTAAGAAGGGCTGGGGGGATACTGAGATGCAAAGGGAGAGGTATCACCAGTAGAAAACAAGAAGTTGTTATCCCCTCTGTACAGACAGTTGGTGAGACCCCATCTGGAGTATTGTGTGCAGTTTTGGAGACCCCATCTTCGCAAGGACATAGACAGGATGGAGGCTGTTCAGAGGAGGGCAACTGAAATGGTGCAGAGTCTGCACCAGAAGTCATATGAAGAGACTAAAGGAGCTTAATATGTATACCCTTGAGGAAAGGAGGGGGGGGGAGACATGATAGAAACTTTCAAGTAACTTAAGGGAATCAACAAAGTCCAAGAGGGTAGCATCTTTCAGAAAAAGAGATGTGCAAGAACAAGGGGGCACAATTTGAAGATAAAGAGGGGACAGCTCAGAGGTAATGTGAGGAAGTATTTTTTCACAGAGAGGGTTGTGGATGCTTGGAACAGCCTTCCTGAGGAGGTTATAGAGTCAAAAACAGTGGGGGAATTCAAAAATGCATGGAACGGATGTAAGACAATTCTAGTGGGGGGTAGGAGAAAGTAGGCTGTTGGTTAACTAGGATCTGCAGCTTATCCATTCTGTAGGGAAATGGGCAGACTGTGAAGATTCAGTTGTCTGAGATTCCTCCTGGAGAATAGGAATATGGTCGGGTGGGTAATGGACAGAGTAGAGGGGATGAGGGGAAGGCATTGAGGTCAAGTTCTAGCGTGTGCTCCATCCGTATGATCTGAAGTACCCACTTGTCTGATGTAATCGTCTGCCAGGTCTCTAAGTGAAGGGCAAAGCAACCGCCCATGGCTTCTGAGACCTGGTGAAGAAAGTCTGGGAAATGCCGCAGTTGGTCACTTTGAAGGGGGTTGGCTGGTACCACTCGGGGTGGGAGCGGGAGCCTTTAGAGGTAGAAGTGGCGGTCCTGGAGGAAGGCTGGGAGCGACTACGGAAGACACCTCGGTAGGTACGTCTGTACTTATTGCCTCGTTTCAATTGAAAAGAAGGCTGAGAGCAGTATTTATTTATTTATTTAAATGTTGGTAACCGGGTGAGCCCACTGAGGCCAGAGGTCCCTTTTTCACGGGCGACCCGGGATTAGTTACACAAAAACATACTTTCACACATTGGACAACATATAGTGGTTGCAATTGTTACATACATTGGAATGACAGTAATTACAAATGACAGTATAAGTTACACCTTTGATACAGTACAATGGGGTAGCATTAGACACGGTAGATACTATCGTAAAGGCTGTGAGGTATGGTACAGTACATGCCATGTACCATACGCAAGGTCCATCCTGAAGCCTGGAGATCATCCAGGAGCATTTTGATACCTGGACCAAACAGTTCAGATCCATTAAAAGGAGCACTTACCACTTTATATTGTATATCCGGTGTGACTCCTAATACATGTAGCCAAACGTGGCATCTGAGGGTGACCCCCGTGGTTGTTGTATGAGCCCGCAGTGTCCACAGCATCATATCCTGATCGGACCAACTGTCGAGATATGGAATTGCCAGTGGAAACTGTACCCAATAATTGGTCCTTCGCCTGAGATGGAGGGAGTTTATTGACTAGTTCTATAGCAGAGCCTCAGAAGGTACGTTGGTATTTAATTGTGTCCCACATAATTTAGGATTCTAAGATTTATAGTACCCACCTGGAAAACCTTCTTCCCGAGGTAGTCAAGTCGGTGGGATTCCTTATCAGGGGGCAATGAGCTCATGTGTTTTGGTCGTTTGGTATGATCATGAGCCGTGGTAATCACTACCAAGTCAGCCTCAGTGCTAGTGGAAAGAAAGGGATGGTCAAGAGGAGCCTGGTAAAGGCGATGCCCCTTACTAGGAATGGCTGGCACCACTGAGGGGCGGTTCCAAGCCACCAATACAGCATTTTGGTAGGTTTGTATAAGTGGGGGTACCACTACTACAGGCTCTTTGGGCAGTTCGAGATAGTCTGCCATATGCTTTCTTTATCATATTTGTGGTTGAAAAACCCATGATTTTCAGAATTTGAATCATCATCTCTTGAAAAGATGGGTCATCAGAAGGAGAGGCAGCAGTCCAACGGGAGGCCTCCTCGTGTGAGGAGGAGATAGTAGAAAGAGGATGGGAAATGGGAGCCCAAGTCCTGTAGTTCAAACTCCTCCAGATCTCTGGGAAAGCCTTCCAGAAATTCTGCCTCATCTGAAAAGTACTCTCCTCATATGAGGGAGAGAAAGAGGGTGGGGAGCAGTCCCTGACCCCTTGGAAGTGTTTAGGTGGAGGGTTAGGAAAATGAGAAGGGCGAATCGCCTCCCCGGGAATGGGAGATTGAGAGTACCTCATGACTTGTAGAAGCTGTTGTACCACTGACCCTATGTCCAATGAGGGAAGGGTAAGGGATGGGGTAGGGGGTTTCTGAGAAACCAGGTGGATTGTTCAGGAAATAGGATGTGAGGTATAAAAAGGCCTAGCCCCTGGGTGGTAAAGCCCAGGGTCCTTATCTCTGTCCACCTGGCCCCTGTGGGAGAAAGGTTGTGAAGGTGGAGGAGCAGTGGAGACTGCAAACCTAGTAGTTATACCCATAGAGGAATGGCCCATTGTTGATGGGTCAGCAAGGGAAGAGGCATTGGAATGCTTAAATGGAGATGGGAAATGAGGTATCATCGACAGAATGTCAAGGGAACCACCATAGGGTTCCATAGAGACTGCTGAAAGGGTGCTGGAAAGCACCGTCGATGAAAGGGTGTAAATACCAGTCAACGAGGAAGCAGTCCTGAAGGGCATCGTCGATGGTGGAGCACCAGTAATGGTGGCAGTCGAGTGTTTGCCCAATGAAGATGAGGATGATTTATCCGTGTCATGTTTATGCTTCTTATGTGAAGCAGTAGTAGGGGGTTCCTTGGAATGGGTCCCCTCCTACAAGAAAGACACTTTCTGCGCCATAAGATGTGCTTCGATCTCCTGTAGCCATCGTCAGTGGGTTGCCTGGTTGAATTCCTCGCAGTAAATGCAGGAGATGGTGTTGTGTGTGGGACCCAGACACCTAACACAAACAGTATGGTTGTTGTAATGGTAGAGCTTCTTACCGCAATGATATAAGTGGAAAAGTGCGGTCTAGTTTGTAGATTTTTTGGACATTCATCAATGAAGGAAAGGAAATGGAGAAATTCCATTCCCAGCTCAAGTTCTCATCAATGACTGCTGCTCTCTGCACTAGTTGCTGGGTGCGAGCTGAAGATGGTGGGAAAATGAACAGAGGATACCAGGGACCGCCCACTCATATAGGAGTAGAGTGATGTCATGTGTGGGCGGCCCCTGGCAAAAGACTGCTAGAAGAGAGCTGCTGTACACCACAGTGCCCTCTGGTGATGACCCAAGTGTATTACCTGCATGTATTACCTGCTGCAAGAGATTATCCCCATGGACAATCTACTGTTACAGGTGAGTAACCTGTGTTTCTAGGGATGTGGATATGTTGTTCTATCCACACTTCTTGACAGGCTCCTAGCAGTTCTCCAGGAGGAGGGAGGGAGGCAAGGCGCACACCTCCTACTCAAGGAACAGAGATTGGAGAACAGAGGCCCCAAAATCAGCATCCCGGCGTGACTCTAGGTCAATGTGGTAATGGGAAATGAAGGTGTTTGCAAACTTCTAGGTAATAGCCCTGCAGATATCCTGGATAGGAACGTCCCTAGAAGCAGCCACCGATGCAGCAGTATGGTGGGTGGAATGAGCCCTAAGCCCTACAGGATGCTCCCTACCCACCAACCTATAGCAGAGATCAATGCATGATGAAATCCATCTGCCAATCATCTGCTTGGCTGCAGGTCTGCCAGGTGCGGCTTCAGCATAGGTGACAAACAGCTGGTGAACCTCTCCCCAAACTCTGCTTGTGCATGCTTTACAATGAGAGAGTGCTCATCTCAGATCCAAATTATGGAGCCTGTACTTGGCCTATGAGGTGTGATTGGGGTAATACACTGGCAGAATCAACACCTGGTTCAGGTGAAACTCCAACACAACCTTCGTAAAGAACTTCAGGTTGGAGTGCAGGACAACCTTGTACCTGTGGAAGACCAGATAGGGAGACACAACAGAGAGCACCTGAAGTTCTCCAATCCTTCTGGCTGACATGATAGCCACCAGGAAGGTGGTCCCATCCACGACAGGTGTGACATCTCACCCCTGTGCATTGGTTCAAATGGCTTGCCCATGAGCTTTGCCAGTAAAAGCAGTAGATTCCATGGTGGTGGTGGTTCACGCACAAGAGGGGAAATATGGTTGAGGCCTTTGTAGAAATGCCAGAACACCTTCTCCTGTGCCACCATCTGCTGACTGGCCTGCACCTGATAAGCAGAGATGGCTGCCGGGTGCACCTTAAGGGTCGTAGACGGCAGACCCCTCTTGGAGAGAGACCAAAGGTAGTCAAGAATGCTAGCCACCAGACAGGACAAAGGGTCCAGGCCCTTGCCCTGACACCAAATGGAGAATCTCTTCCACTTGAAGGCATAGCACTTCCTGGTTAATTCCTTCCTAGGTGCCTCAACTACAGTGAGTACGTCTTCGGAGAGCCCCAAAGCCTGGATCTCTAGTCACTCAGGAACCAGGCTGTCAGGTGCAGGGATTGAAGGTCCGGGTGGAAGACCTTCCCCTGATTGACTGACAGCAGGTCTGGGTATGCTGGAAGACGCCTCAGGAGCCTGATGCTGAGGCCGAGATCAGGGTACCAAAACTGGCAGGGCCAGTCTAGAGCCACCAGGATCACCTGTGCCTTGTCCCTCACCTTGTGGATCAAGGGAAGTGGAGGGAAGACATAAGAAAGGCCCGGGGTTCGCGGCCTCGAGAAGGCATCGCCCTGCTGAGGGGGTGGGCACAGAACAGCCTCAGCTTTGCATTCTCCCTGGAGGTGAACACGTCTACCTGACGGTTGCCCCACTTGGAGAACAGGTTGTGTACTACCTCTGGATGGAGAGACCCACTCGTGGGACACCTCGCCCACACAGCTGAGGGCATCCGCCAGCTGATTTGAGGCTCCTGCCACATGAATGGCTAGATCATCTGCCTCCAGTCACCTCATGAGGGTCCAGATGCAGAGACAGCTTCCCTGCAGAGAGACTGGGAATGCGTGCCGCCCTGTTTGTTGAGATAGTACATGGTTGTGGTATTGTCTGGACCTGAACCACTTGACCCCAAAGGAATGGAGCGAATGCAGTCAGCGCCAGCCGAACTGCTTGAAGCTCGAGCAGGTTGATGTGGCATCGGGATTCCTCGGGGGTCCAGAGCCTGTGGACTCTGTGGTCCCTCATGTGGGCACCCCAGCCCGTGAGAGAGGCATCGGTTGTCAAGATGGCCATTGGCTTGGGACGGACAAACAGGATCCCTTCCTGCAGATGTTCTGGGATGGTCCACCATTGCCTACATCTTCTGGGTTACAGTGTCCAGCTGATCGAAATGACCTAGTCGCTGAGTCCCCTGGCTGGCCAGCTCCCACTGAAGGGGACGCACATGCCACCAGGCCCATCGTACCATGGATGTGCAAGCTGCCATCTAGCCCAGAAGTAGCAAGAAGTCCCAGGCAGGGTGCAAGTGTCCAACCAGAAATGATCGGGCAAAGTAGGAGAGAACCTCCACCCTGTCCGTCGGGAGCCTGGCTCTGGCTCGGCAAGATGCTAGCTCTGCTCCAATGAAGCAATTCACCTGCAAAGGCACAAGTTCCGACTTGGCCTCATTGACTAGGAGGCTAAGGTCAATGCAGGTCTGGAGGGTCAGATCCCTTGACCTCTCCACCTCCTGTCTGGAAGGACCAGCTATAAGCCAATTGTCCAGAAAGGGGTACACCTCAACCCCTCGGTGCCGGAGGTTGGTTACCACCACTGCAATGCATTTGGTGAAGACCATGGGGGTTGATGACAGGCTGAACGGCATGGCTTGGAACTCAGAGGGATCCCTCTGCTCAGAAGTGGAGGAACCTTTGGTGTGACAGATGGATCGGGACATAGAAGAACGTGTCCTGCAGATCCAGAGAGATGGAATGATCCGAGACAGAGTTACCATCCTGAAGGTGCAAGACCTGAGAAACTTGTTCTGGTCATGCAGATCAAGAATGGGGCGCTAGCCCCCCCATCCGTTTCGGGACCAGGAAGTACCTGGAAATGAACCCTGGGTTGACAGGGGAATCCATGACTCTGACCACTACCTCCTTGCAGAGGAGTTGGGTGGTGATGTCTTGAAGAGCCGATCAAATGTCCACGGATACCTTCTCCCATGGGGCCCCAGCTCAGCTTGGTGGGTACTGCTCGAATTCCAGAGGCAGACCCTGGCCAACCACCTCCAATACCCACCTGTTCATTGTGACAGTGGACCAGGCAGAAAGGAAGTGGCAGAGGCAGCCCCACAAGGGAGGACTCAGAGTAGGCATGACAGGCATGGGGGTGGTCGCCCCCATCCTATCACTGAGCAGGCCTGGAAGAGTAGGCTCCGGCTGCGGGACCACCGGGACCCTTCCCTCCAGGCTTATGAACCACCGAAGCCCCTGACTTGGGCCGAGGGTGCCATGATTGAGCCTGCTGCTGCCTTGATTGGTACTGGGGCTGCTTGGCTGCAGGGGCAGAAGGCCAAAAGGGATTATGCTTCTGCTTCTTGGAACCCCAAGATTCCTTCTGGGCAGAGGTAACGGAGTCCAAGGTGGCACTGGACTTCTCGATGCTCTAGAGGTGACCATCAACTCCTGGACTGAATAATTTGGTGCACAGGAAGATAACATCCACCAGTTTGTGCCAAGTGTCCGTCGAAAGGTCAAGACCCTCAGCCAGGCCCTGAGGCTCAAGATGACCACAGCCACCACCGAATGGGCACAGGAATCCCCACTGTCCAGAACTGTCTGGAGTTGCTGTTTTGCAACAGCCTGACCCTGATCCTGAACCTGCTTGACCGTAGTCTGAAGGTCCGCAGGGAGATGAGGCAGCACCTCATCTAGAGAGCCCAGGAGGGCATGGGAGAAGTGTGCCATGATGACAGCCAAGCTCACCTGATGGAGACAGAGTGAAGAGGCAGTACAGATTTTTTGGGCAGAGTGGTCCAGTTTTTTGGACTCTTTGTCCAGAGGTCTATCAGTGTCTCCTGAATTGCCTGAGCGCCAAAACACAGATTCGGTCACCAATCCTTCAGCCAAGGGTTGCTCTGTGAACCACGATAGGGTGTCGATGGGAACTGAATACTTGCGGGCCATCCTGGCTGATGGCGTGAGGCAGGGTGCTGTCAAAGCTCCAGAACCAGGCCAGTAATGGCTTCGGCTACTGGGAAAGCCTGTCAGAGAATCCCTTTTGTCAGAATATCTGTTAGGGGATATTGAGCCTGTTTCTGGACAGGCTCCAGTTTCATCCCCGTGGATTCGGAGATGAGACTGACAATGCCCATGAAGGATGTGGGACCTTCCTCCATCAAGAGACTGGCCATCGAAACTTTGAACTGACAAGAGTGCAAGGAGTCCTCCTCTGACTCAGAGGAGTCCGGATAGATCGGCCGACCACCTGAGTCACTTTTGACCCACCGCAGACGGTCGGGAGTCAGGGTGACTGACAGCCTATGTGGAAGGCCCTTAGCAGGCTGGGACTGCTTAACAGGAGCCCCAGAGGGAGGCTGTTTAGGTGGTGACCCCACCACAACCGGCAGGGAGGCCAGTTTCAGCTGAGCTGGGAGGGCCTTCACCGGCTCCACAGATGGAGGAACAGAGTCGGCCGGCTCCGGAGGAGTCTGTGTTGGCATAGAGGGTGACAGCTATGTGATGGCCAGTATGGAAGCCTGGATTGACTTCGAACCGGCCAACACCAACTGTTGCCATTAGATCCTCGTAGCGTCGTTCCTCTTCCAAGGATGAATAGCGGCATTGCCACTTCTTAGAATGCCCAGAATGGCATCTGAGTTCTCCTCTACTTGTCAGTCAAGGGTGACTGAGACCTTGACCATCAGGGGAATGACGGGGATGCTCAGAAGAAGCCGGGGAAACCTGTGGCTCCTTGAGGCTCCAGGTCAGGGCCAGGGACTGTGAGGAGATTCCTAGCAAACTGGGTTTCCTCCTCGGTAGGTCCAGTCAGGACTGGAGTCCTGAACAAGGAACTGTCAGCCTCATCCAGCGACAATGGGTCAACAGGGTCAATAATTTTGACCGGGTCGTTGTCCCATGTCTTAGCCGGCTGGCCTGACAGGGGCACCATGAAGCCAGCGACCGAGGCCACAATTTTGACCAAAGTCGAAACAGGAGATTCCTGAGAACGAAGACCTCTCTCGATCCCAAGAATGAAGTCAATGAGGCTTATCTCTTGACTCCTTGGATTCCTTTTTATGGGAACGGGAGCTTTGCAAAGCAGATGAGTCCTCCCCCTTGGTCGGGAGAGACTGGCACAGCTCCTTTGAAGGAGCCTGAAAAGGAAGAGCCCAGTTTGAGCAGCCCGAAGACCAATGCTGAAGAGGACTGATCGGCAGCCTGAGCTGCCTCCTTCTCAAAGGCCTTCATTTGCTCAAGTTGCTCAGTGGACCCTGCAGCTGCAGAGACTGCCCAATGGGCCTCTAGATTTGACTGGCGGGTTCAGTTTTTCCAATCGGCCGAGCTGTAAGCATGCGAGGCAATCGTCCAACACATTCGGCTGGACTGAGCAACAAAAGTTGCAGGCCTGGGTATCATGATCATGGCCCAGGCAATAGATGCACGTGGCATGCGGGTCGGAGTGGGACATCTTCTGCCCGCAGGGGCACCGGCGGAACCTGGATGAGGATTTGTCCTCCATCACGGTTGCTATTGTAAAATGATGTTGAGAAAGTCACGAGTTTTAGCTTAGGTAATGAATCTGAAGATTTAACCACCAGGGCCTACTCAATGCAGGAGTGATAAAGAGGGAACCTAAATCTTCCAGCGGAAAGGAAGATCTGGTGTTAAGGGGTGGAGCCAAGGGATATACCACATGGATGGAAGGAGCCAGCTTTTAGACCTTCCGGCAAGATTCTGAAAGGGAAAGGACATGACAAGAAGTGTGGATAGAAGAAGAATCAGCATTTATATAGCGCTTTTCATACACAGTGTATCCCAAAGAGCTTTACAAGCAATACGAGACTGGTATAGTGAAGTGACTGAATGTGTGGTGGCGGCCATATTGCACATCGTCACCCACACACAGCCTGGATAATTGCATGAACTGGTTTAGGGGAAAGGGAATGTTGGCCAGGACACCAGGAATGTTCCCTACTCTTTTGCGAAGAGTGCCCTGGGTTCTTTTACTTCCACCTGGACACCCACCAGGACAACACCAGGATGGGCAGAAGGGACCTCGGTTTAACGTCTCATCTGAAGGACGGCACACCCCAGCAGTAGAGCACCCCCCAATACCGCACTCAGATGCCAGCGATTTTTAGGTGCAAGTCCATTCCCGGTGTGGGACAAGAACCCACGACCTTCTGGTCCAGAGGCGGATGTGCTACCAACTGAGTCACGCTGACACTAGAAAAGTTATTTATCTATAGAAAGCAATATACTAGGAACTTGTAATTACTTTATTTCATTGTTATTGAAGTTATAACAATAGTTTAATTTTCAATCAAGCATCTCCTTTCCTCAACAAACCCCCCTTCTTTGCCCCTACCCCTTTCCTAACTAACCTCCCTCCTTCCCTACTTATTGATAGATACATTTACAGAGCACTGATCTTTAAAGTAGAATTTTTGATACATATATATATATACACACACACACACATATATACACACACACACACACAATAGGGGTGAGAGCTTCTAGAGTGTGATAAATGCAGCACTTTCCACTGAAGTGTGATAAATGACGATGACATCACTACTGTGATAATATATGCCGTTTATACATACTGTGCTGATGTCACCATTCACTAACTACAGCCTGCATTCTAAATTGAACTACTTCACAAATCTGTTTCTCACTGCTACTTGCAATAACTCAATTAACACTGCAAAGCACACACCCCCTAGCCATGCGTTAGAACTGTGTAACGCACACCCCGTCGCGCCTTATTACATTATTTGCATATAAAAAATGCTTCACTACTGCTGTTATCATTCCCCCTGATGAAGGGTTAGTTTGAGCCGAAGCACCGGGGCAAGTAGTGGTCTCCATTATGTTTTTGACCACACTGTTTTCAAATGGAATTAAATCTGAAAGTCCATTTACTGAGTTGCGGTCTTTGATGCTTTTTGAGTGCACTTATTCTTGGAAGCCGTCGAAATGTATTGGGCGCGCCAGTCCTAAAGGTGCACCACACCACATTCCCTGTGTTTGCAGGTATTTTAGGACATGCCATGTAACCCAGAAGGTGCAGGAAGTCCCGGGCAGGGCACAAATGCCCAACCAGAAATGATTGGGCAAAGTAGGAGAGAATCTCCGCCCTGTCCGCCAGACTCTGGCTCAGCAAGAGTCGAGATCTGCCCCAATGAAGCTGATCACCTGTGAAGGCACGAGTCCCAACTTTGCCTCATTGACCAGGAGGCCAAGGTCGATGCAGGTCAGGAGGGCCAGATCCCTGAATCTCTCCACCTCCTGTCTGGAGGAACCTATCAGCCAGTCGTCCAGGTAGGGGTACACCCAGACCCCTCAGCACCTCAAGTAAGCTGCCACCACTGCTATGCATTTGTTGAACATCATGGGTGCCAAGAATAGACCAAATTGCATGGCCTGGAACTCGAAGAGGGTCCCCTCAGCTTGGAAGTGGAGGAACCTTCAGTGGGATGGACGGATCGGGACATGGAAGAACGTGTCCTGGGAGATCCAGAGAGCAAAACCATGTGTCTTGCTCCAGAAATGGTATAATCTGGGATAGAGTTACTATCCTGAAGGTGCAGGACCTGAGGAATTTGTTCAGATAGTGCAGATCTAGAATGGAGCACCAGCCCCCCCTTCACTTTGGCACCAGGAAGTATCTGGAGACAACCCCTGGGTTTTCCAGAGGATCCACAACCCTAACAATGACCTCCTTGTGGAGGAGCTGGGCTACATCGTCTCCAAGAGCTGACAGTGTCTGTGGATACAAAGTCTTCCCGTGGGGTGTGGGTTCAGCTGGGAGGGTACTGCTCGAATACTAGAGGCAGACCCTGACTGACCACTTCCAGAACCCACTTGTCCATGATGACAGTGGACCAGGCAGAAAGAAATTACCAGAGCTGTCCCCCCACAAGAGGACCTAGGAGAGATGTGACTGGCATGAGGGTGGCACCCCCATCCCATCACTGAGTAGACTCGGAGAAGGAGGACCTGGCTGAGGAGCCACCAGGTCCCTTCACTCTGAGCTTTTGGACCACCAAGGCCACAGACTTGGGCCTTGGTCACCAGAACTGAGCCTGCTGGCCAGACTGATGCTTGCCTGGTTTTGCTGCAGGAGTGGAAGACTGAAAGGGCTTATGCTTCTGCTGCTTGGAGCCCTTGAGATCCCTCTGGGCAGATGTAACAGAGTCCAAGGTGGCACTGGACTTCTCGATGCACTGGAGGTGACCCTCCATACCGGGCTTGAACAGGTCTGTGCCTAAGAACGGAACATCTGCCATCTTGTGCTGAGTGTCTCCTGTGAAGGTCGAGATCTGCAGCCAAGCCCTACGGCACATGGCAACTGCAGCTGCCACTAAGCAGGCACAGGAATCTCTACTATCTGGAGCCGTCTGAATTTGCTGTTTGCCACAGCCTGGCCCTGGTCCCGCACCTGCTTGACTGTAGTCTGGAGGTCCGCAGGAAGATGAGGAATCACCTCATCCAGAGAGCCCAAAAGGGCATGGGAGAGTGTGCCATCATGATGGTTGAGCGAGAAGGCAGCACTGACCCTTTTAGCCAAATGGTCCAATTTCTTGGACTCCTTATCCGGCAGTTTGTCAACATTCCCAGTATTGTCTGAGCACTGAAACACAGTCTGCCACCAACCCTTCAGCTGAAGAGTGCTCCATGAACCCAAGGAGGGTACCGGTGGGCACCGAATATCTGCAGGCCATCCGGGCCGAGGGTACAAGACAGGAGGCAGGGCACTGCCACAGCAGGGCCAACAATGTCCTTGGCCACTGTGAAAGCCTCCAGTGAGTCCCCTTTATCCAGAATCTCTGTGAGGGGATAGTGAGCCTGCTTCTGGATGGGCTCCAATTTCATCCCCGTGGACTCTGAGATGAGATAGAGGATGCCCATGAAGGACGTGGGTCTGTCCTCCATCGAAAGGACCCCCACTGACTCCATGTGACCAGACAGGAATGCAGTTAAAAATCCTCTGACTTCGAGGTGTCTACATAGAGTGGCCTACCACCTGAGTCACTCCGGACCCACCATGGGCTGTTAGGTGCAAGAGTGAATGACAGGCGATGGACAAGCACCTGAGCCGGCCGAGACTCTGTTGGAGCACCGGGTCGGTGGCTGTTTTGGCAGCAGCTCCACCACAATCTGTGCAGATGCCAGGTTTGATCAAGCCAAGGTGGTCTGTACTGGCTCCACTGGTGGAGAAATAGTGTCAACTGGCCTCGCTGGGGGCAGCCTGTTGGGTGACAGCCAAGTGATGGCCAGTGTGGGAGCCAGAGTCCGCATCAGCCCGGACAACACCAACTGTTGCCACATAAAGTCTTCATAGCATTGACGCAACCTGCGCTGAAGCCTCTCCTCACTTGAGGAGGATGAAGACGAATAGCAGTGGTGCTGCTTCCCATGGTGCCGAGAGTGAGACCACAGATGCTGGCGGGACCTGCTCAACCCAGAGGATAAGGAAGACCTAGACCTAGGCCACCAAGGGATCTCAGAAGGAGCTGGGGAGTGCCGCAGCTCCTCCTGGTCTAGGTCTGTGACTGGAGGGTCCAGTTCAGCGTGATGAAATGACTCTTCAGTGGTCACCAGCAGGACTGGAGTCCTGAACAAGGAGTTGTCAGCCTCTGATGACAACCAGTTGACCAGGTTGAGAAAAGTCTCTGCCGCATCATTGGCCGGCATCTCGACCAAATGGCCTGACGGGGACTCTGTGAAGCCAGTGGCCAAGGTTGCGGTTTCGACCATGGTCAAAACCAGAGATTCCTGAGACCAAGAACGTTCCTGGTCCCAAGAACGTCAATGGCAAGTCTTTTCTCTCTTGGACTCCTTCTTATGAGAGCAGGAGCTGTGCGAACCCAAAGGGCCCTCTCCCTTGGTCAGGAGAGACTGGCACAGCTCCTTGAAGGAGCCCAACTAGAGCAGAACAAAGGCTGAAGCCGAAGAGGACTGTGCGGCAGCCCAAGCTGCCTTCCTTCTTGAAGGTGGTAAGTTGCTCCAGCTGCTCGGCGCAACCTGCAGCCATGGAGATCACCCAATGGGCATCCTTGGATTTGGCCGGTGGATGACATTTTTCCAGGTGGTCCAACTTCCAGCAGGCGAGGCGGTCCTTGACTGAGGTGTGAAACGCCTGTCAAATATCGCAAGCATGGGGATCATGCTCGTGGCCCAGGCAGTAAATGCACATGGTGTGGGGGGTTGGTAGATGACACCTGCCTGCATGGGCACTGGTGAAATCCAGGCGAGGACTGGTCCTCCATCACAATCAAAGATCGAAGATTAAACTAATAAGTACGTTTTGGAAGTAAATCTGAAAATTTGAGTACCAGGGCCTACTCAACACAGAAGCGGTAAGGAGGGAACTTGCTTCTTCCAGCGGAAAGGAAGATCTGGCGTCATGGGGCACAGCTGAGGGTTATACCATCTGGGTGGTGGGAGAAGCCAGCTTGAAGACTTTCCAGCAAGATTTAAAGGGGGAAAGGAAAATACCGGATAGCGTGGCTAGAACATCATATCCACGTCCCTAGAAGTGTACTTTTAACGAAGAGTAAGAAAGTCCTACATCTGAAAGAGAGAGGAGGTACCCCAGTACCAAGTTCACAAGGCAAGTGAAAGGATTCAAGCTCCTAGTGGTGGCCCAAATGCAGAACTGTTTCCACTTCCTAGCATAGGTCACCTAGTGGAGGGTTTCCTGGCTGCCACTAGGACTGCTACCCTTGGAGAGACCCCAAATCTGGAGACAGCTAGTTCTGTAGGAGCCACGCATGCAGATGGAGATCAATGATCTGGACGGACCAGGAAGCTCTGCTCCTGGGAGAGCAAGTCTGACCAGAGGAGCAGGGACACCAGAGGTTCCACTGCCAGTTGTTAGAGTGTGAACCAGATCTGATGAGGCCAGAACGGAGCTACCAGGATAATTTCTGCCCCCTCTGACTGCAACTTGATGAGTACCCATTTCAGAAGGGGAAAGGGAGGGAACCCATAACAAAACTTCTCCACCCAGGAGAGGGACAACGCGTATTGCCAGAAAGCACCAGGCCCTGGATCTAGTAAGCAAAAATTAGACAGTTTTGGATTGGATGGGGAGGAAAATGGATCCATTTCTGGGTGACCTCATCTGGTGAAAAGATCTTCTGCCACTACAGGAAGCAGCTCCCACTCATGAGCCCTGGATTGAGTTAGACTGAGGTTGTCAGCCAGAGAGTTGTGAATGCCTGGAACACGGACTGCCAAGAGTTCCAGTTGGTGATCTACCACTCAAATCCACACTTGCATGGCTTCTCTGCAAAGAGGATAAGAGTGTGTCACCCCCCCCACACTTGTTGATATAAAATACTGACATGTTGTCGGTTTGTATCAGCAGGGGACCAGTCAAGAGGACTGTCTGAAAGGCTTGTAGGGCATAAAAAACTGCCCTCATCTCTAGAACATTGATGTGGAGATGAAGCTCTTGCTAAATCCAGGATTCCAGAGCCTGGTGAGTACCCAGAGGAGCTCCCCAACCCTGGCCTGACACATCAATGGTCAGGATCTGGGTGGGAGATTCCTTCCAAAAGGAACCCCCTCTAGAAAGGTTAAGAGTATCTAGCCATCATGCAACTGCTTGACAGGGCTGGATACCAGGACCAGATGGTCCAAGTCATCTGACCTCTGATCCCAATGAATACAGAGGTTCCACTGGATCACCCTCATGTAAAGTTGGGCCACAGAACACTGATCATAAGACTAGGAGAGAGGGGAAAGAGAACCTCTTTATGGAGGTTTAACCCCTCCCTATTCCGTGACAAGGAATTCCAGGAGCTAATAAAGGCAAAAATCCCTGAGATAATCATAGACAACCAATCCCCACATACCACTCCTCAACTACTTTGGGATACGATTAAGGTGGTCCTTAAGGGCTACCATCTCGTACGCAGCACAGAGGAAAAAAAGACAAGATTCCCAATTGAATTCACTCCAAGAAAAGCTGAGATTTTTACAAGAGGCCCATATGCAAGGAGATGATGAGGTGTACTCCCTACTCCAGCAGACGCAAGCATCTGTCCATAAAACTTTTAAAAGATAGGACCGAGCAGGCCCTGATGTGGTTGAAACAGAGATATTATGGGGAAGGGCCTCGAGATTGTTGGTCTACCGCTAACATAGGCAAACCCAAATTTCCACTATCTCCAAGATAAAAGATCCCAATACCAAACTTGTTACTCTACAGACAAGATACTAAAGGAGTTTCAAACCTTTTACCAAAACCTATATTCACTTCCAACAGTCAATGACCCCAGTATAATTGAAGAATTCCTGTCCCAGGTCCAGCTACATTCACTCTCACCATTTCAACAAACCAAAATTCTCTCTCCAATAATAGACTCAGAACTTCAATTGGCAATAAAATCCTTAATAAAATGTCAAAAGTCCTGGCCCAGATGGGGTTGGCCCAGAATTTTACAAAAAGACATGGGACTTAATTCATGAACCCCTATTAACAGCTTTACAAGCGACACAAAAAACAGCTAACTGCCCAATTCCCTGGAGAAATCTAGATTTAGTAGTTGCCATATTGGTCCTTGCAAGAATAGATCCAGAAGCAAATGATTTGATACCTTTTAATGGACCAACATAGATGTAACAACAAGAACAAAGTGCTCTAGCTTTCGGACCAACCAGTCCTTCTTCAGAAGCTCATGGCAGTTGTTTAGAAAATACAGTACTTACAACAGCTAGATAATGCACAGAAAAACAGAAAAAAATCCCCATTGGTTTAAAATACTCATTTAAAAAAAAAAAAACAGAAGATGATGTCAGAGAAGTTTAACAATACCATACTGCCTTCAGCCAGAAGCAACCCTGGGTCAAACCTGCTTGGTGGAACACACATACAAAGAATCCTACTGCATATAAATCTAATTGACATAAGATAACACTGCTGCAGCAGACAACTTCTAAATCAAGCTATGAGTGTCACAGTTTGTATAAGGATGTGATTATTGAAAGGCAACCCCCACCCAGATTAAAGACAAACTAAGATTGTTATAGGGCTCATGAAGTTTCAATGTCTGCATTATAGACAAGAATTTACCAGTAAAGTTGTCTTAAAACATCAGTGCACACTGTGT
The DNA here is from genome assembly GCA_016271365.2 of Neoceratodus forsteri. Lineage (NCBI taxonomy): Eukaryota > Metazoa > Chordata > Ceratodontiformes > Ceratodontidae > Neoceratodus > Neoceratodus forsteri. The sequence continues at coordinate 363,930,983 of CM057449.1, read as the reverse complement.
GATGTGTAAAACCTAGCTGGACCTGTCACCCAGCTGTACTCTCCAGCTAGATATAAGACCCAAGAAATTTCAAAAACCTCAGGACTATATAAATGATAATTTAAATATAAATTGATAATATTAGTGTCAAACAAAAAACTCTAGTCGAGGAACCTCAAGGAATTAAGACCATGTAGCCTGATATGTACTGATGTCAATATACACTGAGAAGGTAACAACTTGATGTACCACAAGTGTCTAAGGAATTTGAAAAAGAGATAAAAATGTAATTTCTCTCCTCCTCCTCTTCATACAAACAATACACCCTAACCCACCCCACATCACCATAATGTGGGTGGGGGAGATACATAGCTTTAAGGAGATGTTGCCTCTCTCTCTCCCCCACATTTTTTCCCCCTCTCTCTCTCCTTCCCTTTCTCTCTCCCTAACATAGAAACATAGAAACATAGAATTTGACGGCAGATAAGGACCGCTTGGCCCACCCAGTCTGCCCATTTCCTACTACTGGATAAGCTGCAGATCCTAGTTAACCAGCAGCCTACTTCTTCCTACCCCACCCCCAGAATTGCATTATGACTATCCCATGCATGCTTGAATTCCACCACTGATTTTGACTCCAACCTCCTCCGAAGGCCATTCCATGCATCCACAACCCTCTCTGTGAAAAATACTTCCTTAAATTACCTCTGCCGCCCCTCTATCTTCAAATTGTGCCCTCTTGTTCTTGCACACCTCTTTTTGAAAGATGCTACCCTCTTGGACTTTGTTGATTCCTTGAGGTACTTGAAAGTTTCTATCATGTCCCCTCTCTCCCTCCTTTCCTCAAGGCTATACATATAGCTCCTTAAGTCTCTCTTCATATGTCCTCCGGTGCAGACCGTGCACCATTTTAGTTGCCCTCCTCTGGACAGCTTCCATCCTGTCTATGTCTTTCAGAGATTGGGTCTCCAGAACTGCACACAGTACTCCTGATGGGGTCTCACCAGCTGTCTGTACAGAGGATAATAACTTCCTGTTTTCTACTGGTGATGCTCTCCTATGCATCCCAGTATCCCCCAACCCTCCTTGCTGCCTTCTCACATTGCTTGCCCACCTTTAGGTCATCTGATATGACTACCCCAGGTCCCTTTCCATTTTTGTTGTTGTTAGTATCTCACCCCCATTGTGTACTCTTCCCTGGGTTTTGTTTCCCAGGTGCATTACCTTGCACTTCTTAGCATTGAATCTAAGCTGCCATACATTTGACCATTCTCTAACCTTGCCAAGTCCCTTCTCATCCTTTCCACCCCACCCTGTGCATCAACTCTGTTGCAGATCTTAGTGTCATCTGCAAAGAGACATACTTTTCCTTCCAGTCCCTCTGCAATGTACACTATAAAGACATTGAAGAGGACTGGTCCTAATACTGAACCCTGCAGTACCCACTAGTACCCTCCTTTCTTCTGAGTGGACTCCATTTACTATTACTCTCTGTGTCCTATTCTCCAGCCAATTCTTTACCCAGGCTGTCATCTTGGGACCCACTCCCAGGCTGGCTAACTTGTATATTAATCTTTTGTGTGGGACTGTGTCAAATGCCTTGCTAAAGTCTAGGTAGGCCATGTCCACAGCCCCTCCTGATCTACTACTTTGGTCACCCAGTCAAAGAAATCTATCAGATTCGTCTGGCATGACCTTCCCGCTGTGAATCCATGCTGCCTAGGGTCCTGTGCCCCTCTGGCCTCTAGATACTCGACAATTCTTTCCTTTAGAAGTGATTCCATCATTTTCCCTATCACTGAGGTTAAACTAACAGGTCGATAGTTTCCTGCTTCTGCCTTGCTCCCACTTTTGTGAAGGGGAATCACATCTGCCCTCCTCCAGTCCTCGGTACCACCCCATCCTCCCATGATTTGTTAAGAGGGTAGTCAGTGGTGTCACTAGTTCTACCCTTAGTTCTTTTAGAATTCTGGGATGAATCCCATCAGGCCCCATTGCTTTGTCCACCTTCAGTTTTAAGAGTTCTTTCAGAACCCTTTCTTCTGTAAATGGGCTGGTATCAACTTCTGTATCCAGAGTGTTACTACTGTTTGTTTTATGTACCTCCCCTCTTCTTTTGTAAATACTGAGCAAAATATTTGTTTAGTATCTCTGCCTTTTCACATTCTCCCTCTGCCTACCCTCCCTCCCCTTTATTAAGCCTCACTATCCCTCCCTTGGTCTTCCTTTGCTCCCTGATGTACCTATAAAAGGTTTTATCCCCCTTCTTAACTGAGTTGGCTATCTTTTCCTCAGTTTGGGCCTTTGCTGTTCTGACTGCCTTCCCAGCCTCCTTTGCTTTAACTGATACAGTTCTCTGTCCTGCTCCTGCTGAGATTCCTTGTACTTCCTGAATGCTTTCTTTTTCTCTTGAACCTTCACTGCCACTTCCTTTGAGAACCATAGTGGTTTCTTACATCGTCTTGTTTTGTTTATTTGCTTCACACAAGGCTCGTTACCTCTGTGATGGCAGTTTTATTATTCCCATTGTTCTTCCACCCTCCTTCCGCCCATTTGCTAGTGCATTCCTTAGGCACTCACCCATTTTAGCAAAGTCAGCCCTCCTAAAGTCCAGTACTTTTGTCTTTGTATGGCTTGACTCTATTGCTGTGTTTATTTTGAACCATACTGTTCGATGAGTAGCTAGTTCCCAGATGGCTCCCACTTCTACATCTGTGATCCTCTCTCCATCTCCATTTGAGAGTATCAAGTCTAATATTGCTCCCTCTCAAGTGGGCTCCAGTACTAGTTGTCCAAGGCATGCCCCTGTAGGGCATCTAGAATAACTGCACTCTTGAGTGGCAGCTGCAACTGCGCTCCAGTTAACATCTGGCATATTCAGATCACCCATCAGCAATATCTCCCTTTTTCTGCCATTCTAGTATACTTTCTATCATTTCCTTGTCCATTTCCTCCCCTGAGAAGAGATCTATATCTAACCCTGTATGGGATTGTGGTGCCATTGCCTGTCTCCAAATTTACCCACAGTGCTTCTTCTCCTCCCTGTTTACCCTTTTGTTCTGTTGCTTTTATTCCTTCCCTTATGTAAAGAACTACTCCTCCCCCTCTTTTACCCTCCCTGTCCCTCCTGTAGATAGTGTATCCTGGTATGTTTACGTCCCAGTCATGGTTTTGTGTGTACCATGTTTCTGTGACTGCCACGATATCCAGATGTTCCTCCTCCATCAAGGCCACTAATTCAGGAAGCTTGTTACCTAGACTACGGGCATTGGTACTCATTGCTCTCCATTTTTTGATGGCCTTACCTTCTGTTGCAGCATCCCCCACTGACCGTTCTACCTTGGTCTTTTTCTCATTTAGTACCCTGTTTTGTAGGGAGAGGCTGGGATTTTCTCTACTGTCAGTGCCTCCCCATTGACTAGTTTAAAAGCTTGCCAATGAAGCATTTAAACCGATTGCTCAAAGACTTGTTCCCTTCCTGGACAGATGCAGACCATCCTGCCAGTATAGGCTGGTGTCCTCCCTCAGGTGAACCCCAGTCCCCAATGAAGCCAAACCCTGTGCTCCGCACCATTTTTCAACCATTCATTAAACTGCATGGTGCCAATTACCCTCGCCTCCCCATGCCTTTGACAGGCAGCACCTCTGAGAAGGATACTGTGTGTGCTACTTGTCTAGGCCCCTCCCAACTCTGCAATGTCCTCCTGCACTGCTCTAACCTCATGATGAGCCAAGTCATTTGTCCCTAGGTGGACAATTCACGTCCAGCTCAGAATCCTTGCAGCTGTTGTTGTGATCCTGAGGATCGCTTCCTGTCCCTCAAGCCATGGCACCAGGCAGGCACCTTACTTCAGATTTCCCAGCTCCTCCCAGTTCTATCCCCAATAATTGAGTCCCCACCAGGAGCTGCTTCCTTTCTTTGTGGTGTCCTCTGCCTCCTTCCTGTGGGCCTCCCTTGTGACAGTTGTCCTCAGCCTCCTTAGTCTCCTCTGCGGGTGTATCTATAGGGGAGCTATGCTCCCCCAGAATGGCGTATGGATTGTGGTGTCACAGACACACACACACACACACACTCTCTCTCTCCTAGTGAACCTATATTTACTTCAGTCACTGCAATTGTTCCCCAAAGGAATTCAACTTGTCATGAAATCCTGAGTAAAAGGGCTTATGTCTCCTAATACCTACAGAGCAAAAATGTGACACTATTTAACCGTACTGCTATCTGCATAGTAACATTTCCAAGGATACTGGATAGAACTACAATGAAATAAACCTGCCACCCTCCCCAGGATAAGGTAACTAGAAATAAATATAAAGTAAGCGTGTAAGACCAGAGGTCTAACATACCTACATATCCACAAATTACTACAATATTAGCCTAATGTAAAAAGATCTGTGCAAGACCCCATGCAAATGAGATCACACACCCAAATATGTACAGAGTTACAAAAATTATATGTGACAGTATATGATAACACTCCTGTATGTACAGTAGCAGGCTAGGTAATCTGAATATGGTGCAATGGAATCAATCCACCCCAGGCAAAGATAAAAAGTAAGGAGGAATTAATATTCATTATGTGTGTGAAGTAAGAATAGTAACACATTATAACTCCATATATCTAAATAGAGACTTACCTCAATGTGACAGCAAGCCCCACATCTGTTATATCACATACCTCACAACATATACCCACACACATACATACACACACACACCCACATCCCACAAATGCTGAAGTCCTATAATATGTCAGTCTGAAGAAGAAAAGGTCTGTGGATGTTAGTTTCTGTAGTGTCCCATAAAACCAAGATCAGCGTTCATCCCATCTGCTACCATATTGAGATGTAAAATAAGTTTCTCAATATGGTAGCAGATGGGATGAACGCTGATCTTGGTTTTATGGGACTACAGAAACTAACATCCACAGACCTTTCTTCTTCAGACTGACATATTATAGGACTTCAGCATTTGTGGGATGTGGGTGTGGGTGTGTATGTATGTGTGTGGGTATATGTGAGGAATGTGATATAACAGATGCTGGGCTTGCTGTCACATTGAGGTAAGTCTCTATTTAGATATATGGAGTTATAATGTGTTACTATTCATACTTCACACACATAATGAATATTAATTCCTCCTTACTTTTTATCTTTGCCTGGGGGTTGGATTGATTCCATTGCACCATATTCAGATTACCTAGCCTGCTACTGTACATACAGGAGTGTTATCATATACTGTCACATATAATGTTTGTAACTCTGTACATATTGGGGTGCATGATCTCATTTGCATGGGGGTCTTGCACAGATCTTTTTACATTAGGCTAATATTGTAGTAATTTGTGGACATGTAGGTATGTTAGACCTCTGGTCTTACATGCATACTTTATATTTACTTCTAGTTACCTTATCCTGGGGAGGGTGGCAGGTTTATTTCATGGTAGTTCTATCCAGTATCCTTGGAAATGTTACTATGCAGATAGTAGTATGGTTAAATAGTGTCACATTTTTGCTCTGTAGGTATTAGGAGACATAAGCCTTTACTCAGGATTTCATGACAAGTTGAATTCCTTTGGGAACAATTGCAGTGACTGAAGTGAATATAGGTTCACTAGGAGAGAGAGAGTGTGTGCTGTGTGTCTGTGAGAGAGGGAGAGAGGGAGAGAGAGGGAAAAAAATGTGGGGGGAGAGAGAGAGAGACATCTCCTTAAAGCTATGAATCTCCCCCACCCACATTATGGTGATGTGGGGTGGGTTAGGGTGTATTGTTTGTATGAAGAGGAGGAGAGAAATTACATTTTTATCTCTTTTTCAAATTCCTTAGACACTTGTGGTACATCAAGTTGTTACCTTCTCAGTGTATATTGACATCAGTACATATCAGGCTACATGGTCTTAATTCCTTGAGGTTCCTCGACTAGAGTTTTTTGTTTGACACTAATATTATCAATTTATATTTAAATTATCATTTATATAGTCCTGAGGTTTTTGAAATTTCTTGGGCCTTATATCTAGCTGGAAAGTACAGCTGGGTGACAGGTCCAGCTAGGTTTTACATCACACAGTGTGCACTGATGCTTTTAAGACAACTTTACTGGTAAATTCTTGTCTATAATGCAGACATTGAAACTTCATGAGCCCTATAACAATCTTAGTTTGTCTTTAATCTGGGTGGGGTTGCCTTTCAGTAATCACATCCTTATACAAACTGTGACACTCATAGCTTGATTTAGGAGTTGTCTGCTGCAGCAGTGTTATCTTATGTCAATTAAATTTATATGCAGTAGGATTCTTTGTATGTGTGTTCCACCAAGCAGGTTTGACCCAGGGTTGCTTCTGGCTGAAGGCAGTATGGTATTGTTAAACTTCTCTGACATCATCTTCTGTTTTTTTTTTTTTTTTAAATGAGTATTTTAAACCAATGGGGATTTTTTTCTGTTTTTCTGTGCATTATCTAGCTGTTATAAGTATTGTATTTTCTAAACAACTGCCATGAGCTTCTGAAGAAGGACTGGTTGGTCCGAAAGCTAGAGCACTTTGTTCTTGTTGTTACATCTATGTTGGTCCATTAAAAGGTATCAAATCATTTGCTTCTGGATCAATTCCCTGGAGACAGGCGACAATTTCAGCCATACTGAAACCCCCAAAACCCCCTCAATTTTGCGACTCTTATCGACCAATTTCTGTCTTAAACTAAGATTACAAAATTTATATGAGTATTTTGGCACATAGACTGGATGATATCCTCCCCACTATAATTCACACAGACCAATCTGGCTTTATTAAATCTAGAAGAAGTACGGATAGTATTAAACATACCGTATTCATAATGAATCATGTCACTTCCACCAAAACCCCATTAATATTATTAAGCTTAGATGCTCAAAAAGCTTTTGACATGGTAAACTGTAACTTCTTAGCCACCCTGGTTAAGTCTGCATTCCCCTCCTCCTCCCTAGAAATCATTCAAGGAATTTATACGGCACTGGAAGCTACAGTTAAAGTAAATGGTTCACATTCCACTCATTTTCAATTATTCCGCAGCACTAGACAGGGTTGTCCCTTGTCTCCATATCTCTGCTTTATTCGTAGAACCCATAGCCCAACTCCTTAGACAAACAATACAACTACAAGGCTACCAAATAGGGGGGTAGAGCATAAAGTAGCGTACTATGCAGACAACTTATTATATCTAACCCATCCCGAAGAATCACTTCACACGGCTGCACTTTTACTGAAGATAGAAGTAACCACTGGATACACTATTAATCAAAAAAAATCAGGAGCAATCATAATATTTATTTATTTTATTTAGTTTTTGTTTACCGGGTAAGTACACTAGACAAGTTTTATGCCTATTTTCAGGAACGACCTGGGAGAGTACAAAAGGGTACAACAGGTACATTGATACAGTAATTGGTTCAGACTAATACATTCAGGTACAAAAACAGGAGAAAAGACAATTTTTACAGTTTTTACATTTACGTGGAAGGTACACCCAGATACAGTGCTGGGGCAAGGTATAAGTTAGAGATAAATTCAATGACCAACAGGGCTGGTGAGGATTATGAGCATAGTAACATCATAGCGTTGGTCAAGCAAGGAGGGATTTGGATGAGGACATAGCGCAAGGCGGTGACGCCAGAGCAGGAGAGAAGAAGCCGCACCGTGGACACCGGGAGGCTAAGGAGGCTTAGGACATTCACAGCGAGAAGCCACTTAAGATGATCCCACAGGAGGTCCGGAACTCTTGTGAGAGGAGGCAGTACGGACTCTTTCAGGAAAGGAGTTCCAGAGCCTGGGGCCATGGACAGCAAAACTCTGGTCCCCCATGTTGGTGCGGGAAGTAGGTACACTTAGTAGGCCGGGGCCTTGGGATCTAAGCAGGTAGGGGGAGAGGTCAGCAGGAGCAAGAAACCGGGCCGGTTCCGGAGGGGTGCTGGAGCTAAGTACTTTACTCATGAGGCACCCAGTGCTAAAGTTAAGGTGATTGAGCGGGGATAGCCAGCCAAGCTTCTCGTAGAGCTCGCAGTGATGGGTGAGGCGGGGGGTGGCCAGGGCAAAACGACAGATGTTGTTGTACGTTGTGCTCCACTTGCTTAGGAGGGTCTTAGAAGTATGAGCAAATATGAGGGAGCCATAGCTGAGAGAGGGAAGTAGTACTCCCCTGGCAAGAGCTAAGCAAGCCGCTGGAGTGAGGTTGTACCGAGCCCTGTAGGCCATCCCAGTTTGCGGTTTACCCCACTGCAGGCATTATGGATATGACTACCAAGGTCTAATTGGGGATCAAGCGTCACTCCAAGATATTTGAGGGAGGTCACAGTAGGAAGAGGGGAGCCATCTTCGTAGTTGATATGTAGGGGAGTTGAAGAGGCTCGTATTTTGGCAGAGGAACCGAAGAGCATAGCCTGGGTTTTGTTTTGATTTAGGACCAATTTATGGTTGGAGAGCCATGCCTGGATGTTCCAGAGGTCTTCAGATAAGTGACGGTTTAGTGTGGCTGTATCACAGGAGTGGGCCAGGAGAACCAGGTCATCTGCATACATGATGACACGGCAGCTGGAGACCACATCAGGGAGATTGTTGATGAACAGGGAAAAGAGTAGGGGACCCAGCACGGAGCCCTGAGGGACACCAGAGGTGACAGGCCGGGGCAGAGAGGACTTTATTGAATTTAGTTAGTTGTTTTCTGCCATATAGGTAGTCAGAGACCCAGTTTAGGGCGGTGGGGACAAACCAGGGACCTCATCTGCAGGGCAAGCAGGTCGTGTCAACAGGTCTAACGCCTTGGATAAGTCAATAGATACCACACCTGAGAGTTTTCCCTGATCCATAGCAGCTCTGATGCTGGAAGAGACTGTGATGAGAGCCGTGGAAGTGCTGTGCCCTTCTGAAAGCTGTGTTGGGCCGGGTCAGCAGACCATGGAGTGGATATACTCCGAGATTTGTTTGGCGACCACCTTTTCCAGGAGCTTGCTGACAGCAGACAGGATAGCTATGGGACGGTAGTTGTCCAGGATTTTGGGGTCGCCCTGCTTAGGGACAGGGACGACCTTGGCAACCTTCCAGATATCCAGGATCAGTCCCTGGGTAAGGGATAGGTTGAAAATGTGGGCCACCGGGGAGGCTATAAGGGGAGCACCTAGTTTGAGAAGCTTTGGCTCCAGATCATCAGGACCAGGGCTAGCATTCTGGGAGAGATCAAGAAGGAGAGACCGCATCTCGCTTCCCGATGCCGCCCTTAGGTAAAATGGAGGGCAATATATGGAACCCCTCCCCCCGTAGTATTGACCAAATATAATTACAAGTGGAATAAATCTACCTACCATTACATACTCAGGAATTCAGATCCCGTCGCAGCTTACAGACATTTATAAGGTGATAAAAGGCTAAATCTGATCTGTGCCTACAATCCTCCAAAAGGGGCTCTCCCTGGCTTAAATGGGCTCTTGGATTATCTGGCCACTCTAAACGGTAGATCTGAAGTCATACTAATGGGAGACTTCAACCTAGACCTATCAGGGAGTCACGCCGGTACATATACTGAAGCTCTCGCCCGACTTAACCTCGCTCAACTTATCTCTAGCCCTACACGCATCTCTTCCAACTCAGAGCCAATCTGTCCTGGACTGGATGGCTACAAATAGAGCAAATAAAATAATTGCTGCAGGGACCTTTTCGGATTCTATTAATGATCACCTGCCTACATTCTGTATCTGGAATGGCCACTGCCTTAAACCCCACCCAAGAATCATTCAATTTCGGGATTTTGCCAAACTAAACCGAACTGCACTTCTCGAGTATATTAATAATATAGACTGGTCTCCCATCTATCACACTGATGATGTAAACACAGCACTTGAATACCTGATGTCTCAGCTTCTGGCCCTTCAGGATCTGCACATCCCTCTGAAAAAAAGGCGTCTTAGGGGCTCCCCTAATAAATGACTTAAAAAAGACCTCCTTCGAGCCATGATAAAAAGAGACAAGGCCTGGACCTTGGCAAAGAAGTCCCAACAATCAGAAGACTGGGTTAACTATAAACAACTGAGAAATGCCTGCAAAAAAGATATTCGGAAGGCTAAAAGGAGCTACTGCCTTAAGCTTCTCCAATCTTCAGCAGGTGATACCAGGGGTTTTTGGAACCACATCAAAAATTTCATTGGGCAAAGGCCCAAGACGGCCATTACCGATATGACACTGAATGACGCAAACTGTAACAAGTTACCTACTATTGCTAATGCTCTTAATGCACAATTCTCGGATCTCTCCGAATACACTGAGAAATTCAACCAACCTCTTGCACCTCCTCCTGAGGTGCAACTTTCGCATGAAACCCCTTTTCGTCTCACATCAGTCTCCTCCACCGAAGTGCTGCATCTCCTCAAATCAGTATCCACCTATGGATCTGCTGGCCCGGATGGGCTACTGCCAAGCTTCTTGAAGCAGGCAGCCCCTGCCCTTGCTGTTCCTATTGCAAGAATCTTTAATCTTTCCATAATAACCCAAACAGTACCAACATTGTGGAAAACCACTCACGTTGTCCCTGTTCACAAAAAAGGGGATACCAAAAATATGTCAAACTATAGACCAATTGCCATTCTCTCTACCCTAAATAAACTTCTCGAGAAGGCCATCGCTACTCGGGTCACAAATTACCTGCACCTTAACAACCTTATATCCCCTACCCAGCACGGATTCCGAACAGGACACAGCACCACAACTGCTCTACTTCAGCTGACAAATGCAGTCCTTACAGCGACGGATAAGAGCCTGCTCACTGGGGCTATATTTATCGATCTCACAAAGGCATTTGACCTTGTGAATCACTCTCTGCTACTTTCCAAACTGTCCTGCCTTGGCTTTGACCTGTTGTCCATCTCCTGGTTCGATAGCTACCTCTCAGGAGGTTGCAATTTGTCCAAATTGAATCCGCCATCTCAAATCTTTCCCTACCTCTGTTGGAGTCCCCCAAGGATCTATTCTTGGCCCACTACTTTTCTCCCTTTTCATTAACAACTTGCCCTCCCTTCCCTGCTCCTCCTCGTTAATCCTTTATGCCGATGACATGGTGCTTCTCTCCAGTGGTAAAGATCCCTTACCAGTAAGAGCACATCTTCAAGCAGACTTCAACTGCTTGCAGGAGTGGTTACTACAGAACAGGCTCCTAATGAATGCTAAGAAAACTGTAACTATGCTTTTTGGCCCCCCGTCAAGAATCAGATCTCTTACTCCAGACTTATTGATACATTCTCTAGATGACTCCCCTCTTGAATTCGTCACCTCCTTCAGGTATCTAGGAGTCACTCAACCCATCTCTTGACTTTAACCTCCACATTGCGGCTACATGTAAGACAGTTTACTCAAAACTTGGTCTTGCCTTTAAAATTAGGGTCCTCCCTCAATGATGCTGCCTGGCTTGCTATTGCACAAGGATTTCTCCTCCCTGCTCTAACATATTGCTCTCAGGTTTACCTTAAAGCTAGCAAAGGAGCACTCCAGGAATGGAGCACCTGCTATAACAGTATATGCAGATTTGCTCTCTCCACTCACAGACTTACCCATCATTGCCTGCTCTACTCAAAACTAAATTGGCTCTCCCCAGACTCGCTCAGACACTATTCTGCAGGCTGTACAATTGATAATATGATCAGAACGGGGTCCCCTAAATACCTTGCCGAACTATTAACTCAGCCTCCCAAGCATACCTCCTCAGGGCATCTGCTCAAACCCAACTTGAAATTCCCAGATATCTCACACAAAAAGGAGAACGATCCTTTGCCATATCTGCCCCCCGCTTCTGGAACTCCATTCCCTCCCACATCAAACTCTCCAAATCCCACAAGGTCTTTAAACTGAGTCTTCGGGCACACCTCTTAGAATCCGACTGCTGCTCTTGTGCTGTAACTTGAGCTTCTCTCCTAGCATTTTCTCCTCCCTATGGCACTTACTGATTTCCTACTGGTCTCCAAAATCTGAAAGTTTCCCACATCCAGCAGAAATCCTATTGTTATAATGCTACTTCATTTAAGTTTCGTTTGCTGTTTGTCATTTCAATTTAGTCATTGATGTATCATCAGATGAAAATAATTAATGTAATGTTATCTGTTTCTCTTTGTCGTTACTGATAATGACTGTACCTGGCTGTATACTGTTCAAATGTTTGTTCTCACCTCATGCTGCATCATGAAATACTCTGTAATGTTGACTCCGGTCTCCCCTGTCTGTACTCTCCCGGGTCGTGCCTGAATATAGGCAACATTGTTGTCTAGTGTACTTACCCGGTAAACAAAAACCAAATAAAATAATAAAGTTAACTACCAGGCCTTAACTAAACAGATCTATTCAAACCTTGATAGATGACTCTCTTTACCCCTATCTCTGCTTTCACGAGTACAATCTATACAAATGAACACACTACCTAAAATTCTTTATCTTATGCAAAATATCCCCCCCCCCAACACACAAACTTGGAAAGGATTTACAGGAATGGACTAGAGCTATTAGTAGATACATCTGGGCAGATAGGAGACCAATGATAGCTCTTACTAAATTTCAATGCCCTAAAAAAAGAGGGGGACTGGCACTACCCAACATCTATTTGTATTGGATAGCAGTCTTAATATCACATTTTGTGATATGGGCTCTTCCTGGCTCGGAAGCCCCACCCTGCACAATTCTGGAGAGGGCTATGACTTCCTTCCCCTAGGATTTGTCCTTAATTTCTCAACCTTCATTACTGGCCCAAATGAAAGATGGATCGATTTTCACTAGAGCTATGATGGATAGCTGGCATAGATGTCTCTCATTGCCAGAGAATACTTTTCTGGTGAGCTAGATTGAGATTCCAGCATTCATACCCTCGCAAACAGACACCACCTTTTACAGATGAAGGGCCCGAGGACTATCACATGTCCATTAGTTTTATGAAGAGGATGTATTCCAAACGTTTACTCAACTCCAAGAATTATACCATCTCCCACACCAGGACTTTTTCTGATATTTATAGATCAGACACTACTTACAACAAAAACTAGGTTTGGATGTTTCCCAAACAGAAATACCACCCTTAACTAACTTACTAAATAATCTTTCAGATTTGCATGCACAGCGCCACCTGATATCCAGGACATACTCGATCCTCCAGAGCTCTGTCCCACATCAGTTAGAGCCAGTGCAGTTTCACTGGGAGGCGAAACTTTCAGTAGAGCTTACCTCCTGAGACTGGTTAACTATATAGAGAAGACAGCACAAGACCACTAACTCCTACACTTGGAAAGAATTCTCCTGGAAGGTTGTAACCAGATTTTTCCGTACACCTCAAATTACAGCTAAATACTCAGCCTCGGGAGATTCTACTTGTTGGAGACTGTGTGGTTGTGAAGTCTCCACTCATTCACATTGTGTTCTAGTTATGCCCAGTGTTGGCAACATTTTGGGCGGGGGTAGATCACATGATTTGGAAGTTGTTTCCACGTCTTGGACCCCTCACCCCAGAGATCTTTTACTCCTCCATTATCCTAAGCAAATTAAACATAAACTTAAATATCTCCTGAATTATTTCCAGACTGCAGCAAAGAAATGTATCACTACATGCTGGCTTAGTCCAACATCTCTAGGTATTGCCACTTGGGGAAAAAACAGGTTACTCACCTATAACAGTAGTTCTAGGAGTGGTATGTGTTGTTCATCCACACTCCCCCTTCCACTTTAAGATCTACTGGAAGTCTTCAAGCTGGCTCCTCCCACCCACCAGGGTGGTATATACCTCGGCTCCACCCCATAACACCAGATCTTAGCCCACTGGAAGCCAGGTGTTGTCCGCCCGCAGCCAGGAAGGTCGGATGGGTCCATGTGGATGAACATAATACCACTCCTAGAAAGATCAGTTACACAAAGACTTTTGCTGTAACAGTAGATCTTCTAGGAATGTCTCTTGCAATAAGTCATTACTTCTACGAGTTCCCAATGGGTAGTCTCTAACATGGCAGTTTCTTTTAGCAGTCTCCATACCAGAGACCACCCACACAACCTCACTTCCTGGGCTGTGCCTATAAAAGTGGGTGGTCCCTGATAGTCTCCGTTCCCTGCCGGTTTCAGCTCGTGAAAGCAAGGGACTGAGGGGAACCGAAGTACCAAAGCCTCCCAACCCTACATCATTTTCCCTGTTACGGAATGGCAGGGGGTCGGAGGAAAGGAAGCTACTTACTGCAAGAGACATTCCTAGAAGATCTACTGTTATGGCAAAAGTCTTTGCATAACTGATCTAGCTTCAACGGAATGGTCTCTTGCAGTAAGTCATTACTTCTGCGAGATTCCCAAGCTGTTATGTGGCAGTGAGGTGGCCAGATATGGCATTCTGCCATACATATAGTGTGGTCTTAGGACCAATAGGTGCGGAGAGCAGTACATCAGCATAAAGAGAGAATTTTGTATTCTATCTGTAAGTATTCCATTATAGTGTTCGTTATAGGGTTATGGCTGAAAGACAAGACAGACTGGCTATTATTGGGTATCATCAGATGAGTTAAGCAGATGTCAGCCCGATCAGGGTATGGCATATGAAATACTGTGATAAATCAGAAGGATTTCAGCCATATAATGTGTGATTGGTCGGTCTCAGTGGCATGCACTGGCAAAGATAGCATACGTCAAAGCCTTTTAGGTTCAATAGTAACCCAAATAATACAATGTTATTTTGTAGTGCTACAATGTAGCAACTTAGTACAGAATTTTGCTATGTCTGTCAAGTCATTAGAAAAATGTATCCATTTTGGCATAAATAGGCTACATAAGTAGCAACCAATGATGTGAAATGAAACAATGTATTTATTTCATAATGGAATCCAGTGACTCTTAAGAGTTAGTAGTTATAGTCAATAATGTATTTGTTTTAAGGTAAAGACATGGAATGCAACAGAGTGATGTTGTTAGTTCCATTGTGCATTAGTATTCGCATTTACAAGGGGGTCCCAAGTATGCCAGGGCCTGCAGCCTTGTTAGGTGTAAACCTGAAATGTTAGTATGTTTATAATATAAATGTACTCACCATCGTTTCTGTGGCCTTTATCCATGGCCAGGTGAAGACTGCATGTAGCAGTAGAAGTTTGGTAAGAATAGTATGATTCATATCAGGATATACTGATTGTTTCTCAGCATGTGAGTAGAAGCAGGCCTTGTTCGTGGGAGGGACACAAGCGTCCGGCGCACAACAGGCCGAGAGGCATCCCGATGGAATGGCTATAATGGTCCGTAACAGTGATACCTCAAAAGTGGCTAGATGTATAAAGCCTCATGGGAAAGGCCTCAATATAATTTCTAATTGAAGCCTCAGAAAAAAGGTCTCCGAGGCCTAGAAGAGGAAACCGTGGCAATATTACAAAATCAAACTGGGTGCTGTGACTCTGTTGGGGGCTATGAAACTTGAAATGTACTAGCAAATGCCTTTATTTTACCACAGTAACCTGCTATATCGTGTTGCATATTGAGCCCTATCTTTCCTTAACCAGGAAAGAGGAGGAGAGTGATTGTAGTTCTAGTGCACTATATCTGCTGAACTACAGCTCACTGTTTTAAAAGGATTTCTTTGCTGCAGAATATACTGCACACTTTTGGGGGCTTCAACATTCAAACCCTCACTATTTTAATGCTGTTTTAATTTAATTTAAGCACTTTATTTCTCGAGTGTGCTGTGACCCCTGGTAACACTTCCGGTCGCTACCTTTAAAAAGCTGTACCCTGCTGTGAGCAGGGTGAGCACGAGCAGGGCGCGCATTGCTGCATGCGGAGATGCGCGTGTCGGCGCGTGTCGGCTGTATCAGCTGGGTCACTGGGCGCTGGGCCAAAAAACTAAATCCCTTATATAAAAAACTGGACATATGTACCGGACTAGATTTCATATGCTGCAACAGTTGTGGTATGTATGCATACAGAGAATATAGTCAGGAATTTAAGTGTGATAACTGTATAACAAATAACCAGTTTAAAAAATGAGATTTTAGAATTAAAACAAAGAGTGCAGACTCAGGCTGATATAAGCTGCTTGGAGCAATATATTGACATGGTGGTAGACACCCTGGATTCCGCACAAGAGATACACTTAATTACTCCTGAGGACCAATTTACAGGGGGAAATCCCAATGAGGGAGATTGGTTTTTGGTCCAAAAAAGACTGGTAAGAAGGGGAGAAGAAATATAGGGGGTAACTCCAACATTCAAACTTCAAATCGATTTAGTCTACTCCAAAATGACCCAAGTATTGAACCAATGCATGAGAATGATAATACAATAAAGGAAGGGTCCTTCATCCCCTCCCCCCAAAAAAATTTGGACATACCACTGACGAGTAATATGAAGTGTACTGATCCTACCAGTCCTAAAACAATGAAAATTCCAAGTGATGTATTGGTAATAGGTGATTCAATGTTACGTTACACAGATCACATAATATGTAAAAACAGGAATCCCTTTACTACAGTTAGTGTCTTACCAGGTGCTGGTATTAATAATATTAAGCAGCTCCTTCCAGGCCTTCAGGAGCACACACTGACCCCAATCACCTTAATTCATGCTGGAATAAATGATCTAGGGAAAAGATCTTTGCTAGAAATCCAGAGAGATTTTGAAACTATAGGGGACACAATTAAAAATCAAGATGGTGACTTGATCATTTCTGGGTTATTACCAATTCCCAGAGCAAATCGTCAAAAAAGGCAAGACATAACATTAAATGGTTGGCTAAAGCAATGGTGCCTTAGAGAAAATTTTGTTTTCATGAGTAATTGAGAAGGTTTTATAAACCAGGCATTGTATGCAAGAGATGGAATACATTTAAATAGACAGGGAAAGCGCATTTTTGGGAATAGACTTAGGCAGCAAATCGAAAATATTTTAAACTAAATTTAGGGGGGGATGTTGCCACTTCACCTTTGGTTAAACATAATATAAATAGCCCACATAAACATACCGACCGGAACATCCTTCTTATAAATGCTAGGAGCTTAAACAATAAATATGACTAGTTATTATATACTCTAAAACAGCAGGATGTCCATATCTGTGCAGTTACAGAGACCTGGTGGAAGGAGGATGATCCTTGGGACAAAAATATCCCTGGGTATACTTTATTTCATAAGGATAGAACCATTAGTAGGGGTGGAGGAGTTGCACTATTCATCTTAAACAGCATAAAAGTTGAAAATGTGAGTTATTAAAATGGCCTAAAATAGAAGCCTTATGGGTTAAAATATACTTAAAAACATCAAATTGTATAAATCTAGGAGTAATTTACAGGCCACCTTCAGTTACTGTAGAAGAAGACTCCTTGCTATTGGATTATATAAATAGGATTTCCTCCGCAAAAAATGCTTTACTCATGGGTGACTTTAACCTCCCAGGGATAAACTGGAACACTCTTAGCACTATTACCTAAATTGAAAATACTTACCTTGAATCCTTTTGCTAAATAATATGGAGCAAATAGTGAAACAGAATACTAGGGAAATAATATACTTGACCTAGTTTTGCATAATCTGGTGACAGTATAACTAACTGTAATGTTTCCCACCCCTTGGAACTAGTGACCATTCTATGGTTAACTTTACATATAAAGGTATCTACTGTTCTGACACAGGATGTGCAGTTATCTATAATTTTAAAAGCTGATTTCAGGAATTTAATAAAGAGTTGACATCATGGAACTGGGAAGAGAATTTATGACAAGTCACTGAATGAAATATGGTCTATATTCAATATTAAATTATCTACAGGAATATTAAAGTATATCTCTCAAACGAAAAAAAGGAGATCAAGTTAAATGTAAAACTCCCTGGATAAATGCCAAAGTTAAAAAACTGATAAGACAAAAAAAAAGGCATTCAAAAATGCAAAACTTAGTGGTACACCATCAAATTGGGAATATTATAAAAATTTACTGAAAAAAACAGAAAGTTGTGTTAAAAAAGCCAAAAGGGATTATGAGGTAAACTTGGCAACAAGGGTTAAGGATAATTATAAGTTCTTTTACAAATTTGTAAATAATAAAAGGGGTGCCGCTCCTACCCTAGGCCCATTAAAGGATTCAACTGGTAAAATGATTTTAGAGAATTCCGATATGGCAATGCTATGTAATCAATACTTTACCTCTGTTTTTAATAAAAAGTCCATGCCTAAAAAAAATCATAACCCACATAAAACACCTGGGTCGCACCTTATTACAGCATTAGACATTCAAAAGCATCTATTAGGGTTGGACTCTATTAAATCATCAGGCCGGATGGTCTTCACCTGCATTCTCAAAGAACTGGCCATTCCTTATCTGGTCCAATTACAGCATTATTTATTAGATCTATCAATGAAGGACAAGTAATTGATGTATGGAGGCAAGCTAATGTTGTGCCTATTTATAAAAAGGGTTCAAAACATGAAGTATCTAACTACCGGCCTATTAGCTTAACGTCTATTTTGAGTAAAATCCTAGAGGGAATCATCAAGGAATATCTAGGGGAACTAGTTAATATCAATTATTCCCAGCATGGTTTTGTTAAGGGCAGATCGTGCCAGACAAATTTGCTGGAATTTTACGGCAAAGTTAGTATGGCTCTAGATAGAAATGAGGCAGTCGATGTCATTTTGCTGGACTTCTCAAAAGCCTTTGATCAGGTCCCTCATGGCGAATTGTTAGACACTTT
This sequence comes from Neoceratodus forsteri, assembly GCA_016271365.2. Taxonomy (NCBI): domain Eukaryota; kingdom Metazoa; phylum Chordata; order Ceratodontiformes; family Ceratodontidae; genus Neoceratodus; species Neoceratodus forsteri. Next base: position 363,912,312 of record CM057449.1, on the reverse strand, counting down.
GATTGAAATGGGTTTAAATGGTAATATTACCAAATGGGTGGAATCATGGTTGACCAATAGAATGTAAAAAGTCTGTATAAAAGGTTCTTATTCAAGTAAGGAACAAGTGACCAGTGGTGTTCCACAAGGCTCTGTGCTCAGCCCATGTCTCTTTAATATACTGTATATATTGCTTCATTAAGCATGTCAGTCGGTGTATGGCTAACCAAATTTGCGGATGACACTCACATAGGCCATACTGTAAATAATGTTGAAGATGCAAATACTCTACAGCATGCACTTGGTGAACTTGAAAATTGGGCAGACAAAAACATGTTAAATTTTAATATAGATAAGTGTACTGTTATGCACTTTGGGAAAAATAACATATTAGCCAAATATAAGTTGGGAGGCAAATTATTAAATGTGGTGGAAGATGAAAGGGACTTGGGTATAAGGGTACAAAATAATTTGAGTCCTAAACTACATTGTCAACAAGTCATTAAAAAAGCTGGAGGAATACTTCACTGTATAAACAAGCACATTCAAAGTAACAATAGTAGAGTGTTACTCCCTTATATACTTCTTTAGTGAGGCCTCACTTGGAGTATTGTGCTCAGTTTTGGTCACCACAAGACCAGGGCTCAAACGTGCTCTGGAAAAAATTCAGAGAAAAGCAACAAAGAAAATGAACAGTTAAAGATCTAAATTATGATGATCGTTTAAACAAGTTAGGACTTTATTCCTTAGAATATCGAAGAATGAGAGGGGATCTCTGTATGGTTTTTAAAGCTCTTCATGATGACAGTTTATGGGCTAAATTGGGACTAACTATAAGAAATAATCCATGTGAAACTCGGTCTCACCCCTTCCAACTTATGGGAGAATGTTGTAAAACAAAGAAAAGGAGCTCCTGGTTTACAATAAGAGTCACTAGTGTCTGGAACCAGTTACCCATAAATGTGGTAACTAGTGATAAAATGGACATTTTCAAGTCAAGATTAGATATTTATCTACGTAAAAACTCAATATATGGTTATACTTAAATTTTCCTAGCACGCTATATGGATCTCGGTCTTTTTTTGCTCTGATAACCTATGAAGCCTATGAATAGTCTGAAGTTTTTTTAATGAGAGGAAGAGGCACCTGGCAGTTCTATGGGGCGACCATGAATTGGTTTAGATGTGTTTCTTGTCATTCGTTCTTTGCCTCTGAAGTTTCCTCTTTGGTTATAGTAATTTCCAGTTTTGTATCAATAATTATACTGAGGGTGTGGTTTGTGGTACATATATTGTACTGTTTTTAGTTGTCTGCCTGAGGCTTGTAGGTTGTCCAGTATGGTTTGTGCCCCTGGGCCAAAGAGATGATCGCCAGAAAAAGCAACATTAGCCACTTTTTGTTGAATATCAGGTGCTAGCCCTGAGAGTCAGAGCCATGCCTGACGGCGTATCAGAATACCGACTGCAAAGGCTCTAGCCGAAGCATCGGCAATGTTGTATCCTGATCTTAATAAATGTCGAGAGAGGGAAGTAAGTGTGTTTATTATTGATGTGAGTTTCTCTTTTTCAGGGGATGTAGGTAGTTTACTTATAATGTCCCCAGCAGAGGTGCCCACCATACACTGGTATTTCAGCATATGTCCCATGTAGTTAAGTATTCTAATATTTAACGTATTTAGAGCAAACACTTTCTTCCCCATATAATCAAACGTTTAGAGTTTTTCGGGAGGTACTGTACTTGTATGTTTGGGTTTGCCAGTATGGCTGTGAGTGGTTGCAATAACCACAGAATCCGAAGTGGGAATATTTGTTAAATATTGATAATCAAGGGGAGCCTGATAAAGCCTTTGCACTTTTCTAGGTAGCTCCTGTGTAGCTATGGGTTGACTCCATACTTCAGTAATCGCATTTCTGAACATTGGTATAAAAGGAGGGACTGCCTGGATAGGTTCTTCCGGGATGTCAAGATATTCAGCCATATCTTTACTTAATTTATCTTATTCTGTTGTGGTGAACCCCATTGCTTTTTGTATTTGTAACATCATTTCTGGGAATGAGAGGTCATCTGGTGGGAAAATGACCTTTAGTGGTTGTAATATTTCTTCATCCCAGTATGATGGTACAGAATATGGGGACTCATACCCTCTTGTAATAGAGGAACCATCATAATCTGTGTCTTTGGAAAGTTCTGAAATTATATGAGAATCTGACAAATATTCCTCAGAATATTTATGAGGAGGCAGGAATGGTGAGCATTCTGACTCTGTGCATGCCTGTTTTGATGGAGGCGGAGACAGTCTGTGATTGAGGGTTTTTTACTGGAGTGGGTGTATAGTCAAAACCCATAGCATCCAACACTTTATTTACAATTTCTTCAATGTTTGGCACTTGTGAGGATGGATTTGCCTTGTAGGCAGATTCTGAGCCCTGTGTGAATGGTGTTCGGGGATCAATTTGTGCCTCCCAATAAAGTGATCCAGTACGTCTGAAATTTTTGTTCATCGCGGACTGGTGTGTGAGCACCATGCATGCATGCAAATGAGGCTGGTTTACATCTGCATTTCATAGTATATGATTATTTTTGTGATCACGCAGCCCCACAAGTATCTCTTGATACTTTTTTATGAAAATCGTCATGGTCTTTCATGGTTACATTTTTATAAGGATCTTCCATAAATGCATTATATGCTGGTAATGGTGCCGTTCTATGATGCAGGGGCTGCTTCATTGACAGTGGGATCAGGCTCGTCGGCAGAAGAGGAATAAAGGCATACCCTGTCGATGTTGTAATGTGTCTTATTGATGATGGATAAGTAAATGCATGCTCCGTCGACGGTGGGATACACCTTGTCGACGATGGAAAAGGCAGTGCATGCTCTGTCAACAATGAGATGCTCTTCATCGATGATGGAACAATAGGGACATGCTCTGTCGATGATGAGAAGGCAAATGCATGCTCCATCAATGGTGGCAGACTTCTCATCGATGATGGAGGTTTAGAGCATGTTCTGTCGATGAGGGAGGTAGCCCCGTCGATGATGAAGCAAGTAGTGTGTGCTCAGTTGACTGAGTAGGTGTTTTCATTGATGAGGATGTTTAATGGAGTCCTCTCATCGACAGGGGAGTGTGCCCAGTTGACGATGAATGGAGCAGGACCTCCGCTGTAGACGGTGCATGTGGTTTCGTCAACAGGGGAGCTGAGGAATGATGTCCTGTCGACGATGAACGTTCCTTTCTATGCTAAGTTGAACTTCTATGTTCTTTTGATGAAGTGCCTGCCATCGACGGGGGATATGGCCCGTTGATTAATGTTTTCTTGATGATTTATTTATTTATTTAGTTTTTGTTGACCGGGTAAGTGCACTAGACAAATCCTGCCTATTTTCAGGCAAGACCCGGGGGAGGGGGATACAGATGAATGCCAACTGACCTTGAACCAGATTAAGCTGTCGGTGGTATTTTTTAATGAATGAGGGAAATTTGGCCAGGACACCGTGGAAATTCCCCTACTCTTTGGAGGCAGAGGGCGCTGTGTGGCTGAGCAGTGTTACTGCTCAGTGATGTCTGGAACTTTGACTGAAGAGGACATGCGGGAGGCTAAGGAGTGGGTCTCCTCCTTGGCTCCCTTGGAAATTTAAGAATGGAGACCAGTGCTGAGGAAACGCGGAGAGAAGATGCAAGATTATCGAAGGAGGTAAACAAAAATGCAGAGGACTCACCGGGGGACGTGGTTTCCCAAGTCCAGGAGCAGCAACAAGGAAATAGGCTTGAGGAGCATGATACGGAGCAAGTTTTATGATTCCAAGTTGATGAAGCTGCTACCAAGCGGCGAGGATGCGTTTACAGGAGGCACAAGAACATAGGAAGGATTTAACAGTGGAACAGGAAACGGAAGAACAGGCTGTAAACATGGAGACAGACAGGGAAGAAGGAGAGAAGGCAAGCAAGGAGAGGGTGAGTTGGATGGCGTTTGTGTACAAATGGAATATGCAGGCAAAAAGGGGGAGAATCGAGAGGCAGGGAGAGATGGAACTTTGGGGCAGCAAACAGGAATTCCGGGGGTAGAGAAGAGGGAACTGGACATAATGACTGAGCAAACGGCAGACAAAGGTAGTATTCCTGCTGATTCTAACCAGATTGTGTTACCAGTTGTAACATTCACGATTGGGTCCTCTGTAGAAGGTTCAAAGAGAACTTTAAAAGAAGGGGGAAAAAGCAGAAAACCACAGAGCCGAGCTGTGGATGGGCCCAGGCAGGGGCAAGATTGACTACAAGTGGGAAAAGACCCAGATAACTGGGTAGAAACAGCCTTGCAAGCTGCAGAATGGGTGAAAAGCCCTACAGGGAATGGGTGGGATGCAAATCTCAGTAAAGAGTCCTCTTTTGTAAATTCTGGAAGTTTAGAAGACCCCCCTCACCCCCCTTCCTGGGGTTACAGTAACTCCCTCATTACCCCCGGGACAGCTCTCCCCTGTAGAAGAAGAAATGTTTCCACAACAAGATGACCCTCACCCTTTGCAACAAAATATTAGGGATCAAGAATCAGAAGGTACACAAGACTTGATAGAGGGAACTGAGAAAGGAGAAGAGGTGGTGCACCAGGGAGCCACTTCTGTGGATGCATCAGAGCACGATCCTCTGGTGGCAAACTCTGATAAAGTATGGCATGGGAAGGTGACAGAACATTTATTTCCGGCTGATAAGGGCCCTTTGCTGGAACCTGCAGAAAGACGAAATGCTGTATGATTAAAATATAGGGGTGATGTAGATACACTTCCAGACAGGAAATTTGTGGGTAGAGTTTTGTTTAAAGACAGCATGAAGTTTTATGCATATGAGATTTACGCTCTAACATATGTGCCAGGGGATGTGATATTTGATGTTAGCTTTAAACATCCTGCAGGGTTAGAATGATTTTGGAAACAATACTGGCTAATGAAACTTTCACCTTTATGGAGGCCTTTTTTGGTGATACCACTAACAAAACTCCTAACAAAAAGAATTACGGTCCTTTTTCGTAATGAAGGGGTAAATGTTGCAGATATCACATATTGGTTACAACAGCACTGTACTATTAAAGGTTTTCCTGAACCTATTTTAGACGAAGAACAGTTGTGGATGGGGGGATGGAAATATCAACTAGTATTGAAGTTAGTGAATGGTCAAACTAATCATTTACCAAATTGTTTTTTTCTGGGCTGGGATAGGGGGTGATTTTCTATCCTGGGCAACCGAGGGCTTGTTTTAAATGTGAAGATGTAGGTCACCTAAGTAATGTATGTGATAAACAAAAATGTGGATTGTGTGGGGATTTGGGGCATGTAGGGGCTCATTGTCGGCAACCATTAAAATGCAACCTATGTGAGGAACAGGGGCACTCTTTTCGTACCTGCTCATGGGCCTCACACAACAATGTAGACAGTTCGGTTAGAGCACAGCAAAACATATATGTAGCTACAGCGCAAAAAGAAAAAATGAGGATGGTTGATTTGTTGACAAAGGTTCCTGTTAGAACTCCATTACCACAAAGGGCTCCAAGGAAGACAGGGGAGGCCATGACTAAGGAAAAAGTAGGATAAAAGAATCTGGAGGGAAATATCCAAAATGGTGTACAAGATGGAGGTGGGGAATTGGGAATAGAGGAGGAGGTAGAAATAGTACAGGAGACAGATCAGGTAGAAGATATGGGAGAAGACAGTATTTCTATGCTCCCGGCCCGGTACAGTTAGAAACAGATTTCCAGAGGGTGACTAGATCCAAGGCAGGAAAGTTACTAACAACTGACTCAATACAAACGAAAAAGATGGAGGAAGTAGCAGTACAGAATTCGTATGCTCTATTGTTTGAGGAAGGGATGGAGGAGGTTGGCTGCGAGTCAGATCTTTCCTCAATGGCCTCCTCTCAAGCAGATGGAGTTTCAGAGTCTGGCCCCCCAGGAAAACTGAAAACTAGGAAAAGGAAAAAAAAAATGAGTAATAGTGGATATTTTCTAAAAATTTTTAAGGTGGTTATGGCTATTTCTTTCTGTACAGTTAATGTTAATAGCATAAAGGCCTATGAGAGGAGGCAGAGCACTTTTTTGAGTCTCAGCATTGGGGGTGGGAAAGTTATCTTGCTACAAGATACTCGGCTACATTCTTTAGCAGAAGTACGAATTGCACAGAAAGATTGGAGGTGGGGTGTTTCGTATTGGTCGGTAGGAGAGGAGCAGTGTTCTGGGATAGGGGTGCTTTTTAAAGGAAGTGTTCAGGTGCTACATGTGTATGATCTAATACCAGGAAGGATCAAGGTTATGGATATGATCCTACAGAAAGAATTTTTTCGGATCATAAACATATATGCCCCACAGACTAAAGCAGAGAGGTCTGAAGTGTTCAAACAAGTAGAGCCTTACTTAAACACTTCAAAATTGGTATTATGGGGAGGAGATTTTAATTGTGGGCTTTCACATAGAGATTGGGGAAGGTCTACACAGAAGATCTTCTGTGATACCAATACTTTGTTAGCAGTTATGCATAGAAATAATATAAATGATGTATATGACATCCTGCAACAGGAGCCGAAACACACTTTTTTAAAGGTAAACTATCTACTAGGATAGATTTTTGGTTAGTGCCAGCAAGAATGACTTGTCAAAGGGTGGAGGTGCAACCTTTGGAAACCTCTGACCATTTGGTAGTTACTTTAAGGTTAGGGGAAAGACAGAAGTTAATGGTAGGGAGGGATTGTTGGAAAATGAACATTTCAAACTTGCAGGATGCCATGGTAGAAAAATCTATAAAAGAGTTGTTTCAGGCAAGAAAGGATATATGTTTTATGTATGAAAGTCCAATAGAATGGTGGGAAGATATAAAAAGGGATTTGCAGGATTGGTATAGCACCTTTACGAAAAGACAAGCTAAGGATAGATACGTTGCGTATCTAGGACTACGGGCGAAATATCTACAAATCCTAGCACAGGTGGGGGATAGAGACCATAAAATAGCAAGCATTCAAAATGTAAAAAAACAGATGAGACAGTATTTAAAAGAAACAGTAAAGAAAATGACAAATCAACAGAAAAATAGAACGCAAGGCACAAAGGAGGAAGTAAATCCTTATGGGGGAGGGACGCAAGGGGTTAAAAAAGTGAATATGACAGGTCTTAGAGACAGACAAGGGACTTTAAAGGACCATAATCAAGACATCATGCTTATTATATAGCAGCATATGGTAGAAACTTTTCAGAAAGAAAGGAAGGAAAGTCAAGAATTTCTTACAGGAATAGAGATACCGGCGTTATTGAGGGAGTAGAAAGAAGGTTTGGTTGCTCCCATTTCGGGGTTAGAAATTTGGGATGCTATTTTACAACTATCTGCCAAGACAACTCCTGGACGGGATGGGATACCAAATGACTTTTATAAGCATTATACTGAGATTTTGGTTCCCTGTCTAGAAGTGCTTTACAATGCCATTTGGGAGGAGAGAAGGCTTGCCCCCTCGATGCAGATGGGAATGATGTTTTTTCTCTTTAAGAAAGGGGACCCATATGAATTAAAGAATTGGAGGCCGTTAACATTATTAAACACTGATTATAAAATACTTGCAAAAATACTTATGAAAAGATTGGCACATATAGCACAGAAAGTAATTGTTCTGGAGCAGACTTGTGCAGTCCCAGGTAGAAATGTACAAAATCTGGTATTTATTAGGGAGATTGTGCAGCAAAGTTTAGGGAAGAATTTAAGTGGGTATTTAATGGCAGTGGACCAAGAAACTGCTTTCGATACAATTAGACAGGAATACCTTTGGAAAGTATTGCACCATTATGGGATCCCTCAAGGATTTATAGAGATAGTGCAGGTATTGTATAAAGAGGGGGGAAAAGTTAATTTTATTAATAAATTATGATGTTTTGGTTCTAGGGCAAATCCCGGCTACATGGGTGAAATGGGCAAACAGTACAGTCCATATTATATTGGTACATATAAAATGGTCCATATGGCAGGCCAGATGCCTGAGGTTTCTACAAGGTAAAGTAGTTCAACAACAAGATGTTTTTTTTCGAATATAGCAGGAATCGGACAGTATTTATGAATATGAAAAACATACCCTAGGGCAAGAAATACTTGCGAAATTATGGAGAAATGTTGACTGGGTGGGGTACGATGCTTTATAGTAAAGAAGAGGGTTCTTGCTATATGGAAGAGTTATAAGGTGAAATATGGAAGGTAGTCGCTAGTATACTTTTTCTTTTTTTTGGACATATTTTGGTGATGTTATCTTTTAGTATTTCTTGGGATATGGAAAAGAAAGAAGAGTTCGTTATATGGAATTATTGTTTGCAAGTGTTTTTTCTGTGTTTTTTTTCCCCTTCTTTTGAGCCAATAAGAAGTTTTAGTGTGACTTAATATTATCATAGATTGTGATGATTTGTTAATTTATATTTTGTTTTTGAATACTGAATAAAAATTTACCCTACTCTTTTCAATAAGTGCCATGGGATCTTTAACATCCACCTGAACTACCACCAATCCAGGCAGATGGGACCTCGGTTTAACGTCTCATCCGAAAGACAGCACCTCAGAAGTGCAGCACCCCTCTCATGCTGCACTACAGTGTCAGTACCGGGAGATTAATCCAAGTGCCAGATGTGGGAACTGAACCCACAGCCCTCTGATCTCCCAGCCTCAGAGGCGAGTGTGCTACCTACTGAGCCACTGACACTGCTACATGATACATGTTTAGGAGATATGACTGTTGAAGGGCGGTCAGGCAGGACTTTAGGTGAAGGTATTTCCTCCCCTATTTTGCTTCTTGAAGAGGACTCTGAAGTTTTAGAGCCCTTTGATTAAGTACCCAGAGTCTGTAACATGGAAACATCCACTGTAAAACTCTTGGTCGAACACAGGAATATGGTGCCATGTCTGAAGCCCAGGCACCCCAAGCTATGGGTTCAATCCATATCGTAGACTGCTGGCAGAAGAATGAGCTGCTGTCATTGCTGAAGCCGGAAGGAAAATGAATGGAGAGTACCAGGGACCACCCACTTTTATAGGCACAGCCCAGGAAGTGAGGTCATATGGGTGGTCCCTGGTATGGAGACTGCTAGAAGAAACTGCCATGTTAGAGTGTCACCCATTGGGAACTCCCAGAAGTAATGACTTACTGCAAGAGACCATTCCATGGAAGATTTACTGTTACAGGTGAGTAACCCATTTTTATAGGAGCGTGGATATGTTGTTCATCCACACTCTTTGGCAGACTCCTAGCAGTTCTCCGGGAAGAGGGAGGCAAGGTGCACACTCTCTACTTAGGGAACAGAGATTGAAGAACTGAGGCCCCAAAAGCAGCAGCCCGGTGTGACTCAAGGTCAATGTGGTAGTGGGAGATAAAGGTGTTTGCTGACTTCCAGGTAGCAGCCCGACAGATTTCCTGGACAGGGATGTCTCTGGAAGTAGCCACTGATGCAGCAGTATGGTGGGTAGAATGAGCTCTTATCCCTCTGGGAGGCTCCTTGCCCGCCAACTCGTAGCACAGACCTATGCATGATGTGATCCATCTTGCAATAGTCCGTTTGGCTGCAGGTCCGCCAGAAGCAGCTTCAGCGGAGGTGACAAACAGCTTGCGAGCTTCACCCCGAATTTCCACTGTCCTCTCCTTGTATTAGGAGAGGGCTCATCTCAGGTCCAAGGTATGGAACCTGTACTCAGCCTCCAAGGTGTAATTAGGGTAGTATACCAGTAGAGTTAACACCTGGTTAAGTTGAAACTCTGAGATCACCTTCAAAAGGAATTCTGGGTGGGGGCATAGGACAACCTTGTCCCTGTGGAAGACCAGATAAGGGGAGTCCACTGAAAGCACCAGGAGCTTTCCTGTCCTTCTGGCATACATGATAGCCACCAGGAAGGCAGTCTTCCATGACAAGGCACACCTGTGTATTGGTACAAATGGCTTTCCCATGAGCTTTGACAGTACCAGCAGTACATCCCATGGAGGCGGAGGTTCACGCACCATAGGGGGTATGTGATCCAGGCCTTTGAAAAAGCCCCCAACCACTACCACTGTCTCCTGTGCCACCATCTGCTGACTGACTTATGCCCAGTAAGCAGAGATGGCTGCCAGGTGCACCCTAATGGTCGATATCCGAAGACCCCCTTTGGAGAAAGACCAAAGGCAGTCGAGAATGTTAGCCACTGGACAGGACAGATGGTCCAGGCCCCTGCCCTGACACCAAATGGAAAACCTTTTCCATTTGAAGGCATAACATTTCCTGGTCGATTCCTTTCTGGATGCCTCCAACATGGTGTAGACATCTTCAGAAAGACCCAAAGCCTGGAACTCTAGCTGCTCAGGTACCAGGCTGAGAGGTGCAGAGCTTGAAGGTCCAGATGGAATACCTTCCCCTGATTGAGTGATACCAGGTCCGGGCATGCTGGAAGTCACTCCGGGGGCCTGCAGCTGAGGCTGAGGAGATCTGGATACCAGAACTGGCGCAGCCAGTCTGGGGCTACCAGGATCACCTTCGCCTTGTCCCTCCTCACCTTGAGGAGCACCTTGTGGATCAAGGGAAATGGAGGGAAGGTATGGGGAGGCCTGAGGTCCACAGCCTCGAGAAGGCATCCCCCTACAGTGAGAGCTGCTGAGGGGGGCAGGCATGAAACAGCCTCAGCTTGGTGTTTGCCCTGGAGGCAAACCAGTCCACCTTCGGTTTGCCCCAATGGGAGAACAGGCTGTAAGCTACCTCTGGATGGAGAGACCACTCATGGGATGTCTGGTCTAAGCAGCTAAGAGCATCTGCCAGATGGTTTGAGGCTCCTGCCACATGGATGGCTTGGAGATCTGCCTCCAATCGGGTCACGAGAGTCCAGATGTGGAGCGCCTCCCTGTACAGCAGACAGGAGTGCATGCCACACTGTTTGTTGAGGTAGTACATGGTCATGGTTTTGTCTATTTGGACTTGAACCACTTGACCCTGGAGCCGAGGAGTGAAAGCGGACAATGCCAGTCTGACTGCTCTGAGCTCCAACAGGTTGATGTGGCATCGGGACTCCTCGGGGTCCAAAGCCCATGGACCCTTTTGTCCCCCATGTGGGCTCCCCAGCCTATGAGAGAAGCATTGGTCGTGAGGATGACCGTCAGCTCGGGGCAGACAAATGGGATCTCTTCCTGCAACCAGTCTGGGGAGGTCCACCATTGGAGAGCGTCCCACATCTTTTGGATTACAGTGATAAGCTAGTCAAAATGACCATGGCGCTGAGTCCACTAGGCAGACAGCTCCCATTGGAGGGGGTGCATGTGTAACCAGGCCCAACGGACCACTGAGGTGCATGCTGCCACGTAACCCAAAAGGCACAGAAAGTCCCGGGCAGGGCACAACTGCCCAACCAGAAATGATTGGGCAAAGGAGGAAAGAACAAGTTCAGAGACAACTTACAAAAATCATCCCAAAGTTAAATAATAAACACTATAGTACCAGGCTTAGCGAAACAGGAATATATCCCCTTTCCCTAAGAAGAAAATTGGGTGATATCCTGCTAACTTACAAACTTATCAAAAATCCATCATTAATGGAACAATGTGGGCTAACATTAGCCAATAAGCGTATAGTGAGCAGAATGCATAACCAGCAGCTCAAAGTAAACTGGGCAAACACTAAAAGACATGACAACTTTTTTAGCTAAACTATGGAACATACTGCCTCAGGAGATGGTTAACTCTACATCCCTAGACATATTTAAATCTAAGTTAGGTAAATGGTTTAATTTAAGTCATAATTTACAGTGACCCTCTGTTGAGGGGGACAATCATGATGGGCCTTGTGCCCTCTTTTGTCCAATAAAATCCAGTAAATCAAGTTAACCTCCACCCTGTCTGCCGGGAGCCAAGCTCTGGCGTGACAAGAGTCGAACTCTGCCCCGATGAAGCCCATCACCTGAGAAGGCACAAGTTCCAACTTGGCCTCGTTGATCAGGAGGCCGAGTTGGGAGCAGGTCTGGAGGACCTATCCACCTCCTGTTGGGCGGAACCTGCTAAGAGCCAATTGTCAAGGTAAGGATAAATCCTGACCCCACCCCAATGCCTGAGAAGGGCTGCCACCACTGCAATGCATTTGGTGAAGACCTGTGGGGCCGATGACAGGCCAATTGGCATGGCTCGGAACTCGTACAGGGTCCCTTCAACCCTGAAGTGGAGGAACCGTCCTGCAGATCCGGGTGAACAGAACCACATGTTTCGCTCCAAGGACGGCATGATCTGGGACAGAGTGACCATCTGAGAGGTGCGTGACCAGAAATATTGATTCAGGTCGTGCAGATCTAGAATGGGGCACCAGCCCCCCATCCGCTTGGGCAGCAGGAAGTACCTGGAGACAAAGTCTGGATCTGCTGGAGGATCCGCCACTGGAGCTACGGCCTTCTTGAGGAGGAGCTGAGTGATGTCATCTCGGAGAGCAGACTGGATCTGAGCGGATACTCTTTCCTCTTCAGGTGCACTGGCTCGGCTTGGAGGGTACTGCTCGAAATTCCAGAGTCAGTCCCTGACTGACCACTTCAAGAACCCACCTGTCCGAAGTGATAATGGACCAGGCAGAAAGGAAGTGGTGGAGCTGGCCCCCCATGGGAGGACCCAGAGCTGAGGTGATGGGAGAGGGGTTAACAGCCCCTGCCCTGTCACTGAACAGGCTTGGAAGAGGAGGCTCCAGGACCTGAACCTCGGCCTCCTTTACGGGCCTGTTGGGGTCCGGGCTTGGGCTGAGGGTGCCAAGCTTGAGCCTGCTGTTGTTGCTGGTGCTGCTGTCCACCTTGAAAGGAGGACTGTTGAGCCACAGGGGAAGAATTCCAAAAAGGCTTCTTTTTCTTCTGCTGGTTCTTGCCCAAAGAACCCCTGGCAGAAGTAGCATCCAAGGTGGCATTGGACTGCTCAATGCGCTGAAGGTGACTGGCCACTCCTGGGCTGAATAGGTCGGTCCCAAGGAAGACCATGTCAGCTAGTTTGTGCTGGGTATCCACCGGGAAGGAGGAGAACCTAAGCCCTGCGATGAGGTGCAACTGCGGCAGCCATCGAGCGGGCACAAGAATCCCCAATGTCCAGGGCCATCTGAAGCTGTTGTTTGGCAACAGCTCAGCCCTGATCCCGGACCTGCTTAACCATGGTGTGCATGTCCATGGGGAGATGTGTGAGGACTTCATCCAGCAACCCTAGAAGGGTGTGAGAGAAGCGTGTCATGATGACGGATGAACTTGCCTGACGAAGGCCCAAGAAGGAAGCCGCATAGACCTTCCTGGCTGAATGGTCTAAAAGCTTGGACTCTTTATCAGGAGGTCGGTCAGTGTCAGCAGAACTGCCAGTACACCTGAACACAGAGGTGGTCACCAGGCTCTCGGCTGAAGGGTGCTCTGTAAACCCCACAAGGGACCCCTTTGGGCACCGCATACTTGCGGGCCATGCAAGCAGACAGAGCTGGACAAGAGGCAGGGCGCTGCCAAAGTTCTAGGGCCTGGCCAACAATAGCCTCAGCCACAGGAAAGGCCTCTGTCGCAGTATCCCCTCTCTTAATGATGTCTGTAAGAGGGTATGCCACATTTTTCTGGATTGGCTCCAGGGGCATCCCTGTACCCTGTGGGCTCTGAGACCTCTATCAAGATCGGACAGGCCAACTCGGTCACTTGGGATACACCAGTGGGATCGGTGATTTCCTGGGATCAGGGACCACTTCTTCGATGGAAGTCCCAACAGGCTGGTCTCGTCATCTGGGAAGACCAAGTTAGGGGTTCGATCGAGGGAATAATTGACCCGTAGTCGGCAATATTGGATTGATCAGATCGATCATGATTTCAACATCATCGATTGACGATTTGGTCGACTGACCAGATGGCAAAGCCGAAAAGCCAGTGGCCAAAGAAGCAATCTCGACTGAGGTAGAGACCGCATGTTCTTGGGATTGAAATCTCTCCCACTCCCAAGAACATCTCCATCGAGACAAAGACGATCCAGGATCCTTCTCCCACTTACGGGATTGAGAGGAGTGCAAGCCCGCAGGCACTTCTCCCTTGGTTGGAAGAGACTGACACAAATCTCAGAAGGAACCCGAGAAGGTGGAGCCCAGGTTAAGTGAAATGAAGAAGCTCCAATAAGTCTCTGCAGCATGAACCGCTTCCTCCTCAAACGCTTGCGTGCTTTCCAATTGCTTGGTGGATCCCGCAGCCATGGAAACTGCCCACCGAGCCTCCTTGGATTTCACTGGAGGGTTCTGTTTCTCCGGCCTCCCCAGCTTCAGGCATGCAAGACAGTCGCTGAGGACGTTGGAAAGAAAGGCGAGACACATATAGCATTGCGAGGTGTCATAGTCGACACCGAGGCAATAGATGCATGCGGTGTGGAGATTGGTGCATGAAATTTTTTGGCTGCAAGGGCACAGACGAAATCTGGGGTGAGACTTGTCTTCCATAACTGAAGCAGTAAACTTGTGATTGCTAACACGAGCGATGCAAATTTTTGGAATAACCTAAGGTTTGAAAGCCAGGGCCTACAAAATGCATGAACACGAGGGAGGCAACCTGAATCTTCCAGCGGAAAGGAAGATCTGCCATCATGGGGCAGAGCTGAGGTATATACCACCAGGGTTGGAGAAGCCAGCTTGAAGACTTCCGATAGATCTTAAAGTGGAAGGGGACATGCCAAAGAGTGTGTATGAACAACATATCCATGCTCCTAGAAATACAATTTATGAGATTTATAAAATGGAGAGCTTAACGGCCAAACTACAGGATAGAATTCAGGAGCTGATGACCTATTGGAACCAGTGGTTTTTATTTATCTCACAGTCAAGGAAGGATATTGTTCCTTAGGAGAGAGACTAGATCTTCCCATTATCCTAAGGGTTTTTCCTTTTCTCCTTCCCCAGTTTACTTAGGTTTAGTATACCATTTCACTGCTGGCCAGGCCAAGCAGATATTAGGTATTGCAGAATAGTGCCCTTCCTGCTCCCCCTCCTCTCAATTCATTTCTAGTCCTTCCTTATCAATTACCTAATGTTTAGCACAATATAACCTCTTAATTTTGAACCTAGGGGAGGAGGATTGATGTTATGCAACACAGGCATTACTTTATTTATTGTATAAAATGCAACTATGACCAATGTAGCCATTTAATTTCTGGATAACTATATCTGAATGAGAAATGACTGATACTTGTACAACAAATCTGTACTTTCTAAGTGCTGAATGAAAAATAAAAAGCTACAAAAAAAAAGTTGGGCCATAGAGACCGTGATGATGGCCACTGTCATATGTCCCAATAGCCTGAGTATTGTCTGGGCCAGAACTTGGGAGAGTCGAAAGCAGTTGCTGAGCATGGGACGTAAGCCATTCTGTCCTGCCCTGGGGGAAGACGGCCTTGCCTTGTGCCTTGTCCAGGATTGCCCCCATGTATTGAATCCGCTGACTTGGCCAGAGGTAGGACTTGGGGAGGTTTATAGTAATCCCAGGTGCTGAAAGAGGGAGAACATGTCTCAAAGGGTTTCTACAAGCCAGTCCAGAGAGGGAGTGGTTAGAAGCCAATCATCAAGGTAGGGGAAGACATAATGCCCCTGCCTCCTGAGACCTGTGGCTACCACGGCAAGGAACTTGGTAAACCCCCCAGTGCCGAGGACATGCCAAAGGGCAAGGCCCTGAACTGGTAATGGCGGCCTTGAAAGCGGAAGCACAGGAACTTCCTGTGTAGTTGGAAAATCAGAATGTGGAGGTATGAGTCCTGCATATTCTTGGAGTATAGCCAGTCCCCTTAGTGTAGCAGGTGAAGGAGACCTATCAGGGTGGCCATCCTGAACTTTTTGTACTCTATGTACTGGTTCAGGTGGCTTAAAACCAAGATAGGATGAAGATCCAGTCTTTATCGGCACGAGGAAACAGGGAGTAAAGTCCTGTCCCTCGTTGTTCCAGGGGCACCGACTTGATGGCCTTCTTTTGAAGGAGAGCCAGGATTTCCTCTTCTATGAGAGCGCTGTGAGCCTGAGAGTACTGAAACAGTACTGAAGGGTTGTCTGGAGGAACTTCCATGAATTTGAGAGTGTGTCCTCTTGATGAGCTGCAAGACCCAGCAGTCTGACATTATCCGATGCCACCCTTCAGTGAGAACCAACCCTCCACCACTTCCCTGTGGACTCTGCTGAAGGAGGAGGGTCAGGCAGCGAGTCAGACAGAGGACCCAGGGAAGGGAAGCATAGGCTGAGAGGTTCTGAGGGCCCATGGGGCAGAACCTCCAGTGGCAGGGGTAGTGGCCTTATGTTTGAAGCCAGTCCACTGCTCTTGCCCTCAAAATTGCTGTCGACCAGTCTTACGAAGTGACTGTTTAGGTTGTTGCTTGTGTCTGTACATAGTCTGCACTGACCTAACTGCTTTCCATGCCTACTGCAAATAGATAATGATATTTTGAGCATCTTCCCTGAACAGAACCATCCCTCTGAAGGGGGCATCCATAATCTTGGACTGGACATCCTGGGTGAACCTGGAGACTCTCAGCCATGAGCATCAGTGGAAACAAACTGTAGAAGCTGTGACTCTGCCTGCTGAATCTATGGCATCATATGAAGCCGGCAGAATGGTTCCCAATGTCAGATGCGGAGTTCATGATGGCCATAAGCTCCGCCCGTCCGGGTGAGTCTGGCATGGTCTGAACAATTTCTAGTGCCTTGTCCCACAGGGCATTCTGGTATTGGACTATGTGGGCAATGAAATTCTTTGACCAGATGGCACAAGTAGTGGAAGAAAAAGCTTTCCTGGCCAGATGATTGAACTGCTTAGAGTCCTTAGCTGGGGGTTGTGTACTGAGGTGCCGCAGATGTCTGGATCTGTCGTGGGTGGCATTCAGCACCACTGAGTCTGCCTCTGGTTGTCCACCGTAAAAGGGAGTGTCCCAGGGAATTGTACACAACTGGTCAGACTTTTTGGACACTGCTGGGGTCGAGAAAGGATGCTTCCATGCCAGCTTGTTGGTGTCCTTGTACAAACTGACCACTGGGGGAAACTACCATGAAGAGGGCATCGTCCTTCCAAAGGAAGGCATCCAACCTCTTCCGTTCCGGGTTGAGGTCTTCAGAGTCCCATCCGTTCAACTGTTGGATGTGATGTATCACATCCATAAATGAAGGGTCATGAGGCAGGGAGCGCGGGCATCCTTGCTGACATCCAGGTCGGACGGAAGGTCCGAGTCCCCATGACTAGAGGAAGAGTAGGAATCAACTTCTGAGTCCTCGGAATCCTGAGAGGGTGTGGTGAACTCAGGGGACCTCCATGGTCACTCCTTTGGAGAAGGAAGGTCCTTGCAAGGCATCGGCCTCCTAGGAGATGGAGTAGAGGGGCAGCCCAAAGGCTTGACTGGAGGAGGCCCTTGTGGAGTTGGCTTAACAGGAGTCAAGGT
Source organism: Neoceratodus forsteri (assembly GCA_016271365.2). Taxonomy (NCBI): domain Eukaryota; kingdom Metazoa; phylum Chordata; order Ceratodontiformes; family Ceratodontidae; genus Neoceratodus; species Neoceratodus forsteri. The sequence goes on along the minus strand of CM057449.1, from coordinate 363,894,937 downwards.
GGCCTCTATCTTTGAAATAGGCCCATCAAGTAGCAAAAAGCTCATTAAGACCCTGCGGGGGATTCTGTGGCAGAGTTGGAGTATCTGACGTTGGGAGGTGGACAGGGATGGCCCCGGCATCAGGTCGTATGGCTGGGGTAACCCAGGCATCTGGGTAGTCTAGTCCTGGTCATCCAGCATCGGGACCAAAGGAGTACCCTCAGGTGCCTGAGTTGTTGGATGTGTCAGATCCAGCATCCGACCATCGGGAGTCAGGCTCCTGGGCATCTGCCTACTGGGGGCACTGCAGGCAGCTCCAGGTTTTCCCCGAGGGGGCACCGGGGAGGCCAGCATAGAAGTGACTGGTGTAGGCAGAGGCCAGGCAATGGAACTAGCTGGCAGATGCCTAGGTGGAGATGCCTGCGGAGGAGGAGTCACTCCTGATTGGGACGTACGCCCATTGCTCCCAAAGGAAGAGAGTGACTGTCCCCGATGCCACTTACTAGCATTGGCCCTGGATGATGGGGTGGACTCGGCAGACACCCTGGCCAGGAAGGCAACATACAGTGGCTTGCCACCTGAAGGACCACCAGCCGAGCCACTAGGCTTACAGCCCCAGGGGTAATGGGCAACCTCGAGTGGCTGAGAGGTGTGGGAAGACTTCCCATGCCCCAAAGAGTCTTCTCTCTTACGGAGATGAGGGAGGGAGGGAGGAGGCTCGAGACCGGGAGCCAGAGGAGGGATTCACAGACTTTGTTGGGGACAGAGTGTGGTCTTCTGCCCAGGGTTTCTCCTTGTCCCGGTGCTTGTGTTTGCTGCTCTATTTGTTCTCTTTATGAGAAGACGACAAAGAGGGAGAAGTTGAAGAGCTCTTGTGGTGAAGTTCCTTCTCCATAACAATTATCTGTTTTTTAAGCAGAAAGGCTTAGAGGGTCTTCCGGCGCCAGAGCTGGGTGCGCTGGTTTAAATCGCGGCAGTGCTGGTAAGCCTCGATGTTGTGGTCTGGGCCCAGGCAGAACAGGCAGACTGAATGGCTGTTTTTATGCAGGATCCATTTGCTGCACGCGCACTTTGAAGGGCGCCTCTCAGTTGACTATGTTGGAGAAGAAGACAACATGCACAAATCTGCCGAAATAGTATCGAAAAAAAATTAAAAAGGCATTGAAAATACAGTCAAGATGGCAGTTGACTAGCTGAAGGCATCCGCAGAGGTTTGAGTTGCATGGTCGACAGTGGGAAAAGAACTGGGGATGGGCTGGGGGACCGTCCCTTTTATACCATATGCGACTTCGGGGGTGGGTTGACATAGGGGGTGGTCCCCCACTGGGTACTGCTAGCTAGAAAGTTTCCATGGGGTGCTGGTGCCTGCCGGCTTCAGCCTTAGAGGTGTTACCTGCTGCAGGAGCAAATCTTAAAGTAAGATCCTTAGGTATCTCCTGTGAGAGGGGCAAAACATGGACTGGCATCCTGCATGTCCAGAGAGCACAGCCAATCATCCTGCTTGAGCAGAGGAAGAAGGCCATGTAGAGTTACCATCAGGAACTTTCTGTACCGGATGTAAAGATTCAACTCCTTAGGGTCTAGAGGGGGCATCAAGTCCCCAGTTCTTTTGGGAACCAGAAAGAACTGGGAGTAGAACTCCTTGTTCCTCTGCCACTTGGGCTCTGGTTCTATAGCCCTTTTGCACAGCAAGGTGATCACCTCCTCCGTGAGCACAGCTGTGTGGTCTGGAGGATAAAAGATGGGAATCAGTGGAACATATGGAGACTGTTCTGTAAGTTCTAGAGAATGGCTCTGTTTATCTGCAAGATCCAAGCATCTGCAGTAATGGTTCTCCTTTGTGACAGATGGAGGGAGAACCGACCCCCGAGCACCTCCTCCTGGCTTGGAACAAGAGGAAGGAGGTCTGACAAGGAGTCAGGCTGAAGCAGAACCAGCTGCTGGGGCAACTCTCTCTCTCCTCCCCCTGGAGTGCTTAACAGAGGGACCTATGGTGGAGGAGGGGGCAGGCAAGGCAGTGCTGGGCCTGCGTTTGCCCTGGAGCTTTGTTCCAGAGCCAGACTTGAGAGGCCTTATGAAAGGAGGGCCTTGGTCTGTTATTATGCTGGGTATGATTAAGGGAGTGGACAGACCTAATAGCCCTGCCAGAAGCCTGCAAGTCATTAATGATTACCCTGCACATCAGGCCCTAAAAGTTTGTGACTCACAAAAGGGGCACTCAGCACCTTTTGCTGGACATCAGCAGTGAAGCCTGAAACTCTAAGCCAGGAGTGCCTTCTAAGGCAGATGGCCAGTGGCAGTTTCCCTGGCTGTACCTATATCATAGGTGGCTCCAAAGAGATGCTTACTGACATCTTTCGGGGCCTGGAGAACTTTGAGAAGCTCTTGTCTCTGGGAATCCACAGGAAGGGCCTGAGCAGCAGCCTTGCCCTTCTGCGGCTGTGACCATGGTCCTGCCAGGTCTGCACTGGCTGCTGGTCAGGTGGCGAATTCTCTTCAAGGTGGGCCTGCTCACCTATAAGACCCCATACAGACTGGGCCCTGGCTACCTGTCAGACTTCCTTACTCCTGCCATCGCAGCTTGCTCCCTCCATTCCTCCACCAAGGGCCTCCTGGCAGTTCTGAGGACCGGGCTGAAAACCTCGGGTGATCTTTCATTCAGGGTGGCCAGCCCAGTCCTCCGGAACTCTCTTCCAAGATCTTCGAGGGAGGCCCCTATGGTGGAGACATTCAGGAAGGGCCTAAAGACCCACTTGTTTAAATTAGCTTATTCTGCTGTTGTATTTTAATCACGTCTGAAGTTTTAAAACTGTTATAGCTTATCTGTAATTTTATTATGACCCTGTAAATTGTTTTCTGTATGGCATCCAGAGCCTCCGGGATTGGGCACCTAAAAAAAACAGGTTATTCACCTGTAACAGTAGATCTTATCTGTGTCAGTCTTAACCATTCATCACAATTGGGTTACTGGCCGGAGGTCATGACCCTGCGGGAGCTTTTTTTTTTTGGATGAGTGGAGTCGACGCAGCATTGGCGCCGCCCTTGAGGCCGACGCACTGCGTGGCACTCGTGGGGTGGCCGTTATGTGCAGTCGACTCTGCCCTCCTGCCAGTTCTTTGTCTTCCCACCATTGAGGTCACCTCGTGAGAGCTTCAAGGGAAGAAACTGAGGCCTACCTGCTTTGCATCTAACTGTTCCATCGAATCAGTATCATTTCCTCGGTGCTGTAGTCCTCGGCTCCCTCCTGCTGGTTCTGTTCGCCACACTTGACGCCGCCCGGTAAGATCTTTCCATTACTTTTATTATACTGCGACGTCGAGTCTTTTTTGGTGTTTTTTTCTCCGTAGGTCATGTCTCAGTCGGAGGGTAAGAAAACTTCAAAGACGGAACAGCTCCCATGCGACGGTGCCTATGCAGCCAAAAATACTCAGTCACCGACCAGCACGACCGTTGCCTTGCGTGTCTTGGCCCACTTCACGACATGGATTCGTGTGATGCTTGTTTCTCCATGGACCGCTTGGTCATCGAGCAACGCGCGTTGAAAGTGAGGTGAGTTTCACCGACTTTTGGGGGTGTGGAGCGCACTCCGTGGCCAAGACACATTCTCTCGGCCTTTCCTCCGGGTCCCCTCCCAGTTCCATACAGGCTGAGGAAGAGGGAGCCTCTCATGGTGCAGGAGGCCCATTCTGTTTCCTCTGGGAGATAGGCCAGAGGCATCGCATTGGCAATCGCCCCTTCGGGGGCAAAGGCTCCCCTGGTGTTGGACCCGCAGCTCAGAAGGCCCAGGTCAGCACCGTCCTCAATGCTGTCTGTGCTGTTTCAGGCCTTGGTGACATTCATGGTGCCGTGGGCCCTGACGGAGTAATCATCGGCGCCAGTCTGTTGCTCGGCACCGTGGCTGCTGTCGACGCCATTCACAGAGCTGATATTACTTGAGGCACCATGGGAGGTTCTACGACGCCATCTCTGTTTCTCGCCGTGGCGCCGAGGTTGAGCATGGCACAGTGTCCAGTTCTGGGGCCGTTCGCAGTTCCGGGCTTGGGCACAGCGCCGTGGAGGTTTTGGATCTCGGTGCTGAGAGCACTGTCGGAGCAGGCGTCGGCGCCGTCTCTGTTCTTGATGCCCCTCACGGTGCCGTGGGACAGGATGGCACCATGGGGGTTTCTGCCCTTGGCACCATTCGCGGCGCCGAGAGTGCTATCGGAGCCATTGTTGGTGCCCTCTCCATCCTTGGCACCGTTCGTAGTGCCGTGGGATGGGATGGCGCAGTGTCGACTTCTGGCTCAGAGACTGCTGCCCTGATTGGAGTCATGTCTTCTTCTGCCACCATTGGCAGTGCTGCGGAGGACACTAGTACTGACTCGGATACGGTCTCTGTTTCTGGTACCCTATCTGGTCAAGATGGCAGCAGGCACCCGCCAACTATTTGGCACAGGGCTTCGATCGCCACCTCTTCAGAGGAGGAGTCGGACTCTGAGTCAGACGGGCAGTCTGACTCCTTGGAGTTAGCTGCTGGTGTGGGCATGCTCATAGTGTCCTCGACAGGCTGGAGTCAGTCCCCCCTCTGAGGAGCGGGCAGGGACTGCCGGGGCTGGGGTCAGGGTTTCTGACAAGCAGGCAGCGGTGCAGGCCACCATTGCACTGCAGCCTGGCCTCGGAGGGTTCTCTGACCCCTCAGTGGTGGTACCCCCTCAGGTAGTGTGCCTAGATTGCCCAACTTTGGGGCCGATCAAAGCACCCATGGGATGGGAGAGGAGGGTGCTGCACCCTGGATAGCTCCTTCGGGGGCTGACCAGGGCTGTCAGTTACCTAGGCCAGCTCTCATGAGGAGGAGGGTGCTTTCGGATTCCAAGGGGTCGAGGGGCATGGGCTCTGTGCGGCGACCTTTTTCTGGAGTCCACCCAGGCTCTGGGAGAAGCCGTAGCATGGATCTCTGCTCTCCCTCTTCGGTTTCTTTGAGAGGGCCCCATTCTTTGGAGGTAGGGGACCTATCTTCTGGACCTACATGACCCCGGTCACCTCACTGGGGGGATTCTTCTGGGCGCAGCCAAGGCAGTTCTGAAATGGTTGTTCAACTGTCGGCTGTGGGATCTTCCAGAGCACCTTCTTCTGCTGGTGCTTCTGGTGCAATCCCTAGCCCAGATGGAGGTCAGTCGATTTCTCTTGTTGGCTCTGCCCCTTTCCCTCTGCCACAGTCTCCAGCACTCCCAGGCATCCTTGGTCCTAGTGGACCTCTCTCCTGGGAGCAGTTCAGGGCCATGGCTGCTCGATTCCCTGCTTATGTCAGGGCAATGGACAGACAGGTTTTTCAACCTCCACTTGAGCAGCCCCCCTCTGAGCAGTTGAGGTTCTCTGACTCCTCATCCCCCTCTTCTGGGGGAGAGGAGCCTTCTGTCCTCATCTCCCCAGCTGCTGATCTCGCAGAGCATCAGCGATTCCTCGTGAGGATGTTGGAGGACCTGCACATCACCCCTCCCACTCAAGGCAATCCAGAGCACTTGGCGCACGCCTTTCTAGGCGACTTCAGCAAGGACACCCTTGTGGTGTCTCCCGGCCTGCTCCCTTTTGGGAGACATTGTTGCATTCCAGGTAGAGACCCTTCTCCAGAGTTCCCACCCCCTTGGGATCTCTGCCAGCGGTATTGTGCCCCCCAGAGTCTCCAGGTTCCATGCCTCATCCTCAGTCAGGATTGACGCAGCTGGACACTCCTGATGGGCTTCGCAACCTCCACTGTGACTGGCTCCCAGATCAAGATTCATTGAATTTTGACTTCTGGGGGAGGACAACGTCCTACTCGGCATGGTTGCTGCTTTCCATCACAGCACATCAGGCCCATTATGCATCCTATGATAGGTTCTTGTGGTCCAGGCTGGGTCAACTCCTAGCTTCTTTGCCTGACACGGAGCAAACCAGACAAGCCATTGCACACTCTGCACGTGGCCTGGAGCTAGCAAGGCACCAAGCGAGGACATTGTATGATGCCAATGAGGTAACTACCAGGGTCAGAGGGACAGCGATCTGCACTAGGCGGGCGGCATGGCTATGTCTTTCCCGGTTGTCACCCTTGGCCCGGCGTAGGGTGATTAACTCTGCTCACCAGAGAAACTCTCTCTTCTCCTGTACAGCGAGATGGCATTTGTCAGGGCAACTTCCTTCCCCCTTCTGGGGGTCCCCGTCTCACTCTTCCCACACTTGGGCCTCCCCAGGCCTTGAAAGTTCTCCCTCTTAGTGTGTCACCTACTGAGAGCTAAGGCACTCTGTTCTTTAGGGTCAAAACCCCCTTCGGGGGGCTCAGCACTCATCCAAATGTGATGAATGGTGAAGATCGACACAGAAAAGATATGAAAATTATGTACCTACCGTAATTATGATCTTTCTGTGTATCTTCACCATTCATCACAATCCCGCCCGCCATCCCCCTGGGGCCTCAGTCTCTGGGTCCCCCTTCCTCGCCCCCCCCTCCTTTCTTTGTCAGGAGTGGGATAAACAGGGGCACATAGGGGGATTATATTTCTAAGGGGAGAGTGGTCAGCATGGGGGACAATCCTTCTCCAGTGCTTTGGCTCCACCTCGTGGGGTGGGAGTTGCCAGTTGCCCTCCATTCTCTACTCTTCTTTTGTTCCTGTCAATCCTTAATTTTCTTTGTCCATTGGACATATCATTTCTTATTTAAAAAAAACAACAAAAAAAACTAATTTTTCTTACACCAAAAATCCTTTCCGGGGGGGGGAGAGAATCCCTGTGTCCTATCTTTCTTCCAGAATAACTGTTTTCTGCCTTTTGGAGTTATTGCCAGTAATTCCGTGCCTTGAATTCTGTCACTAAGCCTTTTGGCTACTCCTTGCAGTTCCTATACAATCTGGAGACAAGTCAAGGTCCAGGGTATGGTTGCTACCTTCTCCCTCCCCCCTTCAAACTTACCCTAAATTTCTCCTCTCTCCTTTTGCCTATTTTCCAGAGATTGGGGCCCCTACCAATCCCCTCAGTTTCTCTTCTTCTTCTGTCCTCTTAGTCGTTTATTTCTCCTTTTGGTTTATATGTCTTTCCTTTGTCTGTCCTTTGGACTTCCTTTCCCACCCTCCCATCCCTTTTCCTCACCTCTCCGGCAACTCAGAACTGGCAGGAGGCAGAGTCGACTGCACATAATAGCCAACCCCACGGCCATGCAGTGCACGCCGCCTCGAGGGTGGCGCCGATGCTGTGTCGACTCCACCCTTAAAAAAAAAAAAAAGAAAGAAGCTCCCGCGGAGTCATGACCTTTGGCCAGTAACCCAATTGTGATGAATGGTGAAGATACACAGAAAGATCATAATTACGGTACGTAAGTAATTTTCATTTCTAGGAGTGGTATATGTTGTTCATCCACACTGTTTGGCATGTCCCTTTCCCCTTTAAGATCAGCCGGAAGTCTTCAAGCTGGCTCCTCCCACCCACCCGAGTGGTATATACCTCGGCTCAGCCCTATGACACCAGATCCTAGCCCGCTGGAAGCCAGGTTGTGTGCGTCCACAGCCGGGGAAGTCAGGTGGGTCTGTGTGGATAAACAACATATACCACTCCGAGATCTACTGTTAGAGGTGAGTAACCTGTTTTTCTAGGATCGTGGACATGTTGTTCATCCACACTGTTTGGCAGACTCCTAGCAGTTCTCTGGGAGGAGGGAGGCAAGGCGCACACCCCCTACTTAGGGAACAGAGATTGGGGAACCGAACCCCCAAAACCAACATCCCGGCATGACTCAAGGTCCATGTGGTAGTGGGCAATGAAGGTGTTTGCTGACTTCCAGGTAGCAGCCTGACAGATTTCCTGGATAGGGATGCCCCTGGAAGCAGCCACCTATGCAGCACTATGACAGGTAGAATGAGCTCTTATCCCTCTGGGAGGCTTCTTGCCCACCAACTCATAGCACAGACCTATGCATGATGTAATCCATCTTGCTATGGTCCGTTTGGCTGCAGGTCTGCCAGAAGCAGCTTCAGCATAGGTGACTAACAGCTGGTGAACCTCTCCATGAATTTCCATTGTCCTCTCCTTATAGTAGGAGAGAGCATGTCTCAGGTCCAAGGTATGGAGCCTGTACTCGGCCTCCGAAGCGTAATTAGGGTAATATACCAGCAGAGTCAACACCTGGTTAAGGTGAAACTGATACCACCTTTGGAAGGAATTCCGGGTGGGGGCACGGGACAACTTTGCCTGGGTCTGCAGACGGATCCGCCATGATAGCTACTGTCTCCTAGAGGAGGAGCTGATCAATGTTGTCTCGAAGAGAAGACTGGGTGCATGTGGAAGTCCATTCTTCCCGAGGGGCTTGGCTGGGAGGGTACTGCTCGAATTCTAGAGGCAGTCCCTGACCGACCACTTCGAGAACCCACCTGTATGTAGTGATAACGGACCAGGCAGAAAGGAAATGACTGAGGCGGCCACCCCACGGGAGGACCCAGAGGTGGCGTGGTGGAGATAGGGGTGGCAACCCCCACCCTGCCACTGGGCAGGATTAGAGGAGGAGGAGGAGGCTCTAGGACCTGAGCCTTGGCCTCCTTTGCGGGCCTGTTGGGGTCCAGGTTTGGGCCGAGGGTGCCAAGCTTGAGCCTGCTGCTGTCCTCCTTGGTAGGAAGATTGCTGGACCGCAGGGAAAGAGTGCCAAAAAGGCTTCTTTTTCTTCTGCTGGTTCTTGCCCGAACTCCTGGCAGAAGTGACTTCCAAGGTGGCACTGGACTGCTCAATGCGCTGTAGGTGACCAGCAACTCCTGGGCCAAACAAGTCGGTCCAGAGGAAAGGCACATCAGCTAACTTATGCTGAGTGCCCACCGGGAAGGAGGATAATCTCAGCCAAGCCCTGCGGCGAGAGGCTACTGCGGTGGCCATTGAGCAGGCACAAGAATCCCCAATGTCCAGGGCCGTCTGGAGCTGCTGTTTGGCAACAGCACAACCCTGGTCCCGGACCTGCTTAACCGTGGTTTGCATGTCCACAGGGAGATGTGGAAGGACTTCATCTAATGACCTGAGAAGGGCATGAGAGAAGTGTGCCATGATGATAGCCAAACTGGCTTGACGAAGCCACATGGAGGAAGCTTGGACTCCTTATCGGGAGGATGGTCAGTGTCGGCAGAACTGCCAGTACACCTGAACACAGAGGTGGTCACCAGGCTCTTGGCCGAAGGGTGCTCTGTAAACCCAGTAAGGGACCCCATGGGCACCACGTACTTGTGGGCCATGCGGGCAGACTGTGCTGGACATGAGGCAGGGCACTGCCATAGTTTGAGTGACAGACCAACAATGGCCTCGGCCACAGGAAAAACCTCCATCGGGGTGTCCCCTCTCTTCAGGATGTCCGTGAGAGGGTACTCCACCTTTTTCTGAATGAGTTCCAGGGACATCACTGTAGAATCAGAGATGAGACACAGGATCCCCTGGAAGGAGGAAGGGCCTTCCTCCATCCCTGTGCCAATGGATGACTCATCATCCCCTGGATGGGAGTGCAGCCCGGTGACGTCAGAGTCCGAGGAGTCGGGATACAGTGGTCTGCTGCCCAAATCATCCTCGATCCGTCATGGACAGTCCGGGGTGACAGTGACCAACAGACGTCGGGGAAGTCCAGTATGTGATTGGTCCTCTTTTGAAGGAGCCCCTCCCACAGGCTGCTTAGGCGGCGGCTCCACCACTATCGGCGGGGAGACCGGCAAAGGCCAAACCAGAGAATGGGCCGGCTCCGTGGGCGGGGGAACCAAGGGCTTTGGTTCTGAGGGGGGTTGGCTTGGGCCTAGGAGATGAAAGCCAAGTAATGGCAGGGGTAGGCAGCGGAGCCAGCTTCCACCCAGTCAAAATCAGCTGCTGCCACATAAGGTCCTCGTAGCGCCGGAGCTTTTGTCTGAGTCTCTCATCCAAGGAAGATGAGGATGACCTGTGGCGTCACCTCTTGGAGTGCTTATGGCTTCTCCTCCTTGGCCTTTCAGCCGAGGGTGTTCTAGACCTCGACCGAGATCGGGCAGGCCAACTCGGTCACTCGGGAGACACCGGAGGGATTGGTGAAACCCGAGGGTCTGGAACCGGGACCTCAATGGGGACACCAGCGGGCTGGGTCTCCTCATCGGGGAACACGAGGACCGCAGTCCTCTCCAAGGAGTCATCGGCCATGGCTGGTGACAGAGAGTTGATTGGGTCAAGAATAATCTCAACCTCATCGGCCACTTCCTCGGTTGTCTGGCCAGACAGAAGGTCTGTGAAGCCTGCGGCTGAGGAAGTGATCTCGACCGAGGTCGAGATCGCATGCTCCTGGGACTGGGACCTCTCTCGGTCCCAAGAGCGCCTTCATCGATACTAAGACATGCCAGATTCTTTATCCATCTTTCGAGAGTGGGAGGATTGCGAGCCCACAGGCACCTCAACCTAGGTGGGGAGAGACTGGCACAACTCCTTAAAAGAACCTGCAAAGGTGGAGCCCAGGTTGAGTGGAACGAAAAAGCTTCGATATGCCAAAGCGCGGGCAGCTTCTTCAAATGCCTTCATGCGTTACAGCTGCTCGGCAGAACCTGCAGCTGCAGAAACTGCCCACCTAGCCCCCCTAGACTTCACCGGAGGGTTCCTTTTCTCCAGTCTCCCCAACTTCAAATGCGCCAAACGGTCTTCCAGGATGTTGGGATGGAAGGCGAGGCAAAAACTGCAAGATGAGGTGTCATGGCAGACACCTAGGCAGTAGACACACGTGAGATGGGGATCGGTGCGCGACATCTTCTGGTCGCAAGGACATCGGCGAAATCCTGGAGAAGATTTCCCTTCCATGAATGAGGACGCAAAAGCGAGATCGCTAACTCGAATGAGTTTTAGTTTCGGTAAAACCAAGATTTTGAAAGCCAGGGCCTACAAAATGCGTGAGCACAAGAGAGACAACCTGCATCTTCCAGCGGAAAGGAAGATCTGGCGTCATGGTGTGGAGCCAAGGTATATACCACCTGGGTGGGAGGGAGGAGCCAGCTTGAAGACTTCCGGCTCATCTTAAAGGGGAAAGGGACATGCCAAACAGTGTGGATGAACAACATATCCACGATCCTAGAATAAATTTTTACTTCTTCCAGAGGGTATTCTGGTACTTGACTATATGAGCCAATTAGTTGGCAATTTTAAGGCCCAAAGTGGTGGAGGCAAAAGTTATCTTACCCCAGAGGTCAATCCTACAAGATTCCCTGTCAATGGGGAGGGAAAGTACAGTTACATAAGAACTTACCATAACAGTAGATCTTCGAGAAAAGCTCTTGCAGCAGGTTCCACAATTAGGACTGACGCCACCTGGCAGCGGTTCCGGCAATATTTTCTTCCAGCAGTACTGACATGGGAATGCCCCCCCACTGATGTCAGCTCCAGCCCCGACGTCACCCTATATAAGGGAGGAGTTCCCCATGTGCTCCAGTTCTTGTACGCCCCGCATCAGGCAGAGATCGGAAACAGGCAAACATCAGAAGTATGATGACCATCAAATATTCCCTCAAGGAGGGAAGACCTGTCTGAAAAGGACCTGATCCCTGGGGAAAGGAGGGTGGGAAATATACCTGCTGTAAGAGCTTCTCTCGAAGATCTACTGTTACGGTAAGTTCTTATGTAACTACTATCTTACTTTGAGAGGAAGCTCTTGCAGCAGATTCCACAATTAGGACATAGTCCCAAGCAGTATAAACATATAATGACCCCTGGGAGGGGGAAACAGTAAGGAGAAAGACAGCAGGATAAAGGAGGGCCCCTCAGGAAACCAGGCCTTGCAGAACCTTGAGGCCAAACCCTGCTCTGCATCTGGAAACAATGTCAAGGCTGTAATGCCTGTCGAAGTTATGAACAGAACTCCAGGTAGCGGCAGCACAAATATTGGCTGTCCGTACCCTCTTTAATGCCACAAAGGAAGTGGCAACAGCTCTGGTAGAATGAGTTCTAACTGGCCCTGGTCAACATGTTGTGCTTCTCATAACAAAAAGTAATACAATGAACCAACCAGTGCGAAAGTGTGTTTGCTGACTGGGCGACCAAAGGACAGTTGGGCAAAGGACACAATGAGCTGATCAGATTTGCTGTCCCCCTTGGTCCTAGCCAGGTAACATCAGAGAGCCCTATGAATGTCCAAGGAGTGAAGGAGTGCTTCTCCCCTATTAGAATGCTCTGGGTAGTAAACGGGGAGCTGAACCGATTGATTCAGAGTGAGCTCCAAAACTACTTTCAGTAGAAACTTCTGATTAGTGCGGAGGTCAGCCCTGTCCTTGTGAAAGACAAGGTAGAGTTCTTTACACGAGGGCTTGAAGTTCTGAAATGCGCCTCGCCTAAGTGATAGCTACCAAAAGCAGAGTCTTCCAGGATAGAAGACAGACCTCAGACTCCATGGCTGGTTCAAAGGGAGGAAGAGTGAGCTCCTCTAGGATGAAAAGGAGATCCCAGGGGGGGGAACAGAATCCCTGATGGGAGGTCTGATATGAATACCACCATGCAAAAAGGCCTTGGAAACCTCCATTTGAGCCACTATCTTACCCGAAACAGGAAAGTGATAGTTGGAGATGGCGGCCAGGTGTACTTTGATGGAGGAATAGCTGAGACCTTTCTCAGAAAAAGAAAGCAGATATTCTAGAACTGAATTAACTGGACAGACCAACGGGGTCCACTCTCTTGGCAGTGGCCCAGATACAAAAACGTTTCCACTTCATAGTGTAAGTGGCCCTGGTGGCAGGCTTGCGCGCCTCTACCAGCACTTGTGCAATATGATCAGACACCCCGAATCTGACCTTAGCTAGGACCTGAGGAGCCAGGCATGCAGGTAAAGAGAATGCAGATTCGGTTTATCAGGGACCCACTGTCCTGCGACAGGAGGTGAGATGATAGAGGAAGAGGCAGCGGAGGCTCTGCTGCTAAACGCGGGAGTAAGGGAAATCAAATCTGACGAGGCCATAGCGAAGCGATCAGGATGAGAGTGGAGGGTTCTGACTGCGGTTTGATAAGAACCTTCTGTAATAGCAGGAAAGGAGGGAATACATACAGAAAATACAGGTTACTCACCTGTAACAGGAGTTCTAGGAGTGGTATAAGTTGTTCATCCACACTGTCTGGCAGGTTCCTTGCCGCTTTAAGATGGGCCGGAAAGTCTTCAAGCCGACTCCTCCCACCCACCTGGGTGGTAAAACCCTCGGCTCCGCCCCATGACGCCAGATCTAGCCCGCTGGAAGCCAGGTTGCGCGTCAAAGCCAGGGAAGTCGGGTGGGTCATGTGGATGAAAAACATATACCACTCCTAGAAAGTACAGTTACATAAGAACTTACTGTAACAGTAGATCTTCATATAGGACTGATGCCGGCCAGCGTCAGGACCCAACGGAAAAAATTTCTAGCTAGCAGTCTCTGGCGGGGGACCGCCCCCACGTCAGGTGAAAGATGTCATGCGGCGTCAGTATAAAGGGACAGTCCCCCATGCCTGCCTTCCAGTTCTTTCCCGCCAAAGGCCAAAAGGCAAGACGAGAGAGAAGCGGATATTTCCCTTCCTGAAAAGGAGCTGAAAAAGCTTATGGGGATGGAGGGCAGGAAGGTATTACCTACTGCAAGAGCCTCTCTTGAAGATCTACTGTTACGGTAAGTTCTTACATAACTGTACTATCTAACTTCAAGAGGGTTCTTGCAGCAGATAATTACATACAGGACTGAGTCCCAAGCAGTCTGGAGGAAAGCTACTCAGAAGTAGACCCTCTGGTTGTGAAGACCTTAGGAAAGGAGGCCTTGCAAAACAGCCAGCCCGAAGCCTGCTCTACGGCGAAAGACAACGTCCAAACTGTAATGTTCGTAAAGTTATGGACAGAAGTCCAAGTGGCAGCTGCACAAATGTCAGCCGCTGACACGTTCTTGAAACAAGCCACAGAGGCAGTGACCCCTCTGGTGGAGTGGCCTCTAACTTGACCCAGCAGGGTCTTATTGTACTTGTCATAACAGAAAGGGATACAATGAGCCAACCATTTCGATAGGCATTGCTTAGAAACAGCATTGCCTTCCCTTTTATGAGCAAAAAGAGACAAACAGTTGCTCAGTCTTTCTGAGATCCTTCGTACTGTTGGTGTAGTATCTCAGAATTCAGTGAACATCCAAAGTATGCAGGAGGTACTCTCCTTGATTGGAGTGCTGCGTAAAAAAAGGCAGGCAACTCTATCGATTGATTCAGCGTCGATTCCGCTACCACCTTAGGGAGAAACTTAAGGTTGGTACACAGAGCCACATGTTCCTTGTGAAAAATCAAATACGGGATTTTACACATCAGGGCCTGAAGCTCGGAAATCTGTCGAGCAGAAGTAATGGCCACTAGGAAGAGAGTCTTCCAAGAAAGGAACTTTAGGTCCACTGAGGCTGCCGGCTCAAAAGCAGGCAGAGTAATCTTCTCTAAAATGAAATTCAGATCCCAAGGAGGGGCAGGAACCCGGATAGGGGGTTGTAGGTGAAGGACCCCTCTCAAAAAGGTCTTAGAGACCTCCAGCTGAGCAAACATTCTGTCTGCAAAGGGGACATGATAGGCCAAAATGGTTGCCATGTGAACCTTTAAGGATGAATGGCTGAGACCCAGATCGAAGAGGTGTCGCAAGTAATCCAGAAGTCGAAAGAAAGACAGCAAAAACTACCGACAAGAGAGCTGACGAGCAGTGAACTTTACTGCGAGGTGCTGACACGAGCTAACGGCGGGAAATAACTGGAAGGCGGGCACGGGGGACCGCCCCTTTATACTGACACCGCACGATGTTGGTCACCTAACGTCGGGGCAGTCCTCCGCCAGAGACTGCTAGCTAGAAAGTTTTCCGTTGGGTCCTGACGCCATCCGGCATCAGTCCTATATGTAATTACCTACTGCAAGAGCCCTCTCGAAGTAAGATCTCCTGTTACAGGTGAGTAACCTGTATTTCTAGGGATGTGGATATGTTGTTCAATCCACACTGTCCGGCAGACTCCTAGCAGTTCTCCGGGAGGAGGGAGGCAAGGCGCGCACCCCCGATACCTACTTGGGGAATAAGGACTGGAGAACCAAGGTCCCAAAACCAGCATCCCGGCGTGACTCTAGGTCAATGTGGTAATGGGAAATAAAGGTGTGTGCTGACTTCCAGGTAGCAGCCCTGCAGATTTCCTGGATAGGGACGTCCCTAGAAGCAGCCACCGTAGCAGTGGTATGGCGGGTAGAATGAGCTCTTAATCCTTTGGGTGGCTCCATGCCCGCCATCTTATAGCAGAGATCTATGCAAGAGGTGACCCACCTGCTTATTGTCCACTTGGCTGCAGGTCTGCCAGGTGTAGCTTCAGTGTAGGTGACAAACAGCTGGCGAACCTCTCCCCGAACTTCAGCCATCCACTCCTTATATTAAGCGTGCGCTCATCTAGGGTCCAAAGTATGAAGCCTATATTCGGCCTCCAAGGTTTGATTGGGGTAGAACACTGGCAGAGTCAACACCTGGTTAAGGTGAAACTCTGACACCACCTTCGGAATGAAATTCGGGTGGGGACGAAGGACAACCTTGTCCCTGTGGAAGACCAGATAAGGAGACTCGATAGAAAGTGCCTGGAGCTCTCCCATCTTTCTAGCTGATGTTATAGCCACCAAGAAGGTAGTCTTCCATGACAGGTGGGAGATATTATACCTGTGCATCAGTTCGAATGGCTTGCCCAAGAGCTTAGCCAATACCAGCAGTAGATCCCATGGAGGTGGAGGTTCTCGCACCAAAGGAGATATGTGATCAAGGCCTTTGAAAAATTCCCCGACCACCTTCTCCTGTGCCACCGACTGCTTGCCGGCCCACGCCTGGTAAGCAGAGATGGCTGCCAGGTGCACCTTAAGGGTCGTCGACCGAAGCCCTAGCTGAGAAAGGGACCACAGGTAGCCCAAAATGCTAGCCAATGGACAGGAAGAGGGGTCCAACCCCTTTGTCCTGACACCAAATGGAGAATCTCTTCCATTTAAAGGCATAGCATTTTCTGGTCAGCTCCTTACGGGATGCCTCAATGACGTTGAGGACCTCGTCGGAAAGACCCAAGGCCTGGAACTCTAGCCATTCAGAAACCAGGCTGTCAGGTGCAGGGACTGAAGGTCCAGATGGAGAACCTTCCCCCTTGTTGACTGAGATCGGGTCCGGGCAGGCTGGAAACTGCCTCGGGAGCCTGGAGCTGAGGCTGAGGAGATCTGGGTACCAGAACTGGCGAGGCCAGTCTGGGACTACCAGAATCACCTGCGCCTTGTCCCTCTTTGCCTTGAGAAGCACCTTGTGGATCAAGGAAAATGAAGGGAAAGCATAGAAGAGGCCCCGGGGTCCATGGCCTCGAGAAGGCATGTCCCTGCAGCGAGCCCTGCTGAGGGGGGCAGGCATGAAACAGCCTCAGCTTTGCGTTCTCCCTGGAGGAGAACAGGTCCACCTGAGGGGGGTGCCCCAATGGGAGAACAGGTCTTGAACTACCTCTGGCAGGAGAGACCACTCGTTAGATGCAGTGCCAATCCGGTTGAGGGCATCGGCCAGACTGTTCGAGGCTCCTGCCACATGGATGGTTAGGAGATGCGCCTCCAGGCTGATCATGAGAGACCAAATGCGGAGAGCTTCCTTGCACAGAGGCAAGGAGTGCGTTCTGCCCCGACAGTTGAGATAGTATATGGTCGTGGTGTTGTCCGTCTGCACCTGAACCACCTGACCCCGTATAAATGAAGCGAAGGCAGTGAGGGCTAGTCGAACCGCTCGAAGCACCAGCAGGTTGATGTTGTATCGAGACTCCTGAGGGGAACAGAGGCCATGTGCTCTGTGCTCCCCGAGATGGGCACCCCAACCCATCAGAGAGGCGTTGGTTGATAGAGTGACCGTCAGCTCGGGGCGGACAAACGGGATGCCCTCTTGTAGATAAGCTGGAATGATCCACCACTGCAGGCCATCCTACATTTTCTGGGTCACGGTTACTGGCTGATCCAAAGACCGGAGGGCTGTTAATACTGGCAGGTCAGCCCCCATTGCAGGGGACACATATGCCAGCAGGCCCAATGGACCATGCTGGTGCAAGCCGCCATGAGACCCAGAAGGTGCAGGAAGTCCTGGGCAGAGTGCAACTGCCCAACCAGAAATGATTGGGCAAAGGAAGAAAGGATCTTGGCCATGTCCGCCGGGAGCCGGGCTCTGGCTCGAAGAGAGTTGAGCTCTGCCCCGATGAACTGAATCACCTGCGATGGTACGAGCTCCAATTTGGCCTCAATGATCAGGAAACTAATTTGAGAGCAGACCTGGAGGGCCAGATCTCTGGACTGCTCCACCTCCAACCTGGAGGGGGCTGCTATCAGCCAGTCATCTAGGTGTACACCCAGATCCCTCAGCACCGCAGTATTGCTGTCACCACTGCCATGCATTTGGTGAAGACCCTGGGAGCTGGAGAAAGGCCAAAGGGCATGGCCCGGAACTCGTAAAGGGATCGCTCTGCTCTGAAGTGGAGGAATCGCCGATGTGATGGCAGATTGGGACGTGAAAGAACGCATCCTGGAGATCCAGAGAGCAAAACCACATGCCTAGTTCCAAGGATGGTATGATCTGAGCCAGAGTGACCATCCTGAAGGTGTGCGGCCTTAGGAACTTGTGCAGGTCGAGAATTGGGCACCAGCCCCGTCCATTTTGGGACCAGGAAGTACCTGGACACAAACCCTGGATTTGGAGGAGGATCTGCCACCTTGCTGATCACCTCCTTTTGGAAGAGCAGAGCTATGTCAGCTCGACGAGCCGACAGACAGGCTGCGGAACCCGGTAGCCCCAGTGACAGCTCAATAGGAGGTCGCTCCAAATTCCAGAGGCAGACCCCTACCGACCACTTCCAGCACCCAACAGTCCATTGTGATAGCAGACCAGGTGGAAAGGAAGTGGCGGAGCTGTCCCCCCATGGGGGGACCCAGGGGAGGAGTGACATGGTTGGGGGCGGCACTCCTCAACCAGTCACTGGGCAGGCTTGGAGGAAGGGCCGGCCGAGGGGCCACCTGGACCTTTCCCTCCAGGCTTCCTGCTGGAGGAAACAGCAGGCATGGCCTTGGGACGCCAAGCGTGAGCCTGCTGGCCCTGCTGCTGGTGCTGCTTGGCCGGACATGCCGCGAGGCGAAAGGACTTACACTGTTGCTGGTGGCCTTTGTCCTTCTGGGCAGACGTGACAGAGTCCAAGGTGGCATTGGACTTCTCGATCCTCAGGAGACGGCCCTCCACCCCAGGCACGAACATGTCGGTGCCCAAGAAGGGAACGTCTGCCAGCTTGTGCTGGGTATCTGCTGTGAAGGTGGAGATCCGCAGCCAAGCTCTGCAGCGCATGGCTACTGCGACCGCTACTGACCAGGCACAAGAGTCTCCAATGTCCAAGGCAGTTTGGAGCTGTTGCTTGGCTACCACCCTTCCCTGATCCCGCACCTGCTTGACCGTCATTTGAAGGTCAGCCAGGTGATGAGGAAGCACCTCATCCAGGGAACCCATAAGGGCGTGGGAAAAGTGTGCTATCAGTAAAGCCGAGCTAGCCTGTCGAACGCCTAGGGAGAAGGCAGTGTAAACTTTGCATCCAGAGTAGTCCATCTTTTTGGACTCCTTGTCCGGGGGCTTTTCTACATCCCTAGCACTTCCAGAGTGCTGGAAGAAAATATTACTCACTATAATAATCTTGTTTCTTCAAAGGGATCACTCATTATGATTAAACTAAATGCAGTCTGTCTTCTGTGTTGAACTGCCCGGAGAGATGGAATTATATGCAAATTATGGAACTCCCATGTGGCTCATGCCACTTTCAAACTGCTGCTTTAGCAACTGCTGCACTCTGAGTGCTTCAGATTCTTACGTAGCCTAATTGGGTATAAGACTCACTAATTAACAACTAACATTCTAATAAAAATAACATAAAGTTGTTTTTTTTTGCCCTTTTAGGTCAAAAATGCCCCATACCAACAAATCTAAGAAACTTGAGACCACAAGGAAACCAACTGGTTAAACACAAAAGTGAGTCTCTAACTTAAGCCCTATAGGCCAAAAATTCCTACAGCAGGGAAGCTGAATAAACTTTATAGGTTCTAGTAGGGGAGGCAGGGAGGGAGCTTTAATCATAATGAGTGATCCCTTTGAAGAAACAAGATTACTATGGTAATTTTTTCTTCTAACCCCAGGAAATACAGGTTACTCACCTGTAGCAGGAGTTCTAGGAGTGGTATATGTTGTTCATCCACACTTATTGGCAGATTCCTTGCCACTTTAAATGTTGCCGGAAGGTCTTCAAGCTGGCTCCTCCCACCCATTCGGGTGGTAAAACTCTCGGCTCCGCCCCATGACGCCAGATCTAGCCCGCTGGAAACCAGGTTGCGCATCGAAGCCAGGGAGGTCAGGTGGGTTGTGTGGATAACCAACATATGCAACTCCTAGAACTCCTGTTACAGGTGAGTAACCTGTATTTCTAGGGACGTGGATATGTTGTTCAATCCACACTTACTGGCAGACTCCTAGCAGTTCTCTGGGAGGAGGCAGGCAAGGCGTGCACCCCCTACTTAGGGAATAAGGACTGGAGAACCGAGGTCCCAAAACCAGCATCCCGGCGTGACTCAAGGTCGATGTGGTAATGAAGATGTGTGCTGACTGCCAGGTAGCAGCTCTGCAGATTTCCTGGATAGGGACGTCTCTAGAATCAGCCACCAAAGCAGTGGTATGGTGGGAAGAATGAGCTCTTATCCCTTTGGGAGGCTCCATGCCCGCTAACCTAGAGCACAGATCAATGCAGGAGGTGACCCACCTGCTTATCATCCACTTGGCAGCAGGTCTGCCAGGTGCGGCTTCAGCGTAGGTGACAAACAGCTGGTGAACCTCTCCCTGAACTTCAGCCGTTCACTCCTTATAATAAGAGAGCGCTCTTCTAGGGTCCAAAGTTTGGAGCCTATATTCGGCCTCCGAGGTGTGATTGGGGTAGAACACCGGCAGAGTCAACACCTGGTTAAGGTGAAACTCCAACACCACCTTCAGAAGGAATTTCAGGTGGGGGCGCAGGACAACCTTGTCCCTGTGGAAGACCAGATAAGGAGACTCGATGGAAAGCGCCTGGAGCTCTCCCATCCTTCTGGCTGATGTTATAGCCACCAAGAAAGCAGTCTTCCATGACAGGTGAGAGATGTCACACCTGTGCATCAGTTCGAATGGCTTGCCTATGAGCTTAGCCAGTACCAGCAGTAGATCCCACGGACGTGGAGGTTCTCGCACTGGGGGATATGTGATCAAGGCCTTTGAAAAAGCACCCAACAACCTTCTCCTGTGCCACGGACTGCTTCCCGGCCCACGCCCAGTAAGCAGAGATGGCAGCCAGGTGCACCTTAAGGGCCGGCGACCAAAGCCCTAGCTGAGAAAGGGACCATAGGTAGTTCAGAATGCTGGCCAAGGAACAGGAGGAAGGGTCCAACCCCTTATCCTGACACCAAATGGAGAATCTCCTCCATTTGAAAGCATAGCATTTTCTGGTCGGCTCCTTACAGGACGCCTCAACGACGTTGAGGAGCTCGTCAGAAAGACCCAAGGCCTGGAACTCTAGTCCCTCAGAAACCAGGCCATCAGGTGCAGGGATTGAAGGTCCAGATGGAGAACCTTCCCCTTGTTGACTGAGATTGGGTCCAGGCGGGCTGGAAGCCGCCTCAGGAGCCTGGAGCTGAGGCTGAGGAGATCTGGATACCAGAACTGACGGGGCCAGTCTGGGGCTACCAGAATCACCTGCGCCTTGTCCCTCCTCACCTTGAGAAGCACCTTGTGGATCAAGGAAAATGGGGGAAAGGCATAGAAGAGGCCCGGGGTCCACGGCCTGAGAAGGCATCCCCCTGCAGTGAGCCCTGCTGAGGGGGGCCGGTATGAAACAGCCTCAGCTTTGCATTCTCCCTTGAGGCAAACAGGTCCACCTGAGGTGTGCCCCAGTGGGAGAACAGATCGTGTACTACCTCAGGCAGGAGAGATCACTTGTGAGATGCAGCACCTATCCGGCTTAGGGCATCGGCCAGAGTGTTGGAGGCTCCCACCACATGAATGGCTAGGAGATCCGCCTCCAGTCTGCCCACGAGAGACCAAGTGCGGAGAGCTTCCTTGCACACAGTCAAGGACCAGTCCCACCCTGGCAGTTTAGGTAGTACATGGTCGTGGTGTTGTCCGTCTGGACCTAGACCACTTGACCCTATACAAACGGAGTGAAGGCGGTGAGGGCTAGTCAGACCACTTGAAGCTCCAGCAGGTTGATGTGGCATCAAGACTCCTGGGGGAACCAGAGGCTGTGCGCTCTGAGCTCCCCAGATAGGCACCCCAACTCATCAGAGAGGCGTCGGTCGTTAGGGTGACCATCAGCTCTGGGTGGACAAACGGGACACCCTCCTGCAGATGAGTGGGAACGAATCCACCACTGGAGAGCGTTCCCCATCTCCTGGGTCACTATCACTGGCTGGTCCAGAGGACTGGAGTGCTGTGACCATTGGTGGGCCAGTCCCCATTGAAGGGGACGCATGTGCCAGCGGGCCCAATGGACCACGCTGGTGCAGGCTGCCATGAGGCCCAGGAGGTGAAGGAAGTCCCAGGCAGGGTGCAACTGCCCAACCAGAAATGATTGGGCAAAGGAGGAAAGAACCTCGGCCCTGTCCAATGGGAGTCATGCTCTGGCTCAAAGAGAGTCGAGCTCTGCCCTGATGAATTGAATCACCTGTTTTGGCAGTTCCCATTTGGCCTCGTTGATGAGGAGGCCAATCTGACAGCAGACCTGGAGGGCCAGATCCCTGGACTGCTCCACCATGCCAGTTGTCCAGGTAAGGGTATACCCGGACCCTTTGGCATCGCAGGAATGCTGTCACCACTGCCATGCATTTGGTGAAGACACTGGGAGCTGGAGAGAGGCCGAAGGGCATGGCCTGTAACTCGTAAAGGGATCCTTCCGCTCTGAAGCGGAGGAATCGCTGGTGGGACAGATGGATTGGGACATGAAAGAATGCGTCCTGAAGGTCCAGAGAACAGAACCACACACCTCGTTCCAAGGATGGGATGATCTGAGCCAAAGTGACCATCCTGAAGGATCGAGACCTTAGGAACTTGTTCAGGTCGTGGAGGTCTAGAATGAGGCGCCAGCCCCTCATCCGTTTTGGGACCAGGAAGTACCTGGACACAAATCCTGGGTCTGAAGGAGGGTCCGCCACCTCCCTGGTCACCTCCTTCTGGAGGAGCAGGGCAATGTTGGCTCGACAGGCCGACAGAGAGGCTGTGGACCCCATAGCCCCCTGTGGGGCGACGGCTCGATAGGGTGGGAACTGCTCGAATTCCAGCCGCAGACCCTTTCCTACCACTTCCAACATCCAGCGGTCCGTGGTGATATCTGACCAGGCGGAAATGAAGTGGCGGAGCCATCCCACCATGGGGAGGGGAACCCAGGGAGGAGTGATAAGGTTGGGGGCGACACCCCTCAACCCGTCACTGGGCAGGCTTGGAGGAAGGATCGGCTTCCTGTTGGAGGAAGCGGCAGGCTTGGCTTTGGGGTGCCAAGTGTGAGCCTGCAGGCCCTGATGCTGGTATTTCTGGGCCGGACGTGCTGCAGAGGCTGAAGAACGAAAGGGCTTACACTGCTGCTGGTGGCCGAGTCCAAGATGGCGTTGGACTTCTCGATCCATTGGAGATGACCCTCCACCCTGGGTCTGAACAAGTCTGTACCCAGGAAGGGGACATCTGCCAGCTTGTGCTAGGTAACCGCCGTAAAGGTGAAGATCCGTAGCCGAGCTCTGCGGCGCATGGCCCCTATGGCCGCTACTGACCGGGCACATGAATCAGCGATGTCCAGGGAGGTCTGGAGCTGCTGTTTGACCACCACCCTTCCCTGATCCTGTACCTGCTTGACCGTAGTTTGGAGGTCAGCCAGGAGATGAGGAATCACTCATCCAGGGAGCCCAAAAGGGTGGTAGTGTGCCATCAGGATGGCGAGCTGGCTCTGTGGAGGCCTAGGAGAAAGTGCATAACCTTCGAACAGAATAGTCCAGCTTGATCCTTTGTCGGAGGCTTGTCCACATCCCGCGTTCCCAGAACGCCGAAAACACTATCGGGTCACTAGCCCCTCCTCAGAGGGGTGCTCCGAGAAACTGGACAGTGAACTGGTGGGGACAGCATACTTCTGAGCCACCCTGCCCGAAGGTGCTGGACAAGAAGCTGGCTGCTGGCATAGTTCCAGGGCCAGGCCAACAATGGCTTTGGCCTCAGGGAAGACCTCCGTGGGGGAATCCCCTCGGTCCAGTGTCTCCAAGAGGGGGATACTTGGCCCACTTTTAAACGGGTTCGAGCTTCATCCCAGTGGATTCTGAGATGAGCCGAAGCATTCCCAAAAACGAGGATGGGCTCTCGTCCACTGACTGACCCCTGGTGGACTCCAAGTCAAGCGGCCTGGAGAACAAGGAGGAGTCATCATCAGACTCCGAGGAGTCTGCAAACAGCTGCCGAGTGCCTGAGCCACCCTCCACCTGCCCGGGTCGATCGGGAGTGAGGGTGACCGACAACCGATGGGGCAAGCCCTGACCCGACCGAGAATCCTTGGTCGGGCCCCCAAATTTAGGTTGTGGAGGTGGGGGTTCCACCACGATGGGTGGTGCAGCTGCTTTTCTCTGAACAACTGGTGCTGGCTTCAGCTCCTCGACCGCTGCGAGGGGTTGTTTCGGTCACTTCCGTGACAGCCACTTAATGGCCGGGGAAGACGATGAAGTCAGCCTATTCCCAATCAAAAGGAGCTGCTGCCACATTAGCTTCTCGTAGCGCCGACGCAATTTGCGCCAGAGCCTATCCTCTGAAGAGGACGAAGACAAGGATGAGCACCGCCGCTTTCCACGGTGCCGAGACCGCCGATGTTGGCGGGATCGGTTGGACCGAGAAGAGGTCCGAGACCGAGACCTTCGGTATTTCAGAGGGTGGGTCTGAGTGGGGGCGGGGGAAACCTGCTCCTCCCTGGGTTCAGGGACCTTAACTGGGGACTCCGGCACAGGAGGCACAGGCAAGTCCTCGGTTTCCACCAGGGGGACCAGTGAAGAAGGGTTGTCGGCTTCTCCAGTCGACAGACTGTCCGACGGGTCGAGAAAAATCTCGACCACGTCGACAGGTGTCTCAGCCGGCTGACCTGATAGGGACACCGTGCAGCCAGTGGCCTTAGCCGCAACCTCGACCGAAGTAGAGTGTTGACTCTCTGGGGAAGGGGACCTCTCCCACTCCCACGAATGTCGACGGTGAGACTTACCCTTGGGGTCCTTCTTTTTGGATCGAGAGGAATGTCCCGAAGGGCCTTCTCCCTTGGTGGAGAAGGATTGGCAAAGCTCTTTGAAAGAAGCTGTGTAGGAGGGTTCCAAGGAGAGCGGGACAAATGCCATGACCGAGGATGATGATGATGTGGCCTGGGCCACCTCCTCCTCGAGGGCGATCTGCTCTAGCTGTTCCGCCGAGCCCGCAGCCGTGGACACCGCCCAATGGGCCTCCTTAGACTTAACCGGAGGATAATGTTTCTCGGGTCGCCAGAACAGTAACCGGGCAGCGTGGTCCTCCAAGACTGAAGCCAAAAGGATTTGCACAACTCACAAGCCTGTGAGTCATGGCCGAGTCCAAGGCAATAAGCGCATGTGGCGTGCTGATCAGTTTGGGACATCTTCTGCCCACAGGGGCACCGACAAAATCCAGGAGTCAATTTATCCATTGCAGCCGTGAGGGAAGATATAGACCGAAGTCTTGTAAACCGTAAAATAAGTATCAGACTAACCGAAGAGTGTGAATCCAGCCTAAAACGCAGAGCGCTAAGGAGGGAACCTGAGCTTCCAAGCAGTAAGGAAGATCTGGCGTCATGGGGTGGAGCTGAGAGTTTTATCACCTGGGTGGGTGGGAGGAGCCAGCTTGAAGACCTTCCAGCAACATTTAAAGTGGCAAGGAACCTGCCAAAAAGTGTGGATTGAACATATCCACGTCCCTAGAATCACTCAAGATTAAACTAAATGCAGACTACCAAGTAGTACCTTTGGAGGTTTGGCTGAGAACCTATCTTAAAAGCAGGTTCTGCAGCACTGCTGTACCAAATCAAGCATCACTTCTGGGTTCAATGTACCAGCTGAAATGGTTTGTAAAGGTGTGTACTGTTTTCCATGTAGCTGCTTTGCAGATTTCCAGTAGTGGAATTTCTCTTAAAACTACTATTGATGTAGCTGTGACTCTGGTGTAACGTGCCCTCAAACCCAGGGGTGCCTGTTTATTCACCTTAGCGTAGCAAAGTTGTATACATGCCACTCTCCAGTGAGCAACTGTACATTTTGTGGCAGGCCTACCTCTACCAACTTCACCATAGGCAAGGAAGAGTTGTGACTGACTTGATCTGTAAGACTTGGTTTGTCAATATATTGGCTAAGTGCCCTTTTGACCTCCAGTGAGTGAAGCTTTATTTCTGGAGAACTAAGTTCTCGGAAAAGAAAAGGGGGTAGGGTGATAGACTGATTTTAAATGGAAAAAATGAGATACCACTTTAAGAAGGAATTTCTACTGTTCCTGAGGACCATCTTATATCTGTGGAACAAGATGTAGTGTTCAACTGTTTACAGGGCCTGTAAGTCACTGATCTTTTTGGGTGTAGTGATAAACAACAGAAACAGAGATTTCCAAGTGACACATTTCAAATCTATAGTTTCCATAGGCTCGAATGGTGTGTCCATGAGCTTGGCAGTACAGATATTCAGATTTCAGACTGGAACTGGTTCTCTCAGTGGAGGGAGACAAAGGCTGAAGGCTTTTAAATATTTTCTGAAGACCAGATGAGAGGCCATGGCTCTCTCTTTACCATCAGAAAAGTAAACAGAGACTGTAAGTGTGTAAGGCAGTCTAGGCAAAAAAAACAGGCCAGCCTTGTAGGGGTCAATACCCTTACCTGCAAACCACATATATAAGAAACCCCTTCCATTTAGAAGAATATGTTTTCTTGATGCAAAAAGGTTTCCTGGAACCCTTAAGTACTGGCAATACCAGATCTAGCAGTCTAAGGTTAGCAGCTTCTAATTCCTCAAGGGCCAGGCTTTGAGCCTCAGTGATTCGAGGTTGGAATATTGGATCCTGCCGTGAGAGGAGGTCAGCAAATTGTGCCTCCTGGGCAAGTGACTTGGAGGAACTACTGACAGCGTTAAGAGAAGCCAGTACTCGTGCTGTCTCAGCCAATTCGGTGAAACTAATATTACTGTTGCTGGTTAGTATCTCAATTTCAGCAGGGTCCTGAACACCAATGGGAAAAGAAGAGAAGGCATATAGAGAAAAACTCCCCCGTCCAATCAAGGGCCCACAGCTCAGGAGGAATCTGACCCTGAGAAGAGGCCTGCACAGTATATTGATCACTGGGTCCAGTCCTTTTTTTTTTTTTTGCACCTCCCCTTCTCCCTGGCTGCCCACTCCTTCGGGTCTCTAATGCCCCTCCTGACTGCCTGTCCCGACTCCCATACCGGCTATCGCCTCATATGGCAGTCCCCCCGGGTAACCCGGCGTAACCCTTCGCTGGGCGGGTCCCCCTCCTCCGAGGGGAAAGGCACCGGTTGGGTGGCCAGCACACTTTTCCATTGGCCCGGGGTACTGCTGAGGCATGCCGGTCATGGGATCGGCGGCAGCAGAGGACAGAGAGACCATCATCTGGCCAGCCAGGAAGCATTTTCCTGGTTTTCTGTGGGGAGTGACGTCCTGACGTCAAGGCATACGCCAGATGTCTGTCACTCCCCTTGAACTTCGCACCAGGTGTCACTGCTGTGCTCCCAGCCTCCGCCAGGAGTCAGCATGCGCCAGCAGATCCCACCCCTCCCCAGAGAAGGAGAGCTGTCCCTGGACGCCCATCCTTCTCTCTGAAGTCAAGCTCTTCCATGCACTCCGCCGAAGTCCATTCCGAACTCGTCGCGCTAGCTGCCGAGATCGGAAATCCAACCGCTGTAACTGACAGGTCCAGTCCTTTTGATGTCTTTATAGTGACATTGCAGAGGGACTGGAAGGAAAAGTATGCCTCTTGCAGATGACACAAAGCCTCTGCAACAGGGTTGATACACAAGGAGGTGTATAAAGGATGAGAAGGGACTTGAGGTTGGAGGAATGGTCAGAAGTATGGCAGCTAGGATTCAATGCAAAGAAGTGCAAAATAATGCACCTGGGAAACAAGAACCAAGGAAGATTACACAATGGGGGTAGTAACAACAACAAAAAGGAAAGGGACCTGGGGTAATCATATCAGATGACCTTAAGGTTAGCAAGCAATGGGAGAAGGCAGTAGAGGGCTGGGGTATACTGGGATGCATAGGAGAGGCATCACCAGCAGAAAACAGGAAGTTGTTATCCCTTTGTACAGACAGTTGGTGAGACCCCATCTGGAGTACTGCGTCCAGTTCTGGAGATCCCATCTCTGCAAGGACATGGACAGGATAGAGCCAGTCCAGAGGAGGGCAACTAAAATGGTGCAGGGTCTGCAAGAGAAGCCGTACAAGGAGAGACTAAAGGAGCTTAATATGTATACCCTTGAGGAAAGAAGGAAGAGGGGGGGACATGATAGAAACTTTTAAGTTCCTCAGTGGAATCAACAAAGTCTAAGAGGGTAGCATCTTTCAGAAAAAGAGACGTGCAAGAACAAGGGGACACAATTTAAAGAGGGGGGGTGGTTCTGGGGCAATGTGAGGAAGTATTATTTCACAGAGAGGGTAGTGGATGCATGACACAGCCTTCCTGAGGAGGTTGTGGGGTCTAAAACTGTGGGAGAATTCAAGAATGTATGGGACAGACATAAGGCAGTTCTTGTGGGGGGTAGGAAGAAATAGGCTGTTGGTAAACTAGGATCTGCGGCCCATCCTGTAGGTAGGGAAATGGGCAGACTAGGTGGGCCAAGCAGTCCTTATCTGCCATCAAAGTCTATGTTTCTATGTTCTACCAAGGCAAAAAAGATCCACCTCTGGAGTGCCCCATCCCCTGAAGATTGTAATGAGCATCTGAGTGTTCAGGAACCACTAGTGGTGGTCCTGACTTATCCTGCTGAGGGAGCTGACAAAGCATTGTCTTTTGCTGCAGGTGCATGGCTGATTAGGATACTCCCATAGAGTGCGTCATTGGTCAAGCCCCATTGTTCCTGTGCACAGTGGGGCTGACCTAGCTACTACCTGTTTGTTTATGTAGTACATAATTGTGGAGTGTAACAGGAACTCTTGGGGAGATCATGTGACACTTGCTCCATGATCAAACCTGTGTGCTTCCCATCTAAAACTGAAGCATTTGATGCAAGAACTAAAGAAACAAATGTTCCCTTGTGAACAAAACACCTATTCTAAGGTTTTGTTTGTCCAGCCACCGCTGCAGTAGCTATACGAGGATGTGGGTGGCTGGAGCCATCCTGAACAGAATCTGTTCTTTGTGACTAGCACTGTCCTAGGTAAACCTGGATGTTTCTCTATGAAATCCGGCAACCAGAGTCACTGGGGGGGAGGAGGGGGCAGCTGCCTTGTGCCCAGTAGCCTGAGGAATTCTCTGACTGATTTGGGTTTCTCTGGTACAACAAGATTGCCTAAGGTGTTATTCACTTCTGCTCCCATAAACTCCAGTACTTGTACTGGAGTACTGTGTGCAGTTTTGGAGACCTCATCTATGCAAGGACGTAGACAGGATGGAAGCAGTCCAGAGGAGGGCAACTAAAATGGTGCAGGGTCTGCATCAGAAATCATATGAAGAGAGACTGAGAGAGCTTAATATGTATACCCTTGGATGAAAGGAGGGACAGGGGGGACATGATAGAAACATTCAAGTACCTCAAGGGAATCAACAAAGTCCAGGAGGGTAGCATCTTTCAGAAAAAGAGGTGTGCAAGAAGGGGGCACAATTTGAAGATAGAGTTGGGGGTCGGCTCAGAGGTAATGTAAGGAAGTATTTTTTTCACAGAGAGGGTTGTGGATGCATGAAACGGCCTTCCGGAGGAGGTTGTGGAGTCAAAAACAGTGGTGGAATTCAAGCATGCATGGGACAGTCATAAGGCAATTCTAGGGGGTGGGGGTAGGAAGAAGTAGGCTGTTGGTTAACTAGAATCTGCAGCTTATCCAGTAGGTAGGAAACTGGGCAGACTGGGTGAGTCAAGTGGTCCTTATCTGCCGTCAAAGTCTATGTTACTGTTGTTTTTGCTGGGACCTCTGGTTGTTTATAAGAAAATGGATTTTATTAGAGCCAGGAAGTGCTCTGCATGTTGCAGGGACTGACCCACTATCAACCAGTTGTCCAGGTAGGGGAAACAAAAATTATTTTTTTTTGAAGGCCTTGAAACAGAGACTAGGCCGAAAAAGTGTTGCCAATTGATACTGGCCTGAGGCCAGCCTGTGGGAATGATCAATGCCAGAGTGGCATTCTGAAGTTTTTTTTTGGTTTTTGGCTTCGAAAATGTGTCAACATTCTGAGATCCAAAATAGATTTCCTATAAAGAAATATGTGGATATAACCCTCTGCCCCTTTGATTTAGGGGCACTGTTTTGATTCAACAAAGGTGTTTGACCTATGTCCAGTAAAATTCTGTCTGCAGGGGTGACTGGTGTGAAAGCTCTTGTTCCCAACTTGGGAAATGAAATGAGATGAAGTTGAGTGAAGTGGTGATAATATGCCACCCTTGGAGGCAGTGAGCCAAACTGCTGCCCACTGGTAGTTCCACAAAAGGGAGATGCAACCTGAAGCAGCCCATCAGGTGTTCTGTGAGGGTTGTGTCTGAGGCAGAAGGTCTGTCCTTTGAGCTGCTATGAAAAGTAGACTTGTATTCCTCTACTTTTTTCATATATGCTAAAGTTTTATCACCAAACAATGATTTATCCTCCACAGGAAAATCCATTGCCTTGGCCTGTGCATCTGTGGTTAAGGTTGGTGGCCCTTAGCCATGCAAATCTCCTAAGGAAGACAGCTTATGCCATTAGCATCCACTGCCATATGGAATTGATATTTAGTGGCATCAAGTGCAGCCCTTCCTGTTTCTTGCAGATCCACTGCCACTTCACCTGGAACCTTGTCGGCAAGGGCTAAAACTGTGTTCCAGAGTGCCTTTTGGTACTGTACCCCATATACCATGTAGTTGGCTTGCCTGATTAACAAGGAAGCAACCGTGTAGCCCTTTTTTTCCCATGGCATCCATTTTTTGTGAGTCCTTATCCGGAGGGTGGGTAGCCAGTGGTATTCTGACTTTGCCACAGGCAGCAGCCTGAACCACCCCTTCTGGGTTGGGATGGTGAAACAAAAATTCAGCAGACAATCTGTCTAGCTGATACTTTTTGTCAGATTTTTTATCTACCCCAGGGATAGAAGTTGGGGTCTGCAGTATCTGCAATGCAGCCTTTTTTAAGGACTTATGCATTGGCAAAAGAAGTCGTTTTGTTGGAGTTAAACCCATCATATTGAGGAATTATGTTTCCTCCACCTCCTCTTCTGTCTCCTGAAGAGGAGATTAAGGGTCTCCACCATGCTTTTTACAAAAGCATAATTGGAGGAATACTCTTCTGGGCCCCTAGGAGGGGACTTGAACTCCTACACAGGGGAAACTTCAGGGCATATCAGTTCCCTTCAAAATCCTCCTCACCATAAGTAATTTGAGGTTCCTGTCAAACAGGAACCGAAGGAGGAACCAATGCAGCCGGTGTAGGAACTGGGACTGCAGCCTGCAGGGCTTGTAGGACCTGTAATGCTTTGGCAATGTCCTCAGCCGCGGGCATATTATGTTTGTCTGCTGGGAGCTCCTTAGCCTTCTCAGCCGGAGGCGCAGCAACATGCTTCTCTTTGCACTTTTTCTTAAGAGGGACAGCCTCAGCCACTGTCTCTACGGTCCTCTTTGTCTTACCTTGGTGAAGTTTCTCAGAACTTTTGCCTGTGTCCTTAGCCTTGCCTCCATCAAGTTTAGGGACTGAGGTAGATGCACTAGTATCAGCTGCAGAAGCCATTTCCTCTAGCTTTTTTGCCCTCTTTCTTAATGTTTTTGGACAGAAAGATTTGCAAATCTCACAATTGGCACAAATATGATTGGTGCCCAAACAGGAAATACAAAGAGAATGTCTATCTGCCTTTGCTATAATCAGTCCACAAGACTCACAATATTTAAACCCAGTGGGTCCTGTGCATTTCTTGGGCTTATCTAAGTGGGTTTCTGACACTGAGTAAGCCGAACAATTACCAATCTCAGGACTATATATATATAGGAACCGGGAATTTTAAATATAAATAAACGCCAACAGTTCCTGGAACCGAGCGCTATTCGGTTCCTTAAGAAAAAACGGAACCGAAAAAATACTTAAACAGGAACCAACCGTAGATAGGAAGCTAAACAAAAAACTAATGAAATCTAGAGAGAGGAAGCGGAAAGTACAGTTACGTAAGAACTTACCATAACAGTAGACCTTCAGAACAGCTCTTGCAGCAGGTTACACCATTAGGACTGAAGTCGACAGGCACCAGGACCCCACAGAAATGTTCTAGCTAGCAGTATTCAAGCGGGGAGCGCCCCTACGTCAGGCACAGTACATAAGAGGGCGGTCCCCCAGAATCCCCAGTTCTCCCGCCGGAGACTCCCGGACGTTGGATGACATCAGAAGAGGAGACTGAGGATCTGCCATCAAATGGCAGTCAGAGATGCTGAGACGCCTGATCCTAGGAGAAGGATGTTGGAACTAGAATGTACCTCCAGCGGGGATGGTGGGAGGGAAAGTACCTGCTGCAAGAGCTGTTCTCGAAGATCTACTGTTTCGGTAAGTTCTTACGTAACTGTACTATCTTACTTCGAGAAACAGCTCTTGCAGCAGGTTACACCATTAGGACCGATTCCCAAGCAATAATGGAAATCCCACACCATTGGGAGGAGGGAAGGTAGAAATCCTTAATGAAACCAAAGCCTAGGACAGAAGTCCTTGAAGGACTGCTAGACCAAAACCTGCTCTTCCCCTCGATGCGATATCCAAGCTATAATGCCTGATGAAAGTATGCATGGAGCTCCAAGTAGCTGCAGCACAAATGGCCGAGGTGGACACATTCTTAAGGTCCACAAAGGAGGTAGCCACCCCCCTTGTGGAATGACCCTTAACCGTGCCCAGTAAGGGTTTATTGCGCTTCTGGTAACAGAACGTGATACACTGAATGAGCCACCTGGACAGCGACAGTTTGGAAACAGGAGCTCCCATCATTCTGTGGGTAAAGGAGACAAAAAGCTGGTCTGATTTTTGATGGTGTTTGGTTCTGGTCAGATAGTACTGGAGACAGTTTGGTTCTGGTCAGATAGTACTGGAGACACCTATGCACATCTAGGGTGTGCAACAGGGCCTCTCCTCGATTCAAATAGTTGGGAAAGTACACTGGTAGATCGATGTCCTGATTAAGGGTGAGAGTTGAGACCACCTTAGGCAGAAATTTGGGATTAGTCCGTAGGGATACCCTGTCTTGGTGAAAAACCAAATAAGGCTCTTTGCACATGAGTGCATGGAGTTCAGAAATTCTTCTGGCTGAGGTAACGGCAACTAAAAACGTCTTCCAAGTGAGAAGACGTGGCTCGCAATCCGTGGCTGGTTCAAAGGGTGGCAGCACGAGCTGCTCCAGGACAAAGGGTAGATCCCATGGCGGAACTGGATCCTTAATCGGAGGTCTAAGGTGGAGAATACCTCTCAGGAAGGCTCGTGCCGTGTCCAACTGGGATATGGTGCGATGGCCTATAGGACAATGATAGGCTGATATGGCACAGAGGTGTACTTTGACTACCTCCTGTCTCTTTTTCAGACAGGCTTGGCCTACTTCTCGATCAAAGACAGACTTTTCTGGACAGTCCAGAGGCGAAAACCCCTGCGCTTGAGCCCATAGGCAAAAACGGCGCCATTTAATGGCATAAGTAGCATGAGTGGCTGGTTTTCTTGCGGCCACCAGAACATCAGCTACCTCTTGCGAGACCCTGTGTCACAAAATGGCTATGTCTCTAGGAGCCAAGCATGCAGGCTCAGCGAATGAAGGTCCGGATGGACCAAGGAGCCCTCCTCCTGAGACAAAAGTGAGAGCTGATTGGCAGAGGCACCGGAAGTTCCTGGGATAGCTGATGTAGTAGAGGGAACCAGATCTGCCTGGGCCAGAACAGCGCGATGAGTATCAGCATCGCTTGCTCTCTGCGAAGTTTCAGAAGAACCCTCTGGATCAACGGAAAGGGGGGAAAGGCATAGAGGAATCTGCCCGCCCAGGAGAGGGACAACGTGTCTCGCCAGAAAACACCAGGCCCTGAATCTAGCGAGCAAAATTTGGGCAGCTTTGCGTTGGATGGGGACACGAAAAGGTCTAACTTTGGTGTACCTCATCTGTGAAACAGATCCTCTACTACCTCCTGGAGTAGTTCCCACTCGTGGACTCTGGCTTGAGAGCAGCTCAGGCCATCTGCAATGATGTTGTCCACTCCTGGGACATGAACAGCAATGAAGTTTGCGCTGTGTTGTAAAGCCCAATCCCACACCCTCATGGCCTCCCTGCAAAGCGGGTAGGAATGGGTGCCTCCTTGTTTGTTGAGGTAATACATCACCGCTGAATTGTCTGTTTGTAACAGAAGGGTACCCGGTGGAAGGCCTGCAGGGCATAAAGAACTGCTCTCATTTCCAGGATATTTATGTGGAGATGAGTCTCTTGGGCTGTCCACAGGGCCTGAGACCAGACACCATTGAGGTGTGCTCCCCATCCGAGCCCTGAGGCATCTGTGGAGTGTGTCACAATCAGAGATGGCACAATGAAGAGGACCCCTGCTGATAGATTCTTCAGATCTAGCCACCATTGCCAATCCCGGATTACGTCTTCGTGATCCAGATTGGAAGTTGCAGATAGTCTTGCTTTTGATCCCACTGGACCCGTAACATCCACTGGGTGACCCGCATGTGGAGACGAGCAAGCAGGACTGTTGCAATGGCCGCAGCCATGTGTCCAAGCAGGCAAAGGACCAATCTGGCAGGAACGGTCTTCTTCGCTGAAATGTCCCGGATGAGGGATCTGGTGTGTTCCACCCTGTCCTGGGGAAGAAAAGCTTTCCCCTGGACGGTGTCCAGAACTGCGCCTATGAACTGCAGAGTCTGTGAAGTAACCAGGCGTGACTTCTCTTGATTGATCATGATGCCCAGTGTCTCGAACAGAGACAGAGTATAATGGATGGCGGACATCAAGGCCTCCCGAGAGGGCGCCATGAGAAGCCAGTCGTCCAGGTAGGGGAACACGTAGTGGCCTTGGCTTCTCAGAGTCGCCACTACGACCGCCATACACACGTGAATACCCGAGGTGCCGGCGACGTGATGAACCGGGGAGGGCTTGAACTGATAATGGTGGCCCTGGAACTCGAAGCGCAGAAACTTCCAGTGCCCTTGAGCAATGGGTATATGCAGGTAAGCGTCCTGCATGTCCAAGGACGCTAGAAAGGCACCCTACTTGAGCATGGGAATCAGACCTGGGAGGGTCACCATGCGGAAAAGTTTGTACAGGACGGACTCGTTGAGGTAGCTGAGGTCCAGTATCCGATGGAGGTCCCCTGTTTTCTTGGGAACCAGAAAGAAGTGAGAATAATACCCTGCACCCCTTTGGTTCCGTGGTACGTGCTGTACCGCTTCTTTTCCCAGGAGAGCGAGCACCACCTGCTGTATGAGCAGGACGTGCTGACCCGAGTAACGGGAAAGCAGGGGAGGTCTTGCCAGTGGGTGGTCAAGAAATTCTATAAAGTGACCTTTCTTGACGAATTGGAGAACCCACCGGTCGGTGGTAATTCCACCGCCACCCTGAAAAGTGGTAGAGGTGTGACCCCTGACCTTTTGTGCCCGTTGATCCAGAGGAGGGGGGACCGGGAAGGAGTCATGCTGTGGCAGCACTGCTCCCTGCAGGCTGGGCCAGTTTACTGTAGTGTTGGGCTCTGCCTGGGGACAACTTAGCCTGGGCTTTCCCCTGAAAGGTGCCCCTTTGTTGTTGGCCAGAACGTGGCTGCTGCCTTTGTTGCTGGCTGCGAAAATGACTCTGGTTCCTATGAAAGGAACTGGGCCTGGATCTGTACATGGCCTGTACAGACCTGACTGCCTTCCCAGCGTCCTGGAGTTTGGTGATAACCTTCTGAAAGGGTTCACCAAAGAGTACTTCGCCGTTGTAAGGGATGTCAAGAATGTTCTTTACGTCCGGGATGAAGCCGGAGACACGGAGCCAAGAGTGTCGCTGGAGACAGACGCCTGAAGCTGCAGCTCTGACGGATGAGTCCACAGAATCGTATGCGGCTCGTAGTACTTGGGTACCCACATCAGACCCTGTGCGGAGAAGGTTTAGGAGCTCTGCCTTCTGATCGCCATCCGGAAGCTTACTGACCAGGTCCTGGCCCTGTTCCCATAGGGTGTTCTGAAACTGTACCATGTGGGTTAGGTAGTTCAGGGACCTGATGGAGCATGAAGCAGCCGCATACATGAGTCTCCCCAGGGCATCCAATTGTTTGGATTCCTGGTCCGGGGGCTGTGTACTCTATGTGTTGCGGTCTTTGGGACCGGTCATGTGAGGCCATAATGACCAGGGAGTCTGCCAGAGGTTTTGAGCTAGGGCACTGGTCCTCTCTCGGGCCTTGTACAGGCGGTCAGCTTTCTTCAGCACCACAGGAGTAGAGTGTGGCTGCTTCCACGCAGCCTTGGTGATGTCCATGAAGGTGTCCACCAAGGGTGGCACTACCACAGGCTTTGGATCTTTCTGCCGAAGATAACAGGCAAGGCGCTGTCTTTCGGGGTCGAGGTCTTCAGCGTCCCATCCCATGTTGTCCTGGATGTGCCTCATGATCTCAGAGAAAGAGGGATCATCCGGAAGAGACCTGGGCAGATCATGTGGGTCAGGTGATGGAATGCTGAGTGGAGAAGGAGATCTGGAGTAATCCGAGGTATCCGATCTGGAGTCCTCCCCGGAGTATACCGCCGACGTCTGAGTCGCTTGAGGCTGGGAGACCCTGATGGAGATCTTGAGGGGAGGCCTTCTCCGATCCTTGTGTCTTCCCCTGGGAGGTGGAGTCTGGCTCCTTAGGGGTTGGTGGTCGTCCTGCTGGCCCCTGTGGTGGAGGAGGGGGCTTAGGAGGTGAAGGAGTAGGAGGAGGAGGTGGAGAAGGTTTTACAGGGACCACATCCTTTCGGATGGTGTCCCACCAGAAAGTAAAGAGGTCCTTTACTTCTTGCAGGTTCATGCCCGACGACGAGCCTGGCACCGGTGGTCTGTCACCGGGGTCGGGCATCGGGTCCGCGGGTGTCTCTGGGTTGGGTGACGAAGGTTCCCTTGGGAGCCCGGCATCCTCAGTGTCACCCACCTGGTCTTCGGGTAACGTTGTGTCCTCCTCCCGAGTCCCTGTGACTGGTGTCCACCGGTGACTGGGGGACGGTCTTCGGCTCCGGTGAATGTGAGGCTGACGTCGGTCACTTGGCCAATGTCTTCGGGTCCAGACGCCCAGCTGACGTCTGGTGCCTGGCTGGTGTCCATGGCTCCAGCGAACGCCTGGCTGACGTCGGGTTCGACGTCCGCTTTAGGGAAGTCAGGTCCTTAGTCTTCCTGGGTGGTGGATCTGGACCTCTGGGAGGCTGGGAGACTGACCTCGAGTCAGGGTCCCAACGTCAGGTCGACGACGAAGACTTGTGGCATTCTGAAGACTTGGAAGAGGCCCGAGAGGGAGTAGAGGAAGCCGAGGGCCTTGAAGTCTTGATGATCTGGAGAGTTGAAGAGCGCCTGAGGCTCGGATTTTGACCGGAGGGGGCTGGGAACGAGCCCTGGAGGAAAAGCGGTCTGACCTGGTGGAGCCTGAGCTATGGGAGTCCGAGACCTGGTTTGGGGATCTGGACCTTGCTTTCTCCCGGTGTTTATGGGCCTTGGAAGAAGAATCACCCCTGGAGGAAGGTTCTTGGTCCATCCTACTAAGTCTTTCTTCCAGCAGGTAAGCCTGAAGTGCCTTCTGACGGCGGATCCTGGTGCGGCTGTTGAACCCTTGGCAGAAAGTGCAGGCCTTGGTGTCATGGTCCAGGCCTAAGCACCGCACACAGAAGGAATGAGGATCCTTAAAAAGGATCTATTTTCCGCAGGCACACTTGGAAAGGTGTCCCTCGAGTGAAGGAGTTGGAGAGGACAACAGTTTGGAGAAACTCTTGAAGTTCTAAGTCATCGTGCACTAGGTAGAGGCCGATGCTGGCGAGTCGATGGTGGGAAAAGAACTGGGGATTATGGAGGACCGCCCCTTATATACTATGCCTGACGGGGGCCGGACCGACGTCGGGGGCCGTTCCCGCTGAATACTGCTAGCTAGAAAATTTCTGTGGGGTCCTCACGCCTGCCCGGTTCAGTCCTAATGGTGTAACCTGCTGCAAGAGCTGTTTCTCAAAGTAAGATCTGAAGCACTCAGAGTACAGCAGTTTGAAAGTGGCACGAGCCACATGAGAGTTCCATAATTTGCATACAATTCCATCTCTCCGGGCAGTTCAACACAGGAGACTGACTGCATTTAGTTTAATCATAATGAGTGATTCCTGGGGTTAGAATCACCATCTTGGCAGGATAGGGGGTCCTGAAACGTATGCCCGCAGCTTTAAGAGCTCTCATAATTGGGATATATGCTCTTCTTCGTGCCATCACCTCAGGTGCGTAATCGTCAAAATACAGTCTTTGGCCCTTAAAAAGCACCGCACCACATTTCCAAGCTGCATATAATACTGTCTCCTTATCTTGATGCCGCAGGAATTTGATCATGATTATTCGAGGACAGGTTCCCGGAGCAGGCCTGGGACCAAGGGTGTGGTGTGCGCGCTCTATTTCGAGTGACAGTCTGGTAGGTGTAGTATCTCCCGGAGTGTTTTCTGGATAAAGTGTCATCTCTGTGCCCCTGCCCCCTCAGGAATGCCAGACAGCCTGATATTATTCCGGCAATTCCTGCTTTCTGCATCCTCGGCGTGGTCCTGTAGGGCTTTAAGGTTGCGATGTGGCTGCACAATGGCCTGCTCCACCTCATCCATGCGTTTGTATCTGTTGCCTGGGCTTCACTGGCATCCTCGCGTTTCTCAAGCTTGCTAATATCTGTGCAGAGAGCAGTAGCTGTAGATCGCATTTCTTTTCGGAAGTCTGAGTCCAGTTAGCACTTGTGTCATTTGCCGTTGGAGTATTGTGTAGGGGACCTGGTCACAGGGTGCAGTGCTGTGGTGGGAGGCCGAGGAGGCCCAGGAGTCCTCGCTCTCTGAATCTTTGTCCTGTGATCACACCCTATCTTGGCGATCCAGAGGTCTGCGTTTGGTATCTTGTTTTTTAGGCATTGTACAACCTCTAGCTGTTTTTTTTCTTATTTGTGCCTAAAAGCTGTATTTAGGAGGCGATTTAATAGATCTCAGCAGGAGCCTCTTGTCCTAGGCTGTAGTCTGGACCATGACATCACCGGAAGTCTTGAACGTCTTAATTTTAAACTGATTCCTTTTATTTTTGTCTAACTACTTCATTGGCTCTTTTCTGTCACTGCCGCTGCAGAGCAATTTCTTCACCTAATTCTAACTTCGTGTCTGCTGTCTCGGTCCTTGTCATAATGCTCTTGCCTGCGAGCTCTGTCTGAAGCTCAACCTCACCACCCAGTGGCAATGCAGCCCTGCAGAAATTCCTCATGGAGCAATAGGCCAATGGAGGAGCAGGGTCTTCTGCCCCCCAAAAAGTTGTTGGCATCCTCTTGGACTTTCAGGCCACCATGGGCCAGGACAAGTCCTTGGGGAAACATTCTCATCGGGACAAGGATCAGCCTAAGGACCGTTTCTCCCCCCTCCCCCAACAGCGATCCCAGTCCCTGTTGCATTCATCTTCTTCACCTGGGATCATACCGTCCAGTGCTTTGGCTTCAACCCCTTCCTCCGTGCAAGCCTTTGTTCCTATCGGGTCCCCCACAGTGGAGAGTTCCCCAGCCTTTCTAGGGTTTTGGAGGGGCTGTCTGTCTCCGGGTCTGTGGCTCCAGCCCTACCATCAAGACCTCTTGAACTGAGGTCCACAGGCACTGGGCCCCACCACTCCTGCTATGATTAGTGGTGGTTCATCGGAGCTGGGTCCTTTGCCCTCTCCTTCGATACCTGTGTTGATACTTCCTTACCCTACTTCAGTGCAGTTCTTATCTGTAACTTCGTCTCTCATACAGCAGCTTGTTCCAGGCCTAGGCCTTCGTCGCCCTCGCTGTCAGGCACTGCTTTGGTGTTGATGCCAGTTCGACCTACCTGCCCCACACCCTCTAGAGAGCAGTCTGTATTACAGTCATCAGACTTGTTGCAGAACAGGCTGTCATAGAGGAGGAATATCACCCTGATCTCATCCTCCCTGATGAAGTGGGTGAAGAGGAAGATATTGAGGTGGATTTCTCTGACAGGTCTACTGTCTTCTCCAGGAGTGACTTGGTCAAGCACACCCCAAGGTCCCCCTGGAGAACCCCGCCTTTTTTTTTAAATGTATTTTTTATTAGGTTTTTTGTTTTTCCTTTACTATTACATGTATATCAGGAGACATTTTACAAACAGAACATTTTTTCTGTGATTACTTCAGGTTTGTTATTGTACAGGAGAGCAAAGCATATATTTCTTTTACATTGGTAACACATTGAGACCAAAACCAAACTTTCCTTAGCTGATATAGAATCAAGTCTGTCCAATCACCCACCCCCTCCTCCCCATCCCTTTCAAGGACCCACTCTCTAAAGGCAGAAATCGGTGTCAATTCTTGCGTGATTGACTGACCATCTCCGCCACTGGGCGGCAAAAACATCCATTCGATTGTTTAGTTTCACTGTAATGTTTTCCATCTAATATATATCATACACAATTTGTCTCCAATCTTGTATACTTGGTATAACTTTCGTCATCCATTTCCTTGTCAATGATTTTTTCGCCTCCAATAACAGAATGGGGAGCAGAGTTTTTGTCCAAGGGGGGGAGCGATCCGGGTAGACGGCAATAAGCACCATCTCAGCTGTAAGCTCAACTTGTTCACCTAGGCCCTCACTAATTTCATTTTGTATAATTATCCAGAAGGGCATTAAACATAGACAAAGCCACATTATATGTGCTAAGTCAGCTAATTCTGCTCCACACTCCCTCCAACAGGCCCCATATTTTCTTGGAAGATATTTAGTCAGGGTCGCCGGTGACCTGAAAAATCTTGATCGGCACTTCTAGGAGTATTCCCTCCACACATGTGATTTTGACCACTCTCAGAGATGAGGAGGACCAATCTTCGTCAGAGACTTCTAGGTCCAGATCCTTGTTCCAACTTTCTAAAATTGAGCTTGTTGATTCTTTTGATTGATCTCGCATCATTTTGTAAAAGTTACCAATTAAATGGTTCCAATGTTGCCCCTGAGAGTGGTCAATAAATAGTTTTAGAAGAGGAGGAAGGGGAGGCTTCAATTTAACCTGGATAAATCTATTGCGTAGAAGATGGTTTCTAATTTGGAAATATCTGAATTGGCCAAGACCTGGGAGGTTAAATTTTGATTTTCAGTCTTCAAATGATAGGATACCGTTTGGACCCAAGAACTAGAACAACTGCTCCAGTCCCAATCTGCGCCAGTGGGAGAAGGCTAAATTGCTGTGAGATGGGGCAAAAAGCTCATCTTGTGAAATTAACTTGCAGTATTCGTAAGTTAATTGGAGTGGCGCCTTCTCGTGCATTTTAAACCATATTTTTAAGACCTGTGAGGTAATGACTGTGAAGTTTTTTAAAGGGGGAGTTTTCCCTGAGGATGAAAATATAATTTTTTTTTATATCGTGCATGTCGTTCAAATGAAATTCCAGCCTCTTCCACTGGGAATTGAACTGATCGGAGAGCCAAAGTAAAAGAATTTTTAAAAAGGCTGCCTCTGCATACTTTGTAAGGTCCGGGAGATTTGTTCCTCCCTGAGCCAATGATAGTTTTAATATGGAAAGGTGAATTCGTGGTTTCTGTTTATTCCATATGAACTTTGATATCATGTTGTCCCAAGATTTAAAAAAATAACGAGATGGGAAGTATGGTATATTTTGGAATAAGTATAGCAGGCGAGGTAAAACATTCATCCTAATGGTTTCTATTCGTTGAAATAAGGATAATGGGAGATGGATCCATTTGTCCAAATCTTTATTGATTTCTACAGAGATAAGCTCATAGCTGATTAGTTCAATTAAAGAAAGGTAGTAAGGAATATGTATTCCTAGATATTTTATTTTGGTTAAGTGCTATTTTATTGTAAGACTTCATTTTGGTGGATATAGTTGTATAAAAGGGCCTTTATTTATGTTACATTTAATTAAAAACCGGCCAATTCTTCAAATCAGGTCAGTATTTTCCACGTCTCTGTGATCGATTCCGTAGGAGATAGAAGGGAAAGAAGTATGTCGTCCGCGAACAGACTGATCTTGTTTTCTGACTGCTGCATTGGTATGCCCTCTACCTTTCTCGAATTTCTGATTGCGCTAGCTAGTGGTTCAATATATATTACGAACAATAGTGGGGAGAGAGGACATCCTGGCCTATTAAGATCGGGGAGGATAGTCCCCTGTTTATTCTGATATAGGCTTTTGGCGAGGAATATATTTGGGTCAACCAATGCAGCAGTGAGTCAGGGAAACCAAAAGTTTTCAGCGTGTCCCATCGAAAGGGCCAGTATACTTTATCGAATGCCTTTTCGGCGTCAAGGTCTAAAAATGCAGAAGGTATCTTCCATGTTTGAATATATTTCAGGAGTATTGTTTTTCTAATATCTGTTGTTGACCTGTTTTTTATAAAGCTGGCTTGGTCCGGATGTATTATCGTTGGGAGAATTTTTTCTAGTCTTTTGGCCCAAATGGCC
Organism: Neoceratodus forsteri; assembly: GCA_016271365.2. NCBI lineage: Eukaryota > Metazoa > Chordata > Ceratodontiformes > Ceratodontidae > Neoceratodus > Neoceratodus forsteri. Next base: position 363,853,123 of record CM057449.1, on the reverse strand, counting down.
ATGAAAATCTTGTAGTCAGAGTTTAATATTGAAATCAGTCGGTAGACTGAGGGGTCTAGTTTATTTCATTAGGTTTGGGAATAGCTGCAATTGTAGTGTAGTCCCATGATTTGGGGGGGGGGGGGGTGCTTGACCAAAGGCCGTTTCTCTGAACAATTTGAGGAGTCTTGCTGTTAATTCTTTATTAAATATTTTATACCATTCGTTGAGGTAACCACCATCTCTATTTCCTCAGTTGTTATAGGGGCTTGCAGTTTCTGCACCTGTTCTGGTGTAAGTTTCGGTAACTGTGTTTGAGATAGAAATATTTGTCTGTCCTCTTGAGAAGAGGTATTGTGTGTTGTATAAAGACTTTGGTAATAATCAGCAAAGGTTTGTCTAATTTCGTCTTCTTTATGAGTTACCCTACCAGTTTGGGGATGTTTAATTTTTAGTATTGTTACTGCTCCGTGTTTGCCACTTTTTAAAGCAGTCTGTGGTGCTTCTTGAGCCTCCCTCATAATTTGTTTGTTTTAAATATATGAGGGACATTTGAATTTTTCATCCATGATTTTTGGAGTTCTGATTTAGTTTCTCTGATTTTGGCTTGTATTACCTTGTTCCCTTCTCTATAAAGTAGTTGACAAGTTTGTAGGGTTTTGGTGAGTTCCTGACATTTTTTTCTCTCTTTCCTTTTTTTTCCTGGAGGTGTAAGCAATGATCTTACCTCTTATGGTGACCTTCAAGAACCCCGCCTTTTTTGATGTTATAAAACTGCTCTTCTCCGCCATGGTGTTCCAGACTGAGGAAAAGGATGCACAAGGAGGAACCAGGTGGATTTCTAGGAGATTCTAGAATCTCCACCTAGAGTTATTCCTCCTTGCTTCCAGCACTGCATGGTGCTGCCTGGCACAGGCCTAGCGTGGTTCCTGCTATGCCCAGAAAGGCTGATAAGCTTTACCAGGCACCTTTGGCACTGCCTTTCTATGCGGCCCAGCCAGAAACCGACTCCATGGTAATCAAGGCTGATCATGACCGGTCTAAGGTGGCCAAGCACCTTAGCTCTTGCAGCAAGCTCCACAATTAGGACTGACGCCACCTGGTGGCGGTTTCCGGCATTTTTTTCTTCCAGCAGTACCGACGTGGGAACACCCACTGCTGACTTCGGCTCCACCCCCATCGTCTCCCTACATAAGGGAGGAGTTCCCCACGTGCTCCAGTTCTTTCCTTCCGCATAGTCAGGGTTAGTTCACTCGGCTACAGCACAGTACCGATCGCTTCTTCTCCACAGATATAAACCATTTTTTTTTTTCTTTTGCTACATTGCTTCTATGTCCTCTTCCCATCTCAACAAGTGCACTTGTGGGTGACAGATACCCGCCAAACACGGTCACTTGGCATGCCTTTACTGCCTTGGGCCCGACCACGACACCGACGCCTGTCCTCATTGTCAGGTCTTTAATTCATGTACGCGGATCAGGTGTTCGAAGTCTCTCGTGGCCTACCTCAATGAGACCAAACTTGCTACCATGGAACAGGCCTCCTTGGGGGAATCTGATCATCCTCCCACCCGCAAGACACTTAAACACCGGGAGCAAGACAGAGGGAGGTCTCACTCCAAACACAGGTCTTCGGGCTCGAAGTACAGGTCTTTGGGATACAAATCCCGCCTCATGACCCTCAAGCCCGCCTCTGCTGTACCTAAGCCTTCCAGATCCACCCTCCAGCCTCTGAGGGTTCTTCAGCCCGCTGAGAAATCGATGGGCGCAAGTAAGTTCTCCTCCCGCTCGGCCTCTTCCTCGAAGGCTGACTCCCGGGAGCCGAGCAAGGCCTCCGGGTCTTCTAGCAGCACGGCCTCCTCCTTGCCACCAAAACCGCATGACTCCGACCGGCGCTCACCCCGGCTACAGACCGGCGCTCTGTTGAGAAGTCCACCAACCACAAAGCCAACCACCATAAGGCTCATGCCTCTGAAGGACGTCCGTTGGCGCATAAAGATAAGCGGACACCAGACTGACGTCTGCCTGTGGCCCCTCCGGCCCCTGTCCCGATGAGTTATTCCGCTGCTGGTTGTTGTTCCCCGACGCCGATTACCCCAGTGCCTCCTGATGTCTGCTCTGGCACCCCTTCTCCTCGGTTGCCAGCCCATCTGCCGGACCCCGACTGAGGTGCTAACGCAGCCCCCTCTTAGACCTACGCTAGCCGACAAGGGCGCTGACCCGATGCCGGTACCCCGACAGCAGACTGACGCCGGCTCGGGTGCTCCTCCTCCTACACCCGGTTCACCTAAGCTGAACCTCTCACAGGTAAAGGGGCTCTTCTCCCACTGGTGGGATACTGTTAAGAAGGATCTCCCAGTGGGCGCGCCCCCTCCCATGCTGGTGCCTGACCCGGTCGATGTTGAACTGATGGATGGTGGGGCGGAAGAGGAGCCCCGTCCTAGCAAATGTGCTAAGAAAACCAGGAGGACTAAGGCCAGCAGTTCCTTTCGCTCTCCCTCTCCTTCACCGGACAGGAGGCATAAAAGGAAGAGATGCAGCCCCTCACCCTCTTCCACGCCGAACTCCTATGTGGACTCTGCCTCTTCAAGTCCCGATTCCTACATGGAGCCAGACCTAGGGGACTCTGAAGGTCTTCCCAAATCTCCTCCAGATGACCCAAGCTTCATGGAGGTATTGAGGCACATTCAGGCCAACATGGGCTGGGACACTGAGGCCCTGGACCCCGAGCGACTGCGGTTGGCTAAATACCTACGACAAAAAGACCCAAAGCCGGTGGTCATCCCTCCCACGGTTGACACCTTTCAGGATGTCACCTGTGTGACCTGGAAGCTGCCTCATTCCTCCTCTGCCGTGCCTAAAAAGGCTCATCAGCTTTACCGGGCACCTTCTGACCACCCTTTTTTGGCCAAACCACCAGCTACAGACTCTGTGGTGATTTCGACGGCTTATGACCGTTCGCAGAGGCCCAAACACCTGAGCACCCAGTCACCTGACAGAGAATCAAAGCAGCTGGATTCTATGGGCTGTAAGATGTACTCTGCTGCCACCTGCAGCATCAGGAGTCTAAACTTCCTGACACACATGGTACAATTCCAGAACGCCTTTTGGGAACAAGGATTGGACATTGTGCAGAGCGTGCCCAATTGCCCTCAGTGGGCAGAGCTTGCCAAGCTTTTACAGACCGACTCAGACGTGGGTACCCACATTCTGCGGTCAGCTTATGACTTTGCGGACACCTCCTCTAGGGCAGCTGCTACTGGCATTTGCCTCCAACGCCATACGTGGCTTCGGGTTTCTGGGTTCGATCCAGACGTCCAAATCAACCTACCTGATGCTCCCTTTAAAGGCTCCGTGCTCTTTGGCGAGGACACGGAGTGGATCTTCACCAGGCTGCAGGACTCCGGAAAGGCTATCCGATCCGTGCAGTCTATGTACCGCCCGAAAGAGGGGTGAGCTTGTAAGCCTCATTTTCGTGGCCATGGGGTACATCAGCTGCAGCAGCGTCGCTTCCACCAGCACTCGCAGTGAGGCAGCTTCAGTCGTAGAGAAGAAGCCAGAGGATCTTCTGCCTCCATCTCTAGACATGCCAAAGCAGCCACTGCCACCCTTCCTTCCCCTCCCACCGCCTGACTACACAGGCTACCCTCCTTCCCTAGACATTATGTCAGGGGAGCCAGTAGGAGGTTGCTTTCCCTCTATGCGGATTCGTGGGGTCAAGTGACCTCCTATGAACTTCGGGCACTCTACACAGTTAGATTCCATTCTGCCACACAGACCACCGCCCCCATCCCGTTATCCAAGGGAACACAGAGCGCTGGTCAGAAAGGAGATCCTATCCCTTTGCACAAGAAGGCCATTGAGCCGGTTTCACCAGCCGAAAGAGAGAGAGAGAGAGAGAGAGAGAGTTTTTCTCCCATGTCTTCCTGGTCCTGAAAATGTTGGGAGATCTCAGACCCATTATGGGCCTCAGTGATCTAAACCAACGAGTCTCTTACAAGAGATTCAGGATGGTTTCCCTCCCCACTCCTTCTGCTCATTTCGGCGGGAGACTGGTTGGTAACTTTGGACATGCAGGATGCCTACCTGCATATCCCTATTGCCAGGAACCATCGAAGATTCCTGAGATTCAGGTTCGAAGATGAGGACTATCAGTTCTGAGTCCTTCCCTTCGGCCTCTCTTCAGCCCCCATAGTCTTCACCAAATGCCTGGCAGTAGTGGCCACGGCACTTCGATGACAGGGCCACTTTGTGTTCCCCTACCTGGATGACTGGCTTCTCCTGGCCCCCTCCAGGTCTCGTCTGTTGGAAACCATCAAGGATTCCATCTCGCTCTTTCAGTGCCTGGGAATCACCATCAACAGGGATAAATCTCATTTGCTCCCAGTCTGGATTCTCCAATTCATCAGAGCTCTTTTGGACACCACTATCGGGAAGGTTTTTCTTCCCTCCGACAGAGCGGGTTGTATTCAGGTCCTGGCATCTCAGATCTCTTCAGCCTGAAGAGTTCCGGCAAGACTCCTCCTCAGGCTGTTGGGACATATGGCTGCCACCATAGTATCAGTTCCTGTGGCACGCCTGTGCATGAGAACCATTCAATGGTCCCTAAGAGTTCAGTGGGATCAGACAGTCTGGACGCCTCGATCAGGATCTCTGAGCCAGTCCGCTGGGAATTACACTGGTGGATGTCGTCCAAAAATTTTCTGGCAGGCATCCCCTTCCACGTAGGGGTACTGTCCCAGATTCTGTCCATGGACGTGTCGTCCGTTGGGTGGGGTGCTCATTTGGGGACATACCGCACTCGAGATTCTTGGTCCTCAGTAGAGGAGGCTCTGCATATTAATGTCTTGGAGCTGAGAGCGGTCCTTTATGCTCTCCAAGCCCTGGTCATGGTCCTAGCACCCGGCCACCTCTTGGTACAGACAGACAACACTTCGGTGATGTTCTACATCAACAAACAGGGCGGCACGCACTCTTATCCCCTCTGCAGGGAAGACATGCAAGTGTGGGACTTGGCTCTCGAACATCAGCTTTTTCTGACAGCGGCACATGTTCCCAGGGAACAAAACATACTAGCAGACACACTCAGCAGGACAAAATCGCAAACCCATGAATGGGAATTGCTTCAAGAAGTCGTAGATCACATCTTCTGTCAGTGGGGACACCAGACATGGATCTTTTCAAGTCACGATTCAACGAAAAACTGCTGAGTTCCTGCTTGCTAGGTCCAGAGCCTGGAGTTTTCTGGCAAGACGCATTGTCCCTCTGCTGGAAAGAGGAGGTTCTAGGGATGTGGATATGTTGTTCAATCCACACTGTATGGCAGGTTCCTTGCCGCTTTAAGATAGGCCAGAAAGTCTTCAAGCTGGCTCCTCCCACCCACCCAGGTGGTAAAACCCTTGGCTCCACCCTATGATGCCAGATCTTCCTTACCGCTTGGAAGCTCAGGTTCCCTCCTTAGCGCTCTTGCGTCTTTAGGCCTGGATCCTAATCCTTCGTTTTTACCAAAAATTGTTTTAAAATTTACAAGACTTAAGTCTTCCACTTCCTTTGCAGCTGCAATGGATTCAAAATCTACTCCTGGCCTCCGTCGGTGCCCTTGCGGGCAAAAGATGTCTCAGAACGACCCGCACACCATGTGTGTTTACTGCCTGGGGCTTGCCCATGATCCGCAGGCCTGCGATCTCTGCAAGTCTTTTATGGCTTCGGTTCTAGAAGACCACGCTGCCTGACTTCAACTGGGGTGCCCTGAGAGACCGTTTCCACCAGTGAAGTCGAAGGAGGCCCGTTGGGCAGTGTCCGTGGCTGCACAGCTGGAGCAGTTAATCGCCCTCGAGGAAGAGGTGGCCCAGGCCGCTTCCTTGGCGTCGGCATTTATCCCACTCTCCTTGGACTCCTCCTACACTGCTTCTTTTAAGGAGCTTTGTCAGTCCCTCTCCACCAAGGGAAAAGGGCCCTCTGGGACTCGCACGAGTAGGTCGAAGAAAAAGGAACCGAAAGGTAAGTCCCACCGTCGATGTTCGTGGGAGCGGGAGAGATCTCGTTCCCCTGAGCGTCCGCTTTCGACTTCGGTCGAGGTTGCAGCTAAGGTCACTGGCTTCATAGTGTCCCCGTCAGGTCAGACGGCCGAGACTCCCGACGATGCGGTCGAGATGTTTCTCGACCCGTTAGATGGGCTGTCGACTGGAGAAGCCAATAACCCTTTTTCACCGGTACCCCCGGTGGTTACTGAGGACTTGCCTCGGCCTCCCATGCCGAAGTCCCTGGTCAAGGACCCTGAACCAGGGGATGAGGTTTCCCCCGCCCCCTCTTCGACCCACCATCTGTGACCCAGACGGTCTCGGTATCTGTCCTCCTCCGTATCGGGTAGGTCCCGCTGACATCGGCAGTCTCGGTCCTGGCATCACGAAAGCTGTGTCGCCGTCTGCCTGAGAATAGGACTCTGCAAGTTAAGGCTTGTGCTATGCGGACATGATGTGGCAGCAGCTCTCATTAGCCAGTAACAAGCCGACTCAGTCGCCGTCACCAGCCATTAAGTGGCTGTCACCCGAAAGGCCAAAGCAACTTCTCGCCATCGGCTACTTAGTCGAGGAGCCAACTCCAGTACAGATTGCTCGGCCAAAACCGGCTGCTCCACCCATTGTGATGGAACCACCGCCCCCACAACCGAAGACTGGGGCCCCGACCAAGGATTCTCGGTCAGGTCAGGGCTAGCCCCACAGGTTGTCGGTCACCCTCACCCCCGATAGGCCTCAGCAAGCAGAGGGTGGTTCAGGCGCTCAGAAGCTGTTTGCGGACTCCTTGGAGTCCAATGGCTCCTCCCTGTATTCCAGGCCCCTCGACCTGGAATCCTCTGGGGGTCTGTCGGTGGACGAGAGCCCATCCTCATTCCTGGGAATTCTTTGGCTCATCTCAGTCCACTGGGATGCAGCTCAAACCTGTGCAGAAACAGGCTAGATATCCCCTCAGAGATTTTGGACCAAGGGGAGTCCTCCACAGAGACCTTCCCAGTGGCCAAGGCCATTTTTGGTCTGGCCCTGGAGTTGTGGCAGCAGCCTGCATCCTGTCCTGCACCTTCAGCCAGGATGGTTCGCAAGTACGCAGTCCCCACCGGTTCCCTCTCCGGTTTTTCGAAGCACCCCTCAGCTGAAGGGCTGGTAACAGACAGTCTTCTAACCCTAGGAAACACTCATTATGATTAAACTAAATGCAGTCAGCCTCCTGTGTTGAACTGCCCGGAGAGATGGAATTATATGCAAATTATCGAACTCTCATGTGGCTCATGCCACTTTCAAACTGCTGCCTTAGCAACTGCTGCACTGAGAGTGCTTCAGATTCTTTACTTCGCCTGCCTAGTAAGGACGTCCTGGAGAGCTCTCCTTGAACTGTCTTCAGAAGTCATAATCTGTGTGGATAAGTACTCATTTTGAGTTTTATTTCAGATTGCTGCCTTAGAAGTTTAGTTTTTAATAATTGTACTGTAGTTTTGGTTTTTTAGCGGTTCCCTGGAACCGAGGGTTCCGCTCCTTCTCTCTAGATTTCATTAGTTTTTTGTTTAGCTTCCTATCTACGGTCAGTTCCTTTGACCGGTTTATTTTAATTAACTTTCAAGTATTTTTTCGGTTCCGTTTTTTTCTTAAGGAACTGAATAGCGCTCAGTTCCAGGAACTGTTAGCGTTTATCTTTAAAATTCCCAGTATATATATATATATATATATATCTATATATCTATAAAACCCACTTAGATAAGCCCAAGAATCACACAGGACCCACTGGGTTTAAATATTGTGAGTCTTGTGGTCTGATTATAGCAAAGGCAGATAGACATTCTCTTTGTATTTCCTGTTTGGGCACCAATCACATTTTTGCCAATTGTGAGATTTGCAAATCTTTCTGTCCAAAAACATCAAGAAAAAGGGCAAAAAAGCTAGAGGAAATGGCTTCTGCTGCTGATACTAGTGCATCTACCTCAATCCCTAAAAGGGATGGAGGCAAAGAGAAGGACACAGACAAAAGTTCTGAGAAACCTGACCAAGGTAAGACAAAGAGGACTGTGGAGACAGTGTCTGAGACTGTCCCTCTTAAGAAAAAGTGAAAAGAGAAGCATGTTGCTGCACCTCCGGCCGAGAAGGCTAAGGACCTCCCAGCAGACAAACATAATATGCCCTTGGCTGAGGACATTGCTAAAGCATTACAGGTCCTATAAGCCCTGCAGGCTGCAGCCCCGGTTCCTGTTTCACAGGAACCTTAAATTACTTATGGTGAGGAGGATGAGGAGGATTTTGAAGGGGAACCGATATGCCCTGAAGTCTCCCTTAAGCAGGAGTTCGAGTCCCCTCTTAGGGGCCCAGAAGAGCATTCCTCCAATTATACTTTTGTAAAAAGCATGGTGGAGACCCTTAATCTCCCTCTTCAAGAGACTGAAGAGGTGGAGGAAGCAGAATTCCTCAATATGATGGGTTTAACTCCAACAAAACGACTTCTTTTGCCAATGCATAAGTCCTTAAAAAAGACTGCATCACAGATACTGCAGACCCCAACTTCTATCCCTGGGGTAGATCAAAAAAAAATCTGACAAAAAGTATCAGCTAGACAGATCAACTGCTGAATTTTTGTTTCACCATCCCGACACAGAAGTGGTGGTTCAGGCTGCTGCCTGTGGCAAAGCCAGAATACCACTGGCTACCCACCCTCCGGATAAGGACTCATGAAAAATGGATGCCATGGGAAAAAAGGGCTACATGGCTGCTTCCTTGTAAATCAGGCGTGCCAACTACATGGCATATGGGGTACACTACCAAAAGTCACTCTGGAACACAGTTTTAGCTCTTGCCGACAAGGTTCCAGGTGAAGTGGCAGTGGATCTGCAAGAAACAGCAAGGGCTGCACTTGATGCCACTAAATATCAATTCCATATGGCAGTGGATGCCAATGACACAGCTGCCAGGCTAATGGCATTAGCTGTCTCCCTTAGGAGATTTGCATTGCTAAGGGCCACCAACCTTACCGCAGATGCACAGGCCAAGGCAATAGATTTTCCTGTGGAGGATAAATCATTGTTTGGTGATAAAACTGAAGCATGTATGAAAAAAGTAGAGGCATACAAGTCTACTTTTCAAAGCAGCTCGAAGGACAGACTTTCTACTTTCTAAAGGTCAAATAATAGGGGAGGCAGGGGTAGGGTTTTTTTTATCCCAAACCCTCTTTTCAGACACAGGCCTCTCAGTCACAACAGCAAGCAAGAGGCTATTTCAGAGGAAGGGGCAGTAGAGCGATGAGAAGAGTATCTACTTATCCTCAGCCTCAGACACAGACCCTCACAGAACACCTGATGGGCTCTTTCAGATCACATCTCCCTTTTGTGGAACTACCAGTGGGCAGCAGTTTGGCTCACTGCCTCCAAGGGTGGCATATTATCATCACTTCACTCAACTTCATCTCATTTCATTTCCCAAGTTGGGAACAAGAGCTTTCACACCAGTCACCCCTGCAGACAGGATTTTACTGGACAGAGGTCAAACACCTTTGTTGAATCAAAACAGTGGAACAGTGCCCTTAAATCAAAGGGGCAGAGGGGTATATCCACATATTTCTTTATAGAAAACCTATTTTGGATCTCAGAATGTTGACACATTTTCAAAGCCAAAAAAAAAAACACTTCAGAATGCCACTCTGGCATTATTCATTCCCACAGGCTGGCCTCAGGCCAGTATCAATTGGCAACACTTTTTCGGCCTAGTCTCTGTTTCAAGGCCTTAAAAAAAAAAAAAAAAAAAAAAAATTTTTGTTTCCTCTACCTGGACAACTGGTCGATAGTGGGTCAGTCCCTGCAACATGCAGAGCACTTCCTGGCTCTAATAAAATCCCTGTTTTCTCAAACAACCAGAGGTCCCAGCAAAAACAACAGTACAAGTACTGGAGTTTATGGAAGCAGAAGTGAATAACACCCTAGGCAATCTTCTTGTACCAGAGAAACCCAAATCAGCCAGAGAATTCCTCAGGCTACTGGGCACAAGGTAGCTGCCCCAGTGACTCTGGTTGCCAGATTTCATGAAAACATCCGGTTTGCCTAGGACAGTGCTAGTCACAAAGAACAGATTCTGTCCAGGATGACTCCGGCCACCCACATCCTCGTATAGCTACTGCAGCGGTGGCTGGACAAACAAAACCTTAGAATAGGTGTTTTGTTCACAAGGGAACATTTGTTTCTTTAGTTCTTACATCAAATGCTTCACTTTTAGATGAGAAGCACACAAGTTTGATCATGCAGCAAGTGGCACATGATCTCCCCAAGAGTTCCTATTACACTCCACAATTATGTACTACATAAACAAACAGGTAGTAACCAGGTCAGCCTCACAGTGCACAGGAACAATGGGGCTGTGATCAATGACGCACTCTATGGGAGTATCCTAATCAGCCATGCACCTGCAGCAAAAGACAATGCTTTGTCAGCTCCCTCAGCAGAATAAGTCAGGACCACCACTAGTGGTTCCTGAACACTCAGATGCTCATTACAATCTTCAGGGGATGGGGCACTCCACAGGTGGATTTTTTTTGCCTTGGTAGAAAATCACCAGTGATCAATGTACTGTGCAGGCCTCTTCTCAGGGTCAGATTCTCCTCAGCTGTGGGCCCTTGATTGGACGGGGGAGTTTTTCTCTATATGCCTTCCCTTCTTCTCCCATTGGTATTCAGGACCCTGCTGAAACTGAGATACTAACCAGCAACAATAATATTAGTTTCACCGAATTGGCCGAGACAGCACGAGTACTGGGCTTCTCTTAACTCTGTCAGTAGTTCCTCCAAGTCACTTGCCCAGGAGGCACAATTTGCTGACCACCTCTCAAGGCAGGATCCAGTATTCCAACCTCGAATCACTGAGGCTCAAAGCCTGGCCCTTGAGGAATTAGAAGTTGATAACCTTAGACTGCTACATCCGGTATTGCCAATGCTTAAGGGTTCCAGGAAACCTTTTTGCACCAAGAAATACAGGTTACTCACCTGTAACAGGAGTTCTAGGAGTGGTATATATATATATATTTTTTTTATTTAGTTGGTTTAACCAGGTATAGTACACTAAGCTGAAAGCTTTTTTACAGGAGCGACCTGGGAGCACAAGGAGGTTAAGTGACTTGCTCAATATGCAAGTGGAAGCTGTGGGATTCAAACCCATGTCTGGTCTGCTGGATGTCACCAGATTTGCAGCTCAGAGCCTTAGACCACTGCGCTATACTGCCTCAATGTTGTTATGTTGTTCATCCACACCTACTGGCAGGTTCCTTGCCTCTTTAAATCTTGCCGGAAGGTCTTCAAGCTGGCTCCTCCCACCCACCTGGGTGGTAAAACTCTCAGCTCTGCCCCATGACGCCAGATCTAGCCCTCTGGAAGCCAGGTTGCACGTCGAAGCTGGGGAGGTAGGGTTGGTCGTGTGGATGAACAACATATATCACTCCTAGAACTCCTGTTACAGGTGAGTAACCTGTATTTCCAGGGACATGGATATGTTGTTCAATCCACACTTACTGGCAGACTCCTAGCAGTTCTCCAGGAGGAGGAAGGCAAGGCGCGCAACCCCTACTTGGGATATAAGGACTGGAGAACAGAGGTCCCAAAACCAGCATCCTGGCGTGACTCAAGGTCGATGTGGTAGTGGGTAATGAAGGTGTGTGCTGACTTCCAGGTAGCATCCCTGCAGATTTCCTGGATAGGGACAGCCCTGGAAGCAGCCACCGATGCAGCTGTATGGCTGGTAGAATGAGCTCTTATCCCTTTGGGAGGCTCCATGCCAGCCAACCTGTAGCAGAGATCTATGCAGGAGGTGACCCACCTACCCATCGTCTGCTTGGCTACAGGTCTGCCAGGTGCGGCTTCAGCATAGGTGACAAACAGCTAGTGAACCTCTCTTCGAACTTCAGCCGTCCGCTCCTTGTAATAAGAGAGCGCTCTTCTAGGGTCCAAAGTATGGAGCCTATATTCGGCCTCTGAGGTGTGATTGGGGTAGAACACTGGCAGAGTCAACACCTGGTTAAGGTGCAACTCCGACACCACCTTCGGAAGGAATTTCGGGTGGGGGCGCAGGACAACCTTGCCCCTGTGGAAGACCAGATAAGGAGACTCTATGGAAAGCACCTGGAGCTCTCCCATCCTTCTGGCTGACGTGATAGCCACCAAGAAGGTGGTCTTCCACGATAGGTGAGAAATATCACACCTGTACATCGGTTCGAATGGCTTGCCCATGAGCTTAGCCAGTACCAGCAATAGATCCCATGGAGGTGGAGATTCTCGCACCGGAGGGGATATGTGATCAAGGCCTTTGAAAAAGCGCTCGACCACCTTCTCCTGCACCACCAACTGCTTGCTGGCTCGCACCCGGTAAGCAGAGATGGCTGCCAGGTGCACCTTAAGGGTCGTTGACCGAAGCCCTAGCTGAGAAAGGGACCACAGGTAGTCCAGAATGCTAGCCAAGGAACAGGAGGAAGGGTCCAACCCCTTATCCTGACACGAAATGGAGAATCTCTTCCATTTGAAGACATAGCATTTTCTGGTTGACTCCTTACAGGATGCCTCAACAACGTTGAGGACCTCCTTGGAAAGACCCAAGGCCTGGAACTCTAGCCGCTCAAGAACCAGGCCGTCAGGTGCAGGGACAGAAGGTCCGGGTTGAGTACCTTCCCCGTTGACTGAGATCAGGTCCGGGCAGGCTGGAAGTCACCTCAGGAGCCTGGAGCTGAGGCTGAAGAGATCTGGATACCAGAACTGGCGGGGCCAGTGTGGGACTACCAGAATAACCTGCGCCTTGTCCCTCCTCACCTTGAGAAGCACCTTGTGGATCAAGGGAAATGGGGGAAAGGTGTAGAAGAGGCCCAGGATCAATGGCCTCGAGAAGGCATCCCCCTGCAGCGAGCCCTGCTGAGGGGGGCAGGTGTGAAACAGCCTCAGCTTCGCATTCTCCCTGGAGGCAAACGGGTCCACCCGAGGAGTGCCCCAGTGGGAGAATAGATCCTGTACTACAGTCGTGGACAAAAATATTGGCGCCTTTGCAGTTTTTTCTAATAATGCACCATTCCTTCCAGAAAACTGTTGAAATTAAAAAATATTTTGGTATCCACATATGTATTTCTTTGGTTTGCAGTGGAATAAAACACAAAAGCAGAAAAATTTACCAAGTCTTAGCTTATTCCACACAGAAATCCTTAACTGGCCCAGATAAAATTATTGCCACCTTTTAGAAGTAGTTAGAAATAATTAGATTTCAAGCAGGTGATTCTCCTTCACTTTGGAATTGAACTCACCTGTGGTGAGCTGCAGGTGCCTGCAATATAAAAATCATTCAACCAGTTTGAATAGAGAAAAGGACTCATTCTCCTGTTTTGTGTCACTGTGTGTACCGCAATGAGCATGGAGAAAAGAAAGACAGCCAGAGAATTGTCTGAGGAGGTCAGACAGAAGATTGTAGCCAAGCATGGACAATCTCAAGGCTACAAATCAATCTCCAGAGACCTTGATGTTCCTGTTTCCACCGTATGTACGTATCAGGAAGTTTAAGGCCCATGGCACTGTAGCCAACCTCCCTGGACGTGGCCGCAAGAGAAAACTTGCTAGAAGATTGCAGCGCAGGATTGTTTGAATGGTGGAGAAAGCACCTCGATCAACTACCAAACAGATCCAAGCTGACCTTCAGACACAAGGTATGACAGTTTCAACTCGCACCATCCGTCGCCAACTCAATGAAAGGGGCTTATATGGTAGAAGGCCCAGGAGGACCCCACTGCTGAGAGAGAGACATAAGAAAGCCCGACTGGAGTTTGCCAAAACACACCTGAACAAGCCAAAATCCTTCTGGAGAATGTCCTGTGGACAGATGAGACCAAATTAGAGCTTTTGGTAAAGCACATCATCTCTATGTTTACAGAAACAAAATGAAGCCTTCAAAGAAAAGAACACCTTCCTACAGTCAAACATGGAGGAGGTTCAGTGATGTTTTGGGGTTGCTGTGCTGCCTCTGGCACTGGGTGCCTTGAACGTGTGCATGGCATCATGAAATCTGGAGCTTACCAGGCCATTGTGGAGCTCAGTGTTGAACCCAGTGTCAGAAAGCTGGGTCTCCGTCGAAGGTCATGGGTCTTCCAGCAGGACAATGACCCCACACACACTTCAAAAAGCACCCAGGAATGGTTCAAGACAAGACGCTGGACTGTTCTGAAGTGGCCAGCAATGAGCACAGATCCAAATCCCATTGAAAACCTGTGGAGAGATCTGAAAACAGCAGTTGGGAGAAGGCACCCTTCAAATCTGGGAGAACGGAGCAGTTTGCACAAGAAGAGTGGGCCAAACTGCCACTAGAGAGGTGCAGGAAGCTCATCCATGGCTATAGGAAGCGGTTGATTGCAGTTATTTTGACCAAAGACTGTGCTACCAAATATTAAGTCTAGGGAGCAATAATTTTGTCAATGTCATTTCTTTTCATTTTCTGATTTAAAAGGATAGACAGTATTAAATTCTGAATGGAAAAACAAAGGTTCTGTAATATTAACAGAGAAATAATTGTGGAGACCAAATGTTGTTAATTTCAACTTATGTTTAGAGGAAATTGTGAGTTATTTGAAAAAAAGTGCAAGGGCGCCAATATTTTTGGCCACGACTGTACCTCCGGCAGGAGAAACCACTCATGAGATGCAGCACCTATCCGGCTTAGGGCATCGGCCAGAATGTTGGAGGCTCCTGCCACATGGATGGCTAGGAGATTCACCTCCAGTCTGCTCACGAGAGACCAAGTACGGAGAGCTTCCTTGCACAGAGGCAAGGAGCACGTCCCGCCTTGGCTGTTTAGGTAGTACATGGTCGTGGTGTTGTCTGTCTGGACCTAGACCATTTGACCTCGTACAAACGGAGCGAAGGTGGTGAGGGCTAGTCAGACCGCTCGAAGCTCCAGCAGGTTGATGTGACATTGAGACTCCTGAGGGGACCAGAGGCCATGCACTCCGAGCTCCCCCAGATGGGCACCGCAACCCATCAGAGAGGCATCGGTCGTTACAGTGACTGTCAGCTCTGGGAGGACAAACGGGATACCCTCCTGCAGATGAGCTGGAACGAGCCACCACTGGACAGCGTTCCACATCTCCTGGGTCACTATCACTGGCTGGTCCAGAGGACTGGATTGCTGTGACCACTGGTGGGCCAGCCCCACTGAAGGGGATGCATGTGCCAGCAGGCCCAATGGACCACGCTGGTGCAGGCCGCCACGAGGCCCAGGAAGTCATGGGTTGGGCGCAACTGCCCAACCAGAAATGACTGGGCAAAGGAGGAAAGAACCTCGGCCCTGTCCGCCGGGAGCCATGCTCTGGCTAGAAGAGAGTCGAGCTCTGCCCCGATGAACTGAATCACCTGTATTGGCACGAGTTCAGATTTGGCCTCATTGGTGAGGAGGCCAAACTGAGAGCAGACCTGGAGGGCCAGATCTCTGGACCGCTCCACCTCCGGCTTGGAGGAGGGTGCAATCAGCCAGTCGTCTAGGTAAGGGTACACCCGGACCCTTCGGCGCCACAGGAATGCTGTCACCACTGCCATACATTTGGCGAAGACCCTGGGAGCTGGAGAGAGGCCGAAGAGCATGGTCCGGAACTTGTAAAGGGATCCCTCCGCTCCGAAGTGGAGGAATCGCTGGTGTGACGGACGGATTGGGACGTGAAAGAACGCATCTTGAAGGTCCAGAGAACAGAACCATACGCCTCGTTCCAAGGATGGGATAATCTGAGCCAGAGTGACCATACTGAAGGTTCGAGACCTTAGGAACTTGTTCAGGTCGTGTAGGTCTAGAATGGGGTGCCAGCGCCCCCCCCCATCCGTTTTGGGACCAGGAAGTACCTGGACACAAACCCTGGGTCTGATGGAGGATCTGCCACCTCCCTGATCACCTCCTTCTGGAGGAGCAGGGCAATGTCGGCTCGACGAGCAGACAGAGGCTGCAGACCCTGTAGGGCGACTGCTTGACAGGGTGGGGACTGCTCGAATTCCAGGGGCAGACTCTTTCTTACCACTTCTAGCACCCAGCGGTCCGTGGTGATATCTGACCAGGCAGAAAGGAAGTGGCGGAGCCGTCCCCCCACGGGGGAACCCGGGGAGGAGTGACGAGGTTGGGGGCGACACCCCTCAACCCGTCATTGGGCAGGCTTGGAGGAAGGACCGGCTAAGGAGCCTCCTGGACCTTTCCCTCCCAGCTTCCTGTTGGAGGAAGCAGCAGGCTTGACTTTGGGGTGCCAAGTGCGAGCCTGCTGGCCCTGATGCTGGTGTTGCTGGGCCGGACGTGCTGCAGGAGCTGAAGGCCGAAAGGGCTTATGCTGCTGCTGGCGGCCTTTGTCCTTCTGGGCACACGTGACAGAGTCCAAGGTGGCATTGGACTTCTCGATCCTATGCAGATGACCCTCCACCCCGGGTCCAAACAAGTCAGTACCCAAGAAGGGAATGTCTGCCAGCTTGTGCTGGGTATCTGCCGCAGAGGTAGAGATCCGCAGCCAAGCTCTGCGGCACATGGCCACTGAGGCTGCTACTGACCGAGCACGAGTCAGCAATGTCCAGGGAAGTCTGGAGCTGCTGTTTGGCCACCGCCCTTCCCTGATCCTGCACCTGCTTGACTGTCATCTGAGGTCGGCCGGGAGATGAGGAATCACCTCATCCAGGGAGCCCAAAAGGGCATGTGAAAAGTGTGCCATCAGAACGGCCGAGCTGGCCTGACGAAGGCCTAGCAAGGAAACCGCATAGACTTTCCGCCCGGAGTAGTCCAGTTTCTTGGACAACTTATCGGGTGGCTTGCCCACATCCCGAGTGTTCCCGGAATGCCGGAAAACGCTGTCAGTCACTATCCCCTCTGCAGAGGGGTGCTCCGAGAAACTGGAGAGTGAACCAGTGGGAACAGCATACTTTCTAGCCATCCTGGCTGAAGGTGCTGGATAAGAAGCTGGCCGCTGCCATAGCTCCAGGGCTGGGCCAACAATGGCTTCGGCCACCGGGAAGGCCTCCGTGGGGGAATACCCTCGGTCCAGTATCTGTGTGAGGGGATACTTGGCCCATTCTGAAATGGGTTCGAGCTTCATCCCAGTGGACTCAGATGAGCTGAAGCATTCCAAGAAACGCGGATGCGCTCTTGTCCACCGACTGACCCCCGTGGACTCCAGGTCAAGTGGCCTGGAGAACAAGGAGTCGTCAGACTCCGAGGAGTCTGCAAACAGCTGCCGAGGGCCTGAGCCACCCTCTGCCTGCCGAGGTCGATCGGAGAGTGAGGGTGACTGACAACCAATGGGGCAAGCCCTGACCTGACAGAATCCTTGGTCGGGGCCCCAGTTTTAGGTTGTGGAGGCGGGGGTTCCACTACAATGGGTGACGCAGCCGGTTTCGGCCGAACAACCGGTGCCGGCTTCGGCTCCTCGACTACAACGAGGGGTTGTTTTGGCCGCTCAGGTGACAGCCACTTAATGGCCAGAGAAGGAGACTGAGTCGGCTTATTCCCAGTCAAAAGGAGCTGCTGCCTCATTAGATCCTCGTAGCACCGACGCAATTTTCACCGGAGCCTATCCTCCGAAGAGGATGAAGATGAGGATGAGTGGCGCCGCTGCTTTCCACAGTGCCGAGACCGCAGATGTCGGCAGGATCGGCTGGACCTGGAAAAGGTCCGCGACAGAGACCTTCCGTGTTTCCGAGGATGGGTCAGAGGGGGTGAGGGAAACCTGCTCCTCCCTCTGTTCAGGGACCTAAACTGGGGACTCCGGCACAGGAGGCACAGGCAAGTCCTCTGTTTTCACCAGGGGAACCGGTGAAGAAGGGTTGTCTGCTTCTCCAGTTGAGAGCCCGTCTGACGAGTCGAGAAAAATCTCGACTGCATCGACGGGTGTCTCGGCCGGCTGACCTGACGGGGACACCGTGAAACCAGTGACCTTAGCCGCAACCTCGACCAAAGTAGAGTGTCGACTGTCTGGGAAAGGAGATCTCTCCTGCTCCCACAAACGTTGACGGTGGGACTTACCCTTAGAGTCTTTTTTGGACCGAGAGGAATGTCCCGAAGGCCCCCTCTCCCTTGGTGGAGAGGGACTGACAAAGCTCCTTGAATGAAGCCATGTAGGAGGAGCCCAAAGACAGCGGGATAAATGCCACAACCGACGAAGATGATGCTGCGGCCTGGGCCACTTCCTCCTCGAGGGAGAGCATTTGTTCGAGCTGTTCAGCCGAGCCCGCCGCTGCGGACACCACCCAACGGGCCTCCTTCCACTCGTCCGGAGGATAACGTTTCTCAGGGCCCCCACGTTGCAACCTGGCAGCGCGATCCTCTAAGACCGTGGCCAAAAAGGACTTGCACAAGTCGCAGTCCTGCGAATCGTGCTCAAGCCCATGGCAGTACACGCACGTGGAGTGCGGATCGGTCCGGGACATCTTCTGCCCACAGGGGCACTGACGAAATCCAGGAGTCGATTTGTCCATTGCAGCCGCAAGGGAAGATAAAGACCAAAGTCTTGTAAATTTTAAGATTAGTTTCGGGTTAACCGAAAAGTTTGGATCCAGGCCTAAAACGCAGAGCGCAAAGGAGGGAATCTGAGCTTCCAAGCAGTAAGGAAGATCTGGCGTCATGGGGAGGAGTTTTACTACTCGAGTGGGTGGGAGGAGCCAGCTTTAAGACCTTCCGGCAAGATTTAAAGCAGCAAGGAACCTGCCAGCAAGTGTGGATTGAACAACATATCCATGTCCCTAGAAATGGAAGTTACAGTAGAAAATGTAACAAAGGCAAGTCCCTAGTACCATCCTCTGATGGGATGGCAGCCCCATGTCCTGCCCTGCTGACCACGGTGGATCCTTCAGTGCCAGTGGGAGCTGCTTAACCCTATTCTATCACCAGTGGGAGATCATCACCTTCTAGTGATGCTGGAAATTCAGAGATGGTTGCTCTCTGGAACTCACAGAGCACTCACCGACTCATCTGCCTGTAAAGTTGTCTCAGCTACAGGGTCCCTTTGCCAAGCTGCTTTCATTGGTCATACTGTGGCTGCTACACAACACGACACGACACTAGAAGCCGTCCAGTCACAAAAGAGCAAACACTTCTACTCCAAGTATATTCTTGTCGTAGAAGAGACTGGTGGAATGCACACAATTCTAGACCTTGGGTACCTGAACAAGCACATGAGACATAAGCAATCCAGGAAGGTATTTTCCAGGATCTCTGCTACCATATCACAATTGACAGGATTAGTTAGCACCACTACACATGAAGAGTACACATCAACATACCCCTGTCAGACCAGGCACCACTAATCTCAGGTTTTGTGTGATCTGGAGCACTTTTAGAGTCCTGCCCCTAACTTGTGCTACTGGGCATACCAAAAATTGTTTATGGACTCCAGCATTCAATTTACTGTACCTAGAACGGACTTAACATGGTAGCAAAATAAAGCATCCTTCCATTTTTTTCCAGAACAAAAATGTTCAACTTTAATCAAAGATCAGGATACTGCAACACAGGTCAGCTGACAGTTATTGTCTGCCAGTCTTGTGCTGAAG
Source organism: Neoceratodus forsteri (assembly GCA_016271365.2). Classification (NCBI taxonomy): domain Eukaryota; kingdom Metazoa; phylum Chordata; order Ceratodontiformes; family Ceratodontidae; genus Neoceratodus; species Neoceratodus forsteri. The sequence goes on along the minus strand of CM057449.1, from coordinate 363,833,600 downwards.
GACATTATGATCCATCTTGTCTAGTTACTCCTGCTGTATGTCAGTGGCTATACCCAACTGGGGTATGGACACACAACCAAGCATATCAGCAGAAGTGCTATCCATACTCATGCTATGCAACCCTTTATGCCATCCATTTACAGAAGCCCTGCTTTGAAAATCTGAAGAGAGCTAGCTCCCACCACCTCACCAGGTAGGCTATTCCACCTCATAAAAGACTAAGTTTTCAGGAACACACTGATTCAGGCAAGAGGTGACTGACTGCATGTAGTTTTGACAATGTTTCAGCTACTTTATCTGTGAGGACAACTTCTAGTCATGGTCAGCACCACAGACAAAGGGCCTGCTCCAATGCTTAGTCAGTTTCAGGAAAAATGGATGTTTGACTCCATGAACAAGTTTTGGCATTAACAGTATCACCACCAACCTCTCCATGCATGCTCAGTTAATACTACCATCTCCACGCATGCCCAGTTTACCACCAACCTCTCCACGCATGCTCAGTTAATACTACCATCTCCACACTTGCCATCAGCCATAGCAGCATTGATCATATTGGCACCAAACTACACGCTTAGATAGTTTATTCTTTACACAAATGCAAAACATATTAAAGTCAGTACAACTGTTGATAAACTGTGCAAGCTGTGCATATATACATGTTGACAACAGATTTACACTTTGAATATACAATCTGATTTCCAAACTTTGTATATATAAATTCCTCTTCCAGTATAATATACACAGTACAATTTTTTTTATGTCCCTTTAAAAATCAGGGAAAAACGTGACTGACAAATTTGTTAATCCCCAAATTCTTTGGTTCTTCATTTTTCTTTAAATTCATTTCATGTCCCTTCCTTTCAAGCTCTTCGCCCAAAAATAATTCATTGAAAAGTCATTCTGAGTAAAATTTGGCAATTTCGTCTTTGTACATTTTGAGAACGATGGGTCTCTTTAGTTTCATGGTGGGGCCTAGGAGGAAGAAGAAGCAGTATTAATGTTATTCATTTTGGGGGATTTATTTTTCACTTTGTATCCCCCCCTCGTGACTGGTGGTACACGCCCTCCCTTTAGCCCACCCACAAACCCCAAACAACATGTCTACGGCCACTTAGCCATAGATACCAACCGTCTGTCACCTTGAATACGGTCCTAGACTTACCCCTGTTGAACCCAACTAGGGGGAGGGGCACAGCTCCAGGCACAACTGGGCAGAGAGCACAGCAGCACCATTTGCTTAAGTGCCACTTTTTCCATACCCTTATGTCCAACACCATCACAGTGGGGCAAAGCCTCAAAAGCAGGATGGGACCAAGCCCACCTACCGCTACTGGCCCCCCGGCCCCCCCCCCGTCACAGGACTGGAAATATTGTATAGTGCCACTGTGGTCAATAGCTGCATCCTGTATCACACCATCATCAAGATTCTACCCCATTGTCTAGAGCTGTGTTTTCCTGCCAGTGAAGGGTGGGAGTATTAGATGAGATCTGGACAGAACAGTCTGGGCCCCCATCATATCCTGCAACTTTTTACTGGACCACCATGTCATTACTTACTGCTGTGAGGTGTAACTAGAGTCTGACCCTAGAAACAGGAACTAGTTAAACAATAATGCCTGAACAAAGTACAGTTATATAAGAACGCACCATAACAGATCTTAGAGGATCTTCTGCAACAGGCCATTGCTGGTAGGACTCAGCTGTCAGGCATTAGGACCACATGAAAACCTTTCTAGTTAGCAGTCTATCAGAGGGGGCCACCCACCTCAGACATCGACATCTTATGTCACCCTATCCTACATAAGGCAGGCGGCCCCCATGCCCTCCTCAGTTCTCCCGCAGGAGACTAGTAGTATTCCAGAAGGGGGAACCGAGGAGGACGCAGAAGTGACTCTGTGGCAGAAAAACAAAAGGGCAGAAGGCTTGCCCCAATGGAAAAAAGGGGGGGGGGCGCGAAACACAGGAAAAAAAAAGGGTGAGGGAGGGAAAAGCGGGGCCTGCTGCAAGAGATCCTCTTGAAGGTCTACTGGTTCTTACATAACTGTACTCTCTTACTTTGAGGGCATCTCTTGCAGAAGGCCATCACCAGTAGGACGGAGTCCCAAGCAGTTGTCATAGCAGAGGCAAGTAGGATGGGAAGTTGGCAGTAAAACATGAAAGCCTAAGAGAGAAGGCCTTGGAAAACCACTAGGCCAAAATTAGCACGCTGTCTAGAGGCAATGTCCAGACTGCAGTGCTTGGCACAAGTGTGAACAGTACTCCAGGTGGCTGCAGCACAAATGTCAGCAGCAAACATGTCGAAAACAACTTACTGATGTGGCCATGGCCCTGTGGAAAAGGCCCTTGACAGCACCAGGAAGTTCATTACCATATTTCTGGTAGCAGTAAATAATACAATTCGCTAATCATTTAGAGCTTCACTGTCTGGAAACTGGGGAGCCCTCTCTCCCAGGGGCAAATTAAACAAACAACTGGCTGGACTTACAGGAGTCCTTAGTCCAGTGTGTACAGTATCTCAGAATTCTAAGCGCATCCAAGGTATGGAGCAACGTCTCCTGACTGGGATGTTCCGGAAAATAAACAGGCTGGTGGATGGATTGATTCAAAGTAAACAGACACCATCTTAGGAAGAAACTTAGGATTGGTATGCAAAAACACCCTTGTCTTTGTGGAAAACTAAATAAGGATCCTTACACATGAAAGCTTGAAGCTCTGAAATCCTTCAAGCAGAAGTAATGGCAACAAAAAATAATGCTTCCCACGATCGGAAGCGTAGCTCAGACGCGGCTGGTTCAAATGGTGGCAACTTAAGCTTTTCTAACACAAAATTAAGGTCCCAAGGTGGGACAGGATCCCAAGCTTTGGGGGGGGGTTCTAGTGCAGAATGCCCCGCAGAAAGGTGTGAAACACATCAAGTTGTGCCACTGTGCACCCGTACAAAGGTACATGATACACAGAGATGGCAGCAAGATGTGCCTTAATAGTAGAATACTGTAAGCCCAAGTCTGAGAGGGACAGGAGGTATTCCAGGACTTGATCCACTGGGCAGGTGAAAGGATCCAACTGACGCTAGGCAGCCCATAGAGCAAAGCACTTCCATTTCATGGAATAGATGGCCCTGGTGGAGGGCTTCCTGGCCGCCACGAACACACTGTCCACTGTGGGGGAACTCCAAATCTGGCTATAGCTATGTCTTCAGAAACCATGCATGGAGATGAAGTGACTTGAGGTCCAGATGGATTAGGATGCCTTAGTCCTGGAAGACCTGTGCACAGGGGCAGCATAGGAGACCTAAAGGGACAACACCCCCAATAGACCAGGTGATCCTGTAGGTGACAACAGCAAAGGGAGAGAAGGAAAAGACCTGAGGCCAAGATGATGCCTCCTGTTGTGCATGTCTCTCTCTCTCCTGGAGGAGTCCTCCCCAAGGAGGGCTTTCTCCTGAGAGATTTACATTTTTTTTCTCACTCTTTTGGTTAGGACCAGTGGTCCAGAAAGTGTCTAACCACAGCATTAGATAGACAAGGGGAAGAACCTCTTCTTGGTAAGAAGGGAAAATAAGGCAAAGTGTCAGCGCAGTTGCCTTCCCCTCCAGAGTAAGGGATAAACCCTGTAGGAGAGAGATCTCACAGTTGCCAATTTCCCTCAGGTAGTGTAGCCACCAGCTACCACTCCTCTTTGAGAAGAAAAAGGAGAGGAAGGCGCTGCCCAGAAGTTTGATCATGACGGAAAGGTGGGCAGGAAGCTGTGATGAATGGTGAAGATATCTTGGAAGATCAAGAATTACGGTGAGTATGTAATTTTCATATCTTCCAAAGATCAATCTTCACCACTGATCACAGGTGAGGGAGTACCAAGCCACCACCAGAGGTGGTGTTGGCAGACACCAAGGGAAATGAGAGATCTTCCTGGACTAAGTCTCCATCACTCATTCACACTGGTGGGATAGCGTCGGAGGTGCCACGACCAAGCGAGAGCCTAAAAGTTTCAGAAGGGCCGGGCGCGAGGAGGACCCACGCATCTTGGCAGCTTTGCGAGACTAGCTCACGCCTGTGTAGGCTATCTCGGCGTCGACTCTCCAACCGCCTCAGTTCCTTTTCTCCCGCCGTCGAGTGCGCTTGGATGTCGACGTCGCTTGTCTGCCGGAGTCTAAGTTTCCGTATATACGACAACAGCTCTTAATTTTTAATATTTTAAAGTAGCAATTTATTTTACGAACAAGAAGATTATGAAGAAGAAAAAAAAAGAAATTCTTTCCTGCCATCAACGGAGTCATCCTTAGATGGTAGCGGTGACGGTAGGAGGACTTCGTTTGAAAGTTTTTATGGCAGAGGGCTGTGTCGGTCCGCCGCCCTATGAAGGGGTCTGACTCGGATAGTCCTGTGCTGGGGGGAGACAGTCCTCTGAAGCACAAATCTAATGGTTCGGTGATCTGGCTCCGCTTGACCTCGAGCTCCTCTTCCTCGTTCGGGGAAGAAAAATTGGTGCCGCTCAAGGGTGCCCGTTGGTATGTCTGCACAAGGAATGTTCGTTGGGAGGGGCGATGGGCACGAACCGACTTTGGTGGGTTCTTCTTGGCCCCGCTCCTAATGGCTGCTTTCTCGACTCCGAGCTCCATCTCTGTCCTCGCTGGAGCTCCAGTGGGCACTTCTGGGTCGCTCCTATGGAGCGGGGGGTTCGACTTTCCCATTTTCCTAGCTCTGTTCCTGATTTCGGGACCTCTGGGCCTCGGGCCGTTGGACCGGAGCCGGGTCGAGTGGATCATGTATGGCGAGGTGCCCTATGGGTGCCTTTGCCATCGTGTCGACCTCTCGTGCCTACCCTCCTCTCCCATGCAGGGGCCGGCACGGGCACCACCTTTTTCCTTCTCCCCTTCTCAGGATTTCCTTTGGCATTTTCCTTCAACGCTGTGGTTCGGTGCCGTTCCTCGGAGCTGTAGCTGGGTGGTGAGCCTCGGGGCCTTGGTTGGCTGCGTGGCTTGTCAGACAGTCGGCGCCAAGCCTTGATCGGCGCTGTGGGTTGGCTCCATCACTGTAGCGGCCCGTGGGTGCTCTCTTTGCTGCCACTGGTTGTCGGCCCCGTGCACCCTTGGGCCGCGGGTGCCGAGATGACGAGAGATTGGCCGGGAGCACCCGTGAGGGATGCAGGTGATGCTGTGGGCGCCCATGGGTTCCATGGATGCTTCAGGTGCCATGGGTGCCACTGGTGGCTTGGGTACTGGGGTGACACCCGTGGGTGCCGAGGGTGGCACTGCAGGTGTACATGGATGCCACGGGTGCCCTCAGGTGCCGTGGATGCCACTGGTGCCCTCAGGTGCCAGTCTTGCCATGGGTGCCATTGTGCCATCGGTGTCTTGGGCATTGGAGGTGCACTCATGTGCCATTGCTACATGGGTGCCGGGAGTACCTGCAGATACTGCCATGGCTGCCCCCGGGTATCGCCCAGGTTGGCATAGGCACTGTTTGGTGCCCTCCTGTGCCATGAGTGGTGCTGATGCCACACGGGTGCTAGTGGGTGCTGTATGGCAGAATTAGTGACATTTTTCCTTTCGGACTCCTTTCCACAGAACTTGTGGCGGGATGTTGACCGCAGAATGAACTCCTGTTCTGCGGATTATTTTTTCCACACATTTTAGTGAGTGGTGGTCTATGTGGGATCTTGTGTCATCCAGCGGTTTTCTGCTATGGAACTCTGCTGTACCGTTCTGCCAGTGGAATCTCATTCTGCTCAGCACTTTCTCTGCTCCCTACGTGGTACCAAGCTCCTCGACATCTTTCCTGATGGCAGATTCTCTAGTGGCTCTCACCTAGACCTCTGTTGGAGGTCCTTCTGGGGTAGAAGTGCATCTAGATGGGTCTTTCCCTGTCCTTCTGGTCAGTAACACAGCAGACGGCTCATTTTATATCCTGGAGGGCACGTCCTCTCCATCAGAGTCCGTGATGGAAAATCCTTTCAGTAGTTCCTCAGTAATGGGGTCCATTATAGTATTTCACACTGCGTCCATGGACCATACTCTTCTGCGTCTAGACTTTTTCAATCGTCAAGACAGTTACACTCTGTGGAACATTTTAATTTAATGGTCGGGAGACGCTTTGATTCTTCCACTCCTTTGATAGGGGTATATAGCCCCCTTGTGAAATTGCCTCTTCGGCACAGGTGGTTAACTTCTCTCCAGCTGTGACCGTTAGTCCGGACATGATTTCAGTATGGACACTCGGGCTCTTTCCACACTCAGATGGAAAACATCTTCGTCTTTTTGTATCAAGACGATCCTCAAAATAGCAGCCAGAAGGCCTTGTTAGGCTTGGACTACAAAAAAATATATATATATATATATATCAATATAGTTTTTATCACAGCACAGTGCCTAGCCGAAATTACCTGGTACCCCCTTTTTGGAATCTGGTCAGATTCCTCCTCAGCCCTAATTGGCTCGTCTCAGGATACAATAAAGTACCTGATTTCTTCTTCCTCAGGAGTCGAGCTATGCGATATGGGTTATCTCTTTCTCTGAGAGATTTCTCTCATTCAGAGACATTTCCTAGACCTAGGTGACTGCCCAGTCTGTTAATTCCTTTTCTTTTTATCAGGCTTTCTTCTCTTGAACAGAGCCTTACAGCAGCAGAATCGACTCTCCACCGAGTCTGAACTCAGGTTCCTGCTTCCTTGCTTGCTTAATTTAACAGGCGATTTTCTCCTTCTTGACGGATGGTCAAGTAGGTCACTTTTTTTCTGAGGAAACTTCTCAAATATTCACACCTTCGGTTCCTGCACTCTGGTCCATGCCAGTCGCTCATGAAGCTATCCTCTAAGTGCGAGAGGGAGTGGTGATGTTTCTTTTTCAGCAAACAAACTAGAATCCTTTCCTACTCCTTTCAGGAAAGCCAGAGTAGGTAGTCCCTCACCGCATTGAGTCACTGCCTCTTTTAGTCACTTCAGCAAATGGGTTAGCCCTAACTTGGTCCTGCTGTGTCCCTCCTCGATGCACGTCTGCCTCTATTGACCTTAGAAATCCAGCCCCTGGTTTTTTTCTGTCTGAATGTTTTTTTCTGCAGTGGACACGTCCTCCTGTACACCTTTTTCCTTTCTTCCCTGAGTTCAGAGACTGCTGCTACAGTTGTACACACAGGGGCAGGATTATTCCTCTTGGAATATGCAGTGGGTAGGATCTGGTTTTACTAGACCACCACGAGAGGCTTCTAAGTCATGCTTGGCCTTCCATCAGGAAGATCCTGTGACTAAGTGGAGACCATTCTCCTTGATGGGCTAACCCCACCTGGACCCCCCTTGCTCACCAAGTAAGGGGTTCAAGTGCTTCTGGACCTGTTGTTTACAGGTCAACCATTCTGGATAGTGGGGGTTTCCATCTGCACTTTCCGGTCTACCCTGAACCAACAGACTTTACCTCAGACTCTTTCAGTTCCTGAGGTCCCTTTACATTACATTAGTACATGTCTTTGACACCATTAATTTTGGTCCTAGATCAAATTGTGAGGCCAGGTTCTTGCCATTCTCCTAGAGTGGTTGCGGCTGCCTGGCAGACTCATTTTGTGCCCATTGCAGTCGTCGGCAAGGTGACGAGTTACAACTCGAGCGCTGATCTTGTAGGCACTATGTTCTAGATGCTCTTACAAGACAGCTCTTTTTATTAACAGGACAGTCCTTGGCTGTCCTTTCTAAGTGAACCCAATCTCCTACCACCCTACTCAGGGTTGTTGGTTTTAACAGTACTCTCCCACTAGTGTGAATGAGTGATGGAGACTTAGTCCAGGAAGATATGGAGTACATTGCCCGTAATTTGATCTTCTTGGACAGTCTCCGTCACTCATTCCACGCCCACCCACCATCCCTGGGTTCACTCGTTTTCTTTCCTGGTCTTCACGGTCCTATGATTCAGACTGTGAGGACATTACTCTTTGGCCTTTCTTGCAAAGGCCATCTGGGCTCTCTCAGGCCCAGAAACTCAGGATGAGTTATTCTCAGTAATTACGCTGCACCTCCTCGGTGAAAGGTACTGAGGCGGTTGGAGGGTCGGCCTTGACGATAGCCTACACAGGCGCGAGCTAGTCTCGCGGTGCCGCGCATGAGTGGTCCTCTCTCGGCGCTGACCCTTCTGAAAACTTTAGGCTCCCGCTTGGTCCTAGCGCCTCCAGTGCTATCCCACTAGTGTGAATGAGTCATGGAGACTGTCCAAGAAGATCAATAATTACGGTAAGTACGCAATTTCCATTTTCCTCAGCCTCCTGTGGGGGAAACAGAGGCCAAGACCTCTTACAGGTCTGGCAAGCCATGAGACTGATCAGGGACAGGCAGAGGCCCCCTTGGCCTGGAAGCAGGAAGGTGCTCCACAAGCTCACACCTGGCCCTACTAGAGATAAAATAGGCCCTGTGGTATCGTGAGGCAATCTCCCTATGCTGGACCAAGGGTAACGACCTGGAAAGGCAAAACCATGCTGTCTGCCTAATGCAGGCCTCTGTTCCTACTAACCTGGAAGCCACCTTACTGGCATCGTAAGACACCCCCAATTGGTGTCTCACTAGCTCTAGGCCTTGGGCAGAAAGGTGAATGGCCTGCCTGGTTGCCTTATAGTCTGGCATGGATGCTAGAAGATGTCCCAGCGTTGACCACAGGGATATGAAGCAGCCATGTGGGCCTCATGTGTCGCAATGCGCAATAAGGAGCTCGCTGCTGAATAGAGACTGTGCCCCAACGGTCGAACTCAGCTGAGTCTGTGTCAGGGGGCGGCCGCACTCTGGGTGTCGATGCCTACATGGGGTATCCAGGAGCTCCACACCAGAAGTTGGGTGGGGCATGGCTCCTGGAGGACCCCAGGGGTGCGTAATACCTGCGTTGGATGTCCCTTGGGGCTGGAGAGGAGGCAGAGGGATGGCACCAGATGTTCTGCAACGCCTCCATAAATGGTTGGAGCCATGGAGGGATGACGGTAGCATCAGCACTGTACTCCCCAAGGAAGGACAGTGTCAGTCAGGCAGGATTGCTCATGGCAAAATGATCTAGATGCAGGTCCTGCAGCATCCCTGTGAAGAACCACTGATAATTAGATGAGTCAGTATCTGAGCAGATGTGGACCAAAGAGTCTCTTCCCTTGGAGGACGGAGACTAAGATGGTGAGGAGCTGCTTTTAAGGGGACAGCGGTGCAGGAAGCTCTGGTCTAAAGACGAGCTGGTCCATGGCTCTAAGGTATGTGGGGAATGCAGATGTTGAGGCCCTGAACTGCTCCCAAGTGAGGGGCCTTGCAGGGCCAGAAACACCAGGAGGGGTGGAGGTGGAAGAGGCAGAGGAGGAAGATCTTGGCATGCCAAGTTAGGCTCTCTGCCAGGGCTTCAAGTGCAGCAGGGGACCTCTCCCGAGGGAGAGAGCTGCGCATCTTGACCACAAATAAATGCCCAACCATAAAGTGACAGACAGGGTGGGGCCCTTGGGGGAGACTAGAGCCAATCCTGAAGGATGGCCCTGTCCCCACCTGCTACAGACCCACTCAGGTCAGGTGGGGAGAGAAGGCCTGAGTCAGCACTGCTGCTCCCGGCTGAGCTCCCAGTCACTCTAGCCATGCAGCGTGGAGCAGACTCTGCACTCCCTGTCCCCACCCCACCAGAAGAGGACCTGACCCTCTAAGGAGTACTAACAGTCATCAGGGCACCAGGGGAATGCTAGAGGAGAGGTTTGGCAATGCAAGCAACACTGACATCCCTTGGTTCTGCTGATGGCACTGGAGTCTGGCCCAATGCTGCGAACAGCACCAGAGCCCAACCAGGCACCGGAAGCATCACCAATCCCCAACCTGGCACTGACCACAGCGTCACCTACCCATTTAGTGCCAGTGACTGCACCGGAAGCATCCCTAGCACCACAAGCGGCACCATGGGACACTGGGGAAACGGCACTGCAGTCAGCGCCAAGAGGGAGACTCCCAGGCTCCTCCAACACAGTCTGCCTAGAACTGAGCGTAGAAAGGCCTTACAGCTCAGCAGAACCGGGGCGCCACTCAGGATCATCCCAATTCTCATTCTCCAAGTCACAGGATGAGATCAGGGAGATTGCCAGGGTGGCCAACCCCTCCCCGCCCAAAAGACCCTTCCTCTCCCATGCCATGAGCAGCAGCAGGAGAAGACTCATCTGCGCTGTCGGCGCTGCCCCGCTCACCAGCCAAACTAAGAGGCCAGGAGCCGATGCAATATGTGACTGCAGGGCTGAGGAAGCCACCGACACAGGCTGGACGTGTCGCTCCGCTGCCACTAGGGTTGTTCAGGCCCCTGAAGGGGCACCAAACTGTGGAGAGTGCTCAGCTGACCCCTCTGGAGGCAAATTGTCCCACCAACTCTTCACCCAGGCCTCCCATCTCAGCAAGACGAGGTGCCGTACAGGCCTAGTCTCTCTTGGTATATACGGTACTACGGAGCGGCTTGGGGGAAAAAGCCCACGAACTTGGACTTGGAGTCTTGCGTGAGACACCGTCCTCTGGAGGTTGTGGGGTCCCACCCCAACCTCACTGCGCAGACTTCCAAACTGTGGTATTCCATGGAGAAGCAAAGCGACGCAGAAATCCATGTCATAGTGTCGACCCTGGCAAGTAAACACTGGTCATGGTGGTTGGTGGTCAACGTATTCCTTCTGCATGGGCACCAGCGCAAAAGGGAAAGGCCTACCTTTCTCGATTTTTCAGGTCCCGGAGCCAACATGATCGGTGAAAAAAATCATGAAAAACGACAGACTTGGTGCCACACAAACACTGAAAGAAGATAATAGAGTGAAGAAACCGATCGCATAACTACAGTACAACACTGAGTAGTGTTACAGAACCGGTGACGCACACCAATTACTTCTGCTCCCAGAGAGTGAGCTGCAGCCTCGACGGCAGGAAAAACAAAATTGAGGACTTACGGGAGCAGACATCGGTTGCTGGCCAGTCCGCGAGTGCCATTTACAGTAAGTCAGCCTCGTGGCTGGCACCGTACCCGTTCGCTCCCCTCCTCTGAAATCTTAAAGCTATATGCTTCCACAGGGTCCTCTGCCTTCGGCTGGTACCACACCTGTGATGAATGGTGAAGACTGATCTTTAGGAGATCTGTCTATTCCACCCTTCTACTCCCTTTAGTATGCTGAAAAACTGATCGCATCCCCAGCTCAGCTTTCTATTTTCTAACTTGAATAATTTGCATATGTCCAATCCCCTCAATGCTCTTGCCACCTTAGCCACTAATCAGCTTGATGGCCCAGTGCCAAACCCTCTTAATTTCATTTTTGAGCTTTCTGCGCTGGAGTGACTAGAACTGGACAGTCTAATTAGTTGAACCAAGGCCTTGTAAGTGGGGAGGGCATGTTCCTTGCCTTGCGTCTTATCCCACTTTTTTTTTTTAACTTTCAATCTTTATTGATTTTTGTTATAAAATTTTTACAAACATATATCACAGGACTCAAAATCAAATACAAAACACATCACATACATAATGCCACAATACAGTATATAAGACCTATGTAATCTAAATGTTAGTATTTAATCCAGTTAATTCTGTATGGTTAATCCATGTATTCCCGCATTTAGTTTTAAAATTCCCAGTCTTTATTAAGTATATTTCCATGTTTTCTATAGTCTTATAGACCCAGACAAACATAAGCAACTTAATAAAAAGGACGGAAAAAAAGAGGACATCAACTCCACACACCCACACCCCTACCCAATTAGCACCATTTAAACTTAATCTTACATAATTCATTCTATCAAGTGACTTTGTATCAGGATCTTATGTTAGTAGATCCAAGAGGCCATATAATCCCCTTAAGGTTATTACCTAGAAATTAAGGTACAAACTCCGAATTAACCCTGCCCATGTACAAGACCCATCTTCTCCAGACTAGTTCAAACGTGGTCTGTTGTCTATTGAGCATTGCAGTCAAAGCCTCTGCCCGATATATGAAGATCATTATCTCTTGCCACCTATCCATGGAGGGTTCTTTATTTGTAAGCCAAATCTTGGTAATCACCTTCTGCCCAGCCAAAAGGGCATATTTTAATAGTTTACACGTGTTTGGATCCCTGTAGCCTCTCGGTACCGCAAACATAAAGTACAGAGAAGCAGTCAATTTAATTCCTGGGTCAAATATTGACTGTAAAGCATGTTCTAACCCTTGAATATATACGGACAATCTTGGACACTCCCACAATATATGATGTAAAGCAGCCAGGAAAAACCCACATCCTCTCCAACATACAGCTCCTCCTCCTCCCTGAAAAGTACAGTTACGTAAGAACTTACCGTAACAGTAGATCTTCGAGAACAGCTCTTGCAGCAGGTTACACCATTAGGACTGAAGCCGCCAGGCGCCCAGGACCCCGGAAAAATTCTGCTAGCTAACTACAGCGGGACCTGACGTCAGTCCCGGCCCCATGTCAGGCGTGGTACAAGGGGCGGTTCCGCCAGATTCTCAGTTCTCCCCGCCGGAGACTTCTTGCCGCAGGCTGACATCAAAATGGGAGACCTAGGATTGGCAGTCAGAAGACAGAAAGATAACAATTCCTGCTCAGAAAGACTGAGCCATGCTTCCTCAAGGGGAAGGTGGTGGAAGGTACCTGCTGCAAGAGCTGTTCTCGAAGATCTACTGTTACGGTAAGTTCTTACGTAACTGTACTATCTTACTTGAGACACAGCTCTTGCAGCAAGTTACCCCTCGTGGGACTGATTCCCAAGCAGTAACGCTGTCAGAAAATCCGGGAGGAGGAAATTAAAGGATAAAACCAGGTCCTGAACCTAGGACAGGAGACCCTGAAGTACGCCACAAACCAAAACCAGCCCTTCGACGAGGCGTAGTCCAAGCTATAATGCCTGATAAAGGTATGCACAGAACTCCAAGTATGCACGCATATAAGCGAAGTGGAAACATTTTTGAGCGCTGCAAAGGAAGTAGCCACCCTCTAGTGGAATGACCCGGACTGTACTTGGGAGGGGCTTTGTTTGATACCATAACAGTGAAATACACTGGACAAGCCAGCGAAAGGGACTGTTTGGATACTGATTGGCCCATCATTCTCTCAGAGAAGGAAATGAAAAGCTGCTCAGAACTACGAAGGACTGAGTTCTGTTGAGGTAAAACCTCAGGCTGCGGTGAACATCCAGGGTATGGAGCAGAGCCTCTCCTCTATTAGAGTAGTTGGGAAGTAGACCGGAAGGTCGATATCCTGGTTCAGAGTGAGTGAAGAAACCACCTTAGGCAAGAATTTGGGTTCGTCTCAGGATACTCTGTCCCGGTGGAAAACTAAATAAGGCTCTTTGCACATGAGGCGTGAAGTTCAAAATTCTTCTTGCCGAGGTAACAGCAACTAAAACAACGTTTTCCACGACAAGCGTAGCTCTGCAATCCATGGCAGGTTCAAAGGGGAGGCGTGAGCTGTTCAAGGACAAAAGCAAATCCCATGGAGGCACAGGGTCTCTAATAGGAGGCCTAGGGTGCAACACTCCCTAAGAAATTCGAGGCGTCCCACCTGAGCCTGTGACGATTTCCCACCGGAGGTGGTAGCGAAATGGCACAGAGGTGCACTTTAATAGAGGAGTAGGCTAGACCCGAATGAAGAGGGAGAGCAAATATTCTAATATTACTCCCACAGGACAACCTAAAGGGAAAGATCGCGTGCTCGCGACCATGCCATAGCAGCCATTTCATGGCGTCGTGCGCATCTTGTGCCGGCTTTCTGGCTGCAGAAAGGACTTCTGCAACCTCTTGCGAGACCCGTGGCGCAAATGGCTATGTCTCTAGGAGCCAAGCATGCAGGTTCAAGGCAGTAGGTCGGGTGGACAAGTGAACCCTTCTCCTGAGACAGTAAGTGGGAGCTGGCGCAGCAGGGGCGGGGTTCCCGAGATAGTTGAATCAACAAAGGAACCAAATCTGTCTGGGCCAAAATGGGGCCACTAGGATCATTATTAGTGCTCCCGCGCGGTTTGAGAAGAACTCTCTGGATCAGCGGGAAAGGAGGAAAGCGTAGAGAATCTGTTGGCCCAGGAGGAGGGATAACGCGTCTCGCCAGAAAACACCAGGCCCTGGATCTAGCGAGCAAAAATTGGGCAGTTTTCGTTGGATGGGAAGTGAACAAGTCTAGATCTGGGTTCCCCATGAAGAAACAGATCCTCTGCTACCTCCTGAAGGTTCCCATTCGTGGACTCTGGCCTGAGAGCGACTCAGGCCGTCTCCTTACCGTGTTGTCCACTCCGAGGAGCGTGCACAGTGATCAGATTCGCGCCGTGTCTGATTACCCAATCCCACTCTCATGGCCTCCCTGCAAGGGTAAGAGTGTCGCCTCCTTGTTTGTTGAGGTAATACATCACCCCGTGTTGTCTGTCTGAGTAGAAAGAGTACACGGTGGGATAACTGACTGAAAGGCCTGCAGGGCATAGAGGACGCTCTCATTTCCAGCACGTTGATGTGAAGGTGAGCTTCCATCTGGGTCCACGTGCCTGGGACTTTACCCGTCCAGGTGTGCCCCCACCCAAGACCGGAGCGTCTGTGGTGAGGAGTGACCTCGAGGACGGCGCCCAATGACAGGGCGCCTGATGAAGCGACCTGGGGTTAGCCACCATTGCCAGTCTTGAATCACTGAATTCGTGAGTCTGACCGGATGCGCAAGTGGTCTTGCCTTTGGTCCCATTGCACTTTGAGCATCCACTGAGTAATGCATGTGAGTCTTGAGAAGGGACAGTAGAAATGGCCGCAGCCATGTGTCCGAGCAAGCAAAGGACCGACCTGGCAGGTACAACCTTGAGTGATAGGTCCCTTATGAAGGGGATCTGATCGCTCCGCTCTGTCGGCCCGGAAGAAGGCTCTTCCCAGAACAGTGTCCAGAACTGCTCCTATGAACTGCAGTTTCCTGCGACGGTACCAGGAGACTTCTCGTAATTTATGAGGATGCCCAGGGATCGGAACAGATCCTGGGTGCTCTTGATTGCAAGAAGAACGTCTCTCTGGAGGCCGCATGAGAAGCCAGTCGTCCAGGATGCAGGGAACACGTGGTGGCCCTGTCTCCTCAGAGACGCTGCCACGACTGCCATGCACTTGGTAAAGACCCTCGGTGCGGAAGACAGTCCGAAGGAAGGGCTGGAACTGAAGGTGGTGGTCGAGAACTCCGGCGCCAGGAACCTCCTGTGCGCCTGAGCTATAGGGATGTGCAGGTAGGCATCCTGCATGTCTAGAGCAGCAAAAAGGCGTCCTGTTTGAGCATGGGATAAGACCTGGAAGGTCACCATCGGAATCTTGTATGTGACCGACACATTGAGGTCGCGGAGGTCCAAGATTGGACGGAGGTCCCTTTTTCTTGGGAACCAGGAAGAAGTGGAATAGTATCCTAGTCCTCTCTGGTTCTCTGGGACGACTCTATCGCTCCCTTTCAGAGTAGCGTGAGTACTTCTTGCCAGATCAAGGCTTTGTGCTGACCCCGATACCGGGAGAGCAAAGGAGGCCTCGAGGTGGCTTTCCTCGAATTCTATAAAGTGGCCTAGACTGACCAACTGAAGAACCCACCTGTCGGTGGTAATGGCCTGCCATCCGCAGGAAGTTCGCACGCCCGACTATAAACTCCCGTTGATCCTGAGTAGAGGGGCGGCAAGGAGTCCGGCTGTGGCGGCAGATGGACCGCTGGCTGGGCCTGCCTAGAGCAATGCTGGCCTCGGCTGGCGGGGTGTTTGCCCTGGGCTCTCCCGAAAACCAGCCCCTCTGAAGTGCAGCGGAGTGGGTCTGTTGCCTCTGCGTCAGCGCTGCAGCGGCTTGTTCCTCTGAAGGAACCAAGCTTAGGTCGATACATGGCCTGAACCGGCCTTACACGTCCTTGCCTCTTGGAGTTTGGTAAGGATCTTTCTGTAGGATTACCAAACAATACTTCTCCCTCAAAGGGCGTCCAAGATGTTCTCTTTGGGCGTCGGGTAAAACAGGCTAGCAACCAGAGTGTCTCCGGAGCAAGCGCCAGAAGCTGCTGCTCGGGCCGATGAGTCCAGCGAGTCATACGCGGCTCTTGCATGCCAGATCCCCACGTTTGAACCCGTGGGAGGAGCTGAAGCATCTCCTCCTTCTGCTCCACCTTGGGCATCTTTTCAGCCGCTTCCAGACCCTGTTCCCACAAAGCGTTCTGGAACTGAACCATGTGGGTTAAATAGTTCAGGGATCTGATGGCGCAGGTAGCGGAGCATACGCTGCACCCAATCGCGTCCAGTTGTTTGGACTCTGGGTCCAGTGGCAGGGTGCTCAAATGTTGTGGCCTCTGTGACCGGTCATGTGAGGCTGTGATGACCAGAGAATCGGCCTGAGATGCTCGTCAAGTACTGGTCGTCCTCAGGAGCCTTGTACAAGCGATCAGCTTTCTTGGTCTCGGGGAGGCGAGTGGTGGCCTTCCACACAGCCTTGGTGGCGATCCACGAAGTGTCAACCAAGGGTGGTACCACCACAGGCTTGGGGTCCTTTTGCGAAGATATTTGGCAAGTCGCACTCTTCGGGTCTAAGTCTTCAGCATCCATCCCATGTTCTCTTGTATATGTCTCATAATATCAAGAGCGAGGATCATCCGGAGAGATCTAGGCATCTCACGTGGGTCCGGAGAGGGATGGAGAGTGGAGATGGGGATCTAGAGGTGGAGTAGTCTGATCCCGTGTCCTCCGTTGAAGGCGAGCGTCGGCGTCTCCTGGATCTCTTGGGGCTGGGTGATCCAGAAGAGGATTTCGAGGAGGTCTCCGTTTATCAGGTCTCCCCTGGGAAGGTTCTAGGCTCCGGGAGGAGGAACACGACCTACCTGACCCCAATGGGAGGGGGCGGGAACCCGAATGGAGAGGAGGAGGAGGAGGAGGGAGGAGGAGGGGGAACCATGTCTTTTTAATGGTTTCCCACCAGTAGGTGAACAGATCTTTCACCTCCACTAGGAGAGAGGCCCGACGACGGCCCGGTGCCGTGGGCGGTCGCCGGGTCCCGCCGGCTCCACAGGGGCTCTGGTAATGGCGAGGGATCCTGGGAGTACCTCACTGGACCGGGTCGCCCGCCTGGTCCTCGGGCTGCTCTAGGTCCTCCTCGATGAGGGCTCCTGACCGATGTCGGTCGGAGGCAACAGGGCTCTTCTTTCAGGAGGGCGGCGCGGTCCCCTAACAGCTCCGCTGGGATGTAATGGCCGGCGTAGGCCGTCGGGCAGGGCGGCTCCAGGGAAGAAGGGCGCACGGCTGACGGCTGTCGAGCCAGCGTCTGGGCTACAGGCCTTTTTAAAGGCGTGAGCTCCAGCGTCTTGCGTGGAGGCACCGACGAAGACCTGACGTCGGGTACCGAGGAGCGGGAACCCGACTTGCGGTGTGATGGTGTCGTTCCCCGGACTTCGCCAAGGCCCTGGAAGGAGGAAGGCCTGGCGGATTTCTCCTGAGATGAAGGTTTCTTGATTGCAGCGGGGAGATTTGAACCGAGAGCTACGGACTCGAACCCATAGAGGGGACCTGGAAGGGGCCTTCTCCTTCTCTTCTCGCGTGCTTGTGGACCCTGGAGCTTTCCCCTTGGAGGACATGGTCTTCAGTTGTTCCTCCAGAAGAAACGCCTGCAAAGCCCTCTGGCGCGGATCCTGGTACGGCTGTTGAACCTTGGCAAGAAGACAGGCAGGGTATCGTGGTCTGGGCCTAGCACGGGCATGGGCCGTGTGGGGTCCTTGAACGGGATCTGCTTTCACAAGCGCACTTCAAGGATGGCTCAAGTTGGTGATGACATCAAGATCTTGCTTGAAGGTCTGAAGATTTTCGAAAATTTTAACGAAAAAAGAACTATTCACGCTACGCTAGACTGGTAAACCAAGGGGTCAGGTAGCTAAGTCGACGACGGAAATAACGGAATCTGAAGGGACCGCCTCTCTTTGTACCACGCCTGACGTCGGAGGCGGGACTGACGTCGGGGGCGGTCCCCGCTGTAGTTAGCTAGCTAGAATTTTTCCGTGGGGTCCTGGCGCCTGGCGGCTTCAGTCCTAATGGTGTAACCTGCATGCAAGAGCTGTGTCTCGAAGTAAGATCTTTGCCTGTATCGCTGGGGTCCTAAAGAATCTAATATGTATTTTCCAAGAGAATTTTCTCCATCCAGTGACTGATATCCCCCCATATAATTTCCTTTGTGCCCAGGCCCACATATCCGAAGGTATCAACATGCCCATATCCCTAGACCATGTCTTTCGAATAGACTCTTAACCCCCTGCCAAGATAACAGTGCCCCATACAGATAGATCATATGATCCAGAGGGGCTCTATTTTCCACTCCATCCTTAAAGATGTTTAATATTTGGGGTGGTGGGATATCCTCATCTTTCAATTCACTCTGCAGGGTTCTAATAAAGTCCCTAAGTTGAAAATATCTAAATCTGTCCCTCCAGGAAAGGCCAAACTTAGTCACCAGTTCTTGGAAGGATCTGATCTCTATCCCTTCCATAAAGTGCCAAATCAGGTGAAGGCCCCTCCTCTCCCATCCTCTAAACCCAGCATCCCAGTTCGCCAGAATAAAACCCTTGATATAAGAAACTGAATACATGAGGCCCCTCCACTTTGTAAGTTTTTTATCTTCTAACACCCCATGCCAAATGCTCAATGTTACCTCTGTATATGGGTTTAAATTCCTCTCCAGGGAGCTATATCTTACATCTCCGAGCAGTGCCAAATGTAAATTACCTAGACCCTCCCCAAGCAATTCCAGATGTTTCCACTTAGCACTATAGCTCTTACTAAACCAATATATGGAAGTCCTAACCTGAGCAGCTTGATAATATAATTTAAAATTAGGCAAGGCTAAGCCTCCTTCCCCTTTCGGGGTCTGCAATACTGACATGCGAACTCTCGGTCTCTGCGGACCTCAAATAAACCGTGATATTCTTCTATTGAGGGTAATATATAAGGAATCTGAATTGGAAGGGTCTGAGCCAAATATACAGGTTACCCACCTGTAACAGGAGTTCTAGGAATGGTATATGTTGTTCATCCACACTGTCTGGCATTGTCCCTTTCCCCTTTAAATCTTGCCGGAAGTCTTCAAGCTGGCTCCTCCCACCCACCCGGGTGGTAAATACACCGGCTCCCACCCCATGACGCCAGATCTAGCCCGCTGGAAGCAAGGATGCGCCTAAGCCGGGAGGTCGAGGGAGTTGTGGTGGATGAACATATACCACTCTAGAACTACTGTTACAGGCGAGTAACCTGTTTTTCTAGGAGTGTGGATATGTTGTTCATCCACACTGTCTGGCAGACTCCTAGCAGCTCTCTGGGAGGAGGGAGGCAAGGCGCACACCCCCTACTTAGGAAAAAGAGATTGGAGAACCAAGGCCCCAAAACCAGCATCTCGGCGCGACTCAAGGTCGATGTGGTAATGGGTAATGAAGATGTTTTCCGACTTCCAGGTAGCAGCCTGACAGATTTCCTGGATAGGGATGTCCCTGGAAGCAGCCACCAATGCAGCAGTATGGTGGGTAGAATGAGCTCTTATCCCTCTGGGAGGCTCCTTGCCCGCCAACTCATAACACAGACTTATGCATGATGTGATCCATCTTGCAATAGTCCGCTTGGCTGCAGGTCTGCCAGAAGCGGCTTCAGCGTAGGTGACAAACAGCTGGCGAACCTCTCCCCGAATATCCGACGTCCTCTCCTTATAATAGGAGAGAGCATGTCTGAGGTCCAGAATATGGAGCCTGTACTCGGTGTCCGAGGTGTAATTTGGGTAATATACCGGCAGAGTCAACACCTGGTTAAGGTGAAACTCTGACACCACCTTCGGAAGGAATTTCAGGTGGGGGTGCAGGACAACTTTGTCCCTGTGAAAGACCAGATAAGGGGAGTCCACCGAGAGCGCCTGGAGCTCCCCTGTCCTTCTGGCTGACGTAATAGCCACCAGGAAGACAGTCTTCCATGACAAGTGCGCGAGCTCACACTTGTGCATGGGTTCGAATGCTTGCCCATGAGCTTTGCCAAAACCAGCAAGAGATCCCACGGAGGTGGAGGTTCACACACCAGAGGGGATATGTGATCTAGGCCTTTGAAAAAGCGCCCGAACACTGTCTCCTGTGCCAATGTCGGCTGACCGGCTGGCACCCGGTAAGCAGAGATGGCTGCCAGGTGCACTCTAAGGGTCGATGACCGAAGACCTCCTTTGGAGAGAGACCAAAGGTAGTCTAGAATGTTAGCCACAGAGCAGGATAAGGGGTCCAAGCTCTTTCCCTGACACCAAATGGAAAACCTTTTCCATTTGAAGGCATAACATTTCCTGGTCGATTCCTTTCGAGATGCTTCCACCACGGTGTAGACATCCTCGGAAAGACCCAGAGCCTGGAACTCTAGCCGCTCAGGAACCAGGCTGTGAGGTGCAGGGATTGAAGGTCCGAGTGAAAGACCCTCCCCTGGTTCAATATCATCAGGTCTGGGCGTGTACAAAGCCGCTCCGGGGTCCTGCAGCCGAGGCTGAGGAGATCTGGATACCAGAACTGGCGTGGCCAATCTGGGGCTACCAGGATCACCTTCGCCTTGTCCCTCCTCACCTTGAGCAACACCCTGTGGATCAAGGGAAATGGAGGGAAGGCGTAAAGGAGGCCTGGGGTCCAAGGCCTCGAGAAGACATCCCCTTGCAGCAAGCCCTGCTGAGGAGGGCAGGCATGGTACAGCCGCAGCTTGGTGTTCTCCCTGGAGGCGAACAGGTCCACCAACGGTTTGCCCCAACGGGAGAACAGATTGTAAGCTACCTCTGGATTGAGAGACCACTCGTGGGATGTCTGGCCTATGCGTCTGAGAGCATCCACCAGTTGGTTCGAGACTCCTGCCACATGGATGGCCAGGAGATCCGCCTCCAGCCGGCTGACGAAGGTCCAGATCTGGAGTGCCTCCCTGCATAGCAGACGGGAGTGCGTGCCGCCCTGTTTGTTGAGGTAGTACAAGGTCGTGGTATTGTCCATCTGGACTTGAACCACTTGACCCCAGAGCTGAGGAGCGAAAGCTGACAGTGCCAGTCTGACTGCTCTGAGCTCCAACAGGTTGATGTGGCATCGGGACTCCTCGGGGGTCCAGAACCCATGAGCTCTGTTGTCCCCCAAGTGGGCTCCCCAGCCCATGAGAGAGGCATCGGTCATAAGGACGACTGTCGGCTCGGGGCCGACTAACGGGATCCCTTCCCGCAAATGACTCGGGACAGTTCGCCATTGGAGAGCGTCCCACATCCTCTGGGTGACAGTGACCAGCTGGTCAAAGAGACCCCGACGCTGAGACCACTGGGCGGCCAGCTCCCACTGAAGGGGGCGCATGTGCAATCTGGCCCAACGGACCACTGAGGTGCATGCCGCCATGCAACTCAGGAGGCGCAGGAAGTCCCGGGCAGGGCGCAAGTGCCCAACCAGAAATGATTGGGCAAAGGAGGAAAGAACCTCCGCCCTGTCCACCGGGAGCCGAGCTCTGGCTTGACGAGAGTCGAGCTCTGCCCCGATAAAGCCCATCACCTGAGAGGGCACGAGTTCTGATTTGGCCTCACTGATTAGGAGGCCCAGGTGGGAGCAGATTCAGAGGGTCAGGTCCCTGGACCTCTCCACCTCCTGTAGAGAGGAACCTGCCAGGAGCCAATGTCTAGATAGGTGTAAATACGAACCCCTTGACGCCGTAGATGGGCTGCCACCACTGCGATGCATTTGGTGAAGACCCATGGGGCTGATGACAGGCCGAACGGCATGGCTCTGAACTCGTACAGGGTCCCTTCGACCCTGAAGTGGAGGAACCGCTGGTGGGACAGACTGATTGGGACGTGGTAGAACGCGTCCTGAAGATCCAGTGAACAGAACCACATGTTTCGCTCCAGAGATGGTATGATCTGGTTCAGAGTTACCATCTGGAAGGTGCAAGACCTGAGATATCGATTCAGGTCGTGGAGATTTAGGATGGGGCGTCAACCCCCAGTCCACTTGGGCACCAGGAAATACCTGGACACGAAGCCTGGGTCTGTAGGAAGATCCGGCACTGGAGCTACCGCCTCCTTGTGCAGGAGCTGAGCAATGTCGTCCCGAAGGGCCAACTGAGCGCCAACTGAGATCCTTTCCTCCCGTAGGGCACGGGCCCGGCTGGGGGGGGGGGGTACTGCTCGAACTCTAGAGGCAGACCCTGCCCGACCACTTCCAGAACCAACCTGTCCTAAGTGATACTGGACCAGGTGGAAAGAAAGTGGCGGAGCCGGCCCCCCACAGGAGGACCCAGAACTGGCATGACAGGTGTAGGGGAGGCCACCCCCGACCCGTCGCTGTGCAGTCTTGGAGGAGGAGGAGGCACCTGGATCAGCACCTCGGCCTCCTTTGTGGGGCTGTTGGGGACCTTGCTTGAGCCTAGGGCGCCAAGCTTGAGCCTGCTGCTGTTGCTGACCTCCCTGGAAGGAGGGCTGTCTAACCGCAGGGAAAGAATGCCGAAAGGACTTCTTGCACTTCTGCTGGTTCTTGCCCGAAGAACCCTTAGCAGAGGTGGCACTAGACTGCTCAATACACTGTAGATGACATGCCACTCCCAGACCGAAGAGGTCGGTGCCAAGGAAGGGCACGTCAGCTAGCTTGTGCTGAGTGTCCGCGGGAAAAGAGGATAACCTCAGCCAAGCCCTGCGGCGAGTGGCCACTGCGGCAGCTAGTGAATGGGCACAGGAATCTCCAATGTCCAGAGCTGTCTGGAGCTGTTTAGCCACAGCACGGCCCTGGTCACGGACCTGCTTGACTGTGGTCTGCATGTCTGCTGGGAGATGAGGGAGGACTTCATCAAGCGACCCCAGAACGGTGTGAGAGAAGTGTGCCATAATCACTGCTGAGCTGGCCTGACGAAGGCCCAGGGATGATGCCGCGTAAACTTTCCGGGCCAAGTGGTCCATATTTTTGGACTCCTTGTCCGGAGGGCGGTCAGTATCCGCAGAGCTGCCCATGCGCCAAAACACTGAGGCAGTCACAAGGCTCTCGGCTGAGGGATGCTCAGTGAAGCCCGCCAAGGACCCCATGGGCACCGCGTACTTGCAGGCCATAAGGAGCCGGGCAAGGGGCAGGGCGCTGCCAAAGCTCCAGTGCCGGCCCAACTATGGCTTTGGCCACTGGGAAGGCCTCTGTCGGGGTATCCCCCCTCTTAAGAATATTCGTGAGGGAATATTCCGACTTCTTTTATATGGGCTGCAAAGGCATACCTGTGGACTCCTAAATGAGTCGAAGGATGCCCTGGAAGGAAGAAGGACCTTCCTCCAGGCCTGTCACTGACAGCTCATCATGTGAGTGAAGGCCAGTAGTATCAGAGTCCGAGGAATCCGGATACAGGGGTCTCCCACCTAAGTCCCCCTCGATGCACCTAGGGCGATCAGGAGTGACTGTAATGGACAACCTATGGGGCAAGCCCGTAGTTGGCCGATCCTCCTTAGAGGGAGCCTCTCCCTGAGGCTGTTTGGGTGGTGGTTCCACCAAAATTGGTGGGGAGCCCATAACAGGCCGACCAGAAATATGTACCGGTCCCACCGGAGTCCTCGGAACCGAGGGAGTCAGTGTCGGCCGAAGAGGCTGGGGCCAAGTAATGGCCGGTACAGCCGGAGTAGACTGCTTTGACTGGTCAAAAGGAGTTGCTGCCACATGAGGTCCTCATAACGTCGACGGAGTTTCTGTCCAAGTCTCTCCTCGTCCGAGGAGAATGAGGAATGGTGGCGGCGCCTCTTCCAGGAGTGTTTGTGACCCTTTCTCGGTTTTATGACCGACTGGGTCCTACTCGATCGAGACCAACGGCGTCGGCTTTGTCGGTCAGGAGAAGCCGGATTCGATGAAAACCGAGATTCCGGTTCTTGTCCCTCGATCGGGATGCCCGAAGGACGGGTCTCCTCATCGGGGAAGGAGAGAATGGGAGTCCTCGCCAAGGAGTCGTCGACAGGCGTCGGCGACAACGGCTCGATCGGGTCGAGAGAAATCTCGGCTGGTTCTGTTGTATCCTCGGCTTCGGTGCCCTGGCCTGACGGAAGGTCCGAAAAGCCGGCAGCCGAGGAAGCGATCTCGACCGTGACCAAGACCGCCTGCCCGAGTGTTGGACCGCTCTCGGTCCCAGGAACGTCTTCTTCAGCTAGAAAAAGATGATTTGGGGTCCTTATCCTTTTTCTTGGATCAGGAGAAGTGTGAGCCCGAACGCGCCTCATCCTTGGTAGGGAGAGACTGGCACAACTCCCAGAAGGATCCCGTGAAGGTGGAGCACAGGTTGAGCGGAACGAAGAAACTTCGGTTGGCCGAAGCTTGGGCAGCTTCCTCTTCGAAAGCCGCCATCCGTTCAAGCTGCTCGGCGGATCCTGCAGCCGCGGAAACCGCCCACCTGGCCTCCTTCGATTTCACCGGTGGATTGCGAAGCTCCAGTCTCCCCAGCTTAAGGAGCGCCTTGCGGTCCTCCAGAATGGTGGGATGGAAGGCCGAAGAGATGGTGCAAGCCGAAGTATCGTGCACGGCGCCTAGGCAATAAACGCATGAGAGGTGGGGATCGGTGCAAGACATTTTTTGTCCACAAGGGACACCGGCGAAACCCAGGGGATGACTTGTCCTCCATATCCAAAGCGTTCAGATCCAAATTGTAAACTCGGACGAGTTTTAAAGCGAGTAAGTGCGGCGAAAACCATCGATTTGACTCCAGGGCCTATGGTACTTGCAAAGTAGCATGAGGGAACCTGTATCTTCCAGCGGAAAGGAAGATCTGGCGTCATGGGGCGAAGCCGAGGTATTTACCACCCGGGTGGGTGGGAGGAGTCAGCGTGAAGACTTCCGGCAAGATTTAAAGGGGAAAGGGACAATGCTAGACAGTGTGGATGAACACAACCACGCTCCTAGAAGAGCTCTTATCCCTCTTAGAGGCTCCATGCCTGCTAACCTATAGCAGAGATCTATGCAGAAGGTGACCCACCTGCCTATCGTCTGCTTGGCTGCAGGTCTGCCAGGTGCGGCTTCAACGTAGGTGACAAACAGCTGGCGAACCTCTCCCCAAACTTCAACTGTCCGCTCCTTGTAATAAGAGAGCGCTCTTCTAGGGTCCAAAGTATGGAGCCTATATTTGGCCTCTGAGATGCGATTGGGGTAGAACACCGGCAGAGTCAACACCTGGTTAAGGTGAAACTCCGACACCACCTTTGAAGGAATTTCGGGTGGGACGGAGGACAACCTTGTCCCTGTGGAAGATCAAATAAGGAGACTCGATGGAAAGTGCCTGGAGCTCTCCCATCCTTCTGGCTGACATGATAGCCACCAAGAAGGTGGTCTTCCATGACAGGTGAGAGATGTCACACCTGTGCAACGGTTCGAATGGCTTGCCCATGAGCTTAGCCAATACCAGCAGTAGATCACACGGAAGTGGAGGTTCTCGCACCGGAGGAGATATGTGATCAAGGCCTTTGAAAAAGCACCTGACCACCTTCTCCTGCGCCACCGACTGCTTTCCGGCCCACGCCCGGTAAGCAGAGATGGCTGCCGAAAGGGACCATAGGTAGTTCAGAATGCTGGCCAAGGAACAGGAGGAAGGGTCCAACCCCTTATCCCGACACCAAATGGAGAATCTCTTCCATTTGAAGGCATAGCATTTTCTGGTCGACTCCTTACGGGATGCCTCAACAACGTTGAGGACCTCGTCGGAAAGACCCAAGGCCTGGAACTCTAGCCACTCAGGAACCAGGCAGTCAGGTGCAGGGATTGAAGGTCCGGGTGGAGTACCTTCCCCTGGCTGAGTGAGATCAGGTCTGGGCGGGCTGCAAGCCGTCTCGTGAGCCTGGAGCCGAGGCTGAGAAGATCTGGATACCAGAACTGGCGGGGCCAGTCTGGGGCTGCCAGAATCACCTGCGCCTTGTCCCTCCTTGCCTTGAGAAGCACCTTGTGGATCAAGAGAAATGGGGGAAAGGCGTAGAAGAGGCCCGGGGTCCACGGCCTCGAGAAGGCATCCCCCCACAGCGAGCCCTGCTGAGGGGGGCGGGCATGAAACAGCCTCAGCTTCGCATTCTTCCTGGAGACAAACAGGTCCACCTGAGGTGTGCCCCAGTGGGAGAACAGATCGTGTACGACCTCTGGTAGGAGAGACCACTCGTGAGATGCAGCACCTATCCGGCTTCGGGCATCGGCCAGAGTGTTGGAGGCTCCCGCCACATGGATGGCTAGGAGATCCGCCTCCAGTCTGCGCACGAGGGACCAAGTACGGAGAGCTTCCTTGCACAGGGGCAAGGAGTGCATCCTGCCCTGGCGGTTTAGGTAGTACATGGTCGTGGTATTGTCCGTCTGGACCTGGACCACTTGACCCCATACAAATGGAGCGAAGGCAGTGAGGGCTAGTCGGACCACTCAAAGCTCCAGCAGGTTGATGTGGCATCGAGACTCCTGAGGGGACCAGAGGCCATGCGCTCTGTGCTTCCCCAGATGGGCACCCCAACCCAGAGAGGCGGTCGTTAGAATGACTGTCGGCTCGGGGCAGACAAACGGGATGCCCTCCTGCAGATGAGCTGGAACGATCCACCACTGGAGAGCGTTCCACATCTCCTGGGTCACCGCCACTGGCTGGTCCAGAGGACCGGAGCACTGTGGCCATTGGCAGGCCAGCCCCCACTGCAGGGGATGCATGTGCCAGCGAGCCCAACGGACCACGCTGGTGCAGGCCGCCATGAGGCGCAGGAAGTCCCGGGCAGGGCGCAATTGCCCAACCTGAAATGATTGAGCAAAGAAGGAAAGAACCTCTGCCCTGTCCATCGAGAATCAAGCTCTGCCCCGATGAATTGAATCACCTGCGTTGGCACGAGTTCCGATTTGGCCTCGTTGATTAGGCCAATCAGAGCAGACCTGGAGGGCCAGATCCCTGGACCACTCCACCTCCAGCCTGGAGGGGGCTGCAATCAAACAGTCGTCCAGGTAAGAGTACACCTGGACCCTTCGGCGCCGCAGGAATGCTGTCACCACTGCCATGCATTTGGTGAAGACCCTGAGAGCTGGAGAGAGGCTGAAGGGCATGGCCCGGAACTTGTAAAGGGACCCCTCTGCTCTGTAGTGGAGGAATCGCTGATGGGACGGACGGATTGGGACATGAAAGAACGCGTCCTGGAGGTCCAGAGAACAAAACCACACGCCTTGTTCCAAGGATGAAATGATCTGTGCCAGAGTGACCATCCTGAAGGTTCGGGACCTTAGGAACTTGTTCAGGTCGTGTAGGTCTAGAACGGGTCACCAGCGCCCCATCTGTTTTGAGACCAGGAGATACCTGGACACAAACCCTGGGTCTGGTGGAGGATCCACTACCTCCCTGATCACCTCCTTTTGGAGGAGCAGGGCAATGTCGGCTCGACGAGCCAACAGAGAGGCTGCGGACCCCATAGCCCCCCCGTGGGGAGACGGCCCGATAGGGTGGGGCCTGCTCGAATTCCAGAGGCAGACCTTTCCCTACCACTTCCAACACTCAGCGGTCTGCAGTGATAGTGGACCAGGCGGAAAAGTGGCGGAGGAAGGACCGGCCGAGGGACCTCCTGGGCCTTTTCCTCACGGCTTCCTGCTGGAGGAAGCTGCAGGCTTGGCTTTGGGGTGCCAAGTGTGTGCCTGCTGGCCTTGATGCTGGTGTTGCTGGGCCGGCTGTGCCGCAGGGGCAGAAGACCGAAAGGCCTTACGCTGCTGCTGGCGGCCTTTGTCCTTCTGGGCAGACGTGACAGAGTCCAAGGTGGCACTGGACTTCTCGATCCTCTGCAAATGACCCTCCACCCCGGGACCGAACAAGTCGGTACCCAGGAAGGGAACGTCTGCCAGCTTGTGCTGCGTATCCGCAGTGAAGGTGGAGATCCGCAGGCAAGCTCTGGCCATGCTATGAGGCCGCTATTGACCGGGCACAAGAGCCTCCAATGTCGAGAGCAGTTTGGAGCTGTTGCTTTGCCACTGCCCTTCCCTGATCCCGCACCTGCTTGACCGTAGTCTGGAGGTCAGCCGGGAGATGAGGGAATCACCTCATCCAGGGAGCCCAAAAGAATGTGGGAAAAGTGGGCCATCAGTACGGCCAAACTCTCCTGACGAAGGCCTAAGGAGGATGTAGTGTAAACTTTACGCCTGGAATAGTCCAGTTTCTTGGACTCTATCCGGTGGCTTGTCCACGTCCCGAGCGTTTCTGGAGCGCCGGAAAACACTGTCAGTCACCAACCCCTCCGCAGAAGGGTGCCCCGAGGAACCGGAGAGTGAGCTGGTGGGAATGGCATACTTCCTGGCCATCCTGGCCGAGGGAGCCAGACAAGAAGCCGGCCGCTGCCATAGCTCTAGGGCCGGGCCAACAATGGCTTCGGCCACAGGAAAGGCCTCCGTAGGAGAATCCCCTCAGTCCAGTATCTCCGTGAGGGGATACTTGGCCCGCTTTGACACGGGTTCCAGCTTCATCCCAGTAGATTCTGAGATGAGCCGAAGTAATCCCATGAACGAGGATGGGCTCTCATCCACCGACTGCCCCCCAGAGGACTCCAGGTTGAGAGGCCTGGAGAACAGGGAAGAGTCACTGTCAGACTCCGAGGAGTCTGCAAACAGCTGCAGAGGGCGATCGGGAGTGAAGGTGACCAACAACCGATGGGGCAACCCATGACCTGACTGAGAATCCTTGGTCGGAGCCCCAGATTTTGGTTGTGGAGGAGGGGGTTTCCCCACAATGGGTGGCGCAGCTGGTTTTGGCCAAACAACCGGCGCCGGCTTCGGCTCCTCGATGACGAGGGACTGTTTCAGCCGCTCAGGTGACAGCCACTTAATGGTCAGAGAAGGCGACGGGGTTGGCTTGTTCCCGGTCAGAAGGAGCTGCTGCCACATCAAGTCCTCATAGCGTTGACGCAATTTGTGCTGAAGCCTTTCCTCCAAGGAGGAAGAAGACAAGGACGAGCGGCGCCGCTGCTTTCCTCAGTGCCGAGACTGTCGGTATTTCCAAGAATGTGTCTGGGAGGGAGTGGGGGAAACCCGTTCCTCCCTCGGCTCGGGAACCTTAACCGGGGACTCCGGCATAGGAGGCACAGGCAAGTTCTCGGTTTCCACCGGGGGAACTGGTGAAGAAGGGTTGTCGGCTTCCAGTTCGAGGCCCCGACGGGTCGAGAAAATCTCGGGACCGCGCCGATGGGTGTTTCGCCGCTGACCTGACGGGGACACCGTGAAGCCAGCGGCCTTAGCTGCAACCTCGACTGAAGCAGAGTGTCGGCTGTCCAGGGAAGGGGACTCTCCCGCTCCCACGAATGCCGATGGTGGGACTTACCCTTAGAGTCCTCCTTCTTGGACCGAGAGGAATGTCCTGATGGACCCTCACCCTTTGTAGAGAGAGAGAGAGAGTGTGTGAGTGACAAAGCTCCTTAAAAGAAGCCGTGTAGGAGGAGCCCAAGGAGAGCGGGATAAATGCGCGACTGAGGAAGACGAAGATGCGGCCTGGGCCGTCTCCTCCTCGAGGGCGATCATCTACTCAAGTTGCTCAGCCAAGCCCGCCACCAGACACTGCCCAATGGGCCTCCTTTGACTTCACCGAAGGAACACATCTCTCGGGTCGCCCAAGTTGGAGCCTGGCAGCATGGTCTTCAAGGACACTGACCGAGAAAGACTTGCACAAATCGCAGGCCTGCAGATCGTGATAGAGTCCAAGACAATAAACGCACGTGGAGTGCGGATCGGTCCGAGACATTTTCTGCCTGCATGGGCACCGCCGAAATCCAGGAGTCTACTTATCCATCGCAGCCGCAAAGGAAGAAACAGACTGAAGTCTAGAAAATTTAAGAATAAGTTTCAGTTTAACTGACGAGTTTGGCTCCAGGCCTAGAACGGAGAGCGCTAAGGAGAGAACCTGAGCTTCCAAGCGGTAAGGAAGATCTGGCGTCATGGGGAGGAGCCGAGAGTTTTACCACCCAGGTGGGTGGGAGGAGCTAGCCTGAAGACCTTCCAGCAAGATTTAAAGCGGCAAGAAACCTGCCAGTAAGTGTAGATAGAACAACATATTCATGTCTCTAAAAATAAAAATCTAGGTAGCTCTACCATTTTTATTGTTTGGATCTTCTGGAATAGAGAAATGGGGATCCCCTGCCACTTCTCCAAGTCCCTTTTAAAATTGTTCACCATTGGAGTGTAAGCAAATAAAGCTGTTCATATTCCATGCCAATCTGTACTCCTAGGTACTTCAATGTTTCAGGTTCCACCGAAATGGAAACTTATTTTTAGTCCTTTCAGATGGACTGTAATTAGCCTGAAGTACCTCCATTTTGGTGGTATTTACCTTGTACCCCGCCACCCTCCCAAATTCTTCCAGAACATCCCATAATTTAGGCACAGCCTGATCTGGATTCTGAAGGTAGATCAACAAATCATCTGCATACAACGCCAATTTATGTTCTTCTCTCCCCCACATACCCCTGGGATCTCCTGAGACTGGCGTAGAGCCCCAGCCAATGGTTCCAGGTACAGGGCAAAGAGCAGGGAAGGACAGTGGGCACCCCTGTCTAGTGCCCCTCTTCAGTTGGAAAGGTTCTGTGATCCTACCATTAATTTTAATGTAGGCCTTGGGTTTAGTGTAAATATTGTTGATAACCTTCACAAAGGCTTCTGAGAAGTCAAGGTATTTCAGCGTCAGACCCAGAAAACTCCATGCTACCCGGTCAAAAGCCTTCTCCGCATCCAAACTAAGAAGAAGGAGGGGGGAGACCTCGACCAGGCAGCATGGTGGAGGATGTGTAACGTTCTCTTAATATTGTCCTGAGTCTGACGCCCCAGGACAAAGTCTGTTTGGTCAAAGTCAATAATATAGGGTAGTAATCCTTCCAATCTCTGGGCTAAAATCTTGGTATATAATTTATAATGTTCAGTACAGTGATTGGACAATAGGATGCACACAGAGTACTGTTCTTCCCCTGCTTCGGGGTACTCGAGATCACCGCGTAATTCCAGGTATCTGGGAAATGATCCCCTAGTTGTGCCTCTCTACATGTTGCCAATAAAG
This sequence comes from Neoceratodus forsteri, assembly GCA_016271365.2. Classification (NCBI taxonomy): domain Eukaryota; kingdom Metazoa; phylum Chordata; order Ceratodontiformes; family Ceratodontidae; genus Neoceratodus; species Neoceratodus forsteri. The sequence continues at coordinate 363,802,642 of CM057449.1, read as the reverse complement.
AGCCCTTCACCTCCTTTTTAAACAATGTATAAAATTCAGGAGTGTACCAGTCTGGTCCTGGTGTCTTGAGGGATTTCAAACCCCTGATTGCTTGATCCAATTCCACAGGGGAAATGGGTAGATCTAACTGTAACCTGGTCTCCCTGCCAAGTGTGGGGAGCTTTATCTTAGCCAAGTACGCCTCTGCCTGGGAACTCATGACAGGGGACTCTGGGGTATAAAGCTTTTGACAGAAACCCTTAAAACTAGCTAAAATCTGCTCCGGTGAACGGACCAATTTCCCCGTCCCAGGGTCTCTTATTTGAGTGACCGAGGCCCTCAAGGTTTGCTGGCGAAGGCGGTGTGCCAACAACCTCGTTGCTCTAGGTCCTACCTCCCCATACCTCTGACGAAGACTTTGCAGAGCTTGTTCAGTCTTAACATCAATCTGCTTTTGAATTTGCTGCTTCAGATTCAATATCTTAGCCCATGCTGCGCCCTTCCCCTCCGCATGCTGCCTTTGAACCTCACTTAGTTGCCTCTGGAGCGATTCCATTCGGGCATTCCTTGTTTTCTTATAATATGCCGCATTATTTAATAACTTCCCCCCTCAGGACAGTTTTCACAGTATCCCACAGGGTAGCCCTGGAGATTTCTGGTGAATCGTTTTTCCCCAGAATCTGCTTCATCTTATCCCTGGCCATCTTTGTAAATTATTTTTATATCTGATAAATAATTATTAAATCTCCATAACATCTGGCCTCTAGTTGTTTTCCATTCCAGCATTAGAGAGAGTTGTGCATGGTCTGATAGAACCGAGAGAGTATTTACATAGTCCCCTGTCTGGAACCAATGCTCTTCTGAAATCAAAAAGTAATCTATTCAAGCATATGATCCATGTGGGGGAGAATAATGTGTATAATCTCTCCGGCCTGCATGTTCTGAACGCCATGCGTCCACCCAGTTGGTTGTTCCCATGAAACGTTTAATCATTTTACCAGCAGGAGTGGGACGAAAGGACCCTGATCCTGGAAGTATCTAAGTGGTCCCAGATCTGATTAAGATCGGCCCCCACCACCAATGTCCCTCTATGATATTCTGTAATTTTATGGAGTAAACCTCTCACCCCACGTCACCGTCACCCTGGGAAATGTACAGTGAGGCCAACGTGAGGCGATCCTCCCCCAAAGTCCCCAGATACCAATGTTAACCTCCCCTCTGGATCTATATACTGAGCCTCAGGTTTAAATAAAGATCCCCTCGGGACCAGGACTGCAGTTCCCCGCCTCTTTCCCCCTCCATGAGTGGAAGCGATCACATGACCAAAGCCGAACTCACCCAGTTTCTTATGTTCGGCCCTGCTCAAGTGAGTCTCCTGTAAAAAAGCAAACGACGGGGCCTGCCACCTCAGGAAGAGAGCACCTTATATCTTTTGACAGGGTTATTCAACCCATTCACATTTTGTGATAATATCTTAAGGCTGTCCGTACTACTCATTCCTGTACCATATAGTGCTTCCAGTACTATTTATCCTCTCAATACATTTTAATTGTTGCCCTCTCCTATACCCATGTCACTTTCCTCCAGACTCCCACTCCAAGTGCCTTCCCATGTATATCGTAGTGTGCCCTTATAATAAACATAACATAGAAACAAACCCACAAGTAACAGACATTGCAATTCTAACCCTATCCCCCCCGATAGGAAGGCTTAAAACTCCCTTCCCTCGCCAACTGGGGTAAACTAAACTATTTACAAAACTACCTCCAAGGAAGGAGAAACGAATAAATCGACCTCTGAGGACTCAGGAAACTATGCCCCCGGCGAAGGGTACAGAGCTCCTGCTGGAGTTCGCCCCGGGATCCTATTCAACGTGGATCCTGGCCTGATGTCTAGGCCTAAATACGTCACCGTAACACAAGGCCACTTATTAATGCTGGTAAATGCACATAAGGGTGTGCATTTGTAAAGGGTGGGAATCCCTCCCCAGCCTATTAAACTAAAAATTAATATTATAACCTCATGACATAACATCCAAGTCATTAAAGAAAAGAAGACTGGAAATATTACCTCCCCCCTCCCCCCCCATGCCCTCGACACCAACCATCAAATGGATCCCCACCAAAATAACTTGCAATCGGTTTCACTGGGAATTCCTAAATGGAAAATTAAATAGAGTGGAGCCCGCTTATAAGAATACCCCATTTGCCACAAAAAAAATATTCTTATAAGCGGGCTGTTCTTATACACGGGCTACCTGTTTAAATGGCTTTTCACCTAAAATTAGCTATTCGGACTGTACGGTGGAGCTCGCGTAATGCAGCTTAAGTTGTTCACAAAGACTTAATATCAGAAAACAGTAACTGTATTGATACTTTACTTTAAAATTATTATAAATTGTGCTGTAAAAACATGCACATAATAAACATGACTGAAAAGGCACGATACAGACCGCTCGCCCAGATATGTATCCAGAGCATAAAATGTTGCCAGATCTGCTGACTGCTTACTTAGGATGTAGTGTACTGCTGTGTTTTTTTCATGCAGTCATTTGCAGCAGGTGTTTCAGGGATGTCCACATTGGCTGACTTCTTTTAAGTTCTCCTCTTATTCAGATTCCTCCTCTTTAAGAGTAAGGACATCTCTGGTTATTTCCTCCTCAGTAATTGTGCCCGTTGTTTATACATCATCGTCACAACCCTGTCTAACACCATAACTGCGACTTGTTGACTGAAGTGAATAATAAGGACTAAAAACAATAGCCATTTAGCACATTTTAAATGCTGAGTCCACGTTGGAATGCAGTGAGTGCTAACGTTAATTGGCACCATTTACACCTAGCCGCATACCAGGGAAGGCGTTAATCGCCAGAGCCAAAGTGAGACAGCTAAGTCAGCGAGTTTCACTGACAGTTGACAGTGAACTATCACACAAGCTGCAACAGAAAATGTTCCTTTAACCAGGCTGAAAGTGATTATAAACGGGCTTTATGCCCATAGGAATACATTATTAAAAATCGGGACATAAGAGTCACGTTCTTATAACCGGGATGTTCTATTAACAGATGTTCTTATAAGTGGGCTCCACTGTATCCCATCTTTTCTAGAAAAAATTAGTCCCTCTTTGATCATATATCACAGGAGATTGTAACATTTTTACAATAAGAAGATATAATTTCCCATTGTCTCTCCTGTTTGTATTGTCCCGCCATATTAATAGTCCATCTTCTGTAAAGCAAAGAAAACCATAGCTGAGCCCCCCAAGTTTGTTCAGTAGCCGGGTGCCCCCTTTACTTCCCAGGCCCGACAGTAGCAGCCAAAACGACTGACTAGGGCCCACAGCAGGAGAGGTTAAATATACAGGTTACTCACCTGTAACAGGAGTTCTAGGAATGGTGTATGTTGTTCATCCACACTTACTGGCAGGTATCCTTGCCGCTTTAAATCTTGCCGGAAGGTCTTCAAGCTGGCTCCTCCCACCCACCCGGGTGGTATAACTCTCGGCTCCGCCCCATGACGCCAGATCTGGCCGCTGGAAGCTCAGGTTGTGCGTCCAAGCCGAGGAGTCGGTGGTCAGGTGGATGGAACAACATATACCATTCCTAGAACTCCTGTTACAGGTGAGTAACCTGTATTTCTAGGACATGGATATGTTGTTCATCCACACTTATTGGCAGACTCTAGCAGTTCTCCGGGAGGAGGGAGGCAAGACGACACCCTCAATACTTACTTGGGAAAGAGATCTGAGAACCGAGGTCCCAAACCAGCATCCCGCTGACTCAAGGTCGATGGTAATGGTAATGAAGGTGTTTGCTGACTTCCAGGTAGCAGCCCTGCAGATTTCCTGGATAGGGACGTCCCTGGAAGCAGCCACCGATGCAGCAGTATGGCGGGTAGAATGAGCTCTTATCCCTCTGGGAGGCTCCATGCCGTCAACTTATAGCAGAGATCTATGCAGGAAGTGACCCACCTGCTTATCGTCCGGCATGCTGCAGGTCTGCCAGATCACGGCTTCAGCGTGGGTGACAAACAGCTGGCGAACCTCTCCCAATTTCAGCCGTCGCTCTTTGTAACAAGCGACTCTTCTAGGGTCAAAGTATGGAGCTTATATTGGCCTCCGAGGTGTGATTGGGGTAGAACACCGTGAGTCAACACCTGGTTAAGGTGAAACTCCGACACCACCCGGAAGGAATTTCGGGTGGGCGCAGGACAACCTTTGTCCCTGTGGAAGACCAGATAAGGAGACTCGATGAGCGCCTGAGCTCTCCCATCCTTCTGGCTGACGTGATAGCCACCAAGAAGGCGGTCTTCACGACAGGTGAGAGACAGCACACCTGTGCATAGGTTCGAATGGCTTGCCCATGAGCTTTGCCAGTACCAGCAGTAGATCCCACGGAGGTGGAGGTTCTCGCACCGGAGGGGAAATGTGATCAAGGCCTTTGAAAAAGCGCCAGACCACCTTCTCCTGCGCCACCGACTGCTTCCCGGCCCGCGCCCGGTAAGCAGAGATGGCTGCCAGATGCACCCTTAGGGTCGTCGACCTAAGCCCTTGACTAGAAAGGGACCATAAATAGTCCAAGATGCTTGCCAAGGAACAGGAGGAAGGGTCCAAGCCCTTGCCCTGACACCAAAAGGAAAACCTTTTCCATTTGAAGGCATAGCATTTTCTGGTCGACTCCTTACGGGACGCCTCAACTACATTGAGGACCTCGTCGGAAGACCCAAGGCCTGGAACTCCTAGCCGCTCAGGAACCTGGCCGTCAGGTGCAGGGATTGAAGGTCCGGATGGAACACCTTCCCCTGATTGACTGAAAGCTGCCTCGGGAGCCTGGAGCGGAGGCTGAGGAGATCTGGATACCAGCATTGGCGGGGCCAGTCTGGGGCTATCAGAATCACCTGCGCCTTGTCCCTCCTCACCTTGAGAAGCACCTTGTGGATCAAGGGAAATGGGGGAAAGGCGTAGAAGAGGCCTGGGGTCTATGGCCTCGAAGGCATCCCCTGCAGCGAGCCCTGCTGAGGAGGGCAGGCATGGAACAGCCTCAGCTTTGCGTTCTCCTAGAGGCAAACAGATCCACCTGAGGTGTGCCCCAATGAGAGAACAGATCTTGTACTACCTCCGGCAGGAGAGACCACTCGTGGGACACAGCCCCTAACCGGCTTAGGGCATCGGCCAGGGTGTTGGAGGCTCCTGCCACATTAATGGCTAAGAGATCCGCCTCCAGGCTGCGCACGAGTGACCAAATGCGGAGAGCTTCCTTGCACAGAGGCATGGAGCGCGTTCCGCCCTGGCGGTTTAGGTAGTACATGGTAGTAGTATTGTCCGTCTGGACCTGAACCACTTGACCCGTAGAAGCGAAGCGGCGGTGAGAACTAGGCGGACCGCTTCGGAGCTCCAGCAAGTTGATATAGCATCGGGACTCCTTGAGGGACCAGAGGCCCGTGCCTCTGTGCTCCCAGATGGGCACCCCAATCCATCAGAGAGGCGGTCGATAGAGAGACCGTCGGCTCAGGGCGGACAAACGGGATGCCCTCCTGCAGATGAGCTGGAACGATCCACCACTGGAGTGCGTTCCAAGGATGCCACGTTCCAAGGATGGTATTATCTGAGCCAGAGTGACCATCCTGAAGGTCCGAGACCTTAGGAACTTGTTTAGGTCGTGCAGGTCGAGAATGGGGCGCCAGCCCCGTCCATTTTGGGACCAGGAAGTACCTGGACACAAACCCGGGTCTGAGGAGGTCCGCCACCTCTCTGATCACCTCTTTCTCGGGAGCAGGCGATGTCGGCTCGGCGAGCCGACAGCGGCTGCGGACTGAGGCCTCCTGGGGCGGCGGCTCGGAAGGGCGGGGCCTGCTCGAACTCAGAGGCAGGCACTTTCCTACCACTTCCAACACCCACTGGTCTGTGGTTATAGCAGACCAGGCGGAAAAATGTGAGCCTTCCCCACGGGGAACCTGGGAGTGGGGTGGCGAGGTTGGGGACGACACCCCTCAACCCGTCACTGGGCAGGCTTGGAGGAGGGATCGACCGAGGGACCTCCTGGGCCTTTACCTCCCTGCTTCCTGGAAGAGGAAGCCGCAGGCTTAGGTTTGGGATGCCAACGCGAGCCTGCTGGCCCTGTTGCTGCTGGGCCGGACGTGCCGCGGGCGCAGACGGACGAAAGGGCTTGGGTTGCGGTCTGTGGCCCTTGTCCCTCTGGGCGGATGAGACAGAGTCCAGAGTGGCATTGGACTTTTCGATCCTGTGGAGGTGACCTTCCACTCCAGGGCCAAAGAGGTCGGTCCCCAGGAAGGGGACATCCGCCAATTTGTGCTGGGTATCCGCTGTGAAGGTGGATATCCTCAGCCATGCCCGACAGCGCATAGCCACTGCGGCCGCTACTGACTTGGCGCATGAGTCACCAATATCCAAAGCAGTCCGAAGTTGCTACTTGGCCACTGCCCTGCCCTGGTCCCGCACCTGCTTAACCGTGGTCTGCAGGTCAGCCGGGAGATGAGGGACTACCTCGTCCAGGGAGCCCAACAGGGCGTGAGAGAAATGTGCCATTAGCACAGCTGAGCTGGCCTGACGAAGGCCAAGGGAGGACGCAGCGTAGACTTTTCACCCAGCGTAGTCCAACTTCTTGGACTCTTTGGAGGTTTGTCTACGCTCCTGGCGTTTCGCACGCCGGAAGACGCTGTTGTAACCAACCCTCGGCTGAGGGTGTTCCGAAACCGGACAGGGAACGGTGGGGACCGTGTACTTCCTTGCCATCCTGGCCGAAGGCGCAGGGCAGGAAGCAGGACGCTGCCAGAGCTCCAAGGCCGGGCCTACAATGGCCTTGGCCACCGGAAAGGCCTCCGCAGGAGAATCCCCTCGGTCCAATATCTCCGTGAGGGGATACTTGGCCCGCTTGGATATGGGCTCGAGCTGCATCCCGGTGGACTCCGAGATGAGCCTAAGCAAACCCATGAAGGACGAAGGGCTGTCGTCCAGTGAATGACCTCCTGAGGACTCCAAGTCGACCCGCCTGGAGAACAGGGAGGAATCGTCGTCGGACTCAGAGGAGTCCGCAAAGAGCTGCCTTGGGGCTGAGCCACCCTCCACCTGCCGAGGGCGATCGGGAGTGAGGGTGACAGACAGCCTATGGGGCAGACCTTGGGCCGACCGAGAATTCTTGGTTGGAGCCCCAAACAGCAGCTGTGGAGACTGAGGTTCCACTGGAATCGGTGGGGCAGCCGGTTTCGGCCGAGCAACAGGCCTTGAAGCAGGCGCCTCGGCTAAGGCGAGGGGTGCTTCCGCCGCTTCGGTGACAGCCGGGAAGGGAGCGATGTTCGGCTTCTTCCGGACAGAAGAAACTATGGCACATGAGGTCCTTGTATCGACGACGCAACTTCGTGTCAGCCCCTCGTCCGAGGAGGAGGACGAGGACGAAAGGGCGGCGCTGGCCATACGGTGTAGAGACAGAGACCGCCTGTGACGTGGGATCGGCTGGACCGAGAAGAAGTCCGAGACCGTGAACCTCGGCTTTTCCGAGGAGGGTACAGAGGTAGGGCGAGGGAAACCTGCTCTCCCCTCGGCTCGGAGGGCTCAACCATGGACTCCGGAACCGGAGGCACGGGCAAGTCCACAGACACCTCAACCACCGCCGGGGGAACCGGTTAGTGAGGGTTTTCGGCTTCACCGGTTGACAGCCCGTCCAACGGGTCGAGAAAAATCTCGACTGCGTCGACGGGAGTCTCGGTCAACTGACCTGACGGGGACACCGTGAAGCCAGTGGCCGAAGCCGAAGGATCGACTGAAGTCTATGGTCGACTACTCGGAGAGAGGGACCTCTCCCGCTCCCAAGAGCGTCGACAGAGGGACTTACCTTTGTGGTCCTTCTTCTTGGACAGAGAGGAAGGTCCTGAAGATGTTGGACCCTCTCCCTTAGTGGAGAGGGAGAGACAGAGCTCCTTAAAAGAAGCTGAATAGGAGGATCCCAGGGAGAGCGGGATAAATGCCGCGGCTGAGGAAGACGAAGATGCGGCCTGCGCTGCCTCCTCCTCGAGAGCGATCATCTGCTCAAGCTGTTCCGCCGAGCCCGCCGCTGTGGAAACCGCCAACCTGGCCTCGTTCGACTTTACCGGAGGATAACGTTTTTCGGGTCGCCCAAGTTGTAGATGGGCGGCATGGTCTTCCAGGATGTAGGCCCAAAAAGAAGAGCACAGGTCGCAAGCCTGCGGGTCGTGCCCAGTGCCCAAGCAGTAGACGCACGTGGAGTGCGGATCCGTCCGAGACATCTTCTGCCCGCATGGGCACCTCCGGAAACCGGGAGTCTATTTGTCCATCGCAGCCGCAAGGGAAATAAGTGACCGAAGTCTTGAAAACCTTAAAAGTAATTTCGGGTAAACCGAAGAAATAGGAACCAGTCTTATACGCAGAGCGTTAAGGAGGGAACCTGAGCTTCCAAGCAGTAAGGAAGATCTGGCGTCATGGGCGGAGCCGAGAGTTTTACCACCCGGGTGGGTGGGAGGAGCCAGCTTGAAGACCTTCTGGCAAGATTTAAAGCGGCAAGGATACCTGCCAATAAGTGTGGATGAACAACATATCCATGTCCCTAGAAAAACAAGTTACTCACCTTTAACTCTAGTTCTAGGAGTTGAATATGGTGCACATCTACACTTCTGGCAGAATTCTTTTCCCCTTTTAAGACTTGCCAGAAGGCCTTCAAGCTGGCTCCTCCCATCCACCTGAGTGGTATCCTCCTTGCCACCACCCCGTGACATCAGATCTTACCTGTTGGAAGCAAGACCAGTGTGCCACTTGACAGGGAAAGTCAGGTGGGTTGTGTGGATGTACACCATATACCACTCCTAGAAAGCACAATTACGCAAAACCTTACCATAACAGTAGATCTTTGAGGAGCGACTCTTGCAGCAATTAATGCACTTGGGTCATCGCCAGAGGTCACTGTGGTGCACTGCAGCTCTTCTAGCAGTCTTTTCCAGGAGCTGCCCACACATGACATCACCTTCCTGTTTCCTATGTAAGTGTGGGCGGTCCCTGGTATCCTCAGTTTCCCCCACCAGATTCAGCTCGCTAAGCGAGGACCGAGGGGAAGCCAAGGTACCATAGGTATCCCAACCCATAACTTATTGGACCAGAATTTGTTCTCCTAAAGGAGGAGGGGAACAGAGGGTGGGATCATACCTGCTGCAAGAGACACTCCTCAAAGATCAACTGTTACGGTAAGCTCTTATGTAACTGTACCATCTTCCATGGAGTGATCTCTTGCAGCAGGTAATACACTTGGGATGAATCCCAAGCAGTAAACCCAAGAAGGATGGTCATTATGACAGAAGACCTTGTAAGACAACTCGGCCAAAGGCCGTCCTATGGCATAAAGCAATGTCTAAGTATGCTGATGACGCCATCATTTTCACCTGCAACCCCAACCCCAAATCACTTCAAAACGACATCCAACTAGAATTTACTGTTGCCGAAAAACATGGTTTAAGAAGCACAGACTAATCCTTAACTACAAGGAAATATACTATGATCTACTCCAGCACCCACAGCAAACAAGACCTTCCCACTATCCATCCTGAACAGTGGCAATGTGTTGGACCTTGTGCAGCACTTTAAGTACCTGGGTTTCACCCTTGCCTCCACCCTGCCCTATGTACAGCATATACGCAACATAGACAAGGCCATCAGTTACAGAATCGGGATACTCCACCACTACAAGCAGAGCCTTACATATGAAGCACTCAACATGGCCATCACCAGCTCAACTGTTACCCTCGTTGACTATGGCCTAGCAGTTTATGGTTCTGCACCAGACTCAGCCCTCCATTGCATCTCTCTGGCCCTTAAGGCCTGCTGACTCCTCACAGGTGCTGCAAGGCTTACACACCTGTGAGCTCTATTCACGGGCAGGGTGGCTCCAGCTGAAGAGCAGAGTTAAGTACCATACCTGTGTACTGACCAAAAAAAAAAATCATACTAAATCTGATGCCACCAGGAGTCCAGAATCTGCTCACGCACCATGTAAGTGCCAGGCTGACCTGATGCACCCACAGCCAAATTTTCAGTGAACTAAGATGCCGCACTGCACAGGGTCAATGTGCATTCTACTACCATGCACCACACTGGACCAACACCCTTCCTTCAGCCATCTGTGATACCACAACCACTGGTGCTTTCAAGTGTAAGCTCATGCAGCACCTTGCCACAGATGACAACTGTAATTGTGTTGGCCATTCATGACCACCAAAACAACTTTTCTACATTTGGACCGCCGTAAACCAATAGCATTTAGTGTTCCACCTAATCCTAGGGGCACCTACCTTCACAGCTCCCCCAGTCTACCCCCCTTCCCCTCTGGGCACCCATTCATCTTTGTCCCAATCCTCATGTCCCCCCCTTCTGCTGCTCTCCTAGCCCCACCATCTCCAACCTTCCTTAAGTCTGTTCTTAACCCCTTATGCAGGCATACATTTCACTATGCAGCAGCTGTGCCTGCTCTCCACTCTGTTTCTCCCCCCACAAGTAGGCTTAACTCAGACGTAGGCACCTTCTCACCAATTGCTGTAGCAATGTCTAAATGTTATACCTTAAGCTAAATGCTATCCCAATCTTGTAATTCACATCAATTCATTGTCTACCTTGCTTGTAATGTATTTTGTACCAGAATAATTTTTGTACTTGCTTGTAATATAATGCCTTGTATATAATGCTATGTACCTGTTCAATTTCTTGTAACTTACGTGGAACCTACAAATCAGCATCCGCGCACAGGTGTTCTCCAAGATATCATTAAATAAAAAATAAAATAAAGCTTAATGCTTTGTGAAAGTATGAATTGTGGAGCAGGTAGCTGCGTTGCAGACATCTGTGAGAGAGGCCCCTTTAAAGCAGGCCGCTGTGGTGGCCATAGCTCTGGTAGAATGGGCTTGGACAGGTCCTGGTAATGGTTTGTTGTATTTTGTGCAACACAATGTGATACAGCGTGTTACCCAACTGGAGAGCGTTCATTTCGATACCGGGAGACCTTCCCTGTGTGAGGCGAAGGTAACAAAAAGTTGAGAAGACTTCCTCTAAATTGATTTACATTAGTATAGTATCACAATAAACTATGGACATCCAGAGTATGTAGAAGGTATTCATCTTGACCGGAGTGTTCAGGACAATATACTGGTAACTCCAGAAACTGATTTAAGGTGTGTTCAGACACCATCTTAGGTAGAAATGAAGGCTTAGTATGAAGTGCCAATCTGTGTGAAAAATCAAATAAGGTTCTCTACACATGAGGGCATGAAGCTTAGCAATGCACCAGGCCGAAGTGACAGCCACTAAGAATAGTGTTTTTCAAAGTTCAAGAGTTAATTTTTCTATTAGAAAATTGAGATCCCACGGAGGAGTGGGTCTTCTGATAGGTGGCTTAATATGCAACATTCCTCTTAGAAACATTTTGGCTAGATTATGTTGATACAGTAATCTGCCATCCAGAGGTTCATGGAAGGCTGAAACAGAGGCCAAATGGACTTTGATAGAGGAATAGCTTAAGCCTGTCTCGGCAATCAAGGCTAGGTAATCCAAGACTTTCGTCAGTGGACAGGAGTAAGGATCCAATGACCGGGAAGCAGCCCAGATGGAAAAGCATTTCCATTTGGCATTATATGTTTTAAAGAACATGAAGTCTTGCTGTATTCTGACTATTGCAGTTAGCTCCAGCCTTTAAACTGCCCCGGTGAACAAAGGGTCAACTTTCTATGCAGAGCATAAAATGCTGAGCTTGTGCTCGGTTGAGGTCTCTGTCTACAGCCCTTTGAAATCCAACTGTCAGATTCTTTACTCCGCCTCACTGAACAGTCGCTCCGGAGATTTCTCCTTCAGCTCGGTTTGAAAGTCGGTTAAATTCTCAGTTAAGTTGTCGTTTTTTACCAAATTTATTTCTGCATAGTCGGTTCAGTCTCTGTGGTACCGTGAGTACTAGATACGTTTTGTTCTGTTTTTCTGTGTGGAAATTGTAAAGTGTTAGATCGGTTCAGCTGAACCGATCCTTTGTATTGAATCCTTGTGTTCTACTTTAGAGTGTGGTTACCGGTTCTTATCGGTTCTAAAAAAAACGTGTTTTGAACGTTTTTTTCCAACACCCATGACACGGTCAGGAACCGATAAGGGAGTCTTGCCTGGTGGTTGCCATAAAAAGGGTACGTTTGGTTAGGTTGGCCATGTCTGAGAAACCCAAGAAAAAAAAACTGGCCCACTGGGTTTCAACACTGCAGTGAGTGTGGGGAGGTCTTTGCTAAGTCCGACCCCCACACCACCTGTGTTTATTGTCTGGGGTTTGAACACCTCGATTCAGACTGCCAAATTTGTAAAAATGTTCCTAAATCTACCCTTGAAAAGAGACTAGGTAGACTGAGGGAAAAGGAGGCTGAGAAGTCCGCTGACCCGGATGGCCAGCCCAGTTCGATTCCGACCGAACCAGAAGGAGTGCCCTCTGACCAGGGTGATACTTCTTCGGGCAAGAGGAGAGCCGATCCTGAGAGGTCGGTTCCTACAAAAAGGAAACACAAAGAAAAATCGACTGGTTCAGATCCAGAGGTTCATGTTCCGACCGCCGAGGAAATAGCCAGAGCGAGTCAAATTGTGGAATCGCTTCACTCGGTTCTGACCAATCCGGCACCTTTTCACAGGGGTTCGGTTCGGTCGGTTCCCTCGGTTCAAGATTATACCCCTGAAGATTTTTATGAACTGGAGTTTGTGGAGGAGGGGGAGTTTGAAGATGATGAAAGTCTGGATGTGCCTGTGGAACTGGACATCTCCCCAGACAGACCTTCTGGTGTTCTCCCTCCTAGGCTTTCTGAGAACCCTTCCCACTATCTGTTTGACAGAAAAGTGGCTGAAACCCTCCAGCTTCCTATGGAGGAGGCAATGGAGGATCAAGAGGAGCCTGATTATGTGGAAATGGACATCCCAGAGTCCAGGAGACTGTCTGTTCCCCTTCACAAATCCTTTGGGAAACCGACACAAAAAATCCTGAAGTCTCCCAATTCTGTACCCCCTGTTGACAGAAGGACGGACAAGAGGTACACACTATCAGGCTCAGATAAAGAGTTTTTATACCAGCAATGCAGCATGTTGGGGTAGTGCAGGCTGCTGCCTGTGACAAGGCAAACATTCCCTTGGCTTCACACCCCCCAGATAAAGACTCCAGGAAGACTGATTCCATGGCATCTTCTTGGGACTCTGGCAGGTGAATTATATGGCCTATACAGCCACGTACCACAAGTCCAGGTGGGACACTGTACTGGCACTGGCTAAACAGGCCTCCCCCCAGCTAGCCAAGGAGCTGGAGGCGGTGGCTGGAGATGGAATTGAGGCATCAAAAGTTCAGTTTCATGCTGCTGTGGACTCCAATGATGTGTCATCAAGAGTCATGGCTACATCTGTGGCTCTTCGGAGAATGGCTTGACTCAGATGTACTAGCCTCTCGCAGGATACCCAGGCTAAGGTCATGAATTTTCCTGTAGTGGGTAATTCTCTGTTTGGGGAGCAGACAGAGAATTACATGAAGAAAATGAATGAGTATAGGACCACTTACAGGAGTGCTCAGGCCAAAGAGAGGCAGGTAACTCCTCAAAGGCAGCAGTCTGGGGGCAGGCCATTTCATAGGCCTTTCTACCAGCCACAAGCCTCTTCTTCCTTTTCACAGAGGGGGCTCTTCAGAGGGAGAGGCAGAAGGGGGATGAGCAGGGCTGCATCCATTCCTCAGCCTAAGGCCCCTGCCAAGCAGACACCCTGATGGGCCTGCCCGGGTTGACTCTCCTATTCCAGTAGGGGGCAGGCTGACTTATTTCATCCAGGACTGGATGTCTATTACATCAGACAAGTGGGTCCTGGAAGTAGTAGGCCAGGGACTGGTTCTCAGCTTCAAAAGATTTCCGTAGATGAGAGCCAGATCTTTTCCACCTGCAGGTCTCTCAGAAACCCTTGCCCTAGAGGCAGAGGTTTCATCTCTGCTGGCTTTAAGAGCCAGAGAGAAAGAGTACCTACCTTACACTGGGGCAAAGGTCTGTACTCCAGGTACTTCCTTTCCCCAAAAAGACCGAGTGGCGACCCATCCTAGACCTAAGATACCTAAACAAACATCTTTTAAAACCGAAGTTCAAGATGGTAACTCGGAATAATCCCTCCCTCTCTAAGGCCAGGGGACTGGCTAGCCTCCCTGGACCTCACATTCCCATCAGGTGCTCCCACAGAAAGTACCTCACGTTCGAGTTGCCCTCAGGCCACTATCAGTTCAGAGCAATGCCCTTTGGCCTAACTTCAGCCCCAAGGGTCTTCACAAAGTGCCTGGCAGTAGTAGTTGCCTTTCTAAGGAGGCAAAAGATTTCCATTTTTCCATATCTGGACGACTGGCTCATAGTGGGCCAGTCCCCAGACCAAATCAAGTCAGACCTGCAAGTGGTTACTTCTCTAGGATTTCTTCTCACCCTTCCCAAGTCAGTTCTCAAGCCAGTGCAGCTCCTTACCTTTACAGGGGCAGAGCTGGATACTGTCAAAACAAGAGCCTTTCTTCCCCTTGAAAGGGCAAGAGTTCTTATAGAACTGGCTTCTTCCTTCAGCCTTCAGGTGTCTCGACGAGCAAGGCATTTCCTCCAGCTCTTGGGCCACATGGCAGCCTCTAGAGCAGTGGTCCAAGGGGCAAGATTCCAGATGAGGGACATTCAGTTCCATCTGAGGGCCTTTTGGTCCCAAAAGAAGGATTCCCTTACCAAAATGATCCCAGTGACCCGGACCCTGATCCAAACACTTCAGTGGTGGCAGGATCAGGACAATCCAAGGCAAGGGGTCCCATTTGCCACTCAGTCTCATTCAGTGGTCCTTACCATGGATGCGTCCCTCCTGGGCTGGGGAGCCCATCTGGGGGCCCTCAATTCCCAGGGACTGTGGTCCCCTCAGGAATCTTCTCCATATCAATCTCCTGGAACTCAGGGCAGTTTTTCTGGCCCTGCAAGCTTTCTCTCAGTCAATGCAGAACAAGGTGGTTCAAGTCAAAACAGACACCACCACCATGTGGTACATCAACAAGCAGGGAGGCATGCGGTCTACGGCCTTGTGCACAGAAGCCATGAAGTTGTGGTCCCTGGCTTACTCCCTGCAAACCTCTCCGATAGCAGTTCACCTTCCGGGGAAGGACAATGTGCTAGCAGATGCACTGAGCAGGATTTCACAGGGTCATCACGAATGGTCCCTGGACTCTCTGGTTTTGAAGGCGATTTCTTCAAGGTGGGGCACTCCAGAGATGGATCTCTTTGCAGCCCCAGACAATCACCAACTTCCTGTCTTTTGCTGCAGACCCCCAGTCTTGGGCACAGTCCCTCTGGATGCTCGGATTCTGAACTGGGAAGGAAAATTTCTGTATGCTTTCCCTCCCTTTCCTCTACTGTTCAAAGTTTTATTCAAGATAAAGTCACAACCTTGCAAAGTGATTCTGATTGCTCCAGATTGGGCCAGACAGCCTTGGTACCCCGTTACTGTCCCTAGCAGTCCATCTTCCCCTGTCTCTTCCTAGGAATTACAACCTGGTAACCTCCTTTCAGGGGAGGATTTGTTACCCCAATCTTCAGTCTCTCAATCTCAAGGCATGGCTCTTGAAGAGTTAGAGTATGCAGATTTGCATCTGTCTCAGGGGGTTCTGGACATCCTCAAAGCCTCTCGAAAGCCCGCCACTGGAAAGACCTATAACTCCAAATGGAAGAGATTCAGCATTTTGTGTTCTAAGCAGCATATTTCCCCAGACACTGCTGAATTGCTTACAGTTCTGGACTATACGGTCCATCTTAATGGCCTAGGCCTCAGACCAGCTACTCTCAAAGTACACTTGTCAGCTGTCTCTATTTTTCTGTCAGTGGGGAAGTCTTCCTCACTATCATTTCATCCGGTGTTCTGTAAATTTTTCAAAGGATTGCTTCATACCAATCCTCCATGCAGAGACCCTGCCCCTGCCTGGGATTTAAATGTTTGTATTGCTCAATTGATGCAGCCTCCCTTTGAGCCAATGTCCTCAGTAGAGCTTAAGTATCTGACTTGGAAAACTGTGTTTTTAGTAGCCATTACCTCTGCCAGACGCATCAGTGAACTGCAAGTCCTGTCAGTGGAACCTGATTTTATCTCCTTTCATAGGGATAAAGTGGTCCTTAGAACCCATAGAAGGTTCTTGCCCAAAGTGGTTTCAGATTTTCACCTGAACCAGTCTGTCTCTTCCTGTTTTCTTCACTGATCATTCCTCTTCAGGAGAGAGAAGGCTACACAGTTTACATGTTTAAAGGGCCCTTAGCTGCTATAGAGCACGTACCAAGGGTCACAGGTTTGATTCCCTCCAGCTGTTCCTCACTTATGGAGAAGTGGGGAAGAGCAAACCTGCCACCAAGGGAACTATTGCCAGGTGGATTGTATCTTGTATACAATTCTGTTATGAGAAACTAGGAAAAATTCCACCCTCAGGCCTGAGGGCTCACTCCACCAGAGGTACAGCTGCTTTCCTGGCTGCTGCCAGGGATATTCCTCTCTTAGAAATTTGTCAAGCAGCCACCTGGAAAACAGTCCATACCTTTACCAAGCATTACTCTATGGATATACAGGCTAGGAGTGATGCTCGGTTCGGCACAGCAGTACTTCAGAGCCTATTCCCAAAGTAGGTTCCATCCCTCCTCCATGGAGGTACTTCTTGGTAGTCTGCAATAGTCAGAATACAGCAAGAATTCATGTTTGAAGAAAAAATTACTCACCTTAGTAATTATGTTTCTTCTAATGGAGTCTTGCTGTATTCTGACCTCCCTCCCTGCCTCCCCTCTCAGAACCTGTTTTTGGGAAGTGGGTGGGCAGGTGCAGTGTTGCATCTCAGGGCTGCTCCATACACCCTCTTCATTTTGTTTGGGTGTTATCTTTATTCTTACTTGGATTGGTTTTGGGTTTCCTGACTTCAGTCTTCCTTTGGGGATCCAAAACTTTGTTGCCAGTTGGCTTGTAAAAATTTTACAATTTCCACATAGAATAGTTAGTGAGTTTTTGCTCATAAGAATCTGACGGTTGGATTTCAAAGGGCTCCAGAAAGAGACCTCAACCGAGCTCGAGCTCAGCATTCTATGCTCTGCATAGAAAGTTAACCCCTTTGTTCTCTGGGGCAGTTTAAAGGCTGGAGCTAACTGCAACAGTCAGAATACAGCAAGACTCCATTAGAAGAAACATAATTACTAAGGTAATTTTTTCTTCCGTGGTCGATGGTTTATGTGAGGCCAGTAATATATTAGCAACAGGGGAGGACACTTGTAGACGTCCTACGAAAGCGTCCTCAGGAGCCCAGCATGAACATGTAGTGCCTTCGGGGTGGGATGCAGAAGGGTCCCTTGATTCCGAGTCAAGAAGTCTGGTCAGCAACAGAATGGGCTCCTTCACCGAGAACTATTGAATGAGGGGAAACCATACCTGCCAGAGGCCACAGAGGAGCTATGAGAATCAGCCTGTTGGAGGAGTGGGGGCATATAAGAAGAGTCCTGCCCACGCTTGGGAAAGGGCACCTATAGACTGTCCCTTTTTGTTTGGGATAATGGAATCGTATCTGGGTTGACTAGGGAGGCAAACAGATCCAGTTGTGGGGTCCCCACAAAAAAAAAAAAAGATCTTTTGAAGCACTTCGTGATGAAGTGCCCATTCGAGTGTGGATGATTGGCAACCGAGAAGGTCGACCAAGAGATTGTGATGTCCTGGTAGATGGACGGCTGTCAGTACAAGGTGTTTCCATATGGCTTCCTGCCAGACAGCAAGCGTCTCTTTGCACAGGGAATGGGACTTTGTACCTCCTTGTTTTTTGAGGTAGAACACTACTGTGGTGTTGTCGGATGGAATCAGCAACGGTCCCAGGGACGAGTGAGGTTGAAAGGCCTGGAGGACTAAGTGAACCACTCATCTCCAGGAGGTTGATGTGAGGATGAGGGATAGAACTAGTCCACTTGTCTTGTGTCCTGTAAGGACCCAGGTGCGCACCTCATCCTTCCAAGGATGCATCCATAGTTGATATCTGCGGGGGGGGGGGGGGAGAGAGACTGGAAGTGCATGCCTTGACATAGGTTGGCTTGGAGGGTCCACCATACTATGGCGAAACGCAACGTGGGAGTGACTGATTTTGTCTTGGAAATTTCCTGTTCTTTGAGACCACTGGTTTTGAAGAACCCACTGGACTGGTTTCGTATAAAGATGGGCAAAAGCTACCGTAGGGATGGAAGTGGCCATGTGTCCTAGGAGACATATCACGCGTCTGGCTGTGACTATCATCTGGGTTTGTATCTGAAAAGCCAGAGACAGAAGCTTGTCTTATCTGTCGGCCCGGAGGTAGGCCCTGGTGGAGACAGTGTCTAGGATTGCTCCTGTATACTGGTGCGACTGTGTAGGGGTCGAATTGGACTTTGGCCAATTGACCGTGATCCCTAGAACTTGGAACAGAGTTAGGTTTACTTCTAGGAAGAAAAGTAGAGAGGTTTTGGACTCTGCCTTGATGAGCCAGTCGTCCAGATATGGTAAGAAAAAGTGCCCGTCCCCATCATAGGGTTGCTGCTACTACTGTTAGGCACTTGGTAAACACTCTCGGGGCAGATGAGAGGCTGAACGGGAGTGTTTGAAATTGATAGTGTTGTCTCAACAGGTGAAAACGAAGAAATCTGTGGTGAGCAGGATGGATGGGGATATGTAGGTAGGCATCCTTCATATCTAGGGCAATAGCCAATCCCCTTGTTTCAACATTGGCATGATGGAATTTAGGGTGACCATGCGGAACCTTTTGTACTGGACGTATAGGTTGAATTGTCCGAGGTCTAGTACTGGCCTGAGATCTCCAGTTCATTTGGGTACCAGGAGCAAGTGGGAATAAAACCCCTTTTGGTGTTCTGTAGGGGGTACCGGGTAAATGGCCTTCTTGGTTAAAAGAGCATGCAGTTCCTCCTGGAGAATAGGAATATGGTTGGGAGGGTAATGGTCAGAGCGGGGGGGGGGGGAGAGAGGAGGAGGCCTGGAAAGTATTTCCAGAGTGTGACCCCTCTGAATGATCTGAAGTACCCACTTGTCCGATGTGATCATTTTCCAGGCCTTTGAGTGGAGGGCAAAATGACCACCCACAGTTTTCGAGGCCTGGTTGAGGAGGTGTGGACAGAGCCCCAGTTGGTCACTGGAAGGCGAGCTGACCAGCCCCACTAGGAGGGTGGGAGCGGGAGCCCTTGGCAGCAGAGGTGCTGGTACTGGCAGACTGGGAATGACCTCGGAATCCGCCCCATGTGAGCCTCTGTATTTTCCATCTCTTTTGGAATAAAGAGAGGACTGGGGACAGTATGATGGCTGGGAGGTATGGCACCATGCGTAGAGTTCTTCCCGAAGACTGGAGATCATCTATTAGTGTTCAGGTACCTGGACCGAACAGTTTGGGCCCATTAAAAGGGGCACTGACCACTCTATGCTGTATATCATGTGTAAAACCTGATACACAAAGCCAAGCATGGCGACGCAAGGTAATGCTGGTTGCAGACATGAGTACTGAAGTATCAACCGCATCATATCCCGAATGAAGTTAGTGTCAGGAGATGGAGTTGCCAGTAGATATTGTAGCCAGTAAATACAGGTTACTCACCTGTAACAGGAGTTCTAGGAATGGTATATGTTGTTCATCCACACTGTCTGGCAGGTTCCTTGCCGCTTCCAATCTTGCTGGAAGGTCTTCAAGCTGGCTCCTCCCACCCACCTGGGTGGTAAAACTCTCGGCTCCACCCCATGATGCCAGATCTAGCCCGCTGGAAGCCAGGTTGTGCGAAGCCGGGGAGGCCGGGTGGGTCGTGAGGATGAACAACATATACCATTCTTAGAACTCCTGTTACAGGTGAGTAACCTGTATTTCTAGGGACATGGATATGTTGTTCATCCACACTTACTGGCAGACTCCTAGCAGTTCTCCGGGAGGAGGGAGGCAAGGCACACACCCCCTACTTACGGAATAATGACTGGAGAACCGAGGCCCCAAAACCAGCATCCCGGCGTGACTCAAGGTCGATGTGGTAATAGGTAATGAAGGTGTGTGCTGACTTCCAGGTAGCAGCCCTGCAGATTTCCTGGATAGGGATGTCCCTGGAAGCAGCCACCGATGCAGTGGTATGGCGGGTAGAATGAGCTCTTATCCCTCTGGGAGGCTCCATGCCCACCAACCTATAGCAGAGATCTATGCAGTGAGGTGACCCACCTGCCTATTGTCCGCTTGGCTGCAGGTCTGCTGGTGCAGCTGCAGCGTAGATGAGACAAACAGCTGGCGAACCTTTCCTCGAACTTCAGCCGTCCGGCCTTATAATAAGCTGAGCTCTTCTAGGGTCCAAAGTATGGAGCCTATATTCGGCCTCTGAGGTGTGACTGGGGTAGAACACAGGCAGAGTCAACACCTGGTTAAGGTGAAACTCCGGCAACACCTTCTGAAGGAATTTCGGGTGGGGGCACAGGACAACCTTGTCCCTGTGGAAGACCAGATAAGGAGACTCGATGGAAAGCACCTGGAGCTCTCCCATCCTTTTGGCTAATGTGATAGCCACCAAGAAGGCAGTCTTCCACGACAGGTGAGAGATGTCACACCTGTGCATCGGTTCGAATGGCTTGCCCATGAGCTTAGCCAATACCAGCAGTAGATCCCACGGAGGTGGAGGTTCTTGCAACGGAGGGGATGTGTGATCAAGACCTTTGAAAAAGCGCCCGACTACCTGCTCCTGCGCCACCGACTGCTTCCCGGCCCGTGCCCGGTAAGCAGAGATGGCTGCCAGGTTCACCTGGAGGGTCGTCAACCGAAGCCCTTGCTGAGAAAGGGACCACAGGTAGTCCAGAATGCTTGCCAAGGAACAGGAGGAATGGTACAGGCCCTTGCCCTGATACCAAATGGAGAATCTCTTCCATTTAAAGGCGTAGCATTTCCTGGTCGACTCCTTATGGGATGCCTCAACAACGTTGAGGACCTCGTCAGAAAGACCCAAGGCCTGGAACTCTAGCCGCTCAGGAACCAGGCCATCAGGTGCAGGGATTGAAGGTCCGGATGGAATACCTTCCCCTGATTGACTGAGATCAGGTCCGGGCGGGCTGGAAGCCGCCTCGGGAGCCTGGAGCTGAGACTCAGGAGATCTGGATACCAGAACTGGCGGAGCCAGTCTGGTGCTACCAGAATCAACTGCACCTTGTCCCTCCTTGCCTTGAGAAGCACCTTGTGGATCAAGGGAAACCGGGGAAAGGCGTAGAAGAGGCCCGGGGTCCACGGCCTCGAGAAGGCATCCCCCTGCAGTGAGCCCTGCTGAGGGGGGACCGGCATGAAACAGTCTCAGCTTCGCATTCTCCCTGGAGGCAAACAGGTCCACCTGAGTCATGCCCCAGTGGGAGAACAGATCTTGTACTACCCCGGCAGGAGAGACCACTCGTGGGACGCAGCCCCTATCCGGCTTAGGGCATCGGCCAGAATATTGGAGGCTCCTGCCACATGGATGGCAAGGAGATCCGCCTCCAGGCTGCGCACGAGGGACCAAATGCGGAGAGCTTCCCTGCACAGAGGCATGGAGCGCGTCCCGCCCTGGTGGTTAAGGTAGTACATGGTCGTGGTATTGTCCGTCTGGACCTGGACCACTTGACCTCATACAAATGAAGCGGCGCGAGGGGCTAGAGGAATCATCAAGCTCCAGCAGGTTGATGTGCATCGGGACTCCGAGGGACCAGAGGCCATGCGCTCTCTGCTCCCCCAGATGGGCACCCCAACCCATCAGAGAGGCATCGGTTGATAGAGACCATCGGCTCGGGGCGGACGACCGGGATGCCCTCTTGCAGATGTGCTGGAATGGTCCACCACTGGAGGGTGTTCCACATCCCCTGGGTTACTGTCACTAGCTGATCCAAGGGATCGGAGTGCTGTGACCATTGGCTGACCAGCCCCCATTGTAGGGGACGCATGTACCAATGGGCCCAATGGACCACGCTGGTGCAGGCTGCCATGAGGCCCAGGAGGCGCAGGAAGTCCTGGGCAGGGCGCAATTGCCCAACCTGAAATGATTGGGCAAAGGAGGAAAGAACCTTGGCCCTGTCCGCCGGGAGCCGTGCTCTGGCTCGAAGAGAGTCGAGCTCTGCCCCGATGAATTGTATCACCTGCTTTGGCATGAGTTCCAACTTGGCCTCGTTGATAAGGAGGCTTATCTGAGAGCAAACCTGGAGGGCCAGATCCCTGGACTGCTCCATTCTGGAGGAGGCTGCAATCAGCCAGTCGTCCAGGTAGGGATACACCTGGACCCTTCGGCACCGCAGGAATGCTGTCACTACTGCCATGCATTTGGTGAAGACCCTGGGAGCTAGAGAAAGACCGAAGGGCATGGCCCAGAACTCGTAGAGGGATTCCTCTGCCCTGAAGCAGAGGAATCTCTGGTGGGACGGATGGATTGGGACGTGAAAGAACGCATCCTGGAGGTCCAGAGTACAGAACCGCACGCCTCGTTCCAAGGATGGAATGATCTGAGCCAGAGTGACCATCCTGAAGGTTCGAGACCTTATGAACCTGTTCAGGTCGTGCAGGTCTAGAATGGGGAGCCAGCCCCCCGTCCGTTTCGGGACCAGGAAGTACCTGGACACAAACCCTGGGTCTAGTGGAGGATCCACCACCTTCCTGATCACCTCTTTTTTGAGGAGCAGGCAAATGTCGGCCCGGGTGAGCCGACAGAGAGGCTGCAGACCCGAGTTTCTGAGGGGCGATAGCTCGGAAGCGGCGTTGCCTGCTTGAACTCCAGGGCAGGCCCTTCCTACCACCTCCAACACCCAGCGGTCCGTGTGGGGTGATAGCGGACCAGGCATAAAGGAAGTGGCAGAGCCGTCCCCCCACGGTGGGGGAACCTGGAGGGGGGTGACGAGGCTGGGGGCGACACCCCTCAACCCGTCACTGGGCAGGCTTGGAGGAGGGGCCGGCCGAGGGACCTCCTGAGCCTTTTCCTCCCTGCTTCCTATTAGAGGAAGCCGCAGGCTTGGCTTTGGGGTGCCACGCGCGAGCCTGCTGGCCCTGATGCTGGTGTTGCTGGGCCGGACGTGCCATAGGTGCAGAAGGGCAAAAGGACTTATATTGCTGACGACGGCCTTTGTCCTTCTGGGCGGAGATGACCGAGTCCAGGGTAGCGCTGGCCTTTTCGATCCGCTGGAGGTGGCCTTCCACTCCAGGGCCGAACAGGTCAGTCCCCAAGAAGGGGACATCCGCCAATTTGTGCTGGGTATCCACCATGAAGGTGGATATCCTCAGCCATGCTCTGCGGCGCATGGCCATTGCGGCCGCTACTGATCGGGCACACAGGAGTCTCCAATGTCTAGAGCCGCTTGGAGCTGCTGTTTCTGCCACCGCTCTTCCTGATCCCGCACCTGCTTGACCGTGGTCTGCAGGTCGGCCGGGAGATGAGGAATCACCTCATCCAGGGAGCCCATGAGGGCGTGGGAGAAATGTGCCATCAGCACGGCCGAGCTGGCCTGGCAGAAGCCTAGTGAGGATGCAGCGTACACCTTGCGCCTGGCATAGTCCAGCTTTTTGGGCTCCTTGTTGGGGGACTTATCCACATCCCTAGCATTCCCGGAATGCGGGAAAACGCCAATCAGTGACCAACCCCTCCGCAGAGGGGTGGTCTCAAACACGGACGAAGAGCCGTGGACTGCATACTTCTGGCCAAAGGCGCAGGACAGCAAGCGTGTTGCCAAAGCTCCAAGGCTGGGCCAATGGCTTGTAGCCACCGGAAAGGCCTCCGTGGCAACTTCAGTCCACTATCTCCGCAGGGGATACTTGGCCCGCTTGGACACGGGCTCGAGTTGCATACCGTGGACTCGGAGATGAGCCGAAGCAGACCCATGAACGACGATGGGCTCTTGTCCATCGACTGCCCCCCGGAGGACTCCAGGTCAAGGGGCCTGGAAAACAGGGAGGAGTCATCGTCAGACTCCGAGGAGTCTGCGAAGAGCTGCCTGGGGTCTGAGCCACCCTCCACCTGCCGAGGGCGGTCGGGAGTGAGGGTGACCGACAACCGTGGGGCAGACCCTGACCCGACTGAGAGTCCTTGGTCGGCGCCCCCGATTTCAGTTGTGGAGGTGCAGGTTCCACCACAATTGGTGGGGCAGCTGGTTTTGGCCGAACAACCGGCCCAGGCTTGGGCACCACGAGGGATTGTTTCGGCCTTTCGGGTGACAGCCACTTAATGGCCGGGGAAGGCGACGGCTTGTTCTCGGACAAAAGGAGCTGCTGACACATTAAGTACTCATAGCCGATGCAATTTGCATCAAAGTCTCTTCTTCTCCGAGGAGGAAGACGGTAATGGCGGTGCCGCCGGCCATTTCTAGTGTCGGTGACCACCGGCGTCGGCGGATCGGCTAGACCAAGATCTAGGGGTGTTTCCGAGGGCGGTCTGGGAGGGAGTGGCAGACACCCGCCTCCTCTCGGCTCGGAAGCCTCACCGACTCCGGCACAGGAAGCGCAGGCAAGTCCTTGGTTTCCATCGGGGGAACTGGTGAAGAAGGGTTGTCAGCTTCAGTCGACAGCCCACCCGGGGGGTCAAGAAAAATCTCAACCGCGTCGATGGGTGTCTCGGCCGGCTGACCGGATAGGGACACTGAAGCCAGCGGCCTTAGCTGCAACCTCGACCAAAGTAGAGTGTCGACTGTCCGGGGAAGGGGACCTCTCCCGCTCCCATGAATGTCGACGGTGGACACTTACCCTTAGAGTCCTTCTTTTTCCACCGAGAAGAGTGTCCTGATGGCCCCTCTCCCTTCGTGGAAAGGGACTGGCAAAGCTCTTTAAAACAAACTGGGTCGGAGGATCCCAGAGAGAGCGGGATAAATGCCGCGACCGAGGAAGATGAGGATGCGGCCTGGGCCGCCGCCTCCTCGAGGGCGATCATCTGCTCGAGTTGCTCAGCCGAACCAGACGCCGCGGACACCGCCCAACGGGCCTCCTTGGACTTCACCGGCGGGTAGAGCTTCTCAGGGCGCCCAAGCTGTAACCAGGCAGCGCGGTCTTCAAGGACATTGGCCGAAAACGATCTACATAACCCGCAGGCCTGCGGGTCATGATCAAGGCCGAGGCAGTAGACGCACGTGGAGTGCGGTTCCGTCCTGGACATCTTCTGCCTGCATGGGCACCGCCAAAACCGGAGTCAATTTGTCCATCGCAGTCACGAGGGAGGAATTTGACCAAGTCTTGAGAATTTTAAAACTATTTCTGGGCGTAACCAAGAATTAGGATCCAGTCTATATGCAGAGTGTTAGGAGGAAACCTGAGCCTACGGTAAGGAAGATCTGGCCATTGGGCGGAGCCGGGAGAGTTTTACCACCCGGGTGGGGTGGGAGGAGCCATTTGAAGACCTTCCGCAAGATTTAAAGCGCAAGGAACCTGCTAGACAGTGTGGATGAACAACATATCCATGTCCCTAGAACTGAGGATTATGGGGGACCACCTCCATATGTACTACGCCTGACGTCGGGGGTGGGACCGACGTCTGAGGAGGTCCCCGCTGAATACTGCTAGCTAGAAAATTTCCGTGGAGTCCTGGCGCCTGCCGGCTTCAGTCCTAATGGTGTAACCTGCTGCAAGAGCTGTTTCTCGAAGTAAGATCTAGTATCCTGACATGACTCAAGGTCAATGTGGTAGTGGGAAATCAATCAAAATCAATCAATCTTTATTTATTCAGGCGAACATCATTGAGCATAGCTCATTTACAAGATGGACCTGAGTGGTCATAACAAAAAAAGGTTACAGAGTGTATACAAAAACATGATATTGAATAAGCACAAATACAATCATTTATGAGTGAGATAGATGTACAAATATTTACATATATACAAGGCAAAGGACAGTAAACCAAAAACCTAATAAAGCAGAGAAACAAACAGTCTAGTAGGGATAAGGCTTGGATAATGGTACATGGGTAGGCATATATGTTTGAGGTTTGATTGGAAAGGACCAGAGGAATAATAGAAGAATAGGAGGAGCTTTAAAAGAGGGGGGTGGGGAGAGAGGTGTGGGAGGGTGGGGGGAGGACTAGGCCTTGTGGGAGCAATTGCACGAATCTGGGATTAGGCTGGTACAGCTTTTGAAGGATGTAAGGAATCAGTGTTTCCATTTTCAATGTCTTTTGGATAGAATTCCAGATAAGTGCCAGGGAATAACTGATTGCAGCTCTTCCATACCGGTGCAGGTGATAGGAATCTTCAGCAGGATCAGTTTGTTGATCCTCAAGGTGTGGGCCTGGATGTGATCTGGTTGAAGCAGTCTGAGATGTAGGAAGGGGTTTGTTTGTCAGAGCTTTGTAGATCCAGGTAGCAGCATTTTTCTTCTTCTATGTTGCAGGGATGTCCAGCTGACTGCATTGTAGAGAGAGCAATGATGGGTGCTAGAGGAAGGTCAGTAATGAATCTAATAGCTCTATGATACAGGGTGTCTAGTTTGTTTAGATGGGAGAGGGAGCAATGACCATAGAGGAAGTCAGCATAATCAATGAGGGACATGAATGATGCAAGGATTAATCTTTGTTTGGAATCTTGGTCAGGTAGTGTTTGATCCTATAGAATAGACCAAGTCTGTCTTAGCTTTTCAGGAGCTCTTCAACGTGGGTAGTATAGTCTAGTTTATTGTCTATCCATACCCTAGGTATTTGAATTTGTCAACATATTCCAGATTTTCACCAAGGATGGTAGAGAGTTGTGGGAGGTGAATGATGGATAGTGGAAGAACAGTTCTTGGTGGCAAAGAACATAGCTTTGGTTTTCTTGGCATTTAGTAATAATCTTTTCTAATAGGTTGTGCTGAAGGAGGAGAATTCAGACTGTAGGAGCTCACAGGCTTTTGATGGTGAGGGATTGCTCACATATAGTACAGTGTCATCTGCAAAGAGGTGGATATTAGAAAGTGAGAGATTGGAATCAATATTGTTGATATAGATGGCAAAAGGATGGGACCCAGGATGGAGCCTCATGTACACCTCTTAGGAGTGGTTTAGAGGTAGATAGATCACATTCATTTTTACCAGTTGTAATCTTCCGGAGAGATAGCATCTGAACCATTTAAGAGAGAGTGAGTCAAGGCCTATGGAGTTGAGAGGAGATTAGAAGATCATGATCCACAGTGTCAAAGGCTTTGCTTAGATCCAGAAACACAGCATGAGTTATTCTATTTGTCTAGGGCAGTCTGCCAGTCATTTGTGACTTTGCTATGCAGAGATGGTGCTATGCATAGATCTGAACCCAGATTGAGCTGGATTTAGGAGATTGTTGGTATCAAGGTAGGCAGTTAACTGAGAGTTTACCAGCTTCTCAAGCATCTTGGATAGTACTGGTAAGATAGAGATGGGCCTATAATTATTGAGGTCCATGGGATCACCTGCCTTAAGTAATGGAAACACTTGAGCTGTTTTCCATATTGAGGATAGAACCAGTGGCAAGTGATAGATTGAAGAGGGTGAGGGGGCGGTTAAGGCATGCAGAGCTACTTTTAGAAAGTAGGGGTCCAGGAGTCTGCACCTGCACTTTTGGTGGTATCTAGCTGGAGTAGAAGGTCTTCTCTCTTTGAAGAATATTGGCTTGAATGAGAATGTGGAAGCAACCTTTGACCCTCAGTAGATTGTAGGTTTAGAGATGATCTTAATAGGTTTGCAGG
Organism: Neoceratodus forsteri; assembly: GCA_016271365.2. NCBI lineage: Eukaryota > Metazoa > Chordata > Ceratodontiformes > Ceratodontidae > Neoceratodus > Neoceratodus forsteri. Next base: position 363,774,972 of record CM057449.1, on the reverse strand, counting down.
AGAGGAGTCAAAGCCAGGCCAGCTGTAGTGAAATGGTCATTAAAGGCATTCAAGATATTTTGCTTGTCGGTGATTTCAATACTGTTTAATTGAATTTTTGGTGGTAAGACAGGGGTAGAAGTTTGACCTAGGATGCCCTTTATGGTACCCCAGAACCTGGAAGGGTTGTTATAGGAGGCATCTAGTTCAGCTGTGTAGAAGGCTGCCTTGGCTTTTCTTACTTGTTTTGTGCAGGAGTTTCTGGCTTTTCTGAATTGAAGCCAGTCATTTGGGTCCTTTGTCTTTCTTGCCCTTTTCCAGAGTTTATCTCTGGCAAGCAGTGCGGATTTAAGGTCGACACAGAACCAGCGACAGGATTTGAGTTTGGTTCTGACACTGGTGAGGGGTACATGTGAATTGAGGGCACTTGTGATTATATCATTTAAGATTTGAAGAGCTGTCTCTATGGAGGCTGTGAGATAGAATTCTTGCCAACATGTGGTGTGGCACAGTTCATGGAGATATCCTGAAATATTAAAGTTCTTTTTTGACCTTCGTGGGAGGAATTTTGCAGGATTGGATGGCTTGAATGTTGATCTAATGGCAGCTATGGGACAGTGATCACTTATGTCACTGAATAGTACTCCTGCACAGGGATAGTGATGAGGTTTATTTACCAATATAATATCCAGGAGTGTGCTTTTGAGAATATTCTTTGGGTTGATCCTTGTTGGTTCTTTGATTAATTGAGAGAATCCATAGGTGTCACAGAAGGTTACTAGGGTGCAGATGCATTAGTCAGCCAATTCAAGTTCATGTCTCCTAAGATGATGGTGTCTTCAGGGCCCAGATTAAGTATAGAGCCTAGGTGGGATAGGAGTTTGAGGCCTGCAGAGGGGGGCCTATAGCAACCAATCAGTTGAAAGGATGATGTGTTGGGAAGGGTTATTTTAATTGACAAGCATTCAAATTCCTTTGGTTGTGATGTAGAATTGAGGCAGGATGCAGAGATGTTTGCTTTGACATAGATGGCTACCCCACCGCCCCTGGATAGACGGTCAGATCTGAAGAGCTGGTAGTTGGGAAGGTTTATTTCACTATCTTTGTAGCCGATTTGAGCCATGTTTCAGATATAACCAGAAAGTCAGGTAGGGTGTGTGCAATCCAGGCCTGTATTGATGAGAACTTTTTTAGGAGGCTGCAGGCATTGATGGAAGAAAACTCAATCCATTTATGGAGGTTAGGTCAGTTGGAGAGATCGAGCTTTCAGTGGGGCCAGGGTTGATTTCCACAGTGCAACACAGACCAGCAGAAAGAGGATTAGCTTGATGAGGGCACCAGCGATAGGAGTAGTGAGCAGTCAGGCAGTTTTTCTTCTTCTTGGGATCCAATATATAGTGGGTGATGATCCTGCTGCATGGTTATCGATTTTATCATAGATTACCAGCTTAATGGACAGGCGAGGGAGTAATTGTAATGCCAGTATGGTAGCAAGGGATAGAGGAGTTCCAAACTGGTTGTGAGCCTTTTTTTGGGATTCCCCAAGGATTAGTATGCAGAAGCGGTAATATATGTATGTAGAGTTTAGGGGCATCCACTGGAGACAGTAGGGGGGGGACAGTGTTGAGTGGTCACCCTAAGCACATCGGTATGGGTTCCAACAGTTATCTCTTCTGGATCCAAGGAAGGTGAGAGGCAAAGCAGCAGTATTAGGCGCAGCAGCATGGTAATGGAAATGTAAGTGTGTGCTGACTTCCAGGTAACAACCCTGCAGATTTCCTGGATAGGCACATCCCTGGAAGCAGCCAGTGAGGCAGCAGTATGGTGGGTGGAATGAGCCCTTAGCCCTACAGGAGGCTCCCTAACCGCAAACCTATAGCAGAGGCCGATACAGGATACAATCCACCTGCCAATCTGCTCAGCTGCCTTTCTGCCTGGTTCAGCTTCAGCATACATGGCAAATAGCTGGTGAACCTCTTCCCCGAACTCCAGCTGTGTGCTCCTTTTAATAAGACCAGTGCTCACCACAGGTTCATGCTCAGCCTCTGAGGTGTGGTTGGTTAAGTACTTCACGAGATCTCCTGGTTAAGGTGAAAATCTGACAACCTTCGGGAGGAACTTCAGGTTGGGGCAAAGAACAATCTTATCCATGTAGAAGACCAGGTAAGGAGACTCCACTGATGGCACCTGGAGCTCACCGATCCTTCTGGCTGATGTGATAGCCACCAGGAAGGCGGTCTTCCACGATAGGTGAGAGATGTCATACTAGTGCACTGGTTCGAATGGCTTGCCCATGAGCTCTGCCAAAACCAGCAACAAATCCCAAGGTGGTGGGTCACGCACTGGAGGGGAAATGTGGTCGAGGCCTTTGAAAAAGTGCCATATCACCTTCACTGCACTACTGACTGCGTACCGGCCCATGCCTGGTAGGTGGAGATGGCTGCTAACTGCACCTTAAGGGTTGTCGACCGAAGGTCCAAGTACGAGAGGGACCAGAGGTAGTAGAAAATGCTAACCACTGGACAAGATTAGGGGTCCAGCCAATTGCCCTGGCACCAAATGGAGAACCACTTCCATTTGAAGGCATAGCATTTTCGGGTAGACTCCTTCTGAGATGCCTCAACTACAGCCAGGACATCTTTGGAGACACCAAAAGCCTAGAACTCTAGCCGCTCAAGGACCAGGCTGTCAGATGCAGGGATTGAAGGTCTGGATAGAGTACATTCCCTTAACTGAATGACAGCAGGTCCGGGCGGAGAGGAAGAGTCGCCTCAGGAGCCTGCAGCTGAGGCTGAGGAGATCAGGGTACCAGAACCGGCGGCGTGGCCAATCTGGAACCACCAGGATCACCCTTGCCTTGTCCCTCCTCATCTTGAGCAACACCATGTGAATAAGTGGAAACTGAGGGAAGGCATAGGAGGCCCAGGGTCCAGGGCCTCGAGAATGCATTCCCCTGCAGTGTTCCCTGCTGAGGGAGGTGGGCACAGTATAGTCTCAGCTTTGCTTTCTCCCTGGAGACAAACAGGTCCACAAGAGAGGAGCCCCACTGGGAGAACAGGCTGTGTACTACCTCGGGGTGGAGAGACCACTCGAGAGATGCCTCACCTACACAGCTGAGAATGTCTGCCAGCTGACTGAGACTCTGGCCACATGGATGGCCAGATCAGCCTCCAGGCTGCACACGATGGTCCAAAAGTGGGAGAGCTTCCCTGCACAGAGGAAGGGAGTGCGTCCCGCCCTGTCTGTTGAGGTACTACATGGTCATGGCATTGTCCATTTGGACCTGAACGACCGGACCCCAAATATGTGGAGCAAAAGCAGTCAGCCCCAACTGAACTGCATGGAGCTCCAGCAGGTTGATATGGCACCGGAACTCTGAGGGTCCAGAGCCCGTGGACTCAGTGTTCCTTCAGGAGTGCACCCCCAGCACATGAGAGTCATCGGTCATCAGGATGACCATCAGCTCAGAGTGGACAAACAGGATCCCTTCCTGCAGATGTTCTGGAACTAACCACTATTGGAGGGCATCCCACATCAGCTGGCTCAGTGACGAGCTGGCTGAAGTGGCCCTTGCGTTGAGACCACTGGTGGGCCAGCTCCCACTGCAGACAGCATAATTTCCAGTGGGCCCAACGGACCACGCTGGTGCAAGCTGCCATATATCCCAGTTGGCGCAAGAAGTCCCAAGCAGGGTGCAACTGCCCAACCTGAAATGATCGGGCAAAGGAGGAGAAAGCCTCCGGCCCCTTTCTTCCAGGAGCTAAGCCCTGAGTCTGCAAGAGTTGAGCTCTGCCCTGAAGACGTTCATCACCTGTGAAGGCACGAGTTCAGACTTGGCCTCGTTGACCAGGAGTACAAGAAATGCAGATCTGGAGGGCCAGATCCCTGGACTGTTCCACCTCCTGCCCGGAGGGACCCGCAAAAAGCTAGTCATCCAGGTAGAGGTACACCTGGACTCCTTGGTGCCTCAGGTAAGCTGCTACCACTGCTATGCTGAGAACAGGCCGAATGGCATGGCGTGGAACTCTTAGAAAATCCCCTCAGACCGGAACAGGAGGAACCAGTGGTGGGATGGATGGATTGGGATGTCAAAAAAAAAAAAAAATATCCTGAAGATCCAGAGAGCAAAGCCACAAGTTCTGCTAGAGAGATGGTATGATCAGAGACAGAGTGACCATTCTGAAGGTGCGTGACCCAAGAAACTTGTTCAGGTCGTGCAGATCTAAGATGTGGTGCCAGCCCCTTGTCCGTTTTTGCACCAGAAGTATACCTGGAGATAAACCCTGGGTGTTTCGGAGGGCCACAGACAGGAGCCAGGACCTCCTTGCGGAGAAGCTGGGTGATGTCCCGAAGGGCCGACAGGATGTCTGTGGACACGATGCCCTCCTGTGGGGCATAGGCTCTGCAAGGCAGGCACGCCACGAATCCCGGAGGCAGACCTAGACCGACCACATCAAGAATCCACCTGTCTGTGGTTATCAGATGTAAAGGAAGTGGTGGAGCCAGCACCCCATGGGAGGACCCAGGGGAGACATAACTGGCACGAGGGAGGCACCCCTCAACCCATCACTGGGCAGGCTTGGAGGCAGCAGAAAGCCAGGCTGAGGAACTACCAGGGCCCTGGCCGCCAGGCCTGCAGATGACCATGGCCACTGACTTCAGTCAAGGTCACCAGGTATTAGCCTGCTGCTGTTCAGCCTGAGACTGGGCTGTTTTGGCTGCAGGGGCAGAGGGGGCCCAAAAGGGTTTCTTCTGCTGCTTACAGCCCTTGGGGTCTCTATGAGCAGATGTCAGAGTCCAAGGTGGCACTGGACTTAGTGTGGGTGAGGTGCCAGTTGACCCTGGGCCCGAACAAGTTGGTACCCAGGAAGGGAACATCTGCCAGCTTGTGCTGGGTATCTGCCATAAAGGTAGAGATCCTCAGCCAGGCTCTGCAGCACATAGCCACTGCAGCCCCCACAGACTGAGCGCAAGAGTCGCCAATTTCCATGGCAGTCTGGAGCAGTTGCTTGGCTACTGCTTGGACTTAATCCCAGACCAGTTTTGACTGTGGTCTGCTGGGAGATGAGGAAACACCCCAATCAAGCGTGCCCAGGAGGGCATGTGAGAATTGTGCCATCAAAAAGGCCAAACTCGCTTGCTGAAGTACGAGAGAGGAGGCAACATACAGCTTTTTGGTCATATGGTCCAATTTCTTGGACTCCTTATTGGGTGTTTTGTCAACGTACCCTACGTTGCTGGTGTGCCTGAACACGTCAGCCATGAGACCCTCAGCCAAGAGATGTTCTGTGAATCCGGAAAGGGAACCAGTAGGAACTGCATGCTTGTGGGCCATCCGGGCAGACTGCACAGGGCAAGAGGCTGGGTGCTGCCACAGCTCCCAGGCAGCATCAAGGATGGTGTCTGCCACCAGGAAGGCTTCCCCAGGGGAGTCACCCTGGTCAACGATCTCGGTGAGCGTGTACAGAGCCCGCTTCTGCATGGGCTCCAATGGCAGACCGGTAGATTCAGAGATGAGATGAAGACCCATAAAGGAAGTGCGGCCCTGTTCCGTCGACAGATCCTCAGCTGACTCCAAGTCCACTGGATGGGAGTGCAAGGAGGAATTCTCAAAATCCAAGGATTCATGGAAGAGAAGTCAACCGCCAGAGTCCCCACTGACCCTTTGGGGACAGTCAGGAGTAACGGTGACTGACAGCTGATGGAGAAGACACAAGGCCTAGTGGGCCTCCTTAGTTGGAGTGCCAGACTTTGGCAGCTCCACCAGAATCTGTAGAGAGGCTGGGGAGGCAGAGCCGGGACCTGACAGTTTGGCTTCTGCCTCTGTGGCGAAAGCCAAGTAATGGCAGAGGTTAAAGCCAGGACGGGCTTCACCCTAGTGAAAATGAGCTGTGGCCACATCAAGTCTTTATAGCGTCAACGCAGCTTGTGACAGAGCCTCTCCTAGCCAGAGGAGGATGAGGAATAGTGCAGTGCCACTTGCCAGAGTGTCGAAAGTGCAAGAGACGATGTTAACGCGTTGTGACTGCTTGACTCAGGACTTCGCAAGCAGGACCGCGACCTTGACTGTCTGGGTTTCTGATGGCTGGTTTCTTGAGGGGGGCGGCGAAAGATGGGGCCTCTCACTGGTCCAGAAGCTCCTGGGTGAGAGGCGGCAGATCAGCGGAATGGTCCGTCCCTCCTTGAATGAGCGGTAGGACCGGAGTCCCAGACAGGGAAGTGTCAGGTGCCTGCCTGTTCTGGTGACAATGGGTCGACCAGTTCTAGAAATATCTCGGTGAGAAGACTGACCTACATCTTGACCAACTGACTCAATGGGGAGATAGTTGGGCTGGCAGCCTGGGCCGAAGAGCCAACCAAAGTTGGACCCCTCTGGAGAAGTGCGGGAATCTGAGGCCAGAGAATGCTCCCGATCTCATGATCGGCGGCAAGACCATTTCTTGGTCTCTTTTTTAGATCTGGACTTTGACTTAAGTGTCAGAGAGACCCTTCCCATGGGTGGGAAGGGCCTGGCACAACTGAATGCCTCTAAAGGTGGCACCCAAGGAGAGCGGCAAAAATGCTGAAGCCAAAGAAGCTTGAGCTGCAGCCTGGGCTGCGGCTTCCTCAAATACCGTAAGCTGTTTGGCAGACCCCGCAGTCGCAGAGACCACCTGATGGGTGTCCTTAGATTTGACAGGTGGATCCCGATCGTCCGGACAACCCAGAAGCAGGCAGGCACAGTGATCCTCTAACGCAGACGGATGAAAAGTGTACTACAGGCTGCATGCCTGGGGATTGTGCTTGTGACCCAGGCAGTAGACTCACATGGTGTGCAGACCCGTCCGAGACATCGTCTGACTGCAGGCACATTTTCAGTATCCCAGCACTGACCTCGCGTCATCCATACCGGAGACCAGAAGGAGTAGCCTGAAGATAAAATTTTGGGAAAATTCATCGTTTAATAAGCAAAGGGCCATCTCAGCACTAGAGTGGTAAGGAAGGAACCTTCTTCCAGTGGAAAGGAAGATATCGGACATCACGGGGCGGTACCGAGGAAGTTGCCACCTGGGTGGTTGGGTGGGTGGGAGGAGCCAGCTTGAGAATATGTTCCAGCAAGCCTTAAAGGGGAAAGGACCACTGCCTGAAGTGTGGCTAGAACACCATATCCACGTCCCTAGAAACGTTATTTAACCGATTTATGAAATGGCTCCAAAGGAACATTCATTAACTCAGACGAGAGTTGGAGAGCCCCAAAAGACACCAGCCTGTGGTCAGTTCCTTGACTGACAGGATCTGCAGCTTATCCAATAGGTAGGGAAATGGGCAGACTAGATGTGCCAAGCAGTCCTTATCTGCTGTCAAAGTCTATGTTTCTATGATTCCCAAACATATACATCCTCAAGGACTGCACCGAGGCCTCACCAGATCTGTCCAAGGACTTGAAGACCGCCCTCTACCTTTTCTAGCCACGAACCACTCAGGAGTCATCTGAGTGGGTGATTTCCACAGATAACTGGCCTGGCATGCCTGTCCCAAAATGGAAGTCCTTGATAGATGCTCCCCATGTGGGTTGCTCTGGAGATGATTCCACCCACAAGAATTGACAGACAAGTGTCAGTGATAGTTGTCTCAGAAGTACTGGCATGGGCTTGACTGGCACTGGCAGCTGACCACAGGAGTTGGAGTAAAGCCCTACCCTGCCAAGGCCCACTGCTGCCAGAGGAGGTTCTTGTAGTGCTGCCATATTCGCTGGTGGAACCTCCAAGTCATTCAAGGATGGAGGAGGAGTGTCTATGGCAATGCCTCCCGGATGACTGGAACTGAGAATTCTATGAGCTCCTCTGCCTCAAGAGACACCTCAACCGTAGACCAAAGGGCAAATGTCAAGGAGTAGGGTTACCACCTATCCTGATTTTCACAGGACAGTCATGATTTGGGCAGCTGTGTCCTGCAAAAAAACATGAAAAATACTACATTTCATAAGTGTTTCCAAGCTGTGGGACTTTCGTCCAGAATGCTTGCCAATTAATTAGAACAATGTAGTTTTATCAGAAAAGACAATATCAAGATTTCGATTAAAGGTATCCATATTTGGACTTTCTACTACTGATACTGGGAGAGTCCATTCCAGGCTGTAATTACCCTAATCGTAAACCAATGTTTTCTTAGATTTGTATTCCATTTAGGTAGTTCAAGTTGGAATTTGTGTCTGCTAGTCCAGACGGATCTGAAATTTATTCCTAAAGCTTCCCTTAATGCTGTATCCTTGATGGTGTTACACATCATACATAGATCCCCTCTAAATCTTCTGTAGTTTAATGAATAAAGATTTAGGGCTTCCAATCTTTTATTATAAGCCAGTTGTTTTAGTTCAGTCACAGATTTGGTGGCTCTATGTTGCACTCCCTCCACTCCAATCACATCCTCTCCTGTCTGGGGGGCCATACCTGGACACCGTACTCCAGGTGTGGTCTAACCAGGGATCGATACAATGGCATCAACACCTCCCTACTTCGACTGGATATATGCCTCAGTATGCAGTTTAAGGACTGGTTTGCCTTTTTTACTTGTTCTTTACAGTGCTCACTGAACTGCAAACTACAAATTATTTTGACTCCTAAGTCCCTCTCAGCAGTTGTATCCATTAGGATGTTTGTCCCGATTTTATACTGATATTTCTTATTCTGGTATCCCAGGTGCATAACCTTACATTTGGAGATGTTAAGTTCTAATTTGTTATTAATAGTCCATGAATAAATGTCCTCTAAGGTTTGTTGTAATATAGAAGCTTCGTCATCAGTTGTTACTAATGCACCAACCCTACAGTCATCAGCAAACTTGGACATCCAAATGTTGGATGATCCTATTCTCAAGGTGGAATGTAAATATTAAAGAGACATGGTCCCATTTCCTAATTTTATAGTAGAAAAAATATTTTCTAACTTTCCACTAAATGTTGCACAAAACTACAATACCTTAACTAAAATACCTTAAAATGATAACAATAGAAGCAACTAATAAACTATAATACTTAGCCTTAATTCTGATTATATAGAGAAAACAAGTCTGTTGCATTGGTCGAGGTTACGTACTGTCCTGCGAAAAATCATGTTTCAGTAAGAAATGTCCCACTTTGGGCTTCTTAAAAGGTGGTAACCCTATCAAGGAGATGCAGGACGATGCAAGTCTAGTTCTCCCAGGTCGTGATTGAAAAAAAGGCGTACATATGCCTAGGGTATTTTACCTGGTATCAAAAATAAATAACGCTCAATACCATATTATGACTTAAATTTACAAGCTCTCTGCTGAGACAGTGCTCCATGGCTAGCAATGGAAGTCTGCAAAAGAATAACCCCACTGGCTAGGAGAAACCCAACAGTGGCCCAACACCATAGGATATTGTAACCTGCAGCCCCGGCACTTACCCAATTCTCCTCCAGCAATGGAGAAGTCTTTTTGCAGCACAGTCCATTTCTGCACCTTTTGAGCATTGGACGTGGACTTCCTGTTCACTTTGTCAATTCCAGCCTGGATGGCCTTGTAGACAGCTGGGTCTTGAGTGCTAATGATCTCTGACACTTTGGTGGCCTTGCTTCCCACCTCTCTGCAGAACTGAATGGCTTCTCGTGTCAGCTCATCTAGGGGTTCCCCAGTTTCACCATCTACAGTACACTGTGGGTTTAAAAAACATGTGTTAGGCCATGCAGAATAGAAACGCAATCTGAAAGGGAAGAAACAGGGTACAAATCAGCACACTACCATTAAACATTGAGAGTTCATTTTTAGCAAATGGCAGGCTGTTACCTGACAGCGAGACCAGGCTATCCAATTAGGACAACAGAAAGCAGAGACCTCTGTGAAACGCGTCCAAGAAGTCCAAGAAGTTGTAAATCTATCAGATGTATATATATATATATATATATATATATATATATATATATATATATATATATATATATATATAGTGTATATTACTATAACCAGGAAAGAAGGTATTTTTTGGTTAACATGTTTATATTTTAAGTCCACAAATGTAACTTTCTAGCTGACATTTTGCATTTTTTTTTTTTATTATTTATTTATTTTTTTAAATCCTTTGGTCCAAGTACAGCTCTTTGTTAACTTATTTAGATTTTGTTATACTTCATTTTCAAATGGCAGCACTTTCAATTGCTCTTTAGACCTGGCACCTCTACAGTTAGGGTAAAAATTATTTGTTAAACCCCCGGTTTTTTGCATTATTTCTTTATTAACGTTTCATGTAATGCATACAAAACAAACAATACAATAACACATCCAACAACAATTAAATACATTTAATCTATATACAGAAGGTCCAGTTCATTCATTTTTTGCCTTTTAAGGTAGAAAATAAATTATATCCAGACTTGTAACAAACTAGACATTACACTTTTCTAACTTAGATCACAGTGCTCTCTTTATTCAATAGGGACCAGGGCCAGATTAAAGTAATACACCCCGACAGTGGGAGGCTCTCTGCTTCATTGCCAGCCTTCAACATACTGTACATAACCTACTCCCTTTTCACCAAATGTACTGCAACCCCACTAGCAGTATCTGGGCTTCTATATGGGACAAAGAGCATATAAAAGGATCCCAAGTAAAGGATTGTTCACCCCTTCCTTTGACCATAAAGGAGAGTCACTCCAAAGCCAAGGTCTTGATAACTAAGTTACGCCACGATTCCTGAAACCCAAGTATTTAAAATGCAGTGGCGTGCCAGTATCGGCAACACTCGGGAACATCTTGGTAGCAACTTCCAAAATTCCGTTCCCAAGTCCTCTATGCCAAAAAGCAGCAATAGTGGTGTTACCGGGATTGGATGCCCCATTAGAGTCAAGAGCTCCTGTGCTATCTCAGACCAAAAGGTCTGCAAAACAGGGCAGGCCAAAATATAGTTAAAATAGGAGCTCAATTCTGCAGCGCACCTCCCACACGTCGAAGACACTGCAGGATTAAAATTGTTAACTATTAGGGGTGGACAATACAATCTATGAATGAACTTATAGAAGGACGCGTTATAATTTATTGCAAATTAAAGTAAAACTCTGTAAATCCACAGCCCCCCCCGCCCCTGAAAGGCTTACCCACTGATCCAGCTTTTTATTTAGAAACGCGTGTTCTCACGCTGCTACTTTATTTTTATTTTGAAAACATAGAAACATAGAATTTGATGGCAGATAAGGACCGCTTGGCCCAACCAGTCTGCCCATTTCCCTGCCTACCGGATAAGCTGCAGATCCTAGTTAACCAGCAGCCTACTTCTTCCTACCCCCCAACCCCTAGAATTGCCTTATGACCGTCCCATGCATGCTTGAATTCCACCACAGTTTTTGACTCCACGACTCCACCGAAGGCCGCTCCATGCATCCACAACCCTCTGTGAAAAATACTTCCTTAAATTACCTCTGAGCCAGCCCTCATCTTCAAATTGTGCCCCTTGTTCTTGCACACCTCTTTTTGAAAGATGCTACCCTCTTGGACTTTGTTGATTCCTTGAGGTACTTGAAAGTTTCTATCATGTCCCCTCTCCTCCTTTCCTCGAGGCTAATATATTAAGCTCCTTAAGTCTCTCTTCATGTGTCTTCCGGTGCAGACCCTGCACCATTTTGGTTGCCCTTCTCTGGACAGCTTCCATCCTGTCTATGTCTTTGCGAAGACTGGGTCTCCAGAACTGCATGCAGTACTCCAGATGGGGTCTGACCAGCTGTCTGTACAGAGGGATAATAACTTCCTGTTTTCTACTGGTGATGCCTCTCCCTATGCATCCCAGTATCCCCCATCCCTCCTTGCTGCCCTCTCACATTGCTTGCCCACCTTTAGGTCATCTGATATGACTACCCCCAGGTCCCTTTCCATTTTTGTTGTTGTTCGTATCTCACCCCCCATTGTGTACTCTTCCCCTGGGTTTTTGTTTCCCAGGTGCATTACCTTGCACTTCTTAGCATTGAATCTAAGCTGCCATACATTTGACCATTCCTCTAACCTTGCCAAACCCTTTTCATCCTTTCCACCCCACCTTGTGCATCAACTCTGCTGCAGATCTTTGTGTCATCTGCAAAAGACATACTTTTCATTCCAGTCCCTGCTAATGAAATGATAAAGTCTGAACGCATTGAATATGATAGATGTGGGAGTTCCATTTTTAGGCGCGGCAACACACCATGCACTTCAATACATGAAGTGTATGATGTGTTGCCACACCTTTACAGTAAATGGAGCCCCCTAGCATCTGCCATATTCCTGGTTCATGGACTTTTCAAAATAAAAATAAAGTAAGTAGCAGCGCGAGAAAAAAAACAGGTTACTCACCTGTAACTGTGGTTCTAGGAGTGGTATATGTTGTTCATCCACACTTCTTGGCATGTCCCTTTCCCTTTAAGGAGCGCCAGAAGGTCACCAATCTGGCTCCTCCCACCCACCGGGGGGGGGTATATCCCTTGGCTCCACCCCATGACGCCAGATCTTAGCCCGCTGGAAGCCATGTTTTGTGAGTCCGCAGCCGGGGAGATCAGGTGGGTCCGTGTGGATGAACATCACATACCACTTCTAGAACTACTGTTACAGGTGAGTAACCTGTTTTTCTAGGATCATGGATATGTTGTTCATCCACACTTCATGGCAGACTCCTAGCAGTTCCCCAGGAGGAAGGAGACAAGGCCCCCCCACACTGATACTCACCTGGGGAAAAGAGACTGGAGAACTGAGGCACCAAAACCAGCATCCTGGTGTGATTCAAGGTCGATGTGGTATATTGAAAATCCTTGGGAAGAGTGCAAGTGGGTGCAGCCACTCTGGGCATTCTAACCTCAGCCACTTGGGACTGTTAGCAGTATCTGGGGTGGTAGCTGAAAGTTGCTTCTATGAGACAGTGTAACTCTACAATAGGGACTGAGGGGCAGACTACTCAGTGAGAACGCTAACAGGTGCTTTGGGATATTTACTGAGGGGCTGTGAACATATATAAAGGGTAATCAGCAGTGCAACTCTCAGTCTCGTGGCCCCAGGATGGTACATATTTGCTGGTTAAATTTGTGTTCAGTAGCTTAAGTATTCCTTTAAATGGAGATACTGAGAGGGGAGTCACCCCCCAGACTTGTGCCTTTACATGATTTGAGAGATTTCAGAGGAGGGGAGCAGAAAACACCACTAAGGAGCAAGGGGAAGGGCTTGAAACTGGGGGTCAGGCATTTAATAATTACTAATGATGAAAATTTAATGATTATCCGGATCGGATATCCGGCAAATTTTAGCAATCTGCCCACTACTACATGTCAGTAACCTATCTTTCTATGGATGTGGATATGGTTCAATTATCCACACTCACTGCAGACTTCCAGCAGTTTTCAGGAGGAGGGGGTAAGGCGCACACCCCTATTTTGTAAAATATTGGAGCCCCAAGGTCCCAAAAGCAGCATCTCAGCATGACTCAAGGTTGATGCTGTAATGGTAGATAAAAGGTGTGTGCTGACTTTCAGGCAGCCGCCCTAGGGATCTCCTGTACAATGATGTCCCTGAAAGCAGTCACGAAGGCAGCAGATATCAGGTGGAATGAGCACTAAGCCCTTTGGGAAGCTTCCCACCAGCCAACCTATAGCAGTGGTCAATGCAGGATGTGATCCACCTGCCAACTGTCCACTTTGCTGCCAGTCTGCCAGGTGTGACAGTGTATGTAACAAAGAACTGGTGAGCCTCACCCCGAACTTCAGCCATATACTCCTTGTAATAATACGGTGCTCTCTGCAGGTCCAAGGTATGTATCCTGTGGTATGCCTCTGAAGATGGGTTGGTAAAGTAGACTGGTAAGTTAATCACCTAGTTAAGATGAAACTCCTACACTACCTTTGGAAGGAACTTTGGGTGGGGGTGAAGGACAACCTTGACCCTATGGAGAGAGCGCCTGAGCTCTCAGATCCTTCTGGCAGAGGTGACAGTCACTAGAGGGCCGGCCGCATCCTCTAATCCTCTTTGGGCGGTGTTTTGTGATGCCAGGTCGATGAGGAACAAAACTGCTATTTTTGCTGACTTGATTTCCTCAGACGACCTGGCTTACATCATGGAGACCTGGCTGGGCGATGATGCTGGCCCAGTTCTTGAGGTTGCCATTCCCTCCAGGTACTCTGTAGTGCACTGTCCAAGGAAGGATCGCAAGGGTGGGGGAGTGGCCACAGTCTTTCGATACAGCCTGGGCTTCTTGGTGCACCCAGTTGGCAGCAGCCGCTCTTTTGAGTGCATCACTGTCCATGGGGTACAGGTGCAGGTTGCAAGATTCTCATTTACTGCCCCCCAGGGTGGGGGAAGAATTCCTCCGGGAGGTATAGGACTTCATCGTCAACCAGGTGTTGGGAGTCCCCCAGGTACTTAATCATGGGGGACTTCAATGCTTGGATCAATGATGAATCCTCACGTTTCGGTTACGACTTCCTCCAGTTGATGCAGTCTCTGGGTCTGGCACAAGCAGTTGCTTCTGCTACTCACCAGCATGGCCACACACTCAATCTGGTGTTCCAGTTGGGTCTTGAGGTTGATAACCTCAAGACTGATCAGGTCGCTTGAACTGATCATTACACCGTGGAGTTCATGTTGCGCCCCCCCCCCCAAGATGGTCAGCTATCGCCCTTTAAGGGGTTTGCACCCAGAGGAACTGTTGACAGTATGACAGTAGCTGATCTATCTAGTTGATGCGGCATGTGCGATCTGCACCAAGGAGTTGGTGGCCATAATAGAGTGGTCTCTGAAGCTCTGGACGCCATTGCACCAGTTCGTATACGAACCAGATCTTCTCACTTGAGATCCCCTTGGTTTGATGAGGATCTCAAGGTGATGAAGATCAAGGTTCAGAAGTTGAAGCGCTGCTGGCAGAAGACGCAGCTGGAGTCTGACAAGCTGGCCCTGCGTGCTCACTATGCAGAGTGCCAGTGGGCAATTTCCTGTAAGAAGGCAGAATTCCTGTCCAGAGAAATTGCTGCGGGGAGGAACAGAGCATCTCAGCTGTTTCGGATTATAGATAGGCTTTTACATCCTGTCTGCAACCAAAAAAAACCTTTTCATCCACTGTATGTGAAGAGTTTGCTCTGTTCTTCTCTGACAGTGCGTCAGCCGTCCGAGGATTCTGCCAGGTAGGCTATTGCCTGGCAGTGGCCTGGCTGGGGGAATAGAGGCACTCAGTCTGTCTGGGAAGAGGCCAGTGGTGGTGTCTAAAGTAGCTAAGGTGATCCTAGAGCGCACACTTTTTGTGAACCGGACCCAGCCCAGACATGTTTCTTAATGGGGTGTGTTGAGGCTATCGGCCCGGTGTTTGCCAGGATTGCCAGGTGTTAGATGGCAGAGGTTTTTTTCCAGGCTGCTCAAAGAAGTGCTGGTGAGGCCCCTCCTTAAGAAACCTTCCCTTGACCCGGACGTTCTGGTGTATTACCATTCTATCTCCAACCTGCCTGTTTTGAGCAAGGTTGTTGAGAAGTTAGTGGTACAACAGCTCGAGGACTGCCTGGTGTCCTCGGACATTTATGAGCCATTTCAGTCGGGTTTTTGGGCTAGACAGTACTGAAACAGCTCTAGTGAGGGTGCATAATGATCTGCTCAGGGCTAGAGATAAAGGAGACTGGTCAGTTCTTGTACTCCTCGACCTCTCATCAGCCTTCAACACTGTGGAGCATGCTGTGCTATTGAATCGGCTCCGAGTTTTGTGGACTGACCGGTACTGTCATCGGGTGGTTTGAGTCCTATCTCTTTGATAGAGTGCAGTGTGTGGTGATGGTGAATTTCTCCTCCTCCCCAATACCTCTGTCTTGCGGAGTTCCACAGGGCTCTATCCTGTCACCGATGCTGTTCAGTGTATATACTGCGCCTGGGTGAGATCATTTGACATTACGATGTGGAGTTTCACTGCTACGCAGATGACACCCAACTGTATTTGCCATTTGCTCCTGGAACATCTGGAGCTGTTGATGTGCTTAACAACTGTTTGGCTAAAATCAATGACTAGATGGCTTCCAGCTGGCTGAGACTCAACCCAGCCAAGATGGAGGTGCTGGTGATCGAGCCTGGTCATGGGCATAATCGGTTGCCTCCTGGGGCAGATTCTGGTCTTGTATGGAGTTCAACCCCATTGGTGACTTCCCTGAGGGTGCGAAATCTGGGCATGAGCCTTGATTGACATCTGAAGATCAGGTGGCGTCTGTAGTCAGCAGTGTTTTTTATCATCTGTGGAACATCACCTGGATTAAGCCCCTCGTTCCATAAGAGGACCTGCCGACATTATTACATGCTTTTGTTTCTTCCAGGCTTGACTACTGTAACACTCTGTACTTCGGCGTCATGGGAGGGACCCTCCGCCAACTGAAGCAGGTGCAGAATGCAGCCGCCCGGTTGCGGACGGGTCTTTCAAGGTCCAGTCATGTAATCCTGGTTCTGCGTGCCCTGCACTGGCTGCCAGTCAGGTGGAGGGTCCTTTTCAAGGTGGGTCTTCTCACCTTTAAGGCCCTATATGGACTGGGACCTGGCTATCTGTCAGAGCTCCTGACACCGGTGACCTCTGCTCGCTCCCTCTGCTCCTCCTCGAGGGGCCTCCTGGACATTCCCAGGGTTCGGCTCAGGATGTTGGGAGATCGTGCTTTCAGTATCTCCGGGCCGACCCTGTAGAACTCGCTGCCATCTGCAGTCTGAGAGGCCCCCTTGCTAGAGATGTTTACGTGGAGGCTGAAGGTCCACCTCTTTAGCCTGGCATTTAAGGATTACTGAATTACATCTTGGTTTTGTTCAGTCCCTGATTATGACATCCTGAAAGATTTTTTTTACGATTATTTTTTCTTTTGTAGCCACCAAGCCCCCTAACCCTGTGAACGGGTTCGCCCCGGCCACGGTACCCGACCCTTACTCTGGGATGTCATCTGTGGGCGGCCCCTGGAAAGGTCTGCTAGAAGAGCTGCTGTGCACCACAGTGACCTCTGGTGACGACCCAAGTGTACTACCTGCTGCAAGAGACCACTCTGTGGAAGATCTACTGTTACAGGTAAGTAACCTGTTTTTCTAGGATTGTGGATATGTTCTATCCACACTGTTTGGCAGAGTCCTAGCAGTTCTCCTGGAGGAGGGAGGCAAGGCGCACACTCCCCACTTCGGAAACAGAGATTGGAGAATGGAGATCCCAAAACCAGCATCCCAGCATGACTCTAGGTCGATATGGTAATGGGAAATGAAGGTGTTTGCTGACTTCCCAGTAGCAGCCCTGCAGATATCCTGGATAGGGACGTTCCTAGGAGCACCCACCAACACAGCAGTATGGCAGGTGGAATGAGCTCTTATCCCTACGGGAAGCTCCTTGTCTGCCAATCAACAGAGATCAATGCAAGATGTAATCCATCTGCCAATTGTCCGTTTAGCTGCAGGTCCGCCAGGTAAGGCTTCAGCGTAGGTGACAAATAGCTGGCGAACCTCTCTCTGAACTTCAGCTGTACGCTCCTTGTAATAAGAGCGTGCTCATCTCAGGTCCAAAGTATGGAGCCTGTAATGGGCCTCCAAGGTGTAACTGGGGTAGTACACTGGAAGAGTCATCACCTGGTTTAGGTGATACTCAGACACAACCTTCGGAAGGAACTTCAGGTTGCGGCGCAGGACAACCTTGTCCCTGTGGAAGACCAGACAGGGGAGACTCGACAGAGCGCCTGTAGCTCCCCAATCCTTCTGGACGACGTGATAGCCACCAAGAAGGCGGTCTTCCACGACAGATATGACATCTCACACCTGTGCTTCAGTTCGAATGGCTTGCCCATGACCTTTGCCAGTACCAGCAGTAGATCCCACGGTGGCGGTGGTTCATGCACCGGAGGGGAAATATGGCAGAGTCCTTCAAAGAAACGCCAGACCACCTTCTCCTGTGCCACCATCTGCTGAGCGGTACATGCCTGGTAAGCAGAGATGGCTGCCAGGTGCACCTTAAGGGTCGTGGACCAAAGACTCCCTTTGGAGAGAGAACAAATGTAGTCTAGGGATGCTAGCCACCAGACAGGATGAAGGGTCCAGACCCTTGCCCTGTCACCAAATGGAGAATCTCTTCCATCTGAAAGCATAGCACCTCTTGGTCGACTCCTTCCTAGATGCATGAACTACATTGAGTACATCATCAGAGAATGGAGAGACCCAAAACCTGGAACTCTGGCCACTCAGAAACCAGGCTATCAGGTGCAAGGATCGAAGGTCCGGGTGGAATACCTTCCCCTGATTGATCGAGAGCAAGTCCAGCCATGCTGGAAGACACCTCGGCAGCCTGATGTGGAGGCTGAGGAGATCTGGATATCAGAACTGGTGGGTCCAGTTCTGGGGTTACCAGGATCACCTGTGCCTCGTCCCTCCTGACCTTAAAGAGCACCTTGTGGATCAAGGGAAGGCATAGAAGAGGCCTGGGGTCCATGGCCTCGAGAAGGCATCCTCTGCAACAAGCCCTGCTGAGGGGGGTGGGCATGGAACAGCCTCAGATTTGTGTTCTCCCTGGAGGCGAACAGGTCTACCTGAGTGGTGCCCCACTGGGAGAACAGCCTGTGCACTACCTCTGGATGGAGAGACTACTCATAGGATGCCTCACCCACATGGCTGAGGGCATCCACCAACTGATTCGAGGCTGCTGCCAAATGGACAGCTAGGAGATCTGCCTCCAGTTGGCTCATGAGGGTTGAGATGCGGAGTGCTTCCCTGCACAGAGGCCGGGAGTGCATGCTGCCCTGCTTGTTGAGATAGTACATGGTTGTGGTATTGTCCATCTGAACCTGCACCACTTGACCCTGAAGGAACGAGGCGAATGCAGTTAGCGCCAGCCGAACTGCTCAGAGCTCCAGCAGGTTGATATGACATTGTGATTCATCGGGGGTCCAGAGCCCATTGTGACAGGGTTGAATAGGATCCTGTTCCAGTTGTTATGGAGAGTTTGAATGCAGGGATCTGTTCTGTTCTTTCCTTTCCTGTCTCTTGTCTGCCTGGCTGGCAACCAAATTTTCCTTTGAGACCTAGGATTTGATCACCCTGACAATCTCACAATTCTTTGCGTCTCACTGTCTCAGTCTTCCCTTGCAGTTTGTCTTTTCCTCCCTTGCATATCTGCTGGTATCAAAATATATGCAAATCATTATGTGGAAATGTAACCGATATTGGGATCCCTTTGTTTAGAAATATATAGTGTTACTATTGAAATGTATATAATTATAGTTTGAGATGATTGCAGAAAGCTACTGGGAACTCAAGGGGTTAACCTGAGAGCAGTTTAAGCCCTTTTTCAGAAGCTGTGGAGAAGGGGCCTCAGTTCTGGGACATTGTGTTCTTGCTGCACCTGCCTGAAACATACAAGAACATTTTAGAAAAAAAAAAAACAGAATGCTTGTTAAGGAGGGGGGTTGCAAAGACTTAGAGAGAGCTGCAGTGTTTTGGGTGACAGATTGAAGGAAAACTCAGATGGTTCTTCTGTTTATTCTGCCTTTGTAAATAGTTATACTGAACAAGTTTAGTTTTGTTATGTTACTGCTAGTACTAATAAACCCTTTTTGCAAATTCTACAGCTGCTCTTGGTTTTTCCTATGTTTCCTGACCTGTGCCTTGACAACACCCATGGACTCGGATTCCCCATGTGAGAACCCCAGCCTGTGAAAGAGGTGTCTGTCGTTAGAACGACTGTCTGCTCAGGGTGGACAAATTAAGTCCCCTCCTGCAGATGTCCTAGGATGGTCCACCATTGTAGAGCGTCCCACAACTTCTGGGTCACAGTGACCAGCTGGTCGAAATGACCGTGTCGCTGAGTCCACTGGCTGGCCAGCTCCCACTGAAGGAGGCGCATATGCCACCGGGCCCATTGGACCATGGAGGTGCAGGCCGCTATGTAACCCAAAAGGCACAGAAGTTCTGGGCAGGGCACAAGTGCCCAACTAGAAATGACTGGGCAAAGGAGGAGAGAACCTCCGCCCTGTCTGCCGGGAGCCTGGCTCTGGCTTGGCAAGAGTCGAGCTCTGCTCCAATGATTTTGGTCTCGATCAGGAGACCAAGTCTGATGCAGGTCTGAGAGGCCAGATCCCTGTACCTCTCCACCTCCTGTTTGGAGGGACCCGCTATGAGCCAATCGTCAAGATAGGGGCACATACTGTGGGCCCCCCCCCCGAAGATGGGCCGCCACCACTGCAATGCATTTGGTAAAGATGGGGGGGGGGTGATGACAGGCCGAATGGCATTGCTTGGAACACGAAGAGCACTCCCTCTGCTCAGAAGCAGAGAAACCTTCGGTGAGATAGACAGATCGGGATGTGAAAGAATGTGTCCTGCAGATCCAGCGAGCAAAATCACATGTTCTGCTCAAGAGATGGTATGATATGAGAGAGTTACCATCCTGAAGGTTTGAGACCTGTGAAATCGATTCAGGTCGTGCAGATCTAGAGTGGGGCACTAGCCACCCATCCGTTTTGGGACCAGAAGTAGCTGGAAATGAACCCTGGGTCAACAGGGGGAATCCGCGACTCTGACCACTACCTCCTTGCTGAGGAGTTGGGTGATGTCGTCTCAGAGAGCTGACAGTGTGCATGGAAACCATTTTCTCCCATGGGGCATCGGCTTGGTTTGGTGAGCGCTGCTCGAATTCCAGAGGCAGCCCCTGGTTGGCCACTTCCAAGACCCACCTGTCCGTTGAAACAGCGGACCAGGCGGAAAGGAACTGGCAGAGCCGGAACCCCACAGGAGGACCCAGAGTGGGTGTGATGGGTATTGGGTTGGCAACCCCTATCTTGTCACTGTATAGGCTTGGAGGAAGAGGATTTGACCTGGGGACCGCCGGGACCTTTCCCTCCAGGCTTACAGGCCGCCAAGATTGAGTCTGCTGCTGCTGTTGCTGCCCAGATTGAAAATGGGTCTGCTTGGCTGCAGGGGCAGAAGGCCAAAAGGGCTTTCTCTTCTGCTTTTTGGAACCCTGGGATTCCTTCTGGGCAGAAGTAACAGAACAAGGTGGCACTGGACTTCACAATGTGCTGGAAATACCCTTTCACTTCTGGGCTGAATAAATTGGTATACAGGAAGGGAACATCCGTCAATTTTTGTGTAGTGTCTGCTGTGAAGGTTGAGACCCTCAGCCAGGCCCTGTGGTGCACTGAGACTGCAGCCGCCTCCGAATGGGTGCAAGAATCCCCAATGTACAGAGCAGTCTGCCCGACTGGTCACAGACCTGCTTGGCCATGGTCTGGAAGTCTGCGGGGAGATGAGGAAGAACCTCATCCAGAGAGCCCAAGAGGGCATGAGAAAAATGTGCCATGACGGCCAAGCTCGCCTGATGAAGGCCAAGCGAAGAGGCAGCATAGATTTTCCTGGCAGAATGGTCCAGTTTCCAGGACACTCTGTCTGGGGTCTATCTGTGTTTCCTGAATTACCCAAGCGCCGAAACACAGACCGTCACTAACCCCTCGGCTGAGGGGTGCTCTGAATCCCAAAAGGGAGCAAATGGGAACTGCACACTTGCGGGCCATCCAGGATGAGGGCACAAGGCAGGAGGCTGGGTGCTGCCACAGCTCCAAGGCTGGGCCAACTATGGCTTCGGCCACATGGAAGGCATCTGTTGGAGAATCTCCTCTTAAGGATATCAGTGAGGGGATATTCAAGCCATTTTTTGAATGGGCTCCAAGGGCATCCCGTAGATTTGGAGATGAGATGGAGGATGCCCATGAAGGACATGGGACCCACCTCCATCGATAAGACTCCCAATGGATTCTCTGTCCAAGGGACGGGAATGCAAGTCGGGAGTCCGGATAGATTGGCCGACCACTCATGTCACCTTCGACCCACTGGGGGCGTCTGGGAGTGAGGGTGACAGAACCTGTGTGGAAGGCCCCTGACGGGCAGAGACTCCTTGGTGGGAGCCCCAGAGAGAGGCTGCTTAGGTGGTGGCTTCACTAGAATCGGTGGAGGTGCCGGTTTTAGCTGAGCCGGGAGGGTCTTCACCGGCTCCGCGGGTGGCAGGACGGTGTCGACCTGTTCTGGAAAATTCGGCATCGGCGTGGAGGACGACAGACAAGTGCTGGCTGGCCTGGAAGCCGGGGTCGACTTCAAGCCAGACATCATCAGCTGTTGCCAAATTAAGTCCTTGTAGCATCGACGCAGCTTGCGTCGAAGCCCCTCCTCTTCAGAGGATGAATGGCGGCGGCACAGCTTCTTAGAATGCCCTAAGTGGCATTTATGAGATTTGTCATGTCGGTTGAAGGTGTCAGAGACCTAGACTTCGACCATCAGGGGGACCGATGGGGGTGCTCAGAAGGAGCCGGGGAGAACCATGGCTCCTCCAGGTCAGGGACAGGGACTGTGACGAACTTTCCAGAGAGCTGGGACTCCTCCTCTGTAGGTCCAGTCAGGACTAGAGTCCTGAATAAGGAATTCTCAGCCTCATTGAGCGCCAATGGGTCGACAGGGTAGATAATCTCGACCGGGTCGTTTCGCGTCTTAGCCAGTGGCTGAAGCTGCAATATCAACCAACCGAAGTAAAAACAGCCGATTCCTGGGACCGAGACCTCTTTCGATCCCTAGAATGTAGTCGATAAGATGAACCTTCCCTCGACTCCTTGTCCTTTTTATGGGAACAGGAGATATGCATGCCTGAAGGGCCCTCCCCCTTGGTCAGGAGAGACCGGCACATCTCCTTGAAGGAGCCCAATCTGAGCGGGATGAAGACCGACACAGAAAAGGACCTATCAGTGGCCCAAGCCGCCACCTCCTCTAAAACCTTCATCTGCTCTAGTTGTACAGTGGACCCCGAAGCCTCAGAGACCGTCCAACAGGCCTCTTGATTTGACTGGGAGGTTCTGTTTCTCCGGTAAGCCGAGCCGAAGTAGTGCGAGACGGCTGTTCAGGACATTAAGCTGGAATGCGCAACAGAAGTCGCAGGACTGGGTGTCATGGGCACGGCCCATGCAGTAGACGCACGAGGCATGCGGGTCGGTGCGAGACATCATCTGCCCGCAAGGGCATCAATGGAAACTAGGTAAAGACTTGTCCTTCATAGCAGTCGGAATCGCAAAGCGATGTGGAGAAACTCGAACGAGTAAGTTTAGGTATATCCGAGGATTTGTTCGCCAGTGCCTACCCAACTTGGGAGCGATAATGAGGGAACCTGAATCTTCCCGTGGAACCTGGGTGGGTGTGAGGAGCCAGCTTTCAGTCCATCCGGAAAGATTTAAAGGGGAAAGGGACATGCCAAACAGTGTGGATAGACATTCACGATCCTAGAAAAACACCGTTTTTTGTTCCATGTCTCCTTGAAGAACTGCAGGCACCAGGAAGAGTAAACCGCGTGTGATATGAAAACGGCGAAAAAAAGAACCGAGGATGCCCAGGGCCTCCCTACAATATTAAGAGCAGAGTAATGTCATGTGTGGGCGGCCCCTAGGCAAAGACTGCTGGAAGAAAGCTGCTGTGCAGAAAAGTGCCCTCTAGCAAGGACCCAAATGTATTACCTGCTGCAAGAGATTATCCCCGTGGAAGATCTACAGTTACAGGCAAGTAACACTAATTTCTGGGGACATGGCTATGGTGCACTATCCACACTTCTGGCAGACTCCTAGTAGTTCTCCGGGAAGACGGGACAAGGTGCACATCCCCAATTTAGGGAAGAGAGACTGGAGAACTGGGGCCCCAAAACCAGCATCCTGGTGTGACTCAAAGTCAATGTAGTAGTGGGAAATGAAAGTGTGTACAGATTTCCAGGTAGCCGCTCTGCAGATCTCCTGGATAGGGACATCCCTAGAAGCAGTAAATGAGGCAGTGGTATATCTGGCGAAATAAGCCCTAAGCCCAGCAGGGGCTCCCCACCAGTCAACCTACAGCAGAGGTTGATGCAGGAAGCTATCCACCTGCCAATCATCTGCTTAGATGCTGACCTGCCAGATGCAGCTTCAGCATAGATGAAAAACAGCTGGCAAACCTCTCCCCAAACTTTAGTTGTACGCTCCTTGTAGTAAGAGTGCACACCTCCAGTCCAATGTATGGAGCCTGTACTTAGCCTAAGAGGTTGGATAGGTGAAATACATAAGGACGTTAATCACCTGGTTAAGGTGAAACTCTGATACAACCTTCAGAAGGAACTTCAAGTTGGGGCGAAGGATGACCTTGTCCCTATGGAAGACAAGGAGACTCCACTGGCCTGGCGCTCACTGATCCTTCTGGCGGATGTGATGGCCACCAAGAAGATGGTCTTCCACAACCTGTGCATCAGTTTGAATGGCTTGCCCATGAGCACTGCCAACACCAGCAACAAGTCCCAAGGTGGTGGTGGTTCAAGCACCAGAGGGGAAATGTGGTCAAAGCCCTTATAGAAGTGCCTGACCACTTTCTCCTGTGCAACCGTCTGCATACCAGCCCGAGTCCGGTATGCAGAGATGACTGCCAGGTGCATCCTGAGGGTGGTCGATCGAAGGCCCAACTAAGAGAGGGATCATAGGTAGTAGAGCATGCTAGCCATAGGACAGGGGGGCAAGCTCCTTGCCCTGGCACCAAACGGAGAATCTCTTCCATCTGAAAGCAAAGCATTGACAAGTCTACTCCTACAGAGAAGCCTCCAACACATGGAGGACCTCTGAGAGACCTAGAGCCTGGAGCTCTAGCTGCTCAGGAACCAGGCTGTCAGGTGCAGGGACTGAAGGTCTGGGTGGAGGATCTTCCCCCCGAGAGCAAGTCTGGGCAAAGTGGCAGATGCCTCAGAGGCCTGCTGCTGAGGCTGAGGAGATAGTGGTACCACAACTGATGTGGCCAGTCCGGAGCCAGCAGGATCATCCATGCCTTGTTGCTCTGAGATCTGAGCAGGACTTTGTGGATCAGAGGAAAGGGATGGAAGGCATAAGAAGCCCGGGGTCCAGGGCCGGACAATAGCATCCCACTGCAGCGTTCCCCACTGAGGGGGGCGGGCACAATATAGCCTCAGCTTGGCGTTCATAGAAACATAGACTTTGACGGCAGATAAGAACCACTTGGCCCACCTAGGGAAATGGGCAGACTACCTACATGATAAGCTGCAGATCCTAGTTAACCAACAGCCTATTTCTTCCTACCCCCCAACAAAAATTGCCATCTCTCTGTCCCATGCATTCTTGAATTCTCCCACAGTTTTAGACCTCACAACCTCCTCAGGAAGGCTGTTCCATGTGTCCACCACCCTCTCTGTGAAAAAATACTTCCTCACATTGCCCCTGAGCTGTCCCCCCTCTATCTTCAAATTGTGTCCCCTTGTTCTTGCACATCTCTTGCTGAAAGATGCTACCCTCTTGGACTTTGTTGATTCCCTTGAGGTACTTAAAAGTTTCTATCATGTCCCCCCTTCTCCATCCTTTCCTCAAGGGTATAAATATTAAGCTCCTTTAGTCCCTCCTCATATGGCTTCTCTTGCAGACACTGCACCATTTTAGTTGCCCTCCTCTGGACTGCCTCCATCCTGTGTATGTCCTTGCAGAGAGGGGGTCTCCAGAACTGGACGCAGTACTCCAGATGAGGCTGAGGAGATAGCGGTACCAAAACTGATGTGGCCAGTCCGGAGCCAGAAGGATCAGTTCTCACAGGAGGCACACATGTCCACCTGAGGGGTGCCCCACTGGGAGAACAGACTGTCCACTATCTCCTGATGAAGGGACCACTTGCGACACGCCTTGCCCACATGGCTGAGGGAGTCCTCCGGCCAACTGGCCACATGAATGGCCAGCAGGTCAGCGGATACCTAGCACAAGTCCAGATGCAGATAGCTTCCCTGCTTAGAGGAAGGGAGTGCATCCCGCCTTGCTTGTTGAGGTAGTGTACATGGTCGTCATGTTGTCCACCTGGACCAGGGTATCCTAGACCTGGAATTCCTGACCCCAGAGATGAGAAGCACAGGCTATCAGGAAGTCAGGTGAACAGCTTGAAGCTCCAGCAGGATGATGCGATATCGGGACTCCTCGGGGGACCAGAGGCTGTGGACCCTGTGTTCCCCACGTGGGCATCCAGCCCATCAAGAGGAGTCTGTCATGAGAATGACCATCGGTTCAGGGCAGAAAAACAGGACTTCTTCCCGTAAATGTTCTGGAACGAACCACCAATGGATGGCATCTCACATTCGCTGGGTCACCGTGACCGGCTGGTCGAGGTAGCCCTGATGCTGAGACCACTAACTGGCTAGCCCCCACTGAAGGGAGTGCATTCGCCAGTGGGCCCAACAGACCAGATTGGTGCAAGCTGCCAAGAAGCCCAAGAGGCACAGGAAGTCCCTGGCAGGGCACAACACAAAGTGATTGGGCAAAGGAAGAAAGATCTTCCGCCCTGTCCTCCGGCAGCTGGGCTTGGGCTCTGCAAGAGTCGAGCTCTGCCCCATGAAGAGAATCACCTGCAAGGGGACAAGTTCTGACTTGGCCTCTTTGACCAGAAAGCTAAGGCGAAAAGCAGGTCTGGACAGCCAGGTCCCTGGACTGCTTCACCTTCATCCTGGAGGGGGGCCTGCAATCAGTGAGTCGTCCAGGTACGAGTACACCTGGACCCCTCTGTGCCTCAGGAAGGTTGCCACCACTGCTATGCATTTGTTGAAGACCCAGGGAGCGGAGGAGAAGCCAAAGGGCATGGCCTGGAACTCGTAGAGGGTCCCCTCTGTGAAGAGTCAAAGGTGGGACAGATGGGTGAGGATGTGGAAGGCAGCATCCCGCAAGTCCAGGGAGCAGAATCACATGTTCTGTTCCAGGGACAGAATGATCTGGTTCAGAGTGACCATTCTGAAGGTGCGCGACCCAGTAACTTGTTCAGGTTGTGTAGATCCAAGATGGGGCGCCAGCCACCTGTCCATTTAGGAATAAGAAAATATCTGGAGACAATCCCTGGATTGACTGGTGGGTCCGGGATGTGAACAACAACCTCTTTTTGGAGGAGCAAGACTATGTCCTCCCGAGGGGGGGGGGAAGAAGATACAACATGTCTGCAGACATCACATCCTCCCAAGGGGTGCGGACTCTGCTGGGAGGGAGAGCCTCAAACTCCAGAGGCATGCCCTGACCAACCACCTCTAGCACCAACTGGTCCATGGTAACACTGGACCAGGCAGAAAGAAAGTGGCAGAGCCAGCCCCTCACAGAAGGATCCAGGGGAGACAGGACAAACAGGGAGGGGGCACCCCCAACCAATCACTGGGCAGGCTTGGAGGTGGATGCAGGGCCAACAGAGGATGCTGCTGGAACTTCATCCAGCTTCCAGACCACGGAAGCAACAGATGTAGGCCTGGAATGCCAGATCTGCTGGTGCCCAACTGGGAGGCTTGGCTCCAGAAGCCGAAAGGACTTTTCTGCATTTGGAGCCTTTGTTCTTTTAGGCCGAAGTGACAGAGTCCAAGATGGCGTTGACTTCAATCCTCCTGAAATGACCATCCACCCCTAGCCTGAACAAGTCGGTGCCCAAGAAGAACAGGTTACTCACCTGTAATAGTTCTAGGAGTGGTACATGTTGTTCATCCACACTCTTTGGCATGTCCCTTTCCCCTTTAAGGATCACCGTAAGTCTTCTAGCTGGCTCCTCCCACCCACCCAGGTGGTATATACACCTCGACTCCACCCCATGATGCCAGATCGTAGCCGCTGGAAGCAAAGTTGTGTGCATCTGCAGCCGGGGAGGTCGGTGGGTCCGTGTGGATGAACAACATATACCACTCCTAGAATTACTGTTACAGGTGAGTAACCTGTTCTTTTAGGAGAGTGGATTTGTTGTTCATCCACACTCTTTGGCAGACTCCTAGCAGTTCTCTGGGAGGAGGGAGGCAAGGTGCACACCCCCTACTTAGGAAACGGAGATTGGAGAACTGAAGCCCCAAAACCAGCATCCCGGCGCGACTCAAGATCGATGCGGTAGTGGGTAATGAAGGTGTTTCCTGACTTACAGGTAGCAGCCCAACAGATTTCCTGGATAGGGATGTCCCTGGAGCAGCCACCAATGCAGCAGTATGTCAGGTAGAATAAGCTCTTATCCCTCTGGGAGGCTCCTTGCCCGCCAACTCATAGCACAGACCTATGCATGATGTAATCCATCTTGCAATAATCTGCTTCATTACAGGTCTGCCAGAAGCGGCTTCAGCGTAGGTGACAAACAGCTGGCGAACCTCTCCCCGAATTTCTGCCGTCCTCTCCTTACAATAGGAGAGCACGTCTCAGGTCCAAAGTATGGAGCCTGTACTGGGCCTCCGAAGTGTAATTAGGGTAGTATACCGGCAGAGTCAACACCTGGTTAAGGTGAAACTCTGACACCACCTTTGGAAGGAATTTCAGGTGGGGGCAAAGAACAACCTTGTCCCTGTGAAAAAACAGATAAGGGGACGCCACCGAAAAGTGCCTGGAGTTCCCCTGTCCTTCTGGCAGATGTGAGCGCCACCAGGAAGGCTGTCTTCCATGGCAGGTGTGATAACTCGCACTTGTGCATTGGTTCAAATGGCTTGCTCCCATGAGCTCTGCCAATACCAGCAATAGATCCCACAGAGGTGGAGGTTCTCGCACCGGAAGGGATATATGATCCAGGCCTTTGAAAAAGCGCCCTACTACTGTCTCCTGTGCCAACGTCGGCTGACCTGCCTGCAGAAATGGCTGTCAGGTGCACCCTAATGGTCGATGACCGGAGACCCCCTTTGGAGAGAGAGACCAAAGGTAGTAGAGAATGTCAGCCACTGAACAGGATAAAGGGTCAAGGCCCTTACCTTGACACCAAATGGAAAAGCTTTTCCATTTGAAGGCATAACATCTCCTGGTCCATTCCTTTCTAGATGCCTCCACCATGGTGTAGACATCTTTGGAAAGACCCAAAGCCTGGAACTCTAGTTGCTCAGGTACCAGGCTGTGAGGTGCAGGGATTGAAGGTCTGGATGGAATACCTTCCCCTGATTGAGACATCAGGTCCTGGTGTGTGCAAAGCCGCTCCGGGTGCCTGCAGCTGAGGCGGAGGAGATCTGGGTACCAGAACTGGAGTGGGCAGTCTGGGGCTACCAGGATCACCTTCGCCTTGTCCCTCCTCACCTTGAGAAGTACCTTGTGGATCAAGGGAAATGGAGGGAAGGCGCAGAGGAGGCCTTGAGAAGGCATCCCCCTGCAGCGAGCCCTGCTGAGAGGGGGCGGGCATGAAACAGCCTCAGCTTGGTGTTTTCCCTAGAGGCAAACCGGTCCACCATCGGTTTGCCCCAATGAGAGGACAGGCTGTAAGCTACCTCTGGATGGAGAGACCACTCGTGGGATGTCTGGCTTTAGCGGCTGAGAGCATCCGCCAGATGGTTCGAGGCTCCTGCCACATGGATGGCTAAGAGATCTGCCTCCAATTGGCTCATAAGGGTCCAGATGCGGAGCACCTCTTTGCACAGCAGACAGGAGTGCGTGCCGCCCTGTTTGTTGAGGTAGTATATGGTCGTGGTAATGTCTGTCTGGACTCGAACCACTTGACCCTGGAGCTGAGGAGCGAAAGCTGACAGTGCCAGTCTGACTGCTCTGAGCTCCAACAGGTTGATGTGGCATCAGGACTCCTCGGGGGTCCAGAGCCCATGGGCCCTTTCATCCCCCATGTGGGCTCCCCAGCCCATGAGAGAGACATCGGTCATGAGGACGACCGTCGGCTCGGGGCGGACAAACTGGATCCCTTCCTGAAACCGGTCTGGGGCAGTCCACCATTGGAGTGTGTCCCACATCTTCTGGGTTAGTGACCAGCTGGTCGAAATGACCGTGGCGCTGAGTCCACTGGGTGGCCAGCTCCCACTGAAGTGGCGCATCTGCAGCTGGGCCCAACGGACCACTGAGGTGCAAGCCGCCATGTGACCCAGAAGGCGCAGAAAGTCCCGGGCAGGGTGCAATTGCCCAACCAGAAATGATTGGGCAAAGGAGGAAAGAACCTCTACCCTGTCCTCCGGAAGCCAAGCTCTGGCTTGACAAGAGTCGAGCTCTGCCCTGATGAAGCCCATTACCTGAGACGGCACGAGTTCTGACTTGGCCTCGTTGATCAGGAGGCCGTCTCGAGAGCAGGTCTGGAGGGCCAGGTCCCTGGAACTCTCCACCTCCTGTTGGGTGGAACCTGCTAGGAGCCAATCGTCGAGACAGGGGTAAATTCTGACCCCCTCCCGATGCCGGAGATGGGCTTGCCATCACGGCAATGCATTTGTGAAGACCCATGGGACCGATGACAGACCGAACGGCATGTCGCTGAAACTCGTACAGGGTCCCTTCGACCCTGAAGTGGAGGAATCGCTGATGGGACGGATGGATTGGGAGGTGAAAGAATGCATCCTGCAGATCCAGTGAACAAAACCACAGGTTTCGCTCCAAGGATGGTATGATCTGGGACAGAGTGACCATCCGAAAGGTGCGTGACCCGAGATATTAATTCAGGTCCTGCAGATCTAGAATGGGGCACAAGCCCCCTGTCCGCTTTAGCACCAGGAAGTACCTGGAGATAAAGCCTGGGTCTGCTAGAGGATCCGTCACTGGAGCTACTGCCTCCTTGAGGAGGAGCTGAGCGATGTCTCAGAGCCGACTGGGTCTGAGCAGATACTCGTTCCTCCCAGGGGTGCGGGCTCGGCTTGGAGGGTACTGCTCGAATTCCAGAGGCAGTCCCTGACCAACCACTTCCAGAACCTGCTTGTCCCTGGTGACAATGGACCAGGCGGAAAGAAAGTGGCAGAGCCGGCCCCCCACGGGAGGACCCAGAGCTGGCGTGACGGGAGCAGGGATGGCAGCCCCCCCCCCAGTCACTGAGCAGGCTTGGAGGAGGATCCAGGACCGGAACCTCGGCCTCCTTTACGGGACTGTTGGGGACCCTGCTTGGGCAGAGGGCGCCAAGCTTGAGCCTGCAGCTGTTGCTGCTGTCCACCATGAAAGGAGAACTGCAGAGTCTCAGGGGCAGAATGCCGAAAAGGCTTTTTCCTTTTCCTCTGCTGGTTCTTGCCCACAGAATTCTTGGCAGAGGTAGCGTCCATGGTGGCACTGAACTGCTCAATGCGCTGAAGGTGACCAGCCACTCCTGGGCCGAACAAGTCTGTCCCAAGGAAGAGCATGTCAGCTAGTTTATGCTGGGTATCCGCTGGGAAGGAGGAAATCCTCAGCCAAGCCCTGCGACAGAAAGCAACTGCGGCAGCCATCAAATGGGCACAAGAATCCCCAAGGTCTAGGGCCGTCTGGAGCTGCTGTTTGGCAACAGCTCGGCCCTGATCCCGGAACTGCTTGACCGTAGTCTGCATGTCTGCAGGGAGATGTGGAAGGACCTCATCTAACGAGCCTAGAAGGGTGTGAGAAGTGTACCATGATGACAGCCAAACTTGCCAGACGAAGGCCCAAGGAGGAAGCCGCATAGACCTTCCTGGTTGAATGGTCCAAGAGCTTGGACTGTTTATCAGGAGGTCAGTTGGTGTCGGTAGAACTGCCAGTATGCCTGAACACAGAAGCTGTCACCAGGCTCTCAGCTGAAGGGTGCTCTGTGAATCCCGCAAGGGACCCCATGG
This sequence comes from Neoceratodus forsteri, assembly GCA_016271365.2. Taxonomy (NCBI): domain Eukaryota; kingdom Metazoa; phylum Chordata; order Ceratodontiformes; family Ceratodontidae; genus Neoceratodus; species Neoceratodus forsteri. The sequence continues at coordinate 363,743,522 of CM057449.1, read as the reverse complement.
GGACCACGTACTTGCGGGCCATGTGGGCAGACTGAGCTGGACAAGAGGCAGGATGCTGCCAAAGTTCTAAGGCCGGTCCAACAATGGCCTTGTCCACAGGAAAAGCCTCCGGTGTGTCCCCTCTCTTGAGGATGTCTGTGAAAGGGTACTCTGCCTTTTTCTGACTGTGTTCTAGGGGCATCCCTGTAAACTCGGAGATGAAGTGGAGGATCCCTTGGAAGGACGATGGACCTTCCTCAGTCTCTAGGACAGCAGTCCAATCATCATTCCCTGGATGTAAATGAAGACTGGATGTCCGAATCCGAAGAATCCGGATACAACAGCCTACAGCCCATGTCACCTTCGACTCGCCGGGGGCAGTCTGGGGTGACCGTGACCGACAATCGTCAGGGAACCCCAATGTCCAATCTATCTTGCTTGGAAGGATCCCCTTCCACAGGCTGCTTGGGCGGTGGTCCCACCACGATAGGTGGGGAGACCGTTATGGGCCGAACAGGTGGTCTTGCCAGCTCTGCGGGCAGGGAAACTGGTTTGACTGGCTCCAAGGGAGTTGGCTTCGGCCTAGGAGGCAAAAGCCAAGTGATGGCCAGGGAGGAAGCTGTGGTAGGCTTATGCCCGGACAGGATTAGCTGCTGCCACATGAGGTCCTTGTGGCACCGGAGTTTCCGCTGGAGCCTCTCCTCATCCGAGGAGGAAGAGGATGACCAACGGCGTCGCCTCTTAGAGCGCTTGTGGCCCATCCTCGGCCTGTCGGACGAGGGGGTCCTAGACCTCGACCGAGATTGGGCAGGCCGACTCGTCAGTCTGGAGACACCAATGGGACCAGTGACTTCCCATAGTCCGGGACCAGATCCTCGATGGGGACTCCAGCAGGCTGGGTCTCATCATCGGGGAAGACTTGGACCGGAGTCTGCGACAGGGGATCGATTGGGTTGATAATTTCGACCTCATCCTTGGTTGGCTGGCCCGACGAGAGGTCCAAGAAGCCAGCGGCTGGAAAAGCAATCTCGACCGAGGTCAAGACTGCAAGCTCCTGGGACTGAGACCTCTCTCGGTCCCAAGAGAGTCTTCATCGAGTCAAAGACTTGCTCGGACCCTTCTCCCGGGTACGGGATCGAGAAGAGTGCTGGTCCGCAGGCGTCTCCCCTTGGTAGGGAGAGACTGGCACAATTCCCTGAAGGAACCAGAGAAGGTGGAGCCCAGGTTGAGTGGAACGAAGAAGCTCCGGGGAAGAGCGAGCCGCTTCTTCCTCGAATGCTTGCATGTGCTCCAATTGCTCGGCGGATCCCGCGGTCACAGAAACCGCCCACCTAGCCTCTTGATTTCACTGGAGGGTTCCTCTTCTCCGGTCTCCACAGCTGCAAACCTGCAAGACGATCGTCCAGGACTTTGAGATGGAAGGCCAAGCAGAAACTGCAGGACGAGGTGTCATGGCCGACACCAAGGCAGTAGACGCATGCAGCGTGGGTATCGGTACGCAACATCTTTTGGCCGTAGGAGCACCAGCGAAATCCGGGGGAAGATTTTTCTTCCATAATCGAAGCTGCGAAAAGGCGATCGCTAACTCGAGAGATACGAATTTTTGGTAAAACCAAAGGTTTGAAAGCCAGGGCCTACAAAATGCGTGAGCACGAGGGAGGCAACCTGAATCTTCCAGCGGAAAGATCTGGCGTCATGGGGCAGAACCGAGGTATATACCACCCAGGTGGGTGGCAGGAGCCAGCTTGAAGACTTCCGGTGATCCTTAAAGGGGAAAGGGACATGCCAAAGAATGTGGATGAACATATCCACGCTCCTAGAAGGGGAAATTGATCAACCTGTGCTGGGATTCTGTCGTGAAGGTGGAGATCCATAGCCAAGCCTGGTGATGCACAGCCACAGCCACAAACCTGGCACAGGAATCGCCTATGTCCATAGCAGTCTGGAGCTGCTGTTTGATCACAGTATGGTCCTGGTCCCAGACTTGCTTGACCATCAACTGGAGGTCAGCCGGGAGCAGAGGGAGCACCTCATCCAGGGTGCCCAACAAGGCATGGAGTGAAGTGGGTCATCATTAAGGCCCAACTAGCCTGCCTGAGGCTGAGAGACGAGGCTGCATACACTTCCTTGGCCGCATTATCTTATTTCTTGCATTCCTTGTGGGGCGGGGGGTTGTCAACATCTCGAACATTGCCCGTCTGGCAGAACACCAAGTCGGCAACCAGGCCCTTGGCAGAGGAATGCTCAGTGAACCTGGAGAGGGAACCCAATAGGGACCACATACTTGTGGGCCATATGGGCCATCCAAGTAGGGCAGAAGGCTGGATGCTGCCAGAGCTCCAACGCAGGCCCAAGAATGGCCTCGGCCACCAGAAAAGGCGACCCCCAGGAAGTCGTTCCCATCGACGATCTCTGTGAGGGGATACTTAACCCGTTTATGGACAGGCTACAGGTGGATCATCCTAGCGTCGGAGATGGTGGAGCATGGTCCCAAAGGAAGTAGGACATTAGTCCGTGGACAAATCCTCTCCCGATTCCAGGTCAACTGGCCTGGGATGCATGGAGGAACCCTCACAGTCTGAAGATTTGTTGAAGACCAGACAACCCCTCTAGTCCCCGCTAACCTTGTAGGGCTTGTCGGCCCGAGTGACTGACAGACAGCCACCAAGGAAGCCAGGAGTAGTATGGGCGTCCTTGGATGGGGGACCATCCTTTGGCTGAATTGGCGGGAGTTCCACCCAAATGAGCAGAGAACAGAATTGGGAGAGCCGGGGCAATGACAGCCAAGGGAGAGCCGGGGAAACAGAGGGTAGGAAGGGACTGGCATATGTCCCAGAACGCCCTGGTAAAAGAGGCAAAAAAAGTAACACAAGCTTTGGAGGGAGAGAGGTGGGCACTAATCCTTTTTTAGAAAAGAGAGTCCTGAAGGGACTTGCTAATCTGAAGGTGGACAAGGCACTGGGCTGAGACGGGATGCATCCAAGGGTATCGGAGTTTAGGGAGGTATTGGCGGCACCAGACAGTACTATTTTTTTTTTTTTTTTTTTTTTTTTTACTTGCTGTTTATACTCCTCCCCTGCCCCATAGACTCTGCAGCCTCAGGAGTCACTAATTGTGTCTGCCCCAGCCTCGTCCTACCTGCACCGTGGCAGTCCCTCCATGTAGCCTCTGATTGCCCCCTGTGCGGGGACAGGGATGGGGCGCCTACACCACCGAACCATCTTGATTTCGTTGGGCACTGGACCAGGACAAGCAGGCAGGCTATGGGGTCTGCGCTAGAGTGCTCAGTCTACCAGGAGCTTAGAGGGTGATTTTTCCATTGTTCCTGTGTTGGCGTGTGTCCTGATGTCAAGGCCCTCCCCTACTGTCATCCGCCATACACTTTCCCCCATTGTGAGATAAGGAACTTGCTGCGCCCCCGGCCTCTGCCAGAGGGCAGTCAAGCTCAGACCTTTAGGGTCCCCTTCCTCCCAGAAGAGGAGAGCTGTCCCCTGTACACTCAATCCTCTCCTTCCCATGCCAACCCCCAGCAGTCTGGGCTCATTCCCGAACCCGGGTTGCTGGCGTAGCACGAGGTGTGGCGTCCAGCACCTCAACCCTCAGTGCCACTGGGCCAGCTAAGACAGTACTATTTAACAGCTCAACGGAAACGGGATTGGTTTTGGAGGACTGGAGGGCAGATGTAGTCCCACTGCATAAAAGTGATCGCAGGGAGGAAGCTGGAAATTATAAGCCAGTCAGCTTGACATCGGTGGTGGGAAAAGTTAATGGAATCACTGCTGAAGGAAAGGACTGTGGAATATCTTGAACTGAGCTGGTTACAAGACAAGACTCAAAGCAGCATGGGTTCATTGGTGGGGGGGTCATATCAATCAAATGTGGAGGATTTCTTTGACTTGGTGACAAAGGAATTCTATCTGGGTGCAGTGGTGGACATGGCCTACCTAGATTTTAGGTAAGGCTTTCTACACTGTTCCACACAGGAGACTAGTAAGTAAGCTGGGTAACTTGGGAGAGGTCTAAAGGTGGTAAACTGTATAAGAAAAAAGTTAGGGTTAGGCTACAGAGGCTGGTGGTAAACCAAGTTCACGTTGAGGAAGGAAGGAAGGAAGGGTGACCAGTGGGGCACCTTGGGGATCAGTGCTGGGGTCCTCTTTAATGACTTTATTGGTGATTTTGCAGATTAGCTGAAGGGGGAGGTATCCCTCTCTGCAGATAACACCAAAAATCTGCAATAGGTGGGGTGGGGTGGAAAGGATGAACAGAGGACCTGAGAAAACTAAGAGGAGTGGTCAAGAGTATGGCAGCTGGGTTTCAAAGAGAAAAAGTGCAAAATAATGCACTTCGGGCACAGAATACAGAAACCCAGGGTGGCGTACAAAATGGGAGCAGTAGTACTACTACCAAGCTGGAAAGAGACTTGGATGCAGTCATATCCGATGACCTAAAGGTGGCCAGACAATGCAACAAAGCAGTCGGAAGGGCTAGTGGCATACTGGGGTGTATAGGGAGGGACATCAACAGCAGAAAGAGGGAGGTGGTGTTGTCTTTATAGATTGGAGGTAAGACGCCACCTAAAGTACTTTGCCCAGTTCTACGGACCACATCTCTAGAAGGACATAGAGTGGGGGTGGTCCAGAGGAGGGCAACTAAAATGGTGCAGGGTCTGCATCTAAAGTCCTATGAGGAGAAACTAAAGAACCTCAATATGTACACCCTGGAAGAGAGGAGGGAGAGGGTGGATATAACAGAGACCTTTAAATAGCCAATAGGAGTAAATAAGGTATAGAAGGGAAGTGTTTTTCAGAAAAAGGGTGCTCAAAAAGGGGACTTGCTATGAAGCTGGAGAGGGGTAGATTCAGGAGAGATGTGAGGAAGTACTTCTTCACAGAAGAGTGATGGATTCCTGGAACAGCATTTCGGCAGAAGTGATGGGGTCAAAAACAGTGGTAGGGTTCAAGAATGCATGGAATAGGCACAGGGTAATCATAGTGGAAAGGAACTGGGGAGGGAGAAAGCTATAGATCAAGTAGGGTCTGCAGTAATAACGTAGGCAGGGAAGAATGGGCAGAGTGAGTGGGCCAAGTTGTCCTCATTTGCCATCAAATTCTATGTGTGATACATCAAACCGTGACTTACCTATTTTTTTTTTTGGGGGGGGGGGTCTCCTCTCTGCTTCATTCCGCGTTTCAACCTTGGGACCTCACTGACTGCATCATAATGAAAGAAAGGCCATTCATTTCCTGTCATTCTGTCCCACTGTCTCTGATGTGATATCACAATCCCATGAGATAATAAAGGGAACACCAAGGGCTTCTGGATAGTAGCATGTGCGCTGCTGCCACACCATGGGCTCCAGTCCCTACCATTTTATTATCGCCTTTTCTCCCAAGGAAAAGCAATCTACCAGTCTATCCTGGTACCACAATGCGTGCCCTTGAGGACCTTTCTGATATCTGTTTCGTGTCTGCCCCCCCCCACCAAGAGCATAGTCTGCTATCACAGGATCCAGTGCAGCTGCGCGAGGCTCCTGGAAGGTAGACAGCCAGGCAGGGCTGCAGTCATGTGGGGGAGGACAAGGGTGACTGTTGTCCTGGGCCCCAGCTCAGGGGCCCACCCACCCAAGGAGCTAGCATTACCCCTTGCCATTAGATGGTTTGGGAGACAGAGGCCCATCTTAAATGACTTGTCCTGGGCCCCAACATTCTTAGCTGCATCCAGGCTGTCACATTGTCACCCCATCCCTCTATTTTATCCCCTTTTAATTCCTTGGCATCTGTGTGAGGCTGTATCTGCTACACCAAGCCTTTGGTAGGGGAAAGCAGATATTGTTTGCTTAACCACACCATTAATGCCACTCTTGCACACCACCGTAAGGGAAGCTGTGGCAGCAGGGTGAGTGGAGCCCTCCTCCAGGGGTCTGAGCAAGCTGCCTTTTCAGCACATACCAGTCTCCTCCAAACTGGTTCGCCAGGTCCAGGGCACAAATCTACATCTACCACCTGTTAGTGCAACATGCTACTCCTCCCAGCATCACCATCTCTCACGTCCCTTACCATCCCCTCACCTTCAGAGTCAGCAGCATGGAGAGGAACTTGCATTTGTCCCCGATGAGCATGACATTGCTGATGATTGGCACCTGTTCCTTTACTGCATCTTCAATTGGGATTGGTGGAATGTTCTCTCCTCCTGCCGTAATGATCAGCTCTGTAAACAGAGAACAATACACTGAGCACTGCTGCCACATTAGAGATGGTGTTATGTCATCAACAGAAAGGATGTCACAATATGAAGTTTTGAGCAATGCCATATTTGTGTCAAAATGGATATTTTATTCGTTTTATCAGGTACATGGAATGAGGCAAGTCCATTTTCAACCATACCTAGATGCGACTGCAGGAGATTATGCAGTGCAGACAGGTACAAGACAAAGAATACACAAGATAACTCAAGGCATGCACGTCCATTTTGAGTGGTCAAGTGCATACATATTTTGGTCTTAAAACTGTTTTGATAGACAGTTTCAGTTCTAACAGGAGAGTGAGTAGCCTAAGGCTATAGTACTTTGAGATTTCTCCCAAATGTAATTATGTTAGTTCTTTCCAGATACTTGTTGAATGTACTGCTTCTGATGCCTTGTTAATGCTGGCATACTGGTAGGCGACGGGAGGTAAAAGGACAGAGTCAATGAAGGTACAGTACACTGCTTCAGAAATTTTACTGGGGCAAAGTGCCGTAATTTGGCGTAAAGATCACAATGGTGTGTCCCAAGAGATTCACAGAGGGCAAAACAAATTTGTTTAAGACTGACTTGGTAGCTTTACAAAGACTATGACTGTTATATTCCAGTGTGGGTAGGAGAACCCATTTGGCTATGGTTACCAACGAATATGGGGAGGAACTTATTGGGCCTGAAATAAAAGAAAAGGGCATATTAAGCAAATCAAGGGAGATATTACAAAATAGTGATAAGAGGTGCTTGGATAGAGTGTAGTAAATAAGTGGAACGAACTACCAAACAACAGACTAAAGTAGGACAATGGCTACATTTAAGAAACACTTGGATCAGTATCTGAAGCACAAGGGAATAACAGTTATATACCCTTTGAGCAATGGTGAGCATGCACGCAGGCATACTGCCTTACTTTGCATGCAATACCTAGGAGGAGTCAGGCAGTCTGTTTCTGTAGAGAAAGCCTAGATTTTAGTCGACCCTGGGTGTGGTTTTGGAAACTTGATTCAATGTTCAGGTTACTGTTAAGAAACGCCCATAAGCATTTAACACCAAAAGACCAGCGGGCTAGCAAAACAGTAGAGCTACCACGTGCCATCCAGATGACCTGGTTCTCGCCCAGAGTCCAGACGCCTGGTGCTGACTGGTGATTTGAAGGGGCGTTCTGGTGTCTTATCTGGATGCCTCCTGCCTTGGGGATGGAAGGTGCTTCCTGTTGTATAATTGCCCCCTGGTGGTCCAGGGGAGGGTGTGTTGAGCAGAAAGGAACAAGTAGTTCCTCTGCATGGCCTTAAGTCAGCACACACCTGCTCGTCTGGAGAGTAACATGTGGGTGTCAAATGAGCAGGGTGGGTCCAGCAGGAGTTTTGAACATAGGGCGAGGCTCACCCACCCTTGCAGGTGCTCTGCTGGGTCACTTCTAAGGACTGTGTCCTGGGTAGGGATAAGGGAGGGCAGGGGATACCCCAGCATCACTAGACAGATGAAGCAGCCCCACCCGTGTTATAGTAGGTTCCTTCCAACTCCTCCCATGCCCTCTTCCTCCCACGCCTTCCTAACTTGGGGAACCACAGGGTCCCACCCACAGGGAACAAGCTGTGGGTTACAGTCAAGCTGTCTAGAGAGGATATCCAGCAGAGGCTGATGGCAGGTTGGAATATCAGAGGACTCCTAAAGAGGACAGAATGGCTTGGGCCAATGGAAAGAGGAGTGTGCTGCTGATTGAGAAATGGGGTCAAAAACAGAAAAAAAAAATGTAACCACAAAGTGTAACAGCCAGCCCGGTGGCGCAGAGGGCCAGCGCTTCAGACTCCTTACCTCACACCATGTCCACCGGGTTCAGAAAGCGTATTGGGTCACCTCAGGAAGCGTCTTTTAAGTGAAGCTCCTCCCACCCCCAGGTGGTATATCCTTTGGGTCTGCCCTGTGATGTCAGATCCTGCATACTTGAAGCAGGCAGGGATCCATGTGCCACTTGCTAGGGGAGGTCAGGTGGGTGGTGTGGATGAAAACCATATACCACTCCTCCAAATACAGCTACAGATGAGTAACCTATTTTACTAGGGACATTCATATGGTGCACTATCGACACACTGGCAGACTTACTGCAGTTCTCCGTGAGGCAGGGGCAAAGCCCACACCCCTATTTGGCAAACAGACTGGAGAACTCGGGTCCCAAAAGCAGTATCACTGCAAGACTCAAGGTCAATGTTGTAATGGGAGATAAAGGTGTGTGCTGACTTCCAGGTAGCAGCCCTAGAGAGGTCTCTGAAAGCAGCCAGGCAGTGGTAGGTCTCATGGAATGAGCCCTGATCTATGAGAGGTTCCCTACCAGTCAACCTATAGCAGAAGTCTATGCAGGAGGTAACCCACCTGCCAGTCTGCCTGGTGCAGCTTCAGAGTGAAAGAGCTGGCAAGCCTCACCCTGAACTCCAACCATGTTCTCCACATAATGAGAGCACCTGCCGAAAGTCCACTGAATGAAGCCTATGTTTGGCGTCCAAAGATGGGTTGGTAAAGCAGACTGGGAGGTTCAAGGGGGCACAGGACTACCTTGTCCCTGTGGAAGATCAGATAGGGAGACTCCATTAAGAACACCTTGAGCTCACTAATCCAGAAGAGGCACACTAATTTAAAACCAAGAGCTCTTTTTTTTTTTTGGGGTGGGGGGCACTCATCCAACAAAGGGACACAGCAGCTGACTACTTTTCAGAGCTGAGCCACCCAAGGTCAGAGTCTCATTAGCTGACTGACTTCCCCCACCCCACCGATCGCTGATTCTGCGGTACCAACTGTGTTCCAGGATACTCTCCTGCATGGAGGTTTGTGCCGCCCATGAACGTCCCTCCTCCTCCCACTGCCCTTGAAACACCAGGCACCCTAGCAGTCTGAGCGAAGGACGAGTGCAAAGTGGAGTCTGCCAGAGGTCAGCCGTTGACCGGTATGCTGCTCCTCTGTGGACATACCGACTGACTAGTCTCCAAGGTAACCTGCTCACCCCATTCAATCACTTCACCTAGTCTCAACATGAATGTGAACAACGAACAGATTACTCACCTGTAACAGTAATTCTAGGAGTGGTACATGTTGTTCATCCACACTTATTGGCATGTCCCTTTCCCCTTTAAATCTTGCCGGAAGTCTTCAAGCTGGCTCCTCCCACCCACCTGGGTGGTAAATACCTCGGCTCCGCCCCATGACACCAGATCTTAGCCCGCTGGAAGCCAGGGTCTGCGCCCGAAGCCAGGGAGGTCGAGTGGGTGTGTGTGGATGAACAACATATACCACTCCTAGAACTACTATTACAGGTGAGTAACCTGTTGTTCTAGGAGCATGGATACGTTTATCCACACTTCTTGGCAGACTCCTAGCAGTTCTTCAGGAGGAGGGAGGCAAGGCGCACAACCCTTACTTAGGGAACAGAGAATGGAGAACCGAGGCCCCAAAAGCAGCATCCCGGCATAACTCTAGGTCGATGTGGTAGTGGGTGATGAAGGTGTTTGCTGACTTTCAGGTAGCAGCCTGACAATTTCCTGGATAGGGATGTCCCTGGAAGCAGATACTGATGCAGCAGTATGGCAGGAAGAATGAGCTCTTATTCCTCTGGGAGACTCCTTGCCCACCAACTCATAGCACAGACTTATGCATGATGTAATCCACCTTGCAATGGTCCGTTTGGCTGCAGGTCTACCAGAAGCAGCTTCAGCATAGGTAACAAACAGCTGGTAAACCTCTCCACGAATTTCCGCCGTTCTCTCCTTATAATAGGAGAGAGCATGTCTCAGGTCCAGAGTATAGAGCCTGTACTCGGCGTCCGAGGTGTAGTTAGGGTAGTATACCGGCAGAGTGAACACCTGGTTAAGGTGGAACTCTGACACTACCTTCGGAAGGAATTTCAGGTGGGGGCGCAGGACAACTTTGTCCCTGTGAAAGACCAGATAAGGTGAGTCCACCGAAAGTGCCTGGAGCTCCCCTGTCCTTCTGGCTGACGTGATAGCCACCAGAAAGGCCGTCTTCCACAAGAGTGAAAGCTCACACTTGTGCATGGGTTCGGATGGCTTGCCCGTGAGCTTTGCCAAAACCAGCAGTAGATCCCATGGAGGTGGAGGTTCACACACCGGAGGGGATATGTTAGCCATGCCTTTGAAAAAGTGACCGACCACTGTCTCCTGTGCCAATGTCGGCTGACCGGCCTGCGCCCGGTAAGCAGAAATGGCTGCCAGGTATACCCTAAGGGTCGATGACCACAGACCCCCTTTGGAGAGGGACCAAAGGTAGTTGACAACGTCAGCCAAAGAGCAGGATAAGGGGTCCAGACTCTTACCCAGACACCAAATGGGAAATCTCTTCCATTTGAAGGCATAAAGTACAGTTACGTCAGAACTTACCGGAACAGTAGATCTTCGAGAACAGCTCTTGCAGCAGGTTACACCATTCGGACTGAAGCCGGCAGGCGCCAGGACCCCATGGAAAATTTCTAGCTAGCATTATTCAGCAGGGACTGCCCCCGAAGTCAGCCCCGCCCCCGACGTCAGGCGTCACATAAGAGGGGGCGGTCCCCCAGAAATACAGGTTACTCACCTGTAACAGGAGTTCTAGGAATGGTATATGTTGTTCATCCACACTTATTGGCAGGTCCCTTGCCACTTTAAATCTTGCCGGAAGGTCTTCAAGCTGGCTCCTCCCACCCACCCACCCGGTGGTAAAACTCGCTGCCCCATGACGCCAGATCTAGCCCGCTGGAAGCCAGGTTGTGCGTCAAGCTAGGAAGCTGGAGAAATGTAGGATGAACAACATATACCATTCCTAGAACTCCTGTTACAGGTGAGTAACCTGTATTTCTAGGGACATGGATATGTTGTTCATCCACACTTATTGGCAGACTCCTACCAGTTCTCTGGGAGGAGGGAGGCAAGGCGCACACCCCTTCTTAGGTAAAAAGACTGGAGAACCGAGGCCCCGACCAGCACCCCAGCGCGACCCAAGGTCAATGTGGAAAGGGAACGGTAAAGCCTGCTTCCAGGCGGAAGCCCTGTGGATATCCGGACCGGAGTATCCTCGGAAGCAGCCACCGATGCAGCGGAGGACGGGTAAAAATGAGCACTTATCCTCTGGGAGGCTCCATGCCCGCCCGCCTATAGTGGAGACCTATGCAGGGGTGACCCACCCACTCGTCGTCCACTTGGCTGCAGGTCTGCCAGATGCGGCTACAGCGTAGATGACTAACAGCTGGCGAACCTCTCCCGAACTTCAGCTTTACGCTCCCTGGGTAGGTGAGCGTTAAACAGGTTCCTATGGAACCTATATACGACCTCCGAGGTGTGAATGGGGATGAACCCTGGCAGAGGCAATATCCCTGAAGGAAAGACTCCGCCATTGCCTTCGGAAGGACTTCGGGTGGGGCGCAGGACAACCTAGTCCCTGTGGAAGACCAGATAGGGAGATTCAAAGGAGTGCCTCGAACTCTCCCCACCTCCTGGATGGCCGAGTAGCCCCAAAGAAGGTGTTCTTCCACCACAGGTGGGGGAACTTGCACCTGTGCAAAGGTTCGGATGGCTTGCTCGTGAGCTAAGCCCACACCATCAAGGATCCCACAGAATGGGATACTCTCCCCAAAGGGAGGCGTGATCGAGGCCTAGAAGTGCCAGACCACCTATTATTCTGCCTGCTGACTGCCTTCCTGCCCGCTCGAAAGACAGGGGTGACCACAGCAACCTAGAGGGTTGTTGGCCCAAGCCCTAATTCAAAGAACAGACGGGATGGTCCAACGCTGTCAGGGATGGAGAGGGCCAGGCCCTATCCCATCAACAAATGGAGAACGTTTCCAAGAGGACGAGCATTATTTTTGGCCAACTCCTAGCAGGACGCCTCGAAGACGAGGACCCTGCCGAAGGACCCTAGGCCTGGCCCCTAGCCGCACAGGGACCGGGCCTACAGGTGTAGGGATTGAAGGTCCCGAGGAAAACCTTCCCCTAAAAGGAAAATCAGGATCGGGCGGCCTAGAAGCCGCCACGGGAGCCTGCGGCCGAGGCTGAGGAGAGCTGGATACCAGAGCTGGCAATCCAGTCTGGGGCTACCAGCATCACCTGCGCCCAGTCCCTCCTTGCCTTGCCCGTAGGTCAAGGGAAATGGGGGAGAGGCGCGGAAGGGCCCAGGGTCCGTGGCCCTGACGGCATCCCCTACAGCAGACCTTGCTGAGGGGGTGGGCATAAGCAGCCTTGGCCTCGTATTCTCCCTGGAGGGAGGAGGGAGAAGATCCTGTGCTACCTCCAGGAAAAACACTCATGAGGCGCAGCCTATGTCCGGCTTAGGGCAGTAGCTGGAGAATTGGAGGCTCCCCGCTATCAGAAGACTGGGAACCCGCCTCCCGATCAAGAAACCCAATGCGGAGAACCTCCTCACGAGGCAAGGGGTTCGAATCAACCTGGCGGGGCAGGTGTAGCACAAGGTTGTGGTGCTGTCCGGATGTGATCAAAACCACCAGACCCTGGCACAAACGGAGCGAGCGGTGCAAGCTGCGGACCGCCTGGAGCTCCAGCGGTGTAGGGGACATCGAGTCCCGAGATCCTGGAGGCGAAGCACTCTGTATTTCCCAGATGGACATCCCCATCCATCTGAGAAGCATCGTCTGAGAAGACCGCCGACCCTGGGGGGATCTAACAGGATGTTCTCCTGCAGGAGCTGGAACGGTCCGGAGGGGAGCATTCCACTAACTCCTGGGCTGTAGTCACGAACTGGTCCGAGGAACGCAGCACTGTGACCACTGGCAGGCCCGTCCCACTAGGGGAACTCAGCCGCCAAGAGCCCGCGAGGTGCAGGAGGTCCCGGAGGGCACAATTACCTGGGCAACCTGACTGGGTAAGGGAGGAAGAACCTCAGCCCTGTCCGCCCGGAGCCGAGCTCGGACTCAAGAGTTGAGCCTAGTCCCGGAGAAAACCTCACCCGCTAAGGCACGAGTTCCAACACGGTACCGGTAAGGGAGACCAATGTAAGCCTGGAATGTATTAATCAGGCCGCCATCCGGGTGGGGTTATGCCCGGACCCTTCCAAGCCGCAGAAACTCCGGAACAGAGAACGAAGGACCTGGCCAGGAACTCGTAAGGAGACCTCTTGCCTGAGAAGGAAGGGGTCTCTCAAGAACAGACGGAACGAGGAGGAAGTACGTCCTGGAGGCCCAGGAGGAAGCCGTATGCCTTGAACTGAGGATGGGAGATCGGCAGAGGGACCATCCGTCGTGCCGAAGGATGGGCGAAGCCCCCATCCGTTTGAGGCCAGGAACACCTGACCAACCCCGGTCGGTATGAAGGTCACCACCTTCCTGACCACCCCTAATTAGGGGCCAGGCAAGTCGGCTCAGTGGTCCGACGAGGAGTCTGTGGGACCCAAGGTCCCCTGCAGGTAATGGCTCAAGAGAAAACCTGTTTGCAACCCGCAACAGGGCTATCCTAGCACCACCCAAGAGGAAGAGGTGCGGAGCCGCCCCCAGGAATGCCCGGCAGGGTACTGTGCTGGGGACAGCCCCTTTAGCCCGGCCATTGAGCAGGCTCAACGGAGGAAGAGGCCGAGGGGCTCTGACCCCATTTCTTGCTTCCTTGAGGAAGACGCTGGTCTGGCAACAGGCCAACCAGCTGCATGCCTGCTGGCCCTGAGCTGGGCCGGTCGAGTCGCAGGGGTAGGGGGGGGGGCCAAGGGGCTTTGGCCAGCTGAGGGTTGCCTTTGTTCCTCCGGGCGATTGGACCGTAGTCCGAGGCATTGACTTCCTGGCCTCTGGATATGTCCCTCCACGCCAGGGCCAAGAGGTCAGCCCCAAGAAGGGTGTCCGCCAACTCATGCTGGGTTTCCAAGGAAAAGAGGATAACTCAGCACACCCTGTGGCGTATGGCCACTCGCGCCGCCATCGATCCTGCACAGGAGTCGCCAGATCCAGGGCAACTGATAGCTATCCCAACGCTTATTCCTGGTCTCAACCCGCCGGATCAGTCCAGGTCGGTTGGAAGATGAGTAGCGACTCGGCTCCAGGAGCCCAAAAGGGTGGGAACAGTGCACCATCAGTGCCGCCGAGCTGGCCTGACGGAGGCCTAGGGAGGACGCGCGAAACCTTTCGCCTCGACGTAGTCCATCCTTCTGACTCTGTCAGGGGCCTATCCACATCCCTAGTGTTTCCAAAACGCTGGAAAACATTGTCATAATCACCCCTTCAGCCAGGGTGTCTCGAGAAACCGGCAGAGAACCGACAGGGACAGGGTATTTCTGGCCACCCTGGCCAAGGCGCAGGGCAGGAAGCAGGTCGCCGCTAGAGCTCCAAGGCTGGGCCCAATGGCGGCCTCAGCCACCCGGGAAGGCCTCCGAGGGAGAGAGCCCTCTCGGTCCAGAATCTCCGTATAAAAGGTGCCTGTTTAAACAGGCCCAGCTGCATTCCGTGAATTCCGAGATGAGCGTGAGCAGACCCACAGAGACGGCGGGCTGTCGCCCACAGATAAGTTCCGGGAAGACCATGGTCTCCCTGCGGGAAACAACGGAGCCGTACGCCAGCTCAGAGTCTGAAAATGCTGCAGCCAGTCACTCTTCATCCGCCGAGGGCGGGAGGGGAGGAGGGGACCGAGTGACCCGCGAACAGGTCACGGTCTCGTTTGCTCCGGGCTGAAGGCGAGGGCAGCGGTGATCGGCGAGCAGCCGCCCTGAAGAGGGCTCCTCGATTACCTGAGTGACTGCGTCGGCTCGACCGGGCGGCTGCTTACTAGCCAGAGAATGAATCGGGTCGATTGCCTCCTCGGACAACAGCATTCAAGCCGCCACAAGTTCCTCAGAATGTCGACGCCAATGGCATTGAAGCCACCTCATCTGAGGAGGGGGACGAGGAAGAATGGCAAAGCTACTTTGACTCGGTGCCCTGACCGAGAGAACCAAAGCCGCGGAGCGGCTAGGGATCGAGAGGAGGATCGAGACCGAGACCAATCCTCGGGAAACCGAGGGCGGCTGGAGAGGGAGCGATCGAGCCTGCTCCTCCTTCAGTTCGAGAATTTGGGCAAGGACTGTTGACCTAAGGCTACCGGCAGAACCTCAGCCTCCACTGGGAAACCGCGATGAAATGGCACCACGGGAGACGTCAGATGACGGTTTAGGGGCCGGCACGCGACGGAGGCCTGGCCGGTTGACTCATTGGACACTGCACCAGAGGTCAGTCGCATGCTGACCGAGCCGGCGCCGCCCACGGGAGGGGAGTCGGTCACTGGGTCGACTAGGACCCCGCCCCTTTGAATAACAGGGGTCCCAGGGTCCCTCCTTTCAAGGAGAGACAAAGCCCTGAATTAAGCTGAATGAGTAGAACTCCTGACAGCGGAAAACGTCGCAACCGAGGGGAGGAGGAGAGCCGGCGCGATTCGGCTGCCCAGAAACAGTTAAGTGACGCCACGCATCCGGTGGGTTTCCGGAGCGGCACCAGATGTCCGATCGGGCCCGTACTCCGAGAGCTGGGCGAAGAGCACAAAAAATTCGGAAAGCTGAGGATCGTGATCCAGATCAATGCAACGACGGGAGTGCGGGTCTCTCCTGGAGGAAAACGGGCGCCCCTGGGTCAGGAAAGGATTGAGCCATCGCCGCAGCGAGGAAGAAGATATCAAAATTTGTCTTGAAGTGATTTCAAGACCGAATTTTCCAGGAACCAGTCCAATGTAGAGCGCTATGGAGGGAAACCTGAGCCCAAGCAAGAAGATTCGAATAAGTGGGGCGTGAGCCGAGTTTTACCACCCGGTGGTGAGAGGAGCTAGCCAGCCATCTTCCGGCAAGATTTAAAGCTTCTACAAGGGACCCGCCAACAAGTGTGATGGACAACACATCCAGTGTCCCTAGAATCCCATTTTTTCCGCTCGGGAGACCCCGGCCGCTAGATGACTCAGAAGTGGAGACTGAGGATCTGCTAACAAAAGGTATTCAGAGCAGAGTAGAAACATCTAATCCTAGAAAAGAAATATCAGAACAACCCTACCCAGAGGGGATGGTGGGAGAAATCACCTGCTGCAGCGCTGTTCTCGATGACTCACTGTTACTGTAAGTTCTTGTAACTGTACTAGTCCTTACTTTGAGAAACAGCTCTTGCAGCAGGTTACACTTATTAGGACTGACCCTACAATACTGGAAACCTCTGCAGGTGGGAGGAGGCCAGTAGAGATCACTGTTGGACTGAAGTTTAGATGGAGTCCCTGAAGGATCATAGACCAAAACCAGCTTCGCCAGATGCAAACGCCCAGGCTATAATGCCTGATATGTGCAAGGTGCTTCCAAGGAAAGGCGCAGATGGTTGAAGTGGACACATTCTTCATAGTTACAAGGATGTAGCCACCACCCTTGTGGAATGTCCTCAACCGAGCCTCAGTAGGGGTTTGTTACGCTTCTGGTAACAGAACGTGATACAATGGATGAGCCACCTGGACAGTTTAGGAGTGTCGGCGGACAAACGCCCCTTGACTCGGAAGGTCCATCCGGGGCTCGGAACCGGAGGCTGGCGAGCCAGGATCTCAACTCCTCCCGGGGAACCAGGGGAGGGGAATCTCGGCTGCTAAAGGCGACAGCCACGTCAATGAAGTAGAAAAATCTCGACTTCATCAGTCATCCCAACTGACCTGACAGGGACCCGTGAGGACAGCGGCCGAAACGATAGACCAGCCCGACGGTCGGCGGCCAGAGAGAAGGGACCTTTCCCGCTCCCAAGAGCGTCCCGACAGACTTACCCCATCTCTTTTTGGACCCGAAAAAGGTCCAGCAGGCAGGCCTTCCTTCAGTAAGGGACAGACAACTCAACAAAGAAGCGTGTGGAAGAACCCAGAAGGCGGGATAAATGCGCGGCCGAGGAAAGACTCGACCCGCGCGCCTCCTCTTGAGGCGACCATCGCTCGAGCTGATCCGCCCGACCGCCGCCCGCGGTACCGCCAACCCGGGCCTCACTTTGGACTTCACCCGGAGAAGCCCGGGGCTGAACCAGGTGGGCAGACGGTCTTGGGGGCATGGCCGAGAAAGATGACACAGGAGTCACAAGCCTGCGGAGTGCTCAAGGCCTAAGCAAGAACACGTGGGTGTGGATCCGTCCGGACATCTTCTGCCCGCATGGGCATCTCAAAATCAAGGTCCGATTTATCCGCCGCGGCGCGGGGATCAAACTAATCTTTTACAAAATAATAGCCTGCATCCAAACTGAGGAGGAACCGATCAAAGCGCAGGCGTTAAGGAGAACCTGAGCTTCCAAGCGGTAAGGAGATCTGGCGTCATGGGGAGGGCAGGGTTATACACCAGATTGGTGGGAGAACAGTTTGAGACCTTCGGCCAAGATTTAAGCGACAAGATACCCAATGAGTATGGATGAACAACATATCATGTCCAGAACCTGTATTTCTGGGACATGGATATGACTAAACTGTCGGCGAACTCTAACCAGTTCTCGGGAGGAGGAGCGAGTGCACACCCCTGCAGGAATAAGACTGGAGGGCGAGGCTGAGCAAGCATCCGGCGTGACTCAAGGTCGATGTGGTAGTGGGTAATGAAGGTATGTGCAGACTTCGGTAGCAGCCCTGCCAGATGTCCTGGACAGGGACATCCCTGGAAGCAGCCACCATGCAGCGGTATGGCGGGTAGAATGAGCTCTTTATCCTCTGGGAGGCCTCCATGCCGCCAACCTATAGCAGAGATCTATGCAGGAGGTGACCCACCTGCTTATCATCCGCTTGGCTGCAGGTCTGCCAGGTGCGGCCTCAGTGTAGGTGACAAACAGCTGGCGAACCTCTCCGAACTTCAGCCGTCCGCTCCTTATAATAAGCAAGCGCCGTCTAGGGTCCAAAGTATGGAGCCTATATTCGCCAACCAGAAATGATTGGGCAAAGGAGGAAAGAACCTTGGCCCTGTCTGCGGGAGCCGAGCTCTGGCTCGAAGAGAGTTGAGCTCTTGCCCGATGAAGAAGTATCACCTGCTTCGGCTGCAAGTTCCGACTCTGGTCTCGTTGATGAGGAGGCCAATCTGAGAGCAAACCTGGAGGGCCAGATCTGGACCGCTCCACCTCGCTTCTGGGGGCCGTGCAATCAGCCAGTCAGCTCCAGGTAAAATCGGACCCTTCGTGCCGCAGAAATGCTGTCACCACTGTCATGCATTTGGTGGAAGACCCTGGGAGCTAGAGAGAGGCCAAGGCATGGCCTGAACTCATAAAGGGATCCCTCCGCTCTGAAGTGGAGGAATCTCTGATGAGACGGACGGATCGGGACATGAAAGAACGCATCCTGGAGGTCCAGGGAACAGAACCACACGCCTCGTTCCAAGGATGGTATTATCTGAGCCAGAGTGACCATCCTGAAGGTCCGAGAACTTAGGAACCTGTTCAGGTCATGCAGGTCGAGGATGGGGCGCCAGTCCTCCGTCCGTTTTGGGACCAGGAAATACCTG
Source organism: Neoceratodus forsteri (assembly GCA_016271365.2). Taxonomy (NCBI): domain Eukaryota; kingdom Metazoa; phylum Chordata; order Ceratodontiformes; family Ceratodontidae; genus Neoceratodus; species Neoceratodus forsteri. The sequence continues at coordinate 363,724,888 of CM057449.1, read as the reverse complement.
GACACAAACCCTGGGTCTGGAGGAGGATCCACCACCTTCCTGATCACCTCTTTTTCGAGGAGCAGGGCAATATCGGCTTGGCGGACCAACAGCGAGGCTGCGGACCCCGTGGCCCCCCGAGGGGCGACGGCTCGAAAGGGTGGGGTCTGATCGAACTCCAGAGGCAGGCCCTTTCCTACCACCTCCAACACCCAGCGGTCCGTGGTGATAGCGGACCAGGCGGAAAGGAAGTGTCGGAGCTGTCCCCCCACGGGGGAACACGGGGGGAGTGATGAGGCTGGGGGCGGCACCCCTCAACCCGTCACTGGGCAGGCTTGGAGGAGGAACCGGCCGAGGGACTTCCTGGGCCTTTACCTCGTTTCCTGTTGGAGGAAGCCGCTGGCATGGGTTTGGGACGCCAAGCGTGAGCCTGCTGGCCCTGTTGCTGGTGCTGTTGGGCCGGTCGTGCTGCAGGGGCCGAAGGACGAAAGGACTTATGCTGTTGTTGACAGCGGCCTTTGTCCCTCTGGGCGGAGGTGACCAAGTCCAGAGTGGCACTGGACTTTTTGATCCGCTGGAGGTGTCCCTCCACTCCAGGGCCAAAGAGGTCAGTCCCCAAGAAGGGGACGTCCGCCAACTTGTGCTGGGTATCCGCCGTGAAGGTGGATATCCTCAGCCACGCCCTGTGACGCATATTTTGGCCGCGGTACTGACCTGGCACAGGAATTACCTATGTCCAGAGCAGTCCAGGCTGCTGCTTCGCCCACCGCCTACCCTGGTCCCGCACCTGACAGACCGTGGTCTGCAGGTCGGCCGGGAGATGAGGGACAACCTCATCCAGGGAGCCCATGAGGGCGTGGGAGAAGTGTGCCATCAGCACAGCCGAGCTGGCCTGTCGGAGGCCGAGGGAGGACACAGCGTACACCTTGCGCCCGGCAAAGTCCAGCTTTCTGGACTCTCTGTCAGGGGGCCTATCCACGTCCCGAGCGTTTCTGGAGCGCCGGAAGACGCTGTCGATGACTAACCCCTCGGCAGAAGGGTGCTCTGAGAAACCGGGCAAAGAGCCGGTAGGGACCGCATACTTCCTGGCAATCCTGGCCGAGGGCGCAGGACAGGAAGCAGGCCGCTGCCAAAGCTCCAAGGATGGGCCGACAATGGCCTCAGCCACCAGAAAGGCCTCCGTGGGGGAATCCCCTCGGTCCAGTATCTCCATCAGGGAATACTTGGCCCGTTTGGACACGGGTTTGAGCTGCATCCTCGTGGACTCCGAGATGAGTTGAAGCAGACCCAAGAAGGACGATGGGCTATCATACAATGACTGGCCCCCGAAGGACTCTAGGTCGACCTGCCTGGAGAACAGGGAGGAGTCATCATCGGACTCCGAAGAGTCTGCGAAGAGCTGCCTCGGCCCTGAGCCACCCTCCACCTGCCGAGGACGGTCGGGAGTGAGGGTGACCGACAACCTGTGGGGCAGGCCGTGACCCGACCGAGAATCCTTGGTTGGTGCCCCAGACTTCAGTTGTGGAGGCGGAGATTCCACCACAATTGGTGGAGCAGCTGGTTTCGGCTGAACAACCAGCCCAGGAATGGGCATCTCGACTGGGGCGAGTGGTTGCTTCGGCCGTTCGGGCGACAGCCACTTGATGGCCGGGGGCTGAATCGGAATCGATTTGCTCCCGGACAACAATAACTGCTGCCACATCAGCTCCTTGTAACGTCGACGCAATTTTCGTCGAAGCCTCTCCTCATCCGAGGAGGAGGAGGACGAGGAGGAACGGTGTCACCGCTTACTTTGGTACCGAGACAGAGACGCCCGAGGGAACGGCTTGACTGAGATGAAGTCCGAGACCGAGACCCTCGGGGTGACCAGAGGCGGGTCTGGAGAAGGGCGGGGACACCTACTCTTCCCTCGGCTCGGCACTTTAGCCGGGACTGCCGCCCAGGCGCAGGTCAGATCTCGTCTCCACCGGGGAACCGTGAAGGTGGGTTGTCTGCTTCACCAGTCGACAACCCGCCTGACGGTCGAGGAATATCTCGACTGTGTCGACTGGAGTCTCGGCAGGCTGGCTGACGGGACACTGGACAGACAGCCGAGCCGAGCACCGACCAGCGAGACAGTCGGCTATCCGGGGAAGGAGACCTCTCCCGCTCCCACGAACGCCGACGGTGGGACTTACCCTTCGACTCCTCCTTCTTGGGCTGAGAGGAATGTCCCAATGGCACCACGAACTGACAAAGCTCCTTGAAAGGAGCCGAGTATGAGGAACTCAGAGAGAGAGGGATAAATGCCGCGGACGAGGAGGAGGAAGATGCAGCCTGGGCCGCCTCCTCCTCGAGGGCGATCATATGCTCGAGCTGCTCAGCCGAGCCAGCCGCCGCAGACATCGCCCAACGAGCCTCTCTGGATCTTACCGGATTGAGTAACGCCTCGGGCACCTGAGCTTCAATCGCTGATCTCCAGGACGGTAATGGGTGAGCTGCACCACCGCAGGGATGATGAAGACCGAAGTTTAGAAAACTTCAAAACTAGTTTGGACGAACCAAAGAGTTAGGATCCAGTCTAAACGCAGAGCGCTAAGGAGGGAACCTGAGCCTGCGGTAAGGAAGATTCATGCTATGGGGTGAGCGAGAGTTTTACCACCCAGGTGGGTGGGAGGAGCCAGCTTGAAGACCTTCCGGTAAGATTTAAAGCGGCATGGAACCTGCCAATAAGTGTGGATGAACAACATATCCCTGTCCCTAGAAATACAAATTATGGGGAACATCAAGACAGACATTACAACAATGTGGACATTGCAAACAGAGTACAGATTAATACAATTCAAGGGTAGCATTTTAACAAGGCAGCCAGCGGCATTTGTCAGAGAAAATAGACAACAGATAAGAAGTGCCTGAGTCATAGGGAGAGGGAAGAGGGGAAGGGGGAGAAGGAATGTAGGAAGGGTGGGGAGAGGGTGAAAAGTGCAGCATTGGGTATACCAACATATGAGGGTAGAATCCAGTGGGGGTGGGGGGGGCACTAGAGCAGGAAGGGAAGTGGAGAAACAAGGTTAAGTTGAGCAGGGCACTTGTTTTATTTTTATAACTCTGTTGGGTTTAACCTGCATACCTCAGGCCGAATTGCTAATCCTTGTTTACTCCATCTCTGGGTCACCCTGTTCTTGAGTTTCACGTACCACTTACTGCCTAATTTACTGACTGGTTTATTCTTTGCCAGAGCTGCTTGTCAAGCCTGCTGTAGTTATCTACTGGGATACTGCTACGTTTAATCGCACTGTTTGCCTTTTTAGCCCTGCCTATGTCCACAGTTGTGTAGCTGTTGTATGTTCCACACAGTCAAGGTATTTGCATTGTTATGCTTAGTCTCAGTCACCTATCTTTGACTACACCTCGCTACGCCCCAATCTCTTCCTGTCTCCCTCGTTCTCATCTACTATTCCTATCCCTTCCCTCCCCTGAGGGCGGACAGCATGTCCTTCAACACCAAGGACTCCCTTGGCCCATGGGATCGGTAAAGTGGGAGAACCTTGAAATCAAGAGGCAGCCCTCTACCAACCACACTGAGGACCCACTTGCCCAAAGTGGTAAAACCAACCTACCACCAGGAGTCGACTCAGGGACTGGACAGGCAGGAGGGGAGTACCCCCTGATCTATCACTGGGCAGCCTTAAAAGAGGCACCAGCTACTGAGGACAGAGGGGCATCATTATCCCTCCCCTCTGCCTGTTTTTGGGTCCCTGACCGGAGAACTTGACTTTAGGTGACGGACTTGGAATTGCCCTTGCTGGGGCTGTTGCTGCCAGGGCTGCTGTGGCTGAAGGGACTGAAACTTAAAGGGCTTCTTCTGTTTTTTGCTTTCTGGTCCTTTTGGGACAAAGCCACAGAATCCAGGATTAGCACTAGACTTCTCAATTTTGGTGAGATGCTCATTCACCCCTGGGCCAAAGAGGTCTGTGCCAAGAAAGGGACATTAACCACTTGTGCTTGAGTGTCCACCATGAAGGTGGAAATCCTAAGGTCAGGCTCTGCAACGCATTGCGATGGCCACTGCCATGGCAAGGGTGCAAGAGTCACCAATGTCCAGGGCCGCCTGAAGCTGGTGCTCAGTCAACACTTAATCTTGGTCTCAGATGACCAGGATCAGCAACTGCATGTCTGCCAGCAAGCAAGGGAGGACAGTATCAAGCACCCCAACAGAGTGACCAACATGGGCCATCATCAAGGCATAGCTCACCTGGTGGAGATGCAGCATAAACCTTTTTCATAGAGTGAGCCAGCTTCTTAGACTATTTGGGGGGTTGTCCACAACCCCAGTATTACCGGGTTCCAGAACCGGGTAAACCAGACCTTCAGCCGAGGGATGGTCAAAAAATCCAGGCAAGAGACTGCATAATGGTGACCCCAGGGGATTCTTCCTTATTCAGGATGTCAATAAAGAGGTAACTTGGTCCACTTATGAACTGGTTCCAAATGAACTTTCATGCACTGTCATAAGTTGGAGGAGAGCCCTAAAATACACAGAAACATAGAAGGTGATGGCAGATAAGGACAGTATGGCCCATCTAGTCTGCCTCTTTTCCCTACCTAATGCAATACTGCAGACCCTAGTTGATTTGCGGCTTACCCTCACCTCCCTGTTGCTAGAGTACTCTTGTGTATCCCATGCATTCTTGAATTCCCCTACCATTTTAGCCCACACCACCTCTGCAGAGAGGCTGTTCCAAGCATCCACTACTCTTTCTGTGAAAAAGTACTTCCTCACATTGCTCCTGAGCCTAATCCGCCCCGTCAGCCTCATATCAGGCCCCCTTGTTCTTGTACACCTCTTCTGAAAGATGCTACCATAGCAGCTGACAGTAGATAAGGACCACTAGGCCCACCTAGTCTGCCCTGAGGTACTTGAATGTCTCATATCCCACCTCTCCCCCCTCTCTTCTCCTCCAGGGAACACATATTGAGGTCCACCAGTCTTTCCTCATATGACTTTTGGTGCAGTCCTTGCACCATTTTTGTTGCCCTTCTCTGGACTGCTTCTATTTTGTCTGTGTCATTCTGGAGATGCAGCCTCCAGAAGTGAACACAGTACTCCAGATGAGGTCTCACTAGTGATCTGTACAGTGGCATAACCACCTTTTTTCTGCTGGTCATACCTCTCCCTATGCACCGTAGCATCCCACTGGCTCTCCCCACAGTGTTCTGACCATTCTCACATTGTTTGGTTACCTTTAAGTCATCAGATATGATTACCCCAAGGTACTGTTCTTAACTGGTGGCTGTCAGTACCTCTCCCCCTGTCTTGTACTTGGATTTGCGGCTTACCCTCACCTCCCTGTTGCGCGAGTACTCTTGTGTATCCCATGCATTCTTGAATTCCCCTACCATTTTTGCCCACACCACCTCTGCAGAGAGGCTGTTCCAAGCATCCACCTTGGATTTCTGTGCCCCAAGTGCATGATTCTGTACTTCTTTGCACTGTGTCTTAGCTGCCACACTCTCCACCACTCTTCAAGCATGTTAAGGTCCCTTCTCATTTTTTCCACCACCCTGGGAGTGTCAACCCTGTTGCAGATCTTACAGTCGTCTGCAAAGAGGCATACCTTCCTCTCCAGCCCCTTTGCAATGTCCCTTATGAAGACATTAAAGAGGACTGGCCCCAGCATGGATCCCTGTGGCACCCTGCTGGTCACCCCCCTCTACTCTGACTGAACGCCATTTACCACCACCCTCTGTGTCCTGTCACTTAACCAGTTTCTGACCCAGTTTACCACCTTGGGGCCCACTCCCAGGTTGCCCAATTTATTTGCCAACCTCCTATATGGGACAGTGTCAAAGGCCTTGCTGAAGTCTAGGTAGGCCACATCTACCACCCTTCCCTGATTTACCTCCATGGTCACTCAAAGAAATCAGATTGTTTCACAAGACCTTACCACTGTGAATCCATGCTGCCTCAGATCCTGTGCCCCATTGGATTCAAAAAATATCACAATCCTTTCCTTTAGCAGTGACTCCATTAATTTTCCCACCACCAAGGTCAGGCTGACTGGCCTGTAGTTGCCAGCCTCCTCCCTGTTCCCACTTTTGTGCAGCAGGACTACATTCATGTCAGTCCCTTGGAATCACCAGTCTCCATCGATTTGTTGAATAGGGCTGTTAGTGGTGCTGCCAGCACCTAAGTTTTTAATATTCTGGGATGTATCCCATCCAGCCCTAAAGCCTTATCGTTTTTCAGATTCTCGAGTTCTTTTAGGACTCTTTCCTCTGTAAATGGACTGGTGTCCACCTCTCTCCCATTGGTGCTCCTATCGCCCTGGCCCATGGTTGGTAGTCAGTTCCTTGACAGATTCCCAGTTGAATGCATGCATCCTAAAGAACTGCATGGAGGACCCAGTGTAGTCCTAAGATGCCCTCAACCCTGTCCCACCATGAACCACTCCGGCTTTGTCTGAAAGGGACCTTCCCACCAACAACCAGTTGGGCCCTGAATGAGAGTCCATGGTAGCAGTCTCCCCACATGGGCTGTGGAGACTGTTCCACCCACAAGGGTGGAATGGTGCGCACTGGAGAGAGCCGTCTTGGGTGGACCGTGAGCTACACCATTGCAGGCCAATCAACCACAGAGGTCAGGAGTAAAGCCCTACCCTGTCCCACCAAAATCCACTGTTGCCAGAGGAACTCCTTGCAGCACCAAATGGCGCCCCCTCCTAGTCAAGCCAGAGAGCTCAAGGAGCCCCCCATCCGCAATCTCAACCCCTAACCTGGAGGCCAACGTTGAGGAGACGCCAGCTGTGGTGTAGTACAGCCCACCTGCACAGGTGCCAACTAAACGACCCCAGCCAGAGGCTAATCCCAAGCAGAGATAGCAGGGGATATGGACTGCTCCACTTCCACCTGAGGCAGGACTAGGAGAACCGGGGCCTTAGAAATCTACTAGTTGTTGACCCCTTCCAACAACGATGCCACAGGGGTCGAGAAAAATCTCAACTGATTGACAGACTGGTGTCAAGGCTGGCAAACCCGATTTTGGGGGTACTGTGGAGCTACTGAGCTATCCCTTTGCCAAAAGGGGTTCAGCCAAATCCCAGCCATCGACCACTATCTAGCAACCAGTGTAGTTGAGGGAGCGAGAGGAGTGTGATCTCTCCCATTCCCACAACCTGTGGTGATGCTTCTTACTTTTGTGTTTCTTGCCATTGTGGGCAGGACCTGCCCCAAAAGACTAGTGCCAGACACATCACAGAAGGCTCCTGTGAAGGATGCTCCAATGCTGGTCCCCACCGGGAGCAGTGCCGAGGCTGACGAGGTGCCTGCTGTGGCCTTAACCACTGTCTTTTCTATTGCTGCAAGTTGTGTTGTGGATGCTGCAGTGGAAGTTATCTTACGTTCCACCCCCGCCCTCAGTTTTGAGTCTCTATTGGCCGGCCAGCTGAGGACAAGGTGACTTTCAGAGAGGATGGGAGCATTGTCTGACAGAGGCTGCATTCAGCAACATTGTGCGTTAAGCCCAGGCAGTACAGGCATGATTACGATCAGAAGTTGAAAGCAGGCCAAGGAAAACAAAGTTATTAGAATTAGGAAAAGAACAGACTAAGTTTGCCAGTGGTGCACTTAAGCTCTGCAACATACTGAGCTGCAAAGGAGGAGACCGAACTCTTCTAACAGAAAGGAAGATCTGACATCACAGGGCGGAGCCAGGGGATATACCATCTAGGTGGTGGGAGAAGCTTTGTTTAAAGACATTCTGGCAGAACAGCTCTTAAGGAAGAACTACCAATGTGTGGATAAGTGAACCATGTCCATGACCCTACAAAATCTGATAGGGTTTTCTACAGTATGTTGAAAAGGCCTGTCCATGTATTCTAGGAAGGTAACTACACACTAGCTATCATTAACTACAGGGACACTGTACTCTGTATGGATAGTAAAGCATGCATCTGCCATTCGCATTATGGCATTTACAATAGTCATGCCTTCATATATTAAAAAAAAAAAATCACTGCACTTACCTGAAATGTTAGTTCCTCACTGGGCACTAAAAAAAAAAACCTCAGTCCAGAGTCTAAGGCAGCAGCAATTTCCATTGATTATGAGGATTCCACCTGACATGCACTGCTGATAGAACAATACAGTATAAGCCACTTAATCAGGATACGGTTAACGGGGACGTTTGCTTAAAGGGGACACTCCCTACGGCACCGATTAAGTGGCTCTTAATCTCATGTTTACGTCTTTTAAACAGGACAGCGTCTCCTGTTTAAGGGGACGATTATGTTCACCAGCCGCAGTTAATTGCTCATTAGTGGTCACTGGCACCTACTCATGTACTGACTGGCAGACCCGTTAAGTATAAAAAACGGTCTTTCAGTTAATCCTCATATTCAGTGCTTCTTTCACCTGCTATTGTTGCAGTTTACTGTGTCCGTGTGCCTTATCCAACCATAAAATGAGGACCTCTGTCAAACAAAGCACCGCCTTTAATTGCTTTCAAAAAGCAGGGTACAAGACTGAGGGCAGGAGAGATCCCCAGTTGGAGGCGGAGTTGTGAACAGGGTGCTACGGGGGTAGCATGATGCAAACACCCTAGCAGATATGCCCTTACCTGCTACATTCACAGAAGAGGAATTTGGGATGTTTGTTGACATTGACGCGAACAAGGTGACAGAGGGAGAGCTTACAATGCAGATGATCTGTGAGTCAGTAACAGACTCTGTTGGAGAAATACAGGTTACTCACCTGTAACAGGAGTTCTAGGAATGGTATATGTTGTTCATCCACACTTATTGGCAGGTATCCTTGCCGCTTTAAATCTTGCCGGAAGGTCTTCAAGCTGGCTCCTCCCACCCACCCGGGTGGTATAACTCTCGGCTCCGCCCCATGACGCCAGATCTGGCCCGCTGGAAGCTCAGGTTGTGCGTCGAAGCCGGGGAGGTCGGGTGGGTCGTGTGGATGAACAACATATACCATTCCCAGAATTCCTGTTACAGGTGAGTAACCTGTATTTCTAGGGACATGGATATGTTGTTCATCCACACTTATTGGCAGACTCCTAGCAGTTCTCCGGGAGGAGGGAGGCAAGACGCACACCCCCAATACTTACTTGGGAAAGAGAGACTGGAGAACCGGGAGGCCCCAAAACCAGCATCCCGGCGTGACTCAAGGTCGATGTGGTGATGTGGTAATGGGTAATGGTGTTTGCTGACTTCCAGGTAGCAGCCCTGCAGATTTCCTGGATAGGGACGCCCCTGGAAGCAGCCATCGATGCAGCAGTATGGCGGGAAGAATGAGCTCTTATCCCTCTGGGAGGCTCCATGCCCGCCAACTTATAGCAGAGATCTATGCAGGAGGTGACCCACCTGCTTATCGTCCGCTTGGCTGCAGGTCTGCCAGATGCGGCGTGTTCAGCGTGAGTGTTGACAAACAGCTGGCGAACTCTCTCCCAATTTCAGCCGTCGCTCTTTGTAATAAAAGCGGCGCCATCTAGGGTCCAAGTATGGAGCCTATATTCGCCCTCCGAGGTGATTGGGTAGAACACCGGCAGAGTCAACACCTGGTTAAGGTGAAACTCCGACACCACCTTCGGAAGGAATTTCGGGTGGGGGCGCAGGACAACCTTGTCCCTGTGGAAGACCAGATAAGGATACTCGATGGAAAGCGCCTGGAGCTCTCCCATCCTTCTGGCTGACGTGATAGCCACCAAGAAGGCGGTCTTCCACGACAGGTGAGAGAGTTCACACCTGTGCATTGGTTCGAATGGCTTGCCCATGAGCTTTGCCAGTACTAGCAGTAGATCCCACGGGAGGTGGAGGTTCTCGCCACTGAGGAAATGTGATCAAGGCCTTGAAAAAGCGCCAGACCACCTTCTCCTGGCGTTAATTTCCATCGCTTCGGCCCGCGCCCGTAAGCAGAGATGGCTGCCAGGTGCACCCTTAGGGTCGCCGACCTAAGCCCTCTGATTAGAAAGGGACCATAAATAGTCCAAGATGCTTGCCAAGGAACAGGAGGAAGGGTCCAAGCCCTTGTTCCTGACACCAAATGGAAAACCTTTTCCATTTGAAGGCATAGCATTTTCTGGTCGACTTACGGACGCCTCAACTACATTGAGGACCCTCGTCCGGAAAGACCCAAGGCCTGGAACTCTAGCGCCAGGAACCAGGCCGCCAGTGCAGGGATTGAAGGTCCGGATGGAACACCTTCCCTGATTGACTGAGAGCAGGTCCGGCGAGCTGAAGCTGCCGGAGTCCTGGAGCTTGAGACTGAGGAGATCTGGTACCAGAACTGGCGAGGCCAGTCTGGGGCTATCAGAATCCGCCTTGTCCCTCCTCGCCTTTGAGAAGCACCTGTGGATCAAGGGAAATGGGGAAAGGCGAGAAGAGGCCCGGGGTCCACTGCCTCGAGAAGGCATCCCCTAGCAGCGAGCCCTGCTGAGGGGGCGGCATGGAACAGTCTCAGCTCAGTTCTCCCTGAAGGCAAACAGGTCCACCTGAGGTGTGCCCCCAATGGGAGAACAGATGCTGTACTACCTCCGCAGGAGAGCCCACTATGCCCTATCCTGCCCAGGGCATCGGCCAGGGTGTTGGAGGCTCCTGCCACATGAATGGCTAGGAGATCCGCTCCAGGCTGCACGAAGTGACCAAATGCGGAGAGCTTCCTTGCATAGAAGCACATGGAGCGCGGCCCCGCTCTGGCGGTTTAGATAGTACATGGTCGTGGTGTTGTCCTCTGGACTGGACCACTTGACCCCCGAGAACGGGCAAAAGGCGGTGAGAGCTAGGCGGACGCCGGGAGCTCCAACAGGTGATGGCATGGACTCCCATGAGGGACCAAGCCGTGGACCCGTGTTCCCAGATGGGCACCCCAACCCATCAGAGAGGCATCGTCGATAGAGAGACCGTCGGCTCGAGCGACGAACGGGATGCCCTCCTGCAAATAACCTGGAACGATCCACCACTGGAGAGCCGCCTCCACATCCCGCACCGGTACGACAAGCTGGTCCAAAGGATCGCGAGCTGCTAGACCACTGGCTGGCCAGTCCCCATTGAATGGGACGACAGCCAAGGGCCCAACGGACCATGCGCTGGTGCAGGCCGCCATGAGACCCAGGAGGCGCAGGAAGTCCCGGGGAGATGCAATTGCCCAACCAGAAATGATTGGGCAAAGGAGGAAAGAACTCGGCCCTGTCCGCCGGGAGCCGCGCTCTGGCTCAAGAGACGAGCCTGCCTGCAGGAACAGAATCACCTGCTTCGCCTCGAGTTCCACTTGGCCTGATAAGGAGGCCTAGTTGAGAGCAGACCTGGAGGGCCAGATCTCTGGACCACTCCACCTCCTGCCTGGGGGAGCTGCTATCAGCCAGTCGTCCAGGTAAGGGCACACCCGGACCCCTCGGCACCGCAGGGGAATGCTGTCACCACTGCCATGCATTTGGTGAAGACCCTGGGAGCTGGAGACAAGTCAAGGGGCATGGCTTGAACTCGAAAGGGATCCTTCCGCCTGGAAGCTTAAGGAATCCTGGTGAGACGGACGGATAGGACGTGGAAAACGCTGGCCCTGCAAATCCAGAGAGCAGAACTACGCCGCTGCTCCCAAGGATGGTATTATCTGAGCCAGAGTGACCATCCTGAAGGTTCGAGACCTTAGGAACTTGTTTAGTCGTGTGGAGTCGAGAATGGGCGCCAGCCCCTGTCCCGTTCCGGAACCAGGAAGTACCTGGACACGAACCCTGAAGTCTGAAGGAGGGTCCTCCACCTCTCTTATCACCTCCTTCTGAGGAGGAGATTTATGTCGGTTCACCAGCGCCAGCGAGGCCGGGGACTCGGCGCCCCAGAGGGCGACGGCTCTGAAGGGCGGTGCCTGCTCGAATTCTAGAGGCAGGCCTCTTCCCACCACCTCCAAAACCCACCTGTCCGTGGTAACAGCGGACCAGGCGGAATGGAAGTGCCGGAGCCGTCCCCACACGGGGGGACCCAGGGGTAAGGTGACGGGGATGGGGGCGACACCCCTCAGCCCATCACTGGGCAGGCTTGGAGGAGGGACCAGCCGAGGGACCTCCTGGGCCCTTTCCTCCTGCCTCCTGTTAGAGGAAGCAGTGCTTGGGTTTGGGATGCCAGGCCGAGCCTGCTGGCCTGGACGTTGTTGGCTGGCGCGCCGGGGCGAGAAGGACGAAAGGGCTTAGGCTGTGGTTTGCGCCTTTGTCCTTCTGAGCGGAAGAGACCGAGTCCAAGGTAGCATTGGACTCTCGATCCTCTGCAGGTGACCTTCCACCCCAGGGCCGAAGAGGTCAGTCCCCAAAAGGGAACATCCGCACAACTTGTGCTGGGTATCCGGGTAAAGGTGGATATCCTCAGCCAAGCCCTTGCACCCATAGCCACTGCGGCCGCCACCCACCTGGCATGAGTCCCCAATATCCAAAGCAGTCTGGAGCTGCTGTTTGGCCACTGCCCTGCCCTGGTCCCACACCTGCTTGACCGTAGTCTGCAGATCCGCGGGGAGATGAGGAATGACCTCATCCAGGGAGCCCAACAGGGCATGAGAAAAATGTGCCATGAGGACGGTCTTACTGGCCTGACGAGGCCGAGAGCGCAGCATAGATTTTTACGCCCGACATAGTCCAATTTCTTGGATTCCTTGTCGGGAGGTTTGTCACATCCTGGCGTTGCCGGCCGCCGGAAACACTTGTCGGTAACCAACCCCTCAGCAGAGGGGTGCTCCGAAAAACCGGACAGGGAACCGGTAGGGACCGCATACTTCCTAGCCATCCTGGCCGAAGGCGCAGGACAGGAAGCAGGGCGCTGCCAAAGCTCTAGGGCCGGACCGACTATGGCCTCGGCCACCGGAAAGGCCTCCGTTGGAGAATCCCCTCGGTCCAGGATCTCCGTGAAGGGATATCTGGCCCATTTGGAAACGGGTTCGAGCTTCATCCCGGTGGACTCTGAGATGAGCCGAAGCAGTCCTAAGAAGGACGATGGGCTATCGTCCATTGACTGACCTCCTGAGGACTCCAAGTCCAGTCGCTTGGAGAAAAAGGAGGAATTATCCTCGGACTCAGACGAGTCCTCGAAGAGCTGCCTATGGCCTGAGCCACCCTCTACCTGCCGAGGTCGGTCGGGAGTGAGGGGTAACAGACAGCCGATGGGGTAGAACCTTACCGACGAAATCCCTGGTCGAGCCCCAAATAGTGGCTGTGGAGGTTCCACCGAATCGGAGGAGCAGCTGGTTTTGGCGAACAACCGCCTGGGGACAGGCTCTCGGTAAGTCGAGGTTGTGTCGGCCGCTCGGACAGCCACTTGATGGCGGGAAGCGACTCTGCGTCGGCTTACTCCCGGTCAGGAGGAGCTGTTGCCTACGAGGTCCTCGCATCACCGACGAATCTCACGCCAAGCCTCCCTCGTCCGAGAGGAGGATGAGGATGAGGACGAAGGCGACGCCGCTACCGCGGGTGCCGAGATCGAGACCGCCATGACGGGCGGGATCGGGCTGGACCGCTGGCGAAGTCTCGGTGACCGAGAGCCTCGGCTCTTCTGAGGTCGAGCGCGGGAAGTGTCGGCAGGAACCGCACTCCCTTCGCTCGGAGGGTTCATCCGAGGGCCCGGAACCGGAGGCACAGGCAAGCCCACGGAATTTCTCAATTCCGGGAACCGGAGAGAGGAATCTCGCTTCTATTGGCGACAGCCCATCCAACGGGTCGAGAAAAATCTCGACTTCGGCCGGCAGAGTCTCCAGTCGACTGACCTGACGGGGCACCGTGGAGGCCAGTGGTCAAGCCGAAGTGATCGCACCAAGTCGACGGTCGACCACTCTGGAGAGGATCTTTCCCGGCTCCCAAGAGCCGACGGAGGGATTTACCCTTGTCCTCTTGGGACCGAAAAAGGTCCAGCAGACGCTATCCCTCTCCCTTAGTGGAGAGGGACAGACAAAGCTCCTTAAATGAAGCTGTGTAGGAAGAACCCAGAGAGGGGATAAATGCCGGCCGAGGAAGATCGGCCCGCGCCTCCTCTTCGGGGGTGATCATCTGCAGGCTGATCCACTGGGCTCCCGCGCCCAGCGGACACGCCGACCGGGCCTCCTTGGGCTTCACCGGAGAGAAGCGCTCTCAGGGGCCCAGTTACAGCGTAATCGGGCAGCACGGTCTTGAGGACGAGGCGAGAAGGAAGAGCATAGGTCGCAGTCCCGCGGGTCGTGCTCAAGGCCTAAACAGTAGAACACGTGGAGTGTGGATCCGTCTCAGACATCTTCTGATTCGCAGGGGCATCTCCAAACCGGAGTCGATTTGTCCATCGCAGCAGCGAGGGATCAAGACCAAGTCTTTGAGCAAAGAAAATTTCAAATTGCAAACGGAATAAACAGGAACTAGTCGCAAACGCAGAGCGTTAAGGAGGGAACCTGAGCTTCCAAGCGGAAGGAAAATCTGGCGTCATGGGGCGGAGCCGAGAGTTATACCACCCGGGTGGGTGGGAGGAGCCAGCTTGAAGACCTTCCGGCAAGATTTAAAGCGGCAAGGATACCTGCCAATAAGTGTGGATGAACAACATATCCATGTCCCTAGAACTGGTGTCTACCTAATAGGAAGACAGATGCTTTTCTAATTGGAGGGGGAGATTATCAACTATTTTTCCTGTGAGGGAATGAAGGCTTATGAGTAAATCAGCAGCGAGCGAGTCCATGGGAAGATAAGTGCGTACTTTTTAAACTTTGAATCACAGTTTTTTTTCTCAACTTTTGAAGAATAATTTTTTTTTTTTTTTTTTTTTTTTTTTTAAGACACAGGCAGCATTTGTTCACAAGAGAGCTGTAATTCACCAAACCTGCTGTTGTGTCTAGGTTTTGTGTATCTCGCATCTTGTGGGCATGTGTGTGTATGTTCCCGGCATCTACTGAGCTGCTTCTCTTTATAGGGACGACCGCTTATAGGGGACAATGTTGCCACCAGGTCGTCCCCTTTAAGCGGCTTATCTGCATTAAGAACAGCAAGGCCCATTATTCTGCATATAGTGCTCTCGTACAGAAACATGGAGGAGGAACATTCCACTACAGAAGCAGTGGAGGTGTGTTACTAAAAAAAAAAAAAAAAAAAAAAAGTGCCATTGTAAGTAAGGCTTTATATACTGGCGCCCAATCCTGGAGGCTCTGGGCACCATTACAGATAAAACAAGGTTAAGGCAGTAAAAC
The DNA here is from genome assembly GCA_016271365.2 of Neoceratodus forsteri. Taxonomy (NCBI): domain Eukaryota; kingdom Metazoa; phylum Chordata; order Ceratodontiformes; family Ceratodontidae; genus Neoceratodus; species Neoceratodus forsteri. The sequence continues at coordinate 363,709,750 of CM057449.1, read as the reverse complement.
AATACAAATTTGTCACTTAAATCAGTAACTTATAAAATCAGATTAAAAACAGCCAGAAAAGGTCTTATTAAAAAGGCAGGTAAACCACTTTCTAATTTAAAAACTACACAAATTATTTTTTTCTCTCACAGGGTCTGGAATAGGTCTTAGAGACCATTAGTTTGCCAAGTTTTCAAAGACGCAGGTAAAGGCACCCGAGATTATGCAAAACTGCAGAGAAAGTACAGTTAAAACTAAGCAACACCAGGGTAATGACTACTTCAGTAATATCACTGTGACAAAATGCAAGCGTTTGTGTAATGCAAGCGCTTCCCACTATCATGCTGGCCATCCTTCAAGTATGCCATTTTTATCAGTTCTCATACTTTATTCCATACAATCATTTCTGAAATGTTCATTAACAACCGATGTCAAACTCGCTAGTCCATTATTTCCTGGTGTATCCCAACCCTCCTTGAAATAAAAGTACTACATTTGTAGGCTGAACTTGCATTCCCTAGCTCATTTACTTGTGTTGCTTTGCAGAGTGCTTGGTCTCTCCCTGCCACATAAGGTATCCATTCCCAATTCTTAATTTTTTAGTAATTTAATCTTACATGCAGCCAGTGTCCTTGTTTTGCAGCAGCTCAACTCCTCTGCCTTACTAAATTACTGAGCAGGTGATCATGTAATTCGATCCCCTGGGGCAGACAGCCTTGAACTTAGGTGTAGTCATATATATTTATCTGATTATTCCTCTGTGGAATGCAACTTCTCCGTTAACTTTTACTTAAGGTAGATAAAGATTAGGTGAGTTAGATATTAACTAGTCTTCTGGTTATCCTGTGTACCTACCCGCAGGTTACTACTGTACAATTCTTAAAGGGGAACAAACATTTACATTTTTTAATATAATTGTGAATTCGGACGCATGTGAAGTCTGTTGTGTATCACCACAGTGTACTGCATTGTTTTAAAGCAGTCCTATTTTTTCCTTGAAGGTCACATATTAATTCAGCCTCACTTCCCTGTCCAATATTCATTTTTTTAATTTCTTAGCAATTCCAGAACCCAGTGACACCAGTTGAGCTGACGACTACAATGATTTATGAAGCTGAACACAGTGACAGCTTCAGCTCTGCGTCCATCCACATGTATGCTGATGACACTGTACTGTTTGCTTCTGGCTCCTCTACAGCTAACCTTGCTGTCCCATCACCATAAGAATTTTAATAGTGTTCAGCATTTGTTCCGTTTAAACCTTTTTACAGGTGAACACCAAGAAAACTGTTTCCATGAAACCTCTGGCTCTCAGCAAAGGCTTACCAGACTCTCACTCCGCCCTCCCCTCTTTAAATACCTCAGGGTCTGGCTAGACCAGCATCTCGACTTCCTGGCAAACCCTGATGCAACCCACCACAAGCTTCACCCTCACCTGGGTGCGCTGTATAGAAACAAGGTCAATATACCTCTCCCTGCTCGCAGGGTGATAGTCACAAAGATGATCCTTCCTATCTTTGACTACGACGACCGTCTACAGCACCGTTCTCAAATCCACCCTTGGTGGACTGGACTCCCTCTTCCAAGCCTCCTGTTGCTTTGCCTTGGAATGCCCCCTCCTACACACAACTGCTCTCTACTCCTCGCTTTCCCCTCCCTTCCCTTGATGCACGATGCCTGGTACACTGTACCACATTCACCTCTAAATTCTTGTTTGGTTCCTCCCATTCTCCTCCTTCTGAACACAGTTTCCCATTCAACCTCCCTCCCCCACAGGAAAACTTCCATGGACCAAGCTGCAGTCTTGTATTGTTTTCCTAACTCTGGTCTTCCCTCTCTCTCCATGTAGTGGCTCAGTCTCGTCCTTCTCTTCCCTCAAATCCCTTCTTAGTGTCTACATTGTCTACTGTCTACTGTCCACTGTCTACATTGACTTAACCAAGGCATTTGATACAGTTCACCATGGCCTACTTATCAAACAACTTCTATCCCTAGGGCTCTCGCAGGGTCCTGGTGACTGGGTAAAAAATTACCTTGCTCAGCGCTCTCAATCTGTAAAAGTAGCTGGAGTTCTCTCAGACTCAAAACCTGTTCGCTCAGGAGTTCCCCAGGGATCCATCCTGGGCCCCCTCCTTTTCAGCCTTTTCCTAAACTCCTTCCCCAAATCCTGCCCTGAACAAATAATCCTCTATGCCGACGATGCCGTGATTCTTGCCACTCGTAAAGATCCGAACCTCTTACGCCTCAACCTTCAGCATGCTTTTACCAAAGTTGAGATGTGGTTCCTTGAACATAAGCTGGTTCTAAACCACAAAAAAACGAAATCCATGCTCTTCTCTAACTCGCAAAACAAGAAACTGCAAGTCCCACTCACCATTAATACATACCTGGGAAATACCCTTGAACAAGTGCCAATTTTCAAATATCTTGGAATCAACTTTGATCAAGGCCTAACCGTTGCAACTTACATTGATAGTACAGCAAAAACTATTAATCAGCGAATTGGGATTCTGTATCGGAACCGACAGCTTCTTACTCATTCTGCACTGAGGATTGCCATTCAATCTTCTATCATCTCAGTCGTTGACTATGGCTTAGTTATATATGGATCTGCCACTACTACAGCACTTAGTCGCATTACAACATCCCAAATAAGGCCTGTCTGCTGCTCACTGGTGCACATCGACGCATTCCACACATGTGAACTCTATGCTGACTCAGGTTGGTTGCAACTCTCAAACCGGATAAAGTACCTTACCTGCCTGATGGCGAAAAAATCCACTCTGGGCCTCACTCCACCCTGTATCCAAGACCTGTTATGCCCGAGCGCTAGCACCCATTTTACCAGAAGATCAGAACACCGGCCTCTCCAAGTCCCCCGATGCCGGACTTTTCAGGGACAAATATCATTTGCCTATCGTGCCCCCAGCTGGCTAAATGCCCTCAGCACTCATATTACTGCCTCCACCTCTCTAGGTATTTTCAAATCAAGGCTTTTCTCTCACCTTGCCACCTCCAGCTCCTGTGACTACCCTGATTAAACCTCCTATTTTCTCACTACCCACCCTGTTCCATTATTTGACAAAGACATGTTTGGAAACCTTTTCTCCTGCTATTGTCTGCTCCCACACCATTCACTTACCTCTCTGTTCTGGACTTTTCCTATTTGTTTCTCCTAATCTGGCATGACCTCTTTCTTGTAATAATAATGTGATTATTGATATCTCATGTCCTTTTGCACAAGTGATTTGATATGTATTTGTATATGTTTTCTTGCTCTTGACACAACACAAATTGTTATGTTATCTATGTCACCTTTTGTACTGTACCTAATTGACGTGGAACCTTTGTAAAAGAGCTTCTGGCTCAAAGGTAGTAATTCCTAGAACAATAAACTAAACTAGTGCCCCTGCCACCCTCCTACAACTCTTCATGTTCCCTTACTCTGCACCCCCCCCCCCGTGTTGATGCCCCCCCACCCAGCTGTGAAAGGCCAAGTGTGCCTCATCAGATACTCCTTTTGGTTATACTGCTTATATTGTGCTACTGAGTCCATATCATGTACTGGCTTTGCTGCCTTACACTTGAGCAGTCTGGGTGATGCCAGTACTGCTATTTGCACTACTCCCTGCATCATTTAGCACTTGAATCTTATTTGCATTAAGGCTGATTGTTTGTAGCCCTGAGTACTCTAAATTGCAACTGCGCACTATTTACTTCATTCTATTGTATGCATTTGTACTATACTTATTTGCGTTACCACAGCACCTTACAGTATGTATGTTCACATCAGGTACTGTATACTCTTTCCCGTATCTGAAAAACACAGGTTACTCATCTGTAACAGTAGTTCTAGGAGTGGTATATGTTGTTCATCCACACTAACTGGCATTGTCCTTTGCCCTTTAATTCTTACAGGAAGTCTTCAAGCTGGTTCCTCCCACCCACCCAGGTGGTATAACCCTCTGCACCACCCCATGCCAGATCTTTGCCTGCTGGAAGCAGTGTTGTGCGCCTGAGCCAATGGAGGTTGGGTGGGTCTGTGTGGATGAACAATATATACTACACCTAGAAATAACAGTTACGCAAGAACTTACCATAACAGTAGATCTTTGAGGAGTGTCTCTTGCAGCAGGTAATACATTTGGGTCCTTCACCAGAGGTTGCTGTGGCGTACGGTAGCTCTTCTAGCAGTCTTTTCCAGGGGCCGCCCACACATGACATCACCTTCCTGTTTCCTATAGAAATGTGGGCGGTCCCTGGTATCCTCAGTTCCCCCCCACCGGACTCGGCTCGCTAAGCAAGGACAGAGGGGAAGCAGAGGTACCACAGGTATCCCAACCCAAAAGTCACTGGACCAGAATTTATTCTAGAGATGGAGGGGCACGGAGGGTGGTATCATACCTGCTGCAAGAGATGCTCCTCAAAGATCAACTGTTATGGTAAGTTCTTACGTAACTGTACCATCTTCCATGGAGTGGTCTCTTGCAGCAGGTAATACACTTGGGATCAATCCCAAGCAGTAAACCCAAGATGGGTGGTCATTATGACAGAAGACCATGTAGGACAGCTTGGCCAAAGGCCGTCCTATGGCGTGAAGCAACGTTTAATTTGTAGTGCATCATAAAAGTATGAATTGTAGACCAGGTAGCTGCCTTGCAGATCTCTGTGATAGAGGCCCCTTTAATGCAGGCCGCTGGGTGGCCATAGCTCTGGTAGAATGGGTTTTGACAGGTCCTGGTAATGGCTTGTTGTATTTTGTGTAGCAAAATGTTACACAGTGTGCTAGTCAATTAGAAAGGGTCAGTTTAGTGACTGGGAGACCTTTCCTGGCTGAGGCGAAGGGAACAGAGAGTTGAGGTTTTCCTGATCTATTTAGTTTGATTAGTACAGTATCACAATATACGATGGACATCTGGAGTATGTAGGAGGTATTCACCTCGACTGGAGGGTTCAGGGTAATATACTTGTAGCTCCAATGATTGATTTAAGGTGTGTTCAGACACTACTTTAGGAAGAAAGGAAGGGCTGGTACGAAGTGTCTCTCTGTCCTTGTGAAAAATTAAGTAAGGTTCTCTACACAAGGGCATGAAGTTTGGAAATACGCCAAGGAGAAGTGACAGCCACCAAGGCCCTGTCCACTCTGCACTGAAAATCTGTAATATTTTGAAAGCGTTAGACTGAAAACGTTACAGTGCATCCACACTACCACTGAAAACGTTTTGAAAACGTTACAGAATTTTACTGGTGTAGTGTGGTCAGGGCCAAACAGTGTTTTTAAACCATTACAGAAACCGTTGAAAACACCCAATATCAGTTTTCAACAATGGTTTTGAAACCACTTTCTGTAATGTTACTGTACTAGTGTAAATGCAAACTGTTTCAGTAACAGTTTGGACCCTCTAATGTTAAAGGGATTTTTCTGGTGTAGTGTGGGCAGGGCTTAAGAATAGTGTTTTCCAAGAAAGAAAATGAAGGTCACAAGTGGCCGCCAGTTCAAAGGGCTCAACACGGAGGAGTGGGTTGTCTGATAGGTGCCTTAATATGCAACATTCCTCTTAAAAACATTTTGGTTGAGATATTGATACAGTAATCTGCCATCCAGGGGCTAATGGAAGGCCTAAATGGAGGCCCAATGGACTTTAACAGAGGAACAGCTTAATCCCATCTCGGCAATCGAGGCCAGGTAATCCAATTCGTGAGTGGACAAGAATACGGATCCAAGGACCGAGAAGCAACCCAAATGGAAAAGCGTTTCCTTTTGGCATTATAAGTTTCTCTGGTCGCTGGTTTACGTGAGGCCAATAGAAAATTGGCAACAGGTAAGGATACTTGGAGATGTGCTATGAAAGCGTCCTCAGGATCCAAGTGTGAAGGTGTAGTTCCTTCAGGTTGGGATGTAGATGGGACCCTTGATTCTGAGTCAAGAGATCTGATCTTACTGGCAACGGGATGGGCTCCTCCACCGACAGCTGTTCATGCAGGGGAAACCATACCTGCTGAGGCCACAGAGGGACTATGAGAATCATGGTGGCAGGTTCGAGTTGTAATTTCAGTAGAGTCCGTTGCAGGAGAGGGACGGGGTGGTGCATTTAAGAAGAGTCCTGTCCACGACTGGGACAGGGCATCTATAGACCGTCCCTTTTTGTTCAGGATAATGGAATAGTATCTGGGGAGGCAAACAAATCCAGTTGCGTGGCCCCCCACAAATGAGAGTTTCTGCAGCACTTCATGATGAAGTGCCTATTCGTGTGTGGATGACTGGCAATTGAGGAGATCAGCCAGAAGACTGTGGCGTCCTGATAGATGGACGGCCATCAGTACAAGGTGTTGCCATATGGCCTACTGCCAGACTAAAATCGTCTCTCTGCATAGAGAACAGGACTTCACACCTTCTTGTTTGTTGAGGTAGAACACTACTGAGGTGTTTCATTGAATCAGCAATGGTCCCTGGGACAAGTGAGGTTGAAAAGCCTGGAGGGTTAAGTGAACTGCCCTCATCTCCAGGAGCTTGATGTGGAGAGGAGGGGTAGAACTGGTCCACTTGCCTGGTTTCCTGTAAGGAAAAAGGTGCGCACCCCACCCTTCCAAGGATGCATCCGTATTCAACGTCTGCTGGGGTGGGAGACTGGAAGGGCACGCCTTGACAGATTGGCTCAGAGGGTCCACCATAGTAAGGCGGACCACAACCTGGGAGAGACTGATTTTGTCTTCGAAATGTCCTGTTCTTTGAGACTACTGGTTCTGGAGACTGGTCTCATGTGAAGACTGGCAAGTGCTACTGTAGGGATGGTAGCGGCCATGTGTCCTAGGAAACATCACACATCTGGCTGTGACAACTTTCTGGGTTTGTATCTGAGAAGCCAGAGATAGAATCCTGTCTTGTCTGTTGGCCGGGAGGTAGACCTTGGCAGAGACTGTGTCTAGGACCGCTCCTATATATTTGAGTGACTGTGTAGGGGTTGGATTTTACTTTGGCCAATTGACTGTAATCCCTAGAGAGTGAAACAGAGTTAGGGTTGCGTGTAGGGAGGAAAGCAGAGAGGTTTTGGACCCTGCCTTGATAAGCCAGTCGTCCAGATATGGGAAGACAAAGTGCCCGTCCCATCATAGGGCCACTGCCACTACCGCTAGGCACTTGGTAAACACACTCTGGGCAGATGAGGCCGAACGGGAGTGCTCGGAATTGACCTAATAGGTGAAAATGAAGTAACCCGTGGTGGGCAGGATATATGGGGGTATGTAGGTAGGCATCCTTCATGTCTAGGGCACACAGCCAATCCCCCTGTTTCAACACTGGCATGATGGAATTTAGGGTGACTATGCAGAACCTTTTGTACTGGACATGTAGGTTCGATTGTCTGAAGTCTAATATCAGTCAGATCTCCAGTTCGTTTGGGCACCAGGAAGAAGTGGGAATAAAACCCTTTTTGGTGTTCTGCCGGGGGTACCAGATAACAGCCTTCTTGGTCAGAAAAGCCTGTAGTTCCTCCTGGAGAATAGGAATGTGGTTGTGTGGGTAGTAGACAGAGCGGGGGTGAGGGGGAGGCATAGAAATACGTTTCAGAGTATGACCCCTCTGAATGATCTGAAGCACCCATTCGTCTGATGTGATCATTCGCCAGGGCTCTAAATGGAGGGCAAAACAACCACCCACGGCTTCAGAGGCCCGGTTGAGGAAGTGTGGACAGAGCACCATAGAAACACAGAAGCTGACAGCAGATAAGGACCACAAGGCCCATCCAGTCTGCCCATTTTCTTTTCTGCCTTATTCAATGTGCCATCGGCCTTTGCTCTGTCAATGGCTTATCTATTCATACTTACCTGTATTGCTCCATTATGCCTATCCCATGCCTGTTTGAAGCCCTGCACTGTATTCATATCCACCACTTCCTGAGGAAGGCCGTTCCATGCATCCACCACCCTTTCTGTGAAAAATAACTTCCTCACATTATCCTTTAATCGGCCTCCCTCTAATCTCATGCTGTGTCCTCTTCTCCTGCTATTTTTCTTATATTGAAACATGTTAGACTCTTTCACCTTTTTAATGCCCTTAAGATGTTTGAATGTTTTGATCATATCACCTCTCTCCCTCCTTTACTCTAGGGTATACATATTGAGCTCCGTTAATATGTCCTCATATGTTTTCTGATGCAGTCCCTGCACCATTTTGGTTGCCATTCTCTGGACTGTCTCAATTTGGTTAATGTCCTTGTAAAGGAGTGGCCTCCAGTATAGATGGGGCCTAACCAGTGTCTTGTAAAGAGGGATTATTACCGCTTTCCGACTTGTGATACCCCTACTAATACACCCCAACATCCCTCTAGCCTTACTTACTGCTTTAGTGGTCTGCTTGGATGATTTCAGGTCATTGGTGATGACGCCCAAGCCTCTTTCTTCCCTTGTGACTGCCAGCAACTCCCTTTCCAGCCTACAGGTGGCTTCAGGGCTTCTCTTCCCTATGTGCATGATCTTGCACTTAGCGTTAAACTCCAGCTGCCACTCTTCCGACCATTTTGGTAGTTTATCCAGATCTCTTCTCATTCTGCCCACCCCATCTGGATCATCTAACTCTGATGCAGATCTTGGTGTCATCTGCAAACAGACAAACCTTGCCCTCCAGTCCATCTGCAATGTCACTGATGAAAATATTGTAGGACTGATCCCTGAGGTACCCCACTTGTGACCTGCATCTCTTCTGACTGTATACCGTTTACCACCACTCTGTTTTCTGCCTGTCAACCAGTTTGCCACCCAGTTGACCAACTTCTGACCCACCCAGAATCTACCCAGCTTATTTTTTTTTTTTGGTATACTTTATTTTGATTGGATTCATACAGACACACTACTCCTCCCATACCGGGGAGTAGCTTTCCCCTTTTCTTGATGCATGTGATTTACTGTAGTAAATAAAATCATTGTAGAGTTCAATTACTTGCACGTTGTCTATACATTTCGTCCACTGGTGTTTCCCTTTGTTCCTGGAGCAATACTATGATAGTTTAGCATCATTCTACATTAGTAGCACAGTATATGAGGTTAAACAAATTATAACACCACCTGTGGTTGGTAACTCTGCAGTGATGTGATGTCAATGGGTCTGAATTAAAAAAAAAAATCTGCTGACTGAAAACCAGTCTTGTGGGAGTGCCCTTTCCATGGGGCCCCAAATTTCCTCATATTTGCCCAATTGGTTCCTTACCAAATATTGAGTTCTCTCGAGTTTCATTACTTGGAATAGTGAGGTTAACCAGGCCACTACTGATGGAACCTGCTGCAGTCTCCAATAAATTGCCAGTTTCCGCATCCCCACCACCAGGCCCCGTCTCCATAATTTATGTCCTTTTGTGGGTTTCCAGAAGCCTCGGCTCCGAGCCCCAATAATATCTCAACTGGGTCCACACGGGTGGGTGGGGATCCTGAATCTGGACAAGACCCCGACCACTCCCTCTAAGAACCTCATCACCCTTGGGGGGCATGCCCATGCCATATGGTAAAAGGTACCCCCCTGTACTTGACACTTATAATATGGGGAAGAACGCGGGTCAATTTTATGGGCCAATATGGGAGTATGATAAGTCTACATAAAAAAAAAATTATATTGTATGATTCTCAGTCTGTTATTTACTGAGGAATTCAAAATATTCTGACAGATTAAATTCCAGTCTCCTTCTGTAAATACCTCTGGGTACAGATTTTGTTACCATGAAGTTCTCACTCTTTCCAGGGGAGTTGGTGTACTGTGCAACAACATTTTGTGACAACTATTCAAAGGTTTAAAACCTTGAATGTTGGAGTATTTTATAAAGAGTTCTTTTAATGGGGAATGTTTTAAAATCAGTGCTTCGGGGCTTTCTGCAGCATGGTTTCCATCTTGGCTTGAAGTCGGAGGTAAAGAAAATAGTATGTGGTTGGTAGCTGATATTTCTGCTGAAGCATCTTAAATTGGCTCACCTTCTCTTCTCCCAAAAACTGATCAAGTTTAAATAAACCCCGACTTTTCCACTGTGCTAATCCCTTTTTATCATAGACAGATATATTTGCCCCCTCTCCAAGCAGTTTTTCCAACTGTGTGTCAAGCGACATCTCTGTGTGTTCCCAACATATCATGGGCCTCCTCCCAAGCCCTCCATGTAGATCTGGTACAGGGTTTTTTTAATTTTGGGCGGGTCTATTGACCCAAGATTGTGAACCAGAGTAGAATATATATTTGCCTCTGTTTTAGATTCCATGTCTCACCATGTGGGAGCTCCCCTGCCTTCTACTAAGGTGTCTGGTATATGAGCCAATTGTGCAGTTATGTAATATAAACGCAAATTAGGGAGGCCCAGACCTCCAGATTGCTCTGGTTTCCAGAGTATGTCCTTTTTAATTTGCGGTTTCCTTCCCTGCCACAACAACACTGAACATGCCCCTCCATAGCGCATATATTTTTAAGGGAGGTGTATGGGAATGGTTTGGAATAAGTACAGGGCTCTTGGTAGTATGTACATCTTAATTAGATTTACCTGCCCCAAGAGGGTCAATGGCAAAGCTTTCCAATTGGTGCAGTTTGCCTTGATTTTTTGTACGAGGGGACTATAATTAATCTGAATTATCTGAGTAAATTTGCTAGGAAGAAGTATGCCCAGATATTTAATATGTTTGGCAGGGGCTACCATAATCCCTGCAATTGTTATAGGTGTTTTCTGCTTTCCCAATGGGAGCCATTCTCTCTTATCCCAGTTAGTTTTATGACCCGACAAGGATCCATAAACCTGAAATATTTTTTCCAGCACTGGAAGGGCCTCTTGTGGATTTTCCAAGAACAGCAGAACATAGTCTGCAAATAAGGAGAAAATATGTTTTTTCCCTCCTATCTTACATCCTTGCATTTTTAGGGAGGCATGTATTGTAGATGCTAGGGCCTCCATGGTGAGGACATAAAGTAAGGGTGATAGGGGCAACCCTGTCTCGTCCCCCTAGACAATGAGAAAGGCGTCGAAATAGTGTTGTTGGTGAGTATTTGTGCTAGTGGGTTGTTATATAGAGCTCTTAGCCAGTCAAGAAAAATGCTCCCCACCCCATAGTTTTGTAAAACCGTAAACATGAAGGGCCATTCGACTCTGTCGAAGGTCTTCTCCGCGTCTAGTTCAAGGAGACCCCTACCCAGGCCCCCCCTTCCCTTCAGTCCATCTGTGGATTATATTAATGGAATGCCAAAGATTGTGCTTGACCTGGCGACCCTTGACGAAACCCCCCTGGTCGGATTGTGTAGGATCTGGGAGAAGATCTTCTAGTCTTCCTGCTAATATTCTTGCCAATATTTTGTAATCCGCATTTAAAAGCGATATTGGGCGGTAGGATCCACATTTTGTAGGGTCTTTCCCCGGTTTAGGAAGAACAACTATGGTAGCTAGTCTCAGCGATGGGGGTAGAACCCCCTCTTTTAATGACCGGCATATGACCTCAGTGAGGAATCCTCCTCCAACGTCCCATGTATGTCTGTAAAATTCTGCAGGGATCCCGTTGGGACCTGGTGCCTTCCCTTTGTTAATTCGTCATATGGCCTCCTTGACCTCCTCAGGAGCGATAGGTATACTTAGATTGTTCCTAATATTTAAGTTCAAGTAGGGTAACTCCACACTGCTAAGGAAAGCCTCTGGATCGCCATCTAGTGGGAACTGGGAGGCATACAGTGTGACATAAAAATCTTTAAATGTGTCATTTATTTCCTTCTGATCGCAGGTGAGAGAGCAGTTGGTCCTAGCCATTCTAAGGATAGTCCTTTCTGCCTTTTTTTGTTTAACTAGTCCAGCTAGCCATTTGCCCGCCCCATCACCTTCAAAATGAGTGTGGGATTTAGCAATAAGGAGATCCCTTTCTAGTTTCCTAGATTCTATTTGGTTCAAAGCTCCCTTCAGTGTTCTTCTAAGTTCCTTGAGTGTACTGGATTTGGAGTCTATCATAGCCTCCTTTTCTAAGTTGTGGATGTCCTGCGCAAGACTACTTTCTCTGTCTCTTGTTTCTTTTTATAAGTGGCGTAAGAAATGGTTTCACCTCATATGTAAGCTATGAGTGCGTCCCAGGCATAATGTATATGTGTCCCTTTATCCTTATTCAAGGCAATGAACCTTCCAACCTTATCAGAGATAAAACCTACATACTGAGGGTCTGCTAAGATGGTTGGATCCATTCTCCAAGTAGTTTCAGGAGGTACCCAGGGAGAGACCCTCACTTCCAACCTCAGGGGGGCGTGATCTAAGATAAGAATGGGTCCATAACTAACCCGCATGTCTTCTGTTACCATCATTACAGGAATAAATATGTAGTCTATTCAGGTAGAGAGAGATGATGGACATGTGAATAAAGGGCGTATTCTTTTACTCCGGGGTGAGTACATCACAACGACTCCACCAGGGCCCTTCTATTAACTAAATCATTAAGCGTGGCCATGCCCTTAGGGTAGGGCTTTAGTTTGCTTCTAGAGTGGTCCTGAACCGGGTCTAAATAAGTATTAAAGTCTCCTCCCATCACTATGTTATCAGAGAATGTGGCCAATGTGCCTCCCAAGTGGGTAATGAAGTCAGGAGAATCAAAGTTGGGTCCATAGACTGATACAAATGTTATACTCCTCCCCCTATATCTACTTCAGCTACGGCATATCTACCTTGTGGATCTGTGACCCATTTGAGTATGTTATGGGGCAGGCCTGGGCGGAGCCATATTGCCACACCTCTTGCCTTAGATGTGAATGGGGCTGCCAAGAGAACCCCCCCCCACACACACGACCGGGGCAGCTTGTCTGCTTCGTCTTTATCTAAATGGATTTCTTGCAATAGCACCACATCCCCCCTTTGCTTTTTTATGTACGACCAGATTTTTTACCACAGTTTTCAGCCCATTGACATTCCAAGTCAACACATTTAAGTCTGCCATTCTATACGAGTAAAATTATTCGTAGCCATTTTATAATAGTACCTTTGCACAAAAATTCCTTTTTTTGAAATTGTCCGATGAATCCATTTTTATTAACCTTGTTAACTTCCCCTAAACCACAACTAAGTCCCCAACTTCCCCCTCACCCTCCCCATAAACACTATTGCCCTGCTTGCATAACGAGTCCAACCCATTTTTAAAACTTCCCTTCCACCCCCATACCATCTCCTCGTCTACCTCCTGTCCTCCCTTGCTTAATGTGCATATGCACCATGTTTCTCACCCTCTACTTATCATGGATGGAGCCCCTGAATCTACCACTCCTCGAGGGCATTCCTTTATATAAATAAAAACTTCCTGCCCTATTCAGGCCAACTTGCGGCTCTGGGGAAGATTTGAGACTGGTTCCGTCAACCGGCCCCATGTTGGTGCACATTAACTAGATAGCTCTTCACTCTGCTCCAATGGAGATAAAGTTACAAAAGATACAGGGCAAAGGGCAGAGGGACCCCCGTGCGCCCCGAGTGGTGCATGCTTCGTGGTCCCCTGCCACATCAATATGCCATCCTCAGTTTATCTGTATTGCTCTACCTTCATTATAACTATAAGTCCCCTTCTGATGATATGCGAACTCAGGTCTCTCCCATTGGAGCAAGCGCCTGCAAAGGCCTATGTGATCGTGTGCAAGCCTGCAGCCTACCCTTTACTCCTTTATGCACCAACCTCCCCCCCACCCTCTTATCAAACTCCAATGGCTCAATCCCCACACTGGCCTACAACATATAGGCTTGTATTTGCTGTCCATTGGAATGCATCAATTTTAACTCTCTCAAACATGAACTAAAACAACATTTCAACAGAACTCCACAGGCATAAAAGTTGTTAATTTAAAGTTCAAGTCAAAGAAAGAAGAAAAAGAAAAGTCCCAATAAAATTATAACCTGGTTATTAACATGTCCAAAGATTTCTTGAGGCTGAACCTACCGGGGAGACAGGGTGGGTAATCTCCGGGAACTCTCTGGGAACCCTCCAAGACCTGCCCTGATAGGCCTCCAACCGTGGAGTTACGGACTCTGAGGGCCCCTTCCCTAAAACCCCATCCCCAGAGTTACCTTGTATAATATCTCACTATGTTTATGTTACATCAGTTCAGCCATCCTTGTTTCCAGCTCGCTCATTCTGTTCATGACGCCTCAGTCCCTGCACATGTTGCATCGCCACCTTCGGGTCTGTAAACGCACATTGTCGGCTGCCTGGATAACGGATGATCAGCTTCGCTGGGTAGGCCATAGTAAAAGGACAGTTAATATCATGGAGTTTACACTTCACATCCGCAAATGCTTGTCTCTTAACTTGTAGTAGCCTGGAGAAATCTGGGAAGATGCTCACCCGTGAACCTTGGACCAGAATCTGCTCACATTTTCGAGCAGTAGCAAGGACGTCCTGGCGGTCTTGGAATCGAAGAAATTTCACCAGCATATGTCGTGGTCTTTGCTCCGGTGCCAGTTTTTGTTCAGGTGAGTGATGGGACACTGCTGGAGGGAGTACCAAGGTCTTATGTACCCATTCTTTTATAAATGTTATGCAGTCCCTTCCTTCCAGCCCTCTGGGAGACCCACCAGCCGAATATTACAGCGTCTCTCCCCATTTTCATGGTTGTTCACCACCTATTTTACGATTTCAATGTCCTTTATAGCTTGTTGCAGCTCTGCTGATAATTGAACTGTCTTATCTTCTTGAGTATTGATTCTGGTTTCAGTTTCTGTTATGCGATTTGCACGAGTCTCTACCGACTCCGAGGCAGTATTCACCATTTGCTGTAAATGTTGCATTTGTGCCATCATGTTGTCAAATCCAGATTGCATCCATGTGCCTAAGTCATTTCAGGTCCCAGAGCATCCGCTCCAAGTTCTGGTAATTAATCTCCAGGACTATGTAAGCACTTTTCTCCCCTTCTTCCTGTGTATCTTGGGCCTGAGAGGGAGGGCCTCTCGGTGGATCTGTAGGCCCCAATGCTTTGGTGGAGTTAGGAGGCTGATTAAAGCGTAGTTTTGCCTGTTTTTAGCAGATTTCGACATAGGTGGCATTGATGTTGTAATATCTTGGCCTGTGTAAAGTTTTGAGCTGAAATAAGGCAGGATGGTGCAGATTAAAAGTAGATGCAGCTGGAGCTCTTCTAGTTTGCCTCCATTCAGCTCCTAGGCTTGGCCACACACCCCCCTACCCAGCTTATTAATCAATCTTCTATGTGGAACAGTATCGAAAGCTTTGCTGAAGTCAAGGTAGGCGACATCAACTGCTCCCCCCTTGGTCCACCACTCTGGTTACCCAGTCAAAGAAATCTATGAGATTAGTTTGACAGGACCTTCCTTTTGTAAACCCATGCTATCTTGGATCCTGTGCTCCTATGGATTCCAGGTGTTGCACTATCCTTTCCTTAAGGAATGCCTCCATAATCTTGCCCTCTACTGAGGTAAGACTGACTGGTCTGTAGTCCTCTGCCTCCTCCCTGCTACCACTCTTGTTATTGTGGGGGTACCACTAGGACTGATTCCTCTGGTACTTCTAGGTAGTCTGCCATATCCTTACATTGTTTGTCATGTTCGGTAGTGTAGAATCCCATGACTTTCTGAATCTGGACCGTATCATTACATGGAAGGATGGATCATCAGGAGGAGAGGCAGCTGCTCGCTGGGATAAATTCTCATTTAAAGAAGAAATATCTGAAAGAGGGGACTGGGGCTGGAAATCTAGGTCCTGAAGTTCCTCATCCTCCAGATCTCTGGTAAAATCTGCCAGAAATTCAGCCTTGTCTGATAGGTAGTCATCTACATATGACGGAGGTGACCAAGGTAGTGAAGGGTCTCTGTCACCCTGGAAACACTTAGCTGGAGGAGTAGGGGACCAGGAAGGGTGACTCTGCTCCCCTGGATCAGAAAGCTGAGTAAGCTGGATGGCATACAAAACCTGCTGAACTACTGAGGCAATGTCCACAGAAAGAGGGTGGTGGTGGTGGTGGGGGGCCTTCTGTCAAACCAAGGGGACTTTAGAGGGATTGGACATGCAGTTTGAGCAGGTCTTGCCCCTGGGTGGTAAAGCCCAGGGTCCCGATCTCTGTCCGCCTGGCCCCTGTGGGAATACACCTGTTAGGGTGGAGGGGCAGTATGCATGGCAAATGCAGTAGGTTTCCTCACTGGAATCCAACCCCTCATCGATGGGGCCGCTGGGGAAACAGAAGCAGAATGTTGAAAAGAAGTCACCGTCGACGGGAGAGAAGCCCCCGTTGACAGGATGTCGACAGAACTCACAAGGGATTCATCACAGACTGCTGTTAAAGTGCTGGAAAGTGAAGTCGATGAGGGCGTAACCCTCCAACTGACGAGGAGACAATGTGTGACGCATAGTCGACGGTGGGGTACCTGTAATGGTGGCCATCACAGAGCATGTAGGCAAAGAAGTTGAAGAGGGAATCTCCTCTTTTGTGCTTTTTGTGAGAATCAGTAGATGGGGAGCTCTTGGAACTGTGGAGGGGTTGTGGGATAACAGATGGACCAGACACCGAACTTCAAGTTCAACACACAATCTCTGTGTGATGTTTATTCAAAATGCAGCAGATGACCTTAAGCAATGGCATATTCCTTCTTCAGTACATCAGTTTGCAGTGACAGACGATGCATGTCCTTTCTCTGCACTTAGTCAGCACCTACTGATCTCTGCTCTACCTTAGCAGTCGAGATTCAGCCTCCACCCCTATGCGGGCCTTGTTTGCTTGGGTGGTGGGAGCTCAAAAAAAAAAAGCTAAAGACAAAGAACCTCAGTGCAGAAGCAATGAAACAAGGGTACCCAAAAGGGCACAGACAATAAGCCAAGTTTCAAAGAAGCATCATCACACATACTTCCATGATGCAAAGCATCACGGGATATGTAAATCACCATGACATTTCAGACTTGTTCAATTTACAGCAATTTGCGTGCATTTTAAATAGCACAACCAACTTAATTTCTATAATACAGTCACCAAGTACTTTTCACCTTCATCAAAAACACCTAGTGCTATGGTATTTTCATCATTTACAGGTTTTATATGCATAAGGTATATACATTAAAGTATTTTATCACACAGTGCCATTGCATACTAAATCCAACAACGTGGAACACAGCCCGTTTTATATCAGCTTTGAGGTCACAACAATAACCTCCCTGTACGAGGACCTGTAAGGGGAAAGGAAAAATTAAAGAGGACAATATAGTATAGGCAAGAAAGGGGAGGGGGGCCTATAGGTGGCCAACCTCATGGACTAGAAATTGTAAAGAACAGATGAGGCTAAGATACAGAAAAACTGCTGCACAGATTTAAGAAAAGGTTGGTCCTCAAGAGTGGCAGGATCTCCCTGTCACAGGGATGAGCCCCCTGATTCTGCATGAGAGAATTTCTGCTCCATTAAATGTTTTTTTATTTCCTGCAGCCTACTACGATGGGCTGCCTAGTTAAAATCCTAGCAATGTATGCAGGAGGTGGTGTCGTGTGTGGGTCCCCAGACACCTTACATAAATGGGGTGG
Organism: Neoceratodus forsteri; assembly: GCA_016271365.2. Taxonomy (NCBI): domain Eukaryota; kingdom Metazoa; phylum Chordata; order Ceratodontiformes; family Ceratodontidae; genus Neoceratodus; species Neoceratodus forsteri. The sequence continues at coordinate 363,692,292 of CM057449.1, read as the reverse complement.
TTGTCGAAATGGTCGATATTTCTACAGCAATGGCAAGATCGAAATAGCGCTATCTTGCTTGTAGATTCTCTGGACATTTGTCACTCAAATTCTCAGTGACTACTACCGAGTTGCACTAACTGCTGCATGTGACCTGAAGATGGCGGGAAAATGAACTTAGGACACCAGAGACCGCAAACACATATAGGAAACAGGAAGGTGATGTCTTGTGTGGGCGGTCCCTGGAAGAGACTTCTAGAAGAGCTGACAAGCACCACAGTGACCTCTGGCGACAACCCAAGTGTATTACCTGCTGCAAGAGACCACTCCGTGGAAGATCTACTGTTACAGGTGAGTAACCTGTTTCTCTAGGGACGTGGATATGTTCTATTCACACTAAGTGGCAGACTCCTAGCAGTTCTCCCGGAGGAGGGAAGCAAGGCGCACATCCCCTACTTGGGAAATAAGGGTTGGAGAACTGAGGCCCCAAAACTAGCATCCCGGCATGACTCAAGGTCAATGTGGTATTGGGAAATGAAGGTGTGTGCCGACTTCCAAGTAGCAGCCCTGCAGATTTCCTAGATAGGGACGTCCCTAGAAGCAGCCCCAGACGCAGCAGTATGGCGGGTGGAATGAGCCCTTTGTCCTATTGGGGGCTCCTACCCCGCCAACCTACAGCAGAGATCAATGTAGGAAGTGATCCACCTGCCAATCGTCCGCTTGGCTGCAGATCTGCCTGGTGCGGCTTCAGCGTGTGTGACAAACAGCTGGTGAACCTCTCTCTGAACTCCAGCTGTGCGCCCTTTGTGGTAAGTGAGTGCTTGCCTCAGGTCCAGATATGGAGCCAGTGTTCTGCCTCAGAGGTGTGATTCAGGAAGAACATTGGAAGAGTCATCACCTGATTCAGTCGACACTCAACCTTCGGGAGGTACTTCAGGTTGGGGCGCAGGACAACCTTGTCCCTGTGGAAGACAGTACAGTTACACAAGAACTTACTGTAACAGCAAATCTTCGAGAACAGCTCTTGCAGCAGGTTTCACCATTAGGACTGAAGCCGGCAGGACCACACGGAAAGATTCTAGCTAGCTACATACCACCCCCGATGTCGGCCCCTCCCCCGGCGTCACATACATCAAAAGGGTGGTCCCCAGCATCCCTCAGTTCTCCAGCCGGAGATTCCAGCATAGTGATATAACTCTGATGAGGGACCAAGAATCCACTTCCAGAGGAAGACCAATATGAATTATAACTGCAAAAGCAACTGACCTCCTGAGAGGATGGCGGGTGGGAAAGTACCTGCTGCAAGAGCTGTTCTCCAAGATCTACTGTTATGGTAAATTTTTACATAACTGTACTATCTTACTTTGAGAAACAGTTCTTGTAGCAGGTTATACCATTAGGACAGAGTCCCAAGCAGTGATAAGGATTACCCCTAAATTTGGGAGGAGGACAGGAGAAGGGTGAAAGGAAACCCCTCATGAAAGAAGCCCCTGCAGGACAGCAAGGCCAAAGCCCGCTCTGCACCTGGAGGCAATGTCCAGACTAATGTCTGATGAATGAGTGCACTGTGCTCTATGCGGCTGCTGCACAAATAGAATGAGTCAAAATATTTCTAAGGGAGGCAAATGATGTTGCCATCCCTCTGGCAGAATGACCCTTTACCGGTCCCAGTAAAGGTTTGTTTCACTTCTGGTAGCAGAACACAATGCAGTTTTCCAAAGAGGTAGCAAAGAAAGTGAAAGCCAAAAAGACTGCATTCAGGCAATACAAAAAGACACAGGCAGAAGGGGATAGGGAGAAGTACCAGGAGAAACAAAGGGAGGCAGGGAAGTCAGTAAGGGAAGCCAAAGCTCAGACAGAAGAACGCATTGCAAAATCAGTGGGTAAAGGGGACAAAACCTTTTACAGGTACATAAGTGATAAAAGAAAGACAAAGGGAGGGATAGTGAGACTGAAGGGGAGGATGGGAGCCGTGGAGGATGACAACAGTAAAGCTGACATATTGAACAGGTATTTCTGCTCAGACCTTTACTAAAGGAAGAGGGGGTAATGGGTCTGAAGGAGTACAAGGGGTGAGAATGGTGCAGAAATGGACACAAGTCCCTTTACAGAAAAGGGTCCTGAGGAACTGGAAGTAATAAAACTGATAAAGCAATGGGGGCCAGATGGGGGTGCACCCCAGGGTCCTTAAAGAACTAAGAGAGGTGGTGGCTGAACCTCTGGCTATCCTGTTCAGCCAATCACTGGAAGCATGGGAGGTACCCAAAGACTGGAGGACAGCAGATGTAGTCCCCTTATACAAAAGTGGGAACAAAGAGGAAGCAGGGAACTACAGACCAGTCAGCCTCACCTCGTAGTGGGAAAGATCATGGAAGCACTACTGAAGGAGAGATTGGTGGAACATCTGGTTGTCAATGGACTACAGGACCCAAGGCAGCATGGTTTCACCAGGGAAGTCATGTCAGACCAACCTCATTGAATTTTTTGACTGGGTGACTAGGGAGGTGGATCAGGGGAGGGCAGTGGACATGGCCTATCTGGACTTCAGCAAGGCCTTTGACACTGTGCCTCATAGAAGACTATTACACAAACTGGGGAATATGGGTGTGGGCAGGACAGTAGTGTGGTGGGTAGGTAACTGGCTGGGTGGCAGGACACAGAGGGTGGTGGTAAATGGCTGTCACTCCACAGAGGGAAGAGTGACCAGTGGGGTACCACAGGGATCAGTGCTGGGACCGGTCCTATTCAACATCTTCATCAGTGACATTGCACAGGATCTAGAAGGCAGAATTTCACTGTTCGCTGATGACACAAAGCTCTGTAACAGAGTAGACACACCAGAGGGTGTAGACAGAATGAGAAGGGACCTGCAGAAACTTGAAGAATGGTCAAGGGTTTGGCAGTTGAAATTCAATGCAAAGAAGTACAAGATAATGCATATGGGGCACAAAAACCCTGGCACAATATATCAGTTGGGGGTGAGGATATAGCATGCACCAAGCAGGAAAGGGATCTTGGGGTTGTCATCTCTGATGACCTCAAGGTAGGGAAACAGTGTGACAAGGCATCAGGTAAAGCAAATAGGATGCTGGGATGTATAGGCAGGGGCATCACCAGCAGGAAAAGGGAGGTCATAATTCCGCTATACAAGACACTAGTGAGGCCCCACCTGGAGTACAGTGTACAGTTCTGGAGACCATACCTACGTAGGACATAGACAGGGTAGAGAAGGTTCAGAGGAGGCAACAAAGATGGTGCATGGGTTGCATCACAAGTCCTATGAAGACAGGTTGAAGGAACTGAACATGTACTCCCTGGAGGAGAGGAGGAGAGAGGGGATGATAGAGACATACAAGTATCTTACAGGGAGGAATAGGGTGCAGGAAAACACTATTTTTAAGCAAAAAGATGTTTCAGGACTAGAGGGCATGGGATGAAGTTGGAGGAGGACAATTCAGAGGAAACATGAGAAAGAATTTCTTCACAGAACGGTGGTGGACAAGGGAACACCCTGCCAGAGGAAGTGGTGGGGGCTGAAACAATCACGGGATTTAAGAATGCATGGGATAGACATAAAGGAATTCTAGAGGTCAGGGGTAAGGGGAAATAGACTTCTAGGAAAACAACTGAACTTATAAGCTCAAATGGGCAGACTAGGTGGGCCATAGGCCCTTATCTGCCGACACTGTCTATGTATCTATGTATCAGTTTACCAACCATTTTGAGAGTGAATGTTTAGACACCGGTGCCCTGAACATCCTGTGGGCAAAGAACAAAAATAATTGGTCAGACTGTGTGGTCTGGTCCTAGTCAGGTAAAACCAGAGTATCCTGTGCACATCCAATGCGTGCAGGACACCTCTCCTTTATTGGAATACTTCGGGTAGTAAACTGGTAGGTCAATATCCTGGTTGAGGGTTAACTCTGAAACTACCTTGGGTAGAAATTTAGGAATGGTTCTTAAGGACACCCTGTCATTCTGAAAAATCAAATACGGCTCTTAGCACGTGAGTGCGTGGAGCTCAGAAATTCTCCTTGCAGAAGTAACTGCAACTAAATATAATGCCTTCCAAGAGAGAAGGCCTAGCTCGCAGTCTGTGGCTAGTTCAAAAGGGAAGTAGTGTAAGCTGTTCTAAAACAAAGAGAAGGTCCCAAGGAGGGATCGGATCCCTAATGGGTAGCTTCAAGTGAAGGATACCATGTAAGGATTTGTCCCCAAACGGTGTATGGTACGCAGATACCTCAGAAAGGTGCACCTTTATTGAGGATTAACTCAGCCCTGCTTGTGATAAGGAAAGGAGGTATTCAGATACCTATTTCACCAGGTAAGTTAAAGAGCCCAGGGGACGGAGGTCCAGAAGCAAAACCTGCACCATTTCATGGCATACATGACACGAGTAGAGGGTTTCCTTGCTGCCACTAGGATGTCGGCCACACAGACTCCGTGGCAAGACATCGCTAGGTCCTTAGGAACCAGGCATGCAGGTGTAGGGATCTGAGATTCAGATGAATCAGTGACCCGTTGTCTTGTGACAGTAAGTGCAAGCTAAGCAGAAGAGGAAAGGGTGGCTCGCTCACCAGGCCTTGGAAGAGAGGGAACCGTATCTGTCTGGGCCAATATGGGGCCACCAGAATCATGACTGCGTTGTCGTCCTGCAGCTTGAGCAGGACTCTGGATCAAAGGGAAGGGAGGAAAGGCATAGAGGAACCTGCCTGTCCAAGAGAGAGACAACACGTCTCACCAGAAAACACCAAGCCCTGGATCTAGCAAGCAGAAACTGGGCAGTTTTATGTTGTATGGGGAGGTGAATATATCCAATTCTGGTGACCCCCTTTTTCAAACAGAGTTTCTGCCAATGGTTGCGAGAGCTCCCATTCGTGTGTGCTGGATCGAGATCTGTTGGGGAGATCCGCCAGTGTGTTCTGTAGACAGGGAACATGCACTGCAGACAGGGTGATATTGGGCTCTATTGCCCAGTACCACACATTACTTCTCGGCAGAGTTGGTATGAGTGAGTGCCCCCATGCTTGTTGATATAGAACACTACTGACATATTGTCTGTATCAGAAGATGTCCTGGGGTCAGGTCCATTTGCAAGGCCTGAAGGGTGTAAAGGAATTTAGAGGACGTTTATGCGAAGGGCTCCTTCTGTTCCTGACCATAATCCCCCCAAGTCTTTTTGCAGCCCAAGTGGGTGCCCCAACATGATCCCAATGTGTCCGTGGTCAGGATCCATGAAGGGGTAGGAGACAGAAAGGGAACTCCTACCGAGAGGTGTTCTGGGATCATCCACCATTGTAAGACTTGGAGAACAGAGTTGAGGACCAAGACCACCATATGGCCTACAAGACACAACATGGTCTTTGCTGGGACCTGTTTTTGTCCCATGATGGTCCTTGTCAAGCTTCGTAGACGCTCTGCCCCATCTTCTGGTAGAAAGGTCCTTCCCTTTCTAGTGTCCAGTTGCTAGGTGTTTTGAGAAATGCCCCGACCTTCTCTTCCCTTTGAACCAGAGGAGGGGTCAGGCAGGCAGTGGAGGGGGAGAGGAGGGTTGCCCGAGGAGTTTGTGTTCCTGGCGGCTGGACCTCCTGCAGCTTGAGATAGGCCCTTGTGATTAAAGCCACCCCTCTGCTACTGTCCAAATCTGGACTGTTGACCTTGCTTGCCTTTGAATCCATTTTGTTGTCTCTGAAATGGCTTCTGCTTGGGTCTGTACATGGCTTGTATAGATCTTACCACCTTTCCTGCATCTTGCAGTTTCGTGATTATTTTCTCGGATTCTTCTCTGAAGAGAACAGTCTTTGTATTTCTCCGATCTATTGGATGACTGTTCCAGTGAGGAGGAACTTTTCTGCATGGCTGCTAATCTTTTCTACAAGGAAGGTCTCCAAAACTTTCTCTGCGGATCCTTGTGCGGCTGTTAAAGTTTTGGCAAATAGTACCGCCTTAGTGTCGTGTTTTGGACCTAGATACCTGACGCAGGCTGTGTTTATCCTTGAAAGGAATTGGTTTGCCACGCGCACACTTTGAAGAGCGCCTTTTGACAGAAGATGTTGGGGAAGACAACATGTGAAAGAAAGCTAGAAATTCAGACTGAGAAAAATAAAAATGAAAGTAGAAATACTCAAGTGATGGCGTTGTTCAATAGTTGAAGGTGTATGTGGAGCTGATGCTTACGAGTCAACGGTGGGAAAAGAACTGAGGGATGCTGTGGGACAGTCCCTTTTATGATGTATGCGACGCCAGTGGAGGAGCAGACGTCAGGGGTGTCCCCCGCTGTATGTACCTAGCAAAGTTTTCCGTGGGATCCTGCCACCTTCAGTCCTAATGGTGTAACCTGCTGCAAGAATGGTTTCTCGAAGTAAGATCAGGTAACAAGACTCCACCAAGAGCACCTGGAGCTCATGGATCCTTCTGGCTGATGAGCCACCAGGAAGGTGGTCTTCCATGACAGGCAAGACATGTCACACCTGTGCATCGGTTCCAATGGCTTGCCCACGAGCTTTGCCAAAGTCATTAACAAGTCCCATGGTGGTGGTTCATGCACCTGAGGAGAAATGTGATCTAGGCCTTTGAAAAAGCGCCAGACCACCGTCTCCTGTGCCACCAACTGCTGACCGGCCCACACCAGGTAAGCAGAGATGGCTGTCAGGTGCACCTTAAGGGTAGTCTACTGAAGTCCCCCTTGGGAGAGAGACCACAGGTAGTCCAAAATGCTAGCCACTGGACAGGACAAAGGGTCCAACCCCTTGCCCAGACACAAGTGGAGAATCTCTTCCATTTGAAGGAATAGCATTTTCTGGTAGATTCCTTTCTAGACACCTCCACGGAGAGACCCAAAGCCTGGAACTCTAGTTGTTCAGGAACCAGGCTGTCAGGTGCAAGGACTGAAGGCCTCGGTGGAAAACCTTCCCTTGATTGAGAGCAGGTCCGGGCGTATGGGAAGATGCCACGGAAGCCTGTTGCTGAGGAGATCGGGGTACTAAAGCTAGCGGGGTCAGTCTGGAGCCACCAGGATCATCTGTGCCTTGTCGCTCCTGACCTATAGTAACACCTTGTGGATCAAGGGAAGTGGAGGGAAGGCATAGAAGAGGCCTGGGGTCCAAGGCCTCGAGAAGGTATCCCCCTGCAGCATTCCCTGAGGGGGTTGGGCACAGAACAGCCTCAGCTTGGCGTTCTCCCTGTAAGTGAACTGGTCCATCCGAGGGGTGCCCCACTGGGAGAACAGACTGACCTACCTCCAGACAGAAGGACCACTTGGACGCCCTTGCCCACCTGGCTGAGGGCATCAGCCAGCTGACTGGAGGCTCCTGCCACATGGATGGCTAGGAGATCCACCTCCAGGCTGTGCACGAGAGTCCAAATGTAGAGGGCTTCCTTGCACAAGGGAATGGAGTGCGTTCCACCTTGTTTGTTGAGGCAGTGCATGGTCATGGTGTTGTTGGACCACTTGACCCCGAACAAATGGAACGAAGGCAGGCTACACCAGCCAGACTGCTCAGAGCTCCAGCAGGTTGATGTGGCATCTGGACTCCTGGAGTTCCCCAGATGAGCACCCAGCCCATGAGAGTGGTGGTTGTCAGGATGACCATCAGCTCGGGGGCAGACAAACGGGATCTCTTCCTGCAGATGCTCTGGGACCAGCTACCACAGGATGGTGTCCCACATCCTCTGGGTCACAGTGACCAGCTGTCAAAGTGACCTTTGAGCTGAGACCACTGGCTGGTCAGCTCCCACTGCAGGGAGCGCATATTCCAATGGGCACATTGGACCACACTGTTGCAGGCAGCCATGTAACCCAGCAGATACGGAAGTTCTGGGCAGGGCACAAGTGCCCAACCAGAAATGATCATGCTAAGGAGGAGAGAACCTCTGCCTGGTCAGCCGGGAGCAGAGCTCTGGCTTGGCATGAGTTAAGCTCTGCCCCGATGAAGCGGATCACCTGCAAGGGCACGAGTTCTGACTTTGCCTCACTGACTAGGAGGCCATGGTCAATGTAGGCCTGGAGGGCCAGGTCCCCAGACTGCTCCACCTCTTGCCTGGAGGGACCTGCTATCAGCCAGTAGTCCAGGTAGGGGTACACCTGGACCCCTCAATGCTACAGGTAGTGCCACCACTTCTACGCATTTGGTGAAGACCTTGGGAGCAAAAAAGAGGCCAAAAGACACAGCTTGGAACTTGTAAAGGGTTCCCTCTGCTCGTAAGTGGAGGAACCTTCGGTGGGATGGACAGATCGGGATGTGAAAGAACGCATCCTGAAGATCCAGAGAGCAAACCCATATGTTTTGTTCCAGAGATGGTATGATCTTGGACAAAGTAACTATTCTGAGCTGAAGGACCTGAGGAATTTGTTCACATCATGCAGATCTAGAATAAAGGTGCCAGCCCCCGACTGCTCTGGCACCAGGAAGTACCTGGAGACAAATTCTGGGTATTCCGGAGGATCCGCAACTCTGACCATGACCTCCTTGCGGAGGAGCTGGGCTATGTTGTCTCAAAGAGCCGACCGAGTGTCTGCAGATACAAAGCCCTCCTGTGGGGCTTTGTTTGGAGGGTACTAAAATTCCAGAGGCAGACCCAGACCGAACACTTCCAGAACCCACCTGTCTGTGGTAACAGCGTACCAGGCAGAAAGGAAGTGGTGGAGCCAGCCCCCCCACAGGAGAACCCGGGGAGGCGTGGTGGGCATGAGGGTGGCAACCCCCATCCAGTCACTAAGCAGGCTTGGAGGAGGAGGATCTGGCTGAGGGGCCACCGGGTCCCCTTCCCTCCAGGCTTTCGGACCACCGAGGCCATGGACTTGGCCCGAGGTCGCTCGAACCGAGCCTGCTGACCAGACTGATTCTGGGCTAGTTTTGCCGCAGAAGCAGAGGACCGAAAGGGCTTGCGCTTCTGCTGCTTGGAGCCCTTGGGGTCCTTCTGGGCAGATGTCAGAGTCCAGGGTGGCACTGGACTTTTCAAAGTGCTGGAGAGGACCCTCAACACCGGGCCCGAATAGGTCAGTACCTAAGAAAGGTACATCCACCAGCTTGTGCTGGGTATCTGCCATGAAGGTCGAGATTTGCAGCCAAGCCCTATGGTGCATGGCAACTGCGGTCACCACTGAGCGGTCACAGGACTCTCCAATGTCCAGGTCCATCTGAAGTTGCTGTTTGGCCACAGCATAACTCTGGTCCCAAACCTGTTTGACCATAGTCTGGAGGTCCACAGGAAGATGAGGAATCACCTAATCCAGACAGCCCAGAAGGGCATGGGAGAAGTGTGCCATCACAACGGCCAAACTTGCCTGGCGGAGGCAGAGTGAGGAGACAGCACAAACCTTTCTAGCCAAGTTGTCCAATTTCTTGGATTCTTTATCTGGCAGTCTATCGACGTCCCCTGTATTGCCCAAGCACGGAGTCAGCCACTAACCCCTCAGCCGAGGGATGCTCAGTGAATCACAAAAGGGTACCAGTGGGCACCGCATATTTGTGGGCAAGCTGGGCTGAGGTTGCAGGGCAAGAGGTGGGATGATGCCATAGCTCCAAGGCAGGGCAAGCAGACAATGGCCTCTGCAACTGGGAAAGCCTCTGGAGAGTTCCCTTTATCCAGAATTTCTGTAAGGGGTAGCGAGCCAGTTTCATCCGCGCGGACTCTGAGATGAGGCGGAGAATGCCATAAATGAAGTGGGACCTTCCTCCATCTTCAGATCCCCCATCGACTCCGTATCCAGAGGATGGGAGTGCAGAGAGGAATCCTCTGGCTCTGAATCCACGTAAAGTGGGCGACCACCCAAGTCACACTTGACCCACCGGATGGGCAGGTGTGAGAGTAACCGACAGCCGATGGGGGAAGCCCCTTAGCTGACAGACTCCTTGGACGGAGCCCCAGTCGATGGCTATTTGGGTGGCGGCTTTACCAGGATCGGTGGAGGAGCCAGCTTCGGCCTAGTCGAAATGGTTGGGACCAGCTCTGCTGGGGAAGGAATGATGTTGACCGGCCCCAGCAGGAGGCGGACGTTTGGTCGACAGCCAGGTAATGGCCGGGGTGGTAGCCAGCATCAGCTTCAACCCGGACAGAACTAACTGGTGCCACATTAGGTCTTCATAATGTCTACACAACTTGCGCCAAAGCCTCTCCTCACCCGAGGAGAATAAAAACCAATAGCGGTGCTGCCGCATGCCATGGTGCAGAGAGCGAGACCGCCGATGTCAGCGAAACCTGCTCATCCCAGAGGAGGAAGAAGACAGATCTTGACCATCTGTGGTGCGGACAAGGTACCTCGGAGGGAGCCGAGGAGCTCAGTGACTCCTCCCAGTCTAGGCCAGTGACCCGAGGGACTGACTCAGCTGGCTGGGCTGCCCCCTCAGTGGTCACTGGTGGGACTGGGGTCCTGAAAAAAGTTGTTGGCCCCTTCAGAGAACTGGTCAACAGGGTTGAGAAAAATCTGGGCCGACTGGCCTGATGGGGTTTCCATGAAGCCAACGGCCCCAGCCGAGGCTTCGGCTGAAGTCAGTCCTGAGAGTGGGAACGATCCTGGTCCCTTGATTGTCTAGTATGAGTCTTTTTATCCTTCAACTCCTGGCATGAGCGGGAACTGTGAAATTCGGTAGGGCCCTGCCCTTTGGTCAGGAAAGACTGGCACAGCTCCTTGGAGGAGGCCGAATAAATAGAACCCAACTAGAGCAGAACGAAGGCTGAAGCAGAAGAGGATTTAGAGGTGCCCTGGGCTGCCTCCTCTTCGAAGGCCTTGAGTTGCTTGAACTGCTCAGCAGACCCTGCAGCCACAGAGATCACCCAACGGGCATCCTTTGATTTTCCGGCGGATAACGTTTCTCCTGATGACCCATATTCAGGCGGACAGCATTGTCCTCCAGGACCATCGGGTGAAATGACCAACAAAAGTCACAGGCCTGCAGATTGGGATCATGGCCCAGACAGTATACACATGTGGTATGTGGGTTGGTACATCTTCTGCCCGCATGGGCACCGGCGAAATTCAGGTGAGGATTTATCCTCCATCGTGGCTGCGATCGAAGATTGAGCTGAAGACTAAAGTTAAACTACTTTAAATTTGAGATTTAAGTGCCAGGGCCTACTCAACAAGGGAGTGGGAAAGGAGGGAACCTGCTTCTTCCCGAAGAAGGGAAGATAGGATGTCATGGGGTGGAGCCCAGGGAATTACCACGTGGGTGGGTGGGTGGGTGGGAAAAGCCAGCTTGAAAACATTTCCGGCAAGTCTTAAAGGGAAAGGCAACTGCCAGAAAGTATGGCTAGAACCATCATAGCCAAATCCCTATTAATACAGGTTAGAACATTAGCAGGCCTGAATGCCAGCAAGACTCAATGTCCAGATGTCTACACACCCACTGGTAATTAAAGAACTGGCACAAGAACAGTCTGGACCACTCAAATATTTGACAAATCACAGGGTAGGGAAAGGGCGGTGCAGTCCTGGAGGGAGGCTCTTATGGTGCCCATTCTGAAAAAGGGTTCAAGAAGCAAATGCAGTAATTATAGGCCAGTATGTCAGACTTCTGTTTTGGGGAAAATTCTCAAAACCATTGTAAAGAAGGAAAATACAGGTTACTCACCTGTAACAGGAGTTCTAGGAATGGTATATGTTGTTCATCCACACTGTCTGGCAGGTTCCTTGCCGCTTTAAATCTTGCTGGAAGGTCTTCAAGCTGGCTCATCCCACCCATCCAGGTGGTAAAACTCTCGGCTCCGCCCCATGACGCCAGATCTAGCCCACTGGAAGCCAGGTTGTGCGTCGAAGCCGGGGAGGCCGTGTGGATGAACAACATATACCATTCCTAGAACTCCTGTTACAGGCGAGTAACCTGTATTTCTAGGGACATGGATATGTTGTTCATCCACACTGTCTGGCAGACTCCTAGCAGTTCTCCGGGAGGAGGGAGGCAAGGCGCACACCCCCTACTTAGGGAATAATGACTGGAGAACCAAGGCCCCAAAACCAGCATCCCGGCGCGACTTAAGGTCGATGTGGTAATGGGTAATGAAGGTGTGTGCCGACTTCCAGGTAGCAGCCCTGCAGATTTCCTGGATAGGGACATCCCTGGAAACAGCCACCGATGCAGCGGTATGGCGGGTAGAATGAGCTCTTATCCCTCTGGGAGGCTCCATGCCCGCCAACCTATAGAAGAGATCTATGCAGGAGGTGACCCACCTGCCTATAGTCCACTTGGCTGCAGGTCTGCCAGGTGCGGCTTCAGCGTAGGTGACAAACAGCTGGCAAACCTCTTCCCAAACTTCAGCCGTCCGCTCCTTATAATAAGCGAGCGCTCTTCTAGGGTCCAAAGTATGGAGCCTATATTCGGCCTCCGAGGTGTGACTGGGGTAGAACACCGGCAGAGCCAACACCTGGTTAAGGTGAAACTCCGACACCACCTTCGGAAGGAATTTCGGGTGGGGGCGCAGGACAACCATGTCCCTGTGGAAGACCAGATAAGGAGACTCTATGGAAAGCGCCTGGAGTTCGCACATCCTTCTGGCTAACATGATAGCCACCAAGAAGGCGGTCTTCCACTACAGGTGAGAGATGTCATACCTGTGCATCGGTTCGAATGGCTTGCCCATGAGCTTAGCTAATACCAGCAGTAAATCCCACAGAGGTGGAGGTTCTCTCACCGGAGGGGATATGTGATCAAGGCCTTTGAAAAAGCACCCGACCACCTTCTCCTGCGCCACCGACTGCTTCCCGGCCCGCGCCCGGTAAGCAGAGATGGCTGCCAGGTGCACCTTAAGGGTTGTCGACCGAAGCCCTTGCTGAGATAGGGACCACAGGTAGTCCAGAATGCTTGCCAAGGAGCAGGAGGAAGGGTCCAGGTCCTTGCCCTGACACCAAATGGAGAATCTCTTCCATTTAAAAGCGTAGCATTTTCTGGTCGACTCCTTACGGGAAGCCTCAACCACGTTGAGGACCTCGTCGGAAAGACCCAAGGCCTGGAACTCTAGCCGCTCAGGAACCAGGCCGTCAGGTGCAGGGATTGAGGGTCCGGATGGAATACCTTCCCCTGACTGACTGAGATCAGGTCCGGGCGGGCTGGAAGCCGCCTCGGGAGCCAGGAGCCGAGACCGAGGAGATCTGGATACCAGAACTGGTGGGGCCTGTCTGGGGCTACCAGAATCACCTGCGCCTTGTCCCTCCTCGCCTCGGAGCACCTTGTGGATCTAGGGAAATGAGGGAAGGCGTAGAAGAGGCCCGGGGTCCACGGCCTCGAGAAGGCATCCCCCTGCAGCGAGCCCTGCTGAGGGGACGGGCATGAAACAGTCTCAGCTTCGCATTCTCCCTGGAGGCAAACAGGTCCACCTGAGGCATGCCCCAGTGGGAGAACAGATCTTGTACTACCTCTGGCAGGAGAGACCACTCGTGGGACGCAGCTCCTATCCGGCTTAGGGCATCGGCCAGAATGTTGGAGGCTCCTGCCACATGGATGGCAAGGAGAGCCGCCTCCAGGCTGCGCACGAGGGACCAAATGCAAAGAACTTCCCTGCACAGAGGCATGGAGCGCGTCCCGCGCTGGCGGTTTAGGTAGTACATGGTCGTGGTATTGTCCGTCTGGACCTGGACCACGTGACCCTGTACAAAAGGAGTGAAGGCGGTGAGGGCTAGATGGACCGCTCGAAACTCCAGCAGGTTGATGTGGCATCGGGACTCCCGAGGGGACCAGAGGCTGTGTGCTCTGTGCTCCCCCAGATGGACACCCCTACCCAGAGAGGCATCGGTCGACAGAGAGACTGTCGGCTCGGGGCGGACAAATGGGATGCCCTCCAAACAGGATGCCTTCCTGCAGATGAGCTGGAACAGTCCACCACTGGAGAGCGTTCATCTCCTGGGTCACCGTCACTGGCTGATCCAAAGGATCGGAGCGCTGTGACCACTGGCTGGCCAGTCCCCATTGTAGGGGACGCATGTGCCAACGGGCCCAATGGACCAGGCTGGTGCAGGCCATCATGAGGCCCAGGAGGCGCAGGAAGTCTCGGGCAGGGCACAATTGCCCAAACTGAAATGACTGGGCAAAGGAGGAAAGAACCTCGGCCCTGTCCGCCGGGAGCCGTGCTCTGGCTCGCACAGAGTCGAGCTCTGCCCCGATGAATTGGATCACCTGCTTTGGCATGAGTTCCGACTTGGCCTCATTGATAAGGAGGCCAACTTGAGAGCAAACCTGGAGGGCCAGATCCCTGGACCACTCCACCTCCATTCTGGAGGAGGCCGCAATCAGCCAGTCGTCCAGGTAGGGGTACATCTGGACCCTTCGGCGCCACAGGAATGCTGTCACCACTGCCATGCATTTGGCAAAGACCCTGGGAGCTAGAGAAAGGCCGAAGGGCATGGCCTGGAACTCGTAGAGGGACCCCTCTGCCCTGAAGCGGAGGAATCGCTGGTGGGACGGACGGATTGGGATGTGAAAGAACGCATCCTGGAGGTCCAGAGAACAGAACCACATGCCTCGTTCCAAGGATGGAATGATCTGAGCCAGAGTGACCATCCTGAAGGTTCGAGACCTTAGGAACCGGTTCAGGTCGTGCAGGTCTAGAATGGGGCGCCAGCCCCCCCGTCCGTTTCGGGACCAGGAAGTACCTGGACACAAACCCTGGGTCTGGTGGAGGATCCACCACCTTCCTGATCACCTCCTTTTCGAGGAGCAGGGCAATGTCAGCTCGATGAGCCGACAGGGAGGCTGCGGACCCCGTAGCCCCCCATGGGGCGATGGCTCGGAAGGACGGGGACTGCTCGAACTCCAGAGGCAGACCCTTTCCTACCACCTCCAACACCCAGCAGTCCATGGTGATAACGGACCAGGAGAAAAGGAATGGCGGAGTTGTCCCCACGGGGAACAGGTGGGGAGCAGACGAGGCTGGGGGCGACACCCCTCAACCAGTCACTGGGCAGGCTTGGAGGAAGGACCAGCTGAGGGACCTCCTGGGCCTTTTCCTCCCTGCTTCCTGTTAGAGGAAGCTGCAGGCTTGGCTTTGGGGTGCCAAGCGTGAGCCTGCTGGCCCTGATGCTGGTGTTGCTGGGCTGGACGTGCCGCAGGGGCAGAAGGTCGAAAGGACTTCTGTTGCCGATGACAGCTCTTATTGTTCTGAGCGGACGTGACCAGTCCAAGGTGGCGTTGGACTTTTTGATCCTCTGGAGGTGGCCTTCCACTCCAGGACTGAACAGGTCGGTCCCCAAGAAGGTGACGTCCACCAATTTGTGCTGGGTATCCGCCGTAAAGGTGGATATCCACAGCCAGGCTCTGCGGCGCATGGCCACTGCGGCAGCTACTGACTGGGCACAGGAGTCTTCGATGTCTAGAGCCGTTTGGAGCTGCTGTTTCACCACTGTCCTTCCCTGATCCCGCACCTGCTTGACCGTAGTCTGCAGGTCAGCCGGGAGATGAGGGATCATCTCATCCAGGGAGCCCATGAGGGCGTGGGAGAAGTGTGCCATTAGTACGGCCGAGCTAGCCTGACGGAGGCCGAGGAAGGGCGCAGTGTACACCTTGCGCCTGGCACAGTCCAGCTTTTTGGACTCCTTGTCAGGGGGCTTATCCACATCCCTAGCTTTCCGGGAGCGCCGGAAAATGCTATCTGTGACCAACCCCTCCACAGAGGGGTGTTCCGAAAAACCGGACAAAGAGCCGGTAGGGACTGCATACTTCCTGGCCACCCTGGCCGAAGGTGCAGGACAGAAAGCCAGCCGCTGCCAAAGCTCCAAGGCTGGGCAAACAATGGCTTCAGCCACCGGAAAGGCCTCAGTGGGAGAATCCCCTCGGTCCAGTATCTCCATGAGGGGATACTTGGCCCGCTTGGATATGGGGTCAAGCTGCATCCCGGTGGACTCCGAGATGAGCTGAAGCAGACCCATGAACGATGGGCTCTAGTCCATCGACTGCCCCCCGGAGAACTCCAAGTCAAGGGGCCTGGAAAACAGGGAGGAGTCGTCGTCAGACTCCGAAGAGTCTGCAAAGAGCTGCCTGGGGCCTGAGCCACCCTCCACCTGCCGAGGACGATCGGGAGTGAGGGTGACCGACAACCGGTGGGGCAAAGCCTGACCTGACCAAGAATTCTTGGTCGGAGACCCCGACTTCAGTTGTGGAGGTTCCACCACAATCGGTGGGGCAGCTGGTTTCGGCTGAACAACCGGCCCAGGCTTGGGCACATCGACCACTGCGAGGGGGTTGTTTCGGCCTTTCGGGTGACAGCCACTTAATGGCCGGGGAAGGCGATGGTGTCTGCTTGTTCCCGGACAAAAAGAGCTGCTGCCACATTAAGTCCTTGTACCGTTGACGCAATTTGGGCCGAAGCCTCTCCTCTTCCGAGGAGGAAGACGAGGACGAGCGGCGCCGTCGCTTTCCTCGGTGCCAAGACAGAGACCGCCGGTGTCGGCGGAATCGGCTGGACCGAGACGAGGACCGAGACTGAGACCCTCTGTGTTTCCGAGGGTGGGTCTGGGAGGGAGTGGGGGACACCCGCTCCTCCCTCGGCTCGGTAGCCTTGACCGGGGACTCCGGCACAGGAGGCGCAGGCAAGTCCTCGGTTTCCACAGGGGGAACCGGTGATGAAGGGTTGTCAGCTTCACCAGTCGACAGCCCGTCCGACAGGTTGAGAAAAATCTCGACCGCGTCGACGGGTGTCTCGGCCGGCTGACCTGACGGGACACCGTGAAGCCAGCAGCCTTAGCTGCAACCTCGACCGAAGTAGAGTGTCGACTGTCCAGGGAAGGGGACCTCTCCCACTCCCACGAACATCAATGGTGGGACTTACCCTTCGAGTCCTTTTTTGACCGAGAAGAGTACCCCGATGGCCCCTCACCCTTCGTGGAGAGGGATTGGCAAAGCTCCTTAAAAGAAGCTGTGTAGTAGGATCCCAAAGAGAGCGGGATAAATGCCGTGACCAAGGAGGATGAGGATGTGGCCTGGGCTGCCTCCTCCTCGAGGGCGATCATCTGCTAGAGTTGCTCAGCCGAGCCAGCCGCCGGACACCGCCCAACGGGCCTCCTTTGACTTCACCGGCGGATAACGTTTCTCGGGGCGCCCAAGTTGTAGCCGGGCAGTGCGGTCTTCAAGGACGTTGGCCGAAAAAGACCTGCACAACTCGCAGGCCCGCGGGTCGTGGTCAAGCCCTAGGCAGTAAACGCACGTGGAGTGCGGATCCGTCCTGGACATCTTCTGCCCGCATGGGCACCACCGAAAACCGGGAGTTGATTTGTCCATCGCAGCCGCGAAGGAAGAATTTGACCGAAGTCTTGAACATTTTTAAATTATTTTTGGGTGAACCGAAGAGTTAGGATCCAGTCTATACGCAGAGCATTAAGGAGGGGACCTGAACTTCCAAGCAGTAAGGAAGATCTGGTGTCATGGGGCGGAGCCGAGAGTTTTACCACCCAGGTGGGTGGGAGAAGCCAGCTTGAAGACCTTCCAGCAAGATTTAAAGCGGCAAGAAACCTGCCAGTCAGTGTGGATGAACAACATATCCATGTCCCTAGAACTGAGGGCTATATGGAAGTCGTCACTGTCAGCCAACATGGTGTTTGGGTGTGAAGATCATGTCAGACTAGCCCGATTAGCTTTTCAGAGCCAGTGAGCAGGGTTTTGGATAGGGAGCTGCCAGTGGACCTGGTATACCTAGACTACAGCAAGGCCTTTGATACGGTGCCCCAAAAAGAGCTAGTCAAAGAAACTGCCAAGGTGGTTTTAAAAAGTAATATGTCAAGTTGGAGAGGATCATGGCAAATGAATCCGAGACCAGAAAGGGAAAGGTTTCTGAGTGGGGACAGGTAATGACTGGTGTGCCCCAGGGTTCTGTGCTTAGACCCAACCTGTTTAATGTGAATGTTAAAAAAAATGTACAGAGTGTACCTGGATGAAACAGTTTACAGACTATGCCATTGGGGTTATTGTGGATAGCAGAGTGTATACAAACCATGAGGAGATGTTTAGAGGGTTTAAACAATGGGCTAAAAAAAAAAAAAGTTACGTAAGTGCACTGTAATAACTGGGGGACATTTTTTCTAATAGAAGAGGTGGGTTATAATTCGCCGTTATAAGAACACGCAACACCTTCTCCTCACCCCGCTCATGCCGGCTCACTGACTGCACTCCGTGCTGCGCTATCACAATTCTGCATAGCTCTCAAGTTTTCATTTGGCATTTTGCTCTGAGAAAAAATTAAACAAATAACAAGTAGAAACCCCCAAATACAGAGCCCTCGCTTAACATTTTCCAGCAGTTAAAAAGCATTTTTCTCTCTTGCTTTCGCTCGCTGTCTCCTTACCAGCTGTGAACCCTGACCCAACCTAATTTACATATCACCGCGACAACAATGCCCTGGAGGTTAGAAAAAATTATTTTGAAGATCGACAACATCATTTTAAGTATCAAAACATGCTGCCTTAAAATTAATACTGTTTCATGATCTAAGTTTTCTGTTTCCTGGACATGTAACTAGCTGCCTGGAGGTTTTCCATGTAGGAACGAAGCCGCTCGCATTTTGACAAAATCTAAGTTAAAGCAACTGTAACCTATTTTTGTCAATTTTAGTTTTAAGAAAGTTACTAAGGCAGACAAAGACACCCTTTGAAACAGTATACCTTTATTCACTTGGTTTATTATTGTGCTACATGCTTTAACAAAAAACACTTGAGAAACATTTTTGTATTTAATGGAATCTGTCACAGAAAAAACGTCTCCCAGCAATTACATAAAACACAGAGGGTAGTGCAAAACTCAAGATTTGATGCACATCCTCAGGGTGGGATGCTTAGATAAATCCCTTGGGGTTTATGTAGCATCCCACCCCTCTGGTGTACATTAAATTGTCGTTATGCATTCACCCCATGTATTATTCTATATATAATGCATCTTGGTAGCAAAAACCCAGTGGCACCATACAAACTGTATGGACAGGATTTGAGGGCAACTGAGGAAGAAAACAACCTGGGGGTTGCGATAACCAACAACCTCAAATTTCATTTTATACTGGAAAGGCATGTGGGCAAATTGGCGGTTTACACAAGCGTCTAGTTATCCAGATTGTAACAGTGGTGGCCAAATACAATTTATAACAAACGCACGATTATATATGTACATATACACAGTGCATTCCACCTGTATGCAATTCGGATAAGTGCAATTTTCGGATGTATGCACATAATGCTGATATCCCCCAATCTCTCCCTGCATAAAATGACTGGGTGTATGCAAGCATTTTTTCGGTTGTATGCACATTCTAGCCTAACTTCAAAGACTTTTCTAATTTGCTCAGTTCTGAGGTGACATTTGGCGTGCATCCCACAAGGTTAGCAAGCTCATTAGTGGACCCGTTTGTCCTGATGAGGTTCCATGGCTGTGGCACTTTCATCTGTTAATCCCCCTGCACTCTCAATGGAGAAGATGTCACGCAAAGTTTTGAGCCTTGAACAGAAAGTTAAACTCCTTGTGAATTCTGAACAGCCTGGCATTTCCATAAAAGTAGCCACAGAGTTTGGCATTAATGTTTCCACTGTATGCCAAATTTTACAGAATAAGGAATCCCTGCAAGACGACTGTATGCATGGCTGTAAGAAAGACAGAAAAAGGAAAAGAGGGGAAAGATGGGCGAGTGGAGAAAGCCCTATTGATATGGTTTACTCTGTCCTGGGATCGTGGTGTACCTGTCTGATTAAATGCAAAATGCTGCTTTTACAAATTCATTACTGTGCTGCTCTACCTCATTTTTAGTTATTTTTACCATTTATTACCATTAAACAGCTTTTTTTTAAAAAAAAAAAAAAAACAGTACCAGAGTTTATGGTCTTCCGATTTTGCGACGTGCTTGTATGCACATACAGATTGTCCCCGGGGTGTGCATATAAGCGGAATGCATGTGTGTGTGTGTGTGTGTGTGTGTGTGTGTGTATGTATGTATCTACACATATACATATACACATACAAACACACACATATATGTATGTTTGTATACATATACGTATAAGTGTATACACTGTGGGACAAATGTACGAAGCAGGACAATTAGGCGCAAGTACAGGGTGAATCATACAATGAGCACACAATTTCATACAATGCGGGAAAAATGCACATCAAGATTATGCACAGCAACCATATTTACAGCAAGACTACACAATATGTACATATTTACTCACATGAACCTAACGGGAAGGGTCAGTCTGTCGTACCGGCCTTGTGACGGAGACTGGAAAGTCCAAGTCGTCCCATCTTTGGTCCCATTGAACACAAAGGGTCCACTGAATCATCCTCATACGAAGTCTCACAAAGGGGACTGTGATGATAGACACCGCCATGTGGCCTAGCAGCCGTAACAGGGTTCTGGCTGGTACCACGGGGGCTGAAGATGTGTTTAGCTAGGACCTGAAGCCAGGCTGCTCTGTTCTGTGACAGGAAGGCTCTCCCTCAATTGGTGCAGAGTTCTGATAAAAATCAGGTTCTGGGACGGAGTCAGGAAGGATTTCGGGATGTTGATAGTGATGCCCAGTTCTTCGAAGAGAGAGAACAGGTGTTCCAAATGGATCTCTGTAGTTGCTCCTTGGACAGTGCTGTGAGAAGCCAATCATCCAAGTATGGGAACATGTAATGACCAACCCTTCTGAGTGCTGCTGCTACCGCAGCGAGGCACTTTGTGAAGACCCTTGGTGCCGATTAGAGGCTAAAGGGTAGCACCCTGAATTGTAAACATTTGCCTTAAAAGGCAAACCTGAGGTACCTCCTGTGGGGCTTTGCCACTAGAACATGAAGGTACGCATCTTGCGTGTCCAATGACACCAGCCAGTCTCCCTGATGAATCACAGGGAGCAGATTCTGGAGCGTGATCATCCTGAACCTTTTGTACTCTACAAAGCAGTTGAGTTCACAGAGATCCAAGATGGGCCTCAGGTCGCCTGTCTTTTTCGGGACTAGGAAGAAGTGCAAGTAGAATCCTGTTCCTCAGAGTCGGGAGGGGGGCGGGGACAGGTTCTATGGCCTTCTTGGATAGCAGGGCTTGGATCTCTGATCGGATCAGACCAGCATGTTCCATGGAGTAATGGGAAGGAGGACGGCCTGTCCGGTGGTAGCTGGACGAACTCTACTGAATGTCCTTTCTCGAGACCCACTGATCAGAAGTCACTTCTTTCCATGCAGTGGTGTAAAGTGAAAAGCATCCTCTGACTGCCTCCCCTGGCAGGGTGCTGGGGAGGGGGCAGTTCCAATGGAGAGTCAGGCAGTGGGAAGGTGTGGAAAGGCAGCCTGGGTTGGTGTTGCCTGGCGAGATGAGGGTCCTGCAGATCCTCTGTGGGCTCCCCTCTGGCTATAGCCTCCCTGCTGGGGCTGTTGCTGGAAACAGGGTTGCTGTTGTTGACCCCCTCGGGTGATACATGGACTGAACTGTCCTCACTGCCTTCCCAGAATCCTCGAGCCTGTTAATGACCTTTTCAGTGTCTTCACCAAAGAGGATGGATCCATGAAAAGGTACACCGAGGAGGTCTGACTGAACATCCTGTGCAAACCCAGAGACCCGAAGCCAAGAATGACTGCATAGGCACACACTGGTTGCAGCTGCCCTCGCCGCTGTGTCAGCTGAATCATACATGGATCAGAGTCAATGGGTGTCAACATCCAATCCGGTTTGTATGAGTTTTGTAAGCTCTGTTTTCTGCGGACAGTCTGGCAGTTCCTGCACAATGTCCAGCCCTTGTTCCTAGAGGGCTTTCTGAAACTGGACCATATGGGTAAAAAAAAATTCAGACTCCTAATGCTGCAGGTTGCAGAAGAGTACAACTTACGCCCCATGGAGTCCAGTTGTTTGGACTCCCTATCCGATGGTTGGGTGCCAAGGTGCTTTGGCCTCTGGGAGCAGGCATGCGCTGCTGAAATAACCACCGAGTCAGCAGTGGGATGTTCAGCCAGGAATCGTTCTTTGGGTGTCCTATACAGGTGATCAACTTTCTTGGGGACAGCTGTAGAAGAATGAGGACACTTCCAAGCCGCATGAGTGACATCTACAAAGGTGTCCACCAGGGGCAGGACAACAACCTGCTTCGGATCTTTCTGCCTGAGATACTTAGCCAGACATTCTCTCTCTGGGTCCAGATCCTCAGTATCCCAACCCATGTTGGCCTGGATGTGTCTCACAACCTCCATGAAAGAGGGATCGTCCAGAGGAGATTTGGGTGTGTCCTCTGGGTCCACAGGAGACAAATCCTCTATTAAGTCCAGATACGAGTTGTCCGAGGACTGGTAAGAATCCGAGGAGGAGACTGAGGAAGACCTATGTCGCCTTTTCCCGTGCCCACGCTTGTCAGGGGAGGACCCCCCCCAAACTCTTTTTCCCTCCGGTCGCGGTCCTAGGAGCCTCCTCTCAGGCATCCAACCTGTTTCTGTCCTGCCTTAAGTCCCCCCCATCCGGACCCTCCTCTCCCCCGACCCGCCGCTGGCACCCCCAGCTTAACCCCTCCAGGGTGGGGCCGCCCCTCCTACCTTGGACGCTCTCAACGTTTAGACACCAGCTGCAGATGTGGGCCCCGGGCGGAAGATCCGTGAAGGCCGGCAGAGTCGGATCCGGTCATGGACATGTGGATTGGTGCTCTTGCCTACCCCTAGGACCGGGTTTTTCCATTTTCTGTGTTCCCTCCCCGTGCATGGGCATGCCCCGATGCTACTGGTGCACGGCAACCCTGCCTGCGTCAGCCACGCTACTACGTCCCTGCCCAGCTCACTGCAGTACCCCTGGTCTCCACCAGAGGTCACTGGTTCGCCGGGCCATCCCATTCCCTCGGTCTGGGGAGGAGAGCACCACACGGGCGCTCAAACCTCAACCCTTCCCCTGCCGACCCCCGGCGCCAGAGTCCATTCCCGAATCCGAGGTGTGGCGTCCAGCGCCTCAACCCTCAGTGCCACCGGGCCGGCTTTGTCAGGGGACCGTGAACTCTGGCTCTGCAACCTAGACCTAGATCTGCGGCGTCTCTTTCGAAAGGCCTTTTTTTTTTGAACTTGTTCAAGTTTATTTGGGATACCATCATCCAGTTTATACAACTTTGACATTTACCACAATTATATAAAACAACATATAAAAATGGTCTATACTGAATTCCAAACTGAAGACATTCTCTGTTTCTACTTGATTTTATCTTTCTACTCTAGACTTATTACAACAGTCCAGTCTATAAAGCCTTCAGCATTTCCTTGTGGAATTTATCTTGTATCCCTTATTTTCGTTTTTTCTTATATAACCCCTAACTTAATAACCATCCGTCTGTTTTTATAAACTAAATGCTTAGAAAAACAAATATTTACTGTAAGTCAGTGCTCCGGAGATTTCTTCCCCAGCCAAATCCCTCTGCCTTAGGCCCGTAGCTGTTGCTCGAGTATAGGAATTCCCTTCCGCTCCTCCAAATAATTAAAGATTGGATGCCAGTTGGCGTTGAATCTCGGGACCTGGATTCTAAGCCTGGCTGTAACGGCCTCTATTTGTTGAATATTATTAATATTATTCCACCGAGTGATTGTGGGTTGTTTCTGTGTTAGCCAATTTTGCGTTAAGACCTTGACTGCTGCCACCGAGAGAATTAAAAATAGGTATCTCTTGCCTTTCGCTCTAATTTCAGGAGGTTGCCCCCCCAGAATCAAGTGCTCAAAATTCAGGTCCTGACCCAGCTCCAGTATTCCCTTCATCTCACTATTAATTTGGTCCCAGAATTTTCTAATCTTCGGGCACGCCCAAAACGTGTGGAAGTGCGAACCCCTACCACCACATCCTCTCCAACATCTGTCAGATGGGTGTCTAGCATAGTACTGGAAAACTACAGGGGTAATAAAAAATCTCACCACTACCTTCCATTTAAACGGTCTCCATATCATTGAGCTTGTGGTGTTTTGAATGTTGACCCATATCTTATCCCAATGTTCCCCCGGGATTTCCTTCCCCAATTCCTCCTCCCATTTTCTTTGGATCTTTTGAGTAACCAGGAGGTGTGTCCTATCCTCTAACAATTTATAAAATTGTGAAGTCAGATGGATTGTATCACCCAGATCTGCATGTTTAGTCAGAACTACTCCCTCTTCTAACTGCCCTGCCAAGTTATTGCTCCCCACCCTCGAAAAAATGTAGTGCCGAATCTGAAGGTATTTATAAAAATTAGAGTAAGGAAGACCAAATTCCCTTTGTAACATACTAAATTCCTTCACAGTATCACCCTCAATAAATTGTTCCAGTGTAACTAGACCCCGTTCGGACCAATTCTTAATAATTTTATCCGTTCTCATACCTGGTAACTCTGGAAGGTACTGTAGGGGAATAAACTGCCATGCCCACTCAGGTTTCTCCCATATTGCTCTAATCTTTAACCATATTGTCATGGTGTGCCTAGTCCATTTATTTTCCATCTTGTGAAGAACCTTTGGAAGAATAATCCATGGTAACACCCAGACTGGCACCCCTGGATAGGCATTTCGCTCCTTCTTGCACCAATCTACCGGTTGGGTTTTATTTAACAATTTAACTACTGGAATAACCTGAGCTGCCCAGTAATATCTAATTAAATTCGGTAGGCCCCAGCCACCTTGTCTTTTGCCCTCTTGTAATTTTACCAATCGGATTCTGGGTTTTCGGCCCGCCCATATGAAGTTGGTGATTTTTTTTTGTAGATTTTGGAGGTCTCTTTCGGGTATCCACACTGGAAGAGTGAGGAACAAAAACAACATTCTTGGCAAGATGTTCATTTTCATCGTGTCAATCCTCATTGAAAAAGTGAGGGTCAGTACTTTCCATCTATTCAAGTCCTTGATAATTTGGTCCATCAATCGTTTATAGTTAAAGTTGTATAGGTTATCAATCTGTTTCGGAATCCAAACTCCCAGATACCTAACCTTCTCCTTGACCCATCTAAATGGAATTTTCTCCCTAATCTCAGACGTCACCTCCCCCCTCAGCACCAGGGCCTCCGATTTTTCAATATTAATTTTAAAGCCTGATATTGCTCCATATTTGCCCAACAGTTGTAATAAATTTGGAATCGTAATACGTGGATTATCCACAAAAATCAACGTGTCGTCTGCATACATAGATATCTTGCAGCACTGCCCTCCAACCATAACAACTCTAATGTCTTTTGATTCTCGAATAGCCACTGCCAACGGCTCCAAGCTGAGTGTGAATAGGAGGGGCGAAAGGGGACACCCCTGCCTAGATCCCCTCTCTAGCTTAATACTTGAGGAGATAGTTCCATTAACTCTCACCTTGGCCGTGGGGTTTCCATAACATAGTGAGACCCATTGTATAAAAACCTCCCCTAAGCCCATCCTTCCCATAACCACCCACAAGTATTCCCAATTGAGGTGATCGAATGCCTTTTCTGCATCCAGAAAAAGGGCTAACTGAGCTGATGTTGTCTGGGAGTTAGATGTCATAATATTCAAAAGCTTTCGAATGTTATCTGCCAAGTTTCTGTTTGGAATAAAGCCTGTTTGATCTGGGTGAATCAGTATTTCTATACATTTCTGTAATCTGGATGACAGAATTTTAGTAAGTATCTTCAGATCCTGATTCAGCAAGGATATCGGTCTATAAGCATCACATCTATCCTTTGGTTTATCTGGTTTATGAATGACACTAATACAAGCTTCCCTCCACGAGTCTGGAATCCGGTTCTCCTCCAAGCAGGAATTAAATACCGCAGTTAGGATAGGGGCCAGCATCTCTCTAAACTTTCTGTAAAATTCTGGGCCGTAGCCATCCGGTCCTGGGGCCTTATTCGTGGGCAATTTTTCTATTGTATCTTTAACTTCCCTCAATGTAATTTTACTGTTCAATTCTAATTTAGCCAAATCTGGTAATTTAGGAATTGGTAAATCTTTCAGGAAGTTCTCTGTACTTATTACAATATCCATTCCCTGCTCCTCCCTCCTATAAATGTTTTGATAAAACTGCTTAAATTGCTGTGCTATTTCCTGAGGTTTAGTCCATGGGGCCGAGGGGTCAGCCATATTTCTCAACTTCAGTATTGTCCTATCTGTTTGGGCCTTACATAGCCGAATTGCTAAAAGCCTGGAGGCCTTCCCTCCAGAGTCGTGATATCTCTGATTCAGGTATCTTAATTGTCCGTCTATCACCCTGTCATCCAGTTTTCGTAGTTCCTCCCGTCCCTCCCCTAATGCTTTCATAATTCTAGTGTTTGTGGGATTTCTCTTATGTTCCTCCTCCAGGGAGCTAATCTTGTCTAAGATTCTATTTCGAGATAACTGGGTTAACTTCTTATTTGCTGAGGCTGCACTAATAAATTCTCCCCTCACCACTGCTTTCAAGGCCTCCCAAGTGCTAACTGGAGAGCAACGCTGTTGTATATTAATATCGTATATTTCTTTTATTAAACTAGCCAATTTCTTAATTATCACCTTGTCATTTAATATCAAGACATTTAATCGCCATTGGGAGCTTCTATGCTCTCTGGATAGTGCCCATGTTATACCTACCGGGGCGTGATCCGAAAAAGTGATGATATATATTTTCGACGAGACCACTCTATATAGCTGCACCTTGGGGACCACCACCAAGTCTATTCTAGAATATGACTGATTGGCTGCTGAAATAAAAGAGTAATCCCTTTCCCCCTTATGTTGGGTCCGCCAAGCATCACTTAGCCCCAGCTCTTCCAATAGAGCTGCCAGAGTTCTAGTTGTCACCCTATTATAATTCAGGGACCTGGAGGATCTATCAAGGCCCGGTGAGACCACAGCATTGAAATCTCCAGCTATTACCTGACCTTCTGGCAGTGAGGCCACCTTATGTAAAACAAATTTTAAAAAAACATGTGTTTGGCTGTTGGGTGCATATAAATTCACCAAGTGCAGCAACCAACCCTGTAAAATGCCAGATATTCGCAAAAAAGCGTCCCTCTCCCCCTCTCTCGATGTCAATTATTTGAAATGGGCAACCCCTCCTAAACAAGATGGCGACCCCTGCTTGCCTACCATTAGGCGAAGGGGAAGCCTCCACCCTGTTTACCCATAATCTCCTTAATTTAAGGTGTTCATCCTTTCTCAAGTGGGTTTCCTGCAAAAAGGCTATGTTACATTCAAGCTTTTTTCAGTTCATTTAAAATTCTAGAACGTTTTACAGGTGAATGGATACCCTTCACATTGTAAGTTATCACACTGAGATTAGCCATCCTGACTCACATTATCTTTAGGTCTTAACAATTTCCCTTCATCCACAGCCAACAATTGGAGTATCAATATGCACCCATCAAGAACCTGCAAATATAATTTGTTCCCTATAGCAGACAGACGGTAAATACAGGTTACTCACCTGTAACAGGAGTTCTAGGAATGGTATATGTTGTTCATCCACACTTATTGGCAGGTTCCTTGCCGCTTTAAATCTTGCCGGAAGGTCTTCAAGCTAGCTCCTCCCACCCACCCGGATGGTAAAACTCTCGGCTCCGCCCCATGACGCCAGATCTGGCCCGCTGGAAGCTCAGGTTGTGCGTCAAAGCCGGAGAGGTCGGGTGGGTTCGTGTGGATGACAACATACCATTCCTAGAACTCCTGTTACAGGTGGGTAACCTGTATTTCTAGGGACATGGATATGTTGTTCATCCACCATAATGAACTCCTAGCAGTTCTCCGGGAGGAGGAGGCAAGCGCACACCCCCTACATACTTACTTGGGGAACAGAGATTGAGAACGAGGCCCCAAAACCAGCATCCCGACGTGACTCAAGGTCGATGTGGTAATGGGTAATAAAGGTGTGTGCTGACTTCCAGGTAGCAGCCCTGCAGATTTCCTGGATAGGGACATCCTGGAAGCAGCCACCAATGCAGCAGTATGGCGGGTAGAATGAGCTCTTATCCCTCTGGGAGGCTCCATGCCCGCCAACTCATAGAGAGATTTATGCAGGAGGTGACCCATCTGCCTATCGTCCGCTTGGCTGCAGGTCTGCCAGGTGCGGCTTCAGCGTGTGACAAACAGCTGGCGAACCTCTCCCGAATTTCAGCGTCGCTCCTTATAATAGCGGCGCCCTTCTAGAGTCAGAGTATGGAGCCTACATTCGCCCTCGAGGTGTGATTAGGGTAGAACACCGGCAGAGTCAACACCTGATTAAGGTGAAACTCCGACACCACCTTCGGAAGGAATTTCGGGTGGGGCGTGGGACAACTGTCCCTGTGGAAGACCAGGTAAGGAGACTCGATGCTAGCGCCTGGGTTCTCCCATCCTTCTGGCTGGCGTGATAGCCACCAAGAAGGCGGTCTTCCACGACAGGTGGGGAGACCACACCTGTGCATTGGTTAGAATGGCTTGCCCATGAGCTTTGCCAGTACCAGCAGTAAATCCCACGGAGGTGGGGGTTCCTGCACTGGAGGGGAAATGTGATCAAGGTCTTTAAGAGCGCCCGACCACTTTTTCCTGCGCCACCGACTGCTGACCGGCCCGCGCCCGGTAAGCAGAGATGGCTGCCAGGTGCACCTTAAGGGTCGTCGACCTAAGCCGTTGACTAGAAAGGGACCATAAATAGTCCAAAATGCTTGCCACAGGACACGAGAAAGGGTCCAACCCTTTTCCCCGACACCAAATGGAGAACCTCTTCCATTTGAAGGCATAGCATTTTCTGGTCGACTCCTTACGGGACACCTCAACGACATTGAGGACCTCGTCGGAAAGACCCATGGCCTGGAACTCTAGCCGCTCAGGAACCAGGCCGTCAGGTGCAGGGATTGAAGGTCGGATGGAACACCTTCCCTGATTGACTGAGAGCAGGTCCGGGCGAGCTGGAAGCTGCCGCGGAGTCCTGGAGCTGAGACTGAGGAGATCTGGGTACCAGAACTGGTGAGGCCAGTCTGGGGCTATCAGAATCACCTACGCCTTGTCCCTCCTCGCTTTCAGCAGGACCCTGTGAATCAGGGGAACGGGGGGAAAGGCGTAAAAGACGCCCGGGGTCCACGGCCTCGAGAAGGCATCCCCCTGCAGCGAGCCCTGCTGAGGGCGGCATGAAACAGCCTCAGCCTGCGTTCTCCTGGAGGCAAACAGATCCACCAGAGGTGTGCCCCAGCGGAGAACAGGTCCTGTACTATCTCCGGCAGGAGAGACCACTCGTGCGATGCAGCCCCTATCCGGCTCAGGGCATCGGCCAGGGTGTTGGAGGCTCCTGCCACATGAATGGCCAGGAGATCCGCCTCCAGGCTGCGCACTAGTGACCAGATGCGGAGAGCTTCCTTGCTTAAGAGCATGGAGCGCGTCCCGCCCTGGCGGTTTAGATAGTACATGGTCGTGGTATTGTCCGTCTGGACCCGGACCACTTGACCCCGGAGAAACGGAGCAAAGGCGGAGAGAGCTAGGCGGACCGCACGGAGCTCCAGCAGGTTGATATGGCATCGGGACTCCCGCGGGGACCAGAGGCCGTGCACTCGGTGTTCCCCCAGATGGGCACCCCAACCCATCAAAGAGGCGTCGGTCGTTAGAGAGACCGTCGGCTCGGGGCGGACAAACGGGATACCCTCCTGCAGATGGGACGGAACGGTCCACCACTGGAGAGCGTTCCACATCTCCTGGGTCGTCCCACCACGCTGGTCCAGAGGATCGCAGCGCTGTTACCACTGGCTGGCCAGTCCCCACTGGAGGGGGCGCATGTGCCAGCGTGCCCAACGGACTACGCTGGTACAGGCCGCCATGAGACCCAGGAGTCGCAGGAAGTCCCGGGCAGGGCGCGATTGCCCAACCAGAAATGATTGGGCAAAGGAGGTTAGAACCTCGGCCCTGTCCGCCGGGAGCCGTGCTTTGGCTCAAAGAGAGTCGAGCTCTGCCCCGATGAAAATTATCACCTGCTTCGGCTCGAGTTCTGACTTGGCCTCGTTGACCAGGAGGCCGAGTTGAGAGCAAACCTGGAGGGCCAGATCCCTGAACCGCTCCACCTCCGACCTGGAGGGGGCTGCTATCAGCCAATCGTCCAGGTAAGGGTACACCCAGACCCCTCGGCGCCGCAGGAATGCTGTCACCACTGCCATGCACTTGGTGAGACCCTGGGAGCTGGAGAGAGACCGAAGGGCATGGCCTGGAACTCGAAGGATCCCTCCGCCCTGAGCGGAGGAATCTCTGATGAGATGGACCGGATAGGGACGTGAAAGAGCGCGTCCTGAAGGTCAGAGAACAAAACCACCACGCCGTGTTCCAGAGATGGTATTATCTGAGCCAGAGTGACCATTCTGAAGGTTC
Source organism: Neoceratodus forsteri (assembly GCA_016271365.2). NCBI lineage: Eukaryota > Metazoa > Chordata > Ceratodontiformes > Ceratodontidae > Neoceratodus > Neoceratodus forsteri. The sequence continues at coordinate 363,662,128 of CM057449.1, read as the reverse complement.
GAGACCTTAGGAACTTGTTCAGGTCGTGTAGGTCGAGAATGGGGCGCCAGCCCCGTCCGTTCGAGACCAGGAAGTACCTGGACACGAACCCGGTTCTGATGGGAGGTCCTCTATCTCTTATCACCCCTTTCTGGAGAAGGGTGATGTCGGCTCGGCGAGCCTTCAAAGTCTGGGGACCGAAGCCCCCTTGGGCGACGGCTCTGAAGGTGGAACCGTTCGAATTCAGAGGCAGGCCTCTTCCCACCACCTCAGAACCTACCTGTCCGTGGTAACAGCGGACCAGGCGGAAAGGAAGTGCGGGCCGTCCCCACGGGGGAACCAGGGCGGGTGACTGGGATGAGGCGACACCCTCAGCCCGTCACTGTGCAGGCTTGGAGGAAGGACTGGCGAGGACCACCAGGGCCTCTTCCTCCTTGCTTCCTATTAGAGGAAGCTGACGCTGGGCTTGGAATACCAAGGTCTAGCCTGCTGGCCCTAGCGTTGTTGGGCAGGCGCAGAGAGGAGCAGAAGGGCCGAAAGGGCTTGGGCTGGGGCTTCACGGCCCTTGCCCTCTCTTGGAGACGATACCAATCCAAGGTGGCACTGGACTTTACGATCCTCTGGAGGTGACCTTCCACCCAGGGCCGAAGAGGTCAGTTCCCAGGAAGGAACATCCATGAGCTTGTGCTGGGTATCCGAGGTGAAAGTGGATATCCTCAGCCACCCGCCGCGCCCAACACACCACTCGCGGCATACTGACCGGGCACAAGAATCTCAATATCCAGCGCGGTCTGGAGCTGCTGCTTAACTACTGCCCTGCCCTGGTCCGCACCTGCTTAACTGTGGTCTGCAGGTCCGCAGGAAGATGAGGGACGACCTCATCCAGGGAGCCCAACAGGGCATGGGAAAAATGTGCCATCAAGACGGCGAACTGGCCTGACGAGGCCGAGGAGGAAGCAGCATACACTTTCCGCCCAGTATAGTCCAGTTTCTTGGACTCTTTGTCGGGCCGGTTTGTCCACGTCCCTGGCATTTCCGGCTGCGAGAAACACTGTCCGTGACCAACCCCTCAGCGAAGGTGTTTGGAAAAGCGGACAGAGAGCCTGTGGGAACCGCATACTTTCTGGCCATCCTGGCCGAAGGCGCAGGACAGGAAGCGGACGCTGCCACAATTCCAGGGCCGGCCAACAATGGCTTCAGCCACTGAAAGGCCTCCGTGGGAGAACTCGGTCCAGAACCTCAGTGAGGGATATCTAGCCCGCTTGGACATGGGTTCGAACTTCATCCCAGTGGATTCTGAGATGAGCCTGAGTAGTCCAAGGAAGGACGAAGGGCTATCGTCCATCGACTGCCCCCCAGAGGATTCCAAGTCTAGGCGCTTGGAAAACAGGGAGGAGTCGTCGTCCGACTCAGACGAATCGTTGAACAGCTGCCTAGAGCCCGCGCCACCCTCCACGTGCCGAGGCTTATCGGGAGTGAGGGTGACCAACAGCCTATGGGGAAGGCCATGAGCCGGCCGCAAACTTTTTGTCGGAGCCCGACTGTCGGTTAATGAGGCGGTTCCACGGTATTGGTGGGGCAGCAGGGCAGACCGAACAACCGGCCTGAAACAGGCTCCTCGACCACCTCGAGGGTTGTTCGGCCGTCCCAGTGACAACCATTTTATGGCCGGAGAAGAGGCCTGAGCCGACTTGTTCCCAGCCAAAATTAGTTGTTGCCACATAAGATCCTCATATTTTCGTAACCTACATGAAGCCTCCCCTCGTCGGGAGGAGGAAGATGAGGAAGAAGCGGCGCACTTACAGCAGTGCAGCGGGACCGAGACCGCCTGTGTCGACGGGATCGGCTAGAACCCTGAAGATGTCCGAGACCGAGAATCTCGGCAAGGCCGAGGTCGGCGCGGCGGGGAGCCGAGGATCGGCAATCCCTTCGGTTCGGTTGACAAATCCGACGGCTCGAGAACCAGAGGAACAGATGAGTCGACGGTATCCACAATCCTCGCCCGGGGAACCGGGAGGAGGAATTCGGCTTCTCCAGCCGACAACCAATCTAACGAGTTAGAAAAATCTCGACCACGTCGGTAAGAGTCTCGATGCCACCTGGCCTGGCGGGGCACCGTGAGCCAGTGGCGAGGCGAAACTTCAATCAAGTCGCACTGCTCCACAAGGGAGGGAGATCTTTCCCGCTCCCAAGAGCGTCGACGATGGGACTTACCCTTACTTTTCTTCGACCGATGAAACGGTCCAGAAGAAGTTGGACCCTCGCCTTTGGTCGAGAGGGTCAAGCAAAGCTCCTTAAAAGAAGCCGAATAGGAGGACCCAAGCGAGAGCGGAACGAATGCCGCAGCCGAAGATGTAACGGCATGAGCCGCCTCCTCCTCGAGGGCGATCATCTGCTCAAGTTGTTCTGCGGAGCCCGCAGCCGCGGACACCGCCAGTCGGGCCTCCTTGGATTTGACCGGGGGAAATCTCCTTTCGGGCGCCCAAGTTGGAGACGGGCAGCGCGATCCTCAAGGACGTAGACCGAGAAAGATGAGCACAGTTCGCAGGCCTGCGGGTCGTGCACCTGGCCTAGGCAGTAAACGCACGTGGAGTGCGGATCCGTCCGAGACATCTTCTGCCCGCAAGGGCATCTCCAAAACCGGGAGTCGATGTGTCCATCGCAGCCGCGAGGGAAGAAGACCGAAGTGGTAAAAGTTTTTGAAAATTTTTTAAAGTCGAAGAATTAGGCCCCAAAGCTTAATTGCAGAGCGTTAAGGAGGGAACCTGAGCTTCCAAGCGGTAAGGAAGATCTGGCGTCATGGGGCGGAGCCGAGAGTTTTACCACCCGGGTGGGTGGGAGGAGATAGCTTGAAGACCTTCCGGCAAGATTTAAAGCGGCAAGGAACCTGCCAATAAGTGTGGATGAACAACATATCCATGTCCCTAGAACTATGATTACTATTATAATAAACAATTCCCCCATCAACATGTCAGTAACCCATAAAACTGAGTAAAATATAAACTGCCAAAATTGAGTTACTGTTCTCAAATTGAATTGTTGCTCACCATAGCAACTATTACCTCTGATTTTGAAGATCATGCAACAACTTCCTAGGTGAGGGATTTTAGGTTTATGCAACCTCACCGATGTAACCCTAGAGGTGACCTTAGTGACCTCCTGGTGTAGCATGTTATACTCCCCGCATAAACCGAGGAACGTGAGTAGCATGCAAAAGTTCCCCTGCATCATTAACCACCCGGTTTTGTGGCTGCCCCCGCCCCCAACTTTTCCTTCGAAGTAACTCTTGGGAAGGCTTAGGCATTGCAAATTCATCCTGCCCTTTCCTTCCCCTCGTTTCCCCTTCATAAGCCTTCCTAATTCTAAACAAATGTAGTTGTACTAAATAAAAAAAGAAATAAACAAGGGCATTATTTTGTCCAGGTCTCTTCTCTGTGGTGCTGTAATAGCCAAGAGTAAGTTCCCAGTGTACAGAGTTAATTGAGGTGCAGGGAGGTCTCTCAGCGCTTAATGGAAATATTCACCCCGCTGTAAAAAGGCAAACCTCTCCCCCTTTCCCTCAATCTGAAATGACACCACAGAGAGCCGATTACAGCCTACGGCACAAGAACACAGCTACCAAACTTCTTAGCAGTCCTCAAGTCGTCTGATTTCCTTCTCCTACATCCACTTTCGATTGTATTTCCAGGTCTGCCTCTTTAATAATCTCGCCATACTCTGTTACAGCTCGAGATTTAAATAGCTACTGAGGGACCTCTTGGCGCCTCTTTCTCGATTGAATTCCCAGGTACTATTAGCAGTTTATGCTCCACCATCTCCAGTTCCCTATTAGGAGCGTGATTTTCTGTTCTACCAGAAATGGTGCTGCCTCTGCCAGGAGTTGAAGACTGTGTTCCGCCCTCTAGGTACACTTTTAGCCCTGCTGGAAAATTAAGTTGAGCTTTTATATTCCTTTTTCCTTTAGTTCTTTAATTATTTGCCTAACTTGGAGACGCTACGCTTGCAGCTCCGCTGAAAAGTCGTGATCAAAGTATATATTCTGGTTGTTAAACTGCAGTTCTTTATGCCGCCAAGCTTCCTGCAGGATCAATTCTTTAGCTTGATAATGCAGCATACGGACAATCCAGGATCTTGGTTTTGATTTCGGGTCCGTTGGGCAAGGGCCAAGTGACCGGTGTGCTCGCTCGATCGTGAGAGGCAGATCCGAGGGGACAGATAGGGTAGTTTTCAGTAGATGAAGTATAAAGTCTGCTGGTAGAGTGTAGCCCTCCTCTGCCCCCTCCTGCACACCATGGATCCTGAAGTTGTTTCTCCTCGCCCTATTTTCGGCATCTTCAAGCCTGGCATGAACCGAGCAGTCCCGCTGCAACAAATACGTAATATTCTGTCATTGCTCTCCTGGGATTCGCTCAACTCTGTGATCTTGGTCTCGTTCATTTGGACCTTAGTGCTGATGTTTCTAATGTCCATTCTCAGATCTGCAATCGAAGATTCAATTTTGTTAACCGCTTTTGGGATTTTTGCCAAGGCTTTCTCTGTTTTGTTCGGTGGATCTTCCTCCTCAATATCAGGGTCCCAGGAGGATTCGGAAGGCGATCTGGTCCTCGCGCAGGCCGCAAACCCCTCAATACCAGCGTCTATCGGTAACTGCTTCAAATTAGATTTTTTAGCCATTTTATTCTGATCTTTCGCCCGCGGTGGTTTCCCAGACAATGGGCTGAACGTAGGCTGGCTTCCTGAGTACAAATAATCGTTTTTTTAAGGGGGATTACGATAGATTACCGAGTTGGTTTAGGAGCTAGCTAGATTAGGCAGCCACCATTATAATGACGTCACCGGAAGTCCGAAAGGCCTTTCTTTTGGACTTATCCTGAGGGGTAGGCTCCTTGCCACAGTCCTCATCCGACAGTGGCTGAGAGACTTTCTCTTTGTCCGGAGTTGGGGGAGGAGGTTCTGTGGGTGCTCCCCCATCCAGAGCCTGTGGCACATCTGGATTTGTCAGAGCATCTGGTTGTGCCCTTGGGGTGAGAATGTCTGATTTAATGGTCTCCCACCAGTGGCTAAATAAATTCCTGACCAGAGCTAGGTTCAATCTAGGTTCTGAACCTGGTGCCTGGTCAGGAGTCTGTCCAAGTCCTGTGCCAACCCCGGTGCCGGTAACTGCGTCGGATCAATCTGGCATGGGATGGTCTATGGGGGCGGTAATGGTACTTTGGCTATGCTAATATCAGGAGTCTGCTTATCTTCAGGGACAGACGCCAGCTCCTCCTCCTCCTCTTCTTCCACCTGGCTGTCGTCACTCGTCATCGGTCGGAGGAGGTGGTGACACTGGAGGCAATGGGGTTCCTGCCAGCGGAGCCGGCATAGAAGGAACTTTAGAAGCTTCGGAGGTCCAGTGTCGGTGCTGGTCTGCCGAGGACTTGGGAGGAAGACACTTATCGGACGAACGCTTGTCTGACAGCAGTCCAGGAGTTTTTCTACCAATTTCTTGGATTACCTGGGTGGAAGAGATGGAAGACCTCCCTGATGAGTGCCCCAAGGTCTTTTTTCCTGTCCCAGGGTCGGCGCTACATACTGAGGCTGACCGGGAAGGCTGATGTCCGAGGAACAGCCTGCCGGTGAGACTGGAGGCTTAATCTTGATAGGCTGGAGAGAGGGGCAGACTACCTCGAACCTTTATCCTTGCGGCCAGTGACTTGAGGTGAAGCCGGGGGCCTTGACGAAGGTGAACCTGGAGTCCTGGCTGGCGGAGTTGGAGCTGCCCTTAGAGGCAGAGCGTGATCCCGAGGACCTCTATAGTGAATGGGATCTTTCCCACTCTCACCCTTTTTGTTTTTCTGAAGAGCATTTCCCCAATTTTTTGTGGGAGTGGTGGGAAGATTCCCTCTCTGAAGAGGAATCCCACTGCATGGTGGCCAGCTTTTGCTGAGTGACGTGGGCCTGCAAGGTTTTCTGGCAGTGGATCCAGGTTCGGCTGTTAAAGTGCTGACAGTGCGGGCAGGACTCATGGTCCGGGCCCAGGCACAGCAGGCAGGTCGAATGGCCATCTCTTGCAGGGATTTGCCTCTCACATGCGCACTTGTTAGTGTGCCTAGAGGAAGGTCTCGGGGAAGACTACATACAGAAGAAAATTTCTAAACAAGCGGGTACTAATTGAATAAAATAAGTAGCGATATTGAAAATGGCAGACGGACTGGTGCGAGTCAAGCCATGAAGCCGATTAACGCAGGACAGCAGGAAAAGAACTGGGGCACACCAGGGACTGCCCACCCTTTATACCATAGGTTCCCACCTGATACTGCTGGCTAGAAATCTGCCGTGGGGTCCTGACACCTGCCGGCTTCAGTCCTAATTGTGTTACCTGCTGTAAGAGCAGACTCGAAGGAAGATCTGTGAATATACTACTTAGGACACTTGCAGGTGGGTTTATTGAGCAAGTGTTCCTTCAGTTTAACCTCAAAAGCACTGAGAGAGGGGCTGCTCTCAAGGTTAGGAAGAAGGGTGTTAAAAAGCTTGGGACCTCTGTAGGCAAGCGATCTCTGCCTCAAAGAGGTGTTGCAGTAAGGGACCAAAAAAGGGGATATACAGGTTACTCACCTGTAACAGGAGTTCTAGGAATGGTATATGTTGTTCATCCACACTTCATGGCAGGTTCCTTGCCGCTTTAAATCTTGCCGGAAGGTCTTCAAGCTGGCTCCTCCCACCCACCTGGGTGGTAAAACTCTCGGCTCCGCCCCATGATGCCATATCTAGCCCGCTGGAAGCCAGGTTGTGCATCGAAGCTGGGGAGGTCGGGTGGGTTGTGTGGATGAACAACATACACCATTCCTAAAACTCCTGTTACTGGTGAGTAAGCTGTATTTCTAGGGACATGGATATGTTCAATCCACACTTCATGGCAGGCTCCTAGCAGTTCTCCGGGAGGAGGGAGGCAAGGCGCACACTCCCTATTTAGGAAACAAAGACTGGAGAACCGAGGTCCCAAAACCAGCATCCCGGCGTGACTCAAGGTCGATGTGGTAATGGGTAATAAAGGTGTGTGCTGACTTCCAGGTAGATGCCCTGCAGATTTCCTGGATAGGGACGTCCCTGGAAGCAGCCACCGAAGCAGCGGTATGGCGGGTAGAATGAGCTCTTATCCCTCTGGGAGGCTCCATGCCCGCCAACCTATAGCAGAGATCTATGCAGGAGGAGACCCACCTGCCTATTGTCCGCTTGGCTGCAGGTCTGCCAGGTGCGGCTTCAGCGTAGGTGACAAACAGCTGGCGAACCTCTCCCCGAACTTCAGCCATCCGCGCCTTACAAGAAAGCGCTCTTCTAGAATCCAGAGTATGGAGCCTATATTCGGCCTCCGAGGTGTGATTGGGGTAGAACACCAGCAGAGTCAACACCTGGTTAAGGTGAAACTCCGACCCTACCTTCGGAAGGAATTTCGGTTGGGGGCGCAGGACAACCTTGTCCCTGTAGAAGACCAGATAGGAGACTCTATGGAAAGCGCCTGGAGCTCTCCCATCCTTCTGGCTGACATGATAGCCACCAAGAAGGCGGTCTTCCACTACAGGTGAGAGATGTCACACCTGTGCATCGGTTCGAATGGCTTGCCCATGAGCTTAGCCAATACCAGCAGTAGATCCCACGGAGGTGGAGGTTCTCGCACCGGAGGGGATATGTGATCAAGGCCTTTGAAAAAGGGCCCGACCACCTTCTCCTCATGCCACCGACTGCTTCCCGGCCCGCGCCTGCTAAGCAGAGATGGCTGCCAGGTGCACCTTAAGGGTCGTCGACCGAAGCCCTAGCTGAGAAAGGGATCACAGGTAGTCCAGAATGCTTGCCAAGGAACAGGAGGAAGGGTCCAACCCCTTGCCCCGACACCGAATGGAGAGTCTCTTCCATTTGAAGGCATAGCATTTCCTGGTCGACTCCTTACGGGATGCCTCAACAATGTTGAGGACCTCGTCGGAAAGACCCAAGGCCTGGAACTCTAACCGCTCAGGAACCAGGCTGTCAGGTACAGGGATTGAAGGTCCGGGTGGAGAACCTTCCCCTGGTTGACGGAGATCAGGTCCGGGCAGGCTGGGAGCAGCCTTGGGAGCCTGGAGCTGAGGCAGAGGAGATCTGGATACCAGAACTGGCGGGGCCAGTCTGAGGCTACCAGAATCACCTGCGCCTTGTCCCTCCTCGCCTTGAGAAGCACCTTGTGGATCTAGGGAAATGGGGGAAGGCATAGAAAGAGGCCCAGGGTCCACAGCCTCGAGAAGGCATCCCCCTGCAGCGAGCCCTGCTGAGGGGGGCGGGCATGAAACAGCCTCAGCTTCGCATTCTCCCTGGAGGCAAACAGGTCCACCTGGGGCACGCCCCAGTGGGAGAAGAGATCTTGTACTACCTCCGGCAAGAGAGACCACTCGTGAGATGCAGCCCCTATCCTGCTTAGGGCATCGGCCAGAGTGTTGGAGGCTCCTGCCACATGGACGGCTAGGAGATCCGCCCCCAAGGCTGCGCACGAGGGACCAAGTGCGGAGAGTTTCCTTGCACAGAGGCATGGAGCGCATCCCGCCATGGCGGTTTCGGTAGTACGTGGTCGTGGTATTGTCCGTCTGGACCTGGACCACTTGACCCCGTACAAACGGAGCGAAGGCGGTGAGGGCTAGACAGACCTCTCGAAGCTCCAGCAGGTTGATGTGGCATCGGGACTCCCGAGGGGACCAGAGGCCATGCGCTCTGTGCTCCCCCAGATGGGCACCCCAACCCAGAGAGGCATCGGTCGACAGAGAGACCGCCAGCTCGGGGCAGACAAACGGGATGCCCTCCTGCAGATGAGCTGGAACGGTCCACCACTGGAGAGCGTTCCACATCTCCTGGGTCACTGTCACTAGCTGATCCAAAGGATCAGAGCGCTATGACCACTGGCTGGCCAGTCCCCACTGTAGGGGACGCATGTGCCAACAGGCCCAACGGACCACACTGGTGCAGGCCGCCAGGAGGCGCAGGAAGTCCCGGGCAGGGTGCAATTGCCCAACCTGAAATGATTGGGCAAAGGAGGAAAGAACCTCGGCCCTGTCCGCCAGGAGCCGTGCTCTGGCTCACAAAGAGTCGAGCTCTGCCCCGATGAATTGGATCACCTGCTTTGGCACGAGTTCAGACTTGGCCTCGTTGATAAGGAGGCCAACTTGAGAGCAAACCTGGAAGACCAGATCCCTGGACCGCTCCACCTCCATTCTGGAGGAGGCTGCTATCAGCCAGTCATCCAGGTAGGGGTACACCCGGACCCTTCAGCCGCAGGAAGGCTGTCACCACTGCCATGCATCTGGTGAAGACCCTGGGAGCTAGAGAAAGGCCAAAGGACATGGCCCGGAACTTGTAGAGGAACCCCTCTGCCCTGAAGCAGAGGAATTACTGGTGGGACAGACAGATTGGGACATGAAAGAACGCGTCCTGGAGGTCCAGAGAACAGAACCGCATGCCTCGTTCCAAGGATAGAATGATCTGAGCCAGAGTGACCATCCTGAAGGTTCAAGACTTTAGGAACCTGTTCAGGTTGTGCAGGTCTATAATGGGGCACCAGCCCCCCATCCGTTTCGGGACCAGGAAGTACCTGGACACAAACCCTGGGTCTGGTGGAGGATCCGCCACCTTCCTGATTACCTCCTTTTCGAGGAGCAGGGCAATGTCGGCTCGACGAGCCAACAGAGAGGCTGCGGACCCCGTAGCCCCCCGTGGGGCGATGGCTCACAAGGGCAGGGCCTGCTCTAACTCCAGAAGCAGACCCTTTCCTACCACCTCCAACACCCAGCGGTCTGTGATGACAGCGGACCAGGCGGAAAGGAAGTGGCGGAGCCCTCCTCCCACGGGGGAACCCGGGAGCGACACCTCGCAACCCGTCACTGGGCAGACTTGGAGGAAGGACCGCCAAGGGACGTCCTGGGCCTTTTCCTCCCTGCTTCCTGTTGGAGGAAGCTGCAGGCTTGGCTTTGGGGTGCCAAGCGCGAGCCTGCTGGCCCTGATGCTGGTGTTGCTGGGCCGGACATGCCACAGGGGCAGAAGGTCGAAAGGACTTATGTTGCTGACAACGGCCCTTGTCCTTCTGACCAGACATGACAGAGTCCAAGGTGGTGTTGGACTTTTCGATCCTCTGGAGGTGGCCTTCCACTCCAGGGCTGAACAGGTCGGTCCCCAAGAAGGGGACGTCCGCCAATTTGTGCTGGGTATCTGCCGTAAAGGTGGACATCCTCAGCCATGCTCTTCGGCACATGGCCACTGCGGCTGCTACTGACCGAGTACAGGAGTCTCCAATATATAGAGCCGTTTGGAGCTGCTGTTTCGCCACTGCCCTTCCCTGATCCCGCACCTGCTTGACCGTAGTCTGCAGGTCAGCCGGAAGACAAGGGATCACCTCATCCAGGGAGCCCATGAGGGCGTGGGAGAAGTGTGCCATCAGTACAGCCGAGCTGGCCTGACAGAGACCGAGGGAGGACACAGCGTATACCTTGCGCCCAGCATAGTCCAGCTTTTTGGACTCCTTGTCGGGGGGCTTATCCACGTCTGTAGCATTCCCGGAGCGCCGGAAAATGCTATCGGTGACCAACCCCTCCGCAGAGGGGTGTTCCGAAAAACTGGAGAAAGAGCCGGTAGGGACCACATACTTCCTGGCCGAAGGGGCAGGACAGAAAGCCGGCCGCTTCCAAAGCTCCAAGGCTGGGACAACAATGGCTTCAGCCACAGGAAAGGCCTCCGTGGGAGAATCCCCTCGGTCCAGTGTCTCCATGAGGGGATACTTGGCCCGCTTGGATACGGACTTGAGCTGCATCCCGGTGGACTCCGAGATGAGCCGAAGCAGACCCATGAACGATGATGGGCTCTCGTCCATCGACTGCCCCCCGGAGGACTCCAGGTCAAGAGGCCTGGAAAACAGGGAGCAGTTGTCGTCAGACTCAGAGGAGTCTGCGAAAAGCTACCTGGGGCCTGAGCCACCCTCCACCTGCTGAGGATGGTAGGGAGTGAGGGTAACAGACAACCGGTGGGGCAGACCCTGACCCGACCGAGAATCCTTGGTCAGAGCCCCCAATTTCGGTTGTGGAGGCGGAAGTTCCACCACAATCTGTGGGGCAGCTGGTTTTGGCCGAACAACCGGCCCAGGCTTGGGCACCTCGACCACCGCAAGGGGTTGTTTCGGCCTTTCGCGTGACAGCCACTTAATGGCCGGGGAAGGAGATGGCGTTGGCTTGTTCCCGGACAAAAGGAGCTGCTGCCACATTAAGTCCTCGTAGCGTTGACGCAATTTGCGCCGAAGCCTCTCCTCTTCAGAGGAGGAAGACGAGGACGAGCGCTACCGCCGCTTTCCTCGGTGCCGAGACAGAGACCACCAGTGTCGGCTGGACCGAGACCCTCGGTGTTTCTGAGAGTGGGTCTGGGAGAGAGCGGGGGACACCCGCTCCTCCCTTGGCTCAGGAGCCTTGACCAGGGACTCCGGCATGGGAGGCGCAGGCAAGTCCTCAGTTTCCACAGGGGGAACCGGTGATGAAGGGTTGTCTGCTTCACCAGTCGACAGCCCATCTGACGGATTGAGAAAAATCTCGACTGCGTCGACGGGTGTCTCGGCCGGCTGACCTGACTGGGACACTGTGAAGCCAGCAGCCTTAGCTGCAACCTCGACCAAAGTAGAGTGTCGACTGTCCGGGGAAGGGGACCTCTTCCGCTCCCACGAACGTCGACGGTGGGACTTACCCTTCGAGTCCTTTTTTGACTGAAGAGTGTCCTGATGGCCCCTCTCCCTTCATGGAGAGGGATTGGCAAAGCTCTTTAAAAGAAGCGTGTAGGAGGATCCCAAAGAGAGTGGGATAAATGCTGCGACCGAGGAAGATGAGATTGTGGTCTGGGCCGCCTCCTCCTGCTTGAGGGCCATCATCTGCTCAAGTTGCTCAGCCGAGCTAGCCGCCATGGGCACCACCCAACGGGCCCCCTTGGGCTTCACCGGCGGATAACGTTTCTCGGGGCACCCAAGCTGTAGCCGGGCAGCGCAGTCTTCAAGGACGTTGGCCAAAAAAGACCTGCACAACTCGCAGGCCTGCGGGTCGTGGTCAAGCCCGAGGCAGTAGACGCACATGGAGTGCGGATCCGTCCTGGACATCTTCTGCCCGCATGGGCACCGCCAAAAACCGGGAGTCGATTTGTCCATCGCAGCCGCGAAGGAAGAATTTGACCGAAGTCTTGAAAACTTTAAAATTATTTTCGGGTAAACCGAAGATTTAGGATCCAGTCTATACGCAGAGCGTTAAGAAGGGAACCTGAGCTTCCAAGCAGTAAGGAAGATCTGGCGTCATGGGGCGGAGCCAAGAGTTTTACCACCCGGGTGGGTAGGAGGAGCCAACTTGAAGACCTTCCGGCAAGATTTAAAGCGGCAAGGAATCTGCCAGACAGTGTGGATGAACAACATATCCATGTCCCTAGAAAGGTCCTTTTGATCAGTTCACTTACCCAGTTACCAAAGACATAAATAAAAAAACCTGATCTGATAAATGCTCAGGGATGCCAGTGTACACTGTGCAGGTGCAGTCCTGTTTGTTGGATTCCTGGTCCAGGGGTTTATCCGACTCTCCCCGTTTTTATGATCTTGCCAAGCACAGCGTCTGCCATCAGACTTTCTGGAGAAAGGTACTTTGTAAAGCCAGAGAGGACCACTTCCTTACTTGTGGACCACGTACTTGCAGCCCTTCCTACCAGGTGGGCCAGACAAGAAACAAGTTTCTGCAAGATGTTGAGAGTGTGACAAAGCATGGCACTGGTAATGGAAAAGGCCATCCCAGAGGAGGATCCCTTCCAAGGATATCAGGTTTCCTTCTTCCAGACCTCCTCCAGGGGACTGTCCAGCAACCAACCTTCTGTCCAGTAATAACGTGAAGGAATGGTCACTCAGGGCAGGCCCATCTGTTGACACATTGTCACCTTGCTGAACAATGACGACTCTAAGTACAAGTCCAGGAATAGCAGCGCTGGACAGACTGACGTGACCACCCGTTCACATGAGGCAACCATTACCAACAGATATGGGGAAGACTCATCCCAGGTCCAGAATCCTTGATTGGCACCCCCACCAGGAGCCGGGCTGGAATAGGTTATTGAAGCAATGCCAGCCACTGAGATAGCATAAATCAGGTGCACAACTGGAGCCCATGCCAGGAGAAGCAGCCGAGGACTGACCACTCAGACTGGAGTCAGGTGCAGACAATGGCCCTATACACACACACACACACACACACACACACACACACACACACACACACAGGCTGTCTATTGCTGCCAGATGACCATTTCCTACTTGCTATGAGCTAGATGACTGGAACCAGATGACAAAGCTGAGGATCAGAATCAATATTGCTACAGACATGCTGAGAACAACTCTGGAACCGAATCCAGGGGAAGGGGTGTAGAACAGCACTGGCCAGGCTTGTCCCTCATGGCTTGAATAGGGCTGTCAGACCGGGGTCCACAAGAGGACTGTTCTCCCTCAGTGGAGTCATTACAGCCCAGGTTCAAAGACTTGGTCAAAACTACTGGCGTCTAAGAATTTCAGCTGCCCTGATGAAATCGCCACATGTGGACCAATGGGCTCTATAGGTGGTCCGAGTTCTGAAAAGGGCTAACATCCTAGAAGGCACTCCATAAGTGGAGTTCATGTATGGTCCCCCGACTGAGTGTTCCCATAACTGGAGTCAACATTTTTTTTTCTTGTGCTTGCAGTGCCTACGAGGAAACTTGCCTTTAAATGACCGAACTGATGACAAAGTCATGAAATCTCTAGTCTTCATGAGGAATGGAATTATTCATTGCACACTCCGCTTGAATCCATCAACAGATCCAAGGCCAGGACATCACTGAAAGTCTAGGGGTCACTGTTCTCCATGGTTGCTAACTACATGACCAAGGACCACAGGGGAAGACATCCCTCACACAGTCTCCAGGTCTCCCATTTGAGCACCCAAATCATGATTTTCTAGCACTTACATGTGCCCGGCTAGACATCACTGGTAGTAGTCCACATCATGGGATATTCCTTACCAGTAAATACCGTATATACTCGCGGATAAACCGATCCATGTATAAGCCACCACCACCACCCGCCCAAATGCCTTACATTGTAAGTAGAAAGCACACTGACCCGCGTATATGCCGACAATCTATTACAAAGTCTGGCACAACAGACAGTAAAAAAAAAATGCATCGGTAGGTACAATACACTTAGATCAAGTCAACAACAACTCAGTGCAATACCGGTAACATTCCCCGAAGAGCCCTGGTAGTCTAGTGGACCCCCACTCCCATCCCAGAACCTCGATCGTAGAATTAGTAAATAACAATGTTCCCTGAAGGGCCCTGGTAGTCTAGTGGACCTCCTCCCATCCCTGAACTCTGATTGTGGTATTAGTAAATAAAATAATGTTCTGTAACAGCCCTGGTAGTCTAGTGGACCCCCCCCCCCCAATCCAGCAAATCTCACCTGCAGTAATGACGGTCTTACTCATTTCCCACATCTGACCCAACCTTGAGCACCACCCTGCCAATGCAAAAAAAGACGTCACACCTGTGGAGCAGTACTTGGGTTCCTGTGCGATCCTCAACGCCTGCATATGGATGGGTAAGTAGGGGACAATATAAACACTTTGGTGGCATTCAAGAACCCAGTTATTTAGATTGGTCTTTTACAAACTGAAAGCAGGTCAGTCCCCTCTTTTTTGCCTATGCCAGTTCCGCACTTGCTTTCATTTATTGAGAAGTGGAGTTATTGGAGGTCTCCGCATATCCAACAGCATGCAGCTGCGCCACAAGAGCTCAGTTTTTCTATCATTTTGGCATTTTTATGGATACTGTATTGGGTGATATTTTATTTGGCATAGGTTACCAGTAATAGGGGATGTGACTGGGAACAGCCATGGACGAAGCGCTTGACAAAACGCTGGATTAGATTTATTAGCGAGCACAGACTGACCCGTGTATAAGCAGAGACCCATGACTGGACAGTCGGAATTTGGTCTAGATTTCTCGGCTTATACACGAGTATATACGTACGGTACAGGCATCATGGCTGGTTATTAATGTGGCAAACCTACAAACCCTATACCTCAAACCCTTGCTTCCTTTTCTGTTCAATGGTCACGATCAATGAAGCAGGTAGCAGGAATTGAGGTGCACGAGCCAACTCGAGAACTTTGAAGAAATTTGAAAAAAGCCTGAAAACCTGGAATACAAATTCACAAGGAGCTGTGAAGGAGTCCACCTGTTCTTTCCAGTGGAAGGAAAGCTACAAGTGTGGGCAGAGCCAGAGAACCACACAACTGAGTAGTAAGAGTCAAGTTTGAAGAGAGTTTCCTGTGACTGAGCATGCTCAGTGGAAGACTGCCCAAGTCTTAAAACTGAAGGTGGACAAAGCAATGGGGCCTGATGGGATTCATCCCAGAATTCTAAAAGAACTAAGGGTAGAACTAGTGACACCACTGACTACCCTCTTTAACAAATCATGGGAGGATGGGGTGGTACCTGAGGACTGGAGGAGGGCAGATGCGATTCCCCTTCACAAAAGTGGGAGCAGGGCAGAAGCAGGAAACTACAGACCTGTTAGTTTAACCTCAGTGATGGGGAAAATGATGGAATCACTTCTGAAGGAAAAAACTGTCGAGTAGCTAGAGGCCAGAGGGGCACAGGACCCAAGGCAGCATGGATTCACAGCGGAAGGTCATGCCAGACAAATCTAACAGATTTCTTTGACTGGGTGACCAAGCAGTAGATCAGGGAGGGGCTGTGGACATGGCCTACCTAGACTTTAGCAAGGCATTTGACTCAGTCCCACACAAAAGATTAATACACAAGTTAGCCAGCCTGAGAGTGGGTCCCAAGATGATAGCCTGGGTAAAGAATTGGCTGGAGAATAGGACACAGAGAGTAATAGTAAATGGAGTCCACTCTGAAGAAAGGGGGGTTACTAGTGGGGTGCCGCAGGGTTCAGTATTAGGACCGGTCCTCTTCAATGTCTTTATAAGCGACATTGCAGAGGGACTGGATGGAAAAGTATGTCTCTTTGCAGATGACACAAATATCTGCAACAGAGTTGATGCACAAGGTGGGGTGGAAAAGACGAGAAGGGACTTAGCAAGGTTAGAGGAATGGTCAAATGTATGGCAGCTTAGATTTAATGCTAAGAAGTGCAAGGTAATGCACCTAGGAAACAAAAACCCAGGGGAGAAGAGTACACAATGGGGGGGTGAGATACTAACAACAAAAATGAAAAGTGACCTGGGGTAGTCACATCAGATGACAAAGGTGGGCAAGCAATGTGAGAGGGCAGTAAGGAGGGCTGGGGGGATACTGGGATGCATATGGAGAGGCATCACCAGTAGAAAACAGAAGTTGTTATCCCTCTGTACAGACAGCTTTTGAGACCCCATCTGGAGTACTGTGTGCAGTTCTGGAGACCCAATCTCTGCAAGGACATAGACAAGATGGAAGCTGTCCAGAGATGGGCAACTAAAATGGTGCAGGGTCTGCACAGGAAGACATATGAAGAGAGACTAAAGGAGCTTAATATGTATAGCCTCGAGGAAAGGAGGGAGAGGGGGGACATGATAGAAACTTTCAAGTACCTCAAGGGAATCAACAAAGTCCAAGAGGGTAGCATCTTTCAAAAACAGAGGTGTGCAAGAACAAGGGGGCACGATTTGAAGATAGAGGGGGGCAGCTCAGAGGTAATGTAAGGAAGTATTTTTTCACAGAGAGGGTTGTGGATGCATGGAACAGCCTTCCGGAGGAAGTTGTGGAGTCAAAACAGTGGTTAAATTCAAGCATGCATGGATAGCCATAAGGCAATTCTAGGGGTTGGGGGTACAAAGAAGTAGGCTGCTGGTTAACTAGGATTGGCAG
The DNA here is from genome assembly GCA_016271365.2 of Neoceratodus forsteri. Taxonomy (NCBI): domain Eukaryota; kingdom Metazoa; phylum Chordata; order Ceratodontiformes; family Ceratodontidae; genus Neoceratodus; species Neoceratodus forsteri. Next base: position 363,645,244 of record CM057449.1, on the reverse strand, counting down.
CTTATCCAGTAGGTAGGGAAATGGGCAGACTGGGTGGGCCAAGCGGTCCTTATCTGCCGTCAAATTCTATGTTTCTATGTTTCAAGTGCAAACTGTAAATGGAATCTAGGTACTGTAGTTAGAAATATATATGTACAGGAAGCAATTTACACAATTTCATATATGGGCTCCTTTTTTGGAGGTGGTACTATGGATTAGCACAGTTGGAATAATTATAGGCCATATATGGTTTCTAAGGCCCATGTGCATCTTTCTTATTCTTTATGTACTGCTATCCACTTCAGCAGCACAATGACCCAGGAGAGAAGGCACTCACCCACCAACAGTATCAGCAACAGCCACTGTCAACAGTTACAGCCTGATGAAAGTATGAGCATGTGCATCTCTTACCCACTCTCTCCACCCAGTTCTGCACTCTCCTGGTTCACTGAACCATGTCAGTCCATTCTGTGTAATACTGAGGCTTCAATGTAACAACTCAGCCATACTGAAAGAATCCACTGTAAAAAGTCCCCTGCCTTCAGATGTCCCAAACAGAACTGCATTCCTCATGTTAGGGAAAATTCCATTCTGATAACTAATTCATACAAACTCTGCATCATCCTCTTGTCCTGCATGGGCTATGCTGCAGTAATGACTGACAAGCTCTAATCTTGGTCCATATAAAGCATAATTTATTGTGTGAACAGTGCAACACACCTTCACCTGCTGCCCCGAGATATCCTTGAAAAGTTAGGTATCTGCAGGTATCTACCCAGGCGTTGACAGAATCAATACAGTTTAGTAACTGGGTTGTCTCAATTTCCTCAGAACAACAGACAGAGACGGACACACACGTACCTTTAATCCTGCCAGTGATGTAGAGGAAGCCATCGTTATCATGTTTGCCCAGGTCCCCCGAGTGCAGCCAGCCCTCCGCATCCAGTGCTTCCTCAGTCTTATCCACCATATTCAGGTAGCCCATGAAGACGTGCCGTCCCCACATGCAGATCTCCCCATTTCCATCCTCGTCTGGTTTTTGAATTTGTGTTCTGCAACCTGGCAGCTCCTTACCACAGCTAGGGAACAGAATAAGAACAAATAAAATCTAGGAATCCTACCTGTGAGGTTTTTTATCCAAGCAACATTTAGGACAGCCTTTTGTCAGTAGCCATCCAAGTGGTTAAGAGGTTTAGTTTACAATTTACTTACTCTGGCTAGCCCATTTGGGATACAACATTTCATGTTCAATGGTGTCCTACTTGTGCTACATAGTTTTACACCTGGGAGGAATGAAGCACCGATTGCTCAAAATCCCACACCAAGCCAGTAGCAGTTGTTGGATTTGAATCAGAGATGCTCTGTGCTCTAAACATTAGACCCCACTGCCTTTCAATGGATGAACAAAGCCGAAGATGTGGCACCTTCTGCTAGATTAACAGGCAAGTCAGATACACAAGCTTTCAACCCTTTTTAAACGCAGCAGCACTTGTTCAGTACAAATGTGATCATACAGTTATATAATTTCTGGCAAAACAATCAATATGCCCATTGTTCTCACTTTATACAATTCCTGATCAGACATGTGGTTTTGACGTTTCTAAAATTATTTATTCCATTACCACACCATGAAAAATGTTGCTGTGTTGTGCCACTTCCCACCACAAATGCGGGGTAGCACCATACTAATATTTATTTTTTGTTAACCAGGAAGGCAGTGCATTCACAGTATGAACCTAGTTTGTACAGTCAAGATACAGCCTCCCACAAAAAGGTTTTCAAGCACTGCTAGCGGCAGCCATATTGCTTGATCCGAGTCATTAATTACAAAGCTAGTTACAAACACCAATTTATAAGATACCTGTGGTAATTAAGGATGTCAAACATGGTACATTTAAAAAAATACCTTTTGCCATTAAACGTTTGCTTCAAGTCCCTTCTTCAGGAGAGCTGGTGGAACCAGAATTTCAACTTTTAATGTGTATACTGTTCCAATGAAAGGCATCACATCTCATCTGCTCTACATCCTTGGTACAGGGCCAACTATGGCTACATAGATTTTTGTGTTCCTTTAAAGTGAATACAAACCCTGTTTACATTTTTTAATACAGTTTTACATTCGGGCACGTGTAAAGTCTGTCCAATCACCCCAGTATACTTTTACGTGTCTTGAAATAATCCTTTTTTTCCTTATTTAAGGCCCCATACTAATGAAGACTTTTCCCACCCAAATATTCATTTTTTAATTAGCAGTTCCAGAATTCAGACATCAGCTGAACAGACTACAATTAAGTAAAACACAATATCAGTTGAGATGTCACTGTTCTGCTTTACTATAGTCCGGCTCAACTGATGTCACTGGGTTCTGCTCTGTATCTTACGTAATTTGTACAGCAGTTCCATGTATGCTGTTATGACATACTAGTTATGTTTTTATGGTTCTAGCCATCGACTTGAGTTGGATGCCCCTGGGGAAGAGGCTTAAAAAGCCACTAACACCTCAAGAAGAACTTTTAAAAACAATATTTGGACACAAAGCAGGTTACATTTATTAGGTCTATTTCTTATCCCCATTAGTTATTATGGAGATTATATGCATAAAAATGGAAAAGTCATTCCTTGAGGGTTCATCTACTCCTAATGCTTCTTCCCAACTGGATATCATACTACGGTGCTTATGCCATCACAGTTACTCCCATATCAAAAAGATTAATATCACAACATTAAGATTTAAAGTACGGAGCAAGCTAGAGATGAACTCTAGGGCTAAAGAGGTTTCTGTGGGAATTTCTTCAGCAATAAATAGTGGAGAGGAGATATCTATAGAAGATATATGAAATACAAGTTGAATTACGTCTATTATGTTCTCCAATATTTCCCCAAAAGTGGTAGTTGCTGTTTAAATCACACTCAGCCTTTCAGCTTCAAGAAAGTTAGACTCAATACACTTAAATAGCAGCTATTTAACCACCCAAAATCCTGTTGTCTCCTCCCACCTGCTTTTTAAACGTTTAAAGATTCTGAGCATGATATAAACCACTACAGCCAAGCAAAGTTGTTTGATTCTGTGGCAAAACCTGCAAATAATTGCCTTGTTAGCTTCAATTCCAGGGGGGAACCACTTCTCACAGGAAGGGAAATCTATTTAAAGGAATAATATTTACTTGTATTTTGTAAATGTTAGCCATTTCTTTGTCCAAAGATAACCCTTTTTGTGTAGATGTTGGGGATATATGCACCTTAGTTTGTTTTCACTGTTCACATCAGCCCCTGTAACTAGTATGGGGCTCTCCATTTTTTAGTTACTGAAATCTCATTCTCCCTGTGAGCTGCATTAGCATAGCCACAGCACCCATTTATATCTCTATGCTGAAATAAAAAAAAAAAACTGAAAAAACTCTAGAAACAAAGCCTAAATGCAATTTAAAAGAAAAAACGTACTACATCGAAGACAGTTTGTGAAGCTAACTGAAGGTAAATGCGGTAGTTCACACCTTGTTGCAAAGTACAGTTATGCAAGAACTTACCGTAACAGTAGATTTTCAAAAGCTCTTGCAGCAGGTAACACATATAGGACTGTAGCTAGCAGGCAACAGGACCCCATGGCAAACTTCCTTCCAGCAGCACCAAGTGGGGACCGCCCCCCCCCCCCAATGTCTACCCATCCCTGACGGCCCACGTGATATAAGAGGCGGCAGTCCACAGCGTGCCCCAGTTCTTGCACCGGAGACACCGGCAGTCTGATCACAGGAAAATCGTCCAGGAAAACGAAGGGCAATTTCTCGTCCAGCAGATAGGCAGTATGGCGCTAGACACATGCAGCGGGAGACCTCCGGGGGAAGGAGGATGGGAAGTATAGCTGCTGCAAGAGCTTCTCTCAAACATCTACTGTTACGGTAAGTTCTTACACAACTGTACTATCTTACTTCGAGAGGAAGCTCTTGAAGCAGGTAACATGTATAGGACTGAGTCCCAAGCAGTATAAGATGAAGACAAGGCCTTGGAAGGTAGGAGAGGAAAAAGGAAGGAAGGAAGGGAATCCTTAGGAGATGAGACCCTGCAGGACTGCCAGGCTGAAGCCGGCTCTGTGTCTTGATGCAATGTCCAGACTGTAGTGTTTGATGAAGGTGTGGACCATATGACATGTGGCTGCTGCACAAATATTCGAAGCAGAGACCTTTTTGAGGGCTGCAAGAGAGGCAGCAACGCCTCTCATGGAATGACCCCTTACCGGACCCAACAGGGGTTTGTCATGCTTCTGGTAACAGAAAGTGATGCAATGCACCAGACACCTGGAGAGAGAGTCTGCTTGGATACCGGGCTACTCAAGGACTGCTGAACAAAAGATACAAACTGATCAGATTTTCTGATCCCCCTAGTTCTGGATAAGTAATATCGCAATGTGTGATGAACATTCAAGGTATAGAGAAGCGCCTCTCCCCAATTGGAGTGGTTAGGGTAGTAGACAGATAGTTGGACGTCTTGGTTCAATGTCATTTCTGAAAACTTTTGGGATAAACTTAGGATTAGTACGCAAAGCTACCCTGTCTTTGTGGAATACCAAATAAGGCTCCTTAACATCAGGGCCTGTAGCTCGAAAATCCTCCGAGCAGAAGTAACTGCAACTAAAAATAACGTTTTCCAGGAAAGTAAATGTAGCTTTCAATCCATGGCAGGTTCAAACGGGAGGGAGGGTCAGCTTCTCCAAGATGAACAGAAGATCCCAACGGGGAACAGAATCCCAAATAGGGGGCTTTATGTGGAGCATACCTCTGAGAAAAGTGTGGGTCACCTCCAATTGAGCCACCGTTCTGCCAGAACAGGGGTGAGACAGGCAGAAAGGGCAGCCAGGTGTACCTTTATGGAGGAGTAACTCAATCCGGACTCTGACAGGGATAACTGGTATTCCAGCATGATGTTAACCGGACAGGCCAGGGGATCCAGATGGTGTGCCATGACCCAAAGAAAATCTCTTCCACTTCATGGCGTATGTAGCTTTCATGGAGGGTTTTCTAGCCTCCACCAGGACTTCGGTGACCTTGTCTGAAACTCCAAAGCAAAGTTTGACTAGGTCTTCAGGAGCCATGTGTGAAGATGCAGGGATCGCAAGATAGGATGAACCAAGGTCCCATTGTCCTGAGAGAGTAAGTGAGTGCTCAGTGGAAGTGAGACTGGTAGAGCCACAGCCAACTGCTGTAATAATGGAAACCAAATTTGATGGGGCCACGGAGCGGTTATGAGGATCATAGTTGTCCCCTCTGACTGCACCTTGGGAAGAACTCTGAAGGAGCAGAAAAGGAGGGAAGGCGTACAGGAATCTCTTCCAGGCGAGGGACAACACATCTTGCCAGAAAGCACCAGGCTCTGTATCTAGCGAGCAAAAAATACAGGTTACTCACCTGTAACAGGAGTTCTAGGAATGGTATATGTTGTTCATCCACACTGTCTGGCAGGTATCCTTGCCGCTTTAAATCTTGCCGGAAGGTCTTCATGCTGGCTCCTCCCACCCACCCGGGTGGTAAAACTCTCGGCTCCGCCCCATGACGCCAGATCTGGCCCGCTGGAAGCTCAGGTTGTGCGTCGAAGCCGGGGAGGTCGGTGAAACAGGATGAACAACATATACCATTCCTAGAACTCCTGTTACAGGTGAGTAACCTGTATTTCTAGGGACATGGATATGTTGTTCATCCACACTGTCTGGCAGACTCCTAGCAGTTCTCCGGGAGGAGGGAGGCAAGGCGCACACCCCCTACTTAGGGAATAAAGACTGGAGAACCGAGGCCCCAAAACCAGCATCCCGGCATGACTCAAGGTCGATGTGGTAATGGGTAATAAAGGTGTGTGCCGACTTCCAGGTAGCAGCCCTGCAGATATCCTGGATAGGGACGTCCCTGGAAGCAGCCACCGATGCGGCAGTATGGCGGGTAGAATGAGCTCTTATCCCTCTGGGAGGCTCCATGCCCGCCAACTTATAGCAGAGATCTATGCAGGAGGTGACCCACCTGCTTATGAGTCAGCTTGGCTGCAGGTCTGCCAGGTGCTGCTTCAGCGTGGTGACAAACAGCTGGTGAACCTCTCCCGAAATTTCAGCCGTGCGGCTCCTTATAATAAGCGGCGCCTCTTCTAGGGTCCAAAGTATGGAGCCTGTATTGCCTCCGAGGTGTGACTGGGTAGAACACCGCAGAGTCAACACCTGGTTAAGGTGAAACTCCCGGCACCACCTTCGAAGGAATTTCGGTGGGGGGGGCGAGGAGCCTTGTCCCTGTGGAAGACCAGGTAAGGAGACTCGAACAGAGCGCCTGGAGTTCTCCCATCCTTCTGGCTGACGTGAGCCACCAAGAAGGGCGGTCTTCCACGACAGGTGAGAGTTCACACTCTGTGCATTGCTTCAATGGCTTGCCCATGAGCTTTGCCAGTACCAGCAGTAAATCCCACGGAGGTGGAGGTTCTCATCGGAGGAAATGTGATCAAGGCCTTTGAAAAGCGCCAGACCACCTTCTCCTGCGCCACTGACTGCTCCCGCCCGCGCCCGTAAGCAGAGATGGCTGCCAGGTGCACCTGTGGGTCGCCGACCCAAGCCCTTGACGCAGAAAGGGACCATAAATAGTCCAAGATGCTTGCCAAGGAACAGGAGGAAGGGTCCAAGCCCTTTGCCCTGACACCAAATGGAAAATCTCTTCCATTTGAAGGCATAGCATTTCCTGGTCGACTCCTTATGGGACGCCTCAACTACATTGAGGACCTCGTCGGAAAGACCCAAGGCCCGGAACTCTAACCGCTCAGGAACCAGGCTGTCAGGTGCAGGGATTGCAGGTCCGGATGGAACACCTTCCCCCGACTGACTGAGAGCAGGTCCGGGCGAGCTGGAAGCTGCCTCGGGAGCCTGGAGCTGAGGCTGAGGAGATCTGGGTACCAGAACTGGCGGGCCAGTCTGGGGCTATCAGAATCACCTGCGCCTTGTCCCTCCTTGCTTTAAGAAGCACCTTGTGTATCAAGGGAAATGGGGGGAAGGCGTAGAAGAGGCCCGGGGTCCACGGGTCACGAGAAGGCATCCTGCAGCAAGCCCTGCTGAGGGGGGCGGCATGGAACAGCCTCAGCTTCGCTCTCCCTGGAAGCAAACAGGTCCACCTGAGGTGTGCCCCAATGGGAGAACAGATCTGTACTACCTCCGGCAGGAGAGACCACTGTGGGAGGCAGCCCCTATCCGCTCAGGGCATCGCTGGGGTGTTGGAGGCTCCTGCCACATGAATGGCTAGGAGATCCGCCTCCAGGCTGGCGGACGAGTGACCAAATGCGGAGAGCTTCCTTGCACAGAAGCATGGGAGCGGCTCCGCTCTGGCGGTTTAGATAGTACATGGTTGTGGTACTGTCCGCCTGACTCGGACCACTTGGACTCTCGAGAAACGGGCAGCAAGGGGTGGGGAGAGCCAGGCGGACCGCCTGAGCTCCAGCAGGTTGATGTGGCATCGACTCCGCGGGGACCAGAGGCCGCGGCATCTGTGTTCCCCAGATGGGCACCCCAACCCATCAGAGAGGCATCAGTGATGAGAGACCGTCGGCTCAGGGCGGACAAACGGATGCCCTCCTGCAGATGAACTGGAACGGTCCACCACCGGAGAGCGCTCCACATCCCCTTGGTCACCGCCACTAGCTGGTCCAATGGATCGCAGCATTGTGACCACTGGCTGGCCAGTCCCACTGAAGAGGGGGTGCATGTGCCAGCGTGCCCAACGGACTACGCTGGTACAGGCCGCCTATGAGACCCAGGAGGCGTGAGGGAAGTCCTCGTGAGACATTGCCCAACCAGAAATGATTGGGCAAAGGAGGTAAGAACATCGGCCCTGTCCGCTGGAAGCCATGCTCTGGCTCGAAGAGAGTCGAGCTCAGCCCCGATAAAGAGAATCACCTGCTTTGGCTCGAGTTCCGACTTGGCCTCGTGGATGAGAAGGCCGATTTGAGAGCAAACCTGGAGGGCCAGATCTCTGGACCGCTCCACCTCCTGTCTGGAGGGGGCTGCTATCAGCCAATCGTCCAGGTAAGTGTACACCCGGACCCCGCGGCGCCCCAGGAAAACTGTCACCACTGCTATGCATTTGGTGAAGACCCTGGGTGCTGGAGACAGGCCGAAGGGCATGGCTCAGAACTCGAAAGGGATCCTCCGCCGAAAGCTAAGGAATCTCCGATGTGACGGACGGATAGGGACGGAAAGAACGCTGGCCCGCAGGTCCAGAGAGCAGAACCATACCGGGTTCCAGGGATGGTATTATCTGAGCCAGAGTGACCATCCTGAAGGTTCGAGACCTTAGGAACTTGTTTAGGTCGGTAGGTCGAGAATGGGCGCCAGCCCCGTCTCGCTTGGAACCAGGAAGTACCTGGACACAAACCCCGGGTTCGAGGGAGGGTCCGCCACCTCCCTGATCACCTCCTTTTGAAGAGGAGAGCGGCGTCGGCTCATGAAGCTGACAGTGAGGCTGCGGACTTCGAGGCCCCCGAGGTGCGACGGCTCAGGCGGGCGGGCCTGGTTTCATTCAGAGGCAGACCTTTTCCCACCACTGTACCCACCTGTCCGTGGGTAACAATGACCAGGCAGAAAGGAAGGTAGGAGCCGCCCTCCACGGGGAACCTTGGGGTGAGGTGACGGGGTTAGCTATAACTCTCAGCCCGCTGGTGGGCAGGCTTGGAGGAGGGAACAGCCGAGGGACCTCCTGGGCCTTACCTCCTCGCTTCCTGTTGGAGGAAGCCCTGGGCTTGGTTTGGATGCCAAGCCCGAGCCTGCTGGCCTTGACGCTGTTGGCCGGGCGCACTGGGCGCAGAAGGACGAAAGGGCTTAGGCTGTGGTTTGCGTCTTTGTCCTTCTGAGTGGATGAGACCGAGTCCAAGGTAGCATTGGACTTCTCGATCCTCTGCAGGTGACCTTCCACCCCAGGGTCGAGAGGTCGGTCCCCAAGAAGGGACATCCGCCAACTTGTGCTGGGTATCCGCCAAGGTGGATATCCTCAGCTAAGCCTCGACGACACGATAGCCACTGTGGCCGCCAGAGACCTGGCACATGAGTCCTCAATGCTCTAAAAGCAGTCTGAGTTGCTGTTTGGCCACTGCCTGCCCTGGTCCTGGACCTGCCTAACCGTGGTCTGCAGATCCGCTGGAAGATGAGTGATGACCATCTAGGAGCTCAACAGGCATGAGAGAAATGCCATGAGGACGGCCGATTATAAAGTTCGGCGAAGGCCGAGGGAGGACGAAGCGTAGACTTTTGTCTCGGCATAGTCCAATTTCTTGGACTCTTGTCGGGAGGTTTGTCCACATCTCAGCTGCTCTCGGGGCAATGGAAAATCTGCCTGGTAACTAACCCCCGGCCGAGGGTGTTCAAAAACCTGACAAGGAACCGTAGGGACCGTGATACTTCCTGGCCATCCTGGCCGAAGCAGGGCAGGAAGTGGGCGCTGCAGAGCTCCAAGGCCAGGCCCAATGGCCTGGCCACCGGAAAGGCCTCCAGAATCCTCGGTCCAGAATCGTGAGGACACTGGCCTTAGAACGGGTTCGAGCTTCATCCCGTGGACTCCGAGATGAGCCGAGCAATCCTAGGAAGGACGGCGGCTATCGCCCATGGACTGTCCTTCCTGAGGACTCCAAGTCCATTCGCTTGAGAAAGGGAGAATCGCCTTCGACTCGGAAGAGTCCTCAAAGAGCTGCCTCTGGCCTGAGCCACCTCCACCTGCCGAGGTCGATCGGGAGTGAGGGTGACAGACAGCCTATGGGCAAGACCCAGAGTCCACGAGACTTTTTGGTCGGAGCCCCAATTAACGGCTGTGGAGGCGGAGGTTCAACCGAATCGGTAAGGCAGTTGGTTTTGCCGAACAACCGCCTGGGAACAGGCTCTCTGATAAAATGAGGGTTGTTTCGCCGCCCGGTGACAGCCACTTAATGGTCAAAGACGACACGGCCGCTTATTCCCGGTCAGAAAGAGCTGTTGCTACATGAGTTCCTCATATCTTCGACGCAACTTACGTTGAAGCCCGGCCCGAGGAGGAGAAGAGTACCCACGGGCGGCGCTGGCTGCCACGGTGCGATGACCGCCTATGACGGCGGGATCGGGTGGACCGCTAAGAAGTCAGAGACAGACCGAGAACCTCGGCTTCCGAGGACGTGTGCGGGAGGTGTCGGGGAACCGGCACCCCTCGGTTTGGAGGGTTCAACCGAAGGCTCCGGAACAGGAGGCACAGACAAGCCAACGGGTCCCTAACTCCCCATGGGAGAGGATTCGGCTTCTCCTGCCGACTACCCATCCAACGGGTCGAGAAAAATCTCAACGCGCCGACGGGAGTTCTGCCAACTGGCCTGACGGGGACACCGGTGGAGACCAGTGGTCAGAAGCGTAGCCGGTCGATCAGTCAACGGGCCGCAACTTGGGGGAGGGATCCTTTCCCGCCTCCCAAGAGCGCCGATGGTGAGACTTACCCTTGTCTCTTTTGGACCGAGAAATGGTCCAGCAGAAGTTGGTCCTCACCTTAGTAGAGAGGGTCAGACAAAGCTCCTTAAAAGAAGCTGAATAAGAGGCACTCGAGAGAGCAGGACAAATGCCGCAGCCGTAGGTAGAAAGCGCCCGCGCTGCCTCCTCTTCGAGATGCATCATCTGCCTGAGCTGATCTGCCGAGCCCGGCTGCCAAGTGACACCGGCCACCGGGCCTCTTTGACTTCACCGGAGGAAAACGCCGGGACGCCCCAGTTGTAAACGGGCAGCACGGTTCGAGGACGAGCCTGAAAAGGAAGAGCACAGGTCGCAGAGGCCTGCGGGTCGTGGCTCCAGGCCTAGACAGTAGATGGACGGAGTGCGGATCCGCCCGAGACATCTTCTGCCCGCAAGGGTATCTCCGGAAACCGGTCTGATTTGTCCATCGCAGCCATGAGGGATAGAAGACCAAGTCTTTAGCAAAAAACTTTTACATTCAAAATTCAAGAATTAGGAACCAGTCATACGCAGAGCGCTAAGGAGGGAACCTGAGCTTCCAAGCAGTAAGGAAGATCTGGCGCTACAAGCGGAGAGCGAGTTTTACCACCCGGTGGTGTGGAGGAGCCAGCTTGAAGACCTTCCGCAAGATTTAAAGCAGCAAGGATACCTGCCAGACAGTGTGGATGAACAACATATCCATGTCCCTAGAACTGAGTAGTTTTATGCTGGTGGCAGAAGCAAATGTTCAATTTTGGTGTCCCCCCACGTGGCTGCACAAGTCGACCACTGACTGGAGAACCAACTATACGCGGCGCCTCAGCCTTTTCTGCTGAGAGGAATATGCAAGTGTGTTTTGAACACTGGGGACGGGGACAGCTGAGATAGTTATCAGACAGGCTATGGTCCAATCCCACACCCTCATAGCTTCCCTGCACAGGGGATACGAGAGTGTGTGCCTCCTTGCTTGCCGAGGTAAAAAAATACAGGTTATTCACCTGTAACAGGAGTTCTAGGAATGGTATATGTTGTTCATCCACACTGTCTGGCAGGTTCCTTGCCGCTTTAAATCTTGCCGGAAGGTCTTGCTGGCTCCTCCCACCTCCTGTGGTAAAACTCCCTGCCCGCCCATGACGCCAGAGATCTGCCCGCTGGAAGCTCAGGCAGTGCCTGAGCCGGGAGGTCAGGAGTTAGGTGGATGAACATATACCATTCCTAGAACCCTGTTACAGGTGAGTAACCTGTATTTCTAGGGACATGGATATGTTGTTCATCCACACTGTCTGGCAGACTCCTAGCAGTTCTCCGGGAGGAGGGAGGCAAGGCGACACCCCTACTTAGAATAAAGACTGAGAGTCAAGGCCCCAAAACTAGCAGTCCCGGCGTGACTCCAAGGTCGATGTGGGTAATGGGTGATGAAGGTGTGTGCTGGGATTCCAGGTCGCCCTGCAGATTCCTGATAGGACGTCCCTGAAGCAGCTACCGGCTGCAGTAAAGACTTGGCAGAATGGAGCTCTTATCCTCTGGGAGGCTCCATGCCCGGCTGCAATCTCTTGTGGTAGACCCAGGAGGTGACCCACCCGCTTATCGTCCGCTTGGCTGGAAGGTCTGCCAGGTGCGGCTTCAGCGAGGGTGACAAACAGCTGGCGAACCTCTCCTCGATTTCAGCCGCAGCCCCTTATAATAAGGCGCTCTTCTAGGGTCAAAGTATGGAGCCTGTATTCGCCTCCCAGGTGACTGGGGTAGAACACCGCAGAGTCAACACCTGGTTAAGGTGAAACTCCGCCACCACCTTCTCGAAGGAATTTCGTGAAGAGGACAAATCTTGTCCCTGTGGAAGCACCAGGTAAGGAGACTCAGGCGTGAGCTTCGAGTTCTTCCCATCCTTCTGGCTATTGACGGATAGCCACCAAGAAGGCGGGCTCCACGATAGGTGAGAGAGTTCACACCTTGCATTGGTTCGAATGGTTTGCCCATGAGCTTTGCCAGTACCAGCAGTAAATCCCATGGAGGTGGAGTTCTCGCACCAAGAGGAAACGTGATCAAGGCCTTTGAAAGCCGCCAGACCACCTCTCTCTCGGCACCGACTGCTCCTGCCCGCGCCCGGTAAGCAGAGAGATGGCTGCCAGGTGCACCCTTAGGGTCGTCGACTCCAAGCCTTGACTAGAAAGGGACCACAATAGTCCAAGATGCTTGCTAAGAGGACAGGAAGAAGGGTCCAAGCTCCTTGCTCTGACACCAAATGGAAAATCTCTTCCATTTGCAGTGCAGGCATTTTCTGGTCGCTCTTACGGGACGCCTCAACAACATTGAGGACCTCGTCGGAAAGACCCAAGGCCTGGAACTCTAGCCGCTCAGGAACCAGGCCATCAGGTGCAGGGATTGAAGGTCCAGTGGAACACCTTCCCCTGATTGACTGAGAGCAGGTCCGGGCGAGCTGGAAGCTGCCTCGGGAGCCTGGAGCCGAGGCTGAGGAGATCTGGGTACCAGAATCACCTGCGCCTTGCCCCTCCTTGCTTTGAGAAGCACCCTGTGAAGGAAGCAAGGGAAATGGGAAGCATGCGAGAAGAGGTCTGGGTCCACGGCCTCGAGAAGGCATCCCCTGCAGCGAGCCCTGCTGAGGGGGGCATGAAACAGTCTCAGCTGTTGCTCTCCTGGAGGCAAACAGGTCCACCTGAGGTGTGCCCCAATGGGAGAACAGATCTTGTACTACCTCCGCAGGAGAGACCACCTCGTGAGATGCAGCCCTATCCGGCTCAGGCATCGGCCAGGGTGTTGGAGGCCCTGCCACATGAATGGCTAGGAGATCAGCCCAGGCTGCGCACGAGTGACCAAATGTGGAGAGCTTCCTGAATAGAAGCATGGAACCGGCCCCGCCTGGCGGCTTAGGTAGTACATGGTCGCGTGGTATTGTCCGCTTGACTCTGACCACTTGACCCCGGAGCAAAGGCGGAGAGCTAGGGCGGACCGCCCGGAGTCTGCGCGTTGATGTGGCATTGGGACTCCTGTGGGGACCAGAGGCCGTAGTTCGGTGTTCCCCAGATGGGCACCCAACCCATCAGAGAGGCATCGGTCGATAGAGAGACCGCCAGCTCGGGCGGATAAACGGGATGCCCTCCTGCAGATGAGATGAAACGGTCCATCACCGGAGAGCTGCCCACATCTCCTGGGTCACCATCACTAGCTGGTCCAATGGATCGTAGCTGCCAGACCACTGGCTGGCCAGTCCTCACTGCCGAAGGGCGACGTGCCAGCGCGCTCCAACGGACCGCCGGTACAGGCCGCCATGAGACCCAGGAGGCGAGGAAGTCCCGGCAGGGCGCACTGCCTAACCAGAAATGATTGGGCAAAGGAGGTAAGAACTCGGCCCTGTCCGCCGGGAGCCGCGGCCTGGCTCAAGAGGTCGAAGCTCTGCCCGATAAAGAGAATCACCTGCTTGCCTGAGTTCGACTCTGGCCTCATTGATGAGAAGGCCAACTTGAGAGCAAACCTGAGGCCAGATCTCTGACCGCCCACCTCCTGTCTGAGGGCTGCTATCAGCCAATCATCCAGGTAAGGGTACACCCGACACCTCGCGCTGCCAAGAGGAAAGCTGTCACCACTGCAATGCATTTGGTGAAGACCCTGGGGCTGGACAGGTCAAGGGCATGGCTCGAACTCGAAGAGGGATCCCTCCGTCAAAAGCCGGAAGGAATCTCCGATGACAGACGGATAGGGACGTGAAAGAACGCGTCCTGCAGGTCCAGAGAGCAGAACCACACGCCGGGTTCCAGGGATGGTATTATCTGAGCCAGAGTGACCATCCTGAAGGTTCGAGATCTTAGGAACTTGTTCAGGTCGTGTAGGTCGAGAATGGGGCGCCAGCCCTCGTCTGCTTCGAACCAGGAAGTACCTGGACACAAACCCCGGTCTAAGGGAGTGTCCGCCACTTCCCTGATCACCTCCTTTTGGAGGAGGAGAGCGATGTCGGCCCGACGAGCCGACAGTGAGGCTGCGGACCCCGAGGTGCGACGGCTCTGAAGGGCGGGGCCTGCTCGAATTCTAGAGGCAGGCCTTTTCCCACCACCTCCAGTACCCACCTGTCCATGGTAATAACGGACCAGGCGGAAAGGAAGTGCCGGAGCCGTCCCCCCACGGGGGGAACCTGGGGTGAGGTGACGGGGTTGGGGACGACACCCCTCAGCCCGTCACTGGGCAGGCTTGGAGGAGGGACCGGCCGAGGGACCTCCTGGGCCTTTACCTCCCTGCTTCCTGTTGGAGGAAGCCCCGGGCTTGGGTTTGGGATGCCAAGCCCAAGCCTGCTGGCCCTGACGTTGCTGGGCTGGACAAGCAAGGGGCGCAGAAGGATGAAAGGGCTTAGGCTGTGGTTTGCGGCCTTGTCCTTCTGAGCGGATGAGACCGAGTCAAGGTAGCATTGGACTCTTCGATCCTCTGCAGGTGACCTTCCACCCCAGGGCCGGAGAGGTCAGTCCTCAAAAGGAACATCCGCAACTCTGTGCTGGGTATCCAGCAAGGTGGATATCCTCAGCCAAGCCTGACGACGATAGCCACTCGCGCCGCCACAGACCTGGCACGCAGTCCCCAATGTCTAAAGCAGTCTGGAGCTGCTGTTTGGCCACTGCCCTGCCTGGTCCCGCGACCTGCCTGACCGTGGTCTGCAGATCCGCTAGAAGATGAGGGACTACCTCATCCAGGGGCCCAACAGGGCATGAGAAAATTGCCATGAGGGCGTCGAACTGGCTCATGGCGACGAGGGAGGACGAAAGATAGACTTTAGCCCGGTATAGTCCAATTTCTTGGACTCTTTGTCGGGAGGTTTGTCCACATCCCTAGCGTTCCGGCACGCGGAAAACGCTGTCAGGTAACCAACCCTCGGGCCGAGGGGTGTTCCGAAAAAACGGACACGAAACGTGGGACTGCATACTTCCTGGCTATCCTGGCCGGGCGCAGGGCAGGGAAGCAGGGCGCTGCCAGAGCTCCAAGGCCGACCTACTATGGCCTTCGCCACCGAAAGGCGCTTCCGTGAGGAAATCCTCGTCCAGAATCTCCGTGAGGGATACCTGGCCTGTTTAAAACGGGTTCCGGAAGCTTCATCCGTGACTCCAGATGAGCCGCTAATCCTAGAATGACTTAAGGGCTATCGTTCAACGATCGTCTCCTGAGGACTCCAAGTCCATTCGCTTGGAGAAAAGGAGAGGAATCGCCCTCGACTCGAAGAGTCCTCAAAGAGCTGCCTCGCCTGAGCTACCCTCCACCTGCCAAGGCCGGTCGGAAGTGAGGGTGACAGACAGCCTATGGGCAGTCCCTGAGCCGATCGAGAATATTTTGGTCGGAGCCCCAACTAACGGCTGTGGAGGCGATGTTCCACTGAATCGTGGGGCAGCTGATTGGTCAACAACGGTTTGGGGAACAGCCTCGCTAAAACGAGGGTTGTTTCGCCGCCCGTGACAGCTACTTAATGGCCTGGAAGACGACGGCGCCGGCTTATTCCGGGTCAGAAGGAGTTGCTACATGAGTTCCTCATACCTACAACGCAACTTGCGCCAAGCCTCCCTCGTCCGAGGGAAGAGATGTAGCAAGGCGCCGCTTGCTGCGGTGCCAAGACCGAGACTGCCTATGACGGCGGGATCGCTGACCTCAAGACGTCCGGAGATCGCTGTAACTCGCTAGGGCCGAGGGACGGTGCGGGAGTGTGTCGCGGGAATCGTACTCCTCGTTCGACGATTCAATCAAGGCTCGAACTGAGGCACAGACGAGCCGATCGATCCTCAACTCTCCCACCGGGGAACCGGGAGAGGGATTCTCGCTTTCTCCAGCTGACAACTCGCCTAACGGGTCGAGAAAATCTCGACCGCGTCTGGGAGTCTCGTCAACTGGCCTGATGGGGACACCGTGAGACCAGTGGCCGGGCCGAGAGGTTGACGTCGGCTGACAGGGGAGAGGGATTCTTCCGGCCCCAAGAGCATCAACCGTGAGACTTACTCCTTGTCTTCTTTTGGACCGAGAAAACGGTCCAGAAGAAGTTGGATCCTCACCTTTTGTCGAGAGGGTCAGACAAAGATCCTTAAAAGAAGCTGAATAAGAGGCACCGAAAGATAGTGGGACAAATGCCGCAGCCGAGGTAGAAGCGGCCCGTGCCGCCTCCTCTTCGAGGGCGATCATCTGCTCGAGCTGATCTGCCGAGCCCACCGCCGCGGACACCGCCGACCGGGCCTCTTTTGACTTTACCGAGGAAATCTCTTCTGGGATGCCCCAGTTGTAAACGGGCAGCACGGTCTTCGAGGACGAGGCCTAAAAAGGAAGAGCACAGGTCGCAGGCTCGCGGGTCGCTCAAGGCCCAAGCAGTAGACATTGCGCGGAGCGCGATCCACCCCGAGACATCTTCTGCCCCGCGAAGGGCATCTCCCGAAACTGGAGTCGATTCTCCATCACAGCCATGAGAGAGAAGACCAAGTCTTTTAGTAAAAATCTTTAATTTCAAAATTCAAGAATTAGGAATCAGTCTTATACGCAGAGCGCTGAAGAGGGAACCTGAGCTTCTAAGCGTAAGGAAGATCTGCGCCATGGGGCGGAGCCGAGAGTTTTACCACCCGGTGGGTGGAAGGAGCCAGCTTGAAGACCTTTCCGCAAGATGACAAAGCACATTTGCTTGAGCTGAAGGATACTGCTTTTTTCAACTGCGAGCTGTGTGAGAAATTCTATATTGCACTTGATATCTGCAACAACGTGCACTTTGCTTAATTCTGTGGGAGGTGAAACTAACTACCCTTGGTAATTGCTTTTATTCACATATTTATTTAGGGTTTAACCAAGAAGGGCTTGTAAACTCTGTTTATCTTGTTAGTAACTTCAGAAGGATTTAAATACTGCATTTGGGTAGGTCCTTGAGGTAGCTAGATTGTCTACTAGGATTTGCTGACAGTTAAACTATTTTTAAATTTCAGGTGGCTGAGGAGTTGAAAAAGAAACTTGCAAACTCTGCTTATCTTGGAAGTAACCTCATAAGTGTTTAAATACTTCATTCTGGTTGTCCCTTGGGGGTAGCTGGATTGGCTACTAGGCTTTTGAGACTGAAACTATTTTTAAATAATTTACTGGTGCGTAGGAGTTTGTGATAGTTAAACTCTTTTTAAACAGAGTTACTGGGGTTAAGGAGTGGTCACAGAAAACCTGCAGTGTAAACAGGAAAAGACAGTCTTTCAAGCAACAGAGGGTGGTGGATTAAGGTTTACGCTTGTTTGTTACAATTCTTAAGATTTTCAGTGCAGGAAGAGTTTAAAGCACAGCTGACTTATTTTGGGCGGATAGCTCAGAGCACAAACCACCAGGCCTGTTTTGGGGCTGGAAGGTTTACCTGTGTCTGACTTGGATGTGTGATTTTTCTCTGATTGATTAGCAGGGCATTTCTATCAAATTGTTGTGTAGGGCATCTTCCTGACAGGAAGGCACTCATTGCAGCAGTGGGTCGAGCTTCCAGCTGATTGTTTTGCGAGGGCACAGTTTAGGCCCAACCCCTTCCCACCCTCACCCCACCCACCCTGGAAATAGTTCCTTTATACCTGGGGTTCTGACATCATTTCCTCAAGAGTGCAAGGTGCATGTCACTGTCATATCCTCTCTAGCACACTGCACTGACAATATAAGCATAAACATTGTATAATATAAATATATATTTCTACATTACAAACCAATCACACACAAAAAAAAATGTGGGAGTAGTAATGTAATGGCTGTGGGCAGCAGTCTCTCCGGGAGTCTTTCTGGAGGCTGAGATGCTGCCCTATTTGCAGACAACTGTCTGCCCTGAGGGAGAAGTTGTCTGCCTCAGGCCACACTGACAGTAGTACGGGACCTTCCCCAGGCCACAATGGACAGTAGGAAGGGACCTCCCCATCCAGGGAGCACCAGAACCACCACCACTACCTCAGAGGTTGCAAAGAAAGCACAGCAGCTGGACCACAGTGGCTCAGGGAGGATGAGGATGGTGAAACAGAGGCACACCCAGTCAGATGTTACACGCCACAATCCATACTAGCATTCTGGGGAGCATAGCTCCCATAGATACACCCAGAGAGGAGACTAAGGAGGCTGAGGACAACTGTCACAAGGGAGGCCCACAGGAAGGAGGCAGAGGACACCACAAGGAAAGGAAGCAGTTCCTGGTGGGGGACCTGGATTATTAGGGGATAGAACTGGGAGGAGCTGGGAAATCTGAAGTAAGGTGCCTGCCTGGTGCCATGGCTTGAGGGACAGGGAGCATCCTCAGGATCACAACAACAGTTGCAAGGGATTCTGAGCTGGACGAATTGTCCACCTAGGGACAAATGACTTGGCTCATCATGAGGTTAGAGCAGTGCAGGAGGACATTGCAGAGTTGGGGAGGGCCTAGACAAGTAGCAAACACAGTATCCTTCTCAGAGGTGCTGCCTGTCAAAGGCATGGGGAGGCGAGGTACTGGCACCATGCAGTTTAATGAATGGTTGAAAAATGGTGCGGAGCACAGGGGTTTGGCTTCATTGGGACTGGGGTTCCACCTGAGGACACCAGCCTATACTGGCAGGATGGTCTGCATCTGTCCAGGAAGGAACAAGTCTTTTGAGCAATCGGTTTAAATGCTTCATTGGCAAGCTTTTAAACTAGTCAATGGGGAGGCACTGACAAGCAGCAGAAAATCCCAGTCTCCTACAAAACAGGGTACTAAATGAGAAAAGACCAAGGTAGAACGGTCATGGGGATGCTGCAACAGAAGGTAAGGCCATCAAAAATGGAGAGCAATGAGTACCAATGCCTGCATTTCTAGGTAACAAGCTTCCTGAATTAGTGGCCTTGATGGAGGAGGAACATCTGATATCGTGGCAGTCACAGAAACATGGTACACACAAACCATGACTGGGACGTAAACATACCAAGATACACTATCTACAGGAGGGACAGGGAGGGTAAAAAGGGGAGGAGTAGTCTTACATAAGGGAAGGAATAAAAGCAACAGAACAAAAGGGTAAACAGGAGGAGAAGAAGCACTGTGGGTAAATTTGGAGACAGGCAATGGCACCACAATCCGCACAGGGGTTGTATACAGACCCCCTTCTCAGGGGAAGGAAGTGGACAAGGAAATGATAGAAAGTATACTTAGAATGGCAAAAAAAGGGGAGATATTGCTGATGGGTGATCTGAATATGCCAGATGTTAACTGGAGCGCAGTTGCAGCCGCCACTTTGAAGAGTGCAGTTATTCTAGATGCCCTACAGGGGGCATGCCTTAGACAACTAGTACTGGAGCCCACGCGAGAGGGAGCAATATTAGACTTGATACTCTCAAATGGAGATGGAGAGAGGATCACAGATGTAGAAGTGGGTAGCCATCTGGGAACTAGCACCATCCGAACAGTATGGTTCATAATAAACACAGCAATAGAGTCAAGCCATACAAAGACAAAAGTACTGGACTTTAGGAGGGCTGACTTTGCTAAAATGGGTGAGTGCCTAAGGAATGCACTAGCAAATGGGCGAAGGAGGGGTGGAAGAACAATGGGGAATAATAAAACTGCCATCACAGAGGTAACGAGCCTTTGTGTGGAAGCAAATAAACAAAACAAGACGATGTAAGAAACCACTATGGTTCTCAAAGGAAGTGGCAGTGAAGGTTCAAGAGAAAAGAAAGCATTCAGGAAGTACAAGGAATCGCAGCAGGAGCAGGACAGAGAACTGTATCAGTTAAAGCAAAGGAGGCTGGGAAGGCAGTCAGAACAGCAAAGGCCCAAACTGAGGAAAAGATAGCCAACTCAGTTAAGAAGGGGAATAAACCTTTACAGGTACATCAGGGAGCAAAGGAAGACCAAGGAGGGATAGTGAGGCTTAATAAAGGGGAGGAGGTGGGCAGAGGAGAATGTGAAAAGGCAGAGATACTAAACAAATATTTTGCTCAGTATTTACAAAGGAAGAGGGGAGGTACATAAAACAAAACAGTAGTAACACTCTGGATACAGAAGTTGATACCAGCCCATTTACAGAAGAAAGGGTTCTGAAAGAACTCTTAAACTGAAGGTGGACAAAGCAATGGGGCCTGATGGGATTCATCCCAGAATTCTAAATGAACTAAGGGTAGAACTAGTGACACCACTGACTACCCTCTTAACAAATCATGGGAGGATGGGGTGGTACCCGAGGACTGGAGGAAGGCAGATGTGATTCCCTTCACAAAAGTGGGAGCAAGGCAGAAGCAGGAAACTATAGACCTGTTAGTTTAACCTCAGTGATAGGGAAAATGATGGAATCACTTCTAAAGGAAAGAACTGTCGCGTATCTGGAGGCCAGAAGGGCACAGGACCCTAGGCAGCATGGATTCACAGCGGGAAGGTCATGCCAGACGAATCTGATAGATTTCTTTGACTGGGTGACCAAAGTAGTAGATCAGGGAGGGGCTGTGGACATGGCCTACCTAGACTTTAGCAAGGCATTTGACACAGTCATACTAACATACTAACATACTATTTGCCAGCAGATTAGGCCTTATGGTCTATCAAGTCTGCTCGAACCTAGATCCTTAGTTGGGTGCCGAGACCCTCCCATCCCTTGTGCTCCAGAAACCCCTATCATCCATCCCCACCCCCCCGGGACAGGCCATCATCTGATACATCCACTTTCTGTGTCTGTCCCACCTCTCTTAAAGCTCTCCACTGTGGATCTCTGAACCAGCTCACCAGGCAAAGCATTCCAAGGGTCCACCACCTCTCAGTGAAAACCTCCTCCTCTTTCCCTCACCCCTTCCACCTTCCAACTTCAAACCATGCCTCTGGTGATGCCTCCTGCTTTAGTCTAAAGATCCCTCCATGTTTACTCCTATTTATTCCCTTGAGGTACTTGAAGACCTCAATCATGTCCCCCCTGTCCTCCTCTCCTCCAATGAAAACAGGCAGAGCCCTCAAGTCTGTCCTCGTAAGTCAAATCCCCCAGCCTCGTATCATCTTTGTTGCCCTCCTCTGTACCCTCTCCAGGAGCTGTATGTCCCTCTTCAAGTGTGGTCTCCAGTACTGTACACAGTACTCAAGGTGTGGTCTAACCAGTCCATTGTACAGTGGCAGAATCACTTCCTTGCTCCTAGAGGTGATCCTCATGATGCATCCCAACATCCTGTTTGCCTTGCTAGCTGCTCTCCTGCACTGCTCAGTGTTATTCATACATGTATCCACCATGACCCCTAGGTCTTTTTCCCCTGTTGAGGCTTCCAGCACCTCCCTCCCAGGGTGTACATGTGTTTAGGTTTCCGACCAAGATGCAACACCTTGCACTTGGTGATATTGAAATTTAATTTCCATGTGAGCCCAGCTTCCAGGGTGTCCAGGTCCCTTGCAGGGGCCAACCTCCCCTCTTCTCTCAACTACTGCTCCCATCTTGGAGTCATCCGCGAAGAGACTCATTTCACACCCTATACCATCCCTGATGTCTGATATGTATGCATTAAACAGGATTGGACCCAGGACCTGAGCCCTGTCGTGGCAGTCCCACACAAAGATTAATATATAAGTTAGCCAGCCTGGGAGTGGGTCCCAAGATGACAGCCTGGTAAAGAATTGGCTAGAGAACAGGACACAGAGAGTAATAGTAAATGGAGTCCACTAGAAGAAAGGAGGGTTACTAGCGGGGTACCGAGGGTTCAGATAGGACTAGTCCTCTTCAATGTCTTTATAGCTACATTGCAGAAGGACTGGAAGGAAAAGTATGTCTTTGCAGATGACACTAAGATCTGCAACAGAGTTGATGCACAGGGTGGGGTGGAAAGGATGAGAAGGGACTTGCAAGGTTAGAGGAATGGTCAAATGTATGGCAGCTTAGATTCAATGCTAAGAAGTGCAAGGTAATGCACCTGGGAAACAAAACCCAGGGAAGAGTACACAATGGGAGGTGAGATACTAACAACAACAAAATGGAAAGGGACCTGGGGTAGTCATATCAGATGACCTAAAGGTGGGCAAGCAATGTGAGAAGGCAGCAAGGAGGGTTGGGGATACTGGGATGCATAGGAGAGGCATCACCAGTAGAAAACAGGAAGTTATTATCCCTCTGTACAGACAGCTGGTGAGACCCCATCTGGAGTACTGTGTGCAGTTCTGGAGACCCAATCTCCGCAAAGACATAGACAGGATGGAAGCTGTCCAGAGGAGGGCAAATTAAAATGGTGCAGGGTCTGCACCGGAAGACATATGAAGAGAGACTTAAGGAGCTTAATATGTATAGCCTCGAGGAAAGGAGGGAGAGGGGGACATGATAGAAACTTTCAAGTACCTCAAGGGAATCAACAAAGTCCAAGAGGGTAGCATCTTTCAAAAAAAGAGGTGTGCAAGAACAAGAGGGCACAATTTGAAGATAGAGGGGGCGGCTCAGAGGTAATTTAAGGAAGTATTTTTTCACAGAGAGGGTTGTGGATGCATGGAATGGCTTTCCGGAGGAGGTTGTGGAGTCAAAATCAGTGGTGGAATTCAAGCATGCATGGGATAGTCATAAGGCAATTCTGGGGGTTGGGGGTAGGAAGAAGTAGGCTGCTGGTTAACTAGGATCTGCAGCTTATCCAGTAGGTAGGGAAATGGGCAGACTGGGTGGGCCAAGCGGTCCTTATCTGCCGTCACATTCTATGTTTCTATTTAAAGCAGCAAGGAACCTGCCAGACAGTGTGGATGAACAACATATCCATGTCCCTAGAAACACATATGTCCATCTGAACAAGGAAGCGTCCTGGCTTGAGCACTGTGTCCAAGGCTTGAAGAGCACAGAGAACAGCTCTCACCTCTAGGATATTGATGTAGAGGGACTCCTTGGTCGAGGACCAGGATCCCTGGGTCTTTTTTTTTTTTTTTTTAAACTTCATAGTTATTGTTATGTTGAACAATCATACAGTTTGAATACAAGCATAAGTACTAACCTACAATCTTTGGGAAAACCCCATAAGGACACCACTCCTCTTAATACACACATCATAATGTGATTAATACTTTGAGATACATCACTGAGGGGAAATAAAAACATTAACATCCTAAAGTTCTGAATAAAAGCTGCAAAATGAGCCCATAAGGTGTGTGGTATTAATTCGGTAGTCATTTTAAAAATAATCGGCCGGCCGGTGGTGCATAGAGTTGAGGCGCTGGCGCCATTTCTTACCACGCCAGCTACCCGGTTCAAGAATGGACTCTGTGCTGGGGTTGAAGAGGAAGGATCGAGCATCCGGGGACTACTCTCTCCCTGGGGTGGGTTAGGATTTCATGGTCCTTTGCAGCAGCACCGTGGAGACTAGAGCATTGCAGAGGAAGCATTTCAAGGGGAACACCAGAAAAATGGAAATACCGCTCTGGAGACTGTCCGGATGACATCTGCCGGCCTAAGGACACCTCCGAAGACTCCCGGGAGGCCACGCAAAGCCTCAGCAGCACCTGGGATCGAAAGAAATAGTGTGCCGGTTTTCTCCCACCGGTGCCTTCCCCCTCGGAGGAGAGGGACCCACCCGCTACAGGGTTACGCCGGGCTATACCGAGGTTGGCTGCGGATTTGAGGCAAGGTAGCTTGTGTGGAGATAGTAGGGGGAATGTCTGAGGGGTCATGGCAGCCTGAAGGAGAGGCAGCTCCTGAGCACGATAGGGGCCAAAACTAGATTAAAAAAAAAAATCCCAAAAGTCCTCCTCCTCCACCAGGGTGGAAGGGAACTGCCACGCTCCAACCATTCACTAAAGCACTTAATGTGCAAATACTCTATAAAGAGCAATGCTTCCCGATTACATTTCTCAGCAACATTTAACAAGTTAGAAAAGTATTTTATACATTGAAACAGAGCAGAAAAATAAGCCTGAGCAATGTTTAACCCTCTCAACAATCCTGAGTTAAAGAACTTAATTATAAAAATATCATAACCCACAAAACTCAGCATAACATTACACTTAATGTCCCAATGGGGTAGACACATACCTCTTCAGAGCTGGAATTAAACAAAGAAAAATATTTCTCAGTTTAGTCCAGAGTTCCTAAGCTCCAAAGTGACAATCACCCCATCAAACACCCTCTGTAAATTTCTTCAAGTTAAGCCGCCTTCATGAAGCTTCATCATCCTCAGAGGAAGTAGCCTCGCGTTCCACCTCTCTAGCTCTGATCGACGAATGTTTCTGTGCCCATCGCAGGGCCTCAGTTGGGTCAGAAAACAGGAAGACCTTGCCCAGATGTGTGATATGAAGTCAGGCTGAAAAAATAAGGCCACTGGAAATATTCGCCTCCCTCAACATCGCTCTCGTGCTGTCAAATTTTTTTCCCTTTTGCCTCGTACCGTATCCTATATCTGGGAACAACCAAACCTGTTCCCCATCCTGCAGAAGTATGCGTTTTCGTTTTGCCAAGGCCAGGATATAACCCTGTTATCCTACCCCATCCGTTACTACCACCACTGCCCTCGGTGCTTCAGGGTTATCTGGTCTGCCACAGAGTGTCACGACAGGACTTCTGGATGCGTTGTGCGTGATCTGAGACACCTTCTCTGAGCTGTTGCACCAGCCATTCCTGGACGAAGAGGAGGAGGAGGAGGAGAATATTCCCCTCGCAACACTCTGGCAGGCCCAGAATACAAATGTTAGCAGTCCTTGCCTGGCTTTCCAGACTTTCCAGATGGGATCTCAGGTGGGCATTTTCTTTTACCATGGGTGTCGCTGCTCCCATCGCTGAGTTGGCTCATTTTGTAGCTTCGACCGAAGCATTCTGAACTGTCTCCACAGTAACCTCAATCCCAGCCACCTGATTTGTTAATGCATCAAATTTATCGGATAAGCCTGATAATGAAGCTATCAGTCTATTCGTCTCGATACCCAAAGTTTGAAGGGTCTCTTCAGGTAGCAGATCGTCTGGCTTGGTGTTCTGGTCTAGCTGTGACTGCGTGGTTGGCACTTCTGCAAAAGTTTTAGTTTTAGCTCCTGTACCGAACCTTTCTCCATAACAATTCAGCTTCATGTGGTGCTTTTAAAATATCAATTCTGATGGATAATTTCCGTACTTAAACGTGATTTTAGTTGGTTAAGTTGCAAAGCTCTTTCAGAAAACCTCCATCTGCTCAGGCTCCATAGCACCCCCCCCACCAGGATTCCTGGGTCTTGTGTATGCCTAGATGCGCACTCCATCTCGAATTTGAAGCATCTGTGGTAAGGATTTGGTTAGGAACTTCTCTGAAAGGGAATCCCTTCCCGCAAGGTGGGAGACATCATCCACCAGAGTAGTTCCAAGCAAACTGGTCCTGTGATAGAGACTGGCATGTCCAGGTCGTCCCATCTTTGGTCCCATTGGACCCAAAGGGGCCACTGGATTGTCCACATCTGGAGTCTCGCAAAAGAGACCGATGATGGACGCCGCCATGTGACCTAACAACCAGAGCAGAAGTCTGACTGGCATGGTGGAGGCTGAACAGATTTGCCTGGCTATAGCCCGAACGCGCTCTGCCCTGCCTGTGGCAGAAAAGTCCTTCCCTTGACTGTGTCTAGGAGGGCCCCTATGAATGGCAGGAACTGTGAGTGGATCAGGGACAACTTTGCTGAGTTGACAGTGATCCCCAGACTCTGAAAGAGTGCAAGTATCCTGAATGGCACTCAGAAGGTGTTATCTGGACTGGGTCAGGAGGAGCCAATCGTTCCAGTATGGAAACACAAAGTCCCCTCCTCCGAAACATTGTGGCCACCACCACCAGGCACTTCGTGAACACCCTCGGAGCTGATGAGAGGCCGAAGGGCAATGCCCTGTACTGGAAATGCCTGCCCTGGAAAGCGAACCGGAGGCATTTCCTGTGACATTTTGCTATCACAGTGGTGTATGGGGAAGGGGCCGCAGAGTTCAGGGCAGACCTATGAAATGCAGCACTGTAGAGGTTGTCAAGTTTAGAGCAACCAGTCTGAAGGCAACAGCATCCACATCATCGCTGCAGTCAAAAGCTAGTACAATCATTTGCTCAACAATATGTTCCTTAGTACAAAGGGAGAGACCTCCATGCAGTCTATAAAGAGCTTCTAACTTAGCAAAGCACTTTTAGTAATGACTGAGTTTAAGGGATACAGTCAGCTTTTTGCTGACAAAATGTGCATGCAGCCATCTACTGTACATGCCTTATTTAAGAGATTTACCAGGAAAGGCATACTGAGCGGAGTACCGCTCGATTCCAGATACGCCCTGGGGGTAGGGGGTTACATGGGCCTTGAGGTGGCAATATATATTCGCCACTCCCAGTACATTATTATTCTACCTCAGTTTTGATAACATTTGCAATTTCATTCGTCCCAACAATCTCTGCAACCACGGGAGCCTCAACTGCATTCACATTACAACATGGTGCGGAAGCGCCATCAAAACCGTATATGGACGAGTTGGATTTTTTTTTTATTATATATCATCTGTTCACTTGTAAAACTAGGTAGTAAGCTGATACAAGTAAAGTAAGATCCTTTGAAAATTGAGAGCAGTAAAATGATTGAATTAGTGACTGCTGTTGCAAGCTGCAATTCTAGGCATGTGTGCATGCCCACAGTCATGGCTTGCAAGTTCAATCACTAATTAAACCATTTTATAGCTCTCAGTTTTCAAAGGGACTTACCTTACTTGTATCAGCTCACTACCTAGTTTTACAGAGTGTACTTGGATAATAGTGTACAAATAAATCACAACTCGTCGATGTAAGAGTTTGATGATGCTCCAGCGCCATGTGAGGTAAATGCGCTGGAGGCTTCTGCGGCTAGAGAGATGGTTGGGATGAACGAAACTGTGAAAGTTATCAAAACTGAGCTAAATTAACAACATACTGGGATTGGGACATGTACACTGCTATCTCAAGGCATGTAGATGGCTGCATGCACATTTTTGTGATTTACAAAAATACTTGGCAAAAGCAGACAGTGTCCCTTTAAAGTGTGATGTTAAATTCTTGATCACGCAAGAGACAGATACTTCTGCTGCATTTTCTTACATCAACATAAAGACTGGGGCCCAGATATTCAAACTGTGCCAGGCTGTGGTGCAAGCCTGGGCGCTGCGCAGGGGCATTGACTGTGCGATATTCAACGGAGCTGCGCCATGCCTCAGCATTGTTGAATATCGCACCCTGACCACCTGCAGTGTGCATGGCACAGTGGCACTGCGCCAGCACCAGTGGCCAGAGTGGAGCATGTGGATGCGCTAGTTCAAGTTCCATTGCGCAAGGCGCAGCAACCGCAATATTCAAAAGCTGACATGCAAATGGGGCCATAATGTATGCAAGGTGCACATGGGGCCATTTTCATGTCATTATGGCCCCATCTGCACGCAGGTGCACCAATCCCAGATGACTTGCGCCTGGCGCCCTGCCAGGCAGCAGCCGTCTGACCGACGCCTCGCAGCGCCATCGCGGCTATTCGTAGTGACAAAAAGAGTCTTGCCATTCCCTGGTGGCTCAGTGACCGCTGCCCATCGATCGCGACTTAAGTGTGTTAAGATAAATTCCGATCCCTGGTGGTCCAGTGGACTCAAGTCTGCCCGATCGCGGGCTTAATGTGACAGAATATTACACCTATATCCCTGGTGGTCCACTGGACCCCCCTCCCCACTGATCCCCACCCCCGCTCCCCCAAGGATTCAGAATGTATCTATTTTTCACACTTAAGCCCGCGATCGGGCAGAATTCGTCCACTGGACCACCAGGGATTCAGAATTTATCTTTTAACACACTTAAGCCCGCAATCGGGCGAGCAGCGTCCACTGGACCACCAGGGATATGGGGGGGGGGTTCTTTATTTTACTAATGCCCGTGATCGGGCATGGGGGGCACCACCAGGAGGTGCAGCCGGAGCTCGGGTGGCCACCCACAGGTGGCAGCTGTCGTGTTGCACCCTGCAATGCGGCAGCTCACCTGTGGGTGGCCATCCGTTGTACTTTTTTTTTTTTGATCAACTTTGTGCTGGCGCAGGTAGGGGTTGCGCATGCATGGCTCCTCACATCCCGGGCTGAATATCAGGCTGTGCAGAGCGTGCATGGGCACGCCCACCCTACCTGTGCCTGCATACATTACTGATGCGCTCCGGCGCATTGGGATTTGTGCCAGGCGCAATTCCCTTTTGAATAGCACGCCAAGACATTGCTGCCGCGCCGAACCCTTTGGAATATCTGGGCCAGGGGTTCTCAACCACCCATACCACATGGAAACTGCATTAGCTAGGTACCTTTATGCTGCATCATTAACATCTGCTACCATTTTGCAGCTCCCAAAACCACTGCTTATGCGGTCTTTTGTTTAAGAGGTAAACTGTCTCAGGGATAACATTTTGCTAGAGTATTTTCACCTAATGTATGGTGTATGCCATCGATTTTGCAAATTATATTGTTCAGTGAAGGTTTACTAGCTTATAGTTTGGCAAACATTTCAGGTTTTGCCACAAAATGCCACTGAACCAAGTTTTCTTTTTACTTCACAGCACTAAGGGACACCTCCTATTGATAAGGATAGATATATCTCTGCAGACAGGCAGATATATGGACAGACTGACAGACAAACACACAGAGAAGCAGAAAGCAGCACACAAAGACATGAATAGAGTGTGTGGGGGCAGACCTCGTTATCTTGAAGGCGTCCGGCAGAGAGATGGTGTGGGGCCCTGTGTTCTCGCTCATTCCATACAGCTCATAAACAGGGATGCTGAGACTCATGAAGAACTCTAGTGTGTCCTTTGTGATGGGAGCTGCCCCAGTGTAGCACTTGTTGCAACGGTCCAGTCCCAGA
This sequence comes from Neoceratodus forsteri, assembly GCA_016271365.2. Taxonomy (NCBI): domain Eukaryota; kingdom Metazoa; phylum Chordata; order Ceratodontiformes; family Ceratodontidae; genus Neoceratodus; species Neoceratodus forsteri. The sequence goes on along the minus strand of CM057449.1, from coordinate 363,616,065 downwards.
GCTGCACGGACCTTCTTAAACACCAGATTGTTGGCCAGCATGAATCCCCAGGGGACAGTGTTATTGCTGAAATAAAAATGACAGGCAGACATAAACATTTGGGCTTTAACCAAGTTAAAAAGAAACTTTTTGTTAACTAACAAAATAGATGTAAAGGCCGAGATGACAAAGATGACAGTAATCATGAAGTCTAAATAGGGCACAGGTTTTTTTCTTTTTTTTTTTTATTACAGTTTTTGGCCATTAAAGACAGTAAGCAGAAGCCCATTTCCAGGTGTGTCCTGGGAGCACAGGGAAGTTCACAGATTTACCCACAGTCGCACAGAATGCAAGAGGGGGTTTATGGGATTCAAATCCAGTTGTCCAGCTTTGCAGCTCAGTGGTCTTAACCACCACCATCCAACAGCTGAGCTCTATTAAGGCCCTGCAAAACATCCCCCTGCCATATATCAGTCTTCTTCCACAGATACTCGTGCCAGTACAACCCAAGGATTAACCATGTACTACTCTTAGAGGCCCCCAGGCACTTATCCAACTATGGCAAAATGGAACTCCGCTGGGCTGCCCCTACTTATTTGAATAAATTACAAAGTTCCCTTAAACTGAACACTGACTAGTCTGAAGCCCTTCAAAAGCTTTATTAGAAAGTCACTGCATGATAAATGTATTTGCCAATAGAGACATAGCCTCCCAAGTCAATGTTATTAGCTACTTCCTCCGATACTGTTCCCCTCTTTTTTGTGCAATAATTGAATGTCTATACTTCTGTACACCATGCACTATTTTAAGCAATGACAGAAACACAGAATTTGATGGCAGTTAAGGACTGCTTGGCCCACCCAGTCTGCCCATTTCCCTACCTAATGGAGAAGCTGCAGATCCTAGATAATCAACAGCCTACTTCCTCCTACCTACACCCCCTACAATTACCTTATGTCTATCCCATGCATTCTTGAACTCCACCAGTTTTTGACTCCACAACCTCCTCAGGAAGGCCGTTCCATGCATCCACAACCCTCTCCGTGAAAAAATACCTTCTCATATTACCTCTGAGCCATCTCCCCCCTCCCCCATCTTCAAATTGTGCTCCCTTATTCTTGCACACCTCTCTCTCTGAAAGATGCTACCCTCTTAGACTTTGTCAATTCCCTTGAGGTACTTGAAAGTTTCTATCATGTCCCCCCTCTCCCTCCTTTCCTCAAGGGTATACATATTAAACTCCTTAAGTATCACTTCATATGTCTTCGGGTGCAGACACTACCATTTTAGTTGCCTTCCTCTGGACTGCCTCCATCCTGTCTATGTCTTTGCAGAGACTGGGTCTCCAGAACTGCATGCAGTACTCCAGATGGGGTCTCACCAGCTGTCTGTATAGACTGATAACTTCCTGTTTTCTACAGTGATGTCTCTCCCTATGCATTTCAGTATCCCACCAGCCCTCCTTACTGCCCTCTCACATTGCTTGCCCACCTTTAGGTCATCTGATAGGACTACCCCCAGGTCCCTTTCCATTTTTTTGCTAGTATCTCACCCCCCATTGTGTAGCCGATTATGTGAGGGATTAATGAGCTGGTAGTTAATCCAAGGAAATGACAGGCTTAAGAGGTTGTCATTGCAATTATAAATATAATCGCAATTACAATTTCATAATTCAATCTCAGTACTTTTTTAGTGACGTGGCAGGCGCCATTCAGCATGACTATGTCGATGTTGCATGCCACACAGTGGTAGCTGAATCAATCATTTCTAAGAAGATAATGACTGATCCAGTAGGCAAACAGGAGCCTCTATAGGCTCAAATATCTAGACTTATCAAGATGTATACTGTCCTCTATAGTGAATATTTTGCTGCCTCTGTTCACTGATCTGCGTTGTAGTTTTGATCTGCTGTACTATTACCAGTCCTAATCAGGCTTCCTTGTAAATAAGCACTGCTCAAATGGAACTTTCTTCCATGGTAAAAAACAAATACAAATTACAAATACATGGGGGGTATGATCAGAGGGTGTAGGGCATACCCAAGAGAGGGAGCGAGAGGACTACAGTTAAATCCTGTCTCGGAAGAAAAGGGTGCTCATTTCCTGGAGGTGGATGAAGCTCCTGGTTCAGACAGGTTGCACCTTACAGTACTGGGGTGGGGGGAGAGAGAAGAGACACTTGCAGCTCAGTTAACAAATCTGTCAAACTGTTCCCTAGAGACAGAGGCGATTCCAGCAGACGGAAGGATGGCTAATGTGGTGCCGCTTCACATAAGCGGGGCATGGATGATTAGGGTAGACTGCTTAGTCTAACCTTGATTGTAGGAGAGCTGCTGCAAACCATCCTTAACAGACAGCAGTGCTCCCAGATTGATTTGACTTTCCTGTAACCCCAGGTCAATTTTTTTGTGTTTTCCTGTATATTACATTATTTTGTATGGAAGTCAAATGCTCCGGTTTCCTGTATAACAGATGCAAGTTTATGGGAAGAATTTCCCTGTAAAATACAGGGATCCCTGTGGGTCTGGGATGCCTGCAGATGGCCATTCTTAGAAACAGATGGGTTGCAAGACAGAAGGCAGCATGATCTTGCAAAGTTAACTATTAACTTATTTGACAGATCACAAAGGTAGAAGACAGGAGCCAAGCAGTGGATGTGTTGCATCTCAGCATTGGCAAGGCCTTCAATTCCATTCTACACAGAAGACTAAAAAAAAAAGGCAAGGTGATATGGGGTAGGGGACAAACTGATCAGGTGGAAAGGTAATGGGAACAGGAAGGCAAAGGTGGTCATCAATCAGGCACACTTGAGCTCAGGTAGTTGTGTGCCGAGTACCTCATGAATCAGTTTTTTTTTTTTCCCCCTCCTACGTGCCCCAGAGTTACCTCTCCTGTCAGGCCGCCATGGACCCAGACATTCCCCTACTAGCTTCCCTCAGCCACCTACCTCATATCTGCAGCCTTCCTCGGGCTAGTCCAGTGTAACCCTGCACCGGATGGGTCCCCCTCCGAGGGGAAAGGCACCAGCGGGGGCGGAACCAGCACACTATTACTTTCTCGGACTCTCGGAGCTGCTGAGGCAATTGTGGCTCTCAGGGAGTCTTCAGGGATGTCCGGGGCCGGCGTCCGTCATCCGGTTAACTTCCGGAGCGGATTTTCCGTTTTCTTGTTCCCCCTTGTTGCGTCGCTACCTGCAGTGCCTCCAGTCTCCACTGGGGGCCGCTGCATGAGCAAAGATGTTCCCTAACCCACCCAGGACAGGAGAGCAGTCCGTCGGACGCTCGATCCTGCCCTTCCCCTGCCGACCCCCCGATACCCGAGTCCGTTCCCGAACCCGGGTCGCCGGTGTGGGTCGAGGTAAGGCGCCAGCGCCTCAACCCTCTACGCCACCGGGCCCGCATGAATCAGTTCTGAGACAAATGTGCTCCAATATCATTTGTGATATAGAAGAGGGACTCCAAGTACCTCTCTTTGCTTATTACACACATGCCCGTGGCAGAGTTTATAATGAAGAGCGAATTAGAGAAATGAAGACACCTGGAAAAAAATAGGGAAATCTGTCCCAGTTATGGCAACTAAAGTTCACCATAAAAAACTGCGAAGTGATCCACACTGGTAGAAAGAACCCTAACATGGACTACGGGACAGGTGAGTAAGGATGGAGCAGACGAATGAGGAGAGTTACATAGTGGCGTCATCATTAGTGTCTGCCTCAAGTTCACTGCTCGGAACAGCAAAGCATATGGGAAGGCAAACAGGATGCTAGGATATACAGGAAAGGGCACAGGAGGAAGGAAATAATACTGCCCATATACAGGTCCCTGGTAAATACTCACCTGGAGTACTGAGAAACGTTCTGGAGTACAGACCTCAACAGGGACTGCACAAAAACACACAGGTTACTCACCTATAACAGTAGTTCTAGGAGTGGTATATGATGTTCATCCACACTGTCTAGCAGATGCCTTTCCCTTTAATTTCTGCCGGAACGTCTTCAAACTGGGTCCTCCCACACACAAGGGTGGTAAAACCCACGGCTCCGCCCCTGGATGCCAGATGTTAGTCCGCTGGAAGACAGGTTGTGCACCTGAGCCTGGGGAGGTCGGGTAGAAAGTACAGTTATGCAAGACCTTACCATAACAGTAGATCTTTGAGGAGTGTCTCTCGCAGCAGGTAATACACTTTGGTCGTCACCACAGGTCACTGTGGCGCATGGCAGCTCTTCTAGCAGTCTTTTCCAGGGGCCGCTAACACATGACATCACCTTCCTGTTTCCTATATAAGTGTGGGCGGTCCCTGGTATCCTCAGTTCCCCCCACCAGATTCAGCTCGTAAAGCAAGGACAGAGGGGAAGCAGAGATACCATAGGTATCCCAACCCAAAAGTCACAACCAGAATTTGTTCTAGAGAAGGAGGGTGGGATCGTACCTGCTGCAAGAGACACTCCTCAAAGATTGGTTATAGTAAGGTCTTGTGTAACTGTACCTTCTTCCACAGAGTTATCTCTTGCAGCAGGCAATACACTTGGGATGAATCCCAGGCAGTAAACCCAAGAAAGGTGGAGTTATGACAGGAGGCCTTGTAGACAGTTTGGCCAAAGGCCATCCTACGACGTGAAGCAACGTTGAAGTTGTAATGCTTTGTGAAAGTATGAATTGTGGACCAGGTAGCTGTGTTGCAAATATCTGTGAGAGAGGCCCTTTAAAGCAAGCCTCAATGGTGGTCATAGCTTTGGTAGAATGGGCTTGGACAGTTCCTGGTAATGGCTTGTTGTATTTTGAGTAAAAAAATGTTATACAGTGAGCTAGTTAATTGGAGAGGGTCTGTTTAGTGACTGGGAGACCTCCCTGCTTGAGGCGAAGGTAACAAAAAGCTGAGGTCTTTCTAATCAATTTAGTTTGATTAGTAACGTAATATACAATGGACATCTAGAATATGTAGGAGGCATCCACCTCGACTGGAGTGTACAGGATAATATACTTGTAACTCCTGGGACTGATTTAAGATGTGTTCAAACACTGCCTTAGGTAGAAATAAAGGGTTGGTATGAAGTGGCACTCTGTCTTTGTGAAAAATCAAATTAGGTTCTCTACACGAGGGCGTGAAGCTTGGAGATACACAGAGTTGAAGTGACAACCACTAAGAATAGTGTTTTCCAAGAAAGAAAACAGAGGTCACAAGTGGCTGCCGGTTCAAAGGGCTCAAGAGTTAATTTCTCCATTAGAAAATTGAGAGGGGGCGCGCTAATGAGCAGCTAGACCACAGGACGCGTTCCTCTCGAGCTCCTTAACCCCGAGACCAATAAAGATATAATTTTACATTTTAAACACCAAGTTTTTAGTTTACACAGCAGCAAATCGGTACAATTGGTGACAACGGCCGAGTACTTCTCGAATACAGCTAGTAAGGCAACGAGAAACACAGGCAAAAATGCAACCAACCAACCAGCGGGAACATCGGTGGAACCAGTAGGCCAGATCTTTTCGTCCGCGGAGCTGGCGGTTTTAGGTTGGGAGCTTACAACACAAGTCTTAGCAGCACTGAATCCCAGGTTGGGGAAGCTGGAGAACATTATAGAGGCTAAACTGCAAGAAATAGCTGAGCAAACAGCTTCCAATGGGGAATGACTGAGGTGGAAGAACGAACATTGCGGGTGGAAGACATAGTACACCCCCTGCCTGAACAAATGGGTGCTCTGGAGAAGGAGCTGGAAGACTTCAAGGAGGCCTTTGACTACCAGGAAAATTATCATCGCAGGCTCAACCTGCATGTGAAAGGCCTCCCAGAGGGATACGAGGGTCCCGATGTGCTGCAATTCTGCACAGAACAACTCCCCAGGCTCCTAGACCTGCAACTGAAGGGCGAAAACAAACTGGAGCAGGCACATTGAGCTGTAATGCCCAAACCAGCTGCAGGGTAGCCCCCTAGGCACATCATTATTCGCCATCTCGACTACCAAGATCGGGAGGCAGTGTTGCAGGCATTTAGACAAAAACAGTCTGTGCAAGTGGAGGGAGTAAGGATCTATATAGCACAGGACTATTCCACTCACCTGTTAAAGAAACGCAGAACCTTCAACCCCCCCATGGCTCAGTTAAGAGAGATGCAGACTGAAAATGTTCTGATCTATCCAGCGACCTTGAAAATAAAGTATGAGGGGGGCCACCTACTCCTGGGAGGTCCCTAAGGCAGCCAGCTTTGTAAGTGATCTGAAAAAGATGGGGTGAAGGAAAATGGCGGAAGAGATCCGAAAAGTGGAGCGGTACTCGCCGACTGACTAATGTTATGCCTCTGGTATTTGGTTTGGGGCCAAAGTTTTATTGCAACTGTTCGGAGTTTGTTTTTAAAAGTTGAACTTTTTCTGAGATGCTATGTCAAGGCTCCCCTGTGCGACAGACATGAGGACCCAACCCCTGTGATATAGGGCAGTCCATGGACATACTCCGACTAACCCCACGGACCCATCAGGAGCTTGAAAGGCGCAGAGAGAATGAGGCCTCAGAGGGGAGTTATTGCCAGGTCAAAGAACAGGCCCAGCGAGGAAGAGAGGTACCAACGGATGGATGATCACCAGACAGATATGGATGGCTGAAGGTAGGCTGGGTGGGGGAGCCCGGCGATGGGGGCTTGGCATGTCTTTCTCAGTGACAGTGTGCGGCCTGGGCCACCGGCTCAACCCTGCCAGCTGGCAATGGGACTTTATATAAACTGATACCACTCTGCATGCAAGACTGGTGAAAGAGGGCAGTGGGAGCTACAAGGGAGTGCAAACATAGGGAAGTTGGGGGTTCTGGGTCCGGGTGAGGGAGGAGGTGTGGGGGAAATAAAACAGTCGGGCAGCATGGAGGGAACAAGTTTAGATAGGAGAGTGTACCTTAACAGCAGCAAGATAAATATGCATTTCAGCTGAGGAGCAGCAGTCTCATCAATGTCATTACACATTTCTGCAGTAAATAATTGAGTACATGTAACCTTGGGAGACTAAATTTGGGCACACAGTTCCGTGGGCTGGGCTCGGGGGGCGAGGGAGGAAGGCTGCTCAATAGCAGATGGAGGGGTATCATGCTACTTGAGAGAGTAGAGACATATGTGGACTAAGAGAAGAGGGGAGGAGTAAGGAAAGATATGGTTGAACAAACAGTTAAAGGAAATACTGCAATGGAGAGGGAGGCTAGGGGGAAAGAGATAAGGGGAGGAGGGAGGTGCCGGGGGAAAGGCGAGTTTCAAAATGCATGGAGTGTTCTTGCTCCAATTTTGGTGGTGGAAAATTGGTGGGGTCATACCAGTGTTCTCGTTTTTATTATTGCTGTGTTATAATTTATGCATGCGAGAGGGCAGGTCCATTATCCTATTCCAATATGGATGGAAACTACAAGGGGATCATAATGAGGTTAGTGTTATGGATAGGGAAGGGCGTGAAGCGCCATGGCGATTAGCTCTAATTTGGTTGTCCAGTCCTGGAATGTCAGGGGCTTCTCTTCTCCAGCGAAAAGAAGGGCGATGCTAATACCACTTCGGAGGGCCCAGGTTAGAATCGCTCTTTTACAAGAAACCCATCTGACCCCAGGGGAGCATGCTAAGTTGAAAAGGGGATGGGTAGGTGCCTGTTACTTATATAATGCACATAAAAGGGGAGTGGCAGTATTAATCCACAAGGACTTACCCATGCAAGTTACAAAAACGGTGGTGGATCCCAGAGAGGGGAGATATATCTGTGTCGGGCACACTTTATGGCAAGATGATAATGGTGGGTAGTGTCTATGCCCCTGCTACTATGGACCCCAACTTTTATCAGGAGATTTTGGATATTCTGATGAGAGAGCAGTTTGAGGGCTTGATCCGGGGGGGGACGACTTTAATTGCATGCCAGACCCATTTTTTGATCACTCCCAGGGAAGGGGGGGAGAGATCCCTGTATTAGAAAATGGGGAGGGCCTGGCACAGCTTAACTTGGTGGACGTGTGGAGGACAGCTAATCCCAAGGGGAGGGAATATACCTTTTTCTAACCCCACAGAACCTGGTCACGAATAGACCACATCTATGCCTCCATGGGATGGAATGCAAGGTTGGACAGGGTGGAAGTTGGGATTATACAATTAATCGGATCATGCCCCAGTCACAATGACATTTAATCTGGGGTAAACCCTCGTAGAATTTTCCAATTTATATGCTGGGGTCAAAGGACTTTGAAGATTACTTGAAGGATCCGTTTCAGTTCTTCCTGGATACAAATGAGACATCAGCCTCATCTAGACAGCTGTTATGGGACACTAGCAAAGCACACATGAGAGGAGCCATAGTTAGTTATATGATAAAGCACAAGAAGGAAAGACTAAGGAAGCAACAGGAGTTACAAGAAACAATTTGAAAATTAGAGCTCTAGGCAGCACGGGGAGAAGGAGGGGAGGACACGTTGAATGCTCTATCTAATCTGAGAGGGACCCTAAACTCCATGCTAATGGATGAGGCATGGAAACATCTACTTTATATGAGGCATTAGCTATATGAATGGAGAAATAAGCCTGGGCCCTGCTAGTTAATCTTATTAAAGGGAGGAGAGGCACTGCACATGTAACAGGTATTAGGAATGCTCAGGGTACAACAGAAACAGAATGCCAGGAGATTAGGAAGCTCTTTAAAAACTTTTATGAGAAGCTGTACAAAGCTGAATGTGGGGTGGGGGGGAAGAGAGAGGAGGGCATGAAGGTATTTTTAGACAAACTGAATTACCAAGTCTTAATGAAGCCCAAAAACAAGTATTGCGAAGTGAAATGACAAAGGAGGAGATAGACAGGGAGATAGGGAGATTGCACTCTGGAAAAGCAAGTGGCCCAGATGGACTACCAATAGAATATTATAAACAGCTCAGGTATACAGTCAGGGACACTCTGTGGGAGGTATTCCGGGAGGCCAGAGAAAGGGACACACTACCGGAGACATGCAGTAGGGCAATAATATGCCTAATTCCCAAGCCTGGTAAAGATCACAAGGATAGTGCCTCCTACCGTCCCATCTCCCTGTTCAACTGCGATGCTGAGATTTATGCTAAAATACTGGTGATGAGACTGGAATCCCTGTTACCAGAATTGGTACATTATGATCAAACTGGCTTTGTTAAGGACAGACATTCATATCACAACATCAGAAAGGTTATGAATGTGATTGGTGTGCTTCTCGGCTGCATGGGGGTGCTGCGGTGCTTTCCATGGACGCCGAGAAGGCGTTCGACAGGACTGAATGAGGTTATGGAAAGATCTGGCCTGGGCAGAGAGTATATCAAGATGGTTGGGACCCTATATAAAGAAGCAAAGCCTCGGTGTTGGTAAATTGAGGGCTATCTGATCAGTTTTTCCTGCACGGGGGTACAAGACAAGGGTGCCACTTTTCGCCACTCTTGTTCGCACTGGCAATGGAACCCTTGGCAATAGCAATCAGAGCGGAACAGAGAATCAGAAGTGAAAGGCAAACGGGTATTAGCACAAGATCACGTTATATGCTGACGACATAATTTTATATGTTAGAGCTTCCTACATCTATGCCTCCCCTACTGGACCTTATCTCCCAATTTGTCACATTCTCAGTTTATAAACTTAATTTAGGGAAGTCTGAGATCATGCCGTTGGGGGAGGATTGTAGGGAGGGAGCCAAGCCCTGGGGCCTAAGAAGGGTAAACTACACTATGCAGTACCTGCATATCAAAATAGGATGGGATTTATCCAGTTTATACAAGCCAAATTATACACCCCTACCCAAAACAATTGTAGAACAGCTACACAGATGGAGAGTGTTGCCCATTTCATGGCTTGGCCAGATAAATCTGGTAAAAATTAATGCATTACCCAGACTTCTTTATCCCTTACAGATGCTGTCATCTGTCTGATGAATAAAGATATTAAGAGACTGGAGGGGGCATGCTCTGCATTTGTCTGGCAGGGTAAACGACCCACAGCAAGCTTGACCAGACTCAAAGCAGACAAAAGTATGGGTGGCTTGAACTACCCAGACATTCGAACATACTTTTTAGCCGCACAGATGTGATTTTTGAAGGACTGGATTTATAGAGGACAAGAAGTGGATTGGGTAGACCTAGAGAAGGTAGAATATATGGGAAGGCTGACGGCATATTTAGCTGAGGGAGGAAGGAAAGCATAGGGGGGCCCTGGGCCGACCAGACATACTGGTGGGCGGAGTTTTGGATAGCTGGGATCACATTAAAAAAAGTTCAGAGTAGGAGAATCGCTGATATTGCCTTTGTGTGGAAATCCCTTCTTACCAGGTTTAGAAGATCCTGCATTTCGAGAATGGGACAAGAAGGGGATAAGGTACCTAGGAGATATGAGAAAGGACGAAGAGGTTATTCTATTTGAAGAATTACAAACCAGATTGTAAATCCCAAGCACTCACCTTTTTAGATATTTTTAGGCCAGACAATATATACAGGACATTTGGAGAAGAAGGGCCCCAGAATCTCAGCTACAGAAAGTTGAGTTGTTGCTATATCAAAACAGGAGAGAACCCAAGGGAATAATTAGGAAGACCACTCAGCTGTTCAGAATGCAACTACAAGACAGGGCAGGGAATGTAAAGAGGGTATGGGAAAGAGCTCTGGGTAGGGCGATCTCGTAAGAACAATGGGCTGAGGTTGGAGGTATGCACCAAGGGCTGTTAATACTGTATGTAATAAATATGAAGAGTCAGCATGCAAATTTCTTCATAGACTTTACTGCCCTCCTGTGCGGGTCAATAAATATAACCCGACTGTCTCTGCAACATGTGGCAGATGTGGTATAGCCGTGGGTACTTACACTCCTAGTCATGAAGCATACTGCAGAAATTCTGGACTGGGGTTGCACAGGAGATGAGTACTTGGTGTGGGAGAAGACTTCCAGTAGCGCCTGTAGTCTTGCTGTTTGGGATGGAAGAGGAGTTGGAGGGTCAATGGATGGCCCTTGACAGGTGGGTGAGGGTCCTATTGGCTATGGCTCATCAATGTATCCTCAATACCTGGGTCTCAGGTGAGGCACCCACCATAACACAGTGGAAAGGTTTAAACTTTAGAGCTGTGGCATTGGAAAGATTATCGTATATGGCTCAGGAGAGGGGAAGGGGGAAGGCCTTCTTCAGGGAATGGGACCCAATTAAAGACACTTAACCCCATAGAACTGACACTCATAATGCAGGGACAGCAACCTTAATATCTAGAAAATTTAAATAATGATAGACATTAATACAAGGTCACAAGGTAGAATAAGAAGTTAGTTATGGGAGAAAATGGAATACAGATATAACTGAATATTGATCTAGATATTATAAGCTAGAGAATGATGGTACTAGACGGTATATGCAAGTAACTTGCCATCTTATGCAGAAATTTTCTTTTTTTTCCCCCTTTGTGTATGTGTATCCTTTCCCTTTCTTTTGGTTGTAGGGGATCACATGGGACATATTGTCAGAAGGGAATTCTTGTTTTTATTGTCTTGTCTCTTAGTGGATCGTTTTGTGTCCGATTTTTATACTTTTGTGGTTTTATTTTATGTAAATAAGCGGCAACGGACTGGCTGAGAATATATTGTAAAAGGGATGTAATAGAAGTAATATGTGAACTTCTCTGTGTGTGGTAACATGACAACTGCCAATAAAAAGATTATACAAAAAATAAATTGAGATCCCACGGAGAAGTGGGTCTTCTGACGGATGGCTTAGTATGCAACATTTCTCTCAGAAATATTTTGGCTAGATGATATTGATATAGTAATCAACCATCAAGAGGTTCATGGAAGGCCGAAATAGAGGCCAAATGGACTTTGGCTAGAGGAATAGCTTAAACCTGTCTCGGCAATCGGAGCCAGGTAATCAAAGACTTTCATCAGTGGACAGCAGTAAGGATCCAATGACCGGGAAGCAGCCCAGATGGAAAAGCATTTCCATTTGATATTATAGGTTTCCCTGGTCGCTTGTTTACGTGAGACCAGTAATATATTAGCCACAGGGGAGGACAGTTGTAGAAGTGCAATGAAAGTGTCCTCAGGAGCCAAGCGTCAAGGTGTAGTGTCTTCAGGTTGGGAGGCAGAAGGGTCCCTTGATTCAGAGTCAAGAGGTCTGGTCGGCAAAGGAATGGGCTCCTCTACTAGGAACTGTTGAAGGAGGGGACACCATATATGCCGAGGGCACAGAGGGGCTATTAGAATCATGGTGGTAGATTCAAGTTGCAATTTTAGTAGAGTCCGTTGCAGGAGTGGGACGGGGGAAGCATATAAGAAGAGTCCTGTCCATGCTTGGGACAAGGCATCTATAGACCGTCCCTTTTTATTTGGGATAATGGAATAGTATCTGGGGAGACGGAGGTTGGCTGGGGAGGCTAACAGATCCAACTGCAGGGTCCCCCACAGAAGAAAGATCTTTTGAAGCACTTTGTGATGAAGTGTCCATTCGTGTGTGGACGACTGGTGACTGAGAAAGTCAGCCAAAAGATTGTGACGTCCTGGTAGATGGACAGCTGTCAGTACAAGGTGTTGTCATATGGCCTCCTGTCACACAGCAAGCATAGGGAAGGGAACTTTGTACCTCCTTGTTTGTTGAAGCAGAACACTATTGCGGTGTTTGATTGAATCAGCAACAGTCCCAGGGACAGGTGAGGTTGAAAGGCCTGGAGGGTCAAGTGAACTGCCCTCATCTCCAGGAGACTGATGTGGAAATGAGGGGGTAGATCTAATCCACTTGCCTTCTGTCCTGTAAGGACCCAGGTGCGCTCCCCCATAGTCAACGACATGTGATGGGGTGGGGGGACTGGAAGGGCATGCCTTGACATAAGTTGGCTTGGAGGGTCCATCATACAAGGGCAGATCGCAACGTGGGAGTGATAGATTGTGTCTTCAAAATTTCCCGTTCTTTGAGACCACTGGTTCTGGAAAACCCACTGAACTGGTCTCGTATGAAGATGGGCAAAAGCTACTGTAGGGATGGTAGCGGCCATGTGTCCTAGGAGACATAACATGCGTCTGGCTGCGACTACTTTCTGGGTTTGTATGCGAGAAGCCAAAGATAAAAGCTTGTCTTGTCTGTCAGCCAGGAACTAAGCCCTGGCAGAGACGGTGTCCAAGATCACTCCTCTATATTGGAGTGACTGTGTAGGGGTTGGATTGGACTTCGGCCAATTGACCGTAATCCCTAGAGCTTGGAACAGAGTTAAGGTTGCTTCTAGGGAGAAAAACAGAGAGGTTTTGCACTCTGCCTTGATGAGCCGCATCATCCAGATATGGGAAGACAAAGTGTCCGTCCCATCACAGAGCTGCTGCTAGTACCACTAGGCACTTTGTAAACAATCATGGAGATGACGAGAGGCCAAATGGGAGTCCTCGATATTGGTAGTGCTGTCCCAACAGGTGAAAACGAAGGAACCTGTCTCATGCCTGTTTACCTGGATCACCCCCCACCCCCCCCCGGACAAAAACCCTACTTCCCGTTTTGCTGTTGGCTGCAAAAAAAAATCCTTAACAAAGAAATGGATAACCAAAACAATACCAAGCCTCCAAGAATGGAGACAAATAGTGTATTCAGTATATCAGATGGAAAATATCACAGCAAAACTAAATCAGGTGGACAGATTCGCCACACTCTGACAGAGATGGTCACTATCAGGCCAGGGTTGATCTTGATTATTGTCCATAGCAGACGGGAACCGGGGTGGTGAGGGAATGAGAATAGAATGAAGATATGGAAGTATTTGTTTTTCAATAACAACCTGTATCAAACATAAAAGATCTAAATGCATTGTACATTTGTATCATAACAAATCTGAAGTTCATATAGAAAATGACTTCATTGTATTGTCTCCTGAACTAAAAAAAGGGAAAAAAAAATACAACCACCCCCAAAAAAAACGAAGGAACCTGTGGTGGGCAGGATGGATAGAGATATGTAGGTAGGCTTCCTCCATATCTAGGGCACATAACCAATCCCCTAGTTTCAACATCGGCATGATGGAATTTATGGTGACCCTGTGGAAACTTTTGTACTGGACGTATAGGTTTAATTGTCTGAGGTCTAGTATTGGTCTGAGATCTCCAGTTTGTTTGGGTACCAGGAAGTGGGAATAAAACCTCTTTTGGTGTTCTGCAGGGGGTACCGGGTAAATGGCCTTCCTGGTTAGAACAGCCTGCAGTTCATCCTGGAGAATAGGAATATGGTCGGGTGGGTAATGGGACAGAGCGGAGGGTATGAGGAAGAGGCCTGGAAAGTAGTTCCAGAGCGTGACCCCTCTGAATGATCTGAAGTACCCATGCGTACAATGTGATCGTTCTCCAGGCCTCCAAGTGGAGGGCAAAATGACCGCCCACAGCTTCAGAGGCCTGGTCAAGGAAGCATGGACAGAGCCCCAGTTGGTCACAGGGAGGTGGGCTGACCAGCCCCACTAGGAGGGTGTGAGCAGTAGTGCTTGGCGGCAGAGGTGTTGGTTCTGGTAGACTGGGAATGACCTCGGAATCCGCCTCTATGCAAGCCTCTATTTTCCACCTCTTCTGGAATGAAAAGAGTATGGAGGACAGTATGATGGCTGGGAGATATGGTACATGCCATGCACCATGCGTAGAGTTCTTCTTGAAGACTGGCGATCATCTATCAGTGTTTGGGTACCTGGACCAAACAAGTTTGGATCCATTAAAGGGAGCACTGACCACTCTATGCTGTACATCAGGTGTAAAACCCGAGACGCCAAGCATGGCGACGCAAGGTAATACCAGTTGCTGACATGCGGGCTGAAGTATCAACCACATCATATGCCCAACGAAGTAGGTGTCAGGAGATGGAGTTGCCAGTACATACTGTAGCCAATAACTGTACCCTTTCCTGTGAAGGAGGGAGTTTATTGACTAATTCAATGGCAGAAGACCAGAGCATACGCTGGTATTTGACCATACGTCCCATATAAAATTTAGGATTCTGAGACTCATGGTACCTGCTTGGAATACCTTTTTTCCCCCAGATAGTCTATCCTACAGGAATCTTTATCAAAAGATAAGGAGCTCATGTGTTTTGGTCGTTTAGAACGATCATGAGCGTCGGCAATCACTACTGAATCCGCTGCAGGAGTAGTGGATAGGAAAGGGTGATCCAGAGGAGACTGATACAACTATTCCCCAAACAGTGGAAGTCTGGTTCCAGGCTGCAAGCATAGCATTTTGGTAGATTTGGATTAGTAGGAGTACCATGAAGACTGGATCCTCTGGTAATTCTAGATAGTGTCATATCCTGAACATTGTTTGTCATGTTTGGTAGCGGAGAATCCCATGACTTTTTGAATTTGGACCATCATTTCATGAAAGGATGGGTCATCTGGAGGAGAGGCAGCCACCTGCCTGGATAAATCTTTTTTTTTTTTTTTTTTAAACTTTATTTTATACACCCCCTATGTCAGGCATCCTTCCAGGGGCTCACGCAGCTAGGACTGCTACTCCCAGCCTGTAACCCTAGACCCCAGTGAATCTCCCCCGATCAGGCAGACCCTAGCGCTTCGGATCACCCCCTGGGCCGGGGCCCGCTCTCCCCTAGCGGCCCATCTGAAATTAGACAGAGCCTTACCTGAATCGACGGGTTGGCCAGGAGACCACCGGAGGAAGTGGGCATCCTGCCCCTGGAGCCCCCATCATCTCCATAAACACAGGGAGGATTTCTTTCTTTCTTTTTTTTTTTGTGCAGTTCCCCGAAGTGCGGCGTGTGTTGACGTCTGCCGCAACCCCTCACTAAGTAGCTGGCTTGCCTGCAGTACCCCCGATCTCGCTGGGGTCACTAGGCAACCAAGCTGGACCGAAACCCTCCCTGGAGAGAGGAGAGCAGTCCTCCATATGCTCAATCCTCTCTCTCCCCCTGCCAACCCCCGACGGCACGGGCTCGTTTCCGAACCCGGGTCACCGGCGTGGCGCGAGGTGTGGCGTCCAGCGCCTCAACCCTCAGAGCCACCAGGCCAGCAGGATAAATCCTTATTTAAGGAGGAAATATCCAAGAGAGGAGACTGGGGCTGGAAATCTAAGTCCTGGAATTCCTCATCCTCCAGATCTCCAGTAAAATCTACCAGAAATTCAGCCTCGTCTGATAGGTAGTCATCCACGTACGAGGGGGAGGACCAGGGCAGTAAAGGGTCCCCGTCACCCTGAAAGCGTATAGGTGGAGGAGTAGGGGAACAGGATGGGTGACTCTGCACTCCTGTATAGGAGTGCCGAGTATGCTGCATGGCATGCAAGACTTGTTGAACTACTGAAGTAACGTCTAGTTGGGAATTGGAGGGGTAGGGAGGGACGGCTTCTGGGAAACCGAGGGGACTTGATGCATAGCCTGAGCAGGTCATGCCCCTGGGTGGTAAAGTCCAGAGTCCCGATCCCTGTCTGCTTAGCCCCTGTGAGTATACAACTGTGAGGGTGGAGGGGCGGAATGCATAGCAAATGCAGGTTTCCTCATTGGAATGCGGCCCCTCGTCGACTGAGCCACTGGGGAAACGTTATCACGAAGTGAAAGTAATGGCCCCATCAATGGGAGAGGAGCCCTCGTTGATGGAATCCATAAGAGGTTCATCATAAACTGCCATTAACATGCTGGAAAGCACAGTCTATGAGAGGGTATAACCTCGTGTCGATGAGGAGGCAGTACGTGAACGCATGGTTGACGGTGGGGCACCTGTCATGGTGGTGGGCGACGAGTGTTTAGAAACAGAAGCTGAGGAGGGCTTCTCTATTTTGTGCAGTTTCTGAGAATCGGTGGAAGGGGAGCTCCTGGGACGAGACCCCTGATTCTCCATGAGAGAATTTCTACTCCATTAGATGTTTTTTAATTTCCTGCAGCCATCAACAGGTTGCCTGGTTGAAATCCTGGCAATGTATGCAGAAAGGTGGTGTGTGTGGGTCCCAGACACCTTACACAAGTGGTGTGGTTGTCGAAATGGTAGATCTTTCTACCACAATAGCAGGAACGAAATAACGCCATCTTGCTTGAAGATTCTTTTGGACGTTCGTGCATGGCTCAAATTATCGATGACTGCCCCTGAAGTTGCACTAGCCGCAGCGTGCGAGCTGAAGATGGCAGGAAAATGAACAGAGGACACCATGTACCGCCCACACTTATATAGGAAACAGCAAGGTGATGTTGTGTCGGCGGCCCCTGGAAAAGACTGCTAGCAGAGCTGCTGTGCACCACAGCAACCTCTGGCGATGACCCAAGTGTATTACCTGCTGCAAGAGACCACTCCGTGGAAGAGCTACTGTTACAGGCGAGTAACCTGTGTTTCTACGGATGTGGATATGTTGTTCTTATCCACACATCTTGGCAGACTCCTAACAGTTCTCCGGGATGCAGAAGGCAAGGCGCACACCCCCTATTTAGGAAAGAGAGCTTGGAGAACCAAGGCCCCAAAACCCAGCATCCCGTTGTGACTCTAGGTCCATGCGGTAGTCAGAAAGTAAGGTGTCTGCTGACTTCCAGGTAGCAGCCCTGAAGATTTCCTGGATAGGGACATCCCTAGAAGCAGCCACCAGTGCAGCGGCAGGTGGAATGAGCTCTTAGCCCTCTGGGAGGCTCACTACCCGCCAACCTACAGCAGAGATCAATGCATGATGTAATCCATCTGCCAATCGTACGCTTGGCTGCAGGTCTGCCAGGTGTGGCTTCAGCGTAGGTGACAAACAGCTGGCGAACCTCTCCTTGAACTTCAGCCATGCACTCTTTATTATAAGCAAGTGCTAGCCTCAGGTCCAAAGTATACAGCTTGTATTCGGCATCCGAGGTGTAATTGGAGTAGTACACCGGGCAGAGTCAACACCTGGTTAAGGTGAAACTCCGACACCACCTTCGGAAGGAATTTCGGTTGGGGGCGCAGGACAACCTTGTCCCTGTGGAAGAGCAGGTAAGGAGACTCCACCAAAAGCCTGGAGCTCCCCAATCCTTCTGAATGACGTGACAGCCACCAAGAAGGTGGTCTTCCATGACAGATGGGAGATGCAAGACCTGCGCATCGGTTTGAATGGCTTGCTCATTGGCCTTGCCAAAACCAGCAGTAGATACCACAGAGGTGGTGGTTCACGCAACGGAAAGGATATGTGATCTAGGCCCTTGAAAAAGTGCCAGGTCACCTTCTCCTGCACCAACTGCTGACCGGCCCATGCCCGGGAAGCAGAGATGGCTGCCAGGTGCACCCCAAGGATCGTTGACCCAAGGTAGTCCAAAACGCTAGCCACTGGACAGGTCGAAGGGACCAACCCTTTGCCCTGACACCAAATGGAGAATCTCTTCCATTTGAAGGTACAGCATTTCCTGGTCGATTCCTTACGGGATGCCTCAACAACCATGAGGACCTCGTTGGAGAGACCCAAAGCCTGGAAGTCTAGCCTCTCAGGAACAAGGCTGTCAGGTGCAGGGATTTAAGGTCCGGATGGAGTACCTTCCCCTAACTGATGGAAAGCAGGTCTGGGCATGCTGGAAGATGCCTCGGGAGCCTGTTGCGGAGATGATCAGGGTACCAAAACTGGTGGGGCCAGTCCTGAGCCACTAGGATCATCTGTGCCTTGTCTCTCTTGACCTTGGGAAGCACCTTGTAGAACAACAGAAGTGGAGGGAAGGCATAAAAGAGGCCTTGGGGTCCACAGCTTCAAGAAGGCATCCCCCTGCAGCGAGCCCTGCTGAGGGGGGCAGGCACAAAACAGCCTCAGCTTTTATGTTCTCCCTGGAGGTGAAAAGGTCCACCTGAGAGGTGCCCCACTGGGAGAACAGATTGCGGACTACCTCCGGATGGAGTGACCACTCATAAGAAGCCTTACCTACTTGGCTGATGGCATCCGCCAGCTGATTCGAGGTTCCTGCCACATGGATGGCAAGGAGATCTGCTTCCAGGCAGTGCACGAAGGTCCAGCTGCAGAGAACTTCCTTGCACAGAGGCAAGGAGTGTGTCCCACCCAGCTTGTTGAGATAGTACATGGTCCTGGTGTCCATCTGGACCTGGACCACTTGACCCAGAATGAATGGAGCGAATGCAGTCAGGGCTAGCTGAACCACTCTGAGGTCCAGTAGGTTGATGTGATAGAGACTTCCAAGGAGACCAGAGCCCATGGACTCTGTGCTCCCCCAGGTGGGCACCCCAGCCCGTCAGAGACGGTCGTCAAGATGACTGTCGGCTCAGGGTGGACAAATTTCCTGCAGATGTGCTGGGACAAGCCACCACTGGAGGGCATCCCACATCCTCTGGGTCACAGTGACCAGCTGGTTGAAGTGACCTTTGCGCTGAGACCACTGGCCTGCCAGCTCCCATTAGAGAGAGTGCATATGCCAGCAGGCCCATCGGAACACACTGGAGCAGGCCACCATGTAACCCAGAAGGCACAGGAACTCCCAGGGCGCAACTGCCCAACCAGAAATGACTGGGCAACAGAGGAGAGGACCTCTGCCCTGTCTGCTGGGAGCCGGGCTCTGACTTGGCAAGAGTCTAGCTCTGCCCCAGTGAAATGCATCACCTGCGAGGGGGCAGGTCCTAATAAAAGGACTTATCGGCCTCTGATGACAACCAGTCGACTGGTGTCTCGGCCAACTGGTCTGACGAGGTCACCGTGAAACCAGTGGCCAGGGCCACGGTTTCGACCAAAGTTGAAACCTAAGTCTTATGAGAATGTGAATGTTCCCGACCCCAGGAGTCTTCCTGTCTTTCTTAGACTCCTTCTCGTGAGAGCATGAACCGTGCAATCCCGAAGGACCCTCTACTTTAGTTGAGAGGGACTGGCACAGCTCCTTTAAGGAAGTAGAGTAAGTGGAGCCCAGCTGGAGTAGAACAAAGGACGAAAAGGATTGAGCTGCGGCCTAGGCTGCCGCCTCCTCAAAGACCTCGAGCTGGTCAAGCTGCTCAGCGGACCCAGCAGCCGTGAAGACCACCCAACAGGCATCCTTGGATTTGACCGGCAGTTAACGCTTCTCTGGTCGCCCCAGCTAGAGTCGGGCAGCGCGGTCGTCCAGCACCAATGGGTGGAAGGACCGACAGAAAAAAAAAAAAGAAAATCACAGGCCTGTGGATCGTGACCTAAGCAGAACATGTGGCGTGAGGGTCGGTCCGCGACATCTTTTCCCCGCAGGGAACAGTCTAGTCTACCATTGCGGGAACTATCGAAGAGAAATTTGAAGTTGCAACTCGTGTGAGTTTTAAGGTAAGTTCTGGAAGCAAAGCCAAGGATTCGAGCACCAGGGCCTACTACACACAGGAGCGGTAAGGAGGAAACCTGAATCTTCCAAGTGGAAAGGAAGATCTTCGGCATCTAGGGGCAGAGCAGAGGGTTTTACCACCTGGGTGGGTGGGAGGAGCCAGCTTGAAGATATTCTGGCAGGAATTAAAGGGAAAGGCATGTGCCAGACAGTGTGGCTAGCTCATACCCACATCCCTAGAAACCTACACCAGAGGGCCATGAGGATGATCCAGGAGCAACAGAGAAGGTGGTGTGAGGAAAGGTTTGACAAAATCACAACAAGTACAGTATACACTGGAGGCCAGGAGGGGATATGATTGAGACATACAGTAAAGTTCCTGTGAAGAATCAACAGGGTGGATTGTACAGACTTGTTCATGAAGAATGAAGGCATAGTGACTTGGTGACATGAGCGGAGACTGACTGGTGAGGGAGATTCAGGAGGAAAACAAGGAATGTTTTTCATTTTTAATATCTCTGGCACCCCTCAGAGACCCCAGGCACCTCTCCCCCAGCCACCCCCTACCTTCTTTCCACCAATCACATGAAAACTTCAGGCTACCTCCTTGGCGGGGACTGGCCTGAATATACTGGTGTCCTAATGAAGCCAGCAATGGGGCCACTTTCTGTCCCATGCTTCCCCTCTGATGACACAAATGCACAAGAGAGACCAATACTCGTGAGCATGCACTTAGTGCACAGTTGAAGTCCCCAGCCAAAGTCTTCCCCTCCCATTTGGCATCCTTGACTGCCCTGCCACGTGTGGTTACTCAGGTGGCAGTACAGCAACGAGGACAGCAACCCTCCCTCTCCAGAGGACAGCATTCCATGGACGGCTCAATCTTTTGCTTCCCCCAGCTGTCCCGACAATCCAGACTTGTTCCTGAATGCAGATCAACAGCATCATAAGTGGTAACCATACTGCAGCACAGACAGGCAAGCAAAGAAGTTCCTTATGGAACCGGAGGTGGACAAATGGAACAGACTGCTTGTGACAGGGTTGGATAAGACCCTATCCCATTTTTTATGGGGAGTTAAAGGCAAGGCTCTATTTTGCCCTCTCCTGTTTGGTCTTTTGCCTGTCTGATTGCGCAATCAAAATTTTTCTTGTAGCACCTAGAACTGGCCACTCTAACGGTCCCATAAATACAGGTTACTCACCTGTAACAGGAGTTCTAGGAATGGTATATGTTGTTCATCCACACTTATTGGCAGGTATCCTTGCCGCTTTAAATCTTGCCGGAAGGTCTTCAAGCTGGCTCCTCCCACCCACCCGGATGGTATAACTCAGTCTCCGCCCCATGACGCCAGATCTGGCCCGCTGGAAGCTCAGGTTGTGCGTCGAGCCGGGAGGTCGGTGAGGAGTGTGGATGAACAACATATACCATTCCTAGAACTCCTGTTACAGGTGAGTAACCCAGCCTTAGGGACACGGATATGTTGTTCATCCACACTTATTGGCAGACTCCTAGCAGTTCTCCGGGAGGAGGAGGCAAGACGACACCCCCAATACTTACTTGGGAAAGAGACTGAGAACCGAGGCCCCAAAACCAGCATCCGGCGTGACTCAAGGTCGATGTGGTAATGGTAATGAAGGTGTTTGCTGACTTCCAGGTAGCAGCCCTGCAGATTTCCTGGATAGGGGCGCCTGGAAGCAGCCACCAATGCAACAGTATGGCGGTAGAATGAGCTTCTTATCCTCTGGGAGGCTCCGTGCCCGCCAACTTATAGCAAGAGATCTATGCAGGAGGTGACCCACCTGCTTATCGTCCGCTTGGCTGCAGGTCTGCCAGGTGCTGACATCAGCGTGGGTGACAAACAGCTGGCGAACCTCTCCCGAATTTCAGCCATGCGCTCTTTGTAATAGGCGGCGCCTTCTAGGGTCCAAAGTATGGAGCCTATATTCGCCTCCGAGGTGTGATTAGGGTAGAACACCGGCAGAGTCAACACCTGGTTAAGGTGAAACTCCACACACCTTCGGAAGGAATTTCGGTGGGCGCAGGACAACTCTTGTCCCTGTGGAAGACCAGATAAGGAGACTCGATGGAAAGCACCTGGAGCTCTCCCATCCTTCTGGCTGGCGTGATAGCCACCAAGAAGGCGTCTTCCACGACAGGTGAGAGAGCACACCTGCATAGGTTCGAATGGCTTGCCCATGAGCTTTGCCAGTACCAGCAGTAGATCCCACGGAGGTGGAGGTTCTCGCACCGGAGGAAATGTGATCAAGGCCTTTGAAAAGCACCAGACCACCTTCTCCTGCCATCGACTGCTTCCGCCCGCGCCCGTAAGCAGAGATGGCTGCCAGGCACCCTTAGGGTCGTCGACCTAAGCCCTTGACTAGAAAGGGACCATAAATAGTCCAAGATGCTTGCCAAGGAACAGGAGGAAGGGTCCAAGCCCTTGCCCTGACACAAATGGAAAACCTTTTCCATTTGAAGGCATAACATTTTCTGGTCGACTCCTGCAGACGCCTCAACTACATTGAGGACCTCGTCGGAAGACCCAAGGCCTGGAACTCTGGCAGCTCAGGAACCAGGCGTCAGGTGCAGGGATTGAAGGTCCGGATGGAACACCTTCCCTGATTGACTGAGAGCAGGTCCGGGCGAGCTGGAAGCTGCCATGGAGTCCTGGAGCTGAGACTGAGGGAGATCTGGGTACCAGAACTGGCGAGGCCAGTCTGGGGCTATCAGAATCACCTGCCTTGTCCCTCCTCGCCTTGAGAAGCACCTGTGGATCAAGAGAAATGGGGAAAGGCGTAGAAGAGCCCGGGGTCCACTGCCTCGAAGGCATCCCTGCAGCGAGCCCTGCTGAGGGGGCGGGCATGGAACAGTCTCAACCAGCGTTCTCCCTGGAGGCAAACAGGTCCACCTGAGGTGTGCCCCAATGGGAGAACAGATGCTGTACTACCTCCAGCAGGAGAGACCACTCGTGGGATGCAGCCCCTATCCGGCTGAGGGCATCGGCCAGGGTGTTGGAGGCTCCTGCCACATGAATGGCTAGGAGATCCTGCTCCAGGCTCGTGCAGTGACCAAATGGGAGAGCTTCCTTGCATAGAAGCATGGAGCCGGCCCCGCCCTGGCGGTTTAGATAGTACATGGTCGTGGTGTTGTCCGTCTGGACTCGGACCACTTGACCCGGAGGAGGCACGGAGCAAAGGCGGTGAGAGCTGGCGGACTGCTGGAGCTCCAGCAGGTTGATGTGGCATCGGGACTCCGCAGAGGACCAGAGGCCGTGGGCAGTGTCCCCAGATGGGCACCCCAACCCATCAGAGAGGGCATCGGTCGATAGAGACACTCGGCTCGGGCGACGAACGGGATGCCCTCCTGCAAATGACCTGGAGCGATCCACCACTGGAGGCGTTCCACATCCCTGTGTCACCCATACAAGCTGGTCCAAAGGATCGCAGCTGCCAGACCACTGGCTGGCCAGTCCCCATTGAAGGGGACGA
This sequence comes from Neoceratodus forsteri, assembly GCA_016271365.2. Lineage (NCBI taxonomy): Eukaryota > Metazoa > Chordata > Ceratodontiformes > Ceratodontidae > Neoceratodus > Neoceratodus forsteri. The sequence goes on along the minus strand of CM057449.1, from coordinate 363,592,434 downwards.
TGTTCCAGCGGCCCAACGGACCACGTTGGTGCAGGCCGCCATGAGACCCAGAGGCGCAGGAAGTCCCGGGCAGGCGCAGATGCCCAACCAGAAATGACTGGGCAAAGGAAGAAAGAACTCGGCCCTGTCCGCTCGGGAGCCGCGCCTGGCTCAAGAGAGTCGAGCTGCGCCCGATGAACAGAATCACCTGCTCGCTCGAAATCCGACTTGGCCTTGATAAGGAGGCCTAGTTGAGAGCAGACCTGGAGGCCAGATCTCTGGACCACTCCACCTCCTGCCTGGAGGGAGCTGCTATCAGCCAGTCGTCCAGGTAAGGGTACACCGGAGCCCTCGGCACCGCAGGAATGCTGTCACCACTGCCATGCATTGGGTGAAGACCCTGGGAGCGGGAGACAAGCCGAAGGACATGGCTTGGAACTCAAAAGGGATCCTTCCCGGGCGAAGGAATCTCTGGTGAGACGGACGGATAGGGACGTGAAAAACGCAGGTCCTGCAAATCCAGAGAGCAGAACCACACGCCGCCGTCCAAGGATGGTATTATCTGAGCCAGAGTGACCATCCTGAAGGTTCGAGACCTTAGGAACTTGTTTAGGTCGTGTAGGTCGAGAATGGGGCGCCAGCCCCCCGTCCGTTTCGGAACCAGGAAGTACCTGGACACAAACCCTGGGTCTGAAGGAGGGTCCTCCACCTCATCACCTCCTTCTGGAGGAGGAGAGCGATGTCAGCTCGACGAGCCGCCAGCGAGGCTGGGGACCCCGAAGCCCCCCGAGGGGCGACGGCTCTGAAGGGCGGTGCCTGCTCGAATTCTAGAGGCAGGCCTCTTCCCATCACCTCCAAAACCCACCTGTCCGTGGTGCTTAGCGGACCAGGCGGAACAGTGCGGAGCGTCCCCACAGGGGACCAGGGTAAGGTGATGGGGATGGGGCGACACCCTCAGCCGTCACTGGGCAGGCTTGGAGGAGGACCAGCCGAGGACCTCCTGGGCCTTTCTCCCTGCCTCCTGTTAGAGGAAGCCGCGGCTTGGGTTTGGGATGCCAGGCCGAGCCTGCTGGCCCTGACGTTACTGGGCGGCGCGCCGAGGCGCAGAAGGACGAAAGAGCTTAGGCTGTGGTTTGCGGCCTTGTCCTTCTGGCAAGGAAGAGCCGAAGTCCAAGGTAGCATTGGACTCTCGATCCTCTGCAGGTGACCTTCCACCCCAGGGCCGAAGAGGTCAGTCCCCAAAGGAACATCCGCCAACTTGTACTGGGTATCCAGTAAAGGTGGATATCCTCAGCCAAGCCCGCCGACGACAAGCCACTGCGGCCGCCACCGACCTGGCACATGAGTCCCCAATATCCAAAGCAGTCTGGAGCTGCTGTTTGGACTGCCCTGCCCTGGTCCCGCACCTGTTTGACCGTAGTCTGCAGATCAGCGGAGATGAGGAATGACCTCATCCAGGAGCCCAACAGGGCATGAGAAAATGTGCCATGAGGACGGCCGAACTGGCCTGACGAAGGCCGAGAGGGGGACGCAGTATAGACTTTTCGCGACATAGTCCAATTTCTTGGATTCCTTGTCGGGAGGTTTGTCCCATCCCTGGCGTTGCCGGCACGCCGAAAACGCTGTCGGTAACCAACCCCCTCAGGGGGTGCTCAAAAATGACAGGGAACCGGGGGACCGGATACTTCTAGCCATCCTGGCGAAGGCAGGACAGGAAGCAGGCGCTGCCAAAGCTCCAGGGCGGACCCACTATAGCCTCGGCTACCCGAACTCCGTCTGAGAATCCCTGGTCCAGGATCTCCGTGAGGGGATATCTGGCCCGCTTGGAAGCGGGTTCGAGCTTCATCCGGTGGACTCAGAGATGAGCGAAGCAGTCCTAGGAAGGACGACGGATATATCCATTGACTGACCTCCTGAGGACTCCAAGTCCAGTCGCTTGGAGAAAGGGAGGATTATCCTCGGACTCAGACGGAGGTCCTCGAAGAGCTGCCTGTGGCCTGAGCCACCTCTACTGCCAAGGTCGATTAGGGAGTGAGGGGTAACCGACAGCCCGATGGGTAGACCTTTAACCGCACCGAGAATCCTCAGGTCGGAGCCCCAAATAGTGGCTGTGGGCGGAGGTTCCACCGAATCGGTGGAGCAGCTGGTTTTGGCGTAACAACCGGCCTGGGTACAGGCTCTCCCGGTAAGTCGGGGGGTTGTGTCGGCCGCTCATTGACAGCCACTTGATGGCCGGGGAAGGTGACTCAGCGTCGGCTTACTCCCGGGTCAGGAGGAGCTGTTGCCACATGAGGTCTCGCATCGCCGACGTAACTGAGCCCGGTTCCCTCGCCCGAGGAGGAGGATGAGGGATGAGGAACGGCGCCGCTTACTGTGGTCTGAGACCAGGACCGCCTATGGCCCAGGCGGGATCGGCTGGACACTGAAAAGTCCGAGACCGAGGCCCTGACTCTTCCGAGATCATCGGGCAGTGTCGCAGGAACCGGCCTCCGCCTCGGAGGGTTCATCCGAGGGCTCCGGAACCGGAGGCACAGGCAAGCCCACAGGGATCCTCATCCCCGGGGAACCAGAGAGAGAATCTAGCTTCATAGGCGACAGCCCATCCAACGGGTCGAGAAAAATCTCGACTTCGTCGGCAGGAGTCTCAGTCAACTGACCTGACGGGGGCACCGTGAGGCCAGTGGCCGAAGCCGAGCGATCGACCGAAGTCGACGGTCGACGACTCGGGGAGAGGGACCTTTCCCGCTCCCAAGAGCGTCGACGGAGGGATTTACCTTTGTCCCTCTTTTTGGACCGAGAAAAAGGTCCAGCAGACGTTGGCCCTTCTCCCTTAGTGGAGAGGGACAGACAAAGCTCCTTAAATGAAGCTGTGTAGGAAGAACCCAGAAGAGCGGATAAATGCCGCGGCGAGGAAGATCGGCCAGCGCCGCCTCCTCTCGAGGCGATCATCTGCTCGAGCTGATCCGCCGCGCCGCCGGGCATGACCCCCTCCTTAGACTTCACGGAGAAACGCTTCTCGGACGCCCAGTTGCACCGGGCAGCACGGTCTTCGAGGACGTGAGGCCGAGAAGGAAGAGCACAGGTCGAGTCCCGCGGGTCGTGGCTCAAGGCCTAAACAGTAGACACACGGGAGTGTGGATCCGTCCGAGACATCTTCTGATTCGCAGGGGCATCTCCGGAAACCGGAGTCGATTTGTCCATCGCAGCGCAGGGATCAAGACCAAGTCTTTTAGCAAAAAGCTTTCAAATTCGTAAACGGAATAAAATAGGAACTAGTCGCGAAACGCAGAGCGCTAAGGAGGGAACCTGAGCTTCAAGCGGTAAGGAAGATCCGGCGTCATGGGGCGGAGCCAAGAGTTATACCACCCGGGTGGGTGGGAGGAGCCAGCTTGAAGACCTTCCGGCAAGATTTAAAGCGGCAAGGATACCTGCCAATAAGTGTGGATGAACAACATATCCATGTCCCTAGAATTCACTCCTCTCCCTTCCTTCACTTGCTGTTTTCTATTGTTTCTCCCCTTACTTCTCTGTGGTTAAAAACATATGTGAATCCTTATGTGAAACTGGGATCCCTTAGTTTGCAAATGTATATAATTATATTACTCAAATGATTGCAGAAAGCTATTGGAGTTTCTTAAAAATACAAGTCTGTAATACAGGGTGTTTGATCTTGAGATGTATTTTGACCTCAACAAGCTTGTTTACAGAACTGTAAGCAGAAATCCAGCACTGGGATAGAAACACGGGTTACTCATCTGTAACAGTAGTTCCAGGAGTGATATATGTTGTTCATCCACATGTCTGGCAGTGTCCTTTCCCTTTAAATGTTGCCAGAAAGCCTTCAAGCTGGCTACTCCCATCCACCTGGGTAGTATAACCCTCGGCTCCACCCCATGAAGCCAGATCTTGCCCGCTGGAAGCAGTACTGTGTCCTGAAGCCAGGGAAGGTTGGGTGGATGAACAACATATATCACTCCTAGAAATACAGGTTACTCACCTGTAACAGGAGTTCTAGGAGTGGTATATGTTCATCCACACTGTCTGGCAGGTTCCTTGCCGCTTTAATTCTTGCCGGAAGTTCTTCAAGCTAACTCCTCCCACCCACCCGGGTGGTAAAACCCTCGGCTCCGCCCCATGAAACCAGATCTAGCCCGCTGGAAGCCAGGTTGTGCAAAGCCAGGGAGGTTAGTTGGGTCGTGTGGATGAACAACATACACCACTCCTAGAACTCCTGTTACAGGTGAGTAACCTGTATTTCTAGGGACGTGGATATGTTGTTCAATCCACACTGACTGGCAGACTCCTAGCAGTTCTTCGGGAGGAGGGAGGCAAGGCACGCACCCACTACTTGGGAAATAAGGAATGGAGAACCGAGGTCCCAAAACCAGCATCCCGGCATGACTCAAGGTCAATGTGGTAATGGGAAATAAAGGTGTGTGCTGACTTACGGGTAGCAGCCCTGCAGATTTCCTGGATAGGGACATCCCTAGAAGCAGCCACCGAAGCAGCAGTATGGTGGACTGAATGAGCTCTTATCCCTTTGGGAGGCTCCATGTCCACCAACCTATAGCAGAGATCTATGCAGGAGGTGACCCATCTGCTTATCGTCCACTTGGTTGTGGCTTCAGCGTAGGTGACAAACAGCTGGTGAACCTCTCCCCGAACTTCAGCCGTCCGCTCCTTATAATAAGCAAGCACCCTTCTAGGGTCCAAAGTACAGAGCCCATATTCAGCCTCCGAGGTGTGATTGGGGTAGAACATCGGCAGAGGCAACACCTGGTTAAGGTGAAACTCAGACACCACCTTCAAAAGGAAGTTCGGTTAGGGGCGAAGGACAACTTTGTCCCTGTGGAAGACCAGATAAGGAGACTCAATGGAAAGCGCCTGGAGCTCTCCCATCCTTCTGGCTGACGTTATAGCCACCAAGAAGGCGGTCTTCTATGACAGGTGGGAGACATCGCACCTGTGCATCGGTTTGAATGGCTTGCCCCTGAGCTTAGCCAATACCAGCAGTAGATCCCATGGAGGTGGAGGTTCTCACACTGGAGGGGATATGTGATCAAGGCCTTTGAAAAAGCACCCGACCACCATCTCCTGCGCCACCGACTGCTTGCCGGCCCGCACCCGCTAAGCAGAGATGGCTGCCAGGTGCACCTTGAGGGTCGTCGACCGAAGCCCTAGCTGAGAAAGGGACCACAGGTAGTCCAAAATACTAGCCAAGGGTTAGAAAGAGGGGTCCAACCCCTTGTCCTGACACCAAATGGAGAATCTCTTCCATCTGAAGGTGTAGCATTTTCTGGTCGACTCCTTACGGGATGCCCCAATGATGCTGAGGACCTCGTCGGAAAGACCTAAGGCCTGGAACTCTAGCCGCTCACGAAACAGGCCGTCAAGTGCAGGGATTGAAGGTCCGGATGGAGAACCTTCCCTATGTCGACCGAGATCAGGTCCGGGCAGGCTGGAAGCCGCCTCGGAAGCCTGGAGCTGAGGCTGAGGAGATCTGGGTACCAGAACTGGTGAGGCTAGTCTGTTGCTACCAGAATCACCTGCACTTTGTCCCTCTTCGCCTCGAGAAGCACCTTGTGGATCGAGGGAAGGTGTAGAGGAGGCCCGGGGTCCATGGCCTCGAGAAGGCATCCCCCTGCAGCGAGCCCCGCTGAGGGGGGCGGGCATGAAACAGCCTCAGCTTCACGTTCTCCCTGGAGGCGAACAGGTCCACTTGAGGGGTGCCCCAATGGGAGAACAGTTCTTGCACTACCTCTGGCAGGAGTGACCACTCGTGAGATGCAGCGCCCATCTGGCTGAGGGCATCAGCCAGACTGTTGGAGGCTCCTGCCACATGGATGGCTAGGAGATCTGCCTCCAGGTTGATCACGAGAGACCAGATGCAGAAAGCCTCCTTGCACAGAGGCCAGGAGTGCGTCCCGCCATGACGGCTGACGTAGTACATGGTCGTGGTGTTGTCAGTCTGGATCTGAACCACCTGATCCCGTACAAACGGAGTGAAGTCAGTGAGGGCTAGCCAAACCGCTCGAAGCTCCAGCAGGTTGATGTGGCATTGAGACTCCTGAGGGGACCAGAGGCCATGGGCCCATAATTCCCCCAGATGGGCATCCCAACCCAGAGAGGCGTCAGTCATAAGAGTGACTGTCGGCTCGGGGCAGACAAATGGGATACCCTCCTGCAGATGAGCTGGGATGAGCCACCACTGCAGGCTGTCCCACATCTTCTGGGTCATTGCCACTGGCTGGTCCAGAGGACCGGAGCGCTATGACCACTGGCTGGCCAGCCCCCATTGCAGATGGTGCATATGCCAGCGGGCCCAATGGACCATGCTGGTGCAGGCCGCTATGAGGCCCAGAAGGCGCAGGAGTCCCAAGCAGGGCACAAGTGCCCAACCAGAAATTATTGGGCATAGGAGGAAAGGACCTCGGCCCTGTCCGACGGGAGCCGAGCTCTGGCTCGAAGGGAGTTGAGATCTGCCCCAATGAACTGAATCACCTGCGATGGCACGAGTTCCAATTTGGCCTCGATGAGGAGGCCAATCAGAGCAGACCTGGAGGGCCAGATCCCTGGACCGCTCCACCTCCAACCTGGAGGAGGCTGCAATCAGCCAGTCATCCAAGTAAGGCTACACCCGGACCCCTCGGTGTTGCAGGAATGCTGTCACCACTGCCATGCATTTGATGAAGTCCCTGGGAGTTGGAGAAAGGCCGAAGGGCATGGCCCTGAACTCATAGAGAGATCCCTCTGCTCTGAAGCGGAGGAATCCGCTGATGAGACGGACAGACTGGGACGTGAAAGAACGTGTCCTGGAGATCCAGAGAGCAGAACCACACACCTAGTTCCAAGGATGGAATGATCTGTGCCAGAGTAACCATCCTGAAGGTGTGTGGCCTCAGGAATGTGTTCAGGTCATGCAGATCGAGAATGGGGCACCAGCCCCCCCGTCCGTTTTGGGACCAGGAAGTACCTGGACACAAACCCTGGGTCTGGAAGAGAGTCCGCCACCTCCCTGATCACCTCCTTTTGGAGAAGCAGGGCAACGTCGGCTCAATGAGCTGAAAAAGAGGCTGCGGAGCCCACTGCCCCCGCGTGGGGCGACGGCTCGATAGGGAGGGGACTGCTTGAACTCCAGAGGCAGACCCCTGCCGACCACTTCTAGCACCCAGCAGTCTGTGGCGATAGCGGACCAGGCGGAAAGAAAGTGGCGGAACCCAGGGAGGAGTGATGAGGCTGGGGGAGACACCCCTCAACCAGTCACGGGGCAGGCTTGGAGGAGGGACCGGCCGAAGGGCCTCCTGGACCTTTCCCTCCTGACTTCCTATTGGAGGAAGCGGCAGACTTGGCCTTAGGGTGCCAAGTGTGAGCCTGCTCGCCCTGTTGCTGGTGCTGCTGAGCCGGACGTGCCACAGGAGCGGAAGGGATAAAGGGCTTACGCTGCTGCTGGCGGTCTTTGTCCTTCTGGGCAGACGTGACACAGTCCAAGGTGGCACTGGACTTCTCGATCCTCTGGAGATAGCCTTCCACCCCTACCTCGAACAAGTCGGTACCCAGGAAGGGAACGTCTGCCAACTTGTGCTGGGTGTCCGCCGTGAAGGTGGAGATCCGCAGCCAAGCTCTGCGGCACATAACTACTGCAGCTGCTACTGACTGGGCACAAGAGTCACTGATGTCCAAAGAAGTTTGGAGCTGCTGTTTAGCCACCGCCCTTCCTCGATCCTGAACCTGCTTGACCATCATCTGAAGGTCAGCCGGGAGATGGGGAACCCATAAGGGCGTGTGAGAAATGTACCATCAGTACAGCCAAGCTAGCCTGTCGAAGGCATAGGGAGGAAGCAACGTAAACCTTCCTCCCAGAGTAATCCAGCTTCTTGGATTCTTTATCAGGTGGTTTGTCCACATCCCTAGCGTTTTCGGAACGCCGGAAAACACCATCAGTCACCAGCCCCTCCGCACAGGGGTGCTCCGAGAAACCGGAGAGTGAACCGGTGGGGACTGCGTACTTGCGAGCCATCCTGGCCGAAGGCACAGGACAAGAAGCAGGCTGCTGCCACAACTCCAGGGCTGGGCCAACAATGGCTTCGGCCACCGAGAAGGCCTCTGTAGGAGAATCTCCTTGGTCCAGTATCTCCGTGAGGGGATACCTGGCCCGTTTCTGGACGGGTTCGAGCTGCAACCCAGTAGACTTAGATGAGTTAAAGAATACCCAGGACCAAGGATAGGCCCTCGTCCACCGACCGACCCCCAGTGGATTCCAGGTCAATAGGCCTGGAGTACAGGGAGGAGTCGTCAGACTCAGAGGAGTCTGCAAACAGCTGCAGAGAGCGCCTGAGCCACCCTCCACCTGCCAAGGTCGATCGGGAGTGAGGGTGACCGACAACCTGTGGGGCAAGCCCTGACCCGACCGAGAATCCTTGGTCGGGGCCCCAGTCTTCGGTTGAGGTGGCGGTGGTTCCACCACAATGGGCGGAGCAGCCGTTTTCGGCCAAACAACCGGCGCCGGCTCCTCGATGACTACGAGGGGTTGCTTCAGTCACTCTGGTGACAGCCACTTAATTGCTGGAGAAGGCGACGGAGTCGGCTTGTTACGGGTCAATAAAAGTTGCTGCCACATCATGTCCTCTTAGCGCCGACGTAACTTACGGAGGATAGGCTCCGAAGAAGAGGATGAGCGGCGGCATCGCTTTCCATGGTGTCGAGACCGAGACCACCGGCATCGGCGGGATCTACTCGACTTGGAAGCAGACAGAGACCTTTGGGGTCGCCGAGGGTCGGTGGAAACCAGCTCATCCCCTGGTTCAGGGTCCTTTACTGGGGGCTTCGGCACAGGAGGCACGGGCAAGTCGTCGGTTACCACCGGGGGAACTGGTGAAGAAGGGTTGTCTGCTTCTCCAGTTGACAAACCGCCTAACGGGTCGAGAAAAATCTCGACCGCGTCGACGGATGTCTCGGCCAGCTGACCTGATCGGGATACTGTAAAAATAGCGTCCTTAGCCGCAACCTCGACCGAAGTTGAGAGCCGACGGTCCGGTGAAGGGGATCTCCCCCGCTCCCACGAACATTGACGGTGGAACTTACGTTTTGGTTCTTTTTTTCCTTAGACCGACTGGAATGTCCCAATGGCCCTTCTCCTTTAGTGGAGCAGGACTGGCACAGCTCCTTAAAAGAAATAGTACAGGAGGAGCCCAAGCAGAGCAGGATAAACGCCGCAACAGAGGAGGAAGATGAAGCAGCCTGGGCCGCCTCCTCCTCGAGGGCAATCAACTGCTCCAGCTGCTCCATGGAGCCCGCAGCCATGGACACCGCCCTATGGGCCTCCTTTGACTACACCGGCGGGTACAGTTTCTCGGGACGCCCAAGTTGCAGTCTGGCAGCGCGGTCCTCTAGCACCTAAGTTGAGAAGGACTTGCACAGACCGCAGGCCTGTGGATCGTGAGCAAGACCCATGCAGTAAATGCACATGGAGTGCGGATCGGTCCGGGACATCATCTGCCTGCAAGGGCACCAATGGAAGTCGGGAGTGGATTTGTCCATCGCAGCCATGAGGGAAGAAGAAGACTGAAGTCTTGTAAATTTTAAAACAATTTTCGGTAAACCCGAAGAGTTAGGATCCAGGCCTAAAACAGAGTGCTAAGGAGGGAACCTGAGCTTCCAAGCAGTAAGAAGATCTGCAGTCATGGGGTGGAGCCGGGGGTTTTACCACCAGGGTGGGTGGGAGGAGCCAGCTTGAAGACCTTCCGGCAAGAATTAAAGCAGCAAGGAACCTGCCAGACAGTGTGGATTGAACAACATATCCACGTCCCTAGAAAGTACAGTTATGCAAAACCTTACCGTAACAGTAGATCTTTGATAAGTGTCTCTTGCAGCAGGTAATACACATGGGTCATCACCCCGAGGTCGCTGTGGTGCATTGCAGCTCTTCTAGCATTCTTTTCAAGAGGCTGCCCACACATGACATCACCTTCCTGTTTCCTATATAAATGTGGGCAGTCCCTGGTATCCTCAGTTTCCCCCGCCAGATTCAGCTCGCTAAGAGAGGACCAAGAGAAAGCCAAGGTACCATAGCTATCCCAACCCATAAGTCACTGGACCAGAATTTGTTCTCCTAGAGAAGGGGGGGCGGGGAACGGAGGGTGGGATCGTACCTGCTGCAAGAGACACTCCTCAAAGATCTGCTGTTACAGTAAGGTCTTGCATAACTGTACTATCTTTCACAGAGTGGTCTCTTGCAGCAGGTAATACACTTGGGATGAATCCTAAGCAATAAACCCAAGAAGGGTGGAGTTATATCAGGAGGCCTCGTAGGACAGCTTGGCCAAAGGCCGTTCTATGGCATGAAGCAATGTCTAAGTTGTAATGCATCATGAAAGTATGAATTGTGGACCAGGTTAGCTGCGTTGCAGACATCTGTGATAGAGGCCCCTTTAAAACAGGCTGATGTGGTGGCCATAGATCTGGTAGAATGGGCTTGGACAGGCTCTGGTAATGGCTTGTATTTTGTGTAACAAAATGTGATACAATGTGCTAGCCAATTGGAGAGGGTCCGTTTAGTGACTGGGAGACCTTCCCTGCTTGAGGCGAAGGTAACAAAAAGCTGAGAGGTTTTTCTAAATCAATTTAGATGAGTACAGTATCATAATATTCGATGGACATCTAGAGTATGTAGGAGGTATTCACCTCGATTGGAGGAGTGTTCAGGGTAATATATTGATAGCGCCAAGGATCGATTTGAAGAGCAGCTACTTAGCACCCTTGCCCAAGAAGCATGAGTAAGCCTTACCTGGGCAGAAGTCCTATAGTGCCCCTATTTTTCTTTTTACATTCACCCCCATTTCAGAAGGGAAGGGATCATATTTTGGCTCCATGGAGCTGAGCCGCACTGATCCCTTCCACTTCCCGATACCACTACAGTCAGCGATCCGCCCCATTCCGCCCCCACGCTTGCTCGTTGTGTTGTCATTCTTTGTGAAGCATGGTGGCGCATTTCCACAGAAATGAATGGGGGACTGTTTTCAAAGTTCAATTTATGTCGTTTAGATGGCCGTTTGGAACAAAGCATGGCCACCGCTTAACTAACAAGGTCCTAACAACCATGTTTCCCTGGTTGCTGGTTTATGTGAGGCCAGCAGAATATTGGCCACAGGGGAAGACACTTAGAGATGCACTCTGAAAGCATCCTCAGGAGCCAAGCGTGAAGGTGTAGTGACTTCAGGTTGGGATGTAGACGGGTCCCTTGACTGAGTCAAGAGATCTGGTCTTATTGGTAACAGGACAGGTTCCGCCACAGAGAACTGCTGAAGCGGGGGGGAACTACACCTGCCAAGGCCACAGAAGGGCTATGAGAATCATGGTGGCAGGATCGAGCTGTAATTTCAGTAGAGTGCCTTGCAGGAGAGGGATTGGGGAGGAGCATGTAAGAAGAGCCCTGTCCATGACTGGGGTATGGCAGCTATACACCGTCCCTTTTTGCTCTGGATAATGTAACAGTATCTGCGGAGACAGTGATCGACTCGGGCGGCAAACGGATCCAGTTGCAGGGTTCCCCACAGATGGAAGATTTTTCTGAAGCACTTTCGTGATGACGTGTCCATTCATGAGCGGACAACTGGCAACTGAGAAGGTCGGCCAGGAGATTGTGGCGTCCTGGTAAATGGATAGCTGTCAGTACTAGGTGTTGCCGAATGGCCTCCTGCCATACTGCAGTCATCTCTGCATAGAGAACGGGATTTTGTACCTCCTTGTTTGTTGAGGTAGAACACTACTGCGGTGTTGTCTGATTGAATCAGCAACGGTCCCAGGGACAAGTGAGGTTGCTGCCCTCATCTCCAGGAGACTGATGTGGAGAAGAGGGATACAAGTGGCCCACTTGCCTTTTGTCCTGTAAGGATCAAGGTGCATGCCCCACCCTTCTAGGGATGCATCCATGGTTAACATCTGCTGGGGTGGGGGATTGGAAAGGCATGCCTTGACTTTGATTGGTTCGGAGGGTCCACCATACTAGGGCAAACCGCAACATGGGAGTGACTGTCTTCGAAATGTCCTGTTCTTTGAGACCACTGATTCTGGAGAATCCACTGGACTGGCCTCATGTGAAGATTGGCTAGTGCTACCATAGGGATGGTAGTGGCATATGTCCTAGGAGACATAACATACGTCTGGCTGGGACTACTTTCTGGGTTTGTAGCAGAGAAGCCAGTGATAGAAGCCTGTCTTGTCTGTCAGCCAGGAGGTAGGTCCTGGCGGAGACCGTTTTTAGGACAGCTCCTATATATTAGAGCGACTGTGTAGGGGGTCGGATTCAATTTTGGCCAACTGACTATAATCCCTAGGGAATGGAATAGAGTTAGGATTGTGTGTAGAGAGCGAAGCAGAGAGGTTTTGGATCCTGCCTTGATGAGCCAGTTGTCTAAATATGGGAAGACAAAGTTCCTGTTCCATCGTAGGGCGGCCGCCACTACCACTAGGTACTTGGTAAACACTCTTGGGGCAGATGAGAGGCCGAATGGAAGAGCCCGAAATTGATAGTGTTGTCCCAACAGGTGAAAACAAAGAAACCTGTGGTGGGCTGGATGGATAGGGATATGTAGGTAAGCATCCTTCATATCTAAGGCACACAGCCAGTCCCCTTGTTTCAACATTGGCATGATGTAATTTAAGGTGACCCTGCAGAACCTTTTGTACTGGATGTGAAGGTTCAATTGTCTGAGGTCTAGTATCGGTCTAAGATATCCAGTTTGGGCACCAGGAAGAAGTGAGAATAAAACCCTTTTTGCTGGTCTGCCAGTGGTACTGGATAAATAGCTTTCTTGGTCAGAAGAGCCTCGAGTTCCCCCTGGAGAATAGGAATATGGTCGGGTGAGTACTGGACAAAGCAGGGAGGGGGGTGAGGAGGAGGTATGGAAATAAGTTCCAAAGTATGACTCTTCTGAATAATCTCAAGTATCCACTCGTCCGACATAATTGTTTGCCAGGCCTCTAAATGGAGGGCAAAACGACTGCCCACAGCTTCCGAGGCCTGATCGAGGAACGGTGGATACAGCCCCAGTTGGTCACTGGGAGGTGGGCTATTCAGCCCCACCAGAAGGGTGTGAGCGGGAGCCCTTGGCAGAGGTGTTAGTTCTGGAAGGCTGGGAACAACCCCTGAATCCGCCTCTATGCGAGCCTCTGTATTTTCCACTTCTTTTAGAATAAAAGGAGGAGGGAGGACGATAAGATGGCTGGGAGGTATGGTACATTTCATGTACTATACGGAGTGTTCAACCTAAAGACTGGAGATCATCTATCAGTGTTTGGGTACCTGGGCCGAAAAGTTTAGACCCATTAAAGGGGCACTGACCACTATACTGTACATCAGTGCCAAAGCCTGAAGCCTTGAAGCCAAGCATGCTTAGCCAAGGTAATGCCAGTTGCTGATGCGCCTGCAGTATCGACTGCATCATATCCCGAACAAAGTAGGCATCGGGAGGCCGGAATTGCCAGTAGATATTGTAGCCAGTAATTGTTCCCTTTCCTGCGAAGGAGGAAGTTTATTGACTAATTCTATGGCAGAGGACCAGAGTGTATGCTGGTATTTGACCATATGTCCCATATAATTCAGGATTCTGAGATTCCGTGCACCGCTTGGAATACCTCCCGATAGTCTATCCTATGGGAATCTGTATCAGGAGGCAAGGAGCTCATGTATTTTGGTTGTTTAGTACGGTCATGAGCTGCAGTAATCACTACTGAATCTGCTTCAGGAGTAGTGGATAGGAAAGGGTGATCCAGAGGAGCCTAGTAGAGGCGATCCATCTTGCAGGGAATAGCCGTAATACAGGAAGGCTGATTCCAGGCTGCAAGCATAGCATTTTGGTAGGTTTTTACAAGTGGGAGTACCACTAAGACTGGTTCCTCTGCCAATTCTAGATAGTGAGCCATATCCTTACGTTGTTTGTCCTGTTCGGAAGTGGAGAAACCCATGACTGTGAATTTGGACTATCATCTCATGGAAGGATGGGTCATCAGGAGGAGAGGCAGCCATCTGGCGTGATATTTCTTCACTTAATGAGGATGTATCTGAAAGAGGGAACTCTGGTTGGAAATCCAGGTTCTGAAAATTCTCATCCTCCAAATCTACGGTGAAATCTGCCAGAAATTCAACCTCGTCTGACAGGTAGTCATCCACATATGGGGGAGGTGACCAAGGTGGTGAAGGGTCTCTACCACCCTGGAAACATTTCGGCGGAGGAGTAGGGGAACGGGATGGATGACTCTGCTCCCATGATTGGAGGGCTGAGTATGCCGGATAGCATGCAAAACTAGTTGAACTACTGAGGCAATGTCCAAAGAGGGATTTTTTTTGGGGGAGAGGGTGTTCTGGGAAACCAAGGGATTGTAGAGGGACTGTGCGGTGGTCTAGGCAGGTCTTGCACCTGGGTGGTAAGCCCAGGGTCCCGATCCATGTCCCCTGTGGGAGTACACCTGTGAGGGTGGAGGGGTGGAATGCATGGCAAATGCAGTAGGTTTCCCCAATGGAATGCGACTCCTCGTCGATGGAGCCGCTAGGGAAACAGGAGTCGATATATATAAATGAAGTCACCGTCAACAGGAGAGAAGTCTCAGTCGATGGGACATAGACGGAACTCATAAGGGGTTCATCACAGACTGCCATTAAAGCACTGCTGGCAAGAAGGTGTCACCTCCTGTCGACGAGGAGGCAGTGTGTGAACGCATCGCCCATGGTGGAGCACCTGTAATGCTGGCCGTCGACAAGCATTTAGGCACAGAGGTTGAGGAAGGCTTCTCTCTCTTTTTTAGTGTCATTTGTGAGAATCAGTGGATGGGGAGCTCTTGGGACGAGCTCCCCGATGCTCCATTAAATGATTTTTTTTATTTCTTGCAGCTGTTGTCGACGAGTTGCCTGGTTGAAATCCTGGCAATGTATGCAGGAGGTGGTGTGTGTAGTTCCCAGACACCTTACACAAATATTGTGGATGTCAAAACGGTAGATTTTTCTACTGCAATGGCAGGAACAAAATAGCGCCATTTTGCTTGTAGATTCTTTGGACATCCGTCGATGTTAGCTTAAATTTTCGTCGACTGCTACCGAGTTGCACTAGCTGCTGCGTGTGAGCTGAAGACGGTGGGAAAATAAACTGAGAATACCAGGGACTGCCTACACTTGTATAGGAAACAGGAAGGCGATGTCATGTGTGGGCAGTCCCTGGAAAAGACTGCTAACAAGAGCTGCCATAAGCCACAGCGACCTCTGGCAACGACCCAAGTGTATTACCTTCTACAAGAGACCACTCCTTGGAAGGTCTACTGTTACAGATGAGTAACCTGTGTTTCTAGGGGTGTGGATATGTTGTTCTATCCACACTTCTGGCAGACTCCTAGTAGTTCTCTGGGAGGAAGGAAGCAAGACGCACGACGCACACCCCCTACTTAAGGAACAGAGATTGGAGAACAGATGCCCCAAAACCAGCATCCCAGTGTGACTCTCGATCAATGTGGTAATGAGAAATGAAGGTGTGTGTGGACTTCCAGGTAGCAGCCCTGCAGATTTCTTGGATAGGGACATCCCTAGGAGCAGCCACTGATGCAGCGGTATAGCGGGTGGAATGAGCCCTAAACCCTCTGGGAAGTTCCCTACTGCCAGCCTATAGCAGAGATCAATGCAGGAAGTGATCCACCTGCCAAATATCCACTTGGCTGCAGGTCTGCCAGGTGCGGCTTCAGTGTATGTGGCAAACATCTAACGAACCTTTCTCCGAAATCCAGCTGTGCACTCTTTGTAGTAAGTGAACGCTCTCCTCTGGTCCAGAGTATGGAGCCTGTGTTTGACCTCAGAGGTGTGATTCAGGAAGATCACCAGAAGAGTCATCACCTGATTCAGGTGAAAGTCTGACACAACCTTTGGGAGGAACTTCAGGCTGGGGCGCAGGGCCTTGTCCCTGTGGAAAGTCAGGTAAGGAGACTCCACCGCAAGCTCCTGGAGTTCAGTGATCCTTCTGGATCAAGTGATAGCCACCAGAAAAGCGGTCTTCCATGACAGGTGTGACATCTCACACCTGTATATTGGTTCGAATGACTTGCTGATGAGCTTTGCCAAAACCAGCAACAGATCCCACGGTGGTGGTGGTTCACGCACCAGAGGTCAACCGTGATCCAAGCCTTTGAAAAGCACCATACCACTGTCTCCTGCACCACCGACCGCTGGCCAGCCCGCACCTGGTAAACCGAGATGGTTGCCAGGTGCACCTTAAGGGTCATCGACCAAAGTCCCCCTTTGGAGAGAGAGGGATGACAGGTAATCCAAAGTGCCACTGGACAGGGACAAGGGGTCCAGCTACTTGCCTGACACCAAATGGAGAATCTCTTCCATTTGAAGGCATAGCACTTCCTGGGCAACTACTTTCTAGATGACTCCACTACAGTGAGGACATCTTCAGAGAGACCAAAAGCCTGGCACTCTAGCTGCTCAGAAAACAGGCCATCAGGTGCAGGGATTGAAGGTGCAGGTGGAGTACCTTCCCCCGATTGAGAGCAGGTCCGGGCGTATGGGAAGATGCCTCGGAAGCCTGTTGCTGAGGCGGACGAGATCAGGGTACCAAAACTGGCGGGGCCAGTCTGGAGCCACCAGGATCACTTGCGCCTTGTCCCTCCTGACCTTGCATAGCACCTTGTGGATCAAGGGAAGTGGAGGGAAGGCACTGAAGAGGCTTGGGGTCGAAGGCCTTGAGTAGGCATCCCCCTGCAGTGTTCTCTGCCGAGGGGGGGTGGGCACAATGCAGCCTCAGCTTTGTCTTCTCCCTGGAGGCGCCAGGTCCACCTGAAGGGTGTCCCACTGGAAGAACAAATTGTGAACTACCTCTGAATGGAGAGACCACTTGTGAGATGCCTTGCCCACCTGGTTGAGTGTGTCTGCTAGCTGACTGGAAGCTCCTGCCACATGGATGGCTAGAAGATCCGCCTCCAGGGGCTCTACGTTGCTGGTTCAACAATCCTTTTGTCGACTGGCATCTGCCGACAGGAAATCACATCAACTGCAAGTTGCAGTTGATTCCTTGTGTGATTTTTTTTCTTTTTATTGGGGGACTTCACCCCCTGAACCCCCCCCCATGTGGGGATGGCTCTTCCCCCTGCCCCGTCTTTAGGATTATCAACTCCAGTCGGAGTTGATTCAAGGCAGGGGTGCAGGACTGGAAGACAGTGTGCCCCACCAACACAGCAACCTGTTGGCAAAGTGTTGATTTTGCCAACAGGGTTTAAGTTCTCAGTGTTGTCGCCATACCTGCGGCATACCGCCTCCAGGCTGCGCACAAGAGTCCAAATGCAGAGTGCTTCCTTGTCCATATGCAGGGAGTGCATTCTGCCTTGTTTGTTGAGTTAGTACATGGTTGTGGTGTTGTCCGTCTGGACTTGAACAACTTAACCCCGAAAAAATGAAGCGAAGGCAGTCAGTGCCAGCCGGACTGCTCGGAGCTCCAGCAGGTTGATGTGGCATCAGAAATCTTCGGGGGTCCAGAGCCTATGGACTGCGTTTCCCCAGATGAGTACTCCAGTCTGTGACAGGCATCTGTCGTCAAGATGATTGTCGGCTTGGGGCAGACAAACTGGACCCCTTCTTGCAGATGCTCTGGGACTAACCGCCACTGGAGGGCATCCCATATCCTCTAGGTCACAGTGACCAGCTGGTCGAAGTGACCCTTGCGCTGAGATCACTGGCTGGTCAGCTCCTATTGCAGGGAGTGCATATGCCAACAGGCCCATCAGACCACACTGGTGCAGGCCGCCATGTAACCCAGAAGGTGCAGGAAGTCCCGGGCAGGATGCAAGTGCCCGACCACAAATGATTGGGCACAGGAGGATAGACCCTCCGCCCTGTCCGCCGGGAGCTGGCTCAGTAAGAGTCTAGCTCTGCCCCGATGAAGTTGATCAACTGCGAGGGCATGAGTTCTGAGCCAGCCTCACTGACCAAGAGGCCAAGGTTGATGCAGGTCTGGAGGACCAGGTCCCTGGACTGCTCCACCTCATGCCTAGAGGGACCCAGTCAGTCAGTCAGTCGTCCAGGTAGTGATACACCTGGACCCTCAGCACTTCAGGTAAGCTGCCACCACTGCTATGCATTTGGTGAAGTCCCTGGAAGCAGAGGAGATGACGAAAGGCAAGGCTTGGAACTCAAAGGGTTCCCTCAGCTCAGATGTGGAGGAACCTTCCGTGGGATGAATGCATCAGGATATAAAAGAACGTGTCCTGAAGATCCAGAGAGCAAAACCACATCTCTTGCACCAGAGATGGCACGATCTGGGACAGAGTTACCAAACTGAAGGTGCGGACCTGAGGAATTTGTTCAGGTCGTGAAGATCTAGAATGAGGTATCAGCCTCCCCCCATCAGTTTTGGCATTAGGAAGTACCTGAAGACAAACCCTGGGTATCCTAGAAGATCTGCAACTCTGACCATGACCTCCTTGTGGAGAAGTTGGGCTATGTCGTTTCAGAGAGCCAACCGAGTGTCTACAGATACCAAGTCCTCCAATGGCGCGCGGGCTCGGCTTGGAGGGTACTGTTCCAACTCTAGAGGAAGACCCTGACCAACCACTTCCAAAAACACACCTGTCCGTGGTGACAGCAGACCAGGCGGAAAGATGGTGGTGGCACCAGTCCCCCACAGGAGGACCCAGGGGAGGCGTGACTGGCATGAGGGTTGCGACCCCCATCCTGTCACTGAGCAGGCTTGGAGGAGCCACCGGGTCCCTTCCCTCCAGGCTTTCGGACCACTGAGGACACCGATTTGGGCCTTGGTCACCAGGACTGAGCTTGCTGGCCAGATTGATGCTGGGCTGTTTCTGCCACAGGAGTACAAGGCCGAAAGGGCTTACGCTTCTGCTTCCTGGAGCTCTTGGGATCCTTCTGGGCGGATGTCATGGAATCCAAAGTGGCATTGGACTTCTCAGTATGCTGGAGGTAACCCTCCACACCGGGCCCAAACAGGTTGGTGCCCAAAAATGAGACATTTGCCAGCTTGTGTAGAGTGTCTGCCATGAAGGTAGATGTCCTAAGCCAAGCCCGACTGCACATAGCAACTGTGGCTGCCACCAGCCGGGCACAGGAATCCCCAATATCCAGAGCCATTTGAAGTTGCTGTTTGGCCACAGCACGACCCTGGTCCCGGACCTGCTCAACCGTAGTCTGGAGGTCTGCAGGAAGATGAGGAATCTCATCTGGACAGCCCAGAAGGGCACAGGAGAAGTGTGTCATCATGACGGTCAAGCTCGCCTGGCAGAGGCAGAGTGAGGAGGCAGCGCAGACCTTTTTAGCAGAGTGGTCCAATTTCTTGGACTCCTTATCCGGCGGTCTATCAACATCCCCTGAATTGCCCGCATGCCAAAACACGGAGTCAGCCACTAACCCTTTGGCTGAAGGGTGCTCCGTGACCCCTTAGAGGGTACCAGTGGGCACCGCACAGGGCAGGAGGCAGGGTGCTGTTAGAGCTCCAGGGTAGGGCCAACTATGGCCACTGTCACTGGGAAAGCCTCCGGAGAGTTCCCTTTATCCAGAATCTCTGTGAGGGGATAGAGAGCTCACTTCTGGACAGGCTCCAATTTCATCCCCGTGGACACAGATGAGATGAGGATGCCCATGAAAGACATGGGTCCTTCCTCTGTTGAAAGGTCCCCCACCGACTCCATGTCAATCAGACGGGAGTGTAGTGAGGAATCATTGGAGTCCGCATAGAGCACCCTACCACCAGAGTCACTCCGGACCCACCACAGGCAGTCAGGTGTAAGAGTGACAGACAGCTGATAGGGAAGTCCATGAGCCGGCCGAGACTCCTTGGTAGGAGTGCCAGTCAGTGGCTGTTGGGGTAGTGGCTCCACCAAGATCAGTGGAGAGGCTAACTGTCTGAAATGAAGGTTCTGTATAAACTCCGCAGGCGGAGAAGCGATGTCGACTGGCACCACTGGAGGCATCTATGTCAGCCTGTCAGGCGACAGCCAAGTGATGGCCGGAGTGGGAGCCAGGGTCGGCTTTGTACCAGATAATGCCAGCTGTTGCCACAACAGGTCTTCGTAGCGTTGATGCAGTTTGCACCGAAGCCTCTCCTCATTCGAAGAGGATGAAGACAGGTAATGGCGGTGTCGCTTCCCATGGTGCAGAAAGAGACCGCCAATGCTGGTGGGACCTTCTCGACCCAGAGGATGAGGATGACCTAGACCTCTGGGGGTGCAGGGGGGGGATCTTGAGAGGGAGCCGGGGTGCCGTGGCTCCTCGTGGTCCAGGTCGGTGAGACGACTCTTTGGTGGTCACTAGCAGGACCGGAGTCCTGAACCAGGAGTTGCTGGCCTCTTCAGACAACCAGTCGACTGGGTCGAGAAAAATCTTGGCTGCATCGTTGGCCGGTGTCTCAATCAGCTGGCCTGATGGGGGCATTGTGAAGCCAGCAACCAAGGCAGTGGTTTTGACCATGGTCAAAAGCTGGAATTCCTGAGACCGAGAATGTTCCCGGTCCCAAGAACGTAGATGGGGAGTCTTCTTTCCTAGACTCCTTGTGGGATTGACAGCTGTGCAAACCCAAAGGGCCCTCTCCTTCAGTCGGAAGAGACTGGCACAGCCCTTTGAAGGCGCTCGAGTAAGTAGAGCCCAACTTGAGCTGAACAAAGGCCGAAGCCAAGGAGGACATCACAGCTACCTGAGCTGCCTCCTCCTCGAAGGCTTTAAGCTGCTCCAGCTGTTCAGCGGACCCCGCAAGCCATGGAGACCACCCCACTGGCATCCTTGGATTTTACCAGCAGATGTCATTTTTCCGTGGCCCAACTCGGGAGGACGGTCTTTGACAACAGACTCATGAAACGACCAGCAGACCTCGCAAGCCTGGATACTGTGCTCATGTCCCAGGCTGTAAATGCACATGGCATGTGGGTCGGAATGCAACATTTTCTGGATGTATGGGCACCATCGAAATCCACAAGGACTGGCCCCCCATCGTGGTCGAAGACAGAGCTGAAGACTAAACTCAAATGAGTTTAAGTTTTGGGAGTAAATCCAAAGATTTGAGTGCCAAGGACTACTCAATGCGGAAGCAGGAGGAGGAAACTGGCTTCTTCCAGCGGAAAGGAAGATCTAGCATTATGGGGTGGAGCTGAGGGTTATACCACCGGGGTGGGTGGCAGAAGCAAGCCTGAAGACTTCTAGCAAGATTCAAAGGGGAAAGGACAATGCCAGAAAGTGTGGCTAGAGCACATCCATGTCCCTAGAAACTTGAATTTAAAGAAAAAATTCCCTACCTTCTTCAAGTCTAATTTGCAACTAATGAATCTAAAATACAGGACCAGGATTGGAAGCTTGGGGGGGGGAGGGGGTTCAGGAGGGATGCAAGCCTGGCTGAACTGTGCCAGACTCTGCCCCCTGAGATGCTGAGTGCCAAAACAGCTGCTTCAAGCATGGCTGGGACAAAGTAAAGGGCTTAGCAGTAAGGCAGGGAACTTGTGGGTGGATAGTGCGGACAAAAACACTGTAGCCAACAGGTCTCAGGATAGGGTGTTGGGGGCAGACTAGACAAACCATGAATTCCCTTCCTGTTGCAGAGCCTGTAACCAGGAAGGAGAGTGGGTGAGTGGATGGCCTACCCATTCATGAAATTGTAGTTTGCTTGGAGCCCGATACCCTTGGCCCACTGTGCCACTCTTCTCTTCAGGACTGATGATTTGGCGCTGGTTGCTTTCATCTTCTCCTGCATCTTTTCCCAAACTCGAGGCACCCCTAGGAACCCAGTAGGCTGCACCTCTTGCATTGTAGTTACCAAGGATCCCTGAAACAATAAATGAATGGTTAGAGACATCTTGTACAGAAATCTGACAGCATGAGCCCACCCCAGAGAAGCAGCACATTCTGTAGCTCTGATCCTCTGTATCCTGCTAGCCCTCTGACCAAGGAGGCTTGCAGGGTCACAAGAAGCAGCGAGAGGCCATCCAGCTTTTACATTTTTCATATGGTAATTCTTTTAATTCATTAGAATTTTACTTGGTAAGCAAACCATTTCCTGAGTTTCACACGTTATGCAGCTCCTAGCCAGCAGAGCTATTGACTAGGAAAACTTACTGGCTCCATAAATTATTTCACTGACCCAAATGAAAAAACGGGGCTATTTAAAGGAAAATTTGACTAGCCAGATACAAAATCTACCAGCTTTTGGCTAGTGGTCCAGTGCCAATTTTGACCCCCTGCTGTACAAGACAAGCAGTGTAGGTCTGGGTAATCTTTGCCATCAGGTGTCTTGGTTTGAAGAATACATTTAATACAGCCAATCTCATTTGTGTACACAATACAGCTCAGATTCACAAAAATAAGTTACGTATTTCTATTAGCAGGCTGCTTATAGGGTCAGCCCACTGGTACCGAGTTGCTCAAGGGTTTGGATTCAGTTTCCCATCCCCAAGACTGGTGGTGGCCAAGCACATCACAAGGATGTTATAATGAGTTTGGGAAGAGGGGATACAAGTTGCCTAGTGGCACCCCCAGCAAGACAGCCAGAAAGAAACTGCAGCTCAGTAACTGTGGTGGGGGATGACACTGCTGAAAAAAATATGCATTTAATTAGAAATCGACAGAAGCAATCCTCATGACAGGAATGTATGGATGGGACCATTCTCATTCATGGTGGAGTGCTGGCATTTGCCCGACAATGGGAAACCATGTCTAACACTTCATACGTACCTGTAACATACAGCCACACCACATGTCACAAGTTACGAGGTACTCCGTAGGTGACAGAGAAAAATCCCCACCCCAAATTTCCAATTTGAGTAGGATCATATCATGAGATATCCGTTTCAAGATAAGAATTTGGAAAGGAGGACTGAGCTGCTGGGGAGATGCTTTTAAAAATCGTAACATTAAAAACAGCTTCAGGTAGGGAGGAGAGATCTCATTATCAGAACTACTTAAAAAAATTAAAAATCAAAAAATGCTTAGTCATATAGACTTATTGTAAACAAATCCCCCCAACCCCCACTTACCTTCAAGGCATCTGGATCTGCAAAGTAAGTGGTTGCGCCAAACTTCATAGGAATCCAGACATCGTCAACCTGGGCAGCGACATGACTGAGGGGGAGATAACTTACCACTACTTCATTATTAGTCACATGCAACATCTCACCAGCTGCACAAGCCACCCATGTCAACTGCAAGAGGAATGAAAATATGCATCTAATTCAGTTAGATAGCATGGCAACTGCGAAAGTAATATACTATAGGAAGGGGGAAATGGAAATTATGTACTTACCGTAATTCTTGATCTTCTTGGACAAAGTCTACACCACTCATTCACACTAATGGGACTACGTCGGAGGCACGAGGACCCTGCAGGAGCCAAAACTCTTCAGGAGGGCCAGCACTGGGTTAGGACCACGCATGTGTGGTGCTGCAAGACCAGCTTGTACCATATAGGCTATCCCACTTTCGACCCTCAAACTGCCTCAGTACCTTTTCGACAGAGGAGGTGCAGTATAAACTAACAAAAGAAAACCTAACCCTAACTTCTGGGCATGTGAAGGCCTGGATGATTCGTGTAAGAAGGGTCAATTTCAACAATGTCTTCATAGCCCGAACAAGGAAGTGAAGACCAAAACAGAACGAGTGAGCTCGGAGGATGGGCGTGTGAATGAGAGGTGGAGACTTCGTCCAAGGAGATCAAAAATTACGGTAAGTATGTAATTTCTATATCTTCCTGGACTAAAAGTCTCCACTACTCATCCACACTAATGGGAAGAGTACAGAGCTTAAAATCACCCCCCCCCCAGTAGGGCGGTAGGAGACAGAGCTCACTCAGGACAGATGTCCACAAGGACTGTCCTGCCGATGAAAATTAACTGTCTGGCATGGACATCCAGAACATAGTGCTTTACAAAGGTATGCACCGAGCTCCAACTCACTGCCTTGCAGATGTCTGCAATGGGTACATTACGAATCTCTGCCAGGAAGCCGCAACCGCTCCAGCAGAGTGGTGTGAACCCGGCCTTCCAACTTGGTCTGTGTCACGGATTAGTAGTGTCGAAGACATGTTACTAACCAAGCAGAAAACTTCTCAAGGCAACAGGCTGACCCAGCCAAGGCATGCCGAAAAGATACAATAGTTACTTGGATGTGCATCTTTTCATTCTGTCAATGTACTTTCACAGAACCCTCTCAACGTCCAGAAAAATGAAGGGAGCGCTCTCCTTTGTTCTGGAGTTAATGAAGTAAGTAAGGAGAAGAAAAACTTGACCAACGGTAACAGACAGTCTTTTGGCTTAAGATAGACCGAAAACATGCAGAGATGTACCTTCACTGCTGAGTACTGCAGACCTGCATTTGACAGGTCCAGGAGGCACCCCAACATCTTACTTGGTGGGCAACTGAAGGGTCCAGTTGGGACTTGCACACCAGGTGGAGAAGAGTTTCCACTTAGCCACGTAAGCCTTCCTGGTGGAAGGCCTATGCACGGCTTAGAAGATGTCTGCGATGGTGTAGGAAACGTAAGGCTTGGCCACTTCCATTTCCTCTGGAGCCCGGCATGGAGATGAAGGGAATGCAGGCCAAGATGGACCAAAGTCCCTGTGTCAGAGGGTCCGCTCAGAGGGAGTTGCCTCGTTGGAAACCTCTGACAGACTGTAGATCAATGCAAATCATATCAGCCGAGGCCAGCCTGGAATGATGAGAGTCCTCCTGCCCCCCTGTGCCTACAACTTGAGCAGCACCCTCTCAATTAATAACCACTTCTCAACGGCTGGCCTTACATTTGACACCTCTCCAGCTAACCTGCTGAGGGAACAATTAAGTTCCCATTACACTGGTGATCAGAGAGCTGACTATTCCTTCAGCTTCAAATCTATACTGTTGAAGCAAGTAGAGGATCTATTATGGCAACCGGATACTAAAAAAAGCGCAGGGGCAGACTCTCTGAACCCCTACTTTCTAAAGATTGCATGCCATGTACCTGCAGTCCCCCTAACACACCTCTTTAACCTATCTCTAAACTCTGGCTCTATTCCCACACTGTGGAAGACAGCCCAAGTGGTTCCCCTTCTAAAATCAGGGGACCCTATGGAACTTAATAATTACAGGCCCATTTCCATTCTACCAGTGCTATCCAAGATGCTGGAGAAATTAGTGAGTAACCAGTTAAGGGAGTATCTTGACAATACTAACCTCTTAAATCCAGCTCAATCTGGATTCAGGGCCAAGCATAGCACTATCACTGCACTAGCCAAGGTCACAAATGACTGGCAAACCGAATTAGATAAAAAGAATAATGTCTGTGCAGTATTCCTGGACCTGAGCAAAGCATTCGATACTGTGGACCACGAACTCTACTATCATCCCTGCACTCCTTGGCCTAGATCCACCCTCCCTTAAGTGGTTCAGATGTTATCTCACCGTGAGGTCACAGCAGGTAAAAGCTGAAGGTGACCTATCCCCATTAAAACCACTGTTAAGAGGAGTCCCCCAAGGTTCTATCCTGGGTCATATCCTTTTTGCCATTTATATAAATAATATTGATTCAACCCTCACCAATTCCTCTGTACACCTCTTTGCTGTTGACACTGTTTTGTATGTCAGCAACCCTTTGCCTGCAGCTGCTCGTGAAATCCTACAAACAGAATTCTCCTTGTTACAATATCAGCTACTTGAGAAAAAGCTTCTGTTAAATGCAAAGAAAACTAAAGCAATGATGTTCACAAATCAAAGCTCCACCAGCACCTCCTCCTCAATCATTCTCCCCCAGCTATGCACTATACTTGGAGAAAACCTGGAGTATGTAAAACTTCAAATACCTAGGTGTGTGGATTGACAACAGACTCGACTTCACTCATCATTTAGAAGAACTGTTAAAAGCTTAGCAAAGGCTTGGCCTCTCTATAGATTAAAACCCTTCCTAAACAGAGACTCAAAGATGAGGTTAGTCCAGGCCATTTTTCTATCAGTTGTTGACTATGCAGACTTCCTTTATAGTCACTGCCTCATCTCCTACCTTCACAAGTTGGATACCTTAAATCATAGAGCAATAAGATTCATTACAGATCTGCCATCTAATACCCATCACTGCTCTCTTTATGCTGCAGTTGGGTAGGTTTCCCCTTCACCTCAGAAGGAACAGAAATGCAGCACTATGGATTTACAGAGCGTTATCAAAAAAACTTCCAAACTATATTCTAGACTGCTTCACCCAGACCATTCCTAGCTCCTATGCCCTAAGAAGCAACAACATCATCCTGCTCAAATTGCCCAAATTCAACACCAGGATAGGGAGGGCAGCAATCAGCTATTCTCTAGCTATAGCATGGAACACACTACAAAAATCCCTAAAACTGTCTAATATCATTCCATTTGCATCCTTTAAACAGCATTGTACAGTCTTCTTCACAGAGAAATGCAGTTGCTACCGATAGAGCTAGCTTTGTCATCTCACAATCCCCTCCCAAAATTAACCATATATGGCATAATCCTTCCAGACAGACACCCCATCTTATGACACCCAGTAATACCTTCACCATCCTAGTATTACATTATATTGTGTGTTTGCCATGGCCCCCCCACTGGGATATGTATATACTGTAAATATTGGCTTACTTTCCTGTAACCGTTTTTTATCATGCGAATTTACTGTACATCACTGTGTTTATAAACGTTTTTTTCCCCTGCATGTATAACTGTTTTATATAAGTGTCTGATGTATCTGCTGTATATCAACTGTTGAACCTTGACCTTATCAGGTCCATCTTGTAAATGAGCCTTGCTCAATGATGTTCGCCTGAATAAATAAAGATTTGATGATGATGAATTAAGGGAAGAGGAGGAAAACGTACAGGGAGTGTCTTGTCTACTGCAGTAAATACATCCTGACAGAAAACACCAAGGTCTGGATTTCTGAAGCAAGATAGAGGCAGTTTTGCATTGAGAGGGGACGCAAAAAGGACCAGGTCCGAACTGCCCCATTTGTTGAAAGTGACTGCACAAAATCTGAACTGACGCATTGTGCTAGAGATAACCACTGTCACAACCTCACAGCCTTCCTGCAGAGAGGGTAGAAGGGCGCCCCACACTGCTTGCTGATGTAATACATCACAGCTTTGTCATCACTCTGAAGTAGGATCACTTTGTGGCAGAGGGCATCCTTCAGGACTTTGCTTATAAGATAGCTGTCATCTCCAAGATATTTATGACAAGATGGGGTTCCTCCTGGCTCCACACCAGAGTGTGGAGGTCTTCATAGTGAGCCCCCCATGGGAGATTTTGTCAGTGGCTCTGTCATTTTGTATGGGGGATTGTGGATGCATGGTCGGAGACCACTGTTTGCTGAGGAGGATGCCCAGAGTCCCAGCATCTGCTCAACCAAAAGGGGCCCGAATAGAGTCGTTTTCCATGATGTAATGAGCCATCTGAAGATGTCGTTTCTCCTGTTCTCTGGAATGAAAACAGACACCCTGGAGGTATCCAGGAGGGCTCCTAAGAAGAGGAGATGCTGGGAAGATGAAACTGGGACCTTCCCCGAATCAGAGAACCCCCTGGAGAGAACTGAAGCTGTGGTGAGTGCTTTCTGTGTCTCTTGCCCAGATGGGCTGGCTAGGAGCCAAATGTCCAGGAAGCGAAAACTTGAACGCAGAGGTTTTCATGAGCTTCTTTCTGAACAGGTACTTCTTTAACCTTCCAAGGTCGACAATGAGCGCATCCCACCCATTTTCTTGGAACCAGAAGCAATGGAAACAGGAACTTGTGCTCCGTTCCACTGTGGAAAAAGTTCTACTGCCCAGTTCCCGCAGAGGCCCCATATCTCAGAAGCAAGAGAGTGACTGAGAGGCAGACAGACTGGGCTGCCATCTGGGTGGAAGGTCTGGGGGACTCCGCGAAACTGGGGGAGTATCCCTCTTGGACCATCCTGATAACCTATATGTCTGCTGTAATGGACTTTCACTGGTTGTAAAACCGAATTAGACAACCCTCCTACCGCCGAGGCGCGTCCCACTTAGACAGCTGGGGTGGAATCTGGGCTGGATCCACAGAGGTTGGTACAGGGTGCTTTTGGGCCCCGTGCCCTCTACAATGTTCCATTCATGGCTGAGGGGTTGGTTCCTGAAAAAGGCACCTAGGCCTCTACCTTGAAAGGACTGCCTGTTACAAGGATGTTGATTGTTCCCATTCCTCTGAGAGGCAGCAGGTACCACCTGTTTAAATGTCAGCTCTATTGTTCTGAGTGGCCTCCAGAGATCAACCTAAAAGCCGAACAGAGAAGCACCCTCAAGGAGACTAACCACCTGCTGTAGCAGCAGCTGCCCTAGAGGCAGAGTCGTAGGCATCCATAAAAGTTTTCAGCTGATTATTGGGCTATATGCCCCTAGCAATGGAGTGTTAGATTTCGGGAGGCTCCCAACCATTGCATTGAGTGTTCCACAGGGCGCGCCAGAGAACCAGCTTCTGGACAGGATGCTTTTGTGGGAGCTCCTGCACAGCAACGCTTTTTAATTCATAATAAAAGTGGTAAATCATCAAGCTACACATCTTTGAGAGCTATCTTTGATCTCATGAGAAGAGGAGGATTCGGACGATATCAAATATTGCCATGGGCCAACAGAACAGATTACTCACCTGTAACAGTAGTTCTAGGAGTGGTACATGTTTGTTCATCCACACTCACTGGCATTGTCCCTTTCCCCTTTAAATCTGCCGGAATCTTAAAGCTGGCTCCTTCCCCCCACTCGGGTGGTAAATGCCTCAGCTCCACCCCATGCCGCCAGACCTTAGCCTGCCAGAAGGCAGTCTGTGTGCGTCCGCAGCCGGGGAGGTCGGGAGGGTCCGTGTGGATGAACAACATACCACTCCTAGAACTACTGTTACAGGTGAGTAACCTGTTCTTCTAGGAGCAAGGATATGTTCTTCATCCACACTGACTGGTGGATCCTAGCAGTTCTCCGGGAGGAGGGAGAAAAGGCACACACACACCCTACTTAGGGAACAGAGATTGGAGAACTGAGGCCCCAAAACCAGCATCCTGGCGTGACTCAAGGTTGATGTGGTAGTGGGTGATGAAGGTGTTTGCGGACTTCCAAGTAGCAGCCCGAAAGATTTCCTGGATAGGGATGTCCCTGGAAGCAGCCACCGATGCAGCAGTATGGCGGGTAGAATAAGTTCTTATCCAGCTGGGAGGCTCCTTGCCCACCAACTCATAGCACAGACCTATGCAAGATGTAATCCATCTTGCTATGATCCATTTGGCTGCAGGTCTGTCAAAAGCGGCTTCAGCGTAGGTAACAGCTGGTGAACCTCTCCACGAATTTCCGCTGTCCTCTCCTTGTAGCAGGAGAGAGCACATCTCAGGTCCAAAGTATGGAGCCTATACTCTTGTGTCCGAGGTGTAATTACAGTAGTATACCAGCAGAGTCGATACCTGGTTAAGGTGAAACTCTGACACCACCTTCGGAAGGAATTTCAGGTGGGGGTGCAGGACAACTGTCCCTGTAAAAGGCCAGATAAGAGGAGTCCACCGAAAGCACCTGGAGCTCCACTGTCCTTCTGGCAGACGCGATGGCCACCAGGAAGGCCGTCTTCCATGACAAGTGTGACAGCTCACACTTGTGCATGGGTTCAAATAGCTTGCCCATGAGCTTTGCCAAAACCAGCAGTAGATCCCACGGAGGTGGAGGTTCACGCACTGGAGGGGATATGTGATCCAGGCCTTTGAAAAAGCGCCCAACCACCGTCTCCTGCGCCAATGTCAGCTGACCGGCCCACACCCGGTAAACAGAAATGGCTGCCAGGTGCACCCTAAGGATCGAAGACCGTAGACACCCTTTGGAGAGAGACCAAAGGTAGTAGAGAATGTTAGCCACAGAACAGGATAAGGGGTCCACACCCTTACTCTGACACCAAATGGAAAATCTTTTCCATTTTAAGGCATAACACTTCCTCGTCGATTCCTTTCTAGATGCCTCCACAATGGTGTTGACATCGGAAAGACCCAAAGCCTGGAACTCTAGTCGCTCAGGTACCAGGCTGTGAGGTGCAGGGATTGAAGGTCCGGATGGAAGACCTTCCACTGGTTGAGATATATCAGATCCGGGCATGTGCAAAGCTGCTCCGGGGGCCTGCAGCTGAGGCTGAGGAGATCTGGATACCAGAACTGGCACGGCCAGTCTGGGGCTACCAGAATCACCTTTGCCATGTCCCTCCTCACCTTGAGCAACACCTTGTGGATCAAGGGATATGGACGGAAGGCAAAGAGGAGGACTGGGGTCCATGGCCTCGAGAAGGCATCCCCCTGCAGCGAGCCCTGCTGAGGGGGAAGGGCACGATACAGCCTCAGCTTGGTGTTTTCCCTGGAGGCAAACAGGTCCACCATCGGTTTGCCCCAACGGGAGAACAGGCTGTAAGCTACCTCTGGATGGAGAGACCACTCGTGGAATGTCTGACCTATGTGGCTGAGAGCATCCACCAGCTGGCTCAAGGCTTCTGCCACATGGATGGCTAGGAGATCCGCCTCCAACCAACTCACGAGGGTCCAGATGTGGAGCGCCTCCTTGCATAGCAGACGAGAGTGCATGCCGCCCTGTTTGCTGAGGTAGTACAAGGTCTTGGTATTGTCCCTCTGGACTTGAACCACTTGACCCCAGAGCTGAGGAGCGAAAGCTGACAGTGCCAGTCTGACTGCTGAGCTCCAACAGGTTGATGTGGCATCGGGACTCCTCGGGGGTCCAGAATCCGTAGGCCCTGTTGTCCCCCATGTGGGTTCCCCAGCCCACGAGTGAGGCATCAGTTGTGAGGATCAGCTAGTCAAAATGGCCATATCGCCGAGGCCACTGGGTGGCCAGCTCGCATTGGAGGGGGCGCATGTGCAACCAGGCCCAACGGACCACTGAGGTGCATGCCGCCATGTAACCCAGAAGGCGCAGAAAGTCCCAGGCAGGGCACAAGTACCCAACCAGAAATGATTGGGCAAAGGAGGAGAGAACCTCCGCCCTGTCCGCCTGGGAGCCGAGCTCCGGCTTGACAAGAGTCGAGCTCTGCCCGGATGAAACCCATCACCTGGGAAGGCACGAGTTCCCACTTGGCCTCGTTATGAGCAGGTCTGGAGGGCCATACCTTGGACCTCTCCACCTCCTGCTGGGTGGAACCTAGCAGGAGCCAATCGTCGAGGTAGGGGTAGATTCTGACCCCCCCAAACATGGGCCGACACTACTGCAATGCATTTGGTGAAGACCCATGGGGCTGATGACAGGCCAAACGGTATGGCTCAGAACTCGTACAGGGTCCCCTCGATCCTGAAGCGGAGGAACCGCTGATGGGACAGACAGATTGGGATGTGAAAGAGCGTGTCCTGCAGATCCAGTGAACAGAACCATGTGTTGCTCCAAGGATGGTATGATCTGGGACAAAGTGACCATCAAAAGGTGTGAGACCTGAGAAACTGATTCAGGTCGTGCAGATCTAGAATGCGGTGCCAACCCTCTTCCCGCTTGGGCGACAGGAAGTACCTGGAGGCAAAGCCTGGGTCTGCAGACTGATCCGCCATGAGAGCTACTGCCTCCTTGTGGAGGAGCTGAGCAATGTCGTTCCGAAGAGCTGACTGGGAGCATGTGGAAATCCGATCTTCCCGAGCGGCATGGGCTCAGCTTGGAGGATACTGCTCAAACTCTAGAGACAGTCTCCGACCGACCACTTTGAGAACCCACCTGTCCGAAGTGACAGCGGAACAGGCGGAAATGAAGTGGCGGAGTCGACCCCACACGGGAGGGCCCAGGGCTGGTGTGATGGAGAAAGGGGTGGAAACCCCTATTCCATCACTGGGCAGGCTTAGAGGAGGAGGAGGAGGAGGAGGAGGATCAAGGACCTGAGCCTCTGCCTCCTTTGCAGGCCTGTTTGGGGTCCAGGCTTGGGCCGAGGGCACAAAGCTTGAGCCTGCTGCTGATGCTGCCATCCTCCTTGGTAGGACGACTGCTGAACCACAGGGAAAGAGTGCCGAAAAGGCTTCTTTTTCTTCTGCTGGTTCTTGCCTGAAGAACCCTTGGCAAAAGTGGCATCCAAGGTGGCAATGGACTGCTCTACGCATTGTAGGTGACTGGCCACTCCTGGGCCAAATAAGTCTGTCCCAATGAAAGGCACATCAGCTAACCTATGCTGAGTATCCACTGAGAAGGAGGAGAGGCTCAGCCAAGCCCTGTGGTGAGAAGCAACTGCGGTGGCCATCGAGTGGGCACAAGAATCCCCAATGTCCAGGGCTGTCTGGAGCTGCTGTTTGGCAACAGTACGGCCCTGGTCCCAGACCTACCTGACCATGGTCTGCATGTCCACGGGGAGATGAGGGAGGACTTCATCTAATGACCCAAGAAGGGCATGAGAGAAGTGTGCCATGATGACAGCCGAACTGGCCTGATGAAGGCCCAAAGAGGAAGCTGCATAGATCTTCCCAGCAGAGTGGTCCAAATTCTTGGGACTCTATCGGGAGGTCAGTCAGTGTCAGCAGAACTGCCAGTACACCTGAACACAGAGGCGGTCACCAGGCTCTCGGCTGAAGGGTGCACTGTGAACCCCGCAAGGGACCCCATGGGCACCGTGTATTTGCAGGCCATGCGGGCAGACTGTGCTGGACATGAGGCAGGGTTCTGCCGCAGTTTGAGGGCCAGGCCAACAATGGCTTCAGCCACAGGAAAGGCCTCAGCCGCGGTATCCCCTCTTTCATAATATCTGAGAGAGGGTACTGCTCGTTTTTCTGGATAGGTTCCAGGGGCAGTCCTGTAGAGTTGGAAATGAGATGGAGAAACCTTGGAAGGAGGAAGGGCCTTCCTTCATCCCTGTGGATGGGAGTGGAGCCTGGTGACATCAGAGTCCGGGAGGCGTTTGGCACAGGAGACAAGTCACGAATCTACCCTCACACGGGGCGGTCTGGGGTGACCGAGACAGACAGATGTCAGGGAAGTCCAGTAGCTTGTCTGTTCTCCTTCGAGGGAGCCCCTCCCACAGACTGTTTAGTCGGCAGTTCCACCAGAATAGGTGGAGAGACTGGAATAGGCCGAACTGGGGGACGGGCCGGCCACAGATGGGGGACCCAAGGCCTTTGGTTCCCGGGGGTGGTTTCAGCCCAGGAGGAGACAGCCAAGTAATGGCCAGGTTGGGCAGTGGAGCCGGCATCTGCCTGGTCAAAATCAGCTGTTGCCACATAAGGTCCTCATAGCGCCGGGGTTTCCGCCGAAGCCTCTCCTCATCCAAGGAGGATGAGGACTACCTGTGGTGTCTCCTCTTAGAGTGCTTATGGGTCTTCCTCGGTCGTTAGGCCGAGGGGGTTCTGGACCTCAACCGGGATCGGGCAGGCAAACTCTGTCAATTGGGAGACACCAGGGAAATCGGTGAAACCAGAGGGTCTGGAACCGGATTCTTAATGGGGACGCCAGCGGGCTGAGTCTCATCAGGAAACACAAGGACTGGAGTTCTTTCTAAAGAGTTGTCAACCACAGCCAGCAACAGAGGGTTGATTGGGTCAAGAATGATCTCGACCTCATCGGCCACTTCCTCGGTTGTCTGGCCAGACGGAAGACTCATGAAGCCTGCAGCCGAGGAGGCGATCTTGATGGAGGTTGAGATCGCGTGCTCCTGAGACTGAGACCCCTCTCGGTCCCAAGGGCGCCTTCGTTTAGACAAAGACAAACTGGGTTCTTTGTCCCTCTTCTGAGAGCAGGAGGAGTGCGAGCCCGTGGGTGCCTCACCCCAGGTGGGAAGAGACTGACAACTCTTTGAAAGAACCTGTAAAGGTGGAGCCTAGGTTGAGTGGAACGAAGAAGCTTCGATTCGCCGAAGTGCGGGAGGCTTCTTCTTCAAACGCCTGCATGCATTCCAGCTGCTCGGAGGAGCCCGCGGCCGTGGAAACCGCCCACCTAGCCTCCTTGGACTTCACCGGAGTATTCCTTTTCTCCAGTCTCCCCAATTTCAAGCATGTCATGCGGTCATCCAGGATGTTGGGATGGAAGACCAAGCAGTAACTGCAGGACAAGGTGTCATAGCCGACACCTAGGCAGTAGATGCACATGAGATGGGGATAGGTGCGCGACATCTACTGGCCACAAGGACACCGGTGAAATCCCAGGAAAGATTTCTCTTCTATGATCGAAGACGCAAAGGTGCGATCGCTAACTGGAATGAGTTTTAATTTCGGTAAAACCGAAGATTTGAAAGTCAGGGCCTGTGAAATGTGAGAGCACGAGGGAGGCAACCTGTATCTTCCAGCGGAAAGGAAGATATGGCGTCATGGGGCGGAGCCGAGGCATTTACCACCCAGGTGGGAGGGAGGAGCCAGCTTGAAGACTTCTGGCAGATTTAAGGGGGAAAGGGACAATGCCAATGAGCGTGTATGAACAACATATCCACGCTCCTACAAAACGTTTTCTGGCCAACCTAAGTCTATTGCATTAAGGCCCGTTCAGGATGGAGGCAACAGTGGCCAGGTGGGAAGCACTCAGTCTACTTCTATCTCAACTACTCCTTGGCAAACTATCCTGGAAACCCATCAGGGCTATGGACACTAAAATAGAAAAGATATTATTAAAATTAGAGATGCATGATATAGTTCTGAGAGCTTCGTTCTACAGTGTCTGAAGCTAAGAAATGCAGTCTTACCACCTAGGCTACAATTGCAGCTGTCACAAAAGAAAATTCGGCCATGAGGAGCAGACTTTTGAGTCTGGAGAACGAGCTACAGGCCGGTAATTTGCACCTGATTGGCATTCCAGAAGGTGCGGAGGGCACCAATTTGTTAAAAGTTTCTAAAGGACTGGCTAGCCACTAATTTGGAAATCCTAGAGGATTCTGAATGGGCTCAACTGCAGACAGCCTATCTAGTATGTCCACATGTGCGTCCCTCCAATACCAATTTGCCTCTGACTGACC
Source organism: Neoceratodus forsteri (assembly GCA_016271365.2). Taxonomy (NCBI): domain Eukaryota; kingdom Metazoa; phylum Chordata; order Ceratodontiformes; family Ceratodontidae; genus Neoceratodus; species Neoceratodus forsteri. The sequence goes on along the minus strand of CM057449.1, from coordinate 363,557,561 downwards.
TCCTGCACACTTCAGGGCTGGAGATTAGAGATCTGTTGCTGTCGGACGCGAGGGCGGCCTATCCCCTCATGATCCAGGATCTTCCCCCATCTATCGTTCCAAACCAGGGCCCAGCTCAAGCAATTTGATGCAGTCCGGCAATGCCAGATGTACTTGGGCATCGTCCACTTCTCTCTTACCTGCTAGACTTCAGATCACATATGGAGGGAAATCTTGGCAGTTCTCCGACCCCAAGGACGTAGGTCACTGGATGGACTGCACTGAAGCAGAATTTGCGGCCAAATTCAGAGTCGATCATTAAGAAGCAGACTCCAAAGACTGAGGAACTGGTTTTACTGTAACCGCAAGTTCTAGTTACTTATTTGAAGAGTCTTGTATTAATTTGCTGGGAGTATGTTAAAATCTGATTGGTAATATAATCCGGGGGCATAAAGGAAAAGTTGGTTATCATAATTTTGAATCTGTTGTACTGGGGGCCAAGTTATAGAACGACACAGGATTCTTGATCTTTTTTGGACTTTGGGACATTCAGATTATCCATTTTTGAACATTTAATTAAATTATATAATCCCTATCCGACACTCGTCTTTCCCTGGATATGTGCCAGCATTTGTTTATGCATAGGAGATTAAGTGTTTCTGGTTGATCTGTAGAATAATCCACATAAGTAGAATTTGTTAGCTTGCTGAGATATACAATTTTGCCACATGGGGAACCTTTCAGAAGCCTAATTATCCCAGATTGCTTTTTTTTTTTAATAAAAAAAGAAAAGGTTATAGCACTCTGGTTACTGCATTAGGTTTCTTCATTTGCTTCTCCTAGAGGATACTACCCTTGCCATTGAAGCGGCTGGCATTAATGGACATTTTGAATATGGACAATTATGGACCTACTGTATATTATCTCCCCCATTTCCTACTGTACCAGAGTGCAGGGCACTGATTTAATTATTTTCTCCCATTAATCTGTATAGGTTTGTACCCTCTATAACTGCAGAGTTTCTGCACGAGTCTTTGCATCCTGTACGGTTATCTTCTCTAAATGACAACAAACAGGTAGTACAAACAAAAAACTAAGTGTTTCACAGGGTGTACTCATACTGAGGAATGTAGGAACTCATGACGTAGAAGTCTGCTCTGGTCTACAGATGAAGACTAAAACATTATGGTGCACCCCATATCCCTGATGAAAAAACTGGAAAGATCTTCCATCACACTGATACAGAAGGCTTGCATTCTAGCCCATAAAATGAGTCATCTGCTGCGTCTTCGACAAAGCAGACCAGGGAGACTCATCCAGATCTGCTTCTACCCCAGAATAACCTCCAAAAGGTAGGTTTAGGCCAGGAATACAGGAGGCGCTGCCACCTGGATTGGCAAAGCGTTCAGTGCCATCCGCAGCACCAGCACCACATGCGGCACCACACATGGCGACAGTGCCACATATGGCACCACACCGGGGGCTAAAACCGCCGCTGAACCTAGACATGAAGAAAAAGGGGGAGAAGGAAAGCGGTATCCATGCCAGCCCCTGCAGGAAAAGGGAAAGGAATAGGCATGAGGAGCATCAATGGCGCCGGCACTAGAGAGGCACAGTGCAATCTCGTCCTATCAACCCGTCGTGGCCTAGTGGCCCGAGGCTCCACCACTACTTTTGTGCTTCAAGTGGACTGTCCTCCCCACCCCCAGATAGTCAGATCCCCCAATGCAAAGGGCGGCAGACCGGACACAGCCCCACCGTCAGTTTTCAAACAAAATCTCTCTACAGTCACTGCTACCATCTATGGTAGACTCAGCTGATGACAGGCTGAGAATTTCTTCATCTTTTTATTTTATAAATAATAAAAGAACACTAGAAATGGTAAGTTAATCGAATACTGAATGACTGTAGCTGCTGTCTTACAGACGAAGACTTGACTCCAGGCAAGCGAGCGACGTAGTCATCAAAGCACACTCGACGGCGGGAGAAAAGGAACTGGAGTGGTTGGAGGGCCAACGCCAGGATAGCCTATACGGTTATGGTGCTAGCCAGTCTTGCGGCCTTGTGCATGGGCAGTCCTATCCTGGTGCCGGTCCTCCTGAAGAATTTTTGCTCCTGCGGGACCCTAGCACCTCTGGCGTAGTCCCATTAGTGTGAATGAGTGGAGGAGACTTGGTCAAAGATCATCCATATTATTTCATCATGGGAATATAAAACAATGCATCTAATTCTTTCAGTAAAGACCATCATTTCTGGTTGACCCAGTGGTGTGACAATAGCAGAAGCTCCAAAAGAACTGAGTGGCACTCAGACCTTGTCTTGCGAAGATTTTATAGTGTATGGGCAAACAATCAGCGCTCCATGAGCCCCCAAACAAGTCTACCTCTTAACATAAGGCTTACTTCGGGATGTGTAGCAGCGCGCCGACTTCTGCATCACCATGGGCCGCTCAACTGCGCATGCACGAATGCGTTTGATCTTGTTGTGCTGCACAGATGACGTACTCTGTGCAGCACAACAAGATAGTGACACACTGCGGCAAGCACAACAGCGCAGTTGGGAGCATGGATTTCCATGCTCAACAGCGTTCTACCATACACTATTATGGATGGAGTGGTGTGTATAATGAGATTTTACACACACACGTTGTGGGATGTTTATGAAATGCATTCCACAATGAGGGTGTGTGTAAAATCAAGTTTTATACACCACCCCATCTTTAATTTTTTATAATTGCTGATCAGCAATTTTTTGTTGCTGTGTCTCACACAGACTTTTTTTTTTTTTTTTTAAACAGCTGGTTTACTTTTTAAATGTTTAATTTGGCTTTGGACATATTTACAAGTACATTTGTATCACAACCACGATCACCCTTACCTCAGTCAGCGAGGTCAGAGCCATTCCAAGTGAGTTGTTCGGTATGGCGTTGGGACAGCAGGATGAATAAGGAGGATTTTTTTTTTTGGTTAGGAAGATGTGTATTTTAAAATAAGAAAAAAACAAAAACAAACAAGAAGCAGTCTGCATCTGGCAGCTCCTCGCTCTGCGGGATGAGGAGCCACCATGTTTTTGATCGCGTTTAGCCCACCCAAGAGGAGTGAAGAGCTGATCAGGATGCGGCTCTAACTGACTTGGCGCGTGTTTGCAGTTATAACCCGTGGGCTATAAATACAGGTTACTCACCTGAAGCAGGAGTTCTAGGAGTGGTATATGTTGTTCATCCACACTTTGTGGCAGGTTCCTTGCCGCTTCAAATCTTGACAGAAGGTCTTCAAGCTGGCTCCTCCCACCCACCCGGGTGGTAAAACCCTCGGCTCCGCCCTATGACGCCAGATCTAGCATGCTGGAAGCCAGGTTGTGCGTCGAAGCTGGGGAGGTCTGGTGGATGAACATATACCACTCCTAGAACTCCTGTTACAGGTGAATAACCTGTATTTCTAGGGGTGTGGATATGTTGTTCAATCCACACTTTGTGGCAGACTCCTAGCAGTTCTCCAGGAGGAGGGAGGCAAGGCGCACACCTCCTACTTGGGAAATAAGGACTGGAGAACAGAAGTCCCAAAACCAGCATCCTGGCATGACTCTAGGTCATTGTGGTAATGGGAAATAAAGGTGTGCTGACTTCCAGGTAGCAGCCCTGCAGATTTCCTGGATAGGGACGTCCCTAGAAGCAGCGGTATGGCAGGTAGAACAAGCTCTTATCCCTTTGGGAGGCTCCATGCCCGCCAGCCTATAGCAGAGATCTATGCAGGAGGTGACCCACCTGCTTATCGTCTGCTTGGCTGCAGGTCTGCCAGGTGCGGCTTCAGTGTAGGTGACAAACAGCTGGCGAACCTCTCCCCGAACTTCAGCCGTCTGCTCTTTATAATAAGCGAGCGCCCTTCTAGGGTCCAAGGAATGGAGCCTATATTCAGCCTCCGAGGTGCGACTGGGGTAGAACACAGGCAGAGTCCACACCTGGTTAAGCTGAAACTCAGACATCACCTTCGGAAGGAACTTCGGGTGGGGGTGAAGGACAACCTTGTCCCTGTGGAAGGCCAGGTAGGGAGGCTCGATGGGAAAGCGCCTGAAGCTCTCCCATCTTTCTGACTGACATAATAGCCACCAAGAAGGTGGTCTTCCACGGCAGGTGAGAGATGTCACACCTGTGCATCGGTTCGAATGGCTTGCCCATGAGCTTAGCCAATACCAGCAGTAGATCCCACCGAGGTGGAGGTTCACACACTGGAGAGGATATGTGGTCTAGGCTTTGAAAAAGCATCCAACCACCTTCTCCTGCACCATCGACTGCTTGCTGGCCCACGCCCGCTAAGCAGAGATGGCTGCCAGGTGCACCTTAAGGGTCGCTGACTGAAGCCCTAGCTGAGAAAGGGACCACAGGTAGTCCAAAATACTAGCCAATGAACAGGAAGAGGGGTCCAACCCATTGTCCTGATACCAAATGGAGAATCTCTTCCATTTGAAAACATAGCATTTTCTGGTTGACTCCTTACGGGACGACTCAACGACGTTGAGCACCTCATTGGAAAGACTCAAGGCCTGGAACTCTAGCTGCTCAGGAACTAGGCCGTCAGGTGCAGGGATTGAAGGTCCGGGTGGAGAACCTTCCCCTTGTCAACTGAGATCAGGTCCAGGCGGGCTGGAAGCCGCCTCGGGAGCCTGGAGCTGAGGCTGAGGAGATCTGGGTACCAGAACTGGTGAGACCAGTCTGCGGCTATGAGACTCACCTGCATCTCGTTCCTCTTCACCTCGAGAAGCACCTTGTGGATCAAGGGAAATGGAGGAAAGGCATAAAAGAGGCCCGGGGCCACGGCCTCGAAGGCATCCCCTGCAGCGAGCCCTGCTGAGGGGGGCCGGGCGTGAAACAGCCTCAGCTTCGCATTCTCCCTGGAGGTGAACAGGTCCACCTGAGGGGTGCCCCAATGGGAGAACAGGTCTTGCACTACCTCCGGCAGGAGAGACCACTCATGGGACGCAGCTCCTATCCGGCTTAGGGCATCGGCCAGAATGTTGGAGGCTCCTGCCACATGGATGGCAAGGAGATCCTTCTCCAGGCTGCGCACGAGTGACCAAATGTGGAGAGCTTCCCTGCACAGGGGCATGGAGCACGTCCCGCCCTGGCGGTTCAGGTAGTACATGGTCGTGGTATTGTCCGTCTGGACCTGGACCACTTGACCCCGTACAAACAGAGCGAAGGTGGTGAGGGCTAGACGGACAGCTCAAAGCTCCAGCAGGTTGATGTGGCATCGGGACTCCCGAGGGGACCAAGGCCATGCGCTCTGTGCTCCCCCAGATGGGCACCCCAACCCATCAGAAAGGCATCGGTCGATAGAGACTGTCGGCTCGGGGCAGACAAACGGGATGCCCTCCTGCAGATGAGCTGGAACGATTCACCACTGGAGAGCGTTCCACATCTCCTGGGTCACTGTCACTGGCTGATCCAAAAGACCGGAGCGCTGTGACCATTGGCGGGCCAGTCCCCATTGTAGGGGACTCATCTGCCAGTGGGCCCAATGGACCACGCTGGTGCAGGCCGCCATGAGGCCCAGGAAGCACAGGAAGTCCTGGGCAGGGCGCAATTGCCCAACCTGAAATGACTGGGCAAAGGAGGAAAGAACCTCGGCCCTGTCCACCAGGAGCCGTGCTCTGGCTCGAAGAGAGTCGAGCTCTGCCCCGATGAATTGGATCACCTGCTTTGGCACGAGTTCAGACTTGGCCTTGTTGATAAGGAGGCCAACTTGAGAGCAAACCTGGAGGGCCAGATCCCTGGACCTCTCCATCTCCATTCTGGAGGAGGCCGCAATCAGCCAGTTGTCCAGGTAGGGGTACACCCGGACCCTTCGGCGCCGCAGGAATGCTGTCACCACTGCCATGCATTTGGTGAAGACCCTGGGAGCTAGAGAAAGGCCGAAGGGCATGGCCCGGAACTTGTAGAGGAACCCCTCTGCTCTGAAGTGAAGGAATCGCTGGTGGGATGGACGGATTGGGATGTGAAAGAACGTGTCCTGGAGGTCCAGAGAACAGAACCACATGCCTCGTTCCAAGGATGGAATGATCTGAGCCAGAGTGTCCATCCTGAAGGTTCGAGACCTTAGGAACCTGTTCAGGTCATGCAGGTCTAGAATGGGGCACCAGACCCCCGTCCGTTTCGGGACCAGGAAGTACCTGGACACAAACCCTGGGTCTGGAGGAGGATCCGCCACCTTCCTGATCATCTCCTTTTCGAGGAGTAGGGCAATGTCGGCTCGACGGTCCGACAGAAGGCTACAGAACCCATGCCCCATGGGTAGAACTGCTTCGAAAAGGCGGGGCCTGCTCGAACTCCAGAGGCAGACCCTTTCCTACCATCTCCAACACACAACGGTCTGTGGTGATAGCAGACCAGGCGGAAAGGAAGTGGCGAAGCAGTCCCCCCACGGGAGGAACCCAGAGGGAAGCAACGAGGTTGGGGACGACACCCTCAACCCGTCACTGGGCAGGCTTGGAGAAGGACTGGCCGAGGGACCTCCTATGCCTTTTCCTCCCGACTTCCTGTTAGAGGAAGCTTCAGGCTTGGCTTTAGGGTGCCAAGTGCGAGCTTGCTGGCCCTGATGCTGGTGTTGCTGGGCCGGACGTGCAGCAGGGGCAGAAGGGCAAAAGGACTTATGTTGCTGTCGACGGCCTTTGTCCTTCTGAGCAGATGTGACCGAGTCCAACGTGGCGTTGGCCTTTTCGATCCTCTGGAGGTGGCCTTCCACTTCAGGACTGAACAGGTCAGTCCCCAAGAAGGGGACGTCTGCCAGCTTGTGCTGGGTATCCACCGTAAAGGTGTATATCCTCAGCCAGGCTCTGCGGCGCATGGCCACTGCGGCCGCTACTGACCGGTCACAGGAGTCTCTGATATCAGGAGCCATTTGGAGCTGCTGTTTCGCCACTGCCCTTCCCTGATCCCGCACCTGCTTGACCGTAGTCTGCAGATCAGCCGGGAGATGAGGGATCACCTCATTCAGGGAGCCCATGAGGGCATGGGTGAAGTGTGCCATCAGTACGGCCGAACTGGCCCGATGGAGGCCGAGGGAGGATGCAGCGTATACCTTGCGCCTGGCATAGTCTAGCTTTTTTGGACTCCTTGTCGGGGGGCTTGTCCACATCATTAGCGTTCCCAGAACGCCGGAAAACGATATCCGTGACAAACCCCTACGCAGAGGGGTGTTCCGGGAAACTGGACAAAGAGCCGGTAGGGACCGCATACTTCCTTGCCATCCTGGCCGAAGGTACAGGGCAGGAAGCCGGCCGCTGCCATAGCTCCAAGGCTGGGCCAACAATGGCTTCAGCCACCAGAAAAGCCTCCGTGGGTGAATCCTCTCGGTCCAGTATCTCAGTCAGAGAATACTTGGCCCGCTTGGATATGGGCTCGAGCTGCATCCCGGTGGACTCCATGATGAATCGAAGCATACCCATGAATGACGATGGGCTCTCGTCCATCGACTGCCCCCAGGAGGACTTCAGGTCAATGGGCCTGGAAAACAGGGAGTCGTCGTCAGACTCCGAGGAGTCTGCAAAGAGCTGCCTGGGGCCTGAGCCACCCTCCACCTGCCAAGGACAGTCGGGAGTGAGGGTGACAGACAACCGGTGGGGCAGACCCTGACCTGACCGAGTCTCCTTGGTCGGCGCCCCCGATTTCGGTTGTGGAGGCGGAGGTTCCACCACAAATCGGTGGGGCAGCTGGTTTTGGCCGAACAACCAGCCCAGGCTTGGGCACCTCGACAACCGTGAGGGGTTGTTTTGGCCTTTCGGGTGACAGCCACTTAATGGCCGGGGAAGGCGTCGGCTTGTTCCTGGACAAAAGGAGCTGCTGCCACATTAAGTCCTCGTGCGTTGACGCAATTTGCACTGAAGCCTCTCCTCTTCTGAGGAGGAAGACTAGGACGAGCGGCGCCGCCGCTTTCCTCGGTGCCAAGACAGAGACTGCCGATGTCGGCGGGATCAGCTGGACCAAGAAGAGGTCTGAGACTGAGACCCTCGGCATCTCCGAAGGTGCGTCTGGGAGGGAGCGTGGGACACCCACTCTTCCCTCGGCTTGGGAGCCTTGACCGGGGACTCCGGCACAGGAGGCGCAGGCAAGTCCTCGGTTTCCACCGGGGGAACCGGTGAAGAAGGGTTCTCTGCTTCACCAGTCGACAGCCCGTCCGACGGTTCGAGAAAAATCTCGACCGCGTCGGCGTGTGTGTCATCGGCTGACCTGGCGGGGACACCGTGAAACCCAGCTGACCTTAGCCGCAACCCTGACTGAAGTCGTCACTGTCGGGGAAGGGACCTCTCCCACTCCCACGAACGCCAACGGTGGGACTTACCCTTCGAGTCCTTTTTTGACCGAGAAGAGTGTCCCGATGGCCCCTCTCCCTTCGTGGAAAGGGACTGGCAAAGCTCCTTAAAAGAAGCAGTGTAGGAGGATCCAGAGAGAGTGGGATAAATGCTGCGACAGAGGAAGATGAGGATGCGGCCTGGGCCGCCTCCTCCTCGAGGGGATCATCTGCTCGAGTTGCTCAGCTGAGCCAGCCGCTGGACACCCTGGCGGCCTCCATGGACTTCACCGGCGGGTGGTGCTTCTCGGGCGCCCAAGCTGTACCGGGCAGCGCGTCTTCAGGATGTTGGCCGAAAACGATCGACATAACTCGCAGGCCTGCGGGTCGTGATCAAGGCCGAGGCAGTAGACTCACGTGGACTGCGGGTCCGTCCTGAACATCTTCTACCCACATGGGCACCACCGAAATCCAGGAGTCGATTTGTCCATCGTAGCCGTGAGGGAGTAATTTGACCGAAGTCTTGAGAACTTTAGAACTATTTTCGGGCGAACCGAAGAATTAGGATCCGGCCTATACACAGAGTGTTAAGGAGGGAACCTGAGCTTCCAAGCGGTAAGGAAGATCTGGCGTCATGGGGCGGAGCCGAGGGTTTTACCACCCGGGTGGGTGGGAGGAGCCAGCTTGAAGACCTTCCGGCAAGATTTAAAGCGGCAAGGAACCTGCCAGACAGTGTGGATGAACATATCCGTGTCCCTAGAAACATGGAATCTGATGGCAAATAATGACTGCTTGGCCCACCTAGTCTGCCCATTTCCCCACCCAACGGATAAGCTGAAGATGCTAGCTAACCAACAGCCTACTTCCTCCCACCCCCCCACTAGAACTGCCTTATGTCTGTGCCATGCATTCTTGAATTCCCCCACTGTTTTTGACTCTACACCTCCTCAGAAAGGCTGTTCCAAGCATCTACAACCATCTCTGTGAAGAAATACTTCCTCACATTACCTCTGAGCCGTCCCCCCCTCTATCTTCAAATTGTGCGTCCTTGTTCTTGCACATCTCTTCCTGAAAGATGCTACCCTCTTGGATTTTGTTGATTCCCTTGAGGTATTTGAAAGTTTCTATCATGTCCCCCCTCTCCCTCCTTTCCTTGAGGCTATACATCTTAAGCTCCTTTAGTCTTTCTTCATGTGCAGACCCTGCACCATTTTGGTTGCCCTCCTCTGAACAGCCTCCACCCTATGTCTTTTCGGAGATGGGGTCTCCAGAACTGTACACAGTACTCCAGATGTGGTCTTACCAACTGTCTGTACAGAGGGCCAACAACTTCCTGTTTTCTACTGGTGATGCCCCTCCCTATGCATCCCAGTATCCCCCCAGTCCTCCTTATTGCCTTCTCACATTGCTGGCTCACCTTTAGGTCATCTGATATGACTACCCCCAGGTCCCTTTCCATTTTTGTTGTCAGTACCTCACCCCCCCATTGAGTACTCTTCCCCTGGGTTTTTGTTTCCCAGGTGCATTACTTTTCACTTCTTTGCATTGAATCTAAGCTGCCATACATTTGACCATTCCTCCAACCTTGCCAAATCCCTTTTCATCCTTTCCACCCCACCTTGCATATCAACCCTGTTGCAGATCTTCGTATCATCTGCAAAGAGACCTACTTTTCCTTCCAGTCCCTTTGCAATGTCACTTATAAAGACATTAAAAAGGACCGGCCCCAGTACTGAACCCTGTGGTACCCACTAGTAACCCCTTTCTCACTGTGGACTCCATTTACTATTACCCTCTGTGTCCTGTTGTCCAGCCAGTGTTTTGCCAGGCTACCACCCTGGGACCCACTCCCAGGCTGGTTAATTTGTTTATTAATCTTTTGTGCGGGACTGTGTCAAATGCCTTGCTGAAGTCTAGGTAGGCCATGTCCACAGCCCCTCCCTGGTCTACTACTTTGGTCACCCAGTCAAAGAAATCAATTAGATTTGTCTGACGTGACCTTCCTGCTGTGAATCCATGCTGCCTTGGGTCCTGTGCCCCACTGGCCTCTAGGTACTCAACAATTCTTTCCTTCAAAAGTGATTCCATCATTTTCCCTACCACTGAGGTCAAACTGACAGGTCTTTAGTTTCCTTCTCTGTCTTGCTCCCACTTTTGTGAAGGGGGAATCACATCCACCCTCCTCCAGTCCTCAGGTACCACACCATCCTCCCATGATTAAAAAGGGTAGTCAGTGGTGTTACTAGTTCTTCCCTTAGTTCTTTTAGAATTCTGAGGCGAATCCCATCAGGCCCCATTACTTTATCCACCTTCAGTTTTAAGAGTTCTTTCAGAACCCTTTCTTCTGTGAAAGGACTAATATCAACCCCCCTATCCAGAGTGCTTCTACTGACTGGATGAGGCATCTTCCCCTGCTTTTTATTGTGAATACTGAGCAGATGCATTTGTTTAGTATCCCTGCTTTTTCACCGTCACTCTCTGCCCAAACACCTTCCTTTTTATTCAGCCTCAGTATCCCCGCCTTAGTCTTTCTTTACTCCCTAACGTACCTATAAATGATAATTTATTAACTGTTCATTTTTTTTTTTATTTTTTATACCACACAGGACAACTTTGAAAATAGGTCCTTCGACCTAAAGTTTTGTAAATCCTGTATAAAAATAAACATTTTTACTACTAGTACATAAAAGGTTTTATCCCCCTTCTTAACACAGTTGGTCATCTTTTCCTTGGTTTGGGCCTTTGCTACTCTGACTGCCTTCCCCGCTTCCTTCTGCTTTAACTGGTACAGTTCTGTCGTGCTCCTTCTGCGTTTCCTGATACTTCCTGAATGCTATTTTTTTTCTCCCTAACTTTCTCCGTCACTTCTTTTGAGAATCAATGTTTTTTTCTTTCATTTTGATTTATTTGCTTCACACAAAGGCTTGTTGCCTCTGTGATGGCGGTTTTGATGTTTCCCCATTGTTGCTCCACCCCACCTTCTTGCCTGTTTGCTAGTGCTTTTCTGAGGCACTCTCCCATTCTGACAAAATCATCCCTCCTGAAGTCCAGTACCTTCACTTTTGTATGGCTTGACTACAGCTAAGTTTATCATTAACCATACTGTTTGGTGGTTGCTTGTTCCCAGATGGCTACCCACTTCAAGATCAGAGATGCTCTCTCCGTCCCCATTTGAGAGTACCAGGTCTAAGACTGCTCCCTCCCTAGTGGGTTCCAAAACTAGCTGTCTGAGGTATGCCCCCTGTAGGGCATAGAGAATGGCCCTGCTCTTGGATGTGGCTGCAGCAAAGGTGCTCCAGTCAACATCTGGCATATTCAGGTCCCCCATCAGCAATATCTCCCTTTTCTCTGCCATCCTAAGGATGCCTGTCATTTTCTTGTCCATTTCCTCCAAGACGGGGGTCTATATAAAACCCATGCGGACTGTGGTGCCATTTCCAGTCTCCAGAGTGACCCACAGTGCCTTCTCTCCTCAGTTTACCCTTTAGTTCTGTTGCTTTGATCCCTTCCCTTACATAGAGAGCTGCTACTCCTCCTCTTCTTCCCTCCTTGTCCCTCCTGTAAATTGTGTACCCTGGTATGCTGACATCCCAGTCATGGTTCATTATGTACCATGTTTCTGTGACGCTACCCAGGCATCCCTCTTCCATCAAGGCCACCATTTTGGGGGAGCTTTTTACCTAGACTATGGGCATTAGTACTCATTACCCTCCATTATTTTATGGCTTTATTTCTTTTTGCCCCATCCCTGTCCTTACTGTTTGTCTTTCTCCATTTACCCTTCTCCCCATCGACTGCTCTGTCTTGGTGTTTATCTCACCAACTACCCTGATTTTTTTGGGGGTGGGGGGCTAGGATTTCCTTCTTTTCAGTGCCTCCTTTGGCTAGTTTAAATGCTTGCCAATGAAGCATTTCAACCTATCACCCAGGATCCTGGTTCCCCTCCTAGATAGATGCAGACCATCGTGCCAGTATAGGCCTGCATCCCTCCAGGTGGAGGCCCAGTCCCCAATGAAGCCAAATCCCTGAGCTCTGCACCAGTTTTTCAACCAATCATTGAATCCCATGGTGCGGAGTACCCTAGCCTTATCCATGCCATAGACAAGTAGCACTTCCGAGAGGACTGAGCATCCAGAGGACTGCTCTCTTCTCTCAGGGAAGGTTTCAGGGCTTTCTTTGTGCCTCAGTGACCTCCGATGGAGATCGGGGGCGCTACAGGTGCCGGTGCTGTTCAGGGGTGGAGTGGCGGGAGAAGTCAGCAGCGTGCCTGTGCAGACAGCATTGCACGTCCTTGCTCCAGGGGGAACTTAAGCCAGAAATGACCTGGCACTGGGATAGGAGACTGCTACCTCCAGTGCCACACTACCACACACCCAATACCGAGCTCGTCTCCATCTCTTACGATCCTCCATCCAGCCTGGGCCGATGCACTGGATTCCGGATAGAGCACCGGTAGTGGAAGGTGGCCCTGCCTTTGGGGGGGGGGGCGCCTCAGAGACAGGTGGGTCCACTGGTATGAGGTAGGTGGGGGTGTCTGTCCCCAGATTCTCGGAGGGCAGGCTTCAGGTGGGTGGTACAGTGGCGGTGGTGTGTGGGGTCAGCCTGAGAGTTCCTAGAAGTCAGAGAAGAGAGTTGACAAAAAAAAAAAAGGGGTAAATAAGACAGAAGGGAAGTATTTCTGAAAAATGGTACACAACAATGGGTCATGCAATAGAGTTGGGGGGGTAGATTCAGGAGAGATGCGAGGAAGCAACTTCTTCATAGAAAGAGTGGTGGATTCCTAGACGTTTACCAGCAGATGTGGTGGGAATGAAAACAGTTGGGGGGGGGGGTCAAGAATGCATTGCACTGGCATAAGGGAGTTTCAGTGGCAAGGAGGATAGGGAGAGAGAGAGAAAGAGCTGGAGATCAAGTAGGGTCTGCAGTTATACTGCAGGTAGGAAAATTAGCAGACTTGGTAGGCCAAGCAGTCCTTATCAGCCAACAAATTCTATGTAATTACTGTCATTTTTCCCCCCTTGCAGTACTGCAGCTGCACAAGTTAAAGGGGCACTGTCAGCTTCCCCCCTTGTTTTTCCCCAAATCTCAGCAGTGTGCCTCCTGCACAGATTTGTCATATATTGTCTCTATTAGACCCCCGTGTGTGCCAAACATAATAAGTCTTACCCCTTAGTCTTATTTTACTATTTTTGTCCTTTCCAGCGGTCCGAATGAAAGTGCGCTGACCTCCAGAAGTGTATTCATTCTGAGAATGTGCATCTCAAATGGGCGCAGGCACTAAGTGCAACTTTTCACTTGTCTGTATGAAAACGCTGCCTGTACGGTCCATTTATGAATGCAAAATTAAATGTGCCACCTTGGAATCAAAACAGAGCGTTCGCAAATACATTTAACGGCAACCAAATCCCGCATATGCACAACAGCAGGATGCTTCTGAGCATGCGCGGGATTTGTGCTCCGGCTACCATTGCACATGCGTGGAATTTGGTTGCCGGTTTTTAAATGTATTTACTAACACTCTCAGCGCTCAGTTTGATTCCAAGGCAGCACATTTAATTCCGCATTCATAAATGGACCGTACAGGCAGCATTTTCATGTAGACAAGTGAAAAGTTGCACTTCGTGCCTGCGCTCCATTTGCGACGCGCGTTCTCAGAATGGATACACTTCCGGAGGTCGGCGCACTTTCATTCGGACCGCTGGAAAGGACAAAAATAGTAAAATAAGACTAAGGGGTAAGATTTATTATGTTTGGCACACATGGGGGTCTAATAGAGACAATATATGACAAATCTGTGCATGGAGGCACACTGCTGAGATTTGGGGAAAAACAAGGGGGGAAGCTGACAATGTCCCTCCCTATAAGATAACCAGCAGGCAGAAGAGGTGAAGGTTTGTGCTAACCAGGGCTTGAATTCAGCAGTTTTCAGGTACATTTTTGGTACCAAATTTCATGCCGGAATACCAAAATCTGAGCTCTGGTATCCCGCTTAAAATACCAGATTTGTACTTGTTATTAGCTCCTGACTACAGGCAAATAGAGAGAGACATCAGTGGAAGTTGGCAGAACATCGAGGAGGGCATCTGGGGAGTGCCTGTGCAAACCAGTAGGAGCACCATTTCAAAAGGTTGTCACACCACTCGTCCTCCACCCACCGCTGTACCAAACTCCATTATTTTCTTTATTCTGTTAACAGAGAAACACTGCATGGGGAACTGGGTGCTGCTGTGAGGGACTGCAGAGTCATCAGAAGAAAAAAAAAAAACGAGCACTCATCACGTTTCGAAGAATCAGGGCAGTCTGGTCTGTAGTGCTTGGTCCTTTACGGAGTATAGCAAAAACAAGATTAATCTGCAGTTCCTTATGGCAGCACCCAGTTCCCCATGCGATATTTCTGTTAATGGAATAAAGAAAATAATGGAGTTTGGTGCAACGGTGTCATGTGGGGGACGAGTGGTGTGACAGCCTTTAGAAATGGTGCTCCTACTGGTTTGTACAAGTCCTCCCCAGATGCCCTCCTTAATTTCTGCCAACTTCCTTCCATGTCTCCATTTGCCTGTGTGGCTCATGATTGTGAGACTGAAGAAGAAAAAGCCGCAAACTCACTCTTACTCCATCTCCCTATCCTCGTACAGCAAGGTGCGGTTTGGAAATACTGTAGTGTGGCAGAGAAAAGGAGTGGATGTGACAAGAAATCTTTCTTTTGTTAAAAAGTAACTTTCCCAGATAGAAGACTCTGATCAGGAAACCTCCTGCATCCTGATAGTTGTTACCAGGGGTGAGAGGGCGAGAGAGAGACTGTGACACTGAACAGGGCGGTACAGACAGATAAGGCTACGTACTTCAAACTCAAAATCATACCACACACACACACACACACACACACACACACACACCAAGCTGGTATGCCTGCAGCCAAAAACAGCATCTTAAATGAAGCCATCTGTTACGTGGCCATTGAGAACATAAAGACTAGGAGACCTACAGATCATTTCCTTTTGTCAAATGTAATTATTTTTGGGGTTTTAAAAGAAATCTGGTATATTTCAAATGTTCTAGCTTTAAAAATAATCTATTGAAATTGGGCAGAATACCAAATTTCTTGGCAGAATACCAGAATTCTGACTCTGGTATTCCGCCAAGAATACCACTTTTTCCTTGAATTCTACCCCTGCAACCATCAAGAATCAGGATTTTTGGGTTTGGGTGCTCTTGGTGGTAGGGTAGGAGCTCGCTTGACACCAAGAAAAACTCATGGAGATGCAGAGATGGAGGGGTGCCACTGGACACCATGGAGGGCTTATGGGGAAGGGGAGAGGCCGGGAAAGTCAACAAACACGAATGAGAGCTTCTGGGGAGAGGGAAGGTATGCCACTCAACACCAGGGAGAAATTAATGGGATGGGGAGAGATAATGTGCTACTAGAAACCAGACAGTAACTGGAAAAGGATGGGGAAAGGGAGTCCTTCCCTCTCCCCCAATAATCTCCATTATAGCTTGAAGCCACTGTAAATCTTGGAGGGCCTCTGCAAATTGATACCACTTACTGGCTAGGTCAGGGCAGGAAAAAATTAAGCCTAAACCCTGTTAACTGTGGAAAACAATTACTGCAACTACAAGGAAAGATGCAGAATTGCAGGCAAATTTTATATATATATATTTTTTTTTAACCGCAACTGTGTGCAAATGCACATCAGGGAAGACGAGACATACGACCAGAATTTATCAGCTGTGTATAATGGGCATGGCTACTCATAATCTGGAGAGCACATAAAAGCTCACAGTCCAGTATAATGTGCATAAGGCAGTTATTGGTTTAATGATTCACCCAAGTGAATGAATGCCTTAAAACACCCTCCCACTTTTTTTTTTTTAACACACTAGGATAAATGTGGTTTAGCCTGCAATCTGTGCCTATATCCTAATGCATGGTCACCTTCCCTAGACACCATGCATTTTATATAATTAGCTAAACGCTGTCTACATTTCATCTGTTAAGAGCAATGTTGCAGTTTATCTGCTTGTTCATCTGTACCTGTAAAGATGGCCATGTAACTTCTTAAGGTTTTAATATGCTTTTTTCTTTCTGTACTCTTCTTCCCCTCTCCCCTGGGTCGCACCTGCAAACAAGCCTCATCTTAGTGTGCCTTTCCCGGTCACCAATTTTCAAATAAATGAAAAGGAACTGCACCAAGCCCAAAGGAAATGGTGAAAAGCTGTATATCCCATCTTAACTAGCTTATCCTAGTGGGCAGGAAATAAAAAGCGATACAGAAAAGGAAGTAAACAATCCTCATGTCCTGCAACTTCTCCCACTTACAAATCCTGCACCATGTTTCCCTTACCAGCCTTGGAATTTGGGAAGCAGCCAGCCCCAACATGAAACTTTACCATACACAGCACCTCTCCGACTGATGCAAGTGTTCCATAGGGCACAAGATATGTAGAGTAGGGGAATGGCGGCTTACATGTATACTCAAGATTAAATCGGAGGCAGTTCACTACTAGAATCAGGTTAGTCTGTGACCAAGCCACTTCAGAAATGGTCGATGCCAAAATGCCAATCCTTCTGCACCTCCCATGGAGGTCCTGGCCTCGCTTGCATCTAATGTTACTGACTGCTTGTGTCTGTCACTACTCACATCTAATGTTACTGACTGGGCTTGTGTCTGTCACTACTCACATTGTCATGGCTCAGCATCACACCCTTGGGCTGCCCCGTGGTCCCGGATGTGTAGATCAGTGTACAACACTGATTGGCTCTCTCGGATTCGATGACATCATCAAGCTCTGCGTCAGAGATCTCCTTCCCCAACTCGATGAACTCTTTCCACTGAGACAAAAAAGTAAGAAAAATAGTGAATATGTTTCTAAATAAGACTGATAACTGTCCAAAAGATCTTTGTTTCACGCATACTGTTGCCTAAATCACACTAAAGCAGCAATAAAATACTTAGTTTTGAAGGAACTCCGACAATCCTCTTAGGCACAAAAAATATATTGCAAACCATGGATTTAAAGCAGCAGTGCATGATAGCAGTTTGGTCCTTTTTAGATTGACCCTCATCTCCCCAGTTGTAGGATACCCCCCAATTTTCAGTTTACCACTTTTTTTGAACAGCTGAAGTAATAAAAGGAGAACTCCTTCTAATGACTGACCATGTTTTCATGTTCTCTCGGTTGTTTCTGAACACCCATTGTGACTATAATGACCTAGAATGCAGCATATACCACTCCCTGACCTTATGGGACAATAGGTATACTAAAAAGGCTGAGAATACGGATGAAAACCTGGTCCAAGTCCTATGAAAAGGAGTGATCCTTTATTATTTCAACCGTACTAAAAAAAGCAGCGACGCAGCCTCACAGTGGGGAAAAAATACAGGTTACTCACCTGTAACAGGAGTTCTAGGAATGGTATATGTTGTTCATCCACACTTATTGGCAGGTATCCTTGCCGCTTTAAATCTTGCCGGAAGGTCTTCAAGCTGGCTCCTCCCACCCACCCGGGTGGTAACTCTCGGCTCCGCCCCATGACGCCAGATCTGGCCCGCTGGAAGCTCAGGTTGTGCGTCGAAGCCGGGAAGTCGGGTGGGTCGTGTGGATGAACAACATATACCATTCCTAGAACTCCTGTTACAGGCGAGTAACCTGTATTTCTAGGGACATGGATATGTTGTTCATCCACACTTATTGGCAGACTCCTAGCAGTTCTCTGGGAGGAGGGAGGCAAGACGCACACCCCAATACTTACTTGGGAAAGAGAGACTGGAGAACCGAGGCCCCAAAACCAGCATCCCGGCGTGACTCAAGGTCGATGTGGTAATGGGTAATGAAGGTGTGTGCTGACTTCAGGTAGCAGCCCTGCAGATTTCCTGGATAGGGACGTCCCTGGAAGCAGCCACCGATGCAGCAGTATGCGGGTAGAATGAGCTCTTATCCCTCTGGGAGGCTCCATGCCTGGCCAACTTATAGCAGAGATCTATGCAGGAGGTGACCCACCTGCTTATCAGTCCGCTTGGCTGCAGGTCTGCCAGTGCGGCTTCAGTGTAGGTGACAAACAGCTGAACTCTCCCAAATTTCAGCATCGTCGCTCTTTGTAATAGGCGCCCTTCTAGGGTCCAAAGTATGGAGCCTATATTGGCCTCCGAGGTGATTGGGGTAGAACACCGCAGAGTCAACACCTGGTTAAGGTGAAACTCCGACACCACCTTCGGAAGGAATTTGGTGGGGCGCAGGACAACCTTGTCCCTGTGGAAGACCAGATAAGGAGACTCGATGGAAAGCGCCTGGAGCTCTCCCATCCTTCTGGCTGACGTGATAGCCACCAAGAAGGCGGTCTTCCACGACAGGTGAGAGAGATCACACCTGTGCATTGGTTCGAATGGCTTGCCCATGAGCTTTGCCAGTACCAGCAGTAGATCCCACGGAGGTGGAGGTTCTCGCACCGGAGGGGAAATGTGATCAAGGCCTTGGAAAAAGCGCCAGACCACCTTCTCCTGCGCCACCGACTGCTTCCCGGCCCGCGCCCGGTAAGCAGAGATGGCTGCCAGGTGCACCCTTTAGGGTCGCCGACTAAGCCCTTGATTAGAAAGGGACCATAAACAGTCCAAGATGCTTGCCAAGGAACAGGAGGAAGGGTCCAAGCTCTTGCTCTGACACCAAATGGAAAACCTTTTCCATTTGAAGGCATAGCATTTTCTGGTCGACTTTCACGGGACGCCTCAACTACATTGAGGACCTCGCTCGGAAAGACCCAAGGCCTGGAACTCTAGCCAGTCAGGAACCAGGCCGTCAGGTGCAGGGATTGAAGGTCCGGATGGAACACCTTCCCTGACTGACTGAGAGCAGGTCCGGCGAGCTGGAAGCTGCCGCGGAGTCCTGGAGCTGAGACTGAGGAGATCTGGGTACCAGAACTGGCGAGGCCAGTCTGGGGCTATCAGAATCACCTGCGCCTTGTCCCTCCTCGCCTTGAGAAGCACCTTGTGGATCAAGGGAAATGGGGGAAAGGCGTAGAAGAGGCCCGGGGTCCACTGCCTCGAGAAGGCATCCCCCTGCAGCGAGCCCTGCTGAGGGGGCCGGGCATGGAACAGTCTCAGCTTCGCGTTCTCCCTGGAGGCAAACAGGTCCACCTGAGGTGTGCACCAATGGGAGAACAGATGCTGTACTACCTCCGGCAGGAGAGACCACTCGTGGGATGCAGCCCCTATCCGGCTCAGGGCATCGGCCAGGGTGTTGGAGGCTCCTGCCACATGAATGGCTAGGAGATCCGCCTCCAGGCTGCGCACGAGTGACCAAATGCGGAGAGCTTCCCTGCATAGAAGCATGGAGCGCGGCCCCCCCTGGCGGTTTAGATAGTACATGGTTGTGGTGTTGTCCGTCTGGACTCGGACCACTTGACCCCGGAGGAACGGAGCAAAGGCGGTGAGAGCTAGGCGGACCGCTAGGAGCTCCAGCAGGTTGATGTGGCATCGGGACTCCCGCGGGGACCAGAGGCCGGGCCCGGTGTTCCCCCAGATGGGCACCCCAACCCATCAGAGAGGCATCGGTCGATAGAGAGACCGTTGGCTCGGGGCGGACGAACGGGATGCCCTCCTGAAAATGACCTGGAACCATCCACCACTGGAGAGCTGCCCACATCCCTGTGTCACCGGCACAAGCTGGTCCAAAGGATCGCAGCTGCCAGACCACTGGCTGGCCAGTCCCCATTGAAGGGGACTGATGTTCCAGCGGCCCCAACGGACCACGCTGGTGCAGGCCGCCATGAGACCCAGGAGGCGAGGAAGTCCCGGGAGGCGAATTGCCCAACCAGAAATGATTGGGCAAAGGAGGAAAGAACCTCGGCCCTGTCCGCCGGAGCCGCGCCTGGCTCGAAGAGAGTCGAGCTGCGCCCGATGAACAGAATCACCTGCTTCGCTCGAGTCTCACTTGGCCTCGCTGATAAGGAGGCCTAGTTGAGAGCAGACCTGGAGGGCCAGATCTCTGACCACTCCACCTCCTGCCTGGAGGGAGCTGCTATCAGCCAGTCGTCCAGGTAAGGTACACCCAGACCCTCGCCCAGAGGAATGCTGTCACCACTGCCATGCATTTGGTGAAGACCCTGGGAGCGGGAGACAAGTCAAGGGCATGGCTTGAACTCGGTAGGATCCTTCCGCTCGAAGCGAAGGAATCTCTGGTGAGACGGACGGATAGGGACGTGGAAAACGCGTCCTGCAAATCCAGAGAGCAGAACCACACGACGCGTTCCAAGGACGGTATTATCTGAGCCAGAGTGACCATCCTGAAGGTTCGAGACCTTAGGAACTTGTTTAGGTCGTGTAGGTCGAGAATGGGGCGCCAGCCCCCCGTCCGTTTCGGAACCAGGAAGTACCTGGACACAAACCCTGGGTCTGAAGGAGGGTCCTCCACCTCTCTTATCACCTCCTTCTGGAGGAGGAGAGCGATGTCGGCTCGACAAGCCGCCAGCGAGGCTGGGACCTCAAGCCCCGAGGGCGACGGCCTGAAGGCGGTGCCTGCTCAATTCAGAGGCAGGCCTCTTCCCATCACCTCCAAAACCCACCTGTCCGTGGTAACAGCGGACCAGGCGGAACGGAAGTGCCGGAGCCGTCCCCCCACGGGGGGACCCAGGGGTAAGGTGACGGGGATGGGGGCGACACCCCTCAGCCCGTCACTGGGCAGGCTTGAAGGAGGGACCAGCCGAGGGACCTCCTGGGCCTTTTCCTCCCTGCCTCCTGTTAGAGGAAGCCGGCGGCTTGGGTTTGGGATGCCAAGGCCGAGCCTGCTGGCCCTGACGTTGCTGGGCCGGGCGCCGGGGCGCAGAAGGACGAAAGGGCTTAGGCTGTGGTTTGCGGCCTTTATCCTTCTGAGCGGAAGAGACCGAGTCCAAGGTAGCATTGGACTTCTCGATCCTCTGCAGGTGACCTTCCACCCCAGGGCCGAAGAGGTCAGTCCCCAAAAAGGGAACATCCGCCAACTTGTGCTGGGTATCCGAAGTAAAGGTGGATATCCTCAGCCAAGCCCGCCGACGCATAGCCACTGCGGCCGCCACCGACCTGGCACATGAGTCCCCAATATCCAAAGCAGTCTGGAGCTGCTGTTTGGCCACTGCCCTGCCCTGGTCCCGCACCTGCTTGACCGTAGTATGCAGATCCGCGGGGAGATGAGGAATGACCTCATCCAGGGAGCCCAACAGGGCATGAGAAAAATGTGCCATGAGGACGGCCGAACTGGCCTGACGAAGGCCGAGAGAGGACGCAGCATAGACTTTTCGCCCGACATAATCCAATTTCTTGGATTCCTTTGTCGGAGGTTTGTCCACATCCCTGGCGTGCTGTTGGCGCTGGAAAACGCTGTCGGTAACCAACCCCTCAGCAGAGGGTGCTCCAAAACCGGACAGGGAACCTGTAGGGACCGTGATACTTCCTAGCCATCCTGGCCGAAGCGAGGACAGGAAGCAGGGCGCTGCTAAAGCTCTAGGGCCGACCGACTCATGGCCTCGCCACCGGAAAGGCTCCGTTGGAGAATCCCTCAGTCCAGAATCTCCGTGAGGGGGTACTCTGGCCCGTTTGGAAACGGGTTCGAGCTTCATCCCGGTGGACTCCGAGATGAGCCGAAGCAGTCCTAGGAAGGACGACGGGCTATCGTCCATTGACTGTCCTCCTGAGGACTCCAAGTCCAGTCGCTTGGAGAAAAAGGAGGAATTATCCTCTGACTCGGACGAGTCCTCGAAGAGCTGCCTCTGGCCTGAGCCACCCTCTACCTGCCGAGGTCGGTCGGGAGTGAGGGTAACCGACAGCCGATGGGGTAGACCCTTAGCCGACCGAGAATCCCTGGTCGGAGCCCCAAATAGTGGCTGTGGAGGCGGAGGTTCCACCGGAATCGGTGGAGCAGCTGGTTTTGGCCGAACAACCGGCCTGGGTACAGGCTCCTCGGGTAAGTCGAGGGGTTGTGTCGGCCGCCCGGTGACAGCCACTTAATGGCCGGAAGGAGACCGCGCCGCTTACCCCCGTCAGGAGGAGCTGTTGCTACGTGAGGTCTCGCATCGCCGACGAACTTACGCCGAAGCCTCCCCTCGCCCGAGGACGACAAGCGGCGACGCCGCCATCGGAAAGCTAAGACCGACCGCCGGCGACGCGGGATCGGCTGGACCACGAAGAAGTCCGAGACGAGACCGAGAGCCTCGGCTCTTCTGAGGTCGGTGCGGGAAGTGTCGGCAGGAACCGCACTCCTTCGCTCGGAGGGTTCATCCGAGGGCCCGGAACCGAGGCACAGGCAAGCCCACGGATCTCAACTCCCCCCGGGGGAACCGGGGAGAGAGGAATCTCGGCTTCTATAGGCGACAGCCCGTCCAACGGGTCGAGAAAAATCTCGACTTCGTCGACAGGAGTCTCAGTCAACTGACCTGACGGGAGCACCGTGAGGCCAGTGGCCGAAGCCGAGCGGTCGACCGAAGTCGACGGTCGACGACTCGGGGAGAGGGACCTTTCCCGCTCCCAAGAGCGTCGACGGAGGGATTTACCTTTGTCCCTCTTTTTGGACCGAGAAAAAGGTCCAGCAGACGTTGGCCCTTCTCCCCTAGTGGAGAGGGACAGACAAAGCTCTTTAAATGAAGCTGTGTAGGAAGAACCCAGAGAGAGCGGATAAATGCCGCTGCCGAGAAGATACGCCCGCCGCTTCTCCTTCTTCGAGGGCGATCATCTGCTCGAGCTGATCCGCCGAGGCCCGCCACCGCGACACCGCCGACCGGCCTCCTTAGACTTCACCGGAGGGAAACGCTTCGACGGCCCAGTTGCAATCGGCAGCACGGTCTTCGAGGACGTAGGCCGAGAAGGAAGAGCACAGGTCGCAGTCCAGCGGGTCGTGCTCAAGGCCTACAACAGTAGACACACGTGGAGTGTGGATCCGCCCTCGAGACATCTTCTGCCCACAGGGCATCTCCGAAAACCGGAGTCGATTGTCCATCGTAGCCGCGAGGGATCAAGACCCAAGTCTTTTAGCAAAAACTTCAAATTCACAAACGGAAGAAATAGGAACTAGTCGCAAACGCAGAGCGCTATGAGGGAACCTGAGCTCCAAGCGGTAAGGAAGATCTAAGGCCATGGGGCGGAGCCGAGAGTTATACCACCCGGTGGGTGGGTGGGAGAGCCAGCTTGAAGACCTTCCGGCAAGATTTAAAGCGGCAAGGATACCTGCCAATAAGTGTGGATGAACAACATATCCATGTCCCTAGAAAGGTATTATACAAGTCAGAAAATGAGGGTCACTATAAAAACAGAATAAATTAATATCTGTCAAACTGTTCACCACTTTCATGCACTGTTGCTTTAAAGCTCTACTGAACAAATTACTTTACTTTCCTGTGAAGGTTTCTGTCCATCCCAACCTTGACCCCACCCCAGCAAGCACCCATCATGTGACTTATCAGATATCAGTCCTCCAATGTAAACTATGATGAACCATTTTAAAAATAAATTTCTTCTCTTTCCTCAGTAGAATCAGTAAGAGCATAATGATTGCTTAGATTTTTTATTTTTTTGTTAATGTAACCAATAGTCAAGATGTATGGATGGTAGCATCATTTTAGTGTATTTTAGAATGCTGTTAATAATAATCCTAGCGTTTCTAAACACTGTTATGCTGCACTGCAATCAACCATTCTAGTTATGCTGCACTAGATACATAGCTAGTGCATCATAACAGTTTAGAACACAAGTCGAGTGAAGCTGTTACCGCATCCGGACATTCCAATAAAGCAACAGTCACTTTTTAAAACACTCCTGAGGTGGACAGGAAACTCAGTCAGCAATTCCAACAGAATTCTAAAATACACTATAAAAAACAATTGATGGTTTCCAATCGGTAAACCACGGTTACTGTGTCCCGTGTATGCCTTGGCAACAACCTCTCAAGCTTCGCTCTCTAGGTTAATGTTGCCAAGGCAACCACTATGCGGTAACCTGTTTGTTTACCAATGGGAGGCCATCTATTATTCTCTATATAAAGCACTTAGCATGTTAGGTGATAATTTCCCTAAACATGCTGGGCTGCAAAGCAGGAGACCCTGAACAGGAGGGCTACAGCAAAACGCTGTGTACCCCCCACAATGGCAAAGGTTAACACAGGACATGAAGACCACTGCCTCAGACCCTCGCAGTCAGTACTGCATGCTGCAGCACATTCTAAGTGAACTGCGCGTGAATAGGGTACCCGGTTGCAAAACAAGAGGTCCCCTTCCCAAGAAATACAGTTGCATAAGAACTTACCGTAACAGTAGATCTTAGAAAGCATCTCCTGCAGCAGGCCATAACAGATGAGATATCAGCCACAGGCATCACATCCTCCAGATGACTTCTCAGCAGTTGACCCTGGGACCTCCCCTTCCTGCCACCAAGTGTGCTCTTACACATAAAGGGGAGGTCCCAAATACGCCTCAGTTCTTTTCCATCTTAGCGACTGATATGAGAAGCAACTCGTAGGTCTCAGAAGGGAACAGAGGAAAGGAACAAAATGGCAGCTGAAGGCTTCCATGAGAGGCTGGAGCAAGGTACCCTTCTGAAGCAGGAGCAAGGGGGAAGACAAGCGGGGGAAGGCGGGTAGGGCACAATGGCCTGCTGCAAGAGATGCTCTCTAATATCTACTGTTACAGCAAATTCTTACACAACTACACTACCTTCTTCGAACCAAGCTCTTGCAGCAGGCCATAACACATAGGAAGAATCCCAAGCACTTATAATGCCCACGGGAGGAGGAAGCAAACCGCATCAGATTAGGACAGGAGGCCGTTTAAGACGGCCCACCCAAAAGCGGCACACATCTTGGAAGCAATGTCTAGACTATAATGTTTCGTGTATGTACAGTAGACCAGGTGGCGGCCTCGCAAATTTCTGAGGTGCAGACGACACGAAAACGCACCGTGGAGGTAGCCATGCCTCTAGTGGAGTGGGGCTTCACAGACCCTGTGAGAGGTTTATCATATTTGTTATATATGAACGTAATGCAGTTGGCCAACCATGTGGACAAGCACTGCTTTGAAACCCGATCCCCCAGGCAAAAGAAAAACAAAAAGTTGCTCAGTTTTTCGCAACTGTTCAGTGCGAAGAAGATAAAGTCTCAATGTTCTTTGCACATCGAGAGTATGAAGTAGGGCTTCCTCTGGGTTCTCAGGCTCCACAAAATATACTGGCAACTGAATGGACTGACAGAGTAAAGTCAGAAACCACTTTCAGGAGAAAGGAAGGGTTAGTACGTAGGGACACCCGATCCATATGAAACTGCAGGTAAGGTGGCTTACACAAGTAACTAACACATATGGTCTACCAGACATAATCGCCACCAAAAAAATCATTTTCCATGACAGAAATCTGAGCTCATATGTACCAGCAGGTTTAAAAGGACTTTCAGTTTTTCAAGCACAAAATTCAAATTCCACACCGGGGCCGGGTCCCAAATAGGGGGATGCAAATGTAGGATACCTTTCAAGAAGGTTCTGATCAGAGGCAACTGGGACAGTAGTTTGTTGTCCACAGGTAAATGAAGGCAGAAATAGCTTCTAGGTGTACTTTTATCGAGGAATATTTTAGGCCAACCTTGGACAGAGAGCAGGTAGTCTAGGATGCTCTGTGAGGAACACTCATAGGGGTCCAATTCCTGGGAAGTGGCCCAAATGGATAAACGTGTCCATTTCATAGAGCAGGATGACCTAGTAGAGGGATTCCGAGCCACCCTGAGGATCTCTGCTACCCCTTCGGACACCCGATAGTGAAAGAGGACTACGTCCTCGGGAGCCAGGCGTGCAGGTGCAGGGAGCGAAGGTGTGGGTGCAGCAGGGAGCTGTTCTCCTGTGATAGAAGGGTTGGACAAAAAAAGCAGAGAAAGAAGATCCCGAACAGAGACTTGCAAAGGGACTTGGATTTGTCTCAGCCAGTAGTGGGCTATGAGAATCATAGATGCCCCATCCTTGACCAGTTTTTGGGAGTACTCTGTAGAAGAGGAAAGGGCGAGAAAGCATAAAGCAATGTTTCTGTTCAGGAACAAGATAAGGCGTCCAGCCATAAAGTTCCAGGACCGCATTCTAGAGAGCAGTAGAGAGGCAGTTTTGCATTTTGCCGAGAGGCAAACAGGTCTAACTCCAGGTGACCCCACTGCAGGAAGACTACTTCCAAGATGTCATACTGGAGTTCCCATTTGTGGGCCAGATCAGTGGTTCTGCTCAGGGCGTCTGCTAGGGTATTAGATACTCTTGGAATGTGGAACTCCAGAAGGTAAATGCCCTTCTGGATCGCAAATACCACACCCTCGTGGATTCTCGGCAGAGAAGGTATGAATTGGTACCACCTTGTTTGTTCAGGTAGTGAACTACCACTGAACTGACTGCACGGCAACCCTGAGGGAGCAAGGTCTTGAATGCCTGAAAGGCATACAAGATGGCCCTCATTTCCAGGACGTTGATGTGAAGACTAGCTTCCAGTTTCATCCAAGAGCCCTTGGACTGAAACTCCTGAGGATGGGCACTCCAGCCCATCAAGGGGAGGAGACAGTCATCAGAATGAGGTCCAGGACCAGGGAATGGAATGACATGCTCTTTAGTAGATTGTCCATGTACTTCCACCATTATAAGGCGCAAAGCTCCGGGGAAGACAAAAGGACTGAGGCATCAAAGTCATCCCACTTCTAATCCCAATGGACCCCGAGGGTCCACTGAAGAACCCTCATGTAGAGTCTGGCATGAGGGACAATGGGGATGGTAGCCGCCAAATGTCCCAGGAGTCAAGGGTAGTCCCTTGCTAAGACATACAGACAAGTCTCCAGCCTCATGATGAGGGCCAGAATGGTGTCCACCTAAGCCTTGGGGAAAAAACGCCATGCTCTGAGAGGTGTCTAGCATTGCATCTATATACTGGAGAGTTTGTGATGGGTTCATCAGACTTTGGGTAGTTGACCGTGACGCCCAAAGTGGAGAACATCTCTGGTGTACGGGTCAGGGTGTATACCAGCATGGGATGTGTGGACGTCTTGAGGAGCCAGTCCAGGTATGGAAAGACGTACGGACCTTCTTGCTACCACTGCCAGACATTTCGTAAATACCCTGGGGGCCAAAGAAAAGCCCTGCCCTGAAACTGGAATCTTAAGAACAGCCTGTGGGCAGGGTGCATCAGGATACGAAGGTACATGTCCAGGGAACAGAGCCAGTCCCCCGTATCCAGCAGGAGGAGCAGGTGGGGAGAGTCACCATCCTGAACTTCTGGTACCGTATGTAGAGGTTGAGACCTCATAGATCTAGAATGGGAGACAAGTCCCACGTCCATTTGGGAACCAGAAAAAAATGGGGGAAATACCCCCGAACCTCTGATGGGCGGGGAACTGGTTCTATGGCATGTTTTTGTAACAGACATCTGTTTCTGCCTGCAGTACCAGAGCATGGTCCAGAGGGTAGTGCGAGACCCAAGGAGGCGGACTGATCAGGTCCAACATATGACTGTAATGGATTCACTGAAGCAGGCAAAGGACTGATGTAACCCCTTACCAATCTCAGAGATGCAGGGAGAACCTGTCGGACGGTCAAGGAGGGTGTCTCCGCCTCCACGGCGGAGACTTTCGAGCGAAGGTTGTCCCCGCTGAGGGGCAAGGACATACCAGGTAATTTTCGGGGCATTTCCTGGGTCCGACAGGGCTAACTGAGCCTTACGTTTGTTAGCAGGCTGCCTCAGATTAGCAGGTCTACCTCTGAAGGAGCAACCCCCAAAGGATCCCCTGTATGCAGGCTTCACCTGAGGGCGATACAGGGTCCGAACAGACTGAAGGGTATGACCAGTCTCTCACAGGTCTTTTAGAATGTCTTGGGCTTGCAGCCCAAAAAGTTTGTCCCCTTTAAAGGGAGCATTAAGGATAGACTGTTGTACGTCTTGCGAGAATCCTGAAACTCTCAGCCATACATGGCGTCTGATATAAACACCCACAGAGGAGACTCTTTCCGAAGAATCAACGGCATAATGGGTAGCCCTGAGCAGGTGGTGGCAGACATCCGCAGCAGTGGAAAGCTTCGCACTGAGGTCCTCCTGAGACGGGCCTGGGACTAGACCGATTACAGAGTAGCCTAAGGATCTCCTCACGATATTTGAGGAGGTGGCCCATACAAGTCAGAATGCGAAGGGACATAGTAGCCGAAACATAGACTCTTAATAATGATATCCAATTTCTTGAATTCTTTATCTGGGAATTGAGCACTCATGTTGCAGGCTAGTGGATCTATCGTGAGCCACAGTTTTAACCACGGAATCAACCTGTGAAGGCACAGAAAGATAAGTGTGGTCCTTAGGGGCCCTATAAAGTACGTCCACCTTGCGGGGGGATTGGAGGAAATCTTGAAAGGTTGTTGCCAGGCGGCCAATATGGCCTCCTCAAAAGCATCCACATGGGGAGGAACGACTAGTGCGGGGCTTTTCAGAATACCAAGGTGCTGGGCCAACGTTTTTCTGGAGGTATCCTTTTCTGTAGTTTGGAATCCAAAAGTTTTTTGCAGATGTATCATATCGGAAAAGGAAGGGCTATCTGGAGGAGAACAGGGGAGTTCCTGAGGAGTGTCCCCTTGAAGGGAGACGCCTTTGAGGAGGACACTTGGGATCCATAATCCTGATCCATCTCTTCCAGGTCCGCCATATCCCATTCTTGTAAGAATGGGACGGCCAAATCGTCCTCCCTGGGAAGGAACCCTTGAGATGGAGGGGAACTTTCCATCCTGGAGCAAGGAAGGCCTGGAGGGGGCAGAGGCAGGGACCACATCTTCCCTGGAGGTTGGCGAGGGGAGGACCTGGTAAGGCCCATAAAGGGCTGGACAACAGCCTGGACGCCCACCATGGCCAAGCGACCCCCAGAAGAAGAAGGGGTCATGGACTGGATGGGCACCACCGATGGAATGGCAGAGGGCAAGGGACCCAGCCAGCCCAATGTGGAGGGGTGCACACAAGACCCCAACACGGTTGTAGATGGAAGAGCAATCATAGGGCTCCCATCCACAGAAGTCTGGTGGATCCATGAATAAGGCCAGGAGCCACTGTCGAAGGGAGAACAGTCGACGACAAGGCTGATGAGACAGTGGAAAATGGGTCCACTGTCTAATGGCTAGAGTGAACTATTGACGGAAGAGCCTAACAGCTGAAGTGCCCAGTTGACGGAAGAGCCAAACGGCTCAAACATGCTCCATCGACTGGAGAACCGTCAGAGCAGCAGCGGCCATTGTTGATGGACGATGGCTCGAAAGACTTGTTGGCGGAGGCAGCAGTGGAAGCTGCAGCACAACAGTTGTCATCAACAGAGGAGCAGCTGACAAAAGGGAAGGACCCACTACTGTTGACAGTGGAGAAGACGGGGTGTCAGTGGGTTCCCTCCTACTGACCTTTTACTTGAGCTAGAGGACTTCAAAGATGAAGATGGCAGCATGGGGAAAACATGCTTGGACTTCAATACATGCTTCCTCCCGGCCCCATGCTCTCTTGACGGGGGTTCACCCCTTCGAGACCCCAAGGAGGTATTAGAAGAACTCTCTATGAAATTAAGTTTTTGGTTATAAGAACTCTTAGACGAACTGAAAAAAGCTGGACTCTGGAGAACTTGATGCTTACTTGGTAATGGTTGAAAAGAACTGAGGAGCATCAGGGACCTCCCCTTTATATGTGGAACAGCACACCAGGTGACAGGAAGGGAAGGTCCCTGGGTTGACTGCTGAGAAGTCTTCTGGAGGATGTGATGCCTGCAGCTGCTATCCCATGTGTTATGACCTGCTGAAGATCTATGACTTTTGCCTCCCCTAGCTGATACCCAGTTCATCTCCATTTTCAGCATATTAAAAATAAAAAAAATTAAAAAAAAGAGGGTTGGAGGTTGGACAACGGAGCCCAAGCCAAGTAGCAGAAGTTTATAACAACTCATGCCTTTAGCACTGAGGAGTTGGGGACTAGGGAGAAGGAACAGAACCCCAGGTTCCTCAGATCAGAGGGAGCTGATTCTATGGGCCTCCTACACAACAATGTGTGGACATTCCCTCTGCAGTGCAGTAAAGTGTTCTAGAGGGTATCCTGAATAAACTACAGGCAGGTCTGGAGACACTCCAGAAGTTCTAGAATGAGTCCTCACTCTATGAACTGCCCCATTCAGCACCTGAGGTCACCCACCACCTTTCCAGACTGGGGGGGGGGGGAGATGACCCCAACCACTGCTTCCTGCAGAGCTGGAGGGTGGGGGTTGGGCAAGGAGCCATGGAGAAACAACCCTGCGGCCAGGGTTTCACAGCCCCCCCTCTGGGCGCCTTGCAGCTTGACATACACCATGGGCCTAGAGGCCAGCTGGGTCTTGTGAAAGGTCCAAAAAAAGGATACCCTCCGGGCCCTGGATGGCTGGGTGTGGTAGAGGATAAGGGCAGACCTCAAAGCCCAAACGCCTGCAGAGCAGAACGAACACCCTGCACAGTTGCACCAAAGGGAGAAGAGCTTCTAAAAGGGGGCATCTGAGATGGGCTGGCGCACATCTGTAGCAAAGCCACCCTAAGCCAATAATGCTTACTCCAGACAGATGCTCCCTGCAGCAGCTCAAGCAGAGTGATCAGCAGCACTATAGTTGGACCTCCAGAGGTGTCTGCTCACATCAGATCCAGTCTGGGGGTGCCAAGTATCCCTTTCAGCCTTCATGGAGGGCATAAGCAGCCGCCATGGCCTGCATCTTTGGAGGGGAGGGGTCAGACATGAGACCCTAAAGGCCAGCACTGTGGAGGCCCTCCAATTGGGAGGGGGGCAGAGGAAAATGTTTGGGGAGAGGCACCCCCCCTGCAACCATCAATACCTGCCAGATCATCATCTCCCCAAGATATAGCAAACTGGCAAGCCAGGAGAAGGGGAGGACCAGCAGGGTAGGAGGAGTGCATACTCAGCTCAGGCCACATCCACCAAAGAACTGTCTGGTAGCAAGGGCCGAATTAACTCTGGCCCCAACCTTTGTCTCAACCCTGGCTCCCACCATAACGAGAGAGGGGGTGTCTGAGACCATAAGAAGAAACAGGAGAGTACGGCGAAGGATTATCATGCCCCTGGAGCTTTGCATAGCGCCAACAGTGGGAGGGACTCCCTGGTGTCCACAGGCAGCCCAAAAATAGCAAAGCAGAGGGACAAGGCAACCGATGCCCATCTGTGAGCTGGAGGAGCACAGGAGGGTCGTCAGGGGGGTGGTCTTGGGAACCCGGCAACATCAGGCTGTCACAGGCCGCTAGGCAAAAAAGGGTCCAGATGGCCAGGGCAGACATGCTGTGGGGGCTGTAAGGAATTCCACTGCCCAGGAAACACCAGTAAGGCAGGGCTTGTGAAAACACCCTGCCCATTGCCCCAGAGTAAAAGAAAGGGGGAGTGGCCGGCAGGGACAGCAGCTGGGTCAGGGAAAAGGCTGAAGGCCGGCAACCACGACTGGCCCAGAAAGGGCAGATTACCTGCCAAGGCCCACCCCAAGGTAGAAGGGAAGAGGCCAGCAAAGCTAGGAAGTTGACACCAACCAGGGAGGGGTAGCAACCCCAGGATCGACAGAGCCACGCTAGCTGAGAGGGGTCCAGCGGGAAGGCCGTGCCACAGCCACATGCTGTGGGCATCTAGGGTGTGGGATGGCAGGCTGCAGCGTTGCCAGCTTACAACAGTGCAGAGAGGAATCCACATCAACCGGTGAGTAATCTTAACCCAGAGATCACCGAGGCCCCACTGGCCATTTGAGTCCAGCAGGAAGATAGTGCCAGAGTCGTACCCTGCAGAAAGTAGGGTGCTGAATGGCAGTCTGTGGGGTCACCAAGTCAGCAACTGAGCAATCTCAGTCAACACCAAGATGGGAAGCAGCGACAGGAAAGGGACAGAGGACAGGACTGCCCCCCCCCCTTTCCAATCTGAATATCCAGAGCCACTCCTCAGGGTGTCCAACGAAACTGAAAAGGGACCAGGAAGCTGGGGTCCCTTCAGAGACCCCCCCAAGGAGGCAGTCTGGTGGTATAGGGAAGAAGGCAGGACAGGACATTCACTTTTTCACTAGTGGCAGAAATCTTCCAGAAGGCTTGAAAGAGAAAGGCGAGGCTGGGGCCCGAATCCACTGTAGGCCCGACCAGGAAGGGAAAGGGAGGACCACCGCCTGCTGAGAAAAACACTGAGGTGGCGGCAGAGTGTAGATTATAAGTTTCCAAAGAAAATGAATAAAACTACAGCTGGCAGTTGACTGAAGTTATGGAGTCTTGAGGGTCCGATAAGCACAGCTCAACAGCAAGAAAAGAGGGGGCGTGGGGCCACCCATGCTTATATAGTAAGAGTAGTGATGTCACCAGACATAGGTGTGGGCACCCCCCCTTGTAGACTGCCAAGCAGAAAAGTTTCCATGTTGTTGTGGTGCTTGGCAGCTACCTGCTGCAAGAGATGTCCTTGAAGGAGATCAGATCTTCAAGGGAATCTCATCAGGCCACACCATTGGAACCAATATCACATTTGCACTGGGACCACATGGAAACTTTGCAAGCAGTTAGCAAGGGACTGCCCACGACTACGTCAGATGTCAGTGTGTGTATATACAAGAGAGTGGCCCCTGCTCTCAATTCCCCTGCCGGAGATCATATTCGGAAGACCTCCCTGTAAGGAACCAGGACAGAAACCAGTACTCCATATACCAGACAGTACTGGAAAGACTACAAAAGTTGTATCATAGTAGGAAATGAAGTACCAAGACCAGTAATGGGGAAGGAGGGCGGGACAGCGGGACGGCATGGCCCAAGAGATTCCCTCAAAAACCTACTATTAGGTTAAGTACGTAACTGTTCTACCTTTACTGGGGATACCTCATCAGGCCACACCTTTGAAACAAGAACCAAGTAGTACCAGAAGTAAGTCTGGGTGGATGGAGGCCAGGAAGAAAAGGCTTTAGAAGCTCGAGAGACCAAACCTGGCTCATCTACAAGAGACTGTCCAGACTAACACTTGGGAAAGTATGGCTAGGACGCTCTGTGGCAACCACAGAACTCTCTGCAGGGGAGACAATTCCATGGAATGATCAGTAACCACACCAGGAAGTTCCATACCATACCTTCTATAAAAAGGAGGTAAGCTGAAGTGAGAGTCATTCAGACAAGCACAAGTAGAAACATGAGCGCCCACTTTGTCATGGGTGAAACGAAGCAGTTAACTGGAAGGACTCTTTGTAGACCATGGTACGGCATGTATAGTAGTTGAGAAAACTGCACAGATGACGTGGAGTAAAGCTTTCTCTTAAAGGAAATGCTGTGCGACACCAGAAGGGTGAATGAAGTGACAGAGGGAACTCTGACACCACCTGTCAGTGCCGTAGGAAGGCATTTTGGTGCCCTGGGCAAGAGACAAATTTTGCCCCCAGGAAAGAGCCGGGGTCTGGGGCTACAGGGCCCCCAGAAGCTCTGACGGTTTTACATGCTCTGTGGGGAGTCTGGGTTTTTTTTCTTGAAGAAATAACATACTTTTGTTACATGTTCCCTACCCTGAATTCAGGGAATTGCTCCCATGGAATCTGAGATGTGGGAGAGACTGGCTGGCTGGCATCAGAGTGTGCAGCCGCAATTGTTGTAGACAAATGGCTGACCAATGCAATCAACCACCCACCCTATATGCAAGCTCATCGGCGATGTCATATTGTGGATGTTAAGACCTTGAAGCAGCCATGCCAGCCCGGTGGCACTGAGGGTTGAGACACTGGACGCCACACCTCACACCACGCCAGCGACCCAGGTTCGGGAATGAGCTCAGGTCATCGGGGATCGGGGGGGAAGGAGGATTGAGCATCCCAATGGATGCTCTCCTCCTTCGGTGGGATTCCAGGAGTGCTCGCACCAGACACTCCTGAGGGTCAGTAGGAGCACAGACTTTCGGGGCTGTGGCAGCTCCATGGCATTGGAGTCAGGGAGGGGAGGATGCTGTCAGGCACTTGCTAGCATTGTGCATCAGCATGTCGTCTACCTGAGCCAGCATCCTTAGGAGGAAGAGGGGAACAGAAAAATGGAAAATACCCCTCTTGGTTCTAGATGAAGACCGATCAAGTGCCTCCTAGGAACCATCGACTTACAGGCAGACCCCGCTGTGTTGGCTCTCCTCAAGTAAGGTCGAGGAAGAAGGGGAGCTTGCTCGTCCCACCCAGGGGGAATAGCTGGGCATCAAGGAAATATAGTGGAGAGACCGGGTACTCTAGGGGCAGATTCTGTGTCAGTCGTCTGTGGGGGTTGATCAATGGTCTGAAGGAGTGGACAGGGAAGGTAGTACTGGTGAATAAATTAAAGTTGGAAAAAAAAAGAAAGACCTGGAAGCAGCCCACTGATGTTAACATGTTTCGAGTGGTGTGCTTATTCTCTGCATTTTAAAAGAAAACAAAAAACATGCCATGCCCATGGCTGTCAAGCAGAGCAAGTGAGTCTGTGAGTCAGGGAAGGGGGGGTTACACTTTTCTTATATACCAGAAGTTACACCACGGTAATCCTGGGCAACAGTTGCTGTGGATCTTTAGCACCCCTTCAATCTCCCGAAGAGTGAAGCAGCTTGGCGTGGCTTGTCTGTGAGATGAGTGGGAGTTCATGCTGTGGAGTGGAGACAGGACTCTACAAGTCAGCATTTTTCAAAGGGGTACGGCAAGCCAGCTGCATGGTGGTGGCTTGCCTGTAGGAGGAGAGGTTCCAACTAATTTTGTGAGAACTTAGGGACTGTTTTGGGTGGGAAGAGAGGCTGATGGGGGGGGGGGGGGTCCAGCTCTGTGAGGGTGCTCTGATTGAAGGAGGCTGGTGCTCGTCTAGCACAAGTGTAGAGTGGCTCATGGGGACATATACAGTCACCTCAGTGGTATAGTTGCAGTCTTCGAGTGCTGGCCACATATACCTCCGAAATGTCCCACCTACAACCACCCATCCTCACATAGGGGGATGTACCCTCCTGAGCCCACTCACTCACTCACTCACCCCCAATGGCAGGATCCACTACCCCTGTAGTGGAATCGCCACCACCTAACAGATGGAAAATTCTCCACTCCCCGACCATTCTCCCTTCAGATAGACTAGCTTCAAAACTCAACACTGCTTGACCACACTTCTAGACCATAACCAGATTCCACTCCCAACCGTCCTACATGTGGCTTGAACACCCTCCTCTCCACAACACTGACCATACTCCTCACCTTAGCCATCAACCTTTCCTATAGCTGAACCACCAGCCTATACCAAGACCAGACCCCATGCCCCGAACAATCCCTTCAACTGAGCCAACCCCATATACCTCTAAACTGTCACAGATTTTCAGGGATGTCCCCGAGTTTGCATCACAATTTGCAACTGTCCCTCGTAAAGTTTGTGTTTTTATGGCAGAGAACAGTGGTGGTTAAAATCATAAAATAATGTCAAACATTAAAGTTACAGACTTGTTCTTCAGAAAATGCATCTTAACACAAATCCCATTTTTCTATCAGCTTTCTGTGAGTGAATAGTGCCAATCTTTAACATGTGTCCCTGATTTGGGGTCTTTGTCCCGATTCATGAGTTGAGAGGTGTGCAGCCTCAAGTCAAGCATCCCTCCAGAGGACCACTCTCTCTGTAGTGGAATCCCCCGCCAAACAATATTCTGATTGTATCCAATCCCCCACTGCAGGAACCCCCATAGAAAAGCCCCCCCATGCATGTGCCTCTGCCCTTCCACCCCAGTTTGGGGAGGGCCAGGGAACAGAAAATTCACATCATGGAACTGTTGCTAGGGTGCTGTCCAGGGTCGCACAGTACAACTTCTGGCATACAAAAAAAAGCACAGCTCCTCTGGTCCATTCCCTCCCACTCCCCAGTTCAGACTCATATGCTCTGTTGGCAATCACGAACATGGCCAGTATTATTTTATGTAATTTATAAGTGCTGTAGAAACTGGCAGATGTCAAGACCCAGAATTGGCCAACTGACAACCACAGTTTGGGTTTCAATCTCAGTCTACACAGTGTTCTAAATTATTAATACAACTGCCGTATTCATGGATGTAAGGTAAGCAGACCTAGTGAGTTGGGGACACAGATAAAGGGAGGGGAGGGGAGCTTTCCTTGACTGACAGAAGTTTTACTCTGTGACCCTGTATGGTACTATAGCAGCAGTTCTCGGCTGTGGATCTTCTACGTCTTGGCCCTCTCCTTACTGGTGGGGCAGCTGCAGGGGGTAGCTTGTCTGACTGTGGGGTGGGGTCCTGCTGTGGTTGGGGATGGGAAACATTATGTAGTAGTCCCCCCCCCCACCAAGTGGCAGTGTCTAGGCGGGGCCCCGGGGGGGGGGGAGAGAAGGCCCAACAGGGCATGATAGGGTGCTTGAGCACCCCCAAGGCCCATTTAGTTAGCCCCAGTGAGAGACAGTGTGTGGGTGCCGTGGTGCAGTGAGAGAAGCGTCATTAGGGAAAACATTCTGCCTAGCTTACATCAGTTTTCAGTATGCCTCAGCTGTGCAGCCCCTCTGCCCAGTAAATAACCCCTGCATCCAGCACAGCCCCCCCAGTACAGTTGAACCAGCCGTTTGCTCCGGAAGCATCCCTGTGGCCAGGAGCCACACTGCAAATCCCCTGCAGAACAGATTCCCATCAGTTCCCCTCCACAGCCCAAGCCAATGTAGATACATACAGGAGCATACATGTAACTGTTAATGTTACATGTTTGTGATCCAAATGATCAGTTTGGATCACAAACATTTATCAACTGTGTTTCCCTTCAATATAAACTCTGCAGACAGTTGGAGGAAGGGGTACACACTGCTGCCCTTGTAGCAGGACTGCCATCATGCGGGTGGGATGGACCATATGTGAACCTTGGTCTTTTAAAATGTGAGAAACTAGGTAAAATGTGTGGGACACACTATTAAATCTTTGGGCTAAAAGAAGCTCACAGCATTGTGGAAGTTTGTTCGAGCATGTTCACAAATCACTTCACAGCGTTTGTTGTTCAAAGAGCACTGGGCAGCAGGGATGTGTGACGGGGTGTCTTCAACTGTTGTCGGCACCACTAATATTGCTGCAAGCTCAGAATCCGATGGGCTGATTTGTTCGCGCCCAAGTCAGATATGGGTCAGGAGAAAAACTGTTCTGAGTATCAACACAGTAAACAGAGCAATAAATGCGTTTCCATCTGGCACCACCCGACCCGCCAGCACTGCAGAGTCAAGGCAAGGAAAGCAAAAGCAGATCCCTCGGATCTCCCGACCTCCTGAGACTATATTGCCGCCCCTTCCCCCCACGCTGCCACCGCCACCACATAGATCCAGATCCCATCTCATCATCTGACTGACTCACTGAAAATAACATCACATGCGGAAACTGGAATTATTCATCACTTGAGTGACGAGTCTGACTACTAGTTTTGAATCATAATTGTCTGAACTCACTGTCTCATGTCGTGACTCGACTCTCTCCTCTCAGACAGACTCTCTCTGCACTTGTCAGGTCTGCAGGTCAGGTCTAATCTTTTGTTTATTTTAGTCTCCTCCTAGGACAATAAGAATAATTTGCTGCTCTAGCTCAACAACTTGCTCCTCCACTCACCTGGAACCACTTGTCTACAACATAAACCGCCTCTCACTCAGTGCCACGCGCTCGGCGCTCTCCTCGTATCTTTTATACTAATGAGCAGGGCAGCGCTGGTCCACCCACAGTTTCTCTTTCGCAGCACCACCACTTCGCCACATAACTGGCAATAGCAGACTGTGCAACCATGTGACCCCCCCCCAAAAAAACACTTGCCGGTTCTCCTTGGTCTGCAGAATAGATCTGTGCCCCTGCTGGCAGCCTGCTGTAATTACAGAACCAAAAATGGAAAAAAAATTAGAGCAGCAGCGCAAAGCTGTGCAAGTCAATTACAACATGAGCTTTAGTGAAAAATGTGCACCCCTCGGAGGCTTGCGCACGGGGCGGGAGCACCACCCGCCCCACCCTTCCTACGGTACTGCCACCTGTACACACAGTACACTTCCTGTAGAGGCAAAAGTGACAAAGTAAGTAGTAGTAGTAGTAAAAACCTTTATTTTTAGACAGGAAAGTAGATGGAATAAGACATCATTAGGACAAAGTCCTATTTACAAGATGGTCCTGTTATACAAAGCAACGCTTCCCCCAAAAGAGAAAGCAGAAACCACATGTGGCAAGCTCATAGGAGAGCCACCATTGGGCTTCGCAGCAAAATGCATAACCCCAGCCTGGAGCAGGAAGGCATGAAATATTAATACTCCCAAGATGTCCCCAAGGCACTAGCCACCTCTGCTGATAGTAGGTAGACTGTGTACCCACAAGTAGAATGGCTGATGTAGTTGCAAAGAGCACTGTGAGAAATACGATAGGGGCATCTGAGGAAGACAGAAGTATGCTAGCCCCCAAAAAACACTGCAGATCAGAGGAGCAATGTGGCTATGGAAAGACCTTCACTGGAACCAGCAGAACAGCAGCAAACCCCAGTAAGGCTGCACCTCGCAGCATGGCCGAATGGCTAAGAACCCAACAGGCACATGCTAGAAAGCCCTGCTCTGGTAACAGACACGTGCCACCGAGGCAAAAAATACTGGGGAGTCTACTGCCCAGTACTGCAACAGTAGCTTTGCCATGGTTGTCCAAACCACAGGGGAGCAACAACAAAATCTGCCTCTCCCACCAGCAACAGCCACAGCAGTACTCTACAAAAAAGCAGAAGGAAAGTGAAGGCTGATAAAGACCGTCCCTTGGAACAGGAATGATGTGTGCAGGTGGTCAGCTAAAATGGGCTGGCAGCCTGGCCATGAGTTCAGACTGTGTGCCAGGGCCTAAAACTGTAGGCTCATGATGTCACTGCATAACTGGGAAGCATGCAGTCCCAGCGAAGGTCAACAGACAGCACTGAAAGACTGCTGCATCAGTCGAGGGCTTGGGGACAAAAGCCCGAAAGAAACCCTTCCTACAGCAGTGACAATGAATGTGCAACAGGGACCTGTTACTGAATAGTGTGCGTTCAGGTCTAAGCTGGTGGCATAATGGTATACAGATGGAAAGATGACCAATACTATCCCCACTGCAGTACAGGCCGTAGCCAGACGGCAAAATAATCTTGGCCTCAAAGGACAGCTGCCCCCATAGCTAAAGTTAGTAGCAGAAAGTCCCTAGAAGGGGCCGAGAGACCCTCGTGCAGGTTCAGAATGATGTACCAGCCTCCCATGCTAAGAGCCACTGGGACTCATGACAACCACTGGGGAAACAACTTCCCAAGGTGCTAAGGGAGGATCATGAGAATATTGTTTTGAACTGGGAAGGCTCCCGCTTGAGTGGTGATTGTGCTGGGAAGGGACTCTGCTGTACTATGACAAGAGCACAACCATTTCCCCGATGCTGCAACAGGGGGAAGGAGACCAGACTGGGATGCAATGAAAGAAGTGCAGTCCCCTTGTGTCTAGGGCCAGAAATGACTATCCAACTGCCGTCCACTTGGGGACTAGAAAGCAGCTAGATGACAACCTTAGGTTCCCTGGTTAATAGGGACAGGACAACTCACTGGAACAGGACCATATGCTGTCTTACAGAAAGGACACCAGGCCATGTGGCATAAGGTATAAGTATGTAGACATGAACCCTTCCCTGAGGGTAGGGGAAGGAGACAGAAGAGGTAGTCTGTGAAACGTGGCAATCCAGGAGCTCACTGTGGACATGGCACTCCCATAGGGAAAACCATAAGTCCTATGGGCAAGAGTAACAGAATTAAAAACAACTGCTAACTCTGGCCTGGCAGGAGTAGTCACAAATGGCAAACTGAATGAAGGACACAGGAATCCAACCCAGCAGAAAGACAGTTAGGTGCCACAAAGTAGGTGGCAATGCCTGAACATTCTGTGTTGTATTAGAGGCCAAAGGTACCTGGGCTACTTGCCAACAACTCTTATCAATCTGGCAATGTGTAACCTTTATAATGCATGGGTGTATACTAACAGAACCCATAACAACAGTACTAATGGGTTCCTAACAAGAGATAGAAAGGGAACCATGGCAGGTGCCCCACTGTCTAGGGGGCAGGCCTAACAAGGGGATGGAAGACCAGAAAAAATTACTCACCTTAGTAATTATGTTTCTTCTATTGAAGTCTTGCTGTATTCTGACAAATGCAGTTAGCCCCAGCCTTTAAACTGCCCCGGAGAACAAAGAGTTAAACTTTCTATGCAGAGCACAGAATGCTGAGCACAAGCTCGGTTGATGTCTGTCTGGAGCCCTTTGAAATCCAACCATCAGATTCTTACGAGCAAAAACTCACCAGCAATCCTGTGTGGAAATATAGCAAATTTTTTACTAGCCAACTGGCAACAAAAGTTTTGGATTCCCAAAGGAAGATTCGGGTCAGGAAACACAAAACCAATCCAAATAAGAACAACAATAAAATAAACACCCAAACAAAAAGAGGGTGTAAAGGAGCACCCCTGAGGTGCAACACTGCGCCTGCCCACCCACTTCCCAAAACCAGGTTCTGAGAGGGCAGGCGGTGGGGGGGCCCAGAATACAGCAAGACTCCAACAGAAGAAACATAATTACTAAGGTGAGTAATTTTTAATTCAAACATGACGTTTTGCTGTATTCTGACAAATGCAGACTACCAAGCAGTACCTCCATGGAGGAGGGACAGAACCTACTTTGGGAATAGGCTCTGAAGTACTGCTCTGCCAAACCGAGCATCACTCCTAGCCTGGATAGCCAGAGAGTAATGCTTGGTAAAGGTATGGACTGTTTTCCAGGTGGCTGCTTGACAAATTTCTAAGAGAGGGATATCCCTGGCAGCAGCCAGGGAAGCAGCTGTACCTCTTGTAGAGTGAGCCCTCAGGCCTGAGGGTGGAATCTTTCCCAGTTTCTCATAGCAGAATTGTGTACAAGACGATCCACCTGGCAACAGTTCTTCTGGTGGCAGGTTTTCCCCTTCCCACTTCTCCATAAGTGAGGAACAACTGAAGGGAATCAAACCTGTGACCCTTAGTACGCTCTATGTAGTAGCTAAGGGCTCTTTTCACATCTAAACTGTGTAGCCTCTTCTCTCCTGAGGAAGAATGATCAGTGAAGAAAACAAGAAGAGACAGACTGATTCAAGTGGAAATCTGAAACCACTTTGGGCAAGAACCTTCTATGGGTTCTAAGGACTACTTATCCCTGTGAAAGGATATAAAATCAGGTTCCACTGACAGGGCTTGCAATTCACTGATACGTCTAGACGGCAGAGGTAATGGCTACTAAAAACACAGTTTTCCAAGTCAAGTACTTAAGCTCTGCTGAGGACATAGGTTCAAAGGGAGGTTGCATAAGTTGAGCAATGCAAACATTTAAATCCCAGGCAGGGTCTCTAAAGGAAGGATTGGTATGAAGCAATCCTTTAAAAAATTGACAGAAGACAGGATGAGACGATAGTGAGGAAGACTTCCCCACTGACAGAAAGGCAGAAACAGCTGACAAGTGTACCTTGAGAGTAGCTCGTCTGAGGCCTAGCCAATTAAGATGGACCATATAATCCAGAACTGTAGTCAATTCAGCTGTATCTAGAGAAATATGCTTCTTGGAACACCAAATGCTGAATCTCTTCCATTTGGAATTATAAGTCTTTCTGGTGAAGGGCTTTCGAGAAGCTTTGAGGATATCCAGAACCCCCTGAGACAGATGCAAATCTGCATATTCTAACTCTTCAAGAGCCATGCCTTGAGATTGAGAGACTGAAGATTGTCGTACCAGATCCTCCCCTGAGAGGAGGTTAACAGGTTGTAATTCCTGGGAAGAGACAGGGGAAGATGGACTACTAGGAATAGCAACAGGGGGTACCAAGGCTGTCTGGCCCAGTCTGGAGCAATCGGAATCACTTTGCAAGTTTGTGACCTTATCTTGACTAAAACTTTGAGCGGGAAAAGGAGGGAAGGCATAAGAAATTTCCTTCCCAGTTCAGAATCAGAGCATCCAAGGGACTGAGCCCAAGACTGGGGTCTGCAACAAAGAGAGGGAAGTTGGCATTGTCTGGGGCTGCAAAAATCCATCTCTGAGTGCCCCACCTTGAAAAAATCACCTTCAATACCAGAGGTCCAGGGACCATTGTGATGGCCCTGTGAGATCCTGCTCAGTGCATCTGCTAGCACATTGTCTTTTCCCTGGAAGGTGAACTGCTATCAGAGAGGTTTGCAGGGAATAAGCCAGGGACCACAACTTCATGGCTTCTGTGCGCAAGGCCGTAGACCGAATGCCTCCCTGCTTGTTGATGTACCACATGGTGGTGGTGTCTGTTCCGACTTGAACCACCTTGTTCTGTACTGATCGAGAGAAAGCCTGCAGGGCCAGAAAAACTGCCCTGAGCTCTAGGAGATTGATATGGAGAAGGGACTCCTGAGGAGACCACAGTCCCTGGGCAGTGAGGGCCCCCAGATGGGCTCCCCAGCCCAGAAGGGAAGCATCCGTGGTAAGGACCACTGAATGAGACTGAGTGGCAAATGGGACCCCTTGCCTTAAATTGTCCTGATCCTGCCACCATTGAAGAGCTTGGATCAGGGTCCGAGTCACTGGAATCAGTTTGGTAAGGGAATCCTTCCTCTGGGACCAAAGGACCTTCAGATGGAACTGAATGTCCCTCATCTGGAATCTTGCCCCTTGGACCACTGCTGTAGAAGCTGCCATGTGGCCCAAGAGCTGGAGGAAATGCCTTGCTGGTCGAGATACCTAAAGGCTGAAGGATGAAGCTAGTTCTATAAGAACCCTTGCCCTTTCCAGGGGAAGAAAGGCTCTTGCTTTGACCGTATCCAGCTCTGCCCCTATAAAGGTAAGAAGCTGGACTGGCTCGAGAACTGACTTGGGAAGGTTGAGAAGAAATCCTAGAGAAGTGAGCATTTGCTGGGTCACTTGCAGGTCTGACTTGACCTGGAGACTGGCCCACTATTAGCCAATCGTCCAGATATGGAAAAATGGAATTCTTTTGCCTCTTTGGAAAGGCAACTACTACTGCCAGGCACTTTGTGAAGACCCTTGGGGCTGATGTTAGGCCAAAGGGAATTGCTCTGAACCGATAGTGGCCCGAGGGTAACTCGAACCTGAGGTACTTTCTGTGGGAGCACCTGATAGGAATGTGAAAGTAGGCATCTTTGAGGTCCAGGGAGGCTAGCCAGTCCCCTGGCCTTAGAGAGGAAAGAATTATTCCCAGAGTTACTATCTTGAACTTTGGTTTTAAAAGATGTTTGTTTAGGTATCTTAGGTCTAGGATGGGTCGCCACTCCCCTGTCTTTGTTGGGGTGAGGAAGTACCTGGAGTACAGACCTTTACCCCAGTGTAGGGTAGGTACTCTCTCTATGGCTCTTAAAGCCAGCAGAGATGAAACCTCTGCCTCTAGGGCAAGTGTTTTTAAGAGACCTGCAAGTGGAAAAGATTTGGCTCTCATATTCAGAAATTTTTTTAAGCCGAGAACCAGTCCCTGGCTTACTACTTCCAGGACCCACTTGTCTGATGTAAGAGACATCCAGTCCCAGATGAAGTAAGCCATCCTGCCCCTACTGAAATAGGAGAGTCGACCTGGGCAGGCCCATCCGGGTGTCTGCTTGGCAGGGGCCTTAGGCTGAGGAGTGGATGCAGCTCTGCTCATCCCCCTTCTGCCTATCCCTCTGAAGAACTCCCTCCGTGAAAAGAGAAAAGAGACCTGTGCTTGGTAGAAAGGCCTATGAAAAGACCTGCCCCGCCACTAGACTGCTGCCTTTGAGGAGTAGCCTGCCTTTCCTTGGCCTGAGCACTCCTGTAAGTGGTCCTGTACTCATCCATTTTTTTTTTTTCACGTAATTCTCTGTCTGCTCCCCAAACAGAGAATTACCCACTACAGGAAAATCCATGGCCTTAGCCTGAGTATCCTGCGAGAGGCTAGTACATCTGAGCCAAGCCATTCTCCGAAGAGCCACAGATGTAGCCATGACTCTTGACACATCATTGGAGTCCATAGCAGCATGAAACTGAACTTTTGATGCCTCAATCCCATCTGCAGCCACCTCCTCCAGCTCCTTGGCTAGCAGAGGGGAGGCCCGTTTAGCCAGTGCCAGTACAGTGTCCCACCTGGACTTCTGGTACCTGGCTATATAGGCCATATAATTTGCCTGCCTCAGTCCAACGGAAGATGCCACGTACTGCTTTTTTGCCATGGCATCAATCTTCCTGGAGTCTTTGTCTGGGGGGTGTGAAGCCAAGGGAATGTTTGCCTTATCACAGGCAGCAGCCTGCACAACCCCAACATGGCTGCACTGCTGACATAAAAACTCCATATCTGAGCCTGATAGTGTATACCTCCTGTTCATTCTTCTGTCAACAGGAGGTATAGAATTGGGAGACTTTAGGATTTTTAGTGTCTGCTTCCCAAAAGATTTGTGAAGGGGAACAGACAGT
This sequence comes from Neoceratodus forsteri, assembly GCA_016271365.2. Taxonomy (NCBI): domain Eukaryota; kingdom Metazoa; phylum Chordata; order Ceratodontiformes; family Ceratodontidae; genus Neoceratodus; species Neoceratodus forsteri. The sequence continues at coordinate 363,512,893 of CM057449.1, read as the reverse complement.
CTCCTGGACTCTGGGATGTCCATCATTTCCACATAATCAGGCTCCTCTTGATCCTCCATTGCCTCCTCCATAGGAAGCTGTAGGGTTTCAGCCACCTTTCTGTAGAACATAAAGTGGGAAGGGGACTCTGAAAGCCTAGGAGGGGATACACCTGAAGGTCTGTCTGGGAAGATGTCTGGTTCCACAGGCACATCCAGACTTTCACCGTCACCATCATCATCTTCAAACTCCCACTCCTCCTCAAACTCCGGTTCATAAAATTCTTCAGGGGTATAATCGTGAACCAGTGGGAACCGACCGAACTGAGTCCCTGCCAAAAGGTGCCGGATCGGTTGGAACCGGGCGAAGCGATTCCACAATCCAAATCTCTGGCTATTTCCTCGGCGGTCAGAACATGGGCTTCTGGATCTGAACCGGTCGATTTCTCTTTGCGTTTTCTTTTTGTCGGAACCGAACCCTCAGGATTGGCTCCGCTTTTGCCCAAAGAAGTATCGCCCTGGTCAGAGGGCACTCCTTCTGGTTTGGTCGGAACCGATCCGGGCTGGCCATCTGGGTCAGCGGACTTCTCGGCCTCCTTTTCCCTCAGTCTACCTAATCGCTTTTCAAGGGTGGATTTCGGAAAATTTTTACAATTTTGGCAGTCTGAATCGAGGTGTTCAAACCCCAGACAAACACAGATGGTGTGGGGGTCGGCCTTAGCAAAGACCTCCCCACACTCACTGCAGTGTTGAAACCCACTGGGCCCATTTTTTTCTTGGGTTTCTCAGACATGGCCAACCTAACCAACTTACCCTTTTTATGGCAACCACCAGGCAAGGCTCCCTTATCGGTTCCTAACCGTGTCATAGGTCTTGGGAAAAAAATCGTACCAAACACTTTTTTTTTTTTTTAAAAGAACCGATAAGGACCGGTAACCACACACTAAAGAAAGTTACAAGATTTACAAATGATCAGTTCAGCCGAACCGATCTACACTTTTAGAAGTTCCACACAGAAAAACAGTACAAAACCTATCTAGTACTCACTGTACCACAGACAGAGACTGAACCGACTATGCGGAAATACATTTTGGTTAAAAACCGACACTTAACCGACTTTCGAACCAAGTTGCAGGAGAAGTCTCCGGAGCGACTGTTCAGTGAGGCAGAGTAAAGAATCTGACGGTTGGATTTCAAAGGGCTCCAGACAGAGACATCAACCAAGCTCGAGCTCAGCATGCTATGCTCTGCATAGAAAGTTTAACCCTTTGTTCTCTGGGGCAGTTTAAAGGCTGGGGCTAACTGCATTTGTCAGTATACAGCAAGACTTCATGTTGTCTGAATACAGGTACCAGGCCAAAGAAACCAAGGTGCAGGTTGTCATTGTGGCATAGGTCATGAAGCATAGGAAAACTAGGAGCAGTTATACAATTCGCAACTAGCATTTTATTATCCACAATAGAATAAAAATTTTACAAACTTTTTCAGGATAGCGAAATACAAAGTCCTTCATCTGAGTTTCTTTCCAGTTTCCAGGAAGTCTCTAGCAAATATAGTGCTGCTCTTTTTATAACAAGTCTTTGCCTAGCAATTTCTTCATCCTGAGCTTAAGCAGACATCCTGTTTCTCACAAAATGTATCAGAGTTCTTGTCAGTCTCTTTGCAGAGCAAGCTTGCAAATAGAACAGTGTTCCAAGGTGGCCTCCTGCCAACAGCTCTGCAAAAGAGTCTGCAAACAAGCCTGAGGAGAGCTCAAACTGCATCTCAGATTAACCCCCTAAATTCCAAATAGCTTTCTGGAATCATTTCAACAGTATAACTGTATATATATTTTTCAAACAAAAGGATCCCAGTATCAAAGAATCTCATATATTTTTATAACCACAGATGTGCAAATGGGAAGGAGAGACAGAAACAGCAAGTAAAGACAGAGAGATAATGAGAGCGGTGGAGATTAGAGAGACCATGAGAGTGATCAGTTCCTAGGTCTCATGAGAACATTTGGTTGCACAACCGGTCAGACAAGAGACACAAAAGGAAAGGACAGGACAGATCCTTGTGTTTACCCCTTTCTGCATAACAAATGGGACAGGGCCTTATTCAACCCTGCCAACACAGGTACATACGCCTGGTATAGTTCACCCCCTAGATGCCTGGGTAGAAGGATGGGGAAGTGCTGAAATTCCCTAGATCAGACAGGGGTAGGTAGGAGCACCAGTAGACCAGCTGTTTTAGACTGGTGAGATACAAAGGTTGGAAAAGAAAGGCAGACTATCCTAGCCTATCTGGGCATAGCTGTATGTAGTATAAGCTATACCAGGTTGCATCAAGAACAATCGCCTATGCTGTTACTATGCAACTGAAGAGAGTCTGGGAGCATCAGGAAATGTAAAAACAGGTTACTCACCTGTAACAGTAGTTCTAGGAGTGGTATATAATGTTCATCCACACTTTCTGGCAGTTTTCTTTCCCTTTAAGACTGGCCAAAAATGTCTTCAAGCCGACTCCTCCCACCCACTCAGGTGGTAACTCCTTTGGCTCTGTCCTATGATGCCAGATCTTGCCTGCTGGAAGTAATGTTGTGCGGCAACGCCAAGGGAGGTCAGGGGGTCCATGTGGATGATGATCATATACCATACCTAGAAAATACAGTTACGCAAGAACTTACCGTACCAGTAAATCTTTGAGGGTTATCTCTTGCAGCAGGTAATACACTTGGGTCATCGCCAGAGGGCGCTGTGGTGCACCGCAGCTCTCTTCTAGCAGTCTTTTCCAGGGACCACCCACACATGACATCTAATTTCCTACACACACACATATATATATATATATATATATATACACACACACACACACACAACACACATACATATACATACACACATACATATATATATATATATATATATATATACACACACACACACACACACACACACACACACACACACACACACACACACACACACACACACACACACACCTCTCATCTATCTATCTCTATATCTGTATCTATCTATATCTATAGTAGGCAGTCCCTAGTGTCCTCAGTTCCCCCACCGGATTCAGCTAAATAAATACGTTTTTAATGCTGATTTAAAACTTTCGACAGTCAGGCAATCTCGCACCCGATGAGGCAGAGAATTCCACAGGGTTGGAGCCATAAAACTAAATGATCTGGCCCCAGATGTCTTTAAACGGACACTGGGAATCTCTAGCAATCTCTCATCGGTGGATTGGGAGGGACAGTAGGGATGAAGAAGATCTTGCAGGTAACTAAGTCCCTGATCGTGTAGGGCCTTACAGGTCAGCAAACCAACCTTGAAGGTAATCCGCCACTGTACTGGCAGCCAGTGCAGTCCGCGGAGGACAGGTGTTATATGATTGGTCCTAGACGTACCAGTCAAAAGCCTAGCCGCCGCATTCTGCACGAACTGCATGCAGTGGATATCCACCCACGGAAGTCCTAGATACAGGGCACTGCAGCAGTCCAGACGGAAGGTAACGAAGGCATGGACCAACGTTGGAAGGTCATCGGCAGGAACCAGGTGCTTCACCCGGGCTACATTCCTCAGATGGTAGAAAGAGGTTTTGACAACGGCCGACACCTGATGTTTAAGTGTCAGGCAGTCATCAAATAAAACGCCCAGGTTCCGCACCTGGTCTGAGGTAGCTAACTGGGCCCCCCCCAACCCAAAGACCCGAAGGTGATCCAGTCAGCAAACCCACCTCCCGACGACCTGGGTCCACGAGCAACACCTCAGTTTTTTCAGGGTTTAACTGCAACCAACTCAGTCATCCAGTCCTGGTTCTCGGTGAGACAGTTGTTAAAAACCGAGATAGCATCACCCTAGTCGGGCACAAAGGACATGTACAGCTGAGTGTCATTTCTCTAAAAGAAAATTCAGATCCCACAGAGGTGTGGGTCATCTAATGGGAGGTTTAATATGCAACATTCCTCTTAGAAACATTTTAGCTAGATGATGCTGATACAGTAATCTTCCATCCAGAGATTTATGGAAGGTCAAAATAGAAGTCAAATGGACCTTAATAGCAGAATAGCTCAACCCTGTCTTGGGAAGTGAGGCCAGATAATCCAGGACAGTAGTCAGTGGACATGAATAAGGGTCCAACAACCGGGAAGTAGCCCAAATGTAAAAGCGTTTCCATTTGGCATTATAAGTTTTCCTGGTTGCTGGTTTACATGAGGCTAGCAGAATGTTGGCCACAGGTGAGACCATCTGGAGACAGGCTATGAAAGCGTCCTCTGGAGCCAAGCGTGAAGGTGTAGTGATCTCAAGTTGGGATGAAGGAGGGTTTCCCTAAGTCAACAGGTCCGGCCTGATTGGTAATGGAATGGGTTCTGTCACTGAGAATTGTTGAAGTAGGGGAAACCACACACCTGCTGAGGCCACAGAGGGACTATGAGGATCATGGTGGCAGGTTCGAGTTGTAGTTTCAGCACAGTCCGTTGCAGAAGTGGGACCAGGAAGGGCGGGGGGCATATAAGAAGAGTCCTGTCTATGGTTGGGACAAGGCATCTGTAGACCATCCATTTTCACTCAGGATAATGGAATAATATTTGGGGAAACAGTGATTGATGGGGGAGAAACAGGTCCAGGTGCAGGGTCCCCCCACAAGTGAAAGATTCTCTGAATAACTTCTTGATGAAGTGCCCATTCATGCATGGAGGACTGGTGACTGAACGTCAGCCAGGGTATTGTGGCGTCTCAGTAGATGGATGGCTGTTAACAATAGGTGTTGCTGTATGGCTTCCTGCCAAACCAGCATCGTCTCTCTGCTGAGTGCGGGGCTTCAAGCCTTCTTGTTGAGGTAATACTCCACTGAGTTACTGTCGGATTGGATCAGCAGAGGTCCCGGGGAAAGGTGAGGCTGAAAAGCCTGAAGGACTACACAGACCACCCTCATTTCCAGGAGATTTATTTGAGGGAAATTGGAGGATCAGGGCCACCTGTCCTGTTCCCATAAGGACTCATGTGTGCACCCCACCCTTCGAGAGAAGCATCTGTGGTCAATGTCTGCTGGGGTGGAGGAAGACTGGAATGGTATGCCTTGAGAGAGGCTGGCACAGTGGGTCCACCCAGACAGGGCCGACCGTAGAGTGCAGTGACTGTCGTTGAAGTCTCCAGTTCTTTGACACCACTAGTTTTGGAGAGTCCACTGGACTGGTCTCATATGTAGATGAACAAATGCTACCATAGGGATGGCAATGGCCATGTGCCCTAGGAGGTATAAAAGTCATCTGGCTGTGATAAGTTTGTATCTGGGAAGCCAGAGATAGAAGCTTGTCTAGCCGGGCAGCAGGTAGGCAAGCCCTGGCGGAGGCAGTATCTAGGACCACTCCTATATATTGGAGTGACTGGGTAGGGGGGTCAGGTTGGACTTTGGCCAGTTGACTGTAATCCCTAGGGAGTGAAACAAAGTTAGGGTTGCTTGAAGGGAAGAAAGCAGAGAACTTCTGGACTCTGCTTCTATGAGCCAGTCATCCAGATATGGGGAGACGAAGTGTCCTTCCTGTCGTAGGGCTGCCACCACTGCCGCTAGGCACTTGGTAAACACACTCAGCATGGATGAGAGAACAAATGAGAGTGCTTGGAATTGGCAATCTCCTAGCAGGTAAAAGCGAAGGAACCAGTGGTGGGCAGGGTGGATGGGAATATGTAGGTAGGCATCTTTCATGTCTAATGCACATAGCCAATCCCCTTGTTTTAACATCGGCATTATAGATGTTAAGGCGACCATCCGAAACCTCTTGTACTGAATGTGTAGATTCAGTTGTCTGAGGTCTAGTATAGGTCTGAGATCTCCAGTTCGTTTGGGTTCCAGAAAGAAGTGGGAATAAAATACCTGTTGGTGTTCTGATGGGGGGGACGGGATAGATGACCTTCTTGAGCAGAAGAGCCTGGAGTTCCTCCTGGAGAATAGGAATGTCTTTGGGTAGGTAACGGACTGAGGGGGGGCATGGAGGCAAGTTCAAGTGTGTGAACCCTCTGAATAATCTTAAGTACCCACTCGACCGAGGTGATCATTCACCAGGCCTCTAAATGGAGGGCAAAACGACTGCCCATGGATTCAGAGGCCTGGTCAAGGAAGCCTGGGCAATGCCATAGTTGGTCACTGGGAAGTGAGCTGCCGGGCTCCACCCAGAGGGTAAGAGTGGGAGCCCTTGGTGGCAGAAATGGCGGTCCTGGAAGAGGGCTAGGAATGACCATGGGATCCGCCTCTGTATTTACCACCTCTCTTTGTATGAAAGAAGGATTGAGGACAGCAAGATCGTTGTGAGGTATGGTACATGCCATGTACTATACATAGGGTCCATCCTGAAGACTGGAGATAGTCTAAAAGCATTTGGGTACCTGGACCAAAATGTTTGGACCCATTAAAGGGGGCACAGATGACCATGTTGTACATCTGTCGTGAACCCTGGGACATGAAGCCAAGCATGGCATCGAAGGGTAATTCCCCGTGGCTTACATATGGACTGAAGTATCGATCGCATCATGACCCAAGCAGAGTAAGTGTCAGGAGATGGAATTGCCAGTGGATATTGTAGCCAACAACTGATCCTTCTGTGAAGGAGGGCGTTTGACTAGCTCTACAGCAGAGGACCAGAGTGTATGCTAGTACTTGACCATGTGTCCCATATAGTTTAGAATTCTGAGATTCATATACATGCTTGGAACATTTTCTTCCCTAGGTAATCAATCCTACGGGATTCCTTATCAGGAGGTAAAGAGGTCATGTGCTTCAGTCGTTTAGTATGATCATGAGCTGCAGCAATTATTACTGAATCTCCTTCAGGAATAGTAGAAAGAGGGGATGATCAAGAGGAGCCTGATAAAGGTGATCCACTTTCCAAGGAATGGCCAGGACAGCGGAAGACTGGGTCTAGGCCACCAGCATAGCTGTTTGGTAGGTTTGTATACGTGGGGGTACTACTATGACAGATTCCTCAGGCAGTTTGAGATAGTCTGCTATGTCTTTTCTTTGTTTATCATGTTCCGCAGTTGAAAATCCCATGACTTTTTGGATTTGGACCATCATCTCATGAAAAGATGGGTCATCTGGAGGAGAGGCAGCTGTCTGGTGGGAGAGGTCCTCGTTTAAAGAGGAAATGGAAAAAGGGGACTGGGGACGGGAGTTAAAGTCCTGTAAATCCGCATCCACCAGGTCTCCGGTGAAATCGGCAGGAAATTCAGCCTCATCTTTCAGGTAATCATCTTCGTATGAGGGAGGTGACCAGGTTGAAAAAGGGTCCCCATCACCCTGAAAGTGTTTTGGTGGAGGGGGTAGGAGAACAGGAAGGATGACTCCACTCCCAAGGAAGGGGAGGCTTAGAACGCCTATTGGCTTGTAGACCTTGCTGTACCACAGTAGTAATGTCCACTGAGGGAGGGGGGTAAGGAGAGAAGGTTTCTGAGAAACCAAAGGAATCGTGGAGGAAATAGGATGTGAGGTATAAGCAGGTCTGGCCCCAGGGTGGTAAAGCCCAGGGTCCTGATCTCTGTCTGCCTTGCCCCTATGAGAAAATAAGTGTGAACGATGAGGGCCATTATGCATTGCAAAGGCAGCAGGCTTCCTCATGGAAACATGACCCATCGTCAACGGGGCAGCAAGGAAAGAAGCATCAAAATGCTTGAAAGAGGACATCTTCAATGGGAAACTATCCCCCGTCGACAAGAGTCGATGGAACCAAGATAGGGTTCATCTGCAGTAAGGGCACCTGAAAGCGCCGTCGACGAGAGGGCTGCACCTGTGATGGTGGCCACTGACGAGCATTTGCCTGAGGAAGATAAGGAGGGCTTCTCCTTCTCCCTTTTGTGCTTCCTTTGTGAAGCAGTGGCAGGGGGTCCTTGGGATGGGCCCCGTGGTTCTCTAGTAGAGAATTTCTGCTCCATAAACTAGGATTCTATCTCCAGCACTCATCGACAAGTTGCCTGGTTGAATTCCTGGTAAAGAATGCAGGAAAGTGTCATGTGTAGATCCCAGACACTCAACACAAACAGTGTGGTTATCAAAGTTGTAGATCTTCCTGCCACAATGACATGAGTGAAAGAACGCTGACTTGCTTGCAGATTCTTTAGACATTCGTCGATGTAGTAAGTGAAATAGAAACATTCCACTTCTAGCTCAAATTCTCGATGACCGCTGCTCTCTGTAATAACTGCTGTGTGCGAGCCAAAGACGGCGGTAAAATGAACTGAGGATACCACGGTCCACCCACTCTTACATAGGAAACAGGAAGATGTCATATATGGGCAGCCCCTGAAAAAAGACTGCTAGAAGACAGGTGCCATGCACCACAGCACCCTCTGACGATGACCCAAGTGTATTACCTGCTGCAAGCGATCACCCCGTGGAAGATCTACTGTTTCAGGTGAGTAAATACAGGTTACTCATCTGTAACAGGAGTTCTAGGAATGGTATATGTTGTTCATCCACACTGTCTGGCAGGTTCCTTGCTGCTTTAAATCTTGCCGGAAGGTCTTCAAGCTGGCTCCTCCCACCCACTCTGGTGGTAAAACTCTCAGCTCCGCCCTATGACGCCAGCTCTAGCCCGCTGGAAGCCAGGTTGTGCATCGAAGCCGGGGAGGTCACTTGGGTTGTGTGGATGAACATATACCATTCCTAGAACTCCTGTTACAGGCGAGTAACCTGTATTTATAGGGACATGGATATGTTGTTCATCCACACTGTCTGGCAGACTCCTAGCAGTTCTCTGGGAAGAGGGAGGCAAGGCACACACCCCCTACTTAGGGAATAATGACTGGAGAACCGAGGTCCCAAAACCAGCATCCCGGCGTGACTCAAAGTCGATGTGGCAGTGGGTGATGAAGGTGTGTGCTGACTTCCAGATAGCAGCCCTGAAGATTTCCTGGATACGGACGTCCCTGGAAGCAGCCACCGATGCACTGGTATGGTGGGTAGAATGAGCTCTTATCCCTCTAGGAGGCTCCATGCCCGCCAACCTATAACAGAGATCTGTGCAGGAGGTGACCCACCAGCCTATCGTCTGCTTGGCTGCAGGTCTGCCAGGTGCGGCTTCAGCGTAGTGACAAACAGCTGGCGAACCTCTCCCCGAAATTCAGCCGTCCGCTCCTTATGATAAGCAAGCGCTCTTCTAGGGTCCAAAGTATGGAGCCTATGTTTCGGCCTCCGAGGTGTGATTGGGGTAGAACACCGGCAGAGTCAACACCTGATTAAGGTGAAACTCCGACACCACCTTTGGAAGGAATTTCGGGTGGGGGCGCAGGACAACCTTGTCCCTGTGGAAGACCAGATAAGGAGACTCTATGGAAAGCACCTGGAGCTCTCCCATCCTTCTGGCTGACGTGATAGCCACCAAGAAGGCGGTCTTCCACGACAGGTGAGAGATGTCACACCTGTGCATTGGTTCGAATGGCCTGCCCATGAGCTTAGCCAATATCAACAGTAGATCCCGGAGGTGGAGGTTCTGCACGGAGGAATGTGATCAAGGCCTTGAAAAACGCCGACCACCTTCTCCCTGCGCCTAATAACTGCTTCCTGCCCGTGCCCGTAAGCAGAGATGGCTGCCAGGGTGCACCTTAAGGGTCGTCGAATCGAAGTCCTTAGCCGAGAAAGGGACCACAGGTAGTCCAGAATGCTTGCCAAGGAGCAGGAGGAAGGGTCCAGGCCCTTGCCCTGACAACAAATGGAGAATCTCTTCCATTTGAAGGTGTAGCATTTTCTGGTGGACTCCTTTCGGGATGCCTCAACGATGTTGAGGACCTTGTCGGAAAGACCCAAGGCCTGGAACTCTAGCCGCTCAGGAACCAGGCCATCAGGTGCAGGGATCGAAGGTCCGGATGGAATACCTTCCCCTGATTGACTGAGATCACGTCCGGGTGGGCTGGAAGCCGCCTCGGGAGCCTGGAGCCGAGACTGAGGAGATCTGGATACCAGAACTGGGGCCAGTCTGGGGCTACCAGAATCACTCCGTGCCTTGTCCCTCCTCGCCTTGAGAAGCACCCAGTGATCAAGGAAAATAGGGAAAGGCATAGAAGAGGCCCGGGGTCCACGGCCTCGAAAAGGCATCCCCCTGCAGTGAGTCCAGCTGAGGGGGGGAGGGCATGAAACAGTCTCAGCTTCGCATTCTCCCTGGAGGCAAACAGGTCTGCCTGAGGCGTGCCCAGAGGGAGAACAGATCTTGTACTACCTCCATCAGGAGAGACCACTCGTGGGACGCAGCCCCTATCCGGCTTAGGGCATCAGCCAGGGTGTTGGAGGCTCCTGCCGCATGAATGGCGAGGAGATCCACCTCCAGGCTGCGCACGAGTGACCAAATGCGGAGAGCTTCCCTGCACAGAGGCATGGAGCGCATCCCGCCCTGGCGGTTTAGGTAGTACATGGTTGTGGTATTGTCCATCTGGACCTGAACCACTTGACTCCGTAGAAACGGAGCGAAGGCGGTGAGGGCTAGACGAACCGCTTGAAGCTCCAGCAGGTTGATGTGGCACTCTGTGCTCCCCCAGATGGGCACCCCAACCCATCAGAGAGACATTGGTCGACAGAGAGACCGTCAGCTCGGGGTGGACAAACGGGATGCCCTCCTGCAGATGTGCTGGAATGGTCCACCACTGGAGAGCGTTCCACATCCCCTGGGTCACTGTCATTAGCTGATCCAGCGGATCGGAGTGCTGTGACCATTGGCTGGCCAGTTCCCATTGGAGGGGACGCATGTACCAGCGGGCCCAATGGACCACGCTAGTGCAGGCCGCCATGAGGCCCAGGAGTCGCAGGAAGTCCCGGGCAGGGCGCAATTGCCCAACCTGAAGTGACTGGGCAAAGGAGGAAAGAACCTAAGCCCTGTCCGCCGGGACCCATGCTCTGGCTCGTACAGAGTCGAGCTCTGCCCCGATGAATTGTATCACCTGCTTTGGCACGAGTTCAGACTTGGCCTCACTGATGAAGAGGCCAACCTGAGAGCAAACCTGGAGGGCCAGATCTCTGGACCACTCCACCTCCGCTCTGGAGGGAGCTGCAATCAGCCAATCATCCAGGTAGTACAACACCCGGACCCTTCAGCGCCGCAGGATGCCATCACCACTGCCATGCATTTGGTGAAGACTCTGGGAGCTAGTGAAAAGCCGAAGGGCATGGCCCGGAACTCGTAAAGGGATCCCTCCGTTCTGAAGCGGAGGAATCTCTGGTGGGACGGACGGATTGGGACGTGAAAGAATGCGTCCTGAAGGTCCAAGGAACAGAACCACACGCCTCATTCCAAGGATGGGATTATCTGAGCCAGAGTGACCATCCTCAAGGTCCGAGACCTCAGGAACCTGTTCAGGTCGTGCAGGTCGAGAATGGGGCGCCAGCCCCCCGTCCGTTTTGGGACGAGGAAGTACCTGGACACAAACCCTGGGTCTGGAGGAGGATCTGCCACCTTCCTGATCACCTCTTTTTCGAGGAGCAGGGCAATATCAGCTCGGCGGGCCGACAGAGAGGCTGCAGACCCTGTGGGGTGACGGCTCGGAAGGGTGGGGCCTGCTTGAACTCCAGAGGCAGACCCTTTCCTACCACCTCCAACACCCAGCGGTCTGTGGTGATAGTGGACCAGGCGGAAAGGAAGTGGCAGAGCTGTCCCCACGGGGAACCCAGGGGAGTGGACGAGGCTGGGGCGCACCCCTCAACCCGTCACTGGGCAGGCTTGGAGGACGGCCGAGGGACCTCCTGAGCCTTACCTCCTTGCTTCCTATTGGAGAGGCTAGGTTTGGGATGCCAAGCGCGAGCCTGCACAGCCCAGTGTTGTTGGACTGGACGCGCGCAGGCGCAGAAGGGCGAAAGGACTTGCGTTGCTGCTGTCGGCGGCCTTTGTCCTTGTGGGCGGAGGTGACCGAATCCAGAGTGGCATTGGACTTCTCGATCCGCTGGAGGTGACCTTCCACTCCAGGGCCGAAGAGGTCGGTCCCCAAGAGGTGACGCCCACCAATTTGTGCTGGGTATCCGCCGCGAAGGTGGATATCCTCAGCCATGCTCTGCGGCGCATGGCCACCGTGGCCGCAACCGATCTGGCACAGGAGTCTCCTATGTCCAGAGCCGTTTGGAGCTGCTGCTTAGCCACTGCCCTACCCTGGTCCCGAATCTGCCAGACCGTGGTCTGCAGGTCGGCCGGGAGATGAGGGATCACCTTATCCAGGGAGCCCATGAGGGCATGGGAGAAGTGTGCCATCAATGCGGCCAGGCTGGCCTGTCGGGAGGCCAAGGGAGGGCCTTGGCGTACACCCTACCCGGCATAGTCCAGCTTTTTGGACTCCTTGTCGGGGGGCTTGTCCACGTCCCTAGTGTTCCTGGAACACCGGAAAACGCTGTCAGTGACCAACCCCTCGGCAGGGGGTGTTCCGAAAACCCTGGCAAAGAGGCGGTAGGGACTGCATACTTCCTGGCCATCCTGGCCGAAGGCGCAGAGCAGGAAGCAGGCCACTGCCAAAGCTCCAAGGCTGGGCCAACAATGGCCTCAGCCACCGGAAAGGCCTCCTTGGGGGAATCCCCTCGGTTCAGTATCTCCGTCAGGGGATACTTGGCCCATTTGGATACCGGCTCGAGCTGCATCCTGGTGGACTCCGAGATGAGCCGAAGCAAACCCATGAAGGATGATGGACTTTCGTCCAACGACTGGCCCCCGGAGGACTCCAGGTCAACCGGCCTGGAGAACAGGGAGGAGTCATCGTCAGACTCGGAAGAGTCCGCGAAGAGCTGCCTGGGGCCTGAGCCACCCTCCACCTGCCGAGGACGGTCGGGAGTGAGGGTGACCGACAACCGATGGGGCAGGCCTTGACCCGACCGAGAGTCCTTGGTCGGTGCCCCTGATTTCGGTTGTGGAGGCGGAGGTTCCACCACAAATCGGTGGGGCAGCAGGTTTCGGCCGAACAACCGGCCCAGGCTTGGGCATCTTGACTACGGCAAGGGGGTTGTTTCAGCCGGTCGGGTGACAGCCACTTGATGGCCAGGGAAGGCGTCAACTTGCTCCCAGACAGAAGTAACTGCTGCCACATCAGGTCCTCGTAGCGTCGACGCAATCTGCGCTGAAGCCTCTCCTCTTCCAAGGAGGAAGAAGAGGAAGAGCGGCGGCGCCACTTACCTCGGTGCCAAGACCGAGACTGCCGATCTCGGCGGGTTCGGCTGGACTGAGAAGAAGTCTGAGACAGAGATCCTTGGTGTTTCCGAGGACGGGTCTGGGAGGGAGTGGGGGACACCCGCTCTTCCCTCGGCTCGGACGCCTTAATCGGGGACTGCTGCACTGGGGGCGCAGGCAGATCCTCGGTCTCCACCGGGGGGACCGGCGAGGAAGGGTTGTCGGCTTCCCCAGTCGACAGCCCGTCCGATGGGTCAAGAAAAATCTCGACCTCGTCGACGTGAGTCTCGGACGGCTGGCCTGACGGGGACGCCGTGAAGCCAGCAGCCTTAGCCGCAACCTCGACCTAAGCTGACAGTCGGCTGTCCGGGGAAGGAGACCCTCTCCCGCTCCCACAAACACGAACGATGGGACTTATCCTTAGAGTCCTTCTTTTTGGACTGAGAGGAATGTCCCAATGGCCCCTCTCCCTTCGTGGAAAGGGACTGGCAAAGCTCCTTGAATGAAGCTGAATACGAGGTACCCAAAGAGAGTGGGATAAATGCCTCGACCGAGGAAGAGGATGATACGGCCTGAGCCGCCTCCTCCTCGAGGGTGATCATCTGCTCGAGCTGCTCAGCCGAGCCAGCCGCCACGGTAACCGCCCAATGGGCCTCCTTCGACTTGACTGGTGGGTAGCGCTTCTCGGGGCGCCCAAGCTGTAACCAGGCAGCGCGGTCCTCCAGGACGTTGGCCGAAAACGAACAGCATGACTCGCAGGCCTGCAGGTCGTGTTCTAGGCCGAGGCAGTAGACGCACGTGGAGTGCGGGTCCGTCCTGGACATCTTCTGCCCACAAGGGCACCGCCAAAATCCGGGAGTCTATTTGTCCATCACAGCTGCGAGGGAGAAAGTTGACTGAAGTCTTGAAAATCTTAAAATTAGTGTCAGCTGAACCGAAGAATTAGGATCCAGTCTATCACGCAGAGTGTTAAGGAGGGAGCCTGAGCTTCCAAGCGTAAGGAAGATCTAAGGCCATGGGGCAGAGCGAGTTTCTTACCACCGGGTGGGTGGGGTGGGAGGAGCCAGCTTGAAGACCTTCCGGCAAGATTTAAAGCGGCAAGGAACCTGCCAGACAGTGTGGATGAACAACATATCCATGTCCCTAGAATCTGTTTTTCTTTTATTCAAATTTCGGATTACAACCTTTGAGCTAGTAGCTCATTTGCACAGGTTCCACGTCAGGTAGAAAATAAGGTATAACAACAGGATGTAAACAATCATTGCCAGATTTAGGCAAGGCCAGTGACTTTGTTTAGTTCAGTTACACAATCATAACATGGTTCAAGTAAGGTTAACAGTATCTCATCAAGAGGATTACAGTCAGGTAGATATACAGGATGCATAGCAGAATGAATACAATTAGGAATTATACAAATTGTGTAGGAAATTGTTTCTAGGGATGTGGATATGATGTTATATCTACACTTTCTGGCAGACTCCTAGTTCTCTGGGAGGAGGGAGGCAAGGCACACACTCCCTATTTAGAGAAGAGATTGAAGAACTGAGGCCCCAAACCAGCATCCTGGCATGATTCAGGGTCGCTGTGGTAGTGGGAGATAAAGGTGTGTGCAGACTTCCAGCTCTCCTGGACAGGGACTTCACCAGAAGCAGCCACCAGTGTGTCTGGTGGAATGTGCCCATAGCACAGCGGAAGGCTCCCAACCAGTTAACCTATAGCAGAAGTTGATGCAGGATACAAAACACCTGCCAATCATCTGCTTAGCTGCCAGGTGTGGCTTCAGCGCAGCAGACAAAGAGCCGATGAACCTCTCCACGAACTTCAGCTGCATGCTTTGTGCAACAAACAAGCACTCACACCTGGAGCCTGTGCTCAGCCTCAGGTTGCAGCGGTGAAGTGCACCAGGAGACTGATCACCCAATTAAGGTGAAACTCCAAAATAACCCTCTGAAGCAACTTCAGGTGGGGGCAGAGGACAACCTCGTCCCAGTGGAAAACAAAATACGGAGACTCCATGGAGTGCACCTGGAATCCACAGATCCTTCTGCCACAGGCAGCTGCTATCAAGAAGGTGGTCTTCCACAACAGGTGAACATCTCACAACCAACCACAGGTTTGAATGGCTTGCCCAGGAGCACTGCCAGTACCAGCAACAAGATCCCAAGTGGTGGTGGTTCACGCACTGATGGGGACGTGCGATCAGGGCCCTTAAAGAAGTGCCTGACCACCTTGTCCTGCTTAATCGTCAGCATACCAACCTGCGCCTGGTATGCCTAGCACCTTGAGGATTGTCTACCTCAAGCCCCACACAGAGGGAGCACAAGAAGTCCAATATGCTAGCTGTAGGACGGGGGGGTCTAGCTCCTTGACCTGGCACCAAGTTGAGAAACTTCATCTGGAAGGCATACAACGGGCGAGCTGACACCCGAGAGGCCACTACAACCAGAAGTACCTTGGAGAGACCCAAAGCCTGGAACTCTAACCACTCAGGGATCAGGTTGTAAGGTGAAGGGACTTAAGGTCTGGGTGCAAGACCATCCCACAACAGCAAGAGAGCAAGTACTGGAAGCAAAGTCAAGCATCATGGAGGTCTGCTGCCAAGGCCAAGATCAGGGTACCAAAACTTGAGCAGCCAGTTCAGGCCCACCAAGATCATACATGCCTTGTCCCTCCGTACCTCTACCAACACCTTGTGGATCACAAGAAAGGGAGGGAAAGCATAACAGGAGGCCCAGAGCCTTACAAAGGCACCCCCTGGTGTTCTGCACTGTGGGGGGCAGGCACAGGACAGCCTCAGCTGTGCATTCTCTGAGGCGGCGAACAGGTGAACTAGGGAAGTACCCCACTGAGAGAACAGGTGATCCACTACCTTCTGGTGAAGAGATCACTCAGCAGAGTGTGTACACCAGCTGGCTGGATGCTCTGGCCACCTGAATTGCCTGGAGGTTGGCACCCAAGCTGTGCACGAAGGTCCAACTGCAGAGGGATTCCCGACACAACTTGGGGGGGGGGGGGTGTTCCACCCTGCTTGTTAAGGTAAGGCATAGTTGTGGTGTTGTCCAAATGGATGGGCATGACCAGAATCTGAACCAAGTGAGCGAAGGTCATCAGAACAGAATGCACCACACAGAGCTCCCACAGGTTGAAGTGGTAGTGGGACTGGTCTAGAGCCTGTGGGCTCTGTAGTCCCCAAATGTGCTCCACATCACACCAGATACGACTCCGTCAGAGTGACTGGTGGCTCAGGGCAGACAAACAGAACTCCTTCCAACAGGCATTCCAGGAGAAGCCACCAATGGATGGCATCCCACATCAGCTGCGTCACCGTGACAGAGGTGCCGAGACTCATGGGCCAGCCCTCACTGCAGGAGGCGCATCTGCCAGCAGGCCCACGAGACCATGCTGGTGCAGGAGGCCAGGTACCTTAGCAGCTGCAAGAAGTCCTGGGCAGGGCACCTGTGCCCAACCCAAAATGATGAGGCAAGGGAGGTAAGATCAGCCGCCTGGTCCGCTGGGAGTTGGGCCAGGGCCCGAAGGGAGAAGAGCTCTGCCCTGATGAAGTGAATGCCTTGCAAGGGGTGGAGTTCCGACGTTGCCAGATGGACTAGCATGCCCAAAGCCAAGCAAGCCTGAAGGGCCAGAGCCCTGGACCACTCCACTTCCTGTCAAGAGGAACTGGTCATCAGGCAGTTGTCCAGGTAGGGGCATCACCTGGATCCCTCAATGCTGCAGGAATACTGCCACCACTGCCATGCACTTGGTGGAGACTCCGGGGGCCAAGGAGGGACTGAATGGAAATGCCTGAACTCAGAGCACCTGGTCTGCACAGAACCAAAGGAACCGCCAGAGGGACACAGACAGACTAGGATGTAGAAGAAGGCATCCTAGAGGTGCAGAGAGCAGAACCACATGCCCTGCAACACTTCCCCAGGAACTGATTGCGATCGTGAAGATCCAATATAGGGCACCAGCCCCCTATCCATTTGGGTACCAGAAGTACCCAGATACAAAGCCCTGACCAGTCAGGGTGTCCGGGCCACAGCACTGTACTGAAGGGGCTGCAGGATGTCATCCAGGTGGGGGTGGGAAGAGACCGCATCTCCTGTGGCATAAGCCCAGTAGGGCAGGAGAGCCTCAAGTCTAGAAGTAGGCCGCGACCCACCATGTTGAGCACTCATCTGTCCAATGGGAGAATGGGCCAGGTGTGTCAGAAAACAGTAAAGCTGACACCTGCCGCAGCGATCCCCTCCCGGAACCCAAGGCCGATGCAGGATGGGTGAGAGGGAGACAGCTCGTGACCTGTCCCTGAGCAGGTGTGGCAGAGACTCTGCCGGAGTGCAGCCACCTCAACCCCCACATTCTTGGAGCCAGAGGCAGCAATCATAGGCTGAAGTCGCTAGAGCAGAGACCGCCCCTGGTGGGGCTGCGGCATTTGAACTGTGGGGCTTGGTGCAGCCAAAACCAAAAGGGCTTCTTGCTCCATTTCCAGCCTGTAGGGTTGCCAGAGAGAACGTAACAGAATCCAAGGTAGCAAGGGACAACTCTGTGTTAATGAGATGACCATCCACCCCCAGCCAAACAGGTCTGAACCCAAGAGTGGACATCCGCCAACCTATGCGGGGATTCCCGACAGAAAGATTGGAGATCCCGAATCATACTCAATGTCACAAGGTGACCGTAGTGGCCACGGACGGGGCACAGGAGTCACCGATGTCAAAAGGCCAGCTGGAGCTTGGCAACCAAACATCCCTGGCTCCGGACCATCTGAACTGCCAACTGCAGATCTGTATGAAGGTGTAGGACCGCCAAGACACCCATGAGGGCATGGGTAAAGATCGCCATCATGACGGCAGAGCTTGGCTGCCGAAGACCGAGGGAGGGGTAGCATATACCTGAGAAGACACCCAGTCTAGCTTCTCAATGTCATGGGGTGCAACGACATCCCTGATATTGCCAGTCTGCCTGATGCATGTATCTGGCTGAAAGAGACAGCGTTTTTGATCAAGCAGCCGCAGCAGCACAAAGGGGGAAAAACTGAGACCACTCTGAGGTAAATGCTTGAGGCAGCAGCGTAGTAATTTATGTTTGTTACCAGCCCAGTCATCCCCTTCCCACAAAACCTGTCCTCTATGGTAGTTGTTGCCACTAATGAGCGACTGTCTGCTCACTATTTTTTAGCTGGCTGCTGGATGGGGAGTGGGGGTTCAGACATCAGGAATGGGACACCCAAGGACCTTGCAAGTGCAAGTTAACCTTCACTGATCTCTGCACGCACTGTACAAATCCTGCTGATTATCTACTGTGAACTGATGGATTATGAATGTGATTAGATAAACTCATTTTGTATAGTTTAAGCAGCGTAGGTGAAAATAGATTTTGTTTGGGCACTGAAGGTTTGCCGACTACAGTTTAGGTAGGAAAAAGATTATGATTTTCCATTTTGAGTTGAGAGACCAGAGGTTTGTGCAGGCTATACTATATTTCTGTCAACAAGACTGGGCTGGCAGCATATGTGTGGGGCGGCTATGCGCCATGCCACCAGAATGGAAGGCGGAGGGGGGACAGGGGCTCCACGCTGCCAGCTTCTACTATCCAAACTTCGAACTATACCTTAGTCCAGCAGCTTCATTATACATGCAGACTGCACGCGTAGTAAGCAACACCACACGTCAGGGTGTGGGTAGTTATGTGGTAACTGCACTCGGGTGCTGAAGGCATTTGGCGTAAACACCTTAAGCCTCAATGCACCTGGGCATGAGTTTCACGCAACTACCCACATCCAGTTGTGTCTTACTGATTACTATGCATGCTGCATGTGCACATATTGATGTTGCTGGTCAGGGTATGGCGGCAGCAGCTGGCAGCATGGAGCCCCTGCTCACCTCATTCTGATGGTGTGGCCCACAGATGCCCCAAATGTGCCACCACTGGTACTGCTGTAACACAGCATAAATACAAGATTAAGATTGTTACTGCTGGTGTGTTTTTATCCTGAAAAATTACTTTTGTTTATAAAAAATGTACTTGTCCTTCCATGTCCTTGAGCCATCTGTACTCATCAGAATGTGTGTTTACTCATCTCACTTTCAAAATGAGGAGTACAATACTGGCCCGAAAAAATCTTCTCTGGAGCACTGATGGCAGCCAACCGCCCACACCTCTAAAGCAGGAAGGGCAGGAGCCCCTACAAAACGAGTCTACACCCCAATTGTCAGGATGGTGACAACCATGGGACCTGGAACCCAGAACTTTTCAAACTGAGTGAAGGAAAACACCTTGAAGCTGATGGGGGACTAAGATACCAAGAAATACTTTTATGGAAAGGGTGGCAGAGGGGTGGAATAAGCTGCAAAAAGGGGTGGTTTGTGCAGCATCAATTGGGGGGGGGGGATTCAAAAATGGATGGACAAATACAAATGCTTGGTAAAGAGTATCAGAACGGGAGAAGGGAGGAGTGAAGAACCACTAGGGCTCTTATTCCACATCAGAAAAGCAGAAATGGGCAGACAATGGGCCACAAAGCCTTTTCCTACCAACAAACTATTAATGTTCCTGGCTGCCACCGGTTACCATCCAAGAATCTCCAGCTCTAATGTGAGGCATCTCAACCACGTCTTCAGGTAGCTCCTAAAGATGGGCCACACATCCTAACCAGAGGATTTCTATGAAAGGAAGGAACAAAAAAAAAAAAAGCCTGCTTCTGTGGTCAGTGGGCTCAGAGAGTCAGTTTCATTAAAAAAGATGCTTAGCCTCACGCTCATTTGACAACTGAAAAAACAATCCCTGCCAGCCACCAGTTTCCAGTCAAGTCTCCTTCATCAGTGGGAAGTTAAAGGCCAAATACCAAATACATGTCTACCACTAATTCCTAAAGAGACAGGCCACACATAACTAGCCCCCCACACTGGTGGTATTTATTTAAAAGGGACAACAGGAAATTTGTGCTAATTGGTAGCAGTTAGTAATGTCACGGTTTACAGAATTAAAAATTAAACTGTTTTCTTTTTATGGGCAACATGCTATGCAGTTCTTACATAGATACATACACTGTCAGCAGATAAGGGCCTATGGCCCACCCAGTCTGCCCATTTGAGCCTGTAAGTTCACTATGTTTTCCTAGAAGTCTGTTGCCCCTTACTCCTGACCTCCAGAATTCCCTTATGTCTATCCCATGTGTTCTTAAATCCCATGATTGTTTCAACCCCCACCACTTCCTCTGGCAGGGTGTTCCACTTGTCCACCACCCGTTCTGTGAAGAAATTCTCTCGTGTTTCCTCTGAATCGCCCTCCCTCAGACTTCATCCCATGCCCTCTAGACCTGGAACATCTTTCTTGCTGAAAAATAGTGTATTCCTGAACCCTGTTCCTCCCTGTAAGGTACTTGTACACCTCTACCATATCCCCTCTCCTCCAGGGAGTACATATTCAAGTCCTTCAACCTGTTTTCATAGGATTTGTGATGTAATCCCTGTACCATCTTTGCTGCCCTCCTCTGAATCTTCTCTACCCTGTAGGTAAGGTCTCCAGAACCGTAATACTGTACTCCAGGTGGGGCCTCACTAGTGTGTTGTATAGTGGAATTATGACCTCCCTTTTCCTGCTGGTGATGGCTCTGCCTCAGCATCCTATTTGTTTTACCTGTTGCACGGTTTCCCTACCTTGAGGTCAGAGATGGTAACCCAGGGCCCCTTGCCTGCTTGGTGCATGCTATATTCCCCCCCCCAAAAAAAAATTGATATGTTGTTCCATTTTGTGCCCCATATGCATTATTTTACACTTCTTTCCATTGAATTTCAACGGCCAAACCCTTTACTATTCTTCAAGCTTCTGCAGGTCCCTCCTCATTCTGTCTATACCCACTGGTGTGTCCACTCTGTTACAGAGCTTCATGTCATCAGCAAACAGAAATTCTGCCTTCTAGGTCCTGCGCAATGTCACTGATGAAGACGCTGCACAGGACCGGTCCCAGCACTGATGGGAGTTTTCACTGTGTAATGCTTTTTGAATAGAATGCTAATTATGAACTATTGACTTATCAGAACTTTAGGAGTTCACAAACGGTGACCACTGAAAACTCCAGATCACAGGCTCCATGAAGACAAAAGAATGCTGCCCATAAAAAAAAAAAAAAAAAACAAAAACATTGCAAAATACAGTTTGACATCAGTTCTTATTGAGGTACAGTTAGATGTGCATAATTTACAGGAATAAATATCATTTCTGAAAATAAAAACCTTACAATCAGCTGCCAATTAGAAAGGATTCCCTGTCCTCTTTAATTGTGCATTTTTAGGCACTTGAGCCCGCAGCAGAGTGGAAAGGCCTGCTGAACTGGTGATGTTACTAAAACTTTAATGGGGAGAAAACAGGCTTGCCAGAACAATGGTATTTCACTAGGAGTGCAGTAAATACAAAACAGAGCTACAGTGGAGTGCAAACATTGCCTTGTTAGTATGTCCTCTCTGTGGGGGTGGGGGCCCTTGTAGCAGAGTTGGTCTACACCCTCGGCTGTGACTGATGGACCACTTTTCTATCTCATTTCCTAGCAACAGTTAATGCTCTTCTTCCCCCACCCTGGGTTGGCCACCTAGTGTAGCTCTTTACTATCCCTACTAAACTTCCTACTAGTTCACTCTTTTCATTCTTTTTCCATTTCCATCCATCCAGTCCCTGGAATGATGCCAAACACCCAGAGAGGTGTTGTGTAAAGTGCACTGTGTGTACAAAAAGCGTGAAGGCTATTTGAGATAGCAGGAATGAATACAATTGATAAAACCTTTTTTAAAGAAAAAATGACTCAGAGGCCATATAAAACAATAAGGTCATGATTAGTACAGTAACAAGAAATCCTAAAGGTATTTTCATGAATTCACATTATAAACATGTTACTGTATAAGGTTCTATGTATAAAATAGCTTAGTCACGGTGGATCAGAGATATAGAAAGTCAATATCTGTGGATATATACACTGTACCTTTAACTGAATCAGAAGTCCCCTGAAATAACCCCTCCCCCTTGGTTTTGAAACACGTTCAGACATGAAACAACATGTCCAGACTTGTAACTAGACAAGCATTTGTCAATGCCGAATGTTTGCTTGCTGGCATTGGTAGTGTATGAGTTAAAGAGCTGTATAATGGGAATAGCAATGAAGTATTGAACTGAAGCCAACCCCACCACCACACTGCACAGACTGACAGGCATTGGGGTGTGCCTTTGGGTCGTCTGGCATAACGGCCACGCCATTTCACCACACCCTACCCTGCAGACACTGACAAGTGTCACGGTGTCCCTTGGGGTCTTTGGCCCTTATGCTCACTCCATTCCATCAGGAAATACAGTGAGATGGGTCCTGTATGGGAGAATGGGGTGGACTTTGAGGGCCGAAGAGTCCAGGCATACCTCGATGCCTCTCACTAACTGCAGGGTGTGGAATGACAATGAGCATTACAGGCGAGAATCCCAAGTCACCTCCTGATGCCTGTCAATCTCTCTACAGGGTGGGGGCATTATGGTTGGAAACCCTAACGCCTCAGGCGTTCGGCTGGCATTTTCACTCCAAATTTTCAACATGGGTTTCGTTGAACCCCACTGCTTATGAACAGTGGCAATATCAGTTTGTTAGCCGAAAGCTGATTTTGCACAGCGACTACGCCATTTGGCACCACAGGTGCGAAAACACATTTCGAACAGGATGTGAAAAATGACAGCTGTACTATTCATGGGGAGGTGCAAAAAGTGGCAAAGTTGAAAATCTGTAGTGAAAATATAAAAAAAAAAAAACCACACTGGTGGTCACGAGCGTGCGTAGAAAATGCACAACGCACACCCGTAATGCAATTAGTTTGGGGATTTTTTTATATTTTTTTAACAGCAGATTGTCAACACAGGGATTTTTGAAACTCCACTCATGAACAGTGTCACTGTGATTTTCTTAATCTGTCCCGAACATTGATTTACATGCCGACTGCGCCACTTAATATCGCTACATGGGCGGAAACATGTTTTGGGCCAGATGTGAAAAATGACAGCTGTACTGCTCATAAGGAGGTGTAGTAAAATGGCAATGTTGAAAATCTGGAGTGAAAATATTGAAAATTTGCGAACTTACGAGCGTGCGTAGGAACAGCGCAATGCATGCTCATAAAACAGTCATTTTGGGGAATTTTTTCACCAGATTTTTAACATAGCCATTTTAACACCTCTGCTCATGAATAGTGTCACTGTGATTTTCTTAATCTGTCCCGAACATTGATTTCGCACACCAACTGCTCCATTCTACGCTACATGCGCAGAAACACATTTTGGGCGAGATATGAGAAATGACAGCTGTACTGCTCATAAGGAGGTGTGGTAAAATGGCAATGTTGAAAATCTGGAGTGAACATATTGAAAATTCGCGAACTTACGTGCGTGCGTAGGAACAGTGCAATGCATGCTCGCAAAGTAATGATTTTCGGATTTTTTTCACCAAATTTTCAACATAGGGTTTTTGGAGACCTACCTCATTAAGTATGACACTGCCATTTTGTAAATCTGCCCCGAAAGTTGGTTCCGCGCAGTGACCGCGAAATCACCTTTCGAGCCAGATTAACAAAATGACAGTGACAGAATTCATGAGTTGGGGTCCCAAAAACCCCATGTTGAAAATTTGGTGAAAAAATTCCCAAAAATGCCTGAGATATGCGCCAAAGTTGAAAAAAAAAAACCCATTACATTATACAGCTTACTGGCATTTCCTCAGTTCGCGGTCAGCTTTGAAGAGTGCAGACATGTTCCCAGTCCACCGAAGATAGTCGCGCCGGCCTCCGGAGGTAAGTATAGGGTGAGGTGTGGGGAGGCAGGATGCGCAGAGGGTGGGTGCAGGAAGGTTTTTTCTTTCAGGTTTTTTTTTTTCTTGGACGACGGGGGACGTTTGCCACGCTGTGGAGGGCTCCCAAGCATGGCAGCTGGAAGGCTGTTTTTGAGGGCGGGCAGTGGAGCAGACAGGGGATTGGGCACCGACATCAGCCATACAGACTGCTGTCACATTAGGGTGGGCTCCCAGCGTGGCACCTGGAACTCTTTTGTTGGGGGCGCAGCAGAGCTGACGAATTGGGCACCCATAGCCGGCTACACAGTGTGTACATGAAGCCCCAAAGCATGTTACGCAATATCGCGTGTGTGAGCTTATCTTATCGCTGCTCACTGGAAGCTAGCTCTCCCTTTGAATTATGCGGCACTGCATTTTCAACTGCAGTCATAGACAGCTGCAGCATTCATTGGGGAACTGTGGCCGCGCCTGCAAACACACTGACTGCATTGGAAGACAGGGTGCCACACCTCCAAAAACTCGGATGATGGCACTATGTTTCTTGCACATGCTTGCAAGCAAACATAAAAAGGGCTCAGTCAGGTGACTCAAGCAAAAAGATATAGAATTTCTTCACCAAGTTCACTTTAGTTCAGCCCAGTGGGGCTCAACTCTAGGAGAGGGAGAAGAGGCAGACAAGCTGTTGAATGCAGATGAGAAGGGTCTTAGGAGCTCTAAGATTCAGGACTGTATTTTGTGAGAAACTACTGATGTTATGTAGTGATTTTCTTTGTTTTCATTTATTATTTTTCAAATTTTTGAAAAATAAAATCACACCACGGTGTATTTTAAACCTGTATACTTGCCTTGTCTGAATTTATTCAGACACTCGGACAGCCCTCACATGCAGAATACATACACACTTTAACAAATCTACAAACGGTAAACAGGCTGATGCCATCTACAGTAGCTCATCCTAGCTGTCCCTACTGGTAAGTCCAGATTTTTTTTTTTAAACCTATATTACCCATTTTAGAAGTGCAATATGATATTCCAGGGTTACGGCAAACCACACTTCCAGGTGCTAAAGGTACTCTGCTTGTGGCTTTTTACTACATACCTTGGTGTAAAGTCATCATATAACCAACATCACGATGAGTCTCGTTTAAAGATACCACTTAGTACAGAAATACATAAACTAACAATGTGACGGTCATGAAGACTGGATGGATCATTAAGTCCAATTCAGTCTAGCTACGTTCTTACAAAAGGAAAGAAAATTCTTACTGTGTAAAGGTTTGGGCTCTTCTCAGTCAGCTCATCCTTGTACTGAACAATGGCTTTAAGATGTGGTAACTGACTCTGAATCTGGAACAAAACATAAGAAAACAGATCATTACAAAAATAAACCACATGGCATAAACTTTGCAGTGGTCTGGTACATAACATCCACAAAGTAGGGCAAGCTGTGTAGACACTAAAGTGCTAACACCCAAAGTAACATATTTGCAGGAAGACAGTCAAATTAAAGAGAAAGCAAAAACACTTGCATACTTACCACAACAGCAGATCTTAGGGAGAATCTCTGATCAGGCCACACCTATGGAACTATAAGCCGCCAGGCACTAGGACCACACTGAACTTTCTGTAAGCAGTCCACCAGGGGCGACCCATGACAACATCAGATATTGGCTCTCCCATATAAACATGGGCGGCCCCTTCCTTCCTCAGGTCCCTGCTGGAGAACACGCTCGGAGGACCTCCCTCTCGGGAATCAGAAGAGAACACAGGACCCTGCCGACTAGGAAAAGCAGACGACATTCCCCAGATTCTCAGGATCCGATAGAGGGCATTCGGCATGGCCTGATGAAAGATTCTCTCTATGATCTACTGTTATAGTAAGTGCGTAAATGTTCTATCTTTTTCGAGGATATCGCTAGTCAGGCCACACCTGTGGACCGAGTACCAAGCAGAACTAACCACAAATGGTCCAGGTGGCAGGAGCAGGCAGGCCCAAGAAAGTACACCTTGGAGCACAGCTAGGCCGAAGCCAGCCCTCTATTTTGTAGCTATGTCCAGACTGTAATGTTTTATTTTTATTTTATTGAGAGTATCAGAATTACAACCTTTGAGTCAGACTCCTTTGCAAAGGCTCCACATCAGACAAAATTAGACATAACACATCAACAATAATAATAGTTTCATTCATATAGCGCCTTTCAATTTCCAAGGCACTGTACAGTATAAAACATTACAAATTAGACATTAAAATCAAATATCAACACAAATAAAACCAATAAAAAAATCATCAATTACAAAAACAATCAATTTTCCAAGAAGGCCATTTGCCATAAGTGGGTTTTCAAACCCTGCTTAAACTCCTCCATGGAGGTGCACTCCCATAACTGGCGAGGTAGAGAATTCCAAAGAGTGGGTGCAGCAAAAGAAAAAGTCCTACATCCAGATGATTTAAGATTCACTCTTGGAATCTCCAGCAACCCCTCATCGGCCGAGTGGAGCGATCGGCCAGGGCAGTAAGGAACCAGAAGTTCTTTCAGATAGACCAGACCCTGATCGTGAAGGGCTTTAAAAGTCAATAAATTGACTAAAGGTGATCCGCCACCGTACAGGCAGCCAGTGCAGTTCGCGCAGCACCGGGGATATGACAGGACCTACTGGAACCAGTCAGAGACCAGGCAGCTGCGTTCTGCACTAACTGCAGGCGGCAATTTCAACCCTGAAAGCCCAAAGAAAGGAGTTCCAGTAGTCAAACGCCGCAGCGACAATGGGTTACGTGACCAATGTTGGAAATGGTCGCCAGACGGAACTAGGTGCCTAACTCACGATATTCCTAAGATGAAAGGAAGTCTTGACGACTGCTGACACTTGTGACTGCAGTGACAGCCTGTCGCTCAAGACAACCCCCAGGTTACGCACCCGTTCAGAGGTCGGGAGAAAGATGCCGCCAAGAAAAATTCCTGAGGGCGTCCCAACAGATGACCCCTCTATCCGGCGACCCGGGTCCACAACCAATACCTCTGTCTTTTCTGAGTTCAACTTCAGCCAACTAGAGTCCATCCATTCCTGGATTTCTTTCAGACAGTTAAACACAGAGAGAGCTCCATCCTGGTCGGGTGCAAAATATAGGTATAGCATATATGCATATAACAAGTAATAGGAGCATTCAATATGGACATATAATGGGACTATACTATGCTGCTCATGGGTTCTTTCAACAGCCTATATGTATTAACATTACAAGCTTATGTCACAATCTGCTTTCCCCATGACACATCTTAAAGCAGTAGATGGTTGTAAATTTGTATACAATGAGAGGTGTGGCAACCTCATCACATCATTAAATCACAGCATTTGTTATGTCTCTGCTTGTATAATGATCATTGTTTTACTAAAATAAACAAAGTTCAAAAAAACAAGTAATAGGAGCAATAGTACATGGGTAAATAAGGCAGGTACAGGCAAAGTACAATGGAAACAAATGGGTAACATTGATGATAACAAGCAAGTATGTTGTACAAGTTATTTATATACAAACATGTCATGCAGGACACAGTAAGTTGGAGGTGGCTAAAGGTGTGGACAGTACTCCAGGTAACAGCTACACAGATTTCTGCAGCGGACACATTAAAACATGCAACAAATGTGGCCATGCCTCTAGTGGAATGATCGCTAACAACTCCAGGAAGCTCCTTACCATATGTTTATTTTTTTATTTGAATCTAGGATTACAAGTACCTTTGAGCCAAGGCTCTTTTACAAAGGTTTCACGTCGGATGAGGTACAATTCAAACAAGACACTGAATAACAGTACAACAGTGGGTTACAGGCAGTTACATACAGTTTTATACATTCAATACAGTGGCAAAAATGCCAGGAGGAGGTCTGGTAACAGGGTTAACACGGTCTGGAAGAGACACTAGTGGGGTGGGGCCATAGGCACTTGTCAAATATCAATTAAAGTGCTACAAGGGGGTAGGAAAGGTGGGTGGGAGGAGGGGAGGATGAGTGGGTGTATGGGAGAGGGTGTTGAGGGGGAGAGGGTTAAGTGCTAGGTGGAAAGAGGAGAGGGGAGAACAATTAGGAAGGACAGTCACAGGAGCTAGATGCAGACAGGATGTGACAGAGGCTGGATTTGAATGGACCAAGCTTTGGCATTGAGGCAATGTCAATGTTGAGACTACTGAACCAGCTGGGAGCTCTGTGCGCAAAGGATCTTTGCCCTTGCGTGGTGCAGAAACATGGGATATGCAGTAGTTGGGATTCAGAGCCCCTGGTGAGGATGAAAGTAGTCCGCTCTGGGCAGAGGACAGCTTGGACACCTGGGGGAGCAAGGCCTAGTGTTATTTCCTTTGCCATAAGGCAGGTTTGGTACTTGATCCGGTTTGAAAGTTGAAGCCACCCAGTCTGTGTGTAGAGATCACGTGTGGGTGAGGCAGTGGGCACCAGTAATGAGATGGCAAGCTTTGTTTAGTACAATGGATATGCACCTGTGGGCAGAGGCAGAGCGTAGATGATCAGGCCCTAGTCGATTATTGAGATTACTGAGCTTGGTACTGCAATCCTTAAGGCATCTGAGGGTAAGGCATTGTCTGTGCCTGAAGAGTAGGCCAATGCGAGTGTTGGCAGCCTTGTCAATATTGTCAATGTGCGTAGCATGCGATAGGTTACAATCGATGGTAACTCCTAGATATTTAAAGGGTTGAACCTGTTCGAGGGCTGCACCAAGGCAGTTTCTGATCATGATGGGGTTGAGTATGTCCTGTAACAAAAAGTAATACAGTCTGCCAATCATCTGGACGGGCACGGTTTGGAAACTGGAGCGCCCTCTTTCCCAGTGGTGAATGAAACAAAAAGCTATGAGGACTTTCTGCAGTCCTTTGTGCAGAGTATACAGTACCCAAGTATTCTATGTACATCTACAGTATGGAGCAATGCTTCATCTGGTTTGGCATGCTCTGGAAAATAAACTGGCCAAGTAATCTATTGGTTGGATTTAAAGTAAACTCAGATACCACCTTTGGTAAAAACTTATGATTAGTACATAAAGACACCCAGTCTTTGTGAAAAATCAAGTAAGAAGGCTCACACATTACAGTGTGCAGCTCTGAAATCCTTTGAGCAGAAGTACTAGCAACTAAAATTAGCACTTTCCAAGAAAGGAAGCGTAGGCCACAAGTCACAGCCAGCTCAAAAGGAGCCAAAGTAAGTTTTTCCAACACAAAATTCAGGTACCAAGCCGGGACTAAATTCTGAATAGGAGGCATTAAGTGCAAAATGCCTCAAAAAATGTACAGGCTACATCCAGCTGGGCCACCGTATGACCCTCAATAGGTACATGAAAGCGGAGGTAGCAGCAAAGTCTACTTTAATAAAGGAGTACTGCAGGCCTGCATCTTACAAGGGCACTAGGTACTCTAGAACCAGATTTATTGGACAGATAAGAGGGTCCAAGTGGTGAGAAACGGTCCACAAAGCAAACCGCTTCCACTTCATGGAATAAGTGGCCCTGGCAGAAGGCTTTCTAGCAGCCACCAAGACAGCCACTTTTGGGAGACTCCAAATCTAGCAAAGGCTATGTCTTCAGAAGTCAGAGAAGTAGATGAAGCAATCAGAGGTCCAGATGGACCAGGTTTCCCTGCTCCTGTCACAGAAGTCCTTGGCATAAGGGCAGAAGTACTGGTGGTTCCACTGTCAGCTGCTGCTGTAAGGGGAACCAAGCCTGTTGAGGCCATAGAACAGCAACGAGGATTAGAGCTGCCCCCTCCATCCGAAGTTCGAGTAATACTCTCTGAATTACAGGGAAGGGAGGGAAGGCATAGAGGAATCTTCCCTTCCAAAAAGAGGGACAAGGAGTCTCACCACAAAACTCCAGGCCCTGGAACAAATGAGCAGAAACGTGGTAGATTTGTGTTGCGTAGGGACACAAAAGGTCCAACTCTGGATGACCCCATTTGTCAAACAGGTCATCAACTACTGAAGTTAGTAGTTCTCATGTATATTTTGGACTGTGGCCTGCTTTGTCAGTCAAAACATTTTGGGTGCCTGGAACATGTACTGCTGACAGTTCTAGACCGCATTTTAGAGCCCAGTACCACACTCTCATTGCCTCCTTGCACAGGGGTAAGAGTGCGTTCCCCCTTGCTTGTTGATGTAATCCATCACACTTGACGTCCATCCATCTGTACTAACAGAGGACGGGGGGGCAGGTGATTCTGGAAGGTCTGCAGGCCATAAAGAACAGCTCTCATCTCTAGAACATTTGTAGGGTGCTCTCCACTATGGTCCATAACCCCAAGTCTGATGGGGCCCTAAATGGGGGCCCCTCCAGCCCATCCCCAAGGCATCTGTTAAAATCTGACAAGGGAAAGGAATCAGAAAAGGAACCCCCTTGAGCAGGTTGCTGGGCTCCATCCATCACTTGAGCACCCTGTGCACTGGAGAGATCACTAGCACCTTCTGTTCTAGATCGCCTGCGAGTTTATTCCACTGGACTCTCAAGGTCCACTGAGGGATCTTCATATGGAGCCTGGCCAGATGTACTGTAACTATGGATGCTGCCATTAGGCCCAGAAGCCGAAGAAACGCTCTGGCTGTGACATATCAGCCGTCAAACTAGCTCGGCCTATGCCACCAGATGCTCAGCCCTGTCCAGAGGAAAAAATGCGGAGTCTATGGCAGTATCCAAGACGAACCCTATGTACTGCAGATGCTGGAAAGATGTCAATAGACACTGGCACACTGACAATGACTCCCAGAGCACCGAACAGTTGCCTGGTTCGAACTAGAGTATGTGTGAGCTGTTCCCTGGAGTGAGTCTTCAGAAGCCAGTTGTCCAGGTTAGAGAATGCATACAGGCCTCCCCTGCGAAGGGCTGCTGCCACCACAGCCAAGCATTTGGTAAAAACCCGTGGCACACATGACAAGCCAATGTTCCCCCTGAAACTGGAACCTTAAAAATTTCCTGGGAGGTTTTTTTGATTTTGATATGAAAGTAGGCATCCTTCATGTCCAGGAAACAGATTAGTGCATTAGTGGCAACAAGCCCTGCAGAGTGACCATCTTGAACTTTTTGTATTCTATGAAAATGTTTAGGTCCCAGAGATCCAAAAATAGGCCTTAGATCTCCTGTCCATTTTGGAACTAGGAAGTACTGAGAATGCAACCCTGTGTCTCTGTTCCAGGGGTACAAGTTCTTTAAATGTACAGAAACAACCTTTGAGCAAGAGTTCATTTACAAAGGTTTCACGTCAGGAGACAATACAATGTACAGGGACATTAGAATAATACACAAAGTAAATTACAACAGGCTGGATTATTTACAGGGATCTGCAGCCGCAGGTACTACAGAACAGCTGGATTCCACTAGAAAGAACAGACGAAGGTTAAATACAACTGTAGGATGAGGAAAGGAGTAATGTACCAACAGTGTCAGGAAGGCAGCATAGAAAAGGGGGAGAGAGAGAAGAGAGAAGAAGAAGTGGCAGGTAAGAGTAAGCAGCCTCAACTACCAAGGCCTTGTCCTCAAGAGTGGAAAGGTGAGTGGGGCAATTACGGGCAGCAAAGCAAGGGAGGGTGCCACCTACCTAGATGGATGGGCAGATTGGCAGGTAGGGGGAGTCTGTGGGGGGCAGGAGGAAAGGGGAGCAGGAGAGACTTTGGGGAGCACAGGGATAAATTGGGGCAGTATTGGGAAGAGGAGGGCATGGGAGAAGTGGTGCAAGGTGGGTGGGAAGTGGAAGCGTAGAGGGTGGAGAACATCAGGAGCTCAGCCAGCAAGTGCACTCAACTGGAGACAAGGTACTGCTCGAGTTCAGTCTTGAAAGGTTCTATTGCTCCTTTCTGAAGCATGGTGTGAATTTCTTCTAGAAGCAGGGGATTGTGATCAGAGGGTAATGTGCAGGCACTGGTGGATGGTCTGGAGGTAGCGCTAGAAGCTCCACAGCATGTCCTTGTGCTATTTTTTCCAAGACCCAGGCATCCGAGGTCAGCTGCTTCCCCTGGTCCAGGTGGAGGGAGAGACAACCCCTGCTAACCACCCATGCGGTCAATGGCGGCTGGTGTGTGTGAAAGGGTTCAGGCCGAGCCAGTTGGGGCTCGTGCCGACTGCCACCTCTGGGGGCTTTTGAATGGGCACCTGGAGTGGCTGCTTAAGTAGGCAGGGCACCTGCTCCTTTCCCTTGCCAGACTGTCGGGTGGTGGTATGGTGTCTCACCAGCCAGACAAAAATGCACCCTCTGTCTGCTCCTTGGCTGGGTGCAACAGAGAGAATGGACTAATTTGAGGGTTCTGCCTGAGGCCTGCAAATCTTTCACATCTGCAAATAATTTATATCATCTGAAAGGGGCATTTAGAATTGACTGCTGGACATCATTTACAAAGTCCACCACCCTTAATCAGGAATATCTTCTCAAACATATTCCTGAGGCTGCTGCCCCAGCTGAGGCACCTGAAACGTCAGACTGTACGTAGAAGGTGTTTACCTATGTCAGCCCCAGCTGTTAAGGCCTTGTGTAGCTCTTGCTTTGGTGCACCTTCTGGAAGAGTCTGGGCAGCTGCTTTAGCTTGGGCAGCTGCTGAACACCAAAAGGGGTCCATGTGGTTTTTGCAGCACCAGATGGATCTTTTTTTATTTGCCTGTGCATGCCTTCCTAGTAGAAGGCTGTCACAAGTCTACAACAGGCTTGAAGGACCCTGCAAATCAGCATATCCAGTAGAAGGCTGAGATCTGAGGGGCTACCAACTATGATTTTGAAGTTGTTTTTTTGTTTTTTTTTGAAGTCTTGTGTGCAGAATACCCAGGAGGAAATTCTTAAACAGTGGCAGCTGTGCCAAAGAGAGAGAGTGCCTACAGGTTTATGGTATGCTGATACTGTACCAAGCCAGTTAACAGCGACACAGATAATTGGAATGTCCACTTTACTGAAACACCCGGCAGGAACAGATTAAGTGGCTATGTTACTCTGTGACAGCCACAACTCCTTAAGGGGGACATCCCGCTGGCCCCAGCTCATTAGTTGGGATGATCTAGTCTGACCTAGCCCAGGCATGTCCTTCTCAAAACTCTAATAGCCTCGCTAATCCTTTCTTCAGACCTAAGGTGGTGTAAATCTCTTCCTACTCTACCGTCCCTGCTCAGCACTGTCCAATTATGTGCTAATCTGTGTACCAGCTGCCGTTTCATTTTTCATTTGTTATTAAAACAAAAAATGCCCGTTTTCTAAGTCAACCGTGGTCAAGTTGTACAGACAAGATTACGTGCTCTCTGCCACAAATTCGACATCTTCGTCAACCATTCAAACTAGAGGGAGAGGAAGGGGCATCATCAGCAACAGTTGCATCATATGAGCTTACGAATGCCCCTCCATCTAAGGAAAATCAACTGGAACCAAAATAGGGCATCACAAGCACCACGTGCATCACAACTCCACACGGGCGTTCCAAACATGATAGGGACACAAACCACAAGCAGAGAAACCACGCAGCAAGTAGGACAAACCAAGACAGGAAGGCAATGTGTGTCAATGCCCGTAGCCTTCCAAACAAAATCACAGATGACATAAGGGGGGTAGTGGAACAGTGGGATAAGATAAGGGAAGCCCTGCACCTGGTAGTAAACCATTGTGCCAGGCCCTGCAGCAAGAGCAAAAGAAAGAGGAAACCACTGTGGTTCTTGAGAGGAGTAGCAGAGGTAGTAAGAGGAAATAAGATGGCATTTCTGAGGTACAAGGCAACACAAAGCAAGGAGGACAGGCAAGAATACTTGGAAAAATGAAAAGAAGCGAACAAGGAAGTAAGGGCAGCAAAGGCCGAAACAGAGGAAAAGTTAGCTAAATCAGTGAAGGAAGGAGGGAAGGCATTCTTTAGGTATATTAGTGAGAGAGGGAAGACAGGGGGAGGGACTGTGAGACTTGGGGACAAGGAAGGCATGGTAGTGGAGAAAGATATTGACAAGGCGACCAGTCTTAAATACTTCTGCTCCATATTCACAGAAGACGACAATGGAGAGGGTCCCTCATTAATGGAAGAAGGGCAAACAGGGAAAAGGGGTGGACATTAGACCTTTTTCAGAGGACAAAGTAAAAAGAGCACTAGAACAGCTCAGGGTGGATAAAGCTATGGGGCCCGATGGGATACATCTGAGGATCTTAAAGGAGCTCCAGTAGGCACTGGATAAACCTATGGCTAAGCTGTTCAGTGGATCACTAGAAACAGGTGTGGTTCCAATGGAGTGGAGGAGGGAACAAGTGGTTGCAAGGAGGAGGTAGGAAACTATCGCCTGGTCAGTTTGACCTCGCTAGTAGGTAAAATGATGGAAACCCTACCCAAGGAAAGGCTGGTGGACTACCTAGGGACAAGAGGTCTGCTGGACCCAAGGTAACAAGGATTCACTGCAGGGAGGTCATGCCAGACCAACTTGATTCAGATCTTTGAGTGGGTGACAAAGGAAATAGACCAGGGAAGAGTGGTAGATGTGGCCTATCTGGACTCAGGAAGGCCTTCGACACAGTCCCACATAGGAGACTCATCCACAAGCTGGCAAATCTGGGGGTGGTGACAGAGGTGGTCACGTGGGTTAGAAAACGGTTTGAGTAACAAAACAAAGTAGTGGTAAATAGGGTTAGCTCACAGGAGGGACGTGTAACAAGTGGTGTACCTCAGGGATCAGGGCTGGGACCAGTGCTCTTCAATGTCTTCATAAGTGATATTGCAGAGGGTCTAGAAGGGAGGGTTAGCCTGTTCACGGATTATACAAAGCTAAGTAACAGGGTAGATACACAGGAAGGTATAGAATAAATGAGGAGGGATCTGAAGAGGCTAGAAAACTGGTCCAAGGAATGGCAGTTGGGTTTCAATGCAAAAAAAGTGCAAGATTATGCAACTAGGGAGAGGGGATCTTAGGACGGAGTATGAACTAGACAGGGTAACACTGGAGGCCACCACAGAGGAAAGGGATCTAGGGATAGACATAGAAGACAACCTCAAAGTGGCTAAACAGTGTGACAAAGCAGCTGAAAGGCTAACAGAATGTTAGGGTGCATAGGGAGGGGTATAACAAGTAGGAGGAGGGAAGTAGTGGTACCATTGTAAAACTCCCTAGTAAGGCCTCATCTGGAGTACTGTGTTCAATTCTGGAGGCCCAATCTCCAAAAAGAGACAGGATGGAGACAGTACAGAGGAGGGCGACAAAAAATGGTGTCGGGGATGCAGCATAAGTCGTATGAGGAGAGACTAAGAGCTCTAAATATGTACTCCCTGGAGGAAAGGAGAGAGGGGAGACATGATAGAGACCTTCAAATATCTATATGGGATCAACAGGGTACCAGAGGGCAACACCTTTCACATGAAGGAAAACAGAACAAGGGGGCACAGCATGAGACTAAAAGGTGGAAAAGTTAGAGGGAACTTGAGGAAATTCTACTTCACTGAAAGGGTGGTGGAGAGATGGAACAGTCTCCCCAGGAAGTGGTGGGGGTGGCCACGGTTCAGGGATTCAAGAATGCATGGGACAGGCACATGGGCATTATCAAGTTTTGGGGGGGGGCTTGTAGCAACTAGGGTACCTTAAGCATTAGAAAGAGGGATAGGGCAGACTGGATGGGCCACAAGGCCCTTATCCGACGACAACATCTATGCATCTCATTGCTGTAATGATGGCCGAGACTAGCCTCGACTGGGTAGCTGTCATGGAGACTTGGTTCACAGAGAACCATACCTGGGATGTCGCCATCCCTGGTTACACACTTGCCTATGCGGTCTCTCTTGATGAAAGGAAGGGGGTGGCGCTATTTATATCAGGGAAGGGGTAAATGCTACTGAGACCCAGGGAACACAAGGCAAGACAAAGGCCCTACGGATCACTCTGGGAGCTGGAAACAGGAACCCTATCAGGGTTGGAGTTATATACAGTATAGACCCCCAAACCAGGAGATCAAAAAGGACAAGGTTCTCCTGGAAGACAATGAGGATGGCCGACAAAGACGAGCCACTGCTAGTTGGGGATTTCAATCTACCAGATGTAGAATGGTCCACCTTCACAGACTCCTCAGAGAGGAGTAGAGACTTCCTCATGGCTTTGAGGAGGGCAGGACTGAATCAAATAGTGGTTTCTCCCACCAGAGAATCAGCTATACTGGACCTGGTGCTCACCAACCGTGCCTGGGTACCAGATGTAGAAGTGTGGATCAATCTGGGTACCAGTGACCACAGGTCAATCTGGTTCTCTAGTAGCAAGACTGAGGACCCCTGCCACTCCAAAATCAGGGTGCTCCATTTCAGGAAAGCAGATTTCCCGAAAATGAGGGCAAGGATCAAGCCCCTGCTGGCAACAGATACTACATGGAATGCGGAGGACAACTGGACAAAGCTGAAAGATGCTATAGCATCAGTAACAATGCTATGCACCAAACAAATCAGCAAGTCCGAAAGGGCAAGGAACCCCCTCTGGTTCTCCAAAGAGGTAGCTACTATAATTAGGGAAAAGAAAAACTTTTCGGAAGTACAAGGAGACCAAGTCTGAAAAGGATAGAGAAGCCTACAGAGAAACTAAAGGAAGCCGGGATAGCTATTAGGGAGGCAAAGGTCCAGACCGAAGAAAAACTGGCTAAAGAAGTGAAAAGGGGGGACAAAACATTTTATCGATACATTCAAGAAAAAAGAAAGAGCAAAGGAGGAATAACATGGCTGGCAACCCAGGAAGGACATCTGGTGGAAAATGACAAAAACATGACAGAAGTTCTCAACAAATTCTTCTGCTCGGTCTTCACACAGGAAGACACTGATAACGGTCCAGCACCAGCCAGAACACTTCCCCATACCAGGGGAGCAGACATATCCCCCTTTATGAAAGAAAGGGTCCTTGAGGAGTTGTCTAAAATAAGGGTGGACAAGGCAATGGGCACTGACAGAATACACTCAAGAGTTCTAAAATAATTTAGGGATGAACTTGCGGCCCCACTTGCTGAACTGTTTAACAGTTCACTGGTACAGGGATAGTACCACAGTACTGGAAAAGGGCCACGTTTGTGCCATTGCACAAGAGTGGTAGCAGGAAACTACCGCCCAGCAAGTCTGACCTCAGTGGTGGGTAAAACAATGGAGACATTGCTTAAGGAAAGGGTAATGAACTACCTGAAAGCAAGTGGGCAACTTGATCCAAAGCAGCATGGCTTCACATCAGGACACTCATGCCAAACAAATTAGATAAAATTCTTCGACTGAGTTACAAGAGAAGTATATCGGGGACAGCAGTGGACGTGGTGCATCTAGTAAGTACGTAAAAATGTATTTGTTAAGTGCCTTTCAGGTTATCAAGGCGCTGTACAATAAAATACAGTATAAACAATCAAAATTTAACAATATGCAGAACAAGCTTGACAAAATAGTTTTTATATTCAGATTTAAAATTCGCGACTAAAATCTGGTCTTTAGTAAAGCCTTTGATACAGTCCCAAACAGAAGGTTAGCCAACGAACTGAAGCAAGCAAACATCGGTCACAAAGTAGTTAAATGGATCACAAGCTGGCTGCAAGACAGGACAGAGGGTTATGGTAAATGGCACGTTGTTCCAGAGGGGAAGGTTTCAAGTGGCGTGCTGCAGGGGGTCAGTACTAAAGCCCATCCTTTTCAACATATTCATCAGCGACATCGCTGAAGAACTGAGAGGGAAAGTCTGTCTCTCTGCAGAAGATACGAAGCTCTGCAACAGGGTGGACACACAGGAAGGGATTGCAGAAATGGAGGCAGATCTCAGGATGCTAGAGGAATGGTCCAGGAACTGGCAGGTGAGATTCAATGCCAAAAAATGTAAAGTCACGCACTTGAGTAGAAGGAACCCATGCATGATGTCCTGGAGGGGCAGCTACTAGACGAAACAAAGCTGGAATGAGATCGTTGTGTCACAATCTCAAACAATTTAAAGGTAGGGAAGTGATGTGAAAAAAGCAGAACTAAAGGCAAGTAGCATCCTCGGATGTATTGACAGGGATATTACCAATAGGAAGCGTGATGTAATCCTCCCACTGTACAGGTCCCTGGTGAGATCTCACTTGGAGTACTGTGTGCAGTTCTGGAGACCTCACCTAAGAAAGGACACAGACCATCTGGAAACAGCGCAGACGTGCCACCAAAATGGTGCAGGGTCTGTACCACGAAATATACAAAACTAGGATCAGCCAGCTAAATTTATTCTCCTTTGAGCAAAGGAACAGAGGAGACATGACAGACATTTAAATTTGTTAAAGGGATCAACGCCGTGCAAACCAGGAACCTCTTCCAGGAAAACAGGGCTGCACATGCCAGAGGACACAACATGCACCTGGTTGGAGGTACATTCAAAAGGGATCCGGTCCAAATAGCACGAGTCAGTTGCGCGCGGTCAAAACAGCGCAATGTCATTAGCGCTTGTGACAGTATAACGCGACTCAAAATAGCGTCAAATTAAACTTTAAAAGCACAACTAGTGCTCTCCCGAATAGCGTCATGGGTTCCACATTTTTAAACTTTAAAAGCACTACTAGTCCTCTCGCTAAACCTGATAATCACTGTATCCTCAAAATGTTTGCTGATTTCCTCATTGGTAGTAAGGTGACTCCTCCATGACAGTGCAGATTGGGTCAGGGGTTCCACATTGCCTAATTAAGGATGACATAAAACAAGTGACCCTTAGTGTAAACATTCAGATGTGTTTCACTTTGACATCATGTCTGATGTCGTTTCATTATTAGCCAAAGGACGCGAGAGCTTGCTGTGCTGGATAGGTTCCTATACCGTAGAAGAGCGTGAAACAAGAAAAAGCATACTACAAATGCCTGAAGTATTATGACAAGGGCGCTGCAGTGCGTCTACATTTGCTGGTAGACTTTGCTAAAGAAACTTGGCGAGCATAATCATGTCGGACCCAGCAGGCGCTGCTGTGAAGGAGGCAGTGGCCAGTATGAAGAAAGAGCAGAAACTACTTGTGAGAACGCAGCGCGGATTGTGGCATCTGGTGTTTCTGAATTATCCCTTCTGTGTCTTCACAACTACCATCAATGTCGCTTATAAAGCGTACTGTTCGGTGAAACAGAATGGCCACTGCACGTCCACCCCCTGACCCAGTGGACACTGCCACACTTGTTATACCGGTGGAGTTTACTGTCACAATTCGAAATTAAAAGTTTTTACTGTTTGACTCTGGTCCCACTAGTGACAGAATTTTAATATTTTCCACACATCAGGACATGGCATTCCTGCAGGCAAGTAATCATTGGTTTGCAGATGGGACCTTTAAATGTTGCCCCTCTATTTTTCCACCAGCTATACACTAGACATGTGGTGAAATATGGCACTATAATTCCACTTGTGTACATATTAATGGCAAACCAGACTGCTGCTACATACTCAAAAGTTTTTTCAGCACTAAAAAACTTAGGTGGTGACCTGCACCCAGAGACAAT
The DNA here is from genome assembly GCA_016271365.2 of Neoceratodus forsteri. NCBI lineage: Eukaryota > Metazoa > Chordata > Ceratodontiformes > Ceratodontidae > Neoceratodus > Neoceratodus forsteri. The sequence goes on along the minus strand of CM057449.1, from coordinate 363,473,554 downwards.
ACTAATTGATTTTGAAGCTGCTGCATTAAAATCATTCAAACAAGCTTTCCCAAATGCAACACTTGAGGTGCTTTTCACCTATGCCTAGCAGTTTGGGAAAAGTTCAAGAAATACCAAGTGTGCAGTCAATACACATCTGACCCAAACTATGCATTACATATACGTCTATTACCATCACTTTCTTATGTACCAGTGCCTGATGTACTCCTGCTTTTGAGGAGCTAATGAGAACTGATTTTACCAAAGCAATGCAGAGTCATTGACTGCTCTGTTGATTATTTTGAAGATACATGGCTAGGCAGGCTTCTATGCGAGGTGGTAGAGGCGGCCAATATTGTTTACATTTCGCTTTGGAATTACTATGACGCTGTACATTATGACCTCCCTCGCACTATTAATTCTGTAGAAGCATGGCACCGTAAATCTAATAATTTCATTGGTGCTTACCATCCTTCAATCTAGCGATTCATTGAGTTCCTAAAATCAGAGCAACATTACAACCGCACTGTCATCGAGCAACTTGCTGCAGGGAGTACGGTGCCAAGTACAAAGTACAAGGACACTGCAAAACGAATAGCTGGTATTGTGGCTGAATATACAGATTGCGCAAGAAACAAATATCTCAGAGGAACTGCATACAACTTTCAGCTTCAGGCTTAAACAATGATGCCCCATTAGAAGTTCAAATGCAATGCTACTAATGCTACTACTGAATGTTTTATTTTAAGTGCGTGTTGATCAATAAAGATCCATAACTATTTTTGCTTTACCTGAGATGAGTTGTCACTAGTTTGTTGCTACGCTAGCTCTGCACAGGAAGTTTGTGTGTGTAGGGGGAGTAGCAATCTGTAACACATGTGCACCAGCTAGTGCGGTAGTAATGCACTTCCCCTGATACAAGACAGGATTCGACATGAATCAGGAGCGTGAAAGGTAGGACAACTAGTTTGCTGACAGTTGTGGCGCTACAGCAGAGGCAGCAGTTTAGTGCACCACTATTAACAGATGCTATTTAGTATCAGCTATAGTTGCTACACTTAATATTGCATGCTAATTTGACAGTGATCCCATTCAAAACAAATGTTAGGAAGTACTTTTTCACGGAGAGGGTGGTGGACCCTTGGAACAGCCTGCCCCTAGAGGTAGTGGCAGCCCAGACAGTCAGTGAATTCAAACAGACATAGGATAGACAGTATAGTCACCTTAGCAAGACAAATTGATAGTGGGGGCCAGAAAACCTGGGCAGGCTGGATTGACCACACAGTCTCCTCCTGCTGGCAAATTCTTACGTTCTTATAAACAGTGGTACATAAAGCTAACAGACATTATCAATCGTAACATTTGCAGATATTAGTTCTTTTTTTGGAACTTCAGATTTTTGTCTCATGGCACAAATACTGACAGTAAAACTTTTCACTGCGTTATCTCAAATCATTCCAGCTTAGTTTAGTTAACATTCAGGTTTAATATGCTCGTAGTGTTATGCAGAACAATCAGAGTGTTAAATCATGTTCTCTTTTCTTTATATTATAGGTTGAGATGTCCAACTCCTCCTTTTCTGGAATTTCTTTGTCAGAGTGTACCAAGAATGTTCATTCAGACTGTCCACGTGCCTTTCGTTATTCCTTATATATGCATAAGAACTTGTTCAAACACAAAAATAACGACATGTTTAAAAAAAATTTTAAGTTGAACCCAAACTGTTTGGCTGGTATTTCATTTTATCTGTTTTCTCTTTCCCAGCTAATTACAGTAGAACATTCCTACATTGATTTGTCTGCATCCACAATTATTTTGATCAAGTGTCATTTACTTTTATGCTTATGTGCAGGCCTGCTGAGATAAGACTGTAATGCCCTCTCTTCTACGAGGCTCATAAATGGAAACCATATCCAACCGTATCTGAAAGTCTGGAGACAAAGCTTCGCTGTAAGCTTTTCCTCTCCGTATATTTTTAATAGCTATCCATTCCTGGACCGTTGGTGGTTCTGGGGAGAGCCATCTTCTAGTAAGTGCTTTACATTAGTACTTCTCTTGGTGGGGGGGGGGGATTCCCAGAATCATGTGTTCAAGAGGGAGGAGTATCCATGCCCATCAACCCGCTGTATATCTTTCACCTCGGCTCAAAAGCATCTCGTCAGGTCACACCTTGAGTACAGAGTCCAGTTCTGGAGGCCATATCTTAGGAAGGATGTGGAGAGGGTGGAGCGCATCCAGAGGTGGGCGACAAAAATGGCAGGGGCTCTCTGGCATCTATCATCCGAGGAACGGCTGAAGGACCTCAACATGTACTCCCTCGAACAGAGGAAGGAAAGGGGGAACATGACTGAGACCTTCAAGCATATCAAGGGTTTCAACAAGGTACCAGCAGGGGATATCTTCCAGCTAAAGGAAGAATCAAAAACAAGGGGACATGACATGCAGATAGTAGTGAGGAGATTCAGGGGGGAACATCAGAAAATTCTACTTTAGAGAGGGTGGTGGACAGCTGGGACAAACTCTCAGGAAAGGTGGTGGAGGCGGGAACTGTGGGAGTTTCAAGGCAGCATGCAGACAGACACAGGGGACTGGTAGTTCCAGGGAGGGGCTGGCAGAAGGAAGTCCTAGCAGTTTGCTAGGCAAACTGGGTGGGCCTGGCAATCCTTTTCTGCCAACAAGTTCTATGTTTCTATTACAGTTTCCTGGAACCTAAAGCACTTTTCCTTTGAAGCGTAAAGTTTGACAGGCAAGGGCCTCCCCAGCTCCCCTTAGTTGGCTAACCAGGGACTTCTATCCCTTTTGAATGGACTATTGGTTTCCTGGCTTATCAGCTTATTATTTTGCAAGACATTCTCACTTTCCTGTGACCTTTCAGTAACACTGCATTCTTTTGGCTGGTTTGGAATTTTGAAACCACCAAGTTCCTCTGCATGTAACCCTTGTAAAGTATAAACAGAACAAATATACCAAAAAAATACTGTCTGCAATATTCTAGCAGTTGGAAAACTCGTCACATCGGTCACTCGAAAAAAGAATGTGGATTCATAGAGGAGATAGACTCTGAAAATAGAGAGATACAGACAGTAAATACAGGTTACTCACCTGTAACAGGAGTTCTAGGAGTGGTATATGTTGTTTATCCACACAACCTCCCCGGCTTCGACACGCAACCCAACTTCCAGCGGGCTAGATCTGGCATCGTGGGGTGCAGCCGAGACATTTACCACCAGAGTGGGTGGGAGGAGCCAACTTAAAGACCTTCCGGCAAGATTTAAAGCGGCAAGGAACCTGCCAGTAAGTGTGGATGAACATATACCACTCCTAGAACTCCTGTTACAGGTGAGTAACCTGTATTTATAGGAATGGTATATGCTGTTCATCCACACTTACTGGCAGGTTCCTTGCAGCTTTAAATCTTGCGGAAAGTCTTCAAGCTGGCTCCTCCCACCCACCCAGCTGGTAAAACTCTCGGCTACGCCCCATGACGCCAGATCTAGCCTGCTGGAAGTCAGGTTGTGCGTCAAAGCAGGGGAGGTCGGGTGGGTTGTGTGAATGAACAACATATACCATTCCTAGAAAGTACAGTTACGTAAGAACTTACCATAAACAGTAGATCTTTGAGAGGCGCTCTTGCAGTAGGTAATTACATATAGGACTGATGTTGGCAGGTGGCAGGACCCCACGGAAAAATTTCTAGCTAGCAGTCCCTGGCAAGGGACCGCCCCCACGTCAGGTGACCGGCATCAGTAGACGTCTGTATAAAGGGGCGGTCCCTGATGCCCACCTTTCCAGTTCTTTCCCGCCACAGGCCAAAGAGGCCAGATGACAGAGGGCTGATATTTCCCTCAATGGAAAAGGAGCTGAAAAGCTTAGGGGATGGAAGGCGGGATAGAGTACTATTGAAGAGCCTCTCTGAAGATCTACTGTTACGGTAAGTTCCACGTAACTGTACTATCTTACTCAGAGGGCTCTTGCAGGTAATTACATATAGAATTGAGTCCCAAGCAGTCTGGAACAAGGAGAAGCACATGGGAGGAGGAAATCTACTCCCAGTAGAACCTCTAGCTGTGCAACCCTCAAGATAAGAGGCCTTGCAGGACAGCCAGCCCGAAGCCTGCTCTACCGCGAGAGGCAATATCCAAACTGTAGTATTTTGTAAAGGTACGGATGGAGGTCCAGGTGGCGGCAGCACAGATGTCTGCCGCTGACACATTCTTGAAACAAGCCGCTGAGGCAGCGACTCCCCTGGTGGAGTGGCCTCTTACTTGACCCGGCAGGGACTTCTTGTACTTGTCATAACAGAAAGCGATGCAATGAGCCAACCATTTGGCTAGGCATTGCTTAGAAACAGCACTGCCTTCTCTTTTGGGTGCAAAAAGAGACAAACAATTGATCGGTCTTTCTGAGATCTTTTGTCCTGTTAGTGTAGTATCTCAGAATCCGGTGAACGTCCATAGTATGGAGTAAATACTCTCCTTGATTGGAGTACTTTGGTAATTCCGGACAAAAGAAGGCTAATTGCCCATCAAGATTGTCCTCCATATACATGGAACATTAACCCAATCTTTGCTCAGACATCCATATGTCTAATTTATTTTTAAAGATTATGATGTTTGTTGAGTCGACTATCTCTTGTGGCAATTTATTCCACAGTCTAGGTGGTCTAACTGTGAAATAGTTAATTCTTAGATTACTGTTAGCTCTTGTTACTTCCAATTGTTTATTGTGAAGTCTAGCCACTATTTTCTAGAGGAGTATTCAATACCACATAATTTCATTTGTTCAGGGTTACCGAGGATTTTGAATAATTGTAATAAATCCCCGCGACTGCATCTCTGTGCAAGTGTATGTAATCCTGTTTTATGTAGTCGAGAATGATAGTCCATGTTTTTTAAGTGACGTAGTTGTTTTGTAGCTCTACGCTGAACTTGTTCTATTTTATTTATGTCTGCTTTCAGATAGGGATTCCAGAATGGAGAGCCATAGTCCAAGTGGGGCCTTACATGAGATTTATAGAGGGATAATAAACAAGATTCAGATTTAGTGATAAGTGTTTTTGAAATTTTACGCAATAATGCATTTGTTTGGATTGCTATTTTAGTACAGTGTGTTGATGAAGTTAGTTTATGATTAATTGTAATCCCTAAATCTTTCTCAGCTGATGAGGTTCTTATAATCATGTTATTTAAGTAGTAGTTTTGGACCGGGTTATTTTTTCCAAAGTGTATTACTGCACATTTAGATAAGTTGAAGTACATTTTATTTGTTATTGCCCATTTTTCTATAACGGTCAGATCTTCTTGGTGCCCTGTATTATTACCATGTTTTATGGCCATCCCTCCAAGCTTGGTGTCGTCTGCGAACTTTACCATTGTATTACTAGGAGAGATGGTCATATCACTTATGAATAAGTTAAACAGGGTTGGTCCAAGCACCGAACCCTGTGGCACCCAACTGTTCACCTCCCTGTCATCAGAAAGGGCATCATTCACTCTTACACATTGGGTTCTCTCACTCAACCACTGGTTTATCCAAGAGATTAATAAAGTTGAAATTCCCAAGGTAATGAGTTTGTTTATTATTATAATGTGTGAGACTTTATCAAACGCCTTGCTGTTGTCTAAAAGAATGACGTCCATCGGAATATGACAATCTAAATTATGACTGATAGTTATAGAATGATATTAGATTAGTAGTGCATGAGTAACCTGATTTAAATCCATGTTGAGATACATCATTAATTTTTAGAGTTATCATTTCGTCTTCTAATTTTTGTTTAATGATTTTTTCTAGTAACTTACATGGAACAGATGTTAAACTAATGGGATGGTAATTCCCAGTTTTAGATTGGGGCCCTTTTTTGTGAATGGGTGTAACTATGGCTGTATGCCAGTCCCTAGGTACTACTGAATTTTGAATAGATTTATTATAAATTAACATTAAGGGTAAAAAGATACTGTTTTTTGTTTCTAAGAGAAATCTTGGAGATATGTTATCCGGTCCTGAACTGGTATGTTCCTTTAGAGTGTTTAGAACATTCAAGATTTCTTGTTTTGAAATAGTTACTACTTTAGAATTTGATATTGCTAGGATAACTGGTGATGCTGTTTCTTTGGAAAACACTGATGCAAAATAATTATTTAATTCAGTTGCTATTATATGATCTGATTTTATTGTTTGCTGATTAATTATTAGTGGTCCAATCGTCTTATTACAACCCTTTTTTGTATTAAGGTATGAATATAAAGATTTATGACAGTCTTTAGTATGTGCTATTTTAAATTCAAATTTACGTTTTGCGGTAAAAAACTAAAAAAACAAATTAAGTATTTTCTTATAGTTTGTTAAGATTGAATTGGTAGAAGTTTTAGGGCCTTTTTTTCGTTTTCTAAACAGTTTTTTTTTTATATTAATGTTTTAATATTTTGTTAAACCATAGTGGAATCTTTCCCTTGTTATTATACTTATTTTTACTGGTATGTATTTTGCTTCTAAGTGTGTTATTGTATTTTTTAGAAAATCCCATGCTTCATTAGTATTAAGAGGAGAAAAGTTTTTTCCCAGTTAACTTTATCTATAGAATGGTTAATATGGTCAAGGTTAGCTTTATGATATTGTTTTATTTTGATTTTTTTTGGTTGGAGAAGAAATTTAATTGCAAAAGTTATGGACATATGATCGCTATTTCCTAAAGGTGCTGAAACTTTAATATTGTGTATTGGAGTTTCTAGATTTGTTATTACTAGGTCAAGAACATTATCTCCCCTGGTGGGTTTTCTTATGATTTGTTTTAAGCCAAGGTTTATAATGGCTGTGGTGAGGTATTCTTCATGTTGATTTGTTCCTGTGAGAATATCCCAGTTTATAGTAGGCAGGTTAAAGTCGCCCATAATAAGTACAGAATCTCTATTTGCCATTTGTGTTATTTCTTCAGTTAAAGTTTTAGTAGTTTGTAGGTCAGATGAGGGTGGCCTGTAGCATACTCCTATAAGTAATTTATCAGTGTTAGTTGGCTGAATATAAGCCCATACACTTTCTGTTTGTGGGTTAATTTCTGCCCGTAAGAATGTATGTCATTTCTTATATAAAGACTCACTCCTCCTCCTTTTTTAAGTTTTGTCTATGTCTGAAATAGTGTTTATAACCAGAGAGTTCTGCCAACCATTCTTTATCTGTACTGCCCCATGTTTCTGTTATTGCAACTACTGCTAGGTCTAAAGTTTTTGTTAAAATTTCTAGTTCTGCATATTTGACAATGTTCATTGACCTTGCATTTAAAGTAAGGATATTTACTGTAAAGTTTATGTTACAACTTTGATTTTTAATAAGAGGCTGGAAATATTCCCAATCTCCCCTTGTTTTTAGTTTAAATGAGAGTCAATGTATGATGTTATTTTTGGCCCAAAATGTTACTACCCTTCCTGCTCAGGTGCCATCCATCCCAGCAATATAGTGCAGGTCTTTCTTCGAATTCTTCCCAATGTGTTAAACATTTAATGCCTTGCTTGTAACACCATTTTCGAAGCCATTCATTCAGATTTTTTATTTTAGAGCTAGTATATCCGGTGGATCTTGGAATGGGAAGTATTTCAGAAAAAACAGACAGTACATCCAAGATCAGATAATATGTTGTTTAATGCAACAAAATCTTGTTTGATTTTTAACAGATGTGATGACTTAATGTCGTTTGTCCCTGCATGAATGATTACTAGTGGATTTTTTCCAGCCGTAGATAGTATTTTTTTGCCATTGATGTAATATCGGCAACTTTTGCTCCCCTAAAACTAGAGCACATCCTGTTTTCTTTATCAGAGTTACATATTGTTCTATCTAGATATTTTATGATAGAATCTCCTAAAACAACTACTTGTCTTTTTGTGTGTGAAACAGTTAATGGCGATACATCAAGAGAATTTGTTGATTGTAAAGAAGGTGGGTAACTCTATGGACTGGTTCAAGTGAACTCCTGCCACCTAGGGAGAAACTTGGGGTTAGTGCGCAGAGCCACACGCTCCTTGTGAAAAATCAAGTATGGGATTTTACACATCAGGGCTTGGAGCTTGGAAATTCTCCGAGCGGAAGTAATGGCCACCAGGAAGAGAGTCTTCCATGAAAGGAATTTTTAGTCTGCGGAAGCTGCCGGTTCGAAAGAAGGCAGAGTAAGTTTCTCGAGAACAAAGTTCAAATCCCAAGGAGGGGCAGGAGTACGTATAGGAGGTCTCAGATGGAGGACCCCTCTAAGGAAAGTCTTAGAGACCTCCTGTTGAGCAAATGTCTTGTCTGCAAAGGGAACATGATAGGCCGAGATGGCCGCCATGTGGACTTTCAGAGAAGAGTGACTGAGACCCAGGTCAAAGAGATGGCGAAGGTACTCCAGCAGTAGCCCCGCTGAACAGGAAAAGGGTTCCACGTCTTTTGGAGCAGCCCAGATAGTGAACCTTTTCCACTTCATGGCGTAAGTTGATCTAGTAGAGGGTTTTCTAGCCTCCACCAAAATCTCCGCCACTTGGGGAGAAACCCCAAAGCGAGTTTGAGCTAAGTCTGCAGGAGCCATGCATGAAGCTGAAGTGACATGAGACCTGGATGGACCAGAGTCCCCTGATCCTGGGTCAACAAACCTCGTGATAGAGGAAGAGGATGATCCTCGGAATACCTGCACACCCCAAGTGCAGGTAGGCCGCCACCACTGCAAGGCATTTGGTAAATACTCAGGGAGCCGAGGATAGGCCAAGGGAAGTGCCTTGAACTGGTAGTGGTCCCCCTGGAACACAAAACGAAGGTATTTGTGGTGAGACGGACAAATGGAAATATGCAGGTAAGCATCCTGTACATCCAGAGCACATAGTCATTGCCCCGAACGGAGGAGGGGCAAAAGGCTCTGTAAAGAGAGCATTCTGAACCTTTTGTATTCCACAAAAAGATTCAGGGAACTGAGATCTAGAATGGGTCTTAGGTCTCCTGTCTTCTTTGGGACCAGGAAGAAGTGGGAATAGTAACCCATCCCTTGAAGATGAAGAGGGACGGGTTCTATAAGCTCCTTCAGTAACAGAGTTGAAATCTCTTCCGGACCAAGAGAAGATGTTCCCATGAATACGAAGACTTTTTTGGGGTGTGGCGGTTTTCTGTAGAAACTCTATTGAGTGCCTTCTGCAATCAGCTGGAGCACCCAAGAATCTGATGTGATCCTCTCCCAGCCCAGAAGGTGGAGGGAAAATCTCCCTCCTACTGGTTCCTCTGGGGAGTCCGGAAGCTGTGGGAGAGGGGAGGAGTCTCACGTGGTGTGGGGCAGCGCCGCAGCTGAAGCACCCGGCTGCTTTTTTGGGCAGGGGGGGCTTAGCAGCTGTGGGGGCCCGACATTTTGTGGCCCGCTTTCCCTGAGGTTTCGCCTTGGGCCGATTCAGTCTGCGAAAGGGACGTTGCTGCGGCTGGTGGGGATGATACATGGAGTCAACGGACTTTAGCGCCATCCCCTTCCCCTGCAAACTGGTGATGTCCTTGACATCACCACTGAAAAGCACCGAACCCCGGAAGGGTGCTTCCTGGATAGCGGACTGCACTTCCGGGACCAACCCTGACACATGGAGCCAAGCGTGACGACATAAGCCCACGGCGAAAGCTGAACTCCGACCAGCAGTGTCCACTGCATCGTAGGTCGCACGAAGCATGTGTCGACTGGCCGAACGTGCAGAGTGGACAAGATCAGCCAACTCCTGCTTGACCTGAGAGTCCGGCAGGGAGTCCAATTTGGCTTCCACCCAAGTAAGAATGTCCTTCTGGTAATCCCCCATATGACAGACATAGTTCAGGGCCCCGATCCTCAGCGTGGAAGAAGCAAAAATCTTCTTACCATACTGGTCCAGTAGGCGGGATTCTTTGTCAGGTGGCGACGAGCTAAGGTGTTTTGGGTTAGCCGACCAGCCGTGAGCGGCACTAATCACTACCGAGTCAGCACGAGGGTGAGAATCTAAAAAGTCAACACCCTCGGGAGCCTGGTATAGCCTGTTCGACTTCTGCGGAAGTGGGGCTAGAGCAGACGGTTGTTTCCAAATGGTGGTAACAAGGTCGGCATGAGGCTCAATCCAGGGTGGCACCAAGGTAGGAGCTGTCACGGGCAGATCCAGATGCTCGGCATGTTTCATCTGCTGAGGGTCTGGTTCCAAAGATTGCCACTGATGAACCTCCTGGATTTTGCACAGCAACTCCGTAAAGGGAGGATCTTCCAGAGGAGACTTCGGAGGAGTCCTTGGCCTGGGCTTCGATGGAGAGCGTGGCTCGCCGTCCCTTTCAGAGCAACCGTCGGAAGAGTCCGAGGAGGAAGAAGAAGAAAAGAAAGACTCCCTTTCCCTGACACGGGGGAGGAAGGTACCCCTTGGGAAACCCTCAAGGAAGTGTGTCCTGCCCCTCTCTGGACCCAGAGGAATTAGCCCTGGTGTCCGGAGGTGGTGAGGGAGAGTGCCTCCGTGGACGTACAGGAACAGAGACTGGCACCGTCGTCGGTAAGCGGCTCTCCACCTCTCTGGTGAGCTGAGCCTTGGCCTCAGCCCACCAGGAGGCCAGTGCCTCCTGCAAATCCACCGGTGGCTGAGGGGGCAGTGGAGGAGGAGGAGGGGGATAAGGGTATGGACTATATCCATACGGAGAGTATCCGAAACCCAGCGGCGGATAACCAGGCGTCGGGTATTGTGGCGCCGGGTACTGCGGCGTCAGGAAGACCGGCATCGGGTACTGTGGCATCGGATAGGACGGAGGGTACCCGGGAGCCGGAGGAGCTGCCGGAGCAGAAGGCCCGGTCGGAGGCCTCACGGGCTGGTCCAGGTTGGAAGGCCCGGTGTCGGGGGTCGACATCCGGGAGAAGGATGTCGGCCGGAATCGGTAAAACCGGCGGAGGTCCCAGCGTCGGAGCCTGTGTCCAGGGAACCGTCAGATCCGGCGGACCCACAGGTGGGCAGTCTGACGGAGGCAGAACCCCAGCATTGCCCGGGGATGGAGGGGAAAAATCCCCAGGGTCAGGCTGGGGAGAGTCAGGGTCCCTAGAAGGCAGCGAAGTCTGCGGACAGCCGGGGACGACTGATGTAATGGGAGGGGGGGGTCTGACATCGGCTCTGTTGCTGAACGGATGTCAGATGAACCGACGTGCGGTTTTTCAACGAGATCCGGGCAGGCGCCGGCGTCCGACTTACGGGACCCATCGCCGGAGGCAGACCGTGATGGAGGAGTGGTCTGGTCTGACGGGAGAGGGGCCGCAGGGTTGTGCGACTTACCAGCCTTCTCCACGCGGACGGAGGAGCCGACGTCTAGCATACCAGAGCCACCCACGCCAGTAGGCTGCAAAGCTACGGCCGAACCAAGGGCAGAGGCCTCCAATAGCTCGGAGGTGCCTGAAGGGCCCGAGCGCGAGCCAGACGGGTGGGCTGACGCCACCTCAGAAGCCTCTGAGGCGGCCGTCGAGGAGCGATCCCCCAGAGAAGACGTTACCTGAATCACGGTGACTCGAGGGGGTCACGGTGGAGGAGCCCTTGTCCTGGTGCCTCTCCTTGTCTTTTTTCTTCCAATGGCCTTCGGGGGAAGTGGAGGCCTGCTGCAGCTTTTTAAGTTCCTTTCCATGGAGCTCATCTTTTTCTTCAGAATGTGGGCTTCCAGGGACTGCTGCCGCCTTTTCCGGGTAGCTGCGTTAAAACTGAGGCAGTGCTGGCACTTCTCGATCGGGTGATCGGGGCCTAGACAGAACAGGCACAGGGAATGGTCATTCTTGTACGGGAGCTGGGCGTCGCAAGAGTCGCACTTATTTTGGTGCTCGGAGGGTGTAGGGGACGACATACACAGACGGATGTACTGACAATTGATGGCAAAAAAGTGAAAATACTCAGTAAAACAGATGAAGGGAGGCTGACAAGCGAAGAACTTTTCCGTGAGGCGCTGCACGAGCTAACGACGGGAAAGAACTGGAAGGCGGGCGTCAGTGACCGCCCCTTTATACCGATGTCTCCCGACGTGGGGCGGTCCCTCACCAGGGACTGCTAGCTAGAAATTTTTCCGTGGTGTCCTGCCACCTGCCAACATCAGTCCTATATGTAATTACCTACTGCAAGAGCCCTCTCGAAGTAAGATCTCCTGTTACAGGTGAGTAACCTGTATTTCTAGGGACATGGATATGTTGTTCAATCCACACTTACTGGCAGACTCCTAGCAGTTCTCCGGGAGGAAGGAGGCAAGGCGCACAGCCCCTACTTAAGAAATAAGGACTGGAGAACAGAGGTCCCAAAACCAGCATCCCGGCGTGACTCAAGGTCGATGTGGTTGTGGGTAATGAAGGTGTGTGCTGACTTCCAGGTAGCAGCCCTGCAGATTTCCTGGATAGGGACATCCCTGGAAGCAGCCACCGATGCAGCGGTATGGCGGGTAGAATGAGCTCCTATCCCTTTGGGAGGCTCGATGCCCGCCAACCTGTAGCAGAGATCTATGCAGGAGGTGACCCACCTGCCTATCGTCTGCTTGGCTGCAGGTCTGCCAAGTGCGGCTTCAGCGTAGGTGACAAACAGCTGGCAAACCTCTCCCCGAACTTCAGTCGTCCGCTCCTTGTAATAAGAGAGCGCTCTTCTAGGGTCCAAAGTATGGAGCCTATATTCGACCTCCGAGGTGTGATTGGGGTAGAACATCGGCAGAGTCAACACCTGGTTAAGGTAAAACTCCAGCACCACCTTCGGAAGGAATTTCAGTTGGGGGCACAGGACAACCTTGTCCCTGGGGAAGACCACATAAGGAGACTCTATGGAAAGCACCTGGAGCTCTCCCATCCTTCTGGCTGACGTGATAGCCACCAAGAAGGTGGTCTTCCACGACAGGTGAGAGATGTCACACCTGTGCATCGGTTCGAATGGCTTGCCCATGAGCTTAGCCACCACCAGCAGTAGATCCCACGGAGGTGGAGGTTCTCGCACTGGAGGGATATTTGATCAAGGCCTTTGAAAAGCACCCGACCACCTTCTCCTGCGCCCACCAACCGCTTCCGGCCCGCAGACGGTAAGCAGAGATGGCTGCCAGGTGCACCTTAAGGGTCGCCGACCAAGCCCTAGCTGAGAAAGGGACCACAGGTAGTCCAGAATGCTGGCCAAGGAACAGGAGGAAGGGTCCAACCCTTATCCTGACACCAAATGGAGAATCTCTTCCATTTGAAGCCGTAGCATTTTCTGGTTGACTCCTTACGGGATGCCTCAACAACGTTGAGGACCTCGTCGGATAGACCCAAGGCCTGGAACTCTAGCCACTCAGGAACCAGGCCATCAGATGTAGGGATTGAAGGTCCGGGTGGAATACCTTCCCCTTGTTGACTGAGATCAGGTCCAGGTGGGCTGGAAGCCGCCTTGGGAGCTTGGAGCTGAGGCGGAGGAGATCTGGGTACCAGAACTGGCGGGGCCAGTCTGGGGCTACCAGAATCACCTGCGCCTTGTCCCTTCTTGCCTTGAGAAGCACCTTGTGGATCAAGGGAAATGGGGGAAAGGCGTGAAAAGGCCAGGGGTCCACAGCCTCGAGAAGGCATCCCCCTGCAGCGAGCCCTGCTGAGGGGGGCAGGCATGAAACAGCCTCAGCTTCACATTCTCCCTGGAGGCAAACATGTCCACCTGAAATGTGCCCAAGTGGGAGAACAGATCTTGTACTACCTCCGGCAGGAGAGACCACTTGTGAGATGCAGAACCTATCCGGCTTAGGGCATCGGCAAGAGTGTTGGAGGCTCCCGCCACATGGATGGCTAGGAGATCTGCCTCCAGTCTGCTCATGAGAGACCAAGTGCGGAGAGCTTCCTTGCACAGAGGCAAGGAGCGCATCCCGCCCTGGCGGTTGAGGTAGTACATGGTCGTGGTGTTGTCTGTCTGGACCTGGACCACTTGACCCTGTAGAAACGGAGCGAAGGCGGTGAGGGCTAGTCGGACCGCTCATAGCTCCAGCAGGTTTATGTGACATCGAGACTCCTGAGGGGACCATAGGCCGTGGGCTCCGAACTCCCCCAGATGGGCACCCCAACCCAGAGAGGCGGTCGTTAGCGTGACCGTCAGCTCGGGGCGGACAAACTGGATACCCTCCTGCAGATGAGCTGGAACGATCCACCACTGGAGAGCATTCCACATCTCCTGGGTCACTGTCACTGGCTGGTCCAGAGGACCGGAGCACTGTGACCACTGGCGGGCCAGTCCCCACTTCAGGGGACGCATGTGCCAATGGGCCCAATGGACCAAGCTGGTGCAAGCCGCCATGAGGCCCAGGAGGCGCAGGAAGTCCTGGGCAGGGCACAATTGCCCAACCAGAAATGATTGGACAAAGGAGGAAAGAACCTCGGCCCTGTCCGTCGGGAGCTGTGCTCCGGCTCTAAGAGAGTCAAGCTCTGCCCCGATGAACTGAATCACCTGTGTTGGCACGAGTTCCGATTTGGCCTCGATGTAGCCAATCTGAGAGCAGACCTGGAGGGCCAGATCCCTGGACCGCTCCACCTCCAGCTTGAAGGGGGCTGCAATCAGCCAGTCGCCCCGGTAAGGGTACAACCAGACCCTTCAGCACCGAAGGAATGCTGTCACCACTGCCATGCATTTGGTGAAGACCCTGGGAGCTGGAGACAGGCCAAAGGGCATGGCCCGGAACTCGTAAAGGGATCCCTCTGCCCTGAAGCGGAGGAATCGTTTGTGAGACGGACAGATTGGGACGTGAAAGAACGCGTCCTGAAGGTCCAGAGAACAGAACCACACGCCTCGTTCCAAGGATGGGATGATCTGAGCCACAGTGACCATCCTGAAGGTTCGAGACCTTAGGAACTTGTTCAGGTCATGAAGGTCTAGAATGGGGCGCCAGCCCCCCGTCCGTTTTGGGACCAGGAAGTACCTGGACACAAACCCTGGGTCTGAGGGAGGATCCGCCACCTCCCTGATCACCTCCTTCTGGAGGAGCAGGGCAATGTTGGCTCGACGAGCTGACAGAGGCTGCGGACTCCGTAGCCCCCTGTGGGGCAACGGCTCGATAGGGTGGGGACTGCTCGAATTCCAGAGGCAGACCCTTTCCTACCACTTCCAGCACCCAGCGGTCCATGGTGATATCGGACCAGGCGAAGAGAAAGTGGCAGAGCCACCCCCCACACGGGGGGAACCCAGGGAGGAGTGACAAGGTTGGGGGTGACACCTCTCAACCAGTCACTGGGCAGGCTTGGAGGAAGGACCAACCGAGGAGCCTCCTGAACCTTTCCCCTCCAGGCTTCCTGCTGAAGGAAGCTGCAGCCTTGGCTTTGGGGTGCCAAGTGCGAGCCTGCTGGCCCTGATGCTGGTGTTGCTGGGCTGGACGTGCCGCAGAGGCTGAAGGCCAAAAGGGCTTACACTGCTGCTGGTGGCCTTTGTCCTTCTGAGCAGACGTGACCGAGTCCAAGGTGGCGTTGGACTTCTTGATCCTCTGCAGATGACCCTCCACCCTGGGACCGAACAAGTCGGTACCCAAGAAGGGAATGTCTGCCAGCTTGTGCTGGGTATCTGCCGTAAAGGTGGAGATCCGCAGCCAAGCTCTATGGCGCATGGCCACTGCGGTCACTACAGACTGGGCACATGAGTCAGCGATGTCCAGGGAAGTCTGCAGCTGCTGTTTGGCCACCGCCCTTCCCTGATCCCGTACCTGCTTGACTGTCATCTGAAGGTCAGCCGGAAGACGCGAAATCACCTCATCCAGGAACCCAAAGGGCATGTGAAAAGTGTGCCATCAGAACAGCCGAGCTGGCCTGCCGAAGGCCTAGGGAGGATGCAGCATAAACTTTCCACCGGAGTAGTCCAATTTCTTGGACTCCTTGTCGGGTGGCTTGTCTGCATCCCGAGAGTTCCCAGAACGCCGGAAAACACTGTCAGTCACTAACCCCTCCGCAGAGGGGTGCTCAGAGAAACCGGAGAGTGAACCAGTAGGGACAGCATACTTTCGAGGCATTCTGGCTGAAGGTGCTGGACAAGAAGCTGGCCGCTGCCATAGCTCCAGGGACGGGGCAACAATGGCTTCGGCCACCGGGAAGGCCTCCATGGGGGAATCCCCTCAGTCCAGTATCTCCGTGAGGGGATACCTGGCCCATTTTGAAACGGGTTCAAGCTTCATCCCAGTGGACTCAGATGAGTCGAAGCATTCCAAGGAACGAGGATGGGCTCTCGTCCACTGACTGACCCACGGTGGACTCCAAGTCAAGTGGTCTAGAGAACAAGGAGTCGTCGTCGTCAGACTCCAAGGAGTCTGCGAACAGCTGCCGAGCGCCTAAGCCACCCGCCATCTGCCGAGGTCGATCGGGAGTGAGGGTGACCGACAACCTATGGGGCAAAACCTGACTCGACTGAGAATCCTTGGTCGGGGCCCCAGTTTTCGGTTGTGGAGGTGGAGGTTCCATCACAATGGGTGGCGCAGCCGGTTTCGGACGAACAACCGGTGCCGGCTTCGGCTCGGCTACTACGAGGGATTGTTTCGGCTGCTCCAGTGACAGCCACTTAATGGCCTGAGAAGGCGACGGAGTCGGCTTATTCCCGGACAATAAGAGCTGCTGCCACATTAAATCCTCGTAGCGCCGACGCAACTTGCGCCGGAGCCTATCCTCCGAAGAGGACGACAAGGATGAGCAGCGCAGCCACTTTCCATGGTGCCGAGACAGAGACTGCCGATGTCGGCAGGACCGGCTGGACCTGGAAGAGGTCTGAGACAGAGACCTCCGGGGATTCCGAGGGTGGGTCTGAGAGGGGGCAGGGGAAACCCACTCCTCCCTCGATTCAGGGACCTTAACCAGGGACTCGGGCACAGGAGACACAGGCAAGTCCTCGGTTTCCACCAGGGGAACCGGTGAAGAAGGGTTGTTGGATTCTCCAGTCGACTGGGGTCCGTCAATGGTCGAGAAAAAAATCTCGACTACCGCCGACCGTTGTCTCTCGGCCGCTGACCTGACGGGACACAGTGAAGCCAGCTGCCTTAACTGCAACCTCGACCGAAGTAGACTGTCGACTATCCAGGGAAGGGGACCTCTCCTGCTCCCACAAACACTGACGGTGGAACTTACCTTTGGAGTCCTTTTTGGACCAAGAGGAATGTCCCGAAGGCCCTTCTCCCTTGGTGGAGAGGGACTGGCAAAGCACCTTAAAAGAAGCTGTGTAGGAGGAGCCCAAGGAGAGCGGGATAAATGCCACGACCGAGGATGATGATGATGCAGCCTGGGCCGCCTCCTCGAGGGCGATCATCCGTTCCAGCTGTTCAGCCGAGCCCGCAGCCACCACCCAGCGGGCCTCCTTCAACTTGACTGGAGGATAACATTTCTCGGGTCGCCCCAACAGCAATCGGGCAGCGCAGTCCTCCAAGACCGAAGCCGAAAATGATTTGCATAACTCACAAGCCTGTGAGTCATAGCAGAGTCCAAGGCAATAAACACACGTGGAGTGCGGATCGGTCCGGGATATCTTCTGCCTGCAGGGGCACTGACGAAATCTGGGAGTCGATTTGTCCATCGCAGCCGCAAAGAAAAGGAAGACCGAAGAGTGTGGATCCAGGCCTAAAACACAGAGCGCTATGGAGGGAACCTGAGCTTATAAGTGGTAAGGAAGATCTGGCGTCATGGGTGGAGCAGAGAGTTTTACCACCCGGGTAGGTGGGAGGAGCCAGCTTGAAGAACTTCTGGCAAGACAAAGCGACAAGGAACCTGCCAGTAAGTGTAGATTGAACAACATATCCACGTCCCTAGAAATAACTTTCCTATCTTCTAGGGTATCTTCCATTGAGCCACACTTGTCACTTACTGTACCACCTTCCTGTATTACTGTGTGGGCTGCAAAGATGAGTTGTTTTTTCTCTCTTCTTATAGGGAACTGTGTTGCAGGCCATCTTATGCCTTTCCATGTTTCACTAAATTTACTTCCTCTTAATTAGCAGCTTGTCGCTCTGTGGCTTGTAACAAAAAACACAACCAAAAGGAACTGAGGTGGTTGGAGCCAGCAGCACTTTAGATGTGGGACTGCACATGGCTGCATATGCCAGTTCAATCACTGGTACTGCAAAAGGCCTGGTTCCTGTAGTTTCTAGTGCCTCCATTTGTACAACACAAAACCAGCATCCATCTGCACAGAAGACCAACTAAGACCCAAGCCCAGCACCAGCACCAGCTCCCCAAAAAAAAAAAAACATTTTACAGGAATGATGTAAGAGGTCTCACCTGCTGGATTTTGACCAACTGTTTGTGATTCTCCACCACAAGTATGTTAGCCTCACAGTTCTGGGCTACGTACTCACAGGCTTCTGGTGAGTTAGTCGTGTAGATCCCAACAGCTAATCCCCTGGGGACAAACCAGAGAAATGAAAAAATAACAGGTTACTTGACAAGTTACAGTTGTACAGTAGTTTCTCCAGAAACTATCAATACTATGCACTGAGTTAGAACAATGCTTTTTAATCTACAAAGCTAGCATCCATGGGGAGGCTTCAACATGCTCAGAGGGCTCTCATTATATAGTAGGCCTTCTCACATGTTACAAAACATATGCTTACCCCACTGCAGCCCAGTACACATCCCATATGCCGTACATCTATGGCCCAGGAACTCAGGGAGGTGCTAGCTGCTCCACTGACAGCACTGTTCAACATTTCACTGGAAACAGGCATGGTTCTGCAGGACTGGAGAAGAGCAGAGTGATCCCTCTATGTAACAGTGGCAGCAGGAAGAAGGCTAGGAACTACAGACTGATCAGTCTTACTCCAGTGCTGGAGAAATTAATGGAAATCCTGCTAAGAAAGACTGGTAGAGCATCTTCAGTCCAGTGGGTTGTAAGACCACAGGCAGCATGGATTCAGGAGGAGGAGAGGGGACGACTGGAGGCCATGCCAAGGGAATCTGATGGATTTCTTTGACTGGGTGACCAGGGAAATAGATCAGGGGAAGGCAGTGGACGTGGTCCATCTTGACTTCAGCAGGGTCTTCGACACACTGCTGTACAGGAGGCTGATAAAGAAACTGAGCAGCCTGGGGGTGGGATCCAAAGTCTCAGTTATAGACTGGTTAACAGATAGAGGAGACAAAGTGGTGGTAAATAGCATTCACTTGAATGATGGGAGTGACCAGCGGGGTGCCTCAGGGCTCAGTGTTGGGACCAGTCCTCTCCAATGTCTTCATAAGTGACCCTGCTGAGGAACTGGAATGCAAGGTACACAGTTTTGCAGAGCATACCAAAATCTGTGATACGGCGAACACTAAGGAGGGAGTGGGGAGAGTGAACAGGGGTCTACGGAAACTCGAGGAGTGATAAAAAGCATGGCAGTTAGGGTTCAATGCCAAAAAATGCAAAATTCTGCACCTTAGGCACAGGAACCCAGGCCCCGAGGTACTGATCACTAAACAGGAAAGGGACCTTGGCATTATAATATCTGAAGAGCTCAAAGCAGGCAGGACAGTATGAAAGCAGTGCAAAGGGTTAGACGGATGCTGGGGTGCTTAGGGAGGGGCATACCAAGCAGGAGGAGGGAAGTGGTGTTGCCACGGTACTGCTCGCTGGTGAGACCCTCAATCATGCACGGAACAGACATTAGGTATATCAAGAAAACAGACAGGGAAGAGTTAGGGTCCACGGAGAAAGATTAGGCAGGGGACATCTAGGCAGACTTGGTGAGCTAAGTTGTCCTTTTCTGTCAATAAATGCTATGTTTCTGACATTCATCACATCATGAAACACTGGAGTTTATTAACTTACCAAAAAAAAAAAAACCATCAGTGTTGTGATATCACAACTTACCAATTAAGCTAAAAGAGCCAGTGTCACTTTCCATTGTAGGTTTGTTTACTTCAAAGCAAAAAAATACTTATCTTTACAAAGTAAGGAATTATTTGCTTCAGAAAATATTAAACAGGCAGAAAATCTGGATTCAGGAGCAAGTTCAGCTCTGTGTGTTCAGCACCCTAAATAAACTGGTACAAGTTCACACAGCATACCTATCTCACCCTGCTTGGAAAAAGGGGGTACGTTATGGATACAGTCCATTCCAACTTTATATTACTATTTTTCTACGTCCCCATACTTGGATACAATATGGGAAGTATGTTCCAGAATGGCAGATCAACAGTTTTAGGTTTCTGACGCTAACTTAAACACCGACTCAGATACCAAAACTGGTGGTCACCAAGAAACAGATTACATCATGTTGCTAGCTAAGAAAATTCTATGAAGATGTTCCAAAGATAGGAAAAGGAATGTACTACGTAATAAGATGTACACACTTATGACAGAATTAAGGCAGACCAAAATACTCCTGTGTGCAATGTGTTCCGTTAGGGGTGTAAGTTTGTGTGTTTGGGGAAGGGGGGAGAGGGATCATGCTGTTCCCAAAGTACCACTTGCAATAGGTAGAGCAAGGCCGAAACAGCACCATCCCTACTTTCTACACAAGGGTGGTTAACATGCACAAATGGGCAAAGTGGGTAGGGAGACAGGAGTGCACCTGCCAGCACTGTGAATAACCACACAACACCTAGGGCCAGAAAACGGGGAAAAAAGCGAACAGTAAAACTACCACCACTTATTGTCTGGGTCAGTGGCACCCTCCCATAAAAATAAATTAACTGAATGTGGGCTTCTCCATGCTGCAGTGTAGTGAAGGCCTTCCATGGGAGGCAAGCCAAGGGGAACTTGGGTGGGGGAGGCCACATGCAAATTGAACAGGGCCTTGCATCATCTGTCCTCTGGTTTAAATCCTACCTTAGTGACCGCCAGTAGTCTGTTGTAGTGGGAAACTATGTCCCCCCCAATCCTATCCAGCGTCCCTCCTTCCTCGGACCCATACCCCTCCCACCCTGTTGGATACTTCCTCTCTGGACACCGTCACCTTGTACAGATACCTTGGCCTCTGGTTGGACCAACAACTCAATTAACTCTGTCCACATAGACTCCCTTTGTTCTAAACTGTGCCCCAAACATGGCTTGCTCTTTAGGAACAAACACGCCATTCCCCTACATATCCATCATGACTTAATACACAAAAGACTATCCTCCCCTTATTTGACG
Source organism: Neoceratodus forsteri (assembly GCA_016271365.2). Lineage (NCBI taxonomy): Eukaryota > Metazoa > Chordata > Ceratodontiformes > Ceratodontidae > Neoceratodus > Neoceratodus forsteri. The sequence continues at coordinate 363,452,549 of CM057449.1, read as the reverse complement.
ATGGGACATTATCTACATCTCAACCCCTGCCACCTCCCTATGCTCAACTCCTTTTGCAGATGCACCACGAATGCCCCACCACCATCCCATCACTGCTCACTTCTATCCTCTCTGCCCCCTCCCCGGCGGTATGTCCACTCACTTACAATCACATCTAAATACTGGTTTAACTTTCTCCCTCCGTACTGGCTCCTCCCTCTTCGCTGCTGCTAGGCCCTCGTACTCTCTTAGATTCTGGCATCGCCACTCCTTCGCTATCCCCCACCAGTGATCAATGGTCTGTTCCCCCACCTCTGGAATCAACTACCTACTTCCTTCCATGACACCCAATCCCTTCCGACCTTCAAACACCAGCTCAAATTCCCCCCACCTGTCAACTTTCCCTCTCCCCTCCTCCCCACCCTGCACAAGCGCCCTCCCGTATTACCCCACTTATAAAACCTCCCTCAACTCATTTTCTGAACCTATTCATATTTTCATAAGCTCTATAATATGTTGATTACATAATTTGACGATCAGCACTTACTCTGTGTAGTCACCCTGCCTTCTTAATGTCTAGCTGTAATCTGGTTATGAGTACTGTACAAGTTTGTAAACAATCTGCTCTTATCGCCTAAACTGTACCTAGTTTATTGTATGTATACTTCTGTATAAACCTCCTCTGTTTGTATACGTTCACCCTTATCCACGGGTTGCACCTGGAAACTAGCTTTGGCTCAGTGCGCCTTTCCCGGTTACCTAATTTTAAATACGAAAAAGATGTCAATTACTTGCAAACACAGCTCTACACTTGAACAGTCTTCCACGGAGCAGACCAGTCTTCAAGCTTAATTCCTTCCTCCTACCACCCAGCCATGTGGCAGGACTGTTCCAGTGACTGAGCATGCTCAGTGGAAGACTGCAGAATGTGTATACTGAACTGAATCTCTATACATAGAACTCCAGTTTCCTGGAGTACACTGGAAACAGTCACAGGCTAAGAAATCAGTTACGCAAGAACTTACCATAACAGTAGATCTTCAAGAGAGGTTTCTGCAGTAGGTCATTACAAGTAGGACTAGCGCCACTAGGCGCCTGGACCACACAGCAGACTTCTCCAGCAATGCCTGCAGAGGACCACCCACCCATCACGCAAGAGACGTCCAGCGTGACCCTATATAATGGGCGGTCCCCACGCCAGCCCTCCAGATCTCCCGCCAAAGCCCTGTATGAAGACAGGAGAAGGAAACAGACTTTGAGTCCCAAAAGAAATTTGGGGGGGGAGAAGAGAGGAGGAGGAAATATTACCTACTGCAGGAACCTCTCTCGAAGATCTACTGTTTAGTTTATTGTTCTAGGAATTACTACCTTTGAGCCAGAGGCTCTTTTACAAAGGTTCCACGTCAGTTAGGTACAGTACAAAAGGTTACTTAGATAACACAACAATTTGTGTTGTGTCAAGAGCAAGAAAACATATACAAATACATATCAAATCATTTGTGCAAAAGGACATGAGATATCAATAATCACATTATTATTACAAGAAAGAGGTCATGCCAGATTAGGAGAAACAAATAGGAAAAAGTCCAGAACAGAGGGTAAGTGAAGGTGTGGGGAGCAGACAATAGCAGGAGAAAGGTTTCCCAAACATATCTTTGTCAAATAACGAGACAGGGTGGGTAGGTGAGAAAATAGGAGGTTTAATCAGGGCAGTCACAGGAGCTGGAGGTGGCAAGGTGAGAGAAAAGCCTTGATTTGAAAATACCTAGAGAGGTGGAGGCAGTAATATGAGTGCTGAGGGCATTTAGCCAGCTGGGGCACGATAGGCAAATGATCTTTGTCCCTGAGAAGTCCAGCGTCTAGGGAACTTGGAGGCTGGTGTTCTGATCTTCTGGTAAAACGGGTGCTAGCGCTCGGGCATAACAGGTCTTGGATACAGGGTGGAGTGAGGCCCAGAGTGGATTTTTAGCCATCAGGCAGGTAAGGTGCACTATCCGGTTTGAGGTTGCAACCAACCTGAGTCAGCATAGAGTTCACATGTGTGGAGTGCGTCGGTGTGCACCAGTGAGCAACCGACAGGCCTTATTTAGGGATGTTGTAATGCGACTAAGTGCTGTAGTAGTGGCAGATCCGTATATAACTAAGCCATAATCAGCGACTGAGATGATAGAGAGTTGGATGGCAATCCATGATGCAGAATGAGTAGAAGCTGTCGGTTCGATACAGAATCCCAATTAGCTGATTAATAGTTTTGCTGTACTATCAATGTGAGTTGCAAAGGTTAGGCCTTGACCAAAGTTGATTCCAAGATATTTGAAAATTGGCACTTGTTCAAGGGTATTTCCTAGGTGTGTATTAATGGTGAGTGGGACTTGCCGTTTCTTGTTTTGTGGGTTAGAGAAGAGCATGGATTTAGTTTTTTGTGGTTTTAGAACCAGCTTATGTTCAAGGAACCACATCTCAACTTTGGAAAAAGCATGCTGAAGGTTGAGGCGTGAGAGGTTCGGATCTTTATGAGTGGCAAGAATCACGGCATCATCGGCATAGAGGATTATTTGTTCAGGGCAGGATTTGGGGAGGAGTTTAGGAAAAGGCTGAAAGGAGGGCCCAGGATGGATCCTGGGGAACTCCAGAGCGAACCGGTTTTGAGTCTGAGAGAACTCCAGCTACTTTTACAGATTGAGAGCGCTGAGCAAGGTAATTTTTTACTCAGTCACCTGGACCCTCCGAGAGCCCTAGGGATAGTAGTTTGATAAGTAGGCCATGGTGAACCGTATCAAATGCCTTGGTTAAGTCAATGTAGACTGCTCCAGTTAGGTTTCCTTTGTCCATGGCATTGTGGATTGCTCCTGAGAATTCAAGTAGGGCAGTCGATGTGCTGTGCCCTTTCCTAAATCCATGCTGCCGAGTGCACAGGATGTTGTGCTTTTCCAGGTAGTCTGAAAGTTGGTCCGCCACCAAGCGTTCAAGGGCCTTAGAGAGAGTTGGTAGTATTGATATCGGGCGATAGTTACCAGGCAGTGACTTATCACCACTTTTGTGCACTGCAGTGACAACTGCAGCTTTCCATTTCCTAGGGAATTGGCTGTAGCAGAGGGAGAGATTGAAAATTTTTGTGAGGGGGAGCAGTACTTCCTCCAGAGTGAGGGACAGAAGTTTAAGGTCAATAGTGTCGCTGCTTGCTCGGGACTTAGAAATGGCCTTCTTTACATATTTATAGACTTCATGTGCCTTTACTAATTTGAAATGGAAGGGTGGTTTGGTTGGAGAGCAGTAGTAGAAGTAGAAATTGGAGGTCAGCATCAGTGAAGAAATCAGATGAGAGGACACCACTAAGGTCCATGAAGGTATCATTTAGGGTGTTTGCAATGATCTCTGGGTCTAATGTAGTGGTTCCATCCACATTCATTATTGTAGGAGAGGATTTGGACTACTGACCCATGATATTCTTTATGTTGTCCCAGAAGGATTTCCTCTCTTCCCCCAGGAGTTGGAGAGAGCATTCTGAAGTAGGAGCTCTTCATCAAGCCGGATCTGTTTAGTACAGTGGTTACGAGCCTGTTTATACTTTTGAATGTCCGACAGAGTGCCAGTAGCTCTTGCAGTGGTCCAGAGGTGATCCCTACTTTTGAGTTGTGCCAATAGCTTCGCCGTGAGCCAGGGATTTGTGAGTGCTTTGATTTTGTACTTTTTTACTGGTGCATAGGTGTCACAGGCAGTGTTGAAAGTAGAAATAAAGTAATCAAGGGCTAGGTCAACATCTTGAGTTTTGTAAATCAAGGACCAGTCTATCTGCCTAAGACAGGTCTTGAGATGAATAAGGTTGCCATAAGGTAGGACTCTGCTATAGATGGTTTTTGGAGGCGGCTTACGAAACTTATTTGTCCAGGTACATATTATTGGAGAGTGATCACTGAGCGAGTCAGGGAGAACACTTACATTGGTTATACGGGTAGGGTGGCTGGTAAGGATCCAGTCAATGAGGGTGCTGGTCCCTGATTTGTAGTTTTTCCTGGTAGGGGAGTTTACCACTTGTGTTAAATTTGCTGCTAGGATAGCATCTTTGTTTGACCCTGCATCAGGAGCAAGCCAATTTATATTAAAGTCCCCAAGGAGAAGGAGTTCGATGTCAGAAGGTTGTGTACTTACGAACTCGAGGACAGCCTGTAGGCTGGAATCAGGATCTTTTGGTGGGATATAGACAGCAGCAATCGTGAGGTCTTTGTTTTGGGCACCAAGTAGTATCTTGATAGGGAGGAGTTGCACTGAGGTTTCTGTGGTGGGGTAAGAACCAGGGAGACAGGTGAAGTAGTCCTTTATGTAGATTGCACACCCACCACCCCCCCTTTTCGAGGTCCAATCCAGCCTGAATATCTTGTAGCCTTGTATAGAGATGGCATGATCCGGAGTATTAGGTGTCAGCCAAGTTTCGACGATGGCTGGCAAAGATTTGAAGGGAGGCCAGTTTTGGGAGAAGACTGCAGATGTTTAAGGTAGCAATTTTGAGCCCCCTCTATTTTGGCAGGCTTTGTTGTACTGTAGGATACAGGGCCAGGATTTGAGTGGACACTTCCTGATATCAAGAGGAGGAGGAGTAGGAGTTTAAGAGACAGTTGCTGTACTTCGTAGTCAACAGAATTACACTTCTGAGGCTTATGCGGCTTGGACCAGTGCAGGTGTCTAGGGACCCAGAGCAAGGAGGTTGTTAGTAATAGAGGATGATATGCCCATTTATCCTTGTTGTAGCTTGTCAGCTGCACCCAGTCGCTTGCAGATAGGTACCTGGTGGATAAGTCAAAAGCCAAAAGAATGATCAACAGCTGAGGTCCAGAGTCACTGAAATGTTAAAATTCCTGAAGGTGATTAACTGTGCCTGCACATATGCAGGATGTGAAATCCTTTGTCTGTATGCTTCTTTGTCATTCAAACAGGTTGCTGAAAAGCCCACATACAGATCATGGAGCAGGTCAGACGAAAGTGTGGATTCCAGCAGGACCCAGAGTCACCAAGGTTGTCAGATGTAGTTGCTTCACTTATGTTTTGCTTGGGATAGCTTCCAAAAAGTTGATTTTAAAATGAAAATAAAGATACCTGATGATTTTTTTGCAGAAATCCAGTCCAGGAGACTTTCATGGATGTAGTGAGCAAGAATGGTATAGTTACCACAAGCAGAAAAACATGTAAATCCACAAAAACTAAGCTACAGACACAGACAAACACAAGCAGCCACCACACAGACCCAGGGGGCGTGGCTAGGGGGCTGTTGGTAAGTTCTTACGTAACTGTACTATCTTACTTTGTGAGGGTTCCTGCAGTAGGTCATTACAAGTAGGACTGAATCCCAAGCAGTCCCTCTTAAGAGAGACTGAGAGGAACACAGGAGGAGGGGAAACTCAAAGAAAAAGGGCAAAACGGGACCAGCCTAGGACAGAGGGCCCTGCAGAACGTAGAGGCCAAACCCGGCCCTTCGCCTAGAAGCAATGTCCAGACTGTAATGCTTGGTAAAGGTATGGACTGAACTCCAAGTTACTGCTGCACATATCTCCGCTGCAGAAACATTGCAAAGAGAGGATGCGGATGCAGCCATGCCTCTAGTGGAATGACCTCTAACAGACCCCAGCAGAGGTTTGTCGTACTTCCGATAACAGAGGCAGATACAGTTGGCTAGCCACTTAAGTACTGTCTGGAGACGGCCTTTCCAAAGGATTTGGGGGCAAAGCAAACAAAATGCTGGTTGTCCTTACGGGAATCTTTGATCCGGTGGCTATAGCACCTTAGGACTCTGTGCACATCCAAAGTATGTAGTAGAGCTTCACCTCTACTCTCTGGTACTGGATTATAGACTGGACGTTCCACTGTCTGATTCAGCGTGAACTCAGACACCACTTTAGGCAAGAATTTAGGATTTGTTCTGAGGATTGCCCGGTCCCTATGAAAAATCAAATAAGGCTCCTTAAAAAACTAGGGCCTGAAGCTCAGAAATCCTTCAAGCAGAAGTAACTGCAACTAAAAACAGCGCTTTCCAAGAGACAGCACAAGTCACAGCTCATCGCTGGTTCTAAAGGAGAGAGAATGAGCTTCTCCAACACAAAATTCAAATCCCAAGGTGGTGTAGGGCTGCGGATGGGGAGTTTCAGATGGAGGATCCCTTTCAGAAAGGTTTTGGAAATCTCCAACTGGGCCACGGGCTTACCATCCACAAGCACATGATACACCAAAATGGCGGACAAATGTACTTTTAAAAAGGAATAAGATAATCCTGAGTCAGAAAGATGAAGCAGATACTCCGTGATAAGCAGGGCTGAACAAGTAAATGGGTTCCAACCCTTGGAAGCAGCCCAGACAGAAAAACGTTTCCACTTCTTGGCGTAAGTGGACATGGTGGAGAGTTTTCTAGCCTCCACAATTATTTGGGCTACTCTGGTGGAAACCCCAAAGTGAGATATCGCTATGTCTGCAGAAGTCACGCATGCAGGTATAGGATCCTGAGTCCCAGGTGCACAAGCTGACCCGGATTCTGAGCGAGAAGGCTGTGTGTCAGTTAAGTGGAACTGGGGGTTCTCTCCCCAGCTGTTGAAGGAGCGGGAACCAAATTTGCCTCTGCCAAAGAGGAGCAATCATAGGATCATTCGTGCTGTCTCTGCCTGTAGTTTGAAGAGTGCCCTCTGCAGAATGGGAAATGGAGGGAAAGCGTACAAGAATCTCCCTGTCCAAGAGAGACAACGCATCATGCCAGAAAGCACCATGCTCTGGAATGGGCGAGCAAAAGCTGGGAAGTTTTGCGTTGGATGGAGAGGTGAAAAGCTCTAGTTCTGGTCACCCCAATCTCTGAAACAGTGATTCTGCCACTTCCTGATTTAGTTTCCATTCATGAGCGAGGGTGTAAGATCTGCTAAGACTGTCCACCAGGACGTTTTGCACTCCTGGAACGTGCTCTGCTGTGAGAGACTGACTGTGCTGGACTGCCCAGTTCCACACTCATCGCCTCCCTGCAAAGGGGGGCACGAGTGAGTGCCTCCCTGCTTGTTGATGTACCAGACGACCCACATGTTTATCTGGATTAGCAGTAATCCCCTTGGACAAAAGACTGAAACACTTGAAGCGTGTACAAGACCACTAATTTCCAAAACATCGATGTGCAAGGACATCTCTAAGTGAGACCATAGTCCCTAAGCTTGGTGGTCCCCCATATGAGCCCCCAACCCAGATTGGAGGCATCTGTGGTTAGAATTCTGAGGGAGGCTGGGCCTTGAAATGGGAGACCCAAAGTTAGGTTCGAGGGATCCCTCCACCAAAGTAAATCTTTCTGAAGAGTGGAGGAAATTAGGACCAGATGGTCCAAATCATCCTGAAGTTGATCCCACTGAACCCACAAGGACCACTGAGTGACTCATGTGGAGCCTTGCCAGGGGAACTGTGGAGATGGAGGCCGCCATCAAACCCAGTAACCGGAGCACCCCTCAGGCTGGGAGAGATCTGGAAGAGGCTACCAAAGTAGCCTGCTTGATCAGAGTTTCCGTCCTATCGAGGGGAAGAAAAGCTCTGCCTGGGACTGTATCCAAGACTGCTCCAATGAACTGCAGCTTCTGAGAAGGGATCAGCGAAAACTTGGGTATGTTGACCGTGATCCCCAGTCTGGAAAACAAATCCAGGGTGACTGAAAGGTCCTCCAAAAGCGAGTCCCTGGACGGGGCTGAAATCAGCCAGTCATCCAGGTAGGGGAAGACCACTATGCCCTGGCATCGATAGGCTGCAGCTACTACTGCTAGGCACTTGGCAAAAACCCTGGGTGCCGAGGAAAGGCCGAAGGGGAGGGCCCGAAACTGGAAGTGCTCCCCTTGGAAGATAAAACACAGGAAGCGGCGGTGGCTGGGAAAAATAGAGATGTGCAGGTAGGCATCCTGCATGTCCAGAGCACACAACCAGTATTTCTTCTGAAGAAGAGGCAGGAGGCTCTGGAGGGTTAGCATCCTGAATTTCTTTTACTCGACGAACAGGTTGACTCTGCTGAGGTAGAGTATGGGTCACAAGTCGCCGCCAGTTTTTTTTGGAACCAGAAAAAAGTGAGAGTAAAACCTCCGCCCTCTGTGATGAAGAGGGACTGGCTCTACTGCTTCTTTTAAACAGGAGAGCCTGCACTTCCTCCCTTACGAGAATGGTCTGGTCTGGCGAGTAGGCCGACCTTCGCGGTCGAGACTCTGTAGAAGGCTCCAGAAACTCCAGGGTGCATCCTTGGGACACTAGCTGCAGGACCCAAGCATCTGAGGTGATGCTCTGCCACTCCTGTGCGTGGCATGCAAACCCCCTCCCCCCCACACTGGCTGCTCGCACTGGGGCTGGGGAGGGGGGAGTCAGGAGGTGGCTGGACGAGCAGGGGGGAGGACCCCCTGAGGGTCTCTGGTTTTTAGAGGCAGGAGGGGTGGAGAAAGTTCCCATGGCCTTGTGTTTGCCCTGACTATTCTGGGCTTGTTTAAACTGCCTCCAGGTCCTTTTCCGAAAGGCTGCTGACACTGCGTGCCTGAACGGTACATGGACCTTACGGATCTAAGGGCCTGACCATGGTCCTGAAGGTCTGTGATGACATCCTTGATGTCGCCACCGAATACCGATCCCCTGAAGGTGGCATCGTGGATTGCCATCTGGACCTCGTTGGCAAGGCCAGATACGCGGAGCCAAGCATGCCACTGAAGGGAGACTGCAGTCACCGAGGCACGGACCACTGCATCAACAGAGTTGTAGGTAGCCCAAAGTGCATGCCTGCAAGAAATTTTGGAGGCGCGTATGTCCTTGGCAATATCCTCCTTGAGGTCCGAGGGTTCCATGGATTGGATCCGAGCCTGTAGCTTGGCCAAGATGGCTTTCTGGTATGGCATCATGTGGGCTACATAAGTTAGGGACTGTAATGCACATGTAGCCGAGGAGTAGACAGTTTCCCACACACTGGTCAATCTGCCTGGGCTTGTTATCCGGAGGAGACGTGCTCATGTGCTTGGGGGCTGTGGAGCGATCATAAGCCGCAGAGATTACCACGGAATCTGCCTCTGGCTGCGCACTTAGGAAAGTGGCCTCAACAGGTGCCTGCTACATCCTGTCCGCCCTTTTGGGTATGGCTGGGATGCAATGAGGCAGCTGCCAGATAGTGTTGGTGTGGTCTTTATGAGGTCCGATCCAAGGAGGAACAGGAATTGGGGACAGATACTCTAGGTTGAGGTGTTCTGCAAGCCTTTGCCGCATGGGATCCTGTTCCTCAAACTCCCAGTTGTAGAATTGTTGAATGGACCTCAAGAGGTCCAAAAAGGAATGATCCTCTGGAGGGGATTTGGGACCAGGGATTCTAGATCCTAAGACTCCTCCGATGAACCCCCCCTGAATCCGGATAGTCTCCTGGTGAACCTAAATCCAGAACAGTGACATCCTGAGGGGTAGTCCCCATAACGTGAACTGCTGACTTATCAGAGTTCACAGGGGATGGGGACATGAGAGAAGAACGAGGTGTTGGGAGTCGGCTCTCCAGGTCAGTAACCAACTCAGTCCGTGCCTCCTTCCACCAGTACTGGATGAGGGTCCTGAAGTCTGGCTGAGAAGTCTGAGGAGGTGGAGGAGGAGGGGAAGGAGGGACAGCATGGGCAGGCAGGTAATGGTACCCATGGTATCCCGGAAGGGGATACCCCAGATATGGGAGTATCCCTGATAGTAGTGTCCCGCAGAATGCCAGTCTGGTGGTGGGCCTGCCAGGGGGTGGTCCATGGGGTACCCAGAGGGGTAGTGTGGGACAGAAAGGGATCTTGAGTAAAGACCCAGCGTCAGAGGGGCTGATGTTGGGGAAGCCCATGAGGACCAGCTGTGGAACAGATCAGAGGTGGGGCCAGTAGGGAACGTGACATCGGGACCACAGATCGCGAATTGGTGGCGCCTGGATCTGCATCGGGAAGGCAGGCATCGAGATCCGACGTGGAACCTGGTCTGCTGTGGAAACCAGTGGCAGTGGCAGACTTGCAGGCTCTGATGAGACTATCTGAGGGCCCGGCGCTGGATCATGTTTCACCAGCTCTGACTGCTGGAGCTGGTATGATCTTCCCATAAGGAATTGAAGGTGCCTCAGATGAAGGATCTGATGATGGAGAAGGTCCTCCTTCCCAGAGACTCAACGTGCAGCTGGGGTGGAACCTGAAGCGTGTTTATGTCCAGGTGACCTGCCACACTTCTTCCCCAGGGCGGCAGGCGAAGCTTGGGCTGCCAGTGGGGAGATGGGGGAAGAAGGCAGTCTTCCCTGGGTTCACCTGGACGTCAGATGAGGCGACAGAAGTCCCAGATGGGAAATCCTTGTCTGTGCGGTTGCCAGAGATGGCCAACTGACCAGATGGTGGAGCCAGACAGGAGGGGCAGCACCCCCTGCCGACTTAATGGCTTAAGTTGGGTTGGGTGGGTTCCCGAGGAGCAGGAAGCTGACTTATCGGCAGTCGGGCGATCTCTCGAGGAGCTGAGGACTGACTTAGCGGCAGATACGGCACAGTCACCAGAAGAGCCGGAAGCAGACTTATCCACGGAGATGGGGAGCAGAGTCTTTGGTGTTCCCCCAGCATCCCCAGACACAGCCTGGACAACCTTTACCGGAAGCGGCTGGGGGAGGGCTTGCTGGTTGAGGGCTTGCTGGTTTAAGCCCAGAAACTGCCTGATGAGTGCTCCCACTGCTTCTCTTTCTTGTGATTTCCCAGAGAAGAAGAATCCCTCAGTCGCTCCATTTGCTTCTTGAGCGATGCCAACTGCGACTACAGTAAATGGGCCTCCAGAGCCTGCTGCCTCTGTTTGCAGGTGGCCTGGTTGAAAGGTTGGCAGTCTGGGCAAGTCGTGGTGGAATGGTCCGGGCCTAGGCAGATGACACACTTGTGGTGGCTGTCTTTGTGAGGGATTTGGGTCACAAACCTTACACTTCTTCCGAGGCGGCGAAGACAAAGAAGTAAGGAAACTACCAAGAAACTGAAAGGAATGAAGAAAATGCACATAAATAACAGCGATCGCTGTGAAGTCTACTGTGAGGTAACACACACAAAGGCGACAGCAGGAAAAGAACTGGAGGGCGGGTGTGGGACCGCCCTGTATAAGATCACACTGATGTCTGTCACATTGACGTCGGTGGGCTGTCCTGCCAGGCGATTACTGGAAAGATGCTATGCGGTCCAGACGCCAGGTGGTGCTAGTCCTACTTGTAATCACCTACTGCAGGAACCCTCTAGAAGTAAAATCTACAATTCTGGTGTGGTTCGGTGTTCCGATTTCTCAGATTGGTTGCTACCTGTGAGCCTTCTAAATGGATGCTGCACAATCTGGCAGCTTATGACTGCATTGCCGTGCAGTCAGTTAAATTACAGGCCTGTCTCCCCTTAACTCATTCCCAACATTGTACTTCAGACTGGAGTTGCTTGGAACCCAATTAATCAGATTCCAATCCAGATCCATTTGTAGGATTTAAGGGTTTTGGGACTGAAGACTGAATATCATAAATCCTAAATACGGGCAAATACAAAAATCAGATTTTGACTGTAGTAAGTGCTTCCTGTCTGCTAGACTTTTTAGGATTTCAGATTCTGATTTCAGAACTGATCTTCTGAAATCCTACAAAGTCTTAACTGAATGATTCTGGCAAATCTAAATGAGCACCACTACTTCAGACTTCACAGCTTGAGCAGAGGTCAAAAGTAAAGAAGTGTCCTTACCCTGCCATGATGGCTCCAATGTCCGCTACGAACCACTCAGGTGAGTTAAACCCCAGAATGCCAACGCCATGGTAACGCTCCAAGCCCAGCTGCATATACCAAAGACAAACAAATGCACTAAGTTTTCAATGGCTGGACTTCATTCTTCAGCATAACTAGAAATGCAACTTTACACTTTCTGAAAGCAACCCACCATGGGCATTAATTCTCCAGCAGAAAGAGAAGGGAGTGGCCTAGTATTTAAAGCACCTGTGATACCACAAGTAACAATCCCGACCACTGGCTCACTTTGTGACCCACAACATGCAGCTTAACTTTCCTGTGCTTAAGTCTTCACAAAGTCATAATACTCAGCAGCAGAGCCCCATTAAAAAAAAAAAAAATGATGACACAACTCTGTTAACAGGTGGGAGCAGTTTGACCGAGTGTCCCGCTCCAGCAAGACTTTAAAAATATTTGACCAATACAACCCAAACCCAACTGTATGGTAAAGGCAGGCAAAAAACATTCACGCACTGCACTCCATTCCCCTCTGCCAATGTGCCCCTTTCTGCAGGATCATAAGGCAAGGTGCAATACAAATAACCATGGCTTCTCCCCCACCACAGGAGGGAGGCGGGTAAATTCTTATGGTGAGAAGTTTATTATATTGTAACTTTAAAGGGGAACTGTCATCAACAGGGTTTCTTAATGTCTCAAAGCCCATAAAAAGATAATTTGAGTGAGCCATTGTGTTTATCTGCAAGTCTTTGCAGTCCAGAGTTATTCGTATGTAAATCAGCCTGTAATTAAGGGCTGGGGGCAGCCATACATTTTAGGCTCCTGGCAGGAAATTATGTCACCAAGGAACTTGGTCCTCCATTTACTGTAGGTTAAATAGGAAATCACCCGTTTTATCAAGTGTGTTTTAAGGTGTTATTACAACCCTTTCTATATTTATAATTGTTTTGTATGTGCATTGAAACTAGTGAGTTGTCACCTTTACATTTCAAACTGTTAGTAGTAATAATCCATCTTTAGGATTGCTTTAACATCTAGGCTATACTGCCAACTGATCATTAAAAACTACACATCTCCAGGCTGGCTCTGTGGTGTCAACAGGTATTGGGGGCCCCATATCAGGACTTTGAAACCCTGGCTTTGTTCGTGTCAGTACAGATTTCTGGGGCTGCCACAGCACTGATTTCTCTCTTATTCTCTTTGCTCTCTTACAACCTTTTCTCTTACAATTTCAGGTGTGACGTTGAAGTCTAGAGGCAGACTGCAGACCCACCATGTCAAGCACCCATTTGTATGAAGTGAGGCAAGGCAAATTTTATTTTTCTTCAGGTGCCCAATCCTGGAGGCTTTGGGCGCCGTACAATAAAAAACACACAATACAATGATTTAAATTAATATTAAATAAAACAGTAATAACAGCATAAATAAGTATAATCAGTAACATACACATACATATTTTATATATATTTTAAAACTGGTACTCAAAAGGAAAGGAAAGGAGCAGGGCTCCCAGAGAGGACTAATATATAAAGGTCTGGGAAGGCCTGATTAATCAGGAAGGCCTTGAGGCAGGCCTTACAAACCTTGATCAAAGGGGCCTCCTAAATTGATGGAGGAAACGAATTCCACAGGATGGGGCCGGCGACACTAAATGCTCTGTCGCCGGCAGTTTTAAGCCTCATCCTAGGAATCGCCAGGAGGCCCCTAAAGGAGGACTGGAGGAAGCAGACAGACAGCAGGTGTAAAAAGGTCCAACAGATGGCCAGGGCCCAGCCCATGTAGGGCCTTAAAGGTGAGCAAGCGCACTTTAAAGAGGATCCTCCACCTCACTGGCAGCCAGTGCAGATCACATAGAACCGGGGTGATGTGACAAAATTTAGACTGCCCCGTCAGCAGCCTAGCAGCTGTGTTCTGCACTAGCTGCAGCCGGCGAAGGTTACCCCGGTACAGCACATTACAGTAATCAAGTCTGGATGCCACGAAGGCATGCACTAAGGTGGGGCAGTACATAGATGGAACTACGGGTTTAACCCTGGCGATATTCCTAAGATGGTAAAAGCTGGTCCAGACAATGGATGACACCTGAGAATCAAATGACAATCCGCTGTTGAAGGTCACGTCAAGATTTCACACCCTAGAGGAGGCCTTCAATGGCACAGATCCCAGAAATAAACTGGTTTCAGAGCCAGAGGCCATCCTGTTCCGCCTTCTGTTAGACTCCACCACCAGTACCTCCATCTTATCAGGGTTCAGTCACAACCAGCTGGAGGCCATACAGTCATTCATCTCTGCAAGGCAGCTATTTAGTACTTCCACTGCACTAGAGGAAAGGTACAACTGGGTATCATCGGCATAGCAATGAAAACCCACACCGTATTTCCTAATGAGCTCATCTAGGGGCAACATGTACATGGCAAACACTGGTGACAGGACAGACCCCTGAGGTACTCCACACGGCAGGAGGCTAGAGTATGAGGAGATATTCCCCATCACTACTCTCTGCCTCCTGTTCATGAAGTTGGACTCGAACCAGCAGATGACAGAACCAGTGAGCCCGCAAAATTTCCTCAGGTGGTTGAGCAACATACAATGGTCTACTGTGTTAAGGTGGAGGAGATCTAGAACGACGAGAATCGTCTCCCATCTCTAGCCTGAGGTGGTCATTACGAACCTGATGTAATGCAGTTTCTGTACTGTGCCTCGCACAGAAACTGGACTGGAATGGCTCAGAGATTGAAGGCCATGAGGTGCTCCTCAAGTTGCTGCATCACAACCTTCTCAACAACTTTACCCAAAATGGGAGGTTGGAGATAGGATGGTAATTCGCCTTGATGTCAGGGTCCAACTATATATTTTTCAGGACATGACGAACCAGGACCTCCTTCAAGGCATCTGGAAAAATTCTCTCCGACAGAGAGCACCGGACAAACAGTGTCAATACATCTCATCGAGAAATGCGTCGGCACTGAGTCCAGTTCACAATGTGTGTGCTTTAACCCAGAAGCAACCCCAATGATCTCAAACACCTCCACTGGTTTAAACTCCCCCCAACTAGGAGGACAGACCAGATGTGAGAGAAACAGCCAAGTTGCCCCCCCCCAATGGGAATCCAAGGTTGGAGCAGGATGGGTGGAGACCGATACCCCCAACCCGACACTGGGTGTGCTTGGCAGACTTTCCGGTGCAGGCAAGCTGGTTCCCCGGCCCTGGACTTCTTGAAGCCAGAACTAGCAGGCTTAGGCTTGGGCCTGCCCTGCAGGAGGCTGTGGCGGTCTGGATGGGGGTGCCAGGTAGGTAAAGAACTGAAAGTGCTTCTTGTTTTTCTGGCCCTTAGGGTCCTTTTGAGAGGACGTAACTGAATCCAGAGTGGAGTTGAATCTCTATTCAAGTAAAGTGACCATCCACTCCCGGATCAAACAGGTCAGAACACAAGAAGGGGACATCTGCCAACCTATGTTGGGCATCTGCCGAAAAGGTGCAGAATCCTCAACCATGTCCTATGCAGCATGGCGATGGCAGCAGCCACGGGTCTGGTGCAGAAATTGCCTATATCCAAGGCCGTTTTGAGCCATTTGGCAACCGAACATCCCTGGTCTCAGATCATCTTTATCGCCAACTGCAAGTCCACAGGGAGGCAGGAAAGAACCTGGTCCAAAATTCCCATGAGAGCATGGGAGAAGTTGGCCATCATGACTGTTGAACTAGCCTGCCAAAGGTCCAGGGAGAAGACGGCTTAGACTTTCTTTGCCGCATGGTCCAGTTTTTCTTGGACTCCTTGCTGGAGTGCTTATAGACATCCCCGACATTGCCCGTACTTAGTAACACAGAATCAGTCACTAGATGAAAGGTGGTCGGTGAAACCGGGTGGAGACCTAGTAGGGACCGCATATTTGTGGACCATATGGGCTGAAGGCACTGGGCAGGACCCTAGATGCTGCCACAGCTCGAGACCAGGACCGAGAATGGCTTCCACCTCTGGGAAGGCAACCCCCAGGGAGTTATTCCTGTCCAGGATTTCAGTCAGGAGGTACTTGGCCTGCTTCTGGACTGGGATCCCCATGGACTCAGAGATCAAGCAAAGACCCAAAGGAGACCAGTCCATGCTCGGTGGTGAGCTCCTTGAAGGACTCCCGGTCGAAGTCCAGGGCCCAAAGAGAATGCATGGAGGAGTCCTCCAAATCCTAAGACTCCTCGAATATTGCCCTCGGCAGAATCCCTCTGGATAACCCACAGTTCCTACGTGTGAGTTATTTTCATGGAGAGCTGACTGGGGACATCAGAACGAGGGCAGAAAGCCTTGTATGGGGCCCCATGCAAATGCTGTGGAGGCAGGGGCTCCACCCAAATGGGAGGAGAAGCCAGGGTCAGCTCAGCTGGGGTACCTGGAGCGGGCTGCTGCAAGGATGGCCACAGAAGCACCGGGGGCCGAGGTGGGGCACGCCTGTGGCCGAGGATCCACTGCTGCCATACTAGCCCTTCATAATACCGCAATTTGCAGCAGAGCCAGTCTTCGTCCAAAGACAAGAAGATGAAGAGCGCAGGTGGCACTTCTTAGTAGACACCCAAGAATGGGAACACCAAGATTCCCTAGATCTTTACTGAAAGTGAGATAGTCAACTATCAGGTCAACAGGAAGTAGACACAGGGGAAGGCACCATGCAGTTAACTGGAGCCAGGCCCCGAGGAACACCCGAGTTACTCTCCCAGTGGGGACATCCGAATCAGCTTGCCTGTCCGGCCCCTCCTGATAGAGGACTGTGAGGACCAGAGTCCTAGAAAATGAGTCGCCCCCACTGTACTGCAGACAACAAGCAGACCGGGTCGAGAAAGATCTCAGAGTACACAGAGCCACACAGAATACACAGGGCCAGCAGCCTGGACCAAGACAACAGGAGCATCTGCCTTTTGAGCCAGAAGCAGAATCGAGGGAGCGGGATGAGTGCGCTGCTCCTGGTCCCATGACCTGCAATACCACCTCTTAGATCCTCGGAAGGCCCTCCCTGAGAGTAGGAAGAGACTGGCAAGTCCCAGTATACTCCGGAGAATGTAGCATCCAAGCCCACAGGGAGAAGCGTGGGGACGGAAGCTGCGCCCACTGCACCCTGAGCCGCAGCCTCTTTCAAAGGGGATAGATGAGCCAGCCCGCCAGCACAGTGGTAGAGCTACCGCTTGAGACGCCAGCGACCCAGGTTCGGGAACGGACTCTGATTGCTGGAGGTCTGGCTGGGGGAGGAGGATCGAGCACCTACTGGCTGCTCTTCTCCAGGGAGGGTGGTATGCCTATCCTGCTGCTCTGCCACCTGGGTGACCATGGGTGGAGTTGCAGTGGGATGGCACGAAGCAGGTGGGAGGATGTCGGCCCAGGAGCCGGAATGCCTACAAGTTACTATATACTCCGCCCCTAGGCTTCCCTAGCATGCCGGCATCCTATGGGGGCAGCACCAAACGCCTGGAGATGGGACCTGGCTGCCTGAGCAATCCATAACCAGGCTTCATTAAGGGCCTGGGCAGACCACCTGACACACTTACGGACTGGAGGGGGACTCTGGGGGGGTCTCTTCTCCCTGCCTGGGGAGAAAACCACAGCAGGATGGGGGTCAGTCTGCCGGAAACCGATAGAGTTACCTGGGGAGGAACTACCGGAGCGCGCACAGCCTAGGGCTCCCCGAGGATAGCAGTCTGGAACAGTAAGGGGGTATAAAAGAAGATTAAAAAAGGCGGTAAGATGGCCCACCAAATCCACTGCCGAAACCACCTTACGGGCATCCTTGGAATGAACAGAAAGATCCTGTTTGTCCGGGCAGCCTAAGATGAGGCGGGCACAATGGTCCTCCAAACATGAAGGGCTGAAGGGACCAGCACAGGCCACAAGCCTGTGGATTGTGCTGGGCCCCAAGGCAATACACGCACAATGCATGGGGATCAGTGTGCAACACTTTCTGGTTACAAGCGACACACCGCTTGAACCCAGGACCAACTTTTTGGTCGTCGCACCCCACTGGAAAGCTAATATCCAAAGCGTAATTTGTAATACCAAAAATCGAAAGGGTTAATAGTTGAAGACCAAAATGGGCCTACATCGTATGCAGGAGCTGCGAAGGACACATGATGCTTTCAGTGGAAGGGAAGATCGGACATCACCGAGTGAGGCCAAGGAGGATACCACCTGGGTGGGTGAGAGGAGCTTAGCTTGAAGGCCCCTGGCAAGAAATAAAGGGAAGGTTAAGAACTGCCCAAGTGTAGACAGTGCACCATATCCATGTCCCTAAAATAACACCTTATTTTATTTTCACTTTGTAAACGGGAGTGCACTGGCATCAAGTGCTTTTTCAGTCACGACCTGGGTGCAATTGCACAGACATTTAAGGACATACATTCAAATGTTTGGGTGCTTGTTGCAGAAAATTAAACACATTGATTGAAAATTACATACTTGATTACATACCTGTGGCACATAGAAAGTGCAGCGGATTAGTGCAGATACTACATTGACTGTAGATGCATAGGGGTATGAACAAGGGATTATTTACACAAAGTAATCACAGACACCTTATTATGCAAATGCCAAAGGCCGCAGCCCTGGCAGAAGCATCAGAAACATAAGCCAAGTGCAACAAATGTTTGCCAACCTCAAGAGTAGCAGATAATGTTTTAAGTAAACCATTCTTGGCAGAATCATCAGGGCCCTGGGCAGCAGTATGAGTAGCTTTCCATAGGCTGTCCTGGTATTTAATCACAGGGGCTTGGTGAGTCTCAATCCTAAGTGCAAGAATATAGGGCAAAGTATGCTTGCCCATTACATCCAGTGCCCTAGATTTCATGTTATTTTTTAAATTATGTCCCCTTCTAAACTGCAGCAGAACCACTCCTTCAGGATCCTTCAAGGTACCTCTGTCTAGACGTACTACCATACTATCCCCTTAACTCTGCCTCCATGCCGCCTCAGATTGCCACCCAGGTAGGTGGGAGGAGAGCAACCCTTTCTACCCCCCCAACCTGCAGGAATTATCGTCAGGCGGTGGCTATAGGTTTCCGAGTTAGATCCTTTGTGGTGATACCGGAGGCAGTCACTGGGCCAGCTGCAGGATCTTTTCTGTCGTTTCTCCTGTCCCCGAGGACGTCGGCACACAAAGATCCAAGGAGCATGTTCATGCAAGGCATGCTGCCGCTCCGAATCTCTGCTGACGTCCTCCCCTCCCACAGCACCCCTCAGTTGCTCCTTTGCCTGTGGTCAACCCAGGTGGCAGTACTGCAGCGGGGGCAGTGACCCTCCCTCCCCAGAGGGGAGCATCCTCTGGGATGCTCAGTCCTCCTCCCCTTGGTAACCTGAGCTCATTCCCAACCCCGGGACGCCAGTGCTGTGGGCAGTAGTGCTACCAGTGTCCTAGATTCTTTAAGGGTAATGCGCTCATGAGTCTAGAGGCTTTAGACCCATCATGAGCAGCCATGATAACTACAGAGTTCATTTCAGGCTGGTTAGCATAATAAGACTTGGCAGATGGGGCAGGATAAATGGGTTACTCACCTGTAACTGTAGTTCCAGGAGTGGTATATGGTTCACATCCACATGATGGCAGTTCTTCCTTTAAGAGCCAATTCACTGGAATATTTTAATTTTATATAGGAAACTGTTGCTACAAATGAAACCATTAGGGCTAGAAAGCCCTATTTAAAAGGTGGTCCTGTTCGAGAATACACTTTCAATCCATGCAAGAAGTTAATATTTAATCACATACAGTACAAACATAATAGGCAAATGCAAGTACTATAAAAACATGCAATACAGCAGCTTTTAAGTGTTTCATTAAATAAAGCTGCTCCCACCACCCGGGTGGTATAAACCTCCACTCCGCACTAACGTCAGATCTTGCAGGCTGGAAGCAGGGACCAATGTGCCACTTGCCAGGGGAGGTCAGGTGGGTGGTGTGGACGAGAACCATATACCACATTTTTATAGGGGCATGGATATGGTTCACTTATTCATATGATGGCAGACTTCCAGCAGTTCTCTGGAAGGAGGAGGAAAGGTGTGCACCCCTTCCACAACAGGTGTGACATTTCACACCTGCACATAGCTCGAAAGACCTGCTCACAAGCACTGCCAGTACCAGCATTAAGCCCCATGGTGGTGGCTCACACACCAGCAGGGACAAGTGGTCAAAGCCCTTAAAGAAGAGGTTGACATCTTCTCCTGCAACAGTCAGCATACCAGACAGTGCTCGGTATCTAGAGATGGTCACAAGTGCATCTTAAGGGTCAGCGCGGTCCCAGCTGGGACAATGCCAGAGGTACTCCAAAATGCTAGCCACAGGGCAGGCCATGGGATCAAGCTCCTGACCCAGACACCAAATGAAAAACCTTTCCCCATTTTCAGTCATAACACTGGCGAGTCAACTCTGAGAAGCTTCCATAACATGGAGACATTCTCTGAAAAACCCAGAGCCTGGAACTCTAGCCACTCGGGAACCAGGCTGTGAGGTGCAGGACCATCCCCCATTGTCTGATCAGCAGATCCAGGTGAAAAGGCAATTGCCATAAAGGCCTGCTGCCGAGGCTTAGGCAAGGCAACATTTATTTCTTAGGAGCCCAATCCCAGGGGCTCTGGGCGCCTTACAAATACAAACATTCAAAGAAATGGGACAGTGCATAAATACATAAATATAGCTAAAAAATAAATACAATAAAACAAGCTGAGAGCAGAAAAAGGCAGGCATTACAGATACATCAAATAGTTCTTTACAGCTCTAGATCTGGGAATGCCAGAGCAAACAAACTGGTCTTCAGGCGGGCCTTGAAAACATCAACTGAAGAAGCCTCCCCAACAGCTAGTGGTAGCGAATTCCACAAGACAGGGCCGGCAACACTAAATGCCCTGTCACCGGCAGTTTTTAACCTCGTCCTGGGAATTGCGAAGAGGCCCCTAGAGGAGGAACGGAGGGAGTGGACAGGAGCGGCAGGTGTAAGGAGGTCAGACAGATAGGGCCAAGTCCATGTAGGGCCTTAAAGGTTAGCAAACACACCCTGAAGAGAACCCGCCACCTGACCGGCAGCCAGTGCAGTTTGCGCAACACCAAGGTAACATGACTGAACTTAGAAAGTCCCGTCAGCAGCCTGGCGGCAGCATTCTACATCAGCTGCAGCTGGCAGAAGGTACCTCAGAGACCCTGAAGTAGAGTGCAGTACAGTCAGGGGCCCCGAGTTTTCTGCGATTCAGCGGATGCGTAAACCCAGCGGAAATATCCGGCGATTGCCATCACCAGAAATTCGCGGCCGCCCAGCGGAACAAGCGCCGCTTCATTTGCCGGCCAGGGGTGCCCAACTCGCCGGCTTCACTCTCCCCAAAAGCATGCCACGCTGGGAGCCCACCCCAGCGTGGCAAAGCTCCTTGCCGACGGGGTGCCCAATCGTCGCGTCAGCGTCCCCCCTTGTGTGTAATTAAAAAAAAAAAAAACCTTCCATCGTTGCTTCTTTTTGCCCCTCCACCACCCGCACCCACCCTCTGCATACCCACCTCCCCACACCCCTCACCCCATACTTACCTCCGGACTCCGGCGGGACGATCTTCGGTGGACCGGGAACACGTCTGCACTCTTCAAAGCCGACCGCGAACTGAGGAAATGCCGGTAAGCTGTATAATGGGCTAGATAGGAGGGGTTCAACTTAATTGCATATCTCAGGCATTTTTGGGAATTTTTGCACCAAATTTTCAACATGGGGTTTTTGGGACCCCTTCTCATGAATGATGTCACTGTCATGGCGTTATTCGGGCTCGAAGGGTGATTTCGCGCAGTGACTGCTAAATCACCCTCTCGGGACCGGCATTAACGCCATGACAGTGACATCATTCATGAGAAGGGGCCCAAACTCTATGTTGAAAATTTGGTGCCAAAATTCCAAAAATGACCGTTTAACGAGCGCATGCTGAGCAGTTCCCACGCAGGCTCGTAAGTTGGCGAAATTTCAATATTTTCACTCCAGGTTTCAACATTGCCATTTCACCACACTGTCTTATGAGTAGTACAGCTGTCATTTTCACATCTCACCCAAATGTGTTTCCACCCTTGTAGCGCAGAATGGCGCAGTCAGTATCATGAAAGCAAATCAATGAAGGACAAATTAAGAAAATCACAGTGACACTGTTCATGAGCAGAGGTCTTGAAATGGCTATGTTGAAAATTTGAGTGAAAAAATTCTAAAATGACTGTTTTCTGACGTCGTTGCGCAGTTCATACGCTCATAGGTTTCGTAATTTTCAATATTTCACTCCAGATTTTCAACATTGCCATTTTCCACACCTTCTTATAGAGTAATACAGCTGTCATTTTTTCACATCTCACGCCAAATGTGTTTACTTTATGCAAAGCGCACAATAATCATGATCGGTGTGCGAAATCAATGTTCGGACAGATTAATAAAATCACAGTGATACTGTTCATGAGCAGAGGTCTTAAACTGGCTATGTTGAAAATTTGGTGACAAACACCCATAAAATGACTGTGTTACGAGCGTGCACTGTGTCAGATATGGCAAAAAAAATTAAGGGTAAAAATGTGCCGCAGAATTGCCGCAGAAATTGGTGTTGAGTGCCGCAGAAGTTCTGCGGCAAATGAGAACCCTGCCGCAGAACTTTGCTCCGATGTGCCACAGAAAAATCGGGGCCCTGATTACAGTAATCAAGCCTGGATGTCACAAAGGCATGTACCAAGGTAGGGTGGTCCTCAGGCAGAACTAGGGGTTTGATCCCGGCGATATTTCTCAGATTATAAAAACTGCTTTGGACAACGGACAATACCTGCGGTTCAATTGTCACTCCATCATCGAGGAACATGCCCAGATAGTGCACCATAGAGGAAGCCATTAATGACGTTGGCCCCAGGAAAATACCTGTTGCCGTGCCACACAATCCTATCATGTCTTTGGTTCAACTCCACCACCAGTACCTCCATCTTATCAAGGTTCAGTTGCAACCAGCTGGAGGACCTCTAGTCATTAATCACAGCCAGGCAACTATTAAGCACTTCTACAGTGTTGGATGTCCCAGGGGCAAAGGAAAGATACAACTTGGTATCATCTGCATAGGAATGAAAACCCATGTTGTATTTCCTAATGAGCTCACCCAGGGGCAGCATGTACACAGCAAACAACATTGGCGACAAGACTGAACCCTGAGGTACTCTGCAGGACAGGAAACTCAAGGAGGAGGAGACTCTCCCCATCACCACCCATTGCCTCCTGTTCAAAAGATAGGACTCAAACCAGCAGATGACAGTGACGACAAGCCCACAGTACTCCCTGAGACAGTAGAGTAACACAACGTAGTCCACTGTGTCAAATGCTGAGGAGAATGAGAATAGACCCCCCTCCTCTATCTCTCGCCCTGAGGAGGCCATTGTGCACCTGAACAAACGCCATTTCAGTGCTATGCCTTGCACGAAATCCAAATGGAAGTGGCTCATAGATGTCAAAGTCACAAGGTGCTCCTCAAGCCGTTGTGCCACAATCTTCTCTACAACCTTACCTTCCAAAAGGGGAGGTTGAAGCGATAAGTCATGGTCGGCAAGATGACAGGGTCCAAAGATGGTTTCTTCAGAAGGGTCTCACCAGAACCTCGTCGAGGAATCCAGGAGTCCCACCCGACAGAGCACCGGACAACCATTGTGAACTCCGGCCAATGGAAGGGACACATCCCATCAAGAAATGCATCGGCACTGGGTCCAGTTCACAATGTGTGTGCTTCAGCCCGGAAGCAACCTCAATGACCTCTGCCACCTCCACTGTTTAAACTCACCCCAAACAGGCACAGTACTACTGCGACGCCCACGGTGATGACTGCAGGCCATACTCCTAGGAGCGCTAGATACCACAACTGTCAAGGTCAGTCCAAAGCTTCGAGGATCATCCACGCCTCACTCTACACCTTTACCACCACCTTATGGATCAGGGGAAAGGGAGAAAAGGCATACAGGAGGCCTGGGGTCCATGGCCTCAAAGGCATCCCCCTCCAGTGTTCCTGACTGTGGTGGGCAGGCACAAACCAGCATCAATTTTGTGTTCTCCCAGGAGGCAACAGGTCCACAAGTGGGGTGTCCCACAGGGGAACAGGTGGTTCATCACCTCTTGATGCATGTACCACTCGTGTGATATCTTGCCCACCTGGCTGAGAGTGTGCCAGCTGATAGTCTGCTCCTGTCACATGAACCGCCAGGAGAGCTGCACCCCAGCTGCGCATAAGGATGCGGATGCAGAGGGCCTCCCAGCACAAGGGAAGGGAATGTATTCTGCCCTGCCTGTTCAGGTAGAACATGGTCGTGGTGTTGTGCATTTGGACTTGCACGATCTGACCCTTGACTAGAGGGGCAAACTCCATCAGAGCTAGCCATAGTGCACGGAGCTCCATCAGTTTGATGTGGTGATGGGATTACCTAGCTGACCATAAGCCATGGATACTGTGGTTCCCTTGGTGCAATCTGCATCCCAAAGATGCCTCTGTCGTAAACATGAGTCTGTTCTGGGCAGACAAATGGGACTCCTTCCTCCAGATGTTCTGGAATCAGCTATCACTGGATGGCATCCCATATTGACTGGGTCACTGTGACCTGCTGGTCCAGGTGCCCTAGCCATTGGAACTACTATTGACTGCCCATCTCCCACTGCAGACACTGCATTTTCTAGCAAGTCCATCAGACTATGCTGGTGCAAGATGCCATGTACCTCAGCAGCCTCAGGGAGTCCCGGGCAGGGCATGAGCACAAACCTGAAGCGATCGGGCAAAGGAGGAAAGATCCGTTGCCCAGTCCGCTGGAGGTGGGTCTTGGACCCTATGAGTCTAGCTGTGCCCTGCCAGATCACCAGTGAGGGGTCAGTTCGGACTTGGCCGGGTTGCCCAAAAGGTCCAAGTCTCTGCAGGTCTGGAGGTCCGGTCCTTGGTCCACTCCACTGTTTCTTTGGACAGCCCAGCAATCAGCCAGCCATCCAGGCAGGGGATAAACCCGATGCCCTGGTGCTGCAGGAAAGCTGCCACAACTGCTATGCATTTACTGAAGACCCTAGAAGTTGAGGAAAGGTCAAATGGTATGACCTCGAACAAACAAAGCAGCCCTTCTGCACGGAACTGGAGGTACAGTCAGTGGGACAGATGGGTTGGGATGTGGAAGAATAAGCCAGAGGTCAAGGGAGCAGAACTACATGCCCTGCTCCAGAGATAGTGTAATCTGGTTCAGTGTGACCAACCTGAACTTGCACTTCCCTAGAAACTGGTTCATATCGTGAAGATCCAGTATGGGGGCAACAGCCCCCCCCCCCCACCATGTCTGTTTTAGGACCAGCAAGTACCTGGACACATACCCTTGACTGACCAGGACATCTGGGACACTGGCTATGGCTTGTTTTGCAAGGAGCTGAGCAATGTATCCCTGAGGGCAGGCAACGTGTCCTGGGACAAAGGATTCCCTTGGGCGTGGATCCATGAGGCAAAGGATCTCAAAATTGGGACAGAGCCCTCTGCTAACCACCTTGAGAACTCACTTGTCCACAGTGATGGCGGACCAGTGAGCCAGAAATGGTAAAGCTGACCCCACCAGGGATAAGACAGGGACAGAGACTGCTGTGGCTGAAAGGGTCGAAACTGAAAGGCCTTTTGTTTTCAGTCTTTCTGGTCCTTGGGTTGAAGCCACAGAATCCAGGATGGCGCTTGACTTAATCCTCATGAGATGCCCATCTACCCCTGGGCCAAAGGGGTCGGTGTCCAAGAAAGGGACATCGGCCAACTTGTGCAGGGTGTCTGCTGTGAAGGTGGAGATCTTCTGCCAGTTCTTGTGATGCATCGGCACAGCTGCTGCCATGGCACAGGTGGAGGTGTTGCCCATGTCCAAGGCCATCTGGAGCTGGTGTTCAGACAGTGTTTGACCTCTGTCTCTCGATTACCTTCACCGGGAGCTGCCTGTGGGCAGGCAAGTATGGGAGGACATTATCGAGTCCTCCCAGCATGAAGTGACCAAAGTGGGCCATCAAAGCGTAGCTCACCCAACAGACCACAGGACGACACGGCATAGACTTCCTTGGCTGCATGGTCAGGCTTCTTTTGACTCCTTTGTCAGGGGGCTTGTCCACATCCCCAGTATTGCCAGACTTCCAGAAAACGGAATCTGAGACCAGACCCTTGGCAGAGGGGTGACAGATCAGAAAATTCAGGCAAGGAGCTGGTAGGGACTACATACTTACAGACCATATGGGCAGAGGGTGCCAGGCAGGAATCTGGATGCTGCCAAACCTCCAGAGCCAGTCCCAGAATGGCCTTGGCGAAGGGAAAGGCAACCCCCAGGGATTCACACTTATCCAGGATGTCACTGAAGGGGTACTTCGCCCTCTTCTGAACTGGCTCCAAAGGAACATTTGTTGTCTCAGACATAAGTTGGAGGAGCACACAAAAAGACATCGGCCCGTGGTCAGTTCCTCTATCGATTCCCAGACAGAGGCATGCGTCATTGAAGGTTGCATGGAGGATGCATCAGAGTCATCTGAGGATTCTTCAAAGATGGCCCAGGCCAATTACTATTATGGACCACCCTAGAATTAGAGTGGGTAATTTTCATGGACGTCCAGCTTGGCAAGCCAGTGCACAGATGGGAGTGCTTCACAGGAGCCCCCACACAGGCTGCAGTGGAGGCAGGTCCACCAACAATGGTGGATAGATGTGTGTTGTGGACAACTGTCCCTAATGAACTGGCATGTGCTTCAATGGCACTGGCCAGTTGATCATAGGGGCTGGGGGTAGAGCCCTACATGGCTCTGCCAAGGCCCACTGCTGCTAGAGGAGCTTCTCAGAGTCCTCAGCCACCTGCAGAGCCTCCCTTCATCCAGAGATGTAGAGGATGAGGAGCACTGATGGTAACACCTCCTGGCTGAACAGAGGTCGAGAGCTCAAGAAGCCCATCAACCTCGACCTGTACCTCGACTGTTGACCATTGCTGAGCAGCAGCTATCTCAGCCTGGCCTACCTTCTGATGCCTAGGCTTCACTCCCGAACCCGGAGAGTTTGCACAGCAGTGCAGTTCGCTGCTGCTGGACCATCAGGGCGCCCCATCCCCACCCTGCTTGACAGTCACGTACCTCACTTCCACAACATGCTCAGCCCCCCAAAAAAAAAAACAACTAGTTTGAGAATCAGAGGATCATGTTAACCCTGTGTCTTCCTGGTAGAGACCAGACATTTTGTAATGAATACAAGAATAACTAGAATTATACAATGGCAGGAAAAAATCCTGGAACCCGACTGGCTGTCTGCCCTTGGCAGCAGTGAGGTTATCCGAGCACAACCTCACTGTATTGATTTCTTGGATTTTTTTTTTTTACCCACTTCTTTTCATACACAAAGATATATTGCCACAATAAAAATCTACTAAACATTTTTTATTTTTATTTTGTGTAACAAGCCATTATATAATAGCAATAATGCACTCCAGGGTGTGAGTTGTGCTGGGATAACCTCACGTCTGGGACGCTGGACACACTCTGACAGTGGCCTCATGCCCAACCACCCAGGCGTGAGGTTATCCCAGCACAACCCACACCCTGTTGTGCATTATTGCTTAAATAACAAATGGGGTGGTAGTTAGAACAACTCATTTCTGTCTTGTCCTTAAAAACACTTCCACTGAATGAAAGTGATGCCCAATTAGTAATAGTGCCTTAAGCCATACAAACCATCACTTCTATTCCTTTTCTGAAAAAGAAAAAAAAAGGAGAGGGACAGATACACATATACTAGGCTCTCCAATTTACTTTGACGGTCCTGCACCCCCTATATATAAAAATGGGGGGTGTCCCCTGTATGTAAAAATGGGGGTCCCAAGAAATAGTCTAACAGTCCTGGAGTGTACACTTACGGTAGAAAGTGCCACAATTCAGCACTTCGCAAAATTACAGAAAAACTTACTGCAGCTGCAGGAGAGAAGTGTCAAATTGAGGAAAATGAGTTCTATATTTTAACCAACATCCTGAACTACCTGCTGTATGTGAAGGATACAGATCTCCAACTTCCAAAGAGACTGTGTGTACAAGTACTTTGTTTGGCCAGGCAGGTTACAAGAATTACCTTCAGAAAGCTTTTGGCAGCCTTCCGGCACTCCTGGTAATACTCCCGGTAAGTGATGGTCTGCCACTGGCCGTCCTGCTTCACACCCAGGGCAGGCCTGTCACCCCACTTCTGTACAGTCTGAAGGAACATCTGGTGAACAGTCAAGGGTGGGATGGCAGCTAGTCCAGATTCTTCCATCCGCAGTTTCACTGCTCCATCACGACGTGCTGTCCACAATCTCTCGGCCGGAGCCAGCAGAAGTGACTCTGCTGTCACTGCTACATCCTTTGGAGCACCTGGAGTCGCCTCACCTGTGGAGAACAAGGGACATGGACAAGTAGCCATTAGTCAGAGCTCTTATTTGTACTCTGCCTGCTACAGAGTTGACAACCTGATGCAGACCTACCCTCTTCCAGCATACCAAACTCCACCCCAGAGCTCACTTAGGACACACGCGACTGCATAAATCCTACTAGTACTGGTGTAGTATTTCTCCTGTTCTTTGCTACTTTATATTCTCTTCTCCCTGAAAACAATGGTGCATTGTCCGGGTCTAATATAGCTATACAAAGGAGATTTAACATTTTCAGTTCTTGTCAAGCCATACCTAAATCCTGCTCCTGAACCACCTGGTACATGCAAAGCACTAACAGCTGACGTTTCCTTGGTAAACTTGCACAGATCACTGGATTTATTTATCAAAAGGTTACCACCACACTGTCTCCACACCTCAGTTTCCTGACGCACAAATGTTGTCCACTGGTCTCTACCACCTTGTAGTACATACTTGGAGAGGGTTTGGGGTTTATTAGAAGATCTGGCACTCTGTAGCTAAACACCTGGCATCTGCTGTGGAGCGATCAGGTTACAGCACTTTCCACAAAATGCCTAAAGCAGCTCGTCTCCTAGATCATTCTGAACAGCACAATCCTATTCTGAACCCCTGTGGATTAATACTAGTCATGCCACCCTACTACACGTGGAAGATCCATCTCGCAGCCCGGCTAGAGTAGTCTCAAAGCACTACAGTCACTGCTCTCAAACTGCAGCGATAAGTGCTGCCTTCTACTGCAGGTAGGACAATGGGAGGGCTCTACTTCATAAGTGGACAAATGCCACGGCCACCCCTCCTCTGCAGCTTTGGAAAGCATGCTCATTTTCACTAGTTTGCCCTGAAGCACCTGCAGCAAGCACTCGGTGCAGAAGAGTATGTCGGACACCAGGAGCAGTGCCTTGTGGCCCTAAACTAAACACTACCTTAACCATCTTGTCAACCGTGGACACCGTGTACCTAACAGAATGCACTTCCTGAACCCTGCCTCTTTCCTTTCCATAACGAATTGAGACAATGGAGCAGGAAGTCAACCATGAGGGAACAAAAATGGGTTAAAACTGAAGTAAAACTGAGAAAATGTGCAAAGAAGCCTGCATACAAGCAGCATACTATCCTAATTTACTAGCAGGAGCTGTAAAAGGAGACTGGTTCCTTTCACGGAAGGAATAATCAGAGTACAAAGGAGCAGAGCTGGGGATTACATGGTTTGGTGATAGGTCCAAAATGTGGGTCAAACCAAGTTGCCTCCAGATGGATGACATTTGGAGCTACCCAACAAGCTCCTTCCAACTCGAGATACCATCCCCTCGGTGGATTCTTTGTATTGCATAGCAAAACACAAAACAAAAACAGTGGGGTAATGCTAGCCATTTTCAGAAATGCTTAGCAACAGACTGCTTACCATTTTTGAGTGACTCCATGACAGTACACAAACAATTTTTTACATTCTTCTAATCAATCTCTGCCAAGTGCTGTGCATTTTGACGATTAGCACTTTTCGCACATCATACTACTAATCTTTTTTTTGCAGCTTATTTAAAACCCTGGTTTCTGGACAAGCTAGAACTGTGGGGATAATGGGAAGGGGAGGGGCGCACAGCTGACTGATACTCACATGCATTGTGTTGGGGCTGAAAAGCAAGGACAAAATGTATGCTACAGCCTCCAGAGTCAAAAACTTAAACAGAAAATAATGTTAGTGAAAGATGAAGGGTTGCTGACAGCACTAGTGGTTGAAGCCTTAACTTCATCTGTTAGTCAGCAGCAGTGTGGGATGCTGCAGTTGAACCCAAATGCTGTAGTCAGGAAATCCCAAAATACAGGTTACTCACCTGTAACAGGAGTTCTAGGAGTGGTATATGTTGTTCATCCACACTTACTGGCAGGTTCCTTGCCGCTTTAAATCTCTTGGAAGGTCTTCAAGCTGGCTCCTCCCACCCACCCAGGTGGTAAAACTCTTAACTCCACCCCATGGGCCAGATCTAGCCTGCTGGAAGACAGGTTGCGTGAAGCGGGTAGGTGGTGGGTGGTGTGGATGAACATATACCACTCCTAGAACTCCTGTTACAGGTGAGTAACCTGTATTTCTAGGGACGTGGATATGTTGTTCAATCCACACTTACTGGCGAGACTCCTAGCAGTTCTCCGGAAGCAGGGAGGCAAGGCGGCACCCCTACTTGGGAAATAAGGACTGGAGACCAAGGTCCCAAAACCAGCATTGCGGTGTGACTCAAGGTCGATGTGGTAGTGGGTAGCGAAGGTGTGCAGGAACTTCCAGGTAGCAGCCCTGCAGATTTCCTTGATAGGGGCGTCCCTGGATGCAGCCACAAGCAGCAGTATGGCGGGTAGAATAAGCTCTTATCCCTTTGGGAGGCTCCATGCCCGCCAACCTATAGCAGAGATCTATGCAGGAGGTGACCCACCTGCCTATCGTCGCTTGGATGCAGGTCTCAAGTTCAAGTTTATTGCAGGAAAACTCCATTGAGCAAGCTCATTCACAAGGAGGTCCTGTGACATGTACACCGATAACAGCATAAATAAAAAATAAAAATAATCGATAGACAATAATATAAAAGCGTATGCATGTGATCATATAATACAAGCAAGATATTACATCACGAGGACACCACATCGGATGATGAGCAAACAAGTGGTATGAAGTGATGAACATTTCCAGGTAGTACACTAACAATGCAAGACATGGTAACTGGTATTTGCAATACATACATTTTAGTAAATTGAGCAGGTGCGGCTTCAGTGTAGGCGACAAACAGCTGGCGAACCTCTCCCCGAACTTCACCGTCCGCTCCTTATAATAAGAGGTGCTCTTCTAGGGTCCAAGTATGGAGCCTATATTAGACCTCAAGGTGTGACTGGGGTAGAACACCGGCAGAGTCAACACCTGGTTAAGGTGAAACTCCGACACCACCTTCGGAAGGAATTTCGGGTGGAGGCGCAGGACAACCTTATCCCTGTGGAAGACCACATAAGGAGACTCGATGGAAAGCGCCTGGAGCTCTCCCATCCTTCTGGCTGATGCGATAGCCACCAAGAAGGCGGTCTTCCAAGACAGGTGAGAGATGTCACACCTGTGCATCGGTGTGAATGGCTTGCCCATGAGCTTAGCCAATACCAGCAGTAGATCCCACGGAGGTGGAGGTTCTCACACAGGAGGGCATATGTGATCAAGGCCTTTGAAAAAGCGCCCAACCACCTTCTCCTGCGCCACTGACTGCTTGCCGGCCACGCCGGTAAGCAGAGATGACTACTGGAGTGCTTAAAAGGTAGTCGAGCTGCAGCCCTAGCTGAGAAAGGGACCACAGGTAGTCCAGAATGCTAGCCAAGGAACAGGAAGAAGGGTCCAACCCTTTATCCTGACACCAAATGGAGAATCTCTTCCATTTGAAGGCATAGCATTTCTGGTAGACTCCTTATGGGATGCCTCAACGATGCTGAGGACCTCGTCAGAAAGACCCAAGGCCTGGAACTCTAGCCACTCAGGAACCAGGCCGTCAAGTGCAGGGACTGAAGGCCCAGGTGGAGTACCTTCCCCTTGTTGACTGAGATCAGGTCCGGGTGGGCTGGAAGCCGCCTCGGGAGCCTGGAGCTGAGGCTGAGGAGATCTGGATACCAGAACTGGCAGGACCAGTCTGGGGCTACCAGAATAACCTGCGCCTTGTCCCTCTTCGCCTTGAGAAGCACCTTGTGGATCGAGGGAAGGCGTAGAAGAGGCCCGGGGTCCACAGCCTCGAGAAGGCAACCCCCTGCAGCGAGCCCTACTGAGGGGAGTGGGCATGGAACAGCCTCAGCTTCGCATTCTCCCTGGAGGCAAACAGATCCACCTGATGAGTGCCCCAGTGGGAGAACAGATCTTGTACTACCTCCGGCAGGAGAGACCACTCGTAGATGCAGCACCTATCCTGCTTAGGACATCGGCCAGACTGTTGGAGGCTCCTGCCACATGGATGGCTAGGAGAGACGCCTCCAGGCTGATCACGAGAGACCAAGTGTAGAGAGAGCCTCCTTGCACAGAGGCAAAGAGTGCGTCCTGCCCTGCCGGTTGAGGTAGTACATGGCCGTGGTGTTGTCCGTCTGGACCTGGACCACTTGACCCCGTACAAATGAAGCGAAGGTGGTGAGGGCTAGTCGGACCACTCGAAGCTCCAGCAGGTTGATGTGGCATCGAGACTCCAGAGGGGACCAGAGGCCGTGGGCTCTGAGCTCCCCCAGATGGGCAACCCAACCCATCAGAGAGGTGTCGGTCATGAGAGTGATTGTCGGCTCGGGGCGGACAAGCAGGATACCCTCCTGCAGATGAGCTGGAGCGAGCCACCACTGGAGGCTGTTCCACATCTCCTAGTGTGGTCACTGGCGGTCCAGAGGACGAATGCTGTGACCATTGGCAGACCAGCCCCACTACAGGGGATGCATGCTTGGCGAGCCTAGGGCCACACTGGTCTTGAGCCACCATGAGAACTGGGAAGTCCCAGGCAGGGCGCAGTTGCCCAACCAGAAATGATTGTGCAAAGGAGGAAAGGAGCTCGCCCTGTCTGCGGGAGCCGGGCTCTGGCTCGAAAAGAGTCGAGCTCTGCCCCGATGAACTGAATCACCTGCGATGGCACGAGTTCCGATTTGGCCTCGTTGATGAGGCTAATCTGAGAGCAGACATGGAGAGCAAGATCCCTGGACTGCTCCACCTCCAACCTGGAGGGGGCTGCAATCAGCCAGTTGTCCAGGTAAGGGTGCCTCAGGGATGCTGTCACCACTGCCATGCATTTGGTAAAGACCCTGGGAGCTGGAGAGAGGCCGAAGGGCATGGCCCAGAACTCAAAGGGACCCTTCTGCCCTGAAGTGGAGGAATCGCTGGTGAGACGGACGGATTGGGATGTGAAAAAACGCATCCTGAAGGTCCAGAGAACAGAACCACATGCCTCGTTCAAGGATGGAAGGATCTGAGCCAGAGTGAGCATCCTGAAGGTGCGAGACCTTAAGAACTTGTTCGGGTCATTTAGGTCAAGAATGGG
This sequence comes from Neoceratodus forsteri, assembly GCA_016271365.2. Classification (NCBI taxonomy): domain Eukaryota; kingdom Metazoa; phylum Chordata; order Ceratodontiformes; family Ceratodontidae; genus Neoceratodus; species Neoceratodus forsteri. The sequence continues at coordinate 363,419,423 of CM057449.1, read as the reverse complement.
GTGCCAGCCCCCATCCGTTTGGGACAAGAAGTACCTGGACACAAACCCTGGGTCTGGAGGAGGGTCAGTCACCTCCCTGGTCTCTCCTTCTGGAGGAGCAGGGCAATGTCGGCTCGACGAGCCGACAGAGAGGCTGCGGAACCCATAGCCCCCCGTGGGGCAACGGCTTGATAGGATGGGGACTGCTCAAATTCCAGAGGCAGACCCCTGCCGAATACTTCCAACACCCAGCGGTCCGTGGTGATATCGGACCAGGCGGAAAGGAAGTGGCAGAGCCGTCCCCACAGGGAACCAAGGAGGAGTGAAGAGGTTGGGGAGACACCCCTCGACCTGTCACTGGGCAGGCTTGGAGGAAGAGCCGGCCGAGGGAGATACCTGGGCGTTTTCCTCCGGCTTCCTGCTGGAGGAAGCTGCAGGCAGCTTTGGGGTACCAAGTGCGAGCCTGCTGGCCCTGATGCTGGTGATGCAGGGCGGACACGGCCACAGGGGCTGAAAGCCAAAGGGCTTAGCTGCTGCTGGCAGCCTTTGTCCTTCTGGGCAGGCGTCACAGAGTCCAAGGTGATGTTGGACTTCTCGATCCGTTGGAGATGACCTCCACCCCAGGACTGAACAACTCGGTACCCAGGAAGGAACATCTGCCAGCTTGTGCTGGGTATCCGCCATAAAGGTGGAATCCGCAGCCAAGCTCTGCTGTGCATAGGCCACTCAGGCCGCTACTGACCAAACTGCAGTCAGCGATGTCCAAAGAAGTTTGGAGCTGCTGTTTGGCCACCACCCTTCCCTGATCCCGTATCTGCTTGACCGTCATTTGAAGGTCAGCCAGGAGATGAGGAATCACCTCATACAGGGAGCCCAAAAGGGTGTGCGAATAGTGTGCCATCAGGACGGCCGAGCTGGCCTGATGAAGGCCTAGGGAGGAAGCAGCATATACTTTCCGGCCTGGGTAGTCCAATTTCTTGGACTCCTTAATCGGGTGGCTTGTCCATATCCCGAGCATTCCCGGGCGACGCGCTATCGGTCACTACCCTCCACAGAGGGTGCTCCGAAACCAGAGGTGAACCTGTAGGGACAGCATACTTCCGAGCCATCCTGGCCGAAGGTGCTGAACAAGAAGCTGGCCGCTGCCACAGCTCCAGGGCTGGGCCCACAATGGCCTCGGCCACCAGGAAGGCCTCCATAGGGGAATCCCCACGGTCCAGTATCTCCGTGAGGGGGCACTTGGCCCGTTTTGAAACGGGTTCGAGCTTCATCCCAGTGGATTCTGAGATGAGCTGAAGCATACCTAGGAACGAGGATGGGCTTTCGTCCACTAACTGAACCCCAGTGGACTCCAGGTCAAGTGGCCTGGAGAACAAGGAGTCGGCATCAGACTCCGAGGAGTCTGCAAACAGCTGCCGAGTGCCTGAGCCACCCTCCACATGCAGAGGTTGATCGGGAGTGAGGGTGACCAAAAACCTATGGGGAAAACCCTGACCCGACCGAGAATCCTTGGTCAGGGCCCCAGTCTTCGGTTGTGAAGGCGGAGGTTCCCCCACAATGGGTGGCGCAGCCTGTTTCGGCTAAACAACTGGTGCCGGCTTCGGCTCCTCGACCACTATAAGGGGTTGCTTCGGCCGCTCCGGTGACAGCCACTTAATGTCTAGAGAAGGCGATGGAGTCAGCTTATTCCCTGACAATAAGAGGTGCTGCCACATTAAATCCTCATAGCGCCAATGCAACTTGCGCTGGAACCTATCCTCTGAAGAGGACAACGAAGATGAGCGGCGCTGCCGCTTTCCATGGTGCCGAGACCGCCGACGGCAGGACCAGCAGGACCTGGAAGAGGTCAGAGACCGAGACCTTCGGGGATTCCGAGGGTGGGTCAGAGAGGGGCCGGGGGAAACCTGCTCCTCCCTCGGTTCAGGGACCTTAACCAGGGACTTCGGCACAGGCAAGTCCTCGGTTTCCACCGGGGGAACCGGTGAAGAAGGGTTGTTGGCTTCTCCAGTCGACAAACCGTCCGATGGGTCGAGAAAAATCTCTACTGCATCGACGGTTGTCTTGGCCAGCTGACCTGACGGGGACACTGAAGCCAGCGGCCTTAGCCGCAACCTCGACCGAAGTAGACTGTCGACTATCTGGGGAAGGGACTTCTCCGCTCCCACGAATGTTGACGGTGGGACTTACATTGGAGTCCTTTTTGGACTGAGAGGAATGTCGATGGTCCTTCTCCCTTGATGGAGAGGGATTGGCAAAGCTCCTTAAAAGAAGCTGTATAAGAAGAGCCCAAGGAGAGTGGGATAAATGCCGCGACCGAGGAAGATGAAGATGCGGCCTGGGCCGGCCTCCTCAAGGGTGATCATCTGCTCCAGCTGGTCTGCTGAGCCTGCCACTGGACACTGCCCAACAGGCCTCCTTCGACTTAACCAGAGGATAACGTTTCTCAGGGCGCCCCAAAAGCAGTCTGGCAGCGCGGTCTTCCAAGACCAAAGCCGGAAAGGATCTGCATAACTCGCAAGCCTGCGAGTCATGTCCGAGTCCTAGGCAGTAAACGCACGTGGAGTGCGGGTCAGTCCAGGACATCATCTGTCCACAGAAGCACCGACGAAATCCGGGAGTCTATTTGTCCATCGCAGCCGTGAGGGAAAAAGAAGACCGAAGTCTTCTGAACTTTAGAATAAGTTTCGGTTTAACCGAAGAGTGTGGATCCAGGCCTAAAACACAGAGCGCTAAGGAGGGAACTTGAGCTTCCAGGTGGTAAGGAAGATCTGGCATCATGGGGCGGAGCCAAGAGTTTTACCACCTGGGTGGGAGGGAGGAGCCAGCTTGAAGACCTTCCGGCAAGATTAAAAGCGGCAAGGAACCTGCCAGTAAGTATGGATTGAACAACATATCCACGTCCCTAGAAACACAGGTTACTCGCGTATAACAGTAGTTCTAGGAGTGGTACATGTTGTTCATCTACACTATCCGACATTGTCCTTTCCCCTTTAAATCTTGCCAGAAAGTTTTCAAGCTGGCTCCTCCCACCTACCCAGGTGGTATATCCCTTGTCTCCACCCCATGATGCTAGATCTTGCCCACTGGAAGCAGAGGTTGTGCGCCTGAGCCTGGGGAGATCTGGTGGGTCAGTGTAGATAAACATATACCACTCCTAGAACTACTGTTACAGGTGAGTAACCTGTGTTTCTAGGGACAAGGATATGTTCTGTCCACACTATCCGGCAGACTCCCAGCAGTTCTCTGCTAGGAGGTAGGCAAGGCGTATGCCCCCTACCTAGGAAATAAGGATTGGAGAACAGAGGCCCCAAAACCAGCATCCTGGTGTGACCAAGTCAATGTGGTAATGGGAAATGAAGGTGTGTGTGCTGATTTCCAGGTAGCAGCCCTGCAGATTTCCTGGATAGGGATGTCCCTAGAAGTAGCCACTGTCGCAGCGGAATGGCAGGTGGAATGATCCCATAGCCCTCCGGGAGGCTCCCTACCCACCAAACGATTTTATTTATTTATAACTAGGATTAGAATATCTTTGAACCAGAGGTTCTTTTAACAAAGGTTCATGACAAAATACAAAACAGAACTATAGAAAAACAGTGCTGAGAGAATATAGTACACGGTTACATAAATGAACATAGGTGAAATAACACGAGTGATCCAAATAAGTAGTATGTACATTAAATACAACTATTACAATTCAACACAATTGAGGAAAACAAAAGATCAAAGGAAGATTATATCCTTAAGAATCCTAGTTGTAATAAAATAAAAAAAAATAAAGATTACAAAACGAGTACAGGCAAAACACATCTAAGTTAACTGAAAGGACGAAGCCAGCAGAGAGAAGAAAAGAACCTGTAGCAGAGATCAATGCAGGAAGTGATCCACCTGCCAATCATCCACTTGGCTGCGGGTCCGCCAGGTGCGTTCGGCCTCCGAGGTGTGATTCAGGAAGAACACAGGAAGAGTCATCACCTGATTCAGGTGAAACTCAACCTTCGGGCAGAACTTCGTCGGGTTGGGGTGCAGGACAACCTTGTCCCTGTGGAAGACCAGGTAAGGAGAGGAGAGCGCCTGGAGCTCGCTGATCCTTCTGGCTGATGTGATAGCCACCAAGAAGGCGGTCTTCCACAATAGGTGAAACGTCACACCTGTGCATCTGTTCAAATGGCTTGCCCATGAGCTTTGCCAAAACCAGCAATAAGTCTCATGGTGGTGGTGGTTCATGCACCGGAGGGGAAACATGATCTAGGCCTTTGAAAAAGCGCCAGACCACCTTCTCCTGTACCATGGACTGCTGGCCAGCCCGTGCCTGGTAAGCAGAGATGGCTGCCAGGTGCACCTCTTAAGGGTCGTTGAACGAAGTATCCCTTGGGAGAGGGAACACAGGCAGTCCAACATGCTAGCCACTGGACAAGATGGAGGGTCCAACCCCCCTTGCCTGACACCAAATGGAGAATCTATTCCATTTGAAGGCATAACATTATTCTGGTTGATTCCTTTCTAAATGCCTCAACTAAAGTGAGGACATCTTTGGAGAGACCCAAAGCCTGGAACTCTAGCCGCTCAGGAACCAGGCTGTCAGGTACAGGCACTGAAGGACCGGGTGGAGTACTTTCCCTGACTGATGGAGAGCAGGTCCGGGCATATGGGAAGAGACCTCCAGAGCCTGTTGCTGAGGCTGGGGAGATAGAGGTACCAAAACTGGCGGGGCCAGTCTGGAGCCACCAGGATCTCCGTGCCTTGTCCCTCCTGACCTTAACCAGCACTTTGTGGATTGAGGAAGACAGAGAAGAGGCCTGAGGTCCACGGCCTCGAGAAAGAATCCCTGCAGCGAGATCTGCTGAGGGGAGGGCACAAGACAGCCTCCGCCTCCAGGAGGAACACAAAGCTAACAGGTCCACCCGAGGGGTGCCCCACTGGGAGAACAAACTGAACTACCTCCAGATGGAGAGACCATTCATGAGATGCCTTACCCACCCAGCTGAGGGCATCCTCCAGCTAACTGGAGGCTCCTGCCACATGGATGGCTAGGAGATCCGCCTCCAGGCTGCACACGAGGAGTCCAGGACGTGGAAAGCTTCCCTGCACTGGGGCAGGCCTTGTTGTTGAGGTATTACATGGTAGTGGTCTTGTCAGTCTGAACTTGAACCACTTGACCCCGAACAAACTGAGCAGAGGTAGTCAGCAGCAGCCAGACTGCTTGGAGCTCCAACAGGTTGATGTGGCATCAGGACTCCCTGGAGGTGCAGAGCCTATGTATTCTGTTCCCCCAGCTCGGCACCTCAGCCCGTGAGAAAGGCAGTCATCAGGATGACAGTCTGCTCGGTGCGGACAAACAGGATCCCTTCTTGCAGATGCTCTGGGACTAACTACCACTGGAGGGCATCCCACATCTTCTGGGTCACAGTGACCAGCTGATCGAAGTGACCTTTGTGCAGAGACCACTGGCTGGCCAGCTCCCAATGCAGGGAGCGCATAAATCAACAGGCCCATCGGACCATGCCGGTGCAGGCCGCCATGTAACCCGGAAGGTGCAGTAAGTCCCGGGCAGGGCACAACTACACAACCAGAAATGATCAGGCAAAGGAGGAGAGAACATCCATCCTGTCTGCAGGGAGCTGGGCTCTGGCTTGGGAAGAGTCGAGTTCTGCCCTGATGAAGTTGATCACTTGCAAGGGCACGAGATCCGACTTTGCCTCCTTGACCAAGAGGCCAAGGTCGATGCAGGTCTGGAGGGCCAGGTCCCTGGACAGCTCCTGCCTGGAGGGACCTGCCATCAAGCCTGTTGTCCAGGTAGAGGTATACCGGACCCTTCGGTGCCTCAGGTAAGTTGCTACCACTGCTATGCATTTTGTGAAGACCTTGAGGGGCAAAGGCGAGGCCGAGGCATGGCCTGGAACTGTGAGGGTTCCCTCCGCTCTGAAGCGGAGGAATCTTTGGTGGGATGGACAGATTGAAATGTGAAAGAATGCATCCTGTAAATCCAGAGAGCAAAACCACATGTCTTGCTCAAAAGATGGTATGATCTGGGACAGAGTTACCATCCGGAAGGTGTGGGACTTGAATTTGTTCAGGTCATGCAGATCTAGAATGGGGCACCAGTCCCCCTGTCTGCTCTGGTACCAGGAAGTACCTGGAGACAAACCCTGGGTGTTTTGGAGGATCTGCAACCCTGGCCACGACCTCCTTGCGAGGGAACTGGGCTAAGTCATCTCGAAGAGCTGACCGAGTGTCTGCAGATACCAAGTCTTCCTGAGGGGAGCAGGCTCATCTGGGAGGGTACTGCTCAAACTCTAGAGGCAGACCCTGACCGATCACTTCCAGTACCCACCTATCCATGGTGAGAGCAGACCAGGCAGAAAGAAAATGGCAGAGCCAGCCCCCCAAAGGAGGACCCAGGGGAGGTGTGACAGGTATGAGGGTGGCAACCCCCATCCTGTCACTGAGCAGCTTGGAGAGGATCCAGCTGAGGAGCCACCGGGGTCCTTTCCCTTCAGGCTTTCGGACCACCAAGGCCACAGACTTGGGCCTGGGTCACGAGGATTTAGCCTGCTGGCCAGACTGATGCTGGGCTGGTTTTGCTGCAGGAGAGGAGGGCCAAAAGGGCTTATGATTCTGCTGCTTGGAGCCCTTGGGATCCCTCTGGGCAGATGTAACAGAGTCCAAGGTGGCACTGGACTTTGATATGCTGGAGGTGACCCTCCACACCAGGCCCTAGCAGGTTGGTGCCCAAGAATGGAACATCCGCCAGCTTGTGTAGAGTGTCTGCCGTGAAGGTCAAGGTCCGCAGCTAAGCCCTACGGTGCATGGCAACTTCAGCTGCTAAGCGGGCACAGGAATCTCTGATATCCAGAGCCGTCTGAAGTTGCTGTTTGGCCACAGCATGACCCCGGTCCCAGACCTGCTTGACCATAGTCTGGAGGTCTGCAGGAAGATGAGGAATCACCTCATCCAGATAGCCCAAAAGGGCATGGGAGAAGCGTGCCATTATGATGGCTGATCTTGCCTGGCAGAGGCTGAATGAGGAGGCAGCACAGACATTTTTAGTAGAGTGGTCCAATTTCTTGGACTCCTTATCCGGCAGTCTGTCATCGTCCCCCGAACTGCCCGCGTGCCGAAACACTGAGTCGGCCACCAACCCTTCGGCTGAAGGGTGCTCTGTGAACCTCAAAGGGTACCGGCGGGCACTGCATATTTGCGGGCATTCTGGGCCGAGGGCGCAGGGCAGGAGGTGGGGCACTGCCAAAGCTCCAGAGCAGGACCAACAATAGCCTCAGCCACTGGAGAGAGACTCCAGAGTCCCTTTATCCAGAATCTGAGGGATGGCGAACCCACTTCTGGGCGGGGTCCAATTTCATCAGTGGACTAAAGAGATGAGACTGAGGATGCCCATGAAGGGCGTGGGACCTTTCTCCGTCGAAAGGTCCCCCACTGACTCCATGTCGATCAAAGCAGGAGTGCAGTGAGAATACTCAGACTCTGAGAGTCCCATAGAGAAGTCTACCACCTGAGTAACTCTGGACCCGCTACAGCAGGCGTTCAGGTGTAAAGTGACTGACAGCCAATGAGGAAACCCGAGCCAGCAGATACCCTTTGGTTGAGTCCCATTCGGCAGCTATTAGGGTGGCGACTCCACCACAATCGGAGAGACCAGCTTCAGCCAAACAAAGGTGGTCTGTACCGGCTCCACAGATTGAGGAACAGTGTTGACTGGCCCTGCCGGCGTCGTCCGTGTTGGCCTGTCGGGCGACAGCCAAGTGATGGCTGGTGTGGGAGTCGGGGTTGGCTTTAGACCAGACAACACCAACAGTTTCCGCATAAGGTCTTCGCAGTGTCAACAACTTGGGTCGAAACCTCTTCACCCAAGGAGGACAAAGACTAATAGTGGCAGCACCGCTTCCCATGGTGCAGAGAGAGACCCCGCCAATGCCAGCAGGACCTACTCAACCCAGAGGATGAGGAAGACCTAGACCTCGGCTGCCAGGGGTGCCAATGGGGATCTCAAGTGCCACGGCTCCTCCTGGTCTGAGGTCTGTGACCAGAAAGTCCGGTTCAGTGGGTTGAGCAGACTCTTTGGTCACCGGCAGGACTGGAGTCCTGAACAAGGAGTTGTCTGCCACTTTGGATGACAACCAATTGACCGGGTCGAGAAGGATCTCAGATTGTCAGCCAGCGTCTCGACCAGCTGGCCAGACCAGTACCGTGAAGCCAGCGGCTATGGCTGCGGTTTCGACCGTGGTCAAAACCTGACATTCCTGAGACCAAGAACGTTCCCAGTCCCATGAACATCGATGGGAGGGTCTTTCCTCTCTTGGATGACTCCTTGTGAGAGAGAAAGCTGTGCGAACCGGAAAGGCCCTTTCCCTTGGTCGGAAGAGACTGGCACAGCTCCTTGAAGGAGCCCGAATAAGTGGATCCCAACTTGAGCAGAACAAAGGCCTAAGAGGACTGTGTGGCATCCCGAGCAGCCTCCTCCTCGGGTTGTAAGTTGCTCCAACTGCTCAGTGGACCCCGCAGCCATGGAGACCACACAACAGGCATCCTTAGATTTGACTGGTGGACGTAATTTTGCCGGGCGGCCCACCTTAAGATGGGAGAGGCAGTCCTGATCGACACACGAAATGAACTGCAAATATCACAAGCCTGGGGATTGTGCTCGTGGCCCAGGCAGTAAACACATGTGGCGTGAGATTTGGTACATGACTTCTGCCCACATGGGCACTGGCAAATCGAGGCGAGGACTAGTCCTCCGCCATAGCCATCACGATCGAAGACAGTTGAAGACTGAAGACTGAACTCTTAACAAGTTTAAGTTTTGGAAGTAAATCCAAAGATTTGAGCCAAGGCCTACTCAACGCAAGAGCTGTAAGGAGGGAACCTGCTTCTTCCAGCGGAAAGGAAGATCTGGTAACATGGGGCAGAGCTGAGGGATATACCACCTGGGTGGGTGGGAGGAACCAGCCTTAAGACTTTCTGGCAAGATTTAAAGGAAAGGCAATGCCAGATAGTGCAGATAGAACATATCCACTTCCTACAAAGGACTTGTACAAACAGGACTACCACATACCTCTCAACTGTCCCTGATTTTGCCTCAAACTCTTAGCTGTGTCCCCTTAAAACAAGTTTTTCTATGACTATACAGTGAGAACTGTAAGCATAAAATAATGCCAAACAATAAAGTTACTCATTCTTATCTAGAGAATGCCTTTTACCTAGGCCCTTATTCCACCATCTTCCCAAGTGTATTTCACAAATATAAAGATATATGTCTGCTTTTGCTCCCTTCTCCCTATTCCCCAAAAAAGTCTTGTCCCCAATTTATGAGGCAGGAGGTTGAAAGGTATGGACTACCATTAAGAGTGAACTACCATGCATGTGCCAATAGCCAGATCTTTAATTGGATTCTGAACCAGGGCATTTGATTGCTGAATGAACAGGAGTCCCCTGGCATTTTAACATAGTAATGTATTGTGATAAGGACCTCTGGCAGGAAACTCATGCCTCTAGGATACTACCAACCTAAAAGAGCCCCCTATCTCTGGTGGAGGGACACCACCTCCATAATTCAGTAAAAGTCTTTGTAATGAGGCAGCCAGCTGTGTAGCAAGTAGAAAATTCCACCAGTAAACAGAGTTCCCTGAACTCACTCCACTGGTGACTGGGGCCAAAAATTTCCAACCCCCACCTACTCCTACTGCTTTGTCCACTCAGCTACCTACCACCTACAAGCAATAACTCCCCTTCCCCCACTTGATTTGTTAAAAACAAATAAATCAGCACCTACCTTCCATCGCTCCAACATTAAATAGAACAGTACATTGAACCTCCCCTTTTAGTATCAATAGTTGTAAAGACAAATGTGGTGCTGTGGAGCCTTGTAGACAAGTATTTTTTCTTGTTTATAGCAAATGTTCTCTGGCAACACAGACACCTGATATTTGTTACCCAATCTGTCCGCTTTAGCAGCTCTCTGTCAGTCTTCAGCATCTCAGAATGGAGAGGGCGGAACATATTACATTGGCTGTCACTGTGAACGGTAAAATCATGCATGCTAGGACTTTTTTCTTCTAATTTCAAATTACAGCCTGGCTTATTTGTACTGCCCAGGTGGCATTTTGTTGTGCTGACCTTCAACCCATATACACCTTGAAAAGTCAGAGGCGAACACATCCTTCTGCTTCTCCTCCATAGCCCAATAAGGGTCTCTCCTAGGACAGCAACAAGTGGAACACAGTCCCAAGGAGCAGAGAAGGATCAGTTTCTGGTACACAGCAAGTCATTTAACTTTCATGTGCGTGACCTCTCTAATATATCTGTGCTGTCAAACTCTCTGCGCCTAACAGCAGCATCAGTCTCTCCTTAGGGAGACAGTCTATGTAAAATTCCTTATTCCTCTCTACTTCAAGAAAACAGTTTCTTTTTTATGGAAATGGACAAAACTGTGTTGATGCACCATATAGGGTTCAACTTCACACCACTAAAGTAGCAAAGTGTGGCATTAGGGTTTCCACCCCCAAGCAGAAAAAGGACAAAAATCACACAAAGCAACTACAAATAGCCACTCTGGAAAGAAAAGCAAGCAGTTTCCAGAGGACACAAAAGACATCCATCATCAGGATCCAGTGCTTCTAAAACCACAGATAGTCATGCACACCTCAAGACACACACCCATTTCTGGCTGCACATAGAAATCCACAATACCCAAAGTAACAACCACTCATGGGTGCAGAAACACCACCTCAACATGGGCCAGGTTCAGTGGGTTCAGCTGCTGGGGACCCAGATCACACATGTTTATAACGGATCTGCAACTTACATGGTAATTAATGGGCTGAGACACCTAAAAGGGAAATAAAGTAGTTAGTGTACACTAGCCGATACCTTCTGGTGCTAGTCTTTTCAGCATGATGGGGTTGCAACCCCGAGCCCTCTGGATTTGCTTTTTCTTTGTATTGCTATATCTTCTTCCAGGCCGCCCCTGCCTGTCCTGATGAAAGGAGTTTTGCTTTTGCTGCTGGGCCTCGTGTATACAAGTTTCTACGACAGTTCCTGCTCAAAACAAAGTCAAGCAGGCCACTGCAGCTCGATTCCCAGGTCAGCAAGCTGAGCGCAAGCCTCATCTGGGCTTCTAAAAACTGAGGGGCTCGGTGGTGAAAATGTGCATCTGGCCAGGGCCATCCAGTGTGCTTTATTGTGGGGGAAAAAAAGGGGGGCACAAGTCGCTGCTAATGGGTCATGCTGCGCCAGCAACTCAAATCCAGGGGCCGAGGTTGGAGCTCTTGCTCAGGGCTGCTTCATCAATGGTGAGGTCACAAAACGTCCCAAGATACCTTTTTATCTTGTCATTTTTATACCACCATGTATGTGTGTGTGCGATGAATAACAGTGCAGAAGTAAGCATTAAGCCATGAGAAAGGAGGCATTTACAAGGAATTAATGCATGGTTTTGGGGGGAGGGGGGAGGTTGGTGCATGAGGCCATTAGCAGAGTGCTCAACCATGCATTAATTCTTTGTAATAACCATACGTCCTTTTCCCCATAGAAACCGTGGCATAATTCGCTGTTATAAGAGGCGTTTATAACGGCGAACACACACCAGTTTTCCTCGCACTCAGTAGGCGCCCACCTCTGACAGTCTTCCTCCTAGCCACTGTCCGCCTAGTCTTTCCCCCTCTGGACAGCTACTCTAACTGCGGTAAGTGCTGGGAGGCAGAAATGAATCAAAATGAAATACTCTCAAAATGTTGGCTCACACAAAATAAAATAAAATAAAAATAAAAAAAGCGAGTGACGACAGGCGTAAAGTTTCCAGCTAAACAGACATGCTGAGTCGCACAAAAGCGTCATTTTATATTTATATACTTGCTATTAAGGGAAAAGGCCCTGACAATTATATAAAATAAAGTATGGGTCTGGGCGTGTGTAAACTCGAATTGTCACACCCTTGGGGTTTGATGCTACGCATAAACCCCTCGAGCTTCGCTTTCTGTGTTTATGTAGCATCAAACCCCTCGGGTGTGTGTAAATTCTCGTTACACATCCGGACCCATACTTTATTCTCCATGTAAATGCCCCCGTTCCCGTGGCTTAATGCATTTGTAACACGGCTTTTTAGATAGGTTATATTGGTAGTATTTGTGTTATAGGTATTGTGTAAATAAAGAGAGACAAATGTGTTTGTTTTCATGCGTCTTTATATGACAAAAATACAGGTTACTCACCTGTAACAGGAGTTCTAGGAATGGTATATGTTGTTCATCCACACTTATTGGCAGGTTCCTTGCCGCTTTAAATCTTGCTGAAAGGTCTTCAAGCTGGCTCCTCCCACCCACCTGGGTGGTAAAACTCTCGGCTCCGCCCCATGACGCCAGATCTAGCCCGCTGGAAGTCAGGTTGTGCGTCGAAGCCGTGGAGGTCGGGTGTCGTAGGATGAACAACATATACCATTCCTAGAACCCTGTTACAGGTGAGTAACCTGTATTTCTAGGGACATGGATATGTTGTTCATCCACACTGTCTGGCAGACTCCTAGCAGTTCTCCGGGAGGAGGGAGGCAAGGCGCACACCCCCTACTTAGGGAATAAAGACTGGAGAACCGAGGCCCCAAAACCAGCATACCGGCGTGACTCAAGGTCGATGTGGTAGTGGGTAATGAAAGTATGTGCCGACTTCCAGGTAGCAGCCCTGCAGATACCCTGGATAGGGACATCCCTGGAAGCAGCCACCGATGCAGCGGTATGGCGGGTAGAATGAGCTCTTATCCCTCTGGGAGGCTCCATGCCCGCCAACCTATAGCAGAGATCTATGCAGGAGGTGACCCACCTGCTTATCATCAGTGGCTGCAGGTCTGCCAGGTGCAGCTTCAGCGTGGGTGACAAACAGCTGGCGAACCTCTCCCGAACTGGCTGTCCGCTCCTTATAATAGCGACGTTTTCTAGGAGTCCACAGTATGGAGCCTATATTCGACCTCGAGGTGTGATTGGGGTAGAACACCAGTAGAGTCAACACCTGGTTAAGGTGAAATTCAGACACCACCTTGGGAAGGAACTTGGTGGGGTGCAGGACAACCTTGTCCCTGTGGAAGACCACATAAGGAGACTTTCGATGGAAGCGCTGGGCTCTCCCATCCTTCTGGCTGGCGATAGCCACCAAGAAAGCCGGTCTTCCACGACAGGTGGGAATGTGCACCTGTGCATTGGTTCGAATGAGATTGCCCATGAGCTTGCCATACCAGCAGTAGATCACGGGGTGGAGGTTCTTGCACGGAGGGGAAATGTGATCAAGGCCTTTAAAAAGCGCCCCACCACCTTCTCCTGCGCCACCGACTGCTTCCCGCCCGCGCCCGGTAAGCAGAGATGGCTGCCAGGTGCACCTTAAGGGTCGTCGACCGAAGCCCTTGCTGAGAAAGGGACCACAGGTAGTCCAGAATGCTTGCCAAGAGACAGGCGGAAGGGTCCAAGCCCTTCCCTGACACCAAATGGAGAATCTCTTCCATTTGAAGGCATAGCATTTCCTGGTCGACTCCTTACAGGACGCCTCAACAACGTTGAGGACCTCGTCGGAAAGACCCAAGGCCTGGAACTCTAGCCGCTCAGGAACCAGGCCATCAGGTGCAGGGATTGAAGGTCCGGATGGAATACCTTCCCCTGATTGACTGAGATCAGGTCTGGGCGGGCTGGAAGCTGCCTCGGGAGCCTGGAGCTGAGACTAAGGAGATCTGGATACCAGAACTGGCGGGGCCAGTCTGGGGCTACCAGAATCACCTGCGCCTTGTCCCTCCTCGCCTTGAGAAGCACCTTGTGGATCAAGGGGAAATGGGGGAAAGGCATAGAAGAGGCCTGGGGTCCACGGCCTCGAGAAGGTATCCCCCTGCAGCGAGCCCTGCTGAGGGGGGCGGGCATGGAACAGTCTCAGTTTCACATTCTCCCTGGAGGCAAACAGGTCCACCTGAGGCATGCCCCAATGGAAGAAGAGATCTTTTACTACCTCCGGCAGGAGAGACCACTCGTGGGAAGCAGCCCCTATCCGGCTTAGGGCATCGGCCAGGGTGTTGGAGGCTTCTGCCACGGGAATGGCTAGGAGATCCAACTCCAGGCTGCACACGAGGGACCATATGTGGAGAGCTTCCTTGCATAACAGCATGGAGCGCATCCCGCCCTGGCTGTTTAGGTAGTACATGGTCATGGTATTATCAGTCTGGACCTGAACCACTTGACTCCGTAGAAACGGAGCGAAGGCGGTGAGAGCTAGGCGGACCGCTCGGAGCTCCAGCAGGTTGATATGGCATCGGGACTCCTGAAGGGACCAGAGGCCGTGCGCTCTGTGCTCCCCCAGATGGGCACCCCAACCCATCAGAGATGCATCGGTCGATAGAGACCGTCGGCTCGGGGCGGACGAACGGGATGCCCTCCTGCAGATGTGCCGGAACGGTCCACCACTGGAGAGCGTTCCACATCTCCTGGGTCACTGTCACGGGCTGGTCCAATGGATGCAGCATTGTGACCACTGGCTGGCCAGTCCCCATTGAAGGGGACGCATGTACCATCAGGCCCAATGGACCACGCTGGTGCAGGCCGCCATGAGGCCCAGGAGGCGCAGGAAGTCCCAGGCAGGGCGCGACTGCCCAACCAGAAATGATTGGGCAAAGGAGGAAAGAACCTTGGCCCTGTCTGCCGGGAGCCGAGCTCTGGCTCGAAGACAGTCGAGCTCTGCCCCGATGAAGAGTATCACCTGCTTCGGCACGAGTTCCGACTTGGCCTCATTGAGGAGGATGCCAATCTGAGAGCAAACCTGGAGGCCCAGACCTCTAACCGCCCCACCTCCGCTCTGGAGGGCTGCAATCAGCCAGTCATCCAGGCAGGGTACACCTGGACCCTTGAGCGCCGCAGGAATGCTGTCACCACTGCCATGCATTTGGTGAAGACCCTGGGAGCTAGCGGCCCAAGGGCATGGCCTGGAACTGCGTAAGGGATCCCTCCACTCTGAGGCGTGAGGAATCTCTGATGAGACAGGCAGTTGGGACAGGAAAGAACGTGTCCTGGAGGTCCAGGGAACAGAACCACACGCCTCATTCCAAGGATGGTATTATCTGAGCCAGAGTGACAATCCTGAAGGTCCAAGACCTTAGGAACCTGTTCAGGTCGTGCAGGTGGAGGATGGGCGCAGCCCCCGTCCCACTGGACCAGGAAATACCCGGACACAAACCCGGGTCTGGAGGAGGATCCGCCACCTTCCTGATCACCTCTTTTTCGAGGAACAGGGCAATATAGCCTCAGTGGGCCGACAGCAAGGCTGCGGACCCCGTAGCCCCAGGGGCGATGGCTCGAAAGGGTGGGGTCTGCTCGAACTCCAGGGCAGGCCCTTTCCTACCACCTCCAACACCCAGCGGTCCGTGGTGATAGCGGACCAGGCAGAAAGGAAGTGGTGGAGCCATCCCCCAACGGGGGGAACTCGGGGGGAGTGACGAGGCTGGGGGCGACACCCCTCAACGAGCAAGTTTGGAGGAGGAACCGGCCGAGGAACCTCCTGGGCCTTTACCTCCTTGCTTCCTGTTGGAGGAAACCGCCGGCTTGGGTTTGGGACGCCAAGCGCGAGCCTGCTGGCCCTGTTGCTGGTGCTGTTGGGCCGGTCGTGCAGCAGGGGCGAAGGACGAAAGGACTTGTGCTGTTGTTGTGGCCTTTGTCCCTCTGGGCGGAGGTGACAGAGTCCAGAGTGGCATTGGACTTTCGATCCGCTGGAGGTGTCCCTCCACTCCAGGGCCGAGAGGTCGGTCCCCAAGAGGGGCGTCCACCAACTTGTGCTGGGTATCCGCCCGTGAGGTGGATATCCTCAGCCATGCCCCTGCGCCGCATAGCCACCCTTGACGCTACTGACTTAGCACAGGAATCACCCATGTCCAGAGAGGTCTGAAGCTGCTGCCGCCACCGCCCTACCCTGGTCCCGCACCTGATGGACCGTGGTCTGCAGGTCAGCCGGGAGATGAGGGACAACCTCATCCAGGGAGCCCATGAGGGCATGGGAGAAGTGTGCCATCAGCACGGCCGAGCTGGCCTGTCGGAGGCCGAGGGAGCACGCAGCGTACACCTTGTGCCCGGCAAAGTCCAACTTTTTGGACTCCTTGTTGGGGGGCTGATCCACGTCCCAAGCGTTTCTGGAGCGCGGAAGATGCTGTCGGTGACTAACCCCTCGGCAGAGGGGTGCTCCGAGAAACCGGGCAAAGAGCCGGTAGGGACCGCATACTTCCTGGCCATCCTGGCCGAGGGCGCAGGACAGGAAGCAGGCCACTGCCAAAGCTCCAAGGCTGAGCCGACAATGGCCTCAGCCACCGGAAAAGCCTCCGTGGGGGAATCCCCTCGGTCCAGTATGGATACTTGGCTCGTTTGGACACTGGCTCGAACTGCATCCCGGTGGACTCCGAGATGAGTCGAAGCAGACCCAAGAAGGACGATGGGCTATCGTCCAATGACTGGCCCCCGGTGGACTACAGGTTGACCTGCCTGGAGAACAAGGAGTCATCGGACTCCGAAGAGTCTGCGAAGAGCTGCCTCGGCCCTGAGCCACCCTCCACCTGCCGAGGACGGTCGGGAGTGAGGGTGACCGACAACCTGTGGGGCAGGCCGGTGCCCCAGACTTCGGTTGTGGAGGTGGAGGTTCCACCACAATCGGTGGAGCAGCTGGTTTCGGCCGAACAACCGGCCCAAGAATGGGCATTTCGACTGGGGCGAGCGGTTGCTTCGGCCGTTCGGGCGACAGCCACTTGATGGCCGGGGGCTGAATCTGAGTCGATTTGCTCCTGGACAACAGTAATTGCTGCCACATCAGCTCCTCGTAACGTTGACACAATTTACGTCGAAGCCTCTCCTCATCCGAGGAGGAGGACGAGGAGGAACGGTGTCGCCGCTTACTTCGGTACCGAGACAGAGACCGCCCGATGTCGGCGAGGCAGCTTGACCGAGATAGAGTCAGAGA
The DNA here is from genome assembly GCA_016271365.2 of Neoceratodus forsteri. Classification (NCBI taxonomy): domain Eukaryota; kingdom Metazoa; phylum Chordata; order Ceratodontiformes; family Ceratodontidae; genus Neoceratodus; species Neoceratodus forsteri. The sequence goes on along the minus strand of CM057449.1, from coordinate 363,402,476 downwards.
CCGAGACCCTCGGGGTGACCGAGGCAGGTCTGGGAAGAGGCGAGGGACACCCGCTCTTCCTCAGCTCGAGCACTTTAGCTGGGGACTGCCGCCCGAAGGCACAGGCAGATCCTCGGTCTCCACCGGGGAACCAGCGAAGGCGGTCTGGCTTCACCAGTCGACAACCCGTCCGGACGAGTCGAGAATATCTCGACTGCGTCCGGACGAGAGTCTCCGGCAGGCTGGCCTCACGGGGACACCGTGAAGCCAGCGGCCTGAACTGCAACTTCAACGAAGTAGACAGTCGGCTGTCCGGGAAGAGACCTCTCCGCTCCCACGAGCCGCCCGAGCCTGATTGGGTTTCCATAGACTCTTCTTGGGCCGAGAGGAATGTCCCAATGGCCCTCTCCCTTAGGCGTGGAAGGGACGGCAAAAGCTCCTTGAACGAAGCCGGTACGAGGAACTCCAGAGGCGTGATAAATGCGCGGCGAGGAGGAGGAAGATGCGGCCTGGGCCGCCTCCTCCCTCGAGGCGATCATGTCATTCGAGCTGCTCAGCCGAACCAGCCGCCGCAGACACGCGCAGAGCCTCTTTGGATTTTACCGGCGATGCGCTTCTCGGGCGCCCGAGCTTCAATCGTTGTGGCGATCCCTCAGGATGGTGGCCAAAACGGCACAACTCACAGGCCTGCAGGTCGTGATCGAGGCCTGGGTAGTAGCATGCGTGGAGTGCGGATCCGTCCTGGACATTTTCTGCCCGCAAGGGCACCTCAAAAGCCGGGAATCGATTTGACCATAGCAGCCGCGAGGATGATGAAGACCGACGTTTGAAAACTTCAAAACTAGTTTCGGACCGAACCGAAGAGTTAGGATCCAGTCTAAAGACGAAGCTAAGGAGAGAACCTGAGCTTCCAAGCAGTAAGGAAGATCTGGTGTCATGGGCGGAGCCGAGAGTTTTACCACCTGGGTGGGTGGGAAGAGCCAGCTTGAACCTTCCAGCAAGATTTAAAGCAGCAAGGAACCTGACAATAAGTGTGGATGAACAACATATCCATGTCCTAAATTTGAGTTTTACCATTACAGATACTGTTTCTGGAACCATGCTTGTTTACATATGGATTAATAACCTTTGCATTTGTAAAAACATTGCTCTTGGGATGGCGTAGTCGCAGCAGTTGGATTTCTGCTTGCGCCCGCGACCCGGTTCGGGAATGGACTCGGTCGCTGGAGGGCTGGCGGGGAGAGAAGGATGGAGTGTCCAATGGACTGCTCTCCTTCTCTGGGGGGAGGGTGGGAATCCCGTCTGGCGCTTGACGGACCCCTGGCGGAGGCAGAGGGCACCACAGCTACCGGCCTGCAACAGCACCAAGGGGCGGGGGCGGACGTGGGAAGTCGTGCGTCCCACCCTCTGTAAAAATGGGGAAAAAAATTCCTGTAGTCTGCCGCCTCCGTGAAGCCTGCCTCGGCTTCAATTAGCCTTCCAACTGGCTCCCCAGATGGCTCCATTGATCGTGGCACCTGGCCAGTGTCACGACCCCACCCTCCGAGGGGTAAGTCGGGGGTTTCAGGGGAGGAGCATGACTGAAGGTGGAAGTCTGAGGCACCGTGACCAGGTGGATAATTGGCAGCAGACAGCGGGGACAAAAAAATAAAATAGAAAAAAAAAAAAACATTGCTCTTTTCTTTCTTCACATGTTTATAAGGTATAACTTTTTTTTTTTTTTTACGGTAGAAAACGGTTTAATTTACTCGTTTTAGTATGTCTAAGTATTTACTTACAATATGCATTATGGGATATAGTGCTGATTTGCATACTGCTGCACAATGATAAACTGCACGATTAATGATTTCTTTTTAAGATAACTTTCTGTAGCATACATTTACGATACCACTGAGATGTCTATTCGTCTCCGATCGCGCCGCTATGGATCTGTGTCATGAAGAGCTGAACCAGGAAGTTGTGTCCCCGACATTTCCTATGCACGTAATTAGTTGTCAGGCGATGCATGATAATGACAAATCACTGGCCCGTTTTCAGTGAATGTGGATATGTGAAATAGATTATTGCCATACATTTGTTTCATCGGGGGGATTCATTTTTTCATTTCTGCAGTCTCATTTCGGTGAGTTGATTCCATGTGGTGTGGTCGCTGCTGTTGAGACAGGGACCCGGCGCTCAAGCTGCGCTCCACAGCAGCAAAGCGGTTTCACCGGACTCCACAGCTGCCACCCGACCACTCCTAGACTCCTCCAGCCGCCCCTGTGGTTCTCCTCCTCAGATCCATACCCCAGGGACCCACGCCTGAAGCTGTGCTCCACAGCAGCAAGGCGGTTTCACCGACGGACTCCATGGCCACCGCCCAACCACTCCTCTGGCCACCCTCTGTGGTTCTCCTCGGATCCATACCCCAGGGACCCACGCCTGAAGCGGCTCTCCATAGCAGCAAGGCGGTTTCACCGGACTCCACGGCTGCTGCCAGACCATTCCTCAGCTCCTCCAGCCACCCCTGTGGTTCTCCTCCTCGGATCCATACCCCAGGGACCCACGCATGAAGCAGTGCTCCACAGCAGCAAGGCGGGTTCACCGACTGACTCCATGACCGCCGCCAGACCACTCCTCTGCTCCTCCGGCCGCCCCTGTGGTTCTCATCCTCGGATCTATATCCCAGGTACTGCCGCCAGCTTGTTCTAATGAAGCCTTTGCTTCAGATTGGTGCTGGGATCTGCAGGTGAATCCTAATTGGACGGTCTCCTTTCAGTGTCGTTACCAATTGGTGCGCCTTTTGCATTGACTTTGAATAGGTTTTGGGCACCACAGCTCGCTCCATCTGCCGGTAAAGCACAGAGATATTTTTTCTATTACTGTATAGCTGCCTAACCTCCTAATTGTGCTTCATGTACTGATATTAGGCTTGTAACAAGCTGCCCTATTCCTTAAACCAGTGCTGTACGATTAAGATCACTGTATTTGGAACTTGTAGGCTATTAGAGAAAATTTTGGTTTCCCTTCTGTTCTCGAAGCTTTGCTCCTGCAACTTCCCAGCCCAGGGTTGCTTTTCTTTGCAGTTTCTGCTAATCTCCCCATTGTGCCATTCCTCCTTGCCTCAAATCTTTATTGGCTGTTTTTCCCTACCCTGCACCCTCCCCCTACTCTCAGTTTAGCTACTCTCTTTCCCCTGTAACACTACTCCCTCTCATAACTCTAATCATTCTTTGCCTCCCCCCATCTTTTATTCTCCCCACACCTCCTCCCATCTGTACTGTGCATCTTCTCAGCCTTCGCCTACCTGCAAATCACCCCCGACAAACGATCTGCCGCCAGGCACCCACCCCCTCATGTCTCAGCCACTATAATTTCCTCGTTTTCTCACTCTTCCTCCTCAGGGACCTGCGCCTGAAGCAGCACTCCACAACAGCAAGGCTGTTTCACGGACTCCACAGCCACCACCCGACCACTCCCAGCTCCTCCAGCCACCGTGGTTCTCCTCCTTGGATCCATACCCCAGGTACTGCCGCCATCTTATTCCAACGGATCCTTTGCTTCCGACTGGTGCTGGGATCTGCAGGCAAATCCTGATTGGACAGTCTCCTTTCAGTGTCGCTACCGATTGATGCGCCTTTGCATTGACTTTGAATAAGTTTTTGGCACCACAGCTTACCCTGTCTGCCAGTAAAGCACCAAGGTATTTTTCTCCACCCCCAAACCCCTCCCAGGTCTCCTTCATCAACTTTGCTCCTCCCACCCAGTTCTCCATCTCTTCTCACTGCATCCCTGCCCATCTGAGTAACTGAGTAAATTGGAGGCAGTATAGTGCAGTGGTCTAAGGCTCTGAGCTGCAAATTTGGTGACATCCAGCAGACCAGACCTGGGTTTGAATCCCACAGCTTCCACTTGCATACTGTGTGACCCTGAGCAAGTCACTTAACCTCCTTGTGCTCCCAGGTCGCTCCTTTAAAAAAGCTTTCAGCTTAGTGTGCTATACCTGGTTAAATAACTAAATAAAAAAAAAAATAAAATAACTCACCAAAAGCAGGCACTGCCCCTTAAAGCTAAATTGTACCAAATCTCACAAGGTGAACTTCTTTACAGACTGTAAATACAAAGGGCTGCCCTGTGCCCCAGCAGTCCCAGGAGCATTACAGCACAATGCAGAGTACAGGCATTGCCCTGGATCCAATCCAAACCAACCCTAAAAGTATCGCCCCTCGCCCCTCTACCTCTTAAATATGCATACCACCCCTCAATGTCCTACCTCCTCCCTCCTCCTGCCCTCCCCCTCTGCTCCATTTTCCCATCCCCTCTCCAAAGCTATGAACTGAATTGCTCCCATTTCTGCACTGGCACTCTTCCTTACGAAGTTAACCCTGCCCACGGGGACACCACCTCACTACAAATCTGCACCTTCTTATGAGTGTGCGCTGGACCCCGTTATCCTCCCATTACACAACGCTCCTGCTGTACCCCCGCATCCCCTCCTTAGCATTCTCCTTCACAAAAACGACTTGCAAGCTCTCCCTCAGGGAATTACGCCTGGCCACCCTGCAACTCTTGCTACAATTGGGAACTGTTCAACCCAACTCAGGTCCAAAGACAGCAAGGGTTCCAAAAAAAGCGATCGGGCGCACTCTCAATCATATGTCTGAACATCTGTAGTTTACTACCGAAGCTTGACCAACTGCAAGCCTTTGCAAGCATTCACCACCCCGATATTTTGGCAGTGGTAGAAACCTGGCTCACCCCCTCGGTGCCTGATCAAGCAATCTCCCTCCCAGGCTATAATATCTTTAGGCTCGATTGTAAGTCTAAAAGAGGGGAAGGATGTGCACTGTACCTAAAAAGAATCTTCTGGGGCACCCTGTCCACATGGACCCACCGACATCCTCTGCTCAGTTACTACACATCAAAATCCTACTTAGTGCCCAAAATAAAGCTCTCAGTCGTTACAGTTTATATCCTACCTAAAGAACAGGGGCCTGGCCTCAGTGCTGTGCTGGACATCAAAACACTACCACCCGACTGTGAAACCATCCTGCTCAGTGATTTCAATGTAAACTGGCTGGGAGCGGAGGCGGGAGCTGTCAGGGATTCTGTCACATTGGCAAATCTTACCCAGATGCTGGACTCCCCAAACAGAATGAACTATAAAACTGGAACCAGCACCCTACTGGACTGGATCCTGACCAGCCACCAAAGTCGGATCTAACTCCACCGTCCTTCCCAACTCACTAAGCAACCACTCCCCCATCAGCTGTACCTGGTCAAACAAATTTTGTAAACACCCATCAAAAATCATCCTCAGCAGAGTCCTACCTCAGGGTCACCTATCCCACCTAAAATCACACCTACTCCATCAGGTCTGGTCTCCTATCCACAGGGCCACTAACACAAATACCGCACTGGAACAATTCATCCTCATGTTTAATGAAGCCTCTAACACCTATGCCCCGCTAAAAACACGCAAAGTTAAATCTCTCTGCAACCCATGGCTATCCGGTGCCCTCAAAGAAGTTAAAACTTAGGGACCATCTCTGGAAATTGACTAGATCCACCGGGAAGCAAGCGGACATCCAAAAATATAAAAGCGCACGGAATGACTGCACCAAATTCATTCGCCAACAGAAATCGGAGTACTACAAGAAAGCCCTCACCGACTCATGGGGAAATGGGAGAGCTTTCTGAGAACATAAAAGATGTCACTGGGAAGCAATCCAAATCACCACCGACCATGCTCCAGGTTAATGGGAGTACTACACTGGACCATAAAATCATTGCTGACACATTTAACAATGCGTTAACTGACTTTAGCAGTGTTCTCCCCCCCCCAGATTTTTTCAATGATGGTGATGCTCCTCTGTCCGCCCATCCTACTCAAAACAACCCTCCCTTTCTACTTCAAAGCGGTAAGTAGAAATGAAGTCATAACTACATCTCCAAAGCCATCTGCAACACCAGAACAAGGCTGATACACTCGACCTCAAGCTTCTGTCTCACACTAGAGGAAGTCCTGGGGCCTCTCACCAGGATTTTAATCTCCCTCTCACTCAGCCAGTTCCTTGACAAATGGAAGTCTGCTACAGTCACTCCAATCCATAAAAGTGGTGATAGGACCACACAGAAACTTCCGCCCAATCTCTATCCTTCCACCTCTCTCTAAGGCCCTGGAATGGACAGGAGCTGACCAGCTCACAGACTACCTGGGCAAATATAACATTCTCTGCCGGCAGCAACATGGCTTTAGAAAAGGTCACAGTACTGCCACTGCGCTACTTGAGTTCACGGGTGCCATCCACAATTCTCTGGACAACGGTCTTCTAACTGGAGCAATATTTATAGACCTGACCAAGGCTTTTGATACCATCCACCATAGACTCCTGCTTGGTCAACTACAGAACGCTGGGCTCGCCACTGAATCTGTTGCATGGTTCAAAAGTTACCTGGGAAACTGGTCCCAATGTGTGAAAATTGTGGTTATGCTCTCTGATACCAAAGAGGTCCACTCTGGTGTTCCCCAGGGCTTCATCCTGGGCCCACTACTTTTCAGCTTGTTCTTCAAACACACTCCTGGACTCCTGTGCCCAACAAATCATACTGTACGCTGATGACGCAGTCATTCTTGCCTCCCATCAGGACCCAAACCACCTACAACTGAACCTTCAGCATGGTTTCACCTCGGTTGAGAACTGGTTCATAAAACATAAGTTGATCCTTAACCAGAAAAAAAACCAAGACCATGGTTTTCAGCAGCTCCCATAACAAGCATAAGCATCTCCATCTCTCCATAAACACCAGCCAAGGTGTCCCTCGATCAGGTCCAATCCTTCAAATATCTTGGGATCACCCTGGACTCCCACCTATCCTATGCTGCCCACATAAATAACGTTGCCAAAGCTGCGAACTCCAGACTGGGCCTGCTCTACCGCCTCCAACACCCAACACAAGAGGCCCTTGCAGCTGCTGTCCAGAGCTCCATCATCTCCTTGATGGACTATGGCCTTGTCATCTACGGCTCCGCCTCTGCCACAGCACTCAGACGTGTAACTACCACCCTAAACAAGGCCTGTCGACTCATCACTGGTGCCAAACATCACACACACACACACACACACACACACACGTGTGACCTCTACACTCAAACAAATTGAGTGCAACTGGAAAATAGAATAAAATACCAAACCTATGTGGTTGCAAAGAAAATCCAGATGGGCCTTGCTCCACCTGGAGTCTGTACCCTCCTTCAACCGAAAACCAACAGTCGAACCACCAGGGGATTAAAGCCACTGCTGTTTCAAATTTCTCTCTGCCGCACAACATAAGGCCAAAGATCCTTTGCCTACAGGAACCCCACCTGGCTAAATGGTCTTGCTAGTGACACTACCTCTACCACCTTGCTCGGTGCTTTCAAATCCAGGCTCCGAAACACCCTTATTATCTCCAGCACCTGTGACTGCCCTCGCTAACAAATCTGCACTCCCCGTTACCTATTCGGGGTTTCGGCCCCCTCTCGCACTTGCCCTCCCTGGGCCCCCTTCTCATGCTCTAATCCAGTGTCAGTGGCTCAGTAGGTAGCACACTCTGAGGCCGGGAGATCAGAGGGCTGCGGGTTCAGTTCCCACATCTGGCACTTGGATTAATATCCCTGTACTGATACTGTAGTGCAGCATGAGAGGGGTGCTGCACTTCTGAGGTGCCGTCTTTTGGATAAGACATTAAACAGAGGTCCCATCTGCCTGGATTTGTGGTAGTTCAAGTGGATGTTAAAGACCCCATGGCACTTATCGAAAAGAGTAGGGGAATTTCCCCGGTGTCTTGTCCAAATTTCCCTCATTCACCAAAAATACCACCAACGGCTTAATCTGGTTCAAGGTCAGTTTGCATTCATCTGTATCCCCAACCCCCGGGTCGTGCCTAAAAATAGGCAGGATGTGTCTAGTGCACTTACCCAGTCAACAAAAACTAAAAGAAAATAAAAAAAAAATCCAGACACTGCCATCACCGACCTCACCTCACTATCCCGCCCGTCCTCCCCTCACTATCCCCCCATCCTCCCCTCACCTCTGCTATCTCATCCCTCGTTTCCTTCTATTAACTCCTCCTACCCCACCAATTTCTTCCTCCCATCCTCTTTCTCCCAATCCCTTGTCCCCTTCCCAGCACAGTATGGCTCGTGTCTCTGCCTCTAAATCAATCCCAATGGTAATTTTTTTTCCTGTTGCAATTTATATTATCTACTGTAACATAAGATGTGGAACCTTTTTAAGAGAGCCTTGGCTCAAAGGTACTTGTAATCCTAGAATCAAATAAACAAAACTTATGGGCTGGTGAGTTTTGCTGCGGCTGAAATATTTTCTAAATTATCACTTGGTACTTCTACTCATCTGGGTGTGTAGAATACTGAATTACACTGGCATTCCATTTTGTAAACCCACTGCTTTGACATAGATGAGATAGGTTTATAAGGTTCTGACATCACAACAGTGGGATTACAAATAGAATAATAGATATATACGTGTGTATTACAAGGCAGTAATACCATCGAGAGGTTTTGGGGATATGGAACCTCGAGAGAATCCCCAAAATCTTGAGATGGTATGACTGCCTCGTGAAACACTTATCTTTCTGTTATTTTTTGTAACATATGGATCCATTGATAATACTACAGTTGGAGCTGACCTTTGAACTGTAGTATTATCAGCAAAAACAATAGTATCACTTTTCAGGATGGTATTATTGAGAGTAGTGATGTATTACTGGGACATTTTTGTATAACTTAGTACTGTATTATTGAGGCTTATCCATATATTACAAGGTTGTAATCTGCTTGATTTAATGGGTAATAAGGGCTACCCATACATTATAATAAGTGTTTTTCCTGTTCAGCTGCAGTGGAATTAAAAGTTACCTACAAGTAACAGTAGCTCAAGAGAGATCTCCATCAGGCCACACCATTGGAACTATAAGCTGTCGGCATCAGGACCACTCAAACTTATACCAGCTGGGGCCACCCACAATGACGTACAACTCTGGTGCCTATAAAACATGGGTGGCGGTGGCCCCTCGCTCTTAGTTCCCTGCCAGAGACAAGCTTGAAGGGCCACTTACCATGAGGAACCAGGAGAACACACCAGGACCAGGCACACAAGGAGAGGCATGGGACTGGTTACAGGAGACACACAAATGCCAACATAGACACCTTCCCCCAAAGGCAGTTGAACATCCTGCCAGCCCATACCTCATACAAGGGGAAGGAGGATGGGAGCACTGTGAACCAATGGAGGAGATTCTCAAAGATTTACCATTACTGGTAGGTAACTGCTCTGTCTTCTGTCTTCAATCATCAAGGAATTCTCCTCCGTTGGGTCACACCTTTGGAACAATTTCCAAACAGTACAGAGTGTCCAAGGCAGGATGGCAATGTCCAAAAATGAATCAGGAAAGGAGGCCTTGCACGATAGCAAGACCTAAGACAGTCGTCTGCTTGAGAAGTGTAGACTGTAGTGCTTAGCTAAAGTATCTCTAGTGCTCTATGTGGCAGCAGTAGACACACCCTGGAAACAGGAACAGAGGTGGCCATACCATGAGTAGAGTGGAGTGGAGTGGCCACGGACATCAACAGGAAGTTCCTTACCATACCTCCTATACAAAATGTTATACAGCTGGCCAGCCACTTGGACAGGCAATGAAGTGACTAGTACACCCTCTCTCCCAGTGGAAAATGAGAAAAAAATGAAGGCCTTCTACAGTACCTTTGCACTCTAGATAGAAACGGTGTTCTTTGTACATCAAGGGTGAGGAGCAATGCTGCACCCTGGTTGCTACGTTCAGGATAAGACACTGGTAGGTTTATGGTCCGATTCAGCATGAAGGCAGAAACCAACTTGGGTAAGAAATGTTTAGTATGCAAAGTCACCCTATCCTTGTGAAAGATCAGGTTGGCGGCACGGTCATGAGGACATGACATTCAAAGATCTTACAGGCCTAGGCAATAGCAACAAGAAAAGCTTTCCATGAAAGGAAGTACAGTTCGAAGTTGCAGTGGGCTCAAAAGGAGCCAAATTCAACTTCTAATAGATCGATGAAGGTCTTTGGGCAGAACCAGTTTACAAATCAGAGGACATGTACAAAATATCCTTAAGGAAGTTACAGAATACTTCAAGTTGTGCTGCCGTGCGTCCAGTAACAGGGGTATGGAATGCTGAAATGACAGCCAGGTACACCTTAGAAGAGTACTGCAGACCAGAATCTGAGACAGGAGGTAGGCTAGTACAGTATTAACACAAAAAGGTCCTCAGAGTGGGAAGCGCATCAAAATAAATGCTTCTAATGGAAGACTTCCTAGCAGCCAGTAAGACAACAGCTACATGGGGAGAAACCCCACAACATGCAATGGCTATGTCCTCAGAAGCCAAGCCTGCAGGTGGAGGGACCATAGGTCCAGATGGACCAGAGACCCCATATCTTGTGACATGAGACCCGACACATGGACAACTGAACCAGAGATTCCAATGCCAGATGCTGCAGGAGTGGAAACCTTATCTGGCAAGGCCAGAGGCAACCAGCATCAAGGTGGCCTGTTCTGCCCACAGTTTAGCAGAACTCTCTGAATGATAGAGATCAGATGGAATGCATTAAGAAACCGAACGTTTCACCACCAACAAAAAACTCCAGGCCTAGAATTGAGCAAGCAAAGATGTGGCAGTTTTGCATTGTGTGGGGATATGAAAGGTCCAACCCTGGCAACCACATAAAATAGGTAGTTTACCACAGAAGTCAGACGTTCCCACTCATGGACCCTGGACTGGAACGACCTAGCCAGTCTGCCAAGAAGTTCTGGACTCCTGGGAAAAATACGGCGGATGACTGCAGGCCGTGAAAGTCTGCCCACTGCCACGTTCTCATTGCTTAACTGCACAAAGGGAAAAGTGAGTGCCCCCCACTTGTTTTAGTGCATCACACTGATGTTCTCTGTTCATATCAATGGGAGACCTAGAGTGAGGTGTTCTTTGAAGGCCTGGTGACAAGAAAAACAGCCCTCAACTCCAGAACACTGATGGAGATCTGAATCTCAGGCTGTCCACATCCCCAGAGTCTGTTACAGTTCCCAGTGGGCACCCGTCCCATTCAGGGCATCCGTTTTGTTGATTTGCTCTGTGTTCATGAAAAGAATAGGATGCCCTGCAGCAGAATGCAAGGGTTCCATCCACCACAGTAGAGACTTTGAGAGAAACATGACTAGAATCATCTGTTCCAACTCATGCATCAACTGGTCCCACCGCACCTCAAGAATTTTCATATGAAGGCATGCTAATAGGACTGTGATAATGGCAGAGCACAGTCCTAGCAGACAATTAGTGGCTGCTGTGTACCAGACTGGCCTGGGCAACCAGGGCCTCAGCTCTGTCCTTGGGCAGAACATGCTTGCCACCGCCATGTTCAATACTGCCCCAATATACTGGAAGCATTGGCATGGGATGGGATGAGAACAGATTTCAGTACACCCACCGACACCCAGGTCCAGAGGCGTAGCCAGAAATTTCCATTTTGTACACAGTCTCCAACAATTACACCCCCCCCCATTAAAAAATATACACATCCTTTCCAAATGGCACCCCCTTCCAAACAAGTCAGATTGTTGTCAGACGATTCCTCTACTCTCTAAATAGGTTATACATGTATCAGACACTCCTCAGTGGCTTATACTAACCCAAATACTACAGATTAGAATGATAATAGTAACATAGTGGCTTATGGTTTGTGACGGGCACTCAACAAAACTGTACACAAATGTGTACAGTGAGTATGCCTGTCTACACCCTTGCCCAGGTCCTCAAACAACTGCAGAGTTTGAGTTGTTGTGTACTGAACTACTTTCCTGGAACTGATAACAGGAGTCCTCCAGTGTGAATCTGAGGGACCTGTGGCATGTTCTGATTTTGATATAAAAAGGTAAGCACCCTTCATGTCCAGAGCACAAAGCCAGTCCTCTTTTTAGAAAAGGGGAATGAGAGCCTGACGTGACAGTGTCTAAAACATTTTGTATTTCCTGAGTTTGTTCAGGGCTTTGAGATCCAAAACTGGACGCAGGTCTCCTGTAAATTCAGGGACCAGAAAATATTTCAAATAAAAATAATAGTTACGTAAGAACTTACCATAACAGTAGATCTTAGAGAGGATCCTGCAGTAGGTCTTCACAAGTAGGACAGCGCCCCCTGGCGTCAGGACCGCATGGCAAAATTGTCACGTCAGCAAGGAGAATTTCCGAGCTACATGCTCTCATGTGTAAGGAATCTTATTTAGTTTTCCACCAGGACAGTGTGTCTTTGAGGACAGAATCTAAATTCCTGCCTAAGGTGGTCTCTGCCCTTACTCTTAATCAGGACATCGATCTGCCTGTGTACTTTCCCAAGTACACTAATAGAGAGAGGCATTGCTTCACACCCTGGATGTTCACGCTCCTTAAGGTACTACCTGAACAGGACTAAACAACCAGCTGCGTCTAAGCAGCTGTTCGTATCCTTCGCTGAGAGGATGTTGGGCCAACCAGTCTCTAAGCAAACCCTTTCTCGCTAGCTTGTCCAGTGCATTCCTTTGCTATGACAACAAACAGAAGCCCTTCGGGCACAGTCCGGGAGCCACTCGACAAGGGGGTGGCTACCTCCTTGCAGCACTGCTGCAATGTCTCCACCTCGGCCATTTGTCGCAGCTACCTGGAGCTCAGTGCACACGTTCATTAGGCACTATAGCCTGGATATTACGGCCGGAGGCAGTTTATCTGCCGTTCTCACAGGTCTCCTGTCCTAGAGTCAGGATTTATTCAAAATCTCTCCATTATGCCTCCTCCCAGAATGCTTAGAGCGCTACTGCTTGAGAATCGGTCCTAATGGTGTGTAACCTGCTGCAAGAGCTGTATCTTGAAGTAAGATAGTACAGTTACGTAAGAACTTACCGTAACAGCAGATCTTCGAGAACAGCTCTTGCAGCAGGTACCTTCCCACCCACCTTTTCCCCTTGGAGGAGGTATGGCCTATTCAGGCCTTGGCAGGAGCGAATGCTCTTTATTCTTCTTCTGATGGCGGATCCTCGGTCTCCCGTTCTGATGTCATCCAGCGGCCGGGAGTCTCCGGCGGGAGAACTGGTGATTCTGGCGGGACCGCCTCCTTATGTACTACGCCTGACGGGGGTGGGACCGCCGTTGGAGGCAGTCCCCGCTGAAGACTGCTAGCTAGAAAATTTCCGTGGGGCCCTGACGCCTGCCGGCTTCAGTCCTAATGGTGTAACCTGCTGCAAGAGCTGTATCTCGAAGTAAGATCTGCTAAGTCCACAGATGCCACGCATGAAGGTGGAGCAATTTGAGGCTCGGGTGTACCAAGATGCCCTGTTCCTGGGACAGACGGTTGTGAGAGACAGGAAGAGGTACTGGGGGTTCCAGTGCCAACTGCTGTAGTAGAGGGAACCAAATCTGCCGAGGCCACAGAGGGGGGGCAATGAGGATCATGTGCATCCCCTCTGCTTGAAGCTTCAGCAGAACCTTCTGAAGGATAGGAAAGGAAGGGAAAGTGTACAGAAATCTCCCTGTCCAAGATAGAGAAAGTGCATCTTGCCAAAAGCACCACGTGCAGGAACGAACGAAAAAAAGCTGGGTAGTTTTGCACTGAATGGGGAGGCGAAGAGGTCTAGGTCTGGCCGACCCCACTGAAGAAACGGATCTACTACTGCCTGCTTGAGTTCCCACTCATGAGCCCTGGTGACTGATTGGCGGAGACTGCCTGCCAGAATGTTGTGAACACCTGACACGTGGAGTGCTGTCAAGAGTAGGCCGTGCTGAATAGCCCAGTACCACACATGCATCGCCTCCATGCAAAGGGGGTAAGACTGGGTGCCTCCCTGTTTGTTGATGTACCAGGCAGTGGCCATGTCTGTCTGGATGAGTAGTGTTCCCAGGACCAAGAGGGACTGAAAGGCCTGAAGAGCATAGAGCACTGCTCTTGTCTCCAGGAATACTGATATGAAAGTTCTCCTCCATGGGCGACCAAGTGTCCTGTGTTCAATGGTCTCCCAAGTGCGCTCCCCATCCCAGGTTTGAGGCACCAGATGGGAGAATCATGGAGGGAGACGGAAAGTGGAAAGGGACCCCCCACCAAAAGGTTGGAGAGGTCCTGCCACCAAAGGAGACCCCTCTGAAGGTTGTTAGAGACTAGAACCTTCTTGTCCATGTCGTCCAGGCGCTGATCCCACTGAACTCTAAGGGACCATTGGGTTACCCACATGTGCTGTCTGGCCAGAGGGACTGTGGGTATGGCAGCCACCATCAGTACCAGCAGTCGCAGGACCGAATGCGCTGTGGTCCAATGAGATGAAGCCACCAGCGCAGCTTGCGAGATAAGGGTCTCTGCTCTGTCGGTTGGTAGGAAGGCCTTGCTCTGGACCGTGTCCAGCACCGCTCCAATGAATTGGAGGTACAGGGAGGATAATAGCTGGGACTTGGGATAGTTGACCAAGATACCCAGACTGGAGAAAAGGTCCAGAGTGAAGGAAAGGTAATCCTTCAGACTGTCCGGTGAGAGGGCTGAAAATAGCCAATCGTCCAGGCACGGGAACACATTAATGCCCCTGTGGCGTAGGAATGCCGCTACCACCACTAGGCACTTGGTGAAAAACAGAGGTTCCGAAGAGAGGCCAAATGGGATGGCTCTGAACTGGAAATGCTCCTCCTGGAAGGAGAATCTCAGAAAGTGGCGGTGGGCCGGAAGAATAAGGATATGTAGGTAGGCATCCTGAATATCCAGGGAACAGAGTCATGTATTTGGTTGGAGCAGGGGTAACAGTCCCTGGAGGGTTAACATGTGAAACCTCTTGCATGCCATGAAGAGGTTGAGCATGCAGAGATCTAGGATAAGCCTGAGATCTCCAGTCTTTTTGGGAACCAGGAAGAAGTGGGAGTAAAATCCCCTTCCTGTCTGCTCTGACGGAACTCACTCTATGGCTGATTTTTTTTTTGCAGTACAGCTTGGATTTCCTGAAGGACCAGAAATTGTTAGCCTGATGGGTAATGAGACCTGCCCGGTGGGTTAGTGGGTGGTCTCTCCAGGAACTATCAAGTGACCTCTTGCTATTAGTTGCAGAACCCATGCATCTACGGTTACTACTTTTTACCCTTCCAGGTGGAGGCAGAATCTTCCCCGACCGGTTCCTCCCTGGGGGTGGAAGGTAACGGGAGAGGGTTGGTGAGTCAGGACACTGAGGGGAGGGGCGCTTCCCCCCCAGTGGCGGTTTTGGGGAACTTGGCCTGGGGGGTTTGAGCGCCAGAACCAGAGAAGCAACGCTTGGTCTGGCGTCTGCCCTGGCTCAGTTTGTTCCATTTCCATTGGTGGCAGAAAGGCTGCCTGGGTTTCTGACCCAATCAGTATAAGGAATGGATATCTTTCAAAGATTTGCCACTCTCTTGCAACTCTGTGATTATGTCTTTGGTGTTGCCAGCAAACAGAACTGGACCCGATAGGAGCATCCAGAAGCATACTCTGAACATCCTGTGCCAACCCTGCCAGACTGAGCCAAGCAAGGCGCCTGAGAGATGCCCATCTGCACCACGTGCTACCGAATCGACAGAGTCATGGGTTGCATGAAGGACACGATGGCAGGATGATTTATTCAACCTTATCTTGTCCAGGAGTTTGTTCCCGAGTTGGTCAGACAGTGCAGATTTCTGGAAAGCCACCATGCGAGCCACATAATTCAATGAACGTATGGCGCAGGTAGAGGAGATGTAGATCTTACGGCCATACTGGTCGATTTACTTTGACTCCTTATCTGGAGGGGAGGCACTGAGATGTTTACGCTGTGCTGACCCATCGTGAGCTGTAGCGATGACAACAGAGTCAGCTTTGGGTTGGGCAGCAAGGTGGGAAACCCCTTCCAGGGGATGGTAGGTCCTGTTGGCCTTTTTTGACATGGCAGGAATCGACGACGGCTGCTGCCAAATTGTGGAAGTAAGATCTTCATGAAGCTCCGTCCAAGGGGGGATGGGAAGGGGATCCGCATTGACCAGGTCCAAATGTTCTGCCAGTCTTCTGCGTTTGGGGTCCAATTCTTGGGAAGCCCACCTACAGGACTTTTGAATGGACCAAGGAGCCTAAAGGACGGGTCCTCCGGAAGGGATTTAGGGAACTCTTTCGGCTGGGGCTGTATGGGTGAGGGAGGCTCAGACTGGTCCCCCACGTCCGAGTCCTCATCCGAGTCAGATGATTCCGGCCTACTAGGTAAGGAAGCATCTGGAACAGACTCCAGAAGCCTGTACTCCATAGTAATCTCGGAGGGAAGAGCACACAAACCTCTGTCCGAAACTCTGCTGGAAGGTGCAGGTCTTCCAGGTGGAACCCTGTGAACTGGGTGGCCCTGACCACCAGCTGGAGTTGACCCAACTCCTGTAACAGCTGGGACTTGGCGTCCTTCCACCAGGCCGGGATGGGTTCTTGTTCCGGCTGCAGGGGTGGAGGATATCCTGGGTACCCCACAGAGTATGGGTAACTAGGAGGCTGGTACCAGTAAGGATACTGGTAGCCTTGATACTGAAGGGCCTGACCTGGTGTTGGGTAACCCAGCATCAGGGAAGGGTAGCCCGGTGTCGGTTACTGCGGGAACTGCAGCGTGTGGTCGTGACAGTAACCTGTTGAGCTCGACGGAAGAGGGATGCAAGGCTCAGCAGGAGGCAGCGCCCAAGGACCACTGGGAAACAGGTCCATTGGCGGAGTCGGGAGGGGTGGGATTCCCCGAAGGCCCAGGAGTGTTCTGATCCATACCGCCCCTAAGAATGTCTGGCGATGTATCGAGAGGAGGGTGCAGATCCATCGGCGGAACAGAGGTCGGAAAGGGAGGCTAGTCCAGTACAGCCCCTGTCGACAGGTCTGTCTGGGTGTATCTGATGGAAGAGGATCCTGAGGATCAGGCCCATAAAGGTCATAAAAGGGCAGTGAATCCTTAGAGGAGAGCTGTGATGCGAGGGGACCCAGAGCGAGCTCTGCCCGCATCGGGGTCCACAAGGGAGTCCGCTGGGAAAGAAGTCACCACGGGTCACCGGAAAGGTCAGCGACAGACTTGGAGACGACAGTCTGGTGGGTGTTGGAGGAGCAGATGACTGGCTTACAGACTGGGGCTGGGCTGAGAAGCCAGGAGGCTACAGTCAGGCTGATCGGCCTGGGCTGGGTGCCTGGCAGTGGAGCAGGAGGGCAACTTATCGGCCGAGCTCAGAGCAGGAATCGTAATGGTTTCCTCCAAAGAGAGACCCCACCCCGACTGCCCACTGACCTTGGGGGGTGGGGTGGGGGGCATCCAGTCTGCCAGAGGGGATGAAGGCCCTGAAGGTGGGGTACTCATGGGGGTGGAGGACCCACCCGAGATAGCGTCAGCTGCCTGGCTGGATTTCCTCCGGGGAGAATGGCTCCACTCCCGGCGTCTCTCCTTTTCCTTTTTTTCCTGGGCCAGCAACGACTATCTTTCCCTCAGCTCCTGGGGCTCTTTTTCCATTGATGCCAGTCTTTGTTTTAATAAATGGGCATTGGGGGTCCTCTGGCGAAGACTGTGCGTGGACTGGTTGAAGGCCTGGCAGATGGAGCCCTCTGCAGTCTTGTGCTTAGGCCCCAGGCAGAGGACACAACGGGAATGGTCATCCCCGTGCAGAATCTGGGCACTGCACTTGGACCTCTTTCTTAGGCCGACGACACAACATACACCACTGCTGAGGAAGGAATTAACTAACAATACTAGACTGAAAAAATGGTGGGCAACTGAAGCTGTTCTACCACGAGGTCCAACAATTCAGGTCAACGGCAGGAAAGAACTGGAGGCAGATGGGGACCGCCCCTATTTATAGTCACACTAATATCCATCACCTGATGCGGGGCAGTCCCCGCTGATTGCTAGCTACAATTCTGCCATGCGGTCGATGCCAGGGGCAGTCCTACTTATGAAGATCTACTGCAGGAACCCTCTCGAAGTAAGATCCCCTTGTTCCTCTCTTTGGGACGAACAGACTCTATGGCCTCTCTCTGAAGTAAGGATGTACTACTTCCAACAGTAGGAACAAGAGTCCCGGAGGGTAATAAGAATGAGGTGGAGGGTGCACTAGAGATTTGGAGAGCAGCTCCAGTGCATGCCATTTTTCCACTATTCCCAGGACCCCATTCTTCTGTGGTGATCTCCCTCCATTTTGGCATATAAAGGAAGATCTTTCCCAACTTGAACCCCTGGCAACAGTTGTGGAGACTGTGGAAGTGGAGAGTCAGAAGGTGCTGGTGGCGGCATGGCTGACAGATCTGGAACCTTTGGTTGCCTTGGAGTGGCCACCATGGGCTGCAGATCCAGCAGTGGAACCACCTGTGTCATGATACTGAGGGCAGTAGCCACAGCCTCCTTAGCCTACAGGCTTCCAACAAACACCTCACCATGACCCCTGAAATTTTGTGGGGTCAAGGACTTCACAGACCTCAGTCATCTAGGATGACTGAAGGTTCTTTAAGGCATTTCTTTACATCATGGCCAAATAACTCAGCCTCCAAAAGGGACAACGATCACAGTTTGTTGCACATCAGAGGCAAAACCTGCTACTCTGAGCCAGGAATACCTCCTGAGCCAGATGCCAGAAGCAGCAAGCCTGACAGCAGTGTCCAAGTCATCATATGTTGACCTAATAAATGTCTTCCAGTATTCTAGGCAAGGAGAAGCAGCTTTAAGCAGTTCTGCCTTCACATGGCAGTCCAGCAGGTCTGGACTATACTCATAGCAGACTTCCAGAAGCTATTTTGATACTTAATCATGTAATCATAGTAGTTTACAACATAAAGCCCACAAAGTGGCAGACGCATAGGTCCTCTTGCTCATTATATCCAATTTTCTGCAATCCTTGTCAGGAGATAGAATGCTCATGACTGAGCTCTAGATCTATCATGAGCAGTCACTGACCACAGAATCGGTCTCAGGCTGAGAAGCATAACAGCGCCTGACAGAGCAGGTAACTTTTTTGTTAGCCTTTCTGGGGACTGCAGACAGTGTGTCAGGTCTTTGCCAAGCAGCAAATGTAGCATCCTCCAAGGCAGGGTACACAGGAGATACAATAATGGATGCTGCCATTTCTAAAACACCATTATATTTTTCTTACTGGAGTCTTCACCCTCAAATCCCATCACATCCTATACTTGTTGGAACAAAGCCCGGAAGGAAGGATGTTCTGAAGGGGACCTGGGGTTCTATACCAGAGTCCTCACTGCAAGGACACAAATTTAGCTGGAAGCAGAGATGTTGCGACATAAAAATTCACTGGCGTTTGCATGAATTACGAAAATTCGAAGCTTCCTGGTCTGACACATTTCAGCTTCCGCAAACTGTCTTGAGAATTTCACAGCGAATTTTGTCACAAATCTGGGAAGCATAAAATTCACAGGTGAAATTTTCTGCTTCATTTGCGAATGCGTGAATTCTGCTCCACGAATCGTGAAATTGCAGGTTAATCCACAGGAGCTTAATTTTGCATACTTTGTACATCTCTAGCTAGCTGGAAGTAAAACCCCTTCACAGGGTTCCTCTTCCCTACCTTAATCCTCTAAATCCTACTCCATTTCTAGGTCGTCAGTATTATATTCCACCTCATCATCTTGAATGATGGGGCACTCAGAGCTGGTGATGGAGGTAGCTGTATCTTTGGTGCAGCAGGCACGCTTATCCGTCTCTAGGACTAAGATGGTCCTGACGGGGGGGGGTCCTTGTTAATGAACCCGACATTTGTGACACGAATAGGTGTGTCAACATTTCTGAAAACGATGCCAGCATAACTTGGGAGTCCACACGCTGTAGAAGGGTCCAGATTTCGGTCATCACCAGGACAGAATCAGATGACAGAGGCTGCACAATGTCCACAGTAGGTACTACAGCACCAAAAGCCAGGCCTCAACCTTTTGTCTCAATGAAAGTTGGGGAAGGGGGCTGTAGTCTACGATGGGAAAGCAGATGATGAAGACTTACCCTTCTTCAAGGGAGGCTTCAACCTCACCGGTGAAGCATGTTTTTCCTCTATGCTTCTGGTAGCTGGAGGAGTAGGAGAGCTTAGATAATGATACTGCCTCTCCCCCATATTGCTTTTTCCCTGCTAACAGGGGCTAGCAGGCATGGCTTCAGCTCTCGCATTGAGAGCTCGATTCAGCCCAGCTGGGCACCATGGATGTCTGCTAGTGCCCTTCACTATTGCTGGGGCGCGCACATCAATGTGCATATGTGAAGGCGCGTGCACGCTACAGAGTCCTGCAGCACCCACCAGTCATTGCTATCCTCGACCTGCACTACCATTAGGCCTCCACCTGGTGGCAGTCATTCAACAGAACAAGTCACCCACCCCAGAAGAGAAGAGCAGTCCTCCGGATGCTCAATCTTCTCCCTCCCCAGCTAACTAGAGTCAGTTTCCGAACACAGGTAGCTGGCATGGCAGGAGGTAAGGCGCCCAGAGCCTCAGCCCTCCATGCCACCCAGGCTGACAATAATGCCTTTTCTTTGTATTTCTCTGGCATCCTCCTGGCCTCAGCAGTCAACTGTCTGGGTGACTCCTTGGGGGGCAGGCAGTTGAAAAGACAGCCAGGCTTGGAGCCCACAGTCTTCGCCTGTGGGTTTCAAGGCATGATGGCCATCTCTAGAGCCTTCTTCGGTGTCTCTGTGACCTGGTTAAATCCTTGTAAAATGTTATAGGTCCTCACGTTGTGGGACAAGCCCAAACAGCAAACACAAACAGCGCATTGTCTTTTTAGATCTTGTAACCACAGGTAGAAAGCTTAAATAAAAGGTTAGTTCGATGGCAGCATATAGGGACGTCATTGATAGAAAAACTTTAACGCAGAAAACAAACAGCATTTTTCTCCAGGTTTGACAAGTGGTCACTGGCAAAGGAAAAGAACTAAGGAGCAAGGGGGCTGTCCACAATCTGTAGGTGCCGATATTGCAAGTCACAGTGGGCAGCCCCATCCTGGCAAAAGTTTCCAAGGGGTCCTGATGCTGACTGCTTACAGTTCCAAAGGTGTGGCCCAATGCAGGAGAAATCCTCAAAGAACATCATATTTCCACTACAGCCTTGTCACAACGGCAAGACTGAAATCATGGTAAAAATTGTGTATTCCATTTCTGGAATCCCGAAGTCGAGCAAGAACCCAACCAGTTCGCCTCCTACAGACCCCATTTCTTTTTATATATATATATATATATATATATACACACACACTTGCTTTATAAAAGGATTAGTTTCATACATCCATTTATAGTACATTAACATTCATATGAATGTTATTTTACATATTTTCCTTTCCCTTTTTGTGAAGTTAAAACTGTCACAGCTTGTCATCTTAAAAAATATAAATCATAACATTATAAAAGTTGATATTTCAAACAATCCAACTATTAGCAGGAAAATGAACAAAATTTGGAACATAAGGTACTACCAGTTTCCAACATTTATATTTCATTCTTTTTCTTTAGAGTGAAATTTTTAACAGCCAAGATGGAGACTCTAAGGGAAAGAAGAAAGGGAAAGATCTAATTGATGCGACAATACCATACCTTCCTTCCTTCAAGCAATAAGCAATGCCCTCAATTCCCCAGGCCCCATGTTCGTTCCTTTACAGCTTAAAGGACAGACATAAGTTAGAAGTCCAGTCCCCCCCAACTAAAGTTGTCCTTGGTATAGCTCCCACCGTGACCAACATATTATATACTTTTCCATCTTGTCCTGGAGTTTAAAAGAGATCTGTTTATTGTGTTGGATATTTAGTGTGTTTGCTTTCCAATCAGGAATCACCAGAGGGGTTTTGAGAAGCCATTTCTGAGTTATGGATCCCATTTCTATTTTAAATACAATACTTACATCCTTATTCACTTGGAGATGCAACAAATTATCCCAAGTTTGGTGCATCTTGATCAAACGGGATTTATCCCGGAACGGTCCATATAATAGACCACCTATACAGGGATAAGCAACCGGCCCTTTTATTAAGCTTAGACGCCAAGAAGGCCTTTGATAAGATTTCTTGGGCTTTCCTTAAAGCAGTTCTTGCTGGCTTCGGGATCCTCCCACAAGTTATACACCATCTTATATGCCAAACCCACTGGCTGTATATGGGCAAATGGCTATGTTTCAGATAGTTTTGTTCTAGGCCGGAGTCCAAGCCAAGGTTGCCCCCTATCCCCAATACTCTCTCCCCCCCCCCAATATATAAAGCCTCTTGCTCAAAGTATACGGCAAAATCCTGATAAAGGGAATATAGCTCGTAGGGGTGAAACATGTATTGGCCTGGTATGCCAACGATATCTTGGTATATCTGGCAGATCCGAGTAATTCTCTTCTGGCAATCTTTACTCAACGGCAGAGATTTTCAACACTATCAGGCTACACCTTGAAAACTGAAATCGTAACCTTTAACTATGTAGCTCTTACTGACATCCCAAAGAAATACCCGATGAAATGGGATCGCGATCTTTTAAGTACCTAGACATACATTTGGCAAAAAACTCCACCCAGCTCTTTAAACTAAATTATACTCCCTTAACTCGTCTGAAAGTAGATTTAAGGAGAGGGCATCTCCTTCCCCTAACCCTATATGCCAGAGTCCAGGTGTTAAAAATGAACGCCCTGCCCAAGCTGCTGTTCTTTCAATGTGCTCCCTGCCTGGTTCCCGTAAAAGATTAACATGGCAGTCTAGTTTTCTTTCCTTTTAAGGGAACCATAAACATCTCCATATAACAAAACAACTCATTTATCCCCAAGCAATCCAGAGGCCTGGGCCCACCTTACCTTCCAGGCTACTGGACAGCAGCCAGATGAGGGGCACTACTCTGGGGGAACCCAGTTTATCAGGTGCACTGGAAAGCTATGGACCTCACAAGAGAAATCCCTCCCCTTCCCCCGGCGCTCTTATCTAATCCAGCACAACTTAGTCAAGCAAGGAACTTGGTTTCATCTGGGACTTTGGCGGTTTTAGAGAGAAGGAGGAAAGACACCAATAAGGGGACAAACTAAGACATCTCTGGAGATACCGGTGGTGGAGCGAGAAATACAGGTTACTCACCTGTAACAGGAGTTTTAGGAATGGTATATGTTGTTCATCCACACTTATCGGCAGGTTCCTTGCCGCTTTAAATCTTGCCGGAAGGTCTTCAAGCTGGCTCCTCCCACCCACCCGGGTGGTAAAACTCGGCTCCGCCCGTGGCGCCAGATCTGGCCGCTGGAAGCTCAGGTTGTCTTGAGCCGGGGAGGTCAGGTGGGTCGTGTGGATGAACATATACCTCCCTAGAACTCCTGTTACAGGTGAGTAACCTGTATTTCTAGGACATGGATATGTTGTTCATCCACACTTATTGGCAGACTCTAGCAGTTCTCCGGGAGGAGGGAGGCAAGCGCCACACCTACTTAGGGAAAAGAGACTGGAGAACCGAGGCCCCAAAACCAGCATCCCGGCGTGACTCAAGGTCGATGTGGTAATGGGTAATGAAGGTGTGTGCTGACTTCCAGGTAGCAGCCCTGCAGATTTCCTGGATAGGGATGTCCCTGGAAGCAGCCACCGATGCAGCAGTATGGCAGGTAGAATGAGCTCTTATCCCTCTGGGAGGCTCCATGCCCGCCAACTTATAGCAGAGGTCTATGCAGGAGGTGACCCACCTGCCTATCGTCCGCTTGGCTGCAGGTCTGCCAAGTGCGGCTTCAGTGTAGGTGACAAACAGCTGGCGAACCTCTCCCCAAATTTCAGCCGTGCGCTCCTTATAGTAAGCAAGCGCCCTTCTAGGGTCCAGAGTATGGAGCCTATATTCGGCCTCCGAGGTGTGATTGGGGTAGAACACCGGCAGAGTCAACACCTGGTTAAGGTGAAACTCTGATACCACCTTCGGAAAGAATATCGGTGGGCGCAGGACAACCTTGTCCCTGTGGAAGACCAGGTAAGGAGACTCTATGGAAAGCACCTGGAGCTCTCCCATCCTTCTGGCTGACAATAGCCACCAAGAAGGCGGTCTTCCACGACAGGTGAGAGAGATCACACCTGCATTGGTTTGAATGGCTTGCCCATGAGCTCTGCCAGTACCAGCAGTAGATCCCACGGAGGTGGAGGTTCTCGCACCGGAGGGGAAATGTGATCAAGGCCTTTGAAAAAGCACCAGACCACTTTCTCCTGTGCCACTGACTGCTTCCCAGCCCGCCCCCGGTAAGCAGAGATGGCTGCCAGGTGCACCCTTAGGGTCGTCGACCTAAGCCCTTGCTGAGAAAGGGACCATAAATAGTCCAAGATGCTTGCCAAGGAACAGTAGGAAGGGTCCAGGCCCTTGCCCTGACACCAAATGGAAAACCTTTTCCATTTGAAGGCATAGCATTTCCTGGTCGACTCCTTACGGGATGCCTCAACTACATTGAGGACCTCGTCGGAAAGACCCAAGGCCTGGAACTCTTGCCGCTCAGGAACCAGGCCGTCAGGTGCAGGGATTGAAGGTCCGGATGGAACACCTTCCCCTGATTGACTGAAAGCAGGTCCGGGCGAGCTGGAAGCTGCCTCGGGAACCTGGAGCTGAGGAGATATGGATACCAGCATTGGCGGGGCCAGTCTGGGGCTACCAGAATCACCTGCGCCTTGTCTCTCCTTGCCTTGAGAAGCACCTTGTGGATCAAGGGAAATGGGGGAAAGGCGTAGAAGAGGCCTGGGGTCCACGGCCTCGAGAAGGCATCCCCCTGCAGCGAGCCCTGCTGAGGGGGGCGGGCATGGAACTGCCTCAGCTTCGCATTCTCCCTGGAGGCAAACAGATCCACCTGAGGTGTGCCCCAATGGGAGAACAGATCTTGTACTACCTCCAGCAGGAGAGACCACTCTTGGGATACAGCCCCTATCCAGCTTAGGGCATCGGCCAGGGTGTTGGAGATCCGCCTCCAGGCTGCGCACGAGTGACCAAATGCGGAGAGCTTCCTTGCACAGAGGCATGGAGCACGTCCTGCCCTAGCGGTTTAGGTAGTACATGGTCGTGGTATTGTCCATCTGGACCCGAACCACTTGACCCCATAGAAACGGAGCGAAGGCAGTGAGAGCTAGGCGGACCGCTCGGAGCTCCAGCAGGTTGATATGGCATCGGGACTCCCGCGGGGACCAGAGGCCGTGCGCTCTGTGCTCCCCCAGATGGGCACCCCAACCCATCAGAGAGGCGTCGGTTGACAGAGAGACCGTCGGCTCGGGGCGGACAAATGGAATGCCCTCCTGCAGATGAGCTGGAACGATCCACCACTGGAGAGCGTTCCACATACCCTGGATCACCGTCACTAGCTGGTCCAATGGATCGCAGCGTTGAGACCACTGGCTGGCCAGTCCCCATTGAAGGGGGCGCGTGTTCCAGCGGGCCCAACAGACCACGCTGGTGCAGGCCGCCATGAGACCCAGGAGGCGCAGGAAGTCCCGGGCAGGGCGCAATTGCCCAACCAGAAATGATCGGGCAAAGGAGGAAAGAACCTCGGCCCTGTCTGCCGGGAGCCGTGCTCTGGCTCGAAGATTGTCGAGCTCTGCCCGATGAAGAGAATCACCTGCTTGGGTTCGAGTTCCGACTTGGCCTCGTTGATGAGGAGGCGATTTGAGAGCAAACCTGGAGGGCCAGATCTCTGGACTGCTCCACCTCCTGTCTGGAGGGGGCTGCTATCAGCCAATCATCCAGGTAAGGGTACACCCGGACCCCTCGGCGCCGCAGGAATGCTGTCACCACTGCCATGCATTTGGTGAAGACCCTGGGTGCAGGAGACAGGCCGAAGGGCATGGCTCGGAACTCGAAAAGGGATCCTTCCGCTCGAAAGCGAAGGAATCTTTGGTGAGACGGACGGATAGGGACGTGAAAAAACGCGTCCTGCAGGTCCAGAGAGCAGAACCACACGCCGCGTTCCAAGGATGGTATTATCTGAGCCAGAGTGACCATCCTGAAGGTCCGAGACCTTAGGAACTTGTTTAGGTCGTGTAGGTCGAGAATGGGGCGCCAGCCCCCCGTCCGTTTTGGGACCAGGAAGTACCTGGACACAAACCCCGGGTCTGAGGGAGGGTCCGCCACCTCTCTGATCACCTCTTTCTCGAGGAGCAGAGCGATGTCGGCTCAGCGAGCCGACAGCGAGGCTGCTGGACTTTCGAGGCCCCTGGAGCGGCGGTTTGAGGGTGGGGCCTGCTCAAACTCCAGAGGCAGGCCCTTTCCTACCACTTCCAACACCCCCCGGTCTGTGGTAATAGCAGACCAGGCAGAAAGGAAGTACGGGCCGTCCCCACCGGGGAACCTGGGGTGAGGTGGCGAGGTTGACGAGCACCCCTCAACCCGTCACTGTGCAGGCTTGGAGGAGGGACCGGCCGAGGGACCTCCTGGGCCTTTACCTCCCTGCTTCCTGGAGGAGGAAGCCGCAGGCTTGGGTTTGGGACACCAAGCGCGAGCCTGCTGGCCCTGATGTTGCTGGGCCGGACGTGCAAGCGCAGACGGACGAAAGGGCTTGGGTTGCGGTCTGCGGCCCTTGTCCCTCTGAGCAGATGAGACCGAGTCCAAAGTGGCACTGGACTTTTCGATCCTCTGGAGGTGGCCTTCCACTCCAGGGCTGAAGAGGTCAGTCCCCAGGAAGGGGACATCTGCCAATTTGTGCTGGGTATCCGCTGTGAAGGTGGATATCCTCAGCCATGCCCGACGGCGCATAGCCACTGCGGCCGCGACTGACCTGGCGCATGAGTCTCCAATGTCCAAAGCAGTCTGAAGTTGCTGCTTTGCCACCGCCCTGCCCTGGTCCCGCACCTGCCTAACCGTAGTCTGCAGGTCAGCCGGAAGATGAGGGACTACCTCGTCCAGGGAGCCCAACAGGGCATGGGAGAAATGTGCCATAAGCACGGCCGAGCTGGCCTGACGAAGGCCAAGGGAGGATGCAGCGTAGACTTTTCGCCCGGCATAGTCCAATTTCTTGGACTCCTTGTCGGGAGGTTTGTTCACATCCCTAGCATTTCCGGCACGCCGGAAAACGCTGTCGGTAACTAACCCCTCGGCTGAGGGATGTTCCGAGAAACCGGACAGGGAACCGGTAGGGACCGCATACTTCCTGGCCATCCTGGCCGAAGGCACAGGGCAGGAAGCAGGGCGCTGCCAGAGCTCCAAGGCCGGGCCCACACTGGCTTCGGCCACAGGGAAGGCCTCCGTAGGGGAATCCCCCCGGTCCAATATCTCCGTGAGGGGATACTTGGCCCACTTGGATACGGGCTCGAGCTGCATCCCGGTGGACTCCGAGATGAGCCTAAGCAAACCCAGTAAGGACGAAGGGCTATCATCCAGCGACTGACCCCAGAGGACTCCAAGTCCACTCGCCTGGAGAAAAGGGAGGAATCGTCGGACTCAGAAGAGTCCGCAAAGAGCTGCCTCGGGCCTGAGCCACCCTCCACCTGCCGAGGGCGATCGAGAGTGAGGGTGACCAACAGCCTATGGGGTAAACCCTGAGCCGACCGAGAGTTCTTGGTTGGAGCCCCAAACAACGGCTGTGGAGGTGGAGGTTCCACCATAATCAGTGGAGCAGCTGGTTTCGGCTGAGCAACAGGCCTGTTAACAGGTGCCTCGGCTAAAGCGAGGAGTTGCTTCGGCCGCTCCAGTGACAGCCACTTAATAGCCGGGAAGGCGGCGTGCGTCTGTATTCCGGCCAACAGAAGCTGTTGCCACATGAGGTCCTCGTATCGTACAGCGCAACTTGCGTCAGCGTTTCTCCCTCATCCGGGAAGAAGAGGACGCAGGATGAGCGGCGGCGCTTGCCGCTGTCGAGACCGAGACCGCCTATGGTGGCAGGATCGCTGACTCGAAGAAGTCCGAGACCGCGAACCTCGGCTTTTCCGAGGAGGGTGCAGGGAAGGCGCGGGGGAACCCGCCTTCCCCTCGGCTCGGAAGGAACACCCAAGGGCTCCGGAACCGGAGGCACTGGCAAGCCCACGGGATCCTCAACCGCCACCGAGGGAACCAGGGAGAGAGGATTTTCGGCTTCTCCGGTCGACAACCCGTCCAACGGGTCGAGAAAAATCTCGACTGCGTCGACAGGAGTCTCGGTCAACTAACCTGACGGGGACACCGTGAAGCCAGTGGCCGAAGCCAAAGGATCGACCGAAGTTGATGGTCAACCACTCGGGGAGAGGGACCTCTCCCGCTCCCAAGAGCGTCGACGGACGGACTTACCCTTGTCCTTCTTTTTGGACCGAGAGGAAGGTCCCGAAGATGAAGGTCCCGCTCCCATGGTGGAGAGAGAGACAGACAAAACTCCTTAAAGGAAGCAGTATATGAGGATCCCAGGGACAGCAGGGATAAATGCGGCCGAGGAAGATGCGGTCACGTGCCTCCTCTTCGGGTGATCATCTGCTCAAGTTGATCTGTCGAGCCCGCAGCTGCGAAACAGCCAACTGGGCCTCTTTCGACTTTTACCGAGGGTACCGCTCTCTCAGGTCGCCAGCTGCAGACGGCAGCATGGTCTTCAGGACATAGACCAAGAAAGAAGAGCACAGGTCGCAAGCCTGCGGTCATGCTCAAGGCCCAAGCAGTAGGCCTTGCGTGGAGTGTGGATCCATCCGAGACATCTTCTGCCCATGGGCATCTCTGAAACCGAGTTGGTTGTCCATCGCGGCGGGAAAAAGTTGACGAGTCTAGAAAACCTAGGAGTTTAATTTCAGAAAACCGAAGAGTTAGGAACCAGTCTTATACGTAGAGCGTTAAGGAGGGAACCCGAGCTTCCAAGTGGTAAGGAAGATCTGGCGTCATGAGGCGGAGCAGAGAGTTTTACCATCCGGGTGGGTGGGAGGAGCCAGCTTGAAGACCTTCCGGCAAGATTTAAAGCAGCAAGGAACCTGCCGATAAGTGTGGATGAACAACATATCCATGTCCCTAGAAATCCTTGTTCTCCGACGTGCGACTGGACCCTTGGTTTAGGATTCAAGCCAGGCATATTTTTGTCCCCTGGCAACTTATGCAGTCGGGCTCAGTCATTACTTTTGACCAAGCCAGACAAAGATTTGGCTGGTCTACAGTGACACTCAGATGTTATCAAATACAAGATTACAGAAATGCGGATTCGAATTGTAGATCTACAGTCCCAGGAATCTCCGACACACCCCAAAAAAAAAAAAAGATATGGTCCTCAGTAAGTGGTGAGAGGGCCATTTCACTTTTATACAATAACTATCTACGTGAGAAATCTTTTAAGGACAACTTTATAAAAAGAAAACAGTAGCAGGATCTCCACATCTCTTTGGATGACAAACAATGGGACAGTGTGTGGCAAGGAGTTTGGCAAACTACCGCTTCCCCAGTCTGGAGGGAGTTTACATGGAAAATTAAAGTTCATTATTTTCTAGTCCCCACATTCTTATCAAAATGGACATCTGATATTTTGCCCTCTTGCTGGAGATAATGTGGGGAGGAGAGGGCAACACATGCACACATTTTCTGTAGCTGCCCAAGAATCAAGCATACTGGGGGAAAATTGCCAACCATGTTTGAAACATTAGCAATAACTGACCCCCTAGTTCCTGAACACTTAATTCTAGGCCTCACCACTCCACAATTACAGGGTCAGGAAGCAATATATTTATGGTTTTTTAAATTTATTTATTTATTTTTTTAGGCTTGCCCGGCTCCCACGGCTTTTAGAGGAGGCCTCAAACCTCCTCCTACTCCATCCGCCAGGGCAATCCCCCAAGGCATCCCATCCCCAGTTTCACTGTGCATGTAGGTCCAGGTTTTCTTTGCATGTTTCCCCTGTTTTTACTCCCATCCCCCTGGGACGCTGGCGCGAAGGACATGAAGTCCAGGCTGACAACGTGCTGACGCACACCGACTGCCAAGCGCCTAACAGCTTCCCCCCTCCCCCAACTCCGCAGAGCAGAGTCACCAGTGCCCCGAAAGTCTGTGCTTCCAGCAGCTTCAGAGGCGTTGGGTGCTTGAAGCACCGCTGGTATCCACCCCAGAAGGAGGAGAGCATCCACAGGGATGCTCAATCCTCCTTCGTCCCACTGGCTCCCCGCAACCAGAGTCCATTCCCGAACCCGGTTAACGGTATAGCTGAGGTGTGGCATCCAGCACCTCAACCTCAGCGCCACTGCACAGCCCTATGGCTACATCTTTTAATACAGTCAGAAAGGCCATTACCAAGAAATGGCTTCTGACGGAACCCCCGGTGCTTTCAGAATGAGTTAGTATACAACACCTTCAACAAATCGAGAGGCTTACCTATGGGCTGCAACAAAGGCTTCCAATATATCAGAATAGATGGTCAGGATGGTAGCTATACAGCAACAACTGCACTAAAGTTATTGGTTGATAAAGGACCTTGCTTCTTTACCCCTTCTTAACCTCCTATTCACCCCCCTTTTTTTTTTTTTTTTAGCCAGTTTGTATTTTGTTGTTGCACATATGGTACACCGGATACGTACTTTCTACACCCCATGGACTTCACATGTTCAACTTAACAGACTTCTAAAAATTAATTTGTAAACATTTGCCACCCCTTGCTTTAAAGCAAGTTAATTTTTAATGGCCTCTGGTTACTATAGAATATGTATGATGTGAAATATAACAACTTCCCCTTTCTAATATTAGATTTAACATTATGGGTTTAATTACTTATACTGATCTAAGAGTACTAGTTTAGATTTTCATATTTTCTTTTAAAAGTTGCATTTTGCATGGTTATTTAAATTCCTGGATCTCTTTGTATGTTATGTTGCATCAACTTTGAATTTAAAAATCAAGTATAAAAAAAAAAAAAAAAAAAAAGAATTTTGTATTCCACAGACCATCCAAGAAATACAGGTGGCAAAACCCTCGGCTCCGCCCCATGGACGCCAGATCTAGCCAGCTGGAAGCCAGGTTAGCGTCGGCTTGAGAGAGTCGGGTGGAGTCGTGGATGAAAACATATACCCTCCTGTTACTGGTGAGTAACCTGTATTTCTAGGGGCGTGGATATGTTGTTCAATCCACACTTTGACAGACTCCTAGCAGTTCTCCAGCAGGAGGGAGGCACGGCGGGCACCCCCTACTTAGGAAATAAGGACTGGAGAACTGAGATCCCAAAACCAGCATCCCGGCGTGACTCTAGGTCAATGTGGTAATGGGAAATAAAGGTGTGTGCTGACTTCCAGGTAGCAGCCCTGCAGATTTCCTGGATAGGGACGTCCCAAGAAGCAGCCACCAAAGCAGCGGTATGGCGGGTAGAATGAGCTCTTATCCCTTCGGGGCTCCATGCCCGCCAACCTATAGCAGAGATCTATGCAGGTGGTGACGCACCTGCTTATCGTCCGCTTGGCTGCAGGACTGCCAGGTGCAGCTTCAGCGTAGGTGACAAACAGCTGGCGAACCTCTCCCCGAACTTCAGCCGTCCGCTCCTTACAATAAGCGAGTGCCCTTCTACTAGGGTCCAAAGAATGGAGCCTATATATTCGGCCTCCAAGGTGCGATTGGGGTAGAACACCGGCAGAGTCAACACCTGGTTAAGGTGAAACTCCAACACCACCTTCGGAAGGAACTTCGAGTGGGGGCGAAGGACAACCCTGTCCCTGTGGAAGACCAGGTAGGGAGGCCCGATGGAAAGCGCCTGAAGCTCTCCCATCCTTCGGGCTGACGTAATAGCCACCAAGAAGGCGGTCTTCCACGACGGGTGAGAGATGTCACACCTGTGCACAGGTTCGAATGGCTTGCCCATGAGTTTATCCAATACCAGCAGTAGATCCCACGGAGGTGGAGGTTCTCGCACCGGAGGGGATATGTGATCTAGGCCTTTGAAAAAGCGCCAGACCACCTTCTCCTGCCGGCCTGCACCCAGTAGGCAGAGATGGCTGCCAGGTGCACCTTAAGGGTTGTCGACCAAAGCCCTAGCTGAGAAAGAGACCACAGGTAGTCCAAAATATTAGCCAAAGGACAGGAAGAGGGGTCCAACCCCTTGCCCCGACACCAAATGGAGAATCTCTTCCATTTGAAGGCGTAGCATTTTCTGATAGACTCTTTACAGGACGCCTCAACAACGTTGAGGATCTCGTCAGAAAGACCCAAGGCCTGGAACTCTAGCCACTCAGGAACCAGGCCGTCAGGTGCAGGGATTGAAGGTCCGGATGGAGAATCTTCCCCTTGTCTACTGAGATCAGGTCCGGGCGGGCTAGAAGCCACCTCGGGAGCCTGGAGCTGAGGCTGAGGAGATCCGGGTACCAGAACTGGCGAGGCCAGTCTGGGGCTACCAGAATCACCTGCGCCTTGTCCCTCTTTGCCTTGAGAAGCACCTTGTGGATCAAGGGAAATGGAGGAAGGCGTAGAAGAGGCCCGGGGTCCATGGCCTCCAGAAGGCATCCCACTGCAGCGAGCCCTGCTGAGGGGGGTGGGCGTGAAACAGTCTCAGCTTTGTATTCTCCCTGGAGGTGAACAGGTCCACCTGAGGGGTGCCCCAATGGGAGAACAGGTCTTGCACTACCTCCGGCAGGAGTGACCACTCGTGAGATGCAGCACCTATCCAGCTGAGGACATCGGCCAGACTGTTGGAGGCTCCTGCCACATGGATAGCTAGGAGATCTGCCTCCAGGCTGATCACGAGAGACCAGATGCGGAGAGCTTCCTTCAACAGAGGCAAGGAGTGTGTCCCACCCTGACGGTTGAGGTAGTACATGGTCGTGGTGTTGTCCGTCTGGACCTGAACCACCTGACCCCATAAAAACTGAGTGAAGGCGGAGAGAGCTAGTCGAACCACTCGAAGCTCCAGCAGGTTGATGTGGCATTGAGACTCCTGAGGGAACCAGAGGCCGTGGGCCTGGAGATCCCCCAGATGGTCACCCCAACCCATCAGAGAGGTGTCTGTCATTAGAGTGACTGTCTGCTCGGGGCACACAAACGGGATACCCTCCTGCAGATAAGCTGGGACGAGCCACCACTGCAGGCCATCCCACACCTCCTGGGTCACTGTCACCGGCTGGTCCAGCGGACCGCAGCACTGTGACCACTGGCTGGCCAGCCCCCATTGCAGGGGGCACATATGCCAGCAGGCCCAATGGACCATGCTGGTGCAGGTCGCCATGAGGCCCAGAAGGCGCAGGAAGTCCCGGGCAGGGTGCAATTGCCCAATCAGAAATGATGGAGCAAATGAGGAAAGGATCTTGGCCCTGTCCGCCAGGAGCCGGGCTCTGGCTCAGAGAGTCGAGCTCTGCCCCGATGAACTGAATCACTTGAGATGGCACGAATTACGATTTGGCCTCGTTTATGAGGAGGCCAATTCAAGAGCAGACCTGGAGGGCCAGATACCAGGACCGCTCCACCTCCAATCTGGAAGGGGCTGCAATCAGCCAGTCGTCCAGATAAGGGTACACTCAGACCCCTCGGCGCCGCAGGAATGCTGTCACCACTGCCATGCATTTGGTGAAGACCCTGGGAGCTAGAGAAAGGCCAAAGGGCATGGCCCGGAACTCGTAAAGAGATCCCTCTGCTCTGAAGCGGAGGAATCGTTGATGAGACGGACAGATTGGGATGTGAGAAAATTCATCCTGGAGGTCTAGAGAACAGAACCACATGCCTAGTTCCAAGGATGGAATGATCTGAGCCAGAGTGACCATCCTGAAGGTACGCGGCCTTAGGAACTTGTTCAGGTCGTGTAGGTAGAGAATGGGGCACCATCCGCTTTGGGACCAGGAAGCACCTGGACACGAACCCTGGGTCTGGAGGAGGATCCGCCACCTCGCTGATCACCTCCTTCTGGAGGAGCAAGGCAATGTCGGCTTGACGAGCAGAAAGAGAGGCTGCGGAGCCTGTTGCCCCCCCGTGGGGCGACGGCTCAATAGGGAAGGGACTGCTCAAACTCCAGAGACAGACCCCTGTGGACCACTTCTAGCACCCAGCGGTCCATGGTGATAGCGGACCAGGCGGAAAGGAAGTAGCGAAGCCATCCCACAGGGGGAGACCGGGGAGGAGTGGCGAGGCTGGGGGCGACACCCTCAACCGTCACTGGGCAGGCTTGGAGGAAGAGCCGGCTGAGGGCCGCCTGGACTGTTCCTCCAGGTTTCCTACTGGAGGAAGTGGCAGACTTGGCCTTGGGGCACCAAGTGTGAGCCTGTTGGCCCTGTTGCTGGTGCTGCTGGCCCGGACGTACTGCAGGGGCGGAAGGGCGAAAGGGCTTACGCTGCTGCTGGCAGCCTTTGTCCCTTCTCGATCCTCTGGAGATGGCCTTCCACCCCTGGCCCGAACAAGTCGGTGCCCAGGAAGGGAACATTTGCCAGCTTGTGCTGGGTGTCCGCCATGAAGGTGGAGATCCGCAGCCAAGCTCTGTGGCGCATGGCTACTGCAGCCGCTACTGACCGGGCACAAGAGTCACCGATGTCCAAATAAGTCTGGAGCTGCTGTTTAGCCACCGCCCTTCCCTGATACAGCACCTGCTTGACAGTTGTCTGAAGGTCAGCCAGGAGATGGGGAATCACCTCATCCAGGGAACCCAAAAGGGCTTGTGAAAAATGTGCCATCAGTACAGCCAAGCTAGCCTGTCGAAGGCCTAGGGAAGAAGCAGCGTAAACATTCCGTCCCGAATAATCCAGCTTTTTGGATTCTTTATCAGGCAGTTTGTCCACGTCCCTAGCGTTCCCAGAACGCCAGAAAACACTGTCAGTCACCAGCCCCTCCGCAGAGGGGTGCTCAGAGAAACTGGAGAGTGAACTGGTGGGGACCGCGTACTTGCGAGCCATCCTGACCGAAGGCGTGGGAGAAGATGCAGGCCGCTGCCACAACTCCAGGGCTGGGCCAACAATGGCTTTGGCTACCGGGAAGGCCTCCGTAGGGGAATCTCCTCGGTCCAGTATCTCCGTGAGGGGATACCTGGCCCGTTTCTAAACTGGTTCGAGCTACATCCCAGTGGACTCCGAGATGAGTCGAAGTATTCCCAAGAACGAGGATGGGCTCTCGTCCACCGACTGACCCCCTGCAGATTCCAGGTCAATGGGCCTGAAGTACTGGGAGGAGGTGTCAGACTCAGAGGAGTCTGCGAACAGCTGCCGAGTGCCTGAGCCACCCTCCACCTGCAGAGGCTGATCGGGAGTGAGGGTAACAGACAACCTGTGGGGCAAGCCCTGACCAGACTGAGAATCCTTAGTCAGGGCCCCAGTCTTCGGCTGAGGAGGCGGTGGTTCCACCACAATGGGCAGAGCAGCTGGTTTCGGCCGAACAGCCAGTGCCGTGGTCGGCTCCTCGACAACTACAAGGGGTTGCTTCGGTCACTCCGGTGACAGCCACTTAATGGCCGGAAAAGGCGACGGAGTCTGCTCGTTACCGGCCAACAAAAGTTGCTGCCACATCATGTGCTTGTAGCGCTGGCAAAACTTACGTCTGAGCCTATCCTCCGAAGGACAAGAGCAGCGACGCCGCTTTCCACGGTGCCGAGACCGCCGATGTCAGTGGGATCTACCCAACATGGAAGAGGACCGAGACCTTTAGGGTCGCCGAGGGTGGGTCAGAGAGGGAGCAGGGAAAACCCATTCACCCGTTGGTTCAGGGTCCTTGACTGGGGACTTCAGTACAGGAGGCACAGGCAAGTCCTCGGTTACCACCGGGGGGAACCGGTGAAGAAGGGTTGTCTGCTTCTCCAGTCGACAACCCGTCCAACGGGTCGAGAAACATCTCGACCGCGTCGACAGGTGTCTCAGCCAGCTGACCTGATGGGGACACCGTGAAGCCAGCGGCCTTAGCCACAACCTTGACCGAAGTCGAGAGCAGACGGTCCGGTGAAGGGGATCTCTCCCTCTCCTGACGTGACGGTGGGACTTACCTTCGGTTCTTTTTTCTTCGACCTACTGGTATGTCCCAATGGCCCTTCTCCTTGGTGGAGAGGGACTGGCAAAGTTCCTAAAAGAAGCAGTGTAGGAGGAGCCCAAGGAGAGGGAGAGAGAGAGAGAGAGAGAGAGATGAACGCCATGGCCGAGGAGGAAGATGAAGCGGTCCAGGCCGCCACCTCCTCAGGGGCGATCAACTGGTCCAGCTGCTCTGTGGAGTCCGCAGCTGCGGACACTGCCCAACGGGCCTCCTTCGACTTCACCGGCGGGTACAACTTCTCGGGGTGCCCAAGTTGTAGTTGGGCAGCGCGGTCCTCTAAAACCGAAGCCGTGAAGAACTTGCACAGATCACAGGCCTGCGGATCGTGGTCAAGTCCCAGGCAGTAACATCTGCACGCAGGGGCACTGACAGAAGCCGGGAGTGGATTTGTCCATCACAGCCACGAGGGAAGATGAAGACTGTAGTCTAGTAAACTTTAAAATTATTTTCGGAAATCCCGAAGTGTTTGGATCCAGGCCTAAAACGCATAGCGCTAAGGAAGGAACCTGAGCTTCCAAATGGTAAAGAAGATCTGGCATCATGGGGCGGAGCCAGCTTGAAGACCTTCCGGCAAGATTTAAAACGACAAGGAACCTGCCACAAAGTGTGGATTGAACAACATATCCACGTCCCTAGAATAAGGTTTTTATTCTTCTGGAATGTTGCCAACAACACAACCCAACATGCATGGGTTCGCTTTGGACAGCCACTCATGGCTAGGCAGCATTGTTGGCAACTTTTCAGCCTGAATACAAAACCTTATTCCTGGATGCACAATAGAATATCCCATATATCTCTTGTTCTGTATCAGTGATAATCAGCCCGCAACTCCTAAACCGCAAGTGGCTCTTTAAATCATCACCTACAGCTCCTTATCACATCCTCATCACCTACAGCTCTTCACAGGATTGACAGCGCAAGTGCGGCACAACATCTTGTCCTGTGTGTTGTGAATAAATTGTATCCACCTTTTTTTGCATCTGTAAGTGTGTGTGTGGGTTTTTGTTCTTGCATCGATTCTGCCTCTCTTTTTTGAACTTGAAACTTTTTTATTTAGTGAATGACAGAATATAAATACATCTTTATATTTAGGAATCCTATCTGTTCTGAAAAAACATGCAGTTATAACAAGGTTTACATGAGGTTATTTTTAAGCAAAGTTCATTCAATTGTCCATTTTGTTTCTTTTCGCAGGTTTCCTTGCTGTAAAGAATATGACAATGGATGTCTCCGTTACTGCTGCAAACCTCCCTAACTAGCCTTACTTCTAAACTTATAATTCTCTATTCTTGACAGATAAATATTCATAGATACCTTTGTTAGCCTCAAAAAACTTAAATAAGAGAAAGGGGGAAAAAAAAAAACACACCCCAGAGAGAAAACAAAAGGATACAAGAAAAAAAAAAAGTTTTCGTTCTCAGTGCCAGTTATTATTATTATCATCATCATCAAGATTCACTGCCCTGTTCACTGTGGGAGAAATACTGTCCCCCTATTTCCCTATTGGTGTTGCAACATCTTAAAGTCTTACAATACCAGGGGATTGCTCAGTCTTCCAGAAATCTCCATTTACAAACATACTACAAGAGAAACACACTGAGATGAGGTCCCCAAATAATCAATTATAGCCAGAACCTTGTTACCAGCCTCTGCCCTAGGCCTGTAATATCTGTTCAAGGGTAGGGATGCCCTCTTTTTCTTCTAAATGGTCGCGGAAAGGGAGCCACCTAGCATTAAATTTCTCAGTGGTCAATCTTAACCTTGCCATGATTGCCTCCATGCTCTTCATTTGATTATTACTATACCATTGAGTCATCGAGGGTGGGTCCTCCCTGAGCCACTTCTGGGTGAGGGACTTCAAGGTCGCTGCCACCAGTACAAAGAATAAGCATTTCTCCATCTGTTTTTTCAGATCTATTGGAGGAAGTCCAAGCACTAGGTTTTCAAATTCTAGTGTTGCCTTCAGGGAAAATATTTTAATTATTTCTTTGGATATTTCTGTCCAAAAAGAGGATATCCGGCTACAGGCCCCAAAAATATGGTAGTGTGCCTTTGGACCCACAGTTCCTCCAACACTTATCTGAAGGGAGGGAGGCATAGTGGTACAAGACTATTGGGGTCCTAAAGAATTGAATATTGATTTTCCATCTGAATTCTCTCCAGGAGGGCGAGTTAGTTGTTTTCTGGATTCCCGCCCAAATCTCCTTCCATTTGCCCTCCGGAGTACTGTGTTCTGTTTCTGCATCCCAGTGGTCTATTACTCTCTGAATGGCCAACGTACCCCTGTCCTCTATTAGTATTTTGTATATTTGCGAAATGTATGTCTTAGTGTCTTGTGAGATACTCCTCTGGTAAGTTAATGTTACTGGGGTTGATGGGCACTGGGCCAGTTCTGTTAGTCCGATACTGTTCTGTATATAGTGGGTGCATTGAATATATCCAAATGCATCTGTCTCATTTAAAGTGAATTCCCTTTGTATCCCTGTAAATGATTTAAGGCAGTCCACCTCCAGGAGCTGTTTTGGGTATTTAAGTCCCTTAATCGCCCACTCTGTCAAGCGTGTATCTCCTCTATGAGCAGGGAAGCCTGGCATATTGTACAGGGGGAGATATTCCCACACCGGTCTTAGCATCTCCCACTCCTGTCTGGCTTTCAACCACATCGACATGGTATGTTATGTCAGGGTATTTTTAAGCTGTTTTAACTCTTTGGGGAGAATTCTCCAAGGAAATAAATTGAGTGGCCCCAGCTGACAGTCTTCTATCTCTCGCCATCCATGACTCCTCCAGCACATCAGCATTTTAATAACCTGTAATAACTGGGCAGCCAGGTAATATTTGGGGAAATCCGGGAGCCCCAGTCCCCCTCTCTCTTTGTGTTCTATTAGTATACTCCAACGGACTCTTGGTTTTTTCCCCTGCCCATATACAATCTCATATCTTTTTCTTTAGGTCTTTCCAATCCTTGTTAGGGATTGGTAGGGGGAGGCTAGTGTAGAGAAACAAGAAATGAGGAAGGATATTCATTTTAACTGTTTCTATTCCGTTTGTAAATGTTAGGGGAAGAATCGACCACCTA
Source organism: Neoceratodus forsteri (assembly GCA_016271365.2). Lineage (NCBI taxonomy): Eukaryota > Metazoa > Chordata > Ceratodontiformes > Ceratodontidae > Neoceratodus > Neoceratodus forsteri. Next base: position 363,363,568 of record CM057449.1, on the reverse strand, counting down.
TTTATATCGGCGTATACCTGTTGCTTTAAGGACCCATAGTTGTATTTATAAGTTAGCCCTGCCTGAGCGGGGATATAAATTCCTAAGTATCTAATTTTGGTATCCACTCATTTGAAGGGGGTCATTTCTTTTAGTCTCTGGTTTGGAGCTTTCCTCAAGGCTAGTACCTCCGATTTCTCTTTATTAATCTTAAAACCAGAGATATCCCCAAAGTTTTTCAATAAATCTAATAGGTGCAGAAGGGAGATCTCTGGATCCCCCAGGTAAATTAGGGTATCATCCGCGTATAGGGATATTTTATGAGTTGTGTTTTGGATCTCTATTCCTTTCCTTTGCCGTATGGCCTGGGCCAGTGATTCCATACTAACTGCAAAAAGCAGGGGTGAGAGAGGGCATCCCTGTCTTGTTCCTCTTCTGATTTTAAGTGGGGGGGATAATGTGCCATTTACCCTTACCCTCGCCTGGGGGTCTTGATAGCATAGCTTTACCCAGTTCAGGAAGTTCCCTTCAATAACCATTTTTTCTAGTACCTGGAAGAGGTACATCCAGTTTAGCCTATCAAAGGCTTTTTCTGCATCCAAAAAAATTGCCAGGTCTGTTTTTGTATTGGAAGTTTTCTTCCGGAGAGTAGTCTTATGTTATCACTTAGCTGGCGATGTGGTATAAAACACGATTGATCAGGGTGGATTAATAATTCAATATATTTTTGAAGCCGAATAGAGAGTATTTTTGTGAATATTTTTAGATCTTGATTCAGTAAGGCTACTGGTCTAAATGATGCACATTTCGTAAGGTCCTTCCCCGCTTTTGGAATCACCGTTATTAGTGATTGGGTCCAACTCTCTGGTGTTTTACCCTCTTCTAGACAATTATTAAAGACCTCAGCTAGTATCTGGGCTAATGTGGGCCTAATGTTTTATAGAATTCTCCACAGAACCCATCTGGGCCTGGGGTCTTGCCCCCTGGTAACTGTTTAATAACCCCCACTATCTCTTCTGTTGAGATGGGACGATTCAACTCCTGTTTCATCGCCTCCGATATTCAGGGAAGATTAACAGAGTTCAGAAATGTTTCCGCTCTGCTTCTAATTGTGGCTTCATCTTTTTCCTCCCCGTACAATTTTTGAAATTGGAGTGCTATTTCTCCTGGGTCCTCTTGTTTTACCCCTTGTGGCCCTGTGTCTTGTAGGAAGGGGATATATCTATCCATCTGAGCTTTTGGTAGCCTAAAAGCTGAGAGTTTTGATGCTCCCCCCCCCCCACTTCATGATATTTCTGATTTGTGAATCTCAGATATCCCTCCGCTTTTTTTTATTTTCAAACTCTTATAAGTTTTCTGATTTGAGTCAATTCTTTTTGGGTCTGCCGGTCGCGAGGATCAGCTTTGTGCTTTTTCTCTGCTGCGGCTAATTCAGTAGACAGCCTTTTACAGGTTATAAGTCCAAGCTTCTTTTGGGCAGAGGCAAAGCTGATCATGTTCCCCCTTATCACCGCCTTAAGGGTGTCCCACTTGAGCAGTGCGGAATGGGTTGCTGGGTTATGAACCATTTGAAAGTCTAATAATTTTCCTTTAATCTTTCCACAAATGTTCCATTGTTCAATAGAGAAACGTTTAATCTCCACAGGGTTTGCCTGCCCTGAGGTAAAAGGTTTAGCCCCATCGATATTGGGGCATGATCTGATAAGGTTATGTTATGTATATTAGAACTTTTGACCTCATGGAGGTGTGTGACATTTGTATAGAAAAGATCTATTCTTGAGTACGATCTTTGGGGGTTTGAATAGAAGATATAGTCTCTTTTCTTCGAGTGGTGTGCCCTCCAAACATCCACCAAGCCTAATTCTCTTGTCAGTGCGGTTAAAACCTTTGAGGCTGTTTTATTCGTGGCCTCCCTCCTTGAGGAGCGGTCCCTTAATGGATGGGGAGCCACACTGAAGTCCCCTTCCCCAGAAGTATCTGACCCTGTGGCAGGTCGGCTATCTTCTGATAAACTTTTTAAAAAGGTTTTTTGTTACCTATTTGGGGCATAGATATTAATGAAATGAATAAGCTTACCCTGAATTTTTGCCGACATTCTCACATATCTTCCCTGCATTCCCCTTCTGTTGCTTCTATTGTCAGGTGTAAACCCTCGTATTAGTATTGCTACCCTGTTCTTTTGAATTGGGGTGAAGCATCACCACCTTCTCCACCCATGTTCGTCATAGTTTAAGATGTTCTGACATTGATAAATGTGTTTCCTAGAGGAGAATCACATCTCCTCTCAGCTTCTTAAGTTCCTGCAACAGTCTCGTACGTTTTATTGGAAAATTTACTCCTTTGACATTATAGGAGCAGACATTTAGGCAGGCCATTTTGTTATATCTGGAGATTTCTGGTGAGCAATAGGGGCTAAGTGTGTTCTCGTACCCAAATCTTCTTACCCTTATCTTGCGTGTACCCCTACTCTTATCTCGCTTATTCCCCCGTTTCTCATTTTGAGTCTTTACTACAGAATAAACTGAGAACTTTATAAACAAAGACAAAGATTGTGAAAATAATAAATTTAACTCCATCAGAATATCCAGAGTCTGCAGGCAAGGACAGAGGACACCAAAAGCCGAAACGGGCGAAACATTCGTACCTCCGGAGTCCCAGAAGGATCAGAGGGCTCAGACATGCTGCAATTTATTAGGACGCTCCTGAGAGATGTAATTACAGTTCCAGAGAATCTCACACTGGAGTTAGAGGGGGCCCGTCGTACTTTAGGCCCAAGACCAGCCGCGGGAGCACGCCCCTGTACGATCCTCGTTCGATTTTTAAAATTTCAAGAAAAGGAGTCTGTACTTCACTCTGCCTGGAAACAAGGTACAGTTACCTACCACACAAGCAGGCTTTTCTTTGAAGATGATTATGCACCCGAAGTAATGCTCCGCCGCAGGCAGTATATCCCCGTGATGAAGGCCTTGAAATCTGCAGGGCTCCGTTTTAGGACCCCTACCCTGCAAAGCTAACGGTCCTCTTTTCTGAAGGGTCCCAAACCTTTAACAATGTAGCGGAGGCGACTGGAGAGCTGAAAAGATGCAACATTGAGGTGCCTTTAGAGCAGAGATCCCAAAAACCCTCGACTGCCGCCAAATTAGCCCAGCAGCTTTGGAACAGCGGCCAATGCGATTCCAGGAGAAAGCAAGGTCAAGACACCATCCAGAAGATAACAAACGCACTTAGAGCCAATGACCAGCAACCCTGCTCTGTTCAACATCCCTCGATGGACACTAACCCAAGATCTCCACACTGATCCGTACTTCCAGAATGGGGTGCTCTGCCGTACTTCCAGAATGGGGTGCTCTGCCCCTGCCCCCCCAAAAAAACGAGTCAGTAAGAGCATATGCAACGGGAGGATCCTGGCCCTCCTTGTGAGGTAAATGTTACCGACCACCAAGGAATTCCTTCCAGCTACACAGAACATCCATGCCAAAGACTCCTGCAGAGAGACTGAATGATGCTGCTAACTCAGATAAGTCCCAGTCTAAATGAATACTCTGTTTTCAAATGCTGTTAACAATTCTGTCTTTTCCTAATGCCTGGACTGTTACTAACCCATGACACCTACCCCCATATTTCAGCATCCTCACTCTCCCCCACCCCAGGAGAAGGCACTAAATCTTCCAAGATCTCAGCGCAAGAAGAGGGCTAGTGGGCTATTAAGGAGCGATGCCCTGGGTGTTATGGGATCTTAAGACTTTTCTTTTTCCCCTATCAGACTGGGATTCCTCTCTTTCCCCCCCTCCTAACTAACTCTGCTATCATCTAACTCTTGATGGGTGACTGCTGTGGAGGGGCGGGTGGAAGGTTGGGATAATGGTGATTAAAGGTTTCTTTATCAGACACATCTGCTGCAGAAGGGGTCCTAGAAACTCATATGAACTGGTGAGTACCCCCCCCCCGGCCCTCTGCCTACCCCTCCCCAAGTGTTGGGGTGGTCTGAGATGGAGTCAAGCGTGCCCCTTTTCTCCCTCCCGTAGGAGGAGCAAGCGGACACTGGGTTCTGGGCTGGGCCTCCACCTCATTTAGGCGGCAGATAACCACGCACTGCCAGTAAAGTGATTTCTACTCTAGTCTAATTTTATCCTCACCTCTCATTACTGCTTTCACCCGCCCATCCTTTGAAAAACAAGTCTGTTCAAATATGAAGGGTGAAGATGGTAGCTGTCGGACGTCCCAAAACCCTCACCCCTTCCCTTTTTTCCTCTCATTTCATTTCCTTCCCCCATTTCCCCTACCTGCCCTCTTCTCCCCCTCCCCATCCATCTCGAGACACTGATAGTGTCATAGACCCCTGGGACCTACGGGGACACAGAAGGTAGGCCTTGAGCCTTCTTCAGGTCATGGAAAATGACCAGTTTGTTGGAAGCTCCACAGTTTCTTGGTGGCTTAGGCTAGTGTTGATAGCCCAGTTGGCCCAAGAGTTCCCTTTGAGCCACCGAGACATAGGGGATATGTATTCCCTAAAGTTAATAATTTTATTACTGTTTGTCATAATCATTGACGGAAAAATCAGTTGTTTAAGCCCACAGGTTTTTGTTATGGGCTATTGGTTAGTAGCAGGGATTTCCCCTTTGTCAAGTTCAAAGGTTCAGTATTTACTATGTTTTGCATATGTTATTGGACATGTTGGTCCCCCCAGCCTAAAGTTACTAGTTAAAGGCCTTGAAAGGCCCAGAGAATGGCTGAGAGTTATTCATTTTTGTTCTCTCCTAAGGTCACTAGTTAGGTGGTTCAGGTCTTTTAGAATAATCCTGGGCTCCCTTCAGAGGGATCCTAATTTAGTTAACAGTCACATGGGTTTACTTTATTCAACAGAGGTTGCAATTCAGATGTCATGTGACAGAAGGTTAACATTGCTAGATATGTTTTCACATTTTAAATGGCAGATAAACACTTGAAAGTATATTCACTGAATGTGAACGGTCTGAGTAGCCCGATAAAAAGATCAAGAATTATATCACTAGTAAAGAAATCCACAGCTGAGATTGTGTACATGCAGGAAACGCATATGTCACCTGTAGAACATAAGAAACTAAAGGGAAGGGGTTTCTCACATGTCTTCTCTTCAGCAATGGCGGGTGGTAGGAAAAGAGGGGTCACCTTATTAGTCTCAGGCCACACTCCCTTTCGGATAGTAAAAGAATGGGCCGACCCAGAGGGTCGTTTGGTAATAGTCCAGGGGACCCTGCAGGAGCAAGAGGTGACCTTGGCTAATATCCACCTCCCACCAGCCTTAAACATTCCAACGATCCGACACCTGCTTGACAAAGTAATTAAACTGACCAAGGGGACCCTAATTCTCGCGGGGGACTTCAATATCACCCCAAACACATCCTTGGACTCCACCAGGGTCTCAGGTGGCAGACAGCTGGCCCCACACAAATTCTTCAAGCAATTCATCGGAGAGGTTGGTTGGCTCGATGCGTGACGATCCCTACACCCCAGGGACAGAGGGTACTCCTATTACTCAGCGGTTCATGGGACTTACACAAGGATAGACCACTGCTATACACAGAGGGAGAGTCAGGACTCTTTAGTTAGCTCTACATTGGGCACAATAGCACACACAGATCATGCACCACTAATAACCACATGGAAACTGGGCCTAGAGAGGCGCAACACTAGGTGGAGATTTAACCCCACTCACATGAAGAGTGACCAATTTAAAAAATTTCCTCAAAGAGAAAATCACAGAAATTATCCAAGACAATGCCACCCAGGAAATTTCGTCCACAATCCAGTGGGACACCCTGAAGGAAGTCCTGAGGGGCCACCTGATTAAACACACAGCCTCTCTGGCCAAGGAACGTAAAGAAACAAACACAACTAGAGCAGACATTACAATTCCTACAGTTGGCCCACCAACAAGGAGACCACTCAAGTCCTGGCCCAGATTAAAAACAGACTAAAAAGGACCTGGATAATTTATGTATCCAAGAAACGGAGGTAGCCCTAGCATACCTTCGGCAAAGATATGGGAAGATAGGACCCCGAGCCTCTCGCCTTCTAGCATACTGTTTGCGTCAGCAGGGTAAAATGTCCACTATCACTGCAATAAAAGACCCAAATACAGGTGTGCACCATACTAGACTTAAAAATATAACCCATGCCTTCTGTCAATATTACAGGTCTCTCACCATAGACCATATGCCTGACCCAACCCACACCAATGCCTTCCTGTCAGCCCTAAAACTTCCTAAACTGAATCAGGACCAGCAGAACAGCTGATGATGCCGATTAGCTGCAAGGAACTGATGCTGGCCATTTCTAAATCTAAAAGCATGAAGGCACCAGGCCCAGATGGATTCGGGACGGAATTTTACAAGGGCACAGCACAGTTAATTTGTTAGCTACTGCGGTGTACCTTTTAACGAAGTCCTTCTGGGAGATGTCCCACCGCTTAGTTGGTCGATGCAACAATTTCACTTATACCAAACCAGACAAGGACCTTTACAATGTGGCTTTTATAGGCCAATCTCGGTGCTTAACATAGACTATAAATATTTTATGTCCATCTTAGCCCATAGGGTGGATGCAATTCTCAGACACTGATAAACCTGGATCAGACAGGCTTTGTGAGTTCCAGATCCACCTCAGACAATACTCAAGAGCCTGCATCTAGTGCATGCAATGCAAACACGCAAACAGTTAGCAGTTCTTCTCAGCCTTGATGCTGAGAAGGCTTTTGATAGGGCGTCGTGGCTCTTTCTTTTCTCCACCTCGCCAATGCGGTCTCCCGGCTCCTTTGTGGCTATTCTTAGGGCAATATATTCCTCCCCTCAGGCATGTGTGAAGGTATCAGGTCATCACTCTGACTATTTCTCCTATACAGGGGAACACATCAGGGTTGCCCCCTGTCCCCTGGCTTGTTTGCCATCTTCATTGAGCCCTTTGCCCAGGCAATCAGACTGTCACCCGATCTCGAGTGCAAATGATGAAACAGAACACCTGATAGCCTCTATGCAGATGATGTCCTATTATACCTTACTGACCCCACACAATCCATCCCCTGGTCTTTCAAACCCTGGAAGAATTTGGGGCACACTCAGGCTACTGGCTTAATACCAGTAAGACTGACGCCCTCACTTTTCATTATACACCACCTGAGACCCTCAAGATCGATACCCATTCGATGGGCGATCTCCAAGTTGAAATATCTGGGCATTTTTCTCTCCCACAGAGTCAAGATGCCCTGAATAATAACTTTCAACCCTTTACAGCACAGCTGAAGCACGATCTCGGAGATGGAACATCCTCCTCTGAACATGATCCAGAGAATAGACGTGGTGAGGATGGTGATCCTCCCAAGGGCCCTCTATTTCAGAATGTCCCACTTAATCTACCTTATAAATTATTTCACGCCTGGAACAAAGCTATTTCCAGGTTTGTTTGGGCAGGCAGACTTCCCAGGATGAAACTGAAAACTCTCTTCCTCCCTAGATCACAAGGAGGTCTTGCAGTCCCAAATCTTAAACAATATTACTGGGCTTCACATCTGTCCTTTATAACGCATTGTCTGGTCGGAATACCCCAGTCCTGCTGGAGTGAAATTGAGGAGGGTACCCTCTCACAACATGATTATCAAAGGCTTATTATCTATAAAAACCCTCCCTCGCTGGGGCAGCTTACTCAGAACCCCTGGATTATACATCAAATTAAAGTCTGGCACTCAGCACGCAGATCGCTTAAGCTCGCCCCTTTTCTAGTGCTGATTTGCCCAATAGACCTTCTAGAGAATTTTCTCCCAGCCCTACAAGACCACATTCCCACCTCACGGGTTTTTCTCAGCTTCTGAAAGGACCCTTTTTAGGATTTTGGGACACTTGTGGGAATTCCAGTTACGCCTAATCAGACTTTTTGGTACCTACAACTAAGACATTATTTGAGGCTCTCCCTCGGTCGCTCAACCCCTGGGGAATGCCCACACGATTCAGACACTCCAGCAAGCACTTAAAACCAAGATGTTAACCCATCTCATTTCGGTCCATATAAATCCCTGATGGAAAATCAGGTGGAAACATAGATGTTATAAGGGAGAAGTGGAATGGGGAGCTGTGTTCCCAAATAACCCCACAACAGTGGGGCACAGTATGCCAATTTTCAGCGAGAATTACTTGTTCCCATACATGGAGTTTTTTTTCATGACAAATATTGATAAGATTTTTCCGGACTCCAGTAATAACAGCTCACTATAATAACTTAGGTGCTGCGGTCTGCTGGCGTCAATGTGGAGAAAGTAATCCCCACCATTCCCACGTTCTCTGGTTATGTCCAAGGTTACCACCTTTCTTCCAGGGTTTGTGGGAGGAATTTGAGAGACTGTTTGGACTCGCCCCCTACGGGTGAATTCTTTATCTTACATGTGTTACCACAAGACTTGTGTAACCCCACTACCAGTACTTGTTGGGAATCTGCCTGCTCGCAGCTTAAAAGGCTATTACTAAACGCTGGTTCACTGCAGTGATTCTTCCACTCCAGGATTGAAGGAAATAGTCAATCTATATAGATCTGAGAAGATTACATACAGCCTAAATGATAGGGCAGAGGCCTGCTCCATCAAGTGGAATAGATGGATTTTATATATCATGTCCAAGGACCCACACTTTGTCCCTAAACACTCACTCCACTTCATCTGGACTCTGGGAATATACTGAAAGGTAAACTCCAGAAGAAAAAGAACCAGTGTAGGGAATGAGAGGAGGGCTCAGAGAATAGAACAGGGTTAAGAAGTATGGATATGGGAATTGTAGGTTCGGCTCATCCATGAACACAAAACCATGATTAAGTGAATCTAAAGTTGCATGAATGATGAATGATATTGTACCATTATATGAACTGTAACCTTGTCAAAGTAATCAATTACAATAATGTAAATTGTGACTGAAGAAATGATAAAATCTTTTAATAAAGACTATATTTGCAAAAAAAAAAAATCTTAAACCATCGCAGATAAGATCAAGCTGGACTTTAGGAAGCATGGCATCTTAAGATGCTAAATCGGCCTGAAGGCTCACTAATATTGCACTGTGAGATGGGGTTCTGGGGGAGAAGAGTACTTTATGTCTGTGTGGTTTCTGTTGTTGTATCTTGCATTTCAGTACTGAGGGACTTCAATGCCTGGATGGATGATGAAACCTCGTCCTTGGTCAACAGCTCCTCCACCTGATGGGCCTCTTACAGGCAGTTGCCTCTGCAACCTGTCTACATGGTCATACTCAATCTGGTATTCTCACTGGGGCTTGACACAAGTGAGAGTGAAGACTGATCCAGTTTTCTGGTTGGATCATGCTGTGTAATTCTCTCTGGGGTCCCTGGTTTTAATATCCTCATGAGATGGTCTAGTGTTGCCCAAAACTTAATTTGGAGCCTCACAAACTCCAGGCAGTTGATGTCTCTGTACGATGACCGCTTGTGCTCAGGGGGGCAGAGAAAGCCATGGAGTGCTACAATGGCTCTTATGACTGCACTTGAGTAAGTAGCACCCTTCAGGTGTCCACCCTTGACCTCCCGCTGCAGTTCACCATGGTATTATGAGGAAAGCAGTTCAAGACTAAAGAACAGAAGGTAGAGTTTTCCTGGCAGAGCTACCATTCTGTAGATGGCAAACTGGTTCACAGAACTCACCACAGTGACTATCAGAGGGCAATTTCCTTGAAGGAAAAAAAGTTTCTATCAAGGACCACTGCTGCAAGAAAGAATCTGCCAGCTCAGCTCTTCACACCATACAGAGGTTACAAATCCCTCTGTCTGCAGTCCAAATGAGCTTTTTCTGCAGAGAAGTGCAAAGAATTTAGTAGAGTCTTCCTAGAAATGGTTTCGTCCATTTGAACTGGAATTACTTCAAGCGGACTGTCTTGGGATGGTGATATCAAGGGCAGGAGGGGCAATGATGACCTGCCGTCCTGGGTGGAGTTCCAGATAGCTGCAGAAGAGGCAGTGGTTTGGGTGATAAAGTCTGCATCCTACTTACTGTTTGTGGAGCCCTGGGCCTACTTGTATGCTTGCTGGTAGTCTCTTGACTCCCTAAGGTCAGTATATACTGATACTCTCTGTTGTTCCCTGAGGGAGGGTGTTTTTCCATCAACTCTGAAAAGGACAATGGTGAATCCCCTCAAGAAACCATCTTTGGACCCAGACAATCTGGTCAACTACAGACCCATCTCGAACATTCCCTTCTTGGGGAAGGCTATCAAGGTAGCTGCAGCACAGCTTCAAGCTCTCCTGGAGTGCTATTAGCATCTACAAACCTCTCCAGTCAGGGTTTAGGCCCCCCACAGTACTGAGATCGCTTCAGAGTAATGCATGATCTCCTCATGACAAGAGTCCAGGGGCTTTATTTTATTTTGGTTCTCTTGGATCTTTTGTCGGTGTTTCACATATGCAGCATGGTGTCCTGACTGATCACTGACGAAATCATATGGAACTCACTGGCACAGTTTTATGCTGGTTTGAGTCCAACATTACTGGAAGAGCGCAGCAGGCAGCCCAAGGTAATTACATCTCCGGGGCGGCTGCGGTATCCTGTGGAGTTCCACAAGGCTCGATCTTGGCTCCCACGCTGTTAGACGTGTACATGTTGCCACTGGATGAGATCACTAGGTAGTACGGGGCCAAGTTTCATTGTTATGCAAGTGATACTTCGCTCTGTTTTGCACTGATAAGTTTCATGCAGTTTCGGTGCTGGGGTGGTGCCTACAAGAAAATCAAAGACTGGATGGTCTCCAACTGGCTGCATCTTAACTGGCAAAAACTGAGGTTATGCCTGCTGATCCAGGTCAACATGGGTCAGAAACAACAAGTGGTAGCCTTTTACCATCACTGAATAGTCAGTCACTGAGCTATGGATGAGGTTAAGAATCTGGGCATTGTTCTGGACTGCAAGTCAACACTAGAACATCAGGTGTCAATGGTAGTCAGGAACAGTTTTTACCATCTACGTAATGTCACCTGGCTCAAGCCATATCTTGCACTAGTCAATTTGGAGAAGAGTCCACATCTTTGTCACCTCTAGACTACAGTACAGCAATGCTCTTATTTATCTGGAAGTTTGATGCGACACCTGCAGTTGGTCCAGAATGCTGCAGCCTGACTGATGATGGGAACTTCACAAAGGGATCAAATTATGCCAGTGCTGCGCAGTCTACACTGGCTGCCTGTAAGGCGGTGCATCATCTTCGAGATACGTTTAACATTCAAGACCCTACCCAGTCTGGGCCCAAGTTACCTGAAAGACCCCTTAATGCCCTACATTCTCACCTGCCCACCCTAATCCATCGATAGAGGTTTGTACCAGATCCCTGCTCTTGCTTAAAGCAACTGGGAGGGGCGCAGTTTTGGGAGGCTGCCGCCTCCTCTGGAACTCTTTGCTGGAGGCAGTTAGATCTGCTTGCATGGTGGGGGCTTTTAGGCACCTACTGAAACGTCTCTTTGCACAGGCCTCATAGCGGTTTGGTTTCATACATGTTTTATTGTACTGTTTTATGCTATTCTTACATTGTAAGGTGCTCAAAGCATTTTGGATAGGGTGCAAACAAATGAAACTGTCTTAGCCTTGCCTGTTATCTTAAAGAGCTGTGTACTGACCAAAACTAATATTAGTTTTAAAAGCAGTCAATCATTACCTTTTATATCTGAAGTACTTTTTCCTTTCCTTTTCCCTTTGTTTAATTAGAAAACTATTTACCCGATGTTCATAGGTGCGATACGTGGGACAGTACTCTGCCTGGCAGCTGACGTATCAATCCATCTCTATTCCCGCTCCACTATATCAGCACTGTGACCTCACTCACTAATATAACTGCTGCTTAGAAAAACTGGTGTCAATGTTAGAGATATCCTATCCTTACGATGTGGTGGTGGGGGGTTGATATAGATATGTCAGCTGCCAGACTAAGCTGTTCCACACATCCACATAGAAGATGTTCTAATGTGCAAGAAGAAAAAGAAACATACTTCAGAAATAAAAAGTTACAACTAACTACTAAAAATCTCATTTTCTTGTCTGCCAGTTTTGGCTCCACTAGCTCTTTAAATTAAGGCTCTCTAGTCCTTTGGTGTATCCAGAGTAGGTTTGGTACCCAAGAAGTCTCGTCCCTAAAATCTGAGCCTATGTTAAATTTAGTTGGGTCATTTTGAAGATGACGCCCCAACACCCAAGTTAACTCTGCAACTCTCTCCCACTCGCTCACTTAGGCCCTGTCCACTACACCTGAAAACACCCTCTGCAACATTACAGTGTGCCTATAACGGTGCTGTGACGGTTAGCATTTACACTGGTAACGTTACAGAAGGTGTTTTCGAAACAGGTTTCAACAACTGTTAGTTGGTGGTTTCAACAATGGTTTCTGTAACATTTTCAGTACTGTAACGTTACAGAGCTCCATGTAAATGCACAACCGTGTAGCCCTCCGGTCTGCCAGCATACCGTAATGTTTTGCAGCGGCTCCATGATGCCAGCTCCCAGCATGGGAGGCAAATACAGAACGGAGCACATCAATCCACTCCAGACAATTCACTCCCATGTCGTTACACACCTCAGACAACCCACTCCCCATCAACCTGCCCCCATGAATTCATCCCTTAACAGTTACTGCTGTAACCCCAATTGCAAATACACACACACACACACACACATATATATATATATTTATTACACACACACACACACACACACACACACACCACTGACCACATAGGACAGACAACCACCTGCTGTTCCCTCAACACTCTCGCTCTTTCAGGCTGTTATGCCCTTCATTTGTCTCTGTATGCAGTCTGTGTTCACTGGTGGTGGCGTCATAACATATATATAAAAACAACTGAATGATGCTCTCCAAAACCCCACAGAGGATGAGCCATGACTATCGGCTCCCACTGACTGCCACCGTGAATATGTCCTTACAGTTTCAGTTCGATATGGACAGCTGCTGAGTTCAGGTGAAAGGTAAAACAGGGGACATATTGGGTATGTTACAAAACTAATACACAGCTACAATCCACACCTCTGTGTTGCAGCTCTCACTCTGGTAGGCAACTGTACTCTGTTTCACAAGGAAAGACATGCTGAGCATACATGCCCGTGTCCAGCAACCAGAGCCTGGGAAGGATGGCACAGTTGGAAGGAAGGGGGCAGGCAGAGTTTGCAGCAGCTGTGACCAAGGAAAGGGTGGGTTAGGGGCAGAGAAAGAGTAGGCAGGAGCCAGCAGGGGAGAAACGGGAACTGGACGTACAGCTAGCACGGTGACCTCCTGGAAGCCCAGCTCAATAAGTTCCTTATCTCTGCACCACAACTTCTGCAGGAGCATACTGACCCAGCATAACATACTGGAGTGAGTTAGCGGGAGCAGAATTGTCGGAGTGGGTAGTTGAGGAAGCGAATACATGTGAGTGAATAGTCATGGACCCAATGCTGCCACAGGATGTCTTGCAGATAAGTCTGTATCTGTATGCAGGCAATACACAGTCAGGTGCCCTTATGTGGTGTGGTCAATTCTGCACTTTGTGCAGCTGCTCCTCTGCCACAAGCTCATGGAAGTGTGGAGTAGTGTGGATTGCGACTATTGCCAGAACTTGTGGCAGAGGAGCTGCAGCAAAAAGGTGCAGATGTGCCCCATACCACATAAGGGCACCAGACTGTTTATTGCCTGTACTTACAAATAACTTATCTGCAAGACGTCCCATGGCAGCATTTAGTGGTAACTGAAGCAGGGGAGCAGTGACCATAGCAGCCCACAGAACTGAAGTGCTGGAAGCGCTGCTCCCAAGGAGTTTCCCTGCAGCAGCTGCACCAATAACCTCAGCATAGCACTATGGCATTCACATGCTTGGGACTCAGTAGTGACATTGTGCTGGGGAGGATATACAGGGGATGGGAATGGTACTCTGCAAAGTAATGCATCATGGGATGTGCACAGCTCTACACAGGTTGGTAACAGTTACAGATCCATTTGCAGTGGGGACAGGCTGTAACGTTTTGAAAATGTTCTCACATATTGTGTGGACACCAACGTTTTCAGTCTAACGTTTTCAAAACGTTAAGAGATTTCAGGTGTAGTGTGGACAGGGCCTTGCATGTGTTGCTGTTCCCCGCACTATAGACTCAGACTTTGTTATGGGACAAAATCCATCTTTTACATTACTTACGGTATGGGGTAGTGATTGAATGTGAAACATGCTACGTTATTTATGTATGACAGTTCAATACTTCTATGCTTTTCAGCTACAAAAGTTTCCATTTTATTATTTCTGTATGGTGCTTACATTTAGGTACCTTCATGGGAAAAAGTGAGATTCTGCAAGGGAAGGGGGAGTGAAGTGACGTCACTCTCAGTGTTAAGCATATGATTATTCTGTGGACCCATCAGCCAGTAGTTAGCTAGTTAAACACGGATACATATTCAATACAGGGTCCAGTGAGTGTGGCACCCTTCAGGCAGAATTTTGTTAATTTTAATGGGTAAAATGTGATCTGTTGTACCAGCCTATATACTGCAAAATACGGGGCGTTGCTCCGCGTGTACCTAATGCAATAATATTGCAAGACTGACTGTACACTGTGCCTGCTGTGGCTCATTTTTGAAAAATCTTTTGTAAAACTAACAACCACATGCCTTCTAATTGAAGCTGAAAATTCTCTCACTAAAAAAGCCACCTGTAACTGCTAATACAAACATGGTTACAACTGCCAATGCACTCTTGTACTATACTGCGTTTCACATATAATGCACTTGGCTACTGCACAACATAATTCCCATTTATCTGCACTTTTATTTGAAGTTTCTTTTTGCCAGCAGTTTTAATTTTTTTTTATAACTGCCAGAATCATTAATATAACGCGTACGGTTGCCCAGCATACCTACCAAGTATCCAAAACACAAAGATTTAATAAAAGCAGGGTCATCCAAGGGATCAGTGCACATAACTATGAAACCAGAGATTCCAGGTCTGAATATCACTACAGTCACTGACTCAGTGCGGGACGCTGAGCTGATTACTTGACCTCGCCTGAGCTTCAGTACTTTCAACTGTAAAGGTAAATAGAAGGAATGCACTCCCCCATGCCATTCGCATTCCTGGGAAATCAACCAAGCCAACTACAGAGCTGTGCTTTACAACCCCTCCTCACCCTCGCTCTGAAATAAAGGGAACAAACCCCTCAGCCAATATAACCAGAACCCTGCTGTACTACAGACACTTCTAGTACACAAACAAGATGCGCTGATAAGCTGTAAAAGTCTGGACATGCTTCATTACACAGACTGCCATATCTTACCTCTAGAAGACAAAGTCTCTGGTTCTGCAGATGCAAGCGATTTGGTACTCCTCTCATTTGGCAGCACAGACTGTTCCATTATGGAGCACCTTTTCCGCGAGGGGCCAGTCTCACAGGTGAGACAGTAATTCTTGCTCCATTACTTTTCTGTTCCTTCACTTCCAGGTTATCAGTATGGGAAGGTGACAACCCGTCTGCAAGGCTCTGTTCTTCAGCATTACTTCTGACTGGAGATTCAAATTCAGACCGGCCTTGCTGGTTTGGGAACTGGGCACCCACTTTCTTCATTTCTGCACCATCACTGTGGACCATAAAATCCATCCCATTTTTTGTCACAAATGTAGAGGCATCTCCCTCGTGCAAATTCATAAAGATGGGGCTTCCTTTGGAGAATCCGGGATTGGATTTTACTAAAGGGCTGGGAAAGATCTCCTCAAAACTAAAGGGGAGAGAGAAAAAAAAAAAAAAAATGAGACAAAGCCGATTCCACCCCCTTCCGCCCAAAAAGAATTTCAGCTACCCATTACACATAGTGTAGTCTTGCTGCTTCCCAATTTGATAGCTGATTGGACAAACACAGGAAGGTGAACTCACTTGCTCAAAGTCACAGAGAACTTGTGGGTGCAGAAGGACGAAGGACTGCAATCTTGGATCACCCACTTCATAATTCAGTGATCTAACTAAATGGCTAAATGTTTGCCTCCCATCCCATCCCCCAAAATCAAAAACACCTCACTGTTTGCATGCTCACCTCAAGAATGCTATAAAATCAAATAATGTTTAGTGAAACACAAAAACTGCATTAGGGATTTTCATTTTCCTGGGGCGGGAGATGGAAGAGAGAATGATCCCCCATATCTAGGACTGTTCTCATCAGGGTAAGAAAAAAAAACAAAAAAAAAAAAAACAGGTTACTCACCTGTAACAGTAGTTCTAGGAGTGGTATATGTTGTTCATCCACACCCTTCGGCATGTCCCCTTTCACTTTGATTAACTGGAAGTCTTCAAGCAGCCTCTTCCCACCCACCATGGTGGTATATACCTCGGCTCCGCCCTATGACCCCAGATCTTAGCCCACTGGAAGCTAGGTTGTGTGCATCCACAGCCGGGAGGTCGGGTCCATGTGGATGAACATATACCACTCCTAGAACTACTTTTACAGGTGAGTAAATACAGGTTACTCACCTGTAACAGGAGTTCTAGGAATGGTATATGTTGTTCATCCACACTTATTGGCAGGTTCCTTGCCGCTTTAAATCTTGCGGGAAGGTCTTCAAGCTGGCTCCTCCCACCCACCGGGTGGTAAAACTCTTAGCTCCGCCCCATGATGCCAGATCTGGCCGCTGGAAGCTCAGGTTGTGCTTGTCGAAGCGGGGGAGGTCGGGTGGAGTCGTGTGGATGAACAACGCCATTCCTAGAACTCCTGTTACAGGTGAGTAACCCATTTCTAGGACATGGATATGTTGTTCATCCACACTTATTGGCAGACTCCTAGCAGTTCCCCGGGAGGAGGGAAGCAAGGCGCACATCCCCTACTTAGGGAATAAAGACTGGAGAACCGAGGCCCCAAAACCAGCATCCCGGCGTGACTCAAGGTCGATGTGGTAATGGGTAATAAAGGTGTGTGCTGACTTCCAGGTAGCAGCCCTGCAGATTTCCTGGATAGGGACGTCCCTGGAAGCAGCCACCGATGCAGCAGTATGAGGGTAGAATGAGCTATTATCCTCTGGGAGGCTCCATGCCCGCCAACTTATAGCGATCTATGCAGGAGGTGACCCACCTGCCTATCAATCCGCTTGGCTGCAGGTCTGCCAGGTGCGGCTTCAGCGTAGGTGACAAACAGCTGGCGAACCTCTCCCCGAATTTCAGCCATGCGCTCCTTATAATAAGCGAGCGCCCTTCTAGGGTCCAGAGTATGGAACCTATATTCGGCCTCAGAGGTGTGATTGGGGTAGAACACCGGCAGAGTCAGCACCTGGTTAAGGTGAAACTCCGACACCACCTTCGGAAGGAATTTCGGGTGGGGGCGCAGGACAACCTTGTCCCTGTGGAAGACCAGGTAAGGAGACTCTATGCAAAGCGCCTGGAGCTCTCCCATCCTTCTGGCTGACATGATAGGCACCAAGAAGGTGGTCTTCCACGACAAGCGAGAGAGATCACACCTGTGCATTGGTTTGAATGGCTTGCCCATGAGCTTTGCCAGTACCAGCAGTAAATCCCACGGAGGTGGAGGTTCTCGCACCGGAGGGAAAATGTGATCAAGGCCTTTGAAAAAGCGCCCGACCACCTTTTCCTGCGCCACCGACTGCTCCCCGGCCCGTGCCCAGTAAGCAGAGATGGCTGCCAGGTGCACCTTTAGGGTCGTCGACCTAAGCCCTTGACTAGAAAGGACCCGTAAATAGTCCAAAATGCTTGCCACAGAACAGGAGGAAGGGTCCAAGCCCTTGCCCTGACACCAAATGGAGAATCTCTTCCATTTGAAGGCGTAGCATTTTCTGGTCGACTCTTACGGACGCCTAACAACTTTGAGGACCTCGCCGGAAAGACCCAAGGCCTGGAACTCTAGCCGCTCAGGAACCAGGCTGTCAGGTGCAGGGATTGAAGGTCCGGATGGAACACCTTCCCCTGATTGACTGAGAGCAGGTCAGGGCAAGCTGGAAGCTGCCTCAGGAGCCTGGAGCTGAGGCTGAGGAGATCTGGGTACCAGAACTGGCGGGGCCAGTCTGGGGCTATCAGAATCACCTGCGCCTTGTCCCTCCTTGCCTTGAGAAGGACCTTGTGAATCAAGGGAAATGGGGGAAAGGCGTAAAAGAGGCCCGGGCTCCACAGCCTCGAGAAGGCATCCCCCTGCAGCGAGCCCTGCTGAGGGCGGGTATAAACAGCCTCAGCTCGTATTCTCCCTGAGGCAAACAGGTCCACCTGAGGTGTGCCCAGTGGGAGAACAGATCTTGTACTACCTCTGGCAGAGAGACCACTGCAGGAGATGCAGCCCCTATCCTGCTCCGGGCATCGGCCAGGTATTGGAGGCTCCTGCCACATGAATGGCCATAGGAGATCCGCCCAGGCTGCACGAGTGACCAAATGCGGGAGAGAGCTTCCTGCATAGAAGCATGGAGCGGCCCCCTGCCCTGGCGGTTCAGGTAGTACATGGTCGTGGTATTGTCCGCCTGACTCGGACCACTTGACCCCAGAGAAACGGAGCAAGGCGTTGAGAGCTAGGCGGACCGCTCGGAGCTCCAGCAGGTTGATGTGGCATCGGGACTCCCGGGGGGACCAGAGGCCGTGCACTAGGTGTTCCCCCAGATGGGCACCCCAACCCAACAGAGAGGCATCGGTCGATAGAGAGAGACCGTCAGCTCGGGGCGGACAAACGGGATGCCCTCCTGCAGATGGAATGGAACGGTCCACCACTGGAGAGCGTTCCATATCTCCTGGGTCACTATCACTAGCTGGTCCAAAGGATCGCAGCGTTGTGACCACTGGCTGGCCAGTCCCCACTGAAGGGGGCGCATGTGCCAGCGCCGCCAACGGACCACGCTGGTACAGGCCGCCATGAGACCCAGAAGGCGAGGGAAGTCCCGGCAGGGCGCGAATTGCCCAACCAGAAATGATTGGGCAAAGGAGGTAAGAACCGCCCTGTCCGCCGGAGCCGTAGTTTGGCTCAAGAGAGTCCGGCTTCGCCTGGCGAACAGGATCACCTGCTTCGGCTCGAGTTCCACTCTGGGCCTCGCTGATGAGAAGGCCAACTTGAGAGCAAACCTGGGGGCTGGGGTCTGGACCGCCCACCTTCCGGCTCTGGAGGAGGCTGCTATCAGCCAATTGTCCAGGTAAGGGCACTACCCCTCCGGCGCCACAGGAATGCTGTCACCACTGCCATGCATTTGGTGAAGACCCGGAGCTGGAGATAAGCTCAAGGGCATGGCTCGAACTCAAAGAGGATCCTCCGCCGAAAGCGGAAGAATCTCCGAGTGACGGACTGATAGGGACGTGAAAGAACGCGTCCTGTAGGTCCAGAGAGCAGAACCACACGCCTGTGGTTCCAGAGATGGTATTAGTCTGTGCCAGAGTGACCATCCTGAAGGTTCGAGACCTTGGGAACTTGTTCAGGTCGTGTAGGTTTGAGAATAGGGCGCCAGCCCCGTGTCCATTTCGGAACTAGGAAATACCTGGACACGAACCCTGAAGTCTGAAGGGGGTCTCCACCTCTCGTGATCACCTCCTTGCAGGAGGAGATGATGACGGCTCGGTGAGCCGCCAGTGAGGCTGCGGACCCCGGTGGCTCCCCCGAGGTGCGACGGCTTGAAGGGCGGGCCTGCTCGACTTCCAGAGGTAGGCCTTTCCACCACCTCCTCAGTACCCACCTGTCCGTGTAACAGCGGACCAGGCGGAAAGGAAAGAGTCTGAGCTGCCTCTACGGGGGAACCAGGGTGAGACAGGATGGGGCTACCCAGCAGCCCATCACTGGGCAGGCTTGGAGGAGGGACCGGCCGAGGGACCTCCAGGCCTTTACCTCCCCTGCTTCCTGTTGGAGGAAGCCGCGGCTTGGGTTTGGGATACCAAGGTCGAGCCTGCTGGGCCTAGCGTTGCTGGGTCGGGGCTGCAGGCGCAGAAGGATCTGAAGGGCTTAGGCTGTGGCATTTTGCGGCTTTGTCCTTCTGAGCGGAAGAGACCGAGTCTGGCGCAGCATTGGACTTCTCGATCCTCTGCAGGTGACCTTCCACCCCAGGGTCAAGAGGTCGGTCCTCAAAAGGAACATCCACCAACTTGTGCTGGGTATCCGAGGTAAAGGTGGATATCCTCAGCCAAGCCCGACGACGCATGGCCACTGTGGCCGCCACAGACCTGGCACATGAGTTCCGATGTCCAACGCAGTCTGAGCTGCTGTTTGTCACACCGCCTACCCTGGTCCCGCACCTGCCTGACCGTAGTCTGCAGATTCTATGGGAAGATGAGGGACAACCTCATCCAGGAGCCCAACAGGGCGTGAGAAAAATAGTGCCATGAGGACGGCCGAACTGGCCTGACGTAGGTCGAGAGAGGATTTAGCATAGTCTCTCGCCCGACATAATCCAATTTCTTGACCTTGTCGGGAGGTTTGTCCACATCTCTGGCGCTCCGGCACGCCTGAAAACGCTGTCGGTAACCAACCCTCCGCCGAGGGGTGTTCCAAACCGACAGGGAACCGGGTGGGACCGATACTTCCTGGCCAACCTGGCCGAAGGCACAGGGCAGGAAGCTGCCAAAGTTCCAAGGCCGACTCCACTATGGCTTCGCCACCGAAAGGCCTCTAGAGAGACCCTCGGTCCAGAATCTCCGTGAGGGATACCTGGCCCATTTAGAACGTAATCGAGCTTCATCCCGTGGACTCCCGAGATGAGTCGGCAACCCTAAGAAGGACGGCGGCTATCGCCCATTGACTGCCCTCCGAGGACTCCAAGTCCATGCGCTTGGAGAAGAGGGAGGAATCATCATCGACTCAGAAGAGTCCTCAAAGAGCTGCTCGGCTTGAGCCACCTCCACCCTGCCGAGGTTTATCGGGAGTGAGGGGTGACATACAGTCTCATGGGTAAACCCAAGGCCGACCGGAATTTTTGGTCGGAGCCCCAACCAATGGCTGTGGAGGCGGAGGTCCACCAGAATCGGTAGGGCAGTTGGAATTGGCCAACAACCGCCTATGGAACAGGCCTCGACTACAACGAGGTTGTTTCGGTGCTCCAGTGACAGCCACTTTAATGGCCGGGAAGACGACTGGGCCGGCTGATTCCCGGTCAAAAGGAGCTGATGCTACGAGTTCCTCGCATCGACGACATCCTATACGGGCTTCCCCGTCCGAGGAAGAGGAAGAGCGGCGCGAGGCCGAGATCACCATGGCGCGGATAGGTTGACCGCGAATGTCCGGGAGACCGAGAGTCTCGACTCAGGCCGAGGAAGGCGAGGAGAAGTGTCGAAATCGGCACCCCTCGGCTCGGACGATCCCACAGAAGGCTCCGGAACTGGAGGCATAGACGAGCAGACGGGATCCTCAACTCCCCGAACCGGGAGAGGGACTGATTAGCTCCAGCCGACAACCTGGCTTAACGGGTCGAGAAAAATCTCGACTGCCGACGGAGTCTCGCCAACTGGCCTGACGGGACACCGTGAAGCCAGTGGCCGAGCTGAGGGTCGAACGAAGTCAACTGTCGACAAGGGAGGAGGATCTTCCGCCTCCCAAGAGCGCCAACGAGAGACTTACTTTTGCTCTTTTTGGACCTGGAAAAAGGTCCCGAAGAAGTTGGACCCTCACCTTTGGTCGAGAGGGTCAGACAAAGCTCCTTAAAAGAAGCAGAGTACGAGGCACCGAGAGAGAGCGGGACAAATGCCGCAGCCGAGGTAGAAGCGGCCCGCGCCGCCTCCTCTTCGAGGGCGATCATCTGCTCGAGCTGATCCGCCGAGCCCGCCGCCGCGGACACCGCCAATCGGGCCTCTTTAGATTTCACCGGTGGAATTCTTTTCTCAGGGCGCCCCAGTTGTAATCGGGCAGCACAGTCTTCAAGGACGTAGGCGGAAAAGGAAGAGCACAAGCCGCAGGCCTGCGGGTCGTGCTCAAGGCCCAGGCAGTAGACGCACGTGGAGTGCGGATCCGTCCTAGACATCTTCTGCCCGCAAGGGCACCTCCGAAAACCGGGAGTCCATTTGTCCATCGCAGCCACGAGGAGAAGACCACCGAAGTCTTTTTAGCAAAAACCTTTTTGATTTCGAACTTTCGAAGATTTAGGAACCAGTCTTAAACGCAGTGCGTTAAGGAGGGAACCTGAGCTTCCAAACGGTAAGGAAGATCTGGCGTCATGGGGCGGAGCCGAGAGTTTTACCACCCGGGTGGGTGAGAGGAGCCAGCTTGAAGACCTTCCGGCAAGATTTAAAGCGGCAAGGAACCTGCCAATAAGTGTGGATTAACAACATATCCATGTCCCTAGAACCCGTTTTTCTAGGATTGTGGATATGTTGTTCATCCACATTCTTTGGCAGACTCCTAGCAGTTCTCAGGGGTGGGAGGCAAGGCGCACACCCCTACTTAGAGAACAGAGACTGGAGAACTGAGGCCCCAAAACCAGCATCCCGTGTGACTCAAGGTCAATGTGGCAATGGGTGATGAAGGTGTTTGCCGACTTTCAGGTAGCAGCCGCCAGATTTCCTGGATAGGGATGTCCTGGAAGCAGCCACCGATGCAGCGGTATGGAGGGTAGAATGAGCTCTTATCCATCTGGGAGGCTCCTTGCCCACCCAACTCATAGCACAGACCTATGCGGGATGCAATCCATCTTGCAATAGTCCACTTTGCTGCAGGTCTGCCAGAAGAGTCTTCAGTGTAGGAGACAACCAGCTGGCGAACCTCTTGCCGAATTTCCACCGTCCTCTCCTTATAGTAGGAGAGAGCAGGTCTCAGGTCCAAAGTATGGAGCCTGTACTCTGCCTCCGAGGTGTAATTAGGGGTAGTATACCGGCAGAGTCAACACCTGGTTAAGGTGAAACTCTGACACCACCTTCGGAAGGAATTTCGGGTGGGGGCATAGGACAACTTTGTCCCTGTGGAATACCAGATAAGGGGGGTTCACCGAAAGCACCTGAAGCTCCCCTGTCCTTCTGGCAGACATGATGGCCACCAGGAAGGCAGTCTTCCACAAGTGTGACAAAGCACACTTGTGCGTTGGTTAGAATGGCTTGCCCATGAGCTTCGCCAGTACCAGTATAAGATCCCATGAAGGTGAAGGTTCACTCACCAGAGGGGATATGGGATCCAAGCCTTTGAAAAGCACCCGGGTACCATCTCCTGCACCAGCGTTGGCTGGCCGGCCCGCACCGGTAAGCAGAGATAGCTGCCAGGCACCCTAAAGTCTATGACGCAGACCCCTTTGAGAGAGACCAAAGGTAGTCGAGAATGTTGGCCACCAGACAGGACAGAGGTTCCAGGCCTTGCCTTGACACCAAAAGGAAAACCTTTTCCATTTGAAGGCATAACATTTCCTGGTCGATTCCTTTCTTGGATGCCTCCACCACGGTGTAGACACCTTTGGAAAGACCCAAAACCTGGAACTCTAGCCATTCAGGTACCAGGCTGTGAGGTGCAAGGATTGTAGGTCCGGATGGAGTACCTTCCCCGGTTGAGTGATATCAGGACCGGGCATGTGCAAAGCTGCTCCAGGGGCCTGCAGCTGAGGCTGAGGAGATCTGGATACCAGAACTGCCGTGGCCTGTCTGGGGCTACCAGGATCACCTTCGCCTTGTCCCTCCTCACCTTGAGGAGCAACTTGTAGATCAAGGGAAGACTATGAGGAGGCCTGGGGTCCACGGCTTCGAGAAGGCATCCCCCTTCAGCGAGCCCTGCTGAGGGGGTCGGGCATGAAACAGCCTCAGCTTGGTGTTTTCCCTGGAGGCAAACAGGTCCACCATCAGTTTGCCCCAATGGGAGAACAGGCTGTAAGCTACCTCTGGATGGAGAAGCCACGCGTAGGATGTCTGGCCTAAGCGACAGAGCATCCACCAGATGGTTTGAGGCTCCTGCCATATGGATGGTGAGGAGATCCGCCTCCAGTCGGCTCACGAGGGTCCAGATGCGGAGCGCCTCCTTGCACAGCAGATGGGAATGCATGCCGCCCTGTTTGTTGAGGCAGTACATGGTCGTGGTATTGTCCATCTGGACTTGAACCACTTGACCCCGGAACAGAGTAGCGAAAGCTGAACAATGCCAGTCTGACTGCTCTGAGCTCCAACAGGTTGATGTGGCATCAGGACTCCTTGGGGGTCCAGAGCCTGTGGGCCCTTTTGTCCCCAATGTGGGCTCCCCAGCCCATGAGAGAGGCATCGGTCATGAGTATGACTGCCGGCTCGGGGCGGACAAATGGGATCCCTTCCTGCAACCGTTCTGGGGTGGTCCACCACTGGAGAGCGTCCCACATCTTCCGGGTTACAGTCGAAATGACCATGGTGCTGAGTCCACTGGGCAGCCAGCTCCCACTGGAGGAGGCGCATGTTCACCCCCCCCCACGCTGAAGATGGGCCGCCGCCACTGCAATGCATTTGGTGAAGACCCGTGGGGCCAATGTCAGACCGATCACCATGGCTCGGAACTCAGAGGGTCCCTTCAACTCTGAAGCGGAGGAACCGCATATGGATGGACAGATTGGGATGTGAAAGAACACGTCCTGCAGATCCAGTGAACAGAACCACGTAGCTCAAAGGATGGTATGATCTGCAACAGAGTGACCATCCAAAAAGTGCGTGGCCTGAGATATTGATTCAGGTCGTGCAGATCTAGAATGGGGCACCAGCCCCTCCGTCCGCTTGGGCACCAGGAAGTACCTGGAGACAAAGCATGGATCTGCTGGAGGATCCGCTACAGGAGCTACTGCCTCTCTGAGGAGGAGCTGAGTGATGTCGTCTCAGAGAGCTAACTGGGTCCAAACGGATACTCTTTCCTCCTGAGGGGTGTGGCTTGGAGGGCACTACTCGAATTCCAGAGGCAGTCCCTGACCGACCACTTCGAGAACCCTCCTGTCCAAAGTGACAGCGGACCAGGTGGAAAGGAAGTGGCAGAGCCGACCCCCCATGGGAGGACCCAAAGCACAGTTTGCAGGAGAGAGATCGATAGCCCCCATCCCGCCACTGCGCAGATTTGGAAGAGGCTTCAGGACTGGAACCTCTGCCTCCTTTACGGGCCTGTTGGGGACCAAGCTTGGACCAAGGGTGCCAAGCTTCAGCCTGCTGCTGTTGCTGATGCTGCTGTCCGCCATGAAAGAAGGACTGCTGAGCTGCAGGGAAGAATGCCAAAAGGCTTTTCTTTTTCCTCTGCTGGTTCTTGCCCAAAGAACTCTAGGCAGACGTAGCGTCCAAGGTGGCATTGGACTGCTCGATGCACTGAAGGTGACCGCCACTCCCAAGCTGAACAAGTCGGTCCATAGGAAGGGCACGTCCACTAGTTTGTGCTGGGTATCCGCCGGAAGGAGGAGAGCCTCAGTCAAGCCCTGTGATGAGAAGCAACCGCGGCAGCCAGAGCGGGCACAAGAATCCCCAAGGTCTAGGGCTCCGTCTGGAGCTGCAGTTTGGCAACAGCTTCGGCCTGATCCCAGACTCCTGTGACTATGGTCTGCATGTCCAAGGAGATGTGGGAGGACTTCATCTAGCGACTCCAGAAGGGCGTGAGAGAAGTGTGCCATGATGACGGCCGAACTTGCCTGACAAAGGCCCAAGGAGGAAGCCGCATAGACCTTCCTGGCTGAATGGTCCAAGAGCTTGGACTCTGTCAGTCAGTGTCAGCACAACTGCCAGTACACCTGAACATGGAGGCAGTCACCAATGCTCTCGGCTGAAGGGTGCTCTGTCAACCCCGCTAGGGACCCCATGGGCACCGCGTATTTGCATGCCATGCGGGCAGATGCAGCAGGACAAGAGGCAGGACGTTGCCAAAGTTCTAGGGCTGGTCCAACAATGGCCTCAACCACAGGAAAGGCCTCCATCGTGATATCCCCTCTCTTAAGGATGTCCATAAGAGGGTACTCCACCTTTTTCTGGATTGGCTCCAGGTGCATCTCTGTAGACTCAGATGAGGCGAAGGATCCTGGATGTGAATGTAAACCAGTGATGTCCGAATCCGGGTACAATGGCCTACCACCCAGGTCACCTTTGACTCGCCGGGGGTGGTCTGGGGTGACCGTGACTGAATCGCCGGGGAAGCCCGGTGTCCGGCCTATCTTCCTTGGAAGGAGCCCCTCCCACAGGCTGTTTGGGTGGTGGTTCCATCACAATAGGAGGAGAGACCATTTTGGGCCGAACAGGTGGTCTTGCCAGCTATGCTGGCTGGGGAAACTATTTGGTCGGCTCCGAAGTAGTCGGCTTCAGCCTGGGAGGCAAAAGCCAAGTAATGGCCGGGGTAGAAACCGTGGTAGGCTTATGCCCGGACAAAATCAGCTGCTGCCACATGAGGTCCTTGTAGCCGGAGTTTCCGCTCGGAGCCTCTCCTCATCTGAGGACAACGAGTATGGCAGAGGACGCCACCTCTTTTTAGAGCGCTTTATGGTTTTTCCTCGGCCTGTCGGTCAAGGGGGTCCAGACCTTGCTCGAGATCTGGCAGGCCAACTTGGTCAGTCGGAGACACCAGCAGGGCCAGTGACTTCCCAGGGTCTGGGACCGTTCCTCGATGGGGACTCCAGCAGGCTGGGTCTCATCAGGGTAAACAAGGACCCGAAGTCCTCTCCAAGGAGTCTGCGACTGGAGTTGATGACAAAGGGTCAATAGGATTGATGACAATTTCCATGTTGTCAACTAAACCCTCGGTCGGCTGGCTTGACAGCAAGTCCGAAAAGCCGGCAGCCAAAGAAGCGATCTCAACCAAAGTAGAGACTGCATGTTCCTGGGACAGAGTTTCTCCTGCTCCCAAGACTGTCTCCATTGAGGCCAAGACGCACTCTGATCCTTCTCCTGCTTACGGATCGAGAGGAGGTGAGCCTCATAGGTGACTCTCCCTTAGTTGGGAGACTGGTACAATTCCTGGAAGGAACCCGAGAAGGTGGAGTCCAGGTTGAGCGGAACGAAAAAGCTCAGAGAAGACTCCGTGGCACAAGTCACCTGCTCCTCGAATGCTTGCATGCGTTCTAACTGCTCAGTGGATCCTGCAGCCATGGAAACCGCCTACTGAGCCTCCTTGGATTTCACCAGATGGTTCCTCTTCTCCGGCCTCCCCAGTTTCAGGCGTGCGAGACGGTCATCAAGGATGCTGGGATGAAAAGCAAAACAGACTGCAAGTCGAGGTGTCATAGCCGACACGCGTGCAGTAGACTCAACGCGTATGGGATCGGTACATGACATCTTCTGGCCGCACGGGCACAGACGAAATCTGGGGAAGATTTTTCTTCCATGATCAAAGCTGCAAACTTTGATTGCTAACACAAACAATGCGAAGTTTCAGTAAAACTGAAGGTTTGAAAGCCAGGGCCTACTAAATGCGTGAGCGCGAGGGAGGCAACGTGAATCTTCCAGTGGAAAGGAAGATCTGACCTCATGGGGCGGAGCCAAGGTATATACCACCCGGGTGGATGGGAGGAGCCAGCTTGAATAATTCGGTTAATCTTAAAGTGGAAGGGGACATGCCAAAGAGTGTGGATGAACATATCCACGCTCCTATAACTTTTTTTTTTTTTAAACCTAATATGCCCGCAGATAACCTGGATCTCAAATCTGATGGTCCAGCAAAAAAGGAAAAAAAAAATGGTTGTCCAGTCATACGTGTATCTTTCAACCAAGTCTTTTTTTCTGAAGAAATTTGCACTTACTCCAGAAAAACAGACAGCAGTCACACCTTTTTGGCTTGGGTTACTTAGGCTACTTTGCACAAAGTTGTCATATATAGAGGCAATGTGCACACATATGTGAGAGAGAGAGAGAGAGAGAGAGAGACAGCTTGTGTGCATGTGTGTTTTTTTAAGTAATCTATATCCCACAACAAGGAATAGGTTTCTAGAGAATTTAATGTAGCCTGGGTGAATTAGAAGGCACAAGGCCAACAGCTGAGTGACTTAACGCACCCAGAATGTGCATTAACTCAAGAAACCCATGCCCTGAAGTGGGTTACTGCGCCCATGCCCTGGAGCGGATTATTGCGCTTATAACAAGTGTGAATGACTTTCAATGAACCCTGAACGTCCATTTATTTTGAAGAAAAATGTCCTGTTGTGGGTTTGTGAATTTAAAAAGTGGAAAAGGTTTTATTTTAATGGAAAAAGGTTTTATTTTCATTTAGTTAGACTGCTGCTAGGTAGATTAGAACAGGTTGCTTAAACTGTTTGTATACCAAAGATTAATAAACGGTAAGGATGTGTTTAAATCAGTGAAGTTGCTAGGATTCTGAAGGATTCTGAATTTTACATGTAGCTGTACTGCACAATTATGGTCACATTATTCCCTTTATTTACTGTGAACTTGTACCGATCTGTACTTCTCATCTGTAATTCCTACCCTCGGGTCACACCTGGAAACCAGCTCTGGTTCAGTGTGCCTTTCCTGTTCTCCAATATTCAAATAAAATAAGTTGGCTTTGTGTACTACTGTGATCACAATACATTTATCATCAAACTATTTTTAACCAGGTACATATGCTTAGGATACAAAATTATATTTACGGTGGGCGCTGCTGAGCAGCTTCTAGGAAACAGCTGTTCTCCTGCGCTCCAGGGATTATTTTGCAAAAAACTGGATAACACAGAGTTTAAGTTGAGTCTCCCAAACACAAAGGGCAGAGAGAGCTTTGTGCCAAGTATCAGCAATGGCAAAAATGGGGGAGACATTCGAGGGCTGCCACCTCATCATCGATTTTTTATCAGAAGAAGTCGCATCAGCAACGAGCAGAAGCGCCTGCACTCTGGCCGCAGTATTTAGTGATTTATCTACAGGAAGCGCCCTTACTTTCTATTCAGGCTACATTACACCAGTTAGTGAAAACAGTGCAGGACATTGATAAGAAACTGACTCCAGAACGCCCAGTGTGTCAGCTCTTTAAACTAGGATGGATCATCATGGCAAAACAGTCCAGAGGTCAAAGCATTCTGTAATGAAGGCTTGTGATGCCACCACTAAACTGAAAAGAAAATGCATTATTGCGCAGCAATTAGATGGGTTGAAAATCAAGCCAGGGAGAGGAATGCGAGGTGGGGCTTCCTGAACTAGCGGAAGAGGAGGACTGTCTCACTTTTGCCCAATCTTTCCTGGGCTTGTCTGAAGATGACCCACCCATCTTGATAGAAAAGCCTACTGCATCACACCACGGTGAGCTGCAGCAGATACAGTAGCTCCCAGGTCTTTGATTGTGTGCTTTGGAGTGGGCAACCGAGACCAGTGCTTGCTCTGGCCAAGAGGAGCCGAGCTTTGAAGTACGGGGAAGATACTCTGCTGTTATTCCTGATCTCTCACAGTACAAGACAGAGGCGCAAGGGGTTTGACAGCATACAGAGCCATCTTAGGCAATACAATATCCAGTACCAGCTGTTGCTACCTGCCAGATTACATCTGACATGGTAGGGGTGGCAGTATCAGTTCAGTGAACCGAAGGATGCAGATAAAGTGCTACAGTGCATACAGCAGGAGATGGAGACAATGGAAGAGATGGTTGCCTCCTCGGATGAGGACTAATTCTGCTAATGGGACTTCTTCCAAAATGTAAACCTGGTAACTGGGCTTGGGGCTGGGGTGTCTGCTGTCCTGGCAGTGTCATTAAGGTTGTTTTTTCTTTCTTACATTTCTGATTATGTTTAAAGAGATCCCCCAAGCTAAAGATTTGCACCACATGGTGTGGTGGCCTTACCACTGTGGCACCCCATCTGGCTAGCTTTGATAAAATTATTTTCCATATTTAAGAGTGGAAGGGATCAGAATTTGTTCTCAGCTGATCCTTCCACTTCCCGGTCTTGTAGCTGACTAAAGACCGCCCCGCGCCCAGGGGGCAACTTTAAATGTTTTTATATATAGTAACCGGCCATTTTCTCCTTAACCAAAGGCACCGGGTCACTTGTCAGCCCATCAAGGGACAGCTTGGTAGCCTCTCAGTCTGCTACCTGGACCTGTTCTGTCAAAGTTGGGTATTATGATGAATTAGCCCAAGTCTCACCTTATCCCTTCTCAGCGCCTCCAATTTATTGGGGTGGGGTGCTAGATACAACCCAGGGTCAGGCTTTCCTCCGTTGGACGAGGTGGAAATGCTGCTGCATGTGGCCTCCACCCACTGGGTACCAGCCAGGGCAGTTTTACGTCTCCTGAGCCTTATGGCAGCGGCCATCCCTAGTGTTCCATTAGCCAGGCTCACATGCGGGTCACGAGTGGGCCCTCAGTGTTCAGTGGGATCAGAGATCGAATGACCTGGAGAGCAGGGTTCTGGTGACCAATCCTATGTGGTAGGATCTCTGATGGCAGGATCTGAACCTCTGCTGAGGTGTTCCTCCCAGCCCCCACTCCAACCAGACTCGACCACCTAATACCTCTGGGTCAGGCTGGGGAGCCCATATGGAGACTGCAGGACTCCAGGATCTTGGTCTCAGAGGAAGCTCTCTGTACATCAATGCGCTTAGAGACGACAGCAGTGTTCTATGCCCTTCAGGAATTCCAGTCCCTTCTCCTCCCAGGTACACTGCTCGTCCAGTCGGACAACATGTGCGTGGTATGGTACTCAACAAACAAGGAGGCATGCATTCATGTCCCTTGTGCAGTGAAGCGAGCTGCGCAGTGGGGAACTGTGCAGTCCAGCACCAGCTCCAGTTCACAGCAGTGAGCATCCCAGGCGGACAATCTCAGCCGTATCCAAGCAAGGACCCATGAGTGGGAACAGAGTCATGCAGTGGCCAAAGAAATCTGACTTCTGGGGTCGCCCAGATCTAGATCTCTTCATTTCCCCATATATCACAAAACTACCCAGTTTCTGCTTGCGCGTTCCCAGGCATAGTGCTTTCTGGTGAGACACGCCGTCTCTGCTGGACAGGGAAGTTCTTTTACACCTTCCCTCCCTTTCTGCTCCTGCAGAGGGTACTCCTGAAGTTACAGGCTGAAGGGGCTTGCATGGTTCTGATCACCCCTTATTGGCCTCGCCAAATATGGTTCCCTCTGCTCCCGCAGTTAGTGGTGGAACTTCTGGTTCCCTTTCCACCCTTTGCCAAGACCTTCTGACCCAGAAGCAGGGCAGACTGGTTCATCCAGGACTCAAATATCTTCACAGATCACACCTTCTGACATAGCTGCCTCATGCTTTGGCATCTCTTCCAGAGCTACTCAAATCCTTGTGGAGGCCTGAAACCATCCACAATAACTACTTACACTATAAAAGTGGAAAACAGTTTCCATTTGGGCAACCTCTAAGGGCTGGGATCCGCTTCTCCTGCCCTGTCCCACAGATCATGGAGTACCTGTTACACCTTTCAGACCTTGGGCTCAGCTCACTGAAGGTTCACTTGTCTGCCATTTCTGCCTACCACACCCCGGTGGACAGCAAAACCTTGGCTTAGCTGGAGATCTCTAACATTTCTGAAGGGATATTCCATTTGAACCCCCCAGTGTGGAACCCAGTTCCCCGTGGGATATGAACTTTGTTCATGAGAAACTCACTTTGCCTCCCGCTGAGTCGGCCATGAGTTGTGATGCTAGTCTTGGAAAGCACTCTTTAGTTGCCATTACTTTGTGTAAGGAGCCCTATTTGATTTCTCACAGAGACTGAGTGGCTCTGTGTATAAATCCTAAGTTTCTACCAAGGTAGTTTGAGTTTACTTTAAGATCAGATTATACACTTGCCAACGATACTCCTGAACATTCTTTTTTTTCATACTTTATTTTTCATTTTGTTATTGACATAAGCATTTCTCATATAGTAGACAGTCCATTAAAATTAGACATCACCATTGGGAACAACATCGGATCCCTTAATCACAGAAGCTCTATGCATCCACTATATATTGATACATCATATGGAAGAGTCCACCAATAATATACTAAAATGTTAAATGTATTCAACTTTGTGCTGAAAGAACCCAAGAGCTACATGGCATAATCTAATGTTATAAAATTGTCCAGCAATTCCAGTCCAAAACTGAGCCATGACCCTGCAAGAGGGACTAGTGGTGCCATGTTTACTACCTAAATGTAATAAAGAAAGATCGCCAGTAAATTACAGCAAATTATGCAGCGTGCCAGTGTAAAATAAATAAAAAAAAATAGACTAGATTATCTGCCTTATAACTATTACAGAACATGTGACACCTGGTGAGCACAGAATTAAACTAGTAGTCCCCTATTTAACAACCAACGCCATTGAAATGACTAATCAAATACAAAGTGAGAGTTTTTAGTTTACATAGAAAAAAAAAAAAAGAGACCGTGGGCTCAGTCTCTGTAAAGGTAACAATTGCTCTAAAATTTAACCAAAAACAAGTATACGAGGGCATTATTTGAATAATTTACCACAAAGGTAAAGTTCTATGTCCTTAGGATATCCTTCAGGGTGTTGCCTCGTCGCCATCATCCATTCCGTCAGTCCTTCCACGGGATTCAGTCACCTTTCGATCTGCCCACTTGCCGGCTTCAATAGGATCCGAAAACAAATATACCTTACTTTGATGTACGACCGAAGCCTGGCAGGAAAATAATGGTGTGTGGTACTCCCAGTTCCTGTAGGATTCGCTTCTCACTCAGTCAAACTTTTTATGCTCTGTCTGGTAGAATAGCTGACGCCTGGAAAAAGTGAACTTGGTGGTCATCTTGTAATAACGGTGCTACTCTTCTAGCACATTTAAGAATTTTATCCCAGGCTACCACGCCCAGAGGTCACCAGCATGAGGGTCTGCAGCTCTCCATGTTCTGAGAACGCCACGCAAGGTTACTCTCAATTTTTTTCACCCAAGTTGGTATCTGGATTTTCTGGAGCTAGTTTTTCAGTCAGCCAATCTTGGATGCCTAAAATCGGGTGATCACCTTCCAAGCCCTCAGGGAGGCCCAGGATCTGAACATTTGCCACCCGGGCTTGATTCTCGAGTGTCTCCAATCTTGCCTTCAGGTGCTTACTCTCTAAATCAGGAGAGTGGTTGCTGCGGTAGAGGCAGTCTGCTTGTGCACCTCTCAAAAAAGTCTCCTTTAATATCTTCCACTGCCATGTCTAAAAGTACCACATGGCCGTTAAAATCATCCACCTTTTGATTGAGGGTGGAGATGGATGCGATTAGGGTCTGAAGTTTATGACCCAGAGTGGTAATAGTCTCTCCCGAAGTAGGCCTCTCCTCCGCAGCTATGGCGTCCTCCGCTCTCCTAGATCCTCAGATTCCCTTACTTTTCCCTGCTCCTCCAGAGAAGTTCTCTTTCTTAGGGTTACCCATCTTAATGTTTTCTGGGTGGCTTGTTTCATTGGAAAGGTCAGAAATTCGATATACAGTGTCCAAAAGGAGAAATAAGGCAGGTTTCTTTCTAACCTGTACAGAGCTGCAAAAACTTGCTGCACACAGCTCGGGCTCAACAGCACCCCTGCCAGTGTATTACCCTGAACATTCTAATCAACAGAGCCCATTCTGCACAACTTGGATGTGCACAGAATTTTGCATTACTATATGAATCGGACAAAGTCAGTCTGTAAGACAGATCAGCTTTTAGTTTCCTTTACGACCAAAAGAAAGGGTGCGGCAGTTTTCAAACAGTGTTTATCCAAATGGTTGGCAAACTAAAATTTTTTTTTATCAGAAGTATAATGAGCCACTTCCAGGGGAAGTTGAAGGGCACTGTAACCTATGTTGGGATCTTTTTTGTTTAGAAAATATATAGTGTTACTGCTGAAATATTTTGAGAAGCCTGCAAAAAGCTGTTGGAAACTAGAGGTTACCTTAGTGCAAATCTTTGAGATTTTTGCAAAAGCTGTGGAAATGGGGCCTCTCAGCTCAGGCACAATGTGTTCTAGCAGCTCCTGCCTGACATTTACAAAACAGGATGCTTGCTAAGGATGGGGATTGAAAGGGCTTATAAGAGTTAAGCTCAACTGCAAGAAAGATTTGGAGAACAAGGGACACAGACGGAAAGAAAACTTAATTTTGTCTTTGTAAATAGTTATACTGAACAAGTTTATTTTATGATACTGCTAGAGTAAATAATTTTTGGTAAATTCTACAACTGCTCCTGGTTTTCTATGCTTCCTGACCTGTGCCTTGACAGATGGTGTCAGAAGCAGGATTTACCCGTGCATACTCTAAGACAGGAGTTTTGTTGAAGTACTGGACCTAGTACCAGGGAAGCACAGAGGAAGGTCTGATTCTACAGACAAGTTCAGGAGTGGTTACCAGGAGAATGGCAACCAAACTAGCAGAGACAGAAATCCAGTCTGAGATTGTACAGCCAGCACACGTTATGGAAAAACAGGCAGTGACATTTGAAAAGCTTGGACTTTTTCAAATGGTGGGCTATACAACAAAAAGACTGAGAAGCAGAGAGAAAGAGATGCAGCAGCAGAGGACAGAAGAGATGCAGCAACAGGAGCAGCAATGGCTAGATGCCTTGCAAGCTATCAAAAGGCAGAGGATCCGACAGAAACCCATACGAGCAACAAAAAATGCAAGCAACTTAAAAGCCATTAAACTTACAAAAGTTGTGTCCCTCAGATGATATTGAGGCATACAGGACAGCTTTTGAGAGTTGCCACAGCCTGCCAATTGCCAAGGCAACAATGGACAATCAGACTGGTACCCTACCTGACAGGGAATGTCCAACTTGCCTAAAGCAATATGGACACTGCAGTCAGAAAACTGACCTGGTGAAAAGCAAAATCCTAAAAAGGATTGACAGCTCTGGAAAGACATACAGGCAGAGATTTTGATCTGAGATAAAACTCGGAAGACAATCTTTAAGAAGCCTTCACCCAACTCAGAACTCCTGATAAAATGGATCCAACCAGAGAGCAAAACAGTCCCACATTTGCTATGGAGCAATTCATCAATATCTTGCCTACAGATGTACAGCTGTGGGTAAAGGAACACTGACCAGAGAGTGGGTAAAAGGCTGTTTCTTTGGCCGAGGACTATCAAATGGCCAGTCAGACACCAGCAGCAAGGTAACAGCCAGGCACCAGTAAGACTTTTTCCCCATTTATACTCCAAGCCTGATAACTCTGGTGGGGGTAACAAATCTGTGCCCAAAGAAGTTATCTGCTATAACTGTAATAAGCCAGGCCATTTTGCAAGAAACTGCCATAGTAAGGAGAGTGGCAATGGAGCACATTTGTCCTCGGCAAACTGGGAAGTACTTAACAGATGTGAAGGTGAGGGATAAGACTGAAGGGACCCATTAATTTGGGAAGCAGACAGACCCTAGTGTATGTTAAAGTGCTGGGAAAACACTATTCAAAGGAACCTGGTACTGGTGTCATCTGCATCCATGCGGATACTCGATACTATCTCACCACCCAAGTGACACTGACCATTAAGGGTATCTCGCACCAAATGAAAGTGGGGTAGTACCCAAGTTACCTGTACCTGTGATTATTGGAAATGACTTTCCAGGACTTACTGAGTTGATCAAAGGAGGAGTAAATCCTGATGTTTCAGCAGCTGTGGTGACAAGAACTCGGGCAAATAAAATTTCAGATGGTGGGGACGCTTCCTTTCAGTGATTTTGATTCAGACTTGTTTGAGCACAGCTCCAAGATCCAGGAATCCAAGAAAGAAAGACGATGCCTGAAGAAACTGTGGCAAAAAATGACTGGACAAGAAGCGTTAAAATATGAAAATGCTGAAACTAAACTGATAGCTTGTCCTAAAAGAAAATATCAGTTAACAATGTTTCTCTCCAGGGTTATTTTAAGCAGCTGAGGGGTGAAACCAAAACAGGGTGGACCAATGTTTAAAAAAATATAATGGGTTACTGTACAGAGTTTGGGTTAAACCTCAGACACAGGATCAGACAGAACAACTGGTTATACCACTGAAGTATAGAACAGGGTTGTTACAGATAGCACATGATAGTCCTATGGCTGGTCACTCAGGGAGGGATCGCACCCTTGCCAGATTGCTGTACAGATTTTACTGGCCTGGAATTCATGAAGATGTTGTTACCTATTGTGATTCCTGTGCCGGTGTAGAAAGTAGACCCAATCACTAGAAAGACAAGGTACCCCTACCCTTGATAGATGTGCCTTTTGAGAGAATTGCAATGGATGTGGGCGGTCCTTTAGACAAAAAGTAAAAAGGTAACAGATTTATCTTGGTAATACGAGACTATGCTAGTCTATATCCAGAAGCAGTTCCAACGTGTACTGTTACAGCCCCAAAAGTTGCAGCACAGCTTAGCAAAATTTTCAGCAGAGTGGGCATACCTAAAGAAATTATTACTGATCAGGGTAGTAATTTTGGTGCTGCATTACTTAAGGAGCTGTACAGACTGCTAGGTATCACTGCCATAAGAACCTCCCCCATCACCCTCAGACAGACTGTCTTGTTGAGTGCTTTAACCAAACCCTAAAGCGCATGTTAAAAAGGTTTATAAAGGGGGAAGAGAAAGATTGGGACCAGAACTTGCCTTACATACTTTTTGCTTACAGAGAAGTACCACAAGCATCAATAGGGTTTTCACCATTTGAAATGCTGTACGGTAGGCAGCCAAGAGGGCCACTGGATGTGATAAGAAACCTGGGAAGATAACCCCACTTACTACTACTGTATATGTATTTGTATTGTGTGCTGCTTTTTTCTTTGATTTTTACCTGACGTGGAGCCTTTGCAAAAGAGTCTATGACTCAAAGGATTGTAATTCTGATTATTTTCAAATAAATAAATAAAATACATGTGCCCTAAGAAAGAAGCTGGCAAAATATGTTGAAATTGCCCATAGTAATCAGGAAGAGGCTCAAAACCAGCAGAAGGTATATTATGACTATGGGGTGAAAGAAGTTTTCGAGCCAGGTGAAAAGGTTTTGCTACTGCTACCCACAACAGAAAATAAACTGTTAATGAAGTGGCAAGGGCCATACAAGGTCCTTACACGTACTGGCACTGTTAACTAAGAGACTGACCCCTGACAGGAAAAATCCTACTAAGATATACCATGCTAACCTCCTCAAAAAAAAAAAAAAAAGCCAAAAGCTGCTTTGCTAGTTTTACCAGAAACTGATAAGGAAGATACCGATGTAGCTTATGATATACTGGAACAAACTGTAAATGCCAATGCTGTAAAGGTGAATGTTTCCTTAACCTCAGAACAAACTGCAGACATTCGTAATGTGTTAGACATTTAACAGTACTTTTACCACAGTTCCAGGCCGAGCAAAAGGGGTTGAGCGCATAATAGTGACAAAGAATGCTAGTCCTATTAGGCAAAAGACATACAGGTTACCAGAGCAGACGTGGTTAAGGAAATACAAAAAATGAAAGAATTGGGTATCAGGAGTCTAGGAGTGCTTGGTCATCTCCCATGATAACATGTCAGTGTCAGTGGCTCAGTAGGTAGCACACTCGCTTCTGAGGCCGGGAGATCAGAGGGCTGTGGGTTCAGTTTCCACATCTGGCACTTGGGTTAATATCCCAGTACTGACACTGTAGTGCAGCATGAGAGGGTGCTGCACTTTAGGTGCAGTCTTTCAGATGAGACGTTAAACCGAGGTCCCATCTGCCTGGATTGGTGGTACTTCAGGTGGATGTTAAAGATCCCATGGCACTTATCGAAAGAGTAAGGAATTTCCCGGTGTCCTGGCCAAATTTCCTCATTCACTAAAAATACCACCAACAGCTTAATCTGGTTTAAGGTCAGTTGCATTCATCTGCATCCCCTTCCTCGGGTCGTGCCTGAAAATAGGCAGGATATGTCTAGTGCACTTACCTGGTCAACATAAAATAAAATAACTGTAAACAAAAAAAGGGGTGTTAGAATCTGCCTTGATTTTAAGAAAACAATCAAGTGTCAGAATTTGACAGTTATCCTATGCCCAGAATAGATGATTTGGTGGACAGACTGGGGAGTGCAAAGTATATCAGTACCCTTGATCTCACCAAGAGTTACTGGCAAATACCTTTAGCTAAAGAATCCAGAGGTAAAACTGCATTTGCCACCCCTACAGGATTCCATCAGTTCACCACCATACTATTTGGTTTACATGGTGCGCCAGCTACATTCCAACGGTACATGGATGTCATTTTATCCCCTCACACTGGTTATTGTGCTGCGTACCTGGATGATGTGGTGTACAGTCCAGACTGGAAAAGCCACCTGAAACACCTATGAGCAGTTGTCCAAGCTATCAAAAATGCAGGTCTGACAATTAATACTACCAAATGTGCACTGGGCATGTAGGAAACCAGATATTTGGGCAATGTGTTGGGAAATGGAGAAGTTAAGCCAGATGTTTCTAAAATAGAAGCTGCAGCCAACAGCCCTGTTCCTAAAACAAAGAAACATGTCAGCTCATTTTTAGGGCTAGCTGGTTATCATCTGAGATTTGTTCCCAACTTTTCTGGATTAGCTACTCCCCTCATTGAACTCAAAGAAACGGTACCCAAATAAAGTGAAATGGACTCTACAGTGTGATGAAGCTTTTCAAGTCATAAAGGCTGCATTATGTTCAGCCCCTGTTTTAAGAAGCCCAGACTTTGAGAAACTATTTTTGCTACAAACAGATGTATCCAAGGTGGGTCTAGGTGCAGTCCTAAGTCAAAATGCAGATGGGACAGAACATCCTATTCTGTACAGAAGTAGGAAATTGCATGACAGAAAGAAAAGGTACTCCACCATTGAGAAGGAATGTTTAGCAGCAAAGTGGGCCATGGAGTTCCTTAAATTTTATTTGCCAGGAGCTGAATTTGTGCTTGTAACAGATCACAATCCTCTGTTAGCTTAACCAAATGAAAGATAAAAATTCCAGAATCACAAGGTAGTACCTGGCACTGCAGCCATTTAAATTCATGTTGATACACAAATCTGGTAAAGAGAATAGCAATGCTGATTTTCTGTCAAGATATGGATCGGGAATTGAGGGTTCTGAAGGTTGAAAACAAATGTATGGGTTTGAACTTTACTGTTTGCTTTACTGTTGTATAAAACTGAATGCACGTGTGCTTAAGTGCTGAAAGCACCAATTGTTAGTAGAGAATTAATAAAGTTTTGGAAACCTGTTTAATAAAACAGGTTCCCTCTTAAGGAGGGGGGTGTATGTAACAGGATAGAATAGGACCCTGTCCCAGTTGTTATGGAGAAAGTGTTTAAATGGAAGGATCTGTTCCATTGCTTTTCTGTCTTTTCTCTGTCTGGTTGCAACCAAATTTTCCTGTGAGACTTCAGATCTGATCACCCTAACAGTCTTGCAGTTCTTTGCCTCTCGCCATTTGTCTTTTCCTCCCTTGCATATCTGCTAATATAAAACAGTGTTGGGTAAGTTACTTTTTCTATTACTTTCTATTATTGGAAACTTGTTCCAGGAAACTCTATGCAGTCACTAGCAAGGATGGAAAAGTACTAGAACAAGTAATACACCTTACAGTTACAGTTACTGCTTTTTATACAAAAACAATGCAAAAGTAATTATGACAGATTACATTTATTGGAAAGTAATAGGTTAGTTACTAGCTACTTTCAAATAAATGTAATCAGTTAGTTACACATTACTTTTGTATAAAAAGAATGTAGTAACCAATTGTAAAGTGTGCTACTGTTTCTAGTACATCTCCATCCTTGCTAGTGACTGCACAAAGCTTTCTGGAACAAGTATCCAAAAGGAACAGAAAAAGTAACTTACCCAACATTGTATAAAACTATGTGCAAATCATTGTATGGAAATGTAACTGATGTTGGGATCTCGTTTAGAAAATATATATAGTGTTACTGTTGAAATATATATAATAATTTGAGATGACTGCAAAAGCTGTTGGAAACTAGAGGTTACCTTGGTGCAAATCTTTGAGCTTTTGCAAAAGCTGTGGAAATGGGACCTCAGCTCAGGCACAATGTGTTCTAGCAGCTCCTGCCTGATATTTACAAAAACAGGATGCTTGCTAAGGATGGGGGTTGAAAGAGCTTATAAGAGCTAAGCTGCAACTGCAAGAAAGATTTGGAGAACAAGGGACCAAGAATGAAAGTAATTTTTTTATTTTGCCTTTGTAAATAGTTATACTGAACAAGTTTATTTTATGATACTGCTAGGGTAAATAATTTTTGGTGAATTCTACAACTGCTCCTAGTTTTCCTATGCTTACAGACCCATGCCTTGACGACAGGCACTCAACCGAAGGCACAGCTGCATCTACTGTTTGTTTCAGAAATGTTTCTGCTGCAGACATTTGTGCAGCAGCCACTTGGAGCTCTGTCCATACCTTCACTAAACATTACAGTCTGAACATCGCCTCTAGGTGCAGGGCAGGCTTTGGACTAGCCATGCTTCAGGGTCTCCTGTCTTAATTTTGCACCTCCTGCAGACCTTTCCTGCCTCCCACGTTCAGCCTATGTCTGACTTGCACTGATTGGGACTCGGTCCTAATGGTTATTACCTACTGCAAGAGCCCTCTCGAAGAAGATAGTACAGTTACGCAAGAACTTATAACAGTAGATCTTCAAGTCGCGCCTGCAGTAGGTAGCTTTTTTTCCCTCCTTCACCTGCTGCTATTCTTTTCAGCCTCTCTGCATCTCCAGGAGCCCTCCTTTCTCCTGTCGCACCTTTTCAGGTTTCCAGCGGAGAACTTGACGGGCATGGGGAGCGTCCCTTAAATGGCGTCTGGCCAACGCCAGTCACATGACATTGGGGCAGTCCCCTGCTAGCTAAAATTTCCCGTGTGGTCCTAGCATCTGATGGCTCAGCCATAATGGTTATTGTGTTGTCTGTATATCCATGGCACTCCCACTTCCTCACCATAGGGTTATGTATGCCCAATAGGCTGCTGCTCTACGTGACCTAGAGTCAAATTACGAACCCTCCTCCAAGCCCCTTCTGTAGCCTTCTACTCTTCAGTTTAAACTTGTGCATCTGACAGAGGCTGCAACACTGTCCCAAGCTTCAGTTCAGCAACAAAGGAAAAGGTAATTACCAAATTTAAGCTTATGGCACAGACAGTAGAAACTAGTATGCAGAGAGCTAGCAATATATAAATGTCTTGTAAAAAAAAAAAAATCAATGAGGAAAAGGAAGCTATTAGCACATAAACAGAGCAGTGCATCAGATTATAGCATTTGGTAATGCAGAGTCACTAATCGTCGCGCTATTCAAGGAATGGACAGGAATAAATATTGTGGTATTTCAGTAAATAAGCATGAGCCAGCTGCTTTTGAATGGACCACCAGCAGGACTCCTCCCTCATGAGCGAGGATATCAGGCTATGTTCTCCATGCAGTCCCTGATCAGCAACTGCATGAGAGGGAGGCACAAATCTCTATTTATTGGACAAAAATATCCTTCGGTTTTAAAACGTTCCTAAATGGCAGACCGGAGGGTACCCAGCCCAGCTGCCTCTCACGAGCGAGGCGATGGTGCTTAGTGCCTCTGCCCTCATTTGGCTGTTGTGTTATGTGGCGCTCCTAACGAGAGACCAAAGAGAAGAAAAGGAAGGGTTTGCAACCAAGCCCCCCCCCCCACCTAGTCCATTCACTGGTGCTGGCTCACGCTCTACAGTTCAGTACAAAAAGTAGGAGATTGACCTACTCTATTGAAGAAACATTTCGGCAGCGGGACCTGCGGCTCTCTAGGGCTTACAAACATGGAGTCCTGCTGTTTTTCCTCAGACTCCTTCTCTGCCATTATCCTGGAAGCCACGCATGCTCATTATGCCCCCCACGCATGCGCGGTATGAACTGACCCCATAGTGCATGCGCAATGCCCCGCAGTGCCATCTTACAGAGGGGCAAGCATAGAGGAAGCTGTGCATGCTCCATATACCCTCCACGCATGCGCGGTATGAACTGACCCCATAGTGCATGCGCGATGCCCCGCAGTGCCATCTTACAGAGGGGCAAGCATAGAGGAAGCTGTGCATGCTCCATATACCCTCCACGCATGCGCCGGTAGGAAATGGCACCATCACGCATGCGCTATGCCCCATGCCCCATGTTACAAAGGGCAGCAGCAGACACTAAAAGTGCTCGCGTATGCGCAGTAGTGATATACATCGCGACCTAGCGTGCAGGGCTAAGGAAAATAAACACAGCAGAACTCTGCCCTCATCCCTACAGGGAAGAAAACATGCAATAATCTCAGCACTACAGAAATATATGTGCAATACCCACCCTCTCTGCTGATTAGGCACCCATAAAAATAAATTACAGGGGAAAAGGCACTTCAAGGGCCAGCCCCAAAAGCAGAGGCCAGAAGTCCAATTCTGAGGGGGGCAGAGTGCCCTCCTCCGGAGGGGGGGCACAGAACATATAGATCCTCTATACACCTGTTGAAGAGAAAAA
Source organism: Neoceratodus forsteri (assembly GCA_016271365.2). NCBI lineage: Eukaryota > Metazoa > Chordata > Ceratodontiformes > Ceratodontidae > Neoceratodus > Neoceratodus forsteri. Next base: position 363,321,372 of record CM057449.1, on the reverse strand, counting down.
AGAAAAAGGAGAAAAATCTTAAAAGAATCTCAAGTCTAACACACCTTCGCTTGCTGTCTTTCAAATGTCAGCAGGAGGGGAATGCCAGTCATGTGAGGTGCCTCTACTGCCAACAGAAGGGCCCATTGTGCCCCGCTTGCAAGCTGGACAACCAGGATACTTCTATGGATGTCCACATGCCCAGCAAGATGGGCACTAGTAGCCAGTGGCACACTGACCCGGCCACAGAGGCACTCCAAAAGGCTACTGCGGCCATGATGGAGAGCCAGCAGAATTTCATGCTCCAAGTGTTGGAGCACATGTCCAGCTTCACTAATCCAAGACCACTCCCAGGGACATCTTCCACAGCAGTTCCTCCAAATACTACAGGGAGGTCTAAGGTCAATCAGCCAAGGGGCATATCCCCACAAGAGACAGAGGAAACTAATGACAACCCCATGGTTACCTATTGCAACAGCTTCCCTCGAAGATCTACTGTTACAGTAAGTTCTTATGTAACTGTACTTTCCTTCCTCCTACCCAACCCCTGTATCCCCGCTCCTTTTTTTTCCTCCACCAACCTCTTATAGCTACCCAATGATCTCTTGAAACCAGTCACCATCTCTCCATTTACCACCTCTCATGGCAGGCTGTTCCATCTATCCACCATTATGTGACAGCGTCTTTCTTCGTCTTTCTTGAATCTGCCTCCCCCCAACCAGCTTATTATTGTGCCCCTTAGTTGTTTATCTCTTTTAATGCTAACTTGTGACAATATTCTACTATTTTCACTCCTTGCAGGTATTTAAAAGATTCTATCATGTCCCATCTCTCCCTACTGGCCTCCAGTGAGTACAAGCCACCAAGTCCTTCGACACAGTGCCACATAGGAGACAGATAAAGAAGTTGGACAGTCTAGTGGGATCCAAAGTGGTAAACTGGGTTACAGTAAACCAAATAAAAGGTTAATGGCTAGGCAACAGAGGGTGGTGGTGAATGGCACTCACTCCAATGAAAACAGACTGACCAAGAGGATGCTGTAGGGCTCAGTACTACTCAGTAAAAGGGATGCGAGAAAGTACAGTTCTACTTCACTGAAAGCATGGTGGATGCCTAGAACAATCTGCCAGCAGAGGTAGTGGCAGCAAAAACAGTGGGAGGCTTCAAGCAAGCATGGGATCGGTATAGGGGAATACTGTAAATAGGTGGGGGGTTGCCAAAGATCAAGTAGGGTCAGTGAAGACAGAATAGGCAGGAAATCTGGGCAGATTGGGTGGGCCAAGTGGTCCTTTTGCTAACAAGTTCTATGTTTCTGTAAGTTCAGACCAACTTGGCTTGGCTCTTCTTGCTGACCCTGTATCATACTGGTAGCTCACCTCTGGACAAATTGTATACAGTTCTTATTCTTTTTCAGTTGTGGGCTCCAGAGCTGGACACAGTACTCCAGGAGTGTTCTTACCAAGGACCCCCAGAGGGATAACAGTAACTCCTTTCTCCTACTGGAGAATCCCCTTCCTATAAACCCCAGCATCCTGCTTGGTTTAGTGCCATGAAGCACTAGGCCAATGGCTTAAGACCATCACAAATTATGCCACCCACACCCCCTCTTCCCTTTCCTCTGAAGTCACGCTCCGGGGGCACTGCTCAAAATGTAGACCTGCTTTGCGGGAAGATCAGGAGCATGGCATCCAGGAGGCACTCAGGGAGTAGAAGGCATCTGGAAAGGGATCCTTCCTGCCTGATCCCTGTTCCCCAGGCTCCTGAGCTTTCCATGCAGGTGACTAAAGGACCAGACTCTGCTCCTCTCCTTAGGGCAGTACTTCGCAGCACCAGGTCTCTTAAGAAAAAAAAAAAAAACAGCTGTAATAGAGGCATTCACTGCGGATTCCTCTGTAGACCGGATATGTATCATGGAGACCTGGTTGGGGGATAACTCTGGTCCTGTGCGTGAGTAGTCCATTCTTCCAGGTTTCTCTGTGGTGCATTGCCCTAGGTGCGAGTGCAGGGGAGGGCGGAGTAATCATCTGCTTTAGATCCACCCTGGGACTGACAGCATTCCCTTTGGGGCAGACCAGATAATTTGAATGCATGGTTGCAAAAAGTGGGCGGGTACAAGCTACAGGATCTGCTCATATACCACCCCCGGTTATAGGTAGCAATTCCTACAGGAACTAGAGACTTTCATGGTTGATCTGGCATTGGGGCCACCCAAACATTTGGTTCGGCTCAATGATGAAACATCTCTTTTTGGAATGCAGTTCAGCCAGGTGAGGTCATCCCTGGGCTTTGTACAGGCAGTTGCCACCATCACCCACCAGCACAGCCAAGCCTTGTATCTGGTCTTCTCAATGAGTCTGGACATCAGTGATGTTATGGCTGATCCAGTCATTTGGTCAGATCATTAAATCATTCAGTTCCTGTATGGGGCTCCCCGTTTAACCTCTTCTACGGAGATGGTCAGATACTGCTCTTAATCTGGAGCCTCAGAGCATCCTGGCAGTGCTGGACATTGAGTATGAAGACTGCTTGCAGGATGGGAGCCAAGGCAGCTGTGGAGGGTTATAATTTAGCCCTCATCCTCTGCTGACTCCCTAGCATCATTCCATGTATGCCCCCTGACCTCCCACCTTTGGTTGCCCTGGTATGATACAGACCTGAGGAGGTTGAAAACTAAGGGGCGGAGGTTAGATTGTTGGCAGAGATCCCGCTTGGAGGACAAATTGGCACAGAGGACTCACTACGGTGAGTATCAATGAGCAATCACCCTGAAAAAAAGTCAGCGTTCTTGTTACGGGTGATTGCTGCTGGAAAGAACTGGCCAGCTCAGCTCTAACATTATGGACAGATTAATAAATTCAGTCCATCTGCAGACTTGTAGAGCTTTTCTCTTGAGAAGTAGGAGGAGTTTAACCACTTCTTCCTAGACAAGGTGTGTCCACCATCCAAGCTGGGACATTCCTGAGCAGCCTGTCATCAGCTGACAGTGTCCATTTCATCATGGGATGTAGGCACTCCATTTTTGTGGACAGAGTTTGAGCCAATTTCTGGGGATAATGTCTGCTGGGTGGTTTCTGGTTTGTGTCCCACCTTCTGTGTGCAGGATCCTGGGCCAGCCAGACTTCTTAGAATGCTGGGACTTGCTCAGTCCAGTTGTAGTGGAGATCAAGTGTTCCTTCAGGAGGGTGTTTTTCCATCCGCCCTTCAAAAGGCTGTGGCAAGGCCTCTCCTTAAGAAGGTTTCCCTGGACCCTGATCTCTCTAATTACAGACCTGTCTCGAACATTCCTTTTCTTGAGAAGTTGATCGAGAAGGTGATGGTGGTGCAACTAGAACACCTGGAGAGGTATAACATCTATGGATCTTTCCAATCTGGTTTCTGGCATCACCATACTACACAAACTGTGTGCACCATGATCTCCTCGTAGCAAGATATGGTGGATATCATGCCACTGTTGTCTTGCCCGACCTCTCTTCAGCATTTGACATGGTGGATCATGGGATACTGTTGGATCACCTCAGGCACAATGTGGGACTCTTGGGAACAGTGCTGCGGTGGTCAGAGTCCTACATTTCTGACAGGATGCAGCAGATCGCGCTTGACTCCTTTACATCAAGCAGTGCTGCGCTCTGCTGTGGTGTGCCTCAGGGGGCGACTGCCTCCCATGCTTTTTGCTGTGTACATGTTGCCATTGGAGGAAATTAGATGCCACGGCTTGGTGTTTCATTGCTATGCTGATGACACCCAGTTGTATGTGTCCTGTGCCCCTGATATAGTGCAGCTGTCCTGAAACTGAGTGAGTGCCTCAGTGAAATCCAAGACTGGATGGCAGCTAGCTGGGACAGACAGACAGATAGGCTTTATTTATATTTTGGAGCCCAATCCCCGAGGCTATGGGTGCCATTACAATAAGAACAAGATTAAGGCAGGATCAACACATAGATTCATCAATAAAACAATATTATAAAATCAGATTTAAAAACTATTGGAGAACGCCTTGTAGGTAGGTCTCCAGGCCCCCTTTAAATGCCTCCGCTGTTGGGGCCTCCCTCAAAGATTTTGGCAGAGAGTTCTAGAGGGCCGGGTCGGCCCGGCCACCTCGAAGAAGCCCCCCCCCCCGAGGTTTTCAGCCTGGCCCTCTGAACTGCCAGAAGGCCCTCGGTGGAGGAGTGGATGGAACATAGCAGGGCAGCTGGAGTAAGGTGGTCAGACAGGTAACTGGGCCTTATAGGCGAGCAAGCCCACCTTGAAGATGATCCTCCACCTGACAGGCAGCCAGTGCAGATCACATGATCGAGTTCATATGGCAAGATCTCAGAAGGCCCACCAGCAGCCTGGCCACCACGTTCTGCACTAGCTGCAGTCGGCAGAGGATCCCTCCATTGACCCCAAAGTACAGAGCATTACAACACTCCAGCCTGGAAGTCACAAAGACATGTACCAGTGATAGCAAGTTTTTCTACGGAATCAGGGGTTTAATTCGGGCAACACTCCTTAAGTGGTACAATCCACTTTTGACAGACGACACCTGGACTTCCAGGGTCCGCCTGTTGCCAAAGATGACGCCCAAATTTCTCACCCTGGGGGAAGCCATCAACTGAGTGGACCCCAGGACCAACCCGGTTACCACTCCGGAAGCATCCCCCATCACACCATTGACCAGGCTCAGTCACTAGCACCACCGTCTTGTCAGGGTTCAGCCTCAGCCAGTTTGAGAACATTCAGTCCTGAATCTCAGCCAGACATTTATTTAGCACTTCAACTGCACTTTCAGCTCCAGGGCAAATGACATGTACAGTTGGGTATCATCTGCATAGCAGTGAAAACCTAATTTTCTAATGAGCTCTTCCAGGGCAGCACGACACCACGAACAACATCGGCGAGAGGATCGAGCCTTGATGCACTCCACATGGCAGGGCCTTCGAGGAGGAGAAATTCCTCATCACCACTTGTCGCCTCCAGTCGGAGAGATAGGATTCAAATCATTTGACTGTTCTGGTGAGTCCACCATACACTCTAAGGTGATCCAATAGCACAATGTGGTCCATGGTGTCAAATGCTGATGAGAGATCGAGGAGGACAAGAATTGACCATTCTTCATCTCTCGCCCATAGGTCATTTTGCACCCGAATTAGTGCCATCTCTATGCTGTGCCTAGCCCTGAAACTGCTCACAGATGTCAAAGGCAGAGATATGTGCCTCGAGCTGCAAAGCCATTATTTTGACATCCTTCCTTAAAAATGGAAGGTTGGAGATAGGTTTATAATAATTCGCCAGAATGTTAGGGTCGAACGATGGTTTCTTCAGAAGAGGCTTCACTAACGCCTCCTTCAAGGTGCCGGGGAAGTACCCCCCTGAGAGCAAGCACCAGACTATCCTGGCGAACACTGGACCAATGGCTCGACTCTCCCACTAGAGACAAGTCGGGTCAGTGTCCAGTTAACAGCACGGGCCACACCTTCTAAATCACCCCAACGACCTCCAAACACCTCAACTGGTCAAATTCCTCCCAGGCAATAGGAGTGCCTCTGTTCGGACCAGGTCGACCACTGCAGGACAAATTTTGTCCCGTTGGGGAGATCCCTGCCTGAATGGAGGACACCCTGCCTGAGAACAACAGAGCAAACTCTTCACACAACACGGCTGAAAGTGCTCTTTTCAGCTGTAGACAGACTGTTATGCCCAATCAGTCCACAGTCTGAAATAGCTGAGCTGGTCTGTTCTTTCCCAGCAGCAGTCTCCTGGACAGGAACTCTGCCTTCTTATAGTCGATTGCCCCTGATAATCATTATAATGATTTCTCAAGGCCAGTCTATCCTCCATGGACCAGGTCCTCTGCCAACAACACTGCAACTTCTGACCCTCTGTGTTCATCTCCTTGAGAGCCCCATCAAACCATGAGGGTTCTCAAATGAGAAGACACGAGTCATACAGACCGTGCAACGGCACTGAATACCTTGGTAACGGCCCCATAACAGGCCATCACCACCTCACTCGTAACAATCGCACATGCTGCACTCACACCAGAAAAGTCGACTTCTTCCAACAATCCCTCTGGGGACAATACCCTTAAAGGGCAGTAGCAGACCATTTAAACAGGGAAGGGACCATCGGGGGTGCCCCAAACCGAACTCCACTGTGCAGTGATCGGACCAAATGACCTGATCAAGTTTTGTTTTTAATTATGTGTTTTTTTTGCCCTGTTTTGCCGCCCCTTCCCTGGCATGCACGCCACATTCCAAGGCGCCTCCGACTTGCCACCCTCCTGCCTGAACTGCCACCAGACCTCCACCTGGTGGCAGTGGAACTACGGGGGGTGACCACCCAGGAAAGGAGAGCTGCTGTTAGGCTGCTCAATCCTGCTCTGCCCCCCAATGCCAGCACCCCAACGACCACAGACTGTTCCAGAACCCGGTCGCACGATCAATCTTGATGTCAGTAACATCAAGCCCCAGCGAGAATACCAAGTCCAAGGTGTGGATGTGTTGGTGGGTCTAGAGGTAATTACCTGCATGAAGCCTGAGAAGGTCATAACCGAAAAGCGAGGATTTGTCAATCTAGGGCATTGAAATCCCCCAGAGTTAACCATCTAGGGAGCGCCAGCACTCTGTCAGTGACTAAATCTTCTACCTTCTGCAGGAAATCTTCCCCAACCCACCCTACGAGGGCAGTAAATAACAGAATCCTGCAACTTGCACCTGACCCCACATACTGCACACATATCTCAAATGACGAGTAGAGCCCACTGGTGCACAGAGAAGTTAAGGCTGGATCTAAAACAGATGGCCACTCCCCACCCATTGTCCCTCCTCAGGCAGTGCACCACCGAAAACCCAGCAGGGATGGACGCCCAATACTGGGCCAGATTGTCCACCAGCCAGGTCTCTGTGATGCAAGCCAGGCTGACCAAGGAAATTAAAGTCTGCCATAATGGCAGTCTTGTTCCTCCCGACCTGATGTTGTATAGCACCACCTGAAGGTGACTAGCGGAGACTGCAGGCCCTCTAGTAATCTGCCCACGTGGTCTGGTGGGAACCCTGGGGACAGGAACTAGCATACCAGGCCCCTCTCAAGTCTCTAACTCCAGGGTGCCTCCTATTCCAAACCACCTTGGTACTGTTCACCTCCACTACACCAGCAGTACCTTGCCACACTACCCTCAGCCCTCTATCAATGCCCCACCCAGACACCTTCACTGCCGGAGGGGACATGCCCAAAGGGTGGAAGTCATGCTGCAGGGATGCAGCATAGGTTTTACATGTGGGCCCAAGAGCTAAAGGGGGCCTAATCTAATCACATTCACCTTCACACACTAATACAGAATCAAACCCTAACCACGATCACGCCACACCTACACAACTAACCAAATTTCTAACACTCACCCAACCCTTCTACCCACCACCAATAAAATAGCATAAAATCATAGAAAAGGTAGACTAAATTATTTTATCTGGTGTAAAGCAGATGTGCTGTGGAATCAAGCTCTTCCTCATTAGAGCTGACGATTTTATTGCACAGTGTTTAATTATCAGACACCAACAGCTTTTATAGTCCCAAGACAGTTTCTTTAGTCCGAATGTCAGATATAGAAAGGACATAGTGCTCACACCACCACGTCTTTTCTAGATGGTCAATGTTATTTACTAATGGGACAAAGTTTGTGTAGCAAGGAGATTTTCGGAAAGTCAAAGCAAAAGTTGTTAAAGTACCTTTACTTTAGTGCTTCTCACACTGCACCAAGTTGAAAATAACCAAAGGACAAATGTCAGCAAGCTCCTCTCAGAATTTCGCAAGAGGGACTGAAGAGCGTAAAGACACCGCTCTCACTGGTGTTGGCAGATTCACCATGAAGAAATAGATCCACACTGCAGAGGTCAGGGCTAGCGGAGCCAGGTGGTTTCAACCAGGAACAGCGAGCAGTCAATGCAAAGGAGGGTTCCTGGTTCTCCCAAGATGAAACTATGCTCTCACCACCGTGCCTCTTGTTACCTCAACAACTCCTCCACAGCAATCGCCAACTCACACCTCCTGACCACCTCCCTTGCAGATTCTCCAGTAAACTTCAGTGTAGCTTTGTTACTTCCATACAGCTTGATCTACTGATACTCCTATCCCAGAACTCCCCTGCCGACTCTCCCTCAATGATCTCGGCCAGCAAACCTCCAAACAGCCACTGGATGCGAAGGTAGGCTTGCTGGATCCTGCTTTCAGTCAAAACCCCCTGCAGCTATCAAACAGACTTCTGCCGGTATCCACAGCACAACAGCACACACAACTCAAAAGTTCCTCTCTAAAAATAAAGCTGACTTCTGCGTCTTTCTCACTGCCCCAACCCTAACAACTATAGACTATAGTCTACATCTACTGCTAACTAAAATTTTATCTTACATTGTTTAAAATTTGTTCCAGATGCAGCAAGCAATCTCTGAGTAATACTACTCCCAATTATTAGAAGATTAAAGCAAAAGGAGCGATAATTTCAAAGGCTCCCCCACGGAGCCTCTTCACAGACAGCAGCCCAGCGTGGCTGCCATCTTATTCCAGATGCCTTAAAACATTGGCCAAATCCATCTAAGGCAGAGGTATCACTGGTGGTGCTGGGCTGGCCAGGCTCAACAGCAGCAAGTGGTAGTGCAGCCTTTCCTCTGTTGGATGGCATGGCCCTTTGTGCTGTTCAGATAGGGTGAAGAATCTGGGGGTCGCTATGGACTCCAAGTTGACAAGTTCCATGTGTCTGCTGTTGTCCGCAGTGACTTTAACCATCTCCGTAGCATCACCCCGATCAAGTCCTATCCTGAGCCAACTGATCTGGCCACAATGGTATATGTCTTAGTCATGTCTAGGTTGGATTACTGTAATGTTCTCTACCTTGATTTATCCACGGCTAATGCATCACCTGTAGCTACTTCAGAATGCGGCAGGGCAGCAGGTTGTTGGGACCTCCCCATCCGAGCATATCACGGCAGTTCTCTGCTCTCCACTGGCTGTCAATCCAGTGGCGTATCAGCTTCAAGGTTTGCTTGTTGATATACAAGGCCCTGCACGGTCTGGGTCCAGGCTACCTGCAAGACTTCCTGGTGTCATACAATCCTGGTTGTGCCCTTCGGTCAGTGAAGGTAGACCTCCTGTCCATACCCAGACCTCAATTAAAATCCTCAGGTGCTGGGGCGTTCGGAGTAGCAGTCCAGATTCTTTGGGACACCATTCCCCAGGAAGTGACAGGTGCTCCTGCACTGGCCGCTTTTAAAAGATCTTTGAAACCCCATTTGTTTAACTTATGTTTTGTGGAGTCTTTATTTTAGATTTATAGTTTTGTCACTTAATTATGGTTTTAATCTGTTTGTTTTATTCATTGTAAGGCCCAGAGCCTCATGGATTGGGTGCCATACAAACAACATTATCATTCTTAATAGCCCTAATCTTCTATTTGGTGTCTACCCTGCCACAGAGTTTAAGGTCATCTGCAAAGAGGCAGATTGTACCTTTATCCATTTGTCTAAGATGCAGATGAACATACTGTACAGTACTGAGACCAGCACTCATCCCCACAGCACCCAGCTACATCACTCCCCTGCACAGGCCTCCTACATGGAGGAAGGGCTTTCTTACTACAGTTCAGCAATTTTAAAAAAAAGATAGTCAGGATGAAACTGTAGACCAGCAAACTAAACTAAAACAACCAGAATCCATAAAATTGTGCAGCGATAAATTATGGGAAGGCAATGCACATAACTGTTCAGATGTGTCAAAGCACCAACCATTTGACCCATAAAGCAGGCACCCAAGTTTCTGGGGCAAGTGAGGTGGTACCAAGGAGTGTCCCTTGGGTACACCATCATTTTGTAACTCACATTAAGACTGCAAACACTGTAGTGAACAAGTGCCAGCGGTTTGAACCGCGAAATTAAGCGGCGTGATATTTTCAATTCTACAGTATTACCCCAACTCTCCGCACTGGTGACACTAGAAGAGAGTGGTAGCACAGAGCAGAGCCATACACTGCAGTAAGGTAAAGGAGGGATGCCTCCTATCATTGACCAGCTTGTTGGTGAGCAGCATGGAGATCACAGCATGGGGGGGGGGTAGCGTTCCTCACCTCCACATGTAACTATGCCCCTTACATAAAATATACCGAAAATAAACTGTATCCCATAATGTAGTTACAGGTGTATAGCATCTTGGCACCTAGGCAAGACCCCAGAACCCACAGTCAAAGAAACTTGTATTATAAACATTTGATAGGTTCTAATGCCATACCGAGAGAGAGTAAGAAACAGAAGTACCTGTCTGAAGCCAGTTCGCCATCCACCAGTTCTGGGATCCCGTTCTGAAGAGGTGCCCTGGAGTCCCCAGCTACAGGTCCAAAACCATTATCAGACATCATAGAAAGCTAGCCCACTGAACAAAAGGAAAAAGGGAAGGAGAGACAAAATCCGAGCATCAATAAAACGAGATCAGTCACCTTTTAGACTCAAAGACAGTATAGTAGGGAGGCAGTATAGCATGGTGGTTTAAGGCTCTGAGCTGCAAATCTGGTGACATCCAGCAGACCAGACCTTGGTTTGAATCCCACAGCTTTCACTTGCAGACTGTGTGACCCTGAGCAAGTCACAACTTCCCTGTGCTCCCAGGTCACACCTGTAAAAAAGCTTTCAGCTTAGTGTGCTAGTCCTGTTTAAACAAAAAAACCAAAAAAAAATGATGGCCAGCAGTAGCACTACATGTGTCTATGCTGACAACGAGGGTTCCAGAGCAAGTTTGGGCACCTCTCGATCAGGAGGCATGTGGTCAGGGGTGCTGCTGATGGCACTTCTTGATGGCCAGGGGACAGGAGCAGTCTTAACACTGCAGCAACCACTACAGCAGAACAAGAAGACTGCCCAGATGCTTGCATCTCCCATTTCTTGTGCAGGAGTACTGTGGGTACACAAGTATACATGTGGCATCAGCAGGAGGGAGGAGTAAAAGGATGCACCATCCATCCTGTCAGTACACTAGGATACAAATACCTACGCAGTTTAAAAGTCAGACTAATTCTGGTCACCCACCTCTCACCAGGTAAGAGCAAGCCAAAGGAGAGCAGAACGCCACAAATCCAAGGGCCTAAACCTGTGTTGGGGAGGGGAGTCACAGAGAATGAGGAAGGCTGCCTGATAAGGACTGCGAGGTTGCTGGTGGCTGCACGCCAGAAGAGGCTGGAGACAGACACAAACGAAAACAGCTGCAAGCTATATAGCATCCGGTCACCAGCCACAAAATACAACATTGATTTAAGTGCATTGTAATGTGTTTATGTCTTATGAAGAGTTTGAAGTATAAACTTTGGATATACGTGTGTGTGTGTGTGTACACACACACACACACACACACACACATATATACATATATACACACATATACATATATACACACATATATACACACACACACATATATATACACGTGTATATATATATACACACACACACACACACACATACATACACACACACACACACACACACACACACACACACACACACACACATCTATCATGCCAATAGTAATTTTTGGCTTCTGAGACTGAGAAACAGAAGCACAGACAGAACAGAGATAGATATATATTTTCATATTCTTGGCAAAAACTTTAGTTAATGCATCAGTTAGGTTGTTTCCACGATAAAAGTGTGGAAATTCAACATTAGGGTTACCACCCTATTACCCTGCCCCACCAACAGGCATCGGGTGTGCGCTGGGGTCATCATGCCCAACTCTCACCCCATTCTCCGGATATTGCACCACCTCAGCTTCTTTACACATGGAATGGGGTGAGTGTTAGGCAGATGATCCCAATGCACACCCTGATGCCTGTTGGTGGTGTGTGGGTGGTTGGGGTGGTAACTCTAATGTTGAATTTCCCACTTTTTTGGTGGTGTGGAATAACTCCTAACTGATGCATTAACGAAGTTTTTGCAAAGAATATATCTATATATATTTTTTCATGGCAAAAACTCAGTTTAATGCATCAGTTAGGGTTGTTCCACAGCAACAAACGCGGAGGAAATTTGCACGAGGGTTACTAATTCTTGCACCCCATGCCCACCCCACCCACAGGTATCGGATGTGCCGCTAGTCGCTGGGTCTCTGTCACCCCATTCTGTGGTGAAAATAAGCTGGAGGTGGTGAAGTATATGAGAATGGGGAGAGAGTTAGCCAGACGACCCCAAAGCACACCCCGATGCACCCCACCAACAGGCAAGGGTGTAACCCTAACACTGAATTTCCTTGCTTTTGTTGCTGTGGAACAACCCTACCTGATGCTTTAAACAGAGTTTTTTGGCCATGAATTTCACTTCTTTTTGAGAATGTGCACTATAAATAGTGAATGGTATGTGGAAACAAACGGAAACAGAAATGGTAACGCAAATGCAAACAGTAATGGCGACTCACAAGGAAACTAATGCAACCAACAACAGAAATGCAAGCACATATGCCAATGGTAATGGAAATGCAAATGGAAACGCACACGATAACGGTGATGACAAAGGAAACAGTTAACGGTAACGCAAATGGTAATGCAAACAGAAACACTAATGAGAACGGTAACAGAAATGCAAATAGTAATGGTAATGCAAACGCAAACAGTAACACCAACGGTGACACAAAAGGAAATGGTAACGCAAGAACAAATGCAAACAGTAACGTACACGGCAACACAAATGGTAACGCAAACAGTAACGCCAATGGTGACACAAAAGGAAACTAATGCAAGCACAAATGCAAATGGTAGAGCACACAGTGATGCAAATGGAAATGCTAATGCAAACGGAAATGCAAGCAGAAACACTAACAGTAACACAAACGCACATGCGGTTTGTCTCAAAAAGGTGCATTCAGTAGTACAGTGAATATAAAGAATGTGGTCATAATGGCCCTCGGACCAGAAAATTAGCACTTTGAATACTAAATTGCTTATATCTCAGGAACCGTACGACGTAGAAAAAATATTAAAATCTCATTATTGACTTTCAAGGCTAGTTTTGCATTGAAAGCATTTTTGCGACATAAAGCCCGTATCTCGCACCGTTTGAGATACGGGACCTGAAAGGCACGTTGGGACGCTGTAATGTTATCCTATGGGAAAAATCATCAACTTCGGAGACGGAGTGCCGTAACTTTGCAGCCCTGTAATATTTTGGCACCAAAAGGCACATCTCTGGGACGTAGGCTTTCTTCCCTGCAAATTTCAGCCCAAAAGACCAAACTGTTTTACTGCAGGGTGGCAAAGATTTCTTGTTTTGGCCATACTTTTGCAAATCACGACACTCGCAGAAAAAAAAAAAAAAAAATCACCAAAGTGTCACATTTGCAAAAGTACTTTGCGACACTATTCACAAAAATTTTAAAGACACATTTCTAGGGTGTTTTACCCCAAACAAAGACATGGGTAGCATCTTTAGGGCTCAACTAGGTGAACACAACAAGAATTGTGTCCCTAGAGGGCCCCAAATTTTAATGGTAAGCATTTTTCGGACCACCAACTGAAAGCAAAATGGCCAATTTGCAAAAGTAAAAGGGTCATTTGCGAAAGTAAAAATGGCATTTGCGACACTTAATATTTTGTCAACTTTTTCCATAGACTATAATGGGGAACATTTTATTTATTTTTTAATAACTTTTGAACAGTTAAATTTTTTTTTTCCCCCCCCCCACAAAATCTTCGAAAGGCACATCGGACACCCTGGCTGCATGTTCCCAGAAGGTTTCGGACCGATCGCGCAAACCGTGCGACCTGCAGGCGCGAGCAAAGAAACACACAAAAATGCACAATTTATGCATTTTTTTGCACTCTGTAGCTCCACAACCGTACATCCATCCGTAGCGCAATTTGCCAGATCCAGAGATCTACAGTACCAGACTGTGCATTCCAAATTTCAGGCAAATGTGTTGTACGGTGGCAAAGTTATTAAAGGGGACCTTCCCCAGTCACTCTGACTTTCATGCATTAATTACCCTTCCTGCATTGATTCTGGAATTGTATTTCATTACTGTCTGCTGCAGTTGGTTTTGCATTCTGAGCTGCTAAAACTCGGGAGTACCAGAACTTCTATAGCAAGCCTGGTGTTGCTGTGGGCCCAGGGTTATACTGCTGACATCACTGTAGGGCAGAGTCAATTTCACACAAAAAACAAACTGACAAGTCATTTAGATTTTGGCATAATGCATTCCTAACAGGGTGTCTTGGGGAAGGGGGACCACAGCATGCACACTAAGTACTGGTAGGTTTCCCTTGCAACATTGCTGCAATCTCATAGTACTGCACAGTGTGAGTCACTCCTCTATCCTACAGTGATGTCAAAGAGCTAGCAGCCCAGCAGCTGAACAGCAAAGGCAAGTGCAGCATGGCACAATAAACAAATCCAAATTATAGAAGGCAGAGTAAACCTTGGCCAGAAATGAATACATACACCTTTTCAGGTCTAGTACTGCATATAATGACTACAAGCTGTAACTTTTGGACTATCAGGAAGGTCCTTTAAGGTGCAAAATTTGAGATTTAACCTTAGATGGGTACTCAACCTGCTATAGTGGCACTACTGTGCCAAACTGTAAAAATTGTTTTGATTTCTGCATTCCTATTACACATCGCACCATTTCCAGATTGACAGCCCATGGTAAGACTACCAGTCCACTGTGGTGAGATCTGCAACACTAATGGCTGTGCCAAAGCAAGGTATGAGTTTAACTACACGTTACAATCGATTTAACATAGAATGTGCCAGCAGAAACAGACTACCCGGTATATCCAAGTCTGTTCGAGAGTGCAGCCAACACCCTAGTTTGCAGCTGCCCCACCCCTCCCTTTGTCATCCCACTGCCACCTCCACCTCCCCACCTCACTCTCCCCTGTTCCCTGTCCCATGTCCATTTTGAAGCTGTTCACAGATTTACATGATACCACCCATTCTTGTAGGGCGTTCCATTTTGCTACCACGCTCTCTGCGAAAGAGTAATTTTCTTCCTAAATCTTCACCCCTCTGTCCTTAACCCGTGCCCCCTGGTGACCCTCGCCCTCCTTAACTTAAAGACCCCATCTGCTCCATCCTTACCGATTCCCCTCAGATACTTGAATGTCCATCATGTCCCCCCTGTCCCTTCTATCCTCCAGGGTGTACATATTCAGGTCTCCCAGCCTGCTGTCATAGTCTCTCCCCTCCATTCCACATATCTTTGTTGCCCTCCTCTGCACCCCTCCAGTAGCCTGATATCACGCTTTAGGTATGGCCTCCAAAACTGCAAACAATACTCTAAGTGCGGCCTTACCAGCGACCTGTAGAGGGGCAAGATCACCTCTTCGCATGGACTAAACCCGCTATGCACCCCAGCATTTTGTCTCTTGCCAGCTGCTTTCCTGCACTGGGCAGTGTTGTTCATGGTCCTGTTATTACCCCAGGTCCTTCTGCCCTCAGTGATCCCCAGCTTAACCCCCTTCCCCAGCCAGTATTCTATCCTTGGGTTCTTCACCCCAAAGCGCATAACCTTAACTTCTTTGCACTGAACCCCAGCTGCCACCTCTCTGACCACTCCTCTAGCTTGCGCAGGTCCCTCTGCAGATGCTTCCATCCCTCCTCTCCATCCACCACTGCTCTCATTTTGGTGTCGTCAGCGAACAGACTTATCCTGCTCACCACCCTGTGTGCAATGTCCGATATGAAGAGCCCAAACAATACTGGCCCCAACACAGAGCCCTGTGGCACCCCACTTGTCACTGATCTTGGAGCTGAGAGCTCCCCTCTCACCACCACCCACTGCAGCCTGCCACTCAGCCAGCTTGTAATCCAGCTCATCATTTTTGCCCCTACACCAGTTAGCTTCTCCCCAAGCTGCCCATGAGGCACCGAATCGAAGGCCTTGCTGAAGTCCAAGTAAAGAACATCCACCGCATGACCCTTATCCAGCTCATCTGTCACCCAGTCATAATATCGTAGGAGGCTGGTTTGACAAGACTTCCCTGAAACAAACCCATGCTGCCTCACATCCTGGAGGCCACTGTCCTCCAGGTACGACACCAGTCTTTCCTTTAGTATCATTTCCATGAGTTTGCACACTATGGAGGGGAGACTTACCGGACGTTAATTACCCGATTCATCCCTTGGCCTGCTCTTGTGTAATGGTACTACATGTGCCATCCTCCAGTTCAGTGGCTCACATCCCAACCATAGTGAGGTTGTACAGATCCGCCAGCGGCTCTGCCAACACCTCCGCCATCACCATCAGCACCCTGGGGTGGATACCATCCGGCCCTGGTGCCTGGTCTACCTTCAGTGCCCTCAGTCCCTCTAGGACTCTACTTGCCTCATTCTTCCATCTGTCGCCTCCTCCCCACCTCCCAGCTCATGCTAGTAGCAGTCCCTCCTTCTTCTGTGAACACTGAGCAAAGTATTCATTCAGCGGTTCTGCCTGCTCCTTCCCTTTCCGTCCACTCCCACCCTTTAGCCTCACCATCGCCTCCTTGCGCTTCCTTTTCTCCCTTCCATTAATTCCTTTGCTAATCTCGGCTCCTCTGGGTCTTGGCTTCTCTCACTTTTCTAGTCACCTCCTGGACCATTTTGCATATTCCTCCTGTCCACTTCCTTCCTCCTAAACATCTGGTGCGCCACTGTTTGCCCTCACCACCTCCACAACCTCGCTGTTCAACCAGCATGGTTTTCTTGCTCTGCTCCTCTTACTCTGTGCCTTGGTGCAGGCTTCTGTTGCCTCTGTAACCCCTCATTTAATAATATCCCATTTCTGCTCCACGTCCATCTCCTGCCTTATGCCCTTCAGTATTTCCTGCATCCTCCCAAAGTCCACCCCTCTGAAGTTTACCACCTGAGTAACTCAGTTCTCTGGCTCCCCGCACATCGTGATATTAAACCACACCATTTGGTGATCACTGTCGGCTAGTGGGTCCTCTACCTTTATTTCCCACACTGCCTCCCCATTCAACAATACCAGATCTAAAGTGTTCTTTAGCTCAGTAGGTACATTAACCAGCTGTGTCAGGAGACCCTCCTGGATCGCGTCCAGGAGAACTTGCTCCCCAGCACTGGAGGTGACCAGAATGCTCCAGTCAACCCCCGGCAAGTTGAAATCCCCCACAATAATCTCCTTCCCTTTTCTACATACCCTTCTGATTTGTCCCGCTAACTCCCTGTCAAGCTCCTCAGACTGGGACGGCGGCCTGTATACCACCCAGACCTCACTTTCCCTACCCCTTGTGTCTAGGAGCTGCAGCCAGATTGCCTCTGTTCTTTCTTTCCCTCATCCCTTGTGCATTTGATTCCGTCCCTCACAGACTGCCACCCCCACCCCACCCCCACGTGCTTCCTGTATATTTGTATCCTGGGATTGCCAGATCCCAGTCCTGGTGCTCAGTTGCCCACGTTTCTGTGACAGCTGCAATATCCCCCCTCCACACTGCTAAGAGTGCCTGTAGCTCATCGGATTTATTTCCTAGGCTTCTTGCATTCAATGAGACCACCCTCCATAATGCCCCCTTCCCTCCACTAGCCTCCATCTCCTCCCTTCTACTCCCTCCTTTTTTGGCCGCCCAGAGTCCTTCCCTGCTAGCCTGGGAGGTAGGCTGTGACTCCACTCTATCGGATACCCGCCTACCTGTTATCCACTTGCCACCTCCCCCCATCTAGTTTAAAAATCGACCCTTGTTGCAATATACCACTCTAGTCCTTGCTTTAATACCTCCTTCCCATCCCCACTCAGGGGCAGTCGATCCCTTGCAAACAAGTTATCCCAGGTACTGCCCCAGTCCCCCACAACCCCATATCCCTTAGTTTGACACCATTTTACTAACCGTGTGTTTAACTCTAATCCTCTCCTTTCTCACTGTGCTTGCGCAGGGTACTGGGAGCACTTCAGAGAAGGCCACAGACTCCCCAGTCTCCTCGCACAAACTTCCTACATCCTCAGTTCTCTCCCTTGTTACCTCCATCATTTCCCCTGCTAGGTCATTTGTCCCCACATGTGCCACAATGTGTGGTTTCCTCCTACCCTCTTTACGCACCTTAGTATTGGCTGTCCTGCCATGTCTGCCTTTCATCCTGGTATGGACCTCCACCATATCAGACTGTACTTCTCCCCTTGCTGCCCCATCTGATCCCTTGACTATGGAGTCCCCAACATCAGTACACCCTCCTCCTCTTTCCTTGTGCCCGCTGCCACCCCCCACCCAAGTTCTCATTTTGGAGCCACTCAAAACTGTTTTTACCATGTGCCCCAGTGTCTTCCCCTGCCCTGCCAATTAAGACCCCTCCCTCCTCCTGTTTGACTGCCAACCTCCCTCTCCCTCCTCACCTTTCCGAGTATTATCCTCCCCGTCACACCATGCTCAATCTCTCCACTAATAATGCCCCTCACTCCCTCTTCTTTGTGAGTGCTATCCCTGTGCAATCACCTCCTGCATCCTCCTCATCTGTTGCCAGTAAACTAAACATGCCCTATCCCTTTGCCTTACTATGTGCTTTCTCCTCCTCTGCTGCTCCTCTTTCTAGGTCCTACTAGAGTCCACCTTCATCAGCCATCTTCCTGTCTAGTTTGCCCCTCCTCCAGTGACCCACTGTTCCTTCTCTGTGGTGCCCCCACAATACGCGGATGTCAGCCCTCCTACCGATGCAATCCTCCCAGCTCCCTGCCAAGCCACTGAACCTCTTCCTCGAGCCTCCTTAGCCTGTGGCATATTGGGCACCCTCCCAGCCTCCACAGTATATTTATCTGCATTGCTGCCCCACAACCGTTGCACCCAACAATCCTACCCATGGTCCACACTACTTATACAGCCTCTCCACACAAACTATCCCTACAGCAAACAGCATTAACTAATCCTAGCCCAGCCTTTGACAAAATTTTACCAGATATATTTCAGTTGAAGGCCCTCCACAATATCCACCTATCACACTAATCAGCAATTCATTGTGGATGCTGTACTCCTATTTGAGACCTACCTATGCTTTTTCCCTACCCTGTGGCTGCATTATTGGATAGGACTACATGAGCTGCACCTGAAGCCCCTTCCTCCAATTGCAGGGCAGGTGTTCCCCTATAAATGAACTGAGCTTTGGGGAGGGTGGGATTACGGCCCACACCAGACTCTCATGAGATTGTATCAGCCCAGTGTCTGCCCCTCACTGCACCTCCATGCACTACAACCTCCTCCAGAGGAAGGTCACACACACACACACACACACACACAAACACTGTATTAAACAAGTCAGCACTCCTGCCCTAAAGTCCACAGACTGAAAGAATTTAAAGCTTATCCAGCAACTAAAATCCTTTCCCCAACTGCTCAGCAAAAGCAGGTTCAGACAACCTCTGCCAGACCCCAACTGTTTCTGCAGTACCGCTATGTGAGAAGCCCTGGTATTTAAGCCCCAATGAGCTGTAAATTAATCCTGGCTGAGAAGGACTGCTCATTACCAACCACAACCCCCCAATACAGCATTAGAGCTGGAATAAGGATTAGAAGGTTTGGGGGTTGTGCAACAAAACTAAATATAGTGGTACCTGTAGGGCTACAAACAGAACAAGGATGGAATCTGGAGATGGGGAACATCAACAAATACAAAGACGGGTAAAGAGGTAGAAAGGCCAGCTTGCAAGGAGGGGATATTGACTAAACAATACCATGATAATATATTCCATTTTCATCCCATTCTATGTAGGTGATGCATTTTTATTTAGTTTTTGTTTACCAGGTAGGTGCGCTAGCCAAGATGGACTATTTTCAGGCACGACCCGGGAGAGTATATACATAAATTGGGAAACACATACATTGCATTAATACAGATAAATCACATACATTGCATTAATACAGATGAAGATATAGATCAGGTTTTAGCCCAATAATAAATTTGCTCTGATCCAGTAAGTGCACTTGCCTTGTTGATCTGAGCTTCAGTGTCTGCAAACACCTGGTCCCAGCTGTGAACGCCATCTTGTTTTGCTCCACAGATGACATCTGGGCTGGGGCCACTTGGCAAATGGGTAAAGTACATGCACCAACGCAAACCTAAAATATGTCTCCAAGGCTCATCCATGAAATACCCCCAGGGCCATAACCTGGAGAGGGTGTTAAGTGTTGCTATGGATTCTGGACACGACATGCCCAGGGAGAAAAGGGAGATATATGGACCCCACAGTAGTATATTGGGAAGGGACGGGTAGGACAGCATTGGAAAATAAAAATAGCACTCCAGACATTCGCTCCACACACACACACACACACACACACACACACACCATTTATGACAGAATTCTAGTCAAACAGCATGCTTGGAATCCTGAAATAAAGATCACACTACAGTCAACGAGATGAATGGTTGAATTATCTATTCATACTCAGTATTCCTGTCTATCTGCATGCAAAACAGGGAACTGAATGTCACATACTGTATTTTGAAAAAGTAAAAATGATATCTGCAAAGAAAAAAATGGGATGGCTATGCAGGGTTAATTTTTGGGTGGGGGATTGGGATAATTGGCACAGAGTTTTTTTTAATTTTAACCCACCTTTTCTTCTACCTTGGGGAAAATCTGTTCATTGTTATGGACGGTTTAAACTGCTGTTTTATGGACCTGGCCTCGTATGAACGATGCGACCAATTAATTTCCTTCATTTGACTCTTACTTTTTATACTCAGTGGGTCAGTGTCACACGGATTAATATCTGAAATGAACCCTGGCTATGCTATTACAGATTGTAAAGTAAGGGTATGGGAAATTACAGGAACACTAGAAGGCTTTCTTAATGTGTATTTTGTTTGTTCAGTACTTTGAATTTGCTACTTGTGTTCAGTGCCCTGCCAGGTCATACCTGAAACTAGGAACTAGCTAGTGTACCTACCAGGTTACCAAAAAACAAAGAAATAAAACAAAAATATTTGAGATTGGGGGGGTGTGGCTAGCTGTCGGCCACAGCAGACGCACTTTTGGTAAGCTCCCTAGATGGCATCCCAATAATCCCAAAAAAATATACTTAAAATTTGAACTCTAGACTGAAGGTATCTGAAAAGAGATCGGGTCAAAGTTGGTGATTCTCCTTAACAGAAGTTGGACGATGGGGAAGAAATACAGGTTACTCACCTGTAACAGGAGTTCTAGGAATGGTATATGTTGTTCATCCACACTCATTGGCAGTATCCTTGCCGCTTTAAATCTTGCCGGAAGGTCTTCAAGCTTGCTCCTCCCACCCACCCGGGTGGTATAACTCTCGGCTCCGCCCCATGACGCCAGATCTGGCCCGCTGAAGCTCAGGTTGTGCGCCGAGGTCGAGGTGGAGAGTGTGGATGAACAACATACCATTCCTAGAACTCCTGTTACAGGTGAGTAACCTGTATTTCTAGGGACATGGATATGTTGTTCATCCACACTCATTGGCAGACTCCTAGCAGTTCTCCGGGAGGAGGGAGGCAAGACGCACACCCCATATACTTACTTGGGAAAGAGAGACTGGAGAACTCGAGGCCCCAAAACCAGCATCCCGGCGTGACTCAAGGTCGATGTGGTAGTGGGTAATGAAGGTGTTTGCTGACTTCCAGAGCAGCCCTGCAGATTTCCTGGATAGGGACGTCCCTGGAAGCAGCCACCGTTGCAGCAGTATGGCGGTAGAATGAGCTCTTATCCTCTGGGAGGCTCCATGCCCGCTTAACTTATAGCAGAGATCTATGCAGGAGGTTACCCACCTGCTTATCGTCCGCTTGGCTGCAGGTCTGCCAGATGCGGCTTCAGCGAGGGTGACAAACAGCTGGCGAACCTCTCCCAATTTCAGCCGTCGCTCCTTATAATAAGCGAGCGCCTTCTAGGATCCAGAGTATGGAGCCCATTTCGGCCCCGAGGTGTGATTGGGGTAGAACACCGCAGAGTCAACACCTGGTTAAGTGAAACCTCGACACCACCTTCGAAGGAATTTCGGTGGGGCGAGGACAACCTTGTCCCTGTGGAAGACCAGGTAAGGGACTATGGAAAGCGCCTGGAGCTCTCCCATCCTTCTGGCTGACGGATAGCCACCAAGAAGGCGGTCTTCCACGACAGGTGAGAGAGAGCACACCTGTGCATAGGTTCTGAATGGCTTGCCCATGAGTTTTGCCAGTACCGCAGTAGATCCCACGGAGGTGGGGTTCCCGACTGGAGGAAATGTGATCAAGGCCTTTGAAAAGCAGACCACCTTCTCCCTGCGCCATCGACTGCTTCCTGCCCGCGCCCGGTAAGCAGAGATGGCTGCCAGGTGCACCCTTAGGGTCGTCAACCTAAGCCCTTGACTAGAAAGGGACCATAAATAGTCCAAGATGCTTGCCAAGGAACAGGAGGAAGGGTCCAAGCCCTTGCCCTGACACCAAATGGAAAACCTTTTCCATTTGAAGGCATAGCATTTTCTGGTCGACTCTTACGGACGCCTCAACTACATTGAGGACCTCGTCGGAAAGACCCAAAGCCTGGAACTCTAGCCGCCAGGAACCAGGTCAGGTGCAGGGATTGAAGGTCCGGATGGAACACCTTCCCTGATTGACTGAGAGCAGGTCCGGGCGAGCTGGAAGCTGCCACGGAGTCCTGGAGCTGAGACTGAGGAGATCTGGGTACCAGAACTGACGAGGCCAGTCTGGGGCTATCAGAATCACCTGCGCCTTGTCCCTCCTCGCCTTGAGAAGCACCTTGTGGATCAAGGGAAATGGGGGAAAGGCGTAGAAGAGGCCCGGGGTCCACTGCCTCGAGAAGGCATCCCCCTGCAGCGAGCCCTGCTGAGGGGGCGGGCATGGAACAGACTCAGCTTCGTGCCTCCGTGGAGGCAAACAGGTCCACCTGAGGTGTGCCCCAAAGGGAGAACAGATGCTGTACTACCTCCGGCAGGAGAGACCACTCGTGGGATGCAGCCCTCATCCGGCTCCAGGGCATCGGCCAGGGTGTTGGAGGCTCCTGCCACGTGAATGGCTAGGAGATCCGCCTCCAGGCTGCGCACGAAGTGACCAAATGCGGAGAGCTTCCTTGCATAGAAGCATGGAGCGCGCCCCGCCCTGGCGGTTTAGATAGTACATGGTCGTGGTATTGTCCGCCTGGACTCGGACCACTTGACCCCGGAGGAACGGAGCAAAGGCGGTGAGAGCTAGGCGGACCGCCTGGAGCTCCAGCAGGTTGATGGGCATCGGGACTCCGCGGGGACCAGAGGCCATGAGCCCGTGTTCCCCAGATGGGCACCCCAACCCATCAGAGAGGCATCGGGTCGACAGAGAGACCGCTGCTCGGGCGGACGAACGGGATGCCCTCCTGCAATTGATCTGGAACGGTCCACCACTGGAGAGCATTCCACATCCCCTGTGTCACCGACACAAGCTGGTCCAAGGGATCGCAGCTGTCAGACCACTGGCTGGCCAGTCCCCACTGAAGGGGACGCATGTTCCAGCGGGCCCAACGGACCACGCTGGTACAGGCCGCCATGAGACCCAGGAGGCGCAGGAAGTCCCGGCAGGGCGCAATTGCCCAACCAGAAATGATCGGGCAAAGGAGGAAAGAACCTCGGCCCTGTCCGGGCGAGCCGCGCT
Organism: Neoceratodus forsteri; assembly: GCA_016271365.2. Lineage (NCBI taxonomy): Eukaryota > Metazoa > Chordata > Ceratodontiformes > Ceratodontidae > Neoceratodus > Neoceratodus forsteri. The sequence goes on along the minus strand of CM057449.1, from coordinate 363,297,826 downwards.
CTGGCTCAAGAGAGTCGAGCTGCGCCTCGATGAATAAAATCACCTGCTTCGGCTCGAGTTCCGACTTGGCCTCGTTGACAAGGAGGCCCAGTTGAGAGCAGACCTGGAGGGCCAGATCTCTGGACCACTCCGCCTCCTTCCTGGAGGGAGCTGCTATCAGCCAGTCGTCCAGGTAGGGCACACCGACCCCTCGGGCGCTGAGGAATGCTGTCACCACTGCCATGCATTTGGTGAAGACCCTGGGAGCTGGAGACAAGCCAAGGGCATGGCTTGAACTCGAAGAGAGATCCTTCCCGGAAGCGAAGGGAACTCTGGTGGAGACGGACGGATAGGGACGTGGAAAACGCGGCCCTGCAAGTCCAGAGAGCAGAACCACATCGCGTTTCCAAGGATGGTATTATCTGAGCCAGAGTGACCATCCTGAAGGTTCGAGACCTAGGAACTTGTTTGAGTGCGTAGGTCGGTGAATGGGGCGCCAGCCCCGTCCGCTTTCGGAACCAGGAAGCACCTGGACACAAACCCTGGGTCTGAAGGAGGGTCCACCACCTCTTACCACCTCCTTCTGGAGGAGGAGAGTGATGTCGGCTCGACGAGCCGCCAGTGAGGCTGGGGATCTCAAGCCCCGAGGGCGACGGCTCTGAAGGGTGGTGCCTGCTCGAATTCCAGAGGCAGGCCTCTTCCACCACCTCTCAAAGACCCACCTGTCCGTGGTAACAGCGGACCAGGCGGAACGAAGTGCTGGAGCTGCCCCACGGGGGACCTAGGGGTAGGTGACGGGGATGGGGGCGACACCCCTCAGCCCGTCACTGGGCAGGCTTGGAGGAGGGACCGGCCGAGGGACCTCCTGGGCCCTTTCCTCCCTGCCTCCTGTTAGAGGAAGCCGGCGGCTTGGGTTTGGGATGCCAAGGCCGAGCCTGCTGGCCCCTGACGTTGCTGGGCTGGCTACGAAGTACAGAAGGACTAAAGGGTTTAGGCTGTGGTTTGCGGCCTTTGTCCTTCTGAGCGGAAGAGACCGAGTCCAAGGTGGCATTGACTCCTCGATCCTCTGCAGGTGACCTTCCACCCCAGGGCTCGAAGAGGTCAGTCCCAAAGGAACATCCGCCAACTTGTGCTGGGTATCCAGGTAAAGGTGGATATCCTCAGCCAAGCTCGCCGACGCGATAGCCACTGCGGCCGCCACCGATCTGGCACATGAGTCCCTACATCCAAAGCAGTCTGGAGCTGCTGTTTGGCCACTGCCCTGCCCTGGTCCCGCACCTGCTTAACCGTAGTCTGCAGATCGGCGGGAAGATGAGGGATGACCTCATCCAGGGAGCCCAACAGGGCATGAGAAAAATGTGCCATGAGGACGGCCGAACTGGCCTGACGAAGGCCGAGAGAGGACGCAGCGTAGACTTTTCGCCCGACATAGTCCAATTTCTTGGACTCCTTGTCAGGAGGTTTGTCCACATCCCTGGCGTTGCCGGCGCGTCGGAAAACGCTGTCGGTAACCAACCCCTCAGCAGAGGGGTGTTCCGAAAAACCGGACAAGGAACCGGTAGGGACCGCATACTTCCTGGCCATCCTGGCCGAAGGCGAGGGCAGGAAGCAGGGCGCTGCCAAAGTTCCAGTGTTGACCCACTATGGCCTCGCCACCGGAAAGGCCTGGCCGGAGAATCCTCGGTCCAGAATCTCGTGAGGGGATACTGGCCCGTTTGGAACGGGTTCGAGCTCCATCCCGTAGACTCCAGATGAGCCAAGCAGTCCTAGGAAGGACGACGGCTATCGTCCATTGGCTGACCTCCGAAGACTCCAAGTCCAGTCGCTTGGAGAAGAAGGAGGAATCATCTTCGGACTCGGAAGAGTCCTCGAAGAGCTGCTCTGGCCTGAGCCACCCTTCACCTGCCGAGGTCGGTCGGGAGTGAGGGTAACTGACAGCCGATGGGTAAACCCTTAGTCGATCGAGAACCTTGGTCGGAGCCCCAATTGTGGCTGTGGAGGCGGAGGTTCCACCGCAATCGGTGGAGTTAGCTGTTTTGGCCGAACAACCGGCCTGGGTATAGGCCCTCGGCAAGTCGAGGGGTTGTGTCGGCTGCCCGTGACAGTTACTTTAATGGCCGGGAAGGCTCGAGTCGGCTTATTCCCGCCAGGAGGAGCTGTTAAACATAAGGTCTCCGACTGCCGACGACTTTGACGCCGGGCTTCCCCATCCGGAGGAGGAGGACTAGGACGAGCCGGGCGACGCCGCTTACCGCTGGTGCCGAGACCCGAGACCGCTTATACCTGTGGGAACTGCTGACCCAAGAGGTCCGAGACCGAGACCGAGAGTCCCGGAATTTCCGGGTCGGTGCAGGGAGGTGTCGCCGAACCGACACTCTTCGCTCGAAGGTCCATCCGAGGGCTCCGGAACCGAGGCACAGGCGAGCCCACGGGATCCTCAACTCTCCCGGGGAACCGGGAGGGAATCTCGCGCTAAAGGCGACAGCTCGTCAATGGGTCGAGAAAATCTCGACTTCATCAGTGGGAGTCTCGGTCAACTGACCTGACGGGACACCGGAGGCCAGTGGCCGAGCCGACGGTCGACCGGCTGACGGTCGACGGCCCGGAGAGGGACCTTCCGCCTCCCAAGAGCGCCGACGGAGGGATCTCTACCTGTCCTCTTTGACCGAGAAAAGGTCCAGCAGACGCAGGCCCTTCTCCCTTTAGTGGAGAGGGACAGACAAAGCTCCTTAAAGGAAGCCGTGGTAGGAAGAACCCAGAGAGCGGGATAAATGCCGCGCCGAGGAAGATACGGCCCGCGCCTCGCCTCCTCTTCGAGGGCTACCATCCGCCGAGCTGATCCGCCCGAAGTCTCACCGGTGACACCGCCAACCGGGCCTCCTTGACTTCACCGAGGAAACGCTCGGGACGGCCCAGCTTGCAATCGGGCAGCACGGTCTTCGAGGACGAGGCTGACGAAAGATGAGCACAGGTCGCAAGCCTGCGGTCGTGCTCAAGGCCTAAGCAGTAGACACACGTGGAGTGTGGATCCGTCCGAGACATCTTTCACCGCATGGCATCTCCGAACTGGAGTCGATTATCCATCGCAGCCGCGAGGGATCAAGACTGAAGTCTTTTGCAAAATATTATTTTTAAACCGCAAACGGAGAAATAGGAACCAGTCACAAACGCAGAGCGTTATGAGAAACCTGAGCCTGCTGTAGAGATCTGGCGTTACGAGCTGAGCGAGCATTCGGTAGGAGTTGACGCCGCCAGCGGATAGCGTTAATAGTGTGATGAACAACATATCCATGTCCCCAGAAATACAGTGTCACCACCCGTAACAGGAGTTCTAGGAATGGCATATGTTGTTCATCCACACCATTGGCAGTCCTTGCCGCTTAAATCTGCCGGAAGGTCTTCAAGCTTGCTCCTCCCACCCACTCCGGTGGTATAACCTCGGCTCCGCCCCATGACGCCAGATCTGCCCGGCTGGAAGCTCACAGGTTGTGCGTCGGCCGGGAGGTCAGGAATGTGGATGAACAACATATACCATTCCTAGAACTCCTGTTACAGGTGAGTAACCTGTACTTAGGGACATGGATATGTTGTTCATCCACACTCATTGGCAGACTCCTAGCAGTTCTCCGGGAGGAGGGAGGCAAGACGCACACCCCATATACTTACTTGGGAAAGAGAGACTGAGAACCGAGGCCCCAAAACCAGCATCCCGGCGTGACTCAAGGTCGATGTGGTAGTGGGTAATGAAGGTGTTTGCTGACTTCGCAGTAGCAGCCCTGCAGATTTCCTGGATAGGGACGCCCCTGAAGCAGCCACTGCGCAGCAGTATGGCGGGTAGAATGAGCTCTTATCCTCTGGGAGGCTCCATGCCCGCTAACTTATAGCAGAGATCTATGCAGGAGGTTACCCACCTGCTTATCGTCCGCTTGGCTGCAGGTCTGCCAGATGCGGCTTCAGCGTAGGTGAGACAAACAGCTGGGATAACCTCTCCCCGACTTCACAGCCAGCGCTTCCTTATAATAAGCGAGCGCCTTCTAGGATCCAGAGTATGGAGCCCATTCGGCCTCCCGAGGTGTGATTGGGGTAGAACACCGCAGAGTCAACACTGTTAAGGTGAACTCCGGCCACCACCTTCGGAAGGAATTTCGGTGGGGCGCAGGACAACCCTTGTCCCTGTGGAAGACCAGGTAAGGAGACCTGATGGAAAGCGCCTGGAGCCTCATCCTTCTGGCTGACGTGATAGCCACCAAGAAGGCGGCCCTCCACGACAGGTGAGAGAGAGCACACCTGCATAGGTTCGAATGGCTTGCCCATGAGCTTTGCCAGTACCAGCAGTAGATCCCATCGGAGGTGGGGGTTCCCAGACTGGAGGGGAAATGATCGAGGCCTTGGTGCCGCCAGACCACCTTCTCCTTGCGCCATCGACTGCTTCCGCCCCGCTACCCGCAAGCAGAGATGGCTGCCAGGCACCCTTAGGTCGCCGTACTCAAGCCCTTGACTAGAAAGGGACCATAAATAGTCCAAGATGCTTGCTAAGAACAGGAGGAAGGGTCCAAGCTCCTTGTTCTGACACCAAATGGAAAACCTTTTCCATTTGAAGGCATAGCATTTTCTGGTCGACTCTACGGGACGCCTAACTACATTGAGGACCTCACTGAAAGACCCAAAGCCTGGAACTCTAGCCGCCAGGAACCAGGCCACAGGTGCAGGGATTGAAGGTCCGGATGGAACACCTTCCCCTGATTGGATTGAGAGCAGGTCCGGGCGAGCTGGAAGCTGCCGCGGAGTCCTGGAGCTGAGACTGAGGAGATCTGGGTACCAGAACTGGGAGGCCAGTCTGGGGCTATCAGAATCACCTGCGCCTTGTCCCTCCTCGCCTTGAGAAGCACCTTGTGGATCAAGGGAAATGGGGGAAAGGCGTAAAAGAGGCCCGGGGTCCATTGCCTCGAGAAGGCATCCCCCTGCAGCGAGCCCTGCTGAGGGGGCGGCATGGAACAGACTCAGCTCGCTGCTCTCCTGGAGGAGGCAAACAGGTCCACCTGAGGTGTGCCCCAAAGGAGAACAGATGCTGTACTACTCCGGTAGTGGAGAGACCACTGTGGATGCAGCCCCTATCCGGCCAGGGCATCGGCCAGGGTGTTGGAGGCCCTGCCACGTGAATGGCTAGGAGATCCGCCCCAGGCTGCGACGAGTGACCAAATGCGAGAGCCTTGCATAGAAGTGCGGAGCTGCCCCGCCCTGGCGGTTTAGATAGTACATGGTCGTGGTATTGTCCGTCTGGACTCGACCACTTGACCCTCGGAGGAACGGAGCAAAGGCGGTGAGAGCTAGGCGGACCGCCGGAGCTCCAGCAGGTTGATGTGGCATCGACTCCTGGGGACCAGAGGCCATGAGCCCGGGTGTCCCCCGATGGGCACCCCAACCCATCAGAGAGGCATTGTCGACAGAGAGACCGTCGGCTCGTGCGGACGAACGGGATGCCCTCCTGCAATTGATCTGGAACGGTCCACCACTGAGAGAGATTCCATATCCCTTGTGTCACCGATACAAGCTGGTCCAAGGGATCGCAGTGTCAGACCACTGGCTGGCCAGTCCTCACTGAAGGACGGATGTTCCAGCGGGCCCAACGGACCACGCCTGGTACAGGCCGCCATGAGACCCAGGAGGCGAGGGAGTCCCGGCAGGGCGAATTGCCCAACCAGAAATGATCGGGCAAGGAGGAAAGAACCTCGGCCCTGGTCCGCCGGGGCCGCGCCTGGCTCAAGAGAGTCGAGCTGCGCCCGATGAATAAAATCACCCGCCTGCTCGAGTTCTGACTTGGCCTTGGACAAGGAGGCCCAGTTGAGAGCAGACCTGAGGGCCAGATCTCTGACCACTCCGCCTCCTTCCTGGAGGGAGCTGCTATCAGCCAGTCGCCCAGGTAAGGGTACACCTGACCCCTCGGCGCCAGGAATGCTGTCACCACTGCTATGCATTTGGTGAAGACCCTGGGAGCTGGAGACAAGTCAAGGGCATGGCTTGAATCAAGAGATCCTTCCGCTGAAGCGGCGAATTCTGGTGAGATGGACGATAGGACGTGAAAAACGCGGCCCTGCAAGTCCAAGAGAGCAGAACCACACGTCACTGCTCCCAAGGATGGTATTATCTGAGCCAGAGTGACCATCCTGAAGGTTCGAGACCTTAGGAACTTGTTTAGGTCGTGGTAGATCGAGAATGGGGCGCCAGCCCCCGTCCGCTTCGGAACCAGGAAGTACCTGGACACAAACCCTGGGTCTGAAGGAGGGTCCACCACCTCTTACCACCTCCTTCTGGAGGAGGATATGCCGCTCGACGAGCCGCCAGTGAGGCTGGGATCCGGGCTCCCCGAGGGCGACGGCCTGGAAGGGTGGTGCCTGCTCGAATTCCAGAGGCAGGCTCTTCCCACTACCTCCAAGACCCACCTGTCCGTGTACAGCGACCAGGCGGAACGGAAGTGCTGGAGTCTGCCCCACGGGGACCTAGTAAGGTGGACGGGATGGGGGCGACACCCCCGCCTGGCCACTGGCAGGCTTGAGGAGGGACCGCCGAGGGACCTCCTGGGCCCTTCCTCCTGCCTCCTGTTAGAGGAAGCCGCGGTTTGGGTTTGGGATGCTACGTCGAGCCTGCTGGCCCTGACGCTGGGCCGGGCGCTGCTGGGGCACAGAAGGACGAAAGGGCTTAGGCTGTGGTTTGCGGCCTTGTCCTTCTGAGCGGAAGAGGACCCAGTCCAGAGGCATTGGACTCTCGATCCTCTGCAGGTGACCTTCCACCCCAGGGCCGGCAGGTCAGTCCCCAAAAGGAACATCCGCCAACTTGTGCTGCGGATCCGAGTAAAGGTGGATATCCTCAGCCGCTCGCCGACGACTAGCCACTGCGGCCGCCACCGATCTGGCACATGAGTCCCTACATCCAAAGCAGTCTGAGCTGCTGTTTGGCCACTGTTCTTGCCCTGGTCCCGCACCTGCTTAACCGTAGTCTGCAGATCGGGCGGAAGATGAGGATGACCTCATCCAGGAGCCCAACAGGGCATGAGAAAATGTGCTATGAGGATCGGTCGAACTGGCCTGACGAAGCGAGAGAGGACGAAAGGAGTTCTTTTCTCCGGCATAGTCCACCTTTTGACCCTTGTCAGGAGGTTTGTCCACATCCTCGTGCAAGCCGCTGCCGAAAACGCTGTCGGTAACCAACCCCTCAGCAGAGGGGTGTCCCAAAAACCGACAAGGAACCTGGGACCGATACTTCTGGCCATCCTGGTCAAGGCGAGGGCAGGAAGCAGGGCGCCAAAGTTCCAGTGCTGGACCCACTATGGCCTCGGCCACCGGAAAGGCCTCCGCCGGAGAACTGGTCCAGAATTCCGTGAGGGGATACCTGGCCCGCTTTGAACGTGGTTCGAGCTCCATCCCGGCAGACTCGAGATGAGCCGCCGGTCCTCCAGGAAGGACGACGGGCTATCGCCCATTGGCTGATCTTCCGAAGACTCCAAGTCCAGTTTTGAGAAGAAGGAGGAATCATCTTCGACTCGGAAGAGTCCTCGAAGAGCTGCCTCTTGGCCTGAACCACCCTTCACCTGCCGAGGTCGGTCGGGAGTGAGGGTAACTGACAGTCGATGGGGAAACCCTCAGCCGACCGAGAATCCTTGGTCGGAGCCCCACTTGGTGGCTGTGGAGGCGGAGGTTCCACCGCAATCGGTGGAGCAGCTGGTGTTACGAACAACCGGCCTGTATAGGCTCGGCAAGCAAGTCGAGGGTTGTGTCGGCTGCCCGTGACAGTTACTTAATGGTCGGGAAGGCGCTCGGAGTCACCGCTCCCGCTGTAGCTGTTGGGAACATAAGGTCTCGCACTGGCCGACGACTTACGCCGGGCTTCCTCATCCGAGGAGGAGGACGAGGACGAGCGGCGACGCGCGCCACGCGTGCCGAGACCGAGACCGCCTATGACGGTGGGAACCGCCTGACCGCGAAGAGGTCCGAGACCGAGACCGAGAGTCCCGGAATTTCCGGGGTCGGTGCAGGGAGGTGTCGGCCGGAACCGACACTCCCTTCGGCTCGGAAGGTCCATCCGAGGGCTCCGGAACCGGAGGCACAGGCGAGCCCACGGGATCCTCAACTCCTCCCGGGGGAACCGGGGAGAGGGGAATCTCGGCTGCTAAAGGCGACAGCCCGTCCAATGGGTCGAGAAAAATCTCGACTTCATCAGTGGGAGTCTCGGTCAACTGACCTGACGGGGACACCGTGAGGCCAGTGGTCGGCCGAGCGGTCGATCGAAGCCGACGGTCGACGGCCCGGGAGGGACCTTTCCCGCCCCAAAGAGCTTAATGGAGGGATTTACCCTTGTCCTCTTTTGGACCGAGAAAAGGTCCAGCAGACGAAGCCCTTCTCCTTTAGTGGAGAGGGACAGACAAAGCTCCTTAAAGGAAGCCGTGTAGGAAGAACCCAGAGAGGCGGGGATAAATGCACGGCGGCCGAGGAAAGACTCTGACCAGCGCCGCCTCCTCTTCGAGGCGACCATCCGCTCGAGCTGATCCGCCGAAACCCGCGCCGCTGACACCGCCAACCGGGCCTCCTTGGACTTCACCGAGGAAACGCCTCGGGACGCCCAGTTGCAATCGGGCAGCACGGTCTTCGGGACGAGGCCGAGAAAGATGAGCACAGGTCGCAAGCCTGCGGGTCGTGCTCAAGGCCTAAGCAGTAGACACCGTGGAGTGTGGATCCGTCGAGACATCTTCTGCCCGCATGGGCATCTCCGAAACTGGAGTCGATTTATCCATCGCAGTCATGAGGGATCGAGACTGAAGTCTTTTGCAAAATATTATTTTTAAATCCGCAAACGGAGAAATAGGAACCAGTCACAAACGCAGAGCGTTAAGGAGGAAACCTGAGCTCCAAGCGTAAGGAAGATCTGGCGGCCAAGGGGCGTGAGCCGAGAGTTATACCACCTGGTGGGTGGAGGAGCAAGCTTGAAGACCTTCCGGCAAGATTTAAGCGGCGAGATACTGCCAATGAGTGTGGATGAACAACATATCCATGTCCCTAGAAAAATAATGACTAAAACCAACTTCTTCACACCACGCGGTGCGACGTCCAGAGTGCAGCAGTCTTCGACAGGCCTAAACTCCGAGGACGACAGGCCTAAACTCCGAGGATCCAAAAAGAGCTGAATTCCTCCCGGCAACACTGGAATCCTTGCAATCTGCAGTCCTAAGCCTAACTAAGACAGTACAGCAACTAGACAAGAAAATGGATTCTCACCACGATAGGATGCTGATAGTGGAACAAAAAAATGGATGGGTTAATAAGTACGGCGCAGACAGCGAAGAAGACATCAGAACGGGCTCAGGCTACGGCAGCAACATGCGTAAGGGAACAAACTCTTTTGAAACCGTCTGGAATTTCTCAAGAATCAGTCAAGGGCTGCAAATGTGAGAATTCTCGGATCCCAGAAGGAACAGAGGAGAGATCTGCTTGCTTTCCTTTATAACTGGCTGAGACTACTTTTGATCTGAACTTGCAAGTTGTCTGCTTAAAGCATACCGGATTAATCTTAAGAGCTACCGCCAGGCAGGCGGAATCAGGACTGTTATGTTGCAGACAACCTCTTCAGTAGTCAGGATAGAATTCTTTATACTGCCCGCACCAAGAAGGGATGAGATTGAAGGAACCAGAGTTATGATTTTCCCGGACCTCGCCTATGCCACCCGTATGAAGCGTAAAAGTTTCGATCCGATCAGACGACGATTACGGAAATGGAAATCCCTACGAGCATGCTCACGCCAGCTCGACTGCAAGTGGTCGGGTCGACGATTTATGTGTACAGATCCCAAAGATGCCTCTAAAATGATTGACAAGTTGGAAGCTAAAAGGCTGTGAGGAGGAGACTCTTCCGATGTTTCAGAAGACGAGGAAACCTGAACTGTGAGTCCATCCATCCTTAGATCTTTTTTGACCCTCGAGACTGAAAGGGGAATACTCCCTCTGTTTTCATTTCTTATTACACTGCACCGTGGAGAGGAACATTGTTATTGGTAGCTGAAACTGATTGTCCTTAAAATACGGACTGGGGACAATAACGAGGACTTACCATAATGACCTTAAGCATGAAACTTTGAATTTTTGTTCTGGGAATGTTCGGGGTGCAGAAAGGGGAGTTCATTGAAGGGGAGAATGAGAGCTTAAATAAAAGGGGAAAAACATAAGGCAATTGTGCCGGTTCACTATCTGGGGGTATTGTTATTATAGTTATATTACTTTAAGGCATTGACAACAATTAATAAAGTGAATGTGTAATTGTTTGGAAAACTAATATTTGCTTTGCCTCCATACCTTTGTAACCCCCCTACACATGGGGGCTCCTAAAGGCTTCCCCGGAGCTTGGGTGAATGCTCCGTGCTTAGTTGGTGTTCGGCGTTAAAGCCGCTTAAATGTGTTCCAAGTGAGTGCTTTTGAAGCCTCCGTATGCTGTCTCTTTAAGGGCTGCCTGTTGCAGCCATAATTAACTGACATGGAGGGGGGGGCTGTGTGGTTGTATGTCCAAGCCCCACCTGGGCCACTGGAAAACAGCTCTTTTCCTGACACCGCTAGTGGTGCAGAGGGAGCTCCGCTAGAGGATGTGATTGTTGCTGGAAATAGCATTAATAATACTGATAATTTTGTTGTTCTAACCTGCCTTTCTTTGCAGTATGGACTGTTTCGATTGGTCCAATTCAGCAGTTCTGGACCAAAATGGAGAAAACAATCAGTACCTCGAGACCCTACAGAGTCGGCTGACCAATAGAGGAACTGTTTATTTGAGAAAGGTATTATGGGCTATGGCGCTTTTTCACACCACTGAGAGCAGGAGGAAATGACTGGCATGTTCAGCCAGCCAATGAAAACGGGTAGCGCCCGATCTGAAAGGAGTGTTCAGTGCTGCCAAGCGCAGATGTGTTGTGGCTGAAGAGAGGAGAGGAGCTCTGTGCTTCTGCGCTGTGAGAGTGTTCGCGCGGGAAGGCCTGAGGCGGCTGTTTTTCCCTTTCGAGCAAGTCCGACTAAATCCGCCGGCGTGCAGTCGGAGGAGGCTGGTGCCAGCCCAGCTACCTACCAGGCTCAACCTGAGAGGACTGGAGAAAATTGCTAAATTGCGCTCCGTCCAACCGTGATGTTGATGCTGCTGTTTGCTGCCCGAGTTCCTCTGCAAGTTCGTGAAAGCCTGAAAGCAGCTGCCTGGTATGGTACCTCTGTTTGCCATATAAATGTGTGAGGAGGCTGGTGAACTTCAGGCTCAGCCCTGCCAAGGGTGAAAGAACCATTGCTGTGGGAGTTGTGAGTACTGCATCAGGGTAGCTCCCTGCAAGAGTTTAAAAAAAAAAGTGGTGTCAAGATTGTTTCAGTATATTACTGATTGCCTAACTGAACCATCGCTCCTTCTGCTGTAGTGCAGGATTGTAAAGGTTATCTGTGTCAGGGCCCCAACCAGCTGCCACGTTGGACTAGCCGTTAGGATTTGGTACCCAGGGACAGCAAATATTAGGGTTAGGCCTGTGCACAGAGCCCTAGGTAGATAAGCATAGTGATAAGCCAATTAACCTGATCTTCCCCCTTCCTTGTTATCCCCCCTTTAATAAATCAGATTTGTGTGTTGCAACTACACCCTGACTGGTTTGTTTATCCCTGCTGAATTGCTGTATAGTGATTGTGATATAACTGTATCTTATTTTACAGGGGGTCCCCGGAGTGAGCTGAGAGATGCTACCCGGGGGGGTAAGTGTACTGGTGACAAGAATTGTTGGTACCCAGTGTGAGCCACTAGTGGGACGAAAGGGGGGTTGCAGTAACCCAGAAGAGCTGTGACCCGAGGCTTAATCTGGCCGTGTGCCCCGACCTCTGGGTGGAGGCACCCACGATCAACGGATCTGGGCCCCTCACCCTGTCTCAGTGAAGGCAGGCAGGGGTAGTAGCCCCAAGGGTAGCGCCCTTGGGGGTTACACCTTGTAACAACAGTAATCCTGGATTTCAATCTGCATGTCAATCTATTAAGTAATACCATGAAGTACTGCAGGATTTTTGGATTATCTATGCATTGCATTGTAATGTCATAAAATATATAAATAAAAAGTATAAAAAAAAATTTGAGATTAATTATGTGGGTCAAGGGAACGTTTTGAACACATATGGAAAAGTAAAAAGGGGCAGAAAACATTAAGGTCGTGATGCAGTAGGACAAGGTAAACATTAAGAAATGTTTCCACTCAAAAGGGTGGTGATCCTGTGGAATACAGCAGGCTGCCAAAGGCTAGTGCGCATGTGAATCAGGCAAGACAAAGGGGGAGGTCACAGCTCTCAGTTAAATGTTCCAATGGCACGGTTACACCTGTCATGGCAGCAAGAGGCAAACTCTATGGACCACTGGTCTGTTTTTTTGTTTTTTTTAGATACTGGCCGAATATTCAGACTATGAGCTGTGGCACAAGCCTGGGCGCCAGCACAAACTCAGGCTGCTGGGAGTGTTGACAGGGTGATGGCTAACAGAGCTGCGCTATGGCACAGCATCGCTGAATATTGCACCCTGGCCACCCAGCAGTGCGCATGGCGCAGTGGCACTGCAAGTGACCAGAGTGGAGCAGGGGGATGTGCTAGCGCAAGTTCCATTGCACTAGGTGCAACAACCGTGATATTCAAAGGTGCACATGCAAATGGGGCCATAATGCATGCAAGGCGCAAATGGGGCCACTTGCATGTCATTATGGCCCCATTTGCATGCAGGTGTGCCGATCCCCGGCGACTTGCACCTGGCGCCCTGCACAGGCTGCAGCCGTCGGGGACCGATGCCCCCTGTACAGAGCGGAAAAGTGCCCCACCGCCCGATCGCAGGCAACTGTTAAAAAAACGTCCTATATCCTGGTGGTCCAGCGATTTAGTAGGTGATCACGGGCTAAGCATATACATTCGTCCCATGTCCTCGGTGGTCCAGTGGACCGTCAGAGTTCAACGCCGGGTGTCAGTAAATAGACAACATAGCATTCTGCCTGGTGGTCTAGCTGCGCCCCTCTCACTGAGCCTTCACCGTCCACCCTCAGCCAGGAGGAAAGTGGCTTCGACAAGACCACGACTGACACCATCTGGCCGCACGCCCACTGGTCCACAGAGTGAGCCAATGGGCAGTGCAGTGCATTACACAGTCCAGATATGTGACCATTCACATATCTGACTGTATGGTACGGGCTGCACACCCATTGGCTCACGCCAGGACCAGTGGGCATACAGCCCCTACCAAATGGTGTCAGTCGGGCGGGCGGCAAGCGGGTGGGAGCTGCCGCCCGCTGTTGATCGGGGAGCGGGGTGGTGGGGCTCAATGAGCGGGTGGGAGGGGGTACCGCCAGACCACCAGGGTTGGGTTGCTGTGGCATTGTTTTACTGACGCCGCGATCGGTCCACTGGACCACCAGGATATGGAATGATTATTTTATACTTATGCCCGGATCGGGCTGCAAGCGTCCACTGGACCACCAGGGATATAGGACTAATATTTACATCTACGTATGCCTGCGATTGGAGCATTGGGGGCTACCAAAGGCTGTGCAGCCGAGCTCGGGTGGCCACCCACAGGTGGCAGCTGCCGTGGTTGTGCCCAGCACACGGCAGCTCACCTGTAGGTGGCCAGCCGCTCTTTTTTGCTCACCTGTGTGCAGTCAAGTAGGGTTGGCACTGCATGGGCTCAGCACATCCCGGCTGAATATCTGGATTTATGAGTATGTATGGCACACACCCCACCTGTGCCACATGCATTACTGATGCACTCCAGCGATCAGGATTTGTGCCAGGCACAATCCCCATTTGAATATCGCACCAGGGCGCATCAGTGGGTTACGCATGGTGCAACAGTGTTGTGCCATGCGCAACCCTTCTGAATATCCGGGCCACTGTGTTTGTGTGTGCCAGGAAAAAACTTCTACAACTTACCTCCCTGAAGACCAGCACCAGTGTACAAAGTGCAACACTGTTTTAGGCACAACTATTACTGCTGTGTAAAATTTCTATTTAAAATAGTATTTTCTTTCTTTTAAACAATGTACTTGCAAACTATCAAGTGGAAGCCCAAAACAAGAACTCTTAGGGCTTACAACTATCCCTGCAAGAACTCAAATCCAATAGTCCAGAGACTTAAATTCATCTCACCAGACCCAGCCTCCACAAACAGCAGTGCTATTCATGCAGGCGTCAGTAGGCATGTGCACTGTACTCAGCAGAGTACAGTAAAAAATAAAAAAAACAAGCATTTGTCAATGCCGATTGTTTGCTTGCTGGCATTGGTAGTGTAGAAGTTACAAAGCTGCATAATAGGAATGGCAGTGAAGTACTGAACTGAAACCAACCCCACGACCCTGCAGAGACAGACAGGCACTGGAGTGTGCCTTTGGGTAGATCAGGCATAATAGCCACACCATTTCACCACACCCTACCCTGCAGACACTGACAAGTGTCGGGTGTGCTAACCTGGTCTTTGCGCCTTATCGCACCCATTCCATCAGGAAATACGGTAGATGGGTGCGGTATAGGAGAATGGGGTAAACTCTGGGGCCAAAGAGTCCAAGGCATACCTCAATGCCTCTCACTGGCTGCAGGGTGTGGAATGGTATGAGCATTACAGGCAAGAATCCCAAGTCACACCCCTGATGCCTGTCATTCTCTACAGGGTGGGGCGTTATGGTCGGAAACCCTAACGCCTCAGGCATTTGTTGGTATTTTCACTCCAAATTTTCAACATGGGTTTTTTGTGACCTCCACCTCATGAACAGTGGCAATATCAGTTTGTTAGCCGAAAGCTGCTTTTGCACAGCGACTACGGCATTTAGCACCACAGATGCAAAAACACATTCCAAACTGGATGTGAAAAGTGACAGCTGTACTGTTCATGGGGCGGTGTTAAAAAATGGCAATGTTGCAAATCTGCAGTGAAAATATAAAAAAAACTGGTGAAGTCTCGAGCATGCATAGAAACTGGCAGCTCACCCGTAATGTAATTAGTTTGGGGATTTTTTTTTATTATTTATTTATTTATTTATTTTTAACAGCAGATTATCAACACAGACATTTTGGGACCTCTGATCATGAACAGTGTCACTGTGATTTTCTTTCTCTGTCCCGAACAATGATTTCCCACAGCAACCACTCATTTCTGCGCTGAAAGTGTGAAAACACATTTCGGCCATGTTGTGAAAAATGACAGCTGTACTGTTCATAAGGAAGTGTGGAAAAATGCCACTGGTGAAAATCTGGACTGAAAATATTACAAAGTCATGAACTTGCGAGGGTGCGTGGAAACTGCGCAATGCTCACTCATAAGTCATTTTATGGACTTCTGTCACTAAATTTTCAACATAGCCATTTTAAGACCTCTGCTCATGAACAGTGTAACTGTGATTTTCTTAATCTGTCCCAAACATTGCTTTCGCACACAGACTGCACCATTGTGCGCTACATGTGCAGAAATGCATTTTGGTCGAGATGTGAAAAATGGCAGCTGTACTGCTCATAAGGAAGTGTAACAAAATGGCAATGTTGAAAATCTGGCGTACAAATATTAGAGAATTTGCAAACTGCGAGGTGCATAGAGACGCATAGCAGCAACTCCTAAAACAGTAATTTTTGAGAATTTGTCACCAAATTTTCAACATAGGCTTTTTGAGAGCCCACCTTGTGAACTCTGGCACTGTCATTTCGTTAAATCGGTCCTGAAAGGCGATTTCGCGCAGTGACTGCAAAATCACCCTTTGGGCCCGATTAACACCATGACAGTTCAAGAAGTCATGAGGAGGGGTCCCAAAAACCCCATGTTGAAAATTTGGTGCCAAAATTCCAAAAATGCCCGAGATATGCAGTTGAAAAACCTATTCATTACATTATACAGCTTACCGGCATTTCCTCAGTTCGCAGTCGGCTTTGAAGAGTGCAGACGTGTTCCCAGTCCATCAAGATCATCGCACCAAGCTCTGGAGGTAAGTATGGGGTGAGGGGTGTGGGAGGCAGGGTGCATAGTGGGTGGGCGCAGGTGCTCTGGGAGGCGCCCGAGGAATGTTCTTGTTTACAGGTTTTTTTTTTTTTTAAAAGGAAGGCGGCGGGACATTTGCCACGCTGGGTGGGCTCCAGTGTGGCAGCTAAACTGTTTGGGGGCTGGAGCAGGCGGGGACTGGGCACCCCATCGGCCACTCTGGACTTGTGCCACGCTGGGGTGGGCTCCCAGCGTGGCAGCTATAAGGCTGTTTTGGGGGCTGGAGCCGGCGGGGGATTGGGCACCGGCCATGCAGACATGTGCCATGCTGTGGTGGGCTCCCAGCGTGGCACCTGGAAAGCTTTTTTGGGGGGTGGAGCCGATGGGGATTGGACACCCCTGGCCAGCCGCCAGCATGGCGCGGGGAGAGGCGCGTGAGCACGCACATGCGCAGTACGCGCAGGGAGGGGGAGCCTGCTCACTGAAGCAGAGCTCTCTTCAACTGTATGCCACTGCATTTTCAACTGCTGTCGAGACAGCTGGAGCAGTGATTGGAGAATTGCGACCGCGCCTGCAAACACCCTGACTGAATTGGAAGACGCTGACACACCTCCAAAAAACTCGAATGATGGCACTGTTTCTTGCACACGCATGCAAGCAAACATAAAAATCAGGCAGAGGCAACAAAAAGGAAAACAAGGACATTGTGAGTCACTGTGTCTGTGTCGTGCTGAGCCCTTCTGCCTTTGTTCGCAATTTATTAGAATCTCGGATAACACCTTTGAGCTAAAAGCTCGTGTTACAAGGTTCCACGCAGGCAGCAATAGACAAGGCACGAGACATTACAAAACAGATGAGGGTATATACAGCAGGCAAGTACATACAGATACAGATTCAAGCAAGCACAGTTAAAATCAGGTAGGAGAGGTCAACTTTATTGCAACAGTACTAAGAGCATACCTAAGGTGGACAAGTAATTTATAGTGGTAGCTGAGCTTTAGAGTGTGCAGGTAGAGTTAGAGGGTCAGAAGTGGTGGTGGACCGAAGGGGGACAGAATAGATGAGAGCAGGGGAGGTGGGGGCAGAGACAAAGGGGTGACAAAATAAGGGGTTGAGTAGTCGGGGGAGATTGGATAGAAATCTACCCAGGGTTATGCAAGAAGGTGATAGGGCAGGGCTGGGTAATGTGGGGAGAGAGGATAAGGAAAGGGTTTTAAAGTGGGGGTGAGGTGAGGGGGTGAAAATTGGGGATTAATATTTGTGAAGAGAAAGCAGGAAAGCGGGGGATAAAGAGAGACATGGGGGTAAGTGCTCAGTGTGGTCACACCAGGCAGGGGAGGAAGTGGGGGGGATGGGTGCTATGCAGGACAGATAAGCTATCAATAACAGTAGGATTAGGCACAGGTGACGCAGCAGGAGTTACTAAGAGTGGCCAGGTACTGCAGCAGCATGGCCTTAAATGGGCGTAGTTACGTTTCCTCAATCAGCTCAGAGTTAAGGGAATTTAGCCAGCAGGGGGCCCTGTATTCGAAGGACCGTTGCCCTAGTGAGGTACGGTGGAATGGATAATTAAGGCAGCTTTATTCGACCCCCTAGTTAGTCTGAGGAAGTGGAGTTTCTTAGCAGTTGCCTCACTCCAGGAGGAGCAAGACCTAGGGTGGATTTTTTAGCTAAGACACAGACATGGTACTGAATTCTGCTATTCAAGTTTAACCAACCAGTTCTTGAGTATAGTTCACAAGTGTGAGTTAAATGGTCCACACCGAGGACTAGTCTGCAGGCTTTGCTTAAGACAATCTTGATTCGCCCAAGTGCTGTATTGGTACCGGCTCCACAGACCACCAGTCCATAATCTATGATAGAAAGCACGGAGCGGTTACCTACAAGCTTGATGGCACTTGCGATGAGGCACTGCCTATGCTGGTAGAGCTGACCTAGTCTGGCATTAGCTGCCTTGGCAACATGGTCCATGTGCTGGGTGTAGGGGAGAGAGAGAGAGAGCTGTCAAGGTAGACACCAAGGTACTTAAAGGTGGTGACCATTTTGAGTGCATCAAACTTATTGTAGATATTGAGGTGATGTGACCTATGATGGTTTTGATGAGAGACAAACAACATTGTTTTAGTCTTAGTGTAGTTGAGCAAGGGCTTCGACTGAAGGAACCATTTTTCCACAGCAGTAAAGTCGTCTTGCATGCCTTTTTCCAGCTCTTCCAGAGTAGAGCGACATGTGTAGAGAACAGCATCATGTGCATATAGAAGGATCTTATTCTGACAGACTTTGGGGAGTTCATTTAGAAAGAAGCTGAACAGCAGGGGGCCCAAAATGGAACCTTGGGGCACCCCTGTGTTGACATGCTGATGGTCGGATAGAACATCAAGAATCTTGACCTGCTGGGTCCTGTTAGAGAGGTTACTCTGGAACCAGCCTAGAGAGACAGAGTATATACCAATGTTCGAGAGTTGTGTGAGAAGCAAGTCGTGGTTGACCGTGTCGAACGCCCTGGTGAGGTCGATGAAAGTGGCCCCCACCAAGAGCCCTCGGTCAAGTGCTTCATGGATATGACCGGTAAACTCAACCAATGCCGTTGAAGTACTATGGGGCACTGATGCCACCAGCCAAATACACAAACAAGAACAACTTACCAGGCAGGCAGAAAAACAAAGGATGGAGGATTACAGGAAAAAACAGATTACTTGAACTTAGATATGGCAAATGGGGGAGGGGTGGCCTATTGTTGGTGTGACGTGGCAGCACATATTTTGGTTTATGTTTACGTAATTTGGGGGGGGGCAACAGTGCATCAGTTTTAAGTAAGTTTAAAATCCCTGGCTACACCCCTGTATTCATGGGGATCTTTTTGGTCATCATAGTGACTTATACTTTACTTTGGCCAGTGGGGTGACTTCTGTTATCTCCCCCCCCCATACTCAAACTGCCCCCCTAACTGAGGAACTGTTTCTGCAATTTGGAGACTGGTGTTAACTGCAAAATGTTCCCCACAACTGTGGGATGTGGGCTGCTACAGTAAGCAGACCTAGATATTTGGACTACCCGAGATTTGAATTTGGCTAACAAGATGTTTGATTATGGCCACCTTACAAAACCTCATCAAGCACTGATGCAGCTTTCATGAGCTGTGCATGAAAGAAAAGCAAAAAGCAGAAGCGCTATACAGTTCAGTTTTGCAAACTGTAGGCTTAACGAAATGTTCATATTTATGGATCCACTAGAGCACATAAATGATTGCAATCAATTTATACATTCATCCACACTCGTGAGAAGGCAAAGATAAATTTGTGAAAATAAATACAATTATTTTGGAGAAAAACATTTCACAGGCACTGTACATACGCACATATTTGTTTACATACATGAGGACTTTCAGAGTGAAGAATTGTACAACTCTTTTGCAGGAGCTGGTCCAGTTGGCAAACTGGCAGCAGACACTGCTCTGCCATGGAGAAAATCAGTGAGGTGGCATGTGTGAGCCCAGAAATTCCACACAGAGGCCAGCCTGGGACAGAGAATGCCAGACGTGTAAGGGAGGACTTGGACTACCTAGCCCTTTTACACTGGCCAACCAAGGAGCAGAATTAATAGCAATGTAAAGGCAACCATTCTTACCCCTGGCTAGAATAAGGATGTAGCTCGGGCCCCCTCTGATCCAAGGTGTGAGAGATGTTGGGGGTGGGGAGGTTAGAGAACAAAATTAAACTACTTGAAGCCATAAACTGACACTTAAGTGAATGCTGCTGTAGCTGAAGGAAATATTAAAGCAGTAAAACACCTCTATCGAGAAAGACTCCATGTCCCCATAAGAAACAGTAATCATATCCATAGTACAAAAATATCAGAAACTATGATTATCAATATAAACCGCAATCATAAAATGTTTATCAGCATACCGTCATTCCAGACTGTACACCATAAAGTCACACTCAGAAAAATACACAAGATCAATGGCATGACAGCAGCACTACTAAAAGCTGCGCCAGTGACAGACTCAGAAACAGACTCTGATCACATGGGAGGGGGCAGCTGGGAGAGAGATGACAAGAGTGCCCCACAGACTGCTCTCCTCTCTCAGGAACAAGCACACTGCTCTTTGCTAGCAACCAAATAGAAGGCTGGTGAACATACAGCAGGAGTGGCATCTATGGGGAGGGCTGATCAGATGCCTACATGAGTGCATCCCTCCACACAAAAAAGTCACTGCATGACAGGCAGCCCGGGGGACAATGGTGGAAAAACTCCAACTGAGCAGGATGAAACTCTGTCCATCACAGGCTCTGTGCTAAGGCCACCCACAGAGGCGCAAACAAGTCGGGTCTAGAGGATTAAACATGCACAAAAGCAGTGTTTCTACCCTGAGAAGGAGGTAATGAAACCATACCAGTGCATGGCTGCTTGGGCAACCTCCTTAGAGTGCGCAGTTCAAGCACTCAAAATAAAAAAAATTTTTTTTTGATCTATTTACCCAAAACTGCCAAGTAGAGATGAAATCTCAATTTCAGTGGGGTCCTGCTTTTATCCATTTTTATCCACAGCTAGGTGGACTGGAGCTCTGAGAGTGATTTGTACATTACACAGTGATTATTTGTCTCTGGTGGGGTTTAAATCTGTGATCGCCTGCTTCTCAAATTGGAGCTCTAACCACCAAGCCCTACTATCTACCAAATGGAATGGATAATAAATGGTTACTGGCCCGCCACATATTAAGAGAACACTGCTGATTAAAACTAATGAACTAACATGAGACTCCGTCTCTGCTTGCTACCAATTCACCTACCTTAATTCCTCCCTGGCCAATGGAGTAGCACTCAAACCTGCAGGCAGTCTGTGAAGCACAGAAAAATTTCAGAGATCCTTCCTGTGACCAGAAGTAATAATTCAGCCAACCTTTCTTGCCTGTCACGTGCTCAAAATGTAACTTTATAGAATATATTTATGCCGAGACCGATAAATATGTACACCACTGGAAAATGACCAAGCTCCCGGAATACTTAAGATTTGGATGTGCTGTTCCTGTGATCTCCTAATTGAAACTGAAGAGGTGTAATCACACAGACTTCTAATGAAGACAATGCAACCATATAAACTGCAGCCTTCCTTCCAACAGTAGCTGGTTTCCCCTTCTCGTTTTATACAGAAGGACCCTCCACAACCCTGGCACTGACAGTGCTAAATCTCAAGGGAAAGGAGTGCGACTGCCAAAGCAAACCTGACCGTTGTGTACTGTGCCACCTGACTGGGGGCAACGTCCACTGATGAAATCTTAGACAAAGCAGTCAGCTCAGTCCACATATTAAAGGTCACTCTAAGGGGGCAGGGAAGTTTAGTATTGCTTTCAAAGTTTGATTACTTGTCTAGGAGGGACCGACCTCTGTGTGGAATAAAGAATTACTGCTCCCAATTTAGATGGGTTAGGACTTTTGTAATCTATTACGAGAGAGGACAAAGTCTTGTGAAATAACTGAATGGCTGTGAACTTTGGTACTAGTTCAATTTTTGCAATCTGCATATGTGGAGGTGTTGGGGGGCTGGATTAGTTGTGAAATTACATAAACTACATAGGCTTCAGTTTTTGTTCATGGGATTTGGGAATTCTTACTCTTGTCATTTTCATCACACTGAAGACCAAACTGCACTCTGCACTCCATCATACTGAAGGTCAGAGTGGAAATATT
Organism: Neoceratodus forsteri; assembly: GCA_016271365.2. NCBI lineage: Eukaryota > Metazoa > Chordata > Ceratodontiformes > Ceratodontidae > Neoceratodus > Neoceratodus forsteri. Next base: position 363,276,176 of record CM057449.1, on the reverse strand, counting down.
CTGGTACATAGGACCCATGATTTCCTCCGAAAATGGATGAAAGACTGGAACAGGCTTTTTTTTTATATATATAAAATACAAAGGAAACCGGACTTTTTAATTCTGATACTAAATGTAGCACTGGGTACTATTTTTTAGTGACGTTTCACTCTGCAAACACACTGTGCTAAACCCTGTTGGCGCCAATTTGTTATGCACTTTGTGCCAAACTGTAGTACAGAAACCAGTTAGTGGCAACTGTTTGTGCAAGTCCCCCATTTTGTACTAAATTATAATGCAAAACATCAGATTTGCACTAAATGTGAGGGCCAAACTAGATTTAGCCAAATAGAACTGACCATTTTTGAACATGGAAAAAAAGTGGCCCTGTAGGAGTTCAAATCCTCCAATACAGCAGTGAGTCAGTGTTTATTTGAAAAGGCAGGTAAATGGTCCAACTTTAAAAACAGGTTACTCACCTGTAACAGTAGTTCTAGGAGTGGTATATGGTGTACATCCACACTTCTGGCAGTCTTCCTTTCCCTTTAAGGCTTGCCGGAATGTCTCCAAGCTGGCTCCACCCACATAGGTGGTAACTACTCGGCACCGCCCCGTGACATCAGATCTTACTCGCTGGAATCAAGACCGGTGTGCCACTTGCCAGGGAGGTCAGGTGGGTCAGTGTGGATGTACATCCACTCCTAGAATCACTATTATCAGTAACCTGTTTTTCTAGGGACGTGGACATGATGTACTATCCACACTTCTAGCAGACACCTAGAAGTTCTCAGAGAAACACTGAAACAGATTGACGGCAGATAAGGTCCACTTGGCCCACCTAATCTGTCCATTTCACTACTTACTGGATAAGGTGCAGATCCAAGTTAACCAACAACCTATTTCTTCCTATCCCCTACGAGAACTGCCTTGTGTCTGTCCCATGCAGAATTCTCCCACAGTTTTAGACCCCACAACCTCCTCAGGAAGGTGGTTCCATGCGTCCACTACCCTCTGTGAAAAAATACTTCCTCACATTGCCCCCGAGTCATCCCCTCCATCTTCAAATTATGTCCCTTGTTCTTGCACATCTCTTTTTCTGAAAGAAGCTACCCTCTTGGACTTTGTTGATTCCACTGAGGTACTTAAAAGTTCCATCTTGTCCCCCTCCTTTCCTCGAGGGTATACATGTTAAGCTCCTTTAGTCTCTCCTCATATGGCTTCTCTTGCAGACCCTGCACCATTTTAGTTGCCCTCCTCTGGACTGTCTCCATCCAGTCTATGTCCTTGTGGAGATGGGGTCTCCAGAACTGGACGCAGTACTCCAGATGGAGTCTCACCAACTGTATACAGAGGGATAACAACTTTCTGTTTTCTGCAGGTGATACCTCTCCCTATATGTAACCCCCAGGTGGCTCTATCCCAAGGGATACTACCCCTGCCTAATTGCGAACAGGTTGAGGGGCCTAGGTTCTATGGCGAGTGCCTCCACCCAGAGGTCAGGGTTTACAGTAGTTCGATTAACTTGGTCACAGCCCTCTGGGACACAGAGACCCCCTTTTCTTCCTGCTAGTGGCCCACACAATGCCCCATAAGTATCTTCACCATCTACACTTACCCCCAGGACTGGCTCGGTCAACTTGACTCTGAGGACCCCCTGTAAAACAAGATGATGTAATACAATAGCCACTGTACAATTCTTTGTCAAAAACACATACCTTAGTCAGTGTAATTTTGTTGAAACAAACAGATCTGATTTATTTAAGGGGTAGTAACAAGGACAGGGAAATCAGGTTAATTAGATTAATCACATTAATAATCACAATACTGTATGCGATTTCAGAGTCCCTAAATGTCACTTTCGCTGGGTACCCAGGATTTGGGGTTAGCCAGGATCGTGCAACTGGTTGGGGCCCTGTGATAGAAAAACACTTGCACAATACCCAGCTGTAATCCGGTGCCGGGTGGCTCAGTTCATGAAGAAAGAAAGAAAGAAAAATAAAATCAGATGAAACACTTGCAATTAAGGACACAGATGGCAGGGAGCTACCCTGATTTGTACTCACAGATTCAATGCTGAAACTGAATGGAATGCATATTGTCCCGGATTGCCAGGAGAAACAGAATAGCTGGCCCAACCCTTGTGGCAGGGCTCACTTGCACTCAATGCAAGCAGATGCAGTCCAAGTGATGCTGGCTATGACTTGCAGCTCACCGCACATTTTATATGTACACAGAACACTACCAGGCAAGCAGCTGGCCACTTCAGGAGACTGAGCCTGGCTACAGAGGCATTCTTCTCTGACTCAAACTCTGATTCAGTTCAAACCTGCTAGGGAATCACACTCCCAGCACAACACACAGTTCACTACATGGGGAATTACTCAAATCTCAATCCCCACAAGCACTACGTACATTTATATGTAAAGGTCACTTACTGTACCAGACCACAGAGTCCTGACAGGCCGATCGCAATTCTACACACTTTCGGTCTTCTTCAGGTTAAGACTGGTCCCAAAATGACTTCTGCTTCTTTCACTCTGAAAGCTCGGAGTCAGTCCGAACAACGCTTACTGACGGTTGCAGGCCTACTTGAAGGCCTCACATGCACTTCCCACGCGAACTACTGCCACAACGGCTGCACGAACACAGAGGGCAGTTCCCCCCTCAGATTCCAACTTAAAAACTGTTCTCTTCTGCCCCAAACCTCAGGGCACTTCAGCATTTGCTTTCTCTTCGGAATCTCTGTCCAAAAATCAAGGTTCTTTTCTCCACACTTGGTTGCCCATGATCTAGGCCACAACAACCGCTTTCCTTTTTCCACACATGTTCGGATACTTGATCCGAGAAATACAGGTTACTCACCTGTAACAGGAGTTCTAGGAATGGTATATGTTGTTCATCCACACTCATTGGCAGTATCCTTGCCGCTTTAAATCTTGCCGGAAGGTCTTCAAGCTTGCTCCTCCCACCCACCGGGTGGCTAACTCTCGGCTCCACTTCATGGCCAGATCAGCCCGCTGGAGCTCAGGTTGTGCATCCAAGGAAGCGGGAGTCGGGTGGGTCGTGGATGAACAACATATACCATTCCTAGAACTCCTGTTACAGGTGAGTAACCTGTATTTCTAGGGACATGGATATGTTGTTCATCCACACTCATTGGCAGACTCTGCAGTTCTCCGGGAGGAGGAGGCAAGACGACACCCCATATACTTACTTGGGAAAGAGAGACTGGAGAACCGAGGCCCCAAAACCAGCATCCCGGCGTGACTCAAGGTCGATGTGGTAGTGGGTAATGAAGGTGTTTGCTGACTTCCAGGTAGCAGCCCTGCAGATTTCCTGGATAGGGACGTCCCTGGAAGCAGCCACCGTTGCAGCAGTATGGCGGGTAGAATGAGCTCTTATCCCTCTGGGAGGCTCCATGCCCGCTAACTTATAGCAGAGATCTATGCAGGAGGTTACCCACCTGCTTATCGTCCGCTTGGCTGCAGGTCTGCCAGATGCGGCTAAGCGTAGGTGACAAACAGCTGGCGAACCTCCTCGATTCTCTTCAGCCGTATGCCTCCTTATAATAAGCTTAGCTCTCTAGGGTCCAGAGTATGGAGCCTATATTCAGCCTCCAGGTGGGGATTGGGGTAGAACACCGCAGAGTCAACACCTGGTTAAGGTGAAACTCGACACCACCTTCGGAAGGAATTTCGGTGGGGCGCGGACAACCTTGTCCCTGTGGAAGACCAGGTAAGAGACTCGATGGAGCGCCTGGAGCTCTCCCATCCTTCTGGCTGACGTGATAGCCACCAAGAAGGCGGTCTTCCACGACAGGTGAGAGAGCACACCTGTGCATAGGTTCGAATGGCGCCCATGAGCTTTGCCAGTACCAGCAGTAGATCCCACGGAGGTGGGGTTCCCACTGGAGGAAATGTGATCAAGGCCTTTGAAAAGCGCCAGACCACCTTCTCCTGCGCCACCCGACTGCTTCCGCCCGCGCCCGGTAAGCAGAGATGGCTGCCAGGTGCACCCTTAGGTCGCCGACCTAAGCCCTTGACTAGAAAGGGACCATAAATAGTCCAAGATGCTTGCCAAGGAACAGGAGGAAGGGTCAAGCCCTTGCCCTGACACCAAATGGAAAACCTTTCCATTTGAAGGCATAGCATTTTCTGGTCGACTCTACGGACGCCTCAACTACATTGAGGACCTCGTTGGAAAGACCCAAGGCCTGGAACTCTAGCGCTCAGGAACCAGGCCGTCAGGTGCAGGGATTGAAGGTCCGGATGGAACACCTTCCCTGATTGACTGAGAGCAGGTCCGGCGAGCTGGAAGCTGCCATGAGTCCTGGAGCTGAGACTGAGGAGATCTGGGTACCAGAACTGGCGAGGCCAGTCTGGGGCTATCAGAATCACCCTGCCTTGTCCTCCTCGCCTTGAGAAGCACCTTGTGGATCCAAGGAAATGGGGGAAAGGCGTAAAGAGGCCTGGGGTCCATTGCTTGAGAAGGCATCCCCGCAGCGAGCCCCGCTGAGGGGGCGGCATGGAACAGACTCAGCATGCTCTCCATGGAGGCAAACAGGTCCACCTGAGGTGTGCCCCAAAGGAGAACAGATGCTGTACTACCTCGCAGGAGAGACCACTGGGGATGCAGCCCCTATCCGGCTCAGGGCATCGGCCAGGGTGTTGGAGGCTCCTGCCACGTGAATGGCTAGAGATCCGCCTCCAGGCTGCGCCACAGTGACCGTCTGAGGCTTCCTTGCATAGAAGCATGGGCCGCGTCCGCCCTGGCGGTTTAGATAGTACATGGATCGTGGTATTGTCCGTCTGGACTCGGACCACTTGACCCCGGAGGAGCAGACAAAGGCGGTGAGAGCTAGGCGGACCGCTGAGCTCCAGCAGGTTGATGTGGCATCGGACTCCGCGGACCAGAGGCCATGAGCCCGGTGTTCCCCAGATGGGCACCCCAACCCATCAGAGAGGCATCGGTCGACAGAGAGACCGTCGGCTCGGGCGGACGAGCAGGATGCCCTCCTGCAAATGATCTGGGAACGGTCCACCACTGGAGAGCTTCCACATCCCCTGTGTCACCGACACAAGCTGGTCCAAGGATCGCAGCGCTGTGACCACTGGCTGGCCAGTCCCCACTGAAGGGACGATGTTCAGCGGCCCAACGGACCACGCTGGTACAGGCCGCCATGAGACCCAGGAGGCGCAGGAAGTCCCGGGCAGGGGCGAATTGCCCAACCAGAAATGATCGGGCAAAGGAGGAAAGAACCTCGCCCTGTCCGCCGGAGCCGCTGCCTGGCTCAAAGAGAGTCGAGCTGCGCCTGATGAATAGAATCACCTGCTTCGCTCGAGTCTGGCCCTGGCCTCGCTTGATAAGGAGGCCCAGTTGAGAGCAGACCTGAGGCCAGATCTCTGGACCACTCCGCCTCCTTCCTGGAGGAGCTGCTATCAGCCAGTCGTCCAGGTAAGGGTACACCGGACCCTCGGGCCTGCGAGAATGCTGTCACCACTGCCATGCATTTGGTGAAGACCCTGGGAGCTGGAGACAAGCCAGGGCATGGCTTGGAACTCGAGAGATCCTTCCGCTGGGAGCGAAGGAATCTCTGGTGAGACGGACGGATAGGGACGTGAAAACGCGTCCTGCAAGTCCGAGAGCAGAACCACACTCTGCCCAAGGATGGTATTATCTGAGCCAGAGTGACCATCCTGAAGGTTCGAGACCTGGAACTTGTTTAGGTCGTGTAGGTCGAGAATGGGCGCCAGCCCCCGTCCCTCTTGAACCAGGAAGTACCTGGACACAAACCCTGGGTCTGAAGGAGGGTCCACCACCTCTTACCACCTCCTTCTGGAGGAGGAGAGCGATGTCGGCTCGACGCAGCCGCCAGTGAGGCTGGGGATCTGCGCCCTCGAGGGGCGACGGCTCTGAAGGGTGGTGCCTGCTCGAATTCCAGAGGCAGGCCTCTTCCCACCACCTTCAAGACCCACCTGTCCGTGGTAACAGCGACCAGGTGGAACGGAAGGCTGGAGCCGCCCCACGGGGACCTAGGGTAAGGTGACGGGATGGGGCGACACCCTCAGCCCGCTCACTGGGCAGGCTTGGAGGAGGGACCGCCGAGGGACCTCCTGGGCCCTTCCTCCTGCCTCCTGTTAGAGGAAGCCGGCGGCTTGGGTTTGGGATGCCAAGGCCAGCCTGCTGGCCCTGGACGTTGCTGGGCCGGGCGCTGCGGGGCACAGAAGGACCGAAAGGGCTTAGGCTGTGGTTTGCGGCCTTTGTCCTTCTGAGCGGAAGAGACCGAGTCCAAGGTGGCATTGACTTCTCGATCCTCTGCAGGTGACCTTCCACCCCAGGGTCGAAGAGGTCAGTCCCCAAAAGGGAACATCCGCCAACTTGTGCTGGGTATCCGAGTAAGGTGGATATCCTCAGCCAAGCTCACGACGATAGCCACTGCGGCCGCCACCGATCTGGCACATGAGTCCCCTATATCCAAAGCAGTCTGGAGCTGCTGTTTGGCACTGCTCTGCCCTGGTCCCGCACTCTGCTTAACCGTAGTCTGCAGATCGGCGGGAAGATGAGGGATGACCTCATCCAGGAGCCCAACAGGGCATGAGAAAAATGTGCCATGAGGACGGCCGAACTGGCCTGACAAGGCCGAGGAGGACGCAGCGTAGACTTTTCGCCCGACATAGTCCAATTCTTGGACCCTTGTCAGAGGTTTGTCCACATCCTCGGCGTGCCGGGCGCGCGAAAACGCTGTCGGTAACCAACCCCTCAGCAGAGGGTGTTCAAACCGGACAAGGAACCGTAGGGACCGCGATACTTCCTGGCCATCCTGGCCAAGGCGCAGGGCAGGAAGCAGGGCGCTGCCAAAGTTCCAGTGCCGGACCCACTATGGCCTCGCCACCGAAAGGCCTCCGCCGAGAACCTCTCGTCCAGAATCTCCGTGAGGGGATACCTGGCCCGCTTGGAACGGGTTCGAGCTCCATCCCGTAGACTCCGAGATGAGCCAAGCAGTCCTAGGAAGGACGACGGGCTATCGTCCATTGACTGACCTCCTGAAGACCCAAGTCCAGTCGCTGGAGAAGAAGGAGGAATCATCTTCGACTCGAAGAGTCCTCAAGAGCTGCCTCTGGCCTGAGCCACCCTTCACCTGCCGAGGTCGGTCGGGAGTGAGGGTAACTGACAGCCGATGGGTAAACCCCAGCCGCACCGAGAATCCTTGGTCGGAGCCCCAATTGGTGGCTGTGAGGCGGAGGTTCCACCGAATCGTGGAGTAGCTGGTTTGGCCGCAACAACCGCCTGGGTATAGCTCCTCGGACAAGTCGGGGGTTGTGTCGCCGCCCGTGACAGCCATTTAATGGCCGGGAAGGCTCGGAGTCGCTTATTCTCGCCAGGAGGAGCTGTTGCAACATAAGGTCTCGCATCGCCGACGGTACGCCAAGCCTCCCTCATCCGAGGGGAGGAGGACGAGGACGCGGCGACGCGGCTTACCGCTGCCGAGACCAGACCGCCATGACGGTGGGAACCGCTGGACCGCCAAGAGGTCCGACAGAGACCGAGAGTCCCGGAATTTCGCTCGGTGCGGGAGGTGTCGTCGAACCGCACTCTTCGGCTCGGAAGGTCCATCCGAGGGCTCCGGAACCGAGGCACAGGCGAGCCCACGGGATCCTCAACTCCTCCCGGGGGAACCGGGGAGAGGGGAATCTCGGCTGCTAAAGGCGACAGCCCGTCCAATGGGTCGAGAAAAATCTCGACTTCATCAGTGGGAGTCTCGGTCAACTGACCTGACGGGGACACCGTGAGGCCAGTGGCCGAAGCCGAGCGGTCGACCGAAGCCGACGGACGACGGCCCGGGGAGAGGGACCTTTCCCGCTCCCAAGAGCGTCGACGGAGGGACTTACCCTTGTCCCTCTTTTTGGACCGAGAATAAGGTCCAGCAGACGCAGGCCCTTCTCCTTTAGTGGAGAGGGACAGACAAAGCTCCTTAAAAGAAGCCGTGTAGGAAGAACCCAGAGAGAGCGGGATAAATGCCGCGGCCGAGGAAGATACGGCCCGCGCCGCCTCCTCTTCGAGGGCGACCATCCGCTCGAGCTGATCCGCCGAGCGCCGCCGCGGACACCGCCAACCGGGCCTCCTTGACTTCACCGAGGGAAACGCTCGACGGCCCAGTTGTAATCGGGCAGCACGGTTTCGAGGACGAGGTCGAGAAAGATGAGCACAGGTCGCTAGCCCGCGGGTCGGCTCAGGGCCTAAGCAGTAGACACACGTGGAGTGTGGATCCGTCCGAGACATCTTCTACCGCATGGGCATTCTCCGAACTGGAGTCGATTTGTCCATCGTAGCCGCGAGGGATCGAAGACTGAAGTCTTTTTGCAAATTTTATTTTAAAACCGCAAACGGAGAAATAGGAACTAGTTGAAACGAGAGCGTTATGAGGAACCTGAGCTCCAAGCCGTAAGGAAGATCTGCGCCATGGGCGGAGCCGAGTTATACCACCCGGTGGGTGGAGGAGCAAGCTTGAAGACCTTCCGGCAAGATTTAAAGCGGCAAGGATACTGCCAATGAGTGTGGATGAACAACATATCCATGTCCCTAGAAATAGTCCTTTTCTCTCCCTTCAGGAGAGCTGATGACAGACAGGCCTTTTTCAGGGTTCCCGCACTGCCCCCTGTGCAGCAGCCCCACAAGCTGCTCACTCTTCCAGCTCCATGCTCAGACCGACTCTCAGCAGGTAGTCTGGGCATTTCCAACAAATCCAAAAGGTTTCCATTGGCTGAGTCTCCTTGTCAGTCACAACAGGCTCCCTCTACTGGCGAAAAAAGGTGCCAGGGTCTAAACTACATTTCCCAGAGGCTCTCTTCATACAAGCCCCTTGTGGCTGGCTCCATTTGAGAGTCCAAGTTCCGATTTGCCAGCCGGCTCCATTTTAAGGAACCCCTCCCCATTAATTGGACCTATTCAGCAGTTCAGATCTGAAATGGAGGGGCAAAACACACAGAGTCCCAGCTGCAAGAAAGGCAGGTTAGACAAACTATACTGTCATTATCACTCTAACAAATTACCAGCAGATAGTTACATCTTTTGAAAAGGCTCCCCGTGCGCATATAGCGACTACAGAACGGAACGATCTGCTCAGTGGCTCCAGGCGGGACTCGAGCAGGAAACACAAAGTCCCCCAGTTCAAATTAATTCTACTGCAGTTTGGCAGCTCAAAGCGACAGTACATGGAGACATTAGGCACTCACTAAATTATTTTTTAAATCTGCTGAAATATAGGACACCAGCCAGGTGGAGAGCATTTAGGCTCACCCAAGGAAGGCTTTTTAGTGACCCCCATTTATAGGGGCGTTACACATACATCCCAGTATCCCCCCAGCCCTCCCTACTGCCTTCTCACACTGCTTGCCAACCTTAAGGTCATCTGATACGATTACCCCCAGGTCCCTTTCCATTTTTGTTGTTACTACCTCCCCCCCACTGTGTACTCTTCCCCTGGGTTTTTGTTTCCCAGGTGCATTATTTTGCACTTCTTTGCATTGAATCCTAGCTGCCATACTTCTGACCATTCCTCCAACCTTGCCAAGTCCCTTCTCATCCTTTCCACACCTCCTTGTGCATCAACCCTGTTGCAGATCTTTGTGCCATCTGCAAAGAAGCATACTTTTCTTCCAGTCCTCTGCAATGTCACTTACAAAGACATTAAAAGGACTGGACAGAGGGGTGCGGCTGGAGCCCAAGCAATATGGTCACAGGGATCTGAAACTCGATAACTAAATAAAAAGTTAATAAAAAGAACTTACGGGTAACGCTACCAGAAAAAAACAGCAGTGGACATTGGAATTCCATCTGAACAGCGATGGGGAATCCAAAACGGGATAAGACACACAAAAAGTAAAAATGCCTCAGGACGTCTTGCCACGCGGTCTATGCAGGGCCGCGCTGTTGCTGAGCCGATCGCAGAAGGAGAAGACACGCTGCAGACCTTAGGCCATAAAATAAACCGAATGCCACCATCTATGGCTGGATTGTCTGAGAGAGTAGACTCCCTAACAAACAGAATCACAACTTTAGAATCTGAAGTCTGCGCAATGAAAACTGAAGCAGGTGAAGCTAAAAAGTACGCTGAATCTGCAGTGGGCACTGCGACTACTCTGATGAGGGAGAATACACATCTGAGATCCTGGCTCGAGAACCTGGAGAATCAAGCTCGGGCTGCTGATATTAGGATACTACGCATGCCAGAGGGTTACGAGGGAGATCATTTGGGACTTTTCTTCAAAGACTGGCTAGAGCAACAGCTCAGCAGCCCACCATGGACCGTAGAATATCATCCAAAAGGCGGCACAGGGTGCCTTTCGGTAAGCCGAGCAATACTGAAACCCCCAGGGCAATAGTAGCAGTGATGGATGGGGTCAGGACTAGAGTCCCGATATTGGCCCCATCTAGATAAAGAAGTCCAGAAAGTTTCTTCTCATCACGGAGGAATTGTTCTGATGATTCAAACTTTGGAGTGAAGCAGAAGAACTAAGAAAGAGATTCTTAGAAAGAGGTTATGATACTGACCTCCTCAGTTATGCTCTAAATAAAGCTGTTAACAGAAGGAGAGAGGAGCTGTTAAAAGAAAAAAAAGAATGAACGTGTTAATGTTAACACCCCTATAACATCTGTAACTGAATATAATAACTGGTCTGGACAGATAGGGAATGTTGTATACAGAAACTGGCATATACTGCATTCTGATACAAACTTGAAAGAAGTGGTAGGAGAAACGCCCAGAATTACCTTCTCAAGAGGGCAGAATCTAAAAGATAAGTTAATCAGGAGTAGATTGACTAAACCTGAGAAAATACATGGCTGGGAATAAAACCACAGGAAGTTTCAAATGTCAAAGATGGTATCTCGCTGTTACTGTAATACAGGTTCTGAATTTATACATCCACAAAATGGAGAAAATACACCATGAAGCAATTTATAAATTGTGATACAACATTTGTAATGTATGCAATATGGTGGATGTAACCAATTGTATAGAGGACTAAAACAAGAGCCCTTAACTAAGAATTCAAGAACATATCAGGAACACCATGAATGGTAAAACAGACACGCCCATTAGCTTACACTTTGCAGAGAAACATAGCTCTGACCCAAAGAGTTTTAGGTTTATGGGTATAGACTGGCAACAAACCCTGAGATATGGTGGTGATAGAACAAATGAGTTATTGAAAAAGGAAAGTAGGTGGATCTTTAATTTGAGATCCATGAAACCCTATGAATTAAATGACCAATGGGATTTGAAGCCGCTTTTAAAGGAAATAAGTAATATTAGAGATTACACTACCTATGAAATAAACTGTTTAGTGGATGATTTGTTGATTAATTTTTGTCTTTCTTTCCTTCACAGATCCCCTGGTGAATGAATGCCTATGGATCCTCAGCCAAAAAATTGGTTCCTTCTACCACATAGTGGATGGAAGCAAAATTTAAGGTGATCACATCTTGACGTCTTCCCGGTTCTAAATAGATCTATCATTCTTTCTTTCATAGGAGATGTACAAGTTTTTTCCTGAATGTGTCAAGAGCATCATTAGTTCTTACCGTCCTTTATTCCCTTCTTCTCAGTCCTTTTCTCCCTCACACTTTCTACCACTATACCCCACTTTCCTATTTACCCCTTTTTTACCCTCCCTTCCACAATCCACCCCCATATTCCGACCTCACCCTCCCTATCCCCTCACTCCCCCCATCCCCTCCTATACTTTTTCCCCTCCTTCCATTCCCCCATCTTTTTTCCTGTCAAAACCCCTCCCCGTCTTACCCCTTGCTTGATCGCCTCTTCTTCCAACTCTTTATTTCTCCTTTTTTTTCTATCGTACTTTTCACTCCCCCCCGACGAGTAAGTTAGAAAAATAAAAAAAGTTTTATAAAATTTGTAATTAATTGAATAAATATATGGTGTAAATGTATATATTTTTGTAAATATTTGGGTTAAAACTATAAAATAATTGTTCACTTGGGAGCTTAAGCAACAGGTTGGTGGAAAAGAGGCCAGGAGTTATATTTTGTTTTAAACTGAAATATTTGAATAGTTTGTTAGTGAAATTAGTTCTATGTGTTAAAAATTATTACCTTGAATTTGAACTGATACTTGGGCTGTGATATTGTAGGTTTGGGGATAGATGTTTGGCAGGGAAAATTAGAAGGTAATTTAAATGTGTTTGCCTGGTGTTTGGAAGAGCCTCCACCCACTCTGTTTTGTAGGCTTACTTAAATACTGAAAAGCCACTGGGGGTTGGGATTGAAGGGTTGAGTATTTCTGTTTGGGACTGAAATTTTGAAGCAACAGGAGTTGGTGGGCCTGTGACATCACACGGTACCTGGAGTCTGCTTACACACACTTAGTGGGACTGAACATACTGGACTGTATGTGTTTGTGAGACTTGGGAACTTTGTTGGTGGGGTTGAAATTGGGTTTGTAAATAACTACAGTCAGTATAGAGAGAAACTGTACTCAGGAAAGGGACTGAGAAAAGGGGTGTGCTATTATAAACAGAGGGGATAATCTGGGTGGCCATATTCCACCATGGCAGGCATCTTCGAAGGGTTGTAGGCTGCACAGGCTGTGGGATGGCAATAATTCTAAATTGGGCCTGGAGAGAGGAGGCTGCCCACTCTGTAGACAGCTATCTTGTATTAGGAGTGAGGTATTGGTTAAGGAGTAAGCTGTGGGAGCTGGGGTGTCCAAGGATAAGGGTGTGGATATGGCAGCAGAAGGGTGGGGCTGAGGGAGGCTGGGGCAACGCCTGAAATTACAGGACATTATGCTACAGCAAGCAGAAGGGGATATTAGGGACAGAGGACCCTTAGATAGGGAAGTTGATGCTAAGGGAAAGTGTACAGGTGAAAATTCTGAATTCAAGGAGACTGGAGGGGAAAAGTCAGGAGGGGCTGTTGTGCGGAAGCCTAAAACAGCAGCAGACTGTGGGGAAGGGAGCTCCTAAGGTGAACAGTGCAAGAGGAAGAAGAGGGTCAGTTTAGAGATGCAGTCAGGGAAACTCCGGGTTACTTGATGGAGGCTGACATAGAGTGTCACAATAAATTTGAGATACTAAGCATCCTAGAGGGGAGGAAGGGGTTGGTGGAAATGAGGAAACTTATACAGAGGCCGGGAGGGAGTCAGATACCCATAGGGCATCACAGAACAGCTATGGAAAGGATAGACATAGTCCCAGAGGGAGAAGGGAAACATATATGTTAAGCAAATGGGGAGATGCAACATATTCCAGACATGAGGAGGAGAGCATGATTGGAGGAACTGGGAGACAAGGAGGTGGGAGAGGGCCCCTTCAGCAGGAAGGTCAGTACCAAGGATGGGGCCTAGCTAAGGGACCCAGAGCCTCTGGAGACAGGGGTACTATTACAAGGGGGGATGAGGTGCGGGAGGGGAAACCATCAGGGCCAGGATAAATGGTTCAGATAAGAGAGGGTTAAAGGGACACCTATTCGGAGGGGTTTGAGTTAAGTGGGCAAAATAGCAAGGAGGCAGAAAGGGAGGGTGACAAGGGGTCTCTAATAAGGCAGGAAGACTCCCATGAAATTGTGATCATGAATAAAGTGGGGGAGGGGGGGCTGAGAGGGCATAGTGGAGGTAACCATAAGGATGATGGCGGTGTTAAGGTTCTGTTACTGGGAGACTCGATGATTAAGGGTATCCATTGGGAGGGACAGGGGATGGATGCCATAGCCAGGTGAAGGTAGTGAGTATCTCTGGGCTGACAGTGCACAGAGCAAAGTTCATGTTGTATGAAATGGTTAGGGATTGTGGAGGGAAACCGGATTTCCTGGTGCATTTGGGAACTAATGATCTAGAGGGAAATAGCATTATGGAAATCCAAGCAAGGTTCCAAGAACTTGCCAGAGTCTGTCGGGATAATGGATGCAACATTTCCTTTTCGGAGATATTGCCAGTACCAAAGGCCTCAGTGGAGAAAAAAATGAAGCTCACAGAGGTTAATGAATGGCTCAGGAAGTGGGGTGAAGAGAATGGGTTGGGGGTGTTAGGGAACTGGAATGGAGTTTGGGAGGATAAGGACTATATGCCAAGGACAGGTTTCATCTTGCCCCATTAGGGAAGGAAGTCCTTAAACAGGGATGGCTGACTACATACAAGAAAGGTGGGGTTTAAACTTGTAAGGGGGAGGATAAGGGAGGGCTGACTAGAAGCCCTCCCTCCAGATGAGGGAGTAGCCTCAAGCCCAAGGGGGGGAGGGGGGAAACAGACTGGAGGTGGAGGTTTCAGGAGGAGCAGGGGGAGGATGGAAGTATAAGGAATCTGGGTGGGGTTCGACAAAAAGGATCAGGGATAAGGGGTGGGGGTTAGTGTTAGTAAATGCCAGGAGTTTGGGAAACAAGTTGCCAGAGTTCCAGGCCATGCTGTTCGAGGAGGGGTGGATGTGGCGGCAGTCACGGAAACGTGGGCCAACAAAAATCATGACTGGGACCTAAATGTAAGGGGGTACACTATGCTTAGGAAGGATAGAAAGGAGGGCAGAGGGGGTGGAGTGGCTATGTTCATTAGAGATGACATAGAAATTGCTATGGTAGAAGAGGCAGAGGGAAACGTGGAGGCCTTATGGGTCACCTTACGATCCCCAGCAGGAGATAAGGTCAAGCTGGGTGTAGCATATAGGCCCCAGGATGAGTGATGTTCTAGAGGATGGTTTGCTGGACAACATCATTGCCCAGTGTGGTCCAAAGGGAAGGAGTGGTGTTGATGGGGACCTTAATATGCCAGGTACTAACTGGGGAACCATGTCCTCTAAGGTGGCCAAGGAGCAGAGGCTGCTGGATGGCTTCCAGGATGTGTTCTTAACACAGCATGTGATGGAGCCCACAAGGGAGGGCATGTCCTGGATGTGGTTCTGGCAGATGGGGATCTGGTAAGGACATGGTTGTACAGGACCCCTGACTGGGAGTGACCACAATACTGTCTGGTTTCAAATAAGCATTGGGGGAGTGGGGTGAATCTAGGACACTGGCAGTGGACTTCAGGGGCAGACTTTATGGGCATGGGAAATATTCTCAAGGATCACTTGAAGGGATTACCTCAACAACAAGTGTGGAAAGGAGATGGGAGGTCATAAACGGGACTTCATGAGGCAGTCAGGATCTGCGCTAAGTTGAAACGTAAGGGAGCGAGGTCACATAAACCATGCTGGTGGTCCAGGGAGGTCCAGGTAGCAGTCAGAGAAAAGAAGGCGGCTTACAAAAAATATAAAACAACAAGAGGGGATAGGGATAAGGAAATGTACCAGCTTGCATCTAGAAAAGTCACCCGTATGGTGAGGGGAGCAAAGTCCAGTAAAGAGCATCGGCTGGCACAGGGGATACATGGAGGGGAAAAGGGGTTCTTCCGCTACATTGGGGAGCGGAGAAAAACTAAGGGCCATCTCAGCAGATTGAGATCAGAAGGAGGGTGGGTGGAAGAGGCGAGGGACCAGGCAGAGGTATTTAACGAGTACTTTGCCTCTGTGTTCACTAGGGAGGGATGGATATCTACAAAGCAAGGCACAAGGGATAGAAGCGGCAGGAGTGGGATCAGGGGAGCAGAAATGGAGCAAAAGGGAGGAAAGGTACCCCAGGGTGTCGCATCTGGATAAGGATAAAAGACCAGTAAGGTGGAGGGACGGATGATGCCATCCCACCAAAAGGGTGTGGTTTGCCTCAAGGCCCTAAAGAAAGACAAATCTCCTGGGCCGGATGGCATTCATCCAGAGTACTATGGAATTGGCGGACATACTGGCTGCACCTGTGCGGAGCTTTTCAACAGGTCACTTGAGACAGGGAGGGTACTCTAGATTGGCTAGAGGTACATGTGGTACCAATCCATAAAGGGGGTCAAGGAAGTACCAGGGAAACTATAGACCCATCAGTTTAACCTCGTGGTGGGAAAATTAATGGAGAGTATACTAAAGGAACGATTGGGGTTTACTTGGAGGAGGTGGGAGGTCTGGATAGTCGGCAGCATGGGTTTGTGCCAGGTAGATCATGTCAAACCAACCTTGTAGAGTTCTATGAATGGGTAACATCAGAACTGGATAGGGTAAGCCTGTGGATGTATTATTCTTGGACTTCAGCAAGGCGTTTGACTCTGTCCCCACAATGGTCTGGTGGAGAAACTGATGGGGTTAGGAGTAGGCCCTTTGATGGTCAGATGGATTGAAAACTGGATAGCTGGACGCACTCAGAGAGTAGTGGTCTGTGGGGAGCTCTCGAACCCTACAGAGGTTGGTAGTGGGGTACCACAGGGCTCAGTCCTGGGTCCAATCCTGTTTAATGCATACATATCAGACATCAGGGATGGTATAGGGTGTGAAATGAGTCTCTTCCGGATGACTCCAAGATGGGAGCAGTAGTTGAGGGAGAAGAGGGGAGGTTGGCCCTGCAAGGGGACCTGGACACCCTGGAAAGCTGGGCTCACACATGGAAATTAAATTAATATCACCAAGTGCAAGGTGTTGCATCTTGGTCGGGAAACCCTAAACACAGGTACACCCTGGGAGGGAGGTGCTGGAAGCCTCAACAGGGGAAAAGACCTAGGGGTCATGGTGGATACATGTATGAATAACACTGAGCAGTGCAGGAGAGCAGCTAGCAAGGCAAACAGGATGTTGGGATGCATCGCAAGGGGATCACCTCTAGGAGCAAGGAAGTGATTCTGCCACTGTACAATGGACTGGTTAGACCACACCCTGAGTACTGTGTACAGTACTGGAGACCACACTTGAAGAGGGACATACAGCCCTGGAGAGGGTACAGAGGAGGGCAACAAAGATGATACGAGGGCTAGGGATTTGACTTACGAGGACAGACTTGAGGAGCTCTGCCTGTTTTCATTGGAGGAGAGGAGAGACAGGGGGACATGATTGAGGTCTTCAAGTACCTCAAGGAATAAATAGGTAAACATGGAGGGATCTTTAGACTAAAGCAGGGAGGCATCACCAGAGGGCATGGTTTGAAGTTGGAGGTGGAAGGGTGAGGGGGAAAGAGGAGGAGGTTTTTCACTGAGAGGGTGGTGGACCCTTGGAATGCTCTGCCTGGTGAGCTGGTTCAGAGATCCACAGTGGAGAGCTTTAAGAAAGGGTGGGACAGACACAGAAAGTGGATGTATCAGATGGTGGCCTGTCCCGGGGGTGGGGATGGATGATAGGGGTTTCTGGAGCACAAGGGATGGGAGGGTCTCGGCACCCAACTAAGGATCTAGGTTCGAGCAGACTTGATAGACCATAAGGCCTAATCTGCTGGCAAATAGTATGTTAGTATGTTAATGGTGTTAGAATAACTGTGTGGAAATCAAGGAATGTCAATTAATGATGACGTCAGATTTTGTTTGTATAAAAACACTTTATGTATGACACTGAGCCAACCCCCTTTGAAGGCTAACCAGCTGAAGCGCTTGGGTTCCTGGCCGTGAACATTTTGGCAATAAACTGAGCTAAATAGCTGAAGAATTGTGGTGTGCTCTTACTTTCTGGACTTCTCAATCTTTGGGTTTTGCAACCCCTGTAGAGAGCACCCCCCTCGCATTGGTGCGCTGCTTTTTTCCTTTTTTCTGAACCCATCTAGATAAACACCTTATTGCATGACGGCCAGCATGTGTCTATTTTTCCAGATTTAAGCTTTGCCACAAGTCAAAAGAAAAAGCGATACGATGGCATCCGGGCGATGCTTCGCAGAAATCTCCCACAGCATGCTGTTCCCAGCCAGATTAAGGATGGTCTATGAGGTGAGGGTCTACATTTTCTCTGACTCTGTGGAGCCCCGAAATGGGTACAAAAACATGCACATCCAACGAGAAAGAAGGGACATCTCCCAGTCGACATCTGATGAAGAGGAGGAAGTGGATACCTAGATGGATCTACAGGACTTCAGGTTTGCTGTTTATTATGAAGGACATTATGAACTGCCTCTATACCTAGCTACTTAAAAGTGGACATTAATATTAAGTGGTAGTAATTATTTTTCTTTTACCAGCAAGGTTAAAATAAGAGGCTGAATTGGGTCCGGGAACAGGGTTTTGATGTTTACTGGTGTCTCTTCCTACCTGAAACCTTTAAGCTGAAAATGAGTTCACTGTAAAATTAGTTGAAGTAACGTACTAAAACAAAGTTTGAATGTTCAAATGTTTGAAGTTAAAAGTAGATATAGAAATCGTAGATTGAATCCTGATCCCATAGTACCTTTTTTAGGTACATCAACCATGGTTAAGCATGCTCTCTTACCATCTCCCATTTCAAGAAGAGTTTAGTTAAAAAAAAGTTATTATTCTAGTATTGCATGCTGCTCATAGGCTTCTACAACACAGCATATAAAAGGTGATTTGTCACTGTAGATATTTTATGTAAGAAATTGTATACCCCCAATGCTGTATCTTATAAATGCAGTCAGAATCTTACATTGCTTGTATTAAGAGGGGTGGCGCCCTCATGTGGTACTTATTGTCTTTACTTTTATGTACTGCATATGGAAATAGATGCATGTTTACTAAAAATAAACAAATTAAAATAAAAAAAAAAGGACTGGGACCAGTACTGAACCCTGAGGGGCAGGGTGCACACCACCTATTTAGGGAACAGAGATTGGAGAACTGAGGCCCCAAGTAAAGCGTCCCAGCATGACTCAAGGTCGATGTGGTAGTGCGAAATGAAGGTGTGTGCCGACTTCCAGATAGCAGCCCTACAGATTTGCTGGATAGGGATATCCCTGGAAGCAGCAGTATGGCAAGTGGAATGAGCCCTTAGCCCTAGAGGAGGCTCCCTACCCGCCAACCTATAGCAGAGGTCGATCAGGACACAATCTACCTGCCAACAGCCCACTTAGCTGCCGGTCTGCCATGTGCAGCTTCACCGTAGGCGACAAAGAGCTGGTGGACCTCTCCATGAACTCCAGCTGTGGGCTCCTTATAGTTGGCAAGCACCTGCTGTGGGTCCATGGAGCCTGTGCTCAGCCTCCAAGGTGTGGTTGGTGAAGTACACTGGGAGACTGATCACCTGGTTAAGGTGAAACTGACAACTGTCGGGAAGAACTTTGGCTTGGGGTAAAGGATGACCCTGTCCATGTTGAAGACCAGGTAAGGAGACTCCACCAAGAGCAACTGAAGCTCACCGATTCTTCTGGCTGACGTGATTACCACCAGAAAGGTGGTCTTCCACGATAGGCGAGACATTTCACACCTGTACACACTGGTTCAAAAGGCTTGCCAATGAGCTTTTCCAGCATCAGCAACAAGTCCCAAAGTGGTGGTGGTTCACACATCGGAGGGGAAATGTGGTCAAGGCCTTTGAAAAACACACCATACCACCTTCTCATGCTCCACTGATGGCACACCAGTCCATGCCCAGTGTGCCAAGATGGCTGACAGGAGCACCTTAAGGGTCGTTGACCAAAGGCCCGACAGACAGGGACCAAAGGTAGTCAAGAATGCTAGCCAACAGACAAGGTAAAGGGTCAACCCCTTTGCCCTGGAATCTAATGGAGAACAACTTCCATTTGAAGGCATAGCATTTTATGGTGGACTCCTTCCAAGAGGCCTCGACATCAGTGAGGACATCTTTGGAGAGATCCAAAGCTTGGAACTCTAGTTGCTCAGGAACCAGGCTGTCAGGTGCAGGGATTGAAGGTCCGGATGCAGTACCTTCCACTTACTGCAAAAGAGCAGGTCTGGGCAGTGAGGAAGATGCTCCAGGAGACTGCTGCAAAGGCAGAGGAGATTGGGGTACTAGAACTGGCAGAGCCAATCCGAGCCACCAGGATCATCAGTGCTTTGTCCTCCCAGTTCTGATCAGTACTCTGGATCAGAGGAAATGGAGGAAAACATAGAGGAGACCAGCGGTCCAGGGTCTCAAGAAGGCATCCCCCTGCAGTGTTCCCCTGCTGAGGAGGGCAGGCTCAATACAGCCTCAGCTTTGTGTTCTCCCTGGAGGTGAACAGATCCAGAGGGTGCCCCATTGAGAGAACAGGCTGTTTACTACCTCTGGATGGAGAGACCACTCATAAGACACCTCGTCCACACAGCTGAGGGAGTCCACCAGCTAGCTGGAGACACTGGCCACATGGATGGCCAGGAGTCGGCGTCTAGGCTGAGCATGTGGGTACAGATGCAGAGAGCCTCCCTGCACAAAGGAAGGGAGTCCGTCCCACTCAGTTTGTTGAGGTAGTACATGGTCGTGGTATTGTGTCTGTTTGGACCTGAAATGACCGGACTCGATGTGGAGCAAAGGCTGTCAGCACCAGCCAAACTGCCCAAAGCTTCAGCAGGTTGATATGGCATTGAGACTCACTGCTGGTCCAGAGTCCATGGACATGGGCACCCCAGTCCATCAGGGAGGCATCTGTAGTGATGGTGACCGGCGCTCAGGCAGACAAACGGGATCTCTTCCTGCAGCTGTTCTGGGACTAACCACCACTGCAGGGTATCCTACATCAGCTGGGTCACAATGACCAGCTGGTCAAAGTGGCTCTGGTGCAGAGACCACTGGTTGGCAAGCTCCCACTGCAGGGCGCGCATTCTCCACCAGGCCCAACGGACCACGCTGGTGCATGTTGCCCTTATCCCAGGAGGTGCAGGAAGTCCCGAGCAGAGCGCAATTGTCCAACATGAATTGATCAGACAAAGGAGGAGAGCGCCTCCGCCCGGTCTGCCTAAAGTCAAGCCTGGCTCTGCAAGAGTCGAGCTCCACCCAATGAAATGTTATCACCTGTGAAGGTATGAGCTCTGACTTAGCCTCATTGAACAGGAAGCCAAGCAACAAGCAGGTCTGGAGGGCCATATCCCTGGACCGCCTCCACCTCCTGTCTGGAGGGACCCGCTATAAGCCAGTCATCCAGGTATGGGTACAACCAGATCCCTCAGCGCCTCAGGTAGGCTGCCACCACTGCAATGCACTTGAAGACCCTGGAGCCAAGGATAGGCTGAAGCCAAGGATAGGCATGACCTTGAACTCTTAGAGAATCCCTTCTGCACAGAACTACAGGAACTGGTGGTGGATGAACAAATGGATACGTGAAAAGAACGTGTCCCAAAGATCCAGAGACCAGAACCACATATGTTCTGCACCAGAGATGGAATGATCTGTGACAGAGTGACCATCCTGAAAGTGCACACCGAAGGAATTTGTTCAGGTCATGTAGATCTAATGGGTGCAACCCCCCAATCTGTTTTGGCACTAGGAAGCCTCTGGAGACAAACCCTGGGGTCACTGAAAGGTCTGGGACTGGAGCCATTACCGCCTTCTGGAGGAGCTAGGCAATGTCTTCCCGAAGGGCTGACAGCATGTCAGCTGACACCATGTCCTCCCCCTTGGGGCATGGGCTCGGCAAGGCAGGTAAGCTTCAAACTCAAGACACAGACCCTGACCAACTACCTCGAGGACCCAGCTGTGTGGTGACAGCAAACCAGGTGCAAAGGAAGTGGTAGACCCGGCCCCCCACGGGAGGACCCTAGGGAGTCAGGACAGGTATGGGGGAGGCACCCCTCATCCGGTCACACTTGGCAGGCTTGGAGGCAGAGGAGGGACCGGCTGAGGAAGCAGCGGGCTTCGATCACCTGTCTTTCGACAACCAGCAACCAATATTGGTCTGGGATGCTAAGCCTGAGCCTGCTACCCAGCTGAGGCCTGATAGAGCTTTAGATGCAGAGGGGCCAAAAGGGCTTCTTCCTCTGGAGCTTAGAGCCCTTGGAATTCATCTGGGCAGAGGTAAGAGTTCAGGGTGGCACTGGACTTCCCTATTCGAGTAAGGTGTCCTTCCACCCCCCCCGACCCGAACAAGTTGGTGCCCAAGAAGGGGACATCCACCAACTTGTGCTGGGTATCCACCATCAAGACAGAAATCCTCAGTCAAGCCCTGTGGCACAGGCCACTGCAGCAGCCGCCAATGTCCATGACAGTCTACAGCTGCTGTTTAGCCACTGCTTGGCCCTGGTCCCAGACCTGCTTGACCATGGTCTGCAAGTCAGCTGGGAGGTGGGGAAGCACCTCATCAAGGGTGCCTAAGAGGGCATGAGTTATGTGGGCCATCAAAAGGGCTGAACTCGCCTGCTTAAGGCCAAAGGAAGAGGTCGCATAGAGCTTTTTGGCCATATGATCCAATTTCTTGGATTCCTTGTTGGAAGTCCAACACTGCTGGTACATCGAAAGACCAAGTCTGCCACCACACCCTAGGACGAGGGATATTCAGGGAGACCAAACAGGGAACCAGTAGGGACCATGTACTTGTGAACCCGACGTGCAGGGTGCTGCCAAAACTCCAGAGCAGGGCCAAGAATGGCCTCTGCGACAGGGAAGTCACCATAGTAGAGAATCTCGGTCAAAGGGTACTTGGCCTGTTTCTAGACGGGCTCCATTTGGGGTCCCATAGATTCCAAGATTAAATCAGAGCTGGCCCGTGAGAGAAGTGGGACCATGCTCCATGGTCAAATCCTCTCCAGACTCTGTGTCCAATGGACAGGAGTGTAGGGAGAAGCCCTTAGCTCAAAGGATTCATCGAAAAGTGGTCAACTGCCAGAGTCCCTGCTGACTCACGGAGTCTGTCAGAGTCACGGTGACAAGACAGCTAACGAGGAAGCCCGGAAGCAGTACAGTCATCCTTAGGGGAGGACCCACTGGTGGCTGCTTAGGCAGCGGCTCCACCTAGATGGGCAGAAAGGCCAGGATAGGTCGAGCCGAACCAGCCAAGACAGAGTAGGCTGGTACCTAGGTGGTGGAAGCCACGGAAGATCTGGGGTGGGGGTCATTACCGGCTTAACCCCCGTAACATGAGCTGATGCCACATGAGCACCTGATAGCACAGACTTTTTGGCAGAGCCTCTACATATCAGAGGAGGAGTAGCGGCGACATTGCTTGCCCGAATGCAGAGAGCAGGAACACCAGTGCCGGTGTGGGATGCTCGTCTCCGGGCTTTGGGATCAAGACCTTGACCTCAACCATTGGGGATGCCGACGGTGGGACTTTGAGGGAACTGATGATAGCAGAGGCTCCTCCTGGGTAATCAGATCCCGAGGGGTATGGATCTGATCAACAGGCTGGTCAGACCCACCCTGAGAGGTGACAGGTAGGACCAGAGTCCTGGAGAGGGAGGCATCAGCTTCATCTGGTGACAATGCATTGACCGGCGTGAGAAAAATCTACAGGTTGGTCAACTGGCGTCTCGACCAATTGGTCAGACAAGGAGATTGTGCAGCCAGCAGCCTGGGCTGAAGGAGCAACTATAGTCGAAACCTCCAGAGAAACTCGGGAATCCGAGGCCCTAGAGTGCTCGTGATCCCACGATCGATGGCAAGACTTCAGTCTCCTTCAAAGATTTAGATTTTGTGCCCTTAGAGGGGTCCTACCCAAAAGTGGGAAGGGACTGGCACAAATCTTGAAATGGCCCTGTGAAAGTGGCGCCAAAAGAAAGTGGCACAAAGGCTGAAGCTGAAGAGGCAAGTTCCGCAGCCTGAGCCACAGCCTCTTCAAAGGCTGCAAGTTGTTCAGCAGACCCCACAGCTGCGGAGACTGCCCAGCGGGCATCCTTCAAGCAAACAGAGGGATCCCGTTCATCAGGATGCCCCAAAAGAAGCTAAGCAATACTGTTCTTCTAAGGTAGAAAGATGCAAGGTGTGAGAGGCCACACATCTGGGGATTGTGTTCATGGCCTAGGCATTAAACGTATGAGGTGTGCGGGTCCATCTGGGACATCTGCCCACACTGCTTAAATCCTAGTGCCAACCTAGAGTCATCCATGTTGGAGATTGAGAAATCGCCTGAAGAGGTAATTTTGCAAGTCTTGCAAAGTTTTGAAGCAAAGGGCCTACTCAATGCAGAGAGTGATAAGAAGGGAACCTTCTTTCAGTGGAAAGGAAGATTTGACATCACAGGGTGGTGCCGAGGGAGTCGCCACCCGAGTGGGTGGAAGGAGCCCGCTTGAAGATGTTCCGGCAAGCCTTAAAGGTAAAGGAACACTGCCAGAAGTGTGGCTAGTACAGCATATCCACATCCCTAGGAAACAGAATTTTGGAGTAGTGTATTTTCACATAAAAGCACAACTCACCATAAATAACGGAGTAGCCATCCCAGTAGTGCTGTAATAGCTCATCTGCACACTATGCTGGTGACCTGGCTTTGAGAACAAACTCCAGTCATACAGGGGCTGGGCAGAAGGAGACATAACATCCCTGACAACTCTCCTGGGGGGCTATGGATGATGGACACTGCATTCCGCTACCTGCCTGTCAGCTGATGAAAGCTGGGCATATAGCAGCGAGGAGGGAGGCCAGCAGAGGCAGATAAGATTGCATGTGCATGCATTATTGCACACCAGCAACCCTCTGGCAAATGTATGCATGCGCTACTGCACGCCGGCAATCCTCAGGGGGAACATTCCCCAGCTGGAAACAGGATACCAGCACCCTCGTAGGCTCTGCATAACCAACCAGATACTGGTCCAGGGCACGTGGTGGAGCCAAGCCCCAGGGAAGGTGGGTGACAATGCTGGTGGGTGCCAACAGATGGGGCAGCCTGGGCTGTACAAGAATATTGAAGGCCGTTGGGAGGGGGGGTTGTCAACAAGACGGGATGATGAGCTTAAAATGAAAGTTCACCTGGGCTGGGGCAGATGGAAAAGCTTGTAAGTAATGGTTCAACAAGTTGGGGGTGGGGGGAAGAGAGGCATATCAACTAACAATTCTCAACAATGTTGTGTAGAACTGGTAGGTTGAGGAGGGATATGCAGCAATCACTGAACCTGGCAGATCCAGGATTGCCAGGAAGACTGTTCCACAGGACAGGGTGTGATCTCGCATGGATCAGTGATAAACCCAACCTAAAAGAGCTGGTGGGGAGGGGGAATGACAGTGGGCTGAAGTTAAAAGAGCAGATGAAAGGCAAGTCAAGGCAATTTATATAGTGCCCAATCCCAAGGGCTCTGGGCGCCTTACATCAAATACAACAAGCAGATCAGAACAGCATAAACACAAAAATAAAACTATGCATTATTAAGCCAGGCCAAACTTGAAAAATGTGTTCAAGTGTTCTTTGAAAAGGGCCAGTGAGAGCACCTCATCTCCCTGAGGAGGGTGGTTCCCTAGAATCACGGCAGCACACCAGATACCCTGTCCCTCGAGGACATTAAGTGAGATCTCTGTACCGACAAGAGGTCTGCCTCCACTCACCAGAGGATGCAACCACAAGCATATGGCACCAAGCAGTCTTTCAGGTAGTCCGGACACAGACCGTGTTGGGCCTTGTATGTTATGATGCACCACTGTACTGGCAGCCAATGCAGAGCACAAGCATGATATGCCCGAACTGGGAAGTGCCAGCAACCAGCCAAGCTGCTGCATTCTGGACCAGCTGGGCGGCGATCAGTTCTCAGATAACACAAGGTAGAAAGCATTACAGTAGTCCAACTTTGACAAGACTAAGGTGTGCACCAGTGTTGCCAGATCAGGAAGCTCAAGATAAGGCTTAATCCAGGTGATGTTGCAGAGATGACGGAAGCCACTGCAGGCAACAGCCAACACTTGGTGTTCTAAAGTCAGCCTGGAGTCCACGACGATCTCCAGATTCCTCACCTTATCTATGGCTCAAAGAGTCACACCATCCAGAGGAAGGACAGCGCTACTACTTGCTGCCGCTGAACCTGACTGACCTGACTCAACCAGCAATACCTCCATCTTCAAGGGATTTAACCTAAGCCAGCCAGCAGTCATCCACTCTTGGATTTCTGAAGGCACCGCCAGTTCCAAAAATGGCTGCAGCAACATCAAGGCACATAAAGATACATAGCTGGGTGTCTCAGCATAACAATGAAAACCCAGACTATAGTGTCTAATGATCTCCCCCAGTAGCAATATGTACATGGCAAACATGGGGGCAAGGATTGACCACTGGGGCATGCCCCAGAGTGCAGCACTGCTCAATGTAAAGTAGTAGAGTGTCATCAACTGTTCTATGACTGACAAATTGGACTTAATCATTGCAACACTGTACCTGAACGTCCTACACAGCGTCCCAGGTGAGAGAACAGCACCCCATGATCCACTGTATCAAAAGCCAAAGGGAGGTCTAGCAGGACAAGGACAGAGCATCTGCTATCACTTGCTAGAAGGAGATTGTGGTGTGCCCTGATCAGTCTCTGTACTATGGTGAGACCTGAAACCTACTGGAATGGCTCCGATATTTTTCCAGCTGTTGCTCTAGCTGCACCGCCACCATCTTCTCTATCAACTTCCCTAAGGAGGGAAGGTTTGAGACAGGCCTGTAGTTCGAGAGAGAGAGGGGGTAAGGGTCCAAAGAAGGTTTTGGGGGTGTGGGGGGGGCACTTCACCATGGCAAACTCTGCCCATAAAAAAAAAAAAAAAGAGTGCCTCAATTCATCAAAGCCAGAACATGGTCAGCTCTTGCTATCCTGTTTAGCCGATCACTAGAAACAGGGGAGGTACCCAAAGACTGGAGGATAGCAGATGTAGTCCCCTTATACAAAAGTGGGAACAAAGAGGAAGCGGGAACTACAGACCAGTCAGCCTCACCTCGGTAGTGGTGAAGATCATGAAGCACTACTGAAGGAGAGATGGTGGAACATCCGCTGTCAATGGACTCAGCAGGACCCAAGGCAGCATGGTTTCACCAGGGGAAGGCCGTGTCAGACCAACCTCATTGAATTTTTGACTGGGTGACTAGGGAGGTGGATCAGGGGAGGCAGTGGACATGGCCTATCTGGACTTCAGCAAGGCCTTTGACACTGTGCCACATAGAAGACTATTACAAACTGGGAATGTGGGTTTGGGGCAGGACAGAAAGTGGTGGGTAGGTAACTGGCTGGGCAGCAGGCACAGAGGGTGGTGGTAAATGGCTGTCACTCCACAGAGGGAAGAGTGACCAGTGGGGTACCACAGGGATCAGTGCTGGGACCGGTACTATTCAATATCTTCATCAGTGACATTTCGCAGGACCTAGAAGGCAGAATTTCACTGTTCGCTGATGACACAAAGCTCTGTAACAGAGTAGACACACCAGAGGGTGTAGACAGAATGAGAAGGGACCTGCAGAAACTTGAAGAATGGTCAGGGGTTTGGCAGTTGAAATTCAATGCAAGGAAGTGCAAGATAATGCATATGGGGCACAAAAACCCTGGCACAATATATCAGTTGGGGGGTGAGGATATAGCATGCACCAAGCAGGAAAGGGATCTTGGAGTTATCATCTCTGATGACCTCAAGGCAGGGAAACAGTGTGACAAGGCAGCAGGTAAAGAATAGGATGCTGGGATGCATAGGCAGGGCATCACCAGCAGAAAAAGGGAGGTCATAATTCCACTATACAAGACACTAGTGAGGCCGCACTGGAGAGCACACTGTGCAGTTTCGAGACCTTTACCTACGTAAGGACAAGGACAGGGTAGAGAAGGTTCAGAGGAGGCAACAAAGATGGTGCATGGATTGCATCACAAGTCCTATGAGGACAGGTTGAAGGCACTGAACATGTACTCCCTGGAGGAGAGGAGGGAGAGAGGGATATGATAGAGACATACAAGTATCTTACAGGGAGGAACAGGGTGCAGGAATGCACTATTTTTAAGCGAAAAAGGTGTTCCAGGACTAGAGGGCATGGGATGAAGTTGGAGGGAGGACGATTCAGAGGAAACGTGAGGAAGAATTTCTTCACAGAACGGATGGTGGACAAGTTGAACACCCTGCCAGAGGAAGTGGTGGGGGCTGAAACAATCACGGGATTTAAGAATGCATGGGATAGACATAAAGGAATTCTGGAGGTCAGGGGTAAGGGGCAACAGACTTCCTGGAAAACATAAACTGAACTTACAAACTTAAATGGGCAGACTGGGTGGGCCATAGGCCCTTATCTGCCGACACTGTCTATGTATCTATGTAGCCAATGACTGGCTGCTTGAGGAAATCCTAGCCCAGATGGTGGCCACTGCCTAGAAGAAAAACTTGTTAAACTCCTCACATTTAATTAAGAGAAAATTCTTTACAAGACTGAAGACAGACTGGGTTTAGTAGCCTGAAGAGCTTAGCAGGCCGGTTCCTTCCAGCAGCAATCACCCATGTCAGGAAGAGAAGGGTTGGGGTGGCAAGTAGGGAAGGAATGCCGAGGGCAGGAAAGGCTCCGAATACAGAAGACATCCACGAAACAATCTTTGGGTGTTTGGGGAGCCAGTGGTGGTCTTTCTGTGACTAGGGCTGATCATGACATTACAGCTGTATGTCTGGGTGAACAGCCAGGTGACAAGGGCTGTGTCGAACATGAATCAAAATGTTTAACTATATTTAAACATTTTTTCCAAACTGCACTCGTACCAGCAAAGCTGTACTCACAACCATAACTGGGTATGCTGACATGGCCTATAAACAAATCAGTCTCAGCTTAAATGGTGCTTCATTCCACCCAACTGTACAACAGGGCAAATGTTGGACACTGCTGGAAAGGAGATGTTAAATTTCAGCTAGGCTTTAGATCCTTATGGCTAAATAAACTGTAAGAAGACCAGAAAAGGCAGTGCATTACTCTAGGTGCTGGGGAGGTTGTGCCAAAGTCTCTTCCCCACCCAAATGCCTTTGGACCCCGGAAATTCATAGTTACAAGGTTTGTGATGTTCTCAGTATGTTGTCATTCACAACAAGGCAAGGGTTGACCTTAACTTTTTTGCACTAGGTAGCAGGACAAGTTCTTTAGGAATTGTACTAACTCATAGAAGCATGCACTAGTTTAAAGGTACAGCCAACTGGCAAGTCTGCATGACAGTTGTTAAAAAAAAAAAAAAAATAGAAGAGTGCAGAGGAGGGCCTGACAGCCATTCACCAGACAGGGTGCTTTCCATATGAGTTCCTCTAACCAAAATGTTTAATTTACGAACAGACATTTTATATTTTCTGATTTCTGTTGTATTTGGATTCCTGACTGTTCCTGGAACAGAAGCAACCTAAATGTGAGTGATGAGATGGAATGTACAGGCTCTAAAGTAGTAATGAAGCTACGAGTACTGGGCAATGACGCAAGAACAGCCATGGAAGACGATACAGGCACTGGATGCCAAAGTTGAGAGGCCACTACAGAGTCTGGAGGCTCATGATATTCAGTTACCGGGTCATGCCAGCACAGTCGCAGAGACAGATAAGCCTTCAACCGCAAACATGGCCGCTGTAGCTAATGTGACCCAACAAAATACCGCTTTGAAGGTACACCTCAGGGCACTAGACAATGAGGCCCAAGCCCCCAACCATAGGCTGGAGGGGTTTCTGGATGGGTGAAGGAGCCTTCCTTGGCTTTTAAATGGTTGTCTGGCCAAAGTGCTTATGTTGCCTGGGTCTTTGACTTCCACTCTGCACACATCCTGTGAACTTTAGGAAAGCCCTTTTTACTTCTACCAACCCAGGGTAATTGTACAGCACACCACTGGTGTGGAGGTCGATGACAGCATGCTAGCAGCACAGAGGTTGCTGGGCATAAGGCCAAAATGGCAAAGGTACAGAGGATCTTCTGCCCCACCCAGGGGCCACCAGATCTGCAATGCACTCCCTAAAGGATGACTAGGAAGAGTCAGAATGAATTAACCTTGGTGGGCTCCACGAGGGTGGGTGTAGTGAGAAAAATGCATGATCCTCGACCTATACCACCGCAGAATTAGTTTACCATTCTGGAAAGACAAGGCACCAGTCAGTGAGAAGGTAGAAAAGTGAGGGTCCTTAGAAGTGGAGGCTCCAAGAAGGTAGGAAGAGGTACTATAACCTATTGTTAGGGTTATATGAGGAAGGAGAGGAAGGTGAAGTGCCTCCCTGGTGCTTCGGCTTGAGGGGTCAAGAGCATATCTAGATAATCACTAGGGCAGCAGGAGCTAGAAGGCAGCTAGACATCGTCCACCTGGGGACAAATGACCGGGCAAGAAACAGGAAAGGGTACTGTAGGGCAACTTCGGGAGTTGGGAAGGGCTTTAAGCATAACATGTACAGTGGTTTTTTCAAGGCATTATCTGTGCACGGCCAGGAGATACAAGAGTACTCCACACCAGGATATTCAATGACTGGTTGAAGGTACAATGCATGGAGTAGGGCTTCAGCTACATTGAGGACTATGGGCCAGCCTGGGAGAATATGGACCTCTATAAGAAAGACAGCCTACATCCTTCCCAGAAGGGATCACAGTCCATGGAGGTTTAAATGCTACTTGATAAGCATTTAAAAAGTAGTCAGGTGGGGAGGCACAAAACAAAGGAAGGCAATAACTTGAGCAGGGCTACAGAAATGCAAGGATGGGTACAAGGTGAACAAAAATGGGGTTAAATGCCAAGTAAGTGAGGGTAAAGGAATGAAGGAGTTTAAGGAATGGAGAGTAAAAAGGTTGGACGATAGTCAGAGGGAACTTCAAGGAAATACAGTCAGGAATGGGAGGGAGAAGCAGGGCAGTCAGCACGCTGGAAGGAAAGTGTGGACAGCTGTGTGCCAATGCTACAAGTCTGAAACAAAATTCTAGACCTGAAAGCCATCATGGTGGAGCAGACCTGGATCTAGAAGGCCATTACAGAGCCAAGGTGCAACCAACTACCACGAATGAGACATGGCCATACCAGACTGTTCCATGTTCAGGCAAGACAGGGCAGGGAGAAGGGTAGGAAGGGATGTTTTATATATGAGGGAGGAAATCAAGGCAACAAAGCTACAGGTGCACTAGGAGAAAAACGAAGGGCTGGGTGGCCTGGAGATGCTGTAGGTCACCCTGGAGACAAGCTCAGGGGCTGCTACCCATACCAGAGTACTGTACAAGCCTCCAGCACAGGGGGAGGAGGAGTTGGATAAGGCACTTGAGGAATCCATCATCAAAATGGCAAGTAATGGGGAGGTGCTGCTAGTTGGTAACTTCAATCTACCAGAAGTGAAGTACAACCTTCCAACGGCAGCTTCCACAAGGAGTAGGGCCATCCTGGACTCCCTACAAGGCACTCTTCTCAGGCAGCTAGTTACAGAATCCACTAGGTATACGGCAGTGCTGAACCTGGTGCTTAAGGACAGCACTGCAAACATCACAATGAGCATTCCCTTGGGTATCACCGTAAAGTATGATTTAACATTAAGACAGGAACATAGGCCAACCACAAAAGTTTGAGAGTCCTGGACTTTAGGAGGGCACATTTTAAAGAAATGGAAGACTGCCTCAGAAAGAGCCTTTTCTATTGCTGGCCCAGTGTACTGGAATGCACTTTTAATCATATGACTGGCTTCATCCATATCAAGCTATCAAGCTTTAAGGCAAAACTGAAAGAATATTTACTGTTGAAATTTTCACATAGTTGCATCTTGTAATTTGTTTGTTATATAATGTATGTTTAATGTTATGTCGTTTTCTACTGTGTTCCAGATCGGGCCTGAAAAAGGGCCATTGGTCCAGTGTCCTTACCCTGTTACATGAATAAAAGAATTAAAAAAATGCCTCAAAACGAGGGGACTGCCAGGGAGGGGTAGAGGAACAGTGGGCAAAAATAAGGGAAAGTATAACTAGCAACTAACCTCTGCATGAAGGAAGTGAGTCAAAATAGAAGTTAAAAAAAAAAAAAATAAAAAAATAAGGAGACCATTATAGTGCTCTAAGAAAGTGGCAAAGGAAAAAAGGGTGTCATTCAGGAGGTACAAGGAAAAACTGATGAATACAGGCAGGTATACTTAGTAAAGCAGAGGGTAGCAGGCAAGGCAATGAGGGGAGCAAAGGTGTAAACAAAGAATCGCCAAAGGGTCACGGGGGTAAGACTTTCTTAGATACACAAGTAGGAAAAAGAAAACCAGGTGAGGGATAGTTTATTTTTTTTTTTTTTTATTGAAAACTTCAGAGAATTACCTTTGAGCACAAGTGCTCATTTACAAAGGTTCCACGTCAAATATAGTCACAAAAACATTACAAGTACAAGAAGCAGTCCCAGATGAAAAGCAGTTGATTCAGGCTCAAAGCATCATGCAATTTGCTTAACCAGTTAACGGCCCAGACAGCAAATGACCACTTGCCCAACTAAGACTATGCCTGAAAGGAGGCTTAAGGGCATTCCTGGTCATGTTTCCGATGTTGTATTGTTTGGAGATAGTGTAGAAGAGATTTGTTAAAGCAGAGGGCAGGGCGTTGGCCCCAAGAGCACCTTTTTTAGCTGGTAAAAGTCGGCTGAGTAATCAAGCAGAAATCTTGTGATTTCCTTTGACTAATCTAATTTATTACTTCATTTTTCTCCTTTTCCAGATATATGGAAGGGTGCTACTATCATCCTGGTTTTAAAGGCAGGTGAGTCAGCAAGTGTTCAAAACTACCGCCCTATTTGTTAGCTCCTTTGTCAAAGATCTTAGAGCGGATAGTTTTTGACCAAATGATTAAATATTGACTCGAGTATGAGGTTCTGATGCCTGCACAACAGATTTAGACTGGGACACAGCGCGTCGACTGCCTTGGTGGGGTTCATGAACACGGTCCATGAGGCCCTAGATAAGGGTCTCTTTACAGTGGCTGTGTTTGTGGACCTCTTCAAAGCCTTCAATCTTGTTAGCTATAAAGTGCTTTTGTCATCTCTTCTCAAACTTGGTATGTCCCGTGATGTTGTTGATTGGTGTCATAACTACCTCCTGCACCAAACACAAGCTACAAATATTAATGTTTTCTGTTCCTCTTCTCCCCAATCCCATTTTACTGGATGTTCCACAGGGTTTGATACTGTGTCCCCTTTTATTTAGTCTTTTTTTGAACATTTACTCTATATGTTGTAACTCACAAATGTTCCTATACGTGAATGAAGCAGTGGTCCTCGCAAGTGGAGCCCGTTTTAACTCTGAACAAACATAGCCGCTGATTTTACAGTAATTCAAAACTAATTTCACAAATAAATTGGTATTAAATGAAAAAAAAAAAAAGACTAAATCCATGTTTCTCTGTAACCGTAGAAAGAAAACATTGGCTGAACCTGTTCTTTTGCTTCATACAATTGAATGGTGTGGCGATAGAACAGGTTAAGACCTTTAAAAATCTTGGACTGATGGTAGATGGCGATTCATAATCATATATCCCAAATGACTAGTAGTGCATCAAACAAAGCTTAGGTGCTCTTTATAGATTAATACCATCTATCAGGCTGCTAGTTTTCTTATCCCAGTGATAGATTATGGCCTTTATTTTATCATTCTGCCGGGAGGGTTTACTGAACAGAGTAAAACTATTCAGAATCAGATTGCACGCTTTGCATCTCAGTTACCACACAGGACACATCATAGTGACCTATTGAAACATGTGGGATGTCTTTCCTTAGACTCTAGGTATCAATCTCAATTAGGGTTTTTTGCAAACAAAAAAGTGACAAACAAGGTTCCAATTTCTTTTCATTCTATTAACACAACAGCTTTGTCGCTACTTGTTTATCTGTTCAACATTTTAGTGTTCCTAGAATGAAAACATCCGCTGATCAGAGAACTATGTTTTATAACCTACCTTTCATGGGCGAGTCAAACTGAGCGACTCAATTTAAACAACTTAATTTGACCTCTTGTAATAATAGCGACTATTAAACTATAGCGAGGAGCAGATATTTCATTTATTTCATTACTGAAAATTCTATGAGCACAGGTGCCCGCTTCCAGACACGCCCAGGTACATATGACAAAATATAAACAAACATCGAGGTACAACAAAACACGTAAAACACAACAATTTCAATTAAAAAATCAATTTAAACTATAAGCAACATCAGAAAATAGCTTTTGTTTGAGTAATCCCTTAAAACAACAACTCTACAACAATTTGTAGATATTACTAGGAAAATAATTGTATCATCTAGTGTAACCCCCCTACAAATGGGGGTTCTCAAAAAGTCTTCCTTAACCTCGCCTAAATGCTCACTGCCAGGCTGGTGTCCTGCGTTTTAGCAGTTTAAATGCTATTACCAGAGCCTGTATAGCCTCTGTGTACTGTCTCTAAGAGCTGCCCGATTGCAGCTTAAGTAATCTGAGAAGGAGCTCTGTTGAAAGATGCAACTATTTACTGAAAATCATTTAGAGTGATGATGTAGTTTGTCAAACCGGCTTTCTTTGTAGCAAGGACAGTTTTGTTCGTCTCCACTATCTTGGTCCTGGACTGCAAATTGGACCAATCAGTACTGGTGGGACCTAAAATGTAGCCCGACTACAGGAGCTGTCTGAATTCAAAATCTGTAGTAACTGTAGTTTGGAGTTTTTTTGCGCTTTTTTGCAACTGAAGGGGAGCTCTTGCTTAAACTGACAGCCAAATCAGCCAACCAAATCCTTTGGATCTTGGGAAGTCCACGCTGCTTGCAGTTTTCAGTTAGATCTAAGCTGGAAGCTGAACAAGAAGGAGCTGAAGGAT
This sequence comes from Neoceratodus forsteri, assembly GCA_016271365.2. Lineage (NCBI taxonomy): Eukaryota > Metazoa > Chordata > Ceratodontiformes > Ceratodontidae > Neoceratodus > Neoceratodus forsteri. The sequence goes on along the minus strand of CM057449.1, from coordinate 363,241,817 downwards.
TCTGAGCAGCAATCCTGAGTGGCTTTGCATGGAAGAACTCTGAAAAGGCCAAGTTTTTGGCCTGCATGTCAGTGTGCTGCTCCTGAGAGGGAGAGAAGAGAATTATTTTGGACTAAATCCAAGTTTGTGTGACTAAAGTAAGCTACTGAAGTGGGCCAGGCTCAACCTGAAGACGACCAAAGATTTTGCTGAATGCGATCGGCCTGTCAGGAGTTCCAGCTACCCCTAAGCTCCCGGTGTGTGCACAGACTTACAATAGACCAGAAGCGCCTGCCTAGTACAGTAGAATTCTCACATGTAAATGTGCTATGAGCTGCTACTGGGTCATGAAGTTAGTCCCCACCGTGTGAACTGTGTTCTGCCTGCTGGAAGCTGTATCCAGCCCAAAATGGACTGCATCCGAATTTGTCTCCACGTGGTCTGGGCCTTGCCAGACTAGCCCAGCCAGACTACCCACTGCACAGAGAAGCCATTGACGACAGACCTGCCTGGCGATCAGTCCCCTGCTCCACGCTTGAACAGGAACAATGCCTCTGTGACTTGTGTGGGTCCTGCTTCTCCTGGCATTCCAGATCAACTACCTGCAGTCTTGGTTTTTGTCCAGCCTGTGTCCAGTCTTTGGTATCGTGAGTAAATACCAGGGTAGCTCCTGCAATAACAGCAATCTGAGTGTGTTATCCGATTGTCTTGTTTCGTTTCCTTTACAAACTGAGCCCTCTGGCTCCGGATTACAAATATTGTGTACTGTGCATGTGTGTTTTCCATCACAGGGCCCCAACCAGCTGCGACACTGGCCAACCCTGGGCAACAGTCCTGGCTAGCCCATCTCTTCTCCACCTGGGTACCCAAAGGTGCTACTGTGTGGGGGACTCAAAGCGCATGCATAACTGCTTGATTGATACAACCTTTAAGCTCATTAGCCTGATTTTGCCCCTCCTTGTTCAAGTCCCCTGAATAAATCAGATCTAACTTTTTCTGCTTGTAATCTGACTGTGGTTCCAGTCTGTGCTCAAAGTACTGTTGCTATTTGTTATGTATAACCTTGTTTTACACTGGGTCCCAGGGTCGAGCCAGAGGAATCAGCCCTGGTGGTAAGTGCAAACTGTGGGTACTTGTGTGGTGTACCAGGGTATTGTGAAAGTGATTATTGTACAGTGTTCAGGCCACTAGAGGGGAAAGGGGGTTTACAGTGTCCCAGAGGGCTGTGTCCAGGTTAGCTTGACTACTACCAACCCTGATCTCCAGGTGGAGGCACCCATTTCAGAACTCAGACCCCTTAACCTGCTAATAGCCAACAGACAGAGGTAGTAGCCCTTGGGATAGCACCACCTAGGGGTTACACTAGTAGTTTTAAACTACTGAATTTTGTGCAAAGTTTGTTTGAAAAAGGTAATTTGAACTGGTTTCTAACACTAGATCTAGTGCAGGTAGAATTAATTTTATTAGGGACTAGACTTGAAACACTGTTCAGTACAAAACCTAACAAATTTATGTCATAAAGTCAATATTCTAAGATTATAAAGTGCAAATAGCGGTAAACATCCAGTTCTCATATCAAGTGCAATGATACGTCATCCTAGGTAAGCGAGTAATAAAGCTAAAATACTATGATAAGTGGATTTCAGTCTATTTAGCATTTTCTCTGAAGAATAATAATGAACAATAGAACCACATTCTAAAAGAGAAAAAAAGAAAACTACAGGCTAATAAGTACCTCGTTCAGGGTAAGATGTTTTTGATACAAAATATACGCTACTAACGTTGGAGCAGTTACCAATTAAAGAAACAAGCTGGTGAAAAGTTAAGTGATGATCCGACACAGTCCCCAGACACTTAAAAATAAGGACCCTTTTGACAGAATTACCAAAATTATCAATTAATTTAAAATCAAAATTACAGAGTTCCTGGTACCTGAAAGAATTAGGAATTTAGTCTTTACCGAATTCAATGCAAGATTATGTAAATTAAACCAGGAGTGTAAGGCCTCAAAATCACTTTGAAGATCAATTTGGAGTTTCTGTTCATCAGAGCCTGAGCAAAACATGGAATCATCCGCATATAATATAATTTCAGTCTTGGTACATATTTCAGGTAATGAATTTATAAATAAAGAAAATAACAGGGGTCCCAAAATGGTCCTCTGCGGAACACCATAATTGAATGAATTTTCCTGAGAAAAGAAACCATTAATCATATCACGGAGGGGATCACAAAACAGCGACAGGTAGAAAGGAGTGACCGAGTTTGGGACCTATAGGGAGCGAAGATGTAGGGGCATGTTTGGCCAGGCAGTTCTCAGCTGACCATTTCGTGCTGTGGTAAGAGGCATGCCTCTGGTGTGGACGACCCAAATTCGGAGCTGGGTGGGCGAAACCTAGTGTGCGTTTACTGTGTAGCTTTGCTGGACTTTTCTTGCATGTCTCCCCCCCCACCCAATGTGTGCTTTGTAGGGTCCCCCAGATTACTTGCCCCCCAATTTCTCCCTTTACCCCAGTGTCAGCCCCCCCCCCGGAGTGGATTATCTAAATAATGGGGAGTGTATGGGGCTGAGCCCCCCCACATAAAAATACATGGCCAGTCGGATAGCGCAGCAGTAGAGTTACTGCTTGCCATTTCAGACAATCACAGTTTGCGCCCTGAGCCCGGAACATCTGGTGCCGCCTGCCGAAGCGGGGTTCAGGCTTCCACTGGACACCTCCCACCTCTGGGAGGGAGGGCACTCTCCTTCAGCTGCAGACACCCCTGATGAGCCGGGGAGGGTTGTGCAGGAAGAACAAGTGGTCCCTTTGTGGGTGGCTTTACGTCAGCACATACCCACTCTTCTGGCAACTGGACGCAGAGGCATCACATGCCCAGAGTGGGGCCAGCAGGGGAGCACCGAAGGTGGGGCAGGGCTTACCCACCCTTTCAGCAGCCCAGATAGGCATCTTACCAAGGCCACCTCAGGACCACGCCCTGGGGAGAGGGGAGGAAAAGGGAATAAAATCCCCAGCAGCTCCAGGCAGACGAAGCTGCCCCCCCCCCCCATGCCATGGCAGGGTCTCCTCAACTCCTCCCACACCTCACCGGCTCCGCCCTACGGAACCAGACTGTGTAGTGAAGTATGTTCCTCTCTATTTGAGGTGGGTTACAGCTGGAGTACCTGGAAGGGTTGTCGAGCAAAGGCTGGTGTTGGGCTGGATCATCTGGGACATCACGTGGTGGTGGAGGCTTGGGCAGGTGGAAGGAGGTCCCGCAGCTGGCGAGGTGAAAATATATATAGTTTACATGTCCCACAGAGAGAATGTTGTGGACCCTCACTTTTTGGGACAGCTATAGTGCGCATCGCCATTTTTGTAATCTGTGATGTGCACTCGCAGATGTTTGTCTCGCCATACAGCTTTAGCCATTATCACATGGTACCTTTAATACTATTTCAACTGTACAACTGCTTTAATGTCTATCCACAGCTTTAGCTACGTTCTGAGAAAATATTTATTCTCTAGGAGTCTATGTAAATGTTTTAACAATTAGAATGATTGTTGGCTGAAATGATTGTTATGTATACTTATCTGTTATGTTGAGTTATATTTGAAAGTTGCTCTGGTCGCCCATGAAAACGGGTCTTTGGCCCATGGATTTACCAGATTTTAAACAAATATAAAACAAATTAAAGCTGACAAACTTTCTGAGCCTTACATTTTTTTGCCTGCACTTGGCAGACAGTTTCTTGGATTTAAAACTGAGGGGGTAAGTCTGCAGAGTCCCTAATCAAGCAGAAATTAAAGCTGATGAAAGCTTTTGAGCCAGATTTTTCTTTGCCTGCACTTGGCAGACTGAGAAACAGTTTCTTGGATTGAAGATCTTAAGAGCGGGGAATAAGCAAGACTGCCGAGTCAAGCAGCAAAGTTTTTTTTCTGCCTAAACCGAACATTCGTGAAACTGTTTCTTGGATTAAAAAACAAAATACTTCACAGGGAAACAGACTGCTGAATCAAGCAAATACAGGTTACTCACCTGTAACAGGAGTTCTAGGAATGGTATATGTTGTTCATCCACACTCATTGGCAGTATCCTTGCCGCTTTAAATCTTGGGAAGGTCTTCAAGCTTGCTCCTCCCACCCACCGGGTGGTATAACTCGGCTCCGCCCCATGGCCAGCTGGCCCGCTGGAACTCAGGTTGTGCCGGCCGGGAGGAGATGGGAAGTCAGGATGAACAACATATACCATTCCTAGAACTCCTGTTACAGGTGAGTAACCTGTATTTCTAGGGACATGGATATGTTGTTCATCCACACTCATTGGCAGACTCCTAGCAGTTCTCCGGGAGGAGGGAGGCAAACACACCCCCAATACTTACTTGGGAAAGAGAGACTGAGAACCGGGAGGCCCCAAACCAGCATCCCGGCGTGACTCAAGGTCGATGTGGTAGTGGGTAATGAAGGTGTTTGCTGACTTCAGGTAGCAGCCTGCAGATTTCCTGGATAGGGACGCCCCTGAACGCCACCGATTGCAGCAGTATGGCGGGTAGAATGAGCTCTTATCCCTCTGGGAGGCTCCATGCCCGCTAACTTATAGCAGAGATCTATGCAGGAGGTTACCCACCTGCTTATGATCACGCTTGGCTGCAGGTGCCAGATCTTTGCTTCAAGCGTAGGTGACAAACAGCTGGCGAACCTCTCCCGAATTTCAGCCCGTCGCTCCTTATAATACGAGCCCTTCAAGGATCCAGAGCATGGAGCCTATATTCGCCTCCCAGGTGTGATTGGGGTAGAACACCGGCAGAGTCAACACCTGGTTAAGGTGAAACTCCGACACCACCTTCGGAAGGAATTTCGGTGGGGGCAGGACAACCTTTGTCCCTGTGGAAGACCAGGTAAGGAGACTCGATGGAAAGCCTGGAGCTCTCCCATCCTTCTGGCTGACGTGATAGCCACCAAGAAGGCGGTCTTCCACGACAGGTGAGAGAGAGCACCTGTGCATAGGTTCGAATGGCTTGCCCATGAGCTTGCCAGTACCAGCAGTAGATCCCATGGAGGTGGGGGTTCCCGCACTGGAGGAAATGTGATCAAGGCCTTTGAAAAGCGTAACCACCTTCTCCTGCGCATCGACTGCTTCCCCGCCCGCTGTAAGCAGAGATGGCTAGGTGCACCCTTAGGTCGCTTCACCTGGCCCTTTGACTAGAAAGGGGACCATAAATAGTCCAAGATGCTTGCCAAGGAACAGGAGGAAGGGTCCAAGCCCTTGTTCTGACACCAAATGGAAAACCTTTTCCATTTGAAGGCATAGCATTTTCGGTCGACCTTACGGGACGCCTCAACTACATTGAGGACCTCTCCGGAAAGACCCAAAGCCTGGAACTTAGCCGCCAGGAACCAGGGCCAGCGGTGCAGGGATTGAAGGTCCGGATGGAACACCTTCCCCTGATTGGACTGAGAGCAGGTCCGGCGAGCTGAAGCTGCCGCGGAGTCCTGGAGCTGAGACTGAGGAGATCTGGTACCAGAACTGGCGAGGCCAGTCTGGGGCTATTAGACTCACCTGCGCCTTGTCCCTCCTCGCCTTGAGAAGCACCTTGTGATCAAGGGAAATGGGGAAAGGCGTAAGAGGCCCGGGGTCCATTGCCCCCGAGAAGGCATCCCCTGCACAGCCCCGCTGGAGGGGGCGGCATGGAACAGGACTCAGCTCGCTGCCTCGTGGAGGCAAACAGGTCCACCTGAGGTGTGCCCCAAAGGGAGAACAGATGCTGTACTACCTCCGGGAGGGAGAGACCACTGTGGGATGCAGCCCCATCCGCCCAGGGCATCGGCCAGGGTGTTGGAGGCTCCTGCCACGTGAATGGCTAGGAGATCACTTCCAGGCTGCGACGAAGTGACCAAATGCGGAGAGCTCTCGCATAGAAGCATGGAGCTGCCCCGCCCTGGCGGTTTAGATAGTACATGGTCGGGTATTGTCCGCCTGGGACTCGGACCACTTGGACCCCGGAGGAACGGAGCAAAGGCGTGAGAGCTAGCGACCGGCCGAGCTCCAGCAGGTTGATGTGGCATCGGGACTCCGCTGGGACCAGGAGGCCATGAGCCCGGTGTTCCCCAGATGGGCACCCCAACCCATCAGAGAGGCATCGGTCGACAGAGACCCCGGCTCGGGCGGACGAACGGGATGCCCTCCTGCAATTGATCTGGAACGGTCCACCACTGGAGAGCATTCCACATCCCTGTGTCACCGGACACAAGCTGGTCCAAGGGATCGCAGCGCCAGGACCACTGGCTGGCCAGTCCCCACTGAAGGGGACGATGTTCCAGCCGGGCCCAACGGGACCACGCTGGTACAGCGCCATGAGACCCAGGAGGCGAGGAAGTCCTCGGCAGGGCGAATTGCTCAACCAGAAATGATCGGGCAAAGGAGGAAAGAACCTCGGCCCTGTCCGCCGGGAGTCAAGGCCGGGTTTCAAGAGAGTCGAGCTGCGCCCGATGAATAAATCACCTGCTTCGGCTCAGTTCCGACGGCCTGCTGACAAGGAGGCCCAGTTGAGAGCAGACCTGGAGGGCCAGATTCTGACCACCTCGCCTCCTTCCTGAGAGGAGCTGCTATCAGCCAGTCGTCCAGGTAAGGGTACACCGGACCCCTCGGCCGGGAGGGAATGCTGTCACCACTGCCATGCATTTGGTGAAGACCCTGGAGCTGGAGCATGTCAAGGGCATGGCTTGAATCCAAGAGAGATCCTCCCTCGGAAGCGAAGGAATCTCTGGTGAGACGGACGGATAGGGACGCAAAAACGCTGTCCCTGCAAGTCCAGAGAGCAGAACCACTCTGCTCCAAGGATGGTATTATCTGAGCCAGAGTGACCATCCTGAAGGTTCAGACCTTAGGAACTTGTTTAGGTCGTAGGTCGAGAATGGGGCGCCAGCCCCCGTCTGCTTCGGAACCAGGAAGTACCTGGACACAAACCCCTGGGTCTGAAGGAGGGTCCACCACCCTCTTACCACCTCCCTTCTGGAGGAGGAGAGTGATGTCGGCTCGAACGAGCGCCAGTGAGGCTGGGGATCCCGAAGCCCCCCGAGGGGCGACGGCTCTGAAGGGTGGTGCCTGCTCGAATTCCAGAGGCAGGCCTCTTCCCACCACCTCCAAGACCCACCTGTCCGTGGTAACAGCGGACCAGGCGGAACGGAAGTGCCGGAGCCGTCCCCCCACGGGGGGACCCAGGGGTAAGGTGACGGGGATGGGGGCGACACCCCTCAGCCCGTCACTGGGCAGGCTTGGAGGAGGGACCGGCCGAGGGACCTCCTGGGCCCTTTCCTCCCTGCCTCCTGTTAGAGGAAGCCGGCGGCTTGGGTTTGGGATGCCAAGGCCGAGCCTGCTGGCCCTGACGTTGCTGGGCCGGGCGCGCCGGGGGCACAGAAGGACGAAAGGGCTTAGGCTGTGGTTTGCGGCCTTTGTCCTTCTGAGCGGAAGAGACCTAGTCCAAGGTGGCATTGGACTTCTCGATCCTCTGCAGGTGACCTTCCACCCCAGGGCCGAAGAGGTCAGTCCCCAAAAAGGGAACATCCGCCAACTTGTGCTGGGTATCCGAAGTAAAGGTGGATATCCTCAGCCAAGCCCGCCGACGCATAGCCACTGCGGCCGCCAACGATCTGGCACATGAGTCCCCACATCCAAAGCAGTCTGAGCTGCTGTTTGGCCACTGTTCTGCCCTGGTCCCGCACTCGCTTAACCGTGAGTTCGCAGATCGGGCGGGAAGATGAGGATGACTCATCCAGGAGCCCAACAGGCATGAGAGAAAATGTGCCATGAGGACGGGCCGAACTGGCCTGACGAAGGCGAGAGAGGACGCAGCGTAGACTTTTCGCCTGACATAGTCCAATTTCTGGACCTTTGTCAGGAGGTTTGTCCACATCCCTGCAGCGGGCGCCGGAAAACGCTGTCGGTAACCAACCCTCAGCAGAGGGTGTTCAAAACCGGACAAGGAACCGGTAGGGGACCGTGATACTTCCTGGCCATCCTGGCCAAGGCGCAGGGCAGGAAGCAGGGCGCTGCCAAAGTTCCAGTGTTGACCCACTATGGCCTCGCCACCGGAAAGGCCTCCGCCGGAGAATCCCCCGGTCCAGAATCTCCGTGAGGGGATACCTGGCCCGCTTGGAACGGGTTCGAGCTCCATCCCGTAGACTCCGAGATGAGCCAAGCAGTCCTAGGAAGGACGACGGGCTATCCGTCCATTGGCTGACCTTCCTGAAGACTCCAAGTCCAGTCGCTTGAGAAGAAGGAGAATCATCTTCGACTCGGAAGAGTCCTAAGAGCTGCCTCTGGCCTGAGCTACCCTTCACCCGCCGAGGTCGGTCGGAGTGAGGGTAACTGACAGCCGATGGGTAAAACCCACGTAATCGAGAATCCTGGTCGGAGCCCCACTGGTGGCTGTGAGGGAGGTTCCACCTCAACGGTGGAGCAGCTGGTTTTGGCCGAACAACCGCCTGGTATAGGCCCTCGGCAAGTCGAGGGTTGTGTCGGCTGCCCGGTGACAGTGCCACTTAATGGCCGGGAAGGCGCCGGAGTCGGCCTTATTCCCGGCCAGGAGGAGCTGTTGCAACATAAGGTCTCGCATCTGCCGACGCACTTACGCCAAGCCTCCCTCATCCGAGGAGGAGGACGAGACGAGCGGCGACGCCATCAGCGGTGTCGGTGACCGAGACCGCTATGACGGTGGGAACGGGCTGGACCAAGAGGTCCTGGAGATCGAGACCGAGAGTCCCGGAATTTCGGGTCGGTGCAGGGAGGTGTCGGCCGGAACCGACACTCCCTTCGGCTCGGAAGGTCCATCCGAGGGCTCCGGAACCGGAGGCACAGGCGAGCCCACGGGATCCTCAACTCCTCCCGGGGGAACCGGGGAGAGGGGAATCTCAGCTGCTAAAGGCGACAGCCCGTCCAATGGGTCGAGAAAAATCTCGACTTCATCAGTGGGAGTCTCGGTCAACTGACCTGACGGGGACACCGTGAGGCCAGTGGCAGAAGCCGAGCGGTCGACCGGGCCGGCGGTCGACGGCCCGGGAGAGGGACCTTTCGCCTCCCAAGAGGCCGACGGAGGGACTTACCCTTGTCCTCTTTTTGACCGAGAAAGGTCCAGCAGACGCAGGCCCTTCTCCTTTAGTGGAGAGGGACAGACAAAGCTCCTAAAGGAAGCCGTGTGGAAGAACCCAGAGAGGCGGGATAAATGCCGGCCGAGGAAGATACTGCCCCGCCGCCTCCTTCTTCGAGGGCGACCATCCGCCGAGCTGATCCGCGCGAAGCCGGCACGGACACCGCCAACCGGCCTCTTGACTTCACCGAGGGAAACGCTTCTCGGGACGGCCCAGTTGCAATCGAGCAGCACGGTCTTCGAGGACGTAGGCCGAGAAAGATGAGCACAGGTCGCAAGCCTGCGGGTCGTGCTCAAGGCCTAAGCAGTAGACACACGTGGAGTGTGGATCCGTCCGAGACATCTTCTGCCGCGTGGGCATCTCCGAAATCCGGGAGTCGATTTATCCATCGCAGTCCAGGGATCAAGATCTGAAGTCTTTTGCAAAATATTATTTTAAACCAAACTGAGAAATAGAACCAGTCACAAACGCAGAGCGTTAAGGAGGGAAACCTGAGCTTCCAAGCCGTAAGGAAGATCTGGCGTCATGGGGCGGAGCCGAGAGTTATACCACCCGGGTGGGTGGGAGGAGCAAGCTTGAAGACCTTCCGGCAAGATTTAAAGCGGCAAGGATACTGCCAATGAGTGTGGATGAACAACATATCCATGTCCCTAGAACAAAGCATTATTGTGACATTTTATTTGTGGTACTTCCAAGTGTATGCAAGTTTAGGCCTATGTTTCGTTCGACCACTAACTAAGCATATTTGGTCCTGGCGCAGTTTGCCATTTCCCAGTGCTTACAAAAAATCGTGCCCACCCCACTGCATCTGTGACCAGTGCCTGACAAATGTCATCTACCCGGTTTCAAAGTGTACCCAAATACAATAAATGACAATCTGTTCATTCAAATTTTATTTATAAAGAAGTTACCAGCAGTACAAACTCTAGAGCAGCCAAGCTCATAACAGTTGGTTATCTGTTGGGGTGAAACATCATCTTCTCATTTCTGTTCCTAGTCATCATCACTAAATGTCACTGCTAAATTTTAGATTTAGTACTTCCATAAAAATCCAAGCACCCTGACATGCCTGATGCCACTCCAGAAGGACGTAGTACATCCTCGTCATCTTCTGCCCTACCTGATACAATAACTAGCAGACTTAAGGAAAACGCAGGCCCATTCTTGCCACATAACCACAGCAAGATCATGGCAGTGGCACCCAGATTTGCCCTGGTTACAATTTGAATCAGAAGACAGGATTGTGACCAACATCTGGTGCATGTTTGTAGAGAGGAAAAAAAGACATCTTTCATAGGCAGACCACTAAAGTAGGAAAATTAGTCATCTGGATTCTTGCATCTCAGGTACAAACAATGCGAAAGAAACAAACACAGAAACACAGAATTTGACTGCAGATAAAGACCACTTGGCCCACCTAATGTGCACATTTCCCTACCTAATGGATAGATTGCAGATCCAATTAACCAACAACCTACTTCCTCCTACCCCCACTAGAATTGCCTTATGTCTGTCCCATGCATTCTTGAATTCTCTGTTTTTGACTCCACTACCTCCTCAGGAAGGCCATTCCATGTATCCACAACCCTTCCGTGAAAAATACTTCCTCACATTAACTCTGAGCCGCCCCCCAATCTTTAAATTGTGCCCCCTTGTTCTTGCACATCTCTTTTTCTGAAAGATACTACCGGCTTGGACTCTGTTGATGCCCTTGAAAGTTTTATCATGTCCCCCCTCTCCCTCCTCTAGTGTATACATGTTACGCTTCTTTAATCTCTCTTTGTATGTCTTCTGGTGCAGACCCTGCACCATTTTAATCGCCCTACTCTGGACAGCCTCCATCCTGTCTATGTCCTTGCAGAGATGGGGTCTCCAGAACTGGATGCAGTACTCCAGATGGTGTCTCATCAACTGTCTGTACAGAGGGATAACAACTTCCTGTTTTCTATTGTTGATACCTCTCCCTATGCATCCCAGTATCCCAAGGGCCCTCCTTACTGCCTTCTCACATTGCTTGCCCACCTTAAGGTCATCTGATATGACTACTCCCAGGTCCCTTTCCATTTCTGTTATCTCACCCCCCACTGTGTACTCTTCCCCTGTATTTTTGTTTCCCAGGTGCATTACTTTGTACTTCTTGTATTGAGAGGGACCTGGCAGTGGTGGTGATGTCAAGATGAACAACTCGGAGACTTGTAGAGGCAGCAGCCAAGGCCAACAGGATTCTGGGATGCATTGCTAGGGGAATCACCTCCAGGAGGAGGAAGTGATGCTCCTCTGTATAACTGCTTGGTGAGGCCGCACCTCAGTACTGCATGCAGTTTTGGAGGCCACACTTAAAGAGGGACATTAAACTCCTGGAGAGGGTCAGAGGAGGCAACCAAATGATTTGGGGCTTGGGGACAGGACCTATGAGAAGAGGCTCAAGAGCTAAATATGTACACATTGGAAGAGAGAAGGGACCGGGGGACATGATAGAGGTCTTCAGTTACATGAAGGGGTAAATAGGGAGGAAGAGTCAGGTGCTTCAAGGAAAGAGAAGGGGCCACTAGAGGGCATGGGTGGAAGCTGGGGGAGATTCAGGGAGAAAGGAGGAGGTGCTACTTCACTGAGAGGTCCAAGGAGTGGAGCCATGGAATGTGCTGCCTAGGGGTTGGTGGAGGCAGAGGCGGTGGAGGTTCAAGAGGGGTGGGACAGGTACAGGAAGGGTTCTGGAAGCAAAATCCAATGCAGCGAGAATATCCGGAACTGGGAAGGAGAAGCCAGAGAAGGCAGCAGCAAGGTCAGCTCCCAGGGTGGGGGCTGACCAAACGAGCAGACGCGAAAGACCGTTAGGCCTATTCTGCTGGCATTTTAGTATGAATCTAAGCTGCCATACATCTGACCATTCCTCCAACCTTGACAAGTCCCTTTGCATCCTCTCCACCCCAACTTCTGTATCAACCCTGTTGCAGATCCTTGTGTCGGTTGCAAAAAAAAAAACTAAATTGTGAAAGGCACGCATTATCCGAGGAGCATATGTTCTAACTGAGGATAGACCATCAGAAGGTGAGAGAAAAATCCATATAAAATCTCTTTATAACCTGGAAAAATTTTTTCACATTGCCTACTACTTGGCTAAAGAGGTAGCCAGTCAAAAGCGTACTGTAATAACAGCATAGTAAAAACACGTAGAGAAAACAGTGCAACTCAAAACAGCTAGAAGTGTATAACAGCGAAGTCATAACAGCACAGTACACCATGTAACTGGTGTCAGTGATGCTGGGAAGTACAAGTGTTCACCTGCGAGGTGTTTCGCTGTGCCATCATGGTATACAGCATAGAGGCACAGGAACAAGTTCCTGCATCCAGCTGTCTGGGGTCTGAATCCCAGGTCGAACTAGTTTTCTTTGCTCACCATTAGTCAGATTTGTTTTTCCCCTTGATCACAGCTTTGCCACCTACATTACCCCCCCCCCCAGAGTGAGTGAGTGTATATATGTATCTATCTCACATTATTGTGTGTGTGTGTATATATATACACACACACACACACACACACACACACACACACACACACACACACACACACACACACATATATATATATACATACACACATACACACACACACACAAAAATATCCTCCCATCCCGACCCACGGATGTTCCTGGTTTTCTACCAACCGGAATGTCTCCCAATCGAATGCATGTCCCTTTCTTGTGCTGTGTGTCTCCCGGTACTAGTGTTTAAGCTGCCCACCCCCTGACAGTAGCCCAACACTGGTCACAGCGCTGTCTCTACCTTTGATGCATCTGGTCAGCGCTATTATGTGTTTCGCCATTTTGACTGTGCTCAGTTCAACCACGCTATTTCCGTTCAGCAGTTTTTGACCTGAACCAGCTAAAGACAACCCCTTCAATAAATCTGAGAGGCTGGTAGCACTTGAGAAAGACATGGAGCTGCTTAGAAAGCTTCATACATATCTCTTATTGTGGGGTATTTGAGACAACCCATTATAGAGCCATCTCAAGGAGACAACAGCTTACAGATACCATTCTGTATCTATAGATGGCACAACAGCAGGACCATGAAGGAGAGAAATCTTCTAATCTGGTTCAGGTCAGTTGGCATTGTCTGTATCCCATCCCTGGGTCGTGCCTGAAAATAGGCAGAATTTGTCTAGTGCACTTACCCGGTCAACAAAAACTAAATAATAAATGAATACTTTACATGAACATTTTGGAAGATGGACAACCAAATAGGAAATTCCTGGCATTAGTTGATTGAGTCTGCTGATGGAAATGGGCTAAAATCAGCAATGTTATCCGCATACAAACAGATTCTGGGTCAGGATAACACAGATATGAAAGAACTGTCCTGCGTTGATGCAGGAGCAGATGGTGCCTTAGTCAATTCTGGACATAAAGGAATGATGGCATTACTCCAAGAAGACTGTTCCTGGACTACTGCTGTTCACTGCCTATTGAAGTGATGTCTGTGATATTTGTGATAAGGACATATAACTGTGTTAATATTGTAAAATGTAATTTTACACTTTATGACCATTTGATAAGTCAAAAATATGTACTATAGTGCATATTTTTTTATTTTCTACTTGTAACCAGGTATAATCTGAAATGATTGCCCTTGCAAATGAAATTTTTTACTCAATGGGTGTATACGTGTTCATTTATAATCAATAAAAATCAAATCATTGCATTTCCCACAGATTGGAACTAGCTGCAAAAGATGCTTTCAAAAATACATATTTTGCTCAACCTAAAGACAATATCCTAATTTCCATATTTTACTTTTATGAGAACTCCCTCAAACATTACCGTGAGTTAAAAAGGGTTGCTGAAGCACAGCAGTCAACAGTCGTTATCAAATTTAAAAAGTCTCAAGGAACGAGATTATGGTGGACGCATTAAAAAAGAAAAACTCCCTGCTTGCTCTGCTGCACAACTGCTCCAACCTTTTGGGCCACTGGGATGAACTTGTGTGTGATATCCATGACAGATAAAGCAAGGTAAAGGGACGAGAAAGCAAATCTTCAGTGTCAAATTCTTGTGTTTTTCAAATTTTATCTCGACATACCAACAGGCCTGTCAGTTTTACGTGCATTTCAAGATGCTCATCTCTCTCTCTCCAATGGTACTAGACACTGTCATGACTGTATTAGCTGAATTAGAAAGTCTTCCAGTCAGATGGCACCAGAGTAGCACAGTTCAAAGAGAGGCAATCACCGATCAGAAGCAAATACAGCTTCTTTCAAAGGTTGCCAGCTGAAAGGATTCGTGATGCTGTTGCAGCACTTACAAATGAATGTGAAAAAATTGTTACCGGCATTATGAAGTCAAATCCAGCACTTCTCAGGATTTACAGAAGCCCCCCGTTAGTAAAAAAAAAAAAAAAAAAAAAAGTGTTTATTGACCTAGTTAACTGGCCTGACAATGGACAAGATCTTTCTGAATTTGGAAATGAGAAAATGCAGTTTCTTCTAAATCATTTCTCACCTGTGTTACAGAATGGCTGTGATCTACACAACACAGTAACAGAATGGAAGATGTTAAATCAAAAACAAAGTACCACAAGGAGCTCTCATTTCTTAAATTGTGGCATGTAGTCTTTCAAAGAAAAGCTAAATATTTCCTAAACGTTCTGCATCTTATATCTATAGTAAGAGCAAAGTCAAAATCACACTTACCACCCAAAGATGAAAGACTGCTCCTTCATTTGGCAAAGGGCCTTGTTAGTCACCTGCTGCCCTTGGTTAATCATGAAAACACAGATTACTCACCTATAACAGGAGTTCTAGGAGTGGTATATGTTGTTCATCCACACAGTCTGGCAGGTTGCTTGCTGCTTTAAATCTTGCCAGAAGGTCTTCAAGCTGGCTCCTCCCACCCACCCGGGTGGTAAAACCCTCGGCTCCGCCCCATGACGCCAGATCTAGCCCGCTGGAAGCCAGGTTGCTCGTTGAAGACGGGGAGGTCGGGAGGGTCGTGTGGATGAACATCATATACCACTCCTAGAACTCCTGTTACAGGTGAGTAACCTGTATTTCTAGGGATGTGGATATATTGCTCAATCCACACTGTCTGGCAGACTCCTAGCAGTTCTCCGGGAGGAGGGAGGCAAGGTGTGCACCCCCTACTTAGAGAATAAGGACTGGAGAACCGAGGTCCCAAAACCAGCATCCCGGCGCGACTCTAGGTTCAATGTGGTAATGGGAAATGAAGGTGTGTGCTGACTTCCAGGTAGCAGCCCTGCAGATTTCCTGGATAGGGACGTCCCTAGAAGCACCGGTATGGCATGTAGAATGAGCTCTTATCCCTTTGGGAGGCTCCATGCCTGCCAACCTATAGCAAAAATCTATGCGGAGGTGACCCACCTGCTTATGAGCCCGCCTGGCTGCAGGTGTGCCGGAATGCTGGCCTCAGCGTGAGTGACAAACAGCTGGCGAACCTCTCCCCGAACTTCAGCCATCCGCTCCTTACAATAAGAGAGCGCCCTTCTAGGGTCCAAGGAATGGAGCCTATATTCAGCCTCCGAGGTGTGATTGGGGTAGAACACCGGCAGAGTCAACACCTGGTTAAGGTGAAACTCTGACACCACTTTCGGAAGGAATTTCAGGTGGGGCGAGGGACAACCCTGTCCCTGTGGAAGACCAGATAAGGAGACAATGGAAAGCGCCTGGAGCTCTCCCATCCTTCTGGCTGACGTGATAGCCACCAAGAAGGCGGTCTTCCACGACAGGTGAGAGATGTCACACCTGTGCATCGGTTCGAATGGCTTGCCCATGAGCTTAGCCAATACCAGCAGTAGATCCACCGAGTGCAGTTTCTCGCACCAGAGGGGATATGTGATCAAGGCCTTTGAAAAAGCACCCGACCACCTTCTCCTGCGCCACCCACTCCTTGCCGGCCCGCGCCCGGTAAACAGAGATGGCTGCCAGGTGCACCTTAGGGGTAGTCTACCGAAGCCCTAGCTGAGAAGAAAAAATTACTCACCTTTGTAATTATTTCTTCTAATGGAGTCTTGCTGTATTCAGACTATTGCAGTTAGTTCCAGCCTTTAAACTGCCCCGGAGAACAAAGGGTTAACTTTGTATGCAGTGCATAGAATGCTGAGCTCGAGCTCAGTTGAGGTCTGTCTGCATCCCTTTGAAATTCAACCGTCAGATTCTTATGAGCAAAAACTCACTAACTATCCTATGCGGAAATTGTAACATTTTTTACTAGCCAACTGGCAACAAGGAGTTTTGGATTCCCGAAAAGACTCGGGTCAGGAAACCCCAAACAAAAAACCCATCCAAACAAAGGATAACAATAACAACAAAAACACCCAAACAAAAAGGGAAGGGTGTGTAAGAGGCACCTCTGGGGTACAACACTGCACCTGCCCACCCACTTCCCAAAAACAGGTTCTGAGAGGGGAGTTCAGAATACAGCAAGACACCATTAGAAGAAACAATTACTACATGCAGTAATTTTTCTTCAAACATGAAGTCTTGCTGTATTCTGACTACTGCAGACTACCAAGCAGTACCTCCATGGAGGAGGGACGGAACCTACTTTGGGAATAGGCTCTGAAGTACTGCTGTGCCAAACCGAGCATCACTCCTAGCCTGGATATCCAGAGAGTAATGCTTGGTAAAGGTATGGACTGTTTTCCAGGTGGCTGCTTGACAAATTTCTAAGAGAGGGATATCGCTGGCAGCAGCTGTACCTCTTGTAGAGTGAGCCCTCAGGCCTGAGGGTGGAATCTTTCCTAGTTTATCATAGCAGAATTGTATACAAGACACAATCCATCTAGCAATAGTTCTCTTAGTAGCAGATTTGACTTTCCCACGTCCCCATAAGTGAGGAATAACTGGAGGGAATCAAACCTGTGACCCTTGGTACGCTCTATGTAGCAGCTAAGGGCTCTTTTAACATCCAGACTGTGTAGCCTCCTCTCTCCTGAGGAAGAATGATCAGTGAAAACAGGGAGACATGGACTGATTCAAGTGGAAGTCTGAAACCATTTTGGGCAACAACCTCCTATTGGTTCTAAGGACCATTTTCTCTCTATGAAAAGAGAAAATCAGGTTCCACTGACAGGGCTTGCAGTTCACTGATATGTCTGGCAGAGGCAATGGCTACCAAAAACACAGTTTTCCAAGTCAAGTACTTAAGCTCTGCTGAGGACATAGGCTCAAAAGGAGGTTGCATAAGTTGAGCAATGCAAATATTTAAGTCCCAGGCAGGGGCAGGATCCCTAAAGGGAGGATTGGTATGAAGCAATCCCTTGAAAATTTTACAGAACACAGGATGAGATGATAGTGAGGAAGACTTTCCCCACTGACAAAAAAGCAGACACAGCTGACAAGTGTACCTTGACAGTAGCTGGTCTGAGCCTGAGACCATTAAGATGGGCCATATAATCCAGAACTGTAGACAATTCAGCAGTGTCTGGAGGAATATGCTTCTTGGAACACCAAATGCTGAATCTTTTCCATTTGAGTTATAAGTCTTTCTGGTGGAAGGCTTTCGAGAAACTTTGAGAATATCCAGAACCCCCTGAGACAGATGCAAATCTGCATACTCCAACTCTTCAAGAGCCATGCCTTGAGATTGAGACACCAAAGATTGGGGTACCAAATCCTCCCCTGAGAGGAGGATAATGGGTTGTAATTCCTGGGGAGAGAAGGGAAGATGGACTGTTAGAGACAGCAACAGGGGGTACCAAGACTGTCTGGCCCAATCTGGAGCAATCATAATCACTCTGCAAGGTTGTGACCTTATCTTGACTAGAACTTTGAACAGTAGAGGAAAGGGAGGGAAGACATACAGAAATTTCCCTTCCCAGTTCAAAATCAGAGCATACAGAGGGACTGAACCCAAGACTGGGGGTCTGCAACAAAACAGAGGAAGTTGGTGATTGTCTGGGGCTGCAAAGAGATCCATCTCTGGAGTGCCCCACCTTGAAAAAATCACTTCCAAAACCAGAGGGTCCAGGGACCATTCGTGATGGCCCTGGGAGATCCTGCTCGGTGCATCTGCCAGCACATTGTCCTTTCCTGGAAGGTAGACTACTATCAGAGAGGTCTGCAGGAATAAGCCAGGGACCACAATTTCATGGCTTCCATGCACAAGGCCATAGACAGAGTGCCTCCCTGCTTGTTGATGTACCACATGGTGGTGGTGTTGTCTGTTCTGACCTGAACCACCTTGTTCTGCACCAACTGAGAGAAGGCTTCAGGGCCAGAAAAACTGCCCTGAGTTCCAGGAGATTGATATGAAGGAGGGACTCCTGAGGGGACCACAGTCCTTGGGCTGCGAGATCCCTCAGATGAGCTCCCCACCCAAAGAGAAGCATCCGTGGTAAGGACCATCGAATGAGACTGAGTGACAAAAGGACCCTTGCCTTAAATGTCCTGATCCTGCCACCATTGAAGAGCTTGGATCAGTGTCAAGTCACTGGAATCAGCTTGGTAAGAGGGTCCTTACTTTGGGATCAAAAGGCCCTCAGATAGAACTGAATGCCCCTCATTTGAAATCTTGCCCCTTGGACCACTGCTGTAGAAGCTGCCATGTGGCCCAAGAGCTGAAGGAAATGCCTTGCTGGTCGGACACCTGAAGGCTGAAGGATAAAGCCAGTTCTATAAGAACTCTTGCCCTTTCAAGGGGAAGAAAGGCTCTTGTTTTGACAGTATCCAGCTCTGCCCCTATAAAGGTAAGGAGCTGAACTGGTTCGAGAACTGATCTGGGGAGGTTGAGAAGAAAACCCAGAGAAGTGAGCACTTGCTGAGTCACTTGCAGGTCTGACTTGATTTGGTCTGGAGACTAACCCACTATAAGCCAATCGTCCAGGTATGGAAAAATGGAAATCTTTTGCCTTCTTAGAAAGGCAACTACTACTGCCAGGCACTTTGTGAAGACCCTTGGAGCTGATGTTAGGCCAAAGGGCATTGCTTTGAATTGATAATGGCCTGAGGGCAACTTGAACCTGAGGTACTTTCTGTGGGAGCACCTGATGGGAATATGAAAGTAGGCATCTTTGAGGTCCAGGAAGACTCGCCAGTCCCCTGGCCTTAGAGAGGGAAGAATTATTCCCAGAGTCACCATCTTGAACTTTGGTTTTAAAAGTTGTTTGTTCAGGTATCTTAGATCTAGGATGGGTCGCCACTCCCCTGTCTTTTTTGGGTTAAGGAAGTATCTGGAGTATAGACCTTTGGCCCAGTGTAGGGTAGGAACTTTCTCTATGGCTCTTAAGGCCAGAAGAGATTAAACCTCTACCTCCAGGGCAAGGGTCTCGGAGAGACCGGCAGGTGGAAAAGATCTGGTTCTCATCTTTGGAAATTTTTTGAAGCGGAGAACCAGTCCCTGGCTTATTACTTCCAGGACCCACTTGTCTTGATGTAATAGACATCCAGTCCTGGACATAGTAAGCCAGCCTGCCCCCTACAGGGATAGGAGAGTCGACCCAGGCAGACCCATCAGGGTGTCTGCTTGGCAGGGGCCTTAGGCTGAGGAGTGGATGCAGCCCTGCTCATCCCCCTTCTGCTTCTCCCTCTGAAGAACCCCCTCTGTGAAAAGGGGGAAGAGGCCTGTGCTTGGTAAAAAGGCCTACGAAAAGCCCTGCCCTAGATTGCTGCCTTTGAGGAGTTGCCTGCCTCTCTTTGGCCTGAGCACTCCTATAAGTGGTCTTGTACTCATCCATTTTCTTCATGTAATTCTCTGTCTGCTCCCCAAACAGAGAATCTACCAAGAAAAATCCATGGCCTTAGCCTGGGTGTCCTGTGAAAGGCTAGGACAACTGGCCAAGCCATCCTCTGAAGAGCCACAGATGTAGCCATGACTCTTGATGACACATCATTGGAGTCCATAGCAGCATGAAATTGTACCTTCGATGCCTCAATCCCATCAGCAGCCACCTCCTCCAGCTCCTTGGCCAGCTGAGGGGAGGCCTGTTTAGCCAGTGCCAGTACAGTGTCCCACCTGGATTTCTGGTACCTGGCTGTACAGGCCATATAGTTTGCCTGCCCGAGTCCCAAGGAAGATGCCGTGTACTGCTTCTTTGCCACAGCATCCATCTTCCTGGAGTCTTTGTCTGGGGGTGTGAAGCCAAGGGAATGTTTGCCTCGTCACAGGCAGCAGCCTGCACTACCCCAACATGGCTGCATTTTTGGTATAAAAACTCCATATCTGAGCCTGATGGTGTATACCTCTTGTCCATCCTTCTGTCAACAGGAGGTACAGAATTGGGAGACTTTAGGATTTTTTGTGTCTGCTTCCCAAAGGAGTTGTGAAGGGGAATAGACAGTCTCCTGGACTCTGGGATGTCCATCATTTCCACATAATCAGGCTCCTCTTGATCCTCCATTGCCTCCTCCATAGGAAGCTGGAGGGTTTCAGCCACTTTTCTGTCAAACAGATAGTGGGAAGGGTTCTCAGAAAGCCTAGGAGGGAGAACACCAGAAGGTCCGTCTGGGGAGATGTCCGGTTCCACATTCCACAGGCACATCCAGACTTTCACCATCATCACCATCATCTTCAAACTCCCCCTCCTCCTCAAACTCCGGTTCATAAAAGTCTTCAGGGGTATAACTTTGAACCAGGGGAACCGACCGAACCGAACCCCTGCCAAAAGGTGCTGGATCGGTCAGAACCGGGCGAAGCGATTCCACCATCCTAATCGCTCTGGCTATCTCCTCGGTGGTCGAAACATGAACCTCTGGATCCGAACCGGTCGATTTTTCTTTGTGTCTCCTTTTTGTAGGAACCGACCCCTCAGGATCAGCTCTCCTCTTGCCCAAAGAAGTATCGCCTTGGTCAGAGGGCACTCCTTCGGGTTTGGTCGGAACCAAACCGGGCTGGCCATTCATGTCAGTGGACTTCTCGGCCTCCTTTTCCCTAAGTCTACCTAATTTCTTCTCAAGGGTAGATTTAGGAAAATGTTTACAAATCTGGCAGTCTGAATCGAGGTGTTCAAACCCCAGACAATAAACACCAGTGGTGTGGGGGTGGCCTTAGCAAAGACCTCCCCACACTCACTGCAGTGTTGAAACCCAGTGGGCCCAGTTTTTTTCTTGGGTTTCTCAGACATGGCCAGCCTAACCAAACTAACCTTTTCTGTGGCAATCGGCAGGCAAGACTCCCTTATCGGTTCCTAACTGTGTCACAGATATTGTTAAAAAATTCAAAACACTTTTTTTTTTTTTTTTTTTTAAAGAACCGATAAGGACCGGTAACCACATACTAAAGTAAAACACAAGAATTCACTACAAATGATCAGTTCAGCGAACCGATCCAACACTTTACAATTTCACACAGAAAATAAGACAAAACCTATCTAGTACTCACGGTACGCGAGCGGGGGACCCAGACGACTATGCAGAATAAATTGAGGTTTAAAACTGACAACAACGACACTTTAACAGACTTTCGAACCGAGCTGAAGGAGAAATCTCCGGAGCGACTGTTCAGTGAGGTGAAGTAAAGAATCTGACAGTTGAGTTTCAAAGGGATGCAGACAGAGACCTCAACTGAGCTCGAGCTCAGCATTCTATGCACTGCATAGAAAATTAACCCTTTGTTCTCCGCGGCAGTTTAAAGGCTGAAGCTAACTGCAATAGTCAGAATACAGCAAGACTTCATGTTGTTTGAAAGAGACCACAGGTAGTCCAGAATGCTAGCCAAGGAACAGGAAGAAGGGTCCAACCCCTTGTCCTGACACCAAATGGAGAATCTCTTCCATCTGAAGGCATAGCATTTTCTGGTCAACTCCTTACAGGATGCCTCAACGACGTGGAGGACATCGTCGGAAAGACCTAAGGCCTGGAACTCTAGCCACTCGGAAACCAGGCCGTCAGGTGCAGGGATTGAAGGTCCGAATGGAGAACCTTCCCCTTGTCAACTGAGAGCAGGTCCGGGCGGGCTGGAAACCACCTCGGGAGCCTGGAGCCAAGGCCGAGGATATCTGGGTACCAGAACTGGTGGGGACAGTCTGGGGCGACCAGAATCACCTGCGCCTTGTCCCTCTTCGCCTTGAGAAGCACCTTGTGGATCGAGGGAAATGGAGGGAAGGCACAGAAGAGGCCCGGGGTCCACGGCCTCGAGAAGGCATCCCCCTGCAGCGAGCCCTGCTGAGGGGGGCAGGCATTAAACAGCCTTAGCTTCGCATTCTCCATGGAGGCAAACAGGTCCACCTGAGGGCGGCCCCAATGGGAGAACATATCTTGTACTACCTCCGGCAAGAGAGACCACTCGTGAGAAGCAGCACCTATCCAGCTGAGGGCATCGGCCAGACTGTTGGGAAGCTCCTGCCACAAGGATGGCTAGGAGATCCGCCTCCAGGCTGATCACGAGAGACCAGATGCAGAGAGCCTCTTTGCACAGAAGCAAGGAGTGCGTCCCGCCCCAACAGTTGAGATAGTACATGGTCGTTGTGTTGTCAGTCTGGACCTGAACCACCTGACCCCGTACAAACGGAGCGAAGGTGGTGAGGGCTAGTTAAACCGCTCGAAGTTCCAGCAGGTTGATGTGGCATCGAGACTCTTGAGGGGACCAGAGGCCGTGGGCTCTGAGCTCCCCCAGATGGGCACCCCAACCCATCAGAGAGGCATCGGTCATTGAGTGATCGTCTGCTCTGGGCAGACGAACGGGATACCCTCCTGCAGATGAGCTGGGACGAGCCACCACTGCAGGCCGTCCCTCATCTCCTGGGTCACTGTCACCGGCTGGTTCAGAGGACCGGAACGCTGTGACCACTGGCTGGCCAGCCCCCATTGTAGGGGACGCATATGCCAGCAGGCCCAACGGATCACGCTGGTGCAGGCTGCCACGAGGCCCAGGAGGCG
This sequence comes from Neoceratodus forsteri, assembly GCA_016271365.2. NCBI lineage: Eukaryota > Metazoa > Chordata > Ceratodontiformes > Ceratodontidae > Neoceratodus > Neoceratodus forsteri. Next base: position 363,218,885 of record CM057449.1, on the reverse strand, counting down.
CAGGAAATCCCCGGCAGGGTGCAATTGCCCAACCAGAAATGACTGGGCAAAGGAGGAAAGTACATCGGCTCTGTCTGCTGGGAGCCGGGCTCTAAGAGAATCGAGCTCTGCCCAGATGAACTGAATCACCTGCAATTGCACGAGTTCCGATTTGGCCTCGTTGATGAGGAGGTCAATCTGAGAGCAGACCTGGAGGGCCAGATCCCTGGACCACTCCACCTCCAACCTGGAGGGGGCTGCAATCAGCCAGTCATCCAGGTAAGGGTACAACCGGACCCCTCGGCACCACAGGAATGCTGTCACCACTGCCATGCATTTGGTGAAGACCCTGGGAGCTGGAGAGAGGCCAAAGAGCATGGCCTGGAACTCGTAAAGAGATCCCTCTGCCCGAAGTGGAGGAATCATTGATGAGACAGAGATTGGGACATGAAAGAACGTGTCCTGAAGGTCCAGAGAACAGAACCACATGCCTGGTTCCAAGGATGGAATGATCTGAGCCAGAGTGACCATCCTGAAGGTGCGAGGCCTTAAGAACTTGTTCAGGTCGTGTAGGTCGAGAATGGGGCGCCAGCCCCCTGTCCGTTTTGGGACCAGGAAGTACCTGGACACAAACCCTGGGTCTGGAGGAGGGTCCGCCACCTCGCTGATCACCTCCATCTGGAGGAGCAAGGCAATGTCGGCTCAATGAGCAGACGGAGAGGCTGCGAAACCCGTTGCTCCCTGTGGGCCGACGGCTCGATAGGGAGGGAACTGCTCGAATTCCAGAGGCAGACACCTGCAAATCACTTCTAACATCCAGCAGTCTGTGGTGATAGCAGACCAGGCGGAAAAGAAGTGGCCGAGCAGTCTCCCCACGGGGGGCCAGGGAGGAGTGATGAGGTTGGGGTCAACATCCCTCAACCAGTCACTGGATAGGCTTGGAGAAAGGGCCCGCTGAGGGACCTCCTGGACCCTTGCCTCCAGACTTCCTACTACAGGAAGCGGCAGACTTGGCCATAGGGTGCCAAGTGTGAGCCTGCTAGCCCTGATGCTGGTGTTGCTGGGCCGGACGTGCGCAGGGAGGCGGGCGAAAGGGCTGCAGCTGCTGGGCGGCCTTTGTCCTTCTGGGCAGATGTGACCAGAGTCCAAAGGTGGCACTAGCCTTCTCAATCCTCTGAAGATGGCCTTCCTCCCGGGCCCAAACAAGTCGGTGCCCAGGAGAGAACATCTGCCAGCTTGTGCTGGGTGTCCACCGTGAAGGTGGAGATCCGCAGCCAAGCTCTGTGGCGCATGGCCACTGCGGCCGCTACTGACTGGGCACAAGAGTCACCAATGTCCAATTAAGTTTGGAGCCATTTAGTCACAGCCCTTTCCTGATCCCTCACCTGCTTGACTGTCATCTGAAGGTCAGCCGGGAGATAAGGAATCGCCTCATCCAAGGAACCCATAAGGGCGAGTGCGAAATGTATCATCAGTACGGCCAGGCTAGCCTGTCGAAGGCCTAAGGAGGAAGCAGCATAAACCTTCCGCCCCCAGTAAATACAGAGTTACTCACCTGTAACAGGAGTTCTAGGAATGGTATATGTTGTTCATCCCACTCATTAGCATGTATCCTTGCCGCTTTAAATCTTGCAGGTCTTCAAACTTACTCCTCCCACCCACCCGAATTGGTATAACTCGGCTCCGCCCCATGACGCCAGATCTGCCCGCTGGAAGCTCAGGTTGTGCGTCGAAGCCGGGAGGTGGGTGGGTCGTGTGGATGAACAACATATACCATTCCTAGAACTCCTGTTACAGGTGAGTAACCTGTATTTCTAGGGACATGGATATGTTGTTCATCCACACTCATCAACGAACTCCTAGCAGTTCTCCGGGAGGAGAAGGGCAAAGCACACCCCATATGCTTACTTGGGAAAGAGACTGAGAACCCGGGCCCCAAAGCCAGCATCCCGGCGTGACTCAAGGTCGATGTGGTGAGTGGGTAATGAGGTGTTTGCTGACTTCCAGGTAGCAGCCACTGCAGATTTCCTGGATAGGGACGTCCTGGAAGCAGCCACCGTTACACTAGCAGTATGGCGGAGTGCAGAATGGCTCTTATCCCTCTGGGAGGCTCCATGCCCGCTTCAACATATAGCAGAGATCTATGCAGGAGGTTACCCACCTGCTTATCGTCCCGCTTGGCTGCAAGGGTCTGCCAGATGCGGCTTCAGGCGTAGGTGACAAACAGCTGGCGAACCTCTCCGAATATCAGCCGATGCGCTCCTTTATAATAGCGAGCGCCCTTCTAGGATCCAGAGTATGGAGCCTATATTCGAAACCTCCGAGGTGTGATTGAGGGTAGAACACCGCAGAGTCAACACCTGGTTAAGGTGAAACTCCGACACCACCTTGGAAGGAATTTCGGGTGGGGGCGCAGGACAACTGTCCCTGTGGAAGACCAGGTAAGGAGACTCGATGGAAAGCGCCTGGAGCTCTCCCATCCTTCTGGCTGACATGATAGCCACCAAGAGCGATCTTCCACGACAGGTGAGAAAGCACACCTGTGCATAGGTTCGAATGGCTTGCCCATGAGCTTTGCCAGTACCAGCAGTAGATCACGGAGGTGGGGGTTCCCAGACTGGAGGAAATGTGATCAAGGCCTTTGAAAAAGCCGCCTAGACCACATCTCTCCTGCGCCACCCGACTGCTTCCCAGCCCAGCTACCGTAAGCAGAGATGGCTGCCAGGTGCACCCTTAGGTCGTCGACCCTAAGCCCTGACTAGAAAGGGACCATAAATAGTCAAGATGCTTGCCAAGGAACAGGAGAAGGGTCCAAGCCCTTGCCCTGACACCAAATGGAAAACCTTTTTCCATTTGAAGGCACTAACATTTTCTGGTCGACTCCTTCACGGGCGCCTCAACTACATTGAGGACCTCGTCGAAAGACCCAAAGCCTGGAACTCTGGCCGCTCAGGAACCAGGCCGTCAGGTGCAGGGATTGAAGGTCCGGATGGAACACCTTCCCCTGATTGACTGAGAGCAGGTCCGGGCGAGCTGGAAGCTGCCGTGGAGTCCTGGAGCTGAGACTGAGGAGATCTGGGTACCAGAACTGGCGAGAGCCAGTCTGGGGCTATCAGAATCACCTGCGCCTTGTCCCTCTCGGCCTTGAGAAGCACCTTGGGGATCAAGGGAAATGGGGAAAGGCGAAAAGAACCCGGGGTCCATTGCCCTCGAGAAGGCATCCCCTGCAGCGAGCCCTGCTGAGGGGCGGGCATGGAACAGACTCAGCTTGGCGTTCTCCATGGAGGCAAACAGGTCCACCTGAGGTGTGCCCCCAGTGGGAGACAGAGCTGTACTACCTCGGCAGGAGACCACTCGTGGGATGCAGCCCCTATCCGGCTCAGGGCATCGGCCAGGGTGTTGGAGGCTCTGCCACGTGAATGGCTAGGAGATCCGCCTCCAGGCTGCATACAGTGACCAAATCTTGAGGAGCTTCCTTGCATAGAAGCATGGGCCAGCGTCCCCGGCCCTGGCGGTTTTAGATAATACATGGTCGTGGTATTGTCCGTCTGGACTCGGACCACTTGACCCCGGAGGAGGCAGGCAAAGGCGGTGAGGAAGCTAGGCGGACCGCTCGGAGCTCCAGCAGGTTGATGTGGCATCGGGACTCCAGCGGGACCAGGCCATGAGCAGTGTTCCCCAGATGGGCACCCCAACCCATCAGAGAGGCATCCCGGTCCGACAGAGAGACGAGCTCAACAGGTGAGACGACGGGATGCCCTCCTGCAAATGATCTGGAACGGTCCACCACTGGAAGCATTCACATCCCTGTGTCACCGACTAAGCTGGTCCAAGGGATCGCTAGCGTTGTGACCACTGGCTGGCCAGTCCCACTGAAGGGGCGCATGTTCCAGCGGGCCCCAGCCGGACCCTGCTGGCACAGGCCGCCATGAGACCCAGGAGGCGCAGGAAGTCCCGGGCAGGCGCAAGTGCCCAACCAAAATGATCGGGCAAGGAGGAAGAACCTCGGCCCTGTCACTTGGGAGCCGCTCTGGCTCGAAGAGAGTCGGGCTGCGCCCGATGAATAAATCACCTGCTTGGACTCGAGTTCCGACTTGGCCTCGTTGATAAGGAGGCCCAGTTGAGACAGACCTGGAGGCCAGATCTCTGGACCACTCCGCCTCCTTCCTGGAGGGCTGCTATACAGCCAGTCGTCCAGGTAAGGTACACCCGGACCCTCGGCGCCCGCAGAATGCTGTCACCACTGCCATGCATTTGGTGAAGACCCTGGGAGCTGGAGACAAGCCTTAGAGGGCATGGCTTGGAACTCGAGAGAGATCCTTCCGCTCGGGCGAAGGAATCTCTGGTGAGACGGACGGATAGGGACGTGGCAGCGTCCTGCAAGTCCAGGAGAGCAGAACCACACGCCGCGTTCCAAGGATGGTATTATCTGAACAATGACCATCCTGAAGGTTGAGACCTAGGAACTTGTTTAGGTCGTGTGGGTCAGAATGAGGCGCCAGCCCCGTCGACCTCGGAACCAGGAGTACCTGGACACAAACCCTGGGTCTGAAGGAGGGTCCACCACCTCTCTTACCCTCACTTCTGGAGGAGGAGGTGATGTCGGCTCGGCAGGCCGCCAGTGAAACTGGGGATCCCGAGAGCTCGACGGCGGCTGAAAGGGTGGTGCCTGCTCCGAATTCCAGAGGCAGGCCTCTTCCCTACCCTCCAAGACCCACCTGTCCGTGGTAACAGCGGACCAAGCGGAGCAGAGTGCGGGTGCCGTCCCCAGAGGGACCAGGGTAAGGTGGCGGGGATGGGGCGGGCACCCTCAGCCGTCACTGGGCAGGCTTGGAGGAGGGACCCGGCGAGGACCTCCTGGGCCCTCCTCGCCTCCTGTTAGAGGAAGCAGCTTGGGTTTGGGATGCCAGGCCGAGCCTGCTGGCCCTGACGCTGACTGGGCGCGGCTCGAGGGCACAGAAGGACGCAAAGGGCTTAGGCTGTGGTTTGCGGCCTTTGTCCTTCTGGAGCGGAAGAGACAGAGTCCAAGGTGGCATTGGACTTCTCGATCCTCTGCAGGTGACCTTCCACCCCAGGGCCGAAGAAGGTCCAGTCCCAAAAAGGGAACATCCGCCAACTTGTGCTGGGTATCCAGTAAAGGTGGATATCCTCAGCAAACCCATGACACAACATAGCCACCTCGGCCGCCACCGATCTGGCACATGAGTCCCCTACATCCAAAAGCAGTCTGGAGCTGCTGTTTGGCCCACCCTGCCCTGGTCCCGCACCTGCTTAACCCGTAGTCTGCAGATCGGCGGGAAGATGAGGATGACCTCATCAGAGGAGCCCAACAGGGCATGAGAAAAATGTGCCATGAGGACGGCCGAACTGGCCTGTGAAGGCCGAGAGAGAGGGCATAGCGTGAGACTTTTAGCCCGACATAGTCAATTTCTTGGACTCCTTGTCCAGGAGGATTGTCCACATCCCTGGCGTTGCGTGGCGCGAAAAGCGCTGTCGATAACTCAACCCCTCAGCAGAGGTGTTCAAAAAAAACCGGACAAGGAACCGGTAGGGACGCATACTTCCTAGCCATCCTGGCCGAAGCGAGGGCAGGAAGCAGAGCGCTGCCAAAGTTCCAATGCGGACCCACTATGGCCTCGACCACCAGGAAAGGCCTCCGTCGGAGAATCCCCTGGTCCAGAATCTCCGTGAGGGATACCTAGCCCGTTTGGAAGCAGGTTGTGGCTCCATCCCGGTAGACTCCGAGATGAGCGAAGCAGTCCTAGGAAGGACTGACAGGCTATCGTCCATTGGCTGACCTCCTGAAGACTCAAAGTCCAGTCGCTTGGAGAAGAAGGAGGAATCATCTTGGACTCGGAAGAGTCCTCAAAAACTGCCTCTGGCCTGAGCCACCCTTCACCTGCCGAGGTCGGTCGGGAGTGAGGGTAACTGACACCGATGGGGTAAACCCTTAGCCGACCGAGAATCCTTGGTCAGACCCCAGATGAGTAGCTGTGGGCGGAGGTTCCACCGCCAAATCGATTAGACAACTGGTTTGGCGAACAACCGGCCTGGTATAGCTCCCCGGGCAAGTCGAGGGTTGTGTCGACCGTTCGGTGACAGACACTTAATGGCGGGGACGCCGGATCGGCTTATTCCGGCCAGGAGGCTGTTGCAACATAAGGTCCTCGTACCGTCCCGGCGTAATTCACGCCGGCTTTCCCCTCTCATCCGAGAGAGAGCGAGACAGCAGCTGCTTGCCGCTACCACGATGCCGGGACCGAGACCGCCTTATGACGGTGGGGAACGGCTGGACCGCTGAAGAGGTCCGAGATCGAGATCGAGTCCCGAATTTCCGGTCGGTGCAGGGAGTGTCTGGCCGGAACGACACTCCCTTCGGCTCGGAAGGTCCATCCGAGGGCTCCGAACCGAGGCACAGGCGAGCCCACGGGATCCTCAACTCCTCCCGGGGAACCGAGAGAGGGAATCTCGGCTGCTAAAGGCGACAGCCGTCAATGGGTCGAGAAAATCTCGACTTCATCAGTCGGGAGTCTCGGTCAACTGACCTGGCGGGGGACACCGTGAGACTCCCAGTGGCCGAAGCGGTGATCGACCCGGAAGCCACGGCGGTCGGCGGCCGAGGAGGGACCTTTCCCGCTCCCAAGAGCGTCAGCCAGAGGGACTTACCTTGTCCCTCTTTTGGACCGAAAAAGGTCCAGCAGGCGCAGGCCCTTCTCCTTTAGTGGGAGGGACAGACAAAGCTCATTAAAGGAAGCCGTGTAGGAAGAACCCAGAGAGGCGGGATAAATGCGCGGCCGAGGAAAGATCTGACCCGCGCCGCCTCCTCTTGAGGCGACCATCCGCTCGAGCTGATCCGCCCGAGCCACTTGCGCCCCGCGGACACCGCCAACCGGGCCTCCTTGGACTTCACGGAGGAAGCGCTTCGGAGCGCCCAGTTGCACCGGGCAGCACGTCGAGGGACGTGAGGCCGAGAAAGATGAGCACAGGTCCAAGCCCGCGGGTCGTGCTCAAGGCCTAAGCAATAGACACACTGGAGTGTGGATCCGTCCGAGACATCTTCACCCAAGATGGGCATCTCCGAACCGGAGTCGATTTATCCATCGCAGCTAGGGATCGAAGATCAAAGTCTTTGCGAAATATTATTTTTTTTAACCGCAAACGGAGAAATAGGAACTAGTCACAACGCAGAGCTGCTAAGGAGGGAACCTGAGCTTCCAAGCGGTAAAGGAAGATCTGGCGCCATGGGGCGGAGCCGAGAGTTATACCACCCGGTGGGTGGGAGGAGCAAGCTTGAAGACCTTCCGCAAGATTTAAAGCGGCAAGGATACTGCCAATGAGTGTGGATGAACAACATATCCATGTCCCTAGAATCCAGCTTTTTGGATTCCTTATTGGGCGGTTTGTCCACGTCCCTAGCGTTCCCAGAATGCCGGAAAACGCTATCTGTCTCTAACCCCTCCGCAGAGGGGTGCTCCGAGAAACCAGAGATTGAGCTGGTGGGGACCGTGTACTTGCAGAGCCATCCTGGCTGAAGAGGGACAAGATGCTGGCGCTGCCACAACTCCAGGGCTGGGCCAATAATGGCTTCGCCACGGAAAGGCCTCCATAGGGATCCCCTCAGTCCAGTATCTCCGTAAGTGGATACTTGGCCTGTTTTTGAACGGGTTTGAGCTGCATCCCAGTAGACTGAGATGAGTCTACATACCCAGAGGATGGGTCTCTTCCACGAATGGCCCCTGCAACCTCCAGGTCAATCGGCCTGGAGAACAGAGAGTCATCATCAGACTCCGAGCAGTCTGCAAACAGCTGCTGAGTGCCGAGCCACCCTCCACCCGCGAGGTCTATCGGGAGTGAGGGTGACCAACAACCTATGGGGCAAGCCCTGACCCGACAGAATCCTTGGTCAAGGCCCCAGTCTTCAGTTGTGGATGCAGAGGTTCCACCACAATGGGTGGAGCAGCCGGTTTAGGCCGAACAACCGGTGCCGGGGGCGGCTCCTCGACTACCACGAGGGGTTATTTTATGCTGCTCCAGTGACAGCCAGTTAATGGCCTGAGAAGGCAACCGAGTTGGCTTGTTACCAGTCAGTAAAAGTTGCTGCCACATCAAGTCCTCATAGCGCCAACGCAGCTTGCGCCGGAGCCTATCCTCCGAAGAGGACAAGCAGTGACGCTGCTTTCCATGGTGCCGAGACCCAGACCACCAGCTGGACCTGGAAGAGGGCCGAGAGAGACCTTCGGGATTCAGAGGGTGGGTCAGAGAGGAACGGGGAAACCAGCCCTCCTTTGGTGCAGGGACCTTAACCGGGATTTGGCACAAGCAAGTCTCGGTAACACCCGGAAATTGGTAAAGAAAGGGTTGTCATCTTCTCCCAATAGACAAACAGTCCGATGGGTCAGAAACATCTCGACCGCATCGACTGATGTCTCAGCCGGCTGACCTGACAGGGACACCATGAAGCCAGCGGCTGCAGCCGCAACCTCGACTGAAGTCTAGAGTCGATGGTCCGGTGAAGGGGATCTCTCCCGCTCCCACGAACGTCGACGGTGGGATTTACCTTTAGAGTTCTTATTTCTGGACCGACTGAAGTGTCCCGATGGCCCTTCTCCCTTAGTGGAGAGGGACTGACAAAGCTCCTTAAAAGAAGCAGTGCAGGAGGAGCCCAAGGAGAGTGGCATAAATGCCGTGGCCAAGAAGGAAGCAGCAGCAGCCTGGGCCGCCTCCTCCTCAAGGGCAATCTGCTCCATCTGCTCCACAGACCTCGCCGCCGCAGACACCGCCTAATGGGCCTCCTTAGACTTGACCGGCAGGTACCGTTTTAGGGTGCCCAAAAGCAGTCTGGCCACGGTCCTCAAGACCAAATCCGAGAAGACGACCTGACACATTCGCAGGCCTGTGAATCGTGGCCAAGCCCCAGGCAGTAGATGCATATAGAGTGTGGATCAGTCCGGACATCTTCTGCCCACAAGGGCACAGACGGAAGCCGGAGTCAATTTGTCCATCGTAGCTGCGTAGGAAGGCAAGACCTTAGTCTTGTAAATTTTAAAATTCGTTTTGGGAAATCCGTGTGTGGATCCAAGCCTAAAATGCAGGCGCTAAGGAGGAACCTGAGCTTCCAAGCGGTAAGGAAGATTTGGCGTCATGGGGTGGAGCCGAGGGTTTTGGGTAGAAGGAGCCAGCTTGAAGACCTTCCGGCAAGATTTGAAGTGGCAAGAAACCTGCCAGACAGTGTGGAATGAACAACATATCCACATCCCTAGAACAATCGTTACAGTATATAAAAACATTGCAACAGTTGCCCCCATAGACTTTAATGGAGCACGTCCCCATGCTCTCCCTGGGAACACATTATTATGTGCCTGAGCGCAGGGGTGGGACTCAGCATCTAGGACTCGGAAGTCAAGGGATTAATAGCAAAAATTTATGATCCTTCTACTCTTAAATATGGCACAGAATGTTTATGAGACAGCCAGTTTGTGTATTACTGAGGTAAGGCACCACAACATGTGGTGCAAATTGCATTTCAGATAACTTGCTGAATCTCTTTAAGAGCCTGCAAAACTTGCCAGAGAGACAGACATGCCATTCAGTTTGTTCAAATTAATCTACCCCAGTCCAACACTTACGGGCCAGACACTACTGAAATTAGAAATCAAAAAGGGACTCTGAACTAATGTTTTTTTTTTGGAGGGGGGGAATACAAAAGGTCTCAAAAGGGGTCTGTGGGTTGAAACCAGTCTCTGCATTTTTTCTGGGAATAGACACATAGGGTGTATAGGGCACCCCCGAAGACCTGTACATGCCGGTGGCTTTTCTGGTTCACTGAGCAGTGGCCAAGAGGGTTCTCTCCAAGACAAACACATTCTAGACTGTATCTGCACCCTTTACACAGAGAGGAAGCCCAACCTCCTTGGCGGATGTTCAGTTGTGAAACAGCGAGCATTCTAAAAAGGACAAGAGTGGGAGTATTCCCCAACATAGATCACAAGGGGATTCACTGTAGCCCAGGGAATGCTGCCCCATTGGAGTGGGCTTGTGACACCCTCTTGGGGCCTGAGAGTTCTCCCAAGCCTCCTGGGTATCCCAGAGTATCCCGTTTTATCTCCTGCTCTTCTGCTTTCCTCCGCCTTGTCTGCTGGGCAGACCTTTCTCTCTTCTCCCCAGTTCCCTGTGGGGACATCCACAAAGCATGGTCTTCGATGGGGAACTAAGGGGGGACAGGACCACCCACACTTACACAGGGATGCAACATCAGATGTCACAGTGGGGTGGCCCTTACTGAACTGCTAGCAAATGTTTTCCCCATGTGGTCTAGAACTGGATGGCTCATTGTCCAAAAGGTGTGACCTGATGAGAGATTCCCTTGAAGATCAACAGATACAGTAACTTCTTATGTAACGGTTCCTTTTCTTCCAGAGAGAGTTATTACAGTCATTACCTCTGAATGTGCTAGCTTTGTCTGAATCATGATCTAGTGTCCTCATTACTGGTCAGTGCAGTAGCGAAAGGGAGGTTGAATGCCCCCCCCCCCGTTAAAGACAGCACACGTGTGCTTAGCTAACACAAAGTCCTGCTAGATTATCTTCCTTACCCTGCATCCCCTCCCCCAATAATAGAAAGGCATCTAACTCTGGACAACCGCTTTACTCAAGCAACTCGACAGCAGAAATACTTGAAAAGAAAATGGACCGCAGCACAGTTGAGTGCTGAGGAGTTCCGTGACTATTTGTCAATTGATAATGAAATACTGTACATTACCTCTAATCAACGCCAGCACTGATCGAAGTTAAGGACTGTATATAGCAGGGTCAAACTGGGGTGTAGGGAGCCCACCCGTAAAGTGGATACAGGGGCCCACCTGGAAAGTCAGTAGTGGAAGGTGCTGAGTGGCACACTCAGTATTCCACTTGATTATGATACACTAGCTGTATATTTGCATGATATATTTACCTACAGCACAGCAAGGGGGGGCGCCAGTGTTGACCAATGAAGTCAATGCTCCTCTCCAGGACAGGCTGGGGCAGTGAAATCCCTCAGTAAGAAGGGGTCATGGGATCAAGACATACTTGCCAATTTCCATCCAGTCTCCAACTTTCTGATTTTGGTTAAAGTTGTGGAGAAGATGGTTTGGCCCAGCTTGTGAGCCATCTTAAGATGGACCTCTGAGCCATTTCAATCTGGTTTCCGAAGCAACCACATCATGGAGACAGCCATGATCAGGGTAAGCAATGATCTCTTCCTGGCGAGAGATCACAGGAAGATCAGTCATGATTGTTGGATCTTCAGCATCAGGCACCGCTGAAAATACAGTGTTGACCATATCTGGGGAGCATGGAGGGTTGTCCAGGACTGTTAAAGGTTCCAGTCCTTCATTAGTGGAAGAGAGCAGTCGGTAATGATTGGTTGTTGCTGTCTGTAACTGGATGCTCTGGACTGCAGTGTTCCTCAAAGTTCGGTGTCTTCACCTGTTCTGTTCTCAGGATATGTGCTGCCGATGGAAGAGATCATTAGGCACTACAGTGTGGAGTTTCCTTGCCATGCAGATGACACCCAGCTGTACGTTGTCTTGCTCCTGACAGGGTGTTTTCTGTGCTGAGGTTTGAGCAATACTTGGAGGAATTTGGGGTTTGGATGGTCTCCAGCTGGCTGGCGTTGAGCTCAACTAAGATGGAGTTGCTAGAGGTGGGTTTGGAAAAGCAAATTTAAACAGTTTATGGTGGCCTGAATCTTCCCTCCCCTGCGGGGTGCATGTCTTTATTTGGCAAAGAAGGTTCACAGTCAGGAACTGTTCTTGGACAGTTGACATTTCTGCAAGGCTTTTTTTTTTTTTTTTTTTTTAAACCATCTTAAAAATGTTGCCAGACTGCAACCATTGCTTGTTTCTGGTAATCTACCTACCCTAGTCCATGCCCTGGTTTTCTTCTAGCTTGACTACTGCTATGCATTTACAAAAGCTACCGAGGGATCAACTATGTCACCAGCAGCTACTTCAAAATGCTGCAGCGAGACTCCTGACCTCCACTTGAGGTCACAGCATAATATCCCCTTGTTGCAGGTTCTGAGCCTGCTGCCTTGTTAGGTGACATCGATTTCCAGGTATTCTTAGTGATGTGGAATGGGTTCACAATCTCTGATCTAACAATTCCCCACATCCCACATAGGGACTTAAGATCTAGTGAAAGGGGTTAGTTGGCTGTTCCCCCTTTGCGACTGAAGTCCGCTCGTGATCAGGCTTTTTCAGTGGCAGCTCCTATCCTACGGAACTTGCTCCCTGAAGGGATACACACCACCAGTTCTGTATTGTTTTGAGAAAAACTAAAGTCATCTACTTCTGAGCACTTCTGATTAATCATAGCTGCTTAACATACTGTAAGTCTGTTTACGTGTAGAATTGTAGAAAAGTATTTTTTGTATGGATGTGGGCATGTATTGTGGTTTTATGTTATTATGGTAGATCTATTTATATTGTATAGGTGCTCAGGATCATGGAGTGCTTTGTAAAAATTTTATTAAAAACAAAAAAATAAACTTCTAATTAGAAAACAGATAAATGTAAATATTTTTCAGAGTTTAGAAAATGGACAGCTACACAACAGAAGGGTAGCCAACTGGAAATTTCCAGGTATCCTGTTTGGCCAGTCTAACTGTGGTACGCAACAGCCGAGGCACATCTTCGGTAAGTAATCTGAAGACCTTGGCCCCTGCAATGCATTTCATACACTGACAAACACTCTCCCTCAGGCACAGAAACAACTTAACAGACTATTTTACCCAAAAAAAGTTTTAACGCTTTTAACCACAGTACTGTGTGTATCATCTCATTTAACAACCAAATGGTATTAAATGAACTCTCAAGTGTTCTTTAAAAACAGGGAATTTTCCCCTAGATACTCCCTATTACATGGTGCCATCATGTGTTCAAACTGTGGTACTGCAGCAGATCTATTCAAAACAACATTTTTGTGTGGCAGACAGGGTGTGCTTATAAACAGGCTCCACTATACAGATTACTCATTTCCCTGCCTTATTTCATCACCACATTTCCAGTGGGCAAAACTTTGAAAATCACAGTATGGAAAACTGCAGTAGAGACTGGCATATATTTTGGAACAGGCATGAAGCTGAGATTTTGAGAGAATGGATCAAACTGTAGCTAGAGAAAAGGATGCATGTTTTGGAAGGGACAAAGACCATATATAAGCAAGTGGAAGAAGGTGCCTCTTTATAAACTTGAGAAATTAAAAATGAGCATTAAAAATATAAACGATGCATAAAAAGAAAAAAGTAAACCGAATTCTAGAACATCTTATCATACAGGCTTTTAAAAACAAGGTGATTTCTCCTCGAGATGAACTTTTCCAAAAGATCTTCACTGAAGAGGTTCTCTTTGGTTACAGTCAATATAGACTTAACATGGACAGGCCCACTGCTTTTTTCCCTGGACTTATTTTGACTGTCTGCACACTTCCAAGCATAACAGATTTGAGCAACTACCTAGTCTCCCAAATACAAGCACTCTATCACAGGACTTTTCAGAGAAAAGCCTTAAGTTAATAAATCCCATTCAAATTTAGAACTGTAGGCTGTTGTAAGGGTTGACTCTTGTACCCACAGTCAGGTAGCCGCGTCTCATCCCAGGAGACCCACTGAATAGCCTGCCTGTTTCCCTACCCTGGATAAGCATTGGAGATTTGAGGCAGTATAGTGCACTGGTTTAAGGCTTGAGCTGCAAACCTGGAGATCTGTTTGAATCCCACAGCCCCCACTTGCATACTGTGTGACCCTGAGCAAGTCACTTAACTTCCTTGTGTTCCCAGGTCACACCTGTAAACAAGCTTTTAGCTTAGTGTCTCTCTCCTGGTTAAAAAAGCTGCAGATCCTAGTTAACCAACAGCCTACTTCCTCCTACCCCCCCCCCCACTAGAATTGCCTTATGTCTGTCCCATGCATTCTTGGATTCCCCCACTTTTTGATCCCACTACCTCTTCAGGAAGGCCATTCCATGCAGTAACCACCCTCTGTGAAAATACTTCATGTTGCCCAGGTCATCCCCTCTATCTTCAAATTGTGCCCCCATGTTCTTCCGCATCTTTTCTGAAAGATGCTACCCTCTGGACTTTTTGATTCCTTGAGGTACCATCATGTCCCCCAGATGGTGCATTATCTGCCTAGTGCTGCTTACCCACCAGAGCGCACAGCGTGACTGGTTGGTGAGGCCTGATGCAGCCAACCCACAGCACACTTCAACAGTCACCAATCTCAATCGCTGTTCCCCTGCACCATCGGTGATCACCCAGGTGGCTGCTGAGCAGCAAGATGGGATATCCTCCCCTCAGGAGAGGTGTGTCCTGTGGATGCTCAGTCTCCCCCCTCACCCCCACCTGCCCTCTGATGGACCATGGCTCATTCCCAAACAGGGTCACCAGCAGCAGCTATACCACTGTGCTGGTAGACCGGTTTAAAGAGAACTTCCTATTACTGCCTTAAGTTTGGTATGTAGAGTCTAATACAGAAACAAATACAGTAATCAAGAGTTTTATTTCCACCTTTAAGGGCGACGGAGTCAGACAGGGTGTAGAAGATTTGGGATTTTGACAAAGGAAGTCACACAGAGCCATGCAGCTTGTTTCCAGGTATGTCTTGGGGGGGGGGGGGGAATTACAGGTACCAGTCCAGGCCACTGGGGAAAATCTACTTTTGCTTCCTGGGAAAGGTAGGGGGTGCTAGCAGAGTCATCCTGTACCTTGCAAACTACATGAAGGAAAGTGGAGACAAATATGGGGGCTTGGGAGGAGACTCCCCACCCCCCAACCACATTATGCAGGAGGGCCACAGTTGTAGGTGGCAACCTGGATGTCCGCATCTAGGGACAGGGGATCCAATGTAGGAACAGAGGTGCCACGACGAAGAGTGATATAAGCTGTGCAGAAACAATGGAGGAGATGCACTCCGTCCTTGAAGATGCAGCTAGGCTGCCGCTGCAAGAAGGTCTGGTCCAGGATAAAGGACCAGAAGTTGGGAACCGTTTAGCAGGAGGCCAAAGCAACAACCAGGAGGAAATTGTGGAGGAGCATCCTGGTTGCTCCTTGTGATTCAGCACATGGGCCAGTGGCAGAGGCTCTTGCAGAGTGGACAGATGGTCCAGGCTATGGGAAAACTGCCCAACCACTCATGTGCCATCAGCATACAGGTCCACACCCAGTACACAAAGATGGTGTCCAGGTGCACCTTAAGGATGTGGCTTGTAACCTCAACTGAGGCACACAAGAGGCAGTCAAGGATCCGCATCACTGGACAAGGAGAGAGTCAATGTCCTTCCCTACACACTAGTGTGAAAACATTGCCCGCTTTAAATGAGTATGTTTTTACAAGTAGACTCCTTCTGGGATGCCTCCAAACACCTGGAAATATCTTCTGAAAGGCTCAAAGAATGGAATGCTTGCCCTTGGGTACCAAATGCAGGGAATGAAGCTCTAGGTGCCATACAGGTTTCCCTCCATCTGGAGCTGCTGACAAGACAAGGGGGATCTGCCGAAAACACCTGCTGATGAGGCTGGTGCCTGGTCCAGTCTGGAGCCATCAGGTTCACCCTGTACCTGCATGCCTTGAGCACTACTTTGCGCATAAAGGGAAAGAGTGGAAAGGTGTATAGAATACCTTGGGTGTAAGCCAGCAGACGTCATCCATCAGTGTTTGTGTCAGAGTGGAGCGGGCACAGAAGAGCCTCAGTTTTCTGTTATCCCCAGAGGCAAGCAAGTCCAAATCACTGTGTGCCCCAATCGCCGTACCACATCCTGGTGCAAGGATCACTCATTACGTGCCTCTCACTATGTCGAGAGCATCTGCCAACTGGCTGCTCTCCCCTACCACATGCACAGCAGGGAGACCCACCTGTAAGTTGTGCAATAGGAACCAGGTGTGAAATGCCTCTTGACACAGGGTAAGGAGTGCATTCTGTTTGCTTGTTCAGGTAGAAAATAGTCATCGTGCAGTCTGTCCTTGCATGACCTGAACCCAAATTAGTGGAGCAAACTAACTGTCCAACCACAGTGCAAGTAACTCCTGCAGGCTGATGTCCTGCCGGGTCTCACTTTGCAACCAGAAGCCATTGGCTCTGTGGTCAGACATGCAAGATCCCCATCCCAGAGATGCACTGTAGTCAAGGTGCGGGTTGGCTCTTAACAGATAAATGGTATTCCCTCCAAGTTGGGGGGAGGGGGAAGACTGCCAGCACTGATGTCCTGTATTGGCTGCATCACCAGAACCAGTTGGTCCAGTTGACCATGGCACTGGGACCACTGCTGCCCAGCTCCCACTAGAGGAAGCACATACATCAGCAAGTCCAAAGGACCATGCTTGTTGCAGCTGCCATAAACCTAAATGGGGAGGAATACCCAGGCCAAGTGCAACTGCCCAACCTGAAATGATTGGGCAAAGGAGGAAAGATCCTCCACCCTATCTACTGTTATGCAAGCCCTGGCTTGAAGGGGAGTCCCATCTCCACTCCAGCATACAGAATCACCTGCATGGGGACCAGTTCAGACTTCCCTGGGCTGACTCCCAGTCCCAGGAGGCCTGGAGGGCCAGATTCCTTGACTGCTTCACTGCCTCCATGAAGATGCCCGTGATGAGCCAGTCATCCTTGTACAGGTCTACCCTGGCACCTCTGAACCTGAGGTTGACCACCACAACTGACAGGCATTTGGTGAGTACTCTGGCTACTGTGAACAGCAACCAAAAAAGTAACAAGATATAGCTCTGTGAGGCCAGGGCACCCAGGACAATCATGAAAGCACTGTGCTCTAGAAGCCGAGCCGTATCACTCTGCAGTGCTGTGAAAGTGTCCTCTGGCATCATGGACTCCCCCCTTGGTGCTCAGGGTCAGTCTCAACTCCAGAGACAGAACCGAACTCACCATTTCCAGCATCTACTTGTCAACAGTGATGACAAATCACTGTAGAAGAAGCAAAGGAGCAAAATTCCAACCAGGAGCTGCAGCAAGGGCTGTGCAGGAAGGGGAAGGCCACATTGCAAAGACTTTTTGCCCTTGGAAATGGCTCCTGAGGACTGGCCTCTGGATGCACCATCGCCCTTCTTTGCACATCTAAATCCGAGCTCTTCGGCCAACAGTACTGCTGCCTCTGCTGAAGCTGGCAGCTTAAGCCACAAAACTGCTGTTTTTCTTTTTTTTATGAATCTTTATTAAAAGTGCAGCAAGTGGTCCGGATGGGTATCCAGTGGAATATTATAAGTTGATGGGGACCGAATCACAAAGGTATTGTGCAGAGTGTTCCAACAGAGAGAGGGATGGAGAAGGTTAGCTTGCCAGATACATGTTATGATAGTATATGTACCCATACCAAAGGAGGGAAAGGATCCGCCTTGCAATGATCGGCCAATATCACTGTTGAATTGTGATTTGAAGATAATGGCTAAAGTTTTGGCCAGTAGATAGAGGAAATCCTACTGGGGATGTTCACCCGGACCAAACGGGGTTTATTAAAGGACGACAGTCGTATCATAATATGAGGCGGCTACTTAATGTACTTTGGAGAGCAGGAAGGGGAAAGGAAGATAGAGGGATCCTCTCGATGGACGCAGAAAAAGCGTTTGACAGGGTGAAATGGAACTATATGTTTGAAATTTTGGGGAGGTTTGGTCTGGGTGAACCATTCCTGGGGTGGATAAAGGCAATGTATAGAAAGCCCAGGGCGCAGATAGTTGTAAACAGGGGCAGGTCGGAGAGTTTTAACTTGGAGAGAGGTACGAGGCAGGGCTACCCGCTCTCCCCACTATTGTTTGCACTTGCAATAGAGCCTTTGGCGGTGGCAATCAGAGAAAGCAGGGACATACAGGGGTGGAAGGGGAGGGTAACTCACAACAGAAACTGGCACTATCGCGAGCGACATGCTGTTTATAGAAGAATCCTAAGAGGTTCGGTTCCTCCACTGGCCTTGATCGAGGAGTTTGGGAAATTTTCGGGTATAAAATTAATCTGGGAAAAAACAGAAGTTATGTGGTTTAAGGGACGGTGAGGAGATTAGACAATGGGGACTCAAAGTGGTGGGGAGAGTTTGACATATTTAGGGTTCAGGTTGGTAGATCCTGGGGTCCCTATACAATTTAAATTATACTAAATTGATAAAACTATAGAAACGGATCTAAGAAGATGGATGCACTTCGGTGTCATGGTTGGGCAGAATTAGTATAAAATTAATGTGCTGCCTAGGATCTTGCATCTTTACAAATGCTACACCTGGGCCTGTCCAAGGAGGATGTGAATAGGTTGGAGAAGGCCTTTACCGCTTTTATTTGGAAAGGAAAGCGTCAGAGGGTGAGTCTGGGGAGGTTAAAGGCAGACAAGGAAAAAAGGGGTTTAAACTTTCCAGACTTGGAAAATTACTTTTTGGCTATACAACAAAGATATGTGGTAGATTGGGTACATAAACCTAAAGTGGCCAGATGGGTAGAATGGAACACGGAGGGCACAGGGTAAACTAACAGCATACCTCCACAGTAGAGGGTTAGGGCGTATAGGATGGGAAAAGAAGTTAATCCCATGGTAGTGCAAGTATTGTTGGCCTGGAAAGTGTTAAAGGAAAGAGTGGATACAAGCAAAAGAGATACTCTTGATGCCGGTGGTGGGGAATCCTTATTTCTTGCCAGGAATGGAGGATATAGGCTATGGGAACTGGGAGCGAAAGGGGATAGGAAGTTTGGGACACCTATTAGTGAAAGGATGGTTCTGCTCATTGCAGGAGTTACAAGAAGTGGTAGGAAGGGATAAGAGGGATAGGTTCCGGTATTTCCAGAGCAGGGCATATATGGGAAGCCTAGAAAAAGAAAACAAAGGGCTGTATGAAGTGGATCCGGTAGAGGGGATGATATATGCAGCTCAAAAGCAGGAAAAGGGGTTTATAGGCCGGGCTGCTAAGAGAGGGAAGGCTATACTCCCAGATAGGACAGTAAGAACTATGAAATTGTGGGAGAGGGACCTTGGGAGGGAGATATCGGACCAGAAATACAGATTACTCACCTGTAACAGGAGTTCTAGGAATGGTATATGTTGTTCATCCACACTGTCTGGCAGGTTCCTTGCCGCTTTAAATCTTGCCGGAAGGTCTTCAAGCTGGCTCCTCCCACCCACCCGGGTGGTAAAACTCTCGGCTCCGCCCCATGACGCCAGATCTGGCCCGCTGGAAGCTCAGGTTGTGCGTGGAAGCCAGGGAGGCCAGGTGGGTTGTGTGGATGAACAACATATACCATTCCTAGAACTCCTGTTACAGGTGAGTAACCTGTATTTCTAGGGACATGGATATGTTGTTCATCCACACTTTCTGGCAAACTCCTAGCAGTTCTCCGGGAGGAGGGAGGCAAGGCGCACACCCCCAAGGTGCACACCCCCTACTTAGGGAATAAAGATTGGAGAACCAAGGTCCCAAATCCAGCATCCCGGCGTGACTCAAGGTCGATGTGGTAATGAGTAATAAAGGTGTGTGCTGACTTCCAGGTAGCAGCCCTGCAGATTTCCTGGATAGGGACGTCCCTGGAAGCAGCCACCGAAGCAGCGGTATGGAGGGTAGAATGAGCTCTTATCCCTCTGGGAGGCTCCAAGCCCGCCAACCTGTAGCAGAGATCTATGCAGGAGGTGACCCACCTGCCTATCGTCCGCTTGGCTGCAGGTCTGCCAGGTGTGGCTTCAGTGAAGGTGACAAACAGCTGGCGAACCTCTCCCTGAACTTCAGCCATCTGCCCCTTATAGTAAGAGTGCGCTCTTCTAGGGTCCAAATTACGGAGCCTATATTCAGCCTCCGAGTGTGATTGGGGTAGAACACCGAAAAGTCAACACCTGGTTAAGGTGAAACTCAGACACCACCTTCGGAAGGAATTTTGGGTGGGGGCGCAGGACAACCTTGTCCCTGTGGAAGACCAGATAAGGAGACTCGATGGAAAGTGCATGGAGCTCTCCCATCCTTCTGGCTGACGCGATAACCACCAAGAAGGCGGTCTTCCATGACAGGTAAGAGATGTCACACCTGTGCATCGGTTCAAATGGCTTGCCCATGAGCTTAGCCAATACCAGCAGTAGATCCCACGGAGGTGGAGGTTCTCGCACCAGAGGGGATGTGTGATCAAGGCCTTTGAAAAAGCACCCGACCACCTTCTCCTGTGCCTCCGACTGCTCCCCGGCCCGCGCCCGGTAAGCAGAGATGGCTGCCAGGTGCACCTTAAGGGTCGTCGACCGAAGCACTAGCTGAGAAAGGGATCACAGGTAGTCCAGAATGCTTGCCAAGGAACTGGAGGAAGGGTCCAGTCCAGTCCCTGCGACTCCAAATGGAGAATCTCTTCCATTTAAAGGCATAGCATTTCCTGGTCGACTCTTCTGGGATACCTCAACAATGTTGAGGACCTCGTCGGAAAGACCCAAGGCCTGGAACTCTAGCCGCTCTGGAACCAGGCCATCAGGTGCAGGGATTGAAGGTCCGGATGGAATACCTTCCTCTGGTTGACTAAGATCAGGTCCGGGCAGGCTGGAAGCCGCCTCGGGAGCCTGGAGCCGAGGCTGAGGAGATCTGGATACGAGAACTGGCGGGGCCAGTCTGGGGCTACCAGAATCACCTGTGCCTTGTCCCTCCTCGCCTTGAGAAGCACCTTGTGGATCAAGGGAAATGGGGGAAAGGCGTAGAAGAGGCCCAGGGTCCACGGCCTCAAGAAGGCATCCCCATGCAGCGAGGCCTGCTGAGGGGCGGCATGAAAGAGCCACAGCTTCGCATTCTCCGTGGAGGCAAACAGGTCCACCTGAGGCAAGCCCCAGTGGGAGAACAGATCTTGTACTACCTCCGGCAGGAGAGACCACTAGTGGGACGCAGCTCCTATCCGGCTTAGGGCATCGGCCAGAATGTTGGAGGCTCCTGCCACATGGATGGCCAGGAGATCCGCCTCCAGGCTGCGCTCAAGGGACCAAGTGCAGAGAGCTTCCCTGCACAGAGGCATGGAGCGCGTCCCACCCTGGCGGTTTAGGTAGTATATGGTTGTGGTATTGTCCATCTGGACCTGGACCAGTTGACCTCGTACAAACGGAGCAAAGGCGGTGAGGGCTAGATGAACCGCTTGAAGCTCCAGCAGGTTGATATGGCATCGGGACTCCCGAGGGGACCACAGGCCGTGTGCTCTGTGCTCCCCCAGATGGGCACCCCAACCCATCAGAGAGGCGTCAGTCAACAGAGAGACCGTCAGCTCGGGGTGGACAAATGGGATGCCCTCCTGCAGATGAGCTGGAACGATCCACCACTGGAGAGCGTTCCACATCTCCTGGGTCACTGTCACTGGCTGATCCAAAGGACCGGAGCGCTGTGACCATTGGCTGGCCAGTCCCCATTGTAGGGGACGCATTTTGCCAACGGACCACGCTGGTGCAGGCCGCCATGAGGCCCAGGAGGCGCAGGAAGTCCCGGGCAGGGCGCAACTACCCAAGATGAAATGGACTGGGCAAAGGAGGAAAGAACCTCGGCCCTGTCTGCCGGGAGCCGTGCTCTGGCTTGCAGAGAGTCTAGCTCTGCCCTGATGAATTGGATCACCTGCTTTGGCATAAGGTTCTGACTTGGCCTCGTTGATGAGGAGACCAACCTGAGAGCAAACCTGGAGGGCCAGATCCCTGGACCGCTCCACCTCCGGTCTGGAGGAGGCTGCAATCAGCCAGTCGTCCCAGTAGGGGTACACCCAGACCCTTCTGCACCGCAGGAATGTTGTCACCACTGCCATGCATTTGGTGAAGACCGTGGGAGCTAGAGAAAGGCCGAAGGGCATGGCCCGGAACTTGTAGAGGAACCCCTCTGCTCTGAAGGGGAGGAATCGCTGGTGGGAAGGACGGATTGGGATGTGAAAGAACGCGTCCTGGAGGTCCAGAGAACAGAACCACACACCTCGTTCCAAGGATGGAATGATCTGAGCCAGAGTGACCATCCTGAAGGTTCGAGACCTTAGGAACCTGTTCAGGTCGCGCAGGTCTAGAATGGGGCGCCAGCCCTCAGTCCGTTTCAGGACCAGGAAGTACCTGGACTCAAACCCTGGGTCTGGTGGAGGATCTGACACCTTCCTGATCACCTCCTTCTGGAGGAGCAGGGCAATGTCAGCTCGACGGGCCGACAGAGAGGCTGCAGACCCCGTAACCCCCCGTAGGGAGACGGCTCGGAAGGGCAGGGCCTGCTCGAACTCCAGAGGCAGACCCTTTCCTACCACCTCCAACACCCAGCGGTCCGTGGTGATAGCGGACAAGGTGGAAAGAAAGTGGCACAGCCGTCCCCCCACGGGGAGAACCCAGGAGAAAGCGACGCGGCTGGAGGCAACACCCCTCAACCGGTCACTGGGCAGGCTTGGAGAAAGGACCGGCCGAAGGACCTCCTGGGCCTTTTCCTCCCGGCTTCCTGCTGTAGGAATCTGCAGGCTTGGCTTTGGGGTGCCAAGTGCGAGCCTGCTGGCCCTGATGCTGGTGTTGCTGGGCTGGAAGTGCCACAGTGGCAGAAGGGCGAAAGGACTTATGCTGCTGCCGGTGGCCTTTGTCCTTCTGGGCAGACGTGACAGAGTCCAAGGTGGCATTGGGCTTCTCAATTCTCTGGAGGTGGCCTTCCACCCCAGGCATAGACAAGTCGGTACCCAGGAAGGGGAAGTCTGCCAACTTGTGCTGGGTATCTGCCGTGAAGGTGGAGATCCGCAGTCAAGCTCTGCTGCGCATGGCCACTGCAGCCGCTACTGACCGGGCACAGGAGTCTCCAATATCGAGAGCCATTTGGAGCTGCTGTTTCGCCACTGCCCTTCCCTGATCCCGCACCTGCTTGACCGTAGTCTGCAGGTCAGTCGGGAGATGAGGGATCACCTCATCCAGGGAGCCCATAAGGGCGTGGGAGAAGTACGCCATCAGTACGGCTGAACTGGCCTGACGGAGGCCGAGGGAGGACGCAGCATACACTTTACGCACAGCATAGTCCAGCTTTTTGGACTCTGTCGGGGAGCTTGTCCACGTCCCTGGCGTTCCCGGAATGCCGGAAAATGCTATCGGTAGCCAATCCCTCCGCAGAGGGGTGCTCCGAGAAACCAGACAGTGACCCGATAGGGACTGCATACTTCCTGGCCATCCTGGCCAAAGGAGCAGGACAAGAAGCCGGCCGCTGCCATAAGTCCAAGGCTGGGCCAACAATGGCTTCAGCCACCAGAAAGGCCTCCATGGGAGAGTCCCCTCAGTCCAGTATCTCCATGAGGGGATACTTGGTCCGCTTGGATACGGGCTCGAGCTGCATGCTGGTGGACTCCGAGATGAGCTGAAGCAAACCCATGAACGAGGATGGGCTCTCGTCCATCGACTGTCCCCTGGAGGACTCCAGGTCAAGGGGCCTGGAGAACAGGGAAGAGTCGTCGTCAGACTCCGAGGAGTCTGCGAACAGCTGCCTAGGGCCTGAGCCACCCTCCACCTGCCGAGGACGGTTGGGAGTGAGGGTGACCGACAACTAGTGGGGCAGTCCCTGACCCGACTGAGAATCCTTGGTCGGAGCCCCCGATTTCGGTTGTGGAGGCGGGGGTTCCACCACAATCGGTGGGGCAGCTGGTTTTGGCCGAACAACCGGTGCCAGTTTGGGCAGCTCCACCACCGCAAGGGGTGTTTTGCCTTTCGGATGACAGCCACTTAATGGCCGGGAAGGCGATGGCGCCGGCTTGTTCCCGGGTCAGAAGGAGCTGCTGCCAATTAAGTCCTCGTGAGCGCTGACGCCATGTGCACTGAAGCCTCTCCTCCTCCGAGAAGGAAAACGAGGATGAGCGCGCCGCATTCCTCAGTGCCAAGACCGTGTCGGCGGGATTGGCTGGACCGAGAAGAGGTCCGAGACCGGTGTTTCCGAGGGTGGGTCTGGAGGGAGCAGAGGAAACCTGCTCTCCCTCGGCTCGGGAGCCTTATCCGGGGACTCTGGCACAGGAGGTGCAGATAAGTCCTCCGCTTCCACTGGGGAACTGGTGAAGAAGGGTTGTCGGCTTCTCCAGTCAACAGCCCGTCCGACGGGTCAAGAAAAATCTCGACCGCATCGACGGGTGTCTCGGCCGGCTGACCTGACAGGGACACCGTGAAGCCAGCGGCCTTAGCCGCAACATCGACCGAAGTCGAAAGTAGACTTTCCAGGGAAGGGGACCTCTCCAGCTCCCACGAACGATGATGGGACTTACCCTTAGAGTCCTTCTTCTTGGACCGAGAGGAGTGTCCCGGTGGCCCCTCACCCTTTGTGGAGAGGGATTGGCAAAGCTCCTTAAAAGAAGCTGTATAGGAGCAGCCCAAGGAGAGCAGGATAAATGCCGCGACCGAGGAAGACAAAGATGCGGCCTGGGCCACGTCCTTGAGGGCGGTCATCTGTTCCAGTTGCTCAGCCGAGCCAGCCGAGAAACCGGCCTAACTGGCCTCCTTCGATTTCACCGACAGTATTCTTCGGGCACCAAGTTGTAACCTGGCAGCACAGTCTTCGAGGACATTTGCTGAGAAGGACTTGCACAGCTCTGCAGCCTGCGGATCGTGGTCAAGCCCGAGGCAGTAGAGCGCACATGGAGTGCGGATGGGTCCTAGACATCTTTTGCCCGCATGGGCAGCGCAAAACCAGGAGTTGATTTGTCCACCATGGCCAAAGGAAGAAGTAGACTGAAGTCTAGAAAACTTTAAAATTATTTTCGTGAACCAAGAGTTTGGATCCAGTCTGAACTCAGAGCGCAAAGGAGGGAACCTGAGCTTCCAAGCGTAAGGAAGATCTACGGCCATGGGGCGGAGCCGAGAGTTTTGCCACCCATGTGGGTGGGAGGAGCCAGCTTGAAGACCTTCCAGCAAGATTTAAAGCAGCAAGGAACCTGCCAGACAGTGTGGATGAACAACATATACCACTCCTAGAACTGGACATTGCTGCTTCAGATTAACTCTGGAATAATGATATGCAACAGATATAAGGAGGCATACTTTAAATTCATTCAGAGTGTATCTACCGCCAGTAATTGTACATAAGGTGCACCCTGAAGTGTCATCCTACGTGGAAGTGTGGCTTGGAAAGGGGAACATATGTGCACTGTTTTTGGGAATGCCAGATACTGCAGAAATATTGGAGGAGGTGATGGATAGAGGGGAAGGATTGCCAGGAGGAGTTGCCAATGAATCCTTTGGGATGTTTATTCGGGGTGGAGAATGGGGAAGAGGAGGAAATGGGTATTGGCTTCCTAGGTGGGATTAGGGTGCCATTTGTCCTGGCTGACATGGATTCAGAACACATGGGTCTCACAGACCGCACCAACAGTGCAAGGGTGGCGGAGGGACGGTGTTGCAGACACTGGGGCTTGAGAGGCCAACGTGATGTGCTGGGAGGAAGAGAAGAGGGATTTGAAAGACATTGGGCCCCTTTCTGGCCTCCTGACAGAGGAAGAAAGCTGGATGCTATGGGAGGGTACAGGAGGATAAGAAAGGGAAGGGAAGGTTGAAATGAAGAGAGGTATGTAGAAAGTAGTAAAGATGAAGTGGCAAGGAGAGGGTAATGAACATGGTGAAGTAAGGTTGAGAGAGAGAATCAAAGTGAATGATAGAAGAGTATGGAAAAGAAAGGAGTAGAAGATTGAGGTATTACGATGAGTATATTGGTTGCACTTTGCTTTGATTTCATTTTATTTTACGTTATGTTATTTAATACAAATATAATTTAGCTTAATTTCATGTAATGCAGTTCTGTAGAATGTGAATAAAACATTGTGTGGAATGTAGTGAAGAGACTGATCTCTGCAGAATATATTGGCGACAGTTGGATGAATAAGTTATGTATTTGATTGTATGCAGTAGCTTATTGGAAAAGCAAATAAAAATATTACACAAAAAAAAAGTGCAGTACAGCCAAAAAAGTACATGTTTTACACATCTTCCAATATTACGAGTAACAGAGTCCGTTATACTTAGCATAGAGGTGTACATGTCTGATCAATAGAGCTCTCACTACAATAGGTATTAACAATTCAGAACATTAATCAGGAATATCACCAGCCTCCACAGCTAAAAGCCAAGGCTCCCAAGTGTTCCTGAAAATGGATAACTTCCCCCAGGTTCCCAGCTGTGCCCTCTCCAGCATCATACATAACTTAACATTTTGCACCCATCTTGCAACTGTAGGAGAAGAGGGGGACAGCTACACCTGTGCAATTGTTCTTCTGGCATTTATTAGTGCAATAGATCACAAGGGGTTGAATCGTCTCCGATTAGGATGAGAAGGGTCAGCTCCCAGCAAGAGTTCCAAGGGCGATTTAAATGGAGCATACCCTAGAACCCGGGACATTATATTATGGATTTGATGCCAGAAAGAGCAACTCTGGGACAAGTGCTAGGTGCAGGAAATCCACCTCACCCACCCCACACTTAGGACATAGCGGAGATCTCGTATTATCGAGTCTATTCAGCCATTTAGGAGTGACATATGCCCTATGCAGAAAATATAGCTAGATTTGCAGCAGCTTATTACTACAAGAACAATGGAGGTAGTGAGCGCATGCTAGTTTCCATGTTTGAGTCACGGGAAATAAGAGGTCTGCACTCCACTTTGCCAAGCTGGAGTTACACAGCTGGGGAAGGGTGCCCTCAAGTGTGCCATAGTATGTGGTCAGGGGTTTACTGCCCAGTTGTGGGGAGAATAATTCTTCCTCTATTGCCAAGGGTTTATCCACTTATTGGCAGCAGAAAGCTGATCCCCACAAATATACCTTATTACCAAATATAGAAAGAAGTCCTCCCACCGGAATATTCATTGATCAGTAACCTGAGCAAAGCTCTTCATCAGCCTCCTTCATATAGCTGGTTAATCACCACTAAGCCCCTTTTCCTCCACCAGATCTGCACCACCCTGGCAGTACAAGTGTCCAAATAGCCAGAGTGGTGGTGGTACAGGATTACAAAATCTTTCAGTCTCTACCCATCATAGATTCCAGATTAGCAAATCATTCTTAATGTTACCCCAGCATATCTTCCTCTAGGCCCATCCACGGAAAATCAGCACTTAATTTCCCCTTAGGGATGAAGGCCAGCTGTGTGGCCCAATAGTAAAATTTAAAATGTGGGAGCCACACTCCCCCTGATGCAGGTTTTCTTTGTAATGTAGCCCTTGAAATTTTAGCACGTCCCTTTTGCCATAAAAATTTATGCAAAATGGTATCCAAATAGTTAAAATGAGTTTGTGGTATCTTGATGGTGAGGGTCCGATAAAAGTATAATAATCTAGGTAAGATGGACATTTTAATAACCCCTATACGACCTAGCAACAAAATAGGTAGAGCTGCCCATCTTTCACAATCCTCAGCAACAGCAGTAACTAGTGGCTTTAAATTCAATTTAGAGATTCCCCCACAGATGCAGAGATACGCACTCCAATATTTTAAGGACTGAGCCATCTGAAATCCACCCAGTTGAGCTATTAATTGTGCCCGGTCCAGAACGCCCAGCAGCAAGAGTTCACTCTTAGACCAGTTTACCTTATGTCCAGATATAGCACCAAAATGGTGCATTAGCGTGTGTACAGCCAGCAGGTCCTCTGCGGGGTTTTGTAGGTATAACTGATCAGCGTTCATAGCAATTTTATGTTCCCTACCTCCACCACAGAACCCGTTTATCCCTGCATGCGTCCGCAAGGCTGCCCCAAGGGGTTCCAAAGACAGTACATATGACAAAGCAAATTTTATTTTTCTGACACCTAATCCCAGAGGCTCTAAGCCATATAAAACACAGAAATGTAATTTAAAAATACATATATAAGATACCCACCATACAAAAATGACTATATACAAATCTCCTAATTTAAAAGGACTGAAAACCTGTATTATCATAAAGTATCAGAGAAGGCCTGTCTGAACAAATACTTAAGGTGGGCTTTAAATACCTCCACCGACAGGGCCTCCCTCACCAACCAGTGGAAGCAATTCCACAGGGCGGCCCATGTATACTAAAAGCCCCATCACCGCCATTCTCAATCTTATCCTGGGAATCACCACAAGGCCCCTTGAGGAGGATCGCAGGGAGTGAACGCAGCGGGTATAAGAAGGTCTGCCAGGTAGCAAGGGCCCAGTCCATGAGGGTCTTACAGGTGAGCAAGCCCACCTTAAAAGCACCCCTCCATCGAACTGGCAGTCAGTGCAATTCCCGCAGCACCGGGTAACGCAACAGTATTTTGAATGTCCAGTCAGCCTGGCAGTTGAATTCTGCACCAGCTGCAGTCAACGGAGGGTGCCTCCAGAGACCCAGAGGTAGAGCACATTACAGTAGTCAAGTCTAGATGTTACAAATGCAAGTACCAAGGTGGGGATTTAGGGCGGAATCAAGTGCTTCATCTTGGCAATGTTTCTCAGATAAAAAAACTAACCTTGACAACGGATGACACCTGACATTCCATTGTCAAACTGTTGTCAAACACCATGCCAAGATTGCGCACCTTAGAGGAAGCCATCAATGGGACAGACCCTAGAACTAGTCCAGTATCTGCTCCAGAAGCCAACCTCTCATGCCTCCTGTTCAACTCCACCACCAGTACCTCCATCTTATCAGGGTTCAGTTGCAACCAGCTAGAGGCCATCCAGTCGATCTCTGCCAGACAGTGCAATACTTCTACCGCATTGGATGTTCCTGGGGCAGAGGATAAGTACAGCTGGGCATCATCAGCATAACAATGAAACCCAAGCTTACTTCCTAATGATCTCTCCGGGCAGCATATACACTGCAAACGTCGTCGACAAGACCGAACCCGGAGGTACCCCACAAGACGGAAGGCTCGGGGATGAGGAAAAATTCCCCATTACCACCCTCTGTCTTCAGTTTATCAAAAAGGACTCAAACCAGCAGATGACAGTGCTGGCGAGTCCAAAGAAGTCCCTCAGGTGGTCGAGTAACACACGATGGTCCACCGTGTCAAAAGCTGAGGAGAAAGAATAGAATGAGAATTGTCCCCTCACCTCGATCCCTCGTCCTGAGGAGTTCATTATGCACCTGAACTAATGTGGTTTCTCTTGAATGCCCTGCATGAAAACCCGACTGGAGCGGTTCACAGATATCAAATACCACAAGGTGATCTCCCAACTGTCGCACCACAATCTTCTCCACAACCTTTCCTAAAAATGGAAGGTTGGATACCGGTAGATAATTCGCCTCGATGTCAGTCCAATAATGATTTCTTCAGAAGGGGTCTCAACAGCACCTCCTTTAAGGCATCTGGGAAGACCTCCTCCGACAAGGAACACCCGGACAATCAAAGGCGAGACACCAGGCCAACAAGCGTTGACACATCCCGATTAAGCAGCGTCAGCACGGGTCCAACTCACAGCATGTGTGCTTCAGTTTTGAGATCACCTTGATGACGCCAGCCACCTCCACTGGTTTAAACTCCCCCAACCCGTAGAGTGCTTTGTTGACAATCCAGGCGCCACTGTTGGCCATAACACGGCTTGCCGGCGGAACTCCCTGCCTGATGGCGGACACATATAAAAGAGGGGACAGTGGACAGCCCTGTCTGGTGCCCCTGCACAGAAGGAAATGACTCGATAGGACATTCCCCACCAGCACCTGGGCCGAGGGGTCATGGTATGATGCCCACACCCAAGAACTGAAGCCCAGGCCTATTCCCAGTCTCCCCAGAGCGTGAAATAGGTACCCCCACTCCACACAGTCAAAAGTTTTCTCAGGGTCAAGTGCCACCACTGTTGCCCCATGAGATCTTTTATTGCAGGCCCATCTGAATGAACAGGTTACTCACCTGTAACAGTAGTTCTAGGAGTGGTATAGGTTGTTCATCCACACTCTTTGGCATGTCCTTTTCCTTTAAATCTTGCCAGAAAGTCTTCAAGCTGGCTTCTCCCACCCACCCACCCAGGTGGTAAATACCTTGGCTCCGCCCCATGACGCCAGATCTTAGCCCGCTGGGAGCAAGGTGATGCGCCTAAAGCTGGGGAGGTCGGGTGGGTGCATGCGTGTGGATGAACATATACCACTCCTAGAACTACTGTTACAGGTGAGCACCCTGTTCTTCTAGGAGCGTGGATATGTTGTTCATCCACACTCTTTGGCAGACTCCTAGCAGTTCTCCGAGAGGAGGGAGGCAAGGCGCACACCCCCCCACTTAGGAAACAGAGACTGGAGAACCAAGGCCCCAAAACCAGCATCCCGGCGTGACTTAAGGTTGATGTGGTAGTGGGAAATAGAGGTGTTTGCTGACTTCCAGGTAGCAGCCCAACAGATTTCCTGGATAGGGATGTCCCTGGAAGCAGCCACCGATGCAGCCGTATGTCTATATAACAAACCAATCACACACACAAACAAAAAAACAAAAACAAAAAAAAAAAGTACATAATCATGTGGGGAGTAGTGCAATGTAATGGCTGTGGGGCAGCAGTCTTCCGGGAGACTTTCTGGAGGCTGAGATGCTGCCCTATTTGCAGACAACTCTGCCCTGAGGGAGGAATTTGCCCGTCTTCAGGCCACACTGGACAGCAGTAAGGGAACCTTCCCCACAGGCCAGACTGGATGGTAAGAAGGGAACCTCCCCCATCCAGGGAGCAACAGAGCCACCGCCTCAGAGGCTGCAAAGAAAGCACAGCAGTTGGACCACAGTGGGCTCAGGGAGGGTGAGGATGGTGGAACAGAGGCACACCCAGTCAGTTGTTCCACTCCACAATCCATACACCATTCTGGGGGAGCACAGCTCCCCTATGGATGCACAGACAGAGGAGATTAAGGAGGCTGAGGACACCTGTCACAAGGGAGGCCCACAGGAAGGAGGCAGAGGACACCACAAGGAAAGGAAGCAGCTCCTGGTGGGGACCCAATTATTAGGGGATAGAAACTGGGGAGCAGGGAAAACTGAAGTAAGGTGCCTGCCTGGTGCCATGGCTTGAGGGACAGGAGCGCATCCTCAGGATCACGAGAACAGCTGCACGGGAGTCTGAGCTGGACGTCATTGTCCACCTAGGGACAAATGACTTGGCTCAACATGAGATTAGAGCAGTGCAGAAGGACTTTGTAGAACTGGGGAGGGGCCTAAGACAAGTAGCACACACAGTATCCTTCTCAGAGGTGCTGCCTGTCAATGGCATGAGTGAGGCGAGGGTACTTTGCACCATGCAGTTTAATGAATGGTTGAAAAAAATGGTGTGGAACACAGGGGTTTGGCTTCATTGGGGACTGGGGTTCCACCTGGAGGGACACCAGCCTATACTGGCAGGATGGTCTGCATCTGTCCAGGAAGGGAACAAGTCTTTTGAGCAATCGGTTTAAATGCTTCATTGGCAAGCTTTTAAACTAGTCAAGGGGGAGGCACTGATAAGCAGCAGGAAAATCCCAGCCTCTCCCTACAAAACAGGGTACTAAATGAGAAAAAGACCAAGGTAGAAAGGTCAGTGGGGGATGCTGCAACTGAAGGTAAAGCCATCAAAAAATAGAAAGCAATGAGTACCAATGCCCATAGTCTGAGTAACAAGCTTCCTGAATTAGTGGCCTTGATGGAGGAGGAACATCTGGATATCGTAGCAGTCACAGAAACATGGTTCACACAAAACCATGACTGGGACGTAAACATACCAGGATACACTATCTACAGGAGGGACAGAGAGGGTAATAGAGGAGGAGTAGTAGCTCTTTACATAAGGGAAGGAATCAAAGCAGCAGAACAAAAGGGAAAACAGGGAGGAGAAGAAGCACTGTGGGTAAATTTGGAGACCGGCAATGGCACCACTAACCAGCACAGGGTTGTATACAGACTTCTTCTCAGGGGAGAAATGGACAAGGAAATGATAGAAAGTATACTTAGTAAGGCAGAAAAAGGGAGATATTGCTGATGGGCGATCTGAATATGCCAGATGTTAACTGGAGTGCAGTTGCAGCAGCCACTTCGAAGAGTGGGGTTATTCTAGATGCCCTACAGGGGGCATGCCTTAGACAACTAGTATTGGAGCCCACTCGAGAGGGAGCAATCTTAGACCTGGTTCTCTCAAATGGAGATGAGGAGAGGATCATAGATGTAGAAGTGGGTAGCCATCTGGGAACTAGCGACCATCGAACAGTATGGTTCACAATAAACACAGCAATAGAGTCAAGCCATACAAAGGCAAAAGTACTGGACTTTAGGAGGGCTGACTTTGCCAAAATGGGTGAGTGCCTAAGGAATGCACTAGCAAATGGGCAGGAAGGAGGGGTGGAAGAACAATGGGAATAATAAAAACTGCCATCACAGAGGTAACTAGCCTTTGTGTGAAGCAATAAAACTAAACGATGTAAGAAACCACTATGGTTCTCAAAGGAAGTGGCAGTGAATGTTCAAGAGAAAAAGAAAGCTTTCAGGAAGTACAAGGAATCACAGAAGGAGCAGGACAGAGAACTGTATCAGTTAAAGCAAAAGGAAGCTGGGAAGGCAGTCAGAACAGCAAAGGCCTAACTGAGGAAAAGATAGCCAACTCAGTTAAGAAGGGATGAAAACCTTTATAGGTACATCAGGAGCGAAGGAAGACCAAGGGAGGAAAGTGAGGCTTCATAAGAGGAGGGTGGGCAGAGGGTGACTGTGAAAAGGCAGAGATACTAAACAAATATTTTGCTCTGTATTTACAAAGGAAAAGGGGAGGTACCTAAAACAAACAGTAGAAACACTCTGGATACAGAAGTTGATAACAGCCCATTTACAGAAGAAAGGGTTCTGAAAGAACTCTTAAAACTGAAGGTGGACAAAGCAATGGGGCCCGATGGGATTCATCCCAGAATTCTAAAAGAACTAAGGGTGGAATTAGTGACACCACTGACTACCCTGTTTAACAAATCATGGGAGGATGGGGTGGTACCCGAGGACTGGAGGAGGGCAGATGTGATTCCCCTTCACAAAAGTGGGAGCAAGGCAGAAGCAGGAAACTACAGACCTGTTAGTTTAACCTCAGTGGTAGGGAAAATTATGGAATCACTTCTGAAGGAAAGAACTGTTGAGTATCTAGAGGCCAGAGGGGCACAGGACCCAAGGCAGCATGGATTCACAGCGGGAAGATCATGCCAGACAAATCTGATAGATTTCTTTGACTGGGTGACCAAAGTAGTAGATCAGGGAGGGGCTGTGGACATGGCCTACCTAGACTTTAGCAAGGCATTTGACTCAGTCCCACACAAAGACTAATATACAAGTTAGCCAGCCTGGGTGGGTCCCAAGATGACAGCCTGGGTAAGAATTGGCTGGAGAATAGGACACAGAGTAATAGTAAATGGAGTCCACTCTGAAGAAAGGGGTTACTAGTGGGGTCCACAGGGTCAGATTAGGACCAGTCCTCTTCAATGTCTTTATAAGCGACATTGCAGAGGGACTGGAAGAAAAGTATGTCTCTTTGCAGATGACACAAAGATCTGCAACACAGTTGATGCACAAGGTGGGGTGGAAAGGATGAAAAGGGACTTGGCAAGGTTAGAGGAATGGTCAAATGTATGGCAGCTTAGATTCAATGCTAAGAAGTGCAAGGTAATGCACCTGGGAAACAAAAACCAGGGAAGAGTACACAATGGGGGTGAGATACTAACAACAACAAAAATGGAAAGGGACCTGGGGGTAGTCATATCAGATGACCTAAAGGTGGGCAAGCAATGTGAGAGGGCAGCAAGGAGGGCTGGGGGGATACTGGGATGCATAGGGAGAGGCATCACCAGTAGAAAACAGGAAGTTATTATCCCTCTGTACAGACAGCTGGTCAGACCCCATCTGGAGTACTGTGTGCAGTTCTGGAGACCCAGTCTTCGCAAAGACAGACAGGATGGAAGCTGTCCAGAGGAGGGCAACTAAAATGGTGCAGGGTCTGCACCAGAAGACATATGAAGAGAGACTAAAGGAGCTTAATATGTATAGCCTTGAGGAAAGGATGGAGAGGGGGGACATGATAGAAACTTTCAAGTACCTCAAGGGAACCAACAAAGTCCAAGAGAGTAGCATCTTTCAAAAAGAGGTGTGCAAGAACAAGGGGCACAATTTGAAGATAGAGGGGGCGGCTCAGAGGTAATTTGAGGAAGTATTTTTCATAGAGGTTGTGGATGCATGGAGCGGCCTTCCGGAGAAGGAGTGGTGGAGTCAAAAACAGTTGTGGAATTCAAGCATGCATGGGACAGTCATAAGGCAATTCTAGGGGTTGGGGGTAGAAAGAAGTAGGCTGCTGGTTAACTAGGATCTGCAGCTTATCCAGTAGGCAGGGAAATGGGCAGACTGGGTGGGCCAAGCGGTCCTTATCTGCCGTCAAATTCTATGTTTCTATGTCGGGTAGAATGAGCTCTTAACCCTTTGGGAGGCTCCTTGCCCAACTCATAGCACAGACCTATGTGTGATGTGATCCATCTTGCAATGGTCCATTTGGCTGCAGGTCTGCCAGAAGTGGCTTCAACGTAGGTGACAAACAGCTGGCGAACCTCTCCACGAATTTCCACCATTCTTTCCTTATAGTAGGAGAGAGCACATCTCAGGTCCAGAGTATGGAGCCTGTACTTGGCATCCGAGATGTAGTTAGGGTAGTATACTGGCAGAGTCAACACCCAATTAAGGTGAAACTGAGACCACCTTCTGAAGGAATTTCGGGTGGGGGCGCAGGACAACTTTGTCCCTGTGAAAGACCAGATAAGGGGAGTCCACCGAAAGCGCCTGGAGCTCCCCTGTCCTTCTGGCTGACGTGATAGCCACCAGGAAGGCAGTCTTCCACGACAAGTGTGAGAGCTCACACTTGTGCATGGGTTCGAGTGGCTTGCCCATGAGCTTTGCCAAAACCAGCAAGAGATCCCACGGAGGTGGAGGTTCACGCACCGGAAGGGATATGTGATCCAAGCCTTTGAAGAAGCACCCAACCACTGTCGTCTGTGCCAATGTCGGCTGACCAGCCCACGCCCAGTAAGCAGAAATGGCTGCTAGGTGCACCATAAGGGTCGAGGACCATAGACCCCCTTTGGAGAGAGACCAAAGGGGGTCTAGAATGTTAGCCACAGAGCAGGATAAGGGGTCCAGACTCTTACCCTGACACCAAATGGAAAATCTCTTCCATTTGAAAGCAAAACATTTCCTGGTCGATCCCTTGCGAGATGCCTCCACCCCAGTGTAGACATCCTCAGAAAGACTCAGAGCCTAGAACTCTAGCCACTCAAGTACCAGGCTGCGAGGTGCAGGGATTGAAGGTCCGGATGGAAGACCTTCCCCTGGTTTAATGATATCAGGTCTGGGCGTGTGCAAAGCCGCTCTGGGGGCCTGCAGCTGAGGAGAGCTGGATACCAGAATTGGCACGGCCAATCTGGGGCTACCAGGATCACCTTCGCCTTGTCCCTCCTCACCTTGAGTAACACCTTGTCTATCAAGGGAAATTGAGGGAAGGCGCAGAGGAGGCCTGGGGTCCACGGCCTCAAAAAGGCATCCCCCTGCAGCGAGCCCTGTTGAGGGGGGGGTGGGCATGGTACAGACTCAGCTTGGCATTCTCCCTGGAGGCAAACAGGTCCATCAACGGTTTGCCCCAATGGGAAAACAGACTGTAAGCTACCTCTGAATGGAGGGACCACTCGTGGGATGTCTGGCCTAGGCGGCTGAGAGCATCCGCCAGTTGGTTCGAGACTCCTGCCACATGGATGGCTAGGAGATCCACCTCCAACCGTCTGACGAGGGTCCAGATGCGGAGTGCCTCCTTACACAGCAGACGGGAGTGCGTGCCGCCCTGTTTGTTGAGGTAGTACATGGTCGTGGTATTGTCTATCTGGTCTTAAACCACTTTACCCTGGAGCTGAGGAGCGAATGCTGACAGTGCCAGTCTGACTGCTCTGAGCTCCAACAGGTTGATGTGGCATCGGGATTCCTCAAGGGTTCAGAACCCATGGGCCCTGTTGTCCCCCATGTGGGCTCCTCAGCCCATAAGAGAGGCGGTCGTGAGGACGACAGTCTGCTCGGGGCAGACAAACGAGATCCCTTCCTGCAACCGTTCTGGGACAGTCCACCACTGGAGAGCGTCCCACATCTTCTGGGTTACCGTGATCAGCTGGTCGAATTGACCATGGCGCTGAGTCCACTGGGCGGCCAGCTCCCACTGGAGGGGGCGCATGTGCCACTTGGCCCAACGGACCACTGAGGTGCATGCCGCCATGTAACCCAGAAGGTGCAGAAAGTCCCAGGCAGGGCACAAGAGCCCAACCAGAAATGATCGGGCAAAGAAGGAAAGAACCTCTGCCCTGTCCACCGGGAGCCGGGCTCTGGCTTGACCAGAGTCGAGCTCTGCCCCGATGAAGCCAATCACCTGAGACGGCACGAGTTCCGACCTGGCCTCAGTGATCAGGAGGTCAAGCTGAGAGCAGGTTCAGAGAGCCAGATCCCTGGATCTCTCCATCTCCTGAAGGGAGGAACCTGCCAGAAGCCAGTTGTCGAGATAAGGGTAGATTCGAACTCCTTGACACCAAAGATGGGCTGCCACTACTGCAATGCACTTGGTGAAGATCCGCTGGGCCGATGACAGGCCGAACGGCATGGCTCGTAATTCGTACAGGGTCCCCTCGACCCTGAATGGAAGAATAGCTGGTGGGACTGACGGAATGGGACGTGAAAGAACGCGTCCTGCAGATCCAGAGAACAAAACCACGTTTCGCTCCAGGGATGGTATGATCTGGTTCAGAGTTACCATCCAGAAGGTGCGAGACCTGAGATACTGATTCAGGTCGTGGAGATGTAGGATGGGGCACAACCCCCCGTCCGCTTGGGCACCAGGAAGTACCTGGATAAAGCCTGGGTCACAGGCGGGATCCAGCACTGGAGCCACCGCCTCCTTGCGGAGGAGCTGAGCTATGTCGTCCCGAAGAGCAGACTGCGTGCGAGCTAAGATCCTTTCCTCTCGAGGGGCGCAGGCTCAGCTGGGCGGGTACTGCTCGAATTCCAGAGGCAGTCCTGCCCGATCACTTCTAGAACCCACCTGTCCGAGTGATATTGGGACCAGGCGGAAAGAAAGTGTGAGCCGACCCCATGGGAGGACCCAGGGCAGGCATGGCCAGGGGTAGGGTGGCAACCCCAACCCGTCCTGAGCAGGCTTAGAGGAGGAGGAGGAGGAAAGCTCCTGGACCAGCGCCTCTGCCTCCTTTACGGGGCTACTGAAGGCCCTGCTTGAGCCTAGGGTGCCAAGCTTGAGCCTGCTGCTGCTGACCTCCTTGATAGGAGGGCTGCCTGACCACAGGGGAGGACTGCCAGAAATGGCTTCCTCTTCTGCTGGTTCTTGCCGAGAACCCATAGCAGAAGTGGCATCACAGGTGACATTGGACTGTTCAATCGCTGAAGGTGGCTTGCCACTCCTGGGCGAACAAGTCAGTACCAAGGAAAGAGCACATCAACCTTTGTGCTGGGTATCTGCCAGAAAGGAGGATAACCGCAGCCAAGCCCTGCGGCGGGTGGCCACTGCGGCTGCTAAAGAGCAGGTACAAGAATCCCCGATGTCCAGGGCTGTCTGAAGCTGCTGTTTGGCGACCGCCAGCCCTGATCACGGACTTGCCTCACTGTGGTCTGCATGTCAGCATGGGAAGGCAAAGTACTTCTATTCAGTGAGCCTAGGATGGCATGGGAGAGGGGTGCCATGATTACAGCCGAACTGGCTGAGAAGACCCAAGGAAGAGCGCGTAGACCTTCGGGCAAGTGGTCCATGTTCTTGGACTCCTTGTCCGGAGTGTCGGTTGGTGTCAACTGAGCCTACCAGTATGTCTAAAGATGGAAGCAGTCACCAGGCTCTTAGCCAAGGATGTTCCGTGAATCCAAGTAAGGATCCTATAGGCACATATGATACTTACAGGCCATACAGGCAGACTGCAAAGGCAGGAGGCTGGATGCTGCCTCTGTAAGGATATCATCGTAAGGGGGTAATCCGCCTTTTTATGGCTAGACTCAGGGGCATTCCGGTGAAATGAGGGGAGGATGCCCTGAAAGGAGGAAGGACCTTCCTCTGAGGCCTGCAGTGACTCATCACCCGGATAAAAAAGCGGTGGCATCAATCTGAAAGTCTGACACAGGCCTCCCGCTATGCCCCGATACCGAGGCGGTAACAAACGATGTGGACAGGCATCGAGCTGACCGGACGGTCCCTTCAGAGCCCACGGAGGCTGTTTAGGCGGTTCTAATCGGTAGGACCAGTATGGGCTAGAATAACAGCCGCCCCACAGGCAGAGGAACCAAAGATTTTGGGTCCGAAGGGGTCGGTGTCTGCCCTTCAGGTGCAGGCCAAGTAATGGCTGGGGTGGAAGGCGTAGCCAGCCTCTGTCCGGCCAAAATCAGCTGTTGCTACATAAGATCCTCATAGCGTCTACGGAGTTTCCGAAGCCTCTCCTCGTCAGGGGAGGATGAGGACATGTGGCGGCGCCTCTTTTTTGAATGTCTGTGGCCTTTCTTCGGTTTTCCCGCCGAAGAAGACGACCAAGTCCTCAATCGAGACTGACTGGGTCGACCAGGATCGGGAGAAACCGGGCTCAGTGAAAGTCGAGGCTCCGGATCAATTCCCTTGATGGGGACACCTGAAGGAAGCATCTCGTCATCGGGGAAAGATAGCACAGGGGTCTTCTCTAAAGAATCGTCAACCGGAGTCTGCGAAATCGGCTTGATCGGCTCGAGAACAATCTCGGCCGGATCAGCAGATTTTTCTGTCTCTACCTGGCCAGAAAGAGATCTGTGAAGCCAGCAGCAGAGGAAGCGTGGGCGGGGAGTCAAGGTCACGGTGTCCTGGGACTCTGACCTCTCTCAGTCCCAGGAACATCTCCTTTTCAAGACGTTGGATCCTTGTCCCTCTTCCGAGGGTGGAAGGCGTGCGAGCCTGAGGGCGCCTCAACCCTGGTGGGGAAAAGACTGGCACATCTCCCTGAAGGAACCTGTAAAGGAAGAACAGAGGTTGAGAGGCACAAAGAAACTTCAGCTGGCCGAAGCTTGGGCAGCTTCTTTGAAGGCCTTCATCTGCTCTAGCTGCTCGGCGGATTCCACAGCCGCGGAAACCGCCACCTTGCTTCTTCGATTTCACCGGCAGGTTCCTTTCTCTTAAAGATACATACGGTCATCAAGAACATTGGGATGGAAAGAAGCCAAGCAAGGTACAGGTGCGTGGTGTCATGACCGACACCTAGGTAGTACACGCAGGTAAGGTGGGGATCGGTGTGACATTTTCTGGCCGCACATACACCGCGAAAACCGGGGACGACTTGTCCTCCATATCTGATGCTTACTATCGGAATCGAAAACTGACGATTCGAAAGATAAATTCGTAAAAACAGATTGTGAATCCAGGGCCTACGATGGCTAGAGTTAACACAGAGGAACCAGATTCTTCCAGCGAAAAAGAAGATCTGGCGTCATGGAGTGGAGCAGAGGTATTTACCACCTGGGTGGGTGAGAGAACCAGCCTGAAGACTTTCCAGCGAGATTTAAAGAAAAGGACATACCAAGAAGTGTGGATGAACAACATATCCACACTCCTAGAAATGATATTAAGAAATGCGCCGAATATTGTTTTAGCCCATCGACCTTTTAACAAAACCCGACTGGTCTGGTTGCACAACAGATGGAAGTATAGTCTCCAATCGGGAAGCAAGGGCTTTCGTCAAGATTTTATAATCTGCAGTGAGGAGTGAAATTGGCCTATACGAGGGCATAAGGGGGTTTTGCCCGTTTGGGCAACACAGTGATGGTTGCAGACCATGTGGATGGGGCAACTCACCCTCTGTAAACCTTCCTCTAGGGCATCAAACAGAGGCACCAGGACAGGATTCTCAAAAGACTTATAAAAATCAATAGGCAGGCCATCTGGCCCTGGTGCCTTCCCGCTTATTAGAGATTTCAATGCCACCCTCATCTCTTGAGCAGTGATAGTAGAGTCCAATTTCTTGGCGTCCTCCTCCTCTATCCTATCAAGGGTGCTTTATTGAAGAACTGGCTATAGTCCTCATGGGTGGGGGAACACTCAGAGGTGTACAACTGTTTGTAATAAGCTCCAAATGTATCCCCCATTTCTCTAGTACCCCTTATTATATTCCCCTGGTCATCTTGACTTTGACTTATAATTTATGCGGCCTCCCACCTCTTAAGCTGCCAGGCAAGGTATTGTCCAGCCCTATCCCCAAAGCACTGTCCCGCATTAGTAAGCAATATAGTGTGTTCCAATTGTGCACTAGTTAGGGTATTAAATTTCACTTTAACTTTTGAACAATACTGTATGGGGCAGTGAGGTTCAACATGTGCTTCCGTTCACTAGCGGCAATCTTACCCCAAGAAATTCTAATTCCCTAGTAGCAGTGTGTTTTGCTTGTACCACAAAGGAAATAGTCTGTCCTCTTACATATGCTTTCAATGCTTCCCAGTGCATAGTATGAGAGGTGTCACCCCGGCGATTAAATTTTTAAAAATTCCTGCAGCGCTACCTCCATATAAGTCGGGTTACTCTTGATTCTACAGAAGTTGATGAAGTTTCCAGGCCCTAGTGCTAGCAGTGGATCCTGTACCAGAGACATTACTATAATGGAGGGCATGATCAGATATTAAAATTGGCATATATCCTGCTCCCCCCAACCCCTGCCACTAGGACACTTGAAATCAACAACCTATCAATGCACGCATAGGACTAATGAACATGAGAATAAAGGCTATATTCCTGCCCCAAGGGGTTCAAATGGCACCATACATC
The DNA here is from genome assembly GCA_016271365.2 of Neoceratodus forsteri. Taxonomy (NCBI): domain Eukaryota; kingdom Metazoa; phylum Chordata; order Ceratodontiformes; family Ceratodontidae; genus Neoceratodus; species Neoceratodus forsteri. The sequence goes on along the minus strand of CM057449.1, from coordinate 363,178,211 downwards.
AACAAGGTCAAAATCACTTTGCAGTGCTTCCAATGCCTTCGCATTTTGGGATTTAAGTACTGGGGCTGTATTAGAATGGTCTAGAACAGTGTCAGGGACACAATTATAATCACCTCCCAGTATCCAGGGACCCTCCCAGCAGGACATATCCAAGGCCAATTTCTGAAAGAAACCTGGATTCTTTACATCTAGAGCATAAACTGAGACTACAAGATAATACCTTTACCCAGGACCTCCACCCACGCCCAGAGCATAGTGGCCAAATGGATCAACCCATGAATCCAAAATTTGTATCGGGATCCCTTGGGAGCCAAATAGAAACACCTGGGCTTTGGATGAAAAAGTAGAAGAGATCCAAGTACCACCCATAAAATCAGCTGTTTTTTGTGACTCTGAAGTAGAAAAGCGAGTCTCCTGAAAGAGAACCAATACTCCTTTCCATCGACAAATCTCCACTACAACCCTCTTACATTTCACAATAGACTTTAGGCAATTAATATTCCAAGAAATACAGTTAACATCATACCCCATCATGGGACTACAATCTACAGTAATGCAACATTCTGGTATGTAACATGTGAGCCACCACACTATTTTCCCCACTAAAAACGAACCACCTCCCCCCTCCCCAACCAAAGATTTCACCCAGAGCTCCCCAACAGTATAGCCAGAGCAACTGGACCATCAATAGTGTCCTTCAATATGACCCCAACCCAGCATGCACTGGTATCAGCAAATTAAGGTGCCTCCAGGGTGGCGCCATCCTCTCTCTCATAAGTGAAAAGGACTGTTGAGCAGAGTTCCTGTAACCCAGGCATCTCCATAAGGTAGGGGTCTCCCCCACCCTCCAGAACATAAACATTAACAAAGCCCCATGACCATCCAAACAGGATTGGGGCATCTCCCACACGGGTATGAACCCGCCAGCACTCCCAAAACAAACCATAGGCAGACGAAACCCAGCCTGCTCATACTGCTAGCCATTCTGGTGGAAAGGGGGTATGGCCCCTATAGCAACAAACAATACTCAAGCAGCTGTATAAACTAGAATGTAAGGTAGAACAAAAGGTTATAGTCTACTAAACATCAACTCTGTTAAGGCCAACTCTAAATAAATAGATTAATAATATAAACATTATGGTTGGCCTGTAACAGTTGTTACTATATCACCAAGGTCCTATTTAGTCCCCACATGTCAATATTATGTGGAAATGTCCACTATCACTGCAATAAAAGACCCAAATACAGGTGTGCACCATACTAGACTTAAAAATATAACCCATGCCTTCTGTCAATATTACAGGTCTCTCACCATAGACCATATGCCTGACCCAACCCACACCAATGCCTTCCTGTCAGCCCTAAAACTTCCTAAACTGAATCAGGACCAGCAGAACAGCTGATGATGCCGATTAGCTGCAAGGAACTGATGCTGGCCATTTCTAAATCTAAAAGCATGAAGGCACCAGGCCCAGATGGATTCGGGACGGAATTTTACAAGGGCACAGCACAGTTAATTTGTTAGCTACTGCGGTGTACCTTTTAACGAAGTCCTTCTGGGAGATGTCCCACCGCTTAGTTGGTCGATGCAACAATTTCACTTATACCAAACCAGACAAGGACCTTTACAATGTGGCTTTTATAGGCCAATCTCGGTGCTTAACATAGACTATAAATATTTTATGTCCATCTTAGCCCATAGGGTGGATGCAATTCTCAGACACTGATAAACCTGGATCAGACAGGCTTTGTGAGTTCCAGATCCACCTCAGACAATACTCAAGAGCCTGCATCTAGTGCATGCAATGCAAACACGCAAACAGTTAGCAGTTCTTCTCAGCCTTGATGCTGAGAAGGCTTTTGATAGGGCGTCGTGGCCCTTTCTTTTCTCCACCCTCGCCGCGATGCGGTTCCCGGGCTCCTTTGTGGCTATTCTTAGGGCAATATATTCCTCCCCTCAGGCATGTGTGAAGGTATCAGGTCATCACTCTGACTATTTCTCCTATACAGGGGAACACATCAGGGTTGCCCCCTGTCCCCTGGCTTGTTTGCCATCTTCATTGAGCCCTTTGCCCAGGCAATCAGACTGTCACCCGATCTCGAGTGCAAATGATGAAACAGAACACCTGATAGCCTCTATGCAGATGATGTCCTATTATACCTTACTGACCCCACACAATCCATCCCCTGGTCTTTCAAACCCTGGAAGAATTTGGGGCACACTCAGGCTACTGGCTTAATACCAGTAAGACTGACGCCCTCACTTTTCATTATACACCACCTGAGACCCTCAAGATGCGATACCCATTCCGATGGGCGATCTCCAAGTTGAAATATCTGGGCATTTTTCTCTCCCACAGAGCCGAAGATGCCCTGAATAATAACTTTCAACCCTTTACAGCACAGCTGAAGCACGATCTCGGGAGATGGAACATCCTCCCTCTGAACATGATCCAGAGAATAGACGTGGTGAGGATGGTGATCCTCCCAAGGGCCCTCTATTTCAGAATGTCCCACTTAATCTACCTTATAAATTATTTCACGTCTGGAACAAAGCTATTTCCAGGTTTGTTTGGGCAGGCAGACTTCCCAGGATGAAACTGAAAACTCTCTTCCTCCCTAGATCACAAGGAGGTCTTGCAGTCCCAAATCTTAAACAATATTACTGGGCTTCACATCTGTCCTTTATAACGCATTGTCTGGTCGGAATACCCCAGTCCTGCTGGAGTGAAATTGAGGAGGGTACCCTCTCACAACATGATTATCAAAGGCTTATTATCTATAAAAACCCTCCCTCGCTGGGGCAGCTTACTCAGAACCCCTGGATTATACATCAAATTAAAGTCTGGCACTCAGCACGCAGATCGCTTAAGCTCGCCCCTTTTCTAGTGCTGATTTGCCCAATAGACCTTCTAGAGAATTTTCTCCCAGCCCTACAAGACCACATTCCCACCTCACGGGTTTTCTCAGCTTCTGAAAGGACCCTTTTTAGGATTTTGGGACACTTGTGGGAATTCCAGTTACGCCTAATCAGACTTTTTGGTACCTACAACTAAGACATTATTTGAGGCTCTCCCTCGGTCGCTCAACCCCTGGGGAATGCCCACACGATTCAGACACTCCAGCAAGCACTTAAAACCAAGATGTTAACCCATCTCATTTCGGTCCATATAAATCCCTGATGGAAATATCAGGTGGAAACATAGATGTTATAAGGGAGAAGTGGAATGGGGAGCTGTGTTCCCAAATAACCCCACAACAGTGGGGCACAGTATGCCAATTTTCAGCGAGAATTACTTGTTCCCATACATGGAGTTTTTTTTCATGACAAATATTGATAAGATTTTTCCGGACTCCAGTAATAACAGCTCACTATAATAACTTAGGTGCTGCGGTCTGCTGGCGTCAATGTGGAGAAAGTAATCCCCACCATTCCCACGTTCTCTGGTTATGTCCAAGGTTACCACCTTTCTTCCAGGGTTTGTGGGAGGAATTTGAGAGACTGTTTGGACTCGCCCCCTACGGGTGAATTCTTTATCTTACATGTGTTACCACAAGACTTGTGTAACCCCACTACCAGTACTTGTTGGGAATCTGCCTGCTCGCAGCTTAAAAGGCTATTACTAAACGCTGGTTCACTGCAGTGATTCTTCCACTCCAGGATTGAAGGAAATAGTCAATCTATATAGATCTGAGAAGATTACATACAGCCTAAATGATAGGGCAGAGGCCTGCTCCATCAAGTGGAATAGATGGATTTTATATATCATGTCCAAGGACCCACACTTTGTCCCTAAACACTCACTCCACTTCATCTGGACTCTGGGAATATACTGAAAGGTAAACTCCAGAAGAAAAAGAACCAGTGTAGGGAATGAGAGGAGGGCTCAGAGAATAGAACAGGGTTAAGAAGTATGGATATGGGAATTGTAGGTTCGGCTCATCCATGAACACAAAACCATGATTAAGTGAATCTAAAGTTGCATGAATGATGAATGATATTGTACCATTATATGAACTGTAACCTTGTCAAAGTAATCAATTACAATAATGTAAATTGTGACTGAAGAAATGATAAAATCTTTTAATAAAGACTATATTTGCAAAAAAAAAAAATCTTAAACCATCGCAGATAAGATCAAGCTGGACTTTAGGAAGCATGGCATCTTAAGATGCTAAATCGGCCTGAAGGCTCACTAATATTGCACTGTGAGATGGGGTTCTGGGGGAGAAGAGTACTTTATGTCTGTGTGGTTTCTGTTGTTGTATCTTGCATTTCAGTACTGAGGGACTTCAATGCCTGGATGGATGATGAAACCTCGTCCTTGGTCAACAGCTCCTCCACCTGATGGGCCTCTTACAGGCAGTTGCCTCTGCAACCTGTCTACATGGTCATACTCAATCTGGTATTCTCACTGGGGCTTGACACAAGTGAGAGTGAAGACTGATCCAGTTTTCTGGTTGGATCATGCTGTGTAATTCTCTCTGGGGTCCCTGGTTTTAATATCCTCATGAGATGGTCTAGTGTTGCCCAAAACTTAATTTGGAGCCTCACAAACTCCAGGCAGTTGATGTCTCTGTACGATGACCGCTTGTGCTCAGGGGGGCAGAGAAAGCCATGGAGTGCTACAATGGCTCTTATGACTGCACTTGAGTAAGTAGCACCCTTCAGGTGTCCACCCTTGACCTCCCGCTGCAGTTCACCATGGTATTATGAGGAAAGCAGTTCAAGACTAAAGAACAGAAGGTAGAGTTTTCCTGGCAGAGCTACCATTCTGTAGATGGCAAACTGGTTCACAGAACTCACCACAGTGACTATCAGAGGGCAATTTCCTTGAAGGAAAAAAAGTTTCTATCAAGGACCACTGCTGCAAGAAAGAATCTGCCAGCTCAGCTCTTCACACCATACAGAGGTTACAAATCCCTCTGTCTGCAGTCCAAATGAGCTTTTTCTGCAGAGAAGTGCAAAGAATTTAGTAGAGTCTTCCTAGAAATGGTTTCGTCCATTTGAACTGGAATTACTTCAAGCGGACTGTCTTGGGATGGTGATATCAAGGGCAGGAGGGGCAATGATGACCTGCCGTCCTGGGTGGAGTTCCAGATAGCTGCAGAAGAGGCAGTGGTTTGGGTGATAAAGTCTGCATCCTACTTACTGTTTGTGGAGCCCTGGGCCTACTTGTATGCTTGCTGGTAGTCTCTTGACTCCCTAAGGTCAGTATATACTGATACTCTCTGTTGTTCCCTGAGGGAGGGTGTTTTTCCATCAACTCTGAAAAGGACAATGGTGAATCCCCTCAAGAAACCATCTTTGGACCCAGACAATCTGGTCAACTACAGACCCATCTCGAACATTCCCTCCTTGGGAAGGCTATCAAGGTAGCTGCAGCACAGCTTCAAGCTCTCCTGGAGTGCTATTAGCATCTACAAACCTCTCCAGTCAGGGTTTAGGCCCCCCACAGTACTGAGATCGCTTCAGAGTAATGCATGATCTCCTCATGACAAGAGTCCAGGGGCTTTATTTTATTTTGGTTCTCTTGGATCTTTTGTCGGTGTTTCACATATGCAGCATGGTGTCCTGACTGATCACTGACGAAATCATATGGAACTCACTGGCACAGTTTTATGCTGGTTTGAGTCCAACATTACTGGAAGAGCGCAGCAGGCAGCCCAAGGTAATTACATCTCCGGGGCGGCTGCGGTATCCTGTGGAGTTCCACAAGGCTCGATCTTGGCTCCCACGCTGTTAGACGTGTACATGTTGCCACTGGATGAGATCACTAGGTAGTACGAGGCCAAGTTTCATTGTTATGCAAGTGATACTTCGCTCTGTTTTGCACTGATAAGTTTCATGCAGTTTCGGTGCTGGGGTGGTGCCTACAAGAAAATCAAAGACTGGATGGTCTCCAACTGGCTGCATCTTAACTGGCAAAAACTGAGGTTATGCCTGCTGATCCAGGTCAACATGGGTCAGAAACAACAAGTGGTAGCCTTTTACCATCACTGAATAGTCAGTCACTGAGCTATGGATGAGGTTAAGAATCTGGGCATTGTTCTGGACTGCAAGTCAACACTAGAACATCAGGTGTCAATGGTAGTCAGGAACAGTTTTTACCATCTACGTAATGTCACCTGGCTCAAGCCATATCTTGCACTAGTCAATTTGGAGAAGAGCCACATCTTTGTCACCTCTAGACTACAGTACAGCAATGCTCTTATTTATCTGGAAGTTTGATGCGACACCTGCAGTTGGTCCAGAATGCTGCAGCCTGACTGATGATGGGAACTTCACAAAGGGATCAAATTATGCCAGTGCTGCGCAGTCTACACTGGCTGCCTGTAAGGCGGTGCATCATCTTCGAGATACGTTTAACATTCAAGACCCTACCCAGTCTGGGCCCAAGTTACCTGAAAGACCCCTTAATGCCCTACATTCCCACCTGCCCACCCTAATCCATCGATAGAGGTTTGTACCAGATCCCCTGCTCTTGCTTAAAGCAACTGGGAGGGGCGCAGCCTTTGGGGAGGCTGCCGCCTCCTCTGGAACTCTTTGCTGGAGGCAGTTAGATCTGCTTGCATGGTGGGGGCTTTTAGGCACCTACTGAAACGTCTCTTTGCACAGGCCTCATAGCGGTTTGGTTTCATACATGTTTTATTGTACTGTTTTATGCTATTCTTACATTGTAAGGTGCTCAAAGCATTTTGGATAGGGTGCAAACAAATGAAACTGTCTTAGCCTTGCCTGTTATCTTAAAGAGCTGTGTACTGACCAAAACTAATATTAGTTTTAAAAGCAGTCAATCATTACCTTTTATATCTGAAGTACTTTTTCCTTTCCTTTTCCCTTTGTTTAATTAGAAAACTATTTACCCGATGTTCATAGGTGCGATACGTGGGACAGTACTCTGCCTGGCAGCTGACGTATCAATCCATCTCTATTCCCGCTCCACTATATCAGCACTGTGACCTCACTCACTAATATAACTGCTGCTTAGAAAAACTGGTGTCAATGTTAGAGATATCCTATCCTTACGATGTGGTGGTGGGGGGTTGATATAGATATGTCAGCTGCCAGACTAAGCTGTTCCACACATCCACATAGAAGATGTTCTAATGTGCAAGAAGAAAAAGAAACATACTTCAGAAATAAAAAGTTACAACTAACTACTAAAAATCTCATTTTCTTGTCTGCCAGTTTTGGCTCCACTAGCTCTTTAAATTAAGGCTCTCTAGTCCTTTGGTGTATCCAGAGTAGGTTTGGTACCCAAGAAGTCTCGTCCCTAAAATCTGAGCCTATGTTAAATTTAGTTGGGTCATTTTGAAGATGACGCCCAACACCCAAGTTAACTCTGCAACTCTCTCCCACTCGCTCACTTAGGCCCTGTCCACTACACCTGAAAACACCCTCTGCAACATTACAGTGTGCCTATAACGGTGCTGTGACGGTTAGCATTTACACTGGTAACGTTACAGAAGGTGTTTTCGAAACAGGTTTCAACAACTGTTAGTTGGTGGTTTCAACAATGGTTTCTGTAACATTTTCAGTACTGTAACGTTACAGAGCTCCATGTAAATGCACAACCGTGTAGCCTCCGGTCTGCCAGCATACCGTAATGTTTTGCAGCGGCTCCATGATGCCAGCTCCCAGCATGGGAGGCAAATACAGAACGGAGCACATCAATCCACTCCAGACAATTCACTCCCATGTCGTTACACACCTCAGACAACCCACTCCCCATCAACCTGCCCCCATGAATTCATCCCTTAACAGTTACTGCTGTAACCCCAATTGCAAATACACACACACACACACACACATATATATATATATTTATTACACACACACACACACACACACACACACACCACTGACCACATAGGACAGACAACCACCTGCTGTTCCCTCAACACTCTCGCTCTTTCAGGCTGTTATGCCCTTCATTTGTCTCTGTATGCAGTCTGTGTTCACTGGTGGTGGCGTCATAACATATATATAAAAACAACTGAATGATGCTCTCCAAAACCCCACAGAGGATGAGCCATGACTATCGGCTCCCACTGACTGCCACCGTGAATATGTCCTTACAGTTTCAGTTCGATATGGACAGCTGCTGAGTTCAGGTGAAAGGTAAAACAGGGGACATATTGGGTATGTTACAAAACTAATACACAGCTACAATCCACACCTCTGTGTTGCAGCTCTCACTCTGGTAGGCAACTGTACTCTGTTTCACAAGGAAAGACATGCTGAGCATACATGCCCGTGTCCAGCAACCAGAGCCTGGGAAGGATGGCACAGTTGGAAGGAAGGGGGCAGGCAGAGTTTGCAGCAGCTGTGACCAAGGAAAGGGTGGGTTAGGGGCAGAGAAAGAGTAGGCAGGAGCCAGCAGGGGAGAAACGGGAACTGGACGTACAGCTAGCACGGTGACCTCCTGGAAGCCCAGCTCAATAAGTTCCTTATCTCTGCACCACAACTTCTGCAGGAGCATACTGACCCAGCATAACATACTGGAGTGAGTTAGCGGGAGCAGAATTGTCGGAGTGGGTAGTTGAGGAAGCGAATACATGTGAGTGAATAGTCATGGACCCAATGCTGCCACAGGATGTCTTGCAGATAAGTCTGTATCTGTATGCAGGCAATACACAGTCAGGTGCCCTTATGTGGTGTGGTCAATTCTGCACTTTGCAGCTGCTCCTCTGCCACAAGCTCATGGAAGTGTGGAGTAGTGTGGATTGCGACTATTGCAGAACTTGTGGCAGAGGAGCTGCAGCAAAAAGGTGCAGATGTGCCCCATACCACATAAGGGCACCAGACTGTTTATTGCCTGTACTTACAAATAACTTATCTGCAAGACGTCCCATGGCAGCATTTAGTGGTAACTGAAGCAGGGGAGCAGTGACCATAGCAGCCCACAGAACTGAAGTGCTGGAAGCGCTGCTCCCAAGGAGTTTCCCTGCAGCAGCTGCACCAATAACCTCAGCATAGCACTATGGCATTCACATGCTTGGGACTCAGTAGTGACATTGTGCTGGGGAGGATATACAGGGGATGGGAATGGTACTCTGCAAAGTAATGCATCATGGGATGTGCACAGCTCTACACAGGTTGGTAACAGTTACAGATCCATTTGCAGTGGGGACAGGCTGTAACGTTTTGAAAATGTTCTCACATATTGTGTGGACACCAACGTTTTCAGTCTAACGTTTTCAAAACGTTAAGAGATTTCAGGTGTAGTGTGGACAGGGCCTTGCATGTGTTGCTGTTCCCCGCACTATAGACTCAGACTTTGTTATGGGACAAAATCCATCTTTTACATTACTTACGGTATGGGGTAGTGATTGAATGTGAAACATGCTACGTTATTTATGTATGACAGTTCAATACTTCTATGCTTTTCAGCTACAAAAGTTTCCATTTTATTATTTCTGTATGGTGCTTACATTTAGGTACCTTCATGGGAAAAAGTGAGATTCTGCAAGGGAAGGGGGAGTGAAGTGACGTCACTCTCAGTGTTAAGCATATGATTATTCTGTGGACCCATCAGCCAGTAGTTAGCTAGTTAAACACGGATACATATTCAATACAGGGTCCAGTGAGTGTGGCACCCTTCAGGCAGAATTTTGTTAATTTTAATGGGTAAAATGTGATCTGTTGTACCAGCCTATATACTGCAAAATACGGGGCGTTGCTCCGCGTGTACCTAATGCAATAATATTGCAAGACTGACTGTACACTGTGCCTGCTGTGGCTCATTTTTTGGAAAAATCTTTTGTAAAACTAACAACCACATGCCTTCTAATTGAAGCTGAAAATTCTCTCACTAAAAAAGCCACCTGTAACTGCTAATACAAACATGGTTACAACTGCCAATGCACTCTTGTACTATACTGCGTTTCACATATAATGCACTTGGCTACTGCACAACATAATTCCCATTTATCTGCACTTTTATTTGAAGTTTCTTTTTGCCAGCAGTTTTTATTTTTTTTTATAACTGCCAGAATCATTAATATAACGCGTACGGTTGCCCAGCATACCTACCAAGTATCCAAAACACAAAGATTTAATAAAAGCAGGGTCATCCAAGGGATCAGTGCACATAACTATGAAACCAGAGATTCCAGGTCTGAATATCACTACAGTCACTGACTCAGTGCGGGACGCTGAGCTGATTACTTGACCTCGCCTGAGCTTCAGTACTTTCAACTGTAAAGGTAAATAGAAGGAATGCCTCCCCCATGCCATTCGCATTCCTGGGAAATCAACCAAGCCAACTACAGAGCTGTGCTTTACAACCCCTCCTCACCCTCGCTCTGAAATAAAGGGAACAAACCCCTCAGCCAATATAACCAGAACCCTGCTGTACTACAGACACTTCTAGTACACAAACAAGATGCGCTGATAAGCTGTAAAAGTCTGGACATGCTTCATTACACAGACTGCCATATCTTACCTCTAGAAGACAAAGTCTCTGGTTCTGCAGATGCAAGCGATTTGGTACTCCTCTCATTTGGCAGCACAGACTGTTCCATTATGGAGCACCTTTTCCGCGAGGGGCCAGTCTCACAGGTGAGACAGTAATTCTTGCTCCATTACTTTTCTGTTCCTTCACTTCCAGGTTATCAGTATGGGAAGGTGACAACCCGTCTGCAAGGCTCTGTTCTTCAGCATTACTTCTGACTGGAGATTCAAATTCAGACCGGCCTTGCTGGTTTGGGAACTGGGCACCCACTTTCTTCATTTCTGCACCATCACTGTGGACCATAAAATCCATCCCATTTTTTGTCACAAATGTAGAGGCATCTCCCTCGTGCAAATTCATAAAGATGGGGCTTCCTTTGGAGAATCCGGGATTGGATTTTACTAAAGGGCTGGGAAAGATCTCCTCAAAACTAAAGGGGAGAGAGAAAAAAAAAAAAAAAATGAGACAAAGCCGATTCCACCCCCTTCCGCCCAAAAAGAATTTCAGCTACCCATTACACATAGTGTAGTCTTGCTGCTTCCCAATTTGATAGCTGATTGGACAAACACAGGAAGGTGAACTCACTTGCTCAAAGTCACAGAGAACTTGTGGGTGCAGAAGGACGAAGGACTGCAATCTTGGATCACCCACTTCATAATTCAGTGATCTAACTAAATGGCTAAATGTTTGCCTCCCATCCCATCCCCCAAAATCAAAAACACCTCACTGTTTGCATGCTCACCTCAAGAATGCTATAAAATCAAATAATGTTTAGTGAAACACAAAAACTGCATTAGGGATTTTCATTTTCCTGGGGCGGGAGATGGAAGAGAAATGATCCCCATATCTAGGACTGTTCTCATCAGGGTAAGAAAAAACAAAAAAAACAGGTTACTCACCTGTAACAGTAGTTCTAGGAGTGGTATATGTTGTTCATCCACACCCTTCGGCATGTCCCTTTCACTTTGATTAACTGGAAGTCTTCAAGCAGCCTCTTCCCACCCACCATGGTGGTATATACCTCGGCTCCGCCCTATGACCCCAGATCTTAGCCCACTGGAAGCTAGGTTGTGTGCATCCACAGCCGGGGAGGTCGGGGGGGGTCCATGTGGATGAACATATACCACTCCTAGAACTACTTTTACAGGTGAGTAAATACAGGTTACTCACCTGTAACAGGAGTTCTAGGAATGGTATATGTTGTTCATCCACACTTATTGGCAGGTTCCTTGCCGCTTTAAATCTTGCCGGGAGGTCTTCAAGCTGGCTCCTCCCACCCACCGGGTGGTAAAACTCTTAGCTCCGCCCCATGATGCCAGATCTGGCCGCTGGAAGCTCAGGTTGTGCTTGTCGAAGCGGGGGAGGTCGGGTGGAGTCGTGTGGATGAACAACGCCATTCCTAGAACTCCTGTTACAGGTGAGTAACCCATTTCTAGGGACATGGATATGTTGTTCATCCACACTTATTGGCAGACTCCTAGCAGTTCTCCGGGAGGAGGGAGGCAAGGAGCACATCCCCTACTTAGGGAATAAAGACTGGAGAACCGAGGCCCCAAAACCAGCATCCCGGCGTGACTCAAGGTCGATGTGGTAATGGGTAATAAAGGTGTGTGCTGACTTCCAGGTAGCAGCCCTGCAGATTTCCTGGATAGGGACGTCCCTGGAAGCAGCCACCGATGCAGCAGTATGAGGGTAGAATGAGCTATTATCCTCTGGGAGGCTCCATGCCCGCCAACTTATAGCGATCTATGCAGGAGGTGACCCACCTGCCTATCAATCCGCTTGGCTGCAGGTCTGCCAGGTGCGGCTTCAGCGTAGGTGACAAACAGCTGGCGAACCTCTCCCCGAATTTCAGCCATGCGCTCCTTATAATAAGCGAGCGCCCTTCTAGGGTCCAGAGTATGGAACCTATATTCGGCCTCCGAGGTGTGATTGGGGTAGAACACCGGCAGAGTCAGCACCTGGTTAAGGTGAAACTCCGACACCACCTTCGGAAGGAATTTCGGGTGGGGGCGCAGGACAACCTTGTCCCTGTGGAAGACCAGGTAAGGAGACTCTATGCAAAGCGCCTGGAGCTCTCCCATCCTTCTGGCTGACATGATAGCCACCAAGAAGGTGGTCTTCCACGACAAGCGAGAGAGATCACACCTGTGCATTGGTTTGAATGGCTTGCCCATGAGCTTTGCCAGTACCAGCAGTAAATCCCACGGAGGTGGAGGTTCTCGCACCGGAGGGAAAATGTGATCAAGGCCTTTGAGAAAGCGCCCGACCACCTTTTCCTGCGCCACCGACTGCTCCCCGGCCCGTGCCCAGTAAGCAGAGATGGCTGCCAGGTGCACCTTTAGGGTCGTCGACCTAAGCCCTTGACTAGAAAGGACCAGAATAGTCCAAAATGCTTGCCACAGAACAGGAGGAAGGGTCCAAGCCCTTGCCCTGACACCAAATGGAGAATCTCTTCCATTTGAAGGCGTAGCATTTTCTGGTCGACTCCTTACGGGACGCCTAACAACTTTGAGGACCTCGTCGGAAAGACCCAAGGCCTGGAACTCTAGCCGCTCAGGAACCAGGCTGTCAGGTGCAGGGATTGAAGGTCCGGATGGAACACCTTCCCCTGATTGACTGAGAGCAGGTCAGGGCAAGCTGGAAGCTGCCTCAGGAGCCTGGAGCTGAGGCTGAGGAGATCTGGGTACCAGAACTGGCGGGGCCAGTCTGGGGCTATCAGAATCACCTGCGCCTTGTCCCTCCTTGCCTTGAGAAGGACCTTGTGAATCAAGGGAAATGGGGGAAAGGCGTAAAAGAGGCCCGGGCTCCACAGCCTCGAGAAGGCATCCCCCTGCAGCGAGCCCTGCTGAGGGGGGCGGGCATAAAACAGCCTCAGCTTCGCATTCTCCCTGGAGGCAAACAGGTCCACCTGAGGTGTGCCCCAGTGGGAGAACAGATCTTGTACTACCTCTGGCAGGAGAGACCACTCGTGAGATGCAGCCCCTATCCGGCTCAGGGCATCGCCAGGGTATTGGAGGCTCCTGCCACATGAATGGCTAGGAGATCCGGCCCAGGCTGCACGAGTGACCAAATGCGGAGAGAGCTTCCTGCATAGAAGCATGGAGCGCGCCCGCCCTGGCGGTTCAGGTAGTACATGGTCGTGGTATTGTCCGCCTGGACTGGACCACTTGACCCCAAGAGAAGCGGAGCAAAGGCGGTGAGAGCTAGGCGACCGCTCGGAGCTCCAGCAGGTTGATGTGGCATCGACTCCGGGGACCAGAGGTCGTGCACTCGGTGTTCCCCCAGATGGGCACCCCAACCCATCAGAGAGGCATCGGTCGATAGAGAGACCGTCGGCTCGGGGCGGACAAACGGGATGCCCTCCTGCAGATGGAATGGAACGGTCCACCACTGGAGAGCGTTCCATATCTCCTGGGTCACTATCACTAGCTGGTCCAAAGGATCGCAGCGTTGTGACCACTGGCTGGCCAGTCCCCACTGAAGGGGGCGCATGTGCCAGCGCGCCCAACGGACCACGCTGGTACAGGCCGCCATGAGACCCAGAAGGCGCAGGAAGTCCCGGGCAGGGCGCGATTGCCCAACCAGAAATGATTGGGCAAAGGAGGTAAGAACCTCGGCCCTGTCCGCCGGGAGCCGTGCTCTGGCTCGAAGAGAGTCGAGCTCTGCCCCGATGAACAGGATCACCTGCTTCGGCTCGAGTTCCGACTTGGCCTCGTTGATGAGAAGGCCAACTTGAGAGCAAACCTGGGGCTAGATCTCTGACCGCCCACCTTCCGGCTTGGAGGAGGCTGCTATCAGCCAATTGTCCAGGTAAGGGCACACCCGACCCCTCGGCGCCACAGGAATGCTGTCACCACTGCCATGCATTTGGTGAAGACCCTGGGAGCTGGAGATAAGCCGAAGGGCATGGCTCGGAACTCAAAGAGGGATCCCTCCGCTCGAAAGCGGAAGAATCTCCGATGTGACGGACGGATAGGGACGTGAAAGAACGCGTCCTGTAGGTCCAGAGAGCAGAACCACACGCCGTGTTCCAGAGATGGTATTATCTGCGCCAGAGTGACCATCCTGAAGGTTCGAGACCTTAGGAACTTGTTCAGGTCGTAGGTCGAGAATGAGGCGCCAGCCCCCTGTCCATTTCGGAACCAGGAAATACCTGGACACGAACCCCGGGTCTGAAGGGGGGTTCTCCACCTCTGTGATCACCTCCTTTTGCAGGAGGAGAGCGATGTCGGCTCGGCGAGCCGCCAGTGAGGTTGCGGACCCCGAGGCCCCCGAGGTGCGACGGCTTGAAGGGCGGGCCTGCTCGACCCAGAGGTAGGCCTTTCCCACCACCTCTCAGTACCCACCTGTCCGGGTAACAGCGACCAGGCGGAAAGGAAGGAGTCTGAGCTGCCTCTAATGGGGAACCAGGGTGAGGACAGGATGGGGCGACCCAGCAGCCCATCACTGGGCAGGCTTGGAGGAGGAGACTTGCCGAGGGACCTCCAGGCCTTACCTCCCTGCTTCCCTGTTGGAGGAAGCGGCGGCTTGGGTTTGGGATACCAAGGTGTGAGCCTGCTGGCCTAGCGTTGCTGGGCCGGGGCTGCAGGCGCAGAAGGACTAAAGGCTTAGCTGTGGCTCATGGGCTTTGTCCTTCTGAGCGGAAGAGACCGAGTCCAGGGCAGCATTGGACTTCTCGATCCTCTGCAGGTGACCTTCCACCCCAGGGTCAAGAGGTCGGTCCTCAAAAGGAACATCCACCAACTTGTGCTGGGTATCCGAGGTAAAGGTGGATATCCTCAGCCAAGCCCGACGACGCATGGCCACTGTGGCCGCCACAGACCTGGCACATGAGTCCTCGATGTCTCAACGCAGTCTGGAGCTGCGTTTGGCCACCGCCTGTCCTGGTCCCGCACCTGCCTGACCGTAGTCTGCAGATCTCCGGGAAGATGAGGGACAACCTCATCCAGGAGCCCAACAGGCGTGAGAAAAATGTGCCATGAGGACGGCCGAACTGGCCTGACGAGGCCGAGAGAGGACGTAGTATAGACTTCTCCGCCCGACATAATCCACTTTCTTGACCTTGTCGGGAGGTTTGTCCATCATCTTCGGCGTTCCCGCACGCCGAAAACGCTGTCGGTAACCAACCCTCCGCTGAGGGGTGTTCCAAACCGACAGGAACCGTGGGACCGATACTTCCTGGCCAACCTGGCCGAAGGCACAGGGCAGGAAGCTGCCAAAGTTCCAAGGCCGACCACTATGGCTTCGCCACCGAAAGGCCTCGTAGGAGAATCCTCGGTCCAGAATCTCCGTGAGGATACCTGGCCCATTTAGAACGTGTTCGAGCTTCATCCCGTGGACTCCCGAGATGAGTCGAGCAACCCTAAGAAGGACGGCGGCTATCGCCCATTGACTGCCCTCCGAGGACTCCAAGTCCATGCGCTGGAGAAGAGGGAGGGAACCATCATCGACTCCAGAAGAGTCCTCAAAGAGCTGCTCTGGCTTGAGCCACCTCCACCCCGCCGAGGTTTATCGGGAGTGAGGGTGACATACAGCCTATGGGCAAAACCAAGGCCGACCGAGGAATTCTGGTCGGAGCCCCAACCAATGGCTGTGGAGGCGGAGGTTCACCAGAATCGGTGGGGCAGTTGGAATTGGCAACAACCGCCTAAGAACAGGCCTCGACTACAACGAGGTTGTTTCGCTGCTCCAGTGACAGCCACTTAATGGCCGGGAAGACGACTGGCCGGGCTGATTCCCGGTCAAAAGGAGCTGATGCTAACGAGTTCCTCGCATCTGACGAACTTGCGCTCGAGCTTCCTCGTCCCGAGGAAGAGGAAGAGCGGCGAGCGAGACCGAGATCACGGCGGGGCGGATAGGTTGGACCGCGAGAATGTCCGGAGACCGAGAGTCTCGACTAGGCCGAGGAAGGCGAGGAGAAGTGTCGGAAATCGGCACTCCCCTCGGCTCGGACGATCCCACAGAAGGCTCCGGAACTGGAGGCACAGACGAGCAGACGGATCTCAACTCCACCGGGAACTGGGGAGAGGGATTCTGCTTCTCCAGCCGACAACCTGGCTTAACGGGTCGAGAAAATCTCGACCTGCCGACGGAGTCTCACCAACTGGCCTGACGGGACACCGTGGAAGCCAGTGGCCGAGCTGAGGGTCGAACGGAGTCAACTGTCGGACAAGGGAGGAGGATCTTCCTCCCAAGAGCGCCAACGGAGAGACTTACTTTTTGCTCTTTTGACCTGGAAAAGGTCCGGATAGTTGGACCTCACCTTGGTCGAGAGGGTCAGACAAAGCTCCTTAAAAGAAGCAGAGTACGAGGCACCGAGAGAGAGCGGGACAAATGCCGCAGCCGAGGTAGAAGCGGCCCGCGCCGCCTCCTCTTCGAGGGCGATCATCTGCTCGAGCTGATCCGCCGAGCCCGCCGCCGCGGACACCGCCAATCGGGCCTCTTAGATTTCACTGGTGGAATTCTTTTCTCAGACTTCCCAGTTGTAATCGGGCAGCACAGCCTCAGGACGTGGGCGGAAGGAAGAGCACAAGCCGCAGGCCCTGCGGTCGTGCTCAAGGCACAGGCAGTACGACGCGTGAGTGCGGATCCGTCCCTAGACATCTTCTGCCCGCAAGGGCACCTCCGAAACCGGGAGTCCATTTGTCCACGTGCCACGAGGAGAAGACCACCAAGTCTTTTTAGCAAAAACTTTTGATTTCAACTCAAGATTTAGGAACCAGTCTTAAACGCAGGCGTTAAGGAGGGAACCTGAGCCCAAACGGTAAGGAAGATCTTCGCCATGGGGCGGAGCCGAGAGTTTTACCACCCGGTGGGTGAGAGAGCCAGCTTGAAGACCTCCGCAAGATTTAAAGCGGCAAGGAACCTGCCAATAAGTGTGGATTAACAACATATCCATGTCCCTAGAACCCGTTTTTCTAGGATTGTGGATATGTTGTTCATCCACATTCTTTGGCAGACTCCTAGCAGTTCTCAGGGGGTGGGAGGCAAGGCGCGCACACCCCCTACTTAGAGAACAGAGACTGGTGAACTGAGGCCCCAAAACCAGCATCCCGGTGTGACTCAAGGTCAATGTGGCAATGGGTGATGAAGGTGTTTGCCGACTTTCAGGTAGCAGCCCGGCAGATTTCCTGGATAGGGATGTCCCTGGAAGCAGCCACCGATGCAGCGGTATGGAGGGTAGAATGAGCTGTTATCCATCTGGGAGGCTCCTTGCCCACCCAACTCATAGCACAGACCTATGCGGGATGCAATCCATCTTGCAATAGTCCACTTTGCTGCAGGTCTGCCAGAAGAGTCTTCAGTGTAGGAGACAACCAGCTGGCGAACCTCTTGCCGAATTTCCACCGTCCTCTCCTTATAGTAGGAGAGAGCAGGTCTCAGGTCCAAAGTATGGAGCCTGTACTCTGCCTCCGAGGTGTAATTAGGGTAGTATGCCGGCAGAGTCAACACCTGGTTAAGGTGAAACTCTGACACCACCTTCGGAAGGAATTTCGGGTGGGGGCATAGGACAACTTTGTCCCTGTGGAATACCAGATAAGGGGGGTTCACCGAAAGCACCTGAAGCTCCCCTGTCCTTCTGGCAGACATGATGGCCACCAGGAAGGCAGTCTTCCACAAGTGTGACAAAGCACACTTGTGCGTTGGTTAGAATGGCTTGCCCATGAGCTTCGCCAGTACCAGTATAAGATCCCATGAAGGTGAAGGTTCACTCACCAGAGGGGATATGGGATCCAAGCCTTTGAAAAAGCACCCGAGCACCATCTCCTGCACCAACGTTGGCTGACCGGCCCGCACCCGGTAAGCAGAGATAGCTGCCAGGCGCACCCTTAAAGTCTATGACCGCAGACCCCCTTTGGAGAGAGACCAAAGGTAGTCGAGAATGTTGGCCACCAGACAGGACAGAGGTTCCAGGCCCTTGCCCTGACACCAAAAGGAAAACCTTTTCCATTTGAAGGCATAACATTTCCTGGTCGATTCCTTTCTTGGATGCCTCCACCACGGTGTAGACACCTTTGGAAAGACCCAAAACCTGGAACTCTAGCCATTCAGGTACCAGGCTGTGAGGTGCAAGGATTGTAGGTCCGATGGAGTACCTTCCGGTTGAGTGATATCAGGACCGGCATGTGCAAAGCTGCTCCAGGGGCCTGCAGCTGAGGCTGAGGAGATCTGGATACCAGAACTGCCGTGGCCTGTCTGGGGCTACCAGGATCACCTTCGCCTTGTCCCTCCTCACCTTGAGGAGCAACTTGTGAGATCAAGGGAAGACTATGAGGAGGCCTGGGGTCCACGGCTTCGAGAAGGCATCCCCCTTCAGCGAGCCCTGCTGAGGGGGTCGGGCATGAAACAGCCTCAGCTTGGTGTTTTCCCTGGAGGCAAACAGGTCCACCATCAGTTTGCCCCAATGGGAGAACAGGCTGTAAGCTACCTCTGGATGGAGAAGCCACGCGTAGGATGTCTGGCCTAAGCGACAGAGCATCCACCAGATGGTTTGAGGCTCCTGCCATATGGATGGTGAGGAGATCCGCCTCCAGTCGGCTCACGAGGGTCCAGATGCGGAGCGCCTCCTTGCACAGCAGATGGGAATGCATGCCGCCCTGTTTGTTGAGGCAGTACATGGTCGTGGTATTGTCCATCTGGACTTGAACCACTTGACCCCGGAACAGAGTAGCGAAAGCTGAACAATGCCAGTCTGACTGCTCTGAGCTCCAACAGGTTGATGTGGCATCAGGACTCCTTGG
Organism: Neoceratodus forsteri; assembly: GCA_016271365.2. Taxonomy (NCBI): domain Eukaryota; kingdom Metazoa; phylum Chordata; order Ceratodontiformes; family Ceratodontidae; genus Neoceratodus; species Neoceratodus forsteri. The sequence continues at coordinate 363,159,007 of CM057449.1, read as the reverse complement.
GGGTCCAGAGCCTGTGGGCCCTTTTGTCCCCCATATGGGCTCCCCAGCCCATGAGAGAGGCATCGGTCATGAGTATGACTGCCGCTCGGGCGGACAAATGGGATCCCTTCCTGCAACCTGTTCTGGGGTGGTCCACCACTGGAGGCGTCCACATCTTCCGGGTTACAGTCAGAAATGACCATGGTGCTGAGTCCACTGGGCAGCCAGCTCCCACTGGAGGAGGCGCATGTTCACCCCCCCCCACGCTGAAGATGGGCCGCCGCCACTGCAATGCATTTGGTGAAGACCCGTGGGGCCAATGTCAGACCGATCACCATGGCTCGGAACTCAGAGGGTCCCTTCAACTCTGAAGCGGAGGAACCGCATATGGGATGGACAGATTGGGATGTGAAAGAACACGTCCTGCAGATCCAGTGAACAGAACCACGTGTTTCACTCAAAGGATGGTATGATCTGCAACAGAGTGACCATCCAAAAAGTGCGTGGCCTGAGATATTGATTCAGGTCGTGCAGATCTAGAATGGGGCACCAGCCCCCCCGTCCGCTTGGGCACCAGGAAGTACCTGGAGACAAAGCATGGATCTGCTGGAGGATCCGCTACAGGAGCTACTGCCTCTCTGAGGAGGAGCTGAGTGATGTCGTCTCAGAGAGCTAACTGGGTCCAAACGGATACTCTTTCCTCCTGAGGGTGTGGCTTGGAGGCACTACTCGAATTCCAGAGGCAGTCCCTGACCCGACCACTTGAGAACCCTCCTGTCCAAAGTGACAGCGGACCAGGTGGAAAGGAAGTGGCAGAGCCGACTCCCATGGGAGGACCCAAAGCACAGTTTGCAGGAGAGAGATCGATAGCCCCATCCCGCCACTGCGCGAGATTTGGAAGAGGCTTCAGGACTGGAACCTCTGCCTCCTTTACGGGCCTGTTGGGGACCAAGCTTGGACCAAGGGTGCCAAGCTTCAGCCTGCTGCTGTTGCTGATGCTGCTGTCCGCCATGAAAGAAGGACTGCTGAGCTGCAGGGGAAGAATGCCAAAAAGGCTTTTTCTTTTTCCTCTGCTGGTTCTTGCCCAAAGAACTCTAGGCAGACGTAGCGTCCAAGGTGGCATTGGACTGCTCGATGCACTGAAGGTGACCGGCCACTCCCAAGCTGAACAAGTCGGTCCATAGGAAGGGCACGTCCACTAGTTTGTGCTGGGTATCCGCCGGGAAGGAGGAGAGCCTCAGTCAAGCCCTGTGATGAGAAGCAACTGCGGCAGCCAGAGCGGGCACAAGAATCCCCAAGGTCTAGGGCCGTCTGGAGCTGCAGTTTGGCAACAGCTCGGCCCTGATCCCAGACCTGCTTGACTATGGTCTGCATGTCCGCGAGGAGATGTGGGAGGACTTCATCTAGCGACTCCAGAAGGGCGTGAGAGAAGTGTGCCATGATGACGGCCGAACTTGCCTGACAAAGGCCCAAGGAGGAAGCCGCATAGACCTTCCTGGCTGAATGGTCCAAGAGCTTGACTCTGTCAGTCAGTGTCAGCACAACTGCCAGTACACCTGAACATGGAGGCAGTCACCAATGCTCTCGGCTGAAGGGTGCTCTGTCAACCCCGCTAGGGACCCCATGGGCACCGCGTATTTGCATGCCATGCGGGCAGATGCAGCAGGACAAGAGGCAGGACGTTGCCAAAGTTCTAGGGCTGGTCCAACAATGGCCTCAACCACAGGAAAGGCCTCCATCGTGATATCCCCTCTCTTAAGGATGTCCATAAGAGGGTACTCCACCTTTTTCTGGATTGGCTCCAGGTGCATCTCTGTAGACTCAGATGAGGCGAAGGATCCTGGATGTGAATGTAAACCAGTGATGTCCGAATCCGGGTACAATGGCCTACCACCCAGGTCACCTTTGACTCGCCGGGGGTGGTCTGGGGTGACCCGTGACTGAATCGCCGAAGCCCGTGTCCGGCCTATCTTCCTGGAAGGAGCCTCCTCCCACAGGCTGTTTGGGTGGTGGTTCCATCACAATAGGAGGAGAGACCATTTTGGGCCGAACAGGTGGTCTTGCCAGCTATGCTGGCTGGGGAAACTATTTGGTCGGCTCCGAAGTAGTCGGCTTCAGCCTGGGAGGCAAAAGCCAAGTAATGGCCGGGGTAGAAGCCGTGGTAGGCTTATGCCCGGACAAAATCAGCTGCTGCCACATGAGGTCCTTGTAGCGCCGGAGTTTCCGCTGGAGCCTCTCCTCATCTGAGGACAACGAGTATGGCAGAGGACGTCACCTCTTTTTAGAGCGCTTATGGTTTTTCCTCGGCCTGTCGGTCAAGGGGGTCCTAGACCTTGCTCGAGATCTGGCAGGCCAACTTGGTCAGTCGGGAGACACCAGCAGGGCCAGTGACTTCCCAGGGTCTGGGACCGGTTCCTCGATGGGGACTCCAGCAGGCTGGGTCTCATCAGGGTAAACAAGGACCGAAGTCCTCTCCAAGGAGTCTGCGACTGGAGTTGATGACAAAGGGTCAATAGGATTGATGACAATTTCCATGTTGTCAACCAAACCCTCGGTCGGCTGGCTTGACAGCAAGTCCGAAAAGCCGGCAGCCAAAGAAGCGATCTCAACCAAAGTAGAGACTGCATGTTCCTGGGACAGAGTTCTCTCCTGCTCCCAAGACTGTCTCCATTGAGACGAAGACGCACTCTGATCCTTCTCCTGCTTACGGGATCGAGAGGAGTGTGAGCCCGCAGGTGACTCTCCCTTAGTTGGGAGAGACTGGTACAATTCCTGGAAGGAACCCGAGAAGGTGGAGTCCAGGTTGAGCGGAACGAAAAAGCTCAGAGAAGACTCCGTGGCACAAGTCACCTGCTCCTCGAATGCTTGCATGCGTTCTAACTGCTCAGTGGATCCTGCAGCCATGGAAACCGCCTACTGAGCCTCCTTGGATTTCACCAGATGGTTCCTCTTCTCCGGCCTCCCCAGTTTCAGGCGTGAGAGACGGTCATCAAGGATGCTGGGATGAAAAGCAAAACAGACTGCAAGTCGAGGTGTCATAGCCGACACCGAGGCAGTAGACTCACGCGGTATGGGGATCGGTACATGACATCTTCTGGCCGCACGGGCACAGACGAAATCTGGGGGAAGATTTTTCTTCCATGATCAAAGCTGCAAACTTGCGATTGCTAACACAAACAATGCGAAGTTTCAGTAAAACTGAAGGTTTGAAAGCCAGGGCCTACTAAATGCGTGAGCGCGAGGGAGGCAACGTGAATCTTCCAGTGGAAAGGAAGATCTGACCTCATGGGGCGAGGCCAAGGTATATACCACCCGGGTGGATGGGAGGAGCCAGCTTGAATAATTCCGGTTAATCTTAAAGTGGAAGGGGACATGCCAAAGAGTGTGGATGAACATATCCACGCTCCTATAACTTTTTTTTTTCTTTTTAAACCTAATATGCCCGCAGATAACCTGGATCTCAAATCTGATGGTCCAGCAAAAAAAGGAAAAAAAAATGGTTGTCCAGTCATACGTGTATCTTTCAACCAAGTCTTTTTTTCTGAAGAAATTTGCACTTACTCCAGAAAAACAGACAGCAGTCACACCTTTTTGGCTTGGGTTACTTAGGCTACTTTGCACAAAGTTGTCATATATAGAGGCAATGTGCACACATATGAGAGAGAGAGAGAGAGAGAGAGAGAGAGACAGCTTGTGTGCATGTGTGTTTTTTTAAGTAATCTATATCCCACAACAAGGAATAGGTTTCTAGAGAATTTAATGTATGCCTGGGTGAATTAGAAGGCACAAGGCCAACAGCTGAGTGACTTAACGCACCCAGAATGTGCATTAACTCAAGAAACCCATGCCCTGAAGTGGGTTACTGCGCCCATGCCCTGGAGCGGATTATTGCGCTTATAACAAGTGTGAATGACTTTCAATGAACCCTGAACGTCCATTTATTTTGAAGAAAAATGTCCTGTTGTGGGTTTGTGAATTTAAAAAGTGGAAAAGGTTTTATTTTAATGGAAAAAGGTTTTATTTTCATTTAGTTAGACTGCTGCTAGGTAGATTAGAACAGGTTGCTTAAACTGTTTGTATACCAAAGATTAATAAACGGTAAGGATGTGTTTAAATCAGTGAAGTTGCTAGGATTCTGAAGGATTCTGAATTTTACATGTAGCTGTACTGCACAATTATGGTCACATTATTCCTTTATTTACTGTGAACTTGTACCGATCTGTACTTCATCTGTAATTCCTACCTCGGTCACACCTGGAAACCAGCTCTGGTTAGTGTGCCTTTCCTGTTCTCAATATTCAAATAAAATAAGTTGGCTTTGTGTACTACTGTGATCACAATACATTTATCATCAAACTATTTTTAACCAGGTACATATGCTTAGGATACAAAATTATATTTGATGGTGGCTGCTGAGCAGCTTCTAGGAAACAGCTGTTCTCCTAGGCCCAGGGATTATTTTGCAAAAACTGGATAACACAGAGTTTAGTTGAGTCTCCCAAACACAAAGGGCAGAGAGAGCTTTGTGCCAAGTATCAGCAATGGCAAAATGGGGGAGACATTCGAGGGCTGCCACCTCATCATCGATTTTTTATCAGAAGAAGTCGCATCAGCAACGAGCAGAAGCGCCTGCACTCTGGCCGCAGTATTTAGTGATTTATCTACAGGAAGGCCCTTACTTTCTATTCAGGCTACATTACACCAGTTAGTGAAAACAGTGCAGGACATTGATAAGAAACTGGACTCCGTAACGCCCAGTGTGTCAGCTCTTTAAACTAGGATGGATCACTGCGAGCAAACAGTCCAGAGGTCAAAGCATTCTGTAATGAAGGCTTGTGATGCCACCACTAAACTGAAAAGAAAATGCATTATTGCGCCAGCAATTAGATGGGTTGAAAATCAAGCCAGGGAGAGGAATGCGAGTGTGGTGGGGCTTCCTGAACTAGCGGAAGAGGAGGACTGTCTCACTTTTGCCCAATCTTTCCTGGGCTTGTCTGAAGATGACCCACCCCATCTTGATAGAAAAAGCCTACTGCATCACACCACGGTGAGCTGCAGCAGATACAGTAGCTCCCAGGTCTTTGATTGTGTGCTTTGGAGTGGGCAACCGAGACAGTGCTTGCTCTGGCCAAGAGGAGCCGAGCTTTGAAGTACGGGGAAGATACTCTGCTGTTATTCCTGATCTCTCACAGTACAAGACAGAGGCGCAAGGGGTTTGACAGCATACAGAGCCATCTTAGGCAATACAATATCCAGTACCAGCTGTTGCTACCTGCCAGATTACATCTGACATGGTAGGTGGCAGTATCAGTTCAGTGAACCGGGGATGCAGATAAAGTGCTACAGTGCATACAGCAGGAGATGGAGACAATGGAAGAGATGGTTGCCTCCTGATGAGGACTAATTCTGCTAATGGGACTTCTTCCAAAATGTAAACCTGGTAACTGGGCTTGGGGCTGGGGTGTCTGCTGTCCTGGCAGTGTCATTAAGGTTGTTTTTTCTTTCTTACATTTCTGATTATGTTTAAAGAGATCCCCCAAGCTAAAGATTTGCACCACATGGTGTGGTGGCCTTACCACTGTGGCACCCCATCTGGCTAGCTTTGATAAAAATTATTTTCCATATTTAAGAGTGGAAGGGATCGTAAATTTGTTCTCAGCTGATCCCTTCCACTTCCCGGTCTTGGTAGCTGACTAAAGACCGGCCCCGGCGCTCAGGGGGGCAACTTTTAAATGTTTTTATATATAGTAACCGTCATTTTCTCCTTAACCAAAGGCACCGGGTCACTTCTGTCAGCCCATCAAGGGACAGCTTGGTAGCCTCTCAGTCTGCTACCTGGACCTGTTCTGTCAAAGTTGGGTATTATGATGAATTAGCCCAAGTCTCACCTTATCCCTTCTCAGCGCCTCCAATTTATTGGGGGGTGGGGTGCTGGATACAACCCAGGGTCAGGCTTTCCTCCCGTTGGACAGGGTGGAAATGCTGCTGCGGCATGTGGCCTCCACCCACTGGGTACCAGCCAGGGCAGTTTTACGTCTCCTGAGCCTTATGGCAGCGGCCATCCCTAGTGTTCCATTAGCCAGGCTCCACATGCGGGGTCACGCAGTGGGCCCTCAGTGTTCAGTGGGATCAGAGATCGAATGACCTGGAGAGCAGGGTTCTGGTGACCAATCCTATGTGGTAGGATCTCTGATGGCAGGATCTGAACCTCTGCTGAGGTGTTCCGCTCCAGCCCCCCACTCCGAACCAGACTCGGACCACGAATACCTCTGGGTCAGGCTGGGGAGCCCATATGGGAGACTGCAGGACTCCAGGATCTTGGTCTCAGAGGAAGCTCTCTGTACATCAATGCGCTAGAGACGACAGCAGTGTTCTATGCCCTTCAGGAATTCCAGTCCCTTCTCCTCCCAGGTACACTGCTCGTCCAGTCGGACAACATGTGCGTGGTATGGTACCTCAACAAACAAGGAGGCATGCATTCATGTCCCTTGTGCAGTGAAGCGATGCGTGTGTGGGGAACTGTGCAGTCCAGCACCAGCTCCAGTTCACAGCAGTGAGCATCCCAGGCGGACAATCTCAGCCGTATCCAAGCAAGGACCCATGAGTGGGAACAGAGTCATGCAGTGGCCAAAGAAATCTGACTTCTGGGGTCGCCCAGATCTAGATCTCTTCATTTCCATATATCACAAAACTACCAGTTTCTGCCATGCTCCCAGGCATAGTGCTTTCTGGTGAGACACGCCGTCTCTGCTGGACAGGGAAGTTCTTTTACACCTTCCCTCCCTTTCTGCTCCTGCAGAGGGTACTCCTGAAGTTACAGGCTGAAGGGGCTTGCATGGTTCTGATCACCCCTTATTGGCCTCGCCAAATATGGTTCCCTCTGCTCCCGCAGTTAGTGGTGGAACTTCTGGTTCCTCTACCCCTTTGCCAAGACCTTCTGACCCAGAAGCAGGGCAGACTGGTTCATCCAGGACTCAAATATCTTCACAGATCACACCTTCTGACATAGCTGCCTCATGCTTTGGCATCTCTTCCAGAGCTACTCAAATCCTTGTGGAGGCCTGAAAACCATCCACAATAACTACTTACACTATAAAAGTGGAAAACAGTTTCCCATTTGGGCAACCTCTAAGGGCTGGGATCCGTTCTCCTGCCCTGTCCCACAGATCATGGAGTACCTGTTACACCTTTCAGACCTTGGGCTCAGCTCACTGAAGGTTCACTTGTCTGCCATTTCTGCCTACCACACCCCGGTGGACAGCAAAACCTTGGCTTAGCTGGAGATCTCCCTAACATTTCTGAAGGGGATATTCCATTTGAACCCCCCAGTGTGGAACCCAGTTCCCCCGTGGGATATGAACTTTGTTCATGAGAAACTCACTTTGCCTCCCGTTGAGTCGGCCATGAGTTGTGATGCGTAGTCTTGGAAAGCACTCTTTAGTTGCCATTACTTCTGTGTAAGGAGCCCTATTTGATTTCTCACAGAGACTGAGTGGCTCTGTGTATAAATCCTAAGTTTCTACCGAAGGTAGTTTGAGTTTACTTTAAGATCAGATTATACACTTGCCAACGTATTACCCTGAACATTCTTTTTTTTTTTCATACTTTATTTTTTCATTTTGTTATTGACATAAGCATTTCTCATATAGTAGACAGTCCATTAAAATTAGACATCACCATTGGGAACAACATCGGATCCCTTAATCACAGAAGCTCTATGCATCCACTATATATTGATACATCATATGGAAGAGTCCACCAATAATATACTAAAATGTTAAATGTATTCAACTTTGTGCTGAAAGAACCCAAGAGCTACATGGCATAATCTAATGTTATAAAATTGTCCAGCAATTCCAGTCCAAAACTGAGCCATGACCCTGCAAGAGGGACTAGTGGTGCCATGTTTACTACCTAAATGTAATAAAGAAAGATCGCCAGTAAATTACAGCAAATTATGCAGCGTGCCAGTGTAAAATAAATAAAAAAAAATAGACTAGATTATCTGCCTTATAACTATTACAGAACATGTGACACCTGGTGAGCACAGAATTAAACTAGTAGTCCCCTATTTAACAACCAACGCCATTGAAATGACTAATCAAATACAAAGTGAGAGTTTTAGTTTACATAGAAAAAAAAAAAAAGAGACCGTGGGCTCAGTCTCTGTAAAGGTAACAATTGCTCTAAAATTTAACCAAAAACAAGTATACGAGGGCATTATTTGAATAATTTACCACAAAGGTAAAGTTCTATGTCCTTAGGATATCCTTCAGGGTGTTGCCTCGTCGCCATCATCCATTCCGTCAGTCCTTCCACGGGATTCAGTCACCTTTCGATCTGCCCACTTGCCGGCTTCAATAGGATCCGAAAACAAATATACCTTACTTTGATGTACGACCCGAAGCCTGGCAGGGAAAATAATGGTGTGTGGTACTCCCAGTTCCTGTAGGATTCGCCTCACTCAGTCAAACTTTTTGCTGCGCTGTCTGGTAGAATAGCTGACGTCTGGAAAAAAGTGAACTTGGTGGTCATCTTGTAATAACGGTGCTACTCTTCTAGCACATTTAAGAATTTTATCCCAGGCTACCACGCCAGAGGTCACCAGCATGAGGGTCTGCAGCTCTTCCATGTTCTGAGAACGGCCACGCAAGGTTACTCTCAATTTTTTTCACCTCCAAGTTGGTATCTGGATTTTCTGGAGCTAGTTTTTCAGTCAGCCAATCTTGGATGCCTAAAATCGGGTGATCACCTTCCAAGCCCTCAGGGAGGCCCAGGATCTGAACATTTGCCACCCGGGCTTGATTCTCGAGTGTCTCCAATCTTGCCTTCAGGTGCTTACTCTCTAAATCAGGAGAGTGGTTGCTGCGGTAGAGGCAGTCTGCTTGTGCACCTCTCAAAAAAGTCTCCTTTAATATCTTCCACTGCCATGTCTAAAAGTACCACATGGCCGTTAAAATCATCCACCTTTTGATTGAGGGTGGAGATGGATGCGATTAGGGTCTGAAGTTTATGACCCAGAGTGGTAATAGTCTCTCCCGAAGTAGGCCTCTCCTCCGCAGCTATGGCGTCCTCCGCTCTCCTAGATCCTCAGATTCCCTTACTTTTCCCTGCTCCTCCAGAGAAGTTCTCTTTCTTAGGGTTACCCATCTTAATGTTTTCTGGGTGGCTTGTTTCATTGGAAAGGTCAGAAATTCGATATACAGTGTCCAAAAGGAGAAATAAGGCAGGTTTCTTTCTAACCTGTACAGAGCTGCAAAACTTGCTGCACACAGCTCGGGCTCAATAGCACCCCTGCCAGTGTATTACCCTGAACATTCTAATCAACTAGAGCCCATTCTGCACAACTTGGATGTGCACAGAATTTGCATTACTATATGAATCGGACAAAGTCAGTCTGTAAGACAGATCAGCTTTTAGTTTCCTTACTACCAAAAGAAAGGGTGCGTAGTTTTCAAACAGTGTTTATCCAAATGGTTGGCAAACCAAAATTTTTTTATCAGAAGTATAATGAGCCACTCAGGAAGTTGAAGGGCACTGTAACCTATGTTGGGATCTTTTTTGTTTAGAAAATATATAGTGTTACTGCTGAAATATTTTGAGAAGCCTGCAAAAAGCTGTTGGAAACTAGAGGTTACCTTAGTGCAAATCTTTGAGATTTTTGCAAAAGCTGTGGAAATGGGGCCTCTCAGCTCAGGCACAATGTGTTCTAGCAGCTCCTGCCTGACATTTACAAAAACAGGATGCTTGCTAAGGATGGGGATTGAAAGGGCTTATAAGAGTTAAGCTGCAACTGCAAGAAAGATTTGGAGAACAAGGGACACAGACGGAAAGAAAACTTAATTTTGTCTTTGTAAATAGTTATACTGAACAAGTTTATTTTATGATACTGCTAGAGTAAATAATTTTTGGTAAATTCTACAACTGCTCCTGGTTTTTCTATGCTTCCTGACCTGTGCCTTGACAGATGGTGTCAGAAGCAGGATTTACACCGTGCATACTCTAAGACAGGAGTTTTGTGCGCAAGTACTGGACCTAGTACCAGGGAAGCACAGAGGAAGGTCTGGATTCTACAGCAGCAAGTTCAGGAGTGGTTACCAGGAGAATGGCAACCAAACTAGCAGAGACAGAAATCCAGTCTGAGATTGTACAGCCAGCACACGTTATGGAAAAACAGGCAGTGACATTTGAAAAAGCTTGGACTTTTTCAAATGGTGGGCTATACAACAAAAAGACTGAGAAGCAGAGAGAAAGAGATGCAGCAGCAGAGGACAGAAGAGATGCAGCAACAGGAGCAGCAATGGCTAGATGCCTTGCAAGCTATCAAAAGGCAGAGGATCCGACAGAAACCCATACGAGCAACAAAATGCAAGCAACTTAAAAGCCATTAAACTTACAAAAGTTGTGTCCCTCAGATGATATTGAGGCATACAGGACAGCTTTTGAGAGTTGCCACAGCCTGCCAATTGCCAAGGCAACAATGGACAATCAGACTGGTACCCTACCTGACAGGGAATGTCCAACTTGCCTAAAGCAATATGGACACTGCAGTCAGAAAACTGACCTGGTGAAAAGCAAAATCCTAAAAAGGATTGACAGCTCTGGAAAGACATACAGGCAGAGATTTTGATCTGAGATAAAACTCGGAAGACAATCTTTAAGAAGCCTTCACCCAACTCAGAACTCCTGATAAAATGGATCCAACCAGAGAGCAAAACAGTCCCACATTTGCTATGGAGCAATTCATCAATATCTTGCCTACAGATGTACAGCTGTGGGTAAAGGAACACTGACCAGAGAGTGGGTAAAAGGCTGTTTCTTTGGCCGAGGACTATCAAATGGCCAGTCAGACACCAGCAGAAAGGTAACAGCCAGGCACCAGTAAGACTTTTTCCCCATTTATACTCCAAGCCTGATAACTCTGGTGGGGGTAACAAATCTGTGCCCAAAGAAGTTATCTGCTATAACTGTAATAAGCCAGGCCATTTTGCAAGAAACTGCCATAGTAAGGAGAGTGGCAATGGAGCACATTTGTCCTCGGCAAACTGGGGCAAGTACTTAACAGATGTGAAGGTGAGGGATAAGACTGAAGGGACCCATTAATTTGGGAAGCAGACAGACCCTAGTGTATGTTAAAGTGCTGGGAAAACACTATTCAAAGGAACCTGGTACTGGTGTCATCTGCATCCATGCGGATACTCGATACTATCTCACCACCCAAGTGACACTGACCATTAAGGGTATCTCGCACCAAATGAAAGTGGGGTAGTACCCAAGTTACCTGTACCTGTGATTATTGGAAATGACTTTCCAGGACTTACTGAGTTGATCAAAGGAGGAGTAAATCCTGATGTTTCAGCAGCTGTGGTGACAAGAACTCGGGCAAATAAAATTTCAGATGGTGGGGACGCTTCCTTTCAGTGATTTTGATTCAGACTTGTTTGAGCACAGCTCCAAGATCCAGGAATCCAAGAAAGAAAGACGATGCCTGAAGAAACTGTGGCAAAAAATGACTGGACAAGAAGCGTTAAAATATGAAAAGCTGAAACTAAACTGATAGCTTGTCCTAAAGAAAATATCAGTTAACAATGTTTCTCTCCAGGGTTATTTTAAGCAGCTGAGGGTGAAACCAAAACAGGGTGGACCAATGTTTAAAAAATATAATGGGTTACTGTACAGAGTTTGGGTTAAACCTCAGACACAGGATCAGACAGAACAACTGGTTATACCACTGAAGTATAGAACAGGGTTGTTACAGATAGCACATGATAGTCCTATGGCTGGTCACTCAGGGAGGGATCGCACCCTTGCCAGATTGCTGTACAGATTTTACTGGCCTGGAATTCATGAAGATGTTGTTACCTATTGTGATTCCTGTGCCGAGTGTCAGAAAGTAGACCCAATCACTAGAAAAGACAAGGTACCCCTACCCTTGATAGATGTGCCTTTTGAGAGAATTGCAATGGATGTGGGCGGTCCTTTAGACAAAAAGTAAAAAGGGTAACAGATTTATCTTGGTAATACGAGACTATGCTAGTCTATATCCAGAAGCAGTTCCAACGTGTACTGTTACAGCCCCAAAAGTTGCAGCACAGCTTAGCAAAATTTTCAGCAGAGTGGGCATACCTAAAGAAATTATTACTGATCAGGGTAGTAATTTTGGTGCTGCATTACTTAAGGAGCTGTACAGACTGCTAGGTATCACTGCCATAAGAACCTCCCCCATCACCCTCAGACAGACTGTCTTGTTGAGTGCTTTAACCAAACCCTAAAGCGCATGTTAAAAAGGTTTATAAAGGGGGAAGAGAAAGATTGGGACCAGAACTTGCCTTACATACTTTTGCTTACAAAGTACCACAAGCATCAATAGGGTTTTCACCATTTGAAATGCTGTACGGTAGGCAGCAAGAGGGCCACTGGATGTGATAAGAAACCTGGAAGATAACCCCACTTACTACTACTGTATATGTATTTGTATTGTGTGCTGCTTTTTTCTTTGATTTTTACCTGACGTGGAGCCTTTGCAAAAGAGTCTATGACTCAAAGGATTGTAATTCTGATTATTTTCAAATAAATAAATAAAATACATGTGCCCTAAGAAAGAAGCTGGCAAAATATGTTGAAATTGCCCATAGTAATCAGGAAGAGGCTCAAAACCAGCAGAAGGTATATTATGACTATGGGGTGAAAGAAGTTTTCGAGCCAGGTGAAAAGGTTTTGCTACTGCTACCCACAACAGAAAATAAACTGTTAATGAAGTGGCAAGGGCCATACAAGGTCCTTACACGTACTGGCACTGTTAACTAAGAGACTGACCCCTGACAGGAAAAATCCTACTAAGATATACCATGCTAACCTCCTCAAAAAAAAAAAAGCCAAAAGCTGCTTTGCTAGTTTTACCAGAAACTGATAAGGAAGATACCGATGTAGCTTATGATATACTGGAACAAACTGTAAATGCCAATGCTGTAAAGGTGAATGTTTCCTTAACCTCAGAACAAACTGCAGACATTCGTAATGTGTTAGACATTTAACAGTACTTTTACCACAGTTCCAGGCCGAGCAAAAGGGGTTGAGCGCATAATAGTGACAAAGAATGCTAGTCCTATTAGGCAAAAGACATACAGGTTACCAGAGCAGACGTGGTTAAGGAAATACAAAAAATGAAAGAATTGGGTATCAGGAGTCTAGGAGTGCTTGGTCATCTCCCATGATAACATGTCAGTGTCAGTGGCTCAGTAGGTAGCACACTCGCTTCTGAGGCCGGGAGATCAGAGGGCTGTGGGTTCAGTTTCCACATCTGGCACTTGGGTTAATATCCCAGTACTGACACTGTAGTGCAGCATGAGAGGGGTGCTGCACTTCTTAGGTGCAGTCTTTCAGATGAGACGTTAAACCGAGGTCCCATCTGCCTGGATTGGTGGTACTTCAGGTGGATGTTAAAGATCCCATGGCACTTATCGAAAAGAGTAAGGGAATTTCCCCGGTGTCCTGGCCAAATTTCCCTCATTCACTAAAAATACCACCAACAGCTTAATCTGGTTTAAGGTCAGTTGGCATTCATCTGCATCCCCTTCCCTCGGGTCGTGCCTGAAAATAGGCAGGATATGTCTAGTGCACTTACCTGGTCAACATAAAATAAAATAACTGTAAACAAAAAAAGGGGTGTTAGAATCTGCCTTGATTTTAAGAAAACAATCAAGTGTCAGAATTTGACAGTTATCCTATGCCCAGAATAGATGATTTGGTGGACAGACTGGGGAGTGCAAAGTATATCAGTACCCTTGATCTCACCAAGAGTTACTGGCAAATACCTTTAGCTAAAGAATCCAGAGGTAAACTGCATTTGCCACCCTACAGGATTCCATCAGTTCACCACCATACTATTTGGTTTACATGGTGCGCCAGCTACATTCCAACGGTACATGGATGTCATTTTATCCCTCACACTGGTTATTGTGCTGCACCTGGATGATGTGGTGTACAGTCCAGACTGGAAAAGCCACCTGAAACACCTATGAGCAGTTGTCCAAGCTATCAAAAATGCAGGTCTGACAATTAATACTACCAAATGTGCACTGGGCATGTAGGAAACCAGATATTTGGGCAATGTGTTGGGAAATGGAGAAGTTAAGCCAGATGTTTCTAAAATAGAAGCTGCAGCCAACAGCCCTGTTCCTAAAACAAAGAAACATGTCAGCTCATTTTTAGGGCTAGCTGGTTATCATCTGAGATTTGTTCCCAACTTTTCTGGATTAGCTACTCCCCTCATTGAACTCAAAGAAACGGTACCCAAATAAAGTGAAATGGACTCTACAGTGTGATGAAGCTTTTCAAGTCATAAAGGCTGCATTATGTTCAGCCCCTGTTTTAAGAAGCCCAGACTTTGAGAAACTATTTTTGCTACAAACAGATGTATCCAAGGTGGGTCTAGGTGCAGTCCTAAGTCAAAATGCAGATGGGACAGAACATCCTATTCTGTACAGAAGTAGGAAATTGCATGACAGAAAGAAAAGGTACTCCACCATTGAGAAGGAATGTTTAGCAGCAAAGTGGGCCATGGAGTTCCTTAAATTTTATTTGCCAGGAGCTGAATTTGTGCTTGTAACAGATCACAATCCTCTGTTAGCTTAACCAAATGAAAGAATAAAATTCCAGAATCACAAGGTAGTACCTGGCACTGCAGCCATTTAAATTCATGTTGATACACAAATCTGGTAAAGAGAATAGCAATGCTGATTTTCTGTCAAGATATGGATCGGGAATTGAGGGTTCTGAAGGTTGAAAACAAATGTATGGGTTTGAACTTTACTGTTTGCTTTACTGTTGTATAAAACTGAATGCATCGTGTGCTTAAGTGCTGAAAGCACCAATTGTTAGTAGAGAATTAATAAAGTTTTGGAAACCTGTTTAATAAAACAGGTTCCCTCTTAAGGAGGGGGGTGTATGTAACAGGATAGAATAGGACCCTGTCCCAGTTGTTATGGAGAAAGTGTTTAAATGGAAGGATCTGTTCCATTGCTTTTCTGTCTTTTCTCTGTCTGGTTGCGCAACCAAATTTTCCTGTGAGACTTCAGATCTGATCACCCCGAACAGTCTTGCAGTTCTTTGCCTCTCGCCATTTGTCTTTTCCTCCCTTGCATATCTGCTAATATAAAACAGTGTTGGGTAAGTTACTTTTTCTATTACTTTCTATTATTGGAAACTTGTTCCAGGAAACTCTATGCAGTCACTAGCAAGGATGGAAAAGTACTAGAACAAGTAATACACCTTACAGTTACAGTTACTGCTTTTATACAAAAACAATGCAAAAGTATTATGACAGATTACATTTATTGGAAAGTAATAGGTTAGTTACTAGCTACTTTCAAATAAATGTAATCAGTTAGTTACATTACTTTTGTATAAAAAGAATGTAGTAACCAATTGTAAAGTGTGCTACTGTTTCTAGTACATCTCCATCCTTGCTAGTGACTGCACAAAGCTTTCTGGAACAAGTATCCAAAAGGAACAGAAAAAGTAACTTACCCAACATTGTATAAAACTATGTGCAAATCATTGTATGGAAATGTAACTGATGTTGGGATCTCGTTTAGAAAATATATATAGTGTTACTGTTGAAATATATATAATAATTTGAGATGACTGCAAAAAGCTGTTGGAAACTAGAGGTTACCTTGGTGCAAATCTTTGAGCTTTTTGCAAAAGCTGTGGAAATGGGACCTCAGCTCAGGCACAATGTGTTCTAGCAGCTCCTGCCTGATATTTACAAAAACAGGATGCTTGCTAAGGATGGGGGTTGAAAGAGCTTATAAGAGCTAAGCTGCAACTGCAAGAAAGATTTGGAGAACAAGGGACCAAGAATGAAAGTAATTTTTTATTTTGCCTTTGTAAATAGTTATACTGAACAAGTTTATTTTATGATACTGCTAGGGTAAATAATTTTTGTGAATTCTACAACTGCTCCTAGTTTTCCTATGCTTACAGACCCATGCCTTGACGACAGGCACTCAACCGAAGGCACAGCTGCATCTACTGTTTGTTTCAGAAATGTTTCTGCTGCAGACATTTGTGCAGCAGCCACTTGGAGCTCTGTCCATACCTTCACTAAACATTACAGTCTGAACATCGCCTCTAGGTGCAGGGCAGGCTTGGACTAGCCATGCTTCAGGGTCTCCTGTCTTAATTTTGCACCTCCTGCAGACCTTTCCTGCCTCCCACGTTCAGCCTATGTCTGACTTGCACTGATTGGGACTCGGTCCTAATGGTTATTACCTACTGCAAGAGCCCTCTCGAAGAAGATAGTACAGTTACGCAAGAACTTATAACAGTAGATCTTCAAGTCGCGCTCTTGCAGTAGGTAAGCTTTTTCTTCCCTCCTTCCACCTGCTGCTATTCTTTTTCAGCCTCTCTTGCATCTCCAGGAGCCCACTCCTTTCTCCTGTCGCACCTTTTCAGGTTTCCAGCGGGAGAACTTGACGGGCATGGGGAGCGTCCCTTAAATGGCGTCTGGCCAACGCCAGTCACATGACATTGGGGCAGTCCCCTGCTAGCTAAAATTTCCCGTGTGGTCCTAGCATCTGATGGCTCAGCCATAATGGTTATTGTGTTGTCTGTATATCCATGGCACTCCCACTTCCTCACCATAGGGTTATGTATGCCCAATAGGCTGCTGCTCTACGTGACCTAGAGTCAAATTACGAACCCTCCTCCAAGCCCCTTCTGTAGCCTTCTACTCTTCAGTTTAAACTTGTGCATCTGACAGAGGCTGCAACACTGTCCCAAGCTTCAGTTCAGCAACAAAGGAAAAGGTAATTACCAAATTTAAGCTTATGGCACAGACAGTAGAAACTAGTATGCAGAGAGCTAGCAATATATAAATGTCTTGTAAAAAAAAAAAAATCAATGAGGAAAAGGAAGCTATTAGCACATAAACAGAGCAGTGCATCAGATTATAGCATTTGGTAATGCAGAGTCACTAATCGTCATCTATTCAAGGAATGGACAGGAATAAATATTGTGGTATTTCAGTAAATAAGCATGAGCCAGCTGCTTTTGAATGGACCACCAGCAGGACTCCTCCCTCATGAGCGAGGATATCAGGCTATGTTCTCCATGCAGTCCCTGATCAGCAACTGCATGAGAGGGAGGCACAAATCTCTATTTATTGGACAAAAATATCCTTCGGTTTTAAAACGTTCCCCTAAATGGCAGACCGAGGGGTACCCAGCCCAGCGTCTCCCTCACGAGCGAGGCGATGGTGCTTAGTGCCTCTGCCCTCATTTGGCTGTTGTGTTATGTGGGGCCCCTAACGAGAGACCAAAGAGAAGAAAAGGAAGGGTTTGCAACCAAGCCCCCCCCCCCACCTAGTCCATTCACTGGTGCTGGCTCACGCTCTACAGTTCAGTACAAAAAGTAGGAGATTGACCTACTCTATTGAAGAAACATTTCGGCAGCGGACCTGCGGCCTCTAGGGCTTACAAACATGGAGTCCTGCTGTTTTCCTCAGACCTTCTCTGCCATTATCCTGGAAGCCACGCATGCTCATTATGCCCCCACGCATGCGCCGTATGAACTGACCCCATAGTGCATGCGCAATGCCCCGCAGTGCCATCTTACAGAGGGGCAAGCATAGAGGAAGCTGTGCATGCTCCATATACCCTCCACGCATGCGCGGTATGAACTGACCCCATAGTGCATGCGCGATGCCCCGCAGTGCCATCTTACAGAGGGGCAAGCATAGAGGAAGCTGTGCATGCTCCATATACCCTCCACGCATGCGCGGTAGGAAATGGCACCATCACGCATGCGCTATGCCCCACAGCGCCATGTTACAAAGGGCAGCAGCAGACACTAAAAGTGCTCGTGTATGCGCAGTAGTGATATACATCGCGACCTAGCGTGCAGGGCTAAGGAAAATAAACACAGCAGAACTCTGCCCTCATCCCTACAGGGAAGAAAACATGCAATAA
The DNA here is from genome assembly GCA_016271365.2 of Neoceratodus forsteri. NCBI lineage: Eukaryota > Metazoa > Chordata > Ceratodontiformes > Ceratodontidae > Neoceratodus > Neoceratodus forsteri. The sequence continues at coordinate 363,141,056 of CM057449.1, read as the reverse complement.
TCTCAGCACTACAGAAATATATGTGCAATACCCACCCTCTCTGCTGATTAGGCACCCATAAATACAGGTTACTCACCTGTAACAGGAGTTCTAGGAATGGTATATGTTGTTCATCCACACTCATTGGCAGTATCCTTGCCGCTTAAATCTTGGCCGGAAGGTCTTCAAGCTTGCTCCTCCCACCCACCCGGTGGTATAACTCTCGGCCCGCCCATGACGCCAGATCGCCCGCTCGAGGCTCAGGCCTGTACAGCGCCGGCCGGAGAGTCGAGAATGGTAGGATGAACAACATATACCATTCCTAGAACTCCTGTTACAGGTGAGTAACCTGTATTTAGGGACATGGATATGTTGTTCATCCACACTCATTGGCAGACTCCTAGCAGTTCTCCGGGAGGAGGGAGGCAAGACGACACCCCATATACTTACTTGGGAAAGAGAGACTGAGAACCGAGGCCCCAAAACCAGCATCCCGCGTGACTCAAGGTCGATGTGGTAGTGGGTAATGAAGGTGTTGCTGACTTCCAGGTAGCAGCCCTGCAGATTTCCTGGATAGGGCGTCCCTGGAAGCAGCCACCGTTGCAGCAGTATGGCGGGTAGAATGAGCTCTTATCCTCTGGGAGGCTCCATGCCCGCTAACTTATAGCAGAGATCTATGCAGGAGGTTACCACCTGCTTATCGTCGCTTGGCTGCAGGTCTGCCAGAGTGCTTCAGCGTAGGTGACAAACACTAGCCATGAACCTCTCTCGGATTTCAGCCGTAGGCCCTTATAATAAGCGAGCCCTCTAGGATCCAGAGTATGGAGCCTATATCTGGCCCCGAGGTGGATTGGAGAACACCGCAGAGTCAACACCTGGTTAAGGTGAATCGGCACCACCTTCGAAGGAATTTCGGTGGGGCGCAGGACAACCTTGTCCCTGTGGAAGACCAGGTAAGGAGACTGGCTGAAAGCGCCTGGAGCCTCCCATCCTTCTGGCTGACGTGATAGCCACCAAGAAGGCGGTCTTCCACGACAGGTGAGAGAGAGCACACCTGTATAGGTTCGAATGGCTTGCCCATGAGCTTTTGCCAGTACCAGCAGTAGATCCCACGGAGGTGGGGTTCCCGCACTGGAGGAAATGTGATCGAGGCCTTGAAAAAGCGCCAGACCACCTTCTCCTCCCAGCCACTGCTTCCCGCCCCGCCTGTAAGCAGAGATGGCTGCCAGGTGCACCCTTAGGGCTGCCGACCTAAGCCCTTGACTAGAAAGGGACCATAAATAGTCCAAGATGCTTGCCAAGGAACAGGAGGAAGGGTCCAAGCTCTTGTTCCTGACACCAAATGGAAAACCTTTCATTTGAAGGCATAGCATTTTCTGGTCGACTTCACGGGACGCCCAACTACATTGAGGACCTCGTCGGAAAGACCCAAAGCCTGAACCTAGCCGCTCAGGAACCAGGCCTGAGGTGCAGGGATTGAAGGTCCGGATGGAACACCTTCCCTGATTGACTGAGAGCAGGTCCGGGCGAGCTGGAAGCTGGCGAGTCCTGGAGCTGAGACTGAGGAGATCTGGTACCAGAACTGGCGAGGCCAGTCTGGGGCTATTGGAATCACCTGCGCCTTGTCCCTCCTCACCTTGAGAAGCACCTTGTGGATCAAGGGAAATGGGGAAAAGGCGTAGAAGAGGCCCGGGGTCCACGGCCACGAGAAGGCATCCCCCTGCAGCGAGCCCTGCTGAGGGGGGCGGGCATGGAACAGATCAGCCTCTGCTCTCCGTGGAGGCAAACAGGTCCACCTGAGGTGCCCCAAAGGGAGAACAGATGCTGTACTACCTCCGGCAGAGAGAGAGACCACTGGGATGCAGCCCCTATCCGGCTCAGGCATCGGCCAGGGTGTTGGAGGCTCCTGCCACGTGAATGGCTAGGAGATCCGCCCAGGCTGCGCACGAGTGACCAAACGCGGAGAGCTTCCTTGCATAGAAGCATGGAGCGCGCCCCGCCCTGGCGGTTTAGATAGTACATGGTCGTGGTATTGTCCGTCTGGACTCGGACCACTGACCCCGGAGAACGGAGCAAAGGCGTGAGAGCTAGGGCGGACCGCTCGGAGCTCCAGCAGGTTGATGTGGCATCGGGACTCCCGCGGGGACCAGAGGCCATGAGCCCGGTGTTCCCCCAGATGGGCACCCCAACCCATCAGAGAGGCATCGGTCGACAGAGAGACCGTCGGCTCGGGGGATTAACGGGATGCCCTCCCTGCAATTGATCTGGAACGGTCCACCACTGGAGAGCATTCCACATCCCCTGTGTCACCCGATACGCTGGTCCAAGGGATCGCAGCATTGTGACCACTGGCTGGTCCCCACTGAAGGGGACGATGTTCCAGCCGGCCCAACGGACCACGCTGGTACAGGCCGCCATGAGACCCAGGAGGCGAGGAAGTCCCGGCAGGGCGCGAATTGCCCAACCAGAAATGATCGGGCAAAGGAGGAAAGAACCCTCGCCCTGTCCGCGGAGCCGCGCCTGGCTCAAGAGAGCTCGAGCTGCTCGACGAATAAAATCACCTGCTTCCTGCCTCGAGTTCCACTTGGCCTCGCGATGAGGCCCAGTTGAGAGCAGACCTGGAGGGCCAGATCTCTGGACCACTCCGCCTCCTTTCCTGAGGGAGCTGCTATCAGCCAGTCGTCCAGGTAAGGCACACCGGACCGGCTCAAGAGGGAATGCTGTCACCACTGCCATGCATTTGGTGAAGACCTGGGAGCTGGAGACAAGTCGAAGGGCATGGCTTGAATCAAGAGAGATCCTTCCGCCGGAAGCTGGCGAATCTCTGGTGACGGACGGATGGGACGTGAAAACGCGCCCTGCAAGTCCAGAGAGCAGAACTACACGCCGCTCCAAGGATGGTATTATCTGAGCCAGAGTGACCATCCTGAAGGTTCGAGACCTTAGGAACTTGTTTAGGTCGTGTAGGTCGAGAATGGGGCGCCAGCCCCGTCTGCTTCGGAACCAGGAAGTACCTGGACACAAACCCTGGGTCTGAAGGAGGGTCCACCACCTCTTACCACCTCCTTCTGGAGGAGGAGAGGATGTCGGCTCGACGAGCCGCCAGTGAGGCTGGGATCCTGGCTCCCGAGGGGCGACGGCCTGAAGGGTGGTGCCTGCTCAATTCCAGAGGCAGGCCTCTTCCCACCACCTCCAAGACCCACCTGTCCGTGTGGTAACAGCGACCAGGCGGAACGGAAGTGTGCTGGAGCACGCTTCTACGGGGACCTAGGGGGTAAGGTGACGGGATGGGGCGACACCCTCAGCCCGTCACTGGGCAGGCTTGAGGAGGGACCGCCGAGGACCCTCCTGGGCCCTTTCCTCCCTGCCTTCTGTTAGAGGTAGTTTCATGGCTTGCTTGGGATGCCAAGGCCGAGCCTGCTGGCCCTGACGTTGCTGGGTCAAGGCCAAAAGGCTGTGAAGGACCAGGGCGGCTTAGGGCTGTGGTTTGGCGGCCTTTGTCCTTCTGAGCGGAAGAGACCGAGTCCAAGGTGGCATTGGACTTCTCGATCCTCTGCAGGTGACCTTCCACCCCAGGGTCAAGAGGTCAGTCCCAAAGGGAACATCCGCCAACTTGTGCTGGGTATCCGAAGTAAAGGTGGATATCCTCAGCCAAGCCCGCCACGATAGCCACTGCGGCGCCACCGATCTGGCACATGAGTTCCCTACATCCAAAGCAGTCTGGAGCTGCTGTTTGGCCACTGCCCTGTCCTGGTCCCGCACCTGCTTAACCGTAGTCTGCAGATCGGGCGGAAGATGAGGGATGACCTCATCCAGGGAGCCCAACAGGGCATGAGAAAATGTGCCATGAGGATTGCTGAACTGGCCTGACGGGCCCGAGAGGACGCAGCGAGACTTTTCGCCCGACATAGTCCACTTCTTGGACTCCTTGTCAGGAGGTTTGTCCACATCCCTGGCGCAGCCGGCGCTACCGGAAAACGCTGTCGGTAACCAACCCCTCAGCAGAGGGTGTTCCAAAACCGGACAAGGAACCGTAGGGATCTGGATACTTCCTGGCCATCCTGGCCAAGGCGCAGGGCAGGAAGCAGGGCGCCAAAGTTCCAGTGTTGGACCCACTATGGCCTCGCCACCGGAAAGGTCTCCGTCGGAGAACCGTCCAGAATTCCGTGAGGGATACTCTGGCCTGCTTTGGAACGGGTCTCGAGCTCATCCCGGTAGACTCAGAGATGAGCCAAGAAGTCCTAGGAAGGACGACGGCTATCGCCCATTGGCTGACCTTCCGAAGACTCCAAGTCCAGTCGCTGGAGAAGAAGGAGGAATCATCTTCGGACTCGGAAGAGTCCTCAAGAGCTGCCTCTGGCCTGAGCCACCCTTCACCTGCCGAGGTCGGTCGGGAGTGAGGGTAACTGACAGCCGATGGGTAACCCTTAGCCGACGAGAATTTTTGGTCGGAGCCCCAATTGGTGGCTGGAGGGCGGAGGTTCCACCGCAATCGGTGGAGCAGCTGGTTTTGGCCGTAACAACCGCTCATAGGCTCCGGCAAGTTTAGGTTGTGTCGGTTGCCCGTGACAGTTGCCACTTAATGGCCGGGAAGCGCCGGAGTCGGCTTATTCCCCGGCCAGGGAGGAGCTTGTTGAACATAAGGTCCTCGCATCGCCGACGCATTTCACGCCAAGCCTCCCTCATCCGAGGAGGAGGACGAGGATCGAGCGCGACGCCGCTTACCGCTGCTGAGACCCGAGACCGCCTATGACGGTGGGAACGCTGACTGCCAAGAGGTCCGAGACCGAGACCGAGAGTCCCGGAATTTCCGGGTCGGTGTAGGAGGTGTCGGCGAACCGACACCCTTCGCTCGGAAGGTCCATCCGAGGGCTCCGAACCGAGGCACAGGCGAGCCCACGGATCCTCAACTCCTCCGGGGAACCGGGAGAGGGAATCTCGGCTGCTAAAGGCGACAGTCTGTCTAATGGGTCGAGAAAATTTCGACTCATCAGTGGAGTCTCGTCAACTGACCTGACGGGACACCGTGAGGCCAGTGGCGGCCGTTTAGGGTCGACCGAGCCGACGTCGACGCGTCGGGAGAGGGACCTTTCCCGCCTCCCAAGAGCGCCGACGGAGGGACTTACCCTTGTCCCTCTTTTGACCGAGAAAAGGTCCAGCAGACGCAGGCCCTTCTCCTTAGTGGAGAGGGACAGACAAAGCTCCTTAAAGGAAGCCGTAGGAAGAACCCAGAGAGAGCGGATAAATGCCGCGTCGAGAAGATACGCCCGCCGCCTCCTCTTCGAGGGCTTACCATCCGCCGAAGCTGATCCGCCGAGCCCGCCGCTGACACCGCCAACCGGCCTCTCCTTGGACTTTCACCGGAGGGAACGCTTCGGGACGGCCCAGTTGCAATCGGGCAGCACGGTCTTCGAGGAACGAGCCGAGAAAGATGAGCACAGGTCGAAAGCTCACGGTCGGTTGCTCAAGGCCTAAGCAGTAGACACACGTGGAGTGTGGATCCGCCCGAGACATCTTTCTGCCCGCATGGGCATCTCCGAAACTGGGAGTCGATTATCCATCGCAGCCGCTGAGGATCAAGACTGAAGTCTTTTGCAAAATATTATTTTAAATCGCAAACGGAGAAATAGGAACTAGTCACAAACGCAGAGCGTTAAGGAGGGAAACCTGAGCTTCAAAGCGGTAAGGAAGATCTGACGTCATGGGGCGGAGCCGAGAGTTATACCACCCGGGTGGGTGGGAGGAGCAAGCTTGAAGACCTTCCGGCAAGATTTAAAGCGGCAAGGATACTGCCAATGAGTGTGGATGAACAACATATCCATGTCCCTAGAAAGTACAGTTCTACTTCACTGAAAGCATGGTGGATGCCTAGAACAATCTGCCAGCAGAGGTAGTGGCAGCAAAAACAGTGGGAGGCTTCAAGCAAGCATGGGATCGGTATAGGGGAATACTGTAAATAGGTGGGGGGTTGCCAAAGATCAAGTAGGGTCAGTGAAGACAGAATAGGCAGGGAAATCTGGGCAGATTGGGTGGGCCAAGTGGTCCTTTTTTGCTAACAAGTTCTATGTTTCGTAAGTTCAGACCAACTTGGCTTGGCTCTTCTCTTGCTGACCCTGTATCATACTGGTAGCTCACCTCTGGACAAATTGTATACAGTTCTTATTCTTTTTCAGTTGTGGGCTCCAGAGCTGGACACAGTACTCCAGGAGTGTTCTTACCAAGGACCCCCAGAGGGATAACAGTAACTCCTTTCTCCTACTGGAGAATCCCCTTCCTATAAACCCCAGCATCCTGCTTGGTTTAGTGCCATGAAGCACTAGGCCAATGGCTTAAGACCATCACAAATTATGCCACCCACACCCCCTCTTCCCTTTCCTCTGAAGTCACGCTCCGGGGGCACTGCTCAAAATGTAGACCTGCTTTGCGGGAAGATCAGGAGCATGGCATCCAGGAGGCACTCAGGGAGTAGAAGGCATCTGGAAAGGGATCCTTCCTGCCTGATCCCTGTTCCCAGGCTCCTGAGCTTTCCATGCAGGTGACTAAAGGACCAGACTCTGCCCTCTCCTTAGGGCAGTACTGCAGCACCAGGTCTCTTAAGAAAAAAAAAAACATCTGTAATAGAGGCATTCATCATGATTCCTCTGTAGACCGGATATGTATCATGGAGACCTGGTTGGGGATAACTCTGGTCCTGTGCGGAGTAGTCCATTCTTCCAGGTTTCTCTGTGGTGCATTGCCCTAGGTGCGAGTGCAGGAGGCGGAGTAATCATCTGCTTTAGATCCACCCTGGGACTGACAGCATTCCCTTTGGGGCAGACCAGATAATTTGAATGCATGGTTGCAAAAAGTGGGCGGGTACAAGCTACAGGATCTGCTCATATACCACCCCGGTTATAGATGCAATTCCTACAGGAACTAGAGACTTTCATGGTTGATCTGGCATTGGGGCCACCCAAACATTTGGTTCGCCCAATGATGAAACATCTCTTTTGGAATGCAGTTCAGCCAGGTGAGGTCATCCCTGGCTTTGTACAGGCAGTTGCCACCATCACCCACCAGCACAGCCAAGCCTTGTATCTGGTCTTCTCAATGAGTCTGGACATCAGTGATGTTATGGCTGATCCAGTCATTTGGTCAGATCATTAAATCATTCAGTTCCTGTATGGGGCTCCTGCTTAACCTCTTCTACGGAGATGGTCAGATACTGCTCTTAATCTGAGCCTCAGAGCATCCTGGCAGGCTGGACATTGAGTATGAAGACTGCTTGCAGGATGGGAGCCAAGGCAGCTGTGGAGGGTTATAATTTAGCCTCATCCTCTGCTGACTCCTAGCATCATTCCATGTATGCCCCTGACCTCCCACCTTGGTTGCCCTGGTATGATACAGACCTGAGGAGGTTGAAAACTAAGGGGCGGAGGTTAGATTGTTGGCAGAGATCCCGCTTGGAGGACAAATTGGCACAGAGGACTCACTACGGTGAGTATCAATGAGCAATCACCCTGAAAAAAAGTCAGCGTTCTTGTTACGGGTGATTGCTGCTGGAAAGAACTGGCCAGCTCAGCTCTAACATTATGGACAGATTAATAAATTCAGTCCATCTGCAGACTTGTAGAGCTTTTTCTCTTGAGAAGTAGGAGGAGTTTAACCACTTCTTCCTAGACAAGGTGTGTCCACCATCCAAGCTGGGACATTCCTGAGCAGCCTGTCATCAGCTGACAGTGTCCATTTCATCATGGGATGTAGGCACTCCATTTTTTGTGGACAGAGTTTGAGCCAATTTCTGAGGATAATGTCTGCTGGGTGGTTTCTGGTTTGTGTCCCACCTTCTGTGTGCAGGATCCTGGGCCAACCAGACTTCTTAGAATGCTGGGACTTGCTCAGTCCAGTTGTAGTGGAGATCAAGTGTTCCTTCAGGAGGGTGTTTTTCCATCCGCCCTTCAAAAGGCTGTGGCAAGGCCTCTCCTTAAGAAGGTTTCCCTGGACCCTGATCTCTCTAATTACAGACCTGTCTCGAACATTCCTTTTCTTGAGAAGTTGATCGAGAAGGTGATGGTGGTGCAATTAGAACACCTGGAGAGGTATAACATCTATGGATCTTTCCAATCTGGTTTCTGGCATCACCATACTACACAAACTGTGTGCACCATGATCTCCTCGTAGCAAGATATGGTGGATATCATGCCACTGTTGTCTTGCCCGACCTCTCTTCAGCATTTGACATGGTGGATCATGGGATACTGTTGGATCACCTCAGGCACAATGTGGGACTCTTGGGAACAGTGCTGCGGTGGTCAGAGTCCTACATTTCTGACAGGATGCAGCAGATCGCGCTTGACTCTTCATCAAGCAGTGCTGCGCCTGCTGTGGTGTGCCTCAGGGGCGACTGCCTCCCATGCTTTTTGCTGTGTACATGTTGCCATTGGAGGAATTAGATGCCACGGCTTGGTGTTTCATTGCTATGCTGATGACACCCAGTTGTATGTGTCCTGTGCCCTGATATAGTGCAGCTGTCCTGAAACTGAGTGAGTGCCTCAGTGAAATCCAAGACTGGATGGCAGCTAGCTGGGACAGACAGACAGATAGGCTTTATTTATATTTTGGAGCCCAATCCCGAGGCTATGGGTGCCATTACAATAAGAACAAGATTAAGGCAGGATCAACATAGATTCATCAATAAAACAATATTATAAAATCAGATTTAAAAACTATTGGAGAACCTTGTAGGTAGGTCTCCAGGCCCCTTTAAATGCCTCCGCTGTTGGGGCCTCCTCAAAGATTTTGGCAGAGAGTTCTGAGGGCAGGTCGGCCCGCCACTCAAGAAGCCCCCGAGGTTTTCAGCCTGGCCCTCTGAACTGCCAGAAGGCCCTCGGTGGAGGAGTGGATGGAACATAGCAGGGCAGCTGGAGTAAGGTGGTCAGACAGGTAACTGGGCCTTATAGGCGAGCAAGCCCACCTTGAAGATGATCCTCCACCTGAGGCAGCCAGTGCAGATCACATGATCGAGTTCTATGGCAAGATCTCAGAAGGCCCACCAGCAGCCTGGCCACCACGTTCTGCACTAGCTGCAGTCGGCAGAGGATCCCTCCATTGACCCCAAAGTACAGAGCATTACAACACTCCAGCCTGGAAGTCACAAAGACATGTACCAGTGATAGCAAGTTTTTCTACGGAATCAGGGGTTTAATTCGGGCAACACTCCTTAAGTGGTACAATCCACTTTTGACAGACGACACCTGGACTTCCAGGGTCCGCCTGTTGCCAAAGATGACGCCCAAATTTCTCACCCTGGGGGAAGCCATCAACTGAGTGGACCCCAGGACCAACCCGGTTACCACTCCGGAAGCATCCCCCATCACACCATTGACCAGGCTCAGTCACTAGCACCACCGTCTTGTCAGGGTTCAGCCTCAGCCAGTTTGAGAACATTCAGTCCTGAATCTCAGCCAGACATTTATTTAGCACTTCAACTGCACTTTCAGCTCCAGGGGCAAATGACATGTACAGCTGGGTATCATCTGCATAGCAGTGAAAACCTAATTTTCTAATGAGCTCTTCCAGGGGCAGCACGTACACCACGAACAACATCGGCGAGAGGATCGAGCCTTGATGCACTCCACATGGCAGGGCCTTCGAGGAGGAGAAATTCCTCATCACCACTTGTCGCCTCCAGTCGGAGAGATAGGATTCAAATCATTTGACTGTTCTGGTGAGTCCACCATACACTCTAAGGTGATCCAATAGCACAATGTGGTCCATGGTGTCAAATGCTGATGAGAGATCGAGGAGGACAAGAATTGACCATTCTTCATCTCTCGCCCATAGGTCATTTTGCACCCGAATTAGTGCCATCTCTATGCTGTGCCTAGCCCTGAAACTGCTCACAGATGTCAAAGGCAGAGATATGTGCCTCGAGCTGCAAAGCCATTATTTTGACATCCTTCCCTAAAAATGGAAGGTTGGAGATAGGTTTATAATAATTCGCCAGAATGTTAGGGTCGAACGATGGTTTCTTCAGAAGAGGCTTCACTAACGCCTCCTTCAAGGTGCCGGGGAAGTACCCCCCTGAGAGCAAGCACCAGACTATCCTGGCGAACACTGGACCAATGGCTTCGACTCCTCCCACTAGGAGACAAGTCGGGTCAGTGTCCAGTTAACAGCACGTGGGCCACACCTTCTAAATCACCCCAACGACCTCCAAACACCTCAACTGGCCGAAATTCCTCCCAGGCAATAGGAGTGCCTCTGTTCGGACCAGGTCGACCACTGCAGGACAAATTTTGTCCCGTTGGGGAGATCCCTGCCTGAATGGAGGACACCCCGTCTGAGAACAACAGAGCAAACTCTTCACACAACACGGCTGAAAGTGCTCTTTTCAGCTGTAGACAGACTGTTATGCCCAATCAGTCCACAGTCTGAAATAGCTGAGCTGGTCTGTTCTTCCCAGCAGCAGTCTCCCTGGACAGGAACTCTGCCTTCTTATAGTCGATTGCCCCCTGATAATCATTATAATGATTTCTCAAGGCCAGTCTATCCTCCATGGACCAGGTCCTCTGCCAACAACACTGCAACTTCTGACCCTCTGTGTTCATCTCCTTGAGAGCCCCATCAAACCATGAGGGTTCTCAAATGAGAAGACACGAGTCATACAGACCGGTGCAACGGCACTGAATACCTTGGTAACGGCCCCATAACAGGCCATCACCACCTCACTCGTAACAATCGCACATGCTGCACTCACACCAGAAAAGTCGACTTCTTCCAACAATCCCTCTGGGGACAATACCCTTAAAGGGCAGTAGCAGACCATTTAAACAGGGAAGGGACCATCGGGGGTGCCCCAAACCGAACTCCACTGTGCAGTGATCGGACCAAATGACCTGATCAAGTTTTGTTTTTTTAATTATGTGTTTGTTTTTTTGGCCCGTTTTTGCCCGCCCCCTTCCCCTGGCATGCACGCGCCACATTCCAAGGCGCCCTTCCGACTTGCCACCCCCTCCTGCCTGAACTGCCACCAGACCTCCACCTGGTGGCAGTGGAACTACGGGGGTGACCACCCCAGGAAAGGAGAGCTGCTGTTAGGCTGCTCAATCCTGCTCTGCCCCCAATGCCAGCACCCCAACGACCACAGACTGTTCCAGAACCCGGGTCGCCACGATCAATCTTGATGTCAGTAACATCAAGCCCCAGCGAGAATACCAAGTCCAAGGTGTGGATGTGTTGGTGGGTCGCAGAGGTAATTACCTGCATGAAGCCTGGAGAAGGTCATAACCGAAAAGCGAGGATTTGTCAATCTAGGCATTGAAATCCCCCAGAGTTAACCATCTAGGGAGCGCCAGCACTCTGTCAGTGACGAAATCTTCTACCTTCTGCAGGAAATCTTCCCCCCAACCCACCCTACGAGGGCAGTAAATAACAGAATCCTGCAACTTGCACCTGGACCCCCACATACTGCCACACATTCAAATGACGAGGTAGAGCCCACTGGGTGCACAGAGAAGTTAAGGCTGGATCTAAAACAGATGGCCACTCCCCCACCCATGTTCCCTCCTCAGGCAGTGCACCACCGAAAACCCAGCAGGGATGGACGCCTCCAATACTGGGCCAGCATTGTCCACCAGCCAGGTCTCTGTGATGCAAGCCAGGCTGACCAAGGAAATTAAAGTCTGCCATAATGGCAGTCTTGTTCCTCCTCGACCTGATGTTGTATAGCACCACCTGAAGGTGACTAGCGGAGACTGCAGGCCCTCTAGTAATCTGCCCACGTGGTCTGGTGGGAACCCTGGGGACAGGAACCAAGCATACCAGGCCCCTCTCAAGTCTCTAACTCCAGGGTGCCTCCTATTCCAAACCACCTTGGTACTGTTCACCTCCACTACACCAGCAGTACCTTGCCACACTACCCTCAGCCCTCTATCAATGCCCCACCTCCAGACACCTTCACTGCCGGGAGGGGGACATGCCCAAAGGGGTGGAAGTCATGCTGCAGGGATGCAGCATAGGTTTTACATGTGGGCCCAAGAGCTAAAGGGGGGGGGCCTAATCTAATCACATTCACCTTCCACACACTAATACAGAATCAAAACCCTAACCACGATCACGCCACACCTACACAACTAACCAAATTCTCTAACACTCACCCAACCCTTTCTACCCACCACCAATAAAATAGCATAAAATCATAGAAAAGGTAGACTAAATTATTTTATCTGGTGTAAAGCAGATGTGCTGTGGAATCAAGCTCTTCCTCATTAGAGCTGACGATTTTATTGCACAGTGTTTAATTATCAGACACCAACAGCTTTTATAGTCCCAAGACAGTTTCTTTAGTCCGAATGTCAGATATAGAAAGGACATAGTGCTCACACCACCACGTCTTTTCTAGATGGTCAATGTTATTTACTAATGGGACAAAGTTTGTGTAGCAAGAGATTTTGGAAAGTCAAAGCAAAAGTTGTTAAAGTACCTTTACTTTAGTGCTTCACACTGCACCAAGTTGAAAATAACCAAAGGACAAATGTCAGCAAGCTCCTCTCAGAATTTCGCAAGAGGGACTGAAGAGCGTAAAGACACCGCTCTCACTGGTGTTGGCAGATTCACCATGAAGAAATAGATCCACACTGCAGAGGTCAGGGCTAGCGGAGCCAGGTGGTTTCAACCAGGAACAGCGAGCAGTCAATGCAAAGGAGGGTTCCTGGTTCTCCCAAGATGAAACTATGCTCTCACCACCGTGCCTCTTGGTTACCTCAACAACTCCTCCACAGCAATCGTCAACTCACACCTCCTGACCACCTCCCTTGCAGATTCTCCAGTAAACTTCAGTGTAGCTTTGTTACTTCCATACAGCTTGATCTACTGATACTCCTATCCCAGAACTCCCCTGCCGACTCTCCCTCAATGATCTCGGCCAGCAAACCTCCAAACAGCCACTGGATGCGAAGGTAGGCTTGCTGGATCCTGCTTTCAGTCAAACCCCTGCAGCTATCAAACAGACTTCTGCCGGTATCCACAGCACAACAGCACACAACTCAAAAGTTCCTCTCTAAAAATAAAGCTGACTTCTGCGTCTTTCTCACTGCCCCAACCCTAACAACTATAGACTATAGTCTACATCTACTGCTAACTAAAATTTTATCTTACATTGTTTAAAATTTGTTCCAGATGCAGCAAGCAATCTCTGAGTAATACTACTCCCAATTATTAGAAGATTAAAGCAAAAAGGAGCGATAAATTTCAAAGGCTCCCCCACGGAGCCCTCACAGACAGCAGCCCAGCGTGGCTGCCATCTTATTCCAGATGCCTTAAAACATTGGCCAAATCCATCTAAGGCAGAGGTATCACTGGTGGTGCTGGGCTGGCCAGGCTCAACAGCAGCAAGTGGTAGTGCAGCCTTTCCTCTGTTGGATGGCATGGCCCTTTGTGCTGTTCAGATAGGGTGAAGAATCTGGGGGTCGCTATGGACTCCAAGTTGACAAGTTCCATGTGTCTGCTGTTGTCCGCAGTGACTTTAACCATCTCCGTAGCATCACCCCGATCAAGTCCTATCCTGAGCCAACTGATCTGGCCACAATGGTATATGTCTTAGTCATGTCTAGGTTGGATTACTGTAATGTTCTCTACCTTGATTTATCCACGAAGCTAATGCATCACCTGTAGCTACTTCAGAATGCGGCAGGGCAGCAGGTTGCTGGGACCTCCCCATCCGAGCATATCACGGCAGTTCTCTGCTCTCCACTGGCTGTCAATCCAGTGGCGTATCAGCTTCAAGGTTTGCTTGTTGATATACAAGGCCCTGCACGGTCTGGGTCCAGGCTACCTGCAAGACTTCCTGGTGTCATACAATCCTGGTTGTGCCCTTCGGTCAGTGAAGGTAGACCTCCTGTCCATACCCAGACCTCAATTAAAATCCTCAGGTGCTAGGGCGTTCGGAGTAGCAGTCCAGATTCTTTGGGACACCATTCCCCAGGAAGTGACAGGTGCTCCTGCACTGGCCGCTTTTAAAAGATCTTTGAAACCCCATTTGTTTAACTTATGTTTTGGCGTGGAGTCTTTATTTTAGATTTATAGTTTTGTCACTTAATTATGGTTTTAATCTGTTTGTTTTATTCATTGTAAGGCGCCCAGAGCCTCATGGATTGGGTGCCATACAAACAACATTATCATTCTTAATAGCCCTAATCTTCTATTTGGTGTCTACCCTGCCACAGAGTTTAAGGTCATCTGCAAAGAGGCAGATTGTACCCTTTATCCATTTGTCTAAGATGCAGATGAACATACTGTACAGTACTGAGACCAGCACTCATCCCCACAGCACCCAGCTACATCACTCCCCCCTGCACAGGCCTCCTTACATGGAGGAAGGGCCTTCTTACTACAGTTCAGCAATTTTAAAAAAAAGATAGTCAGGATGAAACTGTAGACCAGCAAACTAAACTAAAACAACCAGAATCCATAAAATTGTGCAGCGATAAATTATGGGAAGGCAATGCACATAACTGTTCAGATGTGTCAAAGCACCAACCATTTGACCCATAAAGCAGGCACCCAAGTTTCTGGGGCAAGTGAGGTGGTACCAAGGAGTGTCCCTTGGGTACACCATCATTTTGTAACTCACATTAAGACTGCAAACACTGTAGTGAACAAGTGCCAGCGGTTTGAACCGCGAAATTAAGCGAGCGTGATATTTTTCAATTCTACAGTATTACCCCAACTCTCCGCACTGGTGACACTAGAAGAGAAAGTGGTAGCACAGAGCAGAGCCATACACTGCAGTAAGGTAAAGGAGGGATGCCTCCTATCATTGACCAGCTTGTTGGTGAGCAGCATGGAGATCACAGCATGGGGGGGGGGTAGCGTTCCTCACCTCCACATGTAACTATGCCCCTTACATAAAATATACCGAAAATAAACTGTATCCCATAATGTAGTTACAGGTGTATAGCATCTTGGCACCTAGGCAAGACCCAGAACCCACAGTCAAAGAAACTTGTATTATAAACATTTGATAGGTTCTAATGCCATACCGAGAGAGAGTAAGAAACAGAAGTACCTGTCTGAAGCCAGTTCGCCATCCACCAGTTCTGGGATCCTGCTCTGAAGAGGTGCCCTGGAGTCCCCAGCTACAGGTCCAAAACCATTATCAGACATCATAGAAAGCCAGCCCACTGAACAAAAGGGAAGGAAGGAGACAAAACTGAGCATCAATAAAACGAGATCAGTCACCTTTTAGACTCAAAGACAGTATAGTAGGGAGGCAGTATAGCATGGTGGTTTAAGGCTCTGAGCTGCAAATCTGGTGACATCCAGCAGACCAGACCTTGGTTTGAATCCCACAGCTTTCACTTGCAGACTGTGTGACCCTGAGCAAGTCACAACTTCCCTGTGCTCCCAGGTCACACCTGTAAAAAGCTTTCAGCTTAGTGTGCTAGTCCTGTTTAAACAAAAAAACAAAATGATGGCCAGCAGTAGCACTACATGTGTCTATGCTGACAACGAGGGTTCCAGAGCAAGTTTGGGCACCTTCCGATCAGGAGGCATGTGGTCAGGGGTGCTGCTGATGGCACTTTTGATGGCCAGGGACAGGAGCAGTCTTAACACTGCAGCAACCACTACAGCAGAACAAGAAGACTGCCCAGATGCTTGCATCTCCCATTTCTTGTGCAGGAGTACTGTGGGTACACAAGTATACATGTGGCATCAGCAGGAGGGAGGAGTAAAAGGATGCACCATCCATCCTGTCAGTACACTAGGATACAAATACCTACGCAGTTTAAAGTCAGACTAATTCTGGTCACCCACCTCTCACCAGGTAAGAGCAAGCCAAAGGAGAGCAGAACGCCACAAATCCAAGGGCCTAAACCTGTGTTGGGGGAAGGGGAGTCACAGAGAATGAGGAAGGTTGCCTGGATAAGGACTGCGAGGTTGCTGGTGGCTGCACGCCAGAAGAGGCTGGAGACAGACACAAACGAAAACAGCTGCAAGCTATATAGCATCCGGTCACCAGCCACAAAATACAACATTGATTTAAGTGCATTGTAATGTGTTTATGTCTTATGAAGAGTTTGAAGTATAAACTTGATAGAGTGTGTGTGTGTACACACACACACACACACACACATATACATATATATACACACAATATATATATATACACACATATATACACACACACACATATATACATAGTATATATATATATATATATATATACATACACACACACACACACACATACATACACACACACACACACACACACACACACACACACACACACATCTATCATGCCAATAGTAATTTTTGGCTTCTGAGACTGAGAAACAGAAGCACAGACAGAACAGAGATAGATATATATTTTCATATTCTTGGCAAAAACTTTAGTTAATGCATCAGTTAGGGTTGTTTCCACACCGATAAAAGTGTGGAAATTCAACATTAGGGTTACCACCCCTATTACCCTGCCCCCACCAACAGGCATCGGGGTGTGCGCTGGGGTCATCATGCCCAACTCTCACCCCCATTCTCCGATATTGCACCACCTCAGCTTCTTTACACATGGAATGGGGTGAGTGTTAGGCAGATGACCCCAATGCACACCCTGATGCCTGTTGGTGGGTGTGGGGTGGTTGGGGTGGTAACCCTAATGTTGAATTTCCACACTTTTGTTGGTGTGTGTGGAAATAACCCTAACTGATGCATTAACGAAGTTTTTGCAAAGAATATATCTATATATATTTTTTCATGGCAAAAAACTCAGTTTAATGCATCAGTTAGGGTTGTTCCACAGCAACAAACGCGGAGGAAATTTGCACGAGGGTTACTAATTCTTGCACCCCATGCCCACCCCACCCACAGGTATCGGATGTGCCGCTAGTCGCTGGGTCTCTGTCACCCCATTCTGTGGTGAAAATAAGCTGAGGTGGTGAAGTATATGAGAATGGGGAGAGAGTTAGGCCAGACGACCCCAAAGCACACCCCGATGCACCCCACCAACAGGCAAGGGGTGGTAACCCTAACACTGAATTTCCTTGCTTTTGTTGCTGTGGAACAACCCTACCTGATGCTTTAAACAGAGTTTTTTGGCCATGAATTTCACTTCTTTTTGAGAATGTGCACTATAAATAGTGAATGGTATGTGGAAACAAACGGAAACAGAAATGGTAACGCAAATGCAAACAGTAATGGCGACTCACAAGGAAACTAATGCAACCAACAACAGAAATGCAAGCACATATGCCAATGGTAATGGAAATGCAAATGGAAACGCACACGATAACGGTGATGACAAAGGAAACAGTTAACGGTAACGCAAATGGTAATGCAAACAGAAACACTAATGAGAACGGTAACAGAAATGCAAATAGTAATGGTAATGCAAACGCAAACAGTAACACCAACGGTGACACAAAAGGAAATGGTAACGCAAGAACAAATGCAAACAGTAACGTACACGGCAACACAAATGGTAACGCAAACAGTAACGCCAATGGTGACACAAAAGGAAACTAATGCAAGCACAAATGCAAATGGTAGAGCACACAGTGATGCAAATGGAAATGCTAATGCAAACGGAAATGCAAGCAGAAACACTAACAGTAACACAAACGCACATGCGGTTTGTCTCAAAAAGGTGCATTCAGTAGTACAGTGAATATAAAGAATGTGGTCATAATGGCCTCGGACCAGAAAATTAGCACTTTGAATACTAAATTGCTTATATCTCAGGAACCGCATTTAATGAGAAAAAATATTAAAATCTCATTATTGACTTTCAAGGCTAGTTTTGCATTGAAAGCATTTTTATGATATAAAGCCCGTGATCTCGCACCGCTTGAGATACGGGACCTGAAAGGCACGCTGGGACGCTGTAATGTTATCCTATGGGAAAAATCATCAACTTCGAGACGGAGTGCCGAACTTTGCAGCCCTGTAATATTTTGGCACCAAAAGGCACATCTCTGGGACGTAGGCTTTCTTCCCTGCAAATTTCAGCCCAAAAGACCAAACTGTTTTACTGCAGGGTGGCAAAGATTTCTTGTTTTGGCCATACTTTTGCAAATCACGACACTCGCAGAAAAAAAAAAATCACCAAAGTGTCACATTTGCAAAAGTACTTTGACACTATTCACAAAAATTTTAAAGACACATTTCTAGGTGTTTTACCCCAAACAAAGACATGGTAGCATCTTTAGGGCTCAACTAGGTGAACATAACAAGAATTGTGTCCCTAGAGGGCCCCAAATTTTAATGGTAAGCATTTCTGACCACTAACTGAAAGCAAATGGCCAATTTGGTAAAAGTAAAAAGGGTCATTTATGAAAGTAAAATGGTATTTGCTATACTTTTAATATTTTGTCAACTTTTTCCATAGACTATAATGGGGAACATTTTATTTATTTTTAATAACTTTTGAACAGTTAAATTTTTTTCCCCACAAAATCTTCGAAAGGCACATCGGACACCCTGGCTGCATGTTCCCAGAAGGTTTCGGACCGATCAGCATAAACCGTGGCGATTCTGCAGGCGCGAAAGAAGAAACACACAAAATGCACAATTTATGCATTTTTGCACTCTGTAGCTCCACAAACTGCATATCCATCCGTAGCAATTTGCCAGATCCAGAGATCTACAGTACCAGACTGTGCATTCCAAATTTCAGGCAAATGTGTTGTACGGTGGCAAAGTTATTAAAGGGGACCTTCCCCAGTCACTCTGACTTTCATGCATTAATTACCCCTTCCTGCATTGATTCTGGAATTGTATTTCATTACTGTCTGCTGCAGTTGGTTTTTGCATTCTGAGCTGCTAAAAACTGCGGGGAGTACCAGAACTTCTATAGCAAGCCTGGTGTTGCTGTGGGCCCAGGGTTATACTGCTGACATCACTGTAGGGCAGAGTCAATTTCACACAAAAAAAAAACAAACTGACAAGTCATTTAGATTTTGCATAATGCATTCCTAACAGGGTGTCTTGGGGAAGGGGACCACAGCATGCACACTAAGTACTGGTAGGTTTCCTTGCAACATTGCTGCAATCTCATAGTACTGCACAGTGTGAGTCACTCCTCTATCCTACAGTGATGTCAAAGAGCTAGCAGCCCAGCAGCTGAACAGCAAAGGCAAGTGCAGCATGGCACAATAAACAAATCCAAATTATAGAAGGCAGAGTAAACCTTGGCCAGAAATGAATACATACACCTTTTCAGGTCTAGTACTGCATATAATGACTACAAGCTGTAACTTTTTGGACTATCAGGGAAGGTCCTCTTTAAGGTGCAAAATTTGAGATTTAACCTTAGATGGGGTACTCAACCCTGCTATAGTGGCACTACTGTGCCAAACTGTAAAAATTGTTTCAGATTTCTGCATTCCTATTACACATTCGCACCCATTTCCAGATTGACAGCCCATGGTAAGACTACCAGTCCACTGTGGTGAGATCTGCAACACTAATGGCTGTGCCAAAGCAAGGTATGAGTTTAACTACACGTTACAATCGTACGAACATATGAATGTGCCAGCAGAAACAGACTACCCGGTATATCCAAGTCTGTTCGAGAGTGCAGCCAACACCCCTAGTTTGCAGCTGCCCCACCCCCTTCCCTTTGTCATCCCACTGCCACCTCCACCTCCCCCACCCTCACTCTCCCCTGTTCCCTGTCCCATGTCCATTTTGAAGCTGTTCACAGATTTACATGATACCACCCATTCTTGTAGGGCGTTCCATTTTGCTACCACGCTCTCTTGAAAGAGTAATTTTCTTCCTAAATCTTCACCCTCTGTCCTTAACCTGCCCCTGGTGACCTCGCCCTCCTAAACTTAAAGACCCCATCTGCTCCATCCTTACCGATTCCCTCAGATACTTGAATGTCCATCATGTCCCCCCTGTCCCTTCTATCCTCCAGGGTGTACATATTCAGGTCTCCCAGCCTGCTGTCATAGTCTCTCCCCTCCATTCCACATATCTTTGTTGCCCTCCTCTGCACCCCCTCCAGTAGCCTGATATCACGCTTTAGGTATGGCCTCCAAAACTGCAAACAATACTCTAAGTGCGGCCTTACCAGCGACCTGTAGAGGGGCAAGATCACCTCTCTTCGCATGGACGAAAACCCCCTCGCTATGCACCCCAGCATTTTGTTCGCTTTTGCAGCTGCTTTCCTGCACTGGGCAGTGTTGTTCATGGTCCCTGTTATTACCCCTAGGTCCTTCTGCTCCTCAGTGATCCCCAGCTTAACCCCCTTCCCCAGCCAGTATTCTATCCTTGGGTTCTTCACCCCAAAGCGCATAACCTTACACTTCTTTGCACTGAACCCCAGCTGCCACCTCTCTGACCACTCCTCTAGCTTGCGCAGGTCCCTCTGCAGATGCTTCCATCCCTCCTCTCCATCCACCACTGCTCTCATTTTGGTGTCGTCAGCGAACAGACTTATCCTGCTCACCACCCTGTGTGCAATGTCCGATATGAAGAGCCCAAACAATACTGGCCCCAACACAGAGCCCTGTGGCACCCCACTTGTCACTGATCTTGGAGCTGAGAGCTCCCCTCTCACCACCACCCACTGCAGCCTGCCACTCAGCCAGCTTGTAATCCAGCTCATCATTTTTGCCCCTACACCAGTTAGCTTCTCCCCAAGCTGCCCATGAGGCACCGAATCGAAGGCCTTGCTGAAGTCCAAGTAAAGAACATCCACCGCATGACCCTTATCCAGCTCATCTGTCACCCAGTCATAATATCGTAGGAGGCTGGTTTGACAAGACTTCCCTGAAACAAACCCATGCTGCCTCACATCCTGGAGGCCACTGTCCTCCAGGTACGACACCAGTCTTTCCTTTAGTATCATTTCCATGAGTTTGCACACTATGGAGGGGAGACTTACCGGACGTTAATTACCCGATTCATCCCTTGGCCTGCTCTTGTGTAATGGTACTACATGTGCCATCCTCCAGTTCAGTGGCTCACATCCCAACCATAGTGAGGTTGTACAGATCCGCCAGCGGCTCTGCCAACACCTCCGCCATCACCATCAGCACCCTGGGGTGGATACCATCCGGCCCTGGTGCCTGGTCTACCTTCAGTGCCCTCAGTCCCTCTAGGACTCTACTTGCCTCAATTCTTCCATCTGTCGCCTCCTCTCCCCAACCTCCCAGCTCATGCTAGTAGCAGTCCCCTCCTTTCTTCTGTGAACACTGAGCAAAAGTATTCATTCAGCGGTTCTGCCTGCTCCTTCCCTTTTCCGTCCACTCCCCACCCCTTTTTAGCCTCACTATCGTCTCCTTGCGCTTCCTTTTCTCCCTTCCATTAATTCCCTTTGCTAATCTCGGCTCCCTCTGGGTCTTGGCTTCTCTCACTTTTCTAGTCACCTCCCTGGACCATTTTGCATATTCCTCCCTGTCCACTTCCTTCCGTCCTCCTAAACATCTGGTGCGCCACTCGTTTTGCCCTCACCACCTCCACAACCTCGCTGTTCAACCAGCATGGTTTTCTTGCTCTGCTCCTCTTACTCTGTGCCTTGGTGCAGGCTTCTGTTGCCTCTGTAACCCCCCATTTAATAATATCCCATTTCTGCTCCACGTCCATCTCCTGCCTTATGCCCTTCAGTATTTCCTGCATCCTCCCAAAGTCCACCCCCCTGAAGTTTACCACCTGAGTAACTCAGTTCTCTGGCTCCCGCATTACGTGATATTAAACCACACCATTTGGTGATCACTGTCGGCTAGTGGGTCCTCTACCTTTATTTCCCACACTGCCTCCCCATTCAACAATACCAGATCTAAAGTGTTCTTTAGCTCAGTAGGTACATTAACCAGCTGTGTCAGGAGACCCTCCTGGATCGCGTCCAGGAGAACTTGCTCCCCAGCACTGGAGGTGACCAGAATGCTCCAGTCAACCCCCGGCAAGTTGAAATCCCCCACAATAATCTCCTTCCCTTTTCTACATACCCTTCTGATTTGTCCCGCTAACTCCCTGTCAAGCTCCTCAGACTGGGACGGCGGCCTGTATACCACCCCAGACCTCACTTTCCTACCCCTTGTGTCTAGGAGCTGCAGCCAGATTGCCTCTGTTCTTTCTTTTCTCCTCATCCCTTGTGCATTTGATTCCGTCCCTCACAGACTGCCACCCCCACCCCACCCCCACGGTACTTCCTGTATATTTGTATCCTGGGATTGCCAGATCCCAGTCCTGGTGCTCAGTTGCCCACGTTTCTGTGACAGCTGCAATATCCCTCCACACTGCTAAGAGTGCCTGTAGCTCATGGATTTATTTCCTAGGCTTCTTGCATTCAATGAGACCACCCTCCATAATGCCCCTTCCTCCACTAGCCTCCATCTCCTCCCTTCTACTCCCTCCTTTTGGCCGCCCAGAGTCCTTCCTGCTAGCCTGGGAGTAGGCTATGACTCCACTCCTATCAGTTCTCCCACCTGTTATCCACTCACCACCTCCCCATCTAGTTTAAATGTCGACCCTTGTTGCAATATACCACTCTAGTCCTTGCTTTAATACCTCCTTCCCATCCCCACTCAGGGGCAGTCGATCCCTTGCAAACAAGTTATCCCAGGTACTGCCCCAGTCCCCACAACCCCATATCCCTTAGTTTGACACCATTTTACTAACTGTGTGTTTAACTCTAATCCTCTCCTTTCTCACTGTGCTTGCAAGAGGGTACTGGGAGCACTTCAGAGAAGGCCACAGACTCCCCAGTCTCCTCGCACAAACTTCCTACATCCTCAGTTCTCTCCCTTGTTACCTCCATCATTTCCCCTGCTAGGTCATTTGTCCCCACATGTGCCACAATGTGTGGTTTCCTCCTACCCCTCTTTACGCACCTTAGTATTGGCTGTCCTGCCATGTCTGCCTTTCATCCTGGTATGGACCTCCACCCATATCAGACTGTACTTCTCCCCCTTGCTGCCCCATCTGATCCCCTTGACTATGGAGTCCCCCAACATCAGTACACCCCTCCTCCTCTTTCCTTGTGCCCGTCGCCACCCCCCCACCCAAGTTCTCATTTTTGGAGCCACTCAAAACTGTTTTTACCATGTGCCCCAGTGTCTTCCCTCTGTCCCCTGCCAATTAAGACCCCTCCCTCCTCCTGTTTGACTGCCAACCTCCCTCTCCCTCCTCACCTTTCCGAGTATTATCCCTCCCCCGTCACACCATGCTCAATCTCTCCACTAATAATGCCCCTCACTCCCTCTTCTTTGTGAGTGCTATCCCTTGTGCAATCACCTCCTGCATCCTCCTCATCTGTTGCCAGTAAACTAAACATGCTCCCTATCCCCTTTGCCTTACTATGTGCTTTCTCCTCCCTTCTGCTGCTCCTCTTTCTAGGTCCTACTAGAGTCCACCCTTCATCAGCCATCTTCCTGTCTAGTTTGCCCCCTCCCCCTCCAGTGACCCACTGTTCCTTCTCTGTGGTGCCCCCACAATACGCGGATGTCAGCCCTCCTACCGATGCAATCCTCCCCAGCTCCCTGCCAAGCCACTGAACCTCTTCCTCGAGCCTCCTTAGCCTGTGGCATATTGGGCACCCTCCCAGCCTCCACAGTATATTTATCTGCATTGCTGCCCCACAACCGTTGCACCCAACAATCCTACCCATGGTCCACACTACTTATACAGCCTCTCCACACAAACTATCCCTACAGCAAACAGCATTAACTAATCCTAGCCCAGCCTTTGACAAAATTTTACCAGATATATTTCAGTTGAAGGCCCTCCACAATATCCACCTATCACACTAATCAGCAATTCATTGTGGATGCTGTACTCCTATTTGAGACCTACCTATGCTTTTTCCCTACCCTGTGGCTGCATTATTGGATAGGACTACATGAGCTGCACCTGAAGCCCCTTCCTCCAATTGCAGGGCAGGTGTTCCCCTATAAATGAACTGAGCTTTGGGGAAGGTGGGATTACGGCCCACACCAGACTCTCATGAGATTGTATCAGCCCAGTGTCTGCCCCTCACTGCACCTCCATGCACTACAACCTCCTCCAGAGGAAGGTCACACACACACACACACACACACACACACAAACACTGTATTAAACAAGTCAGCACTCCTGCCCTAAAGTCCACAGACTGAAAGAATTTAAAGCTTATCCAGCAACTAAAATCCTTTCCCCAACTGCTCAGCAAAAGCAGGTTCAGACAACCTCTGCCAGACCCCAACTGTTTCTGCAGTACCGCTATGTGAGAAGCCCTGGTATTTAAGCCCCAATGAGCTGTAAATTAATCCTGGCTGAGAAGGACTGCTCATTACCAACCACAATCCTCCAATACAGCATTAGAGCTGGAATAAGGATTAGAAGGTTTGGGGGCTGTGCAACAAAACTAAATATAGTGGTACCTGTAGGGCTACAAACAGAACAAGGATGGAATCTGGAGATGGGAACATCAACAAATACAAAGACGGGTAAAGAGGTAGAAAGGCCAGCTTGCAAGGAGGGATATTGACTAAACAATACCATGATAATATATTCCATTTTCATCCCATTCTATGTAGGTGATGCATTTTATTTAGTTTTGTTTACCAGGTAGGTGCGCTAGTAAGATGGACTATTTTCAGGCACGACCGGAGAGTATATACATAAATTGGGAAACACATACATTGCATTAATACAGATAAATCACATACATTGCATTAATACAGATGAAGATATAGATCAGGTTTAGCCCAATAATAAATTTGCTCTGATCCAGTAAGTGCACTTGCCTTGTTGATCTGAGCTTCAGTGTCTGCAAACACCTGGTCCCAGCTGTGAACGCCATCTTGTTTTGCTCCACAGATGACATCTGGCTGAGCCACTTGGCAAATGGGTAAAGTACATGCACCAACAAACCTAAAATATGTCTCCAAGGCTCATCCATGAAATACCCCAGGGCCATAACCTGGAGAGGGTGTTAAGTGTTGCTATGGATTCTGGACACGACATGCCCAGGGAGAAAAGGGAGATATATGGACCCCACAGTAGTATATTGGGAAGGGACGGGTAGGACAGCATTGGAAAATAAAAATAGCACTCCAGACATTCGCTCCACACACACACACACACACACACACACACACACACCATTTATGACAGAATTCTAGTCAAACAGCATGCTTGGAATCCTGAAATAAAGATCACACTACAGTCAACGAGATGAATGGTTGAATTATCTATTCATACTCAGTATTCCTGTCTATCTGCATGCAAAACAGGGAACTGAATGTCACATACTGTATTTTGAAAAAGTAAAAATGATATCTGCAAAGAAAAAAATGGGATGGCTATGCAGGGTTAATTTTTGGGTGGGGGATTGGGATAATTGGCACAGAGTTTTTTTTAATTTTAACCCACCTTTTCTTCTACCTTGGGGAAAATCTGTTCATTGTTATGGACGGTTTAAACTGCTGTTTTATGGACCTGGCCTCGTATGAACGATGCGACCAATTAATTTCCTTCATTTGACTCTTACTTTTTATACTCAGTGGGTCAGTGTCACACGGATTAATATCTGAAATGAACCCTGGCTATGCTATTACAGATTGTAAAGTAAGTAGGGAAATACAGGAACACTAGAAGGCTTTCTTAATGTGTATTTTGTTTGTTCAGTACTTTGAATTTGCTACTTGTGTTCAGTGCCCTGCCAGGTCATACCTGAAACTAGGAACTAGCTAGTGTACCTACCAGGTTACCAAAAAACAAAGAAATAAAACAAAAATATTTGAGATTGGGGGGGTGTGGCTAGCTGTCGGCCACAGCAGACGCACTTTTGGTAAGCTCCCTAGATGGCATCCCAATAATCCCAAAAAAATATACTTAAAATTTGAACTCTAGACTGAAGGTATCTGAAAAGAGATCGGGTCAAAGTTGGTGATTCTCCTTAACAGAAGTTGGACGATGGGGAAGAAAAATAATGACTAAAACCAACTTCTTCACACCACGCGGTGCGACGTCCAGAGTGCAGCAGTCTTCGACAGGCCTAAACTCCGAGGACGACAGGCCTAAACTCCGAGGATCCAAAAAGAGCTGAATTCCTCCCGGCAACACTGGAATCCTTGCAATCTGCAGTCCTAAGCCTAACTAAGACAGTACAGCAACTAGACAAGAAAATGGATTCTCACCACGATAGGATGCTGATAGTGGAACAAAAAAATGGATGGGTTAATAAGTACGGCGCAGACAGCGAAGAAGACATCAGAACGGGCTCAGGCTACGGCAGCAACATGCGTAAGGGAACAAACTCTTTTGAAATCCCGTCTGGAATTTCTCAAGAATCAGTCAAGGGCTGCAAATGTGAGAATTCTCGGGATCCCAGAAGGAACAGAGGGAGAGGATCTGCTTGCTTTCCTTTATAACTGGCTAGAGACTACTTTTGATCTGAACTTGCAAAGTTGTCTGCTTAAAGCATACCGGATTAATCTTCGGAGAGCTACCGGCCAGACGGGCGGAATCAGGACTGTTATGTTGCAGACAACCTCTTCAGTAGTCAGGGATAGAATTCTTTATACTGCCCGCACCAAGAAGGGGATCGAGATTGAAGGAACCAGAGTTATGATTTTCCCGGACCTCGCCTATGCCACCCGTATGAAGCGTAAAAGTTTCGATCCGATCAGACGACGATTACGGGAAATGGAAATCCCCACGAGCATGCTCACGCCAGCTCGACTGCAAGTGGTCGTGGGTCGACGCATTTATGTGTATACAGATCCCAAAGATGCCTCTAAAATGATTGACAAGTTGGAAGCTAAAAAGGCTGTGAGGGAGGGAGACTCTTCCGATGTTTCAGAAGACGAGGAAACCTGAACTGTGAGTCCATCCATCCTTAGATCTTTTTTGACCCTCGAGACTGAAAGGGGAATACTCCCTCTGTTTTCATTTCTTATTACACTGCACCGTGGAGAGGAACATTGTTATTGGTAGCTGAAACTGATTGTCCTTAAAATACGGACTGGGGACAATAACGAGGACTTACCATAATGACCTTAAGCATGAAACTTTGAATTTTTGTTCTGGGAATGTTCGAGGTGCAGAAAGGGGAGTTCATTGAAGGGGAGAATGAGAGCTTAAATAAAAGGGGAAAAACATAAGGCAATTGTGCGGTTCACTATCTGGGGTATTGTTATTATAGTTATATTACTTTAAGGCATTGACAACAATTAATAAAGTGAATGTGTAATTGTTTGGAAAACTAATATTTGCTTTGCCTCCATACCTTTGTAACCCCACACATAGGGGGCTCTAAAGGCTTCCCGGAGCTTGGTGAATGCTCCGTGCTTAGTTGAATGGGTCGGCGTTAAAGCCACTTAAATGTGTTCCAAGTGAGTGCTTTTGAAGCCTCCGTATGCTGTCTCTTTAAGGGCTGCCTG
Organism: Neoceratodus forsteri; assembly: GCA_016271365.2. NCBI lineage: Eukaryota > Metazoa > Chordata > Ceratodontiformes > Ceratodontidae > Neoceratodus > Neoceratodus forsteri. The sequence continues at coordinate 363,113,724 of CM057449.1, read as the reverse complement.
TTGCAGCCATAATTAACTGACATGGAGGGGGGGGCTGTGTGGTTGTATGTCCAAGCCCCACCTGGGCCACTGGAAAACAGCTCTTTTCCTGACACCGCTAGTGGTGCAGAGGGAGCTCCGCTAGAGGATGTGATTGTTGCTGGAAATAACGTACAATAATACTGATAATTTTGTTGTTCTAACCTGCCTTTCTTTGCAGTATGGACTGTTTCGATTGGTCCAATTCAGCAGTTCTGGACCAAAATGGAGAAAACAATCAGTACCTCGAGACCCTACAGAGTCGGCTGACCAATAGAGGAACTGTTTATTTGAGAAAGGTATTATGGGCTATGAACTTTTCACACCACTGAGGCAGGAGGAAATGACTGGCATGTTCAGCCAGCCAATGAAAGCAGGTGGCGCCGATCTGAAAGGAGTGTTCAGTGCTGCCAAGCAGATGTGTTGTGGCTGAAGAGGAGAGGAGCTCTGTGCTTCTGCGCTGTGAGAGTGTTGGCGGAAGGCCTGAGGCGGCTGTTTTTCCCTTTCGAGCAAGTCCGACTAAATCCGCTGGCGTGCAGTCGGAGGAGGCTGGTGCCAGCCCAGCTACCTACCAGGCTCAACCTGAGAGGACTGGAGAAAATTGCTAAATTGAGCTCCGTCCACCCGTGATGTTGATGCTGCTGTTTGCTGCCCGAGTTCCTCTGCAAGTTCGTGAAAGCCTGAAAGCAGCTGCCTGGTATGGTACCCCTCTGTTTGCCATATAAATGTGTGAGGAGGCTGGTGAACTTCAGGCTCAGCCCTGCCAAGGGTGAAAGAACCATTGCTGTGGGAGTTGTGAGTACTGCATCAGGGTAGCTCCCTGCAAGAGTTTAAAAAAAAAAAGTGGTGTCAAGATTGTTTCAGTATATTACATTGATTGCCTAACTGAACCATCGCTCCTTCTGCTGTAGTGCAGGATTGTAAAGGTTATCTGTGTCAGGGCCCCAACCAGCTGCCACGTTGGACTAGCCGTTAGGATTTGTACCCAGGGACAGCAAATATTAGGGTTGAGCCATGCACAGAGCCCTAGTAGATAAGCATAGTGATAAGCCAATTAACCTGATCTTCCCCTTCCTTGTTATCCCCTTTAATAAATCAGATTTGTGTGTTGCAACTACACCCTGACTGGTTTGTTTATCCCTGCTGAATTGCTGTATAGTGATTGTGATATAACTGTATCTTATTTTACAGGGGTCCCCGGGTGAGCTGAGAGAGATGCTACCCGGAGGTAAAGTGTACTGGTGACAGAATTGTTGGTACCCAGTGTGAGCCACTAGTGGGGACGAAAGGGGTTGCAGTAACCCAGAAGAGCTGTGACCCGAGGCTTAATCTGGCCGTGTGCCCCGACCTCTGGGTGGAGGCACCCGATCAACAGGATCTGGGCCCCTCACCCTGTCTCAGTGAAGGCAGGCAGGGTAGTAGCCCAAGGGTAGCGCCCTGGGGTTACACCTTGTAACAACAGTAATCCTGGATTTCAATCTGCATGTCAATCTATTAAGTAATACCATGAAGTACTGCAGGATTTTGGATTATCTATGCATTGCATTGTAATGTCATAAAATATATAAATAAAAGTATAAAAAAATTTGAGATTAATTATGTGGGTCAAGGAACGTTTTGAACACATATGGAAAAGTAAAAAGGGCAGAAAACATTAAGGTCGTGATGCAGTAGGACAAGGTAAACATTAAGAAATGTTTCCACTCAAAAGGGTGGTGATCCTGTGGAATACAGCAGGCTGCCAAAGGCTATGCATGTGAATCAGGCAAGACAAAGGGAGGTCACAGCTCTCAGTTAAATGTTCAATGGCACGGTTACACCTGTCATGGCAGCAAGAGGCAAACTCTATGGACCACTGGTCTGTTTTTTTTGTTTTTTTTAGATACTGGCCGAATATTCAGACTATGAGCTGTGGCACAAGCCTGGGCGCCAGCACAAACTCAGGCTGCTGGGAGTGTTGACAGGGTGATGGCTAACAGAGCTGCGCTATGGCACAGCATCGCTGAATATTGCACCCTGGCCACCAACAGTGCGCATGGCGCCAGTGGCACTGCAAGTGACCAGAGTGGAGCAGGGGATGTGCTAGCGCAAGTTCCATTGCACTAGGTGCAACAACACGTGATATTCAAGGTGCACATGCAAATGGGGCCATAATGCATGCAAAGGCGCAAATGGGGCCATACTTGGTCATTATCCATTGTATGCAGGTGTGTCCCGATCCCGCGACTTGCACCTGGCGCCCTGCACAGGCTGCAGCCGTGGGACCGATGCCCCTGTACAGGCGGAAGGAGTGCCCACCGCCCGATGCAGGCAACTGTTAAAAAGAAAACGTCCTATATCCTGGTGGTCCAGCGGACCCTTGCAACCGATCGGGCTTAAGTATAAAAATAATTGTCCCATATCCTGGTGGTCCAGTGGACCGTTCGCATTAAGCGGGTGTCAGTAAAACAGTAATGCCACAGCAACCCAACCCTGGTGGTCAGCGGTACCCCTCCCACTGGGCCCCACCGCCTCCCGGGTCAGTGGCGGGCGGCGGCTCACCGCTTGCCACCCGCCCGACGAGCACCATTCGGTGGGGCGTGCGCCCACTGGTCGAAGTGAACCAATGGGTGCAGCCTGTACCGTACCACCGGTCCAGATATGCGTGACCTTTCACATATCTGGACTGTATGTGTCGAGCTGCCATGTGCGCTGCGCTGGACCAGTGGGCATACAGCCTACCAAATGGTGTCGGTGCGGCAGCGGTGAAGCTGCCCTCCCGCTGTTGATCGGGGAGCCGGGTGGTGGGGCTCAATGAGCGGGTGAGGGGGTACCGCCAGACCACCAGGGTTGGGTTGCTGTGGCATTGTTTTACTGACGCCCGATCGGTCCACTGGACCACCAGGATATGGAATGATTATTTTATACTTATGCCCGTGATCGGCTGCAAGCGGTCCACTGGACCACCAGGGATATAGGACTAATATTTACGCCCACGTATGCCTGCGATTGGAGCATTGGGGCGCCGGCCACGGCTGCTGCAGCCGGAGCTCGGGTGGCCACCCACAGGTGGCAGCTGCCGTGGTTGTGCCCAGCACACGCAGCTCACCTGTAAGGGCCAGCCGCTTCTTTTTGGCTCACCTGTGTGCAGTGCAAGTAGGGTTGCACATGCATGGGCTCAGCACATCCCGGGCTGAATATCTGGATTTGAGGAGTATGCATGGGCACACACCCCCACCTGTGCCACATGCATTACTGATGCACTCCGGCGCATCAGGATTTGTGCCAGGCACAATCCCCATTTGAATATCGCACCAGGGCGCATCAGTGGGTTGCGCATGGTGCAACAGTGTTGTGCCATGCGCAACCCTTCTGAATATCCGGGCCACTGTGTTTGTGTGTGCCAGGAAAAAACTTCTACAACTTACCTCCCTGAAGACCAGCACCAGTGTACAAAGTGCAACACTGTTTTAGGCACAACTATTACTGCTGTGTAAAATTTCTATTTAAAATAGTATTTTCTTTCTTTTAAACAATGTACTTGCAAACTATCAAGTGGAAGCCCAAAACAAGAACTCTTAGGGCTTACAACTATCCCTGTAAGAACTCAAATCCAATAGTCCAGAGACTTAAATTCATCTCACCAGACCCAGCCTCCACAAACAGCAGTGCTATTCATGCAGGGGCGTCAGTAGGCATGTGCACTGTACTCAGCAGAGTACAGTAAAAAAAAAAAAAAACAAGCATTTGTCAATGCCGAATGTTTGCTTGCTGGCATTGGTAGTGTAGAAGTTACAAAGCTGCATAATAGGAATGGCAGTGAAGTACTGAACTGAAGCCAACCCCACCACGACCCTGCAGAGACCGACAGGCACTGGAGTGTGCCTTTGGGTCGTCAGGCATAATGGCCACACCATTTCACCACACCCTACCCTGCAGACACTGACAAGTGTCACGGTGTGCCTTGGGGTCTTTGGCCCTTATGCGCACCCCATTCCATCAGGAAATACGGTGAGATGGGTGCGGTATAGGAGAATGGGGTAAACTCTGGGGCCAAAGAGTCCAAGGCATACCTCAATGCCTCTCACTGGCTGAGGGTGTGGAATGGTATGAGCATTACAGGCAAGAATCCCAAGTCACACCTGATGCCTGTCATTCTCTACAGGGTGAGGCGTTATGGTGGAAACCCTAGCGCCTCAGGCATTTGTTGAGTATTTTCCTCCAAAATTTCAACATGGGTTTTGTGACCTCCACCTCATGAACAGTGGCAATATCAGTTTGTTAGCCGAAGCTGCTTTTGCTCAGCGACTCACGACATTTAGCACCACAGATGCAAAACACATTCCAAACTGGATGTGAAAAGTGACAGCTGTACTGTTCATGGGCGGTGTTAAAAATGGCAATGTTGCAAATCTGCAGTGAAAATATAAAAACTGGTGAAGTCTGAGCATGCATAGAAACTGTGCACGCTCACCCGTAATGTAATTAGTTTGGGATTTTTTTTATTATTTATTTATTTATTTATTTTTTTAACAGCAGATTATCAACACAGACATTTTGGGACCTCTGATCATGAACAGTGTCACTGTGATTTTCTTTCTCTGTCCCGAACAATGATTTCCCACAGCAACCACTCATTTCTGCGCTGAAAGTGTGAAAACACATTTCGGCCATGTTGTGAAAAATGACAGCTGTACTGTTCATAAGGAAGTGTGGAAAAATGCCACTGGTGAAAATCTGGACTGAAAATATTACAAAGTCATGAACTTGCGAGGGTGCGTGGAAACTGCGCAATGCTCACTCATAAGTCATTTATGGACTTCTGTCACTAAATTTTCAACATAGCCATTTTAAGACCTCTGCTCATGAACAGTGTAACTGTGATTTTCTTAATCTGTCCCAAACATTGCTTTACGCACAGACTGCACCATTTAGCTACATGTGCAGAAATGCATTTTGGCGAGATGTGAAAATGGCAGCTGTACTGCTCATAAGGAAGTGTAACAAAATGGCAATGTTGAAAATCTGGCGATACAAATATTAGAGAATTTGCAAACTGCGAGGTGCATAGAGACGCATAGCAGCAACTCCTAAAACAATAATTTTTGAGAATTTGTCACCAAATTTTTCAACATAGGCTTTGAGAGCCCACCTTGTGAACTCTGGCACTGTCATTTCGTTAATCGGTCCTGAAAGGCGATTTCGCGCAGTGACTGCAAAATCACCCTTTGGGCCCGATTAACACCATGACAGTTCAAGAAGTCATGAGGAGGGGTCCCAAAAACCCCATGTTGAAAATTTGGTGCCAAAATTCCAAAAATGCCCGAGATATGCAGTAAAGTTGAAAAAACCTATTCATTACATTATACAGCTTACCGGCATTTCCTCAGTTCGCGGTCGGCTTTGAAGAGTGCAGGGCGTGTTCCCAGTCCACGAAGATCATCGCACCAAGCTCTGGAGGTAAGTATGGGGTGAGGGGTGTGGGGAGGCAAGGGTGCATAGTGGGTGGGCGCAGGTGCTCTGGGAGGCGCCGAGGAATGTTCTTGTTTACAGGTTTTTTTTTTTTTTTTAAAAAGGAAGGCGGCGGGACATTTGCCCACGCTTGGGTGGGCTCCAGCGTGCAGCTAAAACTGTTTGGGGGCTGGAGCAGGCGGGGACTGGGCACCCCATCGGCCACTCCGGACTTGTGCCACGCTGGGGTGGGCTCCCAGCGTGGCAGCTATAAGGCTGTTTTGGGGGCTGGAGCCGACGGGGGATTGGGCACCGGCCATAGCAGACATGTGCCATGCTGTGGTGGGCTCCCAGCGTGGCACCTGGAAGCTTTTTTTTGGGGGGTGGAGCCGATGGGGATTGGACACCCCGTCAATAGCCTGAGCAGTAGTGCGTGGGGAGGCGCGTGAGCACGCACATGCGCAGTACGCGCAGGGAGGGGGAGCCTGCTCACTGAAGCAGAGCCTCCTTTTCAACTGTATGCCACTGCATTTTCAACTGCTGTCGAGACAGCTGGAGCAGTGATTGGAGAATTGCGACCGCGCCTGCAAACACCCTGACTGAATTGGAAGACGCTGACACACCTCCAAAAAACTCGAATGATGGCACTGTTTCTTGCACACGCATGCAAGCAAACATAAAAATCAGGCAGAGGCAACAAAAAGGAAAACAAGGACATTGTGAGTCACTGTGTCTGTGTCGTGCTGAGCCCTTCTGCCTTTGTTCGCAATTTATTAGAATCTCGGATAACACCTTTGAGCTAAAAGCTCGTTTACAAAGGTTCCACGTTGTAAGGCAATAGACAAGGTACGCAGACATTACAAAACAGATGAGGGTATATACAGCAGGCAAGTACATACAGATACAGATTCAAGCAAGCACAGTTAAAATCAGGTAGGAGAGGTCAACTTTATTGCAACAGTACTAAGAGCATACCTAAGGTGGACAAGTAATTTATAGTGGTAGCTGAGCTTTAGAGTGTGCAGGTAGAGTTAGAGGGTCAGAAGTGGTGGTGACCGAAGGGGGGGGACAGAATAGATGAGAGCAGGGGAGGGTGGGGGCAGAGACAAAGGGGTGACAAAATAAGGGGTGAGTAGTCGGAGATTGGATAGAAATCTACCCAGGGTTATGCAAGAAGGTGATAGGGCAGGGCTGGGTAATGTGGGGAGAGAGGATAAGGAAAGGGTTTTAAAGTGGGGGTGAGGTGAGGGGTGAAAATTGGGGGATTAATATTTGTGAAGAAAGCAGGAAAGCGGGGGATAAAGAGAGACATGGGGTAAGTGCTCAGTGTGGTCACACCAGGCAGGGAGGAAGTGGGGATGGGTGCTATGCAGGACAGATAAGCTATCAATAACAGTAGGATTAGGCACAGGTGGCAGGAGTTACTAAGAGTGGCCAGGTACTGCAGCAGCTTGGCCTTAAATGGGCGTAGTTACGTTTCCTCAATCAGCTCAGAGTTAAGGGAATTTAGCCAGCAGGGGGCCCTGTATTCGAAGGACCGTTGCCCTAGTGAGGTACGGTGGAATGGATAATTAAGGCAGCTTTATTCGACCCCCTAGTTAGTCTGAGGAAGTGGAGTTTCTTGCAGTTGCCTCACTCCAGGGAGCAAGACCTAGGGTGGATTTTTAGCTAAGACACAGACATGGTACTGAATTCTGCTATTCAAGTTTAACCAACCAGTTCTTGAGTATAGTTCACAAGTGTGAGTTAAATGGTCCACACCGAGGACTAGTCTGCAGGCTTTGCTTAAGACAATCTTGATTCGCCCAAGTGCTGTATTGGTACCGGCTCCACAGACCACCAGTCCATAATCTATGATAGAAAGCACGGAGCGGTTACCTACAAGCTTGATGGCACTTGCGATGAGGCACTGCCTATGCTGGTAGAGCTGACCTAGTCTGGCATTAGCTGCCTTGGCAACATGGTCCATGTGCTGGGTGTAGGGAGAGAGAGAGAGCTGTCAAGGTAGACACCAAGGTACTTAAAGGTGGTGACCATTTTGAGTGCATCAAACTTATTGTAGATATTGAGGTGATGTGACCTATGATGGTTTTGATGAGAGACAAACAACATTGTTTTAGTCTTAGTGTAGTTGAGCAAGGGCTTCGACTGAAGGAACCATTTTTCCACAGCAGTAAAGTCGTCTTGCATGCCTTTTTCCAGCTCTTCCAGAGTAGAGCGACATGTGTAGAGAACAGCATCATGTGCATATAGAAGGATCTTATTCTGACAGACTTTGGGGAGTTCATTTAGAAAGAAGCTGAACAGCAGGGGGCCCAAAATGGAACCTTGGGGCACCCTGTGTTGTGATATGCTGATGGTCGGATAGAACATCAAGAATCTTGACCTGCTGGGTCCTGTTAGAGAGGTTACTCTGGAACCAGCCTGAGAGACAGAGTATATACCAATGTTCGAGGTTGTGTGAGAAGCAGAGTACGTGGTTGACCGTGTCGAGACGCCCTGGTGAGGTGATGAAAGTGGCCCACCAAGAGCCCTCGGTCAAGTGCTTCATGGATATGACCGTAAACTCAACCAATGCCGTTGAAGTACTATGGGGCACTGATGCCACCAGCCAAATACACAAACAAGAACAACTTACCAGGCAGGCAGAAAAACAAAGGATGGAGGATTACAGGAAAAACAGATTACTTGAACTTAGATATGGCAAATGGGGGAAGGGGGTGGCCTATTGTTGGTGTGACGTGGCAGCACATATTTGGTTTATGTTCTACGTAATTTGGGGGCAACAGTGCATCAGTTTTAAGTAAGTTTAAAATCCCTGGCTACACCCCTGTATTCATGGGGATCTTTTGGTCATCATAGTGACTTATACTTTACTTTGGCCAGTGGGGTGACTTCTGTTATCTCCCCTCCCCATACTCAAACTGCCCCCTAACTGAGGAACTGTTTCTGCAATTTGGAGACTGGTGTTAACTGCAAAAAATGTTCCCCACAACTGTGGGATGTGGGCTGCTACAGTAAGCAGACCTAGATATTTGGACTACCCGAGATTTGAATTTGGCTAACAAGATGTTTGATTATGGCCACCTTACAAAAACCTCATCAAGCACTGATGCAGCTTTCATGAGCTGTGCATGAAAGAAAAGCAAAAAGCAGAAGCGCTTACTACAGTTCAGTTTTGCAAACTGTAGGCTTAACGAAATGTTCATATTTATGGATCCACTAGAGCACATAAATAGATTGCAATCAATTTATACATTCATCCACACTCGTGAGAAGGCAAAGATAAATTTGTGAAAATAAATACAATTATTTTGGAGAAAAACATTTCACAGGCACTGTACATACGCACATATTTGTTTACATACATGAGGACTTTCAGAGTGAAGAATTGTACAACTCTTTTGCAGGAGCTGGTCCAGTTGGCAAACTGGCAGCAGACACTGCTCTGCCATGGAGAAAATCAGTGAGGTGGCATGTGTGAGCCCAGAAATTCCACACAGAGGCCAGCCTGGGACAGAGAATGCCAGACGTGTAAGGGAGGACTTGGACTACCTAGCCCTTTTACACTGGCCAACCAAGGAGCAGAATTAATAGCAATGTAAAGGCAACCATTCTTACCCCTGGCTAGAATAAGGATGTAGCTCGGGCCCCTCTGATCCAAGGTGTGAGATGTTGGGGTGGGGAGGTTAGAGAACAAAATTAAACTACTTGAAGCCATAAACTGACACTTAAGTGAATGCTGCTGTAGCTGAAGGAAATATTAAAGCAGTAAAACACCTCTATCGAGAAAGACTCCATGTCCCCATAAGAAACAGTAATCATATCCATAGTACAAAAATATCAGAAACTATGATTATCAATATAAACCGCAATCATAAAATGTTTATCAGCATACCGTCATTCCAGACTGTACACCATAAAGTCACACTCAGAAAATACACAAGATCAATGGCATGACAGCAGCACTACTAAAGCTGCGCCAGTGACAGACTCAGAAACAGACTCTGATCACATGGGAGGGGCAGCTGGGAGAGAGATGACAAGAGTGCCCCACAGACTGCTCTCCTCTCTCAGGAACAAGCACACTGCTCTTTGCTAGCAACCAAATAGAAGGCTGGTGAACATACAGCAGGAGTGGCATCTATGGGGAGGGCTGATCAGATGCCTACATGGTGCATCCTCCACACAAAAAAGTCACTGCATGACAGGCAGCCCCCGGGGGGGACAATGGTGGAAAAACTCCAACTGAGCAGGATGAAACTCTGGTCCATCACAGGCTCTGTGCTCGTCACCCACAGAGGCGCAAACAAGTCGGGTCTAGAGGATTAAACATGCACAAAAAGCAGTGTTTCTACCCTGAGAAGGAGGTAATGAAACCATACCAGTGCATGGCTGCTTGGGCAACCTCCTTAGAGTGCGCAGTTCAAGCACTCAAAATAAAAAAAATTTTTTTTTGATCTATTTACCCAAAACTGCCAAGTAGAGATGAAATCTCAATTTCAGTGGGGTCCTGCTTTTATCCATTTTTATCCACAGCTAGGTGGACTGGAGCTCTGAGAGTGATTTGTACATTACACAGTGATTATTTGTCTCTGGTGGGGTTTAAATCTGTGATCGCCTGCTTCTCAAATTGGAGCTCTAACCACCAAGCCCTACTATCTACCAAATGGAATGGATAATAAATGGTTACTGGCCCGCCACATATTAAGAGAACACTGCTGATTAAAACTAATGAACTAACATGAGACTCCGTCTCTGCTTGCTACCAATTCACCTACCTTAATCCCTCCTGGCCACGGAGTAGCACTCAAACCTGCAGGCAGTCTGTGAAGCACAGAAAAATTTCAGAGATCCTTCCTGTGACCAGAAGTAATAATTCAGCCAACCTTTCTTGCCTGTCACGTGCTCAAAATGTAACTTTATAGAATATATTTATGCCGAGACCGATAAATATGTACACCACTGGAAAATGACCAAGCTCCCGGAATACTTAAGATTTGGATGTGCTGTTCCTGTGATCTCTAATTGAAACTGAAGAGGTGTAATCACACAGACTTCTAATGAAGACAATGCAACCATATAAACTGCAGCCTTCCTTCCAACAGTAGCTGGTTTCCTTCTCGTTTATACAGAAGGACCCTCCACAACCCTGGCACTGACAGTGCTAAATCTCAAGGGAAAGGAGTGCGACTGCCAAAGCAAACCTGACCGTTGTGTACTATGCCACCTGACTGGGGCAACGTCCACTGATGAAATCTTAGACAAAGCAGTCAGCTCAGTCCACATATTAAAGGTCACTCTAAGGGGCAGGAAGTTTAGTATTGCTTTCAAAGTTTGATTACTTGTCTAGGAGGGACCGACCTCTGTGTGGAATAAAAATTACTGCTCCCAATTTAGATGGGTTAGGACTTTTGTAATCTATTACAGAGAGGACAAAGTCTTGTGAAATAACTGAATGGCTGTGAACTTTGGTACTAGTTCAATTTTGCAATCTGCATATGTGGAGGTGTTGGGGGCTGGATTAGTTGTGAAATTACATAACTACATAGGCTTCAGTTTTTGTTCATGGGATTTGGGAATTCTTACTCTTGTCATTTCATCACACTGAAGACCAAACTGCACTCTGCACTCCATCATACTGAAGGTCAGTGGAAATATTCTGGTACATAGGACCCATGATTTCCCGAAAATGGATGAAAGACTGGAACAGGCTTTTTTATATATATAAAATACAAAGACGGACTTTTTAATTCTGATACTAAATGTAGCACTGGGTACTATTTTTTAGTGACGTTTCACTCTGCAAACACACTGTGCTAAACCCTGTTGGCGCCAATTTGTTATGCACTTTGTGCCAAACTGTAGTACAGAAACCAGTTAGTGGCAACTGTTTGTGCAAGTCCCCCATTTTGTACTAAATTATAATGCAAAACATCAGATTTGCACTAAATGTGAGGGGCAAACTAGATTTAGCCAAATAGAACTGACCATTTTTGAACATGGAAAAAAAGTGGCCCTGTAGGAGTTCAAATCCCCAATACAGCAGTGAGTCAGTGTTTATTTGAAAAGGCAGGTAAATGGTCCAACTTTTAAAACAGGTTACTCACCTGTAACAGTAGTTCTAGGAGTGGTATATGGTGTACATCCACACTTTGGCAGTCTTCCTTTCCTTTAAGGCTTGCCGGAATGTCTCCAAGCTGGCTCCACCCACATAGGTGGTAACTACGGCACCGCCCGTGACATCAGATCTTACTCGCTGGAATCAAGACCGGTGTGCCACTTGCCAGGGAGTCAGGTGGGTCAGTGTGGATGTACATCCACTCCTAGAATCACTATTATCAGTAACCTGTTTTTCTAGGGACGTGGACATGATGTACTATCCACACTTCTAGCAGACACCTAGAAGTTCTCAGAGAAACTGGGAAACAGATTGCGGCAGATAAGGTCCACTTGGCCCACCTAATCTATCCATTTCACTACTTACTGGATAAGGTGCAGATCCAAGTTAACCAACAACCTATTTCTTCCTATCCCCTAGAGAACTGCCTTGTGTCTGTCCCATGCAGAATTCTCCCAGTTTAGACCCCACAACCTCCTCAGGAAGGTGGTTCCATGCGCCCACTACCCTCTGTGAAAAAATACTTCCTCACATTGCCCCCGAAGTCATCCCTCTCCATCTTCAAATTATGTCCCCTTGTTCTTGCATCTCTTTTCTGAAGAAGCTACCCTCTTGGACTTTGTTGATTCCACTGAGGTACTTAAAGTTCCATCTTGTCCCCTCCTTTCCTCGAGGGTATACATGTTAGCTCCTTTAGTCTCTCCTCATGTAGCTTCTCTTGCAGACCCTGCACCATTTTAGTTGCCCTCCTCTGGACTGTCTCCATCCAGTCTATGTCCTTGTGGAGATGGGGTCTCCAGAACTGGGCGCTTGTACTCAGATGGAGTCTCACCAACTGTATACAGAGGGATAACAACTTTCTGTTTTCTGCAGGTGATACCTCCTATATGTAACCCCAGGTGGCGCTATCCCAAGGGATACTACCCCTGCCTAATTGCGAACAGGTTGAGGGGCCTAGGTTCTATGGGTGCCTCCACCCAGAGGTCAGGGTTTACAGTAGTTCGATTAACTTGGTCACAGCCTCTGGGACACAGAGATTGCCACTATTCTTCCTGCTAGTGGCCCACACAATGCCCCATAAGTATCTTCACCATCTACACTTACCCCAGGACTGGCTCGGTCCAACTTGACTCTGAGGACCCCTGTAAAACAAGATGATGTAATACAATAGCCACTGTACAATTCTTTGTCAAAAACACATACCTTAGTCAGTGTAATTTTGTTGAAACAAACAGATCTGATTTATTTAAGGGGTAGTAACAAGGACGGGAAATCAGGTTAATTAGATTAATCACATTAATAATCCACAATACTGTGTGCGATTTCAGAGTCCCTAAATATCACTTTCGCTGGGTACCCAGGATTTGGGGGGTTAGCCAGGATCGGTTGCAACTGGTTGGGGCCCTGTGATAGAAAAACACTTGCACAATACCCAGCTGTAATCCGGTGCCGGTGGCTCAGTTCATGAAGAAAGAAAGAAAGAAAAATAAAATCAGATGAAACACTTGCAATTAAGGACACAGATGGCAGGGAGCTACCCTGATTTGTACTCACAGATTCAATGCTGAAACTGAATGGAATGCATATTGTCCGGATTGCCAGGAGAAACAGAATAGCTGGCCCAACCCTTTGTGGCAGGGCTCACTTGCACTCAATGCAAGCAGATGCAGTCCAAGATGCTGGCTATGACTTGCAGCTCACCGCACATTTTATATGTACACAGAACACTACCAGGCAAGCAGCTGGCCACTTCAGGAGACTGAGCCTGGCTACAGAGGCATTCTTCTCTGACTCAAACTCTGATTCAGTTCAAACCTGCTGGGGAATCACACCCCAGCACAACACACAGTTCACTACATGGGAATTACTCAAATCTCAATCCCCACAAGCACTACGTACATTTATATGGAAGGTCACTTACTGTACCAGACCACAGAGTCCTGACAGGCCGATCGCAATTCTACACACTTCCGGTCTTCTTTGAGTTAAGACTGGTCCCAAAATGACTTCTGCTTCTTTCCTCTGGCTTCCAGTCCAGTCAGAACAGCTTTTACTGACAGGTTGCAGGCCTACTTGAAGGCCTCACATGCACTCACGAACTACTGCCACAGCGGCTGCACGAACACAGAGGGCAGTTCCCCTCAGATTCCAACTTAAAACTGTTCTCTTCTGCCCCAAACCTCAGGGCACTTCAGCATTTGCTTTCTCTTGAATCTCTGTCCAAAATCAAGGTTCTTTTCTCCACCTTGGTTGCCCATGATCTAGGCCACAACAACGCTTTCCTTTTTCCACATGTTCGGATACTTGATCCAGAAATACAGGTTACTCACCTGTAACAGGAGTTCTAGGAATGGTATATGTTGTTCATCCACTCATTGGCAGTATCCTTGCCGCTTTAAATCTTGCGGAAGGTCTTCAAGCTTGCTCCTCCCACCCACCCGGTGGTATAACTCGGCTCCACTGACGCCAGATCTGGCCCGCTGGAAGCTCAGGTTGTGCGCTCGGACCGGAGGTCGGTGGATGAACAACATACCATTCCTAGAACTCCGTTACAGGTGAGTAACCTGTATTTCTAGGGACATGGATATGTTGTTCATCCACACTCATTAGCAGACTCTAGCAGTTCTCCGGGAGGAGGGAGGCAAGACGCACACCCCATATACTACTTGGGAAAGAGAGACTGGAGAACTGAGGCCCCAAAACCAGCATCCCGGCGTGACTCAAGGTCGATGTGGTAGTGGGTAATGAAGGTGTTTGCTGACTTCCAGGTAGCAGCCCTGCAGATTTCCTGGATAGGGACGTCCCTGGAAGCAGCCACCGTTGCAGCAGTATGGCGGGTAGAATGAGCTCTTATCCTCTGGGAGGCTCCATGCCCGCCAACTTATAGCAGAGATCTATGCAGGAGGTTACCCACCTGCTTATCGTCCGCTTGGCTGCAGGTCTGCCAGATGCGGCTAAGCGTAGGTGACAAACAGCTGGCGAACCTCTCCCGAATTTCAACCGTCGTGGCTCCTTATAATAATATTGAGCGCCTTCTAAGGTCCAGAGTATGGAGCCTATATTCGCCTCCGAGGTGTGATTGGGGTAGAACACGGCAGAGTCAACACCTGGTTAAGGTGAAACTCGACACCACCTTGGAAGGAATTTGTGGGGGCGCAGGACACTACCTTGTCCCTGTGGAAGACCAGGTAAGGAGACTCGATGGAGCGCCTGGAGCTCTCCCATCCTTCTGGCTGGCGTGATAGCCACCAGAAGGCGGTCTTCCACGACAGGTGAGAGAGCACACCTGTGCATGGAGTTCGAATGACGCCCGCATGAGCTTTGCCAGTACCAGCAGTAGATCACGCGGAGGTGGGGTTCCCACTGGAGGAAATGTGATCAAGGCCTTTGAAAAAGCGCTAGACCACCTTCTCCTGCCACCGACTGCTTCCCGCCCGCGCCGGTAAGCAGAGATGGCTGCCAGGTGCACCCTTAGGTCGCCGACCTAAGCCCTTGACTAGAAAGGGACCATAAATAGTCCAAGATGCTTGCCAAGGAACAGGAGGAAGGGTCCAAGCCCTTGCCCTGACACCAAATGGAAAACCTTTTCCATTTGAAGGCATAACATTTTCTGGTCGACTCTACGGGACGCCTCAACTACATTGAGGACCTCGTTGGAAAGACCCAAGGCCTGGAACTCTAGCAGCTCAGGAACCAGGCCGTCAGGTGCAGGATTGAAGGTCCGGATGGAACACCTTCCCTGATTGACTGAGAGCAGGTCCGGGCGAGCTGGAAGCTGCCGCGGAGTCCTGGAGCTGAGACTGAGGAGATCTGGGTACCAGAACTGGGCGAGGCCAGTCTGGGGCTATCAGAATCACCTGCGCTTGTCCCTCCTCGCCTTGAGAAGCACCTTGTGGATCAAGGAAATGGGGGAAAGGCGTAAAGAGGCCGGGGTCCATTGCCTTGAAGGCATCCCCTGCAGCGAGCCCTGCTGAGGGGCGGGCATGGAACAGACTCAACCGCTTCTCCATGGAGGCAAACAGGTCCACCTGAGGTGTGCCCCAAGGGAGAACAGATGCTGTACTACCTCCGCAGGAGAGACCACTGTGGGATGCAGCCCCTATCCGGCTCAGGGCATCGGCCAGGGTGTTGGAGGCTCCTGCCACGTGAATGGCTGGAGATCCGCCTCCAGGCTGCGCCACAGTGACCGTCGGAGGCTTCCTCGCATAGAAGCATGGGAGCGTCCGCCCTGGCGGTTTAGATAGTACATGGTCGTGGTATTGTCCGCCTGGACTCGGACCACTTGACCCCGGAGGAACGGAGCAAAGGCGGTGAGAGCTAGGCGGACCCTCGGAGCTCCAGCAGGTTGATGTGGCATCGACTCCGGGAGACCAGAGGCCATGAGCCCGGTGTTCCCCAGATGGGCACCCCAACCCATCAGAGAGGCATCGGTCGACAGAAGACCGTCGGCTCGGGCGGACGAGCAGGATGCCCTCCTGCAAATGATCTGGGCGGTCCACCACTGGAGGCGTTCCACATCCCCTGTGTCACCGACACAAAGCTGGTCAAGGGATCGCAGCGTTGTGACCACTGGCTGGCCAGTCCCCACTGAAGGGACGCATGTTCCAGCGGCCCAACGGACCACGCTGGTACAGGCGCCATGAGACCCAGGAGCGCAGGAAGTCCCGGGCAGGCGCAATTGCCCAACCAGAAATGATCGGGCAAAGGAGGAAAAACCTCGGCCCTGTCCGCGGGGCAGCTCTGGCTCAAAGAGAGTCGAGCTGCGCCCGATGAATAGAATCACCTGCTTCGCTCGAGTTCCGACTGGCCTCGTTGATAAGGAGGCCCAGTTGAGGAGCAGACCTGGAGGCCAGATCTCTGGACCACTCCGCCTCCTTCCTGGAGGAGCTGCTATCAGCCAGTCGTCCAGGTGAGTACACCGGACCCCTCGGCGCCCGCAGAATGCTGTCACCACTGCCATGCATTTGGTGAAGACCCTGGAGCTGGAGACAAGCGCAAGGCATGGCTTGGAACTCGAAGAGATCCTTCCGCTGGAGCGAAGGAATCTCTGGTGAGGACGGACGGATGGGGCGTGAAAAACGCGTCCTGCAAGTCGAAAGCAGAACCACCACCGCGTTCCAAGGATGGTATTATCTGAGCCAGAGTGACCATCCTGAAGGTTGAGACCTTAGGAACTTGTTTAGGTCGTGTAGGTCGAGAATGGGCGGCCAGCCCCGTCCGCTTCGGAACCAGGAAGTACCTGGACACAAACCCTGGGTCTGAAGGAGGGTCCACCACCTCTTACCACCTCCTTCTGGAGGAGGGCGATGTCGGCTCGGCGAGCCGCCAGTGAGCCTGGGGATCCGGCCCCCGAGGCGGCGGCTCTGAAGGTGGTGCCTGCTCGAATTCCAGAGGCAGGCCTCTTCCCACCACCTCAAGACCCACCTGTCCGTGGTAACAGCGGACCAGGTGGAACGGAATGCGGGCCGTCCCCAGGGGACCGAGTAGGGTGGCGAGGGATGGGGCGACACCCTCAGCCCGTCACTGGGCAGGCTTGGAGGAGGGACCGCCGAGGGACCTCCTGGGCCCTCCTCCCTGCCTCCTCGTTAGGAGGAAGCCCGGCGGCAGGTTTGGGATGCCAAGGCCGAGCCTGCTGGCCCTGGCGTTGCTGGGCCGGCGCGCGGGGGCACAGAAGAGACGAAGGGCTTAGGCTGTGGTTTCGGCCTTTGTCCTTCTGAGCGGAAGAGACCCGAGTCAAGGTGGCATTGGACTTCTCGATCCTCTGCAGGTGACCTTCCACCCCAGGGCCGAAGAGGTCAGTCCCAAAAGGAACATCCGCCAACTTGCTGGGTATCGAAGTAAAGGTGGATATCCTCAGCCAAGCCATCGACGACAGCCACTCGGCCGCCACCGATCTGGCACATGAGTCCCCTATATCCAAAGCAGTCTGGAGCTGCTGTTTGGCCACTGCCTGCCCTGGTCCCGCACCTGCTTAACCGTAGTCTGCAGATCGGCGGGAAGATGAGGATGACCTCATCCAGGAGCCCAACAGGGCATGAGAAAAATGTGCCATGAGGCGGCCGAACTGGCCTGGCGAAGGCCGAGAGAGGGGCCATAGCGTAGACTTTTCGCCCGACATGGTCAATTTCTTGGACTCCTTGTCAGGAGGGTTTGTCCACATCCTGGTGCCCGGCGCGCAGGCGCTGTCGGTAACCAACCCCTCAGCAGAGGGTGTAAAAACCGGACAAGGAACCGGTAGGGACCGCATACTTCCTGGCCATCCTGGCCGAGCGCAGGGCAGGAAGCAGGCGCTGCCAAAGTTCCAGTGCGGACCCACTATGGCCTCGGCCACGGAAAGGCCTCCGTCGGAGAATCCCTCGGTCCAGAATCTCCGTGAGGGATACCTGGCCTTTGGAAGCGGGTTCGAGCTCCATCCGGTAGACTCCGAGATGAGGCGAAGCAGTCCTAGGAAGAGACGACGGGCTATGGATCCATTGACTGACCTCCTGAAGACTCCAAGTCCAGTCGCTTGGAGAAGAAGGAGGAATCATCTTCGGACTCGGAAGAGTCCTCGAAGAGCTGCCTCTGGCCTAACCACCCCTTCACCTGCCGGTCGGTCGGGAGTGAGGGTAACTGACAACCCGATGGGGTAAACCCTTAGCCGACCGAATCCTTGGGCGGAGCCCCAGTGGTGGCTGTGGGCGGAGGTTCACCGAATCGGTGGAGCAGCTGGTTTGGCGAACAACCGGCCTGGTATGAGCTCCTCGGACAAGTCGAGGGGTTGTCGGCCGTTCGGTGACAGCCATAATGGCGGGGAAGGCGCGGTCGGCTTATTCCCGGCCAGGAGGAGCTGTTGCAACATAAGGTCTCGTGACCGTCTCGGCGTAACTTCGCGGCTCCCTCATCGAGGAGGAGGGGCGAGGAGCCCAGCGTGACGCGCGCTTACCCATGATGCAGACGGGGCCGCCTATGGCCGGTGGAAGCGGCTGGACGAAGAGTCGAGACAAGACGAGAGTCCCGGAATTTCGGGGTCGGTGCGGGAGGTGTCGGCGGAACCGGCACTCCCGCCGCTCGGAAGGTCCATCCGAGGGCTCCGGAACCGGAGGCACAGGCGAGCCACAGGATCCTCAACTCTCCGGGGAACCGGGAGAGGGAATCTCGGCTGCTAAAGGCGACAGCCCGTCAATGGGTCAGAAAAATCTCAACTTCATCAGTGGGAGTCTCGGTCAACTGACCTGGCAGGGGACACCGTGAGGCCAGTGGCGGCTTGACGGTCGACCCGAAAGCCGACGGACGGACGGCCCGGGAGAAGGACCTTTCCGCTCCCAAGAGCGTCGACGGAGGGACTACCTGTCCTCTTTTTGACCGAGAATAAGGTCCAGCAGACGCAGGCCCTTCTCCTTTAGTGGAGAGGGACAGACAAAGCTCCTTAAAGAAGCCGTGTAGGAAGAACCCAGAAGGCGGGATAATGTCACGCCGAGGAAGATACGGCCCGCGCCGCCTCCTCTTCGAGGGCGAACACCATCCGCCGAGCTGATCCGCCGAAAGCCGCCATGACACCGCCAACCGGCCTCCTTGGACTTCACCGAGGGAAACGCCGACGGCCCAGTTGCAATCGGGCAGCACGGTTTCGAGGACGAGGTCGAGAAAGATGAGCACAGGTCGAAGCCTGCGGGTCGCGTTCAGGGCCTAAGCAGTAGACACACGGAGTGTGGATCCGTCCGAGACATCTTCTGCCCGCATGGGCATCTCGAAATCTGGAGTCGATTTGTCCCCGCGAGCCGCGGGGATCGAAGACTGAAGTCTTTTGCAAATTTTATTTTAAATCCGCAAACGGAGAAATAGGAACTAGTCGTGAAACGCAGAGCGCTATGAGGAACCTGAGCTTCCAAGCGGTAAGGAAGATCTGGCGTCATGGGGCGGAGCCGAGAGTTATACCACCCGGGTGGGTGGGAGGAGCAAGCTTGAAGACCTTCCGGCAAGATTTAAAGCGGCAAGGATACTGCCAATGAGTGTGGATGAACAACATATCCATGTCCCTAGAAATAGTCCTTTTCTCTCCCTTCAGGAGAGCTGATGACAGACAGGCCTTTTTCAGGGTTCCCGCGATGCCCCGTGTGCAGCAGCCCCACAAGCTGCTCACTCTTCCAGCTCCATGCTCAGACCGACTCTCAGCAGGTAGTCTGGGCATTTCCAACAAATCCAAAAGGTTTCCATTGGCTGAGTCTCCTTGTCAGTCACAACAGGCCCTCTATCACTGGAAAAAGGTGCCAGGGTCTAAACTACATTTCCCAGAGGCTCTCTTCATACAAGCCCCTTGTGGCTGGCTCCATTTGAGAGTCCAAGTTCGATTTGCCAGCCGGCTCCATTTAAGGAACCCTCCCCATTAATTGGACCTATTCAGCAGTTCAGATCTGAAATGGAGGGGCAAAACACACAGAGTCCCAGCTGCAAGAAAGGCAGGTTAGACAAACTATACTGTCATTATCACTCTAACAAATTACCAGCAGATAGTTACATCTTTTGAAAAGGCTCCCCCTTCGCATATAGCGACTGCAGAACGGAACGATCTGCTCAGTGGCCCAGGCGGGACTCGAGCAGGGAAACACAAAGTCCCCCCCAGTTCAAATTAATTCTACTGCAGTTTGGCAGCTCAAAGCGACAGTACATGGAGACATTAGGCACTCACTAAATTATTTTTTAAATCTGCTGAAATATAGGACACCAGCCAGGTGGAGAGCATTTAGGCTCACCCAAGGAAGGCTTTTTAGTGACCCCCATTTATAGGGGGGTTACACATACATCCCAGTATCCCCCCAGCCCTCCCTACTGCCTTCTCACACTGCTTGCCAACCTTAAGGTCATCTGATACGATTACCCCCAGGTCCCTTTCCATTTTTGTTGTTACTACCTCCCCCCCACTGTGTACTCTTCCCCTGGGTTTTTGTTTCCCAGGTGCATTATTTTGCACTTCTTTGCATTGAATCCTAGCTGCCATACTTCTGACCATTCTCCAACCTTGCCAAGTCCTTCTCATCCTTTCCACCTCCTTGTGCATCAACCTGTTGCAGATCTTTGTGCCATCTGCAAAGAAGCATACTTTCCTTCCAGTCCTCTGCAATGTCACTTACAAAGACATTAAAAAGGACTGGACAGAGGGGTGCGGCTGGAGCCAAGCAATATATTACAGGGATCTGAAACTTCGATAACTAAATAAAAGTTAATAAAAAGAACTTACGGAGTAGCGCTACCAGAAAAAACAGCAGTGGACATTGGAATTCCATCTGAACAGCGATGGGGAATCCAAAACGGGATAAGACACACAAAAGTAAAATGCCCAGGACGCCTTGCCACGCTGCTCTATGCAGGCCGCCATTGTTGCTGAGCCATCGCAGAAGGAGAAGACACGCTGCAGACCTTAGGCCATAAAATAAACCGAATGCCACCATCTATGGCTGGATTGTCTGAGAGAGTAGACTCCCTAACAAACAGAATCACAACTTTAGAATCTGAAGTCTGCGCAATGAAAACTGAAGCAGGTGAAGCTAAAAAGTACGCTGAATCTGCAGTGGGCACTGCGACTACTCTGATGAGGGGAGAATACACATCTGAGATCCTGGCTCGAGAACCTGGAGAATCAAGCTCGGGCTGCTGATATTAGGATACTAGGCATGCCAGAGGGTTACGAGGGAGATCATTTGGGACTTTTCTTCAAAGACTGGCTAGAGCAACAGCTCAGCAGCCCACTCATGGACCGTAATATCATCCAAAAGGCGTACAGGGTGGCCTTTCGTGGTAAGCCGAGCAATACTGAAACCCCCAGGGCAATAGCAGCAGTGATGGATGGGGTCAGGACTAGAGTCCCGATATTGGCCCCATCTAGATAAAGAAGTCCAGAAAGTTTCTTCGACTACGGAGGAATTGTTCTGATGATTCAAACTTTTTGGAGTGAAGCAGAAGAACTAAGAAAGAGATTCTTAGAAAGAGGTTATGATACTGACCTCCTCAGTTATGCTCTAAATAAAGCTGTTAACAGAAGGAGAGAGGAGCTGTTAAAAGAAAAAAAAGAATGAACGTGTTAATGTTAACACCCCTATAACATCTGTAACTGAATATAATAACTGGTCTGGACAGATAGGGAATGTTGTATACAGAAACTGGCATATACTGCATTCTGATACAAACTTGAAAGAAGTGGTGAGGACGCCCAGAATTACCTTCTCAAGAGGGCAGAATCAAAAGATAAGTTAATCAGGAGTAGATTGACTAAACCTGAGAAAAATACATGGCTGGGAATAAAACCACAGGGAAGTTTCAAATGTCAAAGATGCGGTATCTGCTGTTACTGTAATACAGGTTCTGAATTTATACATCCACAAAATGGAGAAAAATACACCATGAAGCAATTTATAAATTGTGATACAACATTTGTAATGTATGCAATATGGTGTGGATGTAACCAATTGTATAGAGGACGAACAACAAGAGCCCTTTAACTAAGAATTCAAGAACATATCAGGAACACCATGAATGGTAAAACAGACACGCCCATTAGCTTACACTTTGCAGAGAAACATAGCTCTGACCCAAAGAGTTTTAGGTTTATGGGTATAGACTGGCAACAAACCCTGAGATATGGTGGTGATAGAACAAATGAGTTATTGAAAAAGGAAAGTAGGTGGATCTTTAATTTGAGATCCATGAAACCCTATGAATTAAATGACCAATGGGATTTGAAGCCGTTTTTTAAAGGAAATAAGTAATATTAGAGAGATTACACTACCTATGAAATAACTGTTTAGTGGATGATTTGTTGATTAATTTTTGTCTTTCTTTCCTTCACAGATCCCCTGGTGAATGAATGCCTATGGATCCTCAGCCAAAAAATTGGTTCCTTCTACCACATAGTGGATGGAAGCAAAATTTAAGGTGATCACATCTTGACGTCTTCCCGGTTCTAAATAGATCTATCATTCTTTCTTTCATAGGAGATGTACAAGTTTTTTCCTGAATGTGTCAAGAGCATCATTAGTTCTTACCGTCCTTTATTCCCTTCTTCTCAGTCCTTTTCTCCCTCACACTTTCTACCACTATACCCCACTTTCCTATTTACCCCTTTTTACCCTCCCTTCACAATCCACCCCCATATTCATTCACCCTCCCTATCCCCTCCTCCCCCATCCCTCCTCTCTTTTCCCCTCCTTCCATTCCCCATCTTTTTCCTGTCAAAAACCTCCTGCCTTACCCCTTGCTTGATCGCCTCTTCTTCCAACTCTTTATTTCTCCTTTTTTTTCTATCGCACTTTTCACTCCCCGACGAGTAAGTTAGAAAAAATAAAAAGTTTTATAAAATTTGTAATTAATTGAATAAATATATGGTGTAAATGTATATATTTTTGTAAATATTTGGGTTAAAACTATAAAATAATTGTTCACTTGGGAGCTTAAGCAACAGGTTGGTGGAAAAGAGGCCAGGAGTTATATTTTGTTTTAAACTGAAATATTTGAATAGTTTGTTAGTGAAATTAGTTCTATGTTTTAAAAATTATTACCTTAATTTGAACTGATACTTGGGCTGTGATATTGTAGGTTTGGGGATAGATGTTTGCAGGGAAAATTAGAAGGTAATTTAAATGCTGTTTGCCTGGTGTTTAGTAAGAGCCCTCCACCCACTCTGTTTTGTAGGCTTACTTAAATACTGAAAAGCCACTGGGGTTGGGATTGAAGGCTGAGTATTTCTGTTTGGGACTGAAATTTTGAAGCAACAGGAGTTGGTGGGCCTGTGACATCATCACGGTACCTGGAGTCTGCTTACACACACTGTTAGTGGGACTGAACACATACTGGACTGTATGTGTTTGTGAGACTTGGGAACTTTGTTGGTGGGGGTTGAAATTGGGTTTGTAAATAACTACAGTCAGTATAGAGAGAAACTGTACTCAGGGAAAGGGACTGAGAAAGGGGTGTGCTATTATAAACAGAGGGGATAATCTGGGTGGCCATATTCCACCATGGCAGGCATCTTCGAAGGGGTTGTAGGCTGCACAGGCTGTGGGATGGCAATAATTCTAAATTGGGCCTGAGAGAGGAGGCTGCCCACTCTGTGACAGCTATCTTGTATTGAGTAAGGTATATTGGTTAAGGAGTAAGCTGTGGGAGCTGGGGGTGTCCAAGGATAAGGGGTGTGGATATGGGCAGCAGAAGGGTGGGGCTGAGGGGAGGCTGGGGCAACGCTCTGAAATTACAGGACATTATGCTACAGCAAGCAGAAGGGGGGATATTAGGGACAGAGGACCCTTAGATAGGGAAGTTGATGCTAAGGGGAAAGTGTACAGGGTGAAAATTCTGAATTCAAGGAGACTGGAGGGGGAAAAGTCAGGAGGGGCTGTTGTGCGGAAGCCTAAAACAGCAGACTGTGGGGAAGGGAGCTCCTAAGGTGAACAGTGCAAGAGTGGAAGAAGAGGGTCAGTTTAGAGATGCAGTCAGGGGAAACTCGGGTTACTTGATGGAGGCTGACATAGAGTGTCACAATAAATTTGAGATACTAAGCATCCTAGAGGGAGGAAGGGTTGGTGGAAATGAGGAAACTTATACAGAGGCCGGGAGGGAGTCAGATACCCATAGGGCATCACAGAACAGCTATGGAAAGGATAGACATAGTCCCAGAGGAGAAGGGAAACATATATGTTAAGCAAATGGGGGAGATGCAACATATTCCAGACATGAGGAGGAGAGCATGATTGGAGAGGAACTGGGAGACAAGGAGGTGGAGAGGAGCCCCTTCAGCAGGAAGGTCAGTACCAAGGATGGGGCCTAGCTAAGGGGACCACAGAGAGCCTCTGGAGACAGGGGTACTATTACAGGGGGGATGAGGTGCGGGAGGGGAAACCATCAGGGCCAGGATAAATGGTTCAGATAAGAGAGGTTAAAGGGACACCTATTCGGAGGGGTTTGAGTTAAGTGGGCAAAATAGCAAGGGAGGCAGAAGGGAGGGTGACAAGGGGTCTCTAATAAGGCAGGAAGACTCCCATGAAATTGTGATCATGAATAAAGTGGGAGAGGGGCTGAGAGGGCATAGTGAGGTAACCATAAGGATGATGGCGGTGTTAAGGTTCTGTTACTGGGAGACTCGATGATTAAGGGTATCCATTGGGAGGGACAGGGGATGGATGCCATAGCCAGGTGAAGGTAGTGAGTATCTCTGGGCTGACAGTGCACAGAGCAAAGTTCATGGTGTATGAAATGGTTAGGGATTGTGGAGGGAACCGGATTTCCTGGTGCATTTGGGAACTAATGATCTAGAGGGAAATAGCATTATGAAATCAAGCAAGGTTCCAAGAACTTGCCAGAGTCTGTCGGGATAATGGATGCAACATTTCCTTTTGAGATATTGCCAGTACCAAAGGCCTCAGTGGAGAAAAAATGAAGCTCACAGAGGTTAATGAATGGCTCAGGAAGTGGGGTGAAGAGAATGGGTTGGGGTGTTAGGGAACTGGAATGGAGTTTGGGAGGATAAGGGACTATATGCCAAGGACAGGTTTCATCTTGCCCCATTAGGGAAGGAAGTCCTTAAACAGGGATGGCTGACTACATACAAGAAAGGTGGGGTTTAAACTTGTAAGGGGGAGGGATAAGGGAGGGGCTGACCAAAGCCCTCCCTCCAGATGAGGAGGTAGCCTTAAGCCCAAGGGGAGGAAACAGACTGGAGGTGGAGGTTTCAGGAGGAGCAGGGGAGGATGGAAGTATAAGGAATCTGGGTGGGGTTCGACAAAAAGGATCAGGGATAAGGGTGGGGGTTAGTGTTAGTAAATGCCAGGAGTTTGGGAAACAAGTTGCCAGAGTTCCAGGCCATGCTGTTCGAGGAGGGGTGGATGTGGCGGCAGTCAGGAGCGTGGGCCAACAAAAATCATGACTGGGACCTAAATGTGCGGGTACCTATGCTTAGGAAGGATAGAAAGGAGGGCAGAGGGGTGGGTGGCTATGTTCATTAGAGATGACATAGAAATTGCTATGGTAGAAGAGGCAGAGGGAAGCGTGGAGCCTTATGGGTCACCTTACGATCCCCAGCAGGAGATAAGGTCAAGCTGGGTGTAGCATATAGGCCCCGGGATGAGTGATGTTCTAGAGGATGGTTTGCTGGACAACATCATTGCCCAGTGTGGTCCAAAGGGAAGGAGTGGTGTTGATGGGGACCTTAATATGCCAGGTACTAACTGGGGAACCATGTCCTCTAAGGTGGCCAAGGAGCAGAGGCTGCTGGATGGCTTCCAGGATGTGTTCTTAACACAGCATGTGATGGAGCCCACAAGGAGGGGCATGTCCTGGATGTGGTTCTGGCAGATGGGGATCTGGTAAGGACATGGTTGTACAGGACCCCTGACTGGGAGTGACCACAATACTGTCTGGTTTCAAATAAGCATTGGGGGAGTGGGGTGAATCTAGGACACTGGCAGTGGACTTCAGGGGCAGACTTTATGGGCATGGGAAATATTCTCAAGGATCACTTGAAGGGATTACCTCAACAACAAGTGTGGAAAGGAGATGGGAGGTCATAAGCACGGGACTTCAGGAGGCAGTCAGGATCTGCGCTAAGTTGAAACGTAAGGGAGCGAGGTCACATAAACCATGCTGGTGGTCCAGGAGGTCCAGGTAGCAGTCAGAGAAAGAAGGCGCTTACAAAAATATAAAACAACAAGAGGATAGGGATAAGGAAATGTACCAGCTTGCATCTAGAAAAGTCACCCGTATGGTGAGGGAGCAAAGTCCAGTAAAGAGCATCGGCTGGCACAGGGGATACATGGAGGAAAGGGTTCTTCGGTACATTGGGAGCGGAGAAAAACTAAGGGCCATCTCAGCAGATTGAGATCAGAGGAGGGTGGTGGAAGAGGCGAGGGACCAGGCAGAGGTATTTAACGAGTACTTTGCCTCTGTGTTCACTAGGGAGGGATGGGATATCTACAAAGCAAGGCACAAAGGGATAGAAGCGGCAGGAGTGGGATCAGGGCAGCAGAAATGGAGCAAAAGGGAGGAAAGGTACCCCAGGGTGTCGCATCTGGATAAGGATAAAAGACCAGTAAGGTGGAGGGACGGATGATGCCATCCACAAAAGGGTGTGGTTTGCCCTCAAGGCCCTAAGAAAGACAAATCTCCTGGGCGGATGGCATTCATCCAGAGTACTATGGGATTGGCGGACATACTGGCTGCACCTGGCGGAGCTTTTCAACAGGTCACTTGAGACAGGGAGGGTACCTAGATTGGCTAGAGGTACATGTGGTACCAATCCATAAAGGGGGTCAAGGAAGCACCAGGAAACTATAGACCCATCAGTTTAACCTCGTGGTGGAAAATTAATGGAGGTATACTAAAGGAACGATTGGGGTTTACTTGGAGGAGGTGGGAGGTCTGGATAGTCGGCAGCATGGGTTTGTGCCAGGTAGATCATGTCAAACCAACCTTGTAGAGTTCTATGAATGGGTAACATCAGAACTGGATAGGGTAAGCCTGTGGATGTATTATTCTTGGACTTCAACAAGGCGTTTGACTCTGTCCCCACAATGGTCTGGTGGAGAAACTGATGGGGTTAGGAGTAGGCCTTTGATGGTCAGATGGATTGAAAACTGGATAGCTGGACGCACTCAGAGAGTAGTGGTCTGTGGGGAGCTCTCGAACCCTACAGAGGTTGGTAGTGGGGTACCACAGGGCTCAGTCCTGGGTCAATCCTGTTTAATGCATACATATCAGACATCAGGGATGGTATAGGGTGTGAAATGAGTCTCTTGCGGATGACTCCAAGATGGGAGCAGTAGTTGAGGGAGAAGAGGAGGTTGGCCTGCAAGGGACCTGGACACCCTGGAAAGCTGGGCTCACACATGGAAATTAAATTTCAATATCACCAAGTGCAAGGTGTTGCATCTTGGTCGGAAACCCTAAACACAGGTACACCCTGGGAGGGAGGTGCTGGAAGCCTCAACAGGGGAAAAAGACCTAGGGGTCATGGTGGATACATGTATGAATAACACTGAGCAGTGCAGGAGGCAGCTAGCAAGGCAAACAGGATGTTGGGATGCATCGCAAGAGGATCACCTCTAGGAGCAAGGAAGTGATTCTGCCACTGTACAATGGACTGGTTAGACCACACCTTGAGTACTGTGTACAGTACTGGAGACCACACTTGAAGAGGGACATACAGCCCTGGAGAGGGTACAGAGGAGGGCAACAAAGATGATACGAGGGCTAGGGATTTGACTTACGAGGACAGACTTGAGGAGCTCTGCCTGTTTTCATTGGAGAGAGGAGAGACAGGGGGACATGATTGAGGTCTTCAAGTACCTCAAGGAATAAATAGGAGTAAACATGGAGAGGATCTTTAGACTAAAGCAGGGAGGCATCACCAGAGGGCATGGTTTGAAGTTGGAAGGTGGAAGGGTGAGGGGAAAAGAGGAGGAGGTTTTCACTGAGAGGGTGGTGGACCCTTGGAATGCTCTGCCTGGTGAGCTGGTTCAGAGATCCACAGTGGAGAGCTTTAAGAAAGGGTGGGACAGACACAGAAAGTGGATGTATCAGATGGTGGCCTGTCCCGGGGGGGTGGGGATGGATGATAGGGGTTTCTGGAGCACAAGGGATGGGAGGGTCTCGGCACCCAACTAAGGATCTAGGTTCGAGCAGACTTGATAGACCATAAGGCCTAATCTGCTGGCAAATAGTATGTTAGTATGTTAATGGTGTTAGAATAACTGTGTGGAAATCAAGGAATGTCAATTAATGATGACGTCAGATTTTGTTTGTATAAAAACACTTTATGTATGACACTGAGCCAACCCCCTTTGAAGGCTAACCAGCTGAAGCGCTTGGGTTCCTGGCCGTGAACATTTTGGCAATAAACTGAGCTAAATAGCTGAAGAATTGTGGTGCTACTTTCTGGACTTCTCAATCTTTGGGTTTTGCAACCCCTGTAGAGAGCACCCCCCTCGCATTGGTGCGCTGCTTTTTTCCTTTTTTCTGAACCCATCTAGATAAACACCTTATTGCATGACGGCCAGCATGTGTCTATTTTTCCAGATTTAAGCTTTGCCACAAGTCAAAAGAAAAAGCGATACGATGGCATCCGGGCGATGCTTCGCAGAAATCTCCCACAGCATGCTGTTCCCAGCCAGATTAAGGATGGTCTATGAGGTGAGGGTCTACATTTTCTCTGACTCTGTGGAGCCCCGAAATGGGTACAAAAACATGCACATCCAACGAGAAAGAGAAGGGACATCTCCCAGTCGACATCTGATGAAGAGGAGGAAGTGGATACCTAGATGGATCTACAGGACTTCAGGTTTGCTGTTTATTGCGAAGGACATTATGAACTGCCTCTATACCTAGCTACTTAAAAAGTGGACATTAATATTAAGTGGTAGTAATTATTTTTTCTTTTACCAGCAAGGTTAAAATAAGAGGCTGAATTGGGTCCGGGAACAGGGTTTTGATGTTTACTGGTGTTCTCTTCCTACCTGAAACCTTTAAGCTGAAAATGAGTTCACTGTAAAATTAGTTGAAGTAACGTACTAAAACAAAGTTTGAATGTTCAAATGTTTGAAGTTAAAAGTAGATATAGAAATCGTAGATTGAATCCTGATCCCATAGTACCTTTTTTAGGTACATCAACCATGGTTAAGCATGCTCTCTTACCATCTCCCATTTCAAGAAGAGTTTAGTTAAAAAAAAGTTATTATTCTAGTATTGCATGCTGCTCATAGGCTTCTACAACACAGCATATAAAAGGTGATTTGTCACTGTAGATATTTTATGTAAGAAATTGTATACCCCCAATGCTGTATCTTATAAATGCAGTCAGAATCTTACATTGCTTGTATTAAGAGGGGTGGCGCCCTCATGTGGTACTTATTGTCTTTACTTTTATGTACTGCATATGGAAATAGATGCATGTTTACTAAAAATAAACAAATTAAAATAAAAAAAAAAAAAGGACTGGGACCAGTACTGAACCCTGAGGGCAGGGTGCACACCACCTATTTAGGGAACAGAGATTGGAGAACTGAGGCCCCAAGTAAAGCCCCAGCATGACTCAAGGTCGATGTGGTAGTGCGAAATGAAGGTGTGTGCCGACTTCCAGATAGCAGCCCACAGATTTGCTGATAGGGATATCCTGGAAGCAGCAGTATGGCAAGTGGAATGAGCCCTAGCCCTAGAGGAGGCTCCTACCCGCCAACCCTATAGCAGAGCTCATCAGGACACACCCACCTGCCAACAGCCCACTTAGCTGCCGGTCTGCCATGTGCAGCTTCACCGTAGGCGACAAAGAGCTGGTGGACCTCTCCATGAACTCCAGCTGTGGGCTCCTTATAGTTGGCAAGCACCTGCTGTGGGTCCATGGAGCCTGTGCTCAGCCTCCAAGGTGTGGTTGGTGAAGTACACTGGGAGACTGATCACCTGGTTAAGGTGAAACTGACAACTGTCGGGAAGAACTTTGGCTTGGGGTAAAGGATGACCCTGTCCATGTTGAAGACCAGGTGAGGAGACTCCACCAGAGCAACTGAAGCTCACCGATTCTTCTGGCTGACGTGATTACCACCAGAAAGGTGGTCTTCCACATAGGCGAGACATTTCACACCTGTACACACTGGTTCAAAAGGCTTGCCAATGAGCTTTCCAGCATCAGCAACAAGTCCCAAAGTGGTGGTGGTTACACATCGGAGGAAATGTGGTCAAGGCCTTTGAAAACACACCATACCACCTTCTCATGCTCCACTGATGGCACACCAGTCCATGCCCAGTGTGCCAAGATGGCTGACAGGAGCACCTTAAGGGTCGTGACCAGCGTCCGACAGACAGGACTGAAGAGAGTCAAGAATGCTAGCCAACAGACAAGGTAAAGGGTCAACCCCTTGCCCTGGAATCTAATGGAGAACAACTTCCATTTGAAGGCATAGCATTTTATGGTGGACTCCTTCCAAGAGGCCTCGACATCAGTGAGGACATCTTTGGAGAGATCCAAAGCTTGGAACTCTAGTTGCTCAGGAACCAGGCTGTCAGGTGCAGGGATTGAAGGTCCGGATGCAGTACCTTCCACTTACTGCAAAAGAGCAGGTCTGGGCAGTGAGGAAGATGCTCCAGGAGACTGCTGCAAAGGCAGAGGAGATTGGGGGTACTAGAACTGGCAGAGCCAATCCGGAGCCACCAGGATCATCAGTGCTTTGTCCCTCCCAGTTCTGATCAGTACTCTGGATCAGAGGAAATGGAGGGAAAACATAGAGGAGACCAGCGGTCCAGGGTCTCAAGAAGGCATCCCCCTGCAGTGTTCCCTGCTGAGGAGGGCAGGCTCAATACAGCCTCAGCTTTGTGTTCTCCCTGGAGGTGAACAGATCCAGAGGGGTGCCCCATTGAGAGAACAGGCTGTTTACTACCTCTGGATGGAGAGACCACTCATAAGACACCTCGTCCACACAGCTGAGGGAGTCCACCAGCTAGCTGGAGACACTGGCCACATGGATGGCCAGGAGTCGGCGTCTAGGCTGAGCATGTGGGTACAGATGCAGAGAGCCTCCCTGCACAAAGGAAGGGAGTCCGTCCCACTCAGTTTGTTGAGGTAGTACATGGTCGTGGTATTGTCTGTTTGGACCTGAATGACCGGACCCCGAATGTGTGGAGCAAAGGCTGTCAGCACCAGCCAAACTGCCCAAAGCTTCAGCAGGTTGATATGGCATTGAGACTCACTGCTGGTCCAGAGTCCATGGACATGGGCACCCCAGTCCATCAGGGAGGCATCTGTAGTGATGGTGACCGGCGCTCCAGGCAGACAAACGGGATCTCTTCCTGCAGCTGTTCTGGGACTAACCACCACTGCAGGGTATCCTACATCAGCTGGGTCACAATGACCAGCTGGTCAAAGTGGCTCTGGTGCAGAGACCACTGGTTGGCAAGCTCCCACTGCAGGGCGCGCATTCTCCACCAGGCCCAACGGACCACGCTGGTGCATGTTGCCCTTATCCCAGGAGGTGCAGGAAGTCCCGAGCAGAGCGCAATTGTCCAACATGAATTGATCAGACAAAGGAGGAGAGCGCCTCCGCCCGGTCTGCCTAAAGTCAAGCCCTGGCTCTGCAAGAGTCGAGCTCCACCCCAATGAAATGTTATCACCTGTGAAGGTATGAGCTCTGACTTAGCCTCATTGAACAGGAAGCCAAGCAACAAGCAGGTCTGGAGGGCCATATCCCTGGACCGCTCCACCTCCTGTCTGGAGGGACCCGCTATAAGCCAGTCATCCAGGTATGGGTACAACCAGATCCCTCAGCGCCTCAGGTAGGCTGCCACCACTGCAATGCACTTGAAGACCCTGGAGCCAAGGATAGGCTGAAGCCAAGGATAGGCATGACCTTGAACTCTTAGAGAATCCCTTCTGCACAGAACTACAGGAACTGGTGGTGGGATGAACAAATGGATACGTGAAAGAACGTGTCCCAAAGATCCAGAGACCAGAACCACATATGTTCTGCACCAGAGATGGAATGATCTGTGACAGAGTGACCATCCTGAAAGTGCACACCCCGAAGGAATTTGTTCAGGTCATGCAGATCTAAAATGGGGTGCCAGCCCCCCCAATCTGTTTTGGCACTAGGAAGCCTCTGGAGACAAACCCTGGGTTCACTGAAAGGTCTGGGACTGGAGCCATTACCGCCTTCTGGAGGAGCTAGGCAATGTCTTCCCGAAGGGCTGACAGCATGTCAGCTGACACCATGTCCTCCCCCTTGGGGCATGGGCTCGGCAAGGCAGGTAAGCTTCAAACTCAAGACACAGACCCTGACCAACTACCTCGAGGACCCAGCTGTGTGGTGACAGCAAACCAGGTGCAAAGGAAGTGGTAGACCCGGCCCCCCACGGGAGGACCCTAGGGAGTCAGGACAGGTATGGGGGAGGCACCCCTCATCCGGTCACACTTGGCAGGCTTGGAGGCAGAGGAGGGACCGGCTGAGGAAGCAGCGGGGCCTCGATCACCTGTCTTTCGGACAACCAAAGCAACCAATATTGGTCGGGGATGCCAAGCCTGAGCCTGCTACCCAGCTGAGGCCTGATAGAGCTTAGATGCAGAGGGGCCAAAAGGGCTTCTTCCTCTGGAGCTTAGAGCCCTTGGAATTCATCTGGGCAGAGGTAAGAGTTCAGGGTGGCACTGGACTTCCCTATTCGAGTAAGGTGTCCTTCCACCCCCCCGACCCGAACAAGTTGGTGCCCAAGAAGGGGACATCCACCAACTTGTGCTGGGTATCCACCATCAAGACAGAAATCCTCAGTCAAGCCCTGTGGCACAGGCCACTGCAGCAGCCGCCAATGTCCATGACAGTCTACAGCTGCTGTTTAGCCACTGCTTGGCCCTGGTCCCAGACCTGCTTGACCATGGTCTGCAAGTCAGCTGGGAGGTGGGGAAGCACCTCATCAAGGGTGCCTAAGAGGGCATGAGTTATGTGGGCCATCAAAAGGGCTGAACTCGCCTGCTTAAGGCCAAAGGAAGAGGTCGCATAGAGCTTTTTGGCCATATGATCCAATTTCTTGGATTCCTTGTTGGAAGTCCAACACTGCTGGTACATCGAAAGACCAAGTCTGCCACCACACCCTAGGACGAGGGATATTCAGGGAGACCAAACAGGGAACCAGTAGGGACCATGTACTTGTGAACCCGACGTGCAGTGCTACCAAAACTCAGAGCAGGGCCAAGAATGGCCTCTGCGACAGGGAAGTCACCATAGTAGAGAATCTCGGTCAAAGGGTACTTGGCCTGTTTCTAGACGGGCTCCATTTGGGGTCCCATAGATTCCAAGATTAAATCAGAGCTGGCCCGTGAAAGAAGTGGGACCATGCTCCATGGTCAAATCCTCTCCAGACTCTGTGTCCAATGGACAGGAGTGTAGGGAGAAGCCCTTAGCTCAAAGGATTCATCGAAAAGTGGTCAACTGCCAGAGTCCCTGCTGACCCTACGGAGTCTGTCAGAGTCACGGTGACAAGACAGCTAACGAGGAAGCCCGGAAGCAGTACAGTCATCCTTAGGGGGAGGACCCACTGGTGGCTGCTTAGGCAGCGGCTCCACCTAGATGGGCAGAAAGGCCAGGATAGGCCGAGCCGGAACCAGCCAAGACAGAGTAGGCTGGTACCTAGGTGGTGGAAGCCACGGAAGATCTGGGGTGGGGGTCATTACCGGCTTAACCCCGGTAACATGAGCTGATGCCACATGAGCACCTGATAGCACAGACTTTTTGGCAGAGCCTCTACATATCAGAGGAGGAGTAGCGGCGACATTGCTTGCCCGAATGCAGAGAGCAGGAACACCAGTGCCGGTGTGGGATGCTCGTCTCCGGGCTTTGGGATCAAGACCTTGACCTCAACCATTGGGGATGCCGACGGTGGGACTTTGAGGGAACTGATGAGAGCAGAGGCTCCTCCTGGGTAATCAGATCCCGAGGGGTATGGATCTGATCAACAGGCTGGTCAGACCCACCCTGAGAGGTGACAGGTAGGACCAGAGTCCTGGAGAGGGAGGCATCAGCTTCATCTGGTGACAATGCATTGACCGGCGTGAGAAAAATCTACAGGTTGGTCAACTGGCGTCTCGACCAATTGGTCAGACAAGGAGATTGTGCAGCCAGCAGCCTGGGCTGAAGGAGCAACTATAGTCGAAACCTCCAGAGAAACTCGGAACCGAGGCCCTAGAGTGCTCGTGATCCCACGATCGATGGCAAGACTTCAGTCTCTTCAAAGATTTAGATTTGTGCCTTAGAGGGTCCTACCCAAAAGTGGGAAGGACTGGCACAAATCTTGAAATGGCCCTGTGAAAGTGGCGCCAAAAGAAAGTGGCACAAAGGCTGAAGCTGAAGAGGCAAGTTCCAGAAGCCTGAGCCACAGCCTCTTCAAAGGCTGCAAGTTGTTCCAGCAGACCCCACAGCTGCGGAGACTGCCCAGCTGGCATCCTTCAAGCAAACAGAGGGATCCTGCTCATCAGGATGCCCCAAAAGAAGCTAAGCAATACTGTTCTTCTAGGGTAGAAAGATGCAAGGTGTGAGAGGCCACACATCTGGGGATTGTGTTCATGGCCTGGGCATTAAACGTATGAGGTGTGCGGGTCCATCTGGGACATCTGCCCACACTGCTTAAATCCTAGTGCCAACCTAGAGTCATCCATGTTGGAGATTGAGAAATCGCCTGAAGAGGTAATTTGCAAGTCTTGCAAAGTTTTGAACAAAGGGCCTACTCAATGCAGAGAGTGATAAGAAGGAACCTTCTTTCAGTGGAAAGGAAGATTTGACATCACAGGGTGGTGCGAGAGTCGCCACCCGAGTGGGTGAAGGAGCCCGCTTGAAGATGTTCCGGCAAGCCTTAAAGGTAAAGGAACACTGCCAGAAGTGTGGCTAGTACAGCATATCCACATCCCTAGGAAACAGAATTTTGGAGTAGTGTATTTTCACATAAAAGCACAACTCACCATAAATAACGGAGTAGCCATCCCAGTAGTGCTGTAATAGCTCATCTGCACACTATGCTGGTGACCTGGCTTTGAGAACAAACTCCAGTCATACAGGGGCTGGGCAGAAGGAGACATAACATCCCTGACAACTCTCCTGGGGAGCTATGGATGATGGACACTGCATTCCGCTACCTGCCTGTCAGCTGATGAAAGCTGGGCATATAGCAGCGAGGAGGGAGGCCAGCAGAGGCAGATAAGATTGCATGTGCATGCATTATTGCACACCAGCAACCTCTGGCAAATGTGGTATGGATAGCGCATTGCACGCCGCAATCCTCAGGGGAACATTCCCCAGCTGGAACAGGGATACCAGCACCCTCGTGAGGGCTCTGCATAACCAACCAGATACTGGTCCAGGGCAGTGGTGGAGCCAAGCCCCAGGGAAGGTGGGTGACAATGCTGGTGGGTGCCAACAGATGGGGCAGCCTGGGCTGTACAAGAATATTGAAGGCCGTTGGGAGGGGGGGTTGTCAACAAGACGGGGATGATGAGCTTAAAATGAAAGTTCACCTGGGCTGGGGCAGATGGAAAAGCTTGTAAGTAATGGTTCAACAAGTTGGGGGTGGGGGGAAGAGAGGCATATCAACTAACAATTCTCAACAATGTTGTGTAGAACTGGTAGGTTGAGGAGGGATATGCAGCAATCACTGAACCTGGCAGATCCAGGATTGCCAGGAAGACTGTTCCACAGGACAGGGTGTGATCTCGCATGGATCAGTGATAAACCCAACCTAAAAGAGCTGGTGGGGAGGGGGAATGACAGTGGGCTGAAGTTAAAGAGCAGATGAAAGGCAAGTCAAGGCACTTATATAGTGCCCAATCCCAAGGGCTCTGGGCTGCCTTACATCAAATACAACAAGCAGATCAGAACAGCATAAACACAAAAATAAAACTATGCATTATTAAGCCAGGCCAAACTTGAAAAATGTGTTCAAGTGTTCTTTGAAAAGGCCAGTGAGAGCACCTCATCTCCTGAGGAGGGTGGTCTCTAGAATCACGGCAGCACACCAGATACCCTGTCCCTCGAGGACATTAAGTGAGATCTCTGTACCGACAAGAGGTCTGCCTCCACTCACCAGAGGATGCAACCACAAGCATATGGCACCAAGCAGTCTTTCAGGTAGCCCGGACACAGACCGTGTTGGGCCTTGTATGTTATGATGCACCACTGTACTGGCAGCCAATGCAGAGCACACAGCATGATATGCCCGAACTGGGAAGTGCCAGCAACCAGCCAAGCTGCTGCATTCTGGACCAGCTGGAGGCGGCGCATCAGTTTCTCAGATAACACAAGGTAGAAAGCATTACAGTAGTCCAACTTTGACAAGACTAAGGTGTGCACCAGTGTTGCCAGATCAGGAAGCTCAAGATAAGGCTTAATCCAGGTGATGTTGCAGAGATGACGGAAGCCACTGCAGGCAACAGCCAACACTTGGTGTTCTAAAGTCAGCCTGGAGTCCACGACGATCTCCAGATTCCTCACCTTATCTATGGCTCAAAGAGTCACACCATCCAGAGGAAGGACAGCGCTACTACTTGCTGCCGCTGAACCTGACTGACCTGACTCAACCAGCAATACCTCCATCTTCAAGGGATTTAACCTAAGCCAGCCAGCAGTCATCCACTCTTGGATTTCCTGAAGGCACTCGCTCAGTTCCGAAATGGCTGCAGCAACATCAAGGGCACAAAGACACATATAGCTGGGTGTCTCAGCATAACAATGAAAACCCAGACTATAGTGTCTAATGATCTCCCCCAGTAGCAATATGTACATGGCAAACATGGGGGCAAGGATTGACCACTGGGGCATGCCCCAGAGTGCAGCACTGCTCAATGTAAAGTAGTAGAGTGTCATCAACTGTTCTATGACTGACAAATTGGACTTAATCATTGCAACACTGTACCTGAACGTCCTACACAGCGTCCCAGGTGAGAGAACAGCACCCCATGATCCACTGTATCAAAAGCCAAAGGGAGGTCTAGCAGGACAAGGACAGAGCATCTGCTATCACTTACTAGAAGGAGATTGTGGTGTGCCCTGATCAGTCTCTGTACTATGGTGAGACCTGAAACCTACTGGAATGGCTCCGATATTTTTCCAGCTGTTGCTCTAGCTGCACCGCCACCATCTTCTCTATCAACTTCCCTAAGGAGGGAAGGTTTGAGACAGGCCTGTAGTTCGAGAGAGAGAGGGGGTAAGGGTCCAAAGAAGGTTTTGGGGGTGTGGGGGGGGCACTTCACCATGGCAAACTCTGCCCATAAAAAAAAAAAAAGAGTGCCTCAATTCATCAAAGCCAGAACATGGTCAGCTCTTGCTATCCTGTTTAGCCGATCACTAGAAACAGGGGAGGTACCCAAAGACTGGAGGATAGCAGATGTAGTCCCTTATACAAAAGTGGGAACAAGAGGAAGGGGGAACTACAGACCAGTCAGCCTCACCTCGGTAGTGGTGAAGATCATGGAAGCACTACTGAAGGAGAGATTGGTGGAACATCTGGTTGTCAATGGACTACAGGACCCAAGGCAGCATGGTTTCACCAGGGGAAGGTCATGTCAGACCAACCTCATTGAATTTTTTGACTGGGTGACTAGGGAGGTGGATCAGGGGAGGGCAGTGGACATGGCCTATCTGGACTTCAGCAAGGCCTTTGACACTGTGCCACATAGAAGACTATGCACAAACTGGGAATGTGGGTTTGGGGCAGGACAGTAGAAAGGGTGGGTAGGTAACTGGCTGGGCAGCAGGACACAGAGGGTGGTGGTAAATGGCTGTCACTCCACAGAGGGAAGAGTGACCAGTGGGGTACCACAGGGATCAGTGCTGGGACAGTACTATTCAATATCTTCATCAGTGACATTGCAGGACCTAGAAGGCAGAATTTCACTGTTCGCTGATGACACAAAGCTCTGTAACAGAGTAGACACACCAGAGGGTGTAGACAGAATGAGAAGGGACCTGCAGAAACTTGAAGAATGGTCAGGGGTTTGGCAGTTGAAATTCAATGCAAGGAAGTGCAAGATAATGCATATGAGACAAAAACCCTGGCACAATATATCAGTTGGGGGTGAGGATATAGCATGCACCAAGCAGGAAAGGGATCTTGGAGTTATCATCTCTGATGACCTCAAGGCAGGGAAACAGTGTGACAAGGCAGCAGGTAAAGCAAATAGGGATGCTGGGATGCATAGGCAGGGCATCACCAGCAGAAAAAGGGAGGTCATAATTCCACTATACAAGACACTAGTGAGGCCGCACCTGGAGTACACTGTGCAGTTTCGAGACCTTTACCTACGTAAGGACAAGGACAGGGTAGAGAAGGTCAGAGGAGGCAACAAAGATGGTGCATGGATTGCATCACAAGTCCTATGAGGACAGGTTGAAGGCACTGAACATGTACTCCCTGGAGGAGAGGAGGGAGAGAGGGGATATGATAGAGACATACAAGTATCTTACAGGGAGGAACAGGGTGCAGGAATGCACTATTTTTAAGCGAAAAAGGTGTTCCAGGACTAGAGGGCATGGGATGAAGTTGGAGGGAGGACGATTCAGAGGAAACGTGAGGAAGAATTTCTTCACAGAACGGATGGTGGACAAGTTGAACACCCTGCCAGAGGAAGTGGTGGGGGCTGAAACAATCACGGGATTTAAGAATGCATGGGATAGACATAAAGATTCTGGAGGTCAGGGTAGGGCACAGACTTCCTGGAAAACATAAACTGAACTTACAAACTTAAATGGGCAGACTGGGTGGGCCATAGGCCCTTTATCTGCCGACACTGTCTATGTATCTATGTAGCCAATGACTGGCTGCTTGAGGAAATCCTAGCCCAGATGGTGGCCACTGCCTAGAAGAAAACTTGTTAAACTCCTCACATTTAATTAAGAGAAAATTCTTTACAAGACTGAAGACAGACTGGTTTAGTAGCCTGAAGAGCCTAGCAGGCCGTTCCTTCCAGCAGCAATCACCATGTCAGGAAGAGAAGGGTTGGGGTGGCAAGTAGGGAAGGAATGCCGAGGCAGGAAAGGCTCCGAATACAGAAGACATCCACGAAAACAATCTTTGGGTGTTTGGGAGCCAGTGGTGGTCTTTCTGTGACTAGGGCTGATCATGACATTACAGCTGTATGTCTGGGTGAACAGCCAGGTGACAAGGGCTGTGATGAACATGAATCAAAATGTTTAACTATATTTAAACATTTTTCCAAACTTCACTCGTACCAGCAAAGCTGTACTCACAACCATAACTGGGTATGCTGACATGGCCTATAAACAAATCAGTCTCAGCTTAATGGTGCTTCATTCCACCCAACTGTACAACAGGGCAAATGTTGGACACTGCTGGAAAGGAGATGTTAAATTTCAGCTAGGCTTTAGATCCTTATGGCTAAATAAACTGTAAGAAGACAGAAAAGGCAGTGCATTACTCTGGTGCTGGGAGGTTGTGCCAAAGTCTCTTCCCCACCCAAATGCCTTTGGACCCGGAAATTCATAGTTACAAGGTTTGTGATATTCTCAGTATGTTGTCATTCACAACAAGGCAAGGAGTTGACCTTAACTTTTTGCACTAGGTAGCAGGACAAGTTCTTTAGGATTGTACTAACTCATAGAAGCATGCACTAGTTTAAAGGTACAGCCAACTGGCAAGTCTGCATGACAGTTAAAAAAAAAAAAAAAAAAAATAGAAGAGTGCAGAGGAGGGCCTGACAGCCATTCACCAGACAGGGTGCTTTCCATATGAGTTCCTCTAACCAAAATGTTTAATTTACGAACAGACATTTTATATTTTCTGATTTCTGTTGTATTTGGATTCCTGACTGTTCCTGGAACAGAAGCAACCTAAATGTGAGTGATGAGATGGAATGTACAGGCTCTAAAGTAGTAATGAAGCTACGAGTACTGGGCAATGACGCAAGAACAGCCATGGAAGACGATACAGGCACTGGATGCCAAAGTTGAGAGGCCACTACAGAGTCTGGAGGCTCATGATATTCAGTTACCGGGTCATGCCAGCACAGTCGCAGAGACAGATAAGCCTTCAACCGCAAACATGGCCGCTGTAGCTAATGTGACCCAACAAAATACCGCTATGAAGGTACACCTCAGGGCACTAGACAATGAGGCCCAAGCCCCCAACCATAGGCTGGAGGGGTTTCTGGATGGGTGAAGGAGCCTTCCTTGGCTTTTAAATGGTTGTCTGGCCAAAGTGCTTATGTTGCCTGGGTCTTTTGACTTCTCCACTCTGCGACACATCCTGTGAACTTTAGGAAAGCCCTTTTTACTTCTACCAACCCAGGGTAATTGTACAGCACACCACTGGTGTGGAGGTCGATGACAGCATGCTAGCAGCACAGAGGTTGCTGGGCATAAGGCCAAAATGGCAAAGGTACAGAGGATCTTCTGCCCCACCCAGGGGCCAGATCTGCAATGCACTCCCAAAAGGATGACTAGGAAGAGTCAGAATGAATTAACCTTGGTGGGCTCCACGAGGGTGGGTGTAGTGAGAAAAATGCATGATCCTCGACCTATACCACCGCAGAATTAGTTTACCATTCTGGAAAGACAAGGCACCAGTCAGTGAGAAGGTAGAAAAGTGAGGGTCCTTAGAAGTGGAGGCTCCAAGAAGGTAGGAAGAGGTACTATAACCTATTGTTAGGGTTATACGAGGAAGGGAGAGGAAGGTGAAGTGCCTCCCTGGTGCTTCGGCTTGGAGGGGTCAAGAGCATATCTAGATAATCACTAGGGCAGCAGGAGCTAGAAGGCAGCTAGACATCGTCCACCTGGGGACAAATGACCGGGCAAGAAACAGGAAAGGGGTACTGTAGGGCAACTTCGGGGAGTTGGGAAGGGGCTTTAAGCATGTAACATGTACAGTGGCTTTTTCCAAGGCATTATCTGTGCACGGCCAGGGAGATACAAGAGTACTCCACACCAGGATATTCAATGACTGGTTGAAGGTACAATGCATGGAGTAGGGCTTCAGCTACATTGAGGACTATGGGCCAGCCTGGGAGAATATGGACCTCTATAAGAAAGACAGCCTACATCCTTCCCAGAAGGGGATCACAGTCCATGGGAGGTTTAAATGCTACTTGGATAAGCATTTAAAAAGTAGTCAGGTGGGGAGGCACGAAAACAAAGGAAGGCAATAACTTGAGCAGGGCTACAGAAATGCAAGGATGGGTACAAGGTGAACAAAAATGGGGTTAAATGCCAAGTAAGTGAGGGTAAAGGAATGAAGGAGTTTAAGGAATGGAGAGTAAAAAGGTTGGACGATAGTCAGAGGGAACTTCAAGGAAATACAGTCAGGAATGGGAGGGAGAAGCAGGGCAGTCAGCACGCTGGAAGGAAAGTGTGGACAGCTGTGTGCCAATGCTACAAGTCTGAAACAAAATTCTAGACCTGAAAGCCATCATGGTGGAGGCAGACCTGGATCTAGAAGGCCATTACAGAGCCAAGGTGCACCAACTACCACGAATGAGACATGGCCATACCAGACTGTTCCATGTTCAGGCAAGACAGGGCAGGGAGAAGGGTAGGAAGGGATGTTTTATATATGAGGGAGGAAATCAAGGCAACAAAGCTACAGGTGCACTAGGAGAAAAACGAAGGGCTGGGTGGCCTGGAGATGCTGTAGGTCACCCTGGAGACAAGCTCAGGGGCTGCTACCCATACCAGAGTACTGTACAAGCCTCCAGCACAGGGGGAGGAGGAGTTGGATAAGGCACTTGAGGAATCCATCATCAAAATGGCAAGTAATGGGGAGGTGCCTTTGGTTGGTAACTTCAGTCTACCAGAAGTGAAGTACAACCTTCAACAGCAGCTTCCACAAGGAGTAGGGCCATCCTGGACTCCCTACAAGGCACTCTTCTCAGGCAGCTAGTTACAGAATCCACTAGGTATCGTGAGTGCTGAACCTGGTGCTTAAGGACAGCACTGCAAACATCACAATGAGCATTCCCTGGTATCACCGTAGAAGTATGATTTAACATTAAGACAGGAACATAGGCCAACCACAAAAGTTTGAGAGTCCTGGACTTTAGGAGGCACATTTAAAGAAATGGAAGACTGCCTCTAGAAAGAGCCTTTTCTATTGCTGGCCCAGTGTACTGGAATGCACTTTTAATCATATGACTGGCTTCATCCATATCAAGCTATCAAGCTTTAAGGCAAAACTGAAAGAATATTTACTGTTGAAATTTTCACATAGTTGCATCTTGTAATTTGTTTGTTATATAATGTATGTTTAATGTTATGTCGTTTTCTACTGTGTTCCAGATCGGGCCTGAAAAAGGGCCATTGGTCCAGTGTCCTTACCCTGTTACATGAATAAAAGAATTAAAAAAATGCCTCAAAACGAGGGGACTGCCAGGGAGGGGTAGAGGAACAGTGGGCAAAAATAAGGGAAAGTATAACTAGCAACTAACCTCTGCATGAAGGAAGTGAGTCAAAATAGAAGTTAAAAAAAAAAATAAAAAAATAAGGAGACCATTATAGTGCTCTAAGAAAGTGGCAAAGGAAAAAAGGGTGTCATTCAGGAGGTACAAGGAAAAACTGATGAATACAGGCAGGTATACTTAGTAAAGCAGAGGGTAGCAGGCAAGGCAATGAGGGGAGCAAGGTGTAAACAAAGAATCGCCAAAGGGTCATGGGGGTAAGACTTTCTTAGATACACAAGTAGGAAAAAGAAAACCAGGTGAGGGATAGTTTATTTTTTTTTTTTATTGAAAACTTCAGAGAATACCTTTGAGCACAAGTGCTCATTTACAAAGGTTCCACGTCAAATATAGTCACAAAACATTACAAGTACAAGAAGCAGTCCCAGATGAAAAGCAGTTGATTCAGGCTCAAAGCATCATGCAATTTGCTTAACCAGTTAACGGCCCAGACAGCAAATGACCACTTGCCCAACTAAGACTATGCCTGAAAGGAGGCTTAAGGGCATTCCTGGTCATGTTTCCGATGTTGTATTGTTTGGAGATAGTGTAGAAGAGATTTGTTAAAGCAGAGGGCAGGGCGTTGGCCCCAAGAGCACCTTTTTTAGCTGGTAAAAGTCGGCTGAGTAATCAAGCAGAAATCTTGTGATTTCCTTTGACTAATCTAATTTATTACTTCATTTTTCTCCTTTTCCAGATATATGGAAGGGTGCTACTATCATCCTGGTTTTAAAGGCAGGTGAGTCAGCAAGTGTTCAAAACTACCGCCCTATTTGTTAGCTCCTTTGTCAAAGATCTTAGAGCGGATAGTTTTTGACCAAATGATTAAATATTGACTCGAGTATGAGGTTCTGATGCCTGCACAACAGATTTAGACTGGGACACAGCGCTACGACTGCCTTGGTGGGGTTCATGAACACGGTCCATGAGGCCCTAGATAAGGGTCTCTTTACAGTGGCTGTGTTTGTGGACCTCTTCAAAGCCTTCAATCTTGTTAGCTATAAAGTGCTTTTGTCATCTCTTCTCAAACTTGGTATGTCCCGATGTGTTGTTGATTGGTGTCATAACTACCTCCTGCACCAAACACAAGCTACAAATATTAATGTTTTCTGTTCCTCTTCTCCCAATCCCATTTACTGGATGTTCCACAGGGTTTGAT
Source organism: Neoceratodus forsteri (assembly GCA_016271365.2). Taxonomy (NCBI): domain Eukaryota; kingdom Metazoa; phylum Chordata; order Ceratodontiformes; family Ceratodontidae; genus Neoceratodus; species Neoceratodus forsteri. Next base: position 363,070,074 of record CM057449.1, on the reverse strand, counting down.
ACTGTGTCCCTTTTATTTAGTCTTTTTGAACATTTACTCTATATGTTGTAACTCACAAATGTTCCTATACGTGAATGAAGCAGTGGTCCTCGTAAGTGGAGCCTGCTTTTAACTCTGAACAAACATACGCTGATTTTACAGTAATTCAAAACTAATTTCACAAATAAATTGGTATTAAATGAAAAAAAAAAAAAGACTAAATCCATGTTTCTCTGTAACCGTAGAAAGAAAACATTGGCTGAACCTGTTCTTTTGCTTCATACAATTGAATGGTGTGGCGATAGAACAGGTTAAGACCTTTAAAAATCTTGGACTGATGGTAGATGGCGATTCATAATCATATATCCCAAATGACTAGTAGTGCATCAAACAAAGCTTAGGTGCTCTTTATAGATTAATACCATCTATCAGGCTGCTAGTTTTCTTATCCCAGTGATAGATTATGGCCTTTTATTTTATCATTCTGCCGGGGAGGGTTTACTGAACAGAGTAAAAACTATTCAGAATCAGATTGCACGTTTTGCATCTCAGTTACCACACAGGACACATCATAGTGACCTATTGAAACATGTGGGATGTCTTTCCTTAGACTCTAGGTATCAATCTCAATTAGGGTTTTTTGCAAACAAAAAAGTGACAAACAAGGTTCCAATTTCTTTTCATTCTATTAACACAACAGCTTTGTCGCTACTTGTTTATCTGTTCAACATTTTAGTGTTCCTAGAATGAAAACATCCGCTGATCAGAGAACTATGTTTTATAACCTACCTTTCATGGGCGAGTCAAACTGAGCGACTCAATTTAAACAACTTAATTTGACCTCTTGTAATAATAGCGACTATTAAACTATAGCGAGGAGCAGATATTTCATTTATTTCATTACTGAAAATTCTATGAGCACAGGTGCCCGTTTTCAGACACGTCCAGGTACATATGACAAAATATAAACAAACATCGAGGTACAACAAAACACGTAAAACACAACAATTTCAATTAAAAAATCAATTTAAACTATAAGCAACATCAGAAAATAGCTTTTGTTTGAGTAATCCCTTAAAACAACAACTCTACAACAATTTGTAGATATTACTAGGAAAATAATTGTATCATCTAGTGTAACCCCCCTACAAATGGGGGTTCTCAAAAGTCTTCCTTAACCTCGCCTAAATGCTCACTGCCAGGCTGGTGTCCTCGTTTTAGCAGTTTAAATGCTATTACCAGAGCCTGTATAGCCTCTGTGTACTGTTCTCTAAGAGCTGCCCGATTGCAGCTTAAGTAATCTGAGAAGGAGCTCTGTTGAAAGATGCAACTATTTACTGAAAATCATTTAGAGGATGATGTAGTTTGTCAAACGGCTTTCTTTGTAGCAAGGACAGTTTTGTTCGTCTCCACTATCTTGGTCCTGGACTGCAAATTGGACCAATCAGTACTGGTGGGACCTAAAATGTAGCCCGACTACAGGAGCTGTCTGAATTCAAAATCTGTAGTAACTGTAGTTTGGAGTTTTTTTGCGCTTTTTTGCAACTGAAGGGGAGCTCTTGCTTAAACTGACAGCCAAATCAGCCAACCAAATCCTTTGGATCTTGGGGAAGTCCCACGCTGCTTGCAGTTTTCAGTTAGATCTAAGCTGGAAGCTGAACAAGAAGGAGCTGAAGGATTCTGAGCAGCAATCCTGAGTGGCTTTGCATGGAAGAACTCTGAAAAGGCCAAGTTTTTGGCCTGCATGTCAGTGTGCTGCTCCTGAGAGGGAGAGAAGAGAATTATTTTGGACTAAATCCAAGTTTGTGTGACTAAAGTAAGCTACTGAAGTGGGCCAGGCTCAACCTGAAGACGACCAAAGATTTTGCTGAATGCGATCGGCCTGTCAGGAGTTCCAGCTACCCCTAAGCTCCCGGTGTGTGCACAGACTTCGCGATTGTGACCAGGAAGCGCTCTGCCTAGTACAGTAGAATTCCCTTACATGTAAATGTGCTATGAGCTGCTACTGGGTCGCGAGTTAGTCCCCCACCGTGTGAACTGTGTTCTGCCTGCTGGAAGCTGTATCCAGCCCAAAATGGACTGCATCCGAATTTGTCTCCACGTGGTCTGGGCCTTGCCAGACTAGCCCAGCCAGACTACCCACTGCACAGAGAAGCCATTGACGACAGACCTGCCTGGCGATCAGTCCCCTGCTCCACGCTTGAACAGGAACAATGCCTCTGTGACTTGTGTGGGTCCTGCTTCTCCTGGCATTCCAGATCAACTACCTGCAGTCTTGGTTTTTGTCCAGCCTGTGTCCAGTCTTTGGTATCGTGAGTAAATACCAGGGTAGCTCCCTGCAATAACAGCTTAATCTGAGTGTGTTATCCGATTGTCTTGTTTCGTTTCCTTTACAAACTGAGCCCTCTGGCTCCGGATTACAAATATTGTGTACTGTGCATGTTGTGTTTTCCATCACAGGGCCCCAACCAGCTGCGACACTGGCCAACCCTGGGCAACAGTCCTGGCTAGCCCATCTCTTCTCCACCTGGGTACCCAAAGGTGCGACTGTGTGGGGGGGACTCAAAGCGCATGCATAACTGCTTGATTGATACAACCTTTAAGCTCATTAGCCTGATTTTGCCCCTCCCTTGTTCAAGTCCCCTGAATAAATCAGATCTAACTTTTTCTGCTTGTAATCTGACTGTGGTTCCAGTCTGTGCTCAAAGTACTGTTGCTATTTGCTGTGCATAACCTTGTTTTACACTGGGTCCCCAGGGTCGAGCCAGAGGAATCAGCCCTGGTGGTAAGTGCAAACTGTGGGTACTTGTGTGGTGTACCAGGGGTATTGTGAAAGTGATTATTGTACAGTGTTCAGGCCACTAGAGGGGAAAGGGGGTTTACAGTGTCCCAGAGGGCTGTGTCCAGGTTAGCTTGACTACTACCAACCCTGATCTCCAGGTGGAGGCACCCATTTCAGAACTCAGACCCCTTAACCTGCTAATAGCCAAGCAGACAGAGGTAGTAGCCCTTGGGATAGCACCACCTAGGGGTTACACTAGTAGTTTTAAACTACTGAATTTTGTGCAAAGTTTGTTTGAAAAAGGTAATTTGAACTGGTTTCTAACACTAGATCTAGTGCAGGTAGAATTAATTTTATTAGGGACTAGACTTGAAACACTGTTCAGTACAAAACCTAACAAATTTATGTCATAAAGTCAATATTCTAAGATTATAAAGTGCAAATAGCGGTAAACATCCAGTTCTCATATCAAGTGCAATGATACGTCATCCTAGGTAAACGAGTAATAAAGCTAAAATACTATGATAAGTGGATTTCAGTCTATTTAGCATTTTCTCTGAAGAATAATACGAACAATAGAACCACATTCTAAAAGAGAAAAAAAGAAAACTACAGGCTAATAAGTACCTCGTTTCAGGGGTAAGATGTTTTTTGATACAAAATAACGCGCCTAAACGTTGGAGCAGTTTACCAATTAAAGAAACAAGCTGGTGAAAAGTTAAGTGATGATCCGACACAGTCCCCAGACACTTAAAAATAAGGACCCTTTTGACAGAATTACCAAAATGATCAATTAATTTAAAATCAAAATTACAGAGTTCCTGGTACCTGAAAGAATTAGGAATTTAGTCTTTACCGAATTCAATGCAAGATTATGTAAATTAAACCAGGAGTGTAAGGCCTCAAAATCACTTTGAAGATCAATTTGGAGTTTCTGTTCATCAGAGCCTGAGCAAAACATGGAATCATCCGCATATAATATAATTTCAGTCTTGGTACATATTTCAGGTAATGAATTTATAAATAAAGAAAATAACAGGGGTCCCAAAATGGTCCTCTGCGGAACACCATAATTGAATGAATTTTCCTGAGAAAAGAAACCATTAATCATAGCACGGAGGGGATCACAAAACAGCGACAGGTAGAAAGGAGTGACCGAGTTTGGGACCTATAGGGGCCGAAGATGTAGGGGCATGTTTGGCCAGGCGGTTCTCAATGACCATTTCGTTGCTGTGGTAAGAGGCATGCCTCTGGTGTGTGGACGACCCAAATTCCAGCTGGGTGGTAAACCTAGTGCGCTTTACTGTGTAGCTTTGCTGGACTTTTCTTGCATGTCTCCCCCACCCAATGTGTGCTTTGTAGGGTCCCCAGATTACCCCCCCTTTCTCCCTTTACCCCAGTGTCAGCCCCAGGAGTGGATTATCTAAATAATGGGAGTGTATGACACTGAGCCCCCCCACATAAAAATACATGGCCAGTCGGATAGCGCAGCAGTAGAGTTACTGCTTGCCATTTCAGACAATCACAGTTTGCGCCCTGAGCCCGGAACATCTGGTGCCGGCTGCCGAAGCGGGGTTCAGGCTTCCACTGGACACCTCCCACCTCTGGGAGGGAGGGCACCTCCTTCCGCTGCACGAACACCCCCTGATGACCCGGGGGGAGGGGGTTGTGCAGGAAGGAACAAGTGGTCCCTTTGGGGTGGCTTTACGTCAGCACATACCCACTCTTCTGGCAACTGACGCAGAGGCATCACATGCCCAGAGTGGGGCCAGCAGGGGAGCACCGAAGGTGGGGCAGGGCTTACCCACCCTTTCAGCAGCCCAGATAGGCATCTTACCAAGGCCACCTCAGGACCACGCCCTGGGGAGAGGGGAGGAAAAGGGAATAAAATCCCCAGCAGCTCCAGGCAGACGAAGCTGCCCTACCTCCCCATGCCATGGCAGGTCTCTCAACTCCTCCCACACCCTCACCGCTCCGCCCCTACGGAACCAGACTGTGTAGTGAAGTATGTTCCTCTCTATTTGAGGTAGGTTACAGCTGGGGTACCTGGAAGGTTGTCGAGCAAAGGCTGGTGTTGGGCTGGATCATCTGGGACATCACGTGGTGGGTGGAGGGCTTGGGCAGGTGGAAGGAGGTCCCGGCAGCTGGCGAGGTGAAAAATATATATAGTTTACATGTCCCACAGAGAGAATGTTGTGGACCCTCACTTTTTGGGACAGCTATAGTGCGCATCGCCATTTTTGTAATCTGTGATGTGCACTCGCAGATGTTTGTCTCGCCATACAGCTTTAGCCATTATCACATGGTACCTTTAATACTATTTCAACTGTACAACTGCTTTAATGTCTATCCACAGCTTTAGCTCACGTTCTGAGAAAATATTTATTCTCTAGGAGTCTATGTAAATGTTTTAACAATTAGAATGATTGTTGGCTGAAATGATTGTTATGTATACTTATCTGTTATGTTGAGTTATATTTGAAAGTTGCTCTGATGCCCATGAAACAGGGTCTTTGGCCCATGGATTTACCAGTTTTAAACAAATATAAAACAAATTAAAGCTGACAAACTTTCTGAGCCTTACATTTTTTGCCTGCACTTGGCAGACAGTTTCTTGGATTTAAAACTGAGGGGGTGCAAGTCTGCAGAGTCCCTAATCAAGCAGAAATTAAAGCTGATGAAAGCTTTTTGAGCCAGATTTTTCTTTGCCTGCACTTGGCAGACTGAGAAACAGTTTCTTGGATTGAAGATCTTAAGAGCGGGGAATAAGCAAGACTGCCGAGTCAAGCAGCAAAGTTTTTTTTCTGCCTAAACCGAACATTCATGAAACTGTTTCTTGGATTAAAAAACAAAATACTTCACAGGGAAACAGACTGCTGAATCAAGCAACAAAGCATTATTGTGACATTTTATTTGTGGTACTTCCAAGTGTATGCAAGTTTAGGCCTATGTTTCGTTCGACCACTAACTAAGCATATTTGGTCCTGGCGCAGTTTGCCATTTCCCAGTGCTTACAAAAAATCGTGCCCACCCCACTGCATCTGTGACCAGTGCCTGACAAATGTCATCTACCCGGTTTCAAAGTGTACCCAAATACAATAAATGACAATCTGTTCATTCAAATTTTATTTATAAAGAAGTTACCAGCAGTACAAACTCTAGAGCAGCCAAGCTCATAACAGTTGGTTATCTGTTGGGGTGAAACATCATCTTCTCATTTCTGTTCCTAGTCATCATCACTAAATGTCACTGCTAAATTTTAGATTTAGTACTTCCATAAAAATCAAGCACCCTGACATGCCTGATGCCACTCCAGAAGGACGTAGTACATCCTCGTCATCTTCTGCCCTACCTGATACAATAACTAGCAGACTTAAGGAAAACGCAGGCCCATTCTTGCCACATAACCACAGCAAGATCATGGCAGTGGCACCCAGATTTGCCCTGGTTACAATTTGAATCAGAAGACAGGATTGTGACCAACATCTGGTGCAAGTTTTGTAGAGAGGAAAAAAAAAAAGACATCTTTCATAGGCAGACCACTAAAGTAGGGAAAATTAGTCATCTGGATTCTTGCATCTCAGGTACAAACAATGCGAAAGAAACAAACACAGAAACACAGAATTTGACTGCAGATAAAGACCACTTGGCCCACCTAATGTGCACATTTCCCTACCTAATGGATAGATTGCAGATCCTAATTAACCAACAACCTACTTCCTCCTACCCCCCACTAGAATTGCCTTATGTCTGTCCCATGCATTCTTGAATTCCCCCCGGTTTTGACTCCACTACCTCCTCAGGAAGGCCATTCCCATGTATCCACAACCCTTCCGTGAAAAATACTTCCTCACATTAACTCTGAGCCGCCCCCCAATCTTTAAATTGTGCCCCTTGTTCTTGCACACTCTTTTCTGAAAGATACTACCGGCTTGGACTCTGTTGATGCCCTTGAAAGTTTTTATCATGTCCCCCCTCTCCCTCCTCTAGTGTATACATGTTAACCTTCTTTAATCTCTCTTTGTATGTCTTCTGGTGCAGACCCTGCACCATTTTAATCGCCCTACTCTGGACAGCCTCCATCCTGTCTATGTCCTTGCAGAGATGGGGTCTCCAGAACTGGATGCAGTACTCCAGATGGTGTCTCATCAACTGTCTGTACAGAGGGATAACAACTTCCTGTTTTCTATTGTTGATACCTCTCCCTATGCATCCCAGTATCCCAAGGGCCCTCCTTACTGCCTTCTCACATTGCTTGCCCACCTTAAGGTCATCTGATATGACTACTCCCAGGTCCCTTTCCATTTCTGTTATCTCACCCCCCACTGTGTACTCTTCCCCTGTATTTTTGTTTCCCAGGTGCATTACTTTGTACTTCTTGTATTGAGAGGGACCTGGCAGTGGTGGTGATGTCAAGATGAACAACTCGGAGACTTGTAGGAGGGCAGCAGCCAAGGCCAACAGGATTCTGGGATGCATTGCTAGGGGGAATCACCTCCAGGAGGAGGGAAGTGATGCTCCCTCTGTATAACTGCTTGGTGAGGCCGCACCTCGAGTACTGCATGCAGTTTTGGAGGCCACACTTAAAGAGGGACATTAAACTCCTGGAGAGGGTCCAGAGGAGGGCAACCGAAATGATTTGGGGCTTGGGGGACAGGACCTATGAGAAGAGGCTCGAAGAGCTAAATATGTACACATTGGAAGAGAGAAGGGACCGGGGGACATGATAGAGGTCTTCAGTTACATGAAGGGGTAAATAGGGAGGAAGAGTCAGGTGCTTCAGAAGAAGAAGAAGGGGCCACTAGAGGGCATGGGTGGAAGCTGGGGGGGGGAGATTCAGGGGAGAAAGGAGGAGGTGCTACTTCACTGAGAGGTCCAAGGAGTGGAGCCATGGAATGTGCTGCCTAGGGGGTTGGTGGAGGCAGAGACGGTGGAGGGGTTCAAGAGGGGGTTGGACAGGTACAGGGGAAGGGTTCTGGAAGCAAAATCCAATGCAGCGAGAATATCCGGAACTGGGAAGGGAGAAGCCAGAGAAGGCAAGGGGGGCAGCAAGGTCAGCTCCCAGGGTGGGGGCTGACCAAACGAGCAGACGCGAAAGACCGTTAGGCCTATTCTGCTGGCATTTTAGTATGAATCTAAGCTGCCATACATCTGACCATTCCTCCAACCTTGACAAGTCCCTTTGCATCCTCTCACCCCAACTTCTGTATCAACCCTGTTGCAGATCCTTGTGTCGGTTGCAAAAAAAAACTAAATTGTAGAAAACACGCATTATCCGAGGAGCATATGTTCTAACTGAGGATAGACCATCAGAAGGTGAGAGAAAATCCATATAAAATCTCTTTATAACCTGGAAAATTTTTTCACATTGCCTACTACTTGGCTAAAGAGGTAGCCAGTCAAAAGCGTACTGTAATAACAGCATAGTAAAACACGTAGAAAACAGTGCAACTCAAAACAGCTAGAAGTGTATAACAGAAGTCATAACAGCACAGTACACCATGTAACTGGTGTCAGTGATGCTAGAATACAAGTGTTCACCTGCGGTGTTTAGCTGTACCATCATGGTATACAGCATAGAGGCACAGGAACAAGTTCCTGCATCCAGCTGTCTGGGGTCTGAATCCCAGGTCGAACTAGTTTTCTTTGCTCACCATTAGTCAGATTTGTTTTTCCCTTGATCACAGCTTTGCCACCTACATTACCCCAGAGTGAGTGAGTGTATATATGTATCTATCTCACATTATTGTGTGTGTGTGTATATATATATATACACACACACACACACACACACACACACACACACATATATATATATACACATACACACACACACAAAAAATATCCTCCATCCGACCCACGGATGTTCCTAGTTTTCTACCAACGGAATGTCTCCCAATCGAATGCATGTCCCTTTCTTGTGCTGTGTCTCCCGGTACTAGTGTTTAAGCTGCCCACCCCTGACAGTAGCCCAACACTGGTCACAGCGCCTGTCTCTACCTTTGATGCATCTGGTCAGCTTATTATGTGTTTCGCCATTTTGACTGTGCTCAGTTCAACCACGCTATTTCCGTTCAGCAGTTTTTGACCTGAACCAGCTAAAGACAACCCCTTCAATAAATCTGAGAGGCTGGTAGCACTTGAGAAAAGACATGGAGCTGCTTAGAGAAGCTTACGCTACATATCTCTTATTGTGGGGTATTTGAGACAACCCATTATGAGCCATCTCAAGGAGACAACAGCTTACAGATACCATTCTGTATCTATAGATGGCACAACAGACAGGACCATGAAGGAGAAGGAAATCTTCTAATCTGGTTCAAGGTCAGTTGGCATTCGTCTGTATCCCCATCCCCTGGGTCGTGCCTGAAAATAGGCAGAATTTGTCTAGTGCACTTACCCGGTCAACAAAAACTAAATAATAAATGAATACTTTACATGAACATTTTGGAAGATGGACAACCAAATAGGAAATTCCTGGCATTAGTTGATTGAGTCTGCTGATGGAAATGGGCTAAAATCAGCAATGTTATCCGCATACAAACAGATTCTGGGTCAGGATAACACAGATATGAAAGAACTGTCCTGCGTTGATGCAGGAGCAGATGGTGCCTTAGTCAATTCTGGACATAAAGGAATGATGGCATTACTCCAAGAAGACTGTTCCTGGACTACTGCTGTTCACTGCCTATTGAAGTGATGTCTGTGATATTTGTGATAAGGACATATAACTGTGTTAATATTGTAAAATGTAATTTTACACTTTATGACCATTTGATAAGTCAAAAATATGTACTATAGTGCATATTTTTTTTTATTTTTTTCTACTTGTAACCAGGTATAATCTGAAATGATTGCCCTTGCAAATGAGAATTTTTTTTACTCAATGGGTGTATACCGTGTTCATTTTATAATCAATAAAAATCAAATCATTGCATTTCCCACAGATTGGAACTAGCTGCAAAAGATGCTTTCAAAAATACATATTTTGCTCAACCTAAAGACAATATCCTAATTTCCATATTTTACTTTTATGAGAACTCCCTCAAACATTACCGTGAGTTAAAAAGGGTTGCTGAAGCACAGCAGTCAACAGTCGTTATCAAATTTAAAAAGTCTCAAGGAACGAGATTATGGTGGACGCATTAAAAAAGAAAAACTCCCTGCTTGCTCTGCTGCACAACTGCTCCAACCTTTTGGGCCACTGGGATGAACTTGTGTGTGATATCCCACAAGCAGATAAAGCAAAGGTAAAGGGACGAAGAAAGCAAATCTTCAGTGTCAAATTCTTGTGTTTTTCAAATTTTTATCTCGACATACCAACAGGCCTGTCAGTTTTGCGTGCATTTCAAGATGCTCATCTCTCTCTCTCTCCCAATGGTACTAGACACTGTCATGACTGTATTAGCTGAATTAGAAAGTCTTCCAGTCAGATGGCACCAGAGTAGCACAGTTCAAAAGAGAGGCAATCACCGATCCAGAAGCAAATACAGCTTCTTTCAAAGGTTGCCAGCTGAAAGGATTACGTGATGCTGTTGCAGCACTTACAAATGAATGTGAAAAAATTGTTACCGGCATTATGAAGTGTCAAATCCAGCACTTCTCAGGATTTACAGAAGCCCCCCGTTAGTAAAAAAAAAAAAAAAAAGTGTTTATTGACCTAGTTAACTGGCCTGACAATGGACAAGATCTTTCTGAATTTGGAAATGAGAAAATGCAGTTTCTTCTAAATCATTTCTCACCTGTGTTACAGAATGGCTGTGATCTACACAACACAGTAACAGAATGGAAGATGTTAAATCAAAAACAAAGTACCACAAGGAGCTCTCATTTCTTAAATTGTGGCATGTAGTCTTTCAAAGAAAAGCTAAATATTTCCTAAACGTTCTGCATCTTATATCTATAGTAAGAGCAAAGTCAAAAATTCCACACTTACCACCCAAAGATGAAAGACTGCTCCTTCATTTGGCAAAAGGGCCTTGTTAGTCACCTGCTGCCCTTGGTTAATCATGAAAACACAGATTACTCACCTATAACAGGAGTTCTAGAGTGGTATATGTTGTTCATCCACACAGTCTGGCAGGTTGCTTGCTGCTTTAAATCTTGCCAGAAGGTCTTCAAGCTGGCTCCTCCCACCCACCCGGTGGTAAAACCCTCGGCCCGCCCCCATGACGCCAGATCCAGCCCGCCAGCCAGGTTGCTGCTGAAGACGGGAGGTTTGAGGGTCGGTGGATGAACATCATATACCACCCCTAGAACTCCTGTTACAGGTGAGTAACCTGTATTTCTAGGGATGTGGATATATTGCTCAATCCACACTGTCTGGCAGGACTCCCTAGCAGTTCTCCGGGAGGAGGGAGGCAGTGTGCACCCCTACTTAGAGAATAAGGACTGGAGAACCGAGGTCCCAAAACCAGCATCCGTAGCGACTCTAGGTTCAATGTGGTAATGGGAAATGAAGGTGTGTGCTGACTTCCAGGTAGCAGCCCTGCAGATTTCCTGGATAGGGACGTCCCTAGAAGCACCGGTATGGCATGTAGAATGAGCTCTTATCCCTTTGGGAGGCTCCATGCCTGCCAACCTATAGCAAAAATCTATGCAGGAGGTGACCCACCTGCTTATCGACCGCCTGGCTGCAGGTGTGCCAGGTGCGGCTTCAGCGTAGGTGACAAACAGCTGGCGAACCTCTCCCCGAACTTCAGCCATCCGCTCCTTACAATAAGAGAGCGCCCTTCTAGGGTCCAAGGAATGGAGCCTATATTCAGCCTCCGAGGTGTGATTGGGGTAGAACACCGGCAGAGTCAACACCTGGTTAAGGTGAAACTCTGACACCACTTTCGGAAGGAATTTCCAGGTGGGGCGAGGACAACCCTGTCCCTGTGGAAGACCAGATAAGGAGACAATGGAAAGCGCCTGGAGCTCTCCCATCCTTCTGGCTGACGTGATAGCCACCAAGAAGGCGGTCTTCCACGACAGGTGAGAGATGTCACACCTGTGCATCGGTTCGAATAGCTTGCCCATGAGCTTAGCCAATACCAGCAGTAGATCCACCGAGTGCAGTTTCTCGCACCAGAGGGATATGTGATCAAGGCCTTTGAAAAGCACCCGACCACCTTCTCCTCGCCTACACCACTCTTGCCGCCCGCACTGTAAACAGAGATGGCTGCCAGGTGCACCTTAGGGTAGTCTACCAAGTTTCTAGCTGAGAAGAAAAAATTACTCACCTTTGTAATTATTTCTTCTAATGGAGTCTTGCTGTATTCAGACTATTGCAGTTAGTTCCAGCCTTTAAACTGCCCCGAGAACAAAGGTTAACTTTGTATGCAGTGCATAGAATGCTGAGCTCGAGCTCAGTTGAGGTCTGTCTGCATCCTTTGAAATTCAACCGTCAGATTCTTATGAGCAAAACTCACTAACTATCCTATCTTGAGGAAATTGTAACATTTTTACTAGCCAACTGGCAACAAGGAGTTTTGGATTCCCGAAAGACTCGAGGTCAGGAAACCCCAAACAAAAACCCATCAAACAAAGGATAACAATAACAACAAAACACCCAAACAAAAGAGAGGGTGTAGAGAGAGCACCTCTGGGGTACAACACTGCACCTGCCCACCCACTTCCCAAAAACAGGTTCTGAGAGGGGAGTTCAGAATACAGCAAGACACCATTAGAAGAAACAATTACTAAGGCGAGTAATTTTTTCTTCAAACATGAAGTCTTGCTGTATTCTGACTACTGCAGACTACCAAGCAGTACCTCCATGGAGGAGGGACGGAACCTACTTTGGGAATAGGCTCTGAAGTACTGCTGTGCCAAACCGAGCATCACTCCTAGCCTGGATATCCAGAGAGTAATGCTTGGTAAAGGTATGGACTGTTTTCCAGGTGGCTGCTTGACAAATTTCTAAGAGAGGGATATCACTGGCAGCAGCTGTACCTCTTGTAGAGTGAGCCCTCAGGCCTGAGGGTGGAATCTTTCCTAGTTTATCATAGCAGAATTGTATACAAGACACAATCCATCTAGCAATAGTTCTCTTAGTAGCAGATTTGACTTTCCCACGTCCCCATAAGTGAGGAATAACTGGAGGAATCAAACCTGTGACCCTTAGTACGCTCTATGTAGCAGCTAAGGGGCTCTTTTAACATCCAGACTGTGTAGCCTCCTCTCTCCTGAGGAAGAATGATCAGTGAAAACAGGGAGACATGGACTGATTCAAGTGGAAGTCTGAAACCATTTTGGGCACAACCTCCTATTGGTTCTAAGGACCATTTCTCTCTATGAAAGAGAAAATCAGGTTCCACTGACAGGGCTTGCAGTTCACTGATATGTCTGGCAGAGGCAATGGCTACAAAAACACAGTTTTCAAGTCAAGTACTTAAGCTCTGCTGAGGACATAGGCTCAAAGGAGGTTGCATAAGTTGAGCAATGCAAATATTTAAGTCCCAGGCAGGGGCAGGATCCCTAAAGGGAGGATTGGTATGAAGCAATCCCTTGAAAATTTTACAGAACACAGGATGAGATGATAGTGAGGAAGACTTTCCCCACTGACAAAAAAGCAGACACAGCTGACAAGTGTACCTTGACAGTAGCTGGTCTGAGGCCTAGGCCATTAAGATGGGCCATATAATCCAGAACTGTAGACAATTCAGCAGTGTCTGGAGGAATATGCTTCTTGGAACACCAAATGCTGAATCTTTTCCATTTCGAGTTATAAGTCTTTCTGGTGGAAGGCTTTCGAGAAACTTTGAGAATATCCAGAACCCCTGAGACAGATGCAAATCTGCATACTCCAACTCTTCAAGAGCCATGCCTTGAGATTGAGACACAAAGATTGGGTACCAAATCCTCCCTGAGAGGAGGATAATGGGTTGTAATTCCTGGGAGAGAAGGAAGATGGACTGTTAGAGACAGCAACAGGGGTACCAAGACTGTCTGGCCCAATCTGGAGCAATCATAATCACTCTGCAAGGTTGTGACCTTATCTTGACTAGAACTTTGAACAGTAGAGAAAGGGAGGAAAGACATGCGAAATTTCCTTCCCAGTTCAAAATCAGAGCATACAGAGGGACTGAACCCAAGACTGGGGGTCTGCAACAAAACAGAGGAAGTTGGTGATTGTCTGGGGCTGCAAAGAGATCCATCTCTGGAGTGCCCCACCTTGAAAAAATCACTTCCAAAACCAGAGGGTCCAGGGACCATTCGTGATGGCCCTGGGAGATCCTGCTCGGTGCATCTGCCAGCACATTGTCCTTTCCTGGAAGGTAGACTACTATCAGAGAGGTCTGCAGGGAATAAGCCAGGGACCACAATTTCATGGCTTCCATGCACAAGGCCATAGACAGAGTGCCTCCCTGCTTGTTGATGTACCACATGGTGGTGGCGTTGTCTGTTCTGACCTGAACCACCTTGTTCTGCACCAACTGAGAGAAGGCTTCCAGGGCCAGAAAAACTGCCCTGAGTTCCAGGAGATTGATATGAAGGAGGGACTCCTGAGGGGACCACAGTCCTTGGGCTGCGAGATCCCTCAGATGAGCTCCCCACCCCAAAAGAGAAGCATCCGTGGTAAGGACCATCGAATGAGACTGAGTGACAAAAGGGAACCCTTGCCTTAAATTGTCCTGATCCTGCCACCATTGAAGAGCTTGGATCAGTGTCAGAGTCACTGGAATCAGCTTGGTAAGAGGGTCCTTACTTTGGGATCAAAAGGCCCTCAGATAGAACTGAATGCCCCTCATTTGAAATCTTGCCCCTTGGACCACTGCTGTAGAAGCTGCCATGTGGCCCAAGAGCTGAAGGAAATGCCTTGCTGGTCGGGACACCTGAAGGCTGAAGGACGAAGCCAGTTCTATAAGAACTCTTGCCCTTTCCAGGGGAAGAAAGGCTCTTGTTTTGACAGTATCCAGCTCTGCCCCTATAAAGGTAAGGAGCTGAACTGGTTCGAGAACTGATCTGGGGAGGTTGAGAAGAAAACCCAGAGAAGTGAGCACTTGCTGAGTCACTTGCAGGTCTGACTTGATTTGGTCTGGAGACTAACCCACTATAAGCCAATCGTCCAGGTATGGAAAAATGGAAATCTTTTGCCTTCTTAGAAAGCAACTACTACTACCAGGCACTTTGTGAAGACCTTGGAGCTGATGTTAGGCCAAAGGGCATTGCTTTGAATTGATAATGGCCTGAGGGCAACTTGAACCTGAGGTACTTTCTGTGGGAGCACCTGATGGGAATGAAAGTAGGCATCTTTGAGGTCCAGGAAGACCGCCAGTCCCCTGGCCTTAGAGAGGGAAGAATTATTCCCAGAGTCACCATCTTGAACTTTGGTTTAAAAGTTGTTTGTTCAGGTATCTTAGATCTAGGATGGGTCGCCACTCCCTGTCTTTTTGGGTTAAGGAAGTATCTGGAGTATAGACCTTTGGCCCAGTGTAGGGTAGGAACTTTCTCTATGGCTCTTAAGGCCAGAAGAGATTAAACCCTCTACTCCAGGGCAAGGGTCTCGGAGAGACCGGCAGGTGAAAAGATCTGGTTCTCATCTTTGGAAATTTTTGAGCGGAGAACCAGTCCTGACTTATTACTTCCAGGACCCACTTGTCTTGATGTAATAGACATCCAGTCCTGGACATAGTAAGCCAGCCTGCCCCTACAGGGATAGGAGAGTGGCCAGAGGCAGACCCATCAGGGTGTCTGCTTGGCAGGGCCTTAGGCTGAGGAGTGGATGCAGCCCTGCTCATCCCCCTTCTGCTTCTCCTCTGAAGAACCCCCTCTGTGAAAAGGGAAGAGGCCTGTGCTTGTAAAAGGCCTACGAAAAGCCCTGCCCCTAGATTGCTGCCTTTGAGGAGTTGCCTGCCTCTCTTTGGCCTGAGCACTCCTATAAGTGGTCTTGTACTCATCCATTTTCTTCATGTAATTCTCTGTCTGCTCCCCAAACAGAGAATTACCCACCAAGGAAAATCCATGGCCTTAGCCTGGGTGTCCTGTGAAAGGCTAGGACAACTGAGCCAAGCCATCCTCTGAAGAGCCACAGATGTAGCCATGACTCTTGATGACACATCATTGGAGTCCATAGCAGCATGAAATTGTACCTTCGATGCCTCAATCCCATCAGCAGCCACCTCCTCCAGCTCCTTGGCCAGCTGAGGGGAGGCCTGTTTAGCCAGTGCCAGTACAGTGTCCCACCTGGATTTCTGGTACCTGGCTGTACAGGCCATATAGTTTGCCTGCCCGAGTCCCAAGGAAGATGCCATGTACTGCTTCTTTGCCACAGCATCCATCTTCCTGGAGTCTTTGTCTGGGGGTGTGAAGCCAAGGGAATGTTTGCCTCGTCACAGGCAGCAGCCTGCACTACTAACATGGCTGCATTTTGGTATAAAACTCCATATCTGAGCCTGATGGTGTATACCTCTTGTCCATCCTTCTGTCAACAGGAGGTACAGAATTGGGAGACTTTAGGATTTTTTGTGTCTGCTTCCCAAAGGAGTTGTGAAGGGGAATAGACAGTCTCCTGGACTCTGGGATGTCCATCATTTCCACATAATCAGGCTCCTCTTGATCCTCCATTGCCTCCTCCATAGGAAGCTGGAGGGTTTCAGCCACTTTTCTGTCAAACAGATAGTGGGAAGGGTTCTCAGAAAGCCTAGGAGGGAGAACACCAGAAGGTCCGTCTGGGGAGATGTCCGGTTCCACATTCCACAGGCACATCAGACTTTCACCATCATCACCATCATCTTCAAACTCCCCTCCTCCTCAAACTCCGGTTCATAAAAGTCTTCAGGGGTATAACTTTGAACCAGGGGAACCGACCGAACCGAACCCCTGCCAAAAGGTGCTGGATCGGTCAGAACCGGGCGAAGCGATTCCACCATCCTAATCGCTCTGGCTATCTCCTCGGTGGTCGAAACATGAACCTCTGGATCCGAACCGGTCGATTTTTCTTTGTGTCTCCTTTTTGTAGGAACCGACCCCTCAGGATCAGCTCTCCTCTTGCCCAAAGAAGTATCGCCTTGGTCAGAGGCACTCCTTCGGGTTTGAGTCGGAACCAAAACCGGCCATTCATGTCAGTGGACTTCTCGGCCTCCTTTTCCTAAGTCTACCTAATTTCTTCTCAAGGTAGATTTAGGAAAATGTTTACAAATCTGGCAGTCTGAATAGAGGTGTTCAAACCCCAGACAATAAACACCAGTGGTGTGGAATTACGAAGCAAAGACCTCCCCACACTCACTGCAGTGTTGAAACCCAGTGGGCCCAGTTTTTTTCTTGGGTTTCTCAGACATGGCCAGCCTAACCAAACTAACCTTTTCTGTGGCAATCGGCAGGCAAGACTCCCTTATCGGTTCCTAACTGTGTCACAGATATTGTTAAAAAAAATTCAAAACACTTTTTTTTTTTTTTTTTTTAAGAACCGATAAGGACCGGTAACCACATACTAAAGTAAAACACAAGAATTCACTACAAATGATCAGTTCAGCCGAACCGATCCAACACTTTACAATTTCCACACAGAAAATAAGACAAAACCTATCTAGTACTCACGGTACCGCAGGCAGAGACTGAACCGACTATGCAGAATAAATTCGGTTTAAAACTGACAACTTAACCGACACTTTAACAGACTTTCGAACCGAGCTGAAGGAGAAATCTCCGGAGCGACTGTTCAGTGAGGTGAAGTAAAGAATCTGACAGTTGAGTTTCAAGGGATGCAGACCAGAGACCTCAACTGAGCTCGAGCTCAGCATTCTATACTGCACATAGAAAGTTAACCCTTTGTTCTCATGCGGCAGTTTAAAGGCTGAAGCTAACTGCAATAGTCAGAATACAGCAAGACTTCATGTTGTTTGAAAGAGACCACAGGTAGTCCAGAATGCTAGCCAAGGAACAGGAAGAAGGGTCCAACCCCTTGTCCTGACACCAAATGGAGAATCTCTTCCATCTGAAGGCATAGCATTTTCTGGTCAACTCCTTACAGGATGCCTCAACGACGTGGAGGACATCGTCGGAAAGACCTAAGGCCTGGAACTCTAGCCACTCGGAAACCAGGCCGTCAGGTGCAGGGATTGAAGGTCCGAATGGAGAACCTTCCCTTGTCAACTGAGAGCAGGTCCGGGCGGGCTGGAAACCACCTCGGGAGCCTGGAGCCAAGGCCGAGGATATCTGGGTACCAGAACTGGTGGGGACAGTCTGGGCGACCAGAATCACCTGCGCCTTGTCCCTCTCCGCCTTGAAGCACCTTGTGGATCGAGGAAATGGAGGAAGGCACAGAGGCCGGGGCCACTGCCTCGAGAAGGCATCCTGCAGCGAGCCCTGCTGAGGGGGGCAGGCATTAAACAGCCTTAGCTCCGCATTCTCCATGGAGGCAAACAGGTCCACCTGAGGGCGGCCCCAATGGGAGAACATATCTTGTACTACCTCCGGCAAGAGAGACCACTCGTGAGAAGCAGCACCTATCCAGCTGAGGGCATCGGCCAGACTGTTGGGAAGCTCCTGCCACAAGGATGGCTAGGAGATCCGCCTCCAGGCTGATCACGAGAGACCAGATGCAGAGAGCCTCTTTGCACAGAAGCAAAGTCGTCCCCCCAACAGTTGAGATAGTACATGAGTCGTTGTGTTGTCAGTCTGGACCTGAACCACCTGACCCAGTACAAGCCGGAGTGAAGGTGGTGAGGCTAGTTAAACCGCTCAGTTCCAGCAGGTTGATGTGGCATCGAGACTCTGGGGACCAGAGGCCGTGGGCTCTGAGCTCCCCAGATGGGCACCCCAACCCATCAGAGAGGCATCGGTCATTGAGTGATCGTCTGCTCTGGGCAGGCGAGCAGGATACCCTCCTGCAGATGAGCTGGGACGAGCCACCACTGCAGGCCGTCCCTCATCTCCTGGGTCACTGTCACGGCTGGTTCAGAGGACCGGAGCGCTGTGACCACTGGCTGGCCAGCCCCATTGTAGGGGACGCCATGCCAGCAGGCCCCAGCGGATCACGCTGGTGCAGGCTGCCACGAGGCCCAGGAGGCGCAGGAAATCCCCGGCAGGGTGCAATTGCCCAACCAGAAATGACTGGGCAAAGGAGGAAAGTACATCGGCTCTGTCTGCTGGGAGCCGGGCTCTAAGAGAATCGAGCTCTGCCCAGATGAACTGAATCACCTGCAATTGCACGAGTTCCGATTTGGCCTCGTTGATGAGGAGGTCAATCTGAGAGCAGACCTGGAGGGCCAGATCCCTGGACCACTCCACCTCCAACCTGGAGGGGGCTGCAATCAGCCAGTCATCCAGGTAAGGGTACAACCGGACCCCTCGGCACCACAGGAATGCTGTCACCACTGCCATGCATTTGGTGAAGACCCTGGGAGCTGGAGAGAGGCCGAAGAGCATGGCCTGGAACTCGTAAAGAGATCCCTCTGCCCGAAGTGGAGGAATCATTGATGAGACAGAGATTGGGACATGAAAGAACGTGTCCTGAAGGTCCAGAGAACAGAACCACATGCCTGGTTCCAAGGATGGAATGATCTGAGCCAGAGTGACCATCCTGAAGGTGCGAGGCCTAAGAACTTGTTCAGGTCGTGTGGGATCAGAGAATGGGGCGCCAGCCCCCTGTCCGTTTTGGGACCAGGAAGTACCTGGACACAAACCCTGGGTCTGGAGGAGGGTCCGCCACCTCGCTGATCACCTCCATCTGGAGGAGCAAGGCAATGTCGGCTCAATGAGCAGACGGAGAGGCTGCGAAACCCGTTGCTCCCTGTGGGCCGGCGGCTCGATAGGGAGGGAACTGCTCGAATTCCAGAGGCAGACACCTGCAAATCACTTCTAACACCCAGCAGTCTGTGGTGATAGCAGACCAGGCGGAAAAGAAGTGGCCGAGCAGTCTCCCCACGGGGGGGGGGGGAGCCCAGGAGGAGTGATGAGGTTGGGGTCAACATCCTCAACCAGTCCTGGATAGGCTTGGAGAAAAGGGCCGCTGAGGGACCTCCTGGACCCTTGCCTCCAGACTTCCTACTACAGGAAGCGGCAGACTTGGCCATAGGGTGCCAAGTGTGAGCCTGCTAGCCCTGATGCTGGTGTTGCTGGGCCGGACGTGCCGCAGGAGCGGAAAGGCGAAAGGGCTTACGCTGCTGTGGGCGGCCTTTGTCCTTCTGGGCAGATGTGACAGAGTCCAAGGTGGCACTGGCCTTCTCAATCCTCTGAAGATGGCCTTCCACTCCGGGCCCAAACAAGTCGGTGCCCAGGAAGGGAACATCTGCCAGCTTGTGCTGGGTGTCCACCGTGAAGGTGGAGATCCGCAGCCAAGCTCTGTGGCGCATGGCCACTGCGGCCGCTACTGACTGGGCACAAGAGTCACCAATGTCCAATTAAGTTTGGAGCCATTTAGTCACAGCCCTTTCCTGATCCCTCACCTGCTTGACTGTCATCTGAAGGTCAGCCGGGAGATAAGGAATCGCCTCATCCAAGGAACCCATAAGGGCGAGTGCGAAATGTATCATCAGTACGGCCAGGCTAGCCTGTCGAAGGCCTAAGGAGGAAGCAGCATAAACCTTCCGCCCCCAGTAATCCAGCCTTTTGGATTCCTTATTGGGCGGTTTGTCCACGTCCCTAGCGTTCCCAGAATGCCGGAAAACGCTATCTGTCTCTAACCCCTCCGCAGAGGGGTGCTCCGAGAAACCAGAGATTGAGCTGGTGGGGACCGTGTACTTGCGAGCCATCCTGGCTGAAGGCGCGGGACAAGATGCTGGCCGCTGCCACAACTCCAGGGCTGGGCCAATAATGGCTTCGGCCACCGGAAAGGCCTCCATAGCGGAATCCCCTCAGTCCAGTATCTCCGTAAGTGGATACTTGGCCTGTTTTTTGAACGGGTTTGAGCTGCATCCCAGTAGACTGAGATGAGTCTAAGCATACCCACAAATGAGGATGGGCTCTCTTCCACCGAATGGCCCCCTGCAACCTCCAGGTCAATCGGCCTGGAGAACAGGGAGTCATCATCAGACTCCGAGCAGTCTGCAAACAGCTGCTGAGTGCCCGAGCCACCCTCCACCCGCCGAGGTCTATCGGGAGTGAGGGTGACCAACAACCTATGGGGCAAGCCCTGACCCGACAGAATCCTTGGTCAAGGCCCCAGTCTTCAGTTGTGGATGCAGAGGTTCCACCACAATGGGTGGAGCAGCCGGTTTAGGCCGAACAACCGGTGCCGGGGGCGGCTCCTCGACTACCACGAGGGGTTATTTTATGCTGCTCCAGTGACAGCCAGTTAATGGCCTGAGAAGGCAACCGAGTTGGCTTGTTACCAGTCAGTAAAAGTTGCTGCCACATCAAGTCCTCATAGCGCCAACGCAGCTTGCGCCGGAGCCTATCCTCCGAAGAGGACAAGCAGTGACGCTGCTTTCCATGGTGCCGAGACCCAGACCACCAGCTGGACCTGGAAGAGGGCCGAGAGAGACCTTCGGGGATTCAGAGGGTGGGTCAGAGAGGAACGGGGGAAACCAGCCCCTCCTTTGGTGCAGGGACCTTAACCGGGGATTTCGGCACAAGCAAGTCCTCGGTAACCACCGGCGGAAATTGGTAAAGAAGGGTTGTCATCTTCTCCAATAGACAAACCGTCCGATGGGTCAAGAAACATCTCGACCGCATCGACTGATGTCTCAGCCGGCTGACCTGACAGGGACACCATGAAGCCAGCGGCTGCAGCCGCAACCTCGACTGAAGTCTAGAGTCGATGGTCCGGTGAAGGGGATCTCTCCCGCTCCCACGAACGTCGACGGTGGGATTTACCTTTAGAGTTCTTATTTCTGGACCGACTGAAGTGTCCCGATGGCCCTTCTCCCTTAGTGGAGAGGGACTGACAAAGCTCCTTAAAGCAGTGCAGGAGGAGCCCAGGAGGTGGCATAAATACCGTGGCCAAGAAGGAAGCAGCAGCAGCCTGGGCCGCCTCCTCCTCAAGGGCAATCTGCTCCTTTGCTCCAGAGCCTGCCCATGACACGCCTAATGGGCCTCCTTAGACTTGACCGGCAGGTACCGTTTTAGGGTGCCCAAGAAGCAGTCTGGCAGCACGGTCCTCCAAGACCAAATCCGAGAAAGACCTGTACAATTCGCAGGCCTGTGAATCGTGGCCAAGCCCCAGGCAGTAGATGCATATAGAGTGTGGATCAGTCCGGGACATCTTCTGCCCACAAGGGCACAGACGGAAGCCGGGAGTCAATTTGTCCATCGCAGCTGCGAGGGAAGGCGAAGACCTTAGTCTTGTAAATTTTAAAATTCGTTTTGGGAAATCCGAAGTGTGTGGATCCAAGCCTAAAATGCAGAGCGCTAAGGAGGGAACCTGAGCTTCCAAGCGGTAAGGAAGATTTGACGTCATGGGGTGGAGCCGAGGGTTTTGGGTAGAAGGAGCCAGCTTGAAGACCTTCCGGCAAGATTTGAAGTGGCAAGAAACCTGCCAGACAGTGTGGAATGAACAACATATCCACATCCCTAGAACAATCGTTACAGTATATAAAAACATTGCAACAGTTGCCCCCATAGACTTTAATGGAGCACGTCCCCATACTCTCCTAGGGAACACATTATTTGTGCCTGAGCGCAGGGGTGGGACTTCGGCAGCTCCCAGGACCCGGAAGTCGAAGGGATTGACTGAAATAAAATTTATGATCCCTTCTACTCTTAAATATGGCACAGAATGTTTATGAGACAGCCAGTTTGTGTATTACTGAGGTAAGGCACCACAACATGTGGTGCAAATTGCATTTCAGATAACTTGCTGAATCTCTTTAAGAGCCTGCAAAACTTGCCAGAGAGACAGACATGCCATTCAGTTTGTTCAAATTAATCTACCCCAGTCCAACACTTACGGGCCAGACACTACTGAAATTAGAAATCAAAAAGGGACTCTGAACTAATGTTTTTTTTTTGGAGGGGGGGAATACAAAAGGTCTCAAAAGGGGTCTGTGGGGTTGAACCAGTCTCTGCATTTTTTCTGGGAATAGACACATAGGGTGTATAGGGCACCCCCGAAGACCTGTACATGCCGGTGGCTTTTCTGGTTCACTGAGCAGTGGCCAAGAGGGTTCTCTCCAAGACAAACACATTCTAGACTGTATCTGCACCCTTTACACAGAGAGGAAGCCCAACCTCCTTGGCGGATGTTCAGTTGTGAAACAGCGAGCATTCTAAAAAGGACAAGAGTGGAGTATTCCCCAACATAGATCACAAGGGATTCCATCTAGCCCAGGGAATGCTGCCCCATTGGAGTGGGCTTGTGACACCCTCTTGGGGCCTGAGAGTTCTCCCAAGCCTCCTGGGTATCCCAGAGTATCCCGTTTATCCTGCTCTTCTGCTTTCCTCCGCCTTGTCTGCTGGGCAGACCCTCTCTCTTCTCCCCAGTTCCTGTGGGGACATCCACAAAGCATGGTCTTGATGGGGAACTAAGGGGGACAGGACCACCACACTTACACAGGGATGCAACATCAGATGTCACAGTGGGGCGGCCCTTACTGAACTGCTAGCAAATGTTTTCCCCATGTGGTCTAGAACTGGATGGCTCATTGTCCAAAGGTGTGACCTGATGAGAGATTCCTTGAAGATCAACAGATACAGTAACTTCTTATGTAACGGTTCCTTTTCTTCCAGAGAGAGTTATTACAGTCATTACCTCTGAATGTGCTAGCTTTGTCTGAATCATGATCTAGTGTCCTCATTACTGGTCAGTGCAGTAGCGAAAGGGAGGTTGAATGCCCCCCGTTAAAGACAGCACACGTGTGCTTAGCTAACACAAAAGTCCTGCTAGATTATCTTCCTTACCCTGCATCCCCTCCCCCAATAATAGAAAGGCATCTAACTCTGGACAACCGCTTTACTCAAGCAACTCGACAGCAGAAATACTTGAAAAGAAAATGGACCGCAGCACAGTTGAGTGCTGAGGAGTTCCGTGACTATTTGGCAATTGATAATGAAATACTGTACATTACCTCTAATCAACGCCAGCACTGATCGAAGTTAAGGACTGTATATAGCAGGGTCAAACTAAGGGTGTAGGGAGCCCACCGTAAAAGTGGATACAGGGCCCACCTGGAAAGTCAGTAGTGGAAGGTGCTGGTGGCACACTCAGTATTCCACTTGATTATGATACACTAGCTGTATATTTGCATGATATATTTACCTACAGCACCGAAAGGGGGGGCGCCAGTGTTGACCAATGAAGTCAATGCTCCTCTCCAGGACAGGCTGGGGCAGTGAAATCCCTCAGTAAGAAGGGGTCATGGGATCAAGACATACTTGCCAATTTCCATCCAGTCTCCAACTTTCTGATTTTGGTTAAAGTTGTGGAGAAGATGGTTGTGGCCCAGCTTGTGAGCCATCTTAAGATGGACCTCTGAGCCATTTCAATCTGGTTTCCGAAGCAACCACATCATGGAGACAGCCATGATCAGGGTAAGCAATGATCTCTTCCTGGCGAGAGATCACAGGAAGATCAGTCATGATTGTTGGATCTTCAGCATCAGGCACCGCTGAAAATACAGTGTTGACCATATCTGGGGAGCATGGAGGGTTGCCAGGACTGTTAAAGGTTCCAGTCCTTCATTAGTGGAAGAGCAGTCGGTAATGATTGGTTGTTGCTGTCTGTAACTGGATGCTCTGGACTGCAGTGTTCCTCAAGTTCGGTGTCTTCACCTGTTCTGTTCTCAGGATATGTGCTGCCGATGGAAGAGATCATTAGGCACTACAGTGTGGAGTTTCCTTGCCATGCAGATGACACCCAGCTGTCGTTGTCTTGCTCCTGACAGGGTGTTTTCTGTGCTGAGGTTTGAGCAATACTTGGAGGAATTTGGGGTTTGGATGGTCTCCAGCTGGCTGGCGTTGAGCTCAACTAAGATGGAGTTGCTAGAGGTGGGTTTGGAAAAGCAAATTTAAACAGTTTATGGTGGCCTGAATCTTCCTCCCTGCGGGGTGCATGTCTTTATTTGGCAAAGAAGGTTCACAGTCAGGAACTGTTCTGGACAGTTGACATTCTGCAAGGCTTTTTTTTTTTTTTTTTTTTTAAACCATCTTAAAAATGTTGCCAGACTGCAACCATTGCTTGTTTCTGGTAATCTACCTACCCTAGTCCATGCCCTGGTTTTCTTCTAGCTTGACTACTGCTATGCATTTCATAAAAGCTTACCGAGGGATCAACTATGTCACCAGCAGCTACTTCAAAATGCTGCAGCGAGACTCCTGACCTCCACTTGGAGGTCACAGCATAATATCCCCCTTGTTGCAGGTTCTGAGCCTGCTGCCTTGTTAGGTGACATCGATTTCCAGGTATTCTTAGTGATGTGGAATGGGTTCACAATCTCTGATCTAACAATTCCCCACATCCCACATAGGGACTTAAGATCTAGTGAAAGGGGTTAGTTGGCTGTTCCCCCTTTGCGACTGAAGTCCGCTCGTGATCAGGCTTTTTCAGTGGCAGCTCCTATCCCTACGGAACTTGCTCCCTGAAGGGATACACACCACCAGTTCTGTATTGTTTGAGAAAAACTAAAGTCATCTACTTCTGAGCACTTCTGATTAATCATAGCTGTAACATACTGTAAGTCTGTTTACGTGTAGAATTGTAGAAAAGTATTTTTTGTATGGATGTGGGCATGTATTGTGGTTTTATGTTATTATGGTAGATCTATTTATATTGTATAGGTGCTCAGGATCATGGAGTGCTTTGTAAAAATTTTATTAAAAACAAAAAATAAACTTCTAATTAGAAAACAGATAAATGTAAATATTTTCAGAGTTTAGAAAATGGACAGCTACACAACAGAAGGGTAGCCAACTGGAAATTTCCAGGTATCCCTGTTGGCCAGTCTAACTGTAGTGTAACAGCGAGGCACATCTTGATAAGTAATCTGAAGACCTTGGCCCTGCAATGCATTTCATACACTGACAAACACTCTCCTCAGGCACAGAAACAACTTAACAGACTATTTTACCCAAAAAGTTTTAACGCTTTTAACCACAGTACTGTGTGTATCATCTCATTTAACAACCAAATGGTATTAAATGAACTCTCAAGTGTTCTTTAAAACAGGGAATTTTCCCTAGATACTCCCTATTACATGGTGCCATCATGTGTTCAAACTGTGGTACTGCAGCAGATCTATTCAAAACAACATTTTTGTGTGGCAGACAGGGTGTGCTTATAAACAGGCTCCACTATACAGATTACTCATTTCCCTGCCTTATTTCATCACCACATTTCCAGTGGGCAAAACTTTGAAAATCACAGTATGGAAAACTGCAGTAGAGACTGGCATATATTTTGGAACAGGCATGAAGCTGAGATTTTGAGAGAATGGATCAAACTGTAGCTAGAGAAAGGATGCATGTTTTGGAAGGACAAAGACCATATATAAGCAAGTGGAAGAAAGGTGCCTCTTTATAAACTTGAGAAATTAAAATGAGCATTAAAAATATAAACGATGCATAAAAAGAAAAAAGTAAACCGAATTCTAGAACATCTTATCATACAGGCTTTTAAAAACAAGGTGATTTCTCCTCGAGATGAACTTTTCCAAAAGATCTTCACTGAAGAGGTTCTCTTTGGTTACAGTCAATATAGACTTAACATGGACAGGCCCACTGCTTTTTTCCCTGCGGACTTATTTTGACTGTCTGCACACTTCCAAGCATAACAGATTTGGAGCAACTACCTAGTCTCCCAAATACAAGCACTCTATCACAGGACTTTTTCAGAGAGAAAAGCCTTAAGTTAATAAATCCCATTCAAATTTAGAACTGTAGGCTGTTGTAAGGGTTGACTCTTGTACCCACAGTCAGAGTAGCCCGTCTCATCCCAGGAGACCCACTGAATAGCCCTGCCTATTTCCCTACCCTGGATAAGCATTGGAGATTTGGAGGCAGTATAGTGCACTGGTTTAAGGCTTGAGCTGCAAACCTGGAGATCTGTTTGAATCCCACAGCCCCCACTTGCATACTGTGTGACCCTGAGCAAGTCACTTAACTTCCTTGTGTTCCCAGGTCACACCTGTAAACAAGCTTTTAGCTTAGTGTCTCTCTCCTGGTTAAAAAAGCTGCAGATCCTAGTTAACCAACAGCCTACTTCCTCCTACCCCCCACTAGAATTGCCTTATGTCTGTCCCATGCATTCTTGGATTCCCCCACTTTTTGATCCCACTACCTCTTCAGGAAGGCCATTCCATGCAGTAACCACCCTCTGTGAAAATACTTCATGTTGCCCCTAGGTCATCCCCTCTATCTTCAAATTGTGCCCCCATGTTCTTCCGCATCTTTTCTGAAAGATGCTACCCTCTTGGACTTTTTTTGATTCCCTTGAGGTACCATCATGTCCCCCCAGATGGTGCATTATCTGCCTAGTGCTGCTTACCCACCAGAAGCGCACAGCGTGACTGGTTACTGGTGAGGCCTGATGCAGCCAACCCACAGGCACACTTCAACAGTCACCAATCTCAATCGCTGTTCCCCTGCACCATCGGTGATCACCCAGGTGGCTGCTGAGCAGCAAGATGGGATATCCTCCCTCCCAGGAGAGGTGTGTCCTGTGGGATGCTCAGTCTCCCCCCTCACCCCCACCTGCCCTCTGATGGACCATGGCTCATTCCCAAACAGGGTCACCAGCAGCAGCTATACCACTGTGCTGGTAGACCGGTTTAAAGAGAACTTCCTATTACTGCCTTAAGTTTGGTATGTAGAGTCTAATACAGAAACAAATACAGTAATCAAGAGTTTTATTTCCACCTTTAAGGGCGATGTCAGAGCAGGGTGTAGAAGATTTGGGATTTTGACAAAGGAAGTCACACAGAGCCATGCAGCTTGTTTCCAGGTATGTCTTGGGGGATTACAGGTACCAGTCCAGGCCACTGGGGAAAATCTACTTTTGCTTCCTGGGAAAGGTAGGGGTGCTATAGAAGTCATCCTGTACCTTGCAAACTACATGAAGGAAAGTGGAGACAAATATGGGGGCTTGGGAGGAGACTCCCCACCCCAACCACATTATGCAGGAGGGCCACAGTTGTAGGTGGCAACCTGGATATCCGCATCTAAGGGACAGGGGATCCAATGTAGAACAGAGGTGCCACGCGAAGAGTGATATAAGCTGTGCAGAAACAATGGAGAGATGCACTCCGTCCTGAAGATGCAGCTAGGCTGCCGCTGCAAGAAGGTCTGGTCCAGGATAAAGTGACCAGAAGTTGGGAACCGCTGCAGGAGGCCAAAGCAACAACCAGGAGGAAATTGTGGAGGAGCATCCTGGTTGCTCCTTGTGATTCAGCACATGGGCCAGTGGCAGAGGCTCTTGCAGAGTGGACAGATGGTCCAGGCTATGGGAAAACTGCCCAACCACTCATGTGCCATCAGCATACAGGTCCACACCCAGTACACAAAGATGGTGTCCAGGTGCACCTTAAGGATGTGGCTTGTAACCTCAACTGAGGCACACAAGAGGCAGTCAAGGATCCGCATCACTGGACAAGGGAGAGAGTCAATGTCCTTCCCTACACACTAGTGTGAAAACATTGCCCGCTTTAAATGAGTATGTTTTACAAGTAGACTCCTTCTGGGATGCCTCCAAACACCTGGAAATATCTTCTGAAAGGCTCAAAGAATGGAATGCTTGCCCCTTGGGTACCAAATGCAGGGAATGAAGCTCTAGGTGCCATACAGGTTTCCCCTCCATCTGGAGCTGCTGACAAGACAAGGGGGATCTGCCGAAAACACCTGCTGATGAGGCTGGTGCCTGGTCCAGTCTGGAGCCATCAGGTTCACCCTGTACCTGCATGCCTTGAGCACTACTTTGCGCATAAAGGGAAAGAGTGGAAAGGTGTATAGAATACCTAGGGTGTAAGCCAGTAGTCATCCATCAGTGTTTTGTGTCAGAGTGGGCGGGCACAGAAGAGCCTCAGTTTTCTGTTATCCCCAGAGGCAAGCAAGTCCAAATCACTGTGTGCCCCAATGCGTTACCACATCCTGGTGCAAGGATCACTCATTACGTGCCTCTCACTATGTCGAGAGCATCTGCCAACTGGCTGCTCTCCCCTACCACATGCACAAGCAGGGAGACCCACCTGTAAGTTGTGCAATAGGAACCAGGTGTAAATGCCTCTTGACACAGGGTAAGAGTGCATTCTGTTTGCTTGTTCAGAGAAAATAGTCATCGTGCAGTCTGTCCTTGCATGACCTGAACCCAAATTAGTGGAGTAAAACTAACTGTCCAACCACAGTGCAAGTAACTCCTGCAGGCTGATGTCCTGCGGGTCTCACTTTGCAACCAGAAGCCATTGGCTCTGTGGTCAGACATGCAAGATCCCCATCCCAGAGATGCACTGTAGTCAAGGTGCGGGTTGGCTCTTAACAGATAAATGGTATTCCCTCAAGTTGGGGGAGGGAAGACTGCCAGCACTGATGTCCTGTATTGGCTGCATCACCAGAACCAGTTGGTCCAGTTGACCATGGCACTGGGACCACTGCTGCCCAAGCTCCCACTAGAGGAAGCACATACATCAGCAAGTCCAAAGGACCATGCTTGTTGCAGCTGCCATAAACCTAAATGGGGAGGAATACCCAGGCCAAGTGCAACTGCCCAACCTGAAATGATTGGGCAAAGGAGGAAAGATCCTCCACCCTATCTACTGTTATGCAAGCCCTGGCTTGAAGGGAGTCCCATCTCCACTCCAGCATACAGAATCACCTGCATGGGGACCAGTTCAGACTTCCCTGGGCTGACTCCCAGTCCCAGGAGGCCTGGAGGGCCAGATTCCTTGACTGCTTCACTGCCTCCATGAAGATGCCCGTGATGAGCCAGTCATCCTTGTACAGGTCTACCCTGGCACCTCTGAACCTGAGGTTGACCACCACAACTGACAGGCATTTGGTGAGTACTCTGGCTACTGTGAACAGCAACCAAAAAAGTAACAAGATATAGCTCTGTGAGGCCAGGGCACCCAGGACAATCATGAAAGCACTGTGCTCTAGAAGCCGAGCCGTATCACTCTGCAGTGCTGTGAAAGTGTCCTCTGGCATCATGGACTCCCCCCTTGGTGCTCAGGGTCAGTCTCAACTCCAGAGACAGAACCGAACTCACCATTTCCAGCATCTACTTGTCAACAGTGATGACAAATCACTGTAGAAGAAGCAAAGGAGCAAAATTCCAACCAGGAGCTGCAGCAAGGGCTGTGCAGGAAGGGGAAGGCCACATTGCAAAGACTTTTTGCCCTTGGAAATGGCTCCTGAGGACTGGCCTCTGGATGCACCATCGCCCTTCTTTTGCACATCTAAATCCGAGCTCTTCTGGCCAACAGTACTGCTGCCTCTGCTGAAGCTGGCAGCTTAAGCCATAAAACTGCTGTTTTTCTTTTTTTTTTTATGAATCTTTTTATTAAAAGTGCAGCAAGTGGTCCGGATGGGTATCCAGTGGAATATTATAAGTTGATGGGGGACCGAATCACAAAGGTATTGTGCAGAGTGTTCCAACAGAGAGAGGGGATGGAGTAGGTTAGCTTGCCAGATACATGTTATGATGCTAGTATATGCCTCATACCAAAGGAGGGAAAGGATCCGTTCCTGAGCGCCTCGTATCGGCCAATATCACTGTTGAATTGTGATTTGAAGATAATGGCTAAAGTTTTGGCCAGTAGATAGAGGAAATCCTACTGGGGATGTTCACCCGGACCAAACGGGGTTTATTAAAGGACGACAGTCGTATCATAATATGAGGCGGCTACTTAATGTACTTTGGAGAGCAGGAAGGGAAAGGAAGATAGAGGGATCCTCCTCGATGGACGCAGAAAAGCGCTTGACAGGGTGAAATGGAACTATATGTTTGAAATTTTGGGGAGGTTTGGTCTGGGTGAACCATTCCTGGGGTGGATAAAGGCAATGTATAGAAAGCCCAGGGCGCAGATAGTTGTAAACAGGGGCAGGTCGGAGAGTTTTAACTTGGAGAGAGGTACGAGGCAGGGCTACCCGCTCTCCCCACTATTGTTTGCACTTGCAATAGAGCCTTTGGCGGTGGCAATCAGAGAAAGCAGGGACATACAGGGAGTGGAAGGGGAGGGTAACTCACAACAGAAACTGGCACTATACGCAGACGACATGCTGTTTATGAAGAATCCTAGGCGTTCGGTTCCTCCACTTCTGGCCTTGATCGAGGAGTTTGGGAAATTTTCGGGGTATAAAATTAATCTGGGAAAAATCAGAAGTTATGTGGTTTAAGGGGACGGGTGAGGAGATTAGACAATGGGGACTCAAAGTGGTGGGGGAGAGTTTGACATATTTAGGGGTTCAGGTTGGTAGATCCTTGGGGTCCCTATACAATTTAAATTATACTAAATTGATAAAAACTATAGAAACGGATCTAAGAAGATGGATGCACTTGCCGGTGTCATGGTTGGGCAGAATTAGTATAAAAATTAATGTGCTGCCTAGGATCTTGCATCTTTTACAAATGCTACACCTGGGCCTGTCCAAGGAGGATGTGAATAGGTTGGAGAAGGCCTTTACCGCTTTTATTTGGAAAGGAAAGCGTCAGAGGGTGAGTCTGGGGAGGTTAAAGGCAGACAAGGAAAAAAGGGGTTTAAACTTTCCAGACTTGGAAAATTACTTTTTGGCTATACAACAAAGATATGTGGTAGATTGGGTACATAAACCTAAAGTGGCCAGATGGGTAGAATTGGAACACGGAGAGGCACAGGGTAAACTAACAGCATACCTCCACAGTAGAGGGTTAAGGGCGTATAGGATGGGAAAAGAAGTTAATCCCATGGTAGTGCAAGTATTGTTGGCCTGGAAAGTGTTAAAGGAAAGAGTGGATACAAGCAAAAGAGATACTCTTGATGCCGGTGGTGGGGAATCCTTATTTCTTGCCAGGAATGGAGGATATAGGCTATGGGAACTGGGAGCGAAAGGGGATAGGAAGTTTGGGACACCTATTAGTGAAAGGATGGTTCTGCTCATTGCAGGAGTTACAAGAAGTGAGGAAGGGATAAGAGGGATAGGTTCCGTATTTCCAGAGCAGGGCATATATGGGAAGCCTAGAAAAGAAAACAAAGGGCTGTATGAAGTGGATCCGGTAGAGGGGATGATATATGCAGCTCAAAAGCAGGAAAAGGGGTTTATAGGCCGGGCTGCTAAGAGAGGGAAGGCTATACTCCCAGATAGGACAGTAAGAACTATGAAATTGTGGGAGAGGGACCTTGGGAGGGAGATATCGGACCAGAAATACAGATTACTCACCTGTAACAGGAGTTCTAGGAATGGTATATGTTGTTCATCCACACTGTCTGGCAGGTTCCTTGCCGCTTTAAATCTTGCCGGAAGGTCTTCAAGCTGGCTCCTCCCACCCACCCGGGTGGTAAAACTCTCGGCTCCGCCCCATGACGCCAGATCTGGCCCGCTGGAAGCTCAGGTTGTGCGTCGAAGCCAGGGAGGCCAGGTGGGTTGTGTGGATGAACAACATATACCATTCCTAGAACTCCTGTTACAGGTGAGTAACCTGTATTTCTAGGGACATGGATATGTTGTTCATCCACACTTTCTGGCAAACTCCTAGCAGTTCTCCGGGAGGAGGGAGGCAAGGCGCACACCCCCAAGGTGCACACCCCCTACTTAGGGAATAAAGATTGGAGAACCAAGGTCCCAAATCCAGCATCCCGGCGTGACTCAAGGTCGATGTGGTAATGAGTAATAAAGGTGTGTGCTGACTTCCAGGTAGCAGCCCTGCAGATTTCCTGGATAGGGACGTCCCTGGAAGCAGCCACCGGAGCAGCGGTATGGAGGGTAGAATGAGCTCTTATCCCTCTGGGAGGCTCCAAGCCCGCCAACCTGTAGCAGAGATCTATGCAGGAGGTGACCCACCTGCCTATCGTCCGCTTGGCTGCAGGTCTGCCAGGTGTGGCTTCAGTGAAGGTGACAAACAGCTGGCGAACCTCTCCCTGAACTTCAGCCATCCGCCCCTTATAGTAAGAGTGCGCTCTTCTAGGGTCCAAAGTACGGAGCCTATATTCAGCCTCCGAGGTGTGATTGGGGGTAGAACACCGGAAAAGTCAACACCTGGTTAAGGTGAAACTCAGACACCACCTTCGGAAGGAATTTTGGGTGGGGGCGCAGGACAACCTTGTCCCTGTGGAAGACCAGATAGGGAGACTCGATGGAAAGTGCATGGAGCTCTCCCATCCTTCTGGCTGACGCGATAACCACCAAGAAGGCGGTCTTCCATGACAGGTAAGAGATGTCACACCTGTGCATCGGTTCAAATGGCTTGCCCATGAGCTTAGCCAATACCAGCAGTAGATCCCAGAGGTGGAGGTTCTCTTTACCAGAGATGTGTGATCAAGGCCTTTGAAAAAGCACGACCACCTTCTCCTGTGCCACCGACTGCTCCCCGGCCCGCGCCCGGTAAGCAGAGATGGCTGCCAGGTGCACCTTAAGGGTCGTCGACCGAAGCACTAGCTGAGAAAGGGATCACAGGTAGTCCAGAATGCTTGCCAAGGAACTGGAGGAAGGGTCCAGTCCAGTCCCTTGCCCCGACTCCAAATGGAGAATCTCTTCCATTTAAAGGCATAGCATTTCCTGGTCGACTCCTTACGGGATACCTCAACAATGTTGAGGACCTCGTCGGAAAGACCCAAGGCCTGGAACTCTAGCCGCTCTGGAACCAGGCCATCAGGTGCAGGGATTGAAGGTCCGGATGGAATACCTTCCTCTGGTTGACTAAGATCAGGTCCGGGCAGGCTGGAAGCCGCCTCGGGAGCCTGGAGCCGAGGCTGAGGAGATCTGGATACAGAACAGGGGGCCAGTCTGGGGCTACCAGAATCACCTGTGCCTTGTCCCTCCTCGCCTTGAGAAGCACCTTGTGGATCAAGGGAAATGGGGGAAAGGCGTAGAAGAGGCCCAGGGTCCACGGCCTCAAGAAG
Source organism: Neoceratodus forsteri (assembly GCA_016271365.2). Lineage (NCBI taxonomy): Eukaryota > Metazoa > Chordata > Ceratodontiformes > Ceratodontidae > Neoceratodus > Neoceratodus forsteri. Next base: position 363,036,429 of record CM057449.1, on the reverse strand, counting down.
GCATCCCCATGCAGCGAGGCCTGCTGAGGGGGGCGGCATGAAAGAGCCACAGCTTCGCATTCTCCGTGGAGGCAAACAGGTCCACCTGAGGCAAGCCCCAGTGGGAGAACAGATCTTGTACTACCTCCGGCAGGAGAGACCACTAGTGGGACGCAGCTCCTATCCGGCTTAGGGCATCGGCCAGAATGTTGGAGGCTCCTGCCACATGGATGGCCAGGAGATCCGCCTCCAGGCTGCGCACAAGGGACCAAGTGCAGAGAGCTTCCCTGCACAGAGGCATGGAGCGCGTCCCACCCTGGCGGTTTAGGTAGTATACATGGTTGTGGTATTGTCCATCTGGACCTGGACCAGTTGACCCCGTACAAACGGAGCAAAGGCGGTGAGGGCTAGATGAACCGCTTGAAGCTCCAGCAGGTTGATATGGCATCGGGACTCCCGAGGGGACCACAGGCCGTGTGCTCTGTGCTCCCCCAGATGGGCACCCCAACCCATCAGAGAGGCGTCAGTCAACAGAGAGACCGTCAGCTCGGGGTGGACAAATGGGATGCCCTCCTGCAGATGAGCTGGAACGATCCACCACTGGAGAGCGTTCCACATCTCCTGGGTCACTGTCACTGGCTGATCCAAAGGACCGGAGCGCTGTGACCATTGGCTGGCCAGTCCCCATTGTAGGGGACGCATTTTGCCAACGGACCACGCTGGTGCAGGCCGCCATGAGGCCCAGGAGGCGCAGGAAGTCCCGGGCAGGGCGCAACTACCCAAGATGAAATGGACTGGGCAAAGGAGGAAAGAACCTCGGCCCTGTCTGCCGGGAGCCGTGCTCTGGCTTGCAGAGAGTCTAGCTCTGCCCTGATGAATTGGATCACCTGCTTTGGCATAAGGTTCTGACTTGGCCTCGTTGATGAGGAGACCAACCTGAGAGCAAACCTGGAGGGCCAGATCCCTGGACCGCTCCACCTCCGGTCTGGAGGAGGCTGCAATCAGCCAGTCGTCCCAGTAGGGGTACACCCAGACCCTTCTGCACCGCAGGAATGTTGTCACCACTGCCATGCATTTGGTGAAGACCGTGGGAGCTAGAGAAAGGCCGAAGGGCATGGCCCGGAACTTGTAGAGGACCCTCTGCTCTGAAGGGGAGGAATCGCTGGTGGAAGGACGGATTGGGATGTGAAAGAACGCGCCCTGGAGGTCCAGAGAACAGAACCACACCTCGCTCCAAGGATGGAATGATCTGAGCCAGAGTGACCATCCTGAAGGTTCGAGACCTTAGGAACCTGTTCAGGTCGCGCAGGTCTAGAATGGGCGCAGGCCTCAGTCCGTTCAGGACCAGGAAGTACCTGGACTCAAACCCTGGTCTGGTGGAGGATCTGACACCTTCCTGATCACCTCCTTCTGGAGGAGCAGGGCAATGTCAGCTCGACGGGCCGACAGAGGCTGCAGACCCGTAACCCCCCGTGGGGAGACAGCTCGGAAGGGCGGGGCCTGCTCGAACTCCAGAGGCAGACCCTTTCCTACCACCTCCAACACCCAGCGGTCCGTGGTGATAGCGGACAAGGTGGAAAGAAAGTGGCACAGCCGTCCCCCAACGGGGAGAACCCAGGAGAAAGCGACGCGGCTGGAGGCAACACCCCTCAACCGGTCACTGGGCAGGCTTGGAGAAAGGACCGGCCGAAGGACCTCCTGGGCCTTTTCCTCCCGGCTTCCTGCTGTAGGAATCTGCAGGCTTGGCTTTGGGGTGCCAAGTGCGAGCCTGCTGGCCCTGATGCTGGTGTTGCTGGGCTGGAAGTGCCACAGTGGCAGAAGGGCGAAAGGACTATGCTGCTGCGGTGGCCTTTGTCCTTCTGGGCAGACGTGACAGAGTCCAAGGTGGCATTGGGCTTCTCAATTCTCTGGAGGTGGCCTTCCACCCCAGGCATAGACAAGTCGGTACCCAGGAAGGGGAAGTCTGCCAACTTGTGCTGGGTATCTGCCGTGAAGGTGGAGATCCGCAGTCAAGCTCTGCTGCGCATGGCCACTGCAGCCGCTACTGACCGGGCACAGGAGTCTCCAATATCGAGAGCCATTTGGAGCTGCTGTTTCGCCACTGCCCTTCCCTGATCCCGCACCTGCTTGACCGTAGTCTGCAGGTCAGTCGGGAGATGAGGGATCATCCAGGAGCCCATATGGCGGGGAGAAGTACGCCATCAGTACGGCTGAACTGGCCTGACGGAGCCGAGGGAGGACGCAGCATACACTTTACGCACAGCATAGTCCAGCTTTTTGACCTGTCGGAGCTTGTCCACGCCCCTGGCGCTCCCGGAATGCCGGAAAATGCTATCGGTAGCCAATCCCTCCGCGAGAGGGTGCTCCGAGAAACCAGACAGTGACCCGATAGGGACTGCATACTTCCTGGCCATCCTGGCCGAAGGAGCAGGACAAGAAGCCGGCCGGCCATAAGTCCAAGGCTGGGCCAACAATGGCTTCAGCCACCAGAAAGGCCTCCATGGGAGAGTCCCCTCGGTCCAGTATCTCCATGAGGGGATACTTGGTCCGCTTGGATACGGGCTCGAGCTGCATGCTGGTGGACTCCGAGATGAGCTGAAGCAAACCCATGAACGAGGATGGGCTCTCGTCCATCGACTGTCCCCTGGAGGACTCCAGGTCAAGGGGCCTGGAGAACAGGGAAGAGTCGCGCCAGACTCCGAGGAGTCTGCACAGCTGCCTAGGGCCTGAGCCACCTCCACCTGCCGAGGACGGTTGGGAGTGAGGGTGACCGACAACTAGTGGGGCAGTCCCTGACCCGACTGAGAATCCTTGGTCGGAGCCCCCGATTTCGGTTGTGGAGGCGGGGGTTCCACCACAATCGGTGGGGCAGCTGGTTTTGGCCGAACAACCGGTGCCAGTTTGGGCAGCTCGACCACCGCAAGGGGTTGTTTCTGCCTTTCGGATGACAGCCACTTAATGGCCGGGGAAGGCGATGGCGTCGGCTTGTTCCCGGTCAGAAGGAGCTGCTGCCACATTAAGTCCTCGTAGCGTTGACGCCATGTGCACTGAAGCCTCTCCTCCTCCGAGAAGGAAAACGAGGATGAGCGGCGCCGCATTCCTCAGTGCCAAGACCGGTGTCGGCGGGATTGGCTGGACCGAGAAGAGGTCCGAGACCGTCGGTGTTTCCGAGGGTGGGTCTGGGAGGGAGCAGAGGAAACCCGTTCCTCCCTCGGCTCGGGAGCCTTATCCGGGGACTCTGGCACAGGAGGTGCAGACAAGTCCTCCGTTTCCACTGGGGGAACTGGTGAAGAAGGGTTGTCGGCTTCTCCAGTCAACAGCCCGTCCGACGGGTCAAGAAAAATCTCGACCGCATCGACGGGTGTCTCGGCCGGCTGACCTGACAGGGACACCGTGAAGCCAGCGGCCTTAGCCGCAACATCGACCGAAGTCGAAAGTAGACTTTCCAGGGAAGGGGACCTCTCCAGCTCCCACGAACGATGATGGGACTTACCCTTAGAGTCCTTCTTCTTGGACCGAGAGGAGTGTCCCGGTGGCCCCTCACCCTTTGTGGAGAGGGATTGGCAAAGCTCCTTAAAAGAAGCTGTATAGGAGCAGCCCAAGGAGAGCAGGATAAATGCCGCGACCGAGGAAGACAAAGATGCGGCCTGGGCCGCCGCCTCCTTGAGGGCGGTCATCTGTTCCAGTTGCTCAGCCGAGCCAGCCGCCGCAGAAACCGCCCAACGGGCCTCCTTCGATTTCACCGACAGTATTCTTCTCTCGGGGCACCCAAGTTGTAACCTGGCAGCACAGTCTTCGAGGACATTTGCTGAGAAGGACTTGCACAGCTCACAGGCCTGCGGATCGTGGTCAAGCCCGAGGCAGTAGACGCACATGGAGTGCGGATCGGTCCTAGACATCTTTTGCCCGCATGGGCAGCGCCGAAAACCAGGAGTTGATTTGTCCATCGCAGCCGCAAAGGAAGAAGTAGACTGAAGTCTAGAAAACTTTAAAATTATTTTCGGGTGAACCGAAGAGTTTGGATCCAGTCTGAACTCAGAGCGCAAAGGAGGGAACCTGAGCTTCCAAGCGGTAAGGAAGATCTGGCGTCATGGGGCGGAGCCGAGAGTTTTGCCACCCATGTGGGTGGGAGGAGCCAGCTTGAAGACCTTCCAGCAAGATTTAAAGCAGCAAGGAACCTGCCAGACAGTGTGGATGAACAACATATACCACTCCTAGAACTGGACATTGCTGCTTCAGATGAACTCTGGAATAATGATATGCAACAGATATAAGGAGGCATACTTTAAATTCATTCAGAGTGTATCTACCGCCAGTAATTGTACATAAGGTGCACCCTGAAGTGTCATCCTTACGTGGAAGGTGTGGCTTGGAAAGGGGAACATATGTGCACTGTTTTTGGGAATGCCAGATACTGCAGAAATATTGGAGGGAGGTGATGGATAGAGTGGGAAGGATTGCCAGGAGGGAGTTGCCAATGAATCCTTTGGGATGTTTATTCGGGGTGGAGAATGGGGAAGAGGAGGAATGGGTATTGCTTCCTAGGTGGATTAGGGTGCCATTTGTCCTGGCTTGACATGGGATTCAGAACACATGGGTCTCACAGACCGCACCAACAGTGCAAGGGTGGCGGAGGACGGTGTTGCAGACACTGGGGCTTGAGAGGCCAACGTATGTGCTGGGAGGAAGAGAAGAGGGATTTGAAAGACATTGGGCCCCTTTCTTGGCCTCCCTGACAGAGGAAGAAAGCTGGATGCTATGGGAGGGTACAGGAGGATAAGAAAGGGAAGGGAAGGTTGAAATGAAGAGAGGTATGTAGAAAGTAGTAAAGATGAAGTGGCAAAGGAGAGGGTAATGAACATGGTGAAGTAAGGTTGAGAGAGAGAATCAAAGTGAATGATAGAAGAGTATGGAAAAGAAAGGAGTAGAAGATTGGAGGTATTACGCCATGAGTATATTGGTTGCACTTTGCTTTGATTTCATTTTATTTTACGTTATGTTATTTAATACAAATATAATTTAGCTTAATTTCATGTAATGCAGTTCTGTAGAATGTGAATAAAACATTGTGTGGAATGTAGTGAAGAGACTGATCTCTGCAGAATATATTGGCGACAGTTGGATGAATAAGTTATGTATTTGATTGTATGCAGTAGCTTATTGGAAAAGCAAATAAAAATATTACACAAAAAAAGTGCAGTACAACAAAAAGTACATGTTTTACATCTTTCCAATATTACGAGTAATAGAGTCCGTTATACTTAGCATAGAGGTGTACATGTCTGATCAATAGAGCTCTCACTACAATAGGTATTAACAATTCAGAACATTAATCAGGAATATCACCAGCCTCCACAGCTAAAAGCCAAGGCTCCCAAGTGTTCCTGAAAATGGATAACTTCCCCCAGGTTCCCAGCTGTGCCCTCTCCAGCATCATACATAACTTAACATTTTGCACCCATCTTGCAACTGTAGGAGAAGAGGGGGACAGCTACACCTGTGCAATTGTTCTTCTGGCATTTATTAGTGCAATAGATCACAAGGGGTTGAATCGTCTCCGATTAGGATGAGAAGGGTCAGCTCCCAGCAAGAGTTCCAAGGGCGATTTAAATGGAGCATACCCTAGAACCCGGGACATTATATTATGGATTTGATGCCAGAAAGGAGCAACTCTGGGACAAGTGCTAGGTGCAGGAAATCCACCTCACCCACCCCACACTTAGGACATAGCGGAGATCTCGTATTATCGAGTCTATTCAGCCATTTAGGAGTGACATATGCCCTATGCAGAAAATATAGCTAGATTTGCAGCAGCTTATTACTACAAGAACAATGGAGGTAGTGAGCGCATGCTAGTTTCCATGTTTGAGTCACGGGAAATAAGAGGTCTGCACTCCACTTTGCCAAGCTGGAGTTACACAGCTGGGGAAGGGTGCCCACAAGTGTGCCATAGTATGTGGTCAGGGGTTTACTGCCCAGTTGTGGGGAGAATAATTCTTCCTCTATTGCCAACGGGTTTATCCACTTATTGGCAGCAGAAAGCGTATCCCCACAAATATACCTTATTACCAAATATAGAAAGAAGTCCCCCGCCGGAATATTCATTGATCAGTAACCTGAGCAAAGCTCTTCATCAGCCTCCCTTCATATAGCTGGTTAATCACCACTAAGCCCCTTTTCCTCCACGCCCAGAATCTCTGCACCACCCTGGCAGTACACAAGTGTCCAAATAGCCAGAGTGGTGGTGGTACAGGGATTACAAAATCTTTCAGTCTCTACCCATCATAGATTCCAGATTAGCAAATCATTCTTAATGTTACCCTCCAGCATATCTTCCTCTAGGCCCATCCACGGAAAATCAGCACTTAATTTCCCCTTAGGGATGAAGGCCAGCTGTGTGGCCCAATAGTAAAATTTAAAATGTGGGAGCCACACTCCCCCTGATGCAGGTTTTCTTTGTAATGTAGCCCTTGAAATTTTAGCACGTCCCTTTTGCCATAAAAATTTATGCAAAATGGTATCCAAATAGTTAAAATGAGTTTGTGGTATCTTGATGGTGAGGGTCCGATAAAAGTATAATAATCTAGGTAAGATGGACATTTTAATAACCCCTATACGACCTAGCAACAAAATAGGTAGAGCTGCCCATCTTTCACAATCCTCAGCAACAGCAGTAACTAGTGGCTTTAAATTCAATTTAGAGATTCCCCCACAGATGCAGAGATACGCACTCCAATATTTTAAGGACTGAGCCATCTGAAATCCACCCAGTTGAGCTATTAATTGTGCCGGTCCAGAACGCCCAGCAGCAAGAGTTCACTCTTAGACCAGTTTACCTTATGTCCAGATATAGCACCAAAATGGTGCATTAAGCGTGTGTACAGCCAGCAGGTCCTCTCTGCGGGTTTTGTAGGTATAACTGATCAGCGTTCATAGCAATTTTATGTTCCTACCTCCACCACAGAACCCGCTTATCCCCGTACGCGTCCATACACACTTCCCCAGGTTCCAAAGACAGTACATATGACAAAGCAAATTTTATTTTTCTGACACCTAATCCCAGAGGCTCTGGACGCCATACAAAAACACAGAAATGTAATTTAAAAAATACATATATAAAGATACCCACCATACAAAAAATGACTATATACAAATCTCCTAATTTAAAAAGGACTGAAAACCTGTATTATCATAAAGTATCAGAGAAGGCCTGTCTGAACAAATACTTAAGGTGGGCTTTAAATACCTCCACCGACGGGGCCTCCCTCACCAACGGCGGAAGCGAATTCCACAGGGCGGGGCCGGCGATACTAAAAGCCCCATCACCGGCCATTCTCAATCTTATCCTGGGAATCACCACAAGGCCCCTTGAGGAGGATCGCAGGGAGTGAACCAAGGCAGCGGGTATAAGAAGGTCTGCCAGGTAGCAAGGGCCCAGTCCATGTAGGGTCTTACAGGTGAGCAAGCCCACCTTAAAAAGCACCCTCCATCGAACTGGCAGTCAGTGCAATTCCCGCAGCACCGGGGTAACGCAACAGTATTTTGAATGTCCAGTCAGCCTGGCAGTTGAATTCTGCACCAGCTGCAGTCAACGGAGGGTGCCTCCAGAGACCCAGAGGTAGAGCACATTACAGTAGTCAAGTCTAGATGTTACAAATGCAAGTACCAAGGTGGGGATTTCCAGGGGCGGAATCAAGTGCTTCATCTTGGCAATGTTTCTCAGATAAAAAAAAAAACTAACCTTGACAACGGATGACACCTGACATTCCATTGTCAAACTGTTGTCAAACACCATGCCAAGATTGCGCACCTTAGAGGAAGCCATCAATGGGACAGACCCTAGAACTAGTCCAGTATCTGCTCCAGAAGCCAACCTCTCATGCCTCCTGTTCAACTCCACCACCAGTACCTCCATCTTATCAGGGTTCAGTTGCAACCAGCTAGAGGCCATCCAGTCGATCTCTGCCAGACAGTGCAATACTTCTACCGCATTGGATGTTCCTGGGGCAGAGGATAAGTACAGCTGGGCATCATCAGCATAACAATGAAACCCCAAGCTTACTTCCTAATGATCTCTCCCGGGGCAGCATATACACTGCAAACGTCGGCGACAAGACCGAACCCGGAGGTACCCCACAAGACGGAAGGCTCGGGGATGAGGAAAAATTCCCCATTACCACCCTCTGTCTTCAGTTTATCAAAAGGACTCAAACCAGCAGATGACAGTGCTGGCGAGTCCAAGAAGTCCCTCAGGTGGTCGAGTAACACACGATGGTCCACCGTGTCAAAAGCTGAGGAGAAAGAATAGAATGAGAATTGTCCCTCACCTCGATCCCTCGTCCTGAGGGAGTTCATTATGCACCTGAACTAATGTGGTTTCTCTTGAATGCCCTGCATGAAAACCAGACTGGGCGGTTCACAGATATCAAATACCACAAGGTGATCTCCCAACTGTCGCACCACAATCTTCTCCACAACCTTTCCTAAAAATGGAAGGTTGGATACCGGTAGATAATTCGCCTCGATGTCAGTCCAATAATGATTTCTTCAGAAGGGGTCTCAACAGCACCTCCTTTAAGGCATCTGGGAAGACCTCCTCCGACAAGGAACACCGGACAATCAAGGCGAACACCAGGCCAACAGCGTTGACACATCCCATTAAGAAACGCGTCAGCACCAGGTCCAGCTCACAGCATGTGTGCTTCAGTTTTGAGATCACCTTGATGACGTCAGCCACCTCCACTGGTTTAAACTCCCCCCAACCCGGTAGAGTGCTTTGTTGACAATCCAGGCGCCCACTGTTGGCCATAACACGGCTTGCCGGCGGAACTCCCTGCCTGATGGCGGACACATATAAAAGAGGGGACAGTGGACAGCCCTGTCTGGTGCCCCTGCACAGAAGGAAATGACTCGATAGGACATTCCCCACCAGCACCTGGGCCGAGGGGTCATGGTATGATGCCCACACCCAAGAACTGAAGCCCAGGCCTATTCCCAGTCTCCCCAGAGCGTGAAATAGGTACCCCACTCCACACAGTCAAAAGTTTTCCAGGGTCAAGTGCCACCACTGTTGCCCCATGAGATCTTTTATTGCAGGCCCATCTGAATGAACAGGTTACTCACCTGTAACAGTAGTTCTAGGAGGGTATAGGTTGTTCATCCACACTCTTTGGCATGTCCTTTTCCCTTTAAATCTTGCCAGAAAGTCTTCAAGCTGGCTTCTCCCCCACCCACCCAGGTGGTAAATACCTTAGCTCCACCCCATGACGCCAGATCTTGCCCGCTGGGAGCAAGGTGATGCGCCTAAAGCTGGGGAGGTCGGGTGGGTGCATGCGTGTGGATGAACATATACCACTCCTAGAACTACTGTTACAGGTGAGCACCCTGTTCTTCTAGGAGCGTGGATATGTTGTTCATCCACACTCTTTGGCAGACTCCTAGCAGTTCTCCGAGAGGAGGGAGGCAAGGCGCACACCCCCCCACTTAGGAAACAGAGACTGGAGAACCAAGGCCCCAAAACCAGCATCCCGGCGTGACTTAAGGTTGATGTGGTAGTGGGAAATAGAGGTGTTTGCTGACTTCCAGGTAGCAGCCCAACAGATTTCCTGGATAGGGATGTCCCTGGAAGCAGCCAACGATGCAGCCGTGATGTCTATATAACAAACCAATCACACACACAAACAAAAAACAAAACAAAAAAAAAAGTACATAATCATGTGGGGAGTAGTGCAATGTAATGGCTGTGGGGCAGCAGTCTTCCGGGAGACTTTCTGGAGGCTGAGATGCTGCCCTATTTGCAGACAACTCTGCCCTGAGGGAGGAATTTGCCCGTCTTCAGGCCACACTGGACAGCAGTAAGGGAACCTTCCCCACAGGCCAGACTGGATGGTAAGAAGGGAACCTCCCCCATCCAGGGAGCAACAGAGCCACCGCCTCAGAGGCTGCAAAGAAAGCACAGCAGTTGGACCACAGTGGGCTCAGGGAGGGTGAGGATGGTGGAACAGAGGCACACCCAGTCAGTTGTTCCACTCCACAATCCATACACCATTCTGGGGGAGCACAGCTCCCCTATGGATGCACAGACAGAGGAGATTAAGGAGGCTGAGGACACCTGTCACAAGGGAGGCCCACAGGAAGGAGGCAGAGGACACCACAAGGAAAGGAAGCAGCTCCTGGTGGGGGACTCAATTATTAGGGGGATAGAACTGGGGGGAGCAGGGAAAACTGAAGTAAGGTGCCTGCCTGGTGCCATGGCTTGGAGGGACAGGAAGCGCATCCTCAGGATCACGAGAACAGCTGCACGGGAGTCTGAGCTGGACATCATTGTCCACCTAGGGACAAATGACTTGGCTCAACATGAGATTAGAGCAGTGCAGAAGGACTTTGTAGAACTGGGGAGGGGCCTAAGACAAGTAGCACACACAGTATCCTTCTCAGAGGTGCTGCCTGTCAATGGCATGAGTGAGGCGAGGGTACTTTGCACCATGCAGTTTAATGAATGGTTGAAAAAAATGGTGTGGAACACAGGGGTTTGGCTTCATTGGGGACTGGGGTTCCACCTGGAGGGACACCAGCCTATACTGGCAGGATGGTCTGCATCTGTCCAGGAAGGGAACAAGTCTTTTGAGCAATCGGTTTAAATGCTTCATTGGCAAGCTTTTAAACTAGTCAAGGGGGGAGGCACTGATAAGCAGCAGGAACATCCCAGCCTCTCCCTACAAAACAGGGTACTAAATGAGAAAAAGACCAAGGTAGAAAGGTCAGTGGGGGATGCTGCAACTGAAGGTAAAGCCATCAAAAAATAGAAAGCAATGAGTACCAATGCCCATAGTCTGAGTAACAAGCTTCCTGAATTAGTGGCCTTGATGGAGGAGGAACATCTGGATATCGTAGCAGTCACAGAAACATGGTTCACACAAAACCATGACTGGGACGTAAACATACCAGGATACACTATCTACAGGAGGGACAGAGAGGGTAATAGAGGAGGAGTAGTAGCTCTTTACATAAGGGAAGGAATCAAAGCAGCAGAACAAAAGGAAAAACAGGGAGGAGAAGAAGCACTGTGGGTAAATTTGGAGACCGGCAATGGCACCACAATCCGCACAGGGGTTGTATACAGACCCCCTTCTCAGGGGGAAGAAATGGACAAGGAAATGATAGAAAGTATACTTAGTAAGGCAGAAAAAGGGGAGATATTGCTGATGGGCGATCTGAATATGCCAGATGTTAACTGGAGTGCAGTTGCAGCAGCCACTTCAAGAGTGGGTTATTCTAGATGCCCTACAGGGGCATGCCTTAGACAACTAGTATTGGAGCCCACTGAGAGGAGCAATCTTAGACCTGGTTCTCTCAAATGGAGATGAGGAGAGGATCATAGATGTAGAAGTGGGTAGCCATCTGGGAACTAGCGACCATCGAACAGTATGGTTCACAATAAACACAGCAATAGAGTCAAGCCATACAAAGGCAAAAGTACTGGACTTTAGGAGGGCTGACTTTGCCAAAATGGGTGAGTGCCCAAGGAATGCACTAGCAAATGGGCAGGAAGGAGGGTGGAAGAACAATGGGGAATAATAAAAACTGCCATCACAGAGGTAACAAGCCTTTGTGTGAAGCAAATAAACTAAACGATGTAAGAAACCACTATGGTTCTCAAAGGAAGTGGCAGTGAATGTTCAAGAGAAAAAGAAAGCTTTCAGGAAGTACAAGGAATCACAGAAGGAGCAGGACAGAGAACTGTATCAGTTAAAGCAAAAGGAAGCTGGGAAGGCAGTCAGAACAGCAAAGGCCTAACTGAGGAAAAGATAGCCAACTCAGTTAAGAAGGATAGAAACCTTTATAGGTACATCAGGAGCGAAGGAAGACCAAGGGAGGAAAGTGAGGCTTCATAAAGGGGGTGGGCAGAGGGTGACTGTGAAAAGGCAGAGATACTAAACAAATATTTTTGCTCTGTATTTACAAAGGAAAAGGGGAGGTACCTAAAACAAACAGTAGAAACACTCTGGATACAGAAGTTGATACCAGCCCATTTACAGAAGAAAGGGTTCTGAAAGAACTCTTAAAACTGAAGGTGGACAAAGCAATGGGGCCGATGGGATTCATCCCAGAATTCTAAAAGAACTAAGGGGTGGAATTAGTGACACCACTGACTACCCTGTTTAACAAATCATGGGAGGATGGGGTGGTACCGAGGACTGGAGGAGGGCAGATGTGATTCCCTTCACAAAAGTGGGAGCAAGGCAGAAGCAGGAAACTACAGACCTGTTAGTTTAACCTCAGTGGTAGGAAAAATTATGGAATCACTTCTGAAGGAAAGAACTGTTGAGTATCTAGAGGCCAGAGGGGCAGGACCCAAGGCAGCATGGATTCACAGGGAAGATCATGCCAGACAAATCTGATAGATTTCTTTGACTGGGTGACCAAAGTAGTAGATCAGGGGGGCTGTGGACATGGCCTACCTAGACTTTAGCAAGGCATTTGACTCAGTCCCACACAAAGACTAATATACAAGTTAGCCAGCCTGGGAGTGGGTCCCAAGATGACAGCCTGGGTAAAGAATTGGCTGGAGAATAGGACACAGAGTAATAGTAAATGGAGTCCACTCTGAAGAAAGGGGTTACTAGTGGGGTCCACAGGGTCAGATTAGGACCAGTCCTCTTCAATGTCTTTATAAGCGACATTGCAGAGGGACTGGAAGAAAAATATGTCTCTTTGCAGATGACACAAAGATCTGCAACACAGTTGATACACAAGGTGGGGTGGAAAGGATGAAAAGGGACTTGGCAAGGTTAGAGGAATGGTCAAATGTATGGCAGCTTAGATTCAATGCTAAGAAGTGCAAGGTAATGCACCTGGGAAACAAAAACCCAGGGGAAGAGTACACAATGGGGGGTGAGATACTAACAACAACAAAAATGGAAAGGGACCTGGGGGTAGTCATATCAGATGACCTAAAGGTGGTCAAGCAATGTGAGAGAGCAGCAAGGAGGGCTGGGGGGATACTGGGATGCATAGGGAGAGGCATCACCAGTAGAAAACAGGAAGTTATTATCCCTCTGTACAGACAGCTGGTCAGACCCCATCTGGAGTACTGTGTGCAGTTCTGGAGACCCAGTCTTCGCAAAGACAGACAGGATGGAAGCTGTCCAGAGGAGGGCAACTAAAATGGTGCAGGGTCTGCACCAGAAGACATATGAAGAGAGACTAAAGGAGCTTAATATGTATAGCCTTGAGGAAAGGATGGAGAGGGGGGACATGATAGAAACTTTCAAGTACCTCAAGGGAACCAACAAAGTCCAAGAGAGTAGCATCTTTCAAAAAAAGAGGTGTGCAAGAACAAGGGGCACAATTTGAAGATAGAGGGGGGCTCAGAGGTAATTTGAGGAAGTATTTTTTCATAGAGGGTTGTGGATGCATGGAGCGGCCTTCCGGAGAAGGTGTGGAGTCAAAAACAGTTGTGGAATTCAAGCATGCATGGGACAGTCATAAGGCAATTCTAGGGGGTTGGGGTAGAAAGAAGTAGGCTGCTGGTTAACTAGGATCTGCAGCTTATCCAGTAGGCAGGGAAATGGGCAGACTGGGTGGGCCAAGCGGTCCTTATCTGCCGTCAAATTCTATGTTTCTATGTCGGGTAGAATGAGCTCTTAACCCTTTGGGAGGCTCCTTGCCCAACTCATAGCACAGACCTATGTGTGATGTGATCCATCTTGCAATGGTCCATTTGGCTGCAGGTCTGCCAGAAGTGGCTTCAACGTAGGTGACAAACAGCTGGCGAACCTCTCCACGAATTTCCACCATTCTTTCCTTATAGTAGGAGAGAGCACATCTCAGGTCCAGAGTATGGAGCCTGTACTTGGCATCCGAGATGTAGTTAGGGTAGTATACTGGCAGAGTCAACACCCAATTAAGGTGAAACTGAGACCACCTTCTGAAGGAATTTCGGGTGGGGGCGCAGGACAACTTTGTCCCTGTGAAAGACCAGATAAGGGGAGTCCACCGAAAGCGCCTGGAGCTCCCCTGTCCTTCTGGCTGACGTGATAGCCACCAGGAAGGCAGTCTTCCACGACAAGTGTGAGAGCTCACACTTGTGCATGGGTTCGAGTGGCTTGCCCATGAGCTTTGCCAAAACCAGCAAGAGATCCCACGGAGGTGGAGGTTCACGCACCGGAAGGGATATGTGATCCAAGCCTTTGAAGAAGCACCCAACCACTGTCGTCTGTGCCAATGTCGGCTGACCAGCCCACGCCCAGTAAGCAGAAATGGCTGCTGGTGCACCATAAGGGTCGGATCATAGACCCCTTGGAGAGGACCAAAGGGGTCTAGAATGTTAACCACAGAGCAGGATAAGGGGTCCAGACTCTTACACCTGACACCAAATGGAAAATCTCTTCCATTTGAAAGCAAAACATTTCCTGGTCGATCCTTGCGAGATGCCTCCACCCCAGTGTAGACATCCTCAGAAGACTCAGAGCCTAGAACTCTAGCCACTCAAGTACCAGGCTGCGAGGTGCAGGGATTGAAGGTCCGGATGGAAGACCTTCCCTGGTTTAATGATATCAGGTCTGGGCGTGCAGAAAGCAGCTCTAGGGGCCTGCAGCTGAGGAGAGCTGGATACCAGGTGTACGGCCAATCTGGGGCTACCAGGATCACCTTAGCCTTTGTCCCTCCTCACCTTGAGTAACACCTTGTCTATCAAGGAAATTGAGGGAAGGCGCAGAGGAGGCCTGGGGTCCACGGCCTCAAAAAGGCATCCCCCTGCAGCGAGCCCTGTTGAGGGGGGGGTGGGCATGGTACAGACTCAGCTTGGCATTCTCCCTGGAGGCAAACAGGTCCATCAACGGTTTGCCCCAATGGGAAAACAGACTGTAAGCTACCTCTGAATGGAGGGACCACTCGTGGGATGTCTGGCCTAGGCGGCTGAGAGCATCCGCCAGTTGGTTCGAGACTCCTGCCACATGGATGGCTAGGAGATCCACCTCCAACCGTCTGACGAGGGTCCAGATGCGGAGTGCCTCCTTACACAGCAGACGGGAGTGCGTGCCGGCCTGTTTGTTGAGGTAGTACATGGTCGTGGTATTGTCTATCTGGTCTTAAACCACTTTACCCTGGAGCTGAGGAGCGAATGCTGACAGTGCCAGTCTGACTGCTCTGAGCTCCAACAGGTTGATGTGGCATCGGGATTCCTCAAGGTTCCAGAACCCATGGGCCCTGTTGTCCCCATGTGGGCTCCTCAGCCCATAAGAGAGCGATCGTGAGGGCGACAGTCTGCTCGGGGCAGACAAGCAGATCCTTCCTGCAACCGTTCTGGGACAGTCCACCACTGGAGAGCGTCCCACATCTTCTGGGTTACCGTGATCAGCTGGTCGAATTGACCATGGCGCTGAGTCCACTGGGCGGCCAGCTCCCACTGGAGGGGGCGCATGTGCCACTTGGCCCAACGGACCACTGAGGTGCATGCCGCCATGTAACCCAGAAGGTGCAGAAAGTCCCAGGCAGGGCCCAAGAGCCCAACCAGAAATGATCGGGCAAAGAAGGAAAGAACCTCTGCCCTGTCCACCGGGAGCCGGGCTCTGGCTTGACCAGAGTCGAGCTCTGCCCCGATGAAGCCAATCACCTGAGACGGCACGAGTTCCGACCTGGCCTCAGTGATCAGGAGGTCAAGCTGAGAGCAGGTTCAGAGAGCCAGATCCCTGGATCTCTCCATCTCCTGAAGGGAGGAACCTGCCAGAAGCCAGTTGTCGAGATAAGGGTAGATTCGAACTCCTTGACACCAAAGATGGGCTGCCACTACTGCAATGCACTTGGTGAAGATCCGCTGGGCCGATGACAGGCCGAACGGCATGGCTCAGACTAGACAGGGTCCCTCGACCTGAATGGAAGAATCGCTGGTGGGACTGACGGAATGGGACGTGAAAGAACGCGTCCTGCAGATCCAGAGAACAAAACCACGTTTCGCTCCAGGGATGGTATGATCTGGTTCAGAGTTACCATCCAGAAGGTGCGAGACCTGAGATACTGATTCAGGTCGTGGAGATGTAGGATGGGGCACAACCCCCCGTCCGCTTGGGCACCAGGAAGTACCTGGATAGAAGCCTGGGTCTACAGGCGGATCCAGCACTGGAGCCACCGCCTTGGCGGAGGAGCTGAGCTATGTCGCCCAAGAGCAGACTCGCGGCGCAGCTAAGATCCTTTCCTCTCGAGGGCGCAGGCCCAGCTGGGCGGGTACTGCTCGATTCCAGAGGCAGTCCTGCCCGATCACTTCTAGAACCCACCTGTCCGAGGTGATATTGGGACCAGGCGGAAAGAAAGTGGCGGAGCCGACCCCCATGGGAGGACCCAGGGCAGGCATGACGGGAGTAGGGGTGGCAACCCCCAACCCGTCACTGAGCAGGCTTAGAGGAGGGGAGGAGGAGGAGAAAGCTCCTGGACCAGCGCCTCTGCCTCCTTTACGGGGCTACTGAAGGCCCTGCTTGAGCCTAGGGTGCCAAGCTTGAGCCTGCTGCTGCTGACCTCCTTGATAGGAGGGCTGCCTGACCACAGGGGAGGACTGACGAAATGGCTTCCTCTTCTGCTGGTTCTTGCCCGAGGAACCCTTAGCAGAAGTGGCATCCAAGGTGACATTGGACTGTTCAATACGCTGAAGGTGGCTTGCCACTCCTGGGCCGAACAAGTCAGTACCAAGGAAAGGCACATCAACTACCTTGTGCTGGGTATCTGCCAGAAAGGAGGATAACCGCAGCCAAGCCCTGCGGCGGGTGGCCACTGCGGCTGCTAAAGAGCAGGTACAAGAATCCCCGATGTCCAGGGCTGTCTGAAGCTGCTGTTTGGCGACAGCACAGCCCTGATCACGGACTTGCCTCACTGTGGTCTGCATGTCCGCGGGAAGGCAAGGAAGTACTTCATTCAGTGAGCCTAGGATGGCATGGGAGAAGTGTGCCATGATTACAGCCGAACTGGCCTGACGAAGACCCAAGGAAGAGGCCGCGTAGACCTTACGGGCAGAGTGGTCCATGTTCTTGGACTCCTTGTCCGGAGGTCGGTTGGTGTCAGCTGAGCTACCAGTATGTCTAAAGATGGAAGCAGTCACCAGGCTCTTAGCCAAGGGATGTTCCGTGAATCCCAGTAAGGATCCTATAGGCACCGCATACTTACAGGCCATACAGGCAGACTGTGCTGGGCAGGAGGCTGGATGCTGCCCTCTTAAGGATATCCGTAAGGGGGTAATCCGCCTTTTTATGGCTAGACTCCAAGGGCATTCCGGTGAAATGAGGCGGAGGATGCCCTGAAAGGAGGAAGGACCTTCCTCTAGGCCTGCCGAGAGTGACTCATCACCCGGATGCGAGTGCAAACCGGTGGCATCCGAATCTGAAGAGTCTGGATACAGCGGTCTCCCGCCTATGCCCCCTCGATACGCCGAGGGCGGTAATGGGTAACCGCGATGGACAGGCATCGGGGAAGCCTGGTGTCTGGATTTGTCCCTTCGGGGAGCCTGGAGATAGGTTGTTTAGGCGGTGGTTCCACCCTAATCGATGGTGAGACCAGTATGGGCTTAGGAATAACAGCCGCCCCACAGGCAGAGGAACCAAAGATTTTGGGTCCGAAGGGGTCGGTGTCTGCCCTTCAGGTGCAGGCCAAGTAATGGCTGGGGTGGAAGGCGTAGCCAGCCTCTGTCCGCCAAAATCAGCTGTTGCTACATAAGATCCTCATAGCGTCTCGGAGTTTCAAGCCTCTCCTCGTCAGGGAGGATGGATACGGGCGGCGCTTTTGAATGTCTGTGGTCTTTCTTCGGTTTTCCCACAAGAAGACGCATCAAGTCCTCAATCGAGACTGACTGGGTCGACCAGGATCGGGAGAAACCGGGCTCAGTGAAAGTCGAGGCTCCGGATCAATTCCCTTGATGGGGACACCTGAAGGAAGCATCTCGTCATCGGGGAAAGATAGCACAGGGGTCTTCTCTAAAGAATCGTCAACCGGAGTCTGCGAAATCGGCTTGATCGGCTCGAGAACAATCTCGGCCGGATCAGCAGATTTTTCTGTCTCTACCTGGCCAGAAAGAAGATCTGTGAAGCCAGCAGCAGAGGAAGCGATCGACCGAAGTCAAGGTCACGGTGTCCTGGGACTCTGACCTCTCTCAGTCCCAGGAACATCTCCTTTTCGAAGACGTTGGATCCTTGTCCCTCTTCCGAGGGTGGAAGGCGTGCGAGCCTGAGGGCGCCTCAACCCTGGTGGGGAAAAGACTGGCACATCTCCCTGAAGGAACCTGTAAAGGAAGAACAGAGGTTGAGAGGCACAAAGAAACTTCAGCTGGCCGAAGCTTGGGCAGCTTCTTTGAAGGCCTTCATCTGCTCTAGCTGCTCGGCGGATTCCACAGCCGCGGAAACCGCCCACCTTGCTTCTTTCGATTTCACCGGCAGGTTCCTTTTCTCTTAAGGTGCACCATGCGGTCATCAAGAACATTGGGATGGAAAGCCAAGCAAAAGGTACAGGTCGTGGTGTCATGACCGACACCTAGGTAGTACACGCAGGTAAGGTGGGGATCGGTGTGTGACATTTTCTGGCCGCACATACACCGGCGAAAACCGGGGGACGACTTGTCCTCCATATCTGATGCGCTACTATCGGAATCGAAAACTGACGCATTCGAAAGATAAATTCGGTTAAAAACAGATTGTGAATCCAGGGCCTACGATGGCTAGAGTTAACACAAGGGAACCAGATTCTTCCAGCGAAAAAGAAGATCTGGCGTCATGGAGTGGAGCAGAGGTATTTACCACCTGGGTGGGTGAGAGGAGCCAGCCTGAAGACTTTCCGGCGAGATTTAAAGAGAAAGGGACATGCCAAAGAGTGTGGATGAACAACATATCCACACTCCTAGAAATGATATTAAGAGTACGCCGAATATTGTTTGCGCCCATGCGACCTTTAACAAAACCCGACTGGTCTGGTTGCACAACAGATGGAAGTATAGTCTCCAATCGGGAAGCAAGGGCTTTCGACAAGATTTTATAATCTGCAGTGAGGAGTGAAATTGGCCTATACGAGGGGCATAAGGGGGGGGTCTTTGCCCGGTTTGGGCAACACAGTGATGGTTGCAGACCATGTGGATGGGGCAACTCACCCTCTGTAAACCTTCCTCTAGGGCATCAAACAGAGGCACCAGGACAGGATTCTCAAAAGACTTATAAAAATCAATAGGCAGGCCATCTGGCCCTGGTGCCTTCCCGCTTATTAGAGATTTCAATGCCACCCTCATCTCTTGAGCAGTGATAGTAGAGTCCAATTTCTTGGCGTCCTCCTCCTCTATCCTATCAAGGGTGCTTTATTGAAGAACTGGCTATAGTCCTCATGGGTGGGGAACACTCAGAGGTGTACAACTGTTTGTAATAAGCTCCAAATGTATCCCCCAATTCTCTAGTACCCCTTATTATATTCCCCTGGTCATCTTGACTTTGACTTATAATTTATGCGGCCTCCCACCTCTTAAGCTGCCAGGCAAGGTATTGTCCAGCCCTATCCCCAAAGCACTGTCCCGCATTAGTAAGCAATATAGTGTGTTCCAATTGTGCACTAGTTAGGGTATTAAATTTCCACTTTAACTTTTGAACAATACTGTATAGGGCAGCAGTGAGGTTCAACATGTGCGCCCGTTCACTAGCGGCAATCTTACCCCAAGAAATTCTAATTCCCTAGTAGCAGTGTGTTTTGCTTGTACCACAAAGGAAATAGTCTGTCCTCTTACATATGCTTTCAATGCTTCCCAGTGCATAGTATGAGAGGTGTCACCCCGGCGATTAAATTTTTAAAATTCCTAGCTACCTCCATATAAGTCGGGTTACTCTTGATTCTACAGAAGTTGATGAAGTTTCCAGGCCCTAGTGCTAGCAGTGGATCCTGTACCAGAGACATTACTATAATGGAGGGCATGATCAGATATTAAAATTGGCATATATCCTGCTCCCCAACCCCTGCCACTAGGACACTTGAAATCAACAACCTATCAATCGCGCGCATAGGACTAATGAACATGAGAATAAAGGCTATATTCCTGCCCCAAAGAGTTCAAATGGCACCATACATCAACAAGGTCAAAATCACTTTGCAGTGCTTCCAATGCCTTCGCATTTTGGGATTTAAGTACTGGGGCTGTATTAGAATGGTCTAGAACAGTGTCAGGGACACAATTATAATCACCTCCCAGTATCCAGGGACCCTCCCAGCAGGACATATCCAAGGCCAATTTCTGAAAGAAAC
This sequence comes from Neoceratodus forsteri, assembly GCA_016271365.2. Lineage (NCBI taxonomy): Eukaryota > Metazoa > Chordata > Ceratodontiformes > Ceratodontidae > Neoceratodus > Neoceratodus forsteri. The sequence goes on along the minus strand of CM057449.1, from coordinate 363,016,197 downwards.
CTGGATTCTTTACATCTAGAGCATAAACTGAGACTACAAGATAATACCTTTACCCAGGACCTCCACCCACGCCAGAGCATAGTGGCCAAATGGATCAACCCATGAATCCAAAATTTGTATCGGGGATCCCCTTGGGAGCCAAATAGAAACACCTGGGCTTTGGATGAAAAAGTAGAAGAGATCCAAGTACCACCCATAAAATCAGCTGTTTTTTGTGACTCTGAAGTAGAAAAGCGAGTCTCCTGAAAGAGAACCAATACTCCTTTCCATCGACAAATCTCCACTACAACCCTCTTACATTTCACAATAGACTTTAGGCAATTAATATTCCAAGAAATACAGTTAACATCATACCCCATCGCTTGGGACTACAATCTACAGTAATGCAACATTCTGATATTTGTAACATGTGAGCCACCACACTATTTTCCCCACTAAAACGAACCACCTCCCCTCCCCAACCAAAGATTTCACCCAGAGCTCCCCAACAGTATAGCCAGAGCAACTGGACCATCAATAGTGTCCTTCAATATGACCCCAACCCAGCATGCACTGGTATCAGCAAATTAAGGTGCCTCCAGGGTGGCGCCATCCCTTCTCTCATAAGTGAAAAGGACTGCTTGAGCAGAGTTCCTGTAACCCAGGCATTCCCCATAGGTAGGGGTCTTCTCCCCACCCTCCAGAACATAAACATTAACAAAGCCCCATGACCATCCAAACAGGATTGGGGCATCCTCCCCACACGGGTATGAACCCGCCAGCACTCCCAAAACAAACCATAGGCAGACGAAACCCAGCCTGCTCATACTGCTAGCCATTCTGGTGGAAAGGGGGGTGGCGGCCCTATAGCAACAAACAATACTCAAGCAGCTGTATAAACTAGAATGTAAGGTAGAACAAAAAGTTATAGTCTACTAAACATCAACTCTGGTTAAGGCCAACTCTAAATAAATAGATTAATAATGTAAACATTATGGTTGGCCTGTAACAGTTGTTACTATATCACCCAAGGTCTATTTAGTCCCCACATGTCAATATTATATTGAGTCCCGACACTCCAAGGAATCCACATGATGAGGACTCCATGCTCCCATGTGGCTCGATCCGCTGTTACCCGTGCCCCTAGACATGGTCGGGTGCTAAAGAGAGACGCATATTGGGAGAGCTAAAAAAATGAGCCAGAATTCACTCAGGGCCCCTTTGTGGAATTCAGCACAGATTCAATACACAGTTTATTGAAGTCTCCACAACAGACCCCAAGGGTACAAAGGTGATTTCTGCCATTATAGTTGTGATCCCCAACTCGCTTCCACTTTGCTACTAAGGACTCAGGAGAGATGCATTCAATCTAGGAGAACAGTCTCCATTGGCCTACAAAATTTAAGCAGGGATACAAGATAACCTGCTATACCCTGACCGAAGCCTCATATGGACCAACAGCCTAGAGGCGAAAGTGGGCTCACACATTCAAAACGGTGCTAGAAGGCCCAGGCCTATTACACAGCACGGCCTGCAGATATTGGTCCCTGGTGCTCAAACAGTTCTCAACCCGCTGGTACCACGGTCAGGCAAAGTGATATTCATCACGAAATGCTTAGTGGGCATCTGTACAAGAATCGGCAAAGTTTCAGATAATATAAACTTCACCCCCGGCTCCAGGCCCCATTGCATTCTGTCTGAAACCTAGCAGATTAGGCAAATTCAAGACAGTAACCCGGTTGCTAAGGCCCTGGGACCATTAAACTGTCTCAGGCTCAAGAGGTAGACATAAGATCCCCACGAGTACTTAAACATAGCAGGCCAACCAGTTAAATCTCACCAACATCTGTATCAAACCAGCAACATCATCAAGAATTGTGCTGTTTATACTTAGCTCAGTCATCATTAGGCCTCTCTTGAGCTCTCCTGGTCGTCTCCTCTTCCTCAAGCCATTTCTCAACTAATTTTTGGCAAGTAAAGAAATTCAAGCTCTGACCCAGTTTATCCACTCGCAGTCGTGCCAGATATGCCAAAGAAAATTTCCAGCCCAGCTTATACAGCTCGTTTTTAACCAGGTTGAACTTTTGCCTTTTCAGCTGAAGATCTTGCTGTAAATTTGGTAAACATATATTGTAGCATAGTCAACCTTTAGAAGACCAGTTTTCCCTGGCCTTTTGCAGCACAGTTTCCTTGTCCCTAAATCAAAGATATTTAATTAAGCAGTGTCGAGGATGGTCCCCAGGTTTAGGAGGTGGACCCATCTGATGGGCACACTCAATTTCAAACTAGAGTCTCCTCCGGTAGGCCTAGCTGCTTCATCAGCCGTCGATGCAGACCCACATTGGGATTTCACCCCTCCAGGCCCTCAGGTAGCCAGATTATCCATACGTTAGATCTCAGAGAGCAGTTCTCTTGGTCATCCAGACACTCTCGGAGGTCAGCAATGGTAAACATGAGACCATTTCTCTCAGCATTAACGTCGGCATAGGAATCCTCCATGTCACTGACTCTGCACTTCAGCTCACAGATTTGCGATGTATGGGTAGCCGTGGTCTCTGTCAAGGTGGTGACCACTCATTGAAGGTGTGTGAACTGCGTATTCAGATTATGAAAACCCACTTTCATATCCCTTTGCATTTGCATCAGGGTTTCAGGAACACTCGCCAGCGTTTTTTGTAAGGTCTATTGTGCTGATCTCGATTTACTCTCTGTCTGCACTGGCACTTTGTGAGGAGGGCCCAGGGCCGCGTGGAGCAGTTTCAGTCCTGCTAGATGGCGCCCTGGAACTGAACTGCAGTTTTGCTTGTCGATTTTTAGATTTGCTGGTAGCCATTCATTCCAGGAGTTGTGATACACTAAAATTAAAACCAGAGACAAATATTACAGTTGAGATTAACAATTAGGAGCCGCCACCCTGGGGAGCAGATTTAGCAAGCGGCCTCCATGCTTGCCAGCTAGCCCAAAATTACTGTTACAGGCGAGTAACCTGTGTTTCTAGGGATGTGGATATGATGTTCTAGCCACGCTGTCTGGCAGACTCCTAGCAGTCCTCTGGGCGGAGGGAGGCAAGGCGCACACCCCCTACCTAGGGAATAAGGATAAGAGAACTGAGGCCCCAAAACCAGCATCCCAGCGTGACTCTTAAGTCAATGTGGTAATGGGAAATGAAGGCGTTTGCCGACTTACAGGTAGCAGCCCTGCACATTTCCTGGCTAGGGATGTCCCTAGAAGCAGCCACTGACACAGTGGTATGGGGGGTGTGGAATAAGCCCTAAGCCCTCTGGGAGGCTCCCTACCTGCCAACCTATAGCAGAGATCAATGCAGGAAGTGATCCACCTGCCAATCATTTGCTTGGCTGCAGGTCTGCCAGGTGCGGCTTCAGCGTAGGTGACAAACAGCCATTGAACTTCTCCCCTAACTCCAGCCGTGCGCTCTTTGTAGTAATCAGGCGCTTTGCCTCAAGTCCAAAGTATGGGGCCTGTGTTTGGCCTCAGAGGTGCAATTCAGGAAGAATACTGGAAGAGTCATCACCTGGTCCAGGTAAAACTGACAACCTTCGGGAGGAACTTCTCGGGTTAGGGCACAGGACAACCTTGTCCCTGTGGAATAACAGGTAAGGAGACTCCACCGAGCATGCACAGAGCTCACTGATCCTTCTGGCTGACATGGTATCTACCAGGAAGGTGATCTTCCACGACAGGCGAGACATGTCACACCTGTGCATTGGTTCGAATGGCTTGTCTATGAGCTTTGCCAAAACCAGCAACAAGTCATACAGTGGTGGTGGTTCAAGAACCAGAGGGAAAATGTGATCTAGGCCTTTGAAAAAGAAATCAGGCCACCTTCTCCTGTGCCAGACTGCTGACCGGCTCACACCCGGTAAGCAGAGATGGCTGCTAGGTGCACCTTAACAGTCATCGACCGAAGTCCACCTTGGGAGAGAGACCACAGATAATCCAAAATGCTAGCCACTGGACAGGTTGAAGGGTCAAACTCCTTGCCCCGACACCAAATGGAGAATCCCTTCCATTTGAAGGCGTAGCATTTTCTGGTAGATTCTTTTCTAGATGCCTTAACTACAGAGAGGACATCTTCAGAGATGACCAAAGCCTGGAACTCTAGCCACTCAGGAACCAGGTTGTCAGGTGCAGAAATTGAAGGTCTGGGTGGAGTACCTTTCCCTGACTAAAAGCAAGTCTGGGCATTTGGGAAGACACCTCAGGAGCCTGTTGCTGAAGCGAAGGAGATCGGGCAGGGCCAGTCCAGGGCCACTAGGATCACCTGTGCCTTGTCCCTCCTGACCTTGAGAACCTTGTGGATCAAGGGAAGTTCAGAGAAGGTACAGAAGAGGCCTGGGGCCCATGGCCTCGAGAAGGCATCCCCATGCAGCGAGCCCTGCTGAGGCGGGGTGGGCACAATATAGCTTCAGCTTTGCATTCTCCCTAGAGGCGAACAGGTCCACCTGAGGGGTGCCCCACTGGGAGAACAGACAACTACCTCCGGATGGAGAGACCACTTGTGAGACACCTCACCCATCCAGCGGAGGGCATCTGCCAGCTGATTGGAGGCTCCTGCCACATGAATGGTTAGGAGATCTACCTCCAGGCTGCGCACGAGAGTTCATATGCAGTGGGCTTCCTTGCACAGGGACAGGAAGTGTGTTCCTCCTTGTTTGTTGAGGTAGTACATGGTCGTGGTGTTGTCCATCTGGTCTTGGACCACCTGACTCTAACAAACAGAGCGAAGGCCGTCAGTGCTGGCTGGACTGCTCGACCTCCAGCAGGTTGATGTGACATCGAGATTCCTCTGGAGTCCACAGCCCATGGACTCTGTGTTCCCCCAGATGGGCACCCCAGCCAATGAGCGGCAGTCATCAGGATGACCATCGACTCAAGGCAGAGAAATGGGATCCCTTCCTGCAAATGCTTTGGGACCAACAACCACTGGCAAGCGTCTCACATCCTCTGGGTCATGGTGACCAGCTGGTCGAAGTGACCTGGAGCCAAGACCACTGGCTGGCCAGCTCCCACTGCAAGGAGCGCAGATGCCAACAGGACCATTGGACCATGCTGGTGCAGGTCGCCATGTAACCCAGAAGGCGCAGGAAGTCCTGGGCAGGCCACAACTGCCAAACCAGAAATGATTGGGCAAAAGAGGAGAACATCTCCACCCTGCCCGCTGGGAGCCGGTCTCTGGCTCAGCAAGAGTGGCGCTCCACCCTGATGCCAATCACTTGCGAGGGCACAAGTTCCTACTTGGCCTCATTGACCAGAGGGCCAAGGTCTATGCAGGTCTGGAGAGCCAGGTACCTGGACCACTGCACCTCCTGCTTGGAGTGACCGGTTATCAGCCAGTCATCCAAGTAGGGGTACACTTGGACCCCTCAGCGCCTCAGGTAAGCTGCCACTACTGTTATGCATTTGGTGAAGACACTGGAGGCAGAGGAGAGGCAGAAAAGCATGACCTAAAACTCGTCAAGGGTTCCCTCGGCTCGGAAGCAGAGAAACCTTCAGTGGGCTGGACGGATTGGGACGTGAAAGAAAGCGTCCCGAAGATCACAGAGTAAAACCATATGTCTTGCTCCTAGAAGGTATGATCTGGAACAGATTAACATCTTGAAGGTGCGGGACCTGAGGAATTTGTTCAGGTCATTCAGATCTAGAATGGGGCGCAAGCCCCCCCCCCCCTTTCACTTTGGCACCAGGAAGTACCTGGAGACAAACCCTGGGTGTTCCAGAGGATCAGCAACTCAGCCCAACTTCTCCACAAGGAGGTCATGGTCAATGTCATCTCTAAGAACTGAACGAGTATCTGCAGATACCAAGTCCTCCCGTGGGGCATGGGCTCGGCTGGGAGAGTACTACTCGAACTATAGAGGCAGAACCTGACCTACCACTTCTAGAATCCACCTGTCCATGGTGACAGCAGACCAGGTGGAAAGAAAGTGGCAGAGCCGGCCCCCAAAGGAGGACCCAGGGGAGGCGTGATGGGCATGAGGGTAGCACCCCTCATCCAGGTACCGAGGAGGAGGATCCAGCTGAGAAGCCACTAGGTCCCTTCCCTCCAGGCTTTCGGACCACTGAGGCCACTGACTTGAGCTCTGGTCACCAGGACTGAGCCTACTGACCAGAGTGATGCTGGGCTGGTTTTGCCACAGGAGTGGAGGGCCGTAAGGATCCTTCGGGACAGATGTCAGAGTCCAAAGTGGCACTGGACTCTTGATACGCTGGAGGGGAACCTCCACACTGGGCCCAAACATGTTGTTCAAAAATGAGACGTCTGCCAGCTTGTGACGAGTGTCTGCCATAAAGGAAGAGATCCACAACCAAGCCTTACAGCACATGGCAATGGTGGCCACCACCAAGCGGGCACAGGAATCCCATATATCCAGAGCAGTCTGAAGTTGCTGTTTGGCCACAGCACAACCCTGGTCCCGGACCCGTTTGACCATAATCTGGAGGTCCACAGGAAGATGAGGAATCCCCCATCCAGAGAGGCCAGAAGGGCATGCGAGAAGTGTGTCATCACGATGGCCAAGCTTGCCTGACAGAGGCTGGGCAAGTAGGCAGCATAGACTTTTTCTTTTTTTTTTTTTTTTTTTTTTAAATCAGAGTGGTCCAATTTCCTGGATTACTTATCCGGTGGTCTGTCCGCATCCCTCGAATTACCCGCGTGCCGAAACATTAAGTCTGCCACAAACCCTTCAGCCAAAAAGTGCTCCATGAACCCCGAGATGGTACCGGTGGGCACCGCATATCTGCGGATCATCTGGGCAGAGGGCGCAGGGCAGGAGGTGGGGCACTGCCAAAGCTCCAGGGCAGGGTAGACAATGGCCTCGGCCACTGGGAAAGCCTCTGTCAGTCTCCCCTTGAACCAGAATCTGAGGGGAAAGCGAGACCACTTCTGGACAGGCTCCAACTGCATCCCCATGGACTCAGATAAGTCAGGGGATACCCACGAAAAACGTGGATCCTTCCTCAGTCGAAAGGTCCCCCACAGATTCCATGTCGATCAGATGGGAGTGCAGTACGGAATCCTCAGACTCAGAGGAATCTTCAACGAGCGGCCTACCACCCAAGTCACTACGGACCTGCCGCGGGTGGTCAGGTGTAAGAGTGACCGACAGCTGATGGGGAAGTCCCCGAGCTGGCCGAGACTCCTTGATCAGAGTACTTGTCAGTGGCTGATGGGGCGGCGGCTCCACCACAATTGGTGGAGAGGCCAACTTCAGCCAAACCGAGGTGGTCTGTACCAGCTCCGCAGGCAGAGAAACTGTCGACCGGCCCTGCCAGGGGCATTGGTGACTGCCTGTCGGGCGACAGCCAAGTGATGGCCGGTGGGGGAGCCAGGGTCAGCTTTGGACCAGACAACACCAACTCTTGCCACATCAGGTCTTCATAACATTGCAATGTGTGTCCCAGACCTTCTTTACTCGAGGACGAAGAAGACTAGTAGCAGTGGCGCCACTTCCCATGGTGCCAAGAGAGACCTGCTCGACCCAGAGGATGAGGAAGACCTCAACCTCGGCTGGCTGGTGTTCCGATGGGGGGGGGGGTCTCTGAGGGAACCGGGAGTGCCGTGCCTCCTCCTGGTCTAGGTTGGTGACCGGAGGGTCCAGCTCAGCAGGCTGAGCAGACTTAGATGGTCACTGGCAGGACCAGGGTCTTGAACAATGAGTTGTCGACCTCTTCGGATGACAACCGGTTGACTGGGTCGAGAAAAATCTCAGTCACATCGTCGGCCGGCATCTCGACCAGCTGGCCTGACTGGGACACCGTGAAGCCAGAGGCCAAGGCCACAGTTTTGAAAGTGGTCAAAACCTGGGATTCCCAACACAGAAAATGTTCCTGGTCTCAAGAACGTCGATGGAGAGTTCTACTTTTCTTTCCTGGACTCCTTGTGTGATCGAGAGCTGTGCAAACCCAAAGGGACCTCTCCCTTGGTTGGGAGAGACTGGCACAGCTCCTTGAAGGAGCCCGAATAAGTGGAGCCCAACTTGAGTGCAACAAAAGCCAAAGCCGAAGAGGACCATGCAGCGGCCTGAGCCGCCTCCTCCTTGAAAGCCTTAAGCTGCTTGGTAGACCCTGCACCGCGGAGACCACCCAATGGGCATCCTTGGATTTGAACGGCAGATATAGTTTTTCCGGGTGAAACAACTTCAGGCTGGTGATGCAGTCCTTGATGACTGATGTGTGAAACTACAGGAAAATATCACAAGCCTGGGGATCGTGCTCGTACCCCAGGCAGTAAACGCATATGGCGTGGGGGTTGGTACGTGACGACATCTGCCCGCATGGGCACCGACGAAATCCAGTCGAGGACATTTCATCCATAGCAGTCGCAACCGATAAACTGAAGACTAAAATCAAGAAAGTTTAAAGTTTTTGGAAGTAAATCTGAAGATATTTAGCGCTAGGACCTACCCAACGCAGGAATGGTAACGAGGGAACCTGCTTCTTCCAGCGGAAAGGAAGATTTGGTGTCATGCGGTGGAGCCAAGGGATATACTATCCCAGTGGGTGGGAGAAGCCAGCTTGAAGACTTTCTGGCAACTCTTAAAGGGGAAAGAAAACTGCCAGTAAGTGTGGAAAGAACATATCCACGTCCCTAGGAATGAGGGTTACTTTACTCGCCTGTCACCGCAGTTGTGGGAGTGGTATATGGTGTACATCTACACTGTAGCAGAATCCGTTCCCCTTTAAGAATGGCCAAAGGTCTTCAAGCTGGCTCCTCCCACCCACCTGGGCAGCATCCTCCTCGGCACTGCCCCATGATGTCAAATCTTGCACGCTGCAAGCAAGACAGGTATGCCACTTGCCAGGCAAGTTTGGGTGGGTTGTGTGAATGTACACCACCATATAAGACTACTACAAAGTACGGTTACACAAGAACTTACCATAACAGTAGATCTTCAGAGGACAGTCTCTTGCAGTAAGTCATTACTTCTGGGAGGTTCCACCAGGTGTAGCTGTCGCACAGCAGCTTCTTCTAGCAGTCTTCAATAGAGGCTGTCCACACATCACTTCCTGTGGATGTGTATAAAAGAGAGTGGGCGGCTCCCAGTACCCTATGTTCACTGCTGGCTTTGGCGAACATGGCCTGGGCCGAGGTAAATGAGGGCCATAAAACAGAATAGCGATCCAACCCAACGTCCTAAGTTGCAGATTCAAGGCAAGAAGGCATGGGGACAGAGGGCAGGGTAATCACTGCAAGAGACAGTCCTCGGAAGATCTACTGTTACTGTAAGTTCTTATGTAACCATACCATCTTCTACAGACTGGTCTCTTGCAGCAAGTCATTACTTCTGGGAAATTCCCAAGCAGTAAAATCCAAATGGAAGGGACATTGTGTGTGTGCTGGCATGTTTTAGGTGCAAAATTAAAATATTTTGCTTATAGCCTGTTTGGAATCGTTCTTTGGATCCCATGTGGTGATGTGTACCAGTGTTGCAGTTTTGCTACATGCAAGTACTTTTTTTTTTTGCATTTGGCACCATCCTTGCTTTTAGCCGCCTGCTTGTTTTGCAAATGGGAGGAAAGGCAAAGCCACATAAGCAAAGGTGCAAGAAAGGTCAACTTGAACCGCACGCACAGCAGCAGATAGGCCGAGGTGGGTAAGGACCAAAGTAGTCACTATGTCCTAACTCAAACCCGTCGGCAAAGACACGAGCCACAGGAGAGGTAAAATTGAACCGCACCCCCAGAGGTGGGGTGGGGTTAAGGACCAAAGGAACCACCATGTCCCAACTCAAACCCGTAGGTGAAGACATGTGGCATGATATAAACAGAACTGTAGATGGCCAGGCACAGTGATGCATCCAGATGAGAGGTCAACAGGCTCTGGCATAAAGGCAAATCCAGAAACATTTATGTAGAGCGGATCAGATAGCAGTAAAGGAGCACCAGGGAACACACATCCTGGATGGTCAGAAGGAACAACTGAAGGGCTCCAGGAGGGAGAGAAGCAGGAGTTCCAAACAGATCTGCAGGGAAGAGTAAAGCATCCAGTCCAGAAGCAAGCCTCCAAGCAACTGAAAGAGATCCCTGGGCGCCTCCGAGGCATGCAACAGGAGGCGGGGGACACTGAGAAAGTGACTTGGGGTGCAGCTCTGGGTCCCGCCCCACGTGAGGGATGGGAACGCCACAGGGGGCAGACAACCGCCCCCCCGGAAGCCCTACCACGGTCCCAAGAGACACCCCAGTAGGGGAGCCGGGAACGAGACGACCCAACCACCGGGCGTAGGGATGGTACCTGGGAGCAGGATAGAGGTCCTGAAGAAAACTGAAGAGCATGCCCCGAAGCCAGAAGGGAATCAAGGATGGCCTGAGCACCACAGCCAAACAACAGATTCCCAGAAAATGGGGCATTGGCAACAGACAGCCGGACATCGGGCGGCAAACTCGAAACCCGCAGCCAGGCGAAAGGCGATGCCGGTGGCCAAAAGGCAGGCCAATGCAGCAACTGCATCGAAGCACGCACGGAGCAGGTGACGTGCAAGAGAGGTCATGGCAGAGATCGGCCATCACGGGCAGCCACCCTGACGACCAAGTCTGCCACAGGGGTGGAGGACAAGTAGGAGTGGTCAGGAGGGGCACGGTAGAGCCAATCAGTGCCGCCTAGGGCAGGCTAGGCAGAGTCAGGACAAGACCAAACACGGGAGTGCATGTTAAAATACGCAAGAATCCAGGGCAGGACCACCAAGGCAGGCAGCCAGGTCCCGATGTAAGGAGTCCTGATTTGCAGCAGGGAAGTCAAAAGCATGCTGGATCTGCAGCATGAGCTCCATGAAGGATGGATGGGGGTGGGGGTTGGGAGAGATCCAGAGGGTCAAGTGGGGTGACCGCCATATGGGAGGATGTGAACCAAGGGAAGCAAGGACCCCAGGATTCCCACCAGGAACAACCTCTAGGAAGGGATCCTCCCTCCTGAAATCACCATAAAGGGAGTCCGCAGAAATGGGAACAGGGTTGGACCAAGTGGGAAGCGTCTGGTCCAGGCGCAAGTGCTCAGGCGATGGGGAGAGGGAACGGAACGAGGCCGGACCCCAACCCAGGCTCCACAGGACCTCCAGCACAACGAGGGCGATGCCCGGAGCATGTGACTGGCCCAAGGACGAAGGACACAAGGGCAGTATGAGGAAGAGGGCGGGTCAGCCCAGGAAACGTCGACCCTGAGCAGCGGAGGAAGGCACCCCTACCCATGTGGGCCGGGACAGGAGCAAGGGATGCAAGGCAAAGGCCATGCAGTAGGACCGAAGGCCCAGAAATAGACGCGCTTGAAGGGCGATGGGGGAACCCTTGAGGATGCCACCTGCAGGGACAAGCAGGGGCACAGGAAGGGAGGGGCCCAAGCAGGGGAGTCCTGGGTGGGTGTCCCCACGCTCACGAGGGAACGAGGAGAGGGCCCTCAGTCGATGGTGGAAATCAGCCCAGTCGATGAGGGAGCAAAAGGAAGCCTCCCAGTCAACGGGAGAAGCCAGCCCGTCAACGAGGCCTGCAAGGCATGCAGCCCCGTCAATGGGAGAGTCTGCCCAGTTGATGGAGAAAAGGGCTCAGTCGATGAGAGAACAGGAGAAACATGTTCCATCGATGGGAGAGGAGCTCCCATCAACACAAGAGATTAAAGAATATGCGACGTCGACAGGGGAAGCATCCCCGTCGATGAGGAATGTGCCGTCGACAGAAAACAAGCCTAGTCAATGGGACAAGGCCCGATGAGACAAAAAGCCCATCAGGCTCAGTAGACCGGGGGGGGCCAGCCCCGTCGATGAGGAAGGAACAGTCGATGACGGAGGAGCCATCATCGGCAGAGCAAGAGGGAGTGTGAATCCCTCTCCCTCCTACCTCTGGAACAAGAGCCCTTGGCGGGGAAGCCTTTAAGGCAACCCCCCCTCCACCCCGAGGTCCATTCCAGCCTGGCTGAGCTGTGGCAACCATGAGGAAAACCCAGGAACCAGAAAGAAGTGCCAGGGCTGGGGGACAGCAGGTGTACCGTGCACACTAATGGAACACTGGGCCTGCTGTAGAAGAAACGTGCTTTGCCAAGAAGCTCCAGATCCAGCCAGAAGGCTGGAGTCAGGGAGCAGCAGGGGTACTGTGAGTGGGTCACAGGCCTGCTATGGAAGTCTGGGGGTGCTTACAGCAAGTCCTAGGTCCCAGAATCAAAGGAAGACAATCGGTTCAAGTTCAAGTCAAAGACTGCAACCCAGGAGTTGAGGAGAACAGACTGCGAGCAGAAGCTGGCAAGAAAATGAACAGAGGGTACTGGGGGCCACCCACTCACACATCCACAGAAAAGTGATGTCGTGTGGACAGCATGCATGGAAGATGTCTAGAAGAAGCTGCCATGCAACAGCGACACCTGGTGGAACCTCCAAGAAGTAATGACTTACTGCAAGAGACCAGTCCGTATAAAATCTGTGGTTACAGGCAACTAACCCTCATTTGTAGGGACATGGCTATCTTATACTATCCACACTCTGGCAGACTCCTAGCAGTTCTCCTGTGGGAGAGAGCAAGGCACACACCCCTTACTCTGGGAAAAGTGATTGGAGAACAGAGGCCCCAAGACCAGCATCCCAGCGTGACTCAAGGTCAATGTGGTAATGGGAGAGGCGGTGAGTGCGGACTTCCAGGCAGCAGCCCTGTAGATTTCCTGGATAGGGACATCCCTGGAAGCATCCACCGAGGCAGCGGTAAGTCTGGTGGAATGAACCCTAAGCCAAACTGGAGACTCCCTACCAGCCAACCTATAGCAGATGTCTGGCAGCTAAGTGGATGATTGGCAGGTGGATAGTCTCCTGCATAGCCTGCCATGTGCTGCTTCAGCGTAGGTGACGAAGGAGCTGGTGAACCTCTCTCCCTTAACTCTAGCTGTACACTCCTAGTAGCAGGTGAGTGCTCGCTGCAGGTCCAACGTGTGGAGCCTGTGCCTGGCCTCAGAGGATGGCTTGGTAAAGTAAACATGAAGACTGAGCACCTGGTTAAGGTGAAATTCAAACAACCTTTGGGAGAAACTTCGGGTTGGGGCAGAGGACAACCTTATCCCTGTGGAACAACGGGTAAGGAGACTCCACCAAGAGCGCCTGGAGCTCGCCAATCCTTCTGGCAGAAGTGACAGCTGTCACAAACTCGCTCAGCCAATCAGCCCTCTACTCCCAAAGTGCCAACCTCTGAGCGTATGATTTGCGTACAGTGAACAGAACAAGGTAACCCTCTTGTCTGTTTTGTGGGTTCAAGTCACCTTAGTCTCAAGCTCCGGAGGGATTCAAACTGATAACCTCTTGTTAGCGTACCCAATTATCAGGCTCGGCTAATTCTGTCTTCGGGGGGCCAGATATCTTTGCCTACGGGCACCCAACCAGGTCTTTCAAATGAACCCTCAGAACTCTATGCAAGACTTTAGAGAACTCTATCCGTTTCCCAGTTTGGTATATCAATAAGCTTAAAATTCAGCGTCACTTATAGCCACTCTAAGCTCTACTTAAATAAACAGAAATGTCAAGGCACTCCAAGCAGTTTCCGTTGTAAAATATATCTTTACTTTAAAATATCAAAACAGAATAAACAGAACAAATATCCCAAACACATACAATCTTAAAAAACAAAACAGGTTTTTAAAGGTATAAACTAAGCTCTCTTATCCACATAATACTTCTCTCCTACAGTGCTGCTGTCCTTCTCTCAGTCAGAAATACTGTCTTGTGCGTCTCTGTCAAGGTTCTCAACAATTAAACACAGTTCTGAGCCAGCCTTCTCTGAGGTCACCAAACTACACCTTGGTATAACAAAAATATATAAAATGAACACAGGATGTCCAAATAAAATAATTAAAAAACATAAGAGGTGACCTCACTGACTTTTCTCTCCTCAGGTTAACCAAACAAAACTGGTTTGTGCTCTGCTACACATACATCTCAAAAGTTTCTTTGATCTAAGTCACTGTATTCAAAGCAAAAGTGTATTTCCCCCTTTATTCCCGTCTGGGCCTTGGAATCTACACCTCAAAGGTCTCTCTGATGTAATTCAAGGGTCCCCCGGGAATGTATATTTGGCCTTCCAAATTCGTTTGGGTCCTGTTTAACCCAGCCATCAACCTCTGATGAAATGAGCTGGTTCCTGGAAGGTTATTCATAACCCATGCATGCTCTTTCCATATGACACCTAGAGCAAAATCAAAGGATTCCCCTTGGGATGCCATGAATGGCTAATTTCATTTCCTGGGATCAAAGCAAATTTAACATGCTAATTGAACCTCAGATCGCTGTAGTTTAAGTACCTCCTGTCCTTTGAACTTATCCTTGGGGGTTTTTGGATGTGTCAGTTCAGCAAGACTGTGGGTCTTCTGACTGCCCTTCCCATTACATTTTATATGTAATAAAAAAAAAATTAGATACAGCACTCAGAGCTGGCTGTCTACGTCACAATAGCAACCAAGATGGTGGTCCTCCATGACAGGTGGGAGATGTAATACCTAGCATTGGTTTGAATGGCTTGCCCTCTAGCATCGCCAATGCCAGCAACAAGTCTCAAGGTGGTGGTGGTGGTTCACACAACAGAGGAGAAATGCGGTCAAGGCCCTAAAAGAAGCGCCTGACCACCTTCTCCTGCGCCATCATCGGCATGCCAGCTCGCACCCAGTTTGCAGAGATGGCTGCTAGTTGCACCTTGGGCCAGATAGAGAGGGACCACAGGCAGTCCAGGATGCTCGCCACTGGGCAGGACAAGGGGTCCAGCTCTTGCCCTGACAGCAAATGGAAAACATTCTGAACTCTAGCCACTCAGGAACCAGGCCACCAGGTGCAATGAATGAAGGTCCAGATAAAGGATCATCCAGAGAGCACGAAAGTAAGTCTAGGTGGACAGGGAGACACCAAAGAGGCCTGCGGGTGAGGCAGAGGAGATCAGGGTACCAGTACTGGCATGGCCAGTCCAGAGCCACCAAGATTACCTGTGCCTCGTCTCTCCTCACCTTGATCATTACTCTGGATCAAAAGGGAGGGAAGGCGTACATGAGGCTCAGAGTCCAAGCCCTCACGAAGGCATCCCCCACCAATGGTCTGCACTAGCCTGAATTTGGGGGCTCGATCCCCTACATGGGATGAGCTTCCCAAATCAGTTCACTCCTCATAGACCCTAGACAGCCTTTCGGAGTTCTGATTCTTGGCTCCGGCCCTATGTATGATTTTCAAATCATACCCTTGTAAAGCAAGACTCCATCTGAGCAGTCTGCCATCGTTTTTCCCCATCTGTGTCAGCCAACCTAGGGGGCTGTGGTCAGTCTGCACCACAAAAGGATGCCCATACAAGTATGGCTCCAGTTTCTTTAGGGCCCACACTATGGCAAGACACTCCTTTTCCACAGTGGAGTGCGCTTGCTCCCTAGGAAGCAGTTTTTTTTACTCACGTAGGCAATAGGGTGGTCCCTCCCTTCGTTGGATGTCTGGCTTAGTACTGCCCCAATACCCACGTCTGAGGTGTCCATCTGAACTATAAAAGTTTTGCTATAGTCTGGACTGGTAAAAACAGGAGCACTGCACAGAGCCTCCTTCAGTTTGGTAAAGGCTTCCTCATAGGCTGGGCCCCAGGTTATTTTCCTTGGCATTTTTTTTCTTTGTCAGGTCAGACAGGGGAGCAGCCAGGGCACTGTAATTAGGTACAAACTTTCTGTAGTACCCTGCTGTCCCTAGAAAGCTCCTGACCTGCTTCAGAGTTTCTGGCCTGGACCACGCCTGGATCACCTCTATCTTTATTTGGCTAGGACGGAGCTGTCCTTGGCCTACCACATGTCCGAGGTATGCCACTTCCCCCATGGCCACCTGGCACTTCTCTGCTTTGACAGTGAGCCCGGCCCTCTATTCTGCCCAGCACTTCCCTAAGGAGTGAAAGGTGTTCCTCCCAGCTGGTGCTGAGGATGGCAATGTCATCCAGGTACACCACGGCGTACTTCTCAGCACCATTCAACACCTGGTTCACCAACCTTTGGAAAGTGGCCAGGGCGTTATTCATTCTGAAAGGAATTATTTTGAACTCAAATAAGCCTATTGGAGTGATGAGGGCTGACCTCTCCCTAGCTCTGTCCGTCAACTCTACCTGACAATACCCCTTTGTCAGGTCAATGGTCATAAGGTAGGTCCCCCCAACTTGTCCACGAGTTCATCCATCCAGGGCATTGGGAGAGCATCTGCCTTTGTGACAGCATTCAGTCCACGATAGTCTACACAGAATCAAGTCGAGCCATCTGGCTTGGGTACAAGGACTACGGGTGAGGCCCAGGGACTGTGGGATCTCTGGATTACCCCTAAATCAAGCATCTCCTCCACTTCCCTCCCAATGTCCTTTTGGACAGCTTCTGACACCCGATATGCTGTCCGCCATATCGGAGTCTGTGTCCCTGTCTCCACATAGTGTGTCACTAAGGGGGTTAGTCCAGGTTTGGCGCTAAACAAGGGGGCAAAGTCTGCTAAAAACTTCCCTCACTTTCTGGATCTGGTCTGGGTTCACCTGGGGAGACCATTTTACTGCCTCCACAGAGGACTCTCACTTACTTTCTTCCAGCAAGTCCAGAAGAGGGTCTCCTTCGTCCGTCCCCTCCCCATGACTACACAGTGCAAACACCATGTCAGCCCTATTTGCATATGGCTTCATCATGTTGACATGGTACATCCTTTCTGTCTATCTACTGTCAGGTAATTCCACAATGTAGTTTACGTCATTTACCTTCCTAACCACTTTGTACGGTCCTGCCCACTCAGCTTGCAGCTTGTCTTTCTGGACTGGAATAAGGACCATGACTTCCTCACCCACAATGTACAAGCAAGCTCTGGCTCTGTGGTTGTACCACACCTTTTGTTTCTGTTGGGCAGCTGCCAGGTTGCTCTGGGCTATCCCCATAAGCTCCTTCAGCCTTTCCCTAAACCCAAGGACATAATCCACAATGGGAGTTCCTTGGGTGGCGTGCTTGCCTTCCCAGTCCTCCCGGATCAAGTCTAGGGGCCCACGTACCCGGCGTCCATATAAGAGTTCGAAGGGGGAAAATCCTGTTGACTCTTGGGGCACCTCCCTGTATGCAAACAGGTGGGGAAGGTATTTCTCCCAGTCCCTCCCATGCTCTTCAGTAAACACCCGGAGCATTGACTTTAGGGTACCATCGAAGCGTTCCACAAGCCCATTGGCTTGTGGGTGATACGGTGTCATGCATCTCTGCACCACCCCACACTTCTTCCATAAACATTTCATTAGGTCCAACAGGAAGGAACACCCTCAAACGGTGATTACCTCCTGCGGAAACCCAACACGGGAGAAAATCCCAAGCAAGGCATCTGTCACTGTCTCTCCGCAGAGAGGATATGGCGACTGCCTCTGGGTACTGGGTAGCATAATCCACCACAGTCAGGATGAATCTTTTCCCTAAGGAGCTGGGGGTATTTTAAGGCCCCACAATATCCATTCCCACCCTCTGGAATGGCTCCTACACTATGGACAAGGGGATCAGGACGGCTTGGGTTTTCTTGCCTGCCTTCCCTATTTCTTGGCACCGGTGACCAGACCTGCAATACTCCTTCACCTGCTGGGTGAAGTTAGGCCAGTACAAATTCTGGGCCAACGGCTGCATTATGCACGCGATTCCCAGATGACCAGACAAGGGAATATCATGGGCAACCTTGAGCAACTGCTCACGATATCCCTGGGGAATGACAAGCTGGCTGCCTAGCATCCCTCCCTCGGTCTGTACTGCCTGGGTATACACAAGTCCATTTTCCCAGTAAACCTTATGTCTGCCGTCACCTCCCTGTGCACCGTCCGAGTCTGTCCAAGCCCTCAGCTTCTCTAAACTAGGATCACTCCTTTGAGCAGCTGCGAACCCCTCACACCTTCTCAAGGCATGGGACAGGTACCCTTCAGTCACTAAACTAGGGTCCCTAGCACTAGCGTCAGGGCCCTCAGGATCACGGTCAATCCCAACCCTCTGACAAGAGGTCACCCCTCCCTCTTCGGAGTAACCCTCTGTAGCTGTGTGGTTACTTGCTACTGGGGAAAATTCTACCCTCTTTTTATCAGTCTCCCCCTCTGGAAACACAGGCTGGGGAACCAGCCTCTCAGTATCTTCCCCAATGGCTTCCGGGGGGCTCAGGGAACTACAATTTTCCCTGGCCGCTTGACTACGGGTAACTGCACATACCACCCCCTGCTGGAGACTGTTACCCAGAATCACATCCACTGCTAATGTGTTAGCTACAGCCACCTGTTGCACAGTTCCCCCCGTTTCACCCCAGTCCAGGAGAACACTGGCCAGTGGCAATGTTTTCTCTTCACCCGCAAAGTCCTGTATAGTCATGTATTTACTGGGTATAAGCTGACCAGGCTGTACCAGATCCCCTTTACCAATGTCAGGGATGCCCCTGTGTCCCTTTACCCCTGTGTCTGTACGCCATTTACCATGACTGGATGCACGTGTTCCTTCACGTTCACTGGCATGCTTCCAGAGACACACAAAGAAACACACTTCCTTTCTGGTACTACTTTGCGTATTATTGCTTGCCCTTCTTGGACACTGTCTGGCAATGTGCCCAGTTTCTTTACATAACCAACAAACATTTCTTACTTCAGAGAAATCTTTTCTTTGAAACCTGGGGCTAACTGGTTTCGTGGAGGCAGGAGGGTTTAGCTGCCCTGAAGCGCTGTTTTCTGCGCTGCCACACTCCGCCCCATTCGCCTCAGAGCAGGTCTGCTCTTGGCATAGCGGTCTGAGAGTTCAGCAGCCTCTTGCACTGTTTTTGGATCTCGGTCCTCTAGCCAGGTTTTAACTCTGCTGGGCATGCCCAATAAAACTGTTCTAATAAAATCACATTTTCAATTTTATCAACAGTGCTTGCCTCAATTCCTTCCCACCAACGTTTTAAAAACTGACGTTTCGTGGCTAGCTCCTCGTAGCTCATATCAGGGCTCCTCCTGAGCTTACGGAATTTAGCTCTGTATGATTCAGCAGTTAATTCAAACTTTTCTAACAGTGCAGCTTTTAACTTGCTGTAATCATTGCTGTCTTCACTGTCCATTTGACCCAATGCATAGCGAGCTTTTCCTGTAAGTAGCGGGGATAGCTGGAAGCTCCAGGACTCTAGGAATTTTAGCCTGAATACAAACTTTTTAAAAAGAATTTAAAAAGGCATCCATATCCTCCCCTTCCTTAAACTCCGCTATTAATTTGGAGTTCAATTTGTAACCCAGTCCTGCAGTCCCAGTTAAACCCAAGCCACTTACCTGCCCTGGTGCCGCTGGTTGGAGTCGTAGCTTCTCCAGTTCGCATTGCCACTGGCACTCCTCTCTCCTCTGCCTCTGCATTCTTGCTCTTCTCTGCCTCTCGCTGACGCTCACGTTCCTCATGGTCTGCCTCCTTCTGTTGTCGCTCTGCCTCACGATCCGCCTCTCTCTGTTGTCGCTCTGCCTCCAGTTTCATCCTGCGCAACTCAATTTGCAGTTTACGTACCTCTGGATTCAGGATACTGGTGACCATCCCGCTGCTGTGGCCCTTCACTGACAGTGGCCCTGCTGTCCTCCTCACTGGCTGCTATTTCTGCCACAAACGAGGTCTGGTCCCCTTCAGTCACGGTCTGACTCCCTGCTCTGGGTATCTGCTACAGTCAGGGCATCTATGAGGTTCTGCTTACTGGCTTTCACCCCAACCTGGACTCCCCTGTCCCCGCACAACTGCTTTAAGAAATCTACAGTGTGCCTGCTGTAGTCGGAAGCCATTTTCTTTGACTGTGCTAATCTGACTGGCCCTTTAGAAAAAAAAAAAAATGGGTAGGAACTTAACTGTAAGTCAAGGGATATAGTCTGCTTTCCTTTTGAAATAAAACACTGCCTTTCTTTTTTCCAAGTGCGCTAAACTGTCTCAAGCTAACCCACTGTACAATGAAGCTTATACCACCAAACTTTTTATGCCACTGCTGCCAACCAATCTGCCACAAACTCGCTCAGCCGGTCAGCCCTCTTCTACTAAGTGCCAACTCTGAGCGTATGATTTGTGTACAGTGAACAGAACAAGGTAACCCTCTTGTCTGTTTTGTGGGTTCAAGTCACCTTAGTCTCAAGCTCTGGAGGGATTCAAACTGATAACCTCTTGTTAGCGTACCCAATTATCAGGCTCAGATAATTCTGTCTTCGGGGGCCAGATATCTTTGCCTACGGGAATCCAACCAGGTCTTTCAAATGAACCCTTAGAACTCTATGCAAGACTTTAGTGAACTCTATCCATTTCCCAGTTTGGTATATCAATAAGCTTAAAATACAGCGTCACTTATAACCACTCTAAGCTCTACTTAAAAATAAATGTCAAGGCACTCCAAGCAGTTTCCATTGTAAAATATATCTTTACTTTAAAATATCAAAACAGAATAAATACAAAACAAATATCCCAAACACATACAATCTTAAAAACATAACAGGCTTTTATAGTACAAACTAATCTCTCTTATCCACATAATACTTCTCTCCTACTGTGCTGATGTCGTCCTTCTCTCAGTCAGAAATATTGTCTTGTGTGTCTGTCAAGGTTCTCTCAGCAATTAAACACAGTTCTGAGCCAGCCTTCTCTGAGGTCACCAAACTCCACCTTGGTGTGACAAAAAATACAGGTTACTCACCTGTAACAGGAGTTCTAGGAATGGTATATGTTCATCCACACTGTCTGGCAGGTTTCTTGCCGCTTTAAATCTTGCTGGAAGGTCTTCAAGCTGGCTCCTCCCACCCACCCAGGTAGTAAAACTCTGGCTCCGCCCCATGACGCCAGATCTAGTCGCATGGAAGCCAGGTTGTGCGGCCGGCCGGGAGGTCAGGTGAAATGTAGGATGAACAAATAACCATTCCTAGAACTCCTGTTACAGGTGAGTAACCTGTATTTTAGGGACATGGATATGTTGTTCATCCACACTGTCTGGCAGACTCCTAGCAGTTCTCCGGGAGGAGGGAGGCAAGGCGCACACCCCCTACTTAGGAATAATGACTGGAGAACCGAGGCCCCAAAACCAGCATCCCGGCGTGACTCAAGGTCGATGTGGTAGTGGGTGATGAAGGTGTGTGCTGACTTCCAGGTAGCAGCCCTGCAGATTTCCTGGATAGGGACATCCCTGGAAGCAGCCACCGATGCAGTGGTATGGCGGGTAGAATGAGCTCTTATCCATCTGGGAGGCTCCATGCCCGCCAACCTATAGCAGAGATCTATGCAGGAGGTGACCCACCTGCCTATCGTCTGCTTGGCTGCAGGTCTGCCAGGTGCAGCTTCAGCATAGGTGACAAACAGCTGGCGAACCTCTCCCGAACTTCAGCCGTCCGCCTCCTTATAATAGCGAAGTGCTCTTCTAGGGTCCAGCATGGAGCCATATTCGCCTCCTAAGTGTGATTGGGTAGAACACCAGCAGAGTTAACACCTGGTTAAGGTGAAACTCCGACACCACCTTCGGAAGGAATTTCGAATGGGGGCGCAGGACAACCTTGTCCCTGTGGAAGACCAGATAAGGAGACTCAATGGAAAGCTTCTGACGCCTCCCCATCCTTCTGGCTGATGTGATAGCCACCAAGAAGGCGGTTCTCCACGACAGGTGAGAGATGTCACCTGCATCGGTTCGAATGGCTTGCCCATGAGCTTAGCCAATACCAGCAGTAGATCCTACGGAGGTGGAGGTTCTCGCACAGGAGGGGATATGTGATCAAGGCCTTTGAGAAAGCGCCCGACCACCTTCTCCTGCGCCGACTGCTTACCGGCCCACGCCCGGTAGGCAGAGATAGCTGCCAGGTGCACCTTAAGGGTTGTCAACCAAAGCCCTTGCTGAGAAAGGGACCACAAGTAGTCCAGATTGCTTGCCAAGGAACAAGAAGAAGGGTCCTGACCCTTATCCTGACACCAAAAGGAGAATCTCTTCCATTTGAAGGCGTAGCATTTTCTGGTTGACTCCTTACGGGATGCCTCAACGACGTTGAGGACCTTATTGGAAAGGCCCAAGGCCTGGAACTCTAGCCGCTCAGGAATCAGGCCGTCAGGTGCAGGGACTGAAGGTCCGGATGGGATACCTTCCCCCTGACTGAGATCAGGTCCGGGCGGGCTGGAAGCCACCTCGGGAGCCCGGAGCTGAGACTGAGGAGATCTGGATACCAGAACTGGCAGGGCCAGTCTGGGGCTATCAGAATCACCTGCGCCTTGTCCCTCCTCGCCTTGAGAAGCACCTTGTGGATCAAGGGAAATGGGGGAAAGGCGTAGAAGAGGCCCAGGGTCCACGGCCTCAAGAAGGCATCCCCCTGCAGCGAGTCCTGCTGAGGCGGGTGGGCATGAAACAGTCTCAGCATCGCATTCTCCCTGGAGGCAAACAGGTCTGCCTGAGGCGTGCCCCAGTGGGAGAAGAGATCTTGTGCTACCTCCGGCAGGAGAGACCACTCGTGAGACGCAGCCCCTATCCGGCTTAGGGCATCGGCCAGGGTGTTGGAGGCTCCTGCAACATGAATGGCGAGGAGATCCGCCTCCAGGCTGCGCACGAGAGACCAAATGCGGAGAGCTTCCCTGCACAGAGGCATGGAGCGCGTCCCGCCCTGGCGGTTTAGGTAGTACATGGTCGTGGTATTGTCCGTCTGGACCTGAACTACTTGACCCCGTGAGAAACGGAGGAAGGCGGTGAGGGCTAGATGAACCCCTCGAAGCTCTAGCAAGTTGATATGACATCGGGACTCCCGAGGGGACCAGAGGCCGTGCGCTCTGTGCTCTCCCAGATGGGCACCCCAACCCATCAGAGGCGCATCGGTCGACAGAGAGAGACAGTCAGCTCGAGGCGGACAAACGGGATGCCCTCCTGCAGATGTGCTGGAACGGTCACCACTGGAGAGCATTCCACATCCCGTGGGTCACTGTCACTAGCTGATCCAGCGGATCGAAGTGCTGTGACCATTGGCTGGCCAGTCCCCATTGAAGGGGACGCATGTACCAGCAGGCCCAACGGACCACGCTGGTGCAGGCCGCCATGAGGCCCAGGAGGCGCAGGAAGTCCCGGGCAGGGCGCGACTGCCTAACCTGAAATGACTGGGCAAAGGAGGAAAGAACCTCGGCCCTGTCCGCCGGGAGCCATGCTCTGGCTCGCAGTGAGTCAAGCTCTGCCCCAATGAATTGGATCACCTGCTTTGGCACGAGTTCCAACTTGGCCTCGTTGATGAGGAGGCCAACCTGAGAGCAAACCTGGAGGGCCAGATCTCTGGACCGCTCCACCTCCGCTCTGGAGGGGGCTGCATCAGCCAGTCGTCCAGGTAGGGGTACACCCAGACCCTTCAGCCTGCAGGAATGCTGTCACTACTGCCATACATTTGGTGAAGACCCTGAGCTAGGGAAGGTCAAGGGCATGGCCCGAATCTGTAAAGGGATCCCTCCGCCTGAAGTGGAGGAATCTGGTGGGACGGACGGACTGGGACGTGAAAGAACGTGTCCTGAAGGTCCAGAGAATAGAACCACACACCTCGTTCCAAGGATGGGATTATCTGAGCCAGAGTGACCATCCTGAAGGTCCGAGACCTTAGGAACCTGTTCAGGTCGAGAATGGGGCGCCAGCCCCCTGTCTGTTTTGGGACCTGGAAGTACCTGGACACAAACCCCGGGTCTGGAGGAGGATCCGCCACCTTCCTGATCACCTCTTTTCGAGGAGCAGGGCAATATTGGCTCGACGAGCGCGACAAAGAGGCTGCAGACCTGAGCGCCTCGGAGGGGCGACGGTCTGAAGGGCGGGCCTGGGCCTGCTCGAACTCCAGGGCAGGCCCTTTCCTACCACCTCCAAAACCCAATGGTCCGTGGTGATAACTGACCAAGCCGAAAGGAAGTGGTGGAGCCGTCCCCCCATGGGGGGAACCCAGGGGGGAGTGATGAGGCTGGGGGCGACACCCCTCAACCTGTCACTGGGCAGGCTTAGAGGAGGAACCGGCCGAGGGACCTCCTAGGCCTTTACCTCCCTGCTTCCTGTTGGAGGAAGCTGCGGGCTTGGGTTTGGGATGCCATGCGCTAACCTGCTGGCCCTGGTGCTGGTGGGCCGGATGTCCCGCAGGCGCAGAAGGATGAAAGGACTTGTGCTGCTGCTGTCGGCGGCCTTTGTCCTTCTGGGCAGAGGTGACCGAGTCCAAAGTGGAATTGGACTTCTCGATCCGCTGGAGGCGACCTTCCACTCCAGGGCCAAAGAGGTCGGTCCCCAAGAAGGTGACATCCGCCAGTTTGTGCTGGGTATCCGCCGTGAAAGTGGATATCCTCAGCCATGCCCTGCGGTGCATGGCCACCGCGGCCACAACTGATCTGGCACAGGAGTCTCCGATGTCCAGAGCCGTTTGGAGCTGCTGCTTAGCCACTGCCCTACCCTGGTCCCGCGCATCTGCCGGACCGCTGTCTGCAGTAGAAAGCCTGGAGATGAGGATCACCATCTAGGAGCCCATGAGGGCATGGGAGAAGTGTGCCATCAGCACGGCCGAGCTGGCCTGGTGGAGGCCAAGGGAGGATGCAGCATACACCTTGCACCCTGCATAGTCCAGCTTTTTGGACTCCTTGTCGGGGCTTGTCCACATCCCTAGCGTTCCTGGAACGCTGGAAAACGCTGTCGGTGACCAACCCCTCGGCAGAGGGGTGTTCTGAAAAAATGGGCAAAGAGCCGGTAGGGACCGCATACTTCCTGGCCATCCTGGCCGAAGGCGCAGGACAGGAAGCAGGCCGCTGACAGAGCTCCAAGGCTGGGCCAACAATGGCTTCAGCCACCAGAAAGGCCTCTGTGAGTGAATCCCCTCGGTCCAGTATCTCCGTCAGGGGATATTTGGCCTACTTGGAAACAGGCTCGAGCTTCATCCCGGTGGACTCCGAGATGAGTCGAAGCAAACCCATGAAGGACGATGGGCCTTCGTCCATCGACTGGCCCCCGGACTCCCAGTCAATGGGCCTGGAGAACAGGGAGGAGTCGTTGGACTCAGAGGAGTCCGCGAACAGCTGCCTGGGGCCTGAGCCACCCTCCACTTGCCAAGGACGGTCGGGAGTGAGGGTGACCGACAACCTGTGGGGCAGACCCTGACCCGATAGAGAGTCCTTGGTCGGCGCCCCAGATTTCGGTTGCGGAGGCGAAGGTTCCACCACAATCGGTTGGGCAGCTGGTTTCGGCCGAACAACCGGCCCAGGTTTGGGCACCTCGGCCACAGCGAGGGGTTGTTTCGGCTGCTCAGGTGACAGCCACTTGATAGCCGGGGAAGGCGACGGCTTGTTCCCAGACAGAAGTAACTGCTGCCACATCAGGTTCTCATAGCATTGACGCAATTTGCGCCAAAGCTGCTCCTCTTCAGAGGAGGAAGACGAGGACAAGCAGCGGCGCCGCTTACCTCTGTGCCGAGACCGCCGAAGTCTGTGGGATCGGCTGGACCGAGATGATGTCCGAGGATGGGTCTGGGAAGGGGCGGGGGACACCTGCTCTTCCCTCAGCTCAGAAGCCTTAACCGGGGACTGCGGCACCGGAAGCGCAGGCAAGTCCTCGGTCTCCACCGGGGGGAACCGGTGAAGAAGGGTTGTCTGCTTCACCAGTTGACAGCCCAGCCGACGGGTCGAGAAAAATCTCGACCGCGTTGATGGGTGTCTCGGCCGGCTGGCCTGACGGGGACGCCGTGAAGCCAGCGGCCTTAGCCGCAACCTCGACCGAAGTAGAGTGTCGACTGTCTGGGGAAGGGGACCTCTCCCGCTCCCACGAATGCAGACGATGGGACTTACCCTTTGAGTCCTTTTTGGACTGAGAGGAATGTCCCAATGGCCCCTCTCCCTTTGGGGAAAGGGACTGGAAAAGCTCCTTGAAAGAAGCTGAATACGAGGTACCCAGTGAGAGCACGATAAATGCCACAACCTAGGAAGCGGATGATGCGGCCTGTGCCGCCTCCTCCTCAACGGCGATCATCTGTTAGAGTTGCTCAGCCGAGCCAGCCGCCGCGGTAACCGCCCAACAGGCCTCATTCGACTTAACCGGTTGGTAGCGCTTCTCGTGGCACCCAAGCTGTAACCGGGCAGCGCAATCTTTCAGGACGCTGGCCGAAAACGAACGGCATGACTTGTAGGCCTGCGGGTCGTGTTCTAGGCCGAGGCAGTAGACGCACGTGGAGTGCGGGTCCATCCTGGACATCTTCTGCCCACAAGGGCACCGCCGAAATCCGGGAGTCGATTTGTCCATCGCAGCCGCGAGGGAGAAACTTGACCGAAGTCTTGAAAATTTTAAAATAAGTTTTGGGCAAACCGAAAGATTAGGATCCAGTCTACACTTAGAGCGTTAAGGAGGGAACCTCAGCTTCCAAGCGGTAAGAAAGATCTGGCGTCATGGGGCGGAGCTGAGAGTTTTACCACCCGGGTTGGTGGGAGGAGACAGCTTGAAGACCTTCCAGCAAGATTTAAAGTGGCAAGAAACCTGCCAGACAGTATGGATGAACAACATATCCATGTCCCTAGAATCTGTATTTTATATAACACAGGATGTCCAAATAAAATATTTAAAACACATAATAGGTGACCTCACTGACTTTCCTCTCCTCAGGTTAACCAGACAAAACTGGTTTGTGCTCTGCTACACATACATCTCAAAAGTTACTTTCATCTAAGTCACTGTATTCAAAGCAAAAGTGTATTTGCCCCTTTAATCCCATCTGGGCCTTGGAACCTACACCTGAAAGGTCTCTCCGGTGTAATTCAAGGGTTCCCCGTGAACGTATATTTGGCCTTCCAAATTCGTTTGGGTCCTGTTTGGCACAGTCATCAACCTCTGATGAAATGAGCTGGTTCCTGGAAGGTTATTCATAACCCATGCATGCTCTTTCCATAGGACACCTAAAGCAAAAATCAAAGGATTCCCCTGGGGACGCCATGAATGGCCAATTTCATTTCCTGGGATCAAAGCAAATTTAACATGCTAATTGAAACTCATATCTCTGTAGTTTAAATACCTCCTGTCCTTTGAACTTATCCTTGGTTTTTTTTGGATGCATCAGGTCAGCAAGACTGTGGGTCTTCTGACTGCCCTTCCCATCACATATTTTATATGTGATAAAAAAAAAAAAAATTTAGATACAGCACTCAGAGCTGGCTGTCTACGTCACAATAGCAACCAAGAAGGTGGTCCTCCATGACAGGTAGGAGATGTAACACCTGGCATCGGTTCAAATGGCTTGCCCTCGAGCATCGCCAATGCCAGCAACAAGTCTCAAGGTGGTGGTGGTTCACGCACCAGAGGGGAAATGTGGTCAAGGCCCTAAAAGAAGTGCCCAACCACCTTCTTCTGCGCCATCATCGGCATGCCAGCTCTCACAGTGTTTGCAGAGATGGCTGCCAGTTGCACCTTGGGCCAGACAGAGAGGGACCACAGGCAGTCCAGGATGCTCACCACTGGGCAGGACAAGGGGTCCAGCTCTTGCCCTGACACCAAATGGGAAACATTCTGAACTCTAGCCACTCAGGAACCAGGCCACCAGGTGCAATGAATGAAGGTCCGGATAAAGGATCATCCAGAGAGCACGAAAGCAAGTCTAGGTGGACAGGAAGACACCAAAGAGGTCTGCGGGTGAGGCAGAGGAGATCAGGGTACCAGTACTGGCATGGCCAGTCCAGAGCCACCAGGATCACCTGTGTCTCGTCCCTCCTCACCTTGCTCATTACTCTGGATCAAAAGGGAGGGAAGGCGTACATGAGGCTCAGAGTCCAAGGCCTCGCGAAGGCATCCCCCACCAGTGTTCTGCACTGATGGGAGGGGGTTGACACATTACAGCCTCAGCTTCGCGTTCTCCGGGAGGCAAACAGGTCTACCGGGGTAAAGCCCCACAAAGAGGAACAGGCAGTTTTCAACCTCCTGGTGAAGAGATCACTCATAAAAACACCTAGTCCATTTGGCTGAGGGCATCCGCCAGCTTGTTGGACATGCCAGCCACATGAATTGCCAGAAGGTCAGTGTCCATGCTGCAGACAAGGGTCCAGATGTGAAGACCTTCCCAGCACAATGGAGGAAAATGCATCCTGCCTTTCTTAAGATAGTACATGGTCGTCGCAGTGTCTGTCTGGACGACCTGACCCCAAACACACAAGAGCGAATGCCGTTAGTGCCAGATGCACTGCTTGGAGCTCCAAGAGCTTGATGTAACATAGGGACTCGGGGTCCAGAGCCCGCAGACTGTGGCCCCCCAGACTGGCACCCAGCCCAGCAGGGAAGTGTCATGAAAGTGACAATCTGCTCCTGGCTGATAAACAGGACTCCTTCCTGCAGATGTTCCGAGACCACCCACCACTGGATGGCGTCCCACATCTGCCGTGTCACTGACAGTCTGGTCAAGGGAACCGCAGTGCTGAGACCACTGCTGGGCCAGCTCCCACTGCAGGAAGCGCATACTCCAGTAGGCCCAATGGACCACACTGGTGCAAGCCACCATAAGTCCCAGGAGAAGCAGAAAGTCCCAGGAAGGGCACAACTGACCAACCTGAAATGAGTGGGCAAAGGAGGAAAGATATTCTGCCCTGTCTGCTGGGAGTCAGGCCTTAGCCCAGAGTCAAGCTCCACCCCAGTGAACTGAAACAACTGCAAAAGACTTGGTTACAGTTTGACTTTGTTGACTAGGAGGCAGACAGCCGAGCAGTTCTCGAGGGCCTCTAGCCTGGAGGAACCCACGATCAGCCAGTAGTCCAGGTAGGGGTACACCCAGACTCCACAGTGCTGCAGGAATGCTGCCACCACTACGCTGCACTTGGTGAAAACACTAGGGGCAGAGGAGAGGCCAAAGGGTGTGGCCTGGAACTTACTACAGGGTCCCCTCTGAGTGGAACTGAAGGAACCATCCATGGGACGGACAGATGGGGATGTGAAAGAATGCATCCTGGAGGTCCGGGAAGCAGAATCACATGTCTTGCTCCAAGGATGGAATGATCTGGTTCAGGGTGACCATTCAGAACATGGGCAGCCGTAGAAACTGGTTGAGGTTGTGCAGGTCCAGTATGGGGTGCCAGCCCCCCATCCGTCTGGGAACCAGGAAGTATCTGGAGACAAACCCCTGACCAGGCATGGTGGCCTGGGCACAAACTACTGCCTGCTTCTGGAAGAGTAGCACAAGGGCGAACATGTCCACAGCCACCATGTCCTCTCATGGGGCATAGGATCAGCAGGGTGAAAAGGAGCTTCAAACTCCAGAGGCAGATCGCAGCTGACCACCTCAAGCACACACCTGTCCAAGGTAATGGCAAACCTGGCAGAAGCGAAGTGGTAGAGCTGAACCCCACCCCCCAATGGGAGGGCCCAGGGATTGCTGGAGGGGCAGGGGTGGGGTATCCCCAACCAGTCAGTTCGCAGGCTTGGTGGCGGTGGCTGGACTAGCCAAGGAACCTTCCGGCCCCCCTTAACCACCCGACTGTCTGGTGGTAGAGAATGATGACTTTGACCAAGAGCCACCAGGCTTGCTGCGGCGCTGTGGGTGGAGTGGAACGGACCACAGGGGCAGAGGAGGACTGAAACAGAAATGGCTTTTTCTTCTGCTTTGGTCATTTACCCTCCCGCTGGGCGGAGGCTACCAACTCCAGGGTAGCACTGGACTTCTCAATACAGGTGAAATGGCAATCTACGCCAGGCCCAAATAAATCAGTGACAAGCACACAGAGTTCCAGCACTACCTCTGCCCAAAATAAAGGGTCCAGTCACAAAGGTTTGTAATGTAAATATTTAGTTCATCATACCATTCTAGAATTGAGTGCAAAAAACCTCTCAACAGGAGCAGCTCACACCTCTGACCAGTTTTGCCAAAGGGAGTCTTCAGGGAAACCGGTCGGAGGTATGAGCTGCTCCTCTTGATCATTTTTTTGCACTCAATTTTGGAATGGTATGATGAAATTAATGTTTATTGCAAACTTTTGTGATTGGACCATTTATTCTGGGCAGAGGTACTGCTGGAACTTTGTCTGTCTTAGTTTTGTTTTCAAAACACGCCATCTACTCTGGGGCAGTTTTGTTACATGTCCAAACAAATCAGTACCTTACTTAATTTTGGTAACCGGGTAATCCCACTGAGACCCGAGGTCCCTTTTTCAGGGGCGACCCAGAGCTAATTACAGATAAAGCATTACATTTATACATCATACATATCACAAGTACGTGAGACAGGTCATATAGCAGGATAGATCCAAATATTAGTCAGCTGCAACACACAACTTACAATGAACAGTAACGGACTCTGAGACAGGCTATACATTGTAGTTTATGGGACACACTGCGATTTAAGTACATCCAGGTTCCTGTCCCAAGGATAGAGACCTTATCATTTGTAACAGTAACACTGGCCCAAACTCAGTAGGTGTAACCCATGTTGCTTTTTGAAGCCTCTCAGGGAAGTAGAGGACTGGATACAGGAAGGGATGGAGTGATTTTCACAGGGAGGGGATGGATGTGGAGAAGGATTGCGCTCTACCAGAGATCCTAACTCTTGGCACCTGGAGCAGATTGCATTCAGAGTACCTCAAGGATCGGCTACTCCGCAATTCTAGTCCAGCATTCTGTGGTGAGGAAGTGACTGAGCCGGTACATTAGGCCTACCTTTTGATTAATAGTTTTGGTTAGGTATCTCATGTGATTTTAGAAGAGCCATCTGGTCAAGGTGGACCCCTAGGTACTTAGTGGAGCTGACCAATTCAACCTTTGATCACAGAGGCAAAGTGAAAGTATTGCAGATCGGTCCAAGCCAAGATTCCTTGGCCCAAACAACAGAGCTTTAGGTTTTCCCCCCCATTGAGAATGAGTTTGTTTGAGTGGAGCCAGCTCTCAAGTGACAGGTCTTTCACTAGTTGCTCATTCAGGTTAGTGGTGTTTGGGGCGGTTCTATGGAGTGCTGCAACGCTGGCGTATAGAGAGACGTTGGCTCCTCCTGAATGTTGGGAGAGGTCATTTATGAGTGAAGAAAATAATAAACGCCCTAGAATGGAAACAGAGGAACATAGAATTGGATGGCAGATGAGGACCACTTAGCCCACCTAGTCTGCCCATTTCCCTACCCAACGGATAAGCTGCAGATCCTAATTAACTAATAGCCTATTTCCTCCTACCCCCCCACTAGAATTGCCTTACGTCTGTCCCATGCATTCTTGACTTTCCCAACTGTTTGACTCCACAACCTCTTCAGGACATCTGTTCCATGCATCTACAACCCTCTCTGTGAAGAAATGCTTCCTCACATTACCTCTGAGCCGTCCCCCCCCAATCTTCAAATTGTGCCCCCTTGTTCTTGCACATCTCTTTCTGAAAGATGCTACCTCTTAGACTTTGTTGATTCCCTCGAGTTACCTGAAAGTTTCTATCATGTTCCCCCCCCTCTTCTCCCTCCTTTCCTCGAGGGTATACATATTAAGCTCCTTTAGTCTTTCTTCATATGTCTTCTGGTGCAGACCCTGCACCACTTTGGTTGTCCTCCTCTGGACAGCCTGCACCCTGTCTGTCTTTGCGGAAATGGGGTCTCCAGAACTGCACAAAGTACTTCAGATGTGGTCACACCAACTGTCTGTAAAGAGGGATAACTTCCTGTTTTCCACTACTGATGCCTCTGCCAATGCATCCCAGTATCCCCCCCAACCCTCCTTACTGCCTTCTCACATTGCTTGCCAACATTCAGGTCATCTGATATAACTACACCCAGGTCCCTTTCCATTTTTGTTCTCAGCAGTATCTCAAGTCCCACTGTGTACTCTTCCCCTGTGTTTTTGTTTCCCAGGTGCATTACTCTACACATATTTGCATTGAATCTAAGCTGCCATACATTTTACCATTCCTCCAACCTTGCCAAGTCCCTTCTCATCCTATCCACCCCACCTTGTGCATCAACCCTGTTGCAGATCTTTGTGTCTTCTCCAAAGAGGCATACTTTTCCTTGCAGTCCCTTTGCAATGTCACTTAAAGACATTAAAAAGGACTGGCCCCAGTACTAAACCCTGTGGTACCCCGCTAGTAACCCCCTTTTCTTCACTGTGGACTCAGTTTACCACTACCCTCTGTCCTGTTGGCCAGCCAATGTTTTACCCAGGCTACCACAGTGGGACCCACTCCCAGGCTGGCTAATTTGTTTATTAATCTTTTGTGTGGGACTGTGTCAAATGTCTTGCTAAAGTCTAGTTAGGCCATGTCCACAGCCCCTCTCTGGTCTACTACTTTGGTCACCCAGTCAAAGAAATTGATTAGATTCATCAGACAACCTTCCTGCTGTGAATCCATGCTGCCTTGGGTCCTCTGCCCCACTGGCCTCTAGGTACTCAACAGTTCTTTCCCTCAGAAGTGATTTCATCATTTTCCCTACCACAGATGTCAAACTGACAGATCTGTAGTTTCCTGCCTCCATCTTGCTCCCACTTTTGTGAAGGGGAATCACATCTGCCCTCCTCCAGTCCTCGGGCACCACACCACCCTCCCATGATTTGTTAAAAAGGGGTAGTAAGTTGTGTTACTAGTTCTCCCCTTAGCTCTTTTATGATTCTGGGGTGAATCCCATCCGGCCCCACTGCTTTATCCACCTTCAGTTTTAGCAGTTCTTTCAGAACAACTTCTGTGAAAGGACCGATATCAACCCCCCTATCCAGAGTGCTTCTATTGATTGGATTAGGTACCTTCCTGTCCTCTTCCTTTGTGAATACTGAGCAGAAGTATTCGTTCAGTATCCCTGCTTCTTCACTGTCCCTCTCTGCCCAACCACCCTCCTCTTTATTCAGCCTCAGTATCCCTGCCTTGGTCTTTCTTTGCTCCCTAATGCATCTATAATAAAATATTTTATCCCCCTTCTTAACAGAGTTGGCTATCTTTTCCTTGGTTTGGGCCTTTGCTATTCCGACCGCCCTCCCCGCTTCCTTCTGCTTTAACTGGTACAGTTCTCTGTCCTTCTTCTGTGTTTTCTTATACTTCCTGAATGCTATCTTTTTCTCCCTAACCTTCCCTGCCACTTCTTTTGAGAACCATAGTGATTTTATCTTTTGTTTTAATTTGTTTATTTGCTTCACACAAAGGCTCGTTGCCTCTGTGATGGCAGTTTTGACGTTTCTCCATTGTTGCTCCACCCCACCTTCTTGCCCATTTGCTAGTGCTTTTCTGAGGCACTCTACCATTTTGACAAAATAAGCCCTCCTGAAGTCCAGTACCTTCACTTTTGTATGGCTTGACTTGACAGCTAGGTTTACCATGAGCCACACTGTTTGGTGGCCACTTGTTCCCAGATGGCTACCCACTTCTAGGTCTGAGATCCTCTCTCCATCCCCATTTGAGAGTACCAGGTCTAAGATTGCTCCCTCCTGAGTGGGTTCCAAAACTAGCTGAGGCATGCCCCGTGAAGGGCATCGAGAATGGCCCTGCTCTTGGATGTGGCTGCAGCAAATGTGCTCCAGTTCACATCTAGCATATTCAGGTCCCTCATCAACAATATCTCCCCTTTCTCTGCCATCCTAACGATGCGTTCTATCATTTCCTTGTCCATTTCCTCTCCTTGAGACGGGGATCTGTATACAACCGCTCTGCAGATTGTGGTGCAATTTCCAGTCTCCAGGGTGACCCACAGTGCCTCCTCTCCTCCCAGTTTACCCTTTAGTTCCATTGCTTTGATCCCTTTTACATGGAGAGCTACTCCTCCTCCTCTTCTACCCTCCCTGTCCCTCCTGTAGATTGTGTATCCTGGCATGCTGACATCCCAGTCATGGTTCTCTGTGTACCATGTTTCTGTGACTGCCACAATATCCAGGTATCCCTCTCCCATTAAGACCACTATTTCAGGGAGCTTATACAAAGGCAAAGGTCCTGGACTTTAGGAGGGCTGACTTTGCCAAAATAGGTGAGTGCCCAAGGAATGCACTGGCAAATGGGCAGGAAGGAGGGGTGAAGAACAATGGGGAATAATCAAAATTGCCATCACTAAGGCAACAAGCCTTTGTGTGAAGCAAATAAACAAAACAATGTAAAAACCCACTATAGTTCTCAAAGGAGGTGGCAGAGGAGGTTAGGGAGAAAAAGATAGCATTCAGGAAGTACAAGGAATCACAGAACTAGCAGAACAGAGAACTGTATCAGTTAAAGCAGAAGGAAGCAGGGAAGGCAGTCAGAACAGCAAAGGCCCAAACCGAGGAAAGGATAGCCAACTCAGTTAAGAAGGGGTATAAAACCTTTTATAGGTACATCAGGGAGCGAAGGAAGACCAAGGGAGGGATAGTGAGACTTACTAAAGGGAAGGGGGTGGGCAGAGGGGACTGTGAAAAGGCAGGGACACTAAACAAATATTTGTGCTCAGTATTCACAAGTGAAGGGGAGGTACCTAAACGAAACAGAAACACTCTGGATAGGGGGGTTGATACCAGCCCATTCACAGAAGAAAGTTTTGAAAGAACTATTAAAACTGAAGGTGGACAAAGCAATGGGGCCTGATGGGATTTATCCCAAAATTCTAAAAGAAATAAGGGTAGAACTAGCAACACCACGGACTACACTCTAACAAATCATGGGAGGATGGGGTGGTACTAGAGGACTGGAGGAGGGCAGCTGTGATTCTACTTCACAAATGTGGAAGCAGGGCAGAGGCAGGAAACTATAGACCTGTTACTTTGACCTCAGTGATGGGGAAAATGACGGAATCACTTCTGAAGGAGAGAACTGTTGAGCACCTGGAGGCCAGGGGGCACAGGACCCAAGGCAGCATGGATTAACAGTGGGTAGGTCATGTCAGAAGAATCTAATAGATTTCTTTGACTGGGTGACCAAAGTAGTAGGTCAGGGAGGGGCTGTGGACATGGCCTACCTAGACTTTAGCAAGGCATTTGACAGAGTCCCACACAAAAGATTAATAAGCAAGTAAGTTAGCCAGCCTGGCAGTGGGTCTCAAGATGGTAGCCTGGGTAAAGAATTGGCTAGAGAACAGGACACAGAGGGCAACAGTAAACAGAGTCCACTCTGAAGAAAGGGGGGGTTACTAGTGGGGTACCGCAGGGTTCAGTTCTAGGACCAGTCCTCTTCAATGTCTTCATAAGTGACATTGCAGAGGGACTGAAAAGAAAAGTATGCCTCTTTGTAGACACAAAGATCTGCAACAGGGTTGATACACAAGGTGGGGTCGAAAGGATGAGAAGGGACTTGGCAAGGTTATAGGAATGGTCAAATGTATGGCAGCTTAGATTCAATGCTAAGAAGTGCAAAGTAATGCACCTGGGAAACAAAAACCCAGGGGAAGAGTACACTATAGGGAGTGAGATACTAACAACAACAACAACAAAAATGGAAAGGGACCTGCGGGTAGTCATATCAGATGACCTAAAGGTCGGCAAGCAATGTGA
This sequence comes from Neoceratodus forsteri, assembly GCA_016271365.2. NCBI lineage: Eukaryota > Metazoa > Chordata > Ceratodontiformes > Ceratodontidae > Neoceratodus > Neoceratodus forsteri. The sequence goes on along the minus strand of CM057449.1, from coordinate 362,980,880 downwards.
GAGGGCAGTAAGGAGGGCTGGGGGGATACTGGGATGTACAGGAAGAGGCATCACAAGTAGAAAACAGGAAGTTCTAGGGATGTGGATATGTTGTTCAATCCACACTTACTGCCAGGTTCCTTGCCGGAAGGTCTTCAAGCTGGCTCCTCCCACCCACCTGGGTGGTAAAACCCTCGGCCCGCCCATGACGCCAGATCTTCCTTACCGCTTGGAAGCTTGGGTTCCCTCCTTTGTGCTCTGCGCTTTACGCCTGGATCCAAACTCTTCGGTTAATCCGAAACTTATTTTAAAATTTACAAGACTTCAGTCTTTATCTTCCTTTGCGGCTCCGATGGACAAATCAACTCCCGGATTTCGTTGGTGCCCCTGTGGGCAGAAGATGTCCCGGACCAATCCGCACTCCACGTGCGTTTATTGCTTTGGACTCTGCCATGACTCACAAGCTTGTGAGTTGTGCAAATCCTTTACGGCTTCGGTCTTGGAGGACCGCGCTGCCCGATTGCTGTTGGGGCGACCCAAGAAACGTTATCCTCTGGTTAAGTGGAAAGAGGCCCATTGGGCTGTGCCCCCAGCTGCGGGCTCAGCTGAACAGCTGGAGCAGATGATCGTCCCCAAGGAGGCGGCGGCCCAGGCTGCATCATCATCCTCCTCTTCCTCCTCGGTCGCAGCATTTATCCCACTCTCCTTGGGCTCCTCCTACACAGCTTCTTTTAAAGGAGCTTTGCCAATCCCTCTCCACCAAGGGAGAAGGGCCTTCGGGACATTCCTCTCTGTCCAAAAAGAAGGACACCAAAGGTAAGTCCCACCGTCGATATTCATGGGAGCGGGAGAGATCCCCTTCCCCGGATAGTCAACACTACTTTGGTTGAGATTGCGGCTAAGGCCGCTGGCTTCACGGTCTCCCTGTCAGGTCAGCCAGCCGAGACAACCATTGATGCAGTCGAGATTTTTCTCAACCCGGACGGGCTGTTGACCGGAGAAGCAGACAACCCTTCTTCACCAGTTCCCCCGGTGGAAACCGAGGACTTGCCTGTGCCGGAGCCCCTGGCTAAGGCCCCTGAACTGAGGGAGGAGCAGGTTTCCCCCGCCCCCTCTCAGAACGACCCTCGAGAACACCAAAGGTCTCAGTCTCTGACCTCTTCCCGGTCCAGCCGATCCCGTATACATCGGCGGTCTCAGCACTGTGGAAAGCAGCGGCGCCGCTCATCCTTGTCTTCGCCTCTTCGAGGATAGGCTCTGGCACAAATTGCGTCAGCGCTACGAGTATCTAATGTGCAGCAGCTCCTTTTGACCAGGAATAAGCCAACACTGTCGCCTTCCCCGGCCATTAAGTGGCTGTCACCAGACCGGCTGAAACAACCCCTCATAGTGGTCGAGGAGCCGAAGCCGGCACCGGTTGTTCGGCCGAAACTGGCTGCGCCACCCATTGTGGTGGAACCTCCGCCTCCACAACCTAAGACTGGGGCCCCAACCAAGGATTCTCGGTTGGGTCAGGGTTTGCCCCATAGGTTGTCGGTCACCCTCACTCCCGATCGACCTCAGCAGGTGGAAGGTGGCTCAGGCGCTCTGCAGCTGTTTGCAGACTCCTAGGAGTCTGATGACGACGACTCCTTGTTCTCTAAGCTGCTACTTGGAGTCCACTGGGGGTCAGTCAGTGGACGAGAGCCCATCCTCATTTCTTGGAATGCTTTGGCTCATCTCAGAGTACACTGGGATGAAGCTCGAACCCATTTCAAAATGGGCCAAGTATCCTCTCACAGAGATACTGGACCGAGGGGATTCCCCCACAGAGGCCTTTCCGGTGGCCGAGGCCATTGTTGGCCCGGCCCTGGAGCTATGGCACCGGCCAGCTTCTTGTCCAGCAACTCCGGCCAGGATGGCTCGGAAGTCTGCAGTTCCCACCGGTTCACTCTCTGGTTTCTCGGAGCACCCCTCTGCGGAGGGGCTCATGACTGACAGCGTTTTCCGGCATTCCGGGAACACTCGGGACGTGGACAAGCCTCCCGAAAAGTAGTCCAAGAAGTTGGACTACTCCGGGCGGAAAGTTTATGCTGCTTCCACCCTAGGCCTTCCTCAGGCCAGCTCGGCCGTCCTGATGGCACACTTTTCACACACCCTTGTGTGCTCCCTGGATGAGGTGATTCCTCATCTCCCAGCTGACCTCCAAACTACGGTCAAGCAGTTGCAGAATCAGGGAAGGGTGGTGGCCTAACAGCAGCTCCAGACTTCCCTGGACATTGCAGACCCGTGTGCCCGGTCAGTAGTGGCCATGCACCGCAGAGCTTGGCTGCGGATCTCCACCTTCACGGCAGATACCCAGCACAAGCTGGCAGACATTCCCTTCCTGGGTACCGACTTGTTAGGTCCCAGGGTTGAGGGGTATCTTCAGCGGATCGAGAAGTCCAGTGCCACCTTGTACTCAGTCACGTCTGCCCAGAAAGACAAAGGCCACCAGTAGCAGCAAAAGTCTTTTCGTCCTTCAGCCCCTGTGGCACGTCCGGCCCAGCAAACACCAGCATCAGGGCCAGCAGGCTCGCACTTGGCACCCCAAAGCCAAGCCTGATGCTTCCTCCAACAGGAAGTCAGGAGGGAAAGGTCCAGGAGGCTCCTCAGCCAGTCCCTCCTCCAAGCCTGACCAGTGACAGGTTGAGCGGTGTCACCCCTTGGGATGGCTACGCTACTTCCTTTCCGCCTGGTCCGATATCACCACGGACCGCTGGGTGCTGGAAGTGGTAGGAAAGGGTCTGCCTCTGGAATTAGAGCAGTCCCCACCCTATCGAGCCATCACCCCATGGGGGGCTATGGGGTCCACAGCCTCAGCCCGTCAAGCCAACATTGCCCTGCTCCTCCAAAAGGAGGTGATCAGGAAGGTGGTGGATCCTCCATCAGACCCAGGGTTTGTGTCCAAGTACTTCCTGGTCCCAAAATGGATGGGGGGCTGGCACCCCATTCTAGACCTACACGACCTGAACAAGTTCCTAAGGTCTCGAACCTTCAGGATGGTCACTCTGGCCCAGATCATTCCATCCTTGGAATGAGGCATGTGGTTCTGTTCTCTGGACCTTCGGGACGCCTTCTTTCACGTCCCAATCCATCTGTCCCACCAGCGATTCCTCCGCTTCATAGCGGAGGGATCCCTTTTTGAGTTCAGGGCAACGCCCTTCGGCCTCTCTCCAGCTCCCAGAGTCTTCACCAAATGCATGGCAGTGGTGACAGCATTCCTGCGGTGCTGAAGGGTCCAGGTGTACCCTTACCTGAACGACTGGCTGACTGCAGCCTCCTTCAAGCCGGAGGTGGAGTGGTCCAGGGATCTGGCCCTCCAAGTCTGCTCTCAGATTGGCTTCCTCATCAGAGGCCAAATCGGAACTCGTGCCAACGCAGGTGATTCAGTTCACTGGGGCGGAGCTCGACTCTTCGACCCAGAGCACAGCTCCCGGCGGACAGGTTTGAGGTTCTTTCCTCCTCTGCCCAATCATTTCTGGTTGGGCAGTTGCGCCCTGCCCGGGACTTCCTGCTCCTCCCGGGCCTCATGGCAGCCTGCACCAGCGTGGTCCATTGGCACATGCGTCCCCTGCAATGGGGACTGGCCCGCCAATGGTCACAGCGCTCCAGTCCTCTGGACCAGCCAGTGACAGTGACCCAGGACATGGGGAACGCTCTCCAGTGGTGAATCGTTCCCGTTCATCTGCAGGAGAGTATCCTGTCTGTCCGCCCAGAGCCAGTCACTCTAATGACAGACGCCTCTGATGGGTTGGGGTGCCCATCTGGGGGAGGTCAGAGCGCACAGCCTCTGGTCCCCTCAGGAGTCTCGATGCCACATCAACCTGCTGGAGCTTCGAGCGGTCCGACTAGCCCTCGCCGCCTTCGCTCAGTTTGTATGGGGTCAAGTGGTCCAGGTCCAGATGGACAACACCATGACCATGTACCATCTAAACCGCCAGGGTGGGATGCGCTCCATGCCTCTGTGCAAGGAAGCTCTCCGCACTTGGTCTCTCGTGAGCAGACTAGAGGCGGATCTCCTAGCCATTCATGTGGCGGGTGCCTCCAACACTCTGGCCGATGACGTCAGCCAGATAGGTGTTGCATCTCACAAGTGGTCTCTCTTGCCGGAGGTAGTACACGATCTATTCTCCCACAGGGGCACACCTCAGGTGAACCCGTCTGCCTCCAGGGAGAATGCGTAGCTGAGGTGGTTTCATGCCCATCCCCCCCAGCAGGGCTCGCTGCAGGGGGATGCCTTCTCGAGGCCGTGGACCCCGGGCCTCTTCTACGCCTTTCCCCCATTTCCCTTAATCCAAAAGGTGCTTCTCAAGGTGAGGAGGGACAAGGCGCAGGTGATTCTGGTATCCCAGACTGGCCCTGCCAGTTCTGGCATCCAGATCTCCTCAGCCTCAGCTCCAGGCTCCCGAGGCGACTTCCAGCCCGCCCGGACCTGATCTCAGTTAACCAGGGGAAGGTACTCCACCCGGACCTTCAATCCCTGCACCCGATGGCCTGGTTCCTGAGCGGCTAGAGTTCCAGGCCTTGGGTCTTTCCGATGAGGTCCTCAACACTGTTGAGGCATCCCCTAAGGAGTCGACCAGAAAATGCTATGCTTTCAAATGGAAGATATTCTCCATTTGGTGTCAGGATAAGGGGTTGGACCCTTGCTCCTGTTCCTTGGCCAGCATTCTGGACTACCTATGGTCCCTTTCTCAGCTAGGGCTTCTGTGGACAACCCTTAAGGTGCACCTGGCAGCCATCTCTGCTTACCAGGTGCGGGCCGGAAAGCAGTCGGTGGCGCAGGAAAAGGTGGTCGGGCGCTTTTTCAAAGGCCTTGACCACATATCCCCTCTGGTGAGTGAACCTCCACCTCCGTGGGATCTACTGCTGGTATTGGCTAAGCTCATGGCCAAGCCATCTGAACCGATGCACAGGTGCGATCTCTCTCCTGTCGTGGAAGACCGCCTTCTTGGTGGCTATTACGTCAGCCAGAGGGACGGGAGAGCTCCAGGCGCTTTCCATAGAGTCTCCTTATCTGGTCTTCCACAGGGACAAAGTTGTCCTGTGCCCCCACCCGAAATTCCTTCCGAAGGTGGTGTCAGAGTTTCACCTTAACCAGGTGTTGACTCTGCCGGTGTTCTACCCCAATCACACCTCAGAGGCTGAATATAGGCTCCATACTTGGACCCTAGAAGAGCGCTCTCTTATTATAAGGAGCAAACGGCTGAAGTTCGTGAGAGGTTCGCCAGCTGTTCGCCACTCACGCTTGAAGCCGCACCTGGCAGACCTGCAGCCAAGCGGACGATAGGCAGGTGGGTCGCCTCCTGCATAGATCTCTGCTATAGGTTGGTGGGCATGGAGCCTCCCAGAGGGATAAGAGCTCATTCTAACCGCCATGCCACTGCTTCGGTGTCTGCCTCCAGGGACGTCCCTATCCAAGAAATCTGCAGGGCTGCTACCTGGAAGTCAGCACACACCTTCATTACCCACTACCACATCGACCTTTAGTCACGCCGGGATGCTGGTTTTGGGACCTTGGTTCTCCAGTCCTTATTTCCTAAGTAGGGGGTGCGCACCTTGCCTCCCTCCTCCCGGAGAACTGCTAGTAGTGTGCCAGTAAGTGTGGACTGAACAACATATCCATGTCCCTAGAAATACAGGTTACTCACCTGTAACAGGAGTTCTAGGAGTGGTATATATTCATCCACACAACCCATACAACCCCCCCGGCTTCGACGCACAACCTGGCTTCCAGCAGGCTAGATCTGGCTTCATGGGGCGGAGGCAAGAGTTTTGCTACCTGGGTGGGTGGGAGAAGCCAGCTTGAAGACCTTCCGGCAAGATTTAAAGCGGCAAGGAACCTGCCGGTAAGTGTGGATGAACATATACCATTCCTAGAACTCCTGTTACAGGTAAGTAACCTGTATTTGTTATCCCTCTGTACAGACAGCTGGTGAGACCCCATCTGGAGTACTGCACGCAGTTCTGGAGACCCAATCTCTGCAACGGCATAGACAGGAAGGAGGCAGTCCAGAAGAGGGCAACAAATGAAGAGAGACTTAAGGAGTTTAATATGTATACCCTCAAGGAAAGTAGGAAAGAGGCAGACATGACAGAAACTTTCAAGTACCTCGAGGGAATCAACAAAGTCCAAGACGGTAGCATCTTTCAGAAAAAGATGTGCAAGAATAAGAGGGCACAGTTTGAAGATAGAACGGGGATGGCTCAGAGGTAATGTGAGGAAGTATTTTTTCATGGAGAGGGTAGTGGATGCATGGTACGGCCTTCCTGAGGAGGTTATGGAGTCAAAAAACAGTGGGGGAATTCAAGAATGCATGGGACAGACAAGGCAATTCTAGGGGTCGGGGGTAGGAGGAAGTAGGCTGTTGGTTAACTACGATCTGCAGCTTATCCATTAGGTAGGGAAGTGGGCAAACTGGGTGGGCCAAGCGGTCCTTATCTGCCATCAATTTCTATGTTTCTATGTTGTTACCTAGACTATGGGCATTGGTACTTATTACCTTCTATTTTTTGATGGCCTTATTCCGTTTTGCCCCATCCCTGTCCTTACAGTCTTTGTAGCCTCACACATACCATAGACAGGCAGCACCTCAGAGAAGGTTACTGTGCATGCTACTTATCTAAGGCCCCTCCCCAACTCCACAAACTCCTGCACTGCTCAGATCCCTTTCCCAGCTACTGCCCGGTGCAGCTGCTCCTGAGATCCTGAGGATTCACTCCCTGTCCCTCCAAGCCATGGCACCAGGCAGGCACCTTACCTCCTTCGCCCCTCCCTCCACGAGTTCTACCCTCCTAATAATGGAGTCCCCCACCAGGAGTGGTCTCCTTCCCCTGTGGGGTCCCATGCCACCCTCCTGTGGGTCTCCTTTGTGGAGGTTCCCAGCATACTCCTTGTCTCCACTGCGAGTGCCTCCATAGAGGAACCACACTGCCAGAATGGCATATGAATTGTGGAGAGGTGCAACTGGAGGGATGCACCTCTGTTCCACCACCCTCACCCTCCTTGAGCCCACTGTGGTCCAACTGCTTCTCGGCATCAGAATTACAGTATAAAACAATCAGTAACAACGTTAGCAACAACATATTGGTTACAAGCAGGTTACATGAAACACTAGGAGGTATAAATAAAACATAGGATGGGGGAGGAAAGGGAGGAAAGGACATGGGGCCAGGGGGTGGAACAGGGTATGGCAGCCTACGGGGCTTTGTCAGGCAGAACAGTGGAGAGTGCTTATGTTGGGCATTGGAATAGTGAAGTGCTAGGTGTGGGGTCAACACGGGCAGCGAAGATTAAGGACATGGCAAATAGGAGAATTGCTTAGACAGAGTAATCACAGGTGCTTGAGGCAACAAGGGAGAGATGGAGTTTAGTCTTGAAAGCGCCAAGAGTTGGTGAGGCAGAGTTGTCACTGGGAAGACTATTGAGCCAGTTGGGTGCCCTGTATGCAAATGACCTTTGCCCTTGGGTTGTACGACAGTGAGGGATTTGCAGGAATTGTGGTTTTGAGCACCTGGTGTTGCAGTTGCTAATTCTGGCCTTGAGAGGGGAGCAGACCCTGGGGCATTGCCCATCATTATTTTCTCATTGTGATGCAGGTTTGGTACTCTATGTGGTTGTTGAGATGCAGCCATCCAGTTCAAGAGTAGAGGTCACAGGTGTGGGTGAGACAGTGTGCTCCAGTGATGAGACGACAGGCTTTATTTAGAGAGGTAGCAACCCGTTTGAGTGTGGTGGCAGTGGCAGAGCCATAAACAAACAATGAGACCATAGTCAGTAACGATCACAATGGAGCTTTGGATGGCAACAGACAATGCTTTAAGAGTCAGTTGTTTCTGGTGACTGAACAGTAGGCCCAGCCTAGTGTTTGCCACCTTCGCGACTTTATTAATATGGGCAGCATAGGAGAGTTTGGAGTCAAGGGTGATGCCAAGGTATTTGAAGGTATCGACTTGGTCAAGTGTGGCTCCTTGTTTGGTGTTTATGGAGAGGTGGTACTGTTTATTTTTGTTGTGGGAGCCACTGAAAATCATGGTCTTAGTTTTTTTCTGGTTTAGTATCAGTTTGTGCTATAAGAACCAGTTTTCGACTGATGTGAAACCCCGTTGGAGGTGTCCTTGCAGTTGTTCTGGATCATGGTGGGAGGCAAGGCTAACTGCATCATCTGCGTAGAGTATGATTCGTTCTGGGCAGGAATCCAGCAGTGTGTTCAGGAATAGGCTAAATAGGAGTATACTTACTCTTTCCTCTCTCTGTATTTTATTTTTAGATATTTTTTGTCCCTTCTTTCCTACTGCCTCCGTGCCCTTAAAGCTAATGATCTTCCTGTTCTGGGACAATTAAGTTCCCATGTTCCTCAATAGTCTCCTTACATGCTCAGCATCAGACCTCCAGCAGCTGGGGGGGGGGGGAAGAGGGGTGGACAGCTACTCTTTCTTCTAGGATGGTGATTCTTTTGTTCTTTGATCACTCCCTTCCTGCTCCCAAACAGGAAGTTTCAGATAGCCAGTTCTACTTTTATAGGCATAGGATTTGACTTGGGGGGTGGAGGTAAGGGATGAAGGGCAATACAGTTCTAACAGCATCTCCTCTCTCTTGCTGTTCTCTGCCACAAGCCATCTGTCAGGTTTTAACTACAAACACCTGGCTTCCTTGTTTCTAAGCCACTCCCCCAATTAACAGTTTGTTTCTTCACCTAGCTAACTGCACAGGTAACAGTTCCTTCACCCTAATTAAGTTTTTTGGGCCTTGTGGGACTCCATCTAGGATGGGCCACTGATCAGAGAAAGAGCTCCTCTCCACCTTACTATTCGAGATCTGCCCTCGAGATAGCTTGTAAACCACTTTTGGGAAGAGTCATCTAGACCCAGTGATGCCAGCTTACCAGTTAACAACTGGTTGTTTACCAAATCAAAAGCTTTGGTGAGGCCTATAAAGACTGTACCAACTAAGCGTCCCTTGGTCTATGGAGCTGGTCAGGCTGACAAGGACAGTGTCCGTCCCATGATGATTCCTAAAGCCATGCTGTTCAGGGGTCAGAACATTGTACCTCTCTAGGTAGTCCTGTAACTGGTTATGAATTAACCTCTCTAGGATTTTGTTGAGCATCGGAAGGATGGAAATGGGCTGGTAATTTTCTATCAGCTTCTGGAGTCCACCTTTTTGCACTGGAGTGACTAATGTCACTTTCCACAGGGAGGGTACTCTCCCCTGAAATATAAATCTATTATAGATCCAGGTAATGGAGGAGGCTATGACAGGGGCTGCTAATCTTAATAAGTAGAGGGCACCTATAAAGGAAACATCCGGTTTGTGCTGGGTATCTGTAGTAAAGGTAAAAATCTGCAGTCAAATCCTGCAGCGACCTGGCACAAGAACCGCCAATGTCCAGGGCAGTTTGGAGCTGTTGCTTAGCGACTGCACATCCTTATTTCCAAACCAGCTTGACATGCATCTGAAGATCAGCCGGGACCCCAGGAATAACTTGATCCAGGGTCCCCAACAAGCCACTGCAAAGTTGGCAATCCTACGAGCTGCACTCACCTGCTGAAGGCAGAAGGAGGCGGCCACACCCACTTTGTTGGCAGTATGATCCAGCTTCTTCGACTGTCAGGTTATCCACATCCCTGATGTTGCCAGATCAGCAAAAAACCAAGCCTTATGCCGAAGGGTGGTTGGTAAACCTGGAAAGGACCCTGTAGGGACCACATACTTGCGGACCATATGAGCCAACAGCGTGTGGTAGGAAGCCAGACATTGTCATAGTTCCAGAGCAAGGCAGAGGTTGCCTCTGCGACTGAGAAGGTGTCCCCATTAAGAATCTCCATTAAGGGGTACCAAGCCTGCTTCTGCATTGGCTCCAGCGGGGTCCCCATAGAGTAGGCCCCCGCTCTGCCAAAAAGGCCTCCCCGGACATGTGGTCATAGCCAGGGGTCCGGTGAAAGTGAATCCAAGTTCTGAGAATCTAAGGATTCCTTAAACACTGGCCAAAACCCGGAGTCCCCATAGACTCCACAGGGTCTGTTGGTGTGGGTCAACATGACCGACAGCCAATGGAGAAGCCCAGTGGCAGGCCAAACAGATTTGGGAAGCTGTCAGTCCTTATGCTGCAGAGGCTCCACCTTAATGGGTGGAGAGGCCAACATCTGCCTAGCAGAAGCGTCAGCTTGGGCTGCAGTGACCACGGGAGCACCAGAGTGGGCTGAGGCACCATCAATGGCCTGTTGTCCATGCTGAGCAGCAGTTGATGCCAAATGAATGCCTCATAACAGTGCCACACCTTATGGTAGAGGTGATCCTCCCCCAAAGAGGAAGGAGAGGAGCATCAACAGTGTCTCTTGCCAGAGTGCAGACAGCACGACCGATGGGGTCTGGAACCACTCTACCCTGAGCTGGACTTCGACCGGGCAGTCCGATGGCAAGATGGGCAGGCGAAAAAGTGGCAGGCTCCTGAAGGGAAGGGTCCAACTCAGTGTGCTGATCCAGCCCCCCCCCCCCGGGAGGTTAACAGGCAGGACCAGTGTCCTGGAGAGGGAATCATCCCCTTGGCCAGCGATGATGGGTTGACCAGTTCAAGAAAAATCTCGACCACTTGGTTGATCCGTCTCTCAGCTGGCAGACCCAACAGGGACACAGTGGGACCAGTGGCCTAAATGGCCGTGGCCAAAGCAGACAGCTGTCAAACTAGTAGAAGTGTGGGAACCAGAGGCCAGGAAGTACTCATGATCCTACAACTTAAGGAGGGGCTTTTGGATTTGGAGTCGCGCTTTAAGGATTTAGATTTTGACCCATGGGACGGGCCCTCCCCAAAGGTTGGAAGAGACAGAGATCTCCAAACGCCCCGGTTAACGAGGCACCAATGCCACCAGAATGAGGACAGACGCAGATGAAGCACCCACAGCAGCCTGGACCGCAGCTTTTTCGAAGGCGTCGAGTTGCTCAGCAAAGCCCGCCACACAGGAAACCACCCGGCAGGAATCCTTGGAGCAAACTGGAGGGTCCTCTTCATCCGGACACACCAGGAAAAGAAAGACATAACATCTGTCCAAGGTGGAGCACTGGAGAGCACGACAGAGGCTGCAAGCCTGCAGGTTGTGTTCTGTACCTAAGCAGTATACACACACACACACACACACACACACGCGGTGTGCAGATCAGTGCATGACATCTTTTGGTTACAAGGGCACCTTTCTAAGCCACGACCCAACTGGTTCACCCGATTCCATTTGTGATCGAAAAAATTTGAAAAAAGGTCGAAGATGTGGTTAAAGATTAGGGCCTACACCAAGCACAGAGCTGCGATGGAGAGAACCTGATAATGTCAGCAGAAAGGAAGATCTGATGTCAAGGGGCGGTACGGAGGAGGATACCACCCGGGTGAGAGGGAGAAGCCAGCTTGAACACCTTCCGGCCATACTTAAACAGGAAAGGATTCCGCTAGAGTGTGGATAGTACACCATGTTCACGTCCCTACAAACAAATTCCTTCAAAAATAATTGTTTCAGTGTTCCCCATTCATTGTTTTAGGGCAGTGGGCCACCACCCTATATTTTTTTTTTTTTTTTTTTTTTTAACTACCGCTCTCTATTTTTTTTTTTTTTACCACCACCCGATTTTTTTTGCCACCACCCTATATTTATCCATTTTTTTATAAAATCCTCCAAAATTGTCTTTTATTGACATCCTTTATTGCAATACTACCCATTTAATAGCAGCACACTGTATGTTACTTAAAAGCTACTTATGCACATGTACAGTGCATATAGGAGGTCCCGAAAAATAACGCACCATTTGACCCGATCACCATTGCCACCGTCCTATATTTTCAGAGAGTGGGGAACCCTGTGTTTTCCCCTTTTTAATAACAGTGGTTGTTCTCTGTAAATGATCCTGATTTAGGTGCCAATTAACTGCTGCCTGAAGAAATCTGCCTGCCTCAAATTCCCTGTCGTGAGGGAAGAGGGATGAAAACCCAACCCCAAAGAGAAAAAATAAAAGATAAAACAAAAAAAAAAAAAAAAAACTCACTTATCTTTTAAATGGCAGTGGTTCTCCAAATTCTGAATTATGTGCTGAAGCAGTGCTGCTTAAAGAATCTGCCTGCATAAAGAAAACTAATAGCTCCCCCAAAAGCTGGAGCACGCCAACATTAGCGCCTCACTCAATGAGGGATGGTCTCCAACTGCATGTTTTCCAGAATTACACAAACGTATCAAACAGTTACTGTACCATGTGTGACGAAAAGACATGTACAGTAACACCTGCTAGCTTTTGGAAGACAAATCTTGCTTTTAGAGCAGAAAGCAAGAGACTAAAAACCTACCATTTTTCTTCTTAATTTAACACTTCTATCTCAGCAGGAGTCAGTGCCTGTTGGGATTAAGCAAACAGATACTTTATTAGAAGTAGAGGGGGTCTCATTTAGGGTTAAAAAGTCTGTTGGGGGAAGGGAACTGTATCAACTTAGTTTGCTAAATCAGTAGGAGGGGAGAGAGGTTAATTGGGGCGTGGCTTAGGCAGTAAAAAAAGTAGGCGACTAAAATTACAACTTCTTGCTGCTAGCTTTTGGAAGGCAAATCTTGCTTTTAGATCAGAAAGCAGCAGACTAAACAAGCTACAGTTTTTCTTACTAATTGCCCTCCATCCCACTGTAAGCTAGTTCTACTTTTATAGCCACTGGATTTGACTGACAACAGGAACTTCCTGTTTGACAGTAGGAAGGGAAGGATCATAGAGAAACATTAGTTTTGCCAACCCTGAAGGAAAAAAGTAGCTCTTTCTCCCACCTAGCTGCTGGAGGTCTGACTGAGCAAGGAAGGAGGAGATTACTGAAGAATACAGGAAGTTTCTGTCCCAGACAGGAAGGGTGACAGTTGAGGAGAGAGTAAGCATACAGAGCAACAGGAGAGGGGACACAAAATAAGACATGATGGGAGTGATGCAGTGCAATGGCTGTGGGGCGGCAGTGTTCCGGGAGACATTCTGGAGCCTGCGATGCTGCCCTAGTTACAGGCACCTCTCTGGTCTGACGGAGGAGGTTGCCCCGTATCCAGGCTGACCTGGCTAGGATTCGTGAAAACTCCTCCCCCACCCAGGGACCACCAGGGCCACTGCCGCTACCTCAGAGGTTGCCAAGAAAGAGGAGCGGCTGGACCAAGGTGGGCTCAGGGAGGGAGAGGGGGTGGAACAGAGGTGCATCCCTCCAGCTGTACCTCTCCACAATTCATATGCTGTTCTGGCGGATAGTGGTTCCTCTATGGAGGCACCTGCAGTGGAGACCAAGGAGGATACTGGGAACCTCCACAGGAGGGTGGCACAGGACCCCACAGGGCAAGGAAACAACTCCTGGTGGGGGACTCCATCATTGGGACGGTAGAAGTGGGGAAGGAAGGGGAGAGAGAGTTAAGGTGCCTGCCTGGCGCTATGGCTTGGACGGACAGGAAGTGAATCCTCAGGATAGCGGGAGCAGCTGCACGAGGGAGGGAGCTGGACGTCATTGTCCACTTAGGGACAAAAGACCTGGCTCGGAATGGGATCAGAGTAGTGCAAGAGGAGTTTCTAGAGTTGGGGAGGGGCCTTAGACAAGTAGTGCATACGGTAACCTTCCTGGAGGTGCTGCCAGTCTACGGCAAGGGTGATGTTAGGATACCCCACACTATGTAATTCAATGAATGGCTGAAAAACTGGTGTGGAGCTCAGGGTTTTGGCTTAATTGGGGACTGGGGAGCCACCTGGAAGGATGCAGACCTATAGTGGTGCGATGGTCTGCATCTGTCTGGAGGGCACAGGATCCAAGGTGATAGGTTTAAATGCTTCATTGGCAGGCATTTAAACTAGTCGGGAGGGGAAGGCACTGAAAATGAGCAGGGAAATCCCTGCCTCCCTCACAAAACATGGTAATTTTTATTTTAGTCTTTGGTAACCGGGTTAGGCCTACTAGGCACAAGTGCCTGTTTTCAGGGGTGACCTGGGAGCACTGGGCGGTTAAGTGACTTGCTCAGTCACGCAGTATGCAAGTGGAAGTTGTGAGACTCAAACTCGGGTCTGGTCTGCTGGATGTATCAAGCTTGTTCACACCTCATTCCTCTAACCTCTAGGCTATAATGCCAGCCCAAATTAGCAAGGTTAACACCAAAGTAGAGAAGTCATTCGGGAGCAGGAGAGGTAAATGCAAAAAAAGGCAAAAGCAGTAAGAACAGGGATGGGGCTAAAAGGGGTAAGGCCATCAAAAAATGGAAGGTGATGAGTACCAATGCCCGTAGTCTGTGTAATAAGCTCCCTGAACTAGTGGCCTTGATGGAAGAGGGATGCCTGGATATTGTGGCAGTCACAGAAACATGGTACACAAAGAATCATGACTGGGATGTCAACATACCAGGATACACAATCTACAGGAGGGACAGGGATGGTAAAAGAGGAGGAGGAGGAGTAGTAGCTCTCTATGTAAGGGAAGGAATCAAAGCAATAGAACTAAAGAGTAAACAAGGAGCAGATGAGGCACTCTGGGTCACCCTGGAGACAGGAAATGACACCACAATCCGCATGGGGGTTGTATACATTTCATCCACCTTTCGGCGCCTCCTTGCTTGCCCTGCTTTGTAGAGACTTTAAATTTGGCGCCTTTTACTCTGGACTGCCCACCCGGCGTTTTAATTTGTGAACTGAAACGGACCCACAGAAGCATCTAACCCTGCACTGTTTTGATAAGTCCTCCCATCACTGCAACCATCTGAAAACTGTTTGCCTGCTGATTGTGGAGCCACATTTTAAACTTTTGCTGCCCTAAGCTGCAGAACGTCCGAAGCGCCCCAGTTCTTGAATCCCCTTGATCTCCGGCATTGAGACCCTACCCCCTCGGCTGCTGAGCGTACCTGTATCTCGCTGAATATCAGGGAGGCGAGAGCAGCGTGGCTGAATAACCGCGAGTGCACTAGGCACCCTCAATCAGTTCTGCCTGCCCTCAGCATAGCATAACCGCTGCAATCTGCTGCTTCTGCTGGGGTCAGGTCGCTGAAACCCGTGAGTCGCTCGCGACTGCTCCCCACCCGCCCCCACCACCCACCCTTGTCCGGCTTTACTTTATACAGTGTAACTCCGCCCTCAACTTAAGTCTGTCCTCAATACACACCCTGCTGTAGAAATTAACTATCTCCTCACTTTTCCATTAGCAGGTTATACTGTCCGACTGCTAGAGGAAGCTTGATTGATTTTACTTGTGCCTTACTGTTCTTTTAACGCTTAACTGGTGTGCACTACGCTTCAGCTCTTATCTCCCCCACTGACAAGACTGCACTTCCACCTGCCCGGCTCGTCGGTGGCCGGTTGGTTTTCCTTGCGGCGGCGACCGGAGATCGAGAGCGGACCTGAGTACGTCGGAGGGCGGCGAGGAGAAGGATTGAGCGTCCGTTGGACTGCTCTCCTTCTCGGGGAGGAGATGGGGTAGCATCCGGGCGATGGGGACTCTAGCGAGCCAGGAGCACCACCGCTGCCAGCTCAGCACGCTTAGGAGGCGGGGCAGACGCTAGGCGTCATTGCACGACCCCGCCTCCTCGGAAAATCAGGAAAAAGGAAGACAGCTGCCTGCCGCCTTCCATGAAGCCTGCCACGGCTCCAGTTAGCTCCTCAGGCCAGCCCTCCGACCTAATTTGATGACTGCGGCATGCACCGGGGAGTGCCGCAGCCCCGCCGTGGGGGGTAAGCCACGGGGCTCTCGGAGGGCTCGCGGCTGATGTGAGGAGTGGGAGCTCGTGGTCCGTGACCGGGCCGATAATACCGGGCTGCGGGTGGCTAAATAAAGAATTTAAAAAAAAAAAAAGACTGCACTTCCTTTTCTCTCTCCCATACATTCCTACAATTTGTAGGACTCATCTAACCTTCCAAATGTCCATCTCTCCCTATCTCATTATTTTATTAACCTCTTCAGCACTTTGCCTCATTTGGCTCCCTATCCTCTACAACTCTATCTCCTTTAAAGATCTTCACTGCTATCCCCGTCCACTTCAGGTTATGTCCCAAGAGTATAACTCCTACACAGCCTTCGATCAGCTTCCCCCTGCTCATTCATTACAAATTCATTTATCACCTATCCTACTCTCTGAATAAATCCAAGATGCCAAGTATAATCCTACCCCTCTCACACATCTGGCGCAAACTCTTACATCTATCTCACCTAACCCTGATGTTAGCGGGGGGATATTGAGAAAAACCCTGGACCTCCATGTAACTCACTCTGTAAAGCTACATACTGGAATGACTCCAAAGGCATCTGTATTGCCCATCTAAATGTTAGGACCCTGCTTCGCAACAAGGTTGAACTGGAGGCGTGGGTTGCCCAGCACAACCCAGACATCCTCTGCGTATCTGAAACCTGGCTTAAACCCTCCACCCCTGACCATCTCTGCTCCCTGCCCAACTACAGCTTCATTCGGCAGGATAGGCCATCCACTAAGCGGGGTGGGGGGGGGTTGCCATCTTCTTCAAACCACACATTCTTATCTCCCTCAATGCCCAACCACCTCTATCTCACTGTGAAGCAATCTATGCTACCATAAAGCTCGGGTCAAAGAATCTTCACTTGGTCTGTGTTTATAACCCTCCGGCTGGTGGCACAGCTGGGCTTGAGGAACTACTATCACAGGTTGATAAGGTTACTGGTCGGAATGAAGTCTTCATTCTTGGGGACCTGAACCTAAACTGGACAAGTAAATCAAACCAGTCCTCTCACACTATTGTCCAAGGTCACAATCTTCACCAACTTATTTTAGACCCTACCAGGATCCTGCCCCCGGTGTAGCACTCTTATAGACTGGGTCCTTACAAACCGCCCAGATAGCACAGCCTATGCTGGGACCCTAGCTGACAATCAGCGACCACTCCCCTATTTTCTGCACCTGGCATGCACCCAGCAAACCTACTCCTCCTCCTAAACTCATCACCTTCCGTAATCTGGCTAACTTTAACCAAGAAGATTTCCTACACGATCTCTCATTGATAGACTGGTCCCCCATGCACACCTCTAATAATGCTCAACTAGCATTAGAACAATTCCTTACTACATTTCATTTGATCCAAGACACCCATGCTCCTTGGGTCACCCGTCGGATCCGAGGATCTCAGACGAAATGGCTCTCGAAAGACCTACATGCTTTGATCAAGTCTAGAGATAAAGCATGGTGCAGTTTCAAAGCTACTAAGTTAATGGCTGATTATAATAAATACTGAGCCCAGCGAAATGTTTGCAAAAGGCAAATTCGGTTAGCTAAAAGCTTCTTCTGCAAAAATCTGCTAACCAAAGCAGCAGGTAACTCGAAAAAATTCTGGGCCACAATAAAAACCCTCCTTGGAGCGAATCAAACTACTCATGCAAATGACATGCTGATAAATGGCATACACTACAACAATCCTACCACGATAGCCAACTCTTTTAACCACCATTTCTCGGACCTCTGCAGTTACCTGGCTCACTCCAAAAATACTCACATCCCTACGCACAACTATAACGTGAAATCTCATGTCACCCGTCCCCCCCTTCAGGTTCCGGACTATTACAAAATCTGAAGTTTTGAGGCTTCTCTCTGCCCCAGACCATACCAGTGTAGGGTCAGATGGGTTTGAGCCCAGGCTTCTAAAGGTCGCCACCCCGTTTATAGTCTCTCCCCTCACAAAAATCTTCAATCTATCTCTGCGTCACAGCTCAGTCCCCAATATCTGGAAATTTGCCAAAGTTATTCCTATTCCAAAGAAGAGTGACCCCAAATTGATCCCGAACTACTGTCCCATAGCTATCCTCTCCCTCCTTAGCAAAATCCTTGAAAAAACTAGTAGCAACCCAAACTCTTGACTATCTGCAGCAACATAGCCTTTTGTCAAGCTCTCAACACGGTTTCTGCAAGGGGCACAGTACGTCTACTGCTCTCCTTAAACTCACCAGTGATATTTTGTCTGCCATGGACTCCGGTCTACTGACTGATGCTATCTTCATTGACTTAACAAAAGCTTTTGACCTGGTAGACCATACCCTCCTCCTTTCCAGACTTCTCTATTGATGTTGTAGACTGGTTTGACAGCTACCTGTCCGGTAGACAGCAGACTGTTTTCAATTCCGCCTCTTCAGATCCCTCATCTATCCAAGTTGGAGTGCCCCAGGGTTCCATACTTGGCCCCTTGCTCTTCTCCATCTTCATAAATGACCTTCTGTGGCTTGCTTCTACCTGCTCTACCCTCCTTTATGCGCGGACGACCTGGTAATTTATCACAGTGGGAGGAACCCTCCTGATGACAACCATCCTCTTAACTCTGACTTCACATCCATTCAGTCATGGCTGATAGAGAATAAACTTTTTCTCAACATTAGCAAGACACATTATGCTCTTTGGATCGCCCGCCAAACTCAAAGCAAACCCCGACGCCCTCAAAATCAACTGTTCTAATGGCTCTTCACTAAATAGTACCAAATCCTTCAAATACCTGGGCATCACTCTGGACGAATCCCTCAATTTTGAACAGCACATAGCCAATACCTGTAAATTGGTTAATGCGAAATTGGGTGGTGCCTATCGTACCAGTTATGCCCTTAGCCCCTCGGCTAGACTAGCTGTGGCTCAAGGTTTTCTACTCCCCGCCCTGACTTATGGATCAGTCACGTATCTATCCACCTCCAAATCTTCCCTCCACAGGTGGGACACCACCTACAACAATATTTGCCGGTATGCCTCGGCATCACCTTGCTTCACTCACCATTGCCAACTCTATTCAGACCTTGGCTGGCCTTGCCCCTCTGGCCTTCAATTCTAATCCCTTGGGTCTCTCATTGATAACATAGTCCGAACTGGCACTCCATCTTCTCTCGCTTGTCTGGTCCACTCTCAACCTCAGTCCTACGAGTTCCGGTCTGCTGACCTAGCCCCCTATCACATTCCCAGATGTAAAACCAACATGGGCTCGTACACCTTTGCTCATATATTTAAAATACTGAAACTCGCTACCTCCAAACATTCATGGCCAGCGTACCATGGGAGTTTTAAAACTTGGCACCTGGAACACCTTCAATCCATCAGTCAATGCACCTGCTTTAACCCACCTTAGACTTCAGCACTCCCCACTCTCACCTTAATACTTTCCTCCTCTACTCTCTCTCCCTCCTACTTACCCACCCATCTCTCCTCCCTTACTCTCTCCACCTGCTCTCTCTCCCCCCACTCTTCCCTCTCTCTATCATTCTACCCTCATTCTGCACTTACTGCACTTTGTTTTGTATACACCTTTGTTGTTAATGCCGTTTCACTCATCATGTAACTCTAGTTGTTTATATTTCCTAAATGTACCTCCAGTTTGCCTCCACTGTAACACTCCCATATACCCAATGCGCACGGATTTTTGAGTTTATTGTTCCAGCTGTTGCTACTGTCTATTTCTCACTGTGTTCCACCAAATCATGTGCTGCGTCACATGTCTGCTTCATTTTGTGTGCTCTAAACTGTCTTCTCCCGGGTTGTGCCCGAAAATAGGCATTGCTATGCCTAGTGCACTCACCCAGTTACCAAAAGCAAATAAATAAATACAGACCCCCATCTCAGGGGGAGGAAATAGATAAGGAAATGATAGACGGCATCCTTAGAATGGTTGGCAGAAAAGGGAAGAATTGTTGATGGGGGACCTGAATATGCCAGATGTTAACTGAAGCACCTTTGCTGCAGGCACATCCAAGAGCAGGGTCATTCTTGATGCCCTACAAAGGGCATGCCTCAGACAGCTAGTATTGGAACCCACTCAGGAGGGAGCAATCTTAGACCTGGTACTCTCAAATGGGGACGGAAAAAGAATCTCGGATTTAGAAGTGGGTAGCCATCTGGGAACAAGCGACCAAACAGCACGGTTCACGATAAACACAGCCATCTGGAGTACTGCGTGCAGTTCTGGAGACCCAATCTCCACAAAGACAGACAGGATGGAAGCTGTCCAGAGGAGGGCAACTAAAATGGTGCAGGGTCTGCATCGGAAGACATATGAAGAGAGACGAAAGGAGCTTAATATGTATAGCATCGAGGAAAGGGGGGGGGGGACATGATAGAAACGTTCAAGTACCTCAAGGGAATCAACAAAGTCCAAGAGGGTAGCATCAGATGACATAGAAATTGCTAGGGTAGAAGAGGCAGAGGGAAACGTGGAGGCCTTATGGGTCACCTTACGATCCCCAGCAGGAGATAAGGTAAAGCTGGGTGTAGTATATAGGCCCCCCAGGATGAGTGATGTTCTAGAGGATGGTTTGCTGGACAACATCATTGCCCAATGTGGACCAAAAGGGGAAGGAGTGGTGTTTATGGGGACCTTAATATGCCAGGTACAAATTGAGGAACCATGTCCTCTAAGGTGGCCAAGGAGCAGAGGCTGCTGGACGGCTTCCAGGATGTGTTTTAACACAGCATGTGATGGAGCCCACAAGGGAGGGGCATGTCCTAGCGTGGTTCTGGCAGATGGGGATCTGGTAAGGGACCTGGTTGTACAGGACCCCTGACTGGGAGTGACCACAATACTGTCTGGTTTCAAATAAGCATGGGGGAACAGATCTAGGGACGCTGGCAGTGGACTTCAGGGGGGCAGACTTTGTGGGCATGGGAAATATTCTCAAGGATCACTTGAAGGGGATTACATCAATGACAAGTGTGGAAAGGAGATGGGAGGTCATAAAACGGGGACTTCATGAGGCAGTCAGGATCTGCGCTGAGTTGAAACGTAAGGGAGCAAGGTCACAAACCATGCTGGTGGTCCAGTGAGGTACAGGTAGCAGTCAGAGAAAAGAAGGCAGCCTACAAAAAATATAAAACAACAAGAGGGGATAGGGATAAGGAAATGTACCATCTTGCATCTAGAAAAGTCACCCGTATGGTGAGGGAGCAAAGTCCAGTAAAAGAGCGGGCTGGCACAGAGGATACA
This sequence comes from Neoceratodus forsteri, assembly GCA_016271365.2. Taxonomy (NCBI): domain Eukaryota; kingdom Metazoa; phylum Chordata; order Ceratodontiformes; family Ceratodontidae; genus Neoceratodus; species Neoceratodus forsteri. The sequence continues at coordinate 362,959,948 of CM057449.1, read as the reverse complement.
TGGAGGAAAGGGTTCTTCGGTACATTGGGGAGCGGAGAAAAACTAAGGGCTATCTCAGCAGATTGAGATCAGAAGGAGGGTGGGTGGAAGAGGCGAGAGACCAGGCAGAGTTATTTAAGGAGTACTTTGCCTCTGTGTTCACTAGGGAGGGGGATGCGATATCTACAAAGCAAGGCACGAAGGGGATAGAAGCAGCAGTGAGTGGGATCAGGGGAACAACAGAAATGGAGCAAGAGGGAGGGAAAGGTACCCCAAGGGTGTCACATCTGGATAAGGATAAAAAGGCCAGTAAGGTGGAGGAGACGGATGATGCTATCTCCGCCAAGAGGGTGTGGTTAGCCCTCAAGGCCCTAAAGAAAGACAAATCTCCTGGGCCTGATGGCATTCATCCGAGAGTACTATGGGAATTGGCAGACATACTGGCTGCACCCCTGGCGGAGCTCTTCAACGGGTCACTTGAGACAGGGAGGGTACCTAGGGATTGGCAAGAGGCACATGTGGTGCCAATCCATAAGGGGGGCGGGTCGAGGGAAGTACTAGGTAACTATAGACCCATCAGTTTGACCTCGGTGGTGGGAAAATTAATGGAGAGTATACTAAAGGAACGATTGGGGTGTACTTGGAGGAGGTGGGAGGTCTGGATAGTCGGCAACATGGGTTTGTGCCAGGTAGATCATGTCAAACCAATCTTGTGGAGTTCTACGAATGGGTAACATCAGAACTGGACAGGGGAAAGCCTGTGGATGTATTATTCTTGGACTTCAGCAAGGCGTTTGACTCTGTCCCCAACAATGGTCTGGTGGAGAAACTGATGGGGTTAGGAGTAGGCCCTTTGATGGTCAGATGGATTGAAAACTGGCTAGCTGGACGCACCCAGAGAGTAGTGGTCTGTGGGGAGCTCTCGAACCCTAGAGAGGTTGGTAGTGGGGTACCGCAGGGCTCGGTCCTGCTTCTGATCCGGTTTAATGCATACATATTGGACATCAGGGAGAGTAAAGGGTGTGAAATGAGTCTCTTCGCAGATGACTCCAAGATGGGGCAGTAGTTGAGGGAGAAGAGGGGAGGTTGGCCCTGTAAGGGGACCTGGACACCCTGGAAAGCTGTGCTCACACATGGAAATTAAATTTCAATATCACCAAGTGCAAGGTGTTGCATCTTGGTCGGGGAAACCCTAAACACAGGTACACCCTGGGAGGGAGGCGCTGGAGGCCTCAATAGGGGAAAAAAGACCTAGGGGTGCGATGGATGCATGTATGAATAACTCTGAGCAGTGCAGGAGAGCGGCTAGCAAGGCAAACAGGATGTTGGGATGCATCGTAAGGGGGATCACCTCTAGGAGCAAGGAAGTGATTCTACCACTGTACAATGGACTGGTTAGACCACATCTTGAGTACTGTGTACAGTACTGGAGACCACACTTGAAGAGGGACATACAGCTCCTGGAGAGGGTACAGAGGAGGGCAACAAAGATGATACGAGGGCTAGGGGACTTGACATATGAGGACAGACTTGAGAAGCTCTGTCTGTTTTCACTGGAGGAGAGGAGAGACAGGGAGGACATGATTGAGGTCTTCAAGTACCTCAAGGGAATAAATAGGGTAAACATGGAGGGGATCTTGAGAATAAAGCAGGGAGGTATCACCAGAGGGCATGGTTTGAAGTTGGAAGGTGGAAGGATGAGGGGGGGAAAAGAGGAGGAGGTTTTTCACTGAGAGGGTGGTGGACCTTTGGAATGCACTGCCTGGCGAGCTGGTTCAGAGATCCACAGTGGAGGGCTTCAAGAGAGGGTGGGACAGACACAGAAAGTGGATGTATCAGATGATGGCCTGTCCCAGGGGGTGAGGTGGGGTGGGGATGGATGATAGGGGTTTCTGGAGCACAAGGGATGGGAGGGCCTCGGCACCCAACTAAGGCTCTAAGGTTCGAGCAGACTCGATAGACCATAAGGCCTAATCTGCTGGTAAACAGTATGTTAGTATCTCTTTCAAAAAAAAAAGAGGTGTGCAAGAACAAGAGGGCACAATTTGAAGATGGGGGGGGCGGCTCAGAGGTAATTTAAGGAAGTATTTTTTCACAGAGAGGGTTGTGGATGCAAGGAACGGCTTTCCGGAGGAGGTTGTGGAGTCAAAAACAGTGGTAGAATTCAAGCATGCATGGGACAGTCATAAGACCATTCTAGGGGGTGGGGGTAAGAAGTAGGCTGCTGGTTAACTAGGATCTGCAGCTTATCCAGTGGGTAGGGAAATGGGCAGACTGGGTGGGCCAAGCAGTCCTTATCTGCCATCAAATTCTATGTTTCTATGTTTCATAGAGTCAAGCCATACAAAAGCAAGAGTATTGTACTGTAGGAGGGCTGACTTTGGGAAAATGAGAGACTGCCTCAGAAAAGCACTACCAAACAAGAAGGAAGAGGGGAGGAACAATGGGGAGTAATCAAAACAGCCATCACAGAGGCAACAAGTCTTTGGGTGAAGCAAATCAACAAAACACAACGAAGGAAATACGCTGTGGTTCTCAAAAGAGATGGCAGGGAATGTTAAGGAGAAAAGGATAGCATTCAGGAAATGAGGAAACACAGAAGGAGCAGGACAGAGAACTGTACCAGTTAATGCAGAAAGAGGCAGGGAAGGCAGTCAGAATAGCAAAGGCACAAACCGAGGAAAGGATAGCAAACTCTTAAGAAGGGAGATAAGACCTTTTATAGGTACATTAGGAGCGAAGAAAGACCAAGGGAGGGATATTGAGGCTTAATAAAGGGGAGGAAATGTGGGCAGAGGGTGACTGAAAAAGCAGGGGTACTGAACGAATATTTCTGCTCAGTATTCACAAAGGAAGAGGGGGGGTATCTAAACCAAACAAGAGAAACGCACTGGATATGGGGGTCAATACCAGTCCATTCACAGAAGAAAGGGTTCTAAAAGAACTAGTAAAATTGAAGGCGGACAAAGCAGTGGGGCCTGATGGGACTCACCCAAGAATTCTAAAAGAACTAAGGGTGGAAAGTGGATATCATACCAACTAAATCATTATGATGATTTTGTACCTTAAGCTATGTACTGAACATGTAATTTTGCTCTTCTTTTGCACTGAAAAGATGCTCTGGATATGAACTGTGATGCCACTTGAATTTTAATGGGAATAAAATCTGGGAGGGATAGGGGAGGGCTCACCGTGCTATGCCTGATTTGATTTGAATGGATCACATACTGAACTTAAAATGAGTAATTATGATTCTCTGGATACTAAAGTAATGAGATGTTAATTTTCCCCTAATATGACTGTTACAAGTATACATGTAATGTATTGTGATGTTATCAACTGGTATTAAGTGATGTATTGCTGCATTTAGAAATTAAATAAAAAAAAAAAAAAAAAAACACTAAGGGTAGAATTAGTGACACCACTGACTACTCTAACAAATCATGGGAGGATGGGGGGTACCCGAGGACTGGAGGAGGGCGGATGCTATTTCTTTTCACAAAAATGGGAGCAGGGCAGAGGCAGAAAACTACAGACCAGTTTGACCTCAGTGGTAGGGAAAATGATGGAATCAATTCTGAAGGAAAGAAGTGTTGAGTACCTAGAGGCCAGTTGGGCATAGGACCCAAGGCACCATGGATTCACGATGGGAAGGTCGTGTCAGATGAATCTAATAGATTTCTTTGACTGGGTGACCAAAGTAGTAGACCAGGGAGAGGCTGTGGACGTGGCCTACCTAGAGATTTTAGCAAGGCATTTGATACAGTCCCACACAAAAGATTAATATACAAGTTAGCCAACCTTGGAGTGGGTCCCAAGGTGGTAGCCTGGATAAAAAATTGGCTGGACTACAGGACGCAAAGGGTGGTAGTAGTAGTAGTAAATGGAGTCCACAGTGAAGAAAGGAGGGTTACTAGCGGGGTACCACAGGGTTCAGTACTGGGACCGGTCCTTTTTAATGTCTTTATAAGTGACATAGGAGAGGAACTGGAAGGAAAAGTATGTCTCTTTGCAGATGACACAAAGGTCTGCAACAGGGTTCATACACAAGATGAAGTGGAAAGGATGAGAAGGGACTTGGCAAGGTTGGAGGAATGGTCAGATATATGGCAGCTTAGATTCAACACAAAGGAGTGCAAGGTAATGCACCTGGGAAACAAACCCAGGGGAAGAGTACACACTGGGGGGTGAGATACTGACAACAAAAATGGAAAGGGACCTGGGGTAATTATATCAGATTGCCTTAAGGTGGGCAAGCAATGTGAGAAGGCAGTTAAGGAAGGCTTGGGGATACTGGGATGCATAGGGAGAGGCATCAACAGTAGAAAACAGGAAGTTGTCATGCCTCTGTACAGACAGTTGGTGAAACCACTTCTGGAGTACTGTGTGCAGTTCTGGAGACCCCATCTCCTCAAAGACACAGTGGAAGCTGTCCAGAGGAGGGCACCCAAAATGGTGCAGGGTCTGCACCAGAAGACATACGAAGAGAGACTAAAGGAGCTTAACATGTATACGCTTGAGGAAAGAAGGGAGAGTGGGGACATGATATAAACTTTCAAGAATCTCAAGGGAATCAAAGTCCAAGAGGGTAGCATCTTTCAGAAAAAGATGTGCAAGTACAACGGGGCACAATTTGAAGATAGAAAGGGAACGGCTCAGAGGTAATGTGAGGAAGTATTTTTTCATGGAGAGGGTTGTGTATGCATGGAACAGCCTACCTGAGGGGAACAGTGGGGGAATTCAAGAATGCATGGGACTGACATAAGGCAGTCCTAGTGGGGGTGGAAGGAAGTAGGCTGTTGGTTAACCAGGATCTGCAGCTTATCCATCAGGTAGGAAAATGGGCAGACTAGGTAGGCCAAGCGGATCTTATCTGCAGTCAAATTCTAGCTTTCTATGTTCTTCATGCGTTAAAGTATAACCCGAGAGGATGACCCATGCATTTCAAATTACTCAAGTCTAAACTTAAGTCCCCCCCCCCATGGGATTGCTCACCAAGTGCTGCCAACCCTGATGTCAGTGCAGTAATGCATGCCCCCAAACAAGCAGATTTGCTCACAGACGTGGCTGATACAATGCAGAGGGAGTTGGGGGGGCATCAATGCTGGAGTTGCCCTTTAGTCAGACAGCCACTGTGGAGGGAGGGGTGGAAGAGGGTGGCAATGCAGTTACAGCACTGATGCGACTGCACTACTGCTCTCCTCCACCCCTCCCCCACAATGGATGTCCACCCAACAGGAACTCCAGACTCCAGCACTGACACCCTCCTACCTCCTCTCTGTGCATTAAACAAACAAACAAAAAAAAAAGGCAGCACAAAGTTGGGTGTCCGTGCCACCATAACTGCTAGCCCAGGACGTTAAACTGTGGGATTTGTCTACCCCTGCTGCTTGCTGGAGATGACACACTATTCACAGGCCTCTACAATGGTACAAGCCAGCCACCTGCCGCAAAAGATGTTGCTGGAGTAGCACAGCCTCCCATGGCAGTAGTTATACAAGCCATCCACAATCCTGAATGGAATGCTGATGCATTCAAAGAAAGTGTGAACACAGTTGAGTCTAGGGTAGACAACATAGCCACCAGATCTAAAATGTACTGCAGATGTGAGATTGATGGCAACAGCGGCAGGACTGGTTTGGGAGAACAAGTTACTCCGATTAAGTTTAGAACATTTAGAGGCAGCACTGATAACACCTATCCTGGCCATTCTAAAACATAAAGCTGACACAGGGTGGGCTGAAACAAGAGGAGGGGAACTGAACCCCCCCCCCAAGTCTAGCTCCGTTACTGCCATTGTCCAAAGTAAAACTAGGAAAAACAAGCAACCAGTGGACAAATCACTATCCAGATGTGGACTTGGTATAGAAAGAGGGTGGGAGGCACAAAGCAACTAGGCCCCATAACTCCCACAAGAGCAAAAGAGAAATTTCCAGTGGGGTTAACTGACCCAGGGTTCAAACAATGCAACAAGAGAGGCATCCACGAGGAATGGGATTTGACATAAGGGAACAATCGACACACTTCACTCAGCTAGAGACTAAATGCCACCTAAACAGGGAAGACTTTTACAGATTACTCCAGCTAAGAAAGTTATAGAGAGATCACAATTCAAACAGGAGACCCCACGCCCCTTGAGCAGTATGCAACAAGTCGAAAAAAAATAAATTCCAAGCAAGTTTCAAAGCTATGTAAACTCCTACAAAGGAAGCAGGCTAAAACAACATAACACGTATGGGCGAAATGGGAAACAATTTGGGGGTTCAGATAAAATAAATAAATAAATCAACCAACGTGTAGAGCATTATCTGGCAAGAAACATTCACGAGAATCTATTCTCCACAGTGGAAAGGCTATTTCAGGGTCCCAGCCATAACAAAACCTTTCTTTTGGGGAGAGGGGGTGGAGAGGACATAGTGCCAAAGGTGACCACCATCATATATTCTGAGCTTCTCCTGCGCTACAAAACTTCTGGACAAACCTCAAACAAACTCAAATCCTGATGCCCTGGAGTGTGACATTCCAAAACAGGTTGAGCACTTCATTTTAGAAACACTCTCCCAAGGGGCAAGATCCACCCAAAATAAGTACCCATTTCAAATTTTGACAGGGTCTGCCCTAAAAATAATCAGAGGTATGGAAAAATGTACGGCATACTGAAGTTTAGATAGGATGAACAAACATTAGTATGTTGACCAGGTTCAAATTTCTTACCAAGCAACTCTGCACTGCAGCATGTGTTTTCATAAATGCAATATTTTCACCGTTACAATTTACCAGAGAATACAGTTTCTCATTTTTGATGTTCCTTTCCAAGATTTACAGCACATCTTGGTAGTCCATCACAGCAGCGGGTGGTGATAAATGGAGTTCACTCACCGGAAGGAGGGTGACCAGCGGGGTGCCTCGGAGATCAATGCTGGGACTGGTCCTCTTCAGTGTATTTAGAAGTAACATTGCAAAGGAGCTAGAAGGGAAGGTCTGCCTCTTTGCAGATGACAAACTCAGCAATAGGGTGGATATCCTGGTTGGGGGAAGAGGGAAGAGATAAGCAGCAACCTGAGAAAACCGAGCGGTCAAGGGCAAGGGTAGCTGGGTATCAATGTGAAAAGAGTACAAAATAGTGCGCTTGAGGCACAGAAACCCAGGGTGGAGTACAAAATGGGTGGGGGTGGTACTGATGACCACCAAGCAAGAATGAGACCTGGAAGTGGGTATCACTATAGGATACCGAACCACACAATCTCAACACCCGGGAGGCAGACACCAACACTGCGACACTGGGAATCTGGACTGTCTAGAGTTACTCCAGTCTGTCAAGAATTGCCCGCAGCAGAGTTAAGATAGTAAGGGGTGTGCATGGGGCTGGGCGCAGCAAGCCCTGAAAAAACATGGTGCCACGGGCAATTCGACAGTTGGGATTCCGAGCGTCGAGATGTTGGTGTCTGGTTCCCAGGTGTTGAGCTAGTGGTGTTCGACATTTGGTAGTATAATCTGGGGGTGATCATCGGATGGCCTAAAGGTGGCCAGGCAGTGTGAAAAGTTAGTTGGGAGGGCAAGTAGGATGCTGGGAATCACCAGCAGAAAGGGGAAGGTGGTGTTGCCTCCATATAGCTGGGGTCTTACCAGTGATCCAGAGTACTGAGTCCAGTTCTGGAGATCACGTCTTGGAAAAGACAAAGTCAAAGCAGTTTAGCAGAGGGCAACTAAAATGGTGCAGGGTCTGAATCAGAAGCCCTATGAGGAGAGATTAAGGGACCTAAATATGTACACCCTGGGGGGTTAGAGCTCAAATACCTCACGGGGTAAACAAAACACAAGAGGGAAGTTTTTTTTTTTTTTAGAAAAACAGTTACTGAAGGACAAGGAGACATGATAAGAAGCTGGAAGTGTGTGTGTGTGTGGGGGGAGAGTAGATTCAAGATGGATGTGAGGAAGTACTTCACAGAAATAGTGGTGGATGCCTGGAACAGTCTTCCAGTGGGAGAGGTGGGGGCGAAAATACTGGTGGGTTACAGAATGTATGGGACATGCATAAGGGAATCTTAGGGACAAGAAAGGGGAAATGAATGAGCAGAGAGGTAGAAGGCTGCATAAAGACTGAGGTAACAGACTTCAAGGAAATGGGAAGGATCCTTAAGTAGCACTTGGATGGGATTGGGCCAGACATGGACGCTGACAGCAGGTGGGAAATCATCAGGAGGGGGTGCAGGATGCTACCAGCACCTGCGCAAGAGTAAGACGAAAATGTGGTAGGGCCCAAAAACCCTGCTGGTGGACCAGGGAGGTTCAGGAGGTGGTGAGGGGAAAGAAGGCAGCCTATAGGCAATTCAAGTGCTCAAGGAGTGAAAGGGACAGAGGGGAGTGCAAGCGGATGGCCAGAAGGGCCACTACAGTGGTGAGGATGGCTAAAGGCAAGGAAGGAGCAGAACCTGGCCAGGGAAATTAGAGAGAGGAACAATGGGTTCTTTAGATACACTGGGGAAAAAATGAAGGGTGAAGGGCAGATTAACAGGATTAAAACAGGGAGGGATGGGCACAAGACCAGGGGAGCAGGCTTAGTGTACTAAATGATGCTTAGCCTCAGCAGGGTTTCACCAAGGAAAATGGGGTGGACTGCATCATACATGGGAGGAGATAGTGAAACTGAGGAGGGGGGACCCCTACCGATTGTGGGTCTGGGGAGGAGGAGCATCACTGGCAGGTGGGAGGGGAGGCAAAGTAAGGGGATGAGGTAGAGGAGGTGGAAATCACAGCAGAGAGTAAGGGAAGCCCTCAGGTCCCTTAAGACAGAGAATGCACCACGGCCGGATAAATTACATCCCAGAGTGCTGAACTAACTGGCAGATGTCCTGGTGGAGCTCTTCAGCATCTCTGAGGACAGGGTGGGTGCCCCAGGACTGGAAGGTGGCGCACATAGTGCCTATCCACAAGGGGGGGGGAATCAAGGGAGGTGGCATGGAACTACAGGCCCGTCAGCCTGACATCAGTGGAGGGCAAGGTGATGGAGGGCATTGTCAAGGAGAGACTGGGGGAGGGACCTGGAAAAGTTAGGGTGCCTGGACGACAGACAGCATGGATTCGTCCTGGAGAAATCATGTCAGACAAACCTTGTGGAGTTCTAAGACTGGATGACGAGTGCCTTGGACCTGGGTAGACCAGTGGACGTCCCCTTTCTTGACTTCAGCAAGGCGTTTGACTGTTCCTCACAAGGGCTTGTTTGATAATCTGGGAGAAATGGGGGTGGGGAACCAGATGATCAGATGGATAGGAAACTGGCTCCAGAACCGGACCCAGAGGGTCGTGGTTGGAGGGATAGTCTCATCCCCAAGGTGGGTCATCAGTAGAGTCCCTCAGAGATTGTTCCTTGGGCCCCTCCTGTTCACTGCCTACATCTCTGACATAAGGAAGGGTATCAGGAGTGAAATGAGTCTCTTTGCGGATGACTCAAAACTGGGGGCAGTGGTGGATTGGGGAAGAGGGGAGGGTGGCCCTACAGGGGGACCTGGAGGCTCTGGAAAGGTGGACTAGAAAGCAGAAGCTGAGGTTCAATGCAGGAAAATGCAAGTTGCTGCACCTGGGAGCCAGAAACTCCAGTCAAGTGTACACCCGGGGGCGGGGGGCGCTGCAAGTCTATGGCTGAGAGGGACCTGGGGGTGGTGGTGGATGTCAAGATGAACAACTCAGACTTGTAGAAGGGCAGCGGCTAAGGGCAACAGAATGCTTGGATGCACTGCTAGGGGGCTCACCTCCAGAAGGAGGAAAGTGATACTCCCACTGTATAACTGCTTGGTGAGGCCGCACCTCGAGTACTGCATGCAGTTTTGGAGGCCACATTTAAAGAGGGACATTGAACTCCTGGAGAGGGTCAAGAGGAGGGCAACCAAAATGATTTGGGGCTTGGGGGACAGGACCTATGGGGAGAGGCTCGAAGAGCTAAATATGTACACACTGGAAGAGAGAAAGGACCGGTGGGACATGATAGAGGTCTTCAGGTAGATGAAGGTGGTAAATAGGAGAGGAGCAGTCAAGGTGCTCTGAAGGAAGGGGGCAACTAGAGGGCGTGGGTGGAAGCTGGAGGGGGGGGATTCAGGGTAGAAAGGAGGAGGTGCTACTTCACTGAGAGGGTGGTGGAGCCATGGAGTGCTCTGCCCAGGGGGCTGGTGGAGGCAGAAACGGTGGAGGAGTTCAAGAGGGGGTGGGACAAGTGCAGGGGAAGGGTTCTGGAAGCAAAAACCAGTGCAGAGAGAATATCCGGGACTGGGAAGGCAGAAGCCAGAGAGGGAGATGGGGGCAGCAAGGTCAGCTCCCAGGGTGGGGGCTGACCAAACGAGCAGACACGAAAGACCGTTAGGCCTATTCTGCTGGCATTTTAGTATGTTAGATCAAGTAACATCTGCGGTGATGCTACAGGCAGGGAAAAATGGGTGGACGAGATGGGTGAAGCGGTCCTCATCTGCTGGCAAATTCTAGGTATCCGTGTTTCCTTCCCTTGCATCCCACTGTACTGCCATCCTGATTCCTGGTGGCAGTGACCTAGCAGGATGCATGTACCCCCCCCCCCCAAGGAACAGAACTGTCCTAGAGACACTTGATCACCCCTCCCCTGACCAACCCCCAAGCAACCAGAGTCAGTCCCTGAACCAGAGTTGATAGCTTGGTAGGTGGTATGGCCATCAATAACTCAGAACACCAAACCACTAGGCCAGCTTATGTGGTTATCTTGAATTCTTGTACTCCTGTATCCTTTAGAAGTATATTGCAGTTTAGAAGGAATGGAGAGCCTGGAAAAAAAATGTTTGGCTCCAGGTAGGGCAGTCATGTGAAGCTTTGAAACATCTTCTGTAAGAATGTCGTTACGTGCATGACTCACAAATTCACATGTCCTGATCCTGGGGATGCCAAGTTTTCATGCCTCCAGTCAAGAGGAAGTATGTTTTGTTTTTGTTTTTTTGGGGGGTGTTTTCCAAGGAGTGGATATAATCCAAGTACTTTTATTATCCCATTTGCCAAATTCTTTGACGGTCAAGAGTTCAACTGACAAAGCAGCAGAAAGAAATGTTCCACGACAGACTGCTTAGCTAGTTAAGTCTTCCGGCAAGAAATTTTTAAGTTGAAGGAAAAACAGTGAGCCTGCTCATGGGGGCGTTCTGTAAAAATAGAATTTGGATTACAAGATAAGTTGGTCAAGTCTCTGGAGTATGCTTGGGCTGATGCAGCTTTTGGTTAGCCTAGTGGATGGGTACATGAATAGCTTGGGCTTGTTTTATACAGAAATTGTGCTATGACATTTGCTAATATTTCAGTGTACATACAGTACGTCTGTTAGATTAGGAAATAAAAATTGTCCTACTCTTAAGTGCCATGGGCTCTTTAAATTCCACTTTGACAGTCACAAGACATTGGACAGCAAGAAATGAAAATTACGCACCTACCATCATTCTTGATCTTCCTGTATATCTTCACTATTCATCACTAGTGGGTACTATGCTGAAGCTGCTAGGACCCCATGAAGCTTTTTTAACTTAAGCTTTTCTGCCAGGAGAGGGGCGACAGATGGCACCACCCTCCCTGAGGCAGACGCATTGTGTGGCGCTGCGGGTTGGCCAGTAACAGACGTCGTCCCCTCCACAACCTCAGTTCTGCTCTCCAAAGAGGAAAACAGGAATACAGAAAAAGGAGGGAAGGTGTGCAAGGGACAGCAAAAGTAAAAGGATATAAACTGAAAAAGGAATAAACTGACCAGAGAAGAAAGGTTTGGAGAGGTTGGAGCCTAGCTGGTTCTGGGATATGGGTGTCAACCTCTGGGCAGGTTGGGGAGAGAGGAGAGGTGGAGAGAGAGAGAAGAGGAAAAAGCAGGAAATGAAAGAAGACGACTAAGTGGGAGGACAGAAAATCATACCACCCCACTTTCCATAACTGTGGACCAAGGAGCTTAAACCTGACTGTTTTCAAACTCGTGTGAAACAGTTTTGATATATAGATATATGAAGCCTGAAACAGCTTGGCAGAAGACACCAGAAGAAAGGACTGCTGTGTGACTGAACTTCTCTCCTGGGACTAAAGTAGAAGAACTTTTGTACTTGGACCTTTAATTTAGGGTAAAAAAAAAAAACTAACATACAAAAAAAAAAAAGTGTGTGTTTGGGTTAACTGAACTGAATGGGTATCTGAAGAATTATCTAGGTGTAAATCTCAGGTGACTGAAAGGACTTAACTGCTGTGAGGTTTAAATTACTTGTAGAAAGATCAGGTAAGTAAGGGGAGTGGCTTAGCTAGAAGGAAGCTACATTTAAAAACTGCCTTAGAAAGATTCTGCTAATAGCTTGGCAGAAGACACCAGGAGAAAGGACTGCTGTGTGACTGAACTTCTCTGCTGGGACTATATTGCCCTCCTTCCCCCACCCAACGCCAGTTCTATTTTTATAGGCACAGGATTTGACTGACAACAGGAACTTCCTGTTTAGGGGCAGGAAGTGAGTGATCACAGAACCACCAAGGACCCACCATCCTAGACGGGCAAGAGTAGCTCTCCGGCCCCCTCTAGCTGCTGGAGGTCTGCCTCTGAGCAAGTAAATGGTCTACTGAGAAATATAGGATATTCTTGTCTCAGAACAGGACAATCAGGAGCTTAAAGGGCACACAGGCAGGAAAAAAAAAAAAAAAAACGGGGGAAAGAGTAAGGATTGCAAACAGTTAAGGGGCCAGAAATAAGACATGATTGGAGTGGAGCAGCAGTCTTCCGGGAGATGTTCTGGAGGATGCGGTGTTGTCCCATCTGCAGGCACCTCTCTGGGCTGAGGGAGGAGGTTGCTCATCTCCAGGCTGAGTTGGCCAGGATTTGTGGGACCTCCTCTTCCATCCAGGGACCACCAGTGCCACTGCCGTTGCCTCAGAGGTTGCCAAGAAAGAGGGCGGTTGGACCACAGTGGGCTCAAGGAGGGTGAGGGTGGTGGAACAGGCGCATTCCTCCAGTTGTACCTCTCCACAATTCCTATGTCATTCTGGCAAAGTGTGGTTCCTCTATGGAGGCACCCACAGTGGAGACCAAGGAGGATGCTGGGAACCTCCACACAGGAGGGTGGCAGGGGACCCTGCAGGGGAAGGAAACAACTCCTGGTGGGGGACTCCATTGTTGGGAAGGTAGAACTGGGGGAGGAAGGGGAGAGGGAGGTAAGGTGCCTGCCTGGCGCCATGGCTTGGAGGGACAGGGAGCGAATCCTCAGGATTGCCGGAGCAGCTGCACAGGGGAGGGAGCTGGATGTCATTGTCCACCTAGGGACAAATGACCTGGCTAAGAAAGGGATTAGAGAAGTGCAGGAAGAGTTTGTGGAATTGGGGAGGGCCTTGGTCAAGCAGCACGCATGGTAACCTCGGAGGTGCTACCATCTATGGCATAGGAGAGGCTAGGGTGTTCCCGCACCATAGGATTCAATCAGTGGTTGAAAACTGGTGTGGAGCTCAGGTTTGGCTTCATTGGGGACTGGGGGTCCACCTGGAGTAATGCAAGCCTATACTGGCATGATGGGCTGCATCTGTCCGGGAGGGGAACCAGGATCCTAGGTGATAGGTTTAAATGCTTCATTGGCAAGCTTTTAAACTAGCCAAGGGAGGAGGCACTGGAAAGGAGCACGAAAATCCTAGCCCCCCCAAATAATCATGGTAGTAAGCACGGCAAACACCAACATAAAGGTGTCGATAGGGAGAAGGGCAGGGGTAAATGGAGAAAGTGACAAAGGCAAGAAGGACAGGGATGGGGCAAAGGGAGTAAGGCCATCAGGAAATGGAGGGTAATGAGTACCAATGCCCGTAGTCTGGGCAACAAGCTCCCTGAGCTGATGGCCTTAATGGAAGAGGATGCCTGGATATCGAAGAAGTCACAGAAACATGGTACACAGAGAACCATGACTGGGATGTTAACATACCAGGGTACATAACCTACAGGAGAGACAGGCAGGGGAGAAGAGGGGGAGGAGTAGCTCTCTATGTGAAGGAAGGGATAAAAGCAACTGAACAAAAGAGTAAACAGGGAGGAGAGGAGGTACTGTGGGTCACCTTGGAGACTGGAAAGGGCACCACAATCTGCACAGGTGTTGTGTACAGACCCCCATGTCAGGGGGAAGGAATGGACAAGGATAGGATAGAAGGCATTCTTAGAATGGCAGAGAAAGGGGAGATACTGTTGATGGGAGACCTGAATATGCCAGATGTTAACTGGAGCACATTTGCTGCAGCCACATCCAAAAGCAGGGCCATTCTTGATGCCCTACAGGTGGCAGGCATTAGACAGCTAGTTTCAGAACCCACTCGTGAGGGAGCAATCTTAGACCTCATACTCTCAAACGGGGGCAGTGAGAGGATCTCAGATCTAGAAGTGGGTTGCCATCTGGAGACAAGTGACCATCAAACAGTGTGGTTCACGTTAAACTAAGCTACAGAGTCAAGCCATACAAAAGTGAGGGTACTGGACTTTAGGAGGCCGACTTTGGCTAAGATGGGAGAGTGCCTCAGAAAGGCACTAGCAAACAGGCTAGAAGGAGGTGTGGAGCAACAATGGGAATTATCAAAACTGCCATCACAGAGGCAACAAGCCTTTGTGTGAAGCAAATAAATCAAAACGAAAGAAAAAGCCACTATGGTTCCCAAAAGAGGTGGCTGTGAAAGTCAGGAAGAAAAAGATAGCATTCCGGAAGTATAAGGAAACACAGAAGGAGCAGGACAGAGAGCTGTACCAGTTAAGGCAGAAGGAAGCAGGGAGGGAAGTCAGAATATCAAAGGCCCAACCTGAGGAAAAGATAGCCAACTCAGTTAAGAAGGGATAAACCTTTATAGGTACATCAGCGAGCGTAGAAAGACAAAGGTAGGGATAGTGAGGCTGAATAGAATGAACGGTGGGTTGGCAGAGGGGGACAGTGAAAAAGCAGGAATACTGAACGAATATTTCTGCTCAGTATTCACAAAAGAGGAGGGGGAAGTGCCTAATCCAATTAACAGAAGCACTCTTGATGGGGGTCGATCCCAGTCCTTTCACAGAAGAAAGGGTTCTGCAAGAACTCCTAAAACTGAAGGTGGACAAAGCAATGGGTCCTGATGAATTCACCCCAGAATTCTAAAAAATTAAGGGAGGAACTAGTGAAACCACTGGCTACTCCTCTTTAATAAATCATGGGAGGATGGTGTGGTACCCGAGGACTGGAAGAAGGTGATGATTCCCCTTCACAAAAGTGGGACCAAGACAGAGGCAGAAACTACAGACCTGTCAGTCTGACCTCTGTGGTAGGGAAAGTGATGGAGTCACTTCTGAAGGAAAAATAGTTGAGTACCTAGAGGCCAGTGAAACAGGACCCAAGGCAGCATGGGTTCACAGCAGGAAGGTCATGTCAAACGAATCTAATAGATTTCTTTGACTGGGTGACCAAAGTAGCAGACCAGGGAGGGGCTGTGGACATGGCCTACCTAGACTTTAGCAAGGCATTTGACACAGTCCCACACAAAAGATTAATAGTCAAATTAACCAGCCTGGGAGTGGGACCCAGGGTGGTAGCCTGGGAAAAACATTGGCTGGACAACAGGACACAGAAGGTAATTGTAAATGGAGTCCACTCTGAAGAAAGGGGGGTTACTAGTGGGGTACCGCAGGGTTCAGTATTGGGTCCAGTCCTTTTAATGTCTTCATCAGTGACATTGCAGAGGGACTGAAGGAAAAAGTATGCCTTTTGTAGATGACACAAAGATCTGCAACAGGGGTTGATACACAAGGAGGCGTGGAAAGGATGAAAGGGACTTGGCAAGGTTGGAGGAATGGTCAGAAGTATGGCAGCTAGGATTCAATGCAAAAAGTGCAAAATAATGCACCTGGGAAACAAGAACCCAGGGGAAGAATACACAATGGTGGGAGGTAGTAACAACAAAAAAAGGAAAGGGACCTGGGGTAATCATGTAAGATGACCTTAAGGTTAGCAAGCAATGTGAGAAGGCAGTAGGGAGGGCTGGGGGTATACTGGGATGTATAGGGAGAGGCATCATCAGCAGAAAACAGGAAGTTGTTATCCCTCCGTACAGACAGTTGGTGAGACCCCATCTGGAGTACTGTGTCCAGTTCTGGAGACCCCATCTCCAAGGACATAGACAGGATAGAGGCAGTCCAGAGGAGGGCAACTAAAATGGTGCAGGGTCTGCAAGAGAAGCCATATGAGGAGAGACTAAAGGAGCTAATATGTATACCCTTGAGGAAAGAAGGGAGAGGGGGACATGATAGAAACTTTTAAGTACCTCAGTGGAATCAACAAAGTCCAAGAGGGTAGCATCTTTCAGAAAAAGAGACTTGCAAGAACAAGGGACACAATTTAAAGATAGAGAGGAGGGGTTCAGGGGCAATGTGAGGAAGTATTATTTCACTGAGAGGGTAGTGGATGCATGGAACAGCCTTCCTGAGGAGGTTGTGGGGTCTAAAACTGTGGGAGTATTCAAGAATGCATGGGACAGACATAAGGCAATTCTTGTGCGGGGGTAGGAAGAAATAGGCTGTTGGTTAACTAGGATCTGCGGCCTATCCTGTAGGTAGGGAAATGGGCAGACTAGATGGGCCTAGCGGTCCTTATCTGCCGTCAAAGTATATGTTCTATGTTCTATGAAACGAGTTGCTGGTCCACAGATCTGGACCACCCTATAAGTAGAAGGAAATTAACCCTCCTCAACAAGAGGAGTCTGACAGGACACATTACCTGACTAGACAAAGTTAGCCTCCTCTGGTCCACTAGGCGGGAACACCAGGTCTTGAAATACTCCTCCTCCTCAAGACGGAGGCAGAAAGTCCACCTCAAACCAGAGTTCACCTTGGTGCCCAAGGGGAATCCCAGGGTGTAAAAGGTAGAACCCTTATGTAAGTACCACCGGGGAGGGGAGTTATTGAGAAGGGAAACTCCAGGGAGGTTCCCAACTCAAAAGTCCTGAGGGACGGAAACTCTGACAAGAGACTCAAGTAGTCCCTTGCAAAGAAAAGAAAGAGCAAAACAGAGGGTCCCCGGGACCCTAGTACTAGCAGAGGGGCCCTAGGCAGAGCAGAACCTTGCTAGAGGGACCAGAAATGGGGTTCAAAGTAGCCCAAGGGCCCCCTCTACTGCCAAGAGGGCCCCAGGGAACTAAGGAGAGGGCAAGAGCCCCCCCTACTTGCCCTTCCCTCCAGTGGGTTCCTGTTTCTTCAAGGAAGTGTTAGGAAGCCCGGAGGTACTGGTGGGACTTTGTCCACAACTGGCCTCAATTTGGGAGGTGGGAAAGGCAAACAGGGAGGGGGCACTGCCCAGGAGCCGAGGCCCAAGAGGGGATGGTGGGCAGGAAGCATTGATGAGTGGTGAAGATATGCAGGAAGATCAAGAATTACAGTAGGTACGTAGATTTTCATATCTTACCTGCATCAAACTTCACCATTCGTCACTGGTGGGAGAGTACCAAGCCCACAAAGTGGACCAGTACCTCGCTGAAGGCTGGAAAGCCTTCAGCTCCTCGTGGGTGAGTTACGAGGGGAAGAGGGCCCATCACAGGTCTGGACAGACCAGCTACTGCTGAGAGCCAGGACTGGGTTCCTGACCTGCAGAAGTACGGCGCCCCGACAGTTCACACCTGGCGCTCTGGGAGAAAGACTGGGCCCCCAGGAATAGTGAGGCAGTCACCCTACGCCAGACCAAGGGTGACAAACCGGGAGAGGCAAAGCCATGCCACCAGCCTAATGCAGACCACAGATTCCACAAGCCTGGAGGCTACCGTGTTGGTGTCATAAGATGACCACGCCTTGTGTCTCGCTAGCTCCAGGCCCCTCATGGAGATGGCGACTGCTCGCCTGGTTGCCTCGCAATCAGACAAGGCCGCTCAGATTTCCCTCAACACGGCTCACAGGTACCTCTCATAGGCAACCGTGTGTGCCTGATGTGCTGCAACAGACAAGAGATGCACTGAGGCAAAAAGTCTCCTGCCCTGGCCCGGCAGTCTAACTCTGCAGAGTTTGCATGTGGAAGACTCTCCTGTCAGAGGCAGACACCCAGAAGTGATGTCCAGCCACTCCAAGCCCGATGTTGGGTGGGGCAAAGACCCTGGAGACCCCGAGGGAGTGCAATACCTGTGCTGGCAGTCCCCGGGGGCCGCGGAAGTGGAAGCGGGCCACTGCAAGGCGCTATGTGCCTCCTCTATAAAGGGCCAAGGCCATGGAGGGATCACTAAAGACTCCTGGCTGTACTTCCCAATGTACACCATAGTCGCACAGGCAGTACTGCGTTTGATGACAGGGGTAAGACGGAGCTCCTCCAACATAGTCATCAGGAACCGCTGATACTCTGTAAAGTCAGCATCAGAAAACCGGTATGGCGGCTTCAGGTGACGTCAGGGACTGACATGGTGGATTGACTCACCTGCTCCACTACCCACCGAACATAATCCAAACTAATCGCCCTTAAGATGATGGCATCCCCAGCCAAGCAGAGGAGAAATAAAGCGGGGAAGATATTCCTAACCCCTTTGCAAAAACTCAAGGCTCTGCTGCAAGAGGAAGAGGTTGAGGGCTACAATGAAACAGAGACCTCTCGGGAAGCACAGCAGTCCGGGCAGCATGGAAGCCTCCAAGACAACGACCTCATAGAAACTATTAAACAAACAGCTCGTACAGTTTCTAAAATAGACCGGACCCTCTCCGATCTCCGGTCCGACCTTGGCAGAATCGAACACAAAACAGATCAAATGGAATTATGCCTTGCAGCGGTTTCTGAGCAGTCTGACAGGCAAGATAGACTCCTGCTGTACCTGTTGGCCCGGGAGCCAACACACAAGCTATACGACACGGAGGGCAGAAGCCGAAGACAGAACATCAGGATTCATGGAGTGCCCGAAGATACAGTGGGAGAGGCTACAAATACCATATAATTTACCCAGAGGCTCTTCAGAAATGAGATAGATCTCCCGGAGGATCTGGACTTAAGTCTTGATCGCGAGCACCGCTCCCTGGCACCCAAGCCAAGTAATCCGGAAGCCAGGCCCAGATCTCTTATAGTCCATTTCACCAAATACAATAGTAAGGAAGAGGTGCTGCGGAAGCCTGGCAGCAGAGTCCACCGGAATTCGAGGGCCATAAAATTTCCATCGATAATGATTATACCTCCGAAGTCCAGGAAGCACGGAAGACATTCTGGCCGATTGTGAAATAACTGAGATCTAAGAATATCATGGCTCAAATCCTGCACCCAGCCAGACTAAAAATTACAACACAACAAGGCACCAGAATATTCAAGGATCTTCTTTCTGCTTCCCCTTACCTGGAAGAATTGGGGATTACTACCCTCCCAATGAAGTAGAAGCTTGAGAGAGATCTTCTGGCATCGGCCTGGTCTGTGGCCCAGAAGGGAATAGCTAAAATCGGGATCCCCGGGGCGACGCCTACAGACTTCTCTCTGTGCCAACATTGGCGTAGTGATGCGACGGTTAGGCGATCCCCCTCTGATGAATAAAAATGCCCCTCACCTGAAACAGGCCCTGTCGGTGAATGAGGCAGAGGATTCTGGCCTACTGCACTGCTCGACCACCTGAAGCTACTTTGAGGTGACGTCCACACTTTGATCTTTTCTCCTGCATTGAACTGTCCTCCACGTTACTCCACGGGCCTGTCGGGCCTAGCTGAACTTACCTCGCCCTCGTGGTGATTGCAACTACAGACTGTCCTGTCTCCCTCCCCTTCCCCCTCAGGTTTGAGGGTCGCAGTGAGTAATTCCATCTGTTCACAGTGGCCGGACCAATCAACCACCTAATGACCCTTATATGCTCTTGGTGACATTGATGCCGACCCTGCTACTCTTACCACTGACTTTTTTGGTGATGGTTGTTTCAGGGAGGAAGTGAGGCCTCCACGGACATAAACCGGTCATTCCACTCAGTTTAAAGGGCCATATTTTGCTATACTGATCGGTGACTGGTTTGGTTTGCTATGTAGATTGCAGTCTACTGTGGCCTTGGGGGGTCTGGGTCTCAGTTTTCTCCTGTGACGGATAGGGATGGAAGTTAACTCCTACCCACAACATCTTGGATCTGGCATTGTTCTCCTTCTGTATTTCCCCCTCTCACATATCTGGTATATGAGGTTATTTCTAGTACTAGGGGTCCCTGTTGGGAGAGAGACAGGGGATTTGTAATTCAGCCCTGATCAACTGAGAACAATGCCAGAGGAGGCCCGATGTGGTGCCGGCCTGTCCTTCCTTTCCCTCGCTGGTCGGCCCGACTTACCGTAACCCATGTGAACGGAGGAGCGGTGGGGATGGGGGGCACAGGGAGGCGGCTAAAGGCAACATGATGTGAGGCTGGGCTGGTTGCGCCTTCCCGCCATGAGGGAGGGGTGGCCCTCCCAGAGGGAGGGCGCTGCTGCTACTGCCTCAGCTTTTTCTCTTTGAGGCTTACAACCCAGCAATCAATCTATGGACGGGTTGAGCCTCGGGGAGATGCTTCCTCGGCCCTTCGATCCCGGATTTGCCTTCGCAGGAGGACTGGTTTTAGCCAGTCACTCGCTGCATGGGTGCTTAAGCCTCACGAAGGTTTAGAGGAGTCGTTCATACTTGTAAGGTGCAACTGGTTGAAGAAGCTCATTCTCTACTTTCTGGGGGATACATATATTTATTTGAAAGCAGGTACTGGAGGGTGGAGACTG
Organism: Neoceratodus forsteri; assembly: GCA_016271365.2. NCBI lineage: Eukaryota > Metazoa > Chordata > Ceratodontiformes > Ceratodontidae > Neoceratodus > Neoceratodus forsteri. The sequence goes on along the minus strand of CM057449.1, from coordinate 362,939,292 downwards.
TCTTTGTGAGCGTCCTTACCACCTCGAGGTGACACCGAGGTGTCCTCCCCTTTGGGGAGGAAACAGGCTGTGTGTAAAGGGGATGTTACAAATATCTAGTCCATAAAGGCTGGGGCTGTTAACTACAGAATGCCTTAACCATTGGAACAAAGGCGAACTTCAGTCAGCCCGAAGGGGGGTTTCTCCCCCTCCTAGGGATCTCTTTTCCTTTTTTCCTTTTTGCAGTTGTGGGTATGTTCAAGTAGGTGGGTTCCGGGCACTTGTCAAGGTGCTTCCCCCTTCATTCCCTATGCAGTCCACTCCTGACAGAAGGGGGGGGGCTTATTCCTGGGTATTCCAGGGCCCCTCAGGGAACACTCATCGCACTTCTGAGTGTCCTGACTTGGTCTGTTTTCTCAGACACTTCTTTGCTACCAAACATCGGTCAGCATTCCCTTGGAAGTCTTTTCACTGAATATTGGGCAACCAGGTCGAAAGGAGCTTCGGCTGAGGCTGCCCATTACTTAAGTCAGCTCATGGCTCAAAAATAGTTGTGGCCAGAGCAATTGTTTCCTAGTAGAATTGTTGCAAAAAGTTTTTTTCTAAGTTTCAAGGTTTATTACATTAATTGTATAGCTCTGCAGATTTGTCATAAACTTAAATTGGTAATTGGAGAATCTATGTCTCAGAAAAGGAATGTCAATCCTGGGTGGACGGAACATGACACAAAAACATAGAATTTGATGGCAGATAAGGACCGCTTGGCCCACCCAGTCTGCCCATTTCCCTACCTAATGGATAAGCTGCAGATCCTAGTAAACCAGCAGCCTACTTATGACTGTCCCTTGCATGCTTGAATTCTACCACTGTTTCTGACTCCACAACCTCCTCCGGAAGGCCGTTCCATGCATCCACAACCCTCTCTGTGAAAAAAATACTTCCTTAAATTACTCGGCAGCCCCCCCATCTTCAAATTGTGCCCCTTGTTCTTGCACACCCCCTTTTTTGAAAGATGCTACCCTCTTCCACCCCACCTTGTGCATCAACTCTGTTGCAGATCTTTGTGTCATCTGCAAAGAGACATACTTTTCCTTCCAGTCCCTCTGCAATGTCGCTTATAAAGACATTGAAGAGGACTGGTCCTAATACTGAACCCTGCGGTACCCAAATAGTAACCCCCCTTTCTTCAGAGTGGACTCCATTTACTATTACTCTGTGTCCTATTCTCCAGCCAATTCTTTACACAGGCTGTCATCTTGGGACCCACTCCCAGGCTGGCTAACTTGTAAATCTTTTGTGTGGGACTGTGTCAAATGCCTTGCTAAAGTCTAGGTAGGCCATGTCCATAGCCCCTCCCTGATCTACTACTTTGGTCACCCAGTCAAATAAATCTATCAGATTCATCTGGCATGACCTTCCCGCTGTGAATCCATGCTGCCTTGGGTCCTGTGCCCCTCTGGCCTCTAGATACTAGACAATTCTTTCCTTCAGAAGTGATTCCATCATTTTCCTACCACTGAGGTTAAACTAACAGGTCTGTAGTTTCCTGCTTCTGCCTTGCTCCCACTTTTGTGAAGGATCACATCTGCCCTCCTCAGTCCTCTGGTACCACCCCATCCTCCCATGATTTGTTAAAGAGGGTAGTCAGTGGTGTCACTAGTTCTACCCTTAGTTCTTTTAGAATTCTGGGATGAATCCCATCAGGCCCCACTGCTTTGTCCACCTTCAGTTTTAAGAGTTCTTTCCGAACCCTTTCTTCTGTAAATGGGCTGGCATCAACTTCTGCATCCAGAGTGTTTCTACTGTTTGTTTTAGGTACCTCCCCCTCTTCCTTTTTTAAAACTGAGCAAAAATATTTGTTTAGTATCTCTGCCTTTTCACAGTCACCTCTGCCCACCTCCCTCCCTTGGTCTTCCTTCTTTTGTCTCTCTGATGTACCTATAATAAAAACTACCATCACAGAGGTAACAAGCCTTTGTGTGAAGCAAATAAACAAAATGAAACGATGTAAGAAACCACTATGGTTCTCAAAGAAAGTGGCAGTGAAGGTTCAAGAGAAAAAGAAAGCATTTGGGAAGTACAAGGAATCACAGAAGGAGCAGGACAGAGAAATGTATCAGTTAAAGCAAAAGGAAGCTGGGAAGGCAGTCAGAACAGCAAAGGCGCAAACAGAGGAAAAGATAGCCAACTCTGTTAAGAAAGGGGATACAACCTTTTATTCCCCATTGTTCTTCCACCCCTCCTTCCTGCCCATTTGCTAGTGCATTCCTTAGGCACTCACCCATTTTGGCAAAGTCAGTCCTCCTAAAGTCCAGTACTTTTGCCTTTGTATGACTTGACTCTATTGCTGTGTTTATTGTGAACCATACTGTTCGATGGTCGCTAGTTCCCAGATGGCTACCCACTTCTACATCTGTGATCCTCTCCATCTCCATTTGAGAGAACCAGGTCTAAGATTGCTCCCTCTCGAGTGGGCTCCAATACTGGTTGTCTAAGGCATGCCCCCTGTAGGGCATCTAGAATAACCCCACTCTTCGAAGTGGCTAGTTGTACTACCAAGTTTATGTCTCTGAATGTGAACGGGTCGTCCAGCCCAATGAAAAAGAGGATCCAACAATTTGTTGCGTCCCAGGGATGTGGAGGTGTGTTCCTGCAGGAGATGCACCTCTCTCCTCAGGAAGCCCAAAAATTTAAATTCAAGGCCTTTCCAGTGATATATCATTCCTCTCTCCCAGTGGGCAGAAAGAGGGGGGGTAGCGATACTACTCGCGATGAAGCTACAGTTTCAACAGCAGGAGGTGATAGAAGACCCCGAAGCTAGGTACATTATTGTAACTGGGACCATCCAAGATACATAAGTAACCCTGGCAAATATTTATATCCCTCCTGGATCTCCTACCAGAGTGTTTTCAAATATTTTACAGCTAGTGGCAGAAAAGGCTAGAGGTGTGCCAATAATGGGAGGAGATTGGAACATAGTTTTAAATAGGGCCCTTGACTCAACCTCCCAGATCCCAAAAGGGGATGCAGCTAAAGCTCGCTCTGTTAAAATCCAGCTTGAGCAGCTAGGCTTGTGTGATATTTGGAGAGAAAAATAGAGAGCACGGGAGTATACCTGCTTTTCACCCAGGTTTAAGGTATTCTCTCGCCTAGATAGGTTCTTTACATTTAAGGGTGACTTGAACAGATTTCCCTCTATATGGGTGGGCACAACTATCCTCTCAGACCACAGTCACGTTTATCTGGAGGTGGAGCTGGGACTACCTAAATAGACCACACACTGGAGACTGACTACCTCTCTCCTTCAGGACAAAGAGGTCCTGAAGGAACTCTGGGATTATCTGAAAGTTACCCTTGAGGAAAATATCAGACAAGAGGTTTCACCTCAGATATTATGGGACACTATTAAAGCAGTCCTTACAGGCAAACTTATATCAATTGCTTCTCGTAGAAAACGAGAATCAGTGCAGTACCAGCAGAAATTAATCTCCCAGATTAAGGAACTAGAGGATGCCCAAAAAACTAAATGGGAGGAGTCCCGGGGCAGGGAACTCTTAAAGTGTAGGGAACTCCTACATAATATCCAAAAATTAGAAGTAGAAAAAGCTTTGTTTTATTTAAAACAAAGATATTATGAGGGTGGGTCTAGAGGCACTAAACACTTAGCCTGTAGATTGCGTCATTACGCCGCTAAAGCTACAATAACCAAAATAGTCTCGCCCCAAACAGGCTAAATGGCTAGACAAGCCACACAGATAGCAGATTCGTTCGTGGAGTATTACTCCAAACTATACGAGTCAGAAGAGAAATCCTCTCTACAAGACGAGCAAAAATACCCGAGTTCTATACCACACTCCCTCTCCTCTCCTTAGAGGCCACCCAAATGCTGATCAAACCTATTACCCAAAAATAAATCATCTCTACAATTAAAAAACTTAAGCCGGCCAAATGTCCTGGCCCTGACAGGTTCAGAGCTGAATTTTACAAAATCCTAGCCCCCGAAGTGGTTCCCCTTCTTCATAAGGCTTTCTCAAACATTTGGTCTGAGGGAGGCCTCCCTCCTGGCAATACGACACCATAACAGTTTTGCATAAAGAGGGAAAAGATCCTTTGAGGTGTGAGTCTTATCGCCCCATATCCCTACTTAATCAAGATTACAAGATTTTTACCTCCATAATAGCCTCAAGACTTAACTCAATAGTACCAGAATTAATTCAGTCAGACCAATCCCCATTCGTGTTGGGACAGGCACCTGATGGAGTACGCTCTGCCCTAGACATGATAGATAAGATCCAACGTACCTGTACCCCAACACGCTTATTAAGCCTAGATGCCGAAAAGGCCTTTGACAGGGTCTCATGGGATTTCTTGTTCTCGGTACCTGAACATAGAGGGTTTCCCGAGCTTTTTATAGACACCATAAGATCCTTATATACACAGGTCCTCAGGCATATTTCAGGGTAAACAGGGGATTGTCTAGCAGGTTCCACCTAGGCAGGGGCACTCGACAGGGGTGTCCTCTCTCTCCCCCCCTGTTGTTCGCTCTCTATATCAAACCCTTGGCGGAGGCTATTAGAAGGGCCCAGGGCGTCTCAGGGATCGAGGTGGGGAGAATACAGAAGAAGATCCTGCTATATGCAGATGATGTTCTCCTGTCTCTCTCTCAGCCACATAAATCTATAGAACAAGTGTGGCCTATACTGGAGACCTTTGGGAAGCACTCAGGTTACTCTTTAAAGACCAAAACAGAGGCCTTAAGCTTCTTTTTCAATCCACCTGAGGGCATCCGCCAACTCCTTCCATTAAATTGGACAGCTGGGGGGATGAGATACCTGGGGGTTCACATCACAACACCCATCTAAATTATTCAAAGCAAACTATTTACCCCGACGACCTCTCTCAAGAAAGACCTGGAAAGGCGGTCCTTAATTAATATCCCTATGCATGCCAGAATTCAATCCATAACTATGAATGTATTGCCAAAATTCTTGTACCTGTTTCAGTGTATACCCCTTTATATCCATAAATCTAACTTTCAGACATAGCATAAAATGATCTCTAGATTTATTTGGGCCAATAAGAGACCAAGAATAAGGTTAAAAACATTACAGGCCCAACGAGAGGCAGGAAGCAGATCACTCCCAGATCTGGAGGATTATTTCTTAATGGTACAACTGAAACAGTCTCTTCAGTGGTCTGGTCCCAGCTCCACCTCTGGCTGGAGGGATATGGAAGAGAGGGAGGGGGCAGGTTGCCCCTCGAGGACCAAATACTAACTCCTTTCTTAACCCGATTTCAACAGATGCCCAGGCTTAGTTCGGTGGGTGAGACCCTTCGCTCGGTTCATAGACTGTGGCAAAAATATAAATTATCTTCACTATGGACCCTTAAGCGACTGGCTTGGGCCGAGGACTCCCCCCCCCCCCCAACCGACTTGACCCTACATATGAAACTATGGAGTAAGATGGGCCTGACATTTCTCGGGCAATTTACCCAGGGGGATCTAATCTTAGATTTTAACTCACTTAAGAATAGATTCGGGCTTAAGAACTCAGACCACTTTAGGTTTCTCCAGGTCAGAACATATATCACTACACTCCAGAAGAGAGCGGTGAGTCTGGATGGGGTGGCCCTCCTTCTAGCAGCCATTCAACAGATAAAATCATCAATGGTCCAAAAGGGTCAGATCTCTGTTCTTTACAAGGCCCTTAGAACCATAAGGTCTGACCCTCTGATCAAAATTAAGAACAAATGGCAGGAGGAAGCCGGTCCAGGCTCGGCCCCCATCAACTGGAATTCCTTCTTCCACACTGCCAAATTGGCAACTAGATCACCCCTCTGGCAAGAATTTGCCCGGAAGGTAAGGATCCGTTTTTTCCTTACTCCTGATGTGCTAAATAAAAGGAACCCAAATCTCTCGGCTGGCTACTGAAGGGGGTGTGGGGAAGATAAGGCAGACTACCTACACATTTTTTGGGCCTGCCCTAGACTTAACAGATTTTGGGCTGACATTACATCAGCAATAAAGAGCATTCTTGCCATCACTCAGCCGATGAATTGGGAAGAATTGATTTTGGGATGCCCCCTCCCAGGGTTAGGGGACCCAATTCACTGTACCTTTGGGCAATCTTAACGACAGCGGCCCACAAGGCGGTAACCAGGACCTGGCTTAGTCCCACTGTGCCCCAGAAACAAGACTGGATCCTGATCATTAAAGGACTGGCTGAACTAGAGGAACTCTCCTTTAAAATAAATCACAAGACCACTCTATGTTCAGAGATGGGTGGTCTGCTCCAGCCAGATGGAGCAACTATGTTGGGGAATTAAGGAATAGCATGCCTCTTCCTCTTGGGCTAAGGCGACCCACAGTTGTGAACTTAAATACTACTAAATCCCTTAGACCTCTTTTCCCCCTTGGTATAACAATGAAATGGAATGTAATACCATACAAAGCATTAAGTCTGTACTCTGATTCTCGAAGTTGTAAACATTTACTCTGCAGAGCTTGAATAAAGATTAAAGTAAAAAAAAAAAAAAAGAAGAAGACCAGTATGACATGGAGTCCTCATTCTCAGAGGAGGAAGACGATGAAGCAGAGGGGCTCTGTACAGGTAACAACAGTGTGGAAGGAGAAGGTACAAACACCAACTTGTCCATGGCCCTGTAAAAAAAAAAAAAAAAAAAAGAGGAGGAAGGCACTTGCTGTGGCCCTGTACTGCTCCCAGGTGAGGGGTCCCAAGGGACCAGAGAGACCGGGGAGAAAGGGGGTGAAGGTTGGGCAGTATGGTCCTGAGGGGCCGTACCCTCCCTGATAGGGCTGCGGGTACAAGTGGGGGACCTCTCTGCAGCGAGGGGGGGTGCGCTGTCGAGACCCTACCTGCTGCTCAACCATCACCAAGCTGGCAAGGCGAAACCCGGGGGAAAAGATTACTGGTGGATAGGCTGGAGGCAAGCAAACCGAACAGGGTGGCCCCTGTCCCCAGCAGATGTAGAACTCTGCCCCCTAGAGGGAGAGAGGGTGCCCGGCCTAAGCGCTCCAACTCTGCCTAGGAGTGACTAGGGTCACCTGAGCAGAGCAGGAGGCGCACTGGGCACCCCCCCCCCAAAGGATCAAGAACTGCCCATCAAGCAAGGTCTCATGAATTGCCACCGATCTCAAGGAAATTGGGGAGAAGCCAGCACCAGGGTCGACCCCCGACTCCCCATCTAACTCCATACAGGCACCGAAGAGCGATACAGCACCAAAATCAGCCTCCTCCACAGGGATGGCCCACAAAGCAGCACCGTCCCTGAAAGCGGCACCGAAAATGGCATTAGAGCTGGTCATGACACCGCCCTTGGTGTCACCACCAGAAGCAACAGCATCATCGATATCAGCCGCAGCGTCACTATCAAAAGCAGCACAGACATCTGGCAAGTCACCGAACATGGCACCGACACTGTGCGGCGCAGTCGACAGATGTGGCACCAGCCATGGTACTGTCACAGTTTTTGGTGCAGATTGCAGCAGTCAGTTGCTGGGCAAGACACCGCAAGCGTTGTCGCCAGAGTGCTCCGCAGCGCCAGTGGAAAAGAGTGACGTCACGAATGGTGTTCCCTCCAAGTCCAGTGTCCACAGGCGATTACCTTGAGCGGATCCCGGCAGGTGACTGCTTTGGAAAGCTTTGTTGCCAATTGGGGTGCTGCTAGTCCTGCTTGGAATCAGAGGAGGAGACCACGGAGACCCCCCCCCCCAAGAGAAGCAACCCCAGTCACCCAGCTCAACACAGACAGCTGTGTCGAGAAGGGACTCTGCGGCACTGGTTGGTCGGCCTCACTCACTGACATTGGAATCAATGTCAGCAGCCGAGGCCACACCACCCAAAGCCCTCGAAGGGACCTCCAATGTAGTCCCCACGTGTTGCTGAGGCCTCGACACTAGGGTCAGCCAGTTCCCCGAAGAGGAACTGGGGCCTTGAATGATCCATGGCCAGCCCCCCAGAGAAGGCTGATCACTCCCTTGACCGCTCACCCAGGCACAGTGGCTCAGCAATATATGAGCCCATGGCAGCTGCTCTCCCCAAGTGTGTGCAGAAGTGGAGGGAGGCCTAGGGGATGGGCCCAATGTCCTAGACTTAGCCACCATCGTTCGACACCATCCACCGAAAGTTGGGCGGGGGTGGTCACTTCCCAACTTCGCCACGTAGGTTTCTAGGGTGCGCTGGTCCATGCTGTAACTGACGTCAATAATCCATGTCACTGTTCAGCCCTAGGCAGGATAAGCATTGGTCATGGGGGTTCATTATGGAGAACGGACTTCCACAGTGGCACCGACAGATGGGGAAGCCCCCACCTTGGAACCTTTATGCCCCAAACTCAACATGATCAGACCGCACCAACTAAAAGAAAACAAAAAAGATAAAGAAGTCTACACCAAACTAAATGATGAAAATAAGAAAACTGCCAAATGCAGCGGTTACTAGTATGGCATAGAGTAAACATTTGACAAACAGAAGAACGGTAGAATAATGGTAGTGTCACAGTAGATCTTGCTTTCCCATGGAGTTGCTTGCAGCCTCGATGGTGGGAAAAGCAGAACTGAGGTAGTGCAGGGGTACTTTTGTTACTGGCCAACCCATGAGTGCCACGCAATGTATCGGCCTCGAGGGTGGTGCCATCATTGAAGTCGCTCCTCCTAGCAGAAAAGCATTTAAGCTAAACAGCTTCCTATGGGGTCCTAGTGCCTCCGGCATAGTACCTACCAGTGATTAATGGTGAAGACTGATACATGTAAGATGCTCGGCTTTAAGTCTCATCTGAAGAATAGGACGTTAAACAGTGCCACACTACAGTGTCAGTACTGTGCAGCAGCACAAGTTCCTAGCGTGGTATCAGAACCGTACACAGTCAGATCTAGCACATGCAGTGAGTATGCAAACTACTGAGCCACAGACCCTGCTATGTTTAGGCCCTAGAAGAAGGAAGACAGTGCAATATGTTCTGCAACATTAGCAGCAGGGTTAAAACTTGAACAGTCTCAGAAAAAGCACTTCCATTTCCCATTTAGTAGACTTCTCTTGCAGGCATTTATTTTCATAGCTACAAAGGGGAACAGAGCACAGGTAGTAAAACAAAGATGCTAAATATGGGGCAACCGACCCACCGTAAGCAAGCTACTGTCTTAGGCATGGTAGAAACTGGGGCAGTCATTATAGTTACCAATGTCCGACACATACGGGTCATCCAGTGTATCCTTCCCCATCCTTTGCTTATGTGCAATACAGAGCCAATAACTCGTGACTGATGTTAGTCACCTTCAATACACATTTATGGGGGCTGGAGATTACATAATCATACATTTTTTGTTACTATACTAGAGAAGCTTTGACTAAGGAAACAAAAACCAAAATACATTTCTATGCGGTTGGGGGCTGTCCCTTTTTTCTAGGTTGAAGGTATAAAAAAAAAAAACACAATGAGTCATACCTCAGTTTACTTCCCTCTATAAGTAATGACATTCAACTACCTCTGAGTTTTATTATGTTGACAACTCTTTCAGGGTTTAAAATGTGCGTATGTCTTTCTGGTCTCTTGCCAAGATACTTGTACAAAACAGAGGTTCACAACTATAAGTGATCTTTCCCAGTTAATTTCTTGAAGTGAAAGCCACTTCTTTGGAAAAAAAAAAAAACACTAGCAGCGAGCGACACACACACACACACACACACACACACGAAAGAGTCCCAGATACTGGTGCTGCTTAAAATTGTTTCTAACAGTAAACCATCCTGCACCACATCCTAGCCTGCATCCTCAAACAGCTCCAACTTAAAACAAGCATTTGTCAATGCCGAATGTTTGCTTGCTGGCATTGGTAGTATAGGAGTTACAGAGCTGCATAACAGAATGGCAGTGAAGTACTGAACTGAAGCCAACCCCACCACCAGCCTGCAGAGAGTGACAGACATTGGGGTGTGCCTTTGGGTCCTCAGGCATAACGGCCATGCCATTTCATCACACCCTACCCTGCAGACACCGACAAGTGTCACGGTGTGCCTTGGGGTCTTTGGCCCTTATGCTCACCCCATTCCATCAGGAAATACGGTGAGATGGGTGCTGTATAGGAGAATGGGGTGAACTCTGGGGCCTAAGAGGCCAAGGCACACCTTGATGCCTCTCACTGGCTGCAGGGTGCAGAATGGTATGAGCATTACAGGCGAGAATCCCAAGTGAGAATCCCAAGTCACACCCCTGATGCCTGTCAATCTCTACAGGGTGGGACGTTGTGGTCGGAAACCCTAACGCCTCAGGCGTTCGTTGGCATTTTCAACATGGGTGTTTTGTGACCCCCACCTTATGAACAGTGGCAATATCAGTTAGTTAGCCAAAAGCTGATTTTGCACAGCAAATACGCCATTTGCACCACAGGTGCGAAAACACATTTCGAACAGGATGTGAAAAATGACAGCTGTACTGTTCATGGAGAGGTGCACAAAAAAAATGGCAATGTTGAAAATCTGCAGTGAAAATATTAAAAAAACTGAAGTCAAGTCACAAGCGTGCGTAGAAACTGCGCAACGCACGCCCGTATTGCAATTAGCTTGAGGATTTTTTTTTTTTTTTTAATACACAGCAGATTGTCACAGACATTTTGGAACCTCCGTTCATGAACAGTGTCACTGTGATTTTCTTATTCTGTCCTGAACAGTGATTTCCCACAGCGACCGTGCATTTCTGCGTTGGAAGTGCGAACACACATTTCAGCCATGGTGTGAAAAATGACAGCTGTACTGTTCATAAGGAAGTGTGGAAAAATGCCAGTGGTGAAAATCTGAACTGAAAATACTAGAAATACATGAACTTGCGAGGGTGCGTGGAAACTGTGCAATGGTCGCTTGTAACAGTCATTTTATGGACTTTTTTCACCAAATTTTTAACAGCCATTTTAACACCTCTACTCATGAACAGTGTTCACTGTGATTTTCTTAATCTGTCCCAAACAGTGATTTCGCACACCGACTGCGCCATTGTGCGGAAACGCATTTTGGGAGTGATGTGAAAAATGTCAGCTGTACTGCTCATAAGGAGGTGTGGTAAAATGGCAATGCTGGAAATCTGGAGTGAAAATATTGAAAATTCGCAAACTTATGAGCCTGCGTAGGAACAGCGCAACGCATGCTCATAAAAGTGTCATTTTTGGTAATTTTTTCACCAAATTTTCCACATAGGGTTTTTGGGGACCTACCTCATGAACTGTAACACCATTTCGTAAATTGGTCCTGAAAGGTGGTTTTCGCGCTATGACCATGAAATCACCTTTCAGGGCAGATTAACAAAATGACAGTGACAGAATTCATGAAGTGGAGTCCCAAAAACCCCATGTTGAAAATTTGGTGAAAAAATTCCCAAAAAATGCCTGAGATATGCATCAAAGTTGAAAAACCCTATTTATTCCATTATTCAGCTTACCGGCATTTCCTCAGTTCGCGGTCGGCTTTGAAGAGTGCAGACGTGTTCTCGGTCCACCGAAGATAGTCGTGCTGGACTCCGGAGATAAGTATGGGGTGAGGTGAGCCACGGTGCACAGAGGGTGGGCACGATGTGTGTGTGTGGGGGGTCAGGACAGTCCATGAGGAGCGTTTTTCTTGCAGGTTATTTTTGTTTTGTAGACGCCGCGGGACTTGTGCTATGCTGGGGTGGGCTCCCAGCGTGGTAGCTGAAAGGCTGTTTGGGTGAGCAGTGGAGCTGACTGGGGATTGGGCACCATTGGCCATACGGACTGTTGCCACGCTGGGGTGGGCTCCATGCATTGCACCCGGTAGTCTGTTGGGGGGGAAAACAGTGGAGCAGACGGGGACTGGGCACCCCCATCAGCCTTACGAACCGTTGGCACGCTGGGCTCCCAGCGTGGCACCTGGAACTCTGTTTTGGGGGGGGGGTGCAGCAGAGCCGACGGGGGATTGGGCACCCCCATCGGCCATACAGTGTGTGCATGGGGGAGGAGGCCAGAGCACGTAATATGCATGTGTGTGGGGGAAGGGGAGCGCATAAGCACACAGTATGCTAATCAGCACCATCTTATTGCTGCTCACTAAAGCAGAGCTCTCCCTTTCAACTGTACGGCACTGCATTTTCAACTGCTGTCACAGACAGCTGCAGCATTCACTGGTGAACTGTGGCCGCACCTGCAAACACACTGACTGAATTGGAAGACAGGGTGCCACGCCTACAAAAACACGGATGATGGCACTAAGTTTCTTGCACATGCGTGCAAGCAAACATAAAAAGGGATAAGGACACACCCCTCCACAAAACGTGCCCTTTACAAGGGACTGTATCACAAAACCAGACAGCCATATTTGTGATCATATCACTCACTCAATGAAAGAATAAAAAAAAAAAAAAACAAGAAAATGCCCATTCCAACAGTGCAGCAGCAGACTGGCAACTTTGGTTCATGTCCCAAGTCTGAAATGCCAGCAAGGCCCAACGGGAGGCGTTCCAATAGGACATACGTTCTCTGGAACTGGCACGTGGCTCTGATGCATTACCACCAGCTGGGTGACCAGAGAGGGCAGCGACACTGAGTGGTGCTGTGGGAGGGGAAGAAGCTGATGCAGGACTAGACTTTCTCTAATTATTAAGCATTTTATTAACTGTTCATACCACAGGATTTAAACTGGATTAGATAACAAAATCTGATTAAAAACAGCATGTGAGCCAGCCCAGTGGCATGAAGGGCTGAGGCATTAAGAGTTAGTATACTGACTGGAATGAACAGCAACTTTCAGAAGTAGTCAGCTATCACTTTTTGTAGCTGAAGTATTTCTTCCTTTGTTTTGCTAGCTCAAAGATTTTCTACCAGACAGTACTAGGTGTGGTGTGTGAAGCAGCACTCTACCTAGAGTCAGACAGTGACAGTTCTATTCCTCCATAATTATATATACATACACACACACACATACATATATATATACACACACACACATATATATATATATACACACACACATATATATATATATATATACACATATATATATATATACACATATATATATATATATACACACACACATATATATATATATATACACACACATATATATATATATACACACACACACATATATATATATATACACACACACATATATATATATATATACACACACACATATATATATATATACACATATATATATATATATATATATATATATATATATATATATATATATATATATATATATATACATACACACACACACACACACACACACACACACACACACACACACACACACACACAAGCAGTGTGGCCTCACCGACTGTGACATCACTAATAATGAAGATGAGCCAATCTCTTGCTGCTCGACTGGTAGCTGGATAGGTTACCAATCAGGCAGCAGGGCATGTGATGCAACAATGAGCGCCACAGGTAACATGCTGATGTAGTGGGAGAAATAAAACTAGATATTCTGCTTCCAGGTGAAGCACTGCTCTTCATAGAAAGTATAGTTATACAAGAACTTACCATAACAGTACATCTTCGAGAGAGGCTCTTGCAGTAGGCAACAACCATAAGGACTGAGCCACCAGGCGCTAGGACCACACGGAAATCTTAATTTGCAGTGTCTGGCAGGGGACTGCCCACCCATCACGTGACTGACATCGGCCCAATGGTATATAGTGGACAGTCCCCACGCCCACCTCCAGTTCTCCCACTGGAGACCCCACGAAAGTTCTGACAGAAGGAGAGGGCTCCTGGTGCCACTAGAAAAGGCTTAGCAGAAGAGAAGCAGCAGCAGGGGAAAGGAGCGAGGGGAAAACCTTTGCCTACTGCAACAGCCTCTCTAACATCTACTGTCATGGTAAGTTCTTACCTAATTGTACTATCTTACTTCGGGAGAGCTCTTGCAGTAGGCAATAACCATAAGGGCACAGTCCCAAGCAGTGGGAGTCAAACAGAGACTGAACACAGCAGGCAGGAAAGGTCTGCAGTAGGCAGGAATTGAGACAGAAGGCCTTGAAGGATGGGTAGTCCAAAGCCAGCCCTGTGCCCAGAGGCAATGTCCAGACTGTGATGCTTTGTGAAAGTGTGGACAGAGCTCTGAGTGGCTGCCATGCAAATGTCTGCACCAGAAACATTTCTGGAACAAGCAGTAGAAGCAGCCATGCCTCTGGCTGAATGCCTTTTAACTCTGGGAGGAGTTTGTTGTACTTCTGATAGCAAAACAGAATACAGTTTGCTAACCATTTAAACACTGTTTTGAAACTGCTGTGCCCTTCCTTTTGGGTGCAAAGGAAACAAAAAGCTGATCCATTTTATGGACTGAATTGGTCCGATTAGTGTAGTAACGCAACATTCTGTGCATAGTCAAAGTGTGCAGAATTGCCTCCCTTGATTAGAGTGCTCAGGGTAATAATACACTGGCAAGTATTTAATCCGATTCAAAGTAAAACTCAGAAACAACCTTTGGTAGGAACTTAGCATCTGTATGCAGAGCTACCCAGTCTCTGTGAAAAATCAAATAAGGCTCCTTACACACGAGAGCCTGAAGCTCAGAAACCCTTCAAGCATTAGTAATAGCAACTAAAAACAGCGCTTTCCGACACCGATATTGCAGGTCGCAGCTGGCGCAAAGGGAGGCAGAGTGAGCTGCTCAAGGATAAAGTTCACATCCCATAGAAGAAGAGGGTTCCTGACCAGAGATTTCATATGGAGTATTCCCTTCAGAAAAGTATGGGAGACCTCCAACTGAGCTAAAGTTCTGCCTTCCACTGGAGTGTGGTAGGCGAATAGGGCAGATGAGTGAACCTTCAAAAAAAGAACAGAGTCCAAGGTCAGAGAGATGGAGCAGGTACTCCAAGACCCGAGGAACAGGGCACGAAAAAGGGTCCCAACCCTTGGAGGCTGCCTAGATGGAAAACCTCTTCCATGTTATTGTGTAGGTGAGTTCTTGTAGATGGCTTTCTGGCCTCTACAAGGACTTCAGCGACCCTAGGAGAGACCCCACAGTGAGAGAGAGCTATGTCTGAAGGCAACACACATTACGGTGAAGAACTTGAGGTCCAGATCCTGCCCTGATCCTGGGTCAGAAGGTCCTGGCAGAGGGGAAAAGGAACCGGAGGCTCCACCACTAACTGCTGCAGTAGAAAAAAACATATTAGGCTAGGCCAATATGGAGCAACGAGGATCATCTGAGCTCCTTCTAACTGCAGTTTGAGGAGAAGACTCTGCAGGAACAGGAAGGGAGGGAAGGTGTACAGGAACCTCCCTGTCCAGCAAAGAGACCACGCGTCTCGCCAAAAAAGACCAGGCCTGGGAATGAGCGAGCAACAATAGTTTTGCGTTATATGGGAAGGCAAACAGATCGAAATCTGGATGACCCCAAAGGTGAAAGATATCCTCGACCACCAACAGGCAGGGCCTCACAAGTGGGAACTGCGACAGAGTGTGGCTGAGACTGTCCATTAGGGCATTCTGGACACCCGGGATGTGCACTGCAGTTAGCTGGAGCTGGTGCTGAACTGCCCACTACCACACTCGCATCGCTTCCTTGCACAAGGGGTACGAAAGACCGCCTCCCTGTTTATTTAGATACCAGACCATCCACAGGTTGTCCGACTGGATCAGAAGTGGTCCCAGGAGGAGATGGGTCCGAAATACCTGGTGGGCATACAGCATGCATCTCGCACACGTTTACGTGCATTGCCGAGCTCCCACACAGTCCAGGATCCCTGGGTTCTGCAATCACCCAGATGCGTTCCCCAGCCCAGACCTGATGCATCTGTTGTCAGTGTCTGAGCTGGAGGGAGAGGCTGGAAGGGAACACCTCGGCAGAGATTTTCCAGATCCTGCCACCACAGGAGATCCTGTCGCACAGGGTTGGACACCAGGACCCTGTGATCCAGGTAATCAGACCTCTGATACCACTATACCCTGAGGGTGCAGTGCGTAATGCACATGTGAAGCCAGGCCAGGGGCACCGCAGGAATGGCTGCTGCCATAAGACCAAGGTGGAGGACTGTTCTGGCCGTTGTCACATAACTGGAGGCCACAAGTTGAGCGTGCTTCAGTGTTTCTGCCCTGTCTGAGGAGAGGAAGGGCTGACCCTGGGAAGTATCCAGTACTGCCCCAATGAATTGCAGGCGCTGGGAAGGAGTGAGGTGAGACTTAGGGTAATTCACCGTGACCCCCCCTGTGCAATAGATCCAGGGTAGCTGCTACAGAAGCCTCCAGGCCATCCCTTGACGAGTCTGACGGAAGCCAGTTGTCAAGGTATGAGAACACAGTGGCCCCAACATTTGGAAGCCACTTTCACCACTGCTGGGCACTTGGTGAACACCCTGGGTACCAAGGAAAGGCTAAAGGTTAGAGCCTTGAATTGGAAATGCTCCCCTGGAAGGTAAACCGGAGGAAGCAGTGGTGGGCAGGGAATATAGGGATATGCAGGTAGGCATCCAGTATGTCCAGAGTGCAGAGCCAGTATCCCTGATGGAGCACTAGCAACAGTCCTGAGAGGGTCAGCATGCAAAACCGTTTGTAATAGACATATTGGTTGAGCATGCAGAGGTCCAGTGTCGTCTGAAGGTTTCCAGTCTTCTTCGGGACCAGAAAGTGGGAGCAATAACCCTTTCTTACTTGGCCCCGAGGAACTGGCTCTATGGTGGATTTTCACAATAGAGCCACAACCTCCTCCCTGATGAACAGAATGTGACCTTGTGGGTGAAGAGTGACCTGGAGGATTTTCTGGAGGTCTCTCTGAATTCCATTGTGTAACCTTAAGCTATGAGCCGAAGCACCCAAGAGTCTGTCGTGATCGCCTCCCACCAGGACAGATGGCTGGCAAATCTGCCCCCGACTGGCTCCTCTGGAACTGTGGGTGGAGGGGAAGGGGGGGAGAGAGAGAGATTCACCATGGGGCAGCTGTGGGCACTGGTCCAGAGGACCGATGTCAGACCTCAAATTGGTGTCAGACGTGAGCCCCAGGGTTGTGCAGATGTCGGTAGAACCAGAAATACAGGTTACTCACCTGTAACAGGAGTTCTAGGAATGGTATATGTTGTTCATCCACACTGTCTGGCAGGTATCCTTGCTGCTTTAAATCTTGCCGGAAGGTCTTCAAGCTGGCTCCTCCCACCCACCCGGGTGGTAAAACTCTCGGCTCCGCCCCATGACGCCAGATCTGGCCCGCTGGAAGCTCAGGTTGTGCGTCGAAGCCGGGGAGGTCGGGTGGGTCGTGGGATGAACAACATATACCATTCCTAGAACTCCTGTTACAGGTGAGTAACCTGTATTTAGGACATGGATATATTGTTCATCCACACTGTCTGGCAGACTCCTAGCAGTTCTCCGGGAGGAGGGAAAGCACACCCTACTTAGGAATAGAGACTGGAGAACCGAGGCCCCAAAACCAGCATCCCGGCGTGACTCAAGATCGATGTGGTAATGGGTGATGAAGGTGTGTGCTGACTTCCAGGTAGCAGCCCTGCAGATTTCCTGGATAGGGATCCCTGGAAGCAGCCACCGATGCAGCAGTATGGCGGGTAGAATGAGCTCTTATCCCTCTGGGAGGCTCCATGCCCGCCAACTTATAGCAGAGATCTATGCGGGGTGACCCACCTGCCTATAAATCGCTTGGCTGCAGGTGCGGCTTCCGTGGGTGACAAACAGCTGGCGAACCTCTCCCCAATTCCAGCCGCTGCGCTCCTTATAGTAGCGGCGCCCTTCTAGGGTCCAGAGTATGGAGCCTATATTCGCCTCGGTGTGATTGGGGTAGAACACCGGCAGAGTCAACACCTGGTTAAGGTGAAACTCCGACACCACCTTCGGAAGGAATTTCGGGTTGGGGCGCAGGACAACCTTGTCCCAGTGGAAGACCAGGTAAGGAGACTCGATGCAGAGCACCTGGAGCTCTCCCATCCTTCTGGCTGACATGATAGCCACCAAGAAGGCGGTCTTCCACGACAGGTGAGAGTTCACACCTGTGCATTGGTTCGAATGGCTTGCCCATGAGCTTTGCCAGTACCAGCAGTAAATCCCACGGAGGTGGAGGTTCTCGCACCGGAGAGAAAATGTGATCAAGGCCTTTGAAAAAGCGCCAGACCACCTTCTCCTGCACCACAGACTGCTTTCCGGCCCGCGCCCAGTAAGCAGAGATGGCTGCCAGGTGCACCTTAAGGGTCGTCGACCTAAGCCCTTGCTGAGAAAGGGACCAAAGGTAGTCCAATATGCTCGCCAAGGAATAGGAGGAAGGGTCCAGGCCCTTGCCCTGGCACCAAATGGAAAATCTCTTCCATTTGAAGGCGTAGCATTTTCTGGTCGACTCCTTACGGGACGCCTCAACTATGTTGAGGACCTCGTCGGAAAGACCCAAGGCCTGGAACTCTAGCCGCTCAGGAACCAGGCCGTCAGGTGCAGGGATTGAAGGTCTGGATGGAATACCTTCCCCTGATTGACTGAGAGCAGGTCCGGGCGAGCTGGAAGCTGCCTCGGGAGCCTGGAGCTGAGGCTGAGGAGATCTGGGTACCAGTACTAGCGGGGCCAGTCTGGGGCTATCAGAATCACCTGCGCCTTGTCCCTCCTTGCTTTGAGAAGCACCTTGTGCATCAAGGGGAACGGGGAAAGGCGTAGAAGAGGCCCGGGGTCCACGGCCTCGAGAAGGCATCCCCCTGCAGCGAGCCCTGCTGAGGGGGGCGGGCATGGAACAGCCTCAGCTTCGCATTCTCCCTGGAGGCAAACAGGTCCACCTGAGGTGTGCCCCAATGGGAGAATAGATCTTGTACTACCTCCGGCAGGAGAGACCACTCGTGGGACGCAGCCCTATCCGGCTTAGGGCATCGGCCAGGGTGTTGGAGGCTCCTGCCACATGAATAGCTAGGAGATCCGCCTCAGGCTGCTACACAGTGACCAGATCACGGAGAGCTTCCTTGCATAGAAGCATGGGCGCGTCCCGCCCTGACAGTTTAGATAGTACATGGTCGTGGTATTGTCCGTCTGGACCCGGACCACTTGACGAAGAAATAGAGCAAAGCGGTGAGAGCTAGGCGGACCGCCGAGCTCAACAGGTTGATGTGGCATAGGGACTCCGTCAGGGACCAGAGGCCGTGCGCTCGGTGTTCCCCCAGATGGGCACCCCAACCCATCAGAGAGGCATCAGTCGATAGACCGTCGGCTCGGGGCGGACAAATGGGAGGCCCACCTGCAGATGAACTGGAACGATCCACCACTGGAGAGCATTCCACATCCCCTGGGTCACCGTCACTAGCTGGTCCAATGGATCGCAGGGTTGGGACCACTGGCTGGCCAGCCCCCACTGACTGGGGCGCATGTTCCAGCGGGCCCAACGGACCACGCTGGTACAGGCCGCCATGAGATCCAGGAGGCGCAGGAAGTCCTGGGCAGGGCGCAATTGCCCAACCAGAAATGATTGGGCAAAGGAGGAAAGAACCTCGGCCCTGTCCGCCGGGAGCCGTGCTCTGGCTCGAAGAGAGTCGAGCTCTGCCCCGATGAAAAGAATCACCTGCTTTGGCTCGAGTTCCGACTTGGCCTCGTTGATGAGGAGGCCGACCTGAGAGCAAACCTGGAGGGCCAGATCTCTGGACCGCTCCACCTCCTGTCTGGAGGGGGCTGCTATCAGCCAATCGTCCAGGTAAGGGTAAACCCGGACCCCTCGGCGCCGCAAGAATGCTGTCACCACTGCCATGCATTTGGTGAAGACCCTGGGAGCTGGAGATAAGCCAAAGGGCATGGCTTGGAACTCGAAAAGGGATCCCTCCGCTCGAAAGCGAAAGAACCTCTGATGTTTTGGACGGATAGGGACGTGAAAGAACGCGTCCTGCAGGTCCAGAGAGCAGAACCACATACCGTGTTCCAAGGATGGTATTATCTGAGCCAGAGTGACCATCCTGAAGGTTCGAGACCTTAGGAACTTGTTTAGGTCGTGTAGGTCGAGAATGGGGCGCCAACCCCCCGTCCGTTTCGGAACCAGGAAGTACCTAGAAACAAACCCCGGGTCTGAGGGAGGGTCCGCCACCTCTCTGATCACCACCTTCTCAAGGAGGAGAGCGATGTCGGCTCGGCGAGCCAACAAGCGAGACGGACCCCGAGGCCCCCCGAGGTGCGACGGCTCTGAAGGGTGGGGCCTGCTCGAACTCCAGAGGCAGGCCCTTTCCCACCACCTCCAACACCCACGGTCTGTGGTGATAACGGACCAGGCGGAAAGAAAGTGGCGAAGCCGCCACCCCCCAGGGCACCTGGGAGTGAGGCGACAGGGTTGGGGCGACACCTCAACCGTCACTGGCAGGCTTGGAGGAAGGACGGCGAGGGACCTCCAGGGCCTTACCTCCCTGCTTCCTGGAGGAAAAGCCGAGGGCTTGGTTTGGGATGCCAAGCTCAGAAGCCTGCTGGCCCCAGCGTTGCTGGGCAGACGTGCAGCGGCAGGCGCAGAGGGACGAAAGGAGCTTAGGCTGTGGTCTGCGGCCTTTGTCCTTCTGTGCGGATGAGAGAGTCAAGGTAGCATTGGACTTCTCGATCCTCTGCAGGTGACCTTCCACCCAGGGCCAAAGAGGTGGGTCCCCAGGAAGGGACATCCGCCAACTTGTGCTGGGTATCCAGTGAAGGTGGATATCCTCAGCCATGCCAGGCCGGCGCATAGCCACTCGCGGCCGCTACTGACCTGGCACATGAGTCTCCAATGTCCAGAGCAGTCTAGAGCTGCTGTTTGGCCACTGCCCTGGTCCCGCACCTGCCTAACCATGGTCTGCAGGTCCATGAAGATGAGGAACTACCTCGTCCAGGGAGCCCAACAGGGCATGAGAGAAATGTGCCATGAGCACGGCCGAAGACTGGCCTGGCCGAGCCGAGGGAGGACGCAGCGTAGACTTTCGCCCGGCATAGTCAATTTCTTGGACTCCTTGTCAGGAGGCTTGTCCCGTCCTAGCGTTACGGTGCGCGGCACTGTCGGTAACTAGCCCCTCGGCTGAGGGGTGTTCCGAAAAACTGGACAAGGAACCAGTAGGGACCGCATACTTCCTGGCCATCCTGGCCGAGGGCGCAGGACAGGAAGCAGGGTACTGCCAGAGCTCCAAGGCCGGGCCCACTATGGCCTCGGCCACCGGAAAGGCCTCCGTAGGGGAATCCCCTCGGTATAGTATCTCCATGAGGGGATGCCTGGCCCGCTTAGACACAGGTTCGAGCTTCATCCCGGTGGACTCCGAGATGAGCCGAAGCAATCCCAGATAGGACGAAGGGCTATCGTCCATCGACTGACCTCCAGAGGACTCCAAGTCTACTCACCTGGAGAAAAGGGAGGAATCGCCGTCTGACTCTGAAGAGTTCGCAAAGAGCTGCCTCGGGCCTGAGCCACCCTCCACCTACCGAGGTCGATCGGGAGTGAGGGTGACAGACAGCCTATGGGGCAGTCCCTGAGCCGACCGAGAATTCTTGGTCGAAGCCCCAAATAATGGCTGTGGAGGCGAGGCGGAGGTTCCACCGGAATCGGTGGAGCAGCTGGTTTTGGCCGAACAACCGGCCTGGGAACAGGCTCCTCGGGTAAGTCGAGGGGTTGTTTCGGCCGTTCCGGTGACAGCCACTTAATGGCCGGGGAAGGGCGACGACGGCGTCGGATTGTTCCCAGTCAGAAGGAGCTATTGCCACATGAGGTCCTTGTACCATCGGCGTAGCTGCGGCCGAAGCCTCCCCTCGTCCGAGGGGCGAGGCGACGGCGCCGTTTACCATGATGCCGAGACCGCCTATGGCGGGGGATCGGCTGAACCGCAAAAGAAGTCCGAGACCGAGAACCTCAGCTTTTGAGGCGGGGGACGGGACGAGGGCAACCGGCTCTCCCCTCGGCTTGGAGGGTTCACCCGAGGGCTCCGGAACCGGAGGCACTGGCAAGCCCACGGGATCCTCAACTCCCACCGGGGAAACCGGGGAGAGAGGATTCTCGGCTTAGCCTGGCGACAACCCGTCCAACAGGTCGAGAAAAATCTCGACTGCGTCGACGGGAGTCTCAGTCAACTGGCCTGACAGGGACACCGTGAGACCAGTGGCCGAAGCCGAACGATCAACCGAAGTCAATGGCCGACAACTCGGGGAGAGGGACCTTTCCCGCTCCCAAGAGCATCGACGGAGGGACTTACCCTTGTCTCTCTTTTTGGACCGAGAAGAACGTCCAGCAGACGCTGGTCCCTCTCCCTTAGTGGAGAGGGACAGACAAAGCTCCTTAAAAGAAGCTGTATAAGAGGAACCCAGGGAGAGCGGGATAAATGCTGCGGCCAAGGAAGATGCAGCCTGCGCCGCCTCCTCTTCGAGGGCGATCATCTGCTCTAGCTGATCCGTCGAGCCCGCCGCCGCGGAGACCGCCGACTGGGCCTCTTAGCTTTACTGGAGGAAAGCGTTTCTCGGGACACCCCAGTTGTAAGCGGGCAGCATGGTCTTCGAGGCGTGGGCTGAGGAAAAGGAAGAGCACAGGTTAGCAAGCCTGCGGGTGCGTGCTCAAGGCCTAAACAGTAGACATGGAGTGCGGATCTGTCCAGAGACAACTTCTGCCCATGAGGGCATCTCCAAACCGAGTCGATTTGTCCATCGCAGCACTTGAGGATAGAAGACCGAAGTCTAAAAGTGCAAAAACTTTTAAATTCGTAAAACCGAAGAATTAGGAACCAGTCTTATATGCAAAGCGTTAAGGAGGGAACCTGAGCTTCCAAGCAGTAAGGAAGATCTGGGGTCATGGGGCGGAGCCGAAAGTTTTTTACCACCCAGGTGGGTGGGAGGAGCCAGCTTGAAGACCTTCTGGCAAGATTTAAAGTGGCAAGGATACCTGCCAGACAGTGTGGATGAACAACATATCCACGTTCCTAGAATCTGACTTACTTGACTTAGACCCTGGCTGAGGTTTGAAGGGTGTAAGTAGCCTCAGAATCCCTGGAGGTCCCTGCCAGAACCATTACCAGTTCGGGGGAGCAAAGGCTGCTCCGGAAAAGGAGGAGCAGGATTGGCTGGAGGGGCACCTCCCTTACTGGTAGGGAGCCACTCGGCTGTCACCATCTCCAAAAAGAGCCGCAGCCTGGAAGGAGACTGATCCCGGTCTTTGGTGTTAGTCTTTGTCCTGCTTGTGCTTCTTCTGCTTACAGGAATGGGAGCCAGAAGAGCCCCTGAGTGATGAAGCACTCCGCACCTACTGCAGCTTCTTTTCCATCAAAGCCAATTTTTGTTTAAAAGATGGGCTTCCAGGACTTTTAGACTGCATTTTCATGTGACCTGGTTGAAGCTCCGGCAAGACTCACAGTCCTCAGTGTTGTGGTCAGGCCCCAGGCAGAGGAGACATGAAGTATGGCAGTCTTTCTCCAGTATCTGCTTGCTGCAGGCGCACTTGTTCTTGCGGGATTCCGTAGAAGACGACATGCAATCCGATGTCAAAAATACTAATTTTTGAAAGAAAATAAAGAATTTCTAAAGATATACTTACTGAAAATGGCGGCAGACTGTAGCAACATTACACAAGGTCCGACGTGCACAGGTAGACGGCGGGATACTGGAAGCGGGTGTGGGGACTACCCACTATATACCGTTGGGCCGACATCGGTCACATGACATTGAGTGGGCATTCCCCCGCCAGACACTGCTAGCTACGTTTTCTGTGTGGTCCTAGCACCTGGCTGCTCAGTCCTTATGGTTATTGCCTACGGCAACAGCCCTCTCTAAGTAAGCTCACTCAATACTATAAAGTAGAAAACTAATGAGCAAAAAGGAAAAGAAACACTTCAGAAAAGGACTACTTTTCAAACTTACTCTAATCTTCTGCCTGTTAGTTTGGTGCTACCAGCTCTTTAAATGCCACACCTCCTATAATGCCAGCCTCCCTGTTTCAGGAATGAATCAGGGAGACTTGCTAGGGAGAGAGAAGGGTCTAGGGTCCACAGGACAGCTCTCCTGGTAGGGGTTAACGTGTCCTGCAGCTTGCCTGCCACCTGAGGCAATGTGGGTGACAGCGCAGAAGGACCATTAGGTAAGGGCCACTCAGGTGCCAGGGCACCTCCGCCAGAAGCAGAGTTCACACACTGCACCACCAGAAGAGCAGGGAAAAAAAAACAGACCACAGGATGAAGGCCTGACCTGCCGACGCTCCCCCTCCCCCAAAAACCAAAAACACACACAAAAAAAAAAGAAAAAAAAAAAAAACACACACCCCACCATGACCAGGCACCTCCACAAGCCCTGCAGCAGAGGTCATCATAGCAAGGATAAATTTTGGATTTGCTGGGTGACTGAGGCCGGGAAGAGGAGAGAGATACGGCAAAGCAGAAAGAACTGACACTGTAGGTGGGGTGGGGTGGGGGGCAGGATACGGTGATAATTTGTGAGCAAACAAGCATGACATGGGAACATCTCAACAAATGTTGTTCTTAGTAACAGGCACACAAGGTACCCAATAACAGCACTACTTCAGAATGAACTAAGTGACCGTAACACTGCCTTCCAAGGACTTTCCAAATGTGTGAACACTGCAACAATTTAAATTTGCCTAAAACAATGTCAAGTTATACTAATAGACAAACTCAATTAAAATTTTGCCTGAGGAATGTAGGGTGGGTCCCTGTGACAACTTTTGAGCCAACAAAACACAGGTTACTCACCTGTAACAGTAGTTCTAAGAGTGGTACATGTTGTTCGCCCACACTTACTGGCAGTGTCCTTTCCCGTTAAGTGTGACAGAAAGTCTTCAAGCTGGCTCCTCCCACCTATCCAGGTGGTACATCCCTCGGCTCCGCCCCATGACGCCAGCTCTTGCCCGCTGGAAGCAGAGGTAGTCTGCCCGAACCTGGGGAGGTCAGCTGGGTCCGTGTGGATGAACATATACCACGCCTAGAAAGCACAGTTACATAAAAACTTACCGTAACAGCAGATCTTTGAGGGGGTCTCTCTTTCAGCAGGTAATACACTTGGGTCATTGCCAGAGGTCGCTGTGGTGCACAGCAACTCTTCTAGCAGTCTTTTTCAAGGGGCCACCCACACATGACATCATCTTACTGCTTCCCATATAAATGTGGGCAGTCCCGGGTATCCTCAGTTTCCCTGCCAGATTCAACTTGCTAAGCGAGGACAGGTGAGAGAGCCAAGGTACCATAGGTATCCCAACTCCTAGATAATTGGACCAGAAGTTATTCTCCTAGAGAAGGGGGACAGAGGGCGGGATCGTACCTGCTTCAAGAGATACCCCTCAAAAATCTTATGGTAAGTTTTTACGTAACTGTACCATCTTCCACAGGGTGATCTTTTGCAGCAGATAATACACTTGGGATGAATTCCAAAGCAGTAAATCCAAGAAGTGTGAAATTATGATAGAAGGCCATGTAGGACAGCTCAGTCAAAGACCATCCTATGGCATGAAGCAACGTGTAAGTTGTAGTGCTTCATGAAAGTATGTTTGTGGACCAGGTAGCTGCATTGCAGATATCTGTGATAGAGGCTAGGAGATTGTGGCGTCCTGGTAGATGGAAGGTTGTCAGTAAAAGGTGTTGCCATATGGCCTCCTGCCAGACCGCACTCGTCTCTGCACAGAGAACAGAACTTCATACCTTTAAAGCAGGCCACTGTGATGGCCATAGCTCTGGTAGAATGGGCTTGGACAGGCCCTGGTAATGGCTTGTTTTATTTTGTGTAACAAAATGTGATACAATGAACTAACCAATTGGAGAGGTCCGTTTAGTGACCAGGAGACCTTCCCTGTTTGAGGCGAAGGTAACAGAAAGTTGAGAGATCTTCCTAATCCATTTAGTTAGATTAGTATAATATCGTAATATACTATGGACATCTAAGGTACATAGGAAGTATTCTCCTCTACTGGAGTGTTCAGGGTAGTAGACTGGTAACTCCAAGGACTGGTTTAAGGTGTGTTCTGACACTACCTTAGATAGGAAGGAAGGCTTGGTGCAAAGTGCCACTCTGTCTGTGAAAAATTAAGATTCTTTACACAAGGGCATGAAGTTCGGAAATACGCTGAGCAGAAGTGACAGCCACTAAGAATAGTGTTTTCCAAGAAGGGAAAGGAAATGGAGGTCTCAAGTGGCCACAGGTTCAAAAGGTTCAAGTGTCAATTTCTCTATCAGAAAACTGAGATCCCATGGAGGAGGAGTGGGTCATCTGATAGGTGGCTTTATATGTAACATTCCTCTTATAAACATTTTGGCTAGATGTTGATACAGTAATCTACCATCCAGAGGTTCATACAAGGCCAAAATGGAGGCCAAATGGACCTTGGAGGAATAGCTTAATCCTGTCTTGGCAATAGAGGCCAGGTAATCCAATACGTTCGTCAGTGGACAAGAATAAGGATCCAATGACCGCAAGCCACCCAAACAGAAAAGCGTTTCCATTTGGCATTATAAGTTTCCCTGGTTGAAGATTTACATGAAGCTAACAGAATATTGGCCACAGGGGAGGACACTTGGAGACATGCTATGAAAGCATCCCCAGGAGCCAAGCATGAAAGTATAGTGATTTCAGGTTGGGATGTAGAAGGGTCCCTTGACTGAGTCAAGGAATTTGGTCTTCTTGGTAATGGAATGGGTTCCGCCACTGACAATTGTTGAAGTAGGGGAAACCACATCTGCCGAAGCTATACAAGGGCTATGAGAATCATGGTGGCAGGTTAGAGTTGTAGTTTCTGTAGTGTCTGTTGCAGGAGAGGGATTGGGGGGGAGGAGAGCATAGAAGAGCCCTGTCCATAAGTGGGACAGGGCATCTATAGACTGTCCCTTTTTGCTCGGGATAATGGAACTGTATCAGGGGAGATGATGGGGGAGGCAAACAGATCCAGTTGCGGGGGTTCCGCATGAAAGATTTTCTGAAGAACTTTGTATTGAAGTGTCCATTTGTGTGTGGAAGACTGGTGACTGAGAAGGTTGGCTAGGAGATTGCGGCGTCCTGGTAGATGGAAGGCTGTCAGTAAAAGGTGTTGCCATATGGCCTCCTGCCAGACCGCACTCGTCTCTGCATAGAGAACAGAACTTCGTACCTCCTTGTTTGTTGAGGTAGTAAACTACAGAGGTGTTGTCTGAATCAGCAATAGTCATGGGGACAAGTGAGGTTGAAAAGCTTGGAAGGCTAAGTGGACCGCCCTCATCTCCAGGAGATTTATGTGGGGAGGAGTGGGAGAACAGGTCCACTTTTCTTATGTCCTGTAAAGACCCAGGTGCGCACCACACCCTAAGGAAGCATCCATGGTCAACGTCTGGGGGTGGGGGAGATTGGAAGGGCATGCCTTGAGATAAGAGTGGCAAGGAGGGTCCACTATGATAGGATGGACCGCAACATGAGATTGACTCTTTGTAGTTTCCTGTTCTTTGAGACCATTGGTTCTGGAGAACCCACTGGACTGGTCTCATGTGAAGATGGGCAAGCACTACCATAGGGATGGTAGTGGCCATGTGCCCAAGAAGCCATAACATACACATGTCTGGCTGTGACTACTTTATGAGCTTGCATCTGGAAAGCCAGAAATAGGAGCTTGTCTTTGTCAGCCTGGAGGTAAGCCCTGGCAGAGACGGTGTCTAGGACTGCTCCTATATATTGGAGCGACTGTGCAGGGGTCAGATTGGATTTCGGCCACTTGACCGTAATCCCTAAGGAGTGAAACAAAGTTAGGGTTGCGTGAGGGAGGAAAGCAGGGAGGTTCTGGACCATGTCTTGATGAGCCAATCATTCACATATGGGAAAATGGAAGTGCCCGTCCAGTCGTAGGGCTGCTGCTACTACCGCTAGGCACTTGGTAAACACTCTTGAGGCAGATGAGACCGAACGGAGCACCTGAAATTAGTAATGTCCCAACAGGTGAAAAATGAAGAACCCTGTGGTGGACAGGATGGATGCAGATGTGTAGGTAGGCATCCTTCATATTCAGGGCACATAACCAATCCCCTTGTTTCAACATTGGCATGATGGATATTAGGCTGACCATGCAGAACCTTTTGTACTGGCTATGTAGGTTGACTTGTCCGAGGTCTAGTATCGATCAGAGATATACAGTTCATTTGGGCACCAGGAAGAAATGGGAATAAAACCCATTTTGATGCTCTGAAGGAGGTACTGGATAAACTGCCTTCTTGGTCTGAAGAGCCTGGAGTTCCTCCTGGAGAATCTGAATGTGGTCGGGTGGGTAGTGGACAGAGCGAGGGGGATGAGGGGGAGGTATGGAAATAAGTTCCAGAGTGTAACCCCTCTGAATGATCTGAAGTACCCACTTGTCTGATGTGATAGTTTGCCAGGCCCCTAAATGGAGGGCAAAGCGACCACCCACAGCTTCCGAGGCCTGACTGAGGAAGTGTGGACTATGTCCCAGTTGGTCACTGGGAGGCAGGTTGACCAGCCCTACCAGGAGGGTGGGAGCAGGAGCCCTTGGCGGCAGAGGTGTTGGTCCTGGAAGAAGGCTGGGAGCGACCAAGGGATCCACCTCTATGCAAACCTCTATTTTCCTCCTCTTTCTGAATAAGAGAGGACTGGGGACGGTACAATGGCTGTGAAGTATAGTACACGCCATGTACAGTATACAGCATCTGTCTTGAAGACTGGAGATCTGCAAGTGTGAGTACCTGGACCAAAAAACTTTAGACCCATTAAAAGGGGCACTGACCACTCTATGCTGTACATCTGCTGTAAAGCCTAATACGCGAAGCCAAGCATGTGACACAACGTAATGCCTGGTACTGACATGCGGGCGAGTATCCCGACGCATCATATCCCAAACGAAGTAGGTGTCTTGAGATGGAATTGCCAGTACATACTGTAACCAACAGTTGATCATTCTCCTGCAAAGGAGGGAGTTTGACTAATTCAGTGACAGATGACCAAAGTGTATGCTGGTACTTGACCAAATGTCCCATATAATTTAGGATTTTGAGATTCATGGTACCTACTTGAAATACCTTTCTTCTCAGATAATCTATCCTACGGGAATCTTTATCAGGAGGCAAGGAGCTCATGTGTTTGGGTCGATTAGTACAATCATGAGTGGCAGCAACCACCATTGAATCCGCTTCAGGAGTAGTGGAAAGAAAGGGGTGATCCAGAGGAGCCTGGTAGAGGCAATCCACCTTGTGGGGAACATCCAGAACAGTGGAAGGCTGGTTCCAGGCTGGAAACATAGCATTTTGGTAGGTTTATATAAGTGGGGGTACTACTAGTACTGGCTCTTCTGGTAATTCTAGATAGTCTGCCATATCCTTTTGTGGTTTGTCATGTTCAGTAACTGAAAATCCCATGACTTTTTCGATTTGGACCATCATCTCATGGAAGGATGGGTCATCAGGAGGAGAGGTAGCTGCTGGGCAGGATAAGTCCTCATTCAAGGAAGAGCTATCCGAAAGAGGGGACCGGGGTTGAAAATCCAGGTCCGTTAGTTCCTCATCCTCCAAATCTCTGCTGAAACCTGCTGGAAATTCAGCCGCATCTGATAGGTAGTCATCCACATACGAGGAGGGTGACCAGGGTGGAGAAGGATCTCTGTCACTCTGGAAACACTTAGGTGGAGTAGGGAGAATGGGATGGGTGACTCTGCTGCCCTGGATCAGGAGGCTGAGTAGGTCTACTGGCTTGTAAAACCTGCTGTACCACTAAGGCTATGTCCACTGGGGGGGGGGGCTGAGAAAGCAAGGGAATTGAGGAAATTCAACGTGTGGTATGAGCAGGTCTTACCTGGGTGATAGAGCTCAGGGTCCAGATTCCTGTCTGCCTGGCCCCCTATGAGAATATAGTTGTGAGGGAGGAGGGGCGGAATGAATTGCAAAGGCAGTAGGCTTCCCTAAAGGAACGTGACCCCTCATCGACTGGGCCATGAGGGAAGCAACACTAGTGTTTTTAAATGGAGTAGTCGTCAACAGGGAATAACCCCCCATCGATGGGATATCGATGGAACCAACAGAGGATTCATCCGAAACTGCCGTAAGGGCACTGGAAAGCGCAGTCGATGAGAGTGTGAAAACCCCCGTCGACAAGGAGGCAGTGTTTGAAAGCACAGTCGACTGTGGGTCACTTGTGATGGTGGCTGTCAACGAGCGTTTAGGCAGAGGATGTGGAGGGCTTCTTCTCTTTCGTGCAGCCTGGGAGAATCAGTGGACAGTAACCCTTGGGACGGGACCCCCAGTTCTCTAGTAGAGAATCTCTGCTCGATAAGATAAGATTCAATCTCTTGCAACCGTTCGACGGGTTGCCTCGTTGAAATCCTGGCAATGTATGCAGGAGGTGGAGTCGTGTGTGGGTCCCAGACACCTTACACAAGTGATGCGATTGTCGAAAAAGTATATTTTTCTACCGCAATGACAGAACGAAATAGCGCTCTTGCTTGTAGATTCTTTTGACATTTGTCGATGTATTAAGTGAAACGGAAAAAATTCCGCTTCTACGCTCAAGTTCTCGATAACTGCTACTCTGTACACTAGCTGTTGCGTGCGAGTTGAAGATGGTGGGAAAATGAATGGAGGACACCAGGGACCACCCACACTTATATAGGAAGCGGGCAGGTGTCATGTGTGGGCGGCCCCTGGAAAAGACTGCTAGAAGAGCTGCCGTGCACCACATCTACCTCTGCCGATGACCAAGTGCATTACATACTGCAAGAGATCAATCCCCAAGGAAGATCTACTGTTACAGGTGAGAAAATACAGGTTACTCACCTGTAACAGGAGCTCTAGGAATGGTATATGTTGTTCATCCACACTTATTGGCAGGTCCCTTGCTGCTTTAAATCTTGCCGGAAGGTCTTCAAGCTGGCTCCTCCTACCCACCCGGGTGGTAAAACTCTCGGCTCCGCCCCATGACGCCAGATCTAGCCCGCTGGAAGCCAGGTTGTGCGCCGGCTGGGAGGTCAGGGTTAACAGGGATGAACAACATATACCATTCCTAGAACTCCTGTTACAGGTGAGTAACCTGTATTTCTAGGGACATGGATATGTTGTTCATCCACACTTATTGGCAGACTCCTAGCAGTTCTCCGGAAGGAGGGAAGCAAGGCACACACCCCTACTTGGGTAGAAAGACTGGAGAACCGAGGCCCCGACCAGCACCCCGGCGCAACCCAAGGTCGATGTGGAAGGGGAACCGTAAAGCCTGCTTCCGGGCAGAAGCCCTGCGGATATCCTGGACCGGAGTATCCTCGAAAGCAGCCACCGACACAGCGGAAGGATGGGTAAAATGAGCGCTTATCCCTCTGGGAGGCTCCATGCCTGCCCACCTATAGTGGGGATCTATGCAGGGGTGACCCGCCCACTTGTCATCCACTGGGCCGCAAATCTGCCAGATGCGGCTTCAGCGAAGATGAGGAACAGCTGGCGAACCTCTCCCGAACTTTAGCTTTACGCTCCCTAGGTAGGTGAGCGTTAAACCGGTTCCTATGGAACCTGTATACGGCCTCCGAGGTGTGAATGGGGATAAACCCCGGCAGAGGCAATACCCCCGAAGGGAAGACTCCGCCACCGCCTTCGGAAGGACTTCGGGTGGGGTGCAGGACAACCTAGTCCCTGTGGAAGACCGGATAGGGAGGTTAAAGAAGCGCCTGGAACTCTCCCCACCTTCTGGATGGCAGAGTGGCCCCAAGAAGGTGTTCTTCCACAACAGGTGGGGGAAACTCGCACCTGTGCAAAAGGTTCATATGGCTTGCTCATGAGCTAAGCCCATACCAGCAAGGATCCCACAGAAACGGGGATACTCTCCCCAAAAGGGGAGGCGTGATCGAGGCTTAGGAGTGCTAGACCACCTTTCTCTCAAGACACCACTGCCTCCGGCCCGCCTCGGAAGACAGGGTGACCGCAGAAGCACTAGGGGTCGCCGGTCAAGCCCTGGTTTAAGGATGGACCGCAGATGGTCCAGAATGCTTGCCCAGGGATGGGGGAAGGCACGGCCCTATCCCATCATCAAAAAGGGAGAACTTCTCCCAGAGAACGAGCATCTTGGCCGATTTCTTAGCAGGACGCCTCGAAGGTAGAGGACCTTGCTGAAAGACCCTAGGCCTGGCCCCTAGCCGCACAGGGGTTGGCCTACAGGTGCAGGGATTGAAGGTCCAGATGGATAACCTTCCCCTGAAAAGGAAAGACAGGACCGGGCGGACTAGAGGCCGCCTCGGGAGCCTGGGGCTGAGACTGAGGAGAGCTGGATACCAGAACTGGCAATCCAGTCTGGGGCTACCAGCATCACCTGCACCAAGTCCCTCCTCGCCTTGCCCGTAGGTCAAGGGAAATGGGGGAGAGGCACGGGGTCCGAGGCCCCGATGGCATCCCCTGCAGCAGACCTTGCTGAGGGGCGGAAAAAAAAAAAAAACACAGTCTCGGTCTCGTATTCTCCCCGGAGAGAAGAGGGGGAAGATCCTGTGCTACCTCCGGCAGGGGAGACCACTCATGAGGCGCAGCCTATGCCCGGCTTAGGGCAGCAGCCAGGGAATTGGGGCTCCTGCCATCAAATGGCTGGGAACCCTCGACTGCGCAACAACCCAATGCGGAGAACCTCCTTGCACCGAGACAAGGGGATCAACCGAACCTGGTGGGGTAGGTAGCACATGGTCGTGGTGTTGTCCTACTTGGACTTAGACCTCTAGACCCCGTATAAGCGGAGCGAGCGGTGCAGGCTAAGCGGACCGCCTGTGCTCCAGCGAGCAGGAAGGACATCAGGACTCGCGAGAGGACCAGAGACGAAGCACTGTGTATTCCCCAAGATGGGCACCCCACCCATTCGAGAAGCATCGGTCGGAGAAGACCGCCGACTCAGGGCGAACGAACAGGATGTTCTCCTGCCGAAGTTGGAACGGTCCAAGGGAGCGTTCTCTTAACTCCTGGGCTGTTAGTCATGAACTGGTCCAAGAGACGCAGCGCTGTGACCTCTGGCTGGCCCCTCCCACTAAGAGAGGGCCGCCCTGAGGCCCAGGAGGAGCAGGAGGTCCTGGAAGGACGATTACCTGGCCAACCTGACTGGGCAAGGAGGAAGAACCTCAGCCCTGTCCGCCCGGAGCCGAGCTCGGACTCAAGAGTCGAGCTTAGTCCTGAAGAAGCTTCACCGCTAAGGTACGAGTTCCCACTTGGCTCCTGAAACGGGAGACCAGTCTGCCTTCCGGGTGGGGTTACATCCGGACCCTTCAGTGCCGCAGAGACTGCTGAGCAAAGAAGGGCCTGGCTAGGAACTCGTAAGGAGATCCCCCGCAAGAAGGGGTGGAGCCTCCCAAGAAACGGACGGAACGAGGAGTAGGTACATCCTGGAGACCCAGGAAACAGCTACACTCCACGCTCTGAGGATGGAATATCTGAAGTAGAGAGACCATCCAGGCGCAAGGGAGAATGGGCGCGAGCCCCGTCCGCTTGAGGCCAGGAATACCTGGACAGAACCCAGGGTTGAATGGGGGGTCCGCAGCCTTCCTGATCACCTCTAACTAGAGGTGGCCAGGCATGTCAATACAACCGACACAGAGGCAGTGGACCCAAGATCCCCATGGGCAAGAGGCTCAAAAAGGGAAACCGCTCGCGACCCTCGACAGGATCCACCTTAAATACCTCCAGAACGAGTGGAGCAGTCCCCATGGGGAAACCGGGCTGGGCGACGGGCCGGGGCAGTGCCCCTTGGCCCATCACTGAGCAGGCTTAGAGGGGGAAGAGTCGAGGGGCCCTCGGTTTCCTGCCTCCCTGCTTCCTTTTGGAGGAAGACGCTGGACTGGCAACAGGCCGCCCAGCGCATGCCTGCTGGGCCGGTGGAGCCCAGGCTCAGGGGGCCAAGGGGCTTACGCAAAGGCTGACGGCTGCCCTTGACCCTCCGGGCGAGAGTGACAGAGTCCGGAGTGGCATCGGACTTCTCGGGCCCATGGATATATCCCTCCACTCCAGGGCCGAAAAGGTCAGTCCCCAAGAAGGGGATGTCCGCCAACTCGTGCTGGGTTTCCAAAGGGAAAGAGGATAACCTCAGCCACGCCCTGCGGCGCATGGCCACTGCAGCCACCACAGATCTGGCACAGGAGTCGCCTAGATCCAGAGCCATCTGGAGCTGCTGCTTCGCCACCGCCCTACCCTGGTCCCGCACCTGCCGAACTGTGGTCCGCAGGTCGGCCGGGAGATGAGGGAGGACCTCATCCAGGGAGCCCAAAAGGGCGTGGGAGAAATGTGCCATCAGTGCAGCCAAGCTGGCCTGACGGAGGCCTAGGGAGGACGCAATGTAAACCTTGCGCCCGACGTAGTCCATCCTTTTGGACTCCTTGTCAGGGGGTCTATCCACATCCCCAGCGTTTCCAAGACATTGGAAAACGTCGTCAGTGACTACCCCTTCAGCTGAGGGGTGCTCCGAGAAACCAGGCAGAGAACCAACAGGGACAGGGTACCTCCGAGCCACCCTGGCCGAAGGCGCAGGGCAGGAAGTAGGCTCGCCACAGCTCCAAGGCTGGGCCCACGATAGCCTCAGCCACTGGGAAGGCCTCCGAGGGAGAACCCCTTCATTCCAGAATCTCCGTGAGGGGGTATGGTGCCCGTTTGGAGATGGGCTCGAGCTGCATCCCAGTGAATTCTGAAATGAGCTGAAGCAGACCCTTCAAAGACGATGGGCTGTCGTCTACTGAATGTTCCTGGGAAGACCCCAGGTTCTCCCTGCTAGGAAACATAGCAGAGCCGGCTTCAGGCTCCGAAGGGTCTGCAAAAAGCTGCCGCAGGCCTGAGGCACTCTCCGTCCGCCAGGGGCGGGCAGGAGTGAGGGGACAGAGTGACCTGAAGAACAGGTCATGGCCTGGCCTGAACCCCGCCGAAGGCGGAGGGGCAGCAAGGGTCGGACGAGCAACCGGCCCTGGAGAGGGCTCCTCGACCGATTCGAACGGCTGCTTGCTATCCGGAGAATGAATCGGGGTCGACTGATACCCAGACAACAACTGCTGTCGCCACATAAGTTCCTCGTAACACCGACGCCAACGGCATCGAAACTGCTCCTCATCCGAGGAGGGGGACAAGGAAGAACGGCAAAGCCACTTAACTCGGTGCCTCGACCGAGAACGCCGAGATCGGCTAGACCGAGAGGTTGACCGAGACCAAGACCCAAATCCTCGGGGGGACCGAGGGCGGGCCTGGGAAGGAGTGGGACACACCCGCTCCTCCCTCGGCTCAGAAGAAAGGACCGAGGGCTGTCGACCCGAAGGGGAGGACAGAGCCTCTGCCTCCGCCGGAGGCAGAGGGATGGCGGCACCAGAAGACCCCCCAAAAGACGGGTCGAGAGACTCGACAACGTCGACGGGGACCTGGCCGGCTGACCTGACGGGGACACCGTGAGGCCAGTGGCCGAAGCCAATCCCCGATCGGGTTGAGCGCCAGCCGGTGAGGAGGGGAGAGTTCCCACCCCGCCGACGAAGAGACCTCACGCGGCCCTTTAGCCTTAGGGCCGAGCGGCAGGGTTCCAGGGTCCTCTCCTCGGAGGAGAGGGAATGACGAAGCTCCTGAACGAAGCTGCTTGAGATGAATCCAAGGAGAGCGGATAAGTGCTCGCAACCGGGGACCGCCCTTCCCCAGCAGAATCAAACTGCAGAGAAACAGTCGAAGCGGACACCCGCTGGTCCGAGGGAATCTCCGGAGCGGAAAAACTACCGGATGTCCGAGCCCCGAACGGGCCGCGCGGTCCTCCAGAGAGCTGACCGAAAGGGCAGAACAGAAATTGCAAGCCTGAGGATCGTGATCCAAGTCCAGGCAATAAACGCATGTGGAATGCGAGTCCCTCCAGAAGGAACTAACCGTGCGCCTCTCGGGGCCGGAAAAAGACAGAGCCATCGCCATAGCGAAGAAGAAAAGATCGAAGATTCAGACAGGACACTTTCAATGAATTCGAAGACCAAAATTTTCAGGAACCAGTCGAAAACGCAGAGCGCTAAGGAGGGAACCTGAGCTTCCAAGCGGTAAGGAAGATCTGGCGTCATGGGGCGGAGCCGAGAGTTTTACCACCCGGGTGGGTGGGAGGAGCCAGCTCGAAGACCTTCCGGCAAGATTTAAAGCGGCAAGGGACCTGCCAATAAGTGTGGATGAACAACATATCCATGTCCCTAGAACCCGTGTTTCTAGGTACATGGATATGTTCTATCCACACTTACTGGCAGACTCCTAGAAGTTCTCCAGGAGGAGGGAGGCAAGGCAAACACCCCCTACTTAGGGAACAGATATTGGAGAACTCAGGCCCCCAAACCAGCATCCCGGCATGACTCGGGGTCAAAGTGGTAAAGGGAAATGAAGGTGTGTGCGGACTTCCAGTTAGCAGCCCTGCAGATTTCCTGGATAGGGATGTCCCTAGAAGCAGCCACTGATGCAGCAGTAGAGCAACTGAAATGAGCCCTTAGCCCTCCGGGAAGCTCCCTACCCACTAACCTATAGCAGAGACCAATGCAGGATGTGATCTACCTGCCAATCGTCCGCTCTGCTGCAAGTCTGCCAGGTGCGGCTTCAGCACAGGTGACAAACAGCTGGCAAACCTCTCCCCAAACTCCAGCCATGCGTTCATTGTAATAAGTGAGCGCTTGCCTCAGGTCCCGAATATGGAGCCTGTGTTCAGCCTCTGAAGTGTGATTTGGGAAGAACACCGGAAGAGTCATCACCTATTTCAGGTGAAACTCACACAACCTTCAAGATGAACTTCAGGTTGGGGGTGCAGGACAACCTTGTCCCTGTGGAAGACCAGGTAAGCAGGCTCCACAGAAAGCACCTGGAGCTCACTGATCCTTCTGGCTGACGTGATAGCCACCAGGAAGGCAGTCTTCCACAAGAGGGCCGAGACATGTTCCACCTGTGTATCGGTTCAAATGGCTTGCCCATGGGCTTTGCCAAAACCATCAACAAGACTCGCGGTGTTGGTGGTTCATGCACCAGAGGGTAAATGTGATCTAAGCCTTCAAAAAAGTGCCAGACCACCTTACCCTGTGCAGACTGCTCACTAGCCCACGCCCGGTAAGCAGAGATGGTTGCCAGGTGCACCTTAAGGGTTGTCGAACGAAGTTCCCCCTGTGTAGAGAGACCACAGATGGTCCAAAATGCTGGCCACTTAACAGGACAAAGGGTCCAGCCCTTTGCCCTGACACCAAATGGACAATCTCTTCCATTTGAAGGCACAGCGTTGTCAATTCCTTTCCAGATGCCTCCACAACAGTGGACATCTTTGGAGAGACCCAAAGCCTGGAACTCCAGCCACTCACGAACCAGGCTATCAGGTGTGGGGATTGAAGGTCTGAGTGGAGCACCTTCCCCTAACTGATGGGCAGCAGGTCCAGGTGTAGTGGAAGACGCCTTGGAAGCCTGTTACTGAGGAGATCGGGGTACCAAAACTGGTCAGTTCGGAGCTACCAGGATCACCCATGCCTTGTCCCTCCTGACCTTGAGTAGCACCTTGTGGATCAAGGCAAGTTGAGGGAAGGCATAGAAGAGACCTGGGGTCCAAAGCCTCGAGAAGGCATCCCCCTGCAGCGAGCCCTGCTAAAGGGGGTGGTGGGCACAGAATAGCCTCAGATTTGCGATCTCCCTGGAGGCAAATGGGTCCACCTGAGGGGTGCCCCACTGGGAACAGGCTGTGAAATACCTCCGGATGGAGAGACCACTCATGAGATGCCTTGCCAACCCGGCTGAGGGCATCCGCCAACTGATTGGAGGCTCCTGCCACATGGATGGCTAGCAGATCTGCCTCCAGGCTCCTGCCACATGGATGGCTGGGAGATCTGCCTCCAGGCTGTGCACGAGAGTCCATATGCAGAGAGCTTCCTTGCAGACGAAGGGAGTGCGTCCCACCCTGTTTAGGTAATACATGGTCGTGGTGTTGTCAGTCTGGACTTTGACTACTTGACCCCTTAACATACAGAGCGAATGCAATCAGCGCCAGTCGAACTGCTCCAGCAGGTTGATGCGGCATCGAGACTACTCAGTCCAGAGCCCATGGACCGTGTTCCCCCAGATGGGCACCCCAGCCCGTGAGAGAGGAGTTGGTCATCAGGATGACAATCAGCTTGGGGTGGACAAACCTTATCCCTTCCTGCAGATGCTCTGGGACTAGCCACCACTGTAAGATGTCTCACATCATCATCATCTAGGTCACAGTGACCAGCTGGTCAAAGCAACCTTTGCACTGAGACCTCTAGCTGGCCAGCCCCCACTGCAGGCAGCATATATTCCAATGGGCCCATTGGACCATGCTGGTGCAGGCCGCCACGTAACCCAGAAGGCACAGAAGTCTCAGGCAAGGCACAACTGACCAACCCAAAATGATCGGGCAAAGGAGTAGAGAACTTCTGCCCTATCTACCGGGAACAGGGCTCTGGCTTGGCAAGAGTCTGGCTCTGCCCCAATGAAGCGGATCACCTGCGAGGGCATGAGTTCCAACTTGGCCTCATTGACCAGGAGGCCAAGTCTGATGCAGGTCTGGAGGGCCAGGTCCCTGAACTGCTCCACCTCCTGCCTGGAAGAACCTGCGATCAGCCAGTTATCCAGGTAGGGGTACACTAGGACTCCTTGGCACCTCAGGTAAGCTGCCACCACTGCTATGCATTTGGTAAAGACCCTGGGGCAGAGAAGACGCCAAACGGCATGTCATAGAGGGTTTCCACGGCTCAAAAGCAGAGGAACCTTTGGTGGGACAGACTGATCGGGACAAGAATGAACGTGTCCTGGAGATCCAGAGAGCAAAACCACATGTCTTGCTCTAGAGAGGGTATGATTTGAGACAAGTTACCATCCCGAAGGTGTAGAACCTGAGGAATTTGTTCAGGTCGTGCAGATCTAGAATGTGGCACCAGCCCGTCTGTTTTGGCACCATAAAGTGCCTGGAGACAAACCCTGCGTGTTCCGGAGGATCCGCTACCCTGACCACAACCTCCTTGCAGAGGAGCTGGGCTATGCAGTCTCGAAAAGCTGACTGAGTGCCTGCAGATACCAAGTCCTCCCATGGGGCGTGGGCTCTGCTCGAATTCCAGAGGCAGACCCTGACCGATCACTTCCAGAACCCACCTGTCCATGGCGACAGCAGACCAGGCGGAAAGAAAGAGGTGGAGCCAACCCCCCACAGGAGGACCCAGGAGAGGCATGATGGGTATGAGGGTGGCACCCCCATCCAGTCAATGAGCAGGCTTGGAGGACCCGGCTGAGCAGCCACTGGGGCCCTTTCCTCCAGGCTTTCGGACCACTGAGGCCACGGACTTGGCCTAGGTCACCAGGACCGAGTCTGCTGACCAGACTGATGTCAAGCTGGTTTCACCGCTGGAGTGGAGGACAGAAAAGACTTTCGCTTCTGCTGCTTGGAGCCCTTGGGGTCCCTCTGGGTGGATGTAACTGAGTCTAAGGTGGCACTGGACTTCGATACGCTGGAGGTGAGCCTCCACACTGGGCCCAAACAGGTCGGTGCCTAAGAATGGAACATCCGCCAGCTTGTGCCAAGTGTGCCATGAAGGTCAAGATCCGCAGCCAAGCCCTACGGTGCACGACAACTGTGGATGCCACCAAGCAGGCAGAGGAATCCCTAATATCCAGAGCCATCTGAAGTTGCTGCTTAGCCACAGCCCGACCCTGGTCTTGGACTTGCTTGACCGTGGTCTGGAGGGCCACTGGGAGGTGAGGCATCACCTCATCCAAGGAGCCCAAAACGGCATGGGAGAAGTGTGCCATCATAGCGGCCGAGCTCACCTGGTGGAGGCCAAGCAAGGAGGCAGCATAGATCTTTTTAGCCATATGGTCCAATTTCTTGGATTCCTTGACCAGCGGCTTGTCTACGTCACCTGTATTGTCCAAATGCCAAAACACAGAGTCTGCCACCAACCCCTCTGCCGAGGTGTGTTCAGTCAACCCCGAGAGGGTACTGGTGGGCACTACATACTTGCAGGCAATCCGGGCCAAGGGCAAACAATGGCCTCTGCCACTGGGAAAGCCAACGCCAGAGTCCCCTTTGTCCAGGATTTCTGTGAGGGGATAGTAAGCCTGCTTCTAGACAGGCCCCAGTTTCATCCCTGTGGACTGTGAGATAAGGCAGAGGATGCCCATGAAGGAAGTGTGCCCTTCCTCCAGAGAGATCCCCCCCACAGACTGCACGTTGAGGGGACAGGAGTGCAGTGAGGAATCCTCAGACTGAGGAGTCTGCATAAAGTGGCTGACTGCCAGAGTCATTTTCAACCTGCCGGGGGCGGTCAGGTGTGAGAGTGACCAACAGCCGACAGGTAAGCCTCTTGGCCAGCTGAGACTCCTTAGTCTGACAGCTGGTCAGCAGCTGCTCCACTACGACTGGTGGAGAGGCCAGCTTTGGTCACACCGAGACAGTCTGGACCCACTCCACTGAAGGAGGAACAGTCACGACCAGCCACATCCGGGGCAACTGTTGGCCTGTTGGGCAACAGCCAAGTGATGGCCGGTGTGGGAGCCAGGGTCAGCTTCGGACCAGCCAACACCAACTGTTGCCACATGAGGTCTTCGTAGCATAGCTGCAACTTGCAGTCAAGACTCTCCTCACTCAAGGAGGACAAAAACGAATAGCAGCGGTACAGCTTCCCGTGACATCGAAAGTGGGATCACCGAAGACAGCGGGATCTGCTTGATTCACTGGATGATAAAGAACTCTACTGTCGGGGGTGCCGACGGGGATCCTAGAAGGAGCCGGTGAGAACCAAGACTCTTGGTCTGGGTCGGTGAATGGAAGGTTCAGCTCAGCAGGCCAAGCCACCCCTTCAGTAGGCACTGGCAGGACCAGAGTCCTGAACAGAGAATTGCCGGCCTCTGACGACAATCATTCGACAGGGTCAAGTAAAATCTTGTCCACATAGTCAGCCGGCATCTCAACCAACAGGCCTGACGGGGTTTCTGTGAAGCCAGCAGCCAAGGCCATGGTTTTGACAGAGGTCAAATCCTGAGAGCTCTGAGACAGAATGCTCCTGGTCTCAGGAACGTCGACAGTGAGCATTCTTTAAGATTCCTTCTTGCAAGAACAGGAGCTGTGCAAACCCAGAAGGACCCTGGCCTTTAGTCAAGGGGACTTGCACAGCTCCTTTAAGGAGCCCAAAAAAGTGGAGCACAATTTGAGTGGAACAAAGGCAGGAGCAGAGGAGAACTACGCAGCAGCCAGAGTCTCCTCCTCCTCAAAGGCCCTAAGTCGTTCCAACTGCTCGGTGGACCCCGCAGCTGCGGAGACCACCAGACTTGTGTACCAGCGAAATATGGGTGAGGACTTTTCACCCATAGCAGTCGTGATTGATGACTGAACTGAAGAAACTCGAGAGTTTAAAGTTTTTTGAAGTAAATCTGAAGATTTCAGCACTAGGGCCGAACAACAATGAGACAGCGGTAAGGCAGGAACCTGCTTCTTCCAGCGGAAAGGAAGATCTGATGTCATGGGGCGGAGCAGAGTGACATATCACCCAGGTGGGTGGGAGGAGCCAGCTTGAAGACTTTCCGGCACATCTTAAGGGAAAGGACACTGCCAGTAAGAGTAGTTAGAACATAGCCATGACCCTAGAAAATATACTATGGCAAGTCTGAGAATTCCTTCTTTGTTGTTCCACACTGCCACTGGGCATTTATGTACAGTGGGGATAGAAATAAGCAATACCTACCCATCTTGTGTGTTCAGGAAAGAGGCTATTCTTCCAAATTGAGCTGTATATTTCACAGCCACCCGAGGCACTTTTCGTCTGAAGGCCACATCAGCAGAACTCTGAGTGCCCAGTTTAATGTTCTGTGAAGTATGCAAAGAAGATTTGTATGCAAAGTATGCAATGAAGGAGGCAGTATAGCGCAGTGGTCTAAGGCTCTGAGCTGCAAATTTGGTGACATCCAGCAGACCAGACCTGGGTTTGAATCCCACAGCTTCCACTTGCATATTGTGTGACCCTGAGCAAGTCACTTAACCTCCTTGTGTTCCCAGGTCGCTCCTGTAAAAAAGCTTTCAGCTTAGTGTGCTATACCTGGTTAAACAGCTAAATAAAAAAAAAAAAAAAAAAAAGATCAAGTACCTGCCTTGCATAAATCAGCTACTGAGGCCTCTGCCCCTTTATGCCCAGGAGGCCGACACAGCCCTGCTTGAATGCACTTTGATCAAAGCTAGCAGCTTCAATTTCCTCATAACATAGGCCTTTGCTATGCACTTTCTGACCCATCCAGCCAAGGTCACCTTGAAAGCTTTCTGGTTCTTTAGTTGTACCCAAAAGTACAAAATGGCTATTTCTGAAAAGTCTGCAGTCATATAAAGTACGTCTTAACCACTCTGAATATTAGCTTTTGCAACTGCTTCTCATGGCTTAGCTCTTGAGCAACATGGAACTCTAAGTACCTTACGAGGAAAAGGACATACTATCACAGTATCGTACCCAGGTGAAAGTAGATATGGCTCCTTACACACCAGCACCTGCAACTCAGACTACCTGAGCAAATGGATTAGGAAACAGGTCTTGAGGGAAAGGATGTCCACGGACACTTGTGGCAGACATTCAAACAGAGCACTGCAGAGTGCATTAAGCACTATGTGAGGTTCTAAACGAGAACTGGGGATCCATAGGGAAGGCAAGGCAAAGTTTATTTTTTGGTTCCCCATCTCTGAGGCGAACAGTGTCTTGAGAGAGAAAATAAATGAGAATACAGGAATACATACAGGCTTTCCCTCCAGACAGCCACAGCCACCACTGCCAAGGATTAGTGAAGACCAAGAGTGAAAAAGATAATCCAAAGTGCAAGACATAAAATAGGTAATTCTTGCCCTCCCGATAGTCAATGAGCGCTAAACCCAGATATGAAGGTAGACACACTTCATATCCCAGGTACACAACCCCTGCTGCAACAGAGGGAGCAGGGACTAAAGAGACCATGTGAAACATTTCGTATTCAGTGTATTCGTTAAAGCCCCCGAGCTCCAGGACGGGACACAAGCCCCTGTCCTTTCGGGAACCACAAAATAGCGGCAGAAAATTCCCAAATTGCACTCAAACAGGAATCTGTTGTACAGTCTACTTGTTCAAGAGTCTGGACTTTGATGAGCAAAACAGACAGGTGACTTGGAAGGTAACAGTAGGGAGGAGGGCAAAGCACTGGAAGGGTGAACAGCAATTCCAGAGCATGACCCCTCTATATCCAGAACCCATTTGTCTGTAGTGATATTCCTCCATTTTGGTAGAA
Organism: Neoceratodus forsteri; assembly: GCA_016271365.2. Classification (NCBI taxonomy): domain Eukaryota; kingdom Metazoa; phylum Chordata; order Ceratodontiformes; family Ceratodontidae; genus Neoceratodus; species Neoceratodus forsteri. The sequence goes on along the minus strand of CM057449.1, from coordinate 362,896,212 downwards.
CAATGAAGATCTTTGTGCCCCCAAACTAAATCCATGTAAAAGGGCAAGAGCATTCCCCAATTTTAAAAAGGAGCAGGGGAGGCAGAGGCCAGTCAGAAGGCACTAGGGCAGGCAGAGGCACCACTGGCCCACGTAACCTTGGGCATCCTTGAGAGGGCCCGCGAGGAGGGAATAGGGAATGCTGAAGGACTGCTGAAAAGAACCCAGGCCACATCCACGGTCTGGTTGAGGGGACAGAGCCTTGAGAGAATGGAGCATCTTTTCAAAAGACTGCTGGTCTCCACCTGAATATTGCGCCAAATAATTTCTGGCCACAAAAAGGAGAGTTAAGGACAAACTGTTGCACTTTAAAGCCAACCCAGCTACCCTGAGCCAAGAATAGTGCCTCAGGCAAATGTTAGAAGCAGAATCAAGTGCAGAATCCATCTTCATCATAGGCCCAATCGGCATTTAAGCCATTGCAGTAATCCACTGGACCTCACTTTCTGTGGCACCCTCAACCAGCCTGTTGACCAAAAGAGAGATGAGGACTTCCATAGGCTGTTTTGATATTTTATCATGTACTTGTGAGCCAGACAGTTAGCAATCCATAATCCAAGAAATGCAGAGGCATAGGTCTGCTTGCCCATCACATCCAGTCTCCTGGATTCCTTATCAGGAGGGAGGGAGCTCATAAGACAAGGGGCTTTTGACCAGTCATATGCAGCCATGTGGACTACAGACTTAGATTCAGGCTGAGAGGTGTAGAAGGCCTTCATACTGGTGTAGGCTCCTGTTTACCCATTTTACAGGGGTTAGCAGGAAGAATACTTGACTTATGCCAGACAGCCTTAAGATACTTGGAAGGAACAGAACAGGGACCTCAGCCCAGTGGCGCCGAGGTGCTGGACACCTTACCTTGCACTACGCTGGTGACCCGTGTTTGGGAACGAGCACAAATCGCCAGGGGTCGGCAGGGGAGGAGAAGGATCGCGCGTCCGTTGGACTGTTCTTCTCTGGGGAGGGGAGTCCTCAGCAGTCTGCGCCTGTCTGCCCCCTGGCAGAGGCTGGGAGACAGGGTGCCGTGCTGTAGCAGGGGGAGGAGTTGGGGCAGACACTTGGAGGGAGCGTGTGCGTGCACGCTCCCCTCCGCCGGCGTCATTGCATGCCCCAGCTCCTGGGAGGAAAAAAAAACCAAAAAACAGGAAAAGCGATGCCGCAGCAGAATGGTGGAGGGCACCTTGCAGGCTCCGCTCCTGACTAGCCATGACGCTGGCCCACTGACTCCGGACTCCAGTGGGGAGTTCAGGTCAGCACCGGATGGTGGACGCTGGGGGCGCCCTCACAAGCCAGCATCAGGAGGAAAAAGCAACAACAAAAAAATAAATAAATAAAAGAACAGATACCTCCATAACTTAAAAGGTTCCACTTGAAGTCATCCTCATCTGCAGTCAATCCCAAGGAATTCTGCATAAGTTTCATGAGGCCATGGAAGAAAGCATCCTCAGAGAGAGACTTGGTAGTATAAAATGCGCACTATAAAATGGGGTTAAAAACTGGCCAAATTGAATACCTTCACTGGTTCAAACTCAGCACCTCAAAACTGATGTACCTAGAAACTGTGCGATTTGTAACCAACCTGTTCTAATCTACCTAGCAACAGCAAAACTAAAATGGAAATAACTTCCCTTTAAAAACTTTATTTTAATTGCAAAAAAAAAAAAAAAGCTTTCTTCAAAATAAATGCAATTCTCAAGTTAATTCAAAGGCACATGTCCCCTTGTTACCAAACTCCTCGATTCTACCTAGCAACAATCTGAACAAGAAAACCTTTTTCTGTTAAAATATTTACATTTTATAAGTGCAACAGCTCATTCCGCAATATGGGTTTCTACAGAATTAATGCACTTCAGTGCATTGAAAGTCACTCTGCCATTGGCATTGTGCCTTCCAATTCACCCAGGGCATGCTTTCATTCTCTAGAAGCATTGCCTGTTGTGAGTTGTTGCTTTCATGTCCTCTGTGCAGGCAAACTGCGTGGAGCTGGACTGTACTCCATCACGCAGTTCAAAGTCTCCTTCCTCTGCCTCAATCATCCTCCATATTAAGGTGGTTTTGGAGGTGCTCGAGGCTCAGAGGGAACAGGTGACAGAAAAGGCATGGGTCTGATGACTGGAGTCGAACCCACAGCACCTAAAGCCAGCGTCAACACTACTGTAAGTCAGTGAGCGAATTCAGCAGCTACAAAATAATTCTAGGACAGCTGCCAACTCAACCTAAGTGGCAGGGGTCGCAACACTGTCAGACGAGACCGTGCTCAATGATGAAGGCTGAGCATCACCATGGAGCAGAGAGACTTATAACAACCTTGATCAATGTGGACAGTCCGGGGCTGTACACGCAGCACAACTACAGGCCATAGCCGCTGCATGGGAGTTGGACTCTCAGCACCAGTTCAATGGGTTAACCTGGAACAAGAGGGAGACACAAGCAGCTTATCCTTGGAATGTTTTACCATGGTGCTCATCAGATGATGCAGACTAAGGATTCTTCCTGCTACTAAGACAACCACTGAGGGGACAGCCTAGCTGAATGTCAGCAAGAACAGTGGGTCATTGATGCAGAGTCAGAGGAAAGAACAGTTACACAAGAACTTACCATAACATCAGATCTTCGAATCTCATCCATTAGGCCACACCTTTGGAACAACTCCCAAGCACTACAAAGCAGCCCAGGAGGATGGTACAGTCCAATATGTGATCAGGAGAAGGCCTTGCAGAACAGTAAGACTAAAACCAGCACATCTATGAACTGTGCTCCATGTGGACACAGCACATATGTTGTAGGCAGGGACATTTCTGAAATAAGCAACAGAAGTGGCCACACCCCTTGTGAAGTCACCATGAACAGCACCAGAAAGTTTACCATACCTCCTCTGAACAGGACATAGTACAATGTGCCAGCCATTTGGACAGGCATTGTTTAGACAAAGGAGCGCCCCCTTTCCCAGGGTGAACAAAAAGCTGAGGGGACTTTCTGCAGTCCTTGGTGCAGGGGTCGAAAAATTTTGGGGCATGCACAAGTCCAGGACTTATGTTGCATTTTTAGGGCAAGTCCATTATCAGGACCCAGCAAAGTTGCACCTTTTTTCTGTGGCATACAGTATTCTTACCAAAACAAAAATGATTCCCCCCCCCCACACACACACACACAGGATGCCCCAGTGTTCGTCAGAGCAGTAGAAGAGCAGAGAAAAATTAACAGCAGTACTGCAGCTTGCAGCTTCTGGCAGAGTTTCTTCAGCTTGGTTTGGACATTTGTGACCAGAGGAACGGATAGTACCAAGACTATTGTCAAGCCAGTACTTAATTGATGGCAGTGGATCAAAGTCAGACAGATGGTCCTGCACTCATGATGAGCAGCCAATTCTCAAAAAAGACTTGTGTCAGGGTTGTTGTTCATTTTTAATGGAATTGGCTTTAGAAAATCCTTTTTCACTTTCACTTATGGAAGGGGAAATCGTGAGCAGAATCTCAATAAGCTTTTGCATAGGACCCTTCGTGGAGTTCTCTGGTCCACGTTCAGCAATATTCATTTGCAACACCAACTGGTACATAGATGAGGTTTGGTTCTGAAATCGAGAGGTATAACTTCAGCTGCACTCACTCATCTATGGCACAGTCTTTATCCACTTCAGAGAAGTGAGAAGAGAATGGGCTATCTGTGAATACATTCTGCTGCACTGTACTGTACCTGGATTTTTTAAGATATTTGCCAGGAGTACTTTTAAGTGCGTCTAGTTGCAGAACCGCTTTTTCAATATGTTCTGGTATCTCGACAATTAAGTAGTCTGCAAACTGGAAAGTTTTTGATAATCTAGCAACAACTGGCAAAATATCTAATAAGTAAAGAACTTTAATGAAATGTACAGAGGTCAGTTCCTTGTGGTAGCCCTTAGCGCTGTTAGCATAGTCTGCCCTGTTCCCATCCACAAATCTATGCTCCGGATGCATTGCCACAATGCTGAGGTTTTTTCTAATGCTTCAACTGCTCTCTTTGCTTGCTAGCCACCTGACTTGCTTTACAGCAGTGAAATGTGCAAGATGCTCATTGAGAACTTCTGCAATTTCTTCAAGTTCTCTCCTGCATTTTAGAGACCAAAAATAAAAACTGAAAATGCCCTTCAGTCTTAAAATTTGGTCATGTATTTGAAATGTTTAGTTGCATCCAAAATGGCAAGCTCAAGTTTGTGGGCAACACAATGAATACTAATAACGTCTGGCAAAAGTGATTTAGTAAGGACTCCTGTCCGATCACCAAGATTAACTGATGCACCATCAAAATTAACACAAGTGCTGGATTTCCACTGCCTGTGTTAAGTTCTGGTAATGACAAATCCACTGATTGCAAAGCTTTCTCTATAGCATTAAATGCACCCTCAACACTTGCAGTTTCAAGTCGTACCACAGATATTAGGTGTGTGACTGGCAAACAGCACCTACATCTCTCAGGTAGACAATTTCTTGCTCAATAATAAGTGGTCTGTACTTCCATCAGCAAGAATGCTCAAAAAGAAGGCATTTTCGACCTAGTCAATTATTGCTGCAACTATTGTCATTGCTATGTTCACAAACAGCAACCTATGTTCATGTAGTTACCACCAACATTTAAAACCATTTTTTATACTGGATCTCACAAATCATTTCAAAATTTGAAAGAAAGGTTCCACCGGAAGCAGATCTTGGTAGAGGACGCAAGTCAGGCATGAGCGTGGTCCTAAGGTGGCATTTTATAACATGCCCACTCTACAAATATGCTGCCCCTGTAAATTCTACTACTGCAAACCGCTCCTGGTACTGTAACCCAAACCAAGCACTACAATTGTTGCAATTAACATTTTCCAACCAGAGCCATAATCCCACGCATGCCCAAAATCCCACGCAAGGGCTGCATGCTTTTGCGCATGCGTTGGATCTTTGCACATGTTTTTTTCACACAAGTGTGCGATTTCTGCTCCGGTTAGAAAATAGTAATTGCAACAGTCGCAGTGCTCGGTTTGGGTTGTACCAGGAGCGGTTTGCAATCTCAGAATTTACAGAGGCAGCAGGTTTGTAGAGTGGGCATGTTACAAAATGCCACTTCAGGATCATGCTTGTGCCTGATGAGTGTCCTCGACCAGGATCCGCTTCCAGTGGTGCGTGATTTAACCTTGGACCAAGGTAAAATCAAATGTTAAATACACAAAAATATGGTACATTTGCTTATTTTTTTTCGTTCTATGGGGGCATTGTATAGTACAAATGATGCAGGTGTGCCAAAAGGCACAATGCTTGGAGGTTACCAAAAATGGAGGGGAAAAGCCGACAGTACCCCTTCAAGTAATGCTTTGTGCAACTGACGTGTTCCCTTGTCACATCATGCCGCTTTATGGGGTCTAACTTTAAATCACCTGACCCTTTAACCATGGCAGAATTAGGATCACAGATTTGGGGGTAAGGCTTACAATATACAAAGTACATCACTGACTGTTCTTCACTGAAATCCAGCCAAGGATATTCAGTTTTCCATTCAAGATGGAAATTACCAACCCTTTTGTTTCTGTCATACCTTTGGATCCTTGGTAAGGCCAACCATCAGAACTTTTACGTTTTGAAGCAGAATTGGATGTTGTAGTACTATCTGCTCCACCAGTTTTGAGCAACCGAACTGTAAATAGCGCAATTTGCTGTAAGAAATTGCTCTGGGATAAGGTCAGAAAAGTAGATTAATTTGTATTTAGAAAATGTTTAATGAGGTAAGGATGAAAACAGACACGTGTTAAAGCTGCAGTGTAGTAGGCCAGAAATAATTTGCTTATAGGTTTAGCAAGGGCAGATGGACAGCACAAGACTCAATGACAGACGCAATGTACAACGTGAGCAGACTGACTGTGGTGACAACGCATTTGTTTATTAGAAATGGTTTTTAAATTGTATTTCACACAACTAACTGGGAGAGTGCTTGTGCAAACTTCATGATTGGATGGGCATAAATTCAGACACTAAAGACTGCAAGAAAAATACTATACTCAGACTTCTGTCTCAAACGAAATACATTTTACTGTCAGACACGGCGACGCAGGCTTTGCTTCAGCCCAGATTTATTTAGTGACTAATTCACCAACTTATGTATAATAAATCATTGTCAGTCACTTATCTGGCACAAACACTAAATGTTGCTCACAGTGATCTAAATAGACAATTAAAATTTCAGACACTCAGGCACACTGTTTCATCAGCCCAGAATTATATTTTGATTTAAAATAATTTGATTGTCTCACACAGCACTTGCAGGCTTGTATAAACAGAAAAATACAGGAATTCCGTAAGTCACTTAAGCACTGTTCACTGTGTAGTATTGTGAGAGACTATTAGCCCCAGCACCACACAACTAAGAACAGAGTGTGTAGATCTTTGTACAGGCTGCTTCAAAACAGCACAAACTACTGATAAATGCTGCTTAACTAGTGGTCACAAACGTCAAGGACTGAATACAATTTTTTCAGCTTAAAAGAATTTCCCCTTGCACACTCAGCTGGAGTGCAACTACTCTGTCCTACTTAGTATAATTCCCCCGTTTTGTTAAACAGCCAACTATTTATATTTTCTACAGCCCTAGTGTCACAGTGTTATAGTTCAGTCAGCTGCTGAATAAACTGGTGGTTTTCACTCAGTAATAATTCCTGCTTCAGCGGGCAATAAGCCCTAGGTCCAGCAGTCAAAAAAAAAAAAAAATCAGTCCCTGCTCTTTTGCACCCTTTAAATCAGTCAGTCGTCCAAATTAAATAAAACAAATGGCCCCTGTAAAATGTAAAAAAAATAAAAGTAGCCCCCCCAAGTGTTTAGCCAGAGGGAGACAATTCGAACATTTATCAAAAAGCCCAAATTCTGAAGACAAGTCAGCATAACACGTCTGTTCTGGTGAAGTGTCTGCGCAGTCAAAATTCAGTCCCACATAGGTGCAGATCAGCCACAGATACCACCCAATTTACAGTTCGTCATACATGTGATCCCCCTGTAGCTGATCTCGCTTAGGTGCAGTCACTCCACGAGCTTGCTGTGTTGCAGACTCTGACATCTGATCCTTTCTGTAGCTTGATTTATCCCGGCCCACGTTCCTGGATCTCCAGCTGGACTGAGGCGCAGATGAGCGTTCCCCGGCGTGTTCTTGAGGATTGCTGCTTAAGGCGAGGTAAGCACGCTCAGGGGTGGGGGAGTGCCAAGCAGCCGCACAGAGCGGCTGAACTACGCACCACAAAGTGCACATATGCAGTAGCAGGAAACAAAAAGTCCTTCGGACTTCACAGCATTGTGACGTTTAGATCCTGCTGCTGTACAAAAACGTCCCAGACATTGGACTTGGGGATTTTTCATCCCCTGTGGTGTAGTCAATATAGTATCTCAGTGTTCTATATGCCTCTAAGTATGGAGCAGTGCCTCACCCTGGATGGCATGCTCAGAACAGGAAGGTGCATCATTTGGTTCACTGGAAATTCTGATACCACATCTGGTAGAAACGTAGACTGCCTTTGTGAAAAATCAAATGAGATTTTTCTCCGTTTCATTTTTAAATATAATGGCAATGGCTTTTCAATGTTTTCTTCAGCAGCTCCAACAGGAGTGACAGATGGCGGGAGAAAGAACTAGGAGTGATGGGGCCGCCCACGTTACACACACAAAAAACATTGCACGCAATTGTGAGCAGCCCCCGGCTAGCAAGACGTTTGAGTGGTCCAGACAGCGACAGCTTACAGTGTCAAAGCTGTGGCCTAATGGAGGAGATATCCTTGAAGATAAAGTACCGTCCATTTGCTCAAGGAAAGTTTCCAGGACCTTCCAATGCAATAGGGCTGGCACTCAGGAGGGAATGTAGACAGTGTGCAGGGATCTAGGTAAACAAGGAGTGGTATATGTCATGTTAGTTAGGGTGCAATGCCAAAATGCAAAATCATTCACCTAAACTACAGGACCCTCAGTATTGAATATAGGATGGGGGAAAGAGGGTGTTGTCACTTGGCAGAAAAGTGACGTGGGGTTATATTTCAGAAGGCTTCAAGGTGAGTGCAGTGCAACAAGGCTGTGGGCAGGGCTAGTGGGATGCTGGGGTGCACTGGAGGGGCATCATGTGCTACCACTGTACTGATCTCTGGTACACTCCCACCTGGAATACTAACTATGTCCAGTTCTGAAGATCCATACAGGGCAATCAAAATGGTGCAGGGGTTGCAAGGGAAGCTCTAGCAGGAGAGACAGAGGTATCTTGAGAAAAAATTACTCACCTTAGTAATTGTGTTTCTTCTAATGGAGTCTTGCTGTATTCTGACTATCTGCAGTTAGCTCCAGCCTTTAAACTGCCCTGGAGAACAAAGGGCTAACTATCTATGCAGAACACAGAACACTGAGCTCGAGCTCTGTCTGCAGCCCTTTGAAACTCAACCGTCACATTCTTGCCAGCAAAAACTCACTAACTACACTATGTGGAAATTGCAAAATTTTTACTAGCCAATTGGCAACAAAGAGTTTTGGATTCCCAAGGAAGACTCAAGTCAGGAAACCCAAAACCAAAAACCAATCCAATTAAGGATAAATACAACAAAACACCAAAACAAAAAGGGAGGGTGTGTAAGAAGCACCTCTGAGGTGCAATACAGCACCTGCCCACCCACTTCCAAAATAACAGGTTCTGAGAGGGGATGTCACAATACAGCAAGGCTCCATTAGAAGAAACAATTACTAAGGCAAGTAATTTTTTCTTCAAACATGAAGTATTGCTGTATTCTGACAATCTGCAGACTACCAAGCAGTACCTCTATGGAGGAGGGAGAGAACCTACTTTGGGAATAGGCTCTGAAGTACTGCTGTGCCAAACAGAGCATCACTCCTAGCGGATATCCAGAGAGTAATGCTTGGTAAAGGTATGGACTGTTTTCCAGGTGGCTGCTTGACAAATTTCTAAGAGGGATATCCCTGGCAGCAGCCAGGGAAGCAGCTGTACCTCTTGTAGAGTGAGCCCTCAGGCCTGAGGGTGGATCTTTCTCAGTTTCTCATAGCAGAATTGTATATAAGACACAATCCACCTGGCAACAGTTCTCTTGGTGGCAGGTTTGCCCTTTCCAAATTCTCCATAAGTGAGGAACAACTGGATGGAATCAAACCTGTGACCCTTGGTACGCTCAATGTAGCAGCTAAGGGTTCTTTTAACAACTAAACTGTATAGCCTCCTCTCTCCTGAGGAAGAATGATCAGTGAAGAAGATAGCAAGAGACAGACTGATTCAAGTGGAAGTCTGAAACCAAGTTGAGTAAGAACCTTCTATTGGTTCCAAGGACCACTTTATCCCTATGAAAGGAGATAAAATCAGGTTCCATTGACAGGACGTGCAATTCACAGATACATCTGGCAGAGGTAATGGCTACCAAAAAACAGTTTTCCAAGTCAAGTACTTAAGCTCTGCTGAGGACACAGGCTCAAAAGGAGGCTGCATAAGTTGAGCAATGCAAACATTTAAGTCCTAGGCAGGGGGGGCAGGATCCCTAAAGGGGGGGATTGATATGAAGCAATCCCTTGAAAAATTTACAGAACACAGGGTGAGATGATAGTGAGGAAGACTTTCCCATTGAAAGAAAAGCAGAAACAGCTGACAAGTGTACCTTGAGAGTAGCTGGTCTGAGGCCTAGGCCATTCAGATGGACCATATAATCCAGAACTGTGGGCAATTCAGCAGTCTCTGGAGAAATATGCTTCTTGGAACACCAAATGCTGAATCTCTTCCATTTGGAGTTATAGGTATTTCTGGTGGCTGGCTTTCGAGAGGCTTTGAGAATATCCAGAATCCCCCAAGACAGATGCAAATCTGCATACTCTAACTCTTCAAGAGCCATGCCTCGAGATTTAGAGACCGAAGATTGGGGTACCAAATCCTCCTGAGAAGTTAACAGGTTGTAATTCCTGCGGAGAGACAGAGGAAGATGGACTGCTAGAGACAGCAACAGGGAGTACCAAGGCTGTCTGGCCCAGTCTGGAGCAATCAAGATCACTTTGCAAGGTTGTGTCCTTATCTTGACTAGAACTTTGAAAAGTAGAGGTAAGGGAGGGAAAGCATACATAAATTTCCCTTCCCAGTTCAGAATCAGAGCATCCAGAGGGACTGAGCCCAAGACTGGGGGTCTGCAACAAGAGAGGAAGTTGGTAATTGACGGGGCTGCAAAGAGATCTCTGGAGTGCCCCACCTTGAAAAAAATCACTCAACACCAGAGGGTCCAGAGACCATTCGTGATGGCCCTGGGAAATCCTGCTCTGTGCTTCTGCTAGCACATTGTCCAGGAGATTGATAAGAAGGGATTCCTGAGGGGACCACAGTCCCTGGGCAGTGAGATCCCAGATGGGCTCCCCAGTCCAGAAGGGAAGCATCCATGGCAAGGACCACCGAATGAGAGAGTGATAAATGGAACCCCCTTGCCTTAAGTTGCCCTGATCCTGCCACCACTGAAGCGCTTGGATCAGAGTCACTGAAATCAGTTTGGTAAGAGGACCCTTTGGGACCAAAAGGCCCTCAGATGGAACTGAATGTCCCTCATCTGAAACCTTGTCCCTTGGACCACTGCTGTAGAAGCTGCCATGCAGCCCAAGAGCTTAAGGAAATACCTTGTTGGTCAGGACACCTGAAGGCAGAAGCCAGTTCTATAAGAACTCTTGCCCTTTCCAGAGGAAGAAAGGCTCTTGCTTTGACAGTATCCAGCTCTGCCCCCATAAAGGTAAGCTGCTGCACTGGTTCGAAAACTGACTTAGGGAGGTTGAGAAGAAATCCTAGAGAAGTTGGCACTTGCTGGGTCACTTGCAGGTCTGACTTGACTTGGTCTGGGGACTGACCCACTATGAGCCAGTCGTCCAGATACGGAAAATGGAAATGTTTTGCCTTCTTAAAAAGGCAACAACTACTGCCAGGTACTTTGTGAAAACCCTTGGAGCTGATGTTAGACCAAAGGGCATTGCTTTGAACCGATAATGGCCTGAGGGCAACTTGAACCTGAGGTACTTTCTGTGGGAGTACCTGATGGGAATATGAAAACAGGCATCTCTGAGGTCCAGGGAGGCTAGCCAGTCCCCTGGCCTTAGAGAAGAAGAATTATTCCCAGAGTCACCATCTTGGACTTTCGTTTTAAAAGATGCTTGTTCAGGTATCTTAGATCTAGGATGGGTCGCCACTCCCCTGTCTTCTTTGGGGGTAAGGAAGTACCTGAAATAAAGACCTTTGCCACAGTGTAGGGTAGGAACTCGCTCTATGGCTCTTAAGGCCAGAAGAGATTAAACCTCTGCCTCTAGGGCAAGGGTTTCAGAGAGACCTGCAGGTAGAAAAGATCTGGCTCTCATCTTTGGAAATTTCTTGAAGCTGAGAACCAGTCCCTGGCTTACTACTTCCAGGACCCACTTCTCTGAGGTAACAGACATCCAGTCCTGGATAAAGTAAGCCAGCCTGCCCCCTACAGGAATAGGAGTCTCGACCCAGGCAGACCCATCAGGGTGTTTGCTTAGCAGGGGCCTTAGGCTGAGGAGTGGATACAGTCCTGCTCATCCCCCTTCTGCCTCTCCCTCTGAAGAACCCCCTCTGTGAAAAGGGAGAAGAGGCCTGTGCTTGATAAAAAAAAAAAAAAAAGCCTATGAAAAGGCCTGCCCCTAGATTGCTGCCTTTGAGGAGTTGCCTGCCTCTCCTTGGCCTGAGTACGCCTATAAGTGGTCCTGTACTCATCCATTTTCTTCATGTAATTCTCTGTCTGCTCCCCAAACAGAGAATTACCCACCACAGGAAAATCCATGGCCTTAGCCTGGGTGTCCTGTGAGAGGCTAGTACATCTGAGCCAAGCCATCCTCCGAAGAGCCACAGATGTAGCCATGACTCTTGATGACATCACTGGAGTCCACAGCAGCTTGAAATTGTACCTTTGATGCCTCAATCCCATCCGCAGCCATCCCCTCCAGCTCCTTGGCCAGCTGGGGGAGGCCTGTTTGGCCAGTGCCAGTACAGTGTCCCACCTGGATTCCTGGTACCTAGCTGTATAGGCCACATAGTTCGCCTGCCTGAGTCCCAAGGAAGATGCCATGTACTGCTTCTTTGCCATGGCATCCATCTTCCTGGAGTCTTTGTCTGGGGGGTGTGAAGCCAAGGGAATATTTGCCTCATCACTGGCAGCAGCCTGCACTACCCCAACACGGCTGCATTGTTGGTATAAAAACTCCGTATCTAAGCCTAATGGCGTATACCTCTTGTCCATCCTTCTGTCAACAGGAGGTACAGAATTGGGAGACTTTAGGATTTTCTGTGTCTGCTTCCCAAAGGATTTGTGAAGGGGAATAGACAGTCTCCTGGACTCTGGGATGTCCATTATTTCCACATAATCAGGCTCCTCTTGATCCTCCATAGGAAGCTGGAGGGTTTCAGCCACTTTTCTGTAAAACAGAAAGTGGGGAGGGGACTCAGAAAGCCTAGGAGGGGAAACACCAGAAGGTCCGTCTGGGGAGACATCTGGTTCCACAGGCACATCCAGACTTTCATCATCTTCAAACTCCCCCTCCTCCTCAAACTCCAGTTCATGAAAGTCTTCAGAGGCATAATCTTGAACTGTGCGAACCGACCGAACCGAACCCCTGCCAAAAGGTGCCGGATCAGTCGGAACCAGGCGAAGCGATTCCACAATCCGAAGCGCTCTGGCTATTCCCTCGGTGGTCGGAACATGAACCTCTGGATCCGAACCGGTCGATTTCTCTGTGTGTTTCCTTTTTGTAGGAACCAACCCCTCAGGATTGGCTCTCCTCTTGCCCAAAGAAGTATCACCCTGGTCAGAGGGCACTCCTTCTGGTTTGGTCAGAACCGAACCGGGCTGGCCAGTGGACTTCTCTGCCTCCTTTTCCCCAAGTCTACCTAATCTCTTCTCAAGGGTAGACTTAGGAAAATTTTTACAAATTTGGCAGTCTGTATCGAGATGTTCAAACCCCAGACAAACACAGGTGGTGTGGGGATCGGCCTTAGCAAAGATACCCAGCGGGCCCGGTTTTCTTCTTTGGTTTCTCAGACATGGCCAACCTAATCAAACTTACCCCTTTTGTGGCAACCGCCAGGCAAGATTATCTTATTGGTTCCCAACTATGTCATGGGTATTTGAAAAAAAAAAAGTTCAAAAATTTTTTAAGAACCAATAAGGACTGGTAACTACACTCTGAAGTAAAATACAAGAATTCACTAAGTGATCGGTTCAGCCGAACCAAACAACTTTACAGTTTCCACACAGAATTCAGACAAAAACCTTTCTAGTACTCACGGTACTGCAGACAGAGACTGAACAAACTATGCAGAAGAAATTCGGCTTAAAACTGACAACTTTAACAGACTTTTGAACTGAGCTGAAGAAGAAATCTCCGTAGTGACTGTTCAGTCAGGCGGAGTAAAGAATCTGATGGCCGAGTTTCAAAGGGCTGCAGACAGAGACCTCAACCAAGTTTGAGCTCAACGTTCTGTGCTCTGCATAGATAGTTAACCCTTTATTCTCTGGGGCAGTTTAACAGCAGGAGCTAACTGCAGATAGTCAGAATACAGCAAGACTTCATGTTGTTTGAATATGTACACTCTGGAGAACAGGAGTGTGTGGTGATGGTCGAGACCTTCAAGTATCTCACAGGGGTGAACGGAGTGCAGGGAGGGAGCTTTTTCCAAAAGTAGACAAACTCCAGGACTAGGGGGCATGCAATGAAATTGGAGGAGAGAAACTGAAGGCTTGAGAGGCTGGGAACACAGAGCAGACTAGATGGGCATACTGGTCCTTTTCTGACAACAAACTTCTTAGTTTTTGTTTCAGAACAATGTGAGGAAATGCTTCTTCAAAGAAAGGGTGGTAAAAGCATGGAACTGACTGCCAGTCAAAATCAGAATTAGAATGGTGGAAGGCTTCAACATGCATGGGATACATAGGGGCATGTAGTACAGAAATGGGAGGGAGGGTCCTCGAGACCAGTTAGGGTCTGTGGAGGTACAAAAGGCAGGGAACCCTTAGATGGACTGGGTAAGCCTGGGCTGCCCATGTTTATTTAGTAGCAGACTTCCAACGTAGTCATGGGTCAGCCCCTGGTGGACTGCTTGCAAAACTTTCCATGTGGTCCTAATGCCTGGTGGCTGTAAGTTCTATAGGTGTGGCCTGATAAGATATTCTCAAAGATTGTGTTTCTATGCATGATAAGAGTACCAGTGGGATGAGTCCTGAGCCCCTTATTATTCATGCATCAATTATGGATGCAAGAGATCCAAATCGGGGGAGCAGATAGGGAGGAGTACCTGAAGAAATCAAGAGAGGTGACCAGGGCAGGCAGGGCAGCCAAGACTGGCACAAGGTATCAAGGAAGGAGAAAAGGATTTCTTAAGGTACATAAGGGAGAAAAGAAATTGTAAGGATCAAAAGGGATGGAAGGTGGGTGGAGAAAGGGGCAGATCAGGCAGAAGCGCTCAATGAATATTTCTGTATTTACTAAAGAAAAGGATGGGTCACTGCCTCAGGGGATAGGAAGGATAGGCACAGGGGCAGAGATAACTGATGGGGAAATATCAGTAGACAGGGTACTGGAAGGTCAAAGGGCACTGTGGGTGGATAAGGCACCTGGCCCAGATGGCATTCATCCCCAGGTATTGAAGGAGTTGGCAGAGATCCTGGCAGAGCCATTAAAGACTTGTTCAATACCTCTCAGGGGACAGGGTGAGTTACCCCAGAACTGGAGGATGGTGCACATGGTGCCACTCCACAAAAGCATTTCCAAGGATGATTCAGGCAACTATAGACCAGTAAGCCCTATATCCATTGTGGGGAAGTTAATGGGGATGATCCTCAAGGAGAGGTTAGTAACCTTTCTGGAAGGGAATAGTCTAGGACAGAAAGCAACATGGGTTTGTCTCTGGCAGATCCTGCCAGACCAACCTGGTGGACTACTATGACTGGGTGACTAGGGCACTTGACAAGGGACAGGCAGTGGATGTCCTGCATCTGGATTTCAGCAAGGCCTTCGATTCGGTGCCACATGGGGGGGCCAATTAGCAAGTTGGGATACTGGGGGCAGGAATGAAGATGGTGAATTTGGTCAAGAACTGGTTGCAGGGGAGGCTTTAGAGGGTGGTGGTGGGAGGGGAACTCTCAGCTCCAAGGGCTGTGACTAGCAGAGTAATGCAGGACTCTGTATTGGGCCCGGTGTTTGGCATTTTCATCGCTGACATCTCCCATGGCATTAATCTTAGCATTTTTGCGGCCGACACAAAGATCGGGGCAGTGGTGGAGGACAGTAGGGTGGCAGAGACTGCAGGAGGATCTGACTGAACTTGAGTGCTGGTCAGACACATGGCAACTGGTGTTCAATGCAAAGAAGTGCAAAGTCATGCACATGGGAGCAAGGAACCCAGGGAGGTGCTACTAGTTGGGAGGGGTGCAGTTAGCCACTACAGAGGAAGAGAAAGGTCTGGGGGGTGATAACTGAGAAAATGAACCACCCAGCACAGTGCAGGAAAGCAGCAGCTAAAGCCAATAAGATGCTGGGGTTTGTATTGCTAGTCATCACCTCCAGGAGAGGGGAGGTAATCCTGCCACTGTGCAGGTCGCTGGTGAGGCTGCACCTGGAGTACTGCATACAGTACTGTCGCCCATACTTAAAGAAGAATGTTAAATTACTAGAGGGGGTCCAGTGTAAGGATGATCCTAGGATTGGAGGCCAAACCCTACAAGGAGCGGCTAAGAGAACTGAACATGTACTCCATGGAGGACAGGAGGGATAGGGAAGAGATGATTGAGACCTTTAAATATGTGAAGGGTATTAACAAGACTGGTACAGAGGGGATCTTAAGTTAAAGGGAGGGATGAACACAAGGTGGGCATGGTCCGAGACTGGAGGGTGGAAGATTCGGGAGAGAAATGAGAAGACACTTTCACGGAAAGGGTGGTTTCCAGGTGGAATGCGCTGCCCGAGGAGGTGGTTTCCTGCAAACCGGTGAGCAGCTTTAAGAGAGGGTGGGACAAAGAGAGGGGGGAGGGTCACTTATGAGGGTCAGGGAGGGAGGAGCAGCTGCTGAGTAAGGGGATGGCTAGCTGCACTCTAGCAGACCTCAGACTGTATGGCCTTTATCTGCTGGCAGTTTCGTATGTTCATATATTAAGTGCATTTTTATGTATAATACAGTATCGTATGGAGGGAAAAACAGTTGCTATAGCAAACACTAATCTTCAATCTGCTTTCAATGTACTGCAGCAACAACTGATATATAAGTGAACTCTGAATGCTCAAATAGCCATTTTTACGGCTGCATGGGCAGAGCTCCGCAGACTTATAATTCTATGACCTCTCATGGACAACGAGCTTTCCACTACCATGCCCCTTCTTGGTACAATTCCCTCCCTGCCAGTATCTCAGGCACCCCCACAATCTCTTGCTTTAAAACTACCCTCCGGAACCACCTTTTCACCACTCACAGCTGTTGCTGTTTCTAAGCTATCTTGCTCACTCTCTGACAAAGCCCCCTGTTGGCTGCTCAAATCCTCTACCTTCTCTACCCTTGGTTCCTGTTACCTCCTTGTTGACTCCGCTAAAACACACTGTATTGATATCCTATGTTTTTCTGATGTTCTAGTTATTTCCCTGGACAATGTTAACTTCACCAACCCTGTATGTGGTAAACTGTTGATCTCATTTGTACTCCTGTATTCTCAAAAAAACCCCAAAAAACTGTACACTGTTCCTCTGTACTAAGTTGTTATTACTGCATTGTCTTCTCTATGACGAGGTACCTTTGTAAACGAGCCTCTGGCTCAAAGGTTGTAAACTGATGCTTAATAAATAAATAAATAAAATATATATAGAGTAGCACTGTGGGAGAACATGGCCAGATCGCTGTATGGCTTGCTTCCACAGTGCTCTGGCACAGTTACACTGGTTGTGTTTATGCAGCCCCTTCCCTCCGCCGGCTGCATAAACACACCCACTCTGTGGATTATCACTTTTTCTTCCACAACTGCGTTAGTGACTGCCACTGTGCCCAAGATGGTCACTGATTCAAACTGTGCATGCACAGTTCTGATATCACTGCCATCTTGGGTATGACAGCTTCCAGCGTGGGAAGAGCGCAGAGTATTCCTGTAATCACACTCGCTGCTCTGCCCAGTCATATTGGCTCCAATTAGAACTTGTTAAATCTGGCAGAACAAGTCCAGCTCAGTTCAAAACTTTTCAATTTCTACTTAACTGGTGAAAGACTGGAGTGAGTTATCAAATATTTAGGAATCTGGTTCAACAACTCATGGTTATCATATCAATTATATAAACATCTGAGACCGACTAGGATTCTTGTTCTGAAAGAATAGCCGTTGTCCAAGGATTACTAGGCAAATCTGTTTAGCCACCATTATGCCCTTATTAGGCTACAGGGAAATCTGTACTGTCTTGTCACAACAGACTAAACTAGATGCACTTTATCCTAGAGTCATTTGTTTTGTAACTGGTTTGATCTAAGAACACAATGCATGCTTTATTCAGCCTCATACTGGACATCTTTGGCCACTAGAAAGTTAAAACAAAACTTCAGAGAAAAAAAAAAGCTGTTTGGGGTAATTTTGAAAGTTATTTGACTTGTCTCTTTAAAAGGGTAATAGAGGTTATTCAAGAAGTCCATCAAGGTATTAGAGATTCCAAGGTATGGAATTAACTACCGGTAAAGTCCCATTTAGACAAATATCCTTTTTTTTTTTATGGAATCACATAGCACTTAGCAAAACTCAACTGTTTAGGAAACTAAATGAGCTGGGCATGATACTCTTCATAAAAAGGAAATAAATCTCCATTTTACAGATGCAACTAGCTAGTGTGCAATTCCTATAGGCAACCTTTTTTGTTACTTATGAAGTGAATGTAAGTCCGTTTTACCTATGAATACTAAGTTAATGAGCTTTGCGCAATAGTATCTTCCTGGTAAAATAAATACAAATTGTGTCAACCACCATGCATCCCACTGAGGAGGCAAGTTACAGAGGAGGGTACCTGGGCATAAGACTGCTGTGAATGGAAATGGGATCCCACTACAGCGGTTATGAAGAGGTGCTATGTGGCATGAATAAGAAGGTGTGGTGCAAGTATTTGTTCTGGTGTAGGAATTTTATAGAAACACACAAACTGATAAATACACACAGACCAAATACTCACTGTAAGGCTTCCACAGCCTGGCTCCCAGTTCCATGAAGTCTTCCGTTCGGTATAGGGCTTCCAAAAAGTTCTGCTCCACCATGGAATGGAGCTACTTGCCTGTGCTCCAAGCAACATGCAAAATTACCTTCATCTTTTTCCAAAAGAGCTTTTCTTGATACTCCACTTCAACTCCCTTTCACAACCTTTGTGGACACATACACAACCTGGGATTCTTACCAGCGCCATTAAAAGTAAGGGTCTAATCCAGCAGGAAGATTACAGCATAACTTCAAACAAGTTGCCTACAGAGTGAAAATTAGAAAACAGCAGCCCAGTAGCCAAGCTCAATTGAACTGCAGAAGAAACTACCATTTCATGTCTATGACAGTCCACAGGGCTAACAAAAGTGCATTTGTGCAGATCCTTGACAGCATCTGTTCTTGCTTACTCATCTGCTCCGCTTACCATGCTGTACAACTTCCACTACTGTACAGAAGCAATTCAGTTTTCTGAAGTAGATGAACATAAGTGCCAGGAGAGTTTCTAGCCAGCTAGCCTTTTAGAGAGAATTTGAAGTCGTATGTAAAGCCAGAATCAAACTGCTGGCTGTTGTCCCACAGAACTCTACATAAAAGCTGCATTAGAACAACACACACACACCCTAACCAGCTACATGTACTAATCAAAAGTAAAGTCTTACCTTTAAAAGCCACAAATATGGGATAAGCAGTGTAACACTCAACATGCAACAATGAATGTCCTAGACTACAGGGAGTCTTCCACAATATTATCCAGGCTTGACATTGTTATGCACATCAATGCCTGCCTTAACACAGTCATTAATGATTAGCCAAACTTTAATCATTTCCTCGTCAGCATGAAGTAGAGGCAGCAGAACACACAGAGCATTAATGCAGACAGTGCAAACACACACAGAAATAAATGTGCACAGACATCAAAGTTAGGACAGCAAATCAGGGGACTGCCTGCACCAGCTCAACACAGAATAACCCCTGCCACCCTAACTAGACAAACTCTGCACAGCAGCTGGCGCCCACAGCCAACTGTCGTATAACAATCCAGATTCCTCCCTTACCAGATCCAGCTGATCAGTCAAAGCACAACTTCAACTGCGCCACAAAGCAGCCTGAAGCATGTGCAAAAGGAAATGGCACATATCGCTTTTGTTAAAATAACACTATGAGGATTGTAAAAAAAGGTAAACAGTGCACAAGCGAGACTGAATGAAGCTGAATATAAGCTATAACCCATAAAAGACATAGGTGTATGGGGCATTAATGCATGCGCCAGGTCAGTTGTGAGGTACAAGGTCGAAGGTAAGAGTGCCCTCCACCCACCCTGGAAGTGCATTAAGGCCCCATACATACGTCCCCTGTTGAGGGTTACTGCACTTATAAACCAGGTTATCTTCATTAAAAAAATAAACATTTTAATAGCTTTACAAATAGAAGAAATGTATTGGTATCCTGCTGTATTATAAAGTAGTCCCAAACATTATATTGCAATTTTGATAGTTCATACTTTAAAGTGAACAGCTATCTTTAATAAGCTGCCAAGGTGTTTTGCTTCCCTCCGACTAGTTGCTCAGCCTACATTTGCAAGTCATGCTGCACATTCAAGGGACACACAAACACGCACCTCTTTTTGCTTCTAAATCTTTTCCCCATCACTGTGATTGAAAGAACCAGGACTGACAGGCAATGATATGTCAGGTGCGGTTCCCGACAGCTGTGAGGAAGCACTGAAGCGGCTGTGCAACAGCTGCCAGGAGTCACTTATGTGAGTGCATGCACAACAGCCAACAGGACAGAGGGGTTTCTGACAGCTGCAAAGGAGCAGTACAGCAGGCTGTCAGTTTCTTGACATCATGAGGGAGCCGATTATGTGAGTGCTCGAGGGAGCCAATGATGAAACTGAGGCACAGTTTGTATGGACTCCCCCTGAGGAAGGATGAGAGGTCTGAAGCACCTGACATCAGCCACCAGGGCTAATCTTTACTGCTCATGTATCTACGTTGGTTAATTTTTTGCAATTTTTTGCATTATGATTTTTGGAGCACTTTAATTCAGTTAGCCACCTGTACACATCTTAAAGTCATCGAGCTATGTAAATCAGCACAGGATTATTTGCACAGTATGGATTAATTTATTCTGCCAATGCATCAGAGGACATTTTAAACTGTTGCAAGGTACTCCAAGACACTTCTGTCAATAAATTTTCATGGATACTGCTGTGGTGCTCAGGCAGTCTTGGTTCCTGCTGAAGACGTGAATGTGACCAAAGGAAACAGTCTTACTACCAACACCAGTGTGACTCCCCAGCAGATGTGGCAGGGGGACACTGCAGGTTCCTAGGTGGGTGGATGGAGGCACCTGACAAGTAGAGACATGGTAGCGAACACAGTATGGGGGGTTCAAAAGTGCATGGGCTAAGCATAAAGGTACCCTGCTGTGCAGCAGAGCAGGGGAACAGAATTCAGATACGGGTAGAGATTGCCAAACCAAGCTGGCTACTTATGTTGCTCAGTTTTGCTATTCACCTGAAGGGACCTGTGAGGCCCCGAAAGCTTGTGTATAATTCCATCTTTGCACAAGACACTTGTTGGCCCAATAAAAGGTATCAAATCTTCCATCATCTACTGTTTTCAAGGACCAATATGGCTAGAATCTCTTTTTACAAACCAAGTAGGAAAATGGGCAGACTAGGTGGACCGGTTGGTCTTTATCTGCAGTCATATTCTAGGTTTCTGTGAGTGACAGGAGTCGTCCACAGAGGTTTGATGAAGTTGAGACTTGGCAGATGGGGAAGGATGACATGGTCAGAGGAAAATAATGGCAGAAAGAAGAGACAGCATAATCATTATCTAAACAGTAAAACAACAAATACCTAACCTAAGATCTAAGTGGTGCACCTTGGCCTATGGTATGGACTATTAATCACTTGTAATAAGAGCATGATATGCCAGCATTATACACTACAGTGCCACAATGAGATCAGTCACACAGGTATTCAAGTAATTTTAGAGTCCACTTTACGGCAGTAGACGCTGATCCCACAAACTCCAGGAGAAGAGAAAAAAAGATTCTAGGAGTTCTAGGATGTAAGGGGAACCTTGGTTGTTTGCTTAACTGATAAGACAAAAAAGGCCTTCATGAGGCCACTGGGACTTAGAAGAGGTTCTGCAAACAGGCCATGAGTGCCATCGGCAAACACCCTCTCTCCTGGGTTGCCGGGACAAAAGAACATAACCATGGCAGTACAGCCTAGAGGTTCGAGTAACCAGCTGTGAATGAGCTTGGTACATCTAGCAGACAAGCCTGGGTTTAATTCCCACAACCTCCACTTGCATACTGTGCAACTCTGATCAAGTCACAACCTCCCCAGTGCTACCGGGTCACCCCACAAACAGGCACTTGTGCCTACTGGGCCTTACCCAGTTACCAAAGAATAAAATAAGTAACAGAAAACACCACAACAAGGGAATCTTCAGCACAAACCATCCAATGGGTTGCCAAGAGGAAACAGATGCTGAAGAAGGAATCTGGCCCAAGCCCTCCAATGGGCTGCATAGATGAGACAGATGCTGAAGAAGGGATCCAGCCAAAGCCCTCCAATGGGCTGCCAGGACAAGACAAATGGAAAAGAGGCGATGAACCAAGACAGAAAGACAACCAAAATGATGCGAGTCTTCTGGTGAAGAGTCAATGTCAAGTCTTCGGATGTTGATTCAGAATGTTGGCCTCTGGACGCCAACAGTAAGAGGTACCTGGAAGTGAAAGAAAACTTACAAACAGGGTGTCATATCTTCAGAGAGCTGGAGAGGATGATTCCTTACTAGCGAGCCAATCTGGCTCCCAGGCTTACTGTATGCCTTGCCAGGAAAATGACAAAGACTGAACAGGACAGCAAAGGGGCCTCTCCTCATGACCAGCTATACTAACTGGGGAGCCAGCAAGATGCAGTGTGTGTTGATGCAATGCCCTCACAGGACATATGCACTCACAGAAAGGTCAGAGGTTTTGGTGAGTTGATTCTTGAATCAGGAAGACAAGAATGCTGGACGACCCTCTAGGACGAATGTGGAAAATTCAGAATGAAACTCAGTTTGTAGCCACAGGCACACAGTTAAAGGCAACTGCCAATATCATAAGACAGACGTGTCAGTTCAGGGGCAGCTGCTGGGGCAACTGCCTGTTGCAGAGGCAAAGCACACAGTTCAGGGACAACTGCCAGTTGCAGAGGTCAAATTACCCAGTTCGGGGGCAATTGGCAGTAGCAGGGGGAAAGAAAAAATTACTCACTGTAGCAATATTGTTTTTTCCAAGGTGACCTTTAGTATCAGTAACAGTATGCAGTAAGTGGACTAGGTTGAGCTGCCTCGGAGGTGGAGTTTATGATAAGAATCACATGAATTAGCCAATCAGAAGAGAGTTAGAGGGTGTGCCGAGTGGAGCTTGCCCAGAGGGCAGCAGAATTATTTTGAAGCTAGAATAGAAAAGTATAGTTATGCAAGAACTCATTGCAACTGTAACAGTAGATGATCTAGGGGAGCTCTTGCAGCAGGCTACACCATAAGGACTATGCTGCCAGGCACTAGGACCCCACGGAAAAATTCTTAGCTAGCAGTACCCAGCAGAGACAGACTCAGATGTCCACCAGTGGTATAAAGGGGGCGGTCCCCAGCCACATCCCAGTTCTCCTGCTGGAGACCCAGCTGACAAATCATAGAAAACCAAGGTTAGTGGAACCCTACCTAGGTTAAGGAAAGAAAGGAGAAAAGGACCAGGGTGAAGAACGGAGCGAAATAACGCCTGCTGCAAGAGCTCCTCTCAAAGATCTACTGTTACTGTAAGTTCTTACGTAACTATACTATCTTACTTCGAGTGGGAGCTCTTGCAGCAGGCTATACCATAAGGACCAAGTACCAAGCAGTACCAGAATGTCAGACAGACTGGGAAGTGGAAACCGGGATTTGCTTCCTCTTCACAAAAGTGGGAGCAGGACAGAGGCAGGAAACTACAGACCAGTTAGTTTGACCTCAGTGGTAGGGAATATGATGGAATCACTTCTGAAGGAAAGAACTGTTGAGTACCTAGAGGCCAATGGGGCACAGGACTCAAGGCAGCATGGACTCACGATGGGAAGGTCGTGCCAGACTAATCCAATAGATTTCTTTGACTGGGTGACCAAAGTAGTAGACCAGGGAGGGGCTGTGGACATCTACCTAGATTTTAGCAAGGCATTTGATATAGTCCCACACAAAAGATCAATACACAAGTTAGCCAGCCTTGGAGTGGGTCCCAAGATGGTAGCCTGGATAAAAAAATTGGCTAGACAACAGGACGCAAAGGGTAGTAGTAAATGGAGACCACAATAAAGAAAGGAGGGTTATTAGTGGGGTACCACAGGGTTCAGTACTGGGACCGGTCCTTCTGTAATGTCTTTATAAGTGACATTGCAGAGGAACTGGAAGGAAAAGTATGTCTCTTTGCAGACGACACAAAGATCTGCAACAGGGTTGATACACAAGATGGAGTGGAAAGGATGAGAAGGGACTTGGCAAGGTTGGAGGAATAGTCAAATGTATGGCAGCTCAGATTCAATGCAAAGAAGTGCAAGGTAATGCACCTGGGAAATAAAAACCCAGGAGAAGAGTACACAATGGGGGGTGAGATACTGACAACAGTAAAAATGGAAAGGGACTGGGAGGTGATTTTATCAGATGACCTAAAGGTGGGCAAGCAATGTGAGAAGGCAGTAAGGAAGGCTGGGGGGATACTGGGATGCATAGGAAGAGGCATCAATAGTAGAAAACAGGAAGCTGTTATCCCTCTGTACAGACAGTTGGTGAGACCCCACCTGGAGTACTGTGTGCAGTTCTGGAGACCCCATCTCCGCAAAGACAGACAAGAGTGGAGGCTGTTCAGAGGAGGACAACCAAAATGGTGCAGGGTCTGCAGCAGAAGACATACGAAGAAAGACTAAAGGAGCTTAATATGTATACCCTTGAGGAAAGAAGGGAGAGGGGACATGATAGAAACTTTCAAGTACCTCAAGGGAATCAAAGTCCAAGAAGGTAGCATCTTTCAGAAAAAGATGTGCAAGAACAAGGGGGCACAATCTGAAAATAGAGAGAGGATGGCTCAGAGGTAATGTGAGGAAGTATTTTTTCACGGAGAGGGTTGTGGATGCATGGAACAGCCTCCCTGAGGAGGTCATGGAGTCGAGAACAGTGGGGGAATTCAAGAATGCATGGGACAGACATAAGGCAGTCCTAGTGGGGAGGTAGGAGGAAGTAAGCTGTTGGTTAACTAGGATCTGCAGCTTATCTGTTAGGTAGGAAAATGAGCAGACTAGGTGGGCCAGGCAGTCCTCATCTGCCGTCAAATTCTATGTTTCTAACCCGAGAAGTGGGAGGGGCTTCAAGACAACAGGCCTGAGAATAGAGGAATTTAATGGATGGCTAAGAACCTGGTGTTATGCTAAAGGGTATGGTCTGTTGGGGGGTGGGGAGGGACCTGGGTGGACAGTAGTCTCTATGCCAAGGAGAGACTACACTTGAGGAGGGAAAGAAAGTGTTGAAACAGAGGACGGAGGAGTACATAGAGGAAGTTGGGAATTTAAACTAGGAGTTGGGGGTGGCAAGTGGGCAAGAGACATGCAGAGACCACAGGTTGGGAAACCAAAACGAGCTTACCCCTCATAACAGTGACAAAGCACAAATGGCAAGTACTACTGGTGATGCTAGGAAAGGAGGGCAGGATGGGAGGGGTGGGAAAGTGTGGAAGGTGGTTACCCTTAATGCTGGGAGCTTTGGGAGGAAAGCTGCAGAGTTACAGGTGCTCATGGCAGAGGGAGAGGTGGACACTGCAGCCATCAAAGAAACATGGGCCACCCAATACAATGGCTGGGACCCGTCTGTACCAGAGTACAGGTTATTTCGTAGGGACAGGGTGATTGGGAAGGGGGGGGGTGGCGCTATATGTGAAGGAAGAACTGAAGTGTGTAAGAGAGGAAGGGGAGGAGAGTAGTACGGAGTCACTTTGGATGCAAATCCAGGATTCCATGAATAGGATTCTCAGAATGGGAGTTGTGTACAGGCCGCCATCTCAGACGGAGGAGCTAGACAGGGAACTAGCGGGACAAAATCAAGAGGACCTGTGAGAAGGGTACTGTGGCGATTGTGGGGGACTTCAACATGCCAGGAGTGGACTGGAGTACCCCAACAACCAGGAACAGAAGGGAGCAGGTACTGCTGGATGCCTTCCAGTACAGCTTCCTACTGCAAATGGTCAGTGAACCAACCAGGTAAGGGAATACCCTTTACCTTGTGCTGGCAAATGGGGACTTTGTGAGAGAAGTTATGGTGGAAGAACCGCTGTCAGAGTGACCACCACTCAGTATGGCTCACATTGGATATGGGCAAGGAAGGAGTGGAATCTGGCACAAGAGTGCTGGACTTCAGGAGGGCAGACTTTGGGAGGATGGGGGAAGTGGTAAAAGGGTACCTGGCCAGAATTCGGCCTACTATGGACACTAACCAGAGGTGGGAGCTCATAAAGCTGGGTATAGTGGAGGCAACCAAAACCTGCTGCAAGGCCCAGAGCAAGAAGGCTAGGGCTAAGAAACTGAGCTGGCTGAGCAAGGAGGTCATGGAAAAGGCAAGGAGGAAAAGAGCTGCCTTCAGAAGGTACAAGAAAACAGGGAGGTGTACTTGACTGAATCGAAGGAAGTGACTCAGGCAGTAAGGGGAGCCAAGGCATCTACGGAGCTTAGGCTGGCACAAGGCATTAAGAAGAGTGAGAAAGACTTACTTAGATACATCAGGGATAAAAGGAGCTGTAAGGACCTCACAAGTAAGGATTAGGAAGGAGGGGGGTTGGGTGGAAGCAGGGTATGATAAGGCAGAAGCACTAAATGATTACTTCTGCTCTGTATTTACTAAGGAGAAGAAGGGGGTGACACCCAAGGGGGGGAGGAATGGCAGAAACTAGGGGGGAGGGGGTGAAAGATGGGGAAATCATGGAGGGCAGAGTTTGGGAGGGTTTGAAGGCACTGAGGGTGGACAAGGCGCCAGGCCCAGATGGCATCCACCCCAGGGTACTGAAGGAGCTGGCATTGGTCCTTGCAGGACCTTTGGCAGACCTATTTAATGCCTCACTACACTCAGGGTGTGTACCTCAGGATTGGAGGATGGCTCATGTGGTGCCCCTCCACAAGAATGAGCCCAAGGATGAACCGGGGAACTACAGATCGGTGAGCCTCACATCCATCATGGGTAAGCTAATGGAGACCATCCTGAAGGAGAGGCTGGTGGTCCTCCTAGAGGCCAAAGGACTACAGGACAGCAGACAGCATGGCTTCATACGTGGCAGATCCTGCCAAACCAACCTGGTGGAGTTCTATGACTGGGTAACT
Organism: Neoceratodus forsteri; assembly: GCA_016271365.2. Lineage (NCBI taxonomy): Eukaryota > Metazoa > Chordata > Ceratodontiformes > Ceratodontidae > Neoceratodus > Neoceratodus forsteri. The sequence continues at coordinate 362,869,561 of CM057449.1, read as the reverse complement.
AGGCAACAGGACAGAGGCCATGCAGTGGATGTCCTGTATCTGGACTTCGGTAAGGCATTAGACTCATTGAAGGCTGGGCAGTATGTTAGAAGGCATATGTTAGAAGGCACAGGGGCAGGTGCAAAGCTAGTGAGATGGGTAGGGAATTGGCTTCAGGGAAGGCAACAGAGGGTGGTGGTGGGTGGGGAGCGCTCACACCCAAGGGTAGTGACGAGCGGTGTTCCACAGGGCTCAGTGTTGGGACCAGTGTTTGGGATATTTATTACAGACATATCATTAGACATCAAGAGCAAGATCAGTCTGCTTGCTGATGATACCAAGGTAGAAGCGGTGGTGGACAACCTAGGGGGATGGCAGGGGTTGCAGGATGATCTGGCAAAGCTTGAAACCTGATCAGACACCTGGCAACTGGGGTTTAATGCCAAAAAGTGCAAGGTGCTGTGTTTTGGGATGAAGAACCCAAGGAAGAGTTACCAGCTTGGGGAGTGCAGCTAGCCCAGACAGAGGAGGAGGAGGAGGAGAAGAAGGATCTGGGGGTACTCATTACAGGATCAATGAACAACTCAGCACAATGTAGGAAGACCGCTGTAAGGCTAACAAAATGCTGGGTTGCATTGCAAGGGGTATATCCTCGAGAAGGGAGGTGGTGATTCTGCCACTGTATAGGTCATTGGTTAGACTGCACCTGGAGTACTGTGTGTGGTACTGGTGCCCGTATCTGAAGAGGGACATTAAGTTACTGTAGGGGGTGCAGCGCAGGATGACAAAGATGATCAAGGGGCTGAGGGACTTGTATGACAGGAGGCTGAAGGAACTGAACATGTACTTGCTGGAGGTGAGGAGGGATGGGGGACATGATTGAAACCTTTAAGTACATGAAAGGAATACACAAGATGGGTACAGAGGGGCTGTTCAAAGTAAGGGAGGAGAGGAAGGGACACCAGGGGCCATGATATGAGACTAGAGGGAGGGAGGAAGGTTCGGGAGGGAGATGAGGAGAGACTTTTTTTTTTTTTTTTATATAAAACACAGACAGGGTAGTAGCTGGGTGGAATGCGTTACCTGCAGAAGTGGTATCCAGTAGAACAGTGGACTGCTTCAAAAGGTGATGGGACAGGACAAGGGGGAGGATCAGTGTAGGGGAAGGGTGGAAGGGAGGGGCAGCTGCAGAATAAGGGGTGCTAGCTGCACATTTGAGCAGACTTGATAGACCTCTAAGCCTTTATCTGCTGGCAAATTTTGTATGTTCGAAATATCGCCAACCCAAACCCAGCTCTCTGACGGGAAGCAATGTCCAGGCTGTAGTGCTTCACAAAGGTGTGCACCGAGCTCCAAGTAGCTTCTGCACAGGTGTCTGCCACAGAAACATTCTCAGATGCCACAAAAGAGGCAGAAACACCCCTGGTGGAATGACCCATAACTGAGCGCATTAAAGGTTTGTTGTACTTATTGTAGCAGAAGGTGATGCAATGGACTAGCCATCTGGACAGTCTGCTTTGCCTCAGGTGTCCCAAGGGTTCTCGGGGCAAAGAGAAAACAAACAGTTGGTCAGATTTTCTGAAAGTCAGAGTACAGTTAGTGTTGTGCGTAAGCATACTGTGTACATCCATAGTGTGAAGGACAGCCTCCCCTCGGTTAGTATACTCCGGATAATAAACCAGAAAGTTGATATCCTAATTAAGGGTAAATTGGGACATCACCTTAGGAAGAAACTTAGGATTGGTCATCAAGGACACCCTGTCCTTGTGGAAAAATCAAATATGGCTCTTTAGTCATCAGAGCCTGAAGCTTGAAAATCCTCTAAGCAGAAGTAACAGCAACTAAAAACAACACTTTCCATGACAGAAAATGTAGCTCACAATCTGCAGCTGGTTCGAAGGGAGGCAACTTAAATTTTTCTAAAAAACGAAAGATCCCAGTCGACCTGGTGGTGCGGAGGGATGAGGCGCTGGATGCCCTACTTCGCACTATGCCAGCAACCAGTGTTCAGAAACGAGCATGGGCCACCAGCAGAGGAGGAGGATCAAGCACCTGTTGAGCTGCCCTCCTCCTAGGGGAAGGAGGGTTGCAGACCTCACTGCTATACCACCACCTGCAGACAAGGGAGTAATTTCAGGGAGGGGCGGATGTTGGACGAGGGCCTGCGTGATGGCACATCTCCATGTGCCTTAGTCTGACTGTCCCTCCCTGTGCTCCAACATCTGTGGGGGCCGGGACCAGAAAAAGTGAAAACCCCCACGGTGGTGCCTGCAGACAGGTCCCTGCACTGGCCAGAGGTTTTGAGATGACTGTGGCTCCTGGTGCATGCTCTCCCCTGAAGAATGGAGGGGGAAGAGGGGACTCCTCCATCCCGTTGGGGGGGGGGCACGCAAACCAGAGGCTCGAGAAACACTGGAGAGCAGAGGCACCAATCAAGAAGCTGGCGCCAGCTGTGGGGCGCATTAGGGACCCTGAAGGTATGGGTCGCCGAGGAGTGTAAGAGAATAAAGAATAAGTTCCCAAAAAAAAATAAAAAAGATCCCAAGGAGGAATGGGGGGATCCCTAATGGGAGGTTTAAGATGAAGCATTCCCCTCAAAAATGTTCAGGCCAGATCCATCTGGGTAACATATTTGCCATCCATCAACACATGATAGGCAAAGACTGTGGAAAGGTGTACCTTGATTGAGGAATATCGGAGGCCCAAGTCTGACAGGGAGAGGAGATGCACTAGGACAGCATTCAGAGGGCACAGGAGAGGGTTCAGACCCAGACTAGAGGCCCACAAGCAAAGGCACTTCCATTTCATGGCATAGGTAGCCCTAGTGGAAGGTTTTCTGACTGCAACCAAGACCTCTGCCACTCTGGGAGATGCTCCAAAACGTGCAGTGGCTACATCTTCAGGTGCCAAGCATGCAGATGTAGGGACTGGAGTCTAGGTGAACCAGCCTGCCCTGCTCTTGCGACAGTAAGTGGGAGGACAAGGGCAGGGGAACTGGAGGTTCCTCTGTCAGCTGCTGCAGTAGTGGGAATCTAAACAGACGAGGCCAAAGTGGAGCTACAAGAATCATCTCTGCCTGGAGTTTGAGCAGAATTCTTTGCAGAAGAGAAAAGGGAGGGAAGGCATACAGAAACCTCCCTGTCCAACAGAGAGACACTGCTTCTCGCCGGAAAACACCAGGCCCACGATCGAGCGAGCAGAAACTGGGTAGTTCTGTGTTGCACAGGGACGCAAATCTTTGGAAGAGGTCATCCGCTACAGACTGCTGGAGTTCCCATTCGTGAGTCCTCGACAAAGACCAGCTTAAGACGTTGGCCAAGACGTTTTGGACCCCAGGAACATGCACTACAGTGAGCAACAGGCCACAGTCTAGAGCCCAGAACCACACTCATAGCCTCCCGGCAAAGAGGACAGGAGTACATCCCCCCTGCTTGTTAATGTAGTAAACAACCGATATGTCTGTCTGCACCAACAGGGGGCCTGGATGGAGATCAGGGAGAAACGCCTGTAGAGCGTACAGAACTGCCCTCCTCTCCAGAATACTGATGTGGAGGGTCAGTTCTAGACAAGACCATGCACCTCGATTCTGAAAATGAGCTCCCCAACCTAGGCCCAAGGTATCGGTTGTGAGAACCTGTGAAGGGGCTTCTCTCTGAAAAGGGACTCCGGACTCCAGATTCTGTGGAGAGAGTCACCAAGAGAGAGTCTGTATCACTGCTTTGGAGAACAAGACCAGCTGGTAGAGACTGTCCTCCCTCTGATCCCATTGAGGGATCCTCAAATAGGCGTGCTGAGGGAACGGTCACGATGGCTGCTGCCATATGGCCTAGGAACTGGAGCATGGTCTGAGCTGGGACTTGTGTGAGTAGCTGAAACTTTGTGGGCCAAAGAGTGAAAGCATACTGCCCTGTCCAGCAGGAGGAAGGCCTTCCCTTGCTCAGTGTCTAGGATTGCCCCTATGTATTGTAACTTCTGGCATGGTTTCGTGAAAGACTTGGCCATGTTTAGGGTGATCCCCAGGGAGCTAAACAGGCTGAAGGTGTCCTCTAAAGCCACCATAAGCCAATCCCTTGTGGCGACGGTCAGAAGCCAATCGTCGAGGCAGGGATAAATAAAGTGTCCCTGCCTCCTTGGGGCTTCTGCCACCACCTCTAGGCACTTTGTGAACACACGCAGTGCCAAGGAAAGGCCGAAGAGCAAGGCCCGAAACTGGAAATGCCTTCACTGAAAGGAGAATCTCAGGAACTTCCTATGAGCTGGAAGCACCAGAATATGGAGGTAGGCATCTTGCATGTCCAGGGAGCACAGCCAGTCCCCTTGATACAGCATGGGAAGAATGCTCAGCAAGGTGACCATCCTGAACCTTCTGTACTCTACATAATTGTTGAAGAGGCTCACATCCCGAATCAGATGCAGATCCCCAGTCTTCTTGGGAACAAAGAAGAAATGGGAGTAGAACCCTTTCCCCCCACTGTAGGGCTGGAAAGAGTTCTATTGCCTTCTTGTCTAGCAGGGACTGTACCTTCTCCCAAATGAGCTCGGCATGGAAGAGGGAGTAGGTTGTTTGGACTGGGGGATTGTCTGGGGGCATCTGCAGAGATTCTAGTGCGTGACCCTGCTCTACCAACTGGAGGACCCATGCATCAGTGGTGATGGAGGTCCACCCATTGAGGTAAAGTGAGAACCAACCCCTTACTATCTCCGCCCTTGACTTGGCAAGGGCATGGGGTCAGACAAGGAGTCTGGTGTGGGAGCCTGGGGTGGGCAGGGAGACCTGAGAGGGTTTGGTGTTCGAGGCCCCTGTGCTCCACCAGGTTGAGAGGGAGCTTTGTGGCAAAAGTTGCCTCTCTGTTGCTGTCCTTTAGGCTTCTGCCCTCCCTGGCGATGAAACTGCCAATGTCTGCCAGAGATCTGATCAGATATGTACAACTGATGCATACTGGATGGCCTTACCAGAGTCCTGGAGGTCAGAGATAATCTTCTCAATGTTTGGACCAAAAAGCATGGACCCATGGAATGGGGCATCAATGATGGCATCCTGAAGGTCTTGCCCAAATCCAGAAACCTGGAGCCAAGAGTACCTCTGCATACAAACCTCTGTGGCTGCTGCCCTGACTGCCAAATCGCAGGATGACCTCAGGACGGGTTTCCCCCATGTCCAGACTGGACTACGTACAAGAGCTCCATTTTGTGATCAGAATCTGGCTGTCTTTTTGCAAGCTTAATTGCCTTGTTCCAGAGGATTTTCGTACTGCACCATGTGCGCCAAAAGTTGAGTTAACCATGGTGCAGGTGGTCAAGAGTCGACCTTCCCGCCGAACTGGTCCAGATGTTTGGATCCTTGTCCGCGACTGGGAGCTCATGTGCAGGGGCTGTTTGATACTGCCATGGACAGCCATCAGCACGACCGAAATTACCTGGGTTGTTCCCCACGCCTGCCCATCAGTACGCATACAGCCAGTCCGCTCTTAGGTATAGCTGGGGCTGTGAAGGATGCCTCCAGGCTAGCCTGGTAGCATCCTGAAATGGAGCTACCAAGGGTGGGACAACTAAAAGGTTTGGGCTCATTCACACTTAAGAAATGAGTCAGCCTCTCTCTTTCTGGATCAAGAGCCTCAGTTTCCCACCGATTCAAAAATTGGATGTGATGCATCACGTCCAAGAAGACTGAATCGTCCGGGGAAAGCAGGGCGAATCCCCCAGAGGGTCAGGGTGGTGGGGAGGAGACAAAAACTCCCCCAAGGACTTGGAGAAATATGAATTCGAGTCAGATGACCTAGAGGAAGATCTGGAGCGGGAATGCTGGTGTGTCCTCCTGTAATGCCTGGAGGACGTTCTAGAACGAAGACTGTCATTCGGAAGACCGGTCGTCTGATCAGGTAGGAGATCTGTCCCAGGGGTGTGATGACTGCGAAGGGCGCTTAGGAGGAGTCTACGGGAGGCTGTGGTGTTGCAACCTGGGGTTCCTTGGGGACGTCTGACTGTCCCACCAGGAACTACAACGGTCCTTTACTTCAGACAGAGACCATGGCTGGAGCCGATGGGCCTGGCGTCTCAGACCTGTCAGTTTTTCGGGCGGCAGACCCGTCGCTTGTCGGAAGCCGGCATACGCTCTGGTGATTTGGGTTTCTACGGCACCTGGTCTTGGGGTGGTGCCGGAGCCGATGGCAGGTCAACTGGCTGATCTGACATTCGACTGCCCGTCGTCAGCAAGTCGGTCGTCAGGGGAAGCATCTCCTTGGCTGGTGGCTGCACTCATTCTGGCAGAAGCTTAGGAGGTGCGAGCGGTGGGGAAGACCCAGAAGGTGAGGATGAAGACGTCAGGGTGGAGTGCCGGGCATCTGACACCAGATACTTCAGACAGCTTACGTCAGGGTGAGACTCTGATTCTAAACGTCGCTTCCTGTCATCGGGTCTAGCCAGATGACCCAACGATGAGGAGGAAGCAGTCGCCTGATGAGGGGCGGTACGATGGCTGTTGCCCACCCTTTGACGGCAGAATCCCTGTACTTAAACCCAGAGGTATGGCTGTAGGGTCTAAGACTCAGGGAGGGCCCCCTCCCCCGGCCCATGCTCTGAAGAAACGCTGCCTGACGTACACACCAATGCCAGGGGTTTCAAGGCCGCAACCCGGAGGAAACCTGGGTTGGCGGGGGAGCAGAGTCCAAACTCCCATGGGAGGAAGGACTGGAGCTGGCCATTTTCCTGTGTGGAGACCTGGCTTGGGAGTCCGAATGGGTGTCGTCCTCGTGATGGTGGTGGTTTCCACTGGACTGTTTCCTCCTTAGATTTGTGAAAAATCCCAGACCCCAAAGAAGAAGGGGATCCTAGGCCTGATGGGGTCTTTTGCATGATGACCAGCTGCTGTTCTAGAAGGTAAGTCTTCAGCATCTTCAGTCGACAGATGAGGGTCTGGAGGTTGAAACTTACAGTGCGGGCAGGAGTATGCATCGTGGTCAGGCCCCAAGCAGATGAGGCAGGCCGAGTGACCGTCTCAGGACAGGATTTTCTTCCCACACGCGCACTTAAACTCCAGTCGCTGACTGGAGGACGATGGAGAAGACATGCACTGCAAACTCGCTAGATGAATGATAACGAAACTTTTTAGAAAGACTTGAGAAAAATGGTGGTCGTTTTAGCAGTAGATGTCCGTGGAGCCGATGTAAACAGGTCAACAACGGGAAAAGAACTGGGGTATGGTCTGGGACCGCCCCCTTTATACCATTGGCAGACTGAGGCAGTCTGACAACAGGGGCGGTTTCTGCTGGGTAATGCTACTTACGAATTTTTCCATGGGGTCCTAGTGCCTGGTGGCATTGTCTTTATGGTGTAGCCTGCTGCAAGTGCTCCCACTCGAAGTAAGATCATGCCCATATTAAGTGTAAACCAACAGGATTTAAAAATCATGCAACCGCATTAACAAGGAAGAAATGAAAAAACATGCAACTTCGCTTTACATGCAATTCAAAAGTTCAGCAACAAATTTGGCAACAAAAAAGAAAGCGAGTCCTCTTCAGTTAAGTTACTTGGGGAGGAAGGGGAGGAGCTTACTGATGCTAAAGGATACATTGGAAGAAACAATATTACTACGGTGAGTAATGTTTTCTCCTCACCCCAGGGATCCTTTAGCATCAGTAGCAGTATGCAGACTACAAAGCAGTGCAGTTGGGAGGCAAGTACAGAACCTAGTTAGGGAAGAAGCTCTGCAGGACTGCCCTGCCAAATTTGGCATCAGATCTGGGCTGTACATCCAGGCAATAATGCTTTGTGAACGTGTGCAGAGTCTTTCATAGGACTGCTCTGCAGACATCAAGTAAGGGAATACCCTTGCAGCTGCCACTGTGGCAGCAATGCCCTGGTAGAGTGGGCCCCAAGGCCCTATGGGGGCTGTTTACCAGCCCTGTCATAACAAAACTGAATGCAAGAGACTATCCAAAGAAAGCGTTTTCTTAGTGGCCGACCTTCCTCTACCTCCCCATAGGTGAGGAGAAGCAGAGTGGCAGAGCCTCCAAAACCGCATGGTGTGTTCCAAGTAGTAAGATAGGGTTCTCTTCACATTCAAACTGGAGTCTGTTCTCCTAGAGTGGATTTTTCAGTTAAAAAAAAAAAAATACAGGAATGGTAACAGACTGGTTAAGGTGGAGTTCAGAGACCAACGTGGGCAGAAATTTCCTGTTCGTTCTGAGCTCTACCTTATCCTTGTGAGGGGTAATATAGTTTGGTTTAGTACAGAGTGTCTGCAACCCTGAAATCCTTCTTGCAGAGGTGATGGCAACCAAAAAGACAGTCTTCCAGATGACAGATTTTAAATGTGCTGTAGCCATGGGCTTGAAAGGTGGCTCCACGTCCTTGGCAGTGCACAGGTTTCGATCCCAAGGGGGAAGGTTCCCTAATAAAGGACTGAAGATGGAGGAGGCCTTTGAAGAATTTTTTGAAAACAAGCAATGAAACTATTGACTTGTCCATAAGGCCAAGTCAAATGGAAATAGCAGCCAGGTGAAGTTTTAAGGATGAGGCTTTTAGACCAGAGGCCTGTAAGTAAACCAAATCTAAAGACTGGGGACTGAGGCTTTGAGGGGATTTATGCGCTTCCTCTTGCACCAGAAAAAATATATTTTCTAGTTAGATGCATAAGTTTTCTTGGTACTTGGCTATCCTCATGATTTTAAGGACCTGTTCTGAATATTGAGAATCTGGGTACTCTTAATTCCTCAAGAGGCAAGCTTTGAGGTGAAGAGATTGCGGATTTGGATAGGACACTCCTAGCTGTTGGTAGAATCAGGAGGGAGCGACAGAGGAAGCCAAATAGGCTTGCTGTGCAATAGGTCTACTAAGAGGATACCAAGGTTGCCTTAGCTAATGGTGCCATCAGGATCATTGTTACTGACTGGGCCCTCAACTTCAGCAACACTCTGAATCAGAGGAAATGGAGAGAAGGCATAAAGAAACTTGCCTGTCCAGTCCAGAGTTAAGGCATCTGCTGGAAGAGTCCCTAGTGCTGGAGGCCTGCAGCAGTACAGAGGAAGTGAACCGTTGAGGTGAGAGGCAAACAGATCTACTTCTGGCATGTCCCACCTTCTGAATACCATGGCAAGGACCTGTCAATGTCCATTTGTTATGCCCTTGGCTGGTGAGACTCAGTGCATTAGTCATGGTTTTGTCCTTGCCTTTGAGGTGTATGGCTGAGAGGCTTACATCTAGAGAGTAAGCCAAAGATCACATTTTCATTGCCTCTGCAAAGTCGACCTTGTGCCACCCTGCTCTGGCAACTGCATCATTATTGTCCACAGCCATGTGGAACCAGTATAGAGCGTCTAATCCAGTACACTCAGTTTAGCATATATCCTGTGCCATCTTATCACTACTGCTTATAAGACACAGCGCCAATTCCACAAGACCTTCTGATACTTGGCACAGTATGCCAGGTAAGTAGATAGGTGCAAAAGTAAGGAAGTAGTGGTGTAAGATTTCTTTGCCATAAAGTCCAGTCTTCTGGACTTTCAGGAGGCTGAGAGGATAGTGGAACTTTAGCCTCGTTACAAGCAGCAGCCTGCACTACACCTTCATGGCTTGCATGAACACAGAAGATCAGCATCATTTCATGCCAGCTGATATTTCCAGTCAATCTTTTTGTCTACTCCAGATGAGAAAGTGGGAGTCTGAAGCAACTTCATGGTAGTTTTCTTTAATGATTTGTAAATAGGTGGCACTTTCTTTTTGAGAGGTGGAAGACCCATCATCTCACTGCAGTGTTCATCCTCCTCTTTATCCTCTGTGGTCTCCTCGGTGGTCTCCTCAGTAGGGAGATCCAAAGTAACCATGTGCTGTAAAATGGCAACTAGAGAGGAAAATTCCTCTTGGTCATTTGGTGAAGTACTAAACACCTGGCCTGGCGAGACATCAGGTTCCAGGGGCTGACCTTCTGACCCATCATCATTATCCCCATCTCCCATGCCACAGTAGTAATCTGGGCCAAAAGATGGTACAGAAGTGCTATGGTGCACAGGAGTAGAAGGGGCAGAGAAAATATTGCCCATACTCTGCATAGTTTGGTAAAGGTGCCAAAGGCTTGGCCATTTCTTCAACAGGCGGCAAATCTTTTTCCAAGTCAGAAACTCTTAAGTTTTTCTTTCTCTGTTAGTACCACTGGCATCTCCCCTTGCCTTAATGTGGGAGGGGCAGTGGTATGCTTTTCTTTAAATTTATTTTTAGCAGGCACTTCAGTGACCTGTTCCCCCTTGTTTTTTTTGGTTGGTCACCATTTTTGTTACAGTGCTGTAAAAGGTAACTTACTGACCGTTCCCACAGAAAAACAGGAACCATTAACTAAAAACGAAATACCAAATACACACAAGACACTATTTATTTTACTTCAACATAACTGAAGGGAACCACGGAGACCCCGGGGGGTGGGGGAAGGGAAAACAGTTCCCGGGAACCGATGGGAACTTCTAAACAATAGCAAAAGAAAGCAAGTACAATATAAAATGCACACACTCTTTGGCCAAAAGTGAGACAGCACCCCAGAGGCAGTGTTAGTCAGGCGAAGGAAAAAATTCTGGTGCCCTCCGGGCAAGCTCCACCAGCACACCCTTTAACTCTTTTCCGACTGGACAATTCATTGTATTCATTATCGAACTCCACCTCCGAGGTAGCTCGACCTAGCCAGCTTACTGAACTCTGTTACTGATGCTAAAGGACCCCTGGGGTGAGAATAAACAGTTCAATACAGCTCAGGAGTTCATTCACAGTACAAATAGCATTTTTACTTAAAGAGTAGTTTTTAGACTGAGGTCGCCCCCCCCCCAAAAAAAAAAAAAATATACAGTAGCTTACTCTGCCCCAACACTAGTGTGCCAAATAGTTTTTATGTCCAGCCCATTTTTTAATAAATAACACTGTAATTTCAGCACCAGGCCCTGTAGCCAAAAACGCCCGACTTCAATCATCGCCCCTGCGCTAACACGTTGTGGAGAGGCTGCAAAGGACGTAGGCAATCACATTTGACTGGTGGCCGGATTTGTGAAACAACCATAAAGTTACAAAAAAAACAACAGTTAAAGACTGCCCCATTACAGTCTATGAAGTACACCTCGCGTCTTTCCTTTACTTGACCTCACAAAACGATTCACGAGGGTATGTCACAAAGTCAGGAAGTCTGGGTATTTTGGCTACAGGGCTCTGGTGACGAAATTACGAGTTTTTATTAAAAAATGGGCTGAACATAAAAACTATTTGGCACACTAGCATTGGGGCAAGGTAAGCTACCGTATGTTTTTTTTTTTTTGTGGCCCCCCTCCCCCAGACAGATTCTAAAAAGCCTGTTTTTTTTGTTTGTTTTTTAAACTTCCCAGAGGCCAGCCCTGAGAGCCCTTTACCCCCTTGCTTTCCACTAGCCTTCTGGCTGGGCTTACTAACCCACTCTAGTGCTCACAGACACCTCTACGTGCAGTCCAGCAGTGGGGAGCCCTAAACCCCTTCACCAATGCAATCCAGACAAGAATGCAGTGCCCCGAGTTCAGTTTAGAAACATAGAAACTGAGAATTTGACGGCAAATAAGGACCGCTTGGCCCACCTAGTCTGCCCATTTTCCTACCTAACAGATAAGCTGCAGATCCTAATTAACCAACAGCTTACTTCCTCCTACCCCCCCCCAGGACTGCTTTACATCTGTCTCATGCATTCTTGAATTCCCCCACTGTTCTTGACTCCATGACCTCCTCAGGGAGGCTGTTCCATGTATCCACAATCCTCTCTGTGAAAATAAACTTCCTCGCATTACCTCTGAGCTGTCCCCCCTCTATCTTCAAATTGTGCCCCCTTGTTCTTGCACATCTTTTATTTAAGCAGACAATAAACAATTATTAAGCTAGCCCCTTTTTATGAATAGGGCTTGCCCTATCCCTTTGTTCCACCCCTGAGAAGCTGCTTATGAATATTTCCCACAAAAAGGGCCTTACTGCTTTTAGTTACACCCTCTGGGCTGCCCTGCTGAATGTTTATTTTCTTTTATAATAGGGTCCGTTTGCCCTTAACTCCAACTCTGCTCTGCCTACTTACAATTTTTTTCAGCAGGTCCTACTGCACCCTTACATTCACCCCTGTGCATTGCTTGCCCACATGATTATTAAGATCAGGCTTCAGACCACCCCCTTTGGGCTCTCAGCCATCCCTCACTGCACCCCTGGCACCTTAAATTTTATTTATTTTAAAACTTCAGGCAATCAGCACCTAACTAGTGGTGCTGCCGCAGACTCACCCCCCAGCCTGTGGTGAGTACAAGGGTGAAAGGAGGCTGGGAGGGACTGGCAGTGGGAGGGACTGAAGGCAGGTCCTTCTGAAGGCCTTGCTGTTCCGGGCGCTTCGCCCCACATTCACGGATGATGCAGGTCTTTCTTTACTTAAAAATAAATTGGGCTAAACTGAGCCCACACTGCAGCCAAACTCTGCAGACTTCTGCTTCTTCGAGGGACCACCGATACCACACTAGATCCACCACACACTCAGACCGCAGACTAGCACAGGCAGGACTACTAACTGGAGGAAAGGCACCACAGAACAGCAGATGGAACCAGCTTCAACATACTAAGTCCTGGTTCCCATTGCTCACTATGTCCTGCTCCTTCCCCGTTCGGCAACAGCCTTCTCGAACGACCGCTGGCTTAGTTTTCAAAAAGCACCCGGGGTTCTCCAACCCCCCCCCCCCCAGAGCTCTTGTCCTACTGGTGCTTTCCTTTAAGTAACAACCACATACTAGGGCATGGAAAGCAGTCCCAAGCGTGTGATCAGCTGCTTTCGTGCTGCCCATTCGGGGGGTGTCCTCCTAGGACAGCAGGCAGCCAGGAAGAAAAAGGTTCCCCCCCCAAAAAAAACAGCTCTGCCCTATTGCTGCCTACATTGCCAAGGGTTCCCTAAGAGGCACTTATTTACTGCTCTGTTGGGCCCCATACTTTGGGGCACTACATCGCTGCAACATACATACAGTGGTCTAATATTTATTACGTGCTAACATAATATATGGCTGCTGTATGAGTGGTATTCAGGGGTACTACAGCCAAGCTCAAAGTGCAAGGAACAACCTGTATGGAATTGTTGGAAATTTTATATGCAGCTGAGGGACACAGGCCATCAGGCATCTGCTGCACTTTTGAGAAAAACATGGCTGCTAACATTTTTTTTTTCTCAAAACAGTTAACTGGTGGATTTACAGTTGTACCAAGTCTGTTTCTGGGTAGAATGGCTCAGTCTGGTAAACTGTGCATTTATTAGGCATTAAAACAGTCAGGTAACTGCTTTTATCCAATGAAGATATTTCTTTGACTAGGTGACTAGGGAGGTGGATCAGTGAAGGGTGGTGGACGTGGTCTACCTGGACTGCAGCAAAGCCTTCGACACCGTCCCACATAGGAAGCTTGTAAACAAGCTGGGCAGTCTGGTAGTGGTCACAGAGTGGTAAACTGGGTCAAAAATTGGCTGAACGATAGGATACAGAGGGTGGTGGTGGTGACCGGAGTTCAATCCGAAAAGAGGGGGGTAACCAGCGGGGTTCCACAGAGATCGCTGCTAGGACCAGTACTCCTTAATGTCTTCATAAGTGACAATATAGTAGGGTTGGAAGGGAAGGTAAGACTTCACAGACAACACGAAGATCTGCAACAGGGTTGACACTCCAGGAGGGGTGGAGAAAATGAGAAGAGACCTAAGCAAGCTCGAGGAGTGGTCAAGGGTGTGGCAGCTAGGATCAGGGGTCAAAACTGGCACCGGCCCACCAGCCAAATGCTAGTAGATTTTGTATCAGGTTAGTAGAATTTTCATTTAACTAGCTGAAGGCTTGTACTGGGGAAGGCAACCCTTCAGTATGTACACCATCTGGGCCGGTGAAAAAGTCTGTGGGGCTAGAGGATTTTCCCAGTCACTAGCCCTGCTGGCTAGTGGCTGCAAAACTTAATTTTGATCCCTGTAGGATTCAATGCAAAGAAGTGCAAGATCATGCACTTGGGTCATAGAAATGCAGGGGAGGAGTACATGATTTTGGGGGTACTGGTGACCAAACAAGAAAGGTACCTGGGAGTAGTCATATCTGATGACCACACGGTTACCAAACAGTGTGAGAAGGCTGTGAGCAGAGCCAGTGGAATGCTGGGGTGCACAGGAAGAGGCACCTCCAGCAGAAGGAAGGCAGTGGTAATGCCACTGTACAAAACATTGGTGAAGCCTCATCTAGAGTACTGTGTCCAGTTCTGGAGGCCACATCTCTGGAAGGACAGCGTAGGAGTAGTTCAGATAAGTGTGACAAAAATGGTGCAGGGCCTATACCAAAGGTCATATGAGGAAAGACTACAGCATCACAATATGTACTCCCTGGAAGAGAGGGGGAAAGAGTGGGGATATGACAGGACTTTCAAATACCTTAAAGATCATGTGCAATAAAGTTTACACAACAAACTGTCAGCACTATTCATTATTACTATAAAAACAGTGTCTGTCTGGTGTTTTACATGAAAATGTACCATTTCATACCATTTCTAATCATCTGTTGGGTGCTCTGCTTCAACCACACTGCTAGATGCGGAGGCTTGCTGTTCCCTGTGGTGATCAGCATGTCTCCACTCTGGTGATGTCATCTTGGGTGCTATTCTCTTAAAACAATAAAGAAGCCAGGGAGAGTCACATTGCTGAGGTCTGTAAAGGATTCTTTTTTGCCTTGCTCAGTGTCTGCTGCAAGACACTGAAAGATAAACAGCTGTTTGTAGTTTTGTCATTCAGTACCAGTAATGCACAAATAGTTTAAATAGATAATTTTAGTCTGTGCAGAAGTCAAGAAGAGTAGCACACTGCTTTAGGTTTAGAGACTTTCTGTTTTGGTGAAAAGCACGAGTCCTATTATGTTAACACCGGCTGTGCTCACTCGCACCTGACATTCAATAGAGGAGATTTCTCAGGATGGCCCTAAAGGAATTCTCATCACTCTAAATAGAGGTGGGAGAAGTACTGCTTACTAAGAGTTTCTATGCAATAACCAGCCCAGTGTTTTCTCCCTGGCAGGTTTTTACTTGATCTAAATTCAGACTCTGCTATTGTTTACTCCACATTAAATTATATTTTTACAAAGACTAACAAATCCATCCCTCGTACGAATTAACACAAATAAGGCCCCTAATAAAACATATTGTAAAGCAGACACTGACCAACAGCAATGATGTTACCAACATTACAATACTAGTAGCAATGCAAGTTCTTAACAGGCACAGTAGAGTTGCACACACCCCTTATGACATTAGCAGCCTGGGGGCATGCAGACTCTGCATCCAGCAGCCTTAGAGAAACAGATCACACCAAAAAGGTGCTAAAAAAGTACACATTTGTTGACTGGTTACAAAATCTGGAACATGCATAGGTTTTATAGCAATGTTTATTGCGTGGTGCTCCCTGTTTTAGTTTTGAAAACCACTGCACATGATCTTTAAGGGCATAAATAAAGTACATGAGGGTAGCATCTTTTATAAAAGAAAATGTACAAGAACAAGGGGCCAGAATATCAGAATAGAGGGGATAAACTCAGGGGTGACACGAGAAATTATATCACAGAAAGGGTGGTGGATGCATGGCACAGCCTCCCTGCAGAGGGCGTGGGAGCAAAAACTGTAGGAGAATTCAGAAATGTGTGGGACAGACAAAGGAACTCTAGTGATAGGAAAGCGAGGGTAAGCCAAAGATAATTTAGGATCTGAGGCATATGAAACAGGTTGGGAAAAGTGGGCAGACTAGGTGGGCCAAGCAGTCCTTGTATATGGTAAAATTTTATGATTCTATGTTTCTATGAAGTTAATGATACTCCCTTTCCTACCCATTTTATAAAAATGGTAGATGGGGACAAGAGCTACCATGTCGAACAGCAAAGGGTTTCCACCCATCAATAAGCATTGGCAAATGCCTTCAGTTTATTTGCAGGTTTCAGTAGTGCAGTAAGTAGGGTTGGTTAGTTTGTTAAAGATATGTTAACAAGTGGTAGTGCACCGATACCCTGATGGTGGGCAGGTAGTTTGGCCCAGGTGAAGGCAGCAGGCAGGGTCATTTCAAAGACTTGTTCCAGGACACGCAGTGTGGACTGTAAAGCAGGCAGGCTAGTGAGCTACTGCCCAGCCAGCAGGATCTGGCAGAGTACAGAACAGTAGACAGTAGATCACGAGCTAGTGGGGGCATGCAGACCAGTGCACTTCCAAGCAAGGGCTGGCAGTTACCAGCTCAAGACAAACTTTCTGGCACACACAAACTCAAAAGGGAAGGACGGTTAAAAAAACATTTATTTGGTAAACTGTGAATAGAATCATCAGCCTGACATGTTTCGGACTGACCTACAGTCATTCCTCAAAGGTAGGTCAGTCAGAAACATGTCAGGCTAATGATTTTGTTCACGGTTTACCAAATAAATGTTTTTTAAGCGTCCTTCTCTTGAGTTTGTGTGCGCCAGAACCTTTGTCTTGAGATTCTACCTGGTTGGTTCTTTGTGCACCATGTCCAAGCGCACACTCATTTGGAAAACAGTTACCAGCTCAACAGCAACAAGCCAACATGATTCCATGCACGGCCAGTATAAGGGAGCAAAAAAGCCCACACTTTATTGGAACATAACAAATGAACTACAAGCAGCAGATAATGCCAAAAATAGCACTGCTTTTTTCCTTGCGTCAATGCTATTTTTTTTTTAGCATGCATTTAACATGAGGGTTACTCACCTATAATCTGAGTTCTATAGTATGCATATCCACAGTGGCAGTCTTTCTTTCCCCTTTAAAATTGCCCAGAACATCTGCTAAGCTCCTCAGTGGCATCCTCCTCTGCTCTGCCCTGTGACGTCAGATCTTGCATGCTGTAAGCAGGGATCCATGTGCCACTTGTCATATGTTGGGTGGGTTGTGTGGATGTGCACCATACACCACTCCTAGACCTACAGTTGCAGGTGACTAACCCTCATTTCTAGAGGCATGAATATGGTGAACTATCCACACTTAGGCAGCCTCCTTGCAGTTCTCAGAGAGGGAGCAAGCTGCACACCCCTAACTGGCAAATGGGGATTGGAGAACTGAGGTCCCAAAACCAGCATCCCAGCATGACTCTAGATCGATGCGGTAGTGGAGATAAAAGCGTGTGCAGACTTCCAGGTAGCAGCTCCTCGGATCTCCTGGATAGGGACATCCCTGAAAGCAGCCATTAAAGCAGTAGTACGTCTGGTGGAACGAGCCCTTTGACCTACGGGAGGCTCCCTACCAGTCAACCTATAGCTGAGGCCGATGCAGAAGACAATCAACCTTTCAATCATCTGCTTAACTGCTGGTATGCCAGGTGCACCTTCAGCGCAGGTGACAGAGCTGGCAGACCTATCCCCAAACTCTAGCCGTGCATTCCTTATAAGAGAATGCTCACCTCAGGTCCAACGTGTGAAGCCTGTGCTCAGCCTCAGAGGCTGGCGTGGTACACTACACTGGGAGGTTAATCACCGGGTTAAATGGACACTGTCAACCCCCTTACGCCTCAGTGTCCCTAGTTTAAAAAACACGATTGCCAACGTTCTGTAAAGATTACTGGTGTGGTGAGTTTGCCAATTGCTAGCATATTGCAGACTTTTTTGTAATTTTTTTATGTGATGTGATGTTTATGCTTTAAAAGGTTATATGCAGAGGAGTTTGGTTATGTATAAAATTTCAAACCGACCAGAATGAAGGGTTGCCAAAAGATGCCCATGTATTTTCTTCAAAAGGGGTACATAGTACACTGAAAAGGTCACAGGAAAGCAAGGTGGTCTTGCAAAATTTGACATTCCTCCAAGAACAGTCCGATTAGCCAGGAAGCTAAGAGTCCATTTCAAAAGTGACAGAAGTCCTTGGTTAGCTAATTGGTGTAATATAATCTCAGGATGGGAGAAAACCATCTTCCCTCTGTCAAAATTACACTTCAAAAATAGAGAGTTTAGATTGCCAGGAACTAATTTTTATGAGGTGGCAGGAAGGATGAGGGAAGATCAAAGGATATTGGAACTGTAAGAGAATCTAACCAATAATATGGTTTTGACAGTGTTGAATAGGACCCTGTCCCAGTTGTTATGAAGAGTCTGAATGCAGGTATCTGTTCTTTCCTTTATGGTCTTGTCTGCCTGGTTGCGCAACCAAATTTTCCTGTGAGACCTAGGATTTGATCACCCAGACAGTCTCGCAGTTCTTTGCCTCTCACTGTTTCTCAGTATTCCCTTGCTGTTTTTGCCTTTTCCTCCTCAGCTTCCTCCAGATGATGTCGTCTCGGCCTGGTACAAGTAGTTTCTTCTGTGTCTTCTGTGACTCATCAGGGAGGCCATATGTTGGATATGGTGTTCTCACTGGGGCTTGAGATAAATAATCTCAGGACTGATCGGGTCATTTGGTCTGATCATTGCATGTTCTTATTCAGCCCCCCCCCCTCCAGAGAGCCCTCCCCAGAGATGGCTAGCTACTGCCCTTTATGGGGTTTGACCCCTAAAGGTTTCCTGGCAGTGGCCAATCTAGCTATAGTGGACAGAATGCCTTTGGGGGGTGCGTGGCAGTTGTTGCCTATAAAAGGCAATGTCTGGTGCGCTCTACCGTGTATGACCCAGATCTTCTCACTTGAGGTCCCCCTGGTATGATGGGGAACTTAAGGCGATGAAGACTGAGGGTCAGAGATCAGAGCGCTGCTGGAGGAGGTTCAGTCTGGAGGTGGACAAACTGGCCCTGCGCGTACACATTATGGTGTGTACCAGAGGGCAATCAACCGTAAGGAGGTAGAATTCTTGTCCAGGGAGATTGCTGCCATGAAGAACTGACTAACTGTGCTCTTTCGGACTGTGTACAGGCTTCTTCACCCTTCCAGTCTACAGCCGAAAAAAGCCTTTTCGAAAGCATTATGCTGTGTGTGCTCGGTTCTTCTAGGACATGGTGTCTGCACTAAGGCAAAATATTCCGCCAACAAGCCATATTCTGGTTGTCCGTGGTCGCCATGGGTATCCAGAGAGCACTCTGCCTGGTTAGGGTGAGTGTAGACCAGTGGAAGTGGCGGCGGTCACTGAGGTTGCTTCCAAGCTGCGGGACACCTTTTGCAAACTGGACCCGGTACAGACTCGTTTCTCAATGAGATGTGTCGACTCTGTTGGCCTGGTGTTTGCCTAGATAGTCTGGTGTTCTTTGTTGGAAGGGGTCTTTCCTGACATCTTGAAGGAGGCACTGGTGAGACCCCTTCTGAAGAAACCATCTTTGGATCAGGACAAAGGCAAATTACTGTCCTATCTCCAATCTTCCATTTTTAGGTAAGATTGTGGAGAAGGTGGGGCGCTTCAGCTTGAGGAGCACCTCATGGACCATGATCAATACAAGCTGCTCCAGTCTGGATTTCGTGTGAGGCACAGCACAGAAACTGCGTTAGTTCGGGTGCATAATGACCTCCTTAGGGCAAGAGATCGAGGGGAGGGGATAATTCTCGTCATCCTGGATCTCTCCTCAGCATTTGACATGGTGCACCATCATGTGTTACTTGACAGCCTGAGAGAATTCTGTGGGCTTGCTGCTACTGATCTGCTGGTTTGAATCCTTCCTTACTAAAAGGAGGCAAAGGGTAGTGATGGGGAATTTCTCCTCCTTCCCTAGTCTCTTGTCATGCAAAGTTCCCCAGGGCTCGGTTTTGTCGCTGATGTTCGCCATGTACATGCTGCCCCTGGGAGAGCTCATTAGGAAGTACAGCTTGGGTTTCCATCGCTATGCTGATACCCAGCTGTAGCTTTTCTTTGCCCCTGGAACATCCAACGCAGTGGAAGTGCTTAACAGCTGCTTTGCAGAGATCAATGACTGGATGTCCTCCAGCTGGTTGCTACTGAACCCCAATAAGACAGAGGTACTGGTGGTGGAGTTGAATAGAGGGCATGATAGGTTGGCCTCTGGTGAAAAAACAGGGCTTTTTCTTGGATCTGTACCACTGAAGGCCTTGTCTAGGGTGGGTGATCTTGACAGCAGATTGACGCCCAAGTTTCAGGTGCCATCCATTGTCCATACCAGTTTTTATCATCTGAGGAATATCGCCAGGATAAAGCCCCTAGTTCTACCCCAGACTTCCCCACCTTGGTTCATGTCTTTGTGATGTTGAGGCTTGACTACTGTAATGCGCTCTATCTCGGGGTCTCTGGAGGTAGCAGAACACAGCTGCCAGGTTGTTGATGGGACTGTCCAAGTGCCGTCACATCACCCTAGTGCTGTGTACACTGCACTGGCTGCCGGTCAGGTGGAGGGTACTCTTTAAGGTGGGCTTGCTCACCTTTAAGACCCTACACGGCCTAGGCCCTGGTTACCTGAAGGACCTTCTAACACCCACTCCCCCTCCGCTCCTCCTCCAGGGGCCTCCTTGTGATTCCCAGGACGAGGCTAAAAATGGCAGGTGACAGAGTGTTCAGTGTTGCCGTCCCAGTCCTGTGGACTTCTCCATCTCCAGCTGTAACAGAGGCCCCATCTGTTGAGGGGTTCAAAGCCCACCTCAAGGCCTTCCTGTATAAATCGGGCCTTCCCGGACTTTGACAGTTTTCTTTGATCCCTGTCTTTCGCATTTAAAATTGGTCCCTGGTTATATTTTTAGATAGTATTTGTCGATCATATTATTTATAAAAATGTTATGAGTTATAATGTAGAATACTTATTCAGTGTACTGTGGTGTTATTTTGTATATATAATTTATTGATGGTGTTTTTAACATGTTCGGCACCCAGAGCCTCCAGGATGGGTGTCAAATCAAATTTGCCTTTGCCTCCCCTCTCACTGTCTCAGTATTCCCTTGCTGTTTGTCTTTTCCTCCTTTGCATATCTGCTGGCATAAATATATGCAAATCATGTGGAAATGTAACCGATATTGGGATCCCTTTGTTTAAAAATTATTTTTATTTATTACGGATAGCTGGGTAGGTGCGCTGATCCCAGGGACCATTTTCAGGCTCGACCCGTGCCATATTCAGGATGGTACAGATAACATAGAACAGAAAAAACATGAAAGGCAAAACAGGAAAAAAAAAAAAAAAAATACAGGTTATAAAAACACAAAATGGGATACATAAGTCAAATTAAACAAGAATTGGATAACATACGTCAGTTATTTACAATATACAATTACAGAAGTACATTTTGCGGTAGACAGTACAAGTACATTACCTATAATTGAAGCAGAAACTGCAATTGGTAATGAGTAGATGAAAAGGGAAGACAGGGAAAATCTGAGGGGAGGGAGGCAAAATATGACTCAGCGGGTGAGTGGACAAATTTGGCAGAAAACAGGTTGCATACCCAGGGGAACAGTGACAAGCGCAATTAGCTAGGAGCCCAACTTTTGAAGCGGGATTTGAAAACAGTGTGTGTGTCAGTGAGTGAGCAGGTTTTTTTTTTTTTTTTAATTAATTTTTTTAGGTTTCCCCCCCTTTACTATTACATGTATATCAGGAGACATTTTACAGACAGAAAATTTTCTATGATTACTTCAGGTTTGTTATATAGGAGAGCAATGCAAATATTTATTTTACGTTGATAACACATTGAGACCTAAACCAAACTTTCCTTAACTGATATAGAATCGAGTCTGTCCAATCGCCCACCCTCTCCTCCCCCAGCCCTCTTGAAGACACACTCTCTAAAGGCAGAAATCGGGGTCAATTCTCACCTGATTGACTGACCATCTCCACCATAGGGCGGCAAAACCATCCATTTGATTGTTTAGTTTCGCTGTAATGTTTTCCATCTGATATATATATATATATCATACACAATTTGTCTCCAATCCTGTACACTTGGTACAACTTTCGTCATCCATTTCCTTGTAACTGATTTTTTTGCCGTCAATAACAGAATGGGAAGCAGAGTCTGTCCAAGGGGGGAGCAATCCGGGTAGACAGCCATAAGCACCATCTCAGCTGTAAGCCCAGCTTGTTCATCTAGGCCCTTGCTAATTTTGTTTTGTATAGTTAGCCAGAAGGGCATTAAACATGGGCAGAGCCACATTATATGTGCTAAGTCAGTTAATTCTGCTCCACACTCCCTCCAACAACCCCCATATTCTCTTGGAAGATATTTAGTCAGGGACGCCGGTGACCTGAAAAATCTTTATCTGCACTTCCAGGAGTATTCCCTCCACACATGTGATTGAGAGTGGTCAAAAATCACCAAGAGATGAGGAGGACCAATCTTCGTTAGAGACTTCTAGGTCCAAATCCTTGTTCCAACTTACTAAAATTGAGTTTGTTGATTCTTTTGAGTGATCTCGCATCATTTTGTACAAGTTACCAATTAAATGGTTCCAATGTTGCCCCTGAGAGTGGTCAATAAATAGTTTTAGAAGAGGAGGAAGGGGAAGCTTCAATCTGACCTGAATAAATCTATTTTGTAGAAGGTGGTTTCTAATTTGGAAATATCTGAATTGGCCAAGACTTGGGAGGTTAAATTTTGATTTTAAGTCTTCAAATGATGGGATTCCATTTGGACCCAAGAACTGTAACACCTGCTCCAGTCCCAATCTGTGCCAGCAGGAGAAGGCTAAATCACTATGGGACCGGAAGGAAAAGCTCATCTTGTGAGATTAACTTATAGTATTCATAAATTAATTGGAGTGGCACCTTTTCGTGCATTTTAAACCATATTTTTAAGACTTGTGAGGTAATGGCTGTGAAGCCTTTTAAAGGGGAGTTTTCCCTGAGGATGAAAAGATTTTTAGATATATATATATATATATATATATATATATATATATATATATATATATATATATATATATATATATATATATATATATATATATATATATATATATATATATATATATATTGTACATGTCATTCAAATGAAATTCCAGCCTCTTCCACTGGGAATCAAACTGATCGGACAGCCAAGGTAAAAGAATTTTTAAGAAGGCAGCCTCAGCATATTTTGTAAGGCCCGGCCAGGTGGCAGTAGCCCCTACTCGGTGGAACAAAGCTCTGCCACCCATATTCGTGTGCACCCTAGGAACTGCTAATGTGGGGGTGCTGTTTGAGTGGAGGAAGCAGTGGGGAGTTTGGATCTCGAGGAGAGCTGCAAGGGGGGATTCCTGGCCAGTACGGATAACAGTATATGCCAGGCAGAGGTTGAGGTCAAAGTGACCTTGCAGTGGGAGCCATCCAAGGGAGTTGTAGGGGATGCAGTGGTGGGTAGAGAAGGGGGCCAGCAAGGCAAAACAGGCATTGCTGTAGGCTGAGGAGAGCTTGGCTGTAGTGGTTACAGATGCTCTGGCATAGATAGTGGAGCAACAGTCCAGTATTGGGAGAAGATTCCCTGGACAATGGCTAGCCTGGCCTCTGGGGTAAGGAACTGCCGGAATCTATAGGCTGCGCCCAGTTTTTGATGGAACCTGCCAACTAGGGAACTGACGTTCTCTTGAGAAGGTGAGGGAGGGGTCAAGTATGACTCCCAAGTATTTGAAAGTGTTTACGGCCTCCAGGGCCGGTCCATCAGGGGAGATCATGTTTAGGTGGCAGCGAGTCATGGATTTTGCAAGGAAGGGCTTTGATTCGAACAACATGGATTTAGTTTTTTTGGCCATTTACCAAGAGGAGATTTTCTGAGAACCAGCTGTGGGCCGCAGTGTAGTTTTGAGTGAGAGCTATGGAAATGCTGGTAGTGGATTTGTTACTGTGGAAGTATGAGGTCATCGGCGTAGGAGAGAGTGGCAGCTGAGACTGTCTGAAGGAAGGGAGTTTATAAATAAGGAGAATAGAAGGGGTCCCAGAACAGAGCCCTGGGGGACCCCATGGAGATGGTCAGGGTAGGGGAGCAGGCCTGACCTATATTCACAAATTGGGATCGGTTTGTGAAGTAGCTCCCAAACCAGTCTGTTACCTCCTGAGAACAGCCTAGGCAGCTTAGCTTAGAGGAGGAGAAGGAGGAGGAGGAGGAGGGAGGAGGAGGGTATAGTTGACAATATCGAAGGCCTTGGAGAGGTCCACAAAAACAGCACCAGTGGCATTACCAGTATCTATGTTCATGAGGATATGGTCAGTCAGAAGTGCTAGGGCAGTGGAATTTTTTTTTTCCCCCAAGGAAACAGTGTTACTGGCTACACAGGAGGTTGTATTTGCCGATATGTTCAGCTAGTTGAGTGTGACTTGCTTTCTCAAGCAATTTACTTAGGTGGGGGAGGATGGAGATTGGTTGGTTGTTGGAGGATTGAGGGTCACCAGCTTTGAAAATGGGGATCACCTTAGCCATCTTCCAGGGGCTGGGCATGGAAGAGGTGGAGGCGGCAAGGTTAAAAACAGAGGTAAGAAGTTTGGCGAAGTCAGGTGCGATCAGCCTGAGAAAGACTGGTGATAGGCCATCGGCTCCAGCAGAGCCATGATTAGGTAGGCTTTTGAAGAGCTTGGTGGTATTGAAAAGTAGAAAGCGCTTTGAAGTAAAAGGTGGACTGAGGGTGGGTCGGACAGCTGGTAGCGGATGCCAGTGGGTTATGATGCCCCCCGAGTTGCTGGTATGCCGCTAGGGAGTTAATTTAGGTAAGTGGATAGATCCAAGAATGTGCTATGAATGTCCTGAACACTTCCATGGGATCTAAAACCAGGCCATCCATGGAATTTAGAAGTAGTGCAGCCTTGCTGGGGTTTAGCAGGAAACCAATCGATTCCCAATATTTCTTGGGGTCACCAAGGTTAGCCCTTCGTTTGTTATGGAAATGAGTTTGTTTCAGTGATTTGGCCAGGAGCTTACATTGGTTTCTCAGACACCTGTAGGCCTCCCAGAGGACTAAGGAGAGGTATGCTTTGTAGGTGGACCAAGCATGATCCCTGTCCTTCAGGAGGGCTAGGAGATCTCTGGCGACCCAGTGCGAGCAGCCACCTCAGACCCTTCTTGTGGTAGGAGGAAAGAACCTGTCCTGTATTGACAGTAGGGTCTGCGTAAGAAAGGTAAATACAGGTTACTCACCTGTAACAGGAGTTCTAGGAATGATATATGTTGTTCATCCACACTGTCTGGCAAGTTCCTTGCCGCTTTAAATCTTGCCGGAAGGTCTTCAAGCTGGCTCCTCCCACCCACCCGGGTGGTAAAACTCTTGGCTCCACCCATGACGCCAGATCTGGCCGCTGGAAGCTCAGGTTGTGCGTCGAGCCGGGAGTCGGGAGGGTCGCGGTGGGATGGAAATGATACCATTCCTAGAACCCCTGTTACAGGTGAGTAACCGTGTTTCTAGGGACATGGATATGTTGTTCATCCACACTGTCTGGCAGACTCCTAGCAGTTCTCCGGGAGGAGGGAGGCAAGGCGCACACCCCCTACTTAGGGAATAAAGACTGGAGAACCGAGGCCCCAAAACCAGCGTCCCGGCGTGACTCAAGGTCGATGTGGTAATGGGTAATGAAGGTGTGTGCTGACTTCCAGGTAGCAGCCCTGCAGATTTCCTGGATAGGGACGTCCCTGGAAGCAGCCATCGATGCAGCAGTATGGCAGGCAGAATGAGCTCTTATCCCTCTGGGAGGCTCCATGCCCGCCAACTTGTAGCAGAGATCTATGCAGGAGGTGACCCACCTGCTCATCGTCCGCTTGGCTGCAGGTCTGCCAGGTGCGGCTTCAGCGTAGGTGACAAACAGCTGGCGAACCTCTCCCGATTCAGCCGTGCGCCCTTATAATAAGCGAGCCTTCTAGGGTCCAAAGTATGGAGCCTTATTCAGCCTCCCGAGGTGTGACTGGGTAGAACACCGGCAGAGTCAACACCTGGTTAAGGTGAAACTCCGACACCACCTTCGGAAGGAATTTCGGGTGGGGGAGCAGGACAACCTTGTCCCTGTGGAAGACCAGGTAAGGAGACTCGATGCAGAGCGCCTGAGTTCTCCCATCCTTCTGGCTTGACGTGATAGCCACCAAGAAGGCGGTTCCACTACAGGTGAGAGAGTTCACACCCGCGTATTGGTTCGAATGGCTTGCCCATGAGCTTTGCCAGTACCAGCAGTAAATCCCACGGAGGTGGAGGTTCTCACTGAGGGAAATGTGATCAAGGCCTTGAAAAAGCACCAGACCATCTTCTCCTGCGCCACCGACTGCTCCCCTGCCCGCGCCTGTAAGCAGAGATGGCTGCCAGGTGCACCCTGAGGGTCGCTCTACCTAAGCCCTTGACTAGAAAGGGACCATAAATAGTCCAAAATGCTTGCCAAAGGACAGGAGGAAGGGTCCAAGCCCTTGCCCTGACACCAAATGGAAAATCTCTTCCATTTGAAGGCATAGCATTTCCTGGTCGACTCCTTACGGGACGCCTCAACAACACTGAGGACCTCGTCGGAAAGACCCAAGGCCTGGAACTCTAGCCGCTCAGGAACCAGGCCGTCAGGTGCAGGGATTGAAGGTCCGGATGGAACATCTTCCCCTGACTGACTGAGAGCAGGTCTGGGCGAGCTAGAAGCTGCCTCGGGAGCCTGGAGCTGAGGCTGAGGAGATCTGGGTACCAGAACTGGCGGGGCCAGTCTGGGGCTATCAGAATCACCTGCGCCTTGTCCCTCCTTGCCTTGAGAAGCACCTTGTGAATCAAGGGAAATGGGGGAAAGGCGTAGAAGAGGCCTGGGGTCCACAGCCTCGAGAAGGCATCCCCCTGCAGCGAGCCCTGCTGAGGGGGGCAGGCATGAAACAGCCTCAGCTTCACGTTCTCCCTGGAGGCAAACAGGTCCATCTGAGGTGTGCCCCAGTGGGAGAACAGATCTTGTACTACCTCCGGCAGGAGAGACCACTCGTGAGATGCAGCCCCTATCCGGCTCAGGGCATCAGCCAGGGTGTTGGAGGCTCCTGCCACATGAATGGCTAGGAGATCCGCCCCAGGCTGCGCATGAGTGACCAAATGCGGAGAGCTTCCTTGCATAGAAGCATGGAACGTGTCCCGCCCTGGCGGTTTAGGTAGTACATGGTCGTGGTATTGTCCATCTGGACTCGGACCACTTGACCCCGGAGAAACGGAGCAAATGCAGTGAGAGCTAGGCGGACCGCTCGGAGCTCCAGCAGGTTGATGTGGCATCGGGACTCCCGCGGGGACCAGAGGCCGTCTGCCCGGTGTTCCCCCAGATGGGTACCCCAACCCATCAAAGAGGCATCGGGCCCGACAGACCGTCGGCTCGGGCAGACAAACGGGATGCCCTCCTGCAGATGAGATGGAACGGGTCCACCACCGAGAGCGTTCACATCTCCTGGGTCACCATCACTAGCTGGTCCAATGGATCGCAGCATTGTGACCACTGGCTGGCCAGTCCCACTGAAGGGGGCGCATGTGCCAGCGTGCCCAACGGACCACGCTGGTACAGGCCGCCATGAGACCCATGAGGCGCAGGAAGTCCCAGGCAGGGCGCGATTGCCCAACCAGAAATGATTGGGCAAAGGAGGTAAGAACCTCGGCCCTGTCCGCCAGGAGCCGTCCTATGGCTCGAAGAGAGTCGAGCTCTGCCCCGATAAACAGAATCACCTGCTTCGGCTCAAATTCCGACTTTGCCTTGTTGATGAGAAGGCAGATTTGAGAGCAAACCTGGAGGGCCAGATCTCTGGACCGCTTCACCTCCTGTCTGGAGGGGGCTGCTATCAGCCAATCGCCCAGGTAAGGGTACACCCGACCCCTCGGGCGCCAGAGAAAGCTGTCACCACTGCAATGCATGGTGAAGACCCTGGGAGCTGGAGACAGGCCAAGGGCATGGCTCGAACTCTTAATAGGGATCTTCCTGCCGAAAGCCGAAGGAATCTCCGATGTGACGGACGGATAGGGACGTGAAAGAACACGTCCTGCAGGTCCAGAGAGCAGAACCACACGCCGTGTTCCAGGGATGGTATTATCTGAGCCAGAGTGACCATCCTGAAGGTTCGAGACCTTAGGAACTTGTTCAGGTCGTGTAGGTCGAGAATGGGGCGCCAGCCCCCCATCCGTTTCGGAACCAGGAAGTACCTGGACACAAACCCCGGGTCTGAGGGAGGGTCCGCCACCTCCCTGATCACCTCCTTTTGGAGGAGGAGAGCGCGGCCCAACGAGCCAACAGTGAGGCTGCAGACCCCGAGGCCCCCAAGGTGCGACGGCCTCTGAAGGGTGGGGCCTGCTCATTCTAGAGGCAAGCTTTTCCCACCACCTTCAGCACCCACCTGTCCGTGGTACAACGGACCAGGTGGAAAGGAAGTGCTGGAGCCGCTCCCCACGGGGAACCTGGGGTGAGGTGATGGGGTTGGGGCGACACCCTCAGCCCGTCACTGGGCAGGCTTAGAGGAGGGACCGCCGAGGGACCTCCTGGGCCTTACCTCCCTGCTTCCTGTTGGAGGAAGCCCCGGCTGGGTTTGGGATGCCAGGCCCGAGCCTGCTGGCCCCTGACGCTGTTGGGCTGGACGCGCCGCGGGTGCAGAAGGACGAAAGGGCTTAGGCTGTGGTTTGCGCCTTGTCCTTCTGAGCGGAAGAGACAGAGTCCAAGGTAGCAGTGGACCTCGATCCTCTGCAGGTGACCTTCCACCACAGGGCCGAAGAGGTCAGTCCCCAAAAAGGGAACATCCGCCAACTTGTGCTAGGTATCCGAAGTAAAGGTGGATATCCTCAGCCAAGCCCGACGACGCATGGCCACTGCGGCCGCCACAGACCTGGCACATGAGTCCCCCATGTCTAAAGCAGTCTGGAGCTGCTGTTTGGCCACTGCCCTGCCCTGGTCCCGCACTTGCCTAACTGTGGTCTGCAGATCCGCGGGAAGATGAGGGACGACCTCCTCCAGGGAGCCCAACAGGGCATGAGAAAAATGTGCCATGAGGACGGCTGAACTGGCCTGGCGAAGGCCGAGGGAGGACGCAGCATAGACTTTTCGCCCGGCTTAGTCCAATTTCTTGGACTCCTTGTCGGGAGGTTTGTCCACATCCCCAGCGCCTTCGCACGCCGGAAAACGCTGTCGGTAACCAACCCCTCAGCCGAGGGGTGATCCAAAAACCGGACAGGAACGGGTAGACTCAGCATACTCCTGGCCATCTTGGCCAAGGCGCAGGACAGGAAGCGAGGGCGCTGCCAGAGCTCCAAGGCCGGACCCACTATGGCCTCGGCCTCCGTAGGGGAATCCCCTCGGTCCAGAATCTCCGTGAGGGGATACCTGGCCCATTTAGAAACGGGTTCGAGCTTCATCCCGGTGGATTCCGAGATGAGCCGAAGCAATCCTAGGAAGGACGAAGGGCTATCGTCCGCCAACTGTCCCTCTGAGGACTCCAAGTCCATTCGCTTGGAGAAAAGGGAGGAATCGTCCTCGGACTCGGAAGAGTCCTCAAAGAGCTGCCTCGGGCCTGAGCCACCCTCCACCTGCCGAGGCCGGTCGGGAGTGAGGGTGACAGACAGCCTATGGGGCAGTCCCTGAGCCGACAGAGAATTTTTGGTCGGAGCTCCAACTAACGGACGTGTGGAGGCGGAGGTTCCACCGACTCGGTGGGGCAGCTAGATTTGGCCGAACAACCGCCTGGGGAACAGGCTCCTCGGTTAAAACGAGGGGTTGTTTCGGCCGCTCTGGTGACAGCCACTTAATGGCCGGGGAAGACGACGGCGTCGGCTTATTCCCGGACAGAAGGGGCTGTTGCCACATGAGTTCCTCATACCTCCGACGCAACTTGCGCCGAAGCCTCCCCTCGTCCGAGGAGGAGGAAGAGGACGAGCGGCGGTGCTGCTTGCCGCGGTGCCGAGACAGAGACCGCCTATGACGGCGGGATCGGCTGGACCGCGAAGACGTCCGAGACCAAGAACCTCGGCTATGCAGAGGACGGTGCGGGGAGGTGTCGCGGGGAATCAGCACTTCCCTCGGTTCGAACGATTCAACCGAAGGCTCCGGAACCGGAGGCACAGACGAGCCGACGGGATCCACAACTCCCACCGGGGGAACCGGGGAGAGGGGATTCTCAGCTTCTCCAGCCGACAACCCATCCAACGGGTTGAGAAAATTCTCGACCGCGTCAACGGGAGTCTCGGTCAACTGACCTGATGGGGACACCGCGAGACCAGTGGCCAAAGCCGAGAAGTCGACCGAAGTCGACGGCCGACCGCTCGGGGAGAGGGATCTTTCCCGCTCCCAAGAGCGTCGACAGTGAGACTTACCCTTGTCTCTCTTTTTGGACCGAGAAAATGGTCCAGAAGAAGTTGGACCCTCACCTTTAGTCGAGAGGGTCAGACAAAGCTCCTTAAAAGAAGCCGAATAAGAGGCACCGAGAGAGCAGGACAAATGCCGCAGCCGAGGTAGAAGTGGCCCGCGACGCCTCCTCTTCGAGGGCGATCATCTGCTCGAGCTGATCCGCCGAGCCCGCCAGCAGACACCGCTGACCTGGCTTCTTTGACTTCACCGAGGAAATCTCTTCTCGGACGCTCAGTTGCAAACAGGCAGCACGGCCTTCAAGGACGTAGGCCGAGAAAGGAAGAGCACAGGTCGCAGGCCTGCGGGTCGTGTTCAAGGCCCAAGCAGTAGACGCACGTGGAGTGTGGATCCGTCCGAGACATCTTCTGCCCGCAAGGGCATCTCCGGAAACCGGGAGTCGATTTGTCCATCACAGCCGCAAGGGAGAGAAGACCAAGTCTTTTAGCAAAACTTTAATTTCGGAAAATTCAAGGATTAGGAACCAGTCTTATACGTGAGAGCTGCAGGGGAGGAACCTGAGCTTCCAAGCGGTAAGGAAGATCTGGCGTCATGGGGCGGAGCCGAGAGTTTTACCACCTGGGTGGGTGGGAGGAGCCAGCTTGAAGACCTTCCGGCAAGATTTAAAGCGGCAAGGAACCTGCCAGACAGTGTGGATGAACAACATATCCATGTCCCTAGAAAGTACAGTTACGTAAGAACTTACCGTAACAGTAGATCTTCGAGAGAGGCTCTTGCAGTAGGTAATTACATATAGGACTGATGCCGGCCAGCGGCAGGCCCCCACAGAAAAATTTCTAGCTAGCAGTGCCTGGCAAGGGACCGCCCCATCAGGTGACCGGCTTCATAAGACGTCGGTATAAAGGGGCGGTCCTGGACGCCCGCCTTCCAGTTCTTTCCCGCCACAGGCCCGGACAAGAGAGAAGCAGATGTTTCCATTCCTGGAAAAAGAGCTGAAAAAGCCTAGGGGGATGGAGGGCGGGAAGGTATTACCTACTGCAACAGCTCTCTCTGAGATCTACTGTTACGGTAAGTTCTTACATAACTGTACTATCTTACTTCGAGAGGGCTCTTGCAGTAGGCAATTACATATAGGACTGAATCCCAAGCAGTCTGGAACAAATAAAAGGCAACGGGAGAAGGAAACTACTCCAGAAAGTAGCAGAAGCCTTGCAAGCCTCAAGACTGGAGGTCTTGCAAAACAGCTAGCCCGAAGCCTGCTCTACGGTGAGAGGCAATCTCCAAACTGTAGTGTTTCGTAAAGGTATGGCCGGAAGTCCAGGTGGCGGCAGCACAGATATCTGCTGCAGACACATTCTTGAAACAAGCCACAGAGGCCACTACTCCACGAGTGGAGTGACCTCTGACTTGACCCAGAAGGGTCTTGTTGTACTTGTAACAATAAGTGATGCAATGAGCCAACCACTTCGACAGGCATTGCTTGGAAACAGCATTGCCTTGCCTTTTGTGAGCAAAAAAGAGACGAATAACTGATCAGTCTTTCTGAGATCCTTTGTCCTGTTGGTGTAGTATCTCAGAATCCAGTTAACATCCATGGTATGGAGTAAATATTCCCCTTGGTTGGAGTGCTGCGTGAAAAAGGCAGGTAACTATAGACTGATTTAAGGTAGACTCTGCTACTACTTAAGGTAAAAACTTAGGGTTTGTGCGAAGAGCCACTTGTTCTTTGTGAAAAATCAAATAGGGGATTTTATACAGAAGCGGCCTGGAGCTCAGAAATTCTTTGAGCGGAAGTAATGGCCACCAAGAAGAGAGTCTTCCACTAAAGAAACTTCAGATCTGCAGTTGCCGCAGGTTCGAAGGGAGGAAGGGTAAGTTTCTCAAGAACAAAGTTCAAGTCCCAAGGGGGAGCAGGAGTTCAGATGGGGGGCCTC
Source organism: Neoceratodus forsteri (assembly GCA_016271365.2). Taxonomy (NCBI): domain Eukaryota; kingdom Metazoa; phylum Chordata; order Ceratodontiformes; family Ceratodontidae; genus Neoceratodus; species Neoceratodus forsteri. The sequence continues at coordinate 362,837,538 of CM057449.1, read as the reverse complement.
AGATGAAGGACCCCTCTAAGAAAAGTCTTAGAGACCTCTAATTGGGCAAACGCTTTATCTGCGAAAGGAATATGGTAGGCTGAAATAGCAGACATGTGTACTTTCAAGGAGGAATGACTGAGACCCAGGTCGAAGAGAGGACGTAAATATTCCAGCAGAATGGCCACTGAACAGGAGAAAGGCTCCACACATTCCTAGAGAGGCGGCCCAAATAGAAAATCTCTTACATTTCATAGCATAAGTGGACCTAGTGGAAGGTTTTCTAGCCTCCACCAGAATCTCCGCCACTTTTGGAGAGACACCAAAACGAGATTGAGCTAGGTCTGCAGGAGCCATGCATGAAGTTGCAAGGACTTGAGGCCTGGATGGACCAGGGTCCCCTGATCCTGGGTCAGCAAACTTCGAGATAAAGGAAGAGGAAGAGGAGGAACCTCTGAGTATTGTTGTAGAAGAGAGAACCAAATTTGTCTGGGCCAGAAAGGAGCGATCAGAAACATTCTCGCTCCTTCTGTGGTTAGTTTCTGCAATACACGAGGGACCAGAGGAATGGGGGGAAAAGCATAGACTAATCTGTCCTTCCAGTCTAGAGACAGACGTCGCCTGAGAAAGCCTCGCCTGAAACGAGCGAGCAAAAGGTGGGAAGTTTTGCATTTTGGGGAGGCGAACAGGTCTATCTGCGGAGTCCCCCAAAGCTGAAATATATGTCGTCTAGCACCTTTTGGTCCAATTCCCACTCATGTGGTAGGGCAGAGGAGTGGCTTAGCTCGTCTGCCAGGGTATTGTCGACTCCTGGAACATGAATCACAGTGAGGTGAAGGTTGTGTTGAGTTGCCCAGTCCCACACCCTCATTGCTTCCCTGCATAGAGGGTAGGATCGAGTCCCTCCCTGCTTGTTGCTGTACCACACCACATACACGTCCGTCTGGACGGCTAGGTGACTGGGAAGAATGTATTGGTGAAGGGCTTGAAGAGCATATAGTACTGCTCTGAAGCCTCGAGGCATTGATGTGGGAGATAGTTCCAATCTGACCATAAGCCTGGGTTCGGTGAGGACCCAGATGGGCTCCCCAACCTTCACCTGATGCGTCTGTGGTCAGAGTCTGGGAGGAGGGAGGATGACAGAAGGGAACCCCCCCGAAACAGGTTCTCTCGATTGCAAGTCTCGTGCCATCGGCAAGGAGATCAGAACTAGATCATCTAGGTCTACTAGTTGATCCCACTAGGAGCGAAGAGTCCACTGAGAGATCCTCATGTGGAGTCGAGCTCGGGGGACAGTCGGAATAGCGGCCGCCATGAGCCCCAGGAGACAGAGAACCGACCTCGCCGGAATCCTCCTGCGTTCTGCTAGCACGGAGATCTGGGACTGAAGAGAGGCCACCCTGTCCAGAGGCAGGAAGGCCTTGCTCACAGTCGTATAGAGGATAGCCCCGATGAACTGCAGTCTCTGGGAGGGAACCAGATGAGACTTGGAATGGTTGATGGTAATACCCAGGCAAGTAAAAACCTGCTGGGTGAGGGACAGAAAATGCAGGAGCTCTTCCCTGGACGAGGCCACCAGGAGCCAGTCGTCCAGGTAAGGGAACACCTGTACTCCCATCATACGCAGGTGGGCCGCTACCACAGCCAGGCATTTGGTAAACACTCGGGGCGCCGAGGAAAGACCAAACGGGAGCGCCCGGAATTGGTAATGGTCCCCCTGAAACACAAACCGAAGATACTTGCGGTGAGAAGGGCGAACGGGGATGTGCAGATATGCATCCTGCATATCCAGTGCACAAAGCCACTGACCTGGCCGAAGGAGGGGCCAAAGGGTCTGCAGAGAGCATCCTGGACCTTCTGTATTCCACGTAAAGGTTCAAGGAGCTTAGATCGAGAATGGGTCTGAGATCTCCTGTCTTATTTGGGACCAAGAAGAAATGTGAATAGTAACCCGTCCCTTGAAGATGAATGGGCACGGGTTCTATGTCCCTTTTCTCGAGGAGGGCAGAGATTTCTTCCCGGACAAAAGGAAGATGATCCCTTACATAGGACAAGTTTAGAGGTGGTCGGGTGGTTTCTGTAGAAACTCTATGGAGTGCCCTTCCGCTATAAGCTGGAGCATCCAAGAATCTGTTATCCTTTCCCAACCCGGAAGGTGGAGGGAGAACCTCCCTCCTACCGGTTCCTCCGGTGTGTCCGGAGGCGGTGGGAGAGGGGAGGTGTCAGGTGGTGTGGGGCAGCGCCACAGCTGGGGCACCCGCTGCTTTTTTGGGTGGGGGGGCCTGGCATCTGCGGGGGCCCAACATTTAGTGATCCGCCTTCCTTGGGGTTTCGCTGTAGCAGACTGCATTCATGAAAGGGACTTGTGCTGTGCAGGTGATGGGACGGTACATGGAATCCACAGATTTCAGAGCCGTCCCCTTCTCCTGCAAGTCGGTGATGTCCTTCACATCACCACTGAGAAGCACCGACCCCCTTAAAGGTGCTTCCTGACCGCAGATTGCACCTCCGGGACCAAACCTGACATGCAGAGCCAGGCATGACGCCATAGACTCACAGCGAAAGCGGAGCTTCGCCCGGCAGTGTCCACTGCATCGTATGTCGTCCGCAGAATGTAGAGACTGGCCGAACGAGCAGAACGGACTAGATCGGCTAACTCCTGCTTGACTTGAGAGTCAGGTAAGGAGTCAATCTTAGATTCCGCCTGGGTAAGGATGGCCTTCTGGTAATCCCTTCAGGGCCCGGATTCCCAGTGTGGAAGAGGCGTAAATCTTTCTTCCATACTGGTCCAGGAGGAGAGATTCCTTATCCGGAGGAGATGAGCTTAGGTGTTTGGGGTTCGCTGACCGGCCGTGAGCAGCGCTAATCACGACCGAATCTGCACGAGGGTGGGAGTCTAGATAGTCCACACTCTCGGGAGCCTGGTATAGCCTGTTGGACTTCCTAGGAAGTGGGGCTAACGCCAACGGTTGTTTCCAAATAGTGGAAACAAGGTGGGCGTGAGGCTCGATCCAGGGTGGCACTAAAGTTGGAGCTGTCAGGGGCAGGTCCAGATGTTCGGTGAGTTTGAGTCGCTGAGGATCTGGTTCCAAGGAGCACCAATGATGAACTTCCTGGATTTTTCTGAGCAACTCCGTGAAGGAAGGATCCTCCGGAGGAGTCCTCGGCCAGGGCTTAGAAGGAGAGAGAGAGAGAGAGAGAGAGGCAGGCTCGTCGGCTCTCTCGGAGCATCCTTTGGAAGAATCCGAGGGGGAAGATGAATCAGAAGCATAATAAGACTCTCTAACACAGCTGGGGGCAAGAACGGGTTCCTTGGGGGGGTACCTGTGGATGTGTGTCCTGCCCCCCTCGGGATCCAGAGGGAAGGGCCCTGGAGTCTGGAGGCGGTGAGGGAGTGTGCCGCCTCGGACGTACGGGAGCCGGGGGCGGCACCATCGCCGTAAGGCGACTACCTCCTTGGCCTCAGCCCACCAGGAAGCCAGAGTCTCCTGCAGATCCACCGGCCGCCATGGGGGCGGTGGAGGTGGAGGAGGATGGGGAAAGGCGACGGGTTGTACTCGTGAAGGTGAGTATCCGGAACCCGCTGCAGGAAACCGCGCTTGGGTATTGTGGCGCCGGGTACTGCGGGCGGAGGGACCAGCGCCAGGTACTGCGCGCTGGATACCGCGGGTCCCGGCACGACAGCGCAGATAAGACAGCGGTACCCAGGTGCTGGGGAAGCTGCAGGAGCAGACGGCTGGATGGTGGCCCCACGGGCGGCTCAAAGGAGACCTGGAGGGTGCACGCCTGACGGAAGGGGAATATCCCCTGATGGCGGGTTGGCGCTAGGGTACTGGGCGCTGGGGCCAGCATCCGGGGTGTCAAATAGATCTGGTTCCTTCGGAGGAGGGTCTGAAGGAGGTGGAAGATCCCCGCATTGCCCGGGATGGGGGAGAACCTCGGGTCAGGCTGGGGTGACTCAGGCTCCCAGATGGCAGCGAAAGGCTGGGGGGGAAACAGAGTACGACGGGCGGAGAGTCAGTTGCAGGTCTGCCGCCTCGACGCACATCAGAGCCGATACGCGCTTAGAGCTAGTTCTGTGGGGCGAGCCAGTGTCAGTCAGTCTTACAGGGTCCCTCATCGGAGGCGGGCCGAGGTGGAGGAGTGGCCTGGTCCGAAGGGGACGTGGTCGTGCACCGCCCCAAAGGGTCAGGTGTCTTCTCGACCCTCTCCCGGCGGACGGAGGAGCCAATGTCCGACTTAAGGGAGTTGCCCGCGCCAGACAGGTGGGCAGACGCCTCCTCCAAACCCTTGGAGGCTGCCGTCGGACAGTCCCCCGGAGGGGATGTTACCTCTGCCGCGACTGAAGAGGAGGCCTTCTCCAGGTGCCTCTCCTTGTCCCACTTTTTGCGATATCCTTCCGGAGAAGTGGATGCCTGCCTCAGCTTCTTCAACTCTTTCTCCATCGAAGACATCTTTTTCTTGAGAAAATGGGCTTCCAGGAACTGTTGGAGCTGTTTGCGGGTAGCCGCGTTGAAGTTGAGGCAATGCTGGCACTTGTCGACTGGGTGGTCGGGGCCTAGGCAGAAAAGGCAGAGGAAATGGCCGTCCTTGTGTGGCAGTTGGGCACCGCACGAGTCGCACTTGTTTTTGTGCTCGGAGGGTGTAGGGGACGACATACACCGATGACGACCTGACAACAGAAGAAAATAACTAATTTTTGTTAAAACCAACGAAAGGTTAGGGCTGACAAAGCATGAAATTTTCCACAAGGTGCTGCACGAGCTAACGGCTGGGAAGAACTGGATGGCGGGCGTCCAGGACCGCCCCTTTATACCGATGTCATACGACGCCAGTCACCGGACGTGGGGGTGGTCCCTCGCCAGGGACTGCTAGCTAGACATTTTCCGTGGGGTCCCAGCCACGCCGCGGCCCCGTCCCATATGCAATTACCTACTGCAAGAGCCCTCTCGAGTAAGATCTGCTGCGGTCGCATCAGTAAGTGAGTAGAGGAAAGACCAGTCCAATGCCCAGGTCTCCACAAGGAGACTAGGGGTGTTGGGGTTACTGAAATTACAGAAGGATATGTATTTGGGAGAAGAGTACTTGAGTAGTTAGAGTAGAGTGAGTAGAATTATATAGTGTTACTGTTGAAATGTACAGTATATAATTATAGTTTGAGATGACTGCAAAAAGCTATTGGGAACCTGAAGGGTTAACCTGAGAGCAGTTTTTAAGCCCTTTTTCAGAAGCTGTGGAGAAGGGGCCTAGTTCTGGGACATTGTGTTCTTGCTGCACCTGCCTGAAATTTACAAGAATATTTTTGGAAAATAGGATGCTTGTTAAGAAAAGGGTTGCAATGTTTTGAGAGACACAGAGATTGAAGGAAAACTCAGATGAATCTTCTGTTTATTCTGCCTTTGTAAATAGTTATACTGAAGTTTATTTTTATGTACCAATAAACACTTTGAATTCTACAACTGCTCCTGGTTTTCCCCATTTCCTGACCTGTGCCTCGATGACAATGGTGCACTTAAAAATCTTGGACATAACAAGAGAGACCACTGCTGACCAAAAAAGATGAGGCTACAGACTGCCTGAACCTAGAGTATTTAAAGCCCTCAGAACAGGCCATGACAGACTTTCATGGGACACACTTACTGTCACACACCAAGCCAGACTGAAGAACCAGTGAATGCTGCAGGACAAACATTTGCAAACCCACTTATTCTCCAGACTTCGTTCATCCACAAACCAGGTAGAAACTAGACGGCTAAATGTTTACAGTGTTTTTTTTGTATATTTCTATCTTTATTATTCTGTAGCCACATTTCTAAACCTTTTATTTGTAAAATTTGTACGATAAACATTTAGATTTAGTAAAACCATTTTCGCTTTTAAAACTACCTGCGAGTGATTTTGTACAGTATGTAGCAGTAAAACGTTTAGTAAATTCTGAGACCAACCTGTAATTACTAAAACATTACCATTCGCTGCCAAGACTACGATCCTGAAAAGGGGAGATCTGGGTGCCTTCAGTAAGGGAGATACACAGGTCTCAGAGTCTGCAAGGGGAAACTAGGTGCTGCACACCCCGTGGGAGAGGACACAAATCAGGTTTACAAGGGCAAACCCCGTAGAGCTCGTAATGCGTGGGTCTTCTTCCTAGTACAGCAACAGAGGAGAGTTCTCACCTGGCTACAGACTTCAGACTTTTTATTTATTTATTTCAAGTCTAGGAATTGCAACCCTTTGAGTCAGGGACTCTTTTACACAGGCTCCATGTCACACAGAACATGAAGACAGGTACAGAGGATGACAGTACATGGACTGAATACAGTGGCACTGTACAGTACTACTACACTGCGTGATTCAGAGGTGTGTATGGTACAATCAAAACAATAGTCAGGTACATATATAGCAGAGGAACAAGGGGTTATCTGCAGTCACAGTGGGAGCTGGTTAAAATATAGTCACGCAGCTCAGTTTTGAAAGGCCCCAGCCTGTGAATAGATAGGGTGGATCCAGGGATCGAGTTAGTCTAGAGTGGAGCCCTATAGTGAAAGGATCGTTGGCCCATACTGGTCTTTACAAGTGGGAAGCAGAACGTAGTAGTGTCAGCCTGCCTTGTGGCCCTCATTGGCAAGTTTGGTTGGAGCAGCGACAGCTGGAGGAGCGAGACCTAGCAGGATTTTTTTGGACAAGAGGCAAGTGTGATAGAATAACCACCCTTGAAAGTTAATGATGCCCGTTGGTAGAGGTCACAGGTGTGCATAAGCCATTCATTGCCTGTGGCCAGCTGGCAGGCATTATTGAGGGTGCGTTTAATGGCAGTCAGGGCAGTGTCTGATGCAGCCACATAGAAGACTATTGCATAGTCTACCAAGGAGATGATGGAGCAAGAAATAGCTAGTCGGAGGGCATCATGTGGGAGACAGGGCCCAAGTCTAACAAGTAGACCAATTCAGATGTTAAATGCAGAGCACGTTGATGCTATATGCTTACAAAAGGTGAAGACCGAGTCGAGGGTAACCCCAAGATATATGAAGCTGGCAACTGGTTCCAGTCTGGTGCCCTGGGAATTTTGTGTAGACAGTATGGTCGATTTGTGTTTACGTTGAGGGTGGGCGAAAAGCATGGTTTTTGTTTTTATATAGTTGAGGACAAGTTTGTGGGAGGCAAACCATGATTCAGTTTCTGTTAAGGAGGCCTGTAGGGATGTTTGGAGCTGGGAAGGGGCAGGGTGCCGACTATCACTGCGTCATCTGCATAGAGGAGGAGACGCCCAGCGATGGCCATAGGGAGGCAGCTTAGGTACAGTGAGAAGAGGAGTGGGACCGAGGATGGATCCTTGAGGAACACCTGATCGGACAGGTAGGCTCGTGGAAAGGGTGTTATTTCAACTTGCTGTGTTCAGCCGTTGAGATAGCTGCAGAACCAGCCAGTGGCCTCTTGTAATATGCCAAGAGAGAGGAGAGAGCTTAAGAGCATACAGTAATTTACAGTGTCAAACGCCTTGGACAGGTCGATATAGACGGGTGCTGCCAAGACTCCCTGGTCAAGAGCATCGTGGATAAGAGGTAAACCCGAGGAGAGCAGTAGTGGTACTATGCCCTTTTCTGAAACCATGCTGTTGCTGGCAGAGAAGGTGACGAGTCCAAAATATTCAGTAAGCTGATCTGCGACAATTTTTTCCAGTGCTTTTGAGAGAGGAGGTATGGAAATGGGTCTGTAGCTACCAGTGGAGGTTCGAATTTGTTTTTATGTACTGGTGTGATAATCGCCCTTTTCCACAATGATGGGAACTGCCCAAGACACAGAGACATGTTAAGTATTTCAGTAAGAGGTGTTAGCACTGCGTCAAGTGTTAAAGAAAGCAGCTTAATATCAATAGAGTCAGCACTCTATTCCCCCCCCCCCGAGGAACTTGGTGAGGTATGAGCAGGCAGCACTAAGGAGATTGTTCTAAAGCCAAAAAAAAGAGGGGACACCGGTGGGGTGGGAACTGCCCAGTAGATGCAGAGAAGAAGTCAGGAGGGAGAATGGAGCCGAGGTCGGAGAAGGATGCATTAAAGGCATCCGCTATTTTGTATGGGTCCTGGGTGGGAGCTCCATCAACAATCAGCATGGGGGGGGGGGGTTGATTTACGGCTTAACTCCTTTATGTTCTCCCAGAATCTTTTCCCCATTTCCCTACATGGAAGTAAGTTTGTCCTTTTAATAATCTGCCCTGGCCTGTCGGATAGCCCAGGTGCATGAGTTTTGGGCAGCCTGGTACAGCTGGCGATCAGTGAGGCAACCAGACTCTTGGGCACAGTGCCATAGGTTATCTCACTCTTTCATTAGGTAGAGCAAGGACAGATTTATCCATGGGGCTGACAGATTTTTCAATATGTTTTACCAACTGGGGCAAAGATATCGCAGGCAGATTTATAGGTGCTTATGACGAAAGACAATGCAGCATCAATTGATGACTCAATCAAGAGAGGACCAGTCAAAGTTAAGTAGGTGGTTGCAGAGATGCGTCAGGGATCCTTTCTTCAGCTTTCGGTGGCTGGTGATCCTGGGGGGCGCTTTCAGCTGTTGGACCAGCAACAGGTGACTCAGGGTTTTAAATAACTGATTAGCAGTTTTTTTCTTGGGACTATACCAACTGTACAGAAAGTATTTTATATAGATTTTCTACAAGTGCTGTGCTTGATAAACACAGTGAGGCAAGAGCTATGCAGTTTCATAAAGATTTAGCATTTTTATGAGCAAAACGCTAATCAGTTTCAGTTACAGCTAGGGCATCTGGGTTTTGGAGGCATAACCCAGGCTTGTAGTGGGGCAAGTTTCTTTTGTAGACTACATAAGTTTCTTGTTGCCAGCCATAGTCCTTTGGCTAGCATTGGCTTGCAAGGGGTGGGGCAGTGGGGCCAAGATTGGGATGTATATTTCCCACAAGTAGCAGGAGGATAATGGAGATCCTAGATAGGCCAGTTCTGAGTATCTTTTTGCGATTACACTGCAAAGGTTTTTCATAGTGTCATAGCTTGCTGGCAGTGTGAGAGCAGGCAAAGCACAATATTTCTGGGCTATATAGTACAGGGCAACCCACAGTTACTGGGAGCAGGTGGGCAGAGACAGCTGGGATAGGGGTGAGGTGGGACATGGTGACTGCAGTCAGTGTAATCACAGGGGTGGGCAGCAGATGGGATGCAGAGGGGACAAGATGGGGTATAGCAAAAGGGTGGCACGGGGGTTGGGAGGGAAGTGGCTAGGTAAGCAGAGAAGAGAAAGCACCATAAGAGAAAGAAGCCAGTATGTCATTTTTTATGGGTGGGATTGAGGAGATGTGGTTGACTTCGGTGATGACTGATAATATATATAGGTTACTCACCTGTAACAAGAGTCCTAAGAATGGTATATGTTGTTCATACACACTGTCTGGCAGGTTCCTTGCCGCTTTAAATCTTGCCGGAAGGTCTTCAAGCTGGCTCCTCCCACCCACCCGGGTGGTAAAACTCTCTGCTCCGCCCCATGACGTCAGATCTAGCCCGCAGGACGCTAGGTTGTGCGTCGAAGCCGGGGAGGGTCGGGTGGATGAACATACACTATTCCTAGAACTCCTGTTACAGGCAAGTAACCTATACTTCTAGGGACATGGATATGTCGTTCATCCACACCGTCTGGCAGACTCCTAGCAGTTCTCTGGGAGGAGGGAGGCAAGGCACACACCCCCTACTTAGGGAATAATGACTGGAGAACTGAGGCCCCAAAACCAGCATCCCGGCGTGACTCAAGGTCAATGTGGTAGTGGGTGATGAAGGTGTGCGCAGACTTCCAGGTAGCAGCCCTTCAGATTTCCTGGACAGGGACATCCCTGGAAGCAGCCACCGATGCAGCAGTATGGCGGGTAGAATGAGCTCTTATCCCTCTGGGAGGCTCCATGCCCACCAACCTATAGCAGAGATCTATGCAGGAGGTGACCCACCTGCCTATCGTCTGCTTGGCTGCAGGTCTGCCAGGTGCGGCTTCAGCATAGATAAACAGCTGGCGAACCTCTCCCCGAACTTCAGCCATCCGCTCCTTGTAATAAGCGAGCGCTTGTCTAGGGTCCAAAGTATGGAGCCTATATTCGGCCTTCAAGGTGTGACTGGGGTTGAACACCAGCAGAGTCAACACCTGGTTAAGGTGAAACTCAGACACAACCTTCGGAAGGAATTTCGGGTGGGGGCGCAGGACAACCTTGTCCCTGTGGAAGACCAGATAAGGAGACTCAATGGAAAGTATCTGGAGCTCTCCCATCCTTCTGGCTGATGTGACAGCCACCAAGAAGGCGGTCTTCCATGACAGGTGACAGATATCACACCTGTGCACTGGTTCGAATGGCTTGCCCATGAACTTAGCCAATACCAGCAGTAGATCCCACGGAGATGGAGGTTCTTGTACTGGAGGGGATATGTGATCAAGGCCTTTGACAAAGCGCCCGACCACCTTCTCCTGCGCCACCGACTGCTTCCTGGCCCACTCCCAGTAAGCAGAGATGGCTGCCAGGTACACCTTGAGGGTCCTCGACTGAAGCCCTTGCTGAGAAAGGGACCACAGGTAGTCCACAATGCTAGCCAAGGAACAGGAGAAAGGGTCCAGGCCCTTGCCCTGACACCAAGTGGAGAATCTCTTCCATTTAAAGGCATAGCAATTCCTGATCGACTCCTTACGGGATGCCTCAACAACGTTGAGGACCTCGTCGGAAAGACCCAAGGCCTGGAACTCTAGCCGCTCAGGAACCAGGCCGTCAGGTACAGGGATTGAAGGTCCAGATGGAATACCTTCCCCTGATTGACTGAGATCAGGTCCATACTGGCTGGAAGCTGCCTCGGGAGCCTGGAGCGGAGACTGAGGAGATCTGGATACCAAAACTGGCGGGGCCAGTCTGGGGCTACCAGAATCACCTGCACCTTTATCCCTCCTTGCCTTGAGAAGCACCTTGTGGATCAAGGGAAATGGGGGAAAGGCGTAGAAGAGGTCCGGGGTCCACGGCCTCGAGAAGGCATCCCCTTGCAGCGAGCCCTGCTGAGGGGGGCAGGCGTGAAACAGCCTCAGCTTCACATTCTCCCTTGAGGCGAACAGGTCCACCTGAGGCATGCCCCAGTGGGAGAACAGATCTTGTACTACCTCCGGCAGGAGAGACCACTCGTGGGATGCAGCCCATATCCGGCTTAGGGCATCGGCCAGAATGTTGGAGGCTCCTGCCACATGGATGGCAAGGAGATCCGCCTCCAGACTGCACATGAGGGACCAAGTGCAGAGAGCTTCCCTGCACAGAGGCATGGAGCGCATCCCACCCTGGCTGTTTAGGTAGTACATGGTCGTGGTATTTTCCATCTGGACCTGGACCACTTGACCCCATATAAACGGAGCGAAGGCAGCGAGGGCTAGACGAACCACTGGAAGCTCCAGCAGGTTGATGTGGCATCGGGACTCCCGAGGGGACCAGAGGCCGTGCGCTCTGTGCTCCCCCAGATGGGCACCCCAATCCAGAGAGGCGGTCGTTAGACAGACCGCCAGCTCTGGGCGGACAAACGGGATACCCTCCTGCAGATGAGCTAGAACGAGCCACCATTGGAGAGCGTCCCACATCTCCTGGGTCACTATCACTGGCTGGTCCAGAGGACCGGAACGCTCTGACCATCGGCGGGCCAGCCCTCATTGAAGGGGATGCATGTGCCAGCAGGCCCAACGAACCACGCTGGTGCAGACCGCCATGAGGCCCAGGAAGTCCCGGGCAGGGCACAATTGCCCAACCAGAAATGATGGGGCCAAGAAGGAAAGAACCTCAGCTGTATCTGCCAGGAGCCGTTCTGTGGCTTGAAGAGAGTCGAGCTCTACCCCAAGGAACTGAATCACCAGCGTTGGCATGAGTTCCGATTTGGCCTAGTTGAAGAGGATGCCAATCAGAGCAGATCTGGAGGGCCAGATCCCTGGACCGCTCCCCACCTCCAGCTTGGAGGAGGCTGCAATCAGCCAGTCGTCCAGGTAAGGGTACCCCCAGACTCTTCAGCACCACAGGAATGCTATCACCACTGCCATGCATGTGGTGAAGACCCTGGGAGCTGGAGCGTGGCCAAAGGGCATGGCCCAGAACTCATAAAAGGATCCCTCTGCTCTAAAGCGGAGGAATCACTGGTGGGACGGATGGATTGGGACATGAAAGAACATGTCCTGAAGATCTAGAGAACAGAACCACACACCTTGTTCCAAGAATGGAATGATCTAAGCCAGAGTGACCATCCTGAAGGTTCAAGACCTTAGGAACTTGTTCAGGTCATATAGGTCTAGAATGGGGCACCAGCCCCCGTTTGTTTTGGGACCAGAAGTACCTGGACACAAACCCTGGGTCTGAAGGAGGATCCACCACCTCCCTGATCACCTCCTTCTGGAGGAGCAAGGCAATGTCGAGCCGACAGAGAGGCTGCAGACACCATAGCATGCTGTGGGGCGACGGCTTCTTGAATTCCAGAGGCAGACCCTTTCCTACCACTTCCAGCACCCAGCGGTCTGTGGCGACATCGGACCAGGTGGAAAGGAAGTGGCGGAGCCGTCCCCCCACGGGGGAACCCGGGGAGGAGTGACGAGGTTGGGGTGGGTGGGGGTCGACACCCCTCAACCAGTCACTGGGCAGGCTTGGAGAAAGGACCAGCCGAGAAGCCTACTGGACCTTTCCCTCCCACTTCCTGCTGGAGGAAGCAGCAGGCTTGGCTTTTGGGTGCCAAGTGTGAGCCTGCTGGCCCTGATGCTAGTGTTGCTGGGCCGGACGTGACACAGGGGCTAAAGGCTGAAAAGGCTTAAGTTGCTGCTGGCGGCCTTTGTCCTTCTGGGCAGACGTGATAGAGTCCAAGGTGGCATTGGACTTTGATACTTTGAAGATGACCCTCCACCCCGGGACCGAACAAGTCAGTACCCAAGAAGGGAACGTCTGTCAGCTTGTGGGTAAAGGTAGAGATCCACAGCCAAGCTCTGCGGTGCATGGCCACTGCAGCTGCTAATGACCAGGCACACGAGTTAGCAATGTCCAGGGAAGTCTGGAGCTGCTGTTTGGCCACCGCCCTTCCCTGATCCTGCACCTGTTTGACTGTCGTCTGAAGGTCAGCCGAGAGATGAGGAATCACCTCATCCAGGGGAGCCCAAAAGGGCGTGTGAAAAAGTGTGCCATCAGAACAGCCGAGTTGGCCTGATGAAGGCCTAGAGAGGAAGCCGCATAGACTTCCCGCCCAGAGTAGTCCAGTTTCTTGGACTCCTTATTGGATCGCTTACCCACATACCGAGCACTCCCGGAACGCCAGAAAATACAGGTTACTCACCTGTAACAGGAGTTCTAGGAATGGTATATGTTGTTCATCCACACTTTCTGGCAGGTATCCTTGCAGCTTTAAGTCTTGCCAGAAGGTCTTCAAGCTGGCTCCTCCCACCCACCCGGGTGGTAAAACTCTTGGCTCCACCCCAAGATGCCAGATCTGGCCCGCTGAAAGCTCAGGTTGTGCGATGCCGAGGAGGTCAGGTGGGTCATGTGGATGAACATATACCATTCCTAGAACTCCTGTTACAGGTGAGTAATCTGTATTTCTAGGGACATGGATATGTTGTTCATCCAGACTTTCTGGCAGACTCCTAGCAGTTCTCCGCGAGGAGGGAGGCAAGGCGCACACCCCCGATACTTACTTGGGAAAGAGAGAGTGGAGAACGAGGCCTCAAAACCAGCCCCGGCGTGACTCAAGGTCGATGTGGTAGTGGTAAAAAGTATGTGTCGACTTCAGGTAGCAGCCCTGCAGATATCCTGATAGGGACATCCTGGAAGCAGCCACCGATGCAGCAGTATGGCGGGTAGAATGAGCTCTTATCCTCTGGGAGGCTCCATGCCCACCAACCTATAGCAGAGCTCTATGCAGGAGGTGACCCACCTGCCTATCGTCCGCTTGGCTGCAGGTCTGCCAGGTGCATTTCAGCATAGGGTGACAAACAGCTGGCAAACCTCTCCGAACTTCAGCCGTCCGCTCCTTATAATAAGCGATGCCATCTAGGGTCCAAAGTATGGAGCCTATACTCGCCTCCAAGGTGTGATTGGGGTAGAACACTGCAGAGTCAGCACCTAGTTAAGGTGAAACTCTGACACCACCTTCGGAAGGAATTTCGGTGGGGCGCAGGACAACCTTGTCCCTGTGGAAGACCAGATAAGGAGACTCGATGGAAAGCGCCTGGAGCTCTCCCATCCTTCTGGCTGACGTGACAGCCACCAAGAAGGCGGTCTTCCACGACAGGTGTGAAATATCGCACCTGTGCATTGGTTCGAATGGCTTGCCCATGAGCTTGGCCAGTACCAGCAGTACATCCCACGGAGGTGGAGGTTCCTCACTGAGGGAAATGTGGTCAAGGCCTTGAAAAGCGTCCACCACCTTCTCCCAGGCCGACTGCTCTCGGCCCGCGCCTGTAAGCAGAGATGGCTGCCGGTGCACCTAAGGGTCGCCAACCGAAGCCTTACTGAGAAAGGGACCACAGATAGTCCAGAATGCTTGCCAAGGGACAGCTGAAAGGGTCCAAGCCCTTCCCCTGACACCAAATTGAGAATCTCTTCCATTTGAAGGCGTAGCATTTTCTGGTCGACTCCTTACGGGACGCCTCAATGACATTGAGGACCTCGCCAGAAAGACCCAAGGCCTGGAACTCTAGCCACTCAGGAACCAGGCTGTCAGGTGCAGGGATTGAAGGTCCAGATGGAATACCTTCCCCTGGTTGACTGAGATCAGGTCTGGGCGGGCCTGAAGCCGCCTCAGGAGCCTGGAGCAGAGGCTGAGGAGATCTGGATACCAGAACTGGCGGGGCCAGTCTGGGGCTACCAGAATCACCTGTGCCTTGTCCCTCCTCACGTTGAGAAGCACCTTGTGGATCAAGGGAAATGGGGGAAAGGCGCAGAAGAGGCCCGGGGTCCATGGCCTCGAGAAGGCATCCCCCTGCAGCGAGCCCTGCTGAGGGGGGCAGGCATGGAACAGACTCAGCTTCGCATTCTCCCTGGAGACAAACTGGTCCACCTGAGGAGTGCTCCAGTGGGAGAACAGGTCTTGTACTACCTCCAGCAGGAGAGATCACTTGTGAGATGCAGCCCCTATCCGGCTTAGGGCATCGGCCAGGGTGTTGGAGGCTCCTGCCACGTGAATGGCTAGGAGATCCGCCTCCAGGCTGCGCACGTGGGACCATATGCAGAGAGCTTCCTTGCACAACAGCATGGAGCGCGTCCCGCCCTGGCAGTTCAGATAGTACATGGTTGTGGTGTTGTCCGTCTGGACCCCGTAGAAACAGAGTGAAGGCAGTGAGAGCTAGACGGACCGCTCGGAGCTCCAGCAGGTTGATATGGCATCAGGACTCCCGAGGGGACCAGAGGCTGTGCGCTCGGTGTTCCCCCAGGTGCGCACCCCAACCCAGAGATGCATCGGTCGATAGAGAGAGACTGTCTGCAGATGTGCCGGAACGATCCACCATTGGAGAGCATTCCACATCTCCTGGGTCACTATCACGGGCTGGTCCAACGGATTGCAGCGTTGTGACCATTGGCTAGCCAGTCCCCACTGAAGGGGACGCATGTACCAACGGACCCAATGGACCATGCTGGTGCAGGCCGCCATGAGGCCCAGGAGGCACAGGAAGTCCCGGTAGGGGAAATTGCCCAACCAGAAATGAGATTGGGCAAAGGAGGAAAGAACCTCGGCCCCGTCAGCCGGGAGCCGTGCTCTGGCTCGTAGAGAGTCAAGCTCTGCCCCGATGAATAGTATCACCTGCTTTGGCACGAGTTCCAACTTGGCCTCGTTGATGAGGAGGCCAACCTGAGAGCAAACCTGGAGGGCCAGATCTCTGGACTGCTCCGCCTCCACTCTGGAGGGGGATGCAATCATCTAGTCGTCCAGGTAGGGGTACACCCGGACCCTTCGGCGCCGCAGGAACGCTGTCACCACTGCCATGCATTTGGTGAAGACCCTGGGAGCTAGGGAGAGGCCGAAGGGCATGGCCCAGAACTCGTAAAGGATCCCTGTGCTCTGAAGCAGAGGAATCTCTGATGGGACAGATGGATTGGGACGTAAAAGAACGCATCCTAGAGGTCCAAGGAACAGAACCACACGCCTCGTTCCAAGGATGGGATTATCTGAGCCAGAGTGACCATCCTGAAGGTCCGAGACCTTAGGAACTTGTTCAGGTCATGCAGGTCAAGAATGGGGCGCCAGCCCACCGTCCGTTTTGGGGCCAGAAAGTACCTGGACACAAACCCCGGGTCTGGAGGAGGACCCGCCACCTTCCTGATCACCTCTTTTTTGAGGAGCAGGGCAATATCGGCTCGGCGGGCCAACAGCGAGGCTGCGGACCTCGTGCCCCCCCCCCCCGAGGAGCGCCGGCTCGAAAGGGTGGGGCCTGCTCGAACTCCAGAGGCAGACCTTTTCCTACCACCTCCAACACCCAGCGGTCCGTGGTGATAGTGGACCAGGCGGAAAGAAAGTGGTGGAGCCGTGATCCCACGGGGGGAACCCAGGGGGGGAGTGACGGGGATAGGGGCAGCACCCCTCAACCCGTCATTGGGCAGGCTTGGAGGAAGAACCGGCTGAGGGACCTCCTGGGCCTCTACCTCCTTGCTTCCTGTTGGAGGAAGCCGCCGGCTTGAGTTTGGGACGCCAAGCGCGAGCCTGCTGGCCCTGCTGCTGGTGCTGCTGGGCCAGATGAGATGCAAGGAACGAAGGACGAAAGGACTTCTGCTGCTGACGGCGGCCTTTGTCCCTCTGGGGAGACGTGACCAAGTCCAGGGTGGCATTGGACTTCAATCCGCTGGAGGTGTCCCTCCATTCCAGGGCCGAAGAGGTCAGTCCCCAAGGAGAGGACATCCGCCAACTTGTGCTGGGTGTCCGCCGTGAAGGTGAATATTCTCAGCCACGCCCTGCGTCACATGGCCACCGCGGCTGCTACTGACCTAGCACAGGAATCACCTATGTCCAGAGCAGTCTGAAGCTGCTGCTTCGCCACCGCCCTTCCCTAGTCCCGCACCTGGCGGACCGTGGTCTGCAGGTCAGGCGGGAGATGAGGAACAACCTCATCCAGGGAGCCCAAGAGGGCGTGGGAGAAGTGTGCCATCAGCACGGCTGAGCTGGCCTGTTGGAGGCTGAGGGAGGATGCAGCATACACCTTGCGCCCGGCAAAGTCCAGCTTTTTAGACTCTGTCGGGGGGGCTTATCCACATCCCGAGAGTTACCTGAATGCCAGAAAACGCTGTCAGTGACTAACCCCTCGGCAGAGGGTGCTCTGAGAAACCGGGCAAAGAGCTGGTAGGGACCGCATACTTCCTGGCCATCCTGGCCGAAGGCGCAGGACAGGAAGCAGGCCGCTGCCAAAGCTCCACTGGAAAGGCCTCCATGGGGGAATCCCCTCGGTCCAGTATGTCCGTCAGGGGATACTTGGCCTGTTTGGACACGGGCTCAAGCTGCATCCCGGTGGACACCGAAATGAGTCGAAGCATACCCAAGAAGGATGATGGGCTATCGTCCACTGACTGGCCCCCAGAGGACTCCAGGTCGACCTGCCTGGAGAACAGGGAGGAGTCGTCATCGGATTCCGAAGAGTCTGCGAAGAGCTGCCTCGGCCCTGAGACACCCTCCACCTGCCGAGGATGGTCAGGAGTGAGGGTGACCGACAACCTGTGGGGTAGGCCGTGACCCGACCGAGAATCCTTGGTCGGTGCCCCCGACTTCGGTTGTCGAGGCGGAGGTTCCACCACAATCGGTGGAGCAGCTGGTTTTGGCCGAGCAACCGGCCCTGGAGTGGGCAACTCTACTGGAGCGAGTGGTTACTTCGGTCGTTCAGGTGACAGCCACTTGATGGCCGGGGTCTGGACCGGGGTCGGCTTAGGCCCGGACAACAGCAACTGCTGCCACATAAGCTCCTCGTAGCGCCGGCATAATTTGCGCCGCAGCCTCCCCTCATCCAAGGAAGAGGAGGAACGATGTCGCTGCTTACCTTGGTAAAGAGACAGAGACCGCAGATGTTAGCGGGATGGGCTGGACCAAGAAGAGGTCCGAGACTGAGACCGAGACCCTCAGGGGGACCAAGGGTGGGTATGGAAGGGCGGGGACACCCGCCTTCCCTCGGCTCGAACTTAACCGGGACCGCGACCGGGGAAACCGTGAAGGAGGGTTGTCGCTTCTCCAGTCGACAGCCCATCTAACGGATTGAGAAAAATCTCGACTTGCCGATGGAGTCTCGGCAGGCTGGCCTGACGGGGCACCGTAGCCAGCAGCCTCAGTCAGCAACCTCGATCAAGTCGGTCGGCTGTCCGGGTAAGGGGACCTCCGGCCCATGCATCACCGACGGTGGACTTACTTCAACCTCCTCTTGGGCCGGAAGAATGTCCCGATGGCTCCTCTCCTTTCGTGGAAAGGGAATGACAAAGCTCCTTGAACGAGGCCATAAATGAGGAACTCAGAGAGAGTGGGATAAATGCCGCGGCCGAGGAGGAGGAAAATGCGGCCTGGGCCGCCTCCTCCTCGAAGGCGATCATCTGCTCGAGCTGCTCAGCCAAGCCAGCTGCCGTGGACACCGACCAATGAGCCTCTTGATTTTACTGGCGGGAAACGTTTCTCGGGGCGCCCGAGCTTCAATCGGGCAGCGCGATCGTCCAGGACGTTGGCCGAGAAAGAACGGCATAACTCGCAGGCCTGCGGGTCGTGGCCTAGGCAGTAGACGCACGTGGAATGCGGATCAGTCCTGAACATTTTCTGCCCACAAGGGCACCTCCGAAAGCCGGGAACAGATTTGTCCATCACAGCCACGAGGGAAGATGAAGACCGAAGTTTAGAAAACTTCAAAACCAATTTCGGACGAACCGAAGAGTTAGGATCCAGTCTAAAACGCATAGCGCTAAGGAGGGAACCTGAGCTTCCAAGCGGTAAGGAAGATCTGGCGTCATGGGGCGGAGCCGAGAGTTTTACCACCGGTGGGTGGGAGGAGCCAGCTTGAAGACCTTCCGGCAAGACTTAAAGCGGCAAGGATACCTGCCAGAAAGTGTGGATGAACAACATATCCATGTCCCTAGAAACACGGGATGTCACTAGCCCCTCCGCGGAAGGGGTGCTTCGAGAAACCTGAGAGTGAACCAGCGGGAACAGCATACTTTCGTGCCATCCTGGCTGAAGGTGCTGGACAAGAAGCTGGCCGCTGCCACAGCTCCAGGGCCGGGCCAAAAATGGCTTTGGCCTCCGGGAAGGCCTCAGTGGGGGAATCCCCTCTGTTCAGTATCTTCATGAGGGGATACCTGGCTCGTTTTGAAATGGGTTCGAGCTTCATCCCAGTGAACTCAGAAATGAGCCGAAGCATTCCATGAAATGAGGATGGGCTCTCGTCCACCGACTGACCCCTGGTGGACTCCAGGTCAAGCAGCCTGGAGATCAGGGAGGAGTCGTAGTCAGACTCCAAGGAGTCTGCAAACAGCTGCCGAGGGCCTGAGCCACCCTCCACCTGTAGAGGTCGATCGGGAGTGAAGGTGACCAACAACCAATGGGGCAAGCCCTGACCTGACCGAGAATCCTTGGTTGGGGTCCAGTTTTAGGTTGTGGAGGTGGGGGTTCCACCACAATGGGTGGTGCAGCCGGTTTCGGCCGAACAGCTGGTGTCGGCTTTGGCTCCTCGACTACAATGAGGGGTTGTTTCGGCCGCTCCAGTGACAGCCACTTAATGGCTGAGGAAGGTGACAGAGTCTGCTTATTCACGGTCAAAAGGAGCTGCTGCCACATTAGATCCTCATAGCGCCAACGCAATTTGTGCCAGAGCCTATCCTCCGAAGAGGACGAGGATGAGCGGCGCCACTGCTTTCCATGGTGCAGAGACCGCCGATGTTTGTGGGATCAGCTGGACCAGGAAGAGGTCAGAGACAGAGACCTTCGGTGTTTCAGAGGGTGGGTCTGAGAGGGGGCCGGGGAACCGGCTCCTCCCTCGGTTCAGGGACCTTAACCAGGGACTCTGGCACAAGAGGCACAGGCAAATCCTCGGTTTCCACCGGGGGAACCAGTGAAGAAGGGCTGTCGGCTTCTCCAGTTGACAGCCCATTGGACAGGTGTCTCAGCCGGCTGACCTGACTGGGACACCGTGAAGCCAGCGGCCTTAGCTGCAACCTCGACCGAAGCAGAGTGTCGGCTGTCCAGGGAAGGAGACCTCTCCCACTCCCACAAACGTAGATGGTGGGACTTACCCTTAGAGTCCTTCTTTTTGGACCGAGAGCAATGTCCCGAAGGTCCCTCTCCCTTGGTGGAGAGGGATTGACAAAGCTCCTTGAACGAAGCCGTCAGGAGAAGCCCAAGGAGAGCGATAAATGCCGCAACTGATGAAGATGATGCTGCGGCTGGGCCGCTTCCTCCTCGACAGTGATCATCTGCTCGAGCTGTTCAGCTGAGCTCGCAGCTGTGGACACCGCCTAACGGGCCTCCTTCGACTTGACTGGAAGATAACGTTTCTCGGGGCACCCAAGTTGCTATCTGGCAACGTGATCCTCCAAGACCGTGGCTGAAAAGGACTTGCTTAAGTCGTAGGCCTGCGAATCGTGTTCAAGCTCCAGATAGTAAATGCACGTGGAGTGCGGATCGATCCGGGACATCATCTGCCCACAGGGGCACCAACAAAATCCAGGAGTCTATTTGCCCATCACAGCCGCGAGGGAAGATAAAGACCGAAGTCTTGTAAATTTTAAAATTAGTTTCGGGTTAACCCAAGAGTTTGGATCCAGGCCTAAAATGCAGAGCGCAAAGGAGGCAACCTGAGCTTCCAAGCAGTAAGGAAGATAGAGTCATGGGGCGCAGCCGAGAGTTTTACAACCCGGGTGGGTTGAAGGAGCCGGCTAGAAGGCCTTCTGGCAAGATTTAAAGCAGCAACGAACCTGCCAGTAAGTGTGGATTGAACATATCCATGTCCCTAAAAGACTAGTTACAGGATTTGAGACAAAACAAAATATAAATATACTGTACATTAGCATGCATTTCAGTTCTACTAAAGCAGACAAACAGCAACATCAGTGAATTTCAGAGAAGGAAAGCAATCATAATATGTGGGGTTTTAACTAGAAATAATGATGCAAAACAGGACAAGTGTCCCTTTAAGGTGAAACTGACAACCTTCAAGAGGAACTTCGGGTAGGAACAGAGGACAGCCTTGTCCTTGTGGAACACCAGCTGTAGATACTCCACCAGAAGAGTGCCTGGAGCTCACTGATCCTTCTGGCAGAGGTGACAGCCACTGAGAAGGTGGTCTTCCACAACAACTGTGACATGTCACACCTGTACGTTGGTTCGAATACAAGCTTCAAGAATACGTGGGATAGGCATAATGGAATCCTAGCACCAAGACAAACTTTGGGAAAATCTGAGGACTCAAAGGGGGATGAGATGGTGCTAGAGACAGGATCAGTAGGGCTGACTAGGTGGGCCAGCTGGTCCTTCTCCACCAACTTGTGTGTTTGTTTCTATGGAAGATCTGATGCCCAGTCTGCAGAGAGTCTGGCTCTGGCCTGGAGGGAGTCTAGCTCTAACCCGATGACATGAATAACCTGTGAGGAGTTTAGTTCCGATTTGGCCAGGTTGACCAGAAGGCTCTGTACTGATGACGCAGATCACCTGCAAGGGCACAAGTTCTGACTTGGCCTCACTGACTACGAGGCCAAGGTCGATGCAGGTTTGGAGGGCCAGGTCCCTAGACTGCTCCACTTCCTCCCTGGACAGTCCAGCTTTCAGCCACTTGCCCAGGTACAGATAGACCTCAGACTCCCTGGGGCCACAGGAATACTGCCACCACTGATTCACTTGGTGAAGAAACTTGGAGCCGAGCAGTGGACAAAAGGCAAAACCTGGAACTTGTAGAGAACCCTTCTGCTGCATGAAAGCAGAGGTACCGTCAGTGGGATGGACTGGAATGTGAAAGACATCCTGGAGGTCCAGAGAGCAGAACCACATGTCTAGTTCCAGGAGTGGAATGATTTGGTTCACAGTGACCATCCAGAACTTGTGCTTCCTCAGGTACTGATTGAGATCATGAAGATCAAGTAGGGGACACCAACCTGTCCGTTTGCAGACCAGGAAGTACCTGGACATGAAGCCCTGGCAAGGCCAGTCAGGCTACCAGAGGTACCAGGATCACCTGCACCTTGTCCCTCCGCACCTTGACCAGCATTGTGCTGATCAGGGAAAAGGCATAAAGGAGGCTTAGGGTCCAGGGTTTCATGAAGGAATCCCCCATCAGTGCACCCCCCCAAACTGAGGGAGGCATGTGTAGAACTGCCTCAGCTTTGCGTTTTCCCAGGAGAACAGGTCAACCACGTGAGTGCCCCGCTTTGAGAACAGGTGGGGCACCACCTCCCGATGTAGTAATCACTTGTGAGATGCCTCGTCCACCCAGCTGAGAGCATCTGTTGGCTGGCTGGAGGCTCCTGCTACATCAATCACCAGAAGATTGGCATCCAAGCTGCATAGAAGGGACCACAGGTGTGGAGGGCCTCCCAACACAGCCAAAGGGAGAACATTCCACCCTGCTAGTTCAGGTAGTACATGGTTGTGGAATTGTCCATCTGGAGCAGCACATCCTGACCCTGGACAAATGGAGCAAATTCAGGAACAGCAAGGAGCACTGCACGGAGCTCCAGCAGGTTGATATGGTAACTGGACTCCCGGGGGTCCAGAGCCCATGGGCCCTGTGGTCCGCTCCCCACCAGGGCTGCATTGCTCGTCAGGTGACCAACTGTTCTGGGTGGACGAATAGGACTCGATCCTTCAGATGTTCCAGGATGAGCCACCACTGGATGGAATCCTACATTGGATGAGTCACCATGACTGGCTGGTCCAGGTCATCTAGGCACCCAAGACCACTGGCAGGCCAACTCCCACTGCAGGTGGCACATCCGGCAACAGTCCCATCTGACCAAGCTGATGCCATGTACCCCAGCAGCCGAAGGGAAGTCTCAGGCAGGGTGCTAGGGCCTAACCTGAAATGATGGGGCAAAGGAGGTAATGGTTTCCTGGGGGGCGATTCCACCCTAATTTCAGTGGAGAGGCCAGTGCCTAAGACACCAGGTGCAGCAGGACCACAGAAACGTAGAAACCCAGAACAAAGATGGCAGATAAGGACCACTTGGCCCATCCAGTCTTTCCATATGCCCTACCTGTGTCACTGCCCTTGGACCCTACTCTGTCACTGGCTTTAGCCCCTCCTTCCCAACTCTAGGGTTCCCCATGCATATCTCATGCATGCTTGCATCCCCCAAAATTGTGCTTGCTCCCACCACCTCCTGGTGTAGACTGTTCCACGCATCCACCACACTTTGTGAAAAAAAACTCCCTCACATTGCCCCTTAACCAGCCCCTCCAGTCTCATATCGTGCCCCCTTGTTCTTGTACCCTCATATTGAAAGATGTCACCCACCTGCACCCTGTTTATGCCCTTTAGATACTTGAAAGTCTGTCATATGCCCATGCTCCCTCTCGTCCAGTGTATACATACTGAGGTTTCTCAGTCTTTCCTCATACATCTTCTATTGCAGGCCCTGCACCATCTTTGTTGCCCTTCTCTGAATGGCATCCACCTTCTACATCCCTATATAGATGTGGCCTCCAGAACTGTGCACAGTATTCCAGGTGTAGCCTCACTAGTGCTTGGTACAGTGGAACCACCACCTCCCTTCTGCTAGTGAAGCCCCTCCCTATGCACCTCAACATGCCACTGGCCCTCCCTACAGCATTTGTGCACTGCTTGTCCACCTTTAGCTCCATCAGAGAGGATAATCCCCAAATGTTTCCTCCCTGGTGACCTTCAGCAATCCCCCTCCCCCATTCTGTAGCTCTCTGCAGGATTTCTGCACCCTAGGTGAATGATTTTGCACTTCTTCACACTGAACCGCAGGTGCTATACTTCTGACCATTCTTCCTACCTCCCCAGGACCAGGGGCAACCAGGGAAGTACAGGGGCCAGGGCAAGGAGACTACCCTGCCCAAGGACCCACTGTTGCCTCATCAGCTCCTCAGAGTGCCAATATAGCCTGCAATGGAGCCTCTCATCAGCCAAAGAGAATGAGAAGCGCCAACGGCACTTCCAGGCCAAGGGTCAAGCGTGGGAATGAGAGGAGTCTCTCGACCATGATCTCAACATAGGACATGCCAGTGAGCAATCCTCCTTCACACAGCAAAAGGAGAAGCAGGTGCTCGGCAGGGGAAAATGGCAGCGGAACAAACAGAAGGCAGATCTTCACAAGGGACACCAGTAAATGGTGTTAGCCCATTGACTGCCCCGCCCACCCTGGACCGGCCCCTAATTTATTGGTGTGCAAGTTCACATGACCAATCATGTGACCACCTTTGGTCTGATTTCAAAGTCTCCACTTTACTACTTGCAGGTTCTACCATCTGGTCACCAGGAGGTGCTAGTCTGGCACCTGTTTACCCTATTCCACACCCTTGGTTCCTAGTCCCTCCTAGCCTGCATTACTCGTCTCTGTAGTCTGCCCTCCGGGTCCCAACCCTGTTCTATGAAATTCTGGCTTGTACTGCCCGGGTTTTTAAACACATGCCCTTCTGCACCGGGGCAGGGACAGTAGCCACTTCGTCATCTCCGCCGTCCTGTTGGGGTTGTTACAGAGGTGTTGCTTAGCCTGTCAGTCTGATACACAGCAACCTCAAGTCTCCAGGTGGCCTACTGCACTGCAAGCCAGGAGTAACCAGCACTGGCTACAGTGGACCTATTGGGCTGCTAGCCAGGAGTCACACTGGCACTACTTCTGGTAACTGACAAGTACCCCACACAAGGTCCATCCTGGCAGAAATTTGCTAGAACAAAAACAAAAAAAAAGTAGCCTGCAACAGAGCACTTAGGGAAAATGGAGGGACAGAATAAGGTAAGAGGAGCATGGAATATTAGGGAACCTAGACTGGGGCCTGCACCACAGACTGCAAAAGACAGGAGGCATCTTTGGAAGGGTTGTGGGATGCACCAGGTGTGGGTCTACAATAGTGCTGGCAATGGCCTGGAAGATTGGTGGGGGCACTGCATGGTACGCAGGCAGCTGGCTCTGATCAGGGAAGAGGCAAGAGGTCTGAAATGGTCCATCAGGGGAGCAAGGAAGATTGGAAGGGGGGTGGACTGACAGGGGCTTGAAGAGGGAGGATAGAGAAATTGGGGTGGGGAGAAAATTCACTTGGGGCAGCAGAGGGCAGTGAAGTAGTAGGCAGGCAATGGACAAGAAAGGGACGGAGGGGAAAAATTAGAATGAAAACAGGGAAGAGAGGCTAGAGTGGAGTAGTAGGGACATGAAGGATGGTGGGCCTGGGATGCATGCAGAAAAAGACCATTCATGGGAGGAATGGAAGTTAGTAAGTGGCAGAGGGACTAGTTCAAACCTTAGAGGAAAAAAGGAACGAAATGCCACTGGAGGGAAAGGGCAGTTAGAAAGCTTTGTGCACAAAATAGGTTTGCAGAACTACAGCCCTGGGAAGCTGATGGGAGCAAGGTAGTCATAGGAAAGTGGGCCAAGGGGAAGCAGAGAAAGTAGACCTGCCAAAGACCTCAACTGAGGGGGAAGGAAGAGGTCCACCCTCCAGATAAAGCAAATGAAATGTGGGGGAGGAGACTGCAACGGGGTGAACGGACAGCAAGGCAGAAGCCACACCAGCACTGTGGCAACCAGAGGAGTCCATCAGGGGTGGGGAGCAAACCAGGAGGTAAGGGGAAAATGCCACATTATCAGGATTGCCAAATGCTACACAGTTCAGGGCAGAACAAGACAGTTCTAGCCCGGGGGTAGTAATGGTTAGAGATAAATAGGGGGATACCGGACGGGATACACAGGAGGGGGGAGGGGGGCCATTAGGAACTCTGGATGCAGGAAAGGAATGTGCTCGACAGGGGAGGGAAAAGGGGGTTGCGGCAGAGTAGGAGAAGTGTGACAAGTGGGGGGCTCCAAGCCTATGATAAGAGGGGCTGATGGTAGGAACCCAGAGATAGGGCCCTGGAAGGGGCAAAGCGCAGGGGTACTAGAGGGGGAGTCCAAGACTATGGGAAGTATATTGAAGGCGGGGAGAAGATGATGCAGTAAGGAAAATGGGGCTGTGCTGGACATTGGGAAGCCAGCAGGTGACAGGACCAGTCCAATGGGGTTAGAGGATAGGGTATGGATTGTCATGGATTCCACTATCAAGGGTGTTAGCTTGGGGGGCAAGGAAGTAAAATCTGGGTTAAATGTTTGCCTGGTATGACGGCAGCAGAAGACATGCATCATATCCCCTCCTGAGGAAAACAGCAGGATGAGAGAACCCACTTGTTCCACTTGGGAACAAATGACCTTGCAGGCAACAGTCTACTGGAAGTGCAGGCAAGGTCTGGGGCATTGACGAGGTTCTGTAGCAATATGGCATTCCGGTCTGTGGCATTCTCGGAGGTGCTGCCAGTCCCTAGAGCTAGCTCCGACAGGAAACTGAGAACAACAGTTTAACAACTGGCTCACCAGCTGGTGCGCCAGAAGGGCTTTGGGGTTGTTGGGGGAGAGAAGAGACATGGAAGGACGACAGCCTGTATGCGCTGGATAGGTTACACTTAAACAGGGAGTGAAGGTTGGGAAAGGAGGTACTTAAGTGCACACTGGCAGATTATATGGAACTTCTTTACAATTTAAACCAAGTTGTGAGGAGTCAAAGGCCAATCATGGCTGCAGAGAAAGAGGGGGTTAGCCAGCCCCCTCCCCAGATACCAAAGTGTCAAGGTGGGGTGTAGGTGGACAAGCTAGGACAGGTAGAGGTGCCAAGAAGCCTGGAGTCACTAAAGCAATGTGCGCAAACGCCAGCAGTCTGGAAAACAAGATCCTGGACCTAGCAGCAGTCATGGCTGAGGCGGATCTTGACTTGGTGGGGAACACAGAGACCTGATATTACAGCAGACAGGATTGGGACCTGGAAATACCAGGGTATAGGAGAGGGAAGGAGTGGCACTGTATGTGAAGGAGGATTAGGCGACAAATACAGGGTAGATTTGGGGGGGGGGGGAGAGAGACTGAGGACTTATGGGTATTGTTGACCACGGGGTGGGGGGAGAAGAGTGGCTTGCACCTGGGCGATACAGGCCACCAGGGCAACAGGAATCCATGGATAAGCAGATGGAGGCGATCCTGAGGGTGGAGAGTAGGGGGAGGTACTGCAGATGGGAGATCTCAACCTGCCGGATGTGGAGTGGGGTACTCTATCAGCAGCCTCCAGCAGGAGTAGGGTAACTGTAGACTCCTTGCAGGTAGCCCTACTTAAACAGATGGTCAGGGAACAAACTAGGGAAGGTGCGGTGTAAGATTTGGTACCGACAAATGGTGACAGGGTGGGGGGTGTCTGTGGGGGAAACCCTGGGTTGAGTGATCACAGCACTGTGTGGGTTACAGCATGTACGTCAGTCGTTGCTCACCGGACCAAGGTGAAGGTGCTTGATTTCAGACTGACAAATTTTAAAAGGATGGGGGAATACATCTAAATCACTTGAAGGGTTGAGAGAAGTCCGGGGGGGTGGAGGAGATGTAGGATAAGATAAAAGGGGCCACTGTGGGGGCTACGGACCTTTATGCAAGGTGGGTGACAAAGTAAACGGAAGAGGAACCCCTGTGGTTTAACCGGGTGGCGGCACAGAGCATCAGAGCCAAGTGGAGAGCATTCAAGAGGTTCAAGACGACGCTGAGGGAGGATGATTCCGAGGATTATCAGGTGAGGCAAAGGGGTGGGAAGGAAGGCAAGATGAGCGAAAGCAAGAATGGAGGAGAGCATAGCCAATGCAGTCAAGAAAGGGGATAAAATCTGTTTTAGATGTATAGGTGAGCAGAGGAAGACTGCAAAAAGGATACAAAGGTTAAAAAGCAGTACCGGGAAGCAGGTGAGGGGGGAGCAGGAGAAAGCTCCACTGCTAAATAGCTATTTCTGCTCAGCATTCACAGAGGAGAAAGAGTGGGAGTGTAGGAATATGGGGGCTAAGAAGGGGGTGGGGAAAGGGGTTGACACGTGTCCCTTTCAGTCACAGGAGATCCTGAGTGAACTAAGCAGCTTGAAGGTGGACATGGCTATGGGCCAGATGGGGTTCATCCCAGGGTGCTAAGGGAGCCGAGAAGTGTGCTAGCACCTCCCTCGACTGCTCTGTTAAACAGCTCAAGTTCAGGGATGGTACCTAAAGACTGGAAGCGGGCAGATGTTGTTCCCCTTCATAAGGGAGAAGCGAAGGAGGTGTGCAATTACAGGCCAGTGAGCTTGGCATCTGGTTGGCAACATCATGGAGAAATTGCTCAAAAACAGAATTGCCGACTACCTGATGGAAACCGGCCTGCTGGATCAAGGACAGCATGGGTTCACTGAGGGCAGGGCAGATCCTGTCAAACAAACTGTGGAAAATGTGCGCTACCCTCCCAAAACGAAGTAAAACTGATTAACACTATTCTGTCTTCTTTCTCTTCCCACTTAAACTTCTGTTGCACAACAGTACCTCTAGACTTTTCCTTAAATGTATATTTCCTTTATCCTGCGTAGGGCACCTAGGATAATGCTGTATTTTCTATTAATATATCTACACTTTTCTATTTCTAAGTTTCTAATTTTTTAAGCTCTGTTCATACAGTTAACCCCCCCCCCCCAAAGAACTCCAAGGAAGGACGGAGTTAGAAATAAAAATGTACTGTATAGTAAAGAAAGACATGTCATTGCTCAGCATTCCAAAATAGAATGAAATAAAGAAATCCTATTAGAATAGGAACTGAAAATGTAAATATTTATATAGTGTATAGTTAGGTGTTCTGTATAAAAATCAGAGCCTTTCCAAATGTTGTACCACAGTTCAAAAGGTCATGGAATGTGACTGTGGTACAACGTTTGATAAAGCTCTAGAGGTTCTATCAGAGTAAACTGGCCGTGAGCCCTCCTGGCAGCAGCAACAGCAGCATTGGCGGCAAGATCCCCCAAACCAGTGACGCAAACATGAACAGGCACATAAGCGAAAAACAAGTGCAGGATCAACCAGATAACCTCAGCTTCATCAAAATTAGAACCAGATATTTAAATAACTTACAAGTAACAGTTTGTGAGCCCACATCCTCTCGCTAACCGAGACATATGCCGCCATATTTTTTTTTCTTGAAAATCCCTCCCACACCCCATTGACAGCCAATAGAAGGCTATGCAATAAACGTAAGTATGTCTGCTCCCTAGCAACCTCACATATAAACATAGCAACCAGCCCCAACTCCCAGAACACGACGGAGCAATGAATACATTTTTTTTTTCCCCAAATATTTTAAACAAAACTTTGGCAATGGGGGACCATACACTATAAAAAATAGTGCATGGGCACCCTTCTGCGCAACCAGCTTATTACCCTATTAAATCTGTATATTGTAGAAAAGGAAAGTATTGCCAGAGTCCAGAAATTGCAAAATAAGTCCCTTTTGCCTCTCAGTACCTGCATCTTCTGTGCACCGAGGGACAAAGTCGACCAGCATTGCATTTTCAGGTGTCTTAGTAAATAAGCAAGGGCAAGGAGAGGTGGCACGGCAACTAAAAATTTCAGCCACCCGCCTACAAGAGAAAATATGTGACTTTCACTTTTTGTTGCACAAGTCGCACTGCAGGCAAACCATGCAATCCTGGGACATGACCTTTTGTGGAGACACCGAGGCTGCTACCCAGTAGCAAGGGGTATCAAGCCTCAGAGGAAAAATATAATGTTAAATGGAGGAAAGGAGTGACAGGACAAATGTAAAGAAATGAATAGTTTCATCCGCTGCTCCTGCTAAATTACTGTTACCAGACCTGATAGAATAGAGAGGCTCCCTTCATCCCTTTATAGTGCATGCAAGTCTGAGAAATAAAGCATAACACTGCTATTTAAATAGTAGGAGCCCAGATTTTGCAAATACAAGGTAGAATGCCCAGCTTTAAATGAGGTAGCCCTTCGTAATTCTGTACAACCTGCGGTAATACAGCAATCGTTTGTCTCAGAAAAGCTGCTAGTTTTGTAAAAAGGAGAACTCCTTACCTGGTTCTCTAGAACGAAAACAGCGCTGCTTCTCATGCACAGGTTTTAGAGTGAAGGGGTTTTCCTAATGGTTGGGCGCCCTCTATGGTCCCCTTTTTATATGACAGTTTAATCGTTCACTGTCATATCGTAACCAAGGTAGCTAACCTTGGGGTTGCTAGGCAATTAACTACCTAGTTAAGAAATAACCTTAAAAATAACAGCGACACTGTAGAATAGTGTGTAGTAGGAGTTGTAGTGGAAAAAGTAGAAGGTGTTAAAACTGTTTGGACACTTCACTGTCCAAACAGTTTCCAATGAACAGGAAACATACATATTTTATTAAGGGTCCGAGTCATGTGACTATGACCCAGGGGTATAAATATTCCCCTCTTTTGGACATGTCATTTGAGCCTAGAGAGTGATATGGAGAGGTCAGCTGGCAGACTGAGTAAATACAGAGGTATAGAGATTGTAGCAATTCTACAATCTAGAGACTATTGAAAAAAAGTCTAGTGCAAGAAACCACTGAAAGCTGAAGTGGTAGTTATTACCTATTATTTACCTGACTTTAAGGTCATTTTTGGTTTTCTGATTTTCTTGGTTTGTTTTCTTCCTTTTTGTATACAAGTTCTTGTTTTATAAAAGTCACATTCCGTGTGTTTTAAATCTTAAAACATTGCCCTGTCTGCTTCATTTCCCACCCCCGTGACACAAAAATACAGGTTACTCACCTGTAACAGGAGTTCTAGGAATGGTATATGATGTTCATCCACACTGTCTGGCAGGTATCCTTGCCGCTTTAAATCTTGCCGGAAGGTCTTCAAGCTGGCTCCTCCCACCCACCCGGGTGGTAAAAGTCTTGGCTCCGTCCCATGACACCAGATCTGGCCCGCTGGAAGCTCAGGTTGTGCGTCGAAGCCGGGGAGGTCAGGTGGGTCGTGTGGATGAACAACATTTACCATTCCTAGAACTCCTGTTACAGGTGAGTAACCTATATTTCTAGGGACATGGATATGCTGTTCATCCACACTGTCTGGCAGACTCCTAGCAGTTCTCCGGGAGGAGGGAGGCAAGACGCACACCCTCGATAGTTACTTGGGAAAGAGACTGGAGAACCGAGGCCCCAAAACCAGCATCCCGGCGTGACTCAAGGTCGATGTGGTAATGGGTGATGAAGGTGTGTGCTGACTTCCAGGTAGCAGCCCTGCAGATTTCCTGGATAGGGACGCCCTGAAGCAGCCACTGATGCAGCAGTATGGCGGGTAGAATGAGCTCTTATCCTCTGGGAGGCTCCATGCCCACCAACTTATAGCAGAGATCTATGCAGGAGGTGACCCACCTGCCTATCGTCCGCTTCGCTGCAGGTCTGCCAGATTCGGCTTCAGAGGGTGACAAACAGCTGGCGAACCTCTCCCAATTTCAGCTGTGCGCTCCTTATAGTAAGCGAGCGCCCTTCTAGGGTCCAAAGTATGGAGCCTATATTCATCCTCCGAGGTGTGATTGGGGTAGAACACCGGCAGAGTCAGCACCTGGTTAAGGTGAAACTCCAACACCACCTTCGGAAGGAATTTCGGGTGGGGGCACAGGACAACCTTGTCCCTGTGGAAGACCAGGTAAGGAGACTCGATAGAAAGCGCCTGGAGCTCTCCCATCCTTCTGGCTGACGTGATAGCCACCAAGAAGGCGGTCTTCCACGACAGGTGAGAGAGTTCACACCTGAGCATTGGTTCGAATGGCTTGCCCATGAGCTTTGCCAGTACCAGCAGTAGATCCCACGGAGGTGGAGGTTCTCGGACCGGAGGGGAAATGTGATCAAGGCCTTTGGAAAAGCGCCAGACCACCTTCTCCTGCACCACAGACTGCATCCCGGCCCGCGCCCAGTAAGCAGAGATGGCTGCCAGGTGCACCTTAAGGGTCGTCGACCTAAGCCCTTGCTGAGAAAGGGACCACAGGTAGTCCAATATGCTCGCCAAGGAACAGGAGGAAGGGTCCAGGCCCTTGCCCTGACACCAAATGGAAAACCTTTTCCATTTGAAGGCGTAGCATTTTCTGGTCGACTCCTTAAGGGACGCCTCAACTACGTTGAGGACCTCGTCGGAAAGACCCAAGGCCTGGAACTCTAGCCGCTCAGGAACCAGGCCGTCAGGTGCAGGGATTGAAGGTCCGATGGAATACCTTCCTGATTGACTAGAGCAGGTCCGGCGAGCTGAAAGCTGCCCTCAGAAGCCTGGAGCTGAGGCTGAGGAGATCTGGTACCAGACTGGCGGGCCAGTCTGGCTATCAGAATCACCTGTGCCTTGTCCCTCCTTGCTTTGAGCAGCACCTTGTGCATCAAGGGAAAGGCGAGAAGAGGCCCAGGGTCCACGGGCCTCGAAGGCATCCCCCTGCAGAAAGCCCTGCTGAGGGGGGCAGGCATGGAACAGCCTCAACTTCACATTCTCCCTGAGGCAAACAGGTCCACCGGGTGTGCCCCAATGGGAGAATGGATCTCGTGACTACCTCCGGCAGGAGAGACCACTGGGAGGCAGCCCATCCGGCTTAGGGCATCGGCCAGGGTGTTGGAGGCCTGCCACATGAATGGCTAGAGATCCACCTCCAGGCTGCGAGACAGAGACCAGATGCGAGAGCTCTTGCATAGGAGCATGGAACGCTACCCGCCTGACGGTTTAGACAGTACATGGTCATGGTATTGTCCATCTGGACCCGGACCACTTGACCCTCAAGAAACAGAGCAAAGGCGGTGAGAGCTAGGCGGACCGCTCGGAGCTCCAGCAGGTTGATGTGGCATTGGGACTCCCGCCAGGACCAGAGGCCGTGCGCTCGGTGTTCCCCCAGATGGGCACCCCAACCCATCAGAGAGGCATCGGTCGATAGAGAGACCGTCGGCTCGGGGCGGACGAACGGCATGCCCTCCTGCAGATGAACCGCAACAGTCCACCACTGGAGAGCGTTCCACATCCCCTGGGTCACCGTCACTAGCTGGTCCAACGGATTGCAGCGTTGTGACCACTGGCTGGCCAGCCCCCACTGAAGGGGGCGCATGTTCCAGCGGGCCCAACGGACCACTTTGGTACAGGCCGCCATGAGACCCAGGAGGCGCAGAAAGTCCTGGGCAGGGCGCAAATGCCCAACCAGAAATGATTGGGCAAAGGAGGAAAGAACCTCGCCCTGTCCGCCGGAGCCGCGTCTGCCTCGAAGAGAGTCTAGCTCTGCCCGATGAAAAGAATCACCTGCTTCGCTCGAGTTCTGACTTGGCCTCGTTGATGAGGAGGCCAACTTGAGAGCAAACCTGGAGGGCCAGGTCTCTGGACCGCCCACCTCCTGTCTGGAGGGGTGCTATCAGCCAATCGTCCAGGTAAGGGTAAACCCGACCTCGGCGCCGGAGGGAATGCTGTCACCACTGCCATGCATTTGGTGAAGACCCTGGGAGCCGGAGATAAGTAAGGGCATGGCTTGGAACTCAAAAGGGAACCTTCCGCCGAAGCTAAGGAACCTTTGATGGACGGACGGATAGGACGTGAAAGAACGCTGGTCCTGTAGGTCCAGAGAGAGAGAACCACATCGCGTGTTCCAAGGATAGTATTATCTGAGCCAGAATGACCATCCTGAAGGTTCTAGACCTTAGGAACTTGTTCAGGTCGTAGGTTTGAGAATGGGCGCCAGCCCCGTCTGTTTGGAACCAGGAAGTACCTGGACACGAACCCCGGTTTTGAGGGAGGGTCCGCCACCTCTCTTATCACCTCCTTCTCGAGGAGGAGAGCGATGTCAGCTCGGCGAGCTGACAGCAAGGCTTCGGACCCCGAGGCTCCCCGAGGAGCGACGGCTCAAGGGTGGGGCCTGCTCGAACTCCAGATGCAGGCCCTTTCCTACCACCTCCAACACCCACCTGTCTGTGGTAATAGCAGACCAGGCGGAAAGGAAGTACTCGAGCTGCCTCTCACCGGGGAACTTGGTGAGGTGACGGGTGGAGCGACACCCTCAACTCGCTCACTGTGCAGGCTTGAGGAGGGACTGCCGAGGGACCACCTGGGCCTTTACCTCCCTGCTTCCTGGAGGAGAAGCCACAGGCTTGGATTTGGGACGCCAAGCGCGAGCCTGCTGGCCCTGGTGTTGCTGGGCCAGACGTGCCGGGGGCGCCGACGGACGAAAGGGCTTGGGTTGAGGTCTGCGGCCCTTGTCCCTCTGAGTGGATGACACCGAGTCCAAGGTGGCATTGGACTTTTCGATCCTCTGGAGGTGGCCTTCCACTCCAGGGCCAAGAGGTCTGTTCCCAAGAAGGGACATCCGCCAATTTGTGCTGGGTATCCGCTGAGGTGGATATCTTCAGCCATGCCCGACGGCGCATAGCCACTGCAGCTGCTACTGACCTGGCGCATGAATCACCGATGTCCAAAGCAGTCTGAAGTTGCTGCTTGGCCACTGCCCTGCCCTGGTCCTGCACCTGCTTGACTGTGGTCTGCAGGTCAGCCGGGAGATGAGGGACCACCTCGTCCAGGGAGCCCAACAGGGCGTGAGAAAATGCGCCCATCAGTACGGGCCGAGCTGGCCTGACGAAGGCCGGGAGGACGCAGCGAGACTTTTCGCCGCATAGTCCAATTTCGACCCTTGTCGAGGTTGTCCACGTCTCTTAAAGCTCGCACGCCGAAAACGCTGTCGGCACCAACCCTCGGTCGAAGGATGTTCCGAGAAACCGACAGGGAACGTAGGGACTGCATACTCCTGGCCATCCTGCCAAGGCGCAGGGCAGGAAGCAGGACGCTGCCAGAGCTCCAAGGTCACCACAATGGCCTCAGCCACAGGGAAGGCTCTGTGGGGAACCTCGATCCAATATCTCCGTGAGGGGATACTTGGCCCGCTTGGATACGGGCTCGAGCTGCATCCCGTGGATTCCGAGATGAGTCTGAGCAACCCCAGGAAGGACGAAGGGCTGTCGTCCAGCGACTGACCTCCAGAGGACTCCAAGTCCACTCGCTTGGAAAAGGAGGAATCGGACTCAGAAGATTCCGCAAAGAGCTGCCTCGGGCCTGAGCCACCCTCCACCTGCTGAGGGCGATCGGGAGTGAGGGTGACCGACAGCCTACGGGGCAGACCCTGAGCCGACAGAGAATTATTGGTCGGAGCACCAAACCGTGGCTGTGGAGGCGGAGGTTCCACCGAATAGGTGGAGCAGCTGTTTCGCTGAACCATCGGCCTGACAACAGGCTCCTTAGGTAAAACGGGGGTTGTTTTGCGCCCGGTGACAGCCACTTAATGGCCGGAAGGCGCACGCTTATTCTCGGTCAAAAGGAGCTGCTGCCACATGAGGTCTCATATCGCCGACGCACCTTGCCACTTCCTCATCCGAGGGAGGAGGAGGAGGAAGAGGACGAGGCGCTCCGCTTACTGGCGTACCAAGACCGCTTGTGATGGCGGATCGGCTGAACCGCCAAGAAGTCCGAGACCTCGGCTTTTCCGAGACGCGATGAGAGGGGACGGTGAACCGCCCTCCCTCGGCTCGGAGGAACACCCAAGACCTCGAACCGAGGCACTGGCAAGCCCATCGGGATCCTCAACTCCCACCGGGGAACCAGGGAGAGGGGATTTCGGCTCGCTGTCAACAACTCCGCCCAACGGTCGAGAAGATCTCGACCGCGCCGACGGGAGTCTCGTCCAACTGACCTGACGGGGACACCGTGAGACCAGTGGCTGAAGCCGAACGATCGACTGAAGTCGGTGGCCGACAACTCGGGAGAGGGACCTTCCCGCCCCAAGAGCGCCGATTAAGAGACTTACCCTTGTCTTCTTCTGGACCGAGAAGAAGAAGGTCCAGCAGATGCTGGTCCCTCTCCAGTGGAGAGGGACAGACAAAGTTCTTAAAAGAAGCTGTGTAGAGGAACCCAGGAAAGCGGAATAAAAGCCGCTGTCGAGGAAGATGCGCCCACGCCCGCCTTCTCTCGAGGGCAATCATCTGCTCTATCTGATCCGCCGATGGGCCGCCGTGGAAACCGTCACCAGGCCTCTTTTGACTTAACCGGTGGAAACGCTTTCGCGCCCCAGTTGTAAACGGGCGGCACGGGTTCTTAGAGGACGAGGCTGAGAAGGAATATATATAGATCGCAAGCTCATGTGGTCGTGCCTCGAGGCCTAAACAGTACACACACGTGGAGTGCGGATCCGCCCGAGACATCTTCTGCCCACAAGGGCACCAAGCAAAACCTGGAGTCGATCGGTCCATCGTAGCCTGTGGGATAGAAGACCAAGTCTTTAAGCAAAACTTGTAAATTCGAAACCAAGAATTAGGAACCAGTCTTATATGCAGAGCGCTATGAGGAACCTGAGCTCTAAGCTGTAGTGAAAGTTTAGCGTTATAAGGATGAGTCGGACATTTTGAGAGTTTCGCAGAGAAGCGGCGATACCAGATAGTGTGTATGAACAACATATCCATGTCCCTAGAATACAGGTTACTCACCTGTAACAGGAGTTCTAGGAATGGCATATGCTGTTCATCCACACTTATTGGCAGGTTCCTTGCCGCTTTAAATCTTGCCGAAGGTCTCTTGCTGCTCCTCCCACCCACCCGGTGGTAAAACTCTCAGCCCACCCCATGACGCCAGATCTAGCCCGCTGGAAGCAGCCAGGCCGGGAGGTTGGAGGATTGTAGGATGAACAACATATACCATTCCTAGAACTCCTGTTACAGGTGAGTAACCTGTATTTCAAGAACATGGATATGTTGTTCATCCACACTTATTGGCAGACTCCAAGCAGTTCTCTGGGAGGAGGGAGGCAAGGCTACACCTCTCTTAGATATAAAGACTGGAGAACCGAGGCCCCATCAACATCCCGGGCGCGACCTGTGTCGATGTGGAAGGGGAAAACGGTAAAGCCTGCTTCCAGGTAGAAGCCCTGCGGATATCCTGGACAGGAGTATCCTCAGAAGCAGCCACTAATGCAGCGGAAGGGTGGGTAAAATGAGCACTTATCCCTCTGGGAGGCTCCATGCCCGCCCACCTATAGCGGAGACCTAAGCAGGAGGTGACCCACCCACTCGTCGTCCACTTGGCTGCAGGTCTGCATGGTGTGGCTTCATCGTAGATGACAAACAGCTGGCGAACCTCTCCTGAACTTCAGCCCTACGCTCCCCGGGTAGGCGAGCGTTAAACAGGGCCCCAATGGATCCTATATACGGCCTCAAGGCGTGAATGGGGATGAACCCCGGCAGAGACAATACCCGGTTAGAGAAAGACTCCGCTGCAGACTACGGAAGGAACTTCGGGTGGGGCGCAGGACAACCTTGTCCCTGTGGAAGAACAGATAAGGAGACCCGAAGGAGCACCTGGAACTCTCCCCTCCTTCTGGATGGCAGAGAAGCCCCAAGAAGGTGTTCTTCCACAATAGGTGGGGGAACTCGCACCTGTGCAAAGGTTCGAACGGCTTGCCTGTGAGCTAAGCCCATACCAGCGAAGATCCCACAGAAATGGGGATACTCTCCCCAAAGGGGAGGTGTGATCGAGGCCTAGAAAGCGCCAGACCACCTTTTCTGCGCCACAGACGGCCTTCCGGCCCGCGCCCGGAAGACAGGGGTGACCAACAGAAGCACCTAGAGGGTCGTTGGCCGAAGCCCTAGTTTCAAAAGAATGGACCGTAAATGGTCCGGAATGCTCGCCGAGGGATGGGAGAGAGGCCCCAGGCCCTATCCCAACACCAGATGCAGAACTCATCCATTCGAAGGAGAGCATGTTTGGCGGACTCCTGGCAGGATGCCTCGAAAATGTTGAGGACCTTGCCGGAGGACCCCAGGCCTGGCCCCTAGCCGCACTGGGACCAGGCCTTCAGGTGCAGGGATTGAAGGTCCAAATTGAAAACCTTCCTCTGAAAAAACTGAGATCAGGGCCGGGCGGGCTGGAAGCTGCCTTGGGAGCCTGGGGCAGAGACTGAGGAGAGCTGGATACCAGAGCTGGCAAACCAGTCTGGGGCTACCAGCATCGCCTGTGCCTAGTCCCTCCTCACCTTGCCCGTGGGTCAAGGAAAATGGGGGAGGGGCGTAGAAGAGGCCCGGGGTCCGCGGCCTCGACGGCATCCCCTACAGCAAACCTTGCCGAGGGGCCGGCATGAGACAGTCTCGGCCTCGTATTCACCCTGGAGGGAAGGAGGGAGAAGATCCTGTGCTACCTCCGGCAGGGGAGACCACTCGTGAGGCACAGCCTATGACCGGCTTAGGGCATCAGCCAGGGTGCTGGAGGCTCCTGCCATCGAATGGCTAGGAAAACGCCTCCCGGCTGCGCGAAAGACCCAATGTGGAGAACCTCCTTACGCAGAGGCAAGGGGCACATCCGAACCTGGTGGGTTAGGTAGCACATGGTAGTGGTGTAGTCCGCCTTAACTGAAACCACTAGACCCCGCACAAACGGAGCGGGCAGTGCAAGCAAGCGGGCCACCTAGAGCTCCAGCGGGTAGGAAGGCATCGGGACTTCCGAGAGGACCAGAGGCGGAGCACTCCGTATTCCCCTTGATGGGCACCCCAACCCATCCGAGAAGCATCGATCGGCAGAAGACTGCTGACATCATGACGAACAGATGTTCTCCTGCAAGAGCTAAAATGGTCTGAAGGAGAGCGTTCCCAAACTCCTGGGCTGTAGTCACAAACTGGTCCGAAGGAACGCAGCACTGTGACCGCTGGCTGGCCAGCCCCCACTAGGGGGACGCAAGAACCGGCGGGTCCAAACAGACCGCGCTGGAGCAGGCCACCGCGAGGCCCAGGAGGTCCCAGCAGGGCGCAATTGCCCAGTCAGACCTGACTAGGTAAGGGAGGAAGAACCTCAGCCCTGTCCGC
This sequence comes from Neoceratodus forsteri, assembly GCA_016271365.2. NCBI lineage: Eukaryota > Metazoa > Chordata > Ceratodontiformes > Ceratodontidae > Neoceratodus > Neoceratodus forsteri. The sequence goes on along the minus strand of CM057449.1, from coordinate 362,798,705 downwards.
CAGGAGCTGAGCTCAGACTCAAGAGTCGAGCCTCATCCCGAAGAAGGATCACCTGCCAAGATAAGAGTTCCAACGTGGCTCCAATAAAAGGAGACCAGTCAGAGCCAGAACTCTGGATCGTCCCCTTCCGTCCGGAAGGGTTGCAGTCAGGCCGCCATCCGGGTGGGGTTATGCCCGGATCCCTCGGTGCCGCAGAAGCTGCTGGGCAGAGACCGAATGGCCTGGCCTGGAACTCGTAAAGAGATCCCCCGCTTAAGGAAGGGAGGAGTCTCCCAAGAAACAGACGGAAAGAAGGTACGAACGTCCTGGAAGTCCAGGAAGAAGCCTCGATCTGAGGATGGGATATCTGAGGCAAAGAGACCATCCGGACTGCGGAAAAAAATGGGGCGTAAGCCCCCCGTCCGTTTGGGACCAGGAATACCTGGACATGAACCCAGGGTCTGAAGGAGGGTCTGCAACCTTCCCGATCACCTCTAAATCAGAGGGTCAGGCAAGTCGGCTCAGCGGGCCAACAACTAGGCTGTGGACCGCGACACCTGTGGGGAAACGGCTCGAAAGGGTGGTGCCTGCTTGCAATCCCGAGGCAGGGCCTTCCCCTAGCACCTCCGACACCCAAAGGTCCGGGAAGCGGACCAGGTGGAGGAGGGGCGGAGCAGTCTCCCCATGGGGGAACCCGGGCAGGAGCAACGGGGCTGCGGACAGCGCACCTAACCTGTCACTGGGCAGGCTTGGAGGAGGAATTGGCCGAGGGAGCTCCTAGGCCTTTGCCTCCCTGCTTCCTTTTAGAGGAAGACACTGGTTTGGAGTCAGGACGCCCAGCGCAAGCCTGCTGGCCCTCGTGCTGGGTCGGTCGAGCCGCAGGGACCGGGGGGCAAAGGGGCTTATGCAAAGGCTGCTGGCTGCCCTTGTCCCTCCGGGCAGGAGTGACCAAGTCCGGAGTGGCATCAGACTTCTCGGCCCCCTGGAGGTGTCCCTCTACTCCAGGGCTGAAAAGGTCAGTCCCCAAGAAGGGGATGTCCGCCAACTTGTGCTGGGTTTCCAGTGAGAAAGAGGATAACCTCAGCCACGCCCTGCAGCGCATGGCCACTGCGGCCGCCACCGACCTGGCACAGGAATCACCTAAGTCCAGAGCAGTCTGGAGCTGCTGCTTCGCCACTGCCCTACCCTGGTCCCGCACCCGCCGGACCATGGTCCGCAGGTCGACCGGGAGATGAGGGAGCACCTCGTCCAGGGAGCCCAAAAGGGCGTGGAAGAAATGTGCCATCAGTGCAGCCGAGCTGGCCTGTCGGAGGCCTAGGGAGGACGCAGCATAAACCTTGTGCCCAATGCAGTCCATCCTTTTGGACTCCTTGTCAGGGGGCCTATCCACATCCCGAGCATTCCCAGAACAATGGAAAACATTGTCAGAAACTATCCCCTCAGCCAAGGGGTGCTCCGAGAAAAAGGGCAAAGAACCGACAAGGACAGAGTACTTTCTGGCCATCCTGGCCGAGGGCGCAGGGCAGAAAGTAGGCCGCCGCCAGAGCTCCAAGGCCGGGCCCACGATGGCCTCTACCATCAAGAAGGCCTCAGAGGGTGAGCCCCTTCGGTCTAGAATCTCCGTAAGGGGATAAGGGGCCCGTCTGGACACTGGCTCGAGCTGCATCCCGGTGAATTCCGAGATGAGCTGAAGCAGACCCATGAAGGACAATGGACTGTCGTCCACGGATCGTTCCGGAGAGGACGCCGGGTCCTCCCGACTGGGGAACATAGAGGAGTCGACTTCAGACTCCGAGGGGTCAGCAAAAAGCTGCCTCAGGCCTGAGTCACTCTTCGTCCACCGAGGGCGGGCGGGAGTGAGAGGGACAGACAACCTGTGGGATAGGTCGTGACCCGACCAAGGTTCCACCGAGGGCGGTGGGGCAGCAGGGAATCGGACGAACAACCGGCCCCGGACTGGGCACCTCGACCGCTGCGAGCGGTTGAGTCGACCGATTGGGCAGCAGCTGCTTGCTGGACGGGGAATGAATTGGAGTCAATTGATTCCCGGACAACAACAACTGCTGCCACATGAACTCCTCGTAACGTCGACGCCATCAGCACCAAAGCCACTCCTCATCCGAGGAGGGAGACAAGGAAGAACGGTAATGCCACTTGACTCTGTGCCCCGACCGAGAACGCCGAAGTCAGCGTGAGCGGCTTGACAGAGAGGATGACCGAGACCCGAATCCTCGGGGGAACCGAGGGCGGGCCTGGGAAGAGACGGGGTGCGCCCGCTCCTCCCTCGGCTCGGAAGAAAGGGCAGAGGTCTGCCGACCCGAAGGAACAGGCAGAACCTCAGCCTCCGCAGGGGGAAACGGCAAAGGGATGGCGGCTCCAGCAAAAGACAGCCCAGATGATGGGTCGAGAGACTCGACAACGTCGACGGGAGTCCTGGCCGGCTGACCTGACGGGGACACCGTGAGGCCAGAGGCCTGAGCCGCACCCTCGATCGAAGTCGAACGTCTGCCAGCAGGGGAGGGAAGGGGAACTCTCTCGCTTCCTACAGCGCCAACGATGGGACTTAACCTGCGTCACCTTGGACTTGGGCCGTGAGGCAGGTTCCGAAGATCCCTCTCCTTTCAAGGAAAGGGACTGGCAAAGCTCCTTGAAAGAAGCCGAATGAGGAGAACTCAAGGAGAGCGGGATAAGCGTCACGACCGAGTTGGAGGGGGGAGCAGCCGCCCCCTCCCAGGAGGAAAGGAGATAGAGCTGCTCAGCCGAGACAGCCGACGGACACTGCCCGACGATTCTCCGAAGAATTTTCCGGAGTGGAAAAGGTTTCAGGTCGCCCGAGCCCCGAACGGGCCGCACGATCCTCCAGAGAGCTGGTCAAAAGGGCACAGCAAAATTCACAAAGTTGCGGATCATGATGGGCAGTAGACACGTGGAGTGCAGGACTTTCCTGGAGGAATTAACCGGGCACCTCCGGGAGCCAGAAAACGAATGATTCATCGCCGCAGTGAGAGAAGAAGATCAAAGTTTAGAAAACTTTGAATTAAATTCGGAGACCCCGAAAATTTCAGGAACCAGTTGAAAACGCAGAGCACTAAGGAGGGAACCTGAGCTTCCAAACGGTAAGGAAGATCTGGCGTCATGAGGCGGAGCCGCGAGTTTTACCACCCAGGTGGGTGGGAGGTGCCAGCTTGAAGACCTTTTATTTGATTTAAAGCAGCAAGGAACCTGCCAATAAGTGTGGATGAACAACATACCCATGTCCATAGAACTTAAGTTTTTTAATTGGGTTACCGATGTGGTGGATCAAGGGGGAATCTGTGGATGTCGCAGAACTTGATTTCAAAAAGGCATCTGAATCCATACAGGAGGCTGCTGCACAAGTTGGGATATCTGGGGCTAGGGTAGATGGTAATAGAAGATGCAAAACTGGCCGGAGGGCAGAAAACAGAAGGTACTGGTCAACGGGTACCCTCGGGGAAGCTGGTGTCATTAGCAGGGTCCCCCAGGGGTTGGTACTGGGACCACTTTAATTTTTAATCAATCACTGTTGTGTTTTTACTGCCCTGCTGTGGCATTTACCGGCTTGGGGCATTCAGCCGCCGGCCCTGCCCACCCAGAGAGCAGAGTGGCTCAAACCGCACCCAGGAGGATCCGGGACGGCCATCTTGTCATCCTGCTGGAGGGCCTTCCTATGCTGCTCCTAGGCAGGACAGCCACGGACCTTTCCCGACGGGACTCCTCGTCAGTCCTCCAAGCAGCGGAGGGCACAGCCATCAAGCTGCACAGTCACTCCCAGCCTTTTCCACTATAACTCCTACTGGGGCGCAAACGTGCAATGACGTCCAGGCACAGCATGCAGATGTCTGCCATGCGCACCAATGCTGGCAGTACCCCCAGGTGTCCCCAGAGATCGCTGCTACACAGTGGATGTTCCCCAACCCACCCCAGGACTAGGAGAGCAGTCTACGGACACTCAATCCTAGTCCTCCCCTACCAACCCGGGCTTGTTCCTGAACCCGTGGCACGAGGCGTGGCGTCCAGCACATCAACCCTCAGCGCCACCAGGCCGCCAGCAGACCACTTCTATTTAATATATTCATAGGGAACTTGGCAGTGGGCTTGGAAGAGAGGGCGTGCCTATTTGCGGATGACGCCAAAGTCTGTGGTAGAGTGGACACACGAGGGGATGGAGTCGATGCGTAGGGATCCGAATAAACTAGTGGAATGGTCCAAGGAGTGGCAACTGTCATTCAATACGACAGAGTGTAAGATCATGCACTTAGGCAAGAAAAATGGGAAAGCAGGGTATTGGATGGAGGGGAGGCAACTTGAGGTGACTGAACAGGAAAGGGACCTAGGCATCGTTTCACAGGACCTGAAAGTGGTGAAGCAGTGAGAGGAGGAGGTGCAAAGGGCTAGCAGGATGCTGGGGGGTGCATGGGGAAGGGGATCACCAGTAGGAGAAGAGAGGTCATTCTTTCCCTGTATACCCAGTTGGTTAGGCTGCAGCTGGAGTATGGGGTCCAGCTCTGGAGGCCATATCTCAAGAAAGACATGGAGAGGGTGGAACGGGACCAGAGAAGGGCGACAAAGATGGTTTGGGGGGAGGGACTCAGTCGTCACATACGAGGAGAGGCCAAGTGACCTTAACATGTCACTCTGAACAGAGGAGGGAAGGGGGGGACATGACTGAGACTTTCAAATACGTAAGGGGAGACCAAGAGTTGGGGAGCATCCTGCAGCAAAGACAGACCCAGTACAATGGGTCACGATTTGCAAATTGTGGGAAGGAAGTTCAGAGGTGACATTAGGAAACTTAACAAAAACAAAACCATATACACACACACACACAAAGGGTGGTGGACAAGTAGAACGGGCTTCCAAGAGAGGTGGTAGGAGAGAACAGTGGGAGGGTTCAAGAAGGCATGGGACTTCGTAAGACCTAGCTGAAACCTAGGCAACCTGAGCAGACTAGGTGGGCCTTTTCTGCAGTCACATTCCTATGTTCCTATGTGAACAGGAGACCAGACTCTTCCTGTAGGAAGGAAGATCTGCTGTCAAGAGGCAAAGCTCAGGAGTATACCACCCGGGTTCGATTTAAAGGGGAAGGAAGACTGCCAGCGTGTGAATAGTGCACCATATCCACGGCTCTGGAAATTACAATTTTGTTTTGTTTTCAGACCACACCCTGATGCAGCACCTTTTGTTCTTACATTTTGTAATGCTAAAACTACTATTTATTTGTACAATTAAAGTAGGCTAGTCAAGAGCTACAGTAACCCATGGTCCACTGCCTTGAACCTAGGTAGTTCTTTGAGGAGCAGGGTTGTACCACAATGCTTGTATATAATCCCATCTGCTTAACTTAATACCATTTACTGTATTTTATAGTAGTAGCCAGTTATTTACATCCCATTCATGTGTTTGCTACAATTTATTACCTGTATATCAACGATACCCGAATTTCGAGTTCACAATCATACTTTTTTGCTAACCTATGTTCCGGAATCTGTTAAAAAAAAAATATACATTTTCTTTTTAGACAGGACATAACTTTAGATCCCAAGACCTGTTTACTTAGGTGTCTGACTTGTTGCAGAACTACCTAGATGTTATGCAGTCAATTTCTTTAAAGTAAAAAACAAGGCACTGTGTCAGCATGTGGTCTAAAAGCAAAACAAAATGGTTATATTAAATGCACGCTGAAAACAGAAAATAAGAATTAATCTACATTTCGACCTTAGGTCTTCAGGAAATATCCAAGGGAAGAAAAAAAAAAAAAACAAAGCTAGTGGATTTTCTTTAATGTTGGGCATTTTTGATTTGGTTTGTTTAACACCCCCAGTCTCCTCAGAGGTGCATTTCAATAATACTGGTGAAACTGGCTGAGGTCCTGCCACCTATGCGTACTGTTGCTATATGGGTCCTATGTGCTCTGGATTCCCACACATTTTATGTTGATACTGTAACAAATAAATGCAGAGGATGCTGTGGCATCTGTAAGTATAACAAAGTTCTAGTCAGAGCTGATACGGCTGCAGCACGGCTCACAGCGCTGAAGCACCGGTGCAGACATTGGAGCCGGTCAAGGAGCGGCGGCGAGCGGTGACTGTTGCCCTCCAAAAGATGGCAGTGGTGACACTGTGCATGCATGATACTTGCACATGTGCAGTGAATGCGGAAGTGCGCCTATGAAGTAGTGCACTATGGGGAAAGGAAGATCGTTCTACGGAGGGGAGCTCCATCACGGAGGAGAGCTGCTGTACAGTAAGTGCTGTCATGACATCGCAGCAGCATTGTAGAACACAGGGTTGCATTCCAGAGCCGACCCCTTCTCCTACAGTGATGGCATAACGTCTGCAGAGCTCTGCCCACACAGCGGTAAAACTGCAGTAGCTGTATTAGCCTAGTTGGTGGCAAAGGGAGGGGCAGCTTCAGAATAAGGGGTGCTAACTGCACATTCCAGCAGACTTGATTGACCGCTAGGCCTTTATCTGCTGGCAAATTTCGTATGTTCGTAAATACTAATATTAGCAAAATGACACCGCTTTTCACTAAAGATGCACTGCTTAACTGAGCCAGATCTTAAGCACTTCTTGCTACCTCTACTTATGTACTTACTGTCTTTCTTTATCATGCTTTGTGTCTTCGTTATTGTGATATTTTCCCTGTATTTACATCACAGTACAGTGAACAGTAATGCAATTTCAGATGTCCTACCCAGGACCTCGTGTATGAGCTTGCACAATGGAGCCTTTTCCTGATAAACTAAATAAACGGAAATTGAATCCCACCAGAATATGAATTAGGTGTGGTTATTTGTAATGCTAGCTAAAGTGTGTGCTGTGCATTATGACCGCACTGCACGTACACCCCTCCAAAACAGGGAGGAAAAATCCTAGCCAGTGGGATGACTCTGGCCACCCACAGGCTCCGCACCTGATGACCCAGGCCAGGCAACCAACAAGGGGGAGGAGTCAAAATTTCTACGTGCCGAGTTCACTGACATGGTGGTGCTAGTCCCAAAGTAGAATCCTTTCCAATCACAAAGAAAAGGAACCGCATTCCTCTCCCCTCTATGAGGACCCCACTGCAATTCAGGCACATATGAAGAGATATAACTAAATGGACCTGTAGTCACAGGTGCCCTGGATGCAATCACATCATCTTTATTGATATCCATAGGTGCTTCAAAAGTACTCATAGGCAGACAAAAAGGCTATATATGAATGCCAGAAGTTCAGTATAAAATTTATACTAGGTGCCGATTCAGCGTGTTCTTGGGTTACCTGACGTTTCGAGCTTTGCGCTTCCTCAGAGTTGCCTGTATGCTACTGGTTAAGAGTCTTACAGTTTGTCCTAGTATATTGTTGAAGCCCACTCTGAATCATATTCACTTTTCCCAACACCATTTTAAACTTCAAAGGGTCCAAAGTTCTTAAGGTGTTACAAAATGCTGCTGTTCTAAGGACTCATTTTACATGCCTCCACAACAATTCAAAACAAGATAAAGAGCGTCTGCAAATTAATCAGTCTCCATTTTGAAATTCACAAGACCAGCATAGAAAATGTGGATGTAAAGTCTGACTCCAACATTCCAATTATCTTATCAAATGATAAATACATACATTTATTGAATTTTGTTAACCAGGAGGGCCCACTGGAAGAGTTTCCCTTTCTCAGGGACAACCCAGAATTACACAATACATATAATATACAGAGACAAAAATATACTATCCAAACATACTAAGCAAAGTACATTTGAGATCCTGAGACATTATTCACAGTGGTACAGGAGATTCGTACACAAGCAAAATCAGATTACAAGTCAAGGCAAGAACAAAGCAGAGTACATTCAAGACAAGAGATCGCCAGCCCACCGGCACCGAGGCAGAGCTACCACTTGCGATGCCAGTAACCCTGGCTTGTGAACAAGCCAGAGTCGGAGGGACAGCTGGAGGGGGAGAAGAGACACTGAACGCCTGGGGCCGCCTCCTCTGCTGGGAGGTGGGTTGTGGGTCCTGCTTCTATACTGCCACCTGGGTGACAGTGCAGCTGGACTGCATGTCAGGAGAGAGGAAGAGGCGTCAGCAGAGTCTGATAGGCGGTGCTTACGTTTTGGCGTGCTTATGTTTCTTGGACCTCTCAGAATACAGATGTCCTGGGGGGTAAGGGGACTAACAGAAAAGGAAAATCCTGCATCTGGAGAAGGGCCCAGACACCTCCGCACCGGACCAGCTCTGAAGACTCCAGAAAGACCACCAGACATGCTACAGTGAGGTTTTTTTTTTGGGGAGGAGGGAAGGACCCGGCTCCCTCCTACTCACCCGGGGGTAATGGGACCAAAGCTGGATGTGGGATGACCCACCAAGTTCCCCCCAAGCCTGGCAGAGTCGCAAAGGAGCCTTGGGAGTCCTGGAGGAAAGGGGCCATAAAGTGCATTAATCACACAATACATTCAAATAGTTATCACAGCACTAACTTGCAAACAACTGAATTAAATCCTGTAGGAGCACAAATCGTATGTGAACCAGTTGTGAGGGGGAAGGGGAATGGCAAGTAGGAGGAAACACAAGTACAGAAATAACCCCATTTGTTATAGGAGCTTATACACCATAATTAGAAACTTTTAGCAAAGACTAAACACTTCCTACTAATTAGATTAAAAACCTTCCACTTATAAAAATGGTTTTATTTCAAACTTCTCATTAAAGAGCAACTATTCCAGTATTTATGTTTCAAAATTACTATTTATTCTCCCCCCTGAGCCACAGCCCTACACCAATGGGAGACGTATACATGTGACACTCCACTACGCAACCTACCTGACCTTGGTAGGACCCCATGGAGCCGTGGCTATCTACATCTGGTGCCCTTAACACCCCAAGACACTTCACTGTTTTGTTAGACCCCTGGAGATTCAGGTAGGTGCAAGCCATTGGGGTCTCCACTTCGGCGCTCCATCTTCCCGGTGCTCTGGTGCGGATTTTTCCCTGTTCTGGGGGAGTGGCATGCACATGACATCAAGGTCCCTCTTCTTTTTGAGGGTCTGCAGGCGTGGAAGATGCGCTCTTCAACTTCTGCTCCATGGAATCCATCTTTTCTTTTAGGATGTGGGCCTTGAGGGCCTGCTGGCGTTGCTTCCACGTGGCCCGATTAAAATGAGCGCAGGCCTCGCAATCCTAGACCTTGTGGCTACGCCAGAGACATAAGAGACAGAGTGTGTTGATCTTTGTGCGGCGGTTGAACCCTGCACGAACCGCACTTGTTTTTGGGCAGATCCGGAGAGGATGGCATACAAATTATCAATAAAGATAATATACAAAATTAAGCAAATACTCATCCGGAATGGCATTCTATGTGGCAACAAGCTTCAGTCGGTCCGACAGTGTGCAGATTGACTGCGAGAAAGAACTGGAGGGCGGATGTGGGGACTGCCCACTATATAGGGTCATGCTGACGGTCACGTGATGTCTGGTGGGCAGTTCCCGATTAGACTATGCTAGCAAAAGTTTCCATGTGGTCCTGACACCAGGGGGCGCCAGTCCTACATGTTACTACCTACTGCAAAAGTCCTTGCGAAGTAAGATCATGCCAAGTTGGTGTCTGCTGTAAATTATGCCATTTTTAAGAAGCTGCGATTGCACTGGAGCACCTGAGAGTACAGATCCATTTATTTGAAGCTCTTCTGTGTGCACTTGAATTGCTGTTAAGTCCATATAGAGGGGAGGTAGAGTGTGGTTCCTTTTCTCTGTGATTTGAAAAGGGAAGTCAGTGAAGAAATCATTTAGATGATTTGCTATTTGTTCTGATGAATTAATGTCCACACCTTGGTCTGTTAGGTTTGCCACTTGGGGATGATTTTTACTTCCTAGCAGCCCACTGAGTAACATTTTGAGATTGTGTTTTTGAAATTGTTAGCTTGCTTGTCCGGCTCGCCGGTGCAGTGGTAGGGGTTCTGCTTGCAGCGTCAATGCCCAGAGTTCAGGAACGGACCAGAGAACTCGGAAGGCCGGATGGGGAGGGGGGGGGTGTGTCCAGTGCACAATCGCCTCTAGCAGTAGCTGGGGGAAGCAGCTGCCAGAACCTACAGTGCGGAGAGGCATGCCGGACATGGGCGCTTCAGCACAGTTATGTCACTGCATGAGACACCTCCTGTACAGGGATCACAGCTTCTTAAAACAAAAAAAAAACACACACACACACACACACACACACACACACACACACACACACACACACAGAGCCCACCTGAGAAGGATGCTCTGCTCCTCCAGACCAGACCCATCAAGTCTGCGGCTCTCAGCTGGAGATCAAGTCTAGTCTTCCATCGGGTGGCTCAACCCCACAGCCCCACCCTGGGGGCAAGCCCACGGAGGCATCCATGTATAGGGATAACATCTGGTTCAGTCTTCCTTTGAGGGTCATGCCTGCTCGGAGGGGGGGGCGCAAGCCCAGGAGGATCTCCACCTGAGGGAAGTCCAGGGGGGCTAAGTAGGTGGTCCAGCGCAAAAAAATTAAATTGTCAGCCTACTGGCTTAGGCAAAATTTTGCATGTAGAGTTCTCACCAGCTGCTTACACCTATTCTGCTGCATTCTATACATCTGTCAATCATTATCTGGTCTTAAGACCTTGTATCTTTTGTGACTTATCCCTTTTCCCTGATGCGGGGGACTCTAGCTTGTACCATTCTCATAACTGGGCTCCTTTCTCCTATGCAACTCATAAAAAAATGTACACTTACCAATATGTGCCCTTCTAAAATGTATACCAAAGCACATCTTCAGATAATTCACATACCTCCCTGAAGCTGTACCCTCAAGCTTGCACCCTCTCTCAAATACTCTGCCTGCACCCTTACCAGAATTTGCTCCTTACCCCCAAACTACACCCCCCCTCACAGAAAAAAAGAAAAAAGATCCATACTCCAACCCTTGGGAGGTATGCAGGGAGAGGGGTGCACTTCCCATGTGAAATAGTGCTGCAGTAATGAATCCAGCCTCAGCTAAAGAGAGCAGTTCTCAAAAACCAGATGGACCAAGAAACCATCTCATACAATGAATGGTACCAAGACCTAGTCTTTAACCTCCAGGTACAGAAAATGGTTGCTGGGCTCAGGGACAGAATGTCCACATTTGACAAGAAATTGGGCAAACTCCATACACTACACACCCTGCTCTAGGACTTGGGGGAGGAATAGCTTATCTGTAATTGCAGACAATTTGGATGGAAATGTACCACTGACCTCAACCAAGAATGCCTGATCAACCCACTGTATGTACTGGTGATACCTCCCATCTGTAAATGTTTGGAAACGGATGTACAACTATACCCTCCATATGGTTGCCCCATACTGTTCCTTAGGGGCATGTTTTGTCAGTTTGAATATTTTAAATTAAAAAAAGGGAGCCAGCCCAGTAGTGTGGAGGGCTGAGGCATCATGCCTTACCTCCTGCCACACAGACCACCCCTCAGTGTGAGCAGGTCGCTTGAGGTCGGCTGGGGAGGGAGAGTATTGAGCATCCAGGGGCCAGCTCTTCTCTCCCGGGGACAGTGGGGATCATGGACTGGCATTTGCCCGACACCTAGCGGAAGCTGGGTATTGGCATGCAAAGTCCCACATGTTGGGGCGCGGAGGAGCAGCCGATCGGCATGCAGCATGTGGACACACATGCTGTGTGCCACTGTCGGCACTGCACAGCCTCACTCCACAAGAAAAGTGGAAAATGGATCCCAGCCAAGTGGCATAAAACTGTCCCCTGCAGGTGCTGCCCCAAGATAGCACTTCCCCAGAGCTTGATCCGTTCGGGTGGGTTGAGTCGCCCCCCACCACCATGCTTGAAGGGTAAGCCATGGGGGCATGAGGAGGGGGTCTGATGCTCGTGTAACTGTGCTGGGGGGACGGTAGAGAAAGCCAGCCGGATCAATGAGGAGAAAATACTGGGGGGAAAAAAAGGAGGGGGTACATGTTCTGAAGGGGTGTGAGGTTAGAATGTATACACTTTTGGGAGGGATGCAGGAGTAGGGATTCCAATTTCAGGAGGGGAGCAGGAGTAAAGTATAAGCTGTTGGAGTAATGCAAGAGGTAAACATTTGCAGAAGAGCACAGGGGTAAAGGCACACATTTTAAGCGAGGTGTGGACTTGTAAAAGTTTTAGGGGGTTCAGAACAAGTGCAGTACACTTGAAGTACAAAATGTTGACAGTGGACCATGGGTAAGTGAAAACATTAGAAGGCATGATGCAGAAGATGTGCAAATTTCAGGAAAGATGATTAGAAAAAGCAGGTTACTCACCTGTAACAAGTAGTTTTAGGAAACATAGAATTTGACGGCAGATAAGGACCGCTTGGCCCACCCAGTCTGCCCATTTCCCTACCTACTGGATAAGCTGCAGATCCTAGTTAACCAGCAGCCTACGTCTTTCTACCCCCACCCCCCAGAATTGCCTTATGACTATCCCATGCATGCTTGAATTCCACCACTGATTTGGACTCCACAACCTCCTCCGGAAGGCCATTCCATGCATCCACAACCCTCTCTGTGAAAAAATACTTCCTTAAATTACCTCTGAGCCGCCCCCCTATCTTCAAATTGTGGCCTCTTGTTCTTGCACACCTCTTTTTGAAAGATGCTACCCTCTTGGACTTTGTTGATTCCCTTGAGGTACTTGAAAGTTTCTATCATGTCCCCTCCCTCCTTCTTTCCTCGAGGCTATACATATTAAGCTCCTTAAGTCTCTCTTCATGTGTCCTCCGGTGCAGACCCTGCACCATTTTAGTTGCCCTCCTCTGGACAGCTTCCATCCTGTCTCTGTCTTTATGAGATTGGGTCTCCAGAACTGCACACAGTACTCCACATGGGGTCACCAGCTGTCTGTACAGAGGGATAATAACTTCCTGTTTTCTACTGGTGATGCCTCTCCCTATGCATCCCAGTATCCCCCAGCCCTCCTTGCTGCCTTCTCACATTGCTTGCCCACCTTTAGGTCATCTGATATGACTACCCCCAGGCCCCTTTCCATTTTTGTTGTTGTTAGTATCTCACCCCCCATTGTGTACTCTTCCCCTGGGTTTTTGTTTCCCAAGTGCATTACCTTGCACTTCTTAGCATTGAATCTAAGCTGCCATACATTTGACCATTCCTCTAACCTTGCCAAGTCCCTTCTCATCCTTTCCACCCCACCCTGTGCATCAACTCTGTTGCAGATCTTAGTGTCATCTGCAAAGAGACATACTTTTCCTTCCAGTCCTTCTGCAATGTCGCTTATAAAGACATTGAAGAGGACTGGTCCTAATACTGAACCCTGCGGTACCCCGCTAGTAACCCTTTCTTCTGAGTGGACTCCATTTACTATTACTCTCTGTGTCCTATTCTCCAGCCAATTCTTTACCCAGGCTGTCATCTTGGGACCCACTCCCAGGCTGGCTAACTTATATATTAATCTTTTGTGTGGGATTGTGTCAAATGCCTTGCTAAAGTCTAGGTAGGCCATGTCCACAGCCCCTCCCTGATCTACTACTTTGGTCACCCAGTCAAAGAAATCTATCAGATTAGTCTGGCATGACCTTCCCGGTGAATCCATGCTGCCTAGGGTCTTGTGCCCTCTGGCCTCTAGATACTCGACAATTCTTTCCTTTAGAAGTGATTCCATCATTTTCCTATCACTGAGGTTAAACTAACAGGTCTATAGTTTCCTGCTTCTGCCTTGCTCCCACTTTTGTGAAGGGAATCACATCTGCCCTCCTCCAGTCCTCGGGTTCCACCCCATCCTCCCATGATTTGTTAAAGAGGGTAGTCAGTGGTGTCACTAGTTCTACCCTTAGTTCTTTTAGAATTCTGGGATGAATCCCATCAGGCCCCATTGCTTTGTCCACCTTCAGTTTTAAGAGTTCTTTCAGAACCCTTTCTTCTGTAAATAGGCTGGTATCAACTTCTGTATCCAGAGTGTTACTACTGTTTGTTTGATGTACCTCCCCCTCTTCCTTTGTAAATACTGAGCAAAATATTTGTTTAGTATCTCTGCCTTTTCACATTCTCCTCTGCCCACCCTCCCTCCCCTTTATTAAGCCTCACTATCCCTCCCTTGGTCTTCTTTGCTCCCCTGATGTACCTATAAAAGGTTTTATTCCCTTCTTAACTGAGTTGGCTATCTTTCTCAGTTTGGGCCTTTGCTGTTCTGACTGCCTTCCAGCCTCCTTTTGCTTTAACTGATACAGTTCTCTGTCCTGCTCCTGCTGCGATTCCTTGTACTTCCTGAATGCTTTCTTTTTCTCTTGAACCTTCACTGCCACTTCCTTTGAGAACCATAGTGGTTTCTTACATCGTCTTGTTTTGTTTATTTGTTTCACACAAAGGCTCGTTACCTCTGTGATGGCAGTTTTTATTATTCCCCATTGTTCTTCCACCCCTCCTTCCTGCCCATTTGCTAGTGCATTCCTTAGGCACTCACCCATTTTGGCAAGTCAGCCCTCCTAAAGTCCAGTACTTTGTCTTTGTATGGTTTGACTCTATTGCTGTGTTTATTGTGAACCATACTGTTCAATGGTCGCTAGTTCCCAGATGGCTACCCACTTCTACATCTGTGATCCTCTCTCCATCTCCATTTGAGAGTATCAAGTCTAATATTGCTCCCTCTCAAGTGGGCTCCAGTACTAGTTGTTCAAGGCATGCCCCTGTAGGGCATCTAGAATAACTGCACTCTTGATGGCAGCTGCAGCTGCGCTCCAGTTAACATCTGGCATATTCAGATCACCCATCAGCAATATCTCCCCTTTTTCTGCCATTCTAAGTATACTTTCTATCATTTCCTTGTCCATTTCCTCCCCCTGAGAAGGGGGTCTGTATACAACCCCTGTGCGGATTGTGGTGCCATTGCCTGTCTCCAAATTTAGCCACAGTGCTTCTTCTCCTCCGTTTACCCTTTTGTTCTGTTGCTTTTATTCCTTCCCTTATGTAAAAGAACTACTCCTCCCCCTCTTTTACCCTCCCTGTCCCTCCTGTAGATAGTGTATCCTGGTAGGTTTACGTCCCAGTCATGGTTTTGTGTGTACCATGTTTCTGTGACTGTCACGATATCCAGATGTTCCTCCTCCATCAAGGCCACTAATTCAGGAAGCTTGTTACCTAGACTACGGGCATTGGTACTCATTGCTCTCCATTTTTTGATGGCCTTACCTTCTGTTGCAGCATCCCCACTGACCGCTCTACCTTGGTCTTTTTCTCATTTAGTACCCTGTTTTGTAGGGGAGGCTGGGATTTTTCTGCTGCTTGTCAGTGCCTCCCCATTGACTAGTTTAAAAGCTTCAATGAAGCATTTAAACCGATTGCTCAAAGACTTGTTCCCTTCCTGGACAGATGCAGACCATCCTGCCAGTATAGGCTGGTGTCCCTCAGGTGGAACCCCAGTCCCCAATGAAGCCAAACCCTGTGCTCCGCACCATTTTTTCAACCATTCATTAAACTGCATGGTGCCAATTACCTCGCCTCCCCATGCCTTTGACAGGCAGCACCTCTGAGAAGGATACTGTGTTTGCTACTTGTCTTAGGCCCTCCCCAACTCTGCAATGTCCTCCTGCACTGCTCTAACCTCATGATGAGCCAAGTCATTTGTCCCTAGGTGGACAATTCACGTCCAGCTCAGAATCCTTGCAGCTGTTGTTGTGATCCTGAGGATGGCTCTCCTGTCCCTCCAAGCCATGGCACCAGGCAGGCACTTCACTTCGATTTCCCAGCTCCTCCCAGTTCTATCCCCAATAACTGAGTCCCCACCAGGAGCTGCTTCCTTTCCTTGTGGTGTCCTCTGCCTCCTTCCTGTGGGCCTCCCTTGTGACAGTTGTCCTCAGCCTCCTTAGTCTCCTCTGCGGGTGTATCTATAGGAGAGCTATGCTCCCCCAGAATGGCGTATGGATTGTGGTGTGTAACATGTGACTGGGTGTGCCTCTGTTTCACCATCCTCATCCTCCCTGAGCCCACTGTGGTCCAACTGCTGTGCTTTCTTTGCAACCTCTGAGGTAGTGGTGGTGGTTCTGGTGCTCCCTGGATGGGGGAGGTTCCCTTCCTACTGTCCATTGTGGCCTGGGGGAAGGTCCCCGTACTACTGTCCAGTGTGGCCTGAAGACGGGCAACTTCCTCCCTCAGGGCAGACAGTTGTCTGCAAATAGGGCAGCATCTCAGCCTCCAGAAAGACTCCCGGAAGACTGCTGCCCCACAGCCATTACATTGCACTACTCCCCACTTTTTTTTTGTGTGTGATTGGTTTGTAATGTAGAAATATATATTTATATTATACAATGTTTATGCTTATATCGTCAGTGCAGTGTGCTAGAGAGGATATGACAGTGACATGCACCTTGCACTCTTGAGGAAATGATGTCAGAACCCCAGGTATAAAGGAACTATTTCCAGGGTGGGTGGGTGAGGATGGGAAGGGGTTGGGCCTAAACTGTGCCTCTAGAAACAATCAGCTAGAAGCTCTGACCCACTGCTGCAATGAGTGCCTTCCTGTCAGGAAGATGCCCTACACAACAATTTGATAGAGAAATACCCTGCTAATCAATCAGAGAAAATCCACACATCCAAGTCAGACACAGGTAAACCTTCCAGCCCCAAAACAGGCCTGGTGGTTTGTGCTCTGAGAGCTGTCCGCCCAAAATAAGTCAGCTGTGCTTTAAACTCTTCCTGCACTGAAAATCTTAAGAATTGTAACAAAACGTAAACCTTAATCCACCACCCTCTGTTGCTTGAAAGACCGTCTTTTCCTGTTTCACACTGCAGGTTTTCTGTGACCACTCCTTAACCCCAGTAACTCTGTTTAAAAAGAGTTTAACTATCACAAACTCCTACGCACCAGTAAATTATTTAAAAATAGTTTCAGTCCCAAAAGCCTAGTAGTCAATCCAGCTACCCCCAAGGGACAACCAGAATGAAGTATTTAAACACTTGTGAGGTTACTTCCAAGATAAGCAGAGTTTGCAAGTTTCTTTTTCAACTGCTCAGCCACCTGAAATTTAAAATAGTTTAACTGTCAGCAAATCCTAGTAGACAATCTAGCTACCTCCAAGGACATACCCAAATGCAGTATTTAAATCCTTCTGAAGTTACTAACAAGATAAACAGAGTTTACAAGCCCTTCTTGGTTAAACCCTAAATAAATATGTGAATAAAAAGCAATTACCAAAGGTAAGTTAGTTTCACCTCCCACAGAATTAAGCAAAGTGCACGCTTGTTGCAGATATCAAGTGCAATATAGAATTTCTCACACAGCTCGAGTTGAAGAAAGCAGTATCCTTCCAGCTCCAGCAAATGTGCTTTGTGTCTTTGAAAATTGCAGCCTGTAGTAACTTATAGTAATCTGATCTAGTCTGGATATCTCCACCCAGGGCAATTTGTTGCCAATGGTTATATGTAGCCCTTCCTGTTCCAATACAACCTGTTTGGTCTGAAAACAATGTCCTGCCCCCTAAGGCTGTCTGTGTTTCAGTTCACACTGCAGGATTTTCTGTGACCACTCCTTAACCCCAGTAACTCTGTTTAAAAAGAGTTTAACTATCACAAACTCCTACGCACCAGTAAATTATTTAAAAATAGTTTCAGTCCCAAAAGCCTTGTCCAGCCTAGGAGTGGTATATGTTATTCATCCACACTTCCTGGCATGTCCCTTTCCCCATTAAGGATCGCCGGAAGGTCTTCAAGCTGGCTTCTCCCATCCACCCGGGTGGTAAAGCCCTCAGCTCCACCCCATGACGTCAGATCTTAGCCTGCTGGAAGCCAGGTTTGTGCATCTGCAGCCACTGAGGTCCATGTGGATGAACATATACCACTCCTAGAACTACTGTTACAGGTGAGTAACCTGTTTTTTTCTAGGATCGTGGCTATGTTGTTCATCCACACTTTCTGGCAGACTCCTACCAGTTTTGCAGGAGGAGGGTGGCAAGACGCGCACACCCTACTTTGAAAACAGAGACTGGAGAACTGAGGTCCCAAAACCAGCATCCCGGCGTGACTCAAGGTCAATGTGGTAATGGGTAATGAAGGTGTTTGCTGTCTTCCAGGTGGCAGCCCAGCAGATTTCCTTGATAGGGATGTCCCTGGAAGCAGCCAACGATGCAGCAGTATGACTGGTAAAATGAGCTCTTATCCCTGTGGGAGGCTCCTTGTCCACCAACCTCTAGCAGAGATCAGTGCAAGATGTAATCCATCTTGCAATCATCCACTTTGCTGCAGGTCCGTCAGAAGCAGCTTCGGCGCAGGTGACAAACAGCTGGCGAACCTCGCCCCGGATTTCTGCCATCCTCTCTTCATAATAGGAGAGAGCTCATCTCGGGTCTAGAGTATGGAGCCTGTACTCTGCATTTGGAGGTGTAGTTCGGGTAGAACACAGGCAGAGTCAACACCTGGTTAAGGTGAAACTCTGACACCACCTTCAGGAGGCATTTCAGGTAGGGGCACAGGACAACCTTGTCCCTGTGGAAGACCAGATAAGGGGAGTCCACCGAGTGCGCGTGGAGCTCCCCTGTCCTTCTGGCAGATGTGCTAGCCACCAGGAAGGCAGTCTTCCACAACAAGTGTGACATCTCACACTTGTGCATCGATTTGAATGGCTTGCCCATGAACTTTGCCAAGACCAGCAGTAAATCCCAAGGAGGTGGAGGTTCATGCACCTGAGGGGATGTGTGATCAAAGCCTTTGAAAAAGGACCAGACCACCTACTCTTGTGCCATCATCTGCTGACCGACCCGTGCCCGGTAAGCAGAGATGGCTGCCAGGTGCACCTTAAGGGTCAAAGACCTCCTTTGGACAGAGACCAAATGTAGTCTAAAATGCTAGCCACAGTACAGGACAGAGGGTCCAAGCCCTTGCACCAAACTGAAAATCTTTTCCATTTGAAGGTATAGCACTTTCTGATCTACTCCTTCCTGGATGTTTCCATTACTGTGAGTGCATCCTCAGAGAGACCCAAAGCCTGGAACTCTAGCCGCTCAGGTACCAGGCTGTCAGGTGCAGGTGTTGAAGGTCCAGATGGAGGACCTTCTCCTGACTGACAGAGATC
This sequence comes from Neoceratodus forsteri, assembly GCA_016271365.2. Classification (NCBI taxonomy): domain Eukaryota; kingdom Metazoa; phylum Chordata; order Ceratodontiformes; family Ceratodontidae; genus Neoceratodus; species Neoceratodus forsteri. The sequence continues at coordinate 362,779,679 of CM057449.1, read as the reverse complement.
AGGTCCGGGCATATTGGAAGACTACTCAGGAGCCTGTTGCTGAGACTGAGATCATCTTGATACCAGAACTGGAGTGGCCAGACTGGGGCTACCAGGATCACCTGTGCCTTGTCCCTCCTCACCTTGGGGAGCACCCTCTGAATCAACGGAAATGGAGGGAAGGCACAGAAGAGGCCTGGGGTTCATGGCCTTAAGAAGGCATCCCCCTGCAGTGATCCCCACGGGGGGGGGGGCGCGGGCAGGCATGAAACAGCCCCAGCTTGGTGTTTTCCCTTGGGGCAAACAGGTCCACCATCTGTTTGCCCCAGCAGGAGAACAGGCTGTAAGCTACCTCTGGATGTAGAGACCACTTGTGGGATGTCTCACCTATGCGGCTGAGGGCATCCGCCAGTTGATTTGAGGCTCCTGCCACATGGATGACTGGGAGATCTGCCTCTAGTCGGCTCACAAGTGTCCAGATGCGGAGCGCTTCCCTGCACAGCAGCCGGGAGTGGGTGCCGCCCTGGTTGTTGATGTAGTACACAGTCGTGATATTGTCAGTCTGGACTTTAACCACCTGACCCTGAAACTGTTGAGCGAATGCTGTCAGTGCCAATCTGACCATTCTGAGCTCCAACAGGTTGATGTGGTAATGGGACTATCTGGGGGTCCAGAACCCATGGGCCCTGTTGTCCTGTATGTGGGCTCCCCAGCCCATGAGAGGCATTAGTTGTGAGAACGACTGTCTGTTCAGGGTGGACAAATGGGATCCCTTCCTGCAACCGGTCTAGGACAGTCCACCACTGGACAGCGTCCCACATCTTCTGGGTCTCAGTGATCAGCTGGTCGAAATGACCTAGGCGCCAAATCCACTGGGTGGCCAGCTCCCACTGAAGGGGGTGCATATGCCACCTGCCCCAACAGATCATGGTAGTGCAGGCCGCCATGTAACCCAGAAGGTGCAGAAAGTCCCGGGCAGGGCACAATTGTCCAAAGGAGGAGAACACCTCCACCCTGTCAGCCGGGAGCCGAGCTCTGGCTCGGCGAGAGTCAAGTTCTGCCCAGATGAAGCACATCACCCAAGAATGCATGAACTCCGACTTGGTCTCAATGATCAGGAGGCCAAGTTGAGAGCAGGTCTGGTGGGCCAGGTCCCTGGACCTCTCCAGCTCTTGCTGGGTGGAACCTGCTTAGAGCCAATCGTCGAGGTAAGGGTATACCCTGACCCCATAATGCCTGAGGTGGGCTGCCACCACTGCCATGCATTTGATGAGGACCCATGGGGTCGATGACAGGCTGAATGGCATGGCTCGGAACTTGTAAAGGGTTCCCTCTGCTCTGAAATGGAGAAACAGCTACTGAGACAGATGGATTAGGACGTGAAAGAATGCGTCCTGAAGATCCAGTGATGGTATGATCTGGGACAGAGTAACCATCCGAAAGGTGCACGGCCTGAGATACTGATTCAGGTCGTGCAGCTCTAGAATGGGGCGCTAGCTCCCCGTCTGCTTCAGGATCAGGAAGTACCTGGAAATGAGCCCTGGGTTGACTGGAGGATCTCCCACTTGGGACCACTGCCTCCTCGAATAGGAGCTGGGCTATGTCGTCTCTCAAACACGACTGAGTGTTGGCTGATATGCTCTCCTCCCGTGGGGTGCGGACTCGGCTGTGTGGGTACTGCTCGAATTCTAGAGCCAGACCCTGGCTGACCATTTCTAAGACCCACCTGTCCATGGTAACAGTGGACCAGGCGGAAAGGAAGTGGCGGAGCAGACCTCCCATGGGAGGACCCAGAGCTGGCATGACGGGAATAGGGGTGGCCACCCCTATCCAGTCATTGGGCAGGCTTGGAGGAAGAGGGTCCAGGGCCTGAACTGCAACCTCCTCTAGGAAGGTCCAGGCTTGGGCTGGGGGGTGCTGATGCTGTGCTCCCTGAAAGGAGGACTGTTGGGCAGCAGTAGCAGAGTGCCAAAAAAGGCTTCTTCTGCTGCTGCTTCTTAGGGCCAGAAGTGCTTTGAGCAGAAGCAGCAGAGTCCAAGGTGGCACTGGACCGTTCGATTTGCTGAAAGTGACCATCCAAACCTGGACCGAAGAGATTAGTGTCCAGGAAAGGAACCTCAGCAAGTTTGTTCTGGGCATCCACCGTTAAGGTGGAAAGCCTCAGCCAAGCCCTGCAGCGTGAGAACCACGGCTGCCACCGAATGGGCACATGAGTCCCCAGTGTCCAGAGTCATCTGAAGCTGCTGTCTGGCAATGGCACAGCCTTGGTCCCGGACCTGCTTGACCATAGACTGAAGGTCTGCAGGGAGATGCGGGAGAACTTTGTCCAAGGATCCTAGAAGGGCATGGGAGAAGAGCGCCATGACGACGTCCGAGCTTGCCTGACGAAGGCCTAAAGAAGAGGCCACATAGACCTTCCTGGCAGAGTGGTCCAGTTTCTTGGATTCCTTGTCCAGGGGTCCATCTGTGCCAGCAGAACTGCCTGTATGTCCGAGCACAGAGGTGGTCACAAGGCTCTCGGCCGAGGGATGTTCTGTGAACCCCGAGAGGGACTCCATGGGCACCACATACTTGCGGGCCATCCAGGCAGACTACTCTGGGCAGGAGGCTGTCAAAGCTCCAAGGCCAGGTCAATAATTGTTTTGGCCACTGGAAAGGCTTCCATCAGGGTATCCCCTCTCTTGAGAAGGTCAGCAAGAGGATACTTCCCCGTTTTGTGGATTGGTTCCAGGGGCATCCCCGTGGATTCGGATACAAGGCGGAGAATCCCATGAAAGGATGAAGGGCCTTCCTTTGTCAACAGATCACCGGCCGACTTGTCATCCCGCGGTTGAGTGTGAAGGTCGGTGTTGGCTGAATCAGAGGTATCTGGATACAAAGTCGGCTGCCAAGGTCGCCCTCAACGTGCCTGGGGTGAGCAGGCGTGAGGGTGACCAAGATCCTGTGAGGAAGACCCAGGGTTGACTGAGCTTCCTTCATAGGAGCTCCTCCCAAAGGCTGCTTAGGCAGCGGTTCCACAACAAAAATTGGTGGAGAGACAGATATCGGCCGAACTGGAGTGGGTTTAGCCAGCTCCACTGGCGGGGGAACCAATTCCACCGCTTCCAGGTGTCTGCTTTGGCCTAGGAGGCAAAAACCAAGTAATGGCCAAAGTAGAGACCGTGGTCAGCTTCTACCCGGACAGGATCAGTTGCTGCCACTTCAGATCCTTTTAGCGTCTGCAGAGTTTCCGTCAACGCCTCTCCTCATCCAAGGAGGACGAGGACGACCGATGGAATCGCCTTTTTGGAGCGCTTGAGCGCCTTCTTCGGCCACTCTGTCGAGGGGGGTCAGAGATCTTTACCTGGATTGGACTGGCAGAGTTGGTCACTTGGGAGACACTGGTGGGATCGGTGACTTCCTGGATCAGGGACCGGTTCCTCGATGGGATCCCCTCGTCAGGAAAAGACAGGACTGGAGTCCTATTGAAAGGGTTGTCAACTGGAACGGGCGGCAATGGATTGATGGAATCGAGAACAATCTCAACCTAGTCGATCAAGACCTCTGTCGACTGGCCAGATGGCAAGACAGAGAAGTCAGCGGCCGAGGAGGCAATTTCGACCGAAGGTCGAAACTGCCGGCTCCTGGGACCGAAATCTCTCACAATCCCAAGAGCATCTTTCCCAAGACGAAGACAGATTTAGAGCCTTATCCCTCTTACGGGACTGGAACTGGGAGGAGTGAAAGACCGCTGGTCCCTTGCCCTTAATGGGGACAGAGTGGCACAACTCTCAAAAGGAACCTGAAAAGGTAGAGCCCAAGTTGAGAGGAACGAAAAATGATCAAGAGAAGGACTCTGCGGCCCGTGCTGCTACTTCTTCAAATGCTTACATTTTCTGCAGCTGTCCAGTGGATCCCACAGCTGCAGAGACCACCCACTGGGCCTCTCTAGATTTCACCGGAGGATTCAGTTTTTCGGGCCTGCCCAATTTGAGGCGCGAGACACGATCGTTGAGGACGTTCGGGTGAAAAGCGAGGCACATCTGACAAGTTTTAGTGTCATGGCCGACACCCAGACAAATGCACGCAGTAAGCGGATCAGTGCGCAACATTTGTTTGGGCTACACGGGCACCGGTGAAATCCAGGGGAAGATCTATCTTCCATGATGGAACGATGAGAACCACCATCGCTAACTCGAACAAGTCGAAGTTTTGGAATAATCAAAGGTTTTGCAGCCAGGGCCTACAAAAAGCGAGAACAAAGAGAAGGCAACCTGAATCTTCCAGCGGAAAGGAAGGTCTGGTGTCATGGGGTGGAGCTGAGGGTTATACCATCTGGGTGGGTGGAGCCAGCTTGAAGACCTTCCAGCGATCCTTAAAGGGGAAAGGGACATGCCAAGAAGTGTGAACAGCATATCCACATCCCTAGAAAGGGGACATTTAACCAGGAAAGGCACACTAAGCCAGAGCTGGTTTCCAGGTGCATGCAACCTGACAGCACAAGAAGTTAAGTGACTTGCTCAGGGTTACACAGTATGCAAGTGGGGGCTGATGGGATTCAAACCCAGGTTTCCAGGGTTACAGCTCAGTGCCCTTAACCACTATGCTATACTGCCTCCAATGTCTAATAATGTCTGCCAATGAATAAATGTCTAAAATTAGCAGAAGTGCAGGGTAGAGTTACAAACTGGGGGGTACAGGGGCAGGAGCGCATATTTTGGGAGAGCTGCAAATGTTGGGCATAACTTCTGGAAAAGGTAGATACACTAATTTTATAAGGCTGGCAGAACACCAGAAAAAGGGGTAAATCAGAGTATAATACAGAAGTAGAAAACTGCATTTGGGTCCAACGGGAAAATTGAGAACATTTACATTTTAGGAGACTGATGGGTTTGAGTACCCCAGCTCTAGCTTAATGTTGTCCAAACATGTTATGGTTAGCCTGGTAAAGGTGGTAGGTATTTATCCCTGGTGTGCTGGTATTCCATGGACACCTCCCCTCCCAAATCTACTGGAAGCAAAGGCAAATTATTTGTCATTTTACAATCTGATATACTATACGAGTGTGTTAAAGACAGGATGATGAGAAAAGTGAGTTCATACGTTTAAAGGACACTCACCCAAGATTCCACCAGTTGGTCAGAAAATGTCTGGAGAATCTGTGTGAATCAAATAAGAAAGGCAATAAATTAACATTTATGCACAAGACTTGATAATTCCAGTATTTTACTGACAGTACAGGTTGCCTGAATTTTGGAGGGTGGGGGAGATTATTAAAATATATTTACAGTTGCTCTCCAATGTAATGTCCTGCTGTCAGGATTTTAATACTCTCTGCTTGAGGAATATTGGAGATTTAAACATCAAGTTCCCATCATGTCAGCAGCTTGAGAGTTTGCAATACACCATGGTGTATAGAGACGTGAAGATCATATTGTCAGCCTTGGTAGATGTACCCATCATGTGATCTTTTACAGTCGGAAGGTGCTTGTATACATTGTGTACAAGTATTTTTTTATTGTTCGACAAAAGTCTTCATAGTTTTAAAAGTCATAATCCAATAAAATATCCATACCCTGGTTTAGATTCCACCAGTATTAATAATTTTAGTACAAAAATATATAATGTGCAATTGATACCTAGATAGTTCAGTTTATCAAGAAAAATCAATGTAAACTCAAACACCATTTAGAACATTCATGTGCAACAGTTTAGCCCCTGCAAAATACGTTCATCAATATAAAGACAGCCTAAATGGAATTTGACAGATGCAAGGTTTTTAAGTAACCAGTTAACCTATGTAATGCTACAATCTGAGGCTGAAAATAAGGCAATCACTAACTGGTCAATAGGAAACCTAAAGTCCAAGATTTCTCCTAACCATTTCCTACTCCCTCCTCCCACCCCACATATTTTGGGCAAATAGGGTAACGTTTTTTTTCCCTCCCTCCTTGTGGCATGTCCTCCCTCATCATCCACCAGCCTACCAGACTCTGGGTCCTTCGGGGGCTTGTAGCACCATGCACGCACCGGCAGATCCCCTGAGCCGGTCCAGAGGCATCATCCTCGGCTGACCCCCACATTTTGCTCAGTTATCTCCCATGGACCTAACTCCCGAGACCCCTGGAAGTGGTAGCACATGCACGTGGAGGCGCATATGCGCACCACAGCTCCAGATGGGGCCTCCTCCTCCCTCCCCCGAGCAGTTACGCCAAAGGTCCTCAGAGAGGCGCCGCTTCTATGGCCTCCACCAGAGGGTGGCCAAGCTCAGATGGCCTGCTACCCCAAACCCGAGGTAGAGAGCTGCCTGCTGGCAGCCTGCTCCAGACCTGTCTCCTCCCCCCCCCAGCCGACCTCAGATGACCCAGGCTCGTTCCCGAACCCAGGTCGCCGGTGTGGCGTCCAGCGCCTCAACCCTCAGTGCCACCGGGCTGGCAGGGTAACACGTTTTAAGTCCTCACACTGTAAATTACATTGAAAGTAGGGGCCTGAAATGCCTTATGTGGATTGCTGAAAAAAAAAAAAAAAAATATTATATATACACACACACACACACACACACACACACACACACACACACACACACAGTATAATTGGCAGCATACAATTCAAATCGAAATCTGGATATCAAACATCTTGACTGAGTTGGAGAGATATCAAATAGGGTTCTAGCTCACGTAGCGATTTAATTTTCGTATACCTTCTATAATGTTTAAGTGTGGTCAGTCGTTTTAGATATTTATAGCTATATCCCTGATTCTCCTTTTAATCTGTATTTTCATATCCTCCATGGGTTGAATACAACCACCTCTCCTCCTTGGTAAACACCCAACTTGGGATTCTCTATAGGCACAGACACTGCCTCCCCTCCCAGGCCCTACGGCTGGCAGTAACTAGCTCAGTCCTATCACTGGTCGATTACTGGATAATCTACTGGACGGCTGACCCCACAGCCCTTAACCGCATCAATCTTGCCCTCAATAAAGCCTGCCGACTGGTCACAGAAAGTGATGGACTAACCCACACTTGCGACCTCTACAAACAAGCAGACTGGTTGACCTTCAAAGGGAGGCTAAAATATCACACTTGTCTCCAAGCCAAAAAGGTACTCACGAAGCTTGCTCCCACTGGCCTACACTCCCTCATCCAACCAAACCCTCACAGGAGCACCCCTAGGTACCAGGCAAGCACACCCCTCTTAGTCCCCCACTGCAGGACCACACTATGACAAAGGTCAACTATCGGGCTCCTGTCTGGCTTAATGAACTGCCCTCTCCCATCTAACTGGCCACTAGTCTAGGCCAATTTAAAAACGGAATTAAGAGATATCTCATTGACTCCGAGACATGTGGCTGCTACTAACTCACTCCACCTCGACGACCCAGGGTCTATAATCAACCCTAGAGAGACAAACCAATGTTTGATGTAATCATGTAACGTCCTAATGTATTATTCTACTGAACAAGGTTTGTTCAAATTATCTTAAAGAAATATGTCTTTGTACTGACGAGGAGCCTTTGCAAAAGAGTCCGACTCAAAGGATTGTAATTCCGAAACTTAATAAAATTAATCTCATACAGCAAGCTCCCTAGTCCATACGAACACTTTTTTTTTTTTTTTAAACTAGTAACAGTAATGGAAAGGAAAATCCTCTGTCACAGTACATTATTTGTTCTTCCAGACACCATCTAGGGATACGCAAGTCAGCCATTAAAAAAAGCTTAAGAAGAAATTGTAATTGCTTTTCTCATGCCAGAGTCGTGATAGAAAATTGACTAAGTTCTAATCTCAACATTTTTGCTGGTACTGACTGGGGAACCATCAATAGATGACAGTAAATTCTAGTCATCGTGACTTCTAAAGGATTTACATTAGATGTTGCCCAAATTTCAGCCACATAAAGAATGCTAGTTTTAATTTTTGCATTCATCACTGTTAAAGGTCCCATTATTGATCCCTTGCCCAATTTGGCATTAAATATCCTGAAGGCATTAAAAGCATTTTTAAGTCTCGTTTGAAGAAGAGTTAAAATACAGGTTACTCACCTGTAACAGGAGTTCTAGGAATGGTATATGTTGTTCATCCACACTCATTGGCAGTATCCTTGCCGCTTTAAATCTTGCCGGAAGGTCTTCAAGCTTGCTCCTCCACCACCGGGTGGTATAACTCGCTCACTCCCCATGGCCTGATCTGGCCGCTGGAAGCTCAGGTTGTGCTGCCGGAGAAGGTAGTCGTAGTGGATGAACAACATATACCATTCCTAGAACTCCTGTTACAGGTGAGTAACCTGTATTCTAGGGACATGATATGTTGTTCATCCACACTCATTGGCAGACTCTAGCAGTTCTCCGGGAGGAGGGAGGCAAGACGACACCCCCATATACTTACTTGGGAAAGAGAGACTGGAGAACCGAGGCCCCAAACCAGCATCCCGCGTGACTCAAGGTCGATGTGGTAATGGGTAATGAAGGTGTTTGCTGACTTCAGGTAGCAGCCCTGCAGATTTCCTGGATAGGGCGCCCTGAAGCAGCCACTGCTGCAGCAGTATGGGGGTAGAATGAGCTCTTATCCTCTGGGAGGCTCCATGCCCGCCAACTTATAGCAGAGATCTATGAGGAGGTTACCCACCTGCTTATCGTCCGCTTGGCTGCCAGGTCTGCCAGATACGGCTTCAAGCGTAGGTGACAAACAGCTGCGAACCTCTCCCGAATTTCAGCCCGTGCGCTCCTTATAATAAGCGGCGCCTTCTAGGGTCAGAGTATGGAGCTCATATTCGGCCTCGAGGTGTGATTGGGGTAGAACACCGGCAGAGTCAACACCTGGTTAAGGTGAAACTCCGGCACCTTCTCGGAAGGAATTTCGGTGGGGCGCAGACAACCTTGTCCCTGTGGAAGACTAGGGTAGGAGACTCATGGAAAGCGCCTGGAGCCTCCCATCCTTCTGGCTGACGGATAGCCACCAAGAAGGCGGTCTTCCACGACAGGTGAGAGAGAGCACACTGTGCATAGGTTCGAATGGCTTGCCCATGAGCTTTGCCAGTACCAGCAGTAGATCCCACGGAGGTGGGGGGTTCCCTTTATGCGAGGGAAATGTGATCAAGGCCTTGAAAAGCGCCAGACCACCTTTCTCTCCTCGCGCATCGACTGCTTCCCGCCCGCGCCTGCAAGCAGAGATGGCTGCCAGGTGAAACCCTTAGGGTCGTCGACCTAAGCCCTTGACTAGAAAGGGACCATAAATAGTCCAAGATGCTTGCCAAGGAACAGGAGGAAGGGTCCAAGCCTGTTCTGACACCAAAATGGAAAACTTTTCCATTTGAAGGCATAGCATTTTCTGGTCGACTTACGGGACGCCTCAACTACATTGAGGACCCCGAAAGACCCAAAGCCTGGAATCCGCCGCTAGGAACCAGGCCGTCAGGTGCAGGGATTGAAGGTCCGGATGGAACACTCCCTGATTGACTGAGAGCAGGTCCGGGCGAGCTGGAAGCTGTCATGAGTCCTGGAGCTGAGACTGAGGAGATCTGGTACCAGAACTGGCGAGCCAGTCTGTGCTAATAGACTACCCGCGCCTTGTCCCTCCTCGCCTTGAGAAGCACCTTGTGGATCAAGGGAAATGGGGGAAAGGCGTAAAGAGGCCCGGGGTCCATTGCCTCGAGAAGGCATCCCCTGCAGCGAGCCCCGCTGAGGGGGCGGGCATGGAACAGACTCAGCCTGCCTCCGTGGAGGCAAACAGGTCCACCTTGAGGTGTGCCCCAAAGGGAGAACAGATGCTGTACTACCTCCGGTAGGAGAGACCACTCTGTGGGATGCAGCCCCTATCCGGCCCAGGGCACGGCCAGGGTGCTGGAGGCCCTGCCACGTGAATGGCTAGGAGATCCCACCAGGCTGCACGAGTGACCAAATGCGGAGAGCTTCCTTGCATAGAAGCATGGAGCGCCCCGCCCTGGGCGGTTTAGATAGTACATGGTCGTGGTATTGTCCCCGCCTGACTCGGACCACTTGACCCGGAGGAACGGAGCAAAGGCGGTGAGGCTAGGCGGACCGCCGGAGCTCCAGCAGGTTGATGTGGCATCGACTCGCGAGGACCAGAGGCCATGAGCCCGTGTTCCCTGTGATGGGCACCCCAACCCATCAGAGAGGCATCGGTCGTACAGAGAGACCGCCGGTGGGCGGACGTGAACGGATGCCCTCCTGCAATTGATCTGGAACGTGTCCACCACTGGAGAGCATTCCATCCCCTGTGTCACCGACAAGCTTGGTCCAAGGGATCGTAGCGCAGACCACTGGCTGGGCCAGTCCTCACTGAAGTGACGATGTTCCAGGGCCCAACGGACCACGCTGGTACAGGCCGCCATGAGACCCAGGAGGCGCAGGGTCCCGGGCAGGGCGCATTGCCCAACCAGAAATGATCGGGCAAAGGAGGAAAGAACCCTCGGCCCTGTCCGCCGGGAGCCGCGCTTGGCTCAAGAGAGTCGAGCTGCGCCTGATGAATAAAATCACCTGCTTCGCCTCGAGTTCGACTTGGCCTGGCTGGACAAGGAGGCCCAGTTGAGAGCAGACCTGGAGGCCAGATCTCTGGACCACTCCGCCTCCTTCCTGGAGGTGAGCTGCTATCAGCCAGTCGCCCAGGTAAGGGTACACCGGGACCCTCGGCGCCAAGAGGGAATGCTGTCACCACTGCCATGCATTTGGTGAAGACCTGGGAGCTGAGACAAGCCAAGGGCATGGCTTGAATCAAGAGAGATCCTTCCGCTCGGAAGCGAAGGAATCTCTGGTGAGATCGGACGGATAGGGACGTGAAAAACGCTGCGCCCTGCAAGTCCAGAGAGCAGAACCACACGCCTCGCTCCAAGATGGTATTATCTGAGCCAGAGTGACCAATCCTGAAGGTTCGGACCTTAGGGAACTTGTTTAGGTCGTGTAGGTCGAGAATGGGGCGCCAGCCCCGGTCTGCTGGAACCAGGAAGTACCTGGACACAAACCCTGGGTCTGAAGGAGGGTCCACCACCTCTTACCACCTCCTTCTGGAGGAGGAGGAGGATGTCGGCCCGGGACGAGCCGCCAGTGAGGCTGGGGATCCCGGCCCCGAGGGGCCATTTGCCCCGCGGGTGGTGTGCCTGCCTCACCCAGAGGCAGGCTCTTCCCACCTCCAAGACCCACCTGTCCGTGGTAACAGCGGACCAGGCGGACGGAAGTGCCGGATTCGCCTCTACTGGGGACCCAGGGTGGTGACGGGATGGGGCGACACCCTCAGCCCTGGCCACTGGGCAGGCTTGGAGGAGGGACTGCCGAGGGACCTCCTGGGCCTTCCTCCTGCCTCCTGTTAGAGGAAGCCGGTGGCTGGGTTTGGGATGCCAAGGCCGAGCCTGCTGGCCCTGAGCGTTTGGGCCGGGCGCGTCGAGGCTGAGAAGGACGAAAGGGCTTAGGTTGTGGTTTGGCGGCCTTGTCCTTCTGAGCTGGAAGAGACCGAGTCCAAGGTGGCATTGGACTTCTCGATCCTCTGCAGGTGACCTTCCACCCCAGGGTCAAGAGGTCAGTCCTCAAAAGGAACATCCGCCAACTTGTGCTGGGTATCCAAGTAAAGGTGGATATCCTCAGCTAGCTCGCCGGACGAGCAGCCACCGCGTCCGCCACCGATCTGGCACATGAGTCCCTACATCCAAAGCAGTCTAGAGCTGTTTGGCCACTGCCCTGCTCCTGGTCCCGCACTGCTTAACCGTAGTCTGCAGATCGGGCGGAAGATGAGGGATGACCTCATCCAGGAGCCCAACAGGGCATGAGAAAATGTGCCATGAGGACGGGCGAACTGGCCTGACGGAGGCCGAGAGAGGACGCAGCGTAGACTTTCGCCCGACATAGTCCACTTCTGGACTCCCTTGTCAGGAGGTTTGTCCGACATCCCTGGCTGCCGGGCGCGGCCGGAAAACGCTGTCGGTAAATCAACCCCTCAGCAGAGGGGTGTTCCAAAAACCGGACAAGGAACCGGACCGCGATACTTGGCCATCCTGGTCAAGGCGCAGGGCAGGAAGCAGGGCGCTGCCAAAGTTCCAGTGCTGACCCACTATGGCCTCGGCCACCGGAAAGGCCTCCGCCGGAGAACTCGTCCAGAATCTCCGTGAGGGGATACCTGGCCTGCTTGGAACGGGTTCGAGCTCCATCCCGTAGACTCCGAGATGAGCCAAGCAGTTCCTAGGAAGGACGACGGGCTATCGCCCATTGGCTGACTCTCCTGAAGACTCCAAGTCCAGTCGCTGGAGAAGAAGGAGGAATCATCTTCGGACTCGGAAGAGTCCTCGAAGAGCTGCCTTGGCCTGAGCCACCCTTCACCTGCCGAGTCGTGGTCGAGTGAGGGTAACTGACAGCCGATGGGGTAAACCTCTTAGCCGACCGAGAATCCTTGGTCGGAGCCCCAATTGGTGGCTGTGGGAGGCGGAGGTTCCACCGCAATCGTGGAGCAGCTGGTTTGGCCGAACAACCGCCTGGGTATAGGCCTCGGCAAGTCGAGGGGTTGTGTCGGCTGCCCGTGACAGTTACTTAATGGCCGGGAAGGCGCCGAGTCGCTTATTCCTTCGCCAGGAGGAGCTTTCGCCGCAACATAAGGTCCTCGCATCATCGACGTAATTTTACGCCAAGCCTCCTCATCCGAGGAGGAGGACGAGACGACGCGCACGCGCTTACATGGCAATGCCGAGACCGAGACCGCTTATGACGGTGGGAACGGCTGGACCGCGAAGAGGTCCGAGACCGAGACCGAGAGTCCCGGAATTTCCGGGGTCGGTGCAGGGAGGTGTCGGCCGGAACCGACACTCCCTTCGGCTCGGAAGGTCCATCCGAGGGCTCCGGAACCGGAGGCACAGGCGAGCCCACGGATCCTCAACTCCTCCTGGGGAACCGGGAGAGGGAATCTCGCCTAAGGCGACAGCCCGTCTAATGGGTCGAGAAAATCTCGACTTCATCAGTGGGAGTCTCGGTCAACTGACCTGACGGGGACACCGTGAGGCCAGTGGCCGAAGCCGAGCGGTCGACCGAAAGCCGACGGTCGACACGGCCCGGGAGAGGGACCTTTCCGCCCCAAGAGCGTCGACGGAGGGACTTACCTTGTCCTCTTTTTGGACCGAGAAAGGTCCAGCAGACGCAGGCCCTTCCTTTAGTGGAGAGGACAGACAAAGCTCCTTAAAGGAAGCCGTGTAGGAAGAACCCAGAGAGGCGGGATAAGTGCCGCTGCCGAGGAAGATACGGCCCGCGCGCCTCCTCTTCGAGGGCACCATCCGCCGAAAGCTGATCCGCCGAAATACCGCCGTGGACACCGCTTAACCGGGCCTCCTTGGACTTCACTGAGGGAACGCCTTCCTGGACGTGCCCAGCTGCAATCGGGCAGCACGGTCTTCGAGGACGAGGGCCGAGAAAGATGAGCACAGGTCCAAGCCTGCGGGTCGTGCTCAAGGCCTAGCAGTAGACACACGTGAGTGTGGATCCGTCTGAGACATCTTCACCCGCATGGGCATCTCTCAAACTGAAAGTCGATTTATCCATCGCAGCCGCGAGGGATCAAGGATCGAAGTCTTTTGCAAAATATTATTTTAAATCCAAACGGAGAAATAGGAATCAGCTCATCAAACGCAGAGCGTTAAGGAGGGAACCTGAGCTCGCCGTAAGGAAGATCTACGCCATGGGGCGGAGCCGAGAGTTATACCACCCGGGTGGGTGGGAGGAGCAAGCTTGAAGACCTTCCGGCAAGATTTAAAGCGGCAAGGATACTGCCAATGAGTGTGGATGAACAACATATCCATGTCCCTAGAATGATTATTCCATGACAGGTTTTGCGCAAATCATATACCCAGATAATAATGATATTTCTCTGGATCAATCGTTTTGTGATTATAAATGCATAATGGTCTTCTTGATAAATTACCAAAAACGATCATTTTTGTCTTCTGTAAACTGACAATTTTTTGATATTACAAAAGTCTGTGAATAAGTTTAATTTCTTCTGAAGACCCAAAAGAGAAGTTGATAGCAACACCATGTCATCAGCGTAGGCCAGACATGATATCTTTTTATCTAAGATTTTTGCAGAATGAAAATCTGTATGCTCTAGTACTATAATTTAATGTAAAGATTACACAGTTGAGGGACAAGAGACAATCCTGCCTAACCCCTCTATTAGTAAAAATAGTGGAAGTCAAGACTCTTATACTTGAATTGTACTTGAGTCCAAGTATCTTGATGTAATCTTATCAGGACATCCAATAATGAGGGATCACTATTGTACTCCATTTATTTATGCCATAACATATTTCTACTTACACTACCACAAGTAGCCACTAGGTCTACAAAGCAGCAAAATTATTTAGTTTTCCTAACCCTGCCATATTTACATGTCAGGTGCGATAGTACAAAATGCTGGTTTGACCACGTCTGAAACCATTTTGAAATTCACTAAATAGTTCTTTCTTTCTCATCAATCCATTTCTGAAGTTTCTGCAATATTACCCTGGCAAAGAATTTTTCAGATGAATCTGTAAGATTAATTGGACTGTACAGCTTTGGATCCAACGGGTCACCCCTTTTTGACTAGAGGGGATATTTTATACTCCCTTTCCAACTGTTCAACAGTTTTGAACAAGGCCTAGACTTTCCAGCGATTTATTTTTTTAAATAGTTAGCCACCAACTAGAAAATGTCTTAAAGATGTCAGCAATTTTAAGATCTGGGCCTGGAGCTTTATTTGAAGAAATTAATAAAGCTTTCCATATTTCTTCTTCAGTAATATAAATGGGTGTAGGGAAGGAGGAGCAAATAAATTTCTGTAATGAAGGCATATTATTGTCATATCTTTCGTCTTCCAAAAAATATGATGTAAAATATCTTTCCCAGCTATTTGGAGGAATATAAGCATCAAGTACATTAGTGTAGTTTATACCCTTTACTTACAAGCATCTAAAATGATTTAACATTACATGTTTTTTATTTTCATTATGATCCTGGCACAGATGAGAGATGGATCTCTCTGAACCCTTGAGGCAAGCCTCAATGGCAGTGGTCAAACCACTTTTAAATTAAAATATCTTCAAAATATGAAAAAAAATCAAAAATGAAACCCCTGGTCTAAAATCTGCATATGTATATCTGTTCGCTCAGACACGATCAATGCTCTATGGGCAGATTTCCAGTTTTTTTGACCAAGTGTCAAAACCTACTGGCAGAGAACAGTATCAATAGCATGGCGGTAGTATGCAGTACTTACCACACCAGTGCTCCAAGTTTGCACACTAAGCACAGAACAGACTGGCTGGCAGCAGGGAGGAGCCTGGTTCCCAGAAGGCACGGCCTCCCCTCCTCCAGGAGGGTTGGTAGAGACTACTGTTTAATACCATCATCTGGGTGACGACAGGTGGCAATGCAGTTGGAGTACTGTATGTTAGCATGGGGTTCAACTTCATTATCCTCATCCATATAAAGCTTCTCCCAAAACTGGGTGCCTATTATCACAAGTCTCTCTCCCCCAACCCCGTCTACAGGAGAAGAAACAGTAAGCACCAAGGCATCACAGCCTCTCAATTTATACTTTGCTCACTGGCTGTTTACGGCAGCACAGCAGATTGCATCTGGCTGGTCATGCAGATTCCCAAGCAGGGATTTGTTGTAACCAAACATCCTACCATGTCCCATGACTGATAGAGCTGGACTGCAGCAATGGGAGATTCAATAGCTTACAGTGCATGTCAGAGTTTTTAGAAGCTCCAATCAGCTATTTGACAGTTCTGCTGTTCTCCCAGGGTTAACGTACAGTCCTCTGTAACTGTACTTAACCCCTGGAAAGTGGAACCAGCAAACATCAGAGCTTACAAAAAACAATATGCACTATGGAATACTGAATCTCCCATGGCTGTATGCTGAAGTGCAGAGTTGCTCTTCAACGACAGGTGCACATGTTTTAGAATAGTTGTAAGAAAGGGGTTACAGTTTTATGGAGGTAGAAGTAAATATTTTTGTGGGATTATACGTTGGGAAGACAACTACATTTTTGGTAAGTTGTGTAACTATACAAATCCAGTAACAAGTGCATCCCTTTCTGAACAATATTCCAGTGTGCAGTTTGGGGCTGGAAAGCAGAGCACAGTACATAAAAAAAAAATATCAAAAGACCAGCCACACTTCAAAGTAAAAGTTTCAGTTGTTCTATTTCATATGCTTATCAAATAAGATCCCCTGAGCACACCCAACTTTCTGCCATTCGTAGGCTTCTTCAAAGGCTAGGATCTGTGTGTAAATGCATAAACAGGTTACTCACCAGTAACAGTAGTTCAAGGAGTGGTATATGTTGCTCATCCACACTTGTTGGCAGCTAGCCTTTCCCTTTAAGGGTTGCCAGAACGTCTTCAAGCCGGCTCCTTCCACCCACCTGGGTGGCAAAACTCTCGGCTCCACCCCATGATGCCAGATCTAGCCCGATGGAAGCAGAGGTGTGTCGAAGCCGGGTAGGTCAGGTGGGTCAGTGTGGATGAACATACCACTCCTAGAACTACTGTTACAGGTGAGTAACCTGTTTTTCCAGGGATGTGGATATATTGTTCTAGCTACACTTGTTGACAGACTCCTAACAGTTCTCTGGGAGGAGGGCGGCAAGGCGCACACCCCTTAGGGAACCAGGACTGGAGAACTGAGGCCCCAAAACCAGCATCTCTGCATGACTTGAGGTTGATGTGTTAATGAGAAATTAAGGTGTACATGTGAAGACTTCCAGATAGTCCTGCAGATTTCCTGGATAGGAACGTCCCTAGAAGCAGCCAGCGATGCAGTGGTATGGCGGCTGGAATGAGACCTTAGCCCTACGGGAGGCTCCCTACCTGCCAACCTATAGCAGAGATCAATGCAGGAAGTGATCCACATGCCAATCATCCGCTTGGCTGCAGGTCTGCCAGCTGCGGCTTCAGCGTAGGTGACAAACAGCTGGTGAACTTCTCCCCAAACTTCCACCGTACGCTCTTTGTAGTAGGCGAGTGCTCATCTCAGGTCCAAGGTATGGAGCCTGTACTCTGCCGCCAAGGTGTAACTGGGGTAAAACACTGGCAGAGTCAACAACTGGTTAAGGTGAAACTCAAGACACCACCTTCGGAAGGAATTTCAGGTGGGGGCGCAGGACAACCTTCTCCCTGTGAAGACCAAGTAAGGAAATTCCACTGAGAGCACCTGGGGCTCCCCAGTCCTTCTGGCTGACGTGACAGCTACCAAGAAGTCAGTCTTCCATGACAAATGTGATATATCACACTTGTGTATAGGTTCGAATGGCTGGCCCATGAGCTTTGCCAAAACCAGCAGTAAATCCCATGGAGGTGGAGGTTCACGCACCGGAGGGGATATGTGATCTAGGCCCTTGAAAAAGTGCCAGACCACTTTCTCCTGCATCACCGCGCCTGGTAGGCAGAGACGGCTGCCAGGTGCACATTAAAGGTCGCTGACCGAAGCCCCAGCTGGCAGAGGGACCATAGATGGTGCAAAATGCTAGCCACTTGACAGGATGAAGGGTCCAACCCCTTGTCCTGGCACCAAATGGAAAATCTCTTCCATTTGAAGGCATAGCATTTTCTGGTTAATTCCTTACGGGATACGGGATGCCTCAACAACCGCGTGGACCTCGGAGAGACCCAAAGCCTGGAACTCTAGCCGCTCAGGAACCAGGCGGTCAGGTGCAGGAACTGAAGGTCCAGATGGAGTACCTTCCCCTGATTAACGGAGAGCAGGTGCAGGCATGCTAAAAGATGCCTCGGAAGCCTGGAGCTGAGGTGCAGGAGATCTGGGTACCAGAACTGGCGTGGCCAGTCTGGGGCTACCAGGATCACTTGCGCCTTGTCCCTCCTGGCCTTGATAAGCACTTCATGTATCAAGGAAAGTTGAGGGAAGGCACAGAAGAGGCAAACGCATCCCCCTGCAGTGAGCCCAGCTGAGGGGGGCAGGCATGAAACGGCCTCAGCTTCGCGCTCTCCCTGGAGGTGAACAGGTCCACCTGAGGGGTGTCCCAGTGGGAGAACAGATCTTGTACTACCTCCTGGTGGAGTGACCACATACGAGATGCCTCGCCTATCCAGCTGAGAGCATCAGCCAGCCGATTCGAGGCTCCTGCCACATGAAGTGGCTAAGAGATCCACATCCAGTCTGAGCACGAGGGTCCACATGCGGAGAGCTTCCTTGCACAGAGGCAAGGAGTGCATCCCGCCCTGTTTGTTTAGAGTGTCCACGGTCATGGTATTGACAGTCTGGACCTGGACCACTTGACCCCAAATGAACAGAGCAAAGGCAGTCAGGGTTAGCTGAACTGCACGGAGTACCAGCAGGTTGATATGGTATTGGGACTCCTGAGGGGACCAGAGCCTGCGGGCTCTGTGCTCCCCCAGATAGGCACCCCAACCCCCTCAGCGAGTGTTCAGTCATCAGGATGACCATCTGCTCAAGGCAAACAAATGGGATGCCTTCCTGCAAGTGAGCTGGGACCAGCCACCACTGGAGGCCGTCCCACATCCTCTGGGTCACAGTGACCAGCTGGTCCAGGTGACTCAAGTGCTGAAACCACTGGCTGGCCAGTTCCCATGGAAGGGAACGCCATATGCCAGCGGGCCCATTGGACCACGCTGATGCAGGCTGCCATGTAGCCCCAAAGGTGCAGGAAGACTTGGGCAGGGTGCAATTTCCCAATCAGAAATGGCTGGGCAAAGGAGGAGAGAACCTCTGCCCTGACTGCTGGGAGCAGAGCTCTGGCTCGGCAAGAGTCAAGCTCTGCCCCAGTGAACTGAATCACCTGCAAGGGCACGAGTTCTGACTTCGCCTCACTGATCAAGAGGCCAAGATCGAAGCAAGTCTGGAGGGCCAGATCCCTGGACCGCTTCCACCTCCTGCCTGGAGGGACATGCTATGAGCCAGTCATCCAGGTAGGGATAGACCCGGACCATTCAGCACCTCAGGAAAGCTGCCACCACTGCCAAGTATTTGGTGAAGACTCTGGGGGCTGATGAAAGGCTGAAGGGCATGGCCTGGAACTCAGAGGGTTCCCCTCAGCTCGGAAGAAGAAGAACCGTCAGTGGGACGGACAGATCGGGACGTGAAAGAATGCATCTTGAAGGTCCAGGGAGCAAAACCACATGCAATGCTCCAGGGATGGTATAATCTGAGTCAGCATTATCATCCGGAAGATGCTGGACTCAAGGAACCTATTCAGGTCGTGCAGATCGAGAATAGGGTGCCAGCCCTCCCTCCCACAAAGCCATTCTGGTACCAGGAAGTACCTGGAAACGAACCCTGGATCTGAAGGAGGGTTCGCAACTCTGCGTACCACCTCCTTGCGGAGGAGCCAAGCGATGTTATCTCATAGGGCTGACTGACTGCAGACACCAGATCCTCCCGTGGGGCGCAGGCTTGGCTTGGGGGGGACCTGCTTGAATTCCAGAGTCAGGCCCCGGCTGACCACTTCCAGCACCCAACAGTCCATGGTGATAATGGACCAGGCAGAAAGGAAGTGGCAGAGCCAGACCCCCATGGGAGGACCCAGGGGAGGTGTGACTGGGTTGAGGGTGGCAGCCCTCAACCAGTCACTAGGCAGGCTTAGAGGAGGAGGATCCGGCCAAGGGGCTGCCAGGACCCTTCCCCCCAGGCTTTCTGACCGATGAGGCCACTGACTTGGCCCGCGGTCGCCAGGTTTACACCTGCTAGCCTTGCTGCTGGTGCTGCTGGGCTGGTCTGGCCGCAGGCACAGAAGAGCGAAAGGGCTTGCACTTCTGGTACTTGGAGCCCTTGTCCTTCTGGGCAGATGTCAGAGTCCAGGGTGGCATTAGACTTCAATACGCTGGAGGTGGCCCTCCACACCAAGCCCGAACAAGTCGGTGCCCAAAAAGGGGATATCTGCCAACTTGTGTTGTGTCAGCCATGATGGTAGAGAACCTCAACCAAGCCCTACGGCGCATAGCTACTGCGGCTGCTACCGAACGGGCACTAGAGTCACCAATGTCCAGAGCAGTCTGGAGTTGTTGCTTCGCCACTACCCTTCCCTGGTTCCCGACCTGCTTGACCATGGTCTGGAGGTCCACCAGAAGGTGAGGAATAACCTCGTCCAGGGAGCCCAAAAGGGTGTGGGAAAAGTGTGCCATCAACAAGGCCGAGCGAGAAAGCAGCGAATACCTTTTTCGCCGAATGATCCAATTTCTTGGATTCTTCAGCAGTCTGTCTGTCGCCTGTACTGCCCAAGCACCTAAAAACAGAGTCAGCCACCAGACCCTCAGCAGAGGGATGTTCAAAACCTGTGCTGGAGCCGGTTAGACTGCTGTATTTATGGGCCATCCGGCAGAGGTTGCAGGGCAAGATGCAGGATGCTGCCAGAGACCCAGAATTGGGCTAACAGTGGCCTCTGCCACAGGGAAGGCCTCTGTAGAACAGTCCCCTTTGTCTAGAATCCGTTAGGGGATATCTGGCCTGTTTCTGGACCGGTTCGAGCTCCATCCCCATGGATTCGGAAATGAGCCGAAGAATACCCATGAACGAGGTGGGTCCCTCGTCCATGGAAATGCCCCGCCAGAGGACTCCACGTTGATGGGACGAGAGTGCAACGAGGAGTCTTTGGACTCCCAAGGAATCTACTTAAAGTGGGTGTCCATCCAGTTGCCCTTGACCTGCCTTGGGCGATCGGGAGTGAGGGTAACAGACAGATGATGGGGCAACCCTTTTGCTGACAGAGAATCCTTGGCTAGGGCCCCAGATTTCGGCTATTCGGGTGGCAGCTCCACCACAATTGGAAGAGAAGCCTGCTTTGGCCGGGCCCGGCATCTCTGCAGGGGTGACTGTAGCAGGAGCCGACGGCTGTTCAGGCAACAGCCACTTGACAGCTGGGGTAGAAACCAGGGTTGGCTTCGTACCGGTCAAGACTAACTGTTGCCACATCAAATCTTCGTAGCGCCAATGCAACTTGCATCGGGGCCTCTCCTCAGAGGAAGACTAAGTAGAGTAGTGGTGGCGCTGCTTACCGAGATGATAGGAGTGAGATTGCCGGTAACAGTGAGATCTGACCAACCCGTTAGAGGAGGATCAAGACGTTGACTGTCGGGAGGGGACGTTGGAAGGAGCCAGGGATCCCCATGGCTCCTCCAGGTCAGGTTCCTGAGTGGTTGGGTTTGACCCAACAGACTGAGCCGACCTGTCCAAAGACACAGGAAACACTGGAGTCCGAAAGAGTTGTCGGCCTCGTCTGGCAACAACCTGTCAATCGGTTCGAGAAAAATCTTGGCTGCATCGGCAGGTGTCTCAGCCAACTGGTCTGATGGGAGTCCTGTGAAAATCAGCGGCCTTGGCCACGATTTTGACTGAAGTCAAAACTGGAGTCTCCTGGGAGCGGGACTGCTCCTGATCACAACAGCATTGACGTTGTCTTTTTTCCTAGACTCCTTGCGAGAGTGTGAAACATGCAACACAGAAGGGCCTTCTCCCTTACTCGAGAGAGACTGGCACAGCTCTTTGAAGGAAGCCAAATAAGTGGAGCCCAGCTGGAGCAGAATGAAGGGCAAAGCCTAAGAGGAACTAGTTGCAGCCTGGGCTGCCGCCTCCTCAAAAGGCCTTGAGCAGTTCAAGCTGCTCAGCAGACCCCACAGCCGCGGAGACCACCCAACTGGCATCCTTGGATTTAACTGACGGGCAACGCTTTCCTGGTCGCCCCAGCTGGAGTCCGGCAGTGCGGTATTCCAGAACCGTTGGGTTAAAGGACAGACAGAGATCGCAAACCTGCGGATTGTGGTTATGTCCTAGGCAGTACATGCATATGGCGTGAGGGTTGGTGAGAGACATCTTCTGTCCACAGGGGCACCAGTGGAACCCGGGAATGATTTTCTCTTCCATCGCAAAAGCGAGAGAAGCAGCAGTAGACTAAACTCAAAATGCAGGCTACTCACCTAGGAGTAGTATATGTTGTTCATCCACACTGTCTGGCAGGTTCCTTGCCACTTTAAACCTTGCCGGAAGGTGTTTAAGCTGGCTCCTCCCACCCACCCGGGTGGTAAAACCCTTGGCTCCGCCACATGATGCCAGATCTAGCACAATGGAAGCCAGGTTGCGCGAAGCTGGGGAGGTCAGGTGGATTGTGTAGATGAACATGTACCATTCCTAGAACTCCTGTTACAGGTGCGTAACCTGTATTTCTAGGCACATGGATATGTTTTTTAGTCCACACTGTCTGGCAGACTCCTAGCAGTTCTCCGGGAGGAGGGAGGCAAGGCATGCACCCCCTACATAGGGAATAAGGACTGAAGAACAGAGGTCCCAAAATCAACACCCTGGCGTGACTCAAGGTCAATGTGGTAATGGGAAATAAAGGTGTGTGCCGACTTCCAGGTAGCAGCCCTGCAGATTTCCTGGATGGGGACATCCCTAGAAGCAGCGGTATGGCGGGTAGAATGAGCTCTTATCCCTCTGGGAGGCTCCAGGCCCGCCAACCTACAGCAGAGATCTATGCAAGAGGTGACCCACCTGCTTATCATTCACTTGGCTGCAGGTCTGCCAGGTGCGGCTTCAGCGTAGGTGACAAACTGCTGGCGAACCTCTCCCTGAACTTCAGCCGTCCGCTCCTTATAATAAGCGAGCGCTCCTCCAGGGTCCAGAGTATGGAGCCTATGTGTGATTGGGGTAGAACACCAGCAGAGTCAACACCTGGTTAAGGTGAAACTCCGACACCACCTTCGGAAGCAATTTCGGGTGGGGGCGCAGGACAACCTTGTCCTTGTGGAAGGCCAGATAAGGAGACTCTATGGAAAGCACCTGGAGCTCTCCCATCCTTCTGGCTGACATTATAGCCACCAAGAAGGCAGTCTTTCACAACACGTGGGAGATATCGCACCTGTGCATCGGTTCGAACAGCTTACCCATGAGCTTAGCCAATACCAGCAGTAGATCCCACAGAGGTGGAGGTTCTCACACCGGAGGGGATATGTGATCAAGGCCTTTGAAAAAAAGCACCCGACCACCTTCTCCTGCACCACCGACTGCTTGTCTGCCCGTGCCCGTTAAGCAGAGATGGCTGCCAGGTGCACCTTAAGGGTTGTCGACCAAAGCCCTAGCTGAGAAAGGGACCACAGGTAGTCCAAAATGCTAGCCAATGGACAAGAAGAAGTGTCCAACCCCTTGTCCTGACACCAAATGGAGAATCTCTTCCATTTAAAGGCATAGCATTTTCTGGCTGACTCCTTATGGGGACGCCTCAATGATGTCGAGGACCTCGTTGGAAAGACCCAAGGCCTGGAACTCTAGCCGCTCAGAAGCCAGGCCATCAGGTGCAGGGATTGAAGGTCTGGATGGAGAACCTTCCCCTTGTTGACCGAGATCAGGTCTGGGTGTGCTGGAAGCCGCCTCGGGAGCCTGGAGCTGAGGCTGAGGAGATCTGGGTACCAGAACTGGCAGGGCCAGTCTGGGGCTACCAGAATCACCTACGCCTGTTCCCTCTTCACCTTGAGAAGCACCTTGTGGATCAAGGGAAAGAGAGGGAAGGCGTAGAAGAGACCCGGGGTCCATGGCCTTGAAGGTATTCCCCTGCAGCGAGCCCTGCCGAGGGGGGCAGGCGTGAAACAGCCTCAGCTTTGCATTCTCCCTGGAGGCAAACAGGTCCACCTGAGATATGCCCCAGTGGGAGAACAGATCGTGTACTACCTCCGGCAGGAGAGACCACTCGTGAGATGCAGCATCTATCCGGCTGAGGGCATTGGCCAGAGTGTTGGAGGCTCCCGCCACATGAATGGCCAGGAGATCCGCCTCCAGTCTGCTCACAAGAGACCAAGTGCAGAGAGCTTCCTTGCACAGAGGCAAGGAGCGTGTCCTGATCTGGCGGTTTAGGTAGTACATGGTCGTGGTGTTGTCCATCTGGACCTGGACCACTTGACCCCGTACAAACAGAGCGAAGGTGGTGAGGGCTAGTCGGCCCGCTCGAAGCACCAGCAGGTTGATGTGGCATCAAGACTCCCGAGGGGACCAGAAGACGTGCGCTCTGAGCTCCCCCAGATGGGCACCCCAACCCATCAGAGAGGCGGTCGTTAGAGTGACCGCCAGCAAAGACTGGGTAGGACCAAAAGATGTGTATGCGCGTGGCTACTTCGCAAACGCATTTCCTCCAGCAAGAGGAATCGTCACCAGACAAATACTTAGCAGTCATTTGTGGGGTACGGAAATATCTGGAGACCACTATCCGGGAGTATTCTCTCCATAGCCAATTTTCCCTGCCCTGAAGCTCCCTCCTGGAGCCTGAACAAACTGGAACACCACGCGGGTGCAAAGAGGTAATTTTCTACCTCCAGCTGTTGCACCCTTGTGAAGGGGGATAGCCAGTCGACCCCTCCTCCCACCCATCCTGGCTCGGCATTTCCTTTATAGCTGCTGCCTAGTGACGTCATTTCCTGTTGCCAAATTTACTAAGTCCCCACTTCCCCATTTGCAGGTTATACCACATAGCCACTAGAGGGACCCTCTGACATTATCACCTCAACCTACCCACTTCTACTTCCTGTAACCTATCTACCTGCCTAGTTACGCTGTCCCCTTCTCACCTCTCCCTCTGCCCACACCCCACCCTCACCCTGCGTCTAGCTGCCCATCTTTCTGACCCACACCTAGCCATCCATTACCCCCAGTGGCCACTAGGAGTTGCTATTTCTCACTCCTGTCCTAGCCCAATCCCAGCCTCTGAAGGTCCCTCTACACCTAGTTTCCCCACTCTCTGCCAGGCCTCCTCCCAATCTGCCTAACTAGAGAATTGAACCTGGTACCCTGACCACCAGAGTCCGTGACAGTACCACTACTCCAAAGTGGCATCTATGCTCTCTAAGTGGCAACCAATCTACTTATACATCGCCACTCCACTTACCCTGCCACTATGCTCGCGCACCCTTTCCCCAAAATTGGTACACTGCCCCCATCAACAACCCTCGTACTACTATTCTCCTCCATCTTATTGTCCCTTCCCATGCTAACTCCCCCCCAAGCAGCTACCCTGCACCCCCTCCTTCACCTGATATTCTGACCCATCCTACAAAAGCCCTCTATAAGTCCTCCGCTTCCCTCCCAGCCATCCCATGGTCTCACTTCCCCTCCCCCCTTCTACTCATCCCCTTGGCTGCCTACTGGCCTCTCTCCCCCTCTCTTGCTCCCTTCCCCTTTACTCTGCCTGCCCTGGCACCTCCACCAACCGACACAGGACTAAACCCATGTCCCTCCACGCTCTACGCTGCCACCTAACTATTGCCCTACTTCTTCTGGCAGCAGGGGATAGTCACCCTAACCCAGGCCCTACCCCATCCTCAAGCTCCAACCACCACACACCAAACTCCTCAGCCAGGTCATCCACCAACTCTCGCTCAGGCTACCTTCCCCGCGGCCTCCGACTTCTCCATTTAAATATTCGTAGTCTAGTCCCTAAGCTCTATCAGTTCCAGGTCCTAGCCGCCCACCATGTCCCCGACATACTCATACTATCCGAGACCTGGTTAAACCCCAGCCTCCCAGACAATACCATTACCATTCCAGGGTACACCATCGCACGGCAAGACCGGCCCTCCAGAGGCGGTGGTGTGGCTATGTACATCAAATCAACCCTACACTTCACTGTCTCCTCCTCTAAAGACGAACCCAAAGCCTTAGAGATACTAATGGTGAAACTACCCCCCCCCCCCACTACCTATGTAGCCAGAGCCTACTGCTGCCCAGGCACTCGAACCACTTTAGTTACCAACCTCCTAGGCCAGCTCTCATCTCTCACACAGTCAGGTGAACTCTATGTCCTAGGAGATTTCAACCACAACTGGCTAGCATCCACTTTTAACAAAACCCAAACTGAAATATCCACCCTAAACCTTAGCCAAACCATCTTGAAACCCACTCGCTCTAATCATAAGTCTGGTGACCACTCCCTCCTTGACTGGGCGCTTACTTCCTACCCACACTGTGTCATCAGTTCTGGCCTCCTCCCCGATTCCATCAGCAACCACCATCTAATCTACTTGGTCCACAAGATCCACAGAACCAAAACCCCTCCCAAATTCGTAATCCAACGGTCTTATAAATCCCTTAACCATTCCCTCCTACTGGCTGACTTGGCACACTCAAATTGGGTCCCTAGCCCTACCTGCTCTAATATGGATATAGCCCTCTCTCACTTTCGCAACACCTTCTTCTCCATCTGGGACAAACATGCCCCCCTGCGCCGGATTAGAGTCCGGGGATCCCACCTACCCTGGATCTCCCCTGAGCTGTTAGCTTGTCAACAAGCCCGTGATAAGGCCTGGCGAAACTACAAATCCTCATCCCTCCCAGATAACTACATTACCTACCGCTCACTCCACAACAAATGCACAAAGGCCATCCGATTAGCTAAGGCTGACTATTTCAACAATACCCTCAATGATAACCTCGAGTGCCCCTCTAAATTCTGAAAGGTCATTAACTCCCTCTTCACCCCCCAAACAATAAGCCCTCCTCCTCTCCTATGGGACTCTCCTCTCTGACCCCCTATTGGTCGCCTCCGAGTTTAATACCTACTTTACTACCTGCGCACAGGCCCTCCTAAACTCCCTTCCTCCAGCAACCTCTCCCACTCCCCAGTCACCTATCCAACTTCCATCCAGCAGGAACACTTTTTCCTTCAGACCCATCTCCCCTGCCGAAACCCTTGCTGCCCTTCACTCCCCGAACCCCTCCAAAGGCAAATCCCCTGATGGCCTGGATAACAAACTCCTCTTCCTTTCTGCCCCCGCCATTGCTACTCCCCTCGCAGCCCTACTAAATCTCTCTTTCTCCACCAAGGAACTCCTCTCCGATTGGTAGCATGCCACTGTCTTACCCCTCCCAAAAGGCGGCGATCCTACCTCCACTGCTAACTACCACCCTATCTCCCTCCTCCCCACCCTCGCCAAACTCCAGGAACACCTCGTGCTTTCCCAACTCTCAGACTTTCTCTCAGATATTAACTTCTTCTCCCCTTTTCAGTCTGGGTTTCGGAAACACCACTCTACCACCTCCTCCCTGCTATGCCTCACGGACTCCTTCCTCACTGGGATGGATAATGGACTAATCACTGCAGCTATCTTCATTGATCTTGCTAAAGCTTTCCACACAGTTTCCCACCCTCTCCTCCTATCCCAATTAGCTGGAGCTGGGTTAACTGAATCTGCAACTAACTGGTTCAGGGCCACCTCATCAACAGAACCCAATCCACTAAAATTGCCGGCCTTACCCCCATCACTACTGGTGTCCCCAAAGTTCAGTTCTCGGCTCCATCCTTCTAAACGACCTGCCTAACTCTTGTTCCTCTACCGCTATCCATATATACACGGACGACACGGTCCTCTTTACCTCCGGTCGGACCCACAAAGAAGTCTTCTCCAAACTCCAAACTGACTTCAACAAAATCCAACACTGGTTCAATACCAACCAGCTATCCCTAAAACGCAAAAAAAAACTGTCTCCATGACTTTCGGCACTAGACAGCGTCTATCCAAACTCACCTGCCCCCTCAGCTTCCATACCCTAAATAACTCCATCCTCGAGCATGTGCCCTCCTTCAGATATCTAGGGGTTTGGCTGGATCACCACCTCACCTTCTCGACACACGTGGATGCCATCATTTCTAAACTGCGTCCAAAGCTTGGTGCCCTCTATCACAACCGCTCTAGTCTCCCTCTACCGGTCAGAAGGGAATTAGTCCAGAAAATGATTTTACCCTCCTTTGACTACTGTGACGTTGTTTACAACTCCGCTCCCAAGACCACCCTAACTAAACTTGACCCCCTCTTTAATGCTTTCTGCCGGTTCGCCCTCGATGCTCCCCCCGCTCTCATCACTGAGCTCCATCGATCCCTGGCCCTACCCTCTCTGAGCAATCGGCACCTAATGCACTGTGCTAAATTCACTTCCAACTGTTGGCTCGGCTCCTTCCCTCCCTACCTTGCATCCTCTATCTTCCCCCACACCCACCCACTCCTCAGATCTGTTGGCACTTAAGACTATTGGCCATTCCTCACCGTAGGTCCACGCTGCCAATCAGCCTTCTCTTACCTCTTCCCTAAACTCTGGAATTACCTGCCAGCTCAAATCCGCCTCTCATCTTCCAAACACTCCCTATCCTTGGCCCTCACCAACTTCCTTGCACCAAATTGCAACTGCCCCTGACCCCCTCCCCATCAGCTCTCTCCCACATCCCCCCTTGTGCCTGACCAGCGGCTCGGCCTGCGCCAAACTGTCTGGCTTCTACACCCCCTACGCTCTGCATCTCCCCCTTCTATTCTATTTTTCTTTTTCCCTCCTATTCCCTCCTTACCCTCCCCTCCCTACTCAGCTACCCACACTTCTCAACCTCAAGCACTTCTACCACTCACTTCTTCCCCCTCCACCCTCATCACCTCCCATACACCTCTCCTACTCCGTCTGCCAACTTGATGCAACTCGGCTCAACTCCTCTCATGCTATCACCACTCATGAATTGTTATTAGCACTACTTAAACATGTATTATCCGGTAGTTGCTCATTGTTATGTATACCCTGGCCTTCATGTTCTTATCTCTGTACTGCTTCACCAATTGTTTAAATTTGCTATTGATCGCCTGTATTGCCCCACCTATTGTAAACAATGTACTCATGTTATCCCTCCCAGCTATTGTACATCATCTGTATTGCACATTCATTATTTTCATTTTGTCTGTACATGATCTGCCTCCCCTGTAACCCTTCCCCCCCAGGTTGCACCGTGAGACGAGCATCTTTTTGCTCAGTGTGCCTTTCCTGGTGAAACAATTTCAATAAATAAATACAACAACTGGAAGTTTTATGCTGTCTCCTCCAGATCTGGACCCAATCCTCCAGAGATGTCAGTCTGGAGTTCTGCTTCCCAATGAAATTGCACCATGATCTGCGTTAGAGCTCCCTGTAGAGCTTTATACATTTTACAAACCAGACAGTCACAGGCTCCGCCCCCCCTCCAGCCGAACCAGGAGAGGACAACCTGGTCTGCAACATCTAGACCAATCTTTGAGCTTAGAAGGTGACGCATCTGTAGCTATCTAAAGAAGTCAGTCCTGTCCAGGAAGAATTCCTGTTTAAGTTGGTCAAATGTTTTAAATATTGCATTTGCGTAAAATTGATATGTAAATCGTAGTCTCCTACGGGCCCATGAATGAAAGGAGAGATCCAACCCCACCGGGACCCAAGTGGGATCCTCAGCTGGGATCCCCATCCAGGAGGAAAGAAACCTGTATGACGGGTGTGCCAAGAACTTCAACCACTCATGGAACATCACATTAGTGAATCTAGAAGCTCCTTGTAACCATGTTCTATTACGCAGTTGAAATACCTGAGAAGAAGTCAAGGGGCATGGTGCCATAGCTTGCTCTACTGTTAACCAGGTTGGTGCCAGAGTACAAGGAGTCATCCAAGTGGTTATATGAGTGAGCAGACACACCACAGAGTAAAAGAATATGTTGGGTAGGGATAAACCTCCTCTCTCCTTAGGACATTGCAGCTTTGCCAAGGCCAGTCTAGGCTGTCAGTTAGCCCATAAGAATTTACTAACAGATTTATCCCATAACTGGATATCCTTAGACGAGAGGGGTAGGGGAATATTTTGCAGTAAGTATAAAATCTTCGGGAGGGAGTTCATTTGAATACATTGGACCCTAGCCAGTAATGACAGTGGGAGAGAGGTCCATCTCTGAAGGTCTAATTTTATTCGGGTGAATGTGAAGTGGTAATTCAATGTATATAGGCCAGCTAGATTTTTTTTTGGTGGGGGGGGGGATTTTAATTCCTAGGTATGTTAAATACGCCTTATCCCACTTAAAGGGATAATTCCAGGTAAAATCTGGGAGAAGGGAGGCCTGTATATTTAAAGGCTTCAGATTTTTATTTATAGTGAATCCTGTGAGGGTCTCTCTATTAAAATTATAGTTAAGGTTGGTAAGGACTCTTCAGGGCGGGTGATGTAGAGTAGTAGATCAGCATAATATGATATTTTGTGATATGATCGGTCTAAGACTTTGTATCCATGCAGACTGGGAGATTGTCTGAGATACTGAGCTATGGGTTCTACAAAGATGGCAAACATATGGGGAAAGGGGGCAACCTTGCCTGGTGCCCCTATGTAAAGGGAAGTGTTCAGAATGGGAACCGTTCAACTTGACTACTGCCTCTGGTCCTGTGTAGAGCCCCTTAATGGCATCCAGAAAAGAAATGAGGAAATTGAACTTCTGTAAGGCCATCTGAAGAAATTCCCAGAAACCATATCAAAAGCCTTTTCTAGGCTTATTATTAAAAAAGAGGGGGTGGGGATTTTGTGGACTGGGCATGGTCTATAAGATATAGTGTTCTTTTGATGTTATCAGTTGTCTGTCTACCTTTGATAAATCCGGACTGGTCTGGGTGCATCAGTGAGGGAAGGATATGGTCAAGTCTATGTGCCATTATACTCATATTTTATAATCTTGATTGAGCACAGAGATAGGGCGGTACGAGTCACACAGATGGGAAGGTTTTGGGGGTTTCGGAATCACAGAGCTCATAGCCTGCCTTCAAGAGATAGGGAAAGAGGAGGTAGCATGTGCAGATGTTAATGCCTGATGGAGTGGATTTTTCAAAAGCTTCCATGCCCCTTTATAGAATTCCACCCCAAAACAGTCTGGACCCAGAGATTTTCCGTTCTTAAGACTCTGGATTGTGTTTTGGAGCTCCAGTTCCGTAATCGGCACTACTATTTGGTTTTGTTGTTCCACTGAAAGCACAGGAAGATGAAGCTGGTTGAGGAATGTGGAGATTTTGTGCGAGTCAGGGGGAGCGGGGAAGGAATACAGATTCTGGTAGTGTTTCTTAAATGCATCTAATATTTGTGGAGTGGAATATTTGGTTTGGCCTGATAGCGGATCCTTTATTTTAGGGACATTATATTATTGTACTTGTTTTCCCCGAGATGGTAGGCTAGGAGTCTGGACCCTTGTGCTCCCCCCTCATAGTAACGTTGCTGCAACCAGGCCAGGGCTTGTTCAGTTTTAGCAGTCAGTAGTTATTGAATCTTTACTTGTGTCTGTGTTAAGGGGAGGAGATCAGTATCTCCTTGCATGTGGGCTTCTTGGAGGAATTTGAGTTTTTCTTGTAGAGCTAGTAGAGTAGACTCTGCTTGCTTCTTATGGGAGGCATAGGCTATAATATAGCCTCGTAGTACGACCTTGAGAGTATCCCAGAGGATCTGAGGGGAGGACTGGGAGGAGGTGTTATCTCCAATGATCTCCAGGATCCGTTTCTCTAGTGGGTCCCTAAATTCCTTATCTCGAAGAAGGGATGGATTGAATCTCCACTGGGTATTTATTTTTGTCTTTCTTAATATTGAGATCTAATGTGATGGGGGCATGATCAGATAGGCAAATTTTGAGAATCTCGGCCGACCTAATTAGGTCAATGTGTTCTTTACCCATACAAAAATAGTCTAACCTGGAATAATGTTTAAAGGCGTTAGAGTAATAGGTAAACTTTCGCTGGGAAGGATGAAGCCGTCTCCAGGCATCCACCAAGCCTACATCTTGAACAAGACGCTTCAGATGTTTTTGCCCAGATGACTGAAGGGGGACGAGTCACCAAGGAGTCCAAAGAAGGATTAAGATGACAACTGAAATCCCCGCCAAGAATTAAGACCCTCTGCTGTCTAGTCAGAATAATGTCCAATAGCTGCTATATAGTGGAGGCGTCAGAACCCGGTGGAACATAGACACTACACACTGTTAAGGTTTGGTGGTTTAGTCTGACTACCGCCAGGGTCAATCTTCCCTCTATCTGTATACTGGTCAAGTACTTGTAATTTGGAGCGTTACATAGATACATAGACAGTGTCGGCAGATAAGGGCCTATGGCCCACCCAGTCTGCCCATCTGAGCTTGTAAGTTCAGTTTATGTTTTCCTAGAAGTCTGTTGCCCCTTACCCCTGACCTCCAGAATTCCTTTATGTCTATCCCATGCATTCTTAAATCCCGTGATTGTTTCAGCCCCCACCACTTCCTCTGGCAGGGTGTTCCACTTGTCCACCACCCGTTCTGAGAAGAAATTCTTCCTCACGTTTCCTCTGAATCGTCCTCCCTCCAACTTCATCCCATGCCCTCTAGTCCTGGAACATCTTTTTCGCTTAAAAATAGTGTATTCCTGCACCCTGTTCCTCCCTGTAAGATACTTGTATGTCTCCATCATATCCCCTCTCTCCCTCCTCTCCTCCAGGGAGTACATGTTCAGTTCCTACAACCTGTCTTCATAGGACTTGTGATGCAATCCATGTACCATCTTTGTTGCCCTCCTCTGAACCTTCTCTACCCTGTCTATGTCCTTACGTAGGTACGGTCTCCAGAACTGTACACTGTACTCCAGGTGGGGCCTCACTAGTGTCTTTTATAGTGGAATTATGACCTCCTTTTCCTGCTGGTGATGCCCCTGCCTATACATCCCAGCATCCTATTTGCTTTACCTGCTGCCTTGTCACACTGTTTCCCTACCTTGAGGTCATCAGAGATGTTAGCCCCAAGATCCCTTTCCTGCTTGGTGCATGCTATATCCTCACCCCCCACAACTGATATATTGTGCCAGGGTTTTTGTGCCCCATATGCATTATCTTGCACTTCTTTGCATTGAATTTCAACTGCCAACCCCCTGATCATTCTTCAAGTTTCTGCAGGTCCCTTCTCATTCTGTCTACACCCTCTGGTGTGTCCACTCTGTTACAGAGCTTTGTCTCATCAGTGAACAGTGAAATTCTGCCTTCTAGGTCCTGCGCAATGTCACTGATGAAGATGTTGAATAGAACTGGTCCAAGCACTGATCCCTGTGGTACCCCACTGGTCACTCTTCCCTCTGTGGAGTGAGGGCCATTTACCACCACCCTCTGTGTCCTGCCACCCAGCCAGTTACCTACCCACCACATTACTGTCCTGCCCACACCCATATTCCCCAATGTGTGTAACAGTCTTCTATGTGGCACAGTGTCGAAGGCCTTGCTGAAGTCCAGATAGACCATGTCCACTGCCCTCCCCTGATCCACCTCCCTAGTCACCCAGTCAAAAAATTAAATGAGGTTGGTCTGACATGACCTCCCCCTGGTGAAACCATGCTGCCTTGAGTCCTGTAGTCCACTGACAGCCAGATGTTCCACCAATCTCTCCTTCAGTATTTAGGGAGTCATTTATATTGACTCCTAGGTCCCTTTCCCCTGAAGTGGTGCCCACTTTAGCCCTTCCTTTCCTCTGAAGTAGTGCTCACTTTAGCCCCTCCTATTCAGTATTCCATCCTGGGGTTCTTGCTCCATTTCGGAATTCAAAATTACTGAACCCCTCCTCCTACCCTTTCGGTATGAAGATTCAATTATCTGAGAGAACCCGAGTTTCAGTAATTTTTGGTGCTCACTAGAAGAAAGATGAGTTCTGCAGTAACACGATATCAGGATTAAGT
Source organism: Neoceratodus forsteri (assembly GCA_016271365.2). Classification (NCBI taxonomy): domain Eukaryota; kingdom Metazoa; phylum Chordata; order Ceratodontiformes; family Ceratodontidae; genus Neoceratodus; species Neoceratodus forsteri. Next base: position 362,746,245 of record CM057449.1, on the reverse strand, counting down.
TTTTTAAGGGCTCTGAGTGTACGGTCCCTCTTGATGGGGCCAGCCAGTCCGTTTACATTATGTGATACAAGCTTAAAAGGGTATTGCATTTCTATATGTAGGTGGGTTTCTTAAGACCTCCTCGGGACCCACCCACATGCCAGCAATTTCCCACTTACCCCACATCAAAAGCATCCAGTTATATACAACCAGCAAGTTCTGTACTCTTGACAGAAATCCGTTGGTGTGTGATCCAACAAATAAAAAAAATAAACCAAACAAGTGGTGTAAAGCAATGAGGAACCTAACATGCCAACTGGGCATGCTTGAGAGGTATTTACCAGGCAAGGGGAAATTGTAACTATGTACATCCCCGGTTGTGGAGGAGATTTGTGACTTCCAACAATGCATGCTCAGGTGGAGCAAGCATTTGAGGACGGTCATCTGTCCGTCCTAAAGTGGACTCCAACCCCTTCTTGTGGTGGGAAGTCCTGGGGAAACTCTTGCCCCTAAATCTGGAGAGGAATAGGGAAAGAGTAGGGATAACTAAGACCAAGGATAATAAAAAAACAACATGTGGTAGGAAATAGGAATGGTCTGGAGGGGAAGAAAGATGCAGAACCTTCATGGCTATAGGCCTGGCCCGAGTGAAGGTCTCCGGTCCACTCCCCAGCAAGTGGGGGTGTATCGAGAGGAGAGATAAAAGTGGCAGTACAGCATCAAAACCTTCGGAGAGTGTCCAGAGACAGGGATAGAGACCTCCATCTTAAACCATACTATTTTTATTTTCCCGAAGGTATGCAGAAAAAGATTTCTACGCTCCCTCGTTTAGAATCCTGCATCAATCAACTTCTGACAGTGGTAAAAATGATTCAAATCCCCTTTAAGAAAAGTCCATAGTCGCCAAATCTTTCATTTCTCAAAACCAAACGGCAAGAGAAAGGGGGAGACTACATAAAAAGTATAGGATTAAACCAAATGGCCGATATATCTAAAAGGTTAGGTACTTTCTGGAGTGTGAATGATGTCTTCACTCTTGATCATAATTTGAAGTACGAGATATATTAACAGTCGCATCGAGATGTTAAATATCAACAACAGCTGTGTGTCCTCCAGGGATATAGTCACACTGTATTTGGGTGGTGTAGGAGAGGGGTTGCAAGGACGCCAGGAGGGTTCAAGGGAGGTACCACATATTAATTCTCATGCTAACTCCCACGAATCACAAGGAGAAAAAACAAAACAAAACAAAAAAAAACAGGCTCTGCTCTTAAAGAGTTCAAGGGCGGGGTGAGCCAGGGCAAGCATCATTCAATCCCTGTGCCTCTCAGGAAGTCATGGGCCTAGGAAAGAGAGGCCCGAGCCCCAACCCCTCGACAATAAAGCCACATGTCAGACGGTAGACGAGACTGTGAGCAAGCCCATCCACTATCCAAGTTTCTTAATTTGCATAAACAGAGGCCTGATTTCAAATACCACCTTAAACCATCTCAAAATGCTGCCAGATCTCACCAAGCCGAGAAATACAGGTTACTCACCTGTAACAGGAGTTCTAGGAATGGTATATGTTGTTCATCCACACTCATTGGCAGGTATCCTTGCCGCTTTAAATCTTGCCGGAAGGTCTTCAAGCTTGCTCCTCCCACCCACCCGGGTGGTATAACTCTCGGCTCCGCCCCATGACGCTGAATCTGGCCCACGCTGGAAGCTCAGGTTGTCGTCGAAGCCGGGAGTCGGTGGAGTCGTGTGGATGAACAACATATACCATTCCTAGAACTCCTGTTACAGGTGAGTAACCTGTATTTCTAGGGACATGGATATGTTGTTCATCCACACTCATTGGCAGACTCCTAGCAGTTCTCCGGGAGGAGGGAGGCAAGACGCACACCCCCAATACTTACTTGGGAAAGAGAGACTGGAGAACCGAGGCCCCAAAACCAGCATCCCGGCGTGACTCAAGGTCGATGTGGTAATGGGTAATGAAGGTGTTTGCTGACTTCCAGGTAGCAGCCCTGCAGATTTCCTGGATAGGGACGTCCCTGGAAGCAGCCTCCGTTGCAGCAGTATGGCGGGTAGAATGAGCTCTTATCCCTCTGGGAGGCTCCATGCCCGCCAACTTATAGCAGAGATCTATGCAGGAGGTTACCCACCTGCTTATCGTCGCTTGCTGCAGGTCTGCCAGATGCGGCTTCAGCGTAGGTGACAAACAGCTGGCGAACCTCTCCCAATTTCAGCCGTGCGCTCCTTATAATAGCGGCGCCTTCTAGGAGTCCAGAGTATGGAGCCTATATTCGACCTCCGGTGTGATTGGGGTAGAACACCGGCAGAGTCAACACCTGGTTAAGGTGAAACTCCGACACCACCTTCGGAAGGAATTTGGTGGGGCGCAGGGACAACCTTGTCCCTGTGGAAGACCAGGTAAGGAGACTCTGATGGAAAGCGCCTGGAGCTCTCCCATCCTTCTGGCTGGCGTGATAGCCACCAAGAAGGCGGTCTTCCACGACAGGTGAGAGAGCACACCTGTGCATAGGTTCGAATGGCTTGCCCATGAGCTTTGCCAGCTACCAGCAGTAGATCCCACGGAGGTGGGGGTTCCCGCACTGGAGGAAATGTGATCAAGCCTTTGAAAAGCGCCAGACCACCTTCTCCTGCGCCACTGACTGCTTCTCGGCCCGCTGCCGTAAGCAGAGATGGCTGCCAGGTGCACCCTTAGGGTCACGACCTAAGCCCTTGACTAGAAAGGGACCATAAATAGTCCAAGATGCTTGCCAAGGAACAGGAGGAAGGGTCCAAGCCCTTGCCCTGACACCAAATGGAAAACCTTTTCCATTTGAAGGCATAGCATTTTCTGGTCGACTCCTTACGGGACGCCTCAACTACATTGAGGACCTCGTCGGAAAGACCCAAGGCCTGGAACTCTAGCCGCTCAGGAACCAGGCCGTCAGGTGCAGGGATTGAAGGTCCGGATGGAACACCTTCCCCTGACTGACTGAGAGCAGGTCCGGGCGAGCTGGAAGCTGCCGCGGAGTCCTGGAGCTGAGACTGAGGAGATCTGGGTACCAGAACTGGCGAGGCCAGTCTGGGGCTATCAGAATCACCTGCGCCTTGTCCCTCCTCGCCTTGAGAAGCACCTTGTGGATCAAGGGAAATGGGGGAAAGGCGTAAAAGAGGCCCGGGGTCCATTGCCTCGAGAAGGCATCCCCCTGCAGCGAGCCCTGCTGAGGGGGGCGGGCATGGAACAGACTCAACCTGTGTTCTCCTGGAGGCAAACAGGTCCACCTGAGGTGTGCCCCAAAGGGAGAACAGATGCTGTACTACCTCGGCAGGAGAGACCACTCGTGGGATGCAGCCCCTATCCGGCTCAGGGCATCGGCCAGGGTGTTGGAGGCTCCTGCCACGTGAATGGCTAGGAGATCCGCCTCCAGGCTGCTCACAGTGACCAAATGGAGAGCTTCCTTGCATAGAAGCATGGGCGCGTCCCGCCCTGCGGTTTAGATAGTACATAGTCGTGGTATTGTCCGTCTGGACTCGGACCACTTGACCCCGGAGGAACGGAGCAAAGGCGGTGAGAGCTAGGCGGACCGCTCGGAGCTCCAGCAGGTTGATGTGGCATCGGGACTCCCGCGGGGACCAGAGGCCATGAGCCCAGTGTTCCCCAGATGGCACCCCAACCCATCAGAGGCATCGGTCGACAGAGACCGTCGGCTCGGGCGAGACGAGGATGCCCTCCTGCAAATGATCTGGAACGGTCCACCACTGGAGAGCGTTCCACATCCCTGTGTCACCGACACAAGCTGGTCAAGGATGGCAGCATTGTGACCACTGGCTGGCCAGTCCCCACTGAAGGGGACGCATGTTCCAGCGGGCCCAACGGACCACGCTGGTGCAGGCCGCCATGAGACCCAGGAGGCGCAGGAAGTCCCGGGAAGGGCGCAATTGCCCAACCAGAAATGATCGGGCAAAGGAGGAAAGAACCTCGCCCTGTCCGCGGGAGCAGCGTCTGGCTCGAAGAGAGTCGAGCTGCGCCCGATGAATAGAATCACCTGCTTGACTCGAGTTCCGACTTGGCCTCGTTGATAAGGAGGCCCAGTTGAGAGCAGACCTGGAGGGCCAGATCTCTGGACCACTCCGCCTCCTTCCTGGAGGGAGCTGCTATCAGCCAGTCGTCCAGGTAAGGGTACACCCGGACCCCTCGGCGCCGCAGGAATGCTGTCACCACAGCCATGCATTTGGTGAAGACCCTGGGAGCTGGAGACAAGCCGAAGGGCATGGCTTGGAACTCGAAGAGGGATCCTTCCGCTCGGAAGCGAAGGAATCTCTGGTGAGACGGACGGATAGGGACGTGAAAAAACGCGTCCTGCAAGTCCAGAGAGCAGAACCACACGACGCGTTCCAAGGATGGTATTATCTGAGCCAGAGTGACCATCCTGAAGGTTCAAGACCTTAGGAACTTGTTTAGGTCGTGTGTAGGTCGAGAATGGGCGCCAGCCCCGTCCGTTCGAACCAGGAAGTACCTGGACACAAACCCTGGGTCTGAAGGAGGGTCCACCACCTCTCTTACCACCTCCTTCTGGAGGAGGAAGCGATCATCGGCTCGGAGCCGCCAGTGAGCTGGGGATCCCGAAGCCCCCGAGCGGCGGCTCCTGAAGGGTGGTGCCTGCTCGAATTCCAGAGGCAGGCCTCTTCCCACCACCTCCAAGACCCACCTGTCCGTGGTAACAGCGGACCAGGCGGAACGGAAGTGCCGGGCCGGCCCCCAGGGGACCCAGGGTAGGTGAGGGGATGGGCGACACCCCTCAGCCCGTCACTGGGCAGCTGGAGGAGGGACCGGCCGAGGGACCTCCTGGCCCTTTCCTCCTTGCCTCCTGTTGGGAAGCCGGCGGCTTGGGTTTGGGATGCCAAGGCCGAGCCTGCTGGCCCTGGCGTTACTGGGCGAGGCGCGGGGGCACAGAAGGACGAAAGGGCTTAGGCTGTGGTTTGCGGCCTTTGTCCTTCTGAGCGGAAGAGACCGAGTCCAAGGTGGCATTGGACTTCTCGATCCTCTGCAGGTGACCTTCCACCCCAGGGCCGAAGAGGTCAGTCCCAAAGGGAACATCCGCCAACTTGTGCTGGGTATCCAGTAAAGGTGGATATCCTCAGCCAAGCCACTGACCATAGCCACTGCGGCCGCCACCGATCTGGCACATGAGTCCCCTATATCCAAAGCAGTCTGGAGCTGCTGTTTGGCCACTGCCCTGCCCTGGTCCCGCACCTGCTTAACCGTAGTCTGCAGATCGGCGGGAAGATGAGGGATGACCTCATCCAGGGAGCCCAACAGGGCATGAGAAAAATGTGCCATGAGGACGGCCGAACTGGCCTGACGAAGGCCGAGAGAGGACGCAGCGTAGACTTTTCGCCCGACATAGTCCAATTTCTTGGACTCCTTGTCAGGAGGTTTGTCCACATCCCTGGCGTTGCCGGCGCCGGAAAACGCTGTCGGTAACCAACCCCTCAGCAGAGGGGTGTTCCGAAAAACCGGACAAGGAACCGGTAGGGACCGCATACTTCCTGGCCATCCTGGCCGAAGGCGCAGGGCAGGAAGCAGGGCGCTGCCAAAGCTTCAGTGCCGGACCCACTATGGCCTCGGCCACCGGAAAGGCCTCCGTCGGAGAATCCCCTCGGTCCAGAATCTCCGTGAGGGGATACCTGGCCCGTTGGAAAGCGGGTTGAGCTCCATCCGGTAGACTCCGAGATGAGCCGAAGCAGTCCTAGGAAGGACGACGGGCTATCGTCCATTGACTGACCTCCTGAAGACTCCAAGTCCAGTCGCTTGGAGAAAAAGGAGGAATCATCTTCGGACTCGGAAGAATCCTCGAAGAGCTGCCTCTGGCTTGGCCACCCTTCACCTGCCGAGTCGGTCGGGAGTGAGGGTAACTGACAGCCGATGGGGTAAACCCTTAGCCGACCGAGAATCCTTGGTCGGAGCCCCAATTGGTGGCTGTGGAGGCGGAGGTTCCACCGGAATCGGTGGAGCAGCTGGTTTTGGCCGAACAACCGGCCTGGGTATAGGCTCCTCGGATAAGTCGGGGTTGTGTCGGCGTTCGGTGACAGCCACTTAATGGCGGGGAAGCGGCGGGTCGCTTATTCCCAGCCAGGAGGGAGCTGTTGCAACATAAGGTCCTTGTACCGTCGGCGTAATTTCACGCTGACCTACCTCATCCGAGGAGGAGAGGGCAGACGGCAACGCTGCGCATACGTAAGCCGAGACCGAGACCGCCTATGACGGTGGGATCGGCTGACCGCTGGAAGAGGTCCGAGACCGAGACCGAGAGTCCCGGAATTTCCGAGGTCGGTGCGGGGAGGTGTCGGCCGGAACCGGCACTCCCTTCGGCTCGGATGGTCCATCCGAGGGCTCCGGAACCGGAGGCACAGGCGAGCCCACGGGATCCTCAACTCCTCCCGGGGGAACCGGGGAGAGGGGAATCTCGGCTGCTAAAGGCGACAGCCCGTCCAATGGGTCGAGAAAAATCTCGACTTCATCGGTGGGAGTCTCGGTCAACTGACCTGACGGGGACACCGTGAGGCCAGTGGCCGAAGCCGAGCGGTCGACCGGCCGACGGTCGACGGCCCGGGGAGAGGGACCTTTCCCGCTCCCAAGAGCGTCGACGGAGGGACTTACCCCTGTCCCTCTTTTTGGACCGAGAATAAGGTCTAGCAGACACAGGCCCTTCTCCTTTAGTGGAGAGGGACAGACAAAGCTCCTTAAAAGAAGCCGTGTAGGAAGAACCCAGAGAGACCGGGATAAATGCCGCGGCCGAGGAAGATACGGCCCGCGCCGCCTCCTCTTCGAGGGCGACCATCCGCTCGAGCTGATCCGCCGAGCCCGAGGCCGCGGACACCGCCAACCGGGCCTCCTTGACTTCACCGAGGGAACGCCGGGACGGCCCAGTTGCACCGGGCAGCACGGTCTTCGAGGACGAGGCCGAGAAAGATGAGCACAGGTCGCAAGCCCGCGTCGTGCTCAAGGCCTAAGCAGTAGACACACGTGGAGTGTGGATCCGTCCGAGACATCTTCTGCCCGCATGGGCATCTCCGAAATCCGGGAGTCGAGTTGTCCATCGCAGCCGCGAGGGATAGAAGACTGAAGTCTTTTTGCAAAATTTATTTTTAAATCCGCAAACGGAGAAATAGGAACCAGTCACAAACGCAGAGCGTTAAGGAGGGAACCTGAGCTTCCAAGCGGTAAGGAAGATCTGGCGTCATGGGGCGGAGCCGAGAGTTATACCACCCGGGTGGGTGGGAGGAGCAAGCTTGAAGACCTTCCGGCAAGATTTAAAGCGGCAAGGATACCTGCCAATGAGTGTGGATGAACAACATATCCATGTCCCTAGAAGACCCTATTACTGAGCTCTATTTATCGAGCTAATGCAGTCCAGATACGGGAGCCTATTAGGTTGCATTTTCCCAGCGCTAACAGGCATCCGGATTCAAGCAGGTTATTCACTCGCTCTAGGCCCACTATCCCATCACCCAAACCGGGAGTCTCCGAAAGTCCCATATTTAGCAGGAAGAGAATCAGATACAACAAGCTCTTATCTAGTTCAGGAGACGCAAAGAGTAAGGCAGATCTATATTCTCCTACTCTGTTTCATCTGACAGCAAATCATCAAGTCAACAGGTCCATCCTTAAAAAGGCGATGCACAGATCACCATGCTGGACTCATCCCAAGCCCACCCCATCAGGCTCAGTCGGTCACCAGGGCAGGTAAACCCCCAACCACCTGCCATCCATACGACCCCTTCGAGCCAAGTCAGGTAGCCCGGTCCACCTCATAGCTCCCAAAGCGACCCCCAAAAAAAACCCAAGATCAAGCGTCTAACGGTCAAGTTAGGGCTCTCCTCGCAATTCTCAAGGATCAGGACCATGGAATAAAATTCTAAATGGATTCTCCAAATCAAGAGGCCATCGTGGGACTGTCCCTAATCCTCCCTCCCCCTCTGTACACACACTTACTGTATTCTAGGAGTTCAGGATCTTGGAGTTCAGTCTGTCTCAAAAACTGTGCCAGCATTTTCTTAATTGAGGCTATGGTAGTTCGTTGATCTGGCAGTTATCTGGCTGGAGCCATTACTGGAGAGTCTCTTCGTGGGTTCTCCTTGGTGGACGAGTAGAAGGTGGCAAGGTATAGCCACACTTCTTCAGGTCTGTGCAGGCCTCTTCAAAACGTGTCATAGGATTGCTGCCCCGATAGGAATTGAACAACCAGTCTGCTGGGGTATGGGGTTCTAAATTTGAGTTTCTGTTGCCAGAGGATTGGAAACAGTGGTATGAAGGCCCGCCTTCGCTGCATTGTAGCAGGGGTATAATCATTGTCCATAAATACACGATGCTCCCCGAAGAAAAGGCGAGATTAAGCCCAGGCTTGCTTTAAAATAAATTCCTTTGTTTGGAAGAGAAGGAATCTTATGATGGATCTAGGGCACGCTGTCGGCTGAATAGGGTTCGGTCTCAACGCTCGATGCAGTCTCTATTTCGAAATTGTAATCCGAGGGCAGCGTAAGGGCCTCTCTTACAAAATCCTCCATAAAGTGGACAGGTTGGGACCTTCGCTATTTTCAGGTATCCCATAAATCCTAAGATTCTTATGGCGGCTGCGGTTTTCAGCATCCTCCTGTCTATCTACTGTGAGCTGGCAAAGGTGGGCCACTTGATTAAGAGCATCCTGTAATTGAGAAGTGACAGCAACCTGTTGCTGTGTCCGATTATCTATGGATGAGACTGGAATGTAAGACAGCTAGATCCTTTTGGAAGGATTCCTGAGTTTGAAATTTTGGAAGTCCGATTTGAACTCCTGGAGTTCCTGCAATATCTTATCCAATTTGCTATCCATTTTGACCAGCTGTTTCGTTTTCGGCTTATTCCTTCTTCTAGGCCTGGGGGTTTGATAGAGGTGTGTGGAGGCTCCGGAGCCCATCACGTCCCCTTCAGGATTTTCTGTATCGGGGCAAAATGCGGTAAATCTATTAGATCCCCCTCGTAGATTGCATGCAGCCATATGATTTCTAAACGAGATCAGACGGTTTTACCGAAGTGATGACTGGTTTCACAACTTTTAATTCAAGGAGCGGGCTGGGGTTTGGTGTCTATGAAGCCATGTAGCCAGAAGCCTCTCAAATGGAATACTAATTCCCAAGGTGCTCCAGCACCCCCTCATAATACATGTGCTGTAAAAACAGAAATAGCTTTACATTGTTTAAAGTAAGTGTTTCTTGTACGTTCAATTCCCCTTGTAGCTAACTTGGGGAGACTGTACTGCCATCCTGCTGCAAGGTCTACAATTCATTTGTAAAGTCTAACCCCCACCCTTTTTTTTTTTTATATAAATGCAGAAAGCATAAGCCTTAATATCCGCTCCATACTACCTTCAATGTATTCCACCGTATTCAGAGGCTCACCCTGAATGACTTCCTCCACTATCTCCAATTTGGGGCCTGTACGCACTCCATTCTGCTGCGCCACCAGTCCCCAGTATTCTGTGGGATTTCTCATGAGTATCCCCTTCCCCAGCATCAACCTTCTACTCATACCCAATTCTATGGATCCTTTCCTTCATGCTTTCTGGTATGCTCCAGGTTTGTTTTGTAAATACTGATTATGGAAACTCCTTATATATTTTGTATATATTTTCTATGCTTTTATTACTGTTACTCACCTTGTTCATTGTATTTGCTACTGACTCAATTTATATTTGAGTTATAGTTCTGTTGTAAACAGCTGTGTATGTATGACTATATATTCTGTCCAGATCCAACTCAAAAATGAGCATTGCTAAATGGAGTTCACCGGGTTAAATAAAAATTTTGATTGATCATTCTCTGAGGATCTGTTTAATTCCATCTTGAATTTGGTCTTAAGTCTGGTATTCAATAAAAATTAAGTTTCCAAAGTGAAGGGCCCCTTCTACTACCCAAAGCAAGCTCCGCGTGTGTGTGTTGGGGGGGGCGCCAAGGTCCCCAACAGCAGCATAGGGAGAATCCTAATTTCTACCTTGTGTGTTATGTTCAGCAGACACTAACTGGTAGCAGACTTTCAGTCTTTCTAGACACAACCAAGAAAGCCACCTTGGGCATGACTCCAAAACAAGCAATGGCTATATCTTCAGGGGCCAGGCATGCAGATGCAGAGATCGCAGAACCGGGTGAACTAGAGACCCTCAATCCAGAGGCAGCAGACCCCAACACACAAAAGGAACTGAATAGGACCTTCCACTGCAAGATAATGCAGAAATGGGAAATATATCTGCTGGACCAGAAGGGTGCCACCTGTGTCAAGGCAGCATACTCCATCCGCAGCTTGAGCAGTACCCTCTGTATGAGAAGTAGAGGAAAGACGTAAAGGAACTTCCCTTGCCAGGAGAAAGACAATGCATCTTGCCAAAAAACTCCATGCACTGGAGAAAGCAAGCAAAAAAAAGCAGTAGTTTTGCACTGTGTGGGGATGCAAAAAGGTGCGATTCTGGATGACCCCACCTTGAAAAGAGGTCAGCAGTTCCCATTCTGGAGTCAGGGACAGAGACTGCTTACTGCTTATCAAACAAAAAGATCGGGAACCCAATGAATTCACTTCACTTCGACTTCCAAGATTTATTTTGAAAGGTCTTTATTGTTCCCCTACATTTCACTCCAAAGAGCTTGTTCATGGGGTAATCTTTCTATTGTAAAGTAGTACTACTTTACAATAGAAAATAATTACCCTGTGGGAACAAGCTCTTTGGAAGTGAGCAACGAAAATAAAAAAGACCTTTAAATGAATCTAGGAAGTCAGTCAAGGAATTCATTGGATCCTGATCTTTCATTTGATAAGAAGTTTTGAGTACCCTGTGGAGTGAGAAGCACAGTGTGCGAAGAGATGGTTGGAACTTTGTCCATTTCCCACTTAGTGCTGTGTAACTATATTTTACAGAGACCTGCTTAGCCTGCTTGCCAAACATTCTGGACACCTTGGGGAAACCTGTCCAATGGCTGAGGGCCAATGGCCCAGTATTATACTCACTGCCTCTCTTCACAGAAGGCAAGAGTCTGTGCCCCCTTGCTTGTTTATGTAGCGTATGTCAAGGATACTGTCTGTCCAAACCAGCAAGGGATTTTGGCAAAGATGGACTTGAAATTCCTGTAGGCCAAGTTGAACAGTCCGCATCTACACAATATTTGTATGAAGATCAGACTCCAGGCTGGACCACGTGTTCAAAATTTGAAAATGACAGTGAGCACCCCAACCACACCCAGAGACATCTGATGTTAGCATCTGTACAGGAGATGGATGAAAGCATGGGATGTCCTGTAAAACACTGCAGTCCATCAATCATAACACAGAGCATGGCAGAGGGGGGACATGGCAAGAACCATTTGTTCAAAGTCTTCCATCAAGTTCCACTGCACCTGAAGAGTGCAAAGCAGAATGCACACATGGAGACAGGCAAGAGAGACTGTTACTATGGCCACAGCCACAATACCAAGCAGACAAAGCACTGCCCTGACAGATACGACTCCTATGCATCATGTGGACTGAGCAGCAAAGGCCTCTGCCCTGTCTGCAGGAAGGATGGCGCTGCCCACCTCTATGTCAAATACCGCCCAATGCAGTAGAGTAGCAGACAAGAAACAAGGACCGAGTTTGGTTCCATCACTGTAACACCCAGTTCCTCAAGCAGCTGTCTTGCGCGGTACAGTTTGTAGTGTGTAGAATTGCTTCCCTGGATGGGAACTTGAGGAGCCAAAGATGGGGTGAAGAGAGAGACAGAGCCCCTTCCCTCCAAAGGGCTGCTGCCACTACCACTAAGCATTTGCTAAATGTCCGCAGCACCAAGGATAAGCCAAAGGACAAGACTCAACCAGTAATGACTACTCTCCAGCATGAAGCAGAGGTACTGCCTGTGGCATTTGCAAATCCGGATATGAAGGTAAGCATTCTTCATGTCCAATGTTTGAAACAACAAGAGTCTGGAAAAAAAGAAGAAAAAAAATCTAAGACTATCCGAAATATTTTGTATTCAATGTACTCGTTCAGACCTCTCAGATCCAATACATGAATGCAGATCTCCTCTCCACTGGAGGATCAGGAAGCATCAGAAATAGAACCCTTGGTTTCTTTCATGAGGGGAAACATGCTCTATAGCATGCTTTTGTTATCAGCATTTTAACCTCTACTCAGAAGGGTCTGCTGGCCCAGAGGATAATGACAAGGAGGTAGTTTATGCACAGGAGGGATGACCTTCCAGTACCCACTCATCTCCTCTCCTTCCACTTTGGCAGATTAAACGAGATCTCTCACCCTACCCGAAACCCGAAGGCAGGGGAAGGGGAGGCAAGGAGTCAGAACGTACCAGAGCAGCAGGGCCACCTGGACAGATACCCCTGGGTGCTTTGGCATGGACATGAAAGGGGGGCCCAGGAGGGTACCTCTACCTTGATCACAGGTTTGCTGCTGGGAGGCATAGCCACTATGGGAAGTGGGCATATGAAATGCACACCTACCACACCCCCCTGGAGGGCCAAGAGGTAAGCGACTTAAGAGCATTCTGAAGGACTGCAACTCGCGCAAAGCAAATTCAACATCACACCAAAACAGTCTGGAACTTCTAAATGGGGCATTGAGGACAGAATGCTGTACATCAGTGACAAAACCAGTAGCATGCAGCCATGAATAGCTCTGAAGACAAACACCAAAGGCAGCAGCCCTGGTTGAAGCATCCGAGGCATATGCAGAACGCAAAAGATGCTGACCAGTATCAATGCCTGCCATAGCAAATCAGATTTGGCAGGACTATCAGGCAAGGAATTAAAGTCACAGCAGACTTCCATAGATTATTTTGATATTTAATCATGCACACGTGGTCACTAGATATCCTAAGGCCACTACATCCAGCCTCCTAGATTCTTTACTAAGAGGCAGAGAATGCCTGTGTAGGAGCCCTAGACCCATCATTAGCAGCCATGACTACAGAGTCAGTTTCTGGCTGTGAGGCCCAGTAAGGCTTGGCAGAAGGAGCAGGGTACTGCTCATCAGCCTTCCTAGGAACTCCAGGCAGTGTGTTAGGCCTATACTGTGCAGCTAATATAGCATCATCCAATGCAGGATAAACAGGAGACATAACTATGTAGGGAGTGACTCCAGCAGACTACATTGTGTGGAGTATTCCTCCTTGGCTGTAAAGCCCATGGCACTTTTGCATCTGTCTCAGTAGTGCTTGAAAGGAAGCATCCTCAGGAGACCTGGGTGTATAAACAAGTGTTCTCACTACTGGAGGATAAAGTGGAGCTGGAACCCAGAACACCTTTAATGGGGTCCATTTCCCCCTTCTTCCGCCAAATCCTCCTCCATACTAAGATGATCAGGATTACATTCCTCATCATCTACAACAGGTGGGGGGGGGGGTTCAGACAGAGCTGGCGGCAATGGTCAAATCATAAGTGCTTTGAAAATCCATTGACAACAGTGCTGACTGGGTAGGTTCCGTCGATGACGCAGCCATGATAATCTGTGGGAGAGGAGGCAACAACCACCGAAACAACTCTGACCCTGTGGCCAACACAACGTGACAGTCAATGACACCCAGCAAGGGAGTCAAAACACCTCTCAGGATTGGGGGGCAGTAACAACTGACAAGAGGTTGCAAACTGCCTGTGGTAGACACCAAAGTTGAGGCCTGGCTCTGGCTCTTCTGCAGCCAAGAGTTCTTTTTTTTTGGGGAGCCTGTGGGAGTCATGACCAACAGAGCGGGGGACAAGAACTTAAGAGTAGAAATCACTAGCTCACAGTAAAGCAAGAGCTATATCCTTATGCCTGTGGTGGTAGCTGGATGAGGATTCTAAACACCAGTCCTTGTCCCAGATTTCGACTGCCTCGATGGAGAGACTTACCATTGGTAGCAGTCAACAGATGGGGCAGAAAAGCTGCCTTCATGCCTTCGACCTTGTTGGTGGGATTCATAGCCTTCTGAGCAATAATGGTTTCTATGGCCTTCCAGACAGAATGTGCATCACCTTTATAGATCTTCTGTCCGCAGGTACAAAACCTCAAAGGTCCTTACAACAGTGACATAAAATAAGTTTTACAGTGATAAAAAATTAAACATCGTTGCTTCTCTGTAGGTCTGGCGAGCAGTCAACAAGATAAACTAAGGAGTAATGAAGCCACCCAAGTTTATGGGTGTTGACGTCACATATCACAGGTGGCTCCCAGCTAACAAAAGCTTCCGAGTTGTCCAGACGCTGCCAACTTACAGTTTCAAAGATGTGGCCAATGAAGGAACCATCTCCAAAGATTTACACTGTACTGCAGCAGTAAAACTGGGGCTAGCAATATAGCCTAGCTGTTACAATAATGAGCTGTGAATGAGCTTGGCACATCCAACAGACCTGGGTTTGACTCCCACAACCTCCACTTGCATACTGTGCGACTGAGCAAGTCACTTAATATTAACCACCTCAGTGCTCCCAGGTCACCACTGAAAATAGGCACTTGTGCCTAGTGGGCCTTACCTGGTTAGCAAAACACAAATATAACTGGTGTACGAACAAAACAAATTCTACATTTAAACATTAGTAACTGGGGAAAAAGAAGAGCCAAGGCTCAATTACAGGTGTGATCTAAGGGAAAGGGGAACTGTTTGAGGAGGGGATTAGTGATTTAAACAAAATGAATGGGGAACTGTTAGGGGAGGCTCTTCCAGAGGTGAGGAAGTAGAACAGCGAAAGCAGATTGACCAGGCAAGGTTGTGCAATGGGAGATGTGAAAAAGTGGGCATCAGAAGAGGGCAAGAAGTAGGAATGAACATGGACAGAAGAGAAGGCAGAGGACCAGAATTTAGCTTGGAAGGATGAGAGAGGGAGAGTGAGCGACCGACCGAAAGAGCGAGACAAAGGGAGGGAATCAAACCAAACCACAAGAGGTCAAGAAAAAGGAGACCCCTGAGGCTGTTGCAGAGGTGTGGCAGACTTTAAACCACAAATGGGACATGACCATACCAGGATACTTACTGTTCAGGACACAGCAATGGGCAAGTGAGAGGCAGGAGTGCTGTACGTAAAGAGGGGATGGAGGCAAGTGAAACCGTCACAAGGAGTCAGGTAAACCCAAACACTGTGGGTGACTGCAACAACAGAAAATGACGGGTGGTCTACAAACCACTGGATCAGGAGGCAGTCAAAAACTGGGAGAGGTGCTTAGGATGGTGGCCAATTTAGGGGAGGTGGTAATAGTTGGAGACAATAATATGCAGGATGTGAACTGGAAAGTACATATCAATCAAATATTTTGCCAGGCAAAGCACCATTGAGCTTAAAAAAAAAAAACACAAGGTGGACCGGGGCGGGGGGCAAGGTAGTCACAGAAGAACAACAAAACAGACAGCAGAGCAAAAACAGGTTACTCAACTGCAACAGTAGTTCTAGGAGTGGTATATGTTGTTCATACACACTTGTTGGCATGTCCCTTTCCCCTTTAAATTCTTGCTGGAAGGTCTTCAAGCTGGCTCCTCCCACCCACCCAGGTGGCATAACCTTCGGCTCCGCCCCATGATGCCAGATCTTAGCCCGCTGGAAGCCAGGTTGTGCGCCACAGCCGGGGCGGTCGGGTGGGTCAGTGTGTATGAACATACCACTCCTAGAACTACTGTTACAGGTCA
The DNA here is from genome assembly GCA_016271365.2 of Neoceratodus forsteri. Taxonomy (NCBI): domain Eukaryota; kingdom Metazoa; phylum Chordata; order Ceratodontiformes; family Ceratodontidae; genus Neoceratodus; species Neoceratodus forsteri. The sequence goes on along the minus strand of CM057449.1, from coordinate 362,730,601 downwards.
GTAACCTGCATTTCTAGGGATATGGATATGTTGTTATTCACACTTGTTGGCAGCCTCCTAGCAGTTCTCCAGGAGAAGGGAGGCAAGACGCACACCCCCTACTTAGGAAATAGAGACTGGAGAACTGAGGTCCCAAAACCTGCATCCTGGCGTGACTCAAGGTCGATAAGGTAATGGGTGATGAAGGCGTTTGCTGTCTTCCAGGTAGCAGCCCTGCATATTTCCTGGATAAGGATGTCCCTGGAAGCAGCCACTGACGCAGCGATATGGCGGGTAGAATAAGCTCTTATCCCTCTGGAAGGCTCCTTGCCCGCCAACCTATAGCAAAGATCAGTGCATGATGTAGTTCATCTTCCAATCGTTTGCTTTGCTGCAGGCCTGCCAGGTGCGACTTCAGCATATGTGACAAACAGCAGGCGAACCTCTCCCCATACTGCCATCCTCTCCTTACAGTAGGAGAGAGAGCACGTCTCAGGTACAGAGCATGGAGCATATATTCTGCATCCAAGGTGTAGTTCGGGTAGAACACAGGCACAGTCCACACCTGATTATGGTGAAACTCCGATACTACTGTACCTTTGGGAGGACCTTGTCCCTGTGGAAGACCAGATAAGGAGATTCCACCAAGAGCGCCTGGAGCTCCCCAGTCCTTCTGGCGGACGCCACAGACACCAGGAAGGCCATCTTCCATGACAAGTGTGACATCTCACACTTGTGCATTGGTTCGAATGGCTTGCTCATGAGCTTTGCCAATACCAGCAGTAAATCCCATGGAGGTGGAGGTTCACACATTGGAGGGGATATGCGATAGAGACCTTTGAAAAAGCGCCAGGCCACCTTCTGTAGACTGGCCTGCGCCCAATAAGCAGAGATGGCTGCCAGGTGCATCTTACGGGTCAAAGAACCCCTTTGGACAGAGACCAAAGGTAATCTAGAACGCTCGCCACTGGACAGGACACCCCTTACCCTGACAAATGGAAAATCTCTTCTATTTGAAGGCATAGCAGAGTCTGGTCAACTCCTTCCTGGATGCTTCCACTACAGTGAGTACATCCTCACAGAGACCCAAAGCCTGGAACTCTAGCCGCTCAGGAACCAGGCCATCAGGTGCAGGGATTGAAGGTCCAGATGGAATACCTTCCCCTGACTGACAGATCAGGTATGGGCATGCTGGAAGACACCTCGGAAGCCTGTTGCTGAGACTGAGGAGATCTGGATACCAGAACTGGCGGGACCAGTCTGGGGCTACCAAGATCACCTGCGCCTTGCCTTGTCCCTCCTCACCTTGAGAAGCACCCTGTGGATCAAAGGAAATGGAGGGAAGGAGTAAAAGAGGCCTGGGATCCACAGCCTTGAGAAGGCATCCCCTTGCAGCGATCTCCGCTGAGGGAGGCTGGCATGAAACAGCCTCAGCTTGGTGTTTTCCCTAGAGGTAAACAGCTCCACCACTGGTTTGCCCTAGTGGGAGAACAGGCTGTGAGCTACCTCTGGATGGAGGTGCCACTTGTGGGATGTCTCACCTATGTGGCCGAGAGAATCCGCCAGCTGATTAGAGGCTCCTGCCACATAGATGGCTAGGAGATCCACCTCCAGTCAGCTCAGGAGTGTCCAGATGCGGAGCGCTTCCCTGCACGACAGCCGGGAGTGCGTGCCACCCTGCTTGTTGAGGTAGTACATGGTCATGGTATTGTCCATCTGGACTTGAACCACTTTACCACAAAGCTGCTGAGCAAATGCTGACAGCGCCAGTCTGACCGCTCTGAGCTCCAACAGGTTGATACAGTATCTGGATTCCTAGGGGGTCCAGAACCCATGGGCCCTGTTCCCCATGTGGGCTCCCCTGCCTGAGAGAGAGGCAATTGTGAGGACAACCGTCGGCTCAGGGCGGACTAACAGGATCCCTTCCTGCAACCTGTCTAGGACGGTCCACCACTGGAAAGCATCCCACATCTTCTGGTCGAAATGACCTAGGTGCAGAGTCCACTGTGCAGCCAACTCCCACTGAAGGGGGCGCATATGCCACCGGGCCCAACGGACCACGGTGGTGCAGACCACCATGTAACCTAGAAGGCGCAGAAAGTCCCAGGCAGGGGGCAACTGCCCAACCAGAAATTACTGGGCAAAGGAGGAGAGAACCTCCACCCTGTCCACCAGGAGCCATGCTCTGGCTTGGCAAGAGTCGAGCTCTGCCCCAGTGAAGCATATCACCTGAGATGGCATGAGCTCAATCTTGGCCTTGTTGATCAGGAGGCAAAGTTGAGACCAGGTCTGCAGGACCAGATCCCTGGACCTCTCCACCTCTTGCTGGGTGGAACCTGCCAAGAGCCAATTATCAAGGTAAGGGTACACTGACCCCTCGACACCAGAGATGGGCCACCACCACTGCCATGCATTAGGTGAAGACCTGTGGGGCCAATGGCAGGCTGAATGGCATGGCTCGGAACTCGTATAGGGTTCCCTCTGCTCCGAAGCAGAGGAACCACTGGTGGGACGGACGGATTGGGATGTTAAAGAATGCATCCTGGAGATCCAGATAGCAGAACACATTTTGCTCTAGGGATGGTATGATCTGGGACAGATTTACCATACTGAAGGTGCATAACCGAGATACTGATTCAAGTCATGCAGATCTAGAATGGGGCACTAGCCCCCCCCCCACTTGTGGGACCAGAAAGTACCTGGAAATGAACCCTGGGTCGACTGGAGGATCTGCCATTCGAACCACTGCTTCCTTGAGGAGAAGCTGGGCTACGCTGAGTCTCAGAGTAGATAGAGTGAGCAGATACTCTCTTCCCAACGGGTGCAGGCTCGGCAAGGAGGGTACTGCTCAAATTCCAGAGGCTGACCACTTGTAAGAGCCACCTGTCCATGGTAACAGCAGACCACACGGAAAGAAAGTGGTGGAGCCGACCCCCCCCACAGGAGGACCCAGAGCTGGCGTGACTGGGATAAGAGTGGCAACCCCTATCTCGTCACTGAGCAGGCTTGGAGGAAGAGGGTCCAGGGCTTCAACCCAGACTTCCTTGTCTGTGGGCCAGCAGAGGCCCGGACTTGGGCCAAGGGGGCCAAGCCTGTTCCTGCTGTTGCCGCCCACCGTGAAAGGAGGGCTGCTGGAGCAGGGTGCCGAAAAGGCTTTCCTTTTCTTCTGCTGCTTCTTGCTAGGAGCACTTTCAGCAGACGTGGCAGAGTCCAAGGTGGCACCAGACTGCTCGATTCGCTGAAGGTGACCATCCACACCCGGGCCGAAGAGATCGGTACCCAGGAAAGGAACATCAGTGAGTTTGTGCTGGGTATCCACCGTAAAGGCGGAAAGCCTCAGCCAAGCCCTGCGGCGTGAGGCAACTGTGGCTGCCACCAAATGGGCATGAGTCCCCAAGGTCCAAGACCATCTGAAGCTGCTTGACAACGGCATGGCCCTGGTCCTGGACCTGCTTGACCGTAGTCTGAAGGTCCACAGGGAGGTGCAGGACAACTTTGTCCAATGACCCCAGGAGGGCATGGGAGAAGTACACCAGGATGATGGCAGAGCTTGCCTGACTAAGGCCTAGACAGGAGGCTGCATAGACCCTCCTGGCAGAGTGGTCCAGTTTTTTGGACTCCTTGTCTGGAGGTCTGTCCATCTCAGCAGAGCTGCCTGTATGTCTGAACACAGAAACGGTCATTAACCCCTCAGCTGAGGGATGTTCCATGAACCCCTGAGAGGGACCCAATGGGCACCACATACTTTTGAGTCATCTGGGCAGACTCCGCTGGGCAGGAGGCAGGATGCCGCTAGAGCTCCAAGGCCGGGCCAACAATGGCCTCGGCTACCAGAAAGGTCTCCGTAAGAGTATCCTCTCTTTTAAGAATATCTAAGAGGGTACTCTGCCCGATTCTGGACAGGTTCCAGGGGGCATCCCTGTGGATTTGGAGAGAAGGCAGAGAATCCCTTGAAAAGACGAAGGGCCCTCTTCTGTCAGACTACCAACAGACATTATTTAGCGGGTAAGAGTGAAGGTCAGTGTTGTCAGAATCCGAGGTATCCGTATAAAATTGGTCGAGCACTAAGATCCCCCTGAATGCACCTTGGACGGTCAGGCATAAAGGGTGACAGATAACTTGCAAGGAAGACCCGGGACCAATCAGTAATCTTTCATAGGAGCCTCTCCAGAGGGCCGTTTTGGTGGTGGGTTCACCACTATTGGTGGAGACCAGTTTTGGCTGAACTGGGAGAGGTTTTGCCGGCCCCGCGGGTGGGGGAAATAGATTTTATTGGTTCCAAGGGAGTCTGCTTCGGCCTGGGAGGCAAATGCCATGCAATGGCCAGGGTGGAAACCAAGGAAGGCTTCTAACCTGACAGAATAAGCTGTTGCCACATCAAATCTTCATAGCAGCGACAGAGTTTCTGCCGAAGCCTCCCCTCATCCGAGGAGGACTAAGATGAGTGGTGACGTCACCCGTTTTTTGGCACGCTGATGCGCCTTCCTTGGCCCGTCAGTCGAGGGAGTCAGAGAGCTCGACCATGATTAGAATGGCAGACTGGGTCGCTCAAGAGACACTGGTGGAACTAGTGATTTTCCCGGTCCCAGGACTGGTTCCTCGACAGGACTGCCAGCAAGCTGGTTCTCATCGGGGATAAACAAGACCAGAGTCTTGTTAAGAGTCCTCAACCTCCTCGGCCAACAACCAAATCGACAGAGTCGAGAGTTAATTCAATCACATCTTTGATCGAGACTTCGGCCAGCTGGCCTGACGGTGGAACCGGAAAGCCGGTGGCCAAAGGCGCAATCTCAACAGAGGTAGAGAAGGAAGATTCCTGGAACCAAGATTGCTCTTGATCCCAAGAACATCTTCGCTGAGATGAAGAATCTCTCTGTTCCTTGTCCATTTAACAGGACTAGGAGGTATGCAAGCCCTAAGGTCCCTCGCCCTTGGTGGGGAGAGAAAGGCACATCTCCCGAAAGGAGCCCGAGAATGTGGAGCCCAGGTTGAGTGGAATGAAAATCAGGAGAGAGGAACACTCCGCGGCATGAGTCGCCTCTTCCTCGAAGGCCTGCATCTGTTCCAACTGCTCGGTGGACCCCGCAGCCGCAGAGACCGCACACCAGGCCTCTCTGGATTTCACCAGTGGATGCCATTTCTCGGGCCTGCCCAGCTTCAAGCGTGCGAGACGACTGTCGAGGATGTTCGATTGGAATGTGAGGCAAAACTCTCAAGCCTGGGTGTCACAGCCTGCACCCAAGCAGTAGACACTCGTGGAGTGTGGGTCTGTGTGCGATATTTTCTGTCCACATTGGCACCAGCGAAAACTGGGAGGGGGTATTTATCTTCCATTATCGGAAAGCAAAGTCTACAATCGCTAGCTCGGATGAGCTTAATCTTCAGCAGATCTAAAGGTTTTAGAGCCAGGACCTACAACATGCGGTAGCAGAGAGGCGGCAACCTGTACCTTCCAGTGGAAAGGAAGATCTGGTATCATGGGGCAGAGCCAAGGGTTATACCACCTGGGTGGGTGGGAGGAGCCAGCCTGAAGACCTTCCGGCAAGAATTAAGGGGAAAGGGACATGCCAACAAGTGTGAATAAGAACATATCCACATCCCTAGAAACAATTACATATGAGCATATACATATTTATGCATGATCAAAATAGGATACAATGAACATTAATGTAGAAAACTTCTAATACTTTATGGTCACAGTAGTACAGTACCTTTCAGCGCATCATACCAATGATTATACACGTGTATGTGTGTATGTAATTGTACATACGTGGCAAGATAAACATATGCATAAATATTTATATACACATGCATACACACACCCCTACATACACCCACACACACACACACACACATTGACAAACACGCATACATATCCACACCACAGTGGATCACCACATAGGCTATAAATTAGCCAGAAAGCTTTGCGTCCAAAGGTTCAGGTTGACAGTGCAGTACAGACAGTTATTAAGGCAGAGAGCGGTAAGGAGGAGGAATAGCGGTTCTAGGTACACTACGTAATCAAGCAGGGGGACACCAATGAGGACATTTGCACATCTCTGATAGAGAGATCTAGAAGGGTTTTAAAGAAGGGCAACTTCACAGGAATTGCAAGTTTGAGTGACTTTTGTATGGTGTTCCAGAGGGAAGGGAGGGCGTAGCTTATAGCTGATTTACCAAAATGCGACCTGACCTTGGGGACGACAAGAGAAATATAGGATAGACTTCTCAGTGGATAGCTACCCATGGCACACAGGGGCAAGCAATCCATGATATAACGAGGGAGCTTATTGGTAATGGCTCTATAGGTCCAGCGAACTGAATTTCTTTGGCGCCTGAGGCTCAGTGAGCACCATCTTACAGCTGCGTAAAGAGCACAGTGATGGGTGGTATAGGGTGCATCTGTAATAAATCCAAGTGTTATGTGGTATAAAGTGTCAATTTTAGACAAAGCATTGTTTTGGTCCTTGACCATACAAAAAGTCAGTATAGTCCAGCAGTGATACAAAGGTTGTTTGGACCAACCTAGTTTTTACCTCCAAGGTTAACAGGTGCCTGATCCTGAAAAAGAAGAGAGACCCAGCCTTTGCCTGAGCTTCTTGGAAAACTCCTCAATGTGATCAACAAATTAAAGTTTCTGGTCTATCCAGACCTCTAGATATTTAAACTTGTCAACATGTTCAAGAGGCTCACATAAGAGAGTAGTTTTATATGGTATATTACCATGGTTAGGTTTATAGGGAGCATTGGCAGACGGGGAAGAGAGCATAGTCTTCATTTTTTTGGCATTTTAAAGTAGTTAAGTGTAATAGATTTCTCTGCAAAAGGTTAAAATCCAATTGGAGGTCACTCAATGCTAACTCAGTTGAGGGTCTGTCAATATAAATAACCGTATCACCGGCAAACAAGTGAATGTTTGCAGATTTGATGCCTGTGTCGATGTTATTAATATAGAGTAAAGATCCTAAAATAGACCCTCGCAGCACTCCCCTTTGAAGTACTTTTAAAGGAGACCGTTCTCCTTCAGCCACAACTTGCTGATTACGCCCAATGAGGTAGTGTGTAAACCAGTTTGGCGCCGTACTGTCCAACCCAGTGATTCTTAGTGTGGTTAACAGAAGGTCATGGTCCATGGTAACAAAAGCTTTGTTCAGGTCAAGGAAAAGGGCGCATGTTTTTTTTTAGAATCCAGCATGTTTAGCCAGTCATTTGAAACCTTGGCAAGGGCTGATACCGTCCTGTGCTCTAAAGCCAGATTGACGAGGATTAAGGAGGTTGGGGTTCTCCAGACACTGCCTAAGCTGTGCAGTGACCACCTTCTCTAGTAGTTTAGACAGGGCAGGAAGAAGGGATAATGGACAGTAATTTTGGCAAGGATGAGGAATCGGCATGGTGGATGCACACTATGAGGCATTCCTTGTTCAGCTAGTCAACAGCCTCACAACAGAAGGGGCTATGCCAAATATCGTGCTCACCAACAGTGAGAGGATCCAAAATGTAGTCGTTCTTCAACTCTGTTCTGATTACTATAGTAGCACTGAAGGACCAGGTAGGGACCAACCAAGCAACCAAAACACAGTAAGGGCATCAGACTAAGAAGGGGAAAAAAAAGGGGGGGTATAGAGCAGGTGGAGGGTGCAGAGGACAAATGGAAGAATTTTAAAAAGGCAATTATACAAAAAGGTATGAAATGGAAAAATGCAAGGGGTCCAATGTGGTTCATAGCCTAAGTAAAGACAGTACCAACAGCCAATTTACTCACCTGTAACAGTAGTTCTAGGAGTGGTATATGTTGTTCATCCACACTTGTTGGCAGGTACCTTGCTGCTTTAAGTAGTGCCGGAAAATCCTCAAGCTGGCTCCTCCCACCCACCTGAGTGGTACAGCCCTCGGCTCTGCCCCATGACACCAGATCCTAGCCCACTGGAAGCCAGGTGTGTGCGTCAAAGACTGGGAGGTCAGCCGGCCCTGTGGCACTGAGGGTTGAGGTGCTGGATGGCACACTCGACCATGCCGCCACCCAGGTTCGGATACGGACTCGGGTTGCCGGGGAAGGAGGATCGAGCATCCCCACGGATGCCTCGTCTCGGGAGGAGACCAGGGTGTTTACACACCGATGCCCAGGAGAGCCGGTGGAAGCACCGACTCTCGGAGCAATGGTGGCTTCCATTGGGGGAAGCCAGGGAGGGGAGGACGCCATCAGACACTTGGCAGGCATGCGTATGCACGTTCCGCTCGAGCCAGGTGTCCTCAGTGGGATGGAGGGGAGGGACAAGAAAAACCGGAAAACCTCCCTCGGCATTCTGGATGATGGCCGCTCCAGCCACCCAGCCTGTAATCACAGGCAGAGCCTGCTGTGCAAAAGGTGCCCCAAGTAGGAAGAGGGAAGGCAGGTAGGGGACACCGGTGGTACTCTAGGGGCAGACTTATTGAGGGTTGAGCGGCATTGAGCAAGGCCTGAAGGAGTGGAATAACGAGGGCGAACAGGAGGGATAAAAAAATTTCAAAAAAAAAAAAAAACAAAGACGGGGAGGTCGGGTGGGTCAGTGTGGATGAACAACATACCACTCCTAGAACTATTGTTACAGGTGAGTAACCCGTTTTCCTGGGATCGTGGATATGTTCTATCCACACTAGTTGGCATACTCCTGGCAGTTGTCCGGGAGGAGACACACATCCCCTACTTAGGGAAGAGGGTCTGGAGAACTGAGGTTCCAAAACCAGCATCCCAGCATGACACAAGGTTGATGTGGTAATGTGAAATGAAGGTGTGTGCTGACTTCCAGGTAGCAGCCATGCAGATTTCCTGGATAGGGATGTCCCTAGAAGCAGCCATCAATGCAGCGGTATGGCGGGTGGAATGAGTCCTTAGCCCTATGGGAGACTTCCCATCTGCCAACCTATAGCAGAGGTCAACGCAAGATGTAATCCATCTAGCTATTGTCCGCTTGGCTGCAGGTCTGCCAGGTGAGACTTCAGCGTAAGTGACAAACAGCTGGCGAACCTCTCCCCGAACTTCCACCATTTGCTCTTTGTAATAGGCAAGCGTTCATCTCGGGTCCAAAGTATGGAGCCAGTACTCTGCCTCTGAAGTGTGACTGGGGTAGAACACCGGCAGAGTAATCACCTGGTTAAGGTGAAACTCAGACACCACCTTCGGAAGGAATTTCAGGTGGGGGCGCAGGACAACCTTGTCCCTGTGGAAGACCAGGTAAGGAGACTCAATGGAGAGCGCCTGTAACTCCCAAGTCCTTCTGGCTGACATGATAGGCACCAAGAAGGCAGTCTTCCACAAGTGTGACGTCTCATACTTCTGCACAGGTTCGAATGGCTTGCCCATGAGCTTTGCTAAAACCAGCAGTAAACTGCATGGAGGTGAAGGTTCACGCACCAGAGGGGCTATATAATCTAGGCCTTTGAAGAAGCACCAGACCACCTTCTCCTGCACCACCGAATGCTGGCCAGCCCACGCCCAGTAAGCAGAGAGGGCTGCCAGGTGCACATTCAGGGTAGTCAAATGTAGCCCCTGCTGGGAGAGGGACCAAAGATGGTCTAAAATGCTAGTCACTGGGCAGGACGAGGGGTCCAATCCTTTGCCCTGACACCAAATGGAGAATCTTTTCCATTTAAAGGCATAGCATTTTCTGGTCGATTCCTTATGGGATGCCTCAACAATGCTGAGGACCTTGTCTGAGAGACCCAAGGCCTGGAACTCTAGCCACTCAGGAACCAGGCAGTCAGGTGCAGGGATTGAAGGTCCGGGTTGAGTACCTTCCCCTGGCTGACAGAGCAGGTCCGGGTGTGCTGGAAGCCACCTCGGGAGCCTGGAGCGGAGGCTGAGGAGATATGGGTACCAGAACTGGCGTTGTCAGTCTGGGGCTACCAGGATCACCTGTGCCTTGTCCCTCCCGACCTTTATGAGCACCTTGTGAATCAAGGGAAGGCACAGAAGAGGCCTGGGGTCCACGGTCTCAAGAAGGCATCCCCCTGCAGCGAACCCTGCTGAGGGGGGCAGACATGAAAGAGCCTCAGCTTCACATTCTCCCTGGAAGCAAACAGGTCCACCTGGGGGTCTCCCCAGTGGGAAAACAGATCTTGTACTACCTCCTGGAGGAGGTACCATTCATGAGTTGCCCCGCCCATCCGGCTCAGGGCATTGGCCAGCTGATTTGAGACTGCCACGTGATCGGCTAGGAGATCTGCCTCCAAGATGAGCACGAGGGACCAAATACGGAGAGCTTCCTTGCAAAGGGGCCAGAAGCGGGTCCCACCCTGCCTGTTGAGATAGTACATGGTTATGGTATTGTCGGTCTGGACCTGAACCACTGTACCCCAAACAAACTGAGTGACTGCGGTCAAGGCTAGCTGAACCGCTCGACGCTCCAGCATGTTGATATGATATCGGGACTCCTGGGGGGGACCAAAGCCCATGGGCACCCCAACCCATCAGAGAGGAGTCAATCATCAGGATGACCATTGGCTCAGGGCGGACAAACTGGATCCCTTCCTGCAGATGTGATGGGACGAGCCACCACTGGAGGCCATCCCACATCCTCTGGGTCACAGAAACCAGATGGTTGAGATGACCAGAGTGCTGAGACCACTGGCTGGCCAGATCCCACTGGAGGGAACGCATATGCCAGAGGGCCCATCGAACCATGCTGGTGCAGGCTGCCATATAGCCCAGAAGATGCAGGAAGTCCCAGGCAGGGTGCAACTGCCCAACCAGAAATGACTGGGCAAAGGAGGAGAGAACCTCTGCCCTGTCTGCCGGGAGCCGAGCACTGGCTCGCCGGGAGTCGAGCTCTGCCCTGATGAACTGGATCACCTGCACAGGTCCGAGTTCAGACTGGGTGTTTATCAGGACGCCAAGTTCTAGGCAAGTCTGGAGGGCCAGATCTCTGGATCGCTCCACCTCCAGCCTGGAGGGACCCGCTATCAGCCAGTTGTCCAGGTAAGGGCACACCTGGACCCCTCAGTGCCTTACGTACGACACCACCACTGCCATGCATTTAGTGAAGACCCTGGGGGCTGAAGATGGGCCAAAGGGCATGGCTCAGAACTTGTAAAGAGTTCCCTCTGCTCTGAAGTGGAGGACTGATCGGGACATGAAAGAATGCGTCCTGACGGTCTAGGGAGCAGAACCATTCCTTGCTCCAAGAATGGTATAATCTGAGCAAGAGAGTTACCATCCAAAAGGTGAGTGACCTGAGGAACTTGTTCAGGTTGTGCAGATCTAGAATGGGGCACCAGGCCCAGGCCCCCCACACACTTTGGCACCAGGAAATACCTGAAGACAACCCCAGGGTCTGAAGCTATTTGGCACACCACCTCCTTGAGGAGAAGCTGAACTGAACTGTCTCAGAGCCAACAGAGAAGCTGCAGATACCAGATGCCCCCGTGGGGCATGGGCTCGAAAAGGAGGAGCCTGCTCGAATTCCAGAGGCAGGCCTCGACCTACCACTTCTAGAACCCAACAGTCCGTGGTGATAGCGGACCAGGCAGAAATGAAGTGGCTGAGCCAGCCCCCATGGGAGGCATGACAGGACTGAGGGAGACACACCCCAACCAGTCACTGGGCAGGCTTGGAGAAGGGGCCGTCGGGAACTTCCCCCGGGCTTCCTAAATGAGGACATCACAGACTTGACCCAAGCCTGCTGGCCCTGCTGCTGCTGGGCTGGTCTGGCAGCAGGAGTGGACAAACGAAAGGGCTTGCGGCTGTGACACTTGGGACCCTTGTCCTTTTGAGTAGATGTGGTGGAGTCCAAGGTGGCACTGGGCTTCTCTATACGCTGGAAGTGACCCTCCACACCAGGTCTGAACAGGTCGATGCCCAAGAAGGGGACATCTGCAGACTTATGCTGCGTATCTGCCATAAAGGTTGAGATGTGCAGCCAAGCCCTGCAAGCGCTTGGCCACCGCGGCCGCTACCGAATGGGCACAGGAAATCGCCAATGTCCAGAGCCATCTAGAGTTGCTGCTTCACCGCCCTACCCTGGTCCCAGACCTGCTTGTCCATAGTCTGGAGGTCAGTTGGGAGATGAGGAATAACCTCATCCAGGGAGCCCAAGAGGGCATGGGGAAAATGTGCCATGATAACAGCCGAGCTGGCCTGACGGTGACCAAGTGAGGAGGCTGCATACACTTTCTTCCCGGAATGGTCAAATTGTTTGGATTCCCAATCAGAGGGTCTGTCAGCGTCGCCCTTGTTGCCTGAATGACAAACAGTCAGCCACCAACCCCACCACAGAGGGGTGCTCCGAAAAGCCAGACAGGGACCCCATGGGCACTGCATATTTGCGGACAGAAAGTGAAGAACAAGATGCTGGACGCTGCCACAGCTCCAAGGCTGGGCCCACAATGGCCTCAGCCACCAGGAAAGCCTCCATAGGAGTATCCCCTTTATCCAGAATCTCTGTAAAGGGGTACTTGGCCCATTTCTGCACAGGCTCCAGCTCCATAACCGTGGATTCGGAAATGAGCTGACAAATTCCCATCAGCAAGGTAGGGCCCTCATCAGAGACCCCCCCCCCCGGGACTATGTCCACTGGGCGGAGACCATGGAGGAGTCCTCTGACTCTGAAGAGTCCTCGTAGAGTGGGCACCCAGCCATGTCGCTCTCCACCTGCCTTGGGTGATCAGAAGTGAGAGTGTGTCTGACAACTGAAGGGACAGGGTTGGGTCGACAGAGAATCCTTAGTCGGAGCCCCAGACTTCGGTTGCTTGGACGGCGTCTCCACCCGGATCGGTGGAGTAGCCGGTTCTGGCTGAGCCAGTGGGGCCTTAGCCAGCACCTCGGTGACAGCTGCCATGGCTGATGCCAATTGTTTGGGTAAAAGCCACTTAATGGCTGGGGTGGAAACCAGAATTGGCTTCAACCAGGACAAGACCAACCACTGCCATATGAGGTCTTCGTAGCGCCAACACAACTTGCACCAGAGCCTTTCCTCACTGGAGGAGGATGGAGACAAAGAGCAGCGCCACCACTTCCCATGGCGTCGGGAATGGGGTCGCCGGTAAGGGAGAGTCTTGTCCGACACCCAAGTCGAGGAACGAGACAGACCTCAACCGTCGGCGGGGCCGGAGAACCTCAGAAGGAGCTGGGGAAACCTGCGGTTCCTCCTGGTCAGGTTCCTTGGTGGGCAGGTCCTGCCCAGCTGACTGAGCTGATCCGTCCAAGGACACCGGGAGCACCAGTATCCAAAATAAGGAGTCAGCGGCAAGATCGGGCGACAACCCACCGATCGGCTTGAGAAAAATTTCGGCCGCATCGACAGGCCTCTCAGCCAACTGGTCTGACGGAGTTACCGTAAAACCAGCGGCCTCGGACAAGACTTCGACCGAAGTCGAAGCAGGGGATTCCTGCAATCGGGACTGCTCCTGACCCCAAGAACGCTGATGTGTCGACTTTTTTCCCCCCTCGACTCCTTCCTGGAGTGAGACACATGTGACCCTGAAGGGCCCTCTCCCTTAGCAGAGAGAGACTGGCACAATTCCTTGAAGGAAGCCGAATAGGAGGATCCCAGTTGAAGCAAAATGAAGGCCGAAGTCAAAGAAGAGCCTACCGTGGCCTGAGTCGCCTCCTCCTCCTCCTCAAAGGCCTTAAGCTGTTCCAGCTGCTTGGTGGACCCCACAGCTGCGGAGACCACCCAACGGGCATCCTTTGATTTGACCGGCAGGCAACGCTTCTCTGGTCGCCCCAGCTGGAGTCTGGCAGCGCGATGTTGGAGCACGTTCTGGGAAAAAAGACAGTTCTTGATCGCAGGTCTGCAGATCGTAGTTCAGTCCCAAGCAATACATGCACATGGCGTGAGGATCTGTGCAAGACATTTTCTGCCCGCAAGAGCACCAGCGAAACCTAGGGGCCGATTTCTCTTCCATCATGGGAGCGAAAGAAGAAAGAACTCGAGAGAGTTTAAGAATTAGTTTTGGAAGCAGATTTGAAGACTCAGAAGCCAGGGCCTACTTACACGTGGGAGCGGTAAGAAGGGACCCTGACCCTTCCAGCGGAAAAGAAGAACTGGCATCATGGGGCTCCCGAGTGGGTGGGAGGAGCCAGTGTGAAGATTTTCCAGCACTTCTTAAAGCGGCAAGGTACCTGCCAACAAGTGTGGCTAGAACAACATATCCATGATCCTAGAAGAAAGGCATTCTTAAAGCATAAGGGAAGCAAATGGGAGGAGGTGGAGGATAGGGAGACTTACCTGGAGGCCACAAAGGCAGCCAGCAGGAAGGTCAGAGACACCAAGGCGGAGACAAACTCTGCTGGCAAAGTGAGTCAAACAAAAAAAGAGGGAGGGGATTCTTAAGGTGCATCAGGAAAAGCATAAGGTCAAAAGAGGTACAGACTGCCGGCTCGGTGGCACAGAGGGCTGAGGCGCTGGACACCACACTGGTGACCCAGGTTCGGGAGCAGATTTTGGTAATTCAAGGGTCAGCAGGGGGAGGTAAGGATAGAGCATCCAGGGGACTGCTCTCCTTCCTCGTGGGGGGGGGGGGAAGAGAATGGGTTTGTGCTGCATGCGTCAGCACAGCAAGAAAGGGTTCAGTCCACGCCCAGGGTGCTCAGCTGCCACCGTGGAGGTGGAGACCGCTGCTGCACCCACTGCACAGGCGCAGGGGAGAAAAGAAACCGAAGAAATACCGGGACCCAGCAGAACCCATGATGGCCCCCGATGGGTTGGAGGACGCACCCCTCCCAGGTTTGGGGGGTCGCAGCCCCTGCCTGGTCCATGGAGTTGGTAAAATAATGTGATTTAAAAAAAAAAAAAAAAAAAATGTACAGAGACTGAAAAGTGAGTAAGGATGAGAGGAGGATGACAAAGGAGAAAACGGAGGTATTAAAAATACATCACTCACCTGTAACAGTAGTTCTAGGAATGGTATACGATGTATATCCACACTTCTGGCAGTGTTTTTTTTCCCTTTAAGACTTGCCGGAATGTCAAAGCTGGCTCCTCACACCCACACCAGTGGTAACTTAGTCGACTCCAGCTCCGCCCTGTAACATCTGATCTTACCTACTGGAAGCAAGACTGGTGTGCCACTTGCCAGGGAGGTTGGGTGGGTCAGTGTGGAAGTACACCATATATCACTCCATGGAAGATCTACCGTTACAGGTGAGTAACAGTTTTTTCTAGGGATGTGGATATGATTTACTATCCACACTTCTGGTAGACTGCTAGCAGTTCTCCTGGAAGAGGGGCAAGGTGTACCCTTCCCTATTTAGAGAACAGAGGTTGGAGACCCGAGGCCCCCAAACCAGCATCCCGACATGACGCAACATCAAGGTAGTGGGGAAAAAAAGGTGTGCATAGATTTCCAGGTAGCAGCCCTGCATATTTCCTGGGTAGGGACATCCCTGGAAGCAGCCTCCAGGCAGCAGTATGGATGGATGGAGTGAGCCCTTAGCTCTACAGGAGGGCTCTCTACCCACCAACCTATAACAGAAGTTGATGCAGGATACAATACACCTGCCAACAGTCCACTTAGCTGCCAGTCTGCCAGGTGCGGCTTCAGCATAGGTGACTAACCTCTCCATGAACTCCTGCCGTGCACTCCATATAGTAGGAGAGCACTCGCTGCAGGTCCAAAGTATGGAGCCTGTGCTCAGCCTCTGAAGTATGGTTGAAGTACACTAGGAGACTGCTTAAGGAGAAATTCTGACAACCTTCGGGAGGAACTTCAGGTTGGGGCGAAGGACAACCTTGTCCCTGTGGAAGACCAGGTAAGAAGACTCAATCAAAAGCGCCTGGAGCTCACGGATCCTTCTGGCTGATGACAGCCACCAGGAAGGTGGTCTTACACAACAGGTGAGATTTCACACCTGTCCATCGGTTTGAATGGCTTGACCATAAGCTTTGCCAAAACCAGCAACAAGTCCCAAGGTGGTGGTGGTGGTGGTTCACGCACCAGCAGGAAAAGGTGGTCAAGGCCTATGAAAAAGCACCAGACCACCTTCTCCTGCACCACTGACTGGAAACCAGCCTATGCCCCGTATGCTAAGATGGCTGCCAGGTGCACCTTAAGGGTAGTCGACCGGAGGCCCGACAGAAAGGGACCATAGGTAGTAGAGAATGCTAGCCAGTGCACAAGATAATCATTGCCCTGGCAGCAAATGGAGAACCTCTTCCACTGAAGTCCTAGCATTTTTCGGTAGACTCCTTCCGAGAAGCCTTGACCACGGTGCAGACCTCTTCGGAGACCCCCAAAACATGGAACTCTAGCCACTCTGGAATCAGGCTGTCAGGTGCAGGTATTGAAGGTCCAGATGGAGTACCTTCCCCCGACTTCAAGAGAACAGGTCTGGGTGGAGAGGAATAGGTCACAGGAGCCTACTGCAGAGGCGGAAAAATCGGGGTACCAGAAATGGCTGGCCCAGTCCGGAGCCACCAAGATCATCCATGCCTTTCCCTCCTGGCTTTGAGCAGCACTTTGTCGAGCAGAGGAAATGGAGGGAAGGCATAGAGGAGGCCCAAGGTCCAGGGCCTCGAGAAGGCATCCCCCTGCAGCATTCTTTGCAGAGGTGGGGACGGGCACAATACAGCCTCAGCTTTGTGTTCTCCTTGGAGACGAACAGATCCACCAGAGGGATGCCCCAGTGGGAGAACAGGCTGTGTACTACCTCTGGATGGACAGACCACTCATAAGACCTCACCCAAATGGCTGACGGCCTCCGCCAGCTGGTTGGAGATGCCAGCCACATGGATGGCCAGGAGACTAGCATCTAGGCTGAGCAGGAGGGTCCAGATGTGGAGAACTTCCCTGCACAAAGGAAGGGAGTACATACCATCCTGTTTGCCGAGATAGTACATAGTCGTGGTGTTGTCAGTCTGGACCTCAACGACCAGACCCTGAATGTGTGGAGCAAAGGCTGTCAGCACCAGCCAAACTGCCCAACGCTCCAGCAGGTTGATATGCCATCGGGACTCCATGGGGGTACTGAGTCAGTGGACTCTGTGCTACCCAGTGAGCACCCCCCTTCCCCAGTGAGCATTCCAGCCTATCAGGGAGAAATCAATTGTGATGGTGACCGTCTGCTCCAACTGGACAAATGGGATCCCTTCCTGCAGATCTGGAACTAACCACTGTAGGGTGTCCGACATCAGCTTGGCAACAGTGGTCCTAGCACAGAGACCACTGACTGGGAAGCTCCCACTGCAAAGAGCGCATTCCCCACCAGGCACAGTGGACCACGCTGGTGCATGCCACCATGTAGCCCAGGAGGCGCAGGAAGTCCTGAGCAGGGTGTAACAGCCCAACCTAAAATGGTCAGGCAAAGGAGGAGAGAGCCTCCACCCGGTCCACCGGAAGCAGAGCCCTGGCTCTGCAAGAGTCAAGCATGCTCCAATGAATTACCTGCGAAGGTACAAGTTCCGACTTGGCCTCATTCACTAAGAGGCCAAGGGACAAGCAAGTCTGGAGGGCCAGATTCCCGAACCGCTCCACCTCCACCCTGGAGGGACCCACTACAAGTGGGTCATTCAGGTAGGGGTACACCCAGACCCATTGGCGCCTCAGGTAGACTGCCACCATTGTAATGCACTTGAAGATCCTGGGAGCCAAGGAGAGGACAGGGCATGGCCTGGAATTTGTAGAGAATCCCCTCTGTACAGAATAGCAGAAACCAGTGGTGGGATGGATGGATGGGAATATGAAAGAACGCATCCCAAAGATCCAGAGAACAGAATCGCATGTTCTGCTCCAGAGATGGAATGATCCGAAACAGAGTGACCATCATGTAAGTGCACGACCAAAGGAATTTGTTCAGGTCATGCAGATGTAAGATGGGGTGCCAGCCCAGTCTGCTTTGGTACCAGAAGGTACCTGGAGATAAACCCTGGGCTTACTGGAGGGTCCGGGAGATATCTTCCCGAAGGGCTGAAAGCATGTCGGTGGACACCACATCCTCCAGTGGGGCACAAGTTCAGCAAGGCGGATAAGCTACGAACTCTAGAGGCAGACCCTAACTGATCACTTCAAGAACCCACCTGTCCGTTGCGATAGTGGACCAAGGCGAAAGAAAAAAAATGACTCACCTTAATAATTGTGTTTCTTCTAATGGAGTCTTGCTGTATTCTCACTATTGCAGTTAGCCCCAGCACTCAAACTGCCCCGGAGAGTAGAGGGTTAATTTCTATGCAGAGCATAGAACACCGAGCTCGAGCTTGGTTCAAACCTCTGTCTGCTACACTTTGAAGCGCAACAGTCAGATTCTTATGAGCTAATACTAAGTACTATGTGGAAATTGTAAAATTTTTAGTAGCCAAATGGCAACCAAATATTTTGTTGCTCCAAAAGTTCATACTCGGACCTCTGGGAAAACCTCTCTTTTTATCCCTAGAGCTAGGACCTCTCACGGCCAAAGAGCCTTCAGCTTTAGGGCCCCCTCCTGGTTCAACACACTGCCCCCCTCCATCTCCGAAGCTCCAACTATATCGTGCTTCAAAACTTCCTTACGTAACCACCTTAACACCCGATGCTGTAACTGCCGCTAGTCAAAGCCATACTCAATACTTATGACAAAGCTTATTACTAAGCTGCCAAGGACAACATAACTCTGGTATTGTTTGCATCCATCCTACCTGTACCAGTTTGTTTGTATCTATGTCTTAATTTACTGTTATACTTATGTGTTGTACTGCTATACTGTGTATTTTGGTTTGTCTTACTGTGACAAGGTACCTTTGTAAATGAGCCTATGGCTCAAAGGTTTTCCAAACTGCTGTTTAGATAAAATAAAAAAAATAAAAAATAAAAAGACTCAAGTCAAGAAATCCAAAATCAAAAACCAGGTAGTGAACAGCGTAAGACTGTTAAATAGTTAAATATAACCCACTTCCCCTCTCTAAAAAGGACGGAGTGCCCAAATGCACCCCTGGGGTGCAACACTGTACCTGCCAGCCCACTTCCCAAAAACAGGTTCTGAGAAGGGAGGCAGGTCACAATACAGAAAGACTCCATTAAAAGAAACATAATTACTAAGGTGAGTAAGTTTTTTTCCCCCCAAACATGAAGCCTTGCTGTATTCAGACTATTGCAGACCACCAAGCAGTACCTCCATGGAGGAGGAAATCGAACCTACCCTGGGAATAGGCTCTGCAGTACTGCTGTACCAAACCGAGCATCACTCCTAGCCTGGATGTCCAGGGAGTAATACTTGGTAAATGTATGGACTGTTTTCCAGACTGCTGCTTTGCATATCTCTTGCAAAGCAATATCCTTGGCCGCAGCCAGGGAAGCAGCTGTACCTCTAGTCAAATGAGCCCTCAGGCCTGACGGAGATATTTTGCCTAGCTTCTCACAGCAGAATTGAATACAAGAGACAGTCCACCTGGCAACAGTTCTTAGTGGCAGGTTTGCCCTTTCCCACTTCCCCATAAGTGAGAAACAACTGGAGGGAATCAAACCTGTGAGCCTTAGTATGCTCAATGTAGTAACCAAGGGCTTTTTTAACATCCAAACTGTAAAATTCTTTCTCCTGAAGAAGAATGATCAGTGAAGAACACAGGGAGAGAGATTGGTTCAGATGAAAATCTGAAATCACTTTAGGTAATAACCTCCTATTAGTTCTAAGGACCACCTTATCTCTATGGAATGAGATCAAATCAGGCTCCACTGACAGAGCTTGTAATTCACTGATACACCTGGCAAGGGTAATAGCTACCAGGAACACAGTTTTCCAAGTCAAGTACTTAAGCTCTGCTGAAGACAAAGGCTCAAAATGGGGTTGCATAAGCTGAGCAATGCAAACATTAAGATCCCAAGCAGGGGTCAACTGGTATGAAGCAATCCCTTTAAAAATTTACAGAATACAGGGTGAGATGATAGTGAAGAAGGCTTTCCCACTGACAGAAAAGCAGAAACAGCTGACAAATGTACTTTGAGAGTAGCTGGTTTGAGGCCTAGGCCATTAAGATGAACCATATAATCCAGAACTGTAGACAATTCAGCAGTGTCTGGGGGATATATGCTTCTTGGAACACCAAATGCTGAATATTTCCATTTGGAGTTACAAGTCTTTCTGGTGGCAGGCTTTCAAGAGGCTTTGAAAATATCCAGAACCCCTTGGGACAGATGCAAATCTGCATACTCTAACTCTTTTAAGAGACCGAAGATAGGGGTACCAAATCCTCCCCCGTGAGAAGGTTAATAGGTTGTAATTCCTGGGAAGAGACAGGGGGACGATGGACTGCTAGGGACAGCAACAGGGGGTACCAAGGTTGCCTGGCCCAGTCTGGAGCAATCAGAATCACTCTGCAGGGTTGTGACCTTATTTTTGACCAGAACTTTGAACAGTAGAGGAAAGGCCTATAGAAAATGTCCCTTCCCAGTTCAAAATCAGAGCATCCAGAGGGACTGAGCCCAAGACTGGGGGTCTGCAATAAAACAGAGGAAGTTGGTGATTGTCTGGGGCTGCAAAGAGATCCATCTCTGGAGTGCCCCACCTTGAAAAAAATCACTTTCAACACCAGAGGGTCCAGGGACCATTCGTGATGGCCCTGGGAGATCCCGCTCAATGCATTTGCTAGCACACTGTCCTTCCCTGGAAGGTGGACTGCTATCAAAGAGGTCTGCAGAGAATAAGCTAGGGACCACAATTTCATGGCTTCCATGCACAAGGCTGTGGACATAGTGCCTCCCTGCTTGTTAATGTACCACATGGTGGTGGTGTTGTCTGTCCTGACCTGAACCACCTTGTTCTGCACTGACTGAGAAAAGATTGCAGGGCCAGAAAGACCGCCCTGAGTTCCAAGAGACTGATATGAAGAAGGGATTCCTGAGGGGACCACAATCCTTGGGCTGCGAGAGCCACCAGATGGGCTCCCCACCCCAATAGAGACGCATCTGTGGTTAGGACCACAGAGAGAGACTGAGTGACGAATGGGACTCCTTGCCTGAGGTTGCCCTGATCCTGCCACCACTGGAAAGCCTGGATCAGAGTCTGAGTCACTGGAACTAGTTTGGTTAGAGAATCTTTCTTCGGAGACCAAAAGGTGTTCAGGTGAAACAATGTCCCTCGGCCCACTGCTGTAGAAGCTGAAGGACGTGCCTTGCTGGCCGAGAGATCAGAAGGTGGAATGAAGAAGTCAGCTCTACAATAGCCCTTGCCCTTTCCAGGGGAAGAAAAGCTCGTGCTTTGACTGTATCCAACTCTGCCCTATGAAGGTGAGAAGCTGTACAGGCTCGACAGCTGACTTGGGAAGACTGAGCAGGAATCCTAGGGAAGTGAGCACTTGCAGGTCTGACTCTACTTTGTCTGGGGACTGACCCACAATGAGCTGGTTGTCCAGGTATGGAAATATGGAAATATTTTTCCTTCTTAAAAAGGCCACCACTACTGCTAGGCATTTTGTGAATACCCCCTTGGAGCTGATGTCAGGCCGAAGGGCATAGATTTGAACTGATAATGGCCTGAAGGCAACTCGAACTGGAGGTACTTTCTATGGGAGCACCGGATGGGAATGTGAAAGTAGGCATCTTTTAAGTCCAGGAAGGCTAGCCAGTCCCTGGCCTTAGAGAGGGAAGGATTATTCCCAGTGTCACCATTTTCAATTTTGGTTTTAAAAGATGTTTGTTCAGGTATCTTAAGTCTAGGATGGGTCGCCACTCCCCTGTCTTTTTTGGGGCAAGGAAGTACCTGGTGTACAGACCTTTGCCCCTGTGCAATGTAGGAACTCTCTCTACAGCCTTTAGAGCCAGTAGAGATGAAACCTCTGCCTCTAGGGCAATGGTTGCAGGTGAAAAAGATCTGGCCCTCAACTTTGGAAGTTTCTTGAAGTAGAGAACCAGCCCCTGGCTTACCACCTCCAGGACCCACTTGTCTGAGGTAACAGACATCCAGTCCTGGACGAAGTAAGCCAGCCTGCCTCCTACAGGAATGGGGGAGTCGACCCGGGCTGACACATCAGGGTGTCTGCTTGGCAGAAGCCTTAGGTTGAGGGGTGGATGCAGCCCTGCTCATCCCCCTTCTGCCTCTCCCTCTGAAGAACCCCTCTGAGGAAAGGGAGAAGGGGCCTGTACTTGGTAGAAAGGCCTATGAAAAGGCCTGCCCCTGCCTTGCTGCCTTTGAGGAGTTGCCTGCCTTTCCTTGGCCTGTGCACTCCTATACTCATCCACGTTTTTCATGTAATTCTCCGTCTGCTCCCCAAACAGAGAATTACCCACCACAGGGAAATCCATGGCCTTAGCCTGGGTGTCCTGTGAGAGGCTAGTACATCTGAGCCAAGCCATTCTCCGAAGAGCCACAGAAGTTGCCATGACTCTAGAGAACCCATCACTGGAGTCCACAGCAACATGGAACTGTACCTTAGATGCCTCAATCCCATCAGTAGCCACCCCCTCCAGCTCCAAGGCTAGCTGGAGAGAGGCCTGCTTAGCCAGTGCCAGTACAGTGTCCCACCTGGACTTCTGGTACCTGGCTGCATAGGCCATATAATTAGCCTGCCCAAGTCCCAAGGTGGATGCCATGTACTGTTTCTTTGCCATGGCATCCAGCTTCCTACAGTCTTTATCTGGAGGGTGTGAAGCCAAGGGTATATTAGCCTCATCACAGGCTGCAGCCTGCACAACCCCAACATGGCTGCACTGTTGATACAAGTACTCTGTACCTGAACCGGATAAGGAGTACCTTTTGTCCATCCTTCTGTCGACAGGAGGTACAGAATTTGGAGTTTTTAAAATCTTGTGCCAGTTTCCCAAAAAAAAGACTTATGAAGGGGAATATACAGTTTCGTGTCCTCTGGGATGTCCATCATCTCCACATAATCAGGTTCCTCTTGTTCCTCTACGGCTTCTTCCACAGGGAGCTGGAGGGTTTCTGCCACTTTCCTATAAAACATGTAGTGGGAAGGGGAACTCAAAGCCTGGGAGGGGAAACACCAGAAGGCCTGTCTGGGGAGAAGTCCAGTTCAATGGGCTCAACCAGACCTTCCACACCATAATCACAGACTTCCAAATCCGGTTCATAGAAATCTTCAGGGACATAACCTTGAACCGGAGGAACTGACCGAACCAAGCGCCTGCCAGAGGGCACCGGATCAGACGGAACTGGGTGAAGCGATTCTACAATCCTTAACGCCTTGGTAATCTCTTTGGCGGTTGGAAAATGGGTCTCTGGATCCGAACCGGCTGATTTTTCTTTTCCTTTTGGAGGAACTGATCCCTCAGGATCAGCTCTCCTCTTGCCCAAAGTAGTATCGCCCTGGCAGAGGGCACTCCCTCAGGTTCGATCGGAATGAAACGGGCTGGCCATCCAGGTCAGCGGACTTCTTGGCCTCCTTATCCCGAAGCCTACCTAATCTTTTTTTCCAGGGTAGACTTGGGGAATTTTTTTTTTTTAATAAAAACAACAGATTTGGCAGTCTGAATCAAGGTGGTCAAATCCCAAACAATAAACACAGGTGGTATGGGGATCAGCCTTACAAAGACCTACACACACACACACACACACACACACACACACACACACAGCAGTGCTGAAACCCAGTGGGCCTGTTTTTTCTTTCGGTTTTCTCAGACGTAGGCATCCTAGCCACAAACTTACCCATTTTATGGCAAACAACTAGGCAAGACACCCTTATTGGTTTTTAACTGTGTCACAGTTCTTGTGTTTTTTTTTTTTTTTTTTTTTAAACTGTTAAGGACCGGTAACCACACTCTAACTTTAGAAACAAAGACAGAATATATACAATTCACTAAACAGCCAGTTCAGCCGAACCGGTCAAAAAATCTATTTTTACAATTTCCACAAGTTTACTATGTCTAGTTCACCATCTAGCACTCACTGTACCACAGACAGACATCTGAATCGAAATCTGCAAAAAAAAAAAAAAAAAAAAAAAAAAAATCAATAAAATCAGTAAAACCGCAGACTTTAACCAACTTTCAAACTGCAAGCAAAGGAGAAATCTCCGGAGCGGCAACCGTCCAGTTAGGCTGAGTAAAGAATCTGACTGTTGCACTTCAAAGTGCAGTAGACAGAGGTCTGAACCGAGCTCAACATTCTATGCTCTGCACAGAAATTAACCCTCTACTTTCCAGGGCAGTTTTTGCTGGGACTAGCTGCAATAATCAGAATACAGCAAGACTTAATATTGTTTGAAAGAGGTGGCAGAGCCAGCCCCCCCACAGGAGGGCCAAGAGGAGGACAGGCATGGTGGAAGCACCCCCCCACCCTGTCACTGGGCAGGCTCAGAGGCGGAGGAGGGACAGGCTGAAGAAGCAGCAGGACCTTAAGCACCTGGTTTGCAGACAACCGAAGCAGCCAACTTCCGTGGAGGGTGCCAAGTCTGGGCCTGTTGCTCAGTTGGGGACTGGGACGGCTTGGCTGCAGGGGCTTCTTCCTTTGGAGCTTAGAGCCCTTGTAATCCCTCTGGGTGAGGACGACAAGAGTCCAGAGTGGCACTGGACTTCTAAGAGTAAGGTATCCTTCCACCCCCAGCACGAACAGGTCAGTGCCCAAGAAGGGGACAATGTTAACTTGTGCTACGTATCTCCATAAAGGTCAAGATTCTCAGCTACGCCCTGCAGCACATGACCACCATGGCAGCCACAGACCAGGTGCAGGAAATGCCAATTTCCATGGCTATCTCAAGCCATTTCACCACCACGCAACCCTGGTCCCGGACTTGTCGGACCATAGTCTGCAAGTCTGCTGGTAGATGGGGAAGCACCTCATCAAGGGTGCCCAACAGGGCATGAGTGAAGTAGGCCATCAAAACAGCCAAACTCGCCTGCCAAAGGCCGAGCAAAGAGGCAGCATAAACTTTCTTGGACATGTGATCCAACTTTTTGGATTCCTCTTCTGAAAGCTTGTCCACGTCCCAGACATTGCCAAGATCAAGTAAGCCACCAGACTCTCGGCCAAGGGATACTCTGAAACTTGACAGGGAACCTGTAGGAACTACAAACTTGTGGGCCATACAGACTGATGGCGCAGAGCAAGAGGCAGGGGACAAGGTGCTGCCAAAGCTCCAGAGTGGGGCCAGGAAAGTCCTCGACGACCGGGAAGGCCATCCCAGGGAAGTTATCCCAGTCAAGAATGTCAAAGGGTGCCTGGCCCATCTCAAGTCCCATAGATTCTGAGATCAAATGGAGTAGGCCCACGAAAGAGGTAGGACCATGCTCCGTGGACAAATCCTCTCCAGACTCTGCATCCAATGGACAGGAGTATAGGGAGGAGCCCTTCAGAGGATTCTTCTAAATGCGGTCAACTGCCAGAGTCCCTGCTGACCCTACGTGGGTGTCAGGAGTCACGGTGACAGCTAATGAGGAATCCCGGGACCAGTATAGGCATCCTTAGGAGGGGGGAGGCCCTACTTTGGCTGCTTAGGTGGCGGCTCCACCTGAATGGATGAAGAGGCCGTAAACAGGCAGAGCTGGGGTAGGCAGAGGACTAGGTGATGGGAGCCACATGATAGCCAGGGTGGGAGGCCAGGACTGGCTTTACCTTGGTAAACATGAGCTGATGCCACACGAGTTCTTCGTAACACCAGAGCATTCTGCGGCGGAGGCTCTCCTTGCTAGAGGACGAAGAATAGCAGCAGTGCCACTTTTCCAAAATCCGAGAGAGGGAACACTGATGTTGGCGTGGACTGCTAGACTCTGAACTTCCGGATCATGACCTCGACCACTGGGGAAGCAGACGGCAAGCATCAGAGGGAACCGCAAAATCAAATACATTTTAATTTTTAAAGTGCTTTTCATAACCAAAGCACTGTACAGATAAATATCAAAACAAACAAAGTTAAAACATTAATACAATTACAGTAAAATTAGCCAAACTTAAGGAAGGCCAAGTCAAATAAGTTTTTAATTCAGTTTTAAAACTGTCAACAGTCAGGCACTCAACAGACGAGGTACAGAATTCCACAGGGTTGGTGCAGAAAAAGAAAAGGCACAAGTGCCAGATGTCTTCAGGCGAACCCTGGGAATCTCCAGCAATCCCTCATCAGTGGATCAGTGGGGACGGATGAGGCAGTAGAGTACAAGGAGGTCTTGTAAATAACCGGGTCCCTGTTCATGTACGGCTTTAAAGGTCAGTAAGCCAATCTTAAAGGTGATCCGCCACTGAACAAGCAGCCAGTGCAGAGCACAGATGTAAAGACTCAAATCGAGAGGACCCAGTCAAAAGCCTGGCTACTGTGTTCTGCACTAGCTGCAAGCTGCACATATCAACCCCACGTAGCCTTAGGTAGAGGGAACTACAGTAATCCAAGCAGGAAGTAACAAAGGCATGGACCAACATTGGAAGATGGTCAAGGGGAACAAGGTTTTTCACCCTGGCAATATTCCTCAGATGGTAAAGAGAGGTTTTGACGAAGGCCAACACCTGAGACTTAAATGTCAAACCCTCGTCAAAAATACCCAGGTTACGCACCTGGCCCGAGCTAATGAGTGGAACGTCATCAAGAAACAAACCAGAAGGCTGTCCAACCTTCATACCCGCCCCAAGGCGACCAGAGTCCACTACCAACACCTCAGTCTTATCAGGATTCAGCCTCACCCAACTGGTATTCATCCAACATCTGATCTCAGCAAGGCAATTATTTAGCACGGAGATCGCATCATTCTGTCCGGGTAGAAAAGACATTTATTTATTTAAGAGATTTACCAGATAAGCATACTGAGTGGGGACCACTTGTTTCCAGATGCGACCTGGGGTTACATAGGTCAAGAATAGATACAAAATCACAGTACATCGGTGAGACAGACAGCAGGTTCAGTTGACATTATAATTTAAATGGTATATAAAACAGCTGCAAGTGGATACAAAGGCAGGGAGAGAAAGTTGCCAGTGGTATTGCAACAGGTGAGTGGATTTATACAGGGCGAGATTTGTAGGTACAGCAAGTGCAGCTCGATTGCCGATACAATTACTAGGTTTGGTGCACATAGTTTGTTGTGACAATTGTTAGGCATACACTACTGGGCGATAGCAGTAGAGCAGTGAGGTAAATTGGCCCAGTGGGAAACTGGGCTAGTTGCTTAGGTTATTATTTTAGAGCCAGTTGGATGCCCCTGGTGGTAGGACTAGTCTGTGGGTAACAATTACATACATCTGAGAAGTGGGTAAGCAGCGAGGTTTGAGAAGCCAGTGGGAGGAGGAGAGCCCGATATCTGCTGGTAACTCATTCCATAGTTTGGGTAGTCGATGCTTGAAGGCCATTTGGACCTTTGAGGTGCGCATGAAAGGGACTTGGAGTTGTTTTGAATCCAAGCCTCTGAGGGGTAAGCTGGGGGTTGCTAGTGCACAGCTGAGATTTTTTTTTGGGGGGGAGGCATTTGACCAGTATTTGAAAATGAGATTTGTGCAATGTAGTTTACGCCGAGACTCCAGCGATGGGAAGGTAAGAGCACTGTACAGGTCGCAGTGATGTGTGGAAGGTGGGCAGTCAAGGACGTAACGGCAGAAAGAGTGAAAGAGGGGGGTCCAGGCTGGCCAAGGTAGATGGAGGGACTGCACTGTAGACCACATCACCATAGTCAAAAATGGGGAGGATCATTTTGAGGACTAGCTCCCTCCTGACTGAGGTAGGAAGGTTGCCTTTGTTGCGGTAAAGTGCGCCTAATTTAGGGTGTAGTTTTTTCTGTAGTGAGTCAGTCAATGTGGGCATGCAAATCAAGGTGTTGATCGAGCCAGACCCCCAGGTACCTGAAGGAGGTGCAGGATTCTAGGTTGGATCCGTCCAGAGTGTGAAGAAGGGGGGGCTGCTAGCCAGGATAGTTTAGGATTGGTGCCAAAAGTTATGGAGACTGTTTTCTTAGCATTTAGGATAAGCTGGTTGGACCTAAGCCAAGTCTGAACGGCATCAAAATCACATTGAAGAGAAGCGTTTGTCACCGGTAGAGGGGCCGGCTGACAGCTGAGCATCATCTGCATAGCAGTGAAAACTCAGGCTGTATCGCCTGATGATCTCCCAATGGAAGCACACACACTGCAAACATGGGGGCCAGACTCGATCCCTGCAGCACCCCACAGAGCAGAGGCGGAGCACCAGAGGAATGAATTCCAGTGGCCACTCTCCACGATCTGCCTGTGAGGTAAGAGTGAAACCACTTGAGGACTGTACCAGACAGACTGCAAAGAAGCCGCAGACAATCTAAAAGGACACCATAGTCTACAGTGTCAAATGCAGCAGAAAGATCAAGTACGACCAAGATGGTGTGTGCCTTTTGATCTCTGGCCATTAGGAGATCATTCAATACCCCCGACCAGAGCAGTCTCAGTGTTATGCTTCTTCCTCAAACCAGATTGGAGAGTATCATGGATATTGTGAGCTATAAGATGAGCGTCCAACTGCTGTGCCACTACCTTTTCTATAACCTTACCAACAAATGGCAGATTAGAGATAGGTCGGTAGTTAGCTAGGCAGTCTGGGTCCAAGGAGGATTTTTTAAGGAGTGGTTGAATGACCGCCTCCTTAAGGGGATCAGGAAAGATACCCCTTTCCAAAGGCTGCCAGACAATCTCAGCAAGGATTGGGCAGATAATATCTACACAACCTACTAAAAGGTGTGTAGGGCCCAGATCCAAAACTACAACTAATGGGACACATTGTTTGGACAATCAACAATACCCACGAACTCCAGTCGGCCAAAGTCTGACCAGACAGACCGGCTGAATGTCAACTCTCACTGATCACCACAATCCCTCATACGATAAAACGAGGCGATGCCAGACCCGATGTTAGCAACCTTATCTGCAAAAAAATCAAGCAAACTCCTCACATTTCAGCTGAGTAAACGCTTCTCTGGGCTGGAGACAGACTGGATTGCAGTCTTTCAATGGTTCGAAAAAGCGGAGCTGGTCAATTCCGCACAGCAGAAGTCGCCCTGGACAGGAATTCTGCCTTCTTATGGGTGATTTCTGATTGATAGCCATCATAATGTGCCATCAACCCAAGTCTGTCGGCATCTAGACTGGACTTATGCCAAGATCTCCCCATCCTTCGACCAATTCGCCACATCTCCTTCGAGGAGCCATCAAACCATGGGCTCCTTGGGTGAAGGGTGAGAGGTCTAACATGAACAAGAGCAATCCTGTCCAGGGCATCTCCCACCACCTTATTATAAGCCAATACGAGTTCACCTGGACTCAAGCATTCACCCGACAAACCAGATAGGTCCAGCACCGCCGACAGGTCACCGGGGAAAACTCCCCTCAAAGGGGGGTACTGAACCATCTCCGTAGGGGCATACCTATTTTGGGGGAAGGGGGCTGTGAAGCCGAATCTTATGGGGTGATGGTCAGACCAGCTGACTGGTTCAACTCCCAAATCTGCTTTTTCATACCCAATAGGAAGATCAGATCCAACGAGTGACAATTTATATGGGTTGAGGAGGTAATTACCTGTGTCAGGCCCAGCGCAGACATCAGTTGGAGGAGATCTTGACCAAAATGTGAGAGTTCATAGTCGACCCAGGCATAAAAGTCACCCAGAACCAACCATCTAGGAGACCTCAACACCATGTTGACCAAGTCTGCCATCTCCTGCAGGAATTCTCGACCATCCCCTGGTGGACAGTAGATTAGGAGAATCCCACAACCTGCACCCTCACCCAGGATATACTCGAAGGATCTGGTACTTCTTAGTGGCACATCCACAAGGCAGAGTTCAGTTTTAAATACAACAGCCACACCCCCACCCGTACGACCAAACCTTGGGCGGTGTATCACCAAGTACCCAGCCGGAACTGCGGAGGCCAATACAGGGCCTGCATTCTGATCTAGCCAGGTCTCGGTGATGCAAGTCAGATCAGCTGTCCCAACAAGATCAGCTATAATGGCTGTCTTGTTCATCGATCTAGCATTACACAACACCACCCAGGTTGGACGAGTCGTCAGGGAAGACCTCGGTACCTGCCTGCAAGCAGTGAAGCCCTTGGGTATGGAAACAAGGCAAGGAGGACCCATGTCCTGATTCCATTTCACCCCAGGGCACCTTCTAGACCCTAGAACTCCAATCCGCCCCCCTTTTCCAATCCCCCACCAGTACCCAATCTGCCCCTCCTTCTGTGCCTCCTAGCTATCCCCAAAGCACGGCATCTAAAATAGGTAGCAGATGGAAGTGGGGGACATTCAAAGGGACGTAAATCCCTGAGCTTGGTGGTGGAATAATGCCAGAGTGTCACAAAAGCTTCCCCAGATTATTCACGAAGTAATATAATCACAACAAATAAAACCATTAATACCATACAGATACCCCAAAACAAAATAAAACCCAAATCAGAGACATCCCAACCCACAACAAAGAAATAAAATTAAAACTGAACAATTTTAAACGATTACAGCAAGAATATACTGTAAGACATCACCAAGTCCTTTAGAGTTAATGTAACATAGCAAGATGGCTCTCACCCAACCCTGCAAGATATCCAGAAAAAGGAAAAACATGGCCCTCTCACAGCCACAGAACTGAATCTTAAGACAAAAATGTTACACAGAAATGTTCTCCCACTCTTCTCACCATCATCTGTGAGTTGGAAAAGATGGTTACAATACCGGTTACTGAGGCAGACTGGAATAAATCCAATAGCGTGAACCTCTCCTGGTCAGTCCAAAACAAGAACAATTTAAAAGCAGACAAACCGGCCCCAACACCACCTGGAGGAGAAGCTTTCAGAGAAGAGATACCCCACCAGCCCACCAGTGTCAAAGCAGAGGATCCTCTGGGGTCATGGGATCCCGAGGGCTGGTGACTGGATCAACGTGCTGGTCAGACCCACCGAGATGTTACAGGTAGGACCAGAGTCCTAGGAAGTGAAGTATCCACCTCACCCTGCAACAGCATGTCAACCAGCTTGACAAAAACCTCCACAAGTTGGTAGACTGGCGTCTCAACCGACTGGCCCAATGGTAAGACTGTGGGGCCAGTGGCCTGGACTGAAGGATCAACCATAGTTGAACTTCCAGAGATGCAAGGGAATCCCCGAGGCCCGACAGCACTCACAATCCCACGACTGATGAGACTTCTTTAGACTCCTATTTTGAAGATTTTGTGCCCTTACAAAGGCCCTGCCTGAAAGTGGGAAGGGACTGGCACAGATCCACAACATCCCAGTGAAGGAGGTGCCAAAGGAAAGCGGCACAAAGGCAAAAGCTGAAGAGGCATGCTCAGTGGCCTAAGCCCCCACCTCTTCAAATGCTGCAAGGTCTGTGGACTTCCCAGCCATGGAGACTGCCAAACGGATGTCTTTTAACCTAATGGGAGGGTCCCGTTAGTCTGTGCACCTTAGAAGCCGGACATGTCAGTCTTCCAGAGTACTGGGATGCAAGGTGCAACTCAGGCCACATGCTGGGGATCATGTTGGTAGCCTAGGCAGTAGATGTGGTCCATCCAGGACATCTTCTGCCTGCACTCAGAATTTTTTTTTTTTTTTTTAAAGCCAGGCACAAAGTCATCCAGGACGAGGATGAAAAAATCACCAGAAGACTAAAGTTGATGCTAAAATTTTGAAGCAAAGGGCCTACTCAGCATAGAGAGCAGTAAGGAGGAACCTTCTTCCAGCAGAAAGATCTGACCATCACGGGACAGTGCAGAGGAGTTACCACCCGAGGGGGGGTGGGGGAAGCAAGCTTAAAGACATGCCAACAAATCGAAGGGAAAGGAGACGCTGCCAGAAGTGTGGCTAGTACATCATATCCACATCCCTAGAAACAAATATTTTTAGTCCATATTTACTAGGGGAAAAGGACTGGCCACTGCTGGAATTGGGGTTAGGAGGAAAGCAGAAGGAAGGAGAGCAGTGGCTCAGGGTAACAGAAAAGGGTATTGTAATATCTTACAGGGTTACATGTAGGGGGAGGGGAAAAAAAAAAATCTATGGTACCAGACAGCAAAGCCATTTGCAGACATATGCAACTGCTACCCGACCACAGGGGTTGCCCCTATGGACTGCAGGGCAACAGATGCAGTCCCTGTACACAAGAAAATAAGAATGAGCCAGGGGACTGTAGACTAAGTCAGCATGAAGTCTATAGTGGGTAAAATTATGGTGTCTACTAGTAGTAAGGGTCTTCTTTATTTAGGACAAAGTCCCATTTACAAGGTAGTACTGTTATAAAACACCGATTACAGGATTAATCAGCATAAACAGGGAGTATCTGCTGGATTTCATTGAAGTAAATGGGCTACATGACCATGACATGGTTCACGAGGGAAGGTCTTTCCAGACAAATCTGGTCAACTTCGATGGGGTGAACAGGGCAGTAGATGGGAACAGGAAATACACATGTGGTATACTTAATTTTGGCAATGTCTGAACTTAGCAGCCTACAAAGGCTGGTCAAAAGATAACTTACTGTGGAGCGGAAGAGTAGAATTGGTAACATCGGTGAAGAACTGCTCCTCTCCATCTCTCCCCCTCCCTTCAGGCACCAGCTAAAAACTTCTTCCTGCACCCTCCTGCTCTGGTCATTCCCCTCCCTATCTTACTACAATAAAATGTTTGTCTGATCCCATTTAATTGATTTACTATGTTAATTCTACTTTGTTCTTGATTTTGTCCGATTTAATAGATTACAAATTTGTACTTTTCTCACCTCAATTTGTGCCAATACTGTGTATGCTTTTAATTTTTCCTGTTCCTCGTTACCCCAGGGTCACACCTAGAAAGGTGCACTGGCTTAGTGTGCTTCTCCCGGTTACCAAATTTTCAAACAACCCCCCCTCCGCCCAACCAAACCGGCTGAGGAAAAAAAAAAACACAAAAGGTAGTAAATAATGGGTAGTTTTTAGAAGGGAAGTGACAAGTGGAGTATCTCTGGGGTCAGTGCTGGGCCTGGTCCAGTCCAGTGTTTTCATCTATGGCACAAGAAAGCATCAAGGGCAAGATATGCCTCTTCACAGGTAACAAAGATCAGGGTGGAAGGAGGAAGAAATAAAGGGAACTCTGGGAGGATCTGTGCAGGTTGGAGAGCTGGACAAGGTCTGAGCTGAGCTTCAACACTAAATAAAAATGTAAAGTGATGCACATCAGAAGACAAACCACAAGAGTAAGATGCCAAGACAAATCCTCGAAGATGTCAATATTTTAAATACCTAGGAGTCTTACTTGACCCCTCCCTCTCCTTCTCTGAGCACATCAACTCATTAGTTCGTAGGATTCACCAAAAACTAGGTGCTGCCTACAGATTCTGGTGATACCTCACCCCAGAGGTCCGACTTGCCATCATCCAGGGGAACCTACTCTCAATACTGGACTACTGCTCCCCATCTATGCTAGGGTGTCCGCAACCCTTATGGCTAAGCTCTCTTCTGCCTACAACAATGCCCGTCACTTTGCCTTGCTGGTCCCTTTTTCTACCCACCACTGTGACCTTTACTAAATTGCTCGGATGGCTCCCACTGCAAGGTCATTTTGACCTCATCCTTTGCTGCATGGTGAATACAGCCATCTGTACTGTCCAGTAATCTCTCCTTGCAGCCCTTCTCAAGGTCTGAACACTGCCCATGCCTCTGCTCAAACAGCACCCTAGGAACAGTTGGTGGAGGGATATCTACCAATATGGTGGGAGAGCCTTGTCGGCTGCAGCCCCCACACTGTGGAATAAACTGCCTGCTGAGCTCCGCTCCTCGACACCCACTGCCAGTTCACATCCCGTCTCAAAAAGCGGCTCCTGGAGAATTCCTGCTGCCACTACTTTCTGGAGTAGTCCTCCATTTCCTGACTGCCCATACCACATGAGTTTCATGCCTCTGCAACTCACCTAGATAATCCTCCAATCCCCACCTCCCCACCCTTCCACTCTACTCCCTATACTCTCCACCTTATCCATTCGTTCAACTACTACTGGTGAACATGGTTTGTATTCTATGCAACTTGCTGTATATCAGAATTGTGTATTTGCAACCTTGTATCTTGTGTTTTACTATAACCCATTTTGTATCATTGTTAGAACAGTAGACAGTACTGTGCTTATACATTTTAACTCTGTGCCATTGTATGTGGCCCAGGTCATGCCCGAATACTGTCCCTGGGATCAATGCACCTACCTGGTTACCAAAGTCATAAATAATATATAAAAAAATGAAGTGACACTGGAAAGCACCACAGAGGGAAAGAACCTAGAAGTCCTACCAGAATCTAAAAAAAGCTGCAGACTATAACAGAGGTGCGTAAGCCAAACAAGATGCTGGGTTGCATAGGGAGAGGAATAAGTAGTAGAAGTCAGGAAATGATCCTGCTACTGTACAGGTCACTGGTGCAACCACATCTGGAAAATTCGCAAGATGCTGGAGTTCACACCGGAGGAGAGACGGTAACGAGCTGAAAGCAGTACAGTGCACAGCAACCAAGATGGTTCATGGGACTAGGGGGCAAGACACAGGAGAGGCTGCAAGACTTGAATATATACCCTTGAGAAAAAGGAAAGGGACGAGAGGATTCCGACATACAAGTACCTGCACACAAGAACTTTCCTCCTTGTGCTCAAATACAGGGGACAAGAGGAAATTCACCAACTCCTAGGGAAAGGGACGAGGGAAACTATTGCAGGGGAGAGAAGAGACTCAGAAGGACATCTAGCAAGGAGTGACCACCAATCAGTGTGATTCACGACAAACAGACAAGGAGGTGGTAGGAACAGTTACCAAGGTGTTAGACTTCGGAGGGCTAAGTAAGGCAGGATGGGGGTAATAGCACAAGGGCATCTGGCCAGAATTAATCCAAATATGGATACTAACCAGAAGTGGGAGGTAATGAGACTGGGGATTGTGGAAGCAACTAGAACATGTTCCAAGAGGGACAAGAAACCCAGCTGGGTGAGCAAGGGAGTCATGGAAAGTTAGGAAGAAAAGAGCAGTCTTTAGGAGGTTCAAAAAGACAGGAAGAGGGGAGGACAAAGGACACTACCTGAAGAAGTCTAAGGAAGTCAGGACAGCCAAGGCATCAAGGGAGTTCAGGCTGGCACAGAGCATTAAGGAGAGAGAGAGAGAGAGACTTGTTCAGGTACATCGGGAGAAAAGAGGTTGTAAGGTCCAAATTGTAAGGATTAAGAGGGATGGGCAGAAACAGGGGCAGAACAGGCAGATGCATTAAATGAATACTTCTGCTCTGTATTTACTAAGAAGAAAGAGAAGAACTGTACCCAAAGGGGTGGGAGGTGACAGATGGGGAAAAATCACAGTGGGCAGGGTACTGGAGGGTTTGAGGGCTCAGAGAGTAGACAGGCGCCCACGGCCTGATTGGTGACACCCCAGAGTGCTGAAAGAGCTGCCAGAAGTCCTGGCAGAGCCCTTGGTGGACCTGTTCAATGCCACCCTGGACTCAGGAAAAGTACCTTGGGACTGGAGGATGGCTCACACAGTACCCCTCAACAAGAGTTGCCCCAAGGATGAACCAGGGAACTACAGACCAGTAAGCCTCGCATCCATCGTGGGGAAGCTGATGGAGAAATTTCGGAAAGAGAGGCTGGTTTCCTTTCTGGAGACCAATGGGCTGCAGGACGGAAGGCAACATGGGTTTGTCTCCGGTAGGTCCTGTCAGACCTACCTGGTGGGGGTATTATGACTGGGTAACCAGGCAATTGGACATGGGCCATGCAGTGGACATCCTGTACTTGGACTTCAGTAAGGTGTTCAATTCAGTGCTGCATGGGAGGCTGGGAAGTAAGCTGGAGGGCATGGGGCAGGGGCGAAGATGGCAAGATGGGTAGTGAACTGGCTGCAAGGGAGACAGCAGAGGGTGATAGTAGGAGAAGCTTTCAGCTCAGAGTGCAGCGACAAGTGAGGTACTGCAGGGCTATGTTCTGGGGCCAGTGTTTGGAATCTTCACCGAGACATCTCAATCGGCATTAAGATCAGCCTGTTTGTGGATGATACCAAAATGGGAGCAGTAGTGGGTGGCAGGGGTTGCAAGGCGATCGGTCAAAACTTGAGGCCTGGTCGGAGCACGTGGCAGCTGGGGTTTAGTGCCAAAAGTGCAAGTGCTACACTTTGGTGCAAAGACCCCACGGAGGAGCCATCAGATAGGCAGAATTCAGTTAGCTACGAAAGAGGAAGAGAAGGATCTGGGAGTGATCACGACAGTGTCAATGAACAACTCAGCACAGTGCAAGAAGGTGGCTCCCAAGACCAACAGGATGTTGGGTTGTACTGCCAGGGGTATATCCTCCAGGAGGGGGGAGGTGATCCTGCCGCTATATAGATCACTGGTCAGGCCATATCCGGAGTACTGTGTGCAGTACTTGTGCCCGTACCTGAAGGACATTAGGTTACTGGAGGGGGTGCAGCGCAGGACAACAAAGAGGATCCAAGGGCTAGGGGACATGACATACGACAGCAGGCTGAGGGAGTTAAACATGTACTCTCTGAAGGAGGAGATACTGAGGGGGACATGACTGAAACCTTCAAGTACTTGAAAGTTTCAAACAAGATAGGCGCAGAGGGGCTGTTCATATTAAGGGGGAGGGGCACTAGAGGGAATGATCTGAGAGTAGAGGGGGAAGATTCTGGAAGGAACTGAGGACACACTTTGATGTCTGAGTGGAACACATTGCCTGAAGTGGTGTCCTGTAGTATAGTGGGCTACTTCAAAAGGGGATGGGACAGGGTAAGAGGGAGGGGCAGCTGCAGCGTAGGGGCTGCTAGCTAACAATCGAGCAGACCCGATAGACCAGAAGGTCTTTATCTGCTGTCAACTTCGCATGCTCGTATGCATGTATCTAAATGCACTTTTTCACAGAAAGGAGGAGGGGCATGTGAACAAGCTGCCAGAGGATGTGGTACAAGCCACATCAGTAAGCATCTTAAAAACAGGGATGGGAATGGCACATGGGATTAGGTAGGATTGGGGGGCCGGGAGCAGAAACAAAAGGGAGAGATGGCCACTGCACAGTAGTTAGAGGGGCAGACTAGATGGGCCGGTAGACCTTTTTCTGTAGTCATTGTTTCTCTACGTGCGTATTTACATGTGCTGTCCAGCTAGGGTAGATTTAGACTAAGCGTTACTAATGCCTCAAATAAAAACTTTTGAAAATACATAATTAGGTACAATTCAGCTTGCGTTCCATATACATTCTATACATTTCTCTTCACCATTATTTATTATGGAGTAAATTTGCATGACTACATGATCTTTATCCCTCAAAGTCCATCTGCCTCTATAGCTTACTCAACTTCAAGTCATAATGCTCTGTTGTGACATCACAATGTGTTGCCACGAAATTAACATATCACAAGCAGTACATTATGACCTCAGGTAGGAAGAAAGCAACAGAAATAGATGAACTCTGCAGGAAAAAACATTTAATTTTAACGCAAGTGACCCCAGTTAAAAAAAAAAAGGGGGAAGGAGGAATACAGAACCAACGTGAAACACAAGCTGAACTGTGTCTGTCTAAATATTATAGTTAAAGTTGTCCTGAAGGAGTCAGCTGCTCTTTAAAACATCATCTGTATAACCAAACACTGTCAGGATCATCTTGAGAAGGATCTCACAGTGGACGGAGAATGGAAGGCAGTATTCGTTGCAAACAGTGCGCCAAACTTGGGAATTTTTTTTTCTCCCCCTCATTAGTACATGGCATCAGAAGTTGAGATTTAGGTCTAGTCCAAGAGAGATACCTGAAGTGGGGCATGTCTGTGACTCACTACCTTAGCATCCAAGATCCTGGAAACAGCTTTTCTGGCATTAAAGAAAGCTGGTTTGAGCCGAATCTGAACTGGACACAAAGTCGAGCTTAAGCAACAAATGTAAAAAGCACAGGGACAGAGACCCTGGTGGCGAAGATTAGGGTGTCGTGCATACTTGTTGGTCTGAAAGCTAAAGTTTTGTTATTTTTGTAACACCCTTGTTCCAACAAAAGGTATCAAGCCATTTGTTCTGGATGCACATACATGCAGATGTGCAAGGAAACCGACCACAGGGAAATCATTCACACACACACAAAAAAAAAAAGCCAGCCCTTCAGAACAGTGACAGAACTGCATGCAATAATGACCACTTGGGTTCCGAAACAAGCCTTGGGCACAGTGTGTCCCATAAGACTCTCCTTCTCCAGAGAGGGCTGATGTCAGACTCCACACTAGCACTGCCACTTGGTGACTACAGGTGGACTGGATGGGACATCTGCATACTCCACTGGGGCTCTAGTGTAAGGATATCCTCAGGGAATGGGAAAACTGAGACATGCGGAAATATTTCCTGACCTGCAGCATAACACACAGTACACATTCCTCCTCCTCCACCCTACTCTACTGTTCTCTCCCACGGGGTGGGGAGAGAAGAGACAAACTTAAGATAAAGAAATAAGTGCCTTATAGCATGGTGTCCTGGGCATCCAGTTGCCTTGGTGGTGCAGCTGAAGTGCAACAGGCCTGTATTCACACGCCTCAGTTTAAATCCCAGCTAAGGCAATTTCTTGCCCATTTGTTTGGGAACTATACAGTACATGACCCGGTGAAAGACAGCATGAAGGAACACTGCCCTGACTGCTCAAGAGGGCCTCCTTCCCATGGACAGAGCCCACATACAACTGGAATTAATTGTAATGAACTTTATGATGGCCCGTATGGACAGGGAGCAGGAGATCAGCTCTTAGAATCAAACCAACAGTGCTGGATCAGTGCTGCACCACTGCCCAGTACTCAACTACAAAAGCTGAATAAGCAGAATACATCCAAACAGTAATGACCTTGTGACAGGCTGGCTCCTGTCGAGAAGGGTACCCGGATCTCTTCTGCCCCTTCCTCCCCCCAAGATTTAGAAAAGATGCTGCTATGTTTAGTTAAGGAATGCAGGACAGGAGCAGCAGCCCCATCTTTGCTTCTGTGCCCCTTTCCCTGCATGTCCTATCCTGTCCAGTGGCTCTGAAAGAAAAAGGGAAAGCCACTGAGAAATGTATTCAGCAGCTCTTGCCACTTTGATTTTCAATACGCCCCTAATTTAGGAGAAAAAGCGCATGTTGCGCTGTGTACAGGAGCTCAAGTGAAAGTGCATTAAAGAAAGCGAGGTAGCGCTTTGTTAATTATACTGGTGCCCCATTCAAGAAATTAAATGTTAAAAAAAAAAAAAAAGGGGGAGAGAGAGTTTGAAATTTGGAGAGCACACGCTCCTTGAGGTCTCTCCGCTGTGTTGCAGCACTCTGAACAGAGCAAGCAGCTGGCAGGATGCCAGGGACATAGCTGCAAATAAAAAAAATAAAAAAAAAAAAAAAAAAAGGTGGACAGACAAGACAGCATTACTGCTCTACAGATGTTCAAGCAAAGCCACAGCTCATTTGCATAGATCTAGTGGAATGGGCTTAAGACCACAGAGGAACTGGCAGGCCTGTAAGGTATGTGTGTCATGACACAGCAAAGTACATTAGCTACGGTGCATTTGGAGGGAGCAATCCCCTTTGTCCCTGAATAAAGGGGGACAAAGATGGTCAGTCCTACAGAATTCCAAGGTCCTCTTAAGACCCAGAAGCCCTCCTGACATCCAAGGTAGCAAAGCATTTCTCTCAGTCATAGATGGGGACGCGGGTAGGAGACCGGGCGACAGCAAGACCATGCAAGACAGAGCCAGAGTGACAGCCTGAAAGGGACAGAGAGAGAGAGTAATAGCAAGCCTGAGTGAGATTGAAACCATGCAAGAGACCAAGACCAAGAGAAACAAATATTAAAAAGGGAGGAGGAAAAAAGAAATGAGAACAGAAAAATATAAATGAATGAACTAAAATAGGAGATGCCCTGCTTTGTGTGGAACTCAGCAGCCACTTTTGGGACAAAGGACAGAACTGTTAAGAGGAACCAGCTTATCCTTATGGTAAACTAAATTGGACTCAAATGAGAGATCTTGATTTCCCTATCCCATGGGTTAGGCAATTTGCCTCCAATAAATACAGGTTACTCACCTGTAACAGGAGTTCTAGGAATGGTATATGTTGTTCATCCACACTGTCTGGCAGACTCTAGCAGTTCTCCGGGAGGAGGAGGCAAGCGCACACCCCTACTTAGGGAATAAAGACCGGAGAACCGAGGCTAAACTAGCATCCGGCGTGACTCAAGGTCGATGTGGTAATGGGTAATGAAGGTGTGTGCCGACTTCCAGGTAGCAGCCCTGCAGATTTCCTGGATAGGGACGTCCCTGGAAGCAACCACCGATGCAGCAGTATGGCGGGTAGAATGAGCTCTTATCCCTCTGGGAGGCTCCATGCCCGCCAACAGCAGCAGAGATCTACGGAGGTGACCCACCTGCTTATCGTCCGCTTGGCTGCAGGTCTGCCAGGTGCGGCTTCAGCGTAGGTGACAAACAGCTGGCGAACCTCTCCCCGAATTTCAGCCGTGCGCTCCTTATAATAAGCGAGCGCCCTTCTAGGGTCCAAAGTATGGAGCCTGTATTCGACCTCCGAGGTGTGATTGGGGTAGAACACCGGCAGAGTCAACACCTGGTTAAGGTGAAACTCCGACACCACCTTCGGAAGGAATTTCGGGTGGGGGCGCAGGACAACCTTGTCCCTGTGGAAGACCAGGTAAGGAGACTCGATGCAGTGCGCCTGGAGTTCTCCCATCCTTCTGGCTGACGTGATAGCCACCAAGAAGCGGTCTTCCCGACAGGTGAAGAGTTCACACCTGTGCATTGGTTGAATGGCTTGCCCATGAGCTTGCCAGTACCAGCAGTAAATCCCACGGAGGTGGAGGTTCTCGCACCGGAGGGGATATATGATCAAGGCCTTTGAAAAAGCGCCCGACCACCTTCTCCTGCACCACAGACCGCTTCCCAGCCCACGCCCAGTAAGCAGAGATGGCTGCCAGGTGCACCCTTAGGGTCATTGACCTAAGCCCTTGACGAGAAAGGGACCATAAATAGTCCAAGATGCTTGCCAAAGGACAGGAGGAAGGGTCCAAGCCCTTGCCCTGACACCAAATGGAAAATCTCTTCCATTTGAAAGCATAGCATTTCCTGGTCGACTCCTTACGGGACGCCTCAACAACATTGAGGACCTCATCGGAAAGACCCAAGGCCTGGAACTCTAGCGCTCAGGAATCAGGCCGTCAGGTGCAGGGCTTGAAGGTCCGGATGGAACACCTTCCCCTGATTGACAGAGCAGGTCCAGGCGAGCTGGAAGCTGCCTCGGGAGCCTGGAGCTGAGGCTGAGGAGATCTGGGTACCAGAACTGGCGGGGCCAGTCTGGGGCTATCAGAATCACCTGCGCCGTGTCCCTCCTTGCTTTGAGAAGCACCTTGTGTATCAAGGAAAGGGGAAGGCGTAGAAGAGGCCCGGGGTCCACAGCCTCGAGAAGGCATCCCCTGCAGCGAGCCCTGCTGAGGGCAGGCATGAAACAGCCTCAGCTCAGGTCTCCTGAGGCAAACAGGTCCACCTGAGGTGTGCCCCAATGGGAGAACAGATCTTGTACTACCTCCGGCAAGAGAGACCACTGTGAGATGCAGCCCCTACCCAGCTCAGGGCATCGGCCAGGGTGTTGGAGCTCCTGCCACATGAATGGCTAGGAGATCCGCCTCAGGCTCATGCAGTGACCAAATGGAGAGCTTCACATAGAAGCACGGAGCAGCGTCCCGCCCTGGCGGTTTTAGGTAGTACATGGTCGTGGTATTGTCCGCCTGGACTCTGACCACTCTTGACCCCGGAGAAACGGAGCAAAGGTGGTGAGAGCTAGGTGGACCGCTTGGAGCTCCAGCAGGTTGATGTGGCATCAGGACTCCCGCGGGGACCAGAGGCCATGCGCCCGGTGTTCTCCCAGATGGGCACCCCAACCCATCAGAGAGGCATTGGTCGATAGAGAGACAGTCGGCTTGGGGTGGACAAACGGGATGCCCTCCTGCAGATGAGATGGAACGGTCCACCACCGGAGAGCGTTCCACATCTCCTGGGTCACCATCACTAGCTGGTCCAATGGATCGCAGCGTTGTGACCACTGGCTGGCCAGTCCCCACTGAAGGGGGCGCATGTGCTGGCGTGCCCAATGGACACGCTGGTACAGGCGCCATGAGACTCAGGGCGCGGGAAGTCCGGGCAGGCGCGATTGCCCAACCAGAAATGATTGGGCAAAGCAGGTAAGAACCTCGGCCCTGTCCGCCGGGGTCGAGCTCTGCCCGATAAACAGAATCGCCTGCTTGGCTCGAGTT
This sequence comes from Neoceratodus forsteri, assembly GCA_016271365.2. Classification (NCBI taxonomy): domain Eukaryota; kingdom Metazoa; phylum Chordata; order Ceratodontiformes; family Ceratodontidae; genus Neoceratodus; species Neoceratodus forsteri. The sequence goes on along the minus strand of CM057449.1, from coordinate 362,688,548 downwards.
CCGACTTGGCCTCGTTGATGAGAAGGCGATTTGAGAGCAAACCTGGAGGCCAGATCTCTGGACCGCTCCACCTCCTGTCTGGAGGGGGCTGCTATCAGCCAATCGTCCAGGTAAGGGTACACCCGGACCCCTCGGCGCCGCAGGAAAGCTGTCACCACTGCTATGCATTTGGTGAAGACCCTGGGAGCTGGAGACAGGCCGAAGGGCATGGCTCGGAACTCGAAAAGGGATCCCTCCACTCAAAAGCGAAGGAATCTCCGATGTGATTGACGGATAGGGACATGAAAGAACGCATCCTGCAGGTCCAGAGAGCAGAACCACACGCTGTGTTCCAGGGATGGTATTATCTGAGCCAGAGTGACCATCCTGAAGGTTCGAGACCTTAGGAACTTCTTCAGGTCGTGTAGGTCTAAAATGGGGCGCTAGCCCCCCGTCCGTTTCGGAACCAGGAAGTACCTGGACACAAACCCCGGGTCTGAGGGAGGGTCCGCCACCTCCCTGATCACCCCCTTTGGAGGAAGGAAGCGATGTCGGCCCGATGGGCCGACAGTGAGGCTGCGGACCCCGAGGTGCTACGGCTCTGAAGGGCGGGGCCTGCTCGAATTCTAGAGGCAGGCCTCTTCCCACCACCTCCAGCACCCACCTGTCCGTGGTAATAACGGACCAGGCGGAAAGGAAAGTGCGGGCCGTCCCCACGGGGAACCTGGGGTGAGTGGCGGGGTTGGAAGCGACACCCCTCAGCCCGTCACTGGGCAGGCTTGGAGGAGGGACCGGCCGAGGGACCTCCTGGGCCTTACCTCCTGCTTCCTGTTGGAGGAAGCCCGGGCTGGGTTTGGGATGCCAAGCCCGAGCCTGCTGACCCTGGCGTTGCTGGGCCGGACCCGGGCACAGAAGGATGAAAGGGCTTAGGTTGTGGTTTGTGGCCTTTGTCCTTCTGAGCGGAAGAGACAGAGTCCAAGGTAGTATTGGACTTCTCGATCCTCTGCAGGTGACCTTCCACCCCAGGGCCGAAGAGGTCGGTCCCCAAAAAGGGAACATCAGCCAACTTGTCCTGGGTATCCGAAGTAAAGGTGGATATCCTCAGCCAAGCCTGACGACGCATGGCCACTGCGGCCGCCACAGACCTGGCACATGAGTCCCCAATGTCTAAAGCAGTCTGGAGCTGCTGTTTGGCCACTGTCCTGCCCTGGTCCCGCACCTGCCTGACCGTGGTCTGCAGATCCACAGGAAGATGAGGGACGACCTCATCCAGGGAGCCCAACAGGGCATGAGAGAAATGTGCCATGAGGACAGCCGAACTGGCCTGGCGAAGGCGAGGAGGACACAGCATAGAACTTTTAAGCCCGGCATAGTCCAATTTCTTGGACTCCTTGTCAGGAGGTTTGTCCACATCCTAAGCGTCCCGGCACACCAGAAACGCTGTCGGTAACCACCCCTCGGCCGAGGGGTGTTCAACGGACAGGGAACTGGTAGGGACTGCATACTTCCTGGCCAAGGCGCAGGACAGGAAGCAGGCGCTGCCAGAGCTCCAAGGCAGGGCCCACTATGGCCTCGGCCACCGGAAAGCCTCCGTAGGGGAATCCCTCGGTCCAGAATCTCGGGTTCAAGCTTCATCCCGGTGGACTCCGAGATAAGCCGAAGCAATCCCAAGAAGGACGAAGGGCTATCGTCCACCGACTGTCCTCCTGAGGACTCCAAGTCCATTCGCTTGGAGAAAAGGGAGGAATCGTCTTCGGACTCGGAAGAGTCCTCAAAGAGCTGCCTCGGGCCTGAGCCACCCTCCACCTGCCGAGGTCGATCGGGAGTGAGGGTGACAGACAGCCTATGGGGCAGTCCCTGAGCAGACCGAGAATTTTGGTCGGAGCCCCAACTAATGGCTGTGGAGGCGGAGGTTCCACCGGAATCAGTGGGGCAGCTGGTTTTGGCCGAACAACCAGCCTGGGAACAGGCTCCTCGGATAAAGCGAGGGTTGAGTCGCCGCTCCGGTGACAGCCACTTAATGGCCAGGGAAGGGCGGCGTCTGCTTATTCCGGTCAGAAGGAGCTGTTGCCACGAGTTCCTCATATCTTCGGCGCAACTTGCGCGAAGCCTCCCTGTCGAGGGGAGGAGGAAGAGGGGCGGCGCCCGCTGCCGCGGTGCCGAGACCGCCTATGGCCGAGGATCGGCTGGACCGCGAAAAGTCCGAGACAGAGAACCTCGGCTTTGCCGAGGACGGTGCGGGGAGGTGTTGCGGGGAACCGGCACTCCCCTCGGTTCGGAAGATTCAACCGAAGGCTCCGGAACCGGAGGCACAGACGAGCCGACGGGGTCCTCAACTCCCACCGGGGGAACCGGGGAGAGGGGATTCTCGGCTTCTCCAGCAGACAACCCGTCCAACGGGTCGAGAAAAATCTCGACCGCGTCGACGGGAGTCTCGGTCAACTGGCCTGACGGGGACACCATGAGACCAGTGGCCGAAGCCGAGAAGTCCACCGAAGTCGACAGCCGACAACTCGGGAAGAGGGATCTTTCCCACTCCCAAGAGCGTCGACGGTGAGACTTACCCTTGTCTCCGTTTTTGGACGGAGAAAACTGTCCAGAAGAAGTTGGACCCTCACCTTTAGTCGAGAGGGTCAGACAAAGCTCCTTAAAAGAAGCTAAATAAGAGGCACCGAGAGAGAGCGGAACAAATGCCGCAGCCGAGGTAGAAGCGGCCAGCGCCGCCTCCTCTTCGAGGGCGATCATCTGCTCGAGCTGATCCGCCGAGCCCGCCGCCACGGACACCGCCGACCGGCCTCTTTCGACTTTACCGAGGAAACCGCTTCGACGCCCAGTTGTAAACGGGCAGCACGGTCTTAGAGGACGTGAGGTCGAAAAGGAAGAGCACAGGTCCAGGCCTGCAGGTGGTGCTCAAGGCCCAAGCAGTAGGCATGCGTGGAGTGCGGATCCGTCGAGACATCTTCTGCCCGCAAGGGCATCTCCGAAACCGAGTCGATTTGTCCATCCGAGTCAGCGAGGGAGAGAAGACCAAGTCTTTTAGCAAAAACTTTTTAATTTGAAAAATTCAAGAGTTAGGAACCAGTCTTATACGCAGAGTGTTAAGGAGGGAACCTGAGCTTCAAGCGTCAGGAAGATCTGGCGTCATGGGGCGAGCCGAGTTTTACCACCTGGTGGGTGGGAGGAGCCAGCTTGAAGACCTTGCGGCAAGATTTAAAGCGCAAGGAACCTGCCAGACAGTGTGGATGAACAACATATCCATGTCCCTAGAACAGCACTTTGCAAGGGGAGAGTTACCACAGGAGACTATGAACAGAGGCTTAAAAGAGCAAACATGTGAGGGTTTCTAGGGCCAAGTTAAGAAGTCATGGGCAAAGTACTGAAATGACCCTAGGGCACATCCTGCCCAATGACTGGGCCACTACTTGAATCCTAAGGGAGTGGACTGAAAAGGCTTTTATCAAGCCTGTTGTAGGAAGTTCAAGATATGGCAACATTGATGTGAGGGGCTTAAGTCCTTAAAGGTAACATACTCTGAAGATTTCTAGACCCAGTGGTGGGCCTTCATAGTGGAGGGATTGCATGCTTGCAGCAGAGTCTCCAGAACCCTAATCAAGTAGCCTGCTTTTAGGCACCTGGGGGGTGGGCATAGCGACAGACATAAAAACAGAGTTAGAGACTGAATAGCCTGCGACCTGATTGGAAGCAGGCAGATCAGACTACGCGCACTTGCGCTTGAGGAGCGAGTGTGAGCAGCAGGGCTGTATAGCTTGTTTTAATTTATACAAGGTATGCTATCTGTTGCCTAGAAGTGCAGCCTTAATAGTTGATCTTGTTGTCTGCTCTGCCTTTGGTTCAGTCTTTTTCTTGTCATCCTCTTCCTGCAGCGTGAAAAAAAATACACGTTAGTCACCTGTAACAGGAGTTCTAGGAATGGTATATGTTGTTCATCCATATTGTCTGGCAGGTTCCTTGCTGCTTTAAATCTTGCCGGAAGGTCCTCAAGCTGGCTCCTCCCACCCACCCGGGTGGTAAGACTCTCGGCTCCGCCCCATGACGCCAGATCTAGCCTGCTGGAAGTCAGGTTGTGCGTCGAAGCCGGGGAGGTCGGGTGGGTCGTTTGGATGAACAACATATACCATTCCTAGAACTCCTGTTACAGGTGAGTAACCTGTGTTTCTAGGGACATGGATATGCTGTTCAACCACACTGTCTGGCAGACTCCTAGCAGTTCTCCGGGAGGAGGGAGGCAAGGTGCACATCCGCTACTTAGAGAATAATGACTGGAGAACAGAGGCCCCAAAACCAGCATACCGGCATGACTCAAGGTCAAGGTGGTAGTGGGTGATGAAGGCGTATGCTGACTTCCAGGTAGCAACCCGGCAGATTTCCTGGGTAGGGATGTCCCTGGAAGCAGCCACTGATGTAGCAGTATGGTGGGTAGAATAAGCTCTTATCCCTCTGGGAGGCTCCATGCCCTCAAACCCATAGCACAGATCTATGCAGGAGGTGACCCACCTGCCTATTGTCTGCTTGGCTGCAGGTCTGCCAGATGCGGCTTCAGCGTATGTGAAATAGCTGGCAAACCTCTCCCTGAACTTCAGCCGTCCACTCTTTATAATAAGCGAGCGCTCTTCTAGGGTCCAAAGTATGGAGCCTATATTTCGGCCTCTGAGGTGTGATTGGGGTAGAACACCGGCAGAGTCAACACCTGGTTAAGGTGAAACTCTGACACCACCTTCGGAAGGAATTTCGGGTGGGGACGCAGGACAACCTTGTCCCTGTGGAAGACCAGATAAGGAGACTCGATGGAAAGCGCCTGGAGCTCTCCCATCCTTCTGGCTGACGTGATAGCCACCAAGAAGGCGGTCTTCCACAACAGGTGAGAGATGTCACACCTGTGCATCGGTTCGAATGGCTTGCCCATGAGCTTAGCCAATACCAGCAGTAGATCCCACGGAGGTGGAGGTTCTCGCACCGGAGGGGATATATGATCAAGGCCTTTGGAAAAGCGCCCGACCACCTTCTCCTGCACCACAGACCGCTTCCCAGCCCACGCCCAGTAAGCAGAGATGGCTGCCAGGTGCACCTTATGGGTCGTCGACCGAAGCCCTTGCTGAGAAAGGGACCACAGGTAGTCCAAAATGCTTGCCAAGGAACAGGAGGAAGGGTCCAGGCCCTTGCCCCAACACCAAATGGAGAATTTCTTCCATTTGAAGGCATAGCATTTTCTGGTAGACTCCTTACAGGACGCCTCAACTACGTTGAGGACCTCGTCAGAAAGACCCAAGGCCTGGAACTCTAGCCGCTCAGGAACCAGGCCGTCAGGTGCAGGGATTGAAGGTCCAGATGGAATACCTTCCCCTGATTGACCGAGATCAGGTCCAGGCGGGCTGGAAGCCGCCTCAGGAGCCTGGAGCTGAGACTGAGGAGATCTGGATACCAGAACTGGCGGGGCCAGTCTGGGGCTACCAGAATCACGTTGCCTGGTCCCTCCTTGCCTTGAGAAGCACCTTGTGGATTAAAGGAAAAGGCGTGAGAAACGGTCTGGGGTCCACAGCCTCAAGAAGGCATCCCCTGCAGAGAGCCCTGCTGAGGGAAGGGCATGAAACAGTCTCAGCTAGCATTCTCCTGAGGCAACAGGTCTGCCTGAGGCGGCCCCAGTAGGAGAAGAGATCTTTACTACCTCCGCAGGAGAGACCACTCGTGAGACACAGCCCCTATCTGGCTTAGGGCATCGGCCAGGGTGCTGGAGGCTCCTGCCACATGAATGGTGAGGAGATCCGCCTCCAGGCTGCGCATGAGACCAAATGCGGAGAGCTTCGCTGCACAGAGGCATGGAACGCGTCCTGCCCTGGTGGTTTATGTAGTACATGGTCATGATATACAGGTTACTCACCTGTAACAGGAGTTCTAGGAATGGTATATGTTGTTCATCCACACTCATTGGCAGTATCCTTGCCGCTTTAAATCTTGCCGGAAGGTCTTCAAGCTTGCTCCTCCCACCCACCCGGGTGGTATAACTCTCGGCTCCGCCCCATGACGCCAGATCTGGCCCGCTGGAAGCTCAGGTTGTGCTTGTCCGAGCCGGGAGGAGTCGGGTGGGTCGTGTGGATGAACAACATATACCATTCCTAGAACTCCCTGTACAGGTGAGCAACCTGTATTTCTAGGGACATGGATATGTTGTTCATCCACACCATTGGCAGACTCCCAGCAGTTCTCCGGGAGGAGGAGGCAAGACGCACACCCCATATACTTACTTGGGAAAGAGACTGGAGAACGAGGCCCCAAAACCAGCATCCCGGCGTGACTCAAGGTCGATGTGGTAGTGGGTAATGAAGGTGTTTGCTGACTTCAGGTAGCAGCCTGCAGATTTCCTGGATAGGGACGTCCTGGAAGCAGCCACCGTTGCAGCAGTATGGCAGGTAGAATGAGCTCTTATCCCTCTGGGAGGCTCCATGCCCGCCAACTTATAGAGATCTATGCAGGAGTTACCCACCTGCTTATCGTCACCTTGGCTGCAGGTCTGCCAGATCGCGGCTTCAGCGTGAGGTGACAAACAGCTGGCGAAACCTCTCCCGAACTTCAGCCGTAAGGGCCCTTATAATAAGCGAGCGCCCTCTAGGAGTCCAGAGTATGGAGCCTATATTCGGCCTCCGAGGTGTGATTGGGTAGAACACCGCAGAGTCAACACCTGGTTAAGGTGAAACTCGACACCACCTTCGGAAGGAATTTGGGTGGGGCGCAGGACAACCTTGTCCCTGTGAAGACCAGGTAAGGAGACTCGATGGGCGCCTGGAGCTCTCCAGCCCTTCTGGCTGCGTGATAGCCACCAAGAAAGGTGGTCTTCCACGACAGGTGAGCACACCTGTGCATAGGTTCAGATAAACGCTTGCCATGGCTTTGCCAATACCAACAGTAGATCCCCGAGGTGGGGTTCCCGCACTGGAGGGAAATGTGATCAAGGCCTTTGAAAAAGCACCAGACCACCTTCTCCGCATACCGACTGCTTCCCGGCCCGCGCCACGGTAAAGGCAGAGATGGCTGCCAGGTGCACCTTAGGTCGTCGACCTAAGCCCTTGACTAGAAAGGACCATAAATAGTCAAGATGCTTGCCAAGGAACAGGAGAGGGTCCAAGCCCTTGCCCTGACACCAAATGGAAAACCTTTTCCATTTGAAGGCATAACATTTTCTGGTCGACTCACTACGAGACGCCTCAACTACATTGAGGACCTCGTCGGAAAGACCCAAGGCCTGGAACTCTGGCAGCTCAGGAACCAGGCCGTCAGGTGCAGAGATTGAGGTCCGGATGGAACACCTTCCTGATTGACTGAGAGCAGGTCCGGGCGAGCTGGAAGCTGCCGCGAGATCCTGGAGCTGAGACTGGGAGATCTGGGTACAGAACTGCGCGAGGCCAGTCTGGGGCTATCAGAATCACCTCGCCTTGTCCCTCCTCGCAGAAGCACCTTGTGGATCAAGGGAAATGGGAAAAGCGTAAAGAGGCCGGGGTCCACTGCCTCGAAGGCATCCCCTGCAGCGAGACCCTGCTGAGGGCGGGCATGGAACAGAACTCAACCTGGCGTTCTCCATGGGCAAACAGGTCCACCTGAGGTGTGCCCAGGGAGAACAGATGCTGTACTACCTCCGGCAGGAGAGACCACTCGTGGGATGCAGCCCCTATCCGGCTCAGGGCATCGGCCAGGGTGTTGGAGGCTCCTGCCACGTGAATGGCTAGGAGATCATGCCTCCAGGCTCTTGCAGTGACAAATGCGGGCTTCATGCACTAGAAGCATGGGCGCGTCCATACTGGCGGTTTAGATAGTACATGGTCGTATTATTGTCCGTCTGGACTCGGACCACTTGACCCCGGAGGAGCAGACAAAGCGGTGAGAGCTGGGCGGACCGCTGGGGCTCCAACAGGTTGATGTGGGACTCCAGCGAGGGACCAGAGGCCATAGCCCAGTGTTCCCCAGATGGGCACCCCAACCCATCAGAGGGCATCGGTCGACAGAGACAGTCGGCTCGGGGGAAGACGGACCAGGATGCCCTCCTGCAAATGATCTGGGCGGTCCACCACTGGAGGCGTTCCACATCCCTGTGTCACCCGACACAAGCTGGTCAAGGGATCGCAGCGTTGTGACCACTGGCTGGCCAGTCCCACTGGAAGAGACGCATGTTCCAGCAGGCCCAGCGGACCCACGCTGGTGCAGGCAGCCATGAGACCCAGGGCGCAGGAAGTCCCGGGCAGGCTGTTGCCAACCAGAAATGATCGGGCAAGGAAAGACCTCGGCCCTGTCCGCCCGAGCCACGCTCTGGCTCGAAGAGAGTCGAGCTCGCCCGATGAATAGAATCACCTGCTTCGACTCGGATTCCGGCTTGGCCTCGTTGATAAGGAGGCCCAGTTGAGAGCAGACCTGGAGGCCAGATCTCTGGACCACTCCGCCTCCTTCCTGGAAGAACTGCTATCAGCCAGTCGTCCAGGTAAGGTACACCGGACCTCGGCGCCCGAGAATGCTGTCACCACTGCCATGCATTTGGTGAAGACCCTGGGAGCTGGAGACAAGCCGAGGCATGGCCCGGAACTCGAAGAGATCCTTCCGCTCGGAGCGAAGGGAATCTCTGTGAGGCGGACGGATAGGGACGTGAAAAACGCCGTCCTGCAAGTCCAGAGACAGAACCACACGCTGCTCCAAGGATGGTATTATTTGAGCCAGAGTGACCTATCCTGAAGGTTCGAGACCTTAGGAACTTGTTTAGGTCGTGTAGGTCGAGAATGGGCGCCAGCCCCGTCTGCTTTCGGAACCAGGAAGTACCTGGACACAAACCCTGGGTCTGAAGAGGGTCCACCACCTCTCTTACCACCTCCTTCTGGAGGAAGGCGATAGTCGGCTCGGCCGAGCCGCCAGTGAGCTGGGGATCCGAGAAGCCCCGAGGCGGCGGCTCTGAGAGGGGTGGTGCCTGCTCGATTTCCAGAGGCAGGGCCTCTTCCCACCACCTTCAAGACCCACCTGTCCGTGGTAACAGCGGACTAGGGTGGAACGGAAGTGCTGGCTGCGTCCCCCACGGGAGACCCAGGGGTGAGTGGCCTGGGGATGGGGGCGACACCCCTCAGCCCGGTCACTGGGCAGGCTTGGAGGAGTGAGGGACTGCCGAGGGACCTCCTGGGCCCTTTCCTCCCTGCCTTGTTAGAGGAAGCCGCGGCTTGGGTTTGGGATGCTAAGGTCGAGCCTGCTGGCCCTGACGTTGCTGGGCCGGGCGCCAAAGGCCAGAAGGACGAAAGGGCTTAGGGCTGTGGTTTGCGGCCTTTGTCCTTCTGAGCGGAAGAGACGAGTCCAAGGTGGCATTGGACTCTCGATCCTCTGCAGGTGACCTTCCACCCTAGGGCCGAAGAGGTCAGTCCCTAAAGGAATATCCGCCAACTTGTGTGCTGGTATCCAAGCAAAGGTGGATATCTCAGCTAAGCTCGCCGACCAAGATAGCCACCGCGGCCGCCACCCCATCTGGCACATGAGTCCCCTATATCCAAAGCAGTCTGAGCTGCTGTTTGGCCACTGCCCTGTTCTGGTCCCGCACCCGCTTAACCGTAGTCTGCAGATCGGCGGAAGATGAGGGATGACCTCATCCAGGGAGCCCAACAGGGCATGAGAAAATGTGCCGTGAGGATCGGGCCGAACTGGCCTGACGTACCGGCGAGAGGACGAAAGGAGATTTTTCGCCCGACGTAGTCCACTCTTGACCCTTGTCAGGAGGTTTGTCCACATCCCTGGCGTTGCCGGCGCGCCGGAAAACGCTGTCGGTAACCAACCCCTCAGCAGAGGGGTGTTCCGAAAAACCGGACAAGGAACCGGTAGGGACCGCATACTTCCTGGCCATCCTGGCCGAAGGCGTAGGGCAGGAAGCAGGGCGCTGCCAAAGTTCCAGTGCCGGACCCACTATGGCCTCGGCCACCGGAAAGGCCTCCGTCGAGAAATCCCTCGGTCCAGAATCTCCGTGAGGGGATACCTGGCCCGTTTGGAACGGGTCTAGCTCCATCCCGTAGACTCCGAGATGAGCCAAGCAGTCCTAGGAAGGACGACTGGCTATCGCCTCCATTGACTGACCTCCTGAAGACTCCAAGTCCAGTCGCTTGGAGAAGAAGGAGGAATCATCTTCGGACTCTGAAGAGTCCTCGAAGAGCTGCCTCTGGCCTGAGCCACCTTCACCTGCCGAGGTCGGTCGGGAGTGAGGGGTAATCGACAGCCGATGGGTAAAACCTTAGCCGACCGAGAATCCTTGGTCGGAGCCCCACTTGGTGGCTGTGGAGGCGGAGGTTCCACCGGAATCGGTGGAGCAGCTGGTTTTGGCCAACAACCGGCTTGGTATAGGCTCGGACAAGTCGAGGGGTTGTGTCGGCTGCCCGGTGACAGTTACTTAATGGTCAGGGAGGCGCTCGAGTCGGCTTATTCCCCCGCCAGGAGGAGCTGTTATAACATAAGGTCCTCGATTCGCCGACGTCACTTACGCCAAGCCTCCCTCATCCGAGGAGGAGGACGAGGGACGAGCGGGCGACGCCGGGCCATCATGCCGAGACCGAGACCGTCGGCGACGGTGGGGAACGCTGGACCGCTAAGAGGTCCGAGGACCCGAGAGTCCGGAATTTCCGGGTCGGTGTGCGGGAGGTGTCGGCCGGAACCGCACTCCCTTCGGCTCGGAAGGTCCATCCGAGGCTCCGGAACCGAGGCACAGGCGAGCCCACGGGATTCTCAACTCCTCCCGGGGAACCGGGAGAGGGGAATTGTCTGCTAAAGGCGACAGCCTGTCCAATGGGTCGAGAAAAACTCGACTTCATCAGTGGGAGTCTGGTCAACTGACCTGCCGGGGACACCGTGAGGCCAGTGGCCGGCCGAGCGGGTCGAATCGGGCCGACGGCCGACGGCCCGAGAGGGACCTTTCCGCCCTAAGAGCCGCACGGAGGGACTTACCTTGTCCTCTTGGACCGAGAATAAGGTCCAGCAGACGAGGCCCTTCTCCTTTAGTGGAGAGGGCAGACAAAGCTCCTTAAAGGAAGCCGTAGAGGAAGAACCCAGAGAGCGGGATAAATGCCGCGCCGAGAAGATACGCCTGCCAGCCCCTCTTCGAGGGCGGCCATCCGCCGAAGCTGATCCGGGCTGAAATTACCGCCGCTGGACACCGCCAACTGGCCTTGGACTTTCACCGAGGGAAACGCTTCGGGACGGCCCAGTTGCACCGGGCAGCACGGCTCCCAGGACGAGGGCCGAGAAAGATGAGCACAGGTCGCAGTCTCCGCGGGTCGTGTTTGGGGCCTAAGCAGTAGACACACGGAGTGTGGATCCGTCTCGAGACATCTTCTGCCCGCATGGGCATCTCCAAACTGAGTCGATTGTCCATCGCAGCCGCGAGGATCGAAGACTTTTGCAAATTTTTATTTTTAACTGCAAACGGAGAAATAGGAACTAGTCGCAAACGCAGAGCGCTAAGGAGGGAACCTGAGCTCCAAGCCGTAAGGAAGATCTGGCGTCATGGGGCGGAGCCGAGAGTTATACCACCCGGGTGGGTGGGAAGAGCAAGCTTGAAGACCTTCCGGCAAGATTTAAAGCGGCAAGGATACTGCCAATGAGTGTGGATGAACAACATATCCATGTCCCTAGAAATTGTCCGTTTGGACCTGAACCACTTGACCCCGGAGAAACAGAGCGAAGGCGGTGAGGGCTAGACAAACCGCTCGAAGCTCCAGCAGGTTGACATGGCAATGGGACTACCGAGGGGACCACAGGCCGTGTGCTCTGTGCACCCCCAGATGGGCACCCCAACCTATCAGAGAGGCATCGGTCGATAGAGAGACCATTGGCTCGGGGTGGACAAATGGGATGCCCTCCTGCAGATGTGCTGGAACGGTCCACCACTGCAGAGCATTCCACATCCCCTGGGTCACTGTCACTAGCTGATCGGGTGCGGTGGACCACTGGCTGGCCAGTCCCCACTGAACGGGATGCATGTACCAGCGGGCCCAATGGACCATGCTGGTGCAGGCTGCCATGAGGCCAAGGAGGCACAGGAAGTCCCAGGCAGGGCGCGACTGTCCAACCTGAAATGATTGGGCAAAGGAGGAAAGAACCTCGGCCCTGTTTGCCGGGAGCCATGCTCTGGCTCGTAGAGAGTTGAGTTCTGCCCCGATGAATTCTATCACCTGCTTTGGCATGAGTTCCAACTTGGCCTCGATGAGGAGGCCAACCTGACAGCAAACCTGGAGGGCCGGATCTCTGGACCGCACCACCTCCACTCTGGAGGGGGCTGCAATCAGCCAGTCGTCCAGGTAGGGGTACACCCAGACCCTTCGGCGCCGCAGGAATGCTGTCAGCACTACCATGCATTTGGTGAAGACCATGGGAGCTAAGGAAAGGACGAAGGGCATGGCCCGGAACTCGTAAAGGGATCCTTCCACTCCAGGGCTGAAGAGGTCAGTCCACAAGAAGGAGACATCCACCAGTTTGTGCTGGGTATCAGCCGTGAAGGTGGATATCCTAAGCCATGCCCTGCGGTACATGGCCACCGCGGCCACAACCAATCTGGCACAGGAGTCTCCGACGTCCAGAGCCGTTTGGAGCTGCTGCTTAGCCACTGCCCTACCCTGGTCCCGTACTTGCCGGACCATGGTCTGCAGGTCGGCCGGGAGATGAGGGAGCATCTCATCCCAGGAGCCCGTGAGGGCGTGGGAGAAGTGTACCATCAGCACAGCCGAGCTGGCCTGGCAGAGGCCAAGGGAGGATGCAGCGTACACCTTGCGCCCAGCATAGTCCAGCTTTTTGGACTCCTTGTCGGGGAGGGGCTTGTCCACATCCCTAGCATTCCAGGAACGCCGGAAAACGCTGTTGTGACCAACCCTCGGCAAAGGGGTGTTCCACAAAAATGGGCAAAGAGCCAGTAGGGACCGCATACTTCCTGGCGGAAGGTGCAGGACAGGAAGCAGGCTGCTGCCAGAGCTCCAAGGCTGGGCCAACAATGGCTTCAGCCACCGGAAAGGCCTCAGTGGGTAAATCCCCTTGGTCCAGTATCTCCGTCAGGGAATACCTGGCCCGCTTGGATATGGGCTCGAGCTGCATCCCGGTAGACTCCGAGATGAGCCAAACCAAACCCATGAAGGGACGACTGGGCTGGCCCATCGACTGGCTCCTCGGAGGACTCCAGGTCAATGGGCCTGGAGAACAGGGAGGAGACATCATCCGACTCAGAGGAGTCCTCGAAGAGCTGCCTGGGGCCTAAGCCACCCTCCACCTGCCGAGGACGGTCGGGAGTGAGGGTGACCGACAACCTGTGGGGCAGGCCCTGACCCGACCGAAAGTCCTTGGTCGGCGCCCCAGATTTTGGTTGTGGAGACAGAGGTTCCACCACAAAAAATCGGTGAGGCAGCTGGTTTCAGCCGAACAACCGCCCAGGTTTTGGGCACCCTCGGCTACAGCGAGGGTTATTTTGGCCGCTCGGGTGACAGCCACTTGAAAGCTGGGAAGGAGACGGCGCTGCTTGTTCCCGGACAGAAGTAACTGCTGCCACATCAGGTCCTCAGAAGGCCGACACAACTTGCAACCGAACCTCTCCCTCTTCAGAGAAGGAAGACGAGGATAAGCGGCGGTGCCGGGGCTTACTTCAGTGCACAGACCGAGACCACCAATGTTGGTGGGATCAGCTGGACAGAGACGATGTCCAAGACAGAGACCGAGATCCTCGGCGTTTCCGAGGACGGGTCTGGGAAGGGGCAGGGGACATCCGCTCTTCCCTCGGCTTGGAAGCCCTAACCGGGACTGGCGGGTACTCGGAGGCACGGGGCAAGTCCTCGGTCTCCACCGGGGAACCAGTGAAGAAGGGTTGTCTGCTTCACCAGTCGACAGCTCCGTCCGACGGGTCAAGAAAAATCTCGACCACGCTGATGGGTGTCTCGCCAGCTGACCGACTGGGACACCATGAAGCCAGCGCCTTAGCCGCAACCTCTACCGGCAGAGTGTCGACTGTCCGGGGAAGGGACCTCTCCCGCTCCCATGAACGCTGACGATGGGACTTACCTTTTGAGTCCTTCTTTCTGGACCTACAGGAATGTCCCAATGGCCCCTCTCCCTTCGTGGAAAGGGATTGGCAAAGCTCCTTGAAAGAAGCTGAATATGAGGTACCCAGAGAGCGCAGGATAAATGCCGTGACCAAGGAAGAGGAAGATGCGACCTGTGCAACCTCCTCGAGGGCAATCATCTGCTAGAGATGCTCAGCCGAGCCAGCCACCGCAGTAAGCGCCCAACGGGCCTCCTTCGACTTCACCGGCGGATAGCGCTTCTCCGGGCACCCAAGCTGTAGCCGGGCAGTGCAGTCTTCCAGGACGTTGGCCGAAAACAAACTGCATAACTCGCAAGCCTGCGGGTCATGTTCTAGGCCGAGGCAGTAGACGCACGTGGAGTGCGGGTCTGTCAGACATTTTCTGCCCACAAGGGCACCGCCGAAATCCAGGAGTTGATTTGTCCATCGCAGCCGTGAGGGAGAAACTTGACCAAAAAGTCTTGAAAATTTTAAAATAAGTTTCGGGCAAACCGAAGAATTAGGATTCAGTATACATGCAGAGCGTTAAGGAGGGAACCCGAGCTTCCAAGCGGTAAGGAAGATCTGGCGTCATGGGGCAGAGCTGAGAGTTCACCACCTGGGGTGGAGGAGCCAGTTTGAAGACCTTCCGCAAGATTTAAAGCAGCAAGGAACCTGCCAGACAGTGTGGATGAACAACATATCCATGTCCCTAGAATGGGTGATTCTTGTTGAAACATCTAATAGATATGAAACGCTTTCTTTAACAAATCAATGACAAAGGGATTTTATGAGGGGAGGCCATAGGGACAGGTGGACCTATCCAGAGAGAAGCAACACGGAACAGGAATAGATTATTTATGTAATTGATCCCACAGTTAGATGAGTTCGAAATGGAGAAGACAAATTTAACATTTTGTCTTTGGAACCCATCCGTACTTTGGGGAAAAATTAGGGGATCCTGAAACAACTATTTGAATTTGATTGGTATGTATACAAGAAACGTGGTCTCAATCTTTTTTTTAAGATTGCTACAAATCTTATAATACATTAGCCAGGAAAACAAAAAAAATTGGGGGGTTGGAGGTCTTTCGAGTTTCATTAAATTAGATATTGATTTAATCACTGAAGAAATGAGCATTAATAGTAGTGGTCTTAAAATGGTTAAATCAATGACTAAAGATACGGATTCTTGGTTTATAATTAATGGTTATTGTAACCTGTAGGAAGTAAATATGCAGATTTGGATTTCCTTAAGACGCTTTAATGATGGATAATCAGTATCCAAAGTGATCATCCAGAATGTGGATTGTTGAGAGGGGGATTTAAACGCTAGATTGGGATGTTTACAGGCTTGTACTAATGATATAGAGGACGCTTTGTCTCTAATTGAGGGAGTTAAGAGTAATGGACCAAAAGGAAAGCAACGGATGCGGTAATAAATAAGGTAAAACAGATCTGCACAGACTGATGACTGACAGGAATCTACGCCTTTAAATGGTAGGACTTTGGATTTAGAGGGAGATTATTCATTTAGGGAGGAAATGGTTCCTCAACTACTGACTTTGTCTGGGCAGATATAAATATAATCAAGCTTTGTTACTCCCCATCTTTAAAAAATAAAGCTCGAGCCTCAGCACTCCAGTGTGGAGCTTATGTTAAATCGAAAAGAATATATTAATAAATTAGATATGAGCCTTACTGATCCAGCTAAAAAGGAAAACAGCATGGGATATGATTGAAGCCCAAAATTTTGAAGGCATTTTACAAAATACGGAGTTTTAACGAGATTGTTGGAAGCTGTAGATACGTCCCAATAACCAATATATATCCTAATATAACTATTATAAATGTAGTAGCCTATATAATAACAAAAGAGGTTAGATTAGAGATAAAAGAAAAGGCCACCTCTGGTATAATACTGAGTGTAAACAAGCTTAGAAACATCTCAAACAATTTAGAATATTAAAAATATCCAAGCAAGGGAAAAAATGAATCAAATAAGTAAAATTTATAAGTCAGTATTAGTAAATAAAAGAAAATTCGTCAAACACTTATGACTGGAGTTAAGGTGGGGCGGTTCAATCTAAAGATAAATTGTTTTGGCACATTGTTAGATTTGGTACTAAATTAATGATAAAATAGAGACATGTACAGAACCTAATATCTGGGAATCCTATTATAAAAAAATATTCAGTAGGGAAGAACCGGATTATCTCATTAAATTAAAAAACAGATCGGTACTAGGGAACGAATATATAGACCCAATAATGAGCCATCAGTAAGAGAGAGACAGAGACAGTAATGAATTCATTTAAAACAAGAAAGGCTCCTGGCCCGGATGAGATCCCTCTGGATGCTATTATTAGGACCAAATATTATTGGATTCTTTTCTTATATAAATTGTTTAATTATGTTTGGGTAACAGGGATAATCACGAAAAGTTGGAACTTAAGTATTACAGTACCAATATTTAAGAAAGGTGATAAGATCTGGCTGTTACAGGCCAATCAGTTTACTTGATAACTTGGGGAAATTATTTACAAAAATAAAAAAAAGATTGTACTGCTGGGCAGAGGCCAATAATGTAATTGATGAATCACAGGATGGATTTAGAAAAGGTTATCCAACTATTGACCAAGCTTTTGTTTTGGCTCAAAATACACACACACACACACACACACACACACACACACACACACACAGTGACCAAAAAGCAAAAACTTTACTGTACATTTATAGATCTTAAGTCAGCCTTTGACAAAGTCAATAGATTTCTTCTTTGGGAAAGACTCTCTGATCTTGGAGTAGATCCTTCACTACTGGAAATAAGGCTGATGCATCAGCACAATTACGTCAGCGTGAAGTATAATACTAGAGGTGAATTAAGTAATTGGTTTGGCTCCAATATAGGGGTTAAGCAGGCTTGCTCTTTGGCACCTATTATTTAATTTGCATTTTGCACTGTTCTAAATAAAATGTATGATGAAAATTTCATATGCCAAAGATAGAGCAAGAGTGCTTCACTATTTGGCTTATTCAGACGATGTGGCTTTACTTTCATGTTTACTAGAATGACAAGAAGTTTGGATAAATTTTATGTGGAAAGTTCCAGTGCAGATCTCCAAATTAACTATAGTAAAACCAAAGTATTGGTTTTTGGAGAAAATAAGAGTAATTATAAATATTACATTAATCATAATAGATTGGAAGTAGAGAAACATTTTTGTTACTTGGGAATAACTTTTACCCAAAGAGGAAATTGGCACGAACATCTGAAAGAAACGAAGTTAAAAGCAGAGAAGTTTTTCCCATCTATTTTATCCTCCTTCTACAAGTTTGGAGATAATTCCATTAAAAAGTAATCTAATTGTTATGAATGCCAAGATCAAATCCCAGCTCCTTTATGGAGCTGAGATTTGGGGCACTGATTACAAGAATACAATGGAACTCGATCCTTTCTTGAATAGAAACATAGTATTTGACAGCAGATAAGGACCGCTTGGCCCACCCAGTCTGCCCATTTCCCTACCTACTGGATAAGCTGCAGATCCTAGTTAACTAGCAGCCTACTTCTTCCTACCCCCACCCCCTAGAATTGCCTTATGACTGTCCCATGCATGCTTGAATTCCACCACTGATTTTGACTCCACAACCTTCCTCCTGAAGGCCATTCCATGCATCCACAACCCTCTCGTGAAAAATACTCCTTAAATTACCTCTGAGCCATCCCTCTCTTCAAATTGTGCCTCTTGTTCTTGCACACTCTTTTTGAAAGATGCTACCTTCTTGGACTTTGTTGATTCCTTGAGGTACTTGAACGCTTGTCATGTCCCCCTCTCCCTCTTTCCCACGAGGCTATACATATAGCTCCTTTCGCCCTCTTCATGTGTCTTCTGGTGCAGACCCTGCACCATTTTAGTTGCCCTCCTCTGACAGCTTCCATCCTGTCTATGTCTTTGCGAGACTGGGTCTCCAGAACTGCACACAGTACTCCAGATAGGGTCTCACCAGCTGTCTGTACAGAGGGATAATAACTTCCTGTTTTCTACTGGTGATGCCTCTCCCTATGCATCCCAGTATCCCCCCAGCCCTCCTTGCTACCTCTCACATTGCTTGCCCACCTTTAGGTCATCTGATATGACTACCCCCAGGTCCCTTTCCATTTCTGTTGTTAGTATCTCACCCCCCATTGTGTACTCTTCCCCCGGGTTTTTGTTTCCCAGGTGCATTACCTTGCACTTCTTAGCATTGAATCTAAGCTGCCATACATTTGACCATTCCTCTAACCTTGCCAAGTCCCTTCTCATCCTTTCCACCCCACCCTGTGCATCAACTCTGTTGCAGATCTTTGCGTCGTCTGCAAAGAAACATACTTTTCCTTCCAGTCCTTCTGCAATGTCGCTTATAAAGACATTGAAGAGGACCGGTCCTAATACTGAACCCTGCGGTACCCCACTAGACTTTATAAAACGATGTTGGGGTTACCAATTACTGCCCCATCTTCCTTAGTGAGGATTGAGATTGGTAAGGTTTCAATAGAATGTCAAATTCAGCAATGATTAGTAAATTATTGGCCAAGTGTGTTCAGAATGAAACAGGAAAGGCTCCCTCGGATTTATTTGGAGGAAGGTATAACTTATTTCCACTCACAAATAATTTTCCCTTGTATGAAAGTAGTTTAAAGGAGTCCACCCAGAATGTGCAAAAACATATGTTATGTAGAGTGTTTTGATATGTATGTTAAGTCCTAGTGTGTCCTTCCTCTGTCTGCTATTAGGAGTTTTTCCTAAATTAGCCTGCTAGCTGTATGGTAGTTTTACGACCCCTGGGGATTTCCATCACAAATAGGTTTATTGGCTTTCTTTCTCCTACGATGCACCCTGGTTCATGTGACAGTGATGTAACTATGCCCCTAGATTTAGCAGGGTCTGTCACAGCTCAGCCACAAAGATAATACTTCTTTCAGAGAAGAAGTCACATTGCTACATTTTGGGTGAGCGTAATCATTCTTATTTTTGATATTAGTACCTTGTCCTGCTATGTTACAACCTATAAGGTGATGTTTAATTTTTCCTACTTAGTACTGGTGCAAAAACTGAAAGTGACAGAGGAACAGAGTAAACAGTGACATGATTCTCACACACACACACACACACACACACACACACACACACACACACACACACACACACCAGAGCATAGCAGGACAAGGTACTGATATCAAAAAATAATAATGATTACACTCACCCAAAATCTAGCAGTTTGTGTTCTCTGGAAGAAGTATTTTCTCTGTGACTGAGCTATGACAGATCCTGTAACAAGACACTGGCTTCCTGCAAGGGCAATTAGACATCACACCAAAGGGCACTCTGGGAAGACTAGGGCCATAAAAGAAACCAGCATGGCAACCTCCAAGGGCAATAAATCAGTTAGGGAAGGTTAGAAAAATCATCTCACAGCCAGAGAAAAGAAAATGCTGGGAACTGGTTAGAACACAGAAAAAAAGACTACTACATATCTTTTTCTGATTTTAACATGGAGTTTTCCTTTAAGAAATAATCAAACCACTAGGCTTACTGTCAATGATTACAGATTGTTTAAGACTCCCTTTAGCCCAAATAACCACAACATCCCAGTGAAGGAGGTGCCAAAGGAAAGCGCACAAAGGCAAAAGCTGAAGAGGCATGCTCAGTGGCCTAAGCCCCCACCTCTTCAAATGCTGCAAGGTCTGTGGACTTCCCAGCCATGGAGACTGCCAAACGGATGTCTTTTAACCTAATGGGAGGGTCCCGTTAGTCTGTGCAACCTTAGAAGCGGACATGTCAGTCTTCCAGAGTACTGGGATGCAAGGTGCAACTCAGGCCACATGCTGGGGATCATGTTGGTAGCCTAGGCAGTAGATGTGGTCCATCCAGGACATCTTCTGCCTGCACTCAGAATTTTTTTTTTTTTTTTTTTTTAAAGCCAGGCACAAAGTCATCCAGGACGAGGATGCGAAAAATCACCAGAAGACTAAAGTTGATGCGTAAAATTTTGAAGCAAAGGGCCTACTCAGCATAGAGAGCAGTAAGGAGGGAACCTTCTTCCAGCAGAAAGATCTGACCATCACGGGACAGTGCAGAGGGAGTTACCACCCGAGGGGGTGGGTGGGAGGCGCAAGCTTAAAGACATGCCAACAAATCGAAGGGAAAGGAACGCTGCCAGAAGTGTGGCTAGTACATCATATCCACATCCCTAGAAACAAATATTTTTAGTCCATATTTACTAGGGGAAAAGGACTGGCCACTGCTGGAATTGGGGTTAGGAGGAAAGCAGAAGGAAGGAGAGCAGTGGCTCAGGGTAACAGAAAAGGGTATTGTAATATCTTACAGGGTTACATGTAGGGGGAGGAAAAAATCTATGGTACCAGACAGCAAAGCCATTTGCAGACATATGCAACTGCTACCCGACCACAGGGGTTGCCCCTATGGACTGCAGGGCAACAGATGCAGTCCCTGTACACAAGAAAATAAGAATGAGCCAGGGGACTGTAGACTAAGTCAGCATGAAGTCTATAGTGGGTAAAATTATGGTGTCTACTAGTAGTAAGGGTCTTCTTTATTTAGGACAAAGTCCCATTTACAAGGTAGTACTGTTATAAAACACCGATTACAGGATTAATCAGCATAAACAGGGGAGTATCTGCTGGATTTCATTGAAGTAAATGGGCTACATGACCGCAGACATGGGTTCACGAGGGGAAGGTCTTTCCAGACAAATCTGGTCAACTTCGATGGGGTGAACAGGGCAGTAGATGGGAACAGGAAATACACATGTGGTATACTTAATTTTGGCAATGTCTGAACTTAGCAGCCTACAAAAGGCTGGTCAAAAAGATAACTTACTGTGGGGCGGGAAGAGTAGAATTGGTAACATCGGTGAAGAACTGCTCCTCTCCATCTCTCCCCCTCCCTTCAGGCACCAGCTAAAAACTTCTTCCTGCACCCTCCTGCTCTGGTCATTCCCCTCCCTATCTTACTACAATAAAATGTTTGTCTGATCCCATTTAATTGATTTACTATGTTAATTCTACTTTGTTCTTGATTTTGTCCGATTTAATAGATTACAAATTTGTACTTTTCTCACCTCAATTTGTGCCAATACTGTATGCTTTTAATTTTCCTGTTCCTCGTTACCCCAGGGTCACACCTAGAAAGGTGCACTGGCTTAGTGTGCTTCTCCGGTTACCAAATTTTCAACAATCCTCCGCCCAACCAAACCGGCTGAGGAAAAAAAAAAAACACAAAAGGTAGTAAATAATGGGTAGTTTTTAGAAGGGAAGTGACAAGTGGAGTATCTCTGGGGTCAGTGCTGGGCCTGGTCCAGTCCAGTGTTTTCATCTATGGCACAAGAAAGCATCAAGGGCAAGATATGCCTCTTCACAGGTAACAAAGATCAGGGTGGAAGGAGGAAGAAATAAGGGAACTCTGGGAGGATCTGTGCAGGTTGGAGAGCTGGACAAGGTCTGGAAGCTGAGCTTCAACACTAAATAAAAATGTAAAGTGATGCACATCAGAAGACAAACCACAAGAGTAAGATGCCAAGACAAATCCTCGAAGATGTCAATATTTTTAAATACCTAGGAGTCTTACTTGACCCCTCCCTCTCCTTCTCTGAGCACATCAACTCATTAGTTCGTAGGATTCACCAAAAACTAGGTGCTGCCTACAGATTCTGGTGATACCTCACCCCAGAGGTCCGACTTGCCATCATCCAGGGAACCTACTCTCAATACTGGACTACTGCTCCCCATCTATGCTAGGGTGTCCACCCTTATGGCTAAGCTCTCTTCTGCCTACAACAATGCCCGTCACTTTGCCTTGCTGGTCCCTTTTCTACCCACCACTGTGACCTTTACTAAATTGCTCGGATGGCTCCCACTGCAAGGTCATTTTGACCTCATCCTTTGCTGCATGGTGAATACAGCCATCTGTACTGTCCAGTAATCTCTCCTTGCAGCCCTTCTCAAGGTCTGAACACTGCCCAGCTGCCTCTGCTCAAACAGCACCCTAGGAACAGTTGGTGGAGGGATATCTACCAATATGGGTGGGAGAGCCTTGTCGGCTGCAGCCCCCACACTGTGGAATAAACTGCCTGCTGAGCTCCGCTCCCTCGACACCCACTGCCAGTTCACATCCCGTCTCAAAAAACGGCTCCTGGAGAATTCCTGCTGCCACTACTTTCCGGAGTAGTCCTCCATTTCCTGACTGCCCATACCACATGAGTTTCATGCCTCTGCAACTCACCTAGATAATCCTCCAATCCCCACCTCCCCAACCCTTCCACTCTACTCCCCTATACTGCCCCACCTTATCCATTCGTTCAACTACTACTGGTGAACATGGTTTGTATTCTATGCAACTTGCTGTATATCAGAATTGTGTATTTTGCAACCTTGTATCTTGTGTTTTACTATAACCCATTTTGTATCATTGTTAGAACAGTAGACAGTACTGTGCTTATACATTTTAACTCTGTGCCATTGTATGTGGCCCAGGTCATGCCCGAATACTGTCCCTGGGATCAATGCACCTACCTGGTTACCAAAGTCATAAATAATATATAAAAAAATGAAGTGACACTGGAAAGCACCACAGGGGAAAGAACCTAGAAGTCCTACCAGAATCTAAAAAAGCTGCAGACTATAACAGAGATACTAAGCCAAACAAGATGCTGGGTTGCATAGGAGAGGAATAAGTAGTAGAAGTCAGGAAATGATCCTGCTACTGTACAGGTCACTGGTGCAACCACATCTGGAAAATTCGCAAGATGCTGGAGTTCACACCGGAGGAGAGACGGTAACGAGCTGAAAGCAGTACAGTGCACAGCAACCAAGATGGTTCATGGGACTAGGGGGCAAGACACAGGAGAGGCTGCAAGACTTGAATATATACCCTTGAGAAAAAGGAAAGGGACGAGAGGATTCCGACATACAAGTACCTGCACACCAAGAACTTTCCTCCTTGTGCTCAAATACAGGGGACAAGAGGAAATTCACCAACTCCTAGGGAAAGGGACGAGGGGAAACTATTGCAGGGGGAGAGAAGAGACTCAGAAGGGACATCTAGCAAGGAGTGACCACCAATCAGTGTGATTCACGACAAACAGACAAGGAGGTGGTAGGAACAGTTACCAAGGTGTTAGACTTCAGGAGGGCTAAGTAAGGCAGGATGGGGGTAATAGCACAAGGGCATCTGGCCAGAATTAATCCAAATATGGATACTAACCAGAAGTGGGAGGTAATGAGACTGGGGATTGTGGAAGCAACTAGAACATGTTCCAAGAGGGACAAGAAACCCAGCTGGGTGAGCAAGGGAGTCATGGAAAGTTAGGAAGAAAAGAGCAGTCTTTAGGAGGTTCAAAAAGACAGGAAGAGGGGAGGACAAAGGACACTACCTGAAGAAGTCTAAGGAAGTCAGGACAGCCAAGGCATCAAGGGAGTTCAGGCTGGCACAGAGCATTAAAGAGAGAGAGAGAGAGAGACTTGTTCAGGTACATCGGGAGAAAAGAGGTTGTAAGGTCCAAATTGTAAGGATTAAGAGGGATGGGCAGAAACAGGGGCAGAACAGGCAGATGCATTAAATGAATACTTCTGCTCTGTATTTACTAAGAAGAAAAGAAGAACTGTACCCAAAGGGGGTGGGAGGTGACAGATGGGGAAAAAATCACAGTGGGCAGGGTACTGGAGGGTTTGAGGGCTCAGAGAGTAGACAAGGCGCCACGGCCTGATTGCGTACACCCCAGAGTGCTGAAAGAGCTGCCAGAAGTCCTGGCAGAGCCCTTGGTGGACCTGTTCAATGCCACCCTGGACTCAGGAAAAGTACCTTGGGACTGGAGGATGGCTCACACAGTACCCCTCAACAAGAGTTGCCCCAAGGATGAACCAGGGAACTACAGACCAGTAAGCCTCTGCATCCATCGGGGAAGCTGATGGAGAAATTTCGAAAGAGAGGCTGGTTTCCTTTCTGGAGACCAATGGGCTGCAGGACGGAAGGCAACATGGGTTTGTCTCCGGTAGGTCCTGTCAGACCTACCTGGTGGGGGTATTATGACTGGGTAACCAGGCAATTGGACATGGGCCATGCAGTGGACATCCTGTACTTGGACTTCAGTAAGGTGTTCAATTCAGTGCTGCATGGGAGGCTGGGAAGTAAGCTGGAGGGCATGGGGCAGGAGCGAAGATGGCAAGATGGGTAGTGAACTGGCTGCAAGGGAGACAGCAGAGGGTGATAGTAGGAGGGAAGCTTTCAGCTCAGAGTGCAGCGACAAGTGGGGTACTGCAGGGCTATGTTCTGGGGCCAGTGTTTGGAATCTTCATCGCAGACATCTCAATCGGCATTAAGATCAGCCTGTTTGTGGATGATACCAAAATGGGAGCAGTAGTGGGTGGCAGGGGTTGCAAGACGATCGGTCAAAACTTGAGGCCTGGTCGGACACGTGGCAGCTGGGGTTTAGTGCCAAAAAGTGCAAAGTGCTACACTTTGGTGCAAAGACCCCACGGAGGAGCCATCAGATAGGCAGAATTCAGTTAGCCACGAAAGAGGAAGAGAAGGATCTGGGAGTGATCACGACAGTGTCAATGAACAACTCAGCACAGTGCAAGAAGGTGGCTCCCAAGACCAACAGGATGTTGGGTTGTACTGCCAGGGGTATATCCTCCAGGAGGGGGGAGGATCCTGCCGCTATATAGATCACTGGTCAGGCCATATCCGAGTACTGTGTGCAGTACTTGTGCCCGCATCTGAAAGGAATTAGGTTACTGGAGGGTGCAGCGCAGGACAACAAAGAGGATCCAAGGGCTAGGGGACATGACATACGACAGCAGGCTGAGGGAGTTAAACATGTACTCTCTGAAGGAGGAGATACTGAGGGGGACATGACTGAAACCTTCAAGTACTTGAAAGTTTCAAACAAGATAGGCGCAGAGGGGCTGTTCATATTAAGGGGGAAGGGCACTAGAGGGAATGATCTGAGAGTAGAGGGGGAAGATTCTGGAAGGAACTGAGGACACACTTTGATGTCTAGTGGAACACATTGCCTGAGTGGTGTCCTGTAGTATAGTGGGCTACTTCAAAGGGGATGGGACAGGGTAGAGGGAGGGCAGCTGCAGTGAGGGGCTGCTAGCTAACAATCAAACAGACCCGATAGACCAGAAGGTCTTTATCTGCTGTCAACTTCGCATGCTCGTATGCATGTATCTAAATGCACTTTTTCACAGAAAGGAGGAGGGGCATGTGAACAAGCTGCCAGAGGATGTGGTACAAGCCACATCAGTAAGCATCTTAAAAACAGGGATGGGAATGGCACATGGGATTAGGTAGGATTGGGGGGCCGGGAGCAGAAACAAAAGGGAGAGATGGCCACTGCACAGTAGTTAGAGGGGCAGACTAGATGGGCCGGTAGACCTTTTTCTGTAGTCATTGTTTCTCTACGTGGTATTTGACATGTGCTGTCCAGCTAGGGTAGATTTAGACTAAGCGTTACTAATGCCTCAAATAAAAACTTTTGAAAATACATAATTAGGTACAATTCAGCTTGCGTTCCATATACATTCTATACATTTCTCTTCACCATTATTTATTATGGAGTAAATTTGCATGACTACATGATCTTTATCCCTCAAAGTCCATCTGCCTCTATAGCTTACTCAACTTCAAGTCATAATGCTCTGTTGTGACATCACAATGTGTTGCCACGAAATTAACATATCACAAGCAGTACATTATGACCTCAGGTAGGAAGAAAGCAACAGAAATAGATGAACTCTGCAGGAAAAACATTTAATTTTAGCATAAGTGACCCCAGTTAAAAAAAAAAGGGGAAGGAGGAATACAGAACTAACGTGAAACACAAGCTGAACTGTGTCTGTCTAAATATTATAGTTAAAGTTGTCCTGAAGGAGTCAGCTGCTCTTTAAAACATCATCTGTATAACCAAACACTGTCAGGATCATCTTGAGAAGGATCTCACAGTGGACAGGAGAATGGAAGGCAGTATTCGTTGCAAACAGTCGCCAAACTTGGGAATTTTTCTCCCCTCATTAGTACATGGCATCAGAAGTTGAGATTTAGGTCTAGTCCAAGAGAGATACCTGAAGTGGGGCATGTCTGTGACTCACTACCTTAGCATCCAAGATCCTGGAAACAGCTTTTCTGGCATTAAAGAAAGCTGGTTTGAGCCGAATCTGAACTGGACACAAAGTCGAGCTTAAGCAACAAATGTAAAAAGCACAGGGACAGAGACCCTGGTGGCGAAGATTAGGGTGTCGTGCATACTTGTTGGTCTGAAAGCTAAAGTTTTGTTATTTTTGTAACACCCTTGTTCCAACAAAAGGTATCAAGCCATTTGTTCTGGATGCACATACATGCAGATGTGCAAGGAAACCGACCACAGGAAATCATTCACACACACACAAAAAAAAAAAGCCAGCCCTTCAGAACAGTGACAGAACTGCATGCAATAATGACCACTTGGGTTCCGAAACAAGCCTTGGGCACAGTGTGTCCCATAAGACTCTCCTTCTCCAGAGAGGGCTGATGTCAGACTCCACACTAGCACTGCCACTTGGTGACTACAGGTGGACTGGATGGGACATCTGCATACTCCACTGGGGCTCTAGTGTAAGGATATCCTCAGGGAATGGGAAAACTGAGACATGCAGGAAATATTTCCTGACCTGCAGCATAACACACAGTACACATTCCCTCCTCCTCCACCCTACTCTACTGTTCTCTCCCACGGGGGGTTGGGGAGAGAAGAGAGACAAACTTAAGATAAAGAAATAAGTGCCTTATAGCATGGTGTCCTGGGCATCCAGTTGCCTTGGTGGTGCAGCTGAAGTGCAACAGGCCTGTATTCCACGCAGCCTCAGTTTAAATCCCAGCTAAGGCAATTTCTTGCCCATTTGTTTGGGAACTATACAGTACATGACCCCGAGGGTGAAAGACAGCATGAAGGAACACTGCCCTGACTGCTCAAGAGGGCCTCCTTCCCATGGACAGAGCCCACATACAACTGGAATTAATTGTAATGAACTTTATGATGGCCCGTATGGACAGGGAACGGGAGATCAGCTCTTAGAATCAAACCAACAGTGCTGGATCAGTGCTGCACCACTGAGCCCAGTACTCAACTACAAAAGCTGAATAAGCAGAATACATCCAAACAGTAATGACCTTGTGACAGGCTGGCTCCTGTCGAGGAAGGGTACCCGGATCTCTTTCTGCCCCCTTCCCTCCCCCAAGATTTAGAAAAGATGCTGCTATGTTTAGTTAAGGAATGCAGGACAGGAGCAGCAGCCCCATCTTTGCTTCTGTGCCCCTTTCCCTGCATGTCCTATCCTGTCCAGTGGCTCTGAAAGAAAAAGGGAAAGCCACTGAGAAATGTATTCAGCAGCTCTTGCCACTTTGATTTTCAATACGCCCTAATTTAGGAGAAAAGCAGCATGTTGCGCTGTGTACAGGGCGCTCAAGTGAAAGTGCATAAAGAAAGCGAGGTAGCGCTTTGTTAATTATACTGGTGCCCCCATTCAAGAAATTAAATGTTAAAAAAAAAAAAAAAAGGGGGGAGAGAGTTTGAAATTTGAGAGCACTCGCTCCTTGAGGTCTCTCCGCTGTGTTGCAGCACTCTGAACAGAGCAAGCAGCTGGCAGGATGCCAGGGACATAGCTGCCCGAGAAAATAAAAAAAAAAAAAAAAAAAAAAGGTGGACAGACAAGACAGCATTACTGCTCTACAGATGTTCAAGCAAAGCCACAGCTCATTTTGCATAGATCTAGTGGAATGGGCTTAAGACCACAGAGGAACTGGCAGGCCTGTAAAGTATGTGTGTCATGACACAGCAAAGTACATTAGCTACGGTGCATTTGGAGGGAGCAATCCCCTTTGTCCCTGAATAAAGGGGGACAAAGATGGTCAGTCCTACAGAATTCCAAGGTCCTCTTAAGACCCAGAAGCCCTCCTGACATCCAAGGTAGCAAAGCATTTCTCTCAGTCATAGATGGGGACGCGGGTAGGAGACCGAGCGACAGCAAGACCATGCAAGACAGAGCCAGAGTGACAGCCTGAAAGGGACAGAGAGAGAGAGTAATAGCAAGCCTGAGTGAGATTGAAACCATGCAAGAGACCAAGACCAAGAGAAACAAATATTAAAAAAAAGGGAGGAGGAAAAAAAGAAAATGAGAACAGAAAAAATATAAATGAATGAACTAAAATAGGGAGATGCCCTGCTTTGTGTGGAACTCAGCAGCCACTTTTGGGACAAAGGACAGAACTGTTAAGAGGAACCAGCTTATCCTTATGGTAAACTAAATTGGACTCAAATGAGAGATCTTGATTTCCCCTATCCCATGGGTTAGGCAATTTGCCTCCAATAAATACAGGTTACTCACCTGTAACAGGAGTTCTAGGAATGGTATATGTTGTTCATCCACACTGTCTGGCAGACTCCTAGCAGTTCTCCGGGAGGAGGGAGGCAAGGCGCACACCCCCTACTTAGGGAATAAAGACTGGAGAACCGAGGCCCCAAAACTAGCATCCCGGCGTGACTCAAGGTCGATGTGGTAATGGGTAATGAAGGTGTGTGCCGACTTCCAGGTAGCAGCCCTGCAGATTTCCTGGATAGGGACGCCCTGGAAGCAGCCACCGATGCAGCAGTATGGCGGGTAGAATGAGCTCTTATCCCTCTGGGAGGCTCCATGCCGCCAACTTGTGAGAGATCTCGCGGAGGTGACCCACCTGCTTATCGTCCGCTTGGCTGCAGGTCTGCAGGTGCGGCTTCAGCGTAGGTGACAAACAGCTGGTGAACCTCTTCCCAATTTCAGCCGTCGCTCCTTATAATAAGCGGCGCCTTCTAGGGTCCAAAGTATGAGCCTGTATTCGGCCTCCGAGGTGTGATTGGGGTAGAACACCGGCAGAGTCAACACCTGGTTAAGGAACTGGCTGACACCACCGGAAGGAATTTCGGGTGGGGGCGAGGACACCTTGTCCCTGTGGAAGACCAGGTAAGGAGACTCGATGCAGTGCGCCTGAGTTCTCCCATCCTTCTGGCTGACGTGATAGCCACCAAGAAGGCGGTCTTCCACGACAGGTGAGAGGTTCACACCTGTGCATTGGTTGAATGGCTTGCCCATGAGCTTTGCCAGTACCAGCAGTAAATCACGGAGGTGAGGTTCTGCACCGGAGGATATATGATCAAGGCCTTTGAAAAGCCCCGACCACCTCTCCTCACCACAGACCGCTTCCCAGCCCACGCCCAGTAAGCAGAGATGGCTGCCAGGTGCACCCTAGGGTCATTGACCTAAGCCTTGACGAGAAAGGGACCATAAATAGTCCAAGATGCTTGCCAAGGACAGGAGGAAGGGTCAAGCCTTGCCCTGACACCAAATGGAAAATCTCTTCCATTTGAAAGCATAGCATTCCTGATGGGACTCATACGGGACGCCTCAACAACATTGAGGACCTCATCGGAAAGACCCAAGGCCTGGAACTCTAGCGCTCAGGAATCAGGCCGTCAGGTGCAGGGCTTGAAGGTCCGGATGGAACACCTTCCCCTGATTGACAGAGCAGGTCCAGGCGAGCTGGAAGCTGCCTCGGGAGCCTGGAGCTGAGGCTGAGGAGATCTGGGTACCAGAACTGGCGGGGCCAGTCTGGGGCTATCAGAATCACCTGCGCCGTGTCCCTCCTTGCTTTGAGAAGCACCTTGTGTATCAAGGAAAGGGGAAGGCGTAGAAGAGGCCCGGGGTCCACAGCCTCGAGAAGGCATCCCCGCAGCGAGCCCTGCTGAGGGGGCAGGCATGAAACAGCCTCAGCCCTGCTCTCCCTGAGGCAAACAGGTCCACCTGAGGTGTGCCCCAATGGGAGAACAGATCTTTACCCTCCGGCAAGAGAGACCACTCGTGAGATGCAGCCCCTACCCAGCTCAGGGCATCGGCCAGGGTGTTGGAGCTCCTGCCACATGAATGGCTAGGAGATCCGCCTCCAGGCTGCTACAGTGACCAAATGGAGAGCTTCGCATAGAAGCACGGAGCAGCGTCCCGCCCTGGCCGATTTTAGGTAGTACATGGTCGTGGTATTGTCCGTCTGGACTCTGACCACTTGACCCCGGAGAAACGGAGCAAAGGTGGTGAGAGCTAGGTGGACCGCTTGGAGCTCCAGCAGGTTGATGTGGCATCGGGACTCCCGCAGGGACCAGAGGCCATGCGCCCGGTGTTCCCCCAGATGGGCACCCCAACCCATCAGAGAGGCATTGGTCGATAGAGAGACAGTCGGCTTGGGGTGGACAAACGGGATGCCCTCCTGCAGATGAGATGGAGCGGTCCACCACGGAGGCGTTCCACATCTCCTGGGTCACCATCACTAGCTGGTCAATGGATCCTGGCGTTGTGACCACTGGCTGGCCAGTCCCCACTGAAGGGGGCGCATGTGCGGCGTGCCCAATGGACACGCTGGTACAGGCACCATGAGACTCAGGGCGCAGGAAGTCCGGGCAGAGCGCGGTGCCCAACCAGAATGATTGGGCAAAGCAGGTAAGAACCTCGGCCCTGTCCGCCGGGAGTCGAGCTCTGCCCCGATGAACAGGATCACCTGCTTCCGCTCGAGTTCCGACTTGGCCTCGCTTGATGAGAAGGCCGATTTGAGAGCAAACCTGGAGGGCCAGATCTCTGGACCGCTCCACCTCCTGTCTGGAGGGGGCTGCTATCAGCCAATCATCCAGGTAAGGGTACACCCGGACCCCTCGGCGCCGCAGGAAAGCTGTCACCACTGCTATGCATTTGGTGAAGACCCTGGGAGCTGGAGACAGGCCGAAGGGCATGGCTCGGAACTCGAAAAGGGATCCCTCCACTCAAAAGCGAAGGAATCTCCGATGTGATTGACGGATAGGGACATGAAAGAACGCATCCTGCAGGTCCAGAGAGCAGAACCACACGCTGTGTTCCAGGGATGGTATTATCTGAGCCAGAGTGACCATCCTGAAGGTTCGAGACCTTAGGAACTTCTTCAGGTCGTGTAGGTCTAAAATGGGGCGCTAGCCCCCCGTCCGTTTCGGAACCAGGAAGTACCTGGACACAAACCCCGGGTCTGAGGGAGGGTCCGCCACCTCCCTGATCACCCCCTTTTGGAGAAGGAGAGCGATGTCGGCCCGATGGGCCGACAGTGAGGCTGCGGACCCCGAGGTGCTACGGCTCTGAAGGGCGGGGCCTGCTCGAATTCTAGAGGCAGGCCTCTTCCCACCACCTCCAGCACCCACCTGTCCGTGGTAATAACGGACCAGGCGGAAAGGAAGTGCCGGAGCCGTCCCCCCACGGGGGGAACCTGGGGTGAGGTGACGGGGTTGGGGGCGACACCCCTCAGCCCGTCACTGGGCAGGCTTGGAGGAGGGACCGGCCGAGGGACCTCCTGGGCCTTACCTCCTGCTTCCTGTTGGAGGAAGCCCGAGCTGGGTTTGGGATGCCAAGCCCGAGCCTGCTGGCCCTGACGTTGCTGGGCCGGACGCGCCGCGGGCACAGAAGGATGAAAGGGCTTAGGTTGTGGTTTGTGGCCTTTGTCCTTCTGAGCGGAAGAGACAGAGTCCAAGGTAGTATTGGACTTCTCGATCCTCTGCAGGTGACCTTCCACCCCAGGGCCGAAGAAGTCGGTCCCCAAAAAGGGAACATCAGCCAACTTGTCCTGGGTATCCGAAGTAAAGGTGGATATCCTCAGCCAAGCCTGACGACGCATGGCCACTGCGGCCGCCACAGACCTGGCACATGAGTCCCCAATGTCTAAAGCAGTCTGGAGCTGCTGTTTGGCCACTGTCCTGCCCTGGTCCCGCACCTGCCTGACCGTGGTCTGCAGATCCACAGGAAGATGAGGGACGACCTCATCCAGGGAGCCCAACAGGGCATGAGAGAAATGTGCCATGAGGACAGCCGAACTGGCCTGACGAAGGCCGAGGGAGGACACAGCATAGACTTTTCGCCCGGCATAGTCCAATTTCTTGGACTCCTTGTCAGGAGGTTTGTCCACATCCCTAGCGTTCCCGGCACACCAGAAAACGCTGTCGGTAACCAACCCCTCGGCCGAGGGGTGTTCCGAAAAAACGGACAGGGAACTGGTAGGGACTGCATACTTCCTGGCCAAAGGCGCAGGACAGGAAGCAGGGCGCTGCCAGAGCTCCAAGGCCGGGCCCACTATGGCCTCGGCCACCGGAAAGGCCTCCGTAGGGGAATCCCCTCGGTCCAGAATCTCCGGGGTTCAAGCTTCATCCCGGTGGACTCCGAGATAAGCCAAAGCAATCCCAAGAAGGACGAAGGGCTATCGTCCACCGACTGTCCTCCTGAGGACTCCAAGTCCATTCGCTTGGAGAAAAGGGAGGAATCGTCTTCAGACTCAGAAGAGTCCTCAAAGAGCTGCCTCGGGCCTGAGCCACCCTCCACCTGCCGAGGTCGATCGGGAGTGAGGGTGACAGACAGCCTATGGGGCAGTCCCTGAGCAGACCGAGAATTTTTGGTCGGAGCCCCAACTAATGGCTGTGGAGGCGGAGGTTCCACCGGAATCAGTGGGGCAGCTGGTTTTGGCCGAACAACCAGCCTGGGAACAGGCTCCTCGGATAAAACGAGGGGTTGAGTCGGCCGCTCCGGTGACAGCCACTTAATGGCCAGGAAGGCGGCGGCGTCTGCTTATTCCGGTCAGAAGGAGCTGTTGCCACAGAAGTTCCTCATATCTTCGGCGCAACTGGCAAGCCTCCTGTCGAGGAGGAGGAAGAGGGGCGGCCGGCGCCGCTGTGCCGAGACCGCCTATGCGGCGGATCGGCTGGACCGCGAAGAAGTCCGAGACCGAGAACCTCGGCTTTGCCGAGGACGGTGCGGGGAGGTGTCGCGGGGAACCGGCACTCCCCTCGGTTCGGAAGATTCAACCGAAGGCTCCGGAACCGGAGGCACAGACGAGCCGACGGGGTCCTCAACTCCCACCGGGGGAACCGGGGAGAGGGGATT
Organism: Neoceratodus forsteri; assembly: GCA_016271365.2. Classification (NCBI taxonomy): domain Eukaryota; kingdom Metazoa; phylum Chordata; order Ceratodontiformes; family Ceratodontidae; genus Neoceratodus; species Neoceratodus forsteri. The sequence continues at coordinate 362,655,498 of CM057449.1, read as the reverse complement.
CTCGGCTTCTCCAGCAGACAACCCGTCCAACGGGTCGAGAAAAATCTCGACCGCGTCGACGGGAGTCTCGGTCAACTGGCCTGACGGGGACACCGTGAGACCAGTGGCCGAGGCCGAGAAGTCGACCGAAGTCGACGGCCGACAACTCGGGGAGAGGGATCTTTCCCACTCCCAAGAGCGTCGACGGTGAGACTTACCCTTGTCTCTCGTTTTGGACGGAGAAAACTGTCCAGAAGAAGTTGGACCCTCACCTTTAGTCGAGAGGGTCAGACAAAGCTCCTTAAAAGAAGCTAAATAAGAGGCACCGAGAGAGAGCGGAACAAATGCCGTAGCCGAGGTAGAAGCGGCCCGCGCCGCCTCCTCTTCGAGGGCGATCATCTGCTCGAGCTGATCCGCCGAGCCCGCCGCCACGACACCGCCGACCGGGCCTCTTTCGACTTTACCGGAGGAAACCGCTTCTCGGGACGCCCCAGTTGTAAACGGGCAGCACGGTCTTAGAGGCGTGGGCGAAAAGGAAAACACAGGTCGCAGGCCTGCAGGTGGTGCTCAAGGCCCAAGCAGTAGGCATGCGTGGAGTGCGGATCCGTCGAGACATCTTCTGCCCGCAAGGGCATCTCCGAAACCGGAGTCGATTTGTCCATCGAGTCAGGAGGGAGAGAAGACCAAGTCTTTTAGCAAAAACTTTTTAATTTAAAAATTCAAGAGTTAGGAACCAGTCTTATACGCAGAGTGTTAAGGAGGGAACCTGAGCTCCAAGCGGTAAGGAAGATCTGGCGTCATGGGGCGGAGCCGAGAGTTTTACCACCTGGTGGGTGGGAGGAGCCAGCTTGAAGACCTTGGCGGCAAGATTTAAAGCGCAAGGAACCTGCCAGACAGTGTGGATGAACAACATATCCATGTCCCTAGAACAGCACTTTGCAAGGGAGAGTTACCACAGGAGACTATGAACAGAGGCTTAAAAGAGCAAACATGTGAGGGGTTTCTAGGGCCAAGTTAAGAAGTCATGGGCAAAGTACTGAAATGACCCTAGGGCACATCCTGCCCAATGACTGGGCCACTACTTGAATCCTAAGGATGGACTGAAAAGGCTTTTATCAAGCCTGTTGTAGGAAGTTCAAGATATGGCAACATTGATGTGAGGGGCTTAAGTCCTTAAAGGTAACATACTCTGAAGATTTCTAGACCCAGTGGTGGGCCTTCATAGTGGAGGGATTGCATGCTTGCAGAGTCTCCAGAACCCTAATCAAGTAGCCTGCTTTTAGGCACCTGGGGTGGGCATAGCGACAGACATAAAACAGAGTTAGAGACTGAATAGCCTGACCTGATTGGAAGCAGGCAGATTGAGACTACGCGACTTGCGCTTGAGTGAGCGAAAGGGGCAGCAGGGCTGTATAGCTTGTTTTAATTTATACAAGGTATGCTATCTGTTGCCTAGAAGTGCAGCCTTAATAGTTGATCTTGTTGTCTGCTCTGCCTTTGGTTCAGTCTTTTTCTTGTCATCCTCTTCCTGCAGCGTGAAAAAAAATACACGTTAGTCACCTGTAACAGGAGTTCTAGGAATGGTATATGTTGTTCATCCATATTGTCTGGCAGGTTCCTTGCTGCTTTAAATCTTGCCGGAAGGTCCTCAAGCTGGCTCCTCCCACCCACCCGGGTGGTAAGACTCTCGGCTCCGCCCCATGACGCCAGATCTAGCCTGCTGGAAGTCAGGTTGTGCGTCGAAGCCGGGGAGGTCGGGTGGGTCGTTTGGATGAACAACATATACCATTCCTGGAACTCCTGTTACAGGTGAGTAACCTGTGTTTCTAGGGACATGGATATGCTGTTCAACCACACTGTCTGGCAGACTCCTAGCAGTTCTCCGGGAGGAGGGAGGCAAGGTGCACATCCGCTACTTAGAGAATAATGACTGGAGAACAGAGGCCCCAAAACCAGCATACCGGCATGACTCAAGGTCAAGGTGGTAGTGGGTGATGAAGGCGTATGCTGACTTCCAGGTAGCAACCCGGCAGATTTCCTGGGTAGGGATGTCCCTGGAAGCAGCCACTGATGTAGCAGTATGGTGGGTAGAATAAGCTCTTATCCCTCTGGGAGGCTCCATGCCCTCAAACCCATAGCACAGATCTATGCAGGAGGTGACCCACCTGCCTATTGTCTGCTTGGCTGCAGGTCTGCCAGATGCGGCTTCAGCGTATGTGAAATAGCTGGCAAACCTCTCCCTGAACTTCAGCCGTCCACTCTTTATAATAAGCGAGCGCTCTTCTAGGGTCCAAAGTATGGAGCCTATATTTCGGCCTCTGAGGTGTGATTGGGGTAGAACACCGGCAGAGTCAACACCTGGTTAAGGTGAAACTCTGACACCACCTTCGGAAGGAATTTCGGGTGGGGACGCAGGACAACCTTGTCCCTGTGGAAGACCAGATAAGGAGACTCGATGGAAAGCGCCTGGAGCTCTCCCATCCTTCTGGCTGACGTGATAGCCACCAAGAAGGCGGCCTTCCACAACAGGTGAGAGATGTCACACCTGTGCATCGGTTCGAATGGCTTGCCCATGAGCTTAGCCAATACCAGCAGTAGATCCCACGGAGGTGGAGGTTCTCGCACCGGAGGGGATATGTGATCAAGGCCTTTGAAAAAGCGCCCGACCACCCTTCTCCTGCACCACAGACCGCTCCCAGCCCACGCCCAGTAAGCAGAGATGGCTGCAAGCACCTTATGGGTCGCCGACCGAAGCCCTTGCTGAGAAAGGGACCACAGGTAGTCCAAAATGCTTGCCAAGGAACAGGAGGAAGGGTCCAGGCCCTTGCCCCAACACCAAATGGAGAATTTCTTCCATTTGAAGGCATAGCATTTTCTGGTAGACTCCTTACAGGACGCCTCAACGACGTTGAGGACCTCGTCAGAAAGACCCAAGGCCTGGAACTCTAGCCGCTCAGGAACCAGGCCGTCAGGTGCAGGGATTGAAGGTCCAGATGGGATACCTTCCCCTGATTGACCGAGATCAGGTCCAGGCGGGCTGGAAGCCGCCTCAGGAGCCTGGAGCTGAGACTGAGGAGATCTGGATACCAGAACTGGCGGGGCCAGTCTGGGGCTACCAGAATCACGTGTGCCTGGTCCCTCCTTGCCTTGAGAAGCACCTTGTGGATTAAAGGAAAAGGCGTAGAAACGGTCTGGGGTCCACAGCCTCAAGAAGGCATCCCCCTGCAGAGAGCCCTGCTGAGGGGGAAGGGCATGAAACAGTCTCAGCTTCGCATTCTCCCTTGAGGCAAACAGGTCTGCCTGAGGCGTGCCCCAGTAGGAGAAGAGATCTTTTACTACCTCCGGCAGGAGAGACCACTCGTGAGACACAGCCCCTATCTGGCTTAGGGCATCGGCCAGGGTGCTGGAGGCTCCTGCCACATGAATGGTGAGGAGATCCGCCTCCAGGCTGCGCATGAGACCAAATGCGGAGAGCTTCGCTGCACAGAGGCATGGAACGCGTCCTGCCCTGGTGGTTTATGTAGTACATGGTCATGATATTGTCCGTTTGGACCTGAACCACTTGACCCCGTAGAAACAGAGCGAAGGCGGTGAGGGCTAGACAAACCGCTCGAAGCTCCAGCAGGTTGACATGGCAATGGGACTACCGAGGGGACCACAGGCCGTGTGCTCTGTGCACCCCCAGATGGGCACCCCAACCTATCAGAGAGGCATCGGTCGATAGAGAGACCATTGGCTCGTGGTGGACAAATGGGATGCCCTCCTGCAGATGTGCTGGAACGGTCCACCACTGCAGAGCATTCCACATCCCCTGGGTCACTGTCACTAGCTGATCGAAGTGCTGTGACCACTGGCTGGCCAGTCCCCACTGAACGGGATGCATGTACCAGCGGGCCCAATGGACCATGCTGGTGCAGGCTGCCATGAGGCCAAGGAGGCACAGGAAGTCCCAGGCAGGGCGCCGACTGTCCAACCTGAAATGATTGGGCAAAGGAGGAAAGAACCTCGCCCTGTTTGCCGGGAGCCATGCTCTGGCGTGAGAGAGTTGAGTTCTGCCCGATGAATTCCTATCACCTGCTTTGGCATGAGTTCCAACTGGCCTCGATGAGGAGGCCAACCTGACAGCAAACCTGGAGGGCCGGATCTCTGGACCGGACCACCTCCACTCTGAGGGGCTGCAATCAGCCAGTCGTCCAGGTAGGGTACACCCAGACCCTTCGAGCGCCGAGGAATGCTGTCAGCACTACCATGCATTTGGTGAAGACCATGGGAGCTAAGGAAAGGACGAAGGGCATGGCCTGAACTAGAAAGGATCCTTCCACTCCAGGGCTGAAGAGGTCAGTCCACAAGAAGGAGACATCCACCAGTTTGTGCTGGGTATCAGCCGTGAAGGTGGATATCCCAGGCATGCCCTGCGGTACATGGCCACCACGGCGCAAAACCAATCTGGCACAGGAGTCTCCGACGCCCAGAGCCGCTTTGGAGCTGCTGTTAGCCACTGCCCTACCCTGGTCCTGCACTTGCCGGACCATGGTCTGCAGGTCGGCCGGAGATGAGGGAGCATCTCATCCCAGGAGCCCGTGAGGGCGGGAGAAGTGTACCATCAGCACAGCCAGCTGGCCTGGCAGAGGCCAAGGGAGGATGCAGCGACACCTTGCGCCCAGCATGAGTCCAGCTTTTGGACTCCTTGTCGGGAGGGGCTTGTCCACATCCCTAGCATTCCAGGAACGCCGGAAAAGCTGTCTGTGACCAACCCTCGGCAAGGGTGTTCCAAAAAATGGGCAAAGAGCCAGTAGGGACCGCATACTTCCTGGCGGAAGGTGCAGGACAGGAAGCAGGCTGCTGCCAGAGCTCCAAGGCTGGGCCAACAATGGCTTCAGCCACCGGAAAGGCCTCAGTGGGTAAATCCCCTTGGTCCAGTATCTCCGTCAGGGAATACCTGGCCCGCTTGGATATGGGCTCGAGCTGCATCCCGGTAGACTCCGAGATGAGCCAAACCAAACCCATGAAGGACGATGGGCTTTCGTCCATCGACTGGCCCCCGGAGGACTCCAGGTCAATGGGCCTGGAGAACAGGGAGGAGACATCATCCGACTCAGAGGAGTCCTCGAAGAGCTGCCTGGGGCCTAAGCCACCCTCCACCTGCCGAGGACGGTCGGGAGTGAGGGTGACCGACAACCTGTGGGGCAGGCCCTGACCCGACCGAAAGTCCTTGGTCGGCGCCCCAGATTTTGGTTGTGGAGACAGAGGTTCCACCACAAAAAAAATCGGTGAGGCAGCTGGTTTCAGCCGAACAACCGGCCCAGGCTTGGGCACCTCGGCTACAGCGAGGGGTTATTTTGGCCGTTCGGGTGACAGCCACTTGAAAGCCGGGGAAGGAGACGGCGTCTGCTTGTTCCCGGACAGAAGTAACTGCTGCCACATCAGGTCCTCGTAGCGTCGACACAACTTGCACCGAACCCTCTCCTCTTCAGAGAAGGAAGACGAGGACAAGCGGCGGTGCCGCTTACTTCAGTGCACAGACCGAGACCACCAATGTTGGTGGGATCAGCTGGACAGAGACGATGTCCAAGACAGAGACCGAGATCCTCGGCGTTTCCGAGGACGGGTCTGGGAAGGGGCAGGGGACATCCGCTCTTCCCTCGGCTTGGAAGCCTTAACCGGGGACTGCGGTACTGGAGGCACGGGCAAGTCCTCGGTCTCCACCGGGGGAACCAGTGAAGAAGGGTTGTCTGCTTCACCAGTCGACAGCCCGTCCGACGGGTCAAGAAAAATCTCGACCACGTTGATGGGTGTCTCGGCCAGCTGACCCGACTGGGACACCATGAAGCCAGCGGCCTTAGCCGCAACCTCTACCGAAGTAGAGTGTCGACTGTCCGGGGAAGGGGACCTCTCCCGCTCCCATGAACGCTGACGATGGGACTTACCTTTTGAGTCCTTCTTTCTGGACCTACAGGAATGTCCCAATGGCCCCTCTCCCTTCGTGGAAAGGGATTGGCAAAGCTCCTTGAAAGAAGCTGAATATGAGGTACCCAGAGAGCGCAGGATAAATGCCGTGACCAAGGAAGAGGAAGATGCGACCTGTGCAACCTCCTCGAGGGCAATCATCTGCTAGAGATGCTCAGCCGAGCCAGCCACCATGATAGCGCCCAACGGGCCTCCTTCGACTTCACCGCGGATAGCGCTCGGGCACCCAAGCTGTAAAGCCGGGCAGTGCAGTCTCCAGGACGCTGGTCGAAACAAACTGCATAACCCGTAAGCCTCGGGTCATGTTCTAGGCCGAGGCAGTAGACGACGTGGAGTCTGGTCTGTCAGACATTTTCTGCCCACAAGGGCACCGCCGAAATCCAGGAGTTGATTTGTCCATCGCAGCCGTGAGGGAGAAACTTGACCAAAAAGTCTTGAAAATTTTAAAATAAGTTTCGGGCAAACCGAAGAATTAGGATTCAGTATACATGCAGAGCGTTAAGGAGGGAACCCGAGCTTCCAAGCGGTAAGGAAGATCTGGCGTCATGGGGCAGAGCTGAGAGTTTTACCACCTGGGTGGGTGGGAGGAGCCAGTTTGAAGACCTTCCGGCAAGATTTAAAGCAGCAAGGAACCTGCCAGACAGTGTGGATGAACAACATATCCATGTCCCTAGAATGGGTGATTCTTGTTGAAACATCTAATAGATATGAAACGCTTTCTTTAACAAATCAATGACAAAGGGATTTTATGAGGGGGAGGCCATAGGGACAGGTGGACCTATCCAGAGAGAAGCAACACGGAACAGGAATAGATTATTTATGTAATTGATCCCCACAGTTAGGATGAGCTCGAAAATGGAGAAGACAAATTTAACATTTTGTCTTTGAACCCATCCGTACTTGGGGAAAAATTAGGGGATCCTGAAACAACTATTTGAATTTGATTGGTATGTATACAAGAAACGTGGTCTCAATCTTTTTTTTAAGATTGCTACAAATCTTATAATACATTAGCCAGGAAAACAAAAAAAATTGGGGGTTGGAGGTCTTGAGTTTCATTAAATTAGATATTGATTTAATCACTGAAGAAATGAGCATTAATAGTAGTGGTCTTAAAATGGTTAAATCAATGACTAAAGATACGGATTCTTGGTTTATAATTAATGGTTATTGTAACCCTGTAGGAAGTAAATATGCAGATTTGGATTTCCTTAAGACGCTTAATGATGTGATAATCAGTATCCAAAGTGATCATCCAGAATGTGGATTGTTGAGAGTGGGGGATTTAAACGCTAGATTGGGATGTTTACAGGCTTGTACTAATGATATAGAGGACGTTTTGTCTCTAATTGAGGGAGTTAAGAGTACGGACCAAAAGGAAAGCAACGGATGCGGTAATAAATAAGTGTAAAACAGATCTGCACAGACTGATGACTGACAGGAATCTACGTCTTTTAAATGGTAGGACTTTTTTGGATTTAGAGGGAGATTATTCATTTAGGGGAGGAAATGGTTCCCTAACTACTGACTTTGTCTGGGCAGATATAAATATAATCAAGCGATGTTACTCCCTATCTTTAAAAATAAAGCCCGAGCCTCAGCACTCCAGTGTGGAGCTTATGTTAAATCGAAAAGAATATATTAATAAATTAGATATGAGCCTTTTACTGATCCAGCTAAAAAGGAAAACAGCATGGGATATGATTGAAGCCCAAAATTTTGAAGGCATTTTACAAAATACGGAGTTTTAACGAGATTGTTGGAAGCTGTAGATAATGTCCCCAATAACCAATATATATCCGAATATAACTATTATAAATGTAGTAGCCTATATAATAACAAAAGAGGTTAAGATTAGAGATAAAAGAAAAGGCCACCTCTGGTATAATACTGAGTGTAAACAAGCTAGGAAACATCTCAAACAATTTAGAATATTAAAAAAATATCCAAGCAAGGGAAAAAAAAAATGAATCAAATAAGTAAAATTTATAAGTCAGTATTAGTAAATAAAAGAAAATTCGTCAAACACTTATGACTGGAGTTAAGGGGGGGGGGCGGTTCAATCTAAAGATAAATTGTTTTGGCACATTGTTAGATTTGGTACTAAAATTAATGATAAAATAGAGACATGTACAGAACCTAATATCTGGGAATCCTATTATAAAAAAATATTCAGTAGGGAAGAACCGGATTATCTCATTAAATTAAAAAACAGATCGGTACTAGGGAACGAATATATAGACCCAATAATGAGCCATCAGTAAGAGAGAGACAGAGACAGTAATGAATTCATTTAAAACAAGAAAGGCTCCTGGCCCGGATGAGATCCCTCTGGATGCTATTATTAGGACCAAATATTATTGGATTCTTTTCTTATATAAATTGTTTAATTATGTTTGGGTAACAGGGATAATCGCGAAAAGTTGGAACTTAAGTATTACAGTACCAATATTTAAGAAAGGTGATAAGTGATCTGGGCTGTTACAGGCCAATCAGTTTACTTGATAACTTGGGGAAATTATTTACAAAAATAAAAAAAAGATTGTACTGCTGGGCAGAGGCCAATAATGTAATTGATGAATCACAGGATGGATTTAGAAAAGGTTATCCAACTATTGACCAAGCTTTTGTTTTGGCTCAAAACACACACACACACACACACACACACACACACACACACACACACACACAGTGACCAAAAGCAAAACTTTACTGTACATTTATAGATCTTAAGTCAGCCTTTGACAAAGTCAATAGATTTCTTCTTTAGGGAAAGACTCTCTGATCTTGGAGTAGATCCTTCACTACTGGAAATAAGGCTGATGCATCAGCACAATTAAATCAGCGTGAAGTATAATACTAGAGGTGAATTAAGTAATTGGTTTGGCTCCAATATAGGGGTTAAGCAGGCTTGCTCTTTGGCACCTATTATTTAATTTGCATTTTTGCACTGTTCTAAATAAAATGTATGATGAAAAATTTCATATGCCAAAGATAGGAGCAAGAGTGCTTCACTATTTGGCTTATTCAGACGATGTGGCTTTACTTTCTACAAGCCATTTAGGAATGACAAGAAGTTTGGATAAATTTTATGTGGAAAGTTCCAGTGCAGATCTCCAAATTAACTATAGTAAAACCAAAGTATTGGTTTTTGGAGAAAATAAGAGTAATTATAAATATTACATTAATCATAATAGATTGGAAGTAGAGAAACATTTTTGTTACTTGGGAATAACTTTTACCCAAAGAGGAAATTGGCACGAACATCTGAAAGAAACGGTTAAAAGCAGAGAAGTTTTTCCCATCTATTTTATCCTCCTTCTACAAGTTTGGAGATAATTCCATTAAAAGTAATCTAATTGTTATGAATGCTAAGATCAAATCCCAGCTCCTTTATGGAGCTGAGATTTGGGCACTGATTACAAGAATACAATGGAACTCGATCCTTTCTTGAATAGAAACATAGTATTTGACAGCAGATAAGGACCGCTGGCCCACCCAGTCTGCCCATTTCCTACCTACTGGATAAGCTGCAGATCCTAGTTAACTAGCAGCCTACTTCTTCCTACCCCCACCCCTAGAATTGCCTTATGACTGTCCCATGCATGCTTGAATTCCACCAACTGATTTTGACTCCACAACCTCCTCCGGAAGGCCATTCCATGCATCCACAACCCTCTCTGTGAAAAAATACTTCCTTAAATTACCTCTGAGCCATCCCCCCTCTCTCTTCAAATTGTGCCCTCTTGTTCTTGCACACCTCTTTTTTTGAAAGATGCTACCCTCTTGGACTTTGTTGATTCCCTTGAGGTACTTGAACGTTTGTCATGTCCCCCCTCTCCCTCCTTTCCCACGAGGCTATACATATAGCTCCTTTCGTCTCTCTTCATGTGTCTTCTGGTGCAGACCCTGCACCATTTTAGTTGCCCTCCTCTGGACAGCTTCCATCCTGTCTATGTCTTTGCGGAGACTGGGTCTCCAGAACTGCACACAGTACTCCAGATAGGGTCTCACCAGCTGTCTGTACAGAGGGATAATAACTTCCTGTTTTCTACTGGTGATGCCTCTCCCTATGCATCCCAGTATCCCCCCAGCCCTCCTTGCTGCCCTCTCACATTGCTTGCCCACCTTTAGGTCATCTGATATGACTACCCCCAGGTCCCTTTCCATTTCTGTTGTTAGTATCTCACCCCCATTGTGTACTCTTCCCCTGGGTTTTTGTTTCCCAGGTGCATTACCTTGCACTTCTTAGCATTGAATCTAAGCTGCCATACATTTGACCATTCCTCTAACCTTGCCAAGTCCCTTCTCATCCTTTCCACCCCACCCTGTGCATCAACTCTGTTGCAGATCTTTCAAATCGTCTGCAAAGAAACATACCTTCCTTCCAGTCCTTCTGCAATGTAACATAAAGACATTGAAGAGGACCGTCCATACTGAACTCCCGCGGTACCCTCACTAGACTTTATAAAACGATGTTGGGGTTACCAATTACTGCCCCATCTTCCTTAGTGAGGATTGAGATTGGTTTCAATAGAATGTCAAATTCAGCAATGATTAGTAAATTATTGGCCAAGTGTGTTCAGAATGAAACAGGAAAGGCTCCCTCGGATTTATTTGGAGGAAGGTATAACTTATTTCCACTCACAAATAATTTTCCCTTGTATGAAAGTAGTTTAAAGGAGTCCACCCAGAATGTGCAAAAACATATGTTATGTAGAGTGTTTTGATATGTATGTTAAGTCCTAGTGTGTCCTTCCCTCTGTCTGCTATTAGGAGTTTTTCCTAAATTAGCCTGCTAGCTGTATGGTAGTTTTACGACCCCTGGGGATTTCCATCACAAATAGGTTTATTGGCTTTCTTTCTCCTACGATGCACCCTGGTTCATGTGACAGTGATGTAACTATGCCCCTAGATTTAGCAGGTCTGTCACAGCTCAGCCACAAAGATAATACTTCTTTCAGAGAAGAAGTCACATTGCTACATTTTGGGTGGCGTAATCATTCTTATTTTGATATTAGTACCTTGTCCTGCTATGTTACAACCTATAAGGTGATGTTTAATTTTTCCTACTTAGTACTGGTGCAAAACCAAAAGGACAGAGGAACAGAGTAAACAGTGACATGATTCTCACACACACACACACACACACACACACACACACACACACACACACACACACACACCAGAGCATAGCAGGACAAGGTACTGATATCAAAAAATAATAATGATTACACTCACCCAAAATCTAGCAGTTTGTGTTCTCTGGAAGAAGTATTTTCTCTGTGACTGAGCTATGACAGATCCTGTAACAAGACACTGGCTTCCTGCAAGGGCAATTAGACATCACACCAAAGGGCACTCTGGGAAGACTAGGGGCCATAAAAGAAACCAGCATGGCAACCTCCAAGGGCAATAAATCAGTTAGGGAAGGTTAGAAAAAAAACATCTCTCACAGCCAGAGGAAAAGAAAATGCTGGGAACTGGTTAGAACACAGAAAAAAAAGACTACTACATATCTTTTTCTGATTTTAACATGGAGTTTTCCTTTAAGAAATAATCAAACCACTAGGCTTACTGTCAATGATTACAGATTGTTTAAGACTCCCTTTAGCCCAAATAAGAGAACAAGTCAATTCTAGGATAAAAAAATGTATTTGTACAAAAAGACCTGGAGATTAGTAGATTGTCTAAAACCTGTCAGTGGATGGCCAAAAACAAAAGATCTCATAAATTAGAGTTATACTTGGATATTTTACAAAACCCAAAACCTAGGAAAGCATTTACCAGATTTCACTTTGAATGTTTTTCGAGCAATATTAGAAAGGGGAGAAAAGAAAAAATGTAGGTCTCTTCTATAAATGTGGGTTAAGTCAGTTTGTAACATGGCACAAAAAAGAAAAACGAAATGAAGCACTCAGATAGGTGCAAACACACCATGTGGTACAGTAGAAACCATGGTCTAATACCATAGTAGATCATGGTTTGTATTATAATACCTTGGCAATCCACTACAAGTAAGAAGCAGTATACAAGTGAAAGAAATATGCAAATAGCTTGCAGTGTGTAGTTGTCCCAAGTTGTATTTACTAAGAATTTTCCTGGCACAGGGTTTTTCACTTTTTCAAGACTGTTCTATATTGTAATTACAACAGAAGTTCATGAGTTACTAAAGATTGTACATTTAAACTCCACATATACTGTTAATTATGCTGCAGCAATATTTCTGTAGAAGTGAACAGTTACATACTGTTACCATCCCTTCTGATCTACTGCTGTCTAAGCAACTGTGGGTGCAATGCATTGTGGATGACTGAACAACATTATCTGGCCTGGCCTTTTAAAGATAAGCATGCAGCTTCTATAACCGAAAACAAAAATAACAGACACTGAGATAAACAAAGCAAAATCAAAGAGAGGATACTTCTGTGGGTGAAAAGAAAAATAAATTGAGAGAAACAAAAAGAAATCAAAGAAACAGACTAACAATAGTAGTCAAAACAAGTATTTGAAAGATGAAAGCAGTAAACGTTATGTTGTTCTATCTCCTGCTGAGTTAGGTAGTTTAGAGGGGGAAAAAGTGAAAGTAATATTCCGCAAAATAGTAGTTGTTCAATAAAGTGTTTTTCAGATTGGCTTAGTTCAGTACATTTGGAGAAAAGGTGCTTGTGCTACTAGGACTGTGTGAGCCATCTATTGGTCTGCAAAGGAACTGGAGAAAGAAAACTAAAATGTACCATAGCACACTCCCATCATGCAGTGCAGACCATATTTCAATACATAGAGAGGAAAATCAAAGCACCTAGAATAGAAAGTGAATTGCAAGGTTTTGAAAAGTTGTAAAATATGTTCTGATGTTAGAAAGCTGAACGCTTGTAATGAAAGTTATAGTAACAAAAGTGAAGTAGTAGCCATGATATTTCCAATAGGTGTGTTCGAATTGTTTTCAAGTATATGTACATCATGTTTAATAGCTCAATTTATAGTATTCTGAAAGTAAATCAGTGATTGTACTTGTTTATTCAAAAACTTAGTCATACAGTCATTGCCACGTTACAAGCGGATTAAGCCACTCGAAAGGATGGATCTACAGTGGAATTAATCCATGGTTGGTTGGTTGGACCCACTCGGCCTTTGGCCTAGTGGTCCAACCCCCCCAACCATGGATTAATACCACAGTAGACCCATGCTTTCTCGTGGCTTAATCCTTACATAATTTACACCACCTAGTTATGTTTTGTCCATTGTATGAAAAAAAAAAAATAAGGTATTTTCTTTTGGGCAGTATAATTCAGCAACTTAATTACCAAACGGATTCTATGCTAACACATCTACTGAAAACACAGGAAGAGAGGGTGCTTGTCCCTGTGGCCTCCTTCTTGAAATATACAGAACTTAAAGATTATCATTTGAATCCACCGATTTAGGTAAAGGCATGCTGGATTGCCTAATCAGTAATAAACCATATTAATGCATCATTTATGGAAATATGGCTAGAGTAGGATTGAATGCTATAGTACAGGACAGTACCTGTTTGGCTACGAGAAGGTGCAATAACCCAAATTTGATGATCTAATGTCATAAGAATTTTAGGTGCTATGATGTAATTATTAACCTAAAGTATTTTTTTAATTGAATGTTTAATTGTCATGCATAATTTATTATGTGTCCTTTTATATGGTTATTTATATTTGAATTTGTAATGGCATAATATGCCGAACAATAAACAAACTGAACTGAATAGCATGCAGTGCAGTGCATGTTAGAGCCCCAATCAGACATTTTCTGGTTCTGCTCATGTTCAGGGGCTAAGTATCCCACTGCTGTAGCACTGCTCTGTCAGCTACAGGGTATTCTGGGATCTATAGCCATAGAAGAAGTCAGCCTAGAAAGTAAGAAAAATCAGTATGATACAGAGTAGACCAAAATGTTTTTGCACACCAACTGCACACTGGGACCAGCCCTATATTTGGTGTGGGGCCCCTGATGGACTGTTCCCTTTTCATTCACCCTAGTTCCTGATAAAGGCCACAGTGATTACAGTGTCCGATTTTACAGAAGATCTTCCCCTTGAAAGCCAACAAGGCTTGAAATACTGTTCTTAACTTCAGTATGTTGATCGGTGGTTTGTATTTATGACTCCCTGCACTTATGCTGTGCCCAGAACTGCTCCCACTGGTATCTTCTGGCATCTTCCATGATGGAGACGTGAGCTCACGTCTAAGAGTGATCCCCCTGATTTATACTGAAGGAGTGTCTGCCATGCCAGGGAGGCCCCACTCTTTTGGCGCAAGGAGATGCTTGTCCACAATGGTAGAGTCTGTGGATCCCAGTAACTGAGGTTAAGCTGCAGCAGCCATGAGCAGAGCGTTGCTACTGCACTAGATCAATGTACACCATCATGACGGCCTGCGCTGAGGCAGTCATCTTGGTCTGAAGAGAGATGAATGCCGATATCGCTGCATGCATCTTCGTCTTTGAGGAAGTCAGGATTACCACCGCTGTTGCTATGCTGCTAGCTTTGTCATTAATCCACCTGAGACACATCTGGGTATCGCTGTCTGCACTGCACCCTTTGGATGGAGGGGGGACAGAGGGGTCTAAGAAGGGGATATGATTGAGAGACTGATTATATCAGTGACCTCAGATAGGTTGGACATGGGTGAGCATAAATAACTGTCCAAGGGAGAGGGGGTCAAAAAGGAACAGACCTCCTTCCAGAACCAAACCTGGGAACTTAAGGTTGTTTTAAAGACTGGGATAAAAAACATTTAATTTGGCCTCACCGTCTGTCTCATTGCTTGCACTACAGACCTGTTTACATCATCAAGTTCTCAGGAAAGTTTGAGGCCTTTGTGGAGATGTCAGGCCGTTGTGCTCAAGACAAACAGACAGAACTAGTGTGGTGTTGGCCCCAGATAGAGAGCAGATGTTAAACTGAAAGATTAGAAGCGGTAAAACAACTAATTTCCATTTTGCCAGTTTGAGTACATTTTTTTATAATCACGTAAAAATACTATACTTAAACTGTCTTAAAGAAAACCCTGCTCTTATTTCAGTTATGCACCCACTTTTTTTTTTTATTCAAAAATATATTTTCCTCCTTACTGTAATCCTGTGAGAGCAGGCTCCTCATACTGAAAAATTGTACATCTTGAGCAGGCCAGATCAGTAAAGCTCAGAAAGATTCCCAGTCCTGTTTTTTGTGATTAGTTTAGTTACGAGACTTATTAGCAACAAATACCACAGAAGTCAGTGACCACAGAAATTTACACTGGGCTGCCCAGTGACCCAGAAGCAGCAGACTGGGCTTTCATGCAGCTGATCTGGGTTTAGAAGCAGACTGGTGTCTGTACCCAGGTAGCAAGGACACAGAAAACACTGCCTATGGAAGAGCATGCAGCCCGGGAAGGTTTACCATCACAACCCAGTGATACAGAGGCCACTAGAGTCTCTTCCCTCATGTAAGGCATAATGCATCTACTGCGTGTGTTCAAAGGCTCATAGAACTGTGCCTAGCACCAGTAAGAAGTATGTTGGTTGTCGGAGGGGGACTAGTACACACGGTCTATTTATGCACACATACCAGTTTTCTCCATCTTGTTTAAAATTTTGCACACTATATTGTACAATTCTGTAACAGTTACAGCTCAACTATTCTAACCAACACCCCCCAGCTATTGTGTTTCAGGTCAGATAGTTGCATCATAAAAGGATGTAAAAATATTGGAGCATACATGAGAGCTTTCCCTTCACCTCATCATACAGCAGTGATGCTTTTTTGCCTTTTGTTGCTGTATCTAATATCCCTGCAGTTTCTACTGTTCATCCTAAACAGCTTTTATTTGCTTAACTCTGCACAATGGAAAAAAAAAATTGCATTTTCTGTGTTGCGCAAAACAGAAACCTGCTAAGACTGATCTTGCTGAGTACATAGGGAGAGACAGAACCAAGCAGTCAGTACGACTACCCAATACACCTGGCCTAACATCACAAGCTGCTGCCCCAAACAGATACGGGGAAGAGACATGACAATGCCCTTCATTGAAGACCTCTGAACAAGGGCAAGCCACTGGAAGAACAGAGTTGGGTCAAAGGAGTTCTGTTGAGGACAGATGGTCAAATGAAAGCTGGGGGACTGGCAAAGGGGAACATAAATACAGGATTAAACGGAAAAAAAAAAAGACTCCTTGTATTTCTTCAATGTCTGTTCTTAGTCCCTTTGAAAATAGAGGAGGTACAACTAATCTGCTGCCATTAGCTGTGACACTAAAAGATGGGTCAAAGAAGTAGTAGTAAGCGCTTAGACTATATCCTGGGCTGCCTCTTGGATACTGCCCTTTGAAGTGGCAATGCATCTCCGCTCTCCACCTTCTTCAGTTTCAAAACCCCTACCAGAAACCTTCACTCCTCCACTGTACCCTTCCTCCAAATACCCAGATCCACAACAAACTTGGCTGGGAAAGCACTCCATTGCAGCACCCACCATGTGGAATGGATTACCCTCCCCTTTTGTACAACAACTGTAATCCTACCTGTGATGTACTGTGTTTGTGCCACATGTTGGCCCGGGTCGTGCCTGAAAAACAGTCCTCGGATCAGTGCATGTACCCGGTTACAGTCAGAATCTATAGCATAAAGGTGATATGTCCCAATATAGTTACGCTTCCTATACAGTGCCAAGGACAGTGATCACTTACCCATATCACAGAAGCGCACTTCTAGGGGTTATTTTAAATTTACTGGTCCTCCCCACACCGATCTTAGGCCCACCACCCTCACCACTCATGTCCCCTTAGAAAAAAATTCATCCACAACCTGACAAGTATTGTGGGAGGGGGAACACACCGCCGATCTCATCTTAAATCTCACCGCCAGGCCCAAATACCAGCAATCTAACCCAAACACTATCACAAAGTACTACTGTGAGAGACTGTTGGGCACAGGAGGCAGGGGAACAAGCAGACATCCTAAATGAGTACTTTGGCTCAGTTTTTACCAGGGGGGAGGAAATACAGGTTACTCACCTGTAACAGGAGTTCTAGGAATGGTATATGTTGTTCATCCACACTATCTGGCAGGTTCCTTGCCGCTTTAAATCTTGCTGGAAGGTCTTCAAGCTAGCTCCTCCCACCCACCCGGGTGGTAAAACTCTCGGCTCCATGTAGCGCCAGATCTCAGCCGCTGGAAAGCTCAGGTTGTCTTGTGAAGCCGAGGAGAGTCGGGTAGGTTTAAGTAATGGATGAACAACATATACCATTCCTAGAACTCCTGTTACAGGTGAGTAACCTGTATTTCTAGGGACATGGATATGTTGTTCATCCACACTATCTAGCAGACTCTAGCAGTTCTCCGGGAGGGAGGCAAGAGCACCCCTAATACTTACTTGGGAACAAAGATTGAGAACCGAGGCGCCCAAAACCAGCATCCCGGCGTGACTCAAGGTCCATGTGGTAGTGGGAAATAAAGGTGTGTGCTGACTTGGTAGCAGCCCTGCAGATCTCCTGGATAGGGACATCCCTGGAAGCAGCCACCGATGCAGCAGTATGGCGGGGTAGAATGAGCTCTTATCCCTCTGGGAGCTCCATGCCCAGCTTAACTCATAGCAGAGATTTATGCAGGAGGTGACCCATCTGCCCATCGTCCGCTTGGCTGCAGGTCTGCCAGGTGCGGCTTCAGCGTAGGTGACAAACAGCTGGTGAACCTCTCCCAATTTCAGCCGTGCGCTCCTTATAATAGCGGCCTTCTAGAGGTCAGTATGGAGCCTATATTCGACCTCCGAGGTGTGATTAGGGTAGAACACCGGCAGAGTCAATACCTGATTAAGGTGAAACTCGACACCACCTTAGGAAGGAATTTCGGTGGGCGTAGGCAACCTTGTCCCCGTGGAAGACCAGGTAAGGAGACCTCGATGCTCAAGCGCCTGAGTTCTCCCATCCTTCTGGCTGGACGGATAGCCACCAAGAAGGCGGTTTTCTGGGCCACAGGTGAGGGAGACCACACCTGTGCATTGGTTCGAATGGCTTGCCCATGAGCTTTGCCAGTACCAGCAGTAAATCCCACGGAGGTGGGGGTTCCTGCACTGGAGGGAAATGTGATCAAGGCCTTTGAAAAGCGCCGACCACTTTCCTCGCCACTGACTGCTGACCGCCCGCGCCCGTAAGCAGAATGGCTGCCAGGTGCACCTTAGGGTCGCCGACCCAAGCCCTTGACTAGATAGGGGACCATAGATAGTCCAAAATGCTGGCCACAGGACATGAGAAAGGGTCCAACCCTTTTTCCCGACACCAAATGGAGAACCTCTTCCATTTGAAGGCATAGCATTTTCTGGTCGACTCCTTGCGGGACGCCTCAACGACATTGAGGACCTCGTCGGAAAGACCCAAGGCCTGGAACTCTAGCCGCTCAGGAACCAGGCCGTCAGGTGCAGGGATTGAAGGTCGGATGGAACACCTTCCCCTGATTGACTGAGAGCAGGTTCGGGCGAGCTGGAAGCTGCCGCGGAGTCCTGGAGCTGAGACTGAGGAGATCTGGGTACCAGAACTGGCGAGGCCAGTCTGGGGCTATCAGAATCACCTGCGCCTTGTCCCTCCTCGCTTTCAGCAGGACCCGTGAATCAGGGGAGGGGAAAGGCGTAAAGAGGCCCCGGTCCACGGCCTCGAAAAGGCATCCCCTGCAGCGAGCCCCTGCTGAGGGGGCGCGGCATGAAAACAGCCTCAGCTTCGCTCTCCCTGAGGCAAACAGATCCACCAGAGGTGTGCCCCAGCGGGAGAACAGGTCTTGTACTATCTCCGCAGGACAGACCACTCGTCATGATGCAGCCCCTATCCGGCTCAGGGCATGGGCCAGGGTGTTGGAGGCTCCCTGCCCATGAATAGCCAGGAGATCCGCCTCCAGGCTGCGACTAGTGACCAGATGGGAGAGCTTCTTGCATAGAGGCAGGAGCGGCGTCCCGCCCCTGGCGGTTAGATAGTACATGGTCGTGGGTATTGTCCGCCTGGACTCGGACCACTTGACCCCGGAGAAACGGAGCAAAGGCGGTGAGAGCTAGGCGGACCGCGATGGAGCTCCAGCAGGTTGATACGACATCGGACTCCGTGGGGGACCAGAGGCCGTGGTGCTCGGTGTTCCCCAGATGGGCACCCCAACCCATCAAAGAGGCGCCGGTCGAAGGAGAGACCGCCGGCTCGGGCGACAAACGGGATACCCTCCTGCAGATGGGACGGAACGGTCCACCACCGGAGAGCTTCCACATCTCCTGGGTCCCACCACACGCTGGTCCAGAGGATCCGCAACGCTGTGACCACTGGCCGCCAGACCCCACTGGAGGGGCGATGTGCCAGCGCGCCCAACGGACTACGCCTGGTACAGGCCGCCACAAACCCAGGAGTCGCAGGAAGTCCCGGCAGGGCGCCATTGCAACCAGAAATGATTGGGCAAAGGAGGTAAGAACCTCGCCCTGTCCGCCGGGAGCCGTGCTCTGGCTCGAGAGAGTCGAGCTCTGCCCCAATGAAGGATATCACCTGCTTCGCTCGAGTTCGACTTGGCCTGGGTTGACCAGGAGGCCCAGTTGAGGACAAACCCGGGGCCAGATTTCTGGACCGCTCCACCTCCAACCTGGAGGGCTGCTATCAGCCAATCGTCCAGGTAAGGGTACACCCGGACCCCTCGGCCAAGAGGAAAGCTGTCACCGCTGCAATGCATTTGGTGAAGACCCTGGGAGCTGAAGAAAGGCGAAGGGCATGGCCTGAACTGAAGAGGGATCCTCCGCTCTGAAGCGGAGGAATCTCTGATGAGACGGACGGATAGGGACATGAAAGAACGCCGTCCTGGAAGTCCAGAGAACAGAACCACCGCCGTGTTCCAGAGATGGTATTATCTGAGCCAGGTGACCATTCTGAAGGTTGAGACCCAAGGAACTTGTTCAGGTCGTGTAGGTCTAGATGGGCGCCAGCCCCGTCACTGGGACCAGGAAGTACCTGGACATGAACCCTGGTTCTGGTGAAGGGTCCCTATCTCTTTATCACCCTTTTCTGAAGGAGGAGGGCGATGTTGGCTCGACGAGCCTGTAGAGATTCTGGGGACCCCAAAGCCCCCCGCGAGGCGACGGCTCTGAAGGGTGGAGCCTGCTCGAATTCCAGAGGCAGGCCTCTTCCCACCACCTCCAAAACCCACCTGTCCGTGGTAACAGCGGACCAGGCGGAAAGGAAGTGTCGGAGCCGTCCCCCCACGGGGGGAACCAGGGGCGAGGTGACGGGGATGGGGGTGATACCCCTCAGCCCGTCACTTAGCAGGCTTGGAGGAAGGACCAGCCTGGGGACCACCAGGCCTTTTCTCCTTGCTTCCTATTAGAGGAAGCCGATGGCTTGGGCTTGAATACCAAGGTCTAGCCTGCTGGCCCTGACGCTGTTGTTGGGCCGGGCATGCGGCGTGAGTAGAGGGAAACGAAAGGGCTTAGGCTGGGGCTTATGACCCTTGTCCTCCTTGCTGAGGAGACCGAATCCAAGGTGGCATTGGATTTTCGATCCTCTGAGGTGGCCTTCCACTCAGGGCGAACAGGTCTGTTCCCAGGAAAGGCGTCCATAAGCTTGTGCTGGGTATCCGGTAAAGGTGGATATTCGCAGCCACGCACTTGGCCATGGCCACAGCGCCGCCACTGACCGGGCCATGAGTCTCCTATATCCAGAGCAGTCTGGAGCTGTTGTTTGGCTACTGCCCTGCCTGATCCGCACCTGCTTGACCGTAGTCTGCAGGTCAGGCGGGAAGATGAGGACTGCCTCATCCAGGGAACCAACAGGGCATGGGAGAAATGTGCCATGAGGACGGCCGAACTGGCCTGACGAAGGCCGAGAGAAGAGGCAGCATACACTTTCCGCCCCGAGTAGTCCAATTTCTTGGACTCTGTCGGGCGGTTTGTCCACGTCCCTGGCATTACCGGCACGCCTGAAAACACTGTCCGTGACCAGCCCTTCAGCCGAGGGTGTTCAGAAAACCGGACAGAGAGCCAGTAGGGACCGCACTTCTCCTGGCCATCCTGGCAGGCGCAGGACAGGAAGCCGGACGCTGCCAAAGTTCCAGGGCGGCCCGACAATGAGCCCGGCCACTGGAAAGGCCTCCGTGGAGAATCCCTCGGTCCAGAATCTCGGTGAGGGATATCTGGCCCGCTTGGATACCGGTTCAAGCTTCATCCCAGTGGATTCTGAGATGAGCCTAAGAAGTCTAGGAAGGGCGAAGGGCTATCGTCCACTGACTGCCCAGAGGACTCCAGAGTCAAAATGCTTGGAGAACAGGGAGGAGTCATCCGACTCCGACGAGTTGTCGAATAGCTGCCTGGAGCCTGAGCCACCCTCCACTTGCCGAGGCTTGTCAGGCGTGAGAGTGACCGACAGCCTACGGGGAAGGCCTTGGGCCAACCGCGACTCTTTCGTCGGAGCCCCAGCTGTCGGCTGAGGTGGGCGCGGTTCCCCACAATTGGTGGGGCAGCTGGAATAGGTCGGACAACTGGCCTGCAAACAGGCTCCTCGACCGCTACCTGGTCAGGTGGCAACCACTTAATGGCCAGAGAGGCCTGGAGCGGCTTATTGGCCAGAAAAATTGTTGCCACATGAGGGTCCTCGTGTTTTGGCGTAGCTTCTGAGGCCTTCCTCGTCAGGGAGGAAGAAGAGGAAGAGCGGCGACGCCGCTTGCCGCGGTGCCGAGACCGTCTATGTCGACGGGAACGGCTGGACCGCGAAGATGTCCGAGACCGAGAATCTCGGCTAGGCCGAGGTCGGTGAGGCGGGGAGCCAAGGATCGGCGATCCCCTCGGTTCGGTTGGCAAAACCGACGGCTCCTGATTCACCGGTATGGAAGAGCCGACGATATCCTCAGCCCTCCGGGGGAACCGGGGAGGAGGGAATCTCGGCTTCTCCAGCCGACAACCCGTCTAACGGGTGAAAATCTCGACCTCGTCAGCGGGAGTCTCAGTCACCTGGCCTGCGGGGCACGTGAAGCCAGTGGCGAGCTTGAGAGTGCGACGGTCGTTGTCGACAGGGGAGGGGATCTTTCCGCTCCCAAGAGCGTCGACGATGGACTTGCTCTTAAGATTTCTTGACCGATGAAACGGACTCGAAGAAGTAGGACCTCGCCTTTAGTTGAGAGGGTCAAGCAAAGCTCCTTAAAGGAAGCTGAATATGAGGTCCCGAAACGATAGAGGACAAAGGCCGCAGAAGAGGAAGCCCGGCCTGAGCCGCCTGCTCTTCAAGGCAACCAACCTCTCTAGTTGTTCCATGGATCCCGCAGCCACGAAACCGCCAGTCGGGCCTCTTGGATTTGACCGAGGAAATCTTCTTCGGACGCCCCAGATGTAAGCGGGCAGCGCGGTCTCGAGGACGTGAGCCGAGAAGGAGGAACACAGGTCGCAAGCCCGCGGGTCGTGGCTCCTGGCTAGGCAATAAACGCACGCGGAGTGCGGTCCGTCGAGACATCTTCTGCCCACAGGGACATCTCCGAACTGAGTCGATGGTCCATCGCAGCCGCTGAAGAAGAAGACCGAGAAAAGTTATAAAATTTTTTTCTTTTTTAAACCGAGGATTTTAGGCCCAAAACTTAATCGAGAGCGTTAAGGAGGAACCTGAGCTTCCAAGCAGTAAGGAAGATCTGGCGTCATGGGGCGGAGCCGAGAGTTTTACCACCCGGGTGGGTGGGAGGAGCTAGCTTGAAGACCTTCCGGCAAGATTTAAAGCGGCAAGGAACCTGCCAGATAGTGTGGATGAACAACATATCCATGTCCCTAGAAGGGGCTTTGTCTTGCAGAGGGGAGTGGAGGCAAACCCGAGGAAGGGGTGGGACTGGTAGAGATCTGGCCCCGACAGGTCTGAGGAAAGGGAGTGGCCACCACAGACAGGTGGGGGCCAGCAATGCAGGGTGAAAAGGGGGAGGATATGGAGGCTGAAATCCCAGTAGAGAGAGAAAGGGAAGGCCTCAGGTCCCTTCGGACGAAGAAAGCACCTGGGCCAGATGATGCATCCCAGGGTGTGGAGGGAACTGGCATATGTGCTGGCAGTCCCTCTAGCGGAGCTTTTCAACATCTCGGAGGTCTGGGTGGGTGCCCCAAGACTGGAAGGTTGCCCATGTTGTGCCGATCCACAAGGGAGAGGGGGCAATCAAGAGAGGAGGCGGGATTCTAGATTGGACTGTTTTATTACTACATGTGAAAATTTGACATCAGTCCAAGATACATCAATAGGCCAGAAGGTCCTCTCTGACTACCATCCCTTAATGTTGAAGGTGGATATGGGTAGGGAAAAGAAACAAACCCTCTGGAGATTGAACTCCTTGACCCTAGCTGAGAAGGGATTTCAGGACGAAATCAGATCTAGACTCCATTTCTTTTCAGAAAATGCCTCGCTAGATATTTCAGAAGCTCTCCAATGGGATGCGATGAAGACAACTATCAGAGGGGGAAATAATAGCCTATTCCACCAAAAAATATAAAGAGGGCTGAACACCGTGGACTCTGAGCGGCTTCTGAATTATTAGATGATGTTTAGAGAAGGTGATACACAGGAGCAAAGGCTGATCAAAGATACAAAGGCCACATTGCAAAAAAAAAATTGTATATAATAAGGTCCAACAGTCTCTATTTTATCTTCGACAAACAGTCCATGAGAGCAGGACAAGAAGGACCAGGAGGTTGGCTCAGAGGCTCAGATTAGATGCACTGCCACCATTTTGAAACTTAAAAACTTAACTACAGGGAAGGTTCATCACTCAGACGAACATGTACTCCAGGCATTTTCAGCCTACTATGCCAAATTGTATTCAGAGGAGGAACCTTTAAACCCCGCTGACCCCTCACAATTTCTAAATCAAGCTACTCTCCCAAAATTGTCACTCTCCAAAACCAATGATTTAAAATC
The DNA here is from genome assembly GCA_016271365.2 of Neoceratodus forsteri. Lineage (NCBI taxonomy): Eukaryota > Metazoa > Chordata > Ceratodontiformes > Ceratodontidae > Neoceratodus > Neoceratodus forsteri. The sequence continues at coordinate 362,631,652 of CM057449.1, read as the reverse complement.
CCCCATCTCCCAGGACGAAATAATTACAATTAAAAGTCTTAATACGGGTCATTGCCCGAGACCAGATGGTTATACATCAGAATGGTACAAAATGTTTATTAAGGAAATTACCCCCCAAATTCATGCTTTATTTACTGAAGTCTTTCAAGGTGGTGCCCCTCCTCCATCCTGGGACTTCGCAACAATTGCCCCAATACCCAAGCCCCAAAAGGACCTCTCGGATCCTAGATCTTATTGATCCATCTTCATATTAAAACATGGACTGTAAAATCTACAATAAAATCTACACAGCCATTTTGGCCTCCAGACTGGAATCTATTATTCCACAAATTATACGCCCTGACCAGTCTGGATTTATCAAAAACAGGACTAGTATGGATAATATTCACCAAACAGTAGTTCTCCAAGAATGTGTCTGTACCAGGAAAATCCTATCTGTATTTATTAGTGTAACCCCTCACCCCTGCCTTTCTGCCAAAACGACAGGTGGCATGCTGTTGAAGCTGACAGCAATACCTGGTGGGGACCTGGGTTCGGGGAGGATGAGGTTACTCGGCACAGGGGGACCTAGGTTTGGCTACTCTGCACAGGGGCACCCAAGTAAATCCGAACACAGGAAGCAATAACTGTAATGTCCAGAACCAGGAATGGGATTCTTCAGTGTGGCTTTTATTCACAAACTAGCTGAACAAAACAAAGCATAGACGGACCCCCATGGGGCTACATTTCCTGGTAATGCAGATTAGAGACTACAACATGGTCCACGGGAAGAATGAACCAATTATACTGTTTTCAGGCTCTGGACCCACCAGGCACACAGCCCAGACTTGCACACGCTTTGGGTACACAGCCCGACTGGCCCGGCTCCCCTGCTGGCTACTTGATTCATGGTCCATTGGAAGAATGAACCAATTATCCTGTCGTGGCTCCCCACACCACTTAGGAGTCTGTGACTCCTAGAGAGATTTTCCCTTTTGCAAGCCCACATCTGGGTACTTCCCCCATCACTGGCCAAGTGCATGAGGCAAAGTAGCAACCACAGCAGAAATCCGTAGAGGTGGATCTGGTTACTAAAGATGGGGGGTTTGCCCACCTCCAGCTCCCACAGCCCATACCCGGCCATTTCTCTGGAAAACAAACTTCTGAATGTAGATTAAATGGTCGATGAATTGGCGCATCTCCTCTACATATTACTTGAACTCACACAGCACTCTAGCATTTGACATCACTCCACTTGTTTGGCCTAGTCCTTAGGCTTCCCAAAATGTAGCTCAATTCCTAGATTTCCTCACATGTCCCAGGTTGAAGAAAACATTTTTGCCCTCTCATGTTAGAGCAAACACTCACCCTTTAGTTGCAGGTGCCCCACAGGCAAATCACAAATCTTCCAACTTTCCAAAACAAAGGCTGAACTGAGCTGGCAGCTTTTCTTCCTCTTGGCAGAATTAAGGGGATTGCCCCAGGAATCTGCATGGGGATCTTTACATCCCAGAGGGAGGGGGCACCGAGACCCGAGCAGCGGTCTCCACCACTTGAGCACACCTTACTTGCTCAAAACAAACTGGACAGACTCCTTCTTACTGAAGGCAAACTGAACACTCCCCTTTGAAAACTCCCAACGTTCTATCTGCAGCAGAGGGAGTTAGATTCCAATGTGGCATATGTAGCTGCGAAAGTTCTATTGGTGAGGTCATCCCTTAGTCTCAGCTGAGACTGAGAACAGAGTGAGAGTGTGAAACCCATTTAACTGGAGTTTCACATGCTGCCTTCCCTGCCTACCACTAGGTCTTACTGGGATTCTAGTAACCCCGGGTAACAAAGGGGTTACATTAGCCTTGACGCCGAGAAGGCTTTTGACCGTGTTTCATGGTCCTTTTTGTGGGACACCCTAGCGGCATTTCACTTTCCCTCCTCATTTATCACAAGTTGAATTAATCTTTATAGGTCTCTCAAGGGCCAATGGGCTCTATCCTCTGTTCCATCTGAGTAGGGGTACGCGGCAGGGTTGCCCCCATCTCTTTGCAATATACCTTGAGCCCCTGGCCTCTGTCTTGAGATCTTCATCCCAGATAGAGGGCATACCCGTAGGTCAACAGGAATAAAAAATTAATGTTAGCTGATTATATATTACCAACATTATTGTCCCCTAATACTGCTATTCCTTCAGTCTGGAAAGTTTTGACAGAGTTTGAGAAAATAGCTGGATTTAAACTAAATCTGTCTAAAACGGAAATATTGACATTCAATTTTAAACCTTCTCAGCAACTTAAGAAGGCCCTTCCCTTTAAATGGCATTACATTAAAATTAAATACCTGGGCTTTCATATACCAAAGGACCCAGCTGTCATGGAAATGCTAAATTATGAACCCATCTCACTACAACTTCAGTTGGATCTGGATAGGTGGAATTCTGGTATATTTTCTTTCCATCAGTGAATTGAAATTATTCGTATAAATATTCTTTCTCGTCTCCTGTACTTGATCCAAAATGTCCCCTTTTCCTCGACTTTTTACCTTAAATCATGGAATAGAATGATAGCAGGTTTTATAAGGGGCAAGGGACGCCCAAGAAGAAGGTTATCCATCCTTAAGCTATCATTGACCCAAGGAGGTTTTAATTTGCCAGACTTTAACCTATACGCAAGGGCAGCATTTCTAAGAATTTTGATACTGTTTCTGGTGGGATCTTATGTCTCACCTAGGAAAACTATTGAATTTCACTTAAATGATCCATTTGATATTAACAGAATATTAGTTGCCTCTCCAGTTTTTAGACTGTGGAGGTGTACGTGAAGGTACCAACCAATTCATACCATTTATGAGTAACATACTAACCGTCAGCAGATTGGGCCTTACGGTCCATCAAGTCTGCTCGAACCTCAGATCCCTAGTTGGGTGCCAAGGCCCTCCCATGTTCCAGAACCCCTCCCCCATCATCCATCCCCAGCCCCTGGGCCAGGCAATCATCTGATACATTCGCTTTCTGCATCTGTCCTACCTCTCTTAAACCCTCCACTGTGGATCTCTGAACCAACTCGCCAGACAGCGCATTCCAAGGGTCCATCACCCTCTCAGTGAAAACCCCACCCCCCACCTTCCACCTTTCAACTTCAAACCATGCCCTCTGGTGATACCTCCTGCTTTAGTCTAAAGATCCCTCCATGTTTACCCTATTTATTCCCTTTGAGGTACTTGAAGACTTCAATCATGCCCCCGCCTCTCTCTCCTCCAATGAAAACAGGTAGAGCTCCCCAAGTCTGTCCTCATGTCAAATCCCCTAGTCCTCATATCATCTTAGTTGCCCTCCTGTGTATCCACTCCAGGAGCTGTATGTCCCTCTTCAAATGCATCTCCAGTACTGAACACAGTACTCAAGGTGTGGTCTAACCAGTCCATTGTACAGCGGCAGAATCACTTCCCTGCTCCTAGAGGTGATCCCCCTTATGATGCATCTCAACATCCTGTTTGCCTTGCTAGCCACTCTCCTGCACTGCTCAGAGTTATTTATACATGCATCCACCATGACCCCTAGGTCTTTTTCCCCCCGTTGAGGCCTCCAGCGCCTCCTCTCCCAATGTGTACCTGTGTTTAGGGTTTCCCCGCCCAAGATGCAACACCTTGCACTTGGTGATATTGAAATTTAATTTCCATGTGTGAGCTCAGCTTTCCAGGGTGTCCAGGTCACCTTGCAGGGCCAACCTCCCCCTTCCCCCTCAACTACTGATCCCATCTTGGAGTCATCAGCGAAGAGACTCATTTCACACCCTATACCCTCCCTGATGTCAGATATGTATGCATTAAACAGGATCGGACCCAGGACCGAGCCCTGAGGTACCCCATTACAGACCTCTCTAGGGTTTGAGAGCTCCCACAGACTACTCTCAGGGTTGGTAGTAGGCCGTTTGATGGTCAGATGGATTGAAAAACTGGCTAGCTGGACACACACCCAGTCAGTTTCTCCACCAGACCATTGTGTGGGATAGTGTCAAAACGCCTTGCTGTAGTCCAAGAATAATAATACATCCACACGCTTTCTCCTGTCCAGTTCTGATGTTACCCATTCGTAGAACTCCACAAGATTGGTTTGACATGACCTACCTGGCACAAACCCATGTTGCCGACTATCCAGACCTCCTACCTCCTCCAAGTACACCCCCAATCGTTCCTTTAGTATACTCTCCATTAATTTTCCCACCATCGAGGTCAAACTGATGGGTCTATAGTTACCTGGTACTTCCCTCGACCCCCCTTTATGGATTGGCACCACATGTGCCTCTCGCCAATCCCTAGGTACCCTCCCTGTCTCAAGCGACCTGTTGAAGAGCTCTGCCAGGGCCGCAGCCAGTATGTCCGCCAATTCCCATAGTACTCTCGGATGAATGCCATCCGGCCCAGGAGAGTTCTTTCTTTAGGGCCTTGAGGGCTAACCACACCCTTTTGGCGGAGACAGCATCATCTGTCCCCTCCACCTTACTGGCCTATTTATCCTTATCCTGATGCAACACCCCTGGGGTACCTCCCCCTCCCACTTGCTCCCCTGATCCCCACTCACTACTGCTTCTATCCCCATCGTGCCTTGCTTTGTAGATATCCCATCCCCCCCCAGTAAACACAGAGGCAAAGTACTCGTTTACTACCTCTGCTTGGTCCTCGCCTCTTCCACCCACCCTCCTTCCGATCTCAATCTGCCGAGATGGCCCTTAGTTTTTCTCCACTCCCCAATGTACCGGAAGAACCCCTTTTCCCCTCCATGAACCCCCTGTGCCAGTAGCTGCTCTTTACTGGACTTTGCCCCCCCAAAATCCGGGTGACTTCTAGATAAAAGATGGTACATTTCCTTTTCCCTATCCCCACTTGTTTCATATTTTTTGTAGGCCGCCTTCTTTTCTCTGACCGCTACCTGAACCTCACTGGACCACCAGCATGGTTTACGTGACCTTGCTCCCTTACGCTCCACCTTAGCACAGGTCCTGACTGCCTCATGAAGTCCCCATTTTATAACCTCCCATCTCTTCCACATCTGTCATTGATGTAATCCCCTTCAAGTGATCCTTGAGAATATTTCCCATGCCCACAAAGTCTGCCCCCCTGAAGTCCACTGCCAGTGTCCTAGATCTCTCCCCCCTCCCACATGCTTATTTGAAACCAGACAGTATTGTGGTCGCTCCCAACCAGGGGATCCTCTACAACCAGGTCTCCTTAGCAGATCCCCATCTGCCAGAACCATGTCCAGGACATGCCCCTCCCTTGTGGGCTCCATCACATGCTTGAGAACACATCCTGGAAGCCGTCCAGCAGCCTCTGCTCCTTGGCCACCTTAGAGGACATGGTTCCCAGTTTGTACCTGGTATATTAAGGTGTCCCATCAACACCACTCCCTCCCCTTTTGGTCCACACTGGGCAATGACGTTGTCCAGCAAACCATCCTCCAGAACATCACCCATCCCGGGGGGCCTATATACTACACTCGGCTTGATCTTACCTCCTGCCGGGGTTCGTAAGGTGACCCATAAGGCCTCCACGTTTCCCTCTGCCTCTTCTACCCTAGCAATTTCTGTGTCATCTCTAATGAACACAGCCACTCCACCCCCTCTGCCCTCCTTTCTATCCTTCCTAAGCATAGTGTACCTCTGCATGTTTAGGTCCCAGTCATGGTTTTTGTTGGCCCATGTTTCCGTGACTGCCTCATCCACCCCCGAACAGCATGGCCTGGAACTCTGGGAACTTGTTTCCCAAGCTCCTGGCATTTACTAACCCCAACCCCTCCACCCCTTATCCCTTTGTTGAACCCCACCCAGGTTCCTTATACTTCCATCCTCCTCTGCTCCTCCTGAAACCTCCTCCCAGTCAGTTTCCCCATCCCCCGGGTTTGAAGGCTACTCCCTCATCAGGAGGAGAGGCTTGGTCAGCCCTCCTTATCCCCAAGTTTAAACCCACCTTTCTTGAATGTAGTCAGCACCCCTGTTTAAGGACTTCCTTCCCTAATGGGGCAAGATGAAGCCTGTCCTTGGCATACAGTCCCTTATCCTCCCAAACTCCTTTCCAGTTCCCCAACACCCTCAACCCACTCTGCACCCCACTTCCTGGCCCAGTCATTAACCTCTGTGATCATTTTTTTCCTCCACTGAGGCCTTTGGTACTGGCAATATCTCCGAAAAGGAAATGTTGCATCCATTATCCTGACAGACTCTGGCAAGTTCTTGGAACCTTGCTTGGATTTCCAAAACGCTATTTCCCTCTAGATCGTTAGTTCCCAAATGCACCAGGAAATCCGCTTTCCCTCCACAATCCCTAACCAGTTCATACACCATGAACTTTGCTCTGTGCACTGTCAGCATAGAGATACTCACTACCTTCACCTGGCTATGGCACCCACCCCCCTGTCCCTCCCACTGGATACCTCTAATCGAGTCTCCCAATAACAGAACCTTAACACCGCCATCATCCTTATGGTTACATTCACTATGCACTCTCACCCCCATTCGTGATCTCAATTCCATGGCGCCTTCCAGCCTTATTACAGACCCCTTGTCACCCTCCCTTTCTGCCTCCCTTGTTATTTTGCCCATAACTCAGACCCCCCTGAATAGGTGTCCCTTTAACCTCTCTTTATCTGAACCATTTATCCTGGCCCTGATGTTTCCCTTCCCCCACACCACCATCCTCCCCTTGTAATAGTACCCTACCTCCAGAGGCTCTCTGTGGTCCCCTTTACCAAGGGCCCCATCCTTGTACAGACCCTCCGCGAAGGGGGCCCTCCCCCGCCTGTCTCCCAGTTTCTCTCAGTCGTGTTTTCTCCCTCATGTCTGCAATATGTTGCATCTCCTCTGCTTAACATTCGTTTCCCCTTCTCCCTGTGGGACTATTTCTATCCTTTCTATTGCCGGTCTATGGTGCCCTATGGGTATCTGACTCCCTCCCCCCTGGCCTCTGTATCAGTTTCCTCATTTCCACTGACCCCTTCCTCCCCCTCTAGGTTGCTTAGTAGCTCAAATTTATTGTAACACTCTATGCCAGCCTCCATCAAGTAAATACAGGTTACTCACCTGTAACAGGAGTTCTAGGAATGGTAAATGTTGTTCATCCACACTTATTGGCAGGTATCCTTGCTGTTTTAAATCTTGCCGGAAGGTCTTCAAGCTGGCTCCTCCCACCCACCCGGGTGGTAAAACTCTCGGCTCCGCCCCATGACGCCAGATCTGGCCCGCTGGAAGCCAGGTTGTGCGTCGGGCGGGAGGTCGGGTGGTCGTGGTGGATGAACAACATAACCATTCCTAGAACTCCTGTTACAGGTGAGTAACCTGTATTTCTAGGACATGGATATGTTGTTCATCCACACTCATTGGCAGACTCCTAGCAGTTCTCCGAGGAGGGAGGCAAGACGCACACCCATATACTTACTTGGGAAAGAGAGACTGGAGAACTGAGGCCCCAAAACCAGCATCCCGGCGTGACTTCAAGGTCGATGTGGTAGTGGGTAATGAAGGTGTTTGCTGACTTCCATGTAGCAGCCTGCAGATTTCCTGGATAGGGCGTCCCTGGAAGCAGCCACTGCTGCAGCAGTATGGCGGGTAGAATGAGCTCTTATCCTCTGGGAGGCTCCATGCCGCTAACTTATAGCAGAGATCTATGCAGGAGGTTACCCACCTGCTTATCGTCCGCTTGGCTGCAGGTCTGCCAGATGCGGCTTCCAGCGTAGGTGAGACAAACAGCTGGCTAACCTCTCCTCGACTTCCCCAGGCGCCCTTATAATCATAATAAGCGAAAGCCTTCTAGATCCAGAGTATGGAGCCTATATTCGGCCTCCGAGGTGTGATTGGGGTAGAACACCGGCAGAGTCAACACCTGGTTAAGGTGAAGCACTCTACCTTCGGAAGGAATTTCGGTGGGGGCGCAGGGACAACCTTGTCCCTGTGGAAGACCAGGTAAGGAGACTCGATGGAGCGTCTGGAGCTCTATCCTTCTGGCTGACGGATAGCCACCAAGAAGGCGGTCTTTCACGACAGGTGAGAGAGAGCACACCTGTGCATAGGTTCTGATGGCTTGCCCATGAGCTTTGCCAGTACTAGCAGTAGATCCCACGAGTGGGGTTCTCCAAGACTGAGGGAAATGTGATCAAGGCCTTGAAAAAAGCGCCAGACCACCTTCTCCTGCGCGATCGACTGTGCTTCCCTGCCCGCGCTCGTAAGCAGAGATGGCTGCCAGGTGCACCCTTAGGTCGCTTTAATTCGCCCTTGACTAGAAAGGGACCATAAATAGTCCAAGATGCTTGCTAGGGAACAGGAGGAAGGGTCCAGCTCTTGTTCTGACACCAAATGGAAAACCTTTTTCCATTTGAAGGCATAGCATTTTCTGGTCGACTCCACGGGACGCCTCAACTACATTGAGGACCTCTGCCGAAAGACCCAAAGCCTGGAACTCAGCCAGCTAGGAACCAGGGCTGGCCAGGTGCAGGGATTGAAGGTCCGGATGGAACACCTTCCTGATTGACTGAGAGCAGGTCCGGGGCGGCTGGAAAGCTGCCGCGAGTCCTGGAGCTGAGACTGAGGAGATCTGGTACCAGAACTGGCGAGGCCAGTCTGGGGCTATCAGGATCACTCTGCGCTTTGTCCCTCCTCGGCTTTGAGAAGCACCTTGTGGATCAAGGGAAATGGGGGAAAGGCGCAAAGAGGCTCCGGGGTCCATTGCCTCAGAAGGCATCCTCTGCAGCGAGCCCTGCTGAGGGGGCATGGTATGGAACAGACTCAGCTTGCCTCCGTGGAGGCAAACAGGTCCACCTGAGGTGTGCCCCAAAGGGAGAACAGATGCTGTACTACCTCCGCAGGAGAGACCACTGGGATGCAGCCTCTATCCGGCCCAGGGCATCGGCCAGGTGTTGGAGGCCCGCCACGTGAATGGCTAGGAGATCCGCTTCAGGCTGCGCAGAACGAGTGACCAAATGCGGAGAGCTTCTTGCATAGAAGCATGGAGCGCTGTCCCGCCCCTGGCGGTTTAGATAGTACATGGTCGTGGTATTGTCCGTCTGGACTCGGACCACTTGACCCCGGAGGAACGGAGCAAAGGCGGTGAGAGCTAGGGCGGACCGCCGAGCTCCAGCAGGTTGATGTGGCATCGACTCCCACTGGACCAGAGGCCATGGAGCTCCGGTGTTCCCCAGATGGGTCCCCTAACCCATCAGAGAGGCATCGGTCGACAGAGAGACCGCTGGCTCGGGCGGACGAACGTGGGATGCCCTCCTGCAATTGATCTGGAACGGTCCACCACTGGAGAGCATTCCACATCCCCTGTGTCACCGGCACAAGCTGGGTCCGGGATCGCAGCTGCTAGACCACTGGCTGGCCAGTCCCCACTGAAGGGGGATGTTCCAGCTGGCCCAACGGACCACGCTGGTACAGGCCGCCATGAGACCCAGGAGGCGCAGGAAGTCCCGGCAGGGCGAATTGCCCAACCAGAAATGATCGGGCAAAGGAGGAAAGAACCTCGGCCCTGTCCGCCGGGGAGCCGCTGGCCTGGTTCAAGAGAGTCGAAGGCGCCCGATGAATAAAATCACCTGCTTCCTGCTCGAAGTTCGACTTGGCCTCATGGACAGAGGAGGCCCAGTTGAGAGCAGACCTGAGGGCCAGATCTCTGGACCACCCGCCTCCTTCCTGGAGGAGCTGGCATCAGCCAGTCGTCCAGGTAAGGGTACACCCGACCCTCGGCGCCTTAGGAATGCTGTCACCACTGCCATGCATTTGGTGAAGACCCTGGAGCTGGAGACAAGTCAAGGGCATGGCTTGAATCCTCAAGAGAGATCCTTCCGCTGGAGCGTAAGGAATCTCTGTGAGATTGGACGGATAGGACGTGAAAAACGTTGCCCTGCAAGTCCAGAGAGCAGAACCACACGTCCGCTGCCCAAGGATGGTATTATCTGAGCCAGAGTGACCATCCTGAAGTGTTCAGACCTTAGGAACTTGTTTTAGGTCGTGTAGGTCGAGAATGGGGCGCCAGCCCCCGTCTGCTTCGAACCGGGAAGTACCTGGACACAAACCTGGGTCTGAAGGAGGTCCACCAGCTCCTTGTCTTACCACCTCCTTCTGGAGGTGAGGAGAGGATGTCGGGTTCGACGAGCCGCCAGTGAGGCTTGGGATCCCGGCCCCGAGGGGCGACGGTCTGGATGTGGTGGTGTCTCGAATTCCAGAGGCAGGCCTCTTCCCACCACCTCCAAGACCCACCTGTCCGTGGTAACAGCGGACCAGGCGGAACGGAAGTGTGCCGCCGCCTCCCCACGGGGGACCTAGGGGTGGGTGACGGGATGGGGCTAGGCCCTCAGCCCGGCTACTGGTAGGCTTGAGGAGGGACCGCCGAGGGACCTCCTGCCCTCTTTCTCCCTGCCTCCTGTTAGAGGAAGCCGCGGCTTGGGTTTGGGATGCCAAGGCCGAGCCTGCTGGCCCTGACGCTATAGGGTCAAGGCTACTGGGGCACAGAAGGACAAAGGGCTTAGGCTGTGGTTTGGGCCTTGTCCTTCTGGAGCGGAAGAGACCCTAGGTCCAAGGTGGCATTGGACTTCGATCCTCTGCAGGTGACCTTCCACCCCAGGGTCAAGAGGTCAGTCCCCAAAAGGGGAACATCCGCCAACTTGTGCTGGGTATCCGGTCAAAGGTGGATATCTCAGCCAAGCCCGCCGCGACATAGCCACCGCGGCCGCCACCGATCTGGCACATGAGTCCCCTACATCCAAAGCAGTCTGGAGCTGCTGTTTTGGCCACTGTCCTGCCCTGGTCCCGCACCTGCTTAACCGTGAGTCTGCAGATCGGGCGGAAGATGAGGGATGACCTCATCCAGGAGCCCAACAGGGCATGAGAAAATGTGCCATGAGGATCGGCCGAACTGGCCTGGACGGGCAGCGAGAGAGGACGAGCGAGACTTTTCGCCCGACATAGTCCACTCTCTTGGACTCCTTGTCAGGAGGTTTGTCCACATCCCTGGCGCTAGCCGGCGCCGGAAAACGCTAGTTGGTAACCAACCCCTCAGCAGAGGGGTGTTCCGAAAACCGGACAAGGAACCGGTAGGGGACCGTGATACTTTCCTGGCCATCCTGGCCGAAGGCGCAGGGCAGGAAGCAGGGCGCTGCCAAAGTTCCCAGTGCTGGACCCACTATGGCCTCGGCCACCGGAAAGCGCCTCCTCTGCGGAGAATCTCGGTCCAGAATCTCGTGAGGGGGATACCTGGCCCGCTTTGGAAACGGGTTCGAGCTCCATCCTGGTAGACTCGAGATGAGCCGGGCAGTCCTAGGAAGGACGACGGGCTATCGCTCCATTGGCTGACCTTCTGAAGACTCCAAGTCCAGTCGCTTGGAGAAGAAGGAGGAATCATCTTCGGACCTTGGAAGAGTCTCGAAGAGCTGCTCTGGCCTGAGCCACCCTTCACCTGCCGAGGTCGGTCGGGAGTGAGGGTAACTGACAGCCGATGGGTAGAACCCTTAGCCGACCGAGAATCCTTGGTCGGAGCCCCAATTGGTGGCTGTGGAGGGCGGAGGTTCCACCGCAATCGGTGGAGCAGCTGGTTTTGGCCGAACAACCGCCTGGGTATAGGCCTCGGCAAGTCGAGGGGTTGTGTCGGCTGCCCGTGACAGTTACTTAATGGCCGGGAAGGCGCCTCGAGTCGGCTTATTCCCCGCCAGGGAGGAGCTGTTGCAACATAAGGTCCTTTACCGCCGACGTAATTTACGCCAAGCCTCCTCATCCGAGGAGGAGGACGAGGACGAGCGGCGACGCCGCTATCATGGTGCGCCGAGACCGAGACCGCTTATGACGGTGTGGAACGGCTGGACCGCTGAAGAGGTCTGAGATCGAGACCGAGTCCCGGAATTTCCGGGTCGGTGCAGGGAGGTGTCGGCCGGAACCGACACCCCTTCGGCTCGGAAGGTCCATCCGAGGGCTCCGAACCGGAGGCACAGGCGAGCCCATCGGGATCCTCAACTCCTCCTGGGGAACCGGGAGGGGAATCTCGGCTAAAGGCGACAGCCCGTCTCAATGGGTCGAAAAATCTCGACTTCATCAGTGGGAGTCTCGGGTCAACTGACCTGACGGGATACCGTGAGGCCAGTGGTCGGCCGAGCGGTCGAATCGGGCCGACGGTCGACGGCCCGGGGTAGGGACCTTTCCCGCCTCCCAAGAGCGCCGACGGAGGGACTTACTCCTTGTCCTCTTTTTGACCGAGAAAAGGTCCAGCAGACGCAGGCCCTTCTCCTTTAGTGGAGAGGGACAGACAAAGCCCTTAAAGGAAGCCGGTAGGAAGAACCCAGAGAGTGGGATAAATGCCTGCCGAGGAAGATACGCCTCCGCCGCCTCTCGAGGGCTTACCATCCGCCGGAAAGGATCCGGCTGAAAGCCCGGGCCACAAGGACACCGCCAAACCGGGCCTCCCTTGACTTCACCGAGGGAACGCTCGGACGCCCAGGAAGGTAATCGGGCAGCACGGTCTTCGCGGGACGAGGGCCGAGAAAGATGAGCACAGGTCGCAAGCCTGCGGGTCGTGCTCAAGGCCTCACAGTAGACACACGGGAGTGTGGATCCGTCTGAGACATCTTCTCGGCCGCATGGGCATCTCCGAACCGGGAGTCGATTTGTCCATCGCAGCCGCTGAGGGATCAAGACTGAAGTCTTTTGCAAATATTATTTTTAAATCCGCAAACGGAGAAATAGGAACTCAGTCGCAAACGCAGAGCCGTTAAGGAGGGGAACCTGAGCTTGTTGGCGGGTGAAGATTGGGATATCATGGGCGTCATCATCCGGTGGGTGGTGAGCAGTTGAGATTTCCCGCAAGATTTGTGTTGCAGCGATGAGCTGTTAATGAGTGTGGATGAACAACATATCCATGTCCCTAGAAATACAGGTTACTCACCCGTAACAGGAGTTCTAGGAATGGTAAATGTTGTTCATCCACACTTATTGGCAGGTATCCTGCTGTTTTAAATCTTGCCGGAAGGTCTTCAAGCTGGCTCCTCCCACCCACCCGGGTGGTAAACTCCGGCTCCGCCCCCATGACGCCAGATCTAGCCCGCTGGAAGCCAGGTTGTGCGTCGAGCCGGGAGGGTCTGGAGTAGGATGAACAACATATACCATTCCTAGAACTCCTGTTACAGGTGAGTAACCTGTATTTCTAGGGACATGGATATGTTGTTCATCCACACTTACTGGCAGACTCCTAGCAGTTCTCCAGGAGGAGAGAGGCAAGGCGCACACCCCCTACTTAGATATAAAGACTGGAGAACCGAGGCCCCGACCAACATCCCGGCATGACCCAGGGTCGATGTGGAAGGGGAAACGGAATAGCCTGCTTCCAGGTATGAGCCCTGTGGATATCCTAGACAGGAATATCCCCGGAAGCAGCTACCGATGCAGCGGAAGGGCGGGTAAAATGAACACTTATCCCTCTGTGAGGCTCCATGCCCACCCACCTACAGTGGAAGACTATGCAGGAGGTGACCCGCCTGCTCGTTGTCTGCTAGGCTGCAGATCTGCCAGGTGCAGCTTCAGCGTAGATGACAAACAGCTGGCGAACCTCTCCCGAACTTCAGCCCTACGCTCCCTGGGTAGGTGAGCGTAAAATAGGGTCCCCATGGATCCTATAAACTGCCTCCGGGTGTGAGTGGGGATGAACCCCGGCAGAGACCATACCCGGTTAGGGAAAGACTCCGACACCGCCTACGGAAGGAACTTCGGGTGGGGCACGGGACTACCTTGTCCCTGTGCAAGACCCGATAGGGAGATTCAAAGGAGCGCCTGGAACTCTCCCCTCCTTCTGGATGGCAGGGTAGCCCCAAGAAGGTGTTCTTCCACAACAGGTGGGAACTCGCACCTGTGCAAAGGTTTGAATGGCTTGCCCATGAGCTAAGCCCATACCAGCGCAGATCCCACAGAATGGGGATACTCTCCCCAAAGGGGAGGTGTGATCGAGGCCTAAAAAAGTGCAAGACCACCTTTTCTGCGCCACCAACTGCCTTCCGGCCCGCGCCCGGAAGACAGGGGTGACCAACAGAAGCACCTAGAGGGTTGTTGGCCGAAGACCTAGTTCAAAAGGAACGGACCGCAGATGGTCCGGAATGCTCACTGAGGGACGGGAGAGGGGCCCAAGCCCTATCCCAACACCAAATGGAGAACCCTTCCATTTGAAGGCGAGCATGTTTGGCCGACTTCTGGCAGGACGCCTCGAAAACGTCGAGGACCTTGCCGAAGGACCCAAGGCCAGGGCCCTAGCCGCACAGGGACCAGGCCTTCAGGTGCAGGGATTGAAGGTCAAGATGAACACCTTCCCCTGAAGACAACGATCAGGACCGGGTGGGCTGGAAGCCGCCTCGGGAGCCTGGGGCTGAGACTGAGGAGAGCTGGATACCAGAGCTGGCAATCCAGTCTGAGGCTACCAGCATCGCCTGCGCCTAGTCCCTCCTCACCTTGCCCGTGGGTCAAGGGAAATGGGGGAGAGGCGTAGAAAGGGCCCAGGGTCCACGGCCTCGACGGCAACCCCTACAGCAAACCTTGCTGAGGGGGCAAGCATGAAACAGTCTCAGCCTCATATTCTCCCTGGAGGGAAGGAGGGAGAAGATACTGTGCTACCTCCGGCAGGGGAGACCACTTGTGAGGCACAGCCTATGTCCGGCTTAGGGCATCAGCCAGGGAGCTGGAGGCTCCTGCCATCGAATGACCAGGAAAACCGCCTCCCGGCTGTGCGAAAAACCCAATGCGGAGAACCCCTTTACGCAGAGGCAAGGGGCTCGACCGAACCTGGCGAGGTAGGTAGCACATGGTCGTGGTGTTGTCCACTTGGACTAAAACCACTGGGCCCCGCACAAACGGAGTGAGCGGTGCAAGCAAGCAGACCGCTTAGAGCTCCAGCGGGTAGGAAAGACCTCGGGACTCCCGAGAGGACCAGAGGCGGAGCACTCTGTATTCCCCTAGATGGGTACCCCCACCCATCTGAGAAGCATCGGTCGGAGCAGACCATCGACTCAGGGCGGACGAACGGGAAGTTCTCCTGCAAGAGCTGGAACGGTCCGAGGGAGAGCCTTCCCCTAACTCCTGGGCTGTAGTCACGAACTGGTCCGAAGGAACGCAGCACTGTGACCGCTGGCTGGCCAGTTCCCACTAGGGAACACATGAACCAGCGAGTCCAACAGACCGCGCTGGAACCAGCCGCCACAAGCCCAGGAGGTGCAGGAGGTCCCAGCAGGGCGCAACTGCCCAGTCAGACCCGACTAGGTAAGGGAGGAAGAACCTCAGCCCTGTCCGCAGGGAGCCGAGCTTGGACTCAAGAGTCGAGTCTCATCCCGAAGAAGGATCACTCGCTAAGACACGAGTTCCAACATGGCTCCGATAAAGGAGACCAGTCTGAGGGCCAGAAACTCTGGATCGTCCCCTTCCGGCTGGAAGGATTGTAGTCAGGCCGCCATCCGGGTGGGGTTACGCCCGGACCCCTCGATGCCGCAGAAAGCTGCTGAGCAGCGACCGAAGGGCCTGGCTTGGAACTTGTAAGGAGATCCCCCGCTTAGGAAAAGGAGGAGTCTCCCAAGAAACGGACGGAACAAACAGTAAGTACGTCCTGGAGGTCCAGGAAAGAGGCCACATGCCTCGATCTGAAGATGGGATATCTGAGGCAGAGAGACCATCCAGGTGTGTGGAAGGATGGGGTGCAAGCCCCCCGTCCATTTGGGAACAGGAAATACCTGGACATGAACCCAGGGTCTGAAGGAGGATCCGCAACCTTCCTGAACACCTCTAACTAGAGGGTCAGGCAAGGCGGCCCAGCGGGCATACAACGAGGCTGTGGACCCCAAGACCCCCATGGGGCAACGGCTCGAAAGGGTGGTACCTGCTCACAATCCCGAGGCAGGGCCTTCCCCTAGCACCTCCGACACCCAGAGGTCCGGGAAGACGGACCAGGTGGAGGAGGAGGAGCAGGAGCGGAGCCATCTCCCCACAGGGGAACCCGGGTAGGTACGACGGGGCCGGGGACAGCGCCCCTTAGCCAGTCACTGAGCAGGCTTGGAGGAGAAACTGGCAGAGGGAGCTCCCGGGCCTTTCCCTTCCTGCTTCCTTTTAGAGGAAGGCGCTGGCTTGGAGTCGGGCCGCCCAGTGCAAGCCTGCTGGCCCTCGTGCTGGGCCGGTCGAGCCGCAGGGACCGGGGGACAAAGGGGCCTACGCAAAGGCTGCCGGCTGCCCTTGTCCCTCCGGGCGGGAGTGACAGAGTCCGGAGTGGCATCGGACTTCACGGTCCCCTGGTGGTGTCCCTCCACTCCAGGGCCGAAAAGGTCAGTCCCCAAGAAGGGGATGTCCGCCAACTTGTGCTGGGTTTCCAGTGAGAAAGAGGATAACCTCAGCCACACCCTGCGGTGCATGGCCACTGCGGCCGCCACCGATCTGGCACAGGAATCACCCAAGTCCAGAGCAGTCTGGAGCTGCTGCTTCGCCACCGCCCTACCCTGGTCCCGCACCCACCGGACCGTGGTCCGCAGGTCAGCCGGGAGATGAGGGAGCACCTTGTCCAGGGAGCCCAAAAGGGCATGGGAGAAATGTGTCATCAGTGCAGCCGAGCTGGCCTGTCGGAGGCCTAGGGAGGATGCGGCGTAAACCTTGCGCCCGACGTAGTCCATCCTTTTGGACTCCTTGTCGGGGGGCCTATCCACATCCCGAGCGTTCCCAGAACACTGGAAAACATTGTCGGTAACTATCCCCTCAGCTGAGGGGTGCTCCGAGAAACCGGGCAAAGAACCGACAGGGACAGAGTACTTCCTGGCC
The DNA here is from genome assembly GCA_016271365.2 of Neoceratodus forsteri. Taxonomy (NCBI): domain Eukaryota; kingdom Metazoa; phylum Chordata; order Ceratodontiformes; family Ceratodontidae; genus Neoceratodus; species Neoceratodus forsteri. Next base: position 362,614,877 of record CM057449.1, on the reverse strand, counting down.
ATCCTGGCCGAGGGCGCACAGCAGGAAGTAGGCCGCCGCCAGAGCTCCAAGGCCGGGCCCACGATGGCCTCAGCCACCGGGAAGGCCTCCGAGGGTGAACCCCTTCGGTCTAGAATCTCCATAAGGGGATAAGGGGCCCGTTTGGACATGGGCTCGAGCTGCATCCCGGTGAATTCAGAGATGAACTGAAGCAGACCCATGAAGGACGATGGGCTGTCGTCCACAGAATGTTCCGGAGAGGACCCCGGGTCCTCCCGACTGGGGAACATAGAGGAGTCGACTTCAGACTCCGAGTGGTCCACAAAAAGCTGCCTCAGGCCTGAGTCACTCTTCATCCGCCGAGGGCGGGCTGGAGTGAGAGGGACAGATACAACCTGCAGGACAGGTCGTGACCCGACTGAGGTTCCACCAAGGGCAGTGGGGCAGCAGGGATCGGACGAACAACCGGCCCGGGAGAGGGCACCTCAACTGCAGAGAGCGGTTGAGTCGGCCAATCAGGCGGCGGCTGCTTGCCGGACGGGGAGTGAATCGGAGTCGATTGATTCCCGGACAACAACAACTGCTGCCACATGAATTCCTCGTAGCGTTGACGCCACCTGCATCGAAGCCACTCCTCATCCGAGGAGGGTGACGAGGAAGAGCGGTAATGCGACTTAACTCGGTGCCCCGACCGAGAACGCCGAAGTCGGCATGAGTGGCTTGACCGAGAGGATGACCGAGACAGAGACCCGAATCCTCGGGGAAACAGAGGGCGGGCCTGGGAAGGAGTGGGGCACGCCTGCTCCTCCCTCGGCTCGGATGAAAGGGCAGAGGCCTGATGACCCGAAGGTACAGGCAGAACCTCAGCCTCCGCCGGGGGAACCAGCGAAGGGATGGCGGCTCCAGCAGCAGACAGCCCGGATGACGGGTCGAGAGACTCAACGTCGATGGGAGTCCTGGCCGGCTGACCTGACGGGGACACCGTGAAGCCAGCAGCGTGAGCCGCACCCTCGACCAAAGTCGAACATCAGCCGGCGGGGAAGGGGGAACTCGCCCGCTCCCTCCAGCGCCGAAGGGACTTAGCCTGTGACTCCTTGGACTTGGGACGAGAGGCAGGTCCCATAGGTCCCTCTCCCCTCAAGGAAAGGGACTGGCCAAGCTCCTTGAACAAGCTGCATGAGGAGAACTCAAGGAGAGCGGGATGAGCGCCGCGACCGAGAAAGAGGGAGGGGCAGCCGCCCCCTTCCCGGAGGAAGGAAGATCGAGCTGCTCAACCAAGACAGCCGAAGCAGACACTGCCCGACGAGTCTCCAAGGAATTGTCCGGATCGGGAAAAATTTTAGGTCGCCCGAGCCCCAAACGGGCCGCACGATCCTCCAGAGAGATGGCTGAAAGGGCACAGCAAAAATCGCGAGGTTGTGGATCATGATCCAAGTCAAGGCAGTAGACGCACGTCTTTCCTGGAGGAATTAGCCGGGCGCCTCCAAGAGCCGGAAAACGAATGAGTCATCGCCGCAGTGAGAGAAGAAGATCGAAGTTTTTAGAAAAACTTCGAATTAAATTCGAAGACCGAAAATTTCAGGAACCAGTCGAAAATGCAGAGTGCTAAGGAGGGAACCTGAGCTTCCAAGTGGCAAGGAAGATCTGACGTCATGGGGCGGAGCCGAGAGTTTTACCACCCGGGTGGGTGGGAGGAGCCAGCTTGAAGACCTTCCGGCAAGATTTAAAGCGGCAAGGATACCTGCCAATAAGTGTGGATGAACATATCCATGCCCCTAGAACCAGAGTTTCCCCCCCGACTGCCCCTCTTCTTCCCCTCTTGCCCTGTTCTCCTTAGGAGCTCCCTTCCCAGTCTGCTCTCCTAGGCTTCCCCACAACAGCCCCTCCTGACTCTTCCCCCTCCACTCTTTATATTCAGAATGTTTACCCCATACGTTTTCCCCTTAGTGTCAACATCCCTATCCAAGGGTGCTCTGTCCCTAATATCCCCCCTCCTGCTTGCTGTAACATAACGTCCTGTAATTCCTGAGCACTGCCCCAGCCTCCCCTCAGCCCCACCCTTCTGTCACCCATATCCACACCCCTTATCCTTAGACCCCCAGCTTACTCCTTAACCAATATACTTCACTCCTGATACAAGATAGCTGTCTACAGAGTGGGCAGCCTCCCTCTCTCCAGGCCCAATTGAGAATTATTGCCATCCCACAGCCTGTGCAGCCTACAACCCTTCCGAAGATGCCTGCCATGGTGGAATGTGGCCACCCTTTTTGTCCCTCTCTGTTCATAATGGCACGCACCCCTTTTCTCAGTCCCTTCCCCTGGAATACAGTCTCTCTATACTGACTACAGTTATTTACGAATCCAATTTCAACCCCACCAATAAAGTTCCCAAGTCTCACAAACACATACAGTCTAGTGTGTGTTTGTAGACATCAGGTACTGTATGATGTCACAGGCCCACCAGTTCCTGTTGCTTCAAATTTCAATCACAAACAGAAATGCACATCCCTTCAATTCCAACCCCCAGCGGCTTTTCAGTACTTCGGGACAGCTCAGGGGCAATGTGAGAGGAAATATTTTTTCCACACAGAGGGTGGTGGACGCATGGAACGGCCTGAGGAGGTTGTGGGGTCTAAAACTGTGGGAGAATTCAAGAATGCATGGGACAGACATAAGGCACTTTTTGTGGGGGGTAGGAAGAAATAGGCTGTTGGTTAAATAGGATCTGCAGCTTATCCTCTAGGTAGGGAAATGGGCAGACTAGGTGGGCTAAGCGGTCCTCATCTGCCTTCAAAGTCTATATTTCTATGTTTCTATTTGCCACCACCAGGCAAACACCACATTTAAATTTCACTAATTATCACTGCCAAACAAGTGTTCCCACACCCAGCACACAAACCCCAATAGTTACAATATCACAGCCCAAGTAACAGTTCTAATTCAAAGTAGTAATTTTTAACACAGAGAACTAATTTCAAGTGCAAAACTATTCAAATATTTCAGTTAAAACAGAAGACAAAACCAAACCTCTTTCCTGAGCAACCTCCTACTTCTGTTCCCAGAGTACTGCAAGTTAATTTCCCAGGATGAAACTTTTGCCCCAATTCATATGGATAACGCCCTTTCCACTTGGAGATAGATAGGATTATCCCAGGTCTTCCAGTTTCTTTCTCTCCAAGGGATTTTTCAGTTTGAAAAACTACAATCTCAATATAGCCTTCGGGACTCATTTATGTAGATACTTCCAAGTACATAACCATATACTGCGAAACAGAGGCCTTCAGATTAAAATGCCCTCCTCTCTTCCTGATTTATTAAAGCTATCAGAGGAAATTTGAGGACTCACATTATAGGACAACTTTATGGGGGTTGAAGAGTGAGCAGTTAGAATCCACGGCTTCAATCTTACACGAATGGAACAGAGATTTGTCTCTAGAGGTTTCTCTTGAGGCTTGGCTGGGATCAGCACTACAAGCTATAAAGATTACATTATCTCCTTGTTGGAGGGGAATTTGCTTGGACGTGTCATTCCCGATTTTTCAGGGCTCCAACGATTCTCCTAAAGTTTCTACCAGAAAAATATGGGATATGCCGGAAAGGAGCATGGATGTCCTAGGGCATCACTGGACCATGTGTTTTGGCTGTGCCCTTTGTCGATGCCCTTTTGGCTCTCTGTTCATATGGAACTTTCTGGGATATTAAATGAGCCGGAGGAGTGAACGGCTGAACAAATTATACTGGGGATCTTTCCGGACCACACTCCCCCATGGTGCAAGACACTCCTTCTGGTCTGCCTTTTGGCAGCTAAAAAAGCTATAACTCGTAGGTGGATGTCAACTCTGATTCCTATGGTCCAAGGATGGAGAATTATGTCCGATATATACTGTTCTGAAAGTTTCAACGCTAAAATTCAAAATAAGGGTCCATCTTACCTGTTGAAATGGCAGCGGTGGGTTCTTCACCAATCAACGGTGGACCCCCCTTCTGCCCATACTTCTCCCCTTATTGTGGGCTGTCATACCCAAGTTTCTCACCTAGCAGGTAAAGGGGGTGTTAGAGAGGGGTCACATTGACCTGGATTTCCTCTTATACTTCACCTATATTATGAGGGGAAAGAACAACAAATGCACTCCTTTATGTCTTGGTGATTATTTGGATACCTTTTATAACCATAGTACTAATCCCCTTTCCTCGACATTATTAATTGGGGTGCAACATGGAGATGGACTACTTATCTCTCACTACCTGGTGTACTGATATCATAGGATAAAGTTTTTTACCCTCAGAGATTAATGATTCTGCTGCAAAAATAATGCTACCATTGTAAACATTTATAAGTTAACTGAAACCCTTTTCTTACTTGCAATGTGTGTAACGAAAACTTAATTAAAAAAACTGCGAAAATTTACAGGCCCATTAGCCCGACATCGGTGGTCAGCAAGGTAATGGAGGGTACTGTCAAGGAAAGGCTAGTGGGGTTACTGGAGCAAACTGGGCATCTGGACGATAGGCAGGATGGCTTTGTCCCAGGAAGATCGTGCCAGACAAACCTTGCCGAGTTCTATGACTGGGCGACGAGGGCCCTGGACCAGAGGCGGTGAGTGGGCGTCCTCTTTCTGGACTTCAGCAAGGCGTTTGATTCGGTACCCCACAGTGGCCTGCTGGCTAAGCTGAAGGAAATGGGGGTAGGGAGACAGCAGTTAAGATGGATAGGAAATTTGCTCTCTGAGCATACTCAGAGAGTAGTGGTTGAAGGGTTAGCCTCATGCCCAAGGTGGGTTACTAGTGGGGTGCCCCGCGGTCAGTGCTGGAGCCACTCCTGTTCAACGCCTATGTCTCGGACATCAGGAAGGGGACCAAGAGTAAGTTGAGTCTCTTTGCAGACAGCTCAAAGCTGGGTGCAGTGATTGATGAGGAGAGGGGAGGGTGGCCTTGCAGGAGGACTTGGAGGCTCTGGAAAGGTGGTCGGGAAAATGGAAACTAAAATTCAATGCAGGTGAAGTGCAAGGTTCTGCACCTGGGAGTCAAATCCAGGCCTGGGGTATACCCTGGGAGGAGACATGATTCAAGTCACGGAGGATGAGAGGGACCTGGTTGTAGTGGTAAATGTCAAAATGAACAACTCAGTCCTGTAGGAGGGCAGCACCAAGGGCAAATGGGATGCTGGGATATATTGCCAGGGGGATTACCTCCAGAAAGGCAGAAGTGATCCTTCCACTGTATAACTGCTTGGTTAGGGCACACCTCGACTACTGTGTGCAGTTTTGGAGACCACATTTAAAGAGGGACACTACACTCCTAGAGAGAGGGTCCAAAGGAGGGCAACCAAAATGATCTGGGGCCTGGGAGAGAGGACCTATGAGGAGCAGCTCAAGGAGCTAGACATGTACACCCTGGAGGAGAGGAGGGACAGGCGGAACATGATAGAGGTCTTTAAGTACATGAAAGGGATCAATAAGGGAGGCCCAGTCAGGGTGCTCCAAAGGAAGGAGAGTGGGGCAACAAGAGGTCATGGGTGTAAGCTGGAAGGGAGCAGGCTCAGAGGGGAGAGGAGGAGATGTTATTTCACTGAAAGGGTGGAGGAGCCATGGAATGCACTGCCCAGGAAGCTCGTAGAGGTGGAGACTAGACGGGTTTAAGAGGGGATGGGACAGGTACAGGGTGGAGGGAAAATCTGACCAGGCCTAATACAGGTGGAACATAAGGGACTAGAGACAGTACAACCCAAGGTGGGGGCATTCAGTGCAGGTGCTGAAAATCGAGCAGACTCAGGAGACCGTTAGGCCTATTCTGCCGGCATTTTAGTATGTTAGACTGCTGGCTTTCAGGCCCAGCGGTTAAGACTTAAGACAGGATCAGTGGCGTGCTGCTTCAGGACCTTGTGGGTAAGTTTTGACTAAGGGAACATGGGTGGGGAAGGTGGTGGGGGAAGGGCATTTATTTGCTGTGCAACTGCTCAAGTTAGACAGCAGTTGGCCAAGGTGGAGAGCAGACTTTTGTGGTAATCACCATCAGGGTCCAAGGTCATGGCGTTTGGGTGCTCTGGAGGGTGGGGAGGCCACAAGACACCAGAGAATGTTTAGGGGAAGGGGAGAGGGTGTGTGTGTGTGTGTGTGTGGTGAGTGAAGTGATGACACTGGACACAAGGGGAAGATGGGGAGAGGGAAGGGGTGCCAGTGGACACCAGGGAGAAACTAAGGAGGGGGGAAAAAGAGAGGGTGCCACTGGAAACCAGAGAAATTGGAAAGGCATAAGAAGAGGGATTCTCACCCAATAACCTCCATTATAACTTGGAACTTGGTATTGCTGTAAATATTTTTTTTTTGGGGGACAATGCAAATAGGTACTTTCCCCAGCTGAACCAGTGCAATAGCAAACAAAAAAAAAAGCTGAGCATGACCCCTGCCCATCATTAAATTTAGTTCTAAAAATGCATTTGAAGGAAACCAAAGAGCAGAAGACAGCCACCACAAAAGCTCAATCATACGGAGCAAGTCAAGTTGTTAAAAGTACAGCTAAATGACTGTTTATAATATGCATAGTAATAACTCCGCTCTCTGAAAGGGATGTGGTCACCAGGCTCTGCTAAGAGAGCTGAAGTGCAGAAAGCAAGAGCCACTGCATACAACGGCGCGCGCACACACACACACACACACACACACACACACACACACACACACACACCACTTGAACAAAAGGAAAGCAACTGTCCCCACATGCAAGGCTTGGGAGACAGTAGGCCAGTTCTGTTAAAAATTTTAAAGAGGAGGACTTCCATTTGGAGCGCGACCAAGATGGCTGCATAACTACAGCTTTTTCATCCCTGGCTATCACAAAACCGAAAACTCCAAACCACTGGTCAAAAAAAATCCACTTCCAGCATCTGTCAGATTTAGTTTTCCTGCAAAAAATATTTCTCCCCAGAATTAAATTTTATTTCTCTCACCTCAGAAATGTAGAGTTAGGTTGTGGCATTTGCCGATGGCTGTCACCGCCTTGGGACCCTCGCTCACTGCCCACACGTCCACCATCGCAAAACTGTTTTCAAAAACTACTAAAAGAGGTCATGGTAGTCAAAGCTAATATAGACTCCCTACAATTACAATTAGGCAATCTGTAGATCTGCATCACAGACTAGGAGGATATCCTCAGACAGCTGGACCAGCAGGTGGATTCCTGAGACACTGAAATCCTGAAGCTTAAAAATGAAATAGCCTTCCTATGGAATGAAACTGATAGTTTAGAGTGCTGGGGAAGCCAGAATACAATAACAGCAGGTGTACCAAAAAGAGCCAAGGGTACAGAGAGTCAGAACATGAAAGACTGTGTAGCATCTACTTGTCAGGGCTACTAATACTACTTACAGTGCAACTGAAGGTGTAGCACTCACACAGGACCCTAGCTCCTTGCCCAAAGCCCGGAAAGGCACCGCGGCCCATCATAGCCATTACTTTGCTACTTGGTAAAGAAAAATCTCCTCAAGCTAGCCTAAGAGAAAAGAAACACTGACCTGGCATGGACACCACAGCTCTGTACTGCTGGACCCTCTGCCAAACTCAATTAAAAGCAGCCTTTACTGGAGTCCAGGTAGCCCTGCATAAAGTTGGCGTGAAGTACTACATGGTATACCCAGCCACCTTCATGAGAAATGGCATTTATCTTGCATTCATTGAAGCCCAGGAAGCAGTGAGCTTTGTAAAAATGCTCCCGGAAGGTAGGTATACATCTTTTCTGCCCTCCTATCAACCACCTCGTCAGGAGAACAGACAGTCTGACTTCAACTTCTGAGCCTGCCTCAATGAACATTACACCGTATTTATTTTATTTTTATTTCAAATTTTGGTAACCAGGAGAGGCACGCTGAGCCGAAGCTCATTTTGCAACCTGGGGAAAAGGGAAAGAAGGGGTTTACATTACATTTAAACGCATTTAAAAATATTTAAAACAGTATCAAAAGTATACAACTGGCCCCCCATCTACCAGTGCTATTCCTGCCACCAATCAATGGCAGCACAAATGAACAAAGAACAGAAATAAAACAACCCTTGTCCGAGGTTACTGCACAAAAGTAGAAGCGAGGTTCCAGTACATTAACAGGTAGCTCAGACACCAACCCCCAGAGCAATCTGTTGCCTCTATTGAAACATGATCAATTGGTTCCGTAATCACTGCTCACCCAACACAGAATTGAGCATCAATTACAGCAACCCAACTCCTGAGATGAGGTAGCCCAGCTGTCCATACAGCATCCTGAGGAAGCAGTGCATCAGAGACCAACCTCAGTAGCACAGAAACTAAGTGCTCAAGCAGCAGAGCACAACCAGACTTGCTTGCAGGCAGTATAGCGTAGCGGTTAAGGGCACCAAGCTACAACCCTGGAGACCGGAGTTTGAATCCTATCAGCTATCACTTGCACAGTGTGCGACCCTGAGCAAGTCGCTCCTTGTGCTCCCAGGTCACACTGGGAAACAGGATCTGGCTGTGTGTGCCTTTCCTGATTAAGGAATTTCCCTTTTCCCCTCTCAGGTCACACCTGGAAACAAGCTCTGGCTTAATTTCCCCCTTTCCCTTTAGGACTACATCCAAGCACAGCATTTAAACAATTTTTACTCCACTCTTCTCAGTCTGGGACTATATGCTGTATGAGGCATGTCCTCTATTCTAATACTAGTCAGGTCAAACATGAGTAGGGAACTCTACTACACCCACTGCACAGGGGCTTAGAACTTGGTGAGCAAACTTCTCCTCCTGTCCTGGTAAGCCTTCAAAAATCATCCCTGCATCTGCTCACAGGTTATGCTGCCTGGGCAGTCCAGAGTTGGGGGATATGTTTAATTCACGTCCTTAGGGAGTTGGTAGATGTCCGTCCCCCCAACCCTTCTTCCCAAGGGGTCTCTTCATTGCACTATAGCCCCCAGATAAGTGTTCTATAATGAACTGTTCACTAGCCTTGTGCTCCAGCAGCCTCCCCCCTTTCTGACATAGCGAAAGAGCCAGTCCATGTACTGTGCCTTCAAACCCTCCTCACAAATGTCCCTGATCAACTGTTGAGGGCAGGTTGCCTATTAATACCCACTGTCCAATTAGCAGACATCCCCACCTCTTTACTTTTATTCTTATGGGGCACCACAAGCAACAGTTAAGTCAGTAGTAGCTCCAGTGCGCCACAGGCAATAATACATCAAGCTCTAAGGAGAAACCATGACCTGAAGCATTCCACATACCACTTGCACCCCCTCCACCCACACCTGGACCTCCCATTAGTCAACATTCCCACAATTAAAGGGGCACTGCACCTTCTACTTTTTTGGGTTATATTTGGAAACGTGCCTGCACCCCCTGCAGCAGTCTAATAGGATCCAGAATACAGTGCAGCAATGGATGCCTCAATCTAGCAGCCATTTAAATCCATTTCATTAGTAAGTGTAACCCCCTCTGTTTACTCGTATTTGTAGCCACCCGATTGCAAAGCATGCTCACTGTTCTAAAACAGTGCCGAAGTGCCAGTAAGCTCACCCATGGACGAATCTAGTCCATTGTAACAGAGTTCAGCTAAAAGCTGCTTGCGATAGCAGAAAGCAAGCTGAACTCTGAAAAGTATTTCATTTTAAAAATGAGCACCCTAACTTGTGTAAATCCTTGGTCTGAAAGTAGAGCCATGATATCAGGCATGCACATCACCTGCCAAAGGCCTGCTCAGCTCCTGTAGCTGGAAAGGGTCGCAAAGACAAAGAAATCCTGTACAATAACTCAGATGCTTCACCATCCACCCAACTGAAATGAGAGAGTCTCCAGATTAAATACCAAATTCCATTACTTACACTGCATCCCAAAAAGCAGTTCAGCGCAGTCCATAAATACAGGGAATCTGGAAAAGCCCTGCAAAATTGCTCGCTTACAGATAGCCAGACAGGCAGCCAAACACATTCCCTGTACTAAAGGCTCTGTCAGGCACCCCGATTACAGTCCAAATTGCCATTCAATGGGATCTTCAGAGACTTTTACGCAAAGCTGTACTCATCCCAACTGACCCCCCCCCCCGACCCATCCATCCTTCCTCTCCAAACTCACCAAGGCCTAGTGAGAATCCTAACAGCCCAATTACAATCCAAGAGATCAAATCCACAAGTCAAGGCCCTACTTACACACCCAGGACCAATGGGAATTTTACCAACATGAACAATTCCAAAAGGCAGCGCTCTCAAACGAACAAGACTGACTGCACACAACACAACCATTGTTGGATTTATTAGTCACCGCTTTGTGGGAGCTCCTAGCACCTCGGCAGAATGCATTCAAGGGGCGTGATACTGCATGCAGCTCAATATCCTACTATTATCTTACAGTTGTGGAAGAGGAGATAAAGAACAGAGGAATCTCCATCTTCTTCCACAACTGTAAGATACTTGTAACAAATAATGAATTTGTACAAAATTGTTCAGACGTGTTATGTGTCAAGAATGATTTATTTATTCTTAAATATTAGGATATTGAGCTAATGCAGTAATAAGCTATAATTATGCACTGTTAATATTTATTTGCAGTAAGGCTCTGATGTAAAGTATGATGCATCTCTAGTGTCCTAGGAGAACCGCTTAATAAAATTTCATTTTCAGACCTTTATTTTTGAGTGGATAACATGTGTTCAGCTCTGACATCTTAGTCTCCTATTCTCCATAAGAATTTGTCCCCCGCCTTCTCTCTCACCCCCACTGAATTTAATACAATGTCATGATTTGTAAAGTATGTTCATGATAGGGTAATCACCATGTGATGTCACACTCGTGTTTGTATTTAAATGGAGTTTGTATGGTTTTGTATCACGCCCCCTTGAAGGCATTCTGCCGAGGCGCTAGGGGCTCCCACAAAGCGGTGACCAATAAATCCAACAATGATTGTTAAGTGCTGTGTGTAGTCAGTCTTGTTCCTTTGAGAGCGCTACCTTTTGGAATTGTTCATTGTGTTACAGGTTTTGACTACCTTGGTTGCGAACCCCTCCGTGCATGAGCGCAGTATTTTTGCCCTTTGGAACTCAGTTTTACTAACTCTGTAAGGAACTACTCAGTGGCAGATTGCTGGAGGTCTTAAGATGGGAGTTAGGGAGCATGGTCAGCTTCCCCTTGTCCAAGACCCTCACAACATGTCTACTGAAACCAGGCATGGATAACCAACGGCTTAACCACCACCCCATTTCTCTGCTCAGTGTTGATGCTAAAATTTTGGCCAAACTCCTAGCACTCACAGCAAGCCCCAATCCCATACCTTATAGACCGCCACCAGATCAGTTTCCTTAAGGGCCATATGGCCATGGACAATCTCACGGTACTTTTCAATGCTATACCAGTTGGCAGACTGCAGCAGGAACCCCCCCCCCTTGCCTCCAGAGCACAGACAATGAGAAGGCATTTGACCATTTAGTGGCATTACCTATACCAAGCCATGGCAGGTATAGGAACTGGCACCTCCTTCATACAGCGAGAGTCCGGCTACTATATACCAATAATGCTGCTGGCATTCTCAAAGGCTTGGTCTCCCATCCCTCCCCTCTTGCCAGAGAACATGGCCAGTTTGCCCTCTATCCCTGCACCTCTTTCTCCTAGCTAATAAACCACTCCTACCGAGAAGACAAATAGAGGCCATTTAAGGCATTTAAATAGGTAGGGCCTCGTTGAAGACACTGGCATATGCGTATTACCTCACTCTCGCCAACCCTGAAGTATCACTGCCCATGTGATGCACCTGCTAGACTCTTACCACCCTCTCAGGATTAAGGGCAAGGGGGGGGGGAGAAATGGAGGCCTTGCCACCAAACTGCACATGCCAAAATGCTCAGATTTCCAAATGGAACCTCAAATGGTCCCCCTCAAACATACCTTAGCATGACCATTATGCAGGACCTGTGGAAATCTGTGCATCTTAACCTGGACTCCCTTTCTGAAGGAGTTGGAGGTAGACAGCCACCACTGGAAAAAGCTCAACCTCACAGGGCAAAGTCTCAACATATAAAATGATGGCCATCCCAAAACACCTTTTTCACATAGACAACCTTCCAATACCCATCCCTCAAAAAAAAAAAAAAGTTCCACAAAATTGAGAAATTTTTCCTCTCCTTCCTCTATGAAGGAGCTAAGCCTTGCTTTTCACTCGCAAAGCTGCCAGCACCATGGGGCAGAGGGCTGAGGCACTAGACGCCTTGACTCAAGCCATGCTGGCAACCCAGATTCAGGAGCAGACTCTGGTCATTGGGGGTCAGAGGGGAAGGAAAGGATCAAGTGTCCGGAAGACAGCTCTCCTTTCCTGGGAGCGAGGGAGGGAGGTAGCAGATCCCACTGTCTGGCAACTCCAAGTGGTGCAGCAGCAGTCTGGATCTCCAGTAATGGGACTGGTTACAGCAATGCTCTTGTGAACATGTCTCACGCTGGTGCGCATTGCACAGCAGAGTCAATGGGAGTGAGATAGAAGAGTGGAAAAACCCCAGTCGCCTGGTAGGCGAAGGAGAGTCCAGTGGGACAGCCCCCACACACAGTTCCAGGTTCTGCCAGCAGACGTTTAGCTCTCCCTCCGCTCCCCAGTCGCTCTACTAGATTCTAGATAGAGCACTAGGAGGAGTCAGCGGTCCCATCCCAGAGGGCTCAGAGCCGGGGGTTGGGTGGCCGGAAGAGACGAAGATGAGATGGGCCCCAAGTAAGGAGTCAGTCGGACAGCTTCATGACTGCAGGAGAAAGGCTGCACCCGAGACACACTGGAGAGAGGCCAGGAGTCCAGTGAGTAAGGAGCACAAAGTTCACAAAAGAAAAAAAAAAAAAAATTAGCACTTGAAGTGAAAAGTCTGGAGCCTTCCCTGGCTGTGGACATACTCCCAGGCTGCAGGATTTAAACAAGTAGTTTCATGGCTGCTGCCCCAGTCACACTTCTCCGCTCTGGCTTCTTTTGGAATGGGCCAGCAACCCCCTGCTCATGGGCCCCAACCCCCACTGTGCATCATACCATGCCTACACAGTCCATCTCTCATGGCATTATTCACCTCAGCCACATGGAAAACCCTAACTTACAGAGCACACATGGGAGATTAATCACTTGGAAGTGTGGGAACCCCTCCAGACAACCCATGTATCTCTACTATAGAGCACTCATACTTGCACTGGCATACCTGGGCAACTCAAGGGATGCCATCAGCGGGCCATCTGCTAAATCCAGATTCCCAGTCTATAGATACCCTCCAGAATCAACAAATGAGCTTCCTAGATGCGACTTCTGGAGGTACCTACAGAGCCAACAAGCCACTGGTCAGAGGCTGAAGAAAGACAGTGCATCAAAACAAGGTGCCCTCACTGAGGCACTTGAGTGATGGACAAGACATCCCCACAGGCTAGGCAGAGCCATCTATATTCATGTTTTTGTGCCTCAAGACACCCCTGTTCTGAAACAGAAAGGTGACTGAAAAAGTTGCAAATAAATCCTCAGATGAGAACTGAATCCATTTAGTGGAAAATGCACAGAAGGGTTTTAGGGACACCTGGTACCACCCGATACAGAAACATTTTCCATAAGTGGTACAGAACCCCCGTCATGTTGAAGATGACTCTTGTGCCTTCAGACCTATTCTGGTCACGTTCATAATGCCTAAGATACATTACATTTCCTCTGGTCCTGTCCTATTCAGGGTACTGGTCCCAGGTCATACAGTACTGTGGGAACACCTTGGATACACTCCTCCTCACAGCAGACCACAGGGATTCCAGGGAACACCTCAGCCATGCACACTTAATGCAGGAAAGGACGGGCTGCTTTCCTGCAGCCCTAGAAGCCAAGCTACAGCTCCTCAGGCGGAGAACTGAAGCCTCTCCCACTTTACAGGGATGGCTGGTTGCATTATATAAAATTAGCTGGGCATCAGAGAATGTCATCTCCACAGCCAATCTTCAGATTGCATGGGATTCGTGCCCCCTTCCTCAGCACCTACCAAGAAGTACACTGGCCAGGTAGGGACAATTCATCTCCCTCTTTTAGAATACAGGAGAAGCCCTCTGCAATCATAGTTGCAACTAGTTATAGTATATGATTATGTATCAAACAAAATCTGTGGCTGCTCAAATGATGTGTGCATGTTCCAAAAGTTGTGCACTTTCCTTAATGGATAGTCATCAGCAGCTCTGCTCCTTGCCACCTTACTGGACGAAACAAACAAACAAACAAACAAACAAACAAACAAACAAACAAACAAACAAACAAACAAACAAACAAACAAACAAACAAACAAACAAACAAACAAACAAACAAACAAACAAACAAACAAACAAACCACACACACACACACACACACCGCCACTTACTGAGACAGTTTGGACATGGATTGCCTTAGTCAGCCCTATGTTTCCAAACTGTAACAATTTTAACCCCCCCCCCCAAAAAAAAAAATAAGTACTTTGTGGTATTTGCAGTTATTTTCTCCCTGGTTCCCCACCCTTGTTTCGGGCACGCACATGCCATGGGTTGAGACACCCTCCTTTCATGTCACAATTCTCTGCCTACGTCACCACCGGCCCTTCACCCGGTGAGGGCGGGACTATGGGAGGGTGACCACCTCCCCCAGGAGAGGAGAGTTGCTGTAAGGCCGCTCAATCCCGCTCCACCCCCCCCACTCTGGCTCCCCAGCGACCCAAACCCAGGTCACCGCCATAGCGCAAAGCAAGGCTTCCAGCGCCTCAGTCCTCTGCGCTACCAGGCCAGTTTTTTTTTTTTTTTTTTTTCCTCCTTCATCAAGTTCTGCCACAGAGCTTTAAAAGCTCAAACTACAACTTGACTACACCAACGAACTCCGCAGCAGACAGAAGTCACGACTGGAATGGGACTACAATGAAAGACTTCAGGCTTCGTGTCCAACAACTGGGAGCGCCGAACACCAAGTATGAAGCCATGTGAAACTTAAATGTCCAGAAATAAACAGTTACACAGCAGATCTTCAAGGGGATCGCTCATCAGGTCACACCACAGGAACTTCACTAGTGAAGCAGGATCCACACGGAAGATTTTCAGTAGTACAACTGGGGCCGCCCACACCATCTACATCAGCGGACATCATCCACCCTATAAAAGGCGCGAGCAGCCCTACTCCCTTCTCAGTTCCTTCCCCCAGAGACAAAGGGAGCATAGCTCTAGCCACGGAGGCTGGAGAGAGACAGAGAGACAGACAAAGATGCCCAGGTCAATATGAAAGGCTGGATACACCAGACAGCCAGTTCCAGAACAAGAGCAAGTTCCAAAGAGGGCATATGTTATTCCACTTCACAAAAGTGGGAGCAGGGCAGAAGAAGGAAACTACAGACCTGTTAGTTAGTTTAACCTCAGTGATAGGAAAAATGATGAAATCACTTCTGAAAGAAACTGTTGAATACCTAGAGGCCACAGGGGCACAGGACCCAAGGCAGCATGGACTCATAGCGGGAAGGTCACGTCAGACGAATCCAACAGATTTCTTTGGTGGGTGACCAAAGTAGTAGATCAGAGAGGGGCTGTAGACATGGCCTACCTAGACTTTAGCAAGGCATCTGACATCGTCCCACACAAAAGATTAATATACGTTAGCCAGCCTTGGAGTGGGTCCCCAAGATGGAAGCCTGGGTAAAGAACTGGCTGGAGAACAGGATACAGAAGGGATGTAGTAAACTGAGTCCACTCTAAAGAAAGGGAGGTTACTAGTGGGATACCGCAAGGTTTAGTACTAGGACCGGTCCTCTTCAATGTCTTTATAAGCGACACTGCAGAGGAACTGGGAGGAAAAGTATGTCTCTTTACAGATCTTTGTGTCGTCTGCAACAGAGTTGCTATACAAGGTGGGGTGGAAAGGATGCAAAGGGACTTGGCAAGGTTAAAGGAATAGTCAAATGTATGGCAGCTTAGATTCAATGCTAAGAAGTGCAAAGTAATGCACCTTGGAAACAAAAACCCAGGGGGAAAGAGTACACAATGGGGGTGAGATACTAACAACAAAAATGGAAGGGGACCTGGGGGGTAGTCATATCAGATGACCTAAAGGAGGGCAAGCAATGTGAGAGGGCAGTAAAGAGAGCTGGGGGGTACTGGGATGCATAGGGAGAGGCATCACCAGTAGAAAACAGGAAGTTGTTATCCCCCTGTACAGACAGCTAGTGAGTAGTAGTAAAAACCTTTAATTTTTATTAAGGAAAGTTGTTGACATTAATACATCATTAGGACAAAGTCCTGTTTGCAAGATGCTCCTGTTGTATAAAATGTTACAGTTAGTACAATCATGTAATGTACAAAAAATCATAACCAGTCAATTCACAAACATTACAAAAAGTTTATAAGAAATCATATTTACACTGCAAACGATTTGACAGTATGGCATATGTTACCCATCCCTAAGTTTGTTTTAAATTTCCAATATCTAACCATAGCAGTCACACCTAGTACTCAATTCCAACTTTAGGCTTGATGAAAATGCTTTCACATCTTTACTTTTTTTTTTTTTTATATTTACTACCAATTTTAACATATTTCATGTTCTATCTACGATCACTGGAAAACGCATATTACTATGTGTTTTTTAGTCTGGGGAAAGCATAATTTCTTAAATTTATATTTCACAAATTATGAACATATATTTTCATTTCCAATTTGTCACTTAGATACTCTGGCTGTTTTTGATTTATGACTTTGTAAATTTGCGATGCCCATGTAATCTGCCTTTTGGCTTCCTGAGAGAGCCAACCTAATTCCTCTAATAATTCACAATGATGCACTTTATAATCCTCTCTCAATATGAATCTAGCCATTCTATTATACATTGAATCAATTTTTTGTAAAAGACCTTTTGATGCCAGGCCATACACATGGTTACCGTACTCAAGTATAGGTAAAAAGTTGATTTTAGTTTCCCTTATTGTTTTATTGATACAAAAGCTGGTCAGTCTAAAAACTCCCAGCCTTTTAATTTACCTTTAATATTGAATCTAATATGTGTTTATCAAATTTTAAAGCATCAATCCATACCCCCAAATATCTATATTCCAATACTTGTTCTAATACTTCATTTTGTAATGTTTTTATATTTTTTTCCTTACTTCTATTCAGCCTTTGATTAGTTTTACCAAACAACCATAAGTTTTGTTTTTTTACTATTAACCATTAATCCTGATTCAGTCAACCATGTACATAGTCTGGTAAAGTCTGCCTGCAATTTATGTTCCAATACTCCAGGTGTACGTCCATCTGCAATCAACAAAGTGTCATCTGCATAGAGACTTATGCTTGAGCATTTTATTACATCTACTAGATTATTTATATAAAATCAGGAACAATGATGGCCCCAAAATGGAGCCTTGGGGGACTCCTCTCAATACAGATATTTTACTGGATAGGACCCCATTTATATTAACTTGCTGTTTTCTATTTTCTAAATAAGATGTAAACCAATTATATGTTTCCTTAGTTAAGACCTCATCTGGAGTACTGTGTGCAATTCTGGAGATCCAATCTCCACAAAGACAGACAGGCAGAATGGAGACAGTCCAGAGAAAGCCACCTAAAATGGTACAGGGTCTGCACCAGTAGACATATGAAGAGAGATTTAAGGAGCTTAATACAGTGCTTTCAGAAAGTATTCACCCCCTTTGGATTTTAAACACATTTTGTGATGTTGCAAACTCAAATTAACACATTTATATGGGATTTTGTCACGTATCTACACAAATTATAATGTCAAAGTGGAATGAAACTTCTGGCATTTTTTGTACATGTAATTTAAAATAAAAACTTGAAATTCTTAATTTAAGTATTCACCCCCTTTGCTATGACACTCCAAATTGAGCTCAGGTGCATCCAATTTCCTTGAGAGATCACTCAAACTTGAATGGAGTCCACCTGTGGTCAGTTGAAATGGTTGACACGATTTCAGAGGAAATACACCTGTCTATATAAGGTCCCAGTGTTGACTGTGTATGTCAGAGCAGAAACTACCATGAACACCAAGGAGCTGTCAGTAGAACTCCATGATAGAATTGTGAGGAGGCACAGATCTGGGGAGGGGTATAAAAACATTTCTAGGATGTTGAAAGTTCCCAGGAGCACAGTCAAGTCCATCATTAGGAAATGGAAACATTACGGAACCACCCAGACTCTTCCTAGGGCAGGCCATCCTCCCAAACTGAGCAACCGGGCAAGAAGGTCTTTGGTCAGGGAAGTGACCAAGAACCCAATGACCACCCTGACAGAACTAGAGTTCCATGGCTGAAATGGGAGAACCTGTCCAAAGGACAACAATCTCTGCAGCACTCCACAGATGTAGCCTCTATGGGAGAGTGGCTAGACAGAAGCCACTCCTGAGAAAAGGCCACATAATAGCATGCCTGGAGTTTGCAAGAAGGCATGTGGCAGACTGACCACGTGGCAAAAGATTCTCTAATCTGGTGAAAAAAAAAATTGAACTCTTTGGGAATGCAAAGCGCTATGCCTGGTGCAAACCAAACACAGCTCATCACCCGTGTCACACCATCCCTACCATGAAGCACGGTGGTGGCAGCATCATTTTATGGGGATGCTTTTTAGTGGCAGGGACTGGGGCACTTGTCAGGATAGAGGGAACAATGAATGGAGCCAAATACAGGTACATCCTTGAGGAGAACCTGCATCAGTCTGCAATAGACCTTGGACTGGGGCGAAGATTTACGTTCCAACAGGACAACGACCCCAAGCATACAGCCAAACCAACAATGGAGTGGCGACAGAACAAGAAGGTGAATGTCCTTGAGTGGCCCAGCCAAAGCACAGACTTGAATCCCATTGAAAATCTGTGGAAAGACTTAAAGATTGCGGTTCACCAACACTCCCCATCCAACTTGACAGAGCTTGAGCAAATCTGCAAGGAAGAATGGGCGAAGATCCCCAAATCCAGATGTGCAAAGCTGATAGACATACCCAAGAAGACTCAAAGCTGTAACTGCTGCCAAAGGCGCTTCTACAAAGTACTGACTCAGGGGGGTAAATACTTAAGTAAACAAGCTATTTCAGTTTTTAATGTTTCATAAATACAGGTTACTCACCTGTAACAGGAGTTCTAGGAATGGATATGTTCATCCACACTGTCTGGCAGGTGTCCTTGCCGCTTTAAATCTCACCGGAAGGTCTTCAAGCTGGCTCCTCCCACCCACCCGGGTGGTAAAACTCTCGGCTCCGCCCCATGATGCCAGATCTGGCCCGCTGGAAGCTCAGGTTGTACGTCGAAGCCGGGGAGGTTGGGTGGATCGTGTGGATGAACAACATATACCATTCCTAGAACTCCTGTTACAGGTGAGTAACCTGTATTTCTAGGGACATGGATATGTTGTTCATCCAGACTGTCTGGCAGACTCCTAGCAGTTCTCCGGGAGGAGGGAGGCAAGGCGCACACCCCCGATACTTACTTGGGAAAGAGAGACTGGAGAACTGAGGCCCCAAAACCAGCATCCTGGCGTGACTCGAGGTCGATGTGGTAGTGGGTAATGAAGGTATGTGTCGACTTCCAGGTAGCAGCCCTGCAGATATCCTGGATAGGGACGTCCCTGGAAGCAGCTACCGATGCAGCAGTATGGCGGGTAGAATGAGCTCTTATCCCTCTGGGAGGCTCCATGCCCGCCAACCTGTAGCACAGCTCTATGCAGGAGGTGATCCACCTGCCTATCGTCCGCTTTGCTGCATGTCTGCCAGGTGCGGCTTCAGCGTAGGTGACAAACAGCTGGCGAACCTCTCCCCGAATTTTAGCCGTCCGCTCCTTATAATAAGCGAGTGCTCGTCTAGGGTCCAAAGTATGGAGCCTATACTCTGCCTCCGAGGTGTGACTGGGGTAGACCACCGGCAGAGTCAACACCTGGTTAAGGTGAAACCCTGCCACCACCCTTCGGAGGAACTCGGTGGGGTGCAGGACAACCTTGTCCCTGTGGAAGACCAGGTAGGAGGCTCGGCGGAAAGCACAGGAGCTCTCCCATCCTTCTGGCCGATGTGATAGCCACCAAGAAGGCGGTCTTCCACGAAAGGTGTGAAAGATCACACCTGTGCATTGGTTCGAATGGCTTGCCCATGAGCTTGGCCAATACCAGCAGTAGATCCCACGGAGGTGGAGGTTCTCGCACCGGAGGGGAAATGTGGTCAAGGCCTTTGAAAAAGTGCCCGACCACCTTCTCCTGTGCCACCGACAGCTTGCCAGCCCGCGCCCGGTAAGCAGAGATGGCTGCCAGGTGCACCTTAAGGGCCGTCGACCGAAGTCCTTGCTGAGAAAGGGACCACAGGTAGTCCAGAATGCTAGCCAAGGGGCAGTTGGAAGGGTCCAAGCCCTTCCCATGACACCAAATGGAAAACCTCTTCCATTTGAAGGCATAGCATTTTCTGGTCGACTCCTTACGGGACGCCTCAACGACGTTGAGGACCTCGTCTGAAAGACCCAAGGCCTGGAACTCTAGCCGCTCAGGAACCAGGCCGTCAGGTGAAGGGATTGAAGGTCCGGATGGAATACCTTCCCCTGATTGACTGAGATCAGGTCCGGGCAGGCAGGAAGCCGCCTCGGGAGCCTGGAGCCAAGGCTGAGGAGATCTGGATACCAGAACTGGCGGGGCCAGTCTGAGGCTACCAGAATCACCTGCACCTTGTCCCTCCTCGCCTTGAGAAGCACCTTGTGGATCAAGGGAAATGGGGGAAAGGTGTAGAAGAGGCCCAGGGTCCACAGCCTCGAGAAGGCATCCCCCTGCAGCGAGCCCTGCTGAGGGGGGCGGGCATGGAACACACTCAGCTTCGCATTCTCCCTTGAGGAAAACAGGTCCACCTCTGGGGTGCCCCAGTGGGAGAAGAGATTTTGTACTACCTCTGGCAGGAGAGACCACTCGTGAGACGCAGCCCCTATCCGGCTTAGGGCATCGGCCAGGGTGTTGGAGGCTCCTGCCACGTGAATGGCTAGGAGATCCGCCTCCAGGCTGCGCACTAGGGACCAAATGCGGAGAGCTTTTCCTTGCATAACAGCAGGGAGCGCGTCCCGCCCTGGCGGTTCAGATAGTACGTGGTCGAGGTATTGTCCGTCTGGACCTGAACCACTTGACCCCGTAGAAACGGAGCGAAGGCGGTGAGAGCTAGATGGACCACTCGGAGCTCCAGCAGGTTGATGTGGCATCGGGACTCCCGAGGGGACCAGATGCCGTGTGCTCGGTGTTCCCCCAGATGGGCACCCCAACCCATCAGAGATGCATCGGTCGAGAGAGAGACCGTCGGCTCGGTGTGGACGAACAAGATACCCTCCTGCAGATGTGCTGGAACGATCCACCATTGGAGAGCGTTCCACATCTCCTGGGTCACTGTCACGGGCCGGTCCAATGGATCGCGGTGTTGTGACCATTTGCTGGCCAGTCCCCACTGAAGGGGACGCATGTACCAATGGGCCCAACAGATCACGCAGGTGCAGGCCGCCATGAGACCCAGGAGGCGCAGGAAGTCCCGGGCAGGGCGCAATTGCCCAACCAGAAATGATTGGGCAAAGGAGGAAGGAACCTCGGCCCTGTCCGCCGGGAGCCGTGCTCTGGCTCGCAGAGAGTCGAGCTCTGCCCTGATGAACAGAATCACCTGCTTTGGCACGAGTTCCGACTTGGCCTCATTGATGAGGAGGCCAACCTGAGAGCAAACCGGGAGGGCCAGATCTCTGGACCGCTCCACCTCCTGTCTGGGGGGGGCTGCTATCAGCCAATCATCCAGGTAAGGGTACACCCGGACCCCTCGGCGCGGCAGGAATGCTGTCACCACTGCCATGCATTTGGTGAAGACCCTGGGAGCTAGGGAGAGGCCGAAGGGCATGGCTCGGAACTCGTAAAGGGATCCCTCCGCTCTGAAGCGGATGAATCTTTGATGGGATGGACAGATTGGGACATGAAATAACACGTCCTGGAGGTCCAGGGAGCAGAACCACACGCCTCGTTCCAAGGATGGGAAAATCTGAGCCAGAGTGACCATCCTGAAGGTTCTAGACCTTAGGAACTTGTTCAGGTCATGCAGGTCGAGAATGGGGGCGCCAGCTCCCCTGTCTGTTTTAGGACCAGGAAGTACCTGGACACAAACCCTGGGTCTGAAGGAGGATCCGCCACTTTCCTGATTACCTCTTTTGAGGAGCAGGGCAATGTCGGCCCAGCGGGCCAACAGCGAGGCTGCGGACCCCGTGGCCCCCCGAGGGGTGACAGCTCGAAAAGGCGGAACCTGCTCGAACTCCAGAGGCAGGCCTTTTCCTACCACCTCCAACACCCAGCTGTCCGTGGTGATAGAGGACCAGGCGGAAAGGAAGTGGTGAAGACGTCCCCCCCATGGGGGGAACCCCGGGGGAGGGAGTGACGAGGTTGGGGGCGGCACCCCTCAACCCATCACTGGGCAGGCTTGGAGGAAGGACCGGCCAAGGGACCTCCCGGGCCTTTACCTCCTTGCTTCCTGTTGGAGGAAGCCATCGGCTTGGGTTTGGGACGCCAAGCGCCAGCCTGCTGGCCCTGTTGCTGGTGCTGCTGGACCGGTCGAGGAGCAGGGAATGAAGGACGAAAGGACTTCTGCTGCTGACGGGGCGGCCTTTGTCCCTCTGGGTGGAGGTGACCGAGTCCAGAGCAGCACTGGACTTTTCGATCCGCTGGAGGTGTCCCTCCACACCAGGGCTGAAGAGGTCAGTCCCCAAGAAGGGGACGTCTGCCAACTTTTGCTGGGTATCCGCCGTGAAAGTGGATATCCTCAGCCACGCCCTGCGTCGCATGGCCACCGCGACCGCTACTGACCTGGCACAGGAATCACTTATGTCCAGAGCAGTCTGGAGCTGCTGCTTCACCACCGCCCTGCCCTGGTCCCGCACCTGGCGGACCGTGGTCTGCAGGTCAGGCGGGAGATGAGGAACAACCTCATCCAGGGAGCCCAAGAGGGCGTGGGAGAAGTGTGCCATCAGCACTGCCGAGCTGGCCTGTCGTAGGCAGAGGGAGGACGCAGCATACACCTTGCACCCAGCAAAGTCCAGCTTTTTGGATTCCTTGTCGGGGGGCTTGTCCACGTCCCGAGCGTTACCAGAACGCCGGAAAACTTAGTTGGTGACTAACCCCACCGCAGAGGGGTGTTCCGAGAAACCGGGCAAAGAGCCGGTAGGGACCGCATACTTCCTGGCCATCCTGGCCGAAGGCGCTGGACAGGAAGCAGGCCACTGCCAAAGCTCCAAGGCTGGGCCGACATTGGCCTCAGCCACCGGAAAGACCTCCATAGGAGAATCCCCTCTGTCCAGAATCTCCATCAGGGGATACTTGGCCTGTCTGGACACGGGCTTGAGCTGCATCCCAGTGGACTTAGATGAGCCGAAGCAGACCCAAGAAGGACGATGGGCTGTCGTCCACTGACTGGCCCCCAGAGGACTCCAGATCACACTGCCTGGAGAACAAGGAGGAATCATCGTCAGATTCCGAAGAGTCTGCGAAGAGCTGCCTCGGCCTGAGCCAGCCTCCACCTGCCGAGGACGGTCAGGAGTGAGGGTGACAGACAACCTGTGGGGCAGGCCATGACCTGACCGAGAACTCTTGGTCGGTGCCCCCCGACTTCGGTTGTGGAGGCGGAGGTTCCACCACAATCGGTGGACCAGCTGGTTTCGGCTTAGCAACCGGCCCTGGGGCGGGCAACTCGACTGGAACAAGTGGTTGCTTCGGCCGTTCCGGCGACAGCCACTTGATGGCCGGGGTCTTAGTCGGGGTCGGCTTAGGCCCAGATAGCAGCAACTGCTGCCACATCAAATCCTCGTAGCACCAGCGCAGCTTGCGTCAAAGCCTCTCCGAGGAGGACGACGAGGAAGAGCGGCGTCGCCGCTTACTTCAGTAACGAGACAGAGTCTGCTGATGTTGGCAGGAATGGCTGGACCGAGAGGAGGTCCGCGACCGAGACCCCCGGGGGGGACCGAGGGTGGGTCTGGGAAGGGGCGGGGGATACCCACTCCTCCCTCGGCTCCTGAACTTTAACCGGGGACTGCGGTCCCGAAGGAGCCGGCAGATCCTCTGTATCCACCGGGAGAACCGGTGAAGTAGGTTTGTCGGCTTCTCCAGTCGACAGCCCGTCTAACGGATCGAGAAAAATCGACTTCGTCAACGGGAGTCTCGGCAGGCTGGCTTGACGGGGGCACTGCGAAGCCAGCGGCCTCAGCCGCAACCTCGACCTAAGACAGTCGGCTACCTGAGGAGGGGGACCTTTCCCGCTCCCAGGAATGCCGACGGTGGGACTTACCTTTTGAGACTCTTTTCTTGGGCCAAGAAGAATGTCCCGAAGGCCCCTCTCCCTTCGTGGAAAGGGACTGACAAAGCTCCTTGAACGAAGCTGTATAAGAGGAACTCAGAGCGGGATATATGCTGTGGCCGAGGAAGAAGAAGATGCGGCCTGGGCCGCTTCCTTCTCGAGGGCGATCATCTGCTCGAGCTGCTCAGCCGAGCCAGCTGCCGGACACCGCCCAACGAGCCTCTTTGGATTTCACTGGCGGAAAAAAGTTTCTCTGGGCGCCCGAGCTTCAAACGGGCAGCGTGATCGTCCAGAACATTGGCAGAAAAGGAACGGCACAACTCGCAAGCCTGCAGGTCATGATCTAGGCCTAAGCAGTAGACGCACGTGGAGTGCGGATCTGTCCTAGACATTTTCTGCCCGCAAGGGCACCGCAGAAAGCCGGGAACAGATTTGTCCATCGCAGACGTGAGGGGAAAAAGACTGAAGTTTGAAAAACTTCAAAAATCAATTTCGGACAAACTGAAGAATTAGGATCCAGTCTTGAACGCAGAGCACTAAGGAGGGAACCTGAGCTTCCAAGCAGTAAGGAAGATCTGGCATCATGGGGCGGAGCCGAGAGTTTTACCACCCGGGTGGGTGGGAGGAGCCAGCTTGAAGACCTTCCGGCAAGAATTAAAGCGGCAAGGATACCTGCCAGACAGTGTGGATGAACAACATATCCACGTCCCTAGAAATTTTTGTTACACAATAAAAATATTTGCCCCTTTCAATTGCTGAGCATGCTGTGTGAATCAAGGGGGAAAAATAATTTCAATGCATTAAAAAATTCTGGTAGTAACACAACAAAATGTGAAAATCCAAGGGTAGTGAATACTTTCTGAAGGCACTGTATGTATAGCCTCGAAGAAAGGGTGGAAGGGCGCACATGATAGAAACTTTCAAATACATCAAAGGTCCAAGAGGGAAGCATCTTTCAGAAAGAGAGATGTGCAATAACAAGGGGGCACAACTTGAAGACAGAGGGGGGATGGCTCAGAGATAATGTGAGGAAGTATTTTTTCATGGACAGGGTTATGGTTATGGATGCATGGAACGGCCTTCCTGAGTAGGTTGTGGAGTTAAAAACTGGTGGAATTGAAGAATGCATGGGACAGTCAAAAGGCAATTCTAGGGGTGGGGGAAGGAAGAAGTAGGCTGTTGATTAACTAGGATCTGCAGCTTATCCATTAGGTAGGGAAATGGGCAGACTGGGTGGGCCAAGTGGTCCTTATCTGCTGTCAGATTCGGTTTCTATTCATGTGATGTCTCCCGATATGGCTGTGTCTCTTTTTTTTTTTTTTTGAATAAACTGTTCTTCTGCACGGGAATCACATTCTACAGACTTGCCAAGAGTCACAAAATCCATTTTTTCCCTTACAGCTTCTCCTAGCAAGCTAAATCGCTCAAGCGATCAGGTACTTGCCAGTGTGTATTGTTAAGCAGATGTACTTGATCACCAGTGCCAACAGCATAGCCTGAATGCATTTATCACCTCATTAGTTGTAAATTACCTTGCTATGGCAGAGAGTACAAAGGAGACAGCATCAGAGGTAAGATTTTATTACTTGCTCTGGTTTGTGTTTCAGTGTATATCTCTTGCTCTCCAACAGCATGTCAAAGCGGCAGCACTCCTGAGAACACAGCAACACAAAAGAAAAAAATACAGCTGCAAGTTCAACAAGAGCTGGTCCAGAGAACTCAGCCGGCTTTTGAAAAGTGACAGGAGAAGACACGTTTGCCTTCTGCAGACTTTGCAATTCACACTTTAGTGTTAACTGGGAGTAAGAATGATGCTGCTCGTCACATGAGCACAAATGCTCGTAAATTACAGTGTTCTGCCAACAGCAAGACTCCCAAGTGGACAGCTATTTTTCTAAGTAGCACTGCAGACCCTGCAACAAAAGCTGAAGTGTTCACAAACTATTTCGGAGCATAACCTGCCCTTTCTAACTGTAGACCACTTTTCCCAACTTTGCAAGGTTATGTTCCCCGACTGACATAAAAAAAAAAAAAATCATCTTGCAGGAGATCAAAGGCTACACATATTAAAGCATGCCATTTCACCAAAACTTGATGACCATGTCAGTGAACTGTGCAGGAATGAAAAATTCTCAGTTTTAACTGATGAGAGCAATGACCATGGTGGTGACAAGCTCCTGACCATTTTAGTGCGTGTTGGACAGAAAACGAGAAGCAAATCAGCACATTTCTGGCTAGGCCTGTATGTAACATTGGGACAGGAGAAAATATTTTTTCACACACCAAAAGAAGTTTGTTAATCGTAATGTTCCGTGGTCCAACCTGGTTAGTTATAGTAGTGATAGGAAGAAGCAACTCTGCTTTCATGAAATCGGATAGCAACAACCCGATGTGTACAATTTAGGCTGCATCTGCCATCTAGCAAGCCTATGTTGCCAGTAAGGAGTAAAAGCACTTGGGACTGCCAGTAGAGGAACTCCCGATAGATGTATATTGGAAAAGAACAGTACAGTGAGCGAGTACCCAGAGTCCTGACACTGAACCACTAAAAATCCTTAAGCACTGCAGCAATAGATGGTTGTCTCTTCAAAACTGTGTTAACAGATTCCTTCATCACTGGCAGGCACTAAAAAGTTACTTTGCCAGCCATGATGAGGTTGAAAAGCCAGGTCGTGTACAAAGATGTGCCAAATTACTAGACAACCAAGAGATGGATCTTTACTACTAGTTCCTTTCATTTATTTTGACACCACTCAATGAATTCAACACCTTGCTCCAAAAGGATGAATCCATGATCGGATACCTTCAAACTGAGATGTCTCGCCTACCCAGAAACTTCATGGAAAAATATGTACAGGCCAAGGTGACTAAATTAGCTTCTGACATCACTCAAGTTCCATTCAACACTGCAGCAAACCAACTGCCTGATCACAAGCTAGCAGTTGGGATGCAAACCGGAGAGTACCTAGCAGAAAATAAGGTCACACCACAGCAGCCAAGGTCATTTTTAGCCATATATGCCTCTTCTACAGTAAAGTGACAAGCCTCAAAGAAGTTTTCATTTCATGACAACACACTGCAAACTCTGGGTTTTATAAATTCACAGCTAAAAGAAAACATTGAGCCACAATCTTTTCTGCAGCTGGCCAAGAAATTCAATACCTTCAAAGAGAAGCCTGCATTACATGAAGAAATCTTGGACTTTACCCCAACACCTCAGGAAAAGCTACCTCCCTACACTTCTAATGTGCCTCTTGATGCCTACTGGCTTTCCATGAACAGTTAACAGCACCAGGAACAAAAACCAGAAACACAGAATTTGATGGCAGATAAGGACCGCTTGGCCCACCCAGTCTGCCCACTTCCCTACCTAATGGATAAGCTGCAGATCCTAGTTAACCAGAAGCCTACTTCTTCCTACCCCCACCCCCTAGAACTGCCTTATTACTGTCCCATGCATGCTTGAATTCCACCACTGTTTTTGACTCCACCTCCTCCTTTGGAAGGCCAATCCATGCATCCACAACCATCTCTGTGAAAAAAATACTTCCTTAAATTACCTCCGAGCCACCCCCCCCTCTATCTTCAAATTGTGCCCCCTTGTTCTTGCACATCTCTTTTTTTGAAAGATACTACCCGCTTGGACTTTGTTGACTCCCCTGAGGTACAGTCGTGGCCAAAAATATTGGTGCCCTTGCACTTTTTTCCAATAACTCACAATTTCCTCTAAACATAAGTTGAAATTAACAATAGTATTTGGTCTCCACAATTCTTTATTTCTGTTAATATTATAGAACCTTTGTTTTTGATTCAGAATATATCCTTTTAAGTCAGAAAATGAAAAGAAATGGCATTGATAAAATTGACACCCTAGACTTAATGTTTGGTAGCAAAGCCTTTGGTCAAAATAACTGCAATCAACCGCTTCCTATTGCCATGGAGGAGCTTCCTGCACCTCTCTCTCTACTGGCAGTTTGGCCCACTCTTCTTGTGCAAACTGCTCAAGTTCTCGCAGATTTGAAGGGTGCCTTCTCCCAACTGCTGTTTTCAGATCTCTCCACAGGTTTTCAATGGGATTTAGATCTGGACTTATTGCTGGCCACTTCAGAACAGTCCAGCGTTTTGTCTTGAACCATTCCTGGGTGCTTTTTGAAGTGTGTTTGGGGTCATTGTCCTGCTGGAAGACCCATGACCTTTGACCGAGACCCAGCTTTCTGACACTGGATTCCACATTGAGCTCCAAAATGGCCTGGTAATCTCCAGATTTCATGATGCCATGCACACGTTCAAGGCACCCAATGCCAGAGGCAGCACAGCAACCCCAAAACATCACTGAACCTCCTCCATGTTTGACTGTAGGGAAGGTGTTCTTTTCTTTGAAGGCTTCATTTTGTTTTCTGTAAACATAGAGATGATGTGCTTAACCAAAAAGCTCTAATTTGGTCTCATTTGTCCACAGGACACTCTCCCAGAAGGATTTTGGCTTGTTCAGGTGTGTTTTGGCAAACTCCAGTTGGTCTCTCTCTCAGTAGTGGTGTCCTCCTGCACCTCCTACCATATAACCCCCTTTCATTGAGTTGGCAACGGATGGTGCAAGTTGAAACTGTCGTACCTCGTGTCTGAAGGTCAGCTTGAATCTGTTTGACAGTTGATAGAGGTGATTTCTCCACCATTCGGACAATCCTGCGCTGCAATCTTCAATCAAGTTCTCTCTTGCGGCCACGTCCAGGGAGGTTGCTACATTGCCATGGGCCTTAAGCTTCCTGATAACATTACGTACAGTGGAAACAGGAACATCAAGGTCTCTGGAGATTGGTTTGTAGCCTTGAGATTGTCCATGCTTGGCTGCAATCTTCTGTCTGACCTCCTCAGACAATTCTCTGGCTTTCTTTCTTTCCTCCATGCTCATTGCAGTACACACAGTGACACAAAAAACAGGAGAATAAGTCCTTTTCCCTATTCAAACTGAGTGAGTGATTTTTATATTGCAGGCACCTGCAACTCACCACAGGTGAGTTCAATTCCAAAGTGAAGGAGAATCACCTGCTTGAAATCCAATTATTTCTAGCTACTTCTAAAAGGTGCCAATAATTTTGTCTGGGCCATTTAAGGATTTCTGTGTGGAATAAGCTAAGACTCAGTAAATTTTTCTGCGTTTTGTGTTTTATTCCACTGCAAACCAAATAAATACATATGTGGATACCAAAATATTTATTTATTTATTTTAATTTCAACAATTTTCTGGAAGGAATGGTGCATTATTAGAAAAAACTGCAAGGGCACGAATATTTTTGGTCACGACAGTACTTGAAAGTTTCTATCATGTTCCCCCTCTCCCTCCTTTCCTCGAGGCTACACATATTAAGCTCCTTAAGTCTCTCTTCATATGTCTTCCAGTGCAGACCCTGCACCATTTTAGTTGCCCTCCTCTGGACAGCTTCCATCCTGTCTATGTCTTTGCAGAGATTGGGTCTCCAGAACTGCATGCAGTACTCCAGATGTGGTCTCACCAGCTGTCTGTACAGAGGGATAATAACCCTGTTTTCTACTGGTGATGCCTCTCCCTATGCATCCCAGTATCCCCCAGCCCTCCTTGCTGCCCTCTCACATTGCTTGCCCACCTTTAGGTCATCTGATATGACTACCCCCAGGTCCCTTTCCATTTTGTTGTTAGTATCTCACCCCATTGTGTACTCTTCCCCGGTTTTTGTTTCTCAGGTGCATTACCTTGCACTTCATAGCAGTGAATCTAAGCTGCCATACATTTGACCATTCCTCTAACCTGCTAAGTCCCTTCTCATCCTTTCCACCCCACCTTGTGCATCAACTCTGTTGCAGATCTTTGTGTCATCTGCAAAGAGACATACTTTTCCTTCCAGTTCCTCTGCAATGTAGCTTATAAAGACATTGAAGAGGACCGGTCCTAATACTGAACCCTGCGGTACCCCACTAGTAACCCCCCTTTCTTCAGAGTGGACTCCATTTACTATTACTCTCTGTGTCCTATTCTCCAGCCAATTCTTTACCCAGGCTGTCATCTTGGGACCCACTCCCAGGCTGGCTAACTTATATTAATCTTTTGTGTGGGACTGTGTTAAATGCCTTGCTAAAGTCTAGGTAGGCCATGTCCACAGCCCTCCCTGATCTACTACTTTGGTCACCCAGTCAAAGAAATCTATCAGATTTGTCTGGCATGACCTTCCCGCTGTGAATCCATGTTGCCTTGGGTCCTGTGCCCCTCTGGCCTCTAGGTACTCAACAATTCTTTCCTTCAGAAGTGATTCCATCATTTTCCCTACCACATAGGTTAAACTAACAGGTCTGTAGTTTCCTGCTTCTGCCTTACTCCCACTTGTGAAGGGGAAATCACATCTGCCCTCCTCCAGTCCTCGGGTACCACCCCATCCTCCCATGATTTGTTAAAGAGGGTAGTTAGTGGTGTCACTAGTTCTATCCTTAGTTCTTTTAGAATTCTGGGATGAATCCCATCAGGCCCCATTGCTTTGTCTACCTTCAGTTTTAAGAGTTCTTTCAGAACCCTTTCTTCTGTAAATGGGCTGGTATCAATTTCTGTATCCAGAGTGTTTCTACTGTTTGTTTTAGGTACCTCCCCCTCTTCCTTTGTAAATACTGAGCAAAAATATTTGTTTAGTATCTCTGCCTTTTCACAGTCACCCTCTGCCCACCCTCCCTCCCTCCCCTTTATTAAGCCTCACTATCCCTCCCTTGGTCTTCCTTCGCTCCCTGATGTACCTATAAAAGGTTTTATCCCCTTCTTAACTGAGTTGGCCATCTTTTCCTCGGTTTGGGCCTTTGCTGTTCTGATTGCCTTCCCAGCTTCCTTTGCTTTAACTGATACAGTTCTCTGTCCTGCTCCTTCTGTGATTCCTTGTGCTTCCTGAATGCTTTCTTTTCTCTTGAACCTTCCTGCCACTTCCTTTGAGAACCATAGTGGTTTCTTGCATCATTCGTTTGTTTATTTGCTTCACACAAAGGCTTGTTACCTCTGTGATGGCAGTTTTTATTATTCTCCATTGTTCTTCCACCCCTCCTTCCTGCCCATTTGCTAGTGCATTCCTTAGGCACTCACCCATTTTGGCAAAGTCAGCTCTCCTAAAGTCCAGTACTTTTGCCTTTGTATGGCTCGACTCTATTGCTGTGTTTATTGTGAACCACACTGTTCGGTAGTCGCTAGTTCCCAGAACTCTACCCACTTCTACATCTGTGATCCTCTCTTCATCTCCATTTGAGAGAACCAGGTCTAAGATTGCTCCCTCTCGAGTGGGCTCCAATACTAGTTGTCCAAGGCATGCCCCCTGTAGGGCACCTAGAATAACCCCACTCTGAAGTGGCTGCTGCAACTGCACTCCAGTTAACATCTGGCATATTCAGATCACCCATCAGCAATATCTCCCCTTTTTCTGCCATTCTAAGTATACTTTCTATCATTTCCTTGTCCATTTCCTCCCCCTGAGAAGGGGGTCTGTATACAACCCCTGTGCGGATTGTGGTGCCATTGCTGGTCTCCAAATTTACCCACAGTGCTTTTTCTCCTCCCAGTTTTCCCTTTTGTTCTGTTGCTTCGATTCCTTCCCTTATGTAAAGGGCTACTCCTCCTCCTTTTTTACCTTCCCTGTCTCTCCTGTAAATAGTGTATCCTGGTATGTTTACGTCCCAGTCATGGTTTTGTGTGTACCATGTTTCTGCGACTGCCACAATATCCAGATGTTCCTCCTCCATGAAGGCCACTAATTCAGGAAGCTTGTTACTCAGACTACGGGCATTGGTACTCATTGCTCTGCATTTTTTGATGGCTTTAAGTTCTGTTGCAGCATCCCCCACTGACCTTTCTACCTCGGTCTTTTTCTCATTTAGTACCCTGTTTTGTAGACATCTTTCTTCATGACTTCCAATGACATCGCCACCAAAATGGCTGCCTAATTCCAAGGCTCCTCCACTCACCACACCAAAAACAGACTCCACACAAAACTGAAATTACTAATATACCTAGAAATGACATCGGAGGACAGTGGAGGCAGAGCCCAAAGATCATCCTGGTCCAAACAGGCAAAATCAAAAAAGGATCACAGAAGATTGAGCCCCACAAGCTCAGCAGCTAGTGGCAGAGATTCACCGGCAAGTATGGCGGACCGAGATACGGAGACCGAAGTGGGATCCCTCTCCCACTCGCACTTCGAGACCCTGCTGGCTGAGATAAGAATCTTGCACCGAAAAACATGAATTCACTAAATTACACACGGACATACTGAGCCTGGATTAACGAGTGGGGTCGGCAGACAACAGGATTTCCACTGCAGAGAATGATCTCATCCACCTTTCTCAAGTGGTTGATTCACTGGTGCAACATCAGGAAAATCTTGCAGCAAAATACCTAGACCTTGAAGCATGATCCCGCAGGGGAAAATCTCCGAATTTATGGCCTTCCTGAAGAGGCAGAGAATGGGGATACGAGTTTTTATCCGATCTCCTCAGACATGTGTTAGACCTACCAGTGGCCGTGTTCAGAATTGAGCAGGCTCGTAAAGCCCTTGTGCCAAAGCCCTCCTCTGCATCAGCCAGACCCCGGTCAATCGTTGCAAAATTCTCCAGCTTTAAGGATAAGGAGCTCATCTTCCATACAGCTTGGCGACAAAAATGGGTGGATTACAACGGGACGTCTTCTGTTCGACCAGGATTATCCCCCACCCATACAGCAGCGGCATATGGCCTATGTGACCCCTTCTCCTCTGCTCTCGAGGCCTTGGGTGAAATTTCAAACCCCTATCCCTCCCGACAGAGTGCACTGGCAGTCAGGCTCAGAGCTCTATCACACCGTAGAGGAGGCAATTAAACTTTTTTATTTGGGGTGGGGGGGGGAGGCACTCCTTACCAGTGGAGGAAATTTGGAACAACCGTTCTTAACCCTCAAGCAGCATGACAATCAGCAACCCAGCACAATGCGAGGCAGAGGGGGCAGCGATCAGCTCCAGCAACTCTGCAGGACATCAAGATGCTATTGCAAGGATTCGCATGTTCCACATCTGCAGACCCACGAGGACTTGGGGACACTTGAATAACACTGTAGAAACTGAGTAAATGCAATACATTTTTTCTCTCAGCTGAAGCCGTGGCGATATGGAGTAGGACTCTGCACGTGGGCTAGAAGATGAATGTGGAACTTCCACTCAGAGCTTTGCAGGACACTACAGCTTAAGCTATTCCTTCTACCACTCCCCCCATTTACTGGCCTAATTAATAGGCACAGGAAGACACTGAATACCACAGGAAGAAAAACCTTGATTGATTTTTCATTTGTGCTTCATTGGAAATGTGGGGCTCCCTCCCCCCCTTGCTCTCATCTTTGTTGTTGGGACCATTGCACTTATTATGCCCAGGATGCTTTCATTTTTTACCGAACTTAACTGGCATGGGTGGCTTGGATACAGAAGTAGAGGAAAAAATTAAAGGGGGAGTTAAACCAAGCAGATTACCCATAAGAATTGAAATGTAACCTATATAAAAAAAGAATAATTCTTACAATGGATAGAAGGGGAGCAGTCTCATAATCTAAGCAATACTTGGATCACAAATGTTCAAATAAAAAACCCATTAATTTAATGTGGGAGGGGGATTGAAGAGTTCTAGATTTCATCCCACTGGCAGCTACTCTCGATATGGGTCGAGCTCAGTTTACATACTACTCTGGACCATGCAAGGAGCCTTCCTTCACCCAGATTGTGGGGAGGTTGCTGCACTTTGGTGCTGTGGATCCCCAACATGGGCTCCCCCATCTCAGCTGGATGACTATGTTGATAGGCCATACCACCTGGCCAGGACCGGCTTTCTATGGGCCTGGAGGGCGAGCAACATATTGCCCCCACCCGACTGCCTAAACCCCTCGGGCTATTAGGGAACACTTTAGCTTGTTCTACTTTTGGGGGTCACTATACATAGTTATAGGAGCAGATGGAGGTCGCGGCTTGTTCTCAGATCCTTCCTGTTGACTCCACAAGTTCTAAGAGTGTTATATAAATGATAGATGTTTTTCTTCTCCTGTTTATATATGATTGTATGTGTACTGCCACTTTGCTTGATATGTACAACTTCATACTTACCGTTTGGTATCTATCAGGAGAAGATAAAGACATGAAGTCACCCCCCTAAGGGAGGGTCATGTATTTACTGGCAAGGCCATGACATGGGACAAAGGAGCAGAGGTTACATAAGCCCTGGAAATATTTAGGATAAAAGCCCCCCTCACGAATTTTAATGGAGACTAGACATATCAACAGTAATATCCCATGTCAATGGCCTGAATAGCCCTGTAAAGAGGTAGCGAGTCCTCTCTGCAATTAAAAAGCAGGAACCGACCTTCACCTTTTTGCAGGAAATGCACTTAAATAACACCGAGCACCTGAAAATGGGGAAGTTTAGTTTTACCCAGATAGTAGCATCAGCTTATAAGAAGGGAAAGATAAGGGGCACAGCTATCTTGGTCTCTCTGGGTACCCAGTTCCAGATGTCTGCTTCCTACGAAGACCCTGAGGGCCATCTGGCAATTCTTCAGGGCCATTTAGAGGGCTCCCCGATCACACCGTCTTCTATATATATATTCTTCCAGGCTCTCCAGCACCAGTGATTAGTTCCTTGCTTAAATAAAATCACTGAACATCATTTGGGTACCCTTGTAGTGGTGGGGGAGGCATGCGAATCAAGCCCTGGAGCAACTGGACACTTCCAACACTAGATTTACCAAGGGGGTTAGCTGCTCGCCAGACCCTCAAGGAATATCTTTTTTTTTTTTTTTTGTAAATATCTTAGATTTTGCAACATATCTATACATATCAGATTAAGCAGATTCCATTTCATTCATACACTGCTTCATAACAAGAAGAGGAAAAATTTCTTGAATTTATCTAGAATGACAGATTCTTTGTGTTACATATACATGGCAGAGAGATTGGCTCATTAATGTTTAAGTGCTGGTTAATAAAAGACTGGTCCTTCTGGGTTTAAAAGTACTTGTTTGTGGGATAACCATAATTACTCTCCCTTAGTTAGTTCACGTTCATGTAACATTTGTCCTATTATTTCTGTTTGTAGTCTCGTCTATGAAAGAGTCAGACTATCTCTTATCACTATATTCTGGTATCTATTCTAGCCTAACCATATATTAGGTGTGCTTATATATTTCTGTAGAGTCACTCATTTCGGTTTACAATCCAAGGGCAATAAGCCCAGGTCTCTTCATAAGGATCCTGCGTCCCCCCTCCTGTTCCATCTCTCCCCAAGGAGGGGAGTCTAGATTATGAGAATTACATTTAATGGATATGTTTAATTACTCTAGTCTGAGGGATGGTCTCGGCGGACAGTGGGTGCATGCTTTTTCTTAGGGTACAAAGGTATCATCCTTCAGCATGTAATGTATCTGCCACCAGAGCCATCTGATGGTAAATTTTTCTTTTTGTTCATTCAGGTTATGGTTATTTTCTCCATAGTATAGATTTGTTTAGTAATATCCCACCAGCTTCGAACTGTAGGGATCTTGTTGTTTAGCCATAGTTTAGCGACTGCCTTTTTTTGCTGCAGTGATTAGGAGGGTCAGTAGGTACCTAGTACTGGAGCTTCTTGAATGCTTTGGGGAGAATGAAAAACAAACATTTCCATTGATAACTGGAGTTGAGGGTCAAATATTTCCTGTAGGTGCATCTGGAGGTGAGAGAGGAATGGCTTAAGGACCGGACAAGACCTTATGTGCAAATGACCAGCTTTACTTTCACCGCATTGGCGTCAGCAATGTGCTGTATTGGTTGGTGAATAGTGGTTCCTGACCACCAGGGTCCTGAAAAATTTAATTAAATGTTTCCATGGGTATTCTCGCAACAAGTGTGAACTTGTTACTTGGGCAGCATAGCTAAATACTCTGTCAGTCCTCCAGAGTGATCTCACACCCCATTTCTCGATTCCACTGGCTGCGAATAGTTTCGGTGGTGGAGGTTCTCCGTGTGTTCAGCATCTGGTAATAAAATGAGACCAGGTGGTCCTGTTTCAGGGTGCTATTAAGCTGTATTTGGCCATGAATTAAGAGTGGGTATTGTTTTGGGTCCCAAAGGATCTTCGGCAGATGTTCTATGTAGTGTCTAAGTTGTAAGTAGAGATAAAAGTAGCAGTGAGGTGAGGGAATTTCCTCTGGAAATCTGCATAAATCCATATGCTCCCATGTCCTAATTTGCATTATATATTTTAAGCAGAATTTCTCCTATGTGCGGAAGCCACAATCTAGGTTGTTTGGAGCAAAGTCACCAAGGCCAGAAATAGGGCATACAAGGGGCTGGAAGGAGATTAAATGCTGCTGTTTTTGAATGGCTCGTCAATTTTTTAGCTGAGAGACAAGCCAGAGGTTTGGAGGACAGGAGCCTCCTTCCCCCCCGCTGTCAGATATATAATTTGGTAGTACTCATGATCATTTAGCAGAGTCTTCTCAATCTCTAGCCAGTGCTGGCTAGTCAGCTTATTTTGTCGGGCCATTACATGCATTAGGGTGGACACTTGTTGATATAATTGTAGGTCTGGCAGCGCCAGTCCTCCCTCCTGACGTGGAAGAGTCTGTATTTTTAGGCAAACCCTAGGTCTACAGTTGTTCCATATAAATTTGGTCATCAAGTGGTTCCATTCCCAGCAGGTTTTTAGTGGTATATGCAAGGGTAAATTTTAAAATATAATGCCCTCGGTAGGACCACCATTCTAACCAAATCAATTCTCCACACTAAGTTTAGGGGCAACGTTGCCCATGAGGCCAGATCTGCCCTTAGTTGCACCGTAAAGGGTAAGTAATTTTATAACGGGTTGTGTGGGAATGGGACAGTTGGATGCCCAGGTATCTTAAACTTCTGTGGGTTCCATCTCCCCGGGATGATGGTCTGGATATAAGGGGAGGGCGTACAGTTCAAGGTTAGTAATTCTGTTTTATTTATGTTTAATTTGTATCCTGCCACTTGGCTGCAGTTGTCCAAGATTTTCCTCACTGCAAGGAGGGATCCCTCAGGATTCTGAAGGTATAACATAGAAACATAGAATTTGACGGCAGATGAGGACCGCTTGGCCCACCCAGTCTGCCCATTTCCCTACCTGATGGATAAGCTGCAGATCCTAGTTAACCAGAAGCCTACTTCTTCCTACCCCCAACCCCTAGAATTGCCTTGTGACTGTCCCATGCATGCTTGAATTCCACCACTGTTTTTGACTCCACAAGCTCCTCTGGAAGGCTTTTCCATGCATCCACAACCCTCTCTGTGAAAAAATACTTCCTTAAATTACCTCTGAGCCGCCCCCCTTCTATCTTCAAATTGTGCCCCCTTGTTCTTGCACACCTCTTTTTTTGAAAGATGCTACCCTCTTGGACTTTGTTGATTCCCTTGAGGTACTTGAAAGTTTCTATCATGTCCCCCCTCTCCCTCCTTTCCTCGAGGCTACACATATTAAGCTCCTTAAGTCTCACTTCATATGTCTTCGGTGCAGACCCTGCACCATTTTAGCTGCCCTCCTCTGGACAGCTTCCATCCTGTCTATGTCTTTGCAGAGATTGGGTCTCCAGAACTGCACGCAGTACTCAGATGTGGTCTCACCAGCTGTCTGTACAGAGGGATACTAACTTGTTTCTGCTGGTGATGCCTCTCCTATGCATCCCAGTATCCCCAGCCCTCCTTGCTGCCCTCTCACATTGCTTGCCCACCTTTAGGTCATCTGATATGACTACCCCCAGGTCCCTTTCCATTTTTGTTGCTGTTAGTATCTCACCCCCCATTGTGTACTCTTCCCCTTGGTTTTTGTTTCCCAGGTGCATTACCTTGGACTTCTTAGCACTGAATCTAAGCTGCCATACATTTGACCATTCCTCTAACCCTAACAAGATGTCATTCGCATACAGTGTTACTCGGTACTCTGTATCCTCCCCCCTTTTTGTTTTTTATTCCAGTGATTAGTTGGGTTTCCCGAATTTGCTGCAAGGGTTTAATAAATATTGCAAATAGTAAGGAGTATAATGGGCAGCCCTGTCTAGTGCCTCTGTATAACAAAGTATTTGGCATGGTGCCAGTCTACTTTTTACACAGGCCTCTGGTACGGAATATATATTTTTTGTAGTACTTTAACGAGAGCTGAGGGGAATCCACATTTAAGAATGAAGTATAGGAATGGCCAGGCAACCCTATCAAATGCCTTTTCAGCGTCTAGGCTGATCAGTGCTGAAGGGGATCTAGAACTTTGCATTTGGTGAACCACATAGAGGGAACATTTAATGTCGTCCGTAGTTGATCAGGATCTCACAAAGCCAGTTTGGTCTTTGTGTATTAGTTGGGGGAGAAGCTGGTCTAACCTGTGTGCCAAAATGCTCATAAATAATTTGTAGTTCTGATTAAGTACCGATATAGGTCTGTATGAGTCACAAAGTTGTGGATTCTTTCCCGATTTTGGGATGACTGATATGGTTGCATACTTCCAGGAGGGACGGGGAAGGTCACCTTCAAGGGTTGTGTTAAACAGGTTAAGGAGCACTGGTGTGACTTGTGTGTTGGTGGTTTTATAAAATTCAGCGTTTTATCTGTCTGGGCCGGGTGCTTTATGAGATTTGGAGTTTGAGACAGTGTTAAGTATTTCACAGTCAGTGATTGGGGACATAACAGCTTCTTGATGGGCTTCCAAGAATTGTGGTAGGGTAATTGAAGGTACGCTGATATTTGTTGTGTAAACTGGGTATGCTCAGGGGTGTATAATTTGATATAATATTTAGTGAAGGCATCAGCTATTTCATGTAATTTAGTGAGTGGATGGCCCCCTTCTGGGTGGCGTATGGTGGAGATTGTGGCCAATTTCCTTTGCTTCTTGACCCAACAGGCCAGTAAATTTAGTAGCACGTGGGCCTACCTCACAGTATCCGTCTTAAAAAGGTCAGAGATATTTCAGTTTGAATTTGAATCAAGCGGTCAAGATCCCACTTGGTTTGTTGCAGTTGAGGGTATACTGAAATGTCACCTTGTTTATGGGCCATTTGAAGGATGTGTAAAGTTTCTTCCAGTTTACTTTGTTCCCTACACTGCCTGCCCATCTCCGCCGTGTACTTATGTGTGTCCCCCTAAGGACCGACTTTATAGTATCCCAGTGAAATGCTGGGTTAGTGTCTGCCAGGGGATTATCTGCCATTATCTCAGTAATCTTTTCCTCAATGAGCTCCCGAAAAGCTTGTTGCCAAAGATAATGTGTTTAGTCTCCATCGTGTATTTTTAGGCTGTAGGCCTATTTCCCAAATGGAGACCAGAGGTGCGTGGTCAGATGGAAATGTCTCGTAGCCGAATGTCTTGCAGAGCCTCTAGGTTCTCCATCTGTGTGCGTGTATGTATGTATGTATGTATGGTCAATGCACAGAGGAATAAAATGAACAATTCATCATTTTGGGATACATTTTCCTCCAGACATCACACCATCCCACCTCTGCTACAAATCTCCTAAAAATATTTTGTGTGGCAGTTTGCTTAGGGGGTCTCAGGTGTGAGGGGTCCATCGTGAGGTTGAAATCCCCTGCCAACAGCAGTAGCCCATTGGTTTCCTGTATTATCTTACCCAACAAGGATTTTAGCTGCGAAACTGGTAGGCCTGGGGGGAGGTAAACATTTGCCAGTTTGACCCGTTTCTCATCAATTATTCCCTGTACTATAACCAACCTTCCTTCCGGGTCCACCCACATTGTGCTTACTCTAAAGGGGGTATGGGATGGTAGGACTATCACTACTCCTCTTTTCCTGCCATCTTTGCCTGAAGCATCCCTGCTCAATCTAGCAAGCTTAGTGTGTTCAACGGGGTTCAAGTGGGTCTCCGGGAGATAGATTAGGAGAGACTTGGATAGTTTAATACAAGTCATCATCCGTGACTGTTTGACTGGGGAGGATAACCCATTAATGT
This sequence comes from Neoceratodus forsteri, assembly GCA_016271365.2. Classification (NCBI taxonomy): domain Eukaryota; kingdom Metazoa; phylum Chordata; order Ceratodontiformes; family Ceratodontidae; genus Neoceratodus; species Neoceratodus forsteri. The sequence goes on along the minus strand of CM057449.1, from coordinate 362,574,680 downwards.
TCAAGGACATTAGTTTCAGTTTAGGATTACTCATTCCTAGTCTCAAATAAGTGGTAATAGTCTAAGTCTCCACACTTCGTAGTGGTAAGTTCCCCTGCTGGCGTCAATGTATACATTTTTATGAAGCTGTGTAAGGACCCGATTATCTTGACAAAACAGCAACAACATAACACTACATATTTACAACCAACAATATGTTGAAACAAACATCTTCTAGTCTGTACAGTGACCAACATGGTCCTTTAGACAAATACTAACTAACTTGTACTTCCACCGATCAAGGTAAAACCTCGGTCTTTTAGTAAGGTAGAGTCTTTACTTCTCAACCCTTCTCGATTAAGGGTCAATTGACACTTTGTGTCATCAGGAAAGGGGTAAGTGGAGTGGCAACGTCTGTGATCGGACACCAGGCTCCCTTTTATTTCTAATGAGAAGGGACCCTGAGCAGACATCACCCTGCTTGAATTTAGCTAAGTGGGGGAGAGTTGTTCCTCCGAGACTGCACTTCAGCTAAAATGAAGGTATCCTGCCATTAGACCTAAATCTACAGTAACAGAGCCAGCACATTATGACGAAGGGGCACTGGGTCTGGCAAGTCTCTCCCCCCCCCCCACTGGTCAGGTGTTTGTCTAAGATACAAAAATCCCTCACCCCACCCACCCCATAGGGTAACTCCGTCACTGCGAACGGCTCGGCGGTGTTCTCTTTTCTCTACTGTTAGGTGATGCTCGGTTAGCACATCTCTATTTGATACACCCCATGTAGTTCTGTCTTTTCCTGAGGCACTTTATGCACCGGCCCAACAGGTATTTACCTGGTTCAGCAGGATGCCCATGTCTGCATTTCTTATTCATGCTAGCCTGTGGTTTGCTATCCCGAATGTGCCATGACATCCAGCACCCCAGAAGTTTTTTTTTTTTGTTTGTTTTTTTTTTGTTTTTTTTAAATTTCCGACTGGAGTCTCCCCCCCGTGTTCACTTAGTCCATATCTGGTTAGGTGCTGTCAGCATGTAAATCTTTCGATTGTGCAATCGACTGATCAATCCTCATCTTAGGTAATCTGGGACCATCCTGCCCCCTCTCCTCTCCGTTTACCTATTACTAGGGCTGTAAGTTTTTCACAGTAAATTCAGATCAATTTCACGGCTCATGTGAGGCTGAGAAACATTAACTGCACGGCACTTCACGGACAGTAGTGGTTGTCACAGGCCCCCCCCCCCCCAAATAACCCTGTGCCCCAGAGTGTTTTTAAAGATCCAACCCCTTCATGCTCACTTTTTTTTTTTTTTTTTAATTATTAATTATTATTATTATTATAAGAAACAGTCCAATCGATGTTCAGGCCATGAGATAGTCAAACGAAGTCAGCTCACCACATGAAGAGAGCGCAAGAGCGACAGAAGGACAGTACACACTGAGCGAGCCCCACGTCTGCTTCCCGTCCTACCCTCACCCACCTGAACTGAACTGTTCGACCTTAGTGATCTCATTGCCAGTGGGGAGAGATCAGCATCGTCTGTCTGCGTTCTATGGCCCTGCCTAAGAAACGGACTAGCTTTGCACTTATTACCTTACCAGCAACTTTCAAACTGGCCTGGAATTCATACACGGGAGCATGACAACCCACTCCCGACAACCCGCCACCAACACAACGTGACAACGCCAACCCACTCCCGTGACAACCCACCCCCATCCATCCGCCCCCACTTGAATTACTGTATTAACGCATTACTTACAGGTAAGATGTGCCACTGTATCAGACCAACTATTAGATGTTAACAAGGTCTTACCTGGTGCACATCCAGGGATCAGCCTCGGCCTCTTCACGGAAGCCCTGTGTTGCACAAAAGCTGTGCACCGTGTGGTGTCCGGCCAGCTGGGGTCACGTTGTAGGGAGGTTTAAAAAGTTTGGGTTTCTCAGAGCCTGCAGAGTTGAAATATAAAATTATTTTCAACGCTGTCTCTAAACACCATCTGTGCCCCCAAACTGCCATGTATGAGCGTGCTCAGCTGTCCAGTTCAGTAGAGACAGCAATCGGAGGGTTTTCAATTCAATTAGAAGCAGCCATCCACCCACTCCACTGATGGTGGTAAAGCCCCTGAAGCTGCGTGGAGCCCTCAACGTAAGCCCCACATGGGAGACCCAGGATACCTAGGATTCAATGTCAACGCTCTGATAATATCAATGTACAGACTTTGGCTATGTACTGTATCATAATTTACCAACTCCTGTTAATTCTTACAATATCAGAGCATGATAAACCCAGTTTTTTTTTTTTTGTTTTTTTTTTTTTAACCACTCCTTGTTAAGTCTCCGATACAGTGATATCAATGCAAGTCTCTCCCTTATCGGACCCCACCTTGCAGCACTGTGTCCGTGGTCAGATAGTAGAGAGGCACATTCACCATCCAGCATACACAACCGATCAGAATGTACCAATTCACTTATACCTACCATGTAGCAATCCATTTATTAACCGAAACCTATTTAGGCTTACTATTTTAAGCCACTACACAGGGCCACGGGAGTAAGACGCCAGGAGCGGGCCCACAAAGGAGCAAGCCAATGGGGAGCGCACCACCAGGCGTAAATCCATCGGGAGCAAATCGCTGGGAGTGAGCCTCCATGGACCCCTCATACACTGTACTGTACTGTACCTCTTACATACAGTCACAGCTGGGAGAGATTAGCATCGTGAGTACGCATTTGTCTGCATTCCGTAGCCATGCCACAGAAATAGACTAGCTTTGCACTGAGAAAATTATGTATTACGGGGACATTTCTAGCATGTAGAACATTTGTAAATTTCATGCTAATCGTGAATTCCGTGCCCTGGTTAAGACCAAAATACCTCAAATCTTAACAGGAGAATGACTCGCTGGACCTGCCCAGAGCCACCCTCTGGGATACTGTAAAAGTTGTGCTCAGGGGGGACATTATTAAATATGCAGCCCATCCGAACAACAGAATCTCCAGATGGAAACGTTGCTTTGACAACTTAAAAGATCTTCAAGAACAGCATGCGAACGGGGATAAGAATATATACCCCTCGTTGCAGGCTACGAAACAAATCCAGAACCTGCTCGATATTAAAACAGAGTAGGCTCTCCAGAGGCTCCATCAGAGGTATTATGAGAATGGGCAAAGGGCAACTCGCCTACTAGCTCATAGGCTGAGACAATAGACTTCTATAACTCAGATCAGAGACCCAAGGAGTGGACAGTTAGTGAAAACACCTAAACAAATTTTGAACACATTTAGGACTTTTTAACCAAAGTATATACGCCTCGGAGCAGTTGCAGGAAAGTCACTGGGCTGAGGAGTTCTTGGCCAAACAATCTCCAGAGGCTCTCTCAGGAGCTCAGTCGGTCTGTGGACAGCCCTACTGGCCACTCTGAGGTGGAAGCTGCAATTCGAAATCTGAAAACCAATCTTCTGGCCCTGATGGGTATATAGCGGATTTTTTTTTTTTTTTTATTATTATTACTATTATTATTATTAACCTTCAGGGAGGAGATTGGCCACCCTCTACTGGAGGCCTGCAGAGCAGCTCAACTAGGAGACCCAATACCAGATTCTTGGAACTATGCTATTGTTTCAAGCATCCCCAAACCTGGGAGGGACATTGCTCAGTGTACAGCATACCATCCCATATCAGTATTAAATACGGACTACAAAGCTCTATGCAACAATAGCACAACGCATAGAATCACTCCATCCACGTCTGATCAACTATGATCAGACAGGGTTTGTTCCAGGCAGATCTCTCAGGATAATATGAAAAGAACTTTGCTCCTACACCACGCCGCCCAGTCAGGGTCCCCATTCTTGCTATTAAGCCTAGATGCAGAGAAGGCCTCTGACCAGGTGACGTGGTCCTTCCTGGGAGCTACACTGCGGAGCTTTGGGTCTTCAGATTCTTTTGTAAACTTATTAATCATATTTAAACTTATTAATCATATTTAGACTATTCCTAGAGCTTAACATTAAGGTGAACGGAGGAATATCTGCGCCTATCTCTGTATCGGAGCAACCAGCAGGGCTGTCCCGTCACCGCTACTCTTAGCCTTATACCTTGAGCCTCTGGTGCAGCTCCTACGGCAGTGCACAGAGGTGAAGGGAGTGTGGGGGGAAGAGAGACCCATAAGCTTACCCTCTCGCTGATGACCTCCTTTGTGGAAACGTTTTTGGGGAATTCAGTGAGATGGCAGGATATAAAATAAATAAACACAGCCAAAACAGAAGTGTTACAATTTAATCATGAGCCCTAGGGACACCATAAAAAAAAAACCTTCCCCTTTAAGGGGAATTTAAAAAAAAAAAAGTTTAATATCTTGGGAGTCCACTTGGGCCTGGAACGTTCAGAGCTGTTCTCCCTTAACTTCCTCCCCATTCTGGAAAAGCTAAAAGCTGATCTTGAAAGATGGGCCATTTGTCCCAATACCTCTTTTGCAAAGAGTGGAGGCAGTCCATATGGTTATGCTCCCTAGGTTCCTATAGCTTTCTCAAACAATCCCTATTCAGTTACCTGCGAGTTACTTTTCTGGCTTAAATCAAATCAAAAAAAAATAGCTCACTTTTTATGGGGTGCTTCCAGACAGAGGGTCAAACTATTTGTCCTTCAAATGCGAAACGGGGTGTATCCTTCCTACCCTGAAGCTATACCACCAGGCAGCTCACATGAGGACAGTCTTCTACCAGTGAAATACAACCTATATAGCAAATGGAACTTAAGAGATTAGGAGGAGGACCCTGTAAATCTCAATAAGAGTCTTCTCATGAAGATAGACAATTACTCCCCGTAGGGAGAAACCCATATACGACTTCCTCACTGACAGCTTGGTATGGGGTATTTGATGACATATTTGGGAGATGGAATACATGCTTTTCCTCAGTCCCCTATTTGGACTCCTTTGAGCCAGCTAGACTGGATCTGGGTTTCCGTCACTGGAAGAAGGGTTAGCACCTAATTTGGCACTTCTTGGTCGGTAAACCAATACTAGCATTCCCAGATCTGGGGAGAAAATATGGAACTGGATGGCAGGACAGATTGATACTTTCCGATCAGGAATTACATCATATCCCTACTGATAGATACTTGGGGAGAGGACCCACCCCCACAGATAGAGTTAATGAAATCAGCAGTCGAGGGCAGGGCACTTTCAACACAATTTCATACCTATATCGAACTCTTACCACTTGTCAAGGGGATACCCCCCAAACAATCTGGCAGGCATGGGCATGAGACTTGGGAACCTCTGTCCCAGATGACGTACAGGACAGGGTGATGGGGAGGATTCAATGGGGCCTGTCTGCTGTGAGTTGGAAGGAATTTTCATGGAAGATATTTGTTAACTATTTTAGAACTCCTGCAGTACAGGCAACATTCCAGACCAACATTCCCCTCCGTTGGGAGAAACAGTGGGGCATCCCCTGCAGCACTAGTTCACGTATTGTGGGACTGTCTGGTACTGCCCTTTTTTCAGGACCTGCAGAGAGCCATCCACTATTTTTGGACTCGATCTCCTAACCCCTATGCTGTTCTTTTTCTTAGACACCCTGAAAAATTATTGAGACCCACTTATGGGGAAACTACTTAAGATCATTTGCCTGGCGGCTCAAAAGGCTATTACTAAAAAATGGCTTATTGCACATAAGATTATGATTCACCATTGGCATGACATAATGATTGCACTTTATAGAATGGAGGCTCTGACAGCAGTTTTGAACAAAACTGCAATTTGAGTTGACCTGGAGGAGATTGGTTACAGATATCCAGATATCCAGATATCCAGATATCCAGATATCCAGATATCCAGATATCCAGATATCTATATATATATCTATATATATATCTATATATATATCTATATATATATCTATATATCCATACATACACATACACATACACATACACATACACATACACATACACATACACATACACATACACATACACATACACATACACATACACATACACATACACATACACATACACATACACATACACATACACATACACATACACATACACATACACATACATATATATATAGCCTTTGGAAGGCAGAATAAAATCTTGCTTGTGGAGCAGAAAGCAGCTAACTAGAAGAAGCTACCATTTTTCTTACCAACTGCCCTCCATCCCACCCACCCCAAGCCGGTTCTACTTTTATAGCCACTGGATTTGACTGACAACAGGAACTTCCTGTTTAGCAGTAGGAAGGGAAGGATCATAGAGAAACAGTTTTGTCAACCCTAAAGGAAAAAAGTAGTTTGTTCTCCCCAACTAGCTGCTGGCAGTCCGACACTGAGCAAGGAAGGAGGCTACTGAAGAATATAGGAAGTTGCTGTCACAGAACAGGAAGGGTGAGAGTTGTAAGGAGAGGAGAGAGCAAGTATACAGAGAAACAGGATAGGGGACATAAAGTAAGACATGATAGGAGTGGTGCAGTGCAATGGCTGTGGGGCGGCAGTGCTCCAGGAGACATTCTGGAGTCGAGGCTGCGATGCTGCCCTATTTGCAGGAACCTCTCTGGTCTGAGGGAGGAGGCTGCCCGTCTCCAGGCTGACCTGGCTAGGATTTGTGAAACCTCCTCCCCCAACCAGGGACCACCAGGGCCAATGCCGCTACCTCAGAGGCTCCCAAGAAAGCGAAGCGGCTGAACCAGGGTGGGCTCGGAGAGGGTGGTGGAACAGAGTTGCATCCCTCCAGCTGTACCTCTCCACAATTCATATGCTGTTTTGGTGGATAGTGGTTCCTATATGCAGGCACCTGCAGTGGAGACCAAGGAGGATGCTGGGAACCTTCACAAAGGAAACCCACAGGAGGGTGGCATGGGACCCCCACAGTGGAAGGAAACAACTTCTGGTGGGGGACTCAATCATTAGGGGGGTAGAAGTGGGGGAGGTAGGTAAGGTGCCTGCATGGTGCCATGGCTTGGTGGGACAGGAAGTGAATCCTCAGGATCGTGGGAGCAGCTGCACGAGGGAGGGAAGGAGCTGGATGTCATTGTCCACCTAGGGACAAATGACCTGGCTAGGAATGGGATCAGAGCAGTGCAAAATGAGTCTGTAGAGTTGGGGAGGGGAAGGGACTTAGACAAGCAGCACATACGGTAACCTTCTCGGAGGTGCTGCCTGTCTATGGCAAGTGTGATGCTAGGGTACTTCTCGCCAGGGAATTGAATGGTTGAAAAACTGGTGTGGAGCTCAGGGTTTTGGCTTCTTTGGGGATTGGGGAGCCACCTGGAGGGATGCAGGCCTATACTGGCGAGATGGTCTGCCTCTCTGGGGGAGGAAACCAGGATCCTAGGTGAGAGGTTTAAATGCTTCACTGGCAAGCATTTAAGCCAGCAAGGGGAGGCACTGAAAAGGAGAAGGGAAATCCCAGCCTCCCCCAACAAAACACAGTAATTAGTGAGGTAAACACCAAGGTAGAGAAGTCATTAGGGAGCAGGACAGAGGTAAAAAAGGCATAGGCAGTAAGGACAGGGATAGGGCTAAAAGGGGAGGGTGATCAGTACCAATGCCTGTAGTCTGTGTAACAAGCTCCCTGAACTAGTGGCCTTGATGGAAGAGGGTTGCCTGGATATCGTAGCAGTCACAGAAACATGGTACACAGAGAACCATGACTGGGATGTCAACATACCAGGATACACAATCTACAGGAGGGACACGGAGGGAGAAAGGAGGAGGAGGAGGAGTAGCTATCCATGTAAAGGAAGGGATCAAAGCAACAGAACTAAAGACTAAACAGGGAGCAGATGAGGCACTCTGGGTCACCCTGGAGACAGGAAATGGCACCACAATCTGCATGGGGGTTGTATACAGACCCCCATCTCAAGGGGAGGGAATGGACAAGGAAATGACAGAATGCATCCTGAGAATGGCAGAAAAAGGGGAGATATTGTTGATGGGGGACCTGAATATGCCAGATGTTAAGCACCTTTCCTGCAGGCACATCCAAGAGCAGGGTCATTCTTGATGCCCTACAGGGAGCATGCCTCAGACAGCTAGTATTGGAACCCACTCGTGAGGGAGCAATCATAGACCTGATACTCTCAAATGGGGACCGAGAAAGAATCTCAGATTTAGAAGTAGGTAGCCATCTGGGAACAAGCGACCACCAAACAATGTGGTTCACAATAAACACATCCATACAAACAAGCCATACAAAAAGCAAGATTGTTGGACTTTAGGAGGGCCGACTTTGGGAAAATGAGAGAGTGCCTCAGAAAAGCACTAGCAAACAGGCAAGGAGGAGGGGTGGAGGAACAATGGGGAGTAATCAAAATGGCCACCACAGAGGCAACAAGCCGTTGTGTAAAGCAAATCAACAAAACACAACGAAGGAAAAAAGGACTATGGTTCTCAAAAGAGGTGGCAGGGAAGGTTAAGGAGAAAAGGATAGCATTCAGGAAATAAGGAAACACAGAAGGAGCAGGACAGAGAACTTTATCAGTAAAAAAAAAAAAAAAAAAGAGGTGGGGAAAGGCAGTCAGAACAGCAAAGGCCCAAACCGAGGAAAGGTTAGCCAATCCTGTTAAGAAGTGGGATAAGACCTTTTATAGGTACATTAGGGAGTGAACAAAGACCAAAGGAGGGATACGGAGGCTTAATAAAGGGGAGGGAATGTGGGCAGAGAGTGACCATGAAAAAGCAGGGATACTGAACGAATATTTCTGCTCAGTATTCACAAAGGAAGAGGAGGGGGAGGTACCTAAACCAAAACAAGAGAAACACTCTGAACACATGATCGATACCAGTCCATTTACAGAAGAAAGGGTTCTGAAAGAACTAATAAAATTGAAGGTGGACAAAGCAATGGGGCCTGATGGGATTCACCCAAGAATTCTAAAAGAACTAAGAGTAGAACTAGTGACACCGCTGACTACTCTTTTTAACGAATCATGAGAGGATGGGGTGGTACCTGAGGACTGGAGTAGGGCAGATGTGATTCCTCTTCACAAAAGTGGGAGCAGGACAGAGGCAAGAAACACAGGTTACTCACCTGAAACAGGAGTTCTAGGAATGGTACATGTTGTTCATCCACACTTACTGGCAGGTATCCTTGCCGCTTTAAATCTTGCCGGAAGGTCTTCAAGCTGGCTCCTCCCGCCCACCCGGGTGGTAAAACTCTCGGCTCTGCCCCATGACGCCAGATCTGGCCCGCTGGAAGCTCAGGTTGTGCGTCGAAGCCGGGGAGGTCGGGTGGGTCGTGTGGATAAACAACATATACCATTCCTAGAACTCCTGTTACAGGTGAGTAACCTGTATTTCTAGGGACATGGATATGTTGTTCATCCACACTCATTAACGAACTCTAGCAGTTCTCCGGGGGCAAGAGCGCACACCCCATACTTACATGGAAGAGACTGGAGAACAGAGGCCCCAAAACCAGCATCCCGGTGACTCAAGGTCGATGTGGTAGTGGGTAATGAAAGGTGTTTGCTGACTTCCAGGTAGCAGCCCTGCAGATTTCCTGGATAGGGACGTCCCTGGAAGCAGCCACGTTGCAGCAGTATGGCGGGTAGAATGACTCTTATCCTCTGGGAGTGCTCCATGCCCGCCAACTTATAACGAGATCTATGCAGGAGGTTACCCACCTGCTTATCGTCAACTTGGCTGCAGGTCTATGAATCGCGACTTCAGCGTAGGTGACAAACAGCTGGCGAATCTCTCCCGAATTTCAGCGTCGCGCCCTTATAATAAGCCAGCGCCTTCTAGGGTCCAGAGTATGGAGCCTATATTCGGCCTCCGAGGTGTGATTGGGGTAGAACACCGGCAGAGTCAACACCTGGTTAAGGTGAAACTCGACACCACCTTCGGAAGGAATTTCGGTGGGGGCGCAGGACAACCTTGTCCCTGTGGAAGACCAGGTAAGGAGACTCGATGGAAAGCATGGAGCTCTCCCATCCTTCTGGCTGACGTGATAGCCACCAAGAAGGCGGTCTTCCACGACAGGTGAGAGAGAGCACACCTGTGCATAGGTTCGAATAACTTGCCCATGAGCTTTGCCAGTACCAGCAGTAGATCCCACGGAGGTGGGGGTTCCCGCACTGGAGGGGAAATGTGATCAAGGCCTTTGAAAAAGCGCCAGACCATCTTCTCCTGCGCCACCGACTGCTTCCCGGCCCGCGCCCGGTAAGCAGAGATGGCTGCCAGGTGCACCCTTAGGGTCGTCGACCTAAGCCCTTGACTAGAAAGGGACCATAAATAGTCCAAGATGCTTGCCAAGGAACAGGAGGAAGGGTCCAAGCCCTTGCCCTGACACCAAATGGAAAACCTTTTCCATTTGAAGGCATAGCATTTTCTGGTCGACTCCTTACGGGACGCCTCAACTACATTGAGGACCTCGTCGGAAAGACCCAAGGCCTGGAACTCTAGCCGCTCAGGAACCAGGCCGTCAGGTGCAGGGATTGAAGGTCCGGATGAAACACCTTCCCCTGATTGACTGAGAGCAGGTCCGGGCGAGCTGGAAGCTGCCGCGGAGTCCTGGAGCTGAGACTGAGGAGATCTGGGTACCAGGACTGGCGAGGCCAGTCTGGGGCTATCAGAATCACCTGCGCCTTGTCCCTCCTCGCCTTGAGAAGCACCTTGTGGATCAAGGGAAATGGGGGAAAGGCGTAAAAGAGGCCCGGGGTCCATTGCCTCGAGAAGGCATCCCCCTGCAGCGAGCCCTGCTGAGGGGGGCGGGCATGGAACAGACTCAGCTTCGCGTTCTCCATGGAGGCAAACAGGTCCACCTGAGGTGTGCCCCAAAGGGAGAACAGATGCTGTACTACCTCCGGCAGGAGAGACCACTCGTGGGATGCAGCCCCTATCCGGCTCAGGGCATCGGCCAGGGTGTTGGAGGCTCCTGCCACGTGAATGGCTAGGAGATCCGCCTCCAGGCTGCGCACGAGTGACCAAATGCAGGCTTCTTGCACAAGAAGCATGGAGCGCATCCCGCCTAAGCGGTTCAGATAGTACATAGTAGGTGGTATTGTCCGTCTGGACTCGGACCACTGACCCGGAGGAGCGAAGCAAAAGCGGTGAAAGCTGGCGGACCGCCGGAGCTCCAGCAGGTTGATGTGGCATCGGGACTCCACAAGGGGACCAGAGGCCATGAGCCCGGTGTTCCCCAGATGGGCACCCCAACCCATCAGAGAGGCATCGGTCCGATAGAGACCGTCGGCTCGGGCGGACGACAGGATGCCCTCCTGCAAATGATCTGGAGCGGTCCACCACTGGAGGCGTTCCACATCCCCTATGTCACCCGACACAAGCTGGTCAAGGATCGCGGCGTTGTGACCACTGGCTGTGATCCCCACTGAAGGGCCATGTGTCCAGCCAGGCCCAACGGACCACGCTGGTGCAGGCCGCCATGAGACCCAGGGCGCAGGAAGTCGGGCAGGCGCAATTGCCCAACCAGAAATGATCGGGAAAGGAGGAAGAACCTCGGCCCTGTCCGCCGGGAGCAGCGCTCTGGCTCGAGAGAGTCGAGCTGCGCCCGATGAATAGAATCACCTGCTTGGCTCGGTTCCGACTTGGCCTCGTTGATAGGAGGCCAGTTGAGAAACAGACCTGGAGGGCCAGATCTTGGACCACTCCGCCTCCTCCTGGAGGGAGCTGCTATCAGCCAGTCGTCCAGGTAAGGGTACACGACCCTGGCGCCCGCAGGAATGCTTCACCACTGCCATGCATTTGGTGAGACCTGGGAGCTGGAGACAAGCCGAAGGGCATGGCTTGGAACTGAAGAGGATCCTTCCGCTTGGGCGAAGGAATCTCTGGTGAGACGGACGGATAGAGGACGAGAAAGCCGTCCTGCAAGTCCAGAAACAGATCCACACGCCCGCGTTCAAGGATGGTATTATCTGAGCCAGAGTGACCATCCTGAAGGTTGAGACCTTAGGAACTTGTTTAGGTCGTGTGGATGGAGAATGGGCGCCAGCCCCGTCCGCTCGGAACGAACTACCTGGACACAAACCCTGGGTCTGAAGGAGGTCCACCACCTCTCTTACCACCTCCTTCTGGAGGGAGGAGGCGTCGTGAGCCGCCAGTGAGCTGGGGGATCTGAAGCCCCCGAGGCGGCGGCTCTGAGGAGGTGGTGCCTGCTCGGATTCCAGAGGCAGGCTCTTCCCACCACCTCAAGACCCACCTGTCCGTGGTAACAGCGGACCAGGCGAACGAGTGCGGGCCGTCCCCAGGGGACAGGATATGGTGGCGGGGATAGGGCGACACCCCTCAGCCCGTCACTGGGCAGGCTTGGAGGAGGGACCGGCGAGGGACCTCCTGGGCCCTTCCTCCCTGCCTCCTGTTAGAGACCGGCGGCTTGGGTTTGGGATGCAAGCCGAGGCCCTGCTGGCCCTGGCGTTGCTGGGCACAGGCGCTGAGGCAGAGACCCGAGGCAAGGCTTAGGTGTGGTTTGCACCTTTGTCCTTCTGGCGGAAGAGACCCGAGTCAGGTGGCATTGGACTTCTCGATCCTCTGCAGGTGACCTTCCACCCCAGGGCCAAGAGGTCAGTCCCAAAAGGGAACATCCGCCAACTTGTGCTGGGTATCCAGTAAAGGTGGATATCCTCAGCCAAGCCACGCCGGACCTTATAGCCACTCGGCCGCCACCGATCTGGCACAGGTCCCCTATATCAAAGCAATCTGGAGCTGCTGTTTGGCCACTGCCCTGCCCTGGTCCCGCACCTGCTTAACGTAGTCTGCAGATCGAGCGGGAAGATGAGGATGACCTCATCAGGAGCCCAACAGGGCATAGAAAAATGTGCCATGAGGGGCGGAGACTGGCCTGACGAAGCCGAGAGAGGACATGGCGTAGACTTTTACCCGACATAGTCCAATTTCTTGGACTCCTTGTCAGGAGGGTTGTCACATCCCACGGCGTTGCCGTGGCAGAAAGCGCTGTCGGTAACCAACCCCTCAGCAGAGGGGTGTTCAAAAAACCCGGACAAGGAACGGTGAGGACCGCATACTTCCTGGCCATCCTGGCCGGCGGGAGCAGGAAGCAGGAACTGCCAAGAGTTCCAGTGCGGACCCACTATGGCCTCGGCCACGGAAGGCCTCCGTCGAGAGATCCCTCGGTCCAGAATCTCCGTGAGGATACCTGGCCCGTTTGGAAGCGGTTTGAGCTCCATCCGGTAGACTCCGAGATGGTGAGCAGTCTAGGAAGGACGACGGGCTATCGTCCATTGACTGACCTCCTGAAGACTCAAAGTCCAGTCGCTTGGAAGAAGGAGGAATCATCTTCGGACTCGGAAGAGTCCTCAAAACTGCCTCTGGCCTGAGCCACCCTTCACCTGCCGAGTCGGTCGGGAGTGAGGAGTAACTGACAGCCGATGGGGTAAACCCTTAGCCGGCCAGAGAATCCTTGGTGGGCCCCAGATGTGGTGGCTGTGGAGGCGGAGGTTCACGAGATCGGTGGAGCAGCTGGTTTGGCAGAACAACCGGCCTGGGTATAGGCTCCTCGGACAAGTCGAGGGGTTGTATCGGCCGTTCCGGTGACAGCCACTTAATGGCCGGGGAAAGGCGGTCGGCTTATTCCCGGCCAGGAGGAGCTGTTGCAACATAAGGTCCTCGTACCGTCGGCGTAATTTACGCGAAGCCTCCCCTCATCGAGGAGGAGGGCGAGGGCAATGGCAGCGCCGCTTCACACGCAGTGCAGGACGAGACCGCCTCTGCGGTGGATCGGCTGGACCGCGAAGAGGTCCAGCCGGACCAGAGATCCCGGAATTTCCGGGTCGGTGCGAGGAGGTGTCGGCGGAACGGCACTCCCTTCGCTCGGATGGTCCATCCGAGGGCTCCGAGAACCGGAGGCGCAGGCGAGCCCAGGATCCTCAACTCTCCCGGGGAACCGGGAGAGGAAATCTCGGCTGCTAAAGGCGACAGCCATCAATGGGTCGAGAAAAATCTCGACTTCACCGGTGGGAGTCTCGGTCCAACTGACCTGGACAGGGACACCGTGAGGCCAGTGGCGGCTCGAGCAGTCGACGAAGCGACGGTCGACGGCCCGAGAGGGACCTTTCCGCTCCCAAGAGCGTCGGCGGAGGGACTTACCCTGTCCTCTTTTGGACCGAGAATAAGGTCCAGCAGGCGCTAGCCCTTCTCCTTTAGTGGAGAGGACAGACAAAGCTCATAAAAGAAGCCGTGTAGGAAGAACCCAGAAGGCGGGATAAATGCGGCCGAGGAAGATCTGACCCGCGCCGCCTCCTCTTGAGGCGACCATCCGCTCTGAGCTGATCCGCCGAAACCACGCCGCCATGGACACCGCCAACCGGGCCTCCTTGGACTTCACCCGAGGGAACTCGGGACGGCCCAGTTGCAATCGGCAGCACGGTTCTTCGAGGACGTAGGGCCGAGAAAGATGAGCACAGGTCGCAGCCCGCGGGTCGTGCTCAAGGCCTAAGCAGTATACACGTGGAGTGAGGATCGTCGAGACATCTTCTGCCCGCATGGGCATCTCCAAATCCGAGTCGATTTGTCCACGCAGCCGCGGGGATGAAGACTGAAGTCTTTTGCTAAATTTTATTTTAAATCCTGAAGCGGAGAAATAGGAACCATTCATAAGCGCAGAGCGTTAAGGAGGGAACCTGAGCTTCCAAGCGGTAAGGAAGATCTGGCGTCATGGGCGGAGCCGAGTTATACCACCGGGTGGGTGGGAGGAGCAAGCTGAAGACCTTCCGGCAAGATTTAAGCGGCAAGGATACTTCGAGTGTGGATGAACAACATATCCATGTCCCTAGAACCTGTATTCTAGGGACATGGATATGTTGTTCATCCACATTGCCAGCAGACCCCAGCAGTTCTCCGGGAGGAGGGAGCAAGACGCACACCCCTACTTGGGAAAAGAGACTGGAGAACCAAGGCCCCAAAACCAGTATCGGCGTGACTCAAGGTCGATGTGGTAATGGGTAATAAAGGTGTGTGCTGACTTCCAGGTAGCAGCCCTGCAGATGTCATCCCTGGAAGCAGCCACTGATGCAGCGGTATGGTGGGTAGAATGAGCTCTTATCCCTTTGGGAGGCTCCATGCCCACCAACCTATAGCAGAGATCTATGCAGGAGGTGACCTACCTGCTTATCGTCCGCTAGCTGCAGGTCTGCCAGAGTCTGCTTCAGCGTAGGTGACAAACAGCTGGCGAACCTCTCCCCGAATTTCAGCCGTGCGCTCCTTATAGTAAGCGAGCGCCCTTCTAGGGTCCAGAGTATGGAGCCTATATTCGGCCTCCGAGGTGTGACTGGGGTAGAACACCGTCAGAGTCAACACCTGGTTAAGGTGAAACTCCGACAACACCTTCGAAGGAATTTGAATTGAAGCGCCAGGACGCCTTGTCCCTGTGGAAGACCAGGTAAGAAGACTCTATGGAGCGCCTGGAGCTCTCCCATCCTTCTGGCCAGACAATAGCCACCAAGAAGGCGGTCTTCCACGACAGGTGAGAGAGATCACACCTGTGCATTGGTTTGGTGCCCATGAGCTTGCCAGTACCAGCAGTAGATCCCACGGAGGTGGAGGTTCTCGCACCGGAGGGAAATGTGATCAAGGCCTTTGAAAAAGCGCCAGACCACCTTCTCCTGCACCACCGACTGCTTCCGGCCCGCCCGGTAAGCAGAGATGGCTCCAGTGCACCCTTAGGGTCGACCCTAAGCCCTTGCTGAGAAAGGGACCATAAATAGTCCAAGATGCTTGCCAAGGAACAGGAGGAAGGGTCCAGGCCCTTGCCTGACACCAAATGGAAAACCTTTTCCATTTGAAGGCATAGCATTTCCTGGTCGACTCCTTAGGGGACGCCTCAACTACACTGAGGACCTCGTTGGAAAGACCCAAAGCCTGGAACTCTAGCCACTCAGGAACCAGGCCGTCAGGTGCAGGGATTGAAGGTCCGGATGGAACACCTTCCCCTGATTGACTGAAAGCAGGTCCGGGCGAGCTGGAAGCTGCCTCGGGAGCCTGGAGCTGAGGCTAAGGAGATCTGGATACCAGCATTGGCGGGGCCAGTCTGGGGCTACCAGAATCACCTGTGCCTTGTTCCTCCTCGCCTTGAGAAGCACCTTGTGGATCAAGGGAAATGGGAGAAAGGCGTAGAAGAGGCCCGGGGTCCATGACCTTGAGAAGGCAACCCCCTGCAGCAAGCCCTGCTGAGGGGGGTGGGCATGGAACAGCCTCAGCTTCGCGTTCACCCTGGAGGCAAACAGATCCACCTGAGGTGTGCCCCAATGGGAGAACAGATCTTGTACTACCTCCGGCAGGAGAGACCACTCGTGGGACACGGCCCCTATCCGGCTTAGGGCATCGGCCAGGGTGTTGGAGGCTCCTGCCATATGAATGGCTAGGAGATCCGCCTCCAAGCTACACACGAGTGACCAAATGTGGAGAGCTTCCTTGCACAGAGACATGGAGCGCATCCCACCCTGGCGGTTTAGGTAGTACATGGTCGTGGTATTGTCCGTCGGACCTGAACCACTTGACCCCGTAGAAACTGAGCGAATGCATTGACAGCTAGGCGGACCGCTCGGAGCTCCAGCAGGTTGATATGGCATCGGGACTCCCGTGGGGACCAGAGGCCGTGCACTCTGTGTTCCCCCAGACGGGCACCCCAACCCATCAGAGAGGCAGTCGATAGAGAGACCGTCGGCTCGGGGCGGACAAACGGGATGCCCTCCTGCAGATGAGCTGGAACGATCCACCACTGGAGAGCATTCCACATCCCCTGGGTCACCGACACTAGCTGGTCCAATGGATCACAGCGTTGAGACCACTGGCTGGCCAGCCCCCATTGAAGGGGGTGCATGTTCCAGCGGCTTAGCGGACCACGCTGGTGCAGGCCGCCTTAGACCCAGGGCGCGGGAAGTCCCAGGCAGGCGAGTGCCCAACCAGAAATGATTGGGCAAAGGAGGAAAGAACCTTGGCCCTGTCCGCGGGAGCTGTGCTCTGGCTCGAAAGAGTCGAGCTCTGCCCCGATGAAGAGAATCACCTGCTTCGGTTCGAGTTCCGACTTGGCCTCGTTGATGAGGAGGCCGACCTGAGAGCAAACCTGGAGGCCAGATCTCTGGACCGCTCCACCTCCTGTCTGGAGGGCTGCTATCAATAATCGTCCAGGTAAGGTACACCCAGACCCCTCGGCCCGCAGGAATGCTGTCACCACTGCCATGCACTTGGTGAAGACCCTGGTGCAAGAGACAGGCCGAAGGGCATGGCTGGGAACCGAAAAGGATCCTTCTGCTCGTCGGGGAAGGAATCTCTGGTGAGACGGACGGATAGGGATGTGAAAAAACGCGTCCTGTGGGTCCAGAGAGCAGAACCACACACCGCGTTCAAGAGATGGTATTATCTGAGCCAGAGTGACCATTCTGAAGGTCCGAGACCTTAGGAACTTGTTTAGGTCGTGCAGGTCGAGAATGGGGCGCCAGCCCCCCTGGTCCCAAAACGGACGGAAGTACCTGGACACAACCCCGGGTCTGAGGGAGGGTCCGCCACCTCTCTGATCACCTCTTTCTCGAGGAGCAGAGCGATGTCGCCTCGGCAAGCAGACAGCGAGGCTGCGAACCCAGAGGCCCACCCTTTCCTACCACTTCCAACACCCACCGGTCTGTGGTTATAGCAGACCAGGCGGAAAGGAAGTAGCAGAGCCGTCCCCCCACGGGGGGAACCTGGGGTGAAATTGACGAGGTTGAGGCGACACCCTCAACCAGTCACTGGGCAGGCTTGGAGGAGGAACCGACCGAGGGACCTCCTGGGCCTTACCTCCTGCTTCCTGGAAGGAAGCCGCGGGCTTGGGTTTGGGATGCCAAGCGAGCCTGCTGGCCCTGATGCTGCTGGGCGGACGTGCCACGCGCAGGCGGACCAAAGGGCTTGGGTTGCGGGTCTGCGGCCCTTGTCCCTCTGGGCGGATGAGACCCGAGTCAGGCGGCATTGGACTTTTCGATCCTCTGGGTGACCTTCCACTCCAGGACCGAAGAGGTCGGTCCCCAGGAAGGGACATCCGCCAATTTGTGCTGGGTATCCGCTGTGAAGGTGGATATCCTCAGCCATGCCCGACCGCGCATAGCCACTGCAGCCGCTACTGACCTGGCGCATGAGTCACAGATGTCCAAAGCAGTCTGAAGTTGCTGCTTGGCCACTGCCCTGCCCTGGTCCCGCACCTGCTTAACTGTGGTCTGCAGGTCAGCCAGGAGATGAGGGACTACCTCGTCCAGGGAGCCCAACAGGGCGTGAGAGAAATGTGCCAACAGCAGGGCCGAGCTGACCTGACGAAGGCCAAGGGAGGACGCAGCGTAGACTTTTCGCCTGGCGTAGTCCAACTTCTTGGACTCCTTGTCGGGAGGTTTGTCTACATCCCTGGCGTTTCCGGCACGCCAGAAGACGCTGTCGGTAACCAACCCCTCGGCTGAGGGGGTGTTCCAAGAAACCGGACAGAGAACCGGTAGGGACCGAATACTTCCTTGCCATCCTGGCCGAAGGTGCAGGGCAGGAAGCAGGACGCTGCCAGAGCTCCAAGGCCGGGCCTACAATGGCCTCGGCCACCGGAAAGGCCTCCGTAGGAGAATCCCCTCGGTCCAATATCTCCGTGAGGGGATACTTGGCCCGCTTGGATACAGGCTCGAGCTGCATCCTGGTGGACTCAGATAAGCCGAAGCAGACCCATGAAGGACGATGGGCTTTCATCCATCGACTGACCCCCAGAGGACTCCAGGTCAATGGGCCTGGAGAACAGGAAGGAGTTGGACTCAGGAGTCCGTGAACAGCTGCCTGGGGCCTGAGCCACCCTCCACCTGCAGAGGACGGTCGGGAATGAGAGTGACCGTCAACCTGTGGGGCAGGCCCCGACCCGACCGAGAGTCTTTGGTCTGTGCCCCTGATTTTGGTTGTGGAGGCGTAGGTTCCACCACAATCGGTGGGGCAGCTGGTTCTGGCCAAACAACCGGCCCAGGCTTGTGCACCTCGGCTACAGCGAGGGGTTGTTTCGGCCGCTCAGGTAACAGCCACTTGATGGCCGGGGAAGGCAACAGCTTGTTCCTGGACAAAGTAACTGCTGCCACATCAGGCCCTCGTAGCGTCGACGTAATTTGCACCGAAGCCTCTCCTCTGAGGAGGAAGACCAGGACGAGCAGCAGCGCCGCTTACTTCGGTGCCGAGACCGCCAATGTCGGCGGGATCGGCTGGACCAAGACTATGTCCGAGACAGAGAACCTTGGTGTTTCCGAGGACGGGTCTGGAATAGGGGCGGGGGACACCTGTTCTTCCCTCGGCTCGGAAGCCTTGACCGGGAGTGCGGCACCGGAGACACAGGCAGGTCCTCTGTCTCCACCGCTGGAACCGGAGAAGAAGGGTTGTCAGCTTCACCAGTCGACAGCCCGTCCGACTGGTCCAGAAAAATCTCGACCGCGTCGACGGGCGCCTCGGCCGGCTGACCTGACGGGGACACCGTGAAGCCAGCGGCCTTAGCCGCAACCTCGACCACAGTAGAGTGTCGACCGTCCGGAGAAGGGGACCTCTTCCGCTCCCATGAACGCCGACAATGGGACTTTCCTCACGGTCCAAAAAGGACTCAAAAGGTATGTCCAGATGGCCCCTCTCCCTTCTTGGAAAGGGATTGGTTGAGCTCCATGAAAGAAGCAGAGTATGAGGTACCCAGAGAGAGTGGGATAAATCCTGTGACCGAGGAAGAGGATGATGCGGCCTGTGCCACCTCCTCGAGGGCGATCATCTGCTAGAGTTGCTCAGCTGAGCCAGCCGTAGTAACCGCCCAACGGGCCTCCTTAGACTTCACCGGTGGGTAGCGCTTCTCTGGGCGCCCAAGGTGTAACCGGGCAGCGCGATCTTCCAGGACGTTGGCGGAAAACTAACGGCATAATTCGCAGGCCTGTGGGTCATGGTCTAGGCCGAGGCAGTAGACTCACGTGGAGTGCGGATCTGTCCTGGACATTTTCTGCCCACAACGGCACCGCCGAAATCCGGGAGTCGATCTGTCCATCGGAGCCGCGAGGGAGAAACTTAACCCAAGTCTTGAAAATTTTAAAATAAGTTTCGGGTGAACCAAAGAATTAGGATCCAGTCTACACGTAGAGCGTTAAGGAGGGAACCTGAGCTTCCAAGCGGTAAGGAAGATCTGGCATCATGGGGCGGAGCCGAGAGTTTTACCACCCAGGTGGGTGGGAGGAGCCAGCTTGAAGACCTTCCGGCAAGATTTAAAGCGGCAAGGAACCTGCCAGACAGTGTGGATGAACAACATATGCATGTCCCTAGAAATAAGAGATTCAGCAGTAGCTCTGATAATCCCGGCTCTGGATAGTCTTCTCAGCCCAGCAAGATTCCACATTTGAAAACTGGAGGAGGAAAGGCCAGAGTCCTATCTTTCAGTGCAGGAACGTTTGTTCCCTTTCTTCAGATCCAGCAGTCATATTCTCTTGGAAGAACAGATTTATTTTGGTTCTTTCAGATTACACACTACTTACAGCCGAAATGAGGTTTCAATTGGCAGGTACTGATGCGCATCCTTTGGTCCAAACAATGATAGAAACTAAAACTAGGCAAATGCCTGAACATATAGTTTCTGCTCTATATAAAGCCATACAGTCCAATCCAAATAAATTAAAATTCAAGAATCCTGGGAGGCGGACTTGGGAGAAGAAGTTTCAGAGTCTGAGTGGGTTGGAATATTCACTAATTTCCACAGATCCACTACTTCTTATATCTGGAAAGAATATGGCTGGAAATGTGTAGTGAAATTTTTTAGAACCCACACATCACAGCAAAGTATGATAGGCTGGGAAGGGGAGCATGCTGGAGGGGGGTGTAGAGAGAGGTCAGCTACACACAGCCATGTATTCTGGACATGCCCAGTACTCAGATTTTTGTGGTTTGGCGGGGAGCTTGGTGCAGGATTTGTTCCCAGAGGTGGTGGTTTCAGATAGGATTGGCACTCTTACACCAGTTCCCCCCAGAGGTAAAGAGCTCACATTCTAAAAGGTTATTAACTATACTCCTTCTGGCTGCTTAAAAATAAAACAAACACCACACACACACACAATCCAGAAAGGGGCTCACCCCCGACCTCCTTCGGAGACGGGAGTGAGAGGACCAGAGATCAGATTTATGAGGTTTTTTTTTGGGGGGGGGGGGGAGGAAATCACTGCCAAGGTTAACTCCAGGGAAGAAAAAGTCAGAATTCTGGAATAAATGGCTACTGTGGGTAATGCAATATAGAAAGGATCTTGTACCCTAAGAACCTAATGATTCTTGTTCTGTTATTCACCTTGTGGGGTTGGGAAGGAGGTTAGTATTGATTCTGTTTCCCCATACTGTGTAATACGTAAGCAATAAGGCATGACAGGGTGTGGTATATCATGGGATATCGTCACGCCTCGGGCGGTTGGGCACAAGGCTGCAGGTAGGAGTGCGTCCAACGACCCAAGAAGTGATGATATCCCATGATATACCACACCCTGGAGTGACTTATTGCCATTATGAACAGAGTTTGAATTTTCATAAATAAAAAAATAAAACAAACAGGTTTTTAAATGTTTTATGAACAAGTTTTTGGGTGATGGAGTACATTTTGAAAACATAGTTCTGACAGAACAGAACAAGGAGGCTGGTGGCGCCGGAACTTTTTTGAAGCCGTGATGATGTAGCCAGATATCATCATGGCTTCAAAGAGATCTCTGCCAATCAGATTCCTCTATTTATGCTCCTCAGTACATAATATGGAGTGACCTTTGCCTGTATTTCCTGGTTCCATGCTGAGTGGACTTTCATGAGTGAGAATTTATACTCTATATTACTGACAGAATATGCATCACGGACCTCTGGACAAACAAAAAAAATAGTGTGTCGCTTTAAAGATGAAAGATATCACATACAGGTTTATAGGTTTACTCACTCAGAGCTCAGAAAACTTAGAAGTCCATATAGCTTGCTTAGCATAATTACTGATATCCCTTGATGTTATTTCCCATCAGGAATCTGTCCAAATTGGTTTTAAAATGCTTGCATGGAACTACTTTTTTTTATATATATTCAAGTTTATTGACAACAAATGGGTACAAATACATTTATCTCCATCAGACCTCTCAATCCATTAGTTCAAATTACAGCAGGTTTACAGTGCTATAGTTAATTACGTCTTTTCAATACAGTTTCTTAAATTCAGTTATTTTATCTTTTTGCCAGTACATTTTTTCCCCTTTCTTACAGTGCAAAGATCAGTGGACAACATATTCTTATAGCCACAAGCCCCTTAAGTTTCCCCTTTTCTTTTCCCTAGGCCAATGATCCCTCAACCCCCTCCTCCCACCACAGGCTATATCAAGAGAGAATTTCTGGACGTGTCTGTCCGTCCAAAGATACCACCTTGTCCATCTTATGTATATGTGTGTTTTATGATTCAGCTTGAAGGTTAACTCCTCCATCTCAGAAATCTCTTGTACTATATTGACCCAGCTTTGCATCAGTGGTGAGCTTGGCTTTCGCCAGGAGCGGGTTATAGTTTTGTGTGCCGCCACAGATAGAGCATCTGGGGTACCAAGGCCGGGGGAGGGGGAGAACCCAAAATTAAGTTTGAAAGCCCAAGGTTTGTGTTAACAAAAAGATCTCTTTTAGGATGTTTCTAATCCCATCCCAGCAGTCTTTTAGCTTTGGGCACTCCCAAAAGACATGCACATGCATCGCCTCCTTTTCCCTGCATTGTCTCCAGCATTCTGGGGACTGTTCAGGATTTCTTTTACGCAGGGCAGCAAGAGTGAGAAAGAAATCTTATTTTAACTCTCCATTCAAACTCCTGCCAGTAGGGTGAGCTTGTGGTTATGGTGGTGACTTGGAAAGCTCTGTTCCAGTCCCCTTCCTCCATGCCCATTCCAGCTTCCTCCTCCCACCTAGCTGTAATTTTATTTAAGGGGTCTTTTTTGATTTGTAATATTGCTTTGTAGATATTTGAGATGTGGCCCTTCTGAATTTGCCCCGCACGAATTTCTCGGACACAATTTAGCAGAGGGGCTGCTCTAAATGAGGCATGGTCTAGACTTTGGCAGTGTTTTATATAAGCCTTAATTTGCAGGAATCTGAAGTGCTCCGTCCTCCCAAGCCTATAAGTTTCCCTGAGTGACGCAAAGGGAAATATTTGGTCTCCCTGTATAAGCTGCTCTGGATAAATTAGGCCCAGCCTCTCCCATATCCTGAAACCATGGTCTAGCTTTGCTGGGAGGAAGTCAGGGGCCCAAGCTATTTTGACCAGAGGCCAGGTGGAGCGTGTCAATTTATATTTCTGCCAAATCCTGTGAGTGGCTGCTGTGGTGTTCCTGACGGCCATAAGTGGATGCGAGGTTGTGGCCAGCTTATTTTTGGGTAGTAAGATTCTCACATCCAGTGGAACTTCTCCTCTGTCTCCCCCAGTTCTATTGTCTTCCAGTTGGAAGAGCATGAGGGAATAGTCCAGGCCAGGGCTGCCTTTAATTGAGTTGGTAAGTAGTAATCTTCTAAATCTGGTAGTGATCTGCCCCCTCCTCTTTTGTGTGTCTGTAGTATTTTGATATTAATTCTAGGTTTTTTGCTATTCCAAATAAAGTTGGTTATTAATTTATGCCATTTAAGGAATTGTGACTTTCCTATGTACACAGGAAGGCACTGAAATAAATAGAGGAATCTAGGGAGGACACTCATTGTAATTATTTGGGTTCTAGAGTGCATTGGGAGATTGATTAGAGACCATCTCTCGAAATCTTTTTTAATCTGTTCTATTAGGGGTTTATAATTGGCCTCAAAGAGCCTAGAGGGGTGTTTAGTTATCACCGTGCCCAAGTATTTCATCTTCTCAGCATCCCACTTTAAGGGGAGCGCCCGAGAGGTCTCCTGAGATGGTGTATAATGAAAGCATAGCACCTCTGCCTTAGTTTTGTTCAGGGAGTATCCAGAGTGCCTCCTGAACTCCTCCAAGATCGACCACACTTCAGGGATGGACGCCTCTGGGTCTGCCAGTGACAAGAGCACGTCGTCCGCGTATAGGGAGATTCTCCTCTCCATCCCCCTACCTCAATACCCTGTATATTTTTTGACTGATGTATGGCCTCTGCCAAAGGCTCTATGTACAGTGCAAATAACATTGGAGAGAGGGGGCAGCCCTGCCTAGTTCCTCTGCTTAATCTAAACCTCTCTGACAGACTCCCATTCACTCGAATGTATGCTTGTGGACCAGTATACAGCGATTTTATGCCGTCTATAAATGGTTGGGGAAAGGCCATAGTCTCCAGCAACAAAAGAGAAAGCTCCAGGAGACTTTATCGAAAGCTTTCTCCACGTCAAGGCTCATAAGGCATGCTGGGGTACGTGCTCGGTGTATTGAGTCAATAGTGTCTAGGGTGGTTCGGACACCATCTGCCGCTTGGCGTCCAGAAACAAAGCCTGTTTGGTCCATATTAAGCAAAAACAGTAGATGGGAGTTTAATCTAAAGGCTACAATTGTAGTTAGTATTTTATAGTCAACATTGAGCAACGAAATGGGTCTGTAAGATTCGCATTTAGATGGATCCTTATCCTCTTTGTGGATTAGGGAGATAGTGGCATATTGCCATGAAGGTGGAACAGAAGAACCATCCTCCCAAACGGCTGAATAAACCTCCTGGAGGAGAGGGGCCTTTTTTTTTTTTTAATTTTATAGAGTTCTGCACTGAACCAGTCAGGCCCAGGACATTTGCCCGACTAACTTTTTAATTGCATTTAGGATTTCAATTTGAGTGATTGGTCTAGTCAGGGAAAGGCCCGCCTCCTATGACAGCGTGGGGAGCGAAAGGGGAGCCAAAAACCTCTATCTTTCTGTAGGGGATGTTTCCTCAGGAGCCTGATAGAGCTTGGAAAAGTACGAGACAAAAGCTTTAGAGGTGTCTATCAGTTTAGTGTCAATTTTATTTGTAGTTGGAGAGACTATTTTAGTGATGGCTGTATTTGCCTGATGTCTCCTCAATCTAAAGGCTAATCGTTTTGTAGCCCTTGGGCCTCCTTCATAAAACTTTTGTCTCAGAAAGTACAGAGCCTTCTCCACCTCTGCCTTTTGTAAATCTTCCCCCTCCTTCCTTTTTATTTTAAGCTCTTGATCCCTTCGTTTGTCCCATTTAAGCTTTTGAGCATCTTCCAAGCATTTAATATGCAGCATAAGTTCTTGCTGCTTTTGTAGCTTCCCTCTTCCTCGGCTACCCAATGGCTATAAGCCTTCCTAGTAAAGCTTTAATGGTGTCCCAGACTATTTATGGTGACCCCCCTTTGTTATTTTCCTGCAGTGTTCTGATGATATGCTGCTTGATTTCTTGGACTACGTTTTTATCTTGGAGGAGGGAGCAGTTCAGTCTCCAATGTGTTTTTGGGGAGAGAAAAATCTATTTCTACAAATATTGTGGTCAGAAATTATACAGGTCCCCACCCACATTTCAAGGAATTCAGTCAGACTTTGCGAGAAAAAAAAAAGTGTCCAGTCTGGAGAAAACCTTGAACCTGGGGGAGTAGCAGGTATACTCCCTGGCCTTGGGATACCCCTCTCTCCATATGTCCCTCAGCCCTCCTTGCTCTAGTATTTTTCTAACAAAGCTGGCCTTTTTGATATCCGCTGTTAGTATCTGGGAAGTGGTATCTAGCGCTCTGTTAAAAACTAAATTCCAATCCCCTTCCATAACCAAAACCCCCTTTGCCTTCTCTACAATTAGTTGTATTAGTAAGGAATAAAACGAAATTGGTGACCCAGGTCGTACATAAACATTTGCAAACGTAACTGTGGTGTCGAACTCTGCCTGTGACTATAATGTACCTAGCACCCTGGTCCTCCACCACCTCATGCACCTCAAAGGAGAGAGATGCCGCGAGTAAAATCGCAACCCCTCTCTTCCTACCTTTCTGAAGGGAGGAGTGGAATACCTGGGGAATCTCCTGGACCTCCATTTCAATATCTCTGATGGGGAGAGGTATGTTTCCTGGAGTGCTAGGTATTTCAGCAATTTCCTCCTCTTTATCGGGCTTGTGCATCCATTTATGTTAAATTATAGGATTTTCATTAGCCGTTTATTCATGTGACTTTCTATTTTGCCAACTTACTTTGCACTGTATAATCCATTTTATCAGGTTATGTCTGCTGTTTTTTTAGATAATTATATGGGTAACAGTTTTATTAATTAACAAATATATCAAGCAAACAAACTTGTGAACTTCGCAACCAAGTATACTCAACATGTTGCGTTAACATCCTTCCTATAAACAGAACAGAATTAAAACATTTCAGAGGGGGGTGGGTGAAACATCCCCCAATTTTGCTTAGAGTTTAGATTTTGTTGACTTCCTAGGTTTAGCTGGTTATTAACCAACTTGTGCGCATTAGCCTCTAGTGCTGCTAACAGGGGACTCCAATACAGAAAGAGAAACCCCATTACTCCCAGAGAAATCTCTCTTTTAGGACATCGCATCATAGGAATCAGATCTTCATTAGGCGGCCAAGCCCGTTTCCCCCCCCCTCCGAGACTCTTCGACTAAGATATTTTATGCAAGTTTTAAAGCCATTTCTCTATGCTGTAAATTAATCAGTCTTCCCCTGTAGACAGGACCCATCACGGATCCGCGCTCTATATCTAGCAGGTCTGGAAATATATGTTACTCTGGTCAAGCCTTTTATTTCTTTTAATGGTTAGCAAGTTCGAGTCCCAGCGTGTCTCAGCCAATATTCATGGGGATGACCCAGACCCGACCAGTCTACCGTCTGCCTTCTCTGACAGCTCCATTCCTCAGAATGAGATCTAGAGGGGGCTGTCCCTGTCCCAGCGACGATTCTCTAGTTCTACCTCATAGACCCCTCCCAGGCAGTTCTCATTAGGGCCACCTATTTTTGGTGAATAGCGAAGTCTCGCTCCTTTCCCTCAGCCCCGGACCCAGCCCTCCTTCCGATTTTTGTATCCCCTCCCTGTCCATCCCCCCAAAACGATGCAGCCTGTTTTCCCTTTACTAGACTCCATTATCCGCTCCCCCGCCTACCAACTTTAGAGGATTGGATATCATTTCCTCCCTCGGAGTATTCCATCCTTGAGCAGGTAGGCGAAAGTACAGTTGCAAACAGTCCAGACAATCTTATCTTGAGTCTATTAGAAGTAAGTCCAGATATCACAGTTCAGAATGGGGGTGGGGGAGGCGCTAGGGGAGAGGCTCAACTGGTCCAAAGGTGTAAAAAAGCCAGTACAAACAGCATTATTGCTTGATTAAGCAGTACATTCATGAACCTGTTGTCTCTGCCTGGGTGGGATTCAGGTCTTCTCTCAGGTGCTGCGCTTTTATTTACTTTGCAGGGGTCGCCATATTTCCGAAGTAGCGAGGAGATGTCCGAGCGGAGATCTGAGGCCGGAACCTTCTTCAGTGAGCCTGGGAGGGTCGCTCCTTTCTGAGCCACCAACCACGCCGAAGCAATTGGATCCTTCTCAAGCTTCTCCTTATACAATCGCTGGTATAGGTATAGATATAGATATAGATATAGATAGAGATTCCAAGTAGTGGGAGGCTGCAAGTAAATCAGGGAATATCTTCGTGCCTTTATCCGTTGTAACCTTCAGTCGTGCTGGGAAAAGAACCTGGGCCTTGATGGACTTAGCTCGCAATAGTTTCACTATAGGCCAGAGAACCCGTCGGGCCTCCTGAACTGATGCCGTGTGATCGTTGTCTAGTGCAATTCTTTGGCCACGGTAGGTTAGAGGGCCCTGCTGCCACGCGATACGTAGTACTTCCTTGGTTTTGTAATATGTGAAGCGTGCAATCAGTGGCCTTGGTCGAGCATTAGGATCCCGGGACTTTGGGGCCAGGGAGCGATGAGCGCGATCCATCGATGGATCCAGATCATCAGGGAGGTTTAGTGTTTCTTTTAGCAGGTCCTTTAAAAAGGACCCAATGTCTGCGTGTTTGTCCTCTGCTCCCTCTGGAATCCCGTGAAGTCTCACATTCTGGCATCTGGATCTTCCTTCTAAATCATCAATACTCTGGGTCAGCTCCCTATCCCTGGCCAGCAGATACAGCAGCAAGTGATCCTGCCTGTCCGATTGTTCCGATGTTTGAGTAAAGAGCCAGCTCTAATTGCTCCGTCTTATGATCAACAGTATTTAGTTCCATCCGAAGATCTGAGAGCTTCTGATCTATGTTTTGGACCGTTTGTGCCGTCTGCATAATTGTTTTAATGAGCTCTTTTGGCAGGCCTGTTTCTTGCTGCACGAGTGTATGAGGGCCCTCCTCTGCTGATCGGGCCTCTGCCACCTCCTCTTGTTCCACGTATAGCAATTTTTAATTTTTGCACCGGAGTGTTCGGCGGTCTGTTAGCCTTCATTCTGGTAGTTTTAGCTGGGGAAGGCATTAGCTGATTAAGCGATGGCTTTGGAATTAGTCGCGTCGGGGTGAGAGCCGCCAAGCTAAGCCGCCATAGGTCCGATGATGTCACCGGAAATCCCGCATGGAACTACTTAATACCACCTCTCATGTGGTAATCCATTCCAGACTGTTACTGCTCCGATACTGAACCAATGCGTGGAATGAAAGGCCACACCAGTAAAGCCTGTAAAAATAAGATTAGAGAAAGGAAGGGGGGGCTTCTAGTGACGTCACTATTCCATGCAGCGGCATTAAAGTGGAGGTCTGCACCCCCGCGACATTAAAACTTTATTTGTCCCCCGATGGTACCAACTCTATTCTCCTAGCAGCTTCTTCTATTGGTCAGCATAGCAAGTCGGCCGAGGGCAAATCCAGCGCTTCGGTGCCCGGAAACAGAAACTCGATTTGCAACCTCAAGCCCACAAGTAAGAAAGCCGCGCAGACTAGGCCTTCGAGACCGCTGGTCCAGACTCGGATGACAGTTCATCTGAGGATGAGGAAGATACAACAATTACCTCTCAACAACTATGCCAAGAACTTCGACACCTCACCTGAGCTACGGAAATTTTCTGAGGGGAGATAGCAGAGAACAGAAAAAAAGCTAGCCCAGCATGACCAGAAAAAATAGCAGATTGAATAAAATGGTCTCTGCCTATTCATACACCCTGCATCTACACAATGGTGCTATCCTCCAGCTACATGACAGATTGCAACTGCTACTAGAAAAAAAACTGAACTAGAGAACAGATCCCGGCAGGAGACTCTTCACATCCACGGCCTGCTGGAAAACACGGTCAGGGAACGTGGTGGAATTCATAAAAAGTCTTCCGAGATAATTGCTTAACTTCGACAAAGACTTACCACTCATCATTCAGGCTCATCGTGCCTTAGTGTCCCCCAAAAAGGACCTGAAGGCCAGACCACGCTCTGTGGTTTTAGCGTTTCTTGATTACCATACTAAAGAATCAGTCCTTAGAAAACCATGCTCAATGAAAGAAAAAAAAAAAAAGCATTGGATAGGGTTAATTGGCATTTTCTAAAAACACCCATGGAGAAAATGGAATCTGGCCCCAAATTCTTACACGCAGTATTCAGCTTTTATTCTCACCCTCAGGCCTTGGTGAGGGTTAATGGTACTGGCGCCCCCTTTTACTAGCGGCAAGAGACAGGGCTGTCCTTTGTCCCCCCCGCCATTTGCACTTTGCCTTGAACCCATCTCATGGCAGGGGGAGTAGAGCAGAAACTCTCTATACACTGATGACTCCATATTTTTTCTCTCTCCTCCCTAGAAGAATCAGTCCCAATATTGTGTGACACTTCAAACTTC
The DNA here is from genome assembly GCA_016271365.2 of Neoceratodus forsteri. Classification (NCBI taxonomy): domain Eukaryota; kingdom Metazoa; phylum Chordata; order Ceratodontiformes; family Ceratodontidae; genus Neoceratodus; species Neoceratodus forsteri. Next base: position 362,544,993 of record CM057449.1, on the reverse strand, counting down.
TGACAAAATTTCAGGGTACAAGATTAACTTCACTAAATCGGAAGCCCTAATTTTGAGTGGGAAAGCCTCAAGGGAGTTTAGAGACAGTTTCCCTTTTAAATGGGCCCAAAGGGCCAAATTCACTATCTGGGCATTCAAGTCAGCACAGACTTAGCCAAATTATTTTCTCTGAACTATGGAAAAATTGTCAGAGGCAGTGTAGGGAGACCTGGCAAGCTGGCGGATCCTACCCCTCACCCTAGTAGGTCGTATTTCTATACTGAAAATGAACATTTTACCCAGATTCCTTTTCTTATTTCTACATCTCCCTTTACGTTTGCCTGTTTGTTTTTGTTTTTTTGGAACAAGTTAAGAGACACCCAAAAAATTAATCTGGCTAAATAGAAAACCCAGGGTAGCCAGATTTTTTTTTTTTATTTCTTCCCAGGGAGAGGGGAGGTTTAGCCCTACCCAACTTTTACTGGTACTACTTAGCGGCTCAAATGGGTCCAGTTCTCACTTGGGCCAAACAAAGAGCATCTTCCAGGTGGTACGACAGAGAATCAGCTCTGCAAGGGCAGGCCGTTATACACCTTAGTACTTGCCCTCCCTCCCCCAGAGACCACCTTATTCAAATCAGAAACAGATGGGTCAAGCAAGGGCTTTATATATACTTAGTAAGGTCAAGAAACTGCTTAACTTACCGGAGGAAATGGACACTATCCCTCAGATATGAGGCAAGTCTCTCCCCCCCCCCCCAAAATGCTGGACATTGACTTTGCACGATGGGAAGCGGGGAGACGAACCAAATTTGTCCAACTGATTGAGGGAGGTAGCTGCATTACTTTTCAACAGGCGAAAGAAAAATTTGGATGGGGCAACTCTTTTTTCGGTATATGCAAGTAAGGCATTTTATATGCTCCTCGGACCAGCATGGGAGACTAACAAGGCCACTTACAAGTTGGGAGAGTTCTTTTATGGAGTGGTCATGATTGCAACCCAAGTTAAACATGTGTCCAACCTTTACAAACTACTATTAGAGGTGGGTTCTTCAGGGTACCAACAGTTATGTGCCATTACTCGGATGGGGAGAAAAGGTAACCACTGGCATATTTTTTGGGCTTGCCCTCAACGGGCAGACTACTGGAGAAACATAGAAACAGAATTGGACAGCAGATAAGGACCGCTTGGTCCACCCAGTCTACCCATTTCCCTACCTAATGGATAAGCTGCAGATCCTAGTTAACCAACAGCCTACTTCTTCCTACTCCTAACCCCTAGAATTGCCTTATGACTGTCCCATGCATTCTTGAATTCCACTAGTTTTTGACCCCACAACCTCCTCCAGAAGGCCATTCCATGCATCCACAACCCTCTGTGAAAAAATACTTCCTTACATTACCTCCGAGCCTCCACCCCCTTAAATTGTGCCCCTTGTTCTTGCACACCTCTTTTCTGAAAGATGCTACGCTCTTGGACTTTGTTGATTCCCTTGAGATACTTAAAAGTTTCTGCCCCCCTTGAGGTTACACATATTAAGCTCCTTAAGTCTCTCCATGCGTCTTCCAGTGCAGACCCTGCAACATTTTAGTTGCTCTCCTCTGGACTGCCTCCATCCCGTTTATGTCTTTGTGGAGATTGGGTCTCCAGAACTGCACACAGTACTCCAGATTAGGTCTCATCAGCTGTCTGTACAGAGGGATAACTTCCTGTTTTCTACTGGTGATGCCTCTCCCTATGCATCCCAGTATCCCCTCAGCCCTCCTTACTGCCCTCTCACATTGCTTGACCACCTTTAGGTCATCCGATATGACTACTCCCAGGTCCCTTTCAATTTCTGTTGTTGTTAGCATCTCACCCCCCATTGTGTACTCATCCCCTGGGTTTTTGTTTCCGAGGTGCATTGCTTTGCACTTCTTAGCATTGAATCTAAGCTGCCATACATTTGGCCATTCTTTCAACCTTGCCAAGTCCCTTCTCATCCTTTCCACCCCACCTTGTGTATCAACTCTGTTGCAAATCTTTGTGTCGTCTGCAAAGAGACATACTTTTTCTTCCAGTCTCTCTGCAATGTCACTTAAAGACACTGGAAAGGACCAGTCATAGTACTGAAACCTGCGGTACCCCACTAGTAACCGCCCCCTCTTTCTTCAGAGTGGACTCAGTTTACTATTACCTTCGGTGTCCTGTTCTCCAGCCAATTCTTTACCCAGGCTACCATCTTGGGACCCACTCGCAGGCTAGCTAACTTGTATATTAATCTTGTGTGGGACTGTGTCAAATGCCTTGCTAAAGTCTAGGTAGGCCATGTCCACAGCCCCTCCCTGACCTACTACTTTGGTCACCCAGTCAAAGAAATCTATTAGATTCATCTGACATGACCTTCCTTCCCGCTGCAAATCCATGCGGCCTTGGGTCCTGTGCCCCTCTGGCCTCTAGGTACTAGACAATTCTTTCCTTCAGAAGTGATTCCATCATTTTCCCTATCACTGAGGTTAAACTAACAGGTCTGTAGTTTCCCGCTTCTGCCCTACTCCCACTTTTGTGAAGTGGAATCACATCTGCCCTCCTCCAGTCCTCAGGTACCACCCCATCCTCCCATGATTTGTTAAAGAGGGGTAGTCAGTGGTGTCACTAGTTCTACCCTTAGTTCTTTTAGAATTCTAGGATTAATCCCATCAGGCCCCATTGCTTTGTCCACTTTCAGTTTTAAGAGTTCTTTCAGAACCCTTCTGTAAATGGGCTGGCATCATCAACTCCTGTATCCATAGTTTCCATTTGGTTTAGGTACCGCTCCCTCTTCATTTGTGAATACTGAGCAAAAATATTTGTTTAGTATCTCTGCCTTTTCACAGTCACCCTCTGCCCAACCCCTTTCCCTTTATTAAGCCTCACTATCCCTCCCTTGGTCTTCCTTCAGTCCCTATAAAAAGGTTTTATCCCCTTTCTTAACTGAGTTGGCCATCTTTTCCTCGGTTTGGGCATTTGCTGTTTTGACAGCCTTCCCAGCTTCCTTTTGCTTTAACTGATACAGTTCTCTGTCCTGCTCCTTCTGCGATTCCTTGTACTTCCTGAATGCCTTCTTTTTCTCTTGAACCTTCCCTGCCACATCCTTTGAGAACCACAGTGGTTTCTTACATAGTTTTATTTGCTTCCAATCAGGGGGAGGCTATTCTGCATAGCTCAGATGTTCACAGAATCTTGCATTATACTAACCGAACCAAATCTGTCCAGAAAATGAACCAGCTGTGTGTTTCTTTTGCACTCAAGGGAGGGCGTGGCAGTTTCCAAACCATGTCTATCCAAATGGTTGGCAAACTATTGTTTTCCGGTACCAGAAGCATGGTAAAACTCTCCTGGGGAGGTTAAGGAGCATTCTACCAGAGACGTGGCAGCTTCAGGAATGTTTCAGCCACTGACATTTGTGCAGTGGCTACTTGGAGCTCTGTCCACACTTAAGCAGTACAGTCTGGACACTGCCTTTAGGCGTAGGGCTGGCTTTGGTCTAGCTGTCCTCCAAGGCCCTCTGTCCTAAGCTGTGCGTTTTTATGCAGACCTTTCCTGCCTCCTGCATTTCAGTTTCTTCAGATTCACATTGGTTGGGACTCTGTCCTCAGGGTTATTATCTACTGCAAGAGCCCTCTCAAAAGATAGTACAGTTACACAAGTACTTAATGTAACAGGAGCTCAGGGGGGCCGGGGGAAGAGAGAGAGAGAGAGAGAGAGAGAGAAAGAAAGAGATTCTTGCAGTAGGTAACCTTTTCCCCTCCCTCCTTCCCCATCTTCTGCTGCTCTTTTTTCTATCATTTTGCTCCAGTAGCTTCTTTTCCATTCTGGTCGCTCCCTTGGGAGAACTCCGGCAGGAGAACTGGAAGACAGCGTGGGGACCACCCACTTTAGAGTGTCACACCGATGTCGGTCATGTGTTGTCCTGATGCCAGGGGGCGCAGTCCTCAAGATTACCTACTGCAAGAGCCTCTCTCGAAGATCTGCTGTTACGGTAAGTTATTATCAGGGCTCCTGGTGTTCTGCGGCAGCATTTTCTGATTTTTGTGGCATGATTTATTCATTTTTCTGACAGAATGCAGTCCTGTCATTGGCTAAATATGATGTCATTGATGACATATGCTGAGCACAGGGGGGGCTTCAGGATAAACGAGGTGGGAAAGATAGCCTGACACTATGGAAACAGTATATTTATATGAAAATTCACCAAAAACAATGAATTCTGCGGCACTATATATGTATTCTGTGGCATGATGCAAATTCTCTTGACCAAGTTCCTGGACACTCGAGAATTCCAGAGGCCATAGTTGTTATGCAACTACTTTTGGCACCTAGTTTTGTCTCCATGGGGGGCAGGCGCCTACTCTGCAGCCCCTCCTGGTGGGCAAGCACCTGGGAACATCACCCGAGACAAGTACCAGGAGGATGAGTACAGGGCCGGGGGGGAGAGAGCCAAGTTGGGGTCTGGCAAAACAAAAATCAAAAAACAAAAGAACAAACACAAACACACAGATAAAGGCTCTAGTCTGATTGCCAATATGTACAGGAGTCTTGAACAAGAAACCAGATTGATTGCCATGTTCACCAGCACCCCAGGCTGTCAAACAGTTGCCTGGTATGGGATAAAATTTACCTCACCCTGGCCGCAGAAGTTCCCTTCAGCAGTCAGTCACCCAGGTATGTGAAGACATTACTCCCAGTGCACCGCCGTAGCAACCACAGCAAAGACTCCCAGTGCCAGTGACAATACAAAGGGCAGTGCCCAAAAAAGGTAGTGATGTCCATCCAAGCAGAATAACCCAGTGGTACTGCTGGATTTTGATATGTAGGTAGGAATCCTGCATCTTCAGTACACACAACCAAGCCCCTTTTACAAGGGAGGGAGAAGAGGGCCCCAAGGACAGTATATAGAACTTGTTGTATACCACTCCGAGGTCCAGAACAGACCAGAAGCCTCGTTCTCTTGGGTAGCAGGAAATATCTGAAATAGAACCCCTGGTATATTTCTTCTTGCGAAACTGTCAGAATGGCCATTTTGCACAGCAACATTTGCTATTCCTCCTTCTCCCTTAGGACAGGGTCTTGGAGGAGACATTCAGGTTGCAACACCAACTCTATTTAGTACTTATACTGGATGTCCAGAAATTGATCACTGCCAATGGGGATAGAAATAAAGGTCTTTATGTGATCCTTAGAAATACACAATAATAAAGCAAGCTCTGTGGTGTTGAGGGCTAAGGCACAGACAAGCACCATACCTCCTGCCTTTCCGGTGACCAGAGTTCGATAACAAAACAAACTTGGGTTGCCAGGGTGGTGGGAAAGAAGGGCAGGAGCGAGCTAGCTGCCAGGCAGCTCTACTATCCCGGGTAGGGGTGGTAGGCTGTCCCGTTATCAGATGACAGTTGGTGGAGGCAAGGCAAGTTTTATTTTTCCAATGCACCACATCCCAGAGGCTCAGGGCACCATATATAGAATACAAACTATTCATAAAAACAGAGACAAATAACGATATTAATAAATTAAACAAATCATAAATAAGCAATCCGAGCTTAAAAAAAAAAAAAAAAAAAAAGTTAACTGAACGAGGGTTTTCAGGTGGACCTTGAATACTTCAACTGAAGGGGCCTCCCTTACAGATGGTGGAAGCAAATGTCACAGGATGGGGCTGGCGACACTAAATGCTCTGTTGCCGGCAGCTTTTAACCCAGTCCTGGGAATCGCAAGGAGGCCCCTAGAGGAAGAATGGAGGGAATGGACTGCGGTGGCGGGTGTAAGAAGGCCAGACAAGTATCCAGGTCCCAGCCCATGTAGGGCCTTAAAAGGTGAGCAAGCCCACCTTGAAGAGGATCCTCCACCTGACCAGCAGCCAGTGCAATGTGGCAGTATTTCGACTGCCCTGTCAATAGCCTAGCAGCCACATTCTGCACAAGCTGCAGCCAGCAGAGGGTACCTCCTGAGGCCCCGAGGTAGCATGCGTTACAGTAGTCGAGCCTTGACATCATGAAGGCATGTACCAAAGGTGGGGCGATCCATCAATGGAACTAGGAGCCTGACCCTGGTGATATTCCTAAGACAGTAAAAGCTGGTCCAGACAATGGCTGACACTTGAGCTTCAAATGTCAATCCACTGTCAATGGTCACACCCAAGATCACGCACCTTAGAGGAGTCCTTCAATGGTACAGTCCCCAGGAATACACTGGTTTCTGTGCCAGAGGCCAACCTATCATGCCCCCTGTTAGAGTCCACCACCAGTACACCTCCATCTATCAGGATTCAGTCACACCCAGCTGGAGGCCATCCAGTCGATCTCGGCAAGGCAGTTACTTAGCACTTCCACTGCACTAGATGTCCCAGGGGCAAAGGAAATATGCAGCTTGGTATCATCTGCATAGCAAAAAAACCCAGCCTATTTTTCCAAATGGTCTCACCCAGGGGCAGCATGTACACAGCAAACAACACTGGTGACAGGACCGAACCCTGAGGTACTCCACACAACAGGAGGCTGGGGGAGGAGGAGGAGGAGAAGCTCCCTATCACTACCGGTTGCCTCCAATTCGTGAAGTAGGACTCAAACCACCAGATGACAGTGCTGGCAAGTCCACAAAATTCCCTCAGGTGGTTGAGCAACACAGAATGGTCTACCATGTCAAACTCTGAAGAGAGAGATCGAGGAGAACAACTGTCCCCTTCCCTCAATCTCTAGACCCGAGGAGGTCATTGTGCACCCAAACTAGTGCGGGTTCCATGCTGTCTCGCACGAAACCCCAACTGGAGGGGCTCATAAAGATCAAAGGCCACCTCAAGCTACTGTGCCACTACTTTTGACAACCTTCCCTAAAAATAGGAGGCTGAAGACTGGACAGTAATTTGACTTGACGTCAGGGGTGGAGGCCAGGTGCTGGAGCAAAGACATTGGGAGACTGATGTAATGTTGGGTGGCTGGACGGGAAAGCCCAGGAGTGCATGTGTGCCACCATATGCCAGGACTCCTGGAAGGGCAGGAAAGTGCAGTGGAAAATGGGAGGTACAGAGGGGATGAATGAAGCACGTGCACCACATTTCTGGAGGCTGCAGCAACGACTGGAAGTGGAAGGGGGAGGGGGGGGAGAGAGAAGACAGCTCTCCTCATCCTGACTCGCCATGGCATAAAGATCAGTGGGAGTACTGAGCCATAAGGTAAGCTGGAAACTGTGGATGGTGGAATGAGGGTGGTGATAATGCTATAGCTCAAGGAGTCTGCCCCTCTGTACCCAAGAGCACAAAAAGGACGGCAGGGGAAAAAAAAAAAAAATAGTAATACTGTATGCCAAGTAGCTGCAATGGGTTAATTTATAATGCATGTTCAAAAAAAAAAAAAAAAAAAAAAACATGCAACTGTATATGTTCATTTCAATAAAGTAAAAAAGGTACCTGCCCTGCACCCAAGTCCAGAGAGGGAAGTAGAGAATTAAGAGGGGATGGCCAACTTAACACTTTCCCCCATCCTAGGAAGGCTTCATAGAATTCTCCCCAGAAGAAAGAAAAAAAAAAAAAAAAACACACACACACACACACACACACCACCTGCTGTTGCTAGAGTGCATAACCCTGTCAGTGTAGCTGTGTTTCTGCCAAAGAAACTTCAGCCCCAGCCACTCAGTCATTTCAGCTTTGAAAGTCTTAACCATCACAGACATCTTGGAGGTCTCAAGCTCATTAAGATTTCCCATGCCGGGGAGAGAAGAATCTATTCTGCTCCCAGAGATTTAGTTCTTCCAACAGTCGTGAGCAAAACTAAGGGTGCCCAATTAGTATATATTCAGGTACTTCAAACTCATAACTGGGCCACGCAGATGAACAGAGTAAAGGCCCAGAAGTCTCCCCTCCACGGCTTGGGACGTTGTATTCTGCAAGTCAGAAATAACCCCAAGTGGGCACAAGCTGATAACTACCACTGCATGAGGGAAAACATTCCAGATCTGTCCCTAAAAGTTGAGGCCTTCTGGGAGATGCCCCATCCCAGAGAAAGTGTGCAGGGAACAGACTCCCATATGGAAATCACTATTTGTAACCACTACAGAGAGACTCAATACGTTATACATACCCTCTTCTCTTGTAAGCAAGTTTAATAAAGGTATCCCCCCACTGTGCAGATGGTGTGGAGATGAGAGCTCAGAGACTTCTGGACTGAGATGACGCAATGCATCTACCAAACAAACAGTGTGTCTCAGAACAAAAGACAGACCGTGGTCCATGCTGTTTGGGGTGGAATCTAGGTGTGAGAATGGGTGGGACCCATTCCCTAAGGTAATAAGAATAATGCTGGTCACAACTAGGAGGTATATTCATGACACCTGGACTTCCCCATCTCCATCCAATGGTACAAATGTGTAGAGCTGCTCCTTAAAATGCTTCAGCTTGAATATCTCAATCATCAATTTAAAGGGTGGGCAGCAAGTTGTGGTGGCAGTGAACTCACTCCCCCATATTGAGCAAGCTGCAATCAGACCAGGAGACTGGACTGGTTCCCCCAAGCCCCAGACAAGAGCTCGTGCCACAATGCTGCCATCAATGAGTACATGCCATTCAGTAGGGCAGTATACTAATTTTACCCGATGTCATGAAAGGGATGCCTCATTCCAACAATAGTTTTGTCCTTTTAAAATAAGCATCTTGTTATGGGTTTGTAGAGTGTTCCAGCATTTTAGGCACTGAAAGTAATACATTCATTTTCTCCACACTATGTATGTACAATCATTATGTAATGGTTGAAGGAATGGTTCAAAGAGGAGAGTTTCAGCTACACTGGGGACTGGGAATCTACATGAGAGAATAAGAGCCTATATAAATTACAGGTCTGTTAACCTGACATCAGTGGTCGGCAAGGTGATGGAGGGTATTGTCAAGGAAAGGCTGGGGGGAGAGATACTGGAGCAAACAGAGTACTTGGACGATGGGCAGCATAGCTTTGTCATGGGAAGATCGTGCCAGACAAGCCTTGCCAAGTTTTATGACTGGGTGACTAAGGCCCAGGACCAGGGTAGGCCAATGATGTCCTCTTTCTGGACTTTATCAAGGCGTTTGATTTGGTACCTCACAGTGGACTGCTGGCTAAGCTGAAGGAAATGGGGGTAGGAAGACAGTTAAGATGGATAGGAAATTGGCTATGAGCGTACTCAGAAGGTGGTGGTTGGAGGGTTAGCCTCATCCCCAAGGTGGGTTACTAGTTGGGCTCCTCAGGGGTCAGTGCTGGGGCCACTCCTGTTCAACACCCATCTCTCAGACATGGGGGGGGGGGTCAGGAGCGAGATGAGTCTCTGCAGACAAGTCAAAGCTGGGTGCAGTGGTGGATGGGGAGGAGGGGAGGGTGGCCTTGCAGGAGGACCTGGAAGCTCTGGAAAGGTGGTCGGGAAAATGGAAATAAATTCAATGCAGGGAAGTGCAAGGTTCTGCACCTGAAGTCAGACATCCAGGCCAGGGGTATACCCTGGGAGGAGACATGATTCAAGTCACGGAGGGTGAGGGGGACCTGGGGGTAGTGGAAGATGTTAAAATGAACAACTCAGAGACCTGTGGTAGGGCAAGGGCAAACAGGATGCTGGGATGAATTGCCAGGGGGGTTACCTCCAGAAAGGCAGAAGTGATCCTTCCACTGTACAACTGCTTGGTTAGACCACACCTCGAGTATTGTGTGCAGTTTTGGAGACCACATTTAAAGAGGAACATTACACTCCTAGAGAGGGTCCAAAGGAGAGCAACCAAAATGATCTGGGGCTTGGGGGAAGAGGACCTATGAGCAGAGGCTCAAGGAGCTCGACATGTACACCCTGGAGCAGAGGAGGGACGGGGACGGGGGACATGAGAGGTCTTTAAGTACATGAAAGGGAATAAAGGATGCCCAGTCAAAGTGCTCCAAAATAAGGATTGTGGGGCAACAAGAGGTCATGGGTGTAAGCTAGAAGAGGGCAAGCTCAGAGGAGAGAGGAAGAGGTGTCATTTCACTGAAAGGGTGGTGGAGCAATGGAATGCACTGCCCAGGGAGCTGGTAGAGGCGGAGACTGTGGATGGGTTTAAGAGGGGATGGGACAGGTACAGGGTTGAGGGTAAATCTGACCAGGCCCAATACAGATGGAACATCTGGGACTGGGCAGTATAACCTGGGGGAGAGAGAAACCACCAAAAATCAGCCCTCAGTGCAGGTGCTGAAAACGAGCAGACTCAGAGACCATTAAGCCTATTCTGCTGGCATGTTAGTATATGGGTGATGGCCTGTATCCATCTGGAAGGGACCGCAGTCATTTAAAATTAGCCAAGGGGGTGGCAGAAGAAGAACACGAACACACACACACACACACACACACACACACACACCCCAGGAAGGCAGAAAACTGCCTGCACCCCTCCACAGACTGAAGCAGAGAGTAGAAACCAGTGGGGAGAGGCCCCCCCAGTGCAGATCAACCCTTAAGCTGCCAACAGAATTAGAACGTATAGGAATTTTGGACTGATCAGTCCGCGGCCCTGCAAGGGTTAATAAATGGAAGGGGGGTCAAAAAGGAAAACGTGGTTAACAAGCAGAGTACAAAAAAATCTGGAAGGCCATGTATGCGAATGCTAGAAATTTAGCAAGTAAGATTCCAGACCTAGATGGCATCATGGCAGAGGCCGGCCTGGGAATTGTGGCGATCAGGGCCACGCTGCACTGAATCTACTTCCTTTTCCTTTACCATTATATAGATGGTTATATTTCACAGACTGCATTACTAAAATTCCTAAATTGCTTCCAACACATACACATACAAACCCCCCCAAGCCATTCCGCCCTCCATCTTGAAATTGTGCCCCCTTGTTCTTGCACATTTCTTTTGGACCTTGCCAATTCCCTTGAGATAGCTGAAAGTTTCCATCATGTCCCCCCTCTCCCTCCTTTCCTCAAGAGTATACATATTAAGCTCCTTTAATCCCTCTCTTTGTATATCTTCTGGTGCAGACCCTGCACAATTTTAGTTGCCCTCCTCTGGACAGCCTCCATCCTGTTTATGTCATTGCAGAGATGGGATCTCACCAACTGTCTGTACAGACAGAACTTGGTTGTCTACTGGTGATGCCTCTCCCTATGCATCTCAGTATCCCACCAGCCCTCCTTACTGCCTTCTCACATTGTTTGCCCACTTTTAGGTAGTCTGATACAACTACCCCCAGGTCCCTTTCCATTTTTTGTTAGTATCTCACTAATATTGTGTACTCTTCCCCTGGGTTTTTGTTTCCCAGATGCATTACTTTGCACTTCTTTGCACTGAATCCAAGCTGCCATACATCTGACCATTCCTCCAACCTGGTCAAGTCCCTTCTCATTCTTTCCACCCCACCTTCTGTATCGACGCTGTTGCAGATCTTTGCCTCTTCTGTAGAGAGACATTTTCCTTCCAGTCCCTCTGCAATGTCACTTAGACATTGAAGAGGACTTGTCCCAGTACTGAACCCTGTGGTACTCCACTAGTAACCCCCCCCCCTTTTCTTTAGAGTGGACTTAGTTTACCATTACCCTCTGCATCCTGCTGTCCAGCCAATTTTTTTATTCCAAGGCTGGCAAATTTGTAGATTAAGTGTGTGTGGGACTGTGTCAAATGCCTTGCTAAAGTTTAGGCAGGCCATGTCCACAGCCCCTCCCTGGTCTACTACTTCGGTCACCCAGTCAAAGAAATCTATTAGATTTGTTTCTCTTAGAATTATAGAATTTAGAAATTTGTCTGAGTTTGATGCAGATGGGTTTAGGAATAGGCTCTGGAATATTGATTAGTCCTATTTTACAATTAATAGGAGAGATTAACTGTGCCCTGGATAATTTTATTGGTAATGCTAGGAAAGGAGGGCAGGATGGGAGGAGGGGAAAAGGGTGGAAGGTGGTTACCCTTAATGCTAGGAGCCTTGGGAGGAAAACTGCAGAGTTACAGGTTCTCATGGCAGAGGGAGAGGTGGACATTGCAGCCATCACGGAAACATGGGCCACCCAATACAATGACTGGGACCTGTCTGTACCAGGGTACAGGTTATTTCGTAGGGACAGGGTGATTGGTAAAGGGGGGGTGGCACTATATGTGAAGGAAGGACTGAAGTGTGTAAGGGAGGAAGGGGAGGAGGGTAGTACGGAGTCACTTTGGATGCAAATCCAGGATTCCAAGAATAGGATTCTTAGAATGGGAGTGGTGTACAGGCCACCATCTCAGACGGAGGAGTTAGACAGGGAACTAGCGGGACAGATCAGGAGGACCTGCAAGAAGGGCAGTGTGGTGACTGTGGGGGACTTCAACATGTCAGGAGTGGACTGGAGCACCCCAACAACCAGGAACAGAAGGGAGCAGGTACTGCTGGATGCCTTCCAGGACAGCTTCCTGCTGCAAATGGTCAGTGAACCAACCAGGTTAGGGAATACCCTTGACCTTGTGCTGGCAAGTGGGGACTTTGTGAGAACTTACAGTGGAGGAACCGCTGTCAGGGAGTGACCACCACTCAGTATGGCTCACATTGGATATGGGCAAGGAAGGAGTGGAATCTGGCACAAGAGTGCTGGACTTCAGGAGGGCTGACTTTGGGAGGATGGGGGAAGTGGTAAAAGGGTACCTGGCCAGAATTCAATCTAGTATGGACACTAACCAGAGGTGGGAGCTCATAAAGCTGGGGATAGTGGAGGCAACCAAAACCTGCTGCAAAGTCCAGAGCAAGAAGGCTAGGGCTAAGAAACTGAGCTGGTTGAGCAAGGAGGAAAAGAGCTGCCTTTAAGAAGTACAAGAAAACAGGGAAGGGGGGGGAGGACAGAGAGGAGTACTTGACAGAATCGAAGGAGGTGACAAGGGCAGTAAGGGGAGCCAAAGCATCTACGGAACTCAGGCTGGCACAAGGCATTAAGAAGGGAGGACTTCTTTAAGTACATCAGGGAGAAAAGGAGCTGTAAAGATTAGGAAGGAGGGGGGGTTGGGTGGAAGCAGGGTACGCATACATGGAAGCACTGAATGAGTACTCTGCTCAGTATTTTACTAAAGAGAAAGGGGGGTGGCACCTAAGGTGGGAGAAATGGCAGAAGCGGGAAGTGGTGACAGATGGGAAATCATGGAGGCCAGAGTTTGAGAGGGTTTGAAGGCACTGAGGGTGGACAAGGTGCCAGGCCCAGATGGCATCCACCCCAGGGTACTGAAGGAGCTGGCAGAGGTCCTTGCAGGACCTTTGGCAGACCTATTTAATGCTTCACTACATTCAGGGTGTGTACCTCAGGACTGGAGGATGGCTCATGTGGTGCCCCTCCACAAGGGTGGCCCCAAGGATGAACCGGGAAACTACAGACCAGTGAGCCTCACATCCATCGTGGGTAAGCTAATGGAGACTATCCTGAAGGAGAGGCTGGTGGCCCTCCTAGAGGCCAAAGGACTACAGGACAGCAGACAGCATGGCTTCATACGTGGCAGATCCTGCCAAACCAACCTGGTCAAGTTCTAGGACTGGGTAACTAGGCAACTGGACAGGGGCCATGCAGTGGATGTCCTGTATCTGGACTTCAGTAAGGCATTCGACTCGGTGCCACATGGAAGGCTGGGAAGAAAGTTTGTAGGCATAGGGGCAGGTGCAAAGCTGGTGAGATGGGTAGGAAACTGACTGCAGGGAAGGCAACAGAGGGTGGTGGTGGGTGGGGAGCTCTCACACCCAAGGGCAGTGACGAGCGGTGTTCCACAGGGCTCGGTGTTGGGACCAGTGTTTAGGATATTCATTGCAGACATATCATGGGACATCAAGGCAAGATCAGTCTGTTTGCTGATGATACCAAGGTAGGCGCGGTGGTGGATGACCTAGGGAGGTGGCAGGGGTTGCAGGATGATCTGGCAAAGCTTGAAACCTGGTCAGACACCTGGCAACTGGGCTTTAATGCCAAAAAGTGCAAGGTGCTGCATTTTGGGATGAAGAACCCAAGGAGGAGTTACCAGCTAGGGGGAGTGCAGCTAGCCCATACAGAGGAGGAGGAGAAGGATCTGGGTGTGCTCATTACAGGTCAATGAACAACTCGGCCAATGTGAGGAAGGCAGCTGCAAGGCCAACAAAATGCTGGGTTGTATGCAAGAGGTATATCCTCGAGGAGGGAGGAGGTGATTCTGCCACTGTATAGGTCATTAGTTAGACCACACCTGGAGTACTGCGTGCAGTACTGGCGTCCGTATCTGAAGAGGGACATTTAAGTTACTGGAGGGGGTGCAGCGCAGGGTGACAAAGATGATCAAGGGGCTGGGGGACTTACCATACGAGAGGAGGTTGAAGGAGTTGAACATGTAATCATTGGAGGAGAGGAGAGACAGGGGTGACATGATTGAAACCTTTAAATACATGAAAGGAATAAACAAGACAGGTACAGAGGGGCTGTTCAAAGTAAGGGAGGGGAGGGCCACGATATGAGACTGGAGCGAGGAAGGGTCAGGAGGGAGATCAATCAATCAAATCTATTTATTCAGGCGATCATCATTGAGCAAGGCTCATTTACAAGATGGACCTGATAAGGTCAAGGTTCGAGTTGATGCACAGCAATTACATCACATACTTATGAGACAGTTATACATACAGAAGAAAAAATTATTTATAAACACAATAATATACAGAGAATTCACGTTAAAGCTTGGCTAAGAGAAAGTTAAACTAACATCTACAATATGTACAGTACATATATATCTCAATGAGGATCATGACAGTCACTCACATAATGAGTACAAGGATGTTGAAGGGAATATTGGGTGCCATATACTGGCAGTGTCTGACTGGAAGGAATATGGTTTTGTGGGATGACTATTCTATCTCTAGCGATAGCAGCTGCATTTCTCTGTGAAGGAGGCTATACAGTGCTGCTTGAAGGATGTAAATGGAATGATAGTGGACAGTTTAAGGGATTTTTGTAGGGTGTTCCATGCTATGGCTAGAGAATAGCCGATTGCTGCCCTTTCTATTTTGGTGTTGACTTTGGGCAATTTGAGCAGGACGATATTGTTGCTTCTTAGGGCATAGGAGCTAGGAGTGGTCAGGTTGAAGCAGTCCAGGATATAGCTTGGGAGTTTTTTGATAAAGCTCTGTACATCCATAGAGCTGCATTTCTGCTCCTCCTGACATGAAGGGAAACCCATCCAGTTGCGTCATAGAGAGAACAATGGAGACACTTACAGAGAGGGTGGTGGCTGAGTGGAATGAGTTACCTGCTGAAGTGGTATGCAGTAGAACAGTGGACTGCTTCAAAACGGAGGATGGGACAGGACAAGGGGGAGGGTTAATGAAGGGGAAGGGTGGAAGGGAGGGGCAGCTGCAGAATAAGGGGTGCTAGCTGCATATTCGAGCAGACTTATTAGACCTCTAGGCCTTTATCTGCTGGCAAATTTCGTATGTTCGTATGAGTTTACAAGTGTACTGGATGAATATGCCCCAATTATAAAAAGATGTATCCGAGGTGTTGACTTCAAGTGGTTAACTTCATCATTATTTAAACTTAAGAAAGAAAGACAGATCCTGGAAACTATATAGACAAACTCAGTCAATAGTTAATTGGCAAACCTACAGACGTTTGAGAAATAAATGTAGGCTGAAATTAAGAGTGCTAAAGTAGATTATGCAAGACAGCAACAAGTTGAAGGATTGTCCAATAATAAAGTTTTGGGATACAAATTAACAAGTTAATTAATCACAGGGATGAATGTAAGGCAACAATGACAAAAGAAAATGACCAATTGACCGATTCTTTACTTATTGCCAATGAATTTAATAGAATATTTACTGATCTGGATGCTTATATGATGGATCCTGGTGTAGATGCACCTTCTGGGGGTAAATGCAGTGTTTTGGGACGACCCATGTTTTATCTTAGGGTAGTTTCTATAAATTAAGTATTTAAACTATTGAAACTTAAAACTGATGCATCTAGTGGATTTGATGGTCTGTCCCCCAAGATATTAAGATTAGCATCTGCCCAGTTGGCATATCCAATAAGTATTCTTATTAATTTGTCTTTGTTTGGGTGAGGTATCTGAACTGTGGGAACACTCATTTGTTGTGCAGATGCACAAAAAAAAATCGGGACCTACTGGCATTTTTTCTAATTATAGGACCATTTCTATATTATCAGCTTTATCTAAAATCCAAGAAAAGTTAATCTATGGTCAATTGATTTCTTATGTTGAAACTTACAATTTGTTGTCTCCAGGTCAACATGGTTTTCAGAAGGGGCGAAGTACAGAGACTGCGTTGGTCAAGTTCACGAGTGTGGTCCTGGATGCCCTACAGAGGGCATGACTCAGCTAGTTTTGGAACCCACTTGGGAGGGAGCAATCTCAGAGCTGGTACTCTCAAATGGGGACGGAGAGAGGATCTCTGATCTTGAAGTAGGCAGCCATCTGGGAACCAGCGACCAAACAGTGTGGTTCACGATAAACTTAGCTGTAGAGTCAAGCCACACAAAAGTAAAAAGGTACTGGACTTCAGGAGGGCTGATTCTGTCAAAATGGGAGTGCGCCTCAGAAAAGCACTAGCAAACAGGCAAGAAGGTGGGGTGGAGCAACAATGGGGAAAACAAATGGGGAAACAAAACCGCCATCACAGAGGCAACAAGCCTTTGTGTGAAGCAGATAAACCAATCAAAGAGAAAGAAAAAAAAAATACTGCGGTTCCCAAAAGAAGTGGCGGGGAAGGTAAGGGAGAAAAAGATGGCATTCAGGAAGTACAAGGAAACACAGAAGGAGCAGGACAGAGAACTGTACCAGTTAAAGCAGAAGAAAGCAGGGAAGGCAGTCAAAATGGCAAAGTCCCAAACCGAGGAAAAGATAGCCAACTCAGTTAAGAAGGGGGATAAAACCTTTTATAGGTACATTAGGGAGCAACGAACGACTAAGACACCACCGACTGCTTTCTGGCCCACGCCCGGTAAGCAGAGATGGCTGCCAGGTGCACCTTAAGGTTAGTCGACCGAGGCCCTAGCTGAGAAAGGGACCACAGGTAGTCCAGAATGCTGGCCAAGGAACAGGAAGAAGGGTACAACCCTCTATCCTGACACAAAATGGAGAATCTCTTCCATTTGAAGGCGTAGCATTTTCTGGTCGACTCCTTACGGGGTGCCTCAACAACGTTGAGGACCTCGTCAGAAAGACCCAAGGCCTGGAACTCTAGCCGCTTAGGAACCAGGCTGTCAGGTGCAGGGACTGAAGTTCTGGGTGGAGAACTTTCCCCTGGTTGACAGATCAGGTCCGGGCAGGCTGGAAGCCGCCTCGGGAGCCTGGAGCCGAGGCTGAGGAGATCTGGATACCATAACTGGCAGGGCCAGTCTGGGGCTACCACAATCACCTGTGCCTTGTCCCTCATTGCCTTGAAAAGCACTTTGTGGATCAAGGGAAATGGGGGAAAGGCGTAGAAGAGGCCCCGGAGTCCACGGCCTCGAGAAGGCATTCCCCTGCAGTGAGCCCTGCTGAGGGGAGGCGGGCATGAAACAGCCTCAGCTTCACATTCTCCCTGGAGGAGAACAGGTCCACCTGAGGTGTGCCCCAATGGGAGAACAGATAGTGTACTACCTCCGGCAGGAGAGACCACTCATAAGATGCAGCACCTATCCGGCTTAAGGCGTCTGCCAGAGTGTTGGAGGCTCCCGCCACATGCATGGCTAGGAGATCCGCCTCCAGTCTGCTCATGAGAGACCAAGTGCAGAGAGTTTCCTTGCACAAAGGCAAGGAGCGAGTCCCACCCTGGCGGTTTAGGCAGTACATGGTCGTGGTGTTGTCCGTCTGGAACTGGACCACTTGACCCCGTACAAACAGACTGAAGGCAGCAAGGGCTAGTCGGACTGATCGAAGCTCCATCAGGTTGATGTGGCATCGAGACTCCTGAGGGGACCAGAGGCCGTGCACTCTGAGCTCCCCCAGATGGGCACCCCAACCCAGAGAGGCATCATTAGAGTGACCGTCGGCTCTGGGCAGACAAACTGGATACCCTCCTGCAAATCAGCTGGAACGATCCGCCACTGGAGAGCATTCCCCATCTCCTGGGTCATCATCACTGGCTGGTCCAGAGGACCGGAGCGCTGTGACTACTGGCGGGCCAACCCCATTGTAAGGGGCGCATGTGTCAACAGGACCAATGGACCACACTGGTGCAGGCTGCCATGAGGCCCAGGAG
Source organism: Neoceratodus forsteri (assembly GCA_016271365.2). Classification (NCBI taxonomy): domain Eukaryota; kingdom Metazoa; phylum Chordata; order Ceratodontiformes; family Ceratodontidae; genus Neoceratodus; species Neoceratodus forsteri. The sequence goes on along the minus strand of CM057449.1, from coordinate 362,526,848 downwards.
GCGCGGGAAGTCCCGGGCAGGGCGCAATTGCCCAACCAGAAATGACTGGGCAAAGGAGGAAAGAACCTCAGCACTGTTTGCCGGGAGCTGTGCTCTGGCTCGTAGAGAGTCGAGCTCTGCCCCGATGAACTGAATCACCTGCGTAGGCACGAGTTCCGATTTGGCCTGGTTAATGAGGAGGCCAACCTGAGAGCAGACCTGGGAGGGCCAGATCCCTAGACCGCTCCACCTCCAGCCTGGAGGGGGCTGCAATCAGCCAGTCGTCCAGGTAAGGATGCACCCGGACCCTTGGGCGCCGCAGGAATGCTGTCACCACTGCCATGCATTTGGTGAAGACCCTGGGAGCTGGAGAGAGGCCGAAGGACATGGCCCAGAATTCATAAAGGGATCCCTCCACCCTGAAGCAAAGGAATCGCTGGTGGGACGGACGGACCGGGACGTTAAAGAACGCGTCCTGGAGGTCCAGGGAACAGAACCACATGCCTCGTTCCAAGGATGGAATGATCTGAGCCAGAGTGACCACCCTGAAGGTTCGAGACATTAGGAACTTGTTTAGGTCGTGTAGGTCTAGAATGGGGCGCCAGCCCCCCCGTCCATTTTGGGACCAGGAAATACCTGGATACAAACCCTGGGTCTGGTGGAGGATCCGCCACCTCCCTGATCACCTCCTTCTGGAGGACCAGGGAAATGTCGACTCGACAAGCCAACAGAGAGGCTGCGGACCCCGTAGCCCCCAATGGGGCGACTGCTCAAATTCCAGAGGCAGACCCTTTCCTACCACTTCCAGCACCCAGCGGTCTGTGGTGACATCGGACCAGGTGGAAAGTAAGTGGCGGAGCTGTTCCCCACCAAATGGGGGGGAACCCGGGGAGGAGTGATGAGGTTGGGGCAGACACCCCCTCAACCAGTCACTGGGCAGGCTTGGAGAAAGGACCGGCCGAGGAGCCTCCTGGACCCTTCCCTCCCAGGTTCCTGCTGGAGGAAGCTGCAGGCTTGGCTTTGGGGTGCCAAGTTCGAGCCTGCTGGCCCTGATGCTGGTGTTGCTGGGACGGATGTGCCGCAGGGCCTGAAGGCCAAAAGGGCTTACACTGCTGCTGGCGGCCTTTGTCCTTCTGGGCAGATGTGACAGAGTCCAAGGTGGCGTTGGACTTCGATCCTTTGCAGATGACCCTCCATCCTGGGACCGAACAAGCCTGTACCCAGGGATGGAACGACTGCCAGCTTTTGCTGGGTATCCGCAGCCAAGCTCTGTGGCGCATGGCCACTGCGGCCTTTACTGACAGGGCACAAGAGTCTCCAGTGTCCAAAGCAGTTTGGAGCTGCTGCTTGGCCACCGCCCTTTCCTGATACCGCACCTGCTTGACCGTAGCCTGGAGGTCAGCCGGGAAATGAGGATTCACCTCATCCAGGGAGCCCAAAAGGGTGTGTGAAAAGTGTGCCATCTGAATGGCCGAGCTGGCCTGACAAAGGCCTAGGGAGGACGCAGCATAGACTTTTCAACTGGAGTAGTCCAGTTTCTTGGACTCCTTATCGGGCGGCTTGTCCACATCCCGAGCGTTTCCGGAGCGCCGGAAAACACTATCGGTCACTAGCCCCTCCGCGGTGAACCAGTGGGAACAGCATACTTTCGAGCCATCCTGGCCAAAGGTGCTGGACAAGAAGCTGGCCACTGCCATAGCTCCAGGGCCAGGCCAACAATGGCTTCAGCCACCAGGAAGGCCTCCGTGGGGGAATCCCCTCGGTCCACTATCTCCATGAGGGGATACTTTGCCCACTTTGAAACTGTGTCGAGCTTCATCCCAGTAGACTCCGAGATGAGCCAAAGCATTCCCAGGAACGAGGATGGGCTCTCATCCACTGACTGACCCCCAGTGGACTCCAGGTCGAGAGGCCTGGAGAACAGGGAAGAGTCATCGTCAGACTCCGAGGAGTCTGCAAACAGCTGCCGAGGGCCTGAGCCACCCTCCACCTGCCGAGGTCGACTGGGAGTGAGGGTGACCAACAACTGATGGGGCAAATCCTGACCCGACCGAGAATCCTTGGTCAGGGCCCCAGTTTTAGGTTGTGGAGGCAGGGGTTCCACCACAATGGGTGGCGCAGCCGGTTTCAGCCAAACAACCGGTGCCAGCTTCGGTTAGAGTACAACGAGGGGTTGTTTCGGCCGCTCTGGTGACAGCCACTTAATGGCTGGGGAAGGCGACGGAGTTGGCTTGTTCCCAGTAAAAAGGAGCTGCTGCCACATCAAATCGTCGTAGCCCTGACGCAATTTGCACCGAAGCCTATCCTCCGAAGAGGATGAAGATGAGGACGAGTGGCACTGCCACTTTCCATGGTGCCGAGACCGCCGATGTCTGCTGGACCGAGAAGAGGTCAGAGACAGAGACCTTCAGTGTTTCCAAGGGGGGGAAAGAGATCTAGGCGGGAGCGGGAGAAACCCCCTCCTCCCTCGGTTCGGGGACCTTAACCGGGGACACCGGCACAGAAGGCACAGGCAAGTCCTCTGTTTCCACCGGGGGGAACTGGTGAAGAAGGGTTGTCTGCTTCTCCAGTAGACAGCCTGTCCGAGTGGTCGAGAAAAATAGACTACGTCGATGGGTGTCTCGGCTGGCTGACCTGACGGGACACTGTGAAGCCATCGGCCTTGGCCGCAACCTTGACCGGAGTAGAGTGTCAGCTATCCAGGGAAGGGGACCTCTCCCGCTCCCACGAATGTAGACGGTGGGACTTGCCCTTGGAGTCCTTCTTCTTGGACCGAGAGGAATGTCCCCAAGGCCCCTCTCCCATGGTGGAAAGGGACTGACAAAGCCCCTTGAACGAAGCCGTGTAGGAGGAGCCCAAAGAGAGCGGGATAAATGCCGCAACCGAAGAAGTCGATGCGGCCTGGGCAGCTTCCTCCTCGAGGGCAATCATTTGTTTGAGCTGTTCAGCAGAGCCCACCAATGGGCTTCCTTCAACTTGACCAGAGGATAACATTTCTCGGGGTGCCCAGGTTGCAATCTGGCAGCGCGATCCTCTAAGACCGTGGCCAAAAAGGACTTGCACAAGACGCAGGCCTGCAAATCGTGCTCAAACACAAGGCAGTAAAACGCAAGTGGAGGGCGGGTTGGTCTGGGACATCTTCCCACAGGGGCACCGCTGAAATCCAGGAGTCGATTTGTCCATCACAGCCGCAAGGGAAGAAAAAGACTGAAGTCTTGAAAATTGTAAGATTAGTTTCGGGTTAACTGAAGAGTTTGGATCCAGGCCTAAAAACACAGAGCGCAAAGTAGGGAACCTGAACTTCCAAGCAGTAAGGAAGATCTGGCGTCATGGGGCAGAGCAGAGAGTTTTACCACCTGGGTGGGTGGGAGAAGCCAGCTTGAAGACCTTCCGGCAAGATTTAAAGCGGCAAGGAACCTGCCAAGAAGTGTGGATTTAACAACATATCCATGTCCCTAGAACGACAAATTTCAAAATGGCATGCTAGTCCAGGACAACTGGCCTTGACAAAAATGGAAGTCCCAGAGTTCAGAGTGGTAGTCCAGTTCATTTCAATGGACATTCTCAGACAATTTAATAGAAATAAATCTTAAAATAAAAAACTTTAAATCTTTTCTCTTTTTATTAGCTGTCTTTTTTGTGTGCGTTTGTCTCTAAACCAGCCGGCTGCAGGCGCAGGACACTGGGCAGATCACCCATTCCTTTTACTACTGTTACCGTCCTGTTCTTGATTTTTTTATTTATTTGGGCAACTAGTTACACTTTTTGCCCCTTTAGTCTCTGCCAGGTGGCAAGTTTGGCAACACAAAGCCCAACTCTTTCCCCAAGTCTTTCGATTTTCTACTGCAGTTACTGTCCTGATCTTATTTTCCCTTATTTCTGTAGGCAGTTACACTTTCAACCTTTTACCTTCTATTTTTTTTTCCTTTTTAAAATTAATGCTTAGATGCAAGCTGCAGGTGTGAGTTCAAATAATGACTCACTCCACTCACCTTCCACAAAGCACCCACCTTTAGTTAGGTAGGGTAGTTACTTTAGTACAGATAGGTAGAGTAGTACAATTCTAGAACAAAAGGCTTGCTGCGCCTGGCTGACTGGCAAGTAGCACATACTCCTAGTCCATAGGTAAGTCAAAGAAAAAAATAAGGGCAAATAGAAGTAGCCTTGGGTCCTTTAGTCTAGTCTATTCTCCTTGTTTGCAGATAGCGTTTACTGGCACAGGAGGCACTAGGAAAGAAGAGACAAGGCACTGATCACTACTAATGCACCTATGCACTACAACTGCTAAATGAGTCAGAAAGAATGTACAATGAATAAAGGCAGGCATTATAATTGTTTCTAGCCTAAGCCCATTTCATTTTTTTCCTTTGCAACCCTACTGAACTTGGGTTGTACTGTGTCACCTGACCAAACCAGTCCTTGGAAGATTCTTTCCCACAGTATGTCAGTTATACCACCAGGTCCACAGTGACTTTCAAAGAAATAATTTTAAGTTTCTGTACTATTTTAGCTGCAGTGCTTCACAGCTCCTTTCTTTTATGTGTAGCTTACTTTAACAGCAATCACAAAACCATGACTTCCAGTCACCCCCCAACTCCACTGAAACAAGTCCTCTTCAAATTGCTTTGCCGGATCAGTGGCACCTTTTTCTTTCATTTTGTCAATTCAAAACTCCACACTTGCCTCTCATGTTTTTTTCTGACTGAGTTGGTCCTCCTTCATTATACTTTGTTCCAGTAAATGTCAAAGCTAGGACATGAACACACCTCCTTGCATCTTATTTTTATCTCCCCCCCCCCCCAATTTAAGACCCCAACTGACTGTACAGTCCCGACCCCCACCACTGTCGAGTTCCCTGGCAACTCCCCACCACCTCCTTCTACTTCAATGCTTTCTCCCAGTTGGGGAGAACCACACACACACCTTTTTCATCCCAACTACAGTACAGTCCAACTCCTTGACAGTAATAGTTGTCTGAGTAAACATGTTTTCCCTTCTCAGATCCTTGAACTGACCAAGATGGCCACCTCCTCCCCCAGTAAGTGACAAAAATTAAACTCTCCCTGTATATTCATTTTCTAAGTTTCCCCTTTGTTCAGATTTTTCTTTTAAGGCTGCTTTAGTTTGCTTATATTTCTGCCAGCCAGGACAAGTTGAGAGCTGACTGAAGCTATGATAATCAGCGATATACAAAAAAATCACTCTGTCCACAACATGATTCAGCAATGAAATGGCGCTATCTGCAACATGCTCCCACTTCTGTCCCTGAAACTTCTCGCCCCTACCACTGCCGCGACCAATATCCAGGACTGATGGGTACTAGCCCAGACTGAATTCGCTGACTCACCTGTCAGTCCTTGATCCATCCACACTATTCTGCTGCTGTGATGGGTGGAGAGGGATTGTGGAGGGTCCTGCCGAATCCTTGCTAACCGCACACTGCTGCGTTCACTCCTGCAGATCTGGCACCCACATTATTAAATCTTAATCATCCATGTGACACACTGAACTGGCCAAGGAAAAATGAGGCACAGCGGCACCTAGAGGTTGGTCGGCGCATGGCAGGCAAGCACTGCAGCAAGGGGGAGATAAAAAAAAAAAAAAAACAGTTCCAAGTTGGTTGTCCGGGGACAACCAGCTAATTCGATTGTGCTAGTCAGTCAGTCTGTAAATTCTTGTAGCCCAGGATGTCTGGCTATTGGATCTGTCGAACCCTGAATGGACAGAGTCTAGGGTGGTCACCTGATAGTTTCCAAGTAAAAAGAGAGGCAACCTAGATGGCCAGATCAGTTGTGGGTTCAGTATAGTACTGACCCTGGTGTGGGAGATCTGCAAGCCTCTTTCAGATCCCAAAGGAAGGTTGGGCTATTTTCCCCCAACTTGTAGCAATCTTCTGAAGATGAACTGTCATGATGCTGTAATTTCAGTGAAGATTATGGATGTTATTTTTTTGTCGTACAAAGTCTGCCCATGTTTATTAACCTTTAAAGGGGACAGGAAATCATTTCTAATTGGCAGCTGTTTATTAAGTTCTTGTTCTCAGAAATGACATGTATTCCCCTACATTATCCATATGTAACTATACTTTAATACAAAGTGATGCAAAAACTGTATTTTACATGGTTTTGTTTTTAATTGGCAGCATGCTGTTACAGTTCTCTTAATGGAACCTGTGATTTGGAGTTTTAACTATATCACAGTTTGTGCACAGAATGATAATTATGAACTCTTGGCCTATCAGAACTACGCTTACAGTTCTACGCACAAACCGTGATAGTTAAAACTCCAAATTACTAGTTCCATGAAGAGAACTGTAACAGAATGTTGCCCACGAAAACAATGCAAAATACAGTTTTTCACATCACGTTTTATTCAACTACAGTTATATGGATAATTTAGGAGAATACATACCATTTCTGAGAATATCAACTTTATAAACAGCTGATAATTAGAAATGATTTCCTGTTCTCTTTAAGAACCAGCTTGGCATTTTAGCCTTGCTACACCCAATTCCTGTGTCCGTGGGTGTATCCATTTCTCACTGCCTCCAACAGCCACTAGTTCAGGGAGCTTGTTACCCAGACTATGGGCATTGGTACTCATCGGCCTCCATTTTCTGATGGCCTTACCCTTTTAAGCCCATCCCTGTCCTTACTGCCTTTGCCTTTTTTGGATTTACCCCTGTTCTGCTCTCTATCAACTACTCTACCTTTGTGTCTGCTCCGCTAACTATCCACGTTTGTTTTTTTCCCTCCTCCCCTGGGGCATGGGCTTTCCCTTCTCTTCAGTGCCTTCCTTGGCTAGCTTAGTTTACATGCTTGCCAATTAAACATTTAAACCCATCACCTAGGATCCTGGTTCCCCTCCCGGACAGATGCAGACCTTCACACCAGTATAGGCCTGTATCCCTCCAGGTGGACCACCAGTCCCCAATGAAGCCAAATCCCCCCCCCCCAGTTCCGCACCAGTTTTTCAACCAGTCACTGAATCCCATGGTACAGAGTATCCGAGCTTCACCCATGTCAGACAGGTAGCACTTCTAAGAAAGGTGCTGTGTGTGCCACTTGTCTAAGGCCCCTCCCCAACTCTACAAACTGCTGCTGCACTGCTCGGATCCCATTCTCAGCCAGGTAATTTGTCCGTAGGTGGACAATGGCATCCATCTCCCTCCCCTGTGCAGCTGCTCCCACGATCTTGAGGATTCGCTTCCTGTCCCTCAAAACCATGGCACTGGGCAGGCACCTTACCTCCCTCTCCCATCCCTCCCCCAGTTCTGCCCCCCCAAAATGATAGAGTCCCCCACCAGGAGTGGTTTCGTTCCCCTGTGGGGGAATGTGGCACCCTCCTGTGGGTCTCCTTTATGGAGGTTCCCAGCATCCTCCTTGGTCTCCACTGCAGGTGCCTCCACAGAGGAACCACACTCCACCAGAATAGCAAATGAATTGTGAAGAGGCACAACTGGAGGGATGCGCCTCTGTTCCACCACCCTCACCTTCCCTGATCCCACCATGGTCCAACTGCTCCTCTTTCTTGGCAACCTCTGAGACAGTGGTGGTGGCCTGGGTGGGGGGGGAGGTGTCACGCATCTTCGCAAGGTCAGCATGGAGATGGGCAACCTCCCTCAGACCAGAGAGGCACCTGCAAACAGGGTAGCAAAGCAGCCTCCAGAACATCTCCCAGAAGACTACTGCTCCACAGCTACTGCATTGCACCACTCCCCACGAGTGTGTCCTTTCCCAAGTGGGTTTTTTTGTTTGTTTTTTGTTAGTGTGCATGCACACACACACACACACACACACACACACACACACACACACACACACACACGTGTTTACCCCCCATTCAATGTGCTGTGCCTTTAAAGATACGAACAGGTGTACATCCTTTGCACTTAAGTACCGTAGTGGAATCAACAAAGTCCAAGAGGGTAGCATCTTTCAGAAGAGAAGAAAAAAAAAAAAAGGACGTGCAAGAACAAGGGGCACAATTTAAAGATAGTTGGGGGGTTCAGGAGCAATGTGAGAGTATTATTTCACAGAGAGGGTGGTGGATGCATGGAACAGCCTTCCTGAGGAGGTTGTGGGGTCTAAAACTGTGGAAGAATTCAAGAACGCATAGGACAGACATAAGGAAATTCTTGTGGGGGGTAGGAAGAAATAGGCTGTTGGTTAACTAGGATCTGCGGCCTATCCTGTAGGTAGTGAAATGGGCAGACTAGATGGGCCAAGCGGTCCTTATCTGCCGTCAAAGTCTATGTTTCTATGTTTTGAGGAAGTGATGTCAGAACACCTGATGTAAAGGAAATGATGTGCTTGGGGTGGGTGGGACTAAGCCCATGCCTGCCAGAAACAATCAACTACAACTCTCACCCACCACCATGGTGCGTGCGTGCCTTCCTTCCTTCCAGACACCTATTTCACAGAGTTTAAGTAAACAGATTTAATCACAAATGACTGCAAATATTCTCCCAGCTAAATTTCCTCCCTGGCAAATAAGTTACACTAAGAAAAGTCAACCCCAAAAAAACAGAACCAAAACACTGACTTATTTACTTACACATGCCCCAAAATTAAGAATGTTAATTCAATGTACTTCTATTAAATCACCTCCTTGCTGTAAGGAAGCCAGTGGCTGCTCCGTCACCTACAATGCCACCAGCCACCCACCCCATAGGCATTACTGTAATGTACTGTGAATGTTTTTAGCCTGCAGTGTTGAGTGTCTTCTCTTACATTTCCTGCATACTGCAAGATGCAATTTATTGTACTGCACATATTTGTAATTGTAAATTGTGTTCTCAACTATAGCTGTTTTGTACTGGGGCACCAGGCTGCACCTGAAAAAGGGCCCTTGGAGCACCGTCACCCAAACGAAAAATGAAATGGGGGTGGCGGGGTGTCATATAGCAACAAAAAGTGTCAAAGCAAAACACATGTAAAATAACAGTAATGGAGTGGAGTCTAAGAAAATGGACATGGTTATCTGGCCCTGGTAAATTTCTTGAAGATGTTTTGCTGGCTGTCCTGCTGGTACAGCTGTAGGACCATCATTAGGTCCCGTGATTTCTGGACACTGCCGGAATTGCCAGTTTTTCCAAAATTGCTTTGAATTAGACAGTATATCCGAAATTGCAATTTTTTTTTTTTTTTTGAAATGGTACTTCTCCCCCCTACTGCCTGTCAGCCCTGACCCTTCAGGGTATTCAAGGGGTCATCCTCCTGCCATCCGCTCACCGATACTTACCTCCCAGTCCCCCATGTAGCTTGGCTTGCCCTCCGGGGGGGCAGGTGGGCAGACCCCGTAATTCTTCCTTTCGTCAGGTCTGGAGGTAGTCTGTGAGCAGGGGTAAATCGGAGGCATGGCCCGAGAAGCCAGTCATCCTGGAGCCGATGGGAGTTTTTCTGCTTTTCCTCCCCCCATGCAGCATTAGCCCCCGACGTCAAGGCGCTAGACGCCAACATCTACTGCATGTCTGGGCCGCCCCTTATCCCTTCTAATGGGAGCTTGCAATCCGTTCTCCCCTCCCCCCCGAGCCTCTGCCTAGAGTCATACAAGTGCGGTGGGCATAAACCCTCCCACCCGGCGCACCCCTGGAGACAGCGAACTGTGGTGGGACGCTCAAGCCGTACTCCACCCGGCCGACCCTCCAGCAACTAGAGTCCGCTCCCGAACCTGGGTTGCCGGCGTGGAGAGAGGTATGGCATCCAGCGCCTCAACCCTCAGCACCACCAGGCCGGCAGAAATTGCAATTTTTAGTTCAATCCAAAATGTTGCTTTTCCCCCCTCTTTTGTCCCTTTTCATTCCTTAAACAAAATCGGTCACCTCCACAACAACCTCTATTTTATGCAGATTTTCACATTATAAACTGGTGTATTTTAAAAGTTCATAGAAGCTATATTGTAATCGAGACACATTTCAAAGTTCTTTAACTTCAGATAAAAACAGCACTGTTGGCTCAGTATTTACAAGCTTGAAAGGTGTTGACAGTGCCTCATTAAGGTGAATGGGAAGTAGTTCACACCTTTGCTCTAGTCCCTTTGCTTCTGTTCAGACAGTTTTATAGCAATCTGGCTTCTTGCACCGGTACAACCATCAATTTATTCCATAAGAGGATATGTTTAAAAATGAATCTGCTTTTAAAGTGAATATTTAGATGCTATGGACTACCTCTCAGGAAACAGTGGACCTACATTTTTCAATACCTGAATTGTTTGGGTTTCTCTCCAAAAATATACCTCTCGCATGTATATTTTTAGTAGCTCTAGTAATTCACTTTTTACTAGGATGCTGTGGTAACTTAGTCATTGGAATGCTGTACTCTGTGACACTATGTGTTAGTAATCTGCTGCAGTACGATTACTGATAAGAAACCTATAGCAACTTATGTTCGGAATTATCCAAAATTGTATCATTTTTATTACAAAATCTGAGAAATTACATATCCAGAAATCACCGATCCTAGCTATCACTTGGGATGCCAAGGACCTGGCTGTGGGAATGAGCAAGGACCATCAGGGGCCTCACTGGAGAGGAAGGAAGAAAAAGCATCCCAGAGGATGCACCCCTCCTCCTCCTCCTCCTCCATAGAGGAAAGGGAACCATCATCTACTATGATACTGCCACCTGGGTGACCGTAGACGGCACTGGACTTGGAGAGCATGTAGCTGACATAGCATGCTGCTGTTGCACCTGTGTTCATGCCCATGATGTCCCCCGGCGTTGGAAACAGAACACCCCAGTTCAAAGCTGGATTAATGTTGGCTTTTGCGCCCCCAAGCTCCGATAGAGTTGTCCCACCATAGGGTGGGTGAGGAGGGAGGTGGTAAACCACAGGGGCAAGAGAAGGAGTGTGGTACTGTCTCAGAGAAGGTGGGGTGAGGGACAAAGGGAAGAGTAGGAGCATAGCAGCAGATAGAACATATATAAATCTATAGCAAAAAAATGTTTTACCAGGTAAACATGCAGAGACAAAGTACACAATTAACCTCATTTACAGATTCGCTTTTTTTTTTTCCCCGTACTAGATGTGAGGGCAAAAAGGGTGGAGGGTAGCAAACATTATCAGGGAGTGACTAGATGGATCTCAGGGTCCCCTTCTGCCATCACCTTCTATGTTTCTATGACTGAGTTGGGGATCAACTGGACAGTAAGCAGATCATAAATCTGCTTTCACACTATTCAGACTAAAGGAACAATGCTGGCAGGTACTGTACAGTATCATGTTGCTGTTGATAAAAATGGCAAAGTGCAAAAATGACAGTATCTACAAATTTACAATTCAACTGTTTATTGAAAATCAAGGAAAGATGTTCCGTAGCTAATTTTTATTACTGTTCTTTACGATGGCTCACTTATTTATTGCAGGTACAAAAGAGAACACATTATATAAATGTTTCTTCAATTCAGTTATTTGATATTGTAATGACATAACTAGTCAGTCAAACAAACTAATATACGTACAGTAATGGATACAAGCTACAAAATTCACAGGGTTACACATTTTACACTCCAAAATCCACATGGTGTGTGGGTGTGGGTGTGTGGGTGTGGGTGTTATAATATATATATAAAAAAATATATACGTTATATCTCTCTACATAGATATGTCTATATATCTATATATCTCTCTCTCTATATATCTCTATATATCTATCCATCTCCATCCATATATCCCCACACCCACCCCAACTGGCATTAGAGTGCGCATTGGGATCGTCAGCCCTCAACTCTCACCCCATGACATGTGTAAAGCAGCAGAAGTATAGGGAGAATGGGGTGAAAATTAGGACCCATTTATCCAATGCACACCCCAATGCCGGTTGGGGTATGGGGAGTCCAAGGGGTTTTCAACCCAACAGCGAATTTCTCACTTTTGTCGCTGTGGAACAACCCTAACTAATGCATTAAACGGAGTTTTTTTGCCTCTAATTTCCCTTCTTTTTGAGAATGATAATGAGAAATAGTGAATGTGATGCAGCAGCGGGAGTGCCACATGATGTCTTGTGGCATACTAACAGGGACAGCAACGCAAACAGAAATGGTAACAGTGGTGCACATGGTAACACAAGCACGAATGAGAACAGAAAGGGTAACGCACATGGTGGCGTAGACGGGAACGGTCTGCCACGTGATGTGTTGTCACATAGTAACATGGTGCCTGCAAACAGAAATGTTAATGGGCATGGTGATGTAAAGTGAAACAGAAAGATAAACAGTACTGTAGACAGAAATGGCAAAAAATAACAGAAACGCAAGCGCAAATGAAAACGCAAAGGATTTATTTATTTATATTGCAATCGGTTTACAACCTTTGAGCCAGAGGCTCATTTCCAAAGGTACCTCATCAAGAGAAGAGAAGATAATACAGGTACAAAATACATACTATATGCGAGCATATGCATAAAGAGGCATAAAATGGATCCTGGATACAGTTTACACTGGTAGTATTATACAGTGCAGGTACATGTATAATAGATAACAGGGTAGAATACAGGGTTTAGCAGCATAAAAGTATGACATTTGCAAGGTGAAACAGTCAAACAGGTTACACGGTATTAGATAACAGAGAAAGTAAGGCATGTGACAAGGACAGTACAGCCGGTAGTTTGATTCGGTAACAGTGTTGCATACTAGTGGGACAACTTAGCAAGCAGTATAATAAGAATGCCATACATGGTTAGTTCTTGACAGTAGTGAGAAGGTAGGCAGTTGGATGAGGCAGTAATGTAGGTGGTAGGAATAAGATGGTGAGGAGACGGTGCAGCCCAGTGGGCTTTGTCAGGACAAAGGGTGTTTGTACACCCATTATGCACAGGTGCAGCAGCGCCTGGTGAACAGCTCGCTTTTGAGTGCAGTTTTGAATTTGGAGATAGTGGGGATTTCAGTGATGGCACGAGGAAGTGCGTTGTACCAAGAAGGGGCTCTATGGCAGTGAGACCTCTGTCCATGTGAGGTCCTAGATCGAGGAACCAGGAAAGTGGCCTTGCAGGAGGTCCGAGTACTGACTAGGGGCTGGGCTAGGAGGAGGGAGGGAGGATGTCAGCCCGGGAGGAGAAAGTCCTAGCAGGGTTTTTTTTAGATATAAGGCAAGTTTGGTATTGCAGCCATTCGTCAAGGTTTAGCATTGTTGCCAAGTCATAAAGTTGGCATGTATGTGTGAGCCTAGGGGCCCCTGTGATTAGCCTGCATGCCTTATTTAGGATGAGGCGGATTTTGTTTAGGGCAGTCGTGTTGGCAGCACCATAGACAGGTAGCCCACAGTCAACTAGGGATAGTATGGAGGATGTAACTGCAAGCCGGAGGGCATCGGGAGACAGTTTTATAGCGGTACAAGATACCAAACCCGTATACTGGTTGCAGAAGACAAGTGCTTGATGTGGGTATGGTAGGTGAGGGCCGAGTCAAATGAGACCCTAGGTACTTATAGGAGTGGACTTGCTCCAGTTGCTGTTTGAGTTGGAGAGGATAAGGAGAGGAGTTGTAAGCTTTGTTTTGAGGGTGGGAAAGAGCATGGTTTTAGATTTTTTAAGATTTAGGACCAATCTATGCTCTTTAAACCAGGATAACGCTAAGTGAAACGGGTACGGAACCGCAAGCGGAAAGGGCAACAGTAACAGTAATGTAAGAGCACAGGCTGGTTTTCCCCAAAACCTGCATAGAGAAAGACAGTGAGTACAAATAATGCATGCATAATAATGAGTATTGGCGCAGAAAATGAGAACTTGGAATACTAAATAAGTTATATCTCAGGAACCGTACGACGTAGAAAAAAAAATTTAAAAGTCATTATTTACAACTGTCCTGGCTAATTTGGTACATAGGAGGCTAAGAATTTTTCCGACGAAAAGTCTGTATCTCGCACCGTTTCCGAGATACAGGCCCTGAAAGGTGCGGCGAACGCCGAAATGTTATCCTATGGGAAAAAACGTCAACTTTGGAGTGCCGTAACTTTGCCGCTGTGTAATATTTTTTCAATACAACACTGAAAGGCACATCTGAGAGATGTCGGCTCCGTTCCCTCCAAATTTCAGCCCAAAACTCCCAACGGTTCTTTTGCAGCGCAGTGCCAAAGAATCTAGTCACTTTCCCCACAGATGGAAAACCGTCACAATTTGCAAAAGCTTCCGAAAAAAAGTTGACACTTTCGTGAGCACGAAAGTACTTTTTCCAGAAATTTGAAAAACATCTTTCTGGGGTGTTTTACCACAAAATAAAGACATGGCAAGCATCCTCAGGGTCCGACTAGGTGAATACAGAAAGAATTAGGTTGCTAGAGGGTCCCAAATTTAAATGCCAACCATTTCTCTGATCACCAACTGAAAACAAAAAGGCCGATTTGCAAAAGTAAAAATGCATTTACGACACTTTGAACTTTTGTTAACTTTTCCCATTGACTTATAATGGAAACTGTTTTTGAATAACTTTTGAACTGTTTAATATTTTTCACGAAATCTTCAAAAAGGCACATCAGGGACCCGACGCCGTTCCCTGAAGATTTGAATTGATATCAACATAAACCATTATGACCTGTAGAGCGCGACCGCGAGAATTCCAGAAAAAGTGTAAACACGCGCACAAATCACGCTTAATGACTCCGCAGCCGTATATCCGACCGGTATGAAACTTGGCAGATCCCAAGGCCTATGGTTCTTGATCATGTATTCCAAATTTCAGGCAAATCCGTCAAACGGTTGCAAAGTTATTAAGGCGAAAAGTTTTGGGGTTTAACTTAGAAATGGCTCCTCAACCCTAACTATAGTGGCACTACTGTGCCACTAGTATTATGTGTGTGTATATAATAAATATATATAACATACATACACATATACACACACACACACATATACAGTGAGTGGTAAATTAGTGAGATAACAGTGCATCATCCACTGCAGTGTGATTTTTATCCTCTGCTCTACTGTGATATCAGCCATTTACACACACAGGTCACAAAAGGTCACCACTCTAGACAGCTTTCCCCCTCAGCATGCAAGAAACACCTGTGCTGTTACCATAGACACAAATGCAGAACCACTTCAGAGGTCTCACTGCTGTCTACAGGTAACTCAGTGAGCATTACAAAAAACATACCCATCTCCTCACCCCCCCCCCCCCCAAACTTCCAGCTCATTACTGTGACTGCAGCCAGAATTCTAAACAGCACAGTCTGAACTACTGCCTGCAGCTAACTCAACTGCCACTGAAACACAGTCACTTGTTCCTCAAACTCTGATTCTCACCCATTACAATTACTGTGATACTATCTGCGTGACTACAGCCAGAATCCTGAAGAGCACAATTTCACAGAACATTCTGCCTTCAGCTAACTTAATTACTACTGAAAACAAACAGTTATCAGCTGTTCTGACACTGCCTCTCAGCTCTTTACAATTACTGTGATGCTCTCAGGTTCACTGCAGCCAGACTTCTAAACAATATAGCCTCACAAAAGTATGTTTCTCACTCCTACCTAAAACCAACTCATTTAGCATTGCAAACACACACTCATGTGTCTCTCAGAGTTTATAACACAGCCAGCCCATTCAGAAAAGCTCACACACAGAATGAGCAAACACAAAACAGGAACAGAACACAAGACAGCATAAACAAAACTTCTGAAACTCTTGGTCCTATTGTATATATCGAATACTGATGGTCAGATTGTATGCTATGGCAAATACTGTCACTCCTGCATCGTGAGCTCTGGATATCTCACTCTTGCCTTCCGCACTTATGAGATATCCAGAGCTCACTCTGCAGGAGTGACAATATTTGCCATATCACACTCATGCCCATCATGTAATGCAATATACAGAATAATACATAGGAGTGTATGCAATACAAGGGAGTAATCCCATTGAGAGGTTCTGGGGACATAGGAACCTCGAGAGCGAAGCTCGAGGTGTTTGCATGTCCCCAGAAACTCGAGATGGGAGTACTCCCTTGTAATGCATACACCCCTTTGTGTTATTTTTTGTAATACATGGAGCCAAATTCCATATAAAATTATAATCAGTATGATTTTTGTTCTCACAGCCTGTGAAAATGTACGCCAAAGCACTGCAGTGAAAACTCGCTGGCCGGTTCTCTGCTGCCGCACGGCTGCTCTGCCCCCCCCCCCTCGCTAGCAAGTCCTCACTCGTTAGGAAGTCCTGTTTTTCCCCCTCCGTCTAAATGCAGGAACAAGGTACTGTTGTCTAGTGGGGTGGTAAAAAAAAAAAAAAAAAAAAAAAGTCCAGGCGAAATTAAAGATCCCAAGTTCTGTGGGAACGAGTTACTCTTGCTAAGCGAGAGATAGCCACCATTTTTTTTTTCCCAAAAGTATTCAGCCCTCTCAGACAAAAGGCAGCCAACCACGGTTTAGAAATCTCACGTCGTGAGTCTAGTGACTGCAGTTGGCTGCTTAGCAACCAGCTCGGAGTCTTGGGCATGCACTGTTCTGTTTAACTGAATACTATCATTCAGAGCAGCAGAGACAGTACCATTGTTCGTCCCTGATAATACTATCACTTTGGCTACTGTTGTATTACCGGGATATTTTTGTATGGGATAGGATAGTATTTGCCTACCTCCATATATTACATATATATTTATGCAATGGGGTGAGGATAAAAAGTTGCAAACAGCAGCAGTATTTTTGGCTGGTCAGACCTACAGTGAGAATATCACATTTATCCTCACTGCAGGTAATAACCAGGCACTATCTGCACTTCAGCACAACTGCTCACAAAAGCTTTGATTGGTGGGAGCTGGCGGCAAGAGCAGCACAATCAGAATGCACTTGCTCACTTGCATTCCAGCTCCCACTGGCAGTTTCATTTCTCTCCAGCAGCACACAGAACAGTTTCATTTTCTCCCCTGTTCTTTCACTGTAACTTAAGAAAATCAAAGTTCAGCTTCACACAATGTTAATTTCCATTTCTCCTTAAGGCCCAAAATACCAGACAACACACAGTGAATTATTTTTGTTGTCTCCCTCACCCTTTTTTTTTTTTATTATTATTAATATTTGGTGAAAGAAACGTTTAGACTCACAAAAAACATTCACTTCCTCCAAACCCCAGCACACAAAAAAAAGCAACCAACTCTATCTTTTTTACTCTTATCACTCTCCCCAGCAGCACAATGGCACAGCACCCTGACGCAAAAGTTAAGTTTTGCAGAACACAACACTCAGTTATCTGGAAACAGAAAGAAATAAAGACATGCCTATTTTAAAACAAGCATTTGTCAATGCCGAATGTTGCTTGCATGAGCTTTTTAGGTATCTGGAAGTCATTGGAGTGCAAATATTGAAAATTCACGAACTTATGAGCGTGCATAGGAACTGCGCAACGCACGCTCGTAAAAACAGTCATTTTTAGGAATTTTTTTTTTCACCAAATTTTCCAACACAGCCATTTTAAGACTTCTGCCCATGAACAGTCACTGATTTTCCTACTGTGTCCCATACATTGATTTCACACACCGACTGTGCCATTGTGCGCTACATGGGTGGAAACACGTTTTGGGCAGGATGTGAAAAATGACAGCTGTACTGCTCATAAGGAGGTGTGGTAAAATGGCAATGTTGAAAATCTGGAGTGAAAATATTGAAAATCATGAACTTACGAGTGTGCGTAGGAAATGCGCAACGCACACTCGTAAAGCAGTCATTTTTAGGAATTTTTTCACCAAATTTTCAACATAGGCTTTTTGAGAGCCCACCTTATGAACACTGTCAGCGTTGTTTTGTTAATCGGCCCCGAAAGATGACTTCAAGCAGTGGTCATGAAATCACCCTTCGGGCCAGACTAATGCCATGACAGTGCAAGAATTCATGAGGAGTGGTCCCAAAAACCCCCATGTTGAAAATTTGGGCCCACAATTCCCAAAAATGCCAGAGATATGCAACAAAGTTGAAAAAACCCTATATTACATTATAGGGCTTACTGGCATGTCCTCAGTTTGCGGTCGGCTTTGAACAGTGCAGACATGTTCCCGGTCCACCGATGACTACCGTGCCGAGCTCCGGAGGCAAGTATGAGGTGGGGGGAGGCAGGGTGCACAGTGGGTGAGGGCAGTTGTTCCTTTTTTTTTTTTTTTTATATATAAAGGACGACGGGACGCTTGCCCGCTTGGGGCTCCCAGCGCAGCACCTAGACAGCTTTTGTGGGGAGGGTGGAGCCGACGGGGATTGGGCACCCCGCCATACAGTGTGCGCGGGGAGGGAGAGAGCACACATCATCAGCACTATCATGCGTGTGTGTGTGTGTGTGGAGCGCCCTTTCAACTGTATGCCACTGCATTTTGACTGCTGTCAGACAGCTGCAGCAGTCATTGGAGAACTGCAGCCGCGCCTGCAAACTCACCGAATTGGAAGGACGGGTGCCACACCTCCGAAAACTCTGATGATGGCACTATGTTTCTTGCACATGCGTGCAAGCAACATAAAAAATTAAAATGACAAACACACACACTTGGCCCATTGCATAAATGGAACATACAATGCACCCCATCAAAAATCTCTCATATTTTCCCCTCGAGCGGTTTGACCTATGGCATCACTCGTGGCTTTACCACTCGTGATGTCAAAGGTCAAACTGCACTCAGGGGAAAATCACATATTTTCGATGGGGTCATTGCATATCCTATATAAAAGGTTACACGACGCCTACACAAATATAAATTAATTCAGTCATCTCTTGTATAGCACCTCACCAACTCATCCACCTGCAACTGCTTTACATAATTACCTCATCCCTACTGCAGCTGCCTCTTCCCTATGGTAGCTCCATCCCTAACTTGCACACTTCTTAATCCCTCACTCACAGCACTTGCTTAGGAAGGCTACAATATTTATTGAACTTGTTTCACCAAGAAAAGCACACAGAGTAAAAACTGCTAGTCTCCTGGTGTGACCTGGGGGTTGGAGGAGGAGGACAAGGGTAGTCCAGTTGCGAACATACATGCAATATAAAATACAGATGAAAATGTATGAGAAATAGTTGAGCGTGGATAACAATATACCCCAACAGGTATAGTAACGTCACAATGGTGAAACATCAGGGAAGTCCAGCTTAATACATGAATACATATGGCTACATAGTTTGACAGGAATGGTTGAGCGAGGGCAATCCATATACCCAAACAGTCGAGGGTAACCGTTACAGTGAGGAAATCCTGCTAGGGTACTGGGTTGTGGAATATAATAAAGGTTGGATAAGTGCAAGCTTGATAGCTCAAAGGTGAGATCAAGTGCAGTAGCCGAGTGTAGATCAGCAAAGCAGAACCATTAGTCCTACTGGGAGAAGAAAGGCAGAATTGTCTGAAGTAAAATTAACTGGAGAGTTAGCTGCAGGAGCAGTTTACTGAGCAGCGGTTGGCAAGGGCTTAGGAGAGTGAGCAGACAGAGGAGGAGTGGCAAATTCAGAGGGGAGAGTTCCAGAGTTTAGGGAACCGATGAGAGAAGGCAGCCTGGCCGACTTGGATCCGACCTCTGGGGATTTATCTAGCTTTTGTTTAGTGTGCTTACCTGGTAGACAGTCACGTGCCTATTTTCAGGGGTGACCCAGGAGAGGTACAGAGATACAAGCAATAAAACTACAGAGGCTAGCATCAAGTTATACAAAAGGTACAGTCAGAATACAAGCAGGAAGGACCAGCCAAAACAAAGTACAAAGGCTTGGGTCCAACTGTCAGGCAAGGTACAGACAGGTATAAGCAATCAGCTACAGTCAGAGAACAATTTTAGTGCAGTTCAGTATGAGGCAGAACAACCCAGGGAGGGCAGCCAGGGAGAAAAAACAGAGCCAGTGTCAGCAACAATATTTGTGAGTATTGCTTATTTGTTATTTATTTTTGGAATAAGTGCACGCCTGCAACCAGGATCTCCATCTCCCCCTCGTGGAGGGAGGGAGGGACTACAGGGGATGGAGGCAGCTTGAGGCTTGTTTTAGGTACTCCCAAAGGGAGGACCTGAAGCAGCTGTGGGTGGGGGCAGTTCTTGCGTGAGGAGGTAGGAGGTTCCAGGTTTTCAGGGCAAGAGCTGCAAATGCTAGATTCCCCGCAAGGGAGCAAGTCTTCAGAACCATCAGCGCCTGGGATTCAGTGGACCTCAGCTGATAGCCAGAGGGGACAGGCTGGATTAGGTCAGCAAGTGCTGGAGGAGTAGATGATCGGATGAGGTTATCCATAAAAATGTCCATAATGCATGAGCGATGGTTGCTTGGGGAAAAGCCAACACAGTCTAGAGTAAAGTACAGTAGACACCGACGGGTGAGACGAGGGGCTGATGTCGGTTTGCCCTATGTTCTATGAGGTGTCCCATTTGGACAGCAAGGCTTTGGGGACATTAGTGAAGGAGGTAAGCCCGTAACAAAGCGAGGGGAGGAAGACCCCTTTTGCCAGGGCAAGTCCGGCAGCTGGGGCGAGGCAACTTTTTGCTCTGTACACAAGTCCTAGTTTGCTGTTGGTTGCCTTACAGGAGTCAAGTATGTGCAGGGTGAGATCCATTTGTGGGTCAAGAGTCACCCCCAAGTATTTTAACTATTCCACCACCTTCACAGGGGTGCCGTCAGTGCCATTGACTGATGCATGGCCGGCCACGCTCACCTTGGGAAGGGAGCCGAATAACACTGACTGCATCTTCTGAAGGTTGATGACCAGCTTGCTTGCCTTGAGCCAGGATTGGATGAACCGAAATCCAAGTTGAGTCCATAGTTAATGTCATCAATACTTTTTGAACTGGCAAGGAGCACCATATCGAGGGGACCAAGGACTGACCCCTGATGTTCCCCACAGGCTACTGGTGACAGGACGGATATGGCATTTTGGAACCTCGTGTACCGTTTCCTACCCGAGAGGAAGAGAACCAGGCTAGGATGGGAGGGGAGAGACCAAAAGACTGGAGCGCACAGCCCAGGAGGGTGTGATCGACCAAGTGGAAAGCCTTGGACAGGTCTATGAAGACAGCCCCCGTGAGTTTGCCTTGATCAGTCTCAGTTCTAATGTTGGAGGTGACCTGTGCTAGGGCAGTGGAGGTGCTATGTCCTTTTCGGAACCCATGCTGCTCAGGGGAGAGAAGGCCATAGGTTTGGAGGAAGAGGGCAATCTGGGAAGCCACTACTTTCTCGAGCAGTTTGCTGACTGCGATAGAATCGCTATGGGTCGATAGTTCTTAAGTAATTTGGGGTTGCCATGCTTGAGGACATGGGTCATATGGGCCACCTTCCAAATGGGAGGGACAGACCCAGTCATGAGCGAGGAGTCTAGAATATGGGAGATCAGGCGGGACAAGAAGAGGGGCAGTTTGGGCACAAGGTTGTCGTGCCCAGCACTGGAGTAAGGGGAAAGACCTACTAGAAGCTTCTGGGTTTCTTTGAAGGAGACAGACAAAGTAGAAGGGGAGGATGGGGTGGAGCACCAGGAGCAGAACCCAAATCTTTAGAAATTGAAGGCATAGCCAGCCCGGTGGCGCTGAGGGTTGAGGCGCTGGACACCACACCTCGCTCCACGCTGGCGACCTGGGTTCGGGAGTGGACTCTGGTCACTGGTGGGCTGGCCAGGGGGAGCTAGGCTTGAGCGTCCCATGACAGTTCACCTACTCCGGGGAAGGTTAAGGCAACAAGCCCGAACACTTGTCTGCTCAGAGTACTGCAAGCCCCTAAGGTTAGGGGGAGGGCTACCACGATACAGCGTGACGTCTGGGTCCTACACTGTAAGGGGTTGGAGAAAAAGTGGAAAATGCCTGCCATCGCCGGGAAGATGGAGCCTCCGGAGACGTGCCCTCAATGTACCTTCGCCCGCCCGATGGCCCCTGGACCGACGAAAGTTGATGGATGGGGTAAGTGGGCTCTGCCCCATCCCAGCTCAGGGGGTAAACCGAAGCTCCATGGGGTTCCAGAGGGTCATACGGGCAGGGTGGAAGGTAGAGGGATGTCTACCTTGAGGCTCCTGAAGGGTCAGGGAAGGCGAATAAACAGAAATTTCAAAAAAAAAAAAAAAATTGAAGGTATAGGAGGTATAAATCAGATGGCGAACGTATTTAATGACCTGTTCTCGGACCTATCATTTGGGGATTATTGCAACTGACTCAGTTTATTTGCAGGTCAGGGACCTGCTGGCAGGCCAGACCATTTACCGTGTGCTTTATAGTGTGCTATAAACTCTTCAGGTTCTTGGCAGACACTTTGAGGGATGATTTGCAGAAATCACTCTTTGTCGAGTGGATTGTCTGTCTGCATGAATTTCTAAGCTCCCTGTAGGCCTCGAAGTCTGATCTGTTCCCAGAGGCTTGTATGTTAGCCAACTTTTGTCCCCAAGCTTCATCAGGGAAAACAGTTCCCCCTGTAACCATTTAGTGACTGTGCCCCCCACTGTTCTGTTAATGAGTGGGGCATGTCTGTCTTGTAGTGAGGTGAATATGGTCAGGAAGCTGTCTAGAGCAACCGAGGGGTCAGAGTCTGCAAATACGAGGGACCAGTCTGTCAGGCTGAGGCTGGTGTGAAAGTTATTTGGGTCAAAGTTTGAGTAATCTCTCATCAGTAACAATTTTGGTGGAACCCTGGAATTTTGAACCTTCCAGATGCAGTATGTAGGGCAATGGTCCGAGATCGATCAGGGAGGAGGCCTGAGGTGGTAATTCGGTCAGGCCTATTACACAGCATCCAGTCAGTGGAAGGAGGAAGATCTGATGGGTTTGGTGATAAGTTGGCTGAGGGCAAGGTCAGCTAGAAGAGGTTCATAGATTTTCGTATTCCCACTCAGCCAGTTAAGGCTGAAGTCCTCACCCTAAGGCTAAGGCAGGCAAGTAGGTAGGAGAGCCCACAAACACCACCTTTGGGGGTTGTATAAACAGGCGAGGTGAAGCTTCTTAATGTTACCTAATTGGAGGAGGGCATGTATAAACTCACAGGAGGGGGAGAGGGGTGAGGTATGTCAGTCACTTTTAGATGAGATTTGTAATACAGCACCAACCCACCACCACGCTTTTTACCCGCCCTGTCCCATCTAATTGCAAGGTAGCCAGGGAAACCACAGAGTCAGGGTACACAGGTTTGAGGCAGGTTTCGGAGACCCCAAGGATGTCAGGTTCGTACTAGGCTACCCACACTGTTGGATCTGAGTGATTGGCAAGGATGCTCCGTATATTGAGGTGGGCAATCTTTAGACCCTTTACCTCTTCCCACTGTGGGGGCAGCATGAGGAGTTATGAATATGAGGGGGTTGGAAGTAGGTTTCGGGCTGTAGCCTCAGCACCAGTCAGCTAGGATAGGAAGCAAGTGTGCCAAGTGAGAATCACCCACCAAATTTAGCTGTAGTTGATTTGGTTGGATAATGTGCTGGGAGACTACAGGCAGGGATCAGGTTAAGAATGGGGCCAAGTATATTCAATATTGTTTGGCCACCTCTGGGGGTTCAAAGGAGAGTGAAGCAGGCTGAAAACAGTTTGATTTAGGTTCAGAGCAGTCTGTTGCCACGAGTCCCCAATCTAGACAGGTCAGGGCCGCAGCGAGCTACGCTTGTTTTGCAAGAACTGTTTTGCAGGCTTTTACTTCCGCCTGCTCCTGCCCATTTAGCCAGCTGATGTGGGTTAGAGCAAACAAGAGATGTGAGATGCGCCCACTAGTGGCGGAAGCTGAGAACCTGCAAATGGTAAAGTGAGCTGATGGGTTCTGCAGCTCACGTGATCTCAGCTACAAGCAGATGCTCGTCAAGGGCGGTGGTGGGGGATTAGCAGGAGCCGGGAGTCTAGGGAACCTCAAAGCACGGGTGGGTGCCGGGGGGTGCGACAGTGCAGAGGCCAGGTATGCTGGGAGGGTACCAAACCAGTTCTTTGATATAAACTTGGCACAGAGTATTTGGTGGCGGTTCTCAAGGGAGAGTAGTGCAAGGGAGTGGTATAGCTAGCAGTGATGGGTGCGAGGAGAAGCATCAAGAGCAAACCAGCAGAAAGTGTTAAATAGGGTATCAAGTTTCGATAAAACTGACTTGTAGGCGGCACTGTATACAATATCACAATAAATCGAAGAAGGGGAGTATTATCATCTTCTGGAAAAGCTTGCGGACCAGACAGGGGAGGATAGAACGGTTCTGATATAAAACCCCGAGCTTGGAGTGAATTAATTTTTTTTTTTTAGTATGGAGTAAGCATGGACTGCAAAGGTGAGGTGGCGATTGAGCCAGACTCCAAGATATCGGAAGGTGGTGACATCCTCAAGCTCTGTCCCGTCAAGGGTGTGGAAAAGTGGGAGGGGAGCCTGGCTAGTTGTTGGGATGTACCGAAAGTCAGTTATTTTTGCATTTAGAGAGCTGGTGAGAGTTGAACCAGAGCTGGAATGTGTTAAAATCCACCTGGAGGGTAGCAACGACTGTGGTTGGGGAGGAGCCAAAAGAAAATAGGACAGTGTCGTTAGCATACATGTGGATTGAGGAGGCAGAACAAGTCTGGGGTAGGTTGTTTAGAAAAATAAAGAATAGGATGGGCCCGAGCACCAATCCTTGGGGGACACCAGTGGACATGGGGAGGGGATATGGCATCCGCAATCCTGACAGATTGAGTGCGGTTTGTAAGATAGGCAGTAGCAGAAGTGGACTGGCCAGAGTCAGGCTAGATAATAGAGGGTGGGAGACTGTACTGAAGGCCTTAACCAGATCGATGAAGATAGCAGAGGTGACGAGGCCTCTATCCATTCCAGACGGGATGGAGTCAGTGAGCCTTAGTAAGGAGGAGGCAGTGGAGTGATCTTTCCTGAATCTGGACTTGTAGTGTGTGAAGAAATTTGAGTCAGCGGGATAGGAGCTTACAGTGGTGTGAAAAAGTATTTGCCCCCTTCCTGATTTTCTCTATTATTGCATATTTGTCACACTAGATGTTTTCAGGTCTTTAGACAAAATGTAATATTACATAAAGGGAACATGAGTGAACAAATAACACTTGTTTTTTTTTTTCACTTATTTCATTTATTTAATGAAAAAAGTTAACCAACACCAACTGGCACTGTGTGAAAAAGTAATTGCCCCCTTACACTTAATAACTGGTTACGCCACCTTTAGCTGCAATGACTGCAACCAAACGCTTCCTATAATTCAATATCAGTCTTTCACATCGCTGTGGAGGAATTTTAGCCCACTCTTCCTCGCAGAGAACTGCTTTAATTCAGTAACATTGGTAGGTTTCGAGCATGAACTGCTCGTTTCAGGTCCTGCCACAGCATCTCTATTGGGTTTAGGTCTAGACTTTGACTAGGCCACTCCAAAACTTTAATTTTACTTTTCAGCCATTCTGATGTGGACTTGCTTTTGTGTTTTGGATCATTATCTTGCTGCATGACCCAACTACGCTTCAGCTTCAGCTGATGGACGGATGACCGGACATTCTCCTTAAGAATTTTCTGGTACAGAGCAGAATTCATGGTTCCTTCAATTATGGCAAGTCATCCAGGTCCTGAGGCAGCAAAGCATCCCCACACCATCACACTACCACCACCATGTTTGACTGTTGGTATGATGTTCTTACTATGGAATGCTGTGTTTGCTTTATGCCAGACATTATGGGATCCATGTCGTCCAAAAAGTTCCACTTTGGACTCATCTGTCCATAGAACATTTTCCCAAAAGGCTTGTGGATCATCCAGGTGCTTCTTGGCAAATGAGAGACGAGCATTTATGTTCTTCTTGGTTAGCAGTGGTTTCCTCTTTGCTACTCTCCCATGAAGCCCATTTTGCCCAGTCTCTTTCTGATTGTGGAGTCATGAACACTGACCTTAGCTGAGGCAAGAGAAGCCTGCAGTTCTTGGATGTTGTTTTAGGATCCTTTGAGACTTCCTGGATGATTTCGCTCGCCCTTGGAGTAATTTTGGCAGGCCGTCCACTCCTGGGAAGATTCACTACTGTTCCAAGTGTTCTCCATTTGAAATTATGGCTCTCACTGTGGTTGGATGGAGTCCCAGAGCCTTAGAAATAGCTTTGTAACCCTTTCCAGACTGATAGATAGCAACAACTTTTTTTCTGATCTTTTCAGGAACTTCCTTTGATCGTGGCATAATGTGCTTGTTGAATCTTTGTGCTGGCAAAGTGACTCTGATGGTAAGGATCAAAATAAGTGAGGTTTATATTGAGCAGGGCTGGCTGTAATCAAGTCTGGCTGTGTTCAATCAGCTGACTCTAATTATCCCTTTAATTGGGTTGATTTAACTAGGGGGCAATTACTTTTTCACACAGTGCCAGTTGGTGTTGGTTAACTTTTTTCATTAAATAAATGAAATAAGTAAAAAAAAAAAAACAAGTGTTATTTGTTCACTCAGGTTCCCTTTATCTAATATTACATTTTGTCTAAAGACCTGAAAACATCCAGTGTGACAAATATGCAATAATAGAGAAAATCAGGAAGGGGGCAAATACTTTTTCACACCACTGTAGCTGGGTTAGCACCAAGTGCTCTTGAAGTTTCACCAGAGCAGGGAGGAGGGAGATTGGCCAATAGTTTGAGGTGGAGAAGGAGGCACCCCTTTGTAGAGGGGGATGCCAGTGGCGTGCTTCCAGGACAGAGAGATAGATGCAGTGGCTAAGGATTGATTTAGGAAGTAGGCAATAGGGGAGGCTATGGCAGAGGCCTAGAGTAACAGAAGTTTGGGGTTTGCTGGCCAAGGCACCTAGCTTCACCCGAGCTCTTTCCTTCCAAGATTGCTTGAAAGGACAGCAGAGAACCTTACCACAGCAAAGGAAAAGGATTAAGACTTCTTTTGGCCAAGCAGATTTACCGTGTTTTGTTATTTTTATTTTGTACTCAACTTTTGTTACTGTTTGTTACTAACATTTCATTTCTTTATTTTTCTCAGATTCAAATTGTTGTTGCTGGTATACCTTTTTCTGCATTACTATAAGGTGTGCGTACAGGTGTGTGTAACAGGTTACTGCAGTAATCTTCCGATTCAAATGGTCTTTTGCAAGGTATATCCTCTGTTACAGAGAAAAATAAAGCAGTAACAAAGTGTTTCTTACGGGGTATATCTTTTCTGAAATTATTACAGGTGGTGTTTTACAGTTTTATCTATCATTAGGACAAGCTTTCAGGGTTTCTGCATTTGTTGTTGACATTGTTTCTGCTCTTATCTCCTTGTTCCTTCATCTGTGGTTCTTTTTCGGCAGAGGAAGGGCACAGCCACCCACCCCACACTACACTCCTTTCATATGGTACCACAATTGTGACATTTCCTGTGGCAAAGCAGGAAGGGGCAGATCAGTGGGGCATCCACAAGGTGAGCTCATTTACAGGGGCACTAGTAATTTAACTTGTTATAATAAGTTATTCGAAAACACCACACAAAATCAAACCATTACTTGCATTTTCTTCCTTCCAATTACTCTGATCAGGTTGTAAACCCAGCAACTTATCTGGAATGGATATCATTAACTGCAGGTACTGTGGAACACTTTTCAGAAGGACAGTTTTACAGGATTTAGGACACTGTCCTACATGCTGGGACATTGGAGATCTTAAGTCTCAGCTCCAGGCAGTATGGGCAGAGACTGCGTGCCTCAAATTTCATATTCAAGAGGAAATACATTATAAGAACCACCCGCCATTTCCCCAACATCCAACAGAAGAACCTCTACTGCAGAGGGTAGTTGGTCCAGGAGGCTGGCAGGTGGTTAGGAGGGGCAAATCGGGTGCCCCATCATTCTGTGCTCTGTGCTCTCCAACATATTACCTCCAAATACCATATAAAACACTACAAACAGGTTATCTGCCTCTATCTCCAAAATCAAACAAAGGGGCAGAGGACACTGCAGCACAGAAGCTAGCACAACAGAACTCTACCAAATCAGGAACCAAAACCACAGACAGACAGACAGACAGACAGACAGACAGACACACACACACACAACACACACACACACACACACCAAAAAGGAAATCCAAAAAACCTCCGATCATAGGAGACTCCATGATTCAGGGAGTTGATACCCATCTCCAGCCAGGGGTAATGGTCAGATGTCTCCCAGGTACATCAGCATGGAGAGACACTGACCACATTGCTAAAACTGTTCAAAAAGCAGGAGAAAACACTTACGTCCTGGTACACGCAGGGACTAATGATCGCGCCAGCCGGTCAGTTGTGGAGACCAAGGAACACCTGACCAGGCTGGGTGACAAACTATCATCCATTTCGTCTGACATCTCCTTCTCTGAGATCCTGCCAGTGTTGGGGGGGGGGGGGGTGAGACAGATGGACAGAAGGTCAGAGAAGGGGAGCTAAACATATGGCTCAAGGGCTGGTGCCAGGAAAAAGGACACACATTTGCAGGGAACTGGCAACAGTTCTGGGAGCAAAAGGGGAGAGGGGTGCAGCACCCCATACGTCGAATGGGAAGAACACCCCTCCCCCCTCAGCTAGTGGTCAAACAGGGATTCAGCATGTTTGCAGTTCATTTGCATCACCAGGTAAGGAAAAAGATTCGTCTCCCCATACGACGCACAGGGGTAATGCCAAACCTCACCCAACAACTAACACACCGAAATCTGGCCAGTGGAAAATCATGTACACAAATGCTCACAGCTTGGGAAATAAGATCCCAGACCTGCAGACAATAATGTCAGAGGCTAAACTGGACATAGTAGCAATTAGAGAGACGTGGTTTACCAGTAACCACACTTGAGAGACTTCAGTACCTGGCTATGTACTGTTCAGAAGAGAGGTGTAAAAAAATAAATAAATAAATAAATAAAAAGGGGGGGGTGGAGTGGTCTCTCTGAATCTCTCTGAATCTCTCTGAATCTCTCTGAATCTCTCTGAATCTCTCTGAATCTCTCTGAATCTCTCTGAATCTCTCTCTGAATCTCTCTGAATCTCTCTGAATCTCTCTGAATCTCTCTGAATCTCTCTGAATCTCTCTGAATCTCTCTGAATCTCTCTGAATCTCTCTGAATCTCTCTGAATCTCTCTGAATCTCTCTGAAAATATCAAAGCTATAGAAATTCAGAATACACATAAGGAGCCAGAAGAACTGTGGGTCACTCTGGAAACAGGAATGGGACAGCCATAAGAACAGAGGTTGTTCACAGGCCCCCAGACCGGGGACAGACACATTACTGTTAGAACATATACAAAACGTGACAGCTAAAAGGGGAGGTTCTGATGAGAGACTTCAACATGCCAGATACAGACTGGTCAATACTAGCAGGAACATCTGCCAGAACTAGA
Source organism: Neoceratodus forsteri (assembly GCA_016271365.2). Taxonomy (NCBI): domain Eukaryota; kingdom Metazoa; phylum Chordata; order Ceratodontiformes; family Ceratodontidae; genus Neoceratodus; species Neoceratodus forsteri. The sequence continues at coordinate 362,497,685 of CM057449.1, read as the reverse complement.
CACGTGGTGGATTCCCTGCAAGGGGAGGGCCTCAAACAACTGGTACAACAACCCACAAGAGACAGGGCTATCCTAGATCTAGTACTGACCAACAGGGAAGGGATCACAGATCTCCAGGTAGAATGCTACCTGGGGGCCAGTGACCATCATATGGTATGGTTCAATTTGGCCACTACATTTAAATCACCCCATTCCAAGGCAAAAATATGGGACTTCAGAGGAGCAGACTTTGATAACATGGCCAGAGTTAAGCTAGCCCTGACAAAAAGAAACACAGGTGAGGGGGTACAGGCAAAGTGGGCAAGCACCAAGGATGCAATACTTGAAGCAACATCCCATTGTGTTAGACAGAAATGGAAGTGCAAAAGAAGGAGGAAACCATTTTGGTTCTCAAGCACAGTAGCAGAAAAGTCAGAGCCAAAATGCTGGCCTTCAGGAAATAAAAGTGAACACAGCGGCGGGATGAAGATAGGGAGGCATACCAAACTGCCCTAAGGGAAGCAGGGAAGGCAGTAAGGCAGACAAAGTCTCAAACTCAGGAAACACTAGCACGGACAGTAAAAGAAGGTGACAAGAACTTCTATAGATACATTAGTGAAAGGAGACAGTCCAGAGGGGTATTGCTAAGCTCAAAGGAGAAAAAGGGGGTGCAGGAGGAGGAGGCCGACCCTGTAAAAGCATCTATCCTACATAGATACTTCTGCTCAGTAGTTACCGAAGAGAAAGTAGGGCAGGGCCCACAGCTCAGCACCATGGACATGGGGTGGGGTGGGATGGGAGGTGGCACTACACCATTCACAAAAGAAAAGGGTCCTACAAGAGCTTGCTAAGCTCAGGGTGGACAAGGCTATGGGACCCGATGGCATGCATCCCAGGGTACTTAAGGAGCCAAGGGTGGAACTAGCAGATCCATAGCAGAAATGTTTAGAGAGTCCGAGCACAGGAGAGGGCCCAGAAGATTGGAGAAGGGCTCATGTGATCCCGCTCCACAGGAGTGGTGGCAGGGAACTACAGACCAGTCAGTCTTACCTCAGTAGTGGACAAGATTATGGAGACACTCCTTAAGGAAAGGACAGTGCAACATCTGGAATCCATAGAGGCACAGGATTCAAGACAGCATGGGTTTACAAAAGAAAGGTCCTGTCAAACAAATCTCAAATTTCTTTGACTGGGAAACTAGAGTGGTGGACCAAGAGGGAGCAGTTTATGTCGCCTACCTCGACTTCAGCATAGCTTTCGATACTGTTCCACATAGAAGATTGATAAATAAGCTGGGTAGGCTCGGGGTGGGTCATAAGTCGGTCAACTGAGTGGCAAACTGGTTGACGAGCAGAAAACAGAGTGGTGGTAAACGGTACACAGTCAGAAGAGATGCAAGTCACAAGTGGGATATCTCAGGGATCAGTCCTGGGGCCAGTCCTCTTCAATATCTTCATTAGTGACATTGCAGATGGACTAGAGGGTAAGGCTTGTCCATTTGCAGAGGACACCAAGATCTGCAACAGTGTAGATGATCCAGATAGGGTGGGCAGAATGAGAAGAGATCTGGATAAACTAGCAAAAATTGTCAGAAGAGTGGCAACTGGGATTTAATGCAAAGAAGTGCAAGATCATGCACATAGGGAAGAGAAACCCTGAAGCCACCTATAGGCTGGGAGGGGAGTTGCTGGCAGTCACAAAGGAAGAAAGAGACTTGGGCATCACCACCAAAACCACCACTGACCCAAAATCATTCAAGCAGACCACTAAAGCCGTAAGTAAGGCTAGGGAGATGTTAGGGTGCATTAGTAAGGATATCACAAGTCGTAAAGAGGGATTATTACCTCCCTCTTACAAGACACTGGTTAGGCCCCATCTGGAGTACTGCATGCAGTACTGGAGGCCACACCTTCACAAGGACATGAACCAAATTGAGGCAGTCCAGAGAAGGGCAACCAAAATGCTGCAGGGACTGCATCAGAAGACATACAAGGACAGATTAACGGAGTTCAATATGTATACCCTTTGAGCAAAAGGAAGGAGAGAGGTGATATGATCTAAACATTCAAACACGTTAAGGGCATTAACAAGGTGAAAGTCTAATATGTGTTTCAATGCAAGAAAACTAGCAGGACAAGAGGACAGCATGAGATTAGAGGGAGGCCGATTAAGGGGGAATGTGAGGAAATTCTTTTTCACAGAAAGGGTGGTGGATGCATGGAACGGTCTACGTCAGGAAGTGGTGACTATGAAAACAGTGCAGGGCTTCAAACAGGCATAAGGGAGCAATACAGATGAGTAGAATAGATAGGCCACCGACAGCAAAGGCCAATGGCACATTTGTAAGGCAGAAAAAGAAATGGGCAGACTGGATGGGCCTTGCGGTTCTTATCTGCCGTCAACTTCTATGTTTCTTATGTTTCTATGTCTAGTCCATCCAGGGAATTCCCTTTAGAGGGGCTTAAAGTTAGCAGGGCTTCAAGAGCATCAGCCGGAGAGACTTCCCTGAAGGACAAAGTATTTGTAATTTAAGGTACTTTATGTCCTGTGAGTGGTGAGGGCAGTGGCATAGGGGGTCAAGAGGAATGAAGTGAGGAAGTGCAGGTGGAGAAATAAGAGTCAACTCAGCGACAGATTGGATCCAAGAGCATGGAGTTGTTTACATTAAGGAGAGGAGAGGGCTTAGCAGCTGGGGGTGAGAAGAGGGAGTGTATGACCTTCCAGAATTTGGAGGGGCTGTTAAGGTTAAATTGGAGGGAGGATTTAAAGTACTCTGTTTTAGCCAACAGAGTTGCTCTAGTGCACATGCTAATGAGTGGGAGAGGCCCTGAGGTAGGGCTGAGGCTTTGTAAGTTCGCCATGCTGAGTCACGGGTGTTCACAAGCTGTGAGCCTCGGAAACTATGCAGGTAGGTACTGTGTACCTAGTAAGTCGTATAGGCTGCAGAATATATGTTAAGGAATGTGTTTTTGAAGTGAAGTAGGGTGTCGCCTATCAGGCTGGGGGCCAGTTTGCTAGGACAAGGTCATTTAGAAGGCAAGCAAGGTTGAGGGATTTGAATGACCATTGGACTATGAACTTGGGGGGGGGGGTCTGAGACTGGATTTTGCAAGCAAGGCAGATGACATGGTGATTGCTCATAGAGTCAGGGAGTAGTCCTGATTGAAAGACTGACTTCCCATCCTCAGAGTCCAGTCGATAAGGGAATGGTTACCAGATGTTTGGTTTAGGTGTGGGCTCAGTGATGAGCTGGGTTAAATTTAGAGCAGCGACAATACCACCACCACCCAGATGACCCCCTCACTTTTCTAATCATGGGCCTAACAAAGCGTGCCTGTTAGGCTGTTTCCTCCCCCAAATACTGACATAGGCACTGTCTGCAGATAAGGGCCTATGGCCCACCCAATCTTCCCATTTGAGCTTGCAAGTTTCCTTTACGTGTTTCTACAGGTCTGTTGCCCCTTACCCCTGATCTCCAGAATTCCATTATGTCCATCCCATGCATTCTTAAATCCCATGATTGTTTCAGCCCCCATCACTTCCTCTGGCAGCATGTTCCACTTGTTCACCACCCTTTGTGAAGAAATTCTTCCTCGCGTTTCCTCTGAATAGCCCTCCCTCCAACTTCATCCCATGCCCTCTAGTCCTGCAACATCTTTTTCACTGGAAGATGTGTATTCCTGCACCTTGTCCTCCCTGTAAGGTACCTGGATGTCTCATATCCCCTCTCTCCCTCCTTTCCTCCAGGGAGTACATATGCAAGTCCTTCAGCCTGTCCTCATAGAACTTGTGATGCAATCCCTATACCATCTTTGTTGCCCTCCTCCGAACGTTCTCCATCTTATGTCCTTATGTAGGCAAGGTCTCCAGAACTGTACACTGTACTCCAGGTGGGGCATCACTAGTGTCTTGTATAGTGGAATTATGACCTCCCTTTTCCTGCTGGCAATGCCCCTGCCTATGCATCCCAGCATCCTATTTGCCGTTTCCCCTACCTTGACGTCAGGGATAACCCCAAGGTAACTTTCCTGCTTGGTGTATGGTATATCCTTACCCCAAATGATGTTGTTCTAGGGTTTTTGTGCCCCATATGCATTATCTTGCACTTCATTACACTGAATTTCAACTGCCAAACCCTTGACCATTTTTTCAAGCTTCTGCAGGGTCCCTTCTTAGTCTGTCTACACCTTCTGGCACATCCACTCTGTTAGAGTTTAGTCACCAACAGACAGGGAAATTCTGCCTTATAGGACCTGCGCAATGTCACGGATGAAGACGTTGAATAGGACCGGTCACTGCACTGATCTGAGGTACTCCACTGGTCACGCTTCCCTCTGGAGAGACAGCCATTTACCACCACCCTCTGTGTCCTGCTGCCCAGCCAATTACCCACCCACAGGCCTTGCGCTATGGTCGGAAAAAAAATCAGGGGTCAGTTTGACTCCCTTGCACCAAAGAAGGGGGTCAGAAGCCGAAAGTTGGGGGTCACTGCACCAAATTTATATGTTCGTGAAAAAAAGTTTTTTTTTAACATGGTAATATGTCAGCCAAGAGGCAGTATGCATGCAGCGTGATTAAGCTCTGAGCTGCAAATCTAGAGACCTGGGTTTGAATCCCACAGCCCCCACTTACATATTGTGTGACCCTGAGCAAGTCACAACTTCCTTGTGCTCCCAGGTCACACTGACTCAAGCTTCAGCTTCATGTGCCTCTCCTGGTTAAACAAACAATTTTCCACTTCCCCTTGCCAAAAGATATAGTACATACAAAAGTAACTGTTATGCCTCATCAACACAGTAGTACTCTGCCCTGCATGACATGTAAAAGTGAAACCCTCCCTGCCTTTTTTTTTGGGTCAGGCTGTCTGAGAAAAAATTATATATATATATATATATATATATATATATATATATATATATATATATATATATATATATATAATATATATATATATATATATATATATATATATATATATATATATATATATATATATATATATATATATATATATATATATATATATATATATATATCTATATATATATATATATATATATATATATATATATATATATATATCTATATATATATATATATATATATATATATATATATATATATATATATATATATATATATATCTATATATCTATATATCTATATATCTATATATCTATATATCTATATATATCTATATATCTATATATATATATATACATATCTATATATAACTATATATATATACACACACATACATATATATACATATATATATACATACATATATATATACATACATATATATACATACATATATATCATACATATATACATATACATATATATATATATACATACATACATATACACACACACACACACACACACACACACACACACACACACACACACACACACACTGGCAGATGCATACAGGTTGCTCACATGTAACAGGAGTTTAAGAGATGGTATATGTTGTTCATCCCACTGTCTGGCAGGTATCTTGCTAAAATCTTGGGAAGGTCAAGCTGGCTCCTCCCACCACCCACGAGGTAAAACTCTTGACCCGCACATGACTACCGCAGAAAATGGGCCGTCTGGAAGCTCAGGTTGTGTGCTCGTCGAGGTCGGTGGTCATGTGGATGAACAACATATACCATTCCTAGAACTCCTGTTACAAGTAGCAACCTGTATTTCTAGGACAGGATATGTTGTCTATCCACACTTATTGGCAGACCTCACAGCCCTCCGGGAGGAGGAGGCAAGGCGCACACCCCTCTACTTAGGGAAAAAGAGACTGGAGAACAGAGGCCCCAAAATCAGCATCCCGGCGTGACTCAAGGTCGATGTGATAATGGGTGATGAAGGTGTGTGCCGACTCCAGGTAGCCCTGTGATTTCTGGATAGGGACCTGGAAGCAGCCACACGATGCAGCAGTATGGCTGGTAGAATGAGCCTGATCCTCTGGGAGGCTCCATGCCTCACAACTTATGGTAGAGATCTATGCAGGAGGTGATCTGACCTGCTTATCGTCCGCTTGGCTGCAGGTCTACCAGGTGCGGCTCATGAGGGTGACAAACGCTGGCTTAACCTCTCTCGATTCTTCAGCCGCAAGCGCCCTTGTATAAGCGAGCGCCCTCTAGGGTCCAAAGTACGGAGCTCTGTATTCAGCCTCCGAGGTGTGACTGGGGCAGAACACAGACAGAGTCAACATCTGGTTAAGGTGGAAACTCGGACACCACCTTCGAAGAATTTCTTGGTGGGGCGAGGACAACCTTGTCCCTGTGGGAAGACCAGGCAGAGACTGATGGAAAGGACCTGGAGCTCTCCCATCCTTCTGGCTGACGTGATAGCCACCAAGAAGGTGGTCTTCCACGACAGAGTGAGAGAGAGATCACACCTGTGCATTGGTCGAATGGCTTGCCCATGAGCTCTGCCAGCACCAGCACAGAATCCCATGGAGGTGGAGGTTCTCGCACCGGAGGGAAATGTGATCAAGGCCTTTGAAAAAGTGCCAGACCACCTCTCCTGCACCACCGACCGCTTCCGGCCCGTGCCCAGTAAGCAGAGATGGCTGCCAGGTGCACCCTTAGGGTCGTCGACCTAAGCCCTTGATTAGAAAGGGACCATAAATAGTCCAAGATGCTTGCCAAGGAACAGGAGGAAGGGTCCAAGCCCTTCCCGACACCAAATGGAAAACCTCTTCCATTTGAAGGCATAGCATTTCCTGGTCGACTCTTTACAGGACGCCTCAACTACATTGAGGACCTCGTCGGAAAGACCCAAGGCCTGGAACTCTAGCCGCTCAGGAACCAGGCCGTCAGGTGCAGGGACTGAAGGTCCGGATGGAGCACCCTCCCCTGATTGACTAAGAGCAGGTCCGGGCGAGCTGGAAGGCCTCTCGGGAGCCTGGAGAGCTGAGGCTGGGGAGATCTGGTACTGAACTGGCGGGCCAGTCTGGGGCTATCAGAATCACCTGCGCCTTGTCCCTCCTGCTTTGAGAAGCACCTTGTGAACCAAGGGAAATGGGGAGGCTGAAGAGGCCCGGGGTCCACGGCCTCGAGAAGGCATCCTCCTGCAAAGCCCTGCTGAGGGGGGCGGCATGGAACAGCTCAGCCTCGCCTCCCTGGAGGCAAACAGGTCCACCTGAGGTGTGCCCCAATGGGAGAACAGATCTTGTACTACCTCTGGCAGGAGAGACCACTCGTGGGACGCAGCCCCTATCCGGCTTAGGGCATCGGCCAGGGTGTTGGAGGCTCCTGCCACATGAATGGCTAGGAGATCCACCTCCAGGCTGCGTACAAGTGACCAAATGCGGAGAGCTTCCTTGCAGAGAAGCATGGAGCGCGTCCCGCCCTGGCAGTTTAGATAGTACATGGTCGTAGTATTGTCCGTCTGGACTCTGACCACTTGGCCCCGGAGAAACGGAGCAAAGGCGGCGAGAGCTAGGCGGACCGCCGAGCTCCAGCAGGTTGATGTGGCATCGAATCCTGCTGGGGACCAGAGGCCGCAGCGCCTGTGTTTGAGATGGGCACCCTAATCCAGAGAGGCATCGGTCAACAGAGAGACTGCCGGCTTGGGGCGGACAAACGGGATGCCCTCCTGCAGATGAACTGAACGGTCCACCACCGGAGGGCGCCCACATCCCTGGTCACCGTTATTAGCTGGTCCAATGGATCGCAGCGCCAGGACCAATGGCTGGGCCAGTCCCCACTGAAGAGGACGACGTGCCAAGGGCCCAACGGACCACGCTGGTGCAGGCCGCCATGAGACCCAGGAGAGCGAGGAAGTCCCGGCAGCACGATTGCCCCAAACAGAAATGACTGGGCAAAGGAGGAAAGAACCTCGGCCCTGTCCGCCGAGCCGTGGTTCTGGCTCAAGAGAGTCGAGCTCTGCCCCGATGAAAAGAATCACCTGCTCGCTCGAGTTCCGACATGGCCTTGTTGATGAGAAGGCCGACTTGAGAGCAAACCTGGAGGGCCAGATCTCGGGACCGCTCCACCTCCTGTCTGGAAGGGGCTGCTATCAGCCAGTCATCCAGGTAAGGGTACACCCGGACCCCTCGACGCCGCAGGAATGCTGTCACCACTACATTGCATTTGGTGAAGACCCTGGGAGCTGGAGACAGGCCGAAGGGCATGGCTCGAAACTCGAGAAGGGATCCCTCCGCTCGAAAGCGAAGGAATCTCTGATGTGACGGATGGATAGGGACGTGAAAGAATGCGTCCTGCAGGTCCAGAGAGCAGAACCACACGCCGTGTTCCAAGGATGGTATTATCTGAGCCAGAGTGACCATCCTGAAGGTTCAAGACCTTAACTTGTTTCGGTCGTGTAGGTAGAGAATGGGGTGCCAGCCCCCCGTCCATTTCGGAACCAGGAAGTACCTGGACACAAACCCCGGGTCTGAGGGAGGGTCCGCCACCTCTCTGATCACCTCCTCCTTCTCAAGGAGGAGAGCGATGTCGGCTCGATGAGCCGACAGCGAGGCTTCGGAACCCGAGGCCCCCCGAGGTGCGACGGCTCTGAAGGGTGGGGCCTGCTCGAACTCCAGAGGCAGGCCCTTTCCCACCACCTCCAACACCCACTGGTCTGTGGTGATAACAGACCAGGCGGAAAGAAAGTGGCGAAGCCGTCCCCCCACAGGGGGAACCTGGGGTGAGGTGACGGGGTACGGGGCGACACCCCTCATCCAGTCACTGAGCAGGCTTGGAGGCAGGACCTGCCGAGGGACCTCCTGGGCCTTTACCTCCTTGCTTCCTGTTGGAGGAAGTCCCGGGCTTGGGTTTGGGATGCCAAGGTCGAGTCTGCTGGCCCCGACGTGCCGCGGGCGCAGAGGGACGAAAGGGCTTAGGCTGTGGTTTGCGGCCTTTGTCCTTCTGAGCAGATGAGACCGAGTCCAAGGTAGCATTGGACTTCGATCCTCTGTAGGTGACCTTCCACCCCAGGGCCAAGAGGTCGGTCCCCAAGAAGGGAGACATCTGCCAACCTGTGCTGGGTATCCAAAGTGAAGGTGGATATCCTCAGCAGGCCCGAGCCGACGATAGCCACTCGCGGCCGCCAGACCTGGCACATGAGTCCCTCGATGTCCAGAGCCGCCTGAAGCCGCTTGTCTGGCCACTGCTCTGTCGTGGTCCCGCACCTGCCTAACCGTGGTCTGCAGGTCCGCGGGAAGATGAGGGACAACCTCGTCCAGGGAGCCCAACAGGGCATGAGAAAAATGTGCCATGAGGACGGCCGAACTGGCCTGACGAAGGCCGAGGGAGGACGCAGCGTAGACTTTTTGCCCAGCATAGTCCAAATTTTGGACTCCTTGTCAGAGGTTTGTCCATTATCCTAGTATTCCCGGCACCGGAAAACGCTGTCGGTAACTAACCCCTCGGCCGAGGAGTGTTCTGAAAAACCGGACAAGGAACCGGTAGGGACTGCATACTTCCTGGCCATCCTGGCCAGAAGGCGCAGGGCAGGAAGCAGGGCGCTGCCAGAGCTCCAAGGCTGGGCCCACTATGGCCTCGGCCACCAGAAAGGCCTCCATAGGGGAATTCCCACGGTCCAGAATCTCCGTGAGGGGGATACCTGGCCCGCTTCGAGACGGGTTCGAGCTTCATCCCGGTGGACTCTGAGATAAGCCGAAGCAATCCTAGGTAGGACGAAGGGCTATCATCCACCGACTGTCCTCCTGAGGACTCCAAGTCCATTCGCCTGGAGAAAAGGGAGGAATCGCCGGACTCTGAAGAGTCCGCAAAGAGCTGCCTCTGGCCTGAGCCACCCTCCACCTGCCGAGGTCGATCGGAAGTGAGGGTAACAGACAGCCTATGGGGCAGGCCCCGAGCCGACCGAGAATTCTTGGTCGGAGCCCCAAATAATGGCTGTGGAGGCGGAGGTTCCACCGGGATCGGTGGAGCAGCTGATTTTGGCTGAACAACCGGCCTGGTAACAGGCTCCTTGGGTAAGTCGAGGGGTTGTTTCGGCCGCTCCGGTGACAGCCACCTAATGGCCGGGGAAGGAGACAGCTTGGTCCCAGTCAGAAGGAGCTGTTGCCACATAAGGTCCTCGTATCGTCAACGTAACTTCATCAAGCTCCCTCGTCAGAGGAGGAGGAGGACGAGCGCGATAGCCGCTTAGTCACAAAGCCGAGACCGAGGACCGCCTATGGACGAAGGGATCGGCTGGACCGCTGGAAGTCCGAGACAGAGAACCTCGGCTTTCCCCGAGGACGGTGCGGGGAGGTGTCGTGGGGAACCGGCACTCCCCTCGGTTCGGAGGGTTTACCCGAAGGCTTCGGAACTGGAGGCACTGGCAAGCCCACAGGGTCCTCAACTCCCACCGGGGGAACCGGGGAGAGAGGATTCTCGGCTTCTCCTGTCGACAACCTGTCCAACGAGCCAAGAAAAATCTCAACCGCGTCGACGGGAGTCTCGGTCAACTGGCCTGACGGGGACACCGTGAGACCAGTGGCCGAAGCTGAACGATCGACCGAAGTCAATAGCCGACAACTCGGGGAGAGGGACCTTTCCCGCTCCCAAGAGCGTCGGAGGGACTTACCCTTGTCTTTCTTCTTGGACTGAGAAGAAGGTCCAGCAGACGTTGGTCCCTCTCCTCTAGTGGAGAGGGGCAGACAAAGCTCCTTAAAGGAGGCTGTGTAAGAGGAACCCAGGGAGAGCGGGATAAATGCCACGGTCGAGGAAGATGCGGCCCGCACCGCCTCCTCTTCAAGGGCGATCATCTGCTCTAGCTGATCCGCTGAGCCCGCCACCGCAGAAACTGCTGACCGAGCCTCTTTTGACTTCACCGGAGGAAAACGCTTCTCGGGACGCCCCAGCTGTAAACGGGCAGCACGGTCTTAGAGGACGTAGGCCGAGAAGGAAGAGCACAGGTCGCAAGCCTGCGGGTCGTGCTCCAGGCCTAGACAGTAGACGCACATGGAGTGCAGGTCCATCTGAGACATCTTCTGCCTGCAAGGGCATCTCCGGAAACCGGGAGTCGATTTGTCCATTGCAGCCGCGAGGGATAGAAGACCGAAGTCTATTTTAGTGAAAACTTTTAAATTCGCAAAACCGAAGAATTAGGAACCAGTCTTATACGCAGAGCGTTAAGGAGGGAACCTGAGCTTCCAAACAGTAAGGAAGATCTGGCGTCATGGGGCGGAGCCGAGAGTTTTACCACCCGGGTGGGTGGGAGGAGCCAGCTTGAAGACCTTCCGGCAAGATTTAAAGCGGCAAGGATACCTGTCAGACAGTGTGGATGAACAACATATCCATGTCCCTAGAAATGCAAGTAGTTACCGGTTGTTAGAAATGCCTGTGGCTGCCACATCAATAGCAAAAGAGAAGGTGCAGTCTCTGTTTGCCTGGGCCACAGACTGCTTCACAGACCGAATCGGATTCAGTGCAAGGCAGTCTGTGGAGAAGTAGTCACCAAATAAAATGCTGTTTTCAGGTGCCAGGTAAAACAGAGAAAATACCCCTGCTCTCCCCAATTATGGTGGGGCAGCCACAGGCATTCACCTAGCAGCCGGTAACTTTTTTCCATTCCTCAGCCAGCCCATAGAAAATTCAAGAAGCCAGTCTCCAAGTTGAGCTTCACTTCACTGCAGCAGGGGAGGGCAGTACTACTCAGAGGCACCGACTAGATTGACAAGAAAATGCTTGGCTTTACACCCCCTACCCAACAGCAGTAACTTTTACAGTCTCTCTCCCCCTCTGAATTGATGTCAGCCTGAATGAATGTCAGAGTCTCCAGTGCGGCGCTACCCTGGATTCCTCACACACTCAGAGGACCCACACAAAGAAGGAACACATGTTCCTTTGCTCCGTCTGACACCATTACCTCGTAGGTGGAACTGCCAAACCAGGCACAGTCTTCTGCTGCTGCCACTGTCATCCCCATCACTCCTGGCTCCTCCGTGCTCAGTTCTCCAGATTCGTCGGCTCTTCTCGACCCAGACAGACAGGGACTACCACTCCATAAGTTACTTGTCTTTGCCATGCCAATTCAAGTGCCACAGATCAGGTATACAAACTGAAGACTGCTGGCCTACATAATCCTCCCGCCAGATTTACTGTCAAATCGCTGCCCACGCTGATAACTTGGCAACGCCTGTTCAGCTGGGTCCCTCGCCTCCTTACAGTCACTTTAATCGCAGCTCGTCTCCGATATGTAAAGAAAAAAAAAAAAAAAACAAGACCGATCATCACCACCCTTCTCTCACTGTCCCACGGAAAAGCAGTGCTTATAAAGTGACAGCAGCACCAATTAAGCAGAGAAGAGCTGTGTCAGAGCAGATGCAATGTTTTCAAAGTAGTGCATCAAAATTAGGATTTTTGCCCAAGGGGGACGTCAGTAGTGCATTAATGCAAGCCCTGTACCCACTACACTAATGTCCTGCTCACTCCTGTATTCCCCAGTTTAACAGCATATGTGTCACAGTGTCAAAGGCCTTGCTGAAGTCCAGATAGGCCACGTCCACTGCCCTCCCCTGATGCACCTCCCTTCTCACCCAGCTGAAAAATTCAATGCAGGTTGGTCTGGCATGACTCCCCAAAAAAAAAAAAAAAAAAAAAAAAAAAAAAAAACACAAACACATACCATGCTGCCTTGGGTCTTGCAGTCCACTGGCAACAAGATGTTCCACCAACCTCTCCTTCAGTAGCACTGCCATGATCTTCCCCACTACCGAGGTCAGGCTGACTGATCTATAGTTCCACTTCCCTTTTGTTCCCTCTTTTGTACAAGGGGAATACATCTGCTGTCCTCCAATCTTTGGGCATCTCCCCCGTTTCCCGTGATCTGCTAAACAGGATTGCCAGAGGTTCAGCCACCACCTCTTTGTTCCTTTAGGACTCGGGGGTACACCTCATCGCTTTATTGACTCATTCCTTCCGGACCCTTTCTCGTGTAATGGGACTTGTGTCCATTTCTGTGACATTCACACCCCTTGTACTCCTCTCCTCTTCCTCAGCAAGGACTGAGCAGAAATATTTGTTCAGTATGTCTGCTTTACTGTTGTCCTCCATGTGGCCCCCGTCCTCCCCCTTCTGTCTCACTATCCCTCCCTTTGCCCTTCTTGGTTCGCTTATGTACCTGTAAAAGATTTTGTCCTCTCTACCCACTCATTTTGCGATGTGCTCTTCAGTCTGAGCTTTAGCTTCCTTTACTGACCTCCCTCTGCTTCTCTGGTACTTCTCCCTATCCCCTTCTGCCTGCGTCCTTTTGTACTGCCCGAATGTGATCTTTCTGGCCTTCACTTTCTCCACTACCTCCTTGGAAAACCATGTCATCCTCTTCCTTTTCCCCTTGCTACCTGCTTAATGCATAAATTTTGTTGCTCTTATAAACCGTATTTTAAATATTGTCCACTGTTCACACACCTTCAGATTCCCTCCCCATTCATGCCTCTCAAGCGTGTCCCCATTTTCCCCAAAGTCTGCCCTCATAAAATCCAGGATAAGTGTTTGTGTGGTTCGGGTCTGCTCCTGCACTTTCAAGCCAAACCACAGTGACAGGTGGTAACTGTTCCCCAGGTGCTCCCACACTGTTACCTCTATCACACTGTTCCTGTCTGTGAGCATGAGGCCCAGTACTGCCTTATGCAGAGTTGGTTCCATGACCAGTCACTTAAGGAAGGCACCTTGAAGGGAGTACAGGATAAATCTGCTTCGGGTTGATGCTGCTGCTGGGAGGCTCCAGTCCATGTCTGGAATATTGAAGTCTCCAACCAGCACCATCTCCCCCCCTGTCTGCCATCCTTTGGATGACTAGTACCAGCTCCCTATGGGTCTCTTCCTCCTGGGCTATTGGTCTGTAGACCACCCCTGTGCAGATGGCCGACCTCATTTTCTTTTCCAGCTTAAACCCACATTATTTCTCCCCCATTTTGTTCCTCCTGGATCTATGTGGCCTTTATGCCATCTTTCACATAAAGTGCCACTCCCTCCTCCCTTCTTGCCTGCTCGGTCTTCTAACCATGTTGTAGCTGGGTATGGCCATCTCCCAGTCGTGGTTATCATTACACCAGGTCTCTGATGGCCACAATGTCCAGGTCCGACTGCACAATGGCAGCCTCCAGATCCTCCATCTTGTTGCTAAGGCTCCTGGCATTGGCACATATGGCTTTCCAGGATGTGAACTCCTGGACTGTTTAGCCATTTTACTCCAGCCCCCTCCCTGGTTGTCCTTTATCCCAGATTCTCCCTGCTGTCTGCCCTTCTGTTGAATCCCCCACCCTGCCCATCCACCCCTTGGGTGCTCATCTCCATCTTTTGCACACTGCTTTGTAAAGATATCCTCCTCCTGTTCACTGGTTCCACCGCTAGCTATGAGGGATGGGTAGTTAGGTACCCTCCTTGCTGGCCTGCCACCCCCCCTTGGCTAGTTTAAATGCTTGTCCATGTAGCATTTTGAGTGCTTGGATTCCCCTCCAGGATAGATGCAGGCCGTCAGGCTTGAACAAGCCCCCATCCCTCCAGGTGGGTCCCAAGTCACCAATACATCCAAACCCTTCCTCACAGCACCAGTTCAACCATGTGTTAAAGGTTCCTGATGTGTGCACCCCTACACTTTCCCATGCCCCTCATAGTACTTCCGAGAAGGTGACAGATGTAGCCACTTGCTTGAGACCCCTCCTTAATTTCCTAAACTTCCTGAACTTACTTGGGCTCCCAGTTTGCCAGGTCATTAGTACCTAGGTGGATAATGACATCCAGCTCACCCTCCCCCAATCTTGCCTTCCTGGCGACCCCCAGGATCTTCCTCCCATTCCTCCTCTCCAAAGCATCCCCCACATTCCCCCATGACCATTCCCGCTCCAACACTCCCATCCCCCCCTTACCCAGCATTAAACCTTAAAGGTTCTGACAAAGCCTACCACTGGCAGCTCAAGGCTCACGTTCCCTTCTATTGTCTGCAATTCTCTATTCTTCCACATTCCCCACCTAGCACTAGTAGTAGTCATCTTAACTCTATCCGCTCATTCCAACTTGTATATGTATTCCAACTTAACTGTATGGTATTGTTGCATGTCAGAGAACACCGCTGCGTGATCTGGCAACACGATTTATTGTTTCCCCTGTGCTGTCAAATGTACTATATTGTATGCTCTACCCTGACGTGGAACGTTTGTAAATGAGCTCCTAGCTCAAAGGTCATTTTATGAATCAAACAAAGTAAAAACACAATTCTATCATTACATTTTACATACTGTAGAAACAGAATCTGTTGGCAGAAAGATACCAATGGTCCACCAAGTCTGCACATATTGTACCACTATACCTCACCCCTGGAACTAGTGGCCTAGTGGGTCCCCCCTCCTCTTCATGCAAATAACCCTCTCAGTGGGACTGAGCACTCATGCGGGTCAGTCATGGCTGAATACTATGTAGGGTACCAGCCCCACTTCCAGATATCTGTTCCATGGCTCCACCACCTTCCAGTGAAGTAGATCTTCCTTGCATCCCTCCTGACTTTACCCAGACTTAACCTCCAATTGTGCTCTCTTGTGACTGTGTACCCATTTCAAATAAACTGGTCTTCACTTTACACCTTCATTATACCACTCTAATATGTACAGTATGTCCCCATCATCCCCCCAGTGAGAAAGAAAAAAAAAAAATCTGGCCTCCTGGCCCTGGCTGATTTTGGTGACCCTTCTTTGCACGGACTCCAGCCTGTCTGTGTCCCTTCTCATGAGAAGGCTCCAAAACTGGGGCCAGTATTCCAGGTGAGGCCTCAAAATACAGGTTACTCACCTGTAACAGGAATTCTAGGAATGGTACAGGTTGTTCATCCACATTTACTGGCAGGTTCCTTGCCGCTGTAGATCTTGCCGGAAGGTCTTCAAACCAGCTCCACCCACTCGGGTGGTAAAACTTTCGGCTCCACCCCATGACGTCAGATCTAGCCCATTGGAAGCCAGGTTGTGCGTCGAAGCCAGGGAGGTCAGGTGGGTTCTGTGGATGAACAACATATACCATTCCTAGAACTCCTGTTACAGGTGAGTAACCTGTATTTCTAGGAATATGGATATGTTGTTCAATCCACACTTACTGGCAGACTCCTAGCAGTTCTCCGGGAGGAAGGAGGCAAGGCGCATACCCCTACTTGGGAAATAAGGGCTGGAGAACAGAGGTCCCAAAACCAGCATCCCGGCATGATTCAAGGTCGATGTGGTAGTGGGCAATGAAGGTGTGTGCCGACTTCCAGGTAGCAGCCCTGCAGATTTCCTGGATAGGGACATCCCTGGAAGCAGCCACCAATGCAGCGGTATGACGGGCAGAATGAGCTCTTATCTCTTTGGGAGGCTCCATACCCACCAACCTGTAGCAGTGATCTATGCAGGAGGTGACCAACCTGCCCATCGTCTGCTTGGCTGCAGGTCTGCCAGGTGCGGCTTCGGCGTAGGTGACAAAAAGCTGGCAAAATTCTCCCCGAACTTCAGCCGTCTGCTCCTTATAATGAGAGCGCTCTTCTAGGGTCCAGAGTATGGAGCCTATATTCAGCCTCCGAGGTGTGATTGGGGTAGAACACCGGCAGAGCCAACACCTGGTTAAGGTGAAACTGTCACCATCTTCGGAAAGAATTTCAGGTGGGGGGGGGGGCGCAGGACAACCTTGTCCCTGTGGAAGACCAGATAGGAGAGACTATGGAAAGCTCCTGGAGCTCTCCCATCCTTCTTGCTGACGTGATGGCCACCAAGAAGGTGGTCTTCCACGACACGCGAGAGATCAAATCTGTGCATCGGTTCAAATGGCTTGCCTACGAACTTAGCCAATACCAGCAGTAGACCCACAGAGGTGGAGGTTCTCGCACCGAAGGGGATATGTGATCAAGGCCTTTGGGGAAAAAAAGCACCCGACCAACTTCTCCTGTGCCACCAACTGCTTCCGTCCCGTGCCTGGTAAGCAGAGATGGCTGCCAGGTGCACCCTTAGGGTCGTCGACCGAAGCCCTAGCTGAGAAAGGGACCATAGGAAGTCCAGGATGCTAGCCAAGGAATAGGAAGAAGGGTCCAAGCCCTTGTCCTGACACCAAATGGAAACATTTTTTCCATTTGAAGAGACAGCATTTTCTGGTCGACTCCTTACAGGATGTCTCAACAACATTGGAGGACCTCATCGGAAAGACCCAAGGCCTGGAACTCTAGCCACTCAGGAACCAGGTCGTCAGGTGCAGGGATTGTAGGTCCGGGTGGGGAACCTTCCCCTGGTTGACAGAATTCAGGTCCACGCAGGCTGGAAGCCTCCTCGGGAGCCTGGAGCTGAGGCTGAGGAGATCTGGATACCAGAACTGGCGGGGCCAGTCTGGGGCTACCAGAATCACCTGCGCCTTGTCCCTCCTCGCCTGGAGAAGCACCTTGTGAACCAAGGGAAATGGGGGAAAGGCGTAGAAGAGGCCCGGGGTCCACGGCCTTGAGAAGGCATCCCCCTGCATCGAGCCCTGCTGAGGGGGCAGGCCTGAAACAGCCTCAGCTTCGCATTCTCCCTGGAGGAGAACAGGTCCACCTGAGGTGTGCCCCAGTGGGAGAACAGATCGTGTACTACCTCCGGCAGGAGAGACCACTCATGAGATGCAGCACCTATCCGGCTTAGGGCATCAGCCAGAGTGTTGGAGGCTCTCGCCACACGGATGGCTAGGAGATCCGTCTCCAGTCTGCTCACGAGAGACCAAGTGCAGAGAGCTTCCTTGCACAGGGGCAAGGAGCGCATCCCGCCCTGGCGGGATAGGTAGTACATGGTCATGGTATTGTCCATCTGGACCTGGACCACTTGACCCCGTATAAACAAAGCGAAGGCAAGTCGGACCGCTTGAAGCTCCGGCAAGTTGATGTGGCATCAAGACTCCTGAGGGGACCAGGTGCCAGAGGCCATGTGCTCCGTGCTCTCCCAGATGGGCACCCCAACCCAGAGAGGCAGTCGTTAGAGTGACTGGGTGGGGCGGACAAACGGGATGCCCTCCTGCAGATGAGCTGGAACGATCCACCACTGGAGAGCGTTCCACAACTCCTGGGATCACTGCCACTGGCTGTTCCAGAGGACCGGAGCGCTCTGACCGCTGGCAGGCCAGACCCCACTCTAGGGGACACACCCCAGGACAACAGGTCCAATGGACCACGCTGGTGCAGGATGCCATGAGGTCCAAAAAGTGCAGGAAGTCCCAGGCAGGGCGCAATTGCCCAACCAGAAATGATTGGGCAAAGGACAAAAGAGCCTCGGCCCCGTCTGCCGGGAGCAGTGCTCTGGCTCGAAGAGAGTCAGGCTCTGCCCCAATGAACTGAATCACCTGCATTGGCATGAGTTTCGATTTGGCCTTGTTGATGAGGCCAATCTGAGAGCAGACCTGGACGGCCAGATCCCTGGACCGCTCCACCTCCGGTCTGAATGGGGCTGCAATCAGCCAGTTGTCCAGGTTAACTGTACACCCAGATCCTTCAGCGCCACAGGAATGCTGTCACCACTGCCATACATTTGAAGACCCTGGGAGCTGGAGAGAGAGGCCGAAGGGCATGGCCCGGAACATGTAAAGGGACCCCTCCGCCCTGACGCAGAAGAATCGCTGGTGGGACGGACAGATTGGGACGTGAGAAAATGCATCCTGGAGGTCCAGAGAACAAAGCCACATGCCTCGTTCCAAAGATGGAATGATCCAAGCCAGGTAGAGTGACCATCCTGAAGGTTCGAGACCTTAGGAACTTGTTCAGGTCGTGTGTAGGTCTAGAATGGGGCACCAGCCCTCGTCCATTTTGGGACCAGGAATTACCTGGACACAAACCCTGGGTCTGGTGTTGGATCCGCCACCTCCCTAAATCACCTCCTTCTAGAGGAGCAGGGCAATATCGGCTCGACGAGTCGACAGAAGCTGCGGACTCCATAGCCCCCCCCCCACATGGGGAGACGGCTCGATAGGATGGGGCCAGCTCGAATTCCAGAGGCAGGCCCTTTCCTACCACTTCCAACACTCAGCGGCCCGTGGCGATAGCGGACCAGGCGGGATGGAAGTGGTGGAGCAGTCCCCCCATGGGGGGGGCCCAGGGAGGAGTGATGAGGCTGGGGGCGACACCCCTCAACCCGTCACTGGGCAGGCTTGGAGGAAGGACCGGCTGAGGGACCTCCTGGGCCTTTCCCTCCTGGCTTCCTGCTGGAGGAAGCTGCAGGCTTGGCTTTTTGGTGCCAAGTGCGAGCCTGCTGGCCCTGATGCTGGTGTTGCTGGACCGGACGTGCCGCAGGAGCAGAAAGACGAAAAGGCTTACGCTGCTGCTGGCGGCCTTTGTCATTCTGGGCAGACGTGATAGAGTCCAAGGTGGCAATGGACTTCTTGATCCTCTGCAAATGACCCTCAACCCCAGGACCGAACAAGTCGGTACCCAGGAAGGGAACGTCTGCCAGCTTGTGTTGGGTATCCGCTGTGAAGGTGGAGATCCGCCAGCCAAGCTCTGTGGCGCATGGCCACTGCAGCTGCTACTGCCCGAGCACAAGAGTCTCCAGTGTCAAGAGCAGTGTGGAGCTGTTACTTTGCCACCGCTTTCCCCAATCCCGCACCCGATTGCTTATCTCCCAACTGACCTCCAGACTACTGTCAATCACCTCATCCAGGGAGCCCAACAGGGCATGGGAAAAGTGTGCCATCAGTATGACAGAGCTGGCCTGACTAAGGCCCAAGGAGGACATAGCGTAGACTTTGTGCCCGGAGTAGTCCAGTTTCTTGGACCAGTTTTGACCCTGGAGGAGAGGAGGGACAGGGGGTACCTGACAGAGGTCTTTAAATACATATAAGGGAGGCCCAGCCAGGGTGCTCCAAAGAAAGGAGGGTGGGGCAACGAGAGGTCACAGGAGTAAGTTGGAAGGGGGCAGGCTCAGAGGGGAAGGGTGGCATTTCACTGAAAGGGTGGTGGAGCCATAGACTGCGCTGCCCATGGAGCTGGTAGAGGTGGAGACTGTGGATGGGTTTAATAGGGGATGGGCCAGGTACAGGGGGAAGGTAAATCTAACCAGGCCCAATACAGGTGGAATATCTGAGAATGGGAACAGTATAACCCAAGGGAGGGCACCAAAATCAGCCCTCAGTGCAGGTGCTGAAAATTAAGCAAACTCAAAAGACCTTTAGGCATATTCTGCTGGCATGTTAGTATAGTGCATATATGTAAATTATGCCATTGTTTGGTTCCAATACAACTTAAAGTGGAAATTGTTTAGCCAGGAAAGGCACGCCAAGCTGAAGCTCGTTTCCAGGTGTGACCTGGGAGCACAAGGAAATTAAGTGACTTGCTCAGGGTCACACAGTATGCAGGTAGGGGCTGTGGGATTCAAACACAGGTCTCCAGGTTTGCAGCCAAGAGCCCTAAACCTCTGTGCTATACTGCCTCCACATTTTAAGAGGGACATTACACTCCTAGAGGGTCCAAAGGAGGGCAACCAAAATGATGTGGGGCCTGGGGGAGAAGACTCCTACATATAGCACAGTGGTTTAACGCTCTGAGCAAAGCTTTCAGTAAAAAAAAAAAAAAAAAAAAAAAGTGATAGAGATGGATATATTCTCGTTTTCTACACCCATATCTGTCCCTTCCACATTCCTTTAACCCTGGTTCCAGCTCTAACTTCTCCATACTGTATCACTATATCTTTTTCTATTAGGTTTTGTGTTCAGTGCACCCGATATGTATATTTCTTTACTTTTATGAAAAATTGTGTCCTACCCAAAACTAGCTGCATCTTCTGTTCCAAACATATACTACTGTCAATGCTACTTGCTGCTACTTTGTATATACTGTATTTATTGTATCTCACTTTATTTGTATTATTACTATTTCCTTGTGTGTTGCATCCCATGTATATTGTCCCTTGTTTACAAACCCAGGTCCACCTGGACAACTAGCTTGCTCAACTGTTATCGCCTGTTAAAAAAAAAAAAAGACTTAAATATACACAGACACACACACACACACACACACACAAAAAATCAATGCTGCATGACACTCGGATGGTCCTGGTCCGTTAGACCAGCATTTCAGGATGTGTACAACACTTAAAGGGTTCCTCGATTACTTAAGTGGCGAACAAAACCTTGTGGGTTTGATTTACTGGTGGAACTACATTTAGTGCAACACCATTACCTGTTGCTCTGATGACATCATCCTCCAGCAGCATTGATGGTAAAATGGAGGACAAACTTCTGGGGGCTGTTTTTTTTTTTTTTTTTTTTTGATTTATTATCTAGATTTGGACAGCAATAGGATTGCTGGCAACTGGAGTTGGCACAAAAAGTTGCACATAAGGAGTTGGGAAAATATTGGTGTGAAACTATAGGAAACTTCCCCTTTAAGAGCAGATATTTTGGTTGGATCAGATAATTATCTGGTTTGATTATTCAATTATCCCTTTTCCAGCATCACTTAATGGGACTCTCTCTCTGCCAGTCTGGTCTGGGACTTGCCCTTGATAGTAGTAGTCTGTTGGCTGTACAGGTCATTACTTACAGTAGCACCTCATCTCCACATTTGTCCTCTACACCCATCATCCCCACACCACCACAGGTGTTAGCAGGAGCTATGGGAGGTGGGGGGAAGAGAAAGAGACCCTGCCTGCTTTAGGGCTGTCCCTTTAAGATCTCAGGCTTGCTCTACTTGTAGAGGCCATTGGTAAGGCACTCAGGGGAAAGTGTTTGAGACACCCAAGGGAGCCCCATGAAAAAAAAAAAAAAAAAAAAAAAGACCAGGACAGAGAATGAGAATTTATTGACATTTGTTAACCAGGTAAGCTCACCAAGACGGTCCCTTTTTAAGGAGCGACCTTGAGTTAATTACAGACAGGATAACAATACACCACTCCTTCCTCCAACAGAGTGCCGTTTACTAACACTCTGGGTTCTCCCTTGGAGCCAGTTTCTAATCCAGCCTACTATTTTATGTCCCACTCCTGTGTGTTCCAACTTATTTATCAGCCTCCTGGGTGGAACGGAGTCGAACGACTTACAGAAGTCCAGATATGCCAAGACTACTGCTCCTCCTTGGTCCACCGTTCTGGTCACCCAATCAAAGAAAAATCGACCATGTTTGTCCGTCTCCCCGCTGTAAAGCCATGCTGCTTTAGGTCTATTTGGCTAGTTGCTTCTAGATGCTGTACAATTCTTCCTTTCTTTCAGTAATGTTTCCATGATTTTCCCCACCACTGAGTTTAGGCTAACTGGATGCAGGACCAGCCTTAGCTAGGTATAAACTGTGCCCCTGTACCTTGGGGCACATACATTTTTCTTGAGAAAAAAAAACAAAACACACATTTAAAAATGTCAATTTTGTTAGAGATGAAAATGTTTACAACAGATGGGGGCAGCGTTGCTGCAGTGAAAAATATTAGGCTAAATAAGTGCTAATGGTGTTAAATGGCCATACTTTATACCTCCCAGGTTGACTGCTTTCACAAACAAAGGGCTATATTGACAAGCGAACTTGTTTGTAACCTGAAAATGTAGTTGAAACAATGACATATGACAAAATCTATTTCAAAAGTACGTGAGCACTCAAAATGGCTCAAACACCTGACCAGCACAGAGCAAAACTGGATTTCCTGATAGGGACCCTGAAAATCTGGTCACCAGGTTAAAAAAAAAAAAAAAAAAAAGGACAGGTGGCAACCTTACTGGTGTCCCATGATAATCCTCTCTATTCTCACTCACACCTCCAGAAAAGTCAAGTTGTTTAACTTGTTTGCAAAAATCAGAGTATTAGAGGTATGAGTGTCCAGTGATGATGTCCCTGTCCCTACAGCAATGAATACGGTGGCGGTGGTGGTAGTGGTAGTGGTAGTAGCACCAGCGTACTTAAAGTTCTTGTTCCAGGCTCAGTCAGATTCACTTCCGATGGTGAAGTCAAATAATACAATGCAGTCAATGGCACTAATTGAAAGATGCTAGTTAAACTAGTAGACCTGGTACTGCTTTATTAATTTAGGACAGGAGGGTTAGTTTTAGGTGCAAATGCTGGATGAAGGGGGAGGGGCCCCACAGGGAATGGAGTGGTAGGACCTGGCAGGGGGCTGCACAGGGGTCCAGAATGGTTAAGGCCAGCCCGGACTGGATGGTAGTTTCCAGTGACCATACTTGCTGCTGCTTTTGTGCAGTGGTACCACCGTGGCTATATGTTTGTATATGAAGGTCTAGGAGATACCCAACTGAATACAGAGAGGGCTAGCACCGTGGATGACAAATAGGCCCTGGGATAGAAGGGGAACCACAGGCAGAGTGGATGGACCACTGGTCTTTTTCTGGAGAGAGCGAGAAAGAAAATGAGAATCTATAGCTAGATCTCTACATATCTGTGTGTACGTACATAAAACAAGTGTCTTTTTGGGGCACAACCACCACAAAGTCAAGCTGAGCAGCTGTCAGCCCAAACAGGGACAATGCTCTTATTCATAAAGACATCTCACAGGCACCCCATGATGTAGAATAGCTTTTGTAAAACAAAATAAATAGTTCTGCTTCTCCCAAGCTCCTGCAGTCACCAACTGTTCGCAGAATAAGAATGTGATGGAGGGGTGTGGCCCAGTGGTGTGGAGGGCTGAGGCATCATGCCTTACCTCCTGCCATGCTGGTGACCCACATTCACAGTGTGAGCAGGGTCAGTTGGGGTGAGAATTGAGCGTCCAGAAGACAGCTCTCCTCTGAAGGGGGAGGAAGGGACACCGAGGCCAGTGCACCTCTGGACACCTAGTGGTGGCTGGGTGTCGGAACGCCTGGGTTCTGTAAGAGGTGAATGGGGGCAGAGCAGTCAGTCGGCGTGCTGTGGGTGGAACTGCACACAGCTTGTCCACTGCCAATACCCATTGCTCCGCCACCGAGAGGCGGGGGGAGAAAAACTGAGGAGAAAATGTCCTGCGCAGCTGGATGACAGAAGACTCCTGCAGGCACTGCTCCCACAAATAGCAGCACCTGCAGAACCAGATCTGTGTTGGCAGGTAGAGGGATCCCTGCTACCCTGGGGGGGTTGGGGAGCAAGCCATGGGGAAAGAAAGGAGGTGCACTGCAAGCAGGAAGTTCGGGGCGGGGGGAAGAAGGTCGGCAAAATGGAGTGCCACCCAGGACAGGGGAGATGAACACTTTTTTTTATTTATTTATTAAATGCAAAAGTATAGCAGGGTTGGTAATACCCAGTCCCTTGCGTTATGCAGAGGGTTAGAAAGCAAGGACCCAACTTTCTCTTCTATTCTGCCACTTATCCATCTCTTGCCTGTCTGATTACACAATCAAATTTTCCTTGTGGCACCTAGGAATTGGCCACTCTGATGGTCCTACAACTCCCCCATTATCACCCTTTCACTTCCTGTTTCTTTCTACCCCTGCTTCTCTGTGGTTAAAATAAAAAAGGTACATGAATTTGTATGTGAAGTGGATCTCCTAGTTGGCAAATTATTTTATATATAAAATATTGTCGAAATGAGAAGTTGGTGTGGAACACAGGGATTGACATCAAGAAACCTTTTGATAGGGCCGGCCCGCCAGCGCAGTAGTAGGGTTACCGCTCGCGGTGCCAGCAACCCGAGTTCGGAAATGGACCCGGGCTACTGGAGGGTCGGCCAAGGGGAGGAAGACTGAGCGCCCAGAGGCTGCTCCCCTCCACCGGGGTTGGGGTGTGTTGCATGTCCCACTGCTTTACCGCCACCTGGGTGACCACGGGTGAAGGTGCAGCAGGACTGCAAAAAAAGGGGGAGAGATGCGCCGGGAATGGAGCACTTGCACGCAGACGGCGCCACCCCTAGGTTCCTTAGCGTACAACGCCCTGTGAGAGGACAGAAAAACAAACAAAAAAGGCAGAAAACCTGTGGTGCTCCCTGTAGATGGAGCTCTAGGCCCTGATCCCATTGCCCCTGCTGGCACCAGTGACAGCGTCCCAGATGAAATACAAACATGTCGTGGCAGAAGGGGCCCCGTCCCGTACCCGCCTGGGAGGGTATAACCAAGGCTCCGTTGGGGGAGATGGACTGCACAGACGAGCAGGACACAAAAAAAGTCAATAGGAGTCTCCTGAAGGTGAGGAAGCCCTGCAGCGAGAAGGGGGCATAAAACATACATACGAAAAAAAACAAAACACAACTGAGCAGAAGTACTCATTTAAGACTTCTGCCTTTTCACGGTCTTCTACCCTCCTCCCATCCCTGCTTATGAGTCTGACAATGCCTCCTTTGTTTTTTATTTTCTCGCTTATGTACCCGAAAGAGGTCTTACTGCCTCCTTTAACCCCCCTGCGCTGCATCTTCCTCAGTCTGTGCCCTTGCTTTTCTGATCACCCTTCCTGCCTCCTTCAAGCTAAACCTATATGCCTCCCCAATCTATTTCGCTGTTTGAGCCCTTGTATCTTTGGAATGCTAGCCTCTTTTTCCCCTCACTGCAGCTGCCACCTCCTTTGTGAACCACAGTAGTTTTTTTTTTTCGTTTTTTTTTTTTTTTGTGTTCGTGTTCAAGTCTTACCAACTAGCCTGGAGTATTTCTCACTAACCTCCGCTAGTGCTTCTCTTATGATTATCCAACATTCCTCTACCTCTTCTTTTGCCTTCCTCTTAAGAATATCCCTAAAACATATTCTCATCTGACTGAAGTCTGTTCTTCTGAAGTCTATGACCAACGTCTTAGTGTGGCATGTTTCCTCTGCCTTTTTGGCCTCAATTCAGACAGATTTGTGGTCACTTGACCCCAAACTGCACCTCACCTCCTGGACCTTGCACCAGTGTCCTACTTCCCCCACCATGGTCATTCCCCATTACTTCCCAGTTTTGTTCACAGGGTTCAATCCTAAAGTGAATTTACTGGTTTGGAGGGCTGCAATACCATCACCAAATAATGGCCACCGCAGGTATTCTGTCCAACAGTTGCAGGACCACCATCACCTTCCAGTAACTGATCACTTTCGTTATCTACAGGTTACAGCCCACATGCGGACTTCAGGCCCCTCCTACCAACAATATCCAGAGAAAAATCACCAAATCTTCAAACACATTAGACATCCTCAAACAAGGGGACTAGGATCCCATTTGGTGGGATCACTATCAGGCCCTGGACCTTTTCACAACCGACACCCTGGTCTCAGTGTTGCAAAGATGGAATGCTGAATTACAAACTAATTGGAACCTGCAAATCTGGCTGAAGTACATGCTTCCCTTGCATACACGGACGACTCCTCATCTTTGAGAACTCTCCTTGAAGTGTATTAAGTATTTTAAGAACCTCTGTGGTTCAAGCTAAATATGGAGCAGAGTGGGGTGCTTGCTGGCCACTGTCTGGGGAGAGAAGGGCAGACCAACTCCATATTTTTGGTGGCAGCCCTCTGCTTGCACACTACTGGAGTCAGACAGCACAAGTTTTTGACAACACATTTTCCACTTCAGATTTGGTTACCCCTTCACTGATCTCACTGTCAGTCCCCCCCCCCCCCCGGAACAAAGCCAGGTTGAGAGGCATACACATTGCTAATTTTGGTGGCTGAAGCTACAAAAGTCCATTATTAAATTGTGGCTTACTGCCAACTGCCAGCTTTGGTGCTGTAGGAGAGACTGACTGGGGAAAGGCAACAGCTAAAGAAAGTCATATGTATACATGACCCAACCTACTGTTTTTGAAGAAATACAGCAAAGGTAGACCCTGTGTATAAGCCTGACTAAAATATCACTTTTGTATCTTGATTTTACTATGTGTACGACATGCAAGACATTTTCTATTATGCTCTTGTGCAGTCCCTTTTTATCTGCCCGACAAATTTGCCCAGGAGATTCTGCCTTCCAGACCCTCATATTAGCTTTCCCCATGGAGTACTGCATTTATAAATATGATGTCCAGTATGATGTGGGAGGCTCACAAGTCCTCAGGCTCCTCTATGGATGTACTCCAATACCGAGCCCTTCATAATGCCTGCACCAGAGCCACTAGGCTTGCTAAAGCTGAATACCCCCCACCTTTCAACAACATTAGCCACCCCTCAAAGTTCTGGAAGGTCATCCACTCGTTCTCCCCATGACCCAGTCCTCCGTCCTAGTCCTCAAGGAGGGAGAGGGGGAGAGGGAGAGGGAGACACACAGACATCACCATTGTTGCCACCCCCCCTCGGAGGCCATAGAGTTCAATGCTTTCTTCACCACATGCACTTCCTCCCTTCCCCTCCTCCCACCCTCCCCCCTTCTGCCTCACCTGCTGACACCATCAAGGCTCTCACTAGCCTCAACCTCAAGAGAAAGAGCCCCAATGGGCTCAACCCTAAACTCCATCTCTCTGCCCCATCGCCCTCCCAATCTCCTCCCTTCTAAATCTCTCATGCTCCCTTGCCTCTGTTCCCAAAACCTGGAAACACACTACTCACACACCACTTCCCAAAGGTGGAAACTCCTCCAATCCAGGCAATCACCACCCCATCTCCCTTCTCCTCACCCTTGCAAAACTCCAAGAGCATTTGGTGCCATCTTGGCTCTCCCCCTTCACCCCTTTCCAGTGTGGGTTCCGCAAATCCCACTCCACCTCTTCCTCCCTCCTCCGGCTTACTGACTTCATTCTCTCAGGCATGAAAGTAACGCCATTTTTGTCAACCTGGCCAAGGCCTTCGACACTGTAGCCCACCCCTCCCCCAAGCTTGCAGTTGCATGGCTTTCCATCTCTGCCACTAACGCGTTCTGCCCTTACCTTGAGGGTAGGACTCAACAGGCAACTCCCTAATCCCTCCACCCCATCTGCACCAGTATCCCCCAATGTTCTGTCCTCAGACCAATACTCTTCGGTCTTCCTAAATTACCTCCATGCTGCCTGCACCTCAGTGTCCGTTCACAAGTACACTTACGAGTCCCATTTGCCTCTGGCCACTCCCCCGCTGATCTGATGACTAAACTCCAGCTGGACTTGGACAACGTTCAGCTCTGGTTCCATCCCATTTATATTTTGTAGGCCCTACAGTACCTACCGCCAGACAGCCACCCGGTCATGGACCCTCATGGCTGCGACTCCCCAACATTAGCCACTCTCCTGGGATTGCCCCCGAGGGCGGGGTCATGGCATCCGGCCCAAAGGTGCCATGAATGAAGGGAGAGGGTGAGAGTTGGCCTGGGGGAGTGGAGTGCAGCTGGGGGAAGGCTTCATAGAGGTGGCAGGCAGGTCCCCCCCCTCGTTTGCGGGGGGGCAGGAATGTGCAATGACACCAGCATCAGTCCCACCCCCTTCGTTCCTTGCTGGCGCCATTCGCTGTGGGACCATTGGCTTCCGCCAGGGTCCTCCGCACTGGCAATATCCCACACCCCGGAGATGGAGAGCAGTCTGTGGGACGCTCAATCCAACTCCCCCAGCTGGCCCTCCAACGACTCAGGTCAGTTCCTGAACCCGGGTCACCGGCATCGCAAGCAGAAATCCAACGGCTGTGCCGACGGGCCGGCCCAGCTCTGGTTCTATTCTAATCAGCTGGCTCCAACACCATAAAAACAAACAGTCTCCATGTCCTTTAGTACCAGGCTAAAGCTCTCTAGGATTAATGCGCTCCCCTCCCTCTGTACCCTGGATGGGTCCACTATCGAGGATGTGCCCTCCTTCAAGTATCCTGGGATCTGGCTTGACAGTCACCTTGACTTTTCTAAACAACATGTGGATGCCATCAACAAGACACCCCAAACTAGGTGCACTGTACCAAAACGGTGGCTGTATCCCCTTACTGGCCCACAGAGCCATTGTTCTGAAAATTAGTCTCCCTATATTCCACTATGGTGACAGTCTACAGTGCTGCTCCCAAACCCACCCTACCCAGACTAGACACTCTTTCACTCCTGTCATTTTGCTCTCGACTGTCCCGCCCTGCTCCCACCACAGCTCTCTACACCTTCCACTCCTTTCCCTTCCCTGAAGCCAGATACCTTGCCCACTGCTCCTCCTAAAAGCCAAATACTGGCTTGGCTCCCTGCCTCTGCATCTCACCTCTCTCCCCAAAAAAAAAAAAAAAAAACTCTTACACCCTTAGCAGATAACATTCCTCCTTGCCCCCCCCGACATCTCCAGCCTGCTCCCTTGCTCTCCCCCGCCAGGCTTCTTTCTACCACCACTTCTTAAACTCTGAAACCCCCTCCCCTTACCCATCCATTCTGTCCCCTCCCTTCACTCTCTAGCCTCTCTTCTGCTTAACTTCACCTCACCCTCCCGCAACTGCAACGGCTTTCCACACCATCTCTTCCACTTCTCAACCCACCTACTCCCCTTCCTGTCCCCCTGCCTCGCCTCTCTTCCCCACCTCACCTGCTTACACCCACTCTTATTCACTTGCATCCCCCTCCTTCCTCATCCTTGTTTCTCCCGTTCTCCCAATTATTGCTCCACCACTCCTCGCAGTTTCAAATCGCACAATGCACTTTAAAACTTGCATCTTTTATCTCTTGCTGCGTCCATGCTTAAGCTTGTATAACTGGTGATAGACCTAGTCGATACTGCTCGTTTATCATGTTCTAACTTGTATCTGTAAATTTTTTTACTTTTTTTTTTTTTGTGTGTGTCACCCATTTGCCTCCCCCCCAGATGCATCTTTAAACGTACTATACTCAACTCCATATGTTTCTGCTAGTTTCTTTTTCTCCACTAGACTGGCTCCCTTGCAACGTTACCCCGGTGCTCACCCTGGCTTGAGGTGCCAGCTGGCCAGGGATCATCCTGCCGGTCCAGGGTATTTTCTGCCTCCGGTTTCTCCCGATCACGGGATAACTTGGTTCGTTGGACAAAAGAAGGCCATAGCCCATCGAGATTGTCCTCCACATTTGTGGATCATTTTATGTGGTACTATTCTAATAATCACTTGTCTTTTGTTTTTGAAAATCATAATAAGTGAATCAATATCTTGTGGCAAACTATTACATATCGCAGGAGTTCTAATAGTAAAAGTTTTGTCCTTTATTTGCATTGCATTTTTTTGATGTCCATTTGTTTATTATGTAACCTGGCAACAATTTTTCTGTTGGATAATGTTAAGCCACATTGCTCTATTAGAATAGGAGATGTCATAATTTTAAACAACTGTAAAAGACCACCTCTTATGCAAGGACGCCAATGGCCAAGCTGCATGCGCTTTTGCACGCCAGGTGTCTGCTTTGTCTCGGACAACTTGTGTGATCAGTGTGCTAGCCTCCAGCTACCACTAGCAGCCAGGCATGAACTGATCTCCAGTCCCACCCCTCCTAGGAGAGGAGTGCTGTCCTCCGGACGCTCAATCCTCTCACACCTGGCAGACTCCCGGTGACCCACCTGTACCACGAACACGGCATGGCAGAAGGTAAGGCATGATGCCTCAGCCCTCCATGTCACTGGGCTGGCATTAAATTCCCTTTTTAATGTATGGTTTTGCAGAGCGACTGTGAAAGTGTCATCAGGGCTCGTTACCTGTTTGAGCATGGCAGTCATTAAAAGTTACGTGAAGTCAGAAACAGGCAGGTAGTGCCAGTAGACAGCATCATGATGTGCAGTCCGACCCTCACCTATCCTTGGAATGTAATGACTTGGAAGGCAAAGTATATCCCTGCCACAAAGTTATGTGCATATGTCACCAACAATGGTATAAGACACGGAGATGAAGAGCAAGAAGGCCCCCCCCAATAATGGCATCAGAGGCCCGTCCTCCACTCGGTGAGAGCCTGACATGTCGGGCAACAGTACCTGGTTTCTGTGGTGGCACGTGTCCCTCTCTGTATGTTCCTGTGCTGGAGTGCAATGTGGAAGAAAGAGGGAAAGCAGGAGCCACGGTTCTGATTAGCAATAGTGCCATGTCAGTTTGGGGGGGTTGGGAGGAGAGAAGAGACAGGGCGCTTAGCCAGCACATCGCCAGAGATAAATACAGTGGCATCAGCAGACGTCTGTCTGTGTGCGTGTCTCTCTCCCTAGCATTCCTTAGATGTAGTGCAGCTGGTGGCAAGGCCTGTGGCCTTGTGCCTCAATGCACCGAGCCATGCATTAAATCCCCATAACCTGTTGTGAGTTACTGCTCAATTATTGAATATTACTTTGGCAAGCAGTGAGTGGGTACGAGTTCCTGACTAAGGGGACATGGGTAAGGGTGGGCTTTACTAAAGATGACTGACATGGGTGAAGAAGCTGAAGGGCTGAGGTGGTGGGGGCAGGCACCTGCATCCAAAAAGTGGAAACAGTTTTTACACCTCTAGACGTCCTCCAGTTCTTTTATTGGGCTACCCAATATTTTGATATGTTTTTGACCTTTGTTAAATTAATAATTGTTGCTTTTTTAGCTACCCTGAATTCCTCTCCTCAGCATGTGTTGCTCTCTTTAAAATCTATTTATTGCAGATTCGGAAAACACCTTTTAGTCCAAGACTTGGTTATAAAGGCTCCACGTCGCAAAGTAGAACATTACTACAGTGATCACAAATTCAAGAGCATGATTCAGACAGGCGTATTACAGAGAGTACAATAAAAGGCTAACATCTTTTCATACTGCCTGAACATTCTACAACATTAGAAATGTCCATTCCAGGACATTCAGATGAATAGCATGGAATGGCAGTTTGATGTCATAGAAGGTTTTAGAAATATGAAAATCAAGTGCAGGAGCTGGTGAGGAGAGTGGAACTATGTAGATCTGAGGGCACCCCAAAGCTAGTTTATCCCTTAAAGGTAAAAAAAAAAAAAGATCAAGCATATCAGTTACATAGCTGGCATGGATAGGCAGGTAAATATGTAAAAATCATTTCATATCCTTTAAAACCAGAGGCCAGTGAAAATCTGGAGACGACTGTGTGCCACCACCACTTTCCAACATACTTCAAAAACTGAAAAGCAAGCATGAACCCTAGTTTGGAGCCATGGTTAGTGCCCGATGGCGTTACCCAGCTTTGCTCATCGGGGCGCTTATCCTGCTCACCAAGGGAAGCCTCTGTATTTAGCAGTCTCTACACACTTTCCACCATAGTTTGCTGTGGCACTGTCCTTGAAGGAAGGACACCCCTCCTCCCTCTATGCAAACAAAAACAGATTCACCTGTCACAAGGTGCATTACTACAGAAGTTGTGACAGGAATGTAGCTCAACTGGAAACACACAAGGGTATTTAAACGAGCCAAATAAAACAGGAGCTGCACTTTGTTAATCAACTGCAAAAATGCACAGCACTTTGAACAGATTAGCAAAATAGGAGGCAGTGGGGAGTCAGTATAGCACAGTGGTTTAAGGCTCCGAGCTGCAAATCTGGAGACCTGGGTTTGACTCCCACAGCCCCCCCACTTCTATACTGTGTGACCCTGAGCAAGTCTTAACTTCTCTCTGCTCCCAGGTCGCACCTGGAAACAAGCTTTCAGCTGTGTGTGTGTCCTGGTTAAACAATATTGGGGGGGGGGCAACCACACATTCATGTAGTATCCTCAGAGTACCGGTCTACTGCTAGATAGTTCAGGTAATGGTTCAGCATTACCCAGTTTTGCAATGCTATACTAGCCATTTAACATCCTGCACACAAAAACGTTCCCACACGACTGACTGCAGGGGACATCTGTGAAAAACTAGACTGCATATGCTGTGCAAATAAAAATAAAAGCTATGTGTTGTCTGCAGATTTATTTTCCCCAGTGGGCCAAGACCACAGTATCATGTTCATAAAATTAGATGTTCCAGTGTTGTGCTGTCCGACACTAGTCTAGTACCCATTCTTGCTCCTAAAATTTCAACTGTTCAGTCTCACAATTTGCAGGAATCTTTCTCCTGCAATCAAAATGCAAATTCATCTCAATGGGAAGGTTACCAAAAGAAAATCTTGCATTTGTTCTTTTTCTCTACCTCACTCGTGTTCCGACCTTGACAACTCTGCATGTCACTAGTAATTAATCAGTAAAACATGTGAGAGTCGGGGCACCGACAGTACATACGATCCAAAACTTACTAGATAAGAGTTCCTTTAAAGTGCAGCTGACACTTACAGAAGAAGTTTAACAAACCATACTATTTAGACACAGTCCAGCTTGTGTTTCATGCTAGTCCTGTATTCCTCCTCACCATTTTTTTTTTTTTTTTCCGAGGTCATTTGCATTGATATAAAATGTCTGTTCCTGCAGAGTTCTTCTATTTCTGTTGCGTTCTCCCTACCCAAAGTCATAATGTACTGCTTGTGACAGTTATTTATTGAAATGTTTTACCAGGAAGGCACACTGAGCAACAAGTCACTTATCTTTTGGTATGACCGGGGGAAGAGAGGAAAGGTACAATAGGAATGAGACATTACAGAAATAATGCATGACACGAATGCGTTGTGCTGGGATAATGTCATGCCTGGTGATTAGACATGAGGCCACAGGCAGAGTGCAACTAATCACCCAAGAAGTGAAGTTATCCCAGCACAACATACACCCTGGAGTGCATTATTCCCATTATACAATGGCTCGTGTGTTTAAAATGGAAAAAGATGGAAAACGTACATTTACTAGATGGTTTGCAGTTCGTTTTTTTGTTTCACTGTGTAGGTCTACTAAAAAAGTGCAGATGTATTGGTTTGGTCAGTGGGTGGAGCTGTAGCACTGTAATTGTAGCTTTGCACTGCCGAGTCCTCACAGTAACCTGTGCCTTGTTGTTTGTGGTATTCACCTGTATTGGTAGCACTTCCTGCAAGTTTGATTTTGTCTCCCCCCCGCAGCTCTCACTTCTGTACCCCTAAGCGCGACTGCCGTTGTCACACTGTCCGCTGTTGCAGATTGATTATCTAGTGTCCACCCCCACTTTATTTGGTGGCTGCTTGTCTCAGCAGAGGTTTCATCAGGAGTGCTCCGAGAAACTGGAAATGGATCACATACGTAACGAACTGAAAATATCAGTGCAACTCGCTAAGTGCAGGTTGATCACTCATGCTGGAAGTAATGTACAGAATAGCACACTACCGACAGTGAAGTTGGGAGTTTCAGAGCGAGTTCTTCATTGTAAAAAATTATTTCTTTTGCGCTCCCGCACTGCTGTGTTCCTGGAGTGTTTCCTTCTCCTGGTAGAGGCATGCTGTGTTTGTAGTGCTACCAGGAGAGGAAAAAAAGTGAAGAAATGGATTTATTTATTTTGAATTTTACTGAAGCACTGTGTCATGCGCCTACTGTCTTTAGGTCAGGAAACGACTAGGGACTGTTGAAGGCAATCACAGTAAAGGCAGGTTACTTTGTTTAAAAAGCGACTTAACACAAAGCTAGACAGGAAAACTATACTGTGCTACTGTTAATGTGGCTACTGTAAATTCATGAAGGGTGTGTTGGACTTTTGTGGCTGTTGGAAGGAGGGACTAACCAAAAAGAGCAAGTACTGGCAAAAGCCACAGCAGCCATGCTAAGTGTGAAACACTTGGACATGGGCTGTGGAATGATTCTTATAACATTTTATATGGTCTTGTGTGTGCTGGGACTAGATCCATGATGTTATGCTAGGATATCATAGGCCCAGTTCCAGAGTGACCAATCAGAGCCTAGCATTCTTACTTACCATTGCATAATAAACATTCAAGTTACAAGATCAACACTAACATATAGTTGTAAGGCAGGTGTTACAACAGTGTTGCACATAATAGGTAGAAAAAGTGGACAATAATAAGTGCTTACGTGAAAGAAAAAGGGGAAAAGAGGCAGGGTGAGGTGGGGAAGTCGCATCTCTTGAGACCCCTTCAGGATGCATGGAACCCTGCAAGGGACCAAATAGAAGGGTTAAGGCAGTGTCCCAGAGAGACCCCTTCAGGATGTGGGAACCTGCAAGGGTGCTGTGGGGCTAGACAGAAAGGGGGATAAGACTGAAGGATTTAAAGGAGAGAGAGGAGAGAGACAGACACACACAACAATGCTTGGGGAAGAGAATAGGACCCAACCCAAGAGAGGACACTTCAGGATGCAGTGTACCCTGCAAGGAGGTTGGGGAAGGTCAGTAAATAGGGATTAAGAGTGTGATAGAAGATGGAGGGAGTGAGAATTGAACCCTTGAGGAAAAGAGAATTCGCACCTTTGGAGGGGATGGGGACTAATCAGTAGTCCATCGGGATGCATTGGACCTGCTAGTAGTCATGGAAAGCCAAGATAGTGGGTAGACAGAATAGGGGAGATATGCATAGGCTCAGTTGGATCCCTTCAGGATGCTGATAACCCTGTAAGGGGACTGCGATGGCCAAGGAGAAAGGTGGATGGGGGAGGGGAAGGAGAGGAGACAAGACTAGGTGCAGGAGGACTCCCGTAGGATGCCGAGAACCCTGGAAGGGGACTGTGAAGACTAAGGAGAAAGGTAGATTTGGGCGGAGAGAAAGAGGAGACAAGCCTAGGCCCAGTGGGACCCCTTCAGGATGCTGAGAACCCTGCAAGGGACTACAAGCAAGGGAGATGGGCTGGATGGTGGGGAAAGGAGCAGATGAGCTACAAGCCCCATGGGGAGGGCAGAAGAGAGGGACCCATGGAGAACATTCAAGGTCTCTTACATTTTGTTAGAGATCAAGGAGGCCAGTAACAGGAGCAATTTGGGGGAAGGGGAGGAGAGCTAGAAATGCTGGGGTGCACAGGGTAAAATGAAGGTGACAGTAGAGGGGTATGGTTTGTCCAGGGCTTAGAGGAGGGAATTAGGGAGGGACATGGCAGGAGCAGCTAGGTGCAAGGCAATTGACGGCACAGCCGAAGGAGTAGGCGGAGTAGGAGTGCCAGATTTGAGGGGGTGCATTCCAAATTTTTTTGGACCGTTTACTCTCATGGCAACACACCGTGATGTCACAGAGGATTAGGACTTGAAACAGTGAGTCAGCTATAGAGACAGATGAACTCTAAAGGATAAAGACCATGTATTCATGCAAATTTCACTCAATAAATAAATAATGGGGAAGAGATACAGAATATATATGGAATGCAAGCCAAAAGGGACACTGTCAACCCCTTAGGCCTCAAAGTGTTCCGAGTTTAAAAACATAATTGTTCACATTCTATAGAGACTGTTGATGCACCTAGTAGTTTGATTCAGATCCCTTTTCATTTAAAACGGGAAAAACTGACCGCCCACCATGCTGACGTTACCACACCAAAATAGGTTTGTTTAGGTTCCTTGACCAGCTCACACTGCATCCTTCCTGGAATCAGGAACACTCCCAACACAAAGCAGACTGTTCTGTCATGAGTGGCTGCACTGTTTGAGGGTGTTTCTAATTATCAGGAAATGTGCACTAGGAATAGTTCAGTGATCTGAAGCAAAACAAAGCTGGGCATAGTTATACATTACCATACATTTTGGTTCTTATAAGCAAGGAGGCAGATTAAAATTCATCTCTGTTGCTGGTTGTTTTAAAATTTTTTTTTTTTTAAACCTAAAAACAATGATGCAAAAAAGGTTTACAGTGCCCCTTGAATTGTACCCGATTATGTTTTTCAGTTTTCTTTGTGGCGTCGGTAGCTCTTTAAGCCGACCAAACAAACCATCAACTCTCCCTCCCACTGTGGCATCTGGGATGACTGCACAAGACCTGCAATTTTGTTTTAACAACATCTCGGAATTCAGAAGTTGCATTAGAAACCCCCAGATCCGTTCTGGACCAGGTTAAAATTCTAGACAAGTGAAGGAATTTCACGACTGCCCTGGGAAATTAGGGACTAGAAGTCGCAACAACCCAAAAATGTGGTTAACTCCAAAGCTCATTCCAGGCAGCTGTTGAAGGACGAGCTACACCCGGCCCCTCTAACTGGACCGTTACCCCCATCTCATCAACATCCCTTTAAAATATGAATCTCTAGACGTCCCTTCCAACCACTTCAGTAACAACCCGGCCCATTTGATACTGTGGAGGAGGCGTGCAGAAAGGTCCCAGTTCGGCCTTACCTGAGTTGGTACTGTCTGGAAATGAGAGGACTAGACTGGAAACTTCTACAGAGCGAAAAGGTGGAAGTGAAGGAGCTAGAAGTCCGGTCCGGGTCTCTTCTCTTGTCCGTCCCCCTCACGCTGACAAGTAAATGACGAATAAGGGCACTATCCTAACACCTAAAATGACCAACCGCTAACTTCTGCTTTATACGTAGCTGGGACCTGGGGGCTACAGACGGTAAAAAGAGATTACCAGGCGCAATACAATACTACATCGCAGCCAGCTAGATGGTTCCGGTACTTCACTTGCGTCCCCTTTGATGTAATAGCTTCTCCCACGTGTAGGGTTTCCCCCAGGGTTCCGCTAACAGTTACATGCTATTATAAACATGCATACTCTAAAAAACGTTTCCTGGCAGTGCTTTCTGATCGTTGACTGCAAATCCTCACTCTGTCGGTAAATGCTGCCTTGCTGAAGGCTAATGTTCAGCGCGAAGCAATGCAGTTATGATTTTAGGCTCGGTGACAAAGCCTGTACTTTGATGCCGGTCCCTGCGCTAGTGAGTTACACATCCCCCAACCCTTTGCACCTGTTGATTTCACCCAGTGAGGTGCGAGAGAACACCCAACTGATTAGAGAAAACTTCTCCTCCCCTCTGCGGAAATTTTAGCCAGCAAGAAAGGGCATATCATTCATTCATCTATCCCTGATCTTCAGGGTCGTGCCTGATTTTGTTTCAAAATTTACCTGTGTCCCTCTTAAAATTTGTGTTTCCATGACTGAACAGTAGAGATTGTAACAATGTCAAACATTAGAGTTACATGCTTGTTCTTCTTCAAGAAAATGTGTTTTACACTAAGTTCCTTGTTCTGTCTGAGTAGACACCACCAATTTTTTATTTATTTGTTTTTTATTTTAAGAAGTAATTAGAATTACAACCATTCGAGTCAGGGACTCATTTACAAAGGCTCCTCCTCAGGAAGACAAATACATTAATTGCAAGCAACAGAAAACGTAAATGATCTCAAAAGCAGTCAAAATTAAAGGCTAGTTAGAAAGGCCGTATGTCAAGGTAAATTAGTAATAATAAACAGACATAAACAATAATGTGGGCTATAATGAGTCAAATGAAGGGCAGAGTCAAAAATAGGCAGACTGAGAGGAGTAAAGAGGGGAAAACTCAGGGCAGTCACAGCGGCGGGAGGAGAGGAGGTGGTTCTTGAGAGCAGTTTTAAAAGGCCCCAATCTTGGTACGGAGGTGATAGCAACAGGCAGGGAATTGTACCAGGACAGGACACTGTAACAGAATGACCTCTGTGCAAGGGAGGTCCTAACTCTGGGGACCTGCAAAGGGGAGCGGACAGTGCTGCTGGTAGAGAGGGAGGGGGTAGATAGGATTATATTATTATTATAATAGAAGACAGACCAGGGGGAGTCAGACCCTGCAGTGATTTTTTTTGGTCAAGAGGCAAGACTGATAGATAAGGCTTTCCTCTAGATTATTTATTTATTGACTATAATTGGAATTATAATCCTTTGAGTCACAGACTCTTTGGCAAAGGGCTCCACGTCGGTTACAGAGGGTGGAGGGTAAACAATTACAGAAAATGAACATAAACAAACAGTATTAGCTTAACAGTACTGGTAGTGTAGTCCAGGCTTTATCTCAGTTAACCAGTGACAGTAGTTGGCAGCATTCTAGATATCCCTTGTCAGAGACGTGCAGGATGCTGTTTCATGGGATCTAGAGAGACCCTGGGTCAGGTATTTGGTTAGGGGGGAAGGTTTGAAAGCACAAGTGGAGGGCAGTGTGTTAGCCACAGTCACATATTGCTGACTCAAGGAGTTGTGCTTTGAGGCCTGTTTTGAATAGGGAGAGACTATGGGTCTATGAGATGGGGGGATAAAGAACTGAGCCAAAGAGGGTCATGGTAGCGGAAGGGTTTTTGCCCAAGGGATGTTCTACAGTGGGGGACCAGGAATGAGGAGTTGGCTGTGAGTCTTGTATGACGCCTGTGGGGGGCTGCACTGACAATAGAGAGAAGGCAGATGGGAGCTAGCTGGAGATGTCTCCTTTTTTGCAAGTACGCAGGAGTGGTACTTTAGTCTTCTTTGGAAGTTTAGCCAACTAGCCAAAGCATAGAGCTCACAGGTACGAGTTAATCTGTCACTGCCAGAGACTAGGCGGCAAGCTTTATTCAAGGCAGTGTTAATGCTACGTAGGGTGGTCGGTTCCGCAGAGCCATATATCACTATCCCATAGTCTACCAGGGAGAGGATTGAGGAGGAGTCTGCAAGTTGCATGGCCTATGTTGGTAAACAGTGTTTAAGTCTGCAGAGGATACCCACTCTAGCGTTGACAGTGGAGGAGAGAAGCTGTATGTGACTATGGTAGGAGAGGGAGGTGTCTAATGTGATTCCCAGGTATTTAAAACATGTAACATGTTCAAGTGGGGCACCATGTGAGTTTTTGATTAGGAGTGCCGACTGATTATGCGGGCTTTGACGGTGCGAAAAGATCATGGACTTTGTTTTCTGATAGTTGATGATCAGGCGGTGTTCAGTGAACCAAGTTTCTAGCTCCCTGAAGAAACCCTGTAGGGCTAGTTGGAGGGTGCTCAGCTGTGGGTGTTTCCAAAACACTACTGCATCATCAGCGTAGAGTAGTAGGTGACCGCTGTAAGACTTGGAGAGAGAGTTTAAAAAGAGGGTGAATAGTTGAGGGCGGAGTATAGACCCCCTGTGGGACCCCAGAGCAAACTGTTTTGCAGGAGGAGATGGTGGTGTTTATCCTGACTTGTTGTGACTTGCCTGAGAGGTAATCCTTGAACCAGGCAGTAGCCTCAGGGACCACACTGAGTTGTGGAAGGACACAAAGCAATAGCTCATGACTGACCGTGTCAAATGCCTTGGTCAGATCCACATAGATCGCCCCTGCCTTGGTTGAGGGCCTCATGGATAAACGAGGTGAGCTCAGTAAGGGCTGTGATAGTACTGTGGCCGCTCCGGAAGCCATGCTGTTCCCGGCAGAGAAGGTTGTGTTTAGTTAGGTGTTCAGTAAGCGGGTCCGAAACTATTTTTTCCAGTGCTTTGGAGAGAGGTGGAAATATCGATATCGGTCTATAGTTGCTTGTGTTAGTAGGGTCGCCGCTGTTCAGAACAGGTGTGATTATGGCTCTCTTCCAGGTTGTGGGGAACTGACCTAGGCATAGTGAGAGGTTGAGAATTTTAGTGAGATGGGGTAATGTGACATCCAGGGTCAGCCAAATGAGTTTGAGATCCAGGGAATCATTGCTGTGTCGGTTATTGGCAAGAGCTTTGGAAATGTAGTGTTTTGTCTGCAGGCAGGAGATGACTGTTAGCCTAAAGGGTATCATATTGTTGTTACACGAGGTGTCGGTGGGAGGTGGGGAGGGACAGGGTTGAAGTAGTTTGGAGGGAGTATATGGAGAGGTCCGAGAAGGCGGAGTTGAGGGCTTTCATGATGGTGGAAGGATCCTGGGTGATATCCCCATTTACTGTGAGCTGTGTGGGGTGGGGAGCAGGATTTCCCACTGAGTTCTTTTATATTGTTCCAAAATCTTTACCGTCTCCCAGGAGGAGGTTAGGGTTTGTTGTTAGTAGTAACTTCGCTGCCCTAAGGCCCAGGTACATTGATGCAGGCCTCCCGGCATAGCTGTCTATCCTGTGTGCATTGGGAGTCAAGGGCCTTATGCCATAGGTTGTCCCTTTGTTGGAGCTGATTAAATAGTGAGTGTGTGATCCAGGGTGTGGTTCTGGTTTTCACTACTTGCTTGGAGAAGGGAGCGAAAATGTCGCAGGCCTTATTGAAAGTGGTTATAAAGTGGGAGTGTGCCAGGTCTACAGACTGCGTGGTGTAAATGGGGAGCCAATTGCTGGTAGTTAGGCAGGCTTTGAGATTCTCTATGCCTCCTCTTTTTAGTCACCTCTGCATGGTGATTTTGGGGAGGGGCAGGGGGTAATTTACCCAGCCACCGGCAGGTCACCGGGGAGTGGTCACTGACAGAGTCAGGGAGCACTGTGGCATGGGAGAGGTTCCGTGGTCTGTTGGTGAAGATGAGGTCTATAAGGGTGGAGGTCCCTGATCTGTGGTCCCTTCTGGTAGGAGAGGTGACGAGTTGGGTAAGCTAGTATGCCAGGGCAGTGTCTTTGAAGCTGGATGAGGCAGGGGATAGCCAATTGACATTAAAGTCTCCCATTATGATGACTTCACTAGTATTAGGTAGGTGGGCGATACCGTGGAGGATAGAATCAAATGCAAGTTTTTGGTTGCTCAGGGGGATAAAAGCTTAGGGGGGTTAAGAGGGATGTCTGGCAGTACTACTCCACTAAAAGAGTAGTAGACACCTTGAAGTTAGAGAGGGAATACAGTGTGCAAGTATTTAAGATGTGTCCCTGATGTTTGTCCTTGGTCCGTGATTTCTTTAAGCCTTGTCCCTCACTTATGAGTAGTAGTAATAGCAAAAATTTTATTCTGAGACACATCGGAAAGGGATAACCCAGTTTAGCCATTTTATGAGGCAGGAGGTTGAGAAGTATGAGAAGAGTTCATTTATGAGGCAGGAAATTGAGAAGTATGGAAAGAGTTATTTATATATTCATTTATTTAAATTCGAGCACAGGTCAAGACAGCTATTGACCAATCAGATCACTAGATTTTTCTTGCCTATTTTATATAAAGTAAATTTGTCAGCAGAAAAAGACCACTTGGACCACTCAGTCTACCCAGATGGTCCCTTGTATCTGTGTCCGCAGACCCTAACTGGTCTCTGGGGACCCTCCCTCCTCTCTATTTACTAATATTCCCCTATGACTATCCCAGATATGCTTGATGCCTCCTACTGTTTTTGCCTCCACTACTTACGCTGGTAGTCTATTCAAGGTGTCAACCACTCTTTTAGTGGAGTAGTACTTCCAGACATCCCTCTTAACCCCCCACCAAGCTTTAATGAAAGTCCTCTGGTCGTGGTGCTCGTCCTCATTTGAAAGAGATTCCCCTCCTGCACCCTGTTCACCCCCATGAGGTACATGTAGGTCTCTATCATGTCTCCTCTCGCTCTCATCTTTCCCAAGGGTGTACATGTTGGGATCCCTCAATCTCTCCTTGTAAGGCTTTTGGTGCAACCCTGGCTGCACCATTTTAGTTGCCTTCCTCACTGAACTGCCTCCATCTTGTCTATCTCCTTTTTTTTTTTTTTACTTCCTCCTGGTCTCTGCCCCAAGGAATTCTTTCCTTCGGTCTTTTCAGCTGGGCCCCTGATGTAGCGTCATTCTGCGCGAGACTGGGAGATTTTTTGCCTTTGGTTTTCTCCGGGTCCCTACCCCTGAGGGCACCAACGCAGAGGACTTATATCCAGATGGACGGCATGCTGACACACGCCACTGTCAAGCGTCCACAGCGCCCTTCCCACCCCCGACTCCCTGCAGAAGGAGCCATTGTGCCTTACTACCCGTGCTTCCACAGGCGGCAATGCATGTGTGCATTGCTGCTCTGTAATCTGCCCCCCCCCCGGAGGAGGAGAGCATCCATTGGGATGCTCAATCCTACCTCCCCTGGCTGGCCCCTGGTAACCCGAGTCTGTTCCCGAACCCGATTCCCTGCGTAGTTCGAGGTGTGACATCCAGTGCCTCAATCCTCAGCGTCACCAGGCCAGCCATCTATGTCCTTTCTGATGTGCAGCCTCCAGAACTGGACACTACATCAGGTAGGGTCTCACCAGCAAGCAATACAGTGGCAACACCACCTCCCTTCTGCTAGAGATACCTGCTGCTATGCATCTCCCTGGCCCTACTCACTGCTTTGTCACACTGCTCTGCCACTGTGAGGTAATCCAATATGATAACCCCAAGGTCCCTTTCCTGATTAGTGACAGTCAATGCCTCCCCCATCCTGTTCTCAGCTCCTGGGTTCCTATGCCCTAGGTGTATGATTTTGCACTTTTTGGCATTGAACCCCATCTGCTAAACTCTTGACCACTCCTCGAGTTTCCCAGTATCCTTACACATTCTTTCCACCCACTTCTGATTGTCCATTCGTTACATATTTTTATGTAATTTCCAAAAGGCATGCCTTCCCTTCCCATTCTTCTGCAATGTCACTTAAGGTCATTAAAGAGGACTGGTCCCAGTAGTGAGCCCTGCAACACCCCGCTGGTCACTAACCCATCAATAGAGTAAGTGCCATTGCACTTGCTCCCTATAACATCTTGACACTCACTTTTTTTTTGCACCTCCTGTAGCAGCCCATCGGCCTGCTCCTCGGTGCCAGCGCCTTCCCTGCCGTCCTCCAACCCCTGCCACCATCCACCAGCCCCCATTGCAGCCTTACCTGGGTAGCCTGGCCTATCCCTTATGCCAGGAGGGGTCCCTCTCTTCTGGGGGGGGAATTGCCTTGTCGGCAGCTTGCTCATCTCAGGGGCTGGGAGGCTGAATCCTGGCTGACTCTAGGGTTTCATGTGGCAGGAGCTGGGGCACTCATCTTCCGGCTGGTTGGGGAGCATTTTCCATTCTTCTGTGCCCCCACCCACCACAGTTCTCAGCCTTGCGTGAACGCAGGGAAACCTCGGGTGGGGACGTGTGGAGGGCATGTTGAGGCAGCACATCCCCCATGCACATCACCCAATCCACCCGCAGGTGCCCAGGTGAAACCCATCCCCCCAGGAGGGAAGCGTCCAATAGACACTTATGAAAACCCTCCTTGCCGGTCTCCACTCCTGGTACCCAGGCTCGGGACACAAACTCGGGTCACCA
The DNA here is from genome assembly GCA_016271365.2 of Neoceratodus forsteri. Lineage (NCBI taxonomy): Eukaryota > Metazoa > Chordata > Ceratodontiformes > Ceratodontidae > Neoceratodus > Neoceratodus forsteri. The sequence goes on along the minus strand of CM057449.1, from coordinate 362,454,162 downwards.
GCATGCCGAACGAACCCCTTCGCTCAGCACCACAGAGTCGGCGACACTCACGTTCTCTTTTTTTTTTTTAACTTTATTTTATTGGCAGTAAAAGTTGATCCAACTGTCATACATTAATTACATTTTCTTATGCCAATTTCTTCACCTTACATGAATACTTTATAGATTATCACAGTCTATAAAAAATTGCTCTTTTCAGTAAGTGAAGTATTTTATGAATGCTACTTAATTTAAAAGGGTGAACTAAAAATGTTTAAAAGATTATACTTTAAACTTTAAAATAAAAAAAAAAGGAGATTTAAATAGCTGCCTTTTTTTGGCATCACTCCTCCCCTCTTATAATTTATGCCATTATTTCATTCTTTATCATACCTAGAGAAAAAGGGGTCTGTAAGTTTCATTTTATTCCTATGTTATCCACATAGGGGTCCCATCTGGTCCACCTATTAGTAAATTGTTCCCGTCTATGCTGAATTACAAAAGTCAGTCTCTCCATCACTTGTATTGTTCCGACTATTTTGACGCAGTCTTTTACTGTAGGGCTTTCGCTCTGTAGCCAACGTTTTGTGAGAGCTGTTATAGCTGCTGCTCATAGAGTGCGCCATAGAGATTTACTATCTTTACCCTTTAGATGAGAGGGGTCAACCCCTAATATCATCTGTATGGGGTTCACCCCTTCCTCTCCATCGAATATGGCCTTCATATGCTCTTGTATCTTTTCCCAGAAAACTCTTATTGTAGGGCATTGCCATAGTATATGCAAATGACCTGCCGCAGTCTCCCCGTATGCCCTCCAACAACTTGAGGAACCCCTTTCTTTAAATTTGGCCTGAGTTCTAGGGACCAAAAACTACCTACTCCTAGCTTTCCAAACAAATTCCCTACACAGTGGGGAGGAGGTCATATTCCATATGGAACCCCAGCTTTTCTCCCATTTGTCTTTCTCCATTATTTCTCCAATCTCTTCCTCCCATCTTACTTTAAGACTGAGAGAGTCGTGTCCCTGGTTCAGGATAAAATAAATATATAATTCTGTGATTGCTCCTCTCCCTGTGTGGAATAACCATATTTTCTCAAAGGGTAGGGAGTGTTGGTATTGTCCCTGTATTATTTTTGGATTGTTTAGATTGGCATGGACCCAATTACTGATCTGATGATATTTCAATCTGTCATTTGGTTTTAAATCAAATAAAGGCATAGCTGCCTCGAATGAAATTGGAGTATCTCCATTTAACATTTGCCATGGTAAGTGGAGGCCCTTACGTGCTTGAACCAGTGATCCTGGGAGGCCGGAACGAATTGTTCCTCCCAGGCCCACCACCTATATCCCCATACTTGCTGTGCTGTTCCCCCTTTACTAGTGTCTCTTCTCCAACCCTCTAAAACTGCATTGACTCCTGTGGAGAGCTGCCTGCCAGTTAATCATTGCAAACATCTATTATAAAGTATGGCCTGCAGGGGGGGCCACGGATTTGTTGTAGTTCCATCATTTTCCAGTGAGAAGTGTACTGGGGGTGTTGCCACATTAAAGCAATTTTTATCTGCGAGGCAGTCCAGTATCCTGGAGGGTACGATACTGCCAAACCTCCTGCTTTCTTGGGAAGATATAATATGTTTCTAGATACCCTTGGTTTACCTGTACCCCATATAAATTAAATCAGCTGTCTCTGCCAGCCTAATATAGTCTGCTGTGGAACAATACGGGGTATGCTCTGAAACAAATATAACAGGCGGGGCAGAACATTAATTGTTGTAGCTTCAATTCTAGAGCACATTGGTAGTGGAAGGAGGGCCCATTTCTTATAATTTTGTGAGATCTCATGTATGAGGTTGGGGTAGTTATCTTGAAAGAGGGTTAGTGGGTTTGTTCCCAGGAAAACTCCTAAGTATTTCAGTTTATTTAACCCACATCTCATAGGATATCTCTGCTGAATATCCTGAGGGACCTGATAGGAGCAAACCAGGACTTCGGTCTTAGCCGTGTTTAAGGAGTAACCTGATATTTCAGTGAATTTTTGAATCTGGTTGAAAACCTTTGGGAGGGAGAAATCCAGGTAACCCAGAAACAGCAGAATGTCATCTGCATATAGACCCAGCTTGTGTTCATATCCCCCTAATTCTATACCCCGTATAGCAGGGTTCAGGCTGATTGCCTGCACCAACGGCTCAACGAAAATGGCGAAAAGGTGAGGAGACATGGTTAGCCCTGCCTTGTTCCCCTTTCCAATTCAAATGACTTCCCTACATGACCATTTAACCTCATGCAGCCCTGAGGAGACTTATAGAGTCTAGCTGTTAGTTTGCAAAAAGCCTCCGGAAAGCCAAAGCCCGCTAGGGACACCTGAAGGAATGGCCATTGTACTTTGTCAAATGCTTTTTCTGCATCTAAACTCATAACTAGTATTGCTTCCGTTGTCTTTCCCACATGTTCCAGAATATTGACAGCACGGCAGATACCATCCTGTGCCTGCCAGCCGGGAACAAAACCTGTCTGATCTGAGTGTATAATTTTGGGGATGATATCCTGAAGCCGCGCCGTCATAATTCCCGCCATTATCTTATAGTCAGTATTTAAAATGGAGATAGGCCTATAAGAGGCAACCAACAGGGGGTCCCTGGCGAGCTTAGGCAAAACTGCGACCACCGCATAGTTCCACGAAGGGGGTACAACACCTCCTTCTATCATCAGAAAGTTGTAAACTCTGTTAAGAAGTGGTGAGATTTGGGCCCTGTAAAGCTTATAAAATTCAGCTGGATATCCATCCATGTCAGGGCATTTCCCTGTTTTAATTCTGGATGTTTCAGTTTTAATTTCAGAGTCTCCTATTGGCGCCACAAGAGAGACTGCATCAGTTTTTCTGACTTGGGATAGTTGTAGCTTCTCTAGAAAACTCCTTAGTTTTTCTGCTTCTGGTGCAGTATCTGTCTTCTATAACTCCCTATAGTAGTCTGTGAAGGCATCTGCCATATCTGTTGTACTTACCAATTGCTTTTTAGTATATGGGAGTGTAATCCTATTGATGGTGGCTCTGGCTTTTCTCTGCCTTCATCTGCTTGCCAATAATCTAGTGGCCTCGTAGTATTTCTGTCTTAAATACAGCAAGTTTTGTTCCACCTTACAGTCCAGGATATCATTAAGGGCTCTCCGATGTTTCGGAACTTCTTGTAAGGATTGCTCCAACTCCCTTATCTTCTGTACTAAATTTGCTTTTTAGGTCTCTCTATCCCTTTTCTGTTTGGCAGCTATTGCTATCAATTTGCCCCATACTACCACCTTTACTGTATCCCATAAAATGGATGGAGAGATATCAGGGGTGTCATTTGTGCTAAGTGTTTCTTTAATCATCTCTTGCACCTGCTCTTGTTTTTTTTCCATGGATAAATGAGAAGTTAAGATGCCACATGGTCTTTTTCTTACTTTGGCCCAGGTGTATTTGCAGCCACTTAGGGGCATGGTCAGATAGATAAATTTCCCCTATTTCTACATTCTGCATTTGGTATACAGACTCTCTAGGTACAAAGAAATAGTCTATTCTAGTATGTACTTTATGCGCCTGAGAAAAGAAAGTGTAGTCCCTTTTCTGACATGTATAGCTCTCCAAGCATCCACATAACCCACCTTTGAAAAAAATTTATTAACTTTTAGGGCCACTCTCTTATCCGATCTCTCAACTTTTGATGTGGAATCAAGATGGTTATTTAAAGCAAGGTTCAAGTCCCCCCCCATAATCAAATACCCTTCTGCCCACTGACACTCACTTTCTCCACATAATTCTGCTCTATGATACTGTTGTTGAGTTATTACATTGTATACTTTTAATGTTCCTATTGTGTTCTTAAAATGTAAACCACAAATGTTTAAACCTAAATTAACTTTGTATTCTTGTACTCATGTATTTTACTGTGATTCCTTGTAACTTTCATTTGATGTACCTACAACTTCTGTATCTGTGTATGCGTGCCATCACTATGGTTGTACCTGTAAACGGTCCCTGGGACCAGTGCACCCACCCGTTTAACAAATAAATAGAGAATATTGGCTGCGCAACTGTGCACAACCAGCCTGTGCTGCCACCGAGGGGTTCTGATTCTATTAGGCCTCGAGAGGTCACAGAGAATCAGAACCCTGAGGTGGTAGCTCAGGTTGGTTGGGCACAGTTTGCCCAGCCAGTATTTTTTATAGTGTATAGAGACCCACCAAGTTCCACAAGAAAAACAATAAAATAAAAAAAAAAAACTTGAAATGAATTTGAATTTAATGTGCCCCTCTGCCACTTTCAGAAAAACTGTCGCCTAGATCATTTTGATGTTATTATAGGAATCAGTTTCTATCTACACATGTGGTCCATGAATCAGCTGTCAATTGTTCAGTGCTGTTTTACTGTTATATGGATGAGATGTGTATAAATGTATTATTGTGTTTCTTTTAATAAAAATTGCCCCCACATCCTGTCAGAAAATTTACTGTTCGAATTCTGAGATGTGAGTGCGGTGGGTTTTCCTTTAGTTAAACTGCTGGCTTGTGCGCTCTCAAAACCAGCCAAGATGTTGTTGTACCACATTATGGTATTACTACATTCCATGAAGTTTTAACTGTGGTATAACAACATTTTGACTGCAGTGGATTTCTGTGTGTAACAAGGGGTCACTATACACTATGGCCCAAATATTCAAAAGGGTTGCAAAAGTGCACGGCACAAATCCCGATGCGCTGGAGTGCATCAGTAATGTATGCAGGCACAAGTAGTGGGGGCGTGCCCATGCATAACCTGCACAGCCCGATATTCAGCCCGGGATGTGCAGAGCCATGCATGTGCAACCCCTACCTGCGCCAACACAGAGTTAAGCCAAAAAAAAAGGAACAACTGATGGCCACCCACAGGTGAGCTGCCGCATTGCAGGGCGCAACACGGCAGCTGCCACCTGTGGGTGGTCACCTGAGTTCCGGCTGCACCTGGCGGCGCCCCCCCATGCCCGATTGTGGGCATCTGTAAAAACGAAAGACTTCCAATATCCCTGGTGGTCCAGTGGACCGCTTTCTGCTCGATCGCGGGCATTTGTTTAAAGAAAGATCCCCATCCAATATCCCTGGTGGTCCAATGGACCTCGATCTGCCCAATCGTGGGCATTTGTATAAAATAGAATAAGTCGTCCTATATCCCTGGTGGTCCAGTGGACTGCTCTCTGCTCGATCGCGGGCATCTGTAAAAAAAAAAAAAATCCTATATACCTGGTGGTCTAGGGTATCCCCTCCCCACCCGCCCACTGAGCCACCGCCCGCTCCCCTCCCGTCAAGCGGCGGGCGGCACCCACCCACCTGCCGCCCCGACACCCGCCGACTGACACCTCGGTAGGAGCTGCCGCCCATTGGTTCACAGCATGAGCCAATGGGAACCCCATACTACACATTCAGATATGTGAATGATTCTTCACATATCTGGAATGTATAGCTGATGAGGCTGCACACCGATCAGCTCACGCTGAGAACCAATGTGTGCAGCTCAACGGGTGTCAGTAGCGCTATGGGCGCGGCCGGGTGGTGAACGCCTCCCTGGCTGACAGGGAGGAATGGTGGCAGGGGCTCAGTGGATGGTACCCAGAACCACCAGGGACATCAGGACTTTTACCAGACGCCCGCGACCGGCAGAGAGCAGTCCTCTGAACCACCAGGATATAAGATTTTTTTTACAGATGCCTGAGTCGGCAGAGAATGGTCACTAGACCACCAGGGATATAGGACTTTTTTTTACAGATGCCCGATCGAACGAAAAATAGAGGTCCACTGGACCACCAGGGATATTGGACAGGATCTTTCTTTAAACAAATGCCCGCGATTGCTGCAGGGCGCGTGGTCCCCGACGACCGCTGCCTGGCAGGCGCCAGGCGAAGTCGCTAGATCGGCGTTCAGATGCAATGGGGCCATAATGACATGCAAATGGCCCCATGTGTGCCTTGATACATTATGGCCCCCATTTGCATGTCAACTTTTGAATATCGCGGTTGCTGTGCATGGTGCAATGGAACTTGCGCTAGCGCATCTCCATGCTCCACTCTGGCTACTTGCGCTGGCGCAGTGCCACTGTGCCATGCACACTGGGGGTGGCCAGGGTGCGATATTCAAAGCTGCTGAGCCATGGCACAGCTCCTTTGAATATCACTTAGTCCACACCCCTGTGCAGCCAAGTTGAGCTGCGTCCAAGCTTGCGCCACAGCCGGGCGCAGTTTGAATATATGGGCCTATGTAAATAAATAACCACCCTCTGTCGGCTATCCATCAATCAGTTTATAACTAGGGAAGGAATTTGAGTTCAACCTGGCTCTGAAAATACTCAAACTCCCCATGTCCATGCTTGTTACGCTGTAAGATTTGATTTGTATATTTTCATATTTGTATGTATTCTGCTCTTGCACATTATCTGTATTGCACTTTGTATCTTGTAATCTTCTCTGACGTGGAACCTTTGTAAAAGAGTCTCTGACTCAAAGGTTGTAATTCCTAGACTTCAATAAATAAATAAAATAAAATAAATAAATGCTTGTCTGCAGAGTGCAAACTTGTCTCAAAAAATGCGAGCTTTGATTCACCCCAGTAACTTAAAAAACAAATTGTTCCTACTTCATGGCTGCCAGCGGTGCATGCACTGCTCTTTTCTAAGCTCCCCAGTCCCGGCAAGGAGTCATGTGGTGCGCAAGACGAAGCATGTCAGTCAGTCACCCTGGTCAGTCATGATTAGATGAAGGAGGATCTCTCTCTCTGCCTCTCCCTCATATGCAGTCAGCAGCAACACCAGGGACCACCAGTGAAATGGGTAGCTTCAAAGTGGAAAACTGGGTTAGAAATTGATTAGGGGGGTAGGCGTCAGAGGGTGGTGGTAAACTGAGTTCACTCAGAGGAAGGGAGAGTGACCAGCTGGGTGCCTCAGGGATCAGTGCTGGGACCTGTCCTCTTCAATGTCTTTATAAGTGACAATGCAGAGGAGCTGGAAAGGAAGGTCTGCCTCTTTGCAGATGACACCAAACTCTGCAGTAGGGTGGACTCTCTGGGGTGGAAAGAATTAGCAGCAACCTGAGAAAACTCAAGGAGTGGGAAAGGATACAGCAGCTGGGTTTCAATGCAAACAAGTGCAAAATAATGCTCTTACATAGAAACATAGACTTTGACAGCAGATGAGAACTGCTGGGCCCACACAGTCTGCCCATTGCCCTACCTTTGGGATAAGCTGCAGATCCTAGTTAACCAACATCTTACTTCCTCCTACCCCCCACCAATGGAATTGTCTTATGTCTGCCCCATGCGTTCTTGAATTCCCCAACTGTTTTTGACCCCACTACCTCTTCTGGAAGGCTGTTCCATGCGTCCACCACACTCTCTGTGAAAAAAATACTTCCTCATGTTGCCCCTGAGCCGTCTCCCCTCAGTCTTCAAATTGTGCTCCCTTGTTTTTGCACATCTCTTTTTCTGAAAGATGCTACCCTCTTGGACTTAGTTGATTCCCTTGAGGTACTGGAATGTTTCTATCATGTCCCCTCTCTCTCCCTCCTTTCCTCTAGGGTATACATATTAAGCTCCTTTAGTCTCTCTTCATATGACTTCTGGTGCAGACTCTGCACCATTTTAGTTGCCCTCCTCTGGACTGCCTCCATCCTGTCTATGTCCTTGCAGAGATGGGTTCCCCAGAACTGCATGCAGTACTCCATATGGGGTCTCACCAACTGTCTGTACAGAGAGATGACAACTTTCTGTTTTCTACTGGTGATGCCTCTCCCTGTGCATCCCAGTATCCCCCCAGCCCTCCTTACTGCCATCTCACATTGCTTGCCTACCTTTAGGTCATCTGATATGACTACCCCCAGGTCCCGTTCCATTTTTGTTGTTGTTAGACCCCCCATTGTGTACACTTTCCTGGGTTTTGTTTCCCAGGTGCATTACTTATAATTTCTTTGCATTGAATCTAAGCTACCACACTTTTGACCATTCCTCCACCCTTGCCAAGTCCTTCTCATCATTTCCACCCCCATGTATCAACCCTGTTGCAGATCTTTGTGTCATCTGCAAAGAGGCATACTTTTCCTTCCAGCCCCTCTGCAATGTCACCTATAAAGACATTAAAGAAGACCGGTCCCGGGACTGAACCCTGTGATACCCCGCTAGTAACCCCTTTTCCTCGAAGTGGACTCCATTTAGTATTACCCTCTGTGTCCTGTTGTCCAGCCAATATTTTACCAGGTTACCACCCTGGGACCCACTCCCAGGCTGGCTAACTTGTTTATTAATCTTTTGTGTGGGACTGTGTCAAATGCCTTGCTAAAGTCTAGGCAGGCCACATCCACAGCCCCTCCCTGATCTGCTACTTTGGTCACCCAGTCAAAGAAATTTATTAGATTGGTCTGACGTGACCTTCCTGCTGTGAATCCATATGTATTAGGTATTTTAACAACCCCTGCGGTTCAAGCTAAATATGGAGCTGAGTGGGGTGCTTGCTGGACACTGTCTGGGGAGAGAAGGGCAGAACAACTCCATATTTTTGGTGGCAGCCCTCTGCTTGCACACTACTGGAGTCAGACAGCACAAGTTTTGGACAACACGTTTTCCACTTCAGATTTGGTTACCCCTTCACTGATATCACTGTCAGTCCTCCCACCCGCCGAACACAGCCAGGTTGAGAGGCATACACATTGTTAATTTTGGTGGCTGAAGCTACAAAAGTCCATTATTAAATTGTGGCTTACTGCCAACTGCCAGCTCTAGTGCTGTAGCAGAGACTGATTGGGGAAAGTCAACAGCTAGAGAAAAAGTCATATGTATACATGACCCAACCTACTGTTTTTGCAGAACTACAGCAAAGGTAGACCCTGTGTATAAGCTTGACTAAGATATCACTTTTGTACCTTGATTTTACTACGTGTACGACATGCAAGATGTTTTATATCATGCTCTTGTGCAGTCCCTTTTTATCTGCCTGACAAATTTGCCCAGGAGATTCTGCCTTCCAGACCCTCATATTGGCTTACCCCATGGAGTACTGCATTTATAATATGATGTCCAGTATGATTTGGAAGGCTTACAAGTCCTCAGGCTCCTCTGTGGATGTACTCCAATACCAAGCCCTTCACAATGCCTGCACCAGAGCCACTAGACTTGCTAAAGCTGAATACTTTTCCCCCCTCTACCTTTCAACAACATTAGCCACCCCACAAAGTTCTGGAAGGTCATCCACTCATTCTCCCCGTGACCCAGTCCTCTGTCCTAGTCCTCAAGGCGAGAGAGAGACCACCATTCTTGCCGCCCCCCCTCAGTGGCCATCGAGTTCAATACTTTCTTCACTTCATGCGCTTCCTCCCTTCCCCAACTCCCCCCTTTCTCCTTCTGTCTCACCTGCTGGCACCATCAAGGCACTACTAGCCCTCAACCCTCAAGAGAAAGAGCCCCAATGGACTCGACCCTAAACTCCATCTCTCTGCCCCCATTGCCCTCCCAATCTCCTCCTTTCTAAATCTCTCATGTTCCCTTGCCTCTGTTCCCAAAACCTGGAAACACACTACACTCACACCACTTCCCAAAGGTGAAGACTCCTCCAATCCAGGCAACTATCACCCCATCTCCCTTCTCCCCACTCTTGCCAAACCCCAACAGCATTTGGTGCCATCTTGGCTCTCCCCCTTCCTTGAGTCTTCCTCCTCCTTCACCCCTTTCCAGTGCGGATTCTGCAAATCCCACTCCACCTCTTCCTCCCTCCTCTGGCTTACTGACTTCATTCTCTCAGGAATGAAAGTAAGGCCATTTTTGTCAACCTGGCCAAGGCCTTCGACACTGTAGCCCACCCCCCTCCTCCTCCTCACCAAGCTTGCAGTTGCGTGGCTTTCCGTCTCTGCCTCTAACTGGTTCTACTCCTACCTTGAGGGTAGGACTCAATAGGCAACTCCCTAACACTCCCACCCCATCTGCACCGGTATCCCCCAATGTTCTGTCCTCAGACCAATACTCTTCAGTCTTCCTAAATTACCTCCACGCTGCCTGCATCTCAGTGTCTATTCACAAGTACACTTACGACAGTCCTATTTGCCTTTGGCCACTCCCCCGCTGATCTGATGCTAAACTCCAGCTGGACTTGGACAACGTTCAGCTCTGGTTCCATTCTCCCCCCCCCCATTTATATTTTCTAGGCCCTACTACTGCCAGAAGGCTGCCCAGTCACGGACCCTCATGGCTGTGGCTCCCCGACAGTAGCCACTCTCCCGGGACCTCCTGGATTGCCCCCCAGGGCGGGGTCATGGCACCCAGCCCTAAGGTGCCATGAATGACAGGATAGGGCAGGAGTCGGCCTGCGGAAGCCATGTGCGGGCTTCATAGAGGCGGCAGGCGGGCAGGCAGGTCCCCCTCTCATTGGTGGGGAGCGGGAATGTGCAATGATGCCAGCGTCAGTCCCACAGCCTGCGTTCCTTGCTGGCACCACCTGCTGTGGGACCACTGGCCTCCGCCAGGGGTCCTCCTTGCACCGGCAATATCCCCCCTCCCCCCCCCAGAGAAGGAGAGCAGTCCGTAGAATGCTCAATCGAACTTCCCCCAGCCAGCCCACCAACAACCCAGGTCAGTTCCTGAACCCGGCTCGCCGGTGTCGCAAGCGGAAATCCAACGGCTCTGCCGATGGGCCAGCCCAGCTATGGCTCCATTCTAATCAGTTGGACTCAATACCATGAAAACAGTCTCCATGTCCTTTGGTACCAGGCTAAAGCTCAGTAGGATTAATGTGCTCCCCTCCTTCTGCTACCTGGATGGGTCCACTATTGAGGATGTGCCCTCCTTCAAGTACCCTAGGATCTGGCTTGACAGTCACCTTGACTTTTCTGAACATGTGGATGCCATCAACAAAACACCCCAAACTAGGTGCACTGTACCAAAACGGTGGCTGTATCCCATTACTGGCCCACAGAGCCATTGTTTTGAAAATTAGTCTCCCTATATTCCACTATGGTGACAGTCTACAGTGCTGCTTCCAAACCCACCCTACCCAGACTGGACACTCTTTCACTCCTGTCATTTTGCTCTGGACTGTCCCACCCTGCTCCCACCACTGCTCTCTCTACACCTTCCACTCCTTTCCCTTCCTTGAAGCCAGATGCCTAGCCCACTGCTCCTCCTTATAGCCAAATACTGGCTTGGCTCCCTGCCTCTCATCTCACCTCTCTCCTCTACCCCCCCAAAAAACCTCTTACACCCTTAGCAGATAACCTTCGCTCCCTTGTTCTCCCCTTCCCGGACATCTCCAGCCTGCTCCCTTGCTCTCCCCCCAGCCAGGCATCTTTCTCCTACCACTTCCTTAAACTCTGAAACTCCCTCCCCTTACCCATCCATTCTGCCCCCTCCCTTCACTCTCTAGCCTTTCTTCTGCTTAACTTCACCTCACCCTCCTGTAACTGCAACCGATTTCCACACCATCTCCTCCGCTTCTCTCAACCCACCTACTCCCCTTCCTGTCCCCCTGTCTCGGCTTTCTCCCCCACCCCACCTGCTTACACCCACTCTCTTATTCACTTGCATCTCCTTCCTTCCTCATCCTTGTTTCTCCTGTTCTCCCAATTATTGCTCCACCACTCCTCGCAGTTTCAAATTGCACAATGCACTTTAAAACTTGTGTTGTCTCTTCTATCTCTTGCTGCATCCATGCTTAAGCTTGTATAACTGGTGATAGGCCTAGTCAATACTGCTCGTTTATCATGTTCTACTTGTACCTGTACTTTTTTTTTTTTTTGGTCACCCATTTGCCTCCCCTCCCCTCCGGATGCATCTGGAAATGTACTGTACTCAATTCTGTATGTTTCTACTAGTTATTTTCTCCTCGTAGACTGGCTCCCTTGCCCTGTCACCCGGGCGCTCACCCTGGCTTGAGGTGCCAGCTGGCCAGGTCTGGCGCCTGCAGAGGGCTGGGATCATCCTGCTGGTCTATGGTATTTTCTGCCTCTGGTTTCTCCCGATCGTGGGATGAGGCATGCAAGGACACCAACAGCTGAGCTGCACGTGCTTTTGCACGCTGCACGCTGCACGCCAGGTGTCTGCTTTGTCTCTGACACCTTGTGGGATCGGTGTGCTAGCCTCCAGCTACCACTAGACACCAGGCATGACCCGATCCCCAGTCCCACCCCTCCCGGGACAGGAGAGCTGTCCTCCGGACGCTCAATCCTCTCCCACCTGGCAGACCCCCGGCGACCCGCCTGTACCGCAAACACGGCATGGCAGAAGGTAAGGCATGAAGCATCAGCCCTCCACATCACTGGGCCGGCATTAAATTCCCTTTTTAATGCATGGTTTCACAGAGTGACTGTGAAAGTGCCATCAGGGCTCGTTACTTGTTTGAGCCAGCAAGAGTGAATGGCAGTCATTAAAAGTTACGTGAAGTGAGAAACAGGCAGGTAGTACCAGTAGACAGCATCGTGATGTGCAGTCCGACTCTCACCTATCCTTGGAATTTAATGACTTGGAAGGCAAGGTATATCCCTGCCACAAAGTTATGTGCATATGTTACCGACAATGGTATAAGACACGGAGGTGAAGAGCAAGAGAGGCCCCCCCCCCATAATGGCGTCAGGGACCTGTCCACCACTCAGCGAGAGCCTGACATGTCGGGCAACAGTACCTGGTTTCTGTGGTGGCACGTGTCCCTCTCTGTAGGTTCTGGTGCTGGAGTGCAACATGGGAGAGCAGAAGCCACGGTTCTGAGTAGCCATAGTGCCCTGTCAGTTGGGGGGGGGGAGAGAAGAGAAGAGACAGGGCACAGCCAGCACACCGCCAGAGACAGATACAGTGGCATCAGCAGACGTCCCTCAATCTGTGTGCGTATGTCTCTCTCCCTAGCATTCCTTGGGTGTTGTGCAGCTGGTGGTGCAGTTGGTGGCAAGACCTGTGGCCTTGTGCCTCACAACGCACCTAGCCATGCATTAAATCCCCATAACCTGTTGTGGGTTACTGCTCAATTATTGAATATTACTTGTGCAAGCAGTGAATGAGTTCTGGAGTTCCTGAGTAAGGGGACATGGGTGAAGAAGCTGAAGGGGCTGAAGTGGGTGGGGTGGGGTTTAAATATGAACTTATTGGGGAGGGCACCTTGCATCCAAAAGTGGAAACAGTTTTTACACCTCTAGACATCCTCCAGTTCTTTTATTGGGCTACCCACTATTTTGATACATTTTTGACCTAGAAGTTGATGGCAGATAAGGACCGCAAGGCTCATCCAGTCTGCCCATTTCTTTTTCTACCTTATAAATGTGCCATCGGTCTTTGCTCTGTCAGTGGCCTATCTATTCATACTCATCTGTATTGCTCCCTTATGCCTATCCCATGCCTGTTTGAAGCCCTGCACTGTATTCATAGCCACCACTTCCTGAGGTAGGCCGTTCCATGCATCCACCACCCTTTCTGTGAAAAAGAATTTCCTCACATTCCCCCTTAATCGGCCTCCCTCTAGTCTCATGCTGTGTCCTCTTGTCCTGCTATTTTTCTCATATTTAAACATGTTATACTCTTTCACCTTAATAGGAAATTATTATATTCTTATATTAATACAAATTGTAGAAATAGGGTCCAAACTGTGGGACCAATTAAGGAAAACAAACAAGTAATAATAGATAATAAATTAGCCGTAAACAAATTTAATACATATTTTTGCTCAGTTTTTGCCAAAGGGTCAAATTCCATAATATCCAACATTATAAAATCTGAAGAAGTACATTTCCTAGAGGATGAAGTCATGAATCTTTTAACACAGTTAAATATCTATTCAAGTGTAGGACCAGATGGTATAAATACTATACTTCTCAAAGAGGCTAGTAAATTTTTCTACCTTTATACTTACTTTTCAGTATGTCAGTGGCTGAAGGTTGTATACCAGATGATTGGAGAAAAGCACTGGTTGTACCTATTTATAAGGCTGGGGACAAGGGTATAGTTGATAATTATAGGCCAATTAGCCTTACTTCTCATTGCTGTAAATTACTGGAAAGATTCATTAAAACAAACTGTTGTTGCATTTAGAAGATAAAAACCAATTTGATATTAAACAACATGGTTTTGTCAAGGGGAGATCCTGTACTACAAATTTGATTACTTTTTATGATAGTATTAGTAAAAGTTTGGATGATGGGATTCCATCTGATGTGATCTTGTTGGATTTTTCCAAAGCATTTGATAGAGTAGATCGTGATAAATTAATTATAAAACTCATTTCCTTAAAAAGTCAATAGTTATTTGATTAATTGGATTCAAAATTGGTTATTTAATAGGAGTCAAAGGGTACGCATCAACGGTGTGCTGTCAGTGGAGGGGAGTGTGTGTAGTGGGGTGCCCCAGGGTTCTGTGCTGGGACCTTATTGTTTAATATTTATGTTGCTGATATGAATAAAAACATTAAATCCCATTTAAGCAAGTTTGCAGATGATACAAAATTGGGTAGTGAAGTAAATACTTTGGAGAAACACTTCCAATTGATTACCGATCTTGCAGAAATTTAAAAATGGGCATGTGAAAATAATATGCGATTTAATATAGACAAATGTGTAGTTCTACACATAGGTAAAAATAACCCTGGATATTCTTATATTCTAAACCAAACCGTAATTAAACCATCTAGTTGTGTTAAAGATTTGGGAATTATGGTAAATGATAGTTTTATATCAAATACTCAGTGTAGAAAATTAGCACATAATACTCAGTCCCTACTCACAAAAATAAGACGAACATTTATCGGTAGATCAGAACATCTTATTTTACCATTATATAAAACCTATGTTTGGCCTATTTTGGATTATGGCTCTCGGTTTTGGTCCCCATATTTAAGGAAGGATGTAAATTTGCTGGAAGGCGTGCAAAGAAAAGTCACCAGATACATTCACAGATTAAAAACTAAGCATTGTTCCCATAGATTACAGGAGACTGGTTTGCATTCACTGGAGGCAAGAAGGCAAAGAGGTGATCTTTTATTATTATATAAAATAATACATAGTCAAGACGGCTTAAAAACTTTTAGTATGCATTATAGCAATACAAGAAGTGATCTTCTCTCTCATAATCGGAAAATACTGGTTGAAAAGACCAAAACATTTAAGAGGGATTACTTCTTTACTGTTAAAACACCATTTCTTTGGAACAAACTTCCTCAGGGTGCAATAAATAGTACTAGTCTGGATATATTTAAAAACTACTTAGATTGTACATATTATAACAAAAAACTTATTGGTATAATTATCCCACTTATGTGGGAGACATATATAATGGGCTCCTAAGCCCCCTTATGTCAACAAAAATCCTAGTAATCCTAGTAATGCCCTTAAGGTGTTTGAATGTTTCGATCATATCACCCTCTCCCTCCTTTGCTCAAGGGTATACATATTGAGCTCTGTTAATCTGTCCTCATATGTCTTCTGATGCAGTCCCTGCACCATTTTGGTTGCCCTTCTCTGGACTGCCTCAATTTGGTTAATGTCCTTGTGAAGGTGTGGCCTCCAGTACTGCAAGCAGTACTCCAGATGGGGCCTAACCAGTGTCTTGTAAAGAGGGATTATTACCTCCCTCTTATGACTTGTGATACCCCTACTAATACACCCTAACAACCCCCTAGCCTTAACTACTGCTTTAGAGGTCTGCTTGGATGATTTCAGGTCATCGGTGATGATGATGCCCAAGTCTCTTTCTTCCTTTGTGACTGCCAGCAACTCCCCTCCCAGCCTATAGGTGGCTTCAGGGTTTCTCTTCCCTATGTGCATGATCTTGCACTTCTTTGTTAAATTAATAATTGTTGCTTTTTTAACTACCCTGAATTCCTCTCTCTCCTCAGCATGTGTTGCTCTCTTTGAATTCATTTATTGCAGATTCGGAAAACACCTTTTAGTCCAAGACTTGGTTATAAAGGCTCCACGTCGCAAAGTAGAACATTACTACAGTGATCACAAATTCAAGAGCAAGATTCAGACAGGCGTATCACAGAGAGTACAATAAAAGGCTAACATCTTTTCATACTGCCTGAACATTCTACAACACTAGAAACGTCCATTCCAGGACATTCAGATGAATAGCATGGAATGGGAGTTTCTGATGTCAGAGAAGGTGTTAGAAATATGAAAATCAAGAGCAGGAGCTGGTGAGAAGAGTGGAACTCAGTGTAGATCTGAGGGCACCCCAAAGCTAGATTATCAATCAAAAAAAAATAAATCATCAAAGCATATCAAAATACATAGCTGGCATGGAAAGGCAGTTAAATATGTAAAAATAATTTCATATCCTTTAAAACCAGAGGCCAGTGAAAATCTGGGGTGCAAACTTGGTGCCACCAACACTTTCCCAACTGTACTTCACAAAACTGAAAAAGCAAGCATGAACCCTAGTTTGGAGCCAAGGTTAGTGCCTGATGGCGTTACCCAGCTTTGCTCATTGGGGCGCTTATCCTGCTCACCAAGGAAGCCTCTGTATTTAGCAGTCTCTACACACTTTCCACCATAGTTTGCTGTGGCACTGTCCTTGAAAGACCTCCTTATATGCAAGCAAAAACAGATTCACCTGTCACAAGTTAAACAATCTCACGAGGTGCATTACTACAGAAGCTGTGACAGGAATGTAGCTCAACTGGAAACACACAAGGGTATTTAAATGAGCCAAAAAACAGGAGCTGCACTTTGTTAATCAACTGCAAAAATGCACAGCACTTTGAATAGATTAGCAAAATAGGAGGCAGTGGGGAGTCAGTATAGCACAGTGGTTTAAGGCTCTGAGCTGCAAATTTGGAGACCTGGGTTTGAATCCCATAGCTCCCCACTTCTATACTGTGTGACCCTGAGCAAGTCTCTTAACTTCCCTCGGATCCCAGGTTGCACCTGTAAACAAGCTTTCAGCTTAATGTGTGTGTCCTGGTTAAACAATTGGTTTAAAAAAAAAAATTAGTGTAACCCCTAGATGGCGCTATCCCAGGGGCTACTACCCCTGCCTGATTTGCCACTAACAGGTTGAGGGGCCTGGATCCAATGGCGGGTGCCTCCACCCAGAGGTCAGGGTTTGCAATAGTTAAACTTACTTGGTCACAGCCCTGGGACACTGCAACCCCTTCTTCCCACTAGTGGCCCACACAATATATCAGAATTACCTTCACAGTATACACTTACCCCAGGGCTAGTTCAGGCACTGGGACCTCCTGTAAAATAAGATACAGTGCAACAATCACAGTACAATACTTTAACATAGACAAATACCTCAGGCAGTATAACTTTGCTGAAACAAGCAGCTCTGATTTATTTAGGGGGAATATAACAAGGACAGGGGTAAATCAGGTTAATTAGCTTATCACTTTACTCATCTACCTATGGCTCTGTGCACAGGCCTATCCCTACCAGTTACTGTCCCTGGGTACCCAAGCCCTAGTGGCTAGTCCAAACCGTGGCAGCTGGTAGGGGCCCTTTCCCACAGAGAAAAGAAAAATTAGTTTAAACAGTCAGCAGTACAGTGATTCCATTTGGATTCAATGTGGCAATTCAACAGGGAGCGACCCTGAATTAGTACTCACGACCTCCAAACAAGATAGGGTCCTTCAATGTCAGCAGGGCTACTCTTGAGTTAACCAAGCCTCCTCACACATTTATATGGTGAACAGTAACAGGCAAAAGTCCTTTAATGGCAGCAGGATTCACTTGAGGTACACAAGCCCCTTCACACATTTATATGGTAAAACAGAAAGTACTATACCAGGCAGGCTGCTTCTCTATCCCGATCGCAATTACTGCACAATACCCGGAGAACACACAGCAGATTCAGTTCCTGACAGACCCAGTGCAATTCAGCAATTCTCCAGTCTTCTACAGGGTGAGCCTGGTTTCTACTCTTCAGATATCCTTTGATTCTCTTCACAGGACGGATTCAGTCCTAACAAGCAGTTACACAAGATGCAGACCGAACTCTGGGCCTTACACACGCTTCCCGACTAAACTGCACACTGAAAAGCACAGGGCTCCTTCCTTCTTCACTGCCACAGCTCAACTGAAACTCCAACAGACAAAACTGGCACTTTGAGTTCCTCCCAGTTCTTGATTGATTGGCTGTCACCACAATAGACTGCTCCTGTTGTCCAAAAGGCCAAGTCTAAACTACATCTCCCAGAGTCACTGCCCATACAATCCTCTTGTGGCTGGCTCAGATTATGAGTCCAAGTTCTGATTCGTTCCAAGGCACCATTTTAGAGCTAGCTTACCAACACTGATTGGTCCAGTTCAGCAGTTCAAAACCAGAATGGGGAACTAGGCAGACACTGTTCTGACTGCAAAGAAAGCAGGTTAGACAAACTGTAACTTCATTATTACTCTAAATGGTTTCTGGCAAACAGTTACATCTTTCAGATAGGTTCCTTTACACTCCTAGTGACTGCAAAATGGAGTGAATTACAGCAGCTTGAGTGGTACTCAATCAAAGAAACACACAGTCCCCATACAAACTAATTATGTCTGCAAGCAGACAGCTCTTAAAGAGACAGTACCAGAGGTTCTAAAACACTCACTGATAAATGGCTTAAACGCCAAACACCATTCAGGCTTGGAGCACTCAAGCAAGCTCCTGGAAGTTTTTGGGAACCCCCATTTGCAGGGGTTACACCTTCCTGGCTTGGGAAAGCTTGACGTCCGCGCAAGCAAGTACCCCATAAGTTTCAACTACAACCATATACATTTGCATTAGGCTCGCTTACATGTAATCATCAGTCAATATATCATTTTACCAAGAACACATTTCTGAAACATTGCAGTACGTCACTCTTTACACAGTATTACATACACATTGTACCATAACTCAAGTTATTACCTCTTGTACATGAAACCTGAAGAGAGGGGGCCCTTCCCTATCAGTTACCTTGGGGCTGGATGGGGCAAGGGCACCATACTTAGAGGGCAACACAAGTAACTTGGAGTTAGCACTGACGCTCAGTTTGGGCAATGAGCTCGGGGACACATACACTCCTTTATGGACAACATTGAGAGGCAGATCCACTGGCCGGCCCAGGGAATCATAACTGAGGTGCACCACAGGCTTTACAGCTCGACCAGTCTTTCTAAGGGAACTGTTACAGTCTCTGCACTCTGAGCCTCATTTTCAGCATTGTCCTCACTTGTCAGGGAGTCTCCATGGGGTAGAGAGGCTAGAACTTGGGCACTTTCAGCTCCAGAAGTTACAGTTTCTGAGTCCACAACATTTGGCTCGCATGGAGAGCTTGACACTGGCAGTGGACTGTCAGGGCACTCAAAATACTCTTCTTGTTCTGGTGTATCACCAGTCTGACCCAATCCATCATTTTCCTCCCTGAAAGCTCAAACAGTTCAACCATGCACAATGATTCCATTTCATCTGATCTGATGCTTTGCACTTCACTTTCTGGGAGCATTGGCTCCAGGGACGAAGCTGGGGGCTTGGACAGTCCAGAAGGCCCAGCTTCATCTCCAGTATTGACTAGGGGATTGCCCCGAAACAATTGACTCAGTTTGTAAGAAGGATAGTATTCAAAGTCACTCTCACTTTCTTCCGATATGGACTGACAGTCATGCTCAACTGGGACTTGTGAGGGAACACTTTAACTTTGCTTCTGTAGGTGAGACTTTCTTGATCTTTTCTTAGCAGCAGCTCTAGTCACTGGTCCAGAGGGGCATCTTCTAGGGCTCAGACTCAATTAAGATTTGTCCAATGGGCAGTAAATGATTTCTATGCATTGTTTTACATCTTTGCATTATTCTCAGGCCTTACTTTGTACACTGGCAGATCATCTAGTTTGCCCACTACAATGTGAGGGAGATGGTGCCATTTGTCAGCAATCTTGTGCTTGCCATGCAGTCCCAGATTTCTTAGCACACCGATCTCCTCCTGGAGTTCCCTGTGCTTTCACCTTTTATCATACCTTTCTTTGTTGGCCAGATTTCTTTTGGCAGCCATGGTTTGAGCCAGTTGGTATGCATGAGTTAGCTGGGCCTTTAACTTTTGCACATACTGTAAATAGTTGTCAGCTTGAACCCCATCAGGAGATACCCCAAAACACACATCTACCGGTAGTCGAGCTTCTCTTCCAAACATCAGGCGGTAGGGGGAGAACCCAGTGGCATCACTTTTGGTGTTATAAGCATGTACCAGGGTGCTAATTTGTTGGCTCCATCTAGACTTGTCCTTTGGGTGCAGGGTGCCTAGCATATCTAGCAAGTGCGGTTAGAAGCGTTCAGGCTGAGGGTCCCCTGGGGGTGGTAAGGAGTGGTTCTGGACTTTCGCACTCCCCACAGAGAAAGCATCTCTTTGATCAGGCGACTCTCAAAGTCTCTCCTTGATCAGAATGGATTCTTTGTGAGCTCTCATAGTGAACAAAAAGTTTTCTACAAGTACTTTGGCTACAGTGGTTGCTTTCGTCTTTGTGGGGAAAGCTTGGGCATATCTCGCGGAATGGTCAGTGACCACCAGCACATTACTGATATTTCTTTGATCTGACTCCAAAATCAGAAAATCAATACAGACCAGCTCCATGGGTGCACTGGTGGTTATGTTAACAAGGGGGCAGCCCTCTGGGGCAAAAGCTTTCCTCTGTAAGCAGCGACTACAAGTTCGAATGTGTTGCTCCACATCAGCCCCCATCTTAGGCCAAATAGAATCTGGATCTCACCAAGTCAAGTGTTCTGTCTATACCAAGGTGCCCCATGTGGTTGTGCAAGGACATCAGTACTGAGTCTCGAAAGGCAGTGGGCAGCACTAGTTGTTGTTTGTCTACTTGTCCCTCTGTCTACTGTTTCTCTGTATAACAGTTTATTGATCTGTTTCAACTTAGGACCTTCTTTGTATAACAGTGCAGTTCTCAAATCAGTGGAGCGTAATTTGGACACATCTTTCCTGCATAGAGGGCTTCTAAAGCTGCTTTGATCATGGGATCCGGGATTGAGCCCACGAATACTGTCATTGTCCAGCTGAGGCAGTGCACCAATGTTTATTGCAGAAAAGTGGCAATAAGCAGCAGGTATGCAATTCTCAGAGGGTCCCAAGCAATCCACCATGCAGTCCACTGCATCCGTGGACATTTGTTCCTCCCTGTCAACTTCCGCAGAGTGCCCGAATGTCAGGTTCTGCCAATCGACCCAATCATTCTGGGGAACAGGCCTCAGGAGACATCAGCATCTATATGGTTCAGACCTGCTCGGTATTCGAGAGCATAGTCATATGTAGATAATGCAGAAAGCCACCTATGGCCAGTGGCATCCAACTTAGCTGAGGTCTGCACATAGGTCAAAGGATTATTGTCAGTTTTTACTAGTATTTTAGCCCCATACAAGTACACATGGAATTGGTCAACAATAGCCCACTTCAAAGCTAGGAACTCTAACTTATGTACAGGATAGTTCTTTTCAGATAGGGTCAGGCTTCTACTGGCAAAGGCCACTGGTCTCAGGCCATTCTCATGCTCTTGGTACAACACAGCCCCCAACCCTGCAAGCTAGCATCAGTGTGCAGGACGAAGGTTTTCTTGGATCGGCATAGGCCAGCACTGGAGCATGGGTAAGTTGATATATGATCTCATGAAAAGCAGTCTCACAATCAGGAGTCCAGCAGGCCCCAAATATTTCACTCGGACGAAAATACACTCTTTCAGTCTTGAGGGACGCTGACTTTTGGTATTTTTTGTGGGTTGGGGGATACCCTTGAGTAAGGTTAAGTAAAGGGCGGATCACTCTTGAATAGTCCTTGATGAAAAGCCGATAATAACCACAGAATCCCAGGAATCTTTGCAGTTCTTTTAGATTTTTGGGCTGTGGCCAGGTGGTCAAGGCCTCAACTTTACTTGGGTCGGTCTCTATTCCTCGGTGGATACTATGTGTCCCACATACTTTACTGATGTTTGAAAGAATTGACACTTATCAATGGACAGTTTAGGCCAAAGTCCTCCAGTCGGTCCAATACCTAAATAATCTGCTCTCATGTTCCTCCAGTGAGCTGCCAAACACAATAACATCATCTAGGTATACCAGGCACTCTAGTAAGTTCATGTCCCCACTGCACGCTCCATCAATCGTTGAAAAGTGGCTGGGGCACCTGAAATCCTGAGGCATCCTCATGAATTCATAGAAGCCAAGCGGACAGATAAAGGCTGTCTTCTCACGGTCCTCTGGGGCCATCGGGATCTGGTAGTACCCACTGCGGAGATCCAGCACAGAGAACCACTTGTCTCTCGTTTAGGCAGTCCAAAGCATCCTGAATGCGGGCATTGTGTACTGATCAGGATAGTCCACCGGTTTAAGGTGCATAATCCACACACATCCTTACTGTTCCATTCTTTTCCTCACTACCACAATGGGGAAAGCATAAGGGCTTCTGGATTCTTGTATTACACCAGCAGCTAACATCTCTTGCAGATGCCGTCTCACATCATCTATGTCAGCAGGTGCCAGGCGTCGAGACCTCTCACAAATGGTCTTTCGTCATGCAGCCGGATATTGTGCTCAGCCCTTGCACGCATCCTACATCCCATTCCTTTAAAGAAAACACCTGGTCTCTCTGGGCAAGCTTCTCACTGATCCTCACTTTCCATTCAGCTGGCAGCGGAGTCACCAAATCAAACAAGTCAGGCGTTACTGTGTCATTCTTCCTTGAACTCTTGCTGCTGAGTAGCACTGCAGTGTCTGCACAATGCACATTAGCCAGGATGCAACCTCTATTTACTCGAATGTCTCTTTTCAGACACATTATGAACTTGGACCATTACCCTTCTGGCATAAGCATGGGCTTCCAGCGGCAAAAATACTAGGCTTGACCAGCAGTCCCTCTGGCAATTTTCCATCGCCTGGTGCATCCAACATTAATATTTTATTCTTAACTTCCTTTCTGATACGGATCTCTCCCTGTAAGGTACACTGGGCATTTGGTGCCAGGATCAGAGACTCAGGATCCTTCTTCCATACAATTCCGACCGGTTCCTCTGGTTCTATTTTTCAGCATCTCTCTGTGCCTCATAGGCCTTCTTAATTAAAGCCGGAACTTTAAAGCTCTACTAGTCTTTGACCCCTGTTTTTCATAACACAACTGTGCCAGCTTCTGAACATATGAGCATTTGTTCCAATCAACAAAGGGACACCATCATACAGTCCAGTGGGGGACACACTAAGGCTAGGGTCTCTACTTGTTCGGCCACCCAGCCACGGAGGTGGGAAAGACAGCCAAATTTGTATATACCCGGAATAGGGTAGGTCTTCTCACTTAACCCCATACATGCAGTCCTTCTAATGGTTGTAGGGTACGTCTGACAAATGCTTTGATACCAATCCTGGAACATAATTGTCACTTGGGAGCCACTGTCTATACAGCTCTTGTAGACACTCCATTCACCTTTACAGTGGTCTCCATGGAGGGACCCACTATTCTGGACCAGTCTGGAGAGGCGGTGGTGGGGGCCTGGGCAACTGACCTTGCCACAAAGGACGTGAGTTAGCATTTTGGTGCCCTCACTGGGATCATTCGTGCACCTCTTAACCACTGATTTGTTCTCCGAAGCTCTCCTTGTAGCCTATATGCAACTTTGTCAGTGTCTTTTGGGGACCGGCATTCCCTCTTCATGTGCCCATCCTTCCCGCAATTATAGCAAAACATACTTTCTGGAGTTTGAGCTGGCCGAGGCGCCACACTGGGAGCCAGGGCGGGGGTACTACTAACTGGAAACCTTGGTGCCATCTCTGTCTGCGGCGTGATAAGCATTTGGAGACATCTCGTCAGTTTCTCCACTTCCATGGTCAAGGAATTGAGTTTGGAGCTGTTATCAGCAGAAGATTCATGGGTGGGTACCCCCAACCCCATAGCAGATGCAGTCGGATATAGGTCAGGGCCCGTACTTGCAGGCGTGGCCTTCATAAAGGGACTGTTTTGAATTCTCGGATCTCTCTCAACAGTTTGCCCCATTGTGGCATATCTTTTCCTTGTCAGAGCACTCATTGACTGTCAACCTCTGCCCCTGAACTTCACTTGATGGGTCACCCTCAGTCACTCGGTCGTGCCGCAGCTATTGGTGCAGGTCCCTCCCGAGGTCGCCTTTTCTCAACTCCTCGAATTTCTCTCATTAACTCATCATAGGAGGGTGGGGATTCCAGCCGATTTGCCAGGCGTAACTGAAGCAACAGCAGTTCTGAGAAGGGGCAGACTTAAGGATCCTGTCCAGCCTGGTTCGTCCAGTTCAATCGCTGGCAAACTACCCTTTCTGAGGCATTCTTGCAACAATTTTTCCAGCCGAGATACATACACAGACAACAACTCCCTTGGTACTGTTGTGCATTTCTTGCTCTCCACCATAGATCCTCATCAGAATCTGGGCTCCCATACACATTCTCCAAGGCCTCAAGATAGGCCTGTGCAGTCACTTCAGGGTTACTGGCCCGTTTAGCACAGATGGTAGCCAGGCAGGACCTGGAGGCTCTCACTAACCCTCTTTTGCTTTTCGGCTTCCGAGCATTGCCATTCTAGCACTTGGGGGGCAACATAGTCTATCCAGGTCTCCCAGTCATCCTCCCCTTGGGGGGTGGGGAGGGTGCCAGAGAAGATCCTCAACCTTCGGTAAGAGTCGTGACTAATGGCAGGTGCAGAAATAGGAGTCTGCATTGGTTCAGCCACCATTACGGGTACTGGAGCGGGAGAGGGTGTTGGGGGAGGAACACCCCCAGGTGGCAAGAATAGTTTCTTCAAGTCCTCCACAGTTTTCCCTTCCCCAGCAACCATTTAGCAAATTTCTCCTCAAAAGTTTCGGATAGTGGTGGGGGCTCATTCCCCCCCGGGTCTTTACTGTCCTTAGTTATCACTCTCCAAGCAGTGAGGGCTCCCTCTGGGGTAATGGTCTGTGGCACTTTGGAGCTATCTATGGGATCCTTAAACTCTACTAGGGCCAGGAAAGTGTGGGTGAGCAGATTAGCATGCCGACCCACCACCACAGGGTTTTGTAAACCTTCCACCTTGGAAAGTACTCCCTGCACAGTGTCCGTATTGATACCCAGGGGGATGTCCAGGATAAGCATAGCATTTTGGGGGTCGATCTCCTCCACAGTACACCACTCCACCAGCCGGTGCACAGCCACTTCTGTCGGGGTACCCATTTATTTATTTATTTTCCTTAACAGTGGTTTGTAAATATGGCCACTAGAGGACACACAATCCCAGCGGTGAGCCTCCAAGATGTAACCCCTAGATGGCGCTATCCCAGGGGCTACTACCCCTGCCTGATTTGCCACTAACAGGTTGAGGGGCCTGGATCCAATGGCGGGTGCCTCCACCCAGAGGTCAGGGTTTGCAATAGTTAAACTTACTTGGTCACAGCCCTCTGGGACACTGCAACCCCCTTTCTTCCCACTAGTGGCCCACACAATATATCAGAATTACCTTCACAGTATACACTTACCCCAGGGCTAGTTCAGGCACTGGGACCTCCTGTAAAATAAGATACAGTGCAACAATCACAGTACAATACTTTAACATAGACAAATACCTCAGGCAGTATAACTTTGCTGAAACAAGCAGCTCTGATTTATTTAGGGGGAATATAACAAGGACAGGGGTAAATCAGGTTAATTAGCTTATCACTTTACTCATCTATCTATGGCTCTGTGCACAGGCCTATCCTACCAGTTACTGTCCCTGGTACCCAAGCCCTAGTGGCTAGTCCAAACCGTGGCAGCTGGTAGGGCCCTTTCCCACAGAGAAAAGAAAAATTAGTTTAAACAGTCAGCAGTACAGTGATTCCATTTGGATTCAATGTGGCAATTCAACAGGGAGCGACCTGAATTAGTACTCACGACCTCCAAACAAGATAGGGTCCTTCAGTGTCAGCAGGGCTACTCTTGAGCTAACCAAGCCTCCTCACACATTTATATGGTGAACAGTAACAGGCAAAAGTCCTTTAATGGCAGCAGGATTCACTTGAGGTACATGCCTCTTCACACATTTATATGGTAAAACAGAAAGTACTATACCAGGCAGGCTGCTTCTCTATCCCGATCGCAATTACTGCACAATACCCGGAGAACACACAGCAGATTCAGTTCCTGACAGACCGAGTGCAATTCAGCAATTTCTCCAGTCTTCTACAGGGTGAGCCTGGTTTCTACTCTTCAGATATCCTTTGATTCTCTTCACAGGACGGATTCAGTCCTAACAAGCAGTTACACAAGATGCAGACCGGAACTCTGGGCCTTACACACGTTTCCCGACTAAAACTGCACACTGAAAAGCACAGGGCTCCTTCCTTCTTCACTGCCACAGCTCAACTGAAACTCCAACAGACAAAACCGGCACTTCCTTTGAGTTCCTCCCAGTTCTTGACTGGATTGGCTGTTACTCACAATAGACTGCTCCTGTTGGTCCAAAAGGCGCCAAGTCTAAACTACATCTCCCAGAGTCACTGCCCATACAATCCTCTTGTGGCTGGCTCAGATTATGAGTCCAAGTTCTGATTCGTCCAAGGCACCATTTTAGAGCTAGCTTACCTCACACTGATTGATCCAGTTCAGCAGTTCAAAACCAGAATGGGAACTAGGCAGACACTGTTCTGACTGCCAAAGAAAGCAGGTTAGACAAACTGTAATTTCATTATTACTCTAAATGGTTTCTGGCAAACAGTTACATCTTTCAGATAGGTTCCTTTGCACTCCTAGTGACTGCAAAATGGAGTGAATTGGCAGCAGCTTGAGTGGTACTCAATCAAAGAAACACACAGTCCCCATACAACTAATTATGTCTGCAAGCAGACAGCTCTTAAAGAGACAGTACCAGAGGTTCTAAAAACACTCACTGATAAATGGCTTAAACGCCAAACACCATTCAGGCTTGGAGCACTCAAGCAAGCTCCTGGAAGTTTTTTGGGAACCCCCATTTGCAGGGGGGGTTACATTAGCAAGTACTGGCAAAAACCACAGCAGCCATTCTAAGTGTGGACAACTTGGACATGGGCTGTGGAATGATTCTTATAACATTTTATATGGTCTTGTGTGTGCTGGGACTAGATCCATGATGTTATGCTGGGATAACATCATGGGTCCAGTTCCAGAGTGACCAATCAGAGCCCAGCATTCTTACTTGCCATTGTATAATAAACATTCAAGTTACAACATCAACACTAACATATAGTTGTAAGGCAGGTCTTACAACAGTGTTGCATATAATAGGTAGAAAAAGTGGACAATAATAAGTGCCGGGTTAATAAGTGCTTACATGAAAGAAAAGGGGGAAAAGAGGCAGGGGTGAGGTTTGGGGGGGTCGTATCCCTGGAGACCACTTCAGGATGCGAGGAACCCTGTAAGGGGACTGGGGTGGGGACCAAATAGAAGGGGTTAAGGCAGTGTCCCAGAGAGACCCTTCAGGATGTGGGGAACCCTGCAAGGGTGCTGTGGGGCTAGACAGAAAGGGGGATAAGGCTGTAGGGATTTAAAGATGGAGGAGAGAGAGAGAGAGAAGGAGGAGATGCAACAATACTAGGAGGGGGGAAATAGGACCCAACCCAAGAGAGGACACTTCAGGATGCAGGGTACCCTGCAAGGGGGTTGGGAAAGGTCAGTAGATAGGGATTAATGGAGTGTGATAGAAGAGGGAGAAAGTCAGAATTGAACCCTTGAGGGGAAGAGAATTTGCACCTTAGGAGGGGACGGGGACTAATCAGTAGTCCATCGGGATGCATTGGACCCCGCTAGTAGTCATGAAAAGCCAAGATAGTGCCTAGATAGAATAGGGGAGATATGCATAGGCTCAGTTGGATCCCTTCAGGATGCTGATAACCCTGTAAGGGGACTGCAATGGCCAAGGAGAAAGGTAGATGGGGGAAGGGGAAGGAGAGGAGACAAGACTAGGTGCAGTAGGACTCCCGTAAGAAGCTGAGAACCCGGAAGGGGACTGCGAAGACTAAGGAGAAAGGTAGATTTTTTTTTTTTGGGGGGGGGAGAGAGAGAAGAAGAGGAGACAAGCCTAGGCCCAGTAGGACCCCTTCAGGATGCTGAGAACCCTGCAAGGGGACTGCGAAAGCTAGGGAGATGGGCTGGATGGTGGGGGAAAGGAGCAGATGAGCTACAAGCCCCATGGGGGAGGGCAGAAGGAGAGGGACCCATGGAGAACATTCAAGGTCTCTTACATTTTGTTAGAGATCAAGGAGGCCAGTAACAGGAGCAATTTGGGGGAAGGGGAGGAGAGCTAGAAATGCTGGGGTGCACAGGGTAAAATGAAGGTGACAGTAGAGGGGTATGGTTTGTCCAGGGCTTAGAGGAGGGAATTAGGGAGGGACATGGCAGGAGCAGTTAGGTGCAAGGCATTGACGGCACAGCCAGGGAGTAGGCTGGAGTAGGAGTGCCAGATTTGAGGTGCATTCTAAATTTTTTTGACCGCGATTTCTCATGGCAACACACCGCAGGATGTCACAGAGGATTAGGACTTGAAACAGTGAGTCAGCTATAGAGACAGATGAACTCTAAAGGATAAAGACCATGTATTCATGCAAATTTCACTCAGTAAATAATGGAGAAGAGATACAGAATATATATGGAATGCAAGTCAAAAGGGACACTGTCAACCCCTTTAGGCCTCAGAGTGTTCCTAGTTTAAAACATAATTGTTCACATTCTATAGAGACTGTTGATGCACCTAGTAGTTTGATTCAGATCCCTTTTCGTTTAAAATGTGAAAAACTGACCACCCACCATACTGATGTTACCACACCAAAACAGGTTTGTTTACGTTCCTTGACCAACTCCCACTGCATCTTTCCTGGAATCAGGAACACTCCCAACACAATCTAGACGCTCATTATGCACTGGCATAGCACAGACTGTTCTGTCATGAGTGGCTGCACTGTTTGAGGGTGTTTCTAATTATCAGGAAGTGTGCACTAGGAGTAGTTCAGTGATCTGAAGCAAAACAAAGCTGGGCATAGCTATACATTACCATGCAATTTGGTTCTTATAAGCAAGGAGGCAGATTGAAATTCATTTCTGTTGCTGGTTGTTTTGAGAAAAAGCAACCATAAAATGTTTTTTTTTTTTAACCTAAAAACAATGATGCAAAAAAGGTTTACAGTGCCCCTTGAATTGTACCCGATTATGTGTTTCAGTTTTCTTTGTGGTGTCGGTAGCTCTTTAAACCGACCAACCAAACCATCAACTCTCCCTCCCACTGTGGCATCTGGGATGACTGCACAAGACCTGCAATTTTGTTTTGACAACATCTCGGAATTCAGAACTTGCATTAGAAACCCCCAGATCCGTTCTGGACAAGGTTAGAATTCTAGATAGGTGAAGGAATTTCACGACTACCCTGGGAAATTAGGGACAAGTAGTCGCAACAACCCAAACGTGGTTAAATCCGATGCTCATTCCAGGCAGCTGTTGGGAGGACGAACTACACCCAGCCCTTCTAACTGGACTGTTATCCCATCTCATCAATATCCCTTTAAAATATTAATCTCTGGATGTCCCTTCCAACCACTTCAGTAACAACCCGGCCCATTTGATACTGTGGAGGAGGAGTGCAAAAGGGTCCCAGTTTGGCCTTACCTGAGTTGGTACTGTCTGGAAATGAGAGGACTAGACTGGAGACTTCTACAGAGCGAAAAGGTGGAAGTCCAGTTTGGGTCTGGGTCTCTCCTCTTGTCTGTCCCCCTCACGCTGAGAAGTAAATGATGAATAAGGGCACTGTCCCAACACCTACAATGGCCAACCGCTAACTTCTGCTTTATACGTAGCTAGGACCTGGGGGCTACAGACGGTAAAGAAGAGATTACTAGGTGCAAGACAATACTACATCGCAGCCAGCTGGACGGTTACTGCACTTCACTTGCTTCCCCTTTGATGTAATAGCTTCACCCACGTGTTGCATTTCCCCAGGGCTCCGCTAACAGTTACATGCTATTATAAACGTGCATAGTCTAAAAACGTTTCCTGGCAGTGCTTCCTGATCGCTGACTGCAAATCCTCACCCTGTCGGTAAATGCTGCCTTGCTGAAGGCTAATGTTCTGCGCTAAGCAACGATGTTATGATTTTAGGCTCAGTGACAAAGCTTGTACTTTGATGCCGGTCCCTGCGCTAGTGAGTTACACATCCCACCCTTTGCACCTGTTGATTTCCCCAGTGAGGTGCGGGAGAACAGACAGCTAATTAGAGAAAGCCTCTTCTCCCCCTGTGGAAATTTTAACCAGTAAGAAAGAGCATATCATTCATCTGTCCCTGATCTTCAGGGTCGTGCCTGATTTTGTTTCAAAATTTACCTGTGTCCCTCTTAAAATTTGTGTTTCCATGACTGAAAAGTAGGGATTGTAACAATATCAAACATTAGAATTACATGCTTGTTCTTGTTCAGAAAATGTGTTTTACACTAAGCTCCTTGTTCTGTCTGAGTAGACACCACCAATTTGTATTTATTTATTTTTTATTTAAAGAAGTAATTAGAATTACAGCCCTTAGAGTCAGGGACTCATTTACAAAGGCTCCTCGTCAGGAAGACAAATACATTAATAGCAAGCAACAGAAAACAAAGTAAATGAGCTCAAATAAAAGCAAACGGTCAAAATTAAAGGCTAGTTAGAAAGGCCCCATGTCAAGGTAAATTAGCAATAATAAACAGACA
Organism: Neoceratodus forsteri; assembly: GCA_016271365.2. NCBI lineage: Eukaryota > Metazoa > Chordata > Ceratodontiformes > Ceratodontidae > Neoceratodus > Neoceratodus forsteri. The sequence continues at coordinate 362,423,548 of CM057449.1, read as the reverse complement.
TAAACAATAATGTGGGCTATAATGAGTCAAATGAAGGGCAGAGTCAAAAATAGGCAGACTGAGAAGAGGAAAGGCGGGAGAAAACTCAGGGCAGTCACAGCGGCGGGAGGAGAGGAGGTGGTTCTTGAGAGCAATTTTAAAGGCCCCAATCTTGGTAGGGAGGTGATAGCAACAGGCAGGGAATTGTACCAGGACAGGGCACTGTAACAGAATGACCTCTCTGTACAAGGGAGGTCCTAACTCTGGGGCCTGCAAAGGGAGCGGACAGTGCTGCTGGTAGAGAGGAGGGGTAGATAGGATTATATTATTATTATAATAGAAGTCAGACCAGGGGAGTCAGACCTGCAGTGATTTTTGGTCAAGAGGCAAGACTGATAGATGCCTTTCCTCCAGATTAAGGAAGTTAGAGAGGGAATACAGTGTGCAAGTATTTAAGATGTGTCCCTGATGTTTGTCCTTGGTCCGTGATTTCTTTAAGCCTTGTCCTCATTTATGAGTAGTAGTAATAGCAAAAATTTTATTCTGAAACACATTGGAAAGGGATAACCCAGTTTAGCCGTTCATGAGGCAGGAGGTTGAGAGGTATGAAAAGAGTATATTTATTATATTCATTCATTTATGAGGCAACAGGTTGAGAAGTATGAGAAGAGTTCATTTATGAGGCAGGAGCTTGAGAAGTATGAGAAGAGTTATTTATATACTCATTTATTTAAATTCATGCACAGGTCAAGACAGCTATTGACCAATCAGATCACTAGATTTTTCTTGCCTATTTTATATAAAGTAAACTTGTCAGCAGAAAAAGACCACTTGGACCACCCAGTCTGCCCAGATGGTCACTTGTATCTGTGTCCGCAGACCCTAACTGGTCTCCGGGGACCCTCCCTCCTCCCTACCTATTTACTAATATTCTCCTATGACTATCCCAGATATCCTTGATGCCCCCTACTGTTTTTGCCTCCACCACTTACGCTGGTAGTCTATTCAAGGTGTCTACCACTCTTTTAGTGGAGTAGTAACATAGAAACATAGAATTTGACGGCAGATAAGGACCGCTTGGCCCACCTAGTCTGCCTGTTTTCCTACCTAACAGATAAGCTGCAGATCCTAGTTAACCAACAGCTTACTTCCTCCTACCCCCCACTAGGACTGCCTTATGTCTGTCCCATGCATTCTTGAATTCCCCCACTGTTCTTGAATCCACAGCCCTCTCTGTGAAAAAATACTTCCTAAACATTACCTCTGAGCCATCCCCATCTGTCTTCAAATTGTGCCTCTTGTTCTTGCACTATTCTTTTCTGAAAGATGCCAGCCTCTTGGACTTTGTTGATTCCCTTCAGGTACTTAAAAGTTTCTATCATGTCCCCTCTCTCCTTCCTTTCCTCAAGGGTATACATATTAAACTCCTTTAGTCTTTCTTCGTATCTCTTCTGGTGCAGACCCTGCACCATTTTGGTTGCCCTCCTCTGGACAGCCTCCACTCTATGTTTTTGCGGAGATGGGGTCTCCAGGACTGCGCACAGTATTCCAGATAGGGTCTCACCAACTGTCTGCACAGAGGGATAACAACTTCCTGTTTTCTACTATTGATGCCTCTCCCTATGCATCCCAATATCCCACACAGCCTCCTTACTGCCTTCTCACATTGCTTGCCTACCTTAGGTCATCTGATATGACTACCCCAGGTGCCGTCTCCATTTTGTTATTGTTAGTACCACCTCCCATTGTGTACTCTTCCCTGGGTTTTGTTCCCAGGTGCATTACTTTGAACTTCTTTATACTGAATCTAAGCTACCATACACTTTGACCATTCCTCCAACCTGCCAAGTCCCTTCTCATTATTTCCACCCTGCCCACATGTATCAACCCTGTTGCAGCTCTTTGTGTCATCTGCAAAGAGGCATACTTTTCCTTCCAGCCCCTCTGCAATGTTGCCTATAAAGACATTAAAGAAGACTGGTCCTGGTACTGAACCCTGTGGTACCCCGCTAGTAACCCCCTTTCCTCGGAGTGGACTCCATTTAGTATTACCCTCTGTGTCCTGTTGTCCAGCCAATATTTTACCCAGGTTACCACCCTGGGACCCACTCCCAGGCTGGCTAACTGTTTATTAATCTTTTGTGGGACTGTGTCAATGCCTTGCTAAAGTCTAGGCAGGCCACATCCAAAGCCCTCCCTGGTCTACTTCTTTGGTCACCCAGTCAAAGAAATTTATTAGATTGGTCTGACGTGACCTTCCTGCTGTGAATCCATGCTGCCTTGGGTCCCTGCCCCACTGACCCCTAGGTACTCAACAAATATTTCTTTCAGAAGTGATTCCATCATTTCTCACCACTGAGGTCAAACTAAGAGGTCTGTAGTTTCCTGCCTCTGCCTTGCTCCTGCTTTTGTGGAGTGGAATAGCGTCCACGTTCCTCCAGTCCTCAGGTACCACACCATTTCTACCATGATTTGTTAAAAGGGTAGTCAGTGGTGTCACTAGTTCTCCCTTAGTTCTTTTAGAATTCTGGGGTGTATTCCGTCAGGCCCCATTGCTTGGTCCACCTTGGCCTGGATATTCAAGGGTTGACATGGCGCAACAGGGTTGCATATTACCCTAATGCACCCCAGCGCCGATATTCAAAGGGCAAGTTGCAATGCACAACTCCGTATACACTGGGTGAATGGGTAATGTGGCGCGGCATAAGTGCGGGGGCATGCCCATGCATATGCGCACATCTTGATATTCAGCCCGGGATTGCGGTGCATTTGCTGCCAACTCTGCCTTGTGCCGCTGGGTGTGCAAGATGTGCCTGGCAAAACCAGGAACAAATCCTGGTATACACACAGGCGAGCTGCCATATTGCAGGGCGCAACACAGCAGCTGCCAGACGTGGGTGGCCACCCGCCCACCCAGAACACTGCCCACAAGCTCTCTGCCCTGGGAGCGTGTGCTCCCCACCCGTTGCCGCTCGCGAGCATATGTATCAAAAGCCTCCCTGGTGGTCAGTGGAACCCCCATCGCCCGATCATGGAGAATAGCAACAGAAACCCCAGGTTCAGTGGCACCCCTCCACACCGCCTCACGACTCACCACCCCGCTTTCATCGGCAGGCAGCAGCACCCACCCGCAGCCGTCAACACACCTAACGACGATAGCGAGGCACCGGTTCAATATTGTCCACTGTATGGACCAATGGGCATGCAGACCACATTGCACACAGGCTCAATCGTGAATGAACGCGCTCATCTCACATTGTCGGGCCTGTGTAGTGTACAATATGGTTTGCACGCCCATTGGTCCACGAGGGACCAATAGGTGTACAGACCGATTGTACTCTGTCATTCGGCGGCGGGTGCGGTGGGCATGCGGGCAGGTGCTGCCACCGGCCGATGAGAGGAGGGTGCTGGGTGGCGGGGACCCCAGTGGGCGGTGGGGGGTACCACTGGACCATCAGGGTTTCTATTGCTATTGCCGCCACGATCAGGTGATGGGAACCACCAGGAACTTTTTAAACTTATGCCCGCGATCAGGTGATGGGGGGGTTCACTGGACCACCAGGAGTGTCTCTTAAACTTATGCCCGCGATCGGGCGATGGGAGAGGATTCCACTGGACCACCAGGGAGTCTAATTTTACTTATGCCCACGATCGGGCGTACGGGAGTGGGGACTGCCATAAGACTGCAGGGTGTCAGTCCCTGACAGCTGCAGCCTGGCAGGGCACCAGGCGCAAGTCACCAGGGATTGGCGCACCGCATGCAAATGGTGCCATAATGACATGCAAATGGCCCGATTTGCACCTTGCTTGCTTAATGGCCTCATTTGTATGCCCAGTGCTGAATATCGCGGGTGATGCGCTTGGTGCAACTGCACTGCGTGGCTCATCCCCTGCTCCCATTCTGCCGCTTGCGCTGGCGCGGTGCCACTGGGTCGCATCGGCGCTCAGTACCATATTCAATGGTGCTGAGCCATGGCGCAGCACCGTTGAATATCGCCTGGTCCATGCCCTGGCGCCACCCAGTTGTGCTGCGCCCCAGGCTTGCACCCTTGCGCTCATGAGTCTGAATATCCAGCCTCTTGAGTTTTAGGAGTTCTTTCAGGACCCTTTCTTCTGTGAATGGACTGATATGACCCCTATCCAGAATGTTTCTATTGTTTGGTTCAGGTACTTCCCTCCTCTTTTTTGTGAATACTGAGCACAAGTATTCATTCAGGATCTCTGCATTTTCACTGTCACCCTCTGCCCACCTCCCTCCCTTTAATGAGCCTCATTATCCCTCCTTGATCTTTTTTTGCTCTCTACTGTACCTATAAAAGGTTTTCATCACCCTTCTTTACCAAGTTGGCCATCTTTTCCTCTGTTTGAGCCTTTGCTCTTCTGACTGCCTTCCCTGCTTCCTTCTGCTTTAACTGATACAGCTTCCTGTCCTGCTCCCTCTGTGATTCCTTATATTTCCCGAATGCTTTTTTTCCCTAACCTTCCCCACCATCTCTTTTGAGAACCATAGTGTTTTTTTCCTTTACTTTATTTTATTTGTTTCACACAAAGACTTGTTGCCTCTGTGATGGCAGTTTTGATTTTCCCCCATTGTTCTTCCACCCCTCCTTCCTGCCCATGTACTAATGCATTCGTTATGCACTGTCCCATTTTGCCAAAGTCAGCCCTCCTAAACTCCAGTACACTCGCTTTTGTATGGCTTGACTCTACGGCTGTGTTTATCGTGAACCACACTGTTTGGTGGTCGCTTGCTGCCAGATGGATACCCACTTCTAAATCTGAGATCTTCTCTTTGTTCCCGTTTGAGAGTACTGGGTCTAAGATTGCTCCCCCCAAGTGGGTTCCAACACTAGCTGTCTGAGGCATGCCCCCTATAGGGCATCAAGAAGGACCCTGTTCTTGGATGTGGATGCAACAAATGTGCTCCAGTTAACATTTGGCATATTAGGTCCCCAGCAATAATATCTCCTATTTCTACCATTTTAAGGATGCCTTCTATCGTTACCTGGTCCCTTTCTCCCTGAGATGGGGTCTGTAAACAACACCCGTATGGATTGTGGTGCCATTTCCTGTCTCTAAAGTGACTCACGGTGCCTTCTCTCATTCCTGTTTACCCTTCAGTTCCATTGCTTTGATCCTTTCCCTTATGGAGAACTATTCCTCCTCCACTTTACCCTCCATGTCCCTCCTGTAGATTGTGTGCCCTGGTATGTTGACATCTCAGACATGGTTCTCTGTGTACCATGTTTCTGTGACTGCCACAATGTCCAGCCATCCCTCTTCCATCAAGGCCACTAGTTCAGGAAGCTTGTTACCCAGACTATGGGTATTGGTTCTCATCACCCTCCATTTTTTGATGGCCTTACCCCTTTTAGCCTCATCCCTGCCCTTACTGCCTTTGCCTTTTTCTCCATTGACCCCTGTCCTGCTTCCCATCGACTTCTTTACCTTGGTGTTTACTGCGCTAACTACCATGTTTTGTGGGGGGGGGGCTGGGAATTCCCTGCTCCTTTTCAGTGCTTCCCCCTTGGCTAGTTTAAAAGCTTTCCTATAAATTATTTAAACCTATCACCTAAGACCCTGGTTCGCCTCCTGGACAGATGCAGACCATTGTGCCAGTATAGGCCTGTGTCCCTCCAGGTGGACCCCCAGTTCCCAATGAAGCCCAAAATGTGCTCTGCACCAGTTTTTCAACCATTCCTTGAATCCCATGGTGCAGAGTACCCTAGCCTCATTCATGCCATAGACAGTCAGCACCTCCGAGAAGATTACTGTGCATTCTACTTGTCTCAAGGCACCTTCCTAACTCCACAAACTCATTCTGTACTGCTCTGATTCCATTCCTCATCTAGGTCATTTGTCCCTAGTGGACAATGACATCCAGCTCTCTTCCCATGTAGCTGCTTCTCAGATCCTGAGGATTCGCTTCCTGTCCCTCCAAGCCATGGCACTGGGCAGGCACCTTACCCTCCTCCCCTCCCTAGTTCTACCCCCTAACAATTGAGTCCCCCACCAGGAACTGTTTCCTTCCCCTGTGGGGTCCCATGCCACCTTCCTTTGGGTCTCCCTTGTGCAGGTTCCCAGCATCATCCTTGGTCTCCACTGCATGTGCCTCCATAGAGGAACCACGCTCTGTCAGAATGGCATATGAATTGTGGAGAGGTTCAACTGGAAGGATGCACCTCTGTTCCACCACCCTCACCCTCTCTGAGCCCACTGTGGTCCAACCAACCTTTTTTCTTTGCAACCTCTAAGGCTGTGGTGACAGCTTTGGTGGTTCCTGGGTGGGGGAGGAGGTTTCCCTTTTTCTTGCCAGTTCAGCCTGGAGACAGGCAACCTCCTCCCTCAGAGCAGAGATGTGCCTGCAAATAGGGCAGCATCACAGCCTCCAGAATGTCTCTCGGAAGACTGCCACCCCACGGCCAGTGTATTGCACTACTCCCCACTTGTCTCTCACCCTTCCTGTTTTTTTTTGTCTTTTTTGTTAGTGTGTGGGTTTGTTTACCCCCTATGCACCTCCATGCCCTGGTTTCTGTGCTGCCTATGGGGCACAGAAATCAAGGGATGAGTACAAAATGGGAGGGTGGTACTGATGACCACCAAGCAGCAAAGAGACCTGAGGTGATCATATCGGATGACCTAATGGTGTCCAGGCAGTGTGACAAGGCAGTTGGGAGGGCAAGTAGGATGCTGGGGTGCAGGGAGGGGTATCACCAGCAGAAAGATGGAGGTGGTGTTACATCTGTATAGATCAATGGTAAGACCCACCTAGAGTACTGTGTCCAGTTCTAAAGACCACATCTCAGAAAGGACATAGAGTGAAAGCGGTACAGAGGGGGCACCTAAAATGGTGTAGGGTCTGCATTAGAAGCTGTACAAGGAGAGATTAAAGGACCTTAATAGAGGCAAGTGGCCAGCAACTGAGCAGGAAAGATGTGTGCAGCTTGACCTCTGTGTCTAAGGCTGCTAAGCTCAAACTAGTATTAACAAGAATTGCATTTTTTGTCTTTTAAATTGATCCATTCACTGTTAGAAGTGCTTAGAATGGAATAATCATTTCATTTGGTAATGGGATGTCTAAAGGGAGCAGGGAAAATGGATTCTGCTAGCGAGACTACAGGGCCTGTGAATCCTCTGGCTGGAACTCAGTCTCTGGGGAAAGACATTGACAACTCTAATAGTGCATCTTTACAAAGAGCTATCACATGCTAAAACAAACAATACAAGAATTGGATAACAAAATATGGATCTGCAGAACCATAAAACTGTGGTGCTCGAACAACGTATGGATATTATGGCAAGCTCCATTGAGGAACATGGCCGTGTGGCAGGGAAAGTCCTTGCTGCTAGTGCGACAATCATCAAGGAACAAACTGTGGTCCAGAACCACACTGAGCAACTCGAAAACATGGCTTGGTCAGCTAATATGCTCTCTTGGGTATTCCAGAAGGGGCGAAGGGGGGGACTTGTCAACCTATTTGGAGAGACGGTACCCCGGAACTGTTGGACTTGGATATGCAATCCCCATTGTCAAAGCCTTTAGAATCACTCTTCGGAGAGCCACAAATAACTCTGAGGGGCCAAGAACAGTCCTCCTAACTAAGACTACTTCAGTGCTTCAGGACCAAATCCTAAAGGCTGCCAGAGTAGCTTCACCAGTCCTAAATGGAGAACATAAGATACTTTCCTTTGCTGACTACTCCTATGCCATGAGACAGAGGTGTAAAGCCTTTGAAGGGGTAGTGCATCAGTTGAAAGCTGCCAGAACTGTATAAAGACTCTCCTTCACTGCACAATTGCAGTTTACTTATTTAGATTTATTTATTTATTGAATTTTGTTGACCCAGTAAGTCCACTGGGCTTAGAAGTCCCTTTTTCAGGGGCGACCGGTGGGGGAGGGAGGGATACAGATGGTAAGCAACTGAAATATAACCAGATTAAGCTGTTGCAGGTATTTTTAGTGAATGAGGGAAATTTGGCCAGGACACCGGGGAAATTCCCCTACTCTTTTAGTAGGGGGGAGAGGTCCTTTCTGTCTTGGGATTAGATTTGAGTTCTAGTTCTAAATTAGACAGCCTGTTTGGATATGTATGACTGTAATACTTATTTGCTTTTGTTATGATTTGTACTTTTCTGTGAGGCAACACTGTTCTGTAATGTTTTGATTTTGTTATTCTAATAAAAATTCCCCTACTGTCCTGTAGGGGAACCTTTGTCATCCCGGTTCTTGACCAAGATGGCGACCACAGAAGTGTTGGAGGAGATGATGGATGCCACTGAAGCAAGAGAAAAGGTCTCTTCCCCTGCTTCTTCTCGATCAGAGACCATGTTGAATGCTGCTATTTCTACAGATCAAGTTAGTGCTTCTCTACAGGCTCCAGACCCTTTACTATGGATGCTCCGTTTGCTTCAATAAACAACAACCAGAACTGGTGAGTGACTCCTTGCCTCTTAATGAAGCTAGCGCTGGCGCTTCTGAGATTCAATCACTCGATGCAGCTACAGGCTGAAGATGAGCGTTATGCACTCTGCCATCAAGAATTGCAAAATGCTTTGAAGTCTGCTCAGTTACAAGCATCTGAAAGTCAGGAACCTTTCCATTTATCCAGTAAAAGGACACTTCCATTTTGCAGCTCCCTGCTATGGTTGAGAACCCTACTTGTGCTAGAGCGGGTTCTCCTTGGTGTGGAAAGTCAGCGACACCTGTGCAAGTTGCTTGTGAGCCTGTTAATACTGTGTCTGCTATGGAGGGAGCGCTGGGAATGGCATTAACAGATTGTGTATCTGGCCTAAGATGCTCCCCCGATGAACCTCTCACTCGATCAGATAAGGAAATTTCTACTGTCCTTCTCGACACGGGATGGCTGAAGTCTGAAACGGGTCTATGGGTGTCCGGTCCTACTCTGATTGCTACTTCCCCAGCTTCTCATCGGATCACCGTCCAACCTACTGATTTCCCTGTGACTTCCACCTCTACTTTGCCACAACCAGATCAGGACATGTCAGGAGCTCCTTCCCCATTACATCTATCTTCAGACTTACAACTTACTGGTAACCCAGTTCTTGCTCTGGACTCTAATGAACTACCACAGCCTGCTTTGTCTACACTCTCTACATCAGCTGCACTGAGGGGGCCCTAAGTACTGCTGAACCAGATTAGAAAGACTACTCAGTGACCTTATGCTTCCTTTTCATCAGTCTATATTTCCTGCTAAGCTCATAATGCTATTCTTCTTTGTATAAAGGGGTATGTGATTTTCCAGATAGGGTTTTGTACTAAAACTTCATTGAAGGTTCAATGAAATTCTTTGCTAATGAAATTTACTTACCTTATTCATGTGTCTGGGGAGACCACTTTTGATATTAGTTTCAAGCTGAATGCTGGTTACAGAGGTTTTGGGTACAATTTAACATTTTGAAAAATACTGCTTTATGGGACCCCTTTGAAGCTATCCTCTTATTAAACCTGCATATAAAAATATTACGGTTCTAGAAATGAGGGGTAAGTGTCACAGATTTGATTTATTGGTTGAAACAACGTTGTTCGGTTCTGGGCTCCCCTGAGGCAATATTTGACACTGAACATATCTGGACTGGGGGGTGGAAGGCAAAGGTTATGCTTCATGTTACTGACACTGGCTTGAGTCACCTTCCTAATTGTTTTTTTTTTAGGAAGGGATAGGGTGTATTATTCAATGCGGGTCAGCCGAAGGCATGCTTTAAGTGTGGCTCCTGCACTCACTTAAGTAGCCTTTGTGACCAGGTGAAGTGCAACCTATGTCAAGAACTGGGTCACACTAGCGGGAATTGTCTAAATGAGCCTAAGCGTAACCTGTGTGACTCTGTGGGACATACGTATCAGTGTTGTACCTGGACAGCTCATAACCAATCCAACTCCTCGGATGATGATGAACAGCGGCTGCTGATAGCTATTGCTCAAAGGGATTCTTTTCCCACCTCCCCTGGATGGCCTGATGTTACTACTGTGCCCCCCGTTGCTGTTCTCGGTTCACCTGCCTTACTGAAGGTAGTGGATCCTTCCTCCCTCCCCACCTCCAATAGATTGTGTTGATACTTCCCTTTGAGGAGATGGTAATGGGAGAGACTCCTTCTTCGGTCATGCCCCCAGAGTTAGCATGCAATCCTCCAGAAGGTCCCAGGTAGCTGAACAATCAGCCCCTAAAATGTCTAAGACTTGGATTTACCTTTAAGTAATAGGCAAGGCCTTCAGTCCTCTGACCTTTCAGATGCTGATTCGGAGGGTTGTTCCCTGTAGTCTTCGTGAGGTTGACCCCTCTTCTGAATCTGAAGTTCATCATCCACCTCTGGCCCAGCAACGAGATCTCAAAGGACACAGAAAAGCCCCTCGACTGGTTTTTGATTTTAGCTTTCCTCTCTTCTGCCAATATGTTTTCCCTGACATTGGGAACGTTGAATGTGAGCATTAAGAGTCACAGAAAAAGCGCTTTGGCCTTATCTTATTTCCCAACCAGTTCTTTGCAAATAATTTTCTTACAAGATACCAGATTGCACACTATTTTGAATTGGGACTTGCTACTAAACTTTGGCATGCTGGTCCCTCATGTTGGCCCATGGGTGGGGATTTTATTTCGGCCAGACTTGAATGTGCATTTACTTAAATTAATTGATTTAATACCTGGGCGTGTTCTGGTATTAGACGCTAAAATGAATAACCTTTATATTAGGTTTGTTAATGTTTATGCATCCCAAACTAAGGCTGATAGACCCTCCTTATTTAAGGATATCCAACCTTATTTACTATCTTCTCAGGCTGTGATTCTGGGAGGGTATTTCAGTTGTGGACTTGATAAACAAGATGGGGTGTGAGGTCTACTACTACTAAGGTTTTTTGTGATATGTCTACTTTGAGATCTGTGATTTCAACATCTAATTTAAAAGATGCTTATCTATCTACTCATCGGACTGTACATCCAACCTTTCAAAAGGTCAGTTGGCCACTAGGATTGTTTTTCTTTATTACTGCATCTTTACCTGTTTCCGCAATACAGGTTATAGAGATAGAATTTTCTGACCATAAATTATTGCACTTAAGTCTGGGGTTCGAAGTGGCATTTTCACAGGGTCCGGGCTATTGGAAATGTAATTCTTCTCTTCTGTCCCAGGTTTCTTTAGTGCAGAATCTCCAGTACTTTGTGGCATATAAATGCTCTGTTTTGGAAATGTTTGACTCTCCTGCCCTCTGGTGGGAAGATGTCAAATTGGATTTGTGCCGAATGTTGCAATTGGAAAGTAAAAGGCTTCATACTACTACCTATTTCCAGTACCTTGGTCAACGAAAGCACCTACAAAAACTGCAGTCCCTAGCTAGAACTACTTCTCATGATTTCAGGGCTCAAATTCAATTGTTGTAACAGGATATGCAGGCTTTTCATTTGAGACACTCTGGCAGTTTAAAGAAACATCAAATCTTTGGCATTCAGGGGAACGCGGAGGTGATCAGTCCTTATTTACATTGTCAAAATAATGTTAAACATAAAGTAATGGACTGTTTCATGGATTTAGACGGGTGTGAATATACTGATAAACAAAACATCCTCAGAATCGTACCCCAGCATACAACTTCTCTTTTCTCACAACATACTCACTCCTATGATACTACTGATACATTGTTGTCTGCTTCTCATATTCCTGTTTGCCTGCCATATTTGTGACTGAACTAATGACATTTCTGCTTCTGAAGTTGTGCAGGCTATAAAATATTTACACAACAATAAAGTTCCGGGATTGGATGGGTTCACTCCTGACTTATATAAAATGCTTGGACCACTGATTTCTAGAGAATTGGTGGTGGTGTTTTCCTTTTTATTGAATACTGCTTGTCTGTTCCATTGAAATGACTCAGGGCTTATTGGTTTTCTTTTATAAAAAAGGAGATAAAACTGGTCTTACTAACTGGAGACCCATTAGTCTTCTCAATACTGATTTCAAAATTATCGCTAAAATTTTACATACCAGGTTGTTGCAAGTGGCCATACATCTCATATCCCCTAGTCAAACCTGTTCTATTCCTGGGAGGCGTATGAGTGGCCATCTTATTCTCCTACGTGAACTCCTTGAAAGAGACAATGCTGAGGGTTTTTCCAGGTTTCTTCTGTCTTTGGATCAGAAGCAAGTCTTTGACACTGTAGAATATAGCTATCTATGGGATGTGCTTGCTCGGTATGGTGTGCCAGCATCTTTTCTTTTCTGGTTACGATCCATATATGCTGTGGCTATTGTGTCCCCTGTTATTAATGGCTGGTGGGGCCAATGATTCCAGTAAAATGAGAGATTAGACAAGGTTACTCTCCTCTGTGTTCTTAGTATTGATCCGCTTTTGCGGGCTTTGAATTCTACCCCATCACTAACATATATCCATGTGGACACTTATGCTGTTCCTTATATAGCTTTAGCCTATGCAGATGACCTTACTATATTGGTTGGTGACGTAGCATCTGCAACACAAGTGATGGATATCTATCGATCCTTTGGATCCTTATCAGGGACTTCTCTCAACATGCTGAAGTGTGTGGGTAGACAATTTGGTCAGCCCCTGCTTCCCCTGGATTCAGTTGCTGGGGTTACCTTGTCTAGCACACCTATTACTATATTGGGTATAATATTTGGTTACCAGGACCTGGACATTTTAAATTGGAGTTCTAAACTTTCCCAGGCCCTGCAGATGGTAAAGGCATGGAACACGTGGCATATGGGAAAATTGAAAAGGGTCCATCTTGTTAAAACATTTCTTTTGCCTCTTTTTACACATATTTGTTGGTTATTTCCTCCCCCTCAAATGTTGGAAGCTTCCTTATACAGCATTTTTTTTCAGGCTGTATGGGGCAGCAGGCTGAATCCTCTGAAGAGGAATATGTTGTATCTACCTAAACCTCAGGGTGGTTTGGGAATGGTGAATCCTGTGTTTCTTTGTAATGCGTTATATATTATTGTTAACCTAAGACCAGTATTGACTCATGTTCACAGGTCTTGGATCTCTTTATATGTCCTTACTTGTAGTCCTTGGTTCCCTCAATGGGAAGCTGCCTCACTTAGAGTACTCAGGTATTCTAATATCTGTCCTCCATACATAAGGGACGTGTTTGTCAAGCTTAAGAGTTGGCAATTAACTGTTGCTATGGTACGAGGCCAACACAGAAAGCTTCTTTATAAACAAATAATTTCCACTAAGTTTAGGGAGCTGAATTCTTTCTCCAGTTGTCCAAATAATTTGACACAGGTTCTGCTGGACTTTTTAAACAACCCTAGGATCCCTGAGAAAATGTAGGACATTCACTGGCTCTGTCGTCATAATTGATGGAATGTTAAGGAACATCAGAAACACAAACAGTTTTCAGAACGACTTTGTTCTAGACCCCACTGTATTCAGCAACTAGAGACAACGGCCCAGATATTCAAAAGGGTTGCGCCATGCGCAACAGGGTTGCGCATGCGCAAGTTCTACATTGCGCCATTCTGCGATATTCAGCAGTAGGCAGTTCGCCACTGACAACAGGTTGCGCAACAGCGCATGCAAATGAATGCATGCTCAACAGGAGGGGAGGAACCATGCATAAACTGTGCAACCCGATATTCAGTCGGGTTGTGCAGAGTTGCGCATGCCAACCCCAACCTGTGCCTGCACAACCTTGAGCCAAAGGATCGCTGAGGGCCACCCACAGGTGAGCTGCTGTATTGCAGGGCACAACACAGCAGCTGCCACCCCTGCCTGGCCCCAACTCAGTCCCTGTGCCCCCACCAGCCCGATTGCGGGCAGAACGAAAACAGCCCCACACCCGGGCGGCGGCAGACCGGGCTTCTTCTGCCGCCCGCCGACTGACAGCCTGCAGGGCTGCACGCCCATTGGTGCAGACACAGCTAATGGGCGCGGTAGTTTATATTGTATGATGATAGTTCAGATTTGTGAATGAACATCATTCACAAATCTGGACTGTCATATGCGATAGTTGCACGCCCATTGGCTGTAGCCTGCACCACTGGCGGCAGCCCTACCGGACAGTCAGTCGGGCGGGCGGACGGCAGGCGGTGGATGCTGCCGCCCACCGCTGCTGGGGGAGCGGGTGAGGGGCTTCGTGGGTGGGTGGGGTGGACATCAGACACCAGGGAGATGTTTGGGGGTTGTAACTTGACATTCTGCCCGCGATCGGGTATTACGGTCCACTGACCACCAGGGAGATGTTCCGGTTGGTGGGGGCTTTTACATCTCTGCCCGCGATCGGGCACTGGGAGGGGTTGTTTCAACGCCTGCCCACGATCGGGCATCGGAGATGTGTGGGGGGTTCATGATACTTTCTGCCCGGATTGACTTCGGAGCTGTGTGTGGGGGGAATGTATACAGATACTGCCGCGATCGGGCTGCAGGTGCGCCGGTCCTCGACAGCTGCTGCCTGGCAGGGCGGCCAGGCACAAGTCCTTGGGGATCGGTGCACCTACATGCTAATGGCATGCAAACAAATAGAATAGATGCAAATGGCCCCCTCTGCACCTTGCATAAATTATGTCCCCATTTGCATGTCACCTTTTGAATATCGTGAATTTGGCGATGGCGCAATGGTACTTGCACCACCGCAAGGTTTAATGCTCAACTCTGGCAACTTGCGGTGGGCGCAAGTTCCACTACGCGTGAGGGCTGGGGGTGATATTCAAAGGGAGTTTGCTCAATAGCGCACTCGCTTGAATATCGCCCGCCACACCCCCTGCAACTATTTTGAGTAGCGAGGGCTTTGCGCCTCAGAATGGCGCAGTTTGAATATCTGGGCCAACATATTTAGTTTTTTCACGCTCCTATGTATCGAGTTTTTGGTCCATACTGGCTACTCTGTGGAATATGCCTCCTTTTCGAACTATATCCCTGGATGTTTTATTGTATGGCTCCTTTGATTCTTCTTGGCAGACTTGGGATACGTCCACATTGCAGGTCATCCTAACAGTGTTGAAATGGTATATATGGAATTCCCACTGTTGGTTTACCCTGCAACAGAAATCAGTACCTCTTTCTGACCTTGTGTAAAAAATAAACTGGGAACTTAAGCTCATTTATAGAAAGGAAGTGAATGACTGTACAGCTAACTGGGTATTCTACTCCTGGAGGAATCTTCCCTGGGTCACTGACTGTGATGTACCTGTTACATGACCTCTATGATGTATTTCTCAGTTGTTTTGCTTTTGGTTTTTTTGAGTCTTCCTGCTTACCCATTTGTGATTATTGCACAGGTTTTGTTTCTTGTTATTCTTTTGTTTGCCTGTTTTTCACATTATTATTTTTTTGATTGTACTAACTTTTATTTTCATGTACTGTATTATCTTGTGTGATTTTCAGTAAACATTAAATTCCCCTACTCCTTTCAATGCCATGAGATCTTTAACATCCACCTGAACTACCACCAATCCAGGAACTGTCAGTATTGGGATAGTAACACAAGTGCCAGATGTGGGAATTGAACCCACAGCCCTCTGATCTCCCAGCCTCAGAAGCAAGTGTGCTACCTACTGAGCCAC
Source organism: Neoceratodus forsteri (assembly GCA_016271365.2). Taxonomy (NCBI): domain Eukaryota; kingdom Metazoa; phylum Chordata; order Ceratodontiformes; family Ceratodontidae; genus Neoceratodus; species Neoceratodus forsteri. The sequence goes on along the minus strand of CM057449.1, from coordinate 362,408,032 downwards.
TGACACTGCCTCCTGTCTTTAAGTGTTAAGTTAAGCAATGGAGTGTGCTAACTCTCTAACTTGCTGCTGCTCTCCCTAATAACTTAGACATGCAGATATTTTGTTAGATCATTGTGATGGAGGGATGTTGGGAGTCAAGAGTTATTATAGTGCATTGTGCCTGTGATGTGAGTAGAAAACTGCGCTCGGTTTTCAGTTTCTCTAAAACACTGTGATCCAATGGTGATCTCTATGTCTATAATGGTGCAGGATCTCTTTAATTAAACTGTTTGTTTGCTTGGGCATGGTGGCTAAGATGGCTCTGGTGGATCTCTGATGCATCAACTGCAAGGCCTGAGCAACACGATGGTTTTGCTGTTGCGCTGGAGCTCCGACTATTTGGAATGGCTGGTGCAAATGTAGCTACTCCATGTCAGGCTATTTTATTAGGTAACCTATCCTGCATCTCTGCTCTCATGCTCCACATCTGCATTATATAAAAAATCTTGCAGGTATGGTTCAACCCTCCTTATTTTCCCCATCTATTTTATTCTGTCTAGGAGTTTTCAAATGTGCACAGTTAATCAGGATTTCTCCTGTTTTTAAACGTTAAGTTAAGCAACCAAAGGTTTTAGATATGTGTAAGGCATGCTGTAATTATGTAATTCCAACATACAGTGTCACATTGGAATATAATAATTGGCTTTCCCTTTTTCCCATAGGAAAACCGTGGCGTAATTTGTCATTATAAAGGAGTGTTTATAATGGCAAAACCCGCCCGGTTTCCCTTGCTCTGCGAATGCACCTGACGCATGTTGTCCAATCCTCACTGCTCACCACTTGCTTTCTTGTCCAAAACCCGACTGCCAGTGCAACTCAGCAGTAAGTCATTTTTAAAAACTGTTACACATTTTTAAATGTTGGACTGGGCTAAACAAACATTCTGAAACATGTAAAAATCTTGTACAATGAAAATGTGTGGACCGAGCTAAAACGAAACCCGATCACGGCCGCACTGGAACGTCTGCAATTTTATATCATTGCTGTGGCAAAAAAGGGAAACCCAGTAATCATATAAAATAAAATATTGGGTAGTGTGTTTAAACTTGAAGGGGTTTGTGAAAGCATCTAACACTGAGGGTGTGTGTGTAAATTTTTCGTTACACACACCACCACATACTTTATTCTATATGTATTGACTGACAACAGTAGAGCTTGTGATTATATTATTGTGCTTCTTAACTTTTGTGCATTTTGCTAACAGAGCACAGGTTGCAGTTATGACCACACTATTGTGATTAAGATGTGAAAAACACCAAAGTAATTCCCTTTAATGTAGAATATGTAGAAATGGAGTCCTTACATCCTGTAGTAATGTGTCTGTGACATATATTAATTGCAATATGCAGTTTCTTGCAAGCATGTATGGTATATGCATGCTATTAAATGCAATAAAACTAAATTAAAAAACAGGACCTAAATATGTATACCCTGGAAGACAGGAAAGAGAGGGGAGATATGATAGAGACCTTTAAATACCTCACAGGGTAAATAAAGTACAGGAGGGAAGTATTTTTCAGAAAAAAAGGTGTTCAAGTACAAGGGAGCATGATAAGAAGCTGGAGGGGGTAGATTCAGGGGAGATGTGAGGAAATACTTCTTCACAGAAAGAGTGGTGGATTCCTGGAACAGTCTCCGGCAGAGGAGGTGGTGGGGATGTACAAACATATGAACATATGAATCTGCCAGCAGAAACAGGCCTCACGGTCTATCGAGTCTGCTCGATTGTGCAGCTAGCCCCTTCACATTGCAGCTGTCCCACAATGTAAACAGTGGTGGGGTTCCAGAAGGGAATCTTGGGGGGGGGCGGTGAATACACCAGAGATCAAGTAGGATCTGCGGTGATACTATAGGCAGTAAAAACTGGGCAGATTAGGTGGCCAAGCTGTTCGTATCTGCCGCAAATTCTGTGTTTGTATGTTTCTATGAGTCTGATTCATGTGTTACTTGCAGCACAAAAGGCTAAGGAGGATTTATTTATTTATTTATTAAACGTTAGGTTTATTGTTTTATAGCAAACAACATACAGTTTATACACAAGATCGGGACATTACAAATCTTACAGTGATCGATGAGGTCACCACTCCTCTTAATATTCACAACATACACCGTCCCATTCTTTTTGATACATCATAGGAGGGAATCCAGATGTGAGTTAAATCGAAGAGAAACATTCACTTAAGCTGATTCTAAGCTCTAAGCCCATGAGCTGCATGGTAAATAAAAAAAAACATGTATAACAGTAATTACTTCTCTATTTAGACCACCCAATCTATAGGTGGAACTAAAGTACACCATGCCATCTCCTAGTTATGCTCCTCTGGTGCTCTTCCCCTTGTTATGCTGATAAGCAATGTTAAGAACAGGTAACATCTTGGTAAGTGTCATATTAAATATACGTATACCAAATACTATACTATTTATAACTGCCCCCCCCCAAAAAAAATCTCATACAAGCAGTGATGTTTATTTATGTTGCAAACTTATACTGAAATGTAGGAGAACCCCCCTACCCCAAAACTATATAGAACGCTTGGACTGCAGATAGCAGACTGCACACATTAAGCTAGAGTCCAGTATACTTCTCAAAGAGAATCTAAATTGAAACTGTGAGTTTTTAAACTAAAGAGTTCCTGGACCCAGCAGTATCCCCAAAATAGCATCCAAAATCGAAAGTACTCTATTTTAGGATCAGTCAGCACTGTCCATCGTCTAGTATTGACAAAGTCTATGGGTGAAACACATACCCTATATTGGTCCATGCCTTTGTCACCTTCCACCTTGATTACTGTAATGCCCTCTACCTAGGGCTACCGGGAGTTGATATCTGCTGCTTGCAGCTAGTGCAGAACGAGGCAGCCAGGCTTTGGCTGGTACCTCTAGGTCTAGTCATATTACGCCTGTGCTGCGCAGACTGCAGTGACTGCCAATTCAGTGGCGGATCACCTTTAAGGTCGGACTGCTGACCTATAAAGCCCTACATGACAAGGGTTCAGTTAAAGACATCTGGGACACGTGCATTCTCCTATGCTGCCCCTTCCCTGTGGAATTCTCTACCTCGTTGGATAAGAGAATGCCTGGCTGTCTCTAGTTTTAAATCAGAGCTAAAAACCTATTTGTTTTCTAAAGCTTATTCAGAAGGATTTTAACTATTGAGTGTTTAACTTAATCTAACTGTATGTTTTAATGTTTTGTACAGTGCTTTAGTTTTGAAAAGCACTTTAAAAATAAAGTTTTACTTACTTACTTACTTAGCCTCAGGTCTCTTCTTCCTCTCCTTTTGATGAGTCCACCTCCCGCATCAGCCTGTTGCGGACAGGTCACTCATGCTTCTGGCTCCATTTAAGAGCCTCCGCTGGATGCTAGAAAATGAAAACTTTGTCGTCGTAAACGATCCTGAGTCTGGCAGGAAATAACATTCCGTGCAGGATTCTGGTCTCTCTTAATGCAGCATGCACCCCATCAAATTTCTTTCGTTTTTGGCGTGTTGCATAGCTGATGTCCAGGTATATCTGGATAGTCTGGCCATCACACAGGAGAAGCCCCTTCTGCCTGGATAACGCCAATAGGTGATCCTGAGAACAGGTAACATCTTGGTAAGTGTCATATTAAATATACGTATACCAAATGCTATACTACTTATAACTGCCTCCTCCCCCCAAACAAAATCCCATACAAGCAGTGATGTTTATTAATGTTGTAAACTGATACTGAAATGTAGGAGAACCCCAAAAAAAAAACTATATAGAACTCTTGGACTGCAGATAATAGACTGCACACATTAAGCTAGAGTCCAGTATACTTCTCGAAGAGAATCAAAATTGAAACTGTAAGTTTTTAAACTAAAGAGTTCCTCGACCCAGCAGTATACCCAAAATAGCGTTCAAAATCGAAAGTACTCCATTTTAGGATCAGTTGGCACTGTCTATCATCTAGTACTGAGGAAAGTCTATGGGTGAAACACATACCCCTCAGGTCTCTTCTTCCTCTCCTTCTGATGAGTCCACCTCCCACATTGGCCTGCTGCGGACAGGTCATGCATGCTTCTGGCTCCATTTAAGCGCCTCCACTGGATGCGAGAAAATGAAAACTTTGCCATCTTAAACGATCCTGAGTCTGGCAGGAAATAACATTCCATGCAGGATTCTGGCCTCTCTTAATGCAGCACACACCCCATCAAATTTCTTTCATTTTTGGTGTGTTGCATAGCTGATGTCCGGGTATATCTGGATAGTCTGGCCATCACACAGGAGGGGCCCCCTTCTGCCTGGATAACGCCAATAGGTGATCCTGAGTGCCATACCATCCGTAACCAAAACTACAGTACATGGGGCCCCGGGATTTACCAGACGTCCTCGAGGGGCAATGTGGTAAGCTTTCTGCAGTTTGGATTTTTGAGGCCACTTCCTCCCCCAATTGTTGTGTGAACCAGTCCTGGAGGAATAAGAGTAGGTGGTCACCTTCCACTCTTTCGGTCAACCCCACTAGATGAATGTTTGCTGCTTGAATTTGATTTTCCAGGGTTTCAAGCCTGGATTTAAAATGGTTGGTCTCCTTTACCATTGAGGAGACTGCTCCCATTGCTGTGTCAGCCCTGTGGGTGGATTCAATGGCCGTTGTCTGGACTGCCTCCAAACTGGTCTCAAGGGCAACCACCCAATTCGTTAGGTTGTCAAATTATTCGGCTAGCCCTGCCACTGTAGACATGAGTCAATTTATTTTTACCTTAATTGTTTGTAGGGTTTCTTCTCTGGGTTCTGGTAGTGTCTCTTCTCCGCAGCCTTGAGCCGAGCGCGTGGTGGGAGCCATAGAAGTTGTTTTGCTTTTTGCTCCTGATCCATGTGCTTGTTCTTCGTGAGGATTTTCCATTTTGTTAAAGGCAAGTTCCGATCAGTGCAGACTGGATTTTAACCGCGTTTGGATCCGTATAATAAGTACTTTTAAAACAATTAATTTGAGAGTTGTACTGAGCTCTGTAGTTTAGCAGCCGTTTTGCTTGGGCTCCACAGTGCCCCCCTCAGGAAGATTTATTTTTTGTTAACCAGCTATGTGCATTAGACAAATAAATGCCTATTTTCAGGCAGAACCGGGGAGATTATTGCAATCACAGGAGATATACAGGTCAAAATACAAGAGCGAATGCAAACTGATAAAAAAAATAAAAAAAAACACGCTAGTAAATAAATAGATAAATAAATAAATAAAAACACAGCCAGCAATTTGTATTTTTTAGTCCTTGTTGTGGCAGCTCAGCTGCTGCTGCTACAGTCAGTAACAGAAGGGAGGCAGACTAAGAGAGAGAAAATTATCTCTCGGTCTGTGAACATGCACTGGCAGCTGCCTAAACTAATTTAACTAAGGTTTACATACATTTTTTCATTTTTCATCCTCAATACCCACAGCCCTGTGTTTTCAATTCTTGACACAGCCACTGGTGCTTTATTGATTGGTTTTATATAAATTTCCCTTTGTTTTCACTACTTTTTTTTTTAACATAATTCACTCTCCTGCTCTGGGCCTGGCTGGAACCTTCTTCTGCCCACTGCCATTGCCCTTGTACCATCCAGCCAAGATCTTACCATCCATCCAACAGGACCACCAGCCCACCCATGTTACACTACTGTGCTGCCCCCGGCTTACCCCCCAGGGCCAGGTACGTCTTCAGCTCCTTTGGCATTTCTTCCCCATGGACATCTGGCTACCAATGATGCAGGTGAAGACTGGTGGTGTCCCTGCAAAATTGCGTCTCGAATCTAGTGGTGGATGTGGTGGGCCGGCAGAGGCTTCATCTGCCCGATCCTGTGCTTCCATTTTCCATTTTTTCTAGCCCCTGCCAGGAGCATGCAAGGGGACTGGCTGCCAGCAAGGTCCAATGCAGCCAGCTCAAGCTCTCGCTCCAGTGGCCCTCCTTCTAACTGCAGATTCCCTGCACTACCACCTGTGGTCATTGAGGTGGTGGTAAAGCAGCAGAGCAGGGCTCCCTTCTTTCCCAGAGAAGGAGAGTGTCTTGTGGGATGCTCAGGCCTCCTCCCCTTGGCCAGTCCTCCGAAGGCCTGGGCTCATTCCTGAACCCGGGTCACCGGCATCACAAGCGGTAGCTCTACCACTGCTCCAGTGGGCTGTTTTTTTTTCACTACTTAACTCTAGTCGACTCACCCACTACTAGTGTTTTACTGACTTATTTGAGAATAAATCTCCCTGTTTTCCAAGTATTCAACGCACCCATTAATGCTTTACTGACCTATTTGGAAATATATCTCCCTGTGTTTTCACTAAACTTCATGCAGGCAGTAGTACTTTATTGACCTACCTGTGAATAGATCTCTATGTTCCCAAGTACTCGACACACCCACTAGTGCTTTGCTGACTTATGTGGGAATAAATCTCCTTGTGCTGTCGCTACTTAACTAGACGCACCCACAAGTGCTATACTGACCTATTTGGGAATAAATTTCCTTATGTTCCCAAGTACTAGACGCACCCACAAGTGCTTTACTGAGCTACTTGGGAATAAATTTTCCTGTGCTCCCAAGTACTCAACAAACCCACTAGTGCTTTGGTGACTTATTTGAAAATAAATCTCTCTGTGTTTTCACTACTTAACTTGATGCAGCCAGCAGTGCAGTACTGACCTGTTTGGGAATAAATTTTGCAGTGTTTGCACCAGTCGATGCACCCAGTATTTGCTTAATAAAAAATGTGTTCAAAGTACAAACCTGAGAACACACAAACTCCAAAGGAGTCAATTTTAGTAAGCAGAGAAATGGAGAAGGAAGAGGAGGCAGACATGAACAGTGACAATGAGGAGGAAATCAGTGGTATAGATCCTAATTTTGTAGTAGGTAAAATAGTCAGTCAGTCAGCCGGCCCACTGGTGCAGTGGTAGTGCTACCACCTGCGATGCCAATGACCCCAGATCAGAAGCAATCTCAGGAGATGGAGAGCCGGCCGGGGCAAGGAGGATCATGCGCCTCATGGACTCCTCTCCTCCTTCATGGGGAGGGTGGGGAAGCTGCCGGAGTTTGACTGACCCCTGGTGGAGGCCAGGGATCCAACAACCACAGCTAGGCTATGTTGGGAGACATTCCAGACATGCGGCATACATGCCATCATGTCATTGCATGCCATGCCTCCCCAGGGTACAACACTAAGAAAAAATTATTGGAGCATGCCCTATGACGTCCATCCCATGCTGCAGGCCCTGTGCCATCGTCCATAACATCCTCACTCCCTGTACCGACCGAGTCTCCATTGGGGGTAGGGCCTCACCAGCTGCCCCACACTGAGGGGAAAGCCAGTGTGCTCGGGAGTTCAGGTAGGTAGGGGGTGGGCGAAGGGAACAGAACTGACATATGGTTAGTCCGATGGAGCAGAAAAAGAGCAAAATTAAACAACAAAAAAAAGTAGTCAGTCTGTCAAGTAGCAGTAGTTCTGGGGAGTGTGAGGAATAGGAGAAATCCAGTGCTAGAAAAAGAACAAAAAAAGACCAATAAGAAGAATAGTGGTGGTAAAACAAAATGATAGTAGGGTATAAGGAGACACTCACACATGCAGGGGGAAAATGAAGGACAGGGTTCCAGCAGAGTAGAATTAGAACTGGTTTTGCCAATCAGAGAGGAGGTTGTGTATCAAAAAGGCATGCAGGTGGAAACAGAAAGACATTAAAGAGATACTGGGAGTGCTAATGGCTGTGGTGATGGTGCACATCCCCTCCCGCTAAGCAGCAGTGCAACAAAACAATCTGTGGTGTGGGATTTTTTTCACACAAGATAAATCATCTTGCAACCATGTCATTTGCAAATTAAGCAAAACAAACCTAAGTCGTGGTGAAGCAGGGATTCTGATGGGAACATCAACAATGATAAGACATATGAACAAGTCTCATATATCAGTGTCAAAAAGTACAAAAGAAACATACAGAACTTGCTGCGCTGCTGCACTCAGATGAGGAGGAAGAGGACATGGATGTTAACCAACATGAGGAAATAACCGATGGGGGGGGGGGGGGATGATGATGAATGCCTGCCTTCTGGTCAAAGCACAACATCTTCAAATTCTTGGGTCTTTACCCCCTTTGTGGCCACCACCCCAACCTAAGAAGTGTCATATATCATAAATGACAAGGACATCCACCCCATGGGGTTAAAGGTCAAGGGAAGCACCCTCCAAAATATCTGCTGATTTCAGCCGGTGTACCGGCCATCAGATTTCTCTGAAAGACACTTTCAAGTGGTCACAGAAATATAAGCTCAGCAGTTTTGAGGCAAGGCTATTTACAAAGGCGACTGGGGAGACGATAGCCACTGACTTGCTCCCCTTTGCCTTTGTGGGTAACACAGGTTTTTTTTGTATAATAGTGTTTATTGAGTTTTCTGAATATCACAAACATACATGTTACAATACAGAGGGATAGACAACCTGGATCGCTAACATGAAGACAACTGTAAAAATGACAGACTAGTGAAAAGCAAAATAACCAAAATAAAAAGTAGCAAGGGAACCTCCCCCATCCAGGGAGCACCAGAGCCACCACCACTACCTCAGAGGCTGCGAAGAAAGCACAGCAGTTGGACCACAGTGGGCTCAGGGAGGGTAAGGGCGGTGGAACAGAGGCACACCCAGTCAGTTGTTCCACTCCACAATCCATACACCATTCTGGGGAGCATAGTTCCCCTGGATGCACCCAGCAGAGACTAAGGAGGTGCAGACAACTGTCACAAGGAGGCCCTCAGGAAGGAGGAGGCAGAGGGCACCACAGGGAAGAAAGCAGCTCCCAGTGGGGACTCAATTATGAGGGATAGAACTGGGGAGCAGGGAAAACTGAAGTAAGGTGCCTGCCTGGTGCCATGGCTTGGAGGGACAGGAAGCGCATCCTTAGGATCACGAGAACAGTTGCACAGGAGTCTGAGCTGGACGTCATTGTCCACCTAGGGAAAAATGACTTGGCTCATCATGAGATTAGAGCAGTGCAGAAGGACTTTGTAGAGTTGGGGAGGGGCTTAAGACAAGTAGCACACACAGTATCCTTCTCAGAGGTGCTGCTGTCAGTAGCATGGGTTAGGTGAGGGTACTTTACACCATGCAGTTTAACGAATGGTTGAAAAAATGGTGTGGAGCACAGGGGTTTGGCTTCATTGGGGACTGGGGTTCCACCTGGAGGGACACCAGCCTATAGTGGCAGGATGGTCTGCATCTGTCCAGGAAGGGAACAAGTGTTTTGGGCAGTCGGTTTAAATGCTTCATTGGCAAGCTTTTAAACTAGTCAAGGGGGGAGGCACTGATAAGCAGCAGGGAAATCCCAGCCTCCCCATACAAAACAGGGTAATAAATGAGAAAAAGACCAAGGTAGAAAGGTCAGTGGGGGATGCTGCTACAGAAGGTAAAGCCATCAAAAAATGGAGAGCAATGAGTACCAATGCCCATAGTCTGGGTAACAAGCTTATTGAATTTGTGGCCTTGATGGAGGAGGAACATCTGGATATCGTGGCAGTCACAGAAACATGGTACACACAGAACCATGACTGGGACGTAAACATACCAGGATACATTATCTACAGGAGGGACAGGGAGGGTAAAAGAGGAGGAGGAGTAGCTCTCTACATAAGAGAAGGAATCAAAGCAACAAAAGGGTAAACAGGGAGGAGAAGAAGCACTGTGGGTCAATTTGGAGGCAGGCAGGCAATGGCACCACAATCCACACAGGGGTTGTATACAGACCTCCCTCTCAGGGGGAGGAAATGGACAAGCAAATGATAGAAAGTATACTTAGAATGGCAGATAAGGGGGAGATATTGCTGATGGGTGATCTGAATATACTAGATGTTAACTGGAGTGCAGTTGCAGCAGCCACTTCTAAGAGTGGCGTTATTCTAGATGCCCTACAGGGGGCATGCCTTAGACAACTAGTATTGGAACCCACTTGAGAGGGAGCAATCTTAGACCTGGTTCTCTCAAATGGAGATGGAGAGAGGAGGTTGTGGAGTCAAAAACAGTGGTTGGATTCAAGCATGCATGGGACAGCCATAAGGCAATTCTAGGGGTTGGGGGTAGAAAGAAGTAGTCTGCTGGTTAACTAGGATCTGCAGCTTATCCAGTAGGTAGGGAAATGGGCAGACTGGGTGGGCCAAGCGGTCCTTATCTGCCGTCAAATTCTATGTTTCTATGTTTCTAAAGCCACAAAAGAATTACAACACGTTTCTACAATATCTTCCACCAGGATTATGGTTCAAACATTTTATAGTCTGAAAAACCTACATTGTCGGCTCCTTGGCACCGAGCAAAGGGGTTCACTTGACACGCAGCTGACCCGGGTTCACGCCCCGAGCCTGGGTGTCAGGAGAGGAGACCGGCAGGGAGGGAGTCTAGAGCGTCCTTTGGATGCTTCCCTCCTGGGGGAGGAAGGGTGGGCCTTAGGCATCTGGAGGTGACTTGGGTGAGGTTCTAGGCAGCATGATGCCTCAACATGTTGCCAAACATTCCTGCCCTAGTGGCCGCGATGACCGGCCCATTGAGGGAGGAGGGGAGTGGGGAGGGTAGAAAAGTGGAAAACTGTCCTCCCTTGGTCAACTGGATGATGGCCGCCAGTCCCCATCACCACGAAACCCCAGAAGTGTCTGGGCTGATCCGCCGCACCCGGGATACGTATCTGTGCCTATGGGTGCTTTTCCATGGGGGAAGACCCTCCCGACGAAGGGTTACAGTGGGTTACCCAGGAGGCTGCGGCATTGAGGGGCAGTGGATGGCGACAAGGCAGGGTGGCGGCAGGCAGAGCTTAGGCAGCCCGAAGGAGCTGCTGGCCGGGGAGCCTGGGAAGGAGCAAAAAAAAAAAAAGAAAAACCCTACATAAAGTCCATACTTCCAAAAAATATTGATATAAAGAGAAAAAAAAATGATTAGAAATTAATCCAGAAACTACTAGTGCACAGAATTGAAAGAAAAAATGTCTTCATACTACCCTAACTTTCTTTTCCGTTAGCTCCAATATAGTCAATGGGAATTCACAACTACTAGGTAAAGTGCACCCCTACTAGAGGAATGGCACAGCCCAAGCTTTAGAATGCTAGGCACATGAGGATTCCAAACGACAGCAACTCTCTACTCACTACTGTCCTCACTATCCATAAAAAATAACCTTCTTCGTGAAAAGATATAGAGAGAACTGTCTTACCTCTTGTTTCCCAGTGTAGTGTTTACACTGTCACAAATAGATTAGCCAGATTGGTGCTTAAATGCCCTAAACTCATGCATCATTGTGAGATGTATAAACAGTTAGGATGCGTATCTTTATGTAACAGAAGGGAAATGCATAAGCGGCTCTTTGCCTATAAATGTGGGCTGGGTCAGATTCCTATATACAGTACTTGAGTGATAAGATAAGTTTTAGGAACATAGAACCTCCTTTGAGGAACTCCTGTGCTAGAGAAATGCTGGTTTCTCTTTATAAAACTAAGCGTCACCAATCTTGTTTTAGTTACTATGTTCCAGTTTTTTTGGAACAGTCTTCCACAAGAATTTAGGATACAGACTGGTAAACCTCCCTCAGTTTATGCATTGAAAAAGTTTTTGTGGTCCTCGCAAAAGCTGTGCAACTGTTTTAATTAACTGTGCTTTAATGTATGTTTATATTGATATTTATTGTATGCATGTGCAATGTATGTATGGAAGGTCACCACTATGAATGAGTTTTATACTCAGTGGTCTTAACCTTGAGCAAACAAACAAATAAATTGTAAAATTTGCATAGGTTCTAATCTCTGGGGTGTCATTCTCAGCTGAGATGACTGCATAAAGTGTAAACATTTAAGTGTGGGATTCCTGGGTTAGAATCTTGAAAAACATTGCCAGGGTTTCTAGAGTTAGTGGCCAAATTTGGGTTCCAAGGTGGAAATAAAATTTACTGGGAGAAGTCGGTGGCATGCCGCTTACTTTGATTCTTTGGAGCTGGAAGTCACTTACCTTTTAAACGGACCCTGAATGGTTTTAAATATTTAGGCGTTAATGTTACATGCAAGAATTCTGGACTATTCCAGGCTACTTTTTTCCGCTCTATAAGGTAGTGAAAGAGGAGTTTACTGCATGGAACTATCTTTCCCTTTCTTTGAGAGAATTAGTGTTTTAAAAATAGCTATTTTTCCTAAATTTTTATTTTGTTTCTGAGTTCTGCCAGTCAAGGTCCTGAATACTTTAAAAAACTCTTTGATAACACATTGGCTGTGGGCTGGCAGGACCCCTTACATTAGACTGTCTACTTTTATTCTGCCTGTGACAAAAGGAGGGGCAGGAGATCCAAATTTACAGGTTCATTATTAGGCAGCACAACTGGCAGCCTTAAAAGAGTGGCTAGCAGATGCTCTAGGGGTCCTGGAACTGTGTTGGAGCAAACTATTTTAGGCCACTGTCCAATAAGAACGTTTTTATATTGTACCTCTCATCATCAAAACGATGCATTTTTTTTGTCATGTAGTGGCAGCTCATAGCTGTAACATTTGGCTTCAGGTTCATTGTTTTTTGGGGCACTAAGAGAAATTGTGTATCATTGCCCCACTGCGGCACAATCCATGTTTACTGGGGTTTTTGAAAGATCAGGGCTTTGATATATGGAAAACGCATGGACTTTCTTAAATAGGGCAACTGTTTGCAGACAGGACATTTCTTTCCTTTAAGGAACTTAGTACTAAGTTCCATTTGCCACCTATGCACTTTTTAAAATACTTTAAAGTGTGTCACTTGTGCTTAGGTACAATGCCTAATATACAAATCCACGGATAAAGAAAGCATGGCACTCAGGCAGTATAGTTAATAAGTAACTGCTATTTAATTGTGGGCAAGGAGCCTGTGTCCAGAACCAGTAGCCCCTGGCGTATACACCCCTGTTTGAAGACCCGCTGAAGGGTTGAGGCGTTAGGGGCTACTGGTTCTGGACACAGGCTCCTTGCCAACAATCAAATAGCACTTGCTTATTAACTATACTGCCTGAGTGCCGTACTTTCTTTATCTGTGGATTTGTTTGAGCTGGCAGCTCTGCATGAGCACTACCGCCTCCACTGCGCACACAACCTTTTTCTTTGTTCCTGCCTAATATACAAATGCCTGATCCCTCGGGGATTGAAGGTTACCTTTTGGCTACTAAACTAGGCAAGGGCTTAGTCTCCCTGCTTAATAACTTGCTGGCCATGGTGCTGGGAAATGTGTATAAAAGGCTTATGATTCTTTTTTTTTTTTTTTCATTTATAGTGCTTTTCTACCATTACCCAACCGATGCCAATTGGTCTGGTTGCCCCACCTAGCCCCATCACCCACCATCCCTGAGCCTTACCTCTGCCTCGCCGGTTCCCCTTAGGCAACCCCATTAGGAAAGAGCCATCGGGGCCTGGCTCTATTCCCCCTGGACAGAGTTGAAGCTTGGCTGTGAGGAGGAAGGAGTCCAGTCGGTGGTGTGGGGCCTGCAACAAGTGGCGGACAGCACTCTTTGTTAGTCATTTTTTCCCCCTATTTTTCTGGTCCCAACCCCTAATAACAGGAAGGCCTTGCTGACATATTTACGTCATGCTGGCAGTGTTGCCGCTGCCAACATCACCCTCCCATTATGGGTCCTGATGCACCGCTACCTGTAGTCACCCAGGTGGTGGTGGTACTGCAGCAGAGACCACACTCCTTTGCACCCCTGACCAGGTGAGTGTCCATGGGATACTCAGCCATCCTCCCCCAACTGGCCCTCAGATGACCTAGGCTAATTCCAAAACCCAGATTGTTGGTGTTGCAAGTGGTAGTGCTATTGTTGCACCAGTGGGCCAGTCGGGCTTACGATTCTTTGGGAAGAATTGGGGCTGACTGACAAATTCATTGAATATTGGGCACAAATTCTTCATGATGTGTTTCATCATTCAATTCAGATGACTCAAAGGCAGACAGAGTAGCAAACCCTTTTACATACCAGACAAACTGCCAACATTTTCAAAGGGCGACACAGTTCCTAGCTGTTTAAGTTGTGGAACTGAAAAAGCCAGTTTGACACACATTGGTATTTGCTTGTCCTTCACTTCAGGTACACTGGGAGAGAGAGGAATGTAGTATGGCTGCTATTTTGCAGCATCTTTCTTCTCTCTTCCCCTCTAATTTGTTTGGGAGATTTTGAACCTTACCTTGAGACACAGGCTTTGATTTGGAGGAAGAGAAATTCCTATACATTGCTATTCTTAAGGCGAAACAATTGGAAAACACCAGAGGCACCAACCTTGAGCCATTGGCTAGCTAACCTAGCCCTTTGTGCCACCTCTGAGAAGATTATTTACTGTTCTAGGGTGAATTTTCATGACTTTGATAAGAAATGGGGGAAATGCAATGATTATATACAGAATGTACCCGAACACTGACAATTTTAAATAGCTCTATAGTTTTAAAAGACACAGGGCAGGATTCACAAAGAGGATGCGCTTGGCGCATCACAAATGCACCGGCGCAAATCAGATGCGCCGAGCACAGACAGAGCCATTCACAGAGGCATGCACAGTGGGAAGCACCGAGGGCAACCCCACTGTGAATCGCCGTGAAACAGAACAGCACAACTGTAGATGCGCTGGCGCAACCTGAGATGCGCCAGGGCAAGTTGGATGCCCCGTAGCCACACAGGGGAGCTATGCAGAGCAAATGGAGCAGGTCAACAGGGCATGAAGAGCAACCACAGAGCTGGAACAATCGCACCCATGGACACAAGTGCTGCAAAAAACATGTTTATAAAAGATTGAGATCATAAAAACTGTACAACAGATATGAACAACAAAGCACAACAACAACAACAACAATACCAAAAGGGGAAAGGGAGGAGCAGGGATGGGAAGGAGGGCAGGAAAGGGACAGTAACAGGGGATGGTGAACATTAACTATGTACAAGGGATGGCCCCAGGAAGAGCTAGGGTGTCACTAGCATCACCGTGCCCTGCCATACACCACCCTGGCACAGCCACAGACCAGGATAAGCAGGACGCCCTGCAGGGCAGATGACAGGCACTGAATGGTCCTGGACAGTGAGTGCAGAGGCTGCCTGGATGGCCACACGGATTCTCCAGTCCACGTCAACAGGGACACCACCCCCAGCCACAGCATGGTGATCCTGGAGACCTACAGCAATGACAGAAAGATCACACACTGAGGGCTTGAACGTGGACTACACCCCCACCCACCAGTAGCCCCACAGTATCTGAAATGCAGCAATAGCAGAATGCAGCACTCACCTGCCCCTGGAAGGGCACCAGACCTGGCACCCATGATCCTCCACATCTGCACCTCAGCTGCATCCGTGGCCCATTGCCTGGCATCTGGTTCTGCAAAACACAACAGACAGCACCATGAGTGACCACTGCCACCATGCAGGATGCAGTGCCACAGTGCCCCCCCTCGCCAGCCTGTGGCCATGCAGCAGACAGTGGTGACCAGCCGTGAAGCACCCAGTGGCTGCAGGCAGACACAGCCATGCCCAATGCCCCCCCAATGGCACACATGGTATGGCAGCATGGTGCAGGTGCAGCCACTGCCGTGTGTGCAGCACGCTGTGAGACCCATGAGGGTGCTCCATGAGGGCCTTGACACATACCCAGCACACGCCACAAAAGGAGCCAGATGAACAACACCTACCTGGCCTTGGCAGTGCACCCCTGCGTGCACGGTACCACAGCTGTGCCAGCCTTTCCGGGTCTCGACTCTGGAGGTCACCATAACGATGCCTGCACTGCTCCCCTGTGCGTGGCATCCCTGTATGGTGCACAAGCCTAGTAGCAATGGAAACCCAAACCTGGGCCCTGGGCTCATGGAGGTCAACCTGGCCAAACAGGCGCCCCTCCACAGACATAACCAGTGCTACCAGATGTAGCAGATCCACCTGTGACCAGTTCACGGCCCTAGGTGTCTGTCTCCCTGCCCTAGGCATCTCACAATGGGAACTGACAGTGACAAGGTGCAAAACGGCAATGCACAGTCGAGCGGTCGTTATGCACCACATGAAACACTGAGGCACATGCAGCACAGCGCACACTGAGCATGAAGCACGATAGGTCAATTGCAACACGCCCGCGCATATGCAATGCAGTCCTCTACGGTGTGGCAAGGCCAGGACCCTGTCGCGCATGAGTGATAAGCGAGCAGGCACCATGTTGTGCTTGGCATGCGCTACGAACAGCTACCGTGCCGATCCATGGGCAGCACAAGCACAGTGCAGCATGGATGGCGCATAGTGGAACACACTGCATGATAGGGTACACAGCGTCATGGCCAGCAGGCCTGCAACAGTGCATTGGGGTAGCAGTGGAACAGCGCATCATGGGAGATGTGCCACTGGACAGGGTGACCATGCATGCATGACAGAAGCACTGACTAGAATGCCCCGATACAGGAACATGTGCCTACTGATACGCGCATGTGCTGGAGATGTGCTGTACAGCCATCGGCGCATCCCACAGATGCTCCATGCAAAGTGAGATAAGCTGGGGGCAATTGTGCAATTCACAGAGAATGCACCCAAAACAGCCTCATCTAACATGCATGGGCAACTCAGCTGATTAGCATCTCAATACCAGGTGCTCAGGCCTCATTTGCATGCCCCGAGCCATAAATGCTCTCAATTTAGCAGGCTGAGACCAGGTTACTGAAAGGAGTCAGTGCCTTGAGGGTGACTACACACCATGATTATAGTGCAACAGAACAAACTGGGGTGACTGACTGTGAGCATGCACACCAGGCAATGCTTCAGTACCCCAGATGTGGAACCAGTACTACCAATATGTGGAACCCATGGCCATAACGTGGAATACAGAGGCAGGGCAGTACAGAAGGTGCACAGAGCACCAATGGACTGTTCCCTGTCATGTCCACAATGGCTGTTTGTGAGCGGGGATGCACACATCCCAGCATGTATGACACAGTTCTGCTAAGCGATGATACGGACATCAGTGGGCCTAGGCACTGCAATGTGGAACAGGGAGGGCATGTGACGTGAACAGCTGAGCCGTCCACTGTACACAGGGACATGGGGAGGTACGTGTGACTGGGTGGCACTGGCAATGAGTGGTGGACGCAGTAACTTGCAACAGGTCAGTCCGAGGCACACAGCGGCGCCCGTGCAGGCACGATGGCAGTGTCGCCATGCCACACACTGCTGCCAGCTGCACTGTGTCTGTTGACACATGTCTGTGGCCCCCTGCCCTGCAGCCATTGCGTGGGTTTTTCCCAGGACAGAGGCGGTACCATGGTGGTGGCACACATGCTGCAGAGGTACCAGGACATGACCATGGCAGATGGTACAGTGTGCCCCCCTCTGGGGTGGCTGCACTGTTCCCCCAGCCGTGGACTGGGTGTCATACATGGCATGTGCATTGTCCCCTATGGACCATGTACCATGGTGCATGGCCACCTGTGCTACGCTGGCCACCCGCAGACCACGGCCCAGTACAACGGCATCACGGACCATGGGGGGGGCAACAGACTGAGGAAGACATGTGCAGGACAATGTGTACCCACAGGCGTGACTGGCACCTGGATGTTTTCCCCCACAGTAGCTAGTATGTCAGAGGAAGCAGGTGCCACCAGCAGGCAGCACCCCAGCTTCACAAAGAATGAGGAGAGAGCACTCATCGAAGCATGTCACCTATGCCTGGACATCCTCACTGGCAGGGGAGGCAGCTGGATGGCGCATGCAGAAGGCTGGGAGGAAGTGGCCCGGCAGGTGAATGCAGTGGCACCTTACAACCGCACAGTCCAAGAGTGCCGCAAGCCCTGGAACGATGACTGCAGGAGGGCCAAGGAGAAGGTGGCCAACATCCAGGCATCCCTGCGGCAGACAGGGGGCAGACCAGCACAGCAGAACAGCTTAGCCCCAACAAGGCCGTCTTGGCTGCCAGTGTGTCCAGAACAGCCATGCATGGTGTCCCAGATGATGGTTTCCAGATGGGAGGCAGCTCGTTGCAGCACGGTGCATAGCTGTGTGACCTGGCCATGCTCGTCCACCCATGTGCCACTGTAGGTATACCTGTCCCTGCATGCCAAGCACTGTCACTGTACACCCAGGCACAGCATCCCTGCGATGGTCATCCCTGGCATGGCATGTCCAGCCTCGTGGTGCCATGGGTGCTAGGCCACAGCGCTGGAGGGCACATGACCGCTGTGCACCCGTGTAGCATGTGAGGCCGCTGCTACGCAATGTGCACAATGGGACAGTGGCAGGCTCAACCACAACATGGGCTGCATATCGCCATTGTGCCCTGGCCCTGCTGTGGACAGGCGTGTGGCCCTGGCATTGTGTGAATGGCTGTGTTCTGTTGTGCTTCACCATTGTTGCATGTGTGTACTGTGCATTAACCCTGGTCTCCCTTCCTCTCTCCACAGCACCATCGTGCCTCCAGGGTGCAGCCATGGCCATGGCTGACTGTGAAGCCTTCGCAGGTGATGATGCAGGCCCATCACATGGGGCTGATGACATCACCATGGATGACTCCACATCTGCACCATCCATGTCCCATGCAACACCGGTCACGGCCCCGGTGTCGGAGGGCCCTGTGGGTCCCTCGGCCAGCGATGGCGGGACAGCCAGTGGATACATCGCTTGCTTGGGGAGCCTGTCCAGGTTGTCTGATGCTGACCCTGGATGATGTGGTGGACATAGTGAATACCCTCCTCATGCTCGCCAGTGGCATACAGGGGGAGGGCATTGGCACAGCCGCATGCATAACTGACACCAACACCGCAGACATGGCGACAGCAGTGCACACGTCACAGGGTTGCCTGTGCACAGGTCCCTAGGTGCCACTGATGTTCCCACAGTGCTGGCTTCCGGTGCAGTCACAGCACAGCTGCCCATGGCTGTGGGTGCTGTGCTTCCTGCGCCACTGCCAGTGCAGTGCTGGCGACATCAATGTCATCCGGGCATGATGCTTGTGTGCACACACCTGCTCCAATGGCCCTGGAGGACACCACCCATGGACAGCCAGCGGCAGTGCCCTGCCAAGCCCCGTCCATGTCACAGCCTGCCAGGGTAAAACTACCACCCGTGGATGCACCTGGTCAGGCTGAACCATTCCAGATCGCCGGCGATGCCACCGTGCTGCATCACCCGCCGATGACATAGAGGCCTACCTTGACCTGCTGCGGGTGACTGTGGAGGGTCAGGAGGCCCTCTGTGTGGAGTTCCGGAGCCACAGGGCTGTGATGGTCCAGGAGCATGAGTCCACAGCTGTGTGGCATGCTCAGATGTTGGCAGAGACTCGCATCATGCAGGTGGGCATCACCGCAGCTCTGGAACGGATTGCAGTGGCCGCAGAGGTGGTGGCTGCATCCACATCATGGCGTGGACATCGTGCATCCAGTCAGACACCCAGCACGTCCCATACACCCCAGCAGCGGAGCCAGGTGAACCCCCTTCTGCTGACTCCATCGCCACTGGCATCCACACCCACCATCCATGGCTCGGCCGGTGGGCATCAGATGGCCACTCCACTGGGCACCTGTTCAAGGTCTCAGTGCAGCACCCCTGCAGGGTCACTGGGAATGTCCCCTGTGGCCGGTGGTGGCACCCCTGCCATCACCAGCCATGGCAGAGGCCACCTTCATGTCCATGGTGGTTGGGGGACCACCCTGTGATGCCCATGTCCACAGGCCTGTGGTGGTGGGTTGGCACACCCGTGCATACTGGCCACCCTGCGAGTGGTGCTTGTGGTGGTGTGTGTGGTGGTCGCCTGTCCCACAGCTGTCCTGACACCACCCTGTGCTACCTGTGCAGGCTGTCCAGTGTGTCTATGTGTACCGCTGTTGTGCCATGTGTCATGGGAATGATGAGTGTGTTACGGTGCCTGCAGTGCTCATGTGTAGGCTGCAGTGTGCACTGACCCGTGACACCTACGACATGGCCTGGGCGGTGTTGGGTTGATGCATGCCTGGTGTCTGTGTGTCTGTTTGTCACCCACTGTGTGCATGCTCCTGTGTGTGCGCCACTGTGCGGCATCCGGTGTCCACTGTTCCCACGTCATACAGTCCCTACACCGCGGTGCTCACACCTGCACACATACATACCTGCATATTCACCTGTGGGCCCCAAAGTGTTCCTCCACCACACGCATGCAGTATTCCCATGCCCTCTCTGCCAGCCTAGGGTCCCTGCCCGTCTTCATCTCCCTGGACCTCAGGGGGTGTCCTGTCTGTCCCCTCCCCCCCCCTCCTCCTCCTCGGAACTGTCGCCCTCACTGGCCTTGACAGGTATCCCACGTTCATAGGCCATGTTATGTAGCATACAACAGGCCAGGAATATGCCACAGGCCTTCTCAGGGCTATACTGAAGGGAACCACCTGACTGACATAGGCACCGGAATCGCATCTTCAGCATGCCAAAGACACGCTCTATCGTGGCATGTGTCGCAATGTGTGCTTCATTGTAGCATTCTTCCGCCACTGTTCTGGGTCGTCGGATGGGGGTGAGGAGCCAGGGCATCAGTGGGTATGCAGCGTCACCTTTGGGGGTAGATGTGTGTCCATTAGTACATTGGGTTACACTGTGGCATGTGCCCTGTTCTCATCCCTGTCTTCTGTGGTGTGTGCCCCTGTCTTGCACTCTCGCCCATGCATCCACATACCTGGCAGTTCTGCATCCCTACCATGGCTGCACATACATGCCCCCATCTGTCATGTGGTGCACAGTGCTTGTGTGCCACCTTGTGTTCGCCTTTGTACCCTTTCACACCCCTGCTGTCCCAGGGCCGATGCACCTGCTTCACACTGCCCACAGCCCATCCCATGTGTCCCGGCCTTGGTGCCCCCCCTCTGCTGTTGGCATCCTGTCACATGTACCTATCAGATGGCCACTTGGGATGTCCCTGGCCTCGAACAGCATGCAGAGTGCTGACTGGTGCCATATGAATGCATCGTGTGTGCTCCCAGGGTGTGTGGCGCAGACATTGGTGATGCGCCCTGTGGCATCGCACACCACCTGGCAATTAATGGAATGGTACCCCTTCTGGTTCACGTATGTGATTGCCTCCTCACGTGGTGTGCAGATCGCCACATGGGTGCAGTCGATGGCCCCATGACAACTGGTATGCGTGCCACCCTGTAGAACCCCTGCATGCTTCTGTCCGCTCTGCCTGCGTGCTGAGGAAATGGATGTATTCTGAAGCATGCGGTAGCAGTGTGGTGAGGAACTGTGTGAGGAGGCGGGACGTAGAGGCCTGTGAAATTCCGGTGGTGTAACCAGTGGGCCTCTGGAAGGTTCCGGTGGTGAGCAGGCACATGACCGTTGTCACCTTGGTCTCCACCGAGATGGCATGACCTAGTGCGGTGGGTGCCTGCATCTCATCATGGCACAGCTCACAGAGCTGCCTCAGTATGGCCCTTGTTGAGGTGGTATTGCTCTACTGTCTCCACCTCTGTGAGCTGCTCAAAGGATAGCTGGGCATGATACCGCCGTGGGGCTGGTCGCCTATGGTGCCTTCCAGCACCCTGCCTCCTCCTCCTCATTTGGGCACCAGCTATGGCGACTGCTGCCGGGTTAATTTCTGCTGTCAGTGTGGCCCTCTGGTGTTGTTTGCTGTCTGGCTTTGTTGCTGGCTGGTTGGCTGTGTCTCTCCTTCTCTCTGGTTTCCTCTTCCTCTTCCCCTTACCCTTTGGTTCTGGCTGTGTGCTGCTGCATGTGTTCCATTCACAACCTGCAGGTGTGCTGGACACAAGTCTCCTTCTTTTGTACTTATCTTTCTATGGCGCATATTGGCTTTGTGTTGGAGTTGCCCCATTGATGCGCCATGGTTCTGCACTGTGAATCAAGTTGCACTGTGTATGCATAGGTACGTCCCCTGTGTATGAGCTGCATGTCATTACATTACGCCTATGGTGCATGTTGTTCGGCGCAGAGCATCTCGGTTGGGCTAGCGCATTCACCCTGTTTCTGAATCAGCTTCCAGCACATTTCTGACTTGCGCCGGCGCATCTAGGTTGCGCTGGGTGCATCTCTTTTGTGAATCCTGCCCACAGACACCAAATTTATTATTTATTGTGTTGTAATGTTTTGTCAAGATTAAGCTTCGTTTTCTTAGTTTCATTTTTTATTTCCATTTCCATGTCATAATTAGACTCCGTGGTTCTGGCAGTTTTATGGTCTAATACATTTTGGAACTTTGGAATATACAGAGTGTTTTGCCAGATTACATTGACAAGTGTTATTGTCTGATAAGTTCATTTTGATTTTTTGCTGTTGCTGTTATCATGGAAGCACTTAATGAGGTACATTGCCAGGTTTGAGGGATGGGATGCCTCTGTGGTTCCATGGTCTGTGACCTGTCCGAATGCAGCTGAGTGGGATGGGTTGTGGTCCTCTAAGGTCTGCAGAGGCATTTCTCTTTATTGAAAGTCAGAAGATATACAACCTGCTTTAGCCTCTACTTTGTAAGAAGCAGTCTTACTAAATGCTATGATTGTACCTTCTTTTATTGGACTGTCTGACTCTGTATATGTGGCTTGTGTTTGGTTTGCTGAAAATAAAATATGTTTAAAAAATACTGTACTAAGGAGTTCAATACATGTTTCATTTGGAGCAGATTGTAATAGTCTATTACCAGGAGCTGATGAATTCTTTGTAGTTCTGCAAACTTTCTATAGGATTGGTTAAGCATGATGTCTGATACTCTCAGCGACCCCTGTTCTGTACAGGCCTTAACGTTAATTGTTTGTTGATTTATTTTGATTGGGAGGGGTTGCCCCATGTGGGTTGGCATCTGCTTCCTTTGAGGACAGTTTCTTCTGGTTAAGTAGCATGGTGAGCTGCTAGTCAGCCCACTGGAACAGTGGTAATGCTACCGCTTGCGATGTCGACAACCTGGGTTCAGGAACGAGCCTGGATCACTGGAGGGAGGATGGATGAGCATCCCCGTGGACACTCACCTCCTTTGGGGAGGGAAGGGGTATGGTCTTTGCTGCAACACCATCACCTAATGACCACAGGTGGTGGTGCAGCTGGAACCATCGACTAAGGGAGGGGACGTCGGCAGCATGATGTGATCCGTCAGCAAGCCTTCCTGATAGCAGGGGGTGTGGCAGAAAAATGGAAAACACCCGAAAGAAGCAGGATGCCATCCACCACCTGCTGCAGGTCCCGCACTGCCGACTGGGTTCTTCCTTCGCCAACTGATACTAAACTTTACCCTGGAGGAAGTAAATGACTTCCACCCAGCAGCCTTTACCATTAGGGGTCATTCATGGGGGAACTGTGTGCAGAAGGCAAATCCCAGAGATGGTGGTCATGGGGCCGGGCGGAATGACTGAACTGATGGGAGTCAGTCAGGCAACAAGGAGAACAAAGTACCATAAATTCAAAAAAGTATGGTGAGTTGTTTGCGTGCCATTGCTATAAGTGTTGCCTTTAGGCTGGGTATTAGCGCACTGAAAAGGGATGGCTGTTAATTCTAGCCTTTTAGTTTCAAAGATGGCTCATTCAATATGTAGTCACTTCAGTACGGTACATGGTTTGTGTCTACTATTTCTGTTGGTAGCTCCATCTGTGGTGCTACCCATGATATATGTGATGCTTTTCGTAGTATGTGACATAATCCAGTACCTTCAAGTCATGGAAACATAGAACTTGTCAGCAGATAAGGACCTCTTGGCCCACCCAGTCTTCCTTATTTTCTCTACCTACAGTGCCACCACAGACCCTATCAATCTGACCTCTCTGCCTTCACAACCCTCTTCTCACCTGATGAGGCTCTGTCCCACCCCCTTCCCTCCACTCTGCTGGAGGGTCACCCTCCTCGTCAAATGTTCCACCTCAGGGCTGTATCAGTTCAGGACTTGCAGAAACGCCTAGCTGGCCTCTCCCAGTACTCCAGTCCTGACATAGACAACCTGGAGCCTAAACTCCTTAAGCTTGGTGGTGCACACATTGCCTCACCAGTAGCCTTTATCTTCAACCTATCCTTGGTCTGGGGACCATCTCAGACATCTGGAAAGAGGCGAGGATTGTCCCTGTACTGAAGCAAGGAAATCCCAAACTGCCTGACAATTATCGACCGATTGCCATTCTCCCAACCCTTAGCAAGCTCCTTGAAAAGGCAATGGCTGAGCAGTTTTTGGAATATATCCACTCTCATGAACTTCTGTCCCCAGCCCAGCACAGCTTTTGTAAGGGACACAGCACCACCACAGCCTTAATCTCGGTTACATCAAGTATCTGGACAGCCATGGACCAGGGCAAACTCTCTGGTGCAATATTTATTGACCTGTCCAAAGCCTTTGACCTCGTTGACCACAAGCTGCTTGGTGCACAGTTGTGGTCACTTGGCCTCTCTCCCCATTCCATGAAATGGCTAATGGGTTATCTACATGGCAGAAAGCAGCGTACCTGCTTCAATAAAGTCCTCTCCGAGCCCCTACCAGTGACCTCCGGAGTGCCTCAAGGCTCGGTACTGGGTCCCTTCCTCTTCTCCTTCTTCATTAATCAACTACCCATGGTTATTACCAGCTGTAGCACCACCATGTATGCAGATGATCTGGTAATCCGGACACCCTCAGAATGCCACTACCCTAAACCAGAACCTGACCGATGACTTTAACAGGGTATTGTCATGGGTTACTAGTCACAAGCTGGTCCTGAACCTGAAAAAGACACAGGCTATGCTCTTTGGCTCAGTGGCTAAAATCAAAGCCTCATCGGCCTGCTTACATGTCACCAGCGCAGATGGATCCTCACTACCATAGTGAGCTCCATCAAATATCTAGGGGTAACACTTGACCCCCCAACTTGACATGGGTAATCATATCCTTAACATCTGCAGGGTGACGGCAACTGCAAACTGGGTCTCTAGCCTATAGGGCCAAGTATAACCTTACACCGGCAGCCAGGCTTGCCCTCAGCGAAGGGTGTGCTTCTTCCTCAGCTATGGGCTGCACCTATTTGCTCGCTCTCCAAAGACACGCCTCACCCGTGATACACTACTTACAATAACATTTGTCATTTTGCCTTGGCTGCCCTAGACTCACCCACCATTGTGAGCTATATGAGAAACTCTGCTGGCTCACCAGCTAGATACCTTGATTTTAGTTTGGGATGCCTCTCTGGGAAGTGATCAGAACTAGCACCCCAGGGGCTGGCCCGGCTTCTGCCTAAACTGAATCCCGCCCCACCAACTTAGGTCTCTCACATCAGGGATGCACAAAGTCCCTCCTACCCGGATCCTCATGGGGGATCGGGACTTTGCCATAAGTGCGCCCAGACTCTGGAATTCGCTGCCTGTGGATATCCGAGCTGCCCCCTCCTATTCCCTGTGGGGTTTCCTAAAACTAGTATCAGAGTGTGATTGCCCCAAACCTCCCCAGAGTAAAGTGTCAAATTGTTTTGTCTGAACCTCCCCAGGGTGTCTCCATTAAATTCCTGGAGATATTTTCCCCACTGTATCAATGACTTCTGACTACTCCTGCCTAAAAAGCCTTGGGCAGTTTTACACCCATTATTGCTCCACGGTCATAGGCTAACCATGACATATTGCACCTTGGTCACTTGGTAGAAACTTGTACTACCAAGTGTTTCTGTGTCTGTCTAACATGTGCATATTTAGAAAAATGTGATGAGCTGTATATACCTGTCCACGATCCAACTAGCCTGGGGGGTGTATACGACAATGTTATAAGTTACATTATGACCAATCCAGTCCTTGAGCTATGCTCCACTCCTATGTATGATGACCTGTATATATCTGTCAGTTGAACTAACTGGTCTATAGTGTATAATCTGAAATGTGCTTACTACTATATGTTTCCCCAGCGTCAAATGATGTATTTCCCACGTTTGTTTACTGTGACAAAAAACTGTACTCTCTTTGCCATGTCTCCTTGACTGTTGTTCCTCATGTTGTATTCTCCTGGGTCATTTCTGAAAATAGGCATAATACTTGTCTAGTGTACTTACCCGGTAAACAAAAGCTAAATAAATAAAGATCCCCCTGTGTCTATCCAATGCTTTCATAAATCCTGAAACTGTTTTAGCCCCGACCACCTCCATTAGGTAGCTCTTCCAAGCATCCACCACACTTTCCATGAAGAAATACTTGCTCACATTTCCTCTCAACCCTCCCCCATCTTCATAGTGTGACCTCTTGTCCTCGAGCATCTCTTTCTCTGGAAAATGCTCCTTTCCTGTACCTTGTTTATACCTGTGAGGTATTTGAACGTTTCTATAATATCTCCCCTTTCCCTCCTTTCTTCTAGGGAGTACATATTTAATTCCTTAAGCCTTTCTTTGTAGGGCTTCTTCTGCAGGCCCTGCACCATTTTGGTTGCCCTCCTTTGTACCACCTCTACCCTGTTTATGTCATTTGGAGATGGGGCCTCCAGAACTGTACACAGTACTCAAGGTGGGATCTCACTAGTGATCTATACAGGGGTATTATTACCTCCCTCTTTCTGCTGGGGATACCCCTGCCTATGCATCTGAGCATCACGCTGACCTTTCCTACTGCCTTGTCACACTGTTAAGCTATCTTCAGGTCATCAGAAATTATTACCCCCAGGCCCCTTTCCTTTTTTGTGACTGCTAGTACTTCTCCTGCCAGTTGATATGTTGCCCACTGGTTTCTGTGCTCCAAGTAGAAGCAGTATAGCGCAGTGGTTTAAGGCTCTGAGCTGCAAATCTGGTGATATCCAGCAGATCAGACCTGAGTTTGAATCCCACAGCTTCCACTTACATACTATGTGACCCTGAGCAAGCCTTAACTTCCCTGTGCTCCCAGGATGCACCTGTAAAAAAGCTTCCAGCTTAGTGTGCTACTCCTGGTTAAACAACTTAAAAAAAAGTGCATGATTTTACACTTTTTTTTACATTGAAGCCCAGCTGCCAAACCTGTGACCTATCTTCCAGCTTTTTTAGATCTTCTCTCATTCCTTCCACCCCTTCCCAGGGATGGCATCCTTACCAATTTCTGTAGGTAGCACCTTAGTCTCTTTTTGGCCTGTATGAAATCACTCACCATGTTTTGTAGGCCTTTCAATGTTTGTACCATCAATGGAGTATGAAGCATGGAAAAAAAGAAATAACACTTTTCATTTTGGTTATGGAGATGCATTGGCCCATAGAGAGTGGAAGCTTACATCACCTACTTAGTTCCATGTAATCCCTAGGTGGCGCTATCCCAAGGGCTACTACCCATGCCTGCTTAACTACTAACAAGGTGAGGGGCCTAGGTCCAATGGCGAGTGTCTCCACCCAGAGGTCAGGGTTTGCAGTAGTTAAACTAGCTTGGTCACAGCCCTCTTGGACACTGTAAGCCCCCTTTCTTCCCACTAGTGGCCCACACAATGCATCAGGAATATCTTCACAATGTACACTTACCCCCAGGACTGGCTCTGTCGACTGGACTCTGGGGACCCCCCGTAAAACAAGATGACACAGTGCAAAAACCACAGTACAATACTTTAACATAAACGAATGCCTCAGTCAGTGTAACTTTGCTGAAACAAACAGATCTGATTTATTTAAGGAGCTGTAACAAGGACAGGGGGAAATCAGGTTAATTAGGTTAAACACATTAATAATCACAGTACTGTGCGCATATTCAGAGTCCCAAATTGTCACTTTCACTGGGTACCCAGGATGGGGGTGGGGGGTGGCTAGCCAGGATCGGTGCAGTTGGTTGGGGCCCTGTGATGGAAAAACACTGGCACAATACCCAAATTATAATCTGGAGCCAGTTGGTTCAGTTCGTGAAGAAATAAAAAAAAAAAAACAATTAGATGATACACTTGCAATTTGATAAACAGATGGCAGGGAGCTACCCTGCTTTGTACTCACAAACTCAACACTTGGAACTGGATGGAAGGCAGATTGTCCTGGATTGCCAGGAGGAGCAGACCATGTGGACAAGGTCCTTGTGACTGGATCCCACTGCAGTTTAGAGCAAATGGATGTAGTCTGGATTAAGCTGGGGTTTACTTCCAGCTTCATGCACTCAATTCACTGTACAGGAGATTTGAAACGCGATTCCCCACAAGCAATACACACATTTATATGTAAAAGGAAAGTACTATACCAGGCAGCTGCTTCTCAATCCCGATCGCAATTACTGCACAATACCCGGGAGAACACACAGCAGATTCAGTTCCTGACAGACCGAGCGCAATTCAGCAATTTCTCCAGTCTTCTACAGGGCGAGCCTGGTTTCTACTCTTTAGATATCCTTGATTCTCTTCACAGGTCGCATTCAGTTCGAACACGTGCTTGCACAAGCTGCAGACCGAAACTCAAGGCCTTACACGTGCTTCCTGCACGAAACTATACACCACAGAAGCACAGAGCTCCTTGTCTCTTCACTGCCAAAACTCATCTGATCTTTCCAGTAGACAGAGCCGGGCATTTCCTATGAGTTCCTCCCAGTTCAGTTGGCTGGACTGGCTGTCACTCACAATAAACTCCCCCTGTTGGTGCAAAAAGGCGCTGAAGTCCAAACTACAATTCCCAGAGGCATCTGCCATACAGTCCCATTGTGGCTGGCTCAACTTAAGAGTCCAAGTTCTGATTTGCCAGCAGCAGGCTCCATTTTAAAGGTCCCCCACGCTGATTGGTTGAGTTCAGCAGTTCAATTCCAACATAGAGGGGAAACACACACAGAGTCCCAGCTGCAATAAAACAGGTTAGATAAACTGCAATCTCACAAATGCTGCTAAATGATTACAGGCAAACAGTTACAGCTTTCAGATGGGCTCCCTTTGCCACTCTTAGCGACTGCAAAAATGGAGCGAATTGGCAGCAGCCTGGGCGGCATTCGGGCATTAGAACACACAGTCCCCCCTCCTCAATTAATTATGGTCGCAAGCAGGCAGCTCTTAAAGAGACAGTACCAGAGGCTCTAAAAGCACTCACACTCAAGCAGCTTAAACGCTGAACACCTCCATACTTGGAGCATTCAAGCAAGCTCCTGGAAGACTTCTGGGAACTCCCATTTGCAGGGGAGTTACACCCTTCCCGGCCTGGGAAAGCTTGGCGTCCGCGTCAAGCAAATACCCCCATAAGTTTCAATACAACCATATACATTTTCATCAGTATCACATTATGCTCATACATGTACTCATCAGTCAATATATCACTTTACCAGAAATACATTTCTGAAACTTTGCAGTACGTCACTCTTTACACAGTATTACACACACATTGTACCATAACTCAGGTTATTACCTCTTGTACATGAAACCTGAAGAGAGGGGGCTCTTCCCTATCAGCTACCTTGGGGCTGGACGGGGCAGGGGCACCATAACTAGGGGGCAACACAAGTAACTTGGAGTTAGCACTGATGCTTAGTTTGGGCAATGAGCTCGGGGATACGTACACTCCTTTATGGACAACATTGAGAGGCAAGTCCACAGGCCTCCCAGGGGAATCATAACTGAGGTGCACCACAGGCTTTACTGCTCGACCAGTCTTTCTAGGGGGAACTGTTACAGTCTCTGCACTCTAAGCCTCATTTTCAGCATTGTCCTCACTTGTCAAGGGAGTCTCCATTGGGATAGAGAGGCTAGAACTTGGGGCACTTTCAGCTCCAGGAGTTACAATCTCTTAGTCCACAACAGTTGGCTCACATGGAGAGCTTTCTGACACTGACAGTGAATTATCAGGTCACTCAACACACTCTTCTTGTTCTGGTATGTCACCAGTCTGTTCCAGTCCATCATTTTTCTCCTCTGAAAGCTCAAACAGTTCAACCATACACAATGATTCCATATCATCTGACTTAATGCTTTGCACTTCACTTTCTGGGAGCATTGGCTCCAGGGACAAAGCTGGGGGCTTAGACAGTCCAGAAGGCCCAGCTTCATTTCCAGGATTGGCTAGAGGATTGCCCCGAAACAATTGACTCAGTTCGTAAGAAGGGTAGTATTCAAAACCACACTCACTTTCCTCTGACATTGACTGACAGTCATGTTCAACCGGGACTGGTGGACAGGGACACTTTAACTCAGCTTCTGTAGGTGCAGACTTTCTTGATTTCTTCTTAGCAGCAGCTCTAGGTCACTGGTCCAGAGGGGGCATTTTCTGGGGGCTCAGACTCAATCAAGATTTGTCCAATGGGCAGTAAATGATTTCTATGCATTGTTTTAACATCTTTTGAATTATTCTCGGGCCTTACTTTGTACACAGGCAGATCATCTAGTTTGCCCACTACAATGTGAGGGAGATGGTGCCATCTGTCAGCAATCTTATGTTTGCCATGCAGTCCCAGATTTCTTAGCAATACCCGATCTCCCTCCTGGAATTCCTGTGCTTTCACCTTTTTATCATACCTTTCTTTGTTGGCCAGATTTCTTTTGGCAGCCATGGTTTGAGCCCATTAGTGCGCATGATTTAGCTGGGCCTTTAACTTTTGCACATACTGTAAATAGTTGTCAGCTTGAACCCCATCAGGAGATACCCCAAAACACACATCTACCGGCAGTCAAGCTTTTCTTCCAAACATCAAGCGGTAGGGGGAGAACCCAGTGGCATCACTTTTGGTGCAGTTGTAGGCATGTACCAAGGTGCTAATTTGTTGGCTCCATCTAGGCTTGTCCTTTGGGTGGAGGGTGCCTAGCATATCTAGCAAGGTGCGGTTGAAATGTTCAGGCTATGGGTCCCCTGGGGGTGGTAAGGGGTGGTTCTGGACTTTCACGCTCCCCACAGAAAAAGCATCTCTTTGATCAGATGACTCTCAAAGTCTCTCCCTTGATCAGAATGGATTCTTAGTGGAGCCCCATAGTGAACAAAAAAAAGTTTTCTACAAGTACTTTTGCCACAGTGGATGCCTTCTGGTCCTTGGTGGGGAAAGCTTGGGCATATCTCGTAAAATGGTCAGTGACCACCAGCACATTACTAATATTTCTTTGATCTGACTCCAAACTCAGAAAATCAATACAGACCAGCTCCATGGGTGCACTGGTGGTGATGTTAACAAGGAGGGCAGCCCTCTGGGGCAAAACTTTCCTCTGTAAGCAGCATCTACAAGTTTAAATGTGTTGCTCCACATCAGCCCCCATCTTAGGCCAATAGAATCTGGATCTCACCAAGTCAAGTGTTCTGTCTATACCAAGGTGACCCATGTGGCTGTGTAAGGACTTCAGTACTGAGTCTCGAAAGGCAGTGGGCAGCACTAGTTGTTGTTTGTTTATTTGTTCCCCCTCTGTCTACTGTTTCTCTGTATAACAGTCTATTGACCAGTTTCAACTTAGGACCTTCTTTGTATAACAATGCAGTTCTCAGATCAGTGGAACATAATTTGGACACATCTTTCCCTGCATAGATGGCTTCTAAAGCTGATTTGATCATGTGATCACAGGATTGAGCCCACCGAATACTGTCATTGTCCAGCTGAGGCAGTGCACCAATGTCTATTGCAGAAAAGTGGCAATAAGCAGCAGGTATGCAATTCTCAGAGGGTCCCACACAATCCACCATACGGTCCACTGCGTCCATGGACATTTGTTCCTCCCTGTCAAACTTCTGGCAGAGTGCTCGAATATCAGGTTCTTACAGTCTGACCCAGTCATTCTGGGGAACAGGCCTCCAGGAGAGAGCATCAGCATCTATGTGGTTCAGGTCTGCTCTGTATTCAACAGCATAGTCGTATGTAGATAATGCAGAAAGCCACCTATGGCCAGTGGCATCCAACTTAGCTGAAGTCTGCACATAGGTCAAAGGATTATTGTCAGTCTTTACTAGTATCTTAGCCCCATACAAGTACTCATGGAATTGGTCAACAATAGCCCACTCCAAAGCTAGGAACTCTAACTTATGTACAGGATAGTTCTTTTCGGATGGGGTCAGGCTTCTACTGGTAAAGGCCACTGGTCTCAGGCCATTCTCATGCTCTTGGTACAACAAATCCCCCAACCCTTGCAAGCTAGCATCAGTGTGCAGGACATAAGGTTTTGTTGGATCAGCATAGGCCAGAACTGGAGCGTGGGTAAGTTGATATATGATCTCGTGAAAAGCAGTCTCCCAATCAGGAGTCCAGCGGGCCCCAAATACTTCACTTGGACAAAAATATGCTCTTTCAGTCTTGAGGGATGCTGGCTTTTTGTATCTTTTGTGGGTTGGGGGGATACCCTTGAGTAAGGTTAAGTAAAGGGCGGATCACTCTTGAATAGTCCTTAAAGAAACGCCGATAATAACCACAGAATCCCAGGAATCTTTGCAGTTCTTTTAGATTTTTGGGCTGTGGCCAGGTGGTCAAGGCCTCAACTTTACTTGGGTTGGTCTCTATTCCCTCAGTGGATACTATGTGTCCCACATACTTTACTGATGTTTGAAAGAATTGACACTTATCAATGGACAGTTTAAGGCCAAAGTCTTCCAGTCGGTCCAACACCTTGAATAATCTGCTTTCATGTTCCTCCAGTGAGCTGCCAAACACAATAACATCATCTAGGTATACCAGGCACTCTAGTAAGTTCATGTCCCCCACTGCACGCTCCATCAATTGTTGAAAAGTGGCTGGGGCGCTTGAAATCCGTTGTGGCATCCTCATGAATTCATAGAAGCCAAGCAGACAGATAAAGGCTGTCTTCTCACGGTCCTCTGGGGCCATCGGGATCTGGTAGTACCCACTGCGGAGATCCAGCACAGAGAACCACTTGCTCCCGTTTAGGCTGTCCAAAGCATCCTGAATGCGGGGCATTGTGTACTGATCAGGGATAGTCCGCCAGTTTAAAGTGCGATAATCCACGCACATCCTTACTGTCCCATTCTTTTTTCTCACTACCACAATAGAGGAAGCATAGGGGCTTCTGGATTCTTGTATTACACCAGCAGCTAGCATCTCTTGCAGGTGCCATCTTACATCATCTATGTCTGTAGGTGCCAGGCGTCGAGACCTCTCGTGAAATGGCCTTTCATCATGCAGCCGGATATGGTGCTCAGCTCCTTGTATGCATCCTACGTCCCATTCCTTTAAAGAAAACACCTGGTCTCTCTGGGCAAGCTTCTCATTGATCCTCACTTTCCTTTCAGCTGGCAATGGGGAGTCACTAAAATCAAACAAGTCAGGTGTTACTCTGACATTCTTCCCTGAACTCGTGCTACTGGGTAGCACTGCATTGTCTGCACAATGCACATTAGCCAGGGTGCAACCTCTATTTACTTGAATCTCTCTGTCAGACACATTATGAACTTGAACCATTACCCTTCTGGCATAAGCATGGGCTTTAGCAGGCAAAATATTAGGCTTGACCAGCAGTCCCTCCGGCAATTTTCCATCGCCTGGTGCATCCAACATTAATATTTTATTCTTGACATCCTTTCTGATACGGAACTCTCCCTGTAAGGTACATTGGGCATTTGGCACCAGGATCAGAGACTCAGAATCCTTTTTTCAGACAACTCCAACCGGTTCCTCTGGTTCCACTTTGTCAGCATCTCTCTGTGCCTCATAGGCCTTCTTGATCAAGGCCGGAATTCTTAAAGCTCTACTAGTCCTTGACCCCTGTTTTTCATAACATAACTGTGCCAGCCGTCCAAACATATGTGCATTAGTCCCAATTAGTAAAGGAACCCCATCATACAGTCCAGTAGGGGGACACACTAGGCCAGGGTCTCTACTAGCTCTGCCACCCCAGCCACGGAGGTGGGAAAAGACAGCCAAATTTGGATATATGCCGAGTAGGGGTAGGCCTTCTCACTTAACCCCCAGACATGCAGCCCCTCTAACGGTTGTAAGGGTACACCAGACAAATGCTTCTGATACCAGTCTTGGAACATAATTGTCACTTGGAAGCCACTGTCTAATACAGCTCTTGTAGACACTCCATTCACCTTTACGGTGGTCTCCATGGAGGGACCCACTATCCTGGACCAGTATGGAGAGGCGGTAGCGGGGGCCTGGACAACTGACCTTGCCACAAAGGGACGTGAGTTAACATTTTTGGGACCTTCACTGTGGTCATTTCGTGCACCTCTTAACCACTGTTTTGTGCTCCAAAGCTCTCCTTGTAGCCGGCTCACCACTCTCTCTAAGTCTTTCCAAGACCGGCATTTCCTCTTCATGTGCCCATCCTTCCCATAATTATGGAAAAATATGTCAGCTGAAGTTTGGGGTGACCGAAGCATCACACTGGGGGCTGCGGCATTGGTACTATCAATAGAAAACCTTGGTGCTACCTCAGCCGGCGGTGGGGTGGAATTTTGGAGACATCTCTTCAGTTCCCTCACTTCCATGGTCAAGGCATCAAGTTTCAAACTGTTGTCAACATGAGGTGCCTGGGTGGGCACCTCCACCCTCATAGCAGAAGCAGTCGGGCAAGTGTCAGTGCCCGTAATCGTAGGAGTGGCCTTCATGATGAGACTGTTGCTTTCCTAATCTCCTGTAGCAGTTCACTCCATGGTGGCACACCCTTTTCCTTCTCAGAGCACTCATGAACTGCCAACCCTTGCCCCTGAACTTCACTTGACGGGTCACTCTCAGTCACTCGGGTCGTAGCAGCAGCTATTGGTGCAAGTCCCTCCCGGTGTCGCCTTTTCTCAACTCCTCGAATTTCTCTCATTAGCTCATCATAGGAGGGTGGGGATTCCAGTGGATTGGCCAGGCGTAACTGAAGCAACAGCAGTTGTGAGAAGGGGGCAGACTTAAGGATCCTGTCCAGCCTGGTTCGGTCCAATTCAATCGCTGGCAAACTACCCTTTCTGAGGCATTCTTGCAACAATTTTTCCAGCTGAGACACATACACAGACAACAACTCCCCTTGGTACTGTTGTGCATTTCTTACTCTCCACCAGAGGTCCTCATCGGAATCTGGGTTCCCGTACACATTCTCCAAGGCCTCAAGATATTCCTGTGCAGTCGCTTCAGGGTTACTGGCGCGTTTGGCACAGATGGTAGCCAGGGCAGGGCCTCGGAGGCTTTCACTTACCCTCTTTTGCTTTTCTGTTTCTGAGCATTGCCATTCTAGCTCTTGAGGGGCAACATAGTCTATCCAGGTCTCCCAGTCATCCTCCCCTTTTGGGGTGGGGAGGGTGCTGGAGAAAATGTTCAACCTGCGGTAAGAGTCATGACTATTGGTAGGTACAGACATAGGGGCTTGCACTGGCACAGAAAGAGGGGCAATAATGGGTGCTGGAGGGGGAGAGGGTGTTGGTGGAGGAACGTTCTCAGGTGGCAATAATATTTTCTTTAAATCCTCCACAGTTTTCCCTTCCTCCAGCAACAATTTAGCAAATTTCTCCTCAAAAGTTTCAGATAGTGGGGGGGGGGGCTCGTTCTCCTGCCCAGTACACCACTTCACCAACTGATGTACAGCCGCTTCTGTTGGTATCCATTTATTTTTAACAGTAATTCGTAAATGTGGCCACTAGAGGACGCTAATCTCAGCGGTGCCTCCAAGATGTAACCCCTAGGGGGCGCTATCACAAGGGCTACTACCCATGCCTGCTTAACTACTAACAGGGTGAGGGGCCTAGGTCCAATGGCGAGTGCCTCCACCCAGAGGTCAGGGTTTGCAGTAGTTAAACTAGCTTGGTCACAGCCCTCTGGGACACTGTAACCCCCCTTTCTTCCCACTAGTGGCCCACACAATGTATCAGGAATATCTTCACAATGTACACTTACCCCCAGGACTGACTCTGTCGACTGGACTCTGGGGACCCCCTGTAAAACAAGATGACACAGTGCAAAAACCACAGTACAATACTTTAACATAAACAAATACCTCAGTCAGTGTAACTTTGCTGAAACAAACAGATCTGATTTATTTAAGGAGCTGTAACAAGGACAGGGGGAAATCAGGTTAATTAGGTTAAACACATTAATAATCACAGTACTGTGTGCATATTCAGAGTCCCAAATTGTCACTTTCACTGGTACCTAGGACGGGGGCTAGCTAGATCGGTGAAGCTGGTTGGGGCCCTGTGATGGAAAACACTGGCACAATACCCAAACTGTAATCTGGAGCCAGTTGGCTCAGTTCATGAAGAAATTAAAAAAAAAAAAACAACAATTACATGACACACTTGCAATTCGATAAACAGATGGCAAGGAGCTACCCTGCTTTGTACTCATAAACTCAATGCTGGGAACTGGATGGAAGGCAGATTGTCCTGGATTGCCAGGAGGAGTAGATCATGTGGACAAGGTCCTTGTGACTGGACCCCACTGCAGTTTACAGCAAATGGATGTAGTCTGGATTAAGCTGGGGTTTACTTCCAGCTACATGCACTCAATTCACTGTACAGGGGATTTGAAACATGATTCCCCACAAGCACTACACACATTTATATGTAAAAGGAAAGTACTATACCAGGCAGCTGCTTCTCTATCCCGATCGCAATTACTGCACAATACCCGGGAGAACACACAGCAGATTCAGTTCCTGACAGACCGAACGCGATTCAGCAATTTCTCCAGTCTTCTACAGGGTGAGCCTGGTTTCTACTCTTCAGATCTCCAGGATTCTCTTCACAGGTCAGATTCAGTCCGAACAGGCGCTTGCACAAGCTGCAGACCGAAACTCAAGGCCTTACACGTGCTTCCTGCACGAAACTATACACTGCAGAAGCACAGAGCTCCTTGTCCCTTCACTGCCAAAACTTATCTGATCTTTCCAGTAGACAGAGCCGGGCATTTCCTTTGAGTTCCTCCCAGTTCATTTGGCTGGTCTGGCTGTCACTCACAATAAACTCCCCCTGTTGGTGCAAAAAGGTACTGAAGTCCAAACTACAATTCCCAGAGGCATCTGCCATACAGTCCCATTGTGACTGGCTCAACTTAAGAGTCCAAGTTCTGATTTGCCAGCAGCAGGCTCCATTTTAAAGGTCTCCCACACTGATTGGTCCAGTTCAGCAGTTTAATTCCAACATAGAGGGGAAACACACACACAGAGTCCCAGCTGCAATAAAACAGGTTAGATAAACTGCAATCTCACAAATGCTGCTAAATGATTACAGGCAAACAGTTACAGCTTTCAGATGGGCTCCCTTTGCACTCTTAGCGACTGCAAAAATGGAGCGAATTGGCAGCAGCCTGGGCGGCATTTGGGCATTAGAACACACAGTCCCCCCTCCTCAATTAATTATGGTCACAAGCAGGCAGCTCTTAAAGAGACAGTACCAGAGGCTCTAAAAGCACTCACACTCAAGCAGCTTAAACGCTGAACACCTCCATACTTGGAGCATTCAAGCAAGCTCCTGGAAGACTTCTGGGAACCCCCATTTTCAGGGGGGTTACATCCATTTCAATGATGTGGATCAGGTTCTTCCAATGTACTGCTGTAGTCTCTGTTGGTGAGGCAAATCATTATAGTCCCAGATCTGAATATATTTAGGTGCCCGTTTTAACCCTGTACTCAGTATTGGCTATTTCAGACTTGAAGAATTTTCCTTCCAGTGGAAGAACCCCTATTTTATCTATGTTTATCTTGTAGCCAGACACTTTGGAAAATCAGTTTAATGTTTCCAGTGGAGGGGGTGGGGATCAATTTCCTCAGGTTGTGGACTGATAGCAGAACATCATCGGCATGTACTATGATTCTGCAGGGTATGCCATGCAGTTGAGCTCCTTAAATGCTCCCATTTCAAAGGCTTTCTGAGAAGTGGTTTTAAGGCTACTCTGAAAAGTGCCAGAAACAGGGAGCATCCCTGTCTGGTGCCTCTGGACAGGATAACATTTGGGAAGATGAGGCTGTTTGTGTTGACCAGTGCTGTTGGTGCTGAATATAACAGCTGCTCACCTTTAGGAAGATGGGGGGGGTGAATGCTGCACCTCCTCATTATGTGAAAGCAGTAGTGCCCTTCCACCCAGGAAAAGGCTTTCTCAGCATAGCCACCCCCTCCCCAAATATCTAGGGGATGACTGAAATCGCTGATGAACCAGGGGAGGGGCCCACAACATAGACACACTTCCGAAATTGTACAGTATGAAAGGCAAGAAAAAGTTTAGCTGCTATGGCATCTTCAAACTGCTGAATCTCTGAGTTGTTTCTTACAAATTGCTGGGAGCACCTCATGGAAGGACCAGGACTCTCGTTGCCATACAGCCCTTGGCTCCACCAGGCCCTGATCCCCCAGAAGGTGCAGGATCTTATGTCAGCCAGTCCCCTGGAAATATAAACGCATGGATTGATTAAAAAATGAGAATTTTATATTTCATTTTCCCCATTTATAAATTAATCAGACTCACAATTTCTTCCCAGATGAGATCAATTTATTTCTCCTGGGCCCAAAAGATTTGGAGGACAACAGGGGTTCATCACTCCTTATATAAACATTCCTTCTCCATGGAGACAAACATTTATACAGTTAAAATGGTAGCAAACTTCTTGCAGAGCAAGGTCTTTAATGCCTCTCAAACAGCAGATCTGATTTTCCTCAGAAACCTAGCGACCCTCTACCTGGACCGTGAAGCTCCCTGATTCCACTGGCACTGGGTAAGTACCCAACAGAGCTTCCAGATGATTTCCCCGGGGGGTCCTCATTTCTTCTTCTAACTGGGGAAGTGTACAGCTTCTTCCACCGTTCCCTGACTCTCAATTCCGGCATTCCAGGGACACGGATGGTGCGGTACCTGCCACATCCTCCTGTCTGATTGCTGTCCTGGTCTGCTCGGCCTCCCTGAACACTACAACCTCTCCAAACAGCGTGGTGGCACCTTCCTTTCCAAATTACCCCCACTAAAGCTGAACCATGGCCTAACCAGGCCTAAAGACCTGCTCATTAAATGGAGAACCTGAGGCCTGCCCTGACACGGGTATGGCAGACACACAGCATACCCAGGCCGTGTTCCACTCCCCTGGCTGCTAACCATCTGAGCTGCCCTGCCATGCAGAGAAACAGGAGCCCTGCCACAACTCCTGGATC
This sequence comes from Neoceratodus forsteri, assembly GCA_016271365.2. Taxonomy (NCBI): domain Eukaryota; kingdom Metazoa; phylum Chordata; order Ceratodontiformes; family Ceratodontidae; genus Neoceratodus; species Neoceratodus forsteri. The sequence continues at coordinate 362,369,175 of CM057449.1, read as the reverse complement.
CCCAACAGCCCAATCACCTCTCCATCCAGCATGCTCCTCTTTTAAATGGCCGTAAAAAAGATGGAACTGCTGCCCAACTATCTCCTCCTCTTCACCATCCTCCTGCTGCCCAATAAGTGTAAACCAGCTCCAGGGGATACCTCCAAGGCACTCAGCAGCTCACTTGACTAAAGACCGGCAGCCCCCAGACCTGTCCCTCCAAACAGACCCTAATGGGGTTAGATGCTCCCCCTGGCCCCCTCTCCAGTGGAACCCTAGGCCGCCTTGCCACGCTGGGATGCAGAGGCCCTGCCACAGCCTACTGAAACGCTGACAACCCAGGCCCACTGCAAGCCTACCGGAGCCCACCCGAACTATGGGGCCTACCTATCCTGTACCTCCCTTACTTTCCCATCCACCTCCAGAGCCTCACAATAATGGTCACAGCTACCTGTCTCATTGCCCTCCCTTGGGTGCTCACCCAGGGAACCCGATGCATCACCGCAGTAGAAGCCGGCCTGCCTAAGGCGGATGGGGGTCTCCTGCTCCTGTGAGTTTCCTGCTCTCCCTGCTTTCTCCTCCAAAGAGACCTAGAAACTTCCTGTTCCTGCCTATTTATAACCCTGGAAACCATGCTCTCTGCTGCCAGCTAATGACGACCAGCAGGAATTATGTCCCCAGAGCACCCATAAATCCCTATGCTCTGAGGGCAGCAAAAGGGAGGGGGTCCCTAAAGGGAGCACAAGCCTTTCTCAAAGGAGAGGATGCTTACATCAGCATCCAGTGATATCAGTGCTGTGAGTTCCAGAACATTGCTGACTTGTTGTTTCACACAGGTTATCTTGTGAGCATTATTAGTGAGATGCCTACCTGCCATGCAGCCCATCTGCCATAGACTGATGATAATAGGTGGGACTTTGTTGAGGCATGTGACTAGCACCGTAGCATATATTTTAGCAGCCAGCTTCAGGAGGGTTATTGGACTGTAGCTGTTGCAAAGGTGCTCACCTTTTCCAGTTATTTTTATCCTCCTTCAGTCAGACTGGTTGGCTAATCAGTCTTGTCCCTGGGTATTGTTGACTGGCCCTTATCTCTCTTCATGGTCCACAGCTAGGTTCCTCTGTGGATTATCCCCTCATATCCAGAATTAACCTTGGGACCCGAAGTGGTAGGATGGGCTACAGTGCCTTGGGTGAGACTCCATGGAGCCCAGGTCCACCATTTTTCCTTCAGCTTTCTCCCCAGTATACCAGAGCTATGGCAACTTGGAGGGCACATGTTCTCTGGAACCACAGCTCTTTCCACCCTCCTGACATTTCTTCAGCCTCCCAGGCAACCAGCTCTGCCACATGGCCTCCACCGTGTGGCAGCTGAGAGCGGGGAAGGTACTACACACCAGTCCGGGAGAGAAGAGTCACCAGGCAGCTGCTCAATCCTTTCTCATCCCTCCCCACTGCTGACCACTAGCGACCTGAGTTAGTTCTCAAACCTGGGTCACCGGCATGGCATGAGGTAAGTCACTGTACAGGACCTCAGCCCTCTGCGCCACCAGGCTGTCTATCTTTTCCCAGTTTTAACAATAGTGTTATTACTCCTTCTTGTAGCATAGGTGGTAGGTGTCCTGTTTTCAGTGCTTCAGTAAAGACCCTGGTCAGTATAGGAGCTACTTGTAGTCTGAAGGCTTTGTAAAAGTCCAATCTATAAGGGGCAGAGCCAGCAGCCCAGAAGGCAGCACACATTTCCTTGAGTTCCTGCACACTCGGCTGAAAATAACAAGTGATTTGTTACTATGAATGGGCAAAAATGTTATTTGCTAACTCAATTCAGGTAGTGTGAACTGGTGTGCTTTTCAGAAATGGGAAGCCCGCTGGCCCAGTGGCACTGAGGGTTGAGGAGCTGGACGCCACACCAGTGACCCAGGGTTGGGAGCAATCTCAGGTGCTGGGGGTCAGCTGAGTAGGAGAGGTCCACATCAGGCAGCTGAGGCAGATGCGGGGCCGGAGCTTCAGAGGGTGGCACTAGGCGCTTTTGGGGCCTGTACCTTCTGTTGCATTTTCTTTTGTGCTTAAGGAGATAGATGCTTGACTTGGCTCCTCTGCCATTTCCACTAAAGGACTGCTTGTTGCGGAAGAACTGACAGACCCTCCCTCTTTGTGAGTATGCAGGGGCTGGTCTCGCAGGTTTGACAGCTGTCCTAGTCTTCTGAGATGCCTCGAGAGACTGTTCCACCTGTCGATCAAACAAGTAGGTGCCATTGAAGAGGATATACATGACTTGTTGCTGGGCGTCAGTGGAAAAACCTAGAGTCTGAAGCCAGGAATGTCTCCTTATACAGATTCTAGCAGTGGCAGAGCGAGAAGGAGTGTTATATTCATACATGGCTGCCTTTAGCTGATGACTGTTGGAGTCTACGTCATGAGTGACAATCTAAAGAATCTTCTGTTTAGTGTCAGACTCTGGTAAGGACTCATTCATAGGACATATATATCTTAGATAGGATATATCCCATACAGGACATAGGGCATATTCATACTGAGAGGAATGTCCCTGGAAGCTGGCTATTCATATGCTCAAAAGTGTCTGCTGTGAAAACCCTCTTCCCCATGGTGTCAGTCTTATGGGATTCCTTATTAATGGGGTGTGCTATTACCTCTTGAGGGAGGATGACCTTATAATTTTCAGCAAGGATAACAATTTTATGTTTATCTGCAATAGGCTGGGTAGCCAAAATAGATCTGTCCTTAGGAGGAATATACTTACGGTCTATCTGCTTCAAGACTGAAGGAAAGAAAGCAGGTCTGGCCCACACTGCCCCGGAAAGAGTTTCAAGAGCTGGAAGAACAAGAGGTGTGAGGTTAACTGGAATGTTAGGAACAAGGAGCTACTTTGGATGCAGCCGCTTACCTGGGTCGGGGCAGATGTCTCAAGGGTAAGGGTTGTTTGCATGTTTCTTAGCAAGGTCTGAAAAGATAGATCCTCCTGAGGGACAGGGAGCTGGAGCTTGATTCTCCAGGCTGTAGAAAGTGTCATCACTACTGCCATGAGAAAGAATGAGGCTGAAGTCAGAGTCATCCCCCTCCAACTCCTCTTCAGAAAGAAGAGCCGGAAAATGAGTGGACCTGCAAAAGCCTAGCTTGGGCCTAGGAGTTGGATAAACAGGCGACACTGGCACCGGGTGAGCCTGCACTGGAGCCAGCCCCAATGGAGCTGGCACCAGGCCCAGCACTGGCCCGGAAAGAGCCAGCACCGGGCCCGGCACTGGCCCCAGGGGAACCAGCACTGTCACGGCAAGAAATAAACCAGTGCTGGCACCATGGGAGATGGTACCGGATTTGCTGAAGAACCCAAGACAGGTGTTGCTGGAAGTGAAGCTGGATGCAGCACCAGGAGAGGCCCCAAAAGGCCCAAATCCAATACTGAGCCCAACCCAGACCCCAAAGGGCCAACCGGTACCAAAGTGACTAGAGAAGGTACCTGGGCCTGTCCATGCATAGTGACACTGCGAGGGCGTACAATGAGTGAAACCAGCATTGGCAGCACAGTCACTGGCAAGGGATCAGAATCTGCTGATGGAGCCAAATGGTCTACCCAACTTGCATTCCCCAGGTGCAAGTCCAAACATCCTAGGCCTGGAACTGCAGGAAGGGGCAAATGAGCCAGACGCTGTACCCACTGTTCCATAACAGCTGCCCAGTGGTGAAACTGCCCACTAGAATCCCCACAAGAGGTCAGAGAGGACTCTGGGCCCGAGGCTTGGAATGACCACGATCAGAAACCATTGATGAAACTGACGATGCAGATGAAGGCCTCCTGCTTGCAGACTTAGAAGACCTCATGGCAGACGTATCAGAAGGTGACCTTGAGCTGTACTGTTTCTTCGCTTTCTGACAGGAAGAGGAAGAACCCGAGGTCGAGCGGTGCCAGGTCCCCGATCTGGATTGAGCATGGGACCGCTTATTTTTATGTTTATGGGAGGACTGTCCTCCCTCCCGAACACAGGACTGCCCATCATCAGAACCCTCCCCCAGAGAGGGAGGTGGACCGGACACCGCCCCGCTGTCAAAGCAGCATTTGTAAAGAGATTCCCTACTGTCACAGTCACAGTCCATGGTCATAGGTCTTTTTTGGTAGGGCTGAAAGAAACTTGACAAATTAAGTTTTTCTTCTCTTTTTTTTCTTTTCTATTTTTTTATTGTAATATAACAGTTAATAAAAGAAAAAAAAGAACATACTAATAGGTTACAAGGTATTCCTCTAGACAATATCAATTCTATACGGTCAAGTCAAATTAATACACTTTGGTTAGTTAGTCAGAAGTTACCCCTCTGACCCATTACTAGACCCTTACATTGCATCATGTTCAGGGGTCAAGCGTAACCTTTTTTTGCACTAGCCAGCAGGGCAAGTTGATTCAAAATTGCACTAGCCCGCAGATGGTTGCACTAGCCCTTAATTATAATGGTAAATTTTGATCACTTATACAGGAAACAATGCAAGCAAAGCCAAGAAATACTCTGATTATTGCACATTTATCCTGCTCCCACATTGCTTCCAGCTCCCCAGCAGAAAAAAAAGACTGCAATTCCATCCATCACAGACAGTGAGCCCCCATTATTTTGTACAATGGCCTCCTCTCTTCCTCTTTCTGCCCCCACCCCCACACACCCCAAACAGAGAGAGGATATCACAACAGCAAATGTTCAGTCAGGCAGTCCTAGCTCTGCGCACACAATAGCTGGCATCATCATGCACCTCACCACCCTGTCACCACCACCCATAGGGCAATGAACAGAGTCAGGCAGAGAAAGACACTTGCAGTCCCCACCCTATAGTCAACTGGAGACTTGCACTTTTGAAAGTTTTTGTACAGTCTCAAGTGAGCCAGGAGCACATCTAAGATTTCTTTGGGGTGGGGGCCAGACAAACCTAAAGGGCTTGGAAAATAGAAAACTATGACATTTTTATTTGTAAAAGCATTGCTTTTAATATACTCTGCCCCAACAATAACATATTTTTCTTTAACATTGTCCTTTCATCAGCCCAGGGGAAACAGTACACAGGCATAACACTATACTATTTCTATTTCTGTATAGGATGGTCTATGCACCCCAGGAATGCATATTTCAAGGTTTCAAATTATGTATTTTATCAAGGTTTATTTTTGTACCATATATGATCCAAAGCTTTGTTTTTAGGCCGAAAGGATATGCTGAGTGGGATAAGGGTGGAACTGTATGGATGGTGATGGCTGGCATGGTCCATTTAGAAGAGCTGAGGACCCCCTATACTTACCAGTAATGGCAGCTATGGATCTATGGATGGTCACTTCAGAGTCTGTTCTGCAGTGGTGTCCAGGGAAAGAACAGAGTTAAGAGATTTGGGAGAGGGAAGTTATGGTGAGGCTGGGATAAAACCCACCACCTGCAGGGCCGATCCTATATACCTCTTTGCATTTTGTCACTGAAATGTTGGCTACAAACACTCAAAATATAGAGAAATGAGGGGCACTGGTCTTAATAATATAATATTGGACACATTGTTAGACATAGACACATTCAGAAAACTGGAACCTAGTGACTTAACAGCACTCTACCCTTGATCACTCCCTGGACACTAGCTGAAAGTCTTAACAGTGAAGTGATAATGACTCACATTGAGTCTTTTGTGTGATTCCTCTCTTGAACTGCCAGATAATTGCAGCTCTTAATGAGCTGTTAATCACACCTGGCCATCTGGAACACTGAGAGAGATAATCATGAGGACTAGAGAATGCTAAAGTAGAGACTTTTTTAACTTCATTAACAGCCATGAAAATCTGCACTAGTCAAGACGGGCAAGTAGAAAGTTAGCTGCACTAGCCCTGGTCAATTTGCACTAGTGGTTGGGCTAGTAAAACAATGTTAAGAGTGTCCCTGATCGTGTTTATCTAGACGTTAACAATTGGGGTAATTTCTAGATTTAACACAATAGCTATATAAGAATGTCTAAATATCTATTCATTATTTAGGAGAAGTCTCTAGGTCACTATAGGGCCTCCATTTGAACTTAATCTCTGTAGTCACAACTAGAGGAGTTTAGTAACAGAATTTACTCTTGTAGCTACAGTACTTTAATTGGAAATACCTTGAGATACGGTATACCTGCAGATGACATATCAATAACTTGAAAACAAAGTAGGAGGTCAAAGATAAGGAAATAGGTTAAATTTTTGGAACAATAGCTACAGAAAAGCAGGGAAGAACGAGGGCTGATGGTTTAGCATATAGATTTATTCCATCACCTTGTATAGCAGTAGAGTAAAAGGTATTACGAATATACGAACATACGAATATACGAAGAAGCCAGCAGAAGAAGGCCATTTGGTCTATCAAGTCTGCTCATGTTGCAGAGTTCACAGCTTGAGCTAAAGTCCCTGTCCCCTCTCCCCATTCCTCCCATTCTCTCTACCCATGACCCTTACCCTCCTCCCTGTACCTGTCCTAGCCTCTCTTAAAGCTGCCTACTGTCTTCAATGAGATTACCTCTTCTGGCAGCGCATTCCAAGTGTCCACCACCCTCTCTGTGCAGAAGTGCTTCCTGACCTCCCTCCTAAACCTCCCACCCTCCAGCTTCGGACTGTGCCCCTCATGTTATGGTTGCCACTCAGCTTAAAGAGACTCTCCTTATCAACCTTATTTATCCCTTTCAAGTACTTGAAGGTCCCAATCATGTCCCCCCTCTCTTTCCTGTCTTCCAGTGAGTACCTGTTCGGTGCCCTCAACCTCTCCTCGTATGCCTTACCCTGCTGACCAGCTGTCATCTTTGTAGCCCTCCTCTGGACCTTCCCCAGCAGATTAATGTCCTTTTTGAGGTGTGGGCACCAGTACTGAACTTCATACTCTAGATGCAGCCTTACCAGTGACCTGTACAAGGGCAGTATAACCTCCTCTCTCCTACTACTGATCCCCCTAGATATGCACCCCAGCCTCTTGTTTACCTTTGCTACTGCTTTCTTGCACTGTGTGGAGTGCTTCAGGTCACTAGTGATCATCACTTGCAGGTCCTTCTCCTCCTCTGATGCAAATACTCGGACTCCACCCAGGTAATACTCTGTCCTAAGATTCTTGGCTCCAATATGCATAACTTTGCACTTTTTGGCATTTAAGCCAAGCTGCAAGATCCTGGACCACCTCCCTAGCTTTTCCAGATCTTCCTGTAGGTTCTGTATCCCTTCAGCTGTGTCCACTCTCCCACAGAGCATGATGTCATCAGCGAATAGGCACATTTTGCCCTTAATGCCATCTCCAATGTCACTGATGAAGACACTGAACAACACTGGCCCCAGTACCGAGCCCTGTGGGACACCACTGGTTACATGTCTTGAACCAGGTAACTCTCCCCCCCAACCACCCTCTGGGTTCTGTCCTTCAGCCAGTTTTCCACCCATCTGGCCATCTTTTCCCCAACCCTGAGATCCACCAACTTACTGATCAACCGTTTGTGGGACACAGAGTCAAAGGCTTTACTGAAATCAAGACAGAGGATGTCTACCACTTGGCCCTGTCTATTGTCTTAGTCAATCAGATTTGCTTGACATGATCTCCCCCTCCATGAACCCATGCTGTCTCATATCCTGGAGACCATGCTCCTTTAGATATTCCACCAACCTTTCCTTTAGTATGGTCTCCATGAGCTTGCCCACAACTGACTGGTCTGTAATTCACTGGGTCATCCTTGAGAACGCTTTCGTGGAGTGGCACTACATGTGCTGTTCTTCAGTCCTGCTGTACTACGCCTGTCTCTAGTGAACTATTAAATATGTCTGCCAGTGGCCCTGCCAGCTCCTCAGCCAGTTCCTTTAGTACCCTTGGATGTACTCCGTCCAGGTCTGGTGATTTGTCCACCTTCAATGCCAGCAGCTCCTCCCTCACTCTATTCTCCTCTACCACTACATCTGTGTTCCCCTCCCCCCACTCCTCTTTTCCCTCCTGAAGGCACTGGTCTGTTCTTCTCCCTGGTGAAGACGGAACAGAAGTATTCATTTAGTATCTCTGCTTTCCCCCATCATCCTCCGCCCACTCCACCCCTTTCTTAAGCCTAGCAGTCCCTTCCTTCTTGTCCCTTTTCTCACTTATATAGTGAAAGAAAGCCTTCTCCTCCTTCTGAATTCCTTCAGCTCCTTCTGTGCCTTTGCTTGCCTGACTTTCTTACTTGCCTCACTAGCCAACCAGAGGTAATTTCCCTTATCCACCTCACTTTTGGTCTTCCTGAATTTTCTATAGGCCAACCTCTTTTTTCTTACTGCCTTGGCAACCCCAGAACTCAACCAGCTGGGTGCTTTGGCCCTTGTGTTCTTACCCCTGAGCCTAATGCACTCATCTGTGGCAACCAGTATTCCTTCCTTAATGATGGACCACCTTTGGTCCACCCCCATATCTGCTCTGATGCCCACCAGATGGCTCCTTAGCACCGCACATTTTCCTAAAGTCCGCCATTCTGAAATCCAAGATTTTGGTCTTAGTCAGGATGCTTTCCCTGCCCATATCAAACTGGAACCACACTGTGCAATGGTCACTACCTCCCAGTGGCTCCCTGACCATTATTTCCTGTACATGCTCCCCATTTGTGAGCACCTGATCAAGAATTGCCTCAGCTCTTGTTGGTTCAGTGATGACCTGAGTCAGGAACCCACTTTGCAGTATTTCCAGGGTCACCTGACTCCTAGCACATGTCGTGGATGGTATGCTCCAGTCCACCTTGGGCAGGTTGAAGTCCCCACAATTACCACCTCTCCTTTCCCTGCAGTTTTAGATATTTGTCAGCTCAGCTCCCAGTCCCTCTCCTCATTCTGACTGGGTGGTCTATAAACCACCCCCAACCTCACCTTTCTCCCTCTATTGGACCATAACTGAACCCATAATGCCTCCACCTCCTCTTCCTCCGACTTCTCCCTCGTGCAAGTTATTCCCTCCCTGATATAAACTGCCACCCTATCCCCCTTCCCAACTACTCTGTCCCTCCTGTATAGTTTATATCCAGGGATTGCAAGGTCCCAGTCATGGTGTGATGTTGCCCAAGTCTCGGTTACTGCAGCTATGTCCACCCTCCTGTCTGCTAATAGTGCCTGCAGGTCTTCCATCTTGTTTCCAAGACTCCATGCATTCAGAGACACCACCCTCCACCTAGAATCTGACCTTCCTTCTCTTCCCTCTATTCTTCTATTCAAATTTATCCCCTCTGTGTGCACCCCTCCACGTACCCTTGTTATGTGTTCCTCACCCCTCCATCCTTTGCTAACTGTGGTCTTGCCCCTTCCACCTCCTCCCTCCAGATCTCTTCAATCACTGTGGGGGGGGGTCACTGACCTCCTTCTCTCAGAGTCTGTGAGCCTGCATGCCCACTGCCCCCCCCAGTAGTTTAAATTAAGTGTAGTGGTAATGTATTCCCCAATTTGTCCCCGAGTACCCTCAAACTCTCCCTACTGAGGTGTAGCCTGTCTGGTGAAAAGAGTGCTCTGTTTGACCAGGTCTCCTCCCAGTCCCCAATACAGATAAACATCTCCCCTTTGCACCATTTCCTCAGCCAGTCATTGAAATCCTCTATTCTTCTTTTCCTGGCTGTGCTGGCCCTTGGTACTGGTATCACCTCTGAGAAGGCCAGTGAACTTCCTTCCTCCCAGTAGATCTTCCCTAACTCCCTGAACCTCCTTTGCACTACCTCCACCTCCTCCCCAGCTAGGTTGTTGGTTCCCAAATGTATAACTAAATTAGGTTTTCCTCCAACCTCCCTTAGTATTTCCCTTTTTCTTGGGCCCACCTTCCCCGCTGTCATCCCTGGTATATAAACCACCCTCCTGCTTGCATTTGGTCCCCTTTCCTACCCCAGTGAATACTCCTAATTATGAAGTCCCCTATGATTGCCACCCTTCCATCCCCTGCATCCGTGCTCCCCGTCCTTCCTTTCTTACCTTCGGTACTAGCTACTTCCCCACCTAACTGCTCCTCTGCACCCTGGTAAACTTATCTCCACATCCACAATTTATCCCCTTAACTGTTTTTCCATCTCCCAATCTGCCCTTCCCATTTTGACTATCTGTATCTGTTTTCTGTTTTCCCTCCCTCTTACTTTCCTTTTCTTCCTCCTCCTTTCTCCACTCCGTTTGCCTCCTCTTCCCTGCCCACCCTGATTAGTTTCCTCCCCTCCCTGCTCCTCCTCACAACCCTGACTCAACCTGACCTCCTACCTCACCTCCTGCTGCCCCCTCCCTCCTTCCAGACAGTGGTGCAAATCTATTCAATAAAGGCACCCCTTTAGAATCCCCCCGATGCTACTCTCACATTCCTGCCCCTTCTCCTGACCACTTACCATTCCTTTACCCTGGGCTCCCTATCCCTCTGAGGAAGAGATACTCCCATATACTGGGTGCTCCTCCCTACTCCCATCCCCTGCCTGATTCCATCACTCCCTTGGGCATAACCCCTCTGCCTTTCCCTCCACTGCTCTGCTCCACTAACTTTCCACACCATCCTCCCCAGCTCCCATCTGAGCAGCCTTATTTCAGCCCTTAGCAGCTCCAGGCTCTTACACACAGGACATCCCCCTTTACTCCGCATCACCCCCAGAAAGACTGCTGCCCCACAGATATTGCAGTTTATCTCTCTCCTGCTTCCCATACATGTACCTATTCCCCCACTTCCTCCAAGCCCAGCTTCTCCTTCCCTCCAGTTATACATATCTATCAAATAACTACAACATTCAAAATATATAAATTTCTATCTCACGTTACCATCAGAAGGTATCAACAGTCACAATAATCTACCTTCTATTAATACAGATTCTATCACAGAACCAGAACACAATGCAAAAACATCTGCAACCTAGCAACAACAAACAGGTGACAACATACCAAGCTGATATATCTTTTTTTAAAAATAGAAAAAAAATGTAATCTTTTAAAGCAGCAGTGCATTTTCTATATTCATTGCTATTTGTATTTTTTAAACTGTATATGACGTCCATATATTGATTTTACCTGTGGTGCATGTCAAATTCTGGTTGGTCTCTTTGCAGATGACACAAAGATCTGCAACAGAGTTGATGCACAGGGTGGGGCGGAAAGGATGAGAAGGGATTTGGAATGGTCAAATGTATGGCAGCTTAGATTCAATGCTAAGAAGTGCAAGGTAATGCACCTGGGAAACAAAAACCCAGGGGAAGAGTACACAATGGGGGGTGAGATACTAACAACAACAAAAATGGAAAGGGACCTGGGGGTAGTCATATCAGATGACCTAAAGGTGGGCAAGCAATGTGAGAGGGCAGTAAGGAGGGCTGGGGGATACTGGGATGCATAGGAGAGGCATCACCAGTAGAAAACAGGAAGTTATTATCCTCTGTACAGACAGCTGGTGAGACCCCATCTGAGTACTGTGTGCAGTTCTGGAGACCCAATCTCACAAAGACATAGACAGGATGGAAGCTGTCCAGAGGAGGGAGCAGCTAAAATGGTGCAGGGTCTGCGGAAGACATGAAGAGAGGCGAAAGAGCTTAATATGTATAGCCTCGAGGAAAGGAGGGAGGGGGGACATGATAGAAACATTTAAGTACCTCAAGGAATCAACAAAGTCCAAGAGGTAGCATCTTTCAAAAAGAGGTGTACAAGAACAAGAGGGCACAATTTGAAGAAAGAAGAGGGGGCGGCTCAGAGGTAATTTAAGGAAGTATTTTTTCACAGAGAGGGTTGTGGATGCATGGAGCGGCCTTCGGAGGCGGTTGTGGAGTTAAAATCAGTGGTGGAATTCAAGCATGCATGGGACAGTCATAAGGCCATTCTAGGGGGTGGGGGCAGGAAGAAGTAGGCTGCTGGTTAACTAGGATCTGCAGCTTATCCAGTAGGTAGGGAAATGGGCAGACTGGGTGGGCCAAGCGGTCCTTATCTGCCATCAAATTCTATGTTTCTATGTTTCTATGTATGGAGTTGGGTCATATTTTGTCTCTGAGATGTGCACATACACTCGCCTGGTTCGCCATTTTGAAAACTTCATCTCGTACCCGCTCCAGATTCATGCGCATTTTGAATGTACAGTGGTCTCCAATCTGACTGCACACAATGAGAATCTTGTTAGGTCTGCGTGCTGGTGTCCACCATTGATGAGAACATGCGGCACGTTCTGTGACTGGCTGTCAGATAGAACTGTTGACAGCTTGTGAATTGCTCTGAGCAGCTGCCAGCGAGTGTATTTTAAAAAGGAAAAAAATAATTTGTTTATCAAACTTGGTCTGTTTTTTTTACTGACAGCTGTCATAGCATATGAATGAATACAGTTATGAATAGCAGCATGAGTTCAAGCGATTCATCTGAGTCAGGGTGATTTTCCAATACCTTTCTAAATATTAGAAGTTTTGGGTGTAAAGTGTGATTTCTGTTCTTTGCTTTTATTTTTAACAGGGGAATAAATAAGAGCACAACAACCATAGAAACAAAATGTTACATGCCAAAAAATGGGTGGTGATATTTGGACAAAGGGAAATACTGTACATAACAGACTATGGAGGGTGGGGTGAATGAATGTAGGAAAGATAAGTGCTGTATATGTGTAAGGGGCATTAACAGGCATTGAGTTTTAGCATAAATGTGGCAATTAATGTGCACTGTCCTAAGCTGGCTGTGGTAGTGTGTGTAGGATTGAAGGGAGGATGGGAGGTAGGATGTTGTGGTCAATATATGTACTGTTTATTATTCTGCATTTATAATTATTCAGCGGTGTTCAACTAGTACATACTCACTCTCCACCTCACCTAATAATCTCATACGGACATACTGTATTGAGCGTTACCTCAACATCTTATAGAAACATAAAAACATAGAAGTTGACTGCTGATAAGGACCGCAAGGCCCACTCAGTCTGCTCATTTTTTTTTCTACTTTATGAATGTGCCATCGGCCTTTGCTCTATCAATGGCATATCTATTCATACTCATCTGTATTGCTCCCTTATGCCTATCCCATGCCTGTTTGAAGCCCTGCACTGTATTCATATCCACCACTTCCTGAGGTAGGCTGTTCCATGCATCCACCACCCTTTCTGTGAAAAAGAACTTCCTCACATTACCCCTTAATCAGCCTCCCTCTAATCTCATGCTGTGTCCTCTTGTCCTGCTATTTTTCTTATATTGAAACATGTTAGACTCTTTCACCTTGTTAATGCCCTTAAGGTGTTGGAATGTTTCGATCATATCACCTCTCTCCCTCCTTTGCTCTAGGGTATACATATTGAGCTCCATTAATCTGTCCTCATATGTTTTCTGATGCAGTCCCTGCACCATTTTGGCTACCCTTCTCTGGACTGCCTCAATTTGGTTAATGTCCTTGTGAAGGTGTGGCCTCCAGTACTGCACACAGTACTCCAGATGGGGCCTAACCAGTGTCTTGTAAAGAGGGATTATTACCTCCCTCTTATGACTTATGATACCCCTACTAATACACCCCAACATCCCCCTAGCCTTACCTACTGCTTTAGTAGTCTGCTTGGATGATTTCAGGTCATCTGTGATTATGATGATGCCCAAGTTTCTTTCTTCCCTTGTGACTGCCAGCAACTCCCCTCCCAGCCTATAGGTGGCTTCAGGGTTTCTCTTCCCTATGTGCATGATCTTGCACTTCTTTGCATTAAACACCAGCTGCCACACTTCTGACCATTTTGCCAGTTTATCCAGATCTCTTCTCATTCTGCCCACCCCATCTGGATCATCGACTCTGTTGCAGATCTTGGTGTCATCTGCAAACAGACAAACCTTACCCTCCAGTCCATCTGCAATGTCACTGATGAAGATATTGAAGAGGACTGGCCCCAGGACTGATCCCTGAGTTATCCCACTTGTGACTTGCATCTCTTCTGACTGTATACCGTTTACCACCACTCTCTGTTTTCTGCCTCTCAACCAGTTTGCCACCCAGTTGACCAACTTCTGACCCACCCCGAGCCTACCCAGCTTATTAATCAATGTTCTATGTGGAACAGTATCGAAAGCTTTGCTGAAGCCAAGGTAGGTGACATCAAGTGCTCCCCCTTGGTCCACCACTCTGGTTACACAGTCAAGAAATCTATGAGATTAGTCTGACAGGACCTTCCTGTTGTAAACCCATGCTGTCTTGGATCCTGTGCTCCTATGGATTCCAGGTGTTGCACTATCCTTTCCTTAAGGAGTGCCTCCATAATCTTGCCCACTACTGAGGTAAGACTGACTGGTCTGTAGTTCCCTGCCTCCTCCCTGTTACCACTCTTGTGGAGCGGGATCACATGAGTCCTTCTCCAGTCTTCTGGGACCTCTCCTGTGCTCAGAGGCTCACTAAACAGTCCTGACAATGGCTCTGCTAGTTCCACCCTTAGCTCCTTTAGTACCCTTGGATGTATGCCATCAGGTCCCATTGTCTTGTCCACCCTGAGCTTATCGAGCTTTTGTAGGACCCTTTCTTTTGTGAAGGGACTAGTGCACACCTCCCTCCCTCCTGTGTCCATGGTGCTGAGCTGTGGGCCCTGCCCTACCTTCTCTTCAGTAAATACTGAGCAGAAGTATCTATTTAGGATAGATGCTTTTACATGGTCCTTCTCCTCCTTACACGTCCCCTTATCCCCTTTGATCTTAGCAATACCCCCTCTGGACATTCTCCTTTCACTAATATATCTATAGAAAGTCTTGTCGCCTTCTTTTACTGTTCGTGCTAGTGTTTCCTCGGTTTGGGCCTTGCCTGCCTTATTGCCTTCTCTGCTTCCCTTAGGGAAGTTTGGTATGCCTCCCTATCTTCATCCCACTGCATTCCCTTATATTTCCTGAAGGCCAGCCTTTTGGCTCTGACCTTTTCTGCTACTGTTTTTGAGAACCAAAGTGGTTTTCTTCTTCTTCTTTTGCATTTCCTTTTCTCTCTAACACAATAAGATGTTGCTTCAAGTATTGCATCCTTAATGCTTGCCCACTTTGCCTGTACCCCCTCACCTGTATTTCTTTTTGACAGGGCTAGCTTAACTCTGTTGGCCATCTTATCATAGTCAGCTCCTCTGAAGTCTCATATTTGTGATATCACAATCAGTGTTATACATTACAGACATCGAATGATATTTGTCAGTAGTACGCTGGGGAGTCGGGGACCTCTATTTCTATCATTCCCTCTTTTCCATTTTTATCCATCCTTAATGTAAATCATTTAACATTGATCATATTACATGAATAAACATTCCAAAGATGCAGTGCCAGCCATCAGCACATGCGGCACCATCGCAGGTGGAATGATCCGCACGCTGTAATGGCTTGTGGGATGTAAAGCAATCTCTCCCAGTTTAAAAAGTTAAATATCTGCCTGGAGGGCACATAGTTAGAATGACACACTACCATGTGGGGGTTTTAAATATAACATAGTCATGGGTCAGGGCGCATGTTTTTTTTTTACTGTACCTCACTTGTGTGGATCCTGATTTTCCAGACTAACATTACATATTCCTAAGTCCCCTCTCAACCACATTGACATCCATCCCTGCACTGCTTCTGTAATAACTGACTCCTGCAGCAATTTCATATGACTCCAGACTGGGAGCTGGTGCTTGTCTCTACATTCAGATCACCATGAAGGTTGGAAGATGCTGAGCAGCTATATAGAGTGCTGTGAGCTGGAGTCATGACTTGTGTCATGGGGGGGGGGGTGCCATCCTTCTCTGCACATAGAAACATAAACTTTGATGGCAGATAAGGACCGCTCGGCCCACCTAGTCTGCCCATTACTCGAACTACTGGATAAGCTGCAGACCATAGTTGACCAATTATTACTTCCTACCCCCACAAGAATTGCATTATGTCTGTCCCATGCATTCTTGAATTCCCCAACTGTTTTGGACCCCACAACCTACTCAGGAAGGCCGTTCCATGCATCCACCACCCTCTCTGTGAAAAAATACTTCCTCATATTGCCCCTGAGCTGTCACCCCTCTGTCTTTAAATTGTATCCCCTTTTTCTTGCACATCTCTTTTTTTTAAAGATGCTACCCTCTTGGACTTTGTTGATTCCCTTGAGGTATTTGAAAGTTTCTATCATGTATGATGTCCCTCCCTCCTTTCCTCAAGGGTATACATATTAAGCACTCTTAGTCTTTCTTCGTATGACTTCTGTTGCAAACCCTGCACCATTTGACTTGCCCTCCTCTGGACTGCCTCCATCCTGTCTATGTCCCTGTGGAGATGGGGTCTCCAGAACTGTATGCAGTACTCCAGATGGGGTCTCACTAACTGTCTGTACAGAGGGATAACTACTTCCTGTTTTCTACTGGTAATGCCTCTCCCTATACATCCTAGTATCTCCCCCAGATCTCCTTACTGCCTTCTCACATTGCTTACCTACCTTAAGGTCATCTGATATGACCACCCCAGGTCCCTTTCCATTTGTGTTGTTGTTAGTACCCCCCCAATTGTGTACTCTTCCCCTGGGTTTTTGTTGCCCAGTTGCATTGCTTTGCACTTGTTTGCATTGAATCTAAGCAACCATACTTCTGATCATTCCTCCAACTTTGCCAAGTAACTTCTCATCACCCCCCCCCCCGTGTGTCAACCCTGTTGCAGATCTTTGTGTCATATGCAAAGAGGTATACTTTTTCTTCCAGTCCCTCTGCAATGTCACCTATACGTCCCACCCTAGGCTCTCATCACACTCCTCCATAGTACCACCCCCCATATACTTCTTTCAGACTTAATCTCTTCCTGTACCTGTCCCAGCATCTATTGAATTCTAGCACCGTGGTCACCTCCACCAGAACCTCAGGCAGTGCATTCCATGGTTCCACCACACTTTCCATGAAGTATCTCCTCCTTTTTTTTTTTTCAGTTGTTGTTGACCGGGTAAGTGCACTAGGCAGATCCTGCCTATTTTCAGGCACGACCCGGGGAAGGGGATTCAGATGAATGCCAACTGATCTTGAACCAGATTAAGATGTTGGTGGTATTTTTAGTGAATTGGGGAACTCCGGCCAGGGCACTGGGGAAATTCCCTTACTCTTTTCGAGAAGTGCCATGGGATCTTTAACATCCACCTGAACTACCACCAGCATAGGCAGATGGGACCTCGGTTTAACATCTCATCCGAAAGACGGCACCTCAGGAGTGCAGCACCCCCCCTTATGCTGCACTACAATGTCAGTATTTGGATATTAACCCAAGTGCCTGGTGTGGGGATAGAACCCACAACCTTCTGATCTCCTGGCCTCAGAGGCGAGTGTGCTACCTGCTGAGCCACTGACACTGCTTCTCTCCACCCGGAGTCTCCTGACCTCTAGCCGCTAACTGTGCCCACTGGAGGCCCCCCTTCTCCTTCATCTGAAATACCTAATTTAAGCATACCCCATTTACCCCTTTTAAATACTTGAATACCTCAATCATGTCCCCTTGTATCTCCACTCCTCGAGTGAGTACAGGCTGAGCTCCTCTAGTCTGTCCTCATATGACATATCCCCCAGACACTGTATCATTTTAGTTGCTGTCCTCTGAACCTTCACCAGAAGTGCAATATCCCTCTTTAAGTTTGGATGCCAAAACTGCACACAATATTTGAGGTACAGCCTAACCAGGCAGTTATACAGAGGCAGAATCACCTCCCTGTTTCTTGAGGTAATTCCCATAGAGATTCAGCCCAACCTTCTGTTTGACTTGGTCGCAGACCACTTACATTGCGCAGAATTATTCATTCTGGCATCTACAACCACCCCCAGATCCCTTTCCTCACTTGAAGACTGCAATGTATCCCCTCGATGGTGTACATATGACCCAGGTTCCTACGCCCAAAGTGAAGCACCCTGCACTTCCCTGTGTTCAATTTTTATTTTCAGGGGTGTAACCACCCATTCAGAGCATGTAGAGCTCCCTGTAGTGCTATTCTCATCTCTTCCCCATCCACCACCGCCCCAATCTTGGAATCATCTGCAAAGAAGAACATCTCACTACTGATATCTTCTCTGATGTCAGAGATGCAAGTGTTAAACAGGAGCTGACCCAGGACTGACCCCTGCAGGACTCTACTAATGGCTCTCCTTGAAGACGAACCCCCGCCCAAAACACAACATGTTGAGTATGCCCAGATAGTCAGTTCCTGATCCACCAGACCAATTCGACCCCAACCCCCATCATCCGCAGCTTATCCAGTAGACCAGCGTGAGGCACTGAATCAAATGCCTTGCTGAAGTCAAGAAAGAAGACATCCACCGGCAAACCCTGATCAAGTGCCATCAACACCCAATCATAGAACTCCACAAGGTTAGTCTGACATGATCTACCTGGGACGAAGCCATGTTGGTGATCATCCAGGTATCCCTGTTCCACCAAAAATGCCAACAGCTTCTCCTTTAAGATGACTTTCACCAATTTGCCCCCTGCCAAAGTCAGACTGACAGGCTTGTAGTTCCCTGGCATCTCCCTCGAGCCACCTTTGTGGATGGGCACAATGTGTGCCACCCTCCAATCCTGAGGCATTATTCTCATCTGGATGGATGCATTAAAAAGGGCTGCCAGTGGAGCATCCAGGACATCAGCCAGTTCTCATAGTACCCTGGGGTGGATGCCATCTGGACCTGGAGCTTTATCCTTTTTAGGGACTTGAGGACTTCCCACACCCTGTTGACAGGAATCACAATGCTTATTGCTGCTGCCGCATCGGCAGATTAGTCCTGTCCCTCTCCGGACACTGCTACTCCCTCAGTTTATCAATTTCTCATTTGCTGTGCATCATCCATGTGATTATCCATAGTGAAGACTGAATCAAAGTACTAATTGAGTGCCTCAGCATGTTCTGCTGCCTCCCAGTCCTCAGCCTACAGACTGGAGTTCTCACTTTACTTCTTTCCACAATATACATAAAGAACCATTTATTCCCCCTCCTGATCCTCTGCGCTGAACTCAGCTCAGCCATAGCACTGACACGTTTCACTTCTCTAGTGACCCTCTTCGCCGCTAAGTGATACTCATCCCTGTCCAAGGCCCCCCCGTGAGTGCGTGAACCTACTGTATGCAGCCCTCTTCCCCCTCACAGCCTCTTGAACCTCCCAAGTCCACCAGCATGTCTTACTGGTCCTGCCAAAATTACACCTCCCCCTTGCGCATGTCCTGTTAGCCCCCTGAATCCTCCCTTTAACATCTGCTCTATTGAAGGAATCTACTGTAATTAAGCAATAAGGCATGACCAGGGGTTATGTTGATGGTCTGTTAATCATCCTCTAGGGATGTAATGTGGCATGAGGCATAGCCGAGTGCTACATGCCCCTAGAGGGTTATTAACTGACCATTAACATAACCCCTGGCAGTGCATTATTGCTATTATAATAATAATGTTGTTTTTTAAATAGTGTTAAACCTTGTTCAGCATGTGATTAGGCTGTACATGTATGTTAATCAAAGATTAACATAGGACTGATAGAATATTTACTACCAATCACAAAGCTCTACTTCTCAGAACCTTTTTATAATCCTTGTTTACAAAGGGGGTGACAGACTTGTTTTGTCTAATTATAAATCTATCTCGCTGTTGTCTGAAGTCAGCAAGCTTCTGGAAAAATGTGTTCTTCAACAACTGCTCAAACACTTGGAAGAGCAGAAATTGCTTATATACCAACAACATGAATTCAGAGCAGGTAGACCCACTGCGACGGCACTGGCTGGGTTCGCGGACCCTGTACTGGTGGCCACAGAGGCTGGAAGTGCCACCGGTTCAGTCTTTGTTGACCTGGTTGGTGCCTTTGACACAGTGAATCACAATATACTGTTATATAAGTTAGGGCTCACGGAAATAATCGTTATCGTATTCAAAGAACAAGAATTAATTGTTTTGTATCCCAGTCTACAGAGATAAATGCAGGGGTTCCCAAAGGGTCTTTGCTAGACCCTCTTTTGTTTTCAGTTTTTGTAAATGATTTAGCCACCCCTTCACCATTAAAAATAATTTGCAATATGCTGATGACACTGTTATTTGGGCATCAGGAACAAACAGCCATGATATCCAAGCTTCCACATTACCCTCAGCATTCTCCACTCTGGTTATCCCTGTGCTGTTCCTAATGACCAGGGCTACACCCCCCCAACCCTCACCCCCCCATCTCCCTGTCCTTTCTGAGCACTGTGTACCCACTCAGGTTTAGGACCCAAATCAAACCCTACTGTGGCACAGGTTACGCGACAGCAGACACATCCATATCCCATTGGCCAGCATTGTCTGAAGCTCAGACATTTTGTTGCCCAAGTTCCTAGTATTTATCAGGACCACCCTCCAACGCTTTCCATAATCCCTTTCTCACTGACACCCATTTTAGGGTGTAGGTTCATCCCATCCGTGATGGCCATGCCATGATCAGCCTCACTGCCCTGCCCTACCCTTTCACACATTTAAATCCCACTTGGCATGAATGAATTCAGACAGTTTCTGCTTTAGGATGTCCTTCCCCACCAGGTTGAGTTGTAGTCTATCGCTGGTATATAGCTCCTTGTCCCTCCATGTCCCACCCCAATCCCCCATCAACCCATATCCCCTAGCTTCACACCACCCCTTGAGCTACATCTATTGCATAAATATATATATATATATATATATATATATATATATATATATATATACACACATATGACAGTATAACATGGATTAATGTAAGGCGGTTGGAATCCTAACAGCCAACCAGATTGCAGCATTTCTGAGACCTTTTTTTATAATGTTATTTTAAGTGCTTGTTTTTCTATGCCATTTATATGTTGAACTTATTTCCATATCCTAACAGTTCCTCCTCAAGCAGTCGTCTGACTAACCATCCAAGCAATGCCACTCATTCGCAGCTGGGTTCAGTTAAACGTAGACGTTCTCTTGGAATGTCAAGACATGGCAGGGTACTAGTGAGAGTAGCAGTAGGTCGAGCAGCAAATGGCAGAGGAATTAGACGTATCAATTTTAGAACAACATTGAATTCTATACTTGATAACAAGTTGATTCCTGATCAGGCTGCAGAAATACAAGTAATTATGATTAAGCAATTATTTTTTAATGCATGTTATGTATTACCTGGCTCATAAATAATAATTTTGATTTACATCATTTTACTTCATCCTTTTTTTTTATTTTTATTGATTGACATATCAATTACAATTGAGGGCAGCATGAGCATTAAAACGTTTCTAAGTGCCCATTCAGTTTGTTCAACATTGATATTGTGTAAAGCAGAACATATTAATAATCTGTGCTGTGTATTGACATAGTGATACAGTATCAAATACGAATTAATAAAGACATGCCAAACAAATGTATAAACATTCATATACAGTTTTTGAATTAATCAAAACTTGCAGCTATCCTCTTGTATTAATTTCAAGTAATAATACTCAATGTCAAATTATTATTACTTACGATTAAGCTCTCTCACCCCATCTCATCCAATTCCTCGATCACCCTCAACTACTTAAAAATATCTGCATGTGTATCCACCCTCCCATGCCTGAATCCACCAACCATATTAGTGCAAAATCCACCCTTAACTAATAGTGCACATCCACATCCATGCCTCCATCCACCAAACATAGTGCAAAAGCCCCGCCATGACTAGCGCATCTCACTACCCCCTTCTACAAAGCACAATCCCCGATCTCAAGCGCAAGTGAATTCCGAAATAAGAAAATAAAAAAACTCCCATACATCCCTGGTAGTCTATTGACACGCCACCCTTCCCCCATATAACACTGTCAGCCCACCATGTTACCATACAACCCTGACCACTACCCAGATGATGACTGCCATAGCACAGCCCTCATCACATTGGCTAATCGCTGAGCTCCATGTAAATACATACCAATGTACATAATGCGTACTACTGCACATAGTACATGCGTAATGAATTTATTTAGTGTGTATTATGTACAGTACTATGTGTTCATACAGAGTTTAGTTGACGACTGGCAGCGGTGACAGTAGGTTGGTTGTTACATTCCCCATGTGAAAACATTTTATTTATTTAGTTTTTGTTAACCGGGTAAGTGCGCTAGTCAGCAAGTGACTGTTTTCAGGCACGACCCGGGAGGTACAATTACAATACACAAAGAGTACAGCCAGATTATTAAGACAACGAGTACAAAAAATGCAGAGAGAAATACATATGGTAATGTAACATACATTAGTAAACAAAAATATACTTTAGCACTTGATCATGGAACATACTCAAAAATGTGAATAGTAGAAGGCAGAAAATAAGAGAGGATAGGCATCAGTAGAAAAGACACAAGGAAGGAAAAACTGGCAAAGGATGGGAGGAGAGATTAAGTGGAAAGGAGGTGCCGTCAGATACAGCAACAAGAGGTGAAAATTACCAACCTGCGGCCGGGCCTATGGAGCAGGCGGAAGAGCAAAGAAGACGGTGGTGGGGGCGCCAGTAGGCGGCAACAGCGTAGGAGGTAGGAAATACAGCCGGTCTGGTGGAACCGATAGACGGCAGGGCGAGAGTGAGGATGCCGGTGAGAGGGGGATAGAGGCGGAGGAGTTACGGCAATAGCGGCAAAAGTGTCAAAGTCAAGCCGAGCCAGTGGAACCAAGAGACGGCAGGGCAGGGAAGGAGGGGTCAGTAGATGGTGGGAGTAGGCGGTAGTAGGTGGAGAGAGGTGACTAGGCACAGCCAGGAGGGTGGGGACTAAGGAGGGGCATGGATGAGGTAGGAACAGGTAAAGGTGAGTTTGGTGAGGAGTGGCAAAAAGGGGGGAAGAGGATATAACAGAAGAAGGGGAAGAGAGCAGCAGTGGGGTTAAGTGAGGAGGCTGTGAAGTGAAGATAAGAATGTCATGGAGTAGAATAGCGACTTACAATTGTCAACAGCTAACATTAGGCTTATAAAGAAACAGGTTAAGGCAACATTAATTACAAGGCACAAAATAAAACATTAATTACAAGGCACAGTATAGAACACCCATTTGGACAGGCAAAAGTGCTAGCAATGAGGAAACAGTACAAATGCAGCGGATCAGGTAGGGTCAAAGTAAACACATTTGTCCATAGTAGTGAGGAAAGTCCTGAGTTTGCTCTTAAAAGTCACATGAGTGGAGACATAGATCTATTCATCAAAATTATGCACATGCACTTCTAATAATAAATTTTATCTGATTGTTATGTGAAAATACACATTGCTATGTCTATGATGAAATGTATTTATACATCTATTATAATTTTCATATCATATACTTCTTTATCAATGTTCTGTCTATTTTTTTTATATCATTCCTAACAAACATTCTTATAACTCAAAGAAATACACATGGTCCCCGTGGACCAAATATAAAAAACAATTCAATGTTGCTGTACATCTACTGTTCTTTATAAATCCTTTTCCTGTGTTGCATTACTAAGTCTTCTACAGAAGGTGGTTGAATTGGTGCTATTGTGCTTGCTGTTGACTTAGGGTGCCCTACTGGTAGCATTATCGATGTTAATAGTCTTGTAGTATCTCGCAGACATAGGTTAATAACATATTTTATCATGTCCGTAATGTATTTATATTTCTTCTTCTCTTTCATTGGAACTGCACTCCATTGTTTCATTCTTTTTGAAAAATGCCCTGTAAACCTGTTGATGAAGTAAGACTGTAACTGTTATCTGGTGTCTAATTTTTTTTCACAATTATATAACAAAATGGAATTCTCAGAACAGTATTGGTAGCCTGTACACTATAAATTATAACATATGGTCTTTGGTTAATAGCCATGCTGTAAACACTTCAAGGTGTTGCCATGACATCTGAAAACCTTTTGAGCTGCGCTCTAGAGGTTTACAATGAGGTCATGGCAACCCCTCAAAGTGTTTACAGCGTGGTTATTAACCAAAGACATTATGTTATCCTCTATGTTAAAACAACAATGAAATTTATTTATACGAACATACAAACATACAAAAATGCCGGCAGAAAAAGGCCAACAGGTATAGCAAGTCTGCCCAATTGTGTAGCACTTAGTTTCATATCACTGCAGCTGTCCCACCCCCACCCAAACCCATCTCTTAGAAAACATAGAAACATAGAAACATAGAAATCTTTTCCTTCTCTTTCCCAGTGATTCCCATTGACTCTATCCTAACCTGCCCTCCTGCACTGTGCTGATACCTTGATGTCTCCTGTGACTATCATCCCCAGGTCTCTTTACTCATCTGAAGTCATAACCTGCACTCCCCCCAGCCAGTATCTGTTCCTGGGATTTGTGTCTCCAAGGTGCAGGACTTTGCACTTATTAGCATTATACCACAACTGCCACTCCCTATACCAGTGTTTGTTTCCTCATAATCTTCAGGCATCTGAAGATGGAGTTCAATTAGCACTCTGCAGTCATAACAATTTCCTCCCTGTCACTCCCTCCCTTAACCACTCCCATCCCCAGCAAGTGTTCTCCCTTACGTCCTTTCCCAATTCCATTTGGATTAGACCACTGTTTCTCATGAAATTTCCTATAGTGGTGCTGCGTTCCACTATGCCATCACTCTCTCTGAATAAGGAAAAGTGCATCCTTATCCCTTTTGTGAACCTGAAAGTATCTACCACTCTACCCTTGTCCCTCCTATTCTTTTTTTAATTGTTTAATGTTATTATTAATAAACATACTTACAATATTTCACCTTTTGAATTCTTTAGAGGCTGTCTGTCAAGATAAAGGTTATAGTTAATTGCAGCCAATTTGACACGTTTCATAAGATTCATTTCTGTCATATTGGGTTGAAAGCAAGATTATTATTAAACATTTACTCATATGATTAATGACTAAATGTCAACATAATTTCATGTATCAAGTCAGTTGAGATATGAACCTTTTTATTGGCTCATGCTCTATATTGTCTGATATAAAACTGGCAATTAGATCCCTGTATCCTGATTGACTGATACTTTGTTATTGGCTGAAGCGCTGGGCAGACAATTTCAAACTACAGCTATTTTTTTTTTACCACTTAGCGATACATAGACTGAATGAGCCCCATCACACACAAAGGGACACAAATAACTGTCAGCTACACTGCACTGTAAAAACATTTATATATTTTTTTTAATGTACCAGCATTGCTGCAGCTTAAATAAATAAAATAGAAATAAATAAAGCCTGCTCCCGTTTCTGCGTACTTCCTGGTAGGAACTCAACCGAGACAAAATGGCTACATCTACCAAGCAGCGCCCTCTACTGATAAGCATAACAAGTAAAGTACCTCAGGAACTATTTCACAATAAAACCAACTTTTCAGTGCCTTTAACTACTGCTTTTAATTTTTTTAAACTTTTCTCAGTATTTACCTGTGGCCCATTTTCTAAATGTAATAATACCCAACAGGGTGGGCAGTTTGGGCAATGCCGGTCCTTCCAGGGGCTATGAAGGCCCTCCACATGCAGGATCGGGCCTTATTATGCGCTCCCCTGCGTATTGCCAAATACCACTCACCCTGTCGGGTATTATTGCTTACTTAAACTCAGTAGCCACATCTTTATGTTACATTATAATGTATTAACAGAACAAATAAGTTCAGTTATGCTTTCACAAACATTTAAACACATCAACTTACTCATAAGCAAACCTTTTTGCAGCATACATCAAGATGTGATTATGAAAGGTCTCCAGTTCACTAATGGACCTTTGTATTTCAAACAAAAAAGGAAAACTTAATTAAACTTGAATGTTTATTCAACAGACAGCGATTAATACCTGCAGTATACAGAGGCACGAGGAGGAGGGAGGTGGGAGGGAGGATGACTAACTGTCATATAATTAAATGGCTGTTGAACTTCTAAACTATTATTCACTTAAAAAAAATGCAGGCTGGCCTGGTGGCACTGAGGGTTGAGGCGCTGGACGCCACACCTTGCGCTAGCGACCGGTTCAGAAATGGACTCAGGTTGCGGGGCCAGTGGGAGATGGAGGTCGAGCATCCCAATGGATGCTCTCCTCTCCTGGGGTGGGTTACCGGGGGCGGTGCTTTGTGCACCCGACGCTCCTGGGGCCGGAGGAAGCACAGGCTTTTGGAGGCAATGGTAGCTCTTTGGAGTTGGGGAGGACACTGTGGGCACTTGGCAACAGTGTGTGTCAGCATGTCGTCCACCTGGATGTACATCCTTCATGCCGGCATCCTCGGGGTTCAAAGGGAGAAAAAAAGAAAAATGTATACATCCTCGGCTCCCGAGCAAGATGAAACCGGGGAAGGGGTAGCCTTGAGAAATGCCCAGGCGGACAGAGTAGGAGGGGTTAAGAGGCCTCCTCTGAAAGCCATGGGAGCCAGGCAAGTAAAGAAAAAAAATAATAATAATAAAAAAAAACACCAATAGCAAGAACCAAAAAAGTAAAATTAAGAAACAAACAAAAGATATCAGCATTTAATAGTTCCAGACCTTACACAGTCACTTGGTCAGAGCCTTGCTTGCATGCCAGATGTCAATTTGGTGTTTAACATGTGGCTATTCATGTTCTGTATTGAAAAAAGTAATACAGTACTTGTTGAGATGATATAAACAAAATAAAAAAGCATCAACATTATGATAAAACATAAGGAGGATACTGACTCATCAGCAAGAGTATCTGGACATGCGCATCAGTTGCAATCTCCTTTATGGTTATACCGTCACTTTGTAAAGTGGATAAGCATCTCTTGAACCCAACCACTTCCATGTTTGGTGACTTTCCATTCACTTTGTGTATATCAACTGTCTGTATTGCGATAATCTGCTTGGATGCGTTCTCCATTACAGTATACATCAAATACTTCGATGAGTGGCAGGGACTGTCGTTTCAACTGTCACCTATCACAGTTACTGGGTCTTTAAAATTCTTGATAATCTCCCATCTAATTTTCTCCCAATACGTCGATAAAGCAGGACAAACTCATTTACTCTGGATGGCATAAAACGTCGTTTTAGCTGGCAGTTTCATGTTCATGAATCTTAGCAGTAGGGCAACTTTCTCGTAATTGTTCCCTGACAGTACAACATTGCAAGCCATCGTGAGGCTGACTAAGGAAATTTTTCTCATACGTGGTTGAGATCTCCACAACCATGTATGATTAGCCTAGCACTGCATTAATATTACGAGGCTATATGAGGCCGGCCTGGTGGCACTGAGGGTTGAGGTGCTGGACGCCACACCTTGCGCCACGCCAGTGACCCGGGTTCAGGAATGAGCCCAGGTCATTGGGGGTCGGCAGGGGAGGGAGAGGATTGAGCATCCGGAGGACAGCTCTCATCTCCCGGGAGGTGGGGGATGTAGACTCGGGGCACTTGTCTGGCCTCTGGCGGAAGCCAGTGGCACAACAAGCATACGAGAGCACAAAGAGGATTGGAGTGAGGATGTCAGCGGGGATGCCTTGACGTCTGGGCATAGCCACTCCCTCGGAACAAGGAAAAAACACATCTGAGCACCGAGGGGAAGGAGTGCTGGGTATAGGCCCTAATGACTGCTGCCTGCCTGACCGCCGAGGGGACCCGACGAAAGCTGATTGATCGGGGTGTATGGGCCCACCTCATATCCGCCTGGGGGACATAGCCACGGCTCCATGAGGGTCCACCGGGGTTCCAAGTAGGCAGCAGCAGGGGTAATTCCCTTAGTGACTCCCGACAGAGCGGGGCTCCGATGTCAAGAGAAGGAGATAAAATACAATTAAAAAAAATTAAAAAATTACGTGGCAGGTTCCAACATATTTGCATCTAAACTCTACAATCTCATGATATCTTGCAGGCTTGCACTTCCTGAAGGCCAGTCTAGCAAGTACCATTATATTTTCTTTGAAACCAATGAATGAGTTTTGTTGCATTATATTACACTGCAATTCTTGAATGTGTGTCACTAACTCCACCTCCGTTTCCTCATTAATAATGTGTTCATTTGCACATGCAGAGTTTATCCATGGGTCTTCCACTGAAGTGTCAGCTGAATCACTTTTCATGAAGCTATGCCAGAAAGTTTATATAAATTAGGTCCACAGATGAAATTTAAATTATATAATTTGATAAGTGGTCTATCAAAAATGATCACTCTACATACTACGTATCAATGTAACAGCCTTAATGCAACAACTTCTTAATTTGTCAATTTTCTTATCAATCTCGTGAAGGTGTGTAAGTCAGATCTTTGATATCAATCTGAATTCCACAATACTTGAAGAACTACTGGAACTGGCATTATCTGAATTTCTGTACGAGAAGTTTGTAAGATAATTGTTTAATTGAGTTGTATATATATATATAAAAAGAGAATGATTAAATATAATTTATACATGTCCCTCAGTGATACATACTGGCATTCAAATCTTTTGTAATTCCACTTATCTACTGCATGAGCGAGAGGGGTTGATATCAGATGTACAGGTTTTGGTGAAAATGGTTCTGCGGGGGTCGAATTCTCACTTGATTGTCTTGCTGAGGAATTTGAGAACATACTTTCCATTCTTTTGGCCTCCTTTGTACGCCTGTTGAATGTTGTACAATACATTAATCAACTGAGCAAAAAAAATATATATATCAAATAATTATTGCCTTTTTTTTGTGTTATTTCTTTATTCTCCCCACGTCTCACCCATTGGCCTCTCCTTTGGGCCATCAATGGTTAGTGAGGTAAACACCAAGATAGAGCAGTCGATAGGGAGAAGGGCTGGGGTAAATGGAGAAAAAGACAAAGGCAGTAAGGACAGGGATGGGCCAAAAAGAAATAAAGCCATAAACAAATGGAGGGTAATGAGTATCAATGCCCATAGTCTAGGTAAAAAGCTCCCTGAAATGGTGGCCTTGATGGAAGAGTGATGCCTGGATATCGTGGCAGTCACAGAAACATGGTACACAGAGAACCATGACTGGGATGTCAACATACCAGGGTACACAACCTACAGGAGGGACAGGGAGGGAAGAAGAGGAGGAGGAGTAGCTCTCTATGTAAGGGAAGGGATCAAAGCAACAGAACTAAAGGGTAAACAGGGAGGAGAGGAGGCACTGTGGGTCACCCCGGAGACTGGAAATGGCACCACAATCCGCACAGGTTTATATTTTTTTTCAGTTGTTTAACCAGGAGTAGCACACTAAGCTGAAAGCTTGTTTACAGGTGCGACTTGAGAGCACAGGGAAGTTAAGTGACTTGCTAAGGGTCACGCAGTATGCAAGTGGAGGCTGTGGGATTCAAACCCAGGTCTAGTCTGTTGGATGTCTCCAGATTTGCAGCTCAGAGCCTTAAACCACTGCACTATACTGCCTCCCTGTTGTATACAGACCCCCGCCTCAGGGGGAGGAAATGGACAAAGAACTGATAGAAGGCATCCTTGGGATGGCAGAGAAAGGGGAGATACTGCTGATGGGGGACCTGAATATGCCAGATGTTAACTGGAGCACCTTTGCTGCAGCCACATCCAGAAACAGGGCCATTCTCGATGCCCTACAGGGGCATGCCTCAGACAGCTAGTTTGGAACCGACTCAGGAGGAGCAATCTTAGACTGGTATTTTCAAATGGGATGAGAGAGGCTCTCCGATCTTGAAGCGGGTAGCCATCTGGGAACAAGCGACCATCAAACAGTGTGGTTCATGATAAACTTAGCTGTAGAGTCAAGCTATCCAAAAGTGAAGGTACTGGACCTCAGGAGGGCTGATTTTGTCCAAATGGGAGAGAGCCTCAGAAAAGCACTAGCAAACAGGCAAGAAGGTGGGGTGGAGCAACAATGGGGAAACATCAAAACCGCCATCACAGAGGCAACAAGCCTTTGTATGAAGCAAATAAACAAATCAAAACGAAACAAAAAAACACTATGGTTCTCAAAAGAAGTATCAGGGAAGGTCAGGGAGAAAAATATAGCATTCAGAAAGTGTAAGAAAACACAGAAGGAGCAGGACAGAGAACTGTACCAGTTAAAGCAGAAGGAAGCGGAGAAGGCAGTCAGACTAGCAAAGGCTCAAACCGAGGAAAAGATAGCCAACTTGGTTAAGAAGGGGGATAAAACTTTTTATAGGTACATTAGGGAGCAAAGAAAGACTAAGGCAGGGATACTGAGGCTGAATAAAGAGGAAGGTGGTTGGGCAGAGAGCGACAGTGAAAAAGAAGGGATACTGAACGAATACTTCTGCTCAGTATTCACAATGAAAAAGCAGGGGAAGATACCTAATCCAGTCAACAGAAGTTCTCTGGATAGGGGGGTTGATATTAGTCCGTTCAGAGAAGAAAGGGTTCTGAAAGAACTCTTAAAACTGAAGGTGGATAAAGCAATGGGGCCTGATGGGATTCATCCCAGAATTCTAAAAGAACTAAGGGAAGAACTAGTAACACCACTGACTACCCCTTTTAATAAATCATGGGAGGATGGGGTGGTACCTGAGAACTGGAGAAGGCCGGATGTGATTCCCCTTCACAAAAGTGGGAGCAAGGCAGAGGCAGGAAACTACAGACCTGTCAGTTTGACCTCAGTGGTAGGGAAAATGATGGAATCACTTCAGAAGGAAAGAATTGCTAAGTACCTAGAGGCCAGTGGGGCACAGGACCCAAGGTGGCATGAATGCACAGCAGGAAGATCATGTCAGACAAATCTAATTGATTTCTTTGACTGGGTGACCAAAGTAGTAGACCAGGAAGGGTCTGTGGACATGGAATACCTAGACTTTAGCAAGGCAGTTGACACAGTCCCGCACAAAAGATTAATAAACAAATTAGCCAGCCTGGGACTGGGTCCCAGGGTGGTAGCCTGGGTAAAACACTGGCTAGACAACAGGACACAGCAGGTAATAGTAAATGGAGTCCACAGTGAAGAAAGGGGGTTTACTAGTGGGGTACCACAGGGTTCAGTACTGGGGCCGGTCCTTTTTAATGTCTTTATAAGTGACATTGCAGAGGGACTGGAAGGAAAGTATGTCTCTTTGCAGATGACACAAAATCTGCAACAGGGTTGATATGCAAGGTGGGGTGGAAAGGTTGAGAAGGGACTTGGCAAGGTTGGAGGAATGGTCAAATGTATGGCAGCTTAGATTCAATGCAAAGAAGTGCAAAGTAATGCATCTGGGAAACAAAAACCCAGGGAAAGAGTACACAATGGGGGGTGAGATACTGACAACAACAAAAATGGAAAGGGACCTGGGGGTAGTTATATAGACGACCTAAAGGTGGGCCAGCAATGTGAGAAGGCAGTAAGGAGGGCTGGGGGGATACTGGGATGCAAAGGGAGAGGCATCACCAGTAGAAAACAGGAAGTTGTTGGCCCTCTGTACAGACAGTTGGTAAGACCACATCTGGAGTACTGTGTACAGTTCTGGGGACCCCATCTCCGCAAAGACATAGACAGGGTGAAGGCTGTCCAGTGGAGGGCAACAAAAATGGTGCAGGGTCTGCACCAGAAGACATATGAAGAAAGGCTAAAGGAGCTTAAGATGTATAGCCTTGAGGAAAGGAGGGAGAGGGGGAGACATGACAGAAACGTTCAAATATCTTAAGGGAATCAAGAAAGTCCAAGAGGGTAACATCTTTCAGAAAAAGAGATGTGCAAGAACAAGGGGGCACAATTTGAAGATAGAGGGGAACGGCTCAGAGGTAATGTGAAGAGTATTTCTTCACAGAGGGATGTAGATGCTTGGAACAGCCTTCCTGAGGAGGTTGTAGAGTCAAAAACAGTGGGGGAATTCAAGAGTGCATGGGACAGACATAAGGCAATTCTAGTGGGGGGGGTAGGAGGAAGTAGGCTGTTGGTTAACTAGAATCTGCAGCTTATCCGTTAGGTAGGGAAATGGGCAGACTAGGTGGGCCAAGCAGTCGTTATCTGCTATCAAATTCTATGTTTCTATGTAATGGTCTTTTTCCCCGCACCGCTCACTCGCCTCTGCCCGTACCAGCGTCATCACTTCAAATGGCACCACACTTGGGAATTCGGTGTAACCCTTCACTGAATGGGTTCTCCTCCTCCTCCTCCTCCGAGGTGAAATGCACTGGAGGGGACCATCCAGCACAACACTTTGCCCTTTGGGTGCTGCTGAGGTGGTCTCTGGTGTCTGACCAGGGCACTCGTGCTGGCAGAGGGACCAGATGGCCATCATCCGGTTGAGCGGAGTAGAATTTTCCTTTTTCTCCTCTCGGGACGCAGCGTGGCATGACATCTGCAATGCCCCCTAGTTAGTTGTTCGGTGCACTGTTATACT
Organism: Neoceratodus forsteri; assembly: GCA_016271365.2. Taxonomy (NCBI): domain Eukaryota; kingdom Metazoa; phylum Chordata; order Ceratodontiformes; family Ceratodontidae; genus Neoceratodus; species Neoceratodus forsteri. Next base: position 362,337,063 of record CM057449.1, on the reverse strand, counting down.
CCTGGTCTCCACTGGAGGTCAGGAGGTGCTGGACCACATCCCCACCCTCCCCTCTGGAGATGGTGAGCAGTCATCAGATGCTCAAGCATTCTCCCCCTGCTGGACTTCCAGCGACCCGAGTCCATTCCCAAACCCGGATCACCAGTGTTGCAAGTGGAAATCCAACCACTGCGCCGATAGGTCGGCTATATCGAATAATTAAATAAGATATAGAGAATACTGGATGGGCAACTATGTACAAACAGTTTGTTCTGCCACAGAGGGGTTCTGATTCCCTCTGACCTCAAGAGCATATCGTTTCTCCTCCTGTATTTTTATAGTGTATAACACTGTGTGAAATATATTTGTGAGTTCTTTTGCCTTCAAAATGAAACTGACTCATGCAGTCTATAGTGGTTATAGCATGCTGTTCTATCACTGTAGGGTAGACTCACATTCCATGACCTTTGAACTGTGGCACAACAGCATTTTGAAAGGGATGGAATTCTATACAGAACAACACTCTACTATACACTATAATATATTGGTGGGTGAATCTATATTCAAAATGTTAGACACCCCATAGATACGTGATGATTGTTTTAAAATTATCAGAACCACGACAGTTCGTCTTGTGTTACAGCACACAAACTGAATGTGTGTATGTAAAGTTTTGATAACAGATGCCCATCTGTATACCACCATATATGGTTTAAATATCTTATTAGGTCAATTCTGAAATAACTTGTAACATACCTGTAGTGATATATTAAAAACTCAGCCAAATCATGATCATTTTTTCATTTCCAAGGCATCCCTAAGCTCATTCCACTGCGTAACTGCACTACCAATATTCACTGTAGTTTTATTTCTAACTCTGTCACGTTCAATTTTTCTTTTCTTTCTCTCAGGTGTGGGTATTCTGGGATGCCCTCTTTTCTTCGGCAACTCAGACATTATGTGATGTTTGATGAACTACAGACAATCAAACAAATGAAGGTCACATATTTAACATTTGTTTCATGGTTAGGTAACATCAATCATACGCTGCAGTCAATATTTTAAATTTGGGGTAAAAATGACTAGAAACAAGTACATATAAACAGAAGTGTAAAATGTTGCTAACTCAGACTATATTGTATGGTGACAAGAGCTATAGGACAAACTACCTAACCTAGAAGATTGGTCAGAAATGTGACTGATGGGGTTCAATGCCCAAAAGTGAAAGGTACTGCACTTACAAGTGAGGAACCCTGAGAGGAGCCACCAGTTGGGAGGGGTTCAGTTAGGTAAAACGGAGGAAGGAAAGATTATAGTGGTGGTTATAACAGAGAATATGAAGATTAGAATGATTGTTATCAAACGATATCCCTCAATAGTATATCATTTCATCTAGTTTTTCTCTCCACACTTCGGGAATGCTTGTAAACATGGATAGGCAGGCTCTTACTCAGCTCGTACAACAAATGATCGAAATGCAGCCAGGTGTAATATTTGATGTACTCCATGGTAGGAGTGTGACTTCACAAAGTTATGAAAGAGGACCGTCATGGTGTACGTGTGGCAGATGTAGAGAAATGTCAACTGTGGCTGAATGTGTCGGCTGTGGGATGGACTATCGCTTATGTTTAAGTATAAGTAATACTTTCAGCCTTATTTCATTAAATGCAACAGTACTATCAATTGCAAGAGCGTACAGAAATGACATATTTGGGACAGCTCATCACATTGATGATGATAATAATAAACAACTTAGGTATGCTGCATATCGCCAGTTCATATTATGGCAGTATGGCCGTCTTGGTTCTGGCAATCGGAAAGTCATCCCTTCATGTTGTGTCTGGGCAATTAGGGATAAATACCCAGACCCAAACGGTCATTATGTCGGGTTTCTTCCACATTGTCTAGCGTAGATATATGCTTATTTCCATCATAGGTAAATTGGAACTGTAGTTCACCAGTGTTTAGACAAACACACTGGGACATCAGTAATTTTAAAATAAAGCCCTTTGATAGTAATGTCATAAGTGATTCAGCATTGTAGACTTCACACATAATTAGCTGTTAGTCTTTTTTATTTGAAACATAGAAACATAGACTTTGACGGCAGATAAGGACCGCTTGGCCCACCTAGTCTGCGCATTTCCTTACGTACAGGATAGGCCGCAGACCCTAGTTAACCAACAGCCTATTTCTTCCTACCCCCCACAAGAATTGCCTTATGCCTGTCCCATGCATTCTTGAATTCTCTCACAGTTTAGATCCCACAACCTCCTCAGGAAGGCTGTTCCATGCATCCACTACCCTCTCTGTGAAAAATACTTCCTCACATTGCCCTAACCCTTCCACCTCTATCTTTAAATTGTGTCCCTTGTTTTGCATGTCTCTTTTCTGAAAGATGGTACCCTCTTGGACTTTGTTGATTCCACTGAGGTACTTAAAAGTTTCTATCATGTCATCCCTCTCCCTCCTTTCCTCAAGGGTATACATATTAAGCTCCTTTAGTCTATCCTCGTACGGCTTCTCTTGCAGACCCTGCACCATTTTAGTTGCCCTCCTCTGGACTGCCTCTATCCTGTTTATGTCCTTGAGGAGATGGGGCCTCCAGAACTGGACACAGTACTCCAGATGGGGTCTCACCAACTGTCTGTACAGAGGGATAACAACTTCCTGTTTTCTGCTGGTGATGCCTCTCCCTATGCATCCCAGTATACACCAACCCTCCCTACTGCCTTCTCACATTGCTTGCTAACCTTAAGGTCATCTGATACGATTTCCCCAGGTCCCTTTCCTTTTTTGTTGTTGTTACTACCTCCCCCTCCATTGTGTAATCTTTCCCTGGGTTCTTGCTTCCCAGGTACATTATTTTGCACTTCTTTGCATTGAATCCTAGCTGCCACACTTTTGACCATTTCTCCAACCTTGCCAAGTCCCTTCTCATCCTTTCCACGCCTTCTTGTGTATCAACCCTATTGCAGAGCTTTGTGTCATCTGCAAAGAGGCATACTTTTCCTTCTAGTCCCTCTGCAATGTCACTTATAAAGACATTAAAAAGGATTGGACCCAGTACTGAACTCTGCGGTACCCCACTAGTAACCCCTCTTTCTTCAGAGTGGACTCCATTTACAATTACCTTCTGTGTCCTGTTGTCCAGCCAGTGTTTTACCCAGGCTATCACCCTGGGACCCACTCCCAGGCTGGTTAATTTGACTATTAATCTTTTGTGTGGGACTGTGTCAAATGCCTTGCTAAAGTCTAGGTAGGCCATGTCCACAGCCCCTCCCTGGTCTACTACTTTGGTCACCCAGTCAAAGAAATCTATTAGATTTGTCTGACCTGACCTTCCCGCTGTGAACCCATGCTGCCTTGGGTCCTGTGCTCCACTGGCCTCTAGGTACTCAACTAGATCAGACTGACAGGTCTGTAGTTTCCTGCCTCTGTCTTGGTCCCACTTTTGTGAAGGGGAATCACATCCATCTTCCTCCAGTCCTTGGGTACCACACCATCCTCCCATGATTTATTAAAAAGAGTAGCCAGTGGTTTCACTAGTTCCTCCCTTAATTCTTTTAGAATTCTGGGGTGAATTCCATCAGGACCCATTGCTTTGTCCACCTTCAGTTTTAGGAGTTCTTGCAGAACCCTTTCTTCTGTGAAAGGACTGGGATCAACCCCCCTATCAAGAGTGCTTCTGTTAATTGGATTAGGCACTTCCCCCTCCTCTTTTGTGAATACTGAGCAGAAATATTCGCTCAGTATCCCTGCTTTTTCACTGTCCCGCTCTGCCCACCCACCATTCATTCTATTCAGCCTCACTATCCCTCCCTTTGTCTTTCTACGCTCGCTGATGTACCTATAAAAGGTTTTATCCCCCTTCTTAACTGAGTTGGCTATCTTTTCCTCAGTTTGGGCCTTTGCTATTCTAACTCCCTCCCTGCTTCCTTCTGCCTTAACTGGTACAGCTCTCTGTCCTGCTCCTTCTGTGTTTCCTTATACTTCGGAATGCTATCTTTTTCTTCCTGACTTTCACAGCCACCTCTTTTGAGAACCATAGTGGTTTTTCTTTCGTTTTGATTTGTTTATTTGCTTCACACAAAGGCTTGTTGCCTCTGTGATGGCAGTTTTGATGATTCCCCATTGTTGCTCCACCCTCCTTCTAGCCTGTTTGCTAGTGCTTTTCTGAGGCACTCTCCATTTTGCCAAAGTCAGCCCTCCTAAAGTCCAGTACCCTCACTTTTTTGTGGCTTGACTCTGTAGCTGAGTTTAACGTGAACCACACTGTTTGATGGTCACTTGTCCCAGATGGCAACCCACTTCTAGATCTGAGATCCTCTCACTGCCCCGTTTGAGAGCACGAGGTCTAAGATTGTTCCTCACGAGTGGGTTCCAAACTAGCTGTCTGAGGCCTGCCACTCTAGGGCATCAATAATGGCCCTGCTCTTGGATGTGGCTGCAGCAAATGTGCTCCAGTTAACATCTGGCATATTCAGGTCTCCCATCAACAGTATCTCCCTTTCTCTGCCATTCTAAGAATGCCTTCTATCATATCCTTGTCCATTCCTCCCCTGACATGGGGTCTGTACACAACCCCTGTGCGGATTGTGGTGCCCTTTCCAGTCTCAAGGTGACCCACAGTGCCTCCTCTCCTCCCTGTTTACTCTTTTGTTCAGTTGCTTTTATCCCTTCCTTTACATAGAGAGCTACTCCTCCCCCTCTTCTCCCCTGCCTGTCTCTCTTGTAGGTTATGTACCCTGGTATGTTAACATCCCAGTCATGTAGCCTGATATGTACTGATGTCAATATACACTGAGAATGTAACAACTTGATGTACCACAAGTGTCTAAGGAATCTGAAAAAGAGATAAAAATGTAATTTCTCTCCTCCTCTTCATACAAACAATACACCCTAACCCACCCCACATCACCATAATGTGGATGGGGGGATACATAGCTTTAAGGAGATGTTGTCTCTCTCTCCCCCCCTTTTCTCTCTCTCTCTCCCCTCTCTCTCTCTCTCTCTCCCACAGACACACACACACACACACACACACACACACACACACACACACACACTCTCCTAGTGAACCTTTATTCACTTCAGTCACTGCAATTGTTCCCCAAAGGAATTCAACTTGTCATGAAATCCTGAGTAAAAGGGCTTTTGTCTCCTAATACCTACAGAGCAAAAATGTGACACTATTTAACCGTACTACTATCTGCATAGAAACATTTCCAAGGATTCTGGATAGAACTACCATGAAATAAACCTGCCACCCTTCCCAGGATAAGGTAACTAGAAGTAAATATAAAGTATGTATGTAAGACCAGAGGTCTAACATACCTACATATCCACAAATTACTACAATATTAGCCTAATGTAAAAAGATCTGTGCAGGACACCCATGCAAATGAGATCACTCACCCCAATATGTACAGAGTTACAAAAATTATATGTGACAGTATATGATAACACTCCTGTATGTACAGTAGCAAACTAGGTAATCTGAATATGGTGCAATGGAATCAATCCCACCCCAGGCAAAGATAAAAAGTAAGGAGAAATTAATATTCATTATGTGTGTGAAGTAAGAATAGTAACACATTAAAACTCCATACATCTAAATAGAGACTTACCTCAATGCGACAGCAAGCCCCACATCTGTTATATCACATACCTCACAACACATACCCACACACAAACATACACCCACGCACCCACATCCCACACATGCTGAAGTCCTATAATACGTCAGTCTGAAGAAGAAGAGGTCTGTGGATGTTAGTTTCTGTAGTGTCCCATAAAACCAAGATCAACGTTCATCCCATCTGCTACCATACTGAGATGTAAAATAAGTTTAATCTCAAAAGCTCGTCTCTGTTGTGTGTTTTTGAGATTTCCTTTTGAGACCATTACTGACATATCTGAGATTGAGTGGTCAGGCTGGGAGAAGTGATGCCCAACTGGTTTTTCAGTCTTCCTTGCTGTAATAGTATGTCTGTGTGAGTTCATCCTAGTGTGGAGCTGTTGACGTGTCTCTCCAACATAACCTGTTTGTGGACATCTCTTGCACTGTATGAAATAAACAACATGTCATGACATGTATGTATAACTCCCATGCACCTGGAATTGTCTGTTTTGTGATGTAACCACACAGTCCGAGGTAGAAATGAGCCCACAAGTCTTACAGGGGTGTTGATTGCAGGGTCGTGTGCCATTGTGTGACATCCAGAAGCAAATGATTTGATACCTTTTAATGGACCAACATAGATGTAACAACAAGAACAAAGTGCTCTAGCTTTCGGACCAACCAGTCCTTCTTCAGAAGCTCATGGCAGTTGTTTAGAAAATACAATACTTATAACAGCTAGATAATGCAGAGAAAAACGGAAAAAAATCCCCATTGGTTTAAAATACTCTTGTGTGACATGGTATTCCGTCCTGGTGAAAGTTTGCTCCTAATAATTAGGCTGGATAAATTTGGTGGTTGTTTAAAAGATAGTAGTGGGAGTTACTTAAAAATACAATTAAGGGTTTCATCCTCACTAAATATTTGGTGGAGGTCTTTAATAATCTTACGCAGACGTTCAAGGTCTGGATGATATGTGACTACCAAGGGTATTCTGTCTGTAGCTGTCTTTTCTTTATACTGAAGTAGTTGTTGTCTTGGTACTTGCGTTGCCCGTTCTGTTATCCTGTCAATTTCCCTGGAAGAGTGTCCCTGCTCAATAAAGGTGTTTTTCAACATAGCCAAATGTGTATCTCTGTCATCCTCATTTGAACAAATATGGTGACATCAGAGTGCTTGACTGTATATGACAGATTTTTTTGTATGGTTTGGGTGATTACTTTTCTTGTGCAGGTATTTCTGTCTGTCTGTTGGCTTCCTGTAAATACATGTATGTAAGGTTCCATCCTTAATGGTGACTGCGGTGTCCGGAAAGTTAACCTTGGTGGCAGAGTACTCCAGGGTAAGCTTCATGGTAGGGTGGAGACTATTAAGTTTGTGATGAAAATCTTGTGATGAAAATTCTTGCAAGGACCAATACGGCAACTACTAAATCTAGATTTCATACTAATTCAGGGGAAGGGGAAATGGTCTGTTTGGAACAGTGCAAGGCATCAATGTTGAATGCTATGTTTGGTAGCCTTCAGTGAGTTGTAACATTAAAGATTATGTGCTAAGTTTGGTTGTGACTATGACCTCAGTTTATAGCATCAGCGTTTATGTGGGGGAGGGGGTGTTAGGTAGTTGCTATTACATGTGTGCTTTCTCTCCATAAGATAGACTGGTAACTGAGTCTGAGATAAGTAATTTTAAGAAATATTAAAACTAAAAACGGATAAAGCGATGTGACCAGAGAGTATTCACATGAGTGTGCTAAAGAGTTAAAGACAGACATTGGCGTCATACCGCATGAGGTTCTTCAAGCTACCATTTGTCAAGTTAAGTGTTCCAGATGACTGGAAAGGTGACGATGTGGTGGCATTGCGTATAGTGGGAGGAAGGGTAGAGCTGAGAAAATGTCACCCATGTAGCCTTACATCTGTTGTATGTAAGATACAGTCGAAACATTTTAAGGAAAGGCTAATAAACTATCTGAAGGAGGGGGGACAACTGGATGACAAACAAAACAACAAGTCAGAGCAGACCCTTACCATCATCACACACACACACACACACACATATGAAAATGTTACATCTTGCTTTTTAAACTGAACTGGCAACATGTCAAGTTAAGGGGGTCTCTTGGTATTCACCTCAGGGCCCTGATGTGAACTAACCCAGATAACAATGCTGAGATAGAACACTCATCAACTGGCTCACTGCTCTAATCTACATTTAACTCAAATAGCTTACCTTTACACAGGGTGCATCCACATAAAGTTGGTTTCATGTGTAGCCTGCAGCCAATGTACATATAACTGTTGTGTAACTAAATAAGTGTGAAAGCCATCCTCATCCATATACAAACAGCATCCAATGTTAACTGCTCACCCTTGCCCACTCAAACCCTATAAACTGGATTATAGAGGATGGATACTGCAGCATATGGCATACATCAGCATAAACGTCAATTATGAGCACACACTAACTCCCGCACACACACAAAAGGGATATTGTAACAAATTATTTTTAAAACTAGATTGCCAACATACTTATTTAATATTTTTTTTAAATGGGGTTATACTGAAATGCACCTCAGGGCCCTGCTGTGAATTTACTCAGCTACCAACGTTGAGGTAGACCACCCATCAGCTGGGTCCCTACTCTAAACTGCATCTGTCTCAAGTGGTTTACCTTTAGAGAGGGTGCATCAATGAAAAAAATTGGATTCATGTTTGATCCAAAGTCAATGTGCTGATAACAGATGTGTAGCTAATGAAATTAGAAAGCAATCGTTATCCTTTTACAGACCTTATCAGATGTTAACTGCTCATCATTGCTCATTCACTAAATATCAATTGGATTCTAAATGACAGATGCTGCTGCACATGGCATACCTGTACATCATCAAAAACAAGTATGAGAACACCCTGACAACCACCCACCTGAAATTGTAAATGCATCAAATTATTATTTCAGCCTGGATTGCCAGCATACTCATTTTACTTAGAAGGGAGCAGGGGATTGTTGGAATTCACATATGGGCCATATTATTAATTCGACAATCTACCAATGTTGAGGTAAACCACCCACCAGATGAGTCCCTGCTCTAAACTGCATCTGCCTCATATGACCTACCGATTAATACTTTGCAATTAAGAAAAGTTGAACATTTTACTGTCTGGAAAGAGGGTGTTCTTTCGTACAAAATGGGTGAGATGGATTTATGATTGTTTGATCGGGAAGAGCAGCATGAGGAGAACGAAGCTTTGATGGCTGCTTAAATTGGAGTTGGTTCACATATTAATAGGGAGAGATAAAAATAGGGCATCAACTGAAGTTGGAGAGGGAAAAATTCATGACGAAAATCAGTAAGTATTATTTCACGAGTCGGGCGGTGGACAATTATAACACTCTACATGAAGATGTGGTTTCATGAAGGGTGGTGAGCCTTTTAAAACAGTAGTACTACCTATCCAGGAAGTAATCGATTTCCATTTTCTGTAGATCTACAGAAAGCAGGGCTCCTGACTGTCTGCCTATCTTTTACTGCTGCTGTCAACATGGCGAGAGGCAGAAATGTAAACAAAAACAAAGGACAACTAAGCAGATTACAAGGTGATAGTAGATTGCAGGCAGGGCAGAGTACCAGAGACATGCTCAACAGAGCAAAAAGAATAAACTGTCAAAAAAGTACTTTTTTTAAAAATAGTAACACACTAACATACTATGAAGCCAGCAGAATAGGCCCTATGGTCTATCGAGTCTGCTCGATGGTCAGTGCCTATGCAGGGCACCAATTTTAGCTCCCCCCAACAAGGACCCCTATTTCTAGGGGGTCTCCTGAATGTACCCTCCCCTACACCTATCCCAACCCTTATTGAACTCCTCCACAGTAGTAGCAGCCACCAGTTCCCTAGGTAGCGCATTCCAGACTGTTCCTGCCTTCATTGTGAAAGAAGATAAAAGACTTGCCTGCTTCTGTTGGAAGCTGAGAAACTTGCTACACTGCAGAGAACAAACTAGAATGCATTTGAGGAACTGGGAACCTGGTAAAACATAATATTGCTGGGGACTAGTTAGGAAGGTAAGCTACGCTTTCTACAGAAAGTTTCATTATTTTCTTATTGGCATTAAGAATTGCAGGATTCCATTAAAGTGTAATAATTTTATAACCAGAGGGGGTGAAATACAGCTGTAGTTGCTTGATTTCTGTGCTAGACATTTAGAAGGATATTTGTGCAATATTTTAGAAGTGTCCTGCTGGCTGAGCAGTGAGTTCATTTTTATCCCTGGACTCAGTAGAGTGGTTTGTGTAGGAGCAGTGGTCTAGTAAATTGTGGTGTTGGTTGACTTACTATAAAGAGCAGTACTCACCAGGGTGGTGGAGCAGTGGTGTATTTGATTGTTTCTAACAGTCACCAGTGGTTGTGGCATTTCCTTTATAGCCAAAGTTCGGACATCACTTCCTCAACAGGTCTTGGGGCAGAACTGTCATATTCTTAATTACCCAGCACAGTGCATAAAGGGTAAGTACACACACACACACACACACAAAAAAAAAATTATATATTACTCATTGTATATTAAAAGGAAGAGGGACATGTGGGGAGTGGTGCAATGCACTGGCTGTGGGGCAGCAATTTTCTGGGAGACATTCTGGAACCTGCGTTGCTGCCTTATTTGCAGGCAACTGTCAACTCTGAGGGAGGAGGTTGCCCACCTCCAGGCTGAACTGGCAAGGACTAAGGAGGCCTCCCCCACCCAAAGAGTACCAGTTCCACAACCACTGCCTCAGAGGTTGCCATGTGTGAAAACAGATGGACCACAGTAGGTTCTGGGAGGTGTGAGGGTGGTGGAACAGAGGCGTAGCCCAAGTTGTACCTCTACACAAATCATATGTCAGTCTGGCAAATCAAGGTTCCTCTATGATGACACCCTCATTGGAGACCAAGAAGAATGCTGGGGACATCCACAAGGGAGACCACAAAAGAGTGGCAAGGGACACCACAGGGAAAGAAACAGCTTCTGATAGGGGACTCCAATTGTTAGAGGTGTAGACCTGGAGAAGGAGAGAGAGGAGAGGGAGTAAGGTGCCTGCCTGGTGCCATGGCTTGAGGAGGACAGGAAGGCAAATCCTCAGGATTGCAGAAGCAGCATCACAGGAGAGAAACTAGATATCATTGTCCACCTCGGGACAAATGACCTAGCTAGGCATGAGATCAGTGCAGTGCAGGATGAATTGTGGAGTTGGGGATGGGCCTCAGACAGGTAGCAAGCACGGTAACCTTCTCAGAGGTGCTGCCAGTCTATGGCAGGGGTAAGGTTAGGGTACTGCACACCATGCAGTTTAATGAATGGTTGCAAAACTGGTGCAGAGCACAGGGCTTTGGCTTCACTGGGGACTGGGGGTCCACCTGGAGAGATGAAGGTCTATACTGACATGATGGTCTGCATCTGTCCAGGAAGGGAAACACACTCCTAGGTGACAGGTTTAAAGGCTTCCTTGGCAAGCATTTAAACTAGCCAAGGGGGGAGGTGCTGATAGGAAACAGGAAAGTTCAAGCCTCCCCCCACAAAACATGGCAGGTAGTAGGGTAAACACTGAGGTACAGAGCTTGACAAAGGGCAGGACAGGGGTAAATGGAAAAATAGACAAGGGCAATAAGAGCAGGGATGGGGTAAAAAAGGATAAAGCCAACAATACCTGTAGCCTGGGAAACAAGCTTCCAGAGCTAGTAGCCCTGATGGAAGAGGAACACTTGGATATTGTGGCAGTCACAGAAACATGGTACATGGAGAACCATGACTGGGATGTCAACATACCAGGGTACACAATCTACAGAAGGGACAGGGAGGGTAAAAGAGGAGGTGGAGTAGTTCTCTACATAAGGGAAGGGATCAAAGCTACAGAACTAAAAAGTAAGGGGGAGGACAAGAGGAACTCTGGGTCACCTTGGAGACAGGTATGGCATCATGATCCGCTGGCGGTTGTATACAGACCCCCCGTCTCAAAGGGAGGAAATGGACAAGAAAATGATAGAGGGCATTCTCAAAATGGCTGAAAAAGGGGAGATACTGTTGATGGAGGACCTGAATATGCCAGATGTTAACTGGGCGACATGGACTGCAGCCACATCCATGACCAGGGTCATTCTTGATGCCCTACAGGGGGCATGCCTTAGACAGCAGTGGTGGAACCCACTCTGGAGGGAGCAATATTAGACCTGGTACTCTCAAATGGAGAGAGGATCACAAATTTAGAAGTCAGTAGACATCTGGGAACAAATGACCACTGCACAGTGTGCTTCACAATAAACACAACCATGGAGATAAGCCATACATAGACAAGGATACTGGACTTTAGAAGGGCTGACTTTGGCATAATGGGTGAATACCTGAGAATGCATTAGCAAATGGCCAGAAAGAAGGGGTGGAAGAACAATGGAGAAAAGTCAAAACTGCCATCATGGAGGCAACAAGCTTTTGTGTAAAACAAATAAAGAAAACAAAGCCGAACAAAAAAACCACTATGGTTCTCAAAAGAGGTGTCAGGGAAGGTTAAGGAGAAAAAGGCTGCATTCAAAAAGTATAAGGAATCACAGACAGAGCACGACAGGAAAATGTATCAATTAAAGCAGAAAGAAGTGGGGAAGGCAGTCAGAAAAGCAAAGTCCCAAACCGAGGAAAAGATAGCCAACTCAGTTAAGAAGGGGGATAAAACCTTTTATAGGTACATTAAGGAGCATAGAAAGGTTAAGGGAGGGATAGTGAAGATTAATAAACGAGAGGGGAGGTGGGCAGAGGGAGACAGTGAAAAGGCAGAGATTCTAAATGAATACTTTAGCTCAGTATTCACAAAAGAAGAAGAGAAGGAGGAAGAGGAGTTACCTAAACCAAACAGTAGAAGCACTCTGGGTAGTGGGGTTGATGCCAGTCCATTTACAGAAGAAAGAGTACTGAAAGAACTCCTAAAACTCAAGGTGGACAAAGCAATGGGGCCTGACGGGATTCACCCTAGAATCCTTAAAGAGCTAAGGGAGGACCTAGTGACACCAGTAACCACACTTTTTAACAAATCATGGGAAGATGGGGTGGTACCTGAGGACTGGAGGAGGGCAGATGTGATTCCCCTTCACAAAAGTGGGAGCAAGGCAGAAGCAGGAAACTACAGACCTGTTAGTTTGACCTCAGTGGTGGGGAAAATGATGGAATCACTTCTGAAAGAAAGAATTGTTCAGTACCTAGAGGCCAGTGGGCACAGGACCCAAAGCAGCATGGATTCAAAGCAGGAAGGCCAATGTCAGATGAATCTGATCGATTTCTTTGACTGGGTGACCAAAGTAATAGACCAGGGAGGGGCTGTGGATATGGCCTACCTAGACTTTAGCAAGGCATTTGACACAGTCCCGCACAAAAGATTAATAATCAAGTTAGCCAGCCTGGGAGTGGGTCCCAGGGTGGTAGCCTGGGTAGCAAACTGGCTGCACAACAGGATACAGAAGGTAATAGTGAATGGAACACATTCTGAAGAAAGGGGGGTTACTAGTGGAGTACCTCAGCGCTCAGTACTGGGTCCAGTCCTCTTTAACGTCTTTATAGGTGACATTGCAGAGAGTCTGGAAGGAAAGGTATGCCTCTTTGCAGATGACACAAAGATCTGTAACAGAGTTGATACACAAGGGGGGGTAGAAAGGATGAGAAGGGACTTGGCAAGGTTGGAGGAATGGTCAGATATATGGCAACTTAGAGTCAATGCAAAGGAGTGCAAAGTAATGCACCTGAGAAATAAAAATCCAGGAGAAGAGTACACAATAGCAGGGGAGGTACTAACGACAATGATAATGGAAAGGGATCTGGGTGTAGTCATATCAGATGACCTAAAGGTGGGTAAGCAATGTGAGAAGTCAGTAAGGAGAGCCAGGGGGATACTGGGATGCATAGGGAGGGGCATCACAAGTAGAAAAAGGGAAGTGGTTATCCCTCTATACAGACAGTAGGTGAGACCCCATCTGGAGTACTGCATGCAGTTTTGGAGACCTCATCTACGCAAGGACATAGACAGGATGGAAGCAGTCCAGAGGAGGGCAACTAAAATGGTGCAGGGTCTACATCAGAAACCATATGAAGAGGACTTCTGGTGACGTCAGCGTCGCGATGGCTGCCTAGCCTCAGCGCTCCGCTCTCCAGCCGGTCTTAAAAAGTATTAAATCGCCATAAATACAATGTCTTCACCGGCCAAAAACAAGAAAAACAGGTCAGGAAGACCCCAGCTTACCCAGGCTCAGAAGCTGCGAGCCCTGGTGCGCGAGGAGCAAGGCGATGCCTCGGATTCTTCAGAAGCGCCTCTCGATTTCCTACTGGCTGACCCATGTGGAGAGGACCCACAGCTAGAGAGGGACTTACTAGCTTCGGCTTGGATGGTGTCGCAGAAGGGGGCTTCGGGGCCTGGTACACTACAGAGATCCTCAAGTACAAACCTGCGAACAGACGTATTCGCGTTAGTAAGAAGGTACGGTGACCCCTCCAGGATCGACAGGAATGCTGCGCATCTACAGATGGAGTCCCAGGGAGCTGCTCAGCCGATCGGACAACAAGACTTGATGACTCCATGAATCCACAGCGGAGCTGGGCTGAGGTCCTTTGATGATTCTTCAACAGGGGCCCCCCCCGCTCCCTTTCTCCTTGTCTCCCCCCCCCCAGGGTGGTTCCTCCCCCCCCCACCTCGCCTTGGACAATATAAGAAACTTTGGACTGATCCTCAGGTGGCCGGGCAGAAGTATCATACCAACAGCAATTTCTACTGCGGGCCTCTTGTTAGTCCACAGTGAGTACTATGTCTGGGGGCGGGTGAGGAGGGATGCGGGATCCCACTGTGGGCGGCGGGGACGGGGCTGGGGGAGGGGGATGGTGGTCGATGCCGGAGGGTGGCATGCGAGGGATCCCACCATGGGGCCTGGCCACATTATTACTTCCGGTACAGGTGAGGATACGTGGGCTCCTCTCTGCCTCTTGGTATCCGGACACCCATCAGACTAATCCAATGTGGGACATGTTGGCGGATATAAAGACTAGGAAGTGCATAATCCAGGAACTGTCCCTCCGGATGGGAGGTGGGGTTGTGCGGAAAGAGGCGGGAACATGGATAAGACCAGTAATTTGGAGGTCTCACACACCAGTGCTATTATGGTGCATACTGCAGATAATTGGGTGGATTCCTGCTGCTGGCCGAGGGTCTTAGCACCCCCCCCCGCCTACAAATGGACTGACCTTTAAGTTATGAATAAACCGATGGAATCCCCACCTCCTTCTGGGATAGGGGTATTTGCGGCTGGTTTGGGCTGGGGGGATGGCTACTCCAGCGATTTTCACTTTTATATTGTAGTGGGTGGTGGGTTGGCCTGGGGTGGAGGGCGATCTGTCTGCTGGGGGCTCACAGTTCCTCCCGGAGACTCTATGTCCTCGTGGTTGCGGGTTTCCTGGGCCGGGTTGCCCTCCCCCGGGGTGGATCTCTCCTTCCCCCTCATGTTTCGATTAGGTCGGCCCTGGTGGATCTCCTCTCGCCGGCATTACAACCCATGGGATGCTTGAATAGGCGATTCCATTTTAAGTGGTACCTAGGCTGGCCTGGCTGGGGATCCCAGGGAAGAATGGCTGAGTTTTGCCCCCACTGACTCAGAGGCAAGCTCTTCGCAGGGATATTTCCCTAGAGTGGGGAAACCCCCCCAGCTTAATAGTTGGGAGACTCCCCATATACTGTGTTTAGGCAGTAGCCTCACTGCTGACCTCTCATCGTCAGCAGCCCTTGGAAGTCATTCGAAATCCGGTGTCGAGGGAGAGGAGCACCCGGCTCACATGATCCGGATGCTCCTCCCCTTATCGTACTGGTATGCCCTGGTGCTGTGCAGGGTTTTATATATAGTTATATTTTCACCAGAAGGTTCACAGAGGACAACACAGACTCCTACACTACCCCTCCTTTCACTGTTTGAAGTGATTCAAGACAGGTGGTGTATCCCCCGGGGGCTCTCCCAGCATCCAGAGATGTTCAGTGAACCTAGATGGTTTAAGTTGGGTTTAAGGTTCACTGGGCCCCAGGATGGTTTCGGGATTCGGAGAAGCCCACGGGTAGTTTGGCTGATAATTGGCTAGCCACGTTCGAAGTAGGTTTAGTTAAAATAAATCAGTTTAACCCACAAGATAGTTATGATGGCGTTTGTTATGTTACTCGAATTCTATTTGACATAATAGAGAAGAACGAGATTCAAAAGAAAAATTACAGTCTAGACCCCATGCCAATTATATTAGTAACAAAACTATTACATCAGAAGTCTGTAAGGCTATGTTCAGAGGTAGAAACACTCCAACAGAGTAATAAATGGCTCACAAACATCTAAAAGTATTCTCACTGAATGTAAATGGTCTGAGCAGTCCAGTTAAGAGGTCCAGAATGATAACGCTGGCAAAGAAGGCAAAAGCGGATATAGTTTACTGGCAGGAAACTCATTTATCTGCTGCAGAACATGGAAGGCTCGGAGGAAGGGGCTACTCCCAGATCTTTTCCTCAGCTATGCCAGAGAAAAGGAAGAGAGGTGTAGCCATACTGGTCTCTTCACTCCTACCGTTCCAGAAAAATAAAGAATGGAGTGATCTTGCCGGTAGATTAGTGATTGTCCAAGGAAGCCTATTTGAACAGGAATTGACCCTGGCCAACATCTACCTCCCCCCGGCCTCGAATTCTCCAACTATCCGGTTTTTGCTGGATGAAATAATCAAGATGACGAGGGGGACCCTGATCTTGGCGGGTGACTTTAATATTGCTCCAAACCCGGTTATGGACACCTCTAAACCTCGATTTACAACACAGCAATCCTCGCATAAATTTTTTAAGCGGTTCGTAGAAGGTGTTGGGTGGATAGACACCTGGCGAACCTTACATCCCAGGGATAGGGGTTATATGTACTACTCCGCAGTCCATGCAACATATACTAGAATCGACCACTGTTACACTCAAAAGGAGCAGGTCGACTCACTAGTCGAGGTTACAATGGGCCCAATAGCCCACTCAGATCATGCCCCGCTTATCACCTTGTGGGATCTGGGTCTGGAGAGGCTCAATACTGGATGGCGATTTAACCCATTGCATTTAAAAAGTGAACAGTTTAAGGAGTTCCTCTCTGATAAAATAGCAGAAATTATTAGGGATAACTCCAATCCCGAGACCCCATTAACCACCTTATGGGATACTTTGAAGGTGGTACTGAGAGGCCACTTAATAAAGTACTCGGTTGGGTTGGCAAGGGCTCGGAGGGAAAAGCAATTACAGCTCGAACAAACACTTCAGTTCCTTCAAATGGCCCATCAGCAAGGGGATGAGTCGGTTCTCCCTCAGATGAAACAGACTAAGAATAGTCTAGACTGCCTGTGCCTACAACAAACAGAGGTGGCCCTTGCATATCTCCGGCAGAGATATGGTGAGGTCGGACCTCGGGCCTCCCACCTGTTGGCCTACCGCCTCCGCCAACACCGTAAATTATCTACAATTGCAATGATAAGAGACCTGGAGACGAGAGAATGTCATACTAAGTTTAAAAACATATCACAAGCCTTCTGTAAATACTACAAAACCCTGTATACTCCAGATCACACAGAGGACCTGGTGTCTACTAAGTCCTTCTTGGTGGCTCTGAAGCTGCCTGCCCTCGATCCTGAGCAACAAAACCATTTGATGAGACCTATATCGTTGGAGGAACTGAAGCTGGTCATCTCGAAGTCCAAGACCCAGAAGGCCCCCGCGGCCCAGATGGCTATGGGGCTGAGTTTTATAAAAGCTCGGCTCATCTACTGAGTAATATACTGCTGCCAATGTATAATGAGGTTCTCTCAGGTGAGTCATCTCCGCCCAGTTGGGAGTATGCTACAGTCTCCGTCATTCCCAAACCAGGGAAGGATCCTCTACGTTGTAGTTCGTACAGACCGATATCGGTTCTTAATTCGGACTACAAATTTTTTTTGTCCATCCTCGCCTCTCGCCTGGACCCCATACTGCCGACTTTGATTGGACTCGACCAAACTGGATTTATAAGTTCTAGGACCACATCAGATAACACTCGGAGAGCAATACATTTAGTCCATGCGATGCAATCCCAAGCGGGACTCAGCGGTCCTTCTCAGCTTAGACGCTGAGAAGGCCTTCGATCGGGTCTTATGGTCATTTTTGTTTGCCACAATGGCAGCCATGGGATTTCCAGAGCCCTTTATAGCCATTCTGAAGAAGATTTATGCCTCCCTCAAGGCATGAGTAAAAACATCAGGACACCACTCAGACTTTTTTCCCCTTTACAGGGGAACGCATCAAGGTTGCCCCCTATCCCCAGGCCTCTTCGCCATCTTTATTGAGCCTCTAGCCCAGGCAATTAGGGGATCCCCTGAAATTTCGGGAGTGAGAATAGATGGTTCAGAACACCGGATAGCTTTGTACGCGGACGACGTCCTGCTTTTCCTCACTAAACCCGAGGACTCAATCCCCTCTGTTTTTCGTCATCTAGAAGAATTTGGCTCTCACTCAGGGTACAAACTGAATACCAACAAAACGGATGCCCTCACTTTCCATTTTACCCCCTCTGAAACAATGAGAACTAGATACCCTTTTCGCTGGGACCTCACCAAGATGAAATATCTGGGAATCTATCTTTCGCATCAGGCACAGGAGGCATTGAAAAACAATTACCACACTTTCACAACTCAGATGAAACAAGATTTTGAGAGATGGAGCATTCTCCCAATGAATATGCTTCAACGTGTTGAAGTAGTACGAATGGTGACTTTACCGAGAGCTCTGTACCTCTTTCAAAATGTACCTCTCAGTCTCTCGAATAACCTTTTCAAAGTCTGGAATAAGGCTCTGATGAGGTTTGTGTGGGCAGGTAGGCGACCAAGAGTCAGACAGGGGATTCTTTTCCTCCCTAAGGAGAAAGGAGGATTGGCTCTTCCCAATCTAAAGTTCTATTATTGGGCGACCCACCTCTTCTTTATACTGCACCGCTTGATCGGTGTGACCCCGGCTTGGTGGAGGGAGATTGAGGAGGGTTTGCTCCCTGACCGGGAATACCAGAGGGTGATCCTATATAAAAGACCACCCCCGGTGGCTCGATCTTCTTGGGGTCCTTGGTTGACTCACCAGGCCCAGGTCTGGTGGACGATGCGGAGGACCATGGGGATCGTCCCTTTCCTGGTTATGCTCTGTCCAATAGATCTCCTGGAGGATTTCTCTCTGGTCCGTTTGGACCAGACCTTCCGGAATTGGAGACACACTCGTCTCACGTGGCTCCTGCAAATGCAGATGGGCCCCAATCTCAAAGAATTCCAGACCATTAGCCGGGAATTCCACCTGCGACAGTCTGACTTTTTTTGATATTTGCAACTACGGCACTACTTGGAGTCCCTGCCCCTTAAAGTCCATACTCTAGAGGCACACCCCCAGGTGATTCGAGTGGTCCAGCAAATACTTATAGCCCAGGGAATACCACATATGGTTTTAGTAATATATAAATCTTTGCTGGAAACAGCAGGGGGGACACATCTGGTATCAGAGAAAGATGAAATGAGGAACTCGGCTCCCAAATCACACCTCAACAATGGGGGGGGTCTCTGGCGGATGGTATCAAAAACTACAAGTTCCTGTGCTTGGAGGCTTTTTTCATGGCAAGTATTAATAAGATATTTCCGAACTCGCACTAACCCACACTACGGGTCCACTCACTCCGCTGCATGTTGGCGCCTGTGTGGCGAGACAGCGGCACATCATGCCCACGTTTTTTGGTCATGCCCAAAACTGCAGCCCTTTTTGTTGGCTCTATTCGGTGAACTAGAAGACCTTCTGGGGTTTAGACCTCCCTACGAGGGTGACCTTTTTGTTCTTCACTGCTTTCCACCAGATCTGCAAGACCCCCATGCCCGCTACCTTCTGAATATACTTCTCCTTGCAGCGAAGAAAGCCATTACTAAGCTCTGGCTCACGGTTGAACCACCTACTCTCGCAGGATGGAGGGAGATAGTACATAATATATATAAATCCGAAAAACTGACTCATAACCTAAATAATCAGACAGAACTTTTCTCCCTGAAATGGAGGAGATGGGTTATTTTTGTCATGACTAAGGATCCCCACTTTGTTCCCTGAAAGATCACCATCCTAGCTGGACTGCTCAATCCATGATATAGGGGCTTTGCTCCCCAGGTTGGATTTAGTAGGTTAAAAACAATTATAATTGGGTAGGGGCAATAGTGGGTGATTGGGTGGAGCGAGTCTGCGGATCAGGGGATTTGGAAATTAAAACAGAAATAACAACTGAACTGTGAGCTGGGACAGAAGACCATGTGGGCTGAAACTGTTGGCATAGGAAAATTACTTAGGTAACTGTGATTTTGCCTGTCAATGATTTGATAACTATGCATGATGAATGAAACACTCTACCCTCTCTTCTCTTTTTAATACATGAAAAATGGACTGGCTGTCAAATGATGTCAAGCGATGTATATTACTGTATATTCTTCTCTAATAAAAATGATATTTACAAAAAAGAAACCATATGAAGAGAGACTGAGAGAGCGTAATATGTATACCCTTGATGAAAGGAGGGACGGGGGGACATGATAGAAACTTTTAAGTACCTCAAGGGAATCAACAAAGTCCAGAAGGGTAGTATCTTTCAGAAAAAGAGATGTGTAAGAACAAGGGGGCACAATTTAAAGTTAGAGGGGGGATGGCTCAGGGGTAATGTGAGGAAATTCTTTTTCACGGATAGAGTGGTGGACGCATGGAACCACCTTCCTGGAGAGGTTGTGGGGTCTAAAACAGTGGGGGAATTCAAACATGCATGGGACAGACATAAGGCAATTATAGTGTGGGGTTGCAGGAAGTAGGCTGTTGGTTAACTAGAATCTGCAGCTTATCCAATAGGTAGGGAAATGGGCAGACTGGGTGGGCCAAGTGGTCCTTATCTGCCGTCAAAGTCTATGTTTCTATCTAATCCAGTCATTGTTCCACAGCTGCCAGCCTGCAGTGTGGACAGAGAATGTGTGTGTACTACAGATCTACAGTTCCTGCATCAAGACTGCAGACAATCTAGGGAGACAGATGGTCAGTGCTACTGCTAGACACTAGCTCACTTCCAACATGAGGATCTAGGAGCCCAGACATGTGTGTGTGGTATGTGACTCCTGATCTTTGGAGTAGTCTGTCCTCGGGAGAAGGAGAGAGAGTAGCCATAGAGGTCCAGATTACTGCTAAATCAGAAATTCTGATTCCTGTCCAGAGGCACCTGGGAACTGCACAGCCAATCTGACCCCCCCGACCATCTGAACCAGCTGATCAACAACTGAAGAGGACTTGTACCTACAGAGAGGATCCTAAGATGTCAGAGAAGCTGGTAACACCAGAACTGTGATTACACTCAGGGCTTGCCCTGCAACCAGGACTGCACATAGCTTGCCACCAGATCTACAGATTTGGCCATCGGGCCATGCTCTACAAATACCTCATTTTGTGGGTAGCCATTTTAAGCTGTTGTATAGTCACTGCCAGCTAACCAGCTTCAGCTTCATCAGGCCTGCACCGCAGAGCCGTAGGAAGGCATTTTGGTGCCCTGGGCAAGAGACAAATTTCCCCCCCGCTGAAAAGAGCCAGAAGCTCTGGAGGGTTTACATGCTCCAGCTCTGTGGTGAGGTTCGGGGCTTTTCTTGAAAGAGAGAAAAAAAAAACACTTTTGCTACATGGTCGGTCCTAAATTTTGCTGCCATGAATCTGATGTGTGGGAAGAAGAATCAGCATTTATATAGCACTTTTCATACACAGTGTATCCCAAAGTGCTTTAGACGTAATGCTAGACTGGTAGTGAAGTGACTAAATGTGTGGTGGCCATATCACACATCAACACCACACACACAGCCTGGACAATTGCATGAACTGGTTTATGGAAGGGAATGTTGGCCAGGACACCGGAATGTCTGCTGCTCTTCTGAAGAGTGCCCCTTGGTTCTTTTACTTCCACCTGGACACCCACCAGGACAACACCAGGATGGTGAGAAGGGACCCCAGTTTAACGCCTCATCCAAAGGACAGCACACCCAGCAGTTCAGCACCTCTACTACTGCACTCTGATGCCAGCATTTTAGGTGCAAGTCCAATCCCAGTGTGGGCAGAGAATTCACAACCTTCTAGTCCATAGGTGGATGTGTTACCAACTGAGCCAGGAGACTCTGGCTGGCTAGAAGCACATTTAGACAGGCAGTATTTTTTTATTTTCTTTACAGTTTACTTTAAGGAGGGGCATTCAGCTATGTTTTTGAGGTCTAAGTTGGGCGTGGTCCCTGGAAATGTGTCAATCTATTGGGGAGGTTAGTTTGATTCTTTATTAAAAGCAATGCACTGCAGATGCATGATTCTTGTAGCATTCATGGGTAAGAGTGACAAACTATTTTTCAGCATACTAAACATTTGAATGAGATAATTGGGCTTAGAAAACACAGTACACATATTTTCTTATGTCTCAGTTTTGAAGATATAGGAATTTCCTATATCTTCAAAACTGGTACATAAAAAACTACATGTGCACTTACTGAGGAATCCTCTGAAAACGGAATACTACAACACAGCTACTTCTGTATGTGACTGTTGCTAGAAATGATTTCTGACCCGTCTCCATCTCCAGGGGTCATGCGACAAGTCATTCAGAGACCACAGTATGCACAGTGTCTGTAACCTGGCACCCAGTCCCAACGGATGTACAATAAAGAAAAAAAGCATGTACCAACCAACTTGAGGGAGACTAGTCAGTGCAGTGCAACGGAGTCGCAGTATGACTTTGGTCTGACTGCAGGCTTTGCTCTGACTGGGACTGTCTGTGTCATCCCTCCACCACCCGCCTGCATGGAGTAGAAGGAAACAGCACGGGTGGGACTGGGGAGCCTCCTGGTGTGGACTTGAAGTGCAGGAGGAATGCGGGTCAAGATGAGAGAAAACAGTGTGGTGGGCTGGAGTGAGGTACCTATGGCCTGCCCACTTCATATCAATCAGTCAGCACACAAGCAGCAGATTGGAGGGCATGAGCGTCTTCACTCCCATCCCAGTCCGTGAACTACTAAGTCGTCTTATCACACCTGAGTCAGGCCTGGGCCGTGGGTCCTGGCCCAGTCCCACAATCAAATTAAAATCAGATCCAATCCTTCCTCCCAATCACTGAAGTGCAGTCGCTTTTCAAATTCCAATCAAGAATCCCTCCCCAGTGGCACCGCCATGTTACAGCCACGACACATACAACACACCACACCTCATTCATTGACACTGTCACACAGACACAACAAACTAAACAGTAAACAGATTTGAAGAATTAATTTTCATTTTAAAACAATACAGAACACAGAATCACACAGATACATGGGAGACGGCCGGGACGGACTTGCACATACTGTAGACGGACTACTACAGTGATGCGCTACATTGCTTTGCTTAAAAATCTTCAAGATGGATTTCTCTTGTCTTCGCTATCATCTCTCCCAATCTTCTCTCTCTACATACACTCTGTCTATCACTTTTTTTGCTGCCTGCTAGCCACTCAATTTCTAGGCTCTACTGTCAACAATAACATTGTCTCCGACTCCAAGTTTAACTACCTCTCTGTGCTACACACACCGCCCGTACCTTATATACTAGTGGGCAGCGCTGGCCCACCCACAGTTTCTCTTTCTTTCTCATCGCAGCAACACCACACCACATAATTATTTGCCTGCAGCTCATGTGACCACCCCCCCCACCCACAACACAACCTGCTGGTCCTTGGTCCACAGATGCGCCCCTACTGACAGCCAGACATAAATACAATTTATCAAGCCAAAATAAATCTAAAAAAGCAGTAGCGCAAGTTAATAAACAAATGAGCTTCAGTTGAAAATTGCGCCCCCCCTGAGGGTTGCGCCCAGTGCCAGAGCACCACCCGCCCCACCCTTCCTACGGTACTGCTGCACCGTTCCTATGGCTGGGCACCCAGTTAAGCACTTGGAGATCTCTGTAAGGTTAAAAGATTTAAATACTGGTACCAGTGGGAAGTAGGTAGTGTCCCCAGTCCAGGTGGGCTGGTAATTACAAAATGTTTAACAGTATCTGCTTTGCCACAGTACTTTTATTGTCTGATAGGGGTGGTCACTACTACTGTTTGAAGTGTTAAATAGGCCAAACCTAATAAGACACCTAACTTCAGCCCTGGTTCACTAAAGTTCACGAGATTTGCAAAAAGAGTTTTTAACTGCATTCCCTTGTCCCTTGTGAATATCTCTTAGTAAATATTTTACTTATTTTGAATCCTGTCTCATGAGTATATTGGTGCCTATGCACACAAAAAAAGGTTGCCTATACGCCACGTATCTGAGGCGCGTAGGCAACAGTATGCATGAATGCCATGCAGCGGGGGGGCCTTGGCATTCAATAGCAGTGCACGGTCCAGATGTGCATACGATTCCATGGCTGCAGGCTGCTACGTGCCAAGGTGGTCCAGGGGGAGAGATGGGACGTGCCCACACTACATGCCATTCACAATGGCAAAGTAGTGCTGCGAATGGGTTGGGGCACAGGAGGTCACTGGATACAGCAGGGACCCTGCAGCAACTCAGTACATAGCTAGCCAGTGCACACAGCACCTACCAGGTCTTGTATGCCAATTGACTCCCCACATCAGAACCCCTGCCCCTGTCCCGTATTCAAGTTGCCCCTACCAACAGAGTCCTGTCCCCAGTCCCATATGCCAGTACATCCTCCAACAGAAGAGCCCCATCCCCCATCTGCAAGTCAGTAACGTCCCCCCACCCCAGAACCAGATCCCAGTCTTGGTGGCTCCTTTCCAGTACTGCACTGCTGCTGGGAGCACACTGCCTATGTATAGATTCCCTATAAATAGGTGGTGCACTCACAGCATTAGTTGGATGGCTGGTGGCCGAGGTGGTGTGCGGAGGGATGTGCCACTTGCTGTCCATTGCCATGGCACCAATGTGCAGGTATGGGGGATGGGTTGTGTGTTGTTGGTGCTGCAGATTGCTCACTAACCACCAATGAGTGGTAGGGGGCTGGGATGGGGCGGAGATAAGCGGTGCAGTACTGACTAGGGCTGCCAGTATGGGGCTCTGGTTGTGGGGGATAGACCACTGGCTTGCAGATGGGGACAGTGCTCTGCTGTGTGTGTGTGTGTATGTGTTGGGGGGTGTACTGGCATATAGTACTGGGTCTGGGGCTCTGCTGTGTGTGTGGGGATTTACTAACAAATGGGACCGAGGGACAAGGCTCTGATGTGGGGGGAGGTCATCTGTGCATCAAGCAAAGGCGTGGTGCCCCAGGGGCAGGTCTCAGACAGGGGGAGGAACCCCTGCAACAATGGACGCTAGAGTATTGGTGATTCTATGTTCCTCCACTATACAGGGTGAAGTGAGGCTCGAATCATAAATGTTCCCGGTTTTATATATGTTTTTTATAAAATTGCCCTGTAGGAAACTGCTACAAATTGTGCACTATAACATTTTCTATGGCAACAATAATTAAAAAACTGAACAAAGGTTGCTAAATAATGTACAATAGTAAGTTTTCCATTCCTTTTTAATATTGCTTAGGTTGATATTTTTACTTTCTTGTAGATTATTTATACACTTTTTTCATGCTTGGAATTGTACATTATTTCTTTATTTTTGGGTTTTACAAACAAAAACATAAAAATAGATGGATTTAGGGTTATAATTCAATATTTGAGGTAATAATTTGTGAATATAAGGTGATCAACATGTTGTCTTGATGTTGACTTAATTGTACGAATTGAAATTTTCAATAACTATATTGTTACAGGAAAAAAATAATAATTTCCAGATATGACTAGGGTGTTTGTACTTAACATGTGTACTCCCCAAAGTGAGTGATCCCAAGCTATCTACTCATAACCTCGTAGTAGTAGTTACACTGTACAGCATTCCCGAATGTGTTGTTCTCTGCAGTGTCTAAGCACTCCCACAGGTGTCTCTCTCTTTTTCATTGCAATTTGGTCTCTGTCGGCTTTCTCCCTTCAGGCTAGCAGACGTTGGCATCTTTTCATTGCTAGGAGCACTGGAGGCAAGTCTGTCAACTTCAGAGGCAAGGAGTGAGCATTAACATCTTGTTTTTAAGCATCTATTTACTAGTTTAACAACATATGACCTATAAAGTGCAGCATGAAATAACATTAAAAACTCCCTGTGATTGCTCGTCCTGACCCATTCATAGGCAAATTAATTAGCTGAATGTGTTGCATTACCATGCTGGATTGTAGACAGTTCAGCGGGTAGAAATACTGTAATTTATCATACTATTCTTATATATACAGTACATTTTGCATGTATGGTAGCTGTTAACAATTTTGAATAAAGTAAATGGGACCTAAAAGAGGAAAGAGCGCTTCTTCCTCTGGAGCAGCTGCAGTAGCTGGAAAAGCTTGTAAACCTGGATTTATTGCTGCACAACTGGAGGAAGGAAGAGGAACTCAGGATTATTGCACTGTACAGTAGGTAATATGTGTCATGGAGTGCTACCATCTTCAAGTCACTCTGAAAACACAGAGTGTTTGTCGAGGATTTTTTTTTTTGGATGAAGGGAGCCACAGGAGTTTAAGTGAATAGAATCCCGCTATTAGAAGCTGAAATACTAACTCATTAACTCTAACAAAAAATACCAGGACTATACTGATCAACAATAAATACATCTGAAGCAGTAAAGTCCCACTCAAAAGAAATTAGACGTCCTAATTAATGTATTTGAGCAGGAGCATATCTTTCGTTAATAAACAAGTCAAATTATACTGATCTAATAAACTTAAGGCTGAAATAGTTGTATGAACCAGATAATGAAGTGAAAGAAACGGCAGATACAAATCATGCCCAGTCCCACACATCAAAAAAAGCGAGAACATTCAACAACGCAGTAAAATAAGCCACTATGTTAATTACAAGGATAACTACAGAGTCACCGCGATCTATCTCGAGCTAAGCTCGTTCATGACAAATTTGAATGGCAGTTGCATGAACGAGCTACGCTGTCTTGAGGCATTTCAGGCACGGTCACAAACATCCACTTGCTCACGAAAGACGGGCATAGCACTGAGCGTGAGCTAGTCCGACTGAATAAAAGACGCACGTCTTTTAAATTAATTTTATGTAAAAATACAACAAAATACTGCCTTGTAATACATGTGACAACCGTGGATGTCCAATACCCAAAGTGAACTAATGGTAAGTATGAAAATCGGGGTGACAATGTTTTTTTGCTAGTTCCTTGCACCGCTGCTTTAAACCAGTAGAAAGCAGCAGTCCCAAAAGTACCCTGAACTATAAGAAAGAACACAGTACTACACCACTGCCACAGTTACTAAACAGCTCTAAAACACTGGAGAAAGAAGAAAAAAATCAGAGACAGCACAAACAGATATAATGTACTGTAAAGTATTAGGCAATAGGTATACTCAGTTGTTTAACAGAGAAAATAAAGTACCCACCAAAACAGACAGAATGCCCACAAATGACACTTAAGATTCTCAATATCAGACACCACCAAAGGCACATACAGAAAGGATTTAAACTATAATATTAAAATTAACCACATCAGAGTTGAAAGATCACACTAAACAAATGTGTTGATCCTTCTGACTTCCAACCAATATCTAACACACAAATGTTATATCTTCTTGGAGAAGGACTGGAGAATATTCCTTCCCTAGGACAAGAGGTCAGGAAGATGGTCTTGCTGGTAGAGTACCCATCTGCACCACTTAATCTCAAAGACGGGAACACTGTCTGCAATCAAGCAGAGATTCTCTCTAGATTATACAATTCCAGCGTTAGGGCACGTCATGTTTCAAGTGTAGGTGTTTTGCTGGTATGCCATAACTTAGTGATGGCCTTTGTTATCATCAGGATGAGCAGAGTGAGCAATTTATGACTGGTCATGTTTATTTTTACATGTTCAAAGTGAGTGGCTGTGAGAATATAAGTGGGAGTTCAAAGGCCTGGGCATTCAAATATACTTTCCAGCTCTTTGAGAACTCCTTGCCAGAATCATCTAAGAAGCATGCAGAACTACAAGACATGACAGTGGTCAGCAGATGCGTAGCCACATCCATGCCAACAACGGCCTGCCTGTGGGCCAAGATATTTGGTTACCACAGCTGGAATACGAAAAATATCGAGATCTACATCTCCAGGAATATTCTCACCAATATGTTATGGTAGAAATTTTATAGGCCGATAGGGTATACCTGGTCCAGGCTTTGAGTGAAATAGTTGAGTTGAGTTCCTGATTCCACTTACTGCGTATGTTGTCTGTGGATTCATGCGACAAAGCCTGTAACGCTCTGTACAGAGTACTAATGAGATCGTCTAATGTGGATCCTCTGATATACAGCTGGAATATACGAACCAGGGGAGAGGGTTTCTCTGCTGTTTCTGCTAACGCTTCTTCCCATGGCTGCAAGTAAGATTTAATTTGCATATATCTTTGAAACATGGTTTGGGGAAGGTAATATGTTGTCTGGAGGGATACAAAAGGGAGCAGTACTGTTGGGCCCACCAGTTGAAACATATGTTTAATACCATACTGTTGCCATTTATGAAGAGCCATATCCAGCTTATTAGGGAGGTATGAAGTGTCATAAGCCAGTCCCTGAAGGAACAGGCATTCCACCACAGTGAAACAGCGTTGCTGTGCCCACAACCATTGGTGGAAAGGCTCTGCAGTGTACTGAGGTAATTTAGAGCATGGGGCACATGTGGGTGGGTTGCCAAAGAGATAGGGGGTTAGGTCATGAATATCTCTTAAGGTAATTTCAATGTTCTTCCAATGCATCTGATAAGTGGGTGCCAGCCAGTAGAGAATAATCCTAAACTGAGTTACCCACGCATAGAGATCAAGGTTTGGCAAGTTTACTCCCCCCTATCTTGTGGGAATTGGAGTATGGAGTATCTGATTCTAGGTGGCTTCCCTTGCCATAGAAAATGAGATATAAGCTTGTTCCAGGCCCGAAAATAGGATCTGCTAGGTATGAGCAGGAGACTCTAGAGTTAAAACAATATTCAAGGTAGAATATTTTGTTGTATGACTTCCACCCTGTTCAGGAATCCAAATATTAGTTGAGATCAACAGGCAAGGTCTTCAGTTATTTGTTGGGTGAGGGGTTCTTAATTCAACAATTCCAGATATAGTAGGGTTTTTGGTAGCTTAACACCTAGACAGCGGATAACTGTTTTTGACCATTTAAAAGGGAAGTGAGCTTTTAAAGCAGGTGTCAGACTATAATGGTACAGGAGAACGTCCGTTTTGCTATCAATCAACTTATAACCTGCTAAGGTCCCAAACTCCTGAATTAGGTTCCATATTGCGGGAATGGAGTTCTCCAGGGTGATCAGGGCAAGGAGGATGTCATCAGCAAACAAAGACACGATCTGTTATCGTTCCCCCCAATGATATGCCATCTACAGAGGGATGGGATCAAATTGTGGCTGCCAGTGGCTCTAGATACAGGGTGAATAAAAGTGGGGATAATGGGCATCCTTGCCATCTGCCTCTAGTTAACTGGAACGGCTCAGACAGCACCATCAATTCTTACATAAATTTGGGGGGAATCATATATATTCTGCAGGGATAAAATAAAGTCATCAGGAAGCCCAAAGCGATGCAAGGTAGCCCACAGAAAGGGCCACGCCACCCTGTCAAATGCCTTTTCGGTGTCAAGGCTCAGCAGTGCCGGGGGATCTTCTGGGTCTCCGCATTATCCACCAGCAATAAGGTACATCTGACACTGTCATGAGCCTGATGCCATCTCACAAAACCAGCTTGGTTGGGGTCAATAATAAGGGGAAAAAGAGAATCCAATCTGTGGGACATAATGGACATTTAAATTTTATAATCATAATTTAGCATTGAGATGGGACAATAAGAAGCTGGGTGACGAGGGTCCTTATCCGGCTTTAGAATTGACACTATCACGGCATATTTCCAGGAGGGAGGTGGTGGGTCCCCCTTCTGAATGCCATGAAATGCTGGCAGGAGAGAGGGAAGTAATGTTTTAAACAGTTTATAGAACTCAGCTGGATAACCATCTAGGCCTGGGGCTTTCAGGGTTTTAGCATCTCTGAGGATGACTAGTATCTCGGTTTGTGTGAAGGGGGCCTGCAACCGCTAAGCCTGATTTGGGGTCAGTTGGGGAAGTGGTAGGTTTTGCAAATATCTATCTATGGAGTCTGGGGGGGGGTCTACCTGCTGTATAGAGTGTCCAATAGTATGTTGCAAATGCCTTTCTGATATCTGAGGGGTGGTGTAGGAGACAAGATGAAACCGGATCATACAAATGCATGACGCATGCATGATTCCTTGCCATCCGAAGTCTCCGTGCTAGATTTCTTGCCCCCCACTGAGGGTCCCCCCCGTGTGGTCAATTTCAGCTAAAGTAACTTTTGCTCAATATTCTGGTTGATTAACTTCTGGAGTTGTTGCTTGGTTAAGCTGATTTGGGGCATCACTGATTGAGCCCCCTATGGAGGGTGTCCTGTAAAGTATGAAGCATATCCTGAAGGCGTGACATGCGGGCTTCCGTCTCTCTTTTTTCCTCGTGGAGTACACAGTTATCTCTCCACGAAGCACTGTTTTGAGGGTGCTTTGAAGACCTGGCAATTGAAATTCAATGCCAAAAAATGCAAGGACATGCACCTGGGAAAACGTAACCTAGTTAAACTGTACTCAATAGGAAGAGAGCAGCTAATGGCTACTAGGCAGGAGTGAGACCTGGGGGTGATCATATCAGATGACCTTGAGGTTAGCAAACAATGTGAAAATGCATCACTAAAGGCTAGTGACATCCTGGGATGCATAAGGAGGGGCATCACGAGCAGAAGGCATGACGTAATCATGCCCCTGTATCAGTCCCTGGGAAGGCCTAACCTGGAGTGCTGTGTCCAGTTCTGGAGGCCACACCTCATGAAGCATATAGATAGGCTGGAGACGGTACAGAGAAGAGCAGCAAAGATGGTGCAGGGCTTGCATCAGAAACCATCCAAGGCAAGACTAGATGACCTCAAATTATACTCCCTAGAGCAATGCAGGAATCATGGGGACATGATCGAAACATTTAAATATCTTAAAGGTAACAACAGGGTGCACATGAAGAACCTCTTTCAGTTAAAAGACTA
The DNA here is from genome assembly GCA_016271365.2 of Neoceratodus forsteri. Classification (NCBI taxonomy): domain Eukaryota; kingdom Metazoa; phylum Chordata; order Ceratodontiformes; family Ceratodontidae; genus Neoceratodus; species Neoceratodus forsteri. Next base: position 362,306,240 of record CM057449.1, on the reverse strand, counting down.
CCATCACTCGGTGCTCTCCAACATATCACCTCCACAAACCATATACAAACTATAAACAGATATCTGCCTCTGTCTCTGAAATCAAACAAAGGGGCAGAGGACACTGCAGCACAGGAGCTAGCATGACAAAACTCGCCCAAAACAGGAACCAAAACAATAAAAAGCAAAAAGGAAATCCAAAAATCTTCTGATCATAGGAGACGCCATGATTCAGGGAGTTGATGCCCATCTCCAGCCAGGGGTAATGGTCACATGTCTCCCAGGTATATCAGCATGGAGAGACACTGACCGCACTGCTAAAACTGTACAGGAAGTAGGAGAAAACATTGTTGTCCTGGTACACATAGGGACTAACGATCTCACCAGCCAATCAGTTGTGTAGACCAAGGAACACCTGATCAGGCTGAGTGACAAACTATCATCCATTTCATCTGGCATCTCCTTCTCTGAGATCCTGCCAGTCTGGGGGGGGGCAGATGGACGGAAGGTCAGAGAAGGGGAGATGGGGAGCTAAACATGTAGCTCAAGGGCTGGTTCCAGGAAAAAGGACACAAATTTGTAGGGAACTGGCAACAGTTTTGGGAGCGAAAGTTCTTTAAATTTAATGGACTGCATCTGACTAAGGAGGGAGTCAGTGCATTGGGGCAGAAGTTTGACGTCTTTGCAGAATATTTAAACTAGCAAATGGGGAGACCCTATTATTTGATAGGTTGCTTTGAATTCTTAAAATCTCAACATTAAGAGGTATAGAAATATATGAAAATGTCACCCCCATATAAGTCAATGGGGCGTGCTCACACAGCCTTCATTTTGTGACATCACAAAACAGGGCTGCGTGGCCCAGTATGGGGCATGTTTTTTGGACCAGGAAGTTGGTCTTTTTTTCAGGAGTATGTCGAAATCTAATTTTACGAAGGAAATAACTTTTCACTGCAATGGAATTAACTTGCCAAATTTCATCAGCGCACTACTGTAAAGGTCAGTTATCGACCGGGGGCGGGGGGTAAGCACTATTAGTAGGAAACTGCTCTTTAAGGGACTTCATGGCCCACTTTGCTGCTAGACATTCCTTTTCAATGGTGGAGTACCTTTTCTTTCTGTCATGCAACTTCCTACTTATGTACAGAATAGGATGTTCCATCCCATCTATATTTTGACTCAGGACTGCACCTAGACCTATCTCTGATGCATCTGTTTGTAACAAAAATGGTTTCTCAAAGTCTGGGCTTCTCAAAACAGGGGCTGAGCATACAACATAATGCAGCCTTAATGGCTTGAAAAGCTTCATCACACTCTGGGGTCCATTTCACATTATTTGGGAACTTTTTTTTGTGAGTTCAGTGAGGGAAGTAGCTAACTCAGCAAAGTTGGGAACAAATCTCTGATAATAACCAGTCAGCCCTGGACTGTACACCATGACATCATCCAGGTACGCAGCACAATAACCAGTGTGAGGGGATAAAATTACATCCATGTGCCTCTGGAATGTAGCAGGTGCACCATGTAAACCAAACGGCATGGTGGTGAACTGATAGAATCCTAAAGGGGTGGCAAATGCAGTTTTGTCTCTAGATTCTTTAGCTAAAGGGATTTGCCAGTAACCCTTGGTGAGATCGAGAGTACTGATATACTTTGCAATCCCCAGTCTGTCCACCAAATCATCTATTCTGGGCATAGGATAACTGTCAAATTCTGACACTTGATTAAAGTTTCCTAAAATCAAGGCAGATTCTAACATACCCTTCTTTTTTGTTAACAATTATCATTAGAGATGACCAAGCACTCCTTGACTCTGCTATGATACCCTATTCTTTCATTTTTTGTATTTCCTTAACCATGTCAGCTCTTAACCACTCCAGTAACCTGTATGTCTTTTGCCTAATAGGGCGAGCATTCCTTGGTGCTATTATGTGCGTGACCCCTTTTGCTCGGCATGGTACTGTGGTAAAAGTACTGTTAAATGTCTTTGGCAAGTTAAGAATTTCTGCAGTTTGTTCAGGGGTTAAGGAAACATTCACTTCTACAGCATCAGCAGTTACAGTTTGTTTCAGTCTATTATAAGCTACACCAATATCTTCCTTATCAGTTTCTGGTAAAACTAGCAAAGCAGCTTTTAGCATTTTTTTCAACCTATGTCTTGAGGAGGTTAGCATGGTATGTCTTAGTAGAGTTTTTCCTGTCAGGGGCCTCAGTCTTGTAGTTAACAGTGCCAGTACATCTAAGCACTCAATAAGGCCCTTGCCACTTCATTAACAGTTTATTTTCTGTTGTGGGTAACTGTAGCAAAAACCTTTTCACCTGGCTCGAAAAGTTTTCCTTTTACCCCTTGGTCATAATATACCTTCTGCTTGTTTTGGGCCTCTTCCTGATTACTATGGGCAATTTCAACATATTTTGCCAACTTCTTTCTTAGGGGACACGTATAAGATGTTATAGATTGTTTCTGAGTGGGGTTATCTTCTCATGTTTCTTTTATCACATCCAGTGGCCCTCTTGGCTGTCTACCATACAGCATTTCAAATGGTGAAAACCCTGTTGATGCATGTGGCACTTCTCTCTAAGCAAAAAGTAGGTAAGGCAAGTATTGGTCCCAATCTTTCCCTACCCCTTTTACAAACTTTCTAACCTGCATTTTAGGGTTTGGTTAAAACGCTCAAGATCGTTTGTCTGAGGGTGATAGAGGGAGGTTCCTATGGCAGTGAGACCTAGTAGTCTGTACAGCTCTTTAAGTAATGCAGCACCAAAATTACTACCCTGATCAGTAATAATTTCTTTAGGTATGCCCACTCTGCTGAACATTTTTGCAAGCTTTGCTGCCACTTTTGAAGCTGTGACAGTACGCATTGGAACTGCTTCTGGGTATTGAGTAGCATAGTTGCATACTACCAGGATAAATCTATTACCCTTTTTACTTTTGTCTAAAGGGCCAACCAGAACCATTGCAATTCTCTCAAAAGGCACATCTGTCAAGGGTAGGGGCACCAGGGGCACCTTGTCTTTTTTAGTCACTGGAGCTACTTTCTGACACTCAGCACAAGGACTGCAATAGGCAGCAACATCTTCATGAATTCCAGGCCAGTAAAATCTGTACAGCAATCTAGCAAGGGTGCGATCCCTCCCTGAGTGACCAGCCATAGGACTATAATGTGCTATCTATAACAACTCTGTTCTATACTTCTGTGGTATAACCAGTTGTTCTATCTGGTCCTGTGTCTGAGGTTTAAAACAGACTCTGTACAGTAACCCATTACATTTTTTAAACCTTGGTTCACCCTGTTTTGGTTTCACCCCCAGCTGCTTAAAATAACCCTGGAGAGAAACATCATTAACTTGTTCTGAAAGAAAATCACAATCAGTGATCAGTTTAGTTTCAGCATTTTCTTATGTTAACCCCTTATGTCCATCAGTCATTTGTTGCCGCAGTTTCTTCAGGCATCGTCTTTCTTTCCTGGATTTCCGGATCTTGGAACTGTGCTCAAACAAGTTCGAATCAAAGTCACTGAAAGGAAAAGTGTCCCCACTGTTTGAGATTTTCTTTGCCTGAGCTCTTGTTACCACGGCTGCTGAAACTGCAGGGTTCAGTTCCTCTGAGATTAACTCAGTAAATGCTGGAAAGTCATTTCCAATAATCACAGGTACATAGGTATTACCCCCACTTTCATTTGGTGTGACACATCCTTAATGGTCAGAGTCACTTGGGTGGAGGGATAGTATCGAGTGTCCCCATGGATGCAGATTACAACAGTACCTGATCCTTTTGCACAGAGTTTTCCCAGCACCTCAACATGCACTAGGGTCTGCTCACCGAATCAATGAGTCCCTTTACAGTCTTATCCCCCACCTTCACATCTGTTAAGTACTTGCCCCAACTTGCTAAGGACAACCCTGCTCCAGTAACAAAAAAATTAACTTGTTCTGTGTAACTATTTACAAAGGCAGAATGAACAGAGAAGATCCATCTGAGTTTTCCTTCAATCTCTGTGTGTCTTTTTTTCAAAACATTGCAGCTCCTTTCTGTTATAAGTCCTTGCAACCCCCCTCTTTAACAAACATCCTGTTTTTTTTCTAAAATGTTCTTGTATGTTTCAGGCAGGTGCAGCAAGAACACAATGTCCCAGAACTGAGGCCCCTTTGCCACAGCTTCTGAAAAAGGGCTTAAAACAGATCTCAAGTTAACCCCTTGAGTTCCCAATAGCTTTTTGCAATCATCTCAAACTATAATTATATATATTTCAACAGTAACACTATATAATTTCTAAACAAAGGGATCCCAATATCAGTTACATTTCCACATAATGATTTGCATATATTTTTATACCAGCAGATATGCAAGGGAGGAAAAGACAGAAATAGCAAGGGAAGACTGAGAGACAAAGAATTGCGAGACTGTCGGGGTGATCAAGTCCTAGGTCTCACGAGAAATTTGGTTGCGCAACCAGACAGACAAGAGACAGGAAAGGAAAGAACAGAACAGATCCCTGCATTCAAACTCTCCATAGCAATTGGGACAGGGTCCTATTCGTTAAACTGCAGTGTGAATCCTGAGTGCTTGTGTAATTTTAACATACTGCCTGGACTGCAAGAAGAACTTTTTTCCCCTGTGTTGGTGTCTGGATTGAGAGAAGGGGGCTCGGTGGCAAGCATGACAGAAGTTAGCCTACCAGAGACTAGAAGGGGTGGGCACATTTAAGTTTAAAAGCCCAAGATGGCCCGAAGGCTTGTTATCAGCATTTCTGTAATTTTCCATCTGCAGACAGCTCGGGGCTGGGCTTGTGCATTAAACTGCAGTGTGAATCCTGAGTGCTTGTGTCGTTTTAATGTACTGCCTGGACTGCAAGAAGAACTTTTTTCCCCCCCTGTGTCCTGTGTTGGTGTCTGGATTGAGAGGAGGGGGCTTGGCGGCAAGCCTGACAGAAGTTAGCCTACCAGAGACTAGAAGGGGTGGGCACATTCAAGTTTAAAAGTCCGCAACGGCCCGAAGGTGCGAGCCCACAGGCGCAAGTCTGAGTGGCTGCGCCACTCAGAGTAGAACATAGAAGTTGATGGCAAATAAGGACCACAAGGCCCATCCAGTCTGCCCATTTCTTTTTCTACCTTATGAATGTGCTATCAGCCTTCGCTCTGTCAATGGCCTATCTATTCATACTCATCTGTATTGCTCCCTTATGCCCATCCCATGCCTGTTTGAAGCCCTGCACTGTATTCATATCCACCACTGCCTGAGGTAGGCCTTCCATGCATCCACCACCCTTTCTGTGAAAAAGAACTTCCTCACATTACCCCTTAATCGGCCTCCCTCTAATCTCATGCTGTGTCCTCTTGTCCTGCTATTTTTCTTATATTGAAACATGTTAGATTCCTTCACCTTGTTAATGCCTTTAAGGTGTTTGAATGTTTCAATCATATCACTTCTCTCCCTCCTTTGCTCTAGGGTATACATATTGAGCTCCGTTAATCTGTCCTCATATGTTTTCTGATGCAGTCCCTGCACCATTTGGTTGCCCTTCTCTGGACTGCCTCAATTTGGTTAATGTCCTTGTGAAGGTGTGGCCTCCAGTACTGCACACAGTACTCCAGACGGGGCCTAACCAGTGTCTTGTAAAGAGGGATTATTACTTCCCTCTTATGACTTGTGATACCCCTACTAATACACCCCAACATCCCACTAGCCTTACCTACTGCTTTAGTGGTCTACTTGGATGATTTCAGGTCATCGGTGATGATGATGCCCAAGTCTCTTTCTTCCCTTGTGACTGCCAGCAACTCCCCTCCCAACCTATAGGTGCCTTCAGGGTATCTCTTTCCTATGTGCATGATCTTGCACTTCTTTGCTTTAAACCCCAGTTGCTACTCTTCCGATCATTTTGATAGTTTATCCAGCTCTCTTCTCATTCTGCCCACCCCACCTGGATCATCTACTCTGTTGCAGATCTTGGTGTCATCTGCAAACAGACAAACCTTACCCTCCAGTCCATCTGCAATGTCACTGATGAAGACATTGAAGTGGACTGGCCCCAGGACTGATCCCTGAGGTACCCCACTTGTGACTTGCATCTCTTCTGACTGTATACAGTTTACCACCACTCTCTGTTTTCTGCTCATCAACCAGTTTGCCACCCAGTTGACCAACTTCTGACCCACCCCGAGCCTACCCAGCTTATAAATCAATCTTCTATGTGGAACAGTATCAAAAGCTTTGCTGAAGTCAAGGTAGGTAACATCAACTGCTCCCCCTTGGTCCACTACTCTGGTTGCCCAGTCAAAGAAATCTATGAGATTAGTTTGACAGGACCTTCCTTTTGTAAACCCATGCTGTCTTGGATCCTGTGCCCCTATGGATTCCAGGTGTTGCACTATCCTTTCCTCAAGGAGTGTCTCCATAATCTTGCCCACTACTGAGGTAAGACTGACTGGTCTGTAGTTCCCTGCCTCCTCCCTGCTACCACTCTTGTGGAGCGGGATCACATGAGCCCTTCTTCAGTCTTCTGGGACCTCTCCTGTGCTCAGAGACTCACTAAACAGTTCTGATAATGGCTCTGCTAGTTCCACCCTTAGCTCCTTTAGTACCCTGGGATGTATGCCATCAGGTCCCATTGCCTTGTCCACCCTGAGCTTAGCGAGCTCTTGTAGGACCCTTTCTTTTGTGACGGGATTAATGCACACCTCCCTCCCTCCTGTGTCCATGATGCTGAGCTGTGGGCCCTGCCCTACCTTCTCTTCAGTAAATACTGAGCAGAAGTATCTATTTAGGATAGATGCTTTTACATGGTCCTCCTCCTCACATGCCCCCTTATCCCCTTTGATCTTAGCAATACCCCCTCTGGACTTTCTCCTTTCACTAATGTATCTATAGAAAGTCTTGTCACTTTCTTTTACTGTTTGTGCTAGTGTTTCCTCAGTTTGGGCCTTTGCCTGCCTTACTGCTTTCCCTGCTTCCCTTAGGGAAGTTTGGTATGCCTTCCTATCTTCATCCTGCTGCGTTCCCTTATATTTCCTGAAGGCCAGCCTTTTGGCTTTGACCATTTCTGCTACTGTTTTTGAGAACCAAAGTGGTTTCCTTCTTCTTTTGCACTTCCTTTTCTCTCTAACACAATGGGATGTTGCTTCAAGTATTGCATCCTTATTACTTGCCCACTTTGCCTGTACCCCCTCACCTGTATTTCTCTTTGCCAGGGCTAGCTTAACTCTGTTGGCCATCTTATCAAAGTCAGCTCCTCTAAAGTCTCTTATTTTTGCCTTGGAATGGGATGATTTAGTTCGTGGCCAAATTGAACCATACCATGAGATGGTCACTGGCCCCCAGGTGACCTTCTATCTGGAGATCTGAGATCCTTTTCCTGTCAGTCAGTACTAGATCTAGAATAGCCCCATCTCTTGTGGGTTGCTGTACCAGTTGTTTGAGGCCCTCCCCCTGCAGGGAATCCGCCATGTGTCTAGTTCTGGCAGATGTTCCTGCTGGTATTGACCAATCTGTATGTGGCATGTTGAAGTCTCCCATTATCAGAACCTCCCCTTTAGCTGTCATGTTTTGTATATCTTCTAACAGTAATGTGTCTATGTCCTCCCCCTGGTCTGGAGGCCTGTACACAACCCCAGTTCGTATGGCTGTCCCATTTTCTGTTTCCAGGGTGACCCACAGTTCTTCTGGCTCCTTATGTGTATTCTGAATTTCTGTAGCTTTGATATTTCCATTAACATAAAGGGCCACGCCACCCCCCCCCTTTTTAGAAACATAGAAACAAATAATTTGACAGCAGATAAGGACTGACTGGCTCATCTAGTCTGCCCATTTTCCTACCTAACAGATAAGCTGCAGATCCTAGTTAACCAACAGCTTACTTCCTCCTACCCCCCACTAGGACTGCCTTATGTCTGTCCCATGCATTCTTGAATTCCCCCACTGTTCTTGACTCCACAACCTCCTCGGGGAGGCTGTTCCATGCATCCACAACCTTCTCCATAAAAAAATACTTCCTCACATTACATCTGAGCCATCCCCCTTCTATCTTCAAATTGTGCCCCCTTGTTCTTGCACATCTCTTTTTCTGGAAGATACTGCCTTCTTGGACTTTGTTGATTCCCTTGAGGTACTTGAAAGTTTCTATCATGTACCCTCTCTCCCTTCTTTCCTCAAAGGTATACATATTAAGCTACTTTAGACTTTCTTCGTATGTCTTCTGGTGCAGACCTTGCACCATTTTGGTTGCCCTCCTCTGGACATCCTCCACTCTGTCTATGTCTTTTCAGAGATGGGGTCTTCAGAACTGCACACAGTACTTCAGATGGGGTCTCAGCAACTGTCTGTACAGAGGCATAACAGCTTCCTGCTTTCTACTATTGATGCCTCTCCCTATGCATCCCAGTATCACCCCAGCCTTCCTTACTGCCTTCTCACATTGCTTGCCCACCTTTAGGTCATCTGATATAATTACCCCCAGATCCCTTTCCATTTTTACTGTTGTCTGTATTTCACCCCTCATTGTGCACTCTTCCCCAGGGTTTTTGTTTCCCATGTGCATTACCTTGCACTTCTTTGCATTGAATCTAAGCTGCCATACATTTGACCATTCCTAAAACCTTGCCAAGTCCCTTCTCATTCTTTCCACTCCATCTTGTGTATCAACCCTGTTGCAGATCTTTGTGTTGTCTGCAAAGAGACATACTTTTCCTTCCAGTTCCTCTGCAATGTCACTTTTAAAGACTTTAAAAAGGTCCGGTCCCAGTACTTAACCCTGTGGTACCCCACTAGTAACCCTCCTTTCTTCACTGTGGACTCCATTTACTACTACCCTTTGCGTCCTGTTGTCTAGCCAATTTTTTATCCAGGCTACCACCTTGGGACCCACTCCAAGGCTGGCTAACTTGTGTATTAATCTTTTGTGTGGGACTGTATCAAATGCTTTGCTAAAATCTAGGTAGGCCATGCCCACAGCCCTTCCCTGGTCTACTACTTTGGTCACCCAGTCAAAGAAATCTATTAGATTCATCTGACACGACCTTCCCATCGTGAATCCATGCTGCCTTGGGTCCTGTGCCCCACTAGCCTCTAGGTACTCAACAGTTCTTTCCTTTAGAAGTGATTCCATAATTTTCCTTACCACTGAGGTCAAACTAACTGGTCTGTAGTTTCCTGTCTCTGTCTTGCTCGAACTTTTGTGAAGAGGAATCACATCCGCCCTCCTCCAGTCCTCAAGTACCACCCCATCCTCTCATGATTTGTTAAAGAGAGTAGTCAGCGGTGTCACTAGTTCTACCCTTAGTTCTTTTAGAATTCTTGGGTGAATCCCATCAGGCCCCATTGCTTTGTCCACCTTCAATTTTATTAGTTCTTTCAGAACCCTTTCTTCTGTAAGTGGACTGGTATCAACTCCCGTCTTCACAGTGTTTCTCATGTTTGGTTTAGGTACCTCTCCCTCCTCTTCCTTTGTGAATACTGTGCAGAAATATTTGTTCAGTATCCCTGCTTTTTCACTGTCACCCTCTGCCCACATTCCCTCCCTTTTATTAAGCCTCAGTATCCCTCCTTTGGTCTTTCTTCACTCCCTAATGTACCTATAAAAGGTCTTATCCCTCTTCTTAACAGAGTTGGCTATCCTTTCCTCGGTTTGGGCCTTTGCTATTCTGAATGCCTTCCCTGCCTCCTTCTGCTTTAATTGATAAAGTTCTCTGTCCTGCTTCTTCTGTGTTTCCTTATATTTCCTGAATGCTATCCTTTTCTCCTTAACCTTCCCTGCCACCTCTTTTGAGAACCATAATGTTTTTTTCCTTCATTGTGTTTTGTTGATTTGCTTTACACAAAGGCTTTTTGCCTCTGTGATGGCTGTTTTGATTACTCCCCAGTGTTCCTCCACCCCTCCTTCTTGCCTGTTTGCTAGTGCTTTTCTGAGGCACTCTCTCATTTTCCCAAAGTCAGCCCTCCTAAAGTCCAATACTCTTGCTTTTGTATGGCTTGATTGTATGGCTGTGTTTATAATGAACCACACTGTTTGGTGGTCGCTTGTTCCCAGATGGCTACCCACTTCTGAATTTGAGATTCTTTCTTTGTCCCTATTTGAGAGTACCAGGTCTAAGATTGCTCCATCCTGAGTGGGTTCCAATACTAGCTGTCTGAGGCATGCACCTTGTAGGACATCAAGAATGACCCTGCTCTTGGATGTGCCTGCAGCAATGGTGCTCCAGTTAACATCTGGCATATTCAGGTCCCCCATCAACAATATCTCCCCTTTTTCTGCTATTCTAAGGTTGCCTTCTATCATTTCCTTGTCAATTCCTCCCCTGAAATGGGGTCTGTATACAACCCCATGCGGATTGTGGTGCTATTTCCTGTCTCCAGGGTGACCCAGAGTGCCTCATCTGCTTCCTGTTTACTCTTTAGTTCTGTTGCTTTGATCCTGCCTCTTACATAGGAGCTACTCCTCCTCTTTTACCCTCCCTGTCCCTCCTGTAGATTGTGTATCCTGGTATGTTGACATCCCAGTCATGGTTCTCTGTGTACCATGTTTCTGTGACTGCCACGATATCCAGGCAACCGTCTTCCATCAAGGCCACTAGTTCAGGGAGCTTGTTACACAGACTACGGGCATTGGTACTCATCACCCTCCACTTTTTGATGGCCTTACTCCTTTTAGCCCCATCTCTGTCCTTACTGCCTTTGCCTTTTTTTACATTTACCTCTGTCCTGCTCCCTAATGACTTCTCTACCTTGGTGTTTACCTCATTAATTACCGTGTTTTGTGGGAGAAGGCTGGGATTTCCCTGCTCCTTTTCAGTGCCTCCCCCCTTGGCTAGTTTAAATGCTTGCAAATTAAGTATTTAAACCTCTCACCTAGGATCCTGGTCCTCCCCCTGGACAGATGCAGACCATTGCACCAGTATAGGCCTGCATCCCTCCAGGTGGCTTCCCAGTCCCCAATGAAGCCAAAACCCTGAGCTCAACACCAGTTTTTCAACCATTCATTGAATTCCCTGGTGAGGAGTACTCTAGTATCACCCTTGCCATAAGAGTAATGCACCTCGGTCTCTTCTGAACAGTACATAGTCGGGTATTGAAGTCTCCCAAGTGAGGTTACTGGTAAACCATGTCTCACTAATGGCTACTATGTCCAGTTTAGCCTCTGTCATTATTGCCTGCAGGTCTGGGATCTTGTTTCCCAGACTGCAAGCATTTCTGTACATGATTTTCCATTGGCCAGATTTTGGTGTGTTAGTTGTTCGGTGAGGTCTGGCGTTTCCCCTGTGTGTCATATGGAGAGCCAGACCTTTTTCCTTACCTGGAGATGCAAATGAACTACAAACATGCTGAACTCCTGTTTGACCACTAGCTGAGGGGAAGGGGTGTTCTTCCCATTCGATGTATGGGGTGCTGCACCCCTCTCCCCATTTGCTAGTTTAAATATTCTGCAAAGACATCAAACTTCTGCCCCAATGCACATTGACTCCCTCCTTAGTCAGGTGCAGTCCATCAAATTTAAAGAACTTTCACTCCCCAAACTATTGCCAGTTCTCTACAAATTTGTGTCCTTTTTCCTGGCACCAGCCCTTGAGTCGCATGTTTAGCTCCCCTATCTGCCCTTCTCTGACCTTCAGTCCATCTGCCCCCCTCTCCCAGGCTGGCAGGATCTCAGAGAAGGGGATGACAGATCAAATGGATGATAGTTTGTCACCCAGCCTGATCAGGTGTTCCTTGGTCTCCACAACTAATTGGCTAGCGAGATCGTTAGTGTTAGGTAAACGCGCACTCTCTGGTCTGGATTGTTAGTGTTAGATAAACGCTCACTCTCTGGTCTGGAGAACTCCTGAATTCTGCTGAGAGAAAGAAATTGGGTAAGCTAATAAGTTGCTGTTTTAAATCTAAAATTTCCCAAGTTTAGCAATGGTTGTTTCTCCAAACCACAGAGTATTGTGTAATAGTATGTGCAATAAATTGTGATGGTACCACATTAAGTTAGCTAAAGTATAATTGGGTTTTAGAGATTTAGCCCTGTGTACATTACCAGTGCAGTTGTTATAAGTGTAAAAATTGTGTATTTTTATAATGGATAGCATTTTAATTGTGTAACGACTTGCTCATTTATTTTGTGTCTGGTTAGCATGTTGCTGTTAACTTGGGTGGGAGGTCCCCAATTAATTACAACTGGCCTAGGAGAAAACTTCAGTATTAAGCATAGGGAAATTGAACATAGGTAAACCTTAAGTCAGAATCATAAGTCTCTAAGGAATTGGGATGGGTTAGTGTCAATTGGGTTAATGTGTAGTAGTTTAGAATCACAATTGATAAAATGGGTATTTATTGTTAGTAAATTGGATTGTTTAGATATTAATAGAAAACATGTTACCACTTTTACTGGTACAAAATGGAAAACACTGTTTTTTACAAGGCAACTATAAAAGTTTTGCACATTGTATTTAGTGATTAATTTAGCCATGTGTGGAGTGATCCATTCAAATCCAGGGCCTACATTTAATAATTCAAGTATAATTAACAAGTTAGATTCCATTTCAGAGACTGATTAAACAAAGGATCTGTTGGGAGATAAAGGAATACGAAGGTACATATTAACATCCGAAGCATAGTTAAAAAATGTACACATTTGCAGGAGTGGTAATAATGTACAGACCTAATATTATTGTCATTACTGAATCCTGGCCCAGTCATAAAACAATGGATCAAAAAAATTATATTGAGGGCTATAACTTGTGGAGGAGGGATAGGTCAAAAAGGGGGGGGGTAATTATTTATGCATTAGAGTACCTAGATATAATTGAATTAGATACATTCACTAATTGGAATGAAGTGGAAGTGTTGGCGTTAGAGTTAAAACTCCCTCATGTAAAACCTTTATTAATAGTGGGAGCTTACCATCCACCAAAGAAAGGGCAGTATATATTTGAGTATTTAATGAACTTTTTGTTAAAATATAAAAATAGTCATGAAATGTATATATTGGGAGATTTAAATGTGGATTGGAGGAAGGTAGAAATTGGGCATGATATTAGTGAACTGAGTGCTGAGTTAGCTCTTACCCAGTTGATATCAAAGACAACTAGGTTAAATACCAAAAACCCTGATGCCTCATCCATGTTGGATCTTATCTTCACCTTCCACCCTAATAGGATCCAGGCACGTGGGGTCCTGTCAGACTCCCTATCAGATCACCAAATGGTGATCTGTGTGAGAAACTCACAGAAAAACAAGGACTATGGGGTGGGAATGTCAGAACCAGACATTTCAGATCTATAAAGACTTTGATTACACCCAATTTATGTTAGAGGTGTAAAATCATGAATGGGACCATGTGGATTTGGTTCCGACAGCAGATGAGGCCTGGGCACTTTTCTATGAGGACTTTATAATGTTGTGTAATAAGCATGCCCCTTATAAAAAGAGAAGAATTAAAATACAAAATTCACCATGGTATGATTTAGAATTACATAAAATGAAAAGAACAAGAGATAAAGTGTGGAATACTGCAAAAAATACAAAATTGGATAAAGATTGGGTATATTACAGAACATGTAGGAATTCTTATACAAAGTTAGTCTGAACAATTAGAGAGGAGTACTATAACAAGGAGTTGTCAGGGACTACGGTAGGCAATCAAGGAGAGTTTTGGAAGAAAATTAGAAAACTTCAAAATAACCAAAAATCTAACATATCTGAGAATTTTGAATTTAATAATAGTAAAATCCCAGTGGGTCCTTTGATTGTAGAAGAATTTAATAAATATTTCACATCCATTGGAACACAACAAGTAACTCAAAATGATGGTTTAAACTGTCGAGGTAATATGGGTAAGAGTTTAATTAAATCTTTAGACAGGGATGAGGAGTTTGATTTTCATCCAATTAGTGTACAGGAAGTAAGGGATGCACTTCTTAAAATAGATATCAAAAAAGCAAGTGGACCAGATGAAATCCCATCAGTACTCCTAAAATACACAGCTCCCATTATAGCCTTTCCTCTGATGAAAATCTTTAATCTTTCCCTTATTTATTCTGCTTTTCCGGTTCAATGGAAAACAGCAAGAGTAATACCTATTTATAAAAAAGGTTTGAAAACCCTTATAGAAAATTACCACCCTATATCCCTTCTTCCTGTGGTAGCAAAAGTTTTTGAAAGATTAGTGAATAACCAACTTCAACATTTCCTGGAAGATAAGAACATATTAAATAAAGTTCAATCAGGCTTTAGGCCTTTACATAGTACTTCTACAGCTTTCGTAAGTGTGGCAGGAGACATTTCAAGAGTATTGGACAGGGGGATGTCGGTGGGAGCAGTCTTTATAGACTTGTCTAAAGCTTTTGACACCTTGAACCACGACACCCTCCTGACCAATGTTGAAACTATTGAAATGTCTGAATGGGCACTAAATTGGTTGCAACAGTATTTAACACAAAGAAAGCAAATGGTGACCATAGGGGAATGGACATCTGGTATAAGAACTATTGAATCTGGGGTACCGCAGGGCTCAATATTGGGCCCTGTTCTGTACAACATTTATATGAATAATATTTCTGTTTCAGATCCTAGGGTTAAAATACACTTATACGCAGATGATACTGCGATATATATACAGAAGGGGTCTCAGTTGAAGATATTCAACCTACACTCCAGCAGGCTTTTGATGAAATACAGGTTTACCTGCTGAGGTCAAACTTGATTTTGAATCCTAAAATGTCATAGGTAATGATTTTTTTCTAGGCACCAAGAGATTTCTAAATCTAACCTACAGATGAAAACTTTTGAAAATACTTCCTTAGAACAGGTTAATAGTTATAAATATTTAGGAGTCCTTTTTGATTCAGCTCCAAAATGGAATTTGCATATAGAACTAATAGAACAAAAAGTGGGGAAGTGTTTGGGTTATTTATATAGAAATAAGTTGTGTCTCAACGAGACAACGAGAAGGAGCTTAGTTAACACATTGATTATGCCCGATTGATTATGGTGATTTGGTATATGTGGGGGCTACACAAACCAGTCTGGGTAGACTTGATATACTCCATCATAAGCTAGCGAGATTCATTTTAAATGCCCCAAAAAGAACGCATAGAGTAGAGTCATATGGAAATCTCCAATGGCTAAATCTTAAAGAAAGAATATCATTACATGCACTGTAGTTTATGACAAAATGTGTACTTGGGAAGGCACCAGAGTATATTTTTGGGTGACCTGATTCCTAGGCCTTTAAGAAAAGGATTGAGATCAGCAGTGGACCAGGAATTCAGTTTACCAAATTATAATACATTAGTGGGAAAATACTCTTTCTTCTGCAGGGAGCCGAAGTTGTGGAATTGCCTACCACTTGAATTGCGATTAGAACAAGAGGTAATCAGAAAGGGGTTATAAATAAATAATTTTTTAAAGAGGCAATGGAACGTACCTTATTAGAAATATAGTAACACGATTATATGACTAGGGATGTAGGTGGTAACATGCAAGTGTATGTGTTAAGGTGCTAAGTAATGTTGTATTTAATTGTTGTGGCAGTTTGTGTGTATGTGATTCTTATTTATTGTATAGTTATTGATTTTTTTTATAATGTCTGTATTTTTATTTTTTCATTTGTATTTTTGAATATTTGTATACTTGTAAAATAGGACCTCACTGAAAATGAGCTTGTCTCAGTTGAGCTATCTGATTCATTCATCATTGTATGTAATGAATAACATTTTTACTACTACTACTGTCACACTGCACCAGTTAACTTCTGTAGCTAAGCTGGGTTCAAGTGAGATTTCTCTTTGTTGATTATAAGCCCTAAGGACTGCAGTGAATTGCTTGTGAGACTGAAGGCCTCCCTGACTTTTTGAAGTGACTTTTTTTTTTTATCCAATTATTTAGCCAGGAGTGGGGAAAAGGTCCATTACCAGCCAGCCATCCAGATATGGGAAGACTGACGCTTGCTGCTTTCCTAGATGAGCTACTACCACTGCCAGGCACTCTGTTAAGACTCTGGGAAATCTGAGTCCAAAAGGCAGGGCTGCAAACTGGTAATATCCGGATGGTAGCCTGAATCTGAGAAATCTTCTGTGGGACTGCCTTATGGGTATATGAAAACAGACGTCCTTTAAGTCTAGGGGAAGCTAGCCAGTCTCTCTGTAGTAGACAGTGTATCACTGTGGACAGTGTTACCATTTTGAGTCATGGTTTGAGTAAGTGCCTGTTCAAGTACCTTAGGTCGAGGATAGGTCACCACTCCCCATTTTTCTTTTGTGCCAGAAAGCATCTGGAGTAGAGACCTTTTCCCCATTGGGGAGGAGGACTTTCTCCACTAATTTTGCAGCTAGTGGTGCCTTCACCTCTAACCCCAACAGTAATCTTTCTGTTGGGGTTAGGGGCTTTGACAGTTTGGGATCCTGTAGGGATGGAAACTTTCTGAACTGTAAGGAGAGGCATTGGCCCACCACCTCCAACACCCACTTGTCTGTGGTGATGAGGTACCATTGATAGAGGTAGTGGGACAGCGTGCCCCCTACTGGAAGAGGGGAGGTGACCTGGGCATTGCAGTCAGGACTTGGACAGGATGCAGGAGTAGTACTGGCTCTTCTCTGACCTCTCCTTCCCCTTCCCCCGAAGTATCCTCTCATCTGAGAGAAATCCATAGGCATAGGGTAGTATGGCCTTGGAAAGTACCCTCTGGTATTGGAGTTTTGGGAGGTAGAGGCTCTCTCTTTGGCTGCATTGCTCTGCTAGGTGGTTTTATATTCTTCCACATTTTTCATGTAAGCTTCAGTCTTGTCCCCAAAGACTGAGTTATTCTCACAGGGGAAGTCCACAGCCTTGGTTTGAGTATCTTGGGAAAGATTAGTGGTTCTTAACCAAGCAAAGTGCTTTCAGGAGATGGCCTGGGCCATGGCTCTGGAGGCAGTATCATTATTGTCTACAGCCATATGAAACTGATATTTACTTGTTTGTTGGGCTGGTTTTGCAGTTTCTGTAATGTCCTGTTCCATTCTGTGTGAGCCCTGTTGGACTAAGGCCAGAACAGAATTTCAGAGGGCCTTCTGATACTTGGCTGTACAGGCCATGTATGTGGAAAGGCAGAGCAGCAAGGAGGCTGTAGCATAAGATTTTTTGGGCCATGAAGTCTAGTTTCCTTGACTCACTCTTTTATTTATTTATTTATTGAGGAATATCAGAATTACAACCTTTAAGTCAGGAATCAAATACATAGCAAAATACAAAACGGAAACAACAACATACAACAGTCAGGTTACAAATTAGGGGTATTAAGACAGACCCAGAGTCATTACAGTTTTTAGTAAAACAAAGAGTAAGCAAATATGCACAGTGAGGTCAAAAACATTGACAGAGTTTCAGCAAGTGGCTGGCTGTGGTTAGTTCAGATAAGGTGGCACAGTTAGGTGCAGTCACAGCTGGATTGGATGAGGAGTATTGTGCGGAGTGAGGATTTGTAAGATCCTAGCCATAGTTCAGAGGAGATAACTGGAGGTAGGTCATTCACCCAGAGGGGGGTCCTATAAAAAGAGGAGCGTTGGCCCAGTGAGGTCCTACAACAGGGAACTGAGAGTGTGGTGGACACAGAGCTCCTAGTGGCCCTTGGGCAGGGGGTGGGCTGAACCAGGATACGAAGGCTCAGTGGAGAGATGGTTCGGGAGAGCTTCCTGGCAAGGAGACAAGTTTGATATCTAAGTCTTCCATTGAAGTTAAGCCAGTTGGAGAGTCTATAGAGCTCGCATGTGTGAGTCTACCTGAAACCCCCCCCCCCAAGACTAGGCAGCAGGCTTTATTTAGGGAGACCTTGATGCGACGAAGGGCAGTGGAATCAGCTGAGCCATAGAATATGATCCCATAGTCTGTTAGGGATAGTACCGATGAAGTCACTGCAAGTCGTAAAGCCTCAGGAGGCAAGCATCCCCTATGCCTGTAAAGGATCCCTATTCTACTGTTGACAGCCGAGCTGAGCTGGTTGATATGCTTGTGGATGGAGGAGACAAGGGTGACACCCGGGTATTTGAAAGTGGATATTAATTCAAGCAGGGAGCTCTGGAAGGTGCGGATGGTAAAGGGAAAGTGCCTGTGTTTTGATGGTGGGCGAAGAGCATTGCTTTAGTTTTTTATAATTCAGGACAAGTCTGTGCTCTGTGAACCAGGCCTCAGACTCCAAGAATGTATGCTGCAGGGAGGATTGGAGGGAGTGGGGGTCAGGGTGGCTGGTGAAAAGGACTGCATCATCAGTGTAGAGGAGCATCTGGCTTGAGCAGGCCTTAGGGAGAGTATTTAAGAATAGGGTGAAGAGACGGGGGCCCAGTATTGAGCCCTAGGGTACCCTGCGTGGACCGGTTGACTGGAAGAGAGTGTAGAATTAATTTTGACCCTATGGGATCTGTCACACAGGTAGCTTTTGAACCACTTGGTGGCTTCCTGGGACAGTCCCATGACAGGCAGAGATTGGAGAAAGACGGTGTAGCTAACAGAGTCAAACGCCTTTGTCAGGTCAATATAGGCAGATCCCACAAGGTGTTCTCTGTCACGAGATTTGTTTATAAATGGGGTGTATTCAAGAAAGGTGGTAGTGGTGCTATGCGCTTGTCTGAAGCCATGCTGTTCAGAGCAGGGTAGGTTATATTTTGTGAGCTGGTCTGACACTATTTTTTCAAGTGCCTTAGAGATGGGGTGAAGAATTGAGATGGGATGGTAGTTTTCTGGGGAGATGTGATCCCCATTTTTAAAGATTGGGTGATGACAGTCGATTTCCAGCGGATAGGGAACTGTCAGAGGGAGAGGGATTGAGACTATTGGTGAGGGGGGTGATGACAGAGTCAATAGTTAGGAGGATGAGTTTTAAGTCCAGAGAGTCACTACTATGGCGCATTTTTCCAAGAACTTTGGTTAGGTAGCACCTAGCCTCATGGGAGGAGATTGTTTGGAGCCTGAAAGTAGGGGTGGATGACAGATGGGGGAGGGGGGATTGGAACCGGGTCTAGAGCTGGATCAAAGAAACTGGATGGAGGGCGCCACTTGGATCAGAGAAGGCAGCATTGAGTGTGTCAGCAATAGTCAAGGGGTCCTGAGAAAGGGAGCCATTTGCCTGCAGCTGAGCTGGGGGGGCATAGTTTTGCCATTAAGTTCTTTAATATTGTTCCAGAACTTATGCCCCGATCCCCAGGATGCAGAGAGTGTTTCCTGATAGCAGGCATTTTTGGCTTTACGAATCTCCCTGGTGCACTTATTCCTGGCTTTCCTATACAGTGGTTGATCATGGGGTTTGCCTGATTCATTAGCTTTATGCCACTGCTTGTCCCATTGCTTCATGACATCAAGCAGTGTCTGAGATAGCCAGGGAGTGTCCTTGTTTTTGATTACCAGTTTGGTGACTGGGGCATAGAGATCACAGGCTGAATTAAATGTGGAGATAAAGTGATATAGGGTGCAGTCTAGGGTCGGTGCAGTGCTGATGGGGGTCCAGGCACAAAGTAGCAAGTGTTTTTTGAGCCTGGAGAGATCCCTTTTTTAGGTGGCAAAGGAGTGTAAATTTTGGGGGTAGTTTGGGGGTTTTGGCTGCCCACTGACAGAGGACAGGAGAATGGTCACTCAGGGCATCTGGTAGTACAGAGATATCAGATATTCAGGTGGGCCAATTAGTTAGTATGAGGTCAAGTAGCATGGATGTTTCAGTTTTGTGATTGAGTCTCGTAGGGGATAGAACTACTTGAGTGAGGTCCAAGGCAGCAACCGAGTCCTTGTAGGGGGCTCAGGATGTGGCTAGCCAGTTGATATTGAAGTCTCCCAGGGCAATGATCTCACTGGAGTTAGGCATCTGGGAAAGGCAGTTTAGGACCAAGCTAAAAGCTTGCTTTTGGTTTGGGGGATGTACACTGTCACTAAGTGGAGGGCTTCTCCTGGCGTGGCTGACTGCAGCTTAATCATAAGCACTTGAGCCCCAAGGGAGGGATGGCCATGAGTAAGGAGGCTTGTAAGGAGTCATGATAGCAGAGACTGCATCCCCCACCCCTCTTGGCTAGCCTGTCTATTCTGAGGATGGAGTACCCCGGTATATAGACGGCAGAGTCAGGGTCTCAGAATCAAGACAGGTTTCAGTTACAGCTAGGATGTCAGGTGAAAGCTGTTTCATCCAGCCTTGAAGTACGTCATGCTTTTTTTTGCAAGCTGCAGATGTTAATAGTGGCTATGAGGAGTTCATGTGATAGCCCACTAGGGGTGGGGGATGAGAGTGGAGGGCCCGGGTTGGGGTGTACATTGCCTGATAAGAGGAGAAATATGAGTAGGTGCTGGAGGAGAGCGAGTCTGAGTAACTTAGAGTTAACATTAGGATTTTGGGGCGGGCAGAAAGGTATATTGGCATAGGTAGGATGGAGATATGCAGGGCTAATGAGAGAGCATGGTGAGAGCGCAGTAGGGGGGTCAGGGAGCCAAGACAACAGTGATAACAGGACATGACATGCCATGAGGGTAGATCTTGGAAGGTAATGCTCCATCTAGTGGTGCAGTTTGGGGTGCCTTCAGGGGAGATTAGTCAGTGGATGGTTGGGAGGGAAGGGGGGCGTAATGAGAACAGCAAGTGTTGTTATTACTAGGGAGAGAGACATTGTCATGGCCCCATGTTAACTGCGGCAAAGTGGAAATACATTCTGGGGCAGGACCTCATACTTTCTGCGGCAGAACAACTGCTGATTCTGCAGCCATTCTGCAGCATATAAATTGTGGCTAAGCAGCATACCTTCAAAGGGATTAAGTCTTAGTTAACCCTCTGACTGCCTTCGTGCAACCACTCTGCTACACTAAAAGTGGAACAGCAGGTCATTTAACAGTATGTAGTCTTCTTATCACAAATATTAAACAGCAATAACCCAAACCTGGCACAGTCATTGGCATCAGTGTTCTCTTTTAATTAATTTTCCCTCCCACCCCGAATTTGAAGGCTCATCTGTTCTTCTGGAAATTGGTGGCCTTTGCTGTTCTCCTAGGTTATAATCAGAGAAGGACATACACACTTAGCTAAAACTACACAGAAGGCAAAACCTGCTTGGATTTCTTCTGGTTTATATTTACAGTTACCAGATATAAAGAGAGACTCCAACTTGAAGGCCTTTTTTTCTGATTTTGATCAATGTTCTTTCAAATTATTATTTTTGTAAACTAGGAATACTCCAACTACCTTGCAACAAACATGTTGAGTGCAGTGTACAAATCTGTGTTTTTTTGGGGGGGGGGAATTGTCTTCCTATAATAGTGGAGGAGGGTGTAACTTGCAATGTTTGTAGAATTTGTTGACTCCTAATTTTTCTTTTGGGGGACACACTAAAAAATGCAAGCAAGTCATTCTTATTAAGCTGCAGTAACCTTGGTTAGCATGTTCTCTTCTCCTCGCAACTCAGGGGGTGGTGGTGTTCTTCAGTCAGTGACCCTCATTTCACTTATGTATAGCAGCAATCAAACTCTCCATTCTGATTTTTTTCCATACCAGCTTGCTCCAGTTCTAGTATACCCTGGTCCCCAACTCTGCTGCAGCTGGCAACTTGACCCTCTTAAGAATTGAGCTTGATGCCACCACTTAGGCTGCAGGTTTAAATCTGCCAAGAAATTGCTCTCACACTTGCAATTACAGAACTGCAGCCCACAAATCAAAACTGTGATAGATGTCCACCAGTGGGGACCGAGTCCTCTGCTCAGTCTGCTGCCAGCCCTATGTTTCTGCAATCAACTCCTCCTCCGATACCTGTCACCACACTGAGATCAGTTTCACCTCCACGGGCTCCACTGAATCTTCTCACTTCTTGACTACAGCTTGCCTTCCAGTTCTTACTTCCAAATTCATCTTCCAAGGATTCAGCATGCATCATGAGCAGCCTCATAATGCAAAATTAGCATGGCTGAGCTACCCACACCTACACAGCAACAAATCATAACTGCCGTGGACCTAATCAAGCTCTGCTACTCTTGTGTCAGTCACCCCCCCCCCACACACACACAATACTGACTGGAAGGAGTTATGTAACAAGAGCCAGCACGAGTCAAGATGCCATGCAGCCACTAGCTTTTCCGCTTTGTAGTGGACAGCATCCGTTTGCTGCCCCTTCTAATGAGCATGTGTGCCAAGGCGTATTTAACACATCAATAGCTATGCCCTTGCCTTGTGTGATTGCATAGCATAGCTAGCATTTGTGTGGCTGGTTTTCCTGATTTCTGCAGCAAGCATTGATTTCTGCAGTCAGTCCTGATTTCTGAAGCCACTGCTGCAACCACAGAATCGCAGAAAACACGGGGCCCTGGACATTGTCAGTTACAAAGAAAGAAAGCACACTTGGGCACTAGTCCTGGGGGGTGGTATAGGGGGAGAAGGTGGTATCAGGAGGTTGAGAGGAAAGGAGTAACTTAGCCTAATCATGGGCTGCAGCCTGAACCACTCCCTCATTGCTGAGATGCACAGAAAGAAAATCGGCATCATTCCTAGCCACATATTTCTTTTCAGTTTTCTTGTCCACTACAGGAGCAGTAGTAGGGTTCTGGAGTAGCTTGAAAGTAGCCCTTTTAAGGGATTTGTGAATGAGTAGCTGTAGTTTTCTGGGGGGAGGGAGCCCCATCATTTTTAGATAGTCTTCATCCTCCTCATCAGCAGTCTTCTGGATAGTAAGGTCCAGGGTGTCAACCATATGTTGGATAAATGTAAAATGTGATAAAACATTGTGCCAAACTCTTGGTCAGGGGACACATCAGGTTCAACAGGCTGACCATCTTCTTCATCCTCATCATCTCCATAATAAAAACTCTGCATAAAAGCAGGGTCTGAGTCATGAGGTAAATTAGGGTCAGCAGGGGCATTGAATACATTGCCCATGTTCTGTCTAGATCTAGATCTGGTACTGACTAACAGGGAAGGGATCACAGATCTCCAGGTAGAAGGTCACCTGGGGGCCAGTGACCATCACATGATATGGTTCAATTTGGCCACTACAACTAAATCATCCCATTCCAAGGCAAAAATATGGGACTTCAGAGGAGCTGACTTTGATAAGATGGCCAACAGAATTAAGCTAGCCCTGGCGAAAAGAAACACAGGTGAGGGGGTACAGGCAAAGTGGGCAGGCATTAAGGATGCAACACTTGAAGCAACACCCCATTGTGTCAGACAAAAAAGGAAGTGCAAAAGAAGAAGGAAACCACTTTGGTTCTCAAATACAGTAGCAGAAAAGGTCAGAGCCAAAAGGCTGGCCTTCAGAAAATATAAGGGAACAGAGCGGGATGAAGATAGGGAGGCATACCAAACTGCCCTAAGGGAAGCAGGGAAGGCAATAAGGCAGACAAAGTTCCAAACTGAGGAAACACTAGCACAAACAGTAAAAGAAAGTGACAAGACTTTCTATAGATATATTAGTGAAAGGAGAAAGTTCAGAGGGGGTATTGCTAAGCTCAAAGGAGAAAAGGGGGCGTGTGAGGAGGAGGACCCTGTAAAAGCATTTATCTTAAATAGATACTTTTGCTCAGTATTTACTGAAGAGAAGGTAGGGCAGGGCCCACAGCCCAGCACCATGGACACGGGGAGGAGGTGAGCACTACTCCCTTCACAAAAGAAAGGGTCCTACAAGAGCTCGCTCAGCTCAGGGTGGACAAGGCAATGGGACCTGATGGCATACATCCCAGGGTATTAAAGGAGCTAAGGGTGGAACTAGCAGAGCCATTAGCAGAACTGTTTAGTGAGTCTCTGAGCACAGGAGAGGTCCCAGAAGACTGGAGAAGGGCTCATGTGATCCCGCTCCACAAGAGTGGTAGCAGGGAGGAGGCAGGGAACTACAGACCAGTCAGTCTTACCTCAGTAGTGGGCAAGATTATGGAGGCACTCCTTGAGGAAAGGATAGTGCAACACCTGGAATCCATAGGGGCACAGGATCCAAGACAGCATGGGTTTACAAAAGGAAGGTCCTGTCAAACTAATCTCATTGATTTCTTTGACTGGGTAACCAGAGTGGTGGACCAAGGGGGAGCAGTTGATGTCGCCTACCTTGACTTCAGTAAAGCTTTTGACACTGTTACATAGATACATAGACAGTGTCGGCAGATAAGGGCCTATGGCCCAGCCAGTCTGCCATTTGAGCTTGTAAGTTTAGTTTGTTTTCCTAAAGTCTGTTGCCCCTTACCCTGACCTCCAGAATTCCTTTATGTCTATCCATGCATTCTTAAATCCCGTGATTGTTTCAGCCCCACCACTTTCTCTGGCAGGGTGTTCCCTTGTCCACCACCGTTCTGTGAAGAAATTCTTTCTCATGTTTCCTCTGATCGTCCTCCTCCAACTTCATCCCATGCCCTCTAGTCCTGGAACATCTTTTTAGCTAAAAATAGTGTTTTCCTGCCCCTGTTCCTCCCTGTAAGATACTTGTATGTCTCTATCATATCCCCTCTCTCCCTCCTCTCCTCCAGGGAGTACATGTTCAGTTCCTTCAACCTGTCTTCATAGGACTTGTGATGCAATCCATGCACCATCTTTGTTGCCCTCCTCTGAACCTTCTCTACCCTGTCTATGTCCTTACGTAGGTATGGTCTCCAGAACTGTACACTGTACTCCAGGTGGGGCCTCACTAGTGTCTTGTATAGCGGAATTACGACCTCCCTTTTCCTGCTGGTGATGCCCCTGCCTATACATCCCAGCATCCTATTTGCTTTACCTGCTGCCTTGTCACACTGTTTCCCTACCTTGAGGTCATCAGAGATGAAACCCCAAGATCCCTTTCCTGCTTGGTGCATGCTATATCCTCACCCCCAACTGATATATTGTGCCAGGGTTTTGTGCCCCATATGCATTATCTACACTTCTTTGCATTTAATTTCAACTGCCAAACCCCTGACCATTCTTCAAGTTTCGACGGTCACTTCTCATTCTGTCTACACCCTCTGGTGTGTCTACTCTGTTACAGAGCTTTGTGTCATCAGCGAACAGTGAAATTCTGCCTTCCAAGTCCTGCGCCATGTCACTGATGAAGATGTTGAATCGGACCGGTCCCAGCACTGATCCCTGTGGTACCCCACTGGTCACTCTTCCCTCTGTGGAGTGACAGCCATTTACCACCACCTTCTGTGTCCTGCCACCCAGCCAGTTACCTACCCACCACACTACTGTCCTGCTCACACCCATATTCCCCAGTTTGTGTAATAGTCTTCTATGTGGCACAGTGTCAAAGGCCTTGCTGAAGTCCAGATAGGCCATGTCCACTGCCCTCCCGATCCACCTCCTAGTCACCCAGTCAAAAATTCAATGAGGTTGGTCTGACATGACCTCCCCTGGTGAAACCATGCTGTCTTGGGTCCTGTAGTCCATCGACAACCAGATGTTCCACCAATCTCTCTTTCAGTAGTGCTTCCATGATCTTCCCACTACTGAGGTGAGGCTGACTGGTCTGTAGTTCCCTGCTTCCTCTTTGTTCCCACTTTTGTATAAGGGGACTACATCTACTGTCCTCCAGTCTTTGGGTACCTCCCCTGTTTCCAGTGATCGGCTAAACAGGATAGCCAGAGGTTCAGCCACCACCTCTCTTAGTTCTTTAAGGACCCTGGGGTGCACCCCATCTGGCCCCATTGCTTTATCAACTCTTGTTACTTCAGGACCCTTTCTCGTGTAAAGGGACTTGTGTCCATTTCTGCACCATTCTCACCCCTTGTACTCCCTTCAGACCCATTACCCTCCTCTTCCTCAGTAAAGACTGAGCAGAAATACCTGTTCAATATGTCAGCTTTACTGTTGTCATCCTCCACGCAGCCCCATCCTCCCCTTCAGTCTCACTATCCCTCCTTTGTCTTTCTTTTCCTTATGTACCTGTAAAGGTTTGTCCCCTCTACCCACTGATTTTGCAATGTGTTCTTCTGTCTGAGCTTTGGCTTCCCTTACTGACCTCCCTGCCTCCCTTTGCTTCTCCTGGTACTTCTCCCTATCCCCTTCTGCCTATGTCTTTTTGTATTGCCTGAATGCAATCTTTTTGGCTTTCACTTTCTTTGCTACCTCTTTGGAAAACCATAATGGTCTCCTCTTCCTTTTCCTCTTGCTAACCTGCTTAATACATAATTCTGTTGCTCTTGTAATCCCCATTTAAATACTCCCTGTTCCTCAACCCCTGATTCCTGTCCCATTCCCCTTAATGCCTCTTTCAAGTATCTCCCCATTTTCCCAAAGTCTGCCCCCCTAAAATCCAGGATACGTGTTTTTGTGTGGTTTGGTTCTGCTCTTTCTGTTATTTCAAACCACAATGACTGGTGGTCACTGTTTCCCAGGTGCTCCCCCACTGTTACCCCCATCACACTGTCCCTGTTTGTGAGCACAAGGTCCAGTATTGCCTTCTGCCGAGTTGGTTCCATGACCAGTTGCTTGAGGAAGGCACCCTGAAGAGTCCAGGATAAATCTGCTCTAGTTGATGCTGCTCACATAGAAGATTGATAAACAAGCTGGGTAGGCTCGGGGTGGGTCAGAAGTTGGTCAACTGGGTGGCAAACTGGTTGACGGCAGAAAACAGAGAGTGGTGGTAAATGGTATGCAGTCAGAAGAGATGCAAGTCACAAGTGGGTACCTCAGCGATCAGTCCTGGGGCCAGTCCTCTTTAATATCTTCATCAGTGACATTGCAGATGGACTAGAGGTAAAAGCTTGTCTGTTTGCAGATGACATCAAGATCTGCAACAGAGTAGATGATCCAGATGGGGTGGGCAGAATGAGAAGAGATCTGGATAAACTAGCAAAATGGTCAGAAGAGTGGCAACTGGGATTTAATGCAAAGAAGTGCAAGATCATACACATAGGGAAGAAAAACCCTGAAGCCACCTATAGGCTGGGAGGGGCGTTGCTGGCAGTCACAAAGGAAGAAAGAGACTTGGGCATCATCATCACCGATGACCTTAAATCATCCAAGCAGACAGGATACCCAGCAGAAAGCTCCCTGCAGGAGCGAGGACTCACGTGGGTGCCAGAGGTAATAAACACCTCCATCTATAGCACCCTTGTGTGGGGGGTTAGCCCGTTGACGCGCTGCGTGCGTTGACTGCCCCACCCTGGCTTGGCATTTCTTTTATAGTTGCTGTCTAGTGACATCACATCCTGTTGCCTATTTGTACTAAGTCCCCACTTCTCCATTTGCAGGTTATACCTGCTAACCACTAGAGGAACCTTCTGACCTTTACACCCTTGCAACCAAGCTACTTACACCTCAGTCTCCCCACCTGAAACCCTCCTACTTCCTGTAACCTACCTGATTAGGTTACTCCTCTCCCAACTCCCACCTCTGCATCTGCCCACACCTCACCCTCACCCAGCCATCTGGCAGCCCAATTGCCTGACCCTCACCCAGCCTGCCACTAACCCCAGTAACCACTAGGAGTCGCTATTCTACCCTGTTTTCTGGCCCAAACCCAGCTGTTTTAACGTCACCTAGAACCTGGATTCCCTGCTGTCAGTCAAGCCTTATCCCAACTGCCCAGCTTGGGGCTTGAACCTTGTATCCTGTCCACCAGAGTCTGTGACAGTACCACTACTCCAAAGTGGTATCTAGGCTTTGTGAGGGGCAACCAAGCTACTTAAATTCATCACCCTGCTTACCTAAGTACTATCGCTTGGGCACCTCTTCCCCAATTTTGGTAAAATGTCCCCATCAACAACCCTTGTACTACTGTTCTCCTCCATCTTACTATCCCTTCCCATTTTAACTCCCCCAAGTGGCTACCCAGCACCCTCCCCCCCACCGGCTATTCTGAATCATTCTACAAATGCCCCCTACAAGTCCACTGCATCCCTCCCAGCTATCTCCTGGTCCCATTTCCCTACGCCCCCCTCCTCCTCGGTCTATTCCTTTGGCTGCCTTCTGGCCTCTCTCCACCTCTCCAGTACCCACTCCCTCTGCTCAGCCCACCCTATTGCCACCACCAACCTGCGCATGGCTAAATCCCAGTCCCTCCGTGTTCTACGCTACCATCTAACCATTGCCCTACTCCTTCTAGCAGCAGGGGATATACATCCTAACCCCAGCCCACCCCTAACCTCAGGCCCCAACCACCCCATACCAAACCCCTCAACCAAAGCCACCACCGACACTCGTTCTGGCTACCTTTCCCGTGGCTTACGCCTTCTTCATCTAAATATTCGTAGCCTAGCCCCTAAGCTCGATCAGCTACAGGTCCTTGCTGCCCATCATGCCCCCGACATAATCATCCTATCTTAGACCTGGCTAAACCCCAGTCTTCCTGATAATACCATTCCTATCCCAGGGTTCACCATCACACGGCAAGACTGGCCCTCCAGAGGTGGAGGGGTGGCTATCTACATCAGATCAGCCCTACACTTCACTGTCTCGCTCACCAAAGCTGAACCCAAAGCTTACGACCTTCTCATGGTAAAGCTGTCCCCCATTACCTATCTTTGTGGCTGGAATCTATTGCTGCCCAGGCACGCCAACCACAGTAGTCACCGACCTCCTGGGCCAGCTCTTATCTCTCGCACAGCCGGGTGAACTTTATGTCATGGGTGACTTTAATCACAACTGGCTAGCACCCACTTTTAACAAAACCCAAACTGAGATAACCGCTCTCAACCTCAGTCAAACCATTTTGGAACCCACACGCTCTAAGCATAAGTCCGGTAACCACTCCCTCCTAGACTGGGCCCTTACATCCCACCCACACCACGTCGTCAGTTCAGGCCTCCTCCCTGATTTAATCAGTGACCATCATGTAATCTACTTGGTCCGCAAGATTCACAGAGTTAAATCCCCTCCCAAATTTATATTCCAACGGTCATACAAATCCCTCAACCTCTCCCCCCTCCTGGATGATTTATCTCACTCTAATTGGGCCCCGAGCCCTAGCTGCTCTAACAAGGATGTGGCCCTCACCCACTTTCGGAACACCTTTCTTGCCACCTGGGACAAACACGCCCCCTGCACCAAGCTAGAGTCAGGGGTCTCACCTACCCTGGATTTCCCCTGAGCTGATAGCGTGCCAACAAGCCCGTGACAAGGCCTGGCGAAACTACAAATTCACGCTCCTCCCAGGCAACTACATCACCTACCGCATGCTCTGCAGCAAGTGCACAAAGGCCATCTGCTTAGCCAAGGCCAATTATTTTAACAATACCCTAAATGCAAATCTTGGGTGTCCTTTGAAATTCTGGAAAGTCATTAACTCCCTTTTCACCCCCCAAACAACAAGCCTCCCTCCTCGCTTCCTCATCAATGGGACTCTCCTCTCTGACCCCCTGATGGTAGCCTCTGAGTTTAACTCCTATTTTACTACCTGCACCCAGGCCCTCCTAGATTCCCTTCCTCCTGCAACCACACCAACTCCCCAGACATCTATCCACCTTCCATCTGGCAGGGGCCCCTTTTCCTTCAGACACATCTCCCCCACCAAAACCCTAGTTGCCCTTCACTCCTGAACCCTCAAAGGCAATCCCCGATGGTCTTGATAACAAACTCCTCTTCCTATCTGCCCCCGCCATTGCTATTCCCCTCGCAGCCTTACTAAATCTCTCTTTCACCACCGAGTCTCTCCCCTCCGCATGGAAGCATGCCACTGTCATTCCCCTCCCAAAAGGTGGTGATCCTACCTCCACAACTAGCTACTGCCCCGTCTCCCTCCTTCCCACCCTCACCAAACTCCAGGAACACCTAGTGCTAGCCCAACTCTCCCTTTCTCTCTGAAACTAACTTCTTCACCCCATTCCAGTCCGAGCTTCCGAAACACCACTCTACCACCTCTCTACTAAGACTCCTAGGACTCCATCCTTACTGGGATGGATAAAGGTCTAATCACTGCCGCCATCTTCATTGACCTAGCAAAAGCCTTCAACACGGTATCCCATCCTCTCCTACTATCCTGCCTATCAGGGGCTGGGTTAGCAGTATCTGCCACAAATTGGTTCAGTGCCTACCTTCTAAATCGAACCCAATTCACTAAAATAACTGACCACACCTCCCCCCCATCTCCACCGGTGTTCCCCAAGGCTCAGTTCTTGGCCCCATCCTCTTCTCCATCCTTCTAAATGATCTGCCTAACTCTTGCTCTTCTACCGCAATCCACATGTACGCAGACGACACGGTCCTCTTTACCTCTGGCCGGACCCACGAAGAAGTCTCCTCCAAACCAACTTCAACAAAATCCAATGCTGGTTCAACACCAACCAGCTCTCCTTAAACGCCAAGAAAACTGTCTCTATGACCTTCAGCACTAGACAGCGTCTATCCAAACTCACCTCCCCCCGATCTTCCATACCCTAAATAACACCATCCTTGAGGAAGTGCCTTCCTTCATGTACCTAGGGG
Organism: Neoceratodus forsteri; assembly: GCA_016271365.2. NCBI lineage: Eukaryota > Metazoa > Chordata > Ceratodontiformes > Ceratodontidae > Neoceratodus > Neoceratodus forsteri. The sequence goes on along the minus strand of CM057449.1, from coordinate 362,275,968 downwards.
TTTGGCTTGATCACCACCTCTCCTTCTCCACACACGTCGAAGCCATCATTTCAAAACTGCGCCCAAAACTTGGTGCCCTTTATCGAAACCGCGCCAGCCTCCCGCTACCTGTCAGATGTGAATTAGTCCAGAAAATGATCCTACTCTCCTTCGACTACTGCGATGTTGTTTACAGCTCCGCTGCCAAGACCACCCTAACCAGACTTGACCCCCTCTTTAAAGCTTTCTGCTGTTTTGCTCTCGATGCCCCCCCCGCTCACATCATTGTGAGCTCTACCATTCACTGGCCCTGCCATCCCTGTGCAACTGGTGCCTAACTCATAGTGCTAAATTCGCATCCAACTTCTGGCTCGGCTCCCTCCCTCCTTACCTCGCATCCTCCCTATCTTCCCCTCCTACCCCAACCCACGCCCTCAGGTCTTCTGTTGCCAGGCTATTAGTCATCCCTTACCGAAGGACTACCGCAGGCCAATCAGCCTTCTCTTACCTCTTCCCTAAACTCTGGAACAGCCTGCCGGGCGCAGATCCGCCATTCATCATCCAAACACTCCCTATCCTCTGCCCTCACTAACTTCCTTGCCCCAAACTGCAACTGCCCCTGACCCACCCCCGATAGCTTCCTTTCCCCCATCACCCCTTAGCGCCTGACCAGCGGCTTGGCCTTTTGCCTAATTGCCTGGCTTATACAATGCCCCACGCACTTACACTCTCACTCTCCACTCTCATAATCCCTCCTAATCTCTCCCTTCCCCCTCATTCCTAAACAAACCCACGCTCTTCATCCTTACGTACTGCTACTGCTCCCCTCTCCTTCCCCTCCACCCCACCTATATCACCCCTCATATTCTCCTCCAACTCTTACTGTCTACTTGGTGCTTCTCGCTTCAGCGCAAGTCCCATTACTGGTACTCTAGTCTCGAAATTGGTACTTAAGTAATCATGTATTACCCTCGATGAGTTCCCATGATATGTATACCCCCGTCCTTGATGTTCATGTTCTGTATTGTACTGTTCTCCTATTGGAAAAAGTGCTAATGTAATCCCATCCAACTATGTACATTAACTGTATTGCTCTATTTCTAAGTTCAACTTTTGTCTGTATTTCTGCCTCCATTGTAACCCCTCCCCCCAGGTCACACCATGAGACGAGCATCTTTTTGTTCAGTGTGCCTTTCCTGGTGAAACATTTTCAATAAATAAATAAATAAAGCAGTAGGTAAGGCTAGGGGATGTTAGGGTGTATTAGTAGGGGAATCACAAGTCATAAGAGGGAGGTAATAATCCCTCTTTACAAGACACAGGTTAGGCCCCATCTGGAGTACTGTGTACAGTTCTGGAGGCCACACCTTCACAAGGACATTAACCAAATTGAGGCAGTCCAGAGAAGGGCAACCAAAATGGTGCAGTGACTGCATCAGAAGACCTATGAGAACAGATTAACGGAGCTCAATATGTATACCCTAGAGCAAAGGAGGGAAGAGAGGTGATATGATCGAAACATTCAAACACCTTAAGGGCATTAACAAGGTGAAAGAGTCTAACAAGTTTCAATAGAAGAAAAATAGCAGGACAAGAGGACACAGCATGAGATTAGAGGAAGGCCAATTAAGGGGTAATGTGAGGAAGTTCTTTTTCACAGAAAGGGTGGTGGATGCACGGAACAGCCTACCTCAGGGAGTGGTGGCTATGAATACAGTGCAGGGCTTCAGACAGGCATGGGATAGGCATAAGGGAGCAATACAGATGAGTATGAACAGATAGGCCACTGACAGCAAAGAACCATGGCACATTTATAAGGTAGAAAAAGAAATGGGCAGACTGGATGGGCCTTGCGGTCCTTATCTGCCGTCAACTTCTATGTTTCTATGTAAAGTCTGGTACAAGTGCCAGGCCTTTACCATTTCTTCAGCAGAAGGTTTATCTTTATCTTCTGAGTCACTGGCGTTTCCCTTTGCTTCTCAGTGGGAGGGGCAGTGATATGCTTTTCTTTTTGTTTCTTTTTAGCAGGTACTGAATCAAAAACCTGCTCAATATGTCTTTTCTTGGCTTGGTCATCATTATTTCCTTTATCTGACTCATTTTCTAAGGAGTCCTTAGGGGACGTATCTTTAGGCTTATTTTGTGAAGTAGAAGACCCCTCTTCATAAATTTTATTTGAGAGGGAGACAGACTGAGAGGCCATTATCTCTAATCTTTTGGCTCTCTTTCTTACAGTTTTCAAACAAAATTTAGAGTAAAGCTCACAGTTATGTTCTGGGCCTAAACACTTTAGACAAAAATTGTGGCCATCTGCCTTGGCCAATATCTTTTTTTTCTAGGAAAGAAGTGCCCAGAGGCACAACTTAGTTAGCCCTGGGGTCGGTGGTGGGGTAGTCAGCGAGGGACTATCCCGGGCTTTGTGGTGTGCCGGGGACCAGTGGCTGTCATCTGGTCAGCCAGGGGACATTTTCATGATTTCTTGGCCAGCCCACTTCAACCCTGATTGGGCGTGTGGGAGTGGCAACCTGCGGTGGGGACAGGCAGGAGGCGTGTCAAGGCTGAGCGTCCTCCTAGCCCATCACCAATCTGCCAGCAGGTGCCAAGGCCCTGCCAACCCCCACCCCCGGGAGGGAAGTGTCCAATGGATGCTCTGGATCCCTTCCCTGCTGGTCTCCAGTTCCAGTACCCCGGCTCAGAGTGAGAACCTGGGTTACCAGTGTGCCAAACAAACCCCTTTGCTCGGTGCCACATAGCTGGCATGGCCAATATCTTAAAACACTTTAGGCAATTTTTAAATCCTGTTGGTCTAGTTCTCTTTTTTTGGTCTTTCTGACATGCCAAATTGTCAGAAAAACCTTGAAAAATATGGTCCCCGGCCAGCCTGGTGGCACAGAGGGCTGAGGCATTGGACGCCTTACCTTGTGCCATGCCAGCATCCCGGGTTTGAGAATGGACTTGGGCCATTGGGGAGCCAGCATGGGGGGGGGGGAGCAGGATTCAGCAGCCAGAAGGCTGCTCTCCTCTCCCAGGGTAGTTGCCACCCCCATAGTTCCATTGCCACTGGGTGGAGGTCCTGTGGTCAGTGTAGGTGGAGGGGGTGACATGTAGTGGGAGGGCACTTCGAGCTGCAGCATGCACGTGCCTCCACATGCGTGAGCGGCCAGGTTACAGGGAGAAAAAGGGGTAAAACACCCAAAATATGTATAGAAAAAGAAAAATATGGTGGGAAAAACATAAGTAGTGGTCGGTTCCCTTACGGTGAAAACCCATGAATAAAAGAGAATCCCTGTGAGGAAAAAACTGTTAAAAGTAAGAAAAAATGTGGTTTCCGCTTAAAAAAAAGGGAACTGCTAATATTAAGAAATAAAAAGAAATATAACCGTGAAGATTTCCCACAAACATGTTGAGTTTTTACCTCAGAAATGAAACAGGACCCATAAAGGGAACGCAAGTAAAAGGGGTTTGTGGTTCCCTGGAACCATAGGGAACCTCGAAAATAAAAATAAAATATTAAAAATCTAGCTCTAAAATTACTATTGGCAGCACAAAAAATGAAAAACAAACACTTCTAAAGAAAATAAAGTTCTTCAAGCAAAGTGAGAAGAGAGCACCTCAGGGGCAGTGTTGCTCAGTCAGCGGAGAAATAATTCTGGTGCCCCCAGGCTGACTACAGGCAGCACACCCTCTTGCTCTCTCTTCATTGGTCTATTCTTTAAGCTCATTATCATTGACTCTACCTCTGGGGCAGCTGAAACCAGCTGGCATTCTGCTTTTGTCAAGCATACTAAAGGACCTCTGAGGTGAGAAAAGCTAATTCCCAGTCTGATGGCTCACTAATGGCTATAAGATCTAGACTGGATTCAGCAACTAAAGCCTGAAGTTCATCTATTTTATTACAGGTTCCATGCATTTAGGCAGACCATTTTCAATTGGCGTGTTTAATTATCCTGGTCCAATCTTTACTTTTATGCGTTTTCCTCTCTATCCCTCTTGCAATCTCTGGTTGGAGTCTTTGTATGCTAGCTTCCCTTTATTCCCTTCTCTCACAAGGGATAATCCTAGCAATGGGCTCCCCTGCTATCAGTTTAAATGTTTTTCAACATAAACATCAAATTTCTGCCCAAGTGCACAAATTCCTTCCCTTATTAAGTGAAGACTGTCCCCTCTGAACAGCCTTCTGTTCCAGAAGTCATCCCAATCTCATTCCTTGCATCAATCTTTTAGTCATTTGTTGAAATCTTCGATTTCCTCACTTCTTACCCTTTTCTTTCCCCAGCTCCATACAGATAACACTTCAGAAAAAGCTATTAAAGATGACTTACCCCACAGCTTTTCTGCAAGTTTTTCTTAACTATTTCAATATTTTGGTTTGAAAGATCATTTGTACCTAAGTGTATAATGACGCCAATATTCTTATCCAAATTACTAACACTTCTATTCTTTCTAAATTCCTAACTGCAGATGCACCTGGCAGACATCGAAATAATCTTGTCTCCCTTACCCTTCTACATACAATCCTTTTGACCCCTCTTATCATTGAGTCTTCTGCTATTAATATTTTATTATCTTTCTTTTGTCACTCTCAGTTCTGATCACATTACTTATCATTCCACACTCATTGGCCCCTATTCACTATTGGGGCAGAGTGGCTACACGTGCGTATCTGGGGTGTGCAACCACTCTGTGCCCCCCGCGTGAACGCATTGTAAAGGGGGCGAAGCACAGTCGCGCCCAATCACCTGCCACGCGAGAGCAATGTACCAGGCCGGCACTATGCACATAGAAACATAGACTTTGACGGCAGATAAGGACTGCTTGGCCTATCTAGTCTGCCCATTTCCCTACCTACAGGATAGGCCACAGATCCTAGTTAACCAACAGCCTATTTCTTTCTACCCCCACAAGAATTGCCTTATGTCTGTCCCATGCATTCTTGAATTCTCCCACAGTTTTAGACCCCACAACCTCCTCAGGAAGGCTGTTCCATGCATCCACCACCCTCTCTGTGAAATAATACTTCCTCACATTGCCCCTGAACTGCCCTCCCTCTATCTTTAAATTGTGTCCCCTTGTTCTTGCACGTCTCTTTTTCTGAAAGATGCTACCCTCTTGGACTTTGTTGATTCCACTGAGGTACTTAAAAGTTTCTATCATGTCCCCCTCTCCTTCTTTCCTCAGGGGTATACATATTAAGCTCCTTTAGTCTCTCCTCATACGGCTTCTCTTGCAGACCCTGCACCATTTTAGTTGCCCTCCTCTGGACTGCCTCTATCCTGTCTCGTCCTTGCGGAGATGGGGTCTCCAGAACTGGAGCAGTACTCCAGATGGGTCTCACCAACTGTCTGTACAGAGGGATAACAACTTCCTGTTTTCTGCTGCTGATGCCTCTCCCTATGCATCCCAGTATACCCCAACCCTCCCTACTGCCTTCTCACATTGCTTGCTAACCTTAAGGTCATCTGATATGATTACCCCAGGTCTCTTCCTTTTTGTTGTTGTTACTACCTCCCCCCATTGTGTATTCTTCCCCTGGGTTCTTGTTTCCCAGGTGCATTATTTTGCACTTCTTTGCATTGAATCCTAGCTGCCATACTTCTGACCATTCCTCCAACCTTGCCAAGTCCCTTCTGATCCTTTCCACGCCTCCTTGTGTATCAACCCTGTTGCAGATCTTTGTGTCATCTGCAAAGAGGCATACTTTTCCTTCCAGTCCCTCTGCAATGTCACTTATGAAGACATTAAAAAGGACTGGACCCAATACTGAACCCTGCGGTACCCCGCTAGTAACCCCTCTTTCTTCAGAATGGACTCCATTTACAATTACCTTCTGTGTCCTGTTGTCCAGCCAATGTTTTACCCAGGCTACCACCCTGGGACCCATTCTCAGACTGGTTAATTTGACTATTAATCTTTTGTGTGGGACTGTGTCAAATGCCTTGCTAAAGTCTAGGTAGGCCATGTCCACAGCCCCTCCCTGGTCTACTACTTTGGTCACCCAGTCAAATAAATCTATTAGATTTGTCTGACATGACCTTCCCGCTGTGAACCCATGCTGCCTTGGGTCCTGTGCCCCACTGGCCTCTAGGTACTTAACTGTTCTTTCCTTCAGAAGTGACTCCATCACTTTCCCTACCACAGAGGTCAAACTGACAGGTCTGTAGTTTCCTGCCTGTGTCTTGGTCCCACTTTTGTGAAGGGGAATCACATCCGCTTTCCTCCAGTCCTCGGGTACCACACCATCCTCCCATGATTTATTAAAAAGAGTAGCCAGTGGTTTCACTAGTTCCCCCCTTAATTCTTTTAGAATTCTGGGGTGAATTCCATCAGACCCCATTGCTTTGTCCACCTTCAGTTTTAGGAGTTCTTGCAGAACCCTTTCTTCTGTGAAAGGACTGGGATCAACCCCCTATCAAGAGTGCTTCTGTTAATTGGATTAGGCACGTCCCCTCCTCTTTTGTGAATACTAAGCAGAAATATTCATTCAGTATCCCTGCTTTTCACTGTCCCCTCTGCCCACCCACCATTCATTCTATTCAGTCTCACTATCCCTCCCTTTGTCTTTCTACACACGCTGATGTACCTATAAAAGGTTTTATCCCCCTTCTTAACCGAGTTGGCTATCTTTTCCTCAGTTTGGGCCTTTGCTATTCTGACTTCCCTACCTGCTTACTTCTGCCTTAATTGGTACAGCTCTTTGTCCTGCTCCTTCTGTGTTTCCTTATACTTCCTGAATGCTATCTTTTTCTTCCTGACTTTCAAGTCAAGGTGCATAATGCTGGCCGCAGGGGTGCAGTGGGTGCACAGGCTATGTCAGGGAGAACCTTGCCGTAAGCCTAATATGCGCACCCTGCATCCATCTGTGCAATGGCCGCCAATACCCAGAACCATGGCAGCCATGCACCCCCATGTCTGCCAGGTACTGCCTGGCCCAGCACACAGGTGTGCGGCCCCTATAAGGGGTCACCCCTCAAAGTTTCCCAGGGGCGCAGGGGCATTGGCCCATGAATGGTGCCCCCGCAACAGTACCACCCCGACACCGACCCCTTGGGGCATTTGGAGGGGTACAGTCCCCCACCGCCATCTCCGGTGCACCACTTCAATGCTCCATCACGGATGAGCCAGCGGCATACTCAATACTCACCCCCACAGCCGCTGACCATCAGAGTTCCATGACGCGGACTGCCACTGCACAAGGGATCCAGTGCAGGACCCGGTCCAGGCATCCGCCTGGATGCCCAGCTGGTCCTACGACCCCCCCCCGTGGAGTCCTGTGCGCCAGGGGGGCAGGGTCACAGACAGGTGGCCAGTGGTTGGGAATGCCGCCAGTGCACACCTGTCTGCAGCTACGCATGGGTACACATATGTCGCACGTACCTATGCCCGAATGGTGCATAGGGCCCAATGTGTGTATTGTTTTCTTTTATGGGGTGTTTGATTCCTTCTCCTCTTGTAATGGTGTGAATTAATCTGTGTGTAATCAATGCCTGTATTGTGATGTGTAGTTTGCTGTTTTCTATCTGCTCTCTTTTTCCTTCCTACTGCTCTCCAACCTGCAGAAACAGTGCGCCTCTAAACAGTGTGGGTCTGATGAAACTGTATTTTAATTCAACCTCATCTGCTGGCGTAACTGGGTTATTTCATTTCTAGCAGCTACTAGTCACCCTTGTAGTTCATTCTATTTGTTACAAATAGGGAACTGAATTACCTTACACATTATATCCTTTGCGAAGATTGATGCACATTTGTTACAATTTACAAGCCCCCATTATATATATTTTCTGTTTGATCTATTTTTATTTCTTGTGTTTCCATCTTTTACCAACCAGCCTATGTAAATTGTTATTATTTTTATCATGCCACCCCAGATAGGGTATTAAGAACATATTTATAGTGTATGGTGGAATGCTATTGAGTATGGAGATCCATACACCTGAAAAAGTTGTTCTGCTGCAATAGTGACATCGCTACTAAAGCAGAACAACTTTTCATTCTGGGTTAGCAGCTACATCATGATGCAAGTATACCCATCAGCACTGTTCATAGGACAGCTGCTGCTGAAGAGACGTACGTGACAGCTGGTCGCCCGGCGGACAGCAGTGAAGTGGGGGTGGCGGAGTGGAGAGATTGTTGAAAACCACAAAAAGTAAGTGATTCTGGGCTTTTTAACACCATACACTGTACGTGAGCCCAAATGTACAACAGCACTATTCTTAAACCTTGTGGTTACCATGACCTCGAGAGCAGCACTGTTGTGTATGGGCTCTCTTACACTATCCTATATGTGTTACCCAACCCCTTATGTAGTTGCCTATGTGTTCCAGTGTGTGCTGTAACTAACTATACTCTTATAAATGCAAAAAAACTTCATTCATGCACCAGTTAGGGTTTCCATCATGCCCTTGATAGTACGGAAATATCATGTTATGTTACACACACTCATAGGGATCAACACTCTTAAGCCAACGCATATCCTTAATGCTTAGTAGAATACATTAGTCAGTTATATGAAATCACAACTGTACTGTACACAACTGTTCCTACTGTATTCTTACCTATTCTACTGAGCGTTAGGGACATGAGTTGGCTTACTGACTCTTATGAGTGTGTGTAACAAGCAGTTGTAAGTGTTGCAGTTAAAGCTCTGTATGTTAGCAATGTGTGTAACTGTGTTTTGAGTCTGGGTGTGCTATTATGATTCTACACCCTGACGTGATAGTTCCATACTATCGAGGGCATGAGAAAAACCCTACCTGGTGCATGAACAAAGTTTTTTGCATTTAATTGCCTCACTTTTTATGAACTGAACTATATTTCTTTACAGGTGAAAGAGAGGGCTGAAAATTAGGATAGGATTGTCTCCATATGCCAAGTGCCTTATCATCTTTCCCTTGTTTTGACACCTTTAGGTGATCAGAAAAGAGAACTGCTAGGTCTTTTTCTTCTTTGGTGATCATCAGCATCTTCTGCACCCATCCCATAGCGCTCCCCAGGGTTTCCTCTTCCCAGGTGCATTACTTTGTACTTCTTTGCATAGCACTTCAGTTGCCATGTGATTTTTTTAACCAAATTTTCAACATGGGCTGTTTGGGACCTCCCCTCATGGACAGTGGCTCTGTGATTTTGTTAATCCATCCTGAAATGTGAAATCACACAGCAATGTCATTCTGCAGCACAGGTTTGAAAACACATTTCAGGCAGGATGTTAAAAATGAAAGCTGTATGGTTTATGAGGAGGTGTACAACACTGTCCATACATCACAGTGGGAGCGCAGGGTTGTTCAGACCCTGCGCTCCCATCCCACGATCTAGACAGTACAACAGTGTCCATATGTCATGGTGGTGAGCACAGGGTCCCTCCATTGAGACAGTACAGCAGTATCCATATGTTATGGTGGGAGTGCAGGGTCCTTCAGACCCTGAGTTCCCATTCTTCCATTGAGATAGTACAACAGTATCCATATGTTATGGTGGGACCCTTCGGACCCTGTGCTCACAACCCTTCATCCATATAGTACAATGGTGTTAAAATTGGGAAACCATTGCAAAGTTACAAGCATGCGTAGAAAATGCGCAATGCACGCTCATAACATGCTCATTTTTTGGAATTTCTTTACCAAAGTTTCAACATTGGCATTACGGGACCTCCCCTCATGAACACTGCAACTGTGATTTTGTAAATCCATCGTAAAAGTTGATTTCGCACAGCGACCGCGCCATCCTGCGCCACAGGTGCGAAATCACATTCCAGAGAGGATGTGCAAAATGACAACTATTCTGTTCATAGGGTAGTGTGAAAAAATGGCAATGTTGAAACTCTGGAGTGAAAATATGAAAAAGTGGCAGTTACAAGCGTGCACAGAACGTGTGCAACGCACGCTTGTAAGCAGTCATTTTTTGGAATTTGTTCACCAAGTTTTCAACACGGGCTTTATAGGTCCTCCCCTCATGAACAGTGGCACTGTCATGTTGTTAATCCATCCCAAAAGTTGATTTTGCGCAGTGACAACAGCATTCTATGCCACAGGGCAAAAACATATTTAGGGCAAGATATGGAAAATGAAAGCTGTACTGTTCATAAGGAGGTGTTAAAAAATGGCAATGTTGAAAATCTGGAGTGAAAATATTAAAAACTGGCTATGTTACGAGTGTGCATAGAAACTGTGCAATACACACTCATAACGCAGTCATTTTTAGGAATTTATTCTCCAAAATTGCAACATAGGCTTTTTGGGACCCCGCCTCATGAATAGTGGCACTGTCATTTCGTGAATCGGTCCCAAAAGGTGATTCCGCACAGTGACTGTGAAATCATGTTTCAGAACTGAGAAAATGACAGTGACAGTGTTCATGAGGAGGGGTCCCAAGAACCCCATGTTGAAAATGTGGTGCCAAAAGTCCTAAAATTGGCTGAGATATCTGACACCGGGACTGGGCAGTGCAGTGTTGAAAAGATAAAAAAGACTTACAGGATATTTGGACACACTGGGGTGGGCTCCAAGTGTGTCACATAACTGAGTGTGTGGGGGGTGGGAAGTATACCGAAAAGGGGATTGGGCATCCCAATGTCGGTGAGGAATTTGGGTGTGTGGGCAGACCACAATACTTTGATGCAGGATCCTGCATCAAATATTTCGATGCAAGATTCTGCATTGAAGATAAAAGACATCGGGGGCAGTTTTCTTTATTTAACAGGCAATGAGGGGGGGAAACAACATTTGGACATACTGGGGTGGGCTCCCAGTGTGCCACATCTGTGGTGCTTGTGGTGGTGGTGGTGGTGGATTCCTGCTGCCGACATGGGTATTGGGGTCCCCAATGTCGACAATACAATAAAAAGGGCACAGTGCCTTAAATGGCACTTTGATGCAGGATTTTGCACCTAACATGACAGTTCGATGCAGGATTCTGCATCAAAAATGCCCACAATCCTGCATCGTGCCTGACACCTACTTTTTCCCATAGGAAATAATGGGGATTATATAATTTAATAACTTTGGAACAGATTATTATTTTTACACAAAATCTTCAAAAGGCACATCTGTGAGGCCAAGGCTTTCTAACCTGAAAATTTCAGCCACTAATGTTAACCCGTTTTTTAGATACAGGTGAACAAAAAAAAAAGAAAACAGCTAAAAGAGCAAAACCCTCCATTTGTTTAACACTATGTATCTCAAAAACTACAAAAGGGATTGGCATGGAATTTGGCAGATCAAGAGACTTTCCCCTACCCACAAAGTGTGCTAAATTTTGTGCAAATCCTTTGACTGGTTCCAAAGTTATTAAAGTGCAAAGTTTGAGGTTTAACAATAAACTGTCCAGCAAACCCTAACTATACTGGCAAGATGTTTTTGACACCCTACCCTAGATAGGGTGTTTGTTGCTATAGCTATTTCCACTCCCTTGTTTTATTAATGCCTACTTGCTCAAGGTGTTGCCGTCTTCCTGTGTCCCTGCAGCTTTCCAGCAGATGCCCTCCAGATGTCCCTTAGCTAGACGCCACACTCCTGCTACTGTGACACTCATGCTTTGGTTGTCACTCATGCAAGATGGTCGCTAGGCCCTATGGGATATATACCAACTAATACAGCTCAATTGGTCAGTTTCCTCATAAGCACTCCCACATTAACTACATACTTTGTCCCACCCCTTTTTCACAGAGGTGTATATGCTATACCACAGAGAACAGATATTCCACAGATTACATTCCTTGTAGACAATTGTTATAAGAAACAAAAAGGACAGAAAAAGTAGTCCCTTTCTCAAAGGATCCCCCATGTACTCCCCTGCAGCTCCAACAAGCATCGCCCCACTGATAAGCTGATGGAGTGTGGCTGGAATTTTAAATACCACTTTGACTCAAGGCAGTGTGGTTGCAGCTTCACCCACTCACTGGATCATAACCTGATTGGAGGGAGGGGGCCTACAGCAACAGACAGGGACAGGCCAGCAAAGTCTTTAGTAGGCATAGCAAAGCTGTTCACCAAGTGCCCAAACACTGTTCAATCCCTTGTCAGAGAAGCCTCACTTGGCTCTGTGCACTCACCTGCAGCTCCAACAAACGTCATCCCACTGATCAACTGACGGAATGCAGCTTGGATTTTTTCTGATTGTTTTTTAAATATTATGTTTATTTATTTATTTATTTGCTTTTGTTAACCGGGTAAGTCACACTAGGCAGCCAAGTGCCTATTTTCAGGTGCAACCCGGGAGAGTTACAAGCTTGGATAAACAGGTACAGTGACAAATTGGTATTGTATACAAAGAGCACAACTTGCAGTGTAGAGAAACAAATGTAAAAAGGCAACCAGTAAAAAGACATATGCCCGGGGGGGGGGGGTGTTACAGATGACCCGGGAGAGTTAAGAGCTAGAGCATACACAAACAGTGAGTGAGTGAGTCAGATTTACATACAATGGTATTGCAGGCATTAACAATTATAGCATTACATTTAGCCAATTGCTTGACCAGTGAACAGGAGAGTAAGTGCAGTGGGCCTGGAGTGCGCAGGGACCCCCTGTGTGAGTATAGTTCGAGGGGCTACGAGGCACATGGACAGGTGGAGGAGCCCTTCAGGAAGGTCCACAGGGAAGTTTTAAACCCTGGATGGGAGGGGGGGTGGACCGAGTAAGGGCTGAGAACGAGTTCCATAGTTTGGGGGCATAGTTGGCAAAGGCCTGATCACCCGCAAGGGTGCATGTTCTGGGAACCAGGCGATTTAGTGCCACCCTTGACCTAAAGTGGTGGGACGAGTTGTCAGGGTTGAGGGGCAGGACAAGAGTAGCGGGGGTGGCTGTTCTAACGATGTTGTCAATGAAGTTCCCTACTATGAAGATGCAATGCTTCTCAGGAGGGAGCCACTCAAGGCGAGTGTAAAGCTCACAGTGGTGTGTCGGGGGGGGGAAGAGATCGCAAAGCGGCAGATGCTGTTGTAGGCCGTATCCCATTTCAAGAAGTTGGATTTTGGCACAGGGCGAAGGTCACTAGCCCATAGCAGAGGGAGGGGAGGAGAACACCCTGGCTAGGGCCATATCCGAGCGCCGGGTGAGGCAGTTTTTGCCCTGTAGGCGTAGTCCAAGTTTAACATTCAGCCTTGCAGATGTTTGGATATGTAGGGAGAGGTCCAGCTGAGGGGTCCAGAGTGACGCCAAGGTACTTGACAGTGGCAGCTATCTGCAGGGGCAAGCCATCAACCCCATGGATTAGAAGGGGGGCAGGGCAGGATTTTGTTCTATTCAGGGAACCAAAGAGCATAGCCTGAGTTTTTTTGAGGTTGATGACAAGCTTGTGCTCATCCAGCCAGGATTGTATCCGCTTGAAGTCGGAGTTTAGTTGGGAATTGATGGTGCCGATGTCTCAGGCGCTATCCAGAATGACAAGGTCGTTGGCATACAGGGTGTCAAGCCCATGAGTGGTGATAGACGGAAATTCATTGATGAAAAGGGAGAAGAGCGTCAGGCCGAGGACGGACCCCTGGGGGACCCTGCATTGGACAGTGGTGAGGTTGGAGAGGGTCCTGTTAAAGTTGGTGTATTGCTTCCTACCAGAGAGGTAATTGTGGAACCAGGCATGAGCGGGGTTTGAGAGTCCGAGGGAGAGAAGAGTGGCACTGAGGAGGGAGTGATCTGTCCCATTGAAGGCCTTGGATAAGGCCACGAAAATCGCACCAGTGAGGTTGCCCTGGTCGGTTGCAGTTATTCAAGTTTATCATGAACAAGCATAACAGTACCAGGTTTCTGAGTATACAAGAAGACAGCATGCATTGAAAAACTTACAGTAGGATATGCAGACTCTTAATAATTTGTTACACAGTGAGAGACAATTTGTAAATTACTTATGAGGACTGACTAACTTTGGCTATTGCAGAATGGCCATAGGCAATGTCTGACAATGAGCCCAAGAATGAAGGCCCTTGCAATCCATGAGAGTCCGTGGCATTTAATAACCCATGAAACTACATTTCAAACATATTTCTGAAGACATGGAAGGAGCAGTTACTACTCTCATCATGTAATTACCATGATCTAGATATAAAGAAGCTATCAAAATGTGCATAGAACATACAGAAAATTACTGATGTTACTCAATTAAACACAGAGGGCCAGATTCACAAATGGGGCTGCGTTCGGTGCTGTTTTCTCAGCTCATGCTGTCTTTCCTGGTGAAACATTTTGAAAATAAATAAATAAAAATAAAAAAAACAACTGTAGGCAAAGAGAGAAAAGTCAGTTGTTGCCCAGATCTGTTTTGCCACCCAACAGAGGTGCCAAAGTTTTGACATGGTTCGGGCTGGCCTGAGGGGCTGGGTATTGCCCATAACATGCAGCTTTCAGTTAAGCTGTGAATATTATATGCTGGAAAACTTTTTGTTTATGGTGATCCCGGGAGACAGAAAAGAGATTGGATTGCATTAAGCAGGATTTTGCAGCGCCTGAAAACCAGCAGGTGATGAAAGAAGAAAAGACCTGAAAAGGGACAAGGGCTGGTAAGTAACTGACTTTTCTTTCTTTGCCTGCAGTTTTTTTTATTTTTATTTATTTATTTGCAAAATGTTTCACCAGGAAAGACAACATGAGCTGAGAAAACAGCTCATTTCCAGAAGTGTCCTGGGGAAGGGGGTTACCGTAGTTGGGGGAGCAAACAGCATACATAAGTGCAGTAAAAAATGACAGTAACTGAAAATCATACAATAGCTCGATGGCATAGCTAGATAGTAAATGTATGATTAACACAGGAAATACTAAAATACTAATGAAGTGTTAGAGGTTGGGGTGCAGACAGCTGATAAGTGCAGTATGAGCTTCCAAGGGGGCTAGTAAGGGTCATTGAAGTAGATTAGCATGATGAAGAGAGGGTGAGACCAGAATGAGAGACCGATGGAATATAGGAGAGATTAGCCATGAATCTGTGCCCCTTCTGGGCGTTAAGAGCCCGGCAAGGGAGACGAGGACTCAGACAGTAAGGGAGGTGGGAGTGGGGGGGGCATAGAGAGGAGGAAGAGGAGGAAGTGGAGGGAGGGAGAAGGAGGGGTGAGGGAGATAAAATTTAGAGGAGAATTAAAGGAGGATTAAGGAGAGAAGGAGGTGGGAGGTAGGAGAGAAGGGAGAGTAGGAGGTAAGAGAGATAGGGGTACTGAGATGAAAGAAGTGATTCAGTTGGGGGAGCAGGAAGGGGGGGCACAGTAGTGTGATACAGGGACCGAAGGGGTTGGCAGAATAATGTGAGCCTAGGACTGAAGGGGAGGTGGGGTGGGAAGAAGGTAGCATGCAGAGGAGAGGGGCAGAAAAGGGGCTAGTTACACAAACAGTTGGGGGGAAAAGTGGTTGTACAGGGCCTGGGAGATAGAGAGTGGAGAAGAGGGGAGTCTGATGGGAGAAGGGAGCGAGTTCCAGAGTGGAGAAGAGGAGAGTCTGATAGGAGAAGGGAGCGAGTTCCAGAGTGGAGAAGAGGAGAGTCTGATTGGAGAAGGGAGCGAGTTCCAGAGTGGAGAAGAAGAGAGTCTGATAGGAGAAGGGAGAGAGTTCTAGAGCTTAGGGAAATGGTAGGAGAAGACAGCCTGGCCTATGGAGGAGTTACAATGAGGGATAGCTAGGGTGTGAGCATCAGTGGAATGGAGAGGGCGGGAGGAGTGTGGTAGGGTAGTGAGTGAATGGGAGAGGTAGGAAGGGAGAGCGTCAGCCCAGAATTTAAACATGAACTTAAATGTGAATTTAAACGTGAATTTATGCTTTCAGCTATATAAAATGAAATTACCAAGCATGTGGGTAGTGAAAATGGTGCCTTTGGTTTAATACTGCATAATAACTACAGCGTTCCAGCACAGAATGGCAAGGTCACATAGCTAGTGCTGCAGAGGGAGGGGACTATGTCCTACTTCTTGGAGGAGCCAGCTGTAAGTGTGGACTCAGAAATTGCTTACATCTAAATACTGGTCATTTCACCACACAGTTCTTGCTACAGTATTTTGTGTATATGATGTAACTGTACAAAGTGTATTGTTAAACTTGTTTGCTTCCCATTTCTTTAGCAGCGCTATAATGTTTGAACTTTAGTGTCTCGGCTGCCTGAACAGAAATTACAGTTCTGACTTACTGTATTTAGGAGTTATGGAGGGGGAATCCAAACTGCTCTGTTTATATAATTGTTTAGACTCTGGGCCCAATTCACAAAGCTTCCGGCATGGCGCAAGGGGCGTGTGCCAAAAAGAATGGCGCAAGGTGCACCTTGCACCGTAAGATACGCTGGGAGCGATTCACAAAGGCAGCTTGCGTCAAATGCAGGCTGCCTGCCCCAAACTAGGCTTACACTATCCCTGAGCCCAGAAATGGACTGCGACAAGGTGCTAGGGGCCCTGCAGCAGATGCAAGCTGCCACAGCCTAGAACTGCAATTCACAGACATCACCCAGAGGGAGAAATTCTAAGTACCTTAGACAAGCCAGGGCTGGTTTAAGGGGACTTAAAAAATTCACCAGGCAAAAGGTTGAGAGGTATGCTTACCAGTTAACAAAAAAATAAATAAGATGGCCCCTAAGAGCCATATACACTGTGTGGGGCCACTCAAGAAGAACGGGGGGATTCTGCCTGAGCCTATCCGAAGAGGGAGCCAGACTGTGTGTGTCCAAAGAGAGAGTGAGTGAGTGAGTGTGAGTGTGTGTGTGCTAGTTAACAAGGGTAGCGTTTACAGTAAGATAAGAAGACTAATGTGTAGGGAAGATGGAAGCGTTTATCTGCAAAAGAGTGCAAACTTTTTTTTGTAACTATGAATATGTACTGTTGTTTGACTATGTATAGTGTATAGACAGAATAGTTACCTATCGTAATAGATCTTCAGGAGAATCATCTCCATTGAGCCACATCATGGAACTGTAAGCCATTGGTGTTGGAAACACCCTAGAAATTTTTGCAGGCTGAGGCCACCCAAAATCCATATGTACGCAGACAACAGTGTTATTCTTTTCCGGTCCATCTGCCGCAGATGTCACAGCCACCCTTCAGAGTTACTTCAATAAAGTGCAAACTTGATTCCAAAAAGACAGTTTCAATGTTCTTTGCCTCAAGGCAAAAACAGTCCAAATCCCTAAACCCCCTACCTTTACTGCCCTCGACGGCTCACTCCTCCAGTCAGTCAATTTGTTCAAATACCTTGGGGTCTGGCTGGATTGCAGCCTTGACTTCTCAACCTACATAGATTCCATTTCCTCCAAACTTTGTCCCAAACTCTGTGCCCTTTATTGGCACAAAGATTGCCTCTCAATGTCCACCCGGTGTGACTTAATCACCAAAACCATTCTCCCTATTATAGACTATGCTGATATTATCTATAGCTCTGCTCCTGCAACGTCACTAGCCAGACTGGATACCTTACTAAATTCTTTTTGCCGTTTTGCCACCTCCTCCCCCCTCTCACTCACCATTGCACCCTCTACTCCTCTCTCTCCCTTATGCCCCTACCTGCAAGGAGCCATTTGCATAGCCTCTCCTTCACTAACAAATTCAGGTTTGGGACTCTCCCCTCCTACCTCAGCTTCTGTCTTTCTCCAGTTAGCCCCTCCAAGTACTCCGTTCGTTCCAGAGATGCAAACGTTCTCCCTCCCACTCCCTCGCTCATGCTTAGGCCAGGCGGCATTCTCTTACCATCTCCCTCATCTCTGGAACCAACTCCCATAGGTCACCTGCCATGTCTCTACCTTCTCTGCCCTTAAATTTCTGCTCTGTGCCACCCCCACAGCTCCATGCACTTGCCCCTCCTCTCATTCCTTACACCCCCCCACCCCTCCAACCTTTCCTTCTCACCTCCCAAAGGCTTAGCATCCTTATCTACCTAAGGGGCCCCAGTTCCTTTGATCTGGCATCCTTTCTTTTGTTCTGACTTTGCTATATACATTATTGCTTCCTCTATCACTGTTGAGGTTTGAGTCGCCATTCCTTATCATTCTTGTATTGTGCATACTCAATTCATTGTAACCATTGCTTTACTTTGTACAAATTTGATGCTATTGTATACAACTTGTATTTTTCACTTTACCAGTCTGTTCACATGTACTTAACTGTGTATACTTTTTGATATGTGCCTTTTGTGTTTTTTCCCCTGCATGTGTATTAATCCCCCCGGGTTGCACCTGGAAATGAGCCTCGGTTCAGTGGGCCTTTCCCGGTCATCAACTTTTAAATAAAAACTAAATGTTGATGCACCTCGTCAGCATCTAAACAATGTGGATGTTCCCAGCATACCCCAGTTCCCCTGCCAGAGACAAGCTCAGAGGATCATCGTACTGGCAAGGACCGAAGTTACCAGGGCCACACCAGGCACACAGAAGAGGATATGGAAGACTGAGTACAGATGCCATAGGAGGCATCAGAAGAGAACCAACTTGCAAGAGGAGGCAGTAAAGTCACTTGTCACCTGACCAGGCGGGAATACAGGAGGGAGAGCTGTGGCTCAGTGGAAGAGAGTCTGTTGAAGATCTACTCTAATGGTAAATAAAAACAGGTTACTCACCTGTAACAGTAGTTCTAGGAGTGGTATATGTTGTTCATACATATGGTCTGGCAGTGTCCTTTCCCTTTAAGAATTGCTGGAAAGTCTTCAAGCTGGCTCCTCCAACCCACCCAGGTGGTGTATCCCTCTGCTCCGCCCCATGACACCAGATCTTGCCCACTGGAAAGCAGAGTGTGAGTGCCGAAGCCAGGGAGGTTGGGTGGGTCCGTGTAGATGAACAACATATACCACTCCTAGAACTACTGTTACAGGTGAGTAACCTGTTTTTCTAGGGACGTGGATATGTTGTTCTATCCACACTTCTGGCAGACTCCTAGCAGTTCTCTGGGAGGAGGGAGGCAAGGCACACACCCCCTACTTGGGAAATAAAGATTGGAGAACTGAGGCCCCAAAACCACATCCCGGCGTGACTCTAAGTCAATGCGGTAATGGGAAATGAAGGTGTGTGCTGACTTCCAGGTTGCAGCCCTGCAGATTTCCTGGATAGGGATGTCCCTAGAAGCAGCCACTGATGCAGTGGTATGGTGGGTGTAATGAGCCTGTAGCCCTACAGGGGGGCTCCCTACCTGCCAACCTACAGCAGAGGTCAATGCACAATGTGATCCACCTGCCAATCGTCCGCATGGCTGCAGGTCTGCCAGGTGTGGCTTTAGCATAGGTGACAAACAGCTGGTGAACCTCTCCCTGAACTCCGGCCATGCGCTCTTTGTAACAGGTGAGCACCTGCCTCAGGTCCAAAGTATGGAGCCTGTATTCGGCATCTGAAGTGTGATTTGGGTAGAACATCGGAATAGTCATCACCTAATTCAGGCAAAACTCTGACACAAACTCCGGCAGGAACTTCGGGTTGGGGCACAGGACAACCTTGTCCCTGTGGAAGATCAGGTAAGGAGACTTGACTGAAAGCGCCCGACGCTCCCCAGTCCTTCTGGCTGATGTGACAGCCACCAGGAAGGCAGTCTTCCATGACAGATGTGACATCTCACATCTGTGCATCGGTTCAAATGGCTTGCCCATGAGCTTTGCCAGTACCAGCAACAGATCCCATGGAGGTGGAGGGTCACACACTGGAGGGGATATGTGATCGAAGCCTTTGAAAAAGCACCAGACCAGCTGGTTCGGTGACGCTGAGGGCTGAGGTGCTGGGCACCTTACCTCACGCTACACCGGCAACCTGGGGTTAGCAGGGGAGGAGTAGGATCGAGAGTCTGAGGGACTGCTCTCCTTCTCCGGGGAGGGGGGATGTCAGTGGTCGGCTCCCAACTGGCCCCTAGTGGAAGCTGAGGGGCAGTGCGCCGATGCTGCAGAATAGGGGCGGAGATGGGCAGATGCCTGGAGGAGCACGTATGGATGCTTTCGCACTCGGTCCTCCGGCGTCATTGCACACCACATCTCCAGGGGGCGAAAAGTGGAAAAATTGGCTCCTGGTCAGGCAGCATGAGCTTCTGACCTCCGCGGCCCGATCCTGAATGATGCTTTCTCATCTGGATCCTTACCGGTGAGTAGAGCTTAGGGGGAGAGGCTCCTCACCACCACCCGCCATGAGGGGCAAGCAGTGGGGGAATTGAGGAAGTTGGCCTGATGTCAGGGGTGCGGGCCAGAAAGTCGGTCAGGATACACAGCTGATTGGTAAGCCATAGGGAAGAAAGAGATAAAAGGAAAAAAAGAAAAAGCACCAGACCACTGTCTCCTGCACCACCGATCGGCCCGCGCCCAGTAAGCAGAGATGGCTGTCAGGTGCACCTTAAGGGTAGTTGACCGAAGTTCCCCTTTGGAGAGGGACCACAGATAGTCCAAAATGCTGGCCACTGGACAGGTCAAAGGGTCAAGCTCCTTGCAATGACACCAAATGGAGAATCTCTTCCATTTGAAGGCATAGCATTTTCTGGTCGACTACTTCCGAGAGGCCTCCACAACAGTGACGACATCATCGGAGAGACCCAAAGCCTGGAACTCTAGCCACTCAGGAACCAGGCTGTCAGGTGCAGGGAATTGAAGGTCCAGGTGGAGTACCTTTCCCTGGTTGATGGAAAGCAGGTCTGGGCATACTGGAACATGCCTCAGGAGCCTGTTGCTGAGGCTGAAGAGATCTGGGTACCAAAACTGGCAAGGCCAGTCCGGAGCCACAAGGATCACCTGTGCCTTGTCCCTCCTGACCTTGAGCAGCACTTTGTGGATCAAGGGAAGTGGAGGGAAGGCATAGAAGAGGCCTGGTGTCCATGGCCTCAAGAAGGCATCTCCCTGCAGAGAGCCTTGCTGAGGCGGGTGGGCACAATACAGCCTCAGCTTTGCATTCTCCCTGTAGACGAACAGTTTCACCTGATGGGTGCCCCACTGGGAAAACAGACTGTAAGCTACCTCTGGATGGAAAAACCACTCATGAGACACCTCGCCCACCCGGCTAAGAGCGTCCGCCAACTGATTGAAGGCTCCTGCCACATGGATGGCTAAGAGATCCACCTCCAGGCTCCAAGTGCAGAGAGCTTACTTGCACAATGGCAGGGAATGTGTCTTTCCCTGTTTGTTGAGGCAGTACATGGTCATGGTGTTGTCCATCTGGACTTGAACTGCTTGACCCCGAACAAATGGAGCAAAAGCAGCCAGCACCAGCCATACTGCTCAGAGCTCCAGCAGGTTGATGTGGCATCAGGACTCCTCGGAGGTCCAGAGCCCATGGAGTCTGTGTTCTCCTAGATGGGCACCCCAGCCCATGAGAGAGGCATTGGTCATCCCGTTGGCTCAGGTCGGACAAACAGGATCCTTTCCTGCAGATGGCCTGGGATGGTCCACCATTGGAGAGTGTCCCACATCCTCTGGGTCACCGTGACCAGCTGGTCAAAGCGATCTTTGCGCCAGGACCACTGACTGGCCAGCTCCCACTACAGGGAGTGCATATGCCACTGGGCCCATTGGACCATGGTGGTGCAGGCTGCCATGTAACCCAGTAGGTGCAGGAAGTCCTGGGCAGGGTGCAATGCCCAACCAGAAATGGTTGGGCATAGGAGAGAACCTCCACCCTGTCTGCTGGGAGCCTGGCTCTGGCTCGGCAAGAGTCGAGCTCTGCCCCAGTGAAGTTGATCACCTGCATGTGCACGAGTTCTGGATTGGCCTCACTAATAAGAAGGCACAGGTAGATGCAGGTCTGAAAGGTCAGATTTCTGAACTGCTCCACCTCCTGCATGGAGGGACCTGCAATCAACCAGTCATCCAGGTAGGGGTACACCCGGACCCTTCAATGCCCGAGATGGGCCACCACCACTGCAATGTATTTGGTGAAGACCCTGGGGAGAGGCCAAATGGCATGGCCTGGAACTCGTATAGGGCTCCCTCTGCCCGGAAGCGGAGAAACCTTTGATGGGATGGACAGATCGGGATGTGTAAGAACACATCCTGAAGATCCAGAGAACAGAACATGTTTTGCTCGAGAGATGGTATGATCTGGGACAGAGTTACCATCCCGAAGGTGCGGGACCTGAGGAACATGTTCAGGTTGTGCAGCTCTAGAATGGGGCACCAGCCTCCCATCCGTTTTGGCATCAGGAAGTACCTGGAGACAAACCCTAGGTGTGCAGGAGGATCTGTTACTCTGGCCACCACCTCCTTGCAGAGGAGCTGGGCTATGTCATCTCATAGAGCCAGCCGAGTGTCTGCAGATACCAAGCCCTCCCATGGGGCATGGGTTTGGCTCGGAGTGTACTTCTCGAATTCCAGAGGCTGACGCTGACTGATCACTTCCAGAACCCACCTGTCCATGGTAACAGCGGACCAGGCAGAAAGGAAGTGGCAGAGCCGGCCCCCCACAGGAGGATCCAGGGGAGGTGTGATGGGCATGGGATTGGCAGCCCCCATCCCGTCACTGTGCAGGCTTGAAGGAGGATGAGGACCCAGCCGTGAAGTCACTGGGACCTCTACCCTCCAGGCTTTTGGGGCACCGAAGCCACTGACTTGCTGCCCAGGCTTAAACTGGGCTGGTTTGGCTGCAGGGGTGGAAGGCCGAAAGGGCTCACACTTCTGCTGCTTGGAGCCCTTAAGAGTCCTTCTGGACAGAGTGGACAGAGTCCAAGGTGGCATTGGACTTCTCTGTGCTCTGAAGGGGACTGTCAACTCTGGGCCTGAATAAGTCAGTGCCCAGAAAGGGTACGTCCGCCAACTTATGCTGAATATCTGCTGTGAAGGTCGAGATCCTCAGCCAAGCCCTATGGCGCATGGCTTGCGGCCGCCACCAAGTGGGTACAAGAATCCCCAATGTCCAGCGATGTCTGAAGCTGCTGCTTGGTAACAGCTCAACCCTGATCCTGGACCTGCTTGACTATGGTCTGGAGGTCTGCAGGGAGATGAAGAAGCACCTCATCCAGGGAGCCCAAGAGGACATGGGAGAAATGTGCCTTAATGACAGCCAAGCTCGCATGATGGAGACCGAGTAATAAGGCAGCATAAACCTTTTCAGCAGAGTAGTCCAATTTCTTGGACTCCTTGTCCAGAGGTTTATTGACATCCTTATGACCCGAGTACTGAAACACAGAATCGTTCAGTATCCCCTCGGTTGAGGGGTGTTCCCTGAACCCCGAAAGGGATCCTAGGGGTACCGCATTATTTGCGGGCCATACAGGTGTGAGGCAGGAAGCAGGGTGCTGCCAGAGCTCCAGGGCTGGGCCGACAATGGCCTTGGCCACCGGGAAGGCCTCCGTCAGTGAATTCCCCTTATCTAGGATGTCGGTAAGGGGGTAATAGGTCCCCTTCTGAACAGGCCCCATCGGCATCCCTGTGGACTCAGAGATGAGACAGAGGATGCCCAAGAAGGATGAAGAGCCCTCATCCATCGAGAGATCTCCCACTGACTCCACGTCGACTGGATGGGAGTGCAGCGAGGAGTCATTGTCGGACTCCAAAGAGTCCCCATACAGCGGCCAACCACCTGTGTCACCTTTGACCCACTGTGGACAGTTGGGAGTAAGAGTGACCAACAGCCAATGGGGAAGCCCTTTAGCTGACCTAGACTCCTTGGACGGGGCCCCAGATGAAGGCTGTAGAGGTGGTGACTCTACCAGGATCAGTGGAGAAGCCGTTATAGGCTGAGCAAGAACAGTCTTCACCGGCTCTGCAGGTAGAGGGGTGGTGTCGACTTGCTCTGGAGGCATGGGCACTGGCATAGAGGATGACAGACAGGTGATTGCCGGGAAGGTATCTGGAGTTGGCTTTTGACTGGCCTGAACCAACTGTTGCCACATAAGGTCCTTGTAGCGCCAGCACAACTTGCGTCAAAGCCTCTCCTTGGCCAAGGAGGATGAGGACGAAGAATAGTGGTGGTGCCACTACTTGTGATGCTAAGAATGGCATCAGTGGGATCTGTTTGACCCACTGGATGAAGACAACTGAGACCTGGACCGAGTCCATTGGGGGGACTGATGGGGTCACTCAGAGGGAGCCAGGGAGTACTGCGGCTCCTCCTGGTCAACAGGAGCCTTAGGATCTGACCCTTTGAGCTGGGTCGGCTCGTCAGTTGGTAGGACCAGAGTCCTGAAAAGAGAACTGTCAGCCTCATCACGAGATAGCAGGCTGACTGAGTTGAGAAATATCTCAGCTGGATCATCGATCCGTGTCTCAGCAGGCTGGCCTGATGGGGGCATCGTGAAGCCAGTGGCTGAGGCCACGGTTTTGACTGAAGTTGAAACTGAAATCTCCTGAGACCGAGACCGCTCTCAGTCCCAGGAACGTCGACGGTGAGTCTTCCCTTTATCTCTTGACTCCTTCTTGTTGTTGTGGGAGTGCGAGCTGTGTGAAGCTGAGGGGCCCTCTCCCTTGGTTGGGAGAGACTGGCACAACTCCTTGAAGGAGCCAAAAAAGATAGAGCCCAACTTAAGACGAACGAAAGCAGAGGCCGAAGAGGACCATTCTGCAGCCTGAGCTGCCTCCTCCTCAAAGGCCTTCATCTGTTCCAACTGCTCAGCGGACCCTGCTGCTGCAGAGACCTCCCAACAGGCTTCCTTGGATTTGACTGGTGGGTTCCGTTTTTCCAGGCAGCCCAATTGCAAACGGACGACATGGTCGTTGAGCACGTTAGGATGAAATGAGCGACAAAACCCGCAGGCCTGGGTATCATGCTCGTGACCTAGGCAGTAAACGAACTTGGTATGCGGGTTGGTACTCTACTCTTCTGCCCATAGGGGCACCGGCTGAACCCAGGCGAGGACTTTTCCTCCATTGCAGTCGCAATCAAAGATCGTTCTGAAGACAAAACTCTTATGAGTTTAAGTTTTGAAGCGGTAAGGAGGGAACCTGCTTCTTCCAACCGAAAGGAAAATCTGGCATCATGGGGCAGAGCCAAGGGTTATACCACCCGGGTGGGTGGGAGGAGCCAGCTTGAAGACTTTCCGGCACATTTTAAAGGGAAAGGACACTGCCAGAACGTGTGGATAGAACAACATACCCACGTCCCTAGAAACATGGTTATGTATTTCCCAGATGGACTTTAAGACTTCCTCCTCAGCAGCCCAGCAATGAACTTAAAGCAAGAAATATTCCTTTCACCGCACCACAGGAGCAGCCTGCCCCCCCCCCCAATCGATTGCTTAGAAAATGGCCAGACAAACATGGAGGACAGTGGATGCCAGAAACAAGCAGATAGTCCAAACTATGCAGCAGATAAACACCTCTAGGAGAACCATGCGACAACTGGCGATTCCATGGATCCTGCCTGATTACTGATCTGGACTGATCCTACTGATATTCTAATGTTGAGCCTCACCAGGTGAGTCTCTTGATCCTTACTTTGTATCCTGCCTGACCTCTATGGGGCTCTCATAGTGATTTCCACCCTGGAGGGTTGGCTGGTCGCTGATTCTCCCTTTCCTTATCATTCGGCCCCCACCCTTGAAAGGCACAGCGTATTTATAAAACCCCTGCTGCTTCCACTGTACAGGATGCTGCCACATGCCATGCTTCACAGATGCACACTGTCCCTCTAACATTTGTCTTGTGGTCCTGGCTGCTGTGATCTGAATTTGTGCCTGTTGTGAGACCTCTGCCCGGCTGCCCTACAGGAATCAAGCCTTGGCTGAGTGGCTCCTGGGCTGATGGGGATATGGCCCTTCATTTGGCATGAATCAACCTGTTGTCTACAGTGGAGGCCCCCTACTCTGATTCATCTTTGTGTGTGTGTGTGTGTGTGTGTGTGTGTGGGGGTTGCTTCTGCCAGCAGTCTGCAGGATAGCTTGCTGAACTGCATCGAGTTGGATCCTGTTTGACCTCTGGCAGCATTTGTTCCAAAGCTACATGGTCTTCTATGTGGCAGTGCTCGGAATCCTCCTAGGTGACCACCTTGGATGAGGTTGGTGTACTTTCTTGATTTGTCTTTTTTCCCCCTCTCAGTTGGTAGGGGAGGGCAATCAACTGCCCAATGGTGGGGGTCCTGGCACTCTGTGGTGAGGGGAGGCAGGGCAGGAGGGAAGGGGACTCGGGGTCACAGACTCTTAGGTTACTGCCCTCTCAGGGAGGGGTATTCCTCTTCTTTTTGAACGTGGACCTGAACTTTAGACAAACTTTTCTCTGTTTCTTTGTGGACTGTCCTGCTGGTATTCTTTTTTGACCCGGGAGGCATTGACTACTCACCAACTAAGGGTTTCCATCAGTGG
The DNA here is from genome assembly GCA_016271365.2 of Neoceratodus forsteri. Lineage (NCBI taxonomy): Eukaryota > Metazoa > Chordata > Ceratodontiformes > Ceratodontidae > Neoceratodus > Neoceratodus forsteri. The sequence continues at coordinate 362,249,861 of CM057449.1, read as the reverse complement.
GCCACATGTTCATTTTGTACTTGGGAGTTGAAAATAGAATTGTAATGGCTGTTAAACTTGGCACACCCTGCAGGGCGGTACTATAAATTATGGTATGTCTATTTATCTTACACAACAGCTGTGTGTTTTCATAAGTACGATCTTGGTGAGGGGGGAGCAGATCCATGTCACTGGGTTCCTTTGAGAGATGGTTACATCACAGACTTCCCCTCATGGTAATATGTTTGTTATCCTGGCATGTATTGTCTGCCCTCCAGAGTGGGGGCACCATCCAATACTGTCTTTTTAGAGAAATTGGTTTATATTTTGTGTATGAATAGTTTTTTAACCATAGAAGAATTGACTGTTTTTTTTTGTAATTTGTGTGTTTGTCTGGATTTGTAATGACAATATTGTTTGTCAACAATAAACTGAAATTGAACTGAATACTGTTTAGTACTTATTACCAGGGGATGAGGAGGGAAGCAGCCCTTCTGCCTGTCTCAATATTCCCCCTACTCCCTTTCCAGATAGTAATTTATTACTAACAGGGCCCCCCTTTTACTAAGGGAGGGACATCCCCGACCCACATGTTTCTAGGTGGGTAAAAGTTTCCTAGAGAAAACACTGCCTTGGAGGTACACTGTTTGGAGCAGGAGTAGCCCAGTTGGCTACTGACCTGTACCAGGTTGATGTTTTTTCTTAGTTGGAGTATTTTTTTGCCCAGTTTCCCCTATGAGGGCACCAGGCTGGCACCTGTTAGCCAGTTGCTCACCCAATGGCTTGCTCCAAAGGTTGCACGTTTGATTACTGCCTGTTACAAATGAAGGTTACAAGGTTTGGGGGGGGGGATTTTCTACATCGACTACCAATGGGTGAAGACACTTTATGGTACTTGCTGAATGTCAATGGGTTGAATACGCCTGTTAAAAGGACCAAAGTTTTGTCTTGAATTAAGAAAGAACAACCAGAGTTGGTCTATTTGCAGGAGGCTCATTTGGACAAACAGAAACATGCTAAAGAAAGTTTGGGTATAAAGCTGTGTATAGTTCTGAAATACCTCGGGGACAGCGCATAAGAGTGGCCATCTTAGTACCTCACACGACTCACTTCCAAGACACCAAAATTACACAAGATGAGGAGGGTGACTTGGTTATCGTCCAGGGGTTGCTGCTCCAGGTAGAGATCACTATAGCATGTCTTTATATCCACCAGGTTCCAGTACCTCTGAGATCTGGAAACTTTTGGACCCTGTACTGGTGAACACAAAGGGGGTGTTGCTCCTAGCAGGAGATCTTCATTACATTCTAATCAGTGACAGTGTTGGGGGGTTTAAAACATGGGTTGAATTGGACCCACTGATGTAAAAAAATTAAGGGCCTAAAGAGGAACCTTCTTGGTCAAAACACAGTCAATGGCACATTTTGAACAGTTAACATTCCTTTCCTTTAAATGTTGTTATAGAGTAGGTGCATTAATTTGGACCCACTGGCAAAGGGAAGACGGGTCATTTCTGGGCAGGATGCAGCCTTTGCCTTTTGGTGCACATTAGTGCTGTCCCTGATTCCAGTACTTGGGATACTTCTAATCTCACCCCACCTAGGCAGCCAGAAGGTTACAAAGCCCATCTTTTCTTTTTGCGTACTAATAGCTGGCTTGATGTGTGGCAGGAATTACAGCCTAAAATGAGATTATACTCACTATTCACATGCCCATGCTGTATATACCTGAATAAACTATAACTTTATACAGCAAGAACATATGCAGTATGTCACTGACTGCAGGACAGGGCCTATCCTGTTATCTGACCATGTCTCAGTGTTGACCTCTTTGAAGCTGGGTAAAGAACTTCCTAAGACCCAGTGGCGACTCAAAACCTTCCACCCCCGCTTGGAGGAATTCCATACCTTCCTTCGGGAAGAAATCTCAGAGACACTGGAGTTTTACCAGGGTGTGGGCATTCAGCGGCCCCAATGTCGGACACTCCTAAAGTGGTCCTGAGAGGACACATCATAGAATATACGTCACAAAAACAAAAGGAAAGGTCTCAGAGGTTGGCTGACCTGCAGGACACAATTTCCAGAAGGAAATCCACAAGCAGGGGGACACCTCTGTGGCAGACCAAATGGCTACCATGAAACAAGAAACTGACAGAATTGTTCTACATAAAACACAGCTGGCCCTCATGTGCCTCTGTCATAAATATTATGAAGTGGGCCCCAGGGCCAAATGGCTTCTGGCACACCACGTTCACTGCCAGTAGGTCTGGGGCACAGCAGCCAAATTGATAATATCCTGCTGCTTCCTCCATAAAATGGGGAGATGGCTAAGGCACTCTGAACCTTTTAAGCTGCCCTATATATTCCAGAGAAGGAATTTAATGCAGAGGCCACACAAGGCTTGTTGGGTCCCTTAACCCTCCCCACTTTACTACAGGCACAGCAGATGCTCTCATCAGGTCAATTTAAATTACAGACCTGAAAGTGGTCCTCTGCAAGACTAAGATACAGAAGGACCCAGGTCCTGTTGGATACATCCTAGAATTTCATAAAATCCTGTGGGATCAGCTTCTGCCATGTTTACAGTAGATATACAACGAGGTGATATTGGGGGGGGGGGGGAGTTCTTGATCATGGCAATATGCCATGATTTCGGTGCTACCTAAAACAGGAAAGGACCTTCTGGAATGCTCTGCCTACTGGCCGATCTTCATCTTAAATATGGATTATAAACTATTTATGGCTGTACCAGTCCACAGATTGGACCTCTTCCCAGTTTGTCCGCATTAGGCAGATGGGTGACAAAACCTGCCACACTCCTCACATCCTCTGTAATGGTACATAATGTACTACACACCCAGTCTACTTCATTTCTGTTGGACAGCCTTGATTCTAAAAATGCATCTGACAGGCGGTCATGGCCCTATCTATTTGCACGTTGGAGAAATTTGGATTTTCAGCAGACTTCATCTCCCTCCTTCAGAAGCTGTACAGCTCCCCACAGGCCTTTATTAAACTTAATGGGTATATCTCCCCTTCCTTTAAACTTGGGAGAGGTATACAGTATGACAGGGCTGCCATCTAGCCCCCCTTCTTTTTGCCCTATACATTCAGCCTTTGGCGCAGACACTGCGGGAAAGTACTGGATTGTCCACTATACACATGGGAGGGGGTTGGAATACCAGGTGGACCTCTATGCAGACGATGTCTTGCTGTATACTGTGAACCCAGCATCCTCTCTGGAGGCCATCTTCTCCAGACTGCAGAGGTTGGGTGAGGTCCTACCCCAATACTGGACTCCCTCTCATTCCTTACAACACCAGTGTCCCTTCAGGTGGGACCTCCGGGAGCTTAAATATTTGGGGGTCAAACTGACTCTGTCCTTAGGTTGTCTATACCAGGCTAACTATGGCTTCCTAGTTGCTCAGATGGTAATGGATTTGTAACAACTGCAACATCTACCATTAAGTCTGATTAGGAGGGGATATAGTTACAATGATAGCATTGCCCTGCTTCTTACACAACTTTCAAAATATCCCCCTTCCTATCCCAGAACAGGAATGGAAAAGTGGTAAATGTCCATCTCTTGCTTTATATGGAATGAGCAAAGACCCAGAGTCAGACTACACACACTGATGCTATTGAAGGCAAAGGGAGGACGGACATAGCCAGACCTTTCCCCTTACTATCTTGCCTCACAACTTTGGATCTTGTTCTGTGGGCACCAGACCAGAATTGGGCCCCAATGGATAGACATGGAGTGTGTATCCTTCCCTCCTGGGAAATGACCAGATATGTGTTTGATTCAATGGGTCCTGATCGGACGGAGGCACATGAACACCCTTGGATTGCCAGGGTCAGCCTGGTACGGTGGGAAGCAGTGGCCTCCTTGAACCTAGCTGTGGCTGAAAAGTGGGTATGCCCACTGGCACAACTTGGTTTCTTCCCAGCTGCTCATTTAGAACATGTTTATCGAGGGTGGGGTAGGCGTAATCTTAAGTATCTGTCACTATTCTGCTCGGGATGGGGGTGTAGTGTGCTCCTTTCAGGAGCTGCAGGCCCAATAAGGCTTGGAACCACTCACTGGCTGAGAGAGACCCTATTAAGGCACCCCACTGATAATGGCTTTGATGACACATATCACAGTGTTCTGACAATCCTGGAAATAAATCCCCAGCTGTGCCCAGGGAAATGGACTAAAGGTTTGTGGGCTGCCTCCCCAATGTGTAGTAATCCACTGTGAAATTTTTCTACATTTCACAGTGCCAAATTCCACACACCTTATCTCCACAATCTACAAGGCTACACTAGATACACAGGGGATACATGATGCCCAGGAGTGTGATATGGAAAATATTCTCACTCCTGCAGAGTGAGCTCTGGATACTCATGAGTGCCGAAGGCATGAGTGAGTGTATCCAGAGCTCACAATGCAGGAGTGAGAATATTTTCTGTAGCACACAATCTGGGCATCATGTGTGCGATTTTTACAATAGGGTCTATTGTTGTGGCATTTTCATTTTTTAGTAGCTTGTGTTTTTCATTTTAAAAAAAGTTGCTGTTTTTTGTGTGCTACTGCATATTATATTTATGCAGGTTTAAGTTTGTGTGAATGAGCTGGTTGCTGTAGGTTGCTATTGGTTGGTTATTTGATAGGCTGTGCTACATGTGGGGGCGGATTGTAGCATCTGTTAAGTATAGTGGCTACATTTGTCGGTTCGGTTGCTGGAGTTCAGTACTGCTTAAGTTTTTGTACCTTTATACAGTTTGCCAGAAGGTTTTTGTTTTGTGTATTAAGTTTTGTGTAGGTTTGAAAAAGAAAAAAAAAAAGGCTTTTGGCATTTTCCGGCAGGTGGGTGGCATTATGAGAGTGGAGAAGAGTTTACGAAGCCATTGCAAAAGATATCAGACTGTGATTTAGAACTTGTCGGCTTCATCAGCTTACTGTTTGAAAGATAATGGTATTTTTGAGCTAACAGATGCAACCGATGGATTTGCAGCATCGAATGATGGCAGGGATCTTGGTGTGTACTTTCTCTGTGAAGACAGACCTTGGACTATGTAAAAAGTTTGGAATGCGTGAGTGGGAAGCTGACGTATGCACTGTGAGAATAAATGACAAGATGATGTAGCGAGTATGTGTATAAATGTAAGATTTTACATTTATATACATTGTGCATATGTCATCAGGCCATTTATTCTACTGGGGTGAAAAATACATCATTTTATCACACCAAATATCAGTCCACCCCTATTGTATAAACAGCACTACGCTACTTTATATTAACAGAGAAGTGGGAGGAGGAAATTGAGCAGGCCATAGGCCAAGTTTAGTGGGAGAGGAGTTGATATCATGCTCTTAGCTGAAAAAAATGCATCACAAGGAAATGGCTCACTGACCAGAGATCTGAGATGAGTCACTGGAGGGATACACTGATCACCCTATACAAGATGGAAAGAATTACATATGATCTTAATGAGAGGACCAAGGTCTACACATTCAGATGGAACACTGGGTGTTATATGTCATGCAGCATGACACACATTTTGTCCCATAGGCTGGCTGGGTGGCATGGAGGGCTGAGGCATTGATGATGCCTTACCTCCTGCCATGCCTGTGACCCATGTTTGCAGTGCGAGTGGGTCGCCGGGGGTCGGTTGTGAGGAAGAGGATCAAGCATCCGGTGGACAGCTCTCCTCTCCCTGGAAGGGGTGGGATCGGTGACTGGTGTTTGCCTGATACCTAGCGATGGCTGGGTGTAGGCATGCTGGTCCCATACATTGGGCAGTGGAGCAGACGCTCAGCGTGCAGCATGTAGAAGCATGCGATGCTAAGCCATTGGTATCATTGCATGCTACCACAGCCATGCTTGGGGCTGGGAAGGGGGAGAACCACTTATGAAAAATACCCACCACTACCACCAAAGAAGGAACCCCAGGTGGGGAACCGGATCAGCGGGTACGCCTGCTATGAAACCCCAGGCAGTGGGGGTACAAAAACAAATTTTTGTCCCACAGTAGGGTGATCGCTATGAGGGGTGGGGGACTTGTTGAGGGGGTGATGAAGAGCATGGAGGATCCCTGAAGGATGGCCACCATGCAAAAGAACAGATGGCCCTCCTCTCTCTCTCCCTCTCACCTTACTCCCATGTTCTAATTAGCACCTAGTAGATACCATGCAAGAACTTTGAGCTGCTCCCACCGCCAAAGCTGGGTCGGGGGTGGGAGGACCCTATGAGTCTTTATACCATGGTTTATCATGCTATATGTCAAGGTGGGAAGCCACCTAGGGACTAGTGATCACTGTATGGTGTGGTTCTATATAACGACAGCTGCAGAATCTAACCACATATGGGTGAGGGTGCTGGACTTCAGGAGAGCAGATTTTATAAAGATGGATGAATGCCTCAGGAATGACATGACGGGGGGATGACCTGGAGGGGGGAGGAGGAACAGTGGGCCAAGCTAAAAGGGGGCAGAGTGAAGGCAACAAACTTCTGCATCAAGCAAGTGAGCAAAAGTAAGAGGATAAAGAGACCTCTATGGTTCTCAAAAGAAGTGGCTGAAAAGGTAAAGGCTAAAAGGGCAGCATTCAGAAGGTACAAGGAGATGCAGAGGGAGCAGAATAGGGAGGTGTATCGGGGAAACAGAGGGAAGCAAGGAGAGCAGTAAGGAGCACAAAGGTGCAAACTGCAGAGAAAACAGCCCAGACGGTATCAAAAAGGGCCGAGACAATTTTTTAGGCATGCAAGCGAAAAGATGAAGGCCCATGAAGAGACTGTAATGCTAAAAAGGGAAGGGGGAACTGTACAGAGGGGGGCCAGGAAAAGGCAGACATCTTGAAAAACAGGTTACTCACCTGTAGCAGTAGTTCTAGGAGTGGTATATCTTGTTCATTTTATTTATTTATTTAGGGATTCGGATCATACCTTTGAGCTCAGAGCTCTTTTACAAAGGTTCCATGTCAAACAGTGACAATGACAGCAATAACAAACAGTTTACATACAATACTCGAATAGTAGGTAGCTAGTATACAATAAGGTTACAATGTCATTCATAGTACCAATGGTGATAGTACAGCGTCAAGAGCATTCAGCTAGGGTAAAGGACAGTGTTTATATGTAGCGAAGGAGATAAAGAGGTGTGACACCTAGTGTGAGAGTCCAAAGAGGAGTCAAGGTGAGGGGGAGGGGAGACTGAAGGGGGGGGAGAGTGAGTGGCCAAAAGAAGTGGCATTGTCTAGGAGGTTGGGAGGTAGTGGCAGTAGGTTGGTTTTAAGGTTGATCCAGTGGGAGAAAAGGCACAGGGGGGAGAGGAAGACAAAGGGATAGGGCAAGAGGGAAGAGTGGGGGTTAAAGGAAAGGGAAGGAGAATGTGGATGAGTGGGCATTATGGGTGTTAGAGTCCTAGTGGCAGTCACAAACTGTCCTAGTAAGAAGGTGCTGCCTTAGGCCATTTTTGAATTGCGAGATGCATTGGGAGTTTAGAATGTGCACTAGGATTTCATTGAGCCATTGGGGAGCCCTATAGCTGAAAGCACGCTGTCCCTGCACAGTTCAACGGAAAGGTGTTGATAGGGCCCCCCTCATCCTGCTTCTGGTGGTATAGCTGGTAGCACTTGGTGTTAGGATGCTAGAAATGCATGGGGCGGTTTTACCCATTAGTGCTTTTTTTCCAAGGAGACATGTTTGGAATATAATCCTGTTCTTTAGTGGCAGCCAATTGTTCTCCTCGTATAAGGAGCAGGTGTGGGTATTTCGATCTGCAGCCATTGTGAGCCTACATGCCTTGTTGAGGGCAATGTGAATCCTTTTTAGTGCAGTGTCTGTTGCCACGCCGTAGACCACCAATCCATAGTCGATGGTAGAAAGGATGGAGCTGGAGACTGAGAGACGGAGGGCCTCTGGAGTGAGATACTTTTTATGCCTATATAGTACACCCAGCTTGGTGTTCACTGCCTTTACCACTGTGTCGATGTGTTGGGTGAAGGTGAGGCAGTCATCAACGGTGACCCTCCAGGTATTTGAAGGTCTGAACTTGTTCCAGCGGCTCACTGACTTTATTGGAGATGGTGAAGGAAGGGAGCTTCTTTTTGTGCTGTGGGCTGGCTGTGAGCATCACCTTGGTTTTTTTGTAGTTTAATAGAAGTTTATGGCTACAGAACCAGTCTTCCAGCTTGTAGAAGGATGCCTGCAGCTTGGAGTGGAGGGCGACTATTGATGAACTGCTGGTGAGAAGCACAGCGTCATCTGCATAAAGTATCAGTTTAGTGTCACAGGCTTCAGGAAGATTATTTAGGAAGAGGCTGAATAGTAAGGGCCCCAGTATTGACCCCTGTGTGACCCCTAAAGATACATCATTGGAGCTAGATACTGTGTGCCCAATTTTTACACGTTGGCTTCTGTGTGTTAGGTAGTCCTTGAACCAGCAGACAGCATTGGTTGCAACCCCCAGGTTCTGTAGTTGAGTCAGGAGGAGAGAGTGATTGACAGTGTCAAGGCTTTGGTGAGGTCTATGAAGACTGACCCCACCAGCTTTCCTTCGTCTAGTGCCTTGTGCGAGTAGTCTGTGTAGTCCAGCAAAGCTGTGGAGGTACTATGATTCTGCCTGAAGCCATGTTGGTTGGGACATAACAGGTTGTATTTGTTGAGGTAATCTGTGAGTTGGGCGGCCACAATCTTTTCCAGGGCTTTAGATAAGGGAGAGAGGATGGATATTGGCCTGTAATTAGCAGTGCATGTCATATCACTGTTCTTGTGCACCAGCGTCACAAGAGCCTGTTTCCAGATCCCAGGGAACTGTGCAAGAGCCAGCGATTTGTTAAATAGTTTTGTAACTGGCACGATGATGACATCCAGTGTTAGGGATAGGAGTTTCATATCAATTCCATCACTCCCCATTCTGGTCTTGCCTAGTATTTTTTTTATGTGTTTGTAAGCCTCCTTCACTGACACTTTTTTGAAGTAGAAGACAGGGATTGAGCCCCCTTGAGGCATGCAGTTGGTTTGTTCCCCTGCAGGGTGCAGGTAGTCGGGGCGTAGCACTCCAGTCAGGTCAGTAAACACTGTGTTGAGAGAATCCACGATGTGCCGAGGGTCAGTAATCGTGACGTTGTTAATGTTGAGCGAGTGGGGAATCTTCTTCTCATCCTTCCCAAGAAGGTTCTTGATGTTCTCCCAAAAACTCTTCCCATTGCCACAAGTTTTATTAAGCTGCCCCTTGTGGAAGTTGGCCTTTGCTTGGTGGATAAGGTTGGTACAGTGGTTTCTTGCAGCTCTATAGCATTGGAAGTTGTGTTTCCTGTGAGAGGACCTTGCTTTTTCCCAGAGGTTGTCCCTTTCCTTCATCTGGGCGAGGAGATCGATCCCCTGTGATCCAACCATTAACTTAACCCCGAATTTTTATTTTCCTCAGTGGTGCAAAGATATCACAAATCTTGTTGAAGCCCTCTATAAAGAAACTTAGGGCCTGGTCAATATTAGGCGCATGATCGATGGGGGACCAGTCATACTGGGAGAGGGCAGAGGAGAGAGCCCCAAGCTTGCCCTTCCCCAAGACACTACTATTAATTATGATAGGCGGGGGCTTGCTCAATTTGTTTGACCATGTGAAAGTGATTGGGGAGTGATCACTTAAGGTGTCAGACAGGACCTTAAGTTCAGAGATCCGAGAAGGGTAACTCGAGAGGAGCCAATCGAGGAGGGTGTCTTTTCCTATTTTGTGGTTCCGCATTGTTGGGCTGTCTACAAGTTGGGTCAGATTGGAAGTAGCGACCATGTCCTTGAAAGGCGTGGATTCCCTGCCCTCCCAGTTGATGTTAAAGTCACCTGTTATGAGAAACTCTGTGCCCTGAGAAAGGGTAGCAATTGTATCCAGTATTTTTGGGAGGCCATCCCTAGCTTTAGTGGGTGGAAGATAAACTGAGGCTAAGATTAGAGGTTTGCCGTGCCGTCCGACCTGTGCTTTTATTGCTAGTAGTTCATGATCATCCTCGACCCTGGTAACAGGGAGGACCGAGCAGCATAGGTAATCCCTGGTATAGATAAGGACTCCTCCGCCTTTCTTGCCACACCTGTCTTTCCTGAATGTTTGATATCCCGGGAGCATCATTTCATTGTCTTTTATCTTGCTTGACAGCCAGGTCTCTGTCAGACAGAGAATGTTAGGTACATGGTGGGACATCCATGCTTGGAGTAGGTCAAACTTTGCTGTGAGGCTGCAGATGTTCAGTGCAGCTACTTTCAGGCCTTTACTCGTGGTTCCCCCTGCGTTTGATACTGGTGGTGGGCCAGGACTGGCATGGACATTACCTGATAGAAGAAGAAGCATGAATATTATTTTCCTGGCTGAGAGGTTTATGCAAATGGTGCAGTGTATCTTGCGCCTCCTGCTCTTGCAATGTGGGATGTGAGCGTTCACCAGGGTGATCTTTATGGGCATGAAAATGGTAATGTTGATAACCGTGGCAGGTGTCAGGGGCGCTGGGCTAGCAAGTGTTGGAAAGCTGGAGCTCCCTCGGCACAGTTATTAGCATGTCCTTTCCCTTTAAGAATCTTGCTGGAAGGTCTTGAAGCTGGCTCCTCCCACCCACCCAGGTGGTATAACCCTTGGCTCCGCCCCATGACACCAGATCTTTGCCCGCTGGAAGTTCAGGTTGTGCATCTAAGCCAGGGAGGTCGGGTGGGTTCGTGTGGATGAACAACATATACCACTCCTAGAACTACTGTTACAGGTAAGTAACCTGTTTTTCTAGGATTGTGGATATGTTTTTATAGCCACACTTATTGGCAGACTCCTAGCAGTTCTCCGGGAGCAGGGAGGCAAGGCGCACACCCCTCTGAAATACTTACTTGGGGAACAGAGATTGGAGAACTGAGGCCCCAAAATCAGCATCCTGGCATGACTCAAGGTCGATGTGGTAATGGGTGATGAAGGCATTTGCTGACTTCCAGGTAGCAGCCCTGCAGATTTCCTGGATAGGGATGTCTCTGGAAGCAGCCACTGATGCAGCAGTATGGCGGGTGGAATGAGCTCTTATCGAACACATGAACATACAAAGAAGCCAGCAGAAGAAGGCCATTTGGGCTAGCAAGTCTGCTCGTATTGCAGGGTCCACTGCTTGAGCTAATGTCCTTTCCCTTCCTTCCCACTCCTCCCATCCTCCCTACCCATGATTCTTACCTTCCCCCTATGCCTATCCCATCCTCTCTTAAAGCCGCCCACCATATTCATCGAGATGACCCCTTCTGGCAGCGCATTCCTAGTGTCCACCACCCTCTCTGTGAAGAAGTGCTTCCTGGCCTCCCTCCTAAACCTTCCACCCTCCAGCTTAAGACTGTGCCCCTTTGTGATATGGTTGCCACTCAGCTTAAAGAGATTCTCCTTATCAACTTTATTTATCCCTTTCAAGTACTTGAATGTCCCAATCATGTCCTCTCTCTCTCTCCTGTCTTCCAGGGAGTACATGTTCAGTGCCCTCAACCTCACCTCGTATGCCTTGCCCTGCTGACTGGCTATCATCTTTGTAGCCCTCCTCTGTACCTTCTCCAGCAGGTTAATGTCCTTTTTGAGGTGTGGGCACCAGTACTGCACTCCACACTCTGAATCTTGGCCTTACTAGTGACCTGTACAAGGGCAGTATAACCTCCTCTCTCCTACTACTGATCCCCCTAGCAATGCATCCCAGCATCTTGTTTGCCTTTGCTGCTGCTTTCTTGCACTGCCTAGAGTGCTTCAGGTCACTAGTGATCATCACTCCCAGGTCCTTCTCCTCCTCTGATGCAGATACTTGGACTCCACCTAGGTAATACTCTGTCCCTCTGGGAGGCTCCTTGCCCGCCAACCTGTAGCAGAGATCAATGCAGGATGTAATCCATCTGCCAATCATCCGCTTTGCTGCAGGTCTGCCAGGTGTGGTTTCAGTGTAGGTGACAAATAGCTTGTGAACCTCTCCTCGAACTTCAGCCATCCGCTCCTTATAGTAAGACAGCGCTCGTCTCAGGTCCAAAGTATGGAGCCTGTTCTCAGCCTCCAGGGTGTAACTGGGGTAGTACACTGGCAGAGTCAACACCTGGTTAAGGTGAGACTCCGATATCACCTTTGGAAGGAATTTCAGGTGGGGGCACAGGACAACCTTGTCCCTGTGGAAGACCAGGTAAGGAGACTCCACCAAGAGCACCTGGAGTTCCCCAGTCCTTCTGGCTGACGTGATAGCCACTAGGAAGGCGGTCTTCCATGACAAATGTGACATCTCACACCTGTGCATTGGTTTGAATGGCTTGCCCATGAGCTTTGCCAATACCAGCAGTAGATCCCACGGAGGTGGAGGTGCATGCACTGAAGAGGATATGTGGTCGAGGCCTTGAAAGAAATGCCAGACCACCTTCTCCTGTGCCATCGTCTGCTGACCAGCCTCCACCTGGTAGGCAGAGATGGCTGCCAGGTGCACCTTAAGAGTTGAAGACCCCCTTTGGACAGAGAACAAAGGTAGTCTAGGATGCTAGCCACTGGACAGGACAAAGGGTCTAGGCCCTTACCCTGACACCAAATGGAAAACCTTTTCTATTTGAAGGCATAGCACCTCCTGGTCGACTCCTTTCTGGATACGTCCACAACTGTGAGTACATCCTCAGAGAGCCCCCGAGCCTGGAACTCTAGCCGCTCAGGAACCAGGCTGTCAGCTGCAGAGACTGAAGGTCCGAATGGAATACCTTCCCCTGATTGACAGATAACAGGTTCAGGCATACTGGAAGATGCTGCAGAGGCCTGGAGCCGAGGCTGAGGAGATCTGGCTATCAGGATCACCTGTGCCTTGCCTCTCCTGACCTTGAGGATCACCTTGTGAATCAAGGGAAGGCACAGAAGAGGCCTGGGATCCACAGCCTCGAGAAGACATCCCCCTGCAGTGAGCCCTGATGAGGGGGGCGGGTATGAAATGGCCTCAGCTTGGTGTTCTCTCTGGAGGTGAACAGATCCACCTGAGGTTTGCCCCAGTGGGAGAACAGGCTGTGTACTACCTCTGGATGGAGAGACCACTCGTGGGATGTCTCGCCTATGCGGCTGAGAACATCCGCCAGTTGATTTGAGGCTCCTGCCACATGGATGGCTAGGAGATCTGCCTCCAGTTGGCTCACGAGGGTCCAGATGTGGAGCTCTTCCCTGCACAGAAGCTGGGAGTGCATGCCACCCTGTTTGTTGAGGTAGTACATGGTCATGGTTTTGTCCATCTGGACTTGCACCACTTGACCCCAAAGAAGTGGAGCGAATGCTGACAGTGCCAGTCTAACTATTCTGAGCTCCAGTAGGTTGATATGATATCGGGATTCCTCGGGGGTCCAGAACCCGTGGGGTCTGTGGTTCCCCATGTGGGCTCCTCAGCCCATGAGAGAAGCATCGGTCATAAATATGACCATCGGCTCGGGACAGACAAATGGGATCCCTTCCTACAAGTGATCCAGGATGGTCCACCATTGGAGAGCATCCCACAACTTCTGGGTTACAGAGACCAGCTGGTCGAAGTGACCGTGACACTGGGTCCACTGGCTGACCAGCTCCCATTGAAGGGGGCGCATATATGCCACCGGGCCCATCAGACCATGGTGGTGCAGCCCACCATGTACCCCAGAAGGCACAGAAAGTCCCGGGCAGGGTGCAAATGCCCAACCAGAAATGACTGGGCAAAGGAGGAGAGAACCTCCACCCTGTCCCTCTGGCTTGGCAGGAGTCGAGCTCTGCCCTGATGAAACATATTACCTGTGAAGGTACGAGTTCTGACTTGGCCTTGTTGATAAGGAGACCAAGGTCGGTGCAGGTCTAGAGGGCCAGGTCCCTGGACATCTCCACCTCTTGCTTGGTGGAACCCACCAAGAGCCAGTCGTCGAGATATAGGTACACCCTGACCCCTCGAAGCTGAAGATGGGCCGCCACCACAGCAATGCTTTTGGTGAGGACCTGTGGGGCTGATGACAGACCAAACGGCATGGCTCACAACTCGAAAATGGCTCCTTCCACTCGGAAGCAAAGGAACCTTTGGTGAGATGGATGGATCGGGACGTGAAAAAACACATCCCAAATATCCAGGGAGCAAAACCACATGTTCTGCTTGAGAGATGGTATGATCTGAGACAGAGTTACCATCCTGAAGGCGCGTGACTTGAGGAACTGGTTCAGGTCATGCAGATCTAGAATGGGGCACAGCACCCCGTCTGCTTCGGAACCAGGAAGTACCTGGATATGAACCCTGGGTTGACCGGTGGATCCGTGACTCTGACCACCACCTCCTCGCGGAGGAGTTGGGCAATGTCTCGGAGCCAACTGAGTGTGTATGGACACCATATCCTCCCATGGGGCTTGGCTTGGAAAGTACTGCTCAAATTCCAGAGGCAGTCCCTGACCCACCACTTCTAGAACTCACCTGTCCATGGTAACAGCGGACCAAGCGAAAAGGAAGTGACGGAGTCAGCCCCCACGGGAGGACCCAAAGTTTGCTTGACAGGTATGAGGGTGGCCACCCCCATCCCGTCACTGAGCAGGTTTGAAGGAAGAGGGTCCAGACTGGGGACTGCCTGAACCCCATCCTCCAGGCTTATGGGCCGCCGGAGGCCCAGACTTGGGCCAAGAGCACCAAGACTGTGCCTGCTGTTGCTTCCCCCCCTTTAAAGTGGGGCTGCTTGGCCACAGAGGCAGAGTGCTGAAATGGCTTTTTCTTATGTTTTTTGGAACCCTGGGACTCCTTTTGTGCAAAACTGACACATTGGACTTCTCAATGCGTTGGAGGTGACCGTCCACACCTGAGACGAAGAAATCAGTACCCAGGAAAGGGACGTCTGTTAGCTTGTGTTGAGTTATCCGCCATGAAGGTGGAGACACTCAACCAAACTCTGTGGCGCATGGCAACCGTGGCTGCCACTGAATGGGCGCATGAATCCCCGAGGTCCAGAGCCGTCTGAAGTTGCAGCTTCGCATCAAACCGACCCTGGTCCCTGAACTGGCTTGACCGTGGTCTGGAGGTCTGTGCGGAGATGAGGAAGGACCTCATCAAGGGAGCCCAGGAGGGTGTGAGAGAAATGCGCCATGATGACGGCAGAGATTACTTGACGGAGGTCCAGTGTAGAAGCAGCATAGACTTTGCAGGCAGAGTGGTCCAGTTTTTTGGATTCCTTGTCCGGATGTCTATCAATATCTGTGGAGCTGCCCGAGCATCTGAACACAGATTCGGTCACCAGACTCTCAGCAGAGGGATACTCTGTGAACCCTGAAAGGGACCCAATGGGCACTGCATATTTCTGGGCCATCTGGGCAGAAGGCATAGGGCAGGAGGCAGGATGCTGCCATAGCTCCAAAGCCAGACTGACAATGGCCTTGGCCACGGGAAAGGCTTCCATTGGTGAATCCCCCCAATTGAGGATATCTGTGAGGGAGTATTGGGCCCATTTTTTGAATGGGTTCGAGAGGCATCTCTGCATTCGGAGATAAGGCAGAGGATGCCCATAAAGGAAGAGGGGCCTTCCTCTGTTGAGAGACTCCCAACCAATTCCTCATCCAAGGGACAGGAATGACGGTCCGAGTCGTCGGACTCTGAGGAGTCCGGATAAATCAGCTGGCCAGCTGTGTCACCCTCCACCCGTCTGGGATGGTCAGAAGTGGGGGTAACAGAAAGCTAATGTGGGAGGCCTGAACAGGCCGAGACTCTTTGGTAGGCACCCCCATGGGGGACTGCTTGGGTGGCGGCTCCACCAAGATCAGTGGAGAGGTTGATTTTGGCTGACCATTTTGACCGGATCCGTGGGAGAAGGAATGGTGTGTGCTGGCTCTGGAGGAGTCTGCTTCGGCCTGGGAGGCGAAAGCCAAGTAATGGCCGGTGTGGAAGCCAGGACCGACTTTTGACCAGACAAAATCAGCTGTTGCTACACTAGATCTTCATAATGTTGGAGTTTCCGACGAAGCCTCTCCTCATCCGAGGAGGACGATGAAGAAGAATGTCAGCGACGCCTCTTTTCAGAGTGCTTCTGCGCCTTCTTTGGCCTGTCAGTCGAAGGGGTCCAAGACCGAGACCTCAACCGTCGGGGTTGACTGGAAGGCACCGGGGAGACTGGTGGTACTTCCTGGTCAGGGACCGGTTCTCCGATGTGTTTCCCAGCAGGCTGGGTCTCCTCATTGGGGAGAGGCAGAACCGGGGTCCTGAAGAAAGAGCTGTTGGCCTTGCCGGGTGACAACAGGTCGACTGGGTCGAGAACGATCTGATCCGGGTCATCGTCCAGTGTCTGGGCCGGCTGGCCTGACGGTGGGACTGTGGAACCAGCGGCTGAGGCCGCAACCTCGACCGAAATCAAGACAGGCGATTCCTGGGACTGAGATCTCTCATGATCCCAGGAACATCATCGGTGAGACGAAGATTCTCTCGGTTCAATGTCCTTTTTACGTGACCGAGAGACATGCATGCTCGAAGGCTCCTCACCCTTGGTCAGAAGGGATTGGCACATCTCCTGAAAGGATCCAGAGAAAGTGGAGCCCAAGTTGAACGGCACGAAAAAGGATTTAGAAGAATGATCCGCAGCCCGAGCTGCCTCTTACTCAAAGGCCTTCATCTGTTCAACGGACCCCGCAGCCGTGGAGACCACCCATTGGGCCTCCTTAGATTTGACTGGCGGATTCTGTTTCTCCGGTCTGCCCAATTTCAGTCGTGCAAGACGATCATCTAAGGAGTTTGGGTGGAATGCGTGACACATTTCACAGGCCTGGGTGTCATGGCCAACACCCAGACAATACATGCACATGGTACGCGGGTTTGTGCAAGACATCTTTTGCCCGCATGGGCAGTGGCAGAAACCTGGAGAAGATTTATCTTCCATAGTGGTCGAGATCGTGAAGTGATCGTCTTTAACTCTGATGAGTTTCATTTTAAGCAAATCCAAAGATCTGGCATCATGGGGCGGAGCCAAGGGTTATACCACCCAGGTGGATGGGAGGAGCCAGCTTCCAGACCTTCCGGCAAGATTCTTAAAGGGAAAGGACATGCCAATAAGTGTGGACAGAACAACATATCCACCATCCTAGAACAAATACTTCTGCTCAGTGTTAATAGAGGAAGGGGGAGGAGAGGGACTGCACAAAGCAACAGGAGTTTTGAAGGGGGGTGGACACTGTCACAAATCCACTTCGGGGGTCAGACCCTATGCTCCCACAGTGCCCAACCTTGAAGTGCAATTCGTGATAAGGGGACAAACAGGGACAACCACCTGTTTGTTTTGGGTCCAAGCAAACTACCAGTCTCGAGTCCTGGGGTCAAGTATGAACCCTTTTTAGCTAGCACACCCAGGTAACAGGTCCAAATATCAAACTCTGTTCGGGGAAGGCAGCGCAATACTTCACCCAGCAGGCATACAATCAACCTGGTTCACAACCCCCTGCCGACTCAATTGAGATGCTAGTATTTTCTTACTTTGCTGGATTTTTACACAGATCCTTGTTAGCATGAAACATGGACTTTGACTGCAGATAAGGACCACTTGGCCCACGTAGTCTGCCCATTTCCCTACCTTGAGGATAAGCTGCAGATTCTATTTAACCAACAGCCTATTTCTTCCTACCCCCCACAAAAATTGCCTTATGTCTGTCGCTGCATTCTTGAATTCTCCCACAGTTTTAGACCCCACAACCTCCTCAGGAAGGCTGTTCCATGCGTCCACTACCCTCTCTGTGAAAAAATGCTTCCTCACATTGCCCCTGAGCCGTCCCCCCTCTATCTTCAAATTGTGTCCCCTTGTTCTTGCACATCTCTTTTTCTGAAAGATGCTACCCTCTTGGACTTTGTTGATTCCCTGAGGACTTAAATGTTTCTATCATGTCCCCCCCTCTCCCTCCTTTCCTCAAGAGTATACATATTATGCTCCTTTAGTTTCTCCTCGTAAGGCTTCTCTTGCAGACCCTGCACCATTTTAGTTGCCCTCCTCTGAACTGCCTCCATCCTGTCTATGTCTTTGCAGAGATGGGGTCTCCAGAACTGGACGCAGTACTCCAGATGGGGTCTCACCAACTGCCTGTACAGGGGGATAACAACATCCTGTTTTCTGCTGGTGATACCTCTCCCTATACATCCCAGTATCCCCAGCCCTCCCTACCGCCTTCTCACATTGCTTGCCAACCTTAAGGTCATCTGATATGATTACCCCCAGGTCCCTTTCCATTTTTGTTGTTGTTACTACTCCATTGTGTAATCTTCCCTTGGGTTTTTGTTTCCCAGGTGCATTACTTTGCACTTCTTTGCATTGAATCCAAGCTGCCATACTTCTGACCATTCCTCCAACCTTGCCAAGTCCCTTCTCATCCTTTTCACTCCTCCTTGTGTAGCAACCCTGTTGCAGATCTTTGTGTCATCTGCAAAGAGGCATACTTTTCCTTCCAGTCCCTCTGCAATGTCACTTATAAAGACATTAAAAAGGACTGGATCCAGTACTGAACACTGCGGTACCCCACTAGTACCCCTCTTTCTTCAGAGTGGACTCCATATACAATTACTTTCTGTGTCTTGTTGTTCAGCCAATGTTTTACCCGGTCTACCACCCTGGGACCCACTCCCAGGCTGGTTAATTTAACTACTAATCTTTTGTGTGGGACTATGTCAAATGCCCTGCTAAAGTCTAGGTAGACCATGTCCACAGCCCCTCCCTGGTCTACTACTTTGGTCACCCAGTCAAAGAAATCAATTAGATTCGTCTGACATGACCTTCCCGCTGTGAACCCATGTTGCCTTGGGTCCTAGCCCCACTGGCCTCTAGGTACTCAACAATTCTTTCCTTCAGAAGTGATTCCATCACTTTCCCTACCACAGAGGTCAAACTGACAGGTTTGTGGTTTCCTGCCTCTGTCTTGGTCCCACTTTTGTGAAGGGGAATCACATCCACCTTTTTCCAGTCCTCAGGTACCACACCATCCTCCCATGATTTGTTAAAAAGGGTAGTCAGTGGTGTCACTAGTTCTCTGCTTAATTCTTTTAGAATTCTGGGGTGAATTCCATCTGGCCCCATTGCTTTGTCCACCTTCAGTTTTAGCATGGCTGCATATGGTGACACACTAAGTAACTTAACAGTCATGTCAGAATTATCAGTACTGTTCCCCCATTAATTTTATTCATTTATTCATTACAAATCAGGTTTACAACCTTTGAGTCAAAGACTCGTTTACAAAGGCACTTTGTCGCAGGGGGGCAGACATTAAGACAGTTATTACAGTGTAGATTCAAACAGAGGACAACATTACAGGTGCAGTAAAAGGAACATTTAACATAGACACACTTAGGTTACATAATGTAGTAGTTTGTATGTTACTTAGGTTACATAATGTTACAAAATTGTGAGTTACACTCATGGATATAGTAGGTCCTCAGAGAAGACAGCGAGTTACATCCCTGTTTGGACCCAGTAGGGAAGGAGTGGGTCTGGGGGTGGGAGAAACTGTCCAGTGGACGTTGTCGAGCCAGGGGGCAAGGCGGGCAGGTACCACAGGGGATTAGTTGCACCTATAACAGCAGGTATTAAAGATATGGTTCCAAAGAGCTGTTTTGAAGGAGCCAATTTTTGGCAAGTTAGAGATGCAGCTAGGGAGGGAGCTGAACCAGGTGGGGGGCTTGTTAGAGGAAGGATCTCCAGGCAAGAGAGGTCTTGGTTCTGGGCACCTTGAAAGTGGCCTTAGCAGAGCTACGGGTGGTGACGGACGATGATGAAGATCCGGGGAGAGTCCTAGCAGTGATTTCTTAGCGAGAAGGCAGGTCTGATAGAGCAGTCGCTCCTCAAAGTTGAGCAGATTGGTGGTAGTATAGAGAAGGCAGGTGTGAGTTCGGCTGGGGGCAGCGGTCAGGAGCCCACAGGCCTTATTGATGGAGAGTTGGATTTTGGAGAGGGCAGTGTTGTCAGCTGCGGCGTAGATGGGCAAGCCATAGTCCACGAGGGACAAGACGGAGGAGGTGATGGCCACCCTGAGGGCAACCTGAGGCAGGCAGTCCCTGTGTCAGTATAGCAGGCCAATCCGAGAGTTAATGACAGCTGACAGGGCATTAATGTGGGTGTGGAAGGAGAGGGCAGTATCGAACGTGATGCCTAGGTACTTGTATGTGGTCACTTGTTCTAGCGGGTGCAGAGTGCTGAGGATAATCAAGAGGAGGGTATTTTTAGCTTTATTTTGGTGGTAGGAGAAGAGCATTGATTTGGTTTTCTTTAGGTTAATGATCAGTCTGCAGTCGCCGAACCACCTTTTGGCTTGGCTGTAGGCTTGCTGGAGGGAATGGCTGGAGGCCATAAAGAAAGACAAATCTCCTGGGCCGGATGGCATTCATCTGAGAGTACTATGGGAATTGGTGGACATACTGGCTGCACCCCTGTCGGAGCTCTTCAACAGGTCACTTGAGACAGGGAGGGTACCTAGGGATTGGCAAGAGGCACATGTGGTGCCAATCCATAAAGGGGGGTCGAGGGAAGTACCAGGTAACTATAGACCCATCTGCTTGACCTCGGTGGTGGGAAAATTAATGGAGAGTATACTAAAGGAACGATTGGGGTGTACTTGGAGGAGGTGGAGGTCTGGATAGTTGGCAACATGGGTTTGTGCCAGGTAGATCATGTCAAACCAATCTTGTGGAGTTCTATGAATGGGTAACATCAGAACTGGACAGGGAAAGCCTTGGATGTATTATTCTTGGACTTCAGCAAGGCGTTTGACTCTGTCCCCACAATGGTCTGGTGGAGAAACTGATGGGGTTAGGAGTAGGCCCTTGATGGTCAGATGGATTGAAAACTGGCTAGCTGGGCGCACCCAGAGTAGTGGTCTGTGGGAGCTCTCGAACCCTAGAGAGGTTGGTAGTGGGGTACCCTGGGGCTCAGAGTCGAGGTCCAATCCAGTTTAATGCATACATATCGGACATCAGGGAGGGTATAGGGTGTGAAATGAGTCTCTTCGCGGATGACTCCAAGATGGGAGCAGTAGTTGAGGGAGAAGAGGGGAGGTTGGCCCTGCAAGGGGACCTGGACACCCTGGAAAGCTGAGCTCACACATGGAAATTAAATTTCAATATCACCAAGTGCAAGGTGTTGCATCTTGGTCAGGGAAACTCTAAACACAGGTACACCCTGGGAGGGGAGGTGCTGGAGGCCTCAATAGGGGAAAAAGACCTAGGGGTCATGGTGGATGCATGTATGAATAACTCTGAGCAGTGCAGGAGAGCGGCTAGCAAGGCAAACAGGATGTTGGGATGCATCGTAAGGGGGATCACCTCTAGGAGCGAATAAGTGATTCTGCCACTGTACAATGGACTGGTTAGACCACACCTTGAGTACTGTGTACAGTACTGGAGACCACACTTGAAGAGGGACATACAGCTCCTGGAGAGGGTACAGAGGAGGGCAACTAAGATGATACGAGGGCTAAGGGATTTGACGTGTGAGGACAGACTTGAGGAGCTCTGCCTGTTTTCATTGGAGGAGAGGAGAGACGGGGGACATGATTGAGGTCTTCAAGTACCTCAAGGGAATAAATAGGGTAAACATGGAGGGGATCTTTAGACTAAAGCAGGGAGGTATCACCAGAGGGCATGGTTTGAAGTTGGAAGGTGGAAGGGTGAGGGGGAAAAGAGGAGGAGGTTTTTCACTGAGAGGGTGGTGGACCCTTGGAATGCACTGCCTGGCGAGCTGGTTCAGAGATCCACAGTGAAGGGCTTCAAGAGAGGGTGGGACAGACACAGAAAGTGGATGTATCAGATGATGGCCTGTCCCAGGGGGGTGGGGATGGATGATAGGGGTTTCTGGAGCACAAGGGATGGGAGGGCATCGGCACCCAACTAAGGATCTAAGGTTTGAGCAGACTCGATAGACTGTAAGGCCTAATCTGCTGGCAAATAGTATGTTAGTATAATTGAAGGGAGGTGGGATTGGGAAGTGAGGCAATGAGGACTGCATCATCGGGGTAGAGGAGCATTTTACTGGTAACATGAGCTGGGGATGGTGTTGAGGTAGAGACTAAAAAGTATTGGACCCAAGATGGAGCCCTGAGGGACCCCGGAACGAACGGAAGAGTGCTGAAGAGGGAGCCACTGATCTTGACACACTGGGATCTAGCAGAGAGGTAACTAGAGAACCAGGAAATGGGACCGCCAGAGAAGCCAAGTTGGTGGAGAGAGTCGAGTAGAAGGGGATGACTGACAATGTGAAAGGTCTTGGAGAGGTCAATGAACACTGCTCCTGCAAAGCTGCCAGAGTCGAGAGCAGCATGCAGGTGTTGGGAGAATTCCAGGAGAGCCGTGGTTGTACTGTGTCCTGGGTGGAAACCATGCTGCTCTGGGCACATAATGTCGTACTTGGTTAGGTATTCAGAGAGCTGGATCAACACCACTTTTTCAAGGGCTTTAGAGAGTGGGGGGAGGATGGAGATGGGCTGGTGATTGTTGGGGGTGGACTGGTCCCCACTCTTATGTATGGGTGTGATTTCAATAGGTTTTCCAAGCACTTGGGAACTGATCCAGGCATAGAGACTGGTTTAGAAGGCCAGTCAGGGAGACTAGGACTTCGTCCAAGACCATACAGAGGATCCTGGAGTTGAGGCGGTCACTGCTGGGGTTATTGCTGCCTAAAGCTTTTACCAGGTGCGGCCTGGCTTCTTGGGGAGATAGGGTGCACAGGTAAAATGGTGGGCAATGCAGGACCAGAGGGAGAGAGGTGTGGATTGGGTCAAAGAAGCTGCTGGGGAGGACCGAGCTAAGTTCAGAGAAGGCAGTGTTAAGGCAATCGGCTATGAGTGGATCTGTGGTGGGGGTGCCACTGATGGAGAGCTAAGGTGGTGGGGAGGCAGGACTTCCCATTTAGCTCTCTCATATTATC
Source organism: Neoceratodus forsteri (assembly GCA_016271365.2). Classification (NCBI taxonomy): domain Eukaryota; kingdom Metazoa; phylum Chordata; order Ceratodontiformes; family Ceratodontidae; genus Neoceratodus; species Neoceratodus forsteri. The sequence goes on along the minus strand of CM057449.1, from coordinate 362,227,021 downwards.
CCAGAAGGTCCGGGCTGAACCCCAAGTGGAAGCGAGGGTGGTCTGGTAGTGCTCTGCCTTGGCCCGCCTAATGGCCCAAGTGCACTTATTGTGTTCTGCGTTGTAGGCCTGTCTATCAGATGCCTTTCCAGATTCTACAGCAATGTGCCAGAGATTATCTCTGTTTTTGAGTCTCTGGAGGAGGGGTGGGGTGATCCATGGGGCACTGCATTTTTTGGAGCGAATCCTGGTGAGGGGGTGAAAAGGTCACAAGCCTTAAAGAAGGCATTTGTGAAGTGGTCAAGAGCTGAGTCAATGTCAACGGCACGCTGGATAGGGGACCAGTCTAGCTGGGCTAGGTATTGTTTTAATTTTCTGAGGCCACCGGGGTGTAAACGGCAGTGTAGAGTGGCCTGGGACACTGGCTTCAGAGTGGAGGATGACCAAAGACAGAGGACTGGGGAGTGATCGCTAAGAGAGTCGGGGAGGACAGTGACATCCCGGATTTTGTAAGGCGGTTAGATATAACAACATCTAGGAGAGTGCTGGTGCCAATGTAGTGGTTGAATCTGGTGGGCTGGGTGACTAACTGGGACATATCCAGGGCAGCAAAGGAGTTCCTTATATGGGAGGCAGTGGAGGCAAGCCAGTTAACATTGAGATCACCTAGGATGACTTGCTCCACTTTGTGAGAAAGAGATGTGAGGTAGTCAATGAGGGACTGGACCGCTTGGTTTTGATTCCTAGGGGGTACACAGGAGATCGTGAGGAAGAGAGGGCCTTGGGCGGGGTCAGGTGCGGTTTTTAAGGCGAGGTCTTGGGCTCCATAATCAAGTTTAGGAGCTGGGAGTGCCTGGCCTATAAGGGAGTCCCATACGAGTAGTGCGCAACCACCACCGCATTTGCCTACACAGTCTTCCCTGTAGATGGTATATCTAGGGAGGGTGATAGCAGAGTCGGGGTGGATTTGGAGAGCCAAGTCTCTACCCATGCAATTCACACTCAAAATGAGAAAATGTCTCAGGCAGGTTTAAGGAAAAACATAGTTTACTAAGAATTAAAGATAGTAAATAAATACAGCACATAAAACAAAACATATATACATTAAGGTTACAATCAGAGAAAGAAATGGAAAATTTCAGATTAAAGGGCCTTGCAACTGATTAGCTAATTCTTAGTTTTCAGCTGGCAAAGGTTCACAGTTGAATTACCAGTCTTGGCAGAAGTGGTCTCTCGAGTCCAGGAACAAAGTATCCCTTAGAAGTGCAGAGCAAAAGATGTCAGTCCTTTCAGCCAGCTTCACCAATATCCAAGAGGCCAGAATGTCCCTCCCATCCTATGATGTTACTGGGCTGCTAGCATGAGGTCACACTCAGTTCTACATACTTAATTTGTAACATGCAGCAGCATAGGCAAAACAGGTCAGATTACTACTTGATTGGAATCTGCAAATACAGCAATATTTTTAATTGTAACAAGACAAGCTACCTTCTTCAGAGTATGGTTTTATGGCAGGCTACAATATCCCTTTGATCTTCCAGAGAAACATCCTGGAAACACTTCTCATATTAGGCTGAATTTTCACAGAGGTCTATCAGAAACGGCTTCCTTCTTGGTATGCCGTAAAATGTAATATTTTATGACCGGTTGCCTAAGTACAATGCAGTGGCTTTTTATAACCTGGTTTTATAACAGTCTCAGAAAGTTTAGCAGATAAGTTTTTCTACAAGCCAGCGTGCCCTTTAAGTCAGCAAGAGGGCAGAACATTTTTTTCTTTAAAAAAAATTCAATGTCCCATGATGCCTTGTGCTGACTGCCATGTTTCACAAGCAGAAATTCAAAAAGAAAACATATGTTCATAGCAAAAATATAATACAAATAATAACAGGCAGACAGCTATTCCCACACCCCTCCCTCCTAGACTGAATTTGGGGGAATCTATTCCTAGGCATGGGATGAGTTTCCCAAATTCAGTTCACTTCTCTAACTGGCGTGATAGACTGTCTGCATTTGCTGATCTGGCCCTGTGGGTAATGGTCACATTGTATCCCTGTAATGCAAGGCTCCATCTTAGAAGCCTACCATTTGTCTTACCCATTTGTGGCAGCCAAACCAGGGGGTTATGATCCATCTGTACCTCAAAGTGCCTCCCATATTGGTATGGCTCTAATTTCTTCAGTGCCGGGCACTTCTTCTCCACTGTAGAATAAGCCTGCTGCCTGGGAAGTAATTTCTTACTGAGGTACACTATTGCGTAATCTTTCCCTTGGCTAGAAGTCTGGCTAAGTACTGCCCCAATATTCAAGTCTGAGGCATCTGTCTGGACTACAAATGGCTTACTGTAGTCTGGACTGGCGAACACAGAAGCGCCGGACAGTGCCTCCTTTAGCCATGTAAAGGCTCGTTCACAGGCTTGGTCCCAGTTCACCCTTTTTGGCATTCTTTTTTTTAGTAGGCCAGATAGGGGAGCTGCCAGGGCACTGCAGTTTGGTATAAACTTTCTATAGTACCCTGCAGTCCCAAGAAAACTCCAGACCTGCTTCTGTGTTTCAGGTCTGGGCCACGCCTCTACTGCCTCAACCTTGGCTTGATTAGGACGGAGCTGTCCATGCCCTATTAGATGCCCTAGGTAAGCCACCTCTGCCATGGCCACCTGGCACTTTCAGCCTTGACAGTGAGCCCGGCCCTCTGTATCCTGCCCAACACTTCCTTAAGGTGGGACAGGTGTTCCTTTCAATTGGCACTGAAGATGGCAATATCATCCACGTATGCCACTGCGTACTCTTGAGTACAATGTAACACCTAGTTCACGAACCTTTGGAAGGTAGCAGGGGTGTTCTTCATTCCGAAAGGCATTACCTTGAACTCAAATAAACCTATCTGAGTGATGAAGACTGACCTCTCCCTAGCTCTGGCAGTTAACTCCACTGCCAATACCCTTTCGTCAGGTCAATGGTGGTAAGGTAGGTTGCCCCTCCGAACTTGTCCAGTAGTTCATCTGTCCATGGCATTGGGTGGGTGTCCGACTTTGTGACTGCGTTGAGCCCACGATAGTCCAAACAAAAATGAGTAGAACCATCCAGCTTGGGAACGAGGACTACGGGCGAGGCCCAGGGGCTGTGGGATTTCTGAATTACCCCATAATCCAGCATTTCCTCCACCTCCCTCCTAATGTCCTTTAGGATGCCCTCAGACACCTGGTATACTGTCTGCCATATGGGCGCTTTGTGTCCTAGTGTCTACATCATGCGTCGCTAAGGGGGTTAGTCCAGGCTTGGCATTAAACAAAGAGGCAAAGTCTGCTAAAACCTCCCTTACTTTCTGGGTCTGTTCTGGGGTCAATTGGGGCGACAGTTTGCCTCCACAGAGGACTCCCACTTGCTTTCCTCAAGCAAGTCCAGAAGGGGGTCTTCCTCGTCTGTCCCCTCCCCAGGACTACACACTACAAATACTATGTCAGCCCTATTTGCATATGGCTTCATCATGTTGACATAGTACATTCTATGGGTATGTCTCCTGTCAGGAAGTTCTACAATTTAGTTTATGTCATTCACCTGTCTGACTACTTTGCATGGTCCTGCCCACTTGGCCTGCAGCTCTTCCGTCCAGACCAGGATTAGGACCATGACTTCCTGATCCACACTTTATGAGCGAGCTCTGGCTCTGGAAGGAGGCATGCATGGGACAGTCATAAGGCAATTCTAGGGGGTGGGGGTAGGAAGAAGTAGGCTGCTGGTTAACTAGGATCTGCAGCTTATCCATCAGGTAGGGAAATGGGCAGACTGTGTGGGCCAAGCGGTCCTTATCTGCCGTCAAATTCTATGTTTCTACGGTCGTACCATACCTTTTGCTTCTGCTGGGTGGCTGCCAGGTTGCTCTGGGCTGTTCTCATGAGCTCCTTCAGCTTTTCCCTAAACTTAAGGACATAATCCACTATGAGAGTTCACTGGGTGGCATGTGTGCCTTCCCAGTCCTCCTGGATCAAGTCTAGGGGCCCACGCACCCTTCGTCCATATAAGAGCTCGAAGGGGGAGAACCCTGTTGACTCTTGGGGCACCTCCCTGTATGCAAACAACAGGTGGGGAAGGTATTTCTCCCAGTCCCTCCCATGCTGTTCAGGAAACGCTTGGAGCATCGATTTAAGGGTACCATTAAACCTTTCCACAAGCCCATTGGCCTACGGGTGATAAGGTGTCATGCGTCTCTGCACCACCCCACACTTCTCCCACAAACATTTCATCAGGTCTGACATGAAGGTACCCCCACAATCAGTGATAACCTCCTGCGGAAACCCGACACAGAAGATCCCTACCAAGGCATCTGCCACTTTGTCCTCAGTGAGGATAGGGTGACTGCCTCTGGGTATGGGGCGACATAATCTACCTCTGTCAGTATATACCTCTTCCCGGAGGAACTTGGGGTACTCAAAGGTCCCACAATATCCATTACTACCCTCTGGAATGTCTCCTCCACTAGGGGCAAGGGAATTAGGGCAGCTCTGCTTTTACTGCCTGCTTTCCCTATTTCTTGGCACCGGTGACAAGAACTGCAATATTCCTTCACCTGCTGGGTGAAGTTGGTCCAATACAAATTATGGGCCAATCACTGCATAGTGTGTGTGATTCCCAGATGTCCAGACATGAGGATATCATGAACAATCTTGAGCAACCGGTCACGGTACCCCTGGGGAATGACAAGCTGCCTGCCCATCACCCCTCCCTCTGTCCTTGTGTCCTGCATATACAACAGTCCATTGTCCCAATACACTCTACGTCTCATGTCACCTCTGTGTCTTGTCTGCACAAGCCCTCAGCTTCTCTAAACTAGGATCAGTCCTCTGAGCAGCTGCAAAATCCTCACATTTTCCCAAGGCATGGGAAATGTCACCTTCAGTCTCTAAACTGGGGTCCATAGCTCTAGCATCAGGGCATTTAGGGTCACTGCCATCCCTAACCATTTGACCATTAGTTACCCCTCCCTCCTCAGAGTAACTTTCTGTAGCTGTTTTGCAAACGGCTACATGGGAAAGTCCTACCCCCCTTTCACTATTCTCCAAGTCAGGAGACACAGGCTTGGGAACCAGCCTCCCACTGTTTTCCACAGGGGCTTCTATGGGGTCCAGGGAACTACAACTGGCCTTTGCCGTCTGAGTGCGGGTAACCGCACATACCACCCCCTTCTGGAGACTGTTCCCTATTATCACATCCAGGGTGAGATTGTAAGCAACTGCCACCTCTTGTACCCGCTCTCTTGTCTCACCCATCCAGGAGAACACTAGGAAGTGGCAGAGTTTCTCCTCCCCAGTGAATCCCCTTACTGTTACAAACTGATTAGGTATAAGCTGTTCAGGCTCAACCAAATCCCCTTTTACTAAAGTAAGAGATGCCTCCATGTCCCTTAACCCATGAGTCTGCACCCCATTCACAGTAACTGGGTGTATGTGCTCCCTCATGTTTACTGGCATACTTTCAAGGATACACAAAAAAAAAAAAACTCTTTCTCAGCACCATTTTGCCCACTCTGTGCCTTTTTAGGCCACTGTCTAGCAAGATGCCCAGGTTGTTTGCAAAACCAACAATCATCATTCCTTTTATTAGTCAAATCCTTTTTTCGTACCTTGGGGCTGCCTGCTTTCAGGGTAGGTAGTGAGGGTTTTAGCTGCCCTGACAGTGCGCTTTTTCCTTTTTGTGCTGCCACACCCGCCCCATTCCCTTTCAGAACAGGCCTGTTCCTGGCATAGCGGCAGCCTCCTGGCACTGTTTTAGATCTTGGTCCTCCAGTCAGGTTTTCAGCACTGCTGGGCAAGCCCAAAAGAATTGCTCCAAAAGTACCACATCCTCTATTTTCTCTATGGAGTCTGCTTTGACCCCCTCCCACCGTTTCAAAAACTGACGTTGCTTTGTGGCTAGTTCTTTGTAGCTCATGTCAGGGCTTCTCCTGAGCTTACGGAACTTAACTCTGTACGCTTCAGGTGTCAATTTATACTTTTTAAGCAATGTATCTTTAAGTTTTTCATAATTACTACTGTCCTGATTGTCCATTTGACCCAATGTGGCACAAGCTTTACCAGTAAGTAGTGGGGATAGCTGGAAGCTCCAGTACTCCCTGGGTATTTTAGCCTGAATGCAGACCTTTTCAAATAAATTCAAAAACGCATCCCTATCCTCCCCCTCTTTAAATCCTCCCACACCTCGGTGAACACCCGTACTGCCAACCGACAGGTGTGGTCCATCCTGAAGGTTAGAACCTCCTTAGCCCAAAGGTCATTCCCACATAGGGCCCCAGCCTGGTACAACGAATTCCCCTCCGATGTCTCCTCCATCAACAAATTAGGACCTTTCAAGTCAGCCCTCAAAGAGCACATTCTCGCTTCATGGTGCCACCAATGTACCAGCTAGTGCTGGGTCATCTATCTATCAATCATCTTACAGGACCACCCCGCCACTGAGGTCCTACCAACAGTGCTATCAAACATTACATATTAACAATGCCTCCTTTGGCTGCACTCACAAGATATCTGTCTAATTCTCTACTATCTGTAAATATCAAACCTGTTACTCCCTCCATCAGCAAACTTATTGTTCTCTTGAAAACTGTAAAATTCAGCTCTTGGCAACCCGTTCAATGTATAGCTGATCTTGATTCTGCAATATTGTATAACTGAAAAAACTGTAACCTTTAGCTGCCATTCTATATCCATATGTATTAAGTGTTTATGTTTGGTTTTTTCTGAAGTGGAGCCTTTGTAAATGAGTCCCTGACTCAAAGGTTGTAATCCTAAAATCTGTTAAATAAATAAAATAAATAAATTCAGCTAGTACTTTAGAATTTTTTTATACTTGTTTATTGAATTACTTGTCATGAATATAATTATCCATTATAACAGCCAGAAGTAACAGCTTAATAACAAATACATCCAAATTTACAATATTTTTAAAACGTACACAAAATGATAAAGCTTTAAATCTCAAGGTTCTTTAGTGCCTTTAACTGAAGAGACACCTTATAAGTAAAAAAGTAGAAAATCAAAAACAGGGAGATTACAGCTAACATGCAGTTGATTTCAATCGGTAAAGAGGGGAAGTAGGATAGAGGGAAGGGGGTCATTTTACCTTGTCCTTATACAATTCCCATCTAGTCCATCTATTTAAAAATAATTCCTTTCTATGATTTGTTGCAAAAGTTATACGTTCCATATTTAGAATCTGGGCTATAAAATCCGTCCAATCAGCTACCTCAGGCGGGGTCTGCTGGAGCCATTTTTGGTAACTGTCTTAAGGGCTGCTGTAATTAAGATTGTCCATAAATAATGAGCCTCCTTTCCCTTGATTTCTTTTGGGTGTAATCCCAGTATTAAATGTTCAGGGCCCACCCCCGTAGTTATTCCGAACAACTCCAAAAGACACTGTCTCACTTGATCCCAAAATCTCTCAATTACTGGACAGCTCCATAGAATGTGTGCTTGGTCAGCCTCCAAATGACCACAATGTCTCCAACAGACCGCACACGGAAGGGTGCCCATCTTTACTAATCTATAAGGTGTATGGAAGTATCCGATTCTAACTTTCCAAGCATATTCCTGCCAGCCTGGGGAAGATGTGGTTTTCCAACAGTTTCGAAACACTTTCTTCCAGGAAGAGGAGCTTAATATCATATCCAGTTCTTGTTCCCACTTCTTATGTATGAATTGTATGTTATGGGCCTTATCTGCGATCAGGTTCCAATATAACATCGTAATGGCCCCCTTCCCATGTGTACCCCCCCCAAAATCATTTAGAATTCTGTAGGATAAGATCTATAGTCCTCCCAGTTTACAGCCTGACGAAGCTTACTGTTTATATAATCTCTAAGCTGATAATGTAGACGGTCTGAAGGAGACCATGAGCAACAGGTTTTGGCCACTTCAAATGGAATGATGTTATTACCCTGAAGCAGCTGCCAGGGGGCAAACACTCCCCCCTCCAACTGTCTTTGGAACCATGAGTATTGGTCTGCCGGCAGAAAGTTCTCATGCATACACCACCACCTAAACCTCCTCAGCTATTCATTTAAAATTTAACTTATACCCTAATCCTGGAGGTCCAGGTTCACCCCTGCCACTTATCTCCTCTGGCGCTGGTCTTTGGAGTGTTAGTTTTGCAAATTCGAATTCCCTGTGTTGCTGGTTTTCTCTTTCCTCAGCCTCTCTCCGATGCTGGTTTTCTTTTTCCTGCATCTCCAGCTCCATCTGGAAAGTACAGTTATGTAAGAACTTACCATAACAGTAGATCTTCAAGAGGAGCTCTTGCAGCAGGCTACACCATAAGAACTACGCCGCCAGGCACTAGGACCCTACGGAAAACTTTCTAGCTAGCAGTACCCAGCGGGGACTGCCCTCTGATGTCGGAACACCTCTGACATCTGCCAATGGTATAAAGGGGGCAATCCCCTGCCACTCGCCAGTTCTCCCTCTGGAGACCCGGCTGACAAATCATAGAGAACCGAGGCTAATGGAAAACCCCAAGGGTTATTAAGGAAAGGAGAAAAGAGACCAGGGGAAAGGAGGGTAGGAAATAACACCTGCTGCAAGGGCTCCTATCGAAGATCTACTGTTACGGTAAGTTCTTACGTAACTGTACTATCTTACTTCAAGTGGGAGCTCTTGCAGCAGGCTACTTCATAAGGACCGAGTACCAAGTAGTACCCAAATGAACCCGAATGGGCTAGGAGGTGGAAACTGAAAGGTGGAGGACACTTGAAGACAAAAGGCCTTGAAGCACCGCTTGACCAAATCCATCTCTCAGACAGGAAGCAATGTCCAAACTATAGTGCTTCACAAAGGTGTAAACTGAACTCCAAGTAGCTGCTGCACAGATATCTGCTGCAGAGACGTTACAGAATGCCACAAAGGAGGCTGAAACGCCCCCGGTGAAGTGACCCTTAATTGAGCCTGGTAAGGGCTTGTATTTGTTGCAACAGAAAGTAATGCAATGGACTAGCCATCTGGACAAAGTCTGTTTTGCCACTGGTGAACCCAGAGTTCCCTGGGCAAAGGAAACGAAAAGCTGATCAGATTTTCTGAGCATCTGAGTATGATTGATGTAGTATCTGAGGACTCTGTGAACATCCAGAGTGTGAAGTAGAGCCTCCCCACGATTAGTATGCTCCAGGTAATAAACCGGAAGGTTAATGTCCTGATTAAGGGTAAACTGTGACACCACCTTAGGCAGGAGCTTAGGATAAGTCTGCAAGGACACCCTGTCTTTGTGGAAAACTAAATATGGCTCTTTTGCCATTAGAGTCTGAAGCTCGGAAATCCTCTGAGCAGAAGTAATGCCAAATATAAACAACGCTTTCCATGACAGAAAATGTAGATTACAATCCTCGGCTGGTTTGAAGGGAGGCAACGTAAGTTTTTCTAACAAAAACAAAAGATCCCAAGGGCGGATAGGGTCCCTAATGGGAGGTTTGAGATGAAGTATTCCCCCCAAAAACGTTCGGGCCAGATCCATCCGGGCAACATATTTGCCATCCACCGGTACATGATAGGCTGAAATTACAGAGAGGTGTACCTTAATGGATGAATAACGAAGGCTCAAGTCTGACAGGGAGAGGAGATACTCAAGGACAGTGTTTAGAGGGCACAGGAGATGGTACAGACCCTGATTGGTGGCCCACAAACAAAAGCGCTTCCACTTCATAGAGTAGGTGGCTCTAGTGGAAGTTTTCCTAGCTGCGACCAAGACCTCGGCCACTCTGGGAGATACCCCATAGTGTGCTGTGGCTACGTCTGCAGGCGCCAGGCATGTAGGTGTAGGGTCCAGAGGTCTGGGTGAACCAATCTGCCCTGCTCTTGCAACAGTAAACAAGAGGGCAAGGGCAGGGAGATCGGAGATTCCACTGCCAGCTGCTACAGTAAAGGGAACCATATCCAACCCAAGGGCAGTGACGAGCGGTGTTCCACAGGGCTCAGTGTTGGGACCAGTGTTGTTTGGGATATTCATTACAGACATATCATGGGACATCAACAGCAAGATCAGTCTGTTTGCTGATGATACCAAGGTAGATGCGGTGGTGGATGACCTAGGGGGGATGGCAGGGGTTGAAGGATGATCTGGCAAAGCTTGAAACCTGGTCAGACACCTGGCAACTGGGCTTTAATGCCAAAAAGTGCAAGGTGCTGCATTTTGGGATGAAGAACCCAAGGAGGAGTTACCAGCTAGGGGGAGTGCAGCTAGCCCAGACAGAGGAGGAGAAGGATCTGGGTGTGCTCATTACAGGGTCAATGAACAACTCGGCACAATGTAGGAAGGCAGCTGCAAAGGCCAACAAAATGCTGGGTTGTATTGCAAGGGGTATATCCTCGAGGAGGGAGGAGGTGATTCTGCCACTGTATAGGTCATTAGTTAGAACACACCTGGTGTACTGCGTGCAGTACTGGCGTCCGTATCTGAAGAGGGACATTAAGTTACTGGAGGGGGTGCAGCGCAGAGTGACAAAGATGATCAAGGGGCTGGGGGACTTATCATATGAGAGGAGGTTGAAGGAGTTGAACATGTACTCACTGGAGGAGAGGAGAGACAGGGGTGACATGATTGAAACCTTTAAATACATGAAAGGAATAAACAAGACGGGTACAGAGGGGCTGTTCAAAGTAAGGCAGGGGAGGGCCGCCAGGGGCCATGATATGAGACTTCTGACATGAGATATGTCTTCTGTTAGCACCCTTTGCAAACTGTGTGAGAGGCCTTTCGGCACCATGCAATTCTGCTTAAAGTTGGACCAGCATAACATTCTGTGGTGATTTGCATGTGCAGCCCATGATGCTTTGCATTGTGGGGGCATGTGTGATTTTGTATTTTCATGATATGAGACTGGAGTGAGGAAGGTTCAGGAGGGAGATAAGGAGACACTTTTTTACAGAGAGGGTGGTGGCTGGGTGGAATGCGTTACCTGCTGAAGTGGTATGCAGTAGAACAGTGGACTGCTTCAAACGAGGATGGGACAGGACGGGGGGGAGGGTTAATGAAGGGAAGGGTGGAAGGGGGGCAGCTGCAGAATAAGGGGTGTTAGCTGCACATTGAGTAGACTTGATAGACCTCTAGGCCTTTATCTGCTGGCAAATTTCGTATGTTCGTATATCTGACGAGGCCAAAGCAGAGCTACAAGGATCATTTCCACTCCTTCCGCTTGGAGTTTGTGCAGAGCCCTCTGCAGAACAGGAAAGGAAGGGAAGGCATACAGAAACCTTCCTGTCCAGCAGAGGGACAATGCATCTCGCCAGAAAATACCAGGCCCATGATCTAGCGAGCAGAAACTGGGCAGTTTTGCATTGCACAGGGATGCAAAGAGGTCCAGTTATGGATGGCCCCATCTTTGGAAGAGGTCATCCGCCACTGACTGCAGGAGTTCCCATTCGTGTATCTTTGACCGAGACTGACTTAGGGAGTCGGCCAAGACATTTTTGACCCCTGGAATATGCACTGCGGTGAGCAAGAGGCCATGCTCCAGGGCCCAGAACCACACTCTCATAACCTCTTGACAAAGAGGGTAGGAGTGAGTCCCCCCTTGTTTGTTGATGTAGTGAATGACTGACGTTCATAGGCTGGAGTCAAGTTCAGAAGACAGATGTCCACAGTTGAACTCGCCACCATATCAAAATGACATGAGGGAATTTAAGAATCTTCTATCCCCCATATGGTTATCTAGTCTATTTTTGAATGTTAATATATTATCACTGTCAACTACCTCTCTTGGAAGCACATTCTAAGTGCTCACAACTCTCTGTGTATACCGTTGGCTTCTTTTTTGTGTTCTGTTGACTTCCTCAGTTAATTTGTGATTATGTGACCTGGTGTTTTTATACTGTGTAGGGATTTTTGTTAGACCAATTAGTTCAAGGAAGGCCTCATCAATCTTTGCTCTATAAGCCACACATAGTTTGCCCCTTAATTTTCTGTACTCCACAGAGTAAAGGTTTAGTTGTATTAACCTGTTTGGATAGTCCAGGGCCCAGATATTCAAAAGGGTTGCGCCTGCGCAAGTCCGAAATTGCGCCATTCTGCGATATTCAGCAGGAGGCAGTTACGCCATTGAAAACTTGCTGAGCAACAGCGCAATGCAAATGAATGCATGCTGAACTGGAGGGGGAGGAACCATTCATAAACTGCACAGCCCGATATTCAGCCGGGCTGTGCAGAGTTATGCAGGCACAACCCCCAACCTGCGCCTGCACAACTTTGAGCCCAAAAAAAGGACTAAGTCGAGGGCCACCCACAGGTGAGCTGCCGCATTGCAGGGCGCAACACAGCAGCTGCCACCTGTGGCTGGCCCTCAACCCACTCCCTGTCCCCCTGCAGCCCGATCGTGGGCAAAAGTGTAAAACACCCCCAACTGGCCCCATAGCGGGCAAAAGCAGAAAAGTCCCCCTCCCGACTGGCCCGATCGCAGGCATAAGCACATCCCCCACCAGCCCGACCGCGGGGCAGCAAAAGTGTCCCCCTCAAACATATCCCCAGGTCCAGTGGACCGACTAGCCTGATCACGGGATGCAGAGGCCAAAACTCAACGTATCCCTGCGGTCCAGTGACGAAGCCCGATCGCGGGGCCGCAGTTAATACACCCCCCGACCCTTGCAGTCCAGTGCGGATCGAGCAGCTGGAGCCGCTGGCCGGGCAGAGTTGCAAACTTTCGAGTCTTCCGGTGGTCCAGTGATTGTTGCCGACCGCTGGCTGCAGAGTTAAACTTCGGTCGCATTCCTGGTGGTTCAGTGACCGTTGCTGACTGCGGGTTGGACGCGGTGAATTTCGCTTAAGACATATCCCTGGTGAGTTTAGCCTTCACCTCACTACTTCACGAAGCCCCACCATTTCAGCCCTCCCCGCAGCATCCCACCCGGCCGATTTCGTGGCTGCACGCCCATTGCGCAGAGGAAGAGCCAATGGGGTGCAGCCCATACCGATATGAATTCATTCATATCTGGACTGCCTTGTACAGTATGGGCTGCACGCATTGACTCTGTCTTCACAATTACCGGCGCAGCCCTACCGGCAGTCAGTCGGCGGGCGCAGCAGGCGGTGTGATGCTGCCAACCAGCTGGCGGGGAGGGGCGGGTGGTGGGGCTTCGTGGATGGGTGGGGTGGAGGACACTAGATCACCAGGGATATGGTCTTGGGGCGGGGTTTCGCAAGATATGCAGCCCGCGATCGGGCTTATCGGGTCCACTGGGCCACCAGGGATACGCTCTGGGTTATAACCTGCAGCCCGCGATCGGGCTTATCGTCCACTGGACCACCAGGGATACGCTTCGGGGTTTACAACTCTGCAGCCCGCGATAGGGCTTAGTGGTCCACTGGACCACCAGGGATATGCTTCGGGGACACTTGCTGCCCGCGATCGGGCTGGTGGGGGTGATGAAGCTTATGCCCGATCGGCCAGTCGGGGAGGGGGCTTTCTGACATTTGCCCGCGATCGGCTGCAGGAGGTGTCGGTTCCCTTGGCTGCTGCCTGGCAGGCGCCAGGCGCAAGTCCTCGGGATCAGCACACCTGCATGCTAATGGGGCCATAAACAGATGCAAATGGCCCCCGCTCCTGCATGAATTATGGCCCCATTTGCATGTCACCTTTTAAATATTGGAAATTTGCACATGGCGCAATGGTACTTGCGCCACCGCAAGTTGAATGCTCCACTCTGACCACTTGCGGTGGCGCAAGTTCCACTGCGCCATGCACAGTGGATGTGGCGAGGGTGATATCCAGAGGTTGCTCAGCCGTAACTCCTTTGAATATCGCTCTGGCACTCTCGGGTAACTATTTTGTGAGGCGTAAAGGCTTGCGCCACAAAATAGCGCAGTTTGAATATCCGTCCCCAGATGTTTAACGGGCCTAACAAGCTTGGTCATTCTTCTCTAGAATTTTTCCAGTTTATTCCTCCCTTGAACTGAGTATGGAGCACAAAAGGGAAAACAATATTCAATATGAGGGCTCACTAATGCTGTATACAATGGGATGATAACTTCAGGGTCCCTACTTTTTATACAAATTAATATACATCTAGATATTTGGTTACATTTCTTTATAGTCATGCTGGTATGATGGTCAAATTTTAAATTGTTAGAGATCCAAACTCCCAGATCTTTTTCATGTGTACATTCCTTTAACAGTATATTACTTAATGTATACTGGAATCTCAGATTGTTTGACCCAAAGTGCATTACTTTGCACTTTTTTGTTTAGTTTATGATCTGTAGCCCAGCTCCCAAGGTGATCCAAACTGTCCTGGAATAATTTTGCTGAATTTGTGTCATAAACAATGCTGCCGATTTTACAAACATCTGCGTATTTACTTGACCATACACCGGGCAGAGTTTGCATTGATGATAATAATGTATTGAATAAAACTGGGCCCAGGACAGAGCCCTGCAGCACTCCACAAGTCACTGTTCCCCATGTAGATTCATGGCCCCTTATGGATACACACTGGGTTCTATTTGTCAGCCAAGAGTTAATCCATCTACTTATGTTTGGGTGGAAATGGAGTTTGATTAGTTCCTGAATCAGAATTTTTTGTGAAACTGAATCAAATGCCTTCAAAAAGTCAAGAAAAAACACATCACCCAGCATACCCTTATCCAATGCAGCACTTACGGGCTCAAAAAAGCTCATGAGGTTGGTCATACATGATCTTCCAGGTACAAATCCATGCTGTGTTAGGTCATTATGCAAAATATGTTTTAAATGATCTAAAATAAATTTTTGTAGCAGCTGTTAAAGAGCTTTACCCAAAACAGATGTCAGGCTTATTGGCCTGTCATTTTTTACATCCTGTTTCTTCCCACCTTTGTGTATGGGGGTTACCTGAGCTCTGTTCCATATCTGAATAGTTTCACCTGTTTTTATTGATACATTAAAGAAAATGGATAGTGGGCCAGCAAGTTGATACGCCAATTCTTTCAAAAATATTGATGGAATACCGTCAGGCCCTACTGAGCTACTATTTTTAGTAAGCCTTATTGCTTCAATGATATCAGCCGGGCTAAAAACCCGGGTGATCCAGTTGATGAGGTGGTATTTCTTCTGTTAACAACTCTTTTTCCTTCTGAATGTGTTGCCGTCTGCACCAACAGAGGACCTGGATGAAGATCCAGGCAAAATGCCTGCAGGACATATAGAACTGCTCTCATCTCCAGAATATTGATATGTAGTGTAAATTCTAGAGAGGACCATGGTTATGAAAATGAGCACCCCAACCCATGCCTGAGGCATCGGTTGTGAGAACCTGCAATGAAGGGTCCCTTTGAAGGGGGACTCCTGGTTCCAGATTCTGTGGTGATAGCCACCAGGAGAGAGTCTGTACCACCACTTGGAGATTGAGACTGGCTAGTCGAGATCGTCCTCCCTTTGATCCCACTGCACTCCGAGGGTCCACTGAGGGACTCTCATGAAGAGACGTGCGGAGGGTACAGCCACTATGGCTGCGGCCATGTGGCCTAGGAGTTGGAGCATGGATCGAGCTGCGACCTGGCGAGCAGCTAAAACACTGTGGGCAATGAGTGAAGGCGTAATGCCCTGTCTGGCAGGAGGAAAGCCTTCCCTTGCTCCGTGTCTAGGATTGCCCCTATGTACTTAAGCCTCTGACAGGGTGTCAGGAGCGACTTAGCTATGTTCAGGGTGACTCCCAAGGAGCTGAACATAGAAACATAGACTTTGACGGCAGATAAGGACCGCTAGGCCCATCTAGTCTGCCCATTTCCCTACCTACAGGATAGGCCGCAGATCCTATTTAACCAACAGCCTATATCTTCCTGCCCCCCACAAGAATTGCCTTATGTCTGTCCCATGCATTCTTGAATTCTCCCAGTTTTAGACTCCACAACTTCCTCAGGAAGGCTGTTCCATGCATCCACTACCCTCTCTGTGAAATAATACTTCCTCACATTGCCCCTGAACTGCCCTCCTTCTATCTTTAAATTCGTCCCCTTGTTCTTGCAAGTCTCTTTTCTGAAAGATGCTACCCTCTTGGACTTTGTTGATTCCTTGAGGTACTTGAAAGTTTCTATCATGTCCCCTCTCCTTCTTTCCTCAAGGATATACATATTAAGCTCCTTTAGTCTCTCCTCATCGGCTTCTCTTGCAGACCCTGCACCATTTTAGTTGCCCTCCTCTGGACTGCCTCTATCCTGTCTATGTCCTTGCAGAGATGGGGTCTCCAGAACTGGACACAGTATTCCAGATGGGGTCTCACCAACTGTCTGTACAGAGGGATAACAACTTCCTGTTTTCTGCTGCTGATGCCTCTCCTTATACATCCCAGTATACCCCCGGCCCTCCCTACTGCCTTCTCACATTGCTTGCTAACCTTAAGGTCATCTGATATGATTACCCCCAGGTCCCTTTCCTGTTTTGTTGTTGTTACTACCTCCCCACCCATTGTGTATTCTTCCCCTGGTTCTTGTTTCCCAGGCATTATTTTGCACTGTTTGCATGAATCCTAGCTGCCTATCGTCTGACCATTCCTCCAACCTTGCCAAGTCCCTTTTCATCCTTTCCACGCCTCCTTGTGTATCAACCCTGTTGCAGATCTTTGTGTCATCTGCAAAAGGCATACTTTCCTTCAGTCCTCTGCAATGCCACTGATGAAGACATTAAAAGGACTGGACCCAATACTGAACCCTCGTGTACCCCACTAGTAACCGCCCTTTCTTCAAGTGGACTCCATTTACAATTACCTTCTGTGTTCTGTTGTCCAGCCAATGTTTTACCCAGGCTACCACCTGGGACCCACGCTGGTTAATTTGACTAATAATCTTTTGTGTGGGACTGGGTCAAATGCCTTGCTAAAGTCTAGGTAGGCCATGTCCACAGCCCCTCCCTGGTCTACTACTTTGGTCACCCAGTCAAAGAAATCTATTAGATTCGTCTGACATGACCTTCCCGCTGTGAACCCATGCTGCCTTGGATCCTGTGCTCCACTGACCTCTAGGTACTCGACTATTCTTTCCTTCAGAAGTGACTCCATCACTTTCCCTACCACAGAGGTCAGACTGACAGGTCTGTAGTTTCCTGCCTCTGTCTTGGTCCCACTTTTGTGAAGGGGAATCACATCCGCCTTCCTCCAGTCCTCGGGTACCACACCATCCTCCCATGATTTATTAAAAAGAGTAGCCAGTGGTTTCACTAGTTCCTTCCTTAATTCTTTTAGAATTCTGGGGTGAATTCCATCAGGACCCATTGCTTTGTCCACCTTCAGTTTTAGGAGTTCTTGCAGAACCCTTTCTTCTGTGAAAGGACTGGATCGACCCCCTATCAAGAGTGCTTCTGTTAATTGGATTAGGCACTTCCCCTTCTCTTTTGTGAATACTGAGCAGAAATATTTGTTCAGTATTCCTGCTTTTCACTGTCCCCTCTGCCCACCCACCGTTTATTCTATTCAGCCTCACTATCCCTCCCTTTGTCTTTCTCACGCTGATGTACCTATAAAGGTTTCATCCCCTTCTTAACTGAGTTGGCTATCTTTTCCTCAGTTTGGGCCTTTGCTATTCTGACTTCCCTCCTGCTTCTTTCTGCCTTAACTGGTACAGCTCTCTGTCCTGCTCCTTCTGTGTTTCCTTATACTTCTGGAATACTATCTTTTCTTCTTGACTTTCACAGCCACCTCTCTTGAGAACCATAGTGGCTTTTCTTTCGTTTGATTTGTTTATTTGCTTCACACAAAGGCTTGTTGCCTCTGTGATGGCAGTTTGATAATTCCCCATTGTTGCGCCACACCTCCTTCTAGCCTGTTTGCTAGTGCTTTTCTGAGGCACTCTCCCATCTTGCCAAAGTCAGCCCTCCTAAAGTCCAGTACCCTCACTTTTGTATGGCTTGACTCTGTAGCTGAGTTTAATGTGAACCACACTGTTTGATGGTCACTTGTCCCCAGATGGCAACCCACTTCTAGATCTGAGATCCTCTCACTGCCCCCGTTTGAGAGTATGAGGTCTAAGATTGCTCCTTCACGAGTGGGTTCTGAAACTAGCTGTCTAATGCCTGCTACCTGTCCTTCTTGCCTTTGTCACTTTCTCCATTTACCCCTGCCCTTCTCCCTATCGACACCTCCATGTTGGTGTTTGCCACACTTACTACCGTGATTGTTTGGGGGGGGTAGGATTTTCCTGCTCCTTTCCAGTGCCTCCCCCCTTGGCTAGTTTAAAAGCTTGCCAATGAAGCATTTAAACCTATCACCTAGGATCCTGGTTCCCCTCCCGGACAGATGCAGCCCATCATGCCAGTATAGGCTTGCATCACTCCAGGTGGACCCTCAGTCCCAAATGAAGCCAAATCCCTGAGCTCCAGACAAGTTTTTTCAACCACTGATTGAATCCCATGGTGCGGAACACCCTAGCCTCTCCTATGCCATAGATGGGTAGCACCTCCGAGAAGGTTACCGTGCGTGCTACTTGACTAAGGCCCCTCCCCAATTCACAAACTCTTCTGCACTTCTCTAATCCCTTTCTTGCCAGGTCATTTGTCCCTAAGTGGACAATGACATCCAACTCCCTCCCTGTGCAGCTGCTCAGCAATCCTGGATTGCTCCCTGTCCCTCCAAGCCATGGCGCCAGGCAGGCACCTTACCTCCCTCTCCCCTTCCTTGCCCAGTTCTACCTTCCTAACAATGGAGTCCCCCACCAGGAGTTGTTTCCTTCCCCTGCAGGGTCCCCTGCCACCCTCCTGTGGGTCTCCTTTGTGGAAGTTCCCAGCATTCTCCTTGGTCTCCACTGTAGGTGCCTCCATAGAGGAACCACACTTTGCCAGAATGGTATAGGAATTGTGGAGAGGTACAACTGGAGGAATGTGCCTCTGTTCCACCACCCTCACCCTCCCTGAGCCCACTGTGGTCCAACCGCTCCTCTTTCTTGGCAACCTCTGAGGCAACGGCAGTGGCACTGGTGGTCCCTGGATGGAAGAGGAGGTCCCACAAATCCTGGCCAACTCAGCCTGGAGATGAGCAACCTCCTCCCTCAGCCCAGAGAGGTGCCTGCAGATGGGACAACACCTCATCCTCCAGAACATCTCCCGGAAGACTGCTGCTCCACAGCCACTGCACTGCACCACTCCAATCATGTCTTATTTCTGGCCCCTTAACTGTTTGCAATCCTTACTCTTTCCTCTGTTTTTTTTCTCTCTCCTTACTTTCTGCCTGTGTGCCTTTAAGCTCCTGATTGTCCTGTTCTGAGACAAGAATATCCTATATTTCTCAGTAGACCGCTTACTTGTTCAGAGGCAGACCTCCAGCAACTAGAGGGGCGGGAGGCTACTCTTCCCTTCTAGGATGGTGGGTCCTTGAGTAGTTCTGTGATCACTCACTTCCTGCCCCTAAACAGGAAGTTCCTGTTGTCAGTCAAATCCTGTGCCTATAAAATAGAACTAGCTTTGGGTTGGGGTGGAGGGAAGGAGTGCAATATAGTCCCAATAGAGAAGTTCAGTCACACAGCAGTCCTTTCTCCTGGAGTTTTCTGCCAAACTATTAGCAGAATCTTTCTAAGGCAGTCTTTAAATGTAGCTTCCTTCTACCTAAGCCACTCCCCCTACTTACCAGATCTTTTTACAAGTAATTTAAACCTCACAACAGTTAAGTCCTTTCAGTCACCTGAGATTTACACCTAGATGACTTTTCAGTTACCCATTCAGTTCAGTTAACCCAAACACACACTTTTTTTTGTTTTGTTTTGTATGTTAGTTTTTTTACCCTAAATTAAAGGTCTAAATACAAAAGTTCTTCTAATTTAGTCCCAGCAGAGAAGTTCAGTCACACAGCAGTCCTTTCTCCTGGAGTCTTCTGCCAAGCTATTAGCAGAATCTTTCTAAGGCAGTCTTTAAATGTAGCTTCCTTCTAGCTAAGCCACTCCCCCTACTTACCAGATCTTTCTACAAGTAATTTAAACCTCACAACAGTTAAGTCCTTTCAGTCACCTGAGATTTACACCTAGATGACTTTTCAGTTACCCATTCAGTTCAGTTAACCCAAACACACACTTTTTGTTTTGTTTTGTATGTTAGTTTTTTTACCCTAAATTAAAGGTCTAAATACAAAAGTTCTTCTACTTTAGTCCCAGCAGAGAAGTTCAGTCACACAGCAGTCCTTTCTCCTGGAGTCTTCTGCCAAGCTGAACAGGTTAAAAGTGTCCTCTAGGGTTGCCAGAAACCGATCCCTGGTTGAGGCAGCCAGAAGCCAATCGTTGAGGTAGGGGTACACAAAGTGACCCTTACTCCTTAAGGCTACTGCCAGGCACTTCGTGAACACACGAGGTGCCGAGGAAAGGCCAAAGGGCAAGGCCTGAAACTGGTAGTGTCTTCCCTGGAAGGAAAACCTCAAGAACCTCCTGTGAGCTGGAAGCACCAGAATATGGAGGTATGCATCTTGCATGCCTAGGGAGCAGAGCCAGTCCCCTTGATGTAGCATGGGAAGAATGCCCAGCAAGGAGACCATCCTGAACCTTTTGTACTCTATATAGTTGTTCAAGAGGCTCAGGTCCAGGATTGGGCAGAGATCCCCCTTCTTTTTGGGAACCAAGAAGAAGTGGAAGTAGAACCCTTTCCCCCACTGTAGGGATGGAACTCGTTCTACTGTCTTCTTGTCTAATAGCGACTGTACTTCCTCCCCGATGAGTTTGGCATGGGAGAGGGAGTAAGATGCTTAGACTGGGGGACTGTCCGAGGGTATCTGATGGAAGTCCAGTGCATGACCTCGCTCTATCAACTGGAGGACCCACGCATTGTTGGCGATGGAAGTCCATCCGTCGAGGTAAAGCGAGAACAACTGCCTACCACCTCTACCCTGGACTTGGCAGGTGGTATGGGGCTGGCCCGGGAGTCAGGCGTGGGAGCCCGGGGTGGGCAAGAAGACCTGGAATGGTTTGTTGTTCCTTGATCCCTGTGCTGCACCGGGGTGAGAGGGAGAAAGTTTTCGGCGAAAGTTGCCTCTCTGCTGCTGTCCTTTAGGCTTCTGCCCTCCCTGGTGATGAAACTGATGACATTTGCCAGGGGTCTGTTCAGACCTGTACAATTGATGTACTGACTGAACAGCCTTACCTGAATCCTGGAGATCCATGATCATCTGCTTGATATCCGGACCAAAAAGCATGGACCCATGGAATGGGACATCAATGATGGCATCCTGGAGGTCCTGCCTAAACCCAGAGACTCGGAGCAAAGAGCATCTCCTCATACAAACCCCTGTGGCCACTGTCCTGGCCACTGTGTAAGCAGAATCACATGACGATCTGAGGACGTGTTTTCCTACACCCAGACTAGACTGTAGTACGTCCAAGAGCTCCATTTTGAGCTCAGAATTGTGCTGCTTTTTAGCGAGCTCGACTGCTTTGCTCAGAGGGATTTCTGGTACTGCACCATGTGGGCTAAAAAATTTAGCGAACGAATGGTGCATGTAGCCGAGGAATAAACCTTTCTGCCAAACTGATCCAGGCATTTGGATTCTTGGTCCAGTGGCTGGGAGCTCATGTGCCAGGGCTGTATTTTTCTGCCATGGGCAGCAGTCAACACGACCGAGTCGGCCTTGGGCTGCTCTCCGAGGAATGGCTCATTTGTTGGGGTATGGTACAGCCGGTCCGCTTTCTTGGGAATAGCGGGAGCTGTCGCCGGATGCCTCCAGGCCAACCTGGTAGCATCCTGGAATGGGGTT
Source organism: Neoceratodus forsteri (assembly GCA_016271365.2). Classification (NCBI taxonomy): domain Eukaryota; kingdom Metazoa; phylum Chordata; order Ceratodontiformes; family Ceratodontidae; genus Neoceratodus; species Neoceratodus forsteri. The sequence continues at coordinate 362,205,384 of CM057449.1, read as the reverse complement.
ACCAGAGGTGGAACCACTAAGGGTTTAGGCTCATTCATGCCTAAGAAATGGGCCAGTCTCTTCCTTTCTGGATCAAGGTACTCAGATTCCCACTGGTTTAAAAATTTGATGCGCTGCATCACATCCAAGAAGGTGGGATCATCCAGCAGGGAATGAGGGGATTCCCCAGGAGGGTCTGGATGAGGGGGACGCGAGGAGTACACTCCCGAGGATCTGGAGGAGGCAGAGGACCTGGAGTAATTTGACCCCCCCCGAGGATGACCTGCAGCGAGAACGAGGGTGCCTTCTCCTATACTGCCTGGAGGTAGACCTGGAACGGTGCCTACTCTGATCTGGAGACCTATCATCCAGCAGAACTGGAAATTTTTCTTTGGGTGAAGGTGGGGGCTGCGGGGTATCCATCGGAGCAGGTTGTGATAGGGAAGCATGTGGTTCCTTAGGTAGGATGTCTTTCCTGACAGTATCCCACAAGGAACTAAAAGGGACCTTTACTTCAGCTAAAGAGATCAAAGCGGGAGCTGATGGACCCGGCATCCCGGCCCAGTCGTCAGGTTCCCCAGGCAGCGGCTTGATGGTTTGTTAGGGGCTGGCGTATGCATTGGTGACTTTGGCTTCTCTGGCGTCAGGTCTTTAGGTGGTATCAGATCTGATGGCAAGTCTGCCGGCATCTAATCGTCCGTTGGCAACAGGTCAGGTGTTGGGTGTGGCCGTCTCGGTCGGTGGTTGTTCTAACGGCCGCTTATGAGGCACCAGCGGTGTAAAGGACCCTGACATTGAGGAGGTAGAGGACGTCGGGGTGTTGTGTCTGGAGTCTGATATCTGATGCTTCGGGGAGCTGGTATCAGGATGTGACCGTGATTCCAGGTGCCGCTTCCTGTCATCTGGTCGAACCGGATGATCCAAAGATGAAGAGGAAGAAGCCTTTGCCGGGGTTGGGGTGGGCGGCAGACAGGGTGTTGCCCACCTCCTTAATGGCAGAACCCCTGGCCTTAGACCCAGAAGTATGGCTGTAGGGTCTAAGACTAAGGGAGGGGGCTGAAGGCCCTTGCCCAGCAGAAACACTGCCAGACGTCTGCACCGACGTTGGGGGTTTCAAGGCCGACAACCCGTGAGGAGCCTGGGTTGATGGGGGGAGGGGGGCAGTGTCCGAATTCAGACTGGAGTTGGCTGATTTCCGATGCGGAGACCTGGATTGAGAGTGACAGCGGTCCTTCTCTTGGTGATGGTGGTTTTTCTCCTTCTTGTGGAAACTCCCCAACCCTAAAGAAGAGGATCCTAGGCCTGACGGAGCCTTTTGCATGGTAGCCAGATGTTGCTCCAGCAGGAAAATCTTCGGATGACAGATGCACATTCGTCGATTGAAGCTCTTGCAGTGTGGGCAGGATTTGGTATTGTGACCGGGTCCCAGGCAGAGGAGGCAGGCTAAATGGCCGTTGCGGACCGGTACCTGCTTCCCACACGTACACTTAGACTTAGGGCGATGAGTAGATGACGACGGTGAAGACATGCACCAACAATAACTGAACGATTACACTTGAAACTACGTGAAAATTTGTTTCCAAAAATGGCGATCGACTGTTAGCATGCAGACATCCGTGGAGCCGATGTGAACGGGTCGACGGCAGGAAAAGAAATGGGGAGTGGCAGGGGACCTTCCCTTTCACCACTGGCAGATGTCGGAGGTGGTCCAATGTCAGGGCGGCGGTCCCCGCTGGGTACTGCTAGCTAGAAAGTTTTCCATGGGGTCCTAGTGCCTGGCGGCATAGTCCTCATGGTGTAGCCTGCTGCTACAGCTCCCACTCGAAGTAAGATCTTCCTCTGCTCGAATTCCAGCTCCATTCTCCTCGACTCTATCTGCAGCCTGATCCTTTGGCTCCAGCCCTGTGGTGACCCTCCCCTGGTGCTGTGGTTCTTGGTTCTCACTGGTCTTGCTGCCTTCTTCCCTGGGACTGGACACTGCCATAGACTCTGGCACTACCACGTCAAAGGTCTGGTCCTCTTCAGTCACCGACTGTGACCAGAGTCCCTGGGCAGTCACTTGTGCATTGGCTGCCACAAGAGCCTCCACAAGGTGCTGTTTGTTTCGTCCCTCACTCCGGACTCCTCTTTCCTGGCACAACTGCCTCAGGTATTCCGCAGTGTAGTCACTGTGGGTGGAAGCCATCTTCTTCCCTACTCTATGACTACATTAGCTTGCACCCAAAAAATTAAAAAATAAAACAGGTAGGGAACTTTAGATTGTAATCAAAATGATATTTTTCTTTAAAAAAAAAAAACTGCCATGTTTGTGTATGAAGTGTTACAGTTTATCAATCTGACACACTGGACTGTTAACACCCGTGCCACAAAATAATTGCACAGTATGCAACAAATCTTTCAGATCCCTGCTCTACGCACCAAATCTGTCACAAATCCACTATAGGGGTCAGGCCGCCTGCTCCCACAGTGCCCAACCTTGAAGTGCGATTTGTGATAAGGGGACAAACAGGGACACCCTCCTGTTTGTTTTGGGTCTGAGCAAACTACCAGTCTCAAGTGTTGGGGTCAAATATAAACCCTTTTTAGCTAGCACACCCAGGTAACAGGTCCAAATATCACACTCTCTTCGGGGAAATCTGCGCAATATTTGACCCAGCGGGCATACAATCAACCTGGTTCACAACCCCCTGCCGACTCAATTGAGATGCTGGCATTTTCTTACTTTGCTGGATCTTTACACAGAGCCTTGTTGGCGTGGCTGCATATGGTGACACACTAAGCAACTTATCAGTTATGTCAGAATTATCAATACTGTTCCACCATTCATACTCAAAATGAGAAAATGTCTCAGGCAGGTTTAAGGAAAAACAAAGTTTACTAAGAATTAAAGATAGTAAATAAATACAGTACACAAAACTGAACATGTATACATTAAGGTTACAATTAGAGAAAGAAATGGAAAATTTCAGATTAAAGCGCCTTGCAACTAGCTAATTCTACCTTAGTTTTTAGCTGGCAAAGGTTCACACTTGAATTACCAGTCTTGGCAGAAGTGGTCTCTCGAGTCCAGGAACAAAATGTCCTTTAGAAGTCCAGAACAAAAGGTATCAGCCCTTTCAGCCAACTTCACCAATATCAAAGAGGCCAGAATGTGCCTGCCATCCTGTGATGTCACTGGGCTGCTAGCGTGAGGTCACACTCAGTTCTACACACATAATTTGTAACATGCAACTGCATAGGCAAAACAGGTCAGATTACTACTTGATTGGAATCTGCAAATACAGCAATATTTTTACTTGTAACAAGACAGGCTGTCTTCATCAGAGTATGTTTTTATGGCAGGTTACAATCGCCCTTTGATCTTCCAGATAAACATCCTGGAAACACTTCTCATATTAGGTTGAATTTTCACAGAGGTCTATCAGAAATGGCTTTCTTCTTGGTACGCCATAAAATGTAATATTTTACGACCGGTTGCCTAGGTACAAAGCAGTGGCTTGTTATAACCTGTTTTTTATAACAGTCTCAGGAAGTTTAGCAGATAAGTGTTAGATTTTCTACAAGCCAGCGTGCCCTTTAGGTCAGCAAGAGGGCAGAACATTTTTTTCTTTAAAAAAAATCCAATGTCCCATGATGCCTTGTGCTGACTACCATGTTTCACAAACAGAAATTCAAAAAGAAAACATGCATTTATAGAAAAAAAATAATACAAATAATAACAGGCAGATGGCTATTGCCACAGACACTAGTCCTTTTTCAGAGGAGACAGTCCTGAAGGAACTTCGCTAATCTGAATGTGGACAGAGCAATGGGCCAGACAGGGTACACATTCTAATGGTGTTGAGGGATTTCAGGGAGGTACAGGCTGCCCTTCTGACCATCCTATTTCACAGATCTGGAGTGGTTCTGGAAGACCGGAGGAGAGAAAATGTAGTCCCACTTTACAAGAGTGGTAGCAAGAAGGAGGATGGCAATTATAGGTCAGTCAGCCTGACATCAGTGGTGGGAAAGTTAATAGAAACACTGCTGAAGGAAAGGACTGTGGAATATCTTGAATCCAATGGGTTACAAGACCTGAGGCAGCATGGATTCACAGGGGGAAGGTCATGTCAAACAAATCTGACAGATTTCTTTGACTGAGGGACCATGGAATTAGATCCGGGAGGAGAGGCGGATGTGGCCTACCTAGATTTCAGTAATATTTTCAACACCATTCCATATAGGGGAATAGTAAGCAAGCTGGGTAGCTTAGGAGTGGGTCCAAAGATAATAAACTGGATAAGAAATTGGTTAGGGAACAGGTGACAGAGGGTGGTGGTAAACGGAGTTCACTCCATGGAAGGGAGAGTGACCAGGGATCAGTGCTGGTACCGGCCCTTTTTAATGTCTTTATAAGTGACATTGCAGAGGAGCTGGAAGGGCAGGCCTGCCTCTTTGGGGATGACATCAAGGTCTGCAACAGGGTGGACACTCTGGGGGTGTGGAATGGATAAGCAAAGACCTGAGAAAACTTGAGGCGTGGCCAAGGGAACGGCAGCTGGGTTTCAATGCAAAAATAGTGCAAAATAATGCACTTAGGGCACAGAAACCCAGGCACGGAGTACAAAATGACTGCAGTGGTACTGATGACAACCAAGCAAGAATGAGACCTAGGGGTAATCGTGCTGGATGACCTAAAGGTGACCAGGCAGTGTGACAAGGCAACTGGGAGGGCTAGTGGGATGCTGGGATGCATAGGAAGGGATATCACCGGCAGAAAGAGGGAGGTTATGTTGCCCTTGTACAGATTGCTGGTAAGATGCCACCCTGAGTACTGTGTCCAGTTCAGGAAACCATATCTCCGGAAGAAGCTAGTCAGGGTGGGGGCCATCCAGAGGAGGGCAACTAAAATGGAGCAGGGTCTACATCAAAAGCCCTACGAGGAAAAACTAAAGGACCTCATTATGTACACCCTGGAAGAAAGGAAGGGGAGGGGGATATGATAGAGACCCTTAAATATCTCATGGGGTAAAGAAAGTATTTTTCAGAAAAAAAGGTGCTCAAGAACATGGGGACATGCTATGAAGCTGGAAGGGGGTAAATTTAGGAGAGATATGAAGAAGTACTTCTTCACAGAGGGAGTGGTGGTGGATTCCTGAAACAGTCTTTCAGGGGAGATGGTGTGGGTGAAAACAGTGGTGGGATTCAAGAATGCATGGGATAGGCATCAGAAACATAGCAGAAAGAAAGGGAAGAGGGAGAAAGAGCTGCAAATCAAATACGGTCTGCAGTGAGACTGTAGATAGGGAAAAATAGGCAAACTGGGTGGGTCAAGCGGGCCTTATCTGCTGTCAGATTCTATGTTTTTATAATTTCTGTGTAATAATTTCAATTACCTCTGAACATGTGTATTTTGATGTGGTTGTGCAACCTTATAAAGTTTTTTTTAATAAAAATACATTTAAAAAAAATAACAGTATTTGAGCACTCAAAATGGCTCAAAAACCTGAATATCTCTGAGCAAAAATCAGATTACCGGAAAGAGACCCTGAAAACCAGTTACCAGGTAAAACCTGACAGGTGGCAACCCTAAACAGGGCTGAGCCTGAGTAAACGGCTTAACAGTTAGGGGGATAGAAATAGAGCAGGGGGCATGAGGGTGGAGGTGAAGACAAATACCCCCTACTAGACAAGTCCCACGGTAGGAAAGGGTATAACAGGACAGACTGGAAGGACCAATGGTCTTTTTCTGCCAACATTTATGTTTCCAATCCATTACTTTAAAACCATCGAATGCATTTTTTCCCAGATTTGATAAACAATTAGCCACTAGAACCAAGACTGTGAATGACAAGTTTTACAGTCTTAAGTGGCTACGACAGCTGAGATATGAGGTGTCAGAAACCCTGGTTCTGATACAAACAGTAATTCAACAACAACTATATGTCATAACAGATTTTTTTGACAGCATATTTCTTGGCGATTATAGCCCCACGGACTGTCAAATTTGGTGTGCATCTTCCAAGTCCCAGGGGACAATTTTTTGGCAGGTTTGGTAAAAATCAGTTTGGCAGCTCAAGAGTTATCACTTAGTGAACATATGTAAATCTCCCCATTTATGCTAACAGCTACAGTAAAAAATATGCCAATTTAAATGATGAAATTTACAGGTTTGTTCCAAGGACGTGCCTTTGAGGGGTTAAAAAAAATCAGATTCCATTTTTAAGTTCTTTATGTTTTAAAGTTTGCATATGCACACATAAAACAATATGTCAAAAAAAGCGGAAAGCTTTTTACAGAGTTAAAGTTGAACTTGAACAAAAACTTTAAAAGCTGAAAACAGAAAAATACAACTCTAAAGGTTGACAGTTGTATGGTTCATCAGAAAACAGTCTAATGAGATATCTAAGCTGCCTTTAAAAAAAAAAAAGGGTTTTGTTTTGTGACCGACTCCAAAAAATTAGACAGACCTTAATGAACTCTGCACATGCACATATAATACAGATTGTGTGATTGGTAATATGACCAAATGGGGAAAATCATCACAAGTTCAACAAAAACAAACAAAAAAATCACAAAAATCATCATGAAAACTTTTCTTGGTCCATCATGAACTAAACAGCTGTATAACATTCTCCAAGTCCTACATGAACTAGAAAATATTCTGCGCATTGTGTACTACAATTAAAGTCATACACAAAATAGTATGAAACTCATGTCCCATGTCCTGCTTGGCCCTTTGCAAAGAAAGGTAGGACTCACCACTTGCTTTGTGCATGGTCTGAAGAGCCCTGTGTGTCCTACTTTGTGCAGGGCCCAAAGGGCCCTGTGCAAAGCAAGATACTGTAGGATTCACCTCCTGTTTCTGGTTTGAAGGGCCCTGCGTGAAGCAAGTTAAGACTTGCCTCCTGTTTTCTGGACCCTGTGTGAAGCAAGTTACGACTCTACTGTTGGTGGCCCCAGACCTGTTGCTTGGCTATGGGTCACAAGGCAAGGGTCTGGGGTGGGTGCTATAGTTACAAAAAAAAAAAAAAAAAGGTATCCCAGCAACTTATTTGGAATGGATTTCATTAACTGCAGGTACTGTGGAACAATTTTCAGAAGGACAGTCTTACAAGATTTAGGACACTGTCCTACATGCTGGGCCTTTGGAGATCTTAGGTCTCAGCTCCAGGCAGCATGGGCAGAGATTGCACGCCTCAAATTTCATATTGAAGAGAAATACATTATAAGAACCACCACTTTCCCCAGCAACCAACAGAAAACCTCGATCAGCAGAGGGTAGTGGTCCAGGAGGTTGGCAGGTGGTTAGGAGGAGCAAATCAGGTGCCCCATCACTCTACTCTCCAACACATTACCTCCAAAACCATATAAACACTACAAACAGGTATCTGCCTCTATCTCTGAAATCAAATAAAGAGGCAGAAGACACTGCAGAGCAGGACACTGTGGCACAGGAGCTAGCAACAATACTCACCCAAATCAGGAACCAAAACTAAACAAGCACAAAGGAAATCAAAAACTTCTGTCATAGGAGACCCATGATTCGAGAGTTGATACCCATCTCCAGCAGGGTGATGGTCAGATGTCTCCCAGGTACATCAGCATGGAGAGACACTGACCGCATTGCTAAAATTGTTCACAAAGCAGGAGAAAACATTGATGTCCTAGTACACATAGGGACTATATCTGTCCCAGCCGGTCAGTTGTGGAGACCAAGGAACACCTGACTAGGCTGGGTGACAAACTATCATCTATTCGTCCGGCATCTCCTTCTCTGAGATCCTGCCAGTCTGGGAGAAAGGAGCAGATGGACGGAAGGTCAGAGAAGGGGAGATAGGGGAGCTAAACCACGTGGCTCAGAGACTGGTGCCAGGAAAAAGGACAGATTTGTAGGAACTGGCAACAGTTCTGGGAGCGAAAGTTCTTAATTTGATGGACTGCATCTGACTAAAGAGGAGTCAGTGCATTGGGGCAGAAGTTGAGCGCTTTGCAGAATATTTAAACTCAGCAAATGGGGAGAGGGTGCAGCACCCATACGTCAAATGGGAAGAACACCCCTCCCCTCAGCTAGTGGTCAAACAGGAATTCAGCGTGTTGCCGTTCATTTGCATCACCAGGTAAGAAAAAGGTTTGTCTCCCATACGATGCACAGCGGTAATAAACTTCACCCAACAACTAACACACCAAAATCTGGCCAATGGAAAATCATGTACACAATGCTCACAGCCTGGGAAATAAGATCCCAGACCTGCAGGCAATTATGTCAGAGGCTAAACTGGACATAGTAGCAATTAGTGAGACGTGGTTTACCAGTAACCACACTTGGAGACTTCAGTACTGGCTATGTATTGTTCAGAAGAGACCGAGGTGCAAAAAGGGGAGGGTAGCCTGTATGTTAATGAAAATATCAAAGCTACAGAAATTCAGAATACACATAAGGAGCCAGAAGAACTGGGTCACCCTGGAAACAGGAAATGGGACAGCCATAAGAACTGGGGTTGTCTACAGGCCCCCAGACCAGAGGGAGGACATAGACACATTACTGTTAGAAGATATACAAAACATGACAGCTAAAGGGAGGTTCTGATAATGGGAGACTTCAACATGCCAGATACAGATTGGTCAATACCAGCAGGAACATCTGCCAGAACTAGACTCATAGTGGATTCCCTGCAGGGAGGGCCTCAAACAACTGGTACAGCAACCCACAAGAGACAGGGCCATCCTAGATCTAGTACTGACTAACAAAGAAGGGATCAAGATCTCCAGGTAGAAGGTCACCTGGGGCCAGTGACCATCACATGGTATGGTTCAATTTGGCTACTACATCTAAACCATCCCATTCCAAAGCAAAAATATGGGACTTCAGAGGAGCTGACTTTGATAAGATGGCCAACAGAGTTAAGCTAGCCCTGGCAAAAGAAACACAGGTGAGGAGGCACAGGCAAAGTGGGCAAGCATTAGGATACAATACTTGAAGCAACATCCCATTGTGTTAGACAGAAAAGGAAGTGCAAAGAAGAAGGAAACCACTTTGGTTCTCCAAATACAGTAGCAGAAAAGGTCAGAGCCAAAAGGCTGGCCTTCAGAAAATATAAGGGAACACAGCGGGATGAAGATAGGGAGGCATACCAAACTGCCCTAAGGGAAGCAGGGAAGGCAGTAAGCAAGCAAAGTCCCAAACTGAGGAAACACTACTACAAACAGTAAAGAAGGTGACAAGACTTTCTATAGATACATTAGTGAAAGGAGAAAGTCCAGAGGGGGTATTGCTAAGCTTAATGGAGAAAAGGGAGCATGTGAGGAGGAGGACCCTGTAAAGGCATCTATCCTAAATAGATACTTTTGCTCAGTATTTACTGAAGAGAAGGTAGGGCAGGGCCCACAGCTCAGCATCATGGCACAGGGGAGGGAGGTGAGCACCACTCCCTTCACAAAAGAAAGGGTCCTACAAGAGCTGCTAAGCTCAGGGTGGATAAGGCAATGGGACCTGATGGCATACATCCCAGGGTACTAAGGAGCTAAAGGAGGAACTAGCAGAGCCATTAGCAGAATTGTTTAGTGAGTCTCTGGCACAGGAGAGGTCCCAGAAGACTGGAGAAGGGCTCATGTGATCCCACCCACAAGAGTGGTAGCAGGAGGAGGCGGGGAACTACAGACCGGTCAGTCTTACCTCAGTAGTGGGCAAGATTATGGAGGCACTCCTTAAGGAAAGGATAGTGCAACACCTGGAATCCATAGGGCACAGGATCCAAGACAGCATGGGTTTACAAAGGAAGGTCCTGTCAAACTAATCTCATAGATTTCTTTGACTGGGTAACCAGAGTGGTGGACCAAGGGAGGCAGTTGATGTCGCCTACCTTGACTTCCATGAGCTTTTGACACTGTTCCACATAGAAGATTGATAAATAAGCTAGGTAGGCTCGGGTGGGTCAGAAGTTGGTCAACTGGGTGGCAAACTGGTTGACTGGCAGAAAACAGAGAGTGGTGGTAAATGGTATACAGTCAGAAGAGATGCAAGTCACAAGTGGGGTACCTCAGGGATCAGTCCTGGGGCCAGTCCTATTCAACATCTTCATTAGTGACCTCGCAGATGGACTAGAGGTAAGCTTGTCTGTTTGCAGATGACACCAAGATCTGCAACAGAGTAGATGATCCAGATGGGGTGGGCAGAATGAGAAGAGATCTGGATAAACTAGCAGAATGGTCAGAAGAGTGGCAACTGGGATTTAATGCAAAGAAGTGCAAAATCATGCACATAGGGAAGAGAAACCCCAAACCACTTATAGGCTGGGAGGAGTTGCTAGCAGTCACAAAGGAAGAAAGAGACTTGGGCATCATCATCACTGATGACCTAAAATCATCCAAGCAGACCTCTAAAGCAGTAGGTAAGGCTAGGGGGTGTTAGGGTGTATTAGTAGGGGTATCACAAGTCGTAAGAGGAGGTAATAATCCCTCTGTACAAGACATTGGTTAGTCCCCATCTGGAGGTACTGCAAGCAGTATTGGAGGCCACACCTTCACAAGGACATTAACTAAACTGAGGCAGTCCAGAGAAGGGCAACCAAAATGGTGCAGGGACTGCATCAGAAGACATATGAGGACAGATTAATGGAGCTCAATATATACCCTTGAGCAAAGGCGGAGAGAGGTGATATAGATCGAGACATTTAAACACCTTAAGGACATAAACAAGGTGAAAAGAGTCTAACATGTTTAAATATAAGAAATAGCAGGACAAGAGGACACAGCATGAGATTAGAGGAGGCCGATTAAGGGGAAATGTGAGAATTCTTTTCACAGAAAGGGTGGTAGATGCATGGAATGGCTTACCACAAGAAGTGGTGGCTATGAATACAGTGCAGGGCTTCAAACAGGCATGGGATAGGCATAAGGGGCAATACAAATGACTATGAATAGATAGGTCACTGACAGAGCAAGGCCGATGGCACATTTATAAGGTAGAAAAAGAAATGGGCAGACTGGATGGGCCTTACGGTCCTTATCTGCCGTCAACTTCTATGTTTCTATGTTTCTATGTCATAATGGTGACTGAGACTGAGTGACTCAAATATGAGCGACTCAACCTCAGCACCTCTGTTGTGGGCTACCGTGCAAGGGTAGCGACAGGAAAGGGCAGGGCGAGTGGACGGCGACAGGACACCGGACGGTATCTGTAAGGTATGTGGGGGGGGGTAGTGAGAGGAGCTGCCACCAAGCTGGTGTAGTGGTTAGGAAGGCTGTCTTCAGTGAGGAGGGTGCAGGGTTTGAGGCGAGCACAATGTTTTTGTGCTTCACTGTGCCTTTTTTTTTTCTCTGCGTCCTGGTTCTGGCCCCTCACTGACATGCACCCCCCCCGGAGTTAGTTATTTTAGTTAGGTGGGGTGCAGAGGGGCTTTCTCTACATCCTGGTTCTGCCCCCTCACCAACATGTATCCCCTTTGGAGTTTTTTCTGTCGCTAGGAATGTAGATCGCTGTTGTTGTTTTCGGTGATGTATGATTGCTGTTATCACATAGAACCTAAAAAAAAAAACTAACACAACATTTCCCCACTTTTAGCCGGCCCGGTGGTGCTGAGGGTTGAGGCACTGGATGCCACACCTTGCGCCACGTCGATGACCCAGGTTCGGGAACGACCTCGGGCTGCCAGGGGTTGGGAGGGGCAGGAGAGGATTCAGCATCCGTAGAACTGCTCTCCTTCCTGGGGTGGGAGGCCATCATCTTCCGCAGCTCGAGTGACCTCTGGTGGCTGTCGGAGTTCATGCACTGTGCAGATCACAATGTAAGGGGTATGGGAGCTTCGGCGGACATCCTGTGGGTGGGTGCGGGGGCGCGTCCATCACGTACTGGATGTCAATGCACATCCAAGCTCCCAGGGAAACAAAGAAAAAATAGAAAAAAAAAAAAAATCGGGCCTCGGGGATAGGAGAAGGCGCCTCCTGTGTGTCTTGGCCACACTCCCGCAGTTTAGCCTGCTGTCCAGGTCTCTCTCCCTACTCCAGCCCAGTGCACTGGATTGTAGATAGAGCGCCAGGGCGTAATGCACCCCCACCTCAAAGTGCTCAGAGCTGGGGGATCCGCTGGGCTGGGTTGGGTTGGCCTGCAGCAGTGAGTTGTAGATGTGGGAGGTAGAGCTGTGGACAGAGGAAGTTGCTGGAGAGTTCCTCGAGAGCTCCAGGGAAGAAAGAAAGTATACAAAAAAAAAAAACATTTCCTCACTTTTGTGGCTTTGGAATCCTAACAAGCATTAGCACTTTTTTTTTTTGCAGTGAATAAAGACAGACTGATAGATTTATTGAAAATTGTTACCAAGAAGACACATTGTAATAGCTCTCTATTTGCAAGTCCATCCCAGAATATTAGGTACGTTATGGGTCATACAATACAATAATACATTGCCCATTCATTCGAACATCATACAGCAGTGAATTCTTCTGAAGCATTTACTGTACAACAACCACTCTACCTAGGGTAATTTAAAATGCACCTTTTGAACACAGCCTGAAACGGTGTCAGCCTTAAATCAGTTGATATGAGGCTTCAGCTGAAGGGGGCATCAACAGAAAATGCTCGAGACCCTGAATTATTCTACTACTAGATAGTATAAAATTCACATTTTCCAAATACACTGCCTCCATTTTGTATAGTAATAATGCACTGTGCACCTGATGTTTGTCACTTATAAAGTACAGAAGCAAATGTGGGGCAAATTGTCCAGACATATACCTGTTCAGATGTTGTATCTGGTCAGACATTACTGATGGAACAATCTGAGCGCAGCCCCAATCCTTTCCCGAGGTAACACTTAGGAGAAGTCAGTGTTTCTAAACCAGTGCAGTCAAAGTAGCAAGAAAATGTGTAATTTGAGAAAAGCCAGAATTTTATTATTGCTAACCTACTGACAGTGAACCTGACCTGTCAGCTACTTTGACACGATCATTACTCTGATCATCAAGGTGAGACCCAGCCCCCAAATTTAATCAACAGTTCAGAAAGGCAACTGAAAAAAATCACTAGTATATTACTGGGATGTATATGATTTTGTGAGGGATATTGACTTATCTTTTGGTATGCAAGAGCTGACCTGCTTTTGCACAACCCCCCTCCCTTACTCCTCACACTTAAAGTGAGGTATATACTCTGTCCCTCAGATATGGAAGTCTGTAGTAGTCCCATTCTTTAACCAGGTGGCCAGCCCATCTGACGGCCTCCCATCACATGGACATGCAAGTGGTACACAGACTGTGCTCCATGTTTTCCATCGTTGATCACTAAAAGCAAAAGAACAAAAAAAGTTAGACAATATTGTTGACCCTAGGAAGGAAGATATTAAGAGAATCTGGCACTGGATAACTCGTTCACTGTCCATGGCTACTTTAAGAGTATTTACTAAATACACACAGATGCATGCCTGCAGCTATACATGGATACATGAATCTAGGAGCTTTATGTTGACCTCCGAGTAGGCACTGATGGGCAAGAATGCCTATGGGGGAAGCTTAAACATCTATTATAAAATGGTCTTAAGGAATAAAGAAACGTGACTGACTGACAGCTGTTATAAAACCCCAGACATAACAACAGTGGAAAAAAAAAGTTAGTCATAGGCCTCATAACAAAAACAATAAATCACCACATTGCCATTCTCTTCACAGAAGATCACCTTAGCAGCTGAGTGTCACAACAGGTATGGGTGGGAGGTTCTATATGTGATGGAGGGAACCAAGGCTATGGAGGTAGACGGGCAGCACGAGGAAAGGGAAGGGATGGATGTGTTGTGGGTCACCAAAGAGACAGGCTCTAAGGTGCTATCAATGGTGCCGGAACGGTTTGAAAAGTGGTAGGGCCAAAGATGTCAGAGGTAAATTCTCCCCTATTAAATACATTAACGTGATTGCAAAAACTGATAGGGCCACTTATGAAAGTAGTAGGGCCATGGCCCTAGTGGCCCCCCCTGTTCCGGCACCTATGGGTGCTATCCATGTGAGGATAGTATAAAGACCCCCAGCACATGAAGAGTAGCTGTATATGGCACTTGGGGAAGCCACCCTCACAATGGAGAGTAAGGGGGAAGTGCTGCTTGTTGGTAACTTCACACTGTTAAACATGGAGTGCAGCCTTCCAGCTGCAGCTTCAACAAGGAGTAGGGCCATCCTTGACTCTCTGTAAGGGACTTTTCTCAGGCAGCTAGTCAAAGAACCTACCAGGAATGGGGCAGTGCTGGACCTGCTGCTTGCAAAAAGGGACAGCACTGCAGAAACCACAGTGGGCAGTCCTCTGGGTATCAGTGATCACTGTACACTGTTGTTTAACATTAATACAGGAACAAAACAGAAACATACAATTTGATGGCAGACAAGGCTCTCTTGGCCCACCTAGTCTGCCCATTTTCCCTACTTACAGTCAATCTGCAGATCCTACGTGATCTCCAGCTTTACCCCCTCCCTCCTTTTAAGGTTCCCTTACACTTATCTCATGCCTTCTTAAGTTCCATTACTGTTTTCGTTCCCACTACCTCATCAGGGAGGCTGTTCCAGGCATCTACCACCCTTTCTGTGAAGAAGTGCTTCCTTACATTTCCTGAGTCTACCCCCCTAGCTTCATAGCATGACCCCTTGTTCTTATGCTTCCTGTCCTCTTTTCACAAAGACTAACTACACAAGGATGAGGGTCCTGGACTTTAGGAGGGTGGATGTTTAAAGCAATGCAGGACTGCCTCTCAAACTGTCTTGAAGTATGCGTGTGGGGGGGGGGGGATTGCCTGGGAGGGGTGAAGACACAGCAATGAAAAACAAGGGAAAGTATAATTAATGCAAGCTGCAACCAACCTCTGTGAAGTAAGTGAGTAAAAGTAGAAGGAATAAGAGACCACTATGGTTCTCTAACAAGAGGCAAGGGTGATGAAGGAAAAAAAGGTGGCATTTAGGAGGTATAAGGAAACATGGAGGGAGAGAGGACAGGGAGGTATATCTACTAAAGCAGAGGGAAGCAGGCAAGGTGGTGAAGGGGCAAAGGTGCAGACAGAGTAGAGAATTGCCGAAGGAGTCATGAAGTGGGATAATACTTTCATCAGATACATAAGTGAGACCAGGAGCACAGAAGAAAGGGTTCTGAAAGAACTCTTAAAACTGAAGGTGGACAAAGCAATGGGACCTGATGGGATTCACCCCAGAATTCTAAAAGAACTAAGGGTAAAACTAGTGACACCACTGACTATCTTTCTTAACAAATCATGGGAGGATGGTGTGGTACCGGAGGACTGGAGGAGGGAAGACGTGATTCCCCTTCACAAAAGTGGGAGCAAGACAGAGGCAGGAAACTATAGACCTGTTAGTCTGATCTCAGTGGCAAGGAAATGATGTAATCACTTCTAAAGGAAAGAACTGTTGAGTTCCTAGAAGCTAGTGGGGCACAGGACCCAAGGCAGCATGGATTCACAGCAGGAAGGTTTTGTCAGATGAATCTAACAGATTTCTTTGACTGGGTGACCAATGTAGTAGACCAGGAAGGGGCTATGGACATGGCCTACCTAGACTTTAGCAAGGCATTTCACACAGTCCCACACAAAAGATTAATATACAAGTTAGTCAGCCTTGGAGTGGGTAACAAAGTGGTAGCCTGGGTAAAAAATTGGCTGGACAACAGGACACAGAGGGTAATAGAAAATGAGTTCACTCTCATGAAAGGGCGGTTACTAGTGGGGTACCATAGGCTTCAGTACTGGGACCAGTCCTCTTTAATTTCTTTATAAGTGACACTGCAGAGGGACTGGAAGGAAAAGAATGTCTCTTTGCAGATGACACAAAGATCTGCAACAAGGTTGATGCCCAGGGGAAGAGTACACAATGGAGAGTGAGATAATAACAACAGAAATGGAAAGGGACCTGGGGTAATCATATCAGATGACCTTAAGGTGGGCAAGCAATGTGAGAAGTTAGTAAGGAGGGCTGGTGGGATACTGGGATGCATAGGGAGATGCAAAACAGGAAGTTGTTATCCCTCTGTACAGACAGTTGGTGAGCCCCCATCTGGAGTACTGCGTCCAGTTCTGGAGACCCCATCTCCGCAAGGACATATTCAGGATGGAGGCTGTCCAGAGGAGGGTAATTAAAATGGTGCAGGGTCTGCACCAGAAGACATACGAAGAGAGATTAAAGAAGCTTAATATGTATACACTCGAGAAGAGGAGGGAGAGGGGGGGACATGATAGAAACTTCCAAGTACATCAAGAGAATCAACAGAGTCCAAGATGGTAGCATCTTTCAGAAAAAGAGATATGCGAGAACAAGGGGGCACAATTTGAAGATAGAGGGGGGACGGCTCAGAGGTAATGTTTACTCACCTGTAACAGGAGTTCTAGGAATGGTATATGTTTTTCATCCACACTGTCTGGCAGGTTCCTTGCCGCTTTAAATCTTGCCGGAAGGTCTTCAAGCTGGCTCCTCCCACCCACCCAGGTGGTAAAACTCTCAGCTCCGCCCCATGATGCCAGATCTAGCCCGCTGGAAGCCAGGTTGTGCATCGAAGCCGGGGAGGTCTGGTAGATCGTGTGGATGAACAACATATACCATTCCTAGAACTTCTGTTACAGGTGAGTAACCTGTATTTCTAGGGACATGGATATGTTGTTCATCCACACTGTCTGGCAGACTCCTAGCAGTTTTCCAGGAGGAGGGAGGCAAGGTGCACACCCCCTACTTGGGAAATAAAGACTGGAGAACAGAGGCCCCAAAACCAGCATCCCGGCGTGACTCAAGGTCGATGTGGTAGTGGGTGATGAAGTTGTGTGCTGACTTCCAGGTAGCAGCCCTGCAGATTTCCTGGATAGGGACATCCCTGGAAGCAGCCACCGATGCAGCGGTATGGCGGGTAGAATGAGCTCTTATCCCTCTGGAAGGCTCCATGCCCGCCAACCTATAGCAGAGATCTATGCAGGAGGTGACCCACCTGCCTATCGTCCGCTTGGCTGCAGGTCTGCCAGGTGCAGCTTCAGCGTAGGTGACAAACAGCTGGCAAACTCTCCCGAACTCAGCCGTCCGGCTCCTTGTAATGGGCGCTCTTCTAGGGTCAAAGTATGGAGCCTATATTACAAGCCTCAGAGGTGTGATTGGGGTAGAACACCGGCAGAGTCAACACCTGGTTAAGGTGAAACTCCGACACCACCTTCAGAAGGAGTTTCGGGTGGGGGCGCAGGCAACCTTGTCCCTGTGGAAGACCAGATAAGGAGACTCGATGGAAAGCACCTGGAGCTCTCCCATCCTTCTGGCTGACGTGATAGCCACCAAGAAGGCAGTCTTCCACGACAGGTGAGAGATGTCACACCTGTGCATCGGTTCAAATAGCTTGCCCATGAGCTTAGCCAATACCAGCAGTATATCCCACGGAGGTGGAGGTTCTCGCACCGGAGGGGATATGTGATCAAGGCCTTTGAAAAAGCACCCAACCACTTTCTCCTGCACCACCGACTGCTTCCCAACCCGCGCCCGGTAAGCAGAGATGGCTGCCAGGTGCACCTTAAGGGTCGTAGACCGAAGCCCTACCTGAGAAAGGGACCACAGGTAGTCCAGAATGCTTGCCAAGGAACAGGAGGAAGGGTCCAGGCCCTTGCCCTGACACCAAATGGAAACTCTCTTCCATTTGAAGGCATAGCATTTTCTGGTCGACTCCTTACGGGATGCCTCAACGACATTGAGGACCTCGTCGGAAAGACCCAAGGCCTGGAACTCTAGCCGCTCAAGAACCAGGCCATCAGGCGCAGGGATTGAAGGTCCGGATGGAATACCTTCCCCTGACTGACTGAGATCAGGTCCGGGTGGGCTGGAAGCCGCCTCGGGAGCCTGGAGCTGAGACTGAGGAGATCTGGATACCAGAACTGGTGGGGCCAGTCTAGGGCTACCAGAATCACCTGCGCCTTGTCCCTCCTCACCTTGAGGAGCACCTTGTGGATCAAGGGAAATGGGGGAAAGGTGTAGAAGAGGCCCGGGGTCCACGGCCTCAAGAAGACATCCCCATGCAGCGAGCCCTGCTGAGGGGGGTGGGCATGAAACAGTCTCAGCTTCGCGTTCTCCCTGGAGGCAAACAGGTCCGCCTGAGGCATGCCCCAGTGGGAGAAGAGATCTTGTACTACCTCCGGCAGGACAGACCACTCGTGAGACGCAGCCCCTAGCTGGCTTAGGGCATCGACCAGGGTGTTGGAGGCTCCTGCCACATGAATGGCGAGGAGATCTGCCTCCAGGCTGCGCACAAGTGACCAAATGTGGACAGCTTCCTGCACAGGGCATGGGCGCGTCCGCCCTGGTGGTTTAAGTAGTACATGAGTGCGTGGTATTGTCCGTCTGGACCTGAACCACTTGACCCCGTAGAAGCAGGCGAAGGTGGTGAAGGCTAGGCGGACCGCTCTCAAGCTCCAGCAGGTTGATATGGCATCAGGACTCCTGAGGGGACCAGAGGCGTGCGCTCTGTCCTCCCCAGATGGGCACCCCAACCCATCAGAGAGGCATCGGTTGATAGAGACCATCGGCCGGGGACAAGCGGGATGCCCTCCTGCAGATGCTGGAGCGGTCCACCACTGGAGGCATTCCACATCCCTGGGTCACTGTCACTAGCTGATCCAGCGGATCAAGTGCTGTGACCATTGGCTGAGCCAGTCCCACTGAAGGGGACGCATGTACCAGCGTCCCCAATGGACCACGCTGGTGCAGGCCGCCATAAGGCCCAGGAGGCACAGGAAGTCCTGGGCAGGACGCGATTGCCCAACCTGAAATGATTGGGCAAAGGAGGAAAGAACCTCGGCCCTGTCCGCTGGGAGCCGTGCTCTGGCTCGAAGAGAGTCAAGCTCTGCCCCGATGAATTGTATCACCTGCTTTGGCACGAGTTCTGACTTGGCCTCGTTGATGAGGAGACCAACCTGAGAGCAAACCTGGAGGCCAGATCTGAATCGCTCCACCTCGCTCTGGAGGGGGCAATTCAACCAGTCGTCCCAGGTGAGGTACACCCAGACATTGGTTGCCAGGAATGCTATCACCACTGCCATGCATTTGGTGGAGACCCTGGGAGCTAGGGAAGGCCGAAGGGCATGGCCGGGAACTTGTGAAGGGATCCCTCCTCTCTGAAGCGGAGGAATCTCTGGTGGGACAGACGGTTGGGACATGAAAGCAGCGTCCTGAAGGTCCAGGGAACAGAACCACATGCCTTGTTCCAAGGATGGGATTATCTGAGCCAGAGTGACCATCCTGAAGGTCCGAGACCTTAGGAACCTGTTCGGGTCATGCAGGTCGAGAATGGGACACCAGCCCCCCGTCCGTTTGGGACCAGGAAGTACCTGGACACAAACCCTGGGTCTGGAGGAGGATCCGCCACCTTCCTGATCACCTCTTTTTCAAGGAGCAGGGCAATATCGACTCGGCAGGCCGACAGAGAGGCTGCAGACCCCGTGGCCCCCGAGGGGCGACGGCTCGGAAGGGTGGGGCCTGCTCGAACTCCAGAGGCAGCCCCTTTCCTACCACCTCCAACACCCAGCGGTCCGTGGTGATAGCGGACCAGGTGGAAAGGAAGTGGCGGAGCCGTCCCCCCACGGGGAGTGATGAGGCTGGGGGCGACACCCCTCAACCCGTCACTGGGCAGGCTTGGAGGAGGGACCGGCTGGGGGACCTCCTGGGCCTTACCTCCTGCTTCCTATTTGGGAGGCCGTGGAAAACTGGGTTTGGGATGTCAGCAACCAGAGCCTGCTGGCCCTGGTGCTGGTGCTGTTGGGCGGCGGACGTACACAGGCTGAAGAAGGCGAAAGGACTTGTGCTGCTGCTGTCGTGGCCTTTGTCCTTCTGGGTGGAGGTGACTGAGTCAGGTGGCATTGGACTTTTGATCCGCTGGAGGTGACCTTCCACTCCAGGGCCGAAGAGGTCGGTCCCAGGAAGGACATCCGCCAATTTGTGCTGGGTATCCGCCGTGAAGGTGGATATCCTCAGCCATGCTCTGCAGCGCATGGCCACTGCGGCTGCAACCGATCTGGCACAGGAGTCTCCAATGTCCAGAGCCGTTTGGAGCTGCTGCTTAGCCACTGCCCTACCCTGGTCCCGCACCTGCCGGACCGTGGTCTGCACATTGGCTGGGAGATGAGGGATCACCTCATCCAGAGAACCCATGAGGACGTGGGAGAAGTGTGCCATCAGCACGGCCGAGCTGGCCTGGAGGAGGCCAAGGGAGGACGCAGCGTACACCCTGCGCCCGGCATAGTCCAGCTTTTTGGACTCCTTGTCGGGAGCTTGTTCCGTCCTAGCGTTCCGGAATGCCAGAGCGCTATGGGTGACCAACCCCTTGGCAGAGGTGTTCCGGCCGGGCAAGAGCCGGCAGGACCGCATACTTCTGGCCATCCTGGCCAAGGAGCAGGACAGAAGCAGGCGCTGCCAGAGCTCCAAGGCTGGGCCAATAATGCTTCAGCCACCGGAAAGGCCTCCGTGGGTGAATCCCCTCGGTCCAGTATCTCCGTCAGGGATATCTGGCCAGCTTGGACACGAGCTTGAGCTGCATCCCAGTGAACTCCGAGATGAGCCGAAGCAAACCCATGAAGGACGATGGGCTTTCGTCCATCGGCTGGCCCCCGGAGGACTCCAGGTCGATGGGCCTGGAGAACAGGGAGGAGTCGTCGTCGGACTCAGAGGAGTCCGCGAAGAGATGCCTGGGGCCTGAGACAACCAACACCTGCCGAGGACAGTCGGGAGTGAGGGTGACCGATAACCTGTGGGGCAGGCCTTGGCCTGATGGAGAGTTCTTGGTCGGTGCCCCGGTTTTTGGTTGTGGAGGCGGAGGTTCCACCACAATCGGTGGGGCAGCTGGTTTCAGCCGAACAACTGGCCGGGCTTGGGCGCCGACTACAGTGAGGTTGTTTGGCTGCTCGTGTTGACAGCCACTTGATGGCGGGAAAGCAGCGTTGTCGATTTGTTCCCGGATAGAAGTAACTGCTGCAACATCAGGTCCTCATAAGCGTCGGCGCAATTTAGCTGAAACCTCTCCTCTTCGAGGAGGGAAAACGAAGACGGCGACAGCTTCTTACCCAGTGCCGAGATTGAGACCGCCAATGTCGATGGGATCGGCTGGACCGAGACAAAGTCCGAGACCGCGAGATCCTCGGCGATTCCGAGGACGGGTCTGGGAAGGAGCGGGGGACACCCGCTCTTCCTTCGGCTCGGAAGCCTTAACCGGGGACTGCTGCACTGGGGGCGCAGGCAGATCCTCGGTCTCCACCGGGGGAACCGGTGAAGAAGGGTTGTCGGCCTCACCCTGTCGACAGCCCGTCCGATGGGCCGAGAAAAATCTCGACCGCGTCGACAAGTGTCTCGGACGGCTGGCCTGATGGGAGCGCTGCTGAAGCCAGTGGCCTTAGCGCAACCTCGACCAAAGTCGACAGTGGGTTGTCCAGGAAGGAGACCTCTCCCGCTCCAGAGCATGCGATGGGACTTACCATTTGAGTCCTTCTTTTGGACCGACAGGAATGTCCGATGGCTCCTCTCCCTTCGTGGAGAGGGACTGGCAGAGCTCCTTGAGCGAAGCTGAATACAAAGGTACCCAGAGAAGCGGGATAAATGCGTGACCGAGGAAGAGGATGATCGGCCTGGGCGCCCTCCTCCTCAGGGCGATCATCTGCTCGAGTTGCTCAAGCCGAGCCAGCAGCCAAGTGTAACCGCCAATGGGCCTCCTTCAACAATCGTGGTGGCTTCTCGGGGCACCAGAAGTTGTAACCAGGCAGCGGTCCTCCAGGACATTGGCTGAAAACAACGGCATGACTCGCAGGCCTGCAGGTCGTGTTCTAGGCTGAGGCAGTAGACGCACGTGGAGTGCGGGTCCGTCCTGGACATCTTCTGCCCACAAGGGCACCGCCGAAATCCGGGAGTCGATTTGTCCATCACAGCCGTGAGGGAGAAAGATGACTGAAGTCTTGAAAATTTTAAAATGAGTTTTGGGCGAACCGAAGAATTAGGATCCAGTCTATCATGCAGAGCGTTAAGGAGGGAACCTGAGCTTCCAAGCGGTAAGGAAGATCTGGCGTCATGGGGCGGAGCCGAGAGTTTTACCACCCGGGTGGGTGGGAGGAGCCAACTGAAGACCTTCCGGCAAGATTTAAAGCGACAAGGAACCTGCCAGACAGTGTGGATGAACAACATATTCATGTCCTAGAAGTATTTTTCATGGAGAAGGTTGTGGATACATGGAACAGCTTTCCTGAGGAGGTAGTGGAGTCAAAAACAGTGGGAAATTCGAAATGCATGGGACAGACATAAGGCAATTCTAATGGGGTTAGGAGGAAGTAGGCTGTTGGTTAACTAGGATCTGCAGCCTATTCATTAGGTAGGGAAACTGGCAGACTAAGTGGGCCAAGCGTTTCTTATCTGCCGTCAAATTCTGTTTCTATGTAAGCGGCGGGACTGTGATGATTAGAAAGGCAGAGGGGGAAGACTGTGCAGAATGGGACCAAGAAAAGCAGATATCCTAAATAGGAACTTCTACTCAGACTTCACAGTGGAGGAAAGTAGTTGGGGGTGGACACAAGTCCATTTTTACAGAAAAAAGTCCGGAAGGGGCTTGCAGCTCTGAAAGTGGACAAAGCTAGGGTACAAGATGGGACATATCCAATGGTACTAAAAGAACTAGGAGATGCTAGATGCCCCACTGACAGCCTTATTCAACAGCTCACTGGAAACAGGTGAGGACTCCAAACAAATACATTTTGGAAGCCTGGTCCACAGCCCTAACCAGATTGTTCTCAGCACGGCAACAGCCGCAAAAGAGCTCCTAGCTGAAAAGTGCAAAAAGAGCTAAGGCACAGTCGCCTGAGTAAGAAGATGCTGGATTTTGTTTTTCAGGCTTACATTTTTTCCCTCCTAGATCACCAACATTCACCCCTTCCCCCTTTGAGACATCACCCGAGGGTGGAGTGATGCAAGGTGTCAACATCCATCCCAGTTAGTGAGGTCTGCCCCCACAATGCACGTGGAACACCCAGCACTGCAAAAACATTCTTCGAAGTGGTAGTTGATGGCAGAATGGACCCCCATCTCTCCCTAGAGAAGGAGAGCATCCGGTGGGATGCTGAATCCTCCTCTCCTGGCCGACCTCAACAAACCAGGTGCATGCTTAAACCTGGGTCACTAGCATGGCTGCAGGTGAGGCATATTGTGCCTCAGCCCTCTGTGCCACCAGGCCAGCCCTGCTAGACTGTCTAGGGTAATCAAGTCCTCTGCCTTACAGTCCTCAAGAAAATAATACCACGTGTGGTTATCCATTCAGAGAGGGCCCACGCCACCAAGCTGAAGGGCATGCAACCACAATGGCTCACCCTGCAGTGGAGTAAGCTTGCCAAGAGCCAGCATCTATCATCTTATCATTCATACTGAGAGAGAGGCAGCTGCCTCAATTGAGATAGCCAAATGTTTTTCCATATTGGAGTTCATAGCATCCGAAAACAGTGAAGTCTATAAGCACAGCTGCCTGAGAGTTGTAGCATTTAGCCAGTCCTTGGAAGCCTTGCTCTTTTTTCCAAGGTCTTCCCACACCTGCCTAACAACTTGTACAGAATATTTTAGCAGATGGGAGTGGGGGATTTCAGGGGGGCTGAAATGGCTGACTCTAGTTAGGGAAGTAGAGCAATGGAGGAGATGCTGGAAGCATAGAGGGCAACTTCAACATCTCATTCTGGACAGCTTGGTTGCTTGCTAACAAAGCTGTCAAGCACTGTCCTACAGAAGACTCAGCAATAGTCAGCAAGTTGCTACATTTGTTTTGTATCACACGTATCCCCCCATGCATTGCAATGAGACAGCACCAAAACATTTCCTCGACTACGGTCAAAATAGGAAACAGCAGTTACTTACCGGATATAGTGTATCTTCAAGAGAATCTCCACCGTTGGGCAATACCTTTGGAACTGTAACCTATCAGAGTCCAAGATCACTCGGAAACTTTTGCCAGCTGGGGCGCCACAATAATGTGCAATGCTGGTGCCTATAAAAATGTGGGCAGCCCCACTGCTCCTTAGTTCCCTGTCGGAGGCAAGCTTGGAGAGCCTCTTACCATGAGGGACCAGGAGACCAGACCAGTACCTCGCACCTGGGCAACAGAAAACACATGACACATATGGACACCTCCAGACAAAGAAGTGGACAAACTGCCAGCAAATACCTCAGCAACTGCTAAAAGAGGCAAGAAGGGTGAGTGTTCTATGGCCCACTGGAGAATATTCTCTGGGTGTGCTACGGCCCAATGGAGGAGATTCTCTGGATGTGCCACGGCCCAATGGAGAAGATTCTCTGGGTGTAGTATGGCCCAGTGGAGGAAATACTCAGGGTGTGTTAAGGCCCATCGAAGAAGATTCGTTGGGTGTGCTATGGCCATGGAGGAGATTCTCTGGGTGTGCTATGGCCCACTGGAGGAGATTCTTTGGATGTACTAGGCCCACTGGAGGAGATTCTCTGGGTGTGCTATGGCCTAATGGAGGAGCTTCTCAAGAAGATCTACTGTTACTGGTAAGTAACTGCTCTATCTTCATTGAGGATATCTTCTGCACTGGGCCATATCTTTGGAACAATTCCCAAGCAGCATATAAGGTACCGAGGGAGGACAGCAAAGTCTGATATGCACTAACGACAGAACGCCTTGTAGAACGGCAAGACCAAAGCCAGCACACCTCCGGGAAACTTTGTCTGGACTGCAGTGTTTAGTAAAAGGATGCACAGTGCTCCATGTGGCACCAGCACATGTCAGCTGCAGAAACATTCTGAAAGCAGACAACAGAAGTGGCCATGCCACGTGTAGAGTGGCCACACACAGCACCAGGGAGTTTACCATACTTTTGATAATAGAACTTAACACAGTGAGCCAGAAAATTGGGCAGACACTGTTCAGTCACAGGTGCATCCTCATTCCCAGGGGCAAACAAGACAAAAATGACTTTCTGCAGTCCTTAGTGTGATCGAGATAATAACATAGCATTCTATGTACATCAAGTGTATGGAGCACTGCCTCATCTCTGTTAGCATGCAAAGGATACTACAGAGGAAGGTTTACAGTCTGATTAAAAGTGAAATCAGAAACCACTTTTGGTAGAAAGCGTGGATTGGTTTGCAAGGATGCCTAGTCGTTGTGGAAAATCAGGTAAGGAGGCTCATGCGTCAAGAGTCTAAAGCTCGGAAATTATGTGAACTGAACATGGCAACTAAAAGCTGCATCTTCCATGAAATGAAGCACATCTCACAAGTTACAGCAGGCTCAAATGGACCCGAGTGAATTTCTCAAGTATGAAATCAAGGTCGCAAGGCAGAACCGGTTTACGATGCATGTGTAGCCTATCCTTTATGAACGCATGGGACACTTCCAGCTGTGTCTGCGTGTGCCCATCAATAGGAGCATGGAAAGCTGAAATGGCAGCCTAGTGCACCTTAATGGATGAGTGCTGGAGACATGAGTCAGACAGGGCCAGTAGGCCAGTACAGTATTGACAGGGCATGTAATTGGATCCTCTGAACAGGAACACCACCATATGTAGAAACTTCCATTTCAAATAATAACTGTGTTTTGTGGTTTTGCCAGGTTTGCCCTTGACACCCCACAGCATATCCATCACTGTCTTCCTGGTTGCGGTTAGAAGAGAGAAGACAACTTCATATAACAGGACTAATGTTAAAATGTTATAAAAACAAAGTTTTAAAATACATATGTGTATTATGCTGCTTTTTGTGGATGGATTCTATTCTATCACACCCAAATATGATACTAAATGATGGGTGGAAGTATTGTAATAAGGGGAAGCAAACAAGAAATGTTGGAAATGTGGGGGCCTTATATGGCACAGCAGCACTTTATCAGAAGGGAATCACACAAGCCAGCTCGCTGGTGCAGTGGTTGGATTTCCGCTTGCGACACCAGCGACCCGGGTTCGGGAGCGAGCCTGGGAGCTGGAGGGCGGCCGGGGGGAGAGGACTTCAGGCGTCCTGGGGACTGCTTATCCCTCTGGGGAGGGGAACCAGAGTTCGGCTCTTGTCTGGCCCCGGTGGAGACCCGGTACAGCAAGCCCGATGCTTAACAGAGGGGCGACGTGCCAGATGTCGGCGTTTCAGCGCCTTGATGTCTGGGGACATGGCATGCCGAGAGAACATGGGAAAAAATGCACAGCCTCCCAGTAGATGGAGCACCAGGCCCTGACCTTCAATGCCCCTACCGGCCCGGAGACAGCGTCCTGACGAAATATAGATGCATCGGTGTGTAAGGGCCCCCACCCCGTACCCGCCTGGGGGGTATAACCACAGCTCCATGGGGGATGGACTGCACTGGTCACCAGGTAGGTGAGCGAGGGCTGAAAAGGCCGTAGGTGTCTCCCAAAGAAAGAGGGGAGAGCTGCGAGGAGAAGGGAGTAAAAAAAAAGAAGGGAATCATACAGATCCCCTTCAGGTGTACTCTCTCAGTAGCCATGCATTTATCATGGGTATGTAGGGCCAAAGGAAAAATGTACTTGGGTATAAAGTATGGGGCTATTTTAAGAATGAAAAATCAGAGGATTATTAAGTTCTGCTTCATGATCCCATTAATATTGTCATAGGATATAGAGATTAATCCAGGCCCTCAGAGTATCAAGGCCTTCAGTGCCATTTGAAAGAAAAGGGTTTTAGAATTACAAGTTTAAATGTTAGGAGCCTTCAGGCACATTTTGAAGAGGTAAAGATATGGCTTGAAATGGGGGGGCTATGATATAGTAGGCCTCTGAAACTTGGCTAAAAGATGGTGTAACAGATAACTAGTTATCTATTGATGGTTATACACTATATAGGCAAGATAGGGCGAGAAACAAGAAGGGGGTAATGTTCTATATAAAAATAGTTTGTTGGTAGTAAGAAGTGGAAAAAGGACCTCTTGATGGTGGTGTGGATTACCTGACTGTAAAAGCAGGATGGGAGTTACGGGCTGTAAACACTTGTATATACATGTGTCCTACTGTCCTCCAAAGGTTAAGTTGAGAGAGTACCCCATATTTGATCTTTGGACTAACATACACAAAATAGAAGACAGCATTCTCGGGATACTAATTTGGATTGGAAGAAGGAAAAAGTAGTAGAAAACATAAAAGGAACATGGATTCGGGTTATTTTACTCAGTTAATAAAAACACCTACACACTTTAATTATAATACAGGTAACCTACACCATCATTGACTGGTTAATTATTATTAGGCCAGGTAACATATTAGGCATAGTGTACTTCCGGGACTCTATTTTGCTTCATTGCCCCATATCACGTGTTAGAAGGATGAAAAAGGAATCTATTGTCACCATAGGTAATAAAAGAATATGGGTAGACTTGATGCGGTAGCCTATTTGAGGGATTTATCTTCAGTGTACTGGGACAGCTTATGACCTCTGCTGCATTTAGATGGGAAGGCAGAACAGTTTACAAGTTGTATAATAAAATTAGTTAACAAATATACACCATTAACAAAACTGGGGTAAAAGGAGAAGGTTTCCTGGTCAAATCAGAATCTTAGGTACTGAATTAAGCAAAGGATAAGATGAGGAAGCAGTACTGAAGAAGCAAGACATGGGGCTTAGGAGAGTACAAAATGTTAAGAAATAGAGTTAAGAACTAAATAAAAGAGGCTAAATCAGCATGCTATAGTCACCTCAGAAAACATTTGTGATCCCCAAAAATTTTGTAGACATTTAAACAAATCTGTACCCCTCAGGATGCTTCTGGTATCAAGGATATAAAATATGGAATTTGTTAATACAAGAAAAAGAGAGAACCAGAAAGATTTAATAGATTCTTTGTATCAAAATGTTCAAGGGTTGGGACTATGAGGTTAGTCCAGGGTAGAAGGATATAAAGGACATGAAGTAAATCAGGCATTGATAAGCACCCAGTATTTAAAGTTTGAGAAACTAAAAAAAGGAGGTCCTGGAATTGTTAGTGAGTTTGAAAGAAGATAAAAGTGGGGTTTAGATTAACTACATCCAAAAATACTGAAACTATCAGCTAGATACATAGCGGTCCTGTAACTGAACTTTTAATTTGTCATTGAAAAGGTTAGTACCCTAAAATGGAAAGTATCTGGGTTGTTCCAATTTATAAAAGGGGGAGGTTGGAAATGTCAAATTAGAGGCCTATATCACTCCCAGCGGAAGTTAGCAAACTGCTAGAGAAGTGTGTATTTTGGCAACTTGATTATTTGAAGGGCACAGCCTGATTATTGATTAGCATCATGGGTTTAGGGTGAGGATGGTCCACTGCAACGGTGCTTGCTGGGTTCTCGAATGCTGTGCTTATGGCTTGTGAGGAGGTTGTGCCACGGGCGGAGTATTCGCTGACCTAGCTGGCGCCTTTGACACAGTGGACCACAAGTTGCTTTTATACAAGCCTGGCAACCTAGGGGTTACCGGACTGGAGAGGGAGTGGTTTTGGAGCTATTTATGTGATCGAGGACAAAGTTGGGATCATGAGGTTAGTCCAGGGGTAGAAGGATATAAAGGACATGAAGTAAATCAGGCACAAGGGGCACCAGTATTTAAAGTTTGAGAAACAAAAAAAAAAGAGGTCCTGGAATTGTTAGTGAGTTTGAAAGAAGATAATCTAGTACTGACTAACAAAGAAGGGATCACAGATCTCCAGGTAGAAGGTCACCTGGGGGCCAGTGACCATCACATGGTATGGTTCAATTTGGCTACTACATCTAAATCATCCCATTCCAAGGCAAAAATATGGGACTTCAGAGGAGCTGACTTTGATAAGATGGCCAACAGAGTTAAGCTAGCCCTGGCAAAAAGAAACACAGGTAAGGAGGTACAGGCAAAGTGGGCAAGCATTAAGGATACAATACTTGAGCAACATCCCATTGTGTTAGACAGAAAAGGAAGTGCAAAGAAGAAGGAAACCACTTTGGTTCTCAAATACAGTAGC
Source organism: Neoceratodus forsteri (assembly GCA_016271365.2). Lineage (NCBI taxonomy): Eukaryota > Metazoa > Chordata > Ceratodontiformes > Ceratodontidae > Neoceratodus > Neoceratodus forsteri. The sequence goes on along the minus strand of CM057449.1, from coordinate 362,176,490 downwards.
AGAAAAGGTCAGAGCCAAAAGGCTGGCCTTCAGGAAATATAAGGGAACACAGGGATGAAGATGGGAGGCATACCAAACTGCCCTAAGGGAAGAGGTAAGGCAAAGGCAGGCAAAGTCCCAAACTGAGGAAACACTAGCACGAACAGTAAAAGAAGGTAGACAAGACTTTATAGATACATTAGTGAAAGGAGAAAGTCCGAGTGGGTATTGCTAAGCTTAATGGAGAAAAGGAGCATGGAGGAGGAGGACCTGTAAAGGCATCTATCCTAAATAGATACTTTGCTCAGTATTTACTGAAGAGAAGGTAGGGCAGGGCCCACAGCTCAGCATCATGGACACAGGGGAGGGAGGTGAGCACTACTTCCTTCACAAAAGAAAGGGTCCTACAAGAGCCTGCTTAGCTCAGGTGGATAAGGCAATGGGACCTGATGGCACACATCCCAGGGTACTTTAAGGAGCTAAAGGAGGAACTAGCAGTAGCCATTAGCAGAATTGTTTAGTGAGTCTCTGAGCACAGGAGAGGTCCCAGAAGACTGGAGAAGGGTCTCATGTGATCCCGCCCACAAGAGTGGTAGCAGGAGGAGGCGGGAACTATAGACCAGTCAGTCTTACCTCAGTAGTGGGCAAGATTATGGAGGCACTCCTTAAGGAAAGGATAGTGCAACACCTGGAATCCATAGGGGCACAGGATCCAAGACAGCATGGGTTTACAAAAGGAAGGTCCTGTCAAACTAATCCTCATAGATTTCTTTGACTGGGTAACCAGAGTGGTGGACAAGGGGAGCAGCTGATGTCACCTACCTTGACTTCAGCAAAGTTTTGACACTGTTCCACATAGAAGATTGATAAATAAGCTAGGTAGGCTTGGGGTGGGTCAGAAGTTGGTCAACTGGGTGGCAAACTGGTTGACTGCAGAAAACAGAGAGTGGTGGTAAATGGTATGCAGTCAGAAGAGATGCAAGTCACAAGTGGGGTACTCAGGGATCAGTCCTGGGGCCAGTCCTATTCAACATCTTCATTAGTGACCCGCAGATGGACTAGAGGGTAAGGTTTGTCTGTTTGCAGATGACACCAAGATCTGCAACAGAGTAGGAGATCCAGATGGGGTGGGCAGAATGAGAAGAGATCTGATAAACTAGCAAAATGGTCAGAAGAGTGGCAACTGGGATTTAATGCAAAGAAGTGCAAAATCATGCACATGGGGAAGAGAAACCCTGAAGCCACTTATAGGCTGGGAGGAGTTGCTAGCAGTCACAAAGGAAGAAAGAGACTTGGGCATCATCATCACTGATGACCTAAATCATCCAAGCAGACCTCTAAAGCAGTGGTAAGGCTAGGGGTGTTAGGTTGTATTAGTAGGGGTATCACAAGTCGAAGAGGGAGGTAATAATCCCTCTGTACAAGACACTGGTTAGGGCCCCATCTGGAGTACTGCCAAGGCAGTACTGGAGCCACACCTTCACAAGGACATTAATCCAAACTGAGGCAGTCCAGAGAAGGGCAACCAAAATGGTGCAGGGACTGCATCAGAAGACATAATGAGACAGATTAACGGAGCTCAATATGTATACCCTTGAGCAAAGGAGGAGAGAGGTGATAAGGATCGAGACATTTAAACACCTTAAGGGCATAAATAAGGTGAAAGAGTCTAACATGTTTAAATATAAGAAAAATAGCAGGACAAGAGGACACAGCATGAGATTAGAGGAGGCCGATTAAGGGGAATGTGAGGAAATTCTTTTCACAGAAAGGGTGGTAGATGCATGGAATAGCTTACCACAAGAAGTGGTGGCTATGAATACAGTGCAGGGCTTCAAACAGGCATGGGATAGGCATAAGGGAGCAATACAAATGACTATGAATAGATAGGTCACTGACAGAGCAAAGGCCGATGGCACATTTATAAGGTAGAAAAAGAAATGGGCAGACTGGATGGGCCTTGCGGTCCTTATCTGCCGTCAACTTCTATGTTTCTATGTTAAGATCAGGGATACAACCTCAGAGATTATGAAAGTTGAGACAGGGGTGCCCCAAGAGTCGATGTTAGGGCCATTATTATTTACAGTATTCATGAATGATATACCTACTTTATTTTCAACAGGAAACAGCATTATTTATGCTGATGATAGTGTTATATGGGACTCTGCACCTACGAGCAGTATTATTTAGGTGTCCCTGCAACAAAAATACAACATGCTGGCTCAACGGCCAAGGGACAATAAATCTACCTTAAATGAGAAAAAAACAAATATCATGTTACTTGGAACTCAACAGAAATTGCAAAAGGAAAATAAATTACAGATAATTGGTCCAAATGGGATAAGTCTTTCCACAGTTACTATTTCAAAATATTTGGGAGTTTACCTGGACCCCTGCCTGAGTTTAGTCCCACATATTGAACAAGTAGGAAAGAGACAATCAAAAAATAGGGTATCTGTATAGGAATATAAATGCATAGACAGAAGAAGCCCAGACAGTCAGAGCTAAGCAAGTTCTGATGCCTACACTGGAATATGGGAGTATACTATTTTTTAATAGTAATAGGGTGTTTGAGACAAAGTATAAGACTCTGTTTAATAACAGCTGTAGGTCTGCACTGAGGGTGCCAAAACCTACACATCATTGTGTGCTTTATGAGAAAATGGAAGTATTGCCAACAGAGATGAGAATTAGATATCAACTGGGGAATTTTGCATTTAGGGTATTGAGGGCTAATGACCCAAGGTACTTTCTGGGGCACTGGGATTAATGAAGAGGGAACGAATAACAAGCAGTGGGGCACAAAATTATGAGGTTCCGAGATAAAAGTTGCAGATGACTAGGAGGGCTTTTTATTGGTATGCACCCCATCTTTTCAACAAACATATACATCTTACTCAGGGAGGCTTCGGGCCATGAACTGTACGGGACAAAACATCGCGAACAGGAACATGGTAGCAAGAACATCGCCAACAGCAATAGCGCAGGCACTACAGAAAGCAGTAGGGAATATCGCAGGGATGCAGACCGCATGGGCAAACAGTGACTGCGAACAAACAGGAAAACACAGCACACACCAAATGCTGCGGTACAACCAATGGGGTCTGGCACAGTGCAGGGATGCGACCCGCAGGAGCAATGGCGAATGCCTAAACAAAGGCGGACAAATCAGCGTATGCCAGACATGCCGCTGCACAACACGAGGCAGGGAACAACAGTGTCAGGCAGAACACCGCAGGAGGCAGCAATGACCTCGGCACACATAAGGTCACCCATGAGTAGGGGCACCAGTGCCCAGCGCACAGCACAGGATGGCTGAACTAGGTATGGCAACAGGGGAGGCCAGCATGCCCCCCCCCGAATGCCACCATGCACGGATGCGCATAGGGAGAAGGCCCCAGATAGCAACCCTCACAATGACCACAGGGCACTGAGGCCAGGTGTGCTGACTGGTGGATCGCCAGCTGCCACAGGACCGCCATGCAATGGCGTGGTGGCCAGATGTAGCTGCAACCCAGTACAATGCACACACCCCACAGAATATACAACAGTGTGGCAGGAGGGGGATACAGCCATAACACTGTGGTGGGCATGCGCCCCCAGGTGATCACGTCCGACCGTGATGCACATGGGCACACCCATGGGGGACAGCACAGCTCAGATGAGCCACAGGCGGACAAGAAGCATCGGGCAGTGAAGGTGGACACTGCCAACCACACAGGCGTGCACATATAGGAATCCCACAGACAAACATGGCCACGGGATGAGTAGGAGCCATGTATAGTGCCGGCACGCCCGTATGAACATGGGCTGCAGGAGCCCTAACACATGCCAGCCTGCTGGAGCCCAAGGACAACATGCGGCCGGTGTATACCCCAGTGGCTGAGCCACAACTGATGTACCACTGGCTGTGGGGACCACGATGCAAACAGTGTCCGATGACAGTGCCAGGGGTCCATGTCAACACAAGACACACAGTGCCCCCGCCAGCAGACACCAGGCATGACCAACACAACACCTGTGGCATTGGCACACACACGCCACCAATGCACAGCCAAGCGGTGCACAAGACAGTGACCTGCGTAACATGCAGTACCAGCATGGCACAGATGCAGACATGCACCGCACGGAGCACACACCCCCGGGATGGCATACTGGTCCTGCAGATGGCATTGTCATGGCACCACTGCAGACACCACATGCACCCGCAGTGGCAGTGACCACCCTACACTGCAACACAGCCTGCGTGCAGACATCCACACCACCTGGTGCACCCCCCCCAGTGATGCACAACCCCCATGGTAACAGAGACACCACCCCCAGCACAGACAGCACAGGAGCCCAACACCTGCACAGCCATCCCCCCGTGACAGAGCGACACCCCACGGCAGCACAGTTCCCCTCCATGACAGGGCATCAACCCAAGTACAGGACAGCACACCACCTTGACAGTGCATCACCCATATCGGCACAGTATTTCCCCATCTGCAGGGCAATACCCTGAAACAGCACAGTACCCCACCCTGACAATGCATCACCCATATCGGCACAGTACCCCCGCATCTGCAGGGCAATACCCTGGAAACAGCACAGTACCCCACCTTGACAATGCATCACCCATATCAGCACAGTACCCTCCATCTGCAGGGCAATACCCTGGAAACAGCACAGTACCCCCACCTTGACAGTGCATCAATCCATATAGGCAAAGTATCCCCCAAGGCGTGTTGATAGCACAGTGTACAGGTGGTCAGCAGTCACTGGCACCCTCATATAGCCGCAGTGGTAGTCAATCCGTGCCAACAGCCACAGCCACTGGCATGGTCATAGTCAGACCTGCAGCTGGAAGTTATGGGCAATGCGGCGTAGATAGTCATATGTGGGCCTGGTGCCATACTCCCCAACAATGTGCTGTATGTGGTCCGTTGGGTCCCTGAACCCCTTCCTTGATGGTGGTGCACAGCGCTAACTGATGCACTGCTTTCGATCTTCAGCTCACTGAGTCGCTGCTCCGACTTCAGGGTATCAATGAACTTCCACAGGCTGGGGTGGCATGCACCTATTAGTGTGCTGAAGGCACAGTGCCACCCTTCCACAGAGTTGTTGGTGTGGGCACTGCCAGTCATAGCTGCATCATAACAGGTTGATGGGGAACAGGGGGCACCTGCAGACACCACCATGGATGGGGTACCCCACCCATGTATCCTCGAAGTAGTCTACTATTGGTGCCAGCAGCTCGTCATGTGTGATGTAGAATTCGAACGACCTGAGAACCTCGAAGACAGTGGACACCTCCCTTGGGGGGATGAAGGCAGCGCAGGCAGCAGGCGCACATGGAGTGCAAAGTCCTCGTCCTCTGTGTAGCACTGCACAGCCTCAGGAACCTCCTGGACCTTCCTCCACATGGCCTGGCACAGGTGGAAGAAGCAGCCATGCTGACTGGCATCCGGGAATACAGTGGCAAAGGACTTTATTGCAGCCTGCTCGAAGTCCGTGATTATCACAGATGGCCTGAGGTCCTCTCGGAGCTCCCTCACTTCGGTGAACGCACTGGTGTATGTCACCCCTGTCTTGTTTGGCAGCAGAAGGTACACAGTGAGTATTACGGTGCAGTATTGCTCCCCATGTATGGTGTATAGCTGTGTGAAGTGTGGTGGTGCTGCCTTGAACGTGCCATCTACATACCATGTATGGCACTGTGACAGCAGCTGCAGGTTCCTGTCTGTAGTGTATATTAGAATTCATGATGCACCGCCACTGTCATGGAGCAGGAACTGGGCTCCATCATGTGTCACTGTGCACACGTCTGGGATAGTGAGGTCCTATAGTGAGGTTGGCAGGGGTGGTGGCTGACTAGCGGCTGTACATGCCCGGCGGACACTCCTTTTCAGGTGTATGCTGGGAAGTCTACCGGATACAGTGGTGGTTATGTTGCTACTGCATGCTGCCACCGCCTGGTGGGGTGTCTCCGTCGTTTGTAGGGCCCTCTGCTTTATGTCTGTAACGGCCTCCCGGACACCTATGGCCCTGCGGTCGGGTACATGATTGTGGCTGTTCACCACCCTGGCGACTCCTTCCTGCAGTGTGGACATGCCAGGCATTTCTCCTGTAATACTCTGGAGCATTTCCATATGTTTTTTCCGCCAGGTTCCATTCCTTGTAGTACAGGTAGCCCTCATGTTGTAGTAGGGTCTTCCCCTTTTGGCTGGTCACATAGTGCAGTGGCATGGTTCTGCGGACCGCTCACGTGCCTTCCACACAGTGTTTGTCCTCTGCATGACACTCCCATGCACCTTAGCGTGGTCTGTGTGCTGTGCTGCCTTATGGGAGTGCCGCTGGTTGTGGGAGTGACAGCACCTGCCCTGGCGGCACACGCCCTGCTCACAGGTGTGCCCTGTTAGCCCTATATCCATGCTGTGGTGCCAAGCCCCACCCCGTGTGTCCTGCTGTCTGTCAGCATTGTGTGCTTCACTCGCCTGGGTTGGTGCAGGAGCATTTCACATGCTGTGGTGTTCCCCCTGTGTGGCCCTCAACCCTTGCTGTTGAGTGTGGTGCATCGCTGGGTGCAGGTGTCCTGTCCTGGGAGTGACCTCCTGCCCTTTGACCCTCTCTCCATGCTGCATGCCCCTTGTGTGGCTGTGTCTCCCTGTAGCCCTGTGGTGGTGTTGGGATTATCGTACCCCATGTGTGCTCTGGCTCCTTACGGTTGGCCCTGTGGCGCTTGTCCCCCTTCTCGGGGTCCATCCATATGCTGTGTCCTTCTGCCTCCCTCTGTGCTCCGGGGTGTCTTGATCCATGGTGCCTGTGTTGTTGTCCATCTTGCCGGCCCCGTTGTGCGTCCGGTTGTGCTGCCCTGCTGGCTGCCTCACGGTTATGCCGGTGCTGGCTGTCCCTCTCCGTGCGGCTCCTTGTGCATGCCTCCATTGCTGCTGCTGTGTTGAGCCACTTTGCTTGTGGGTTGGCAGCATTTGTGCTCAGCGTTGTTGGGTCCACCGCGATGTTCTTGTTCGCAGCATTACTTCCGTGTTGTTCTGCCTGCGTTGTTTCCTCCGCGATGTTCGTGGCGTGAAACCTCAGGAAGTACATAATTTAATGCACTTTAGGAAAGGGCTTTTTACATACTTAAAAAATGAGACAGTGTGTACTTGTATGTGAAATTATTGTATTGTGTATTTGTAAAGTATTGTATTGTGTACTTGTATTTTCATCTTTATGGTTGTAAGTCTGTATGTTTTATTATTGTATAAATGTCAGGCGTGGATGAAAAAGGGCAGTGCCCAGTCCACTACCGGGCTAAAATGAAAAATGAAAGAAAAAAAAAAAAGACAATGAAATATGAGAATTTGTCCACAAAAATACCTAATGCCAGGCTGAGATCAGCAAATAGTATAGATTTTGATGTTCCTCTGAAAATGACGAACGAAGGAAGGTCTTTATTTTATTATTTAGGACCCTATACCTGGAATTTAATACCTAAAAATCTAAGGCCACAGAATAAGGTTATAGTGTAGAAAAAATAAAACTATGGTTTATGTCATAAGCTATGTCATGGCAAATGTTCTGCCTTAGCCTAGGCACTGGATAACTTTACATATTCTGTATAGATACCTATATTTTTGATTGCTTTTATAAGATATGATTGTATCAACTTATTATTCTAATTTCATGTCTGTGCATTTTATACATTCTGTATATACTCCTACTTCTTCACACTGAAAATATGTGAGTTTCTAGGGACGTGGATACGTGCAGTTATCCACACCTGAGCAGTTTTCCTTTCCTTCAAGTTCAGTCAGAACATCTTCAGGCTAAGCTCCTCCCACCCACCAGGGTGGTATCCTCTCTGCTCCACCCGTGACATCAGATCTTAATTTCCGCTGGAAGAGTCAGGTCTCCTCCTTTTGCAGCTCCTGTGCGTGGTGTAGGGACAATTCTAAAATCTTCATTTTCATCTTCAACGATTCATGAGTTTTTTTTCTCGTGTTTTGCTCGATTATGGAGTATGACAGCCAGAACACTGGTCCTAGAGTTCAAGCAGTGTGCTGCCTGCAACCAGAAGATGTCGCGCCAACCTACCCCCATGCCTCGGCGTTACTGCGGTTTGAGGCTCAGCATGATCTACAGACTTGCGGCCCATGCCAGTCCCTCAACCTCGTCCACGAGGCCATTATGCTCGCCTTCTATAGAGCCACGGATGAGCAGGATCCGCAGTCTATTCCAAGAATGCCCACAGGGCCATTTCGGCAGCAGTGGGCTCGGCATCACTGCTTGCCATGCTTTAAGAGGTGGCAACCCAGGCCGCAATGGTCTCCTACTCTGCTCCAGCATTACTCCCAGTGGGTGCCAGCATCGGGACCTTCTTCACGGGTGCCTTTTGGGACATGTGCCAGTCCCTTCAGACCTATGGGGAGGGCCCTTCCTGAGGGGATAAACCTTCAAAATCTACAAAGTCTAAGTGGACCCGTTGCAGGTGAAGTGGACAGAGAAAGAGCTGGTTCTTCCACTCCCGCGATTCTGTGTTTGGCTTGACAACTGTATGGCATCAGGACTCCTGAGGGGACCAGAGGCCGTGGCGCTCTGTCCTCCTCAGATGGGCACCCCAACCCATCAGAGAGGCATCGGTTGATAGAGAGACCATCGGCCTGGGGGGGACAAGCAGGATGCCCTCCTGGATGTGCTGGAGCGGTCCACCACTGGAGGCATTCCACATCCCTGGGTCACTGTCACTAGCTGATCCAAGCGGATCAGAATGCTGTGATACATTGGCTGCAGCCAGTCCCCACTGAAGGGGCGCATGTACCAAGCGTCCCCAATGGACCGCGCTGGTGCAGGCCTACATAAGGCCCAGGAGGCACAGGAAGTCCTGGGCAGGGACGCGATTGCCCAACCTGAAATGATTGGGCAAAGGAGGAAAGAACCTCGGCCCTGTCCGCTGGGAGCCGTGCTTTGGCTCAAGAGAGTCAAGCCTGCCCCGATGAATTGTATCACCTGCTTTGGCATCGTAGTTCTGACTTGGCCTCGTTTGATGAGGAGACCAACCTGAGAGCAAACCTGGAGGGCCAGATCTCTGGATCGCTCCACCTCCGCTCTGGAGGGGCTGCATTCAAGCCAGTCGTCCAGGTAGGGTACACCAGACATTTACGGTGTCATAGAGGAATGTCACCACTGCCATGCATTTGGTGGAGACCCTGGGAGCTAGGGAAGGCGAAGGGCATGGCCGAGAACTTGTCGAGGGATCCCTCCTCTCTGAGGCGGAGAATCTCTGGTGGGGCAGACGGTTGGGGACGTGAAGAGCGGCGTCCTGAAGGTCCAGGGAACAGAATCCATGCCTTGTTCCAAGGATGGGATTATCTGAGCCAGAGTGACCATCCTGAAGGTCCGAACCTTAGGAACCTGTTCGGGTCATGCAGGTCGAGAATGGGACTGGCCCCGTCCGTTTGGGACCAGGAAGTACCTGGACACAAACCCTGGGTCTGGAGGAGGATCCGCACTCTTCCTGATCACCTCTTTTCAAGGAGCAGGGCAATATGGACTTGGCAGGCCGACGGAGGGCTGCAGACCCCGTGGCCCAGTGGCGGCTCGGGAAGGGTGGGGCCTGCTCGAACTCAGAGGCGCCCCTTTCTACCACCTCCAGCACCCAGCGGTCCGTGGTGATAGCGACCAGGTGGAAAGGAAGTGGCGGAGCCGTCTCCACGGGAGTGATGAGGCTGGGCGGCGACACCTCAACCCGCCACTGGGCAGGCTTGGAGGAGGGACCGGCTGGGGACCTCCTGGGCTTTCCTCCCTGCTTCCTATTGGAGGCAGCGGTGGGCTGGGTTTGGGATGTCGATCAGAGCCTGCTGGCCCTGGTGCTGGTGCTGTTGGGTGGACGTGCGCAGGGCGCAGAAGGGCGAAAGGATTCTGCTGCTGTCGGCGGCCTTTGTCCTTCTGGGTGGAGGTGACTGAGTCCAGAGTGGCATTGGACTTTTGATCCGCTGGAGGTGACCTTCCACTCCAGGGCCGAAGAGGTCGGTCCCAGGAAGGGACATCCGCCAATTTGTGCTGGGTATCCGCCGTGGTGGATATCTCCTCAGCTGTCGCCTGCAGCCGCATGCCACCGCGGCTGCAACCGATCTGGCACAGGAGTCTCCAATGTCCAGAGCCGTTTGGAGCTGCTGCCTAGCCACTGCCCTACCCTGGTCCCGCACCTGCCGGACCGTGGTCTGCACATTGGCTGGGAGATGAGGGATCACCTCATCCAGAGAACCCATGAGGACGTGGGAGAAGTGTGCCATCAGCACGGCCGAGCTGGCCTGGAGGAGGCCAAGGGAGGACGCAGCGTACACCCTGCGCCCGGCATAGTCCAGCTTTTTGGACTCCTTGTCGGGGGCTTGTTCACGTCCCTAGCGTTCCCGGAATGCCAGAAAACGCTGTCGGTGACCAACCCTTGGCAGAGGGGTGTTCCCGAGAAACCGCAAAAGAGCCGGTAGGACCGCTACTTCTGGCCATCCTGGCCAAGGAGCAGGACAGAAGCAGGCCGCTGCCAGGGCTCAAGGCTGGGCCAATAATGGCTTCAGCCACCGGAAGAGCCTCCGTGGGTGAATCCCCTCGGTCCAGTATCTCCGTCAGGGATATCTGGCCCAGCTAGACACGAGCTTGAGCTGCATCCCAGTGAACTCCGAGATGAGCCGAAGCAAACCCATGAAGGACGATGGGCTTTCGTCCATCGGCTGGCCCCCGGAGGACTCCAGGTTGATGGGCCTGGAGAACAGGGAGGAGTCGTCGTCGGACTCAGAGGAGTCCGCGAAGAGATGCCTGGGGCCTGAGACAACCAACACCTGCCGAGGACAGTCGGGAGTGAGGGTGACCGATAACCTGTGGGGCAGGCCTTGGCCTGATGGAGAGTTCTTGGTCGGTGCCCCGGTTTTTGGTTGTGGAGACGGAGGTTCCACCACAATCGGTGGGGCAGCTGGTTTCAGCCGAACAACTGGCCCGGGCTTGGGCACTTCGACTACAGTGAGGGATTGTTTCGGCTGCTCGTGTGACAGCCACTTGATGGCCGGGGAAGGCAACGTTGTCGATTTGTTCCCGGATAGAAGTAACTGCTGCAACATCAGGTCCTCATAGCGTCGACGCAATTTGCGCTGAAGCCTCTCCTCTTCCGAGGAGGAAGACGAGGACGAGCGACAGCGCTACTTACCCCGGTGCCGAGATTGAGACCGCCAATGTCGATGGGATCGGCTGGACCGAGACAAAGTCCGAGACCGCGAGATCCTCGGTCGATTCCGAGGACGGGTCTGGGAAGGAGCGGGGGACACCCGCTCTTCCCTCGGCTCGGAAGCCTTAACCGGGGACTGCTGCACTGGGGGCGCAGGCAGATCCTCGGTCTCCACCGGGGGAACCGGTGAAGAAGGGTTGTCGGCCTCACCCTGTCGACAGCCCGTCCGATGGGCCGAGAAAAATCTCGACCGCGTCGACAAGTGTCTCGGACGGCTGGCCTGATGGGAACGCTGTGAAGCCAGTGGCCTTAGCCGCAACCTCGACCAAAGTCGACAGTGGGTTGTCCAGGGAAGGAGACCTCTCCCGCTCCCACGAACGCCAACGATGGGACTTACCATTTGAGTCCTTCTTTTTGGACCGACAGGAATGTCCCGATGGCTCCTCTCCCTTCGTGGAGAGGGACTGGCAGAGCTCCTTGAACGAAGCTGAATACAAGGTACCCAGAGAGAGCGGGATAAATGCCGTGACCGAGGAAGAGGATGATGCGGCCTGGGCCGCCTCCTCCTCAAGGGCGATCATCTGCTCGAGTTGCTCAGCCGAGCCAGCAGCCATGGTAACCGCCCAATGGGCCTCCTTCAACTTAATCGGCGGGTAGCGCTTCTCGGGGCACCCAAGTTGTAACCAGGCAGCGCGGTCCTCCAGGACATTGGCTGAAAACAAACGGCATGACTCGCAGGCCTGCAGGTCGTGTTCTAGGCTGAGGCAGTAGACGCACGTGGAGTGCGGGTCCGTCCTGGACATCTTCTGCCCACAAGGGCACCGCCGAAATCCGGGAGTCGATTTGTCCATCACAGCCGTGAGGGAGAAAGATGACTGAAGTCTTGAAAATTTTAAAATGAGTTTTGGGCGAACCGAAGAATTAGGATCCAGTCTATCATGCAGAGCGTTAAGGAGGGAACCTGAGCTTCCAAGCGGTAAGGAAGATCTGGCGTCATGGGGCGGAGCCGAGAGTTTTACCACCCGGGTGGGTGGGAGGAGCCAGCTTGAAGACCTTCCGGCAAGATTTAAAGCGACAAGGAACCTGCCAGACAGTGTGGATGAACAACATATTCATGTCCTTAGAAGTATTTTTTCATGGAGAAGGTTGTGGATACATGGAACAGCTTTCCTGAGGAGGTAGTGGAGTCAAAAACAGTGGGGAAATTCAAGAATGCATGGGACAGACATAAGGCAATTCTAATGGGGGTTAGGAGGAAGTAGGCTGTTGGTTAACTAGGATCTGCAGCCTATTCATTAGGTAGGGAAACTGGCAGACTAAGTGGGCCAAGCGTTTCTTATCTGCCGTCAAATTCTGTTTCCATGTAAGCGGCGGGACTGTGATGATTAGAAAGGCAGAGGGAAGACTGTGCAGAATGGGACCAAGAAAAGCAGATATCCTAAATAGGAACTTCTACTCAGACTTCACAGTGGAGGAAAGTAGTGAGGTGGACACAAGTCCATTTTACAGAAAAAGTCCGGAAGGGGCTTGCAGCTCTGAAAGTGGACAAAGCTAGGGTACAAGATGGGACATATCCAATGGTACTAAAGAACTAGGAGATGCTAGATGCCCCACTGACAGCCTTATTCAACAGCTCACTGGAAACAGGTGAGGACTCCAAACAAATACATTTTGGAAGCCTGGTCCACAGCCCTAACCAGATTGTTCTCAGCACGGCAACAGCCGCAAAAGAGCTCCTAGCTGAAAAGTGCAAAAAGAGCTAAGGCACAGTCGCCTGAGTAAGAAGATGCTGGATTTTGTTTTTCAGGCTTACATTTTTTCCCTCCTAGATCACCAACATTCACCCCTTCCCCCTTTGAGACATCACCCGAGGGTGGAGTGATGCAAGGTGTCAACATCCATCCCAGTTAGTGAGGTCTGCCCCCACAATGCACGTGGAACACCCAGCACTGCAAAAACATTCTTCGAAGTGGTAGTTGATGGCAGAATGGACCCCCATCTCTCCCTAGAGAAGGAGAGCATCCGGTGGGATGCTGAATCCTCCTCTCCTGGCCGACCTCAACAAACCAGGTGCATGCTTAAACCTGGGTCACTAGCATGGCTGCAGGTGAGGCATATTGTGCCTCAGCCCTCTGTGCCACCAGGCCAGCCCCTGCTAGACTGTCTAGGGTAATCAAGTCCTCTGCCTTACAGTCCTCAAGAAAATAATACCACCGTGTGGTTATCCATTCAGAGAGGGCCCACGCCACCAAGCTGAAGGGCATGCAACCACAATGGCTCACCCTGCAGTGGAGTAAGCTTGCCAAGAGCCAGCATCTATCATCTTATCATTCATACTGAGAGAGAGGCAGCTGCCTCAATTGAGATAGCCAAATGTTTTTCCATATTGGAGTTCATAGCATCCGAAAACAGTGAAGTCTATAAGCACAGCTGCCTGAGAATTGTAGCATTTAGCCAGTCCTTGGAAGCCTTGCTCTTTTTCCAGGTCTTCCACACCTGCCTAACAACTTGCAAGAATATTTTAGCAGATGGGAGGGGGATTTCAGGGGCTGAAATGGCTGACTCTAGTTAGGAAGTAGAGCAATGGAGGAGATGCTGGAAGCATAGAGGGCAACTTCAACATCTCATTCTGGACAGCTTGGTTGCTTGCTAACAAAGCTGTCAAGCACTGTCCTACAGAAGACTCAGCAATAGTCAGCAAGTTGCTACATTTGTTTTGTATCACACGTATCCCCCCATGCATTGCAATGAGACAGCACCAAAACATTTCCTCGACTACGGTCAAAATAGGAAACAGCAGTTACTTACCGGATATAGTGTATCTTCAAGAGAATCTCCACCGTTGGGCAATACCTTTGGAACTGTAACCTATCAGAGTCAAGATCACTCGGAAACTTTTGCCAGCTGGGGGCCGCCCACAATAATGTGCAATGCTGGTGCCTATAAAAATGTGGGCAGCCCCACTGCTCCTTAGTTCCCTGTCGGAGGCAAGCTTGGAGAGCCTCTTACCATGAGGGACCAGGAGACCAGACCAGTACCTCGCACCTGGGCAACAGAAAACACATGACACATATGGACACCTCCAGACAAAGAAGTGGACAAACTGCCAGCAAATACCTCAGCAACTGCTAAAGAGGCAAGAAGGGTGAGTGTTCTATGGCCCACTGGAGAATATTCTCTGGGTGTGCTACGGCCCAATGGAGGAGATTCTCTGGATGTGCCTCGGCCCAATGGAGAAGATTCTCTGGGTGTAGTATGGCCCAGTGGAGGAAATACTCAGGGTGTGTTAAGGCCCATCGAAGAAGATTCGTTGGGTGTGCTATGGCCCACTGGAGGAGATTCTCTGGGTGTGCTATGGCCCACTGGAGGAGATTCTTTGGATGTACTATGGCCCACTGGAGGAGATTCTCTGGGTGTGCTATGGCCTAATGGAGGAGCTTCTCAAGAAGATCTACTGTTACTGGTAAGTAACTGCTCTATCTTCATTGAGGATATCTTCTGCACTGGGCCATATCTTTGGAACAATTCCCAAGCAGCATATAAGGTACCGAGGGAGGACAGCAAAGTCTGATATGCAGTAACGACAGAACGCCTTGTAGAACGGCAAGACCAAAGCCAGCACACTCCGGGAAACTTTGTCTGGACTGCAGTGTTTATTAAAAGGATGCACAGTGCTCCATGTGGCAGCAGCACATGTCAGCTGCAGAAACATTCTGAAAGCAGACAACAGAAGTGGCCATGCCACGTGTAGAGTGGCCACACACAGCACCAGGGAGTTTACCATACTTTTATAATAGAACTTAACACAGTGAGCCAGAAAATTGGGCAGACACTGTTCAGTCACAGGTGCATCCTCATTCCAGGGCAAACAAGACAAAAATGACTTTCTGCAGTCCTAGTGTGATCGAGATAATAACATAGCATTCTATGTACATCAAGTGTATGGAGCACTGCCTCATCTCTGTTAGCATGCAAAGGATACTACAGAGGAAGGTTTACAGTCTGATTAAAAGTGAAATCAGAAACCACTTTTGGTAGAAAGCGTGGATTGGTTTGCAAGGATGCCTAGTCGTTGTGGAAAATCAGGTAAGGAGGCTCATGCGTCAAGAGTCTAAAGCTCGGAAATTATGTGAACTGAACATGGCAACTAAAAGCTGCATCTTCCATGAAATGAAGCACATCTCACAAGTTACAGCAGGCTCAAATGGACCCGAGTGAATTTCTCAAGTATGAAATCAAGGTCGCAAGGCAGAACCGGTTTACGATGCATGTGTAGCCTATCCTTTATGAACGCATGGGACACTTCCAGCTGTGTCTGCGTGTGCCCATCAATAGGAGCATGGAAAGCTGAAATGGCAGCCTAGTGCACCTTAATGGATGAGTGCTGGAGACATGAGTCAGACAGGGCCAGTAGGCCAGTACAGTATTGACAGGGCATGTAATTGGATCCTCTGAACAGGAACACCACCATATGTAGAAACTTCCATTTCAAATAATAACTGTGTTTTGTGGTTTTGCCAGGTTTGCCCTTGACACCCCACAGCATATCCATCACTGTCTTCCTGGTTGCGGTTAGAAGAGAGAAGACAACTTCATATAACAGGACTAATGTTAAAATGTTATAAAAACAAAGTTTTAAAATACATATGTGTATTATGCTGCTTTTTGTGGATGGATTCTATTCTATCACACCCAAATATGATACTAAATGATGGGTGATTGTAATAAGGGGAACAAACAAGAAATGTTGGAAATGTGGGGGTTATATGGCACAGCAGCACTTTATCAGAAGGGAATCCATAAGCCAGCTCGCTGGTGCAGCGGTTGATTTCCGCTTGCGACACCAGCGACCCGGGTTGGGAGCGAGCCTGGGAGCTGGAGGGTCGGCGGGGAGAGGACTTCAGCGTCCTGGGGACTGCTTATCCTCTCTGGGGAGGGGAACCAGAGTTCGGCTCTTGTCTGGCCCCGTTGGAGACCCGGTACAGCTGAAGCCCGATGTAACGGAGGCGGCGTGCCAGATGTCGGCGCCAGCCGCCTTTGATGTCTGGGGACATGGCATGCCGAGAGAACATGGGAAAAAATGCACAGCCTCCCAGTAGATGGAGCACCAGGCCCTGACCTTCAATGCCCCTACCGGCCCGGAGACAGCGTCCTGACGAAATATAGATGCATCGGGTGGTAAGGGCCCCACCCCTGCACTCGCCTGGGGGTATAACCACAGCTCCGGGGGATGGACTGCACTGGTCACCAGGTAGGTGAGCTTAGGCTGAAAGGCCGTAGGTGTCTCCCAAAGAAAGAGGGAGGCGCGAGAGAGGGTAAAAAAAAAAAAGAAAGGGATCATACAGGTCCCCTTCAGGTGTACTCTCTCAGTAGCCATGCATTTATCATGGGTATGTAGGGAAAGGAAAAATGTACTTGGGTATAAAGTATGGGGCTATTTTAAGAATGAAAAATCAGAGGATTATTAAGTTCTGCTTCATGATCCATTAATATTGTCATAGGATATAGAGATTAATCCAGGCCCTCAGAGTATCAAGGCCTTCAGTGCCATTTGAAAGAAAAGGTTTTAGAATTACAAGTTTAAATGTTAGAGCCTTCAGGCACATTTTGAAGAGGTAAAAGATATGGCTTGAAATGGGGGCTATGATATAGTAGGCCTAGTGAAACTTGGCTAAAAGATGGTGTAACAGATAACTAGTTATCTATTGATGGTTATACACTATATAGGCAAGATAGGAGCGGAAACAAGAAGGGGGTGGTAATGTTCTATATAAAAAATAGTTTGTTGGTAGTAAGAAGTGGAAAAAGGACCTCTTGATGGTGGTGTGGATTACCTGACTGTAAAAGCAGGGATGGGAGTTACGGGCTGTAAACACTTGTATGTAACATGTGTCTACTGTCCTCCAAAGGTTAAGTTGAGAGAGTACCCCATATTTGATCTTTGGACTAACATACACAAAAATAGAAGACAGCATATATTGCTCGGGGATACTAATTTGGATTGGAAGAAGGAAAAAGTAGTAGAAAACATAAAAAGGAACATGGATTCGGGTTATTTTACTCAGTTAATAAAAACACCTACACACTTTAATTATAATACAGGTAACCACACCATCATTGACTGGTTAATTACTAATAGGCCAGGTAACATATTAAGGCATAGTGTACTTCCGGACTCTATTTCACTTCATTGCCCCATATCACGTGTTAGAAGGATGAAAAAGGAATCAATTGCACCAAGGGTAGTTAATAAAAGGAAGTATGGGTAGACTTGATGCGGTAGCCTATTTGAGGGATTTATCTTCAGTGTACTGGGACAGCTTATGACCTCTGCTGATTTAGATGGGAAGGCAGAACAGTTTACAAGTTGTATAATAAAATTAGTTAACAAATATACACCATTAACAAAACAGAGGGTAAAGGGGAAGGTTTCACCCTGGTCAAATCAGAATCTTAGGTACTTAATTAAGCAAAGGGATAAGATGAGGAAGCAGTACTTAAAGAAGCAAGATGGGGTAAGTTTAGGAGAGTACAAAATGTTAAGAAATAGAGTTAAGAAATAAATAAAAGAGGCTAAATCAGCACATTATAGTCACTCTCAGAAAACATTTAAGGATCCCCAAAAAATTTTGTAGACATTTAAACAAATCTGTACCCCTCAGGATGCTTCTGGTATCAAGGATATAAAATATGGGAATTTGTTAATACAAGAAAAAAGAGAAACGGCAGAAAGATTTAATAGATTCTTTGTATCAAAATGTTCAAGGGGTTGGGATCATGAGGTTAGTCCAGGGGTAGAAGGATATAAAGGACATGAAGTAAATCAGGCACAAGGGGCACCAGTATTTAAAGTTTGAGAAACTAAAAAAAAAGGAGGTCCTGGAATTGTTAGTGAGTTTGAAAGAAGATAAAAGTGGGGGTTTAGATTAACTACATCCAAAAATACTGAAACTATCAGCTAGATACATAGCGGCTCCTGTAACTGAACTTTTTAATTTGTCATTGAAAAAAAGGTTAGTACCCCTAAAATGGAAAGTATCTGGGGTTGTTCCAATTTATAAAAGGGGGGGGGAGGTTGGAAATGTCAAATTAGAGGCCTATATCACTCCCAGCGGTAGTTAGCAAACTGCTAGAGAAGTGTGTATTTTGGCAACTTGATTATTTGGAAGGGCACAGCCTGATTATTGATTAGCATCATGGGTTTAGGTGAGGATGGTCCACTGCAACGGTGCTTGCTGGGTTCTCGAATGCTGTGCTTATGGCTTGTGAGGAGGGTTGTGCCACGGGCGGAGTATTCGCTGACCTAGCTGGCGCCTTTGACACAGTGGACCACAAGTTGCTTTTATACAAGCCTGGCAACCTAGGGGTTACCGGACTGGAGAGGGAGTGGTTTTGGAGCTATTTATGTGATCGAGGACAAAGTTGGGATCATGAGGTTAGTCCAGGGGTAGAAGGATATAAAGGACATGAAGTAAATCAGGCAGGGCACCAGTATTTAAAGTTTGAGAAACAAAAAAAAAGGTCCTGGAATTGTTGAGTGAGTTTGAAAGAAGATAATCTAGTGCTGACTAACAAAGAAGGGATCCTAAGATCTCAGGTAGAAGGTCACCAGGGGCCAGTGACCATCACATGGTATGGTTCAATTTGGCTACTACATCTAAATCATCCCATTCCAAGGCAAAATATGGGACTTCAGAGGAGCTGACTTTGATAAGATGGCCAACAGAGTTAAGCTAGCCTGGCAAAAAGAAACACAGGTAAGGAGGTACAGGCAAAGTGGGCAAGCATTAAGGATACAATACTTGAACAACATCCCATTGTGTTAGACAGAAAAGGAAGTGCAAAAGAAGAAGGAAACCACTTTGGTTCTCAAATACAGTAGCAGAAAAGGTCAGAGCCAAAAGGCTGGCCTTCAGGAAATATAAGGGAACACACGGGATGAAGATAGGGAGGCATACCAAACTGCCCTAAGGGAAGAGGTAAGGCGTAAGGCAGGCAAAGTCCCAAACTGAGGAAACACTAGCACGAACAGTAAAAAGAAGGTGACAAGACTTTCTATAGATACATTAGTGAAAGGAGAAAGTCCAGTGGGTATTGCTAAGCTTAATGGAGAAAAGGAGCATGGAGGAGGAGGACCCTGTAAAGGCATCTATCCTAAATAGATACTTTGCTCAGTATTTACTGAAGAGAAGGTAGGGCAGGGCCCACAGCTCAGCATCATGGACACAGGGGAGGGAGGTGAGCACTACTCCCTTCACAAAAGAAAGGGTCCTACAAGAGCTTGCTAAGCTCAGGGTGGATAAGGCAATGGGACCTGATGGATACATCCCAGGGTACTTAGGAGCTAAAGGAGGAACTAGCAGAGCCATTAGCAGAATTGTTTAGTGAGTCTCTGAGCACAGGAGAGGTCCCAGAAGACTGGAGAAGGGCTCATGTGATCCCGCTCCACAAGAGTGGTAGCAGGAGGAGGCGGGAACTACAGACCAGTCAGTCTTACCTCAGTAGTGGGCAAGATTATGGAGCACTCCTTAAGGAAAGGATAGTGCAACACCTGGAATCACATAGGGGCACAGGATCCAAGACAGCATGGGTTTACAAAAGGAAGGTCCTGTCAAACTAATCCTCATAGATTTCTTTGACTGGGTAACCAGAGTGGTGGACCAAGGGGAGCAGTTGATGTCACCACCTTGACTTCAGCAAAGCTTTTGACACTGTTCCACATAGAAGATTGATAAATAAGCTAGGTAGGCTTGGGTGGGTCAGAAGTTGGTCAACTGGGTGGCAAACTGGTTGACTGGCAGAAAACAGAGAGTGGTGGTAAATGGTATACAGTCAGAAGAGATGCAAGTCACAAGTGGGGTACCTCAGGGATCAGTCCTGGGGCCAGTCCTATTCAACATCTTCATTAGTGACCCCGAGATGGACTAGAGGGTAAGGCTTTGTCTGTTTGCAGATGACACCAAGATCTGCAACAGAGTAGATGATCCAGATGGGGTGGGCAGAATGAGAAGAATCTGGATAAACTAGCAAAATGGTCAGAAGAGTGGCAACTGGGATTTAATGCAAAGAGGTGCAAAATCATGCACATGGGAAGAGAAACCCTGAAGCCACTTATAGGCTGGGAGGAGTTGCTAGCAGTCACAAAGGAAGAAAGAGACTTGGGCATCATCATCACTGATGACCTAAAATCATCCAAGCAGACCTCTAAAGCAGTGGTAAGGCTAGGGGGTGTTAGGGTGTATTAGTAGGGGGTATCACAAGTCGTAAGAGGGAGGTAATAATCCCTCTGTACAAGACACTGGTTAGGGCCCCATCTGGAGTACTGCATGGCAGTACTGGAGGCCACACCTTCACAAGGACATTAACTCAAATCTGAGGCAGTCCAGAGAAGGGCAACCAAAATGGTGCAGGGACTGCATCAGAAGACATATGAGGACAGATTAACGGAGCTCAATATGTATACCCTTGAGCAAAGGAGGAGAGAGGTGATATGATCGAGACATTTAAACACCTTAAGGGCATAAATAAGGTGAAAGAGTCTAACATGTTTAAATATAAGAAAAATAGCAGGACAAGAGGACACAGCATGAGATTAGAGGAGGCCGATTAAGGGGAAATGTGAGGAAATTCTTTTCACAGAAAGGGTGGTAGATGCATGGAATAGCTTACCACAAGAAGTGGTGGCTATGAATACAGTGCAGGGCTTCAAACAGGCATGGGATAGGCATAAGGAGCAATACAAATGACTATGAATAGATAGGTCACTGACAGAGCAAAGGCCGATGGCACATTTATAAGGTAGAAAAAGAAATGGGCAGACTGATGGGCTTTATGGTCCTTATCTGTCAACTTCTATGTTTCTATGTTAAGATCAGGATACAACCTCAGAGATTATGAAAGTTGAGACAGGGTGCCCCAAGAGTCATGTTAGGGCCATTATTATTTACAGTATTCATGAATGATATACCTACTTTATTTTCAACAGGAAACAGCATTATTTATGCTGATGATAGTGTTATATGGGACTCTGCACCTACGAGCAGTATTATTTAGGTGTCCCTGCAACAAAAATACAACATGCTGGCTCAACGGCCAAGGGACAATAAATCTACCTTAAATGAGAAAAAAACAAATATCATGTTACTTGGAACTCAACAGAAATTGCAAAAGGAAAATAAATTACAGATAATTGGTCCAAATGGGATAAGTCTTTCCACAGTTACTATTTCAAAATATTTGGGAGTTTACCTGGACCCCTGCCTGAGTTTAGTCCCACATATTGAACAAGTAGGAAAGAGACAATCAAAAATAGGGTATCTGTATAGGAATATAAATGCATTGACAGAAGAAGCCCAGACAGTCAGAGCTAAGCAAGTTCTGATGCCTACACTGGAATATGGGAGTATACTATTTTTTAATAGTAATAGGGTGTTTGAGACAAAGTATAAGACTCTGTTTAATAACAGCTGTAGGTCTGCACTGAGGGTGCCAAAACCTACACATCATTGTGTGCTTTATGAGAAAATGGAAGTATTGCCAACAGAGATGAGAATTAGATATCAACTGGGGAATTTTGCATTTAGGGTATTGAGGGCTAATGACCCAAGGTACTTTCTGGGGCACTGGGATTAATGAAGAGGGAACGAATAACAAGCAGTGGGGCACAAAATTATGAGGTTCCGAGATAAAAGTTGCAGATGACTAGGAGGGCTTTTTATTGGTATGCACCCCATCTTTTCAACAAACATATACATCTTACTCAGGGAGGCTTCGGGGCCATGAACTGTACGGGACAAAACATCGCGAACAGGAACATGGTAGCAAGAACATCGCCAACAGCAATAGCGCAGGCACTACAGAAAGCAGTAGGGAATATCGCAGGGATGCAGACCGCATGGGCAAACAGTGACTGCCGAAACAAGGGCGGAAAACACAGCACACACCCAAATGCTGCCGGTACAACCAATGGGGTCTGGCACAGTGCAGGGGATGCAGACCGCAGGAGCAATCGGCGAATGCCTAAACAAAGGCGGACAAATCAACGTATGCCAGACATGCCGCTGCACAACACGAGGCAGGGAACAACAGTGTCAGGCAGA
This sequence comes from Neoceratodus forsteri, assembly GCA_016271365.2. NCBI lineage: Eukaryota > Metazoa > Chordata > Ceratodontiformes > Ceratodontidae > Neoceratodus > Neoceratodus forsteri. The sequence continues at coordinate 362,154,215 of CM057449.1, read as the reverse complement.
ACACCGCAGGAGGCAGCAATGACCTCGGCACACATAAGGTCACCCTCAGAGTAGGGGGCACCAGTGCCCGCGCACAGCACAGGATGGCTGAACTAGGTATGGCAACAGGGGAGGCCAGCATGCCCCCCCCCGAATGCCACCATGCACGGATGCGCATAGGGAGAAGGCCCCAGATAGCAACCCTCACAATGACCACAGGGCACTGAGGCCAGGTGTGCTGACTGGTGGATCGCCAGCTGCCACAGGACCGCCATGCAATGGCGTGCGGTGCCAGATGTAGCTGCAACCCACTACAATGCACACACCCCACAGAATATACAACAGTGTGGCAGGAGGGGGATACAGCCATAACACTGTGGTGGGCATGCGCCCCCAGGTGATCACGTCCGACCGTGATGCACATGGGCACACCCATGGGGGACAGCACAGCTCAGATGAGCCACAGGCGGACAAGAAGCATCGGGCAGTGAAGGTGGACACTGCCAACCACACAGGCGTGCACATATAGGAATCCCACAGACAAACATGGCCACGGGATGAGTAGGAGCCATGTATAGTGCCGGCACGCCCGTATGAACATGGGCTGCAGGAGCCCTAACACATGCCAGCCTGCTGGAGCCCAAGGACAACATGCGGCCGGTGTATACCCCAGTGGCTGAGCCACAACTGATGTACCACTGGCTGTGGGGACCACGATGCAAACAGTGTCCGATGACAGTGCCAGGGGTCCATGTCAACACAAGACACACAGTGCCCCCGCCAGCAGACACCAGGCATGACCAACACAACACCTGTGGCATTGGCACACACACGCCACCAATGCACAGCCAAGCGGTGCACAAGACAGTGACCTGCGTAACATGCAGTACCAGCATGGCACAGATGCAGACATGCACCGCACGGAGCACACACCCCCGGGATGGCATACTGGTCCTGCAGATGGCATTGTCATGGCACCACTGTAGACACCATATGCACCGCAGTGGCAGTGACCACCCCACTGCAACACAGCTCGGGCAGACATCCACACCACCTGGTGCACCCCCAGTGATGGCCAACCCCATGGTAACAGAGACACCACCCCCAGCACACAGCACAGGAGCCCAACACCTGCACAGCCATCCCCCGTGACAGAAGCGACACCCACGGCAGCACAGTTCCCTCCATGACAGGGCATCAACCCAAGTACAGGACAGCACACCACCTTGACAGTGCATCACCCATATCGGCACAGTATTTCCCCATCTGCAGGGCAATACCCTGGAAACAGCACAGTACCCCACCTGACAATGCATCACCCATATCGGCACAGTACCCCCGCATCTGCAGGGCAATACCCTGGAACAGCACAGTACCCCACCTTGACAATGCATCACCCATATCAGCACAGTACCCCCCATCTGCAGGGCAATACCCTGAAACAGCACAGTACCCCCACCTTGACAGTGCATCAATCCATATAGGCAAAGTATCCCCCCCCCAAGGCGTGTGTGATAGCACAGTGTACAGGTGGTCAGCAGTCACTGGCACCCTCATATGGCACGGTGGTGGTCAGTCCGTGCCCAGCAGCCACAGCCACTGGCATGGTCATGGTCAGACCTGCAGCTGGAAGTTATGGGCAATGCCGCGTAGATAGTCATATGTGGGCCTGGTGCCATACTCCCCAACAATGTGCTGTATGTGGTCCGTTGAGTCCCTGAACCGCTTCCTTGATGGTGGTGCACAGCGCCCAACGATGCACTGCTCGATCTTCAGCTCACTGAGTCGCTGCTCCGACTTCAGGGTATCAATGAACTTCCACAGGCTGGGGTGGCATGCACCTATTAGTGTGCTGAAGGCACAGTGCCACCCTTCCACAGAGTTGTTGGTGTGGGCACTGCCAGTCATAGCTGCATCATAACAGGTTGATGGGGAACAGGGGGCACCTGCAGACACCACCATGGATGGGGTACCCCACCCATGTATCCTCGAAGTAGTCTACTATTGGTGCCAGCAGCTCGTCATGTGTGATGTAGAATTCGAACGACCTGAGAACCTCGAAGACAGTGGACACCTCCCTTGGGGGGATGAAGGCAAGTGCAGGCAGCAGGCGCACATGGAGTGCAAAGTCCTCGTCCTCTGTGTAGCACTGCACAGCCTCAGGAACCTCCTGGACCTTCCTCCACATGGCCTGGCACAGGTGGAAGAAGCAGCCATGCTGACTGGCATCCGGGAATACAGTGGCAAGGACTTTGTTGCAGCCTGCTCAAGTCCGTGATTATCACAGATGGCCTGAGGTCCTCTCGGAGCTCCCTCACTTGGTGAACGACTGGTGTAGTAGTCACCCCTGTCTTGTTTGGCAGCAGAAGGTACACAGTGAGTATTACGGTGCAGTATTGCTCCTCATGTATGGTGTATAGCTGTGTGAAGTGTGGTGGTGCTGCCTTGAGCGTGCCATCTACATACCATGTATGGCACTGTGACAGCAGCTGCAGGTTCCTGTCTGTAGTGTATATTAGAATTCATGATGCACCGCCACTGTCATGGAGCAGGAACTGGCTCCATCATGTGTCACTGTGCACCGTCTGGGATAGTGAGGTCCTATAGTGAGGTTGGCAGGGTGGTGGCTGACTAGCTGTACATGCCCAGCGGACACTCCTTTTCAGGTGTATGCTGGGAAGTCTACCGGATACAGTGGTGGTTATGTTGCTACTGCATGCTGCCACCGCCTGGTGGGGTGTCTCCGTCGTTTGTAGGGCCCTCTGCTTTATGTCTGTAACGGCCTCCCGGACACCTATGGCCCTGCGGTCGGGTACATGATTGTGGCTGTTCACCACCCTGACGACCTCCTTCCCTGCAGTGTGGACATGCCCAGGGCATTTCTCCCTGTAATACTCTGAGCATTTCCAATATGTTTTTTCCGCCAGGTTCCATTCCTTGTAGTACAGGTAGCCCTCATGTTGTAGTAGGGTCTTCCCCTTTTGGCTGGTCACATAGTGCAGTGGCATGGTTCTGCGGACCGCTCACGTGCCTTCCACACAGTGTTTGTCCTCTGCATGACACTCCCATGCACCTTAGCGTGGTCTGTGTGCTGTGCTGCCTTATGGGAGTGCCGCTGGTTGTGGGAGTGACAGCACCTGCCCTGGCGGCACACGCCCTGCTCACAGGTGTGCCCTGTTAGCCCTATATCCATGCTGTGGTGCCAAGCCCCACCCCGTGTGTCCTGCTGTCTGTCAGCATTGTGTGCTTCACTCGTCTGGGTTGGTGCAGGAGCATTTCACATGCTGTGGTGTTCCCCCTGTGTGGCCCTCAACCCTTGCTGTTGAGTGTGGTGCATCGCTGGGTGCAGGTGTCCTGTCCTGGGAGTGACCTCCTGCCCCTTTGACCCTCTCTCCACATGCTGCATGCCCCTTGTGTGGCTGTGTCTCCCTTGTAGCCCTGTGGTGGTGTTCGGATTATCGTACCCCATGTGTGCTCTGGCTCCTTACCGGTTGGCCCTGTGGCTTGCTTGTCCCCCCTTCTCGGGGTCCATCCGCCATGCTGTGCTCCTTCTGCCTCCCTCTGTGCTCCGGGTGTGTCTTGATCCATGGTGCCTGTGTTGTTGTCCATCTTGCCGGCCCCGTTGTGCGTCCGGTTGTGCTGCCCTGCTGGCTGCCTCACGGTTATGCCGGTGCTGGCTGTCCCTCTCCGTGCGGCTCCTTGTGCATGCCTCCATTGCTGCTGCTGTGTTGAGCCACTTTGCTTGTGGGTTGGCAGCATTTGTGCTCAGCGTTGTTAGATTACATGATGTTCTTGTTGACATTACTTCGTTGTTCTGCCTGCGTTGTTTCCTCCAGCGATGTTAGTGGCGTGAAACCTCAGGAAGTACATAATTTAATGCACTTTAGGAAAGGGCTTTTTACATACTTAAAAAATGAGACAGTGTGTACTTGTATGTGAAATTATTGTGTGTTTGTAAAGTATTGTATTGTGTACTTGTATTTTCATCTTTATGGTTGTAAGTCTGTATGTTTTATTATTGTATAAATGTCGGCGTGTGGATGAAAAGGAGAGTGCCAGTCCACTACCGGGCTAAAATGAAAATGAAAGAAAAAAAAAGACAATGAAATATGAGAATTTGTCCAAAAATACCTAATGCCAGGCTGAGATCAGCAAATAGTATAGATTTTGATGTTCCTCTGAAAATGACAGCGAAGGAAGGTCTTTATTTTATTATTTAGGACCCTATACCTGAATTTAATACCCAAAAATCTAAGGCCACAGAATAAGGTTATAGTGTAGAAAAATAAAACTATGGTTTATGTCATAAGCTATGTCATGGCAAATGTTCTGCCTTAGCCTAGGCACTGGATAACTTTACATATTCTGTATAGATACCTATATTTTTGATTGCTTTTATAAGATATGATTGTATCAACTTATTATTCTAATTTCATGTCTGTGCATTTTATACATTCTGTATATACTCCTACTTCTTCACACTGAAAATATGTGAGTTTCTAGGGACGTGGATACGGTGCAGTTATCCACACTTCGGCAGTTTTCCTTTCCCTTCAAGTTCAGTCAGAACATCTTCAGGCTAAGCTCCTCCCACCCACCAGGGTGGTATCCTCCTCTGCTCCACCCCGTGACATCAGATCTTAATTTCCGCTGGAAGAGTCAGGTCTCCTCCTTTGCAGCTCCTGTGCGTGGTGTAGGGACAATTCTAAAAATCTTCATTTTCATCTTCAACCGATTCTAGCGAGTTTTTTTTCTACGTGTTTTGCTCGATTATGGAGTATGACAGCCAGAACACTGGTCCTAGAGTTCAAGCAGTGTGCTGCCTGCAACCAGAAGATGTCGCGCCAACCTACCCCCATGCCTCGGCGTTCTGCGGTTTGAGGCTCAGCGATCTGGACTTGCGGCCCATGCCAGTCCCAGCACCTCGTCCACGAGGCCATTATGCTCGCCTTCTGCTAGGGCCACGGATGAGACAGGATCCACCAGTCTATTCCAAGAATGCCCAAGGGCCATTTTCGGCAGCAGTGGCCCGCATCACTGCTTGCATGTTTTAAGAGGTGGCAACCCAGGCCGCAATGGTCTCCTACTCTGCTCCAGCATTACTCCCAGTGGGTGCCAGCATCGGGACCTTCTTCACGGGTGCCTTTTGGGACATGTGCCAGTCCCTTCAGACCTATGGGGAGGGCCCTTCCTGAGGGGATAAACCTTCAAAATCTACAAAGTCTAAGTGGACCCGTTGCAGGTCGTGGACAGAGAAAGAGCTCGTTCTTCCCACTCCCACGATTCTGTGTTTGGCTTGACAGCTGTTGAGCAGTTGGCTTTGGCTGACCCTTCAAGGGCCCCTGTTCAGGCTGCTAGATCCACTGTATCCCCATCGGGCTTGTTGGCTGAGACGTGGTCCAACCAGCTGGTTGGGATTTTTTTCAACCCAGTCGACCCGCTTGTGACTGGGTTGAATAGGACCCTGTCCCCCTTGTTATGGAGGGTTTGAATGCAGGGATCTGTTCTGTTCTTTCCTTTCCTGTCTCGTCTGTCCGGTTGTGCAACCAAATTTTCCTGTGAGACCTAGGATTTGATCAACCGACAGTCTCATAATTCTCTGCCTCTCACTGTCTTTCTATCTTCCCTTGCTGTTCTGTCTTTTCCCCGTTGCATATCTGCTGGTATAAAAATATATGCAAACCATTATGTGGAAATGTAGATGGGCTGGCAGTATAGCCTAGAGATTAGAGGAATGAGGTGTGAACGAGCTTGATACATCCTAGACCAGACCTGAGTTTGATTCTCACAACCTCCACTTGCATACTGTGTGACTCTGAGCAAGTTACTTAACTGCCCAGTGCTCCCAGGTCGCCCCTGAAAACAGGCACTTTTGCCTAGTGGGCCTCACCCGGTTACCAAAGACTAAAATAAAAAAAAAAAAAAAAAAAAAAGTAACTGATATTGGGATCCCTTTGTTTAGAAATTATATAGTGTTACTGTTGAAATGTGTATAATTATAGTTTGAGATGATTGCAAAAAGCTATTTGGAACTCAAGGGCTTAACCTGAAATGCAATTTTTAAGTCTTCTGCAGAAGCTGTGAAGAAAGGACCTCAGTTCTGGGACATTGTGTTCTAGCTGCACCTGCCTGATATATACAAGAACATTTTAGAAAAAAAAAACAGGATGCTTGTTAAGAAGGGATTGCAAAGACTTACAAGACAGAGCTGCAATTGCTTGCAGGGGACACAGAGATTGAAGGAAAACTCGAATGGATCTTCTCTGTTTATTCGACCTTTGTAAACAGTTATTCTGAACAATTTAATTTATTGTTATTCATAATAAAACTCTTGTTGCGAATTTTACAACTGCTCCTGGTTTTTCTTATGCTTTCTGACCTCTGCCTCGATGACACCACTGTCAAAAGAGGTCAAGAACGACTTGCTCTCTCGAACTCCAGTCCTTTTGGCTGTATCCCAGGAGGGGCCAGAAAAAACCTCTCTCTCTCTCCAGGGTTTTGCGGTGGGAACTGATCCGTGTTGAATACACACACCGTTCCCCCTCCTTTCCTCACCAGCGACATGCTCATTGTCAGTCCAAGTCCAGGTCTAGGACTCAATCCTGGTTGAGATCAAAGTCTCGGGACTCTCAACGTTCCCGCTCTCGGACGTCAACTAGGAAGCACTGCCCACGCTCCTCTTCCTCGTCTTCAGATGACGAGAGACTCCACCGAAAATTATTGTGGCACTATGAGGAGCACATGTGGCAACAATGGATCCTCGGACATGGTTGACCCACGCCTCAGTCACTGACACTCCCTTGGTCTTTGCTGATGCAGCCGGTCCCAGTCCTGCCCCGATCGGCCGAGTTGGCGCTGGCCTCCCCACCTGTCTTGGTGGAATCCCCGCCTCAGCAGCCTTTGCACAGGGTCCCATCCAAGGCTGCCTGCCCTGCCTCTGGACTCCCCAGACAGCTGTCTGCTCAGATCACCCAGTCAGATGAGTCAAGGGTAGTCCACAGGATGCCCAGGTTGAAGGTGGTGTTTGAGGAGTCCTTGGATTCCGAGGGATCCTCCATGAATTCTTCGTACTCTGGGATTCGATCGCAAGCCAACCGAAGAGTTCACTACCGAGCACTGGCCGGTTACCTTTGGGGTCTTGCTCTGTCTCATCTTGGGAGTCCATGGGGATTCTCCTGGAATTGGTCCAAAAGTGGGCCAAATACCCACTCATGGAGATCCTCGACAAGGATGACTCCAAGGGGTTGCCCTCCTAGTAGTGGAAACCATTCTGGGTCCCGCTTTGGTAGCATCCAACTTCTTGCCCCATGCCCTCTGCCAGTATGGTCCGCAAGTATGTGGTTCCCACCAGGTCCCTTCCTGGGTTGTCCAACCACCCTTTTGCCAAGGGGCTGGTGGCAGACTCTGTCTTCCAACAGATGTGCAAAGTTGGGGATGCTGACAAGCTTCCCGATAAGGAGTCCATGAAGCTGGACCATACAGCCAAAAAGGTTTATGCTGCCTCCTCCCTCGGTCTCCAGCACACGAGCTCTGCCATCATGATGGCCAACTCTAATCATGCCCTCATGGGGGTTCTGGACCATGTCCTTCCCCACTTCTCTGCAGACTTATAGTCGGCAGTCAAGTCAGTCCAAAACCAGGGTGTTCTATTGCCAAGCACCAGCTCCAGATAGCCTTGAAGACAGGCAACTCCTGTGCCCAGTCAGTGGCTGTGGCAGACGCCATGTGGAACAGGGCTTGGTTGAGAATTTCCACCTTTACATTGGATATCCCACATAAGCTGATGGACATTCCCTTCTTGGGTACCGACCTGTTTGGGCCAGGGGTGGATGTTCAAATTATCAGGACTGAGACATCCAGTGCCACCCTAGATTCCTTTACATCCTCTCAGAAGGACCTTAAGGGCCAAAAGCTGAAGAAGAAACCCTTTCAGTTACCGCCCTTTCTGCTACAGTAGTCCAAGCTGCAGCAGCCCCAGTCAGGGCAATCCCAGGTCAGGCAGCCTAAATCTAAGCCTGCTACCTCCAGCTCCAAGAAGCCCAATGGCCGGGGTAGTGGTACTGCTCCAGCAGCTGGCACCAGTGCCTCTGCCAAGCCTGCTCAGTGACAGATCGGGGGCATCTCCCTTCTGCCGGTCCTACCCCTGCCTCAGCTTCTCGTGGAGGGGGCCAGCTTCACCATTTCTGGCATGCCTGGTCCATCATCACTATGGACAAATGGGTACTAGATGTGGTGGGCTGGGATCTGCCTCTTGACTTCGAGGCTCTCCTACTCTACTGAGTCCATGCCCCATTGGAGTCTGTGGTGTCTTGGGACATGCTGCTGTCTGCTCTCAGGAAGGACATCATGCAATTTCTCCAGAAAAAAGCTGTGGCCCATGTCTCACATGCCACGGCTGGCCAGGGCTTTGGGTCCAGGTACTTCCTGGTGCCCAAATGGATTTGGGGGGGGTTGGCGCCTCACACTGGATCTCCATGATCTCAATCAGTTCTTGAGGAGGTGCAAGTTCAGGATAGACACACTGACTCAGATAATTCCATCTCTGGAGCGGGGCATGTGGTTCTTCTCCCTGGACCTCCAGGATGCCTTCTTCCACATTCCAGTCTGTCCGACCCACTGACAGTACCTTCAGTTCAGCACAGAAGGGGTGCTCTGTGAGTTCCAAGTCGTGGTGTCTGGACTCTCCTCGGCCCCCCCCCCGGGTCTTCACCAAGTGCACTGTAGTGGTGGCAGCATTTCTTTGGCACTGAGGGGTCTGGGGGTACCCCTACCTGGACTGGCTGATTGCCGGTTCACCCCGGGAAGAACCGGAGCGGTCCAGGGACCTGGCCCTCCAGACTTGCTCAGCCTTGGGTCTTCTTGCCAACCTGACCAAGTCAAAATTCACCCCTCGCAGTTCATCTACTTCACTGAGGCAGAGCTCGACTCTTAGTGGACTGGGCAGCGGACTATACCTCCTTGCACAATCACTTCAGGTTGGACACTTGCACCCTGCCTGGGACTTCCTGTGACTGCTGGGGTACATGGCATCCTGTACCAGTGTGGTCCAGTGGGCCAACTGGCAGATGTGCCCCCTGCAATGAGAGCTGGCTCACTAGTGGTCTCTGCACCTAGGGCACGAGGACCAGCCGGTCACGGTGATGTAGCCGATGTGGGATGCCATCCAATGGTTGCTCATTCCGGAACACCTGCAGGAAGGAGTCCTGTTCGTCCACCTGGAGCTGATGGTCACTCAGACAACTGATGCACCTCTGGCGGGATGGAAAGCATACTTGGGGGACCACAGAGCCCAAGGGGTCCTGGTACCACATCAACATACTGGAGCTCCATGTAGTGCAGCTTGCTCTGATGGCGTTTGCGCAATCTGTCTGGGGTCAGAGCATACAGATCCAGATGGACAACACCACAACCATGTACCACCTCAACAGGCAGGGTGTAATGCATTTCCTCCAACTGTGTCACAAAACCCTCTACACATGGACCCTTATGCACAGACTAGGTGCCATTCTCCTGTTGATTCATGTGGCCAGAGCCTCCAACCAGCTGGGGGATGCCCTGAGTTACGTGGGCAAGGCATCTCAAGAGTGGTCTTTTCACCAGGAGGTGGTGGATCACTTGTTTTCCCAGAGGGGCACCCCCTGATCGACCTGTTCACTTCCTGGGAGAATGCACAACTGAGGCTGTTCTGTGCCTGCCCCCCCCCCACAGTGCAGAACATTGATGGAGGATGACTTTGCGAGGCCCTGGACCTCCTGTATGGCTTCCCTTCCTTTTCCCTGATCCACAAGGTGTTGATCAAGGTGCGGAGGGACAAGGCATGGATGATCCTGGTAGCCCCAGACTGGCCATGCCAGTTCTGGTACTAAGATCTCCTCAGCAGCAGTCCTTTGTGTCGCTTGCCTCTATGCCCAGACCTGCTCTCTTGCCACCAGGGGAAGGTCTTGCATTCGGACCTTTAATCTCTGCACGTGACAGCCTGGTTCGGTTCTACCAAACCAGTTTGACAGAAAATCTGTCGACTGCCTTTATAGCAACGGCAAAATGTCAACCGCGATTGTGGTCAGCACTGTGCCATCAGGAAAACTTTGTGTTTGCTTCAAAAACGACCAGACAAACATAGAAGACATGGATGCCAGAAACAAGCTCTGCCCCCACACCCTCAGACTTAAATATAATCAACTCCGTGTTGGAGTTATTTCAGGGAGAGGCGTAAGACCTGAAGAGACCGTGCGAGAGGTTTCCGTCTTTGACCATTACAGCGAACTGTCAGTTTTGTCGCTGTAAAGCTTAAGCTAAGGCACACAGGCGAAAGTAGAGAGAGAGAAAAAAACAGGGAAAGAGTAAGGATTGCAAACAGTTAAGGGGCCAGAAATAGGACATGATTGGAGTGGTGCAGTGCAGTGGCTGTGGAGCAGCAGTCTTCCGGGAGATGTTCTGGAGAATGCGGTGTTGTCCCATTTGCAGGCACCTCTCTGGGCTGAGGGAGGAGGTTGCTCATCTCCAGGCTGAGTTGGCCAGGATTTGTGGGACCTCCTCTTCCATCCAGGGACCACCAGTGCCACTGCCGTTGCCTCAGAGGTTGCCAAGAAAGAGGAGCGGTTGGACCACAATGGGCTCAGGGAGGGTGAGGGTGGTGGAACAGAGGTGCATCCCTCCCGTTGTACCTCTCCACAATTCCTATGCCATTCTGGCAAAGTGTGGTTCCTCTGGAGGCACCACAGTGGAGACCAAGGAGGATGCTGGGAACCTCCACAAAGGAGACCCACAGAAGGGTGGCAGGGGACCCTGCAGGAAGAAACAACTCCTGGTGGGGGACTCCATTGTTAGGAAGGTAGAACTGGGGAGGAAGGGAGAGGAGGTAGGTGCCTTCCTGGCGCCATGGCTTGCAGGGACAGGAAGCGAATCCTCAGGATTGCGGGAGCAGCTGCACAGGGAGGGAGTGGATGTCATTGTCCACCTAGGGACAAATGACCTGGCTAGAAAGGGATTAGAAGTGCAGGAAAAGTTTGTGGAATTGGGGAGGGCCTTAGTCAAGTAGCCTTACGGTAACCTTCTCGGGTGTACCCATCTATGGCATAGGAGGAGGCTAGGGTTTTCCGCACCATGGGATTCAATCAGTGGTTGAAAACTGGTGTGGAGCTCAGGGATTGGCTTCATTGGGAACTGGGGTCCACCTGGAGTGATGCAAGCCTATACTGGCATGATGGGCTGCATCTGTCCGGGAGGGAACCAGGATCCTAGGTGATAGGTTTAAATGCTTCATTGGGAAGCTTTTAAACTAGCCAAGGGAGGCACTGGAAAGGAGCAGGAAATCCTAGCCCCAAAATAATCACGGTAGTAAGTCGGCGAACACCAACATAGAGGTGTCGATAGGAGAAGGGCAGGGTAAATGGAGAAAGTGACAAAGGCAAGAAGGACAGGGATGGGGCAAAAGGGAGGAGCCATCAGGAAATGGAGGTACTGAGTACCAATGCTCGTAGTCTGGGCAACAAGCTCCTGAGCTGATGGCCTTAATGGAAGAGGGATGCCTGGATATCGTAGCAGTCACAGAAACATGGTACACAGAGAACCATGACTGGGATGTTAACACACCAGGTACATAACCTACAGGAGAGACAGGCAGGGGAGAAGGGGAGGAGTAGCCTCTATGTAAAGGAAGGATAAAAGCAACTGAACAAAGAGTAAACAGGGAGGAGAGGAGGCACTGTGGGTCACCCTGAGACTGGAAAGGGCACCACAATCCGCACAGGGGTTCTGGTACAGACCCCCATGTCAGGGGGAAGGAATGGACAAGGATATGATAGAAGGCATTCTTAGAATGGCAGAGAAAGGAGATACTGATGATGGAGACCTGAATATGCCAGATGTTAACTGGAGCACATTTGCTGCAGCACATCCAAGAGCAGGGCCATTCTTGATGCCCTACAGGTGGCAGGTATTAGACAGCTAGTTTGGAACCCACTGTGTGTGAGCAATCTTAGACCTCGTGCTCTCAAACGGGGCAGTAGAGGATCTCAGATCTAGAAGTGGGTTGCCATCTGGGACAAGGACCATCAAACAGTGTGGTTCACGTGCAAACTCAGCTACAGAGTCAAGCCATACAAAAGTGAGGGTACTGGACTTTAGGAGGGCTGACTTTGGCAAGATGGGAGAGTGCCTCAGAAAAGCACTAACAAACAGGCTAGAAGAAGGTGTGAGCAACAATAGGAATTATCAAAACTGCCATCACAGAGGCAACAAGCCTTTGTGTGAAGCAAATAAACAAATCAAAGCGAAGAAAAAGCCACTACGGTTCTCAAAGAGGTGGCTGTGAAAGTCAGGAAGAAAAGATAGCATTCCGGAAGTATAAGGAAACACAGAAGGAGCAGGACGAGAGCTGTACCAGTTAAGGCAGAAGAAAGCAGGGAGGAAGTCAAATAGCAAAGGCCCAAACTGAGGAAAGATAGCCAACTCAGTTAAGAAGGGATAAAACCTTTATAGGTACATCAGCGAGCGATGAAAGACAAAGGAGGATAGTGAGGCTCAAATAGCATGAGTGTGGGTGGACAGAGGGGTACAGTGAAAAGCAGAATACTGAATGAATATTTCTGCTCAGTATTCACAAAGAGGAGAAGTGCCTAATCAATTAACAGAAGCACTCTTGATAGGAGGTCGATCCCAGTCCTTTACAGAAGAAAGGGTTCTGCAAGAACTCCTAAAACTGAAGGTGGACAAAGCAATGGGTCCTGATGGAATTCACCCAGAATTCTAAAAGAATTAGCGAAGGAACTAGTGAAACCACTGGCTACTCTTTTAATAAATCATGGGAGGATGGTGTGGTACCCGAGGACTGGAGGAAGGCGGATGTGATTCCCCTTCACAAAAGTGGGTCCAAGACAGAGGGAGGAAGGAAACTACAGACCTGTCAGTCTGACCTCTGTGGTAGGGAAAGTGATGGAGTCACTTCTGAAGGAAAGAACAGTCGAGTACCTAGAGGCCAGTGGAGCACAGGACCCAAGGCAGCATGGGTTCACAGCCGGAAGGTCATGTCAGACGAATCTAATAGATTTCTTTGACTGGGTGACCAAAGTAGTAGACCAGGGAGGGGCTGTGGACATGGCCTACTTAGACTTTTCAAGGCATTTGACACAGTCCCACACAAAAAATTAATAGTCAAATTAACCAGCCTGGGAGTGGGACCCAGGGTGGTAGCCTGGGTAAAACATTGGCTGGACAACAGGATGCAGAAGGTAATTGTAAATGGAGTCCACTCTGAAGAAAGGGGGGTTACTAGTGGGGTACCGCAGGGTTCAGTATTGGGTCCAGTCCTTTTAATGTCTTCATCAGTGACATTGCAGAGGACTGGAAGGAAAAGTATGCCTTTGCAGATGACACAAGATCTGCAACAGGGTTGATACACAAGGAGGCGTGGAAAGGATGAAAAGGGACTTGGCAAGGTTGGAGGAATGGTCAGAAGTATGGCAGCTAGGATTCAATGCAAAGAAGTGCAAAATAATGCACCTGGGAAACAAGAACCCAGGGGAAGAATACACAATGGGTGGGGAGGTAGTAACAACAACAAAAAAGGAAAGGGACCTGGGGGTAATCATATCAGATGACCTTAAGGTTAGCAAGCAATGTGAGAAGGCAGTAGGGAGGGCTGGGGGTATACTGGGATGTATAGGGAGAGGCATCATCAGCAGAAAGCAGGAAGTTGTTATCCCTCTGTACAGACAGTTGGTGAGACCCCATCTGGAGTACTGTGTCCAGTTCTGGAGACCCCATCTCCGCAAGGACATAGACAGGATAGAGGCAGTCCAGAGGAGGGCAACTAAAATGGTGCAGGGTCTGCAAGAGAAGCCGTATGAGGAGAGACTAAATGAGCTTAATATGTATACCCATGAGGAAAGAAGGGAGAGGGGGACATGATAGAAACTTTTAAGTACCTCAGTGGAATCAACAAAGTCTAAGAGGTAGCATCTTTCAGAAAAAGAGACTTGCAAGAACAAGGGGACACAATTTAAAGATAGAAGGAGGGCAGTTCAGGGGCAATGTGAGGAAGTATTATTTCACAGAGAGGGTAGTGGATGCATGGAACAGCCTTCCTGAGGAGGTTGTGGGGTCTAAAACTGTGGGAGAATTCAAGAATGCATGGGACAGACATAAGGAAATTCTTGTGGGGGGTAGGAAGAAATAGGCTGTTGGTTAACTAGGATATACCGCCTGTTTCCTGAGTGGCAAGAGCTCCAGGCTTTGGGTGTCTCTGACAAGTTCCTTCATGTCGTAGAAGTCTCTCTGAAGGAGAAGACTCACCAGTGCTATGCCTTCAAGTGGAAATGTTTTTCAATTTGGTGCAAGGGCAGGGAGCTAGACCCCCTTTCCTGCCCTGTGTCTAGCATCCTAGACTACCTGTGGTCCCTTTCTCAGTCTGGCCTGAGGTCGGCGATCCTCAAGGTGCACCTGGCAAGCATCTCAGCATATCGGGTACGGGCTAGTATGCTGATTGTGGCACTGGAGAAGGTGGTAGGGCACCTTTTCAAGGCCTTGATCACCTGTCCCCACCGGTGCGTGAACCACCACCACCTTGGAACTTGTTGCTGGTACCAGCAATGCACACAGGCAAGCCATTCGAACCTGTGTACAGGTGTGACATTTCCCACCTGTTGTGGAAGACTGCTTTTCTCGGTGGCTATCACCTCCACCAAAAGGATCAGTGAGCTCCAGGTGCTGTTGGTGGAGTCTCCACACTTGGTTTTCCACAGGGACAAGGTTGTTCTCCACCCCAACACAAAGTTCCTTCCGAAGGTTGCTTCACAGTTTCACCTTAATCACGTGATTAACCTCCTAGTACATTTCAATAACCCAAACTCAAAGGCCGAACGCAGGCTCCACATGTTGGACTAGAGATGAGCACTTGCTTATTACACAGAGTGCACGGCTAGAGTTTGGGGAAATATTTGCCAGCTCTTTGTCACCTACGATGAAGCTGCGTCTGGCAGATGGGCAGCTAAGTGGACAATTAGCAGGTGGATTGTCTCCTGCATCTTCATCTGCTATACGGTGGCTGGTAGGGAGCTTCCCGTTGGGCTAAGAACTCATTTCACCAGACATACCACTACCTTGGTGGCTGCTTCCAGGGATGTCCCTTTCCAAGAGATCTGCACGGCTGCCACCTGGAAATCAGCACACCCCTTCATCTCCCATTACCACACTGGCCTTGAGTTTTATTGGTTCTGGGGCTTCAGTTCTCCGTTCCTTGTTCCCTATGTTGGAGTGTGCGCCTTGCCCCCTCCTCCCAGAGAACTACTAGGAGTCTGGCAAAGTGTAGATAAATGCACTATATCCACGTCCCTAGAAATGAGGGTTACTCACTTGTAACCGTAGTTCTAGGAGTGGTACATGGTGCACATCCACACGACCCACCCAACCTCACCTGGCAAGTAGCACACAGATCCCTCCTTCCAGCGTGCAAGATCTTATGTCACGGGGTGGAGCTGAGGAGGATACCACCAGGGTGGGTGAGAGGAACTTAGCTTGAAGACGTCCCGTCTGAATTTAAAGGGAAAGGAAGTCTGTCACAGTGTAGCTATGCAGAACTACGGTTACATCTTATAACATGAATAAAATAATTTATAAAGAAGCCAGAGCCTCGGTGGTCTGTAGAAATTTTAGGTTGTGTGTGCCAGTTTTCCTGATGACTATATTACAGAGACATGCATTTCTGTTTGCTCAACAAAGTACAGTTACGTAAGAACTTACCGTAACAGCAGATCTTCGAGAGAGGCTCTTGCAGTAGGTAATTACATATAGGACTGAAGCCCGGCAGGCGTCAGGACCCCACGGAAAAATTTCTAGCTAGCAGTCTCTAGCGGGGGACCACCCCCACGTCAGGTGACCGACGTCATGCGACATCAGTATAAAGCGGCGGTTCCCCATGCCTGCCTTCCAGTTCTTTCCCACCAAAGGCCAAAAGGCGAGACGAGAGAGAGAGAAGCGGATATTTCCCATCCTGGAAAATGAGCTGAAAAAGCTAAGGGGGATGGAGGGCGGGAAGGTATTACCTACTGCAAGAGCCTCTCTCGAAGATCTACTGTTACGGTAAGTTCTTACGTAACTGTACTATCTTACTTCGAGAAGGCTCTTGCAGTAGGTAATTACATATATAGGACTGAGTCCCAAGCAGTCTGGAACAAAGAGAAGCTCACGGGAGGAGGAAACTACTCATACACAGATCCTCTGGCTGTGAAGGTCTTAGGAAAGAAGACCTTGCAGAACAGCCAACCTGAAGCCAGCTCTACGGTGAGAGGCAATGTCCAAACTGTAATGTTTCGTAAAGGTATGGGCAGAAGTCCAAGTTGCAGCTGCACAAATATCAGCCGCCGACACATTCTTGAAACAAGCAGCAGAGGCAGCTACACCCCTAGTGGAGTGACCTCTGCTTGACCTGGCAAGGTCTTGTGATACTTGTCATAACAGAAAGTGATACAATGAACCAACCATTTCGAAAGGCATTGCTTGGAGACAGCATTGCCCTCTCTTTTGCGAGCAAAAGAGACAGTTGATCAGTCTTTCTGAGATCCTTTGTCCTGTTGGTGTAGTATCGCAGAATCCGGTGAACATCCAGGGTATGCAAGAGGTACTTCCCTTGACTGGAATGTTGTGTAAAAAACGCAGGCACTTCCATGGACTGATTCAGCGTAGATTCCGCTACCACCTTAGAAAGAAACTTAAGGTTGGTTCACAGAGCCACACGTTCCTTGTGGAAAATCAAGTATGGGATTTTGCACATTAAGGCCTGAAGCTCGGAAAAATGTCGAGCGGAGGTAATGGCCACCAGAAGAGAGCCTTCCAGGAAAGGAACTTAAGGTCTGCTGATGCTACCGGCTCAAAAGGAGGCAGGGTAAGCGTCTCGAGGATGAAATTCAAGTCCCAAGGAGGGGCAGGTGTGCGAATGGGGGGTCTCAAGTGGAGGACCCCTCTAAGGAAAGTCTTAGCGACTTCCAGCTGCGCAAAAGACCTGTCCCCAAAAGGAACATGGTATGCAGAAATGGCCGCCATGTGAACCTTCAAGGAGGAGTGACTGAGACCCAGATCGAAGAGGTGACGCATGTAATCCAGGAGCCTCCCAACAGAGCAGGAGAATGGCTCAAAAGCTCTGGAAGAGGCCCAAATAGAGAACCTTTTCCATTTCATGGCGTAAGTGGAACGAGTGGAGGGCTTTCTGGCCTCCACTAGAATCTCCGCCACCTGTGACGAAACCCCGAACCGGGTTTGAATCATGTCTGCAGGAGCCATGCATGCAGCTGAAGGGATCTGAGTCCTGGATGGATCAGGGTCTCCTGATCCTGGATCAACAAGAGTTGTGACAGAGGAAGAGGAGGCTCCTCTGAGTATTGTTGCAGAAGAGAGAACCAAACTTGCCTGGGCCAGAACGGAGCGATGAGAATCATGCGAGCTCCTTCTGAACAGAGTTTGTGTAGGACCCTCGGGATCAACAGGATCGGGGAAGCATAGATGAATCTGCCCTTCCAGTTTAGAGACAGAGCATCTCTCCAAAAAACTTTGTGCCCTGGAGCAAGCGAGCAGAAGATGGGAAGTTTTGTGTTGAGAGGAGAGGCAAACAGGTCTGCCTGAGGGGTTCCCCAGCGTAGGAAGACATCTTCTACTACCCCTGATCCAGTTCCCATTTGTGCGCTTGGGAGGACGACCAGCTGAGGTGGTCTGCCAAAGTGTCCTCGACCACTGGAACATGAAACGCCGTGAGGTGAAGGTTGTAAAGTATCGCCCAATCCCAAACCCGCATCGCTTCCCTGCAAAGAGGGTAGGAATGGGTTCCTCCCTGTTTGTTGATGTACCACACTACGCACATGTTGTCGGTCTGAACGGCCAGATGACCAGGAAGCAGATGCAGAGCTTGTAAGGCATACAGGATGGCCCTCAGCTCGAGTACATTGATGTGAAGAGTCTGCTCGAGCCTGGACCAAGAGCCCTGGGTCCGTTGAGATCCCAGGTGGGCTCCCCAACCCTCGCACTAGGCATCTGTCATCAGGATTTGGGAGGGGGAGAAAGACAGAAGGGAACTCCCCAGCAAAGGTTCTCCTGAACCATCCACCATTGCAAGTCCCGAACCATCGGAGAGGAGACCAGGATCTCGCGATCCAAGTCGCCCACCAATTGATTCCACTGAGACCGAAGCGTCCACTGAGAGATTCTCATGTGGAGCCGAGAGCGACGCACCATCGGAATGGCAGATGCCATGAGCCCGAGGAGGCGAAGGACTGACCTGGCAATTTATTTTTATTTTTTTTTTTTTGTTGACCGGGTAAGTGCACTAGACAAATCCTGCCTATTTTCAGGCACGACCCGGGGGAGGGTGATACAGATGAATGCCAACTGATCTTGAACCGGATGAAACTGTTGGTGGTATTTTTAGTGAATGAGGGAAATTTGGCCAGGACACGGGAAATTCCCTACTGTGCTGCTGTTCTAGTGGCCAGAAGGGAGTAAGGGCGTTGCGATGTGGTGACTGAGTGAATCATGGCTCAGTCGAGGCAGGGACAGCAGTGGAGAGGTGCTGGTGGCGCAGAGCAGACTGACCGAGAATGTTGGCGGTCTTATGGCAGAAACCAAGCATATCTTTCACTGAGAAGGGAGTCGTTGTTTGAAGAGAGAGCAAATGAGGCAGAGGTAATTTGCAGGAGGGGTTCCTTTACGGCAGCTCTTGAGGAGGACCCCAGTCAGACGGCGCAGCAAAAGGCAGATGCGGTTCCTTTAAAACCGGCAGGAGAAGCCGGCAACGCGGAAGTAATGGCGGACGAGGCACGAGAACCTTTTCCAACGCTAGCGGTCCTAACCAACAGGATTCTGGAGTCGGAACAGAAGGAAGTGGATCCGGAGGTCGGAGACAGAGAATGGTATCAGAGGAGGATATTTTTCAGCTTGTAGATACAGAGGACCAAGATGCAGGAGCGAGAGGTAATGACGGTCTTCAACACTGCACCTGTAAGTAAAAAAATAAGCTGTATAACTTTCCAACCATCCCTATATCTAAAGACTCAGGATTTGTGTTTTATCCAAAGGGATGGCTGATTCTAAAGGTTTACCTGTGATTTTTCAAGCAAAACATGGGCAGCAAGAGGGAGGACTGAATTTAACTTTCAAGATGACAATATAGCCTTTAGGATTTTCAAAACGGGATTTGGAGTTGAAAAAAAGGTGTATCTGAAAGTTTGGTGGCAGTGGGGGAACATGATTGTTTTGGACTCGTGAACTGCTTTATCAGCTGCAGGCTGGAAGCAGAAAGAACTATGGAGTGTGGACACCTGATTCTTCATGGGAGGATGTTTGGGGTTTACAGTCTGCCTTACCTGCATGGAAACCAGGGATGGGGAGGGGGGACGGGCTTCCTGTCTCTGATATTTCTGTTGTTAAAGAAAGTAACAAAGAGGATCACTTGTCTGTAGTAGGGAAGCAGACCAATTCTGTGACTGCAGTTACGGATAGGAGGGTTAGTGTAAATAATGTTGAGCAGACAGAAGTTAGTGGAGTGAAGCCAGTAAAACCCTTTTATCAAGTTTATTTTCACAGAGTAAGAGGGAGGCAGCACCGAGGAGGAATGCTGTAAGGATTCGTTATAAAGGGGGTTTGAAGGAAAAGCCAAACAGATATTATGTTGGTAGACTGTTAATTAAAGACTCTTTGAAGTTTTCCCCTAGGGACGTATTTGCTTTTATCAATATTTCAGGTGAGGACAATTATGATATTAGCTTCGTTCACCTGCTTTACTTGATCTTTTCTGGGAAAGGTACAATCAAGTAAAGTTTTCCCTTTATGGACACCTTTTTGTTATTCCTCTGTCTAAACCGTCTGATAAAGTTTGTGACGGTGATGTTCAGGAATGAGGGGGTTCAGGTAGAAGACATTAAATTTTGGCTATCACAAAAGTGTGAAGTGTTAAGTGAACCAGATCCCACCTTAGACTCTGAATTATTTTGGACAGGAGGGTGGAAGTTTAAGGTGAAATTGAAACAAACAACGACAGGGGTGGAACATATTCCTAATTCATTTATGTTAGGAAGAGATAGGGGGGTCTATTTTTACAGTGGGCAGCCCAGGGCCTGCTATAAATGTGGATCCAAAACACATTTATCTAATGTTTGTGACCAACCTAAATGTGATAATTGTGGAGAAGTGGGCCATATCACTTTATTTTGTTCAAACGCTTTAAAATGTGACTTATGTGACGAAATAAATCATGCTTTTAAAGATTGTCCCTGGGCAGCCCAGAATAAGCAAACTTGTGGAGTTTCGGACCTACTGATCCAACAAGCTCAAAATGCAGGGTGTCTCAGCATGAGGTATCCACTGGGGTTAAAGAGGTATTAATTCCCGAGCATGAGTAAACAGAAAGAAGAAGTAAGGTAGCTGACAAAGTGGTTCAGAAGCAGGAAGCTGGAGAAGGGTACTAAATCTTCTTCAGCCGGTTTGTTATTCTGATACTTGGAAGGGAGAAGTGATTGGTGTGGGTGAACCTCAACCGCCAGTTGCCCCGCCATCATTAAGGAGGTCTAGTAGGACTGCTAAAAATCTGGTGCCTGTAGAATTGGAAAGTATTGAGTCAAAAAACCCGCTTATGGAATTGTCTTGGGAGATTCGGAGATGGATATGGGATACTGATTCCCAAGTTTCAGTCCAAGAGGGAGGGGAGTAAAGAGGACGATTACAAAGGAAAAAAAAAAGAAGAGGAGGAAGAAATGAGAATAGTTCAGTCTGTTATTTCCTCTTGGTGAAACTAGGCAGATGGATATTACATGGGCTTCCTTAAATACCCATAGTCTGTTAAAACCCTGAAAAGGCGCAGTATTTCAAGTAATAGCAGATTTGCATATATCCATTTGTTTTTTGCAGGAGACTGGATGTTTGCTAGTAATCAAGCTAGTGCATTTACTCAGGATTGGCCATGGGGACCCTCGCTTTGGTCTTTGGTGAGGAAAGAGCTGATGGGATAGGAATTCTTTTAACTCCTTTAACTTTTAAGTTACATAAATTGATAGAGGTCTGTCCTGGGAGGGTATTAATTATAGAAGGGTGTTGGTTTGCACAAAGGATTAGATTAATTAATATTTATGGACCACAATCTAAAGCTGAGGGTTAGTGTTTTCGGACATACGACCCTTTTAATAACAACTATTCCAGTTTTTTGGGGGACTTTAATTGTACTATAAAAGGTAATAGAGGTAAGGATAGGTTGGAGCAAGGGAAAAGAAGATCTATTGTGATTCGGTATGTCTTAATAATATTGTGAAAACAGCAGACCTGGTGAGTTGTATGGATAGTAAGGATGGTGGTTTGTTAGGTACCTTTTTACAAAGGGAAAAGTTTTATGATTGATTATTTGTTCATATCTAAAAGAATCTCGCTTTATAGCTCACAGATTATTCCTATGGAATTCTCAGACCACGCCTGATACTTATCAAGGTGGGGGCACAGCAAGGGTTTAGTCATAAAACTGTATGGAAATTGAATGCTTCAATCCTTCATGAGACGGTAGTTTCTAATTCCATTCGCTGTATTCTGGATGCCAGGTTGTCAGTGGCCTTTTTGTACCAAGATCTTGGGGTTTGGTGGCAGGAGACAAAGAATGATTGCATTTGGTGGTTTAAAAAATATGGGGTTAGGAAGAGGAATCAAGATTTTTTTGAATATCTTAAACTCAGAAAACAGCTCCAATATATATTGTCATGTGCAAATTCTTCTAGAGGTAATTTTTCAGAGCAGATAGCTGAAATTAAAGGTCTCATGAAGAAGAAACAGTAGCTAGAGCAAAATCACTTCAAGCGTTAATACAGAATCATTTAAAAAAATCTGTTTTTGGAGATCCTTTCGAGCTCTGTAAATCAATTAAGGAGAAGGAGAAATTAGAATTTTTATACCAAGGAGATACTAAGGTTTTCTCTATTAAAGCATTAGGGGAAATTATTAAAGAGCACTTTAGGGATCTTGAACCAAAGGTTGCTCCATCGTCACTTCAGATTAGCCAGTTTTTAGGTCCTAGATTAAAAGAAAGCAGGGACAATGAAGGCCTGAAGGAATTAGGTCGGCCCTTTCCGAAAATTGAAATTTTGGAAGTCATTAAATCATTAAAACATAATGTATCCCCGGGTATAGATGGGCTATCACATGGTTTTTATAAAGCCTTTTCATCCGAATTAGTGGACTGTCTTTGGTTAGTGTTTAATTTTTTTCTCTCAAAAGGGGTGGTGTTAAATTCTTTTACAGAAGGGCGTCAGACATATATCTTTAAATCTGGAGATAGAGGTAATTTTAGAAACTGAAGGGAGGCCGTTAACACTGTTGAATTCTGATTACAAAATCTTAACTACTTTAATTAATAATAGACTTAAAGAAGTTGTAGAGGGGTTGTTTCTTCCTATTCAACACAGTGGTATTCCAAATAGAAGAATTCATTCAATATTATGTTTAATTAGAGACATAATTGAGCAGGTCAAGAAGGAGGGTCAGTCAGGGTAATTGTATCGTGGATCTTGAGAAAGCATTTGATAGGGTAGATCATGATTTTTATTTGCATCCCTAGATTGGTTTTGTATTCCTCAGATTATCATACAGCTCATAAAGAGGTTATATAATAATGCGACAGTATATCCAGTTTTGAAAGGTACTTTGGGAGAAGGTTTTATTATAAAATGGGAGGCGCAGGGTGTCCATTAAGCCCGCTCTTGTATAACTTTCTTTAGAACCTTTGATAAGGGCAGTCTGTGTTTCACCCTTGTGGTCGGAATAAAGGTTCCAGGGCTTCAACCCTGTCTTATACAAACATTTGCTGACTATATTTGTCTATTTTTCTTAACCATGTGGATTTTTCTGGTTTTTATTCAGTATTTAAGGCCTATGCAGGTGTAGCTAATGCTAAATTGAATACATAAATCAAAGGGTTGTTGGGTAACTGTCAAAGGGAATTGTTTTTCTTTAAATCAGTTGAATTTTCTAAACCCTTGAGAATTTTAGAGTAGAGTTTGCCAATCAGAATAGCCCATTGAGGTTTGGTCAGGTGTTTTGACTCTGTTTCAGAAAGTAACAATTTGGAAAAGGTTTAAGTTTTCTAAAATAAAACGGATTCAGATACTTAAGCAATTTATTTTACCTAGACTGCAGTATATAGCGGTTGTTTTTCCATTGCCAGTGCAGCTAGAAACAAAGTTATATAGCATCTGTTTCCAGATGTTATGGGGAAGCAGATTGAATCCAGTAAAGAGGGGATGTACATATCTTGACAGAAGACAAGGTGGGTTGGGGATGGTGGACCCTGTGGTTTTTTGTTTCTCCCTTTTCTTTTTTTTCTTTAAAAAAAAGTTTGGGGGGTTCTGCAGAGTTAGACAGTTTAGTCTTTCAGAATCTGTTGCAAGCATATCTGAGTATGTGGAGACCTCTGGCTCCTAACTGGTCTACGAGATTTAGGACCCCGGGGTATTTTAAGCCAGCGGCCCAGAAATTATTTAAATGGAAAATCTCAAAAGACATGATTTTAAGATGTACAACAAAAGGTTTGTACAAAGAAATCATGGTACAATTCTTTCATATAGAACCAAACTTTAAAAATTGTTCAAGTTATAATAAAAGTAATGTGTTGAGCAGCTAAATAATAATAGACTTCCTCCTTATATGTGGGAAAATTTATGGCTAATTATGTATGGAAAATTAAATGTAAGGGGTACGGCCAAACATAAAGCAGTTGAAGAAAGAAGTTGTCCTTACCCAGAATGTGTTAATCAAGAAGAGACGATGGAGCATTTTTTTTTGCATTGTTCTTTTCCCACTAAATTATGGGTTTTTTTAGCTCGGGTTTGGGATCTCCCTTGGTTAGCACACATGGATTACGATCTCCTGGTTATTGGGAATTTTCCACAGTTTTTGAGTTGTTTTGAGAAAAATACGTTAAGAGTCTTTTGGCTTGTTTGAGGTTTTGCTTATGGCAAACTAGAGTTCAATGGGTGCTATATCAGAAGCGCCATCATTGAGGGGCTTTAGAATTTATGTAACCAATGTTTTGAATAAAATTTATATAGAAGAATGTCAAATATAATATTCGGTAAAGTTAAATTTTGGTGGAGGGGATTTCTTCATTTCATTAAATATAAGTAAAAAAATAGTAAGGGTTATGCATAGAACTGTTTAGAGATTGCTTTAGTTAATTGTGAAGATTTGGAATATACAAGTTTAAGTTTGTTTTAGTTTTTATTTTGGTTTATGTACAGAAATACGTAAGTTTATTGGTTTGATGTTATTTGTTGTTGAGTTTGATTTATATGTGAATATTTTAATAAAGTTACCCCTACTCTTTTCGATAAGTGCCATGGGATCTTTAACATCCACCGGAACTACCACCAGTCCAGGCAGATGGGACCTCGGTTTAACATCTCATCCGAAAGACGGCACCTCAGAAGTGCAGCACCCCTCTCACGCTGCACTACAGTGTCAGTACTGGGATATTAACCCAAGTGCCAGATGTGGGAACTGAACCTACAGCCCTCTGATCTCCCGGCCTCAGAGGCGAGTGTGCAACCTACTGAGCCTGCTGAGCCTACTGAGCCTGCTGCTGGACAACAGGCTGGCCTGTGCCTGAAGGGTGGCCACCCTGTCCAAAGGCAGAAAGGCCATACCAGAAGTCGTATCCAGGATCGCCTCGATAAACTGGAGTCTTTTAGATGGGATCAAATGGGACTTGGCCTGGTTGATGGTAATACCCAAGCTGGTGAAAAGGGCCGCCAGGAGCCAATCATCCAGGTAAGGGAAAACCTGAACCCCCTGGGTATGTAGGTGGGCCGCCACCACAGAAAGGCATTTGGTAAATACTCGGGGGGCCAAGGAGAGACCACATGGGAGGGCCCTGAACTGGTAGTGGTCCCCTTGAAAAGAAAACTGAAG
The DNA here is from genome assembly GCA_016271365.2 of Neoceratodus forsteri. Taxonomy (NCBI): domain Eukaryota; kingdom Metazoa; phylum Chordata; order Ceratodontiformes; family Ceratodontidae; genus Neoceratodus; species Neoceratodus forsteri. The sequence goes on along the minus strand of CM057449.1, from coordinate 362,129,315 downwards.
GTATTTGTGGTGGGACGGGTGGATAGGGATATGCAGGTAGGCATCCTGCATGTCCAGGGCGTACAGCCACTGTCCTGGCCGAAGGTGGGGCAGAAAGCTCTGCAGAGAGAGCATTCAGAACTTCTTGTACTCCAGAACAAGTTCAGGGAACTGAGGTCCAGGACTGGCCTCACTTTGCCTGACTTCTTCGGAACCAGAAAGAAATGAGAATAGTAACCCGTCCCCCTAAGATGGAGAGGGACGGGCACTATCGCTGCCTTCCGAGGAAGGGTGGAGATTTCTTCCCGAACCAGAAGAAGGTGTTCCGGTGAGTAAGATGACCTTGGAGGAGATTTTCTGGGAGGTTTCTGAAGTAACTCTATTGAGTGTCCTTCCGCTATCAGCTGGAGCACCCAAACGTCTGACATGATCCTCTACCAACCTGGTAGATGCAGGGAGAACCTCCCCCCTACTGGTTTCTCTGGAAGAGCCAGAAGCTGTGGGAGAGGAAAGGAGTCAGGTGGTGTGAGGCAGCGCTGCGGCTGGAGCTCTCGCTGCTTGTATGGGCGGGGGGGTGCTTTGCAGCCTGAGTGGCCCGGCGTTTTTGGCCCGCTTCCCTTGTGGTTTCTCCTTGGCCCGTGCCCACTTGTGAAAGGGACGGCGATGCGGTACAGGGGCTCTGTACAAGTCATTGACCTCCTTGAGAGCAGTGCTCTTCTCTCACAGTCCGTGATGATAACCTTGACATCACCACCGAACAGCACCGAACCCCTAAAGGGCACGTCCTGGATGGCAGACTGCACTTCAGGGACCAAACCCGACACTCTGAGCCAGGTGTGTCGCTGCAAACCTACGTCGAACGCCGAGCTCCTACAAGCAGCGTCCACTGCATCATATGAAGTACGGAGCATGTGCCTACCGAATGAGCAGATCGGACCAGGTCTGCCGCTTCCTGTTTGGTCTGTGACTCAGGAAGGGAGTTCAGTTTAGCTTCCACCTCGCTAAGGACGGCCTTCTGTAATCCCCATATGGGCAACGAGTTCAAGGCCCTAATACCCAGAGTGGAAGAAGCGAAGACCCTCTTCCCATACTGGTCCAGAAGGCGGAATTCCTTATTAGGGGGTGACGAGCTCAAATGCTTTGGATTGGCTGTCTGGCCATGGGAGGCGCTGATCACGTCCGAGTGAGCCTTGGGGTGAGAGGTAAGAAACTCAACACCCTCTGGAGCCTGATATAGCCTGTCCACCTTCCTCGAAGGGGGCTATGGCAGAGGGTTTTTTCCAGATAGTGGTAACAAGGTCTGCGTGAGGCTCAATCCAGGGTGGAACCAAGGTAGGAGCGACCTCGGGCAGATCCAAATGGGCAGCTAGCTTCTGACACTGTGGATCTGGCTCCAAGGAGTGCCACTGATGGATGGCCTGGATTTTGCGCAACTCCATAAAGGAAGGATCCTCTGGAGGAGACTTTGAAGGGGTCCTCGGCCTGGGCTTATCCGGAGAGCACGGCTCGTCGTCCAAATCGGAGTGCCCATCAGAGTCGTCCGAGGGCTCCGAGGAGGATGAAGAAGAGGAAGACTCCACCTCCTGATGTGGGGGAGGAACAGACTCCTTGGGAAGCCCTCACGGAAGCATATACAGCCCCGCTCTGGAACCGGAGGGCTCACCTCTGGTATCCGGAGTAGGGGAGGGAGTCTTTTGTCTCCGATGTAGGGGGGCCAGAACCGACTGGAAGGCCAGAAGAGTCGGCTTCTGCCTCCCTGGTGAGCTGAGCCTTGGCCTCAGCCCACCAGGAAGCCAGAGTCTTCTTCAAATCCACCGTGGCTGAGGGCGGTGGAGGAGGAGGAGGGGATACGGATACTGGGGGAATCTGTAGGGTGCGTATCTGTACCCTGACAGTGGGTATCCCTGGCGTCGGTACTGAGCACCATATACTGCAGCATCGGGTGAGCAGCGTGCGGGTACTGGAGCGTCAGATACCCGAGGAACCAGGGGTCTGCCGAAGCAGAAGGTCCCGCAATGGCCCAGTGGGTGGACCCGAACGGTGGCCCGCAGGCCCGGGCGCCGGGATGGCATCCGGAGGAGGGATGTCGCCTGCGCCGCAAAACTGGCGTTGGTGCCGGCGTCCGAGGAACCGAAGTCAGGTCATCCGGCCCAGCTGGAGGGAGACCAGATGGGAGTGTACCCACATCCTCGGCATCCCCCGGGGAGGGTGGACGAAATTCCCCAGGGTCAGACCGTAGGCTGCAGGGAGCCAGGGACAGTGGACAGGATGCCGGGGCCTGGCGTCGGCTCCTGCACCGTGCGGCCGTTGGAAGGGTCGACGGTCACCTTACTGGCATGGTCCGGGCGGACGTCGGAGAAGCCGTCGTCCGACTTAGCAGAGCCAATGCCCGAGGCAGGCCATGAAGGAGGAACAGCCTGGTCAGGTGGAGGAGTGACCATGCGCTGCCCCGAAGGGTCGAGTGACTTAGCGGCCTTCTCTGGGCGGGGCGTCAGAGGAGCTGGCGTCCAGCTTACTGGCCACTCAAACTAGAAGGCCTAGGCCAGCGGCTCTAGCAGGAGTGGGAGCCTCTTGGCCCAGAGGCACCGGCCGCCCAGTGAGCCAGACGGGGTCGATGCCGGCTTGAAGCCTCCCAAGACGCTGACGAGCGGTGGGGACGTTACCTTGAGCACGGCAACTCCAGCCGGTGCGTGACCGAGGAAGAGGAGTCCTGGTCCTGGTGCTTCTCCTGTCCTTCTTTTTCGGTGTCCCTCAGGCGAGTGGAGGCCTGAAGAGCTTCTTCAGCTTCTTTTCCATGGAGGTCATTTTCTTTTTGAGGATATGGACCTCCAGGGACTGCTGCTCCTCTGCGGGTGGCAGCAATGAATTTCAGGCAATGCTGGCACGTCTCCACAGGGTGATCCGGGCCCAGACAGAAGAGGCACTGGGAGCGATCGTCCTTGTGCGGGAGTTGGGCCCCGCACGAGTCACACTTATTTTTGTGCTCGGAGGGTGTAGGGGACGACATACGACCGCCGCGATGATGGACGTGAATTTAGTAGAAATCCGAAGTAAATCCAAGAAAAAACTACCGTAAAACTACCGACAACAGACTGACGAGCAGGTGAACTTAACCATGAGGCACTTTCACAAGCTAACGGCGGAGAGAAATGGAAGAAGGGCATGGGGAACCGCCTCTTCATAATGGACGCCGCATGACGCCGGGTCACCTGACGGGGTGGTCCCTCGCCAGAGACTGCTAGCTAGAAATTTTTCCGTGGGGTCCTGACGCCTGCCGGTTTCAGTCCTATATGTAATTACCTACTGCAAGAGCCCTCTCTAAGTAAGATCTATATTTACCCTGCTGCCACTCTGTGGTGAAGCCTGGCTATAGTAATCTATTAATATTTTGTTTATTACTCCATTTTTGGTCTGGTTCTAAACACTTCTGACCTATTTACTATACTATTGATATTACTTGCATTCCTAAGATTTGGGGGGAGCTGCAAGGGGATGCATCTATGTTTCCTTCTTTTAAAAGAGATTAGTTCTCTTCCATTTGTCTAGTCATGGACTCCAGGGCTTAGTCTTATGACACTGTCCCATCTTCATTGAAGGGATTCTTCTTGGACTTTACATTATACAGATTGGTTGTCTATGGTCCTGCTGTGAAGGCCTTTCTTTTGTATTCATTTTATGGACATTTACTGGATCATTTAATTTCTCGCCCCAGTGTTGTGACACTGAATGAAGGGCTATGTACAGTATTACCTACCATAATGATCTCTGTACTTCATCCTATACCCGAAATCAAGTTTTGTATTATGTCTGTTCATGATGAAAATAAATTAAAAAAAAAAAAAGTCTGAACTTGAATTATAGGCCTGTTCACTTTTTATTTTATTCTTTTGGTAACCAGGTAAGGCCCATTAGGTACAAGTGCCTGTTTTCAGGAGTGACCCAGTAGCACTAGGGTGGTTAAGTGACTTGCTCAGAGTCACACAGTATGCAAGTGGAGGTTGAAGGAATCAAACTCAGATCTGCTGGATGTACCAAGCTCATTCACAGCGCATTACTCTAACAACTACACTATACTGCCAGCAACTTAATGGAAGTATTACTATTTTAACTTTGTTTTGTATTGTACTGAAGTCAGTCTGTCACTTTAAGGTTGAAATGACTGTACAGTTGTTTTTCTGCTTAGGTTCCAACTCTTCAAGGATATGCAAAAACATGCTTATCGAATGTTCACAGCAGAAATGTAAGTAAAATTCAGCTTAGCCATCTTAACTCATTACCACCTGGAGCACTTTTTGAAGTCCGAGTTTTCCACTGCTTAACCCTGATACAAAATGGCTGCCGAGGTATAATTGAGAATGTCTAATGAAGTGAGACGAAAAATGTTTGCTATGTGAAATGTACTGTATAAAAATACAGCCCCTTCTCGAGAGAGTTATCGTATTACATACCCTCCAACAATGGCATCAAGAACTATGGTATTCTGAACATCTCATGCCATCAAGAGATGTGATACGTCTGAACAACAATACCATCAAGATGGTACTTCAACATTTAATGCCATCAGGAGATGTGGTATTTCTCAACATCTAAAGTCATCAACTATGGTGTACTGAACATCAAACACCATCAAGATGGTATTTTCAACATCTGATATCATCAGGTGTTGTGGCATTTCTCAACATCTGGTACCATCATTATGACATCTGTAAGCAACAATGTTTCTGCAGCAACTCAACCAGGAGAAAGACAACATGCAGAATCCTGTCTACCATGCCTCAAAATCATGATGCAACAAGACGTTCAGGAACAAGACTCCCACCAGCTCAAACATCGACACCGGATCAGACCACCAAGGGAGAGACTGCCAGCAAGCATCACCCCCCACGAACCAGGTGAAAACAAGTGTTTGTGAATGACTGCAAGCCCATGCGAAATAAACTTGCTAGCTAATGTCTCATCCTTGGTAAGAGACTAAAAGGGCTGGGAGTGAGATTTTTAGCTGGGGGGGGGCTACGGGTTCATAGAGTGGCTAATGTGTGTACATGTTACTAATAAATATATAAACTGTCATCATCTGGACTGGTTATATGCCAGTCTGAAACTGAGTCTATTGTACTGAGGGCATCACCTAAAAAAGAACTTTCAGCACCCCAACCCCTTCCAGGGGGAATGCCAAAAGACTATCAACAATTTCATGTTCGTCTAACAAGAGTGCACTAGTACAAATGTATTTGAAAGAGACTGTTGCTTAATTACTTGCTAATTGCTTATATGTCATCTTCTTCTTTTCAATTCTGTTGTTTAAAATAAACCCACTGAATGGTACAGCACGGGTTTCCTGTTATTTACTCGTCCTGTGAAATACACGACATTGAGAGATTTACGTGACGTCCACTACACTTGGACTAAGACTTGCTCACGGGCTAGTATAAAGTGAATCAGGTTGCCTCCCACACATTTAGCTTCCAAATCTGGTTTTGGGTAACTACAACCAGGTCATAGCACTCACAGGGCTTTGACAATGATGTTTCCTCTTCCTTGCCCTTCTCAGAAGTCTTTGCTGACTGTGGTGCAACACCACCACCTCGAAGTATCCTTCCCAGCTGCGGCCAGATATGACAGATGCCAGTTTACAGCCTCAGCCTAGGCTTGAGCTTCCATGGCCTTTATGGTAATAAAGGTTTCTAGAGCCTTCTTTCAGTGTCTCCTTGTGGCCTGGTTGCATCCCTGGCAGATCTTGCAGGCCCTGACATTGCGGAACAGGCCCAAACAGCACACACAAACTACATGAACTTCTTCCTTGTAGATCTTGTAACTGCAGGTGCAAAACCTAAATAAAGGTTCTTTCGATGACAACATACAGGGACAATTTCGACAAAGTTACTTAAAGTGAAAACAGTGTTGTTTCTCTTCATGCCTGATGAGTGGCTGACGGCAGAAGAAAGAACTGAGAAGCAACAGGCTGCCCATGTTTTCTAGGTGGAAATGCTACATGTCATCGTGGGTGGCTCCAGCTTGCAAAAGTTTCCAAGTGGTCTTGATGTTGACGGCTTGCAGTTTCAAAGGTATGGTCCAATGGAGGAGATATCCTTGATGAAGATCTGTTCTGCTTTGCAGACCAGCCTTAAAAATTACCCAAAGTTATTAATAAACAAATAGTGTAGTTGCCGTATTGGTCCTAGTAAGAACAGATCCAGAAGCAAATGATTTGATATCTTTTATTGGACCAACATAGATGTTACAACAAAGGAACAAAGTGCTTTAGCTTTCGGACCAACCAAGTCCTTCTTCAGAAGCTTTATGACAGTTATTTAGAAAATCCCATGCTATTAACACCCAGATAATGCATAAAAAAACAAATAATTCTCATTGGTTTAACATATTCATTTGAAACATAACAGATGATTACGTTAGAGAAGCTAATTAACACCAGTGTGCTTATTAAAGTTATTGAGGTATTGGGCTAAGAAAGCATATCAAATACAGCCAGGAAGGCTTTAACCATACCTTACACTCTGAATTGTTTTGTCAAGGCAGAATGATAACCCACACGGATTGCTAACTAAGCCATTTGTGTGAAAAAAAAAATGACATTTCAATTTAAATTTAAAGCAGACAGAACTGACTTTAGAGCACTGCTGAAGAAACAAACAGTGTATACCTGCTAGAGTTACCTTTAAGAAGAAAAAAACCCACACACAACATAAAAATTGTGACAATTCAAAGTAAGGAGCTCCTTGAAAAAGCCGCTATCTCTTCCCAATGACACAGAAAGATTGATTAGTGGGAGTCTATCCTGGTATTTCCAGATATCAGTCAAGCAGCTTGTTTCAATCCTTCTACAAAGGTATAGTGCATTTTTCCTTCCCTTCTACTGCACATTGTATGGTGTTGCATAATATGTCATTAGTTTGTAGCTGGAATTGTTACTATTATTAAGCAATAAGGCATGACCAAGGGTTATGTTAATGGTGTTATTGGTCTGTTAATCATCTTCTAGGGGTGTACTGTGGCACGAGGTGTAGCCGCGTGCCACATGCCCCTAGAGGGTGATTAACTGACCATTAACATAATCCCTGGGAGTGCCTTATTGCTATTATAATAAACAATGTTTTTAAACAGTGTTAAACCTTGTTCAGCATATGGTTAAACTCCACATGTATGTTAATAAAAGATTAACATAAGGCTACTAGAATGTTTGCAGCCAATCAGAAAGTTCCATTTCTCAAACCTTTTTTATAATTACTGTTTTTACTGTGTGGCAATAACTGGGCTGATCAGTGAGAGGCTCTGGAATCCTTTTACAACAAACATTCCATGCTGATATCAAGCTTTGGGCTGTGCTCGTGTCCCTAGCAGGGGTGCATCTTGCACATTTTTTATGAATTCCCAGTGACGACGTGGAGTGCTACAGAAACTGTGGTTAAATCTATATTAGCCAGTCTAACGAAGTCACACACAACCACACTGCTTCTCTGTTGGTTAGTCATGGGGCACTTAGAGGTTTCTCACACACATGAAAAACAGAAGGACTGGAAGCCAAGCTTCTTACCTCCACAAAGTGCCCAACCCCAACCAGCATAGGATTATGTGGCTCAATTGCAAACCCCACTCTCTAAAGTGGCAATGCGTCCTGTGGCCAATGTGCCACAGGGATAGCCCTTCTGTTTTTAATGTGAGGAGATTCATTTTAATATCTGCAGATACTGACAAGTGCTTTCAAGACCTGTTCTGTGGGTCCTGGCCTTACCTAGTCTGTAGCCATCAGTGAGTCCTTCCATCTTGGCGATTTTACTTGCCATAAGCAGTAAATGGCCTAGCAGCTGGTAAGAATTAAATTAAGACAATAAGTAAAGAACAATGGAAACAGTCTGTCTCACTATTTGTGTGTTCGCTCAGCTCAGTCTATAGCATAACTTAGATGACAACACCAACCAACAACCCCAACCCCCAAGTAAGTACCGAGATTCACTGGTGAACATGCCTGCACTGTGACTGATGGTGCCAGGCTCCAGTGCGGTCCATCTCTCTGTTTTTAACTTGTGTTTTACTGTTTTTGAAAAGTGCAAGTGTTCCACAGAGGTACAGTCCCATTAAAAGATACAAGGAGCACATAACGGTAGGAATATGTATCTCGTCTCTTGTTACTGTTACACATATGGGGGTTCCCCATGAAAAAAATCTATAAAGAAACATTTTATTATTGGCTAGACATTGCTATAACAAGAACACATTCAGGAATGCTAAATCTTGTTTTTATTTTATCACCAACACTAAAGTCATCACAGTATGGGAAAGCCTGTATTGCAACCATTATACTTACTGTTCTGTGAACGAACAGATGACTTTAGTCCCTAGTGATGTCAGCCACTGAAAACAGCAGTCTGATTTTTATTAAAATTAACGAAAAAAGAGTAATTATTTTATTTATACCCTCATTTTCCCACTGAACACTGGGTACCAACCAGCCTTATCTCAAAGATATGCTCAGAGTACAATTATGGGCATCATGTGTGAATTCTGATTTCCAAGGTGGCAGTGCGATGGGGTCACAGCACCGAGACCAGCATAGCAAAAGTCCTTAGACATGCTTGGCTTGGTGGGCATGTTAAGCACACCATGCTCCTGTATGCGGCAACCTGGGTTCATGCTGTGAACCTGCCTTGGCTGGTGAAACTGCAAGAGCACTGTGGAGGCAGTGCCCTGAGCTCTGTTAGGGAGTGAGGGAGACAGAGCCTGCTGCTCGAGTGCCTCCTGTATTTAGCAGGGTGGACTTGCATCATCATGTGAAAATGTAATGTGGCCCTTCCCCAACAGGCTATGCGTAGAAGCCTTGATGGAGGGATGGAGAAATGAGGACAAAAATCATTTCTATCTCACACCACCAGTGACAGTGGTCTCCCCACCCACACTTCACTGTCCTGGGCCCTCACACCTCTCTTGTGGCACAAGTGAAAGCATGTCCTGATCTGATCTCTGGTGGTCTGGGGCCCACCACAACAGGGGGAACCTCATGGGGTTTCTGGCCAAGGATACGGGGTCTTGGTAGACAGATGGTGAGCAGCCAGTAACTGAGTGGAGAGCAGTGGGATGAGTGACCCGAGTAAGCCACAGGTTGGCATAAAGCAGGAAGGGGAAAAGTGCAACTCCCCCAAAAAAGCATCCATTCGACATTTTAACTGTATTTGCAGGAATGTTTTGCATACAGTTTGTTTATATGGTATATTGAAAACTTCAACAAAGTATCTTCTCCTGCCACCATCTCCATCCCACCTTGTCCAATGCTTGCTAAACAAACCCTTGATCTCATCCAAGAATGGAGTATGTCTGGTGTTCATGTTACCTTACATATAAGCAGAGCTGAAACTGTCCCTGAACCATTAGCTAAATTCTGGTAGACTTTTTTTTTTTAATCAGTCTAGTAAACTTTTCCTTTGACTAGCCCTGCTGGCTTGTTTGCAGAAAATAAAATTTAAGTAAGTTGACTAGCTGCAGTAAAACGTAATTCTGACCCCATAAATAATGGTGCATATTGAGTAGTAGTAATATATTCTAATTCATAATTTACACTTGAACAAGATCACCCAGCTGAGCTACAGCTCATTTTCATTGGGTACCTGAAGCAGAATGGTTACATGGTACAAAGAAAAGTACAAAGAATAAACATTAATATACATTTTCAGCATGCATGCATACAAGAATACAAATATTATCGCACATAAGCATCAACAAAGATAAACAGAACATATTCTACATAATGTACTGCATAAAAAATTCACTACACTTATTAAATGTTCAGATACTGAAAAAAAAAAGATATAATCTGTTGAGAACCAGAAACACAGATTACTCACCTGTAACAGTAGTTCTAGGAGTGGTATATACAGGTTACTCACCTGTAACAGGAGTTCTAGGAGTGGTATGTGTTGTTCATCCACACTGTCTGGCAGGTTCCTTGCTGCTTTAAAATCTTGCCGGAAGGTCTTCAAGCTGGCTCCTCCCACCCACCCAGGTGGTAAAACCCTCGGCTCTGTCCCATGATGCCAGATCTAGCCCGCTGGAAGCCAGGTTGCGCGTCAAAGCCGGGGAGGTCGGGTGGGTCGTGTGGATGGGCAACATATACCCTCCTAGAACTCCTGTTACAGGTGATAAATACAGGAATTACTCACCTGTAACAGAAGTTCGAGGTGGTATATGTTGTTCATCCACACTTACTGGCAGGTTCCTTGCCGCTTTAAATCTTGCCGGAAGGTCTTCGCTGGTCCTCCCACCCACACAGGTGGTAAAACTCTCGGCTCAGCCCCATGATGCCAGATCTAGCCTGCTGGAAGCCAGGTGCTGGTCAAAGCCAGGGAGATCGGTGGGTTGTGGATGAACAACATACCACTCCTAGAACTCCTGTTACAGGTGAATAACCTGTATTTCTAGGGACGTGGATATGTTGTTCAATCCACACTTATTGGCAGACTCCTAGCAGTTCTCCGGGAGGAGGGAGGCAAGGCGCACACCCCCTACTTGGGAAATAAGGACTGGAGAACCGAGGTTCCAAAACCAGCATCCCATCATGACTCAAGGTCAATATGGTAGTGGGTAATGAAAGTGTGTGCTGACTTCCAGGTAGCAGCCCTGCAGATTTCCTGGATAGGGACGTCCCTGGAAGCAGCCACCAAAGCAGCAGTATGGTGGGTAGAATGAGCTCTTATCCCTTTGGGAGGCTCCATGCCCGCCAACCTATAGCAGAGATCTATGCAGGAGGTGACCCACCTGCCTATCATCCACTTGGCTGCAGGTCTGCCAGGAGCGGCTTCAGCGTAGGTGACAAACAGCTGGCGAACCTCTCCCCGAACTTCAGCCATCCGCTCCTTATAATAAGAGAGCGCTCTTCTAGGGTCCAGAGTATGGAGCCTATATTCGGCCTCCGAGGTGTGATTGGGGTAGAACACCGGCAGAGTCAACACCTGGTTAAGGTGAAACTCCGACACCATCTTCGGAAGGAATTTCAGGTGGGGGCGCAGGACAACCTTGTCCCTGTGGAAGACCAGATAAGGAGACTCGATGGAAAGCACCTGGAGCTCTCCCATCCTTCTGGCTGACGTGATAGCCACCAAGAAGGCGGTCTTCCACGACAGGTGAGAGATGTCACACTCGTGCATTGGTTCGAATGGCTTGCCCATGAGCTTAGCCAATACCAGCAGTAGATCCCACAGGGTGGAGGTTCTGTGACCGGAGGGGATATGTGATCAAGGGCCTTGAAAAGCGCCCAACCACCGTCTCCCCTGCGCTACCGACTGCTTCCCAGGCCCGCACCGGTAAGCAGAGATGGCTGCCAGGTGCACCTTAAGGGTCGTCCGATGAGCCCTAGCTGAGAAAGGGACCACAGGCAGTCCAGAATGCTAGCCAAAGAACAGAGGAAGGGTCCAACCCTTATCCTGACACCAAATGGAGAATCTCTTCCATTTGAAGGCACAGCATTTTCTGGTCGACTCCTTATGGGATGCCTCAACAACGCTGAGGACCTCGTTGGAAAGACCCAAGGCCTGGAACTCTAGCCGCCAGGAACCAGGCTGTCAAGTGCAGGGATTGAAGGTCCGGTGAGTACCTTCCCTTGTTGACTGAGATCAAGTCCGGCAGGCTGGAAGCCTCGGGAGCCAGGAGCTGAGGCTGAGGAGATCTGGATACCAGAACTGGCGGGGCCAGTCTGGGGCTACTAGAATCACCTGTGCTTGTCTCTCGCCTTGAGAAGCACCTTGTGGATCAAGGGAAATGGAGGAAGGCACAGAAGAGGCCCGGGTCCACGGCCTCGAGAAGGCACCCCCCGCAGCGAGCCCTGCTGAGGGGGGCGGGCATGAAACAGCCTCAGCTTCGCATTCTCCCTGGAGGCAAACAGGTCCACCTGAGGTGTGCCCCAGTGGGAGAACAGATCTTGTACTACTTCTGGCAGGAGAGACCACTGTGAGATGCAGCACCCTATCCGCTGAGGGCATCGGCCAGAGTGTTGGAGGCTCCTGCCACATGGATGGCTAGGAGATCCGCCTCCAGTCTGCTCACGAGAGACCAAGTGCGGAGAGCCTCCTTGCACAGAGGCAAGGAGTGAGTCCCACCCTGACGGTTTAGGTAGTACATGGTCGTGGTGTTGTCCGTCTGGACCTGGACCACTTGACCCCATACAAACGGAGCGAAAGCGCTGAGGGCTAGTCAGACCGCTCGAAGCTCCAGTAGGTTGATGTGGCATCGAGAATGCTGAGGGGACCAGAGGCCGTGAGCTCTGAGCTCCCCCAGATGGGCACCCCAACCCATCAGAGAGGCGTCAGTCGTCAGACTGACCATCGGCTCTGGGTGGACAAATGGGATACCCTTCTGCAGGTGAGCTGGAACGAGCCACCACTGGAGGTTGTTCCACATCTCCTGGGTCACTGTCACTGGCTGGTCCAGAGGACCGGAGTGCTGTGACCATTGGCAGGCCAGCCCCCACTGCAGGGACGACAGCCAGCGGCCCAACGGACCACGCTGGTGCAGGCCGCCATGAGGCCCAGGAGGAGCAGGAAATCCCAGGCAGGTGCAATTGCCCAACCAGAAATGACTGGGCAAAGTAGGAAAGGACCCTGCCCTGTCCGCCGGGAGCCGTGGTCTGCTCAAGAGAGCCGAGCTCTGCCCGATGAACTGAATCACCTTGGCGGCACGAGTTCCACTCTGGCCTCGTTGATGAGGAGACTAATCTGAGACCAGACATGGAGGCCAGATCCTGGACCGCTCCACTTCCAACTTGGAGGGGTCTGCAATCACCCAACTGCTAGGTAAGGGTACACCCGACCCTTCAGCGCTGTAGGAATGCTGTCACCACTGCCATGCATTTGGTGAAGACCCTGGAAGCTGGAGAGAGGCCAAGGGCATGGCCCGAACTCGAAAGGGATCCCTCTGCCCTGAAGTGGAGGAATTGCTGGTGAGACAGACGGACTGGGACATGAAAGAACGCATCTTGGGAGGTCCAGGGAACAGAACCACACGCCTCATTCCAAGGATGGGATGATCTGAGCCAGAGTGACCATCCTGAAGGTACGAGACCTTAGGAACTTGTTCGGGTCGTGTAGGTCGAGAATGGGGCACCAGCCCCTCCGTCCATTTTGGGACCAGGAAGTACCTGGACACAAACCCTGGGTCTGGAGGAGGGTCCGCCACCTCCCTGATCACCTCCTTCTGGAGGAGCAGGGCAATGTTGGCTCAACGAGCCGAAAGAAAGGCTGCAGAACCCGTAGCCCCCCCTTGGGGCGACGGCTCGATAGGGTGGGGACTGCTCGAATTCCAGAGGCAGACCCCTGCCTACCACTTCCAACACCCAGCAGTCCATGGTGATATTGGACCAGGCGGAAAGGAAGTGATGGAGCCATCCTCCATGGGGGAACCCTGGGAGGAGTGATGAGGTTGCGGGCGACACCCCTCAACCCGGCTACTGGGCAGGCTTGAGGAAGAACCAGCCGAGGAGCCGCCTGACCTTTCCTCCTGACTTCCTGCTGGAGGAAGCAGCAGGTTTGGCTTTGGGGTGCAATGCGCAGCCTGCTGGCCCTGATGCTGGTGTTGCTGGGCCAGATGTGCGTAGGGGCTGAAGGACAAAGGGCTTATGCTGCTGGCGGCCTTTGTCCTTCTGGGCAGACGTGACCGAGTCCAAAGTGGCGCTGGACTTCTCAACCGCTGGAGATGACTCACTCGGGACCGAACAAGTCGGGTACCCAGGAAGGAACGCCTGCCAGCTTGTGCTGGGTATCCGCCAGAAAGGTGGAGATACGCAGCCAAGCCTGGCGATGGTCACTGCGCTACCAGTGACTGGCACACGAAAGTTAGCTGGCGTCCAAGGAAGTTTGAGCTGTGTTTGGCCACCGCCTTCCCTCGATCCCGCACTTGCTTGACCGCCGCTTGAAGGTCAGCCAGAGATGAGAAATCACCTCATCCAGGGAACCCATAGAGCGTGAGAGAAATGTGCCATCAGAACGGCCGAAAGCCATTTGACGGAGCCCTAGGGAGGAAGCAGTAAATCTTCCGCCTCAAGTAATACAGCTTTTGATTCCTTATCGGGCACTTTGTCCACATCCCGCATTCCCGGACCTGAAAATGCCATCGTCACCAACCTCCGTAGAGGGGTGCTCCAGAAACCAGAGGTGAGCCGTGGGGATCAGACATTAGCCATCCTGGCTGAAGGCGCTGGGACAAGTTGCTGGTCACTAACAATTCCAGGGCCAGGCCAACAATGGCTTCAGCCACAGGAAAGGCCTCCGTAGGGGAATCCCCTCGATCCAGTATCTCCGTGAGGGAATACTTGGCCCGTTTTGAAACGGGTTCGAGCTTCATCCCGGCGGACTCCGAGATGAGCCAAAGCAAACCTAAAAACGAGGATGGGCTCTCGTCCACCGACTGGCACCTGCAGACTCCAGGTCAAGTGGCCGGGAGAACAGGGAGGAGTTGTCGTCAGACTCTGAAGAGTCTGCAAACTGCTGCCGGGCGCCTGAACCACCCTCCACCTGCTGAGGTCAATCGGGAGTGAGGGTGACCGACAACCTGTGGGGCAAGCCCTAACCTGACTGAGAATCCTTGGTCGGGGCCCCAGTCTTCAGTTGTGGAGGCAGAGGTTCCACCACAATGGGTGGAGTAGCCAGCTTCGACCGAACAACCGGTGCCGGGGTCGGCTCGTTGACCACTATGAGGGGTTGTTTCGGCCGGTCCGGTGACAGACACTTAATGGCTGTAGAAGGCGACGGAGTCAGCTTATTCCTGACAGTAAGAGCTGCTGCACATTAAATTCTTAGAAGGCCGGGACGCAATTGGCGCCGAGCTCATCTCAGAAGAGGACGAAGAGGATGATGCGCGCCGCTTCCATGGTGCAGAGACCGAGACCACCGACGCCGGTGGGACCGCTGACCTGTAAGAGGACCGACACTGAGACCTTCGGGTTCCAAGGGTGGGTCAGAGAGGGACGGGGAAACCGGGCCTTCCTCGTGCAGGGACCTTAATCGGGACTCCGCACAGGAGACACAGGTAAGTTCTCGGTTTCACCGGGGAACTGCAAGTAGGGGTTGTCGGCTTTCCCAGTTGACAAACCATCCGACGGGTCGAGAAAATCTTGATCGCGCTAATGGATGTCTCAGCCGGCTGACCTGACGGGGCACCATGAAGCCAGCGCCACAGTCGCAAACTCCTACTCAAGCCAAGAGTCACGGTCCAGTGAAGGGATCTCCTGCTCACCAACGCCGACGGTGGACTTACCCTCAGAGTCCTTCTTCTTGAACCGAGTGGAATGTCCCGATGGCCCCTCTCCCTTGGTGGAGAGGGACTAGCAAAGCTCCTTAAATGAAGCTGTGTAGGAGGAGCCCAAAGAGAGCGGGATAAATGCCGCAGCCGAGGAGGAAGAAGCAGCGGCCTGGGCCACCTCATCCTCGAGGGCAATCAATTGCTCCAACTGTTCCGCGGAGCCCGCCGCCACGGACACCGCCCAACGGGCCTCCTTAGACTTGACCGGCGGATACCGTTTTTCGGGTCGCACGAGAAGCAGTCTGGCAGCGTGGTCCTCCAAGACTGAAGCTAAAAGGACTTGCACACCAGCAGCCTGTGAGTTGTGGCCAAGCCCCAGGCAGTAGATGCATGAGGCGGATCGGTCCAGGACATCTTCTGCCCACACGGAACCGATGGAAGCCGGAGTCGATCTGTCCATCGCAGCCGCTGAGGGAAGACGAAGACCAAGTCATGTAAATTTTAAATAAGTTTCGGAAATTCAAGAGTGGATCCAGGCCTAAAATGCAGAGCGCTAAGGAGGTGAATCTGAGCCGTGCTGTAAGGAAGATCTGGTGTCATGGGATGAGCTGAGGGTTTTGATTACTGCGGGTGGGTGGAGTTAGCTGAAGACCTTCCGGCAAGATTTAAAGCAGCAAGGAATCCTGTTAGATAGTGTGGATTGAACAACATATCCACATCCCTAGAAATGTTGTTCATCCACCCTTGTTAATAATGTCCTTTTCCCTTTAAGAGTTGCCGAAAGTCTCAAGCTTGCTCCCTCCCACCCACCCAGGTGGTATATCCTCCGCCCTGCCCCATGACGCCAGATCTTGCCCGCTGGAAGCAGAGGTTGTGCCTGAGCCTGGGAGAGGTGTAGGTTCAGGGATGAACAATATAACCACCTTAGAACTACTATTACAGGTGAGTAACCTGTGTTTCTAGGGACGTGATATGTTGTTCATCCACACTTGTGAGCAGACTCAAGCAGTTCTCTGGGAGGAGGGAGGTAAGATGCACATAACCCTATTTAGGGAACAGAGATTGGAGAACTGAAGTGCCAAAGCCAGCATCCCGGCGTGACTCGAGGTCAGTGTGGTAATGGGAAATGAAGGTGTGTGCTGACTTCCAGGTATCAGCCCTGCAGATTTCCTGGATAAGGATGTCCCTAGAAGCAGCCACGGATGCAGCGGTATGACGGGTGGAATGAGCCCTTAGCCCTCCGGGAGGCTCCCTACCTGCCAACCTATAGCAGAGATCAATGCAGGAATTGATCCACCTGCCCATCGTCTGCTTGGCTGCAGGTCTGCCAGGTGCGGTTTCCGCGTAGGTGACTAACAGATGGTGAACCTCTCCCCAAACTCCAGCCGTGCGCTCTTTGTAGTAAGTGAGCGCTTGCCTCAGTCCAGAGTATGGAACCTGTGTTCGGCCTCCGAGGTGTGATTCGGGAAGAACACCAGAAGAGTCATCACCTGATTCACGTGGACCTCTGACACAACCTTCAGAAGGAACTCAGGTTGAAGGCAGGAAAGCTTGTCCCTATGGAAAACCAGGTAAAGAGACTCCACCCGAAGCGCCCTGAGCTCATTGATCCCTCTGGCTGACGGATAGGCACCAGGAAGGTGGTCTTCCACAACAGGTGAGATATGTCACATCTGTGCATCGGTTCGAATAGCTTGCCCATGAGCTCTGCCAAAACCAGCAACAAGTCCCACGGTGGTGGTGGTGGTTCACACAATCGGAGGGAAATGTGATTCTAAGCTTTGAAAAGCACCAGACCACCTTCTCCTGTGTCACTTACTGCTGACCAGCCCTGTGCGCGATAGCAGTGATGGCTGCCAGGTGCACCTTAAGGTCGTCGATCAAGGCCCCTTGAGAGGGACAAGGGTAGTCCAAAAATGCTGGCCTACTGGACAGACAAAGGTCCGCCCTTGCCTTGACACCAAATGGAGAATCTCTCTTCCATTTGAAGGCACAGCACTTTCTGGTTGATTCCTTTCTAGATGCTCCATCACAGTGAGGACATCTTCGGAGAGACCCAAAGCCTGGAACTCTAGCCAGGAAGCAGGCTGTCTTGTGCAGTGATTGAAGATCCGGGTGGAATACCTTCCCCTGACTGATGGAGAGCAGGTCTGGGCATAGTGGAAGATGCCTCAGGAGCCTGTTACTGAGGCTGAGGAGATCGGGGTACCAAAACTGTTGTGGCCATTCCAGAGCCACCAGGATCACCTGCACCTTGTTCCTCCTGACCTTGAGTAGCACCTTGTGGTTCAAGGGAAGTGGAGGGAAGGCAAAGAAGAGGCCTGGGGTCCAAGACCTCGAGAAGGCATCCCTCTGCAGTGAGCCCTGCTGAGGGGGGAGGCGAACAGGTCCACCTGAGGGGTGCCCCACTGGGAAAACAGACTGGCAGCTACCTATGGATGGAAAGACTACTCTGAGACGCCTCACCCAGCTAGCTGAAGGTATTTGCTAGTTGATTGGAGGCTCCTGCCACATGGATGGCTATGAGATCTGCCTCCAGGCTACGCATGAGAGCCCATATGTGGAGAGCTTCCTTGCACAAAGACAGGGAGTACGTCCCACCCTACTTGTTGAATTAGTACATGGTTGTGGTGTTGTCCGTCTGGACTTGGACCACTTGACCCCCGAACAAACGGAGCAAATGCAGGCAGTACCAGCCGAACTGCCCAGAGCTCCAGCAGGTTGATGTGGCATCGATACTCCTCGGGGGTCCAGAGCCCGTGGACTCTGTGCTCCCCCAAATGGACACCCCAGCCCATGAGAGAGGCATCAGTTGTCAGGACGACCATTGGCTCAGGCCGGGCAAATGAGATCCCTTCCTGCAGATGCTCTGGGAGTAGCCACCACTGGAGGGCGCTCCATATCTTCTGCATCACAGTGGCCAGCTGGTCGAAGTAACCTTTGTGCTGAGACCACTGACTGGCCAGTTCCCATTGCAGGGAACGCATAAGCCAGCGGGCCAATTGGACCATGCTGGTGCAGGTCGCCATGTAACCTAAAAGGAGCAGTAAGTCCTGGGCAGGGCTCAAGTGCCCAACCCGAAATGATCAGGCAAAGGAGGAGAGACCTCCGCCCTGTCCACTGGGAGCCGGGCTCTGGCTCGGCAAGAGTCGAGCTCTGCCCCGATGAAGCTGATCACCTGCAGAGCCATGAGCCTCGTTGAGGCCAAGGGAGGTGCAGGTCTGGAGGGCCAGGTCCCTGGACTGCTCCAGCTCCTGCCTGGGGGAACCTATGATCAGCCAGTCATCCAGGTAGGGGTACACCTGGACTCCTTGGCGCCTCAGGTAAGCTGCCACCACTGCTATGCATTTGGTAAAGACCCTGGGGGCTGAGGAGAGACCGAATGGCATGGCCCGGAACTCGTAGAGGGTTCCCTCAGCTCGAAAACATAGGAATCTTCGATGGGATGGGTGGATCAGGATGTGAAAGAATACATCCTGGAGATCCAGGGAGCAAAATCACATGTCTTGCTCCAGAGATGGTATGATCAGGGACAGTTACTATGCTGAAAGTCACGAGACCTGAGGAATTTGTTCAGGTTGTGCAGATCTAGGAATGGGCGCCAGCCCACGTCCGCTTTGGAGACAAACCCTGGGTGTTCTGAGGATCTCTACTCTAATCAATACCTCCTTGTGGAGGAGTTGGGTTATGTCATCTTGAAGAGCCGATCGAGTGTCTGCAGACACCAAGACCTCCTCTGGGGCGTGGGCTCGGCTTGGAGAGTACTGCTCGAATTCCAGAGGCAGACCTTGACTGACCACTTCCAGAACTCACCTGTCCATGGTGACAGCAGACCAGGCAGTAAGGAAGTGGCGGAGCTGGCCCCCCACAGAAGGACTCAGGGGAGGTGTGACGGGCATGAGGGTGGTACCCCTCATATCGTCACTGAGCAGGCTTGGAGGAGGAGGACCCGGCTAAGAAGCCACCGGGTCCCTTCCCTCCGGGCTTACAGACCACTGAGACCATGGACTTGGGTCTGGATCACCAAGACTGAGCCTGCTGGACATACTGGTGCTGGGCTGGTTTTGCCGCAGGAGTAGAGGACCGAAAAGGCTTATCTTCTGCTGCCTGGGGCCCTTGGGATCCTTCTAGGTGGCTGTCACGGAGTCCAAGGTGGAACTGGACTTCTCGATATGCTAGAGGTGACCCTCCACACTGGGCCCGAACAGGTCGGTGCCCAGAAATGGGATGTCCACCAGCTTGTGCTGAGTGGTTGCCATAAAGGTCAAGATCCGCAGCCAAGCCCTACAGCACATGGCAACTGCAGCCGCCACCAAGCGGGCACAGGAATCTCCCATATCCAGGTCCATTTGAAATTGCTGCTTAGCACGGCCCTGATAATGGACCTGCTTGACCGTGGTCTGGAGGTCCGCAGGAAGGTGAGGAATCACCTCATCCAAGGACCCAGGAGGGCATGGGAGAAGTGTGCCATCATGATGGCCAAGCTCGCCTGGCGGAGGCCGAGCAAGGAGGCAGCACAGGCTTTTTTAACCGCATGGTCCAATTTCTTGGATTCCTTGTCCGGCGGCTTGTCGACGTCCCCGGGATTGCCCAAGTGCCGAAACATGTTGTTGGCCACCAACCCCTTGGCCAAGGGGTGCTCCGTGAAACCCGAGAGGGTACTGGTGGGCACCGCATACTTGTGGGCCATCTGAGCCGAGGGCACAGGGCAGGATACGGGGCACTGCCAAAGCTCCAGATCTGGGCCAACACTGGCCTCAGTCACTACGAATGCCTCCAGTTGAGAGTCCATTTTTCCAGGATTTCTGTAGGGGATAGTGAGCCCACTTCTGAATGGGCTCCAGTTTCATCCCTTGGACTGAGATGAGGCAGAGATGCCATGAAGAAAGTGGGCCCTTCCTCCGTCGAGAGATCCCATGGACTCCACATCGACCGGATGGGAGTGCAGTGAGAAATCCTCAGACTCTGAGGAATCCACATAAAGCAGCCGACTGCCCAAGTCACTTTCGAATCGCCGGGGCAATCAGGTGTGAGAGTGACCAATAGCCAAGGGGAAGCCCCTAGGCCAGCTGAGACTCCCTAGTCGGAGCACGGGTCAGCGGCTGCTTGGGCGGTAGCTCCACCACAATCGGTGGAGAGGCCAGCTTTGGCTGAACCGAGATGGTCGTGACCGGCTCTGTTGGGGGAGGAACAGTTTCGACTAGCCCACCGGGGGCATCAGTGATGGCCTGTCAGGCGACAGCCAAGTGATGGCCAGTGTGGAAGCCGGGGTTGGCTTTGGACCAGCCAACACCAACTGTTGCCACATGAGGTCTTTGTAGCGTTGACGCAACTTGTGCCGAAGCCTCTCCTCACCCGAGGAGGCCGAAGACGAATAGTGATGGCACCTCTTCTCATGGTGTCGAGAGCGAGATCACCGATGACAGCGGGATTTGCTCGACCCACTGGATGAGGAAGACCTTGACCTCGGTCACGAGGGGTACCGATGGGGGATCTCTGAAGAAGCCGGGGAGAGCCGCGGCTCCTCCTGGTCTAGGTCAGTGACTGGAGGGTTTGGCTCAGCGGGCTGAGCCGCCCTTTCAGAGGTCACAGGCAGAACTGGAGTCCTGAACAGAGAATTGCTGGTCTCTTCTGATGACAACCGGTCGATAGGGTAGAGAAAAATCTCAGCTGCATTGTCAGCTGGTGTCTCGACCAACTGGCCGACGAGGTTTCTGTGAAGCCAGCGGCCAAAGCAGCGTTTGACCGAGGTCAAAACCTGAGAGTCCTGAGACGAGAATGCTCCTGGTCCCAGGAATGTCGGAGGTGAGTCTTCTCCTTCTTTCTTTGACTCCTTCTATGAGAGCGGGAGCTATGCGACCCAGAAGGGCCCAGCCCTTTAGTCGGAGGGACTGGCACAGCCCTTGAAGGAGCCCGAATAAGAAACATAGACTTTGATGGCAGATAAGGACCGCTTGGCCCACCCTGTCTGCCCATTTCCCTACCTATTGGATAAGCTGCAGATCCTTGTTAACCAACAGCCTATTTCTTCCTACCCCCCACCAGAACTGCCTTATGTCTGTCCCATACATTCTTAAATTCCCCGATTCTGACCCCATGACCTCCTCAGGAAGGCTGTTCCATGCGTCCACCACCCTCTTTGTGAAAAAAATACTTCTTCACATTGCCCCTGAGCCGTTCCCCCTCTATCTTCAAATTGTGCCCACTTGTTCTTGCACATCTCTTTTTCTGAAAGATGCTGCCCTCTTGGACTTGTTGATTCCCTTGAGGTACTTGAAAGTTTCTATCATGTCCCCCCCGCTTCCTCCTTTCCTCGGGGGTATACATATTAAGCTCCTTTAGTCACTTTTGGTATGGCTTCTGGTGCAGACCCTGCACCATTTTAGTTGCCCTCCTGTGGACTGCCTCCATCCTGTCAATGTCCTTGTGGAGATGGGGTCTCCAGGACTGCACGCAGTACTCTAGATGGGTTCTCACCAACTGTCTGTACAGAGGGATAACAACTTCCTGTTTTCTACTGGTGATGTCTCTTCCTAAACATCCCAGTATCCCCCCAGCCCTCCTTACTGCCTTCTCACATTGCTTGCTTACCTTTAGGTCATCTGATACGATTACCCCCAGGTCTCTCCATTTTTGTTTAATACCACCCCCCTACTGTGTACTCTTCCCCTGAGTTTTTGTTTCCCAAGTGCATTTCTTTGCACTGAATCTAAGCTGCCATACTTTTGACCATTCCTCCAACCTTGCCAAGTCCCTTCTCATCCTTTCCATTCCCTCTTGTGTATCAACCCTGTTGCAGATTCTTTGTGTCATCTGCAAAGAGGCATACATTTCCTTCCAGTCCCTCCGCAATGTCACTTATAAAGACATTAAAAAGGTCTGGACCAGTACTGAACCCTTTGGTACCCCACTAGTAACCCCCCTTTCTCCAGAGTGGACTCCGTTTACTATTACCCTGTGTCCTTTTGTCCAGCCAGTTTTATACCCAGGCTACCACCCTGGGACCCACTCACAGGCTGCCTAATTTGTTAATTAATCTTTTGTGTGGGACTGTGTCAAATGCCTTGCTAAAATCTAGGTAGGCCATGTCCACAGCCCCTCCCTGGTCTACTACTTTGGTCACCCAGTCAAAGAAATCTATTAGATTCGTCTGACATGACCTTCCCGCTGTGAATCCATGCTGCCTTGGGTCCTGTGCCCTGCTGGCCTCTAGGTACTCAAGAATTCTTTCTTTCAGAAGTGATTCCATCATTTTCCTACCACTGAGGTCAAGCTAACAGGTCTGTAGTTTCTTGCCTCTGCTTTGCTCCCACTTTTGTGAAGGGAATCATATCCTCCTCCTCCAGTCCTCTGGTACCACACCATCCTCCCTTGATTTGTTAAAAGAGTAGTCAGTGGTGTCACTAGTTCTCCCTTAGTTCTTTTAGAATTCTGGGGTGAATCCCATCAGGGCCCATTGCTTTGTCCACCTTCAGTTTCAGGAGTTCTTTCAGAACCCTTTCTTCTGTGAATGGACTAGTATCGACCCCGCTATCCAGAGTGCTCTACTGATTGGATTAGGTACCTCCCTCTCCTGTTCTTTGTGAATACTGAGCAGAAGTATTCGTTCAGTATACCTGCTTTTTCACTGTCACCTCTGCCCACCCACCCTCCCTTTATTAAGCCTCCTCTATCCCTCCCTTGGTCTTTCTTCGCTCCCAATGTACCTGTAAAAGGTTTTATCCCCCTTCTTAATGATGTTGGCTATCTTTTCCCAGTTTGGGCCTTTGCTATTCTGACTGCCTTCCACGCTTCCTTCTGCTTTAACTGGTACAGTTCTCTGTCCTGCTCCTTCTGTGTTTCCTTATACTTCCCGAATGCTATCTTTTTCTTCCTAACCTTCTCCACCACCTCTTTTGAGAACCATAGTGGTTTTTTCCTTCGTTTTGATTTTATTTGCTTCACACAAAGGCTTGTTGCCTCTTTGATGGCAGTTTTGACATTTCCCTATTGTTCCTCCACCCCTTCTTCTTGCCCATTTGCTAGTGCTTTTCTGAGACACTCTCTCATTTTGACAAAGTCAGCCCTCCTAAAGTCCAGTACCCTCACTTTTGTATGGCTTGACTCTATGGCTATGTTTATTGTGAACCACACTGTTTGGCGGTCACTTGTTCCCGGATGGCTACCCACTTCTAAATCTGAGATCCTCTCTACGTCCCCGTTTGAGAGTGTCAGGTCTAAGATTGCTCCCACCCCAGTGTGTTCCAACACTAGCTGTCTGAGGCATGCCCCCGTAGGGCATCGAGAATGACCCCGCTCTTGGATGTGGCTGAAGCAAAGGTGCTCCAGTTAACATCTGGCATATTCAGGTCCCCCATCAACAGTATCTCCCCTTTATCTGCCATCCTAAGGATGCCTTCTATCATTTCCTTATCCATTTCCTCCCCCTGAGACGGGGGGGGAGGGGTGTCTGTATACAACACCTGTGCGGATTGTGCTGCTATTTCCTGTCTCCAGGGTGACCCACAGTGCCTCCTCTCCTCCCTGTTTACCCTTCAGTTCTGTTGCTTTGATCCCTTCCCTTATGTAGAGAGCTACTCCTCCTCCTCTTCTACCCTAACTGTCCCTCCTGTATACTGTGTAACCTGGTATGTTGACATTCCAGTCATGGTTCTCTGTGTACCATGTTTCTGTGACTACCACGATATCCAGGCATCCCTCTTCCATCAAGGCCACTAGTTCAGAGTGCTTGTTACCCAGACTACGGGCGCTAGTACTAGCTGCCCTCCATTTTTTGATGGCTTTACCCCTTTTAGCTCCATCCCTGTCCTTACTGCTTTTGCTATTTTTCCATTTACCCCTGCCCTTCTCCCTAGCGACTTCTCTATCTTGGTGTTTACCTCACTAACCACCCTGTTTATTTTTTTTGGGGGGGGGAGGCTGGGCTTTCCCTGCTCCTTTTCAGTGCCACCCCCCTTGGCTAGTTTAAATGCTTGCCAATGAAGTATTTAAACCGATCACCTAGGATCCTGGTTCCCCTCCTGGACAGATACAGACCATCGCGCCAGTATAGGCCTGTATCTCTCCAGGTGGACCCCCAGTCCCCAATGAAGCCAAAACCCTGAGCTCTGCACCAGTTTTTCAACTATTGATTGAATCCCATGGTGCGGAGCACCCTAGCCTCACCCATGCCATAGACAGGCAGCACCTCTGAAAAGGTTACAGTGCATGCTACTTGTCTAAGGCCCTCCCCAACTCCACAAACTCCTCCTGCACTGCTCTGATCCCATTCCCAGCCAGGTCATTTGTCCCTAGGTAGACAATGATGTCCATTTCCTCCCGCTGCAGCTGCTCCCGTGATCCTGAGGATTCTCTCCTGTCCCTCAAGCCATGGTGCCAGGCAGGCACCTCACCCTACCTCTCCTTCCTCCCCCAGTTCTACCTCCCCCAACAATCGAGTCCCCCACCAGGAATTGTTTCCTTCCCCTGTGGGGTCCCATCCCACCCTTCTGTGGGTCTCCTTTGTGGAGGTTCCCAGCATCCTCCTTGGTCTCCACTGTGGGCGCCTCCATAGAGGAACCATGCTCTGCCAGAATGGTGTACAAATTGTGGAGAGGTACAACTGGAGGGATGCACCTCTGTTCATCCATCCTCACCCTCCCTGAGCCCACTGTGGTCCAACTGCTCCTCTTTCCTGGCAACCTCTGAGGCAGTGGTGTCGGCCCTGGTGATCCCCAGGTTGGAGAGGAGGTCCCTCGAATCCTGGTCAGTTCAGCCTGGAGACGAGCAACCTCCTCCCTCAGCCCAGAGAGGTGCCTGCAGATGGGACAACACCACATCCTTCAGAACGTCTCCCGGAAGACTGCTGCTCCATAGTCACTGCACTGCAACACTCCCATCATGTCTTATTTGTGGGCCCCTTGACTGTGGTTTGTACGCTTACTCTTTCCTCTCTCTGTTTACTTTTTTTTCTCTCTACTTTCCTACTGCCCCTGTGCCTTTACAGCTCCTACCATCCCTTTTCTGGGACAGGAAGTTTCTATATTCCTCAGTAGTCTCCTTCTTACTTGCTCAGAGACAGACCTCCAGCAGCTAGGGGGTGAGGGAGAGCTATTCTTTTCCTTCTAGGATGGTGAGTCTTTTGTGCCTTTGTCATCACTCCCTTCCTTCTCCCAAACAGGAAGTCGCTGCTGTCAGTCATTTCCAGTGCCTATAAACGTGGAACTGGCTATGTGTGGGGGTGTGGGGGAGTGAAGGGGAGGGCTATATAGTTCTAGTAGAAGAGTTCTAGCAGCTGCCTCCTTCCTCTTGCTGCTCTCTGTCAAAAGCTAACTAGGGAAGTTTTAAATATACCTGCTGGGCCAGTGGTGCTGAGGGTTGAGGCGCTGGGCGCCACACCAGCGACCCGGGTTCGGGAACGAGCCCAGGATGCCGGGGGTCGGCGGGGAGAAGAGAGGATTGAGCGTCTGGAGGACTGCCTCTTCCTCGGGATCCAGGGTTGCCCGCACAGAACGGCCCCGTGGAGACCGGAGGCACTGCAACGCTTCAGGGAACGCTAGAGGGCATGCAGGAGCCGCGATCGACGCCCCTGGCGGCCATTGCATGCTCGGGTCGCGAGGCACAACCACAAGCAGAAAAATTCCATCCTCGGGGATAGGCAACGGCACCACCTCCCACAGCCACACTCCACTAGCCGGACTCTTTCTACTTATTGTAGATAGAGTGCACTGGGCGGATAGGCAGCCTCCTACCTGGGGGTGGGGAAGCCCAGAGTCGTATGGAGCAGCCAGGCTGGGTGCCAGGAAATGGAGGAGTTTCGGGCTCAGAGGTAGAGCTTGGGGTCCAGTGGATGCCTGAGAGAGTTCCTCGGTGACGTGCCATAAAAAGAGTTAAAAATAAACAAATAAATACAGACACCTGGCTTTTCGTTGCCTAAGCTCACACCCCCTTAATTTGCAATGCTTCTGTTCACCTAGCTAACAGCACAGATAACAGTTTCCTTCACCCAACTCACAAGCACACTAACTCTTGGTTTTTTTTGTTTGTTTTTTACCCTAATTGAAGGTCCCAGTAGTAGAGTTCTAGTTGTTTAGTCACAGTAGAAGAGTTCTAGCAGCTGCCTCCTTCCTCTTGCTGCTCTCTCTTTGTTTGTTGTTTACCCTAATTGAAAGTCCCAGTAGTAGAGTTCTAGTTCTTTAGTTCCAGTAGAAGAGTTCTAGCAGCTATCTTCTTCCTCTTGCTGCACTCTAAGTGGAGCCCAATTTGATCGGAACAAAGGCAGAAGCCGAGAAGAGGACTGCATGGCGGCCCGAGCCACCTCCTCCTCCTCGAAGGCCTAAGTTGTTCCACCTGCTCAGCGGACCCCGCAGCTGCGAAGACCACCCAACGGGCATCCTTAGATTTGACTAGCGGATGTTGTTTTTCCAGGCGGCTCAACTTAAGGCAGGCGAGGCGGTCCTCAAGGACCGTTATGTGAATCGACTGGCAAATGTCACAGGTCAGGGTATCATGTTCGTGGCCCAGGCTGTAGACGCATGTGGTGTGGGGGTCGGTATGCAACATCTTCTGCCCTCATGGCCACCAGCATCCGGGTGGGTAGGAGGAGCCAGCTTGAAGACTTTCTGGCAACTCTTAAAAGGAAAGGACACTGCCAACAAGTGTGGATAGAAGAACATATCCATGACCCTAGAAACAGTTTCCTAAGGCAACAAATTGTTGCCTCCTTTAAAATATTTTGCATTTATTTTAGGGATGGGTGCCAAAGCCAGGTTTTCTAGTCTTGGACAGGATTGTGTCGTGGTCCAACCTATCAGATGCTTTAGAAAGATCTATAAAAATAGTTCCAACAGACACTCTCTTATGCCTATCCCATGCCTTCTTAAATCCTGTTAACGTTTTTGCCCCCACCACTTCCAATGAGAGGCTGTTCCAGGCATCCATCACCTTTTCTGTGAAGAAGTACTTCCTCACTTCTCCCCCGAGTCTACCCCTCCAGCGTCATTGCCATTGCTTTCTGGATGTCACCACCACTCTCACCAGAGCTGTAGTAGTACTGCATTTAGAGCAAAATCTCTGACCGATTCTTATTTAACCTCCCCCATCACTGCCGATTGCTTTCTGGATGTCACCACCACACTAACCAGAGCTGCAGCAGTACTGCATTTAGAACACAATCCTGACTGAATCTCATTTCAAATATTGTTATTGTCCAAGTATGATTTCAACTCATTACATACAATCTTCTGAAAAGCTTTGGACAATATCAGTAGCAGTGAAAATTGATTGGTAATCCCCAGTATCAGTTTTGTTTCTTGATGAATAAATTGGGATGACTTTCTGGCCGTTTTCTAAGCCACTGGAAATTCTCCTGAGGTATGGGAAAGATTAAAGATGGCGGTTAGTGGGGTGGCAATCACTGGAGCTGCATATTTCAGTACTAAGAATGGTGTACTGTCTTGCCCAATTGCTTTTGAAGTATCCACCCAGTTTAACTTTTCCAGACGTCTGTGGATTCAGAGGCATCTGGAGTATCAATAACATTAAAACTGCTAGAAGAATCCTGGTCCATGTACCCAAAGTCTGTGTTCAGGGCTTCCATGCCCATTTTATCCAACATTTTTTGAATTCTTGGCAGCACTAAAGTGCAAAGAAATCTGTTGTTCATCAACTGGAAATTTGCTTGGAAACTCCAAAATTGCCTGATTCTTAAATTTTTTTCACAACTTTCCCAAACTCCCTTGGTTGGCACTATATTTGTTAGTAGTATTAATGGCTAATTTACATTAGTCTTCCTCATACTGCACAATTTATTTAGTGTATTACGTGTATATTAATAATGATCCCAACTAATTTTTAGCAATCCTCCACAATTTGTCACTTTGTAATTTTGTGTCATTTTGAATGACGCCAGGGGGCGTTATTGGCTTTTATTTGATTTTTTCTTTCTTGGACATACTTGTTGCAGACAGATACGAATTCCTGATAAAACTATGACCAGGCATCACTAGCCACTGGTATAAGTTCAGATCTCATCCAATCTGTAAATAATGTGTTTTGTAAAACAAGGACACTGATCTTTGGCTCGAATGCAATAAAAAAAATGGTTTGGTGATCGCTAAGACAATCTGGAAGGACTCTGCTAAGTTTTAGTTCTCCAGTTTGTTTGCAAAATCAAGTCAATGATGGTTGATAAGATTGGGTTCTTGTAATTGATTTGAGTGAACATTTAATATTCACATAATGTGGACAGACTGACAGTACAGAGGCTGAGAAGCCACACCATATGTCAGCAACCTCAGTTCCTACTGCAAGCTCAGGATGCTGCTATGGGACAGCATGCAAAAGGTTGAGCCTCCCAGAAGATGCGCTCATCCCACGGTGATGAGGTAAGGATGGCCCTGCATGACACTGGACCCCGGGGCAGAATGACAATCAGAACAAATCTTATTTGAGGGTAATGACACTGGCTCAGACCTGTGCTGGCATGACTGTGTGTCAATGTGCTTGGGTTTGCTAGTTTGCCATGTCTCCAGGTGGTGATACCAGTATACAAAGGAGAACACCCCTAGACCTGAAGATGGCGCCCGATATTGCCAGATCCAGTACCTCTGCCTGAAGACAGCTAGACCTAGTCTCTGGAGAAGGTGCTGCCTCAAAGGCCCGCCATGGGCAGAAAGTTGTGGGTGCATCAGAGCTCCTAGAAGTTTTTTTTTGTTCTAATGGATTGACAGAAAAAAATACTCACTGTAGTAATGTTGTTTATTCGAAGTGCATCTGACCCAGAGTTAAAGCTTATGCTAATTTTGGAACCTTGAGCTAAGTTCATACTCTGTGCTGTGGTTACGCTCCCCTTACCAGTTTAACACCAGATTTGTTTCTAGAGCCACAAGAGTAGTGACCACCAAGACTATCTAAGTAACTACTAAATTTGTTTTCAGAAAAAACAAATTCAAAATGTTTTAAAAGAAAAAATTACTCACCTTAGTATTGTTGTTTCTTCTAATGGAGTCTTGCTGTATTCTGACAATAGCAGTGAGTCCCAACCTTCGAACTGCCCCGGAGATGAAAGAGTTAACTTTCCATGCCAGGCATGGAACGCTGAGCTCGAGCTCGGTTGAGACTCTGTCTGTTGCTGTTTGAACTCAAACCGTCAGATCTTTACTAGCTAAACTCACTGAGGTCCTGTGTGGAAGCTGTAAACCTACACTAGCCAACTGGCTACTAACATAAAAACATATTTTTTGGTCCCAAAACAAAGACTGAAGTCAGGAAACCCAAAAAATTAAATAAACACAACACCCACTCACCCAAAGAAAGAGGGTGATAACAAAAAAGGTGGGGCACCTCCTGAGTGCCAACACTGCTACTGCCCACCCACATCCCAAAACAAAGGTTCTGAGAGGAGAAGGCGGAGGAGGTCAGAATACAGCAAGACTCCATTAGAAGAAACAAAATTACTAAGGTGAGTAATTTTTTCTTCAAACAACATGAAGTCTTGCTGTATTCTGACAATAGCAGACTACCAAGCAGTACCTCCATGGAGGAGGGACAGAACCTACTTAGGAAAAAGGCTCTGAAGCACAGCTGTGCCAAACCGAGCATCACTCCTAGCCTGGATATCCAGGGAGTAATGCTTGGTAAAAGTGTGAACTGTTTTCCAGGTAGCTGCTTGACATATCTCTAAGATAGGAATATCCCTGGCAGCAGCCAGGGAAGCAGCTGTACCTCTGGTAGAGTGAGCCATCAGGCCTGAGGGTGGAACCTTACCTAGTTTTTCATAGCAAAATTGAATGCAAGAGACAATCCACCTGGCAATGGATCTTTTAGTGGCAGGTTTTCCTTTACCAACCTCACCATAAGTGAGGAACAGTTGGAGGAATCAAACCTGTGACCCTTGGTCGTGCTCTATGAGTAGCTAAGGCTCTTTTCACATCTAAACTGTGCAGCCTCCTCTCACCAGAGGAGGAATGGTCAGTGAAGTACACAGGAAGAGAAACAGATTGGTTAAGGTGGAAGTCTGAAACCACCTTAGGCAAAAACTTCCTGTTAGTCCTGAGGACCACCTTATCTCTATGGAAAGAGATAAAATCAGGCTCCACTGACAAGGCTTGTAACTCACTTATGCGCCTGGCAGAAGTGATGGCCACCAGGAACACAGTTTTCCAAGTCAAGCATTTAAGCTCTGCTGAGGACAAAGGCTCAAAAGGGGGTTGCATAAGCTGAGCAATGCAAACGTTAAGGTCCCAAGCAGAGGCAGGGTCCCTGAATGGTGGATTGGTATGAAGCAATCCCTTGAAAAACTTGGAGAATACAGGGTGAGCTGAAAGAGAAGAGGGCTTACCTGCTGAAATGAAAGCAGAAACAGCTGCCAGATGCACCCTTAGTGTAGCTGGTCTGAGTCCCAAGCTATTCAGATGGACCATATAGACAAGGACTGTGGGCAGATCAGCAGAATCTGAGGAAATATGCTTCCCAGAGCACCATATGGAAAATCTTTTCCACTTGGAATTATAAGTAGCTCTGTGGAAGGCTTCCTAGAAGCCTTTAGAATATCCATAACACCTTGGGAGAGGTGTAAATCAGCAAACTCTAACTCTTCAAGAGCCAGGCCTTGAGATTGAGAGATTTGAGATCTGGGTACCAAACCCTCCCCTGTGCACAGGTTAACAGGTTGTAATTCCTGGGAAGAGACAGGGAAGGTGGACTACTAAGGACAATAGCAGAAGATACCAGGGCTGTCTGGCCCAGTCTGGAGCAATCAGGATCACCTTGCAGGGTTGAGACCTGATTTTGACTAGCACTTTGAACAGGAGAGGAAGGGGGAAAAGCATACAGGAACTTCCTTCCCAACTGAGAACTAAAGGCATCCAGGGGACTGAGCCCAACACTGGGGCCTGCAGCAAAAAGGGAAGTTGGTGATTGTCTGGGCTGCAAAAGATCCATCTGTGGGTGCCCCATCTGGAGAATATCACCTCCAAAACCAGGGATCCAGTGACCATTCGTGATGGCCCGAGATATCCTGCTGAGAGCATCTGCCAGGACATTGTCCTTGCCTGGGAGGTATACTGCTGTGAGGGAGGCTCAGGAATAAGCCAGAGACCACAACTTCATTGCTTCTGTGCACAAGGCCATAGACCAAGTGCCTCCTTGCTTGTTGATATACCACACTGTGGTGGTATTGTCTGTTCTGATCTGAATAACTTTGTTCTGAACAGACTTGGAAAAGGCTTGAAGTGCTAGAAATACTGCTCTGAGTTCCAACAGATTGATGTGAAGCAGAGATTCCTGAGGGACCACAACCCTTGGGTGGTCAGGTCTCCCAAGTGGGCCCCCACCCCAAGAGGGAGGCATCTGTAGTAAGGATTAAAGAGTGAGACTGAGTGACAAAGGGAACTCCCTGTCTTAGATTGTTCTGATCCTGCCACCACTGCAAGGCCTGGATCAGTGTCTGAGTCACTGGAATCAGTTTGGTCAGAGGGTCCTTTTTCTGAGACCAAAAGGCTCTCAAGTGGAACTGAACATCCCTCATCTGAAATCTTGCTCCCTGCACCACTGCTACAGAAGCAGCCATGTGCCCCAGGAGCTACAGAAAATGCCTTGCTGGACGAGACACCTGTAGGGTGAATGAAGAGGCCAGTGTGATAAGGGTCCTTGCCCTGTCCAGGGGAAGGAAGGCTCCGGCCTTTTCTGTATCTAGCTCTGCGCCTATGAAGGTGAGGAGCTGAACAGGCTCTAGAACTGACTTTGAAAGATTCAGAAGGAAACCTAGAGAGGTAAGCAGTTGCTGAGTTATCTGTAGGTGTAATGTGACCTGGTCTGAGGGACTGGCCTACTATGAGCCAGTCATCTAGGTATGGGAAGATATGGCAATCTTGCCTTCTTAGAGGAGCAACTACTACTGCCAGGCATTTTGTGAACACTCTTGGAGCAGAGGTTAGGCCGAAGGGCATTGCTCTGAATTGGTAATGGCCTGAGGGCAGCTCGAACCTGAGGTACTTTCAATGGGAGCTTCTGATGAGAATATGGAAGTAGGCATCCTTGAGGTCCAGGGAGACTAGCCAGTCCCCTGGCCTTAGAGAGGGTAGAATTATTCCCAGAGTCACCATTTTGAATTGTGGCTTTAAAAGGTGCTTGTTTAAGTATCTGAGATCCAGGATGGGCCGCCATTCTCCTGTCTTTTTGGGGGGAAGGAAGTACCTGGAGTACAATCCTTTGCCTTGGTGTAGGGTTGGAACCCTTTCCACAGCTCTGAGAGCCAGAAGGGAAGAGACCTCTGCCTCAAGGGCAAGTGCCTCTGAGGGATTTGCAGGTGGAAAGGATCTGGTTCTCAGCTTTGAAATTTTTGAAGCTGAGAACCAGTCCCTGGCTTACTACTTCCAGGACCCATTTGTCTGATGTTAGAGACTTCCAGTCCTGGACAAAGTAAGCCAGCCTGCCCCCTACAGGTAGTGGAGAATCGGCCCTGGCAATCCCATCAGGGTGCCTGCTTGGCAGGGGTTTTAGGCTGAGGGGTGGGAGCAGGTCTGCTTGTACCCCTTCTGCCTCTCCCTCTAAAGAACCCCTCTGAGCATAGGCAGAAGAAGAGGCCTGGCTTGGTAGAAAGGCCTATGAAAGGCCTGCCCCTGCCCCTGGGATGCTGCCTCTGAGGAGTGGCTTGCCTTTCCTGGCCTGGCACTCCATAGGTGGTCCTCATATTCATCCATTTTCTTCATGTAATTCTCTGTTTGCTCCCCAAACAGAGAATTACCCACAACAGGAAAATCCATGGCCTTAGTCTGGGTATCCTGTGACAGGCTAGTATATCTGAGCCAAGCCATTCTACGAAATGCCACAGATGTAGCCATGACTCTAGATGAAACATCATGGAGTCCACTGCAGCATGGAATTGCACCTTGGATGCCTCAATACCATCCGCAGCCACCTGCTCCAGCTCCTTGGCAAGCTGGCCAGGGACCTGTTTTGCTAAAGCCATGACAGTGTCCCATCTGGATTTCTGATACCTAGCAGTATAGGCCATATAGTTGGCCTGTCTGAGTCCCAAGGATGCTGCCATGTACTGTTTCTTTGCCATGGCATCAATCCTCCTGGAGTCCTTGTCTGGGGTGTGAAGCCGAGGGAATATTTTTTATCACGGGTTGCAGCCTGCACTACCCAACATGGCTGCATTGTTGTGTAAGGAACTCCGATCTTGAGCCTGACAGAGTATACCTCTTGTCCATTATTTTATCCACAGGAGGTATAGTATTAGGAGTCTTTAAAATCTTAAATGTCTGTTTCCCAAAAGATTTGTGTAAGGAATAGACAGCCTCCTAGACTCTGGGATATCCATCATTTCCACATAGTCAGGCTCTTCCTGGTCATCCACAGCTTCTTCCATAGGAAGCTGAAGGGTTTGTTCCACTTTCTTATAAAACATGAAATGGGAGAGACTCAGAAAGCTAGAAGGAGACATTCCTGAAGGTCTGTCTGGGAGATGTCCGGGTCAATGGGCACATCCAGACTTTCAAAACCACATTCACTTTCCTCATACTCCTCTTCCTCCTCCTCTGGTTCATAATATTCCTCTAAATCATAATCTTGAACAGTGGAACCCGGCTTGAATTTCCAGTGCAGCACTTCCTGATGGTGCGGTTGATTGAACTGAAAGCGACTGCACAATTTTTATCGCTTTGGCTATTTCCTCAGCGGTTGGAGAAGAAAGTTTTAGATCCACACCAGCTGATTTTTCCTTTCTTGTTCTTCTTAGCCAGAACCGACTCCTCAGAATCGCTCTCCTTGTTCTAAGAAGTCTTGCCCTGGTCAGGGGGCACGCCTTTTCTGGTTCAGGTTTGAACCGAACCGGGCTGGCTTACTCGGTTCAGCGGACTTTTGGCCTCCCTTTCCCAGAGCTACCAACTCTTCTCTAGGGTAGCTGCAGGAAAATTTTTACAAATCTGGCAGTCTGCATTGAGGTGGTCAAACCCCAGACACAACACAGGTGGTGTGGGGTCAGCCTTAGCAAAGACTTCCCCACACACTGCAGTGTTGAAACCCAGTGGGCCCGGTTTTTCTTTGGGTTTCTCAGACATTCTGCCAGTCCTAACAAAACTTACCTTTAATGGCAATCCGCCAGGCAAGACACTCTTATTGGTTCCTGACTGTGTTACAGGTCGTGGAAAACGTAATAAAACTGCTTTTTTTAGAACCGATAAGAACCGTAACCACATTCTAAAAGTACAGATAAAGATTTTACAACAACTTGATCGGTTTAAACCAACCGATGAACCGTTTACAAGTTCCACACAGAACAGAAAACAATATAACCTATCTAGTACTCATGAATACCACAGACAGAGACTGAACCGACAGGTTACGGTTTAAATTCGGTCGAAAACCGATACTTTAACCGACAAATTGAACCGAGCAAAAGGAGAAATCTCCGGAGCGACTGTTCAGTGAGGCGGAGTAAAGAATAGTACAGTTACGTAAGAACTTACCGTAACAGTAGATCTTCGAGAACAGCTCTTGCAGCAGGTTACACCATTAGGACCGAAGCCGCCAGGCGCCAGGACCCCACGGAAAAATTCTAGCTAGCTAACTACAGCGGGGACCGCCCCCGACGCCGGGTCCCGCCTCCGACGCCAGGCGTGCAATACAAAGGGGCGGTCCTTGACTTTCAGTTCTCCGCCTGAGACTTCTTGCCGCAGGCTGACATCAAAATGGGAGACCTAGGATTGACCACAGAAGACAGAAAGATAACAATTCCTGCTCAGAAAGATTGAGCCATGCTTCTCCAAGGGGAAGGTGAGGGAAGGTTGATGCAAGAGCTGTTCTGAAGATCTACTGTTACGGTAAGTTCTTACGTAACTGTACTATCTTACTCGAGACACAGTCTCTGCAGCAGGTTACACCATTAGACTGATTCCCAAGCAGTAACGCTGTCAGAAAATCCGGAGGAGGAAAATAAAGGGTAAATACCAGGTCCTGAACCTAGGACAGGAGACCCAAGTACGCTAAACCAAAACCAGCCCTTCGCTGAGAGGCTATGTCCAGGCTATAATGCCTGATAAAGGTATGCACAGAACTCCAGAGTATGCAGCATATAGCAGAAGTGGAAACATTTTTGAGCTCGCAAAGGAAGTAGCCACCCCTCTAGTGGAATGACCCCGGACTGTACCCGGAGGGGCTTTTGTTTGATACCATAACAGTGAGAATACACTGGACAAGCCAGCGAGAAAGGGACTGTTTGGATACTGATTGGCCCATCATTTTCTCAGAGAAGGAATGAAAAGCTGCTCAGAACCACGAAAGGACTGGAGTTCTGTTGAGGTAAAACCTCAGGCTGCTGTGAACATCCAGGGTATGGAGCAGAGCCCTCCTCTATTTGAGTAGCTCGAAGTAGACCGGAAGGTCGATATCCTGGTTCAGAGTGAGTGAAGAAACCACCTAGGGCAAGAATTTAGGTTCGTCCTCAGGGATACTCTGTCCCGGTGGAAAACTAAATAAGGCTCTTTGCACATGAGAGCGTGAAGTTCAGAAATTCTTCTTGCCGAGGTAACAGCAACTAAAAACAACGTTTTCCATGACAGAAAACGTAGCTCGCAATCCGCGGCAGGTTCAAAGGGGGGGAGCGTGAGCTGTTCAGGACAAAAAGCAAATCCCATGGAGGCACAGGGTGTCTAATAGGAGGCCTAAGGTGCAACACTCCCCAAGAAATTCTCGAGAGGCGGCCCACCTGAGCCACTGTACGATTTCCACCGGAGGTGGTAGTTTAAATGGCACAGAGGTGCACTCTTAATAGGAGTAGGCTAGACCCGAATGAAAGAGGAGAGCAAATATTCTAATATTACTCCCACAGGACAACCTAAAGGGAAAGGTCGCGTGCTCATGACCATACACAAAAATAGCACCATTTCATGGCGTCACGTCGCATGATTGCAGCTTTTCTGGCTGCAGAAAGGACTTGCAACCTCTGGTGAGACCCCGTGACGTAAAATGGCTATGTCTCTAGGAGCCAAGCATGCAGGTTCAAGGAACGAGGTCCGGGTGGACAAGTGAACCCTTCTCCTGAGACAGTAAGTGGGAGCTGAGCGCAACGGAGCGGGGTTCCCGAGATAGTTGAATCAACAAAGGAACCAAATCTGTCTGGGCCAAATGGGCCACCAGGATCATTATTAGCGTGCTCCCCAAGCGAGTTTGAGAAGAACTCTCTGGATCAACGGGAAAGGAGGGAAAGCGAGGAATCTGTTGGCCCAGGAGAGGGATAACGCTGCCTCGCCAGAAAACACCAGGCCCTGGATCTAGCGAGCAAAATTGGGCAGTTTTGTGCTGATGGGAGGCTAACAAGTCTAGATCTGGAGTTCCCCATCGAAGAAACAGATCTCTGTTACCTCTTGAAGGAGTTCCCATTCGTGGACTCTGGCCTGAGAGCCACTCAGGTCAGCTCTGCAACCGTGTTGTCCACTCCGGAACGTGCACAGTGATCAGATTCGCTACCGGTCTCGATTACCCAATCCCACACTCTCATGGCCTCCTGCAAAGGGGTAAGAGTGCGCTCCTTGTTTGTTGAGGTAATACATCACCGCCGTGTTGTCTGTCTGAAGTAGAAGAGTACACGTGGGATAACTGACTGAAAGGCCTGCAGGGCATAGAGGACCGCTTCTCATTTCCAGCACGTTGATGTGAAGGTGAGCTCATCTGGGTCCACGCACTGGGACTTTACCCGTCCAGGTGTGCCCCCACCCAAGACCGGAAGCGCCTGTGGTGAGGTGACCTCCGAGGGCGCAATGAACGGGACGCCTGATGGAGAGTTTAATTTGGGCCAGCTACCACTGCCAGTCTTGAATCACTGAATCTCGTGAGTCTGACCGGATGCTGCAAGTGGTCTTGCCTTTGGTCCCATTGCACTTTGAGCATCCACTGAGTAATGCATGGAGTCTTGAAGGGGATGGTAGGAATGGCCGTAGCTATGTGTCCAAGCAAGCAAAGGACCGACCTGGTGGTACAACCTTGTTAATGATAGGTCCCTTATGAGGGATCTGATGGCCCCGCCTGTCGGCCGGAAGAAAGGCTCTTCCCAACAGTGTCCAGAACTGCTCCTATGAACTGCAGTTTCTGACGGTACCAGGAGACTTCTGCAATTTATGAGGATGCCCAGGATCGGAACAGATCCTGGGTGCTCTTGATTGCAGAAGCAACGCCTCTCTGGAGGCGGCCATGAGAAGCCAGTCGTCCAGGTATCGGAACACGAGTGGCCCTGTCTCCTCAGAGACGCTGCCACGACTGCCATGCACTTGGTAAAGACCTTGGTGTGGAAGACAGTCCGAAAGAAGGGCTCGAACTGAAGGTGGTGGTCGAGAAACTCGAGCGCAGGAACCCTCCAGCGCCTGAGCATAGGGATGCAGGTAGGCATCCTGCATGTCTAGAGACGCTAAAGGCGCCCTGTTTGAGCATGGGGATAAGACCGGAAGGGTCACCATGCGAATCTCTTGTAAGGACCGACACATTGAGGTCGCTGAGGTCCAAGATTGGACGGAGGTCCCTGTTTTCTTGGGAACCAGGAAGAAGTGGAATAGTATCCTAGTCTCTCTGGTTCTCTGGGACGTACTTCATCGCCTCCTTTCGTAGTAGCGAGTACTTTTGCCAGATCAAGGCTTTGTGCTGACCCTGATACCGGAGAGCAAAGAGGCCTCGAGGGTGGCTTTCCTGCAGAATTCTATAAAGTGGCCTAGACTGACCAATTGAAGAACCCACCTGTCGGTGGTAATGGCCTGCCATCCCGGCAGGAAGCTCGCAATGCACCTCCGACTATAAACTCCCGTTGATCCTGAGGGGCGGGGGCCGGAAAGGGCCAGGCTGTATGGCAGATGGACCCGCTGGCTGGGCCTGCCTAGGAGAACGCTGGCCTCGGCTGGAGGGTGTTTGCCCTGGCCTCTACGAAACCAGAGCCCTCTGAGGTGCAGCGGAGTGGGTCTGTTGCCTCTGCGTCTCAAGATGAAACGGCTTTGGTTCCTCACAAGGATGTCCAAGCTTAGGTCGGTACATGGCCTGAACTGACTTCACAGCCTTTCCGGCCTCTTGGAGTTTGGTAAGGATCTTTCTGTAGGATTACCAAACAATACTTCTCCTCAAAAGGCGTCCAAGATGTTCTTTTGGACGTCTGCAAAACCGAGACGCCGCGAACCAAGAGTGTCTCCGGAGGCAAACGCCAGAAGCTGCTGCTCGGCCGATGAGTCCGCTGGAGTCATACGTGCTTTAGTACGGTCCCCACGCCTGAACCTCGCACGGAGGAGCTGAAGCATCTCCTCCTTCTGCTCACCTTCGGCATCTTTTCAGCCGCTTCAGACCCTGTTCACAAAGCGCTCTGGAACTGAACCATGTGGGTTAAATAGTTCAGGGATCTGATGGCGCAGGTAGCGGAAGCATACGGCGCCTACCCAATGCGCCCAGTTGTTTGGACTCTGGGTCCGTGGCAGGGTGCTTCAAATGTTGTGGCCTCTGTGACCGGTCATGTGAGGCTGTGATGACCACAGAATCGGCCTGAGGATGCTGCGCCAAGTACTGGTCGTCCTTAGAGCCTTGTGCCAAGCGATCAGCTTTCCGTCTCGCTGAGCGAGTGGATGCTTCCACGCGGCCTTGGTGACGCCCACGAAAGTGTCAACCAAGGGTGGTACCACCACAGGCTTGGGGTCCTTTTGTCAAGATATTAGGCGAGTCGACTTTCGGGTCTAAGTCTTCAGTATCCCATCCCATGTTCTCTTGTATATGTCTCATAATATCAAGGAACGAGGGATCATCCGAGGAGATCTAGGATCTCACGGGGTCTGGAGAAGGGATGGAGAGTGGAGATGGGGATCTAGAGGTGGAGTAGTCTGATCCCGTGTCCTCCGTTGAAGGCGAACGTCGGCGTCTCCTGGATCTCTTGGGGCTGGGTGATCCAGAAGAGGATTTCGACGGAGGTCTCCGTTTATCAGGTCTCCCTGGAGGGGTTCTAGTCTCCCGGGGAGGAGGAACACGGCCTGCCGACCCCGATGGCGGGGGGGGGGCAGGAACCGGAGTAGGAGGAGGAGGAGGAGTAGGAGGAGGAGGGGGGAACCATGTCTTTTTTAATGGTATCCCACCAGTAGGTGAACAGATCTTTCACCTCCACTAGAGAGAGGCTCTGACGACGGCTCCACAGGGGCTCTGGTAATGGCGAGGGTTCCCTGGGAGTACCGACGGGACCGGGTCGCCTGTCTGGTCCTCGGGCTGCTCTAGGTCCTCCTCCGATAGAGGCCCTGACCGATGTCGGCCTGAGGCAACAGGGCTTTCTTCTTTTCAGGAGGGCTGGCGTCTCCCTACCGGGCGCCCGCTGGGATGTAATGGTCTGCGCGCGTCGCCGGGCCGGGCGTGCTCCAGGGAAGAAGGGCGCACGGGCTGACTTTGCCGTCGAGCCATGCCTGGGCTACAGGCCTTTTAAAGGCGTGAGCTCCAGCTGCCTTATGTGGAGGCACCGACGAGACCTGACGCCGGGTACCGAGGAGTGAACCCGACTTGGTGGTGATGGTGTCGCTCCTCGATTCTCGCCAAGGCCCTGGAAGGAGGAAGGCCTGGCGGAT
This sequence comes from Neoceratodus forsteri, assembly GCA_016271365.2. NCBI lineage: Eukaryota > Metazoa > Chordata > Ceratodontiformes > Ceratodontidae > Neoceratodus > Neoceratodus forsteri. Next base: position 362,089,545 of record CM057449.1, on the reverse strand, counting down.
TTCTCCTGAGATGAAGGTTCTTTATTGCAGCCGAGGATATTTCAACCGGAGCTACGGACTCAACCCCTGGAAGGGACCTGAAGGGGCCTTTCCTTCTTCTCCCGCGTTTGTGACCCTGGAGCTTTCCCCTTGAGGACATGGTCTTCAGTTGTTCTCCAGAAGAAACGCCTGAAAGCCTTCTGACGCCGGATCCGGTACGGCTGTTGAACCCTTGGCAAGAAGGACAGGCCCGCACGTGGTTCGTCCAGGCACCGACGAGGCCTGTGGGGGTCCTTGAACGGATCTGCTTTCCACAAGCGCACTCTCATGGATGGCCAGAAGTTGGTGATGATATCAAGATCTTGCTTGAAGAGAATTCTGATATTTTGAAAATTCTATCAAAAGAACTATTCACGCTGTCACAAGCACCGACTGGTAATCGAAGGGGTCAGGTAGCTAAGTCGATGTTGCAGAAAAGAATCAGGGAATCTGGCGACCGCCTTTGTACCCACACGCCTGACGCCGGAGGCAGGACCGACGTCTAGATGGGTCCTCACAATAAGGCGCGAATTTTTCCTGGTGGTCCTGGCTTCAGCGCTTCGGGTCCCATTGGTGTAATCCCAGCTGTGAGCTGTGTCTCGGGAAGTAAGATCTGCTGGTTTGAGTTCAAACAGCAACAGACAGAGTCTCAACCGAGCTCGAGCTCAGCGTTCCATGCCTGGCATGGAAAGTTAACTCTTTCATCTCCGGAGCAGTTTGAAGGTTGGGAGTCACTGCTATTGTCAGAATACAGCAAGACTTCATGTTGTTTGAATTCAAATAAATTATTAGTAGACAAAATCTGCCACGAAATGGCCCTGCCTATGAAATGTTGTGAAACTTCAATACAGTAATGCTCGAGCAACCATAAAAACTAGTACTTGTGTGAACCTATTTTCAGGTTGTAGAAGGGGAGGTAGGGTCAGGGTTTGTAAGTCTCACTGATGTATCCCTAAGAAGAAAAACACTACTAAGGTGAGTAATTTTTTCTTCTAACATAGAAACACAGAATTTTATAGCAGATAAGGACTGCTTGACCCACCAAGTCTGCCCATTTTTCTGTACCTACAGTGTCACCCGCAGACCCTACATGCTCTCCAGCTTTTCTCCCTTCCTTTTTTTTTTTTTTTTTTATATAAACACAGAATGTGGCCTGTTCCTTAGGTGGGAACCGCATTACAAAACGTTCTCTGGTTCCTAGGAACCAGAGAAACTGCTAAAAATTATAAAATAAAAACACCCCAACGCAGAGTATTCAAGTAACTTTTAAACAAAACAACAATGCTTTTATGATTTGAAAAAGTGAACTGGATAACCAGAAGGCTGGAAATGACTTCAGGGCAACTGCCTCTTCAAGCAGAGAAACAAATCTGGCATTAAGCTAGTAAGCGTGTGACCACAGTGCAGAGTTTTAGCTTAGCTCAAAGTTCCAAAATTAGCACAAAGTCTAGATCTGAGGCAGCACATCCTGCAGACTGATGCAATTAGTAAGGCATCAGTGATAGATTCCTGTTGTTAGAAGAGGTCTTGCTGTCAATGTGGTTTCTTCCATGAGCACTAAAAGTCAGTACAAAAATTAAAAACTAAAAAAAAAACCTGACCTGCCAGTTAAAACAAAAAAGTAGATCATAAAAACCTGATGGAGGGCTGATATTTCACACCATTTTGAAGATTATTATTAGTCTATCTGCAACCCTTTCCTCACCTCTTAAAAACCCTTGCCTACTTACAACACTTCTGTGGGTCCTAACCTTCAGGCAGAGGCTTGGAGTAGCAAAGTGGGCAGAGGTGAGGCCATCACCTCCCAAGTGCACTAAGTGGAAGAGGAAACTTCACTGTCCCAGTGCCAGGCAGAAACCCAATTGATGAGAAGGCAGACCGACTCCTCCCCAGTGTTCCCCATTCAGTGTTTTAGTGTGGTAGGCCACAACCCTATATTTTTCTACCACCACTCAATAATTTTTACCACCACACTATATTTTTTGCCATTATCCTGATTTTTTATTTTGTTTTAATAAAATTCTCCAAAATTGTCTTTTACCACCATTCAAAATGGTGCAGGGTCTGCACCAGAAGACATACGAAGAAAGACTAAAGGAGCTTAATATGTATACCCTAGAGGAAAGGAGGGAGAGAGGGGACATGATAGAAACTTTCAAGTACCTCAAGGGAATTAACAAAGTCCAGGAGGGTAGCATCTTCCAGAAAAAGAAATGTGCAAGAACAAGGGGGCACAATTTGAAGATAGAGGGGGGACGGCTCAGAGGTAATGTGAGGAAGTATTTTTTCACTGAGAGGGTTGTGGATGCATGGAACAGCCTCCCTGAGGAGGTCGTGGAGTCAAGAACAGTGGGGGACTTCAAGAATGCATGGGGCAGGCATAAGGCAGTCCTAGTGGGGGGTAGGAGGAAGTAAGCTGTTGGTTAACTAGGATTTGCAGCTTATCTGTTAGGTAGGAAAATGGGCAGACTAGGTGGGCCAAGCGGTCCTTATCTGCCGTCAAATTATATGTTTCTATTCTTTATTGTACTTCTACCCATTTTGATGGCAGTGTTCTTTATTCCTAAGAACCACTTATGGACATGCACAATGCTTAGAGAAGTCCATGGAATAATGCAGCCTTGGCCCTGATCCATACCGCCCCATATTCCCAGAGAGTGGAGAACTCTGCTCCTGATTCTGCACTCACCTTCTAGATGTACACAGCCTTCTGTCCCGGAAGGAAACATAGAAACACAGAAGTTGTTGGCAGATGGGGACCGTATGATCCATCACGTCTGCCCTTGGCTTCCTACCCCCCTACTTAGCTGCCTGCTTGTGTATCCTACGGTGTCTGCCCCATGCCTGCTTGAATTCCCCCATTGTCTTGGCTCCCACTACCCCCTCCGGCAGGCTATTCCATGGTTCCACAATGCACTATGTGAAGAAGAAGTTCCTGGTACTGCTTCTGAACTTTCCTCCCTTAAGTCAAAGGTTGTGCCCTCTAGTCCTGCTGTAATCCTTTACCTGAAAGAGGTTCTGCACATGCACCCTGTTGTTGCCTTTAAGGTGTCTGAGTGTTTCTATCATGTCCCCATGATTCCTGCATTGTTCTAGGAAGTATAATTTAGGTCATCCAGTCTTACCGCATACGGTTTCTGATGCAAGCCCTGCACCATCCTTGTTGCGCTTCTCTGTACCATCTCCAGCCTATGTCTTTCCTGAGGTGTGGCCTCCAGAATTGGACACAGTACTCCAGGTGAGGCCTGACCAGGGATCGATACAGGGGCATGATTACTTCATGCCTTCTGCTTGTGATGCCCCTCCCTATGCATCCCAGGATACCACTAGCCTTTAGTGCTGCCTTTTCACATTGTCTACTGACCCTGAGGTCATCTGCTATGATCACCACTGGGTCTCGCTCCTGCCTGGTAGCCACCAGCTGCTCCCCTCCCATTGAGTACAGTTTCCTTGGGTCGCGCTTTCCCAGGTGCATGACCTTGCATTTTTTGGCACTGAATTTCAATTGCCAGGTCTTGGACCACTTCTCTAGTTTTCGGAGATCAGCTTCCATGCTTTGCTGTCCCTCTGTTGTGTCTACCCTGTTGCCGATTTTAGTGTCATCTGCAAACAGGCACACCTTTCCCTCCAGTTCATCTGCAATGTCGCTGATGACTATGTTGAAGAGGATCGGTCCCAGAACTGAGTCCTGCGGCACCCTGCTAGTCACCTTCCCCTCCACAGACAGAGTGCCATTTACTAATACTCTCCTAGTTCTCCCACATAACCAGTTTCTGACCCAGTTTGTAACCTCGGGCCCAATTCCCATGTTCTCCAGTTTTTTGACTAGTCTCTTGTGTGGAATGCAGTGAAAAGCTTTGCTGAAGTCCAGGTAAACCACATCCACTGCCCCACCCTGATCCACTGTTTTGGTGACCCAGTTGAAAAAAAATCAACCAGGGTTTGTCTTGCAGGATCTCCTGCCATGAAACTGTATTGATTTTTGTCGCTGACCAGTTTGCTCCAAAAGCTATGATTCTTTCCTTCAGCAGGGACTCTATCAGTTTTCCCATGACTGACGTTAGACTAACCAGATGGTAGTTACCTGGCTGTTCCTTGCTTCCACTCTTGTGGAGTGGTACTAGTGTTGCACTCTTCCAATCCTCCGGCACCTCCCCACTCCTTAATGATTTGTTGAAGAGCACTGCTAAGGGGGCTGCCAGTTCCCTCCCTAGTTCTTTCAGTATTCTTGGGAGTATCCCATCTGGTCCCATAGCTTTAGCTACCTTTAACTTGTCTATTTCCTCTAGGACCCTTTCCTCTGTGAAGGGACCTGTGTCTATTCGTTCAATTGGACACTTCTTTATGCCTATTGTTGGTCTGTTACCGTCTGCTTTGTGTGTGAAGACTGAGCAGAAGTATTCATTGAGTGCCTCTGCCTTCACCCCATCTTGCTCTGTGGTTTGTCCGTCTTCTTTCTGTGATTCTAACAATGCCCCCTTTGGTCTTCCTTTTTTCACATATGTACCTGTAGAATGTTTTGTTACCCTTTTTTACTTCCTGAGCTATCCTAACCTCTGTCTGAGCCTTTTCATTTCTTATCCCTTTCCCTGTCTCTTAGTTTCTGTTTATATTCTGTTTTGTCCGCCTCATTTCTGACTCCTTGTACTTTCTGAAGGCTATGCACTTTTTTCTCACCATGGTTGCCACCTCCATAGAAACCATAGTGTTTTTTTTTTCCTTTTGTTCTTACTAACCTGACGGCACACTGTGATGTGACCATGGTTATTGCATCCTTCAACCTTGTCGAAATATTCCTCAACACTCCTTCTGTCAAGTTACTAGGTTGTCTCTTAGGCAGGTCTTCATCTTTGTAAAGTCTGCCTCCTGAAGTCAAGAACCTTCTGTTTGGAGTGTGTGGAGTCTACAGTCCTTTTTACGCTGAACCATACTGTGTTATGATCACTGTTGCCCAGGTGGTTCCCTACTTCGACACCCATAACCCTATCGCTATCTGTGAACATCAGATCTTGAACCACGTTACCCCTTGTGGGTGATATCACTACTTGACTCAGGCCTGCTTCCTGTAATGTGACTAGGAATCCCCTGCTCTTCTGTGATGCTGCTGTGTGTGTATTCCAATCTATGTCCGGCAGATTGAAATCCCCCACCAGCACCATGTCCCTTTGCCTGACATCTGGAGGATGGTTTCCAGGATTTCCTTATCCCTGGCTTCTCCTGATTTGGGGGTCAGTAGATTATTCCTACCCAAATGGGTTTCCGGCCCTATAATGATCCATAGATCCTCTGTTTCCCTAGTGCCTGCTGCATTTCTGTAACATTGATAGTATCCTTAACACAAATAGCTACCCCCTTTCCCAGTCCTATCTCTCCTGAACAAGTTGTACCCCAGGATAGTCACCTCCCAACCGTGATTATCTGTGAATCATGTTTCGGTCACAGCCACCCAGTCTAGTCCTGCCTCAGCTATTGTGACAGTGAGGTCAGTCATCTTGTTAGCCAGACTGTGTGCAATGAGGCATAGTGCTGACCACTCTTGCTGTGTCACTTTGTTTGTCATGCCTCCCTTGATCTTATTGTTCGTCCCTTTGTAGTTTTCCCTGTTTATGGTTCCTCCTGTTCCATTTTGATGATCAACACCAGAGTCAGAACAAGGAAAGTTTACTCTCAGACACTTGATCTCCACTCAGGAGCCCAAAACAACTAAACTGGGTTACTTGCTAATAGGCTAGCAATACATTGGATTTAAATTCTTAAATTTCAGTGTCCCTGCCTCCACCCCTTAAGCTCCCTTCCTCCTGTCGCTTACGCTGCCACAGTCGCATCATTCCTCTGGCCGATGGATAGTACACCCCACAGTCCACACCATTTCAACAAGCAGTAAATGCTCATACGCTGCCCAACCAGTGTCTTACACTGAAAATGAAAAGCTTAACTACAACAATGCAGTCAGCCAACTTCAACCCACAGCACCGGTGCCCATGTCTACTCTTGATCCCAGATATCCCAGAATCAGAAAACAGCACTGAGTGCTATGGCTGCTCTATCGTTTTAGGTCTTTCCACTTCTGTTTGATATAACATGGGTATCAGGAATGCAAAGATCTGGCAGTACTTTGTTGCAGACTGACCCATAACACCTGAAAAGATACCCTGAGGAAGAACAAGGTCACTCCTACCTCTTTGTCTTCATCCACTGCCTCGCTGATACGTGGTATTGGTAGCTTTGGGATGACTAAAAAATGCACAGGCGCTTGAGGATTGATGTCTCGGAATGCAAGGCACTGCAGAGAAAACAAAATATTTATGAGGGTCTACAAGAGAGCTTACACATCACACTGGGGCATCCTGGAAAGGAGTTTTAAATCCAACCCAGCTGCAGCAACTTATAAATGAGGGTTACTCACCTGTAACCATAGTTCTAGGAATGGTATATCATTCATTTATCCATTCTTAAGCAGTCTTCCTTTAAAGAGCTGTTTTTGCCGGACTGTCTTAAAGATAAGCTCCTCCCGCCATCCAGGTGGTATATCCCTCTGCTCTGCCCCGCGACGTCAGATCTTGCATAGTGGAGGGGCCAGCCCAACAGCACAGTGGTTGGCTTTCCGCTGGCGACCTGGGTTCGGGAATGGACTGGGTCGTTGGAGGGCCAGCCAGGGGTAGTTGGATCGAGTGTCCCACGGACTGCTCTCCTTCTCCAGGGGGAGGGTGTGGGGTGTCGCCAGTGCATGGGGGACAGGGAACCCCGGGTGGAGGCCAGGGTTTCCACAGCAGACGGCGCCAGCAAGGATTGAAGGGGGCAGGATGGACGCTGGCGTCATTGCACGTTCCTGCCCCCCACAAATGGGGGGGAAAAATAAAATAAAAAAACAGCCTGCCTACTGCCTCTATGAAGCCTGCCCCCTGGCTGCAATCAGCTCCCCCAGGCCAATGTGGTAATGGGAAATGAAGGTGTGTGCTGACTTCCAGGCAGCAGCCCTGCAGATTTCCTGGATAGGGACGTCCCTAGAAGCAGCCACCGACGCAGCAGTATGACGGGTGGAATGAGTCCTAAGCCCTACGGGAGGCTCCTTACCCACCAACCTATAGCACAGATCAATGCAGGAAGTGATCCACCTGACAATTATCCACAGGTCTGCCAGGTGCAGCTTCAGTGTAGGTGACAAACAACTGACGAACCTCTCCCCAAACTTCTGCCATATGCTCTTTGTAGTAAACGAACGCTCTTCTCAAGTCCAAAGTATGGAGCCTGTACTCGGCCTCCGAGTTGTAACTGGGGTAGAACACCAGCAGAGTCAACACCTGGTTCAGGTGAAATTCACATCACCTTCGGGAGAAATTTCGGTGGGGCTGAGGACATCTTGTCCCTGTGGAAGACCAGGTAGGGAGCTTCAATGGAAAGTGCCTGAGCTCCCAACCTTCTGGCTGATGTGATATCCACCAAGAAGGCGGTCTTCCACGACAGGTGAGAGATGTCACACCTGTGCATCGGTTCAAATGGCTTGCCGATGAGCTTGGCCAATACCAACAGTAAATCCCATAGAGGTGGTGGTTCACGCACCGAAGGGGATATGTGATCTAGGCCCTTGAAAAAGCACCAGACCACCTTCTCTTGCGCCACCGACTGCTTGCCGGCCCATGCCCAGTAAGCAGAGATGGCTGTCAGGTGCACCGTGAGGGTCATCGACCGAAGCCCCTGCTGGGAAAGGGACCACAGGTAGTCCAGAATGCTAGCCAGTGGACAAGATGAGGAGTCCAACCCCTTGCCCTGACACCAAATGGAGAATCTCTTCCATTTGAAGGCATATCATTTTCTGATCGACTCTCTTGGGATGCCTCAATGACGTTGAGGACCTAGTCGAAAGACCCAGGGCCTGAAACTCTAGCCGCCAGGAACCAGGTCGTCAGATGCAAGGATTGAAGATCGAGTACCTTCCCTCACTGATGGAGAGCAAGTCCGGGCGGGCTGGAAGATGCCTCAGGAGCCTGGAGCAGAGGCTGAGGAGATCTGGATGCCAGAACTGGCAGGCCAGCCTGGGGCTACCAGGATCACCTCGCCTGGTCCTTCCTGATCTTGGGGAGCACTGTGTGGATCAAGGGCAGAGGAGGGAAGGCATAGAAGAGGTCCAGGGTGCACGGCCTGGAGAAGGCATCCCCCTGCAGCGAGCCCTGTTGAGGGGGGCAGGCATGGTACAGCCTCAGCTTGGCATTCTCCCTGGAGGCGAACAGGTCCACCTGAGGTGTGCCCCAGTGGGAGAACAGCTCTTGTACTAGAGCTCTGGCAGGAAAGATCACTCATGAGATGCCGCGCTATCTGGCTGAGGGCATCGCCAGACTGTTCAAGGCCCTGCCACATGAATGGCTAGGAGATCTGCCTCCAGGCTGAGCACGAGAGACCAAATGCAAGAGCTTCCTTGCACAGAGGCAAGGAGTGCATCCCCGCCTGTCTGTTGAGACAGTACATGGTCGTGGTGTTGTCTGTCTGGACCTGGACCACCTGACTCAACAAATGGAGCGAAGGCAGTCAGGGTTAGCTGGACCGCGAGCTTCAGCAGGCTGATGTGGTATCGGACCCAGAGGGGGACCAGAGTCTGGGCTCTGTGCTCCCCAGACGGCATCCCCAACCCATCAGAGAGGCGCCGGTCGCCAAGATGACCATCGGCTCGGGCGGACGAACGGAAACAGAGACTGGCTGCTCTAGATGACCTGAGCACTGAGACCACTGGCGGGCCAGCCCCCACTGCATACATGCCAGCGGCCCAACAGACCACGCTGGTGCAAGCTGCCATTAGACCCAGAAGGCACAGGAAGTCCTGGGTAGGGCACAATTGCCCAACCAGAAATGATTGGGCAAAGGAGGAAAGGACCGCGGCCCTGTCCATCGGAAGCCGGGCTCTGGCTCTAAAGGAATCGAGCTCCTCCCCGATGAACTGAATCACCTGCAAGGGCACGAGTTCCAACTTGGCCTCATTGATGAGGAGGAGGCCGAGTTGCAAACCTGAAGGGCCAGATCTCTGGACCGCTCCACCTCCAACATGGAGGGACCTGCTTTCAGCCAGTCATCCAGGTAAGGGTAGACCTGGACCCCTCGGCACCACAGGAATGCTTCCACCACTGCAATGCATTTGGTGAAGACCCTGGGAGCTGATAAGAGGCCGATGGCATGGCTCAGAACTCATAGAGGGTCTCTCTGCCCGAACGTGAGGAACCGCTGATGAGACGGATGGATTGGGACGGAAAGAACGCATCCTGGTGGTCCAGGGAGCAGAACCACATGCCCTGCTCCAGGATGGTATTATCTGAGCCAGCTATCACATCCAAAAGGTGCGCAACCTTAGGAACTTGCTGCAGTCAGGCAGATCGAGAATGGAGCACCAGCCCCTCTGTCCGTTTGGAACCAGGAAGTACCTGAAACAAACCCTGGGCACGGAGGAGGATCCGCAACCTTGCTGACTACCCCCTTGGGAGGAGGTTGGTCGATGTCGTCTCAGAGAGCCGACTGGGAGACTGCAGACGCCAGCCTCTGCAGGGCCAGATTGAAAAGAGAGGTACCTGCTCTAACCCCGAGGCAGGCTCTCTGCCGACCACTTCAGTGCGCACCCAGCGGTCCATGGTGATACTGGACCAGGCAGAAAGGAAGTGGCTGAGCTGGCCCCCCATGGGGGGACCAAGGGAGGTGAGACGAGGTTGGGGCGGCACCCCGCAACCCGTCACTGGGCAGGCTTGGAGGAGGACACAATGGAGGGTGAGACAATGACAACAGCAAAAATGGAAAGGGACCTAGGGGTAGTCATATCAGATGACCTAAAGTTGGGCCAGCAATGTAAGAAGGCAGTAAGGAGGGTGGGGGATACTGGGATGCACAGGAAAGGCATCACCAGTAGACAAACATGATGTTGTTGTTGTCCCTCTGTACAGACAGTTGGTAAGACTAAATCTGAGTACTGTACAGTTCTGGAGACCCCATCTCTGCAAAGATATAGACAGGAGGCTGTCCAGAGGAGGGCACCAAAATGGTGCAGGGTCTGCACCAGAAGACATATGAAGAAAGACTAAAGGAACTTAAGATGTGTAGCCTTGAGGAAAGGAGGGAGAGGGGACATGATAGAATCTTTCAAATACCTCAAGGGAATCAACAAAGTCCAAGAGGGTAGCATCTTTCAAAAAAGAGATGTAAGAACAAGGGGCAGGGCACAATCTGAAGATAGAGGGGGACGGATCAGAGGTAATGTGAGGAAGTATTTCTTCACAGAGAGGTTGTAGTTGCATGGAACAGCCTTCCTGAGGAGGTCATAGAGTCAAAAACAGTGGGGAATTCAAGAATGCATGGGACAGACATAAGACAATTCTAGTGGGGGGTAGGAGGAAGTAGGCTGTTGGTTAACTAGGATCTTCAGCTTATCCGTTAGGTAGGGAAATGGGAAGACTAGGTGGGCCAAGTGGTCTTTATCTGCCGTCAAATTCTATGTTTCTATGAGGGACTGGCTGAGGAGCCGCTGGGGCTCTTCCCCCCCAGGCTTCCTGACCGAGGAAGTGGTGGACTTAGCTCTAGGGCACCAAGTCTGATCCTGCTGGCCCTCAAGTAATGGTGCTGCTTGCAGGTCTTGCCGCAGGAGCAGAGGAACAAAAGGGCTTACGCTGCTGATGGCGGCCTTTGTCCTTCTGTGCAGATGTGACCGAATCTAGGGTGGCACTGGATTTTTCAGTACGCTGGAGGTTGCCCTCCACACTGGGCCCGAACAAGTCGATGCCCAGAAAGGGAACATCTGCGAGCTCATGTTGGGTGTCTGCCGTGAAGGTCAAGATCAGTAAACCAAGTCCTGCGGCACATGGCCACTGTGGCCGCTACTGAACGGGCACAAGAGTCTCCAATGTCCAGAGCCATCTGGAGCTGCTGCTTTGACACCGCCCTACCCTGATCTCGGACCTGCTTGACCGTGGTCTGGAGGTTGGCCGGGAGATGAGGGAGAACCTCTTCCAGGAAGCCCAACAGGGCGTGAGAGAAGTGTGCCATCATAACAGCAGCTGGCCTGGCAGGCCCAAAGAGGCGGCAGCGGACACCTTTCTCCCTGAGTAGTCCAATTTCTTGACCCTTATCTGGGGCTTGTCCACATCCCTCGTGTTGCCTGAGTGCCTGAAGACAGAATCTACCACCAACATCTCGGCTGAGGGGTGCCCGGTAGCTCTGGAGAGAACCAGTAGGGGACCATGTACTTGGCCATCCTAATGATGGCACTGAGCAGGAGGCTGAGCGCTGCCAGAGTTCTAACGCTGGGCTCCACAATGGCCTCAGCTACGGGAAGGCTCTATGGGGAGACCCCTTGTCCAGAATCTCTGAAAGGGGACATCTGGCCCGTTTCTACACGGGTTCGAGCGGCATCCCAGTGGGCTCCGAGATGAGCCAAAGAATACCAAGGAACGAGGTGGGGCTCTCATCCACAGAAAGACCCCCCCCCGAGGATTCGAGGTCGACTGGATGGAACTGCAACTTCAGCACTTCATCAGCTAGAAGGATTGGGGAGCAACTTTGGGATCCGAAGAGTCGTCGTACAGCTGGTGACCACCTGAGCCACTCTCTACTCGCTGAGGGCAATCGTGGGTGAGAGTGTTCAACAACCAATGGGGCAAACCTTGAGCCTACAGAGAATCCTTGGTCGGCACCCCATTCTTCGGCTGGGGAGGCGGTGGTTCCACCAGAATGGGTGGGGCAGCCGGTTTTGGCCGAGCTGTCGGCGCCGGGAGTCAGCTTCGGCCGTTCGGGCGACAGCCACTTAATTGTCGTCTGGAAGCCAGCCGCTTGTTGTTGGCCAAAAGGAGCCAAGGCTATTAGATCCTCATAGCACCGGCCACAACTTATGCCAGAGCCTCCCTCAGCCGAGGAGGAGGATGAGGAAGAAGAGCGGCAGTGCCGCTTTCCGCAATGTCGGGATTGAGACTGCCAACGTCGGCGGGATTTCCCCAAAGCAGAGGAGGATCGAGACCTCGACTGTCAGCGGGGCCAGCAGCGGGCTGAGGAAGGAGCAGGGGAAACTCGCTGCCCCTCCGGTTCAGGGTCCTGGACCGGCGGCTTTGACTCAATGATCTGAGGCAAGTCCTCGGAAGGCACCGGAAGCACCGTGTCTGAGAGAGAGAGAGAGTTGTCAGCCTCCTCGGCCGACAACCTGTCGGTGGGCTCGAGAAAATCTGCCCGGCGCCAATAGGTGTCTCTGCTGGTCTGGTCTGAACGGGGCACCTATGAAAACCAGCAGTATGGGATGCAACATCGATCAAGTCAAGAGCCGACGTATAGAGAATGAGATCTCCCCGTCCCGAGAGCGGTGATGGTGGGTCTTACCATTTTTGGATCCTCCTTCTGGGACCGATGGTGTGAGACCCAGAAGGACCTCCCTTTAGTCGAGAGGGACTGGCACAGTCTCCGTAAAGGAAGCCGGTAAGAAGAGCCCAGTTGAGTGGAATAAAGCTTGAAGCCGAAGAGGAGCTTGCATGCCTGGGCCACCTCCTCCTCGAGGGCCGTGAGCTGTTCGCTGTTCCAGTTGTTCCAGAGCCTGCCGCCATGGATACCACCCAATGGGCCTCCTTTTGTTTGACCAGCAGGTTCCGTTTCTCTGGTCGCCCCACCTGGAGTCGGGCAGCGCGGTCTTCGAGCACCAACGGAGAACGGACAGACACATCTCACAAGCCTGTGGATCGTGGTCATGCCCGAGGCAATTAACACACGAGGCGTGGGGGTCAGTGTACGACATCTTCTGCCCACAGAATCACCGCCGGAACCCGGGGATGGTCTTGTCCTCCATCGCAGCCACAAGGGAAGAGGGTGAGGACGAATCGAATGAGTTTCAAAATAAGTTTAGGAAAAAAATCTGAAGTTTTTGGAGCCAGGGCCTGCAAAACACGAGAGCACTAAGGAGGGAACCTGATGCTTCCAAGCGGTAAGGAAGATCTGGCGTCATGCGGCAGAGCCGAGTTTCATTACCCGGGTGGGTGGAAGGAACCATCTTTAAGACTTTTTGGCTCATCTTAAAGCGGCAAGGTACCTGTCAGATAGTGTGGATAGAACAACATATCCACGCCCCTAGAAAGTACAGTTACGTAAGAAGTTACCGTTACAGTAGATCTTCGAGAGAGGCTCTTGCAGTAGGTGCTAACCAATAGGATTAAGATGCCAGGCACTAGGACCACACGGAAAACTTTAGCTAGCAGTGTCTGGCAGGGGACCACCCACCCAATGTCATGTGACTGACATTAGCGTGGCGCTATATAGTGAGCGGCCCCCATGCTCACCCTCCAGTTCTCCCTCCGGAGACCTAGAAAGGTTCGACAGGAAAAAGGAGTGGGCTCCTGGAGCTATAAAGCTATGAAAGGAGAAGTAATATAAAAAAACCAGGAGGAAGGTGGGAGGGAAAGCAGTTTCTACTGCAAGAACCTCTCTCAAAGATCTACTGTTACGGTAAGGTCTTACGTAACTGTACGATCTTACTTCGAGAGGGCTCTTGCAGTAGATACTAACCGACAGGACCGAGTCCCAAGTAGTCACAATCAGACAAGTCTGAGACATGGGAGGTAGGAACTAGTCTGCAGGAAACAGGGATCTTGACAAGAGCCCCTGAAAACAGCTAGGCCAAAGCCTGCTCTGTGCCTAGAAACAATGTCCAAACTGTAATGCTTAGTGAAGGTATAGACAGAACTCAAGTGGCAGCTGCACAGGTATCTGCAGCAGAGCGTTCCCAAAAACAAGCAGTAGAGGCAGCCATGCCCCTGGTTGAGTACCCTTTGACTACCCCCAGAAGTGGCTTGTTATACTTCTGATAACAAAAGGTAATGCAGTTTGCCAACCATTTTGACAAACACAGTTTTGAAACCGCAGCTCCCTCTCTTTTGGGTGCAAAGGAAACATAACTGATCAGTTTTACGGACTGACTTCGTCCTGTTAGTGTAGTAATGAAGCATTCTATGTACATCAAGAGTATGTAGAATTGCCCCCGCCCCCGACTGGAATGCTCAGGGTAGTACACTGGCAACTGCATGGTCTGATTTAAGGTGGACTCAGAGACCACCTTAGGTAAGAACTTAGGATTAGTATGCAGAGTCACTCAGTCTCTGAAAAATCAAATAAGGCTCCTTATACATCAGGGCCTGGAGCTCGGAAATCCTCCAAGCTGAAATAATGGCAACTAAAAAGAGCACCTTTCATGACAGATAGTGCACATCACAACTCACCGCTGGTTCAAATGGAGACAACGTGAGTTGTTCCAAAATGAAGTTCAGGTCCCAGGGAGAAGCACGGCTCCTGACTGGGGGTTTCAAATGAAGAATCCCTTTTAAGAATGTCTTGGATACCTCCAACTAAGCCAGGATTTTGCCATCCACAGGAATGTGGTAGGCTGAAATGGCAGATAAGTGGACCTTCAGGGTCTCACAGCTGAGTCGAGGTCAGAGAGATGCAGCAGATACTCTAAGACTTATGAACAGGGCAGGAAAAGGGGTCCCACCCTTAGACGTGGCCTATGGGAAAACCTTTCCATTTCATTGCATAGGTGGATCTAGTGGATGGCTTTCTTGTCTCCACTAGTACCTGTGCCACTCTAGAGGATACTCCAAAGTGAGCTGTGGCTATGTCAGTAGGTGCCACGCATGCCGGTGAACGGACTGAAGACCTGGATGGACCAGGGTGCCCTGTTCTTGAGTCAGAAGGTCTTGACAGATGGGCAGGGGAACTGGGGGTTCCACTGTCAGTTGCTGAAGCAGAGAGAACCAAATCTGACACGGCCAGTAGGGAGCAATCAGGATCATATGTGCTCCCTCTGCCTGTAGTTTCAGTAATACCCTCTGTAGTAGTAGAAAGGGAGGGAAGGCGTACATTAATCTCCCTGTCCAGCATAGAGACAGTGCGTCTCACCAGAAAACACCATGCCCCGGAGCGAACGAGCAGAAAGCTGGTAGTTTTGTGTTGAAAGGGGATGCGAACAGATCTAGGTCTGGTCGACCCCAATAGGTGAATATTTCATCTACCACTGACTGTCTCAGCTCCCACTTGTGGACTCTGGCTTGAGTGCTGCTGAGTGTGTCTGCCAAGACATTTTGAATGCCAGGGACATGCACTGCCATGAGGTGGAGACTCTGCTGAACTGCTTAAGACCATGCTCACATCGTTTTGTGACAGAGTGGGTACAAGCGAGTGCTCCCTTGTTTGTTTATGTACCAGATGACACACATGTTGTCTGTCAGGATCATGGGTGTTCCCAGCTGGAAGAGGTGCTGGAAGGCCTGGAGGGCATACGGCACAGCTCTCATCTCCAGCGTATTGATATGGAGCATAAGTTCCCTCAGAGCCAAAGAACCCTGTGTCTTGTAGGTTCCCAAATGAGCTCCCCATCCCAGTCCCAAAGTATCCGTCGTCAGTGTCTGGGAGGGAGGAGAGGCTGGAACAGGACCCTCCTGAAGTTGTCTGGACTCTGCCACCACAAGAGGTCCCGAGCCATTTAGTTGGAGATCAGGATCATGTGGTCCAGGTTGTCTGATCTCTGATCCCACTGTACTCAGAATACATTTCGTAACCAACCTGCATATGGAGCCTGGCCAGATGTATGGTCAGGATGGTAGCTGCCATGAGACCAAGCAGGTGAAGGATTGACCTTGTGGAGGTCCGCCTCTGGGAAGCCACCAGGTGTGCTCATCAATGGAGAGCCTCTGCTCTGTCTGGGGGAAGGAAGGCTCTCCCCTGGACTGTATCCAACACTGCCCCAATAAACAAACTGCAGGCATTGTGAAGGGATAAGATAAGATTTGGGATAACTGACTGAAATGCCCACCTACCAGAAAAGGTCCAGGGTACTGGACAGGGATCCGATTAGGCTGTCCCTCAACAGAGCTGAGAGGAGCCAGTCGTCGAGGTAGGGGAACACATGAATGCCCTGTCTGCGTAATGCCACAGCAACCACCACTAGGCACTTCCTGAACACTCTGGGTGCTGAAGACAGGCCAGAAGGGAGAGCTTTAAACTGAAAATGTTCCCCCTGAAAAGAGAATCTGAGAAATTGGTGGTGGGACAGGAAAATGGGGATATGCAGGTATATATCCTGCGTATCCAGAGCACAGAGCCAATGTCCCTGATGTAACAAGGGAAGGAGACCCAGCAGGGATAGCATGCAGAACCTCTTGTACTCTACAAAGAAGTTCAGAATGTTGAGATCCAGTATTGGTCTGAGGTTGCCCGTCTTCTTGGGGACTACAAAGAAGCAGGAGTAGTATCCCCTGCCCATCTGGCTCTGGGGAACAGGTTCTATGACTGTTTTTTGCAGCAGAGATTCAATTTCCTCACTGACTAAGTGGATGTGACCCGGAGGATAATAAGAGGGACCTGGAGGATGATCTGGTGGTCTCTCTAAAAACTTGATTTTGTGCCTACGAGTTGAAGTACCCACGAGTCCGCTGTGATTGCTTCCCAGCCCAGTGGGTGGTTTGCAGACCTTCCCCCCTACCAGTTCCCCTTGATCTGGGTTTGGGGGCAGGAGGGGCTGGAGTGAGACAGGAAGTGGCGGGGAGGGTGAAGGGCATGGTTCCTGAGAGATTTAGCAGGGAGAGCCATGCCCGCCGAGGGTGCCAGATGTTTGTTCTGATGTTGGTTCTGCTATTGCCTTTGCTGTCGTTGTTGAGAATGAAAGGGTTGCTTAGGCTTCTGAGGGACTTGTACATGAACTGGGCAGAGCACAATGCTTTTCCCTTGTCTTGTAGATCAGTGATGATATCTTTTACATTTCCTCCAAACAGGACAGGAGTCCGGAAAGGGCATCCTGGATGACCGATTGGACCTCATGCACCAGGCTGGAGATCCTCAGCCATGAGTGCCTCCATAAGCTGATGGCAGTAGCTATACCCCTTGTGGAGGCATCCACCACATTGTAAGTAGCCCTCAGTGTGTGCCGGCTAGCAGATCTAGCCGACCTCGCCATACTGACCATATCTTTTTTTAGCTCGGAGTCAGGGAGTTTCTCCAGCTTAGATTTCAGCTGACCCAGAATAGATTTCTGGTATACTACCTTATGAGCCACGTAATTAAGTGCTCTAATGGCTAAGGTGGATGAAGAGTAAAACCTCTTGCCAAACTTATCCAGTACCTTTGACTCCTTGTCCGCCGGAGAAGTACTGAGGTATTTTGATTTGGACAAATGGTCGTGGGCGGCACTTGATGACCACTGAGTCGGCCTTAGAATGGATGCTAAGGTAATCCTTCCCCTCTGGCATCTGGTACATCCTGTCTTTCTTCCTTGCCACTAGTGCCAGGGAAGCAGGTTGTTTCCATATTGTAGAGGCCAAATCTTCATGCGGGCCTATCCATAGTGGAATGAGAGTCAGAGACTGATCAGATAATTCCAGCTGCTCTGCAAGCCTCTGGCGTTGTGGATCTTGTTCCTCCATCCGCCAGTCACAGGCTGCTTGGATCTTTCTGAGGAGTTCCATAAAGAAAGGGTCCTCAGGAGGAGACTTTGGTTTTGGCTCCTCTGGGCTAGGGGATTCATAATCTGATCCCGAATGGACCATGTCAGAGTCCGATTCCAACATCGGGCTTTCGTCAGGAGTACAGTGTCTGAGTAGAGGGTGTCCACAGGTCTCGAGAGGTCCTTGGGTCTCGAGATTTCTGTGGGTCGCTCTGGTTGCAGCAAGTGCTCTGCAGACCTGCCTGATGTTGAAGGTTTGGAGTCCGTCAATGTTAGTCTGTGCATCTGCTCTCTAGTGACAGACGTAGGGGTGACCGGAGGCTGACATTTCTTAAGTTCTGACGCAGGCTGAGATTTTGCTTTGTCCCACCAGGAACGCAACATTGCCTGCAAGTCCACCTGGGCCTGGGGTGGAGGTGGAGAGGGTGGAGGTTGATGTCTGTACCCAGGTGTCAGCTAGGCGCCGGGAATCCTGGTGTCAGGTACCCTGAAGGGTAGTGTGGCGCCGGGTAGCAGGGCATCGGATAGCTCGGCAGAGAACCCGAGGGGCCCGGCGAAGGTCCTGATGGAGGGGCTGTTGGAGGACCCGATGGCGGAGCCAAGGGGCCCGGTGGTGGGTCCAACGGTGGGTCCACTGGGCCTGAAGGAGGGCCCCGACAGCCTGTCTGAAGGGCCTATAGGAGGGGCTGGCGTCAGGCCTGACGGCGGCCCAGAGGGACCTGAAGGACCTTGTGTTATTGCTGTTGGGCTCAGCAGGAGGCCAGGCATGGGGCGATCCAGCATCAGCAGCAGGATAGTGCTTGACGGAGGTCACTCTCCCTCCTCTGGATCCCGCAGAACTGGGGAATCCAGAGGGACTCCCTCAAGAGGTGGAGGGGGAGAATCCCAAGGGGAAAGGACCCTCTGGGATAAGCTGCGGCTCAGGTAGCAGCTGATCCGGTTCCCTGACATCAGGCCTGTTGTTGGGTCCTGCCAGAGGATCCTGGGTTTGGTGCATGTCGGAGGTCCAATGTGCGACTTATCAGCCGCGGTCGTGCGACCATCGGAGGAACCGATGGTCAACTTACTGGTCAGTTACTCAGCTGTAGACCCTATAGTCCTTATGGGTCTAAGAGCAGCAGGTGTCTCCTGATTCCCAGAGACTCCTGTGGAACCAAAATCAGTCCCAGTGGGGGGCACGCAGAAGTGGCCTTGGCCGGAGTGACATTTGCCTGCTGCTCCAGGAGGGGGCTGCAGATGGGAAGGAGACCATTCCCAGTCCCGATGTCTCTCCTTGTTCCGCTTCTTTCCGAGGGCCCTCGGAGGAAGAGGACGAGCTCCTGAGTTTCTGCAGCTCCTTCTCCGTGGAGGCTATTTTTAATTTCAATAAATGGGCTTCCAGGATCTGCTGATGGCATTTCTGTGTGGCCTGGCTGAAGTTCTGGCAGGCCTCACAGTCTTCGGTCATTTGCTCTGGTCCCAGGCAGAAGAGGCAGAGAGAATGGCCATCTTTGTGAGGAAGCCGAGATTCGCAGGAGTAGCACTTCTTTTTATGCGAATCGGGAGGCGTCGGAGACGACATATGTGATGTAAATAACACTAGTACTTCATGAGAAAAAGAAATAAACGAGTAGAAATACTCATCCAAAATGATGTCAACAGAAGCAAAGTTCTTCGCGAGGTCAGACGTGGGGACTGTGACATGGACAGCCAGTTCTGAGTGCTCTATCATTTTGTTTTAAATATAAAAATGTATTATTGGTCGTCTCTGCTAAAAAATCTGGTGCTCTTAGAATGACCTCACTCATCCCCCAACCCAGGTTTCAGCTGAAAGAGGAAAGTCATGAGAAAAATGCTGAAGACAGCATGTGAGATCACACACACAGTTTTAGAGACAATGTGTTACATGGAAGGCCTTAAGCAAGGACCTCCTGTTTTTCCTGAGTTAATTACAGCTGTAGTTGCTAAGATGGAAGAGCATATCCATTTTTATGACGTTCCAAAGGGGAAACCTGGTTTAGCAAACTGGTGCAAGGTTGTAAATGCTCCTGTGAAGCCTGTGTGAGGGAGGATGCAGCATGGATCAATTGAAACATATGAGTTATGCTGTGGTTGCAAAATGTAATACTTTGAAAAGACATCCTGTTTTTTTTTTATTAGATATATTTTTATATATAATCTGACAGAGGAGGAGCTAGATGACCTCACACAAAAGGGGTTGGCAGATACAGTTTACTTTAAGGAACAATTCTGTTTTACTTAAACACACTTTTACCTAGACTCTGAAGAGGATATATCTGTAAGCACTTTAAGCAGGTATTTAGAGAGAGAGAGAGTCAAATCTAAGTACTGTAAGTAGGAATTTGCACTGTTTAAACCTTGTTCTTTTAAAAGATTTGTATGTCTTGTGATATAAGAATTCTGTATTTTGTGTTTCACATATTTTTATCTATTTTTAGTAAAACTCTTTTTAGAACACATTTGGTCTGTCTTTGAATTTCTTTTTATTTGTAAGAAAAGTATTATGGTTAAAGCAGACAACAGACATAAGCTTGAATGGTGGTACCAAACTGGAAAGGTAAGATTAATCTGAAGTCTTTATTTAAGTGTTTAAGGGTTCATCTCTGTATACCTGGTTAGGTGCCCATAGGCAAAGATATCTGGCCCCCCGAAGACAGAAATATCTGAGCCTGTGCATTGGGTATGCTAGTAAGAGGTTAACAGCTTGAATCCTTCCATGACTTGAGACCAAAGGTTGATCCGAACTCACAAAACAGACAAGAGAGTTACCTTGTTCTGTCAAACTGTTCACAACACTGCACTTGGAGGTTGGCACTTTGGGAGTAGAGGGCCTGACCTGCTAAGTGGGTTTGTGACAGGGACCACTCACTATATAGCGCCACGCTGATGTCGGTCACGTGAAGTCAGGTGGGTGGTCCCCCGCCACACACTGCTAGCTAAAGTTTTACATGTGGTCCTAGCACCTAGCAGCTTAGTCCTTCCGGTTAGTACCTACTGCAAGAGCCCTCTCAAAGTAAGATCCAAGGTCCCAAAAGCAACATCCCGGCATGACTCAAGGTCGATGCTGTACTAGGAGATGAAGGTGTGTACAAACTTCCAGGTAGCCGCCGTACAGATCTGCTGCATGGTGAGATCCCTAAAAGCAGCCACTGAGGCAGCAATATGTCCAGTGGAATGAGCTCTAGGCCTCTGGAGACTTCCTCAAGCCAAACTATAGCAGAGGTCAAGCAGGAGACAATCCACCTGCCAAGTGTCCTCTTAGCTGCTGGTCTGCCAGCTGTGGCTTCAGCATATGTTACAAAGAGCTGGTAAGCTTCACTCCAAACTTCAGGCATACGTTCCTTATAATAAGGGCGTGCCCACTGCAGGTCCAAGGTATGAAGCCCACAACTGGCCTTCGAAGAAAGGTTGGTAAAGTATACCATGAGGTTAATCACCTGGTCAAGATAAAACTCTGAAACCACCTTTGGGATGAACGTCAAGTGGGGGCAAATGAGGACCTTATCCCTGTGAAAGACCAAGTAAGGAGACTCCACAGAGAGCACCTGGAGCTCACTGATCCTTCTGGCGAAGGTGATGGTCACCAAGAATGCAGTTTTCCTCAATATGTGCGACATCTCACACTTGTGCATAGGCTCATAAGGCTTGCCTGTGAGCACAGCCAGAACCAAACAAATTCCAAGGTGTTGGTGGCACTGGTGGGCCCAGTGGTCAAGGCCCTGAAAGTGCCCAACCACCTTCTGCGCCACCATCGGCATACAAGCCTGCTCCTGGTATGCAGAAACGGCTATCGGGTGCACTTTCAGGATTAAGCCTCCAGCCCCAGTTGGGGTAGGGACTACAGATGGTTAAGGATGCTAGCCAAGGAGCAGGCAAGGGGATCAAGCTCCTTGCCCTAGCACCAAATGGAGAAACTTTTCCATTTGAAGGCATAGCACTGATGGTACGACTCCTTTCGGGATGCCTCCACAATGTGGAGCACACTGTTCAAAAGATCCAGAGCCTGGAACTCTAGGCACTCAGAAACCAAGCTGTGAGGTGGAAAAATTGAAGATCCAGGTGCAGGATCTGCTCTGATAACAAGACATCAGATCCAGGCGCAGGGCAACCGCCATGGAGGTCTGCTGTTTAGGTTGAGCAGATCTGGGTATCAGAACTGGCAGGGTCAGTGCATGGCTATCAGAATCATCTGTGCCTTGTCCTTCTGTACCATGACCATCACCTTGTGGATCAGGGGAAGGGAGGAAAGGTGTACAGGTGGCCTGGGGTCCCAGGTCTCATGAATGCATCCACCAGCAGTAACCCAAACTGAGAGGGGTGGGTGCAAAACAGCCTGTTTTGCATTTTTCCTGGAGGCAAGGAGGTCCACTAGAGGAGTGCCCCACAGGGAGAACAGGTGGTTCACCACCTCCTGATGCAGAGACCACTCATGCAATGACTCACCCACCCACCCAGCTGAGGCATCCACCAGCTGGTTGTCGGCTCCCATGACATGAATCACCAGGAGATCCGCGCTCAAGTGCGCACAAGGTTCCAGGTGCAGTGGGACTCCTGACAAAAATGAACGGAGTGTGTGCCACCCTGTCTGTTCAGGCAGAACATGGTTGTGGTATTGTCTGTCTGGGCTTGAACGACCTGACCCTGGACCAAAGGAGCAAATTTCATCAGGGCCAGGGACAGTGCATGGAGCTCCGGCAGGTTTATATGACAGAACTCCCTGAGGGACCAAAGCCTGTGGGTTCTGTGGTCTCCCAGGTGTGCTCCCTCCCACCAGAGATGCATCTGTTGTTAATGGGACAGATGGTGCTGGGCAGACAAACAGGACTCCTTCCTGCAAAGCTCTGGGACAAGCATCACTGGATGGCATCCAACATCAGCTGGGTCACCAAGACTGGCTGGTCCAAGTGTCCTAGGTGCTGGGACCACTCATGGCCTAGCTCCCACTGAAGGTAGCGCATCTGCCAGCGGGACCACTGGACTATGCTGGCACAGGTACCACAGCAGCCTCAGGAAGTTCCAGGCAGGGGGAGAGCACCCAACCTGAAATGATAGGGCAAAGTAAAAGTTGCCCTAAATAAGGCATGTCGCCTTGTAAGCGGTGTCCACAGACTCACCCACGCTTACAACCTCTACTCGCTTACTAATTGGCTAAACTTCAGTAACAGGCTCATCTACCAGTCCTGTCAATCACCATTGGCCTCACACACACCCTCCTCACAGTCACTCCTCACACATGCAGCCACTACCAGGCTCACAAGTGCTACCAAAGTCTCCTTCAATGTCCCACGCTACTGAATCTCCTAATGCCAGCTGGCTTTTATGTACAGAACTCCGGCTTGTCTAGTTTGCCATTAGAAGTCTTGCCTGAACAAAAGTTGGGACCCTTTAAATACAAACTTCGGCAGTACTTACTATCTCTTAGCTCCTGTGATTGTTTTTAACTGATCTATGTCTCCCCTACCCCCCAACCATGCACCCTCTGCCCTGATGACTATGTCCGCTTAGACTGATACCAGTTTACCTTACGTTCTACGATGGGAGTAGTCCGATTATGTTATTGATGACTATGTCTGTTTTGATTGATAACTGCAGTTTTTTGCTACTTTTGGCTTTTGTTATCATGGTCTACATTGTTGCCTCTACTGTACTAACTGGTTAGAAACACAGAAGTTGATGGCAGATAAGGACCGCAAGGCCCATCCACACTGCCCATTTCTTTTTCTACCTTATGAATGTGCCACTGGCCTTTGCTCTGTCAATGGCCTATCTATTCATACTCATCTGTATTGCTCCCTTATGCCTATCCTATGCCTGTTTGAAGCCCTGCACGGTATTCATATCTACCACTTCCTGAGGTAGGCCGTTTCATGCATCCACCACCCTTTCAGTGAAAAAGAACTTCCTCACATTACCCCTTAATCGGCCTCCCTCTAATCTCATGCTGTGTCCTCTTGTCCTGCTATTTTTCTTATATTTAAACATGTTAGACTCTTTCACCTTGTTAATGCCCTTAAGGTGTTAGAATGTTTTGATCATATCACCTCCCTCCCTACTTTGCTCTAGGGTATACATATTGAGCTCCGTTAATCTGTCCTCATATGTTTTCTTATGCAATCCCTGCACCATTTTGGTTGCCCTTCTCTGGACTGCCTCAATTTGGTTAATGTCCTTGTGAAGGTGTGGCGTCCAGTACTGCACGCAGTACTCCAGATGGGGCCTAACCGGTGTCTTGTAAAGAGGGATTATTACCTCCCTCTTCAGACTTGTGATACCCCTACTAATACACCCCAACATCCTCTAATCTTACCTACTGCTTTACTGGTCTGCTTGGATGATTTCAGGTCATCAGTGATGATAACGCCTAAGTCTCTTTCCTCCCTTGTGACTGCCAGCAACTCCCTCCCAACCTATAGATGGCTTCAGGGTTTCTCTTCGCCATGTGCATGATTTTGCACTTCTTTGCATTAAACCCCAGTTGCCATTCTTCCGACCATTTTGCTAATTTATCCAGATCTCTTCTCATTCTGCCCACCCCATCTGGATCATCTACTCTGTTGCAGCTCTTGGTGCCATCTGCAAACAGACAAACCTTACCCTCCAGTCCATCTGCAATGTCACTGATGAAGATATTGAAGAGGACTGGCTGACTGATCCTGGTTCTTCTACCATTGTACCTCATTGTATCTACTGCACCATTACACAGCATTCACCTGTATTGTATTCCCTCCCTTGGTGTAACTTCAAGATTTGTACTGCACAGTTCCTCCTGTTTTGTATTTGTCTTCCCATAATTACAGATTTGTTGTTGCTGAAATTATTTTTTTTCTTTAGTACCAATCTCTAACCTTGTAACCTGTATCTATGACGTGCAGCCTTTGTAAAAGAGTCCCTGACTCAAAGGCTTTTTAATTCCGAGACTTAAATAAATAAAGGCGACAAGATTCAAGTGCCTGTTCTGCTCTGAGTCAGTCCTTAGTCCAAAGGGAGTTTAGCTCTGCCCCAATTAAAATCGAGGGGTTCAGTTCGGATTTGGCTGGATTAACCAAAAGGCCCAAGTCTTTGCAAGTCTGGAGGACCAGGTCCCTGGATCACTGCTCAACTGCCTCCTTGGATGACCCAGCAGTCAGTCAGTCATCCAGATAGGGGTATACTCTGACCCTCTGGTAATAGGGTTACCACCTTTTAAGAAGCCCAGAGTGGAACATTTCTTACTGAAACATGATTTTTCGCAGGACAGTACGTAACCTCGACCGATGCAACAGACTTGTTTTCTCTATATAATCAGAATTAAGGCTATGTGCAGTAGTTTCCGAGGCTTCTATTGTTTCTTATTATTTTAAGGCATTTTAGTTAAGATATTGTAGTTTTTTGCAACATTTAGTGGAAAGTTCAAAAATATTTTTTCTACTATAAAATCAGGACATTTAGTATTTTTCATGTTTTTTTCCGCAGGACGCAGCTGCCCAAATCAGGACTGTCCTCAAAAATCAGACAGGTGTAACCTAACCTGGTGAAGCAGTAATGCTGCCACCACTGCCAAGCACTTACTGAAGACCCTGTGTGTCGAAGAAAGGCTGAATGGCATGACCTGTAACTGACAGAACCTCTTCTGTGTGGAACAGAAGGTACTGCCGGTGGGGCGGACAGACAGGAATGTGGAAGAACGTATCCTGCAGGTCCAGGGAGCAGAACCACATGTCCTAATCCAGAGATGGAAGTACCTGGTTCCATGTAACCATCCTGAACTTGCGCTTCCTGAGATACTGATTTATCATAGAATCATAGAAGCTTGATGGCAGAAAAGGACCCTATAGGCCCATCTAGTCTGTCCTCTTCCCCCGACACCTCCCCCTTCCTGCCCTCCCCCATATGCTTGTCCCATGCCCACTTGAATTCTTCCACCGATTTATCCCCACCACTCCATCTGGTAGTCTGTTCCAGGGCTGCACCACCCCTCCGTGAATAAATGCCCTCTCACATTGCTCCTGTATCTTTTTCCTTGCAGTCTAAGGCTGTGCCCTCTAGTTTTGACCCTCCTTCCTCTTAAGTAAACCCTCTTCTCCCACTTTATTGCACCCCTTTACATATTTAAAGGTTTCAATCATGTCTCCTTTTCCTCCTTGTCTCCAGCGTGTACAGATCCGGCTCCTTACACCTCTGCTTGTATGACTTTCCCTGCATACCCTGCACTGTCTTGGCTGCCTCTTCTCTGAACCTCTCCAACACATCTATATCCTCACAGATGTGGCCTCCGAACTGAACCCCATATTCCAGCTGCGGCCTCACCATGGCTTTGTAAAGGGCATTATTACCTCCCTCCTTCTACTAGTAGTAATGCTCCTGCTTATGCATGACAACATTCCATTGGCCTTTCCCACCGCCCTCCTACACTGGATTCCTACCTTAAGGTTTGAGGAGACTATGATCCCCAGATCCCTCTCCTGTTCTGTTACTTTGATTTCCTCTCCACTTAGGGTGTACCCTGCTCTTCTGTTCCTATTCCCCAAGTGCATCACAGAGCACTTCTTGGCATTAAATTTCAGTTGCCACATCCCAGACCATTTCTTGAGCGTCTTTAAGTCCTCCCTCATCTCCTCCACACACCTCCCCAGGGTGTCCACTCTATTGCACATTTTCATATCATCAGCAAATAGGCACACTCTCCCCCTCAAACCCTCCGCAATATCACTGATGTAGATGTTGAGGAGAAGCAAACCCAAAACTGACCCCTGTGGCACTCCACTCTTCACCCTCGCTGTCCCAGAGTGTACCCCGTTTAGCACCACCTTCTGAGTTCTTCCTGCCAGTCAGCCAGGCCTCCACCCAGCTTGTTATTTTCCCACCCAGCCCCAGGCTTTCCATCTTGCTCACCAGCCTCCTATTGGGAGCGGTGTTGAAGGCCTTACTGAAGTCCAGATAGGCCACGCCCATCGCCCCCTCCCTGGTCATTCACCTGAGTCACCCAATCAAAGAACTGAATTAGGTTTGTCTGGCAAGACTTCTCTTTCGTGAAGCCATGCTGTCTGCTGTCCTGCAAGCCACTCTCCTCCAGGTACTCCACCACACTCTCCTTGATTAATGCCTCCATTATCTTCCCCACCACTGCCGTGAGGCTGACAGGTCAGTAGTTCTCCTTCACCTCCTTTGTGTAAAGGCACAATGTCACCCTCTTCCAGTCCTCCAGCACTCTCCCTGTATCCAGGGGACAAGTTGAAGAGCCTTGTCAAGGGAGCAGACAACTTCTCCTTCAATTCCCTGATCACTCTGGGGTGTAACCCATCAGGCCCCATTGCCTTATCTACTCTCAATCTATCTAGCTCTGTCCTAACCCTATCCACAGTGAATGGGCTCAGGTCCACCCATTTGCCCTCCTTCCCCTTCGACTTTAGCTCAGGTCCCCTACCATCCTCCTCCTCTGTGAATACCGAGCTAAAGCACTTATTTAATAACTCGGCTTTTTCCCAGTCCTTTTCCAATTTTATTCCTCCTTCCCCCCTCAGCCTAGTAATCCCCTGCCTTTCCCTCCTCCTCTCCCTCACATATCTGAAAAAGGTTTTATCCCCCCTTTTGGCATTTTCTGCTATTTTCTCCTCAGTATCTGCTTTTGCCCGTCTGATATTCTTCCCTGCCAGGCTCCTCTTTTCCCTATACTCTTCCTTATCTTCATCGCTGAGTGTCCTCTTAAATTTTCAGAAAGCCCTCCTCCTTTCCCTTAGATCATGAAGATCCAGTATGGGGCGCCCTACCCCACCGCCCATCCATTTTGGGACCAGGAAGTATCTGGACATGAATCCCTGACCTGACATGGAGTCTGGGACATGGGCTATGGCTCCTTTCTTGAAGAGCTGAGCAGCGTTCTCCATAAGGGCAGACATGTCCTGCGACACCACAGACTCTCTGGGCGCATAGGAAAGTAAGGAGGGACAGCCTCAAGTCGACAGGCACCCTCCACCCGCCACCTCTAGGACCCACTTGTCTAAGGTAATTAAGGACAAAGCATGCCAGAAGTAGCGCAACCGACTCCCCCACAGGGAGGTGGGGCGGGGACCAGACATGTGGGAGGTAGTCACCTACCAACCTGTCAGCGGTCAGCTTTGGAGGGGACACCAGCATCTGCTGATGGAGGGGCACCACTACCCTTACAACCCTGCCTTTTTTGGGCCCTGACCGGGGAACTTGGTCTTGGGGCACCAAGCCTGCAAACGCCCCTGCTGGGGCTGCTGCTGCCTATGCTGCTGTGATGGAAAGAGCCAAAACTGAAAAGGTTTCTTTGGCTTCTGCCCTTTTGAATCCTTCTGGGTGGAGGTCAGAGAATCCAGGGTAGCACTGGACTTTTCAATCCTGGTGAGGTGGCCCTCCACCCCAGGGCCAAAGAGGTTGGTGGACAGGAAGGGGACATCAGCCAACTTGTGCTGGGAGTCAGCTGTTAAAGGGGAAATCCTCAGCCAGGCCCTGCGACACATTGTGATGACCGCTGCCATGACACGGGTGCAGGAATCACTTCCATCCAAGGCCATCTGAAACTGGTGTTTAGCCAGCCCTTGACCCTGGTCTCAGACCATTTTCACACTACCAGCTGCTTATTGACAGGAGGTGTGAGAGGATATGATTAAGGATTCCCAAAGGGAATAACAAAATGGGTCTTCATCGGGCATAGCTCACCTGACAGAGACCAAGCGAAGATGCATCATAGACCTTCTTAGCTGTGCGCTCCAGGTTTTGGACACCTATTGGGGGCTTGTCCATGTCTCCGTATTCCCAGACTTACAGAAGACAGTCAACAACCAGACCCTCAGCCGAGGGGTTGTCCAAAAACAGAAACATAGACTTTGATGGCAGATAAGGACCACTTGGCCCACCCAGTCTGCCCATTTCCATACCCATCGGATAAGCTGCGGATCTAGTTTTATCAACAGCCTACTTCCTTCTGCCTCCCACTAGAATTGCCTTGTGTCTGTCCCATGCATTCTAAAAATTCCCCCACTGTTTCTGACCCCACGACCTCCTCAGGAAGGTTGTTCCATGCGTCCACCACCCTCTATGTGAAAAAATACTTCCTCACGTTGCCCCTGAGTAGCCCCCCCCTCTATATTCAAGTTGTGCCCCCTTGTTCTTGCACATCTCTTTTTCTGAAAGATGCTACCCTCTAGGACTTTGCTGATTCCTTGAAAGTTTCTAACATATCCCCCACCCTCTTTTCTCGAGGGCATACATATTAAGCTCTTTTAGTCTCTCTTTGATGGCTTCTGGTGCAGACCCTGCACCATTTTAGTTGCCTCCTCTGACTGCCTCCATCCTGTCTCTGTCCTTGTGGAGATGGGGTCTCCAGACCTGCACACAGTACTCAAAGGGTCTCACCAACTGTCTCTACAGAGGATGAAACTTCCTGTTTTCTACTGGTGATGCCTCTCCTATGCATCCCAGTATCCCCAGCCCAGCTTACTGCCTTCTCACATTGCTTGCCTACCTTTAGGTCATCTGATATGACTACCTCCAGGTCCTTTCCATTTTTGTTGTCGATAATATCCCCCCCATGTACTCTCTCCACTGGGTTTTTGTTTCCCAGGTGCATTACTCTGCACTTCTTTGCATTGAATCTAAGCTGCCATACTTTTGACCATTCCTCCAACCTTGCCAAGTCCCTTTTCATCCTTTCCATCCCTCGTGTATCAACCCTGTTGCAGATCTTTGTGTCGTCTGCAAAGAGGAATAGTTTTCCTTCCAGTCCCTCCGTAATGTCATCTATAAAGACATTAAAGGGGATCTGTCCCAGTACTGAACCCTGTGGTACCCCACGAGTAACCCCTCCTTT
This sequence comes from Neoceratodus forsteri, assembly GCA_016271365.2. NCBI lineage: Eukaryota > Metazoa > Chordata > Ceratodontiformes > Ceratodontidae > Neoceratodus > Neoceratodus forsteri. Next base: position 362,060,281 of record CM057449.1, on the reverse strand, counting down.
CTTCGGTGTGGACACCGTTTACTATTACCCTCTGTGTCCTGTTGTCCAGCCAAGTGTTTACCCAGGTTACCATCCTGATCATTTAATCTTTTGTGTGGGACTGTGTCAAACATCTTGCTAAAGTCTAGGTAGGCCACGTCCACAGTCCCTGGTCTACTACTTTGGTCACCAATAAAAAGAATCTATTAGATTTGTCTGACATGACCTTCCTGCTGTGAATCCATATGCAGCCTTGGGTCCTGTACCCCGCTGGCCTCTAGGAACTGAACAATTCTTTCTTTCAGAAGTGATTCCATCATTTTCCCTACCACTGAGGTCAAACTAACAGGTCTGTAGTTTCCTGCCTCTGCCTTGCTCCCACATTTGTGAAGGGGAATCACATCCACCCTCTTCCAGTCCTCGGGTACCACACCCTCCTCCCACGATTTGTTAAAAAGGGCAGTCAGTGGTGCCACTAGTTCTCCCTTTAGTTCTTTCAGGATTCTGGGGTGAATCCCATCAGGCCCCATTGCTCTGTCCACCTTCAGTTGTAAGAGTTCTTTCAGGACCCTTTCTTCTGTGAATGGACTGGTATTGATCCCCTATCCAGTATGCTTCTATTTGGTTTAGGCACCTCCCCCTCCTTTTCTTTTGTGAATACTGAGCAGAGGTATTCATTCAGTATCTCTGCTTTGTCACTGTCACCCTCTCTCCACCCCTCTTTCCTTTATTAAGTCTCACTATCCCTCCCTGGGTCTTTCTTCGTGCCCTAATGTACCTACAAAATGTTTTATCCCCCTTCTTAAGTGAGTTGGCTATCTTTTCCTCGGTTTAGGCCTTTCCTATTCTGACTGCCTTCCCTGCTTCCTTCTGCTTTAACTGGTACAGTTCTCTGTCCTGATCTTTCTGTGTTTCCTTATACATCCTAAATGATATATTTTTCTCCCTAACCTTCCCCGCCACCTCTTTTGAGAACCATAGTGTTTTGTCCTTCATTTTATTTGCTTCACACAAAGGCTTGTTGCCTCTGTGATGGCAACTTTGATGTTTCCCATTGTTCTTACATCCCACCTTCTTGCCAAAGTCAGCCCTCCTAAAGTCCATACCCTCACCCTTGTGTGACTTGACTCTACGGCTGACAAGGTAGCAGTAGGGACCGCATACATTTGAACCATATAGGCAGAGGGTGCTTGTCAGGAAGCTGTGTGATGCCAAGGTTCCAGTGCCGATCCCAAGATGGCCTCGGCCATCGGGAAGGCAACCCAAGGGGATCTGTCCCTGTCCAGTATTTCAGTAAAGGGGTATTTTGCCTTTTTCCGGACTGGCTCCAAGGGAACCTGCTGGAAGCAGAAATGAGCCTAAGAAGTGCACTGAAGGACATCAGCCCATGGTTGGTAGTCAATTTTTTGGCCGAATCACGGTCAGAAGCATGGGCCCCTCAAAGACTGCACTGAGGACCCATCGGAGTTGTCATAAAAATTCTCAATTACAGCTCGTGGCCATTCACTGCCATACACCACTTGGGACTCTTCCGAGTGAGTGATCTCCACCGACAACCTGCCTGGCAAGCCAACAGCCACAATGAAATCCTTCAAGGGATATCCCTGCAAGGACTGTCATGGAGGTGGCTCCACCTGGATCAGTGGCGAGACTCGTGTTAGGCACAGCTGTCTCGGTAGGACTGGTATGGGCTGAACTGGCACAGACCAGGTGACCACAGGGATCAAGGGTAGAGTCCTACCCTGCCCGACCAAGGCTCACTACTGCCACAGAAGCTACTCATAGCGCCGGTGCATATAGTGATGGAGCCTCTCGTCGTCAGAGGATGAAGAGAAGCGACTACAGTGGCACCTCTCATGCTGAGCGAGACCAAGAGTGCGAGGAATACCTCAACTTTGAGTGTCGACAGGCCCAATGACAGGGGTGAAGTCAAGCCAAATGGAATAGTTAGAGAGTTTTGTGCCTACACTGTGCACAGAGCTGCGAAGGAGGAGACATGGCTCTTCCAGCGGAAAGGAAGATCTGACATCACAGGGTGCAGCCAAGGGATATACCACCCGAGTGGTGGGAGGAGCTTCTCTTAAAGACAGTTCGGCATGAACAGCTCTTAAAGAGAGACTGTTTAAGTGTGGATAAGTGAACCATATCCTCATCCCTAGAAAATTTATTATTCACTTATTTAGTTTTTATGCACTAGACAATGCAATACCTATTTTTCAGGCATAACCCAGAAAAATACAAAAGGAGCCATAAACATAATGCAAAACAAATATCGAGCAATAGTTACAAACAAGCATGTTTCAATAATACAGAGGTAGGTAGCAAACAAGTTGATAAGTCACAATAAATATTTGAACAGCAAAGAAGCTATACTGTAAACAACGGTTACCGGAACTTTAGTGAGGCAGACACAATGAAGGCAGGCAAAGTTGACAGGATTTAACTCAAAAATACACAAATTACAACAGATACCAAGGCATATAAACAAGGCATGGGGCACAGGTGCAACTAACATAGTAATACAAGTTTGGATGCAACTTGGTATAAAATAAGTACAGTATACATATATATACCAATGAAATCACACCAGCTGCATGCTTGTCCCATTTTTGTGAAAACCAAAAATACCAAAAAAAAATGCGTTACAAAAAAAGAAAATGAAATCTGGGCATCATACAATACTTGAGAATTCTGTAGCATTTTTGTTCAGTAGTTCCAGCTGCATTTTGTCTTATTTCACTTTAACCACTGTGTAGCTTTGTCAGATATTTATAAAAATAAAATGGATGCTGGGAAACAATTCAAAGTTAGCTCTGAGCAACACAAAATATCTCCAGTTTCATCACTGCTTATGTTTCTTTTGGTTTTTCATCACCTGGTTACCAGAGAAGCTAATCTCTGCCTAGCAGCCACCCAGCCTTCTATTGCTCCATCTCTGGTACTTACCTGTCCTCATGGTGTCCACAGAGCATTTGGCCCCATGGTGACTTCCACTGGGAAGCCTGACAGGGAAGTGCCCCTCATAAACACAGGTTACTCATCTGTTACAGTAGTTCTAGAAGTGGTCTATGATGTTCATCCACACTAACTGGCAGTGTCCTTTTCCATTAAATCTAGCCAGAAAGTCTTCAAGCTGGCTCCTCCCACCCACCCGGGTGGTATAACCCTTGGCTCAGCCCCATGTTGCCTCTGTGCAATGAAGCTCTTTGCATCTGGACCCCATGATGCCAGATCTTGACTGCTGGATGCATAGTCGGCAATCAAGTCAGGGAGGTCGGGTGGTTAATGTGGATGAACATCATATACCACCCTAGAACTACTGTTACAGGTGAGTAATCTGTGTTTCTAGGGACGCTGGATGATGTTTTATCCACATTAACTGGCAGACTTCTAGCAGTTCTCCTGGAGGAGGGAGGCAAAGGCGACACCCCTACTTTGGAAACAGAGATTGGAGAATCTAGGCCCCAAACCAGCATCCTGGCGTGATTCGAGGTCAATGTGGTAATAGGAAATGAAGGTGTGTGCTGATCCCAGTTAGCAGCCCAGCAGATTTCCTGGATAGGGATGTTCCTAGAAGCAGCCACCGTCGCAGCGGTATAGTGGGTGGAATAAACCCTTAGCCCTCCGGGAGGCTCCCTACCCGACAACCATATATAGCAGAGATCAATGCAGGATGTGATCCACCTGCCAATTGTCCACTTGGCTGCAGGTCTGCCAGGTGTGGCTTCAGCGTAGGTGACAAACAGCTGACGAACCTCTCCCAAACTCCAGCCATGCGCTCTTTGTAATAAGCAAGCGCCTCACCTCAGGTCCAGAGTATGAAGCCTGTGTTCAGCCTCCAAGATGTGACTGGTGAAGAACACTGGGAGAGTCATCACCTGCAGGTGAAACTTGGACACAACCTTCAGAAGGAACTTCGGGTTGGGGCGCAGGACAACCTTGTCCTTGTGGAAGACCAGGTAAGGAGACTCCACCGAGAGCACCTGGAGCTCACTGATCCTTCTGACTGACGTGATAGCCACCAGGAAGGTGGTCTTCCATGACAGGTGAGACATCTCACACCTGTGCACTGGTTCGAATGGCTTGCCCATGAGTTTTGCCAAAACCAGCAACAAGTCTCACGGTGGTAGTGGTTCACACACCAGAAGAGAAATGTGATCAAGGACTTTGAAAAAGCGACAGGCCACCTTCTCCTGTGCCACCGACTGCTGGCCAGCCAGCGCCCGGTAAGCAGAGATGGCTGCCAGGTGCACCTTAAGGGTCGTCAACCAAAGTCCCCCTTTGGAGAGAGACCACAGGTAGTCCAAAATACTAGCCACTGGACAGGCTGAAGGGTCCAACCCCTTGCCCTGACACCAAATGGAGAATCTCTTCCATTTGAAGGCATAGCACTTTTGGTCGATTCCTTTCTAGATGCCTCAACTACAGTAGAGAACATCTTAAGAGACCCAAAGCCTGGAACTCTAGCCACACAGGAACCACGCTGTCAGGTGCAAGGACTGAAGGTCCGGTGAGTACCTTCCCTGATTGATGGAGAGCAGGTCTGGGCATGTGGGAAGATGCCTTGGGAGCCTGTTGTTGTGGCTGAGGAGATCGGGTACAAAACCAGCGTGGCCAGTCCAGAGCCACCAGGATCACCCGTGCCTTGTTCCTCCTGATCTTGAGCAACACTTTGTGGACCAATGGAAGAGGAGGGAAGGCATAAAAGAGGCCTGGGGTCCACGGCCTCAAGAAGGCATCCCCTGCAGCGAGTCCTTATGAGGGGGCAGGCACAAAATACAGGTTACTCACCTGTAACAGGAGTTCTAGGAATGGTATATATTGTTCATCCACACTGTCTGGCAGGTATCCTTGCCACTTTAAATCTTGCCGGAAGGTCTTCAAGCTGGCTCCTCCCACCCACCCGGGTGGTAAAACTCTCGGCTCCGCCCCATGACACCAGATCTGGCCCCCTGGAAGCTCAGGTCGTGTGTCGAAGCCGAGGTCGTGGGATGTGGATGAACAACATATACCATTCCTAGAACTCCTGTTACAGGTGAGTAACCTGTATTTCTAGGGACATGGATATGTTGTTCATCCACACTGTCTGGCAGACTCCTAGCAGTTCTCCGGGAGGAGTGAGGCAAGGCACACACCCCCTACTTAGGAATAGAGACTGGAGAACCGAGGCCCCAAAACCAGCATCCCGGCGTGACTCAAGGTTGATGTGGTAATGGGTGATGAAGGTGTGTGCTGACTTCCAGGTAGCAGCCCTGCAGATTTCCTGGATAGGGACGTCCCTGGAAGTAGCCACCGATGCAGCAGTATGGCGGGTAGAATGAGCTCTTATCCCTCTGGGAGGCTCCATGCCGCCAACTTATAGCAGAGATCTATGCAGGAGGTGACCCAGCTGCCTATCGTCCGCTTGGCTGCAGGTCTGCCAGGTGCGGCTTCAGCGTAGGTGACAAACAGCTGGCGAACCTCTCCCCGAATTTCAGCCGTGCGCTCCTTATAGTAAGCGAGCGCCCTTCTAGGGTCCAGAGTATGGAGCCTATATTCGGCCTCCGAGGTGTGATTGGGGTAGAACACCAGCAGAGTCAACACCTGGTTAAGGTGAAACTCCGACACCACCTTCGGAAGGAATTTTGGGTGGGGGCGCAGGACAACCTTGTCCCTGTGGAAGACCAGGTAAGGAGACTCGATTCAGAGCGCCTGCGGCTCTCCCATCCTTCTGGCTGACGTGACAGCCACCAAGAAGGCGGTCTTCCACAACAGGTGAGAGAGTTCACACCTGTGCTTTGGTTCGAATGGCTTGCCCATGAGCTTTGCCAGTACCAGCAGTAGATCCCACGGAGGTGGAGGTTCTTGCACCGGAGGGGAAATGTGATCAAGGCCTTTGAAAAAGCGCCAGACCACCTTCTCCTGCGCCACTGACTGCTTCCCAGCCCGCGCCCGGTAAGCAAAGATGGCTGCCAGGTGCACCTTAAGGGTCGTCGACCTAAGCCCTTGCTGAGAAAGGGACCAAAGGTAGTCCAATATGCTCGCCAAGGAACAGGAGGAAGGGTCCAGGCCCTTGCCCTGACACCAAATGGAAAATCTTTTCCATTTGAAGGCGCAGCATTTTCTGGTCGACTCCTTACGGGACGCCTCAACTACGTTGAGGACCTTGTCGGAAAGACCCAAGGCCTGGAACTGTAGCCGCTCAGGAACCAGGCGGTCAGGTGCAGGGATTGAAGGTTCGGATGGAATACCTTCCCCTGATTGAATGAGAGCAGGTCCAGGCGAGCTGGAAGCTGCCTCGGGAGCCTGGAGCTGAGGCTGAGGAGATCTGGGTACCAGTACTGGCGGGGCCAGTCTGGGGCTATCAGAATCACCTGCGCCTTGTCCCTCCTTGCTTTGAGCAGCACCTTGTGCATCAAGGGGAACGGGGGAAAGGCGTAGAAGAGGCCCGGGGTCCACGGCCTCGAGAAGGCATCTCCCTGCAGCGAACCCTGCTGAGGGGGGCGGGCATGGAACAGCCTCAGCTTCGCATTCTCCTTGGAGGCAAACAGGTCCACCTGAGGTGTGCCCCAATGGGAGAACAGATCTTGTACTACCTCCGGCAGGAGAGACCACTCGTGGGACGCAGCCCCTATCCGGCTTAGGGCATCGGCCAGGGTGTTGGAGGCTCTTGCCACGTGAATGGCTAGGAGATCCGCCTCCAGGCTGCGCACGAGTGACCAGATGCGGAGAGCTTCCTTGCATAGAAGCATGGAGCGCGTCCCGCCCTGGTGGTTTAGATAGTACATGGTCGTGGTATTGTCCGTCTGGACCGGACCACTTGACCCCGAAGAAACGGAGCAAAGGCGGTGAGAGCTAGGCGGACCGCTGGGAGCTCCAGTAGGTTGATGTGGCATCAGGACTCCCGCGGGGACCAGAGGCCGTGCGCTCTGTGTTCCCCCAGATGGGCACCCCAACCCATCAGAGAGGCATCGGTCGACAGAGAGACCGTCGGCTCGGGACGGACAAACGGGATGCCCTCCTGCAGATGAACTGGAACGGTCCACCACTGGAGAGCATTGCACATCCCCTGGGTCACCGTCACTAGCTGGTCCAATGGATCGCAGCATTGGGACCGCTGGCTGGCCAGCCCCCACTGAAGGGGGCGCGTGTTCCAGCGGGCCCAAAGGACCACGCTGGTACAGGCCGCCATGAGACCCAGGAGGCGCAGGAAGTCCCGGGCAGGGCGCAATTGCCCAACCAGAAATGACTGGGCAAAGGAGGAAGAACCTCGACCCTGTCCGCGGGAGCCGTGCCTGGCTCGAAGAGAGTCAAGCTCTGCCCCGAGGAAAAGAATCACCTGCTTCGGCTCGAGTTCCGACTTGGCCTCGTTGATGAGGAGGCTGACCTGAGAGCAAACCTGGAGGGCCAGATCTCTGGACCGCTCCACCTCCTGTCTGGAGGGGGCTGCTATCAGCCAATCATCCAGGTAAGGGTAAACCCGGACCCCTCGGCGCCGCAGGAATGCTGTCACCACTGCCATGCATTTGGTGAAGACCCTGGGAGCTGGAGATAAGCCGAAGGGCATGGCTTGGAACTCGAAAAGGGATCCCTCCGCTCGAAAGCGAAGGAACCTCTGATGTGACGGACGGATAGAGACGTGAAAGAACGCGTCCTGCAGGTCCAGAGAGCAGAACCACATGCCGTGTTCCAAGGATGGTATTATCTGAGCCAGAGTGACCATCCTGAAGGTTCGAGACCTTAGGAACTTGTTTAGGTCGTGTAGGTTGAGAATGGGCGCCAGCCTCCGTCCGTTCGGAACCAGGAAGTACCTGGATCACGAACCCGGGTCTGAGGAGGGTCCGCCACCTCTCTGATCACCTCCTTCTCGGGAGGAGGCGATGTCGGCTTAGCGAGCCGACAGCAAGGCTTCGAACCCCGAGGCCCCCCGAGGTGCAACGGCTCTGAAGGGTGGGGCCTGCTCGAACTCCAGAGGCAGGCCCTTTCCCACCACCTCCAACACCCACCGGTCTGTGGTGATAACGGACCAGGCGGAAAGAAAGTGGAGCTGCCCCCCATGGGGCACCTGGGGTGAGGCGACGGGGTTGGAGGCGACACCCTCAACCCATCACTGGGCAGGCTTGGAGGAAGGACCGCCGAGGACCTCAGGGCTTTACCTCCCTGCTTCCTGGAGGAGGAAGCCGCGGGCTTGGGTTTGGGATGCCAAGCTGAGCCTGCTGGCCCCTGATGCTGCTGGGCGGACGTGCATGGTGCAGGCGGACGAAAGGGCTTGCGGTTGCGGTCTGCGTCCCTTGTCCTCTGGCGGATGAGACCGAGTCCAAAGTGGCATTGGACTTTTGATCCTCTGGAGGTGGCCTTCCACTCCAGGGCCGAAGGGGTTGGTCCCCAGGAAGGGGACATCCGCCAATTTGTGCTGGGTATCCGCTGTGAAGGTGGATATCCTCAGCCATGCCCGACAGCGCATAGCCACTGCGGCCGCGACTGACCTGGTGCATGAGTCTCCAATGTCCAGAGCAGTCTGAAGTTGCTGCTTGGCCACCGCCCTGCCCTAGTCCCGCACCTGCCTAACCGTGGTCTGCAGGTCAGCCGGGAGATGAGGGACTACCTCGTCCAGGGAGCCCAACAGGGCATGGGAGAAATGTGCCATAAGCACGGCCGAGCTGGCCTGACGAAGGCCAAGAGAGGACGCAGCGTAGACTTTTCGCCCGGCATAGTCCAATTTCTTGGACTCCTTGTCGGGAGGTTTGTCCACGTCCCTAGCGTTTCCGGCATGCCGGAAAACGCTGTCGGTAACTAACCCCTCGGCTGAGGGATGTTCCGAGAAACCGGACAGGGAACCGGTAGGGACCGCATACTTCCTGGCCATCCTGGCCGAAGGCGCAGGGCAGGAAGCAGGGCGCTGCCAGAGCTCCAAGGCCGGGCCCACAATGGCCTCGGCCACAGGAAAGGCCTCCGTAGGGGAATCACCTCAGTCCAATATCTCCGTGAGGAGATACTTGGCCCGCTTGGATACGGGCTCGAGCTGCATCCCGGTGGACTCCAAGATGAACCTGAGCAAACCCAGGAAGGACGAAGGGCTGTCGTCCAGCGACTGACTTCCAGAGGACTCCAAGTTCACTCGCTTGGAGAAAAGGAAGGAATCGTCATCAGACTCAGAAGAGTCCGCAAAGAGCTGCCCCGGGCCTGAGCCACCCTCCACCTGCCGAGGGCGATCGGGAGTGAGGGTGACCGACAGCCTATGGGGCAGACCCTGAGCCGACCAAGAGTTCTTGGTCGGAGCCCCAAACAGCGGCTGTGAAGGCAGAGGTTCCACCGGAATCAGTGGAGCAGCTGGTTTTGGCCAAACGACCGGCCTGGGAACAGGCTCCTTGGGTAAGACGAGGGGTTGTTTCGGCCGCCCGGGACAGCCACTTAATGGCCGGAGAAGACAACGGCCGGCTTGTTCCCGGCCGAAGGAGTTGTTGCCACATGAGGTCCCTCGACGTCGACGTAATCACATCGAAGCCTCCCCTCATCCGAGGAGGAGGACGAGGACGAGCGGCGGCGCCACTTACCGCAGTGCCGAGACCAAGACCGCCTATGACGGCGGGATCGGCTGGACCGCGAAGAAGTCCGAGACCGAGAACCTCGGCCTTTCCGAGGACGGTGCGGGGAGGGGACGGGTGGAACCAGCTCCTCCCTCGGCTCGGAGGGTTCACCCGAGGGCTCCGGAACCGGAGGCACTGGCAAGCCCGCGGATCCTCAACTCCCACCGGGGGAACCGGTGAGAGGATTTTCAGCTTCGCCGGTCGACAACCCGTCCAACAGGTCGAAGATCTCGACTGCGTCGACGGGAGTCTCGGTCAACTGACCTGACGGGGACACCGTGAGACCAGTGGCTGAAGCCGAACGATCGACCGAAGTCGATGGCCGACAACTCGGGGAGAGGGACCTTTCCCGCTCCCAAGAGCGTCGACGGAGGGACTTACCCTTGTCTTTCTTCTTGGACCGAGAAGAAGGTCCAGCAGACGTTGGTCCCTCTCCTCTAGTGGAGAGGGACAGACAAAGCTCCTTAAAGGAAGCTGTGTAAGAGGAACCCAGGGAGAGCGGGATAAATGCAGTCGAGGAAGATCTTGACCCGCGCCCCTCCTCTTGAGGGCTGCATCATCTGCTCTAGCTGATCCGCCCAGATTCGCCGCTGCGTGAGACCGCCACTGGGCCTTTGACTTCACCGGCGAAAACGCTTTCAGGGCGCCCAGTTGTAAACGGGCAGCACGGTCTTCGAGGACGTAGGCTGAGAAGGAAGAGCACAGGTCACAAGCCTGCGGGTCATGCTCAAGGCCTAAACAGTAGACACACGTGGAGTGCGGATCCGTCCGAGACATCTTCTGCCCGCAACGGCATCTCCGAAAACCGGGAGTCGATGTGTCCATCGCAGCCGCGAGGGATAGAAGACCGAAGTCTATAAGCAAAAAACTTTTAAATTCGGAAAACCGAAGAATTAGGAACCAGTCATATACGCAGAGCGTTAAGGAGGGAACCTGAGCTTCCAAGCTGTAAGGAAGATCTGGCCATGGGGCGAGACGAGTTTTACCACCGGGTGGGTGGGAGGAGCCAGCTTGAAGACCTTCTGGCAAGATTTAAAGCAGCAAGGATACCTGCCAGACAGTGTGGATGAACAACATATCCATGTCCCTAGAAACAGCCTAGCTTTGTGTTCTCCCTGGAGGCGAACAGGTCCACCTGAGGGGTGCCCCACTGGGAAAACAGACTGTGAGCTACCTCCGAATGCAAAGAACACTCGTGAGATGCCTCGCCCATCCGGCTGAGGGCATCTGCCAGTTGGTTGGAGGCTCCTACCGCATGGATGGCTAGGAGATCTGCCTCCAAGCTGCGCACAAGGGTCCAGATGCAAAGAGCTTCATTGCACAGAGGCAAGAAGTGCGTCCTGCCCTGCTTGTTGAGGTAGTACATGATCGTGGTATTGCCCGTCTGAACCCAGACCACTTGACCCCGAACAAACAAAGCGAAAGTGGTCAGCGCCAGCCAAACCGCTCACAGCTCCAGCAGGTTGATGTGGCATTAGGAATCCTGGGGGTCCAGAGCCCATGGACTCTGTGGTCCCCCAGGTGGGCACCCCAGCCCATGAGAGAGGCGTTGGTCATCAGGATGACTGTCGGCTCGGGCGGACAAATGGGATCCCTTCCTGCAGATGTTCTGGGACGAGCCACCACTGGTGGGTGTCCCACATCTTCTGGATCATCGTGACCAGCTGGTCGAAGTGACCTTTGCGCTGAGACCACTGGCTGGCTGTCTCCCACTGCAAGAAGTACATATGCCAACGAGTCCATTGGACCACACTGGTGCAGGGCGCCATGTAACCCAGAAGGCACAGGAAGTCCCAGGCAGGGCGCAATTGCCCAACCAGAAGTGATCAGGCAAAGGAGGAGAGAACCTCCACTCTGTCCGCCGGGAGCCGGGCTCTGGCTCGGCAAGCGTCAAGCTCTGCTCCAGTGAAGCTGATCACCTGCAAGGGTACGAGTTCTGATTGGCCTGGTTGACCAGGAGACCAAGGTTGATGTAGGTCTGGAGGGCCAGATCCCTGGACTGCTCCACCTCCTGCCTGGGAGGACCTGCAATCAGCCAATTGTCCAGGCAGGGGTACACTGGGACCCCTCAGTGCCTCAAGTAAGCTGCCACCACTGCTATGCATTTGGTGAAGACCCTGATGGCCAAGGAGAGGCCAAATGGCATGGCCTGGAACTCACAGAGGGTTCCCTTGGCTCGGAAGCAGAGGAACCTTTGGTGGGACAGACGGGTCCGGACGTGAAAGAATATGTCCTGTAGATCCAGGGAGCAAAACCACATCTACTGTTTGAGAGATGGTATAATCTGAGACAGAGTGACCATCCTGAAAGTGCAAGACGTGAGGAATTTGTTCAGGTTTTGCAGATCTAGAATGGGGTGCCAGCCCCCCATCCGCTTTGGTACCAGGAAGTACCTGGATACAAACCTTGGACATTCTGGAGGATCCGCTACCCTGATCACGACCTCCTTGCGGAGGAGCTGGGCTATGTCCTCTTGGAGAGCCAACTGAGTGTCTGCGGATACCAAGTCCTCCCGTGGGGCTCGGGTCGGCTAGAAGGGTACTGCTCAAACACCAGAGGCAGACCCTGACCGACCACTTCCAGAACCCACCTGTCCACTGTAACAGCGGACCAGGTGGAAAGGAAGTGGTGGAGCCGACCCTCCACAGGAGGACCCAGGGGAGGTGTGACAGGCATGTGGGAGGCACCTCTCATCCCATCACTGAGCAGGATTTGAGGAGGAGGGCCCGGCAGAGGAGTGGCCAGGTCCCTTCCCTCCCGGCTTTCTGACCACTGAGGCCATGGACGTGGCCCAAGGTCACCAGGACTGAGCCTGCTGGCCAGACTGGTGCTGGGCTGGTTTTACCGCAGGAGCAAAGGATCGAAAGGGCTTGCGCTTTTGCTGCTTGGAGCCCTTGGGGTCCTTCTGAGTGGATATCACAGAGTCCAGGGTGGCACTGGACTTTTCACGCTGGAGGTGACCCTCCACACCAGGCCCGAAGAGGTTGGTGCCTAAAAGGAACATCCACCTGCTTGTGCTGGTTGTCTGCCGTGGAAGGTCGAGATCCACAACCAAGCCCTACATCGCATGGCAACTCGCGGCTGCCACTGAGCCAGCACAGGCGCTTCCTACATCCAGAGCCATCTGGACTACTGTTTTGCCACAGCTTGACCCTGGTCACAGACCTGCTTGACCGTAGTCTGTGGGTTTGCCGGAGGTGAGGAATCACCTTGTCTAGGGAGCCCAACAAGGCATGGGAGAAATGTACCATCAGGATGGCCGAGTTCGCCTGGCGGAGGCCTAGCGAACACGTAGCACAGACCATACAAGTCGAGTGCTCCAGTTTCTTGGACTCCTTGTCTGGCGGTCTAGCAACATCCCCAGTATTGCTTGAGCACCTAAACACGGAGTCAGTCACCAACCCTTGAGCCGAGGGATGTTCCATGGAACCCGAAAGGGTGCCAGTGGGTACTGCATATTTGTAGGCCATCCAGGCCGACGGCGTCAGGCAAGATGTGGGGCGCTGCCAGAGCTCCGAGGCAGGGCCAATAATGGCCTCGGCTACTGGAAAGCCTCCGTCGGAGAGTCCACTTTATCTAGAATTTCTGTTAGGGGGTAGTGAGCTTGCTTTTAAACAGGCTCTCAACTCATCCCCATAGACTCGGAGATGAGACAAAGAATTCCCATGAATGAAGTGGGGCCATCCTTCGTTGAAAGATCTCCTATCGACTCCGTATCCAAAGGATGGGAGTGCAAGGAGGAATCCTCAGACTCCGAAGAGTCCTCATAAAGCGGGCAAGCACCGGAATCCCTCTCAACCTGCCATGGGTAGTCAGGTGTGAGAGTGACCGACAGCTGATGGGGAAGCCCCTTAGCTGGCCGAGACTCCTTGGTCGGAGCCCTGGTCATCAACTGCTTGGGTGGCAACTCCACTACTATCAGTGGAGAAGCCAGCTTCAGTAAACTGAAACTGTCTGAACCGGATCTGCTGGGGGAGGAACGGTGTCGACCAGTCCCACCGGGGGTGTCAGTGTCGGCCTCTCGGGTGACAGCCAGGTGATGGCCGGGTGGTAGCCAGAGTCGGCTTCGGCCCGGTCAACACTAATTGTTGCCACATAAGGTCTTCATAGCATCAACACAGCTTGCGCCAAAGCCTCTCCTCACCCGACAGCGAGACTGCTGACGTCAGTGGGACCTGCTCGACCAAGAAGATGAAGACTGAGACCTTGACCTCGGCTGTTGGTGGTGCTGACAGGGGTCCTCAGAGGGAGTTGGGGAGATCTGCAGCTCTTGGTCTGGGTTGATGAATTAAATTTCAATATCACCAAGTGCAAGGTGTTACATCTTGGGCGGGAAAACCCTAAACACAGGTACACCCTGGGAGGGGAGGCGCTGGAGGCCTCAACAGGAGAAAAATACCTAGGGGTCATGGTGGATGCATGTATGAATAACTCCGAGCAGTGCAGGCGAGCGGCTAGCAAAGCAAACAGGATGTTGGGATGCATCGTAAGGGGATCACCTCTAGGAGCAGGGAAGTGATTCTGCTGCTGTACAATGGATTGGTTAGACCACATCTTGAGTACTGTGTACAGTACTGGAGACCACACTTGAAGAGGGACATACAGCTCCTGGAGAGGGTACAGAGGAGGGCAACTAAGATGATACGAGGACTAGGGGATTTGAAGTATGAGGACAGACTTGAGGAGCTCTGCCTGTTTTCATTGGAGGAGAGGAGAGATAGGGGGACATGATTGAGGTCTTCAAGTACCTCAAGGGAATAAATAGGGTAAACACAGAGGGGATCTTTAGACTAAAGCAGGGAGGTATCACCAGAGGGCATGGTTTGAAGTTAGAAGGTGGAAGGTGAGGGGGAGAAAGGAGGAGGTTTTTCACTGAGAGGGTGGTGGATCCTTGGAACATGCTGCCTGGCGAGCTGGTTCAGAGATCCACAGTGGAGGGCTTCAAGAGAGGGTGGGACAGACACAGAAAGCGGATGTACCAGATGATGGCCTGGCCAAGGGGGGTGGGGATGGATGACAGGGGTTTCTGGAACACAAGGGGGGGCCTCGGTGCCCAACTAGGGATCTGAGGTTCGAGCAGACCCGATAGACCATAAGGCCTAATCTGCTGGCAATTAGTATGTTTTAATATGTTAGTATGATGACTGAAGGGTCCAGCTCAGCAGGCTGGGACACCCTTCAGTGGTCATCGTCAGGACTGGAGTCCTGAATAGTGAGTTGTCGGTCTCTCAGATGACAACTGGTCGATGGGGTCAAGAAAAATCTCAGCCGTGTGGATGGCCGGCGTCTCAGCCAACTGGCCTGATGGGGTCTCCGTGAAGCCAGCGGCCAAAGCCATGGTTTCGACCGTAGTCAAGACCAGAGACTCCTGATAACGAGAACACTCCCAATTCCAGCATCGACGATGATGAGTCTACTCTTTATCTTTCTTGGACTCCTTTTTGCATAAGCGGGAACTGTGCGATTCAGAAGGACCCTGCCCCCTGGTCTGGAGGGACTGGCACAGCTCCTTGAAGGAGGTGGAATAAGTGGAGCCCAACTGGAGCGGAATGAAAGCCGAGGTGGAAAAGGACTGTGCAGTGGCTTGCGCCGCCTCCTCTTTGAGAGTCATAAGTCACTCTAACTGTTCAGCGGACCCCGTGACCGCGGAGACCACCCAATGGGAATCCTTAGATTTGTTTGGCGAATAACATTTCTCCGGGTGACCCATTTTCAAGCGGGCAGAGCGGTCCTCAAAAATCACTGCATGAAATGACCGATAAATGTCACAGGCCTGAGGATTGTGATTGTGGCCGAGACAGTAGACGCACGTGGCATGTTGGTCGGTATGTGACATTTTCTGCCTGCATGGGCACTGGCGGAATCTGGGCAAGGATTTATCCTTCATTGTGGTCGGGATTGAAGATCAACCTGAAGACGGAACTCGAATGAGTTTAAGTTTAGGAAGTGAATCCGAAAATTGGAGCGCCAGGGCCTACTCAACATGGGAGCAGTCAGGAGGGAACCTGCTTCTTCCAGCGGAAAGGAAGATCTGGCGTCATGGGTGAAGCCAAGATTTATACCACCTGGGTGGGTGGGAGGAGCCAGCTTGAAGACTTTCCAGCAAGATTTAAAGGGAAAGGACACTGCTATTAGTGTGGATAGAACATCATACCCACGTCCCTAGAAACATAGAATTTGACAGCAGATAAGGACAGCCTGGTCCACCCAGCCTGCCCATTTTTCCCCAAAGGTTGAAGGTGCGGATGACAGAGGCCAGTCAGAGGTGTGGGGACCGATTGTGCTGGCATCATGTTACCATGCTCTGGGTTTTCTGCTTTGTTTCTCCCCCAGCCCAAAGGATGCAACTGGTAAAGGCTCCATGGTGCACATATGTACAGAACTGCTTGGCTGTGCTCTAGAGCCTGGTTGTGTTATCCCTCCCTCAAGCTCCTCCTTCTGCACCTCCTCCTATGGTCACCCAGTTTAGTTTAGTTTAGTTTATTGGTCTAGGAATTAATACCTTTGAGCCAGGGCTCTTTTACAAAGGTTCCACGTCACATAGAACATCTAACAAACAATACACATTACAAGTAATACCAGAAGGAAAAGTTACATAATAAATATGCTATTAACAGTTTCAAGGCAGTAAAATTTAGAAGTTACATAATAAATATGCTTTAAACAGTTTCAAGGCAGTAAACAATTTAGGAAACAAAAAACTTCCAGGGAGAGGGAGATAAGTAGGAGCCAACAGGGAGGCGAGAAGGAGAGAAAGTGGTGGGCAGTAGAGCAAGTGAAAGGGGACAGAAGGGGGAGAAGAAGAGTGAGTTAGGAGGCAGACAGGAGTAGTAGTGGTACGTGCGGGTTCATTAAACAAGGAGGGTAGGCCATGGATGTGAGGATGGTCAAGAGGAGGAATAGCCTTTATCGAATGCAATCACAGTTGCTAGTGGCAGTGAGGTGGGCATAGAGCATGGTTTTGAAAGCTCCAAGAGAGGTTGAGGATAGAGTAGGTGGACTTAGAGCACTGAACCAGGTCGGGGCCCTGTACTCGAACGTTCTTTGTCCCTGTGCAGTCCGACATCTGGGAACCAGAAAAGGTTGGTGTTCAGATCTGGTGGTGGGACGCATGCCATGATTCAGACAGAGTCCCAAGATAGATTTTTTTGCCATTATGCAGGTGAGATATATAAGGCGATTTGATAGTTGGAACCAGCCTGTTTCATAGTAGAGCTCACACGTGTGTGTCAGTCTTTGTGCCCCAGTGAGGAGCCGGCAAGCCTTATTTAGATCAACTGAGATACGCCTTAGTGCCGTGGTGATAGCTAATCCATAGATAATAAGGCCATAGTCACCGATTGAGATTATGGAACTCTGTACAGCTATCCTCAGCGCAGCTTGGTTTAGGAATTGTCGGTTTCGAAATAGTATTCCTAGACGTTGGTTCGCTGTTTTCGCTGTGTTGTCAATGTGGGTTGCAAAGGTAAGCCCTTGGTCAAACGTGATGCCAAGGTATTTTAAAGTATTTACTTGGTCCAGTGTATTTCCAGCAGAGGTTTTTATGGTGAGTGGAGTATTTCTATTTTTGTTTTGGTGATTGGTAAAAAGCATGGCTTTTGTTTTATTGTGGTAAGCACAAGTTTACTATCCAGGAACCACTTTTCAACACTAGAGAAAGCAAGTTGTAGACTCTGGTGTAGGGAGTTTGGTTCTTTGTGAGAAGCAAGAATTACAGCATCATCAGCATATAAGATTATTCTTTCCGGGCAGAATTCTGGGAGGGAGTTGAGGAACAGGCTAAAGAGGAGCGGGCCTAGAATTGATCCCTGCGGTACACCAGAGGACTGGTTTGGAGTCAGAGAGTTCATCAGAGATTTTTACAGCCTGTGACCGATTTGACAGGTAACTTTTTACCCAAGCACTAGGACCTTCTGCCAGGCCTTGGCTGGTCAATAAGGAGATAAGTAGGCCATGATGGACTGTATCGAAAGCTTTTGTGAGGTCAATAAAGACCGCACCGGTTTGGTACCCTTTGTCCAGGGCTGAGTGGACTTCTCCAGAGAAGTCAAGTAAGGCTGTTGTAGTACTGTGTCCTTTCCTAGAGCCGTGCTGTTGATTACAAAGTAGATTGTACTTGTCCAGTTAGTCAGAGAGTTGGTCTGCCACAATGCGTTCAAGTACTTTGGAGAGGGGTGGGAGTATTGATATAGTTCGATAGTTACCTGTTGAGGCTTTGTCCCCCCCTTTGTGCACTGGCGTGACTATGGCAGACTTCCATTTGTTGGGAAATTGACTTTGGCAAAGGGAGAGGTTAAGAATTTTAGCAAGGGGGTGGACCACTTCGTCCAAGGTGAGAGACAGGATTTTTAGATCTAAGGTGTCACTACTTGTTCTGGATTTGGAGCAGGCCTTTTTTATGTATTTGTACGCTTCATGCACTTTGATTTTCTTGAAATAAAACCATGGTTTGTCACGAGGGGTGTTTTGCGATACTAGGTTAGGCACAGGTAAGTCCAAGAAGAAATCTGGGGGGAGGACCCCACTGAGGTCTATGAACGTCTCATTTAGAGCATCTGCAATAGTCTTTGGGTCAAGTGTGGTGGATCCATCCACTTTCATAATGGTGGGTGAGGATTTTGATTGCTTACCCATTATATTTCCGGATGTTGTCCCAGAAAGCTCTCCCATCACCCCAGGTGGATTCAAGGGCGTTTTTGAAATAGGCGCTCTTCATTTGCCTAATTTGTGTGGTGCATATGTTTCATGCCTGCTTGTATTTTAGGGTATCATGTGGTGAGCCTGTGTCCCTGGCTATGGCCCAGAGGTGGTCCCGAGCCTTGAGCTGGGCAAGTAGTTTGGCAGTAATCCAAGGATTTGATAGTGCTTTGATTTTACGCTTTTTTACTGGGGCGTAAAAGTCACATGCAGTATTGAAAGTTGTGATGAAGTATTCTAGTGCAGCATTTACATCAGTCATTTTTGAAAATTGGTGTTCAGTCATGTTGCAGGAGACAGGTCTTTAATTTGATAAGATTCCTTTGTGGCAATACTCTGCTTGAAATAACTTTGGGGGGCGGCTTGAGAAATTTATTAGACCAGGTACAAGACACTGGGGAGTGGTCACTGAGAGAGTCAGGGAGAACTTTAATGTTTTTTATCCGTCAGGTGATTAGTGAGAACCCAGTCAATAAGGGTGCTTGTTCCAGTTTTGTAATTTTTCCGGTAGGGAAGTTACCATCTGCGCTAGGTTGGCTGCTAGGATGTCATCTTTGCAGGCGCCAGTGTCGGCGGAGACAGTTTATATTGAAATCCCGAGGAGGAGGCTCATTTTCAGGGGGTTGCAAGCTTACAAATTCAAGCACTGACTTGAGACTGGAACGGTGGTCTTTTGGAGGGATACAGACTGCGGCCACTGTGAGTACTTTATTTTGTGCACCAAGGAGCAATTTGATAGGGAGAAGTTGCACCTGAGTATTTGTGGAGGTGAAGCTACCACATTGACTGGATAGGTTGTCCTTTATGTAGATAGCACAGCCCCCACCCTTCTTGCTTGCCCGGTCAAGTCTGAAAAGATTGTAGCCTTCAAGTGAGACAGCATGATCCGGGGTGCTGGGAGACAGCCAGGTTTCCACAATGGCTAGTATATCGGGATTTGTTTGCCCAACGCCGTGTCGCAGTTGACGGCACTACAGCAGAGAACACTGCCCATCCTTCTCAAGGAGATCCAAGGGGAGGAATACAAATTCAAATCCTCCTCTGGGTGGCTGTGGAGGTTTCAGGGCAGACATAGTATTCGCCGTGTCTGCTTTAGTGGAGAACAAAGGTCCTGTGATGATACGGCAGTTGTTGCATTCAAGGCAAAATCGAAGGACATTCTCACTGCTGGGGGGTACACTCCTGAAAAGGTGTACAACGCAGATGAAACTGGCTTATTCTGGAGGTGCCTCCCGGATGTTATCCTTGTTGATAAAAATAACAAAATGTCTCCAAAGGATTTAAAGTTTCAAAAGCAGAGCAACATTTCTGTTCTGCACAAATGCCACTGGGACTCACAAGGTGCAGCCATTGTGCATTGGTAAATTTGAACGACCACGTTGTTTTCACCATGTCATCCCTCCCAGTTAGCTACTGTCACAGCCGAAACGCCTGGGTGACAGTTGACATTTTTTGGATGTGGTTACTGAGACATTTGTTCCCCCTGTGAGAATTCATATAAAAAAAAAATAAAAAAGCTTCCATATAAGCACTTCTTCTCCTTGATCAGAGTCCTGCCCACCCCCAAGAATCAGAATTACGATCTCGTGATGGCCAAAATCAAAGCACTGTTCCTTCCAAAAAATACCACATCCCACATTCAGCCTTTAGATGGCGAGGTCATTGTTACATTTCAAGAAGCACTATCGCACGCATCTGTTGACTGATTTGGTAGCTGAAGGGACACGGTTTGCTGTTTTCCTAACTCATTGTACCCAATAGCTCCGTATTAAGTCCGAAGCATCCATTGATTCTCCTGATACAAAATGGCTTCCCAGGTAGAATGAGTTAAAAAACTTAATTTAAGGAAGATGATAAACCTTGCTGGTGAAGCCTTGGGGAATGTGACACAAGCAACCATAGCTTACAGCTGGGAGCTTACACTAGGTTCTGCTTTTGGACCAATTCATCCCTCCAGACAACGGGCAAGATGAGGATGACACAACTGAGATCACAGCATTAGCAACTGATCTCAACCTGACTAACTCAACAAACCCTTCAGAAGTTATTGATGAATGACTTACTATCGATGACACTCTGCAAACCAATGAGCTGCTGATAGACACCGACATTGTTAGTGTAATCAAACACATGGGGCACGAGAATGAAGAATCTAGCGAGGAGGAGTCTGATAGGGAGGTAATGATCCCTGCCTACAGTGAAGCTATCCGGGGGCTAGAAACGGGACTCAGCTGGCTACAGTCACAGGAGGTAGACCCAATCAAAGTTCTGTAACTTATGCATCTTGTTTCCTACACTAAGGACTTTGCTTCAAAAAATGCAAAACAGACAACAATTACAGCCTTAAACCAGGTGTCAGTAAGTAAGTGCTACGCTAAGTGCAATAGCTCACATGAACCAAATGTTTTTACTTAATGAATGAATGAATCAAATAAACGTAGATAAAGTGTGGATAAGCTCAATAAAGTAAAATTAAACTATTGTATTTAATAGTTTTTGTCAATATTTTGTGGGCAAGTAATTAGGCATATGTGATTCACTCGTTTTAGTTCCCTCGTTATAACGAACACGCCACGATAATGATTACGTCTCCTAACTTGTTCGTTATAGCAAGGGAGCACAGTAGTTTTCTTCCCTGCTTGCACTGTGGTGCATGTAATTTTAAAAGCTATGTTGACTTTGTGGTACATTCCCGTATTTGACTGTCAGAGCTCAGGATTGATCGAAAGGTTGAGTCACAGTGCACAGCTGGGCATTTGAGCACAGGCTAGCCATTCCCTCCCACCTCATGCCTATCACCTGCAGCCAGGGACACAGTGCATGGGTAAGATGTTTAGCCTCGGCTCTTGGTGACAGCAGGAGGAGGGGTGGGTAGGAGTGTGGCACGCTACTATTGCCGGGGTCAGGCTGGTCAATGCATTTCCTCCTAGCAGCTCTAGCTGAGGTCTGCACACTCCAAACCTACACAGCAAAGGATCTGAGCACAGGAATTGGAACCAACTGGTGACTGACAGCAGGGGGAGGAGATGGGTTGGTGAGTCAGTGTAGCGCAGCGCTGTCTGTATAGAATGCTGGGGCAGGGAGAGGGCACTGGGGAAGGGGGAAGAGACAGACTGCATCACTGAAGAGTCAAGAAGACCTTTAGACCTCAGAATGCCTACCTACAACATGCACAGCATGTAGTCTTAAGTCAGTGATACACGTGGTTCACAGATCTGGCAAAATCCATGTGCAAGTATAGGCGCATGCGTAGTTGGCAGCTGACTTTGGAGGACACATACAGATATCTAAGCACAGAGTAAGAGTAGTAACTAATCACATTCTAACCTGCAGAGAAAAAAACAAAAAAAAGTATTGATACTGGTTTTCAACGTATACTTTTTTGTAATCATTTTTGAAAGGTGCAGGAAGCCTGAGTCTGGTGAATGCAACTTTTTGCCACATGCACCACGGTGCAAATACTACAAAAAACTTTCTACCCCTGCGAGGAGTGTGCTGGGGGGAAGGGGGTATCATTCTCTTGCTCCCTGCCTGCTGCTCTTCAGCTGGCCTGAGGCTGTGGCACTAGTCCACTGGCCTCCCACTGCTAGTTCACCATTCCTGGTGCGCTATTTTCCTGTGGTGCACTGCCCTTTGTGGTATACTGTTCCTCTTATCTCCTGCTACTTGTGTTTTTGCTTCAGTGTGGCAGCTAGCCCTGCGTCTTGGCTCGGCTGCCTCTGGTCAGCCTCAGCTGGTGTTTTGAAATCCCCCCTCCCCCCACTCCTACTGTGTTTTGGGGAGCCTGGCTTCTTCTCTCGTCTGTTTGTGCTGTGACCTTATTGTAGCTAAGTTTTTGCTCTCAGTCACTGCCATAGCCATGCTTCGCTTTTGGTGTGTTTTGGGCTCAGTCCTTTCATGCCCTATGCAGATATGATTTCTACCCTGCTGAATCCTTTCTCTGGCAGTCCTCTCTCCTCACTCATGGCAGTCCTCTCCTCACTCACTTGCCCCTCAGGGGCTCAGTATGCTTTCATCTCTTGGCTCCAAATTGCACCATGCCTACCCAGCTGCCGCTATGGCCGTGCTCAGCTCTGGCATTCTTTCGCTCTGCTTCTACTAAACCATACCTTCCAGTCTTCCTAAGTGGCTGTCTAGTCCTCTTCTTGGAGCTCAACTTAACCTTCCCAATCTCTTACAGTATCTAATATTCCTACTTTACCTTTTACTTTCAGGAAAAAGCCTCAACAATCAACAACATCGGGCCTATGTCCCATCAGCAACTATCAGGTACAGGTTCCTGCACCAATCAGGTATACACCCCTTTCACACTGCCCATCAAGGATTCAGTACACTTTTGCCTTCTATGGCTTCCTACTGCAATTAAATAGGCCCCTCAAAGAATCAGCTTCTTGTATCTACAGAGCCTTGTCATCAAATTAGACTATAAGGGCTGCCAGACCTGAAGCAGCTGTTCCAAATTTTTCCTTGGGGTGTTTTCGTAGCTTCAACATTCCTTGGCACTACATCAGCATGCACTTCGGAGGGCAAACCTTAACCAGCTTCTGGGGGTGGAGGTCCTCAGGGCCATCATGCCCATAGCATCAAATTTCCATCCAAGTATCGCTTTTTTAAGAGGAAGGACTGTAAAAGTATAACTTAGTAGCTGGCCCAGTGGCATGGAGGGCCAAGGTGTCTAACGCCTTACCTCCTGTCATGCCAGCGACCCGTGTTTGGGAACCAGCGCAGGTTGACAGAGACTGGCGGGGTGGGAGAGGAGTAAGTGTCCTAAGGACAGCTCTCCTCTTCCAGGGAAGGGGTGGCAGCCGTATCAGCATTTAACTGCCACTAGGTGGAAGCCCAGTGGTGATGCAGGCAATGAGCCATAGGGCCGGGGCCACGGATCTGCAGAACATGTGTACCCCCACAGGCAAGTTTCCAACGTGAAGCTGCAGCAATGGGTTCAAGAGAAAATGGAAAAGGGATCCTGTGGCAGCATGAAGCCCTGTGCTCCTCCCCAGATCCACACCACCACCTGGATACCTAGACTCAAACTGGACATGTGTGTATGCGGAGGTGGGAGGATGACCCTCCGTTCTCCACCCTCCACAGGGGGAAATCCATGGGGGAACAAGCTTCAAGGTGGGTACCAGCTAATGGGGGGAGGGAGGAACAGAAGAGCTCGCTGGCAAGAGTAGAAAACTGTATTTAAAAAAAAAGTATAACTTAGTGCCCTTCCTTGATTAAATTTTCATTGTGTGCCTCCCCCCCAAACGGATTTACTTGGTATGGTATCCCTGAAAGGTCTACAGAGCAAAAGGAGACGCTCACTTATTCCCTAGCTCTGCAGCAATGTGTCACAGGTCCAGCTTCAGCGTTAAGCCTGGAGGGATGGTGGTCTACAGTCTTGTAGCCCCAGTGGTTTTCTCCAAAAGCATTTTTTCCTCTCCTCTGAGCTGAAGCTCTTAAAATTAGTTAACCTTGTGTAGTTTCATTCTGCTGAATGGGTTGGATCTTGGATGGTGGCTCCTCCTTCCTCACTAGCTTTTCAGAACTGTGGCCTTTCCTATTTTCTTAGCAGAAGACAATATTCTGACAAGGTACCTTCAGCTAAGGGTCTTGCCATCCTGCAGCACTTCTAGCGGTGCAGTCAGGCTGGGACAAATCAGGTACCCAGGTGGTCAACAACCACTAAAAAGGTTGGTCTGGCATTACTAGACTAGGTAAACAGCCAAATGGCTGCCTTCCCACAAAAATATTGATTTGGCTGCCAGATTTTAAAGTCAGTAGCCAAACTGACCACCAGTTCTACAAACAAATCTGTCCCACCCTGGGTGCAGCCCACCTGAAAAGGGTTTACGTGCCTCCAGTACCCCAAAATGGTGGTAGTTCCTCTGGAAACAGAGAGCATGAAAGGTCACCTTGACTCCTCAGATGCAATCACCGTGCTGACAGTACAGTTACCTACAGTACTCAGCAACCATATCCAGTTCAGTTACACAAGCACTATATTAAGTTGCACAGGTATTTGCCACAACAATTCAAGCAATAAACTGCAGTAGTTACTTCATACCTAGATGCCCACGGACCAGTGAATTGCAAGGCAATGCCTTGGGGGTTTGGTGGTGCAGCAGGTGATATAAGCCACACTCCCAACCGAGTCACTACTTAAGTGCACACAGACACTTGTTTCTTCGCTCCCATCATCCTCTTGTCCTCCCCCAGAGGCTCACCTCTCCCCTTCCGGACTTCTTCCCCAAGGTACCTTCAGCATAGGGATTTGCCATCCTGTGGCACCTTGGGGTGAAAACCTCCTCACACAGGTTCCTGTGCCTCTGGAATCCTGAAAGGATGGTAGTTCCTCTTGGAACAGACAACATGAAAGGCCACTTACATTTCTCAAATCCAAACACCATACAAATAGTACAGAGCTACCTATAGTACTTGGCAACCTTGTTCAGTTCAGTTGCACATACACCATACTACACTGCAGCAGCACTCACCACAACAATTCAAGTAACCACGTGCCGTAGTTACTCCATACCTAGGTGCCCTCTAAACCAGTGAAACAAAGTTTTGATACACTCTGAAGAATTATGTGCAACTGTAAACAAATTTTATTTTGCTATTTTTTTTTCTGCACCACAAAGAGAAACAGCAAACTGTTATTTAATAAAGCTGATTGGGTAATGCCCTAGGCTACTGTCTATTGGTCAGTCATACTATTACACGTCACACACACTCCTACACCCCGCTGGCTTCAGGATCTCTTCTCATGTCTTTTGCTGCAGACACAAAATAAGACCAACATAATGGGAATAGGGTCCTGCTGGACTTGAAAGCATGAAACATCTGGCCCCAGATCTTCAAATGGGATAGTAGTAAAGAGCCACAAACCTCACTAAAAGGGCAGTGGTTTGTATGGCTTTTACAGATGCAGATTTTTTTTTTTGCAGCCAATTTTGATAAAATGCTGCACTGGCAAAGGTTCTGCTCCTTCGCTCTGCCCCTTAAGGAACTCTGACGAGAAAATGTCTGAATACGCCACAAAAGCCCCACCAGAATTTTTATTTTATTTTATTTGCTCTACCAAGAAGAGGACTGGAATTTACAACCCATTTTTAGCCTCAGAATT
Organism: Neoceratodus forsteri; assembly: GCA_016271365.2. Taxonomy (NCBI): domain Eukaryota; kingdom Metazoa; phylum Chordata; order Ceratodontiformes; family Ceratodontidae; genus Neoceratodus; species Neoceratodus forsteri. Next base: position 362,034,925 of record CM057449.1, on the reverse strand, counting down.
TATACACTTATTTATTTATTTAAGGGAATCAGATACACCTTTGAGCCAGGGGCTCTTTTACAAAGGTCCACGTCAGGTTACTTGAAACATTACGACAGGCAGTGGTTTTGTGCAAAAGAGAAATAAACATTGCAGCTGGTGGGCTTTGTCAATTACCAAAACATCATTGTGCAAATCACTTCTATAACAATTTAAACAACATAGATTCGTATAGGTAGCCATCCGACAGAGGGAGGCGAGGCCAGAGGCTGGTGTAAAGAGGGAGAAAGAGAGGGAGTGAGGGGTGGGTCAGGGTCAGCGAGGAGGTGTGTGGAGGGAGTAAAGGAGGAGGGAAGAAGTAGGGAGGGAAGGGTGGGGTATGGGGGTGGGGATAACCATTTAGGTGTAGCAGTTGCAGGAGGCACAGGAGATGAGGTATTGGCTCAGGCTGAGCTTAAAGGCACCCAGGGTTGCTTTGCTGGTAACTTCTGCTGGCAGGATGCTAAACCTGGAAGAGGCTCTGAAAAAGAAGGATCGTTGGCGTTGGGTAGTCCTACAAAGGAGAACAGTGAAGGAGAGGTCGTTTGAATTCCTGGTTTGTCATGGGCCCTATATGGTCTCAGCAGTGCCTGTGATCCAGGGGGTAGTAGGTCCAATGTCTGCTTTTTCGCTAGGATGCAGGTTTGATATTTAATTCTGCCAGATAGTTGGAGCCAGTTCGCGTGTTCGTAGATCCTGCAGGTGTGTGTAAGGTGGTTTGCATATGTTTGGAGAGAACATGCCTTGTTTAGTGCTGTGGCGATGCGTCGGAGAGCTGTGTCAGTGGCAGACCCGTAGATCACAAGCCCATAGTCTATTATAGAAATTACTGAACTGTGAATGGCAGTGCTTAGGGCTTCATCCGTGAGGCAGTTCTTATGTCTATGGAGCAGGCCTATGCGGTATTCACAGATTTTGCTACGAGTTGATATATTCAGAATATCCAAGTATTGGGTCAAGAATCACCCCAAGATATTTAAATAGATTTATTTGTTCAAGGGTGGCCCTTTGCTGTTTGATATAGAGAGGTCTCTATTTTTATGTTTGCTGTGGGTACCATGGAACAGCATTGATTTGGTTTTGCTGTAGTTAAGAATAAACTTGTGGGATTTAAACCATGCCTCTACATCAGTGAAGTTTTCTTGTAGTAGCAACTGAAGAAAGGAGGGGTCAGAGTGGGAAGTGAAGATGACAGTATCGTCGGCATAGAGTAGGATTTTTTCTGAGCAAGATGAAGGGAGGCTGTTTAGGAAAATTCTGAAAAGGATAGGACCCAGGATAGATTCTTGTGGGATTCCTGATCGGACCAAGAGGGGTGTTGAGAGGGATTCGCCAATTTTTACCTGCTGTGTTCGGTCACTGAGGTAGCCTTGAAACCAAAGAGTTGTGTCTGGAGATAGACCTATTAGAGATAACTGTTGAAGCAGTAGTGAATGGTTGATGGTGTCAAACACCTTAGGTTGATGAAGGTAGCGCCAATGAGATCCCTTTGGTCCAGGGCATTGTGGATGTAGGAGGTAAGCTCTAGGAGTGCCGTGGTCATGCTGTGGCCCTTGCGAAGTCCATGTTGTTCTTGACATAGCAGGTTATACTTAGTAAGGTGTTCTATCAGTTGGTTGGCAGCTATTCTCTCCAGCGCTTTTGAGAGAGGGGACACTGCATTGTACATTTTCATACTTTATGTACTGGATTTACACTGCACCCATCTGAATTGCTCAGTATGCCTTACAGCACAGTACAGATAAAACAGACAAACAAAACAACCAAAATACTAATCTGTCCAGCATCACTGTACTCAAAAGACCTGCATGTTGTATGCAGACACAAGCATACCTCTCAACCTCTTGCCTCATGAATCAGGGACAAGGCTTAAAAAAAATCAGGGACAAAGACCTCAAATCAGGGACACATCTTAAAAACTGGTACTGTTCACTTAGAAAGCTGATAGAATAAAGGGATTTGTGATTAGGTGCATTTTCTGAAGAAGAACAAGTCTGCAGCTTTAATGTTTGACATTATTTTGTGCTTTTAATCCCCTGTTCTGTCACAAAACCACATTTTTTCGAGGGACAGAGGAGAATGCTGAGGCAAATCAGGATATCCCTGAAAACCAGGGACAGTTAAGAGGTATGGACACAAGCGTGGCAAGGCAAGACCATTTTATTATTATAGCACCCTGTCTCGGGGCACACATCACTTCACGATAAACAATCATTAAATACAGAGATGTCACAACACACAGTAACAGCAAGAAACAGAAACAATACAAATTGATTAAATAAATTAAGTGTGAAATAAACGTACGAAGCACAGTCGAGGCCAAAATATTGGCGCCCTTGCAGTTTTTCTAATAATGCATCATTCCTTCCAGAAAATTGTTGAAATTAAAAAAATATTTTGGTATCCACATATGTATTTCTTTGGTTTGCAGTGGAATAAAAAACAAAAAGCGGAAAAATTTACTAAGTCTTAGCTTATTCCACACAGAAATCCTTAAATGCCCCAGACAAAATTATTGGCACCTTGTAGAAGTAGTTAGAAATAATTAGATTTCAAGCAGGTGATTCTCCTTCACTTTGGAACTGAACTCACCTGTGGTGAGTTGCAGGTGCCTGCAATATAAAAATCACTCATTCAACCAGTTTGAATAGAGAAAAGGACTCGTTCCCCTGTTTTTTTTTATACTTCATTTTTATTAAGCACAGGTTAATAACAGTACATTATGACATATAGTCAATCATGGATATGCTCAATACAGTTGATATCAAGACATTTCAACTAGATACTAAAAATTCCATATTATTATTTTATTTTAAGCACTATATACCAACTTCAGGTGTAGCGGAAGAAATACAGGTTACTCACCTGTAACAGGAGTTCTAGGAATGGTATATGTTGTTCATCCACACTCATTGGCAGGTATCCTTGCCGCTTTAAATCTTGCCGGAAGGTCTTCAAGCTTGCTCCTCCCACCCACCCGGGTGGTATAACTCTCGGCTCCGCCCCATGACGCCAGATCTGGCCGGCTGGAGCTCAGGTCCTGCGCCGGGCCGGGAGGTTTGAGAACAGTAGGATGAACAACATATACCATTCCTAGAACTCCTGTTACAGGTGAGTAACCTGTATTTCTAGGGACATGGATATGTTGTTCATCCACACTCATTGGCAGACTCCTAGCAGTTCTCCGGGAGGAGGAGGCAAGACGACACCCCAATACTTACTTGGGAAAGAGAGACTGGAGAACTGAGGCCCCAAAACCAGCATCCCGCGTGACTCAAGGTCGATGTGGTGTAGGTAATGAAGGTGTTTGCTGACTTCCAGGTAGCAGCCCTGCAATTTCCTGGATAGGGACGTCCCTGGAAGCAGCCACCGTTGCAGCAGTATGGCGGGTAGAATGAGCTCTTTCCCTCTGGGAGGCTCCATGCCCGCCAACTTATAGCAGAGATCTATGCAGGAGGTTACCCACCTGCTTATACGTCCGCTTGGCTGCAGGTCTGCCAGATGCGGCTTCAGCGTAGGTGACAAACAGCTGGCGAATCTCTCCCGAATTTCAGCCGTGGCGCTCCTTATAATAAGCGAGCCTTCTAGGGTCCAGAGTATGGAGCCTATATTCGACCTCCGAGGTGTGATTGGGGTGAACACCGCAGAGTCAACACCTGGTTAAGGTGAAACTCGACACCACCTTCGGAAGGAATTTCGGTGGGGGCGAGGACAACCTTGTCCCTGTGGAAGACCAGGTAAGGAGACTCTATGGAAAGTGCCTGGAGCTCTCCCATCCTTCTGGCTGACGTGATAGCCACCAAGAAGGCGGTCTTCCCGACAGGTGAGAGAGAGCACACCTGCATAGAGTTCGAATGGCTTGCCCATGAGCTTTGCCAGTACCAGCAGTAGATCCCACAGGGTGGGGGTTCCCGCACTGGAGGGGAAATGTGATCAAGGCCTTTGAAAAAGCGCCAGACCACCTTCTCCTGCGCAATCGACTGCTTCCCGGCCCGCGCCCGGTAAGCAGAGATGGCTGCCAGGTGCACCCTTAGGGTCACAACCTAAGCTCCTTGACTAGAAAGGGACCATAAATAGTCCAAGATGCTTGCCAAGGAACAGGAGGAAGGGTCCAAGCTCTTGCTCTGACACCAAATGGAAAACCTTTTCCATTTGAAGGCATAGCATTTTCTGGTCGACTCTACGGGACGCCTCAACTACATTGAGGACCTCGTCGGAAAGACCCAAGGCCTGGAACTCTAGCGGCTCAGGAACCAGGCCATCAGGTGCCGGGATTGAAGGTCCGGATGGAACACCTTCCCCTGATTGGCTGAGAGCAGGTCCGGGCGAGCTGGAAGCTGCTCATGAGTCCTGGAGCTGAGACTGAGGAGATCTGGGTACCAGAACTGGCGAGGCCAGTCTGGGGCTATCAGAATCACCTGCGCCTTGTCCTCCTGCTTGAGAAGCACCTTGTGGATCAAGGGAATGGGGAAAGGCGTAAAGAGGCCCGGGTCCACTGCCTCGGAAGGCATCCCCTGCAGCGAGCCCTGCTGAGGGGGGGGCATGGAACAGACTCAGCTCTCTGCTCTCCTGGAGGCAAACAGGTCCACCTGAGGTGTGCCCCAATGGGAGAACAGATGCTGTACTACTCGGCAGGAGAGACCACTGTGGATGCAGCCCCTATCCGCTCAGGGCATCGGCCAGGGTGTTGGAGGCTCCTGCCACGTGAATGGCTAGGAGATCCGCCTCCAGGCTGCCATTTCAGCGACCAAATGCGGAGAGCTTCCTTGCATAGAAGCATGGAGCTGCCCGCCTCTGGCGGTTTAGATAGTACATGGTCGTGGTATTGTCCGCCTGACTCGGACCACTTGACCCCGGAGGAACGGAGCAGGCGGTGAGAGCTAGGCGGACCGCTGGAGCTCCAGCAGGTTGATGTGGCATCGGGACTCCTGCTGGGACCAGAGGCCATGAGCCGGTGTTCCCCCAGATGGGCACCCCAACCCATCAGAGTGGCATCGGTCGATAGAGAGACCGCCGGCTCGGGCGGACGAACGGGATGCCCTCCTGCAAATGATCTGGAACGGTCCACCACTGGAGAGCTGCCCACATCCTGCGTCACCGGCTATGCTGGTCCAAAGGATCGCAGCTGCAGGACCACTGGCTGGCCAGTCTCACTGAAGGGGACGATGTTCCGGAAGGGCCCTGTGACCACGCTGGTGCAGGCCGCCATGAGACCCAGGAGGCGCAGGAAGTCCCGGGAGGCGCAATGCCCAACCAGAAATGATCGGGCAAAGGAGGAAAGAACCTCGGCCCTGTCCGCTGGAGCCGCGCTGGCTCAAGAGAGTCGAGCTGCGCCCGATGAATAGAATCACCTGCTTCGCTCGAGTTCCGACTTGGCCTCGCTGATAAGGAGGCCCAGTTGAGAGCAGACCTGGAGGGCCAGATCTCTGACCACTCCGCCTCCTTCCTGGAGGGAGCTGCTATCAGCCAGTCGTCCAGGTAAGGGTACACCGACCTCGGCGCCGCAGAGGGAATGCTGTCACCACTGCCATGCATTTGGTGAAGACCCTGGGAGCTGGAGACAAGTCAAGGGCATGGCTTGAACTCAAGAGGGATCCTTCCGCTGAAGCGGGAATCTCTGGTGAGACGGATGGATAGGGACGGAAAAACGTGTCCTGCAAGTCCAGAGAGCAGAACCACACGCCGCGTTCCAAGGATGGTATTATCTGAGCCAGAGTGACCATCCTGAAGGTTCGAGACCTTAGGAACTTGTTTAGGTCGTGTAGGTCGAGAATGGGCGCCAGCCCCGTCCGGCTCGGAACCAGGAAGTACCTGGACACAAACCCTGGGTCTGAAGGAGGGTCCACCACCTCTTATCACCTCCTTCTGGAGGAGGAGGAGAGCGGCGTCGGCTCGACGAGCCGCCAGTGAGGCTGGGATCCCAGCCCCGAGGGGCGACGGCCTGAAGGGTGGTGCCTGCCCGATTCCAGAGGCAGACCTCTTCCCACCACCTCCAAGACCCACCTGTCCGTGGTAACAGCGGACCAGGCGGAACGGAAGTGCTGGAGCCGCCTCACGGGGGACCCAGGGGTAGGTGACGGAATGGGGCGACACCCCAGCCCGTCACTGGGCAGGCTTGGAGGAGGGACCGCCGAGGGACCTCCTGGGCCTTTTCCTCCTGCCTCCTGTTAGAGGAAGCCGCGGCTTGGGTTTGGGATGCCAAGGCCGAGCCTGCTGGCCCTGACGTTGCTGGGCAGGCCGGCGCCAAAGACAGAAGGACGAAAGGGCTTAGGCTGTGGTTTCTGCCTTGTCCTTCTGAGCGGAAGAGACCGAGTCCAAGGTAGCATTGGACTTCTCGATCCTCTGCAGGTGACCTTCCACCCCAGGGCCGAAGAGGTCAGTCCCCAAAAAGGGAACATCCGCCAACTTGTGCTGGGTATCTGAAGTAAAGGTGGATATCCTCAGCCAAGCCCGCCGACGCATAGCCACTGCGGCCGCCACCGATCTGGCACATGAGTCCCCTATATCCAAAGCAGTCTGGAGCTGCTGTTTGGCCACTGCTCTGCCCTGGTCCCGCACCTGCTTAACCGTAGTCTGCAGATCGGGGAAGATGAGGATGACCTCATCCAGGGAGCCCAACAGGGCATGAGAAAAATGTGCCATGAGGATGGGTCGAACTGGCCTGACAAGGCCGAGAGAGGACGAGCGAGACTTTTCGCCTGACATAGTCCAATTCTTGGACTCCTTGTCAGGTTTGTCCACATCCCTGGCGTTGCTGTCGGGCCGAAAACGCTGTCGTAACCAACCCTCAGCAGAGGGTGTTCCAAAACCGACAAGGAACCGGGGACCGCATACTTCCTGGCCATCCTGGCCGAAGGCGCAGGGCAGGAAGCAGGGCGCTGCCAAAGCTCCAGTGCCGGACCCACTATGGCCTCGGCCACCGGAAAGGCCTCCGTCGGAGAATCCCCTCGGTCCAGAATCTCCGTGAGGGGATACCTGCCTGTTTGGAACGGGTTCGAGCTCCATCCCGTGGACTCGAGATGAGCCGAAGCAGTCCTAGGAAGGACGACGGGCTATCGTCCATTGACTGACCTCTGAAGACTCCAAGTCCAGTCGCTTGAGAAAAGGAGAATCATCTTCGACTCGGAAGAGTCCTCGAAGAGCTGCCTCCGGCCTGAGCCATCCTTCACCTGCCGAGGTCGGTCGGGAGTGAGGGTAACTGACAGCCGATGGGTAGACCCTTAGCCGACTCGAGAATCCTTGGTCGGAGCCCCAATTGGTGGCTGTGGAGGCGGAGGTTCCACCGGAATCGGTGGAGCAGTGGTTTTGGCCAACAACCGGCCTGGGTATAGCTCCTCGGATAAGTCGAGGGTTGTGTCGCGCCCGGTGACAGCCACTTAATGGCCGGGAAGGCGACGGGGCCGGCTTACCCGCCAGGAGGAGCTGTTGCAACATAAGGTCCTCGCATCACGATAATTTACGCCAAGCTTCCCTCGTCCGAGGAGGAGGACGAGCGGGCGATAGCCGCTACCGCGGTGCCGAGACCGAGACCGCCTATGACGGTGGGATCGGCTGGACCGCCGAAGAGGTCCGAGACCGAGACGAGAGTCCCGGAATTTCCGAGGTCGGTGCGGAGGTGTCGGCCGAACCGGCACTCCTTCGCTCGATGGTCCATCCGAGGGCTCGAACCGAGGCACAGGCGAGCCCACGGGATCCTCAACTCTCCGGGAACCGGGAGAGGGAATTCGCGCTAAGGCGACAGTTCGTCCAACGGGTCGGAAAATCCGACTTCATCGGGTGGGAGTCTCGGTCAACTGACCTGATCGGGACACCGTGAGGCCAGTGGTCAAGCCGGAACCGACTGAAGCCGACGGCCCACTTCACCCGGGAGAGGGACCTTCCCGCCTCCCAAGAGGCGTCCGATGGAGGGACTTACCCTGTCCCTCTTTTGGACCAAGAATAAGGTCCCGCAGGCGTAGGCCCTTCTCCTTTAGTGGAGAGGGACAGACAAAGCTCCTTAAAAGAAGCCGTAAGAAGAGCCCAGAGAGAGCGGGATAAATGCCGCGGTCGAGGAAGATACGGCCCCGGCCGCTCCTCTCGAGGGCGATCATTCGCCGAGCTGATCCGGCCGAGCCCGCCGACCGAGACACCGCCAACCGGGCCTCCTTGGACTTCACCGAGGGAACGCCTCGGGACGGCCCAGTTGCAATCGGGCAGCACGGTCTCGAGGACGTAGGTCGAGAAAGATGAGCACAGGTTCGCAAGCCTGGGTGTCGCTCAAGGCCTAAGCAGTAGACACACGGAGTGTGGATCCGTCCCGAGACATCTTCTGTTCGCATGGGTATCTCCGAACTGGAGTCGATTTGTCCATCGCAGTCACAGGGATAGAAGACTGAAGTCTTTTTCAAAATTTATTTTAAATCCAGAAACGGAGAAATAGGAACCAGTCTCAAACGCAGAGCGTTAAGGAGGGAACCTGAGCCCAAGCGGTAAGGAAGATCATGGCCATATGGGGAGCGAGAGTTATACCACCCAGGTGGGTGGGAGGAGCAAGCTTGAAGACCTTCCGCAAGATTTAAAGCGCAAGGATACCTGCCAATGAGTGTGGATGAACACATATCCATGTCCCTAGAACCTGTCACTTTATAAGGATTATATTGTACATAACTCCACTACTACCTAGTGGAAAATTGCTCCAGGATTTGATTAAAGAAAACAACAAATGGCATATAGTGCGGATATTTAGGTGAAAAAAAAAAAAAAAAGAGATTAAAGATCTTTTAAAGAAACCATTCTAACAATTTAAAAAGAGAAAATAAAAAGTTTAGTAGGTCAGCATATTCTTCATTTGGATTTTGTTTCAAGAAGGCATCATACATATATTTCTTCCCTTATATCCGGGACAATAAGGTGTGAGCCCCATGCATTAGAGGGTTTTCTATATAGATTGGGATCTAATCCTCTGCAGTTCTTCCCCATATGCAAGGTGCGGACTGGTTCAAAACTCTTAACCCAGGTACCAGGGTGTATCTCCCCAATACTCTCAGGTTGCCCCTGTCAGAACATCCTGGGAATACACAACCCACCTGGTCCATCTGTTCACATAGACTACTGACTTATTCTGTAAATTATGGGAGATATTCTCAAATGTTCTGATTTGGTCTACAATGCTTCTCCATTCAAAGATGGAGGGGGGTTCCTCTTGTAGCCATCTCCTGGTAATGGCCTTATAGGCCGCTACCAGTAGTATAGACCACGTATATTTCATATCTTTTTGTTTAAGAGACTCGGGGATGCCCAGGACCAAATTCTGAGATGTTAAAGGTACATCAAGACATAAGATTTTAGAAATGTGCTGAGTGACAGATGACCAGAAGGGTTGAAGCTTGAGCAACCATAAAATATATGGCTGCGGTAGCCACCCCTGTCTCACATGCCTCCAACAATCTGAGGGAAGGCTAGGGTTCTTTTGGCCTGTAGGTGAGGAGTTAAAAAAAAACCTTGTACGAACTTTCCAGGCGTATTCACACCAATTCGGGGATGAAGTGGTGGACCACGTCATCTGCCAGATCTTAGCCCATTGTGGTTGTAGTAACGGGAGGTGAAGATCCTGCTCCCATTTGACCTTGAGAGGCTCCAGCATGAGTTCCTGCAAGGACACCAGATATTTATATATATAGGATATTGCATGGTCACCCCCCTTAGCACTGAAGATTTGAATATATGGGGATGTATCTTCCAATATCTGGGAACGGGACTGAGTACGCCTATACTGGGAGTTTACAAAAATCTTTAATTTGAAAGTAACGTAATCTTTCTCCCTCACTCCATCTAAATTTGGTCTTAGCTTCCTCAAAAGACATTATGGCATTTGCTAATGAGCTGCCAGGGGGCAAAAAGTCCCCTATTTGCTTGGACCGTATACCATGTTGAGTCCTTAGCAGGTGGAAATTCTGGATTAGTGATAAACCACTTATATTTCCATATGTGCTCCTTAATGTTCCTCCAGGGGTTTCCCCTCCTCCACCCCGGATGTCTCCCTGTGTACCTTGTAAGGTCTGTTTAATAAAGTACTTCAAAATATTATGTGAGGCAAAGGGATGAACCTCTAGTTAAGTCAATTTGTTTCCAATGAGCATCACAATACTTATTGCCCCACATCAGTGTGCATCTCATTTGCGCAGAGTTCCAGTATGTGGAAAAATTAGGGAATGCAATGCCACCCTGCGACTTAGGAAGGTGTAATGCCTGGAGTTTAAATCGTGGTTTTCTACCTTGCCATATAAACGCCGAAGACATTTGTTGCCAGGCCTTAAGATCTCGTATAGGAATAACACATGGTATTGATTGGAAAAGGTATAGCAAATGTAGCAGAAGATTTAACTTTATTGCCTGAGACCTAGCATAGAATGACAGTGGAATTATGTTCCACCTTTTAATATCTTTTTTAATATTATTTATCAATGGAGTGTAATTGTTTTTATATAATTGGCTAAGATCTACTGGTATTTGGGTTCCTAAATATTTTATTGAGGGGAGATCCCATTTAAATGGGAATTGCCAATGTATAGCGTGGAACTGGGTAGTTAAATGGGAGTACTTCAGTTTTGGTTGTGTTCAGGGAGTGGTCTGATAAAACAGAGAACCCTTCAAGCTTGTGAAAAAGGGCAGGAAGGGTCTTGGTTGGATTTGTAGCTATACCAGTACATCGTCGGCAAAAAGAGCCAGCTTGTGTTCTTTATCCCCAAATTGATACTCTTCCACGCCATTCGCCAACCTGATATATTGGCCAGAGGTTCTATATACAGGGCTAATAACAGGGAGAGATTGGGCAACCTGTCTGGTCCTCTATAGGAAAGTGAATATGACCATTTGACCGTATATACGCTTGGGGTTCAATAGAATTTGAAAATAAGGTTGATGAATTTCTGGGAAAGTCAAAAGCAGCAAGGACCCCTCTTAGAAATTGCCATTACACTCTGTCAAATGCTTTTTCAGCATCTAAACTTATAAGGCTCACCGGAATTTTATAATTTTGTACATGTTCAATCAGGTAAATGGTTCGCCGAATGTTGTCCGAGGCCTGGCGGCCTGGGATAAACCCGCACTGGTCCTGTTGGATTAAGGTAGGAATCATTTGCTTTAATCTCTGCGATAACACAGAGGTAAATATTTTATAATCTGTGTTTAACACCGAGATAGGGTGATAGGAGCTTGGAAGGGCAGGGTCCTTACCTGCCTTTGGGATGACAGATATAATTGCCTAGTCCCAGGATGGGGGAATTTTCCCTTCAAGGCTTTGGATATTGGTATACAGTCTGGAGAGTAGGGGAATAACTGCCCCTTTAAGAGATTTATAAAATTCACCAGGGAGGCCATCCGTCCCCGGGCACTTTAGTGTTTTCAGTCTCCCTATCTCTGCTTCTATTTCCCTGGTTGTTATGAGGGTGACCAGGCCTTGACCCAGATGTTTAGGCAGTTTTGGCAGCTGGAGGGTTGCCAAAAGGTATTTATTTGTTCCTCTTTCACCTGGGTCGGGGGCGATATAACTGTGTGTAATAGTGGACGAAGGTGTTTGATATTTTCTCCACTGTATGACAGGGCGGATGTTGGGGGGACGGCCTTAAAGTTGATATTAGTGCTTTGGCCCTGTGTTGTCTGAGACGTCCAGCCAACAATTTCAAGGAGCGAGGGCCTCCATCATAATATTTCTGCTTTAGAAACAATAACTTCTGCTCAATTTTATAATCTAGTATAGCATTCAGTTCTTGTTTAAGGTTTTTAATTTCTTTTGAAGTTTTGGAGTTGGTCTGGGATATCTGTTGAAGCTCTAGTTTTTGTATCTGGGCCGTCAAGGCACTTTGTTTTTGTTCCCTCTCTCGTTTGTTTCGAGCTGATAATTCAATAAATTTGCCCTTGCAGATCGCCTTGATGGTGTCCCATAAAACTGAAATATCGATCTCAGGGCAGTCATTTTCATTACAGCTTGTTTGATAATCTCTTCCATAGTATGAATGTTGTCCTTACTGTGAAGCAGGGAGAGGTTGAGCCTCCACATAGTACTTTTCCTACAATTATCTGAGTCTAGTCTAAGAAAAACTGGGGCATGATCTGACAAGATAAAAATCACCCGTCCATGTCCTACCCGCCAACCCTAGATGCTCTGGAGATTAACATATAGTCGATTGTGGTATAGCTAGAGTGGACCCTGTGAGAAAAAGGTGGCATGTTTAGCTGATCCATTTAAATATTTCCATGTATCCACAAATCCCAGTTCACCAAGCAATTTTATTAATTCTCTTGTTTTTTTCCCGCTGACCTTCCCCACTCCCAGCCGCTGAAAGATCTAAGTTAAAGTCCCCCACAAACGTTGTACCTTCGCCCATTGAGACATGAGGAGGAAGAGAGCTCAGTAGGTTATGAACTCCGTGGCTGGAGGAAAGTATACTGAGGCAAAGGTGGCAAGTTTCCCATTTAGTTTCCCCTTGATCATTACGTATCGCCCTTCCTTGTCACACAATTGGTCTTGACATTCGAATGGCACCCTGGAAGGTATTAATATAGCTGTTCCTCTCCTACGCCCCCCCCTTAAAAGAAGAAGAATAAACCTGTGAAAAGCCCAGACGTCTAAACTTCTCATGTTCATCATGTGACAAATGGGTTTCCTGAAGTAGAGAGATATCGGTTCCAGAGCGCTTCAGGTAAGATAATACTTTGGAGCGCTTAATCGGCCCAGATAGGCCATGAACAATATATGAGCATATAGTATAACCCATTGTGGCTGAAAGACAAAGGCTCAGTCCCTTTAACACAAACCCCTCTCCCGGTACAAGGTACCTCATTAGTATCATTTCTGCTGACCCAAAGAAAAATTATAACGGCAACAACATAATACGCTTTAATTGATCTAAACGACAAACCAAAACTATTGTGCAAACAGTGCACTAACATAGTCATTTTTAACTGGCTTCCAAGGTAGGAGGTCAAACAAGTGTGGTGACCTCTTTTCCCACCTATCTGATGGTATTGGTGGGGGAGTGCCTCAAAATCCCTCAAACAAGAGGGGAACTCCTCCTGGGCCCTTGTTTTGTAGGGCTCCTGAATTATGGTATTCGCCATATATATGGCCATCTTGGCTGTACTGCCCTGCCCGTGGTTGATGTGAAGGTATAAGATTTCCTTCCACATATGCCCGCTAAATCCCCAATCCCTTCTCCTCACCTCTCACCCTCCCCAGTCCCCTTCCCTCATCCCCCCCCTTAGGGGAGAGGGAGGGGGGAGTTGTGCCTCCTTAAATTCCCCTCTTCCGGGAGTACCTTTACAGTGGTGTTTACAAAGATCTCACCCACATGAAGCACATCATAGGGGTTTTCAACATACAAGGTGATTAGAAATAAAAGGTATGATTTTTGTGCTTCCATAAACTATTGGGGGTCTTTAAATGAGATTATCAATCCAGATTACAAAGGCACGCCCTGTTCAGTGGAGTATAAACTGGCCACGCACCAGTGCCCAACCCCCTGCCCCCACAAAATAAACACTTCAGGGATATTTATCATGTCCATAGTTCATTCATGCTGTTTATAGGAGAGACTCCCTGCAACCCGACTGGGTTTCACGTATTCCGGCACTGAATTCCCTTGATCGAAAGAAAACATGAACATGAGAGTCACTAGACCAGAGTCTTGTAGTATTGCAACATAACATACTTCTTGATCAATTTCTATGTACTTTAAAAAAGGAGTAGTATGAACACAGGTGGGGCCATCACACTATCTCCAGTCAAAATCATGTGCCCAACAGCAGGTGAATAGAAACGAGGGGAGGGCCAGGAACATTCGGGTAGTGTCCAAGACCTGAGCCTGGAACAAAAGGCATTAGCAAACTCCACCGAGACATCAAGAGTCTGGGCATTGGAAGTGTCTCACTTGAGGGTATTTGCAGCAAACAACAAGTCAATACTTCTCGCTTAACAGTCCAAGCATCAAAAGGAAACAGTATTTAGAGTATTTTCTCACCCATCTGCAGACTCAAGATCTCTTTCTGAGATTCCTGGCAGTTTCTTCATTAGTTCTTTAAACTCATGTAGAACTGGTGATATGATATTACCACTCACAGCCCTATTTTTCCTCAGGGGAACGATGTGCCATTCCTCTGTAGGCTCCTTTCTCTTGGGCTTGGTAACCTTTGTGAGTGCTGGAACCGCGAACCCCCGCTTTTGCAACGCTTCACCGGTTTTCTGTGGAGAATCGTATAATTCAGCTCCTTCCTTCCAAAAACTCTCAATTTCGCCGGATAAGGTGTTTGAATCTGCAGTTGTTTATTTCTAAGAAGTTTGATGATTGGTATATATTCCATACGTTGCTTCTGTATAATAGGTGGGTAATCTTGGTTGAAAAATAAACGTGAATCAACATATTTGACCTCCTTCTTCACCCATGCTCAGCGGAGGATATCTTCCTTGTGCGATAGCTTCGAATTTAATGATTATTGATCTGGGTCTGGTAGTCGGGTCTTTGGCTTGGCAGTAGGCTCATGGGCACGCTTCAATTTTCAACTTGTAGTCATGTGGTAGTTCGAGTACATCTTTCAACAAGTCAGTCAGGAACTCAACCATGTCCCTTCCTCTGCGCCTTCCTTCAAACCATATAGACATAAGTTATCTCGCCTGGATCGGCTTTCCAAATCTACACATTTTTGTTCTGTATATATAGCATGGTTACAAAGGGCAAAACCTGTGCGGCCTAAAGATTGCAGGCCATCCTCCGCGTTGGAAATTTGGTCCTCAGCTTCCTGGACCCGACCCTCCACCATCGAGAGCTTCTGATTAAGCTGTTTAAATTCCGTCTTATTTTCCGCTTGCATTTCTTTCAACTCTTTCATTAGAGCTTCATAGCGGTTTCTGTACAGATGCTCCGCTTCATCGTCAGTCTCATAGCTTTTGGTGGCCATGACGGCCCTAGGTTGGGTGGAGGTGCATGTAGGGGAACTTGCTCTCGAATCTTCACCGTCCCTTTCAAATCTGGACTGCTGCATTTTAGATCTCACTCCTCGATCTCTTTGTGAACGTCCTCCCGACATTTTTAGGAACTTTTGAATTTCTTATTCTGGATTTTTGGAGGTTGTTCAGACAGGCGAGGCAGAGCGCCGAAAGTTTAGCTACTGCTCAGTGCCGTGGCAGAACCAGAAGTCCTCATTCTCCTGTTTTGTGTCACTGTGTGTACCGCAATGAGCATAGAGAAAAGAAAGAAAGCCAGAGAATTGTCTGAAGAGGTCAGACAGAAGATTGTAGCCAAGCATGGACAATCTCAAGGCCACAAATCAATCTCCAGAGACCTTGATGTTCCTGTTTCCACCGTATGTAATGTTATCAGGAAGTTTAAGGCCCATGGCACTGTAGCCAACCTCCCTGGACATGGCTGCAAGAGAAAACTTAATCGAAGATTGCAGCGCAGGATTGTTCAAATGGTGGAGAAAGCACCTCGATCAACTGCCAAACAGATTCAAGCTGACCTTCAGACACAAGGTACAACAGTTTCAACTCACACCATCCATTGCCAACTCAATGAAAGGGGGTTATATGGTAGGAGGCCCAGGAGGACCCCACTGCTGAGAGAGAGACATAAGAAAGCCTGACTGGAGTTTGCCAAAACACACCCGAACAAGCCAAAATCCTTCTGGGAGAATGTCCTGTGGACAGATGAGACCAAATTAGAGCTTTTTGGTAAAGCACATCATCTCTATGTTTACAGAAAACAAAACGAAGCCTTCAAATAAAAGAACACCTTCCCTACAGTCAAACATGGAGGAGGTTCAGTGATGTTTTGGGGTTGCTGTGCTACCTCTGGCACTGGGTGCCTTGAACAAGTGCATGGCATCATGAAATCTGGAGATTACCAGGCCATTTTGGAGCACAATGTTGAACCCAGTGTCAGAAAGCTGGTCTCCACAAAGGTCATGGGTCTTCCAGCAGGACAATGACCCCAAACACACTTCAAAAAGCACCCAGGAATGGTTCAAGACAAGACGCTGTACTGTTCTGAAGTGGCCAGCAATGAGTCCAGATCTAAATCCCATTGAAAACCTGTGGAGAGATCTGAAAACAGCAGTTGGGAGAAGGCACCCTTCAAATCTGGAGAACTGGAGCAGTTTGCACAAGAAGAGGGGCCAAACTGCCAGTAGAGAGGTGCAGGAAGCTCATCCATGGCTATAGGAAGTGGTTGATTGCAGTTATTTTGACCAAAGGCTGTGCTACCAAATATTAAGTCTAGGGTGTCAATAATTTTGTCAATGCCATTTCTTTTCATTTTCTGACTTAAAAGGATATATTAAATTCTGAATCAAAAACAAAGGTTCTGTAATATTAACAGAGAAATAAAGAATTGTGGAGACCAAATAACTGTTGTTAATTTCAACATATGTTTAGAGGAAATTGTGAGTTATTTGAAAAAAAGTGCAAGGGCGCCAATATTTTTGGCCACGACTGTAAGTAATACTTCAGCCCCTTCTTAAACTCCTCCACTTAGGAGAATTTCTAAGCTGGGATGATAAGGAGTTCTAGAAATTTGAGGCCACATTACAGAAAGCTTTATCTTCTGACTGCTTTATACAAGATCATTGGGCCTGGATGTGTTAACCAGGAAACTGATCCTAATGCAATGTTTTCTCCCTGCTAAAGAGTACACTGATGTGGTCTACATAATGGCACGTCAAATAATACTGAATAAGCTGTCATCTACAACCAAGTATGCTGGTTTACACTGGATGTGCGTCATACAACACATCAGTGTGACCTCTATGAGTCACTTGGCATCCTAGCTCTCGAGGACAGAAGTTGTACTGCCAGTATCTACATAAATGTACTCAGGGCACATCCACAACTATCTGTGTAGACTGCAAAAAAAAAAAAGATCTCTAATTACACATTAAGGTCACGGGCAAGGGAGGTCCTCCATGTACCAAAAACAAAGTGAAATGACAGGTGAAAGGCATTTAGCAGTGCATCACACATAGGCTGGAAATGTATGGCAGACCATGTGAAGTGTGGGCAGCCTTGCCCAGTTCAAGTTAGAGAGAGAGTTTTTATTTATATGGAGCCCTTTCAGGGCTCAAAGCGCTTTAAAATATAACATACAATATGAATTATTACAAAATAACTCATAGCCACAGTAAAACTATTACATCAACACCTCTGTATAACAGCATTGAGTCATACCACGCAATTGCCACAATGCATGAAAGGTGATCCACTATTTTAGTGAGTAGCTGTCACCAGTTGTTACGTACTATTATCTAACATTACATGCTTCCTATCTTGCCTACTTCCCAATGTTTTCTGTTACCATGACAGTTTCCTTCCCTTAAATGCTGTGTGTCTGTATATGTAAGATGTAACTGCTGTCCTCTGTAAATAATCTATACATTTCCTCAGATCAATGGCACCCTAAAGTACAGTTACATAAGAACTTACCGTAACAGGAGATCTTCGAGAGAAGCTCCTGCAGCACGTACCATTAGAACTAAGGCCACCAGGTGTTAAGACCCCACGGAAAAATCTTCTAACCAGCAGCCTGTGGCGGGGGACTGCCCCCGAAGTTGGCTCCGCCCCGATGTCAGATGTGGTATAAAGGGGGTGGTCCCCAAGCGCCATCTCAGTTCTCCCGCCGAAGACCTGGCTGAGGAAACAGATGGAGAACAGAGGAGGGTCTCCCGTCCCCAAAGACAAGATGTCAAATTTGTCCCTGAGGGCAGGTGGGTGGAAAGACCTGCTGCAAGAGCTCCTCTTGAAGATTTACTGTTACGGTAAATTCACGTAACTGTACTATCTCACTTTGAGGGTAGAGCTCTGCAGCAGGTAATACCATTAGATTGAGTCCCAAGCAATGCCCAAGAAGAGACCCAGGTCAGAAGGGTGGAGAACAAAAGGCTGTAGGAGATTAGGAGAGAAGTCCCTGAAGGACTGCTAGGCCGAACCTGCTCTCTCTCCTGGAAGCAATGTCCAGACTATAGTGCCTCACAAAAGTGTGCACTGAACTCCAAGTAGCGGCCGCACAGAGGTCCGCTGATGAAACATTTCAAGGAAGAAAGGATGTCGCTATCGCTTCGTGGAGTGACCTCAAACGTCCTGGTAGGGTTTGTTGTGGTGCTGGTAGCAGAAAGTGATAACAATGCACAAGCCACTTGGTTAGGGTTTGTTTTGTGACTGGTGCCCCAAGTTTCCTGTGGGCAAAAGAGACAAACAACTGGTCTGTCTTTCTGGTGGAACTGGTCCTGGCCAAATAGTAACGCAAAAATTCTATGTACACCCAGAGTATGTAACAATGCCTCCCCCTTGTTCGAGTACTCTGGGTAATAAACTGGTAGTTGGATGTCCTGGTTCTACGTGAACTCAGACACTACCTTTGGTAGGAACTTAGGGTTTGTGCGAGGGGCTAAGACAAAGCTCTTCACACATCACAGCCTGCAGCTCAGAAATCCTCTGGGCTGAGGTAATGGCAACTAAAAATAATGGCATCCAAGAGAGAAGACGAAACTCACAACTTGCAGCTGGTTCAAAGGGTGGCAAGGTGAGCTTTTCTAAAACAAACAGGAGATTCTAAGGCAGCACTGTGTCTCTCCTGGGGGCTTAATATGCAAGATGCAAGGTCTTGCAGATGTCCAGCTGTGCCAGAGTCTTCCCATTCATTGGTGCACGGTAAGTTGACAGAGCACAGAGATGCACCTTAATGAATGAGTAGCTGAGACTCACATCCGAAAGGTGAAGAAGATACTCCAGCACAGATTTCACCAGACAACCGAGGGGATCCAGAGAACGGGGAATTGGCCACAAGCAGAAGTGTTTCCATTTCATGGCATATGTTGCCCTGGTAGAAGGTTTTCTCGCTGCCATGAGCACTTCTGCCACTCTGTGGGATACTCCAAACCTATCCCTAGCTAAGTCCGCAGCAGCCAAGCATGCAGATGCAGGGACCAGATGGACCAACGTCCCTTGCTCCTGGGAGAGCAAGTGAGTGGAGCAGGGCAACGGAACTTGTGGTTCCGATGTCAGCTGTTGCAACAGCGGGAACCAAATCTGTCGAGGCCTGAAGGGTGCTACCAGTATCATCCTGGCTTCTTCTGTCTGCCACTTGAGTAGGACCCTTTGAAGAAGAGGGAAGGCATACAGAAACTTCCCTGTCCAAGAGAGGGGCAGTGCATCTCGCCAAAAAAACACCAGGCCCTGGATCTAGCGAGTAGAAACTGGGCAGTTTGGCATTGTGTGGGGACGCAAAGAGGTCCAGTTCTGGTTGACCGCACCTTTCGAAGAGATCGTCTATGACTTCCTGCTGTAGTTCTCACTCATGGTTCTGAGACCAAGAGCGACTTAGGCTGTCTGCGAGAATGTTGTGAGACCCTGGAACATGGACTGACGTAATGTCTATGTTGTGATCCACTGCCCAAGACCATACTCTTATCGCCTCTCTGTGTAGGGGATATAAATGTGTACCCCCTTGCTTGTTGAGATGGAAGATTACTGGATATTGTCTGACTGGACCAGCAGGGGTCCAGGATGGAGCATCCCTTGGAAGGCTTGAAGGCGCATCTCTCATCTCTAAAATGTTTATATGGAGTGTTTGTTCCATTGAGTTCCAGGAACCCCTCGCCTGATGAGAAGCAAGATGTGCTCCCAATCCCAGTCCTGATGCATCGGTAGTAAGAGTCTGTTGTAGGCTGGGCCACTGGAAGGGAACCCTGTGCTCAAGTGGGCTGGGGTGAGCCATCAGGTCATGGATTGTCAGACCGCACTGAAGATCCAAATGGGCTCCTCCAGCTCATCTGTACCTTGATCTCATTGAACTCTGAGGTGCCACTGCAGGATCCTCAGGCTCTGATGTGAGTGGAACCAAGACTATGGCTGCGGCCATGTGGCCTAGCAGTTGTAGAACTACTCTAACTAGAACCAAGTCTGAGTCTTGTGCCCTGCTCGCGACTTCTCTTAGCCTTGATGCCCTGTCTCATGGGCAGAAAGGTTCCTGGACAGTGTCCAGGACTGCTCCTATGTATTTCAGCCTTTGAGCTGGCCATGGTTGTGACTTGGGCAGGTTTAGGGTAATGCCCAGAGTCTGGAATAGACTGAATGTCTCCTCCAGGGTTCTGTTCAACTGGTCTTCTGTTGGAGTGGTAAGAAGCCAATCGTCCTGGTAAGGGTAAACAAAGTGACCCCCTCTCCTGAGGGCCGCCACTACTACTGCTAGGCATTTGGTAAAAACCCTTGGTGCCGAGGACAGGCCGAATGGCAGTGCCCAGAACTGGTAGTGTCCTCCTTGAAAGGTAAAGCGGAGGTACTTCCTGTGGGACAGCAGGATCTTGATGTGCATATAGTCATCCTGCATGTCTAGAGCGCAAAGCCAGTCTCCTTGGTGGAGCATTGGTAACAGGCACGCCAAGGTCACCATTATGAACCGTTTGTATTCAACAGAAGTGTTCAGATGACCCAGGTCCAGAATGGGACGGAGGTCTCCTGTCTTTTTTGGGACAAGGAAGAAATGGGAATAGAATTCCTTGTCCACTGAGCAAAAAGAACCTCCTGTATGGCTCTTTTGTCTAGTAATTCCTGTATTTCTGCCCTCAGGAGACGCGCATGGGAGGGTGAGCAGTTGAGGGGACTGGTGGGTTGTCCGGTGGAATCTGGGTGAATTCTAGGGAGTATCCCCTTTCCACTATATGGCGGACCCATTGGTCTGATGTTATACTGGACCATTCGGATAGGTAGAGGGAGACTTTCCCTTCTACTACCTCCCCCTGCACTACCTGCGATGGGGGGGTAGGGAGTCAGACTGTGTTGGAGGGTGTAGGCAGGGGAGGTCTGGGCGCCTTGGGATTTTTGGGGCCCTGGGCACCTGAAGGGATAGGGTGGCCTTTTCTTTTAAAACCTCCCTTGTGTTGTGTCTGGCAACTTCCTTGCCGTCCCTGATTTTTCCAAAAGGGACGGCAACATGTGGACTGTGGTTATGATCTGTACATCCTGCGGACTTCAGATACGGCTTTGCCCGAATGTTGAAGTCCAGTGATCAGTTTCCCAGTGTCCTGGCCAAACAGGACTGGTCCCTGAAAAAGAAGCATCCAGGATAGCATCCTGAAGATCCTGACGGAAGCCAGAAACTCTGAGCCAAGCATGCCTCTGCATGCAAATGCCGGTGTGTAACAAGGGATAAAGAAGTGTGTCCCTATATTTCAGCCTAAACCTCATTTTGGTCTAAAACATAATGTGTTTGTGTAACAAATGTTGAATCATATAAAACTTGTGAAGCCACAAGACAAACTAAGCCACAAGCTGCAATATTAAAGTGCCTTTTGATATTTGTACTGACCATGTAAGTAATAGCAAACAGTTGTCTTATGTGTCTGCAAAACAGAAACACAGGACAGAGTTCAAATTACCCTTTTGACTATCTCTAGTGTTTATTCTTATCAGGACAGGCCAAAATGCTTGTATGCACATTCTTAAGTCCAAACCTATTTTTTCCTCCTGGACTTTGGTAACTGGTAGTGACAACTGTTGCTAGCCATATATAATAATAGAATGTACACTAGCTATACTTGTGCTGACCAAGGATGAGCTCATACATATACCATAGGAGTACTGCCTTTTAAGTTGATGTTTGTACTTGTTTGAACCAATCATAGAAAAGCATAGGAAATGATGATGCTGTCTTCCACTATATAAGCAAGCCAGCACACACTGTTATTTTGAAGAATGAAGAATGTACCACTTGTAATCTTTCGCTGTGATTATTGTTATAATCATTAAATTCTTCCGCCTTCAGTCTCATCTCCGTTCGTCTCCTTTCTAAGTACTTGTAATAGATAATTTACTAACTGTAATTTTTTTCACAACGCTACACGGTGGCCGCTGCTCTTGTTGCTGTATCCGCAGAGTCATAAAAGCTCCTTAAGACGTGTTTGTCCACATCCATGCCAGACTGAATGATAGCAAGGAGTTCCGCCTTACCCTCTGAATCTGGCTGGGCCTGCCCTTGGCCAGGTCCATTGCCTTTGCCCACATGGACTTCAGGTATGTAACCATGTGGGCAAGAAAATTCAATGATCCAACGGTGCAAGTTGCCGAGGAGTACAACTTGTGTCCCATCTGATACAATGTTATGGATTCTGGATCCGGTGGCTGGGCACTCAAGTGACGTGGTTGCTGTGCCCTGCTATGGGCAGCTGTCAGGACCATTGAGACTGCCTTTGGGTGTTCGCCCAGAAAAGGTTCCCCTTTCGGTGTTTTATAAAGCCTGTTGGCCTTGCTGTACTGTGGTGGTAGTGGCTGGATGTCTCCATGTGGACCTGGTCACATCCTGAAAGGCTCTGTCACAAACTCACCCAGCAGGTCAGGCCCTCTACTCCCAAAGTGCCAACCTCTGAGCGCAGTCTTGTGAATAGTGTAACAGACAAGATAACCCTCTTGTCTGTTTTGTGAGTTCGGATCAACCTTTGGTCTCAAGTTCTGGAGGATTCAAACTATTAACCTCTTGCTAGCATACCCAATGCACAGGCTCAGATATATCTGTCTGCGGGGGGCCAGATATCTTTGCCTATGGGCACCTAACCAGGTACTCAGAGATGAACCCTTTAAAACTTTTATAAAGACTTCAGATTTAAAACTCTTCTCTTTCCAGTTTGATACCACCATACAAGCTATATGTTTGCTGAACCATAAATATTTCTTAGCAAAAGAAAGCAATTCAAAGACAGACCAGGTTTTCTCTAAAATTAGAGTTTTTACTAAAATATATAATAATGTCAAACATACAATACAGAACTCTTATATCACAAGACATACAGATCTTTAAACAAAACAAGGTTTAAAACAGTGCAATTCCTACAACTTTATTTAGATTTTGCCTAGCTTTCTAAATACCTCTTTTCAGTGCTCAGATGCTTTCTTGGTCAGTGTCAGATACAAATGCCCATCTATAGTGAAAGAGAATAATCTTTTCAAGCAGTATTGGCCAACCCCTTTTGGATGAAGTCATCCAGCCCCTCCTCTGGTCAAATATCTAACAAAAATATATTTTTATACAACCACAGAATGTAATTTCAAAGTATTAATTCTGCAACCTTAGCATAACTCAAGTTTCAGTGACACCTCTTTTGATCTCATGCTGTACCCTCTTCACACAGGCTTCATAGGGTCATTTACAACCTTACACCTCTATGTAACATCCTAGCTTCCCTTATTTTAACGTCATACACCTAGTTTATGATTTCTCTCTTAACAACTCTGTAATTAGCTCAGAGAAATAGGATCCTTAATAAAAGTATTGAGTAACTGTCAGCAGTTCTCTTGGCCTGCATCTGTCAGCTAAAATCTGTGGGGGGATGAGAGGTCATTCCTAGAGCATTTGATTTTCAGCAGAGACATTAATACATTTTATATTAAAAAATACAATACAGCACTCAGAACTGCCTGTTTACGTCCATACTCTTCCCACCTAGACTGAATTTGGGGATCTATCCCCTACATGGGATGAGCTTCCAAATCAGTTCATCTCACAGACCCTAGACAGCCCATCGACGTTTGATTCTAATGCCTGCCTATGTATGATTGCCAGCATATCCTTGCAAAGCAAGACTCTATCTTAGTAGTCTCCCATTGCTCTTTCCTATCTGCGTCAGCCAAACCAGGGGGTTGTGGTCAGTCTGCACCACAAAATGCTGCCTATATAAGTATGGCTCTAATTTCTTCAGGGCCCACACTATGGCAAGACACTCCTTTTCCACCGTGAAGTATGCTTGCTCCCTGGGGATAAGCTTCCTGCTCAAGTACACAACTGGGTGGTCTGTGCCTTGGCTAGATGTCTGGCTAAGTACTGCTCCAATACCCACGTCTGAGGCATCCGTCTAAACTATAAAGGTTTTGCTATAGTCTGGACTTGTCAAAACAGGAGCACTGCACAGTGCCTCCTTCAGTCTGGTAAAGGCTTCCTCACAGGCTGGGCCCCAAGTAATTGTCTTTGTCATTTTTTTCTTTGTCAGGTCAGATAGGGGAGCAGCCAGGGCACTGTAATTAGGTACAAACTTTCTGTAGTACTCTGCTGTCCCTAGAAAGCTCCTGACCTGCTTCTGGGTTTCTGGTCAGGGCAACGCCTGAATCACCTCTATCTTTATTTGGTTAGGACGGAGCTGTCCCCGGCCTACCACATGCCCAAGGTATGCCACTTCCCCCATGGCCACCTGGCACTTCTCGGCTTTGAAAGTGAGCCCGGCCTCTGTATCCTGCCCAGCACTTCCCTAAGGTGTGAAAGGTGTTCCTCCCAGGTGGTACTGAAGATGGCAATGTCATCCAGGTACACTACGGCATACTCCTCAGCACCATTTAACACCTGGTTCACAAACCTTTGGAAAGTGGCTGGGGCGTTCTTCATTCTGAAAGGCATTACTTTAAACTCAAATAAGTCTGTCGGAGTGATGAAGGCCGACCTCTCCCTAGCTCTGTCTGTCAATTCTACCTGCCAATACCCCTTGGTCAGGTCAATAGTCGAGTAGGTCACCCTCCCAACTTGTCCAGGAGTTCGCCTGTCCGGGGCATCGGGTGGGCTTGACTTTGTGACTGCATTCAGTCCACGATAGTCCACACAGAAACGAAGTGAGCCATCTGGCTTGGGCACAAGGACTGGGTGAGGCCCAGGGCTTGGGGATCCCTGGATTACCCCAAATCCAGCATCTCCTCTACTTCCCTCCTAATGTCCTTTTGGACAGCCTCTGACCCCGATATGCTGTCCGCCCGTGGCGTCTGTGTCTCTATCTCCACATCGTGTGTTGCTAAGGGGGTTAGTCCAGACTTGGTGCTAAACAAGGGGGAAAAGTCTGCTAAAACCTCCTTTACTGTCTGGACCTGGTCCGGGGTCATCTGAGGAGACAATTGTACTGCCTCCACAGAGGACTCCCGCTTATTCTCTTCCAGCAGATCCAGAAGGGGGTCTCCTTCGTCCGTCTCCTCCCCATGACTACACACTGCGAACACCATGTCAGCCCTGTTTGCATATGGCTTCATCATGTTGACATGGTACATCCTTTCAGTCTGTCTATGGTCAGGTAACTCCACAATGTAGTTTACGTCATTTTTCTTCCTAACCACTCTGTACGGTCCTGCCCACTCAGCTTGCAGCTTGTCTTTCTGGACCGGAATAAGGACCATGACTTCCTGACCCACAATGTACGAGTGAGCTCTGGATCTGCGGTCGTACCACACCTTTTGTCTCTGTTGGGCAGCTGCCAGGTTGCTCTGGGCTGTCCCCATAAGCTCCTTCAGCCTTTCCCTAAACCTAAGGACATAATCCACAATGGGAGTTCCCTGGGTGGCGTGCTTTCCTTCCCAGTCCTCTCGGATTAAGTCTAGGGGCCCACGTACCCGGCGTCCATATAAGAGTTTGAAGGGGGAAAGTCCTGTCGACTCTTGGGGCACCTCCCTGTATGCAAACAACAGGTGGGGAAGTATTTCTCCCAGTCCCTCCCATGCTGTTCAGCAAACGCCCGGAGCACTGACTTTAGGGTACCATTGAAACGTTCCACAAGCCCATTGGCTTGTGGGTGATACGATGTCGTGCATCTCTGCACCACCCCACACCTTCTCCCATAAACACTTCATCAGGTCTGACATGAAGGAACCCCTCGATTAGTGATTACCTCTCTGTGGAAACCCACGTGGAGAAAATCCCAAGTAAGGCATCTGCCACTTTGTCTGTCCTCAGTGAGGATAGGGCGACTGCCTCTGGCACCGGTGGCATAATCCACCACAGTCAGGATGAATTCTTTCCTGAGGAGCTGGGGTATTTAAAGGCCCCACAATATCCATTCCCACCCTCTGAAATGGCTCCTCCACTATGGGCAAGGACTAGGGCAGCTTGGTTTTCTTGCCCGCCTTCCTATTTCTTGGCACCGTGACAAACCTGGTAATACTCCTTCACCTGCTGGGTGAAGAAGCCAGTAGAAATTCTGGGCCAACCGCTGCGTGAGGTTTGTGCGATTCCCAGATGACCAGACAAGGAATATCATGTGCAATTTTGAGCAACTGCTCACAATATACCTGGGGAACGACAAGCTGCCTGCCTAGCATCCTCCTCTGTCTGTACCGCTCTGTGTATACATAAGTCCATTTTCCCAATAAACCTTATGTCTCCGCCACCTCCTGTGTGCCCTCAGAGTCTGCCCAAGCCCTCAGCTTCTCTAAACTAGGGTCACCCTCTGAGCAGCTGCAAACCCCTCACACAGTCCCAAGGCATGGGACAAGTCCCCTTCAGTCGCTAAACTACGGTCCCTAGCACCAGCCAGTGCCCTCAGAATCACTGTCAAGCTTCAACCCTCTAACAATTGGTCACCCCTCCCTCTTCGAGTAACCTTCCGTAGCTGTGTGGTCACTCGCTACCAGGGAAATTTCTACCCCCTTTTTATCAGTTTCCCCATCTGGAGACACAGGCTGGGGAACCAGCCTCTCCGTGGTTTCCACACTGGTTTCTGTGGGGTTCAGGGAACTACTATTTTCCCTTGCTGCTTGGCTACGGGTAACTTCGCGTACCATCCCCTGTTGTAGACTGTTACCCAGGATCACATCTACTGCTAACGTTTTAGCTACAGCCACCTGTTGCACAGTTCCCCCTGTTTCACCCCAGTCTAGGAGAACACTGGCCAGTGGCAATGTTTTCGCTTCACCCGCAAAGCCCTGTACAGTCACGTATTTGTTTGGGATAAGCTGACCAGGCTGTACTAGATCCCCTTTCACCAATGTCAGGGATTCCCCTGTGTCCTTTAACCCCTGTGTCTGTACGCCATTTACCAAGACTGGGTGCATGTGTTCCCTCATGTTCACTGGCATGCTTCCAGGGACACACAAACAACCCACTTCCTTTCTGGTACTACTTTGCGTATTATTGCTTGCCCTTCTTGGACACTGTCTGGCAATGTGCCCAGTTTCTTTACATAACCAACAAACATTTCTTACTTCAGAGAAATCTTTTCTTTGAAACCTGGGTCTAACGGGTTTCGGTGGAGGCAGAGGGTTTTAGCTGCCCTGAAGGCGCCGCTTTTTCCTTTCTGCACTGCCACGCTCCCCTATTCGCTTCCTCAGAGAGCAGGTCTGCTCTTAGCATAGAAACATAGAAGTTGACTGGTGATAAGGACCGCAAGGCCCATCCAGTCTGCCCATTTTTTTTCTACCTTATAAATGTACCATCGGCCTTTGCTCTGTCAGTGACCTATCTATTCATAGTCATTTGTAATTGCTCTTTATGCCTATCCCATGCCTGTTTGAAGCCCTGCACTGTATTCATAGCCACTACTTTGTGGTAAGCCATTCCATGCATCTACCACCCTTTCTGTGAAAAAGAATTCTCACATTCCTTTTAATCGCCTCCCTCTAATCTCATGCTGTGTCCTCTTGTCCTGCTATTT
The DNA here is from genome assembly GCA_016271365.2 of Neoceratodus forsteri. Lineage (NCBI taxonomy): Eukaryota > Metazoa > Chordata > Ceratodontiformes > Ceratodontidae > Neoceratodus > Neoceratodus forsteri. The sequence goes on along the minus strand of CM057449.1, from coordinate 362,007,496 downwards.
TTCTTATATTTAAACATGTTAGACTCTTTCACCTTGTTTATGCCCTTAAGGTGTTTAAATGTCTCGATCATATCACCTCTCCCTCCTTTGCTCAAGGGTATACATATTGAGCTCCGTTAATCTGTCTATATATGTCTTCTGATGTAGTCCCTGCACCATTTTGGTTGCCCTTCTCTGGACTGCCTCAATTTTGGTTAATGTCCTTTGAAGGTGTGGCTTCCAATATCGCACGAGTACTCCAGATGGGGCTAACCAATGTCTTGTACAGAGGATTATTACCTCCCTCTTACGACTTGTGATACCCCTACTAATACACCCTAACACCCCCTAGCCTTACCTACTGCTTTAGAGGTCTGCTTGATGATTTTAGGTCATCTGTGATGATGATGCCCAAGTCTCTTCTTCCTTTGTGACTGCTAGCAACTCCTCCAGCCTATAAGTGGCTTCAGGGTTTCTCTTCCCTATGTGCATGATTTTGCACTTCTTTGCATTAAATCCCAGTTGCCACTCTTCTGACCATTCTGCTAGTTTATCCAGATCTCTCATTCTGCCCACCCCATCTGGATCATCTACTCTGTTGCAGATCTTGGTGTCATCTGCAAACAGACAAGCCTTACCTTCAGTCCATCTGACGTGGTCACTAATGAAGATGTTGAATAGGACTGGCCCCAGGACTGATCCCTGAGGTACCCCACTTGTGACTTGCATCTCTTCTGACTGTATACCATTTACCACCACTCTGTTTTCTGCCAGTCAACCAGTTTGCCACCCAGTTGACCAACTTCTGACCCACCCGAGCCTACCTAGCTTATTTATCAATCTTCTATGTGGAACAGTGTCAAAAGCTTTGCTGAAGTCAAGGTAGGCGACATCAACTGCTCCCCTTGGTCCACCACTCTGGTTACCCAGTCAAAGAAATCTATGAGATTAGTTTGACAGGACCTTCCTTTGTAAACCCATGCTGTCTTGGATCCTGTGCCCCATGGATTCCAGGTGTTGCACTATCCTTTCCTTAAGGAGTGCCTCCATAATCTTGCCCACTACTGAGGTAAGACTGACCGGTCTGTAGTTCCCCGCCTCCTCCCTGCTCACCACTCTTGTGGAGTGGGATCACATGAGCCTTTCTCCAGTCTTCTGGGACCTCTCCTGTGCTCAGAGACTCACTAAACAATTCTGCTAATGGCTCTGCTAGTTCCTCCTTTAGCTCCTTAAGTACCCTAGGATGTATGCCATCAGGTCCCATTGCCTTATCCACCCTGAGCTTAGCAAGCTCTTGTAGGACCCTTTCTTTTGTGAAGGGAGTAGTCCACCTCCTCCCCTGTGTCCATGATGCTGAGCTGTGGGCCCTGCCCTACCTTCTCTTCAGTAAATACTGAGCAAAAGTATCTATTTAGGATAGATGCCTTTACGGGGTCCTCCTCCTCACATGCTCCCTTTTCTCCATTAAAGCTTAGCAATACCCCTCTGGACTTTCTCCTTTCACTAATGTATCTATAGAAAGTCTTGTCACCTTCTTTTACTGTTCGTGCTAGTGTTTCCTCAGTTTGGGACTTTGCCTGCCTACTGCCTTACCTGCTTCCCTTAGGCAGTTTGGTATGCCTCCCTATCTTCATCCCGCTGTGTTCCTTATATTTTCTGAAGGCCAGCCTTTTGGCTCTTGACCTTTTCTGCTACTATATTTGAGAACCAAAGTGGTTTCCTTCTTCTTTTGCACTTCCTTTTCTGTCTAACACAATGGGATGTTGCTTCAAGTATTGTATCCTTAATGCTTGCCACTTTGCCTGTACCTCCTCACCTGTGTTTCTTTTGCCAGGGCTAGCTTAACTCTGTTGGCCATCTTATCAAAGTCAGCTCCTCTGAAGTCCCATATTTTTGCCTTGGAATGGGATGATTTAGATGTAGTAGCCAAATTGAACCATACCATGTGATGGTCACTGCCCCAGGTGACCTTCTACCTGGAGATCTGTGATCCTTCTTTGTTAGTCAGTACTAGATCTAGGATAGCCCTGTCTCTTGTGGGGTTGCTGTACCAGTTGTTTGAGGCCCTCCCCTGCAGGAATCCACTATGAGTCTAGTTCTGCAGATGTTCTGCTGGTATTGACCAATCTGTATCTGGCATGTTGAAGTCTCCATTATCAGAACCTCCCTTTAGCTGTCATGTTTTTATATCTTCTAACAGTAATGTGTCTATGTCCTCCCTCTGGTCTGGGGGCCTGTAGACAACCCCAGTTCTTATGGCTGTCCCATTACCTGTTTTCAGGGTGACCCACAGTTCTTCTGGCTCCTTATGTGTATTCTGAATTTCTGTAGCTTTGATATTTTCATTAACATACAGGGCCACCCTCCCCCTTTTGCACCTCGGTCTCTTCTGAACAATACATATCCAGGTACTGAAGTCTCCCAGTGTGGTTACTGGTAAACCACGTCTCACTAATTGCTACTATGTCCAGTTTAGCCTCTGACATTATTGCCTGCAGGTCTGGGATCTTATTTCCAGGCTGTGAGCATTTGTGTAATATGATTTTCCATTGGCCAGATTTTGGTGTGTTGGTTGTTGGGTGAAGTTTGGCATTACCCTGTGCATCGTATGGGGAGACAAACCTTTTTCTTACCTGGTGATGCAAATGAATGGCAAACACGCTGAATTCTGTTTGACCACTAGCTGAGGGGAGGGGTGTTCTTCCCATTCGACGATGGGGTGCTGCACCCCTCCCCATTTGCTAGTTTAAATATTCTGCAAAGACGTCAAACTTCTGCCCCAATGCACTGACTCCCTCTTTAGTCAGATGCAGTCCATCAAATTTAAAGAACTTTCGCTCCCAGAACTGTTGCCAGTTCCCTACAAATCTGTGTCCTTTTTCCTGGCACCAGTCCTTGAGCCACGTGTTTAGCTCCCCTATCTCCCTTTCTGACCTTCCGTCCATCTGCTCCCTTCTCCCAGACTGGCAGGATCTCAGAGAAGGAGATGCAGACGAAATAGATGATAGTTTGTCACCCAGCCTAGTCAGGTGTTCCTTGGTCTCCACAACTGACCGGCTGGCGGAGATCATTAGTCCCTATGTGTACTAGGACATCAATGTTTTCTCCTGCTTTGTGAACAATTTTAGCAATGCGGTCAGTGTCTCCATGCTGATGTACCTGGGAGACATCTGACCATCACCCTGGCTGGAGATGGGTATCAACTCCCCGAATCATGGAGTCTCCTATGATCAGAAGTTTTTGGATTTCTTTCTGCTTGTTTAGTTTTTGGTTCCTGATTTGGGTGAGTATTGTTGTGCTAGCTCCTGTGCTGCAGTGTCCCTGCTCTGCAGTGTCTTCTGCCTCTTTATTTGATTTCAGAGATAGAGGCAGATACCTGTTTGTAGTGTTTATATGGTTTTTGGAGGTAATGTGTTGGAGAGCAGAGAGTGATGGGGCACCTGATTTGCTCCTCCTAACCACCTGCCAACCTCCTGGACCAACCACCTCTGCGTGTCGAGGTTTTTCTGTTGGATGCTGGGGAAATGGCGGTGGTTCTTATAATGTATTTCCTCTTCAATATGAAATTTGAGGCGTGCAATCTCTGCCCATGCTGCCCGGAGCTGAGACCTAAGATCTCCAAAGGCCCAGCATGTAGGACAGTGTCCTAAATCCTGTAAGACTGTCCTTCTGAAAATTGTTCCACAGTACCTGCAGTTAATGAATCCATTCCAAATAAGTTGCTGGGTTTGTAACCTAGTCAGAGTAATTAGAAGGAAAAAAATGCAAGTAATGGTTTAATTGTGCTTTGTTTAACTTGTTATAACAAGTTAAATTACTAGTGCCCTGTAAATGAGATCACCTTGTGGAGGCCCCACTGATCCGCCCCTTCCTGTTCTGCCACAGGAAATGTTACAACTGTGGTACCTTATCGGTCCGAGAGTTAAGCAGCCTCTTGCACTCTTTTTGGATCTCGGTTCTCTAGCCAGGTTTTTAACTCTGCTGGGCATGCCCATTAAAACTCTTCTAACAATATCACATTTTCAGTTTTATCAACAGTGTTTGCCTCAATTCCTTCCCACCAACGTTTTAAAAACTGACGTTGTTTCGTGGCTAGCTCCTCATAGCTCATATCAGAGCTTCTCCTGAGCTTACGGAATTTAGCTCTGTATGATTCAGCAGTTAATTCAAACTTTTTTTAGTAGTGCAGCTTTTAACTTGCTGTAATCATCACTGTCTTATTGTCCATGTGACCCAATGCATCCCAAGCTTTTCCGGTAAGTAGCGGGGATAGCTGGAAGCTCCAGGACTCTCTAGGAATGTTAGCCTGAATACAAACTTTTTCAAAAGAATTTAAAAAGGCGTCTATATTCTCCCCGTCCTTAAACTCAGCTATTAATTTAGAGTTCAATTTGTAACCCAGTCCTGCAGTCCCAGTTAAACCCAAGCCACTTACCTGTCCTGGTGCCACTGGTTGGAGTCATAGCTTCTCCAGTTTGTGTTGCCACTAGCGCTCCTCTCCTCTGCAGCTCTGCGTTCTCGCTCTCTCTTCTCCTCTGCCTCTCGCTGGTGCTCATGTTCCTCACAGTCTGCCTCCCTCTGTTGTCGCTCTGCCTGCAGTTCTATCCTCCGCAACTCAATTTGCAGCTTGAGTACCTCTGGATTCAGGATACTCGTGACCTTCCCTGCTGCTGTGGCCCTTCATTGACAATGGCCCTGCTGTCCGCCTCATCGGCTCGGGACCCCTCACTGGCCACTAGTTCTGCCACACTCGAGGTCTAGTCCCTTTCAGTCACGGTCTGTGACTCCCTGCTCTGGGTATCTGCTACCATCAGGGCTTCTACGAGGTTCTGCTTACTGGCTTTCACCTCAAACAGGACTCCTCTGTCCTCGCACAACTGTTTTAACTGTTCTATAGTGTGCCTGCTGTAGTAGGACGCCATCTTTCCTAACTACTGCTACTCTGACTTTGCACTTTAGAAAAAAAAAAAGAAGTACGAACTTGACTGTAGACCAAGTGATATACAGTTCTGTTTTCTTTTTAAAATAAAACTCTGTCTTTTTCTTTCTTTGCAAGAGAGCTTACGGTCTAAGCTGACAGAACAATAAAGCTTGTGATACCAAAATTAATGCCACAGCTGCCAACCAATCTGTCACACATTCACTCAGCAGGTCAGGCCCTTTACTCCCAAAGTGCCAGTCTCTGAGCGCAGTCTTGTGAACAGTGTAACAGACAAGGTAACCCTCTTGTCTGTTTTTGTGAGTTCGGATCAACCTTTGGTCTCAGTTCTGGAGGGATTCAAACTGTTAACCTCTTGCTAGCATACCCAATGCACAGGCTCCGACATGTCTGTCTTCAGGGGGGCCAGATATCTTTGCCTATGGGCACCTAACCAGGTATTCAGAGATGAACCCTTCAAAACTTTTATAAAGACATCAGATTTAAAACTCTTCTCTTTCCAGTTTGATACCACCCTACAAGCTATATGTCTGCTGAACCATAAATATTTCTTAGCAAAAGAAATTCAAAGACAGACCAGGTTTTCTCTAAAATTAAGAGTTTTACTAAAATATATAATAATCTGTCAAACATACAATACAGAACTCTTAAATCACAAGACATACAGATCTTTAAACAAAACAAGGTTTAAAACAGTGCAATTCCTACAACTATATTTAGATTTTGTCTAGCTTTCTAAATACCTCTTTTCAGTGCTCAGATGTTTTCTTGGTCAGTGTCAGATACAAATACAAATGCCCATCTATAGTGAAAGAGAATAATCTTTTCAAGCAGTATTGGCCAACCCTCTTTGGATGAAGTCATCCAGCCCCTCCTCTGGTCAAATATCTAACAAAAATATATTTTATACAACCACAGGATGTAATTTCAAAGTATTAATTCTGCAACCTTAGCATAACTCAAGTTTCAATGAAACCTCTTTTGATCTCATGCTGTACCCTCTTCACAGAGGCTTCATAGGGTCATTTACAACCTTACACCTCTATGTAACTTCCTAGCTTCCCTTATTTTAACATTATAAACCTAGTTTATGATTTCTCTTAACAACATTAATTTAACAACTCTGTAATTAGCTCAGAGAAACAGGATCCTTAATAAAAATCTTCCAGTAACTGTCAGCAGTTCTCTTGGCCTGCATCTGTCAGCTAAAATCTGGGGGAGATGAGAGAGGTCATTCCTAGAGCATTTGATTTTCAGCAGAGACATTAATACATTTTATATTAAAAAATATAATACAGCACTCAGAACTGGCTGTCTACATCACAGGCTCCACCAATGGGGGATGACCAATGGTTTAAGGTCAGTGGCCCCAAAAATGTTAATTTCTGCCTTTCTGGGTATAAGTCCTCTGTGTCCCACTGGTATAGCGCCTGAATGTGCTGCATAATGTCCTGAAAGGACGGGTCATTCGGGAGTGACCTCGGTGAGTCCCTCAGATTAGGAGATGGAATGGGTAGCTCATCCTCTGAGGAGCAGTCCAAAGATGAGTCTCCTGCATCGTCCCCTGGGGACGAAGGCGGGCATCTGCTGGAGGATGGGACGGACGATGGGTGTCCTTTACGGCCGCCCAACCCAGGCGTCTGCCTGTTTTCTTTTTCTGGTGGCAGGAGCTCCTGCGGCAACAAAGGCCGCTCAGGAGGGAAATCCGTAGGAGGTGGCTGTACTGGGGATGGATCCCTAGGTCTGGGGAGAAGATCCCTTTAATGGTATTCCGCCATGCATTAAAGAGAGCTCCCACCTCAGACAGTGGAATGACTAGTGGTGGGGGTGTCTGGTTGGAAGCACCGGAGGGCCTCGGCATCTGATCCAGAGGTAGTGGCGTCCGGTCCTCGGGCACCTTATCAGTGGGTATTTCTGACATCATATCTGCAGTGCCTGGTGGTCTGGCGTCCGGTTCCCTTGGAGGAGGCTACTGGGTATCCGGTACCCCCGTGTCTGGGAAATCGGTCACTGGGGCCGATGGCTGATACTTTGGGGCCAACGGCTGTTCTTTGGCTGGTGGCACCTGCTCCTTCTCTGATGCAGAGTCGGAGTATCCAGTGGTCTGCCTTCCTTCTGAGGCAGACAACACCTGTTCCTTGGGTGGGGAAGGCGTCTGGTACCTGTCAACCTCCTGGCGTTTCGTGGATTCATCTGGTTTCTTGTGCTTCTCGGATGACCCAGAATGCTTGCAGGCACCGGACTCGGTAGCTTTGCCCGAAGCTAACACCTGTCCTCCTGGGTTGACCCCACGTTTTTGGGGTCAGTGGGCCAAGAGAACTTGGGTGGACTGCTGTCTCTGGAAGAAGACTCCTACCTTACGTGTGTTGAGGTGGTCGACTCTTGTGGGTCTCCTCAAGCTGCCTTCATGCATTGGGGAAAGACTACCCTCCCGCCAGAGGTGGAGGTAGTAGATGCCTGGTGAGGGACTTGGGTGGACTCTGATCTAGCCTCTCCTTCTCCCAGTGGTGGTGTTTCCTCCTAATCTCTTCTTCTTGGGGGAGACTCCTGGCTGAAGAGGCAACTATGTCCCGATGGGGTCTTCTTCTGCATGGCGGCTACTTGCTGCTCGAGTAGATAGGCCTTCAGGATGTTGTACGGCAAATCCTGGTTTTGTTGCTGAAGCGTCTGGCAATGCCAGCAATTGTCAGAGCTGGTGGACTGGGCCTCGGCAGATCAGGCAGGCAGGTGGCCGTCTTTGCGGGATTTGCTACCGCACACACTCCGATTTTTGCCGCTGTGTCGACGAAGACATGCAGTTAAACTGACGAAAACTGTCAAAGAAAAATACTATTTTATACAAAAACTACGTGATGCACAAGAAAAAATGCGGTGACTCGACTATGGCATCAAATAGATCTGATGTTAGCAATGTCGGCCGTAGGAAAAGAACTGAAGTGGTGCCACAGACTGCTAGCTAGAAGATTTTTCTATGGGGTCCTAATGCCTGGCAGCCTTAGCCCAATGGTATTACCTGCTGCAAGAGTTCCCCTCAAAGTGAGATCTGTTGTACCTGTGTAGTCAATTCTACATCTGTGAGCTAAGTAATTCAGGTAAAATTTGCTGCTACTGCTGTTTTAAATGCCACCCTAGGACCTTGTTTGTTTTTTTGGGCTCAGAATGGTCCCCCCCGCCCCAGCCTGTACTCTGTCAATGTCCCTGGGGTTGGCTCTCCCTGGCGTTCCCCCCTGACTTACCTCCCAGGACGGGGCCTCCCCACTTACTCCATCAGATGCCATGTTCAGTGTCGGTGGAAGGCACCATGGGCTCCAGCTTACAGAGTCAGGGTGAGGCAGGTGGCATCCTACTCGTCCAGCATTTTTCCAAGTTTTCTGAAGGAGAGGCATGATGTGCAATGATGCCGAGGCATAAGAATGCCATGCATCTCTCTCACCTCTCAAATGCAGGGAGCTCCGGCTGTCAGATCTCCAGCCTCCACTAGAGGTCATGCAGGTAACAGAAACATAGACTTTGATGCAGATAAGGACCACTTGGCCCACCCAGTCTGCCCATTTCCCTACCTACTGGATAAGCTGCAGATTCTAGTTAACCAACAACCTACTTCCTGCCACGCCCCACTACAATTGCCTTGTGTCTGTCCCATGCATGTTTGAATTCCCCCACTGTTTTAGCCCCAACAACCTCCCCAGGAAGGCAGTGCCACGCATCCACCACTCTCTCCGTGAAAAAACATTTCCTCACATTAACCCTGAGCCATCCCCCCTCTATCTTTAAATTGTGTCCCCTTGTTCTTACACATCTCTTTTTCTGAAAGATGCTACCCTCCTGGACTTTGTTGATTCCCTTGAGGTACTTGAACGTTTCTATCATGTCCCCTCGTCCCTCCTTTCATCAAGGGTATACATATTAAGCTCTCTCAGTCTCTCTTCATATGATTTCTGATGCAGACCCTGCACCATTTTAGTTGCCCTCCTCTGGACTGCTTCCATCCTGTCTATGTCCTTGCGTAGATGAGGTCTCCAAAACTGCACACAGTACTCAAGATGGTACCGGCGGCTCCCTCCCTCCCAGAGGAGAGCAGTCTGTGGGGCACTCAATCCTCTCCCCCCCCAACCCGGCCCGCCCAACACCGGGCTCACTTCCAAACCGGGTTGCTGGCGTCACATTCAATAGTGCTACTACTTTTCGCCAGCAGCTCTAGCACCCCAGAAGACCCTCTTAAAAACTAGGAGATGCACCCTAAATGAGGCTATGTTGGTGCTAAAATTTCAAATAACGCTTGTCCGAAAAAGAATAGCTTTAAAATGCTTTTAAATAAGCCGGACCATCGGCACAGGGGTAGGGCTACCACTTGTGACCCAGGACTGAGAATGAGCCAGGGTCATTGGGGGTCTGCCAGGGGAAGAGTATCCTAGAGGCACATTCCAGGGAGGGCAGTGTCCCTCATGGCAGTACTGCCGCCTGGGTGAAAACAGGTGGCAGTACAGTCGGAGGGCCTGCAGGTGGATGGGAAGTTGCTGACAGCGCACACACAGAACGCTTATGCTGTTCTCTACAGTGATGTCCCAGGGGTCAGAAGCAACCAAGGAAATCCCCACACCATGGCAGGATGACAGCTCGGGTACACATGGGTCCAGTGTCCCTACCCTTTCATCTTGCACATGGCCATAGGTTCAAGTGGGGTTATCTGGAGGACTGCCCAACTTGCTGGAACAAAGGTGCTGAGATAAGGGATGCGATGGGTTGGGACAAGGGGGCTGTGTAGTTACTAGAGGGTATGAAGAGGGTAGAGGTGGTGGTGATGGGCAGGAACAGAAAATTAAAAAAAAATTATTTTAAATATCAACAATAAACGAACAGTTTTTCCATTAGTAATGCATTCCATAAACTTGGGTCTACAACTGCAATATACTAGAACTTCTGTTAACCTCACTGTAGGGACTGTGTCCAAGACACCCAATCCTTGCTTGAAACTATTGATCAGAGGAGCAGTGGGTTCCAAAATGCACCATATTCTCTACCCTACCTTTTTTTTATTTATTTATTCTTTCTCCACCTCAGCCTAGGTGCAGCAGATGCACTGTGTTTTTCTGGCTGGGTGTACCAGCCATCATGTGGCTACAGGGGTAGTAGGATTTGGCCAGCCCACCGAGGCAGCGATAGAGCTAATGCTTGTGATGCTGGGGACCCTGGTTCAGGAGTGGACTGAGCTGCTAGAAGGTTGGCCGTGGGGAGGGGGCTGACTGAGCAGCTCACATGTTCTCCACCACCGGGGTGGGGGGTGGGAGTTGTATCTGGGTACAGGGCTACTGGATGACTACAGGACGTACTACAACCGGTGTGCAGATGCATGGCGTGTTACACTGCATGCCATGTCTCCCATAGTTACAGAAAAAGCCTCGCTGGGCAGGCTCAATGAAGCCCTGTCACGCCACTAACAGTGCGTAGCTGACCTGGGGTTCCTGTCTGGCACCAGATACAATAGTCCAAAGAGGTAAGAGGGAACCCTGGAGGCCCCAGCCAGGGGGGTACACCGGCCTCAGTGTCACCACCACGAACAGTGAACGTGTGCGCAAAAGTGGGAGCTGAGGGGGAGTTGTCCTGGCTGAAAAGTGCAGTAAGTTACAATAAAAAAAAAAAAAAAAAAAGGAGGAGGAATAGGATTTACCTTGATACAGTTTTCCACCTTCCATTCTGTGTGTCCCTGTCCCCATAGGGACAATGGCACTATGGGACCAAGGTCCCCTGACACAAGCATGCTGGCACATGATCTGCAATCCATGGCTTAATGTCATTCCCTCCCTCCCCGTGTCCCAAGTACTCTGTCAGACACCCATATGTCTACAAATGGCTGTAATGCTACAGGACGTGGCTCCCAGCCCCCCACGAAGGAGGAGGGTGTCCTATTCAGCGCTCAACCCTCCTCCTTCCCTTTGCCAGCCCTGCTGCAATACCAATGGGCCAGTTTTCTGCCCCAACTTTTTAAAATTTGCTTCCCTATACAGAATTTCCATAAAGCATGCCTTGCAGAGCAGCTGACACCTTGAGAGCAGGCAACTTGTGGCAAGAAGTTGCCTGCCCCAGGACCTGAGCCACAGAAATAATTTGTTTTATCCAGCCATTATTGTTATATTTACCTAAGAAGAATCGTGATCTCAGTTCAGCATTCAAAGCTAGCTGCCAAGCACCCTTTGCAGCATCGCACACAGAAAACCGCATTCTGATGACGTGAAGTGGGGAAAGGGCTGCAGGGCTATAGGTAGCATTATAATACTATAGTATAGGCGCTTGTTCATGTTAAAGGGGAATAGTACATGTAATACTATCCCCCTTAACATATATAAGTGCCTGTAGTAAGTAAAAGCTAAACTTAAAGGCTGCCACTGCCCCAACAGCATTATATTATTTCTAGCCCTGCAGCCCCTTCCCCATTTTGCATCAACAAAATGTTTTTTCTTGACGGGGCAGCAGCAGACGTTCAGTGACTACCTTCGAATGCAGAACAGAGATCATCATTCTTGGTAAATATAACAATAATGCCTGGGTTAAAAAAAATAAAACAAAAACAAATTTGTGGCTGTTAGGTCCTGGGGCAGCTCCCTGCAATGAGTCTCTTACCCCAAGGAAAAATACTTGTCAGCAGCTCTTTAATCTTCCTGACCAATGCAACACCTACTCTACGGCCTTCCAAAGTCTCAGCTTTCAAGACTTCAGCATGTCCAACATGCAACCTGCGGCCGCCTCCCTACCCACTCTAAAAAATGTGATGACATTAACCTCATTCTCTCTGACCTGCACTGCTCCCTCGCCTCTTCTAGATTCAATTCAAAACTGGCTTTCATGTTTTCAATTTCCTTATTGGTGGTAGCAGGATATAAACCTTCTGAGTCTTCAGGTTCACAACTCTGCTCTAGCAACTGTCACACAGCCTTGATCCAACAGGCAACGTGCCTTCTCATCCTCATAGATAATATCTGCAGGAATTTTCCCTGTCAATGACTTTGGAGAAGATTGTCGGGACGATCACCATATTCTCCTGCGAGCTGTGTCAGCCAAGTGAGCTTTTGTGACCGCTGCTGGAGCCTTTCTCTCGTGCAGAAGCCACCTGGAATCATGTTTAAAAAAAATATATAAATCATGACATCATTGTTAGCCAGTCAGAACTGTACATTTCTAAACATTAAGGTACTCTTATATAAGTTACTGTGGTTGTGCGGAGGCCTCTTATGACTGTAAGAGTGTTGCCTCGCACATTCTTAGGATGTGAGAACTGTGAACCAAGGTGAGCAGTTTTGACATTCTAAGAACACACGGGACACTCTTATAGCATAAGAGGCCCTCCAACATAACCAATAAACTTATGTTAGAAAATGGGCTTAGAATTTAAAGATTCTGATTGGCTACCAGTGATGCCAGGGGCACATTAACTTTCAGTGAGAGCCCAGAAAAAACAGGTATCAGCTGTGCCAACCCCATCACTGGTATCATGGTGCCAGTCAGAATCAGTGTTGATGTGCTGCCATTTTTTATGCTTGCTTATTGAGGGACAGGACTGAACTGGACGGGACGCCCCCACCCCCGCTCGTAAGAAAGGGTCACCTCCACTGCTCTGTTAAACAGTACAGTTAACAGAAATTCGCCACAGATTACATACTTTTTGTAAGCTGTTTCCCCTTTTGTAGGGATTGGCTTCTACAATGAAAAACAGCAGCGGTACCACGTCGCACGCTCAGAGCTACTCAGAAACAACCCAGCTCGTGGCACGCGTCAAGTGCATTCCCGATCACCCACAAAACAAAACAGAAACATTTTTGTCTTTTTAAAATGAATTGCTTTAACTGATTCTGCTTTGTCTGTGCCCAGCACATCCACAACTCTGCTCCTTCACTGATTCTGCTGGTACACAGCTACAGTCCACTCCACTTTCCTTCCTTAAGTCTCCTCTGTTTGTGCCTTGCTATATCCACCACAGTCCACTTAACAGAAAGCTGCAGTCTGTCCCCTTCTACCTGCATATCTTAAAATCAAGTATCCAATATTAACTGCTCACCCTTGCTCATTCAAACTATAAATAGGATTCTAAATTAGGTGCTACTAAATAAAGCGTAACATCAACAAAAACAAGTCAGGAGCATACCCCTGCCCCTGTAAATGTAATAATAAATACAGGTTACTCACCTGTAACAGGAGTTCTAGGAATGGTATATGTTGTTCATCCACACTTATTGGCAGGTTCCTTGTCGCTTTAAATCTTGCCAGAAGGTCTTCAAGCTGGCTCCTCCCACCCACCAGTGGTAAAACTCTGGCTCCGCCCCATGACGCCAGATCTGGCCCGCTGGAAGCTCAGGTTGTGCGTCACGCCGGAGGTTTCCAGGAGTCGTAGTGGATGAACAAATATATACCATTCCTAGAACCTCCTGTTACAGGTGAGTAACCTGTATTTCTAGGGACATGGATATGTTGTTCATCCACACTTATTGGCAGACTCCTAGCAGTTCTCCGGGAGGAGGGAGGCAAGCAACACCCCAATACTTACTTGGGAAATAAGGACTGGAGAACCGAGGCCCCAAAACCAGCATCCCGGCGTGACTCAAGGTCGATGTGGTAATGGGTAATAAAGGTGTGTGCTGACTTCCAGGTAGCAGCCCTGCAGATTTCTGGATAGGGACGCCCCTGGAAGCAGCCACCATGCAGCAATATGACGGGTAGAATGAGCCTTATCCTCTGGGAGGCTCCATGCCGCTAACTTATAAGCAGCGATCTATGCAGGAGGTGACCCACCTGCCTATCGTCCGCTTGGCTGCAGGTCTGCCAGGTGCGGCTTCAGCGTGGGTGACAAACAGCTAGCAACCTCTCCTCGATTTCAGCCGCAGCCTCCTATAATAAGCGAGCGCCCTTCTAGGGTCCAGAGTATGGAGCCTATATTCGGCCTCCGAGGTGTGATTGGGGTAGAACACCGGCAGAGTCAGCACCTGGTTAAGGTGAAACTCCGACACCACCTTCGGAAGGAATTTCTGGTGGGGGCGCAGGACAACCTTGTCCCTGTGGAAGACCAGGTAAGGAGACTCGATGCAAAGCGCCTGGAGCTCTCCCATCCTTCTGGCTGACGTGATAGCCACCAAGAAGGCGGTCTTCCACGACAGGTGAGAGAGATCACACCTGTGCATTGGTTCGAATGCTTTGCCCATGAGCTTTGCCAGTACCAGCAGTAAATCCCACTTGAGGTGGAGGTTCTCAGACCGAGGGGAAATGTGATCAGGCCTTGAAAAGCGCCTGACCACCTTTCCTCCGTACCACTGACTGCTTCCCGGCCCGCCACTCGATAAGCAGAGATGGCTGCCAGGTGCACCTTTATGGTCGCCGACCTAAGCCCTTAACTAGAAAGGACCATAAATAGTCCAAAATGCTTGCCACAGAACAGGAGGAAGGGTCCAAGCCCTTGCTCCTGACACCAAATGGAGAATCTTCCATTTGAAGGCGAGCATTTTCTGGTCGACTCTTACGGGACGATCAACAACACTGAGGACCTCGCCGAAAGACCCAAGGCCTGGAACTCTAGCCGCCAGGAACCAGGCTGTCAGGTGCAGGGATTGAAGGTCCGGATGGAACACCTTCCCCTGATTGACTGAAAGCAGGTCCGGGTGAGCTGGGAGCTGCCTCGGGAGCCTGGAGCTAAGGCTGAGGAGATCTGGGTACCAGAACTGGCGGGGCCAGTCTGGGGCTATCAGGATCACTTGCGCCTTGTCCCTCCTTGCTTTGAGAAGCACCTTGTGAATCAAGGGAAATGGGGGAAAGGCATAGAAGAGGCCTGGGGTCCATAGCCTCGAGAAGGCATCCCCCTGCAGCGAGCCCTGCTGAGGGGGGCGGGCATGAAACAGCCTCAGCTTTGCGTTCTCCCTGGAGGCAAACAGGTCCGTCCGAGGCATGACCCAGTGGGAGAACAGATCTTGTACTACCTCCGGCAGGAGAGACCATTCGTGAGATGCAGCCCCTATCCGGCTCAGGGCATCGGCCAGGGTGTTGGAGGCTCCTGCCACATGAATGGCTAGGAGATCCGCCTCCAGGCTGCGCAGCGAGTGACCAAATGCGAGAGCTTCCTTGCATAGAAGCATGGAGCGGCCCCGCCTCTGGCGGTTCAGGTAGTGCATGGTCGTGATATTGTCCGGCCTGGGACTCAAACCACTTGACCCCGAGAAACGGCAAAGGCGGGAGAGCTAGGCGACCGCCCGGAGCTCCAGCAGGCTGATGTGGCATCGGGACTCCGCTGGGGACCAGAGGCTGTGCACTGGTGTTCCCCCAGATGGGCACCCCAACCCATCAGAGAGGCATCGGTCGATAGAGAGACCGCTGCTCGTGACAAATGGGATGCCCTCCTGCAAATGGAATGGAACGTCCACCACTGGAGAGCTGCCCACATCTCCTGGGTCACTATCACTAGCTGGTCCAAAGGATCGCAGCTGCCAGGACCACTGGCTGGCCAGTCCCCACTGAAGGGGGCGCATGTGCCAGCGGGCCCAACGGACCACGCTGGTACAGGCCGCCATGAGACCCAGAAGGTGCAGGAAGTCCCGGGCAGGGCGCGATTGCCCAACCAGAAATGATTGGGCAAAGGAGGTAAGAACCTCGGCCCTGTCCGCCGGGAGTCGTGCTCTGACTCAAAGAGAGTCGAGCTCTGCCCCGATGAACAGGATCACCTGCTTTGGCTCAAGTTCCGACTTGGCCTCGTTGATGAGAAGGCCAACTCGAGAGCAAACCTGGAGGGCCAGATCTCTGGACCGCTCCACCTCCCGTCTGGAGGAGGCTGCTATCAGCCAATCGTCCAGGTAAGGGTACACCCGGACCCCTCGGCGCCGAAGGAATGCTGTCACCACTGCCATGCATTTGGTGAAGACCCTGGGAGCTGGAGATAAGCCAAAGGGCATGGCTCAGAACTCGAAGAGGGATCCCTCCGCTCGAAAGCGGAGGAATCTCCGATGTGACGGACGGATAGGGATGTGAAAGAACGCGTCCTGTAGGTCCAGAGAGCAGAACCACACGCCGTGTTCCAGAGATGGTATTATCTGCGCCAGAGTGACCATTCTGAAGGTTCGAGACCTTAGGAACTTGTTCAGGTCGTGTAGGTCGAGAATGGGGCGCCAGCCCCCCGTCTGCGTTTCGGAACCAGGAAATACCTGGACACGAACCCCTGGGTCTGAAGGGGGGTCCTCCACCTCCGTGATCACCTCCTTTTGGAGGAGGAGAGCAATGTCGGCTCGGCGAGCCGCCAGTGAGGCTATGACCCCGAGGCCTCCGAGGTGCGATTTACTCTGAAGGGCGGGCCTGCCGAATTCCAGAGGTAGGCTCTTTCCCACCACTCTCAGTACCCACCTGTCCATGGTAACAGCGGACCAGGCGGAAAGGAAGTGTCGAGCCGCTCCCACGGGGAACCAGGTGAGGTGACAGGGATGGGGTGACACCCTCAGCCTGTCACTGGGCAGGCTTGGAGGAGGGACCGCCGAGGAACCTCCTGGGCCTTTACCTCCTGCTTCCTGTTGGAGGAAGCCACGGCTTGGGCTTGGGATACCAAGGTCGAGCCTGCTGGCCCTGACGCTGTGCTGGGCAAGCGCCAAGCAGGCTAGAAGGACAAAAGGGCTTAGGCTGTGGCTTCATGCCTTGTCCTTCTGAGCGAAGAGACCGAGTCCAAGGTAGCATTGGACTTCTCGATCCTCTGCAGGTGACCTTCCACCCCAGGGTCAAGAGGTCAGTCCCAAAGGAACATCCGCCAACTTGTGCTGGGTATCCGGTAAAGGTGGATATCCTCAGCCAAGCCTCGACGATGCTATGGCCACTGCGTCGCCACAGACCTGGCACATGAGTCCCGATGTCTCAACGCAGTCTGGAGCTGCTGTTTAGCCACTGCTCTGCCCTGGTCCCGCACCTGCCTGACGGTAGTCTGCAGATCTCGGGGAAGATGAGGGACAACCTCATCCAGGGAGCCCAACAGAGCGTGAGAAAAATGTGCCATGAGGACGGCCGAACTGGCCTGACGAAGGCCGAGAGAGGACGCAGCATAGACTTTTCGCCCGGCATAATCCAATTTCTTGGATTCCTTGTCGGGAGGTTTGTCCACATCCCTGGCGCTCCGGCACGCCGAAAACGCTGTCGGTAACCAACCCTCGCCGAGGGTGTTCAAAACGCAAGGCGCAGGGCAGGAAGCAGGACGCCGCCAAAGTTCCAAGGCCGACTCACTATGGCTTCGCCACCAGAAAGGCCTCCGGGGAGAATCCCCCGTCCAGAATTCCATGAGGGGATACCTGGCCTGCTTAGAAACGGGTTCCAGCTTCATCCCGGTGGACTCGAGATGAGTCGAAGCAACCCTAAGAAGGACGTATGCTATCGTCCATTGACTGTCCTCCGAGGACTCCAAGTCTATGCGCTTGGAGAAGAGGGAGGAACCATCAGCGGACTCAGAAGAGTCCTCAAAGAGCTGCTCGGCCCTGAGCCACCCTCCACCTGCCAAGGTTTATCGGAGTGAGGGTGACCGACAGCCTATGGGGCAAACCCAAAGCTGACCGAGAATTTTGGTCGGAGCCCCAACTAATGGCTGTGGGGCGGAGGTTCCACCAGAATCGGTGGGGCAGTTGGAATTGGTCGAACAACCGCCTGAGAACAGGCTCCTCGACTACAACGAGGGTTGTTTCGCTGCTCCGTGACAGCCACTTAATGGCCGGGAAGACGACTGGTCGGCTTATTCGCGTCAAAAGGAGCTGTTGCCACATGTTCTTCGCACTCTCCACGCAACTTGCGCCAAGCTCCCTCGTGTCCGGTGAAGAGGAAGAGCGCGGTGCCGCTGTCACGGTGCCGACCGAGACCGCCTATGACGGGCGGGATCGGTTGGACCGCTGTAGATGTCCGAGACCGAGACCCCAGCCTTTGACTAGGCCGAGGAAGGCGAGAAGTGTCGAAATCGGCACTCCCTCGGCTCGGACGATCCCACCGGCCCGAACCGAGGCACAGACGAGCCGACGGGATCCTCAACTCCCACCGGGGAACTGGGAGGGATTTCAGCTTTCCAGCCAACAACTCCATCCAACGGGTCGAGAAAATCTCGACCGCGCGACGGGAGTCTTGGCCAACTGGCCTGACGGGACACCGTGAAGCCAGTGGTCGGGCTGAGGGGTCGGATCAAGCCCACTGTCGACAAGGAGTGGGGGATCTTTCCCGCTCCCAAAAGCGTCGACGGAGAGACTTACTTTTGCTCTTTTTGGACCTGGAAGAAGGTCCCGAAGAAGTTGGACCCTCACCTTTGGTCGAGAGGGTCAGACAAAGCTCCTTAAAAGAAGCCGAGTAAGAGGCACCGAGAGAGAGCGGGACAAATGCCGCAGCCAAGGTAGAAGCAGCCCGCACCGCCTCCTCTTCAAGGGCGATCATCTGCTCAAGCTGATCCGCCGAGCCCGCCGCCACGGACACCACCAATCGGGCCTCTTTAGATTTCACCGGTGGAATTCTTTTCTCGGGGCGCCCCAGTTGTAATCGGGCAGCACGGTCTTCAAGGACGTAGGCCGAAAAGGAAGAGCATAAGTCGCAGGCCTGTGGGTCATGCTCAAGGCTCAGGCAGTAGACGTACGTGGAGTGCGGATCCGTCCTAGACATCTTCTGCCCGCAAGGGCACCTCGGAAATCCGGGAGTTGATTTGTCCATCGCAGCCGCGAGGAGAAGAAGACCGAAGTCTTTTTGCAAAAACTTTCAATTTCTAACTTTTCAAAGAATTAGGAACCAGTCTTAAGCGCAACGATTAAGGAGGGAACCTGAGCTTCCAAGCGGGAAGATTCAGGCCATGGGGCGGAGCCGAGTTTTACCACCCAGGTGGGTGGGAGGAGCCAGCTTGAAGACCTTCCGGCAAGATTTAAAGCGGCAAGGAACCTGCCAATAAGTGTGGATGAACAACATATCCATGTCCCTAGAAACATATTTTTTCAGACTGGACTGGCAATTTACTGTTTTGATTTCAAAAGGAGTGGAGGTCCCTCTGTATTCACCTAGCTACCAACGTTGAGGTCGACCACCATTCAACTGGGTCCCTACTCTAAACTGCATCTGCCTCAAATGGCTTACCTTTATAGGGTGCATCAGCCTAAAATTGGCTTAATTAAGGTGTGGTCCCCAGCTAATGTGCAGGTAACTAGTGGGGAGCTAGTTAAATGAGAAAGCCATACTTCTCCATTTACAAACTTTAGCCACTATTAACTACTCACCCTTGCTCATTCACAAACTGTAAATGGGATTCTAATGAGGGGTGCTACTGAATATTGGATAAAGTTTGTAAATGGAGAAGTATGGCTTTTTCATTTAACTAGGTCTTCCTCAAAATCTGGAATTGACATGCTCCACTCAGATGTGCCAGAGTCCGCGGTTCCCTCCTCCCTTGGATCACATCTGATCTCCTGGATTGTCTAAGGACTCGGGACCTAGCCTGGAAAGACCACAAATGGTCACCCTCCACTGCCACCCACCAAAAATACCACCAACTCCGTAATATATGCACCAGATTAGTCCCATCTGCCAAAGCCAAATATTTCTCCAGCACCTATCAGTCAAATATAAACCACCCATCTAAATTTTGGAAGGTGGTACACGCCTCTTCACACCCCAAACAGCCCCCTGCCCCTACCCTTATAGTGGGTGACTAACCCTTTGGACTTGGCTCGTAGTCAAGTGTTCACTACACTCACTTTACCTCCTGTGCCTCTTCTTTCTCCTTACTCCCTCTCCTCCATCACCCCCAATGCCATCTGTGCCCCCTTCCTTCTCACCTGTCTCCCTCAAACACTCTCCAGGAACTCCCAACACTGAACCCAACTAAAGACAAAAGTCCAGATGACCTTGACACCAAACTACTATATACTTGTCTGCCCTGCCATCGCTAACCCCATTGCTGAGCTATTGAATCTCTCTTTAAGCTAGCCTCTGTCCCAGATGCTTGAAGCAAGCTATCATAATACTCCCTCCATAAAGGAGGTGAACCCTAACAGCAGGCAACTACCATCCCATCTCCTTCTCCCAGTCCTAGCCAAACTTCAAGAACATATAGTTCTCTCTCTCAACTCTTTCCGTCTCCTTGACACCACCTCCTTTTCACCTCTTTCCAGTCTGGCTTCAGGAAGAACCACTCCACATCCACCTCTCTACTCCGGCTCACTGATTCCATCTTTTCTGGCATGGATCAGGGACAAATTGCCTCTGCCATCTTTGCTGACCTTGCCAAGGCTTTCAACACTGTCTCCATTCGCTCTACTGGACAAACTCTCTACAGCTGGGTTGTTTCCTGCTGCCACCAACTGGTTTAAATCCTACTTAGTGGGCAGACCACAATCAGTCAGAATTGGGACTCTCTCTCGCTCTCTCTCTCCTCGTCACTTCCCATCCACACTGGGGTCCCTCAAGGTTCAGTCATTGGTCAATTCTCTTATCCATTTTCCTCAATGATCTCCCTCGGCCTGCCAATCTGCATCCATTCACATGTATGCAGATGACACCATCCTATACACATCTGGTCCCTCCTCTCCCATGGTGGCGCCACACTTCAGCAAGACTTTGATAATGTTCAGCAGAGGTTACGTGCCAATCAGGTGTTCCTCTATGCCAAGAAGACAGTCTCCATGACCTCTGACACAAGGTAGAGACTGGTAAGGCTCCCTCCCACCCCCACCGTCCTCACACGTGATGGAACTATGCTGGAAGATGCTACCTCCTTCAGATATCTAGGGGTATGGCTCGATAAACACCTCAACTTCTCTAATCATGTTGATGGTACTCACAAAAAACTTCTACACAAGCTGTGCCCTTTACTGGAATTGAGAATGCATCCTTTTATCGGTCCGCAGAGAAATTCTATAGAGAATGATCCTTCAAACCTTCGACTACGGTGATGTAGTCTACAGTGCAGCACCCAAAACCACCCTAGCCAGACTGGACACACTCTTTCACTCCTTCTGTTGCTTCTCTCGACTGCCCACCCTGCACACACCACTGCTCCTTATATAAATCCCTGGCACTCCCCTCCTTCAGTGATCGCTGCCTGGCTCACTGTGCCAATTTCACTGGTAGGTTCTGGCTCAGTGCGCGCCCATCTTACCTCTTGTTCTCACTTTCCCTCCCCTCTTCCTCTCGTTCCCTCAGAAGCTCTGCTCATACCCTTGCTATCCCCACCAGGTTCTCAACTGCTAGCCAGGCTTCCTTCTCACAGAAACAGAAAAACATAGACATTGTCGGCATATAAGGACCGCTAGGTCCATCCAGTTTGCCCATAGGCCCTATACATGTATGCATCCACTCACCCTAAGTGGTCAATGGCTTTTCATCACTCCCTTCCCACCCAAAAATCCCCCATGCTTGTCCCAGGCATGCTTAAACCCCTCCACTGTGCTTGCCCCCACTACCTCCTGTGGCAGACTATTCCAAATGTCAACTACCCTCTCTGTATAGAAAAATGTCCTCACATTACCTCTCCCACCGCTTTCCCAAGCTTTGGAACTCCCTCCCTGCCAACATTCAAAATGCCACTTGATCCCGGGCCCTCTCCTCTCTCTTGCATGCTTTCACCTCCCCCACATGCAATTGCACCTACCAAAATGTTTGACATACCTACCCTATCCTATCCAAAGGCACTCTTTGTTCTCAATATCTTCCTCCCTGTACCCTAAGCTATTTGCACTCTGAAAAGTCTGTTTCTTATTGAACCTATGCTATTGTTCTTGGAAGTTGTATGTACTCCTTTAAAACAATGCTAAAGCACTTACTATCTATGTTAACTCATCAGATCTGTCCTGTCGCCTATCCTTGTTTTCCATTGTTACCAGCTGCTGTCACTGTCTTTACCTGCTGTACTTATCCCACTTTCCTCCTCCAGCACACATCTGGAAACAAGCAATTTTTGCTCAGTATATCTTCCCGGTGAAACATTTAAATAAAAAACAAAACAAATCACTACGTTTATTTTGGGCATTTAAACTGACCTGGTTTTACACCTTTCTTTTTTAGCAGGTGGGTGCAGATTTACATTCATGAGATCAAACATTTTTTTGAAAATTTTCATGAACAAATAAGTCATACAGCGTCAGCAAGAAATTGATAAATATAATAATGCATTATACGATGGCATGAAAGAATCTTGTACTCTGATTGGACTGTCATGCACTGGAGCCGTGATGTTATCCGAGTACAACATCACTGCTCTAGTACCAGCACACAGAAGACCGCATAAACGGTTACCTAAATCATTCCACTCACAGCACGCTTGTCAGGTTCCCCGCAAGCTAGCCCGCTTGTAATTCCCACCAAGCCGTCTTTCGTGTTCACGGTTAAAACTTCAAACCTCCCTCTGATCAAATCACTCCTAAGTCCCTCAGCACAGAAGGTTCCAAAAAATATAACTCCTACACACATTTCTTCCTAAAACCGAGCGTCTTCAGTTATTAGGCAAACCATACTTCATAGTCACGCGACTCTTTGACGTTGCTCAATTCCTAACAAAATAGTAGCTACTAGCCCACAAGAACTGCACAAAAAGAACTAGACAAGCAAGTTTACCTTACAGCACTTTTAACAGCTCCTTTCTTTCAAGTGAGACACACATAAAAACGGAACCGGAAAACCGGAAGTGTACCTCCATGTCAGCTCCCCACTTCTGTATGCGACTTTCACTGACGTATATTTTAAAAAAAATTTTCACCTGACACATGAACGACTGGACAGCAGAATCAATCCAATCAAACTTGATGGCAACAAAACTGACACAAAAAATTACCGGCTCTGTGGTGTGTGGGTGGGGGTGGGGACATGGTGTTTAATCTGCACCACCACGCCCGAATTCTCGTGATGCTAATTTTCACTGATGGTATTTAAAAATCTTCAGCTGACACAAGAAAGACTAGACAGCAGAATCCAATTAAACTTGATGGCAACAAAACTGACACAAAATATTAGCGTGTGTGTGTGGGGGCAGGACATGAAGCACCACCACTGTGCAAACAATAGAACAGCACTATTTTTCCAGTAAGTATTCCTACTAATAAAAAATCACTAAAAAATTTTAAATACATTTCAAATCTATTTTTTTTTATTTAATTTGACAAATGAGCCATTATATAATAGCAATACGAACTCCGGTATGCAGTTAGATAACGTCACTTGGGGTGATTAGTCAGACTCGCCCGCGGCTCATGCCTAATCACCCCAGGCGTGACATTATCCCAGCACAACACACACCCTATCATGCATTATTGCTTAAATAACCCACACCCTGTCGTGCCTTATTGCTTAATTAAATGCTATTTCAATCCAACATTAATAACCAGCAATATACAAATACTTTCATATTATTTAAACTGTTTGACAAATGACCAAGGATTTTCAGGTATATTACTTCTCTAATGTATTCACTGTATATATTATACGGTTTACAGTTCATTTGTTTGTTACAATTTATGCATTCTAGGCTACCTCCAATAAATGGAAATGTAGAATTACTGAAATTGCTGCTCACTGCACTGAGGTTTCTGTGCAACTGAGCAGGCATACCTACTGCAGGAACGTTTGGACAACCAAGTCAGAGTCGTATTTAAAGTTGCTAGGCTCTATTGTTAACCCACGTTTCGCATAGTTGCCGTCATCATGAACAGAATGGTGTATGAAAGTATTGAACTCTTTCTTTTGGGACTCATCTGGTGACTGTAATGCTTTAGGCTCACTTCACTTTTATGATCAGAAATGTTTACTATGTGTCACTCCTGAATCCCAGCATCAGAAAGCAGCTGGCAACAGGTTGCTCTTATGCAGTGATTAGTCTGTATGGTGGCCAGTCCAGTTGCTCCTGAAATCAAGCACATCAAGGAAATACAGGCTACTCACCTGTAACAGGAGTTCTAGGAGTGGTATATGTTGTTCATCCACACTGTTTGGCAGGTTCTTTGCCGCTTTAAATCTTGCCGGAAGGTCTTCAAGCTGGCTTATCCCACCCACCTGGGTGGTAAAACCCTCGGCTCCGCCCCATGACGCCAGATCTAGCCTGCTGGAAGCCAGGTTGTGCGTTGAAGCCAGGGAGGTCGGGTGGGTCGTGTGGATGAACAACATATACCACTCCTAGAACTCCTGTTACAGGTGAGTAACCTGTATTTCTGGGGATGTGGATATGTAGTTCAATCCACACTGGCTGGCAGACTCCTAGCAGTTCTCCACAAGGAGGGAGGCAAGCCGAGCACCCCCTACTTAGGAAATAAGGATGGGAGAACCGAGGTCCCAAAACCAGCATCCTGGCGTGACTCTAGGTCAATGTGGTAATGGGAAATAAAGGTGCGTGCTGACTTCCAGGTAGCAGCCCTGCAGATTTCCTGGATAGGGACATCCCTAGAAGCAGCCACCGAAGCAGCGGTATATGGAAAGAAACAGCTCTTATCCCTTTGGGAGGCTTCATGCCCGGCCAACCTATAGCAGAGGTCTATGCAGGAGGTGACCCACCTGCTTATCAGCTTGGCTGCAGGTCTGCCGGTGCGCTTCAGCGTAGGTGACAAACAGCGGCTAACCTCTCCCAACTTCAGCCATCCGCTCCTTATAATAAGCGAGAGCTCTGCTAGGGTCCAAAGTATGGAGCCTATATTCGGCCTCTGAGGTGTGATTGGGGTAGAACACCGCAGAGTCAACACCTGGTTAAGGTGAACTCAGACATCACCTTCGGAAGGAACTTCGGGTGGGGGTGAAGGACAACTTTATCCCTGTGGAAGACCAGGTAGGGAGACTCGCTGGAAAGCGCCTGGAGCTCTCCCATCCTTCTGGCTGATATAATAGCCACCAAGAAGGCAATCTTTCATGACAGGTGAGAGATGTCACACCTGTGCATTGGTTCGAATGGCTTGCCCATGAGCTTAGCCAATACCAGCAGTAGATCCCACGGAGGTGGAGGTTCTCACACCGAAGGGGATATGTGGTCTAGGCCTTGGAAAAAGCACCCGACCAACTTCTCCTGTGCCACCGACTGCTTGCCGGCCTGCGCCCGGTAAGCATAGATGGCTGCCAGGTGCACCTTAAGGGTCGTCGACCGAAGCCATAGCTGAGAAAGGGACCACAGGTAGTCCAAAATACTAGCCAATGGACAGGAAGAGGGGTCCAACCCTTTGTCCTCACACCAAATGGAGAATCTCTTCCATTTGAAGGCGTAGCATTTTCTGGTCGACTCCTTACGGGACACCTCAACGACGCTGAGGACCTTGTCAGAAAGACCCAAGGCCTGGAACTCTAGCCGCCAGGAACCAGGCGCCAGGTGCAGGGATTGAAGGTCTGGATGGCACCTTCCCTTGTTGACTGAGATCAGGTCTGGGCGGATGAAAGCCGCCTCGGGAGCCTGGAGCGGAGGCTGAGGAGATCTGGGTACCAGAACTGGCGAGGCCAGTCTGGGGCTACCAGAATCACCTGCGCCTTGTCCCTCTTCGCCTTGAGAAGCACCTTGTGGATCAAGGAAAATTAAGGGAAGGCGTAGAAGAGGCCCGGGGTCCACGGCCTCAAGAAGGCATCCCCTGCAGCGAGCCCTGCTGGGGCGGGCGTGAAACAGCCTCAGCTTCGCAGATTCTCCTGAGGCAAACAGGTCCACCTTGGGGTGCCCCAATGGGAGAACAGGTCTGCACTACCTCCGCAGGAGAGACCACTGCGACATGCAGCCCATCCGGCTGAGGGCATTGACCAGACTGTTCGAGGCTCCTGCCATATGGATGGCTAGGAGATCCGCCTTCAGGCTGATCACGAGAGACCAAATGGAGAGCTTCCTTGCACAGAGGCAAGGAGGTGTCCCGCCTCTGACGGTTGAGATAGTACATGGTCGTGGTGTTGTCCGCTCTGACCTGAACCACCTGACGCCTTACAAACAGAGCGAGGCGGTGAGGGCTAGTCGAACCACATGAAGCTCCAGCAGGCTGATGTGGCATCGAGACTCCTGAGGGGACCAGAGGCCGTGGGCCCAGAGTTCCCCCAGATGGGCACCCCAACCCATCAAAGAGGCGTCGGTCATAAGAGTGACCGTCGGCTCGGGCGGACAAACAGGATACCCTCCTGAAGATGAGCTGGGACGAGCCACCACTGCAGGGCGTCCCACATCTTCTTGGTCACGTCACCGGCTGGTCCAAAGGACTGGAGCACTGTGACCACTGGCGGGCCAGCCCCCATTCCAGGGGGCACATATGCCAGCGGGCTCAACGGACCACGCTGGTGCAGGCCGCCATGAGGCCCAGAAGGTGCAGGAAGTCCCGGGCAGGGTGCAATTGCCAACTAGAAATGATTGGGCAAAGGAGGAAAGGACCTCGGCCCTGTCCGCCGGAGCCGGGCTCTGGCTCAAGAGAGTCGAGCTCTGCCCCGATGAACTGAAACACCTGCAATGGCATCGAAGTCCGATTTGGCCTCATTGATCAGGAGGCCAATTTGAGAGCAGACCTGGAGGGCCAGATCCCTGGACCGCTCCACCTCCAACCTGGAGGGGCTGCAATCAGCCAGTCATCCAGGTAAGGGAACACCCAGACCCCTCGGCGCCATAGGAATGCTGTCACCACTGCCATGCATTTGGTGAAGACCCTGGGAGCTGGAGAAAGGCTGAAGGGCATGGCCCGGAACTCGTAAAGTGATCCCTCTGCTCTGAAGTGGAGGAATCACTGATCAGACAGATGGATTGAGATGTGAAAGAACGCATCCTGGAGATCCACAGAGCAAAACCACATGCCTAGTTCCAAGGATGGAATGATCTGAGCCAGAGTGACCATCCTGAAGGTATGTGGCCTTAGGAACTTGTTCAGGTTGTGTAGATCGAGAATGGGGCGCCAGCCCCCCATCTGCTTTGGGACCAGGAAGTACCTAGACACAAAATACAGGTTACTCACCTGTAACAGGAGTTCTAGGAATGGCATATGTTGTTCATTCACACTGTCTGGCAGGTTCCTTGCCGCTTTAAATCTTGCCGGAAGGTCTTCAAGCTAGCTCCTCCCACCCACCCGGGTGGTAAAACTCTCGGCTCCGCCCCATGACGCCAGATCTAGCTCGCTGGAAGCCAGGTTGTGCGTCAGGCCGGAGGTTTGGAGTAGATGAACAACATATACCATTCCTAGAACTCCCTGTTACAGGTGAGTAATCTGTATTTCTAGGACATGGATATGTTGTTCATCCACACTGTCTGGCAGACTCCTAGCAGTTCTCCGGGAGAAGGGAGGCAAGGCACACCCCTACTTAGGAATAGAGACTGGAGAACCGAGGCCCCAAAACCAGCATCCCGGCGTGACCCACGGTCGATGCGGCAGTGGGTAATTAAGGTATGTGCCGACTTCCAGGTAGCAGCCCTGCAGATATCCTGGATAAGGACATCCCTGGAAGCAGCCACCGATGCAGCGGTATGACGGATAAAATGATCTCTTATCCCTCTGGGAGGCTCCATGCCAGCCAACCTACAGCAGAGATCTATGCAGGAGGTGACCCCGCTCATCGTCCGCTTGGCTACAGGTCTGCCAGGTGCGGCTTCAGCGTAGGTGACAAACAGCTGGCGAACCTCTCCCCGAACATCAGCCGTGACGCCTTAGAAAGCGAGCACTCAACTAGGGTCCAATATGGAGCCTATATTCGCCTCCGAGGTGTGATTGGGGTAGAACACCCTGAAGTCAACACCTGGTTAAGGTGAAGCTCCACAGCACCTTTGGAAGGAACTTGGTGGGGGCCAGGACAACCCTGTTCCTGTGGAAGACCAGATAGGGAGACTTGAAGGAGCGCCTGGAGCTCTCCCGTCCTTCTGGTTGACGGATAGCCACCAAGAAGGCGGTCATCCACAATAGGTGGGAGATATCACACCTGTGTATTGGTTCAATGGTTGCCCATGAGCTTGGCCAATACCAGCAGTAGATCCCACGGAGGTGGAGGTTCTCGCACCGAAGGGAAATGTGATCAAGGCCTTAGAAAAGCGCCCGACCACCTTCTCCTGCACCACCGACTGCTTTCCGGCCCGCGCCCGGAGGGCAGAGATGGCTGCCAGGTGCACCTTAAGGGTCGTCGACCGAAGCCCTTGCTAAGAAAGGACCACAGGTAGTCCGGAATGCTTGCCGAGGAACAGGAGAAAGGGTCCAGACCCTTTCCCTAACACCAAATGGAGGAACTCTTCCATTTGACGGCATAGCATTATCTGGTCGACTCCTGACGGGATGCCTCAACAACGTTGAGGACCTCGCTGGAAGACCCAAGGCCTGGAATCTAGCCGCCAAGAACCAGGCCGTCAGGCAGGGATTGAAGGTCTGATGGAATACCTTCCTCTGATAACAGAGATCAGGTCCGGGCTGGCTGGAAGCCGCCGGGAGCATGGAGCTGAGACGGAGGACAGCTGGATACCAGAGCTGGCGGAACCAGTCTGGGGCTACCAGAATCACTGCTTCTTGTCCCCTCGCTTTAGAAGCACCTGTGGATCAAGGGAATGGGGAAGGCGAGAAGAGGTCCGGGTCCACGGCCTCGAAAAAGGCATCCCACTGCAGCGAGCCCTGCTGAGGGGGCGGCATGAAACAGTCTCAAGCCTGCACTCCTCCCTTAGGGAAAAAGGTCCATCCAGGCATGACCCAGTGGGAGAACAGATCTTGTGCTACCTCCGGCAGGAGAGAACCCCTCGTGAGACGCAGCCCCTATCCGGCCTAGGGCATCGACCAGGGTGTTGGAGGCTCTTGCCACCTAAATGGCTAGGAATCCGCCTCCAGGCTGCGCATGAGACCATATGCGGAGAGCCTCCTTACATAACGACAAGGAGCGCGTCCG
Organism: Neoceratodus forsteri; assembly: GCA_016271365.2. Taxonomy (NCBI): domain Eukaryota; kingdom Metazoa; phylum Chordata; order Ceratodontiformes; family Ceratodontidae; genus Neoceratodus; species Neoceratodus forsteri. The sequence continues at coordinate 361,978,785 of CM057449.1, read as the reverse complement.
GTCCTGGCGGTTTAGGTAGCACATGGTCGTGGTACTGTCCGTCAGGACCTGAACCACTTGACCCCACAGAAACGGAGCGAAGGCGGTAAGAGCAAGGCGGACCGCTCAGAGCTCCAGCAGGTTGATATGGCATCGGGACTCCCGAGTGGACCAGAGGCCGTACGCTCTGTGCTCCCCCCGATGGGTACCCCAACCTATCAGAGATGCATCGCCGATAGAGAGACCATCGACTGAGGCGGATTTAACGGATGCCCTCCTGCAGATGTGCGGAACGGTCCACCACTGGACAGCGCCCACATCTCCTGGTCGCTGTCACGGGCTGGTCCAATGGATCGCAGCATTGTGAACACTGGCCGGCCAGTCCCCATTGGAAGGACGCATGTACCAGCCCAACGGACCACGCTGGAGCAGGCCATAAGCCCAGTGTGAGGCGCAGGGAAGTCCGGGCAGGGGCGCACTTCCAACCAGAAATGACTGGGCAAAGGAGGAAGAGCCTCGGCCCTGTCTGTCGGGAGCTGAGCCTGGCTCGAAAGAGTCGAGCTCTGCCCCGATGAATAGTATCACCTGCTTCGGCACGAGTTCTGACTTGGCCTCGTTGAAGAGGAGGCCACTCTGAGAGCAGCCTGGAGGGCCAGAACTCTGGACCGCTCCACCTCCGCCTTGGGGGGCTGCAATCAGCCAGCTGTCCAGGTAGGGTACACCGACCTTCGGGTGCCGCAGGAATGCTGTCACCACTGCCATGCATTGGTGAAGACCCTGGGAGCTGGAGAGAGGCCGAAGGGCATGGCCCGGAACTTGTAAAGGGATCCCTCCGCTCTGAAGTGGAGGAATCTCTGATGAGACGGACAGATCGGAACGTGAAGAAGGAGTCCTGGAGGTCCAGGGAACAGAACCACACGCCTCATCCCAAGGATGGTATTATCTGAGCCAGAGTGACCATCCTGAAGGTCCGAGACCTTAGGAACCTGTTCAGGTCATGCAGGTTGAAAATGGAGCACCAGCCCCCCGTCCGTCTGTGAACCAGGAAATACCTGGACACGAACCCCGGGTCTGGAGGAGGATCCGCCACCTTCCTGATCACTCCATCCTGAAGCACAGGGCAATATCGGTTCGGCAGCCGACAGCAAGGCTTGACTCATGGTCTCCCCGGGTGACGGCTCAAAAGGGAAGGGCCTGTTCAAACCCGAGACAGGCCCTCACTACCATCTCCCACACCCAACGGTCCATGTGATAGCGGACCAGGCGAAGGAAGTGAGTAGAGCTGCCTCCACGGGGGGACCCAGGGAAGGGTGGCGGGTTGGGGGCGAAGCCCCTCAACCCGTCACTGAGCAGGCTTGGAGGAGGGACCGGCCGAGGGAGCACCTGGGCCCTTACCTCCTTGCTTCCCATTAAAGGAAGCCGCTGGCTTGGGTTTGGGATGCCAAGCGCAAGCCTGCTGGCCCTCGTGCTGGTGCTGATGGGTGTTCGTGCCGCAGGGGCCAAAGGACGAAGGGACTTACGCTGATGTTGCCGACAGCCCTTGTCCCTCTGGGCGGAGGAGACAGAGTCCAGAGTGTCGTTGGACTTTTCGATCCACTGGAGATGTCCCTCCACTCCAGGGCCGAAGAAGTCAGTCCCCAAGAAGAGGATGTCCGCCAACTTGTGCTGGGTATCCGCCGAGAAGGTGGATATCCTCAGCCACGCCCTGCGGCGCATGGCCACCGCGGCCACTACTGACCTGGCACAGGAATCACCTATGTCTAGAGCAGTCTGAAGCTGCTGTTTAGCCACCGCCCTTCCCTGGTCCCGCACCTGACAGGCTGTAGTCCGCAGGTCGGTAGGGAGATGAGGGATCATCTCATCTAGGGAGCCCATGAGGGCGTGGGAGAAGTGTGCCATCAGCGCGCCGAGCTGGCCTGCTGGAGGCCGAGGGGGACGGCAACCTTGCGCCGCGACATAGTCCAGCCTTTTGACCTTGTCGGAGGCTCTATCCGCTTCCCGAGCGGCATTCGGAACGCTGGAAGACGTTATCGGTAACTAATCCTCAGCAGAGGGATGCTCCGAGAAACCGGTCAAAGAGCCGATAGGGACCGCATACTTCCTGGCCATCCTGGGCGAAGGCACAGGACAGGAAGCAGGTCTCTGCCAAAGCTCCAAGGCTGGGCCGACAATGACCTCAGCCACAGGGAAGGCCTCCGTGGGCGAATCCCCTTGGTCTAGAATCTCCGTCAGGGGATAATAGGCCCGTCTGGACACGGGCTCAAGCTGCATCCCAGTAAACTCCGAGATGAGCCTAAGCAGACCCAGAAAGGACGATAAGCTATCGTCCAGAGACTGGCCCCGGAGGGACTCCAGGCCCCCCCGCCTGGGGAACCCAGAGGAGTCGTCATCGGACTCCTAAGGGTCTGCAAAGAGTTGCCTCAGGCCTGAGCCACCCTTCACCTGCCGAGAGCGGCCGGGAGTGAGGGTGACCGACAACCTTCGGGGCAGGCCGTGACCCGGCCGAGGTTCCACCACAATCGGTGGGGCCACTAGATTTGGTCAAACAACCGGCCCAGAAATGGGCATCTCGAATGTGGCAAGCGGTTGCTTCAGCCGTTCAGGCAGCAGCCACTTGATGGCCGGGGAATGAATCGGAGTCGATTGATTCCCGGACAACAGCAACTGCTGCCACGTAAGCTCCTCGTAACGTCGACGCAATCTGCGTCGAAACCTCTTCTCATCCGAGGAGGATAACGAGGAAGAACAGTGTTGCCACTTAACTCGGTGCCCAGACCGAGACTGCCGAAGTCGGCGGGAGCGACTTGACCGAGATGAAGACCGAGACCAAGACCCTCGGTGAAACCGAGGGAGGGTCTGGGAAGGGGTGGGGGACACCCGCTCTTCCCTCGGCTCGGACACTTTGACCGAGGACTGCCACCCTGAAGGCGCGGGCAGAACCTCAGTCTCCGCTGGGGGAACCGGCGGAGAAGGGTTGACGACTCTTCCAGTCGACCGCCTGGCTGACGGGTCGAGAGAAAACTCAACTATGTCGCCGGGAGTCTCGGCAGGCTGGCCTGACGGGGACACCGTGAAGCCAGCGGCCTGAGCCGCAACCTCGACCGAAGTCGATGGTCGGCTGTCCGGGAAGGAGAGCTCTCGCCGCCCCACAAACGCTGACGATGGGACTTACTGACTCCCCGCCTTGGGCTGAGAGGCATGATCGATGGTCCTCTCACGCCGGGAAAGGGACTGGCGAAGCTCCTTGAACGAAGCCAAATGAGAGGAACTCAGAGAGAGCAGGATAAATGCTGTGACCGAGGAGGAGGGAGATGCGGCCTGGGCCGCCTCCTCCTCAAGGGCGATAGAGTGTTCGAGTTGCTCAGCTGAGTCAGCCACCGCGGACGCCGCCCAACGAGCCTCTTTGGGTTTTACCGGCGGGGAAAAATCCTCGGAGTGCCCGAACCCCAATCGGGCAGCACGATCCTCCAGGACGTTGGCGGAACGCGACAACCTCGCAGACCCGCGGGTCGTGGTCCAAGTCGAGGCAGTATACGCACGTGAGTGCGGATCAGTCCTGGAGATAATCCGCCTGGGCGCCTCCGAGAGCGGAAACGACTGTCCATCGAGCTGAGGGAAGGAAGACCAAGTTTAGAAAACTTCAAAACTAAATTGGACGAATCAAGAATCAGGAACCAGTCGAAAACGCAGAGCGCTAAGAAGGGAACCTGAGCTTCAAGCGTAAGGAAGATCTGGCGCCATGGGGCGGAGCCAAGAGTTTTACCACCCGGTGGGTGGGAGGAGCCAGCTTGAAGACCTTCTGGCAAGATTTAAAGCGGCAAGGAACCTGCCAGATAGTGTGGATGAACAACAATCCATGTCCCTAGAACCCGGGTTTGGAGGTGGATCCGCCACCTCGCTGATCACCTCCTTCTGGAGAAGCAGAGCAATGTCGGCGATGAGCCGACAGAAACTGCGGGCCGGAGCCTGATGAGCGATGACTCGATAGGGAGGGACTGCTCGAATTCAGAGCGAGCCCCTGCTAACCACTTCAGCACCCAACGGTCCGTGGTGATAGCAGACCAGGCAGAAAGGAAGTGGCGGAGCTGCCCCATGGGGGAACCCAGGAGGAGTGACAGGTTGGAAGTACACCCCTCAACCCGTCACTGGGCAGGCTTGGAGGAAGGGCAGGCAAGGGCTGCCTGACCCTTCCTCCAGGCTTCCTACTGACAGCGGCAGACTTGGCCTTGGGGCACCAAGCGTGAGCCTGCTGGTCCTGTTGCTGGTACTGCTGGGTTGGATGTGCCGCAAGGGCAGAAGGGCAAAAGGGCTTACGCTGCTGCTGGCGGCCTGTGTCCTTCTGGGCAGACGTGACCGAGTCCAAGGTGGCACTGGACTTCTCGATCCTCTGGAGATGGCCTTCCACCCCCAGCCCGAACAAGTCAGTGCCCAGGAAGAGAACATCTGCCAGCTTGTGCTGGTATCCGCTGTGAAGGTGGAGATCTGCAGCCAAGCTCTCCGCGCACATGGCTACCGCGGCCACTACTGACCGGGCACAAGAGTCTCCAATGTCCAAAGCAGTTTGAGTCATTTGGCTACTGCCCTTCCTTGATCCAGCACTGCCTGACCGTCCGCCTGAAGGTCAGCGGGAGATGAGGAAGCACCTCATCTAGGGAACCCATAAGGGCGTGAAAATGCGCCATCAGCATGGCTGAGCTAGCCTGTCGAAGACCTAGGGAGGAGGCAGTGTAAACGTTCTCCCGAGTAGTCCAGCTTCTGGACTCCTTGTCGAGGGGTTTTCCACGCCGCTAGCATTTCGAGCCGGAAGCACGCTTATCGGTTGCCAGCCCCTCAGCAGAGGGGTGCTCTGAAAACCGAGAGGGAACCGTGGGACTGCGATTATGGCGAGCCATCCTGGCCGAAGGCGCAGGACAGGATGCAGGCCGCTGCCACAGATCAGAGCCGGACCAACGATGGCCTCGCCACAGGGAAGGCCTCCGTGGGAACCCTTCAGTCCAGAATCTCCGTGAGGGGATATCTGGCCCATTTTGTACGGGTATGAGCTGCATCCCAGTGGACTCTGAGATGAGCCGAATGGTTCCCAGGAACGAGGATGGGCTCTCGCCCACCGACTGACTCCTGGAAGATTCCAGGTCAAGGGGTCTGGAATACAAGGAGTCGTCAGACTCTGAGGAGTCCACGAACAGCTGCCGAGCGCCTGAGCCACCCTCCACTTGCCAAGGCCGATCGGGGGGTGAGGGTGATCGACAACCTGTAGGGCAAGCCCTGACCCGACCGAGAATCCTTGGTCGGGGCCCCAGTCTTAGGTTGTGGAGGTGGTGGTTCCACCACAATGAGTGGAGCAGCTGATTTTGGCTGAGCAATCTGTGCCGGAGTTGGCTCTCTACGATAGCGAGGGGTTGCTCAGTCGTCACGGGCGACAGCCACTTAATGGCTGGTGAGGCTACTGAGTCGGCGATATCAAGCAAGCAAGAATTGGCTGCCACATCATGTCCTCATAGTACTGACATAACTTGTGCCGGAGCCTATCTTCCGAACAGGACGATGAGGACGAGCGGCGATGCCACTTTCTGTGATGCCGGGACCGAGACTACCAATGTCGGCGGGACCTACCCGACACGTCGGAGGACTGAGACCAAGACCTTTGGGGTCACCACTGGTGGGTCGAAGAGGGGCAGGGAAACCCGCTCATCCCTTGGTTCAGGGTCCCTGACCGGGGACTTCGGCACAGGAGGCACGGGCAAGTCTTCGGTAACCACCGGGAACTGGTGAAGAAGGGTTGTCGGCTCCAGTCGACAACCCTGTCCAAATGGGTCGAGAAAAATCTCTTTACGCATTGATGGGTGTCTCGCCAGCAGACCTGACAGGGACACTGTGAAGCCAGCGGCCTTAGCCACAGCCTCAACCTAAGTCGAAGTCGAATGGTCCGGGAAGGAGATCTCCCACTCCCATGAACGCCACCCAGGACTTACTTTCTTCAGTTCCTTTTCTTCGACCTACTCATGTGAGTCCTCGAGGGCCCTTCTCCTTTGTGGAGAGGGATGACAAAGCTTCTTAAAAGAAGCAGTGTAGGAGGAGCCCAAGGAAAGCGGGATAAACGCCAACGCCGAGTAGGAAGAAGACGCGGCCTGGACCGCTTCCTCCTCCAGGGCGATCAACTGCTCCACGGAGCCTGCAGCCGCAGACACCGCCCAACGGGCCTCCTTCGACTTCACCGGCGGAAACAGTTTCTCGGGGCGCCCCAGCTGAAGTCGGGCAGCGCAGTCCTAAAGAACCGAAGGCGCGAAGGACTTACATAGAACGCAGGCCTGCGGATCATGAGCAAGTCCCAGGCAGTAAACGTACATGGTGTGCGGGTCGGTCCGAGACATCTTCTGCCCGCAAGAGCACCGACGGAAGTCAGGAGTAGATTTAGTATCCATCGCAGCCGCGAGGGAAGATGAAGACTTAAGTCTAGTAAACTTTAAAATTATTTTCGGAAATTCCGAAGGATTAGGATCCAGGCCTACAAACGCAGAGCACTGAGGAGGGAACCTGAGCTTCAAGCGTAAGAAGATCTGGCATCATGTGGCAGAGCCAGGGTTTTACCACCCGGTGGGTGGGAGGAGCCAGCTTGAAGACCTTCTGCCAAGATTTAAAGCAGCAAGGAACCTGCCAGACAGTGTGGATTGAACAACATATTCACGCCCTAGAACCAATGTTATGCTTGCCACACAGTTTTTGTCCAACCATATTTTAACATCCATTCCTGCATTTCACAGCTTCTGGAAATAGTTAGTTCTGTCTGGCATGCAGTCTGTCCATATGTAACCCTAGGTGGCTATCTCAAGGGGCTACTACCCTGCCTGCTTGGCTAGTAGCAGGTTAAGGGGCCTGGGTACTAAAAAGGGTGCCTACACCCGGAGGTCAGAGTTGTTAGTGGTCAAGCTAACCTGGGCACAGCCCTCCGGGACACTGTAACCCCCCCTCTTTCCCTTCTAGTGGCCCGAACAATATACAATAATCACTTTCACAATGACCCTTATTCATCATGTAGTTACCCACACTGTTTGCACTTACTACCAGGGCTGGTTCCTCTAGCTCGACCCTGGGGACCCCCTGTAAAACAAGGTTATGCACAGCAAATAGCATCAGTACAGTACTCTTGGCACAAACTGGAACCACAGTCAGGTTAAATGCAAAAAGAGTTAGATCTGATTTATTCAGGGGACTTGAACAATGGAGGTGTGTAATCAAGTTGATCTGCTTAAAGGCTACATCAATCAGACAGTTATGCATGCACTTCAGAGTCCCTACGCAGTCACACACTCTGGGTACCCAGGTAGGAAGACGGTGGCTAGCCAGGAACGTTGCCCGGGGCAGGCCGGCTCACAGCTGGTTGGGGCCCTGTGATGGAAGAAAGCAACATGCACAACACACACTAGTTGTAATCCAGACGGAGCGATCAGTTCATGACAGAAAAGACAACAGATTAATCAGATGACAACACTTTAGATTTAGCTGTTGTTGCAGGAGCTACCCTGATGTTTACTCACGATACCCAATACAGGACACAGGCAAGACGAAATCGTGACAGCAGGTTGCTGAACTGGAGTGTCAGGAGAAGCAGGGCCCACACGAATCACTGAGGCGTCGGCTCCTGTTCAAAGCATGAGCAGGGGCTGATCCTGCGGCAGGTCTCTCGTCGATGGCTTCTCTGTGCAGCAGGTAGTCTGGCCAGGCCAGTGTGGTAAAGCCCAGGACCAATGAAGATGAATACAGATTCAGTCCGTGGGAGCTGGATGCAGGAGCTCTTGAGTGATCACATGAAATTTACAGTGTAACTGTCTACATGTAATACCGATAACACGAGGTGAATCAGGAGTGCACTTCCTGTTCAGCTGCCAGCAACAGGAAAGCACTTTTTGAACGGACTTTCTATCTGGCAGTTCTACAGTGAGAGTTTCACACTGCAAGCTGCATGCACATTAAGCACACTGTTTCATGCAATCCATAACCAACTTCATCAATCAATTGCAGGACAACTTTGTAAACAGGGCTGTCAAGGTCCTAACAGTTATAGCCTGTTGAAACATAAAATAATTGAACTGAATAAATAACCAAGACTTTTGTTTGGCTATGACAACACTACTGATCAATCTACAATAACTGTAAGAGGGTGTCTCATGCACGTAGTTCTAAAATTCTGAAGTTCTCAGTTCAGTTGCCTTCTAGCCCATTTCCAATCACTGTGATTTTTATAGCTTTTTACAAAGTAAAATATTTTGATTTTAATTCCAATTCCATTTTTAAAAACTGAAGTCTGCAACATGTTTATGATATCCGCATATGTACAGTTCCTGTGTCTCTTACAGTTATAAGAGAGTTTTCTTTCAAGTCGTGCGCCAGAACTGCTCAGACTTGCTTTGCAGTCTCTCACCCAAAGAACTCAAGAGTGCACTTTTATACCCATAAGAGATGCAGTAACTGTACATATAAAACAAAACATATCACTCTCATGGTAATGTTCACTGAGCACCGGAATCGTATATACGATCGAATCTACATATAGTACTAGATAAATTATGATAATCATCATCCAGTTGGCAGTTAAGACAAAACAATCCACATACCTGTGACTCATTTATATATTATTTTCTTTTACAAAAGAATCAAGTAGGTAATTTAGCTCCAAGGACATCACTTTAAGTGTTGAACTGCATAGCCTAGCAAACCGTAGGCTTATCAACAGATGAATAAATTATTACTAGAGTGTACACCTCAAGCCAGTCCCCCTCGTGGGAAGATTTCATATAGGGATTGAAGCTCAAGAAAAAGCAGGTACCACCCAGGCAGATGAAGTCTACAATTCCCCCATGCTCATCAAAAGTCGTTAAGGGTAAGCATCCTCCGCATCACGTCCTGCCTGCCTCTTTTGTTGAGTGAAGTTGGGAGTTGCAGTATGGGAGTTAGTTGCCCACGGTCCTATCCACAGGGGTTAAGCTGTGGGCCACCATCAAAGCCAGGTCTCAGAGTGAAGCAAATGCTAAAAGGAGTACAGGATCCCTGAAAGCATGGGGCAGAAACAAAAGGTAAAAAAAAAAATCCAGAGGCTGACGGACAAGGATTAGATTCAGAAGACACAGGCAGTGAGTACTTCAAGATGTTCAGCATAGTGGAGACCCATAATGAAATCCAGTGACCCTCACATCAAACTTCCATTCCAAGAGCCAGCCAGTCGGCGCAGCGGTTGGATTTCCGCTTGCAACGCCGGCGACCCAGGTTCAGGAATGGACTCGGGTTGTCGGAGGGCCAGCCGGGGGGAGAAGGATCGATCATCCCACGACTGCTCTCTTTCTCCGGGGAGAGGGTACGGGATGTCGCCCTGCAAGAGGGAACCCTGGTGGAGGCCAGGAGTGCCGCAGCATATGGTGCCGGCAAGGTTACAAGGGGGTGGGATGGACACTGATGTCACTGCACGTACCTGCCCCCAGGGGGATAAAACCAAGCCTACCTCTTCTCTGCCTAACTGATGCCCACCTCTCAGCTGCGATCGGCTCCCCAGGCCGACTCCTGCCCTATCCCGTTGTTCGTGGTACCTTAACGGCCGGGTGCCACATCTCCACCCTTGGGGGGTCCCGGGAGAGCGGCTTATGTGGGGATGCCGCAGCCGAGGGGTCCGTGACCGGGCGAATGGCCTGGCAGAGAGAAGTGTGGCTCAAAACGACTAAATAGAAAGAAAAAAAAAAAGCTTCCATTCCAGAGCACCTCTGATTCGTCTTACAATACGAGGCATGAGGTTTAGGCCTGACAGTTTTTACCATAAGTCTTGTGTTGATATCAAGTAATTATTTTAGTAGCTTTTCTTTGAACATTTTCAATTTTGCTTGTCATTCTTTACTCAAAGGCACCAGAAATGGCTGGTGGAGTTCAGAAGAGAAGAAAAACATAGCACCAACCACCAACTCGCATAAACAGCAGGCTTGCACCAAAATCTTCTTGGTGTGTAAGGAGCCCCAGCTGGCATTCCTAGAAGAGGTATCTTGTCTGTGACTACTCTAGTAAATATCATTATCATGCACCTTAAGTTTGGTGTAAGCCTGCTGTTTATGCGAGCTGGTGGTTGGTACTATGTTTTTCACTTTTGAATTGTGCTGTGCACGTCCAGTTGTGGGGCGACTTCTTGCTTTCTGAAAGTTCAGAAGAGGCCAGACATATGCTCTGTACAGGGGAAATATGACATCTTTGTTATGGGTACAGATGCTCATCCTGACTGTTCACAAAACGTAGCTCTTGAAATAACCTCACTGCATTCCTTGTCTTGTTTGAAATTATTTGTATTAATTACCCCAAGGTCCCTCTCCGCTGCTGCTGAAGTCAGGTTTGTTTACATAATTTGTAGTGATGTTTATGCTTTTTTTTTTACCAACATGCATTATACAGCATTTGTCTACACTGAACTTCATTTCCCATATATGCACACATTGTGAAATTTTATCTAAGTCTGCTTGAATATTGACAGTTTGTTCTTCGGATCTACAAGGTCCACCAAGTTTTGAATCATCTGCATCTTTGGTGGAGCAATTTATGACATCTTTGGTCACATCCGTGAGGAAAATAAGGAAAATTAAGGGCAGAGTACGGAGCCCTGAGGAACCCCCAGCAACACTGCCAGGTAATGATTTGTGTCCATTATTTTACTACACTTTGTGTTCCGTTGGTCAACCAATTATTTACCTAGTTATGAGTTCTATTGCAAATGTATTCATTTTTTCAACTAGTGCCCAGTGGGGAACAAGGTCAAAGAACTCGCAAAAATCTAAGATAATGGTATCTACCGGCTTCCTTTTGTCGGGCTCACAACTGACTTTTTTTATAACAGCGTAATAGGTTTGTGGTGCATGATCTGCCAGCCATAAAAAACATGTTGTTCTTTATCTACAATATTCAGTTTTGCAGTGATTTTGTCCTTAATTATCCTTTCAAGTATTCTTCCGGGAATTGATGCGAGGCTGATGGGTCCATAATTTTTTTTTTTTTTTTACTTCAAGTTTATTTAGTTAACTCATCACATTACAACTATACAACTGTACAATATCACAATACTTTTGATAGATAAAATGTTTCCTTTGTTACATTCCATTACTACCTACTAAATAAAAACACTGTTTAAAACAGTTATACATAATCTTGTTATAAATTTCTGCTTATCCTACAAACCTTGACAACTTAAGATAAAAACAAATAAGGCTAAAAAAGAACTTCATAAGTCCAACAAATATCCCTATTCCATCTTGCACTATACCTCTCCAATTAATACCACTGTAATACTTTCATAATTTTTCTACTTCTCGATGCCAGAGGGACCATATTTGGCAAACTTTATCCTCCTGTAGCCTGAGTTTACTGGTAATTCGCCCATTCTATCCAATTCTATTACTTTCGAATGCCACTCTTGTATCGTTGGGGGGGGGGGTCCGGGGACAACCATCTAGCAGTGATGCATTTTAGGGCTGCCACCCTTAATGTTTGCCCCCAATTTAGTTATATCTCGGCTCCCCGATAGCAGGGTAGGAAGGCCCAACATCAGGTCCTCTCCCGTAAATGGTAGCTGTATATTAGTTAGTCGTTGAATTTTGAAGTGCACCTGCTGCCAGAACCCTTTAATCTCAGGACACCCCAGAAAATATGGGCATTACCACAACCGCCACACTTCCTCCAGCACCTGTCAGACCCAGAAGTGTTATAATGCTGCGTACTTGTCGGGGTTAGGAAGACTCTCATTGCAATCTTCCAGTTAAATTCCCTCCAAGAGGGTGAGCTTGTGACTCCCCATCCTCTAGTTAGTCTCCTGAGCCAAAGCCCTGGTGTTATAGTTGCGGCTAGCTCTGTTTCCCATCTCTGCCTCACCCTTTCCACCATATTAGGGGACAATAAAGTGATGCACTTGTAAAGTTGCGATAGGGCATGAGAATTGTCTTTCAGTGTTATTGCGGTGTAAAAGAATGACTCTAGTTCTGTTTGTTCCCATTTTATCCCTTGGAGAACCTTTGGGTCCGATAGGAAGTGTCCGATTTGAAAATATCTGAACTGTTCTGTTTGTTCTAGGGAGAATTTGCCTTTCAACTGAGCAAATGACAATATTCCCTTAGAGTCTAGACACTGCGTAAACCGTACCAATTTCTTAGTAGTCCAATTTAAGTATCCCTTGTATAGGCGGGGGGGTGTTAAAAACTGAGTCTCATGCCTGATCAGCGATAACGGACCCGGATCTTCTGGTGTGTGTGTCAGCTTCCTCGATCTAGAAATTATTTTAATTGAGTGATGAATCCAGGGATTGACCACCTCCCCTCGTATTTGTTTCAGAGAGGTATTCGTCAGGAGAGACCATAGTGCCCATCCCTTTAAAGCTTGTTCCTCCAACTGGTACCAACCCGACTCAGATTTCCTTTTAGTCCAGGTGATCAGTTGTGCTCCCCTTGCTGCTAAATAATACGGTAAAAGTTCAGAAGCGCCAGACCTCCCTTTCTCTGGGGCCTGTAAAGTACATCTATTTATTCTGGGGTGTTTCTTTGTTCCAAATGAAACTTTGTGTGACTTTTTAAGTTGTTTCAAAACTCCTGGAAATCTGGATTGGAAGGGTCTGAAATAAAACAAAAGACAGGAAGGATGTTCACTTTAAACTTTGAATTTTTCCATATAACATCAAGCGCAGTACCTGCCATCTTACCAGGTCAGCCTGTATTTCCTGCAGGAGTTTCAAGTGATTATTGGGTACAGATGTGAAATGGTCCCCAAACTTTGAAGGTCCAGGTATCTAAATGTGTTTCAGGGGGCCCACGTCAAAGGGAGATCGGCTTTAAATCTCTGTGAGGGGACGCCACTTATGATCAACACCTCTGATTTATCTAAATTAATTTTATACCCAGCTAGAATGCTGTAATTTTCCAACGTTTTTAATAATACAGGGACTGAGTTCTCTGGTTCTGCCATGAAAAACAGGGAGTCATCAGCATACAGGGTCATTTTCTGTTCAAGGCCTGCTATGGTAATTCCCTTAATTTGTTTCCGAACCCTTATCTCTACAGCCAGAGGCTCCAGAGAGAGCGCAAAGAGAAGGGGCGAGAGGGGGCAGCCCTGCCTTGTCCCTCTTTGTAGTGGGAACCTGTCCAAAAGGTGTCCACTGACCCTGACCTCTGGGGTCAAATAGAGTGCCCTAATTACACCGGAAAACCTGTCTCCTAAGCCAAACTATTTTAAAACTTTGTCTAGAAACACCCAGTCCACCCTGTCGAACGCCTTTTTAGCGTCCATACTAATAGCAAGCTGTAGGTCTTTTTTCCCTGCTTGGACTGAGATAATATTAAGGAGGCATCTTATATTGTCTAGTAGAAGTTGGTCTGAGATAAACCCAGTCTGGTCTCTATGTACCAGCAGTCCTATAATGTTTTGTAACCTGTTCGCTAAAATCCCGGTGAAGATTTTCAGGCCTACCGTTAAGAGAGAGAGAGATAGGGCGATAGGATTTACACTCCTCCGGATTCTTGTTTAGTTTGGCAATGACTGAAATCAGAGCTTGATTCCAGGATGCAGGGGCTGCCCCCTCTCCCCACAGCAGTTCATTATATGCTTCAGCCAAATTCGGGACCAAAATTCCTTCAGATTTCTTATAAAATTCTGAAGCATACCCATCTGCCCCTGGGGCTTTCCCATTTTTTTAGGTTTCTGATTTTGTTCTTAATTTCTAATAGGGAAATTGGAGCCTCCAAGGTCTGGCGTTGAGCTGATTTTCATTGTGGGATTTGCAGTTGCTCTAGATATGGGACACTTTCTTGGTGTTGGTCCCCCTCTGCCTTGTAAAGTTCTCCATAGAACTTCTGAAAATAGCTATCTTCTGTGGGGATGTCGCCCAAGTGTCACCATGGGGTCCTTAAGCTTTATCACCGCTTTGGAAGAACACTCCTTCTGCAGCTGCCAGGAGAATAGCCGCCTGCTCTATTTTCTAACTCAAAGTACTTCTGTTTGGAGTATCTGCTTTGTCCTTCTACCTGAGTGTTAAAAGCTTGTTTAGTTTGTTTCTTGCCTGCTCTAATTTTTCTTTGGTACTACTATCTAGAGTAGTTTGGTGCAGGTCCTCTAGCTGTGTTATCTCCCTCTCAAATCTAGTCTCCTCCTTTGTCTTCCTTTTATACCATAACAATATTTTATAATCTCGCCCAAGGTAACATTTCAGCCGCATCCCACCAGATCCCTGCTTTTCCCTGTACCGCTGGGTTCTCCATTAAAATGTTTCTGTAGTTTTATTAATCAATTCCTTAAATTCTGTGTGGTCCAATAGGCTGACATTAAGGCACCATAGTGATTCTGGGGACTTTGAGTTATTGACATTCCTAGTGTTATTGGGGCATGGTCTGAGAGAAAAATATTACCAATCGAGGAGTCTGTTAAGTTGAAATGCATTGAGGACAGTAGAAAAAGTATATTCTCAGTACATATTGTGTTTCTGAGAATAAAATGTGTAGTCCTTCTCCCTTGGGTGTTGAAATCTCCAAACATCCATTAAAGATAGCCCGAAGCACAGCCGGGAGAGAAGTCTACCTGTTCTAGAGGACTTGGAGCCTGCCCTGTCCATCTGCAGATCAGCAACTTAGTTAAAGTCCCCTCCTATAATTATCAAGCTTTGAGAGTCTGTTACTGTATCGGACAAGATCTTTGCTAAGAACTTGGCTCTTTCCATTTCTTCATTTGGGGCATATAAATTTACTAAAATGCACCTTTTCCCCTGGAATTCCCCCACTAGTTTAATATATCTACCTTCTGGGTCTGACTCCGGAAACGTTACCTTTAGGGGTATGTCTTTCTTTATCAGGATTGCTACCCCCTACGATTTGTGTGTGACTGGTATTCCGCCGCAAACACTTCTCCCACCCAACTCCTGCTCAACTTTCTATGTTCACTGGCTCCCAAATCGTCTCCTGTAGAAATGCTATAGTCGCCTTTTGGAGGTGCAGTTCTTGTAAAATCTTTGCTCTTTTAGTGGGCTATTGATCCCTCTGACATTCCATGAGACAAATCTCAAGTCTCTCATTTTGCAATTTTAACCTTTACACATAGGTCTTGGAGAGTGTGTGTGTTGCCTTATATTTAACATTAGTAACCCAGTACAATGAACTATAAACCTTCAACATAATAAAACTATTTACATTTGCCCCTTGTTGACACGACGGGGCCATCTAACTACTTCAAGGTTAGTTTATACCCAAGTCCAAGCCTCAGGAATTTCTCTACAAGGCAAGGTAGGAGGTATATTCCACGAGGGAAGCTCCCCTCTTCCTGAGCCGTCACACTCAATACGAATGTAAGCCCCAGTGGATGCAAGTTCGGTGCTTTACCAGGTGGAGTAGAAACCATGATCCTCCTTGGCTGTTGCCCAACAGAGTATCTGTTTTTTTACCTCTGAAAGCCTCTCTGCCAACCTCCCTTCCCACTCTGGAGAAGGATGGGGGGGAGATGGGGGGGAACGAGAGCAACCCTCTATCCTCACTTTGCTCTCGTTATTGGGGGAACGCAATCCCCTTCTCCCTGCATCAAAAAAAAAAAAAAAAGAAGGAGGGGGAACAAAACATGAGAGATGGATCTCAATTCCCAAAGGTCCCAGCTTTAGCCCATCTGGGAAATTCTGGCCGCCTCAGATGTCAATCTCCCAGGGAGTCATGATCCCTCCGAAGCCACAGGAAGGGTTTATATCACCTTTAGATTTTATTGTGGATTTTCCTGGAGGACAATGGATAAAGGGGACACCTCCATGAGATAGATCACTTTCTTGGGAAGATCCCCACCCCCATTTGTTCTGAATATTTAGGCACACCTAAAAGGCCAATCTAGGGGTCAGGTGGGCTCCATCGAGTCCCCGACCATCCCCTGTGCCCTCTAAACTTGGGGTTGTAAGGACTCCTATCCGACATAAAAAGCAGAGATTAACTCTCATTCTCTGCTGGGTGCCCCCTCCCATATGTCCTCTTTAGCCAGAAAATATTGTGTCCGAATAGGCCCAGGCACGGAGGGACCAGCAACTCCCAATTCTAGACATCCAGGTCAGCTCCACCCCCCGGCACTTGTCATTGAGCCTCCATGACGCCTCCCGTCCCTCCCAGCTGGAACTCAATCCGATCTTCTAAGGGGCTTTATAGCAGAGTAGACGTTTTCCTTGTATCCTGTGTCTAATTAAAGCAACTTAAACAACAATATGACAAACAAAACCAGCATCCTAACATTAAACCAAGCAACACAGAGTCTTTAGTCAGTTTGCGTACTAAGTTGTATTGGGCATCCTAATGAGGAAGGAGGAACCTGGCCATTGATATTAAACTGCAGGAATCCTCCTCCTCCTCCACCCTCCTTCCCAGGAATCTAAGTTAGGGAGGAAACCACCTGCAACAGTCAAATTCCACAGTCAATCTTCCAGAAATGCTCACTTGTCTCTTCATGTCTCTCTTGCCTCTCTGGATCTCCGCGTGAACGTGCTTTCTGCGATGTTCGCTCTGGGGAAGCACTTTGCTGCAACACTGTTCCACTTAAAGGAAGGAGTGTCCGAGCCCCACTGCCTCAGACTTTTAGTTCCGCTTAGCTGCCACGATCCTTTCTTCAATGTTTTCACTCCATGCATGGCGCCATCTGCAGGGACTTGGATACCTGCCTTCTTGGCCCAGTCTATCGCTTCATTCAACTCCGCAAATCTCAGCCAGCCTTCCTCAGTGCAGACTTTGATTTTTGCCAGGTACTCCAATTGAGACTGGTGTCCTGCCATCCTGAATATTTTAACCAGCTGGAAGGCGTTTTGTCGACAAGCCATGGTCTGGGGGCCGTAATCCTGATCGAAATAGAGATGCACATCCCCAAAATGAACTTGTTTCCGGGACCAGGCAGTATGGAGAATATCCTCCTTTAGTCTATAAATGCCATCACCACGGACCTCGGGCGTGCTTTCGGGTCTTCTGGCTTCTGGACTAACGATCGATGCACTCCAATGATACCGAGGTTGTTTTCCTGGGGTAAGTTAAGTATATCTTTCAGAAACCCCTCCATGAACTGTGTCATACTTCCAACTTCAGTGCCCTCCGGTAACCCATGCAACTGCAGATTATTTCTGCAGTCGCGATTTCCATCTCCTCCAGCTGTAGATCGTAGGGTGCTTTCTCTTCTATGCAGATCGAGTAAAGCTCAGTTGCTTGAAGAAGATCCATGGTGGAAGTATACTGAGAGTAGTTCGAGGCTGCTTGTTTTCGGCCAGATCTGATAGTACCTTCGGTCCTCTGAAGATCGCTGTTCCAGTCTGGAGAGTGTCTCATTAATTTGTTGCAGCTGTGCATAATGTTTTAGAAGTGATGGTGTAGTCTTCTTCGTCCGTTGCTTGGGGCCGGAAGCTTGTGCTATGAGGATCGCGATGTCGTTTGAAGCATGGCCTGCTGTTGCATCCCTGCAACTGACTCAATTTAGCTTTTATGTTGGGCTCCCAGTGAGCCATCTTTACCTCGTTGTTTGTTTGGCTTCATTTAGTCTTTGATGCTACGCTTCCTTCAGGTTGCCGGTAAATCTCTGTCGATGGCACAGGACTGTTTATTTGAGCAAGATAGTGCCAAGAGGATTAGGCTGCCATTAGTTTGCAACTCAACCAAGTCCGGGTCCATCATTTTTAATGTCTTGTTCATTTATTTTTTTTGTAAAATTGGTACACCATTTTCCGTTTTCCAGTGGTTAGGATCTCTTTCCTCCTTAAATGATGCTTCACGGATAATTTCCAGTGGGGCGACAATGTGGACTCCTGTATTTTTTGGTATTTCACTACAAATTGTGTCTGGCACATGCAAAGAGTGTTTTTTTTTTTTTTTTATTGTTGATTTCGATTTCAGTTTTTTTTTTTTTATATTTTCTTATGTCACTGGTAATTCATCATGATGAGTGTTCCCCCACTGATAACATTTCCAATTTGACCAGTATAATGGTAATAAGGCACACCAGGTTGTGGGTTATTGTGGGATTTACCCTCTCCTCATGAGGTTAAAGTCACTTGGCCTTCAGCCTAGAGACACATAACACAAGACGTGGGTAAATCCCACAATAACTCTCACTCTGTTGTGCCTTACTGCTCAAGTCTATTTGGATTTTAGCAAAGCCTTTGGCACTGTGTATGACAAGCTTTTGGGCAAAGTACACCAGTGAGGTATGTAAGAGGCATACACAAAGTGGATTGCTAGCTGGCTTGAAGGCATGAACTTAGCGATGTCTCTCAGGGAGTGGTGCTGGGGCCACTGATTTGGAAGCTGGGATCTAACAGACTGCTTATGTTTGCTAATGATATTAACCTGGGCAGAATGGTAGACTACAACAAGGAAAATTACAGGACATTCCTTGCCCACTGTGTCACTGTGTGACAATATATAAACATAATTACATAGATACATAGACACATAGACAGTGTCAGCAGATAAGGGCCTATGGCCCACCCAGTCTGCCCATTTGAGCTTGTAAGTTCAGTTTATGTTTTCCAAGAAGTCTGTTGCCCTTACCCTGACCTCCAGAATTCCTTTATGTCTATCCCATGCATTCTTAAATCCCGTGATTGTTTCAGCCCCCACCACTTCCTCTGGCAGTTTGGAGGAGCTTCTTCCACGACAATGTCCAAAATGCAGTTAATCAAAGAAACACCCATGGCTCCACTTCTAGTTTAAATGAATGCCAGTTTTATTTGGGGATTTAAAATCCATCTCACAGTATGTCCGCCAATTCTTGTCTGGACACCACTTCCTCAGGGAAGGGCAGTAAAATTATTTTCATAACACAGGTTAAACATTTCTTTTCGACGGCTAATCAGTCTTCACAGTCATCTATCCCCACACCAGGCACTTAGGTTAATATCCCAATACTGACACTGTAGTGCTGCATGAGGGGGTACTGCACTCCTGAGGTGCCGTCTTTCGGATGAGACGTTAAACCGAGATCCCATCTGCTTGCTCTGGTGGTAGTTCAGGTGGATGTTAAAGATCCCATGGTACTTATCGAAAAGAGTAGGGGAATTTTCCCGGAGCCCTGGCCAAATTTCCCCCCATTCACTGAAAATACCACCAACAAGCTTAGTCTGGTTCAAGGTCAGTTGGCATTCATCTGTATCCCCCTCCCCCGGGTCGTGCCTGAACATAGGCAGGATCTGTCTAGTGCACTTACCTGGTCAACAAAAACTAAATAAATAAATCTTATAGTGCTGCTACAGCCTGCTCAACTCATCCACTTCTCCAGTTTTTAATATCACATTCTGCTGTTACATACTATACAAAAGTTGTGTGTATAAAGCAGGTTGGTGCAACCTGCTCTATATTTGCCAGGAGCCTGGGCAGCAATACAAGGGGAAACATGTTTCTGTGTATATAGTCCCCAATGATGGTATCAAAAACCTAGCTAGACTAGTTGACATAGTGTGAGCCCAGGTCAAGGATAATGGGTTAATTTATCCTGGTGATTTAAGCAATAAGCCATGAGGGGTGTGGGTTATCGGGGGATTTACCACTGACTTGGAGTGGTTTTGGCAGTGGGTAAATCACTACAGCCATGGTAAATCCTCTGATAACTCACATCCTCCGAGTGGCTTACTCATGATTATACCAATGTTCATTTATTTACTATAATAAAATACAAATATTAAAAGAGATTGATTTGTTTTGTTTTTATTCTATTTATTCCTATGCTGCAGATGATGCATTGGATACATTGGATTCCAGTCTTATCCACAGCCAGTGATCATCAACGGATTTACACCGGTGGCAAACTGCCAGTCTGACCATTTCATTGGCTGTTCACTTATGTCCATGGTATAATTCAACACAGACTGGCTCTGCATTAACAAGATTCTAGGACAGCATCACCTGAGAAATCTATTGTAAATGTGTCTCAGCTTATCATGGAGCCCACCAGGCTCTCTAAAGCTGGGGGAAAGGCTACCCTATTGGACTGGATCTTAACACCTAGAGCACACATAACTCACCCCTCTGGCATCCTCCCAGACTTGATTAGTGACCACTCTATCTATTGCCTCCGAGTGCCAAAGTTCCATCTCCCCATTCCAGATTAGTTACTGCCCAGGATTTCTAAGTTTGAGCCCACTGTTTTAAGGCTGACCTTTGCATGTACTGATTGGTCCAACTCTTCTGGATCCACTGACAGCTGCCAATGACTTAGTCTATTTTACAAAGACCTTTCAGAATCTACAGGATAGGCACCTACCAGTTACCACCAGGAGGAATAGGGGCTTTGCCAACAAATGGCTAGATTGTAACCTGCTTGCGCTATTAAAAGACCACAACAAACCACGGAGGACCTTTAAATTATCTGCCTCTGACTGGAATAAATTTAGGCTTCTTCAATCCCAATGTAAGAAAGCAATTGTTGAGACTCCCTTAACGGCCACTTTGAGGATGCTTTCTGGCATGGATCCACAGTCCTCCTAATTGAATACTGAGCAAAAGCAGTCATTCAGGATGGTGGCCTTTTGCTCATCCTCTTCTATCAGTCTACCCCCTCAACTAGCCATGTGATGCCCCCCCTTCACTGATATAGCTAAAAAACAGTTTTTCTCCATTCCTGATCCCCCTCTGCGATACGCAGCTCTGTGTCTGCTTTCACTCTTTGACTCCCTATTTTCTGTAGATAATCTTCCCATTCTGCCTCCTCCTGCTTTTCCTTGTATTTATAAGAGACTTTCTTTGCCCTAACTGCTTCCCTGACCCTAGCTGAGAACCAGAGATACTGTTCTTATGCTTGCCTTTGATGCCTCGAGGATGACTCCTTTATTTCCCCATATCTCCTCTACCCCCATGTCCTGCAACCTTACTAACTTATTTCTTCTACTCACACTGGATACAAGGAGGCTGAAAAGTGACATGATCTGAGTTTTCCACAAACTCAAGGTTATCGAAAAGATCACAAACAGATGTTTGGGGGGTGCTGTGGAGCCCAAGCTTGCTGGCAGCAGACTATAACAGCTCCATAACAGAGTGTTAAAATTTCTTTAAAAAAAAAACAATTTGGAGTAAAGACTAAAGCAAACTTCTGACACTGTTGGAAAGAGGAGGATTTGAAGTCTAAAATGGGCAACCCATGCAAGGACAGAATTGGTACAACTAGTGGAAAAGCTTCAGGTTCCACTTAACCCACGAGGTTGGGCCTTGAGACGCAGGCCGCCTCACAGCCTGACTCTGAAGAAACCATGTCTACTATCGGGACGAAACTTTAGAGGCTTATCACGTCAGTCTCTGACTTAAATACGAAGATACAAAACTTCACTACCAGAGTCACGGTCGTGGAAAAAACAGTGGAAACCCTGCAAACTGAAATGTGTGATCTTAAGAGGAGCACGGATTCAGCAGCAGCAACACTATGATGATAATAAAGGAAAATACCCATCTCCAGGCCATATTAGCATCTTTAGAGAATCAGGTCAGAGCCTCCAATGTAAGGTTTCTCGGGCTACCACAGGGGATCGGAGGGGATCACCCCTTCAAGAATTTGCAGGACTGGTTAAACGAAAAGCTGGTTCCAAAAGGGCAAAATATTAAATTTGGGCTACAAAAAGCTTATTGAATCACCCCGAGGGGCCTTCAATATGATAGTAATACCCCATGTACCTTGTGTTTATCACCTATGGCATGGGCACCAGAAAAAATTCTAAGTTTAGCAAGGAAAGCTGGCCCTCTTCATCAGGATGATCGCCTCATCTTCCTGTTTCCCGATATCAGTTACTCAACGCGCATGAGGCACAAGAAATTTGATGAGGTTCGGAAACGCTTATGGGAGGCTTCAATTCCACATGCAATGGTTTTCCTGCTCGACTCTGGGTGGTACACGATGGGAAGGCATGGGTCTTCACGATCCAATTGAAGTAGGCAAGTGGGCGTCTCGATTTGCTTCCAAGTCCTGGAATGTCGACAAAAGTGATTCTGAAATAATTGATGGAGACTGAGGAACACTAAATTAAGTTTTCTGACTGTTTTCTTGTTTGCAATGTAAAACCAGACAGAGAACTTGGTACAGAAGTTTACTTACTGAGAGCACTATTATTGTGGTTACAATTCTGGGCTAATCTAAAGATCTTTTTGAGTATGACAGATATGGTGGGAGTGGGTGGTAATGCTACTCTCTGTCTACATATATAATCCTCATCATAATTAGCAAAGTAAAATCTTTGTTTTTTATTGGGTTTGCTAAATAATTTTTCCTTTTTCTCTTTGACTTGATGGAAAGTCTGCTGCCTAAGTTGTTTGATTCCCTGTTTCTGTAGCCTTTAGGTGTATGGTATGATGCCATTAATACCTTTGTGGGACGCAACAGTTTGGACTTTTAATTTGGACTTTAGTTATTTGAAATAGTCAGCTCTTGGGCTTGTATCCACAGCATAATAAAATGTTCACTCATTTAGACAATCTGTTTAGCGATCCCTCCATATGAGGTATCACAGTATTTGAGATGCACATATCCTTTGTTAAGGAGATTTAATGTATCTCCCAAAGGTCTCTGTTACTGTATTTGGACTGTCAAAAATATGGAATGTATCTGTTTAACAACATATGAAAATAATAAACAGAGGTGGGATATTCAGAAGGGTTGCACATGGCGCCATACAGTTGCGCCTCGCCAACTGCAATGCGCTTAATGCGATATTCAAAGAGGAAAGTAAGGCACTTAAGTCCCCCGGACGATCAGTAATGTATGCGGTGCAAGTAGGGGGCCGTGCCCATGCATACCCCCACACATCCAGATAGTCAGCACGGGATGTGCAGAGTCCATGCAGGCACAACCCTTACATGCGCCGCATACAGTTGTTCCAAAAAAATAAAGCAGCAACAGCTGGCCACCCACAGATGAGCTGCCGTATTGCAGGGCACAACACAGCAGCTGCCAGCTGTGGGTGGCCACCCGAGCTCCAGTGGCACCTTCCATCGGGTAGTGCCCCCCCATGCCCAATCGCGGGCAGAAGTAGGATATTAAACAGTCCTATATCCCTGGTGGTCCAGTGGACCGCTCGCAGCCCAATCGCGGGCAGAAGTATAGATATAATAAACATCTATATCCCTAGTGGTCCAGTGGACCGCTGGCAGCCCGATCACGGGCATAAGTATAAAAATAATAAATACCTATATCCCTGGTGGTCCAGTGGACCACTCGCAGGCCAATCGCAGGCAGAAGTATAAATTTAATAAACACCTATATCCCTCGTGGTCCAGTGGACTGCTCGCAGCCTGATCATGGGCACAAGTCTAAAAAGATTAGATCCATCCCTGGTGGTCCAGCGGTACCCCCATCCCCACCCTCCACTGGCCCCGCCACCGCCTCCCCGGTCAATGGCGGCGGCAGCTCTCACTCATAAGCCGCCCGACTGACTGCGTACAGTACAGCTGTACAACCATTGGTCCACAGCATGGGCCAATGGGCGTGCAGATCGTGCTGACTATACAGTCCAGATATGTGAATGGACTCACATATCTGGACTGTGTAGGCGATCTGGCTGCACACTCATTGTCCACGCTGTGGATTCAATGGGCGACAGCTGTACTGTACGCAGTCAGTCGGGCGGGCGGCAGCCGGGCGGATTGGTGGTGGGAGCTGCCACCCGCTGACCGGGGCGGGTGGCGGGGTCAGTGGGAGGGTGGGGAGGGGGTACCGCTGGACCACCAGGGATGGGATCTAATCTTCTGTTAGACTTCTGCATGCAATCGTGCCGCAAGCGGTCCACTGGACCACCAAGAATATAGGAGTTTGTTATAT
Organism: Neoceratodus forsteri; assembly: GCA_016271365.2. Lineage (NCBI taxonomy): Eukaryota > Metazoa > Chordata > Ceratodontiformes > Ceratodontidae > Neoceratodus > Neoceratodus forsteri. Next base: position 361,955,016 of record CM057449.1, on the reverse strand, counting down.
TTATACCTATGCCCACGATCGGGCTGTGAGCGGTCCACTGAACCACCAGGGATATAGGTGTGTATTATTTTTATGCTTATGCCCGCGATCAGGCTGCGAGCGGTCCACTGGACCACCAGGGATATAAGAGTTTATTATATTTATACTTATTCCTGTGATCGGGCTGTGGGGCATTTTGCCGCTTGTGCAGGGGGCGTCGGTCCCCGACGGCTGCAGCCTAGCAGGGCGCCAGGCACAAGTCGCCGGGGATGGGCGCACCTGCATGCAAATGGAGCTATAATGACATGCAAATGGCGCCATTTGGCGTGGCGCGCCTGAGGGTATCATAGTTGATAAGCTGAAACGTGGCACTTGTGCGCTAGCACACCTCGCCCCTCTCTGGCCATTTCTGCGCTGGTGCAGTAACACTGCACCACATGCACAACGTAGGGTTACAGCGATATTCAACAGTGCTGAGCCATGGCGCAGCACCGTTGAATATCACCCTGTCAGCGCCCTGGCACATCCTAGTTGTGTTGCGCCAGGCTTGCGCCACAACCTGGCGCAGTCTGAATATCCCACCCATAAAGTATTAAAAAAAAGAAAAAAGAAAAAGATGTTTGATCAGGGGTCCTTCAGCAGGACACGGGGACACACCCTGAAGTTCAGAGTAATATTAGTAACCACTTCTCCCAGATGGTGGTGAAACTATAGAACAGCCCTCCAGCACAGACAGCGAACATGAAGACAGTACAGGCATTCAGCGCAAGTCTGAACTAATTTCTTTTCTTAATTAATACTCAATGCTTCAGTTTCAGTGTCTCTCTCTCTCTCTCTCTCTCCTCCTCTCCCCCATGTCAGGATCCTGTACAACCCCTACTCCTGACCATCGCTTAAGATATCTCTTCCCCACAGTGGAGGCTGTAGTGCTGAGCCAGGTCCCTCCAGATCAAGGTCACTTGGTGGCCGGGAGATTGCTAGGGCAAATAATTTTCCATTTTCAATAGACAAAGCGATAAAAAACAGAATCTGTCCTTTCTAAACCAGCACTTGGGAGTTAATTTTTGATGAAAAAAAAAAAACTCACTTTGGACCAGCATTTTTGTGCAAACCACCTCCATTTTGAACCAACTTTTTTCCGCCTTCCTGTGCTCCTCAGCCCGCCACTCCGAGCAGCTCAATGTCCCTGCTGCCCGCCAGTCTCACTCCTACTGCCAGCTCCCGCCACCTGGTTTCCCCGTACTTACCTGGGTCTTGGCGGGTTCTGGTTTATCCTTGCCAGGAACGGGGGAGAGAACTGGCTCAGAGTCCCTCTAAGGCAACAGGTGGGGCTGGGAGCGGTGCACCTTGGGACTGTGTGTGGGGAACACGCCCACCCTCATCCAGCTGACTGAGACAGGTGATTTTCCATTGTTTTTGGCCCCACCCACTTCAAACATGCGCAGGCTGCAGCAACGTCCCAGGGCAAGGACATTCAGCAGCATGTGGCCATCCATGCCACCAAGAATGCCTCTGCTAAGCCACCACCAGGAGTCGCTACAGCAGCAGTTCGCAACAACCCTCCCCCCGGAAGGGATGCATCTAAGGGATGTCTGTAACTCCTTCCCTGCCCGCCACTGCTCCTTACATCCGGGCTCAGGGCATGAACCCAGATCACCAGTGTGCCAGAGCGATACCCCACTGCTCGGTGCCACGGAGCTGGCTTGAAACAACTTTTTACAAAACACGATTTGCCCCCACAGAAAAAACTATTTTAAGATTTTGCCAAATAGAACTGGCCATTTTTTAAAACAGAAACTCATTGGCTCTAGACTATGCAAGTCGGCAGGTGCGGAATCTGTACATGCTGCAACAGTAGGAGAATCTCCTCTATTCCTCTCAAACCATGGAGATGCTGGCTGAAAGTGGAATGCAAACAGGATATGCATCTTGCCCACCCTAACCAATTGGTGTCTCCCCCTCCCCCCACAGAATCCACTCCTGCCATCATCATCTTGCTGGCCACGGTGGTGGAAACACAGTGAAGAGTTCTCCCCTCCTTTTCCAGAGGAGGACAGCATCCGGTGCGATGCTCAGTCCTCCTCACCTGGCTGGCTATCCAATGACCCAAGCTCGTTCCCGAACCCAGGCTGCCAGTGTCGAGAACGGTAGTTCTACCACTACCCCAGCGGGCTGGTCTAAGTCTGGACAAACTTCTGCAGACTGAGAGAATCACTGTATACCCCAGACCGTATACTAGGTAGGAAACCCCTTAAAGTGTAAGAGATTTATTGTTAAGTAGTCAAAGGTTAATCTTATTAAAGTCATTACTGAGGGTAGAAGAAATTTAATCTGAGGATGTTACACAGCAATATGCAATGAGGTTAACAGTATATGTTTTATTTTATTTATTTTATTCTTTTTGGTAACCGGGTAAGGCCCACTAGGCACAGGTGCCTGTTTTCAGGGGCGTGCCCGAGCACTGGGAGGTTAAGTGACTTGTTCAGAGTCACACAGTATGCAAGTGGAGGTTGTGGGAATATAGCAAGGAGTTTGTCTGCGGAGAGTTGGCAAAGAACTAATAGATTAGGATGGGCAGTTGCTGGCATCCGCGGATTCAGTTTAATGAGTTGATGGATAAGCCCAGGACCATTAACCTCTGAGACATTATGGCCTAACTGACCAGGTCAAAAGTCATGTCCACGAACACAGAGCCAGTTAACAGGCCACTGTCCATGAATTTTCTTACATAACTGGTGAACTTTTTTGATTCTCCGTTCATGACTTTCTATGTCATGGCCAGACCTACCCCCTCAGGGTCCTCCAAGGTGACATAGCTATGCCTAGCACCAGCCCCCTACAGGTGCCCTGTCTCCATGATGCCTCGGATTCAGTCTCCCACTGGGCAGGGATGGAGGCAGACCCCCACACACACACACCCCTGCAGACGTTTTTGTCAGGCAGACTCCTGAGGGTTCAAGATTCTGTCCTCTTCAGTTCACCGGAGGGTGGAGGCCATCATCAAGCTGGCTACATGGTCCATTTTCCACCTCTTCCCCAAGGATGCAGGCACTCATGGAGAGCCAAGGGGTGTTTGCATGCCTAGGCGTGCTGCCACTCCAGATCCTGGCCTCCATCCTTCCCTTCCACAGCACCACCGACCGCACTGATACCTGTGGTTACCCAGGTAGCAGTGTAGCAGCATGGAATTGGTGACCCTCCTGCCCCAGAGGAGGACAGCATCCCCTGGGATGCCCAATCCTCCTCCACCACCCCCCTCCCCGACTGGCCCCCAATGACCCAAGCTCATTCCTGAACTCAGGTCACCAGTGTCAAGAGAGATAGCGCTACTGCTGCACTGATGAGCTGGCCATAATTGGTGAATTAGACTAGGGCAGTGTCTGTGCTGTGGTCTTGCCTGAATGAATGCCAGGGGTGGGGCGCGCAGAGAATGCACAAACATGTAAGTGTTTCTTCAGTCAAATACACAGAGAATAAATAACCCCTCTGTGAAAAACAAGCTGGCAACTTAACTCCAAGTTAGTGTGATGACATAATACGCAGGAGAGTAAAGTTAAGTGCCTTTATGATGTCACAAGGTTAACGAGATATGAAGTTACCAGTGAGTTCTTCTCAGCTGATTTTTTTTTATTGTATATAAAAGCAGCCTGTTTCATTTTTTTTTTTTTTAACCGTGTGGTGCCGTTTTCAGACAGCATTTGTGCAGTGGCCCAAGTTTCAGCTGCCTTTGACGCTGGTCAGAGCAGCCGAGAGGAGATATACAGTAATTCATGTTCTAAAGCATAAATGATTTCTCTGAACGTTCTAAAGTATTGATTATTATTTTTTGAAAACACAGATGGAACAGGCTGATGATGTATAATAGCTTTTTTTTTTAAAATTAGAATGAGAACTTGTAACACCTGCCATTTTACTTTTCCTCCCCAACCACACTCACATATAAACACATACCCATTACCCAGACCCTCCTCAAACACAAAATCTTGTGCTGTTTCTTCATATATATGTTTTTAACTAGAATTTTATTCAGACAACCAATACAAAACATAATTTATACATATTCCATTAGATACAGGTCACTGTATTTGTTCAAGAGAGCAAGCGTATCTATTTTAGACACACATAAATTAATTTTAGAACTTAAAAGGAAGAACAAAGACAAAAGCATCCATAGAATTAATAAAAATAGTTCCATCAATATCTAAGTGTCCTGCTTTCTCTTTCCTTTGCAGATTAGTCTCTGACGTAGGAAAAACAATTCCACCTGCTCAAATAAGGCTCATCGCCAGGATCTGGATCTTCCTCCCCATCCCTAGTAAAGAAATTAAACTGGAAATGGAGAACGACTTTCAAACTGTTATCAATTCAAGTGTGCCGCTTACAACCCTGTATGCTATTTAGCTCGTAGTGGTTGTGTTTTATGTATAATAAAAAATAAGAAAAAAAAATAAGAAAATCCTAAAGAGGATTATCAGTTATATGCTTTCCTAGATTTGTTTATTGTTGATAAATATTGGATAACACCTTTGAGTCAAAGACTCCTTTACAAAGGTTCCACGTCGTACATAAGACAGAGACAACCATGACAAAATTGACAACTGACATAGTAATTAAAGACAATGGTTACAGAATGGTTGCAAATGAATACAGAAAGTACAAAATAGCAGCAAGGAATACATGGTAACAGAGAGCTGCAAACAAGGTACAAAGTGCAAAAGGTTACAGGTACAAGCATAACATTTCAAGTCGGTGGTGCTAGCCATGGCCAGGAGTTCTTTGTTGGCCAAGGCAGGACATTTGGGTCCACTGTCACAGTATAGGCACGCCCAGCTCTGCACACCAGTGTTAGGTCCATGATCAAGGTGGGGAGGTGTGGGTGGTAGAAATGGAAGGTCAGGTTTAGGGGCAGTCACATATTGATCCCTGGGTGATAAGGTCCCTTAGTTGGGACTTGAACCGACCAAGTTTGGGTTCAGTGAGGAGGGAATATGGGAGTGAGCTGAGCCAGGATGGGGCCAGATATCGAAATGTTCTTTGGCCTGAGGTGGTCTTGCAGCGAGGTACCCTAAATTGGGTAGCCGCTGATTGCCGTGTGAGGCAGTTAGACAGTGGGGACTAAAGGGGAGAGGGCTGGTGGAAATAATCCTGAGGTGATTTTCTCAGTGAAGAGGCAGGCCTGGTACTTTAGCCTCCCATCGAAGTAGAGCCAGTTTGCTGAGGTGTACAGGGTGCAGGTGTGTGTAAGTCTAGGACAGCCTGTAGCAAGTCTGCAAGCCTTATTGAGGGCCAGTCTAATCTTGTGTAGGTGGGTGGTGTCGGCTGCACCATAGATGATGATTCCATAATCAGTTAGAGACAGAACAGATGCAGAGATGGCTGGCGGAGAGATTCAGGGGAGGCAGTGCTTATAGCGGTGAAGGAGACCAATACGGTATTGACAGCGGTGCTTGAGCATCCGGATACAGTTGTGGAAAGTGAGACCAGTATCTAGGGTGATGCCAAGGTATTTGAAAGTGGTAACCTGCTCAAGGGGTCTTTCAGTGAGTTCAGAATGATCAAGGGTTGTCCTAGGTTCTTACTTTGGGGGTGTGCAAACATCATGGATTTAGTTTTTGTAATTTAGTACTAATCTATGCTGAATGAACCAGGATTCAGCTCCAGAGAAGGATTTCTGGAGTGCCGAGTGGAGGGTCATGGGATCAGTGTGCGAGTTGTAGAGGATCAGCGCCGTCTGCATATAACAGAATTTTTCCAAGCAGGACATATCTGTGATCTCCATAATAAAACCAGAAGAAATAAAAAGAACTGGTTGTTTGTGGTACTTTAGTTAATATCAACTAAGGAAGTTATAAATTGGCACCAATGGTAATTTCCTAATGCCGCTGAGGATAATAGTGTACCCTCATCCCACCAGTGTCTAGCCAGACTCCCTTAATCAGTGTAGGAGTTGTTCCAGCACTGTTTTACCTTCTTTTTCCTCCACTGGATGCTAATACGGTAACCATCTAGCATTATACTTCTCCACCCAAAGACGCAGATTAGCATTAATAACCTCTAAATGCTTAATGGCTTTGACATTAGCTATCCAGTGCGCCTCTGTGGGAGTCTTAGAGGCCAATCAATGTTGTGTAAGGAGGGATTAACCCACGACAGAGTATGGGCTTACTGAGCATTAATCCACGCTTGGGGGGTGGGTGGGGGTGGAATCACGAGGCCACAGACAGAGTGATTTCAATCACTCAGGCATGGATTAATGCTCAGTAAACCCATACCCTGGAGTGGGTTAATCCTCTTATAACATTAGCCGCATTATAGTTGAGGTTTATGTAAAGGAATATTAAAATATATGTGTCTGAACATGGATTTCTACTAAAATAGTCCTTCCGCCTAATGAATAATGTCTATAGAGGATGCTGTCTTTGTAGTTGTCCACTAGGTGGATTTGTTGTTATGAGGATACGAACATACGAAATTTGCCAACAGATAAAGGCCTAGAGGTCTATCAAGTCTGCTCGAATGTGCAGCTAGCACCCCTTATTCTGCAGCTACCCTCCCTTCCACCCTTCCCTTCATTAACCCTCCCCTGTCCTGTCCCATCTTCGCTTGAAGCAGTCCATTGTTCTACTGCATACCACTTCACGGTAACGATTCCACCCAGCCACCACCCCTCTCTGTAAAAAGTGTCTCCTCATCTCCTCCTGAACCTTCCTCGCTCCAGTCTCATATCATGGCCCCTGGTGGCCCTCCCTCCCTTACTTTGAACAGCCCCTCTGTACCCGCTCTTGTTTATTCCTTTCATGTATTTAAAGGTTTCTATCATGTCACCCCTGTCTCCTCTCCTCCAGTGAGTACATGTTCAACTCCTTCAACCTCCTCTCAGTATGATAAGTCCCCAGCCCCTTGATCATCTTTGTCGCCTGCACTGCACCCCTCCAGTACCCTAATGTCCCTCTTCAGATACAGACGCCAGTACCCACGCAGTACTCCAGGTGTGGCTAATGACCTATTCAGGCAGAAGCACCTCCTCCCTCCTCGAGGATATACCTTGCAATACAACCCAGCATTTTGTTGGCCTTTGCAGCTGCCTTCCTACATCGTGCCGAGTTGTTCATTGACCCTGTAATGAGCACACCCAGCTCCTTCTCCTCCTCTGTCTTGGCTAGCTGCACTCCCCCTAGCTGGTAACTCCTCCTTGGGTTCTTCATCCCAAAATGCAGCACCTTGCACTTTTTGGCATTAAAGCCCAGTTGCCAGGTGTCTGACCAGGTTTCAAGCTTTGCCAGATCATCCTGCAACCCCTGCCATCCCCCTAGGTCATCCACCACTGCACCAACCTTGGTATCATCAGCAAACAGACTGATCTTGCTCTTGATGTCCCATGATATGTCTGCAATGAATATCCGAAACAACACTGGTCCCAACACCGAGCCCTGTGGGACACCGCTCGTCACTGACCTTGGATGTGAGCGCTCCCCACCCACCACCACCCTCTGTTGCATTCCCTGCAGCCAATTTCCTACCCATCTCACCAGTTCTGCACCCGCCCCTGTGCCTACTAACTTCCTTCCCAGCCTTCCATGTGGCACTGAGTCGAATGCCTTACTGAAGTCCAGATACAGGACATCCACTGCATGGTCCTTGTCCAGTTGCCTAGTTACCCAGTCACAGAACTCGACCAGGTTGGTTTGGCAGGATCTGCCCGCGTATGAAGCCATGCTGTCTGCTGTCCTGTAGTCCTTTGGCCTCTGAGGGCCACCAGCCTCTCCTTCAGGATAGTCTCCATTAGCTTACCCATGATGGATATGAGGCTCACTGGTCTGTAGTTTCCTGGTTCATCCTTGGGGCCATCTTGTGGAGGGCACCACATGAGCCATCCTCCAGTCCTGAGGTACACACCCAGTGTGGTGAGGCATTAAATAGGTCTGCCAAAGGTCCTGCAAGGACCTCTGCCAGCTCCTTCAGTACCCTGGGGTGGATGCCATCTGGGCCTGGCGCCTTGTCCACCCTCAGTGCCTTCAAACCCTCTCGAACTCTGCCCTCCATGATTTCCCATCTGTCACCACTCCCCGCTTCGCCATTTCTCCCACCTTGGGTGTCACCCCCTCTTCTCTTTAGCAAATACTGAGCAGAAGTACTCATTTAGTGCTTCACCTTATCGCACCTGCTTCCACCCAACCCCACCTCCTTCCTAATCCTTACTATGTGGTCCTTACAGCTCCTTTTCTCCTGATGTACTTAAAGAATTTTCTCCCCTTCTTAATGCCTTGTGCCAGACTGAGTTCCTAGAGATGCTTTGCCCTTACTGCCCTTGTCACCTCCTTCGATTCCGTCAAGTACCCTCTATCCTCCCCTCCTGTTTTCTTGTACTTCCTAAAGGCAGCTCTTTCTTCCTTACTCTTTCCATGACCTCCTTGCTCAACCAGCTCGGTTTTAGCCTAGCCTTCTTGCTCTGGGTTTTGCAGCAGGTTTTGTGCTCCACTATCCCCAGCTTTATGAGCTCCCACCTCTGGTTAGTATCCATACTAGATTGAATTCTGGCCAGGTACCCTTTTACCACTTCCCCATCCTCCCAAAGTCGGCCCTCCTGAGTCCAGCACTCTTGTGCCAGATTCCACCCTTCCTTGCCCATATCCAATGTGAGCCATACTGAGTGGTGGTCACTCCCTGACAGCGGTTCCTCCACTGTAAGTTCTCTCACAAAGTCCCCATTTGCCAGCACAAGGTCAAGGGTATTCCTTAACCTGGTTGGTTCACTGACCATCCGGAATCTGCCTTCTCTTTTTCAATGCGTCTATGGTGGAGTGATTTCTTTAAGTTAATTTATGTTGCTCTCAATCAGGATAGTGTCGACTGGCAAGGCAACTGTGGATATATCGGGGATTAATCAATGGTCAGGTGATGTGTTCTGACCAATGAAATGATTGTATTTTAGATAGCCATGTTACAATGGCCTTTAATGCTGCCACTTTCAGTGCCTGGAAGAGATTTCTCATTTTCTGACTTCAAGCCCTCTGGGATGAGCCCCAGTACAAAATTAACAAAGGAGAGGTCTACCTGGAGCTGGAACATGTATTGTATGGTTTTGGTGACCAACATCCAGAAGGGTTGGATTTTGTCACATTACCAAAAAATGTGGTAGTGCGTGCGACGCCCCCACACACCCTCCAGCACTGATCTGTGCTGTGTTTACCTAAGGGCTTGGATATCTCTGGGGTTATAAAGAATCACACCCACCTTCCATTGAAAGTCCCTCCAGGAAGACAGGCTGGTCACCCTGTGAACAGCTAACCATACCTGGTCCCAGTCCCCGAGCCACCCCATCTCTTGTTCCCACTTGTCCTGTATGCGTTGGATCCCTAGGGTCCCTACGTTCTCCTGTAATAATTTATATATCTGCAAAATAAGTTTTCTGGTGTCCCCCTGAATAGCCTTAGTGCAGATGAGCTCAAGTCCTGGGGCTGGATCACTTGCCAAAGCTACCACTGCCAGCCCTGCTGTTATGTAGTGTCTGCACTGCAGGCATCTATAAAAATCCTGCTTGGGGATTTTAAATTCAATTCGTAGTGAACGAAAGCCTGTGATGTTTTCTCCTTTGATTAGCTGTCCCGGTCTTTTAATACCCAGCTTATCCCATCTCGCAAAACATTGATCAGAAGCACCAGCTGGAAATCCCGCTATGTATTTCAAAGGGATATATGGCCATACCGGCTGGGTAATTTCTCATTATTGTCTTGCCCTCAGCCAAGTCTTCATAGTATGCCTTGCCCACTTGTTTTGAACCTCAACAAGGTTGTTGGGGAGTATAATCCAAGGGAGGTATTTCAAGGGAACAACAGGTGTGCATCTGCCTCCAGCTCTGTCCAGCCATTTCCAGCTCTCCCAACTATCATCTCAACTACTGGGATTATTTGAGCAGCAATGTAATATTGAGGCAAATCGGAAGCCCCAACCCCTCTCCCTTCCGGCCAGGAGAACAGGCTATCTAAATCTTGGCTTTCATCTGGCCCATATGAATTTGTAAGGTTATGCTTAAGGTTTTCCAGTCCTGGACAGGAATGGGATTGGGAGGGACGAGAACAAGAATAGAAATCTGGGTAAGATGTTTTCTTTATAGCCTCTATTCTTTTAGAGAGGGAGAATGGTAATGAGGTCCACCTGTTCATGTCCGAGTATACCTGGATCAAGAGAGGGGCATCATTAGCTCTATATAGGTCCTCCAGTATAGTCAACACCCAGGTACCCAAGTACCTCACCGTTCCTTTAGCTAATTTAAATGGCATGCCCTCCACCACTGTCCGGGGTAGCTGGCCACTCAGGAGCAGAGCCTCAGTTTTCTCCAGGTTAACCCAGAAGCTGGAGAGCAATTCATACTCCTGAAGGAGACGGAGGAGATGGGGCAGAGAATCCTCCGGGTTGGACAGGTATGTCAGGGTATCATCTCTATATAGTGATACTTGCAAATACATCTGCCCACCTGTATTCCCAATATTCTGGAAAGGATGAGAAGGGACTTGGCAAGGTTGGAGAAATGGTCAAATGTATGGCAGCTTAGAGTCAATGCTAAGAAGTGCAAAGTAATGTACCTGGGAAACAAAACCCAGGGAAGAGTACACAATGGGGTGAGATACTAACAACAATAAAAATGCAAAGGGACCTGGCGGTAGTCATATCAGATGACCTAAAGGTGGGCAAGCAATCTGAGAGGGCAGTAAGGAGGGCTAGGGGAATTCTGGGATGCATAGGGAGAGGCATCACCAATAGAAAACAGGAAGTTGTTATCCCTTGTATGGACAGCTGGTGAGACCCCATCTGGAGTACTGCGTACAGTTCTGGAGACCCAATCTCCGCAAGGACATAGACAGGATAAAGGCAGTCCAGAGGAGGGCAACTAAAATGGTGCAGGGTCTGCACCAGAAGTCATATAAAGAGAGACTTAAGGAGCTTAATATGTATACCCTCGAGGAAAGGAGGAAGGGGGGACACGACAGAAACTTGCAAAATACCTCAAGGGAATCAACGAAGTCCAAGAGGGTAGCATCTTTCAGAAAAAGAGGTGTGCAAGAACAAGGGGGCACAATGTGAAGATAGAGGGGGATGGCTCAGAGGTAATGTGAGGTAGTATTTTTTCACAGAGAGGGTTGTGGATGCATGGAACGGCCTTCCTGAGGAGGTTTTGGAGTCGAAAACAGTGAGTGAATTCAGGAATGCATGGGACAGACATAAGGCAATTCTAGGGGTTGGGAGTAGGAGAAAGTAGGCTGTTGGTTAACTAGGATCTGCAGCTTATCCATTAGGTAGGGAAATGGGCAGACTGGGTGGGCCAAGTGGTCTTTATCTGCCCTCAAATTCTATGTTTCTATCTCCTCCGCCTCCCGGATCGCTTCCAACGGTTCCAGGCTGAGGGCGAAAAGCAAAAGACACAGGGGACAGCCTTGCCTTGTACCACTTTTTATGTTAAAAAAAAATCTGAAAGGGTGCCATTGACCAACTCTGGCCATCGGGCAGGTATAACATAGTGACACCCAACTGATGACTTTACCACCCAAGCCAAAATGCTTTATAGCTTGTCAGGTAATCCCAATTGAGGTGGTCAAATGCTTTTTCAGCATCCAGAACAGCGCCATCTGTGTGGCACTAGTCCTGGAGCTACACTGGTTAACATTTGTGATTTTCTGATTTTGTCCCCAATAATTGCATTATTAGGAATAAAGCCAGCTTGATCCTCGTATGAGCTGTTCAATATGGCATTGCAATCGAAGTGGGGAAAATTTTCACTAGGATTTTAACTCTTGATTTAGAAGAGAGATTGGTCTGTACGACCCACAAACAGAATGGGGTTTATTTGGTTTGGGTAGCATTGTCACCAGGGCATCATTCCAGGAGTTAGGTATTTTACTCTCCTCAATACAAGCATTAAATATCTCAGTCAAGATCCAGAGATTGGGTTGACAAGTTTTTTATAAAATTCAGGGCTACAACCATCTGGGCTCTAGTGTTTTCCCTGTCGGGAGTGACCTGATGGCTATTTTAACCTCCTGTTCCGTAATCTGAGCATCCAACTGCTGTCAGGCAGTTATAGCTAATTTAGGAGTATCAATTTATTAAGAAAAATTCTGTTTGGGGGTGACTTGTTTCCTGATTTGTCCTCTGCATATAGCTCTTGGTAAAAAGCTCTAAACTGCTCAGCAATATCTCTAGGCCTAATCCACGGTGAACCAGGGTTTAGTTTGTTTGTAATTGGGAACCCATCTCAATGCCTGTTCCTTTTTAATCTGAAAGCTAATAGCCTGGAAGCTCAACCCCCAATATCCTGGTATTTCTGCTATGAATCTAAGATGACCCTCAGCCCTGACGTTTCAGTTTCTGCCAGCTTTCCTCTGGTTTCTGCTAATTTTCTGAATATCGTCTTAGAAGGAGTTTACTTGTGTAAATCTTCTAGTTCTGTTATCTCTTTCAGCAGCCTATTCTAGGTAAGGAGCCTCAGTTTTTTTTGAGCTGATGCGTAGCTTATGATTCCCCTCTGATAACAGTTTTTACTGCATCCCAAGTTGAAAAGAATGGAGCACTGCTGCGCTAAGTTGATATCTAGAATTTCTTGCACTTTGGTCTTAATTTGGGTAACAAATGCCTTGTCGTTCAGTAATGAGACATTCAGACGCCAGAGGGGTTTACGGTCTAAAGGACCCATCTGAAGTATCACAGACAACAGGGCGTGGTCAGATAAAGTAAAATTATGGATTTGGGATTCTAAGACCTTATACCAGTGTTCTGTATGGATACAAAAAAAAAAAAAAAAGGTCAATTCTAGAATAGGCACCTTGAGATGCTGAATAATATGTTAAATCTTTGTCTCCTATGTGCTGCTTGCACCAGACCTCAGCTAGGCCCATTTCTGTTCTAAGGTCCACAAGGGTTTTAGTCACCTGTGTGTTAGTGTTCACCTTTCCTGAAGAGCGGTCCACTACTGGGTTTACAACTGCGCTAAATCCAACCCCCCAATAGTACAATCCCCAGTGTAAGCTGAGCTACTCTGTCAAATATCTCCCTGAAGAACGTTTCTGCATTGTGATTTGGAGCATAGATATTCACCAGACGGGCTTTCTCCTCCCATTACCCCAGACACTCTGATAAACCTCCTCCATCCCTTTTCTACCAACCCCAACTGAAAAGGGACATTTCTTCAAATCAGGATTGCTACCCCTGCCCTTCTGGAGTTAGGGCCAGGAGAGACTCTACTGAGACCCACCCCTCAACTTTTCATATTCCAGAGCACCAAGATGCGCTCCTGGAGGAAAACAATGTTCCACCAGTACTCTGGTTCTTTTACCGGGAGTGGATTCCTTTAATACTAAGAGATTAAACGGATAGTATCCATGGTTAGGTATGGGGCAATCAACACACATATGGAGCCTAAGAACCGTAGTATCATTAAGAGTTCCATGACTGCACCCATAAACCTGAACTTTTAAGGAAAAGAAAATAAGAACAATAAGCTAGCACTGTTAACATTAAACCAAACAAGAACATTTCTGAACAATAAAGTTACTTGAATAATAATTAAAGCAGGTAAGGGGCAATACTGAAGTTCTTGCCTCTTCTGCAAGCTCCCTAGGTCAGAAATCCCTGTCACGATAGTTGCAGAAGGAAATTATTTACACAGAATCTCCACTAGACAAGGAGATCAAGGGTGTACCTGCCCTTGGAGAAACCCCAGGGGCAGGTGATAACCCTTTACCACCGAGGTGGGTAGAAATGTCGCCAGAGTACAACCTTTAACGGTTGAGATCTCGTAAAATGAGAGGACACCCAACATGAAATCCCCCACCCAAGGCCTTTATCATTTTCCATAAGGAGATTAGATTTCACCGCCTACATCATATTGCCGAATGGCTTACCCAACCCTGCTCCCCCCAAATGATATTCCTCCCCTCCACATTTCCCACAGTCTCTCAGTTTCTATTTTACAGTTTGAATTTACCCACAGTCTTGAGCAACATGGTTTCTTCAACGCTGAGAGGTATGAAGAGTGGCAGTTTCTTAGTAATCCAGTAAGCAGCCTGGGAGCAGAAGAAACAAGGCAAGCCCCACCCACACCAGGATACAAAATTTATGGCACTCAGCAGCCTTTACTTGTGTTAAGTCTGCTTACCCTAGTTCAACTCGCTCTTGAGATGGTGCCCTGATGTTGTCTGGAGCATGCATGTCTCAATTCTCTCTTGGGGCATCTGTTTCTCTCAGGAAGCCCATTGCGCATTTTGTGCAGGTCTGCTGCTACTGTTGCGGAAAGGAACCTCCCAGAGAGCATCGGTTCTTGTCTGGGACCACTGACCAGCTATGTCACACAACTTTTTCTCCAGTGCCTCCACTTATAGTTCCAGTAGTGGAATTTTAAGTTCCTGAAGCTCAGGTGCTGCCTCCAGGAGGAAGAGTAAACCTTGGGCCCATTTTCAAAAAATATCTTCAGTTTCGCTGGAAAATTTATTTGGGCCCTGGTTCTTTTCCTTTTTGAGCTCTTTAAATAACAGCATGGAGCTGCAGGCCTTCTGCTTGAAGCGCTGGGGAGTAATCATGGTCAAAAATGATTGGCGCTGACTGATATGAGGTTTCTGTGTCTCCAGGCCTCTTGGAGAATTGCATCTTTATTCTGAATATACACCATCCTGATGATCAGTGACCTGGGTCGAGCAGTTGAGTTGTTCGGGTGGGGACCGAGGGAGCAGTGTGCTCCGTCCATTTCCCAGTGAAAATCAGAAGGTAATGATGATGTTGTTTTAAGTAGATGCCGGATGAAATCTATCACTGTTGGGAAACCCTCCTCAGCCCTCTCAGGGACCCCACAAATACAGAAGTTATTCCTTTGGTTTCTGTTTTCTAAATCTTCCATTCTGGTATTTAAATGTCTTTCTTGCCCCATTAAATATAGTACCAAACGCTCCGTTGCTTCTTGAGTCTCTGCCACTACAGATACCTTTGTTGTGTTGCTAGAAACTCTTTATCCAGCCCTCGGACATCCTGTCTCAGGTCTGCTAGGGATGAGTCGATCTTCTGAATGTATGTTAAAATTTTGTTTAGTTTCGATGTGTATCCCTAGAGGTTCTATCTTCCCTCTCTGAGCAAGTCCGAGGGTGTATTCCAACAGCGACCGTGAATGAGTTGCGGAAGCTGCTAGACCTTCCATGCTGGCCTTCAGGAGCAACTGCTTCAGCTTTGGAGTTGCCAACCTGGTTTTCGCCGATCATCCCAGATTTGTTTTCTTAGGCATATGGGCTGCTGGACAGTACCGCCGGAACCCCGAAATTGACTCTACACATGGCAGATTTTAGTGGATTTAGCTATACGACATCAGAGCACGGGGAGAGAGATGCTCACATTGTAGTGACATCACCGGAAGTCCATCATTTCTTCATTTTAAGAGACAGAAACCTCCCCATCCCATGTGGGTTTTCAGCATCTGGGTGAGGATGTGTTTGCTTTGGTTTTTTGGAGAAAAAAAAAATAAACCTAAACTTCTTGGAGGAAAAAACAGTATTGTTTTAATTTTCTATTTAAAACCATACACTATATAATTTAACAAATGGGCAGCCATGCACAACTCAGCTGTGTTCCATCTGGGTATTCTCATGACATCAGGGACCACTCGAGCTTTGCTCTCGAGGTCACTATAATCAGAATCCCTAAAATGAAACAGACTTACAGAATATGGTTAGCCCCTGTTGTGAACAGATTTCCATACACACAATTTTCTTGTTGTAAGATGGTTCAGAAGTCACCAAATGTTGTTGCAGTACAGTTCAAAAGCCACAAAACTTGCTGTAGTATAGTAGTGACATCATTACTATATTACACACAACTTTTCCCTTTGCAGTTCATCCCGTCTTTTCCTTGTGTAGCTTCCCTATCCCCACCTTCTCCCAAAACACAAATACACCATTCACATTTTAGATTTTAAAAGTAATTTTTCCTTAATTTCACTAAGAAAGAGTAATCATAGCCTGCCCCATTTTATTTGATGCAGCACCATGCGCTCGACTCTTCTGGTAAGTGCTTCTGTTTTAAACAACAGAAGGATTTACAAGGAGGAGTCATTTCAATGTGGTGTTGCTTCTAACAAGTAAATAAAATATCACTGAACACTTTACAGTACTAAATTGAATTTGTACCACCAAAGTGGTGTGACTTGGGTCATGCAGTTTTCTTTAAACACTGACTACTCGGTGTCCAGGAGAGAGCATTAGTGCTCTCATGGATACCAGAAGGCATCTGACAGAACAGAATGGGAATACCTGTTCAATGTGATGGAGAGATTTGGTCTTAGGCAACCCTTTATAGACATGACTAAGTTGCTATATACAGGTCCCATAGCTCGAGTATCAGTAAATGGCCAGCCCTCCTTTTCTCTAGCTAGGGGGGCTAGGCAGGGGTGTTCTACCCCCACCCACTTTTTTTTTTTTAAATATACATTAGCCATTATTTATTTATTTATTTTTATTTATTTATCAAGTCTAAGATTACAAATACCTTTGAGCCTTGGCTCTTTTACAAAGGTTCCATGTCAGAGAAATACAAATTATGGGGAACATCAAGACAGACATTACAACAATGTGGACATTGCAAACAGAGTACAGATTAATACAATTCAAGGGTTTAAACCCTTAGCTACCCAGATCAGGGCTGAAGCAGAGATAAGGGGACTCATCTCTGACTCAGGCAAATCCCACAAGATTACCTTGTATTTAGATGACATCCTGCTGTACATTACAGATCCCGAAACCGCTATACCTACCCTTCTAAATACTTTAGCGGACTTCTCGCATTTCTCTGGCTGTAAAATCAACCTGCAAAAGTCATGTCTCATGGGGGTAGCAGCAGCTCACACACAAGTCCATACACTAGCAAGGATTACATTATTTACCTGGGGCTAAGTGTGAGTCCCTCTCTGATGCGTTATATGCCCCCAACTATAGTCCCCAATCACTGTACTCCCAGCCCACTTGGAAAGATGCCATACTTTACTACCCCTTTCATGGTTGGAATGCCGACATTTAAGATGACAATCCTCCCGAGATTTTATACCTTATGCAGTTGCTCCCTATGGGACTCACTAAGGAGGATAGTAACAGATGTAAGGCAGATAGTCTAAGATTCTTATTGGGGACAAAAGACCTACAGCGAGCCTTGCTAAGTTAAAGAGGGATGCACAACAAGGGGGACTGAAATTCCCAGACATAACACTACTACTACCGGGCTACCCTGAAACATTACATACAGGCCTGGATAGCACAGACAGACAGAACCCAGTAGTCTGGTTTGGAGTGGAAGGCAGCCCCATAAACAAAAACAAGATTCCAGTGCACAACCCCCCAAAAAAAATGTGGCACATATTCAAAATGAAACAATTTAACTGCCTGTTGGCTTTTCCTACTTTAAACTCCATGAAAAAAGGGGGTCCTGTTTGTTTTCACATTGGAATTCCAATCTGAGCAAGCTATACCACCACTTCACGGTGGGACCCATTCCGTAAAGTCCCTACACTAGCTGCTCAACTCTGAAATGCCTGCAGTGGCTACTCATAAATATAGAATGCATTAAAGCAATATACCCCGACAGGGTGTGGGTATACTGGAGGACTTACCACAAGCTGGTGTGGTTCGGTCTCAAGGCACAGCCGACTGACTTAACCACACCAGTAGTGGTAAATCCTCCAGTATACCCACTCCCTGGAGGGATATATTGCGATTATACAAAGGCCCTGTTTGTTTCTGTACAAAAAAAATATTTAAAACGTCCGTTCGTTTTCAGAGTTGCTGCCTTTGTTTTTTTCATGGATGCACTGGTTGGATTTTTTTGCGAGTTATGCGCATGTGCCAGAGGATCGCTGATTGCCACCGCTACTGTTATGATTTTTATTCAGTTATTTGCTGTCGAGAGAATGAACTGCATTTTCTTTTCTTTTTTCCTTTTGGGTGCATCGCTTTTCTGGAATGGTGCAGCACTTTTTTTGAAGTTTTGAGGGTAGTGACGGAGTATCGGATGTCGGGTTAACGACTAGGTAATCTCGCCATCTGTCCGTGTGCTTGGTAGTGGTATATTGCGATGAATGGAGGGATTTGCCAGGGAGTTCCTGATGCGGCTGAGTGGTGGCTGGCACCTTTTCCAGTGGGTACTCTGGAGGATTTACAACACTGAAAAGGTGCCAGCCAGCCAATCAAAATGCAAGATTCTGTCCATTTTTTGTGCCCGTTGTATAATGCCTAATTGGCTCCTTTTAAATAAAGTGCTCAGTTTCACAGGTGGTGGAAGGGAGCATGCTGAAAGGAGTACCACACTTCCCCAAATTAGCACGCCTAACCTCTGCAATGCTCACAAAGTGTAATTCACATACCGCTGAGGGTGCTACTGGTGTGTGGTATACAACAAACAAAAACAAGATTCCAGTGCACAAACCCCTCCCCCCAAAAAAAAACATGGCACATATTTAAGCAATGTATCCCTCAGGGTGTGGGTATACTGGAGGATTTACCACACCAGTCGTGTTAAGTCCTCCAGTATACCCACACCCTGGAGGAATAAATTGCTATCATACAATGACAAATGTTATTTAATCTTTTTTTAACTATTTTCTAACTCACCGAGGTCCCTATAGTTTGAAAGAGGATGTAATTGTTTTTAAATTTATCGATGTGTTTTACCGAAGTGGCGACAAGACAAATGGCGTCAGTTTTGTTTGAAGTGAAAGCATCGGATTGGCACGAGATAAGGTTGTCCGGCACCTTTTCCCGTGGGTACACTGGATGATTTATTACGCTGAAAAGGTGCCCACCAACCAATCAGGATGCGCGATTTGGCACATTCAATTTACCACATTGTATAATCAAAATTAAGCAACTGAACTGCCTATTGGCTTTTCTTACTTTAAACTCCATGAAAAATGGGGTCCTCTTTGTTTTCAGATTGGAATTCCAATGGGAGCAAGCTATACCACCACTTCATGGTGGGACCCATTTGGTAAAGTCCCTACACTAGCTGCTCAACTCTGAAATGCCTGCAGTGGCTACTCATAAATATAGAGTGCACTGCCATACCCTTGAATACTTGGTAGTGGTGGTGGTGGTGGTGGGGGGGTAGTACAAGGTACAACAAGCATCCTCATTAAGAACCCATTAGTGCAGTCGACATTATGCATGTGGGTGGCTATATATAAAGCAAGGCAGGGGCTAAAGGGAATACATTACTAGTCCCACTAGCCAACAATACGGATTTCCTGCCAAGCCGGGGTGTAGCGTTGAATGACAATTATGAGGCATGTAGTGCTTGGGTGACTTGGTCACTAAAGATGGATGCGCCCTTTGATGAAATCCAGTGCCTGTGGGAAATACCCAACACACAGCTATAAGACGCCTGTTTTGTTTTTTAATTAACTGTGTTTCTCTCACATTGCATATGTATGTGGCTGAGTTTACTCTATACAATGAAACACTCTGTACCACACAGACAATGTGAAATGTTGACTGCATTGTTTTTAACTGAAAATTCAATAATCATGTTTTAAAAATACTCACTGCAAGTAAATAAAATGGAAGGGGGGGTGAGCAGGCAGACAGTAGCACTCTATTTCATTGCGACTCTAGGCACTTTACATATACCAAACATTACACTAAATTAAAAACATACATAAATATAACAGTCACATTAGATTAAAAGGTTAAAAAGTTAAAAAGAGTGAAAACCTTTAATAAATAGGAAGGTCTTCAGATCCCTCTTGAAGGCGCTGACCGAGGTGGCCCCTCTGATCGACCAGGGCAGTGAATTCCACAGAGTCAGCACCGTCACAGAAAACGCCGGTGCACCAGATGATTTCAAGTGGACCCTGGCAATCACCAGTTGACCATAGGGGAAGATACGGGACGTAAGGCTGTAGGGGGTCTGGGTGCAGCAGCCCTGATTCTTTAGGCAAGGGATAGAGGCAGCAGTGTGCACAATCCCCGACTGCATGGGAGAAGACAGAAGACAGCAGGCAGCAGGTGGCAACAGAGTGCAGCTGCCTCAACTGTGGGGAAGAGACACGGTGCATCAGGATGCCAGATAGTGTTTCTATTTATACAAATGCAGTACATGTGAGCCAGCCTGGTGAGCGCGGAGGTTGGTGCTGAACACCACACCTCGCACCACGCCTTCCGGCAACCCGGGGTGAGGGGTGAGTCTAGGTTGTCGGGGGTCGGAGAGGACTGAGCATCCGGAGGATGGCTCCACTCTTGGGGAGGGTGGGCAGAGACTCCCCATTACTAGCGACTCCCTTCAGAGGCTGGGGTGCAACAGCCAGGGCTTACATCAACGACAGGGTGGAGCGCCGGCAGACATCCATGGGGAAGGGTGCGTGAGCGCCTGGCTGCACTGAATGTCATTGCACGCCTGTGCTCCCTGAGGAACTCACGCTCACGAACATCAGGAAAGCACCCATTGACTAGGAGGAAGACATTGCCTGCCCCCACTTCCAACACTGGACCCTGCCCACTGGATCTCGGCCTCACCTCCACCTCCACCTGAGGGGCATTAGATGAGGTAGCGCTGGAGGCTGTGAGCGGCGCCCTGGGACCAGGAGTTCCTAGGGGTGTTATGGGTGGATCGGAAGACCGGGATCACTGGCTCAGGAGGGTCTCAACAGGAGGGATCAGGCAGGATGACCAATGGGGCCCAGCCAGCAGTGAAGAGAGGAAAAGAATTAAAAAAAATACGGTACACAACATTTTATTTTTCACATAGACTCACCAAAGAACTGACATTTGTGAGTTCAGTGAGTGTGTTTGAAATAGTAGAGTGTGACAGGCACCTGCTTGTCGATCTGACATGAAGAAAAATGTTCTTATATGAATGTATTTATGAAAGCTACATCAAAGACAAACTATTTATAAGAATGAACACATTTTAGATTTATTTTATATTAGTCAAACCCTGTGTTACATAGTTAGAAAAAATCAGAGCTTTGATAACAAAGAGCTGAGAGATGTGACTCAAACAAGCTGATCTATCACAGAGATTTCCACTACTTCAATTCAGCATTGAAACTCAAATGCTCAACATTTTATAAGAGAATGATAGCGTTTAAGTTAATCTATCTAAACACAAACCAGAAACTGAGTCTGTAAGAAATCTGGTGAGCAAACCAATAACTCTACAGCCTGCTGTGACTGGGAATCTGAAGCAGCAAGCTACAGTATTCCATGATGATGTCATCGCTCTCCAAGCCTAACTGAGAGAGACAGAAATAACTTCACTGCTTTCAGCCACTGTAGAACAAGTTAACAGATGCTTATTTTAAGAAAATCGCACAACCAAACAGCATGACATTTCTAGGAAACTCTAACCATGACATAGGACTTGAATTAAGTTTTATCAGATATGCAAAACCTTTGTACATGATCTATAAGTGAACAGACGGCACCCCACTGCTACACTATGGAGTGAGCAGGCAGACTCCCCACAGCCACTACACCAGCTGATGATCCAGTGCTCTTTACAGGCTCTGTGATGATTCTCAGGACAGCTGACAGCTCTGGGCAGCAGACCATCTCTGGGTCACCCTGCTCTCTGTGGTGCTGCATTCCGGTAAGTTTAATCCAGCAGACACCCTCCAAAACTGGAACCCCCTATCTGAAAATTATAAAACTAACTCTTATCTCTACCTCACTCTGTCTAGTGCTCCCCCAAACTAAATCTTGAAGCTAACTAATTAAAACAACAGCATACAGAATAAAACAAAAGTAAAAGTAACAAAATGCAGAGAATTCAAAAATAAAGGACTCCGTCTGTTAAACATACCCACTGTAGGGGGGTGCATCTGCATCCACCTTACAGTAGTTATTATGGTTCCCAGTAAACAGTAAAAGTTAACAATGAAGGCCACTACACTGGTGCTGCGTTCATAGACCTCACCAAACTTCGACCTCGTTGATCATGAAGTCCTCCTGCAAACCCTGGTTGGCCTCCATTTCTCACCTGAGATCTGCCTCTGGTTCAAGGATTACCTAACGGGCGGATCCCATCGCACCATTATTGGCGGTGTCCTCTCTGAATCCTGCCCATTAAATACGGCATCCCTAAGGGTCCATACTGGGCCTCTTCTTCTCTCTGGTCGTTAACTCCTGCTCGACAGCTGCACCTCCTCCAAACTCATTCTCTATGCTGATGATGCAGCCCTTTTCTGTCAGGACAAAAACCCCAACGCTCTCATTAACAAACTCCAATTCGATTTCAGCAGACTTTACACCTGGTTCACGTCCAAGGTCTTGTATTCAGCTCAAAAAAAAAATAAGTTCATGGTTTTCTCAGCCCCCATAAACCCCTTGGCTTTGACCTCTCCCTCTATGACAACCTTGGTAATTCTATTGAAAGAGTCAGTGAATTCAAGTACCTCGGCTTACTCCTGGAAAGCCACCTCAATTTCAATGCTCACATTAGCCTCACAATCAAAAAAGCCCACCAACAGCTCGGTATCCTCCATAGAACCAAGCATTATCTTAACAGGGAATCCAAATCGCTCAGTCTCCAGCTTCCTCCTTCCTGTCTTCAACTATGGCTCACTTGTCTCCCTCTCCTGCCTCTCCATCAAATATTTATCCAGACTGGCCTGCCTGGTGGTGCCAAGGGCTGAGGCACTGGACGCCTTACCTCACACTATGTCAGCGACCTGTGTTTGGGAATGAGCACAGGCCGCCGGGGGTCGACAGGGGAGGAGAAGGATCGAGCATCCACTGGACTGCTCTCCTTCTCCAGGGAGGGGGGTCCTCAGCAGTCAGTCCTCATCTTCCAACTGGCAGAGGCTGGGGGACAGGGTGCAGCGCCGTAGCAGGGGGAGGAGTTGGGGCCGACGCTTGGAAGTAGCACATACGCGCTGCCGTCCGCTAGCGTCATTGCACTCCCCAGCTCCTGGGAGAGAAAAACCAGGAAAAAGTGATGCCGCGGCAGAATGGTGGAGGGCACCTCGCAGGCTCCACTTCTGGCTAGCCACAGCGCTGGCCCACTGAATCCGGACTCCGGTGGGGGTAGGGGAAACCCCGCCGGCCCGCCAGGGAGGGCAAGCCTGGAAGTTCAGATCAGTGGTGGATGGTGGACGCTGGGGATTTGGCTGGGGTGCCTCCGGAGGACAAGCCAGCATCAGGAGGAAAAAGCACCAACAAAAAAAATTAATACATTTCTCCAGACTTCGAAGCTCCTACCACAATGCTATCCACTTTGCTTCTGGTCTCCCTAAACTCACACACCACTGTGACCTTCATAAGCTCACCAGTTGGCCCACGCTTGAGGCCCGCTTCAACTGCAAGATTGCCACCTTCTTCTTCAAACTCTCCCATGGACTGCTCCTTGATTGCCTCACCTCTCTCTTCCAGACAGCCGCCACCACCAGGACCACCAGACTGTCCTCCACTCTCTCTTTCACTGTTCCTTTCTGCCGGACCACTCAGCCAGAAAACACTCTCCTTTATGGGACCGAAGCTCTTCAACTCTCTCCCTCCAGAACTAAAACTCTGTCCCACCACAAATGCCTTCAAACACAGTATCAGGAGACATTTCTCCCTCACCTGCTCGCAGCCCTAATCTGGTTCCCCTTCTGCACTCTTTTTCCTTCACTCTCTGGTTATCCACCTCTGGCACTTACCCTCTCTTTCTAGCACTTGTAGTATTGTTAATCCACCTAGGCTAGTTTTCAGATTGCACTTAAATTTTTGTTTCCACTGTTATATTATAGTTAAACCCTCACTGAATGCTTAATGTCATTAATGTGTTTAATTCACAAAAGCTAGTTCATGGTTGGCCCTTTAGTCTATATTATTCTGATTTTATGTACCATTGTATTAACCTCGCTGTTAGTTAAATGTTTTAGCTTATGTCATGTCTCATGGTTGTTGTAACTGGACACTTTACAAACGGGCAGCAATGCTCCCATGCCCTTCCAGTATAACCAATAACAATGAAATAAAACAGATAAAACTCACTTTCAGTTCTACTAAACCATATACTATAACAAATAATATTTGGGTTAATCACAACTTCACATGTTTGCATCGTGGGGTTGAAATGACATCAGAGACCTCGAGGTTCCTATGATGTTAGCTCAACCCCTGGATGGAAACATATAGGATAGTCAAGTGCATGGGGAACGGTTGACAACAGGGCTATTCTTTCACCGAGTTGGCACTATGATGACAGATTACTCGAGAGGTAATCCGCTGTCATAGTGCAACGAGGTGAAAGATGCCCTGTTGTCAACTGTTCCCCATGTACTTTTCTTATAGTGTATGTAGGAACGTCGTTTTTGGGGAAAAACAGTTACTAGAAGGAAAAAGAAATTTACATTGTGAAGGTTTTCACACTAACCATTAATACTGCCCCTGATATTGCTGCTTTCGCCATGTGTCCTGTCTATGGAGTGAGCCCTAACTGTCAAATGCTGCGCGAGGACACAGTGTGACGTTCGCAGTACAGTAGAACACATCATTCTGTTGTACTGCGAACGTCACTAGTGTGTGACTACAAGGTTTCGAAAACGATCGATTTCGGTGGAGAACGACGTTCCACCATACACTATAGCCTTGTTGTGTATAGTTGTCTCACTTGTCTGTAGGTTCAATGTGGTCTGCATGGCTGTCCATGCATTATTCCGTCTGTAATTTTTTTCAGAAGTTGAGGGGGCTAGTGGATTAGGCGCCGAAACGGGAAAGGGGCCACTATAGCCATGGCCCTACCTCTTTCATAATTGGCCCTATCAGTTTTTGCAATCTCATATAATGTATTACCGGGGAGAATTTATCCGTTGTATCCTTGGCCCTATCACTTTTCAGACCGTTCTAGCACCAGGCAGTGGCTAGTGGAGCTCTGCTGAGCTATGCCAGTTCATGAAGGTGGAGCTACTGCCCTTGAAGCCTGTCACAGCCCCAAGTTACCATATTATGACAGAAGAGTTGAGCAGGGAACATCGACACAGTCGACACTATACTAGTCAGCATATGCATGGGGTGATTTCAGCTGACTTGGATGCGATACACAGGAAAGCCGTGTGGGAACTACGTTAGCATATTACTACTGAACTGTTCTTATAAGAGACCACTAGCCACCCTGCCGCTGGCTAAAAAAAAAACATCGATTACTCCAACACCCTACGGGGTTCCTGTACCCCCATTCATACCTGAAGACATGCGTGCACTCCAGGAGCAATTAACAGAGCTGTCACTTTTAACAGGAGGTTCCTCTGAGCCGCCAAAGCCTTGGGCAAAAGCAATGACACAACTCCGCGATACATTGCTATGTCTGCAGGTTCCCCGGGTACGTCACCTCCCACCACCAGCACAGCAGCTGTAACAAGGGCCGGGACACAGAGTCAGAGAACCAAGGGCGAGAATACAGCATCCCATTGGCTTGTTGTATTGTCAGTAGCGATGGCAGGAGTTTCATGAGTGAGGGATCCTACGGAGCGCAGGGGCGGATTACAGTCGCCAATCGTTGGATAACCGTCAGGCCAATGTGCAAGGAAGAAATTGATTGGTTGTATGATATCAAACGCAGACTCCATACTTGGTGTGTTTGTTGGGGAGGCGTAACAATTCTGGTCTGGGAAGAGTTGCTGTAGTTAGTAGGTGGAACAGCAGTAAAAGAATTGCGTTAGGAAGAGTTGAAGGAAGGTTACGTTATTAAACTAACTGGCAATGTAATAGAACGGAGTGAAAGTATGGCGAACATAGGTCTCAACTTTTCAGCATTAAAAATCACCCCACTGGCCATCAAAAATCATAGCAAATGGCCAGAACGTGTAGCACTTTTATTATTTTATACAATAAGTTTACAAATGGTGGGGGCACTATAGAGTTAGTGATAAGAATTGTTTCTGACAACTTAATTCAATGATTTAATACGTTGTGTATCCAGAACTAGCTCTAACATTAAGAACATCAGTAAACCTATGCGGAGCTAGAGTAAATTTGAGTGCAAAGCCATAGCAGTTGAGAGGTATGATGGCGAGCTACAAACAGCAGGTGGCACACAATGTGGGGGTGTTATTTAGTTTGTTTTTGTTGACTGGGTAAGTGCTCCAGACAAATCCTGCCCATACCTCTCAACCTTTGTCCCCAAATGTGAACATTGCCTTTCAAAATGTGGAACAAATGGGCAAAATGTGGAACACTTAATCAAATCTTTACATTAGAAGCTCACAACACTGTTAAAATGTTTGCATTTATGTTCAGAAAGTCAGTTATTCATTAAATGATATATATTTTTGCATCATTTACTATAGATTTTTGCTTTAAAATGTTAACACTGAATGTGGGACAAGTCCTCACAATGTGGAACAAGGAGCTTTTGTGAAGTAAAATGAGGTACGTTCCTCGTAATGTGGTACAGTTGAGAGGTATGATCCTGCCTATTTTCAGGCACGACCTGGGGGAGGAGGATACAGATGAATGCCAACTGAGACCTTGAACCAGATTAAGCAATTTGTTGTATTTTTAGTGAATGTGCAAAGAAGGACCCAAGCCAGAATGCATCCCTGGCTCCAAGCACTTGTATGTGCCTGTGAGCTGCAATGCAAATTAGCCAGATGTTAGTGACGCCAGTCACATTGGCATTGTTTGGGGGCAGTAGTGCCTTAGGCATTTTGTAGGGGTTAATGACCGGCTGAGGATATTGATGGCCCAGGTGGCAGACAAGGGCCATTAACCCCAGCAGGGGCATTAAGCCTATGGAAATGCCTGGTTGTGTCTGGTGACGTCTGGCACATGCCTTCCTGACATAGAATGTGTCAGCAGAAAAGGACTAGTAGGCTCATCTAGTCTGCTCCATTTTCCCTGCCTATTGCTACACTCTGGACCCTATTTGGCCACAGGTGTCCCTCCCTCTTCCATTACATCTACTTATTATACCCATGTCCATGTGCCTAGTGGTTTTAGGTACAAGCGGTCGCTTGGGGTGCCAGCACTGAAGTAGAAAGTATGAGCAGAAATCATCTGAAATGCAAAAAGTGTCAATCTGAAACCAAAGTTGTTTTCATCACCCTTGTATCGGATGAGACGTTAAACCGAGGTCCCATCTGCTTGGATTGGTGGTAGTTTAGGTGGATGTTAACGATCCCATGGCACTTATCGAAAAGAGTAGGGGAAAGTTTTTATTAATAAACAGAACAATAAATCAGAAAAACAGTAATACAATTCATGGAAAATAAAACAAAACATAAAGAGAATATCAGCAATACTCAATTCTCTGACAGCATAATGATTCAACCTATTTTATAGTGTATGGTGGAACGCTGTTCCGCATGGAAATCCATGCCTGGAACAGCGTTGTTGTCCTTCACTCGGTGCGTCACAATCTTGTTGTGCTGCACAGTCGTCACCGGTGCAGCACAACAAGATCGAATACATTTGCGGCGCAATGAGAGCTGATGACGGGAACACGGAAGGAAGCCTTGACGCAGACACAGAAGTAAGCTTTTTTTCCCCAAGTGTTCACGAGTGCTATTTATGGTTGCCCATACACTATAAAAGATTGTGTATGAGCAACCATACACAAACAAGGCAGTTGTGCGATCTTGAGGTTTCCGTGGTAACGGACCTCTCGAGCTACGCCTCGAGGTCTCAGGTTACCATGGAAACCTCTCGATCACGAACTGCCTTGTTGTGCATGCTTCATGCATGCACAATCCTCTATGTCTTTCAAAAAAGGAACCTCTTTCCACCTCATAAGCCATACATTTTTGGACAAACAGTTGCGTTCAGAATCACATTGTAACAACAAATCATGTTCAACATGTTGAAGAACTTCAAGTGGTGAGTGGTATAACTGTTGTAGAGTAAGGTGACATCTGTCATGCCATAAATTAAACTTGAACATAGCAAACAGCAGCCGTACTACACCTGCATCCAACAAAGTAGAATGTAGCAAAAAAACCTCCCACAACTTCCAGATATGTAACAGCCCGCCAGAAAGGCTGGCTCCAGTGAGCAGAAAGGGTCATCCAGAATTCTTGCACAAAGGGGCAGGAAACAAAAAAAGGGACATTGTTTCCTCCTGATTAGTGCAAGTATCCCTCGAACAAGTACGTTCAGTAACCATTTTATGCTTTAAATTCCCCCTAACATTGAGAACATGACAACTAAGCAATGAAACATCCCATAATCTAGGTGGAATCCGTTTATCTACCAAACTTTTAAGGAGATTATCAACATGACCATCCGGTACATCCTTAAAAATGGGGACTATGGAATGTGCTTTAGATTGTAGGACATCATAAATATATTTGCACAATTTGCAATACACATGGGCCAGAAGTAACTTCCACCTATTAAGTTTCGATATCACAGGTCTGACATAAATCGGGTAACTAGGAATGTGTAAATTTTTCTGGCTCAAACCTGGCCACTCTTGAGGACAATTTAGGTAACCAACCATACTCATAAATCACCCATAACACAGAGTGTGGACGTCTAAAGTCTAGTAAATTCCAATTAAAAAAAATATTATAGTAAAAAGTAATCGGATTCACACAATTCAAACCACCCTGTGCAATAGGAAGATACAACACATCTCTTTTAATGGGATTTAGGCGACTCCCCCAAATAATTTGAAAAAAAAGAGCCAATAAAGTGACTTCCAAACCAGAAGGAATGGGGTATACCGCACTAAGGTATAAAAATTGAGGGAGAAGTAAAGATTTAGTAATGACAACCTTTTTCTGTTTAGTTTGTTGCCAAGAATTCCATAATCTGATTCTGGACCGAACTGCCTCAATTTTAGCTGACCAATTAAGCAACGCATTATCACCTTTACCAAAATCAATACGTAAAATTTGGACCAGGCCCAGTACAACAGGAACACCTTGCAGCTCCGTAACCTCAGGAATGGCAGTATGCAGAGGATAAAAAAACTCTTAGATTTATTAAGGGAGGAACCTGCAACATCCGGAAAATTAGAAAAATTATGTAACACCTTATCTGCAGAGGTCAAATCAGCAACAAAGACACAGACATCATCAGCATAAGCCGAAATTTTGGCCTCAAGGGTACTATGAGGGGAAGCAATACCAAGAATCCACACATCTTGGGCAATTGTACGTAAAAGCGGATCCAAACTAAAAACATAAAGCAATGGACTCAGAAGGCAGCCTTGTCTCACCCCCATGAATAGGGATATAGGAACCCAAGTAACCATTTACCAAGGGCATAGCATAAGCATGACTATAAAGCAAAGCAATCCAGGTTATAAAGCGATCAGGAACTCCATAGGTTCGTAAAACCTGAAACAAATAACTATGCGGGACCTGATCAAAAGCCCTTTGTTGATACATGGACATAAGAAAACCCTTTATAACATCAACTTTACCAAGCTCTATTAGTTCCCAAAGCAAAAGGAGATTATTGTAGATAGATCTGCCCGGTACTGAACAGGATTGGTGTACGGAAATCAAGTGTGGAGCTATGGACAACAATCTGGTATTCAATATTTTCATTAAAATTTTAAAATCCGTATTAAAGAGACTTAAAGACCTCCAATTGGAAAGTAAAGTTCTATCACCTTTCTTATATAACAAAATCTGAATTGAAGTACAACAATGGAAATCGAGAGTGTGACGTTGCAAAACCCAATTAAACACTACTGTGAGCACATCACAAACCAAAGGACTACAGGTTTTATAAAATTCTGCAGGCAAGCCATTAATACCAGGTGCCATGTTATTCCGTGAACGGGAAATTTCCCTTTTAACTTCATTAACACTAATTGGAGCAACTAAAGCCCGTAATAGTATATCAGAACAAGGGGCAATATGGGGAGAGGAAAGGAATTGTTCTACACCAGCGCTATCCACTGGAGATGCAGCATATAAGTCTGAAAAATATGAGGAGACTGCTCGCAAGATATCCAGAAATGCAGTGTAACTAGTACCAGCAGTATCCACAACTTCAGTCAGAAGGCGATCCGCAGAACGCCTATGACTACAATCGAAAACATCCCCCAAAGCAGATTTATTAGCAGAACAAACCTATGTTCATGTAACAGGGAAGTAGCTCTAGTATACTGTAATGCAGCCATTTCTTTTTTTACATTCTGTACCTGTGCTGTCAAAGATAAGCCTTGTGAGTGTATAGCTGAACGTAATGTTTCCAACTGCATACGTAAAGACAAATATCTCTTATATTTAGTCACTGCAGCATATTTAGATGTTCTCCTAGCCAAAGTAGAGATTTCAGATTTAGTGAGTAGCCACCAATCTAACAAATCTTTGGAAAGTCCATATAGTGACATACGAGCTTTCAACAAATCATGAACTTGGGCCAAAAACCTGTCATCAAGTAGCAGTAAAGAATTCAGTTTCCAATATCCCTGCCCCAGTTTAGCATGAGAGCCTACCCCTAACGTGGCAGTTACCACATTATGGTCTGAAATCTCCACTGGAATGGTTTGAGCTTTAATCACCCTCAAAGCTGCAGAGACAAAAAGAAAATCAATCCTAGTGGATAAGGCACCCTTAAAAAAAGTACGTCCACCAGTAGGATGACAAACCCTATAAACATCCTGTAAATGACCCTGGACAATAGTGTGATTGAGACAATGTGTATCACAGAAATCATTATCAGTCCAGGCCCCCCGATCTGATTTATGCACTACACAATTAAAGTCACCATCCCATATGAGAAAGCGTGACATGAACAAAAAAGGCTGCACCTCACGAAACAGATCCACTCGACCTTTCTTCATAACTGGTGCATAAATCACAATTAATCTCCAAGTGTAATGTAAATAAGTAAAATCCAATATTAAGGCCCGTCCCATAAGCAGTTCAACCAACTTGATAACATGAAATCCATCACCCCTAAACAACACCCCAACACCACTACATGTGTCTAACCCTAAAGAAAAAAAAGAAGGACCCCATCGCCAAAGCTTTTTGGCCATATTAACCAAAGGAAGGGTATTGAGACGGGTATCCTGAATAAGGCAAATATCACACACCAAATCACTCAAAAGTTGAAAAGTAATCAGGCGCCTATGAGCATTTTTCACACTGTTCACATTGAGGGTGGCTACAGTGAGATGAAATGCCATGGCCATGAAAGAGAATCAGATAAAGGGTCAAAATAAAAATAAGTCAACATCAAGTAACCCTTCCCTTTCTAGTACTTCTCTGGGGTCTCACCCCGACCGCGAGGGTCGAGTATCCATAGGCAACTCCTTTGATTTATCATTCTCAGAATCAGAGGATACCATAGGTTGTGAGGAGGTGTCAGAATCAGCTTCCACATCGGAAGACTGAGTGTGACAGGACAGGACCTCAAATTTATTACTTAAGGGAACAGAGCCACCAGGAGAAGATGCTTTAGCCAATTTGGCCCTACCTGTAGTCTGTTTTTGAGCCTGTTTCTTTGTCTGAACACTAGGCTCAGGAGGGGGCATAATAATAATATCCAGAGGTTTGTCAGGGACAGGCACAGGTTCAGCAGGAACCGGAGAAACAACAGAAAGGGGGGAGGGGCGTAGAGGAAGGGTCCTGTACAACCGGTCGTGGAACTTCCTGTAAAGGAGGCTCAGAGGAAGGTTCAGATACAGAAACCACTGACTGGGGAGCAGGCACCATAATATCAGGGCACAAGGGGACCAGTGACTACCTTAACATGCTAAGAAAGGATTTACCGTAGCAATATCCTTTTCTGGGCATTAAGAAGGATCACATCCTGATCCGGCTATCTTCCCTGTTATGGGAAGCCCAAGGACAGGATCTAAAACCATGACCTAATTCTTCACAGAGGTTACACTTTAGTTCAGAATTACAATCTGCACTAGCATGGCCAAAAGATAAACAAAGGGAACATCGTAGTCTATCACAGGCTGCACTGAGATGGGAAGGGGAGCCACATTTAAAACAGGTACGAGGCTGCCCCACATAGAAGCAATGCCCCGGTCCCTACCTAAAAACAAACTATTAGGTAAGTGTATGGGACCCACATTTGTATTTCTAAGTCGCACCCTATACCACCAGTCCACAAGTGTTCAGAGTCAAATATAGGCTGTGGCAAACCCAAGACATCACAGCGTTTAGCTAACCAATGCGTTATATCACTAGCTGCTACATTTTCATTTCGAAACAAAATGGTGACAGTTTTAATAGAAGGTCTAGTAAGTGGGATAGCCCGAAATGGTAGCCACAACTCAGTGTATTTAAGAGCATCATACTTTGCCCAGAATCGATCTAATCCTCTAGGGCTTTGAAAACTAACGTCATATGAGGAAGAACCTGATACATGAATCAGTGCAAATATTTCGTTTGTAAAAAAAAACAAAGATCCTTTCAAAAGTGACTTTCCCACATAGAGACGGTCTGGGGCTACATCAAGACCCCAATATACTGAAGGTGGACCGCATTCCATCGTTGAAGAGGAGGGGGGGAGTTCCAAAACGTATGCCTTCTACGAAATTCTTCCCAAGTAGATTTAGCCTTGTCCCCAGGGTCAGGAGAAGGGCCCGGAGGAGGGTCAGGGAGCGGGACATCCATGTCCATTCTATCACCCCACGCTGGTCCCCGAGAGCTAGGGCCTTCATCACCCTAAGAGGAGGGAGGCAAAGAAGGAACTTTAGCCAGCAGAGTAGTATCCAATGCAGGATGCTGAACATCCTCAGCATGCAAATCCAAATCTGGGCTACCAGGCAAAGGTGGAGGCATGTCTATCAAAGGGGGCTGTTGCCCTCCACAACCAGGTATCGGCCTATGGGCAGGGTCAGGTATCGAATGCCCCGAACCGCCTGGTTTCCAACCCACACTCCGCAGGTAGGCCTCTAAAGAGACAGGTAGTGGGCTAGAACAAGACAACAGAGCGGGAGGAGGCAAAACAGGTGAGACAGTCTGCGCATTAGGAGGTGAAACACACGGTCTAGGATGCATAGTACTCACAAGTTCACCAGGCAAAGTCGCCGCCGAGTTCAAAGGCGGAGAAGACACTGCTTGATCCAGATTTGTAGGAACCGAAAATTCCAACGGAGCATGGTGCAACACTGTAGGACCGGTGTTACAGAAGATTGTTGCCAACTCTGCACCTCCAAAGAGCCCGAAGGTACCGCATCTGTAATGAAAGCAGGAAGATCCTCCACCGCCTCTAGTTCTGGCGACAGAGTCCATGTCCCAGGAGAGGCCGACTCAAAAGGGCTAATGGCATCAACAACAGCAAGTACCTGGTCCCGATGTGCAGCAAGGAGGGACTTCAACCAAAGTTCATTCGCAGGCAAAAAATCTGTCGATGCAGAGGCAGACTGAGCAGGTAAAGATTCATCTGGTACAGCAAGATCCACAAGCATATCAACAAAATGGTCAGATGTCCTCAGTACTTCAGGCTCCAAAGCTGGACCTGCAGGAGCGGAGCTCTGCTCTCCTGCAGATACACCAGCAGAATGACTGGGTCCCATGAACGAATCCATGGTCCAACAGCGCCCCCACACAGAGTAGGGGAATTTTCCCAGTGTCTTGGCCAAATTTCCCTCATTCACTAAAATACCACCAACAACTTAATCTGGTTCAAGGTCAGTTGGCATTCATCTGTATCCCCCTCCCCCGGGTCATGCCTGAAAATAGGCAGGATTTGTCTAGTGCACTTACCCAGTTAACAAAAACTAAATAAAATAAATAAAATTTATAGAATTCTTATCGCTTTTTGGATGTGGGAGGGGGAAGAAGGGAGGATGGGGGTGATGGGAAGCAGTGTAGGGGGTACCACAGTATTTCAGCTTGGTGCGCCATTAGGTCTAAAACCGCTACTGGCCTAGCCCATGCATGTTTGAAACTCACCATTGTTTGTCGTCGCCCCTACCACCTCGCCTGGCAGCCTGCTCCAGGTGTCTGCTACTCTTTCTGTGAAGTATTTTCTTGCATACCTCTTAAACATACCCTCTCAGGCTTCATAGCATGCCCCATTTTTCTGGTACTCCTCCTATGAAAGCAACTCCCCTCCTGCACTTTGTTCACCCCTGTGGGGTACTTACAGGTCTCAATCATGTCCCCTCTCGCTCTCCTCCAGGGAGTACACGTTGAGCTCCCACAGCCTTTCCTCGTATGGTTTCTCATGTAACCCTCGCACTGTTTTGTTAGCTCTCATCTGGACTACTTTGTTCTTGTCAGTGTCCTTGCAGAGGTTCAGCCAATACCGCCTCCCTTCTCTTACTAGAAATCCCCCCTCCCTATGCACCCCAACATCTGACAAGCCTTGCCTACTGCCCTGAAAGATAGAATTTGACAGCAGATAAGGCCCACTTGGCCCATTCAGTCTGTCCCATTTCTCCCTACCTACACTATTACATCAGATCGTGCCTGATCTACAGCTCTTTCTCCTTCCCCTTCCTTCTCACAGTGATTCCTTTGTGTTTATCCCATGCATTCTTGAACCTCACCACCTCCGCTGGAAGGCTGTTCGAGGAATCAACCACTCTTTCTGTGAAGAAAGGTTTCCTCACATCTCTCCTGAATCTATCCCCCAACTTCATAGCATGTCCCCTTGTTCTTAAGCACCTTTTCTTCTGAAAAATGTTCCCCTCCTGTACCTTATTTACCCCCATGAGGCATTTAAAGGTCTCTATCATATTTCCTCTCTCTCCCTTCTCTGTTCCAGGGTGTACACATTAAGGTCCTTTAGTCTCTCCTGATAGAGCTTTTGATGGGGATCCTGCACCGTTTTAGTTGCCCTCCTTTGGACCTCTTCCTCTCTATGTCCTTCCGGAAATGTGGTCTCCTGAACTGGACACAGTACTCTAGGTGGGGTCTTACCAGCGATCTATACAGAGGCAACACCACCTCCCTCCTTCTACCTGTGATACCCCCTCCCTATACACCTCAACATCCCACTTGCTCTCCCTACTGCCTTGTTGCACTGCCTGCCACCTTTAGGTCTTCTGATGATTAACCCAGGTCTCTTTTCTGTTTGGTGGTTATCAGTACCACTCTACCCATTTTGTACTCCACCCCTAGGTTTCTGTGCCCTAAGTGCATTATGCTACACTTTTTTGCATTGAAACTCAGCTACCATACCCATGACCGATCCGCTAGTTTTCTCAAGTCTCTGCTCATCTGTTCTATTCCCTCTGGATTGTCCACCCTATTGCAGATTTTGGTGTCATCCACAAAGAGGCAGACCTTCCCGTCAAGCTCCTCTGCAGTGTCACTTATAGACATTAAAGAGGACAGTCCCAGCACTGATACCTGAGGCACTCCACTGGTCACCCTCCCTTCCTTGGTGTGAACTCTGTTTACCACCACCACCATCTGTCGCCTATCCCCTAACCAATTTCTTACCAAGTTTACCACCTTTGGACCCACTCCTAAGCTACCCAGCTTGTTTACTAGTCTCCTATGTGGAATGGTGTCGAATTCCTTACTGAAATATAGGTAGGCCACATCCATCACTTCACCCTGATTTAGTTCCTTGGTCACCCAGTCAAAGAAATCTATCAGATTCATTTGACATGACCTCCCTTTTGTGAAACCATGCTACCTTGGGTCTTGTAACCCACTGGATTTAAGATACGCCACAGTCCTTTCCTTCAGCAGTGATTCCATTAACTTTCCCACCACCCGGTGGCGCTGAGGGTTGAGGTGCTGGACGCTTTACCTCATCCTACACTGGTGACCCGTGTTCGAGAATGAGCACAGGCCACTGGCGGTCATCAGGGGAGGAGAAGGCTCGAGCATCCATAGGACTGCTCTCCTTCTCTGGGGAGGGGGGGACACCAGCACTCGGTGCATGACTGGCCCCTAGCGGAAGCTAGGGGCTGGTGCGCCGATGCTGCAGAAAGGAGAGACAAGGCAGATGCTCAGAGGAGCATGTAGAGAAGCATGCGCGCTCACTCCTTGCAGCATCATTGCACACCTCCTAAAGAAATTAGGAGGAAAAAGGGGTCCTGGTGCTGCAAGAATGAAAGTCGATCCCCGCAGGCGCTGCCCCTGTAATGGCACAACCTTCCAGCACCGGATCCGTGAGTTAGGCAGGTTGAGGGATCCCCGCCGCCCCACCATGGGGGAAAAGCCTTGGGGCAGCTGGAAAGGAGACTGCGAGAGGGGGACAGGGCTGGGGGATCTGACAAAGATGTACCACCACCAGGGACCAGGAGTATAAACAAATTAACTGCAAAAAAACTTTCCCACCACTGATGTCAGGCTGATTGGCCTATAATTGCCAGCCTCCTCCCTGCTACCACATTTGTGTAGTGGGGCATCCACCCTCCTCCAGTCCTCTTCAACCACTCCTGTTTCCAGTAAGCTGTTAAATAGAACTGTGAGAGGTGCAGCCAGTATTTCCCTGAGCTCCCTCAATACCCTAGGATACACCCCATCTGGCCCCATTGTTTTGTTCACCTTCTGATTAGCAAGTCCCTTCAGGACTCTCTCTTCCAAAAAAGGACTAGTGTCCACCTCTCTACCTCCAAAGCTTTTGTTACTTTTTTTGTGGCCCCTCTCCTTCTTCTTGTTGCCACCTGCCACATTGAGGTCATCAGATATGATTACGCACAAGGTCCCTCTGTTGTTTGGTAACTGTAAGTACCCCCCTAATCTTATATACATCCCTCGGGTTTCCCTACCCAGGTGCACGACTTTGCACTTTTGGGCATTGAAACCGAGCTGCCATTCCCTAGACCAGGGTTTCTCAAATGGTGAGGCCAGCCTCCTTGGGGAGGCCCCATCCTGTTCCAGGGGAGGCTCAGCCATGTCTGAAAAAGAACTATATTTAAATTTTGAGTTTTAGGTATTTTGTGTGAAGCAATGAGGCAATCTGAAAAGGATAATAGTAGGTGAATTTATGTATTTATTTACAAATTGGTGACCAGGAAGACACTTCTGAGCCAAGGCTCATTTCAAGGTACCTTGGGAAGTGTAGAGAGTGAAGAAAATTCAAAAGGCAACTACAAAACAATGCAATACAAATGAATAATAGTGCAAACAAATAGGAACAATGAACAAATAATGAGAGGTAACAATTGACCATTTAGACTGGTGGCAGAACAACCCAAAATACAGGGCTTAAGCAGAGACACTGTAGGAGTAAGAGCAGGAGGAAGCAAAGGATCTCTGCGAGATGTTTAAGAGCAGGGGAAGAGGGAGACAGGTGGGTAGGAATGTTATTCCAGATAGTGGGGAAACAGACAGAGAAAGCAGTCTGACCAATGAAGGCACTGCAGCAAGGGGTAACAATGGTTTTAGAGTCAAAACAGTGGAGCAAGTAGGCTATCCTGGGGAGGGAGAGTTACAAGGAGGGGTACAATAAGCTGTATAAAATGAGAGGTAACTACTCAAAGGAGTTTCACTTTATTACTGAGGTACTGTGCTAAGATGTAATTTTTTTATGGGGAGGCCCAAGACTATTTCAGTGTTTGGGGGAGGCTCAAGATGTTTTCCATGGCTTTGGGAGGCTCACCATAACAAAGTTTGAGAACTAATGCCCTAGACCATTCATTTAATTTCCTGAAATCCCTTTGCATTCTCTGCACCCCATCCTGGGTGTCTACCATGTTGCAGATTTTTGTATCATCTGCAAAGAGACACACCTTCCCCTCCAGTTCCTCAGCAACAGGGGTGAAGCCAGGCATTTCAGATATGTACACCAACCTGCCACACTGCTACCCCTCCCCCATTGTTAGTCATGCCTCCCCCCCCACAACTTGAGTCCAAGGTTCCTGGCTCCAGTCAGATGATTCCCACACTAGGCCTGCTATCTGTCTGCGCTGCTAGTGTGGTGCTTGCTGCCCACTGATAAATGCCACTGACAACACCACGAGTCCAAGACCATGGCAGAAATTTCTTCTCTCCCTGCATGTAGGCAGATTTGCTCCACTTGCCACTCCACATGAAGTCCTTTTTTCTTTTAGTTGGCTCTGAGTCTGTTCTTCTGTCTGTTGCTCCTCAGTTTTCTACTGCTTCTCTCGCTCCCAGTACAATTGAACTAACAGTATGGCTTCTAACTTTGATGGGGCATTTAAACTCACTGTCCCAAACTTGCCACACCCCCTACCAGATGCCACAGCCAATTACTATGCAGGTGGACCATGCAAACCTAATTAAGAGCTTCAGCTTCAACGTCCGTTGTCCACTCTGCCGCCCCCCAAAACAAAGCAGAGAAAAGAAAAAGCTTGCAAAGCTAAACAAAGGAATTTAAACATGATGGACTAGAGAGGGCAGAGCAATGATGGCCAGCTTGTTTGCTACCCCCTGCTACTGAATTTGGTACACCATGGCTTACTTGGAGTATCAGTAGCTTTGCCCTTGCTCAGCAATGTCACTTATGAAGACATCGAAGAGGACAGTATCAAGTGCCAATGCCAATCCGTGTGGTACTCCTCTGGTCAATCTCTTGTCCTCCAAGTGACTGCCATTTACCACCATTCTCTGCCTCCCATCCTTCAGTCAGTTAGAAACCCAGTTCACCACCTTCTCCCCAACCCCCAGGCTGCCAAGTTTCTTTATTAGCCTCTTTTGTGGTACAGTGTCAAAGGCATTACTGAAGTCCAGATAGGCCAATCCCCCCCCCGGCTCCACCTCCATAGTTACCCAGTCAAAGAAATCTATGATATCTGTTTGGCACTACTTCCATCCTGTAAAGCCATGCTGCTGGAGATCCTGCTGCCCATTTGTCTCCAGGTACTCCGTCAGTCTCTTAAACAAATATTTCTGGTCAGTATTCACAGTTGAGAGGGATGGGGAGGGGCCTCAAATAAGCACCAAGAGATGGGGGGGGGGAATCAGTCCTTTCTGAGGGGAGGGTCAGAAAGCACGGCTGATCTGAGGGTGGAAAAAGCCATGGGGCCAGACAGGGTGCATCCAACAGTGTTAAAGGAACTCAGGGAGGTGCTAGCTGCACCCCTGACAGATCTGTGTAACAGTTCACTGGAGCCACTTCACAAAAGTGGTAGCAAGGAGGAGGCGGAAAATGACAGGTTTGTCAGCCTGACATCTATAGTAGAGAAATTGAATAAAACACTACTAAAGGAAAGAATTATGGAATACCTGGAATCCAATGGACTGCAGACCCGAGGAAGCATGGCTTTACAGAGGGGAGGCCGTGCCAAACAAATCTGATAGATTCTTTTGACTGGGTAACCAGGGTGTTGGGTTTGGGGGGCAGTAGACATGGCCTACTGGACTTCAGCAAGGCCTTTGACACCGTTCCACAAAGGAGGCTAGTAAACAAGTTAGTGGGCAATAAGATGGCAACATGGGTAAGAAACTAGTAAGGGGATAGGAGGCAGAGGGTGGTGGTAAATGGAGTTTGCTCTGAGGAGGGGAGAGTGACCAGCAGGGTACTGCAGGGGTCAGTACTGGGGTTAGTCCTATTTAATGTCTTCATTAGTGACATAACAAAGGAACTGGAAGTACTGTAGTCCAGCAGCATAGCTCAATTTTTGGGTGAATTGTACACTTTTTGGTACCAGCATGATACTTGGCATATTTGAAGAGGCCCATAAGACAATCATTTTCTGATATAGTGCCAAGCTGTAAAACAATTTGTTACTGTGGAAACCGATTTTTAATTGGAACCATATATCATCTACAGCACCCATTGCTGTCATGAGTCTATTATGCAATCACAGGGATCCAAATATTCACCATACATCTTTTTATTATTTATGAAAATATCACTTTATGTTAGAGAAATCTACTTTATTGATACCATAATAATCTAAAAAATAATTTTATGTACAGACAGCATTACTTTAAAGGAAATAAATATCAAAGCCAATATTGCTGTCCATAAATTTGAAATCAAGTTGAATGTTATCTACATATAACAATAATGCACGATCGGTGTGGTATATCGACATCATCACGCCCTCAGGTGGTTGGGCACGCAGGTCAGAATAAGAAGTGACGATACCACACCCTGGAGTGCATTATTGCTATTATGAACTGGTTTAATAGTTTTGTCAGAGAAAATAATAAAAAACACACTTTTAAAATATTTTAATGCCTTTTTTGGAGTGATGGAGAAATATCTTTAAAAAAAATAGTTCCTGGAGGGCTACGGGCAACAGGTGGCACTGTTGTAAGTGGAGTTCATGGAGGAGTGCAGCTGTGAACTAAGTCTCACTCTTGCAGCACTACTCCTGAACTGTTATTTCTTACCTCAGGAGTCCTTTAGCATCAGTAACTTTTTTGCACTTAGCTGACTAGGTGCAATTGCCTCGGAAGTGTGCCTGTAAGAGATATTTAATGAGCGTAGGGCCATGCCAATCAAAAGACAGGAGGGGTGTGAACTGAGTAAGAGCTGTTGACTGCTTCAGAATTTTTTCTCTGCTGTACTGAGCAATACTGCCTCTGAGATGTCTCCCAACTTTCCTTGTTGACAGTCTCCTAGTGCTTATCTGCGTAAAGTTTCCTCACAAATTATTTCCTTTAGTGTGCTGAGTGAAAGTTTTACTTTTTCATTAGTGTTGCACAAATTTTTTATTTTTAGCGCACCGGCGCTATTTAGACTTTATTTTTACCGTGACTATTTAGTTTAAAGCCTAATTTTATCGCGGGTGCTTATTTTTGATGGTTTCCTTCATTTTTGGACAAATTCTTGTGGGAACCGTCGAATTAGGAACAGTTGCCTTGTTTTTTACCTCAGACCTTGCGGAATTTACCGCGAGTCACCTGCAGTAGATTTCAAACTTAAACAGTGCCTGGGGGTTTTCTCTCTAGATTGGCAATTGCAAGGAAACCTTTTTTGTTATATTACTGGACCTTGGTATCATCTGTGTCAGGACTGTCCGTAAGGGTCCAGCAGCCACCTGTGCACAGTTGAGTATTACTGGGTTTCTATTAAGACTGGCACTGGTATAGATCCCAGTTTTACAACCAAAAAAAAAGGCACTGGTAATAGACAGAGTTTATTAACTGGGGCAGGACTGGCCGGTGGCATTTTCACAGAAACCTGCACTCAGTTCATAGGTCCAGAACTGGTTTGCTTTGCTTAAATTAGCGAACATAGCAGACTAAACTTTGATTATTATGGCTGAGAATAAATCAAAGGCTTCCGACGAGGGGCCATTCAAAAGTACTAATACCAAAAGCAGAGGTGTTGAGGAACCCTCCAGATCCCAGTCAAACAATAAAGCTTCCAAAGATGAAGTTCCTCACAAATTGAAAAATAATAAGAGTGACGAAAAAAGGAAGCTTGATCAAGCCTCTGATGAAGTGGCTAAAAAGAAATTCTGTCAAGACAGATATGCTCCTGTTGCTCCTGGAAAAGCCAATAGTGAGACAACAGGCAGCTTAAAGCATACAGAAAAACAAAACGTTTACAAACTGTGCTGGTTCTTCCATCAGTGCAAGATATGGAAAAAGCATGGCAACTGTTTCAGACCCTTCAAAAGATGGGTCCTCGATTTACTGGGGCTGGCAAGCACTCTTCCACAGCTCTCTCTTCTGTAAACTGTGAGGATGATGCAGACGATGATCAATTTTTATGATGCCCCTGACATGGATTTTGAGAGCCTTGAGCCCCAGGAGTCCCCGGACCCTCACTTTGGGGATCCCTCGGGTGACCACGAAGATCCTTCGTCTATGTTTACATTTATACAAAATATGCTGGATACCCTGGACCTCCTTATGCAGGAGCCCAACCAGGATGTCAATAAGGATGAAGATTATAGGGAGATGAAGGGTCTTTCATCCTCAAAGACGCTAGTCATCCCTATATACAATGCATTTAGAAAAAATACCATGAAGGTGCTTCAGCACCTCACTTCAGTACTAGGGGTTGATAAGCGGCTTGAGAGAAAATA
The DNA here is from genome assembly GCA_016271365.2 of Neoceratodus forsteri. Taxonomy (NCBI): domain Eukaryota; kingdom Metazoa; phylum Chordata; order Ceratodontiformes; family Ceratodontidae; genus Neoceratodus; species Neoceratodus forsteri. The sequence continues at coordinate 361,913,262 of CM057449.1, read as the reverse complement.
TAAATTGTCTAAAAATAGTACCGAGTTCCTGTCTGCATACCCTAGCCACGAGGGTATAGTGCAGCAGACAGCTTATGAGAAAGCTGGAGTCTCCTTGTCGCCCTTTCCCCCTGACAAGGATCCCAAGAAAATTGACGTTATAGCAAAGAAAATGTGTGCCACAGCTTCCCTGCTTCTCAGGCTTTCTTCTTACATGGCATTCATAGCCAAATATCAGAAAGCCCTTTGGAAATCTGTCCAGGCTATCCCCCACAACAGATCAGATTCTATGGTGCATAAGCTGGTGGATATGTCAAAAATGGCCTTGGAATCTATTATGTACCAGTTCCACATGGCAGATGACAATAATGATGCAGCCTCTAGGGTGATGGCCCATGCCATCTCTCTGAGACGCTTTGCCTGGCTTAGAACAACCAGTCTGACCACAGAGACTCAGAACAAGGCCATGGATTTTCCCTGTGATCAAAATATGTTGTTTGAATACAGAACCACTGGCTACATGAAAAAGGTAGATGAGTACAAGGCCTCCTGGCAGAGCCATACATCCAAGCCTAAGCCCGCCACCCCTTAGAGATCCCGTCCCAGGGGTGGTGGGGCAGAAGTTTTGTTCCCAGGCGTTACAATCCCTATCTCCAATCTGACTTTAGCCAGTACAGGGGGTCTTTCAGAGGCAGGGGCAGAAGGGGGCAAAGAAGAGCCACCTCTACCCAGCCATCTGCCTCTCAGTCTAAGTCCTGATATGAGTGTCCAGGTTGCCTCCCTGTTTCCGGTTGGAGGCAGACTCTCTCGCTATCTTCAGCACTGGTCCCTCATCACGTCAGACAAGTGGGTGCTGGAGATAGTGGAGAAGGGTCTGTCATTACATTTCAAGCAGCTGCCAGACCTGAAGCATACCCAGATGTCAAGACCTCTGTCCCCATCACAGATACCGCTGTTGGAAATGGAGGTACAAAACCTTCTGGCTTTATGAGCAGTGGAGAGGGTCCCCACCCACGAGAAGGCAAGGGCCTCTACTCCAGGTATTTTCTGACACAAAAGAAAACTGGGGAGTGGCGACCTATCTTAGATCTCAGATATTTAAACAAACACCTGAAAAAAAAAAAAATTAAAAATGGTCATTCTGTCACTGGTCATACAGTCCTTACAGCAGGGAGACTGGCTAGCCTCCCTTGACTTAAAGGACGGCTACTTCCACATACCCATAAGGAGATCTCACAGGAAGTTTCTCAGGTTCACACTTCCTTCGGGTCACTATCAGTTCACCGCAATGCCCTTCAGTCTGTCCTCAGCCCCAAGAGTCTTTATGAAGTGTCTCGCAGTTTTAGCAGCACATCTCAGGAGACTGGATGTCGCACTGTACCCCATCTGGATGACTGGATCATAGTAGCAAAGTCTCCTTGCCAAGTCAAGGAATCTCTTTCCTCACAGAACACACTCTGGAGTCTCTGGGTTTCCTGGTAAATCTCAAGAAATCTCACCCAGAACCCACCCAGCTGCTCACCTTCATAGGGGCCCAGCTGGTCACTCAGAAGGGATATGCTTTCCTCCCACAGGAAAGAATTCAGAGTTTCCTTTCAGTGGCAGATTCTTTCACCCAGGGACAGCCAAGACCAGCCAGACATTTCCTCAAACTTCTGGGACACATGGCCTCTATGACTGCAGTAATCGCAGGGGTCAGGTACAGGATGAGACTCCTGCAAGCCTACCTCAGAACTCGCTGGTTTCAGAGAAGCAACAGATTTTCAAAGTTAATACCGGTGTCGGAACAGTTCCTCCAAAAGTTGCTGCGGTGGAAGGACCCTGCAAATTTGCAGACAGGGGTTCCCTTTCAAGCTCCTCTTCCCACAAAGGTGATCATCATAGATGCCTCCCTGTTGGGCTGGGGAGCTCATCTAGACAGTGCCTCAGTAAGCGGCAACTGGACTCCCGAAGAGTCACAGTTGCACATAAATCTTTTGGAACTCAGAGCAGTCTTACTTGCTCTCAAAGCTTTTGCTCCCAGCATAGGAGGGCAGGTGGTTCAAATTCGAACCGACAGCACCACTGCAGTGTGCTACATAAACAAGCAGGGTGGTACCAGCTCAGGAATACTCTGTTTGGAAGCTCTGAAGCTCTGGTCTCTAGGATTCTCCCTGGGAGTCAGTCTCTCAACTATTCACCTCCCAGGCAAACTCAGTACTCTGGCGGATGCTTTAAGCCGCAACAGTCATGGTCAGAGCGAATGGACACTGAGCAAGCAAGTATTAGCCACAGTGTTCAGGCAGTGGGGCACACCAGATGTGGATCTGTTTGCCTCGCCTCTCAATTTTCAGCTTCCCCAGTACTGTTGCAGGCCCCCTGTTCCAGGAACACTTCCTCTGGATACCCTGATCCTGGACTGGTCAGGAAGGTTCCTATATGCATTTCCTCCCTTTCCCCTGATATTCAGGGTTTTGCTGAAACTCGAGCAGCAGCCTGCATCCATGATCCTAGTGGCTCTGGACTGGCCCAGGCAAGCCTGGTACCGTGTCCTTCTCTCAATGTACTGCAGCAGGCCCATTCGCCTGCCTCCGACTCACTCCCTGCTGACCCTTTCTCAGATGGATTTCCCAGACATACACTGTCTTCACCACAAGGCCTGGTTCTTGAGGAGTTAGAGTTTCCATCCTCAGAGTACTCTGAACAGGTCCTTAAGATACTGAGGATGGCTAAAAAACAGAACACTAAGAAGACCTATGCAGCCAAATGGAAAAGATTTTCCCTCTGGTGCAGAAACGAAAAGGCTGAACCCCTATCAACTTCAGACCCTCAGCTGCTAGACTACCTGGTACACCTACAGTCATCAGGCTTGAAACCATCTTCACTCAAGCTACACCTGGCAGCAATTTCAGCCTACCTTCCGGGGGGAAAGAAGAAATCATTTTTTTCCCACTACATTTTTAAACAGTTTTTTAAAGGCCTCTTGCACCTCCAGCCTCCAACCAGGGAGCCTGTTCCTCCTTGGAGCCTGAACCTTTGCATAGATGGGCTCATGAATCCACATTTCAGCCTCATGTCCACAGCCCACATCAAGTTTGTAACTTGGAAGACTATCTTCCTGGTAGCCATTATGTCTGCCAGGAGGATTTCAGAGCTACAGGCCCTGTGCACTGAGCCAAATTACATCATCCCTCACAATGATAAAGTTGAGCTCAGGACAAATAGGAGATTTCTGCCAAAGGTGGTTTCAGAGTTTCACCTGAACCAGTCCATTACTCTGCCTGTCTTCTTTACTGAACCATCCACTTCTGGCAAGCAAAAACTCCACAGCTTGGATGTCAAAAGAGTCATCTTTCACTACCTAGAGCATACTAGACAATCCAGAGGCTCTTCCACTCAGTTGTTCCTCACCTACGGGGATGTAGGCAGAGGAAGACCAGCTACCAAGAGAACTATTACTCGTTGGTTGGTCTCTTGTATTAGATTCTGCTATGAGAAAGCTGGTCAACAACCTCCAGTGGGGCTCAGGGCCCATTCAACCAGGGGCGCTGCAGCCTTGCTTGTAGCAGCAAAGGACATTACCCTACTGGATGTCTTGAAAGCAGCTACCTGGAAATCTGTGTACACCTTTGTGAAACACTACAGTTTGGATGTGCAGACTAGATCTGATGCCAAATTTGGCAGGGCAGTTCTGCAGAGCCTCTTTCCTAAGTTGGTTCTCTGCCCGCCTCCCACTTGGTATTGCTTGGTAGTCTGCAAAAAAGTTGCTGATGCTGATGCTGATGCTCCTGGGGTAGGAAGAAAAAATTACTCACCGCAGTAATCTTCTTTCTTCCATGGGGTCCTTTAGCATCAGTAAGCTCCCACCCTTCCTCCCCGGATCACCTGTCAGAGAAGGGCTCTTACATTGCCTTTTACCAAATTTGGTGTTTCTTATTGATGAGTTTTTACCTCGTGTTGCTGTTGTTTCTATTTCCACTTTTGGACATTTGCATGTTTTTTGAATCCTGTTAATTCGTTTTCGGGGCATTTGCCCTCATTTTTCCTTGAAAAAATTCTGAAGCAGTCAACAGCTCTCACTCAGTTCACACCCCCTCCTGTCTTTTGATTGGCTTGGCCCTACGCTCATGAAATATCTTTTAAAGGCTCACCTCCGGGCAATTGCACCTATCCAGCTAAGTGCAAAAAGTTACTGTTGCTAAAGGACCCCATGGAAGAAAGAAGATTACTGCGGTGAGTAATTTTTTCTTCTCTGCATTTGGCCCAGTCTTGCTGCCTTCTCTGGGACCAGGTGAAGATCTGTGTGTATTTTTTTTCCTGAAAGCCCTGCTGACAGGTACTGTGATTGTGTCGTCTGTGCTCTGGTCTCCTCACCTCACTACTACCACCTGTCCTTCTGAGACGCTGTGTTGTGATTGCTGCAGCCCTGGAGCAGAGAGATAAACTGCCTGCGTTGCCTTTTGAAGGGAGCAGGTGAGGTTGGCCAAAACATTTTTTTTTTAATTTCTCTTTATTACTCCCATACTGCCTGCCAGCCCTGACCCTTCGAGGCATACAAGGAGTCATCCTCCTGCCTCTCGCCTACCTGGACCTACCTCTCAATCCTCCACAGAGCTTCGGTTTACCCCCTGAGCGGGGATGAGGTGGGGTGCCTTCACCCCGAGAATCCTTCATTGTGTCAGGTCGAGGAGGTGGTCCAGTGAGCGGGGCACATTGGAGGCACGCTCTGGGAAGCCCATCTTCCCAGAGCCAGCAGGTGTGTTTCCTCTTTTCCTCCCTCCCCTACAGCGTGGCCCCTGGCGTCAAGGTGCCGATGTCGCTCTGTGTAGCGGCTGTCCGTCCCCTACCATTGGAAGCTTGCAGTACTCTGAGCCTCCGCTCAGAGTCAGGCAAGTCTGTGAGGCTTAGCCTCAGTCCTCCCCGGAGAAGGCAGGTGTTGCGGGACGCCAAGCCTGTCTCCCCCCAGCCAACCCACCAGCGATCCGAGTTCGCTTCCGGACCCGGCATGGAGTGAGGTGTGGCATCCAGCGCCTCAACCCTCATCGCCACCAGGCTGGAAAAAAACAAAACAAAACATTTTTAGTAACAAGAAGCAGCAGCTAAAATTGTGAGGTTGTTGTTTTGACTACCAGCTGGCAGATGTCTGATTGGGAGGGGCTGTCATGGTACTTGGGGGTGTTTTCTTATGAGTGGCCATTGCTGTCTATTGAGCGGCATGCTGGTGTTCCGGTATTTCTTGTTTGGGAACGGGTGCTCTATTTGTGTATGCCGCAGTCGGCAGGAGTTTTAATCATGCCAGCAGTGGGAAATGTTTTGAGTTCTTTTTTTTTTTTTTGCACTGGTCATCTTCGTGTGTGAGTCGCTGTAGGCCTCTGGACATGGTGAACATTGCGGTCGGAGGATCTGTTGCCTATGAGGAGGCTGGTGGCCGGTGTTTTTTTAAAGCAGTGATGACGTAAATATCATCGCGGCTTCAAAAACTTCTCAGCCAATCAGCGTTTATTTTTATTTATTTAGTTTTTGTTTACCGGGTTGGTGCACTAGCCATAACCATGACTATTTTCAGGCACGACCCAGGAGGATACGGTATAATACAACAAAACATGACAATTTACATAAATATCTTTGGGGATAACAATATCAACAGTAAAACAAAGTAGGTAAGTCTCCATGTATGATCACCAGTTCATAACTGGTGCCGTTTAACATTACAAAATATGTATAGTTTAAAGTCATATCCGAATCCTGGGTTTATTGTCTTAACACACATACCAGAATAACATACTGTAATTGTGTGAAGAAGCAAAATAATAAGCAACAAAGAATACTTCAGGTTAGAGCATTCATACAATCTCATTGTTCACAGAACTGGGTCCAGCCATCCATCATTCTAACTCTTGAGGAGGCAGTGTAGTGCAGTGGGTTAAGGCTCTTATCTGCAGATCTGGAGACGTGGGTTTGAATCCCACAGCCGACTAGGTGCATACTGTGTGATCCTGAACAAGTCACTTAACTTCCTTGTGCTCCCAGGTCGCATCTAGAAACAAGCTTCGGCTTAGTGTGCTACTCCTGGTTAAATAATGTTCCCTTTCCCTTTCTTGCACATAGGCCATCACACATACAAAGTGGTGTACAAGGTAAAGAAGCCATTACACGCTTCCCCTTTTTACAACCACAGTGTACAAGTTCATAACATATTTTGGCAGCCTCTGGCAGATAGTCCATTTAGGCAGAAGTTTCCCGTCAACAAGGATCCATCCCCAGTCGGTAGGGTTTGGAAGCACTGGCATCACCACCATGGATTGTCCCCATATGTGTCCCCCTCGATAGGTTGCCTGATGGTTGTGCTGCACCAGGGCAGCCTGCATTGGTGTATGCCTTCCAGACCTCAGCCTTTCTTAGTTGACAGATATTTTCGGGCATCATTCACCTGCAAAATTAGCAAGATGTATGCAAGAATATTGCTAATCTTATGAATGTTTCCTATGCTAGTAAAGATATTAATGTATCTTGCAGTTCTCATCAATGAAAATTATTAAAAAGCTTTACACGTTGCACAGTATGAAGCTTATGTATCACTCCCCTTTACTTCCCTCCGAACAGTATCTTCTTCTTGACTACAGGTTTCTTCTGCTCCTTCCTGACCTGTTGTATCTCTCCCTTCTCCTTGCTCTAGTGTTTTTCTTACTTTCTGAAGCCATTCCTTTTCTTCTTCAGTAGCAACCTTCACTGTCTTAGGATCACAGTGCGTCTTGTTTTCAACAGCTGGCACATGTGAATGTGCACATTTGATAGACACTGGAGGCACATTTGTATAGGCTGAAAGCAGTGGATTCACACACTTTGTAGAGGATGACTTCTTTAACATCACTTTGCCCATGTCAGTGTCCTCTCCTGTAAAAGTAGGATGCTGTATGAGTGAGATTCCAGTTCCACGAAAAGAACCTGTTGCAGTGGTTGAGTATGAATTGTGGTCAATGTTATCCACTCCAGCTGTTGTGAATACACCACCATGAAGCTGAGGAGGACAGATGACCTGGTTTTCTTCATAACATTCACAGACAGCATTTGCAAGGTCTGCTGACAGACTTAATATTGTCATATGATACAGAAATACCCATCTAGAGTACTGCATCCAGTTCTGGAGACCCCATCTCTGCAAGGACATAGACAGGATGGAAGCAGTCCAGAGGAGAGCAACTAAAATGGTGCAGGGTCTGCAAGAGAAGCCATATGAGAAGAGACTAAAGGAGCTTAATATGTATACCCTTGAGGAAAGGAGGGAGAAACGTTTAAGTACCTCAGTGGGATCAACAAAGTCCAAGATGATAGCATCTTTCAAAAAAAGAGATGTGCAAGAACAAGGGGACACAATCTGAAGATAGAGGAGGAACGGCTCAGGGGCAATACAGAGAGGGCGGTGGACGCATGGAACTGCCTTCCTGAGGAGGTTGTGGGGTCTAAAACTGTGGGAGAATTCAAGAATGCATGGGACAGACATAAGGCAATTCTTGTGGGGGGTAGGAAGAAATAGGCTGTTGGTTAACTAGGATCTGCAGTTTATCCAGTAGGTAGGGAAATGGGCAGACTAGGTGGGCCAAGTGGTCCTTATCTGCTGTAAAAGTCCATGTTTCTATGTTCTATGTTTCTAAGTTCATAAAGTCTGTCTGCCAGCTCTCTCTTTCTGGTTTTAGTATGCAGCATTGCTCCTATGTATAGTGGTAAAGGTGTTTCTAGGTTTCTGGTATGCTTTGCAGAACTCGTTCCTTGCTGTTTGTGCTTTACCCTGTTAAACTTCAGCAGCTGAGCTATAGACACACTGCCTGATTTGTTGGTTGGGCTGATTGATTTTTGATGTTTGGTCCTTCAAGAATCATATTAACTAGTGCCAGAACTGATGGCGAGACTAACTTTTCTTGGCAATCGGGGGCATGTCTCATTGAAAGGTGTGTTCTCTTCAAAGAGTTTCCTTCAAACTATGTGCGCTACATATACCATACACATTGCGTCACTATCACTATCCTTCTAAAAAGCATCTGAAAGTACCTGCTCTATGTCATTGTCAAATGACAGGAACACTTCTTTTCCTTTGGTGTGTGCTCTGAGACCTGGGATATGTGCCAAAAGTTTGTTCTTCAGTCTGGTTGTGAGGAGTCTTTGTGTTTGCTTCACATCCAATTTTTCAAGCTGTATGCAATAGTCGTTTGCTAAGTCTGTAAGTTTGAAGATGGATGTATTTGATTTGTCTAATTGAGCATCTTCTATTTAAGAAATCAGTTGAGCAAGAACAATACTGTGAGTCACCGCTTCACTGTCCGGTTGGAACGACTCTTTCTTAGCCTTATCCCTTGCGTGATTATAGAGTGCAGCAAGGCATTTCTTGTGATACTTAGCTTCAGTGGCTATTAGGTCTCCAGCACTTAACTTGGCAAGAAGCTTGGTATCTTCCAACTGAAGAGCCACTGACCGAGTGCATGAGTCTAACCCAAAAGTGCATGCTTGTGTTAGATCATCCACAGAGGACACCTGGTCACAGAAGAAGCATGCTGTTTGAACTGGATCTTTTTGTTGGATATTGGAAACTGAGCGAGTGTGTTTGGGGATTCCTGTTGACTCCTCTCAGTCAGCATCCGATGACTTTCTTTTCACCACTTGACTTAATTTGGTTTTGTTATACGTATCTCTGCATGACTTATGCCACAAGGCACTACGCTCGAGTAGAGTTTCTGCAATTCCACCACCTTCATCTAAGTAGGCTAAGTACAAAGTCATGGGCAACCCATGAACCTCAGCAAAGTCCTACAGATCCTCTTCTATTGTTCTGTAACATACACCAGAGTCCTTTCTCTTGGACTTTGCAGGACACTGGAGACATTCATCTATGACCTTTTGACATATAATACACTTTGACCAGTCAATGGCAATCGTTGAAGGCCCTGGAAAGGACTGTCTTTTTTCAGCTGATATTCCTCGGGATGTTTTTCCATTTTTCATAAGTACCAAATAATGACTACATTCTACTGCTTCATTCTATGTTTACTCTCCAAATAAGAAGGAAAATGCAAGGAACTAAGTGTTAGTCATCTAATATTAGCAGCTCCAGAAGATTGCAAACACCAGATTAGATCTAAAAGCATTTGTATAGGTACCCAACTGTGATACAAACTTTTAACAATGAACATATTCTGCTAATGTCAAGAGACAACTAAGCTACACATAATGCATGATTATGCAAAGAGGCATCAGAGGCAGTCCCTTCACCAAATGCTGAAACTGTCAGTTGCAGGTCTATATATTTTGTTTTTCTTAGCCAGTTAGGAGCAGTAGTTTAAACATACTCATAATTTACCATAGGCGTATTATGGCAGACAATCAAGGAGACATACTGACTAACCCATGGGGAGGAATGAAGGTAAATGGACATTTGCATATCGCAGAATACCTCCATACATCAAAATGAGGGTAGTTTATTAAGCATGATGAATTTAGAAGCCCATCTGGCTTCATGTTTGAGCGCATACTGAAAACACATGATAAATGCATAGCTTTACATAGCAATTTTATAAAAAAATTATCCCGTAGCCTAATTGGAAATGGCACTGTATCAGAAATTAATCAGCTTGACCATGCCTAGCACCTGCAATGTGTGACACTGGATTAAAAATATGAAAAATTTTTCATCTATGCCGCTGGACTAAAGGGACGGTCTGCCTCTCTATGGATGACACCAAGATCTGCAACAGGGTGGACACTCCAGAGGGGGTGCAAAAGATGGAAAGAGACTTGAAATGATTGGAGGAGTGGTCAAAAGTTTGACAGCTAAGGTTTAATGCAAAAAGTGCAAAATAATGCACTTGGGTCACAGCAACTCAGGGGTGCAGTACCAAATGGGTGGAGACTGGAGAGATACTAGCAGCAACCAAGCAGGAAAGAGACTTGGGAATAATCATATAGGATGACCTGAAGGTGGTCAAATAATGTGACAAAGTGATCAGGAAAGCTGGTGGGATGCTGGGATGTATAGGTAGGGGTATTCCAGCAGGAGGAATGAAGAGTTGTTGCCACTATATAGGTCTTTAGTAAGACCCCACCTGGAGTACTTTGTCCAGTTTTGGAGGCCACATCTCAGGAAGGACATACACAGGATGGATGCTGTCCAAAGGAGGGCTACCAAGATGGTACAGGGTCTACATCAAATATTCTATGAGGAGAAGCCAAATGAATTAAACATGTACACCCTGGAGGAGAGGGAGAGGAGAGGGGATATGATCAGGACCTTTAAATATCTCGTGGGAGTGACTATGGTACAAGTGGAAGGCATTTTTCAGAGGAAATTATGCTGCTCCAGAACAAGGGGCAATGATATGAAGCTGGAGGGGGGGTAGGTTTAGGAGAGAGGTGAGGAAATACTTCTTCACAGAAAGGGTAGTGGATGCCTGGAACAGTCATCCAGTGGAGGTTGTAGGGGTGAAAACTGGTGGGATTAAAAAAAGCCTGGGATAGGCACAAGGGAGTCATAAAGTATAGGTAATGGGGTGGCAGAGAAAGTGCCATAGACCTGAAGGGGTCTACAGTGTAAGCAATGCAACAAAAAAACGGAAGACTGGATGGGCCATGTGGCCCCTTATCTGCCGTCAGCTTCTATGTTTCCTTCAGCAGGGACTCCATTAATTTTACCACAACTGATGTGATACTGACTTGTAAGTAATTGCTATCCTCCTCCCTGCTGTCGCCCCCTCCTCCAGTCCTCTGGAAGAACCCCCTTCTCCAAAGAGGTGCTAAATAGTGTGCCAGTGGGGTGGCTAGCATCATGCTCAGCTGCTTTAGTTCCCTTGGGTGGATCCCTTCCGGCCCCATCACCTTGTTTTCCTTTAGGGCTTCCAACCCTGGTGGACTCTCTCTTCTGCAAATGGACTTGTGTTCACAGACCCTTCCCCCGATGCCTGTTAATGCATGTCGGCCCATCCCCCCTTCCAATGTGGAGACCAAGCAGCAGTACTGTATTAATTTACAATTTCAGCTTTTTCTTGGTCTTCCTCTGCATAGTCCCCCTCTGCTGGTCTCCTGATCATCTTTATAGCACCCTCACATTTCTCTTTTCGCTCACGTACCTGAGGAAGGTCTTAACCCCATTCCTAACCAACTGGGCAATCCTCTCCTCATTTTGAGCCTTTACTCTCCTTACCCGCCTTCCTGCCTCCCTTTGTTTCTCTAGATATTCCGCCCTGTTTGCCTCCACTTAGATCCCTTTGTACTTCCTGAAAGCTGTGTTTTTTTCTCCCTTACCACCTCGGTCACCTCCTTTGAGAACCACATTGGCCTCTTTCTCCTCTTTCCCTTGCTTACTGCCTTTGAACAGCTTGCTGTTACCTTAGGTAGTCCCTCCTTTATTATTTTACATTTTGCTTCTCTGTAGAAAAGCTAAGCACAGAGTACATGGATGTACCTTGCCTTAACAAAGAGGTAAAATTTCAGAGAACCCAGACAGCACTCACCCGAGACTGTTGTCCATACAACAATAAGCTTTAAATGACTGAACCAACCAAATGTTGATTGCCTCCAACCATGATTTATTTGGTGCAAAAGAACATATGTAAAAATTCAACAGAACTCCTGGCACATGTTGGACAAGGATACGTGGTGAGAGAGCAGTAGCCATCTCTACCTTCCACTTAAGTTTCGTTTGCCCACCGAGTTTCGCCAGAGGTCAGACCTCTGATGAAGCTCCGTGGTGGAGCGAACTTTAGGTGGAGGGTAGAGATGGCTACTGCCATCTCGCCAGATGTATTGTTGTCCAACATGTACCAGGAGTTCTATTGAACTGCACACATTAAAGTTTTTACAAATGTTCTTTTGTACCAAATAAATAGTGGTTGGAGGCAATCAGCTTTGCTTTGTGCAATCTTTTTTACACTTTTCCATTACGCCTCCGCTCCCGGCTGTCTCTCCCTTCAAAGTGTTTCCTAAGGTAGTCTCCTGTTTTATTTTTAAATCTGCACTCCTAAAGTCCAGGACCCTTGTCCTAGTGTGGTTTATCTCTTGACCAATCCATACGCCATATCACACTGTACAATGATCAGTTGTACCCATACGGCTGCCGACAGTGACTTCTGCAGTGCTGTCCCTGTTTGTAAGTACCAGATCCAGTAGTGCCCCACCTCTGGTAGGATCTGTAACCAGCTACCTGTCCTGAGACATGCCCTTTGCAGGGAATCTAGAATAACCCTGCTCCTAGTTGTAACTGCAGCCAGGATGTTCCAGTCTACATCTGGCAGTAATTACTACTTGGCATTTTGCCTATGGCCTCCCCAAAACTCTGTCCAATTCTTCCCTCTGTGTTGGTGGCCTGCACACCATGCCCACATGTATAACGGCTCCAGACCCCATCTCTAAGTCAGCCAAAAGAACCCCAACCTCCTTTTTCCCCATTATGTCCTTGTATTTCAGTGGACTGTATACTGTACCTTCCATATAAAACACCTCCCCCTTTCCTCCCTGCCCTATCCTTTCGTAACATGCTTTAGCCTGGCCATCTCCCAGCTGTGGTTGTTGGTGCACAATGACTCTGTTATGGTCACCAGACCCAGGCCCACCTCTGCAATGGTAGCCCCTAGGTCAGGAACTTTGTTTCCTAGGCTCCTTGCATTGGCGCACATAGCTCTCTGCTCCTTTTGTCCTTCCCTGCCCCTACTTTTCCCTCCTTTCCCAAGTCCCATCTTCATCCTTCTCTTATCACTGGTACTGTTCTCCTCCTTTTTATCCTCCCTCTGCCCACCTTCCCTAGTATTTTCCTCTGCCTTAGATCCACCACTCGGCCCTCCCATCCCTTTCTCCCCTACTTCCCATTAACCCTGGGGAATTTATTTCCCCAGGGCTCATCTTCACTGTTCCTGCAGTTCTGGGGAAGGGGGTGGCATTCACTGCATCCTTCGTTTTTCTGCCTCCTCCCTTGGCTAGTTTAAATGCCCATTGAAGTAGCATTTAAAGCTTCCACCCAGGGCTGCTATTCTCCTGGTAGGACCCCAGTCCCCGATGTAGGCAAACTTCTCCCTGCACCATGCCTTCAACCAGTTATTGAAGAACGGGGTGCAGTGTTCCTTCTCCTCTCTCCAGCCGTGGACAGGTAGCAGTTCAATGAAGGCCAGCTTAAATGCTACCTGCTTCAGGCCCCTTCCTAGCTCCCTAAATCTATCTTGCTCCACCCCTGCTGCGTCCTCTGCCAAGTCATTTGTGCCAAGATGGACAGTGACATCCGACTTTCTCTCCTGTCCTGCCATGCTAGTGATCCTAAGGATCCGCTTGCCATCCTTCCACACGGAGGCACTAAGTAGGCACCTCACCTCCCTCCTTCCTTCCCGTGGTATTCCCAAAACTACCTCCCTAATGAGTCCCCCACCAGAAGTTGCTTGCTCTTCCTCTAGGGTACTGTGCCTCACACTTCTGGGCCTCTCCTCTGAAGGATCCCCTCATCCTCCCTTACCACTACTATGGGTGCCTCGTCCTGGCAGTCCTGTCCTACCAGAGCAGCAGAAGACTTGTGTAGTGGCAATGGCTGAGGAATGTATTCACCTCCCCCCCACACACTCCTGGAGCCCACCACAGTTCAGGTGGCCCGCCTTCATGGCACCCTTTGAAGTAACAGTGATGGAGTTGGTGGACCCTTGGTAGGAGAAGAGGTCCCCCAAGTCCTAGCTAACTAAGCTCAGAGTCTAGAGACCTTCTCCCTCAGCCCAGAGACATGCACACAGATGGGGCAGCACCTCAGTCTCTCGAAGGTCTCTTTGAAAACTGCCGCTCCACAGCCACTGCACTGCACCACTCCCAACATTCCCAAATGTACTCCCCCTATGTCCTGAAAAAGAATGTTATTTATTTATTGTAAACTTTGGAAATTACCTTTGAGCACAAGTGCTTGTTTACAAAGGTTCTACATCAAATACAAAGTCACAAAAACAGTACAAGTACAATAAGCATTTCCTGTGGAAATGCAGTTGAGTCGGGCTCGAAGCACTTAAAGCAGAATAATTACATACCATTTTGAAAAAAATCAATACATGCCTTTACCCCTGATAGGGTGTTTCTTGATTTCCCTTAATTTGTTTGTCTTACTCCTTTTTTGCTATTCCCTGGGTAGTAACTTGATTTCCTTGTATTTGTTTGGTTTACCCCTTTTTGCAGTACCCTAGGTAGGTTACTAATTAGAGTCACAAAGTATGGATGTTGGGAGCAAGAATCTGCAGCACACTACTACAGTATGCTGTGGATTCTCACTCCCAACATCCATACTTTGTGGCTCTATTTATTTATTTTTCTGGTGGAGTGCTTTTCGTTTGTGTTCTATATCCGAATTTGTTTTGTGCTAGTTAGCTTTCCACTTATGCTTGTAAAAGGATTTTACTAACGTTCCCCTTTATACCCTTGCCCTAGATAGAATTTGAATTAGATTCAAATTCTATCTAGGCAAGGTATAAAGGGAACGCTTAGTAAAACCCTTTTACAAGCATAAGGGGAAAGCTAACTAGCACAAAACAAATTAGGATATATATGGGTCCTATTAGTTTTCTCTGTTCCCTCCTTAATACCTTTATGCTCCTGCCCTAGGTAGGGTGCTATTAGTTTCCTCCTGTTCCCTCTTAATCCATTTATACCCTTACCCTAGATAAGGTGTTGCTCCTATTCCCAGTTATGGCTTACCTTTTACACTCCACCCTTCCCTGCAGTGAGTGTAACTACAGGTGTGGACAGGAACCTTACCTTAGACAACCAGCACAGTCCCCTGCTTCCTCCTGCAGATGCCTAAGATGCCAGTCTTACACCTATTCCACTCCTGTGCTGTTCCACTCATGTTCTGGACATGAATATGTGTGGACCCATGAATGGACTACTGTTACGCTCTTTATGGTGGTTTTGTGGGTAGCATGTAATGTGGGCGATTCCGGAATGGCAAAAGGAAAAGGGGGAGTTGTTTTATTTTTTAACCGGCTATTCCCCTAACGGAGGTTCCTGGTCCCCTGCTCTGCTTGCCACCCCCATCCCCAGGCTTACCCCTCGGCAGAGCCCATAGTTTCTAAGTTCTGGCTTGCCCTCCAGGGCTGGGTCATGGGAGCGACCCCAGTGAACTTTTTTGTCTGCAGCGGAATGACGGCAGAAGCGGGGTCTGTCATTAGCGGCAGGCATTGTTCTTGCTTGTTTTCCTGGGGGGCAGGGACATGCAATGATGCCATCGTCCTCTGCCAGAGGTCCACATAGCACCAGACACTCTTCCCCCTCCCCCCAGAGAAGGAGAGCAGTCTCAGGGATGCTCAGTCCTTCTCCCTCTGGCCAGCCCTCTGACTCCCGAGTCTGTCCCCGAACTCAGGATGTCAGCACTGCAGACTGATGCCTTGCCAAGGTGCCAGTGGGCCGACAGTGAGGGAATTACAGCAAGGACCAAATGGCGACGTAAGTGTTACCCCCACCCCAAGGTGCTAGGACCTCGGAGTTGGTTATTTAAGTAAGGGGGTGTAAAATAAAAGTCACCATTTGCATCCTCGCTGTAATTCCTTCGCAGTTCTAGACTTGCTGTTCTGGAGTCACTGTTATCACATAAAACCAATTTTTGAGGTTTGTTGTGTCATCTCCAGCTAGTACAAAACACCACAGCCAGGTTGGTATCGGGTGCAAGCACTTTTTATTACACAATGCCAGTGCTGCATGATTTGCACTGGCTATCGGTTAGATGGCTTACCACCTTAAAGAGTTGCTTGTTGGTTTTCAAGAACATGCATGCTCTGGGTCCTGGATTCATTAAGACCTCTTGCAACTGAGTCTGTATACTCCATGTCACACTCTCTGGTGGGGAGAATTAGTTGGAAGTCCCCCAGGCTTCCTTAAATCATTTGGGAATAGGGCCTTTGCAGTGGTGGTGCCGTGGTTGTGAAACTCATGTCGTTGCTTTTGGAATATTTCCTTGGGGAGGACATTAAGAAGGCCATCAAGACACATCTATTCTCCTTGACTTTTAATGACTGTTTAATCTTCATGTACTGTGCATTTCTTTAAATTGAATGCATATTTTACTCTTTTTATGTGCAATGCCCTGATCCCCAGAGATGGGGCACTTTATATATAAAATTTACCTTACCTTTATCGTTATTGCGATTATAAGTATAATCGCACTAATAAGGAAAAAAAATAATTTAAAAAAAGTTAAATTCCTGCTCCACTCTGAGCTATACTGGGCATTTCTAAGGGCTTAGTTTGCAGTACAGCAGTCCATCATATTCATCTGTTGGCCCCATGAATACTTGATTAGACTTGTAATGTACAGTATGTTAATGTTAGTTATAAGTCTTTTTACCCGGGGTTACTAGAATCCCAGTAAGACCTAGTGGTAGGCAGGGAAGGCAGCTTGTGAAACTCCAGTTAAATGGATTTCACACTGTCTCACTCTGTTCTCAGTCTCAGCTGAGTCTGAGGGATGACATCACCATAGAACTGTCGCAGCTGCATGAGCCACAATGGAACCTGCAGCAGGGAGTTGGAGTAGAATGTTGGGAGCTTTGAACAGTAGTCTGTAGGTCAGTTGGAGTTTGGAGCTTGTAGAGAGAGGAGCACAGCAGCTCTGTGTTAGACTATTGGAGCCTCAGCCCTGACATAGGGCTACACATAGGGAAAGGTGTGTGTTTCCACCTAAAGAGAGACACAGTGAGCAATTTTAAAGTGGTGGAGACCGCTGAATCGGGTCTCAGTGCCCCATCCCTGAGGGGATGGGGCAGGAAAGTTTAGCCTGCATATTCCAGGGGCAACCCCCTGGCTACTGTTAGTAGAGAAGCTGCCTTATTTTGTCCAAGAGAATGGGAAACAAGAAGATTTCGTGATTCGCCTGTGAGGCACCTGCAACCGGAGGGTGAGTTCTGCTCTTTCTAAAGGGCCCATGTTTCACCCTGGAACTGTGCAAAAGTGGGGACTGGACTACTGAAGTAGTGGGACGCCTAGAGTAATAGGTTTAGCCAAAAGTAAAAGTATGTTCAAGTCCAGCACAAAAGGGAAGTCAAGACATGTAGAGGAGATGTGACATACGTCTCCCCAGTAATCTACATTGCCAAGCTTTCAGAAAAGAGTTGTTTAGTTTCCAGAGAAATGGCCGGGTATGGATTGTGGGAGCTGGAGGTGGGAGACCCCCCCATCTTTAGTAACCAGGTCCACCTCAATGGATTTGCTCTGTGGATTTCTACTTTGCCTCATGCACTTGGCCAGTGATGAGGGAAGTACCCAGATGTGGGATTGGAAGGAAAATTCCCTCTAGGAGTCGAAGGCTCTAAGGTGGTTTGGGGAGCCACCAACAGGAAAACTGGTTCATTCCCATAATGGACCACGGATCAAGTTGCCGGCAGGGGAGCCGGGCCAGTGGGGAAAAACCCAAGTAGTGTACAAGTCGGGCTGTGTACCCAAAGCTGCGTGCAAGTCCGGGCTGTGTGCCTGGGGGTTTAGAGCCTGACGGCTGGAAATAGTGAAGAAGTGTTCTGTTGTCTCTAATCTGCATTACCAGGAATGTAGCCCCGTGGGGGTCCATCTATGCTTTGTTTGTTCAGCTTGGATGTGAATAAAAGCCACACTGTAGAATCCCATTCCTGGTTTTGGACATTACAGTTATTGTTTCTTGTGTTCGGATTTACTTGGGTGCCCCTGTGCAGAGTAGCCAAACCTAGGCCCCCTGTGCTGAGTAACCTAATCCTCCCCAAACCCAGCCCCCACCAGGTACTGCTGTCAGCTTCAACAGCATGCCACCTGTCGTTTTGCAAAAAGGCAGGGGTCCGGGAGTTACATATGTATTTATGCTGCTATCACATACAGACATAAAAATATGCCAGCAGAAACAGGCCTCATGGTCTATCAAGTCTGCTCGAATGTGCAGCTGGCACCCTTACAATGCAGCTGCCCCTCACCCCCCCCAATCTGTCCCATCCCCTTTTAAAATTGCCCACTGTCTTACAGGATACCACCTCCTCTGGCAGAGTGTTCCATTTAACCACAATCCTCTCCGTGAAAAATATCTCCTCATCTCTCTCCTATATCTTTCCCCCTCCAACCTGAGGCCATGCCCTCTCGTGTCCCTCCCCCTCCTCAACTTAAAGACCCCTTCTGTACTTGTCTTATTTATCCCCTTCAAGTATTTAAAGGTCTTGATCATATCTCCCTGCTCCTTCCTCTCCTCCAGGGTGTACATATTTAACTCACTCAGCCTGTCCTTGTAGGATTTATCCTCCAATCCCTGGATCATCCTAGGTGCTCTGCGCTGTACCCCTCCAGTAATCTGATATCCCTTTTCAGGAGTGCTCTGATATGCTCTGATTGTTTGCTGTACCAGTTGTTAATCTCTTAGAAATGCCACGTATAATGTCAGGAAAGGGGCACACATTTTCATATGTTGTGGTCCTGCGCAAAACTGACGAGCATCTGGGCCCAAATTAGATAGGAGCTGTCCAGGGTTTGGAGGGTTTAGATGTTGGAGGCCTTTTAGCACTACCTGCTGGGAATCAGGATTTGGGGAATTCAAACATGGAAAAGAAGGGAGGTTTCTCAGTGCATGGTTATGGCAGCCCTCAAGACTTTGTCCTCCCACTGGCTTGACCCAGTGACTCCAGGGGTGGCAGAATGGATGGAAAGAGTGTCTCAGATTTTCCATATGGAACAATTCACAGCTAGGCTCCATCTAACTGAGGAAAAATTCACAGAGGCATGGCAGACATGGTTGTTATATACAGGCGAAGTTGGGGACCAATGAGGGGCCATCTTAGTCGAGTGGTGCCCTTTGTTAATCTCAAACTGGCCATTCGTATGTACAGAAATGGACTTAAAAGTGACCCCCATTTACTTTAATGGGGCGCTCTCCCATATTCTCCCTGGGCACATGTCATTACGTGCCTGAGCGTGGCGGCAGATCTCAGCAACTGGGAAGTGAAGGGCTCAGCTGGCTGCCTTTCTGGGGCCAAATTACAATTCCTTTTATTTTAATGCAGAGTTTGGCAAACAATGTTAACTGACCCTCCAAAGACTTGTGCCATTATGGACTTGCACAGCATGTAAGCCTAACCATATTTTATATAACTTAAACAATCTCATTAAGTGTAATATGCATCCTCTGTAACCACCTTCCAGCCGGGAGGTGGAAGGAAATATGTCTTGTATATGTTGTGACTGGCATTTAATAAAGCTGAGTTTTAAAAAAAATGCCACGTATGGCTCAGAGCACGCACGTTTGTAAACTTTCTTCTTTTTTACCCTTTATCTGCCACTCGTAGGAAAATGACAGGCACCAAATGTTGGATTTCAGTGGCCATAGCAAAATTTAAAGGGACACTGTCAAACTCCTTACTTAGACCTTAAAAGATCCCTAGTTTAAAAACACATTTTATGATTTTTCACAATCTGTAGAATGTGCTGATATAGCTGACAGATTTAGTCTGATTTCTTTTTTGTTTTTAAAAGTGAAAAATAGATTGCCCACCATACTGGTGTTAATACACAAAAACATGTTTGTTTACAGCACTTGATCAACCCCTACTGTACCTTTCCTTGACTTGGGAACACCCTCAACACAGTCTTGCCTCTAGTGATATAGTGAGAGGAGAGGAGACTATTGCATCATGAGCAGCAGCACTGTTTGGGTTGTTCCTAATGTTCAAGAAGTATGCAACAAGAGCAGATCAAGGATTTGAAACAAACAAGGTTTGGTATAATTACATAACTTAGCGTGCATTTCAGTTTTACTTAGAAAGGAAGCAAATAAAACAACCAGCAACATCAGTTAATTATAGAGAAGGTATGCAAACATAAAATGTGGGTTTTCAACCAGAAATAGTATGATGCAAAAAGAGTTGACAATGTCCCTTTAATCATAAATCAATGATAAAATCTACACCACAGAGAATATATATACATGCAGTCTCAACCCATTATATACTGTACAGTTTACCCATGACTGACTTAGAATAGCCTGCACGAGGTACCTCAAACCAGAAAAGCCCCAGAAGTGATCCTTTACAAACCAAGGAGGCCAGACTCCAGACATGGGGATCCTACACACTACCCCGCCTGTGAGGAGGTGAGCAAGACATCCCCTCTCCACTTTCATCCCACTCTACCCGCCTGTGATCAGGTGGGGATCCCTGTTCTGTCCCTGCCTGTTTGACCCTCCATTGCACAGCTTCGGCCAGTATGGTGAAGAGGGTCCCTTCTTGCTGTGCTGGCATGCTTGAGGTAACCCTGTCCACCTTGTAGGAAGCACAACAAATCCATGTTTGTGCTCCCCCCACCACCATAGTCAGGCAACCTTTCTAGTTGATTATGGCTTCCAAAATATCCTGCAAGGATGGGTTAAGCCCCCCCCCCCCCACACACACACACCTTACTACTTTCCTTGAGTAACTATAAATCTCTTTACTCTGTCCCAGCCATGCTTTAACCCATTAATGTTTTTTACGCGGCATACCTCTCAACCTCTTGCCTCATGAATCAGGGACAAGGCTTAAGAAAATCAGGGACAAAGACCCCAAATCAGGGACACATCTTAAAAACTGGTGCTGTTCACCAGAAAGCTGACAGAATAAAGGGATTTGTGTTAAGATGCATTTTCTGAAGAAGAAAGTATGTTACTTTAATGTTTGACATTATTTTCTGCTTTTAATCCCCACTGTTCTGTCACAAAAACACAAATTTTACGAGGGACAGAGGAAAATTTCGAGGCAAAATCAGGGACGTCCCTGAAAATCAGGGACACTTGAGAGGTATGCGCCCAACCCCTCTGCTCAAGTGAGGAATACTTTTGAGCATGATCCTAAATGCAAAATTAGCCAGACTCCACTGAGTTCTGAGTTCTCATTGTAACAAATTTAGGACCTCCAGTGTGTGGCAGCAATGTGTCTTACTTCTAGAAGATGCAAATTTAGATATTTTGTTATACAGTGCAAGGCCCTCTTGTTGGCCCATACAGTTTAGGTGCTACATCGGTTATGACAGAGCCATATTCCAGCAAGGGAAATTAGCCTTTGCAATTTTAACTCTGGAGTCAATGGTTTAAAACTTTTGGATGTGATATAAAGACCCTATTTTTGATGCAGAACTGAAGTTATGTATTTTACATGAGTGTCACATGTAGGCAGGGATTGATGGTGCAACAAAAATGGTGCAGGGGCTGCATCTAAAGCCTATGAGGAGAGACTGAAGGATCTCAGTATGTACACCCTGAAAGAGAGGATGGAGGGGGGAACATGACAGAGACCTATAAGTACCTTACAGGGTGTGAATAAGGAACAGAAAGGGAGTATTTTTCAGAGGGGAATGTGCAGGAGAACAAGGGAGCATGCACTGAAGCTGGAAAAGGGGAAATATAGGAGGGATGTGAGGACGTACTTCACTGAGAGAGTGGTGGATGCCTGGAACAGTCTTCCAGCTGAGGTGGTGGGGGTGAAAACAGTGCTGGACTTCAAGCGTGCTGTGGGATTGGCACAAAGGAATTTTGGTAGAAAAGCAGGGGTGGGGGTAGCTGGAGATCAAGTAGGGTCTATGGAGACAGTACAGACAGGGAAAAATGAACAGTCTGGCTTTGCCATGCTGTCCTTATCTGCCAAGAAATTCTATGTTTCTGTGTGGGAAACACCTACATATCTGAAGGCATCTACTGCTTTAGGTAGATTATCTTCAATCTTCATGATCAAAAGTTCTGACTGGAACTCCTAACTGTTGGGTCTGAACTGAACAGCATTGCTTGCCTCTTTAGCACATTTCGAATTAGGTTTTCTTTTAAGAACCAGTCCTGTAGCAAGGGGTCAAAAACAGTGGGGGAATTCAAGAATGCATGGGACAGACATAAGGCAATTCTTGTGGGGGGTAGGAAGAAGTAGGCTGTTGGTTAACTAGGATCTGCAGCTTATCCAATAGGTAGGGAAATGAGCAGACTAGGTGGGCCAAGCGGTCCTTATCTGCCATCAAAGTCTATGTTTCTATGTTTCTAAATGAAAATTATGATGAAGAGTGGTGTCAATCTCCTTAATATCTTTGCCATGCATAAAAAGTACAGCACCATCAGCATATAACAGGGTGTTTGCATATGCAGTCAGACACAATGGGGTGTATGTTGTGCTGGCATAACGCAAACCCAGGAATGTAGTGAGGCATGACGCCACAGGTGGAGTGCCTT
This sequence comes from Neoceratodus forsteri, assembly GCA_016271365.2. NCBI lineage: Eukaryota > Metazoa > Chordata > Ceratodontiformes > Ceratodontidae > Neoceratodus > Neoceratodus forsteri. The sequence continues at coordinate 361,891,124 of CM057449.1, read as the reverse complement.
CTGCTCTGGTAGTGTGTTGTGCCAGCACAATGCTCACCTCAGAGTGTCTAACCGTGCTTATAAAATGGGTAACCTGAGAAAATTAAAAAATAAAATAAAATGGCAACGTGTAAAAAAAACCAACCCCAAAACAGGTATTTTCTTTTCGTTAAAAGTAACAAGTAAAAAGTAATTCCTCCACAGCTGTCAAGTGTCTGTCTATCCACACATTCAATAGATGGAATGTTTATCTTTTTCTTGTGATTAATCATTTTTATTTCCTTAAACAGTGACATATGTGATACAGATATGAAGAAATTTCTTATGCTGATACTAAAAAAAACAAAACTGTATCCTTAGTAGGATACAACTAACTCAAAAGTTTCCAAACAGTGGCACTTTCATTGAATAATACAAACAGTATAGTGCTGATCAGCAAACTAAATACATGCTCTATTCCTGACAAAAACATGTGTCCAAGGGGGAGAGTTTATCATAGTAGTATGCAGAAATCTATATTATGTTACCACTGGGTGCCTGTCAATATGGGAGAAGATGTCTACACAAGACCTACAATAGGTACCTCCCAACCACTGTCTACGGGGGCGGGGGGTCAGCAGTGTGTAGGCTGTCACTAATCGCATTATGCAGTTTGTGACCCGTGGCCTTCATCTTCCTAACCTCCCCGTCGAACAAAGGGAATCTTAAGCAAGAAGTCCTGGGCCGTATATGAACTGGTGCAACAGTATTGAGGGCCGAGGCTCTGTTATAGGCCACCGCTGTCTTCCCCGATCCTGCCCCACAAACAGCCATCACACCTGGGAGGTGCATCGCTGCCTGGAGTCCTGCTTGGGGCAACCCCTTTAAAGGGCAGCAATGGACCATTTCCACAGGGGCTGTAGGGGCCCCCGAATGAGAACTTCACTGTACAGTGGTCTGACCAACAGACCAGATCAATCTTGAGGCGGTTAGTCTCAAGCCCCAATGAGAATCCAAGGCAAAACAGTAAAACAGAACTGACCATGTTTGAAAACAGAAAATTAGTGGCCTAAACATGGCAGAACTATTAAAAAAGTCATAATTTAAAATTGAATGTTTTATTATTCTATTATTTATTGTTTATTTTTTTAGCTATTTTACCTCTTTGGATTCCTTTGCTCCCAGACAGCACCCCTACGATTGTGGTCATCTCAACTGTATCCTTTTTTTGTCCCAGACAGCAGGAAAATGGGCCCCTTCACAGTCAACGCCAGTGTTGCTTCTTGATCGTCTGTCTTGATCGTTCTGAGAGCTGAACATAGAAACATAGAAAATGATGGCACAAGGAGACCTGTGGTCCATCGAGTCTGCCCAAACATGGTTTCCCAGGACCTACTGTCACACCTCGGTCCTGTCCCCCAGCATGTCCAGTCTAGCCTTCTCTAATGCTGTGTGATTGTGCCCAAGCCTTGTCCCACATGTGCTTAAAACTTGACACCGACTTTGCAGCCACCACCTCGGGTGGCAGTCTATTCCATGGCTCCACCACTCTCTCCGGGAAGTAATACTTTCTGATGTCCCTCCTGAATTTCCCACCTCTTAATTTCCACTTGTGCCCCTGTGTTGTAGAGCTGGTGTTCCTGGTGAAAAGCACTGTGTGCGGCACTTTGTTTATGCCTCTAAGGAACGTGAAGGTTTTGATCATATCCCCCCTTTCCCTCCTAGTTTCCAATGAGTACATGTTCAAAGCCTTTAGCCTCTCCTCATAGGTGACTCCCTGTAGGCCATGTATCATCTTTGTTGCCCTTCTCTGGACCACCTTCAACCTATCAGTATCCTTTCTGAGGTGAGGCCTCCAAAACTGGACACAATACTCCAGATGAGATCTCACCAAGGACTGGTAGAGGGGCAGCATCACCCCCCTGGCACTGCTATCTATGCCCATTCCAATACATCCCAGTACCCTGCAAGCCTTGCTGTAAGCCTTATTACACTGACTTTGCTGCTTGAGGTGGTCCCTAATGATGACCCCGAGATCCTGTTCCTCTGCCGAGGAGCTACGTTTGACCCCGTTTAGTCAGTATTCTGTCTTAGGGTTAGCTCTACCCAGGTGCATCACCTTGCACTTCTTAGCATTGAATTTCAACTGTCATATGTGCATCCACCTTTCCAACTTTTTAAGATCCTCCTGAAGCTCTCTGACTCCCTCCTGCTGTCCACTCTGCCGCTAGGTTTAGTGTTGTTGGCAAACAGGGCAGTGTTGTCTTTTGTACTCTTGTCGATGTCACTAATGAATATATTGAAAAGGATCAGCCCAGGACCGACCCCTGAGGCACCCCACTAGTGACATGTCTTTCAGTAGATCTTACCTCATTTACTACTACCCTCTGTTTCCTGTCTTCCAGCCAATTTCGCACCCACCTGACTATTTGCTCTGGTGCTCCCAGGTCCTCCAACTTAAGAGACTCCTGTGCAGTACTGTGTCAAATGCCTTATTGAAGTCAAAGTAAAGCAGGTCCACCGCATGACCCTTATCCAACTCCCCGGTCACGTAGTCGAAGAAAGTAATAAGGTTCGTTTGACTTGACCTGCCCGACACAAACCCATTCTGTATATTGTCTTGGAGGTGATTAACATCGAGGTATTCTACCAGATCTTGTTTAATAAGGGTCTCCATCAGCTTGAACACCTCACTTCCATAATGTGCTCGACTCCCCTAGACCGCTCCAATGTTACATAGAAACAGAATTTGATGGCAGATAAGGATGGCTTGGCCCATCCATTTTGCCCATTCCTCCCTACATTATTATCACAGACTGTACCCGGTCTACAGCTCTTTCTCCCTCACCCCTTCTTTCCACTATGATTCCTTTGTTCTTACCCCATACCTTCTTGAACCCCATCATTGTTTTTGCCCCCACCACCTCTGCTAGAAGGCTGTCCCAGGAATCCACCACACTTTTTGTGAAGAAGTACTTCCTCACATCTCTCCAGTGCTTCCTCACATTTCTCCTGAATCTACCCCCCTCCAGCTTCATAAAATGTCCCTTTGCTCTTGAGCACCTTTTCCTCTGAAAATACTAACATACTAAAATGCCAGCAGAATAGGCCTAACGGTCTTCGTGTGGTTCCTTGGTCAGCCCCCACCCTGGGTGCTGACCTTGCTGTCCCCCTCACCTTCTCTGGCTTCTCCCTTCCCAGTTCCGGATATTCTTGCTGCATTGGATTTTGCTTCCAGAACCCTTCCCCTGTACCTGTCCCACCACCTCTTGAACCCCTCCACTGTCTCTGCCTCCACCAGCCGCCTAGGTAGTGCATTCCATGGCTCCACCACCCTCTCAGTGAAGTAGCACCTCCTCCTTTCTCCCCTGAATCTTCCCCCCTCCAGCTTCCACCCATGCCCTCTAGTGGCCCCTTCCTCCTTCCTTCGAAGCACCCTGACTGTTCCTCCCTATTTACCCTCTTCATGTACCTGAAGACCTCTATCATGTCCCCCGGTCCCTCTCTCTTCCAATGTGTACATATTTAGCTCTTCGAGCCTCTCCTCATAGGTCCTGTCCCCAAGCCCCAAATCATTTTGGTTGCCTCCTCTGGACCCTCTCCAGGAGTTTAATGTCCCTCTTAAGTGTGGCCTCCAAAACTGCATGCAGTACTCCAGGTGCGGCCTCACCAAGCAGTTATACAGAGGGTATCACTTCCTCCTTCTGAGGTGATCCCCTAGCGATGCATCCCAGCATCCTGTTGGCCTTGGCTGCTGCCCTCCTACAAGTCTCAGAGTTGTTCATCTTGACATCCACCACCACCCCCAGGTCCCTCTCAGCCATTGAGACTTGTAGTATTTCTCCCCAGGGTGTACACTTGGCCTGGGTTTCTGGCCCAGGTGGAGTACCTTGCATTTCCTGCATTGAACCTCAGCTTCCACTTTCTAGACCATCTTCCAGAGCCTCCAGGTCCCTGCAGGCCACCCTCCCTCCTCCCCATCCACCACGCCCCAGTTTGAGTCATCTGCAAAGAGACTCATCTCACCCTGATTCCTGTCCTTATGTCAGATACATAGGCGTTGAACAGAAGGGGCCCAGGACTGATCCCTGGGACCCCATAATGACCCTCCTTGGGATGAGACTATCCCACCAACTACGACCCTCTGGATCCGGTCCTGGAGCCAATTGCCTATCCATCTGATCATCTGGTTTCCCACCCCCATTTCTCCTAGCTTATCCAACAGGCCCACGTGAGGAACAGAGTCAAATGCCTTGCTGAAGTCTAGAAAGAGGACATCCACTGGTCTACCCAGGTCCAAGGCACTTGTCACCCAGTCATAGAACTCCACCAGGTTTGTCTGACACGATTTCCCCGGGTTGAATCCATGCTGTCTATCGTCCAGGCACCCTGACTTATCCAGGTCCCCCCTAGCCTCTCCTTGACAATGCCCTCCATCACCTTGCCCACCACCGATGTCAGGCTGACAGGCCTGTAGTTCCCTGCCACCTCCCTTGATCCCCCCTTGTGGATAGGCACTACATGCGCCACCTTCCAGTCTTGGGGCACCCACCTGTCCTCAGAGAGATGGTGAAAAGCTCTGCCAGGATTTCACTAGGGCATCTGCAAGTTCCTTCAGCACTCTAGGATGTACTTTATCCGGCCCAGTGCTTTCTCCATCTTAAGGGAGCTGAGGGCTTCCCTCACTCTCTCTGCTGTGATTTCCACTTCTGGTACCTCTTCTCCCTGCTTAGCCCTCCCCCCACCTGCCAGTGATGCCTCCCCCTCTCCCCAGACCTGCCAATCGGTAAGGGTCCCCCCCTCATTATCTCTGTCTCCTCCCATGTATGATGCAGCACCCCATTTTCCCTGGTGAAACTAAGGTGAGTACTCATTTAGTACCTCAGCCTGCTCCCCGGGTCTTGTGCCCATCTCTCCTGATTTAATCCTGCTAATCTGCCCCTTCACCCTTCGTCTTTCCCCAATGTATCTAAAGAACCCTTTTTCCTCTCCTAATTTCCTGGCCAGGTTCTGCTCCTCTTTGCCTTAGCCACCCTCACCACTCTAGTGGCCCTTCTAGCCATCAGCTCGTACTCCCCTCGATCCCTTTCACTCCTTGAGCACTTGAATTTCTTATAGGCTGCTTTCTTTCCCCGCACCACCTCCTGGACCTCCCTGGTCCACCAACAGGGTTTTTGGGCCCTACCGCATTTTCGTCTTACTCTTGCACAGGTGCTGGTAGCATCCTGCACCCCTCTCCTGATGATTTCCCACCTACTATCAGCGTCCATGTCTGACCCAATCCCATCCAAATGCTCCTTAAGGATCCTTCCCATTTCCTTAAAATCCGCCCCCCTGAAGTCGGTTACTTCTGTCTTTGTGCAGCCTTCTACCCCTCCTAGGTCCAGGCAGAACCAGACCGTGGCATGGTCACTCCCCGCCAATGGGTCCCTTACCTCCAGGCCCCCAATCTGGTCACTGTCTGCCAGGACCACATCCAGTACCCGCCTCCCTGGTCGGTTTCCTCACCTGCTGAGTTAGGAACATCTTGAAAGACATCCAACAACCTCTGTTCCCTGGTCACAGAGGATGTCATAGTCTCCCAGTCTGTTCCTGGCATGTTTAAGTCCCCTAACACCACCACCATTCCTCTGCCCAGTCTGCAGTGTCTCCTAACATCTGCCACCAGACTGTCCTCCAGCTCCTCCGCCAGGGCAGGGGGTCTATACACCACTCCTATTTTTACTCATTTTTACTACCCTCCTATACCTTATTTACCCCGTGAGGTATTTAAAGGTCTCTATCATATCCCCCCTCTTGGATTCTTTGGATCACAGCACCCATGAGTGTAGACAGAAATTTCAGTTTTGTGCACACTCTCTCCAACTGTGGCACCAAACCTCCTCCTTCCTGGCTCATGTTACAAAAAAATAAGATTGCTGCCATGTGTCTTATCTAATCTCTAAACAGGTTGCACACATTCTTCTGTGTCCTTCATGTCCTACGATATAGATGCGGCTTTGTGGCCGACAGAAAATCAAACACTCCAGATTAGAATGATAAAGGTTAACAAAAGGCATATGGTTTGGGACAGGTACTTTAAAAACTGTACACAAATGTGTAAAGTGTGTATATGCCTACCTATGCCCTTGGGCTCAGTTGTTTACTTTTTAAAACTACATAGTTTTTTTGCTTCCCTCTCTGGGGAAGAGGTCCTCTTCATGCTGGCCTTCCCCAGCCCTGTCACCTGGCTTTCCGTGTGCTTACCTCGAACCTCCATCCTCCACTTGTAACTCTTCCTTAGCAGGGGGCAGTGGTCCAGGCCTCACACCACTTGGGTCAGGTCCCAGACTGGTGGAGAGCTACCTCACCGGTGCGAGATCTGCAGGAAACCAGGTATTCATCCTGCTTTTCTGCCTGGGCATTTCCACTTTTTCAGTCCCATCCCATGGGACGCGGGCAGTGCAGGTGCGTATGCGCAGTCATGCTAGCTTGGCACCAACCTGCATCCCCCTTCCCCTATGCCGCTCCGGCCACTGCCACTTGGGTCACCCAGGTGGCAGTAAAGGCAGGAGCTGGCAGCTGTCCTTCCCAGAGAAGGAAAGCATTCTCTGGGACACTCAACCCCCCGACTGCCCCTGACGATCCAGGCTTGTTCCTTAATCCGGGTCACCGCACTGCTAGCAGTAGCACTACTGTTGCACTGATGGGCCAGCTCTTGAAGGACTCATAAACAGGGTTATATGACTCTGCCCAAGAAAAACTCAGCACTGTAGGTTAGAGACTTACCTACATAATACTGTGCTCCAGTTGCCTCTAAATGTTCTTAGTTCCTGTTTGCTATGAATTAAAGCTCTCTGTGACATGTAAACAAACTGCAGCTCGGTATTCAAACACTGTGCTTCAGTAGCTGCCTAAGATGGCTGCTATGTGCTTAAGCGATGACGTCACTGGAGAAACAGTGCTCCGAAATGATAAGTTAACTCCAACCATAGCACTTATCCATGTATAATCTGGTAAAACAAGACTGTACTTCCATGGTAACTCACTGCCTTATTGCCTGTAGAATAATCCTGATGTACCTGGATGCTGTCTAGACATCCCTTTTTGTCTACCCTGTACTATTTAGTGTCAACCCTTGTTTATAAGTCTCTCTTAATAGCTGTTGTACATTTCTTTGTATAATCAAAGCTACCTGTATAATCACCTGTTCCCTCTTGTTTGTAATGTTTCTGCTATCGCCATGTCAGGTTTTCATTAACTGTGCTCTGTTCTTCTGAAAATGCTTATGTAGCTGTAAATTGTTCTTGTTCTTGTGAATGTAATCTTCCAGGTTGTACTTGAAAACAGGCACACTGTTGTGTAGTGTACTTACCCGGTTACCAGAAACCAAATAAATACCATCTGTATGGGGACCTGAGTAATACAATATTAGAATAACATTAACAAAGCGTTTCTCCTCATCACACCTGCACAGAATTTGGAGGAGAAACACTTTGTTAATGTTATTTCAATATTGTGTTGCTCAGTCCCCATACAGACTGTATTATCGCTTTGGAGCACTGTCGCTCCAGTGATGACATCGCGTAAGCACGTAACGGCCATCTTAGGCAGCTACGGAAACGCGCGGTGTTTGAATACCAAGCCACAGTTTGTTTACATGTCATGAAGAGCTTTAATTCATAGCGACCAGGGATTAAGAACATTTAGAGGCAACTGGAGCACAGCATTATGTAGGTAAGCCTCTAACCTACAGTGCTGTGTTTTTCTTGGGCAGATGCAAATAACCCTGTTTATGAGTCTTTTAATACACTTATCATTTGTGTTTTTCAAAGTTCCATGAACTGCTACACTTTCAAGAGGCAGTGGAAAATTATTGGAGGGGTGAAAGAAAACTGGTGATGCAGTTAGGCACCAGGGTATTAAATAGCTGGTATAGCATACAAAATGCCATGCAAAACAGGGGGTAATGCTAATGTAACCCCAAGGTGGCACTATCCTATGGGCTACTACCCCTGCTGCGTGACTGTGCACAGGTTGAGGGGCCTGAGCTCGGTGAATGGGTGCCTGGCAATGGTTTTGGAGTAGCGTGGCTGCTGTTGGTATAGCCCTCCGAGATGCTATATCCACCCACCAACCCTTCTAGTGGCCTAAACAGTTCAGCAACAGAACATTCACATTTACCATATGACAGTAATGATATGCTCACACTTCTTGCACTTACCACCAGGGCTGGATCTTTGGCAACTGCCCTGCAGACCCCTTGGAAAATAAGACCAGTGATGCAACAATACAATAGCAGTACTGTATCCCCACCAAGAAGGTACACACTAGCCAGGTTAAATGTGAAAAAACACAATCTGATTTATTTAGGGGGTTGTGAACAAGGGTGGGGTGTGAATCTAGCAGGTAATTGGCTGATCTGATTAAATACAGGCTGAATAAGCATGCACAGTGAGTCCCTTTAACACAGTCCTCACAACCCTGGGTACCCAGTATGTTAAATAGGCTAGCCTGAAGCATTGCCTAGGGTAGGCCGTCGTTGCAGCTGTTGTTGGGGCCCTTAGGAAGGAAAATAATTAACATGCACTCAACCCAAATATTTGTAATCTGGAACCGGATGGCTCAGTCCATTGCAATGAACCGAAACACAAGTAAATCAGATGACACACAAATGATTGTAGCTTTTGTTGCAGGGAGCTACCTTGTTTGGTATTCACGCTACCCAAACTAGGATGCAGGACAGGTGAGATGAAGACCTCATGGTGTTGTAATGGATTGCCAGGGGAAGCAGGGCCTACATGACTCACCGTGGTGGTCGCTACCTGTTCGATGGTGTTGAGCAGGGGGCCGAATCCCCGAGCAGGTCTTTCGCCGGAACGTCTCTGAATCGGGAGCAGCGGCCTAGGTCGAGATGGCAGGGCCCAGGCAGAGCAGGCAGTTCAGATAAAGTTCATGATGAAGTGCTGGAACAGCCCCCCAGCTACAGTAACAGGACTCGCTGTGAGGAACCAAATCATGACCCACGATACACATTCAGCACACTTAAAATATTTTGCCACAGTTCGGATAAAGTCCATTTGCAAATCGCAGGTCCTCTGCGCAAACCTTTCGATCTGAGGCTCACTTCGATACCAGGCCGACTGATCACTTCTGGAGCAAGTCTTCGGTCCACTTTCAAGTAGCACTAACACACTTTTCTCTTCAGACACAGGTCTCGATCTGGTAATTGGATAAATCCGACTATCACACTCAAGGCAATACTTCACACTGGAAGATGTGACAGGCAGGCCAGCAGAGCCTTCCCGCTGATTCTCCTTAGGCTCCAAGCAGGAGCAGCTGCTCGATGGCTCGAGCTGTTCACTCTCCAAACTCCAACTCTCAACTGACACTCTCTCCAGGCAGTTCTGGGGGTTTCCCAGTGATCCAAAAGGTTTGGTTGGCTGAGGGAACGGTCTCTTACAAAAAGGGCTTCCCCTCCAGGTCCATTTAGGTGCCAAACATTTAAAACTACAATTCCTACAAAATTTCAATCCCACAAGACCTCTGGGGACAGTCTCCATTTTAGGTCCCCTAAGGTTCAATTGATCCAACACTGGCAGTCCGGAACCAAAATGGTGGCTCTCGTTACAAATCTCAAGTTGCAAATGAAAGCAGGTCAGACAAACTCCTATATTATTATTATTATAACAAATAAACAGCAAATAATCACTTTCCCTAACAGAACTCCCTCTGCACAAATAGCGACTGCAGAATGGAGCAGAAATACAGACTGTCTGGCTGGTCGTGAGCCTTAAATCACTCAGACCCAGCCCAGACTAATTTTCTAATACAGCACAGGTGCTTTCCTAAAGAGGCAGGCATGGAGGCTTACTAGAGCACTCTCATGGAACATAGGGACATAAGAATGTGACGGCAGAAAAGGACTGCCAGGCCCACCAAATCTGCCCAGTTTGCCTAGATCTACTAGGCCTGTTCTGTTAGCCCTCGCCCCTTGGCCAGCATCCCTCTGTGCCTGTCCTAAGTCCTCTTAAAACCCCCCCACTGTCCTTTCTCCCACAACCTCCCTTGGCAGACCATTCCAGCTGTTCATCACCCTCTCAGTGAAGAAGCACTTCCTAATGTTACCCCTGAACCTTCCCCCTTCTATTTGGAAATCATAACCCCTCATCCAAGGCCGCTCTTTTACCTTAAATAGGTTCTCCACCTGCACTTTATTGAAACCCTTCAAATATTTAAATGTCTCAATCATGTCACCCCTCTCTCTCCTCTGCTCCAGAGAGTATATGTTCAGGTCCCTCAGTCTCTCCTTGTATGGTAAGTGTCCGAGCCCTCTCACCATCTTGGTTGCCCTCCTCTGGACTCGCTCCACCCTCTCCATGTCCTTCCTTAGGTACGGCCCCCAGAACTGCACCCCAAACTCGAGGTGTGGCCTGACTGACTGTGTGTACAAAGGAATCATGACCTCTCTCTTTCTGCTGGTGATCCCCCTCCCTATGCAACCCATCATCCTACTGGCTCTTGCCACTGCCCATCTGCATTGCTTACCCACCTTCAGGTCTTGTGAAATAATGATGAAGGTCCCTTTCCTCCCTTGGTTACCTCCAGGAGCCCTACCCCATGCTGTACTTCACGCCAGTACTGTAGGAAGGGTGGGGTGGTGGGCAGCTGCCCCAGGTGCAAGCCACTAGAAGCAAGTTTCAATCAGAACCTCACAGTACTATAAGTTCAAAAGTGAGTACTGCCACTTTAAATTAAATTTTTTAATTACTTTAACAGTAATTACTACTTGCTGTCAGTAGTGGGCTCATCCGAAGACCAGCAAGTCGTGCAGAGTCACATGGTGCGTTGCAGCCTCAGCAAGAAGAATCGTGTGTACAGTTTCAGACAGCCATGTGGTCCGGCCGGCGGCAAGTACATGAGGTGAGAGAAATGTGCGTGATGCAGTCTAGAACTGTTTGAGACGAGAGATAGTAGAGAGAGAGGTCGGAGTAGAGACAGTGTTGTGCTGCAGGATTTTCATTGAGCACGTTTGTTTAATAAATTGGTGATCTGTGCTGTGGAGTGGGTTGGAAAAAATGGTAAAAAAAAGACCGATCTGTTTAAGAAGGCAAAGAGATTAGGATAGGAATAGGATTATCTGACTACAGTGTGTTTGTTTCAATTGTAGTTTGGACCATGGGCTGCCTGGCGCAGCTGTGTTCTCCCCCGCACCCTGACTCCGTCCTCCTGATTCTTGATCCCGGTCCCCTGTCTTGCTGACTCCTGAGGTCAGGAGGCCTGCCCCCGCTCGCTGCTTTGGTAGTTTCGTTCCATCCTTTCTTTGGGTACTGTCTAAGCTGGAGGCATAGGACAGGTCTAAAATCCGTTCTCCCGAGTCCCAAGTGAAGTGTAAGTGAATAAATACATTGTGCAAATTGTGAAAGTGCACTACTACTGAGACTGAGTCAGTCTGTGATGACTAGACTTACTTTCAAGTTTTTCAACTGTCATCTTGCTGAGCCTGATGAATAAAATAAAAGTTAAAACGTTTATTTCCTTGTGTGTGCCCCCCTGTGCATGCCTGCCAGAGTCCCTGGATTTTTTTGGTGACTTGATCATCGTCGCTGCCTTAGTTCGATCTTTTCTTCGGATCTTTGACTGGGGCGGGGGCCATCCGATTGAAAAAATTAAAATTAATTCACATATCTGGACTGACTTGTACGGTATGGGCTGCCGCCCATTGGCTCATGCTCTGAACCAATAGGCATGCAGCCTACGAGCTGTCAGTTGGTGATGTGAGGCGGCAGATGGGTGAGGTGCTGCTGCCGCCGGCTGACGAGGGGCGGGGTGGTGGGGCTCCATGGGTGGAGGGGTGGGGCCACTAGATCACCAGGGATTCTTGGACGTGGAGGGTGAGGATGCTGCCCGCGATCGGGCTACTTGGGGATTAACATTATGCCCGCATCGGGCTACTCGGGGAGTGGGAGATGATTCACATTATGCCCTTGATCGGGCTACTTGGGAGTGGAAGATGATTAACATTATGCCGCGATGGGGCTGCTGAGAGACGGAATACTGTTCTGCCCGCATCGGGCTGCTGGGGGACGGAATACTGTTCTGCCGCGATCGGGCTGCAGGGCTTGGTCCCCGACAGCTGCTGCCTGGCAGGCGCCAGGCCAAGTCGCCGATAGGACACACCTGCATGCTATTGATGGCAAATGGGGCCATAATCAGATACAAATTGCCCCCGCGCTTTGCATAAATTATGGCCCCATTTGCATGTCACCCTTGAATATCGCAGAGGTGCTGTGCATGGCGCAATGGAACTTGCGCCACCACATCTCAATGCTCCACTCTGACCACTTGTTCCACTGCGCCATGCACAGTGGGTGTGGCCAGGGGCGATATTCAAAGAAGTTGTGCCATAGCGCAACTCCATTGAATATCGCCCTGGCCACACCCCTGCACAACTATTTTGAGTGGCGCAGGGGCTTGCGCCACAAAATGGTGCAGTTTGAATATCTGGGCCTAGATCTTTATCCCTTAAAGTGAATTTCTGACTTACCCTATGGCAGCTACCACTCGCATGGTGTGGTAGCTGCCCTCCGAGGCAGTCATTCTAGCCAGGTTAGAAATACTGTGTGCAGCTAATAATCCAGATATTTGACTCATAAATTAGTTTTAGCATTGGCTGCCTGATGCATTTTTAGAGCCCCATCCCCTCCGTGCTCAAGCACGTAATGATGTGTGGCCAGGGAAAGCATGGGGTGTGCCCAATTGAAATGAATGGGGCTAGAGTTTTCATTCATTTTTGACATCAAGAATGGCCAGTAACACAATAATGAAAGGCACCGCTTGACTAACATGATCCTTGTTGGTCAGCCACTTGTCCACAACAATGTGGCTGTATACTCTGATGCCAGCCAGCCAGTGTCTCCCACATCTCATATTCTAGGGTAGCACAATATTCCCTGAAATCAGGGGTAGGAAACATGTAACAAAAGTATATTTTTTTCTTCAAGAAAAGCCCCAAAACTCACCACAGAGCATGTTAACACCTCAGAGCTTCGGGGCGGGGCGAAATTTGTCTCTTGCCCAGGGCACCAAAATGCCTTCCTACAGCACTGCTTCATGTTCCCATTTTTCCTGCCTAAGTGCATGACCCTACACTTTGTGGTATTGAATGAAAGCGGCCACTCCCAGGACCATTCGTCCAACTTTGCCAGATCTCTACGCATCATCTCAACCCCATCCTGCGTGTCCACTCTGTTGCAGACCTTTGTATCATCTGCAAATAGACTCACCCTTCCTTCCAACCCCTCTGCTATGTCTCCTATAAAGATGTCAAAGAGCAGTGGTCCCAATACTGACCCTTAGGGAAACCTGCTGATGACCCCTGTCTCCCCTGAGGGCACCCCATTGACCAATACCCTCTGTGTTCTGCCTTCCAAACAGTTCTGCAACCCCCTTATTACCACCCCCCAACCCCAGGCAACTAATTTTGTACAGTAGTTTCATGCGCACAGATAAAACTACTGCAGACACAGGTCACCATCCTGACAGTGGGCATTAGGCAGCCCAGGAAGACATTTCTAGGAACCCCTATTTGTAGGGGGGTTGCACTAACCATTTCTAAAAATGCATAGCAGTAGACTGCTCACCATTTTTTCCCAGTGAGTCTGTGGTACAGCAGACAAAATTAATAAAACTATGTATCTATTTAAATTTTGCTAACCATTTTGTGCTAAGTGCTATGCATTTTTTCAGCTACATAGATACATAAATACTGACGACAGATAAGGGCCTTTGGCCACCTAGTCTTCCCAATTACGCATATAATTTTGCCTCTTCAAGCTTCTCTTGAACTGGGTTGTCCCTTTCCCCCAACTGCTAGGATCCCTTGATGCCTATCCCATGCATTCTTGAATCCCGTAATCATTTCAGCCCCCACCACCAACCACCATTAGCAGTTCCACGCATAAAACTGCTAATCAGTTTTTTCAGCTTATTAAATACCCTAGGCACAGTATTTACAGTATTTATTTATTGAATTTTGGTTACCGGGTAGGCCCACTGAGACCATGCAGTCCCTTTTTCAGGGGTGACCCAGGGGAGGGTACATAGGACAAATGGTTTACAACATACAGAGAGTCACATTACTATACAAAATCAAAGTCAAAGGAGGACTGTGCTGAACTTGTAAGTAATTTTTCCCATTAGATGCTTTTTTCATATATTTGGTCCCTTTCTGTTATTGTTGGATCTTTACTGGCCTTTTGGTAGACACTGTGGGTATTTCTGATTAAAACACTGCTGGTAAGTACCATTTTAGAACTGTATGATGTAGTTTATGTCCCCTCTGGGCCACAGAGTTCCAGAGTAGAACACGAATGCATTGTGAAAACAATGAAAGTTTTTTAACAAGGACATGAAGTACATGACACTGTTCTAAAATGGTACTGCTCATCACAATGAAAAGCAGAAACACTCAGTGAATTTACTAAAAGACCTGTACAGATGGAACACAAGCAGAATGTGAACCGGTATTACAAACGCTGCTTCTACAGAAAACACAGGCTTGCAGATTCAAGGCAGTTCTCCTTTAATGTAAAAACTAATGCCTCAAGTTTGTGCAAATAAACAGGGCTGTAATACACATAGAGGGCCATAGTACAATATATTATCTACAGCAGTGTTCCTAATGCAATACAAAGTTATGTTTTGACAGGCTCAAAATAGGGTACTTTCCTGAGGATGGCAATACAGGTGTTTAATTATATGCTTTGCGGAACTGTGACATACAATACAGGTGTTCACATGGATTACAGTACAGTGGTTGTTGAGGGTTAGAGAATTAAGCTTTGTAGTTATAGGAGAACAAGAATAAGAGCGGGAGCCTGTAGGTCAGGTGAGGCAGGTACAGGTTCCAGAAACAGCTAGGTAGTTATGCAGGGCAGATTTGAAGCTGGGGAGGGTGGTGCAAGAGAGGATAGATGGGGGGAGGGAGTTCTAAGCTGAGGAGGCGGCATATGCAAAGGATCTTCTGTCTGCTGATAGACTTCTCTTAGGTATATCTAGTAGTGGAAGAGAGGCAGAGTGGAGCGACCGCCTGGACTGTTTTCATACTATAATGTCAGATAGGCATGGTGGAGTAAACAGATGTGTGAGCTTATAGGTAAGGCATAGCGAGGAGTGCTGGATTTTATGTTTGAGTTGTAGTTCTTGCCCAATTACTTCAACTTCTTCTTGATCTCTGGTAATAAACTACATCTCCCATAAGGCCTGTAATTCTTGCACATGCTCAGTATCACTGCTTTCGCCTTTCAGTAAAAAGGTGGGCCTTACGTTGTCATAGCATCATAGTCCTGCTGTAATCCTTCCTGTCTGTGTTGTAGTTCTTCCTGTGGAAGCTGTTAAACTGCAAGGCACCCTGTGCATGGAGACTCTGAAGGAGAAGGACAGTAACTGAACTGGTAAAGAGTTCCTGTGTCTAAATATTTGACATTTCACATTGACAGCAGAGTGGTGGGTGGGGGTTGCCTGGGGGGAATTTTTAAAAAGAGCAGAGTTAAAAAGGGTCTGCTGTAAAGGGTGAATGCCTACACTGTGTTTGTTTGGGGCAGGTGTGTGTGTGTTTTGGAGGCAGTCTGCCTGTCGGTGTGTATTAGATAACACTGTTCGTTTAACATACTGCTGCCCACCCCTGAGGCATGACCACATTACCCCCCCCCCCGATCAGCACTGACACCCATTATCTTACCAGATCCAGTTCAAAACTGCTGTCTTCAAGATTCTTTATAGGTTTGCTCCTGCCTAGCTCTCTGATATTGTTTCCCCCTCCTATCCTTCCCTTGTTGTACTGTATCTGCTCTTTAAGATTTTGTGCTAATTCTTATTTTTTTTAAGAAAAAATACATTTTACAGTTGGCTGGGGTCGAAGTTGGCACCTGCTCACTAGCCAAATGCTGGTAGATTTTGTATTGGGCAAGTAAAACTTTCCTTTAACTAGCACTCTGGGCTTGTAGTAGGGAAGATAACATTTCAGTAAGTATACCAGCTGGGCCAGTGGAAAAGTCTGTGGGGCTAGTGGATTTTCCCAGTTACGCGCCCTGGTGGCTAATTGCTGCAAAACTTAATTTCGACCCCTGGCCACCATAATTTCCAGTGGGCCAGTAAGTTCGGCTCAATGGTCTGATAGTTACCAAGTTTTTTTTTAATTGTTGTTAAAATCAACGCAAGAGAGAGACAGTCTGATATGCTTTTTTGGTACCAGATTAGAGCTGTAAGGCACAATTACAGAAACTCTCCCTACTAACTGCTAGCACCTTCTCCATGTCAGTATTGTAGCAACCTCTAATTCCAGACCAGGATACCTGGAAATTTTCAGGTGGGCTCCCCACTACTGGGTACCTAGCTGTCTTCTAAATACTGAAAATCTTTGCATTTATCATCTATTTCCTAAATAAATTGTGTATTTTGGGCACTACAAGTAAATGTAAGATACAACCACAGAGCTAGTGCATCATATTTAAGCAGAATACTGGCATACATTTTGTATTCCAGGCTCTCCCCTGTTGATTTTCCAGGTGGGCCTCTGTATCAGCTTTGCAGGTGGGTCCCCTGTACTCCATTCTGACCCAGCACCATTCCCAATATCAGAGCAACTCCCCTCTCAGCTGTTGGCATGCCCACCACTCCTAGTATCTTAGTAACTCTGCCATTTTCAGTATCCCAAACCACCTACTTGTGGTCAGCAGCCCCCAAATCCCAGTAGCCGAGACACACACACCCTCCTAGCTGTCAGCAACCCTCTTGTTTCCTTCTCCCCTACCACGATAATCAGAGCTGCCGTGACTGTATCCTTCCCCAGCACAAGAGGGGTGTAAGCATTTGTCTTTCATGTCACAGGTGCTATTTTAATTTGGCCTGTAGGGGGCACTGGAATCACTCTTCTTCAACAACCACATTTCCCCTAGAAATTGCATCCAAGGACCCATCACAAGGGACAGTGCAGTGTTCACCAGACAAAAAAAATCTAAACATTGCTGGCCTGTCGATGCAGTAACAGTGCTGTTGCTCGTGTCCCTGGTAACCAAGGTACAGGAATAAACCAGGGACAACTGGGACTGGCCAGGGGAGGAGCATCGAGCATCCCAGTGGATGCTTACCTCTTCCAGGGAGGGAGGGAGGGCTGCTTTGTCTCACTCTGTCACCACCACCTGTATGAGTACATCCGGAGCTGTAGCAGACAGGGCAGAGGAGGGGTGGACATTGTGGAACTTGTGGATAGGAGTTTCTGCTGGAACAGCTGTTTTGGCACAAATGTCCCTACAGTGTGATGAATAGTGGGGGAAGCTGAGGGGTAAAGCCTCTCCGTCTGGCTCCATGACGTCCAGAATGGTCAGGAGGCAGTTCATCTGCCCCAGTGGACAGAGGAGCAAAAACAGAGTTTAAAAGAAACTGTAAAAATCACAGAATTTGATTATCAGTACCTCAGTACAAATCACATAATTTAATGGAATTTGACATTTTATACCAGAGCACTGTATCTGCAGTGCATTTATTGTGCAGTAATTTATTTCATTTAGTATTTCTCTCAGTTTGACGTGCTGTGTAATCTGTAAGTCTTGACAGGGCTTGGGTTTCTACTTGTATCAACCGCCTGGAAGTGATGTTTAGGAACAGAAACCTACACGCTGGAGTGTCTTATTGTGCTTTTATTAAATGAGCAGGGAATTTACTGCAGCCTGAATGGCCAAATGGTTTTAAGGCCATGTGGTTTAGGAAAAGAAACCCATGGCTTCCCACTCCTTCCAGCAACCAGGGTGCAACACACTAAAATATCAGTGCTGGTCAGAAATCTTTAAAAAAAAAATGTTGACATCCATGTTTGTTAAAATAAAACTGCATTTAACCTGTAGGCCTGCATTTTCTGTAGAAGCTGCTTTTAAAGCAGGAGTGCAGCAGAAACTGTTTATCCAGTGCTGGTCTGTTGGCACTGTGGTAGCGCTATCGCGCTGATGACGCTGGCAACCTGAGTTCGGGAATGAGCTCGGGTCATCTGGGGCGGGCTGAGGGGAGGAGGATTGAGTATCCCAGAGGATGCGCTCCTCCTCTGGAGAGGGAGGGTCCCATCTTCCGCCGCAGTACTGCCACCTGGGTGACCACAGGTAGCAGTGCAGCTGGAGGGCCGAGGGGACAGTGGGGACATTGCTGACATCAGCGGGTGGACATGTGCATAGCGTATGTGGGATCACCTTGATGTCCACTTAGGTGATATCCTCAGGGGATGGTAGAACAAAGACAATGGCCCCAGCACCTCCACAATAACAGCCATGACACATCCCGGGTCTCCACTTCCCCAGCGTATGGCACCACCTGATGAAAGTCAGAAGTTTGGAGCTAAATCCCCCCCCCACCCTGACCCCACTGGTGGGCACATCTAAGGCTTTGTGGAGGTAGGTGACCATGGCCGGGGCAGGCCAGGGGATTGGGAAGTGGCTGACAGGTCCCAAGAACACAGGAGTAGCTGGAGAGAAAGGGCATAAAACAGAAATGGAAAAAAAAAAAAAGTTTATCCAAGAAGACAGGTGCCAGCTACAATTTATAAAAATATTAGCTTATCTGTTGAATCTGTTTTCACTGTATATTTATTTTCTTGATCCCAACCCTGGTCAGGTACACAGGGCTATTTTTAAGTCACATGAGAGAGCCACATTTTTCTTGAGAGAAAAAAGTAAATAATTTAAAACATGTATGAAATATATTTTGGGTGGAAATAGAAAATGCTGCCAGCAAACGTAACTGGAAGATGTCTGGAATCTGTTACAGTGCAAACAGGCTCAGTTTTTTGGCCTACCTTCGCTGCTGCTTAAAAAAACTGGTTTGCACTCTGTTAATGTTCCAGCTTTAGTGGCCGTTTTAGTAAGTGCAGTGGGTGTTGCTGATATGTGCGCTCGGGATAAGGACCATTTCCAAACTGTATGATATAGTTTATGTCCTTGTCAAGCTCTCAGATTGTTGTCACAGTGCATCTGTATTCTGCTATTGAGCTTTGTGAGGAAAAGGAGCACAAACTACATCATAGAGTTCCAAAAAGGCACTTAACAGAGTGTAAATCATACACATCCTCTCCATTTACAAAAACACTAGGAAAGACTGAAAAGTAACTCAGTGGGAACAAGTATTGAAAAACAGCTTCTACAGGAAAACATTACTTAACAGATTCAGTGCAGTTTTCCTTTAAGTTTAAAATCTAGGCATAATTGATTGTAACTTTTTAAAACAACATATTGTAAACTATTAAGCAATGAGGCATAACCAGGGGTTAGATTAACAGTCTGTTAATCACCCCCTAGGGGTGTAATGTGGCACGAGGTGCAGCCATGTGTCATATTGCCCCTATGGAGTGATTGACTTTTAATCTTAACTCCTGGGAGTGCCTTATTGCTATTATAAAAAATGATTCCAAAATAAAAGTGTTAAAAGTATACTTTTTCAATGTTTTCCACATTTAGAGGGAGATTTTTGATCAAATAGTTCTTCCACCAACAGTTTCAGAATCAAAATGCATCATTCCACACATTCAGAAAGTGCTAGAAGATGGAATGCTGACAGGAAGACTCCATGTGCCATGGTGCTCAGGCTGTACATGACAGTATAACATGGATTAATGTAAGACTATAAAGGTGTGGCACCATACCGTGCACTTCAATGTATTTGTATTGAAACGCACATTACGGCGCCGCACCTTTACGGTTAATGGAGCCGCTCCAGCATCCGCCATACTTCGGGGTAGTGGACTTCTGAAAATTAAATTAAACTACTTTGTGGCATGAGGAAAAAGCCGCTTTTCTTACAAAACCTAACTGGAGGGTAAGCTTTGCAGGGGCGGGAAGCATGCAGGATGGCTCCTATATCATGAAGGTCATTCAGTACGAATTCTGTTTTGCCAGTGGGCATGGTATGTGTCAGATGTCCAAAAGCAGATTAACATTGATTGACGAGCTAAGGCATAGAGCTATAGATTTTTTTTTTTAAATATAAATTTTTATTTTATTTTGACATAAAACATTACATTCAACTTCAAAAATTATGCAACACATTTGTTGTGGAGATTCCATAAGACAACCTAAAAAATCAATTAAGTTGTATAGACAAGACTGTTTATCATATCTCATGCAAGGCTTCACATTTGATTTCTCTCTATTGCTGCAGGTCCAAGTTTGTTTCCAGCATATACTATGATGAGATATACAGTATTCCAAATATTCCTTAGTCCCTGAATTCTGGGCAAGTCTCTTCCCAACTCTGGGACGCCTCCAGAGAGCAGCCAAACTAAATAAAAGGGACCCATTCCCGCCCACGGGCATGTCGTAAACTAAACAAGATTTATCATCTCCCATCATGGGACAAAATCCTGGTAGTGCTCCATCTAGTATGCAACCCATTTGCCCCATCTAGTGTTGAAAGTGTTCATCCTGTTGTTTATTTTATATGAGAGGCATTCTAAAATATATACCTCATAGGTGAGTTTTCTCCAGGATGTTTTGACCAGGGCTATCTTAGTGAGCCAGAGTCTGGTTAATACTTTTTTTGGCTATTAAAATTAAGAGTGAGATGAGTTTATATTGGGACCAATTAATCCGGCTGCTCCATGGAGGCGTCGCCGTCAAGACGAACCCCGGGGTAAGCAACTGTGAGATAGAAAATATATTATTGAGTTCCATAAGAATGTCCCTCCAGTAGTCAAGCAGGAGTGGGCATGACCATAGTATATGTTCCTGGCCTGCAGGAGAGTACCCACAACCCGTCCAGCAAAAACTCTTATCTGGTGTCCCAAACTTAGCCTGGATATCTGGTGTTCTAAAAAAATCTGACCCTGGCCTTCCAGGCAAATTCCCTTCAATAAGACATCAATGAATTTTTGGAATAAAAATAGGTGGATTGCGACCAGCTATCTGGGTCCAGTTCCATGTTAAGTTCTTTAGCCCATCTGACTCTCACCTAGTCGAAATCTAGTGATTTGGCTTGGTGTAATGCCCGGTGAATATTGCTGATGATGTGTCCTTGAGAACCCCCTTTTAGGCTGTGAGTAATAAGCTTCACTATTTCAGATGGAGCCTCTGCTATTTTAATTAGGGGGTCCGCACACCCGAGGAGAAGAGTATTAAGTGCCCAAAAAGTTG
Source organism: Neoceratodus forsteri (assembly GCA_016271365.2). Taxonomy (NCBI): domain Eukaryota; kingdom Metazoa; phylum Chordata; order Ceratodontiformes; family Ceratodontidae; genus Neoceratodus; species Neoceratodus forsteri. Next base: position 361,870,017 of record CM057449.1, on the reverse strand, counting down.
GAAACTCTCTCTGAGGTAACCCATATAGGGACTGTAAGTAGGGGAAAGAATGAATCCCCGAAGGGCCCACCAATTTAAACACATATCTAACAGAGTATTGTTCCCATTTTCATAAAGATTGTTCTAAAGAGGGTGGGCAAAGATTTGTATTATAAGCTAGGGTGGACAGAAAGTGTTTCTCAGAAGTGGTGAGCCCATAGCGGACTAGGTGAAACCAGTTTTTAAGAAACTAAGCAGTGACTTTCATGAACCGAGATAAGGCATAGCGTTTGGAAGGGTCTCCTAATAAGTAAGAGGGGAGAGATTCCAGACCATTTAGGGATATTTCTGTTGCTTTCCAATGGGCCATGTAGGAGGGGTTCAAAAGTAAAAGGGCTGTACGTGTTTGTGCCGCTCTGGCATAATTTCTCAAATTGGGTAGGTTTAACCCTCTCATTGTCCTTGGCATTTGTAGTAGGGTATATTTTATTCTCGGCATCTTCCCTTCCCAAATAAACCTGGAGATAAGTTTATCCCATGACCGGAAGTAAAAGTCTGAGGGGAAGTTAGGTAGGGTTTGTAAAAAAAAAAAAAAAAAAAAAAATATGAGGGAAAACATTTTGTTGAATCACCTCTACCCGATTGATCATCCCCAGCGAAAGTTGTGTCCATCTGGACATATCAGCCGTGATCTGTTGAGTAATTGGCTCCAAATTCACCATTTCCAGATGTATCAGCTTGGCAGGGATTTTAATCCCAAAGTATCTCATCTCAATTCTGTGCCAGCGGAAAGGGAATTCTGTTTTCATTTGTCTGGAGGGGAAGAAGGAAAAGTTAAGTACTTCAGTTTTAGAACAGCTTATTTTATAGCCATAAAGATTACCAAAAATCTGTAATTGTTCCCAGACCGCAGGCACAGAAATCACTGGAGAAGTCAGGGTTAAAAGGACATCGTCCGCAAACAAAGAAAGTTTGTACATTCTTCTTCCTAATGGAATCCCTTCAGTGTTGGCCTGTGCTCTCAGGTTGACAGCCAGGGGTTCTAAATAAAGTGCAAAAAGGAGTGGGGATAGTGGACACCCTTGCCTTGTTCCCCTAAATAGGGGAAGTGGTGAAGAAATTAAGCCATCTAATTTAAGATATGCTATAGGGGAATGATACATAGCCTGGATTTGGGATATGAACTTTTCAGGGAAAGCAAATTATTGTAACGTGGCCCGTAAAAAGGGCCACGACACCCTATCAAAAGCTTTCTCGGCATCAAGCCTGAGGAGGATTAAAGGGATTTTTCTCTGTATGGCATGTTCGGCGAGTAGTAAAACACGTCTTACCGCATCATGAGCTTGTCGCTTCATGATGAACCCTACTTGATCTCTGTCAATTAGCTGAGGCAAAAATATGTCTATTCTGTGAGCCAGAACTGACATAAACACTTTATAGTCACAGTTTAATTTAGATATGGGGCGATAAGAGGTGACCAAAATAGGGTCTTTGCCAGGTTTAGGAATGGCCGTAATTTCAGCATGTCGCCATGGGTGGGGGGATTACCTCCATCCTGGATTTCCCTGAAGGCCGGTAGCATAATGGGCATAAGTAGCTTCCGAAAGTGATTAAGAAACTCATTCGGATACTCATCTGGTCCCGGGGCTTTCTGGGCCTTGGTTAGTTTCAGGGTGGCTATAATTTCTTGTTCGGTAATGGGACATATCAAGCTCTTGGCTTGCTGAGCATTTAAACGGGGTAATTTAGTGTTCTGGAGATATAAGGCCAACTGTTGCAGGGTGGGAGAGATATCCTCTGTGTATAGGAGTTTGTAGAAATCGGCCATAGTTTGTCTGATGGTGTGGGGTGAGACAGAAGTTGGGTAGTTAGCGGATTTCAAGTTTGGTAATTGTTGCCTGACTCCTAGAACTTCTAAGGCATCTCACCAGTTTCCTAGCTCCCCGGTGGCCCCCCTTCAGCTGATTTAAGTTTTAAATAGCAGTTGTTGCTCTATTTTTTGGAGCTTCTGTTTAGTGATAAAGAGTTCAGGCTTAGCAGAATTGTCCCCCTGATATAACCTTGCCTGTAGCACTGTTAGTGCCTTCAGTAATTCCCACTCCATTTTTCCCCTATCTCTTTTTTTGTATGCAGTGTATTTAATAATATCACCTCTGAGCACCATTTTAAGGGTGTCCCAATTGATAGTCGCAGGGATATCTGGGGAGGCATTATCTGCCTGAATGGTCGGTATGCAAGATTTAGCCATTTGAATAAATTCTGGGTCTTGTAGATGAGATACATTAAGTAGCCAGAAATTTTGTTTTTTAGGCTTTTCTACATCTGTCGTTAGGAATACAGGGGAGCGGTCCGATAGGATAGAAGACCCCACATGGATATCCCTAATAGATTCGAGGTGTTCAACGGAAGCTAAGAAATAATCTAGACGTGCTGAAGTGGTGGTTTTAGGAGAGTTGTGCATGTAGGCCCTCACTGAGGAGAAGAAGTGACTCCAAACATCTATGAGCCCTAACGAAGGGAGGGTTTGTTTTAAATATTTCTGTATGGCCGATGCTCTATGTTTAGAGGGGTTAGAGGAGTCCAACTTGGTATTCAAGGTAATATTCAAATCCCCTCCTCCCGGAGAGGAGGTAAAGCGAGGCCAGCGTGATCTGCTTCTAGTAAAGTTGGCCTACTATTATTACAAAGTTCCCATCTGTGTCTATGATCTGCTTCTGCACTTGGAACTGTGTTCCATGTGGGATCAGAATTGCGGTACCCCACCTCCGTCCAGAAACTTGGGAAGCGGCCACCACCTCTCTAAATCCCCGTGTCTTTAGTTTAGAATGCTCCAAGTGTGAAAGATGGGTCTCTTGGAGCAGAATCGCATCCGGCCTGCTTCGTTTAAAATATCGCAGTAGTTGTCTGCATTTCACAGGATTATGAATGGCATTCACATTAAATGACTTAATAAGAGCTGAGCTAGCCATGATTACTAAGGGAGAGATAGTGTCTTTCCTGAAGGAGGATCCCCCCTATTTCTCTCTTTAATTCAAGAGGAAGACCCCTGTCCTGCCTGTATCTGTCTTTATAAATCTTTAGATGGTATCTTCAAAAAATTGTTTTGGTTTTTTTTTTGTATCACCATGCCATCGAAGGGCCTGCAGCAGTTTCTTATTAAACAGGTTGAGAGTAACAAGCCTTTTATCTTTAAACTTTTAAACAGTGTTGCTTCTTCTTGTTCAATTAACAGTAACTCATATGCCAACCGGGCATGGGTAAACAGCAGAAAATTCCTTAACCTTAAAGAAAATAAGTACGGTATAATATTTCTTAAAGTAGTAATCTTACAAAAGTTAACAACATTTATCATAATCGTTATGACGTCCCATTACATAGATGGGTCAAAAATAAAATTTATAGAAACTTCCAAGGTAGGGGAAACCATCTCCCGTTTTCCTTTGAACACTGGGTGCGTCTTGGTGGGATTAGAGTCCAACCCATTGGGAGGGTTAGAGTCAAGGCCTGTCTTGCCTTGGGCCCTCCGTGAGCTGATAAGGCTCAAAATTAAGAAAAAAAGAGGGGTACCTAAAAAGATCACCCAAAGAACAGGGGAAAGGAAAGGGCTGAAAAAAGGTGAATATCCCATTAAGTTGTTGTAATGGGTGGCCCGAAAACTTCATAGCACATATCAACCCCCACCCATATTACTTCGCTTATATGGAGGAAAAGTCGAGCGAGCAAGGTAGAGCGGGTCTCCTTAGCCCAGGCCCAGCAACTCTTAATGCTCCCAGTTTATTTCTAAAGAGGCATTTGCCCTATGAAAGCAATAATGGGATCAGTCCAATTAATCAGTCAAATGGGCAGACATATGCGAGAAGCCCATTCAGAGGGAGTCTTAAAAGAGATTTGGATCTCTCCTTGCAGTCCTGCAACGCCAATATCAAAATGGGCACATCAAGGAGCATCGAGTGTTCTTTTCAGGTTTTAATTAGGTAGACTCCCAAAGTCCTTGGGGGAGGTGGTATAGAGCTGTAGATTGGAAAGTTCACTCCCCTTTTTGCTGTGGAAAGGTGCAGGAGGGAGAGTTGAATTCTTGGCCATTTACCACCCCATAGAAAATGGGAGAGGAGCTTATTCTGGGTTGTGAAGTAACTCTGTGTCAGTTGTAGCGGGGTTGGGGGGAGGTCTTTAGACCACTGCTGTATGGACTCTGATTTCACAGCTACCAGGAGGTGGGTGTTCTTGCTGTCAAATTCTATGTATGTATGACTATTTGCACTGTGAGTAGCACCACAGCCGCTGTTGAATGAAGCATTTTTTTTTCCTCTTTCTTCATGACTGCAGTAGTTTCCCCACTATAAGCATCTAAATGAGTGATCTGTAGTTATCTAGTTCATCTCAGCTCCTATTTTTGTGTAGCAGCACCATATTCACTGTCCTCCAATCCTCTATCAATACCCCTTTCTTCAGAGACCAACTGAAGAGACGGCAGTCCAGTCAGTATCTGCGCCATCTCCTTTAACACACTTGAGTGCATCCTGTCTGGACCCATTGAATTATTTAGCTTCACTGCCTGTAGACTCTTCAACACTCTGTCCTCTGTAATGGGCTCTGTGTTGGCACGTGCCACTGACACCCTTTTCCTGCTACAATCCAGCAGCGAACTCCTATATTCCACTGTGAACACTGAACTGAAGTAATCATTCAGTAAGTTCACCTTATCTTTATCACCCTTCACCAGGGTTGATCAAATCAAAACTTTTACTACTTGCCCACTCATTACTATAGCTGAATTTTCACTTGCCCCTATTCATTACAATGAAATTAGCTCTCTTTTTATACGTGCCCTGGACAGGGGGCAATAGGATTTGCACACCCCTGCCCTCCACCCATTCCTTTCCTTCTTTAGCCTGACCATTTCTCCTTTAGTTTTTCCATGTTCCCATTTATAACAAAAGAGCACCTTGTCGCTTTCTCTAACCCCCCTCCACTGGCCTCACCATTGCTTGTCTCACCACCCTTTTTGCTGCCCTCGTCTTTTCCTGATATACTCCCCTATCCTCTTGTGCCTGACTGGATATATATCTGACAAATGCCCTTCTTGTTTTTTTTACCACCTCTGTTGCCCCTTTTGAGAACCCTCTTACCCTTTCCCGTCATCCTTAAACAGAGACCTGTCACTTCAAGTATTCCTTTTTTAATCATGTCCCATTTGACAACTGGTCCTACTGTTACTGTCATATTCTGTGCATCTTCCCATTCCCAGCTACCTGTGCTCACACTCTGTCCCCTTAACTTTGCCTTCTTCCTGGATTTCTGAGGCTAAGATGCCTTTCTTAATGTATTGTGTTACTCTGCTGCCCTTCCTCCTTTACCTCCCTCCTAAAACTGTGCAATGGTACCTGTAATTCCTTCTTTTTTTTTTTTAAGTATCTGTTTATACCCCTCCCTTCCCCTCCTGTGGCACTCCACTCCCTTCTGGAGATGCCTATGGCCATTCTGGTCCCCACCTCCTACCTGTATCCCATGGCGGTCCATCCTCCACATAGCCTTGGCTTACCCCCTAGGCGGAGACAAGGTGGGGGGCAAGCACCCCAAATTCCTGAGTCTCGTCAGGACACTGGTCACTGGGGCAGGTAGGGGTATTGGGGATCGGGGCCTGGTGCTCCGTCTACCCGGGAGTGCCACGGGTGTTTTTCCGATGTTCTGGGGGAGTGGCTATGCCCCGACGTCAAGGCGTCTCCGCTGATGTCCACCACTTCCCAACCCCTCTGTGCTCTCATGTGTCTGCTATGCCTCCGGCTTCTGCCAGAGGCCAGTCAGGCACTATGCGTGTGTCCCCCCCCCCCAGGAGAGGAGAGCTGTCCTCAGATGCTCAATCCTCTCCCTCCCCTGCTGACCCCCGACGTCCTGGGCTCATTCCTGAACCCGGGTCACCGGCGTGGTGTGAGGTGTGGCGTCCAGTGCCTCAACCCACAGTGCCACCTGGCCGGCTCCTGTAATTCCTTCTAATGGTTCTGTATTACCCATGTCTCAGTCAGAGCCACCATGTCCACGTGTGCCTCTGCCATTATTGCCTAGAACTCGCAGGTCTTTTTTCCCAGGCTCCTGATATTGGCACCTATCACTCTTCATACCTGAAGACTCTCCTCTGATGTCTGGAGTCCCGTAGTTATGTGTTCTTGATTTTTTTTCTGGGTTTGCGCTTTTCCAGTCTCCTGTCCTGCTCCCCTTCTGTGTTGATTTTTCCTACTCGTCCTACTTTATCTACCCCTTCCTCCCTTCCCGGCTACCTTGGTCCACTGCCTGTACTATTGCTGAAGGGGGGCCTCCTGGTCCCCTTTAGTTGTGTGGATGTGCCAGTCATCAACGTGCTGCCTTCCCCATTACCTGGTTAAAATTTTTCTCTAGGTATTAGATTGATGGTCTGAACACTGAGACACATTCTGGCACGGTAGACAAATATATGCATTTTTAAATTACAGTCTTGGAAGTTGTATACAACACCACAGAAAAAGCAAAAGAAAAGAAAATGCAGCCCTTTCTACATACTGTATTGTTTGGTAGATGTTGTGATTATGTTATCTACAAATTTGACTTTGGTGACTGATTTCCGTTAAATTATATGTTTAGTTAGTGTTGAATAGGCTGTTTAAAGTTAAACCCACGTTTCTAGGGACGTGGATATGTTGTTCAATCCACACTTACTGGCAGGTTCCTTGCCGCTTTAAATCTTGCCGGAAGGTCTTCAGGCTGGCTCCTCCCACCCATCCAGGTGGTAAAACTCGCTCCACCCGATGATGCCAGATCTTCCTTACTGCTTGGAAGCTCAGGTTCCCTCCTTTGCGCTCTGCGTTTTAGGCCTGGTTCCAAACTCTTCGGTTAACCCGAAACTAATTAAAAAATTTACAAGACTTCGGTCTTTATCTTCTCTCGCGGCTGCGATGGACAAATTGACTCCAGGATTTCGTTGGTGCCCCTGTGTGCAGAAGATGTCCTGGACCGATCTGCACTCCACATGCGTTTACTGCTTGGGGCTTGGTCACGATTCACAGGCCTGCGACTTGTGCAAGTCCTTTTCGGCTATGGTTTTAGAGGATCGCGCTGCCAGATTACAACTTGGGTGCCCCGAGAAACGTTATCCTCCGGTCAAGTCGAAGGAGACCCGTTGGGTGGTGTCCGTGGCAGTGGGTTCGGCTGAACAGCTTGAACGGATGATCGCCCTCGAGGAGGAGGCGGCCCAGGCCGCAGCATCATCATCCTCGGTCGCGGCATTTATCCTGCTCTCCTTGGGCTCCTCCTACATGGCTTTGTTTAAGGAGCTTTTCCAATCCCTCTCCAACAAGGGAGGTGGGCCTTCGGGACATTCCTCTCTGTGCAAAAAGAAGGACTCTAAGGGTAAGTCCCACCGTCAACGTTCGTGGGAGCGGGAGAGGTCCCCTTCCCCGGATAATCGACACTCGACTTGGTCGAGGGATGCGGCTAGGCAGCTGGCTTCCCAGATGTCCCCGTCAGGTCAGTCGGCCGAGACACCCATTGACGCAGTCGAGATTTTTCTCAACCCGTCGGACGGTCTGTCGACTAGAGAAGCCGACAAACCCTTCTTCATCAGTTCCCCCGGTGGAAACCGAGGACTTGGCCTGTGCCTCCTGTGCCGGAGTCCCCGGTTAAGGTCCCAGAACCAAGGGAGGAGTGGGTTTCCCCGGCCCCCTCTCAGACCCACCCTCAGAATCCCCAAAGGTCTCGGTCTCAGACCTCTTCCAGATCCAGCCGATCCCGCTGACATCGGCGGTCTCGGTCTCGGCACCATGGAAAGTGGCGGCGCCATTCATCCTCATCATCGTCCTCTTCGGAGGATAGGCTCCGGCGCAAATTGCGTTGGCGCTACGAGGATCTAATGTGGCAGCAGCTCCTTTTCTTCGGGAACTAAGCCGACTCCATCGCCTTCCCCGGCCATTAAGTGGCTGTCACCGGAGCGGCCGAAACAACCCCTCGTAGTAGTTGAGGAGCCAAAGCCGGCACTGGTTGTTCGTCCGAAACCGGCTGCGCCCCCCATTATGGTGGAACCCCCGCCTCCACAACCTAAATCTTGAGCCCCGACCAAGGATTCTCAGTCGGGTAAGGGCTTGCCCCACCGGTTGTTGGTCACCCTCACTCCCGATCGACCTCGGCAGGTGGAGGGTGGCTCAGGCATTCGTCAGCTGTTCGCAGACTCCTCTGAGTCTGACAACGACGACTCCTTGTTCTCCAGGCGCTTGACCTGGAGTCCACTGGAAGGTCAGTCAGTGGGCGAGCCATCCTCGTTCTTGGAATGCTTGACTCATCTCAGGAGTCACTGGGATGAAGCTCGAATAGATTTCAGGGCCATCCTCACACGGAGATACTGGACTGAGGGGATTCCCCTACAGAGGTCTTCCCGGTAGCCGAAGCCATTGTTGGCCTGGCCCTGGAGCTGTGGCAGTGGTCAGCTTCTTGTCCAGTACCTTCGGTCAGGATGGCTTGGAAGTATGCTGTTCCAACCGGTTCACTCTCTGGTTTCTTGGAGCACCCCTCTGCGGAAGGGCTAGTGACCGACAGCGTTTTCCGGCATTCCGGGAACGCTTGGGGCGTGGACAAGCCTCCCGACAAGGAGTCCAAGAAATTGGACTACTCCGGGTGGAAAGTTTGTGCTGCTTCCTCCCTAGGCCTTCATCAGGCCAGCTCGGCCATCCTGATGGCACACTTTTCACACGCCCTTTTGGGCTCCCTGGATGAGGTAATTCCTCATCACCCAGCTGACCTCCAGACTACGGTCAAGCAGGTGCGGGATCAGGGAAGGGTGGTGGCCAAGCAGCAGCTCCAGACTTCCCTGGACATCACGGACTCGTGTGCCCAGTCAGTAGCGGCCGCAGTGGCCATGCGCCGCAGAGCATGGCTGCGGATCTCCACCGTTACAGCGGATACTCAGCACAAGCTGGCAGGCGTTCCCTTCCTGGGTACCGACTTGTTCGATCCGGGGTGGAGGGTCATCTTCAATGGATCAGGAAGTCCGACGCCACCTTGGACTCGGTCACGTCTGCCCAGAAGGACAAAGGCCACCAGGAGCAGCGTAAGCCCTTTCGTCCTTCAACCCCTGCGGCACGTCCGGCCCAGCAACACCAGCATCAGGGCCAGCAGGCTCGCACTTGGCGCTCCAAAGCCAAGCTTGCTGCTTCCTCCAGCAGGAAGCCGGGAGGGAAAGGTCCAGGCGGCTCCTCGGCCGGCTCTTCCTCCAAGCCTGCACAGTGACGGGTTGAGGGGTGTCACCCCCAGCCTCGTCACTCCTCCCCGGGTTCCTCCCGTGGGGGGATGGCTCCACCACTTCCTTTCCGCCTGGTCTGTTATCACCACGGACCACTGGGTGTTGGAAGTGGTAGGCAGGGGTCTGCCTCTGGAATTCGAGCAATCCCCACCCTATCAAGCCATCGCCCCATGGGGGGCTACGGGGTCCGCAGCCTCTCTGTCGGCTCGTCGAGCTGACATTGCCCTGCTCCTCCAGAAGGAGCTGATCAGGGAGGTGGCAGATCCTCCTCCAGACCCAGAGTTTGTGTCCAGGTACGTCCTGGTCCCAAAACGGACGGGGGGCTGGCGCCCCATTCTAGACCTACATGACCTGAACAAGTTCCTAAGGTCTCGTACCTTCAGGATGGTCACTCTTTCTCAGATCATCCCATCCTTGGAACGAGGCATGTGGATCTGTTCTCTGGACCTCCAGGACACGTTCTTTCACATCCCAATCCGTCCGTCTCACCAGCGATTCCTCCGCTTCAGGGCAGAGGGATCCCTTTATGAGTTCTGGGCCATGCCCTTCATCCTCTCTCCAGCTCCCAACACCAAATGCATGGCAGTGGTGACAGCATTCCTACGATGCCAAAGGGTCTGGGTGTACCCTTACCTGGATGACTGGCTGATTGCAGCCCCCTCCAGGTTGGAGGTGGAGCGGTCCAGAGATCTGGCCCTCCAGGTCTGCTCTCAGATTGGCCTCCTCACTGTAGGCAGGCCAAATGGAACTCGTGCCGGCCTTGGGTGATTCAGTTCATCAGGGCAGAGCTCGACTCTCTTCGAGCCAGAGCATGTACACATCCTTTCCAAATGGCACCCCTTTCCAAATAAGTCAGATTGTTGTCAGATGATTCCTTTAATCTCTAAAGAGGTTATACATACATCTGTTTTCTAAACAACAGACGTTTAAACAGAGATACTCCTCAGTGGCCTACATTAACCCAAATACTACAGATTAGAATGAAAATATTAACAGAAAGGCATGTGGTTTGTGACAAGCACGCAACAAAACTGTACACAAATGTGTACAGTGAGTATGCCTGTCTACACCCTTGGAGTGAGAGTCACCACGACCTCCTGGCCTCGATCTCCTCGGACAACAACAGCACACCAGTGGAGAGGGGAGACAACAAACTCGCACCAGGGGGATCCAGTCGGCTTCTTGCAGCACGACTCCCCCCCTTCATGACTGGTGCACTTAATTTTACCAGCATTAAACTCACAGATGGAGGGGCATGGCAGCCTGCGTGGGTATTTCGTCAAGCTGTCCCATACTTTTTTGTTAGCTGCTCAGCTACCGTCAATGATTTTGCCGACGTCCCAAAGCCGCAGTCCCTTAAACCTAAGCTGCCCTTGTTGCCGTTAAAAAATCATGTGTACCCACCTTGCTGTCCTCAGTCGTCAGCATTGCAGCTCAGCCCATGCTCCCCTCTGCTCTCCTCTGCGCCATGGGTCACTCTCTCCTTACAGCGCGGGATTCAGGAGGCAATGATTTTTAAGATGAGGCAGAGCAGAGCAGTCTGAATCTTCTCGCAGAACACGTGAAAATGCTAAAAAAAAAAAAAAAAATCTGAAACGGATCGCACTTTTTTGTGATCCAGTCCACGTTTTGCCTTGCATGACCAGCTGGTTCACCTCGCAAACTGCGATGCGATACCGGCTATTTAAAACCCTGCCCTTCCAACCTCTGGGGTTACTGCTTAATCACTTCATCTTATTACATTCTCAGTATATCTTAATCATTACCTGCCCATCTGCTGCCTTAATGGCGACCCATGTTTTATCTTTAATCCCCAAAACTATATACGGTCTCCATTTTTCGACATAAAAGCAAATATCACAAACATCATTAGGCTATGCTCTGTTATACTGTTGATTTTTGAAGGTACTCCCTAGGAGACCACACCTTGCTCAGCCCCCCTCCCAAAAAAAAAAAAAGTGGGTGTGACCCCTGAGAAATGGCTGTTACCATTGAGCCCTTATGTGTACCAGGCCTTCAACGTCTTCATGGCCTCGTCCTGTATGTCATCCCCCATGGTCCCCTTATGTGAATGTTCCTACCTGTGAGCCTCTACAGAGATTTCACCTATGTGTCCGGTCTCTTCTTCAGCTCACAGGTGTTGGGTAGGTTCTCCTGTTTGGGTCCAGGATGTCCTTCCACCTGCCTCCTGTCCCTAGGAGAAAGCACGACAGCAGGGCATTCACGTTAATCCTTGTCTCAATGCCATGGCTTCCCCGCTGGCAGTGAATCAGTGTACGCCCCATGTATTCAAAAACAACTCCTCCCTACCATATCTTTGATATGTCAACCTTTATAGTGCCAGGTTGTTTATTACCAGATTCTTCCATTGTCCCGGTGTTGGCTTGGCATGTGAGACCCATGTACTCTGGATACATTGTTGCACCATGGTCAGTAGCACCCTTATGTTTCTGGGATATGCCTCCCATCCCTCTTCCCCCAAGTCTTCCATTCCAAACAGCAAGGAGACCGCTGAGTCTGCCACTGGTACGTGCATGGCATCAGTCACTGCCTGAGCTATCTCAGACCAGAAGGGCTGCAACTCCCTACATTCCCAGAAGTAATGGAAATATGTTCCCCTTATCACCCTACATCTGCCACACAAGGGCAAGATCGTGGGGTGGAGTTTGTTGACCACCACCGGTGGACAGTACAACCTGTGTAGAAACTTGAACTGTGACTCTTTTGAGGTTGTTGCACATCAGCAACCCCATATAAGATTGTAAGATCGTGGTCCAGTTCTCCTCTGTAATCTGGGTTCCTAAGTTTCTTTCCCACAGTTCATTCATCTTTATGGATCTATCCAGGAGTAACCCCCTATACTGCCTCACTGCACGTGCGATCAGTCCCTTCGGGTTGACCTGCACAGTCCACACCAGTACCTCTAAGGGCTCCAAAGTGGATGTTTATCCATCTAGACCACATCTAGCTGTGCCAAAAGCTTGCAGCTGAAAGTACTGATACCTGTGCATTGCTGGGACACCATACCTCTCTCTCAGGTCTTCGAAAGTTTGCAGCCCTCCCCTCTCCCACAGGTCTCGCGAGCAGCATACTCCCTTCTGCTCCCATAACTTGAATCCTCCACCCTCTAACCCTGGTAAAAAGGCCGGGCTCCCCACCACCGGTACTAGTCCTGTGACTTCTCTCCCTGCTCCCCTTCTCTTCTTAACTTGTTCCCATGCCTCTAATGTCCATTCCACCAGGGGATTTCTGTTCTTTAATCTGTGGTACGCCTTCTTACCTCCTGGGTCTAGAGAGGCTGCCAGATGGACTTTTGTACCTTCCCCCTCTAGGTCCACCCAGCCTGCCTTCACCCCTCGGTGTACCCGGTCTTTGATGCATCTGTTCTGCATTGCTAGTGCATATCCCTTTAGGTCTGGAAAGTTAAGGCCTCCCTTTATTGTCGTGCCCTTCAATCGCAGTAAGCTCATCCTAGGCCTCTTATTCTGCCAGATGAACCTGTCGAATTATTTTTCTGTGGCCTTGACGTCCCCATTAGTCAGCCCCATGGGTAACATCTGCATGGTGTATAGAATCCTGGGTAGTACATTATTTTCAAAAGATTGATACATCCCAACCATGAAATCAGTAACACCCTCCACCTTTCCATATCCGCCTTAAGCGTCTGTAATAGGGGCCCATAGTTAAGCCCATATAGCCCGGCCAAATCTCTGCCCACCCTTGATCCCAAGGTATGTGAAGCTGTCGTTCACAGCTTTGAACTCCCATGAATCATCCTCTTCTCTCCCCCGAGTCTAGCTATCCATAAAAGCTCAGACTTCAACAGATTACTCTTGTATCCAGAAAACCCCGCAAATTCCTATACCTGTTCTAACAAGGCTGGGGTAGTAGTGTCCTGTTGCGTGGTAAATAACAGTAAGTCATCTGCATATAGGGTTAATTTGTGGTGTATTCCTGACTGTCCTAGCACCCCCTTAATTCTGGCATCCTTCCGAATGTGGATCGCTAGTGACTTGATAACTAAGGCAAAAAGGAGGGGAGACAATGGGCACCCCTGTCATGTTCCTCTGTGCAGTTCAAACATTTCTGAGCGGCACCCATTAACCAGTACCTGGGCCCTTGGCCTCTTATAACAACATTCTGACCATCTCTATATAGGCATCTCCCAATTCAAATTCCCCTAGAGTCCCAAATAAATAGGGTCATTCTATGCGGTCGAAGGCCTTCTCGGTGTGCATGGACAGCACCATCACTTGTCCTGGATGACGGTTACCCCATATATTGTTTTTTATGTACTTGGGTGGTGGCACATCTGTCTTAAGTGGACTGGGGTGACGACCCAGGTACCACTTCTTTTCCCCCCTTCCCTCCAGGTCGCCTGCCCTTCCCAAAGTTTATATATTTAAATATATAAGCAGACTGGGGTGCCCAGTCCTGGTACCACTTCTCCTTATCCCCCCTTCCATGTTGCCTGCCTCTGTTCCCAATATGTATGCGGTGGCACCGGGTTGCCCACCCTCAGTGCCACCAAACACAAGCCTAACACTAGTGTGCACAATCCCCAGTGTCGGTATATTGCCTGAAATAAAGAGAATTGTCCCTCAATTTTTTTTAAACCTGCAAAACAGAAAATGGTCCCTTGCCAATCTGATACCCCACACACACTCTTCACTCACTCCACCCTGACCTACACTCAGTACCCACTGTCACGATCCAACTCCTGGGGGTCAGGTCCACTGAGCTCACAGTGCCCACCTCTAAGAGCAATCCATGACAGGGAGGGGGAAAACAGGAATACCCTCCTCGTGTCCTCCCAGAGTGCTCATTGAGCTCATAACTGAACACCTGCCATGAGGTCCCAGGGCTCTCTCTTTAGTCTGGATAAGGGTGCATACAAACATACGAAAACTGCCAACAGGTACAGACCATACAGTCTATTAAGTCTGCTCAAATATGCAGCTAGCGGACCATTATACTGCAGCTGCCCCTCCCTCCCCACGCTCTCCTTCGAGGTCATGCCCCTACTTGCTAGCCTTACCCCCTCCTTTGCCCTCTTTGTGAACATCCCCTTAACCATGTCCCACCCCCTCTTAAAACCTCCCACTGATGTTAAGGACACCACCTCACCTGACAGGGCATTCTACTCTTTCACCACTTTTCTGTAAAGCAATGTCTTCTCATTTCCCTCCTGAATCTACCTCCCCCCAGCTTCAGACTATGTCCTCTAGTGTACCTCCCCTCCTGGTGCTTAAGAATGCTACCCATGTCAACCTTATTCATGCCCCTCATATATTTGAAGGTTTCTATCATGTCGCCCCATCTCTCTGATCCTCCAGGGAATACATGCTAAGTACGCTTAGTCTCTCCTCATATGGCTTTTCCACTAGCCCATGGATTATCTTGGTTGCTCTGCGTTGAACCCCTTCCAGCAGTTTGATATCTTTCTTCAAGTAGGGGCTTTGGCCTCTTATACAACATTGTGCAGTACCTGTCTCGAGTCTTGTAATCAAATGAGAATCCTTCTTGGTGCACAAAAGGGGAAGATCCAGGCATTACGATCTCTTCGGGGTAGCCTCGTAACCCTGATTTTTGTCTTCTCCCACAGGGCATACAATAACCTAGTTTAAATCCCCATAGACTCTTCCCCGAGCCGTTTGTATTCTCCCTCTTTTTACCTAGATTTCCCTTTTACAAATCCTTGTTCAATTGGTAGCTTATGGTGGCACCATTTTAGCAATAACAGTTTGGTCACAGATTACTAATAACTGTTCAACAATCACACACAATATAAAAATCTCGCTCAAACAGGTTTCCTAAAAACAATTGTTTTTACTAAAAAAATAATCATACAGTTACGACTAAAAGATTTAAAAAATTTGGTCACAGAATAACACAAATAAGTGGACATGTACAAGTAAATGCACTATAAACTGTTATCTAAATTCTACCTTAAGTTCATAGTGAATTGAAGCCCGGAAGAATCAGTAAAGTCTGAAAAATCCTTTCCTTCTTTTCAGCCACTGGCTTTCAGTGTCTGCTGGCAGTTTGTACTGTGTCTTTGTCAGGAAGTGTGTCCTTTGAAAAAGTGTGTCAGAATGCCTTGATCTGAGGGTTTCTATAGGCATGGCTGTCCCAGTCTAGGGATAGCTGTTGGCCTTATTATTTTAGGCCAGCAGGGGTCTCTCATGCTCTGTCCAAGACTTTGATGATTATTATTTCCTTATTTAGGTCCTCATATCATCACTTCCTGGCACATTAATAACATTTCAGAATTAGTGCCTTTGAAGTCCCCCTTCCCTACAAGATAACACTTGTAAGACAATTCACACCAGCCTGTCAGGAATGGCTATTTCCCAGATCCTGGTTCCCAGGCATCCTGCCTTTGAAGTGCAAAGGTTTATCTTTTGAAACTTTTATTACCTCTGCTTCCCTCAATTACGTTTACAAGGCATTTCTACGCCTTCTGGAGTATAATTTAGCTTCCTGGCAAGCAGCTGGTTTCCTAGGTCACAGAGGAATGTCAGACATTTTGCAAGATCTTCTCTCTTCCCTGTGATCTTTCAATAAAACTATGTACCACTTTTAACACTGGCATTTTCTTGTGGTATATAACATACACAAAATCACATAAAAAAATATAACAGAAATATATCTGCAAATAATGACTGGCAGTGGTTAGCTCGCTACATCCCTCCCTCCTAGACTGAATTAGTGAGAACACACCCCCTACTGCATGGTAAGGTTTTCACAGATTCTGTTACTGTTCTAACTGGCAAGTTAGGCCATCTGTGTTTGAATTGGACAACCCTGCTCGGTGCATAAACGTCATGTCATAGGCTTGTAGGGCAATACTTCACCTTAAGAGATGACTATTTGTTTTACCTATCTGATTTAGCCACACCAGGGAGTTATGATCGGTCTGTACCTTGAAGCACCTCCCATATAGATACGGCTCTAATTCCTTCAGGGCCCATACCGGTGCAAGGCACTCCTTTTCTACCGTGGAGTATGCCTGCTCCTGGGAAGTAACATTTTGCTCAGGTATATGACTGGGTGGTTTTTTTTCCCTGATTAGATGTCTGACTGAGGACTGCTCCAATCCCCACATTTGAGACATCCGTCTGTACTACAAACTGCCTAGTGTAATCTGGACTGACCAACACAGAGGCACTGCACAGTGTGTCCTTTAGACATATGAAAGCTCTTTCACAGGGTGGCTTCCAGTTTACGTTTTTGGGCATTCTTTTCTTTAGCAACCCAGACAGGGGAGCCACCAGGGTATTGTAATTTGGTACAAACTTTTGACAGTACCCTGCAGCCACTAGGAAGCTGCTAACCTGCTTCTGGGTTTCAGGTGTAGGCTACGCTTCTGTAGCATCAATTGTTGCTTGATTGGGACAAAGCTGCCCCTGCCCCACTACATGGCCTAGGTATGCCATCTCTGCCATAGCCACCTGGCACTTTTCAGCCTTGACAGTGAACCTTGCCCTCTGTATTCTGCCCAACACTTCCTTCAGATGGGACAGGTATTCTTTCCAGCAGGTACTGAAAATGGCAGTATCATCCAGATAAGCCACTGCGTACTCTTCAGTACCATGTGACACCTGGTTGACCAACCTTTGGGAGGCGGCAGGGATGTTCTTCATTCCAAAAGGCATTACCCGAAATTCTAATAACCCTATTGGAGTGATGAAGGCTGATGTCTCCCTAGCTCTGGCAGTTAACTCCACCTGCCAGTACCCTTTCGTCAAGTCAGTTGTGGTAAGGTATGTCACCCCTCCCAGCTTGTCCAGTAGTTCGTCCATCCATAGCATTGGGTGGGCATCAGACTTCTTGACTGTGTTGAGTCCACGTTAGTCCACACAAAAGCGAGTAGAGCCATCTGGCTTTGGAACAAAGACTACAGGTGAGACCCAGGGACTGTGGCATTTCTGGATTACCCCTAAATTCAGCATTTCCTCCACCTCCCTCCTAATGTCCTTTAGGATGGCCTCAGACAACCGGTAGACTGTCCACTATATGGGCACTTGCATCCCCGTGTCTACATTTTGTGTCACTAAGGGGGTACATCCTTGCTTGGCTGTAAACAAAGGGACAAAGAACTCTAAAACCTCCCTCACTTCCTGGGACTGTTCCAGGGTCAACTGGGGCGACAGTTTGATTGCATCCACTAATGACACCCGCTTGCTTTCTTCGAGCAAGTCCAGGAGGGGGTCTTTTTTGTCTTTCCCTTCCCCTGGACTACACACTGCAAATACCATGTCAGCCCTATTTGCATATGGCTTCATCATGTTGGCATGGTACATCCAATGGGTATGTTTCCTGTCAGACAGTTCCACAATATAATATACATCATTGACTGTCTGACTACCTTATATGGTTCCGCCCACTCAGCCCGCAGCTTGTCCTTCCGGACCGGAATTAGAACCATTACTTCCTGACCTGAGCTGTACATGCGAGCTCTGGCTCCGCAGTTGTACCAGACCTTTTGCTTCTGCTGGGCAACTGACAGGTTACTTTGGGCCACCCCTATAAGCTTCTTCAGCTTCTCTCTAAACTTAAGGACATATTTATTGATTACAGCTTACCAATCTATGTATCAGCTACTGAAACAGCTCTTCGCCGCATCATAGTTGCACTCAACAAAGCATGCTGGCTCCTTACCAGCTCAGCCCGTCTGTCACATACCTGCGACATGTATGCTCAGGCTAACTGGCTCCAATTCGGGATCTGTCCTAATCAAGAATAGAAAATACCGAAAGTGACGAACTCAAAAAAAAAAAAATCTCTAATAATCAAAATACAGAAAGAAAAATAATACCGAAAATCCAAATCCCACCTCATTACATGTAAACCATAGTCAGCATCGAAGGAACATCATCAGCAGCATCGAAACTCCAGGCAGTAGCAGCATCAAATCCTCAGGGCAGCAGCAGCATCGAAAAGACATCGGCACCATCTCGATACAAGAGCTGCAAATGCCAGAGTACTACACTGCTAATGAGCAGTAGTGGTTACTACGATGCCGCTGCTTTTCTCAGCATCTGAAATCCCACATTGGAACTAGCTAGGGTCCAGACGTGTTATGGATGCAAGCTGCTTAGTTTCCAAAGCATGAGGGTATGGGGGCCCAGCATTCGTGTATCACCTGACAGTCGATCATGGAGCAGCACAGTGTCGGCTGTGCTGGCAGCCAGATGTCTGCCTACCCAGCTACAGAAAGTGTGTAGCCCCCAACATTGTGGGGGGGGGGGAGCAAAGAAAGAATGAACGGGGAGGGAGAAATAGAACAATATAAAAAATAAGTAAAAAGCAGGTTTTGTGCAGCCAGCTCAGCAGCTTAGTGGAAGGTGTTACCAGATTTTGGTCCTGAGTTCAGATCATACTTGGGTCAGCAGTGAACCTCCTCATCTCCAAGTTGGTAGAGCAAAAGTCTGCCGCTACTTAGTTGCCCCATGGAGGCCTGGGGGATGAGTGCCTAGATGCACAGGATTCCTCCCCCCACGCACATGCACTGCTCCCCTAACACAGTGGGACTGCCAAGGTATTCAACACGTAGCTAAGAGCTCACTTTATACTGTCTGCTGCATGTGACCCCCCCCCGATGGTCTAAGTTCACTGGATCCTACTTTCTCTAGTGACTTGGCCTTATGCCCCGGAGGCCCCTAGCACTGGGAAATTTTGGTTAGTGTGAGGAACCACTACAGGTGATAGCTACAGCAGGGAACCTTGGGAGTAAAGACTAGGGAGATGCCATGAGGACAATATGTTATTTATCTGTTTTTTGATTACTGGGTAAGTACACTAGACAGAAATATGTCTGTTTTTCGGTCATGATCCAGGAGAGTACAGTTACAAGCACAATGGAGTACAAACATAGCAAAGAAGTTTTGGCATTAGAAATATTGTAGTAAGCCATTTTATATTTCAGTATTTCGGTATTTTGTATGGTGGGATTTAGACTGTATCGGGAAATCGGCAGTTTGGGATGTTTTCCGCAGTAATTTACTATTCGGTATTTTTTTAGACGGGATTTAGTACCTAACCCCTCCAATTCAAAGGCAGACTCATGTACCAAACATGTTTACTTTCCAAAAAAGTAAGCTTAGGCAAAATGCCCCCAGGAGTGCAAAAGTTTATTACCCCACTATCAACCGTCCTTGCACCAGAAGCTCTACTAGCCAGATTTGTAATATATCCCGCTGTCGCACTTCTCTGGGACAAAGGTCCTTTACCTACCATGCCCCGCTATGGATGAACTCGCTGCACCATGACACGCTTCAGCATCCACCTTGGGCTCCTTCAAGGTTAAACTTAAGCAACAGCTAGTTGCTGATGCCAGTTGTGACTGCTTCCAATAACCTTCCTTCTTGTGACCAGCACTTATTCTAACCTTATGCTATCCTGACCTTATGCACAACTGTTCTCAGCATGTAAATAACTGTTCTAAGTTGCTAATCATTCTCCTTCACATTTCCTCTTGATCTCTTCCACTCTTTCCCCTCACCCCTCTATGGCTTCCCCTCACCCCCCCTTATATCTCCTGAGCTCCCTTGCTCACTTTCCTTGATCACTTTAAAATGTCCCATACCTTCTCAGCTCTGACGAGGCCCCTGGGCTGATGCCATCCCTTACCTTGTTGATTATTAGATATCAGGCTGAGTCTGTTCTCATTTTCCTGTAAAGGGTCATTTCATTAGACCCAACCCCCTCTAATATGACCCTTTGAATTCCAGGTTTTAATCAAATATGCACCATGGCATACATTGTACAATGCCACATGTATTGGAACTTCTCTACTTATGCACTCTTGTAATGTCTTGTATAATTCCTTGTTTTGTTTGTTCTCTGTCTCATACCTTTCCAATATGTATGGTTCATCTGACGTGGAACCTATGAAATGAGCTTGTTCTCAAAGGTGTTATCCAAAATTTCAATAAATAAATAAAAATAAATACTCCACTATGGGAGTTCCCTTGCCTTCCCAGTCTTCCCGGATCAAGTCTAGGGGCCCAGGCACCCTACGTCCATATAAAAGTTCAAAGGGGGAGAACCCTATCGACTCTTGGGTCACCTCCCTATATGCGGACAACAGGTGGGGAAGGTATTTCTCCCAGTCCCTCCCATGCTGTTCAGCAAATGCGTGGAGCATCGATTTTAGGATACCATTAAACCTTTCCACAAGCCCATTGGCTTGTGGAAGATACGGTGCCGTGCATCTCTGCACCACCCCACACTTCTCCCACAAACACTTCATCAGGTCTGACATGAAGGTACCCCGATCAGTGATAACCACCTGTGGAAACCCGACACGGGAGAAAATCCCTAGCAAGGCATCTGCCACTTTGTCTGTCCTAAGTGAGGAGAGAGTGACCGCCTCTGGGTATCAGGTGGCATAATCCACCACCGTCAGGATAAACTTCTTCCTGTAGGAGCTTGGGGTACTCAAAGGTCCCACAATATCCATTCCTACCCTCTGGAATGGCTCATCCACAGTGGGAAAGGGAATTAGGGCAGCTTTGCTTTTACTACCTGCCTTCCCTATTTGTTGACACCGGTGACAAGACCTGCAATATTCTTCACCTGCTGATGAAGTTGGGCCAATAGAAATTCTGGGCCAGTCGCAATGTGGTGCGTGCGATGCTGAGATGACCGGACATAGGGATATCATGAGCGATCTTGAGCAACCGCTCACGGTATCCCTGGAGAACGACAAGCTGCCTGCCCGTCATCCCTCACATCCTGTGTATACAACAGTCCATTGTCCCAAAATATCCTATGTCTTATGTCACCTCCCTGCATCCCGTCAGATTCTGCACAAGCCCTCAGCCTCTCCAAACTAGATCAGTTCTCTGAGCAGCTGCAAAATCTTCACATTTTCCCAAAGCATGGGACATGTCCCCCCTCAGTTCCTAAACTGGGGTCCATAGCTCTAGCATCGGGCATTCAGGGTCACTTCCATCCCTAACCTTCTGACCATTAGTTACCCCTCCCTCCTCAGAGTAACTTTCTGTTGCTGTTTTGGGAATGGCTACTTGGGGAAGTCCTACCTCGCTTTCACTACTCTTGATGTCAGGAGACACAGGCTGGGGAACCAGCCTCCTCTTCTTTTCCACAGGGGCATCTGTGGAGTTCAGGGAACTACAAGGGGCCTTAGCCATCCGACTGTGGTTAACCACATAGACCACCCCCTGCTGTAGATTATTCCTTATAATCACATCCAGGGCAAGGTTGTCTGCCACTGCCACTTTTTGCATCCTCTCTCCTGTCTCACCCCAGTCCAGAAGCACACTAGCTAGTGGCTGAGTTTTCTCCTTCCCAGTGAATCCCCTCACCATTACAAAACTGATTAGGTATAAGTTGTTCAGGCCCAGCAAAATCCCTTTTTACTAAGGTAAGAGTCCCTTAACCCATGGGTCTGCACCCCATTTATAGTAACCAGTCATATGTGCTCCCTCATGTTTACAGGCATACTTTCAGGGATACACAGTGCAACCAACTCTGTTTGAGTACCACTTTGTCCACTCTGTGCCTTTTTAGGACACTGTCTAGCATGATGCCCTGGCTGTTTGCAAAACCAAGAGACATCATTTCTTTCATCTGAGAAATCCCTTTTTGTAGCTTGGGGCTTCTCCCTTTCTGCAGAGGCTGTGTGGGTTTTTGCTGCCCTGAAGGCACGCTTTTCCCCTTTGGCCCTGCAGTACTGGCTCTCCCACTTCCTCTCAGAGCAGACCTGCTCATGGCATAGCGATCTGAGAGCTCAGCAGCTTGCTGTGCTGCTTTTGGATCTCGGTCCTCTAGCCTGGTTTTCAACTCTGCTGGGCAAGTCCAAAAGAACTGCTCTAAAAGTACAACCTGCTCAGTTTTCTCCAGAGTCTGCTTCCACCCCCTCCCACCAATGTTTCAAAAACTGATGTTACTTTGTGGCGAGTTCCTCAAAGTTAATGTCAGGGATTTTTCAGAGTTTCCAGAATTTAACCCTGTAGGCCTCAGGAGTCAGTTCATACTTTTTATGCAAAGCAGCTTTAAGTTTCTCATATTCTTGGCTATCATTATTATCCATTTGGCCTAGCATCTCGCGCCCTTTACCAGTAAGTAGGCGCGGGGATAGCTGGAAGCTCCAGGACTCCCTGGGTACCCTGGCCTGGATACAGACCTTTTCAAACTAATTCAAAAATGCATCCATATTCTCCCCCTCTTTAAATTCTGCTATTAATTTGGAATTTAATTTATACCCTAGCCCTGGAGTTTCAGGTCCACCCCTGCCACTTACCTTCTTTGGCGAAGGTCGTTGGAGTCTTAGTTTCTCCAGTTCAAACTCCCTCTGTAGCTGTATTTCTTCCCTCTCAGCCTCTCTCTGAAGCTGCCTTTCTTTGGCCTCTCTCTCTCTCTGGTGCTGCCTTTCTTTTTCCTTGGCCTCTCTCTGAAGCTGTCTTTCTTGCATGGCAAGTTCCCTCTGATGCGGTCTTTCTTGCATCTCCAGTTTCCTCAGCTCCAGCTGCAGCCTGATCCCTTTCAGTTCCAGCTCTGTCGTGACCTTCCCCTGGCGCTGAGGCTCTGGTTTCCCTCTGGCCTCTCTGTCCTCCTCCCTGGGACTAGACTCTGCGATGGCCCCTGGCACCCCCACGCCCAGGCTCTGGTCCTTTTCAGTTGCTTGCTGTGGAACTCATTCCGAAGAAAGGGGGGTCACTAGTGGAGTACCTCAGGGCTCAGTACTGGGTCCAGTCCTCTTTAACATCTTTATAGGTGACATTGCAGAGGGTCTGGAGGGAAAGGTATGCCTCTTTGCAGATGATACAAAGCTGTGTAACAGAGTTGATACACAAGGGGGGTAGAAAGGATTAGAAGGGACTTGGCAAGGTTGGAGGAATGGTCAGACATATGGCAACTTAGATTCAATGCAAAGAAGTGCAAAGTAATGCACCTGGGAAACAAAAACCCAGAAGAAGAGTGCACAATAGCAGGGGAGGTACTGACAACAACAAAAATGGAACGGGACTTGGGGGTAGTCATATCAGATGATCTAAAGGTTGGTAAGCAATGTGAGAAGTCAGTAAGGAGAGCCAGGGGGATACTGGGATGCATAGGAAGGGCATCACAAGTAGAAAAGGGAAGTGGTTATCCCTCTGTACAGACAGTTGGTGAGACCCCATCTGGGGTACTGTGTGCAGTTTGGAGACCTCATCTATGCAGGACATAGACAGGATGGAAGCAGTCCAGAGGAGGGCAACTAAAATGGTGCAGGGTCTGCATCAGAAATCATATGAAGAGAGACTGAGAGAGCTTAATATGTATACCCTTGATGAAAGGAGGGACAGGGGGACATGATAGACATGTTCAAGTACCTCAAGGGAATCAACAAAGTCCAGGAGGGTAGCATCTTTCAGAAAAAGAGATGTGTAAGAACAAGGGGACACAATTTAAAGATAGAGGGGGGACGCCTCAGGGGTAATGTGAGGAAATCTTTTTTCACGGAGAGAGTGGTGGATGCATGGAACTGCCTTCCTGGGGAGGTTGTTGGGGCTAAAACAGTGGGGGAATTCAAACATGCATGGGACAGACACAAGGCAATTGTAGTGGGGGTGGCAGGAAGTAGGCTGTTGGTTAACTAGAATCTGCAGCTTATCCAGTAGGTAGGAAAATGGGCAGACTGGGTGGGCCAAGTGGTACTTATCTGCCGTCAAAGTCTGTGTTTCTGTGTTTGAGGTCCTGGGTAGCTGCTAGCTTATCGGCTGCCACAAGAGCCTCCACGAGGTTCCTTTTGGTTCGTCCCTCATACTGGACCTCTCTTTCCTGACACAACTGCCTTAGGTAGCCTGCAGTGCATTCGTTATAGTTGGAAGCTATCTTCTTCCCTAACTACTACTACATTAGCTTACATTGGGAAAAAAAAAAAGAAAAACAGGTAGGGAACTTTATACTGTAACTGACTTATTATTTTTTTCAAATCTCTGCCTTGATTGTGTGTGGATTGTCTTCAGTTTATCAGTCTGACACACTGGCCTCGAATCCAGCTGTTATGCCTGTGCTACCAGTATCTCTCGAATCACAGCACTATGCCACCAGATCTCTCGGATCCCACCACTGCGTACCAGATCTCTTGGATCCCACCACTGCGTACCAGATCTGTCACAAACCCACTCCTGGGGGTCATAGGAACACATAGCACATAAGAACAGCTCCAAGCCAGTGCCTCATAGTGATACACTCTTTAAAGGTAGAGAATTATGTCTCACTACGTGTTGCCAACGCAGTTTGTACCTTTCTTCATGTGGGGCCCTGCGTGTAGAAAGGAGATCATGTGTGATATTGTTAGCTCAGGGACCGGGGTGCGCATTAGAGTTGAGAACCTCAAGGAAGCCAGACACCACCACTGATTCACCAAGACTCCGGAGACCCAAAACCTTAATGTTTTTTTCCTTTTGCTGCTTGTGGGATGGGGGTCAGGAGTTAAGGTTGGAAACCCTTAACGCCATATTTCCCTACTTATGTGGCATTAAGTTGAACCTTAACTGGTGCATTAATGAAGTTTTTTGCAAAGAATAAAAAATAAGGACAATCTTAGGTTTGCATGTTTAAAACAAAATATTATCTTATTTGGTACCATAGTTAGAAAGGTCATTTAGTTCTGGACAGCCTTGCTGCCCATACATTTGCTACCCCACTCACCCAACTTCTTAACCTCTCTTTAAACCTCTGCTGTGTACTATAGTCCTGGAAGTTAGATAAAGTTCTCCCCCTACATAAAGGGGGCAAGTCAAGTGAGCGGACTTTGACCAGATTAGGAAATTAATCAAGGATAAGATGATTGCAGTGGGCAAAATTGGGGGGTGGGGTGGAGGAGGCGTTGGTGAGACCCTTCTGAAGAAACTGTCACTCAAGCCTGACGTCCTGGCGAATTATAGACCTATCTCCAACTTCCCATTTTTAGGGAAAGTTGTTGAGAAAGTGGTGGCTCTGCAGCTTGAGGCACACCTTGCAGCCTGCCTGCGACATCTGTGAGCCGCCATTCCAGTCTGGTTTTAAGGCTAGGCATAGCATGGATACGGCTCTGGTTCAGGTGAAAAAATATCTCCTCAAGGCAAGAGATAGAGGGGAATGGTCAAGACTCGTCCTCCTCAATCTCTCATCAGCATTTGACACTGTGGACCACATTGTGTTTTTGGATTGCCTTAGAGTTTATTGTGGACTCACCAGAACTGTCATCCAATGGTTTGACTCCTGTCTTACTGACAGGAGGCAACGGGTGGTGATGGGGAATTTCTCCTCCTCCTCAAAGTCCCTGTCATGTGGAGTTCCTCAATGTTTGATCCTGTCGCTGATGTTGTTCGTGGTGTACATGCTGCCTCTTGGGTGAGCTCATTAGATGTTACAGTCTGGGTTTCCACTGCTATGCAGACAATACCCAGCTGTATATGTAATTGGCCCCTGCAACAAATGGCGCCTTTGAAGTGCTGAATAAATACCTGGCCGAGATTCAGGACTGGATGTCCTCCAACTGGCTGAGGCTGAACTCTGACAAAACGGAGGTGGTGGTGATTGAGCCCAGTTACTGTCATGATGAGAATGCCTCCGGGGCAGTGACAGGTTTGGTCCTGGGCTCTACCCTGTTGATGGCATCCTCCAAGGTGAAAAATCTGGGCATCGTCCTTGATAAGACTGACACTTGATGCCCAGGTGTTGTCTGTTGTCTGAAGTGTTTTTTTTTTTTTTCCGTGCATACTTTTGGCTTTTTCCCTTTTAGTCCCACTCCGGCACATCCCCGATGTGACGCATGCTTGTAGAGGCACGTATACGCACACCTTGTGGGATGCCCCCCCACCCTACCGGTCTCACCGTTGCCACCTGCACCTATCACCGGTCCTCCATCCAGTGACGGCGGGACTACGGTGGGTGACCCCCCCTCTCCCTGGGAGAGGAGCACCTTCGCTCAATCCTGCTCCCACCCTCTCCCCCCAATGCTGTCTCCCTGGCGACCCGAGGTTGTTCCCGAACCCAGGTCACTGGCGCAGCGCGAGGTAAGGTGTCCAGTGCCTCAGCCTTCAGCGTCACCGGGCCGGCTATCTGAAGTGTTTTTTTTTTTTACCACTTAAGGAATGTCGCCCAGATTAAACCCTTGATTCCTCCGGAAGACCTGCCTTCACTGGTGAACGCCTTTGTGACATCTAGACTGGACTGCTGTAATGCTCTGTACTTTAGGGTCAGTGGAGGGATCCTCCACAGACTGCAGCTGGTGCAGAATGCGCAGCCAGGTTGCTGATGGAATCTAAATTTAGCGCGCCAAAGAAACACAGAGACCAACTGGCTTCAACGACTGTTGTTTTTAAATTCTCCACCAACATGAGAGCCCCTAGCGCCTCGGCTGCTTGTCTTCAAGGGGGCTGATGGACCTGCCTAGGTTCTGTCATATAACCTCGGTCCTGCGAGATCTGCACTGGTTGCCTGTCGGTGGAGGATCATCTTCAAGGTGGGCTTGCTCACCTATAAGCCCTATGCGGCTTGGGCCCTGGCTACCTGTCTGCACTCCTTACACTTACCATCCCAGTACGTTCCCTCCACTCCTCCACCAAGGGCCTCCTAGCAGTTCTAAGGGCCAGGCTGAAAACCTCGGGAGATCGCTCCTTCGAGGTGGCTGGTCCGACCCTCTGGAACGCGCGTCCAAAATCTTTTTGAGGGAGGCCCCATTGGTGGAGGCATTTAAAAGGGGCCTGAAGACTTATCTTTTTAAAAAAGCGTTCTCAGAAAGTTTTTGCTGATTTTAAGATGACTGATTTATTTATTAATTTATTATGTATTTATATATTCTGTATGTTGTGTGTTTAACCCTGATTTTATTACCTGTAAGGTGCCAGAGCCTCCAGGATTAGGCCCTGTATAAATAAACTTTTACTTGTTTTTTTTACTTACAAGAGACCAGTCTGGTTCTCTAAGAAGATGAGGGAGGCAGTGAGGGCCAAAAGGAAAAAAGAAAAGGGTCTTCATTAGATACAAGAAGAAACAGGGGGATGAATAATGGAGCCAATACCAATTAAGGATGAGGGAGGCCAAGATGGCAGTCAGGGATGCAAAAGCAGACACAGAGCTGCGTATTGCGGAGGTTGTCAAGGAAGGGGAAAAACAGTTCTTCAGACACATCAGGGGAAGAAAGGAAGGCGAGAAGGGGAAATGTAAGGCTGAAAGAGGGGGGCCGGAAAATAGGGGAGGGTGAGCAGAAAGCCGCCATTCTTTACGACTACATCTACTTAATATTCACAGTGGAGGATAGTGGGCCTTTGCCAGAAAGCAGCATAAAGGCTCCTGTAAGGGTATCCCTAAAACAGGGCCAGTTGGTAATTACAGGAGAAAGAGTTAGAAAAGGGCGTGCAGCCCTAAAAACATATAGGGCTCCAGGGCCTGAAGGGATGTGCCCAAGGGTGCCCAGGGAATTGTCATAGGAACTGTCTGAACCCCTGGCAGGGCTCTTCAAAAGCTCACTACAGTCAGGGGTGGTTCCAAAAGACTGTAGGGTAGCGGATGTGGTTCTGCTTCACAAGGTACGGGAGAAGTAGCAACTGGGTAACAACAGGCTGCAGTCTTAACTCCATTGTAAGTAAACTGATGGAGATGCTAGTCAAAGTGGCCTTGCCACCCGTGTCAGTCTGTGGTTCCAAAGACTCAATCCTGGGTCACATTCTGTAACCCATTTTCCTTAATGACCACCCCGCATGTGTTGGTTCACACATTCATATGTATGCAGATGACACTATATGTCTCTAGTGCCTCCATCTGTGTCCTGGCAACATTGCTACAGTGTGACTTCCGTAACGTTCAACTCTCTTTCCAATCCCATCAACTTATGGTCAGTTCCAAAAAGACGGTGCCTATGACCTTTGGTACAAGCCAAAAGCTTGCAGTGCTGCCGTCCCCCCCCCCAGTCTTTTCTACCCTGGATGGCACCCTCTTGAAGTTGTTTCCCACTTAAATTACCCTGCTGTTTGGCTAGATGGAAGACTGGACTTCTCTACCAACATCAGTGCAGTTTACGATAAACTCTGCTCTAAGCTTAATGCCCTCTACAGGGTCGCTTACCACTCCTGGTTCACTGGGAAATTGTCACTAAAATGATTTCCCCGGTGTTTCTGCGGATGTGGTCTATGGTGCAGCACCCAACTCCTCTGAAGGCAGAATTTACACTCTTCCTTGCCTTCTGTCAGTTTGCCTCCAAAGCTGCCTCCTGTATCCATCATTGTTACCTCTATATTAACCTTTCTTTTCCTGCCACCTTGCATATTGCACATCTTTTCTCTAAATATTGCTCATCTTACCTCCCTCCCTACTTCTCCTCTTCTCTCTCCACTCAGCCTCCTACTTGCTCTGCTCTAGGGACATCTGCATCTTCTTTATTCCTGCTCCAAATCTGTAGCTGGGCAAATTGTTTTCTTCTTTTAGCTTCCCTAAATTTGAAACAACTTCGCCCCCCCCCCCCCGCTTCGTCTGTTCTCTTCCTAGCTGTCTCTCAAACATCAGCTCAAACTCCTATCTACAACTCTGGACCTAAACAACTCACTTTGAACTTCCGTCCCATCTGCCTCCTTGCCCCACTTTTGAAGTCTTTGAGAAGATTGTCTTCAACCAGATGACCGCCTACATCCAGCAGTACGACTTGCTGACCCGTGTCCTCGTGGATTCCACCCTATGCACAGTACTGAGACTGTCTTGGTGAGACTCACTGATCATGTGTATCGAGCCTTAAACCTGGAAAATAATGTTGCTGCAGTATTTGTGGACCTCAGCAAGGCCTTTGACCTTCTGGACCACAATTTGCTACTCCGCGTCCTTTCCTCACTTCATTTCTCCCCCGATGCCACTTATCTGGCAGGGTGCACAGGATCGCAATTGAAAATGTCCACTCTGACTTTCATCCCATCAAATGTGGGGTCCCACAGGGCTCTATCCTTGCTCTCCTATTGTTCTTGCCTTTCCTCTTGATTCCCATCACCCGCCCATCAGCTGAAATCTTTCTGTATGCCAGTGATGATATAATGTTCAGCTCGGGCAGGGACTGGGCAACCTTAAACAAAATTATACAACATGGCTTTGACCACCACCTGTCTTGGTTATTAGGTAATAAGATAGTCCTCAGCACCAAAAAAAACAACAAATCCATGTTTTTTTCAGAGACCCATAAGAAAATAGCCCACTCCCCCTTTGCTCAGCCACAACCTGGGAGGCACTCTGGTGGAGCTCGTTCTACAGTTTGAATATCTAAGCATCTTTCTTGACGGGCACACTATCCTTTGACACTCCTTTCAATCACCTGATAAAAACAGTACACCAGAGAATTGGGGCCCTACCCAGAGTTAAAAGTTCTTGACCCAGGATGCGAAGAGATTACTTGCATTCAGCCTGCTTTTCCCTATTATTTACTATGGGTTGCTAGTGTATGCTGCTGCTACTTCCACGGCCCTCGCCAAGGTGTGCACTGTTTAATATAGAAACATAGAATTTGTTGGCAGATAAGAACTGATTGGCCCACCTAGTCTCCCCATTTTTCTGTACCTACAGTATCACCGTAGGCCCTACTTGATTTCCGTCTCTTCCCTATTCCTTTCCACTAGCCTCCACCACTTCTGCTGGTAGTCTGTTCCCAGGAATCGACCACTAATTTTTTTTATTTTTATTTATTTATTGAATACAATTGGAATTAATACCTTTAGTAATACCTATTCACAAAATTGGTACCAGGCAGAATGTAAAACAATATAGACCAATTAGTTTGATATCCTGTATTGGGAAAGTCATGGAAAAACTCCTTTCTCATAAAATAAATATGCATATACTGAAAAATGGTCAACTAGATATATCACAATATGGATTCTCAGCAGGTAGATCTTGCCAAAGCAACTTTTTTGAACCTGTCAGTGCAGCTCTGGATTTGGCCTTCCCGTAGATGTAATAGTTTTGGATTATGAAAAAGCATTTGATTCAGTGTCTCACAAAATCCTACTTGAATGTTTGATAAGGTTGAAGCTACATAAATGTATTATACAGTGGATCATATCCTGGTTGACTGGTAGACAACAGCAAGTATGTATCAGGGAATACAAGTCTTCTTGGAGTGAGATCACCAGTGGGGTGCCTCAGGGTTCAGTGTTGGGCCCAGTTTTGTTCAACATTTTGATATCTAGCATGACTACTACGGATAGAGTATGGATAAACAAATATGCTGATGATGCAAAATTAGGCAGTATTGTTAACAATATTCATCAGTACAGAATTTACAGTCTAATCTAGACAACATATTTGTGTAGGCTAGTAAAAACAAGCTGACCCTAAATATATCAAAGTGCAAATTAATGCACTTCGGGGAAAAATAATACCATGTCAAACTATTATATAAATAATATACCATTAAGCAAGGTCACATCTGAAAAGATCTGGGTATCTTTATTAGTAACAATCTAAAATTTATAGAGCATAATAACGAAACACAGGGATTTATTTAACTCAAAAATTGATTAGCGTTTTGCTCATAAAAGTGCTAAAACATTGTGAAAATGCATAGCACTTGCCTCACTGTGTTTAATATACATAACACTTCTAGAAAAGCTATATAAATACTTTCTGTACAGTTAGCATTGTCCCAAGGAAAAAAACTGCTAATCAGTTATTTAAAACCATGAAACAGTTAAAAGATGTTATCAATTAATTACTTGTATTTTAAAAAATTTGAAAAGTAGGGAACCTGAAGTGCTCATCCCATTATATAGCTGTATAATTAGATCAAAATTTGATTACTGTTCTACTTTTTGTGCCCCAACATTAATCAAGGATAAGAGTTCCAAGGAAAAAGTACAGAGGAGATTTACCAAACATATAAAAAATCTAAATATGCTCCCCTATGAATGCAGATTAAAAAAGTTGCACTGGGGAACATAAGCAGGAGGCTGGTAAGGACAGAGGTCTGGGGTTATATTCTGTTTTAACTGAAATATTTGAATAGTTTTGTACATGAAATTAGTTCTGTGTGTTAAAAATTACTACTTTGAGTTAGAACTGTTACTTGGGCTGTGATATTGTAACTTTTGAGGCTTGGGAACACTTGTTTGGCAGTGATAATTAGAGTGAAATTTAAATGTGATGTTTGCCTGGTGTTAGCTGAAAAGCCACTGGGGGTTGGGATTGAAGGGCTGTGTATTTCTGTTTGGGACTGAAATTCGAAGCAACAGGAACTGGTGGGCCTGTGACGTCATACAGTACCTGATGTCTGCATACACACACCATTAGTGGGACTGGACACACACTGGTCTGTATGTGTTTGTGAGACTTGGGAACTTTATTGGTGGGGTTGAAATTGGGTTTGTAAATAACTGCAGTCAGTATAGAGAGAAACTGTATTCCAGGAGGAAGGGACTGAGAAAAGGGGATGTGCCATTATAAACAGAGGGGGACAAACAGGGTGGCCATATTCCACCATGGCAGGCATCTTTGGAAGGGTTGTAGGCTGCACAGACTGTGGGATGGCAATAATTTTCAATTGGGCCTGGAGAGAGGGAGGCTGACCACTCTGTAGACAGCTATCTTATATCAGAAGTGAGGTATATTGGTTAAGGAGTAAGCTGGGGGGGCTGTCCAAGGATAAGGGGTGTGGATATGGGCAGCAGAAGGGTGGGGCTGAGGGGAGGCTGGGGCAACGCTCTGAAATTACAGGACGTTATGTTACAGCAAGCAGGAGGGGGGGATATTAGGGACAGAGGACCCTTAGATAGGGATGTTGACGCTAAGGGGAAAGCGTACGGGGTGAACATTCCGAATACAAAGAGAGTGGAGGGGGAAGAGTCAGGAGGGGCTGTTGTGGGGAAGCCTAGTAGAGCAGACATTGAGAAGGGAGGGGCTGTTGTGGGGAAGCCTAAAACAGCAGACTGTGGGAAGGGAGCCCTAAGGAGAACAGAGCAAGAGGGGAAGAAGAGGGGCAGTTTAGAGGTGCAGTCAGGGGAAACTTGGGTTACTTGATGGAGGCTGACATAGAGTGTCACAATAAATTTGAGCTACTAAGCAACCTAGAGGGGGAGGAAGGGGTTGGTGGAAATGAGGAAACTGATACAGAGGCCGGGGGGAGGGAGTCAGAGACCCATAGGGCATCACAGACCGGCAATGGAAAGGATATAAGTAGTCCCAGAGGGAGAAGGGGAAACATAAATGTTAAGCAGATGGGGGAGATGCAACATATTGCAGACATGAGGAAGGAGAGCATGACTGGAGAGAAACTGGGAGACAAGGAGGTGGGAGGGGAGCCCCACTTCAGCAGTGGGGTCGGTACCAAGGATGGGGCCCTAGCTAAAGGGACCCACAGAGAGCCTCTGGAGGCAGGGGTACTATTACAAGGGGGGAGGATGGCAGTGTGGGGGAAGGGGAAACCATCAGAGGCCAGGATAAATGGTTCGGAAAAGAGGGTTAAAGGGACACCTATTCAGAGGGGTCTGAGTTAAGTGGGCAAAATAACGAGAGGCAGAAAGGGAGGGTGACAAGGGGTCTCTAATAAGGCAGGAAGACTCCCATGGAATTGAGATCACAAATAAAGGGGGATGGGGGCTGAGAGGGCATAGTGAGTAACCATAAGGATGATGGCGTGTGTGGGTTCTGTTATTGGGAGACTCATGATTGAAGGGGTATCCAGTGGGAGGGACAGGGGGTTGATGCCATAGCCAGGTGAAGGTAGTGAGTATCTCTGGGCTGACAGTGCACAGAGCAAAGTTCATGGTATATGAACTGGTTAGGGATTGTGGAGGGAAACCAGATTTCCTGGTGCATTTGGGAACTAACGGTCTAGAGGGAAATAGCGTTTTGGATATCCAAGCAAGGTTCCAAGAACTTGCCAGAGTCTGTCGGGATAATGGATGCAACATTTCCTTTTTGGAGATATTGCCAGTACCAAAGGCCTCAGTGGAGAAAAGAATGAAGATCACAGAGGTTAATGACTGACTCAGGAAGTGTGGTGAAGAGAGTGGGTTGGGGGTGTTAGGAAACTGGAAAGGAGTTTGGGAGGATAAGGGACTGTATGCCAAGGACAGGCTTCATCTTGCCCCATTAGGGAAGGAAGTCCTTAAACAGGGGATGGCTGACTACATTCAAGAAAGGTGGGGTTTAAACTTGTGAGGGGGGAAGGGATAAGGGAGGGGCTGCCCAGAAGCCCTCTCCTCCAGAAGAGGGGAGTAGCCTTCAAACCCAAGGGGAGGGGGAACAGACTGGGGGTGGAGGTTTCAGGAGGAGCAGAGGGAGGATGGAAGTATAAGGAACCTGGGTGGGGTTCGGCAAAGGGGATAAGGGGTGGGGGTTGGTGTTAGTAAATGCCAGGAGCTTGGTAAACAAGTTGCCAGAGTTCCAGGCCATGCTGTTCGAGGGGGGGTGGATGTGGCGGTGGTCACGGAGACGTGGGCCAACAAAAACCATGACTGGGACCTAAACGTGCAGGGGTACACTATGCTTAGGAAGGATAGAAAGGAGGGCAGAGGGGGTGGAGTGGCTATGTTCATTAGAGATGACACAGAAATTGCTAGGGTAGAAGAGGCAGAGGGAAACGTGGAGGCCTTATGGGTCACCTTACGATCCCCAGCAGGAGATAAGGTCAAGCTGGGTGTAGTATATAGGCCCCCCGGGATGAGTGATGTTCTAGAGGATGGTTTGCTGGACAACATCATTGCCCAGTGTGGACCAAAAGGGGAAGGAGTGGTGTTGATGGGGGACCTTAATATGCCAGGTACAAACTGGGGAATCATGTCCTCTAAGGTGGCCAAGGAGCAGAGGCTGCTGGACGGGTTCCAGGATGTGTTCTTAACACAGCATGTGATGGAGCCCACAAGGGAGGAGCATGTCCTGGACATGGTTCTGGCAGATGGGGATCCGGTAAGGGACCTGGTTGTAGAGGACCCCCTGACTGGGAGCGACCACAATACTGTCTGGTTTCAAATAAGCATGGGGGGGGGAGATCTAGGACACTGGCAGTGGACTTCAGGGGGCAGACTTTGTGGGCGTGGGAAATAGTCTCAGGATCATTTGAAGGGATTACATCAATGACAGGTGTGGAAAGGAGATGGGAGGTCATAAAGCGGGAACTTCATGAGGCAGTCAGGATCTCGCTAAGTTGAAACAAAGGGAGCAAGGTCACATAAACCATGCTGGTGGTCCAGTGAGGTACAGGTAGCGGTCAGAGAAAAGAAGCGGCCTACAAAAAATATAAAACAACAAGAGGGGATAGGGATAAGGAAATGTACCATCTTGCATCTAGAAAAGTCACCCGGATGGTGAGGGGAGCAAAGTCCAGTAAAGAGCAACGACTGGCACAGGGGATACATGGAAGGGAAAAGGGGTTCTTCCGGTACATTGGGGAGTGGAGAAAAACTAAGGGCCATCTCAGCAGATTGAGATCAGAAGGAGGGTGGGTGGAAGAGGCGAGGGACCAGGCAGAGGTATTTAGCAAGTACTTTGCCTCTGTGTTCACTAGGAAGGGGGATGGGATATCTACAAAGCAAGGCACGATGGGGATAGAAGCGGCAGTGAGTAGGATCAGGGGAGCAACAGAAATGGAGCAAGAGGGAGGGAGAGGAACCCCAGGGGTGTCACATCTGGATAAGGATAAAAAGGCCAGTAAGGTGGAGGGGACGGATGATGCTATCTCTGCCAAAAGGGTGTGGTTAGCCCTCAAGGCCCTAAAGAAAGACAAATCTCCTGGGCCGGATGACATTCATCCGAGAGTACTATGGGAATTGGCGGACATACTGGCTGCACCCCTGGCGGAGCTCTTCAACAGGTCACTTGAGACAGGGAGGGTACCATGGGATTGGCGAGAGGCACATGTGGTGCCAATCCATAAAGGGGGGTCGAGGGAAGTACCAGGTAACTATAGACCCATCAGTTTGACCTCGGTGGTGGGAAAATTAATGGAGGGTGTACTAAAGGAACGATTAGGGGTGTACTTGGAGGAGGTGGGAGGTCTGGATAGTCGGCAACATGGGTTTGTGCCAGGTAGATCATGTCAAACCAATCTTGTGGAGTTCTACGAATGGGTAACATCAGAACTGGACAGGGGAAAGCCTGTGGATGTATTATTCTTGGACTTCAGCAAGGCGTTTGACTCTGTCCCCCACAATGGTCTGGTGGAGAAACTGATGGGGTTAGGAGTAGGCCCTTTGATGGTCAGATGGATTGAAAATTGGCTAGCTGGGCGCACCCAGAAGTGAGTGGTCTGTGGGGCGCTCGAGACCCCTAGAGAGTTGGTAGTGGGGTACATGAGGGCTCGGTCCTGGGTCGATCCTGTTTAATGCATACATATCGGACATCAGGAGGGTATAGGGTGTGAAATGAGTCTCTTAGCTGATGACTCCAAGATGGGAGCAGTAGTTGAGGAGAAGAGGAGGTTGGCCTGCAAGAGGACCTGGACACCCTGGAAGCTGGGCTCACACATGGAAATTAAATTTCAATATCACCAAGTGCAGGTGTTGCATCTTGGTGGGAAACCTAAACACAGATACACCCTGGGAGGGGCTGGAGGCCTCAATAGGGAAAAAGACCTAGGGGTCATGGTGGATGCATGTATGAATAACTCTGAGCAGTGCAGGAGGCAGCTAGCAAGACAAACAGGATGTTGGGATGCATCGTTGGGGATCACCTCTAGAAGCAAGGAAGTGATTCTGCAGCTGTACAATGGACTGGTTAGACCACACCTTGAGTACTGTGTACAGTACTGGAGACCACTTGAAGAGGGACATACAGCTCTAGAGAGAGTACAGAGGAGGGCAACTAAGATGATCACGAGGCTAGGGATTTGGCGTATGAGGACAGACTTGAGAAGCTCTGCCTATTTTCATTGGAGGAGAGGAGGCAGGGGGACATGATTGAGGTCTTCAAGTACCTCAAGGGAATAAATAGGGTAAACATGGAGGATCTTTAGACTAAAGCAGGGAGGTATCACCAGAGGGCATGGTTTGAAGTTGGACGGTGGAAGGGTGAGGGGAAAAAGGAGGCGGTTTTCACTGAGGGTGGTGGACCTTGGAATGCACTGCCTGGCGAGCTGGTTCAGAGAGCCACAGTGGAGGGCTTCAAGAGGAGGTGGGACAGACACAGCAAGTGGATGTATCAGATGATGGCCTGGCCCAGGGGTGGGAATGGATGATAGGGTTTCTGGAACACAAGGGGGGGGGCCTCGGCACCCAACTAGGGATCTGAGGTTCGAGCAGACTCGATAGACCATAAGGCCTAATCTGCTGGCAAATAGTATGTTTATTAGCTAGAATATCGCTCAATTAGAGGAGGCCTGTGCTTAATCTATAGAGCCACAAGAGATGAGGCCTTGCTAGAAACACTATGCTTAGATTAGTGTCCCTCTATAAGTACTACTAGAACCCATAATATGAAACTAAAGACTTTTTTTTTTTTTTTAATTTAAAGTTTATTGAAAATTCAACAATTACAATAGACAGGGTCATGATATCGAACACATTTAGACATATGACAAAGCAGGTTACATGACCCCATCCCCTCCCCACAAAGCACCCCCACACACACGGTCCTGAGGCATGACAGTCCATACTACATAGTAATCTGAAAGAGAGTACTAATAATGTGTATAACATTATGTGAGGGCCAGATCCTTTCATATTTGGATTTGTTATTGTTAATATTTGAAATAGACTTCTCCACTCGAAGATTAAATAATAACTCGCTAAGCCACTCAGAATAAGAGACAACCTCAGTACTCTTCCAATATTTGAGCACCAATTTTTTTAACTGACATAGAGATCAAGGCAATATGGAACTTACGCTTATTAACTGAAATCTGTGAGTAATCCCCGAGAAGGCAAACCTCTGGAGTGAACAAATCCATCAGCCCAAGCAGTGGGTCAGCCTTATCCTTAATAGCCTTCCAGAGGGGAACTATCTTGGGACATTCCCAGAAAATATGAAGTAGGGAGCCTTCCACTTGAGCACACCTCTTGCAGGTACTAGATGTTACTCACCATTTGGCCAGCTTTTGCGGATAATGATGAAGGTTGTGGAGGATGTAAAACTGCATTAACCGTAGCCTATCATGTGTTACAAACCGATGGCAGTTATTCCATATAGCCGTCCAGTCTTTATCCCAGTGTGGGAAATGGTCGGTCCAAACGGCTCAGGAAAATGCCAGCCATACAAAATATTATAAAGTTTGGAGATGCTCTGGGGGGAATTAGCGAGTGGGCCCAATTCAGACTGGAAAGAGAATTTGTAAGATACAGGGGTACCATCTCCAAACTTTTTAATAAGGAGGTGTCTAAGCTGAAGTACCTTAAAGTAATCCCTTTCCTGAAGCCTAAATTTCACAACAATATCTTCGGCTGATAACCAAGTACCATCCTCCTTAAGAAGTGAAGACAAACTCCCTTCCCCCAATCTAGATAACCACCTGGGGATAACATTTTGTTATCTATTTTAAAAGCGGGAGAGTTCCAGATCGATTGCTCCACATCCAACCAATTTTTATATTTTAAGAATCCGCACAACTGCGAGTGAATCCTCATAGAAGTTTCTATTGTGGTATCTTTCAACTCCTTTGGTAGAGAGGTAATATTAAGGAATTATAATGCGGAAGGGGATATATTAGCAGAACGGATCATTTCCAGTTCTATTTTGAGCCATGCGGGAAGATAGGCAGAGGGATTAGGATCCATCCACCTGAGGTATTTAGCCGCATTGCAGGCCCAGTAATACATGCATAGGTATGGAAGCCGTAAACCACCTTTAGGCTTAGGCACCACGAGCTTATAAAAAGTTAATCTTGGTTTCTTTTTGGACCAGATGAATTCACCTATCAGACTCTGTGCTTTTTTAAACCAGCCACCCGGTAAGAAAATATTGAGTAGTTGCAGAGGGTATAAAAAACGCGGGAGAACATTCATCTTGACCAGGTTAACTCTTCCCCAGAAAGAGATAGGTAGGGCCGACCATCTGGCCAAATCGAGGGCCACCGTGGATAGTAATGTCTCCATGTTATACTTAATAGTAAGCTGCGGGTCTCTAGTTAATACAATGCCCAGATACCGCAAGGAGTCTCTGGACCAGGATAGGCCTAGGGCTGTAATGTCATTCTTAAAAACCTTATGATTTAAAGGAAACACGATCGACTTCCCCACATTTAGCTTATAATTCGATAGTTTACTGAATTGCTCGATAATGCCCAATATGGCAGGAATAGATGATTCTGGGTAAGAAAGCTGCAAAAGCAAATCATCTGCATAAGCAGCGACTTTGAGTTCGGTGCCAAGAATGGTAAGCCCCTGAACCTCCGGGCTTAAAATTAGCTTACGGATTAACAGTTCCAGGTAGAGATTGAAAAGTAGGGGAGAAAGGGGACAGCCCTGCCTAGTTCCGGAATGTAGGGTAAAGTAAAGGTCCAGGAGATTACACCATTCCCAGAAATTCTGGCAGTCGGATTCTGATAAAGAGCCTTAACCCACGATTGAAATTGTTGGGAAAAACCAGAGGAATTTAGCGTTTGAAGTAGAAAACTCCAATTAACTCTGTCAAAGGCCTTCTCGGCGTCCAGGGAGACCAGTGCAACTGGAAAGGAAGCATCCCTGGACACCGAGAAGACATGTGAGAGAGGACGAAGGTGGTCTGCGGATAATCTTCCTTTCATGAAACCCACCTGATGCGAACCAATTAAGTCGGGAAGAACCAAACTAAGCCTATTAGCCAATATTTTTGTTAAAATTTTTATATCTTGGTTCCAGTAATGATATGGGTCTATAACTCTCAACATTCTAAGTCT
Source organism: Neoceratodus forsteri (assembly GCA_016271365.2). Classification (NCBI taxonomy): domain Eukaryota; kingdom Metazoa; phylum Chordata; order Ceratodontiformes; family Ceratodontidae; genus Neoceratodus; species Neoceratodus forsteri. Next base: position 361,830,994 of record CM057449.1, on the reverse strand, counting down.
TACCCGACTTGGAGGAGCACGATAAGGGCCTCAAATAAAGTGGAGTCTACCTGCACCCGATAGGATATGATGAAAAGGAAAGAAGATGAGGTAATTTGTTCCTTAAAACATTTATAGAAGTTTGCTGAAAAACATCCATTCAGGTGATTTGTCTAAGAGCAAACCCTGTATCACCTCAAGATTTCCACCTCAGTGATAGAGGCTACAAGAGTGCCTACACTGAGACTCCGAAAAAACAGTAGCACAGGCTTCGCTTCTAAATAGGAGGAGAGGTAAGGGCAGAAGAGGTTGTACATTTCTCCATATAAATGTTCGTAATAACTGACAAACTCTGAGACAATCTCCTGGGGACAGGATCTCAGAGCTCCATCTGTTCTAGAACGAATAGGAGGGATAAACCGGGCGGACTCCAATTGTTTAATTCTCTGGGCCAACAGTTTACCCATGGTCTACATAAGAGGCCCTTGTGCATAAAATAGCGAATTCTGCTTTTTCATTAAGCATACTTATATAGGAGTCCCTCAACTTTGCAAGAAACTAAAGACTTTGATAAATAGGACCTCGAAGAGAAAACATTTTTGTACACAGAGAATAGTTCCACTCTGGAATTCCTTACCACAGAAGGTGGTAGGTAGTCCACATATAGAACTTTAAAAAAAAAAATTTAGACATCTACATGGGGGAATCTAAATACCATTTCCACCCAAGTTAGGGGTGGCGAAATCATAATGGGCTTGTCCCTCGATTTTGTATTCACCTATGAACCTATGAGTCAGAGACTCCTTTACAAAGGCTCCACGTAATAGAAACAATACAGAGCATACAGTGTACAGACATCGCATTATAAATAGCAGTGTGGGAAATATCACACCTTACAAAAGATACATGGGAAATAACAGGTGGATGTGTTACAGGATAATTTCAACAATCAAAGACAATGCAGTACAGTGGCAAAATACAATAAATACAGTAACAACAGCAGCACTCTAGAAGCAGGACCAAATGGGTCCATTGTCATGTCAGTTATAGGTCGTGGGTAGATCAGGTACAGTCACAGGTGGAGTCACGCAAGATATTGCTGCGGAGAAGGGATTTGAATAGTCCTAGGGTAGGAGCCAGGAGAACTGGTATGGGCAGTGAGTTCAGCCAGTTGGGGGCACGATATCCGAAAGTTCTTTGCCCCAAGGAGGTTTTACAGCAGGGAACCTGGTAGGGTGATTTCTCAGCATGACGTGTGCATCTGGTGCTGTTGGGGGGCAGCTTCACAGGAGCTGGGGCGTGATGCCAGTCATGATTTTCTTGGCAAGGAGACAGGTCTGTGTACTGTGGACGATCATCAGTCAAAGCCAGTTTGTGCTGCGGTATGTAGCATACAGGTGTGTGTAAGCCAGTCACATCCTGTGGCCAGTCTACTGGCTTTATTCAGGGAAACCCTAATTTTTTTGAGGGAGGTATTGTCGGCAGCGCCATAGAAGATAATCCCATAATCAGTGAGTGACAAGATGGAGGAGGAGATGGCTAGCTGTAGGGCTTCAGGGGGGAGATGGTGCTTGTAGCAGACCAATGTGCACATTTACAGCCATATTAAGTCGGTGGATATGTTCATAGGGGTTACTCTAGACTCAGGGCCAACCTAAAGGTAGAAACTTGTTCCAGGGTCTCATTATGGGAATTATGGATGAGCAGGGGGAGGTTACTGAACTTGTTTTGGGCATTGGCAAACAGCATGGATTTTGTTTTTTTATAGTTTAGAACAAGCCTATGGTCAGTAAACCAGGATTCGGCCTCATTAAACGACCCTTGGAGGGCTACTTGGAGGGCGGTAGGGTTGGTGTGAGTGCTGAACAAAACCGCATCGTCTGTGTATTGAAGGAGACTCCCAGAATAGGCCTTGGGCAGAGAGTTAAGGAATAGAGTGAAAAGTAGGGGGCCAAGGATTGACCCTTAGGGGACCTCAGATGTAACTCTGAGGGGGGATGATAAGGCATGCCCTAATCTGACTCTCTGGGTTCTCTCAGGTAGGTAGTCTGAGAACCAAGTGGTGGTATCCTGTGAGAAATCTATTTTGGTTAGTGAGGTTTGAAGAAGTGAGTGGTGGACGGTGTCAGTTGCTTTGGAAAGATCTATATAGACAGCACCAGCAATCTGGCCTGCATCCAGGGTCGCATGGACAGTGTTGGTATATTCCAAAAGTGCGGTTGTGGTGCTATGGTTTTTACGGAATCCATGTTGTTCAGGGCAGAGAAGATTGTGTTGAGCAAGGTAGTCTGTGACTTGGATGGCGACTATCTTTTCAAGAACCTTGGAGGGGGGGGGTAGAATTGAGATTGGTTGATAATTACTAGGCAGGGTTCGGTCACTACTCTTCAGGAGCGGAGTGATAAGGCCAGTTTTCCACATGGAAGGGAACTGACCTAGGGAAAGGGAGCGGTTTAGCAGGGCAGTGAGGGGTTAGAGTACGTCAGGGAGAGTGAGCCTTAGTGTTTTAAGATCGCGATTGTCACTGCTGAACCAGGATTTGCTGAGTGCCTTTAGCAGGAGGGGGGCAACATCATGCTGGGAGATGACCTTGAAGCGGAAAGGGGTACTTGGGTGGGTGTCTGTTATGGTGGGTGTGGGTGCAAAAAACTTGGCAGGGAGCATGCCGCTGAGGTCTGAGAATGAGGAGTTCAGTGCATTTGCTATTGTGTCAAGGTCCATGAAGATACCACCATTTACCAGTATCTGGGAGGGGGGACATTAGAGATTTTGCTACTAAGATCTTTGAGGGAGTCCCAGAAATTGCACCCCTTCCCCCAGGAGGCAGTGAGGGCTGCTCTGTAGTATTCTGCTTTTGCCTGATGGACCTGCCAGGTTCAGCGATTCCTGGCCTCACGGTAACGATGCCCATCAGCGGGCCTCCCAGTCTCCAAGGCTATGTGCCAGAGATTGTCTCGGTGGCCCATGAAGTCCAGAAGGGACTGGGACATCCACAGGGTGTCAGCTCCTTTAATGACTCATTTGCAGAAGGGTGCAAAAAGGTAACGGGCGGAATTGAAGGAACTGACAAAGTACTCCAGGGCAGAGTCAGTATTGGGCGAGGCAGCAGTGGGAGACCAGTCCCAGTTGATGAGGTGGTATTTCAAGGACTGTAGCTTGCCTGGCCTGAGTCTTTGCTGAAAGCTAACTTTAGGAGGTGCTTTTGTAGCCAAGTAAGACCAGCGCCCGAGTACTGGGGAGTGGTCACTCAGTGCGTCGGGTAGCACGGAGATCTGGGTGAATTTGTGAGGACGATTAGTAAGAATTAGGTCGATGAGGGTCAAGGTACCTGTTCTCGGGTTGTGTCGGGTGGTAGTAGGTACAATTTGAGATAGACTGAGGACGGCTGCAGCATCCCTATACGGAGCGACAGTGTCTGCTAACAAATTGATATTAAAATCACCCAGGGCAATAATTTCTGCCTTATCTGGGTGTTGCTGGAGGTGGGAGAACTGACTGGAATGCACTTTTTTGATTCCTGGGCAGGGTGTAAATAGAGGAGATAAAGAGAGGTGCCCTGGAAGGAGCAACATTAACTTGGAGGGAGAGGACTTGGGCACCGTGGTCAAGAGCTGGGGAAGGTAGAGTGAGACCTTGGAGAGTGTCACGGAGGTAAATTGTACAACCTCCCACTTTTTTTGCTAGTCTGTCAGCCCGAAATATTGTGTACCCTGGCAGAGCTACTGAGGAGTCAGGAGTGTAGCCACTTAGCCAGGTTTCTACAACCGAGATAATATCTGGCCGCTGTTGAGCAACCCATCCTTGTAGATTATCAAATTTCTTTAGCAAACTGCAGATGTTGATGGAGGCTATACAGAGTTCCCCGGGTACAGTCTGGTTAGTTGGCAGCAAGGGGGTAGAACCAGGGTTAGGGTGGATGTTTCCAGAGATCAGGAGGAGTAGCATTAATTCCCCTAGGGAGGCGAGCCTCAGATTTGTTAATACCCTGGAGCATGTTCGGGTAGTACAAGCGGGGAGCAGCACACAGACAGGGGTGGGCATATTCCTTAGGAAGGGAGAGGCAAAACAAGGCAGTGACCAGCAGGAGTTAAGGCCTAGAATAGAGTGGCCGGAGATGGGTGGGAGGATCCCGGGAGTCTTGTGGGTTGAGGTAGAGGAGGGTGTGTGTGTCCGGGGCAGGAGTGTCAGGTCGCCTGCAACAGACTCTGGGGTGCAAAGGCAGAGCCCTGGTAAGCTGTAGCTTTGGGAAATATCTACCATGGTAATGGTGTATAGTAAGAGAAGGGCTAGGGGGCAATAGATAATGTTGGTGATGGAGAGAGAGTGCTCATGCTAAAGCTTAGTAGTGCAGAATTTCAGGGAGGGGTGAACGAGGATAGATGAGATAAAGCAAATGATAATTCTGTACTGATACAGTGGAAGGGTCACAGACTTTGGTGCCAAAGGTACAGGGTTCAAGTCTGACAAGGGGAACCTTGGCTATGTAGATAGCAATTTGGAATTTTAGTAGACTATGGAGTCAGAGGCTTTAAGAGCTTTAAAAACAGAGGATAAATTTGCCTGAGTTGTTGGCTTAGTGGCAGAGCTGCTGTTTCTGGTGTCAGGGATACAGGGTTTGAGTGCTGCGATGGGAGAAAAGTATTTTTTCCCTAGTATGGAGAAAAATAGGCTTAAAAGCTTTAAAACAGAGGGAGAAAATAGCCTGACTCGTGGGCTCAGTGGTAGGGCTGCTGACTTTGGAACCAAAGGTACATGGTTTGAGACCTGCAACAGTAGCAAACTATGGGAAAAAGGGGGTATAGTGGTGGGGAGGAGTAGAGATTAGGAAAGAAACTAGAGCAGTGAGAGGAAGGAAGACAACAGTGACTAGGAGGGTGCTGCAGTGACCCCTAGTGGTCAGAATCTATAAGCTGCAAATGGGAAAGTGGAGAGATGATGTGACGTGACCTACATGCAGCAATAAAGGTAGAGCCGAGCTTGGGTGGGACAGTTGGCGCACAGCGCCGATGGGGTAACACCTCTCCATAAGTATGCTGGAAGGACGGAGGCTTTACCTCATAAGGCTCTCTGTAGTCCCCTGATGCAAACACCTCAGCTGGGCAGTGCTCATTCTGTGAAGTACTTCCTCACTTCTCTTGACTCTAACCACCCCTCCCCACACATACACACAACTTCATAGCATGTCCCTTTGTTGTTGTGCACCTTTTTTACAACACTATCTGTCACTTCCTGACCTGCCTGCCTTATATGACGCACCACTAACAACTGTATAAATCCTCTACCCGTCTCTCCCTGGAGGATCGCCTCTCCCATAGGTTGGCAGTGTTTCCTACACGTGGTTGCGCTGGGTAAAGTTCCCGCCTGTACTTCCCCACTCCACAACAAGCTGATACTCACTCTATGTCCAAATTCACTTTCCAACTCCCCCTGAGAAACACAGCTGCAGGACAAAAAACTCTGTCCTTCGGGGCATTTGGACCTTAGAAATTCCTGTGTCACCTCAGGAATGAGTATCCCTTCTTTCAGCGCTAGTTTCTGTGAGTTTATGTTGGACAAAATGCACTGTAACTGTACATAATTGTTATTTCTTCTACTTATACCATGCATTACCTGCTTGGTATCTGTATTACTTTTCCTGTTCCTGTGCTGTACCTTTAGTGTTTTCCTTAACTGGTCCCTTGTGAAAAAACGACTATTTTAGCTCATCTTGCTATCCAGTATAAGTAAAAATGAAATGAAACTCCATCTCACTCCCTCCTGTTCTTAATCTGGCCTTAGTTTGTCTGTTTTTCACCACTCATTCTGCTACTGTCATCCCCCCCCCACCCTGTGCTTGCCAGTACAATTTTTCTGTATATTTTTGCAACTATCATTCTCTGTATGTGTATCTATGTAGATGTGCATGTATGTGTGCCTTTCCCATTTACCAATTTTCAATAAATAAAGTATAGAATAATACATGTGGGGACTTGTGCATTATGAGAATGTAATACACACCTGAGGTGTGTGATGCTACGTAAGCCCCAAGAACGGAGCTTGAGGGTTTTATTTATTTATTTAGTTTTTGTCAACCGGGTAGGTGCACTAGCCATAAAATGACTATTTTCAGGCACGACCCGGGAGAGTACAACAAAAGGAGAACAGTTGAACAACAGCAACATGGGTACAATAATACAAATAGAGGAACAGTACAGCAGTGCTACAAAAATACAATGGGTAGAAACAACAACAAATAATGGCAAGCATTATACAGATAATAGCAGTAAGATATATAATAAGTGCAGAAACCATGGACCCGAATCAGGAGTGAAAGGGTTAATAAGATAGTAAGGTTATATAGAGAAAATGTGAGGAATGTTCAAACATAACAAGAAAGACTGACAGAAGGAAGGTCAGGGTGAGTAATTGGCTAAACAACAGTGGATGGTCAGCAACAAGGTTCAAGAAGGAAGAGCTAGTAGTCAAGAAGTTATTTACAAAGGGAAGGAAAAATATGGGAAGGGGAAGAGGAGACAGTCTTGGAGCTGGATTAGAGCAGGGGTGACATTACTGGTAAGTCTCAGGAGCTTCAGGTTGAGTCAAAGCATGTACAAGCATCAGCTAAGGATAGATAACAATGATATTCACTTTTAAATCCAAAGTGAGACTGAGACAGCTGGAAGTTGAGTGGAAGAGCATTCCATAGCCTGGGAGCAGAGAATTGGAAGGTCCCTGTGCCTTTAGTTGTCCGACATCTCGGAACATAGAGCAAGGATTTGTCAGCTTGTCGCAGGCCATGGGAGGATGGTTGAGGAACCAGCAACGCCGCCAGCTGGGATGTTTTTCCCCGGATGATCGAGTCCATTAGTGATCCAAGGTAGTATTGTCTACTGGCAGAGGGTGAGAGCCAATTCAGATCCTTATAAAGAAGGCAGTGATGTCTGAATCGAGGTGACGAAGAGGCAAATCGGCATATATTGTTATAAGTTACGTACCATTTTAGTAGGGAGGTTTTATGGGCAGAGGTAAGAATAGACGCACCATAAGTAAGGGTTGGGAGCAGAATACCTCGGGCAATTGCTAATTTGGCCGAGGGTGTAAGCATGTAGCTCGTTTTGTAAGCTACTCCTAGTTTCGAGTTTACAGCTTTGCACAAGGACTGAATGTGAAGATTAAAATCCAGGGACTAGTCCAGGAGGATCCCAAGGTACTTGAAGGAGTAACATTTTCAAGTGGAAATCCTCCTGGGTGAAGAACCTCCAGCAAACTAGAACAGGTCTTAATCTTGATTGCAGAACCTAGGAGCATGGCTTTCATTTTCTTTTCATTTAGTACAAGCTTACGGTCTAGTAGTCAGTATAAGACCTTATTGAAGTCTGAAGTAAGTGATGTGTTTATGTAGGCAATACTAGAAGAACTAGTGTAGATGATCAGGTCATCAGCGTAGAGAATAGCTGAGCAGGATTCCAGGACCTCAGCTGCATTGTTGATAAAATTGAGAACAGAAGGGCCCAAGGATAGAGCCCTGGGAGACCCAAGGTTGAATAGTGAGACGTGTTGGACAGGGAGGAGTTAAATTTGACAGCTTGCGACCTGTTTGACAGGTAGCTACAGAACCAGTCCACAACAGGGGTAGAAAATGGAATTTATGGAGAGTGGAAAGCAGGGGATGGTCAACAATTTCAAAAAGCCTTAGTGAGGTCAATGAAGATGGCACCTGTGAGTTTTCCAGAGTCCATGTTGGACAGAATATCAGTAGTTAGTTGAAGAAGAGCGTGGTGGTGCTATGACCTTTTCTGAAACCATGCTGAGTGTCTGAGAGGAGATTGTAGCATGTAAGGTAGTCAATGGTCTGTGATGCAACTATTTCTCTAGGATCTTGTTAAGGACAGAAGAATTGCTATAGGTCTGTAATTGGCCATGTCCTTTGGGTCACCTTTTTAAAGACAGGCGTTACTCTTGCAGATTTCCATAGGTCTGGCACAGTGCTATAGATAAGGGATAAAGTGTAGATTCTGGCAATGGGAGAGGCAATGAGTGGAGCAGCCAGCTTAAGAAGACGAGGTTCCAGTGAGTCAGAACCAGAGCTGGTATTGGCAGATATGGATCTCAGTAATTTCAGAACTTCCGCTCTTGATATAGCCTTGAAATAGAATGGTGGCGCTGGAGGAGCATCATACAATAGGGCAGTATGGTTGTCTGATGGTAGTGTGGTAGGTAGATTAGAGTGCGATCCACTAGGTTGTAAAGCCAAGGTATAGTATGAAAGATCAGAGAAAAGATTGTTAAAACTGTTTGAGATGGTCCTAGGATCATTACAATGTGTCCCATTATGATCATTTCATCAGGGTAATCCGACACGAGTGCACGAGAAATGTTTTCGTTGGCCCAAAATTTCCTCGGGTGCATGAGCTGAGCTTTGTAGAAGGTCCTTGCAATATTTGCTTTAGCAACTCTAACTTGTCTCTACATCTGTTCCTTAGTTCACGATAGACAATAAGATCTGACTGTAGGCCAGTTTGTTTGTAGCGAATCCAAAGCTTGTCCCTCTGGTGCAGATTAGCAAGGAGGTCTTTATACAGCCACCGTCTGTTTTCCTCTGACCCTCCTAGTAGTCTTGGGGGCATGTTTATATTGAATGGTAAGAAATTCATTTATGAATATCTGTAGAGCAACCTCCACATCCTTTGTTTGATAGATACCTGCCCAGTCGATATTGGAGACATCATAGAGAAATGCATCCTGGTCAATATGAGCTAGATTTGTAAACGTGATTAGTCTTGATGGAGGAGATGGAGGCGCAACCATAGATAGGATACAAAAAGTGGGTGAGTGGTCTGTTAGTGCATCTGCAAGGATTCCTGCTTTTGACACATGTTCCATATGATTAACCATCACCCAGTCTAGGAGTGTACCCGTTTGATGGGATGACATGGCTCTAGTTGCTTCAGAGATCAACTGGTGAAAATGATAACTAAGCGTGAGTGATTGCAAGGATATTTGAGCTGACCCTAACCAATTGAGGTTAAGATCACCTAGGATGACAGCCTCATTAGGATTTACAGTCTGGGAGGTGATGTCAAGGAGTTCTTGAAGACCTACTGTTCCCCCAACAGGGGGATTATAGGCACAGATAATATGAAGCTTCTTTTCTCCCAATACAATAGTTGCCTGTATGAATACGCACACTGCGGGAGAGGCAGATGCCGGGACAATAGAGATGTTGAGGTGTTTTTTGAAGAATAGGGCAACTCCACCTCGACGCTTGGCTGAGGATCTATCCCGCCGGAACAGGGAGTAGTTTGGCAAGGAGCATACTTCATCAGGTATTCCGGGTGTTAGCCAAGTTTCTGTGAGACAGAGTACATCAGGATTGTAGAGTTTTACCCAGGCCTCGAGTTCCGCATGGTGACAGGTAAGACTTCTGATATTGATATGGGCAATTAATAATCCTTTCTTGGACATGCCAGATAACTCATTTGGGGAAAAGAAACAGGTAGATGGACCTGGATTTAGTTTGACGTCCCCAGATAGCAGAATAATGATCATGGCTAGGAACCAAAGCCTTGCAGAGTGGCAGGTTAGGGTGAAAGCACATCTCCATGGCAGCTTCCTCCTGGCATGTAGAGGGCAATAGATGCTGCCTCTAACAAGGAGGATAGGGTTAGGTTGCAGATCAGGCTTTGTCTCTGCAATCAAGTTAGAGAAAATATAGTTGCGGTAAGCCTCTGCGGAGTCTTTTGCCATTTGGTTACATGGGAGAGCCCATGTGGCAGTGTCCAGGCTGAGTAAAAGGACAAATGACAAGAGTGCCCACAGCACACTATACTTCGCCATAGTGTTACTATTTGACTTGGTAGGAAGGCTAGTGGTATACTGAGACAGAGGATTAGCTCTTAGGGATAAAGATTTTATTCAAACATCACACACCAAGGGTGTATATTAAATTCGAGTAAGCACTACACCCCATGATTTATTTTATATGATTACTGTCCACTTGTTTCCTCACACCCCTTCCCCCCTGCAGTGGGAGGGGTTGATTCTGTGGCCAGGCTGGGAGGCAGAAGCATGGCGGGGTTACATTGATGGGTGGTAGCAGTAGTGAAGGGGGTTCTCCCACTGATGCTCTAATGCTGCCCCCAATAAAAAATTGGGTTGCAACTTTTTTTTTTTTTTTTTACACACACGTTTCTTTGATGTATTTTTGTGAGGCCAACAAGTTTCCGACACTAATAATGGGTTGAACTGCCACTTTAAAATCAGAGGATGCGATTGTACAAAGTAAGCACTTTTATATTTTTTGAAGTGCCTTAACAGTAATTGCAAGTTGTACAGCATGACTTGTGTTTACAATGGCGCACCTTCTGAGAAAATGAAAGACACAGTTGCTGTATCGCGCAGTCACAGCATTGATTGTGGGCACGAATGCCATAATAACTGGAAAGTTATTATGGCAAACAATAACTGCCCATCTCCATACAATAAAATTGATGGCCAGTGTAGCTCACCCTTCCCCGATGTCTAGGGATATGCTGACAGTCACTTTCTGTGGGGAGGGGGGACCACAGCAGAAACTGTACAAGATAGCTTATGCTTACCAGTTCTTCTGAAGCCAGGGTGCCCGTCTCTCACTGGGGGGGGAGGGGGCAAGTGAGGCAATATTTTATTTCAAATAAAATGGTGGGATCCCATTTAATACAATATAACTGTGCAACTTCATGGAGCTGATGAGTTAATAAACAGTTCAGATGGGGAACATGTCACACACAGACCAGGATGGTCACATTAGTTCAAGAGTACAGAAATATCCATATAAAATTAATGTACTTTTGATGCGCTCTCCAAACACTTCACTCAGTGTCCATGATGAGGGGCGTAATCCAGACAACCCCCTAGAAATTAAGGCAGCACACTTAACCATAGGCAGCATTAACAACGATCCCACAGGGCTGTATCTTCTTCTAGCCCACTGTAAGACTTAATTCTCCTCCCTACTTGAAACTCACTAGCTTCTCTGCTCAGGGCAGCAGTCCTCTCCTCACTAAAGTTCCATGTCCCACGGATCATCCCTTCTGGGCGACTGTCGCCAAGGACTATGGGTAACACATCCCTACAGAGGTCCCAGCTCAGGTACTCCCTCTCGGATGTTAAGTCCATATCAGTCTCTCTCTCTTTCTCTCCCTTGGCTTTGCCTCTGGCCTTAGTATCAAACTCCCTCCTCCCTCGGTGGCCACTCGCTCATCCAAGGTTAAGTACTGTTCTCTATCTCCCACCAGGGGACTGCTTAGAATGGCTGCTGCCACATCAAGAACCAGGCCTTTTTCTGTCTTCCCTCTCCCACTAATCTAATTCAACACCTCGAGTGGGCAGTTGGCCCCACTCATCCCAGCACCAACCTCACACCTTCCTGCCGGCGTGCTCACGTGCCCACCAGCAAGGCCCGCCCCCAAGATATTCCCCTACTCACAGCAGTCTCCCCGGGTCGCAAAATGGGCCTGGGTTGAAATAACCCAAAATAAATCTCTATGTTGTACATCCTAGTACACTAACCGACGCCCCAACCCTGGGGAGAGGATGTTACACCAGTTATTAGTAATTAAATTAATAATTAATGATTTTTGTGTATGGTCAGTGACATACAGTATATGACGGTACTTGGCATGGGAGATAGGGTGAAGAGTGGTTTGGTTTGGTTTAAAATCAAACCATAGGGAGGGAGTGGAAGAGACAGACACAGCTTTTCCCAGAACACAGCACTAGCAATTAAAAAGGATTTTCCATACTGGTAGTGTCTGTTGAACATTCATAATCATGGCCAGGAATACTGGCTGTAAAGTATTTTCAACTGCTGTAGGGTTTAACGTTTGAAGGCAGAAAGATGGTCAAGTTTCTTTTTGCTGTGTAAATGTTGATATATCAGCCCCTACCTCCCAAGCACTCGACGGGTGCTGTTACCCTTAGAACTAATACACCATCCTTGATTGCAAACCTCTTGATATTCTAACCTGAACTACTCTTGAGATCAAATGGCAAGTCCCTGCTTTTCATGTCTAAGGTTGCTACCCAGATGCGTGACTAAGCATTATCCACCTTTGCCCCTAGAAACTGAAACTCCCTTCCCTGTCTGTTGTGCCCGCTTTCGTATCTCTTTAGAAGGGTGCTTTGGAGTCACTTACAGACTCCTTCAGTTTGTAGTTGCACTTGACCCGATTGCTGGACACTGATCTACTTGTACATTTTACCTGAATCCTACCTTGTGTGTTTTATCTCATCTTACTTGCCATTTTTGGTTTGGTTAACTTGTAATGTTATTGCTTTTTTGTCATCTGCCTGTACACTGGTATTGTACCTTACTGTAATTCTTTATATTTGTTTTCATATTCTGAATCTGTTTTTCACTGTAATCTCCCAGGTAGTTCCTGAAAATAGGCATGTTTTTGTCTAGTGTTCTTTCTCAGTCAACAAAAACTAAATAATAAAAATATATACGTATTCTTTGCAAAAAACAGTGTTAAACCAGTTAGGGTTCAACTTAACATCACAAAAGTAGGGAAATGTGGTGTTAGGGTTGCCAACCCTAACTCCCCATTCCCCAGGAAGCAAAAGAAAAAAAAATAGGGTTTTGGGTCCCCGAAGTCTTGGCGAATCAAAGGTGGATTCTTCTTGGGGTTGTCAACCCTAATGCTCACCCTTCCCTCCCAGCCCATAGCCTCTTGTGTGAAGTACAAGGTACAGTTCCAAGCCATTGCCTCAGTGATATTCTTCAAAGGTAGAGAATTATGTCTCACTACATGCTGCCAACAGAATCTGTAGTAGATTTTCTTCAGTCAGGGCCTGAGTCCTGCATGAAGAAAAGAGATCACTTCTGACCTTGTTTGCTCAGGGGAGGGAGTGGTCATTAAGGTTGACAACCAAAGGAAGACCGCACTACTGATATCACCAAGACTCCAAGAGCCCCAAACCACATTTTTTTCTTTTGCTGCTTTGGGGGGGGTGGAGTTGGGGTTAGGAACCCTAATACCGCATTTCCCTACTTTTGTGGCATTATGTCGAACCCTAACTGGTCCATTAATGCAGTTTTTTGCAAGAATTTTGTTTTTGTTTTGAGATAGTGAAATTGTATCTTCATTCACGCAGGTCCCTTTGGGGCTTGCATGAACATATGCAGGTGCATAAAGCCCTTTGGGTCCTGCGCCAAGGGAAGAGTCCACCAGCCTATGCACTTTCATGCAGCAGCTGATATCAAGAATTCATGCGGGTGCCTGGTGGACAGCAGAAGAGCAGGGCCCTCTGTGCCTTATGCATCCACGTGGCTGCAGACACAAATGCATAGGGCAAAGAATCCATCTCTTAGCTGAATCACAGGGCTCTCTGGCACCCATGGGTTCAGAGTGCAGGGCTGTATGCCAGAAGAAGAGTTCTCTTAACTATATGGTACTTGAACTTGTGTGGGCAACTCTGCACCTACTCTTTCCAGGCTGCAGCGTGATGTGGCATGACAGTGCCTTCCCCCTAGTCTTGGCCCATCCAGCTGGCTCACTGAGCTCACTCCCAAACTCAGCTCATCAGCACAGGATCACAAAGTACTACGTACTGGGGTAAAGGCTGGTGCTAGACACAATTTTTCTTAATACAGTAAATTTTTTTTTTTATTTTGACCCCAAATTTTCAAGATAGTTATTTTATGACTCCTCTTATGAACAGGACATGTGGTTGTAAGTGATTTTGCACCACATGTCCTAAAACACGTCTTGTCCAGGATTTGAAAAACACCTGTCCTGTTTATGAAGTGGTATGAAAAAATGGCCGTAGTGAAAGTTTGGAGTCAAAATATTAAAAATTAACAAAGTTATGAGTGACTGTTGAAATGTTTCAAGGTTCACTCATAACTTGGTCATTTTATCATATTTTTACAACACATTTTCAATATAATTTTCTGATGACCCCACCTCATAAACCTGGTAGGTGAAAATGTTAAAATACTACCTGAAATGTGATTTTGCACAGTGACTGCAATATCCCCTTTCTAAATGAATCTGAAAAATTGTATCTGCCTTGTTCGTGAGGTGGTGTCCCAAACAGGCCATGTTAAAAATTTAGTGGAAAAATGTTAAAACTTTTGAGTGAATGTTGAAATATTTCGAAGTTCACTCATAACTTTGTCATTTTAATATATTTTTACAGCACATGTTCAACATAGTTTTCTTATGATCCACCTCATGAACCTGTCCAAAACGTGATTTCACGCAGAAACTGCGAAATCACCTTTTGGCCTGGATTTGAAAATTCCAGTGCCCTTGTTCATGAGGTAGGGTCCCAGAAAGGCCATGTTAAAAAAATTGGTGACAGAATATTAAAAATGACAAAGTAATAGTTCAAACCCCATTGAAATACATTAAACTGGACTTATTTTTTTATACTGCAGTCGTCTGTTCCAGCAGCAAGACACGTATTAGATCTGAGAGTGGATCTGTGATGTGGGACATGTTCAGGTGAGTGAAGGTGTGTGTGTGCTGAGTGGGGGATTAGGGGTGTCAGATCAATGAGGGACCATTTTCTTTTTTAGAGGTGAATTTAAAAAAAGACATTGAGGGACTGTTTTCTTTTTTTCAGGTTGAAAACAGTATGGGATCTGGTACTGGGAACTGGGCACCCCCGTCTCAGCTTAACTGTATGGTGGCACAGGAGGTGGGCAACCTGGTGTCGCCACCTGTTTATTGGGTGGGGCGACATGGGCGGAGGGGCTGGCAAGCAGTACTGGGGGTGGGCACTCTGCTACGCTTTCCTGTAACTCTGCATCAGGGAAACACGAGGGAGAGCTGACTGAGCTGGGAGGGAGAGGGGGAGGGAATGTATAAGTAAAAATAAAATAAATAAATAGAGCAAGACAGAAAGAAAAGGAGATTGAGACCAAGCACTGGCTCACTGCTGCCACACTAGCCAGCAGCAGTCTCCATCAGCAACTACAGATGTTAAGAAACTCCCGCTGTTCTCATACAGAGGACATGGGTGAACAGCTCCTCTCACTAAGCTGGGAACCCTGGATTTCAGGGTGCCCAGAAAAGGGTATTTATGGTGTTAAAAAAAATAACAGACAAATACCAAAAAATAGTTAATTGGGTCCCGTTTAGCTAGGTTTAGGTGTTTGTTTTTTTTAAAAATACATAATTTTTATGTATTTTCCATGTTTTTTCAACACAAAAACAAGATGGCGGCCATCACGACACATACACACAAAAAGAGTTTTTGTTGTGAGAAGCAAGAAACATAGAAGTTGACAGCAGATAAGTGCCTCAAGGCCCACCCAGTCTGTCCTGTTACCCTACCTATAGCGACACAACAGGCCCAGTAATAAGAAAGCAAAAAGCTGTTGCAACACAGAATATATAGTGTCATATCAGATGACTATGCCCCCAAAAACTCTAAATCCTTATAATTCTAGAACAGTTTAATATTTTGTTCATGAAACGTTTGGGAGGCACTACCTTGGCACAAGCCGCTTCTACCCAAAAAGTTCTAGAAAAAACAGTGCGAAGTACAGGAAAAAAAAATTAACGTCTACAGGAAATGACATATGCGGATCTCAGAAAACACACAAGCTGCCATCACAAAACTTTCAACATATTTCAACCTGGCCTCTTAGACAAGGTATGTCAAATTTCAGGCAGTTTCGTTGAATGCTGCCAAAGCTTTTAAGGTGCAAATTTGGGGTTTTAACATAGAACCTGTTAGGCAACCCTAATGGTTAGGCTTGTCCACGAGCACAGGGGCAGTATGCAACACTTTCCATGCCAGTGACCCAGCCTGGGACATTGCTGGAGACCAGCAGGAGAAGGACTGACTCTCTGAGAAGATGCGGTCCTCTGGCACAGGTGGGCTGTGTATACCACTTCTATACCACCCACTGGGTGACCACAGCTGGGTGCGAAGCTGGGAGTCCAGGTGGGTAGGAGAGGATGAAAGCATCAGTGTATCAAGCATGCTGGCACCAGAGGACCTAGAAAACTGAAAAAAGGACATCACTGGGCTGGCAGATTTATTTATTTATTAAGTGTTGGTGACCAGGTGAGCCTACTGGGCCCCAGAGGTCCCTTTTTTTAGGGGCGACCCGGGAAATACAAAGGAACAGAGAGAGAATTGGTAAGCATGTTATACATGAGGTAACAGACAGGATACAGTTCAATACAGCATTGCTAGGCGGTGAGCATGAGACTCAGATTATCCCAGCAACATGCAGTCTTGATGCCTGGAAAGTGACTAGGGGGTTAAAAAGTTGATACATAGTACTGGGCCAGCCAGAGTCAAGTGCGGTCCAGTAAAACCTTAACATCTGAGGAGTGATCTCAGGGGTCGAAACAGTGGCAGGTGCTGGTAGTGACCATGTGGGCCTTGAACCTAGTGCGGAAACTTTTAATGGAGGGTGCTTTCTGCACACCAGGAGGGAGTGTGTTCCACTGGGTGGGAGCTGTGTGGGCAAATGATTTGTCTCCCGCAGTGGTTCTTACGTTGGGGACTTGCAGGAGCATTCGTCCTGCAGAGCGGAGGGCCCGGGGATTGGGCTTTACGGTGATTAATCCAGAGCAACCTGGGGGAGGAGCCGGGCTGATTAACTTGTATGCTAGGCATAGCAAGGGGTACTGGAGGCGGGCGTCCAGTGAAGGCCAGTTGAGTAGTGATTGGGTATAGCAATGGTGGGTCCTTGGGTTTACCAGGGAAGCAAAGCGCACCACCTTGTTGTACAGCACTTGGAGTCTGTTCTTCTCGGTCTTCGCTATCCCATATACGACTGGGGCGGCGTATGTGAGTGTCGGCATACCCCCAAGTCCAATGAGAGCTGTCAGTTTCCCCTCCATCTGCATTGGTGAGTGGATTATGGGAGCTGCTTGCCTAGGGGCAGAATATTTGTGCCTCACCTCAGGGAGCATTGTGGTGTGCTGTAGTGTGGTGTGGTGTACTGGGGTCCTCATAGGGCTGTGGAGGTTCAGCAGCTCAAGGAGCATTAAAAAGGAAGTAAAATTAAAAAGCGCTGATAGCTATCATGTCCTCCCCCACTATGTCTGCCTCGGGACTTGCTATACCCCAGACTTTCTCCTGGGGCCAGTCAAGCGCCGAGTTGCTGCCCCCAGCACCTCCCTCCCTGGAGAAAGCAGAGCTGTCCTTGGGACGCCTGCCCTCTCCTCCGGGCTGGCCTTCTGCCTTCACGAGCTTGTTCCCAAACCCAGATTGCTGGGCATCGCGAGCAGTAGTGCTACTGCTGCGCTGGCAGTCTGGCCCCCTTTTGTGTTTTTTAACTCTAACTTTAATTAGTATTACATCCTTGGAAGGTTCACAGCAGTAAGATACATTGCATCTTCACAATATTTAAATTCTTTGAGGAAGCATCCAGATCCAGAACCACCAGCTGTGAGTCAAGGATGTGGATACCTGCATCCCCTAGAGCCCTCTTTGAGAGTGGCTGTACATTTTCAAACTCTACCTCCTCCAGTTAAAGGGACTCTGTCAACCTTTTTTGTATCACATTATTTCTAGCTAAGTCCCCACATTTTATTTATCTTCTCTAATATTCATTGATTTTGCTAGTTGTTTTATCTGCTTCCTAGCTGAGCAGAACTGAAATGCATGCTAATGTATAGTTATACCCAAACTTGGTTTGTTTCAAATCTTTGATCCACTCTTGTTGCACACTTCCTGAACATTAGAAACACCCTCCAAACAGTGCATTCATTCTTGATGCAGTAGTCTCCTCTACTCCCACTGCATTATAAGTGGCTGGACTGTGTCAGGGATGTTCCTAAGTTCAGGAAAGATGCAGTGGGAGTTGATCAAGGAACATAAGGAAATATGCTTTTGTGTGGTAACACCAGTATGGTGGGCAGTCTGTTTTCACTTTTTATAAGAAAAACAGAATCAGAATCAAACTACCAGCTACGTCAACAGTTTCTACAGAATGTGAACAATCGTAAAATTAGGTTTTTAAACTAGGGACACTTTGCGGGCTAAGGGGGTTGATTTAAATGGAGTCCTGTAGAGGTAGAGTGACTTGTACCTGAGCGTCTTTATCTGCTGCATTCATTCATTGTTTGTTTTATTGTGTTTTGTTTTCAGATATGATCAGCTGGAAGTTGCCTTGGAATCCCCATGATGACCACGTCTGCATTATGTAATTTAGTACTGTCTCTCTCTAGAGCATGGGCTCCAACAGCAAGGCAGCGGGGTGTGGGCCGGCCAGGGCAAACATTCGTGACCCGCAAGAGCTGCCTGCCTTTTATACAGACAGCGGGGAAAAAGGACTTCACAGATCTTGTTACACTGAACGAAGATGAACTCGAAGAGCAGTTTGTGAGAGGACATGGCCCTGGGGGTCAGGCGACCAATAAAATCAGTAATTGTGTTGTACTGAAACATATCCCTTCTGGGATTGTAGTAAAGGTAAACAATGCAGAATGATTCTACAGAAAGGACTTTACATTACATGTATTTGTTTTCCCTGCTATGTTTGTGTTCATCAGTCGACAAGAGTATCTGAAATCCAGTGCATGATCAGAAAGTACAAAGACATAAAGCATGAACATCAAGGTGCAGAGGCTAATATAATGAACTGTGAACTTTGTCATTTAGAATGTGAAGACTGAACAATATGGGAGATTAGTCTGAACCCTGGAGCCTCAGATTCAGTGTTGCCAAATGCAGAGTTTTATATCGGGGGCAGAAAAACAGAAGTAGGACCTACCTCTTGCTGCAGTTGAGGAGGAGAAGGACTTGGGGGTCATAATAGACATGGGGATGAAGCTGGCCCATTGGCACAGCGGATGGATTTCCGCTTTCGACGCCGGTGACCCAGGTTCGGGAACGGACCCGAATTGTCGGAGGCTGGCTGGGGAGAGATGGATCAAGCGTCCCAGGGACCACTCTCCTTCTCCGGGGGGAGGGCAGGAGGAATGTCCGGTGCTTGATGGACCCCTGGCGGAGGCCAGTGGTACCGCAGCAGCCAGCATCAGAAAGTGTCAGAGGGGCAGGACAGACGCAGGATGTCATTGCACGTCCCTGCCCCCACGTACAACAACCAAAAATATTCCTGCCTATGGCCCTAGATGAAGCCTGCCCTAGCCTTCATCAGCCTCTAGGACCGACCCTCGGATCTAGTCCCGTCATGCGGCGCCGCACTTTACCCTGGGGGGCAAGCCAGGGGGTATCCGAGGGGTGCGGTCTAATATGGAGGTGGAGGCCAGGGTCCGTGACCAGGCTGAGGTGCCGGGTCGCAGACAGTGAGGGAAAAAGCATAATGAATAATAAAAAGACAAGGGGGTGAAGCGTAACAAGCAGTGCGTGTTCATTGTTAAAGAGGGCCAGAAGAATGCTGGGGTGCATCAAAAGGGAGGTGGCTAGCAGAGGAAGAAAGGTGAAGGCTGGGAGGGTACTGCTCAAACTCCAGAGGCAGACCCTAACTGACCACTTCCAAAACTCACCTGTCCGTGGTAACAGCAGACCAGGCGGAAAGGAAGTGGTGGAGCCAGCCCCCCACAGGAGGTGCGACGGGCATGAGGGAGGCACCCCTCATCCCGTCACTGAGCAGGCTTGGAGGAGGACCTGGCACAGGGACCACTGGATCCCTTTCCTCCGGCCTTTCAGACCACCGAGGCCACGGACTTGGCCCGAGGTCGCTGTGGACTGAGTCTGCTGGCCAGACTGGTGCTGGGCTGGTTTTGCTGCAGGAGTAGAGAGGATTGAAAGGGCTTTGGCTGCTTGGAGCCGAGGCCACTGGGGGTGTGGGGAGGGGAGGATCGGCGTCCGGGAGGATCTAGCTCCTCAACTGCCCTCTGGCGGTGGTTGGAGGGCAGTACGGGTCAGGAGGCATGATCCAATGTCCTTACGTCAGTAGGTGAGGGGTAGTGGGGAAAATGGAGGAAAAACGAGCCTGGTAGGCTCGATGATGACCCGCCAGTCCCAGGAGCCATCCCTGGATTCTGGATTGGGTCTCCGGAAGGGAGGAGAAGCTGGCAACCTCTTTTCTGGCTCCGCCGCGAGGGGCAGTCCATGGGGGAACTACCATGGATCGACAAAGTATGGAAGAGGCGGGACCAGAGAGAGAGGTCCTCCGTCACAAGGGCCGAAGCCACCTGCAAGGGCTCTGGAGGATAAGAACTTGTACTGAAATAAAAGTTTGGAACTGTACATCATATCCACATCCCTAGAAAAACAGGTTACTCACCTGTAACAGTAGTTCTAGGAGTGGTATATGATGTACATCTACACTCTCAAAACTGACCTACCCTGGCAAGAGCACACTGGTCTTGTTTCCAGCAGGCAAGATCTGACATCACGGGGTGGTGCTAGGGGAGTTACCACTCAGGTGGGAGGAAGGAGCCAGCCGGAAGATGTTCTGGAAGGATTTAAAGGGGAAAAGAACACTGCCAGAAGTGTGTATGTATATATTATTATACAGTAGGGGTGAGATGATACGCCATTCTTTATTTCAGCATAAAACCACCACCATGGGATATCACACTCTGCTGACATCACCAGAGTGTGATAACAGGAGTTTTCTCCAGTTATCACACTGTGATGACATCATCACAGTGCGATAACTGGAGTTCTCTCCAGTTATCACGCCGCTATTGTACAAAACGGATATATGATGTGCACTCGTGTAATATGGAAAATATTTTCACTCCTGCATAGTGACCTTTGGATACTCACTCGTAGCTTCACCACTCGTGAATATCCAGAGGTCACTCTAAAAAAGTGAAAATATTTTCCATATCACACTTGTGCCATCGTATCCTCATAATATGCTCCCTCGAGCTGATTGCAGAATAAGACTGGTTTCATGCATGTTATGCTCCGCAAGAACAGCAGGTTAAGCTGAGCTGTTCTGGCTGGAACAGAATCAAGTGAACCCACTCTTATCCTGTAATGAGTGGCAGTGGGGGACATATTAAAATATTATAGATCGAGGGAGCACCCGGTGTTATTTAAAAAAAAAAAAAAAAAAAGTCTGGGAATGTGCCCATTTCCAGGGCATCTGCGCATGAGACACTCTTCACCGACTCTTGAGTGTCTCACGTGCAGGGGAAGGGAGTGCTCTGATTGGTTGGGAGCATTCCCTTGATCTATAATACATCATATACCACTCCTAGAACTACTGTTACAGGTGAGTAACCTGTTTTTTGCTGCCATTTTGTAATGCACAGGGAAATTCATACAGCACAGAGATTGATTATAGAGAAGCTGACTTGCTCAGGGTTACACTGTGAGCAACCTCTGGTGAAGCTCTGGAGGAGGGCAGAGCGAAATGTTAGGTAGGGGTTAGAGATGGCTATGGCCATCTGGCCAGAGAAACATACAGGCTAATTTAAAGTGCTGTAGGTTGTATCAGATTGCACTGTATTGCTGTTTTGTACAGAATAAATGAAACTTGAGGCAAGATGATATGGTCTAGTGCGATTAATTCCTGTTACAAGTCCTACGAATACAGTTTGGTGAGTGCTTTCCTCTTCTCCCTTTAAATTTGACTCTGCTCTGGGGCTTGGCACCACCACACCTGCTGCGCATTTTTCTCCTGGTCACCAGTGATTATAAAACAATAGACTTCCTGAGGGTTACACTGTGAGTAAGTGACATTTTTAATGGTGTGGAATCAGTTCACTATCCACACAGAGACAGTCTTCTCTGAGACAGCAAAGTCATCGGAATGTCTTCATGCTAAACTTCCACCATCAGAGTGGTGTAGCCTCTGGCTTCACCCCGTGATGTTGGACCTTTGTTTCCGATGGATGGGACAGGTCTTCTCTTTCATAGCTATGGATGCATAGAAGAATTTAGAGTTCTAGGGAAGTGGATATGTTGTTCAGGCCACACTGTCTGGCAGGTTTCTTGCCGCTTTAAGTTGGGCTGGAAAGTCTTCAAGCTGGCTCCTCCCACCCACCCCAGTGGTAAAACCCTCGGCTCTGCCCCATGACGCCAGACCTTCCTTACCGCTTGGAAGCTCAGGTTCCCTCCTTAGTGCTCTTGCGATTTTAGGCCTGGATCCTAACCCTTCGGTTTTTCCGAAAATTGTCTTCAAATTTGCAAGACTTAAATCTTCTCCTTCCTTCGTGGCTGCGATGCATTCGAAATCTACTCCCGTCTTCCGTCGTTGCCCTTACATGATCCGCAGGCCTGCGATCTCTGGAAGTCTTTTTTGGCTCCGGTTCTGGAAGACCGCGCTGCCCGATTCCAACTGGGGCGCCCAGAGAAATGGTTTCCGCCAGTGAAGTTGAAGGAGGCCTGTTGGGCAGTGTCCGCAGCTGCGGGCTGGGCGGAGCAGCTGGAGTAGTTAACGCCCTCGAGGAGGAGGCAGCCCAAGCTGCTTTTTCTACTTCCTCAGCGTCGTCGTTTATCCCACTCTCCTTGGGCTCCTCCTATACTTCTTCCTTTAAGGAGCTTTGTCAGTCCCTCTCCACCAAAGGAGAAGGGCCCTCAGGGACTCACTTCAGTAGGTTGAAGAAAAAAGAACCTAAAGGTAAGTCCCACCATCGATGTCCGTGGGAGCGGGAGAAATCTCGCTCCCCAGAGCGTCTGCAATCGACTTCAGTCGAGGTTGCGGCTAAAGCCACTGGCTTTTCGGTGTCCCTGTCAGGTCAGCCGGCCGAGACACCTGTCGATGCGGTCGAGATTTTTCTCGACCCCTTGGACGGGTTGTCGACTGGAGAAGCCGATAACCCTCTTTCACTGGTTCCCCCCGTGGTTACCGAGGACTTGCCTCGACCTCCCCAGCCGAAGTCCCCAGTCAAGGACCCTGAACCGGGGGATGAGTGGGTTCCCCCGCCCCCTCATTGACCCACCATTGGCAACCCCGACGGTCTCAGTCCTTCTCCGTGTCGGGTAGGTCCCACCGACATCAGCATTCTTGATCCTGGCATCATGGAAAGCGCCATCGCTGCTTGTCTTCATCGTCCTCTTTGGAGGATAGGCTCCAGCGCAGGTTGTGTATCGGCGCTATGAGGACCTGATGTGGCAGCTCTTATTGGCCAGCAACAAATGGCTCACCGCCTTCACGGCATTTATGGCTGTCGCCGAAGGGGCAAGCAACCTCGCCATCGCTTCTTGGTCGAGGAGCCGACTCTGGCACCGATTGCCCAGCCGAAACCGGCTGCTCCACCCATTGTGGTGGAAACTCTGCCCCCGCAACCAAAGACTGGGGCCCCGACTAAGGATTCTTGGTCGGGTCAGAGCTTGCCCCACAGGTTGTCGGTCACCCTCACCCCCGGTTGGCCTCGGCGACTGGAGGGTGGCTCAGGCGCTCGGCAGCTGTTCACGGACTCCTCAGAGTCCGATGACTCCTCCTTTTATTCCAGGCCCCTCGACCTGGAATCCTCCAGGGCTCTGTCGGTGGACGAGAACCCATTCTCGCTCCTGGGTATCCTTCGGCTCATCTCAGAGTCCACTGGGATGCAGCTCGAACCTGTGCAGAAACAGGACAGATATCCCCTCACAGAGATTTTGGACCGAGGGGATTCCCCCACGGAGGCCTTTCCTGTGGCCGAGGCCATTGTTGGTCCGGCCTTGGAGTTGTGGCAGCAGCCTGCATCCTGTTCTGCACCTTCGGCCAGGATGGCCTGCAAGTGCGCAGTCCCCACTGGTTCCCTCTCCGGTTTTTCGGAGCATCCCTCAGCTGAAGGGCTGGTAACCGATAGCGTCTTCTGGCGCTCCAGAAATGCTCGGGATGTAGAGAAGCCCCCAGACAAGGAGTCCAAAAAGCTGGACTACTCCGGGTGCAAAGTCTATGCTGCCTTCTCCCTAGGCCTTGGACAGGCTAGCTCGGCTCTACTGATGGCACACTTTTCACATGCCCTTATGGGCTCCCTGGATGAGGTGCTTCCTCATCTCCCGGCTGACCTTCAAACGACGGTCAAGCAGGTGCGGGATCAGGGAAGGGTGGTGGCCAAGCAACAGCTCCAGACTGCCTTGGACATCGGAGACCCTTGTGCCCGGTCAGTAGCCATGCACTGCAGAGCTTGGCTGCAGATCTCCACCTTCACGGCGGATACCCAGCACAAGCTGGCAGACGTCCCCTTCTTGGGCACCAACTTGTTCGATCCCGGGGTGGAGGCCATCTCCAGAGGATCAAGAAGTCCAGCGCCACCTTGGACTCGGTCACGTCTGCCCAGAAGGACAAAGGTCACCAGCAGCAGTGTAAGCCCTTTTGCCCTTCTGGCCCAGCAACACCAACAACAGGGCCAGCAGGCTCACGCTTGGCACCCCAAGGCCAAGCCTGCTGCTTCCTCCAGCAGGAAGGCTGAAGGGAAAGGTCCAGGTGGCTCCTCGGCCGGCCCTTCCTCCAAGCCTGCCCAGTGGCGGGTTGAGGGGTGCCGCCCCCAACTGTGTCACTCCTCCCCTGGGTCCCCCCGTGGGGGGACGGATCAGCCACTTCCTTTCCGTCTGGTCCGCTATCACCACGGACCATTGGGTGCTAGAAGTGGTCAGCAGGGGTCTGCCTCTGGAATTCGAGCGGACCCTCCCTACCGAGCCGTCGCCCCTCGGGGGGGGGGCTACCGGTTCTGCAGCCCGAGCGAGATAGCTCTGTTTTTCTAGGGAGGTGATCGCAAGGTGGCGGATCCTCCTCCAAGCTCAGGGTTTGTGTCCAGGTACTTCCTGGTCCCGAAATGGACGGGGGGGCTGGCGCCCCCTTCTCGATCTGCACGACCTGAACAAGTTCCTAAGGCCGCGCACCTTCAGGATGGTCACTCTGGCTCAGATCATACCATCCTTGGAACTAGGCATGTGGTTTTGCTCTCTGGACCTCCAGGACACGTTCTTTCACATCACAATCCCGTCATGTCGGCAATTCCTCCACTTCAGAGCAGAGGGATCCCTCTTCGAGTTCCAGGCCATGCCCTTCGGCCTCTCTCCAGCTCCCAGGGTCTTCACCAAATGCATGGCAGTAGTGACAGCATTCCTGCGGTGCCAAGGGGTCCAGATGTACCCTTACCTGGACGACTGGCTGATAGCAGCCCCCTCCAGGTTGGAGGTGGAGCGGTCCAGGGATCTGGCCCTCCATGTCTGCTCTCAAATTGGTGTTCTTATCAACGAGGCCAAATTGGAACTTGTACCATCGCAGGTGATTCAGTTCTTCGGGGCAGAACTCGACTGTCTTCGAGCCAGAGCCCGGCTCCCAGCGGACCGGGCCAAGGTCCTTTCCTCCTTTGCCCAGTCATTTCAGGTTGGGCAATTGTGCCCTGCCCGGGACTTCCTGTGCCTTTTGGGTCTTATGGCGGCTTGCACCAGCATGGTCCATTGGGCCCGCTGGCATATGCGCCCCCTACAATGGGGGCTGGCCCGCCAATGGTCTCAGCGCTCCGGTCCTTTGGACCAGCCAGTAACCGTGACCCAGAAGATGTGGGACGGCCTGCAGTGGTGGCTCGTCCCAGCTCATCTGCTGAAGGGAATCCCGTTTGTCCGCCCCGAGCCGACAGTCATACTCACGACCGACACCTCTTTGATGGGTTGGGGTGCCCATCTGGGGGAACTCCTGGCCCACGGCCTCTGGTCCCCTCAGGAGTCTCGATGCCACATCAACCTGCTGGAACTTTGAGCGGTATGGCTAGCCCTCACCGCCTTTGCTCCATTGGTACGGGGTCAAGTGGTTCCGGTCCAGACAGACAACACCACGACCATGTACTATCTCAACCGTCAGGGTGGGACCCACTCCTCGCCTCTGTGCAAGGAAGCTCTCCACATTTGGTCTCTCGTGATCAGCCTGGAGGTGGATCTTCTGGCCATCCATGTGGCAGGAGTCTTGAACAGTCTGGCCGATGCCCTCAGCCGGATAGACACTGCATCTCACGAGTGGTCTCTCCTGCCGGAGGTAGTTCAAGACCTGTTCTGCCATTGGGGCACCCCTCAGGTGGACCTGTTCACCTCCAAGGAGAACGCAAAGCTGAGGCTGTTTCATGCCCACCCCCCTCAGCAGGGCTCGCTGCAGGGGGATGCCTTCTCAAGGCCATGGACCCCGGGCCTCTTCTACGCCTTCCCTCCATTTCCCTTGATCCACAAGGTGCTTCTCAAGACGAAGAGGGATAAGGCGCAGGTGATTCCGGTAGCCCCAGACTGGCCTCGCCAGTTCTGGTACTTAGATCTCCTCAGCCTCAGCTCCAGGCTCCTGAGGCGGCTTCCAGCCTGCCCAGACCTGATCTCAGTCAACAAGGGGAAGGTGTTCCATCCGGACCTTCAATCCCTGCACCTGACAGCCTGGTTCCCGAGTGGCTAGAGTTCCAGGCCTTGGGTCTTTCCGACGAGGTCCTCAACGTCGTTGAGGCATCCCATAAGGAGTCGACCAGAAAATGCTATGCCTTTAAATGGAAGAGATTCTCCATTTGGTGTCAGGACAAGGGGTTGGACCCCTCTTCTTGTCCATTGGCTAGCATTCTGGACTACCTGTGTTCCCTTTCTCTGCTAGGGCTTCGGTCAATGACCCTTAAGGTGCACCTGGCAGCTGTCTCTGCTTACGGGGCGCGGGCCGGCAAGCAGTCGGTGGCGCAGGAGAAGGTGGTCTGGCACCTTTTCAAAGGCCTTGATCACATATCCCCTCTGGTGTAAGAACCTCCACCTCCGTGGGATCTACTGCTGGTACTGGCCAAGCTCATGGGCAAGCCATTCGAACCGATGCACAGGTGCGATATCTCCCACCTGTCATGGAAGACCGTCTTCTTGGTGGCTATAACGTCAGCCAGAAGGATGGGAGAGCTCCAGGCGCTTTCCATCAAGTCTCCTTATCTGGTCTTCCACAGGGACAAGGTTGTCCTTCGCCCCCACCCGAAATTCCTTCCAAAGGTGGTGTCAGAATTTCACCTTAACCAGGTGTTGACTCTGCTGGTGTTCTAACCCAGTCGCACCTCGGAGGCCGAATGTAGGCTCCATACTTTGGACCCTAGAAGAGCGCTCGCTTATTATAAGGAGCGGACGGCTGAAGTTCAGGGAGAGGTTCACCAGCTGTTTGTCACCTACACTGAAGCTGCACCTGGCAGACCTGCAGCCAAGTGGACGATAAGCAGGTGGGTCACCTCCGGCATAGATCTCTGCTATAGGTTGGTGGGCATGGAGCCTCCCAAAGGGATAAGAGCTCATTCTACCCGCCATACTGCTGCTTTGGTGGCTGCTTCTAGGGACGTCCCTATCCAGGAAATCTGCAGGGCTGCTACCTGGAAGTCAGCACACACCTTTATTTCCCATTACCACACTGACCTAGAGTCACGCCAGGATGCTGGTTTTGGGACCTTGGTTCTCTAGTCCTTATTCCCCAGGTAGGTAACGGGGGTGCACGCCTTGCCTCCCTCCTCCTGGAGAACTGCTAGGAGTCTGCCAGACAGTGTGGATTGAACATATCCACGTCCCTAGAAATACAGGTTACTCACCTGTAACAGGAGTTCTAGGAGTGGTATATGTTGTTCATCCACACGACCCACCTGACCTCCCCAGCTTCGACATGCAACCTGGCTTCCAGCAGGCTAGATCTGGCATCATGGGGCAGAGCTGAGGGTTTTACCACCTGGGTGGGTGGGAGGAGCCAGCTTGAAGACTTTCCGGCCCAAGTTAAAGCGGCAAGGAACCTGCCAGACAGTGTGGATGAACAACATATACCACTCCTAGAACTCCTGTTACAGGTGAGTAACCTGTATTTTTTAAAGTGATTTTCTGTGGTGAATTTTGACCTTTCAAGTCCCTTTTGGAATGTGGCGGGGGTGGCCTGACTGTAGAGCTAGAAAGAAGTGTGATGGACAAGCTTCCAAAACACAGGCCCAAAACCCCAAGGCATCAGCAGGTATTGCAGCTGCAGTAGCCAGCTTC
This sequence comes from Neoceratodus forsteri, assembly GCA_016271365.2. Taxonomy (NCBI): domain Eukaryota; kingdom Metazoa; phylum Chordata; order Ceratodontiformes; family Ceratodontidae; genus Neoceratodus; species Neoceratodus forsteri. Next base: position 361,803,211 of record CM057449.1, on the reverse strand, counting down.
CAGAGAACAGACTGCCTCAGTACTGGCCGCAATACAAACTCTGGACAAAAAAGTCAAAGACTTTGATTCTAGAAAGGCAGTTTTAGAGAAAAAGGTGGATGCAGCACAGAAAGGTGCTACACAGGCTGAAGCCGTGGAGCGAGCCCTAGTGACATGCTCGGGGCTCAAAGAAAATAACCTAAGAGCCCGCCTATAGCAATTGAGAAAATCACTCCACATCAGCAAACACATGAGTTCTTGGCTTGCCAGAGGAAATAGAGAAGGGAGATCTTAGTGTCTCGGCTACCCAGGAGATGATCCATACAGACAGCTTTCTGCATAAGAAGGTCTTACCAAATTACACCCCAGAGAAGACCCTCCTCAAAAGAAACTAGCCAAATGGCACTCATGGTAAGCAGCACTGAGGAGGCAGTATAGCGCAGTGGTTTAAGGCTCTGAGCTGCAAACCTGGAGACTTGGGTTTGACTTCCACACATCCCACTTGCATACTGTGTGACCCTGAGCAAGTCACTTACATTCCTTGTGCTCCCAGGTCACACCTGTAAACAAGCTTTCAGCTTAGTGTGTCTCTCCTGGTAAAAAATAAAATAACATGACAAGGTCTTGTTAGCAGAAAAAGCATGTGGAGGAGTTTCCCTTGCTGACTCTGTGACGTTTTTCCCTGGGCTTGAGTTTCAATACGAGATAGCGTCAGAAGGGATTTGATAGGGGTGGAGAGCCCTCCTTCACAAGCTGGGAGTTGATCACTACATGCTTCTCCCTGCTTGTTTGAAATTGCAGTACGTTCGGGCGCGGGGGGGTACCTCTTCTCCAGATCCTGTGATGCGGGTAAGCAGGCTGAGCAGATTAGGGAGGAGTGCTCGGCAAGAGTGGACACCTTAGAATCGGACTAGGATGGCCGGCCCAAGGGCGCTGGAGGTTGAGGCGCTGGTTGCTACCTCGCACCACACTGGCGACCTGGGTTCAGGAATGAGCCCGGGCCGGCAGGGGCGAGGGAGGATCGAGCATCCAGAGAACTGTTCTCCTTTCTCTTGAGGGGAGGGTAGTTGGTCTTTCCACTCGCTGACTACCCTCTGACATTGGCCAGAGGGCAGTATTGGTCGGGAAGGCACACATGGGCGTCATTACGTTGGTAGGGAGGGGGATGGGAGAAAAAGGAAAAATGGAGCTGGCAGGCTCCATGATGGCCGCACCAGCACCCCAACCGGCCCCTCAATGTCTGGATTTTGCTCCAGTGGTGTGAGTAAAGTCGGTGCCCCTTCATCCCGGCCTTGTGATGGGGGGGGACACGTAGAGGATTTATGGGGGTGTTGGGTCAGGAAGCGGTGCAGCCGGAGACTGAGTTCCTCCAAGGGAGGGATCGGAGTCACCTGCCGGGCTCAGGGAGTTATAAAATGCTATATGAATTAAAAAAAAGAGAGAATCAGACCAGGAGACTGAAACATGACATTTCTAGGGACGTTGATATGTGCTATCCTCACTATCTGGCAGTGTCCTTTCCCTTTAAGATGTGCTGGAAAGTCTTCAAGTTGGCTCCTCCCACCCACCCGGGTGGTATATCCCTCAGATCTGCCCCATGACGTCAGATCTTCCTTTCTGCTGGAAGAAGCAGGTTCCCTCTTTACCGCTCTCGCGTTAAGTAGGCCCTGGCGTTCAAATCTTCAGATTACTTCCAAAACTTAAACTTGTCAGAGTTTGGTCTTCAGAATGATCTTCAATTGTGATTGTGAAGGAGGAAAAGTCCTCACCCGGATTTCGTCGGTGCCCATGCAGGCAGAAGATGTTGCTTACTGACTCCCACACCACATGCATTTACTGCCTGGGTCACAAGCATGAAACCCAGGCCTGCGAGTTTTGCCAGTCATTTCACGCAGCAGTCCTCGAGGACCATCTTTCCTGCCTAAAGTTGGGCCACCTGGAAGAAAGACATCTGCCGCTCAGATTTAAAGAAGCCCATTGGGTGGTTTCCGCGGCCACGGGGGTCTGCCGAGCAGCTGGAGTGACTCGAGACCTTCAAGGAGGAGGTGGCTTGGGCTGCCACGCAGTCCTCTTTCAAGTTGGGCTCCACTTATTCGGGCTCCTTCAAGGAGCTGTGCCAGTCTCTCCCAACTAAGGGAGAGGGCCCTTTGGGTGCGCGCAGCTCCCGCAAGAAGGAGTCTAAGCAAGAAAAAGAGAAGACTCACCGTCAATTTTCTTGGGATCGAGAACGCTCTTGGTCTCAGGATTCACTGGTTCCAACCACAGTCTAAACCACGGCATTGGCCACTGGCTTCACAGAGCTCCCATCAGGCCAGTCAGTTAAGACGCAGGTCAGTGATGCGGCCAAGATTTTTCTCGATCTTGTCGACCCGTTGTCGCTTGATGATGCCAACAACTCTCTATTCAGGAGTTCGGTCCTGCCGGAGAGCACCAAAGGGTCCACCCAGCCTGCCGAGTTGAACCCTCCAGTCACCGACCCAGACCAGGAGGAGCTGCAGCTCTTCCTGGCTCCCTCCAAGATCCCCTGTTGGCACCACTGGTGGTCGAGGTCTAGGTTATCCTCATCCTCTGGGTCAAGCAGATCCCGCCGACGTTTTCGGTTTCACTCTCAGCACCATGGAAAGTGGCGGCACCGCTACTCATCTTCGTCCTCCTTGGATGAGGAGAGGCTTTGGCGCAAGTTGCATCAATGCTACAAAGACCTCATGTGGCAACAGTTGGTGCTGTCCAGGCCGAAGCTGCCCCCGGCACCCATACCGGCCATCACATGGCTGCTGCCCGACAGGTCGACTCCAACGCCCCCTGTGGGGACGGTCGACACCGATCCTCTGTTAGCGGAGCCGGTTTGGAAATTACTGACTCGGCCAAAGTTGACCTCTTTGCTAACTGTGGTGGCACCACCGCCCAAACAGTCACCGACCTGCACTCCAACGAAGGAGTCTCGGACGGAAAAGGGGCTTACCCATCGGCTGTCGGTCACTGTTTCTCCCAACCACCTGCGGCAGGTCAGGAGTGACTCAGGGGGTAGGCCACTCAGAGTCCGAGGATTCCTCACTGCACTCCCGTCCACTCGACGTGGAGTCGGTGGGGGGACCTTCCGATGGAGGAAGGACCCATGTCCTTCATGGGTATCCTCCATCTCATCTCCGAGTTCATGGGGATGAAACTGGAGCCCATCCAAAAGCGAGCTTGCTATCCCCTCCCAGAGATTCTGGATAAAGGGACTCTCTGACAGAGGCTTTCCCAGTGGCCGAAGCCAATGTCGTCCCAGCCCTGGAGCTTTGGCAGCACCCCACCTCTTGCCCGGCGCCCTCGACCTGAATGGCCCGTAAATATGCGGTGCCCATCGGTACCCTCTTGGGGTTCATGGAGCACCCTTCGGCTGAAGGGTTGGTGACTGACTCTGTGTTTCAGCGCTTGGGCAATCCTGGGGACATCGACAAACTGCCAGACAAGGAGTCCAAGAAATTGGACCACTCAGCTAAAAAGGTCTTTGCTGCCTCCTCGCTCGGTCTCCACCAGGCAAGCTCGGCCATCATGATGGCACATTTCTCCCACACCCCTGTTGGGCTCTCTGGATGAAGTGATTCCTCATCTTCTGGCGGACCCCCAGACTACTGTCAAACCAGTCCAGGACCATGGTCAAGCTGTGGCTAAACAGCATCTCCAAACGGCTGTGGACATCGGAGACTCCTGTGCCCGCTCAGTGGCGGCCACAGTTGCCATGCACCATAGGGCTTGACTGAGGATCTCGACCTTCATGACGGACACTCAGCACAGCTGGCAGATGTCCCGTTCCTGGGCACTGGCCTGTTCAGGCCTGGGGTGGATGGTCACTTCTAATGAATTGAGAAGTCCAATGCAACCTTGGACTCTGTGACATCCATACAAAAGGACCCCAAGAGCTCTCGGCTGCAGAAGCATAAGCCTTTTCAGTCCTCCACTCCTGCAGCAAAACCAGCCCAGCACCAGCAGGGCCAGCAGGCTCAGTCATGGCGACCTCAGACCAAGTCTGTTGCCTCAATGGTCTGTAAGTCCAGCGGGAAAGGACCTGGTGACTCCTCAGCCGGATCCTCCTCCTCCAAGCCTGCACATTGACAGAATTGGGGGCTGCAACCCTTATGCCCGTCACACCTCCCCTGGGTCCTCCTGTGGGAGGCTGGCTGTGCCACTTTCTTTCCACCTGATCTGCTGTCACCATGGACAGGTGGGTTCTGGAAGTGGTTGGCCAGGGTCTGCCTCTGGAGTTCGAGCACTAGCCTCCATGCTGAGCCCGCGCCCCACGGGAGGACTTGGTCTCCGCAGACACTCGGTCAGCTCTTCGAGACAACATAGCCCAGCTCCTCTGCAAAGAGGTCAAGGTCAGAGTAGCAGAACTTCCAGAACATCCAGGGTTTGTCTCGAGGTACTTCCTGGTGCCAAAACGGATTGGGGGGGGGGGGGCTGGCGCACCATTCTGGATCTGCATGACCTGAACAGGTTTCTCAGGTTCTGCACCTTCAGGATGGTAACTCTGCCCCAGACAATACCATCCGTCGAGCAAGACATATGTTTTTTTCTCCCTGACCTTCAGGACGCGTTCTTTCACGTCCTGATCCGTCTGTCTCAAAGGTTCCTCCACTTTCGGGCAGAGGGAACCCTCTACAGGTTCCAGGCCATGCCATTTGGCCTCTCCTCGGCCTCTAGGGTCTTCATCAAATGCATAGCAGTGGTGGCTGCTTACCTGAGGTGCCGAGGGGTCCAGGTATACCCCTACCTGGATGATTGGCAAATCGTGGTCCCTCCAGGCAGGAGGTGGAGCAGTCCAGGGACCTGTCCCAACAGACCTGCATCAAACTTGGCCTCTTAGTCAACAAGGCCAAGTCGGAACTTGTGCCTTCGCAGGTGATCAGCTTCATTGGGGCAGAGCCCAACTCTTATCAAGCCAGAGCATAACTTCTGGGGGACAGGGCAGAGGTTCTCTCCTTTGCCCAGTCATTTCTGGTTGAGCACTTGCACCCTGCTCAGGACTTCCTGTGCCTTCTGGGTTACATGGTAGCCTGCACCAGCTTGGTCTGGCCAGCCAGTGGTCTCAGCGCATAGGTCACTTCGACCAGCTGGTCACGGTGACCCAGAAGACGTGGGACACTCTCCAGTAGTGGCTTATCCCAGAACATCTGCAGGAAGGGATCCTGTTTGTCCGCCTCAAGCAAATGGTCATTCTGATGACCAATGCCTCTCTCACAGGTTGGGAGCCCACCTGGGGGAACACAAAGTCCACGGGCTCTGAATCCCCCCCCCCCCGAGAAGTCCCGATGCCACATCAACCTGCCGGAGCTTCGAGCAGTTTGGCTGGTGCTGACCACATTCGCTCCATTTGTTCAGGGTCAAATGGTTCAAGTCCAGATGGACAACACCACGACCATGTACTACCTCAACAAGCAAGGCGAGACACACTCCTGCCCCTGTGCAGGGTAGCTCTCCATGTCTGGACTCTCGTGCGCAGCCTGGAGGGGGATCTCCTAGCCATCCATGTGACAGGAGCTCCAGTCAGCTGGCGGATGCTCTCAGCCGGGTGGGCGAGGCATCTCACGAGTGGTCCGTCCACCCAGAGGTAGTTCCCAGTCTGTTCTCCCAGTGGAGCTCTCCTCAGGTGAACCTGTTTGCCTCCAGGGAGAACGCAAAGCTGAGGCTGTTCTGTGCCCGTTGACCTCGGCAGGGCTCACTGCAGGGGGATGCCTTCTTGAGGCCGTGGACCCCAGGCCTCATGTATGCCAAACCTCCACTTCCCTTGATCCACAAAGTGTTTCACAAGGGCAGGAGGGACAAGGCAAGGGTGATCCTAGTGGCTCTGGACTGGCCCCGTCAGTTTTGGTACCCAGATCTCAGCCTCAGCAACAGGCTCCAGAGGCATCTTCCAGCATGCCCGGACCTTTTCTCCATCAGTCAGGGCAAGGTGCTCCACCTGGACCTTCAATCCCTGCACCTGACAGCCTGGTTCCTGAGTGGCTAAAGTGCCAGACTTTGGGTCTCTCTGAGGATGGCCTCAATGTGGTTGAGGCATCTAGAAAGGAATCGACCAGAAAATGCTATGCCTTCAAATGGAAGAGATTCTCCATTTGGTAATAAATAATAATAATAATTTTATTTCACATAAGTGCCTTTCAGATTTCAAGGCACTTTACAAAAGAATTAAAAGATAATAAAATGGTGAAAACAGTATAAAACAGGAAAATACAGCAGGGTTCATTTACTAAGTGCCATCAAAGGCCTGACACCATAAATAAGTTTTAAGCGCTTACTTAAAGCCTCCCACTGTTGTGCATTCCTGTAGCCGGCGGGGTAGAGAATTCCAAAGGGTAGAGGCAGCGTACATGAATGCACACACCCCAGATGACTTCAAAGACACCCTCGGAATCTCCAGCAACCCCTCGCCGGCTGAACAGAGCTGTCGCTCGGGGCGATAGGGAATCAGAAGCTCTTTCAAGTAGTCAGGGCCAAGTCCGTGTAGGGCTTTGTAGGTCAGTAAACCAACCTTAAAGGTGATCCGCCACTGAATTGGCAGCCAGTGCAGACTGCACAGAACGGGGATAATATGAGATGTTCGAGAAACCCCTGTCAGCAAACACGCTGCCGCATTCTGCACTAGCTGCAGGTGGTGGATATCAACCCCAGGAAGCCCTAAGTAAAGGGAGTTGCAGTAATCAAGGCGTGAGGTCACAAAAGTGTGGACAAGTGTAGGCAGGTCTCTGGACGGAACAAGGTGCTTGATCCTGGCAATGTTCCTAAGATGGTAAAAGGAAGATTTGATGACTGCAGATATCTGAGATTGTAAAGTCAGCCCATCGTAATGCACCACCCCCAGGTCCCGCACCTGATCAGAGGTAGGGATCTGGGCGCCCGCTAGATAAATTCCAGAGGGCTGGCCAGTCCTCAACCCCTCTATCCGGTGACCCGGTTCCACCACCATCACCTCAGTCTTTCCCGCGTTCAGCTTTACCCAACTCGAATTCATCCAGTTCTGGATTTCCACAAGGCAGTTGTTAAATACAGAAAGAGCACTATCCTGGTCGGGTGCAAAAGACAGGTAGAGCTGGGTATCATCAGCATAGCAGTGAAACCTCAGCCCATATCCATCTTACAGTGTCTCTGAGGGGCAGCATATACACTGCGAACAACATGGGGGAAAGCACTGATCCCTGTGGATCCCCACAAGACAGAATGGGCCAGAGGAAAAAACCCTGGACACCACTCTCTGAGTTCTGCCAGTGAGAAAAGATGTAAACCATCTGAGAACCATATGTGTCAGGCCACAGATGGACCTCAGACATCCAAGCAATACCCCATGGTCCACAGTGTCGAAAGCTGAAGAGAGGTCAAGGAGCACCAGAATAGTATGGTGTCTCCGATCTCTTGCCATCAGGAGATCATTGAGCACCCGAACCAGTGCAGTCTCGGCACTATGCCTATTCCAAAAACCGAACTGGAGAGGTTCATAAATATTATGGATGGTCAAGTGATTCTCCAGTTGTACCGCCACTACTTTCTCAATAACCTTCCTTAAAAAAGGAAGATTAAAGATTGGTCTGTAGTTAGCCAGATAGTCAGGGTCCAAACAAGCTTTCTTCTGGAGGGGTGTTACCACTGCCTCCTTCGGGGAGCTTGGGAACTCACCCAAATCAAGGGAGCACTGGGCAATCTGAACTAGGATTGGGCCAATGATGTCACAACATCCCATAATCAGGGAGATTGGACCCAGATCTAAATTACAGCATGTAGGGTGCATACTCTGGACAATCCGCATGACATCCACAAACTCCAGCAGGTCAAAGGAACTCCCAGGAAACACAAAGTGAGGCGACCGAGCACCGATCAACGGCATCCCCCATAGAGCGAACCGTGAGGATCTCCGACCTTAAGTCGGCCACCTTATTCTCTAAGACTCAAGCAAGCTCATCGCACTCCTCTTGTGAAAAAGGTCTTCGGAACTGTATACAGGTTGGGTTACACAACCCGTCTACAGTCCGGAAGAGCTGAGCTGGTCAATTCTGTGCAGCACCAATCTCCCCGGACAGGAATTCTGCCCTCTTATGGGAGATTGCTGATTGGTAGGTCTGATAATGCTCTACCAATCTAAGGTGATCGACCTCCAGGCCAGATTTCCGTCAACGTCACTCTAACCTACGTCCAAGTCGCCGCAACTCCCTCAAGGACCCATCAAACCATGGGGCCCGAGGGTGAAGGAGGAAAGGACGAACATCGACAGGAGCAATGAGATCCAGGGCAGCAGAAATGGCCTTATTATAGGCCAACACCAAGGTGTCAGGACTCATGCTAGCCACAGGAAACTCCGAGAAGTCAATTACCGCCGCCAGACCTTCGGAGTTCACCTCTCGTAAAGGGCGGTAACTGACCATCTCCACAGGGGGAGGCCTATGTAGGGGGTTCAAAGTTGAATCTCACAGTGTAGTGATCAGACCATGCAACGGGTTACACCCACACGTCTGAGGCCTCCATCCCCAGGAGGAAGACCAAATCAAGAGAGTGACCATGCCGGTGGGTGGCAGAGGTAACAATCTGTGTAAGGCCCAGTGATGTCATCAACTGGAGGAAGTGCTGGTGACAGGATAAAGGGCTGGACCCTTCCTCCTGTCCAGTGGCTAGCATTTTGGACTACCTGTGGTCCCTCTCCCAAGGAGGGCTTCGGTTGACAACCCTTAAGGTGCATCTGGCAGCCATCTCTGCTTACCGGGCGCGGTCCAGTCAGCAGTTGGTGGTGCAGGAGAAGGTGATCCGGCACTTTTTCAAAGGCTTAGATCACATTTCCCCTCCGGTGCGTGATCCACCACCACCGTGGGATTTTCTGCTGGTTTTGGCAAAGCTCATGGGCAAGCCATTCGAACCGATTCACAGGTGTGAGATGTCTCACCTGTCATGGAAGACTGACTTCCTGGTGGCCATAACATCAGCCAGAAGGATCAGCAAGCTCCAGGCACTCTCGGTGGAGTCTCCTTACCTGGTCTTCCACAGGGACAAGGTTGTCCTGCTCCCCAACCCAAAATTCCTCCCGAAGGTTGTGTTGGAGTTTCACTGCAATCAGATAATTAGTATCCCGGTGTACTTTACCAGTCACACCTGGGAGGCCAAACACAAGCTTCATACTTTGGACCTGAGGTGAGCGCTCGCTTATTACACAGAGTGTGCGGCTGGAGTTCAGGGAGAGGTTCGTCAGCTGTTTGTCACCTATGCTGAAGCCACACCTGGCAAACCTGCAGCCAAGTGGACGATTGGCAGGTGGATCACTTCCTGCATTGATCTCTGCTATAGGTTGGCAGGTAGGGAGCCTCCCGGAGGCTAAGGGCTCATTTTACCCGCCATACTGCTGCGTCGGTGGCTGCTTCTAGGGACATCCCTATCCAAGAAATCTGTAGGGCTGCTACCTGGATGTCAGCACACACCTTCATTTTCCATTACCACATTGACTTAGAGTCACACCAGGATGCTAGTTTTGGGGCCTCAGTTCTCCAGTCTTTATTTCCTAAGTTGGGGGTGTGCGCCTTGCCTCCTTCCTCCTGGAGAACCACTAGGAATCTGCCAGATAGTGTGGATAGAACAACATATCCACGTCCTTAGAAACACAGGTTACTCACCTGTAACAGTAGTTCTAGGAGTGATATATGTTCTTCATCCACACGGACTCACCCGACTTCCCCAGCTTCAACACACACACTATGCTTCCAGCGGGCAAGATCTGGCATCATGGGGCGGAGCTGAGAGATATACCACCCGGGTGGGTGGGAGGAGCCAGCTTGAAGACTTTTCAGCACATCTTAAAGGGGAAGGACACTGCCAGATAGTGTGGATGAACAACATATACCACTTCTAGAACTACTGTTACAGGTGAGTAACCTGTGTTTGCAGCTGAAAACTAAAAGTATACTAAGTAGTTGCAGTTGTGCATGTGTTATTTACTTAGGATGATAATTGTTGTTTTAATACAAGTGAATGTTTAAACCACTGTTGTTGAGGGTGGAGGGAGTTGGTCAGAGGACAAGATTGCGTTCGCAGTGGGTGTATATCGCCTAAATTGAAATGTGCCCACTTTCTCCTGCAGACCACATGGCATGTGGCCATCAGGGTGTGGACGGTGCTCTCATCGATTCAGTTGATCTCCAACTGTCTTACTGTTGTACCAAACTAGAAGAGGTTGTTCTGTATACCTGGGTTATAACTGTGTCCCTATTGCATGTCTTGATCTAAATGCTTATATTTGTATCTTTTACTCCAAAATGCAATAAACATAATTTACAAAAAAAGTGCGCTTTCAAATACAAAGCTGCTCCTGCGTCTTCTGACTTCACTCCGTAGTTTGCGATCACAATGGAAAAGCAAAAGCCAGGGTTTAAGTTCAGTGCCCGGTGTGGGCAGAAGATGTTGGCCACGGATCCGTGCATTCTGTGTGTCTACTGCTTAAGCAACCTGCATTACTCTGATATTTGCAGCATGTGCTAGGCCATGTTGCCAGCATCTATCGAGGAATAGGTCTGTCTTGGGTGGGCCTAAGGTCCCCAAATCTGCCTCAGCGGCTGCTGGGTCGGCTGCCTAGCTTGTGGTCATTGAAGAAGACGTGGCAGTGGCTGCAGAAGGGACCTTGTTGGTCTTCGCACTGTTCCTGGCTGGGGCCAGAGTCAGAGGGTCCTTCTTGGATGATTCAGAGAAATGGGTATTGCCTTTCAGACCTGCGGGTAAGCCGTTCCCTGCACTGCAAGCAGCCTAAAACGCATTGTTGCCACGAGTCACGGGACCAGGAATAATCGCACTCTTTCTACTCCTTCGACTCTTCTGATTGACCTCGGTCGAGCTTCCTCTGGTCAAGGGCTCCGAAGTAACTCCATCGGCCCTGTTGACTTTGACTCCGGTCAAGCGAGCAGTCAAGATTTTTCTGAAACCGATGGACCAGTTGTCAGAAGTGAGAGATGAGGAGTCAGTCTCTCAAATCCCAGTGCACCCTGTCCTGGCCAAGGAAGATGAGGACTGGTCAGAACCCCCTGGCCGAGTTACCTTGAGAGCTGCCACCACAACGGCGGTGCCTTTTAGACTGAGTTTGGTTTCACTGCCCTGGCAGGTGGTCTGTATGGGCCTTCCAGAGGACATTCATCGACATTGACCCTCGGACTGTCGGTAAAGGCTGAGGGGTTGTTTGCACTCTCGATCTCATTCGACCAAGAGATGGTGCCATCAGTGCACCTGAACCTCCTCTTCAGGAGAGGAGAGGCATCAATGCCATATGCAGTGATGCTGTAAAGAGCTCATATGGCAGCAGTGGACCATTGCCGAGAGGGGTTGGGCTCTGCCCCCGGGACCAGTGCTCCCTTGGCCTCCTTCAGCCATACCCATGGCAGTCCAGCAGACTTGGCAGACCACTGCATCTGATGTGCCTCCTCTTCAGATGGAGGCCCCTCCACCGCAGCCACTGTTCCAGACTCTGACCAAGGACTCCCACAAGACCATGAGTTTGCTAGGCTGGTTGTCAGTGGAAATCACCCAAGTCAAAGATACTAGGATGGTCCATGGTGGAAAACGGTTGAGGGCCTGACCAGGACTCAGCAGTCTGACTAGAAATCAGTAGAAGGTTTTGACTAGAAATCAGTAGAAGGTCTTTCTAGTGCACCCGGGCCGACATCTTTTAGGACTTTGCTCCAACTGATGTTGGAGTCCCCGTGTGTGCCCTTGGAACTAGTTCAGGAATGGGCTAAATACCCGTTCACTGATATCCTGGATAGGAACAGTTCCCTGGGGTTTGCCATTCACTTAGCTGAAGCTGTTTTTGGGATTGGCTCTGGATCTTTGGCATAATCCAGCATCTTGTCTGGCACACCCTACCCAAATGGTATGCAAGTATGCGGTCCTCATAGGCAACCTTTCAGGGTTCTCCAACCACCCCTCTGCAAAAGGCTTAGTATCAGATTCTTCCTTCTGCAAGTTGAAAGGCCAAGGGGACATGGACAAACCTCCTGACAACGAATCCAAAAAGATTGACTATGCAGCCAAAAAGGTGTATGTAGCCACCTCCCTGGGTCTCCGGCAGGCAAGCTATTTGGTCATGATTCTGAATTTTGGCCATTTTCTGTTCGGGAATGTTGGGCTTGTCCTCTCCTGCTCCAATCTGACAAGCAGCAGGCAGTCTAGATGATAAGAGACCAGGGTCAGTCGCTGTCTTAACACCAGCTACAAATGGCCTTGGACAGTGGTGACTCTAGTGCCTGTGCCTTGGCTATGGCAGTCACCATGCATTGAAGGGCCTGGCTGAGGCTGCCAGACTTTACTGCAGATACCCAGCACAAGCTGGCCGATGTTCCTTTCCTGGGCACCAACTTCTTTGGCCCTGGGGTGGAATGACATCTCACTTGCATTGAGAAGTCCAGCGCCAACCTGGATTCTGTGGCTTTGTCCTAGAAGGATTTAAAAAGCCACAAGACTAAGAAAAAGGCCTTTGAGTTTCAGTCCTTCCAGCCAGTGGTGCAAGTGGTAGACAAGAAGTACAGGAACTCAGACATTGGCAAATATGAAATGCAGAATGACGATCCTCAATCTAAAGGACAGCTGTGTCAAGACACATCTATCTGTTTAGTGACTAGTAGATTTTGTTAGACATATTGAAGTATTTCTAGGAAAATATTATTATTGTACAAGTCAAATGTTGTTATGGAAATCCTGATCTCAGGTCACAGGCCCAGAAACTGTCATTATGTTACTGGTTTAAGAATTTCATTTCCAGTGTCAGTGGGAAGAAGTACAGGAACTCTTTTCCTGCTGCAACAAAGGTTCAGGAACTGTGTTCCTGTGCATTCCTGTTCACTTTCATCACTGCTTCCAGCCAAAGAAGCCTCAGCAACCCCAGCAGGGGCAATTTCAGCAGTAGCATCCAAAGCCTAACTTCAGAGGCCAGGGACAAAACAGAGAGGGGGGTGCGAGGTTGAGGTGCTTCCAGGGCCCCTGCTGCCGGAGCTCCCTCCAAAAGGCTGCAGAGTTACAGGCTGCAGGGTGCCATTACCCTTCCCATCCAGTCCCTGTCCAAGCTCCCGGTCGGGGTCAGTTGCATCACTTCTTTCAACAATGATGATCTGTTACCTCTGATAGGTGGTCCTAGAAGTGGTAGGCAAGGGTTTGCTTCTGAACTTTGAGGCTCATCCGCCATACCGATTCTGAGCTCCTTGGGAGTCCAGGGTACTGTAGGACACATTGTCTGCACTGAGAGTCAGCAAAGCACAGCTTCTAGAGCATGTGGCGATAGCTTGTGTCCCAGACACCCTAGCAACTCAGGGATATGTGTCCAGGTACTTCCTTGTTCTGAAACAGATGGGAAAGGGAGGGGCCGGTTTGCTACACTGGACTCGCACAGTCTGAACAAGTTCATGTGCAAGAGCATGTTCCACATGGTCACACTGAATCAGATAATACTATCATTGGAGCAGGGAGTGCAGTTCTGCTCCCTGGACCACCAGGATGCGTTATTCCACATTCCAGTCCATCCATCACATCATCAATAACTTTGGTTCATAGAAACATAGAGGTTGACGGCAGATAAGGACCGCAAGGCCCATCCAGTCTGCCCATTTCTTTTTCTACCTTATAAATGTACCATCGGCCTTTGCTCTGTCAGTGGCCTATCTATTCATACTCATCTGTATTGCTCCCTTATGCCTATCCCATGCCTGTTTGAAGCCCTGCACTGTATTCATAGCCACCACTTCCTGAGGTAGGCCGTTCCATGCATCCACCACTCTTTCTGTGAAAAAGAATTTCCTCACATTCCCTTTAATTGGCATCCCTCTAATCTCATGCTGTGTCCTCTTGTCCTGCTGTTTTTCTTATATTTAAACGTTAGACTCTTTCACCTTATTAATGCCCTTAAGGTGTTTGAATGTTTCGATCATATCACCTCTCTCCCTCCTTTGCTCAAGGGTATACATATTGAGCTCCATTAATCTGTCCTCATATGTCTTCTGATGCAGTCCCTGCACCATTATGGTTGCCCTTCTCTGGACTGCCTCAATTTGATTAATGTCCTTGTGAAGGTGTGGCCTCCAGTACTGCACGCAGTACTCCAGATGGGGCCTAACCAGTGTCTTGTAAAAAGGGATTATTACCTCCCTCTTACGACTTGTGATACCCCTACTAATACACCCTAACATCCCTCTAGCCTTACCTACTGCTTTAGAAGTCTGCTTGATGATTTCAGGTCATCGGTGATGATGATGCCCAAGTCTCTTTCTTCCTTGTGACTGCCAGCAACTCCCCTCCCAGCCTATAGGTGGCTTCAGGGTTTCTCTTCCCTATGTGCATGATCTTGCACTTCTTTGCATTAAATCCCAGTTGCCACTCTTCTGACCATTTTGCTAGTTTATCCAGATCTCTTCTCATTCTGCCCACCCCATCTGGATCATCTACTCTGTTGCAGATCTTGGTGTCATCTGCAAACAGACAAGCCTTACCCTCTAGTCCATCTGCAATGTCATTATTGAAGAGGACTGGCCCCAGGACTGATCCCCGAGGTACCCCACTTGTGACTTGCATCTCTTCTGACTGTATACCATTTACCACCACTCTCCGTTTTCTGCCCATCAACCAGTTTGCCATGCAGTTCACCAACTTCTGACCCACCCTGAGCCTACCCAGCTTATTTATCAATCTTCTATGTGGAACAGTGTCGAAAGCTTTGCTGAAGTCAAGGTAGGCGACATCAACTGCTCCCCCTTGGTCCACCACTCTGGTTACCCAGTCAAAGAAATATATGAGAGTAGTTTGACAGGACCTCTGTTTTGTAAGCCCATGCTGTCTCGGATCCTGTGCTCCTATGGATTCTGGGTGTTGTACTATCCTTTCCTTAAGGAGTGCCTCCATAATCTTGCCCACTACTGAGGTAAGACTGACTGGTCTGTAGTTCCCTGCCTCCTCCCTGCTACCACTCTTGTGGAGCGGATCACATGAGCCCTTCTCCAGTCTTCTGGGACCTCTCCTGTGCTCAGAGACTCACTAAACAGTTCTGCTAATGGCTCTGCTAGTTCTACCCTTAGCTCCTTAGTACCCTGGGATGTATGCCATCAGGTTCCATTGCCTTGTCCACCCTGAGCTTAGCGAGCTCTTGCAGGACCCTTTTCTTTTTGTAGAGAGTAGTACTCACCTCCCTCCCCCTGTGTCCATGGTGCTGAGCTGTGGGCCCTGCCCTACCTTCTCTTCAGTAAATACTGAGCAAAAGTATCTATTTAGGATAGATGCTTTTACAGGATCCTCCTCCTCACATGCCCCCTTTTCTCCTTTGAGCTTAGCAATACCCCCTGTGGACTCTCTCCTTTCACTAATGTATCTATAGAAAGTCTTGTCACCTTCTTTTACTGTTCGTGCTAGTGTTTCCTCAGTTTGGGACTTTGCCTGCCTTACTGCCTTCCCTGCCTCCCTATCTTCATCCCACTCTATTCCCTTATATTTCCTGGAGGCCAGCCTTTTGGCTCTGACCTTTTCTGCTACTGTATTTGAGAACCAAAGTGGTTTCCTTTTTCTTTTGAACTTCCTTTTCTGTCTAACACAATGGGATGTTGCTTCAAGTATTGCATCCTTAATGCTTGCCCACTTTGCCCGTACCCCCTCACCTGTGTTTCTTTTTGCTAGGGCTAGTTTAACTTTTTGGCCATCTTATCAAAGTCAGCTCCTCTGAAGTCCCATATTTTTGCCTTGGAATGGGATGATTTAGATGTAGTGGCCAAATTGAACCATACCATGTGATGGTCACTGGCCCCAAGGTGACCTTCTACCTGGAGATCTGTGATCCCTTCCCCATTAGTCAGTACTAGATCTAGGATAGCCCTGTCTCTTGTGGGTTGTTGTACCAGTTGTTTGAGGCCCTCCCCCTGCAGGGAATCCACCACGTGTCTAGTTCTGGCAGATGTTCCTGTTGGTATATAAATACTGAGCAAAAATATATATAAGTCTCCCATTATCAGAACCTCCCCTTTAGCTGTCATGTTTTGTATATCTTCTAACAGTAATGTGTCTGTGTCCTCCCCTGGTCTGGGGGCCTGTAGACAACCCCAGTTCTTATGGCTGTCCCATTTCCTGTTTTTAGGGTGACCCACAGTTCTTCTGGCTCCTTATGTGTATTCTGAATTTCTGTAGCTTTGATATTTTCATTGACATACAGGCCCTCCACCCCCTCTTTTTTTTTTTTTTTTTAAATTGTTTAACCAGGTGGGACACACTAAGCTGAAAGCTTTTTTACAGGTGCAACCTGGGAGCACAGGGAAGTTAAGTGACTTGCTCAGGATCACACAGTATATGCAAGTGGGGGCTGTGGAATTCAAACCCAGGTCTCCAGATTTGCAGCTCAGAGCCTTAAACCACTGCGCTATACTGCCTCCCATCTTGCGCTCGTGCTTTGCACCTCAGTCTCTTCTGAACAGTACATAGCCAGGTACTGAAGTCTCCCAAGTGTGGTTACTGGTAAACCAACGTCTCACTAATTGCCACTATGTCCAGTTTAGCCTCTGACATTATTGTCTGCAGGTCTGGAATCTTATTTCCCAGGCTGTGAGCATTTGTGTACATAATATTCCATTGGCCAGATTTCGGTGTGTTAGTTGTTGGGTGAGGTTTGGCATTTCCCCTGTGCGTCGTATGGGGAGCTGGATCTTTTCTTTACCTGGTGTTGCAAATAAACTACAAACATGCTGAACTCCTGTTTGACCACTAGCTGAAGGGGAGGGTGTTCTTCCTATTGACGTATGGGGTCCTGCACCTCTCCCATTGCTAGTTTAAATATTCTGCAAAGATGTCAAACTTCTGCCCCAATGCACTGACTCCCTCCTTAGTCAGATGCAATCCATCAAATTTAAAGAACTTTTGCTCCCAGAACTGTTGCCAGTTCCCTACAAATCTGTGTCCTTTTTCCTGGCACCAGCCCTTGAGCCACATGTTTAGCTCCCCATCTCCCCTTCTCTGACCTTCCATCCATCTGCCCCCCTCTCCCAGACTGGCAGGATCTCAGGGAAGGAGATGTCAGACAAAATGGATGATAGTTTATCACCCAGCCTGGTCAGGTGTTCCTTGGACAGTGTAGCTGGGCTGGAAGTGGTCCCAATACCTAGGTCACCTGGACCATGCAGTGGGAATACTTTACCAGTTTCAGGTCATGCCTTTGGGACTCTTGTCCGCACCAAGGGTTTTTACCAGGTGCATGGCAGTGGTGGCAGCCTTCCCGCGGCACAAGGATGTCAGGGTATATCCCCACCTGGATGACTGGCTGATTATGATAGTTGGGCTGTCCAAGGAGGCTGTGGAGCAGTCTGGCCCTCCAGGCCTGCCAAGTCTTGGGCCTTCTTGTCAACCTGGCCAAGTCAGAACTGGTTCTATCACTGGTAATCATGCTCATTGAGGGAAAACTTGAATCCCTCCAGACTGGACATTGTGTCTTACCTTCTTGGCCTAATCATTTCAAGTTGGGCACTCGCACCCTGCCTGGGACTTCCTGCAGCTGCTGGGGCTGACTGAGGCTTCTCCCTGCATGGTCCGATGGGTGCGCTGGAGGATACGTCCCCTGCAGTGTAGCTGGGCTGGAAGTGGTCCCAATACCTAGGTCATCTGGACCAGACAGACTCAGTAACCCAGCTGATGTGGGATGACATCCAGTGATGGCTGTGCCCATGGAACCTGGAGGAAGAGGAGGATCCCATTTGTCCGCCCAGAACAGTCCATAATACTCACAACTGATGCATCTGTAGTGGGGTGGGTTGGGGAGCTCACCTGAGAGACCACAGGGTAAGTGGGTTCCGATCATCCTGCTTGTTCCAATATCACATCAACCTGCTGAAGCTCCATGCAGTGTGTCTGTCTCTGATAGAATTTACTCTGTTGATTCAGGATCTGGTCATTGAGGTCCAGATGGACAACATGAACATGTTCTATCTGAACAGGCAGAGCTGGACGCACTCCTTTCCCTTCTGTCAGGAGGCTCTTTACAGGTGGATCCTTGTGCTCAGTCTACAGGCGGATCTCCCTGCAATCCCTGCTGTGGGAGAGAACAGCCAGCTGGCAGATGCTGTCAACCCAGTCAGAGAGATGCCATACGAGTAGTCCCTGAATCAGGAGATGGTAGACCACCTGTTTTCCCAGTGAGGTACCCCTGTGATGTTTGCCTTATGAGAGAACAGAAATCTAATGCTGTTAAGTGCCTGCTCCCTTGGTCCAGGACAATGTAGTGGGATGCCTTTTCAAGGCTCTGGATCCTGGTCCTTCTGTATGGTTTCCCTTCCTTTCTCTTGGTTCACACAATTGTCATCAAGACCCAGAAGAACAAGGTGCAGAAGATCCTGATAGCACCAGACTGGCCGAGGCAGTTCTGGTTTCAAGAGCAGTGACAGCCTGTCCCCCAATAACTATCGTCCCATCTCCTTTCTACCTCCCCTCTCCAAGGCCCTCGAAAAAACAGTGGCTGATCAGCTGATGGACCATCTGTCTAAATATAACTTACTGTGCCCCGGACATCATGGTTTCCGCCAGGGCCACAGCACCACCACTGCCCTCCTAGAATACTCCTCCTACATCCACGGTGCCCTCGAACGTGGTCACCTAGTGGGGTCCGTGTACATCAACCTCACAAAGGCATTTGATAATGTTAATCAAGCAATGCTTCTGGCCTCCCTGGGGCTCTCAGACGAAACAATAACTTGGTTCAAAGGTTACCTCTCTGACAGATCCCAGCAGGTGAAAATCAACTCCACTCTATCAACCAGTCTCCAGGTCTGTTCAGGAGTACCCCAAAACTCCATCTTGGGACCCCTCATCTTCAGCCTCTTCCTAAACGTCCTCCCCAGCTCATGCCTTGGAAAAATTCTGCTCTATGCGGACAACACAGTAATTTTCTGGAGCCACCCCAGCCCTGATTCTCTCCAGCGTGCCCTGCAGGGTTTTTTCACTGAAGCTGAGACATGGTTCAGTTCCCACTGCTTAGTTCTAAACTAGAAGAAAACAAAATTGATGATCTTTGCCCATCGACAGAGTCCTCATCCGCTGACCATCACCAACTCACTTGGATCCCCACTTGAGCTGGTTGATTCGTTCAAATATCTAGGTGTCACCCTTGACACATCTCTCACCTACCATGCACATATACTTATTTATTGTACTTTTTCCCCCATTGCTGTCAACCCAGTACCTCTGCCTGGTCACAGACCTCAGCCTCCACCTCCATATAGGACCGCGGACCCTTGAATACCCCCAGGGTGGGGTTTGCAACACTGACCCCCTTAACGGTGCTGCAACGACGGGAATAGGTCCAAGGGCCAGTCCTGGAGGCTAATCAAGGCCGAGGCAGGCATCATCGAGGACGAATGACAGGAGTATATTTTGGAGGGTGTTTCTTGGGGGGCAAGGACGTGCAATGACGTCCTGTGTCTGTCCCACTCCAAGTCATTCTGAAGCCGGTTGCTGCAGTACCCCCAGCCTCCGCCAGGGGTCTGTCAAGCACTGGACATTCTCCCTGCCCTCCCCTGGAGAAGGAGAGCAGTCCTTGGGATGCTCCAGCCTTCTCCCCCCCCCCCGGCTGGCCCTCCAACAACCTGGATCCATTCCCGAACCTGGGTCCCTGGCTTCGCAAGCGGAAATCCAACCGCTGCGCCAACAGGCCGGCTACCATGCACATATCCAACAGCTGTCCTCCACTATTAACTCCAGACTTTGACTTCTGTACTGCCATAAACACTGCCTTCCCCCAATGGCTATCCGCCTGGCCATTACCTCTTCAGTCCTCTCCCTGGTAGATTATGGCATAGTCATCTACAGCACTGCTGACCCCACAGCATTGCGACGCATCAAAGTCACCCTAAACAAAGTTTGCAGACTGGTCATGGGTTGTGACAGGTGGACACACTCCTGTGATCTCTACAAGTCTGCCGAATGGTTGCCATTTGATGCCCGTCTTAGGTACCACACTTGCCTCTTGGCCAAGAAAATCCACCTCAGTCAAACCTTGCCTGGTCTGCATAGCCTCATCCAACCTGCCCCATTGGTCAGAACCTCCCGTAGCTCTACTGGGACCTCCCTACTAGTCCCCCACTGCCGAACCTCCCTTGGACAAAGAGCCTTTCTCTACAGAGCCCCCCATATGGCTCAACAGCATCCCCAACCCCCCCCATCTCCCTGGAGCCCGGGATCGGTCCCTTCAAGACCAGTCTCAAAGCTCATCTACTAGAATCTTCAGCTTGTGACTGTCCCTAACCCTCTCTTCTCCTGTTCCCCCTTCTTGCCGGGGCTCTGTAGTATAAATCTACCTCATAAATGTTATGATATATCTGGAAAACAAAATGTGTATTCTTGCACTACCTAAATATTATGCATATTATGGATTTATTTTATTTATTTATTTGTACAAATCTGAATTACAATCCTTTGAATCAAGGACTTGTTTCCAAAGGCTCCTCATCAGACAAAGTACAGGTTACATACAAACAGGACACCATATAGTTACAGAGGAATGTAATACTATAGCTTCATATGGTTACATAGGTACATGAGTAGGCAATTACAGAGGAATATAACATAGCTTCATACGGTTACATAGGTGCATGAGAAGGCAATTACAGAGGAATATAATAACAAAGCTATATACGGTTTCATAGCTACATGAGCAGGCAACACGTAGAAAGGGTATGGCAGATTGTCATATAGAGTGACTGAGGTAAAGTCCAGAGGGAAAGCAATAGAGGGGCAGACAGGTAGGGTCCTTGGTAAAAAGTGGGATTTATGGGGGGGGATATAGAGTGGAAGTGCTGACATAGACGTTCTGCAGGGGTGATGGTTAGGTGTCCAGGGACATTGTCGGGGGAGGGGGCTGTGGGTGGCTGAAGAAAGAGTGTGTGGGGGGGCCTTGGTCTATCAACAGTTGCAGCATGACACTGGGTCCTCCTCTCCCAAAGACTATTGTTTCAGTATCCCCCATCTGTGTGTTTTTGTGCATTGTCTTTCATCCATGATCACTATACTTATGATATTGTATAATTCTTTGTATGCATAACTTCCATTACTTGTTTTCTCTCTAGTTTCTATTACTTGAACACTACTGCTTAATACTATATGTATGTCCTTATTGTTGTTTGACGTGGAGCCTTTGTAAAGGAGTCTATGACTCAAAGGGTTGTAATTCCAAATGTTATTAAAGAATTAAAAAAAAATATCCGAATCACCTCAGCCTCTACAGCAGGCCACGATGATGGTTTTTCTCCACCCCAACTGCTGACCAGACAACGGGGGATGGTCCTGCACCTGATCTTTCAATCCCTGCACCTCTCGACCTGGTTTCTGAACAGCTGAATTTCAGGTTTTGGGCGTTTCAGAAGCCATCCTTTGTCGTGGAGGTGTCCCATAAGGAGTTAGCTTGCATAAGCTATGCATTTAAGTGGAAGAGGGCACAGAGCCCAGATGGCCTGCACCCACGAACCCTTAAGGAACTGGCAGAGCCATTGGCAGGCCCAGTTACAGCTATCTTTTCTAAATCTGTAAATGAAGGACAAGTCCCTGAGGTCCGGAGACAGGCCACAGTGGTGCCCATCTTTAAAAAGGGATCTAGGCAGGCGGTTGCAAATTATAGGCCAATCAGCTTAACTGCAGTCTTGGGTAAGGTCCTGGAGGGGATCATAAAGGATCACATCACCAAACTATTAGCTGATAACACACTACACAACATGGATTTACCAAGGGCAGATCCTGCCAAACCAATCTGCTAGAATTTTATGGTAAAATTAGCAAGGCCCTCGATAACCAAGACTTAGTCGATGTCATCTTCTTAGATACGGTGTCATGCATCTCTGCACCACCCCACACTTCTCCCACAATCATTTCATCAGGTCTGACATGAAGGAACCCCCTCGATCAGTGATAACCTCCTGCGGAAACCCAACACGGGAGAAGATCCCAAGTAAGGCATCTGCCACTTTGTCTGTCCTCAGTGAGGATAGGGTGACTGCCTCTGGGTATCGGGTGGCATAATCCACCACAGTCAGGATGAATCTCTTCCCTGAGGAGCTGGGGGTATTTAAAGGCCCCACAATATCCTTCCCCACCTTCTGGAATGGCTCCTCCACTATGGGCAATGGAATTAAGGTGGCTTGGGTTTTCTTGCCCGCCTTCCCTATTTCTTGGCACCGGTGACAAGACCTGCAATACTCCTTCACCTGCTGGGTGAAGTTGGGCCAATCACTGCATAGTGCACGCGATTCCCAGGATGACCAGACAAGGGAATATCATGTGCAGTCTTGAGCAACTGCTCACGATACCCCTGGGGAACGACAAGCTGCCTGCCTAGCACCCCTCCCTCTGTCTGCACAGACTGAGTATACATCAGTCCATTTTCCCAATAAACCTTATGTCTGCCGTCACCTCCCTGTGTGCTGTCAGAGTCTGCCCAAGCCCTCAGCTTCTCTAGACTAGAGTCGCTTCTCTGAGCAGCTGCAAACTCCTCACACATTCCCAAGGCATGGGACAGGTCCCCTTCAGTCTCTAAACTAGGGTCCCTAGCACTAGTATCAGGGCACTCAGGATCACTGTCATCCCTAACCCTCTGACAATGGGTCACCCCTCCCTCTTCGGAGTAAGCCTCTGTAGCTGTGTGGTTAACTGCTACTGGGGAAATGTCTACCCCCTTTCATTAGTCTCCATATCAGGAGACACAGACTGGGGAACCAGCCTCCCAGTGGTTTCCACAATGGCTTCTGTGGGGTTCAGGGAACTACAATTTTCCCTGGCCGCTTGGCTATGGGTAACTGCACACACCATCCCTTGTTTGAGATTGTTGCCAAGGATGACATCCACTACTAAGGTGTTGGCTACAGCCACCTGTTGCACAGTTCCCCCTGTTTCACCCCAGTCTAGAAGAACACTAGCGAGGGGCAATGTTTTCTCCCAACCAGTAAAGTCTTGTACAGTGACATATTTATTGGGTATAAGCTGACCGGGCTGTACCAGATCCCCTTTTACCAATGTCAGGGATGCCACTGTGTCCCTTAACCCTTACGTCTGTACACCATTCACCATGACTGGGTGCATGTGTTCCCTCATGTTCACAGGCATGCTTCCAGGGACACACAAACAACCCACTTCTTTCCTAGCCCCTGGTTGTGTATTGCTAGTCCTTTGGGGACACTGTCTGGCAATATGCCCAGTTTCTTTACACAACCAACATTCATTTCTTTTCTCAGAGAAATATTTTCTCTGAAACCTAGGGCTAACTGGTTTTGGTGGAGGCAGTGAGGGTTTTAGCTGCCTTGAAGGCGTGCTTTTCCCTTTCTGTGCTGTCACGCCCGCCCCATTCGCTCTCAGAGCAGGTCTGCTCTTGGCATAGCGGTCCGAGAGTTCAGCAGCCTCTTGCACTGTTTTGGGATCTCGGTCCTCCAGATAGGTTTTCAGCTCTGCTGGGCATGCCCAAAAAAACTGTTCTAACAGAATCACATTTTCAATGTTATCTACAGAGTTTGCTTCAATTCCTTCCCACCAACATTTTAAAAACTGACGTTTCGTGGCTAGCTCCTCATAGCTCATGTTAGGGCTTCTTCTGAGCTTATGGAATTTAGCTCTGTATGATTCAGCTATTAATTCAAATTTTTTTAACAGTACAGCTTTAAGTTTGCTGTAATCATTACTGTCCTCATTGTCCATTTGACCCAATGCATCCTGAGCTTTCTTGGTAAGTAGCAGGGATAGCTGGAAGCTCCAGGACTCCCTAGGAATTTTAGCCTGAATACAAACTTTTTCAAAAGAATTTAAAAAGGCATCCATATCCTCCTCCTCTTTAAAATCGGCTGTCAATTTGGAATTCAATTTGTAACCCAGTCCTGTAGTTCCAGTTAAACCCAAGCCACTTACCTGCTCTGGTGCTGGTGGTTGGAGTCGTAGCATCTCCAGTTCGTGTCACCTCTGGTGCTCACGCTCCTCACGGTCTGCCTCTCACTGTTCACGGTCCCTCTTCTCCTCTGCAGTTCGCTGTTCTCGCTTCTCTTCTCTTTGGAACTCCAGCTCCATTCTGCGCAACTCAATCTGCAGCCTGAGTACTTCTGGCTCCAGAATACTGGTGACCTTCCTCTGCTGCTGTGGCCCTTCGCTGACACTGGCCCTGCTGTCATCCTCATCAGATCTGGACACTGCACTGGCTGCTAGCCCTTCCACACCCAAGGTTCAGTCCCATACAATCACTGTCTGTGACTCAATGCTCTGGGTATCTGCTACCATCAGGGCATCCACAAGGTTCTGCTTTGTGGCTTTCACCTTGTACAGGACTCCTCTGTCCCTGCACAACTGCTTTAAGTAGTCTACAGTGTGCCCGCTGTAGCTGGAAGCCATCTTCTTCCCTAACTGTGGCTACTCTAACTTGCACTTTTAGAAAAAAAAAATAAAACAGGTAGGAACTTGACTGTAAGCCAAGTGATATAGTTCTGTTCCTTTTTATAAAAAATAAATCACTGCCTTGTTTTGCAAGTGAGCTGACAGTATTAAGCTGACATACTGAACAATAAAAGCTTGTAGTACCAAAATTATGCACACCGCTGCCAACCAGTCTGTCACAACCGCACTCAGCAGGTCATGCCCTCTTCTCCCACAGTACCAACCTCCGAGCACAGTATTGTGAACAGGGTAACCCTCCTGTCTGTTTTGTGGATCCAAATCACCTTTGGTCTCAAGTTCTGGAGGGATTCAAACAGTGAACCTCTTGCTAGCATACCCAACTGTACAGGCTCAGATAATTCTGCTCTTCAGGGAATGCCAGAGATATCTTTCGCCTACGGGCACCTAACCAGGTATACAAAGTGAACCCTTAAAAACTGTCTGAAAGACCTTAGGTAAATTCTTACCTTTTCTCAGTTTGGTATACCATTAAGCTTATGAACTGTTTAGTCAGCCTTAACCATCTGAAATTCACATGCAAAAGAAAGAACCTCGAAGGCACCAGGCAGTCTTTTTAAATATAAGAGGTTTACTTAGAAAATGAATAAAACATGTAAAATGTAACCACAGAACAATATATCACAAAACATACAATCACTTAAAAGAACAAGGTAAAATACAAACATAAACTCCTACCACAATACACTTAGACTTGTCTATCTACCGGGTCGTGCCTGAAAATAGGCAGGATTTGTCTAGTGCACTTACCCGGTCAACAAAAGCTAAATAAATAAATAAATAAATCTAATGTATACCTTCTTACAGTGCTTTAGTTAGCTGTTGTTTCAAGAGAGTCCAAACAGGAATGTCTCTAAGTGGAAATACAGAATACAGTTAAACTGTCTCTAAACCTGCTCCTCCCATGATGTCACCTAGCTCCTCCCTGTAAAATATAAAAATTAATACACACAGGATGTCCCATCACTCGGGGTATATTAAATAAGGTGACATCAGCAAAAACTCATTTCCCCATATGATCCTTTGATCTTGAGTCTTTTCCTGCTTTTTCACAGACATCACAAAACTTGCAGTTTTCTCACCTAGCTGCAACATAGTTTTTCGGCACCAGTTGAAATTAACTGCCCTTCCTGAGGACGTCATAAAATTGATATTTTAGTTCCTGGCTTCAAGTAACACAGATCCTAAACAAGGCTATAAAATGCAAGTTCTTGGAAGTTAATCACATTATAGAGATCTGCTGTTTAACATATCCTGTCCTTTGAACTGAAACCTGGGGGGGGGGTCATCCCAGGAGCACAGGATGTCTCACGAGAGACACTCAATAAACACATTTTTATATTACAGAATCATAGAGCAACCAGAACCAGCTGTCCAAGTGTCACAGATAACATCCTGCATCGACCTCTACTATGGGTTCATTGGTAGGGAGTCACCCAAGGGGCTTAGGGCTCAGAATAGCCTAGAGGTTAGAGTAACGAGCTGTGAATGAGCTTGGTACAGCCAGCAGACCTGGGTTTGATTCCCACAACCTCCACTTGCATACTGTGTGACTCTGAGCAAGTCACTTAACCTCCCCAGTGCTCCCGGGTTGCCCCTAAAAACAGGCACTTGTGTGCCTAGTGGGCCTTACCTGATTACCAAAACAAAAAATTTCCCCAGACATACTGCTGCTTTTGGTGGCCTCTTCCAGGGATATCCCCACTGCGGAGATATGCAGGGCTGCAACCTGGTCTAAGGCACACGCATTCATCTCCCATTGCGGCATTGGTGTAATGAGTCATTGGGATGCTGCTTTCGGATCCTCAGTTTTTCAGTCTTTGCCAAATAAGGGTATGCCTTACCCCCTCTTCCTGAAGGACTGCTAGGCGTCTGTCTATGTGCCGATAGTGAACTGAGTCCACGACTTTAGAAACATAGGTTACTCACCTGTAACCATAGTTTCTAAGAGTAGTAGTCAGCTCACATCCACATCACCCACTCTACCACCCATGGCAGTGTGGCACCCAGATTCCAACTTCCAGCATGCAAGATCTGACATCACGGAGCAGAGTCAGAGGATATACCACCTGGGTGGTGGGATGAACTTAGCTTGAAGACTTTCCATTGACTCGGCTGTCTCCGGGGAAACTGCCTCTATGTGGATGTGAGCCGAATATCACTACTAGAACTACGGTTACAGGTGAATAACCTACTAGATTTGTGAGATTCAAACCTGGATCTCCAGGTTCACAGTTCTATGCTCCAACCACTAGGCTATACTGCATCCCGCTAATACAGGAACAGCATAATTTGATTTAGATTGGGTCCTCGTAGTTGGTGTTTGACTTTAAAAATGAGGTGGGAGCAAACCATGTTTCCTCAAAAAAAAAACGTGTTCTATGGCTCTGTGCACTAAATCTCTAATCAATAGCATTCCGACTGTGCCCTGAGCCAACTAACGTGTGTGTGTGTGTGTGTGTGTGTGTGTGTGTGTGTGTGTGTGTGTGTGTGTGTTTGGGGGGAGCTTTCGTCTGTGGTTTTAGTATACCTTGCTTGGTGCAAGTCATGACAAATACTTGTACACAAATCTGCGTTGCCGCCATATGAGGACTGTAGTCAATAAGGTCACCTGGCAGATATGCTTTTGGGGACAGTCTAATACTTCTTTATTGAGGAAACATAAAATATTGTACACAGATATAGTGCACCAGCATTCAGTCCCACAGGTTCCACCTTTAGGTTGTGGAACTGCTGTTTCAGATTGTAGATTGCAATTTTTTCTATTTGGCAAAAATTAATTCTTGCAGCAGTATTCATCCTTGGGAAAACGAGACTTGTTTTATGATGTGAGTGATACGTGTTACTGAACAGATGTATGTACTGTACATGGATGTAACAAAGGGACCTGGGTGGGTCTGAAAGCTTGTCAACTATAATATCTGCATACAATGTGCACATTGACTCAGGACAAGGTATCAGTCTTGAGCGGGGGGATTTGGGTTCAGAGATCAAAGTCAAATAATGCATCTCTCTTTCACTTTTGAAAAGACAGCTGCACGAGTTATATTGACTACAAATATGGTTCCAGATGTTAACGCCTTTTTTCTATTTTCAGTGCCATCAAACAAGGTCGGTAGATCAGAACAGAAAACTAGCGAGAAAAATAATGCAAGAGAAGCTCGATGTCTTCTACAAAGGAGAGGACAGTGAAATCGTGAAACAGAAACATGAAGCTGAGAGAAGGAAGCAGGACAAGAAACGAAGAGCAAAGGAAAACCTCGAAAAGAAGAAGCATTTCAAGGAAGGACTTGCAGAGAAGTTTGATGACAAGGAAGGACATCTTTAACATTTATTAAAAAACACAAAAAAAAAACGGAAGAGGTTCTTGGAGCAGGTGCCCGTAACATCATGGCTGACATCAGTGAGGTTTCACTGCCAGCCTCAGTAGAGGCTTCTTTGTCTGCCGTCAACAGTGGGTGTATGTTTCCATAGTCACATCACTAGAGGAGCCAAAAGAGCAGACTGAGGTTCTGAAGAGAGAAGGGAAATATCTAAAATATATATATGGTCAATTTGCTCTGGTTTACAAAAAAAGGCAATATTGAACTTTTTACACAGTATGTTTACAAGTCTGGGTTGCTTGGATGTACTTGTTTTCTGATCAATAAATACGTTTTCGATGTGGAACTCTAAATTGTGACCCAGTTCATTTCAGTTCTGCAAGGAATAAGGCAGAGTACTACTGGGGTATCTAGTTATGTAAGAAAATCCTTGCTGCATGATTGTGCAGTTGTATACAGGCTATCACCCTCAGGTAATGGTATAAATATCTGTACTACAGGGCCCTAACCCACACTGTAATAACAGTGACAGTGCAAACAATAGGGCACTGTTACACAAAACTAAAAGCACACAAGGGGTAAAGTTTATTACAGAAGGCAGGAACGGGTCTGAGGAAGGGTAAGGGACAATGCAGTGGCAACAACAAATATGCAGCCCCACACAGGATTACCCCGGTCAGTCACACAGCCACCTTCCCTGTTTAGGGCACCAGTAAAGGCGGTGACACACATTCTAGGCTGAAACGTTGCAGGCTCGATGCTTGGTAGATGATATGACTGTCACAAATAGTGAATGAACACAAGTAGCAAGGTGTGCATACAGATAAGTCTTTTGTAATCCCATCCTCTATGGCCTAACTGCTCATCTTTTGCCCAGGCTGTTACACATGGAACAGTCCTGGCCCAGGGCTTCCAATGCCTTTTGAGCCCTAACTAAAAATGTTGCAGGGCCAAGGCCCCAATCAAGTATTCACTGTTTTGCAGACCTTGCAAACCCCAAAAAGCCTCAACTCGTGGATGCTACATAATGGCTGCTTTCTCTGGGCGCTGTTGCACAGCAGTCACTGCAGCACAAGGGGCTTATAAGAGTTAACTGTGATTGCAACATTGCATTTTCTTTACCTGGAAGGTACTGTTCTCCAGTTCCTCCTCTGCACCACTGACCACAAGGGAATATGTACTGTACTGGGCATAGGAATCAGAGAGGGGTACATTCAGCAAGGTTTGCTTCTTCACAGCATCAGTGCTGCTGTGGGGGAGGCGTGCACCACTGTATGCCACGTTAAGACATGCATTTTGGAGGCATTCACTAACGTGGCAAAAAATGCCAGGTAATGCCTCCAAAAACCTTCCACTGCTTCACTGCCTGTATGCAAGGCTCGGTAGTCGGTGTCAGTGGCTCAGTAGGTAGCACACTCTCCTCTGAGGCCGGGAGATCAGAGGGTCACGGGTTCAGTTCCCACACCTGGCACTTGGGTTAATATCCCAGTACTGACACTGTAGTGCAGCATGAGAGGGGTGCTGCACTTCTGAGGTGCCATCTTTCGGATGAGATGTTAAACCGAGGTCCCATCTACCTGGATTGGTGGTAATTCAGGTGGATGTTAAAGATCCCATGGCACTTATCGAAAAGAGTAGGCGAATTTCCCTGTTATCCTGGCCAAATTTCCCTCATTCACTAAAAATACCACCAACAGCTTAATCTGGTTTAAGGTCAGTTGGCATTCATCTGTATCCCCCTCCCCCGGGTCGTGCCTGAAAATAGGCAGGATTTGTCTAGTGCACTTACCCGGTCAACAAAAACTAAATAAATAAATAACTGAATATCTGCGTACAGGGATTGCTTTGCCTGCTTACCATGTCCATGTCAATTGGTCTAAACTAAGGGAAGATGACTGAACAGTGCTGATTGTGGAAAGATCACAGCAAGCTTTTTACCACACTGCTGAAAAAAGTATGAGACCAGTAGGGCCTAGATGGGATTTAGCCACTGTGCTAAAAGGTACTGTATTTCCTCGATTAGAAGCTGCAGCCAAGATTTGTAGTTCATAATAAAAGCCGCTGTCCAATAGAAGTCGCAGCTACTTTTAGTTTGCAGTGAGCTTTCCCAACTGGGCCTTTGTCCGATGCAAGAGCATTGACTGTTATTGTAACACATATGTAAGAGGAAAGCACAGATGCAGTCCCCCACTGTCTTGCAGTTGAGTGTCCCATGTTGGGGGAAATGACAGAGGTTAGCACACCAAGTGCATGATATTGGAAACTTGGAAATTGCTCCCCTGAGCCCTGGACACCAAGGGAAAATTAATTCCTGAAGCTAATCTTGTTATAGTGGAACATGTTCGAAGCACATTGTGAGTGCTAAAAGCATGTTCGAGTATGCCGTCCAAAGGTGAAGCGCAGTAGCAGGCACAAACCTATTTGCTCCTCAGAAACTGCAACACACCAACCAACCACATGATATATATCCGTTTGGGAGCAGCAGGAATCCAAGGAGCAAAGTAACAGTGTCTGTCATCGGTGATTGCTCCTGTGGTTGTCACAGCTTAGTGTGCCTTTCTTGGTCAGAAATTACAAATCAATAAATATTAGTTGGCCTGGTGGTGCTGAGGAATGAGGCACTGGATGCCACACCTCGTGCCACGCCAGCAACCTGGGTTCAGGAGTGAGTTTTGACTGCTGGGGGTCAGTGGAGGAGGAGAGTGTCCAGAGGATTGCTCTCCTCTCCTGGAGTGGGTCCTGGGGAATTCCCTGCCTGGTGATGGCTCCTGGCAGAGAATGGGAGGTGCAACACCATAGGTGGGGACAGCCAATGGGGGTCTGGTATCGGCGGGAGGGGGCGAGAGCATCCCATCCATGCACTGATGCGATTGCACGTCTGTGCCAGGAGGCGAAACAAGAAGGAAAATTACCCTGTCCCTCGTAGGCAAAGGTGGGTTCAGGGGTGCTACGCCCATTGCTGGGTCCTCCGTGCCTGTCTGTGGTGCTCTGCTAAGCCTGGCCAGACTATAGATAGAATGCCAGTAGGAGTCAGTGGTCCCACCCCCAGGGACTCAGAGCCGGGGGCTCGGGTGGCCCAGGTGAAGGTGGAGATGGGCACACCGGAGCGGCAATAGAGGACTTCAGGCAGGCGGGAAAAAGCGACATTGAGCAACCACACCGGAGAGAGTCCAGGTGATAGTGAGTAGAAGGAAAAAGAGTTGACAAAAAATAAATAAATATTTAAAGTTCACCAATGCAAATGACCTCATTGCACAGTCAAGGCACTAAGAGGTGATGTGCATCCCTTTGTGGCCTCATTAACATCCAAGGAGGAGAAGGCTTTTGCACTTGAAAAGCATCGAGTGAGGCTCACCCCTGCCAGCTACACCAGTGCCAGGAAGAAAACAAAACCTCATGAAGTAACGCCACCCCCGCTGATCCTCATGCTCAGTATGTTATAAAAAAAAATCCATGGTAGTCTTTTTTTTTTTTCCCCTCCTCCCTGGGCTGCACAGCCCCACCCCTTTGGGCTCTCACACAATTGACTCCTCTGCATGCCACATTCAACCCCCCCCCCCACTCCCATACTTACCTCCAGGCTCCCCCGATACCTCTGACACCCCAGGAGGTCCTGCTTATATCTACCAGGGGGCCCTCCCTGGGAGCTACCGGGGGAAGCACCTCTAAGCCTGGGGTTTGTTGGTTGGGAGGGGAGGCACGGTGTTCTTTGGTGGTCAGGTGGTGTGGAGGAGGCTTGCCAGAGGCCCTCGTCTGGTGCTGTGGGGTGGCCATTTTCTCCTTTTCTTCCTCCCTGCATCCACCACCACCACCACCACCAGGCCTGCATATCCTACAACAAACTGGGAAGGACATACAGCAGCATGTGGTCAGCCATGCCGTCAAGTGCGCCTCTGCCGACCCACCACCAGGAGCCACTCGAGGGTGGTTCAAGCCAAACCCTCCCTCCCAGGGAGGGGAGCATCCTCACGGACACTCTTCACCCTCCCTGCCAGTCTCTGCTCCAGTCAGCCCAGGTGTGGGTCGCAAATCTGGGTGGCCAGCATGGTGAGTGGGCACCAATCCATGGTACTCTAATGGACTCTTGATACCCATGCCCATTTGAAACTATTCCTTTCCCCTGTTATGGCCTCGAGAAGGCAACTGGCACTTACCCTCCACTGACTTCCCCTGCTGGCTGTTGTCTGCTGCACACAGTTACTGGAATACAATCCACATCCAATATCGATCATAGTGCACATGCGCATGGACTTAGGCTTTTATTTTGTTTAAGCCATAACGTTTATAATGTAGACAGTGATGTCACTAAACTTTGGGGGGTATCTTAGTAACCCCCCCCATGAACAAAGAAGCGGGTATTTTAAACACTTACAAGAAATATGTTTTTGGTGGAGGACTTCTAATTTTGGTTTCTAGACAGCAGCCATCGAGTTTATGACTAATATTTCTTCAAATTTTTAGAGACAAGAAGGGTGTCCCATTAAGCTGGCCAGTGCCATCAGGTCGCACTTCAGTTTCAAAGATGGAAAAAGTTAAGTCAGTCAAGTGGTGTGGGGAGCTAAGGCGTTGAGCTCCTTACCACCTGCCACGCCGGCAACCCATATTCGTGAACGAGCACAGGTTTTCGTGGGTCGAGTCGGGTGGGGGAGGATTGAGCATTCCAGGGACTGCTGTCATAGGGAGGGGTGGCCAGCCATCTCGGCCCATGACTGCCACGAGGTGGAAGCCTGGTGGCAGTGCAGGCTCGAGTGACTCAAAGGGAGGGTCTGTGGCTGTGCAGGACATATACACCTTCATGCATATGTACCAGCACCAAGGTAGGAGACTGGGACTGAAAATGGGTTGGACAGGCTATATGAAACCCTGCTCGTCTCCCCATGGCTCGTACCACCACTCAGATCAGGGGGTGTCTGGATTTGTTGTCTGGTGGGGTAGGACAGCCTTCCCTTTCCTGGCCCCGCCATGGGGAAATCTGCAGGGCATAAGTACCCCACTATCCAAGAGAGGTGAGAGCTGGTCACAGGGAACAGGAACCGGGACAAGGCTGAAGAGCTGGACATAATTATTCTTTGGATAATCTACCTAAAAGATTGGATAAATAAATTAAGAAAAAAATGATAACTACACCCCAATCTTGTGTTCTAGGGATGTGGATATGATGTTCTATCCACACTTTCTGGCAGTCATTTTTTTCCTTTAAGACTGGCCAGAACATCTTCGAGCTGGCTCCTCCCACCCACCCTGGTGGTAACTCCCTCGACTCTGCCTCATGATATCAGATCTTCCTTTCTTCCAGCAGGTTCCCTCCTTATCGCTTTTGCGCTGAGTAAGCCCTTTGCTAGTAAATCTTCAGAATTACTTCCAAACTCTAAATAAAAACTATTTCTTCAGGCTCGTTCTTCGATCATAGCCACGATGGACAATGACAGGTCTGCTCTGGGGTTCCAGCGATGCCTTTGAGGGCAGAAGATGTCCAGAACAGATCCTCACACTGCATGCATCTACTGTCTGAGACACAAGCACAATCCCCAGACCTGCAATATCTGTTGCACCTTCCACCCCTCCCTTCTAGAGGACCATCACGCCCAACTTACTTTAGGCCATCCGAGTGAAAGAAACTCACCGGTCAAATTGAAAAAAGCCTGTCTGGTGGTCTCCATGGCTGCAGGGGCCACTGAACAGCTAGCGGCATTTGAGGAGGCGGTGGCTCAGGCCGCAGCTCACACCTCCTCAGCTTCGGCCTTTGTTCTGCTTTTGCTGTGCGCTTCCTTCACAGGGGCATTCAAAGATTTGTGCCAGGCTTTACCAACTCTTGGTCAGGGTCCTTCTTCGGGGCACAAATCAAAATCGAAAAAAGAGAACAAAAAATGGTCTCAACATCAATCGTGGAATTGGGAACGCTCTCGGTTGAGGGTTTCCAACGCCCAAGCGTCTCCAGATCTGACTTCATTCGAATCTTCAGCCCAGGCCACTGGCTCCACAGTAACCCCATTGGCCCAGTTGATGAAGACACAAGTCAATCTTCCGGCCGAGATTTTCCTCATGCCGGTCAACCTGTTATCAACTGAGAAGGCCAACACTTCTTTATCCAGGACTCTGGTCCTGGCCCAGACTGTTGGTGGGACGGATAAGTCCGCTGACCCACCGTGTCTGGTCATTGACCAAGATCCGGAGGTGCCTCAGCTTTCACTGACACCCTCCGAGGCCCGCCACCAGTCCCCCCGTTGGTCGCGGCCAAGGTCTTGATCTTACTCTTGGGGGTTGAGCAGTTCCCGCTGACATTGGTACTCCCACTCTTGATGCTCTGGGAAACAGTGCCACCACTATTTTTCATCCTCGTCCTCCTCGAATGAGGAGAGGCTTTGGTGCAAGTTGCGTCGCTACGAGGATCTCGTGGCAACAGCTGGTGTTTTCTGGTAAGAAGCCAGTCCCCGCTTCTACCCCAGCCATCACCTAGCTTTTGCCTCAACAGCCAACACCGTCTCTGCCTCAGGAGCTGACCAAACTGGTCCCAGCTCGGCCGACCCCGGAGTTTCCACCGATTCTCGTGGAGCCACCTCCTAAACAACCAAAATCCAGCGCTCTGTCTAAGGAGTCTCGGCCAGCCTCGGGGCTTCCCCATCAACTGTCGGTGACCGTCACTCCTGACAGTCCACAGAGGGTCAGAGAGGATCCCAGCAGTGGGATCCTCTTCAACAACTCCTCAGAGTTGGAGGCTTCCTCCTTACACTGCCATCAGGTCAACATGGAGTCAGTTGGGGGTCTCTCAACAGACGAACGCCCTGCCACCTTTACGGGCCTCCTCCACCTGATCTCAGAATCTGTGGGTCTTAAGATGTAGCCGGCCCAGAAATGGGCTCATTACCCCCTGACAGAGATCTTAGACTGGGGAGACTCCCCTGGTGAAGCCTTTCTGCTGGCAGAGTCCATCCTTGGTCCTGCTTTGGAACTTTGGCAGCATCCTGTCCAGCACCATAAGCCCAGTTGGCCCGCAAGCATGCGGTCCCTTCTTGCTCCCTTTCGGGATTTACAGAACACCCCTCGGCTGAGGGCTTGGTGGTCAATTCTGTGTTAAAGCACTCTGACAATGTGGGGGATGTTGACAAGCCACCTGACAAAAAGTTCAAAAAGCTGGACCATGTAGCTAAAAAAGTCTATGCTGCCTCTTTGCTTGGCCTTCGCCAAGCGAACTCGGCCCTCCTCATGGCCCACTTCTCCCACGCCCTATTGGGCACTCTGGATGAGGTGCTTCCTCACCTACCTACGGACCTCCAGATCATGGTCAAACAGGTCTGGGACCAGAGCTGGGCAGTAGCAAAGCAACAGTTCCAGACAGCCATGGACACTGGGGACTCCTATACCCGCTCCGTGGTGGCCGCAGTGGGCATGCGCTGTAGGGCTAGGCTGCGGATTTCCACCTTCATGACTGACACCCAGCAAAAACTGGTGGATGTCCCTTTCCTGGGCACTGACTTGTTCGGGCCCGGAGTTGAGGGCCACCTTACCCGCACTGAAAGGTCCAGTGCCGCCTTGGACTCTGTGACATCCTCTCAGAGGGACCCCAAGGGCTCCAAGCAGCAGAAAAAGAAGCTCTTTCGGTCCACCTCTACTTCTTTGGCCAAACCAGCCCAGCCCCAAGCTAAGCAGCAGGCTCAGGCCTGGGAACCTTGGCTCATGTCAGTGGCCTCGGTCGTCCACAGGCCTGGAAGGAGAGGTCCCTGTGGCTCCTCAGCAAGGCCCTTCTCCTCCTCCAAGCATGCCCAGTGACGGGATGAGGGGTGCCTCCCTCATGCCCGTCACACCTCCTTTGGGTCCTCCTATGGGGAGGTCGGCTACACCACTTCTTTTCAGCCTGGTCTGCTGTCACCATGGACAGGTGGGCTCGTGAGGTGGTCGGTCAGGGTCTGTCTCTGGAATTCAAGCAGTGCCCTCCTTGCTGAGCCCACACCCCATGGGAGGACTTGGTATCTGCAGACATTCTGTCGGTTCTTTGGCATGACATTGCCCGGCTCCTCTGCAAGGAGGTCGTGGTTCCTGTCGCGGATCCTCCGGAACACCCAGGGTTTGTCTCCAGGTACTTTCTGGTGCCAAAACAGATGGGGGGCTGGTGCCCCATTCTAGATCTGCACAACCTGAACAAGTTTCTCCCTTCAGGATGGTTACTGTCTCTCAGATCATACCATCACTAGAGCAAAACATGTGGCTTTGCTCCCTGGATCTTCAGGACACTTTTTTTCATGTCCTGATCCATCCGTCTCACTGAAGGTTCCTCCGTTTCAGAGCAGAGTGAGCCCTCTATGAGTTCTAGGCCATGCCATTCGACATCTCCTCGACCCCCAAGGTCTTCACCAAGTGCATTGCAGTGGTGGCAGTTTAACTGAGGCACTCAGAGGTCAGGGTTTAGCCCTACTTAGATGACTGGCTGATTGCAGGTCCCTCCAGGCAGGTGGTGGAGCATTCCAGACCTGTGTCTCACTTGGCCTCCTGGTCAATGAGGCCAAGTTGGAACTCGTGCCTTCACAGGTGATCAACTTCATTGGGGTGGAGCTCGACTCTTGCAGAATCATTTTGGGTTGGACAATTGTGTCATGCCTGGGATTTCCTGTGCCTGCAGGGTTACATGGTGGCCTGCACTAGCGTGGTCCATTGGGCCCACTGGAGAATGTGCTCCCTGCAGTGGGAGCTGGCCAGCCAGTGGTCTCAGTGCAGGGGTCACTTTAACCATTTGGTCACTGTGACCCAGTGGATGTGGGATGCTATCCAGTGGTGGTTAGTCCCAGAATATCTGTGGGAAGGAATCCTGTTTGTCCACCCAGAGCCGCTGGTCATCTAGATGACTGATGCCTCTCTCATGGGCGGGGGTGCCCACCTGGGGGAACACAGAGTCCATGGGCTCTGGACCCCCAAGGAGTCCTGATGCCACATCAACTTGCTGGAGCTTCAAGCAGTTTGGCTGGCTCTGATTGCCTTTGCTCCTCACATTCAGGGTTGGGTGGTCCAGGTCTAGATGGACAACACCATAATCATGTACTACCTCAACAAACAGGGTGGGACGCACTCCCTGCCACTGTGTAAGGAAGCTGTCCATGTGTGAACCCTTGTGTGCAGCCTGGGGGCCAATCTCCTAGCCATCCATGTGGCAGGGGCCTCCAACCAGGAGGCAGATGCTCTCAGCTGTGTGAGCAAGGCGTCTCATGAGTGGTCTTGCCACCCAGAGGTAGTACACAGTCTGTTCTCCCAGTGGGGCACCGCTCAAGTGGACCTGTTCACCTCCAGGGAGAATGTAAAGCTGAGACTGTTCTGTGCCTGCCCCCCTCAGCAGGGAATGCTGCAGGGGGATGCCTTCTCAAGGCCCTGAACCCCAGGCCTCTTCTATGCCTTCCCTCCACTCCCCTTGATCCCCAAGGTGTTTCTCAAGGCCAGGAGGAACAAGGCACTGGTGATCCTGGTGGCTCTGGACTGGCTGTGCCAGTTTTAGTACCCTGATCTCCTCAGCCTCAGCAGCAGGCTCCCGAGGTCTCTCTCTCTCTCTCTCTGCCCAGACCTGCTTTCTATCAATCAGAGGAAGGTACTTCATTCGGACCTTCAGTCCCTGCACCTGACAGCCTGGTTCCTGAGGGGCTAGAGTTCCAGGCTTTTGTCTCTCTGAAGATGTCTTCACTGTTGTGGAGGCATCTCAGAAGACGTCAACCAGGAAGTGCTACACCTTCAAATGGAAGGGGTTCTCCATTTGTTGCAGGGCAGGGGGTTGGACCCCTTGTCCTGTCCAGCGGCTAGCATCCTTAACTACCTGTGGTCGCTCTCTGTCGGCCTTCGATCAATGACCCTCAAGGTTCACTTGGCAGCCATCTCCGCTTACTGGGCATGGGCTGATCAGAAGTCAGTGGCACAGGAGAAGGTGGTCTGGTGTTTCTTTAAAGGCCTCAACCACATTTCCCATCCAGTGCGTGAACCACCACCACCTTGGGACATGTTGCTGGTACTGGCAAAGCTCATGGGCAAGCCATTTGAACCGATGTACAGGTGTGATATGTCTCACCTGTCATAGAAGACCGACTTCCTAGTGGCTATCACGTCAGCCAGAAGGATCAGTGAGCTCCAGGCGCTTTCAGTGGAGTCTCCTTATTTGGTCTTCCACAGGGACAAGATTGTCCTTCACCCTAACCCGAAGTTCGTTCCAAAGGTTGTGTCAGAGTTCCACCTTAACCAGGTGATTAACCTTTCGGTGTACTTCACCAAACACACCTCGGATACTGAGCACAGGCTCCGTACTGTGAACCTGAGGTGAGTGCATGCTTATTATAAAGAGTGCATGACTGGAGTTCGGGGAGAGGTTAGCCAACTGTTTGTCACCTATGCTGAAGCCACATCTGGCAGATCGGCAGCCAAGTGGACGATTGGCAGGTGTATTGTTTCCTGCATTGATCTCTGCTATAGGTTGAGGGTAGGGAGCCTCCCATAGGGCTAAGGACTCATTCCACCCATCAAACTGCTGCCTCATTGGCTGCTTCCAGGGACGTCCCTATCCAGGAAATCTGTAGGGCTGCTATCTGGAGGTCAGCACACACTTTCATTTCCCATTATCACACTGACCTCGAGACATGCTGGGATGCTGGTTCTGGGGCCTCAGTTCTCCAATCTCTGTTCCCTAAGTAGGGGGTATGCACCTTGCCTCCCTTCTCCCGGAGAACTGCTAGGAGTCTGCCAGAAAGTATGGCTAGAACATCATATCTACATTCCTAGAAAATCAGATTACTCGCCTGTTAACAGTAGTTCTAGGAGTGGTACAGTATCTGATGCTCATCTACATGGACCCACCTGTTCTTCCCTGGTTTTGAGGCACACAACTGCTTCCAGTGGGCAAAATCTGGTGTCATGGGGCATAGCCAAGGGCATTACTACCCGGGTGGGTGGGAGGAGCCAGCTTGAAGATGTTCTGGCCAGTTTTAAAGGGAAAGGTGACTGCCAGAAAGTGTGGATGAACATCATATACCACTCCTAGAACTACTGTAACAAATGAGTAACCTGTTTTTTAAACCATAGGAAGTGTGAGGAAGTACTTCTTCATGGAGAGAGTGGTGGACAATGGAACAGCTTATCAGCGGAGGTGGTGGGGGCGGAAACAGTGACAGGGTTCAAAAACACATGGAATAGACACAGAGGGATCTTAGCAGTATGGAGTGGGGGAAGATTGGAGACTGAGTAGGGTCTGCAGCAACACTATAGGTAGCGAAAATAGGGCAGACTAGGTGGGCCATCAGGTCCTTATCTGCTGGCAGATTCTATGTTTCTGTGAGCTGCTGGCTAACCCAAGGTGAGAAAAAGCTTTATGGAAAAAGATAGGAAAAGTTGATTTTACTAAAAAAAAAACAGTTAACCATCACGATTCCAACAACATTTACTAGGCAAAACCTTTTTCTTTCAACCTTTCCCCCACAACACAGCTACTATTTTAATTGACCACAATGTAGAGTGAACTGATGCACATGGAACCTACTAAGAGTATAACTCTTAACATTCAAAAGACTGGATAATTAAATTAAGAAGAAATGATAACTACACCCTAATCTTGTGTTTCAAACCAGTAACTAGAGGAGTATATTAACTATAGTGAATTCCAACGGCTAACATATATACTGCAAATAACAAGATAACAGATTGCAGACAACTGTCTTCCCTGAGGGAGGAAGTTGCCTGTCTTCAGGCCACACTGGACAGTAGTAAGGGAACCTCCCCCCAGGCCACACTGGACAGTGGGAAGGGAACCTCCCCCATCCAGGGAGCACCAGAGCCACCACCACTACCTCAGAGGTTGCGAAGAAAGTACAGCAGTTGGACCACAGTGGGCTCAGGGAGGGTGAGGATGGTGGAACAGAGGCACACCCAGTCAGTTGTTCCACTCCCATACACCATTCTGGGGGAGCATAGTTCCCCTATGGATGCACTTGCAGAGGAGACTAAGGAGGCTGAGGACAACTGTCACAAGGGAGGCCAACAGGAAGGAGGCAGAGGACACCACAGGGAAAGGAAGCAGCTCCTGGTGGGGGACTCAATTTTTAGGGGGATAGAACTGGGGGGGAGCAGGGAAAACTGAAGTAAGGTGCCTGCCTGGTGCCATGGCTTGGAGGGACAGGAAGCGCATCCTTAGGATCACGAGAACAGTTGCATGGGAGTCTGAGCTGGACATCATTTTCCACCTAGGGACAAATGACTTGGCTCATCATGAGATTAGAGCAGTGCAGGAGGACTTTGTAGAGTTGGGGAGGGGCCTAAGACAAGTAGCACACGCAGTATCCTTCTCAGAGGTGCTGCCTGTCAATGGCATGGGTGAGGTGAGGGTACTTTGCAGCATGCAGTTTAATGAATAGTTGAAAAAATGGTGTGGAACACAGGGGTTTGGCTTCATTGGGGACTGAGGTTCCACCTGGAGGGACACCAGCCTATACTGGCAGGATGGTCTGCATCTGTCCAGGAAGGGAACAAGTATTTTGGGCAATTGGTTTAAATGCTTCATTGGCAAGCTTTTAAACTAGTCAAGGGGGAGGCACTGATAAGCAGCAGGAAAATCCCAGCTTCTCCCTACAAAACAGGGTACTAAATGAGAAAAAAGACCAAGGTAGAAAGGTCAGTGGGGGGATGCTGCAACAGAAGGTAAAGCCATCAAAAAAATGGAGAGCAATGAGTACCAATGCCCATAGTCTGGGTTACAAGCTTCCTGAATTAGTGGCCTTGATGGAGAAGGAACATCTGGATATCGTGGCAGTCACAGAAACATGGTACACACAAAACCATGACTGGGATATAAACATACCAGGATACACTATCTACAAGAGGGACGGGGAGGGTAAAAGAGGAGGAGTAGCTCTTTACATAAGGGAAGGAATCAAAGCAACAGAACAAAAGGGTAAACAGGGAGGAGAAGAAGCACTGTGGGTCAATTTGGAGAAAGGCAATGGCACCACAATCCGCACAGGGGTTGTATACAGACCCCCCTCTCAGGGGGAGGAAATGGACAAGGAAATGATAGAAAGTATACTTAGAATGGCAGAAAAAGGGGAGATATCGCTGATGGGTGATCTGAATATGCCAGATGTTAACTGGAATGCAGTTGCAGCAGCCACTTCGAAGAGTGGGGTTATTCTAGATGCCCTACAAGGGGCATGTCTTAGACAACTAGTATTGGAACCCACTCGAGAGGGAGCAATCTTAGACCTGGTTCTCTCAAATGGAAATAGAGAGAGGATCACAGATGTAGAAGGGGGTAGCCATCTGGGAACTAGCAACCATCGAACAGTATGGGTCACAATAAACACAGCAATAGAGTCAAGCCATACAAAGGCAAAAGTACTGGACTTTAGGAGGGCTGACTTTGCCAAAATGGGTGAGTGCCTAAGGAATGCACTAGCAAATGGGCAGGAAAGAGGGTGGAAGAACAATGGGGAATAATAAAACTGCCATCATAGAGGTAACAAGCCTTTGTGTGAAGCAAATAAACAAAACAAAACAATGTAAGAACCACTATGGTTCTCAAAGGAAGTGGCAGTGAAGGTTCAAGAGAAAAGAAAGCATTCAGGAAGTACAATGAATCACAGAAGGAGCAGGACAGAGAACTGTATCCAGTTAAAGCAAAAGGAAGCTAGGAAGGCAGTCAGAACAGCAAAGGCCCAAACTGAGGAAAGATAGCCAACTCAGCTAAGAAAGGGGATAAAACCTTTTATAGGTACACTCGGGAGCGAAGGAAGACCAAGGGAGGGATAGTGAGGCTTAATAAAGGGAGGGAGGGGTGGGCAGAGGGTGACTGTGAAAAGGCAGAGATACTAAACAAATATTTTTGCTCAGTATTTACAAATGAAGAGGGGGAGGTACCTAAAACAAACAATAGAAACACTCTGGATACAGAAGTTGATACCAGCCCATTTACAGAAGAAAGGGTTCTGAAAGAACTCTTAAAACTGAAGATGGACAAAGCAATGGGGCCTGATGGGATTCATCCCAGAATTCTAAAAGAACTAAGGGTAGAACTAGTGACACCACTGACTACCCTCTTTAACAAATCATGG
Source organism: Neoceratodus forsteri (assembly GCA_016271365.2). Taxonomy (NCBI): domain Eukaryota; kingdom Metazoa; phylum Chordata; order Ceratodontiformes; family Ceratodontidae; genus Neoceratodus; species Neoceratodus forsteri. The sequence goes on along the minus strand of CM057449.1, from coordinate 361,761,429 downwards.
GAGGATGGGGTGGTACCCGAGGACTAGAGGAGGGCAGATGTGATTCCCCTTCACAAAAGTGGGAGCATGGCAGAAGCAGGAAACTACAGACCTGTTAGTTTAACCACAGTGATAGGGAAAACGATGGAATCACTTCTGAAGGAAAGAATTGTCGAGTATCTAGAGGCCAGAGAGGCACAGGACCCAAGGCAGCATGGATTCACAGCAGGAAGATCATGCCAGACGAATCTGATAGATTTCTTTGACTGGGTGACCAAAGTAGTAGATCAGGGAGGGGCTGTGGACATGGCCTACCTAGACTATAGCAAGGCATTTGACACAGTCCCACACAAAAGATTAATATACAAGTTAGCCAGCCTGGGAGTGGGTCCCAAGATGACAGCCTGGATAAAGAATTGGCTGGAGAATAGGACACAGAGAGTGATAGTAAATGGAGTCCACTCTGAAGAAAGGGGGGTTACTAGTGGGGTACTGCAGGGTTCAGTATTAGGACCGGCCCTCTTCAATGTCTTTATAAGAGACATTGCAGAAGGACTAGAAGGAAAAGTATGTCTCTTTGCAGATGACACAAAGATCTGCAACAGAGTTGATGCACAAGGTGGGGTGGAAAGGATGAGAAGGGACTGGGCAAGGTTAGAGGAATGATCAAATGTATGGCAGCTTAGATTTAATGCTAAGAAATGCAAGGTAGTGCACCTGGGAAATAAAAACCCAGGGGAAGAGTACACAATGGGGAGTGAGATACTAACAACAACAAAATGCAAAGGGACCTGGGGGTAGTCATATCAGATGACCTAAAGGTGGGCAAGCAATGTGAGAGGGCAGCAAGGAGGGTTGGGGATACTGGGATGCATAGGAGAGGCATCACCAGTAGAAAACAGATTTATTATCCCTCTGTACAGACAGCTGGTGAGACCCCATCTGGAGTACTGCACGCAGTTCTGGAGACCCAATCTCCATAAAGACATAGACAGGATGGAAGCTGTCCAGAGCAGGGCAACTAAAATGGTGCAGGGTCTGCACGGAAGACATATGAAGAGAGACTAAAGGAGCTTAATATGTATAGCCTCGGGAAAGGAGAGAGGGGGACATGATAGAAACTTTCAAGTACCTCAGGAATCAACAAAGTCAAGAGGTAGCATCTTTCAAAAAAGTGCGCAAGAACAAGGGGCACAATTTGAAGATAGAGGAGGCTCAGAGGTAATTTAAGGAAGTATTTTTTCACAGAGAGGGTTGTGGATGCATGGAGCAGCCTTCTGAAGGAGGTTGTGGAGTCAAAAACGGTGGAATTCAAGCATGCATGGGACAGTCATAAGGCAATTCTAGGGGTTGGGGGTAGGAAGAAGTAGGCTGCTGGTTAACTAGGATCTGCAGCTTATCCATTAGGTAGGGAAATGGGCAGACTGGGTGGGCCAAGCGGTCCTTATCTGCCATCAAAGTCTATGTTTCTATGTAACAGAGGACCTCTAAAAATAATAATAATGCTGTACAAAAGAAAAAAATCAACATGTGAAAGGCAAGAATAGAAAATATGTTGCATGTAGGATGAATCATCTAGGCAATGATGGAAGGAACTAGCTTATCAAACTTGAAGAAAATGAACTGTGCAATACAAGATCGCAGTTCATAATGGGAGCAATCATGGATACATCAATGAAGGGATGGATGAATTATACTGAAGCATTACATGACACACATGAAAAGATACAACATGACAGCCTGTAAAAATGGACATTGGGGCCAATAAAAGATAATTAAAACATCAAGGAATGAGAACTTTTTGTATATAGTTACCATGGTAACCAAAAAAAGATTAAGCTCGATTTTTGGAGAAAGCCAATTAATTACAGCAGTGTATAAATACATTAAAAAGAGAATATTGCTTATTCCGTACTGCTGACCGCAGAAGGGTTAGGGACAGTACTAAGGCACTGTGTTATATGTCTGTAGAAGGGGTTTACACCTAGGGACTCTGGTGGCATCTGGGATCCGGTATATTTCAAACTGTTCTATGGTTCATTTGTTACATACTGTTGGTTTTATAGTTATTAATTTTAAAATTCATTCTACAGGAAATGTAGGATAACTGTGGTAATCCTATCGGGGAAAGGTTACAAGAAGGGATGGTGAGGCACACACTCAGCAGTATGAAGTGCAAGGGAGCGGGAAGAACCCCCCAGCACCAGGAACTAGGGTGGTTCACATGGGATTAGAAGTAAATATACATTCCTGAAACGTGAAGGGCTTTGCCTCTCCTATTAAGGAGATGTCGCTGATGCTGTTCACAGTGTACATGCTGCCCCAGGTGAGATCATGCGGCAATACAGCATGGAGTTTCACTGCTATGCAGATGACACCCAGCTGTATTTGTCATTTGCTCCTGGAATATCCGGTGCTGTCGACATGCTTAATATCTGTCTGGCTAAAATCAATGACTGGATGGCTTCCAGCTGGTAGAGACTAAACCCAGATAAGACAGAGGTGCTGGTGATTGAGCCGGGTCGTGGGCATCATGGGTTGCAACCAGGAGCGGACACAGGTCTTTTCCTGGGGTCTGAAACATAGAAACATAGAATTTGATGGTAGATAAGGACCGCTTGGCCCACCTAGTCTGCCCATTTACCTACCTATTGGATAAGCTGTAGATCCTAGTTAACCAACAGCCTACTTTCTCCTACACTCTGCTATAATTGCTTATGTCTGTCCCATGCATTCTTGAATTCCCCCACTCTTTTGGACCTCACGAGCTCCTCAGGAAGGCCATTCCATGAGTCCACCACCCTCTCTGTGAAAAAATGCTTCCTCATGTTGCCCATGAGCCACCCCCCCATCTTCAAACTGTGCCCCCTTGTTCTTACACATCTCTTTTTTTGAAATATGCTACCCTCTTGGACTTTGTTGATTCCCTTGAGGTACTTGAAAGTTTCTATCACGTCCCCCCTCTTCCTCCTTTCCTTGAGTGTATACATGTTAAGCTCCTTCAGTCTCTCTTCATATGATTTCTGGTGCAGACCCTGCACCATTTTAGTTGCCCTCCTCTGGACTGCCTCCATCCTGTATGTGTCCTTGCGGAGATGGGGTCTCCAAAACTGCACGCAGTACTCCAGATGGGTGTAATAGGCTCATGGGATTTTAGACTCAGACACCTGTTCATGGATACCTGGCCAGAAATAACGGCGTTATAACTGACTCAGGGTTTTATCCCTGCCCAGGTGACCTGCCATAGGAATGTCATGGACCAACGAGATTAACTGTTGGCAGTATTGAGTGTGTACTACTTATTGTTCTACCACTGTCCCCACTGTGTTTTTTTACATTCCCTGTATAGCAAGCTGTCATACATCACATATCTAAGATGAGCTGCAGTATCATTCACCTTTACAACCTGTGAAAAACAAAGGGTTAGTGTGCTATCGGCATTTTGCTCTGAACTAAATGTGACATTCTTATTACATTTGTCCACTGATTTCAAAATGTCCTTTTTACAGTTCCATAATAGCTTGGCTTCTTGTTTGTCCCGTTTGTTTTTTCTGTCCTTCCCCGGTTTATCATAAACCTCATCCTCAAAAGGAAATATCTGGGACAATGTATTTAAATGCTTGCTTTGTGCCCTAGTGGTGACAGGAGATAGCTTAGGGTTCATAGTCATTAATGAGTTAAAGTTCAGGTAATCATGCCCTATCACCACTGGCACCGCTAATCCAGGCACTAGCCCCATTTTCATATGTCCCTGTCCCTGTACACATAGGGTAGTACTCTGAACTGGATAATAATGGACATCCTGTGGATACATGTGACCCCCCGTAGTACCTTCACTCATTTCCTGGGGCAATGTTGCTTGTACTAATGTTTGTTTACTATCTGAGTCCAGTAATGCAGGAACCTCTTTTCCATCAAGTTGTGCTACAGTCATGTATTGTCCCCAGTTGGCAAGGGCTAGTTGCGAATACTCTTTCCTTTTCTTAGGACAGTATCTAGCAATATGACCTCTTCCCCTGGCATTCGTGACATATGATATCAGGATTCTGTCCTCTGCCCATCCTAGCAGACCCGGTGTTGGTTCCCCCAGAAACAGTTGATCCCGCAGTACTAGTGGAACTGGTAGTAGAAGAAGAGGGTCTTACCATGGGTGAGGGTCCACGAGCACCGGAGAGTCCTTTGGTTCTAGAAGGTCTGGCAGTTATGTAATCCTCTGCTAGTTTGATGGCTTTCTGTGCAGATTCTGGGCGATGTTCCCTCACCCACATCTGGACGCCCTGCAGTAGTGATCTTGATGAACTGCTCCAAAACAATGGCTTCCATAACTTGATCTATAGTTCTGGAGGTGGGTTGTAACCATTTATAAGTCACGCAGCTGTGTATACACTTCTTAAGGAGGATCAGCAGTGTGGTAACAGAAGGTTCAAAACCTCTGTCTATAGGTTTCTACACTGATTTTATTTTATTTTTATTTATTTATTTGGTTCTAGGATTACAAATACCTTTGAGTCAAGGCTCTTTTACAAAGGTTCCATATCAGTTGAAGTACAATACAGGGGATACAACAGAAATAACAGCATTGGAAGTAAACAGTACATTATACAGTTATTAATTAAGGGAGGAGGTAACACATTAGAGAGCTCAGTACATAGAATGGCCCGGAGCAGGATCAACTAGGAGAGGGGTAAAGAACAATGGAGGAGGAACGGTATGGCAAGATGGGAGTAGTAGCAGCCGGAGGCATTGTCAGACATCACCGGGAGAAGTGCTGGAGAGAGGGGGTGGGGGGGAGGTGGGAAAGGGGAGGGGTCATGGGAGCAGAGGTAAAATAGGAGATAAGTGACCGTGCTATGAGGTGGGTGGCAAGGCTGTTTGTGGCTGATATCATATCTTTTTAATATCGCTTGTCAGACAAAGTCATGATCAGTCATATGACCATTGTCTATATGGCTGTAGGCTAACTGTGCCGTCCCAGATAGATAAGGAGCCAGCCGCACCACCCATTGCTCCTTGGGCCATCAACAGGCCTCTGCCACTCTTTCAAAGGTCATTATGTAGGCTTCAATGTCATCTGCTTCAGTTAACTTTGACAGTCTTATGTCTTTTGGACACTCTGGTTCCCTAGGCAAGCTTGGCCTGGAGGTAATAGCTTGTATGGCTCGTAAAGTGTCAGTCCAACGAGCCTCACTCTGCAAGCGATCTGCCTCCCATTGCCTCTCCAGATCCATTTGCCGAACACATAACCATCTCAGTAGGTCTTGCATATCATCAGGGGGCCTTTCCTCCGGCATTTTGGTCTCGATAGCCGTGGCACCTCCCCCAGTCGCCTTATCCCCTCTCTTGTCTCTCTGTGTCGTACATCTGATAATCCAGTAAACAACGGGTCCTGAGTGATCTCAGACATCCTGCGGGTCTGAACTCCACCAGGACTTGATTGGCTGGTAATAGGTTTGCTGCTATCTGCTTGGTCCATCATGGTGTACCTTGAATACCAGGTCCGGTATCCCGCCTTCGAGCTGTGTGTCTCAAAGAATCCCACTTCTAACACCAGTGTAATAGGCTCGTGGGATTTTAGACTCAAACACCAGATTTCAGAACCAACTTAAAGCAGCTTTATTCAGCAAAAAAAAAATTGCAAATAAAATACGAACTGTTTCAACAAAGAAATAAAAGAGGATACTGCTCCAACAAAATCTTATCTATTCATTTAATAGAATAACACTAGAAAGTACTAGGGTTATGATAGGATCAGCTCCCTGCTGAGCCCTATAACAACTGACTCTTTACCTGCAACAGCTTTTCATTTATAGTGTCAAGAGGTCAGATGATGTGGAAAGCCCCTCCCCTTGACTTAATGTTTACAAAAATAACCTTATTTGCAGTTGTTATTGTCAGTTTGTAATTCTAAAATGTTCACTAAACATACAAAAGCACACCACATCAAAAGGAACATGATTTCCAGCGTTCTGAGCAATTTTCATAGTACACAGACTCCTTCCTCAGCCTCTGCCTTGTCTGTATAGAGCCGGCCGGCCAGATCTTTGTGCTATTCATAGACAGAGGACTTAAGGGAGGTTGCCTGGGGGGAGCTGATAAGTGTCAGCTGGATGGGTGGGGATTTGTGAGCTACTTGGTGAAGCATACACTTTCATGAGGCGCGAGGCGACAGGAGTGGCGGGTACCTCAGTGTTGAAAACACTGTGGAGAGATAAGTTATTCCCCATAAGTTTATAAGTACTGAAAGAGACCTTAGTGTCTTTATGCCTCACTGTTTAGTATTTGAACTTATTTCTGGTGTGGGGATAGCACAGCTGGTTCAGTATTATTGTGAAGTAGCTTTGTCTTGCACATGAGACTTATTTGTTTTATATGAGCTAGGCAGGCTTTTTAGTTGTTATTTAATTGTGTATGATTAATTGTGATAAAGTTAGCTGTTGTATCCTGAGTTTAATATTTAGTGATGTGTAAAGGTTATATGGGAGGGCCTAAGGAGGCCAGGATTATGTATGGGAGCTCCCCTACTGCATGATCTGCGTCCTTTTATCCCCTTCCCAGTTTCAGATACCATGGCAAGACGCTGTCGGGAAGTGGGGATTAGAAGGAATCGAGTTAATCATGGGCAGTGGGGCACCCCATGCATATCGGATGGTGGTAGGATAGAGGTTGTCGGGTCTAGAAGGCGCCCTGGGTTTCGACGAACACCTGGGAGAGACCAGACGTGGTTGGTGCCCGTCTCCAGGGAATCCACCAGATCGAGTGGTCAGGTAACCCGAGGGGCTGCTTCACCCGCCAGTCCCCTGAGGGTAGTCCTATGCAATGCCAGATCAATTAGAAATAAGACCGCTATTATTGCTGACTTGATTTCTTCAGTCGATCTGGCTTGCATTACGGAGTCCCTCTTGGGTATACCATGGTGCAGTGCCCCAGAGTGGAACGCAGGGGTGGCGGTGTAGCTATCGGTTTTAGATCCAGGCTGGCCTTCACCGTGCACCCAGTGGGAACTCCAGGTTCATTTGAATGTGTGGCTGTTCGTGGGGAACCAGGTGCGGGCTGCAGGATCTTCCTTATGTACCGCCCCTCTAGGCCGATGGGGAATTTCCTGTAGGAGGTAGCTAAATTCATCACCGACGGAATGCTGGAATCCCCCAGATATGTTTTTCTGGGGGATTTCAATGTTTGGGTCAACGACGGGCATCAATGGTATAGTCATGACTTTCTTCAAACTATGTTCTCCCTGGGCCTGACACAAGCTGTTACTGCAGTGACTCATCAGGATGGCCACATGTTGGACCTGGTGTTCTCACTGGGGCTTGAGATTGCTAATCTCAGGATTGATCGAGTACCTTGGTCCGATCACTGCAACGTGCAGTTCATGCTTGGGGCTCCCACCAGAAGCCCTTCCCCTCCTGAGATGATGAGCTGTCGCCCTTTACGGGGTTTGATCCCTGAGGGTTTTTTGGCAGCAGCTAAATTATCTAGTGTGGGTGTTGCATGTGTTGGAGGTGTTGGTGCTGGGGTTGACACCTATAATAGGGTGTTATCTGACACCATTAACTCCCTCGCACCTGTCCGTGTACAACCCAGAACTTCATAACCTGAGGTCCCGTGGTTTGGCGGAGATCTCAGGGAGATGAGAGATGGGTCAGAGGTTAGAGCGCTGCTGTAGGAGGTCCGGTTTGGAGGGGGACAAACTGGTCCTGCGTATGCATTATAGTGCATACCAGGAGGCAATCAACCATAAGAAGGCAGTGTACCTGTCCAGGGAGATTGCCGCCGGGAAGAACCGACCAGCTACACTTTTCCAAGCTGTAGACAGGCTACTTCATCCTGCTTGTCTGAAGCCCAGGAAGGTTTTTTCTAATACAGAGTGTGAAGAGTTTGTTTGGTACTTCTCGGACAGAGTGTCCACGATCCGGCAGGTGGCTTCTTCAGCCAGCAATGTCATAGCTGGCAGTGGTCGTCTTATGTGTTCTGAGTGCACTCCGCCTAGTTGGGGGGAGTTTAAACCAGTGGAGGTTAGTGCGGTGATTGAGGTGGCAGTCAATCTGAAGCACACCTTTTGTGAGCTGGACCCGGTGCCGACACGTTTCTTAATGAGATGTGTTGACTCTGTAGGCCCGGTGTTTGCCCTGATTGTTCGGTGCTCCTTATCTGAGGTAGTCTTTCTGGATACCTTGAAGGAGGCATTAGTGAGACCCCTCTTAAAGAAACCATCTTTGGACTCGGAGGTCAGGGCAAATTACCGTCCTATATCCAACCTTCCCTTTTTGGCGAAGGTGATGGAGAAGGTGGTGGCACTTCAGTTGGAAGAGCACCTCATGACTCACGAGTTGTATGAACCCTTCCAGTTGGGATTTCAGGCTAGGCAAAGTACAGAAACTGCGCTTGTTTGGGTGCAGAATGACCTCTTCTGGGCAAGAGATCGGGGGGATAAGACAATTCTTGTTCTCCTTGATCTCTCTTCAGCATTTGACACTGTGGACCATTGTGTGTTGCTTGACCGCCTTGGGGAGCTCTGCAGACTCACCAGTACTGTCATCCACTGGTTTGAGTCCTTTTTTACCAACATGAGGCAATGGGTTGTGATGGGGAATTCGTTATCTATATCCAGCCTCCTTTCTTGCGGAGTTCCTCAAGGATCGGTACTGGCCCCAATGTTGTTTGCAGTGTATATGCTGCCCCTGGGGGGGATCATTAGGAAGTATAGCTTGGGTTTCCATTGTAATGCCGATGATACCCAGCTATATCTGTCCTTTGCCTCAGGAACATCCAACACAGTGGATGTACTAAACATCTGCCTGGCAGAGATCAACGACTGGATGGCCTCCAGCTGGTTGTGACTGAACCCTGATAAGACGGAGGTATTAGTAGTGGAGTCGAACAGAGTGCATGATAGGATGGCCTCTGACACAGCAACTGGACTTGCTCTAGGAGCTGTGTCATTGAAAGCCTCCTCTTGGGTGCGAAATCTTGGAGTGATTCTGGACAGGAATTTAACTATGGAGGCACAAATATCCTCCACAGTTCATTCCTGTTTTTTTCATCTCAGAAATATTGCCAGGATTAAGCCCCTTGTTCCACCTCTGGACCTCCCTACCTTGATACATGCCTTAGTCACATCTAGGCTTGACTACTACAATGCACTCTACCTCTGGGTCACAGGGGGATCTCTCTGCAGGCTGCAGCTGGTGCAAAATGCAGCTGCCCGGTTACTTACTGGGCAGCATAAATTTTACCACATTACACCGGTACTGCGTGAATTGCACTGGCTGCCAGTCAGGTGGAGAATCCTCTTTAAGGTGGGTCTTCTCATCTATAAGGCCGTACACGGGCAGGGCCCTGGTTATCTGCTGGACCTTCTGGTACCTGCTCTCTCTACCCGCCCTCTCCGTTCCTCTAGTGGGGGCCTCCTGGCCATTCCTAGAATGAGGCTAAAATTTGCTGGTGACAGAGTTTTCAGTGTCACAGCTCCCGTTCTCTGGAATTCTTTGTCGGCTGAGGTCAGGGGAGCTCCCACTGTAGATATATTTAAGGCTTGCCTGAAGGCCCTCCTATTTTCCCAAGCTTTTATGGGATAAAATCATGACCTGTAGTAAGAACCTGATATTATTTGCTGAGTTATTTATTTTATTCTTTATTTTGTTTAAAAATTTGTGATGTTTTATTTTATTTTGATGCTGTTTTATCTATTTCGTACGGCGCCCAGAGCCTCCAGGATTGGGCGTCTTTTAAATAAATTTTGCCTTGCCTTGCCTTGCTGATGGGCCTGCCCAGGTCCTGTCATGTGACCCCGGTCCTGCATGCTCTGCACTGGCTGACAGTCAGGTGGAGGGTCCTTTTCAAGGTGGGCTTGCTCACCTATAAGGCCCTATATGCACTGGGTCCTGGCTACCTGTTGGAGCTCCTGACACCTGCAACCTCTGCTCGCTCCCTCCGCCTCTCTTCATGGGGCCTCCTGGACGTTCTCAGGGTTTAGCTCAAGACATCTGGTGATCGAGCTTTCAGTGTTTCTTTGCCGACCCTGTGGAATGCACTTCCATCTGCAGTCTGGGAGACCCCCCTCGATTGGTGTTTTTAAGCAGAGGCCAAAGGCCCACCTTTTCAGCCTGGCATTTACAGAATAATTTGCACCCAATCCTTTTATTACTATTATAGCCATTTTTAACAACTGATCTTGATTTTATTTATTCTTGTTACTTCTAGATTTTAATTGTTTATTTTGTTATATTTTGTCACACGCCCGAGCCTCAGGGATTGGGCACCCTAGAAATAAAATTTGCCTTGCCTTGCCTTAAGTGGAAGAAGGTTTTGGCAGCCCTCAAGAGGAAGCACAGCCACATAACTGTTCTGCAAGAGACACGCCTCATTAAGATGGAGCATACCAAGCTGTTGAGGGAGGGTTGGGTAGGGGCCTGCTATTCAGCACAATACTCCTCCATAAAAGAGTCTGCCCTGAAGGTGGAGAGAGTGGTGACTGATCTGGGGAGATAAGTCTTTATCAGTGGAGAGGTGAATAGTACTAGTCTGACCTACAGAAATGAGTATCGCCTGCAGTATTTGATCTGGAATTCTTTATTTTTTTTTTGTTTAATTTTCTGTTTATGCTCCCTGCCTTTACACTCCTCTTCCTCGGAGTCACCCATGCCATCTGTCCCCCTTGCTTCCCTCTTACATGGAGCCTACGGTAGTCCCTCCATGTAGCCTTGGTTTGCCCCCCCCAGGCGGGGACGAGGTGGGGCTTGTACACCTCGAACATCTGAATTTTCATCAGGGCACCAGACCGGGACACGCAGAGGAGCTGGAGATCAGTGCCAGGGCGCTCCGTCTCCTCGGGGTGCAGGGAGCTGTTTTTCCCATTTTCTGGGTGTGACATGCGCCACAACATCAAAGTATGACCGCCAACATCAGCCACGTCTCCTCTTTCTACATGACTGGGCACTTGCTGTATCCCAGACCTCAGCCTGTGGCCAGTCAAGCACCGAGCTTCATGTCCCCTCTACCTCCCCGGAGAAGGTGAGTGGTCCCCTGGACACTCAAGCCTCCTCCCCCCAGCTGGCCCTCCAACTCCCCAGGCATATTCTGAACCCGGGTCACCGGCATTGCTAGTGGTAGTGCTACCGCTGTGCTGGCAGGCTGACCTTGATCCAGCATTCTATTGGCACATTTTGGATGTCTCCACAGGGAGCAGTTTCAGAATCTGATTGTGGGGAGGACTTTAACTGCATGACGGAGCTTGCACTGGACCACTCTCAGCTGGTAGGATGGCATGTGGAAAAGGGCATCTTGCACCTAGATTAAGTAGCTGTAAGGTGAATTGTGAACCCAGGAGCAGAGGAATACACATTTTTCTCCAACCTCCATAAGATGTAAAAACTCTCTGTGGGAAGCTGGGAAAGCCTAGATAAGGGGAATGGTGATTAGATATGTGACAACCATTAAGAGGCACAAACAGGAGAAGATGGAGTTAGAAATGAGACTAAAAGATCTAAAAAAGAAGGGGGAGGAGAGAATGCACTAAGGGAGCTAATGGTCACCAGAGAAGCCTTGAATATGAGGGTTACTCACCTGTAACCATAGTTCTAGGAGTAGTATGTGGTTTACATCCACACTTCTGGCAGAATCCCTTCCCCTTTAAGAATGGCCAGAGAGCCTTCAAGCTGCCTCCTCCCACCCAGTTGGTATCCTCCTCAGCACTGCCCTGTGACATCAGATCTTACACACTGGAAGCAAGATCAGGTGTACCACTTGCCAGGGGAGGTGGGGTGGGTTGTGTGGATGTACACCATATACCACTCATAGAACTACAGTTACAGGTGAGTAATCCTCATTTCTAAGGATATGGATGTGGTGTATTATCCACACTTCTGGCAGACTCCTAGCAGTTCTCTGGGAGGAGGGGCAAGGCACACACACCCTATTTAGGGAAGAGAGATTGAAGAACCGAGGCTCCAAAACCAGCATTCTGGTGTGACTCAAGGTCGATGTGGTAATGGGAAATGAAGGTGTGTGCTGACTTCCAGGTTGTAGCCCTGCAGATCTGGAAAATGACATCCCTGGAAGCAGCCACCGAGGCAGTGGTGTGTCTGGTGGAATGAGCTCTAAGTTCAACGAGAGGCTCCCTACCAGCCAACCTATAGCAGAGATCGATGTAGAAGACTATCCACCCGCTAACTGTCTGCTTAGCTGCTAGTCTGCTAGGTGTGGCTTCAGCGTAGGTGACAGAGCAGGTGAACCTCTCCCCAAACTCTAGCTTTGCACTCCTCATAGTATGTGAGTGCTCATCTCAGGTTCAACGAATAGAGCCTTTATCTCAGGCTCAACGAATGGAGCCTGTGCTCGGCCTCCGAGGTTGGGTTGGTAAAATATACCGGGAGATTCATCACCTACTTAAGGTGGCACTCCAAAACGACCTTCTAGAGGAACTTCGGGTTGGGGCAGAGGACAATCTTGTCCTTGTGGAAGATCAGGTAAGGAGACTCCACTGAAAACACCTGGAGCTCACTGATCCTTCTGGTGAAGACGATGGCCACCAAGAAGGCGATCTTCCATGACAGGTGGGACATCTCACACCTGTGCATGGGTTTGAATGGTTTTCTATGACCATCGCCAAAACCAGCAACAAGTCCCAAGGTGGTGGTGGCTAACACACCGGCTGGGATAAGTGGTCCAGGCCTTTGAAAAAGAGCCCTATCACCTTCTGCACCACCATCGGCATACCAGTCCACACCTGGTAGGCAAAGATGGCCACCAGGTGCACCTTGAGGGTCATTGACCAGAAGCCTGTCTAGGAGAGGGACCACAGGTAATCCAGAATGCTAGCCACTGGGCAGGACAAGTTGTCCAGCTCCTTGCCCTGGCACCAAATGGAAAATCTCTTCCATTTGAAGGCATAATACTGGCGAGTTGACTCCTTCTGACAGGCATCAACAACAACATGGAAGACCTCATCAGAGAGGCCCAAAGCCTAGAATGCTAGCCGCTCACGAACCAGGCTGCCAGGTGCAGGGACAGAAGGTCTGGGTGCAGGGCCTTCCCCTGATGGCAAGAGAGCAGACCTAGGTGGAGAGGCAGTCAACACGGAGGCCTGCTGCTGAGGCCGAGGAGACTGGGTTAAAAGAACTGGCGTGGCCAGTTCGGAGTTACTAGGATCATCTGCGCCTTATCCCTTCGAACCTTGAGCAGCACTTTGTGGATCAGGGGGAAAGGAGGGAAGGCATGCAGGAGGCTCGGGGTCCAGGGCCTAACAAAGACATCCTCCAGCAGAGTTCTGCACTGGAGGGGTGGGCACAAAAAAGCCTCAGCTTCGCATTCTTCTGAGAGACAAACAGGGCAACCTGGAGAGTGTCCCAAAGGAAGAACATGCGATTGACTTCCTCCTGGTGAAGGGACCACTCGTGAGACACCTCGCCCACCCGGCTGAAGGTTTCTGCAAGATGGCTGGACACGCCGGCCACATGAATCACCAGAAGGTCGGCGCCCAGACTGCACATGAGAGTCCTGATGCAGAGAGCTTCCCGGCACAACGATAGGGAATGCATCCTGCCCTGCTTGTTGAGGTAGTACATGGTCATCATGTTGTCCATCTGGACCTGGATGACCTGACCTTGAATATGTGGAGGACAGGCCATCAGTGCTAGATGCACGGCCCAGAGCTCCAGCAGCCTGATGTGACACCGGGACTCCCTGGGGTACCAGAGGCCATGGACTCTGTGTTCCCCCAGGAGGGCTCACCATCCTATCAGAGAGGTATCGTTTGTCAGAGTGACCATCGGCTCTGGGCGGACAAATGGGACTCCTTCCTGAAGATGTTCAGGGACCAGAAACTACTGGATGGTGTCCCACATCAGCTGCATCACCATGACTGGCTGGTCGAGGTGACTAAGGCACTGAGACCACTGCCGAGCCAGCTTCCACTGCAGGTAATGCATTCTCGAGTGGGCCCACCGAACCACACTGACACAAGCTGCCATGTACCCCAGCAGATGCAGGAAGTCCTGGGCAGGGCTCAACTGCCCAACCTGAAAGGATCGGGTAAAGAAGGTAATAGCCTCTGCCCTGTCTGCCAGGAGTCGAGCCTTGGCCCAAAGGGAGTCGAGTCCCACCCCAATGAACTGGATGGCCTGCTATGAACTGAGTTATGACTTGGTCTTGCTAACCAGGAGGCCTAGGGCCCAACAGCTCTAAAGGGTCAGGTCCCTGGGCTGCTCCATTTCCACTTTGGAGGAACCGGTAGTTAGCCAGTCATCCAGGTAAGGGTGCACCCGGACACCCAGCACCTCAGGAAGGCTGTCACCACTTCAGTGCATTTGGTGAAGATCCTGGGGGCTGGGAAGAGGCTGAAATACATGGTCCAGAATTTGTACAAGATCCCTTTCAAGTAGAACTGGAAGAACCACCGGTGGGACAGACAGATGGGGATGTGGAAGAAGGCACCCTGGTGGTCCAGACAGCAGAAACACATGTGCTGCTCCAGGGACAGAATGATCTGAATCAGAGTGACCATTTGGAATTTGCGTGGCCTGAGGTATTTGCTGAGGTTGTGCAGATCCAGAATGGGGCACCCCCCCCCCAGTCCGTTTCAGAACCAGAAAGTATCTGAAGACAAACTCCAGACTAGCCATGACATCCTGGACGTGAACCACTGCCTTCTTCTGGAGAAACTGGACAATGTCCTCTTGAAGTGCGGACATGTCCACTGACACCATATCCTCCTATGAGGCACTGGCTCGGCTGGGCGGGAGAACCTTGAACTCCAGAAGCAGACACCAGCTGACCACCTCGAGCACCCATCTCTCCGAGGTAATAATAAGGAAGCAAAGTGGCAGAGCTAGCCCCTCACAGGAGGGTCCTGGGGTGGGTGGGTGGGAGGAGACACTCCCGACCCATCACTGGGCAGGCTTGGAAGCACAGGCGAGCCTAGCTGAGGAAGCAGCTAGCCCTCACCCTCCAGACTCTTGGTGGCGGAGGAGACTTGCTTAGGCCGAGACTGCCAGGCCCGCTGCTGCTCACTGGGGGCTGAGGTGGTCTGGCTGCAGGAGCAGAGTAGGGCTGAAACGGAAAGGACTTTTTTTTTGTTTCTGGCTTTTAGCATCCTTCTGGGCAGATGTGACAGAGTTCAGGGTGGCATTGGACTCTCAGTATGGGTGAGATGGCTATCTACGCTGGGCCCAAACAGGTTGGTGCCCAAATAGGCAACATCTGCCAGCTTATGCTGGGTAACGGCTGTGAAAGTTGAAATCCTCAGCCATGCCCTGCAGTGCATAGCCACTGTTGAGGCCACTAACCTGGCACAGGAGTCACCAGTGTCCAGGGCCATTTGGAGCTGCTGTTTGGCAACAGCGCAGCCTTGATCACAGACCAGCTTGACTGACAGCTGCAGATCAGCCAAGAGCTGAGGGATAGCCTGATCCAGGGTACCCAATAATGCACGGGCAAAACTGGCCATCATAACAGTTGAACTAGCCTGCCTAAGGCCTAGGTATGAGGCCACATAGACCTTTTTGGCCACGTGGTCCAACTTCTTGGATTCCTTGTCGGGGGGGGCTTGTCAATGTTCCCAAGATTACCCATGCTCCGGAAAACCAAGTTGGCGGCCAACCCTTTGGCCGAAGGGTGGTCAGTGAACCTGGATAAAGACCCAGTGGGTACCGTGTATTTTCAGACCATACAGGCCAAAGGCGAAGGACAGGAGGCAGGACACTTCCACAGTTCCAGAGTGGGGCCAAGAATGACCTCCGCTACAGGGAAGGTGACCCCAGGGGAGCCATCTCTGTCAAGGGGTACTTAGCCCACTTCTGAACAGGCTGGAATGGGATCCCCAGAGACTCAGAGATCAAGCAGAGCAAGGCCCCAAAGGAGGTAGGCCCCTGCTCCATAGAGAGATCCTCTCCAGACTCATTACTGAAGCCTGGAGTCTGGGGAGAATGCATTGAGGAGCCCTCTGAGTCCCAGAACTCCTGAACACAAGCAGAGCCCCTGCATCCCTGCTGACTTTGCGAGGCTCGTCAGTATGAGCTGCAGTGATCAACAGCCAGTGGAGAAGCCCAGTGGTCAAGCACACAGTCTCAGGAGGAGCCTCCTCCTTGGGCTGTGGAGGCAGGGGTTCCACCAGAATGAGTGGAAAGGCCATGGGAGCACCGGAGTGGGCTATGGCACAGGCGGTGGCTTGCAGCTGCTGCAAGGAAGCCACTGTTGCCACATGAATTCCTTGTAATGGTACCGCATTTTATGGTGAAGTCAGTCCTCCCCTGAGGAGCAGGTGGATGAGGAGTAGCGACGGAGTCCTTCATCGTGTGTCAAGAGCGGAACCGACAGCCACATGGGGATTCACTCGACCTTGAGCTTTGAGACCTCGACCTGGTCCTTGACCGCTGGGGCACTGGTCGATGAGGAGAGACGGGGACAGGTAAATGATGCCTGGGATCCCCCAAAAGGTTGAACTCCCTGGGAGAAGGGCCTGGCTCAGCATGCTGATCTGGCCCACCCTGGGAGAGATCAGGCAGGACCAGGGTCCTGGAGAGGGAGTCCTCCCCCTCATCTGGTGACAATGGGTTGATGGGGTCAAGAAAGATCTTGACACATTGGACGACCCATGTCTCGACCAATAAGCCCAATGGGGATTCTATGGGGTCAGCAGCCTGGATAGAAATGTTGTCCGAAGCTGATGACCCAACAGTCATTGAGCCAGCAGATGCGCAGGAGTTCGAGGCCCAAAAGTGCTCATGGTCCCATGATCTGTGATGAGACTTCTTGCTTTTGGAGTCCTGTTTGGAGGATTTAGAAGATTTGGACCTCAGGAAAGGCCCTCCCCAAGAGTAGGAAGGGACTGACACAAGCCCTGAAATGCCCATGTAAATGAGGTGCCAAAGCTCGTAGGAACCAGGGCATACATGGACAACGTGCCCACCATGACCTGGGCCACTGCCTCCTCAAAGGCAGCAAGTAGCTCAGCTAAGCCCACTGCCATGGAAACTGCCTTGCGGGCGTCCTTAGATTTAACGGGAGTGCCGTTCGTCTGGATGACCCAGGAGGAGGTGAGTGTAATGGTCCTCCAAGGTGGAGGCATGAAGGGTACAGCACAGGCCGCAAGCCTATGGGTCATGTTGTCGACCCAGACAGTAGATGCACGCAGTGTGCCAGTCAGTGCACAACATTTTCTGGTTACAAGGACACCGTTTAAAGCCAGGACTGGATTTGGATCTCCCAATTCCATGATGCAAAATTATAAGTTGAAAGCACAAAGCTTGAAGACTGAAAAGTCGTTTTGAAAAGTTAGGGCCTACACCTAACATGGAGCTGCGATGGAGGGAACCTGATGCTTTCAGTGGAAAGGAAGATCTGACATCACAGGGCGGTGCCGAGGAGAATACCACCCGAGCCAGCTTGAAGACCTTCTGGACATTCTTAAAGGGAAAAGGATTCTGCCAGAAGTGCGGATAGTACACCATATCCACATCCCTAAGAATTGCTGTTCACGGGGTGGGGGGGGCTTAGACAGCCTTATTTCTCACTAGGCATCGTATATTTGAGTGGGGAAACAGACTGGGTGCCCAGCTGGCAAGACTGGTGCAAGGACATGAAGTGACTGCTTTTAAACTGGCAGTGAAAGACAGGAGGGGTAAGCTGAAGATGAACTAAGAAGGGATCTGAGAGTTGTTTTGACATTCTATGAAAAACTGTACAGGGCGGAGTGCCAGCACAGAGGAGAGGAAGCAGCAGCCTTCCTGGGTGGGACTACTATCCCTACCATCTCAGAAGAGCAGGCGGAGGTGCTGGGTGTGCAGATTAATAAGGAGGCGGTGCTGGGAGCTATTGGGACTATGAGGTGAGGGAAGGCAAACTGACCAGATGGCTTTGTGGCAGACTATTATAAAGAATTGGGAGGCACCCTAGTGGGACCAATGAGAGATATGTTCCGGGAGGCTGAGGGGAAGGGTGCTTACCTGCCTTGTGCTGTGTAGCCTTCATTTTGTGTACTGCCCAAGACAGGGAAAGACCCACCGGAATGCACATCCTACTGGCTCATCTCCCTTCCAAGTTCCAAACTGTGAACTCAAAATACTGGCCAAGATTCTGGTGAGGTGCTTCCAGCAGATACTTATACAGATAATGCACCCACATCAGACAGGATTTGTACAGGGTAGACTGTTATACCACAATATGCAAAAACTGCTGAATGTGGTGCACTGGGGATTTCGATGCCTGAGCACAGCACTTGCACTGTTCGTGAATGTCGAGAAGGCATATGATCATATAGAATGGGAGTATCTGTTCAAGGTCCTGGGGAGGTTTGGGCTGGAGGATGCATATGTGGATATGGTGCAACTGTTGTACAGAGCCCCACGTTTTGGATACTGGCAAATGGGTGCATAGCAGAAGAATTCCAGTTCTACAGGGGCATGAAGCAGGGGTACCCCCTGTCCCCATTGCTTTTTGCTTTGGCTGTTGAGTCCTTGGCAATAAAGATTTGGGCCACTGGGGAGATTGAAGGTGCCTGATGTATCCAGGAGGCAGCAGAACACTTTATGCTGATGACTTTCTCTTGTTCATTATGAACCCTAAAGAGTCAATGCCGGCTTGACTGAGAATTATCAAGGGTTTTGCAGCTTTCTCTGGCTACAAGTTAAACCTGCACAAGTCAGAGCTGATGAACATAGGGATGCCTTCAGGTGACTGGGCAAGGGATAAATGTGGCCTGAAGGTAGTAGCGAAGTCTCTTACGTACTTAGGGGTCAGAGTTGGTGGAGACATTAGCAGCCTGTATGCCCTCAACTTTAAGCCTATGTTTTCCACAATACTGGCAGAATTAAAGAGATGGAGGGCATTATCAATATCCTGGGCAGGCTGTATCAACATTCTAAAAATGTATACTGCCTAGATTGCTATATATGCTGCAGATGCTACCAATGGGCCCTACTAGAGCAGATATCAAGAGGTTGGATAAAGGGTTCACTGCTTTTTTTTGGCAGTAAAAACCTTGAGGAGGAAGGGATCCCAGGGAGACTCTTGGGGGGGGGGGGTATGCACATATTCAGCCAGGGAGGGGTGCTCAACCCCTAAGTGAAACACACATTGGAATCATGGGAGAAATGTGTGTGTGTGTTAGTGAGGGACCAGCATCCAGAGCAAGCAGTCACACTTTTTTACAGCTCCTGCCACTGTACAGATTTGATTGCTCAAAAACTCATTTTTCAGCTGAGGAAAGTTATTGAAAAGTAATTACAGTTTTAACGCTAAACATACTCTACAACCTAGTTAATTTTCACCTTGGGTAAACCAACTATTGAGGAGAAAAGAGAACCCAAACGGAGATAGGGAAAACCTTGTGGAGCAGCTGGTGGGCCCCAGGACTTTTTTTTTCACTTTCTTTTTATCCTCCTACCTCTACTGCTCTGGATCCCTCAATCAGAACTCCCACACTGCAACTTTATTCATCCTTGGCAGGGCCAGGTAGTCTGCTCCTAGAGTGCTGCACACTTCCAGGCACACATCAGGGCATCTGGATTATCCTCCAGGCAGGGTGAAGGAGGCTCACCCCTAAACCTCCCCCTTAGTCCTCAGGGGAGCGCACCTACAACAGAGTCTGCCTCCGGTTCCTACTGGAGACATGGTGCCGGGGGTTCTTCACCTAGATCCAGAGCAGAGTGTTTTCTTCTGTTCTGTACCCTCCCCTGCCTGCATTGGCACTTGAGGAGGGCCAATGAGGTGAAGGCGCACTGAGACGCATCTCTGCTCAGGGCCCTTGGCTGATGCAAGCCCCTCCCTTTCCAATGGCTTCCCAAACTGCACTGTCAATACTGAGGTTCCCCCAGGAGATAGGTTCCACCAGGAGATGGCAGTAAAGCAGTGGGGATAGCTTGAAACCTCCCTGGAGAAGAGCAGCCTGGTGCTCGATCCTTCCCCGCCGACACCTGGCGGCCCGAGTCCGCTCCTCGAACCCGGTTGCCTGTGTGGTGTGAGGTATGGCATCCAGCGCCTTAACCCTCAGCACCTCTGGGCCAACTGGCAGGAGGACCTTTTCAAGCCTAAGCAAGACAATGAAAAAGCAGTCTGAGGGTGACCAAGGTACCTCAGGGATGGAGGATATAACTTTGCAAACATTACATGCTACCATGAATAATATGAATGCCTCCATACAATTACTAGCTGGTAAATTCATAGCTTTTGCCTCCTGATTGCAGTCCGTAGAAAACAAGGTGGAGACCAGCCAGGTGGAAGCCACTGAGGCGGCAAGTACCACCGGCAAGGCATTATCAGCTACAGCAGGAATCATTAAAGAAAGCAATTTACTGAAGCTCTGGTTTGAGCTGGCTGAAAATCAACTGCAAGAAACCCATGTGAAGGTCATCAGTCTCCCCGAAGGCTTTGAGGGACCCAAGCATCCTGCTGACAACATGCTAGCTTGACTCAGTGAGGCTTTGGGATGGATGTTACCAGCCTGACAGTGGATCGGATATACCATATTACATCACAGAAAAGAATGGAATCAGGATCCTGTACCTTGCTGCTAAAAATGGTGTCCATTACCCAGAGAGACTCGATCCTCCATGCAGTGAGAAGAGCAAAAGAAGTGGAGGTAAATGGATCCCGAGTCATGTTGTTCCCAGATTTAAGTTTTTCCACCCAACGACGTCAGAAAAACTTTGATGGACCCAAAAGACTGCTCCGGGAACTGGAAATACCATTTAGCACCATGTACCCTGTAAAGCTGAGGGTGATATTTGATTGGCACCCCTATATTTATACAGATCTCAAGGATGTCCTCAAATTAGTCAACAAAATCCGGGCAGCTCGTGCTCAGGAGGAAGAGGTTCTTTCGGAGCCCGAAGCTGAGACTTTGCCCAAGCAGACCCCCATCAATAAACACACACCACTCCATTTGTGGATAAAATGGGCCACAGTCTTTAATACATACATGTATATCAAACATTTGAACATTACAACAACAAAAAACTTTAAGATCCCTGGGGCAGTAAATTCACGTGACTTTTTCCTTGACCTTCCGTAACATGCCTGCCGAGGAACTCTGGCCCATCAGTCTGACAGACCTGCCCATGGCTGTTTCTCCCCTCCGGACAGTCCCTCCTCCTTTTCCAAAACAGTCTGAGGGACATGGCTGTTTCCGAGGAGCATGCCCACCCAGGGCCTCACTCCCCATCGTCAGTTCATGTCTCCCTGCACTCCGGTGCCCGTTGTTAATGGAGTGACAGCTCCCCCTGTTCCATGAAGCGTACCCGCCCAGGGTTGCGCCTCCAGCCAGCTGTCACCCCATCCACAGTAATAGTATCTTACTTCCTTAAGGCCAGGTCAAAGTATCAGGTCATCCATGAATTTACCGCCACCAAATACATGTTTACACGTATTCCCCCACAATGCCCAGGGATCTTAGAGTACCATAGTTTCGCAAAAATCCTGCAGCGTTGAGTTAAAAATGTCATTCCCAATGTCCGACAAGTGAACCCCATCCCTGCTATACATACCGGCACATGCTCGAGTGATGTCGAAATGCCAAATGACTGCCACACCGCATGAAGTAGCGAACCTGGACACCTCCCTGTTCACTTCTTTGTGTGGTTTTTCTATGGCCAGGACATTGCGCGCCCCTCCACTGCTGTCACGGAATAATTCAAGACCATGCCACAACTGTCCGTGGGAAGAGCTCCTTCAGGTGGGCCAACCCTTTCTTAATGGCCACAATCAGTTGTGGGGCCCCGCGGGAGACTAAGTCATTCCCGCCTAAGTGGATTACCAGTGCAGCCGGTGGCTGCCCCTGGATCCCCAAACCCCGAACTGTCCCCAACAGTTGTCCCCACTTCATCCCCCCTTTGCCAGCCCAATGCACAATAGCCGGTAGTTCCAGGATGCCCAACTGCATTGTGTAAGGCTGCACCATGGCTCTTGGATGCGCCTCCCTTACATAAGAGTGTCCCATAATCCAAATGTGAGCCAGTATATCTGAAACACAAAAAGACAGCGTGAGTGTTGTGCAACAGTCCCCCTCTTTTTTTTCTTTATTATTACCACCCACAGCTCTCCATCCCCCCAGCCTCATCTCTGCGAGGCAACCCCCCAAACCTACGCTAATTCCATATGCAGGGCTGATCACCATAGTACATCCTAATTCTGTTCCTGGGGCCTGATATAGCCTTTGTATGCCCCGGAAGACCATCTTCCCAGGCTCTTTATCTGTTTTTCCCCCAGGCCCAATCTCGCAGCCTCCGTGGCTGCGCCAATCCTAAATGAATGGGTTCCAAAAGTTCTACAATCCAACCCTGCCATCCATAGACCCTTCTGCAATACCATGGTGAACTGCCGCCTGGTAAACAGTCTGCCGTCCCCATGCACAAAGGCATGCCACTCCCCCAGAGGCCTATCAGATAAATAGGCTTGCATTGGCAACCATGGGCACAGATCTCCCACCGGGGACCTGTATAACATGATAACCAACAGTGGATCACATTGGTTAGTTTTTGACTTGTGAAGCTGCAAGCAGGACCTATCATGTAGGACTGCCACATCCCTTAGCTGCAGGTTGGCCCCAGGACCTGGGTTGCTGGAGTCCGGAACTAGTTCAGAGACCCGGAAGTCCCCAAAGAAGGCACATGCAAACAGCGTTCAAAACAGGATTCATAAACAGAGCTGAAGATAACACCCAGGGACCTCAACAGCGCAGACAACTCTGGAAAGCCAATGTGCTTCCTGACGTCCTGAGTTTTACCCCTCGACCTCGCCCATCCCTCCAACATCTTTTTTGTGATGAAGGTGTTGGTAGGGTCTGGGAGCCCGTTCACCCTACTCAAAAAGGCAATACCCGCTAATTGTGTACGAATTACTGCAGGGGACTTCCCCAGTTGTACCAGATGAAGGACATAATCCTGCACCTGCCTCTCAGCCACCAGCTAGGACATGCTTACCTGCTGCCCACAGAACTTTACAAAAGCAGAATAGCTACCATATTTTCTCCATGTTGAGGGGGCAACAGAGAGCTGTACCAATTGGTGTCATTTTGCCTCCCCAGGTGCCAGACTGCCTCCGGTAGCTGCGTGGGTGTCGGGTCTGCTTCTGCGGCCAGCTGCCGGAATCGGTCGAGCTATAAGCGAGACAAGGCATCAGCTATCACATTCTGCTTGCCCGGCAAGTGTTGGGCCCTAAAAGTGATATTATATCACAGGCAACACATGACCAACACCCGCAGTGCCTTCATGACATCCTCAGACTTAGAAGTCTGAGAATTCACAATCTCTGCTACTGCTTGGTTGTCCGTATGAAACAGCACATGCTGATTAGCGAGCCTGTTCCCCCAAACCCGGACAGCCACCATGATGGGAAACAGTTCGAGGAGTGTGATGTTACAGGTCAAGCCAGATTCCACCCATTCCTGCGGCCATGGGCCCGCAAACCATGACCCGTCCAAGAAAGCTCCAAACCCTATGCCCCCTGCAGCATCTGTAACCAAATCCACCCCATGGTGCAAACCCTCCTGGTCCTGCCACATTGACACCCCATTGAAGTCTTGCAAGAGCAGTTCCCAGACTTCAAGGTCTGCCCTCATTCCTCATGATATACCCTGATATGATGATATGGCCTCATGGGGCCAGATGCAGCAGCAGCCAATCTCCTCAGAAAGGGGCGACCAGAGCTAACTGCACGACATGCAAAATTTAAGTGACCCACTAGTGACTGTAACTGTTTCAAGGTCACTTTCTTAATCCTTCCCATTTCCCCCACCAAATGCCTGAGGTGAAACACCTTGGCCATGGTCAACCGGGAGACCACGCTCACCGAATCGATCTCAATACCAAGAAATGACATACATGATGAGGGCCCCTATGTTTTTTCCAGTGCCAGTGGAACCCCAAAATGTTCCATGAGAACGCGGAAGTCCTCCAGCGTATGGAAACACATCTGATCCCCAGCGGGTCCTGCAAACAAAAAATCATCCAAATAATGCATTATGTTCCTGCTCCCAGTGTGTACCCTTGCTGCCCATTCGAGGAATGTCGCAAATGTTTCAAATGTGGCACAGCTGACAGAGCACCCCATGGGCATGGCCTTGTCAACATACCAGCAACTATTGAATCTGAATCCCAGAAGCTCATGATCCTGAGGTCTAACTGGCAGAAGGCGAAAAGCTGACAGTGTCACTTTTTGCCATCAGAGCACCCGGTCCCAATCTCCGAATCAGCTGCACTGCCGTGTCAAATGATGCACATTTCACTGAGCTATCCTTGGGGGGAATGAAATAATTCACTGACGCTCCTTTTGGATAAGACAGATGATGTATCAGCCGATACTCACCAGGTGTTTTTTTGGGTGCTAATCCCAACGGGGACACTCGCAAATTTGGAATTGGCGGTTGTTCGAAAGGGCCCGCTACCCATCCTGCGAGAACTTCTTTCTGTATTTTTTCCACCATTATATCCGGGAGGGACCCTGCTGATTTTAAGTTGCTAGCCATGGTAGCAATGTGGGGTCCCGTGTATGGTATAGGAAAACCCTTGCCGAATCCATCTAATAAATACAATGCCATCCCCCTTTTTGGATACTGACTGAGCCACAGTCTCATGTTACAGAGTTGGACTGGTGAACTAGCTAGACTTCCCAACTCCTGGCTTGGCCTTATCTCCACTTGCCCCCTCACCTCCTTGCTGTTTGTCCTTGGAAGCCTTGCATGCAGTGACCCTGTGTTCCCTCCCTCAATTCTTACATATGTGGTCGAACTTGCAGTGGGCATGAAAACACTTACCCTTGTTATAGTCGTAACATGCCCTCTTGACACTCTTCTTTTGGTCTTTTTTCAGATCTCCCCTCACTGGGCGAGCTATGACGAGTCCACTATCCGTGTACGTCACTACATTGGGCCTGCCCTGCGTCATATAATGCACCCAGAGGTTAAGGTGCTAATTTTCCCACTTCAGCATGGGCTGTCTAGCCAATTTTAACTGAAACTGCTCATCATACTTTAACCACACATAACCGTCAAAAGAGAGATGAGCGAACTTGATAGAGTCCCGGTATTTGAGCAAGGATACCAGCTTCTCTGGATATTTCATCCCATATACAGACATGTATATATCGAAAGCCACTGCCCAATTCTGAAATGTAAATGGCACCTTGGGCCGCTGGGGCCTCTCTTTTTCTTGTTCTCACCCTCTTCCTGTAGCTCCTGGTATAGCAGCAAAAACATATCTATAAACTCCCCTTTCCATATTTTTCCCCGAACTGCATCCGACAAGTGATCTCTCAAGGGGTTCTCCACCCCCGAATATGCCCAGCGATTCCCCACATTGCCTGCCTCTACCATGGCAGCCAATGCCGCCGAGGGGCGTGACAATGGCGCATCTGCCACTGCGGGAGTGGGTCCTCCAGCACCCTGCCCCATTCCCCCACCAGTTGCATTTCTGGTGCCTGGAGGAAGCTGGTGCTCAGCGTGAGACGTGGCCACCCCAGGACCGCTCCACACATGGGCCGCTGAACCAAGGGCCGATGCAGACTCTCCCAGATGAAGGGCTGCCAATGCTGGAGTGGAGTTCAGTGGAGCAGCCGCTGATGCCACCAGCACCAAAGGGGCTTCTGGGGCTGTCACCACTGCTGTCACCGAAGGGGCTGCCAGGAGAGCCATCATCACCCTAGCCGTCTGCAGTGGTACCCTCCTCAAGTCCACGGAGACTGTCCCATCGGCCACCCCTTGGGGTGCCCAGCCCCCTGGGCCATATGGATTGAAAAAGGGGGTATCCGATGGTGTACAGCTGGTCAGGCCACCAAAAACTGGGAGCCCCATCTGGTGCCATGGTGGGATCCATGCCGGGGGAGGCCATGCTATCCCCTGAGGGAGCCCAGCAGGGCCCGGACACTGTGCCGTCATGCTGTCCTCCACCCCCGAGTTTCCCCATGAAATCAACATAGGGTTGCCGGCTGCTTGCAGAACCCCTACCCCATCACACTGTACATGTGTTATGGAGATGCCCGGCCTGCCCCCCACTGCCGAAAGGTGTGGTCCAGAGGCTGGAAAATGGAAGTGGTGAATAACGAGGTCCTGTGACCCCTGCTTCTGATTCCCTCTGCCTTCCTCCCTGGCCATCCATAGCACTGGGCACCACTAAACCTTTGTCCACCCTGTCTATTCACAGAGCCTGGTAGCCGGATGTAAGAGGGGGTAACTGTATCATGCCCCTCTCCCCCATCCCGCTGTTCCCTTTGCTGCCTCGCTAACCCAACTTGTGCCAGTGCTAACCCCCATCGAGCCATCTACGTCATTCCCCCTTCATCCCGGAGGCCACTGTCTGGCACCTCGTGCCCCACAGTAAACCTTTCCTGCCTGCGCTGTACCTCTTCCCTGGTGATCCATAGAAACATAGAAACATAGAATTTGATAGCAGATAAGGACCGCTTGGCCCACCCAGTCTGCCCATTTCCCTACCTGATGGATAAGCTGCAGATCCTAGTTAACCAGCAGCCTACTTCTCCTACCCCAGCCCCCTAGAATTGCCTTATGACTGTCCCATGCATGCTTGAATTCCACCACTGTTTTTGACTCCACAACCTCCTCTGGAAGGCTGTTCCATGCATCCACAACCCTCTCTGTGAAAAAATACTTCCTTAAATTACCTCTGAGCCGCCCCCCTTCTATCTTCAAATTGTGCCCCCTTGTTCTTGCACACCTCTTTTTTTGAAAGATGCTACCCTCTTGGACTTTGTTGATTCCCTTGAGGTACTTGAAAGTTTCTGTCATGTCCCCCCTCTCCCTCCTTTCCTCGAGGCTATACATATTAAGCTCCTTAAGTCTCACTTCATATGTCTTCTGGTGCAGACCCTGCACCATTTTAGTAGCCATATACCATATTTAGTAGGAGGCAGCAACGAACCTCTGGCAGCCATGCCAACATCGAAAATGCCAACCTCCCTGATGTCTTGCATATCCTGGTCGACCGCCACCAACCCACTGCTGTCCTCCCCCTGCACTTCACATTCTCTTTCACACTCACCTGACGAGGCTGGCTCCTCCCGATCCGATCGTGGGTCAATCCTCATAGTCTTCTGTCCTGCCGTCCTCTGGTTCTGGTCTGCTTCTTCATCCGTCGGGGTCTGTGACCTTCACTTAGTCAACCTGCTTTTCCCCCTTTTTCTACCTCTGGTGTTCTGTGCTATCGATTCCAGCAAGCGAGTCGAAGGCTGAAGGTTGACGGCTCCTGGGAGGGACACCTCCTGAAACCACCGTCTCCGAAACCCGCCATTCCCTGCCTTCTCCTATATCACACCACTCTGCTCCCCCACCCTAGTTGTGCCCTGCTCCGTTCCCAGAGGAGAAACCCCAGGACTCAGCCCCTGCCCCATAGCGAGGACCACCTGCAACCCAGGTTCCAGGTTGGATACCGCAAGCATCCAGTCCAGTCCCCTCAACTCCTTCAAACGTTGGAAGGCCTCCAGAAAGGCCTGATCCTGACATCCCGACCGAGGTACAAGAGATGCAGGGGGCGCCTGCCCACCCTATACCCGCTGTTCCCTTGGAGATGCAATAACCCTCAAAACACTACCTCCCTGACAGTACTAGGACAAAGAAATGGCAGACAACAGCGAACTATATCTAAGGAAAAAATAAAACAGAAACGTTAATGAAATACATTCAGTGCCCCCCATATCTGGAAACCAGTAACCCCCCACCCAAGAATCGGGCTGAGGACAATAAAAAAAAAGGGGTCAGGCAGCGGACGCATGGTAGAACTACCTGCGTGCTCTACCCAAGCTGGGGACTACCAATCCGGTGAATACCAGGAGAACCATGTGTGAGGCTCATAACCCTGCTGGAAAATCTAAAAAAACAGGGCAAATTAAATCAAATGGGGGGTGCCTGCCAACTGGACCCTTGCTATGGTTTGAGCCCCGTGCTGTCCCCTGAGCTGCAAAGCCACTGGAGATCCTACAAAAGACAAGACTCGGCTGGCACAACTAAACTGGGTTACCAAAACAATTACCAACTACAGGGGACAAGTGCGGAAGGGGGCAGAATACCTCTAAACCTCTCAGCACTGAAAAATTACAGAACTGGCTTTAAAATTAAAGCAGCGGGACAGCATGTGTAGGAATTTCTCCTTGAAAACAATATTAAGCCTACAGATAGAGGGCCCCAAGTAGACAGGGACTCCAACAACCTAATCAATGGCTGATAGTCTGTGTGTCCCGGAACACCCACAACAACAAGAGGAACAGCAGCAAACCGGAGGGCAGCAAAGGAAAAATATGTGGGCAAAATATAGCTAAGCAAATCCCCAGCAGCGGGGGAGGGAGGGGGCAGGAGATGAGATCGGGGCTAAAGGAACCTGCACCCAATACCAGAGGGGGTGGGCAAAAAACTACCAAGGGGGATGGATTTCTCTTAATTTTTTATTTAATTATTTATAAATAGATACATACATATATATATATATATATATATTTGTATATATACAGGTGCCCCGCCCGAAGCAGCTGCTGGGGGGGACCAGCCACGCGGCTCACCACACTAGCCAAGCCTGTGGGAAGCGCAAAATGGCACCACACTAGCCAGGCCCACGCGGAGCTCAAAATGGCAGCCGCGTGGGAAACCACAGAGGAAAAAGCTGCTCACGGGGAGAGGGCTCCAGGAGACAAGTGGCCGTTACAGGGCATGCCTAGCTGGAACACACATCAGGCATTAATTGGCGGGGCCACTAAGCTCCGAGATATTGGGCACCAAGGGGCTTATTTATTTATTTTAATTAGTGGGCCGGCAGACAGCAAGAAAACCAGCAAGCTGGACCAGAGGGAGGGCATGGCTGGCCTCCAAGAGAAACCATGAGTGCTTCACAGGCTGGCTTCCGCTGGGGAAGGTGAGGCAGGAAGAACATCGGGCCTGCCAGCAGGCCGGCCACCGCAAGCTGAAGCAGCTCCCAAACAAGCCGGACTAGGGGGTAAGGAGATGAGCAGATGCTCTCTTTTTTTTGGGGGGGTTGACTGTGTGACCACCAAATGAGGAGGGAACAAAGCTGAACCGGGGGAGGGAGGATCACCCCAGAAGCGAAGGGAAAGGAGAGGCGGGGAGGGGGTGGGAAGTGGAGGCTGTCCCTGGAAAAAAAAACACCTGACCAGCAAAACAACCCACCACCCACTAAACAAACCACCCAACCACTGGCCTACCTCGAACAAGTGGCGGAGTCCTGTTGGCCTTCAGGGCTGGTCCCAAGAGGGTGCACCCCCTCAGAGCCAGCCCTCAAATACTCCGCCAAGGCTCCGCCTCTCGCCTGAGGCCTGGGCCAGCCCATCCCTTTGACTGGCACCTGTGCCAGGGCTGCTCCCAATGGTCTAAAGACCTGGGCAGCCCACCCCTGTTTTTGCTTGTGTCTGTGGGCAAAACATCCCCCCCAGTGAGAGGCTGGGTGGGTCATAATTAGCCGCTTTATGCCGTCGCTCATCTACCAATCATTTACCGACTATGTGAACTAGAAACATTGGGCTCCAAGAAGGTAACTGGAAGTTCTTTTTGAGTGAATTGGAGCAAAGGTTGTCATTAGAACTTCCCAGTAGCGGGGTTAACGTGGAACTATTTTTATATGTTAAACGTTCCCTTATATGGTTCACCTCTGCTGCTGGGGGGGGGGGTCCTATTGGATCATACAATATTTGATTTACTTACATGTGAAGAAGTTGTAAAGTTTAAAAAGTTTAAATCAGTAAATTATCCGACTTTGGGCTTTGTGACTGAACTGCGACACAACTGTGGGGGTTGGGGGTTAAAATGGCCATTCCCATTGTGGAGGTGATGGAAGGGGGGGGCTTCGACTTCTCGCTTTCCTCATCACAATGGTGTGGTTGGTGGATGAGAGTCTCCAACTTCATTTGGCTAAGCTTTAGTCCTACAGAATATATGCTTTCCAGCACATAACAAGGATAAAAAGAAACACAGCAGCTGGGGAATCAGAATAATAACATGAAAATGTCTGTATGAAAGTTTGCATATTATATTTGTATCCTCTGACAAATTGTGGCAGGTTAGAATACTCTTTCTGGTTACAGTCCCACTACCTTTCAGGGCCAGACCAACTGGAGAGTCGTCTTGTTTTTTTAAGTGTGTTGCACATTCTCATTTAAGGGCCTAGCTCCACTGATGCATCTGGCATGTCTGTGACATTTACACTAAGGTGCTGTTTATTTAATAGAGCAGGATACCCTCTAGAGATGTAACCCAGGAAGCATAGCTAAATATTCTATTATGACTGTACAATGCACTGAATGACAAGACTGTACTGATCCTGTGCTTCTGGAATTTCATGGATTGTATTCACATAAACTGAATAAAAATAAATAAAAAAGCATGGGAGGAAATGAGAATGCGTAAAGGGGTTGGGGAGGATAAAATTCTACTAGTGTCAGTCTCAAGGAGCCCCAGATTCCTTCCTCGGCTTAAAGATATAGGTTTTAAAGAGTGGGAGGAAAAGGACATCCAATGTGTAGGTGATTTTTATACCTATGAGGGTGTAGATTCCTTTGCTGAGCTACTGGAGAAACCAGACATCCCACAATTCCACCACTACAAGTATTCACAGGTACAGGCATTCCGCTGAAGCATGGGGTGAGACCCAGTGGGTGCATCACCACTATTCTCTTTTGAACAAACAACTTTTCACACTAGAGTGTTAGCTAAAGGCTTGATAAGGAAGCTGGTGAGGCAGGATAGAACCTATCTGACAGACCTGTCCAGTAAGGTTAAAAAACACTGGGAGAGGGACATAGTGATCTCTATTACTGAGGAGAACTGGGGTAACATACTGCATCTTTACAGGGGCTTGCTACTATGTAACAGGTACAATGAATCTCAGTACAAATATATTCACAGGCTGTACTGCCTGCCCAGCATAGTGCATAGGTTTAACCCCACTATCTCCCCAAACTCTAATAGATGTAGCAGGTGTATGTACTACTTCTGGGACCGTACAACAATATAACTATTCTGGGCTCTGGTGGCGCAATAAGTGACTATGCTGTTGGGCAGACCAGTCCCATACAACACTCTCCGTGCTGCTGGGAATGTAGGATATGGTAAGGAGGGATGGGAACCATACCCCAGAGGGGTAAGGGTGCTAATCAATCTTGCTCAAGAATGCATATAAAACATCTGGGCATTCTGTGTATCACCCATGCAGACTCCATGGAAGACACTAATACCACAGACCCGGGCAATGGAGTGGCTAATATATACCCTGAAAGGGAGGGAAGAGTTATTCATAAGAAGCTGGGGACGGCATCTGGATTCTCTGTCGGCAGCAAAGGCTATGGTACTACAGAATGGCATGATCTTAATACCACAGGTCTCCTGTCATGGACAGAAAGGCACCCCGAATAAACTGTACTAAGTGATCCCTTAAGTGCATGATTAAAAGTATGTACCAAGTCTCATAAACTGTATTTTATGCTTATGAAATGCAGAATGAATTGTTGTGTTACCCTGTATGTTGTCCAAGTTTGTTGTCCTATTGTGATGTCTTGTTTTGATACATAATCAAATAAAACTATTGTACAAATAAAGTATATTAATAAATGACAACCTCCAAAATGGAGGTCAGAGTCCTCAAAAGGTTGCATAAAGAAATGAAAGGTAGCACTGTTGTGTATGGCAAGCTAGGTAGTCATAAAATAACTAAATACAGCAGTGTATCACAGTATTTATTGTGGGACATAGCCTGATTACACATGTGCATTACAAGGAAACAAGAACTGACAGAATAAAAACTTTTACACTTACAACTGTAACAGGGTTTAAATTTAGTGTGGTTTGAGTCACTCATCCTGGCAGGCATAACTTCAGATGCCAACATGACAGGTAAGCACAGATGACTCATAAAACAAGAAACCCAGCACAAAACCTATGAATTACATAGGGAACTAAAGATTAACTTCTGATGCTTTTGCAGGCAAAGCCTGTGAAAATGAAAAAGAATGGGTACTGCTATTGAACCAATTTGATTTTATTATTTATTGTGTGGTTGATATTATTTATTCTATGGATTATTATGATGTGTTATTTGGATGTATTTTAAAGACTGTTCTGCACCTTGATTTTTTGAAAGGCGCAATAAAAATAAAGATTATTATTATTATTATTACAGGGAAAACTGAAATGTTCTCAATGCGATTGAGGTCATAAGAGGAATGAAAACTAAGTTGAAAACTTCACAGTTACTAATTAAATAATATACAGTAATACCGAAAATCAGAACAAGTTTAAAAATATTTTTTTATAAAAAACATTTTAATCATCATGTAATTTTATACATCAGTACAGTCAATACAAACAAAACAGCATTAATACTATGTATTTGCCATTTTATGGCTGTATCACAATTAAAAAAACATGTTTCAATAACATATTGAAAAAACAGGTTCAAATTAGTGTCTATATACATATTAAATAGTATCAACACATAAAAACAGCACCGACAGGGCCAATCCTTAATGGCTAGACTCCAAACATTCATTTAAAAAAAGAAAGGTTCTAGCCCCAACAGTTCCAAAGTTATATAATTTACTGCCATGCAGCCGGTAGCACTGCATGGCAAATAGCATATGTCAGTGCAATATTCAGATGTTTAGCATGCTCTGACAGAGCATGCTAACATTGTGAATATGGGTGCATTCCAACACAGTACGTAGTGACTATGTGCTGCGCTGACGCAGACCAAAGCTGAACATGGCTCACAGGGTAGCCCACTGCAGACAGTGCTGCTCAAATGAGGTAGTGCCAGGCTCCAGTGAGCCATATTCAGCCCTAGCATGCTAATGAGCCCATTTGGCACGCAAGGCGCTAAGGGGCTATTTGCTTGCCCACTATGTCTCATTACATGCCACACATACTCTTAGCACCCATGTTGACCTTTGGTAACAGTGAGTCCCTGGCATCTAGTGGTTCTCCCACCCCCAAATGCCCATGCTATTTTTTTTTTTTTTGTAATATAGCTTTTTCTCCACACGGGGCTCATAGGCAGGCTCCGGCCCCGTCTCAGAGAGTTCATGTCACTCTGGTGCCCTGCTTCACTGAGCCAGCTCCCTCTGGTAAGTCCCCCACTGATTCCCCCCTTCCCCATGGCGGGGCCGGAGGCAGGAGGGCCAGCTTCCCCCTCCCCAAGACTGCAATTCAGAAGTCCGGGAATCGGGGTCATGCAGGGGCTGTTACGGAGCCTCCCAGCCCCGTTTTCCATTTTTCTCCCTCCTTCCTCCTCTGCAGCATGAGTATACATGTGTGGAGGCACGCTCACATCACGTACCCGCATTCTTGTGCCTCCCTGACTCTGACACTACCACCTGGCCTCCAGTAGGGGACAGCCATGGAGCAGGACAACAAACCCTCCCTCCCCGGGAGAAGAGAGCAGTCCATTGGATGCTCAATCATCTCCCTTCCCTGCAGATCCCCGGCAACCCAAGGTCGCCGGCGTGGTGTGAGATGTGGCATCCAGTGCCTCAACCCTAAGCACCACCGGGCTGGCCTGCTACCATTCCTTTTTTTTTTTTTTTCTTTTAGCTCCTTCCTTCCTCCAGCAGCCCCCTTCAGACCTACCCCACCAGCCCTGTCACCCAGCTCTGCCGGGACTTACCTTCACTAAGGTTCTCTGCCACCAGACCCACTGTTGTGCCCAGCCACCGGTGTGGCACCTGTGAGGGGTCGCTCTCTCATCCTGCCACATGGAGGAGTTTTTCCTCCACTTTTTCTCCCCGGGCCCACGGACGTGCAATGGGTGCAATATCCAAGCTCCACCTCCACTGAGATGGCTCCAGTGCCCTGTACATGGGATTCCCCTCCCTGCATTGCGACGTGCAAATGATACCACCAGCCACTGCTGGGCAGCAGCATGCCATAGCATCCCCCTTCCCAAGGAAGGAGAACTGTTCTGGGACGATCCATTGTTCCTTTCCCCACCAACCCTCAGAGCCACCAGGCCTGCTATCATTCCTTTTAATATTTAGTGGTTCCCCTTGTCACAAACTCACTCAGCAGGTCAGACCCTCTGCTCTCACAGTGCCAACCTCTGAGCACAGTAATGTGAACAGGTAACAGGCAGGGTAACCCTCCTGTCTGCTTGTGGGTCCGAATCATCTTTAGTCTCAAGTTCTGGGGGGATTCAAACTGTGAATCTTATGCTAGCGTACCCAAATGTACAGGCTCAGATAATCTGCTCTTTGGGGGGGTTACCAGATATCTTTCACCTAAGGACACCTAACCAGGTATCCAAAAATGAACCCTTAAAACTCTATAAAAGACCTTAGGTATATTCTTACCTTTTCCCAGTTTGGTAACACCATCAAGCCCTTCAGAACAGCTGTCAACTTAACCACGTATACATCACATGCAAAAAGAACTTTGAAAACACACCCAGCCAGTCTTTTCAAATGAAAGGTTTACTTAAAAATGGATAAAAATATGTAAAATGTAAACACAGAACACTATATCAAAGAGCATACAATCACATAAAGAAAAACAAGGAAAACTACAGACAAACTCCTACCAACATAGAGTTAGACTTTTTCTATCTAATGTATTACCTCTATAGTACTTATTATATCTTGTTTCTTAAGAGCCCAAAAAGAAATGTCACTCAGTTCAAACACAGAATACAGTTTAAACCTCTGTGTTTCCACCCCTTCTATGATGTCATCTAGCTCTCCTGTTAGAATATAAAAATTATACAAATAATGATCTTCCTGTTAGGAGATATTTTAAATACTGTGACTTTAGCAAAAACTAATTTCCTAATATGACTCCTTAATTTACATCCCCGCTTTGATCTTGAGCAGTTCCTCTTCCCAGGGCACATCAAAGGATTTTTATGACTTTTCACACCATGGTATAAAAATGTTTTTTCCTCTAAAACGTCATAAAAGTTTACGATCCTCTTATCCTGGTAGCTGGGTCAGTTCTAATTAAGTCGGAAAAACAGGAGACCCTTAATTAAGTCTCTCTAGTCTTTTAATTACCTCCTGATTTCAGGTCACTTGACTGTAACTGGAAACCTGGGGGGGGGCACTCATGGAAGCACTGACAATCACACACTGTATTTTTATATTAGAAATATCATAGAACAATCATAACCAGCTGGCCAAGCGTCACACCCCTCACCTCCCAATCATCTGTGTTGTTATTCCACTTAACACTCCTGGCATTTAGTTGTTCCCCTCACCCACCAATCACCCATGCTGTCATTCCTTGTCACATCACTAGTGTCTAGTGGTTCCCCCAACCATCCATGTTGTGTCATGTCCATATTTGGCTTGGTGGCTAGTGGGGCTCGGCCCCCCACCCCAAACAGGTGCCAATCCCCACTTCTCCACCTGTTCCTTACCCACTAGCCCACACACACCCCACCATGGACACTGGTCCATACTGACTGACAGGAGGGTGACTGGCACAGCCCTCAGCGCGCCTCCTTGGGGGCCTCTATCTGTCCATGAAGCACAATCATGAGTACTGTAGAAACAGCTGTTTCATAGAAACAGAATGTGTCAGCAGAAAACGACTGGTAGGCCCATCTAGTGTGTCCTATTTTCCCTGCCTAACACTACACCCTGGACTCTGTTTGGTCACAGATGTCCCTCCCTCCTCACTTACCTCTATTAATTATACCCATGTGCCTATCCCATGCATGTTTGAAACTCCCCACTGTCTTCACCCCTACCATCTCTTCTTGTAGGCTGTTCCAGGCATCCACCACCCTTTTTGTGACAATGTACAGTATTTCCTCACAACCCTCTTAAACTCCCCCCCCAACCTTCACTGCATGCCCCTGTGTCCTGGTGATTGGTTTGTAATTGCTGGCCTCCTCCCATCTGCCACTCTTGTGCAGAGGGACCACATCAGTCCTCCTCTACTACTCTGGACCCCCTCATTTCTAAGTCTCTAATGAGGTGCTGGATAGTGTTGCTAGAGGGGCTGCTAGCACTGTGCTCAGTTCCTTATGCACCCTTGGATGGCTCCTGTCTGACACCATCACCTTGTTTTTCCTTAGGGCTTCCAACCCCAGTGGACTTTCTCTTCCATGAATGGACTAGTGTCCACTGTCACATCCCACCAGTGCCTACTGATGCTTGCCAGCCTGCCTTCCTGCCTCCACTGTGAAGACCAACCAGATTAATATTTGTTTACAATTTTTTTTTTTTTAGTTGATTTATTTTACTTCCTCAACTGGGAGGAGAGGTTGTGCCTTTGGTCCGCCCCCTTCCAGCCAACCTTAACGCTGCATCCCCAGTTGCAGATAGAGTGCAGACTTCTCCATCACAACCCGCTCTGGCCGCATCGCAGCAGGTACTTACCCCCCCACTACAAAGACCAGGAAGGTGGACCCAGAAGGGAGCTGACTTGTGCGCATCCAAGGCAGTGCTGTCAGGGCAGCCATCATGCTGCTGAAAATTTTTCTTGTGGTGATTCGCCCCTGCGGAGAGGGGCGTGCAATGACGCCAGTGGGAGGAGCACACACGTGTCCACACGTGCTCCATCCGACATCTGCCCCCTCCCACCTCTCTTGCTGCAGCGTCAGCCAGGGCCAGTTTTAGGAATTTGAGGGCCTCCAGCAAACTTAATGACTGGGGCCCCACAGACAGGGGCCTCACAGATGGGGGACCCCACTTGCACCTCCCCAGACAGGCACCCCCTGACACACAGACTAGTAACCTAAAGGCAAGCAACACTAATTTAGAAATACATTCATATTTATACTATAGTTGCAAAAAGTGTTCCTCCAGCTGTCACTAATTTTTCTAGTTCTGCTGCTCTCTGTCTATGCAGTCTCCTCTCGACTCCCACTAATAAAATGCAGGGTATACTACTATATATGTAACTCTGACAATAATTTGAACTGAAATAAATGTTCAGAATAGAGCCTCTGATAACAGATACACATGATGACACAGTTGCTCAGTTACTGACTGTCATCATGTGTATGTTGTTGTCAGAGTCGGAGAGTGAGACTAACGGCTATTCAAGCCATTTATTTTTCAGTTCAAATTATGGTCCATTCCAGTCCAGACCATCTCATCTCCTAGCCAATCTCTTATATCAGCAGACTACTGACAGTAGTATTTATATGTACATACCTAAAAAAAGAAAGCATGGCAAGGCACTGGTCTATCTCTGGGTGGGTGTGTAATCCTCCTCCTCCTTTGGGTCTCTCCTCAACACCATGCACCAGCGGTTTTCTATGGCTGGTTTGGAGGATTTGCAGGCAGCTGGCAGGCTGCTTGCTGCAGTGCTGCTGAGCTCTTAAAAAAAAAAAAGATTTACAGCCTTGTTCTCAGCAAGCAGCACTAGCAGTAGCAGGCTAGCAGCAGGTCAGCAACAGCATGGCAGCAGTCAGATCAGGAACCAGGAAGATCTGGCTGGCTTCTAGCTGCAGCAGGCGTTGGTTTGTTCTCTCTCCCTCTCCCTCTCTCTCTCTCTCTCCTCCAGTGGCTTCAACAGTAAATTTCTCTCCGACGCTCTGGAACTGGTCCTCAGCTGAATGTTTCCAAGAGCACCGGAGGGATCACTGTTATGCTGCAGCTACGGACCTGAGGGGGAACAAAAATTGTCAGATCCAGTGGGAGGAGGTGTGATTTAACCAAGGACTGAGTGGAGCCCTGTGATTGCCTCCAACAGCATCTTCCACGTCACGTCAGCATATGCAGCACAATAGGGGGAACGTGGAGAAACAGAAAATTAAGTTCCATGATGGCGAGCATGGCATAGGCTACAGACAGGAGGCCAGCATGGAGTTTTTGTTTTGGCATTTGGGGTCCAGGAAAATTGGCAGTGACGGCAGGTGGTGGGCAAGTAGGGCGGTACTGGAGCTCCACATCATCGATCCATGACCACATTAAGGTTTAAGGTATGATTTTGTATGAGTGTTGATGATCCTTAAGTTGGCGTTCATGGCATGGCCATGAGGTAGCAGGACAGTGTGGTTTGGGGAAATTGGGTAGGGGGTGCAGCTACGCAGCATGACTTCATTTAATGAGTGCTGTTTTGCTACTGTTACACATTTGCTGGCTTGTTGCAGCTATAAAATGGGAACGGGAATTCGAATGCTGTGCAGGGGAACATTTGGCTCTTTGGCTGTTTAGTCCCTGAGTACTGTAGCTCCGGACTCATCTCTCAGCTCTCTGAGTGCTAGTGCTATTTGGGGGCCTCCTGCAGTAGCTGGATACATTTGGGGGCCCCCAATCTCCACTAGGGGCCAGCCACATGCGGACCACTGATGTCCTCCCTCTCTGGAGAAGGAGAGCAGTCCTCTGGATGCTCAGTCCTTCTCTAACCCTGCCAACCCCAGGCAGCTGTGCTCGGTCCCGAACATGGGTCGACAGTGTAGCACGAGGTAAGGCATCCAGCGCCTCAGCTCTCAGCACCACCAGGCTGGCATTTGTTTAAAATTTTAGCCTTTTTTTGGTCTCCCTCTGCACAGCCGCCACCCCCCACCCCACCCACATCTCCTGATCTTCAGTATAGTACCCCCTTGTCTTCCTCTTTTCACTCACGTATGTGAAGGAAGTCTTATCCTCATTCTTAACCTCATGGGCAACCTTTCCCTCAGTCTGAGCCTTTGCTGTTCTTACTCTCCTTCCTGCCTTCCTTTATTTCTCTAGATATACATCCCTGTCCTGCTACGTTTGGGTCTCTTTGTACTTCCTGAAAGCAGTTTCTTTCTCCCTTACCACCTTAGCCACCTCCTTAGAGAACCTCAATGCCCTCTTTCTCCTCTTACCCTTGCTTATTACCTTTAAACAGCTTGCCATTGCCCTTGTTAATCCCTCCTATATTCTATTCCATTGGGCCTCCACCCCACCCGGCTATACCCCCTTCAAGGTATTTCCCTAGGCAGGCTCTCATTTCTTTAATATCTGCTCTCCTTAAGTCCAAGATCCTTGTCCAAGTGTTGTTTTTCTCCTGCACAATCTGTAAGTCAAACCACACAGTACGATGATCACTTGTAGCCAGGGGGCTAACCACTGTGACATCTGCAATGCTGTCCCTGTTTGTAAGTACCAGATCCAGCAGTACCCCATCTCTAGTGAGATACAAAACCAGCTGCCTGAAAAATGCTCCTTGTAGGGAGTCTAGCATGACCCTGCTCCTAGTTGTAGCTGTGGCCAGGATATTCCAGTTCACATCCGGCAGACTGAAGTTACCATTAATTACTACTTCCCCTTTGCTTGCCATTTTGCCTATGGCCTCCCTGAAAATTCTGTCCAATTCCTCCCCCTGTGTTAGTGGTCTGTACACCACCCCCATGCATATAAAGGCCCCAGACCCTCTCTCTTAGCCAACCCCAAAAACCTCCAGCCTTTCCTTTTCACCTCTGTGTCCTTGTATTTCCATGGCTTTTATATATCTTCTTTTTCATGTAAAACAAACCTCCCTTTCCTCCCTACCCTATCCTTTCTAAACATGTTGCAATCTGGTATGGCTACCTCCCAGCTGTGGTTGTCGATGCAGCATGATTCTATTATGGCCAACCGCTCCAGGTCTGCCTCCGCAGTGATAGCCTCAAGGTCAGGAATTTTATTTCCTAGGCTCCTTCTGTTGGCCTACATGGCTCTCCACTCCTTGTGTCCCTCCTTGCTCCTACTTTGTCTTCCCTTTCTGAATCTATCCTTAACCCTTCCCTTTCCACTGGTACTGCCCTTCCCCTTTTTGTCATCCTTCTGCACACCCTCCCTAGTATTTTTCTCGGCCTTATAAGTTCCACCACTTGACCCTCCTGCCCCTCCCCCCCCTTGCCTCTACTCCTCAATATCCCTATGGAATTTAATTCCCCTGGGTTTTTCTTTACTGCTGCTCCATTATCTGGGGGCAGGGAGCATTTGTTGCCTCCCTCATTTCTTCAGCCTCCACTCTTGGCTAGTTTAAATGCCCATCAAAGTAGCATTTAAACCTTCCACCTAGGACTGCCGTTTTCCTCCTGGATAGATGGAGGCCATCCCATTTGTAAAAGCCTTTATCCCTCAGGTAGAACCCAGTCCCTGATGTAGCCAAAACCTTCCTCCCTGCACAATGCCTTCAATCAGTTGTTGAAGACCACAGTGCAGTGCTCCCTCTCTCTTCCCCCCAGTCCTGCACAGGTAGCACCTCCGTGAAGGCCACCATGCATGCTACCTGCTTCAGGCCTGTCCCCAGCTCCCTGACTTTATCCTGCACCACCCTGGCAACATCCCTTTCCAGGTCATTTGTCCCCAGATGGACAATGACATCCAGCTCGTCCTCCTGCCCCACCGCCCTAGCAATCCTAAGGATATGCTCCCCATCCCTAGATGACAAGGCACTGGGTAGGCACCTCTCCTCCCTCCTTCCCTCCCATGGTGACCCCAAAACTGCCCCCCTGATGATTTAGTCCCCCATCAGAAGTTGCTTCCTCCTCTGCTGGGGTCCTCTTCCCTACCTTGGAGCATCTGCTCTGAAGGACTCCCACATCCTCTCTTGCCACTACCACAGGTGCCTTGTTTCGACAGTCCCATCCCACTAGGGTGATAAAAGAGTTCTGTAGTGGTATGGGCTGATTCACTTATGTTCCCTTACCACCACCCTCCTCCTGGAGCCCACCACAGTCCAACAGGCCCTCCTTCTAGGCACCCTCTGAGGCATTGATGGTGGACTTGGAGGCCCCTGGTGGAGGAAGAAGTTCCCTGAATCTTAGCCAACTTGGCCCAGAGTCTAGCGACACCTCCCTCAGCCCAGAAAGTGCATGCAGATGGGACAGCACCTTAGTCTAATAAAGTCTCCCTAAAGACTGCCGCTCCACAGCCACTGCACTGCACCACTCCTATCATTTTACCTAAGCTCTGGAATGAACCGAAATTGGAAGCTAGAAATGCCAGTAGTCTGGGCCAGTTTAAAAGAAGTTTGATTCCAATGTGGAAAATAAATTGTCAGTGTTCAGGGCAGTAGGATTATTGGTTGTGACTTTGCTAAATTACCATTAGTAATTAGCTTGTGTTTTGTTGTTACATATTGTTATGAGTTCTATTCAGCTCACACAGTATTCTTTTAATACTAAAAAGTAATTCATTATTATTTTATGTACAGGTTGTAATTGATGTTAGTCTCGTCTATACCTTTGTACATTTTATGTTTGTATTTATATGAAATCACGTTAAGATTTGTACCTTGAAACCACTATCTATACAGGACAACTTTGTAAATAGGGCTTTACAGTCCTAAAGGTTAACTCCTGTTGAAAAATAAACATTTGTATCTATCTAGCTATCTATCTATCTAAATCTTCTCCCCATTACCTGAAAATGAATTTACTGTATACTCATGTGCCAGATAGGGAGTTTTTATTTCCCTTTTTTGTCTGGATTACACCCATTATATCTTAGCTAGGTAACTGAACAAAAGAGTAAACAGGGAGGAGAGGAGGCACTGTGGGTCACCTTGGAGACTAGAAAGGGCACCACAATCCGCAAAGGGGTTGTGTACAGACCCCCATGTCAGGGGGAAGGAATGGACAAGGATATGATAGAAGGCATTCTTAGAATGGCAGAGAAAGGGGAGATACTGTTGATGGGAGACCTGAATATGCCAGATGTTAACTGGAGCACATTTGCTGCAGCCACATCCAAAGCAGGGCCATTCTTGATGCCCTACAGGTGGCAGGCATTAGACAGCTAGTTTCGGAACCCACTCGTGAGAGAGCAATCTTAGACCTCGTACTCTCAAACGGGGGCAGTGGGAGGATCTCAGATCTAGAAGTGGGTTGCCATCTGGGGACGAGTGACCATCAAACAGTGTGGTTCACGTTAAACTCAGCTACAGAGTCAAGCCATACAAAAGTGAGGGTACTGGACTTTAGGAGGGCTGACTTTGGCAAGATGGGAGAGTGCCTCAGAAAAGCACAGGCAAACAGGCTTGAAGGAGGTGTGGAGCAACAATGGGGAATTATCAAAACTGCCATCACAGAGGCAACAAGCCTTTGTGTGAAGCAAATAAACAAATCAAAATGAAAGAAAAAGCCACTATGGTTCTCAAAAGAGGTGGCTGTGAAAGTCAGGAAGAAAAAGATAACATTCCAGAAGTATAAGGAAACACAGAAGGAGCAGGACAGAGAGCTGTACCAGTTAAGGCAGAAGGAAGCAGGGAGGGAAGTCAGAATAGCAAAGGCCCAAACTGAGGAAAAGATAGCCAACTCAGTTAAGAAGGGGGATAAAACCTTTTATAGGTACATCAGCGAGCGTAGAAAGACAAAGGGAGGGATAGTGAGGCTGAATAGAATGAACAGTGGGTGGGCAGAGGGGGACAGTGAAAAAGCAGGAATACTGAATGACTATTTCTGCTCAGTATTCACAAAGAGGAGGAGAAGTACCTAATCCAATTAACAGAAGCACTCTCTTGATAGAGGGGTCGATCCCAGTCCTTTCACAGAAGAAAGGGTTCTGCAAGAACTCCTAAAACTGAAGGTGGACAAAGCAATGGGTCCTGATGGAATTCACCCAGAATTCTAAAAGATTAAGGAGAAACTAGTGAAACCACTGGCTACTCTTTTAATAAATCATGGGAGGATGGTGTGGTACCCGAGGACTGGAGGAAGGCAGATGTGATTCCCCTTCACAAAAGTGGGACCAAGACAGAGGCAGGAAACTACAGACCTGTCAGTCTGACCTCTGTGGTAGAGAAAGTGATGGAGTCACTTCTGAAGGAAAGACTAGTCGAGTACCTAGAGGCCAGTGGAGCACAGGACCCAAGGCAGCATGGGTTCAGAGCGGGAAGGTCATGTCAGACGAATCTAATAGATTTCTTTGACTGGGTGACCAAAGTAGTAGACCAGGGAGGGACTGTGGACATGGCCTACCTAGACTTTAGCAAGGCATTTGACACAGTCCCACACAAAAGATTAATAGTTAAATTAACCAGCCTTGGAGTGGGTCCCAGGGTGGTAGCCTGGGTAAAACATTGGCTGGACAACAGGACACAGAAGGTAATTGTAAATGGAGTCCACTCTGAAGAAAGGGGGGTTACTAGTGGGGTACTGCAGGGTTCAGTATTGGGTCCAGTCCTTTTTAATGTCTTCATCAGTGACATTGCAGAGGGACTGGAAGGAAAAGTATGCCTTTTTGCAGATGACACAAAGATCTGCAACAGGGTTGATACACAAGGAGGCGTGGAAAGGATGAAAAGGGACTTGGCAAGGTTGGAGGAATGGTCAGAAGTATGGCAGCTAGGATTCAATGCAAAGAAGTGCAAAATAATGCACCTGGGAAACAAGAACCCAGGGGAAGAATACACAATGGGTGGGGAGGTAGTAACAACAACAAAAAAGGAAAGGGACCTGGGGGTAATCATATCAGATGACCTTAAGGTTAGCAAGCAATGTGAGAAGGCAGTAGGGAGGGCTGGGGGTATTCTGGGATGTATAGGGAGAGGCATCATCAGCAGAAAACAGGAAGTTGTTATCCCTCTGTACAGACAGTTGGTGAGACCCCATTTGGAGTACTGTGTCCAGTTCTGGAGACCCCATCTCCGCAAGGACATAGACAGGATAGAGGTAGTCCAGAGGAGGGCAACTAAAATGGTGCAGGGTCTGCAAGAGAAGCCGTATGAGGAGAGACTAAAGGAGCTTAATATGTATACCCTTGAGGAAAGAAGGGAGAGGGGGACATGATAGAAACTTTAAGTACCTCAGTGGAATCAACAAAGTCCAAGAGGATAGCATCTTTCAGAAAAAGAGACTTGCAAGAACAAGGGGACACAATTTAAAGATAGAAGGAGGGCGGTT
The DNA here is from genome assembly GCA_016271365.2 of Neoceratodus forsteri. NCBI lineage: Eukaryota > Metazoa > Chordata > Ceratodontiformes > Ceratodontidae > Neoceratodus > Neoceratodus forsteri. The sequence continues at coordinate 361,717,711 of CM057449.1, read as the reverse complement.
CAGGGGCAATGTGAGGAAGTATTATTTCACAGAGAGGGTAGTGGATGCATGGAACAGCCTTCCTGAGGAGGTTGTGGGGTCTAAAACTGTGGGACAATTCAAGAATGCATGGGACAGACATAAGGCAATTCTTGTGGGGGGTAGGAAGAAATAGGCTGTTGGTTAACTAGGATCTGTGGCCTATCCTGTAGGTAGGGAAATGGGCAGACTAGATGGGCCTAGCGGTCCTTATCTGCCGTCAAAGTCTATGTTTCTATGTTTAGGTGCTAATTTGCTTCCCCATAAACTTCTAAGTAGACTTTTACTAGTTTTTCCTCTTTGTAAACTGACCCTAGATAGGATGGTATTAGTTTTCCTCTATTCTCCCTTAATTCCTTTGTATTTTTACCCTAGTTAGAATATTGCACCTATTCCCAGTTTTGGCCTACCTTTCCCTGCACTCTTCCCTGCAGTGAGTGTTACAACAGGATAGAACAGAAATCTTACCTTAGTCAACCAGCACAGTCCCCTACTCCCTCCTGCAGTGAGTGTAACAACAGGAGTGGACAGGAACCTTACGTTAGACAAACGGCACAGTCCCCTGCTTCCTCCTGCAGTGAATGTAACAACAGGAGTGGACAGGAACCTTACCTTAGACAACCGGCACAGTCCCCTGCTTCCTCCTGCAGTGAGTGTAACAACAGGAGTGGACAGGAACCTTACCTTAAACAACCGGCTCAGTCCCCTGCTCCCTCCTGCAGTGAGTGTAACAACAGGAGTGGACAGGAACCTTACCTTAGACAACCGGCACAGTCCCCTGCTTCCTCCTGCAGTGAGTGTAACAACAGGGTAGAACAGAAATCTTACCTTAGTCAACCGGCACAGTCCCCTGCTCCCTCCTTCAGATGCCTAAGGTGCCAGTCTTACACCTATTCCACTCCCGTGCTGTTCCACTCACATGCTAGGACATGAATGTGTGTGGGGACATAGTAGGAGTGCCTGCTTTTATACACCAGGAGGAACCTCCCCTACACGGGACTTCCTATTTTAGCCTTTGCCCCTGATTGGTGCTTTAACTACCACGTCAGTCCCCAGTACTCAGACCTCCAGCCTCGTGAGCAAATGAGCTATAGAGAAAAGAGAAGTAGCTGCAATCCTGCAAAAAAAAAAAAAGAATGCTCACACAAGCAGGTTAGCAAAAAGGCAGCAAACAATTTACAATTTAGCCTAATCGGTCTCCCTTCTATCTAGATACCTTTCCTGTGTTGTTATATCACTCTAGTCTGCTCTCTGTGTAGAGCCTGTGGTATTTGCCCTCTCCAGCTGCAAAGTTACAAATGCTCCCCTTTACACAGAGTTTTCGCTCATTCCCAACAAGGTCTTTCCTCAGTCTTCTTTCTCCTGCTTTCTCTGACTGCACTGGGCTAGTGTACCTGGCACTTGCAGTTCAAGAATGTGTCTACAGTACTCATGATCATGGACAGCCAGAGAGTGGCCAACTGAGGAGTTGAGTGAAGGGCTGTGCTAGCTGTCATCTTGTCCAGAAGTATTAATCAGTGTCTAGGGTGAGGGGTGTCCTCAGCAGTGGGTACGGAGCAGGTGGATAAAGAGGGGTGATTGGCACCTGCTTGGGGCATGGTGGTACCACTAGCCACCAGGGCAAATATAGACATGACACAACATGGGTGATTGGAGGATGGGGAGAACCACAAGACACCAGGGATATTAAAAAGAATGACAGCATTGGTGATCGGGGAGGCCACTAGATGCAAGAGATATGAAAAGGAATGACAACACAGGTGATCGGCTGATGGGGGAACCACTAGACACTGGGGATATTAAAAAAGAATGACAGCATTGGCATTGGGGGAGGCCACTAGACACCAGTGGTATGAAAAGGAATAACAGCATGGGTGATTGGGGGTTAGGTACTAAATTCCACCTGCAAAAACCCCGCCCAAGAAAATACCATCAGAAATTCCCGATTCATGTTTTGACCGACGGCCAATAAATCCTGATAGACACAAATACCGCCTGTGTATATTTTGTACCATTGCACCGCACACCGCATCTTGTTTGGTCCAGATCTATGTTACAGCTGATTGTCTGCATTAGCAACTCTGTGACTGAGTGCTATGAGTCCTCCTCAGCTAAAGCCAGTCGGCGTTACCAACACGGCATCACTGTAAACTCGCCATCTACTAAATTTGCTTCTATTGCTCAATTCAGGCATTAGTTTAGTGGAGTGGAGTGTTAGCTAGGCCTTGAAGTGAGTTAGTGTTAGGAGTGCATGTTTTTTTATTTTTTGCCTGCTCTAGCACTGATTTTCAGTTCTTGCTCAGCAAAGCACCTGTGGTTACCTACACGCTGCAGTCTACGATGGCTGTGAAGCAGGACCCTCTTAAAGGTTTGGTGCTTTTCTTTTCATATCGTAACCACGGTTGCTTATGTGGTCAGCTGTACATTGTTGACTGCCACTTGTTTGAATTTGCTAACTTTTATTGTGGTATGAGGCTGTTGCTTGGTTCGGCCAGGAAGCCACTGATTCTTTTCTTGCCCATCTGATGCTAGCAATTGGAGCCAATGGCAGCTCTGGGAACAGATGGACAGCTGCCAGGATCACCAAGTGAATTGTGGAGGTAATAAGACTCTGTTTTATGACTAAGTACAATAGGTGCCTTTTCACTCATAGTTCAAAATGAAATTGTACTAGGCAGCAGACAACGGGTGTCACTTCAGAATGGTGAATTAAATATATTTCAGGCCTTTAATGTGTCGGGATTTTGGTACGTCTGTATTTTTGCATTTCAGGATTTTTTTGACAGTAATTTTCATGCCGGGATTTTTTGCGGTGGGATTTAGGACGGATCCTGATTGGGTGTGGAGGAACCACTAGATGCCATGGATATTGAATGCCAGCATGGGTGATTCGGATAGGGTAACCACTAGATGCCAGGGATATTAAAAGGAATGTCAACACTGGCTCTGTGGCACCGAGCAATTAGGGATTGCTCAAGCACGCTGATGATCTGGGTTCATGACACATCCCACACTTAGGACGTTAGGAATGGAGGCCAGCAGGAAGGATGAAAGAGCATCCTTTGGGCACTCTCCTCCCAGAGGAGGAGGCTCACAGCACTGCTTTGCAGTGGCTCCTGGTGGTGGCTGGTGGAGGTACCGATTACAGTGTGGGTGGTCATTTGGATATGCAACCAGGCACCCCCCCAGACCACCTGTGAGTGCGCATGAGTGACTGGGGTGGAGGGTGCGCAGGACACGAAAATGGGAAAAATGCCACACCGGCACACCAGATGATGGCCTCTCTGCCCTCCACACACCTGGACCCTCCTCAACGACACACCCAAAGGACATGCCCCCTCTGGATGTCGCATGTATACTTGTCCACTAGGCCACAGCGTGGCCCCCAGCAAGGACAAGCCAATCAATAGAGAGGGACGTAAGGAGCTCTCAGGTGCATTCCTGCAATGATGGCTAGTCTGGACTGGAGCATGACTCAGCGGAGTGAAAGATGAGGGCTGAGTCTGGCAGGAGAAAGCAGTGGTGATGTGGGGGCCTGAAGGAGAGAGGTGCCCAGGAGATACAGTGAGAGGAAAAAAACAATTCGGGGGGGACAGCCATTGTGCCCAGTTAAGGGCAGGGTTTCAGCAGTGTTAAGCAGGGCTGCGATGGTGGCTGTCTAGCACTACCAAAACTGTTGATTCTAGGAGTATGGATATGGTGTACTATCCATACTTCTGGCAAAATTCCTTTCCCCTTTAAAACTTGCCGGAAGGTCTTCAAGCTGCTCCTCCCACCCAGCCAGGTGGTATCTTCCTGTACACCATCCTGTGACATCAGATCTTCCTTTCTGCTGGAAGAAGAAGGTTCCCTCTTTAGCGCACGGCGTTTTTGTAGGACCTTTCATTCTTTAGCTAAAATCTTTTGGTCTTTGAGCTGCTTCGCATTTTTCACCATTGTAGTGCGATGGACTTGGCTGATTCCAAGACGGCACCCGGTTTCAAATGTTGTCTGTGCGGGCAGAAAATGTCACGCATGGATCCTCATGCCACGTGCATATACTGCCTGGGCCAGGAACACAACTCCTAGGCTTGCGGCCTGTGCCATATTTTAACCCTTCCAGTCTGGAGGACCAGTATGCGTGACTTTTGCTTGGACGTCCGGATGAGTGGGATCCTCCCATTTGGTCAAAGGATACCTGTCAAGCAGTCTCCTTGACTGGGGGTCCACTGAACAGTTAGCAGCTTTTGAAGAAGCTGCAGCCCAGGCCACTGCGGGTGCTTCATCAGTGTCCACGCTGGTCCTGCTGGGCTATGGCATGACCTGCACTGGCTGCCAGTGAGGTGAAGGATCCTCTTTAAGGTGAGCTTACTCACCTTTAAGGCCCTACACGGGCTGGGCCCTGGCCATCTCTTGGACCTTCTTACACCTGCTGTCTTGGTCCACTCCCTCCGGTCCTCTTCTAGGAGCCTCCTGATGATTCCCAGAACGAGGCTTAAAACTGCCGGTGACAGAGCATTTAGTGTCACTGGCTCATCCTGTGGAATTCACTTCCTCCATCGATTTGGGAGGCCCCTTCGGTTGAGGTTTTTAAGGCCCACCTCAAGGCCTTCCTGTTTAATCAGGCCTTCCAGGACCTTATATATTTGTCCTTCCTGGGAGCCCCTGCTCCTTTCCCTCTGAGTACCTGTTTTTTAAATATCTGTTTACAGATTATATTTATTTATTCTGTTATTATTATTACTGTTTTTATTTAATATTAATTTAAATTGTTGTATTGATAGTGCGTTTTTATTGTACAGCACCCAGAGCCTCCAGGATTGGGTGCCTAAAAAATAACATTTACCTTGCCTTGCCTTTGGTGCCCCTTTCACTGGGGCATTCCAGGACTTATGCCAGTCCCTTCCTACCCTTGGGGAAGGCCGTTCCCTTAGGTCCAAACCTTCAAAGAAGGACTCAGAGGCAAAAGCTCTGTCACAGGTTGTGGGACCGTGAGCGCTCTCGAGCCTCAGATTCCCATGCTCCTGCTTCATCAACCTTTATCGACGAGATGGCTTCAGTTGATGCTTTGGTCCAGTCCGTTGGCCCCACGGTATCCACATTGGACCTGTCAGCTTAGATGCGGGCTGAGCAGGCTGTCAAGATTTCCCTCAACCTGGTCGACCTGTTGTCGCAGGACAAGGGGTTACTTCCCTCTCCAGGACTACAGTCCTACCTTTCCAGTCCCAAGGCAGGTCAGATCAGCTTCCTGAGCTGGTCCTTAACCCTCGGGACCCTGAGCTTATGGGGAACCCTAAGTGTTCCTCATCAGTTCCTGCCTTCCCTCACTGCCCATTCCGCCAGCGGTTGAGGTTGAGGTCCAGTAGTTTGAGGTTGAGCAGCTCTCACCAGAATCACCAGTCTCACTCTTCACACTTGGGAAAGCAGCACCACCGCTATTCCTCCTCTTCTGGGGAGGACCAGCTCTGCTGCAAGTTGCAATGGCATTACGAAGAGCTCTTGTGACAGCAGCTCCTTTTGGGTGCTGGGCCTAAGCCAGTGCCAGCTCCTATTCCAGAACTCCCATGGCTGCTGCCACTTCGGCTCAAAACTGTTCCGGCTCAGCCACTCCCTGCCTCTCCACTCATTCAGGTGGAACACACGCCACCTCAGCCATAGGAGGTCCCCGCTTCCTAAGGACATCCATACTGCTCCCACCTTCCTTGATGGCTGTTGGTTGTGGTCACTCAGGCCGACAAGCCCCACAGAGTTAGTGGGGATTCAGGGGGTCGGCCAGTCTTTGACGAATCCTCAGAAACGGAGGCCTCCTGTATGTATTCCCACCCTACTGACTTAGAGTTGGGGAGGATTTGCTGATGGACCATGGTCCTATCTCCTTCGGGGCCATGCTCCACCTTATTTTGGAGGCTACAGGGATTCAGTTGGAGCCTGTTCAGAAACAGGCTAAGTATCCCCTCATCTAAATCCTCGACCGGGATGACCCCCCTAGGGTCGCCTTTCCAGTAGCTGAAGCCATTCTTGGGTCTGTGTTGGAGCTCTGGCAATGTCCAGCCTCTTGCCCTATGCCATCGGCCTGTATGGCCCACAAGTACGTGTTTCCTACAGGTTCCCTCTCTGGGTTTACTGAACACCCTGCAGCCGAAGAATTGGTTGCCAATTTGATGTTCAGACAGGCGGGCAATGTCAGAGATGTCGACAAGCCTCCCGACAAAGAATCCAAGAAATTGGATCATGTGCCCAGGAAAATATATGGGGCTTCGTCTCTCGGCCTAAGGCTAGCTAGTTTGGCCTTAATGATGGCCCACTTTGCTCATGCCTTGTTGGGCACCCTTGACCAGGTGTGCCCTCAACTTCCAGCTGACCATCAGATGATGGTCAAGCTAGTCCAGGACCAAGGCCATGCTGTGGCTGAACAGCAGTTCCAGATGGCCATGGACATTGGTGACTCCTGTGCCAGGTTCATGGCAGCAGCCATGGCTGTGCACTGCAGGGCTTGGCTGAGGATCTCGACCTTCATGGCAGATATCCAGCACAAGCTTGTAGATGTCACCTTCTTGGGTACCAACTTCTTTGGGCCAGGGGTGGATGGTCATCTCACCAGGACTGAGAAGTCCAAAGCCACCCTGGACTCCATCACCTCCACCCAAAAGGATGTTAAGGGCTCTAAACATCAGAAAAAGTCTTTCAGGCCTACTCTGCCCTTGCAGCCAAGCCATCCCAGTCACCGGCTGGGCACCAGTAGGCCTGTCGTCCCAAACCTAAGTCTGTCACTTTCGTGGTCCAGAAGCCTGGTGGTTGAGGCACAGCCACGTCCTCCACTGGCTCTGTCTCCACCTCCAAGCCTGCCCAATAATGGTCTGGATGCCTGTCCTGTCTCCCATGGGTCCTCCTATGGGGGACTGGCTCCACCACTTTCTTTCTGCCTGGTCCAGTGTTACCATGGACCGGTGGGTGCTAGAAGTGGTCAGCCTCAGCTTGCCTCTGGAGTTCGAGGTTCTCCCATCTAGCCAAGCCTGTGCTCCTCGGGAGGATGTAGTGTCCGCAGACATGTTGTCAGGCCATCAGAAGGACATCACCCAGCTCCTGCAGAAGGAGGTGGTGGTTCGTGTCCTGGACCCACCAGCCGATCCAGGTTTGTCTCCAGATACTTTCTGATTCCAAAATGGATGGGTGGCTGGCACCCCATCTTAGATCTGCATGACCTGAACAAGTTTCTGAGGTTGCGCACCTTCAAGATGGTCACTCTGAACCAGATCACTCCATCCCTGGTGCAGAACATGTGGTTCTGCTCCCTGGACCTCCGTGACACCTTCTTTCACGTCCCCCATCTGTCCATCCCACAGGTAGTTGCCCCGGTTTCGTGCAGAGGGGACCCTCTACAAGTGACAGACCATGCCCTTCGGCCTCTCCTCCACCACCAGAGTCTTCACTAAATGCATAGCAGTAGTGGCAGCCTTCCAGAGGAGTCAAGGAATCCAGATGTACCTGTACCTGGATGACTGACTGACTGATTGCAGGCTCCTCCAAGGTGTGGAGGTGGAGCGGTCCAGGGACCTGGCCCTCCAGACCTGCTTAAACCTTGGACTCCTGATCAATGAGGCTAAGTCAGAACTCATCCCCTCACAGGTGATTCACTTCATTGGGGCAGAGCTCGACTGTTGCCAAGCTCGAGCCCATTTCCCGGTGGACAGGGTGGAAGATCTTTCCTCCTTTGTTCGATAATTTCAGGTTGGGCAGTTGCACCTTGCCAGGGACTTCCTGCACCTCCTGGGCTACATGGCAGCCTCCACCAGCCTGGTCTGTTAGGCCCTCTGGAGAATGTGCTCCCTGCAGTGGGGACTGGCCTGTTAGTGGTCTCAGCATCAGGACCACCTCGACCAAGTGGTCACAGTGACCCAGCAGATGTGGGATGCCATCCAGTGGTTGTTGGTCCTGGCACATCTGCAGGAAGGAGTCTCATTTGTCTGCTCGGAGCCAATGGTCACTCTCACAACCGATGCCTCCCTGATCAGCTTGGATGCCTACTTGGGGAACACAGGGTCCATAGCCTCTGGTCCCCCGAGGAGTCCTGATGTCACATCAACCTGCTGGAGGTTTGAGCTATTCATCTGGCTCTGACAGCCTTCAGTCCTCATCTCTGGGGTTAGGTTGTCCAGGTCCAGACAGACAACATGATGACCATGTAGCACCTCAACAAGCAAGGCAGAACACATTCCCTGCCTCTGTGCAGGGAAGCGCTCTGTATCTGGACTCTTGTGCTCAGCCTCAAGGCTGACCAGCTGGCTGTTCATGTGGCTGGCATGTCCAGTCAGCTGGTGGATGTCCACAGTCAAATGGGCAAGGCGTCTCATGAGTGGTCCCTTCATCAGGAGGTAGTAGACTGTCTGTTCTCCCACTGGGGTACCCCTCAGATGGATCTGTTTGCCTCTCGGGAGAACGCCAAGCTAAGGCTGTTTTGTGCCCACCCCCATCAGTGGGGTACGCTGCAGGGGGATGCCTTCATGAGGCCCTGGACTCTGGGCCTCCTTTATGCCTTCCCTTCTTTTCCTCTGATCCACAAGGTCCTGATCAAAGCTCGGAGGGACAAGGCATGGATGATCCTGGTGGCTCTAAACTGGCCATACCAGTTCTGGTACCCTGATCTCCTCTACCTCAGCAGTAGGCCTCTATGGCATTTCTCACTTCACCCAAACCTGCTCTCGTGTTCTCAGGGGATAGTCCTCCACCCAGACCTTCAGTCCCTGCACCTTACAGCCTGGTTCCTTAGCGACTAGAGTTACAGGCTTTGGGTCTCTCTCTGACGAGGTCCTCCATGTGGTGAAGGCCTCTCGGAAGGAGTCAACTCGTTGATGCTATGCCTTCAAATGAAAGAGATTCTCCATTTGGTGCCAGGGCAAGGAACTTGACCCCCTGTCCTGTCCCGTCCCATGGCTAGCATCCTCAGTTACTTATGGTCCCTCTCTCAGTTGGGCTTTGGGTCGATGATCCTCAAGGTGCACCTGGCAGCCATCTCAGCATACCAGGCACAGGCGGGTATGCTGACAGTGGCACAGGAGAAGGTGGTCAGGCACTTCTTTAAGGGCCTTGACCACATTTTCCCTCTGATGCATGAACCATCACCACCTTGGGGCTGGTGTTGGCAATGCTCATGGGCAAGCCATTAAAACCAGTGCACAGATGTGAGATGTCACACAAGTCAAGGAAGACCACCTTCTTGGTAGCCATCACATCCGCCAGAAGGATCAGTGTGCTCCAGGCACTCTCGGTGGAGTCTCCTTACCTGGTCTTCCACAGGGACAAGGTTGTCCTTCTCCCCAACCTGAAGTTCCTTCTGAAGATTGCCTTGGAGTTTCACCTGAACCAGGTGATCAATCTCCCAGTGTACTTCAGCATTCACACCTTGAAGGCCAAGCACAGGCTCCATACTCTGGACCTGCGGTGTGTGCTTGCCTACTACAAGAAGCATACTGCTGGAGTTCGGGGACAGGTTCGCCAGCTGTTTGGCATCTACGCTAAAGCTGCACCTGGCAGACTGGCAGCAAAGCGGATGATTGGCAGGTGGATAGTCTCCTGCATTGACCTCTGCTGTAGTCTGGCTGGTAGGGAGTCTCCATAGGGCTCGGGCTCATTCCACCAGACATACTATTCGTTGCCTTGGTGGCTGCTTCCAGGGACTTCCCTAGCCAGGAGATCTCCAGGGCTGCTACCTGGAAGTGAGCACACACCTTCATCTTCCATCACCAGATTGACCTGAGTCATCCCGGGAGGCTGGTTTGGGGGCCTTGGTTCTCCAATCTCTGTTCCCTAAATATGGGATGTGTGCCTTGCCCCTCCTCCTGGAGAACTGCTAGGAGTCTGCCAGAACTGTGGATAGTACACCATATCCACACCCCTAGAAAGACAGATTACTCACCTGTAACTGTAGTTCTAGGAGTGGTATATGGTGTACATCCACACAACCCACTCAATCTCCCCTGGCAAGTGGCACGCTGGCCTTGCATCCAGCGGGTAAGATCTGACATCACCAAGCATTGCTGAGGAGGATACCAACCAGGTGGGTAGGAGGAGTCAACTTAAAGATCTTCTGTCAAGTCTTAAAAGGGCAAGGAATTCTGCCAGAAGTGTAGATGTACACCACATAACATTCCTAGAACTACAGTTGCAGGTGAGTAACTTGTCTATATACTGCCACGCCCATTATGCATGAGAGATCCTTCATTTGCATATGCACAGCAGTATATTACATGCAGTCACACTGTTAGGATAGCGGGCATCCTGGGGCCTTTGAATATGGCTCCCGACCACTGGCCCCTGACTGCTGGCATTATTTGCAGTTAGCACCGTGCTAACCATTTGAATATGAGGGACAATTTTTTTAAAATTGCTACAATTATTTTTCTTTTTTGTTACTAGGAAAAAACATTTAAGCACATGTGCTTTTTTCAAAAGTTCTGCATTAACATAGTGAAAGAACATACAGCATGCCGATCGACTCATTTAAAAGTTAAGTTTGATTACAGAGTGTGACAGGGTTGAATACAGCCCTACTACAGAAAATAAACTGTTAATGAAGTGGCAAGGGCCTTATAAAGTGCTTAGACATACTGGCACAGTTAATTATGAAATTGAAACCCCTGATAGGGAAAATCCTAGTGAGATATACCATGCTAACCTCCTCAAGAAATGGGTTGAAAAAACACCAAAAGCTGTTTTGCTAGTTTTACCAGAAACTGAAAAAAGAAGATATTGATGTAGCTTATGACAGACTGGAACAAACTGTTATTGCTGATGCTGTAAAAGTGAATGTTTCCTTAACCTCCAAACAAACCGCAGAAATTTGTAACTTGCTAAAGACATTTAACAGTACTTTTACCACAGTACCAGGCTGAGCAAAAGGGGTCAAGCATGTAATAGTGACAAGGAATGCTTGCCCTATTAGACAAAAGACATACTAATTACCAGAGCGGTTAAGAGCAGACGTGGTTAAGGAAATACAAAAAATGAAAGAATTAGGTATCATAGAAGAGTCAAGAAGTGCTTGGTCATCACCAATGGTGATTGTAAATAAAAAAGAAGGGGGTGTAAGAATCTGCCTAGATTTTAAGAAACTTAAGTGTCAGAATTTGACAGTTATCCTACGTCCAGAATAGATGATTTGGTGGATAAGACTGGGAAGTGATAAGTATATCAGTACCCTCAATCTCACCAAGGGTTACTGGCAAATCCCCCTAGCTAAAGAATCCAGAGATAAAACTGCATTTACCACTCCCATAGAATTCTGTCAGTTCACCACCATGCCGTTTGGTTTACATGGGGCACCTGCTACATTCCAGCAGTACATGGATGTAATTTTATCCCCTCACACTGGTTATTGTGCTACGTACCTGAATGATGTTGTGGTGTACAGTCCAGACTGGAAAAGCCACCTGGAACACCTTCGAGCAGTTATCCAATCAATCAAAAAGGTGGGTCTGACAATTAATCCTACCAAGTGTGCAATGGGCATGCAGGAAACCAGATATTTGGGCTATGTTTTGGGAAATGGAGAAGTCAAGCCAAAGGTTTCTAAGATAGATGCTGTAGTTAACAGCCCTATCCCCAAGACCAAGAAACATGTCAGGTCATTTTTAGGGCTGGCTGGTTATTATCGGAGATTTGTTCCCAGTTTTGCTGAGTTAGCTACTCCCTTCACTGAACTCACAAAGAAACATTTCCCAAATAATGTGAAATTGACCCAAGAGTGTGACGAAGCTTTTTGAGCCATTAAGGCTGCATTATAGCCGGTCTGGTGGTGCTGAGGGTTGAGGCGCTAGACGCCACACCTCACGCTACACCGGTGACCCAGGTTCAGGAGCGAGTCTGGGTGCTGGAGGTCAGAAGGGGAGGGAGTTGGATCGAGCATCTGGAGGACTGCTCTCCCTCTCCTGGGGAGGGATCCAGGGGTTCCTGGTGCATTAGTGGCCCCCAGTGGAGACCAGGAGTACTACTTGTGTGGTATCAAGTATCAGGGGATGAGGGTGACAGGCATCTATGAGGGCAGCCTGTGTGCTGATACCATTGCACGCCCGTGTTTGCGGGGGAAAGGAAAAAGGAAAAAATACCTCCTACACCACCAGTGAGATGACGGTGGCCCCAGGGGAATCACCCACATCCCAATCGCTGGCCCAAATGCACCTGGATCTCTTCCCAGGGCCGACCCATCAGCCGCAGGTAAGGCACCTCACACTTAGGGGCCAACTGCCAGGGGAGGATGGAACCAGCCCCAGAGGTGATACCAGGGGTCGAGCCTGCCTGTGGTCATTCAGCAGGAGGAGATCCTGGGAGATGTGGGGGGATCAGGCTTGACGTTAGGGTGGATTCCGAGTGGGCACTCCTGAAGGATGCCCGGGGGTGTGAAGTATAAATAGAATTAAAAATAAAAGGCTGCATTATGTTCAGCCCCTGTTTTAAGAAGTCCAAACTTTAAAAAACAATTTCTGTTACAGACTGATGCATCAGAGGTTGGCCTAGGTGCAGTCTTGAGTCAGCATATAGATGGAAAAAAACATCCCATTCTATACGTAAGTAGAAAATTGCATGACAGAGAGAAAAAAAATACTCCACCATTGAAAAGGAATGCCTTGCAGCAAAGTGGGCCATGGAGTCCCTTAAGTTTTACTTACTAGGAGCTGACATTGTACTTGTAACAGATCACAGTCCTCTCTGTTGGCTTAACCAAATGAAGGATAAAAATTCCAGGGTCACATGGTGTACTCAGCACTGCAGGCATTTAAATTTAAAGTGATGCACAAATATGGGAAAGAGAATAGCAATGCTGATTTTCTGTCAAGATATGAATTAGGAACTGAGAATTATAGGCTGAAAAAACAAATGTGTGAATTTAAACTTCACTATTTGCTGTACTGTTGTTATGGAAAAAGGATATTGCATATGCACAGAACTGTAAAGATTATATGCTTATGTTAGATGAGAATTACTAGAACGTTTTGGAAACTTGTTTTTGTAAAACTGGTTCCCTCTTAAGGAGAGGTATGTGACAGGGTTGAATACGGCCCTGTCCCAGTTGTTATGGAGAAAGAGTTTAAATGCAAGGATATGTTCTGTTCTTTCCTTTGCTGTCTTTTCTCTGTCTGGTTGCGCAACCAAATATTCTTGTGAGACCTAGGACTTGATCACCCCAATGGTCTTGCAATGCTCTGCCTCTCGCTATCTCTCTACCGTCACTTGCTTTTTTGTCTTTTCTTCCCCCTTGCATAATTGCTGGTATAAAAATATATGTGAATCATTTTGTGAAAATGTAATTGATACTGGGATCCCTTTGGGATTAATCTGAAATGCAGTTTTTAAACCTTTTGCAGAGATGTAAACAAGAGGTTATTTCAGGGTCACAATGTTCTTTTTGCTGCACCTGCTGAAACTGACAAGAACATTGTGTGGGAAGCATGCTGTTTTCTTAGCAAGCTCCTGCAAAGACTTAAAAAAAAGAACTGCAATGTTTTGTAAAAGACAGAGACAGACTGAGATTTGAAATTGAGAAGAAAAAGGACTCTGCTTTCTATGTTTGTACTGCCATTGTAAATAGTATTGTGAACAACTTTATTTTTTTATTTTACTGTTACTGTTAATAATAAAACACTTGTGGTGAATTTTACAACTGCTTCTAGTTTCCCTATGCTTCCTGACCTACTGTATTCCTCGATGACACCGAGAGTCAGTACAAGGCAAATAATATGAGACCATACAAAGAAACATTGTGCAAGAACATACAGCATTAGGATCAACTTTTATACAAGTACAGCAAGCTTGTCCAAGATGTTATTCACGTAGGGAGCTTTTGAATTGGTTAGAGTTTGTTATATTAAATAGTGTATTTGGAAGATCATTCAGCGAAAGAGCACAGACTACAACTTGTCCTGTAGAAGGGGTTTATAAGCCTATTACTGGTCATACTTCTAGTGAGGTACTAGTTATCAACAAGACATAGGCAATTTTCTATGTTAGTTACCATATAGCAATATAAAAAACATAAAATGGTTCACTAAATTTTAAAAATCCTGTTATTTTTAACAACATATCATTATTGCATATACTACATGTGTAACTGTAACCTTGGTATCTTACAGGGTCAGGTTGCCTTGCTGATAACACCTGTCTCCCCCCACACACACACACACATCCCCAGCTAGGGGTTTCTTTTTCTGCATTTGGTTCTCAGGGTAGTGTGTTACACAAAACATTTCTATTTACCCTGGGAACTGGGGTGGACCATCACACTGGGGACCTGCACAATCATGGGGGGGCACCAGTAAACCACAGTAATCACAGACGAATGCCATCTCCTTTAGCTAGGGTCAACCAGAAGGTTTATTATGTATACAAGATGGACAGCCAACAACATTTTGGTTGCTGGGGGGGCTGTAGGTGCAGAAGATATAACGAGTACAGAGTCCATTGCACTGTATACAAAGTCCAAGAAGATCCCTGAATTAGGGATCAAGTGAAAGCCTCTTTCTCCATCCCTCTTTTGGGATCGGAGCCAGAAAAAAAGTATCCCAGGATTTGAACACTGGGTTCACAAACCACATTTTTCCACACAGGCAGAAACACTTTTTGAAGGCAGCTGGTGCACTTACTGAGAACATTTTTTCATCAGAAACTGGAAAACTCTGTTGTAGACACCAGAGGTCCTTAATTGCAAACACTTCACTTTCTCATCACAAACTGTACACTTGGAATGGGTTATGTCCTTACTGAAAACAGATTCTGTGAAATGTACAACACTGTTTGTAGCATGTGAGCCCTTCCTCATCTTCTGTTCAGAGACTAGTGTCCCATTTTCTAGTCAGGGTGATCCACTCCATCCCCTACAGAAACTGTGCCAGTGAGACGCAACATGGACTGTTATCTTTCAAACATCCTGTCAGACAAATTGGGGTTTTGTCCCTCCAAACCCCCACAGACATTCCCAATGGGGCCATCCTAGAGGAGCCATCTCTGGGCTGCCACACAATGAATAAGTCTCTCGCAGTTCAGGAATGTCTGACACATTTTATTTATGGTCCTATGATCAGGTGTGTTAAAAGTCCTTCACTGACTCCATGGTGCTGAGTGAAGGAGTTTGCTCTGCACACTGGCGACCTGGGTTTGCACCCCAAGCCCAGGTGTCAGGAGCAGAGACCAGCAGGGAGGGATTCCACAGCATCCATTGGACGCTTCCCTCCCAGGAGGTGGGCAGGGCCATGGCACCTGCGGTGGATTGGTGGAGGTGCTAGGGTGTGTGTAGGCTCAATGCACCCCCGGCATGTCCTCACTGCAGGTCGCCACTTCTGTCTGGGCCCAATCAGGGTGGGTGGGGGGTAGAAAAGAGAAAGGCAACCCGTGCTGGCCAGATGATGGTGGCCCCGCCTCCCCCCGTCGCGAAGCCAGGAAGCCTCTGAGCTGTACCTCCGCCCAACCAAGATGCAAGGAAGTGCCTGCAGGCACTTCATTCTCCCCTCCCAGTAGCCCCAGTGGGTGGGGGGCCCCCTGATGAAGGGATACATTGGGACAGTCAGGACGGATAGTGGTAGCGGATGGTGGAATGGGGAAGTGGCGGCAGTGGGGATGGCCACCTGAAGGAGTGAGTGGCCAGCTTGGCTGGGGAGGATAAAAAGAGCAAGCAAAAAAAAATCCTTCACCCTACACTGGGGTACGCCACTGGAGAATAATGCTGCCATGGCTTGATGTTCAGCTACTCTAGGACCAAACTAGGAACTGAAAATCAGGACAGAAGAGGGTTGGCGGCTTCTCCTGCGGCTCTCTCGCTCAGACTGGTAACTTTACTGCTCAGCTTTCTGTGCACAATGGCCTACAACTGCATCATTCCATTGTGGTTTATGATGCTGCAAGGCCCCTCTCACTTGGAACCTCTGTCCAGATGACTGACAAGACTTTCAGGGAGATCTGAAAGTTAACCAGTCACTGACCAGAGTGACTAACTACAAAACCCATTACATTACACAGGATTCTATTAGAATTTTTAAACACTTTTAGTACACAGTCTAGTAACCTGAGGGGGCACTTGGTTTATGCAAAGATAAATAATTCGATTCTGAATTTTAATTTTAATTCTTTTGGTAACTAGATAAGGCCCACTGGGCCACAAGGTCCATTTACAGGGGCAACCCTGGAGAACTGGGGCAATTAAGTGACTGGCTCAGAGCTGCACAGTATGCAAGAAGAAGTTGTGGGAATCGGTCTCAGGACTGGGGGATGTTATCAAGCTCATTCACAGTTTGCTACTCTAATCTCTAAGCTATACTGCCAGCCCTGATATTAAAATATTTGGGCAACATCCAAAAAGACAATTAGAATTGGCTACATAAATATAAATGGGGATAAAAACATGCAATGATGTTTAAAAATACATGGATACGTTTTTTCACATAACCTTAACCTGTTTTTTTTAATTGTCCTTGTGACAGGGTGACCCCTGTCATAGTGGACACCCCTGGGATAAATTGAAACCCCTTCCCCAGGCAGTGTATATGTTTTGTATAATGTCCAACATGATGGTTGACTGGTTATAAATTAAGTGCTGAAGTGCTTATAATGCTTTCTGTGCATATTAACCTAAAACAAAACTGTTTTGATATAAGAATAACAAAGCTTGTATCTGTATTTTTAAGATGTTAGCTCCCCTTCTAAAATACATTTTACAGCAGACGGCATGTTCCTGCAGGAGAGTTTAAGAGAGCACAAAATGTTCAGACCTCGGGTCTGACAAACCAGCAGGTGCTATCTGAACTGTTTTACATGGAGTAACAGTGACCCCTAGTGGCTAATTTTGTGTTATGTCTGAGTCTATACACAGGGGTGTAGAAGTTTCCTAACTTCTAGAGTACCTATAAAAGCTCTAACTCAGTTCTTAGAAGGGAGAGATAGGTCAGTTGAATACTGACTGAGGAAGGTGGAAGACCTCCTTGTAGTGTGTGCTTTCACACTATTTGAGTTATACTAGGTTGAAGAAAACCTTAGAAACTGTTAAAGCTAAGCAGTTGTCTGACTTACCATCTTGCTTTCTGTATATTTTACTTGATGAAAATAAAATGATAAAGGCAACCATGCATTTTTTTATGCACCTGATTTGTGGTCTGCCTGAAATTGTGTTATCCTAAACCCACGCCCGGTGACATATGGTGCGAGCAGTGGCATCTGACTGAATGTCTGAGGAAACGGGGAGTCCAGTCAGTTGGTGCCAGACCTGGTACTTAGGATACTCAGCAGAGGTGCATGGCACCAGGTGAGATGAGGACAGAGCCTGCTGGAGATGGTGACCTGGGCAAGGCACCATGGATGGGATGAGATGAACCTGATGGCCAAATGGAGACCCTGATACGGCTTCTTCACTGGATGAGTGGGAGATGGCTGGAGGCTGATCAACACTGTAGAGAGGAGGAATGCAGATGCCAGGAGCTACTCGAGAAGTCCCACTTGGAGGATGTCCCCCTGATGGAGCATTTGTGACCAACGTTTGTGGAGATCCCGTTGTTGCCCATTTTTCCAGGCTGCTATTTGGTGGAGGATGGCAAACGAGAAGAGGAGACCCCAGGTAAGAATTTGACTGGCAATGTATTACTGAGGGAGAAGACTTCAAGCAAGATGGAAGAAGCCATTTTGGTCAAAGGGACTTTTGCATGTTTTGAATCTCCTCCCATAAAAAAATATTGTTCTCCTGATGTTGACTGGGGAAAGTTTTTTTTTTTTTTTTTTAGTCTTTGGTAACCAGGTAAGGCCCACTAGGCACAAATACCTGTTTTCAGGGGTGACCTGGGAGCACTGGGCAGTTAAGTGACTTGCTCAGAGTCACACAGTATGCAAGTGGAGGTTGTGAGAATCAAACTCAGGTCTGGTCTGCTCGATGTATCAAGCTCATTCATACCTCGTTCCTCTAACCTCTAGGCTATACTGCCAACCTGTTGCAGGTAGGGGATTCTGAAGTAACCCAGTTAAGGGAGTATGTAAAAATCAAGGATTGGAGACAGGTGAGTGATGGTGTGGGGGACAGATTATGGTGGTATGAACTTAGGTAGGAAGTTCTATATCATATGAGGCCCAACCCCTGAACGAAGCAAGTGGATGCCCAGGTAGTGGTGCCTGTAGCATATAGGAAAAAGGTGATAGAGGATGCACACTCCAGTCACTCGGGGCATCTAAGCCATGGGAAGGCATTAACTAGACTAATCCCATTTTTTGATTGGCCAGGCACATACAGGAAGGTAGCAGCATACTCTTGAGTGGCTCCCACCGGAAACTCACCGCTCTTATGTCATGGGCAACTTCATTGACAATATTGTCAGAACTGCCACCCCTCAAAACCTTGCTGAGACCCTTGTTCTTGCTACACCCTCCTACAACCTGCGATCCAGCAGCTCCCATGCCCTCCTGGTACCTAAAACCTGCACACAAATGGGTGACCGAGCCTTCGCTGCGGATGCATCCAGGGTTTGGAACTCTCTTCCAACTAGCACTCGCTCCTCTCCCTCACACCAGAGCTTTAAAGCCTCCCCTGGGGTTTTCTCAAAACAGCTGCCACCTGTCTCTGCACTAGACAAACCCTCTCAGCCTCAGATGCCCCAACTAACTGAGATGCTACCTAAACATTGCGACTTGGGCATAGCACAACTGTGCTCATACTTCTCCTGTTCTCACAGCATATATAAAAATGGACCATTTAGGCCCACCAGCAAAACAGGGTGAGCACTATAACTGTGCACTCCTTTCTCTCGCACTGGGCCCACTCTATCCCAACTGTGACTCCTCCTTATTCTAACTGCTAGCCTTACAACTTGCTGCCTGGAGCGATGAATTCACACTGCACTTCTTCCTACTGACTGCAATGTTTAATACTGTTTTGTAATACCTGTTTTTGGTATTGTTGTCTTACAATGTCCCTGTGTTCTGGACACTTTATATTAACTCTTCACTACTATTTGCCTGATGAAATCTGATGCTTGTAAAGTCCCTGTTGTGCTAATTCTATGTAATGTAATCCTCCACTTGTATTTGCCTGATGTTCATGTATGTACCTTGTAATCTCCCGAGTCTCACCTGAAAATAGGCTCTTGGCTGTCTAGTGTGCTTACCCGGTTAACAAAAGCAAATAAATAAATAAATATAAGACCTATTGTAAAGGCAGATAGATAGCGACCACTGACAATGATGTGGGAGGAATAACCCAGAGGGTGAAAAACAAGAGGTGGCACCCTTGGAGGAGGGGGAGACTCCCACATGGAACAGGAGGGACAAGATGGTAGTCAACACCATTAGTAGTGTATAAGATTTGATACATAAACTCAGAGGTCAGGGACAGGCTGTTAGACATACAGTGTGGTATGTTACTAGCCTACCTTTAAATGACTAAGTGGGGACAGAGCAAGGTAGTTCTCCCCCCAAAGAAAGTTCTGCTGGGTGCTGGATTGTCCAGCCGTTCAAGTGTATCTGGTCAGGGAAAGTTAGTAGATGGCATAAAACTGCTGTTAGTAGTTCTCTCTCCTGGTACATGTAATGCGTTGTAGTTTGCTAATGTAGTAAACTTGTAAGATGCCTCAAGGCATTTGTATTGTTATGAACAGGATACTTAACAAATGTTTTTTTTTTTATGAAAGGGACCCTGAGATGGAGCTTCCAGTGAGAGTGGGCGGAAGCTCCACACCCTTCCAGGGTGTTACTTGAGATTTGGACAACCATAGGATGGTTGCCTTCTTATGCGGGGAGATGTGTGACAGGGTGAACCCTACCATAGCGGACACCCCTGGGATAAATTGAAACCCCTTCCCCAAGCAGTGTATATGTTTTGTATAATGTCCATCATGATGGTTGGCTGGTTATAAATTAAGTGCTGAAGTGCATATAATGCTTTATGTGCATATTAACCTAAAACAAAACTGTTTTGATATAAGAATAACAAAAGCTTGTGTCAGTTTTTTTATGATGTTAGCTGCCCTTCTAAGATATGTTTAACAGCAGACAGCATGTTCCTGCAGGAGAGTTTGAGAGAGCACAAAAAGTTCTGACCTCGGGTCTGACCTTTCCCAATGCTGTAAACAAACTATCAAACTACAAACAGCACTGTCAGATACTACATTATGGGACCAATCAGGCCTGGTTCTCAGAGAACAGGTATACAATACAAGGGCTCATCCATTACAGTTATGCAGGGAGAAATACAATACTAATAAAATAAAGCATTGGCTCATCACAAGAGTGGTCAGGGTTTGGAATAGGCTACCAGCTGAAGTAGTTGCTAGCAGAAATATGACTGAATTTAAGACAAGTTTGGACAACCATTTAATTGTAAATAATATATCGGGGTACTACTGATACTACTAGCGAGCTATAATGGACCAGTGGTCTTCATAGAGCTCTGTAAATATCTATGTAATCTATGTAATCTAAACCTGCAGGTGCTATCTGAGCTGTTCTCTATGGAGCAACAGTGGCCCCCAGTGGCTAATTGTATGTTATGTTTGAGCCTATACACAGAGGAGTGGAAATTTCTTAACTTCTAGAGAGCCTATAAAAGCTCTAACTCAGTTCTGAGAGGGGAGAGATAGAGAGATCAGTTGAATATTGCCTAAGGAAGGTGGAAGACCTCCTTGTAGTATGTGCTTTCACATGGTTTGATTTATGCTAGGCTGAAGAAAAGCCTTAGAAACTGTTGAAGCTAAGCAGTTGTCTGACTTACCATTTTGCTTTCTGTATATTTTACTTGATGAAAATAAAATGATAAATGCAACCATGCATTTTTTATGCACCTGATTTGTGGTCTGCCTGAAATTGTGTTATCCTAAACCCACGCCCGGTGACAGTCCTGAGGCCTTTCCTACCTAATTATCCAAACAACACCTTCCCCTCCTATATCCCTCTTTCTAATGGTGCAGCTTTTTTTTTTAAAGAGTGACTGATGTCCTAACATTGGGCAGCTCATGACAAGAAGTTGCCTGCCTGAGGACCCAATGCAACCAGTTTTTAATTTTTTTTTTGAGGGTTATTTAGTTATTAAAATACATTACCTTGTCAGCAGTACTTCCTTGTTTGGCCGAGCCACCAATTGCAAGCTGCAACCCCACCTCTAAAACCCACGTCATGATGATGCAAAGTATTGAGGGGCTACAATATAACTAATAGGTGTCTAATAGGTTTTGGGTCAGTGACTGCCTTTAGATGTGTTTATTTACATTTGTAAGTAATTGTACATGTAAAGGGGAAAGTAGGCAGTGAAGATCAACCCCCAAAGACTTAGGTAAAGGACATTGCAGTAATCAAGCCATGATGTCACAAAGGCATGGACTAATGATGGCAGATCACCCGAGGGAATTAGGTGTTTAATCCTGGCGATGTTTCTAAGATGGTAAAAGCCACTCTGGACCATGGCCAACACCTGAGATTCAAGCGTTAGGCCGCTTTCCAGCACAAAGCCAAGATTTTTCACCTTAGAAGAGGTGAGAAGCTGGAAGTTTCTAAGTCTAAGCCCAGTGACTCGACCAGCCTGCACACCAACCCTTGGGCAACCAGGTTCCACCACCAGTACTTCCAACTTATCTGAATTTTACCTCAGCCAGTTGGCACTCATCCAGTCTTAGACCTTAGCAAGCCACTGACTGAAAACTGTTGTTCAAGCACAAAAGACAGGTACAGCTGAGTATCATCAACACAGCAATGAAAACTCAATCTGTACCATCTCATAATGTCCCCTAGTGGTAGCATGTACATCATGAACAACATGGGGGACAAAATAGAACCCTGCAGGACCCCACACAGCAGGGGCAGTGGTCGGGAGGAAAAAGCATCGAAGACCATCGTCTGCATCCTGACAGTTTGGAAAGAAAGGAACCAGTTGAGGACCACCCTAGAGAGTCCACAACAAACCTGCAGGTGATCCAAAAGCACCCCATAATCCACAGTGTCAAAAACAGCAGAGGGAGCTAGGAGAACAAGAATGGAACATTTGCCTCCATCCCTTGCCACCAGGAGATCAATAAGCACCCAAACCAAGGCAATCTCAGTACTGTGCCTTTTCCTAAAGCCCAGATGGAGAGGGTTGTAGATGTCAAGAGTTAACAAATGGGCCTCCCGCTGTAAAGCCACCACCTTCTCAATAACCTTCCCTAAAAGGGTAGGTTAGAGACAGGTCTGTAGTTCGCCAGGCAGTCTGGGTCTAGCGATGTTTTTTTCAAGAGGGGTCTCACCACTGCCTCCTTAATGCACTCAAGAGAGACCCACCTCATTAAAGAACAACTGGGATTTAATGCAAAGAAGTGCAAGATCATGCACATAGGGAAGAGAAACCCTAAAGCTACCTATAGGTTGGGAGAGGAGTTGCTGGCAATCACAAGGGACGAAAGAGACTTGGGCATCACCATCACAGATTACCTGAAATCATCCAAGCAGACCACTAAAGCAGTAGGTAAGGCTAGAAGGATGTTGGGGTGTATTAGCAGGGGTATCACAAGTCATAAGAGAGATAATCCCTCTTTACAAGACACTGGTTAGGCCCCATCTGGAGTACTGTGTGCAGTACTGGAGGCCGCACCTGCACAAGGACATTAACAAAATGGAGGCAGTCCAGAGAAGGGCAACCAAAATGGTGCAGGGACTTGCATCAAAAAACATATGAGGACAGATTAACGGAGCTCAATATGTATACCCTAGAGCAAAGGAGGGAGAGAGGTGATATGATCGAAACATTCAAACATCTTAATGGCATTAACAAGGTGAAAGAGTCTAATATGTTTCAATATAAGAAAAATAGCAAGACAGGAGGACACAGCATGAGATTAGAGGGAGGCTGGTTTTTCTCACAGAAAGGGTGGTGGATGCATGGAACAGCCTACTTCAGGAAGTGGTGGATATGAATACATTGCAGGCCTTCAAACAGGCATGGGATAGGCATAAGGGAGCAATACAGATGAGTATGAATAAATAGGCCATTGACAGAGTAAAGGCCTATGGTACATTCATAAGGTAGAAAAAATGAGCAGACAGGATGGGCCTTGCGGTCCTTTTCTGCCACCAACTTCTATGTTTCTATGAAACATTGGACTATCTTGCGAAGACCAGGCCAGTGGACTCGACGCACCCTACAAGAATGCTCATTGGACCTAGGTCCAGACTACAACAGGTGTGCTGGATGATCCTAATGACATCCTTGATCACCAACCATTCAAAGTCAACTAGATAGATGGAATGCCCACGACAAACACTGGCTCACCACTGCAAGTCCCAAAGTAGGGTGCCGACAGGATCCCAGATCTACTGACAGGATCCCAGATCTGGTAGAGGAGACCTTATCAGCAAAAAACAGAGCAAACTCATCACACTTAGATTTTGTGAAAAGCTCTAATGAACTGAAAACAAGCTGAATTACACAGCCTGTTGACAGGCTGGAAGAGCTGAGCTGGTCTGTTAATTGCTGCAGCAATCTCCCTGGACAGAAACTCTGTCTTCTTATGGGAAATTGCTGTTTGATACTCTCTATAATGAGACATCAAAATAAGCTTGTCCCCATCAGACCAAGATCTCAGCCAACAGTGCTCCAACCTTCAGCCCCTCGCCTTCAACTTCCTGAGAGTCCCATCAAACCATGGGGATCTCTGGTGTGAGGTGAGGGGCTGAACAAGGAATTGTGCAATAGAGTCGAGGGTGCCAGTAATTATCCTATTATAGAACAACATCAGTTAAACCAGCTCGTCGCAAGCTTTCATCACACGTGATAGATCCAGCACCACCATAAGACCCTCTGGGGTCAAACCCCTCAAAGGGCGATACTGAACCATTTCTGTAGGGGAGGGTCTATTGGGGGCTTCAAATGAGAACCTCATGGTATAGTGGTCTGACCAAATGACCCATTCCACTGTGAGGTCAGTGACCTCCAATCCCAGTGGAAAGACAAAATCTAGAGAGTGGCCATGTGAATGGGTTACAGAGGTGACCACTTGTGTCAGGCCCAATGATTGCATTAATTGGAGGAAGTCTTGTCCAAATTGCAAGAGTTAATCGTCAGTCCAAGTGTTGAAGCTGCCCAGAATTATCCATCTGGGTGACTCCAATACTAGTCCGATGATGAAGTCCATGACTTCCTGCAGGAATTCCTTCTCATGCCCTGAGGGGCGATAAATGAGAAGGATCCTGCAACCTGCACCTGCAGCTCCTTGAATGGTCACACATTCAAAAGACCTTGTTGTTCCCACTGGGAAGGCCGTGAAGTTCAAGTCTGACTTAAAACAAATCGATACAACACCACCCCTATGATCCTTTCTTGGGCAGTGAATCACCAAGAACCCAGCTGGAACCACCGATTCCAATACTGGAGCAGGATTTTCATCCAACCAGGTCTCGGTGATGCAAGCCAGGTCAACTGTAGAAACCAGATCAGCTATAATAGCTGACTTGTTTCTAATGGACCTGGCATTGCATAACACTGCCTGAGAAGGATGGGTGGATGAGACTGGTCCTTTGGATACCTGTCCACCACATGTGGAGCCCTTGAGTATGGGAACAAGACAGAGAGGACCCCTACCATGAACCCATTTCACCCCAGGGCACCTCTTAGAGCTCACCACACCAATCTGTCTTCCTTCTGCATCATTTACCAAAACAGGCCTTGCAGACCTCCGCATCCTCCCTCTTTGGACAATGCCTAATGTCCTACAACATCCATATACATCAGGTGACAGTGAAGGGCAATCGAAGGGGCACAGGTCCCGAAGCTGGGATGGGGAATAGTGCCTTCTAGTGGGAACCACCGATCAGCACATTCAAGGTCTATAACTATTCCTATTACAGAGCAAGCTAAAGCAGCAGTGCATGAAAGCAGTAAAAATTTTGACCTACACTTTTTTATTCTGTTTTGGATTGCCCCTTATCTCCTGATTTGTATGACACCCTTTTTCCCCAGTTTTGAATCTGCTTCAGTGCTTTTTTTTACATTTGAAATAATAAAAGGAATCCAGTAGACAACAGCTGCAGGCTCAGAGTACAGACGTACCCAGTCAAACATGGTGGACTCCTTCCAGTACAAAGTCCACCAGAATGTTTGGCTGCTTTTCCCCTCCAACTGCTCAATGCCACCACAGGAAAACAGTCCAGCTCCCTCCAGCCACCAATCTGCCAGCTGACACTCCAGCACCCTCCACAGGCAGACAGATCGGCTCCCCACCACCACAAGCAGACAGGCCGGTTTCCTATAGCCACCACTCAACCAGCCAATGATCCAGCATCCTCAACAGGCTCTGTGGTGACTCCCAGGACTATTGGCACCTCCGGACAATGAATGACCTTTAAAATGCCTTCAACTTCTACAGAGCTATGCTCCGATAAGTCCAACTCTGGCAGACACCACTCCGAAAAAACTGAAAACCTCTGACTAAAAACAACAAAACTGAACTCCTAACACTACCTCACTCAGGTCCCTGTCTAGCACTCCCCAACTAAACCCCGATACTAACTAAAAATAGATAAAGACAAAATGAAGTTCAAAGTTCGTAAATAATGTAAAATAAATGAAAAGTAAAAAGGACTCCCTTTGCTAGATTTCTGATGGACAGCCCAGCATGGCCACCATCTTGCTTCTCTCTTCTGTGCCTGGTTCTGTATTACACATTCCTAGATGGTATGACATATCAGAGGCTTGCACAAAGTAATTTATTAAGGCAACAACAGAACATCAGGCTAGTGCAGGGACAAGGCCATGGGGCTATAAATGTACAAAACCAGCTCAGCATAAAAGACCAAAGCATCAAACACAATAAACATGTCGGCAACAACTATGTGGCGTCATAGTTACATAACCTGTAAGCGACTAATATGTCACTTGGCAACTGCCAAGCTTCATTAGACTGTCCATTTACTGTTGCTAGGTGCACTTTTATGTTGGCATGTTTAATGTGCTAGCAACATGTGGGGGAATTGTTGAAAGCACACAGTGTCTGCAAATAAATGGTAAGCTCCAGACTTACTCATAACTGTTGCTTATGTTTGTGTCCTTACTGTGGGTGCTTGATGCTTTGGTCTTTTCTTCCATGTAATTTATTACCATAATAGATACGCATGGAACTCAAATGCAACCTATTTGGGGTTATACAGCAACTGATTAAAAGTCTAACAATTATAACCTGCCAGTTGTGGTTCTAAATATGTAAGCAAAATGAGTTGCCTTCTGAGCTTTCAGTAAAGCTCCCCTACTATATAGGATCTGACTCTGAGCTCTGTGTTAGTTAAACCTCAGCAACATAATTTACATATAACAGTTGGTCTAGAACATACCCATTTAGAGATATACCCCACTGTAGTTTGAAAACTGCCATTGTAAATTGCAGGAAGGCATTTCAAATATAACCAGCTCACTTAAGACAGGTAGAAAGTTTGTCCTGTTGCCCGTGGCAGCTTCCCTCCATCACAACAGTTAGGGGCACTGTTAAGGATGTAGCTTACATGCTAATGCTACAAAGACTGCAACCTGAGTGTCACCATTTTGTGGAACCATATTCCTGATCATGATGTCTATTCAGCCAGAGGAGGCACCTGTGGGGAACATCTCCACATCACCACATCGAGAAGTTCCAAGATGGCCAGGTGAACAGGACACTGTAACACCCGACAGCACTACCTTCCCTCACTGCAGCATGCTTCTAAAAGGCCATTTCGATTTCCTTCTGCTGGTAATGCGGTCCATAAATCATCAGATATGTGCTAGTGTGATACACCCAAGCAAATTTATCAGCTCCCCAAAAACAAAGTAATGTCAAAAGTAGTTTGGTGCACCATGGAACTTTCAGATGCTAGAGGTGAGGAAAGAAAAAGAAACAAAGATATGAAAACTACCCAGTTGACCCACAGGCGAGCCGCTCACTTATTTCCCAGCCTACCCGACTTGCGGCCTTTCCTGGAAGATCTTCAGCCTTTGCTCTCTCCAATTCCCATTGCACCCAAATCATCTACTGCTGAGAGACCTGCATGGGTGAAAGGTAACATTTCAAATTACTTTTTGAATTTAAAAGAAAGGGGTGAGATCCTGAAACAGTCCCCAGTACATTTGCAAGAAAGTAATTTAGATAGTGGGTCCTCTGAGCATACTGTGCCTGCTGCATGTATGCTAAAAGAAGCTGAAACAGTAAAATGACAGGGAATTGTGAGTGCTGCAGAAATGCCCAGTGAAAACACAGACACATGAGAGGTGCAGGAAAGCACCTCTAAGCACAGCACTGATTCCCACACAGTAGAAATGGAAAGTCAGGGTAATTCACCTGCACATGCTAGTGAGGAATCCAAACTAAATAAAAACACTGACACTGCAACACCTTTGGGGACTGGCACTAATAACACAGAGGCAAATACAAATCAAATGGAGGACGTGATAACAGCCATTGCTAACCTAAAAGAAGAGATGCTAACTGCACTGACTGATATAAAAAACTCACTTAGCTCTGTTACAGGCGCTCTATCTGACCTGAATAAAAAAAAATGGAAAGACTCTTCCTTAGAACAGATTAACTTGAGACTTGCATATCTAAAGAAGGAGGATGAAACTATCAAAACCCCTTCTCAGATCCTAACCTTAAAGAAACAAGTACAAATTTTGCAGCAAAAAGTAGCTGAGCAGGAGGACCAGGCAAGAAGAGTAAATGGGAGGCTATGTAAGATTCCTGGGGGTAGAAGGAACCGGGTATCCCCTCCCCATTTTTGAAAAGATGATCACAGTTACCATGGGTAAGAAATATCCTGAGGAAAAGATTATAATGGATAGAGCCCACAGAGCTGGAAATAGGTTCAGTGGTAACTCAAATTATCTACGCACTGTATTTATGAAACCTCTAAAATATCAGGATCGAGAGGCAATTCTAAATAAAGCAAGAATAAACAAAGGCCTCACCTATGAGCATTTTAGCTTTAACGCCTACCCAGACATGTCGACCGAAACAGTGGAAAAAAGAAGACTCCACAATCCCATAAAGCAGTCATTATTTAATAAAGAGATTAGATTTTTAATAATTTATCTTGCAAAGATACAGTATGTGTTAAATGGCAGGCCTTTAATAATGTCTTCGGCCCTCAAAATGAATCAGAACACAAGAAAACACACAGAACAGACTCTAACCCATATCCAACTTTTTCCAGCAAACATCATTCTTCTAACTTTCCAAACAGTGAAAAAGAACAAGAAAGAAGTGAATAAGAAGGAGGAAGAATTTTCAGTATGAACTGGAAGAGGAAAAGGGAAAGAAGAAAAAGGAAAAAGACAGGGAGAACTAAAGAAAAAGAGGGGGAAAGAAAAAAGGAGGAAAGCAGGAAAGAAAGGGGAAAAGAAGGGCAAGGAGAAGAAGAAGGAATGGAAAGAAAAAAGAGATGAGAAAAAAGAGGGGACAGGGGAAAGAGTAGAAAAAGAAGGGAAAGAAGGAAGAAGGGAAAGAAAACATTTATAAGAAATACGTTTAAGGAATTTAAACTAAAGGTTTGTATATAGAAGCAGAAAGGAAAGGGAAAGTAAGAGAAAAATAGGAAAGAGAAAGGAGAAAGTAAAGGAAGAAAAGTTAGGAATGAAGAGCTCTTTTTTATACTGAGAGGGAATATAGTAGTTTTTCTGCTGGGGTGTAAATCACAGTGTACTAAAATCATTATTCAACCATCTTGGCAATCGGCGGGACATTACAGGCTGGACAAAGAGGGGGAGGATGTGGGTGAAGGGAAATGGGGGGTTAAAAAATGCTGATCACGTTGCATCAGGTAGCACAAAGACCAAAAAAAAGTTCACAAAGATGTTTACACATAGATTAAGTGATTTGATAAAAAAAAAAAAAACGTGATTGAGGGTTCCAGGAATAGTATATGTAAGTACAAACACATTAGGGATGTTAAATGATATAAGACAGGGCAGAAGGGATAACGAGATCTGATGGCTGATTTATTTAGAATCACAACCTGGAATGTGAAAGGGATGCAAAACAGAATTAAAACAATAAAATTATAAAATATTTAGACAGTAAAATCATTACCATGGCTTTACTACAGGAAACCCCTATGACGGCTAGGGAAGCCACATGGTTTTCTAACAGATGAGGTCCACTACACTTATCAGAATATGCAAGAAACTCACAAGGAGTCATGATTTCATTAAATAAATAAAAAAAACCACATCTAGCTGTCATTAAATATATGGCGGATTTATGAGGGAGATACGTTATAACTCAGATGCAATTATATTCAGTCAAATTCACCTGTACATCTATATATGCCTCTAACATGAATGACTAAGTTTTTTGTGAACTTTTTTTATGGCTTTAGTCACTTTTGAGCCCCCTTATATCATTGGAGGGGATTATAACATAGCAATGACAAAATTAGATAAAACTACCAATTTGGATAGGACACACCAGTCCACAAGGACAATAATTAATAACTTTGCATCAGATTTTGGGTCTTGTGGACCCCTGGAGAGAGCTTTACAGTGATAAGAAAGTATTTTCTTTTCATTCAACTGTTCACCAATGTTACTCCAGGATAGACTTTTTTCTACTTTCAGATTCTTTGACGTTTTCAATAGACAAGGTGGAGTACCCAGGAATAACTGTCTTGGACCATTCTCCATGTATTCTGAACATTAAAATAGTGGAAGATAATAATATTTATAGAATATACAAAATGGATCATATGATTCTGGCGAAAAAGCAAATACAGGAAAAAATCATTCAGGTCTCTCAATATTTTACATTTAATAAAGTTGAGGAGACATCAATAATTAACACATGGGAAGCATTTAAAATCTACATAAGAGGCATAATTATAAATATAGAAGCTTGGGGGAAAGAACAGAAATAAAGTTCTAGCAACACTAGAAAAAGAAATAGGCATTTTGTCAGAATTACATAGTAATCCATTTGACACAAACACATACAAGAGATTAATACAGAAAAGAAAACAATTTAACCAAATATTATCCAAATTAACAGAAAAACAAATAATGAATGCAAGATCTAATTATTATGTTTGCACAGACAAACCCTTAATACTTTTGGCCAGGCAAGCAAAAAAACACAAAAAGAAAACTCCATTTTGGAAATTAAAGTCCTCAGTGGTATTATACATAATAAACCAAATAGCATAAATGTCTGCTTTGTGGAGTTCTATAAAGAGTTATATTCCTCACAGTTATCCGAGGAAACAGAGGCCCCTGATAAATTCTTAGAAAAAATACCGGTCCCAACATTACCAGAAGGGGATATAACTCAACATGATCAACCTATAACACGGGAGGAAATTAGAAAAGTAATAGAAGAACTACCCAAAGGAAAAGCACCAGGCCCAGATAGTTGGGAGCAGAATTATATAAATTCCTTGAGAATCAACCGATAAATATCTGAGAACTATTATTTAGTTCATTTAATAAAGAATCCAAGATTACTGAAACTTTTAAACATGCCATAATACACGTCTTCCCAAAAAAAGGAAAAGATCCGCTGAGCTGTGCATCGTACCGCCCATCTCACTACTAAATACAGATTACAAAATCTTAACAAAAATAATTGTAAATAGAGTAGACCCGATACTACCAAAACTTCTTGCACAAGACCAGAATGGCTTTATAAAGGGTAGAACTGTAAATGAAAACATCAGACGCACTATTAACATCATTTCATTAAACAAATCTACAAACACCACATTACTGGCTATAGATGCAGAAAAAGCTTTTGATAGGATAGAAAGGCCATATATATATATGTTTAACAATGCAGAAAATGGGGTTCGGTGCACAGCTCAGCAGATGGATAAAACTTCTTTACAATTCTCCAGTAGCCACTATAAAAACTAATAATGTTATCTCAAATAATTTCAATTTATTTAGAGGTACTAGACAAGGCTGCTCCTTATCCCCTTTAATATTTGTACTGATCATGGAGCCTTTTGCCATAGCAATAAATCAGAACGATAAAATACATAGTATTAAAATTCAAAATACTATTCATAAAATTGGATTATATGCAGACAATGCTATACTGCACATAACCCATCCTGAAGATTCCATTAAATAATTTATAAACTTAGCCACACAATTCGGCAACATATTTGGTTAAAACATAAACTGGTCTAAATCTGTTCTACTAAAACTAAACACCAATTACACAGTGAATATTACAATACAATATCCTATTATACAATCTACCTCATATATAAAATTTTTAGGAGTCAATATTTCAATAAATACTAGAGACCTCTGTGAAAATAATTTTCCAGCGCTCTTAATAGATATAGAAAAAGATCTGAATAAATGGGACTCACTCTATCTTACTCTAATTGGGAAAATAAACTTAATAAAAATGATGATTTTACCCAAAGTTTTATTTATTTTTCAAGCTTTAGCAATACCAATTCCAAAAAGCTTCTTTACAGCTTTGAATTTTATTATTAATAAATTCATATGGAAAAACTCAAAGCCAAGAATTGCTTGGTCTACACTAATTTTGCTGAAGGAAAAAGGAGGAATGGCTCTGACGGATTTTTATAGTTGCTGTCTGGCCACACAAATTGCCCAGGTGTGGTTTTGGATGTTGGAAGATAAACCTGTATTACTCTCTACCAAGATGAAAAAAGAAGCACAACCCTATAATAGTATGCTACATATATTACACTCAGCATATTATCAAGATAACATAGTGGCACAAAGATGCATAACAATGGAAACAACATATAACTGTTGGATTAAAGTCCAAAAAGTAATAAAACAAGAAAAGGTTATTACAAAATAGTCCCCGATTTACAAAAATTATTTTAAACCCTTCAAGAATGGGAGAAAATTTTAGGATTTGGCAAGGAAACGGGATTACACAATGGGGTCAGATTTATAACCAAGACAAAATTAAATCATTTACACAATTACAACAAGAATTTAAACTATCAAAAGAACAACATTTCCAATACATTCAATTAAAAAGCTATACAAGTAAAAATAAAGCTTTTATAAAAATTATAGATTCCCCATATTGTTAGAAGCATTACAAAATAAAAGATCTGGCAAAAAGCTGATATCCTTAATTTATCAACTTATGATGCACGAGAAAAAAAATAATATAAGGAAGTTAAGAAATAAATGGGAATCCAATTTAGGTATAACATTAACTGAAGAAATGTGGCAGCAAGTTAACATGGTTTACACAGAAAATGTCCAATCTACTAAACTTCAACTGATTCGGATGAATACATCTCACCATACTTACTGTACCCCATCTAAACTGCATCACTTTAACAATACTGTATCAGATAAATGCCCCAGATGCACGTTTACCACATGAACACTAATTCGCTTAATTCATGCTTGCCCATGTTTATCCAATTTGGGGGAAAATTGAAAAAAACATTGGGCTAGATTCACAAAGAGAACAAAAAAATCCACATGTGTGGAACAAAGGCTTGCAAAACTGCAGAAACGCAAGTGCAGCATATTCACAGGAAAAATTTCCGCAAGTGTGGAAAATCACAAAACAGGAAAGTTGTGAAATTCCACAAGCGCTGAAAATCCTCAACATGTTTTCCGAACCTGCGGAAATAATATAAAAAGCCCAGCAGACAGAACAACAGCAGGTGATTCATATTAAGTGGAGCAGGACTTTGACAGTCTTGCAAATGTTGCAGCAGAAACAGCACTCCTAATGAAGCAAGCTGCCAGTCCTACAACTGAGACCATGGTGTAGCACCACCTGTACCAGCAGGACCATGCACCCAGTGGCAATATGTATCTGTTGGTTGTATCTCTGAGGTGTTTCTTTCTCCTGTGTTTGTAGCACGCACTTCTGGCTGTTACCACCTCTGCCTCTACTGCCTGTGGGGCTCCTTTATGGGCTGCACAGGGTCATGTGGTTGTGCTTTATTGCCTTTCAATGGAAATGTGTGCTATTTTTGGTGTAGCAACTGACACTACTATACAGCCCACAGGTTTGCTATTTGGTGCCTGAACACCCACTATGATTGTTTCCCAACTGTTATTATACTGCCTTTTGCTCAGGGTAAGTTATGCCTCACTCTCCTTGGTGCAGCATGTGCGCAACATTTTCTCCGCAATTGCAGAAAACAGTGGCTGAGAATAGCCTTCAAGGGGATATGCCATACTTTTCAATGCCTTTACTTGAGCAGGAATTTTCCACAGCTGCGTATTTTCTGCAGTCCACAGTGTATGTTTTCCACAGCTGTGGGCTTTTTGTGTATATGATGCAGCACAAAATGTTGGGGACTTAAGCATTTTTTTCCCCTTCAGAGTGTTTTGTGAATTGTGCCCTTTATTTATAACATTTAATAAAATAATAGTTCTCTCACCAATAATTACAGTATTAGGAATTCACCCATGCAAAGACTATTTAGACATCTATGAAAAAGACTCTTAACCATGGCTGCATGCATTGGCAAAAAATGTATTATTTTAAAGTGGAAGGATAAGACTCTCACGAGCTATGAGACATGGGTTAATTTAATGCTTGATGTAGCCAAATTGGAACAAATTGGGTATCTCAGATTAGATAAGTGAGAAACTTTAAAAAAAAATATGGACTCCATTCCAGGTTGCTATACAAAACCAATTAATTTAAACTCTATGGAGGAGAAAAGAAATGAAAAGGTGAGTAAGATATTTTACATTTAAATAGGATAGTTAATTCCTGGACCCCTGGTAATGATGATGCTGTACAAATACACTAATTCTGAGATATATCTATGAAGAGTAAAAGGGTCTTTGTTATCTGAAGCAAAAAAATAAAAATAAAAAAAGGGAAAAGGGGAAAGAAAGAAAAAAATGATGTCTACTCAGTCAGGTAAGTATGACAGCATGGGTTCCTGTTTCATCTCCCCAGTATTATAAGGGGTGTCTGCTTCAACTGTGCTCTGCGGCTCACAAAAAAATGAAGAAACATACCACAGTCTAGTCGAACAGCAAAACAGGTCTCAAGGCAAAACTGTTTCTTTTTTTTCTGAAAGCAACAAAGGATTGTTTCTGACTGATTTCCCACAGTGCTTTGCCTGTTTCAAATGTGCATATCAGTCAATCAAAAGGATAGTTGATTAGGCAGTGTAGTGTTCTTTCAGCAAACTTTTAATCCCATTCAGCCCTAAAACAACAAGACCAGTAGGGTCTAGATGGAATTTATGCACTGTGTTAAAAAAATACTTTCCAGCCTTTTTTTTTTTTTTAGCTGGGCCTTTACCAAACAGAGGGGCATTAAGGGAAAACTACACCCTCATATCTTACAAATTGTGTTTCCATGTTAGCAGGCAACTCTTTTCATGTAGCTGTTGGGGATATATGTGTTTGCATTAGTTTGTTTTCACTGTTCATGCTAGTCCCCTGTAACTAGCTGGGGAGGGGGGTCCATTTTATTGTTCTTGAAATCTCATTGTCCATGAGAGCTGCATTAGCATATGAGAACATGATGTCTCAGCAATCATTTATACCATGTATCTCTATGTTGAAAGTACAAATGTCCTGAAAAAACTCTCTGGAAACTCACACACTGAATGCAGTTTAAAGGGAAAAAAACCCTGCATTACAACTGGAAGAGCCTGAGCTGCAGCTTTGGCAGCCTTCCACGGGCTATTCTGATACTTTATCATAGTGGCCTGGTAGTTTGCAATATGAAGGCCTACCGAGGCAGAGGTATATGTATGCTTGCCCATCACATCTAGCCTCCTTGCTTTCTTATCAGGGGCCAAAATACTCAAGTGTTTAGGTGCCCTGGATCTGTCATGAGCAGCCATTATAACCACTGATAATAAGGCTTGGCAGAAGGAGCAGGGTACTGCTTATAAACCTTCCTAGGTACAGCTGCCTGGTACTAAATTTGGCCTGTATCATACAGCAAACATGGCCTCCTCTAATGCAGGATACATTGGAGGAACAGTGATGGAGGAAATACATGATACCTCCAAGAAATCCATCAGCCTCTTTTCAGTGGAATCCTCTTTTTTCCACAGCAAAGCCCACTGCATTCTGCATTTGCTGCACCATAGATTGGAAGGTAGGGTCTTCAGGAGATCTGGGTGTGTACACTACAGAATCCTCACTACAAGCAGATGCAGTGGAGCTACAATGTGCTACATATGGTTCTTCTCCATAACCCTCCTCCTCTTCATAATCCTCCTCAATTATGAGGTCTGGATTATATTCCTCCTCATTGTCAACATCCCTGTCAATGACAGGAACCAATGAACTCGTTGGCAACACCAGAGGCTGTTGCTCAGGAGGTATATGCTGTGAACCAGCCAATGACATTGATGTGGCCTGCAATGCAGGAACACCTGTCAATGGCAGTACAGGCTGTATAGTTAAGCCTGGAAGTATGTGCCGAATCATATCTGAAAATGACGCCAGTACTGCCTGCATGTCAGCGATGCTCTGGCCATGGGTCATAACTGCTGGAGTCAATGATAGTCCTGGACCCATCAATGACAGTGATGTACCATCCGTGGTAGGTATGGTAGTGCCTGAGCCAAGCCCCAATCTTGATGTCTGGTTGACGGCCAGCGGGGCTTGCGTCACCGCTAAGGCAGACGATGATGTAGAAGGTAGAGTACCTGCAGGCTGCAACAGCAACCTAGACCTCACCAGGGAAGCAGATTTGTATTTTCCCTATGCTTATGCTTGTGTCCTGATGAATGGTCCATTTTGTGGTCTTTCAGTTTTGGTGACCGTGAGTCGCAAATGGGGATGGCGATGCTGCTTTCTGACCCTGGGCTTTTTCCATGGCTGCTATAGTTTTTTTCCAGCAAAAACTTCTCAGTGCCTTTTTTTTCTGCATCTTTTGTCACTTGACTGAAGCCCTGGCAAATCTCACAAGATGATTCCATACTTTCAAATGAGTGGACCCCTGCTGAAACTAAACAAACTAGAAAAAAGGATTGAAGGGCTAGAGATTTTAGTATCCCTCTTACAAATAGATATACTAATATACTATCCTTGAAAATGCTAGTGTAACAGAACATGAACCATCAGCAACTGCTACCTCAGGGGATAATGAACATCCTGTCATTCCGGGTCCAAGTAAATACTAGCGACAACGATCATTCACAGCCAATCAGGGCCCCTTTAAATGCCAAACCCCAAGCTCTTCTAATAAATGACCAATCACTACCTGTTATATAGAAACATATAGAAACGTAGAAACATAGAGCTGACAGCAGATAGGGACCGCAAGGCCCATCTAGTCTGCCCATTTTTTCTACCTTTTGAATGTGCCATAGGCCTTTACTCTGTCAATGGCCTGTCTATTCATACTCATCTGTATTGCCCACTTATGCCTATCCCATGTCTGTTTGAAGCCCTGCACTGTATTCATATCCATCACTTCCTGAGGTAGGCCATTCCTTGCATCCACCACCCTTTCTGTAAAAAAGAACTTCCTCACATTACCCCTTAATCATCCTCCCTCTAATTTCATGCTGTGTCCTCTTGTCCTGCTATTTTTCTTATATTAAAAAATGTTAGACTCTTTCACCTTTTTAATGCCCTTAAGATGTTTGAATGTTTTGATCATATCACCTCTCTCCCTCCATTACTCTAGGGTATACATATTGAGCTCTGTTAATCTGTCCTCATATGCTTTCTGATACAGTCCCTGCACCATTTTGATTGCCCTTCTC
This sequence comes from Neoceratodus forsteri, assembly GCA_016271365.2. Taxonomy (NCBI): domain Eukaryota; kingdom Metazoa; phylum Chordata; order Ceratodontiformes; family Ceratodontidae; genus Neoceratodus; species Neoceratodus forsteri. Next base: position 361,681,063 of record CM057449.1, on the reverse strand, counting down.
TGGACTGCCTCCATTTTGTTAATGTCCTTGTGCAGGTGTAGCCTCCAGTACTGCATGCAGTACTCCAGATGGGGCCTAACCAGTGTCTTGTAAAGAGGGATTATTACCTCCCTCTTAAGACTTGTGATACCCCTACTAAAACATCCCAACATCCCCCTAGCCTTACCTAGTGCTTTAGTGATCTGCTTGGATGATTTCAGGTCACCTGTGATGACAATGTCCAAGTCTCTTTCTTCCCTTGTGACTGCCAGCAACTCCCCTCCCAACCTATAGGTGGCTTCAGGGTTTCTCTTCCCTATGTGCATGATCTTGCACTTCTTTACGTTAAACCCCAGTTGACACTCTTCTGACCATTTTGCCAATTTATCCAGATCTCTTCTCATTCTGCCCACCCCATCTGGATCATCTACTCTGTTGCAGATCTGCAAACAGGCAAACCTTACCCTCCAGTCCATCTGCAATGTCACTGATGAAGGTATTGAAGAGGACTGGCCCCAGGATTGATCCCTGAGGTACCCACTTGTGACTTGCATCTTTCTGACTGTATACCATTTACCACCACTTCCTGTGTGTCTGCCCACCAACCAGTTTGCCACCCAGTTGACCAACTTCTGACCCACCCCGAGCCTACTCAGCTTATTAATCAATCTTCTATGTGGAACAGTATCGAAAGTTTTGCTGAAGTCAAGGTAGGCGACATCAACTGCACCCCCTTGGTCTACCACTCTAGTTACCCAGTCAAAGAAATCTATGAGATTTGTTTGACAGGACCTTCTTGTTGTAAACCCACGTTGTCTTGGATCCTGTGCTCCTAAGGATTCCAGGTGCTGCACTATACTTTCCTTAAGGAGTGCCTCCATAATCTTGCCCACTACTGAGATAAGACTGACTGGTCTGTAGTTCTCTGCCTCCTTCCTGATGCCACTCTTGCGGAGCGGGTTCACATGAGCTCTTCTCCAGTCTTCTGGGACCTCTCCTGTGCTCAGAGACTCATTAAACAGTTCTGATAATGGCTCTGCTAGTTACACCCTTAGCTCCTTTAGTACCCTGGGATGTATGCCATCCGGTCCCATTGCCTTGTCCACCCTGAGCTTAGCGAGCTTATGTAGGACCCTTTCTTTTGTAAAGGGACTTGTGCACACCTCCCTCCCCCTGTGTCCATGGTGCTGAGCTGTGAGCCCTGCTCTACCTTCTCCTCAGTAAATACTGAGCCGAAGTACTGTATCTATTTAGGATAGATGCTTTTCCTTGGTCCTCCTCCACACACTCCCCCTTATCCCCTTTGATCTTAGCAATACCCCCTCTGGACTTTCTCCTTTCACTAATGTATCTATAGAAAGTCTTGTCCCCTTCTTTCACTGTTCGTGCTAGTGTTTCTTCGGTTTGGGCCTTTGCCTGCATTACTGCCTTTCCCGCTTCCCTTAGGGAAGTTTGGTATGCCCTCCTATCTTCATCCCGCTGTGTTCCCTTATATTTCCTGAAGGTCAACCTTTTGGCTCTGACCTTTTCTGCTACCGTTTCTGAGAACCAAAGTGGTTTCCTCCTTCTTTTGCCCTTGCTTCTCTCCCTAACACAATGGGATGTTGCTTCAAGTATTGCATCCTTAATGTTTGCTCACTTTGCCTGTACCCCCTCACATGTATTTCTTCTTGCCAGGGCTAGCCTAACTCTGTTGGCCATCTTATCAAAGTCAGCTCCTCTGAAGTCCCATATTTTTGCATTGGAATGGGATGATTTAGTTATAGTGGCCAAATTGAACCATACCATGTGATGGTTACTTGCCCCCAGGTGACCTTCTACCTGGAGATCTGTGATCCTTTCCCCTGTTAGTCAGTACTAGATCAAGGATAGCCCTGTCTCTTGTGGGTTGTTGTACCAGTTGTTTGAGGCCATCCCCCTGCAGGGAATCCACCATGTGTCTAGTTCTGGCAGATGTTCCTGCTGGCATTGACCAATCTGTATCTGGTATGTTGAAGTCTCCCATTATCAGAACCTCCCCATTAGTTGTCATGTTTTGTACATCTTCTAACAGTAATGTGTCTATATCCTCCCCCTGGTCTGGGGGCCTGTAGACAACCCCAGTTCATATGGCTGTCCCATTTCCTGTTTCCAGGGTGACCCACAGTTCTTCTGGCTCTTTATGTGTATTCTGAATTTCTGTAGCTTTGATATTTTCATTGACATAAAGGACTACTCTCCCCCCACCCTTTTGCACCTCGGTCTCTTCTGAACAGTACATAGTCTCCCAAGTGTGGCTACTGGTGAACCATGTCTCGCTAATGGCTACTATGTCCAGTTTAGCCTCTATCATTATTGCCTGCAAGTCTGGGCGAGGTCCAGCATTTCCCCTGCGTGACATATGGGGAGCTGGACCTTTTTCCTTACCTGGTGATGCAAATGAACTACAAACATGCTGAACTCCTGTTTGATCACTAACTGAGGGGGGTGGGGTGTACTTTTCATTCAATGTATCGGGTGTTGCTCCCCTCTCTCCACTGGCTAATTTAAATATTCTGGAAAGATGTCAAACTTCTGCCCCAATGCACTGTCTCCCTCCTTAGTCAGATGCAGTCCATCAAATTTAAAGAACTTTCGCTCCCAAAACTGTTGCCAGTTACCTACAAATTTGTGTCCCTTTTCCTGGCACCAGTCCTTGAGCCACATGTTTAGCTCTCCTATCTCCCCTTCTCTGACCTTCTGTCCATCTGCCCCCCTCTCCCAGACCAGCAGGATCTCAGAGAAGGAGATGCTGGACAAAATGGATGACAGTTTGTCTCCCAGCCTGGTCAGGTGTTCCTTGGTCTCCACAACTGACTGGCTGGTGAGATCATTAGTCCCTATGTGTACCAGGACATTGATGTTTTCTTCTGCTTCCTGCATGATTTTAGCAATGCGGTCAGTGTCTCTCCATGCTGATGTACCTAGGAGACATCTGACCATTACTCCCAGCTGGAGGTAGGTATCAACTCCCTGAATCTTGAAGTTTCCTATGATCAGAAGTATTTTGGATTTCCTTTTTGCTTTTATTTTTTATTTTTGGTTTGGTCCCTGTTTTGGGCAAGTTTTGTAGCGCTAGCTCCTGTGCAGCAGTATCCTGCTCTGTAGCATCCTCTACCTCTTTGTTTGATTTTGGAGATAGAGGCAGATACCTGTTTGTAGTTTTTATATAGTTTGTGGAGGTGATACATTGGAGAGCACTGAGTGATAGGGCACCCGATTTGCCCCTCCTAACCACCTGCCAACCTCCTGTACCAACTATCCTCTGCGGTCAAGGTGCTTCAGTTGGATGTTGGAGAAATGGCAGGCAGTTCTTATAATATATTTCTTCCTGAATATGCGATTTGAGGTGCGTAATCTCTGCCCATGCTGCCTGGAGCTAAGCTCTTAGATCTCCAATGGTCCAGCATGTACAACAGCATCCTAAATCCTGTATAACTGTCCTTTTAAAAAGTGTCCCACAATGCCTGCAGTTGATAATATCCATTCCAGTTGAGTTGTCAAGTTTATAACCTGGTCAGAGTAATTAGAAGGAGGAAAAGGAAAGCAAAAGTTTGATTTTTTTTTTATGTTTTTGTACAACTTGTTATAACAAGTTAAATTATTTGTGCCCCTGTAAGCGAGGTCACTGTGTGGATACCTCTCTGATCCTCCCCTTCCTGCTTTGCTACAGGAAATGTCATGACTGTGCTACTCTATAAAAGGAGTGTAGTACGGGGTGGTTGGGGATGGGGGTGGGTGGCTGGGCTCTTCCCCTGCCAAAAAGGAAGAACCACGGATGAAAGAAGCAAGGAGGTAGGAGCAGAAACAATCAATCAGCAACAAATGCAGTAGCCCTGAAAGCTTAGCTTAATGATAGCTAAAACTGTAAACCCTGTAAGCACCACCTGTAACAATTTCACACAAGATATACCCTGCAAAAAACACTTTGCTACAGAGAAAAATAAAGCAGTAATAGAAAATATACCTTGCAAAAAACAATTTGAATCAGTGGCTACAGAAGTTGACAATATGGTTGACATGGATTTAGTTACTGAATCTGCCCAAAATGTAGTTACAGAGAATTTGGATAACCCTAGAAATACACCACCCATCTATGAAACTAACCAAAACATCACCGCTTCAAACACCAACACATACACGGAAAAACAGAAAAATGAAAATAAGCAGGTGTAGCTACTGGGGGACTCAATGATTAAATATCTAGATAGAACTATTTATGATTCTGATAAAATGAATAGAACCTGCAGCAACTTTAGAGAGGCCCAAATAATGATATACACAATATGTTAGAAAACATCTTAAAGGACTCAGGACAACAACCCATGGTTATAATGCATGCTGGCATGAACAATATCAACAGAAAAGGTTTAAATGAGATAAAAAGAGAATATCTGGGAATATTAGATAAAATTAAAGCACTGAGCGGAGTGCCCTGTTTATCTGAAATACTGCCAGTTCCAAGATATAGGACCCACACAAACAATAAAATAAAACATGTTAATGAATGGTTGTGCAAATGGACCCTTACAAACAATATTCCACGTATTACACACAGGGAGACATTCATAGACAACCGCAGCTACCATAGTTGGGACAGAAACCATCTTAGTCGACAGGGAAATCAGATTCTTGGCAAAACCCTAAGACATTTCATTACCAACTATTTAAACTAAGAATGAAGGGGACAAGGGGCAGTTTAACCTACCCAATTAATAATAACAACCATATCTGCAAATTTATGTTCACAAATGTAAGAAGTCTTAAAATGATTAAGGTTGCAGAACTTGAGACACTTATGAAGACTAATAGCTATGACTTAGTAGCAATAACTGAAACGAGGTGGAATGACAGTAGTAAATGGTTTAAGGAAATCATGGGTTACAACCTATTTCATAATACCAGAAAGGGCAAAAAAGGGGGAGGAGTATGTATTTATATCAAAAATAGTATAACATTTCATCAGCTATTACCAGAAAATAACATTACACAATCTGAGACCACATTGATCCAACTACAATTAAGTAATAAGCAAAAAATAACTATAAGAAATTGCTACAGACCACCAAATGCTACAAAGGAATATACAGAAAATCTAATAAATGAAATAGCCACTGTTAGTGATATGGAAGCTACTATAATAATGGGGGATTTTAATTTCCCAGGGATCTCCTGGGCAAATCTTGCTGGAATTACCTCTCAGGAATGCGCCTTTCTAAATAATATGATAACCCTAGGTCTAAAACAAATTGTGAGTAGCTCTACAAGAGGCAGTAACATTTTAGACCTGGCATTAACCAATATAGAAACATAACCCGAAATTGACTGCCCAATTGGAGGCAGTGATCACAATACTGTACTATTTAACATCCAATCTGGTATTTCCAGAAAATACTTTAAACAACATATCCACACATTTAATAAAGCTGATCTGATCAAAATCAAGTAATATATGAACAATATTAACTGGCACGAGACTTTGGAGGGCTGTTGTGTTGAGAACTGTTGGATAATTATAAAAGACACACTAGATATATGTGTGCAAATGTATATTCCAGTCAAGAAGGTTGTAAACAACAAGGACTAAGTTCCAGCATGGCTAACTAAATGAGTAAAGAGACAGATAAATAGAACAAAATAAGGTATTTACCAGACTAAAAAAGTGCAATATGACACAAGCCCATAATAACTACAAACAGGAGGTACTCAAATTAAAGAAGTTAATCAAGCTGGAAAAACATAAAATAGAAACTAAGTTAATGCACAAGAAGGATAACCAGAAATCATTTTATTCATATATTAACACTCACAAAGATGGTCCTAAGCAGTTAGAGTCCATATGTCACTAGGGAAAGTCTATAACAGGTGATAAAGTTATATCACAATTATTTAATGACTACTTCTGTTCTGTCTACAATAAAAAATATCAGAATGACTATATAGAACTACAGGAGACAGCTGAACTGATTATATTTACCATTGATGAAGTTATTAATGTGATAACTCAACTAAAACCAAAATCACCCTCTGGGCCAGATGGCATAAAGCCCCAAATCCTAATACAAACAAAGGAAAATATCTCCATACCACTGACCTTACTATTCAATAAATCACTTCAGACAGAAGTAATACCAGATGACTGGAAAAAGTCTATAGTTATCCCAATTCATTGAAAAGGACCTAAAAACTCAGTTGACAACTACAGACCTATAAGTCTTACTGCTGTTTGCTGCAAGTTATTTGACATATTGGTTAAAAATAAAATAGAACTTGAACTTACTAACCTAGGAATTACAGACAATCAGCAGCATGGGTTCACACCTAATCATTCCTGTACAACAAATCTCATTACATTTTATAATTTAATTAGCAGTAATCTAGACAAAAACATACCGATAGATATCATATTACTGGGCTTTGGCAAGGCGTTCAATAAGGTATCTCACAGAGAATTACTGGTAAAGCTATCTAGACTAGGAATCAGTAACAATACAATGAAACGGATTGACAGCTGGCTGGATCAAAGAACAGAGAGAATACGGGTTAGCGGTACCTTGTCCCAGCCTGGGTTAGTGTCCAGTGGTGTCCCTCAAAGATCCATATAGGGTCCCACATTGTTCAATATTTTCATCATGGATATTAATAATTACATATCAAATACTATTGTAAAATTTGCAGATGATACAAAACTAGGGAGAAATGTAGACACTTACGAAAACTACAAAACAAGCTGCAATGATCTACTGAAAATCAAATACTGGTGTACAGAAAACAAAGTGATATTGAATACAAACAAATGTGTAGTACTGCATTATGATAAAAATAATTCCCAATACGCATATCAACTTAATAACTCAACCCTAAAATATTCCACTAAAGAATGAGACTTGTGGTCACTGTGAATAACACACTAATACTAGAGCTCATTGCAGGAAAGCTATTCAGACAGCTAACTCAATACTAAATAGGGTAAGGCGTACTTTTGTACACAAAAATCAATCAGTCACGATACCACTTTATAGAATCTAAATACGGCCACACATGGACTTTGGATCTCCATTCTGGAACCCTAATCACACAAAGGATGTAAAGCTTGTCAAATCTATCTAAAGGTGAGCAACAAAACTAATACCCAATCTAAAAAATAACACTTAAGAATCTAGACTACGACAAACAGGTCTAGTAAGTCTGGAAGATACACAGACTAGGGGAGACATGCTTCAGTTATATAAAATACTTAATGACAACTTACTAAGCAGTGTGGCTTGAATTATCAAAACAGAACTATTAACTTAAGAAGTCATAATAAACAACTCCACATACTGACTCCTAACACAAGAAAAAGAGATAATTTCTTTACAATTAGGGCAGCTAGAACTTAGAATGCATTACCACAAGAAGTGGTGGACTCTACAAGCTTCTGTAATTTCAAAACACTACTAGACAGACATCTCAGCTGGAAAGGGACACTCGTCAACATTACACCCTTTAGGAGTGGGAGACACTCCCAATGGGCTAATGTCTTCTTGTGTCTAGACACACCGAGTAAATCCTGACCTTGTGAAAGAGGCCTAGACAGCAGACACACACTTCATGTGTGTCATCCTTATAAATCTTTTCTCTGCACTCACAGTATTGGAACAATGTTGGTGGTTATGATGCCGTATAGAGGTGGCAATATCACTAAAATTTAGTGATTCACTTAGATAACAAATAATAACAATGGCTAGTTGTTCTACATTTCCACAGCAGGCCCAGTGAGTACAATTGACAACAGGAAAATAACTGAAGAGAGATAGGGCTGCCTATGTTTATGTAGACGCTGACATTTTAGATTGATAGTTTTTGATGGGGTGACACTGATGTCCAGAGGAGGAGAGAGAGAGAGGGAATAAATTAGAACAGGATGAAACCCAGTGGATCTTTGCACTAAATACCTCGATACCAAATTTATTTATTTATTCATTTGGTAACTGGGTTGATGCACTGATCCGAAGACCTTTTTCAGGCATGGCACGGGCCAGAAACTGGCACAAAACAGTTGTAAGATACATGGTAATATATATACAAATGGTCTTAACAGCGATCTAAATTTTGCATCATTCATCTGATGTATACCAAGTGCCTGTAATATGCTTCAGTGATAAGTTGAAAACAAGTTTTAACTGTGATATACTAACTGAAAATGTTTTTTTGCCTTGCATTCATATATTATATGTAATGCTTATATACATCTCTGAACCAAACCCTTAACAGGGTTCAGTTTCACTGTGTGGCTCAAACGAGCAGCACTGGTAAAGCTGTATCAACTTAACAAGATATTAAGTTAAAGCTTACATCAAGTATTTTATTGAACCTATTAAAAAATTTGATAGCAGTACCCCTCCTTTGACAATAAACTGAACGTAAAAGATTTATCTTTTGTTAAAATGGCTACAGCTATGACAATATGAATAAAGTAATGCTACTGGATTACTAAAGCTATAATTCGTTGAACTTGGAGAGAGTTGAATATGGTACCAGTTGGCAGACTGCAATTTTGACTGTGAAACATTTTTCAATTTTTTTATCTTTCACTTTTTAGTTTTCATTAATTGTTCATTTTCTAATATTTTGGTTTGTATTTTTCCTCTTGGAGTATTTAATATTAAAGTTCTGCACTTTTTCAGTTACTTACCTAAACGGTTATTTTTTAGAAATATTTTTCACTTTGGTTTGCTGGTAAAACATTTTGGGAGATACAGTCTGCCCTAATTCATCGATTTGGATGTTTGTATTCTGGCTTAATAGTTTGAATTAAATAATCATATCAAATGAAATAAGTATATAAATTAGAGGTTTATGGTGCCCACCTGTTTTTAATTAATCAATTGAATGGGGGGGTTACATACTATAAAAGGAGCCTTCCTTCTTGATCACGTCACCCCTGATGAAGGGATTTAGTTCACAAAGCTCTGGGGCAATCATCATACAGCCTCTATGTTCCATTAAATATATGCCTGCTACTTTTTACAGTTTCACCTTTCCAGAAGTGTCGGCCATTCTTTTGGAAGTACGCTGCATGAAGTGTGTTACTCTGCAAAAACAAAATGAGCAAATATATGTGTGCTTAAGACTGCTTCTGACAATAAAATTAATGGATGCTACACTGTATTTTGACTCTGGTGTGCTGTGCTCTAACTAAAAGAGTGAACCAGATGGATACGATCATGACCATGGTCTACCTGAAGAGCCAGGTTGGAACATACTCCCTTCCCTTGTGTCAGAGGGATTTCTGCATCTGGACAGTCATGCACAGCTTGAGTGCAGATCTTTTGGCGATCTACATTGCAGAAGTTCACAGTCGGTTGACAGATGCTGTCAGCTGGGTGAGAGAGACATCACATGAGTGGTCCCTCCAACAGAAGATGGTAAGCCACCTGTTCTCCCAGTGGGACACCCCTCTGGTGGATCTGTTCACCTCCTGGGAGAACAGAAAGCTGAGGTTGTTTTGTGCCTGCCTCCCACAGTCTGGGACACTGGTTAGGATGTCTTCGTAAGGCCCTGGATCCTAGGCCTTGTGTATGCCTCCCCCCCCCCCAATCCACACAGTGATCACCAAGAACTGGAAGGACAAGGTGCAGATGATCCTGATAGCTCCAGACTGGCTCAGACAGTTCTGGTATCTAGATCTCCTCAGTCTTACCAGCAGATCTCCATGGCAGTTGCCTCTTCACCCAGACCTGCTAACCAGACAACAAGGGAAGGTTCTGCACCCAGATCCTCAATCCCTGAACCTCTTAGCCTGGTTCCTGAGCGGCTAGAGTTCTAGGCCTTGGGATTCTTAGAAGATGTGCTCTATATTGTGGATGCCTCCCAAAAAATGTCAACTCACAAATGCTACACATTTAAATGGAAGAGATTATCGATATGGCACCAGGGCAAGGAGCTTGATCCCCTTACCTTCCCTATGTCAAGCATCCTTGATTACCTATGGTCCCTCTCTCAATCAGGCCTGTAAGCAACCACCCTTAAGGTTCGGCTGGCAGCCATGGCTGTTTACAGGGTGTGGGCTGGTAAGCCGAGAGTAGCCCAAGAGAAAGCGGTGGGACACTTTTTTTTAAATGTCTTGTTGACCACTTGTTCCCTCTGGTGCGTGAACCACCATCACCTTGGGACCTACTGCTGGTGCTGGCTATACTCATGGACAAGCCATCTGAGCCTGTGCTGAGGTGTGAGATGTTACACCTGTCAGGGAAGATGGCCTGCTTGGAGGCCATCACATCAGCCAGAAGGATCTGTAAGCTCTAGGTACTCTCAGTGGAGTCTTCTTAACTGGTCTTCCACAAGGACAATGTCATCCTACACCCCCACTCGTAGTTCCTCCTGAGGGTGTTATCGGAGTTTCACCTTAACCAGGTGGTTAATCTCCAAGTACACTTTAATAACCCTTTTTCAGAGGCTGGCCGCCATCCCCATACTCTGGACCAGTTGAGAATGCTCACTTATGAAGCACATGGAGGGAGTGTGGGGTAAGGCACACCAGCTGTTAGTAACATGCTGAAGCTGCATCTGGCAGACCAGCAGAAAAGTGGATGTTTGGCAGGTGGATAACATTGGGCATTGACCTCTGCTATAAGTTGGCTGGTAGGAAGCCTCCCAGAGGGCTTAGGGCTCATTTCATCAGACACACTGCTGCCTCTGTGGCTGTCTCCAGAGACATCATCATACAAGAGATGCATAGGGCTGCTACCTGGAGGAAAGCACACACCTTTATCTCCCATTGCAGCACTGACATCATGTCATGTCATGTCGGGATGTTGCTTTTTGGGGCCTCATTTCTTCAGTCTCTGTTCACCAAATAGAGCTGTGCTTCTTGCCCCCTCCTCCTAGAAAACTGCTAGGAATCTGCCAAATTATGGAAAGTGAACTGTATCCACACCCTTAGAAATGCAGGTTACTCACTTGTAACTGTAGTTCTAGGGGGTGGTACACAGTTCACAACCATACAACCCACCCAGCCTCCCCTGGCAGGTGGTGCAAAATTCCTGCTTCCCATGCGCAAAGAGCTGATGTAACTGGGCAGAGCCAGAGGATATATTGCCTGGGTGGTGGACAGAACTTAGTCTGACGATATCAGATGGATCCGCCTGTTCCAGTGGAACTGCCAAAGTGTGGATGTGAACAGTATACCACTCCAAGAACTACAGTTACAGTTGAGTAACCTGTATTTTCCTGATCATGATGTCACCTCTGCAGATAAGTATGAGATCTTTAGCCCCACAACACTAGTTCCCTTTTTTATCTCCCCCATAACACACAGGGTGGCTACTTGTCTTGAACTGTGCTCTGCAACTAAGAAATAGACCAGACTCCTTTCAGATGACAAAACATGTGCCAAGTCATTTTATTTTGCACAAAGCTGCAGAAATGGATTATTACCTACCAATCTGTGTTGCAGCCTATCACACCCTCCTCCACTTGACTGTCCTCCAACAGTTCCCAATATTCTCTTTTTTGTTTCTTTCAATGATGTTGTTCACCTCTTTTGCTGTAGTCCCTGTGCCTAGTTACTCCCTTTCCCCCAAAATGTGCTTCCCTGGTCTGGGTCCAACACCCAGTATCCTTTCCTGAACTGCCCATACTGTTTGACCACTTCTGATTCTCTCATTATCTGCATTCTTCCACTTTGTCTTTCTGTTTATTATATCCTCTGCCTTCTACCCACTTGGCCCAATGCTGTGTCAGTCTTTTACTATATTCCCCACTGCTTCTCTACGCTTGTCAAAGGCCCCCTGTTCTCCATGACACTTCAGTTCTAACGTCCACTGCAAGGACCCTGAACTTCCACAGAACAGGTAATATTAAGTTCCACAACAGTGGATAAAATGTCACAGAACATTAAATATAGGAACCTACACATCTAAATATATTTTATCCTCATCCCCTCCAGTGGAGTTGCAGCTCAAGAGATGAACTTCTTCTGGTAGTGTTCTTTTTTCCGGGAAATTGAGAGAGGAATAGTGTCAGTGGAAATTAATTTATATAATTTTGGGCTCAGTTCATTTGAAGATGGGTGCAGAATTTTACATTCAATATAAAACACAGCCCTGGCTCACAAATTACTGACCATGCTTGGCTCCCAGGGTGAAGACTAACTACATGCTAGCTTATGCAGCCTGTGTCCACGGGTGGAGTGGCACTTGTAAATATATTAGACAGGAACAACAGACCAATGTGATCCTTTAACAACTAAACAGGAAACCCTAGAACAGAAAAGCAATCCCATCAGTTTGTCAGTGTAGCAGGGTGAAATCCTCCTACTGTATTTTGGATTAATGAAAATAGAGAATCAGTTTTTAAGGGACTGCAGGATAGCCTGGCAGCCACAATAAGTCTGATTTAAGGTGTCAAATAAAAAATGAGACTGCTGAGACCTGAAATATTCAGTGCAGGAATAGTCTTACAGCATATTAAAATACATGTTTCTTTCCTATCCTTTTGGCTGCAGCATTTTTCCTACGCTACTTTTCTATCTTGTCTTTGCTGGACTGATCACCCAGCACTGAAACTTCAATACTCTTTCTTCTTCTCCTTCTGACCCCCCAGCACACACACACATACACAGCTAGCCAGCGCCGTAGGAAGGCATTTTGGTGCCCTGGGCAAGAGACTAATTTTGCGCCCCAGAAAACAGCCAGTGGTCTGGGGGCCACAAGGTCCCCAGAAGCTCTAGGTTGTTTACATGTTCTGTAGTGAGTTTTGGGGCTTTTTTTGAAGGAAAAACATACTTTTGTTATACGTTCCCTACCCCTGATTTCAGGGAAAACTTTGCTCCCATAGAATCTGAGGTGTGGAAGTCGAAGATACTGGCTGGCTCTCATCAGAGTGTGCAGTGCAGCTGCAGTTGTTGTGGACAACTGTCTGACCAACAGTTCCATCGAGAGTGGCTCATGGGGGCATATATAGGCACCTCAGAGGCATAGATGCAGTCCTCGAGTGCTGGACACGTGTACCTCTAAGATGTCCCACCTGCAACCACCCATCCTCACATAGGGGGATGTATCCCCATGAGCCCACTCACTCAGCCATGATGGCAGGCTCCACTACCCCTGTAGTGGAATCACCACCACCTAACAGAAGAAAAAGGCCTCCACCCCCAACCATCCTTCCTTCAGCTAGACTATCTCCAGCACTCAATGCTGCTTGACCACCCTTCTAGACCATAACCAGACTCCGCCGCCCCATCCTACAGTGGTTTGAACACCTCCACAACACCACACTCACCTTAGCTGCCTACCTTCCCTATAGCTGAACCACCACCCTACACCAAGACAAGCACCCATGCACCCGAACAATCCCTGCATCTAGACCAGCGCAGATACCTCTAAACTGTCATTGATTTTGCAACAAAATTTGCATTTGTCCATCATAAAGTTTGTTTTATGGTAGAGAATAGTGGGTGGGGTTAAAGTCATGAAATAATGTAAAACATTAAAGTTACAGACTTATTCTTCTTCAGAAAATGCAGATGAACACAAATCCCCTTTTCTATCAGCTTGAGTGAATAGTGTCAATTTATAACATGTGTCCAAGATATGGGTCTTTGTCCCCGATTATTTTAAGTCTTGTCCCTGATTCATGAGGCAAGAGGATGAGAGGTATGCAGCCCCAAGTCTAGCATCCCTCCAGAGGACCACTCTTTCTGCAGTGGCATCCCCCCCACCAAACAATATTCTGACTGTATCCAATCCCCCACCGCAGGAACCCCCATAGAAAAGCACCCCCTGCATCTGCCTCTACCCTCCCCCAGTTGGGAGAGTGCCAAGGAGCGTAAGATTCACATCATAGAACTGCTGCTATGGTGCTGTCCAGGGTCCCACAGTATAACTTCTGTCATACAAATAAATGCACTGCTCCTCTGGTCCACTCCTCTCTCTCTCTTTCCCAGCTCAGACTCATATACTTGTTGTAAACTACGAACATGGCAGGTATTTTTATATGTAATTTATAAGCGCTCCAGAAGCTGTCAGATGTCAAGATCCAGAAGCGGTCAACTGACATCCATGATTTAGGTGACATGCTCAGTCTGCTCAATGTTATAAATTATTAATAAAACTGTCATGTTTATGGATGCAAGCCAAGCAGACTAGTGAGTTGGGGAGCTTTCCTTTTCTGTCAGAAGTTTTACTGTGGGACCTTGGACAGCACTGTAGCAGCAGTTCTCTGCTGTGGATCTTCTGCTTCCTGGCTGTCTCCTGACCTGTGTGGGGGGGACAGTTGCAGGGGGTAGCTTGTCTGGTGGGGGTTCCTGCTGTGGGATGGGGATGGGGATGGGATACATTATGTAGTACTGTCCCCAATTTGTAGTGTCTAGGTAGGGCTCTGTAAAAAAAAAAAAGGCCAGATAGAGCACAATAGGGTGCTTGAGCTTGAGGACCTGCCCCAAGGGCCCATTTAGTTAGTCCTGGTGAGAGACAGTGTAGGGGCCCCATGGTAAATGAGAAGTGTCACTAGGAAAAAACATTCTGCCTAGCCTATACCAGTTTTCAGTATGCCTTAGCAGTGTAGCCCTCTCCTCTGCCCAGTAAACAACCCCGCAGAGCACCCCCAGTACAGCTCAGCCAGCCCAACTGCTCCAGTCAGCATCCCTGCAGCCGAATGAGCCCCACTCCAAATCCCCTCATTCCTCTGATTCCATTAGTTCCCCTCCACAGCCTAAGCCAATCCAGATACATGTAACTGTTAATATGTTATGATCTAAACTGTACAGATCCCCTCACATGTCATCCAATACAACTAGGCAAGGCACTAGCAGGCAAGGCCTCATTTTCTAAGCAAGACGGGTGTGGGTGGCGGGGTGAGAATGGAACAAGGACTCTGCTAGGGAGAATCAGAAGGAGAGGACACAAAAAAAAGGCAATGGAATGGGAGTGCAGGAAGGACGCGGGTCAAGAGGAAAGAAAAGAAAAAGTAACAACGTGGTGGACAGAAGGGATGGTGTACCGCAGCCCATGCCATGGCAGTCAGGCCAAGGCTGAGGCAACTGCTTCAAAATCTTCACTCTCATCCCAGTCCCCAGTCCAGCACATGAAGTTCAAGTGAACTACACAGTCGCTGCCCACCTGCCCACCCACCAGCAGAGCCGTCTCCAAGATAGGCCTTCCCAGGCCCAATAATTCAACGTCAAGGAAAGCAGATCTTCATCGCCTGACTTCCTGAGTGGGACTATAAACCCCCCCCTCTGCACTCTCACGACATAGACCCCATCTAATCATCTCACAATTTGAATTCAGAAATTAATTTGGAATTATTCATCACTACGCCAGGTCTGCTCTTCTGCAGTGCCATCATTTTTAACTTCAGACACTCTGTCACCGATGAGTGACAACTACCAGTCTCGTCTACATAGACAAACACAGACAGAGTACTTAGTGTAGTGTGCATTTTGCTTATGCTTACATTACACAAGTGATGAAAAAAAATATAAGACAAAGATCTCTTCTGTTTTCTCTGTCTCTTGTGACTCATCTCTCCTCTCTGACTCTCTCACTTTTTTAGTTTCCGTGACTGTCTACTACTCTATGCTAGTACGCTCAACAACTTGCTCCACACTCTCCCTGTCTCCAACACAAACCGCTTCTCACTCAGTGCCAAATGCTCTGCCCATACCTTTTATACTAATGGCTGGCATGCTGGCCCACTCACAGTTTCTCTTTCTCAGCACAACATGATTATTATTTTCTGCAGTAGACTGTGCAACTATGTGACCCCCCCATCACCACCACTTGCTGGTCCCTGGTCCGCAGATGCACCCCTGCTGACAGTCATTTGTAATTATAGAACCAAAATTAAAAAAAAAAAAAAAAAAGATTTAAAGCGGCAGCGCAAGTGAATTAGAACATGAGCTTCAGTGGAGAAATGTGCCCCTCGGAGATTTGCGCCCGGGGCGGGAGCACCACCGGCCCCACCCTTCCTACGGTACTGATTTTTTGTTTTCATTTCAGTGAGGGTCTGTCACTCTAGTGTAAAAAAAAACACATACTATAAAGAATAAAATATGGTCAACCACACACAACTCTGCATGTGTTTCCATCTCGGGGTTGGGATTACAGCATGGACTTCTCGCGCTTCGCTCTTGAGGTACATATGCTGTCATCGTAACCCCTTGATGGAAACACAGCCTTGTTGTGTATGGTTGCCCATACATTATTCTTTATATTGTTTTTCTGCAATAATTCCAAAATGTCCTTATTTTGCTACAACTGTTCCACTGAGGACACTTATAACATGCTTCTTCACTTCCAGAATCATGCTCATTTGTATTGCACTTGCCATCCACTAGTCCAGTTCTTTAATGCATTAGATCCATGCCCTCCTTCATTTGGTTGAGTTCCCCTCCTCTTTTCACCTGGCTTTAATTCACAGAATTTTGAGATCTTGTTTGCAGTGCACTTACAGTTATAGGGAGGGGGAATACACGCAGAATACTACTCCATTTGTTACATCCCATAATTTCAATTTGTGGCTACCATTTTCTGTTAATTTGCTAGCTAGCAAATAGTCATTCTTGTCTGATGTACAACTTTGACAAATGTGTTCTGAAAAGTGAGGCGGAGCAGATTTCAGGAGGAAAACACCAATTTCACCTCGCTGTGCATCCCTAATGTGGACAAAACAGATGCCTCTGGTTGCTGCTTTTGGACATGGTACTCACCCACTATGAAAATGTTCATATTTGCTACAAAGTAACACAGTATTGTAACACCTACCTCCCTCCCTCCATGCTCACAATGACTACTAAATGTACTTGATAAAGTACAGAAAATGATGCAGAGTTGTAAGCAGTAGAAGAGGCTGGACCAAGGTCAAACTAGTCAGGGGGTTCATGGGCAAAGTCCAGTACAACTGTGTATCAATTATCTCATTTTCATATGAACGACATGCCTCTGTGGTTAATTATCCTATTACAAAATATTAAACAGCATTATCGCTTGCCATTTTGCAGTAAAAAATTACTGATGTCATCCCAACACTATATTTATGACAATTCTGAAGCCAGCACGAGCCATGTGCTAAAAGGCTGAGCCCTTGCTGCATACTATGCAACACACTGCACAGTATGCTACAATTTTTAAATGGTCACACACACTTGCAAATCTTGTCAACAAGTTTATGAGCAACTCAATGCATTTCTCAAATGTGTTATGTTCCAGTGGGATTCCGTTATGTGTCAGAAGCCTGCTGAAGAAAAAAAAACAAACACAACTTACATTCATTTAGTAACTTCATCAGCTAGAGTGACGCTGCAGAACATTAACTCCAGTCTGAAAGCCACCTACAGCCCGAAGTAGGCAAACTGCTCTCCAATCTTAAAAAAACCAACACTATTCTACACTTTAATCAAAACACATTAAATGTCATACAGACCATGTCTGGTGTGTACGGGATGGAACAACTCTTTTTCCAACAGGCAGCTGGTTTCACACCTGTACAGTTCCCTTGGTTTCTCACAGTTTACTGAACATACAAAATCACCCATTTTATTGTGAAGAATGTTGTACACAGTATACTAAATGTGACCAAACAATGCCCATTCCATTTTACAGACGCGAGCGACTGCATCCCATGGCAAAACCTGTTCGCCACCCTGGCTGTCCTACCAACAGAATGAGGAGATGTTCTGTTCTCTAAAACTCTGTGGCCCTGGCAATAACAAAACAGGAGGACTGTAAAACCTATGCTGCAGCCGGGACCAGCTGGCTACCAACTAGCATGACTGGCAGCCTGCATTTTCCAAAGTTGGACTAAACTCACCAGAAAGTAGCTGCGAGCTGGTGCCCAGGCTCTAATGGCGGAGACTCTCAGCTTAGCCAGTAGGTGGGGAGCCTGAGGGACCTGGCAGAAGAGCAAGAAAAATGTCCAAAACTTAGAACTTGCCACTCGCTGCTCTCATCGCTTTCTTGACCCATCTGCCTCGTGACGCTTCTCCCCGTGCTGTACAGTGCACAACATGAGAGTAGCAATGCACGCCGGAAGCCCTTCACGACACCTCTCGAAATGCCCCCAACGCCGGGTTAGTCGCGCAAGACAGGAAGTGAACGGAGCTGCCGGTAACTCTAGAGTGTGCAACCATCTGTGACCCCCCACCACCACTACCACCACTTGCTGGTCCCTGGTCTGCAGATGCACCCCCGCCCTGCTGACAGTCATTTGTATAATTATAGAACCAAAATAAAAAAAAAAAGATTTAAAGTGGCAGCGCAAGTGAATTATAACATGAGCTTCAGTGGAGAAATGCGCCCCTCGGAGACTTGTGCCCGGGGCGGAAGCACCACCCGCCCCACCCTTCCTACGGTACTGCAGCTAGCATTAAGTATACAAGAGCTGTCTTAGCACGGTTAGGGTCAAAGAAATGTTGTGTACTTTGGTGCTGTATTCCCCTGTTAAATTTCCATGTGCAAAATAGTGAACCTGGGGAAGAAAGTGGTTTTTGGCTCTATAAAATATAAAGTACTGAAGAACTACAATAAACCACCTTTAGTTTTGCATGGAAGGTAATGAAGGTATTAGGAATCTCAAAGTTCTTGCTGTTTGAAATGTACCAAACACATGTTTTACAAACTGTTACCAAACAATGAATTAGCAACGTCTTTTGCTTTATATTGGTTTTATTTATATTTTCCTGATATGAGATGAAATGTTTCTTTAAGCCAAAACTGTACACATTGCTATATGTTGAGGAAAATTTACCTGTTTGGGAAATGCCTGACTCCATGTGCTTTGGTTTGCTGGCATCCATTTTGTGGATTGCTAGGGGCTCAGGCCGGCTGAAATCTGTGGGCTTTATAGAGCTCTAGCATGAGGGAGTCTCGGAACAAGAAAGATGGGATTTCCTGCCAGGAAGTTCCTTTCTTTATTTTCTTATTGCTTTATTTTTTGATTGTTTAAATGCTGATCTGTGTAAAAATACTGTTTATCATGTTTGCTTACTTTTCTGAACGAAATATACATCTTTAAAATTGTTGCAAACATTTAATTAACATTTAAAGCTATGATTGACAGGTCACATGATCTTCAGCCCTATAAATGGAGCTGGCTGAGCAGAGTCTGGCAGATAAGATCTGAGCTGTGAAGAGAGCAGTTCTCTGTAGGAGTGAAACTGGCTGATGCATGAGGGGGAGTAGTTGGTGCTGGAAGCAGTCTCAGAAAGACTGACCCGTGGTGGTTCTAGTCAAGACTGGGATGTTTTGAACCAGAGCTGAGTTAAGAAGCTAGAGGGGTGATTGGTCTTCCTAAAGTATTGGCTGCAAAACTGCAGGTACAAGTAGGACCACCCTCAGGTAATGGATTTGTCCCTGTGAGCCTACTGGCTGAGTGGGAACCGACAGCCCTATAAGCCAAGTTTTATTATGGTTGCTGAAGATCATCCTGACTAGTCAATCAGTATGAGCAACACAGAAGTTCCAGATCTGCATTGTTGAACTGTTTATGGTATTGCCAAGTGTGTGAAGTCCTTCTGTAATAAAGTGCACTGCCCTATGGGGCATTTTAAAAGAATTTGTCTCACCTTCTGTGTCTTCATCCTACCCGCCCTCTCACAGTCAGGAAATTTGCAAATCCATATACTGACTCCCTTCTGATAGGGTGGTAGAGAAAACAATATGTGCACCTAGTGATTATCCATGGGAATGTGCACACTAGGTATGCACATGATTCTGTTCACCACTGGACTGGGGTCGGGGTGCGACACTATTTGGATTGACAAATGTCCTGAAGAATGAGATTGCTGTTTGAGGATTTCACTATTAGAACAAAAAGGAACACCTTGGTCTGGTAAGAAGCCACCTACTAGTCTGAATGAAATCCTAATGCTGTTTCACCCGTTGATGGATTCCCTATTGAATAGTGTGTGCTGTGGGGAAGAATGATGGCTGCAGGGGGTTCTGTGCAGTATGGATGGTTCATTAGAGTGCCACTAGTTGGATCCCTTTCCATGGAATGGCTAAATGCCACAGGACAGCAACACAGGTGGTTACCACTGTATAGATGTGGCTGTGCGCCAAAGGACACAGAACTGTGGAAGCCATCCTGAAGTGGCAGAGCAGCTGATTTAAAAAAAAAAAAAAAGTCTGCTTGTAGATTGATGGCAATGTATGGATGTGACTGTGACTGTGTGCTGCAAAGCATCAAACCATGGGTGCCATCCTGAACCAATATCCAAACAATGATTTATTACAAAGGCGCAGTTGCGCCCTATAAAGAGTTAAGTTTTCACTTCTATGTCAAACTCAACATTTTGCATTTCAATAACTTCGCAACCGTTCAAGCGATTTGCATGTAATTTTGCATGCACCATCAGGGACCAAAGATCTCTTGATGTGGCAAGTTTCTTTCCAGTTAGATATGTGGGTGTGGAGATACGGATTGTCAAAAAATGTGAAAATTACAGTTTTTGGTGAAATTCTTAGTCACGCCGCTGCACAAAAACGGTGTGGAATTTTGGTCTGAAATTTGTACTGTATATAGGTTGTGGGTCACAGATATGTGTTTTAAAAGTTTGGTGAAAAAATATTATGTTCCAAAGTTATTAAAGTTTAAAGTTTCCCATTATTTCTTATCGGACCAGTTAGATGTTCCACTCGAAAAAGGATTCTTTATCACAAATGCGGAATCCTTTTTTGCAAAAGTGAAATCTTCTGCTGTAAATGCAAAATCTTTTTTTCATGCCGCTGCCGTCTTGTTTTCAGTTAGCAGTGAGAACAAAATTAAATAGCATAAAAAATATACAGGTTTAGTAAGTAAGTAAAATTTATTTTTAAAGCGCAATATCAAGATATCAAAGCGCTGTAAAATCACATATGAAAATATAAAATACACATAACAGTAAGTAAACTCCTACCTTAGTATAAATATCCAGTATTAAATACTTAATAAAAATAACAAGAGCATATTAATCAGCAGAGAAAGCACATCCAAAAAGATGTGTTTTTAAAGCAATTTTAAAGCTCTCCACTGTCTGGCATTCTCTTACCCGACGAGGTAGAGAATTCCACAGGGTAGGGGCAGCAAAAGCAAAGGCTCGAGCTCCAGAAGATTTCAAATGTACCCTGGGAATCTCTAGCAATCCCTGATCAGTTGAGCGGAGTGGTCTGACAGGGCAGTAGGGACACAGAAGCTCTGGTAAGTAACTTGGACCCAAACCATGTAGGGCTCTAAAAGTTAGCAAGCCAACTTTAAAGGTGATCTGCCACTGAACTGGCAGTCAGTGCAGAGCACGTAGCACAGGTGTAATGTGACTGGATCAGGTAGACCCACACAGCAACTTGGCCACAGCATTATGCACTAGCTGCAGGCGGCGGATATCAACCCCAGGAAGCCCCAGGTATAGGGCTTTACAGTAGTCAAGCTGCGAGGTCACAAAGGCGTGAACCAAAGTTTGCAAATCGTCGGGCAGAACTAGGTGCTTAATCCAGGAGATGTTCCTTAGGTGGTAAAAGGATAATTTGACCATGGCTGACACCTGCGAATGCAGGGTTAGCTCATCATCAAATAACACCCCCAGACTCCCCACCCACTCAGAGGTCAGGAGCTGGGAGTCTCCAAGCCGAAGCCCAGAAGGCATCCCAGCAACCATTCCCCCAGATCGGCGACCTTGTTCTACCACCAACACCTCAATTTTGTCATGGTTCAATTTAAGCCAATTGGAATTCATCCAGTCTTGGATTTCAGCGAGACAGTTCGAAAAAACCGAGAGTGCACTATCCTGGTCTGGCACAAAAGACACGTATAGCTGAGTATCATCTGCACAGCAGTGAAAACTCAGCCCGTACTGCCTTATAATGCCTCCAGTGGAAGCATATAAACCATGAACAACATGGGGGGACAACATTGAGCCCTGCGGGACCCCACATGGCAGGGAGTAGGAGTCAGAGGAAAAAATCCCTGAAACAACCTTCTGTGATCTACCTGTGAGGAAAGAATGAAACCATCTGAGGACTGTACCAGATAGGCCATAGATTAACCACAGGCGACCAAGAAGCACCCCGTGGTCCACAGTATCAAATGCTGAGGAGAGATCCAGAAGGACCAGAATGGAATGGCACTTCTGGTCTCTAGCCATTAGGAGATCATCAAGTACCCGAACCAGAGCGGTCTCGGTACTATGTCTCTTATGGAAACCAGACTGCAGAGGATCATAGATAGCATGGATGGTAAGATGGTTCTCTAACTGTTGTGCGACAACCTTCTCAATAACCTTCCCTATAAAGGGAAGGTTAGAGATTGTCCTGTAGTTTGCAGGAAGAGCTGGGTTAAGAGATGGCTTTTTGAGAAGGGGGGTAACCATTGCCACCTTCAAGGAGCCAGGAAACTCCCCCGACTCCAGTGAATACCAGATTAACTCTGCTAGAATCAGGACGATTACATCTACACACCTCATTAAGAGGCGAGTAGGGTCCGGGTCTGAACTACAGTAAGTTGGACGCACGCTCCGGAGAAACCGCATGATAACATTGATCGCTGGTCGGTCAAAATCGACCCAGCAAAACGAAGGTGCTGCAACCCCACTGCGTCCACCCATAACCCCCATAGAGTGCAACTGGTGAATCTCTGTCCTGATGTCGGCAACCTTATCAGCAAAGAAGCGAGCAAACTTGTTGCTTTCCAGTTGCGACAAGGCCATCTGAATGCATAGACTGGCTGGATTGCACAGTCTGTCCACCATCCAGAACAGCTGAGCTGGTCCGTTCTGTGCTGCAGCAATCTCGCTGGACAGGAATTCTGCCTTCTTATGGGAGATTGTTGACTGATAGAGCTTTTAATGCTCCATCAATCTAAGTCTGTTGGCATTCAAGATGGTTCTGTGCCAGGCACAGCCTAGCCTTCGCCCTGCCTGCTTCATTCCCTTCAAAGTCCCATCGAACCATGGGGACTGAGGGTGGAGAGTAAGCGGACGAACACGGAATAGAGTGAGTAGACCCATAGCCTCCTCCATGGCTCGATTAAAAGCCTAAAGGAGGTTCTTTGGACCCTCACTTGACTCTGGAATTCCTGATAGATCCAATACCACCATAAGGCCATCAGGAGTCAAACCCCGTAATGGACGGTAACGGACCATCTCCATAGGGGCAGGCCTATAAGGAGGAGCCAGAAAATTGAACCTGAAGGTGTGATGGTCGGATCATCCGACTGGTTTCACCACCAAGTCTGAGGTCTCCAACTCCAGGAGGAAAACCAGATCCAGTGAGTGACTGCTATTATGAGTCACAGACGAAATCACCTGTGTAAGGCCCAGAGAACTCATAAGATGGAGGAAGTCTTGACCAAACTGCGAGAGTTCGTCATCGATCCAGGCATTGAAGTCACAGAGTACCATCAGCCTGGGGGGAGTTCAATACCAGATTGACGATGAAGTCCGCGACCTCCTGCAAAAACTGACTCTCACTACCTGGTGGACAATAAATGAGAGCAATTTTGCACCCTACACCTGCGGCTACAGTACACTCAAAGGATCTGGTATCCTCAACTGGCACATCCACAAGGTCCAATTCTGATTTAAAATAAATTGCTGCACCCCAGCCCCTGCGACCCAACCTCGCACGGTGTATCAACGAGAAACCGTCTGGAATGGCTGATTCCAAAATGGGGCCACCATTTTCATCCAGCCAGGTCTCAGTGATGCAAGCCAGATCCGATGATCTGACAAGATCAGCTATAATAGCTGACTTGTTTTTAATAGATCTGGCATTGAACAACACCGTGCGGATTGGGTGGGAAACCATGCCAGTTCGAGATACCAACTCACTAACTGTGAAACCCTTGGGTATGGGCACTAAGCAAGGCGGACCTTGCTCAGTGCACCATTTCACCCCAGGGCATCTTTTAGGTCCCACTACCCTAATCAGGCCACTTGGCTCAATCCCCCTCCTCCTCCCAACAATTCCAACAGCCCTACAGCAGCCATACACTACCGCTGACAAAGGGGGAAGGATGAAGGGGTGGAGGTCCCGAAGTTCGGAGGTGGAATAGCGCCTGACAGGGAGAGCTTTCAATAAACACATCTAAAACAAGTAGAACCACACTACTAGAGTAGACTAAATAAATTTAAAACAAAATAAACAAATAAATGCAAAACAGTCAACTAAAAATAGACTCAAAAGCCAATAAGATTATCAAATAATTAAAAAACAAATAAAATAAAAACAAACTGAATTCACACTCCCAGTCAGGAGGATACAAAAGTTCACCCAAAGTCCATAAAAAAGTCATTGCCTGGGAGGTTCTCTCACAGCCTCCCACATCAGATGAAGACCAGCTAGGACTCTCACTCCCAGCTTGGAAAGTAGACAAAATACCAGTATAGGAGATTGTAGGGGTTCTCTCACAACCTTTCTCCAAAAGTTATCAGCTGTCTTCACCTAATCAGGACCCATTCAATCCGATTCTGGGGTTAGTTTTTTGAAAAGTCATTTAGAAATGTGCTTTTTTTTAACGTGGAATTTTTTTCTTCACAAACTGCGGAACACCCCCCCCCCCCACCAATGAAACAGGATTCTTTTTACGCAAATATATTAATTTGGTATCTAGTTACACAAATTTCACATTTTGTTGTGTTTTCTATAGGATAACACTGCAATGTGAGGTGTTTTTCAATGCTGCACACTACAGGATGGCAGCACCTCTGGGCCCTGCACTCCCACAGGCAAATAAGGACACCACTACACTATCTCAGGAATTATGGATGGATGAGGGCCCTGCACTCCCACATGCAAATACGGATATGATTATGAACCGATGGGAGCGCAGAGAAATAAGGATACAATTGCAATCTCTCAAAAATTATGGATAAATTGGAGTGCAGGGTCTTCCCACAAGGAAATAAGGCTATGATCATACTATCTCAAAAAGTAAGTAAATTCTTGGCAAAAAATGTCTTTAATACATCAGTTAGGGTTCCAGCAACAAAAGCTTGGAAATATGCTGACAACCCCAAGGCGCTCCACCCATGCCTGTTGCTGCGTTCAGGGTGCGGGTGTGGTGTTCGGGCTGGAAACCCTAACACATTTCCAAACTGGAACCCTAACTGATGCATTAAAGAAGTTTCTTGCCAAGAATATATACATGTATCTATGTGTGTGTGTATGTGTGTGTGTGTGTGTATATATATATATATATATATATATATACATATATATATAGATACATGATATATATATATATATATAATAGATAGATAGTATCTATTACAAGGCAATTAGACCATCGAGAGGTTTGGGGGACTTGGAATCTCGAGACAAGCTCTCGAGAGGTTCATAAAGTCCCAAAATCTCGAGATAGTCTGTTTCTCTGTAATGAATACTAATTAACTGTTATTTTTTGTAATATATGGATCCGGGTTGTAAAAGAAATAAACAGGAGTTTTTTTTTATGTGGATTCCTCAAAATGGGCTGGCCATCCGCAGCACTGAAGACGTGCTGTCTCGCAGCCGCACGCAGCATTGCACAGTCTGTCTTGCTTGTTTCTGAACATTTTCTCTGTTTGCATTTATTAGGTAGTCCTACCTTTCAGTTTCTTTCTTTGTTTTGCGATTGCAGGATCAGCCAGATATTCCAATATGATGTATGTTTCAAGAAAAGGAAAAAAGAAATGAAGATCAAGCATTCCTCTCGCTAAGTGAGAGGAAACAACCGCAATGTTTTTCATTTTGTTTTGCCCGCCCTCAGAGAAAAGCTGCCAATGGGGATGCACGCTGTCACTATGGCTATGGAGGAAGGAACGTGCCACCATGGCAACTAGTTTTCTTGGCAGGCAGAGTTGCACATGCGCTGTGGCATTTTGGTGGTAATACTATCGTTCGGAGCTGAAACTATAGTATTATCAGCAGTGAACGATGGTATTATTACTTCGGCAATGACAGTATTATTGAAAATGGAGTAGTCTATTACAGGGATGTTTTTTTGTATGGAATTTGATGGTATTATTTTCAATATCCATATATTACATATACACATACAAATAATACATGTATAGGACTTGAGACCCATTCAAAAGCTCATAATCTATTTCCCCGTATATCACACCAATTAAAGTCAAATACCATGGTTGGCCATGGTGTATGACTTTAATGACCATGGTATATGACTTTACGAGCATACCACAGTGTTCCTGGCCTACACCATTGACCCTGCCCCCCCCCCATCAACCCTTCCTTCATAACTCTCCATGGGTTCTCTTTATGCGTATTCCAGGCCCTCTTAAAGCTGCCCACATTCTTCGCTGAGACCTCCTCTTCTGGCAACACATTTCATTTATCCTCCACCGTTTCAGTGAAAAAGTGTTTCCCAACATCCCTCTTAAACCTTCCCCCACCAACTTCAAACTGTGCCCCCTCAAGGAACTGCTGTCACTCACCTTGAAGAGACCTTTCCTATCCACTCTAGTCCCCTCAGGTACTTAAAGGTCTCTACCATATACCCCCCCACCCCCACACCAGGGAATACATTCTCAGGGCTCCCAGCCTCTCCTCATAACACTTTCCCTGCTGTTCCCCTATCATCTTGGTTGCCCTCCTTTGGATCCTCTCTAACAAGATGATGTCCCTCCTATGATATGGATTCCAGTACTTTACCCCATATTGTAAATGCGGTGTCACCAGTGACCTGTACAGGAGCATTATGACCTCACTCCACCTACTGCTGAAACCCCTGGCTTTACACCCCATCTTGTTCACCTTCGCTCCCACCTCCTTGCATTATGTGGAGTGTTTCATGTCACTGGTGAGCACCACCTCCAGATCTTTTTCTTCCTCTGATGCTGCTATCCAGAACCCCCCCCCAATGATACTCGGTCCTAGGATTTCTGATCCCAATATGCATCACTTTGCATTTCTTGGCATTGAAGCCAAGTTGCCAGATCTCCAACCATTTCTCTAGTTCCTTGAGGTCTGCCTGCAGATTCTGTATCTCTTCAACTGTATTCACCTGCAAACAGTCACATCTTGCCCTTTATTTATTTATTTATTTATTTATTTCAATCTAGATTCTAGGATTACAATACCTTTGAGCTGAGGCTCTTTTACAAAGGTTCCATGTCAGCGTGTGCAACAATCATCATTTTTAGTTACAAACATATAGTCATTGACTTACAGACATATAATAACCAGTACAAAGACTTGAGCTATGAGCAAGACAAGGGAAGGAGGGTGGGTGGGTGGGGGAAGTGAGGGTAGGAGATCGAGGGGAAGGAGGTGCAGGGGGGAAGGGGGAGTACGGGAGATGGTTAGGGGTGGGGGCAGGAGTGGAGATATGGGGGGGAGGTGGGCGAGGGCAGAAGACAGTGCAGCCAGGGGGTCTTGTCGAGGGAATATGACAGGTAAGGTGCTAGGGGTGCAAAGACTGATTGTAAGTGCTGGGTGCTGGGGCATGTGCAGCTGGAATGGTGGAAATGTTAAGATGGGCAATTGCAGGATACAAGCAGTGAGAGGCACAGCTTGGACTTGAAGAGGCTGAGTGTTGGAGTGGTCGCTATGTCGCTGCCAAGAGAGTTGAGCCAGTTGGATGCCTGATAGGCGATTGATCTTTGTCCTTGTGTCATGCGACATCATGGGATATGTAGTAGATGGGAATTGGATCTCCTTGTAGTGACATTCCTATGCCTAGGCTTAAGGAGGGCACAGACACCAGGTGGGGGCAAGTCCCATTATAATTTTCTTGGCCGTGATGCAGGTTTGGTATTTTATGCGTTTGTCCAGTTGAAACCATCCAGATTGGGAATAAAGGTCACATGTGTGGGTATGGCAATGTGAGCCAGTGATGAGATGACAGGCCTTATTCAAGGAGGTCACGATACGTTTGAGAGCAGTGGTAGTTGCAGACCCATATATGACAAGACCATAGTCTATGATGCTGATGATGGAGCTTTGGACGGCCGCTGACAGTGCTTCTGGGGTTAGGTGTTTCCTGTGCTGGAATAATATGCCTAACCTCGCATTGGCAGACTTTGCAACATTGCTAATATGGACAGCGTATGAGAGGTGGGGATCAAGGGTGATGCCGAGGTACTTGAACGATTGTGTTTGCTCTAGGATGGGTCCTTGTTCAGTTGCAATGGAGAGGTGGAGTTGTTTGTTTTTGTTGTGGGGGCTGCAGAAGACCATAGACTTTTTTTTTTCTGATTGAGAAGCAGTTTATGATTCAGGAACCAGGATTCGATGGAGGAGAAGGCCTGCTGAAGTTTATTTTGTAATTGGATTGTATCAGGGTCCGAGGTTAGGATCACAGCATCGTCGGCGTAGAGAATTATTTGTTCTGGGCAGCTGTCCGGTAGTGAGTTTAAGAATAGGATGAAGAGGAGGGGTCGCAGAATGGAGCCCTGGGGGACTCCCAAGCGGACCAGTCTAGGGTCCAAATGCGTATCAGCGATTCTTACTGTTTGGGACTGTTCTTCAAGGTAGCTCTTAAACCAGCCAATGGAGTCGGTTGACAGCCCAGTGTTCTGAAGCTGGACAAGCAGAAGGCGGTGACTGATGGTGTCGAAGGCTTTCGTTAAGTCAATGCAGATTGAGCCTAGCAGTTCACCGGAGTCAAGTGCATTGTGGATTGTGCCGGGGAATTCAAGTAGGGCTGTGGAGGTGCTGTGACCTTTACGGAACCCATGTTGTTGCTTGCACAGGATGTTGTACATATCCAGGTATTCTGTGAGCTGGTCCGAGATGATGCGTTTTAGTGCCTTGGAGAGTGGGGTAGTAGGAGATGGGTCTGTAGTTATGTGGGCAGTTTGTTCACCACTTTTATGGATTGGGGTGACAGTGGCAGATTTCCATCTGTCCGAGAATGGCTAAGGCTGAGGGAGAGGTTGAAAATTCTGGTCAGAGGACTAAGCACTTCATCAAGTGTGAGAGACAGGATTTTGAGATCGAGGAGCCATTACTGAATCTTGATTTACCAAGGGCTTTGGTAACATATTGCGTTCTTGGTGAGCCTTGACTGCTTTGAAGTAGAAGCAGAGGGAGCTGGTGGGAATAGTGTTCATTGAGGACAGAGGGGCTTCACCATCTTTGAAGTAGTCCTGGGGTAGGACAGTGCTGAGGTCGGTAAAGGCTTTGTTGAAGGTATCCGCAATGGTTTTTGGGTTGAGGGTTGTGGTTCCGTTGATGTTGAGTATTGATGGGGGGGGGTTTGGGTGGATTCCCGTGAGTTCCTTTATGTTCTTCCAGAATTCCCGACCATTGTCCTAGGAGTTTGTGAGGGCATGCTTATAGTAGGCAGACTTCATTTGCCGGATGGTTTTGGTGCAGTCATTGTGGACACGTTTGTAGTTTTGGATGTCGTTTTGCCTTCCAGAGTTTCTGGCCAGCTCCCATAGGTGGTTTCTTGTTTTTAGCATCCTAAGGAGGTCACCTGTGAGTCAAGGGTTACTGAGTGATTTGACTTTGCGTTTCTTAATAGGAGCATATGTGTCACAGGCCACAATGAAGATGTTTATGAAGTGGTCAAGGGCAGTGTTTACGTTGGTTGCATTGAAGATAGGGGACCAGTCTTGATAGAGGAGGTGGGATTTGAGTCGAGGAAGGTGACCACTGGGTAGAACCCTGCTGGTGATAGTTTTTGGCGGTTGTTTGATGAATTTATTTGACCAGGTGCAGCTAACAGGGGAGTGGTCGCGGAGAGAGTCAGGGAGGACATTAGTGTTAGATATCCGCAATGGGTGACTGGTAAGGATCCAGTCCAAGAGTGTGCTGGTGCCGGTTCTGTAATTTTTCCTGGTTGGTGAGTCAACCGTTTGTGTGAGATTCACCGCAGCAGCGGTATCCCTGTGTGCACCAGCATCGGCCACAGGCCAGTTGATGTTGAAGGAGGATGGATTCGGTGTCCGGTGGGAGTGACTTTACAAAGTCAAGAACAGCTGTTAGACCAGTTCCCTGTTCTTTGGGAGGGATGTAGATGGTGGCAACAGTGAGGGTTTTGTTTTGGGCTCCGAGGAGGATTTTCACTGGCAGTATCTGAGCAGTTGTGGGTTGGAGTGAGGTAATGATGTGGTGCCCCTGTATGGAATCTTTTAGGTAAAGAGCGCAGCCCCCGCCTCTTTTGGAGAGGCGATCCAGCCTAAAGACATTGTAGCCAGGAAGGCTGATTGCATGGTCCGGTACTGATGGTGTGAGCCAGGTTTTGACAACTGCCAGGATGTCAGGGCAGTGTTGGCTGGTGAAGGCCTGTACGGCATCCATTTTAGGAAGGAGGCTGCAGATGTTGGTTGATATGAATGAAAGGGCACCCGAAGGCTTGCTCAGATTAGTGGCTTTAGAGCAGAATGGGCCAGGGTTTGGGTGCACGTTGCCTGACAGCATTAGGAGGAGGAGGACTAGTCTCAAGGAGCTGCGGCGTATTTCTTTAAGGGAATGCTTTCGCCTGCTAGCATCTCGGGAAATTGCCGAGCATCGACGATAGTGGGCGAGGGTAAGCATAGACAGGGGGGACCAGAGTGGAGGGCTAGGACCAGTGTGGGTGTAGGACAGTTTCATGGCGGTAGGATGGACCCTGGGCAAGGGGCAGTGACCAGTGTGCAGAGTGCCTATGTGGAGGAAGGATGTAGGAATGTGGAAGCTGTGGGGGGGAGCCTTTCCAATGTCATTAATGAAGACTCTGAATGGGGGGGTGCTATGGAGCCCAAGCTGAGTAGACGTGATACACTTCAGCTCCTCAGATATAGAATTTTCAAACTTAAAATATGTATTTTCCAGATGTCTAATTTGGGAAAACTTTATCAAATCTGAAGGAGGAAAGATCAGAGATCCAAATGGGAAAGACATGAAAAGAAGGGGTGAAAGGTCCACCAGCAGGCACGAGTACTCGGTCAATGCAGAGTGGTGCTGCCGCCAATGGGGAAGAGGCGGAGGAAACACTACAGGCCCTCGCATGGAAAATGCAGCAGCTTTTGGCTTCCTCGACAACTACAAATAATAAATTGGATATCCTGGAGGGCAGAATCGCTAATGTTGAAAAAACAGAGGCTGTTTTACAGGGAGAGGTGGAGGATATGAAACATCGCTCCATAATATGCCAGAGCCCAACTTTTCAACATGCCAAAGAACAACAATAAGAACAGCAGACTAGAGGTACTGGAGAACCAAATACACAGCCAAAACTTGCAGTTCGTTGGACTCCCGGAGGGGTCGGAAGGAGATTTGGCTAGTCTATTTATGAAGGACTGGCTCTCCGAGCAATTTCATGCACATCTCACGGAGGAGGATTTCTCCATTGTAAAGGCCTACCGCTTGCTACATCGCACCAAACCACTGGCAGAACTTCTGAGGGTGCTCATGGTGGTACTCGACAGTATGGGTACCAGGAACAGGCTCCTGAACTTAGCAAAGTGGTATGGGCCTCTCACTATGGAAAGTGCTACAATCCATGTATTCCCTGATATCTCCTACGCGACTCGCCTCCGTCGCTAGAAATTTGATGGTGTGCGAGCAGCACTCAGGGACCTTAACATTACGCACACAATTCAGTTCCCCTCTAAGTTGAGAATTATATTTGACAGCAAGGTTTATGTTTTTACAAATCCAGTAGACATGGGGAAAAGGGCGGCAAAGATGGTGGCCACCAAAAAGGACACGAGGAGCGATGTGACTGAGGAAGGGGACATTGAAATGGACACTTCAACAATTGCTCCTTAATTTTCAATCCCCTAAAGGGCTTCTCCCTTATATGTGAATCCTAAACAGTGATCTTCTTATAAAAGGGTCAAAGAGCCAGCCCGTTGGCGCAGCGGTGGGATTTCCGCTTGCGGCGCGGCAACCGGGTTCGGGGAATGGACCCGGGTGCGTCAGAAGAAACCCAGGCAGGGGGAGAAGGATGGAGCATCCTATGGACACTCTCCTTCTTGGGGAGGGTGGGGGAAGCACTCGGAGCACTGAGGACTCCTGGCAGAGGCCGGGAGATCTCACGCTGCCGACGTTAATCTCTCTGGGAGGCAGGTCAGACGCTGGCGTCATTGCACGTCCCCGCCTCCATCAGGAAAAGACAGAAAAACATAGGTGGGTGAGGGCCACTGTCTAAATGAAGCCCTCCCAGAAGACCTCACATAACCACTATCGCTGTGGGTCCCCCGACCAGATACTAGTTCCGTGATCACGGAAGACGTGACCGCGGCCCCGCCCTCCGGGGGGTAAGCCGGGGGTGACTGGGGAACCCCGGCAGCCATAGATAGTGGCAGTGGCTTCCAGGGGCCGTGACCAGGGCCGACAAAGTGACGGAGTCCTGCCGGGGAAAAAAAAATAAAATAAAAGGGTCAAAGACTCTCATAGCCTTAATAAATATGGCAAATAATTTACTTGTTTACAGTTTAAGCTTGAAAAACCACTACTGTGTCTGTGGGGGTAAGTAAACCATCTTATAAGCTGCGTAGGTAGTCAGCTGGATGGTTGAATGAGAGGGAGATCGTAATAGCTAGGGGCTCTGTTGTAGTCAGCTAGTCTGGTATATCTTGGTTAGATTAGAAAGTTTGTTTTTCTAGCTTTTCCCAACCCCACTATTAGACGCACTGCTATTAGTTTCAGACAAAATGTTTTGTTATAATGACCTAAAAAGTAAGGTTATTCTTATTCTTTATGAAGTAAATGATTAGCAATATCTGTCACTGAATAGACTGGGTATTTAGGAGTTAAGAATGTGTATCACGTCGGTACCAATCATTCGTATTTGACTAACATGTAGTGAATTGCATGGCAACAATAGCCCTTTTGGGCAATGGATTTATTAGCCTCACATTTTGGAAAAACTATTTTTATGGATACAATTGCCATGAGCTCCTGGGTAGTAAATGCACAGTATTTAGAAAGTATTTAAAGTAATCAGACATTTTGTTAGCCTCACCAATGTGGAATGAAGTAAGGGATACTACTTCCTGTATCATATGAAGGTTTCTTCTAATTGTTTGTATTGAGACTGGCTGTGCCTTGCATGGGATATTTGCACTGATTGCAATTTATTTTAAAATGAATAAAATGCAATTAAAAAAAGAAAACACACTGAACAACACCAGCCCCAGTACCGATCCCTGCGGGACTCCACAGATCACCTCCTTGGTAATGGATAACTCTCCCCCCACCACTACCTTCTGGGTTCTGACACTTAGCCAGCTGGCTACCCACCTTGTCATTTTCTCCCTGATTCCTACATCCTTCAATTTACAGACTAACCTCTTATGTGGCACCGAATCGAATGCTTTGCTGTCCAGATAAATTACGTCTACCGCTTTACCCTCATCCACTGCCCTTGTGACCCATTGAAAAAGTCAATCAGGTTCGTCTGACAGGATCTTCCCTCCACAAACCCATGCTGCCTCTTGTCCTGGAGACCATTCTCTTCTATGTACCTTACCATCCTCTTCCTGAGCATGGTCTCCATTAGTTTGCACATGATCAATGTCAGACTTACCAGTCTATAGTTCCCCGGATCACCCCTGGGCCAGCTCTTGTGGAGAGGCACCACATGTGCCATTCTCCAGTCCTGTGTTACGACTCCCAACTCCAGAGATGAATCGAAGAGGTCTGTCAGTGGCCACGCAAGTTCTTATGCTAGATCTTTCAGAACCCTTGGGTGTATGCTGTCCAGTCCTGGAGACTTCTCTGTCTTCAGTGCCAGTAGTCCTTCCCTTACTCTACCTCTATAACCATGTCTGTGCCCCCCTCCCCACCCGGTGGAACCGGACCATCTTTTTCTCTAGTCAAGACAGTGCAGAAGTACTCGTTCAGAACCTCAGCCTCGCTCACTTCTTCCTTCACCAATCTGTCCCCCTTCCTGAGCTTAACTATCCCTTCCTTCCTTCCTTCCTATCCCTCTTCTTGCTTAAGTAGCAAAAGAAAGCCTTCTAACTTGTCTTAATCCCTTCTGCTATTTGCAGTTCTTTCCTTGCCTTTGCTTGCTGCACCACCTTACCTGCCACTCTAGCTAGCCTCAAGTATTTTTCCTTATCTGCTTCCCTCTCTGTTCTCTTACATCTCTTGTAGGCCACTCTCTTGTCCCTCACCACCCTGGCAAACTCTGAGTTGAACCAGATGGGTGATTTTGCCCCCAATTTTTTCACCCTGAGTCTAACACAATCTGCTGTGGCTGCTAGTATTGCATCCCTGATGATGACCACTGTCTGTCCACCCCCATGTGTGTTTCAATGCCTTCTAATTGCTTCCTTAGCACCTCCCCGGTTTTTCCGAAATCTGCTCTCCTAAAGTCCAGGATTCTGGTTCTGGTATGGAAGCTTTCCCTTCCCATGTCCAAACTAAACCATACTGTGCTATGGTCACCACCTCTCAGAGGTTTCTTGATCATTATCCCATGTACATGCTCCCCATTTGTGAGCACCAGGTCAGGGATTGCCCCCTCTCTGGTGGGCTCTTTAACTCCCTGGGTCATAAAGCCTCCCATGAATCGCATCCAGGTTCCTTTGACTCCTGGCGCAGGACATGGCTGGTGTACTCCTTAGGCAGATTAAAGTCTCCCACCACTACCACCTCCCTTTTTTCTGCTGCTTCCAGTAGTTTCTTACACAGTTCTTTGTCCCTTGCTTCCTTCTAGTTGGGTGGTCTGTAGACCACCCCAAATCCAACCTTCCTCTCCTTTCATTACCAGGGTACCTTGTTTTCACCCTTTAGCTTCATTCTTACTCCTCCTAGACTCCCCAAACACCAATGACCCCCACCAGTGCAGTACAGCCCAGTCCTCTCTCTGAAAATCCCTCCTTTTATTTGAACACCAACATCCTTCGCAGTAGCTCTGGCTACTCACCTATGCACTCCATGCTAGTATTTCTGCTTGCCTCCATATTTCTCTGCTGAGGCCTCCACGTTTCTTATGACTACCGCTCCCAAATGCCAAACCACTGCACTGGAATGCCATGCAAACCCAGTTGTACGCCATCCTTAGTCCTCACCATAAGACACTAAAGGATCAACCAGCCTAGGTACACCTCCATAAATAGGAGGACCCTACACTATGGAACTGAAGCCCAACACAAAAACGCTACTACACTATGGAAATGAAGGAAGGACAAAAAAAAAGGCAGAGGCAAACTTGGGAATGATTGCAAATGAGATCTAAACAAAGGAAAACCATCATAATGTATTATGTAAAATAAATGCTAGGTAAGTGTGGTGTATGGGTAGATATATCATCTGGGGGGATAATTAGCTCATAATCAGACTCACTCTTTAGGCTCATGGTTATGCAGTTAATTATCCCCTTCGATGATAAATTTCACCATACACCACACTTAGCTAGCATATTAAAAGCTTGTCACTCTCAGAATTTGCTTCAGTGCCACAAGACACAACTGTGGGCATCAATATGAACCAGCAAACTGGCCAGTGATTTTAAAACACCCCAATGTCTACCTGGATTTAGGGCCCCCCCCCCAGCGAGGTCCCCCAACTCCCACAACATCAAAGATCTGGTTGGTAGCATGGCCTAGGTCATCAGGTACAGGGCCTGTGGGTAACTGAAGTTGTCCTGTCGGCCTGTGTTTTCCCCCTCTGCGGGTGTGGACATGCAATGCAGTAACTGAGCCCAGAAGGGTCTTGTTGTACTTGTTGTTAACAGTAAACAATATAATTAACCAGCCATCTAGAAATAGTCTGTTTTGACACCGGATTGCCTAAGCACCCAGACAAAAAGCCAATATAGAGCTGCTCCATTCTGTGGTGAGGAGCAGTGCGCTTGAGATAATACCTTAACGCCCTGTGGACATCCAGAGTATGCAGGAGAAACTCCCCTCTACTGGAATGATCCAGGTAGTATACCAGAAGGATAATGTCCTGGTTCAATGTCAACTCTGAATTCACCTTGGGCAAAAACTTAGGATTTGTCCTGAGGGAAACTCTGTCCCTATGAAAAATTAAATAAGGCTCCTTACACATCAGGGCCTGAAGCTCGGAAACCCTCCGAGCAGAAGTAACTGCAACTAAAAAGGATACTTTCCAGGACAGGAAGTGTAGTTCGCAATCTGCGGCGGGCTCAAAAGGAGGGAGGGTAAGCTTCTCCAACACAAAGAGGAGATACCAGGGAGGTATTGGATCGCGGATGGGAGGCTTAATGTGCAAAATGCCCCTTAAAAAAGTACAGGACACGTCCAGCTGGGCCAGAGTTTTACCCTCCACCAGCAAATGGTACACTGAAATTGCTGACAAATGCACCTTAATGGAGGAGTAGCTCAAGCCTTGGTTCAGCAAGAAGAAAAGATACTGAAGAACAAAGTTCACTGGATTGATAAGGGGTTCTAAGTGACGAGGTGCAGTCCAAAGGCAAAAACGCTTCCACTTCATGGCATAAGTGGATCTAGTAGAGGGCTTCCTCGCAGAAACGAGAACGTCTGCCACCTCCTGGGAGACTCTATACCTGGATTTGACTACGTCTGCAGGAGCCAGGCATGAAGATATAGGGATTTGAGGTCCAGATGAACCAATGTTCCCTGTTTCTGGGATAGCAGGTGTGAGCTCAGAGGCAGCTGAATTGGAGGTTCTGTTGTTAGCTGCTGAAGTAGTGGGAACCAAATCTGCCAAGGCCAGAATGGGGCAACAAGTATCATCCGAGCACCCTTGGCCTGAAGCTTCAGGAGGACCCTCTGAATTAGCAGAAAGGGAGGTAAGGCATATAGAAACCTCCCTGTCCAGAAGAAGGACAACACGTCTGGCCAGAAAACACCAGGCGTGGGCTCGCACGACAAAAACTGGGCAGTTTGGCACTGCACGGAGACACAAAGAGGTCCAGCTCTGGGTGACCCCATGTGTCGAAGAGCTGGTCCACCACTGACTGGAACAATTCCCACTTGTGTGCCTTGGACCAAGACCAGCCTAGGCTGTCGGCCAAGACATTTTGGATGCCTGGAACATGGACCTCAGCGAGGCTTAGATGATGTTTCAGGGCCCAGTGCCAGACTCTCATCACCTCCTGGCACAGGGGGTAGGAGTGCGTGCCCCCTTGTTTGTTGACATAAAACACCAAGCCCGTGTTGTCCATCTGAATAAGAAGACAGCCTGGTGTAAGGTCTGTTTGAAACGCCCTCAAGGCATTCAGGACCGCTAGCATTTCTAGGACGATGATATGGAGCTGTCGCTCATCTGGAGACCATGTTCCCTGGGTCTAATTGTTTCCCAGATGAGCGCCCCACCTGAGCCCAGAGGCATCCGTAGTTAGGGTATGGTTCAGGGGCTCCTGCTGAAAAGGGACCCTTGTTCTAGGTTGGAGGGGTCCAGCCACCGAGAATGTCCTTCTGACCAGATCTGAGACCCTGACCAGTTGGTCCAGACCATCAGATCTTTGCTCCCACTGCACCCTAAGCATCCATTATGGGACTCTCATGTGTAGGCGGGCCAAGGGAACTGTAGGGATGGCCGCTGCCATGTACCCCAGAAGCTGAGGAAAGTCCTGGCCTGGACTTGTGGGGCCATGGATACCGTTCGGGCCACTGCCCATAGACGATCCCCCCATCCTGCGGGAGGAAGGCTATACCCTGAACCGTGTCCAGGACCACTCCTATGAAAAGAAATCATTGACTGGGCTCTGGGGATGATTTTGAAAGATTTAGGGTGATCCCCAACTCTCGAAAAAGAGTAAAGGTTTCTCTGAGAGTGTGCAGAAGGAGCACCCTTGAAGGAGCTGCTAGGAGTCGGTTGTTCAGGGAAAGGAAGACGTAAAGGCCCTTGCATCTGACAGCTGCAGCCACCACTGCTAGGCATTTGGTGAAGACTCAAGGAGTGGAGAAGGGGCCGAACAACAAGACCCGGGACTGATAATGTCTCCCTTGGAAGTGGAACCTCAAAAACTTCCGATGTGGAGGAAAGACCCCTATGTGTATGTAAGCATCCTGCATGTCCAGGGAACAGAGCCAATCCCCTTGGTGCAGCAGGGGAATGAGACCTGGAAGCGTCACCATCCTAAACCATTTTTATTCTAAATAGCAATTTAGAGAGCTGAGGTCCAGGATGGACCGAAGATCTTCGGTTTTGTTTGGGACCAGGAAGAAGTGGGAGTAAAAACCTCTCCCTTGCTGCCCCGGGGGACTGGCTGTATCACCCATTTCTGCAAGAGGGTCTGTATTTCTCCTTCTATCAAAGGGATGAGTGAAGGAGGATTATGGGAGGACCTTGGTGGATTTTCTGGAGGGACTTGTGTGAACTCCAAAATATGCCCTCTCCTTATTAGATCCAGGACCCAGAGGTCTGAAGTGATTTTGCTCCAACCCTCCAAGTAGAGGGAGCAGCGAATCCCTACTGCCTCCCCATGGCCTCCGCCGGAGGAGGAGGGGTTGGTAGGGAGTCATTGGGAAGCTCCAGAAGTCGGCAGAGAGGACCGGGAGGACTATGGGACTCTAGAGGGAGCACCCCCATCAGTCTGGGTTGTGGCCTTCCTTTTGAAGCCGCCTCTCAGCGGAAACTGACCTTGGATGTTCTGCCCTGAGGACTTCTGATAGGAGCATTTATGAAATGGCCTTTGGTCCCCCTTGTAAAGTTTACGGATGGACCAAACTGACTTCCTGGACTCCTGGAGATGAGAAATCAACTTCTCGGTCTCCTCCCCAAGCAGGATGGAACCTTGGAATGGGAGATCCTAGATTCAGGACTGCAGATCCTAGGAGAAACCAGAGACCCTTAACCAGGCATGGTGCCTAAGGCAAACATCAGAAGCCGCAGCCCTAGATACCATATCTGCAGTATCATATGAGGCCCACAACACTTGCAAACCTACGTCCAAACCTGGTTTCAATATGTCCAGCTATTCGGTCTTTTGCGCCAAATCTGGCAAGGCTTGAGCAACTTCCTGGCCCTTCTCCCAGAGCACGTTCTGGTACTGAACCATATGTGTGAGGAAGTTAAGAGACCTGATGGAGCAGGTGGAGGCAGAATAAATCTTCTTGCCCACCTGATCCAAGTACCTGGACTCTGCATCGGTAGGCTGTGAGCTAAAGTGCTTCAGCTGCTTAGATTTGTCATGAGCCGCCGTAATGACCATGGAGTCCACCTGAGGGTGTTCCGCCAGGAAAGGCTCCTCCCTTGATGCTCTATAAAGCCTGTCCAACTTTTTGGGAACTGCCGGGGTAGTGCCTGGATGCTTCCAGGTAAGCCGAGTCAGGTCCTGGAAGGGTATCCACTAAAGGAGGGACCACTAGAGGCTTTGGCTCCTTTTGCCTCAGGTATTTGGCCAACCTCCAGTGTTCCGGATCCAAGTCCTCTGTCTGCCATCCATTAGTGGCTTGGATGTGCCTCATGACATCCATAAAAGTGGGATCGTCTGGAGGCAATTGAGGGGTGTCCTTTTCATCCAGGGACACCCTCTCCCTAGAAAGGGACCAGTCAGACTCTGAGGAAGAGTAAGACCTGCCCCTGTCAGAGCAGAAAGAAGCCTACCCCAACCTGGAGGGGCTTCTGTCCTCTGAGTGCTGGCCACTAACCTACAGACACCGGCTGTGGGACTGGCATTAGCTCGGGGACCGATGACGGTGAGAGGACCAATGTTGACTTTAGGTCTGGTGACAGCTGATCGAGCACCTGTGGTGGCTGCCAGACCTATGGCGACTATGGGACCTGCTCCTACCAGTCAACCGATGGCAGCTAACCGACCGGGAACACCGATGTCACCTGCAGTCATTGGACCTAGAGCGGCTATGGATCGTGTAGGAGAGCGGTACCTGGAAGGGTTTGGCCACTCTTCGGGAATAGGCTTGCCCACTGGGGCAGAAGGACTGCTCTTTATAGTCTAGTCCTCCATTTTGTCAGGGACCAGGGTAGGGTCTGGCTTAGGAGGAATGACATCCTGCCTGACCTGGCTCCACCAGAACTGAAAAAGTTTGGTGAGCTCATCCCTACTAAACTGTGATGCCATGGCCCCAGGCATGATAGGCTGCTCCTGGGTAATCAGCGAAGCCGGCAACTCAGGGAGATCCTGAGGTGAACTGCCCACAGAGATGTCCTCCGGGGGGGAGGATCTCCGCACCGGTGACTGTACCATCTCCGGTGTTGCCTGATCTGGTAGGTGACAGGTGCCGGTACCCGAGGCTGGCTTCTGGCAACCTAGCTTAGCAGGTGCTGGGTCTTGTTTCACTAAAGATTTAGACGGGCTGGAAGCTGAGGAGAACTTCGTGGAGGTCTCCCACTCCTTCGAAGGGGCCTTGCCCAAAGCCCCGTGTAGGGCCGAGACAGAGATTTTCTTCGGCGGGGCCGAAGCATGCTCCAAACAGGGAGCCGAAGAGGTAGTGCCTGAGGTAGAAGGGGGGTGCAAGGGCGTGATCTTCACCTTCAAGGGCAGCACCAGCTGGGAGACCGGGTCCTGCTTACCTTCCACTGATGCCGGGGTCTTAGCGTGGCTGGATGGCCCACCCCAGTCCTGGGTGTGTTTGGAGTGGCGGGAATGGTCAGAACCACCTGAGCCTGAAGAGGAATCCTTCTTAAGGAGAGAGCGAGAGCAGAAGTGTGGATGGGACTGGCTCCGGTCCCTGTCTCGGGACTTATGGCGCAACTTGTCCTTATGTTTAGGCTTCTGCCCTGGAGAGCTCTTCATCATGGTGACCTGCTTTTCTAAAAGGTGGGCTTTAAGTGCCTTCAGGCATCTAATCCTCGTCCTGCCAGTAAAGCCTCTGCAGATCCTGCAAACCTGGGTGTCTTGGTCCGGTCCAAGGCAGAACATGCAGGCTTCCTGGGAGTCCTTAGCAGGAATTTGGTGGCCACAGGAACACTTGGTTTTCTTTGGTCCCGATGAGGACACTGATGACAGTGAAGAAGACATAGAACGAGACACTCGAATCAAGAAGAAAAAATTATCACCAAGAAAAAAATACTTTGCTGAACTGCTGAATAATGAGTCAAGAACAACGGCTGAGAGTGGGTCTGTGGCAGGAAAAGAACTGAGATGGGGCTGGACACTGCTAGTTAAGAGTTTTCCAGTGGGTCCTAGTGCCTACGGCATAGTCCTAATGGTATTAGCCTGCTGCAAGAGCTCCCACTCAAAGTAAGATACACTGTTCTCAGATAATGTTCCTCTGCCCCAGCATATATTCAGGAGTGAATGGCCTAGGGAAGTATAGCCATAGGATATGGCGCTCTCACCACAGGAAATCACTAGTATTGTCTTCTTGCCAGATATCTCTCCCCCACCAACCTGTAGATCAACAGACTTCAACTTGCAGGGAGTAAAGCAGAATATTATATAATAAGCATGGACAACTATAAACATAGGTTAGGCTGCCTGCATAATTTGGCATGAAGAGCCAACATGGCCAGTCGAAAAGTATACAGTCCCTCAAACCATGATAATGGACCCTGAGCCAAAGCCTGTAGGAAAAGCTCAAGTTCAGTCACTCAGGGTCTCCTTCTAAATTAGTTTCAGAGGCCTCCTCAGCAGCCTGGACATTCAGTTTTTCTAGGAAGCTTAAGGCAGCCACAGGGTCTGTAAAGATGTGGGATTTCTCATTGTAAGTAATATGCAGCCTGGTGGGGAAAAGAAGTTGAACTTGCACCCCTTTTTCCAAAAGGGCCTTTTTGGTATGCTTTATGCTCCTCCCTCATGCTCACTGGCCACTCCTTTGGAGTGCCAACACCTACCCTATCTCCCACTGATCCCTGCCACCACTACCAACCCCAACTGCAGCCTACCTGGATATCTCAGAATATCCCTTTGCTGGGAGGGTCCCTCTCTTTCAAGGGGGAAGGGCCTTGGCAGTCTTCGGCATGCATTCCAGGAGCTGTGGGGTTGGCTCCGGGCTGACTCCGGGGCTTCAGGCGGCAGGAGTTGGGTGCTCGTCATCCATCCGGGACATATTTTTCTTTGTTTTCCGCCCATGCCCACACAGTTCTTGGCCTTGCATGAGCGCAGGGCAGCCTGGGGCAGGGACGTCCGGGGGGGGGGCGTATTGAGGCATCACATCCTCCAACTACGTCGTCAATCCACCCACAGGGCCCCAGGTGAACCCCCCCCAGAGGGGAGTGTCCAATGGCTGCTTATGAACCCCTTCCCAGCTGGTCTCCACTCCTAGCACCCAAGCTCGGGGCGCGAACCCAGATCGCCAGCGTGCCGAGCGAACTCCTTCACTCAGTGCCACGGAGCTGGATCCAAAAGGGTCTTTTTAATCCCCTGCAGTTGTTTCTTACTGTCCTGGGTCTGCAACAATAGGTCTGGGAAAAACCCCAGCCTACTGCCTCCCAGAGGAATTTCTCCTTTATGCCTTGCTGCTTGTAGCAGGGGAATTTGAGCCTTGAGGGTAGAAAGTGTAGCGATAATGGTCAGTGGGCAATCCCCGGCACCTCCGTGTGGTCTGGAGCAGACCAGAATGGCAAAGGCCTGGACAACATAGATACTGCAGTCTCTAGATAAAAGTGCCAAATCCTCAAAGATCATTTGGTCCAAAACCGCTAGCAGCTCTGAAAGACCTGCCATCCTAGGGGGGAAACCCACGATGTGCACATTAGGCTGACAGAGTCCATTCTCCAGAATTTCCACTTTAGCCCTAAGGAAACTAACATTCCATATCAGGCCTGCACTCACCTCAGAGTGCCTCTAAGAATCTGTGGTAAGCTCCACTATGGCGGCTTTATTTTCAGTAGTTTTATTGTCAAGGTCTGTAAGTCTATTTTCTAATGAGGCCAATTTTCTGTTAGTCTCTTCTCCGGTCTCCTGCAGCTTATTTAGGAGATGAGTAATGTGCGTAAGGTCTGGACTGGTAGGAGGTGGTAATCCGCAAGACTTTGCTGATGCAATTGTCCCTGGAGCTGCAAAATAAATTTCCAAACTCTGCGCTGCTTGTTGTTGGGTGTCTTTTTGGCCCCACGGTGAAGTCGCCAGCTGAGACCACCCGGACTGAAGTAAAGTAAGCTGAAGGAATTCATTTTAAGGGTAAACTCTGAAGTTTAATATTCAGCTTGGTACAGAGCTCCAAAAAACACGTCTGCCATGCTGGCTGCTCCACAGCGCCCCTCTCTTGCTCTGCAGCTTCAGCATGACTGTCTTCAGCGTCAGTTCTGTGATAACCAGCTACTTTCAATGCCAAAAAGTCTATGACCTTTGGTTCAAGGCAGCATCTAACTAAATTTCAGACTCCCCTGGAAGGTTCATCTTCGATTTCTCCTACCATAATGCTGTCATCCACATGCAATTGCTGAACTTTGTTCCTGTAAAGTGCACCAAGCTTATAATCTGTTCTTCTAGGAGCGTGGATATGTTATTTCATCCACACTTCTTGGCAGACTCCAATCAGTTCTCTGGGAGGAGGGAGGCAAGACGCACA
This sequence comes from Neoceratodus forsteri, assembly GCA_016271365.2. NCBI lineage: Eukaryota > Metazoa > Chordata > Ceratodontiformes > Ceratodontidae > Neoceratodus > Neoceratodus forsteri. The sequence continues at coordinate 361,637,817 of CM057449.1, read as the reverse complement.
TCCCCTACTTAGGAAATAAAGACTGGAGAACCGAGGCCCCAAAACCAGCATCCCGGCGTGACTCAAGGTCGATGTGGTAGTGGGTAATAAAGGTGTTTGCTGACTTCCAGGTAGCAGCCCGACAGATTTCCTGGATAGGAATGTCCCTGGAAGCAGCCACTGATGCAGCAGTATGGCGGGTTGAATGAGCTCTTATCCCTCCGGGTGGCTCCTTGCCCGCCAACTCATAGCACAGACCTATGCATGATGTAATCCATCTTGCTATGGTCCATTTGGCTGCAGATTTGCCAGAAGCAGCTTCAGCATAGGTGACAAACAGCTGGCAAACTGCCCCATGAATTTCCGCCGTTCTTTCCTTATAATAGGAGAAAGCACGTCTCAGGTCTAAAGTATGGAGCCTGTACTCAGCGTCCGAGGTGAGTTAGGGTAGTATACCGGTAGAGTTAACACCTGGTTAAGGTGAAACTCTGACACCACCTTTGGAAGGAATTTCAGGTGGGGCGCAGGACAACTTTGTCCCTGTGAAAGACCAGATAAGGGGAGTCCACCGAAAGCGCCTGGAGCTCCCTTGTCCTTCTGGCTGACGTGATAGCCACCAGGAAGGCCGTCTTCCACGACAAATGTGATAGCTCACACTTGTGCATTGGTTTGAATGGCCTGCCCATGAGCTTTGCCAAAACCAGCAACAGATCCCACAGAGATGGAGGGTCACGCACCGGAGGGGATATGTGATCCAGGTCTTTGAAAAAACGCTCGACCACTGTCTCCTGCACCAATGTCTGCTGACCGGCCCACGCCCAGTAAGCAGAAATGGCTGCCAGGTACACCCTAAGGGTCAATGACCGTAGACCCCCTTTGGAGAGACACCAAAGGTAGTCGAGAATGTTAGCCACAGAACAGGATAAGGTGTCCAGACTCTTACCCTGACACCAAATAGAAAACCTTTTCCATTTGAAGGCATAACATTTCCTGGTTGGTTCCTTTTGAGATGCCTCCACCGCGGTGTAGACATCCTCGGAAGGACACAAAGCCTAGAACTCTAGCCACTCAGGTACCAGGCTGTCAGGTGCAGGGATTGAAGGTCTGGATGGAATACCTTCCCCTGGTTCAGAGATATCAGATCTGGGCGTGTACAGAGCTCCTCTGGGGGCCTGCAGCTGAGGCTGAGGAGATCTGGGTACCAGAACTGGCGTGGCCAGTCTGGGGCTACCAGAATCACCTTCGCCCTGTCCCTCCTCACCTTGAGTAACACCTTGTGGATCAAGGGAAATGGAGGGAAGGTGTAGAGGAGGCCTGGGGTCCACGGCCTCGAGAAGGCATCCCCCTGCAGCGAGCCCTGCTGAGGGGGCGGGCATGATACAGCCTCAGCTTGTTGTTTTCCCTGGAGGCAAACAGGTCCACCATTGGTTTGCCCCAACGGTAGAACAGGTTGTAAGCTACCTCTGGATGGAGAGACCACTCTTGGGATGTCTGGCCTATACGGCTGAGAGCATCCGCCAGCTGGTTCAAGGCTCCTGCCATATGGATGGCTAGGAGATCCACCTCCAACCGGCTTACAAGGGTTCAGATGTGGAGCGCCTCCTTGCACAGCAGATGGGAGTGCGTGCCGCCCTGTTTGTTGAAGTAGTACATGGTCGTGGTATTGCAAGTCTGGACTTGAACAACTTGACCCCAGAGCTGAGGACCGAAAGCTGACAGTGACAGGTTGATGTGACATTGGGACTCCTTGGGGGTCCAGAACCCGTGGGCTCTGTTGTCCCCCATGTGGGCTCCCCAGCCCATGAGAGAGGCATCGGTCATAAGGACGACCGTTGGCTCAGGGCGGACAAATGGGATCCCTTCCTGCAACCGGTCTGGGGCGGTCCACCATTGGAGAGCATCCCACATCTTCTGGGTGACAGTGATCAGTTGGTTGAAATGACCATGGCACTGAGTCCACTGGGTGGCCAGCTCCCATTGGAGGAGGATGCATGTGCTACCTGGCCCAATGGACCACTGAGGTGCATGCCGCCATGTACCCCAGAAGGCACAGAAAGTCCCGGGCAGGGTGCAAGTGCCCAACCAGAAATGATCAGGCAAAGGAGAGAACCTCTGCCCTGTCCACCGGGAGCCGAGCTCTGGCTAGACAAGAGTCGAGCTCTGCCCCAATGAAGCCCATCACCTGAGAGGGCACTAGTTCCGACTTGGCCTCACTGATCAGGAGGCCGAGTTGGTAGCAGGTTTGGAAGGCCAGATCCCTGGACCTCTCCACCTCCTGAAGGGAGGAACCTGCCAAGAGCCAGTCATCGAGATAAGGGTAGATTCAGACTCCTCAACGCCGAAGATGGGCCACCACCACTGCAATGCACTTGGTGAAGACCCATGGGGCCAATGACAGGCGGAACAGCATGGCTTGGAACTCGTACAGGGTCCCTTTGACCCTGAAGCGGAGAAACCGCTGATGGGATGGATGGATTGGGACATGAAAGAATGAGTCCTGTAGATCCAGTGAACAGAACCATATGTTTCACTCCAGGGATGGTATGATCTGGTTCAGAGTTACCATCTGGAAGGTGCGGAACCTGAGATATTGATTCAGGTCATGGAGATCTAGGATGGGGCGCCAATCTCCTGTCCGCTTGGGCACCAGGAAGTACCTGGACATGAAGCCTGGGTCAGTAGGAGGATCTGGTACTGGAGCTACTGCCTTCTTGCAGAGGAGCTGATCTATGTTGTCTCGGAGAGCCGACTGAGTGCAAGCTGAGATCCTTTCCTCCTGAGAGGCACAGGCTCAGCTGGGAGGATACTGCTTGAATTCTAGAGACAGTCCCTGACTGACCACTTTGAGAATCCACCTGTCTGAAGTGATATCAGACCAGGTGAAAAGGAAGTGGCGGAGTCGACCCCCACGGGAGGACCCAGAGCTGGTGTGACAGGTGTAGGGGTGGCAACCCACAACCCGTCACTGAGCAGGCTTAGAGGAGGAGGAGGCTCCTGGACCTGCACCTCAGCCTTCTTTACGGGGGCTGTTGAGGACCCTGATTGGGCTGTGGGTGCCAAGTTTGAGCCTGCTGCTGCTGCTGATCTCCTTGATAAGAGGGCTGCATGACCACAGGGGAAGAGTGCCGAGATGGCTTCTTCTTTCTCTTCTGCTGGTTCTTGCCCGAAGAACCTTTCAAAGAGGTAGTATCCAAGGTGGTATTGGACTGCTCTATGTGTTGAAGGTGAATGGACACTCCTGGACTGAACAAGTCAGTGCCAAGGAAAGGCACGTCAGCCAGTTTATGCTGAGTATCCGCCGGGAAGGAGGAAAGCCTCAGCCAAGCCCTGCGGGCGAGTGGCCACTGTGGCTGCTAAACAGCGGGCACAGGAATCTTAAATGTCCAGGGCTGTCTGGAGCTGCTGTTTGGCAAGAGCATGGCCCTGATCACGGACTTGCTTGACTGTAGTCTGCATGTCCACTGGCAGATGAGGGAGGACCTTGTCTAATGACCCAAGGAGGGCATGAGAGAAGTGTGCCATGATGACAGCTGAGCTGGCCTGATGAAGGCCTAAGGAAGAGGCTGCATAGACCTTACGGGCAGAGTGGTCCATATTTTTGGACTCCTTGTCCGGGGCTTGGTCAGTGTCTGCCTTGCTACCAGTACATCTGAACACAGAAGTGGTCACCAGGCTCTCGGCTAAAGGATGTTCTGTGAAACCCACCAGGGACCCCATGGGCACCGCATACTTGCGGGCCACGTGAGCAGACGGTGCTGGACAGGAAGCAAGATGCTGCCAAAGCTTAAGGGCCAGGCCAATGATGGCGTCGCCCACTGGAAGGGCCTCCGTCGGGGTATCCCCCCTTTTGAGGATATCCATAAGGGGGTATTCCGCCCTTTTCTGGATGGACTCCAGGGGCATTCCAGTGGATTCAGAAATCAGGCAGAGAATGCCCTGGAAGGAGGAAGGCCCTTCCTCCAACCCTACCACAGACGACTCATCATCCCCGGGATGGGAGTGCAATCCGGTGACGTCCGAGTCCGAGGAGTCGGGATACAATGGCCTCCTGCCTAGGTCTCCCTCGATACGCCGAGGGCGGTCGGGGCTGACCATGATCAACAGATGTCAAGGGAGCCCGGAGTCTGTGCGGTCCTCTTTTGAGGGAGCCCCTCCCTGAGGCTGCTTAGGTGGTGGTTCCACCGGAATCAGTGGAGAGACCGGGATAGGCTGAACTGGGATACAGGCCGGCCCATCGGGCAGAGGAACAGATGGCTTTGGTTCCAGAGGGATCGGCCTATGAGGCAGAAGCCAAGTGATGGCCGGGGTAGGCGGCGGAGCTGGCTTCTGCCCGGTCAAAATCAGCTGTTGCCACATGAGGTCTTCACAGCATCAATGGAGTTTCCGTCAAAGCCTCTCCTCGTCCGAAGAGGATGAAGACCTGTGGCGTCACCTCTTTTTAGAGTGCTTATGGCTCTTTTTCTGCCATTCAGCCGAAGGGTTTCTGGACCTCGACCGAGATCGGGGAGGCCGACTCGGTCAATCAGAAGACACCGGGGTCGGTGAAAACAGAGGGTCTGGAACCGGGTCCTCAGTGGGGACACCAGCGGGCAGGGTCTCCTCATCAGGGAAGACAAGGACCGGAGTCCTTTCCAAGGAGTCGTCGGGCTGAGCCGGCAACAGAGGGTCGAGAATGATTTCGACCTCATCGACCCCTTCCTTGGTCCCCTGGCCAGAAGGAAGGTCCGTGAAGCTGGAGGCCAAGGATGCGATCTCGACCGAAGTCAAGATCGAGTGCTCTTGAGACTCGGACCTTTCTCGGTCCCAAGAGCGTCTTCGTCGAGTCGAAGACTTTGGGTTCTTCTCCCTCTTGCGAGAACAGGAAGAGTGCGAGCCTGAGGGCACCTCACGCCTGGTGGGGAGAGATTGGCACAACTCCTTGAAAGAGCCCGAAAAGGTGGAGCCAAGGTTCAACGGAACAAAAAAGCTTTGATTGGCTGAAGCTCGAGCTGCTTCCTCCTCAAATGCCTTCATTTGTTCCAGCCGCTCGGTGGATCCAGCAGCCGCGGAAACCGCCCACCTCGCCTCCTTCGATTTCACCGGCGGGTTCCTTTTCTCCAGTCTCCCCAGCTTTAAGCACACCTTGTGGTCATCCAGGACATTGGGTTGGAAGACCAGGCAAAACCCACATGACAAGGTGTCATGTCGACACCTAGACAGTAGATGCAGGTTAGGTGGGGATTGGTGCACAACATTTTCTGGCCGCAGGGGCACCAGCGAAATCTGGGGGAAGATTTTTCCTCCATGTCAGATGCGGTAAAATCACAATCGTGAACTCGAATGAGTTTCAAAGTGATTTTCAGCAAAAAACAACATTTTGAATCCAGGGCCTATGAATTGCTGCAAGAGCATGAGATAACCTGTATCTTCCAGTGGAAAGGAAGATCCGGCGTCATGGGACGCAGCTGAGGTATATACCACCCAGGTGGGTGGGAGGAGCCAGCTTGAAGACTTCCGGCAAGATTTAAAGTGGAAGGGGACATGCCAAGAAGTGTGGATGAACAACATATCCACGCTCCTAGAACATAATTTTCATATCTTCCTAGACTGTAAGTCTTCTCCATTTATTCACACTTCTGGGTTACAGTACCAAGCTAAACCAATCTCCCAAGCAGGGTGGTAGGAGATGGAGCTCACTTAGGACAAAAAGTCCATTTAGGATTGTCCTGCCAAAGGAAGCATGCTGTCTGGCACGGACATCCAAAGCATAGTGCTTCACAAAAGTGGGCACTGAGCTCCAAGTGGCTGCTTTGCAAATGTCTGTAATGGGGACCAAGCGAAGTTCTGCCAGGGATGCCGCAACTGCTCTAGTAGAGTGGGCGCACACCTGGCCTTCCAGCTTAACCTGCACCATAGAATAGCTATGTCATAAGGATGCCACAAGCCAAGCAGAGATACATCTGATGGATACTGGCTGACCCATCCAGGCCGCACTGAAGGACACAAGGAGTTGCTTGCCCTTGTGGATATCCCCTGTTCTATCAATGTAGAACTGGGGAGCCTTTTTTTTTTTTATTATTTTGATTTGTGATATTTAGTACATAAGCATACATACTAGTAATACTCATTTTCTGAATAGGTATACAAATGACAGTTATTGAATTACATTACTTAGAATGATGACTATTCGGTTGGTACAGCATAATGAACTGAACAAAGGTCTTATGTTAAATTTAACATCAGTTAAGTAATGGAGAGATCTCCGTTCTGGAGCGCCCCTAGTGTACAAAGGAGGGAAATGGTGCTGCCTGCAGCAGACCGGGAAATTGCCCTCGAGACTGGTGCCTATAAAGAAAGAATTTCACTCGCACCAATACCAGCTTGTGCCATTAACATACATGGTACTGGCACCTGATTATAAAGGAGCAGGTCATTAGGGCTCCCAGTAACAGCTCATTATCAGATATAATACATTTTTGTAGGCAGAAATCACCCCTTCTTATGTAGAGCATAGAACAGTAAACTAATGCAATTAAACAATAGATCAGAACAGCCTGAACACCGATACAGAGGAGTGTCTGGTAAACCCAGATATAACTATTTAAATGTCCCAACACACAAGTCATAGTTAGAGACTCTGGTCCTTCAAATAGTAAAAATTATAAGTAAGTTGAGGCTAGTCAGTGCTTGGAGGATAACAAACCTTTAGAAACAGAATCACTAAGTCCATGGATAGAGGTTAAATAATTGCTAAACAAGGCTCGCTGTCTCTGGAACAGATTCAGTCTCCTTCTGATTCTTCCCCATCTGTGGAGTGTTCCTCTCGTAGCCTTTATAGCCATCAGTCTCTCAATATAGTCCCCGGCTTCCTTGGGATCCGTAAACCAGTACTGGTGCCGATCGATCGTGAAGCACAGTTGGGCAGGAAAGGTGAGGGAGTAAGAAATGTCTAGTTCTCGAAGACGCTGCTTGACCCTGTCAAAGGCCTTCCTTCTCATACGGGTGGTGCATCAGGGAAAAATAAAATTCTGGCCTCATCGACATGAATCAGGCCCCTATTTCTAAGGGCCCCAGCAATAGGTTTTTTTCACCTGGAGAGCGCAGTGTTAGGAGGACGGTACGGGGATTTAGCAGTCCACTTGAGGGTTGTCTTGGATTAATGTGGTAAGCTTTAATTATTTTAAACTATGTTATGTCTGTCAGACCCTCAAGCCAGGATTGCAGGTAGTGCTGTCATGAGTCCCCTTCTGAGTCCTCAGGCAAACCGAGAACCCTGACATTTGATGCCTGCACGGAATTTTCCAGTTGCTCCACGCGGCTTCTAAGGGCGGCCTGCTCTTTCAAGTATGTAGCTGTGGTGGCTAAGGCCTTTCCCGCCGTGGCTTCCGCTGACTTCGTGGTTCCCCCAAAGCATCCAGCCTGTTTTCCATCGTGAGGAATCATTCAGAGAAATTACAAGTTTTGGTGCATTTGTTGGACAGTTTTGGTAAGCGCCTGTACCGCAGTTTGGAGGGTTGTCAGGGTAGCTCCATTGGAGTCAGAGCTCGATGCTTGAGTCTGGCCTAGTAAATCATCTGGCAGTTTGGCGGTCGAGCAGCAAGGTAGAAAGAAGTCTTGTTTGTTCATTTTTGTGTGCCCCATTTCTGTTCGGAAAGCAATAATCCAGGTGCAGAATCTCCTCTCCTTCAGTATCCTGTGGCTGAATAACGTTTCTATGCTCAAATATATATTTTATTAAAGATTATTTAGCTCAATGGTAGGGAGCTCCAGAAAACTGCTGCTGCTGGCTGGGCTGCTAGCTCCGCCCCTGGAGAGCCCTTTTAATGTCCAGGAATGATGGGTGTGTTCCCCTTCATTTTGGAAGTTAGCAAAATAAGTGGGGAGAACAAAGGGCTGGTTGAGGTATAGTCCAAAACTACTTTAGGTAAGAATTTAGGGTGAGTACGGAGGACCACCTTGTCCTTGTGAAAGACAGTATACAGGGGGGTCAGTGACCAGGGTATGTATTTCAGTGACCCTATGAGTGGAAGTGATGGCCACTGGGAAGGCAGTCTTCCAGGTCAGAAACCTCAGGTCACACATGGCTAGAGGCTCAAAAGGTTTATGAGAGAGCATTTCTAGCACAAGATTGATATCCCATGCAGTGACTGGCTTCCTGACCAGGGGCCTCGTGTGCAGAATGCCTTTGAGGAACCATTTAAAGAGGGGTAACTGAGCCAGAGTCATATTCTGGACCGGCCCATGGTATGTGGAAAGTGCGCAGAGGTGTACTTCGGCAATGAGTGTTGCAATCCTGCATCTGAAAGGTCCAACAAGCATTCCAATACCTTGTCTGAAGGGCACTGAAAAGGACCTATATAGACCTTAGCACACCATTCCGAAAAGCATCTCCATTTGGCAGTGTAAGCCTTCCTGGTGGAAGGCTTATGGGCTCCCAAAAGGATGTTAGCAATCCTCTGAGAAACTTTAAACCTGTTCACCTCCATCTCCTCAGGAGTCAGGTGTGGAGGTGAAGGGAGCGCAGACTGGGGTGGCCCAGGGATCCCTGGGTCAGGACGTCCGTTCACATAGGCAGTTGTCTTGGGGGGACCTCCAACAACCTGTTGAGTAATGGAAACCATATCTGTTGAGGCCAGTAAGGGGCAGTTAGAATCGTCTTTCCCCCTTGTGCCTCCAGTTTGAGCAGCACCCTCTGAGTTAGCGATAGAGGAGCGAAATGTGTACAGAAAACGTCCACCACAGTCTGAATGCATCCTGACAAAAAACACCAGGTTCTGAATTTCTGGAGCAGAATACTGGCAGTTTTGCATTCAGTGGGGATGCAAAAAGGTCCCGGTCCGGAGTGCCCCACTCGTCAAAGAGTGACGGGATGATGTCTGGTGCAAGTCACCAGTCATGAGGATCTGCTTCTATCCTGCTGAGTTGGTCCGCCAGGACATTCTGGGCCCCTGGCAGGTAAACTGCTTGGATCAGAACCTTGTGTTTGAGGCACCATTCCCATACCCTCATGGCTTCCCTGCATAGGGGGTAGGAATGTGCTCCACCTTGTTTGTTGATGTAGTACATCACCGCTTTGTTGTCCGTCTGAAGAATTGCCTTCTGACTGACAACATCCTCCAGGACTCCGAGAGCATACAGGACTGTTCTCATCTCTAGGACATTTATGTGGAGATGAGACTCCTCTTGAATCCACACTCCTTGGGTGTGGAGATCCTGGCAGTGAGCACCCCAGCCAAGCAGCAATGCATCCATGGTGACGGTGACCTGAGATTCTGGTGGGGCAAAGGGGAATCCTTGTAGTAAGTTGTCCTCTTGCATCCACCATACCAGTAACCTCCACAGTGGCTCAGTTACCTTGATGGGATATGACTGTGGATGCGTCATCGGGTTCCACTGTGTGCTGAGCATCCTCCGAGTGGTTCTTATGTGCAGTTAGCTACAGGTACCGTGAAGACGGAGGAGGCCATGAGGCCTAACATCCATTGCATTGAGTGAGCTTGTACAGGGTTGGTCTCCCTGATGAAACAAGCCATCTGAAGAACATCATTTCTCCTGTCCTCTGGGAGGAAAGCCCTTGCTTTCACAGTATGTAGAAGCATTCCTATGAAGAGGAGTTGCTGGGAGGGCTGAAGCTGTGATTTTTCCAGATTCAGCAAGACCCCTGTGGAGGTGAGGAACTGCAATGCTGTGGACACTGCTTCCTGCATCTCCCATCTTGACGGGCTTGCCAAAAGCCAATCGTCTAGGTATGGGAAGACTTGAACACCGAGTTTTTGAAGGTGCACAGCAAGGACTATGAAACACTTGGTAAAGACTTGAGGTGCTGAGGAGAGCCCAAAAGGCAGGACTCTCAACTGGTAATGTCCCCAGGCCACAAAGCATAGGTACTTGTGGTGACTTGGGTGTACCGGAATGTGCTGGTAGGCATCTTGCATGTCTAGCGATGCCAACCAGTTGCATTGCCGCAGAAGTGGCAGAAGTGTTAACAAAGAGACCATCTTGAACTTCTCTCAGAACAGGAATTTGTTCAGCTTTTTGAGATCGAGAATGGGGCACATGCTCCCTGATAAAGTAATGTGAGTAGAATCTTATATTTCACTCTGACCAGGGAACTACCTCCACTGCCCTGTTTTTGAGAAGGCCCATAATCTCAGCAGTGAGAAGGTCTGACTAAGCAGACGACAGGCTGAGTTGCCGCTTGGGTGGAAGGTCTTGAGGGGTCTCTGCCAAGTTGAGAGAGTACCCCTCTCGAACAATCTGGAGGACCCATTTGTCTGTGGTGACAGACTTCCATTGATCATTGAACTGAGTCACATGACCTCCCGCTGCTGGAGAGAAGTCTACCTCAGGCAGGTGAGGTGAGATTGCAGCTGATTCTTCAGAGGGTGGCACTGGGTGCTTTGGGGCCTTGTGCCTTCTGCTGCGTTTTCTTTTGTGGCTGAGGAGGCTGGCTTCTATTTATGGCTCCTCTGCCTCTGTCCCAAAAGGGCTGTCTGTTTTAAAAGAGTTGGCAGCTTCTGCCTCTCTGGGGTGCAGAAAGAGCCAGCCTGGCTGTTTTGATTGCAGTCCTGGTTTTCTGCGAGGCCTCCAGTGCTAGTTCCACTTGGGGGCCAAAAAGGTATGTACCATTAAAGGGGACATTCATAACCTGCTGTTGTGCATCGGGTGAAAAACTCGATGTCCTTAGCCAGGAATGTCTCCTAATCCAGATCCCAGCAGCTGTCGCTCAAGATGTTGCGTTGTCAGCATCCATGGTGGCCTTAAGCTGGTGTCTGTTGCTTTCTGTACCTCTGGTGACAATTTATAAACAATCCAACTTGGAGTCAGAGTCTGGAAGGGCCTCCACCAGGAACTTAAGGGAGGCCCATAGAACATATTCATACTGTGAGAAACGTCCTTGATAGTTAGCGATACGCATGCTCAAGGCTGCAGCAGCAAACACTCTTTTCCCCATGGTATCAATTTTATGGGACTCCTTACTGATAGGGCGAGCTGATATTTCCTGCTGAAGGACAGCTTTGTCAATTTCAGTGAGGACTACCAGCACATATGCGAAGGGCTGAGAGGCTAGCATTGGCCTGTTCTTAGGAGGAATATACTTCCTATCTATGGACTTGTAAATGGAAGGATTAAGAGCGGGCCTGGCCCACACTGCTTCAGACAGAGTCACAAAGGGTAGGGAGATGGGGGAGTAAGATTCACTGCAATATTAGAAACGTGAAATCACTCCAGGTGCAAAAGCCTACCTAAATCCACAGATGAAATCTGTAAATCCAGGGTTGCCCTCATATTCCTAAGCAGAGTCTGGAAAGATAGGTCCTCTACCGGAGCCATGGCAGGGAGAGATGGTTTGTCTTCCAAACTGTAGAAGGAGTCATCACCCTGTTCAGAAAATAACAAATCAGGGTCAAACTCATCCTGCTCTAGATAGCTATCAGGAGGAGCAGGGGCTGCCCCAATAAGCCCCCGACCTGGTCTGGGCAAAGAAGAAATTAACTTCATACTTAATGTGATTTCCTTTTCTGTTCGCTTCAACATTGTCAATGGGTAATCATTACAACTGGGTATATTGCTTCCCAACCAGGGAAATGGCACAGCTCAAGCTTTAGAATGTTGGGCACCTGAGGATTCCTTGCACCATCAGCAGATCCCCAGTTATTACTTACTACGCATTGCCATGAGAGCTACACAGAAAACACAATAAAAAAATAATCTTATATTTACCATAATAAAAAGCTGTCTTACCTTCCTATCTGGCCTTCAGGGAAGGGATACATTTCATGGACCCACAAAGGATGTCTGAAGTATTGGGCTGTTCTTGACGAGACAGCATGCCACCTTAAAGCACATTCCAGGTGCCACATTTGTCACATACCTCACCATCTGTAGAAAAATTCAGTCTGGGGGGAAATTTTCTCAAATAATAAAAACCCTCTACTCTACCCCTGAAGCTAGAATAAAAGTAAATGGCTTTTGTCCAATAGAATTCCTTTACAATGGGGCACGAGGCAGGGTTTCCTTTATCCCTCTTACTTTTCACCCTCACACTGGAACCCCTGGCTATAGCAGTTAGAAAGCATCAGAACATTAAAGGAGACATGGTGGGAGGTCAAGAACAAAAAGTAGCCCTCTACGCAGACGACTCCCTATTTTTTGTTGCGGACCCGGAGAGAGCAATACCCTTGTTGCTGCAGACCCTCACAGAATACGGGTCCCTAATGGGCTACAAAATAAATCTTCAAAAATCAGAGACGATGATCTTGAGCAGTGCTCCCCAACTAATTTTAAAAGAACATACCCCCTGGCCTGGGCTGATAAAAACACCTTCAGATATCTAGGCATTAGAGTATACATAGAAACATTGAATTTGATGGCAGATAAGGACCGCTTGGCCCACCTAGTCTGCCCATTTCCCTACCTAATGGATAAGCTGCAGATACTAGTTAACCAACAGCCAACTTCCTCCTACCCTCCCCCCCGGAATTGCCTTGTGTCTGTCCCATGTATTCTTGAATTTCCCCACTGTTTTTGACTCCACTACCTCCTCAGAAAGGCTGTTCCATGTATCCACAACCCTCTCCGTGAAAAAATACTTCCTTACATTACCTCTGAGCCATCCCCCCTCTATCTTCAAATTGTGCCCCCGTTCTTGTACATATTTTTTCTGAAAGATGCTACCCTCTTGGACTTTGTTGATTCCTTTGAGGTACTTGAAAGTTTCTATCATGTACCCCCTCTCCCTCCTCTCCTCGAGGGTACTAAGGTTCATACTAAGGTGAATAGTAAGCAGGAAGCTATATAGCTCATGAATGCTCATGTACTAACCAGTTTATTAATAAGAAAACTGTTTGTCGAATAATAAGTAATTATCCAATCTTTTTTAAAAAATATCTTTGTTTTTACTTATTATAACATTTAATGGTTGTTTGTTCCATGGGTTAATTATCCTTATTGTGAAAAAGAATTTCCTTTTTTGAAAATTGAAGTATTTATATATTAACTGTAACGGGCGTCCTCTAATATTGTAAGACGAATCTTTAAAACTTAGTCCTAGTTCCACCATTAGCTCAGGATCCCGAATTATATAAAAAAGATATAATAGATCCCCACGTAGCCTTTCAGTTTCTAAGGAAAACAAGTTCAAATTACGTAACCTAGAATCGTAAGATAAATGCCGCATGCCATGCAGATTTTTCGTAAATCTCCGCTGTACTCTCTCCATTTGTTGGATATTAGATTTCTTATAGGGGCACCAAAGTTGCGATATGTATTCAAGGTGTGGTCTAACATAAGCATCATATAGTGGCATCAGTACATCTGTATACATATTAAGCTCCTTCAATTTCTCTTTGTATGTCTTCTGGTGCAGACCCAACACCATTTTAATTGCCCTCCTTTGGACAGCCTCCATTCTATGTCCTTGTGGAGATGGGGCCTCCAGAACTGCAGGCAGTACTCCAGATGGGGTCTCACCAACTGTCTGTACAGAGGGATAGCAATGTCCTGTTTTCTACTGGTGATGTCTCTACCTATGCATCCCAGTATCCCGACAGCCCTTCTTACTGCCTTCTCACGTTGCTTGCCCACATTAAGGTCATCTAATATGACTACCCCCCAGGTCCCTTTCCATTTTTGTTGTTGTACTCATCCCCTGGGTTTTTGTTTCCCAGGTGCATTACTTTGCACTTCTTTGCTTTGAATCTAAGCTGCTTGACCATTCCTCCAACCTTGCCAGGTCCCTTTGCATCCTTTCCACCCCACCTTCTTTAGCGACCATGTTGCAGATATTTGTGTTGTCTGCACAGAGACTTACTTTTCCTTCCAGTCCCTCTGCAATGTCACTTATAAAGACATTAAAGAGGACCGGTCCCAGTACTGAACCCTGCAAGTAACCCCCCTTTCTTCAGAGTGAACTCTGTTTACTATTACCCTCTGCGTCCTACTGTCCAGTCAATTTTTTACCCAGGCTACCACATTGGGACCCACTCCAAGGCTGGCTAACTTATATATTAATCTTTTGTGTGGGACTGTGTCAAGTACCTTGCTTAAGTCTAGGTAGGCCATGTCCACAGCCCCTCCCTGGTCTACTACTTTGGTCACCCAGTCAAAGAAATCTATTAGATTTGTCTGACGTAACCTCCCTGCTGTGAATCCATGCTGTCTAGGATCCTGTGCCCCACTGGCCTCTAGAAACTCAACAATTCTTTCTTTCAGAAGTGATTCCATCATTTTCCCTAACACTGAGGTCAAACTAACAGGTCTGTAGTTTCCTGCCTCTGTCTTGTTCCCACTTTTGTGAAAGAGAATCACATCTGCCCTCCTGCAGTCCTCAGGTACCACACCAACCTCCCATGATTTGTTAAAAAGGGTAGTCAGTGGTGTCATTAGTTCTACCCTTAGTTCTTTTAGAATTCTTGGGTGAATCCCATCAGGCCCCATTGCTTTGTCCACCTTCAGTTTTAAAAGTTCTTTCAGAACCCTTTCTTCTGAGAATGGCCTGGTATCGACCTCCCTATTCAGACTGCTCTATTCTTTGATTTAGGTACCTCCCCCTCCTCTTCTTGTATGAATACTGAGCATTTTAGTATCCCTGCTTTTTCACTGTCCCCCTCTACCCCACCCTCCCTTCCCCTTATTAAGCCTTACTATCCCTCCCTTGGTCTTTCTTCATTCTCTAATGTACCTAAAGAAGGTTTTATCCCCCTTCTTAACTGAGTTGGCCATCTTTTCCTCAGTTTGGGCCTTTGCTATTCTGACTTCCCAACCTGCTTACCTCTGCCTTAACTGGTACAGTTGTCTGTCCTGCTCCTTCTGCGTTCCTTATACTTCCTGAATGCTACTTTTTTCTCCTTAACCTTCCCCGCCACCTCTTTTGAGAACTACAGTGTTTTTTTCTATTGTTTTGCTTTGTTGATTTGCTTCACACAAAGGCTTGTTACCTCTGTGATGACTATTTTGATTTTTACCCATTGTTCCTCCACCCCTCCTTCTTGCCCATTTGCTTTTCTGAGGCACTCTCCCATTCTCCCAAAGTCAGCCCTTCTGAAGTCTAATACTCTTGCTTTTGTATGGCTTGACTCTATGGCTGTGTTTATCGTGAACCACACTGGTGGTCACTTGTTCCCAGATGGCTACCCACTTCTAAATCCGAGATCCTTTCTTCGTCCCCATTTGACAGTACCAGGTCTAAGATTGCTCCCTCCTGAGTGGGTTCCACCACTAGCTGTCTAAGGCATACCCCTGTAGGGCATCGAGAATAACCTTGCTCTTGGATGTGGCTGCAGCAAAGGTGCTCCAGTTAACATCTGGCATATTCAGGTCTCCCATCAACAATATCTCCCCTTTTTCTGTCATTCTTAGGATGCCTTCTATCAATCCTTGTCCAATGCCTCCCCCTGAGATGGGGGTCTATATACAACCCCCGTGTGGATTGCGGTGCCATATCCTGTCTCCAGGGTGACCCACAGTGCCTTCTCTACTCTTTGTTTATCCTTTAGTTTTGTTGCTTTGATTTCTTGCCTTACATAGACAGTTACTCCTTCTCCTCTTTTATCTCCCTGTCCCTCCTGTAGCTTGTGTACCTTGGTATGTTGACATCCCAGTCATGGTTCTCAGTGTACCATGTTTCTGTGACTGCCATGATATCCAGGTGCCCCTCTTCCATCTAGGCCACTGGTTCAGGGAGCTTGTTACACAAACTACGGGCATTGGTACTCATCACCCTCCATTTTTTGATGGCCTTACCCCTTTTAGCCCCATCCCTCTCCTTACTGCCTTTTTCTGCATTTGCCCCTGTCCTGCTCCCTTTTGACTTGTCTGCCTTGGTGTTTACCTCTCTACCTACTGTGTTTTGTGGGGGAGGCTGGGTTTTCCCTGTTCCTTTTCAGTGCCCCCCTTGGCTAGTTTAAATGCTTGCCATGAAGCATTTAAACCTATCATCTAGGAACCTGGTTCCCCTCCTGGACAGAGGCAGACCATCATGCCAATATAAGCCTGTATCCCTCCAGGTGGACCCCCCAGTCCCCAATGAAGCCAAAACCCTGAGCTCTGCACCAGTTTTTCAACCATTCATTGAATCCCATGGTGCGGAGTACCCTAGCATCACACTTGTCATAGACAGGCAGCACCTCGGAGAAGGTTACCGTACATGCTACTTGTCTAAGGCCCCTCCCAAAGACTTCAAACTCCTCTTGCACTGCTCTGATCCCATTCCCAGCCAAGTCATTTGTCCCTAGGTGGACAATGACATCCAGCTCCCTCCCTCGTGCAGCTTCTCCCATGATCCTGAGGATTCACTCCCTGTCCCTCCAAGCCATGGCGCCAGGCAGGCACCTTACCTCCTCTCTTCCTTCCTCCCCAGTTCTACCCCTCTAACGACTGGAGTCCCCCACCAGGAGTTGTTTCCTTCCCCTGTGGGGTCCCATGCCACCCTCCTGTGGGTCTCCTTTGTGGAGGTTCCCAGCATCCTCCTTGGTCTCCACTGCAGGTGCCTCCATAGAGGAACCACTCTCCACCAGAACAACGTATGAATTGTGAAGAGGTAAAACTGGAGGAATGCTCCTCTGTTCCACCACCCTCTCCCTCCCTGAGCCCACCTTGGTCCAACCGCTCCTCTTTCTTGGCAACCTCTGAGGTAATGGTGGTGGCCCCTGGGAGGGGGGAGGAGGTTTCACGAATCCTAGCCAAGTCATCCAGGAGACGAGCAACCTCCTTCCTCAGACCAGAGAGGTGCCTACAAATAAGGCAGCATAGCAGTCTCCAGAATGTCTCCCAGAAGAGTATCAACTGATATATGTCAACTTTTTAAAAATAACTACTTAAAGCTCTTGCAGGAACTACAGGCTGACATGGCATGATGGCATCTGTTACCATTAACCCTATATGGTAGAATTCAAATGATAAAAATGAACCTGTTACCTCGGCTCTTATTTTTATTTCAAACTCTCCTACTTCCGATTCTGAGATACTTTGGAACCTTCTTCAGAAGGACTCTTATAGATTCATATGAGCCAAGAAACGACCCAGGATATCTAAAACCTTTTTACAAGCATCAATGGAGGAGGGAGGCCTGGCCATGCCTAATTTTTACCATTATTATCTAGCAGCAAGGTGATCCCAGTTATGTATATGGTGAAGCGCCGAGAAAATTCGGGGTGGTATCAGTGGGAGGAGGCTACCTTAAAAGGCTCTGGACCTTGCCTACAAATAGTACACCTCTGGGGGTCTGGCAATGACAGAGAATCCCTGGACAAGACACTCCATCAAAATATTAATGAAACTGAGGAAAGTCACACACACCAGGGGGCCCAGGGCCACTGTCTCTGATTGGACACAAGGCAACTTTTGAACCTCTTAGGTTGGATCGAGGATATAGGTACTGGGCATCTCACAAATTAGCAATGTTCCTGCAATGCCTTGATGCCAGGGGATGCAGATCATTTGCCCAACTTAGAGCTAACTATACACTCCATAAGGAGGACCATTTTCAATTCTTACAGGTGCGGCACTTCCTGATGTCCCCAGGAGTAAGGACCCAAATTCGTAGAGACTGTACAGAATCAGAAATCTTTTTTTATTATGCTGCATTAATAAAAGAAAACACTCACTATCTCTCTCAGTTCTATAGGATCTTAAACCAGCAGGATCCTCAAATAATCCATAGTTGGGAAAACAAATTTGGATTACCAATACCACCAGGACAGTGGACTAGAAGATTGGGGAGGGGCTGGCAGATCATGGCCTCTCCAACTTGGAGAGAATTTAATTTGAAAATATTGGTTAGATTCTTCTTCACCCTGACAATTACCAAACATTTTAAGAGTAATTGATCAGATCTTTGTTGGCGAGGATGTGGAGTTATAGGAACGTATGGTCATATATATGGAATTATCCAAGGGTGCAAGGGTTTTGGAAAGAGATCCACACACACATATAGAGAATGACGGGTCTTCAGATCCCATTTACAGAATCTGAATTAGTCTTGGGCTTCCCAGCCTTACTAACAGGAAACAAAGGAACTAGGTCCTTAGCTCAGACACTTAGACTAGTAGCAATAAAACGCATAACAGCTAATTGGCTTCCCCCCATCTCCCTTCCATACAAGAGTGGTGGACCAGGGTGACAGAGGTGGAGAGAATGGAATTTATCACAAGTAGGGTAAGATTACAAACAGAAAACTTCCTGGAGATATGGCGCCCCTGGCATCAAGAAACAGATAACCTACTGACTGTACACCAAGAATGAAACAGATACGAATTGGAGACTAAGACAAATGGGTTGCACTTAAGTTGACAGACTTTAAAGTTAAGATGTGAGTTAAGGTTAATAGACTTTTTTAGTTTAAGATAAAGAATGTTATTATATTTGAATAAGAATAATCTGATCATAGAAACATAGACTTTGATGGCAGATAAGGACCGCCTGGCCCACCTAATCTGACTATTTCCCTAGCTACAGGATAAGCTGCAGATCCTAGTTAACCAACAGCCTATTTCTTCCTACCCTCAAGAATTGCATTATGATTGTGCCATGCATTCTTGAACTCTCCCCCAGTTTTAGACCCCACAACCTCCTCAGGAAGGTTGTTCCATGCATCCACCACCCTCTCTGTGAAAAAATACTTCCTCACATTGCCCCTGAGCCGTCTCCCCTCTATCTTCAAATTGTGTCCCCTTGTTCTTGCACATCTCTTTTTCTGAAAGATGCTATCCTCTTGGAGTTTGTTGATTCCACTGAGGTACTTAAAAGTTTCTAGCATGTCACCACTCTCCCTCCTTTCCTCGAGGGTATACACATTAAGCTCCTTTTGTCTCTCCTTGTATGGTTTCTATTGCAGACCCTGCCCCATTTTAGTTGCCCTCCTCTGAACTGCCTCCATCCTGTCTATGTCCTTGTGGAGATGGGGTCTCCAGAACTGGACACAGTACTCCAGATGGGGTCTCACCAAGTGTCTGTACAGAGGGATAACAACTTCCTGTTTTCTGTTGGTGATGCCTCTCCCTATACATCCCATTATACCTCCAGCCCTCCCTACTGCCTTCTCACATTGCTTGCTAACCTTAAGGTCATCTGATATGATTACCCCTAGGTCCCTTTCCATTTTTGTTGTTGTTACTACCTCTCCCCCCCCCGTGTGTAATCTTCCCCTGGGTGTTTGTTTCCCAGGTGCATTATTTTGCACTTCTTTTTGCATTGAATCCAAGCTGCCATACTTCTGACCATTCCTCCAACCTTGCCAAGTCCCTTCTCATCCTTTCCATACCTCCTTGTGTATCAACCCTGTTGCAGATCTTTGTATCATCTGCAAAGAGGCATACTCTTCCTTCCAGTCCCTCTGCAATATCACTTATAAAGACATTAAAAAGGACTGGACCCAGTACTGAACCCTGCGGTACCCGATTAGCAACCCCTCTTTCTTCAGAGTGGACTACATTTACAATTACCTTCTGTGTCCTGTTGTCCAGCCAATGTTTTACCCAGGCTACCACCCTGGGACCCACTCCCAGGCTGGTTAATTTGACTATTAATCTTTTGTGTGGGACTGTGTTAAATGCCTTGCTAAAGTCCCTAGGTAGGCCATGCCCACAGCCCCTCCGTGGTCTACTACTTCGGTCACCAAGTCAAAGAAATCAATTAGATTCATCTGACATGACCTTCCCTCGGTGAACCCATGCTGCCTTGGGTCCTGTGCCCTACTGGCCTCTGAATACTCAACAATTCTTTCCTTCAGAAGTGATGCCTTCACTTTCCCTACCACAGAGGTCAAACTGACAGGTCTGTAGTTTCCTGCCTCTGTCTTGCTTCCACTTTTGTGAAGGGGAATCACATTCACCTTCCTCCTGTCCTCAGGTACCACACCATCCTCCCATGACTTGTTAAAAAGGGTAGTCAGTGGTGTCACTAGTTCTCCCCTTAATTCTTTTAGAATTCTTTGGTGAATTCTGTCAGGCCCCATTGCTTTATCCACCTTCAGTTTTAGGAGTTCTTTCAGAACCCTTTCTTCTGTGAAAGGCCTGGGATCGACCCCCCCTATCCAGAGTGCTTCTGTTAACTGGATTAGGCACCACCCCCTCCTCCTCTTTTGTGAATACTGAGCAGAAGTATTTGTTCAATATCCCTGCTTTTTCACTGTCCCTCTCTGCCAACCCACCGTCCTTTCTATTTAGCCTCACTATCCCTCCCTTTGTCTTTCTATGCTCCATGATGTACCTATAAAAGGTTTTATCCCCATTCTTAACCAGGTTTATTTATTTATTTATTTATTTACGAGTTTTACCAGGAAAGCATACTGAGCAACATGCTCGATTCCAGATGCGACCTGGGTGCCGAGACCCACATACATAAATTGGAAATGCTTAGACAGTACAGAAATGAGCAAATGCTTGTACATACTATTTTAGGAGAAAATTACAGCCAAGGGGTAGGATACATACAATCAGTATAACGACACAGAGGGTCGAGTACTGTACAATACGTATTAGTTTATAGCAGCGTGACATTTGAATAAAATTCTTATTTGAAACAGGAGCAACTGGAGGTGAAGTGTGCCCTGAGTAACTGGTTACATAGGGAGGGGTTTGGTGCGTGTCTGATGGGGGCAGGTAGGGCATTCCAGGACTGAGGTATGCGGTAATTAAAAGCGGCCTGGCCTTTGGATGTGTGTGTAAATGGGACATGGAGCAGTTTAGGGTCTGTCCTTCTAAGGGAGTACGTAGGTGACGGTTGTTGGGAGAGGACAGAGGTCAGGTGGGGGGAAAGGAGTGGGACCAATATTTGGCTGCGAATCTAGCGCAGTTGGATTTTCTGCGGTCAAGTACGGACGGTAGGATTAACGAGCTGTAGAGGTCGCAGTGGTGTGTTGATTGGGGGCAGCCAAGGATGAAACGGCAGAAGGAGTGGAACAGGGTGTCTAGGCTGGCCAGGGCAGACCCGGGGGGCGATGGAGTAAACTATATCACCGTAGTTGATTACAGGAAGGATCATTTTTTGCACAATGGCATGCCTTGTCTGTATGGGAAGGCAGCTTTTGTTACAGTGTAGTGTGCCAAGTTTAGGGAGCAGTCACTTGTGTACAGAGGTGATGTGACCTGAGAAATCTAGATGTTGGTCTAGCCAGACGCCTAGGTATCTGAAGCTCATACAGTTTTCCAGGTGAGTTCCGTCCAGGGTTTTGAAAGAGGGGGCTGGGGGCTTGGTGGGAGAGTCTTTGTGGAGTACCAAAAGTTAGCGATATGTTTTTTAGAGGTTAAGATATGGCTGGTTAGACCTGAACCAGTTCTGGATGGCATTGAAATCTTCCTGGAGGTGGGTTGCTACACTGTGTGTTGTGGGACCAGAGGTGTATAGGACAGTGTCATCTGCGTACTTGTTCCCAGATGGCTACCCACTTCTAAATCCAAGATGCTTTCTCCATCCCCATTTGACAGAACCAGGTCTAAGACTGCTCCCTCCTGAGTGGGTTCCACCACTAGCTGTCTGAGGCATACCCCTGTAGGGCATTGAGAATAACCCTGATCTTGGATGTGGCTGCAGCAAAGGCGCTCCAGTTATCATCTGTAATATTCAGGTCCATCAACAATATCTCCCCTTTTTCTGCCATTCTTAGGATGCCTATCAATCCTTGTCCAATGCCTCCCCCTGAGATGGGGGTCTGTATACAACCCCCTTGCGGATTGTGGTGCCATATCCTGTCTCCAGGGTGACCCACAGTGCCTCCTCCACTCTTTGTTTATCCTTTAGTTCTGTTGCTTTGATCCCTTGCCTTACATAGACAGCTACTCCTCCTCCTCCTCTTTTATCCTCCCTGTCCCTCCTGTAGCTTGTGTACCTTGGTATGTTGACATCCCAGTCATGGATCTCAGTGTACCATGTTTCTGTGACTGCCACGATATCCAGGTGCCCCTCTTCCATCAAGGCCACTGGTTCAGGGAGCTTGTTACACAGACTACAGGCACTGGTACTCATCACCCTCCATTTTTTGATGGCCTTACCCCTTTTAGCCCCAACCCTCTCCTTACTGCCTTTTTCTGCATTTGCCCCAATCCTGCTCCCTACTGACTTCTCTACCTTGGCGTTTACCTCTCTAACTACTGTGTTTTGTGAGGGAGGCTGGGTTTTCCCTGTTCCTTTTCAGTGCCTCCCCCCCTTTGCTAGTTTAAATGCTTGCCAATGAAGCATTTAAACCTATCATCTAGGATCCTGGTTACCCCTCCCGGGCAGATGCAGACCATCACGCCAGCATAGGCCTGTATCCCTCCAGGTGGACCCCCAGTCCCCAATGAAGCCAAAACTCTGAGCTCTGCACCAGTTTTTCAACCATTCATTGAATCCCATGGTGTGGAGTACCCTAACATCACACTTGCCATAGACAGGCAGCACCTCCAAGAAGGTTACCGTACATGCTACTTGTCAAAGGCCCCTCCCCAACTCTTCAAACTCCTCTTAAACTGCTCTGAACCCATTCCCAGCCAGGTCATTTGTCCCTCGGTGGACAATGACATCCAGCTCCCTCCCTTATGCAGCTGCTCCCATGATCCTGAGGATTTGCTCCCTGTCCCTCCAAGTCATGGCGTCGGGCAGGCACCTTACCTCCCTCTCCCCTTCCTCCCCCAGTTCTACCCCCTAACCACTGAGTCCCCACCAGGAGTTGTTTCCTTCCCCTGTGGGGTCCCATGCCACCCTCTATTGGATTTCCTTTGTGGAGATTCCCAGCATCCTCCTTGATCTCCACTGCAGGTGCCTCTGTAGAGTAACCACTCTCTGCCAGAACAGCGTATGAATTGTGAAGAGGTACAACTGGAGGAATGTGCCTCTCTTCCACCACCCTCTCCCTCCCTGAGCCCACCTTAGTCCAATCGCTCCTTTGGTGGAGGAGGGGGCATAGGAGGTGAAGGAGTAGGAGGAGGAGGTTTAACAGGGACCACATCATTTCGGATAGTGTCCCAACAGAAAGTAAACAGTTCCTTTACTTCTTCAATATTCATGCCCGACGACAGGCCTGGAGCCGGTGGTCTGTCGCTGGGATCGGGCGTCGGGTCCGTGGGTGTCTCCAGGTTCGGGGAAGGTTCCCGCGGGAGCCTGGCATCCTCGGTGTCACCCGCCTGGTCTTCGGGTAGTGTAGCATCCTCCTCCGTCGAGTTCCTGTGACTGGCGTCTGCTGGTGACGAGGGGGCAGTCTTCCGCTCTTGAGAGTGTGATGCCGATGTCGGTCTCTTGGCTGATGCCTTTGGATCCGGTGAACGCCCAGCCGGCGACTGGTGTCCTCAGTTCCGGGGAACACCTGGCTGACTTCGAATGCTTAGCCGACGCCGGGTGCTTGGCCGACGTTGGGTCCGACGCTTGCTTCAGGGATGTCAGGTCCTTGGTCTTCCTAGGAGTTGGATCAGGATCTCTGGGAGGTTGGGAGACTGATCTAGAGTCGGTGTCCTGACGTCAGGTGGAAGAGGAAGATTTATGGTGCTCGGAAGACTTGGAAGAGGCCTTGGATGGAGTGGAGGAAGCCGAGGGCCTCGAAGTCTTGATAGGCTGGAGCGTAGAAGAGCCACCTGAAGCCCGGACATTAACGGGGGGGTGCTGAGACCGAGCCTTGGAGGAAGAGTGGTCCGATCTAGTGGAGCCTGAGCTGCGGGAGTCCGAGACCCAGTTTGGGGATCTGGACCTTACTTTCACCCGGTGCTTGTCCCAGTATTTATGGGCCTTCGATGAAGATTCTCCCCTGGAGGAAGGTTCTTGGTCCATCCTTTTAAATTTTTCTTCCAGAAGATATGCCTGAAGTGCCTTCTGACGGCGGATCCTGGTGCGGCTAATGAACCCTTGGCAAAAGGTGCAGGCCTTGGTATCGTGGTCCGGGCCTAGGCACCGCATGCAGGAGGAGTGAGGATCCTTGAAAGGGATCTGTTTTCCGTAGGAACACTTGGAAAGGTGACCCTCAAGTGAAGGAGTTGGAGAGGACATCAGTTTGAGAAACGCAGTAAGTTCTGTAGTCATCGTACGCTAGATAGAGACCAAGAGGCCAATGCTGGCGAGTCAACGGCGGGAAAAGAACGGGATTCTGGGGGACCGCCTCCTTATGTACTAAGCCTGACGTCGGGGGCAGGACCGATGTCAGAGGCGGTCCCCACTGAATACTGCTAGCTAGAAAATTTCCGTGGGGTCCTGGCACCTGCCAGCTTCAGTCCTAATGGTGTAACCTACTGCAAGAGCTGTTTCTCGAAGTAAGATCATTGATATGCAGATCTTCCTCTACTGGGGACCAGGAGCCCTGAGTGCGATATGTCCCCAAGTGGGTGCCCCATCCCGAGGACGACGAGTCCGTGGTCAGAATCTGGGTCAGTGCCCCTGTATGGAAGGGGATATCTGCCAGCAAATTTTGTGATGACATCCACCAGTGTAATTCCCAGCAGACTGGCTCAGAGATCTGGATCGAGGCATCCAAGCCATCTAGCGTTTCATCCCACTGAGCTCTTAGCAACCACTGGATGGTTCTCATGCATAGTCATGCCAGAGGGACCGAAAGTATGGCAGCTGCCATATGCCCTAACAGCCTCAGGAGGAGCCTTGCAGGAACTCTTGAGGCTGAAGAGATCTGGTACGCGAGGACCTGAATCCAACCTGCTCTGTCGGAGGGAAGAAACACTTTCCCGAGAGTGGTATCCAGAAGAGCTCCAATGAACTGGAGGTTCTGGGACGGGAGAAGATGAGACTTGTCCCTGTTGACAGTGCTCCCCAGGCGCTGAAACAGCAAAATGGAGTCCCTGATGGTTTTCAACAGGCGGGACCTGGAGGGAGCTAGTTGTCCAGATAAGGAAATACGAAGTGACCCCGTCTCCGCAGTGCCATGGCAACCACTGCCAGGCACTTGAAGACCCTGGGGGCTGAAGAGAGACCGAAGGACTCGGAATTGAGAGTCCTGGCCTTTGAACCTGAACCTCAGAAATCTTCTATGACCCCTGAAGATCGCTGAGGTCCAGAATCGGCCTGAGGTCTCCCGACTTCTTCGGGACTAGGAGGAAGTGGAGGAAAAACCCTCTCTCTCGCTCAGCTGGGGGTACCGGCTCGATGGTGTTTTTGTCCAAAAGGGATAGTATCTCCCTTCTGATCAGCGCTCGGTGTTCCCTGGGATAATGGGATGGGGCTGTGGTCTGTCTGGTGGAATGGTGTCGAACTCGATGGGAGTGCTCGAACTCCACGAGCTCGAGGACCCACTGGTCAGAGGTCACTTGACTTCACGCATCTGCGTAGAGGGAAAAGCAGCCTCCGACCGGCTCCCATGGCGAGATGTCTAGGGAAGAAGGGTGCCCTGGATAGTCAGGCGGTGGGAGGGGGAAGGAGGGTGGCAGTGGCTGCCTTGGCCTGTCTAGAGGAGGAGGCAGAGGATCCTCAGGCTCCACCCCTATGACTGAAGCTGCCTTGCTGCGAGTGGGGCTGGAAGCAAAGCTGCTGAGGCTGATATCCCCCATGGCCATGAAAATGAGGCTTACAAGAATGCCCGTTTCGGGTGGTACATGGACTGCATGGTTCGGATGGCCTTGCTGGAGTCCTGCAGCCTGGTTATGACCTTCTCCATGTCCTCGCCAAAGAGCACAGAGCCCTTGAAGGGAGCATCCAGACTGTTTGTCTGAACATCTGGATCGAACCCAGAGACCCGAAGCCAAGCACGGCGTCGGAGGCAAATGCCAGTGGCAGCCACCCTGGAACAAGTGTCCACAGAGTCATAGGCCAACCTCAGAACATGGGTACCCATGTCTGAGCCAGCCTAAAGCAGTTTCGCAAGCTCTGCCTGCTGAGGGCAATTGGGCATGCTTTGCACAATGTCCAATCCTTGTTCCCAAAGGGCGTTTTGGAATTGGACCATGTGTGTCAGGAAGTTGAGACTTCTGATAATGCAGGTGGCAGCAGAGTACACCTTGTGCCCCATGGAATCCAGCTGCTTTGACTCTGTCAGGTGACTGGGTGCTCAGGTGTTTGGGCCTCTGCGAACGATTGTGAGCTGCCAAAATCACCACTGAGTCCACTGCAGGTGGGTCGGCCAAGAAGGGGTGGTCCTTAGGGGCCCGGTAGAGCTAATGAGCCTTCTTGGGCATGGCAGAGTAGTAGTGAGAATGCTTCTAGGTGAGGAACGTGACGTCCTCAAAGGTTTCGACCATGAGAGGGATGACCACCGGCTCAGGGTCTTTCTGGAGGAGGTATTTAGCCAACCACAGTTGCTTGGGGTCCAGGGTCTCAGTGCCCCAGCCCATGTTGGCCTGGATGTGCCTCATCACCTCCATGAAGCTAGGGTCATCCGGAGATTTTGGGTGTTCCTCCATTCCCCCTAAATCCGGGTCGATGTCAGAGTCCATACGGGAAGTGTCGGAGTCCACATATAAATCTGAGGACGAAGCAGATGGGGACATATGCTGTTTCCTCTTATGCCTCATGTTCGGGGATGGACAGCAGGAGGAACTGCTGGACCTGGTCCTCCTGCATCTCTTGTCCCTGTGTTTCTTAGGTGCTGGCTCCTTCCCTGCCTCTTGGATGGAAGGCTCAGAGGCTTCCAGCATGGGCACTGGAGTGGGCATGGGAGGAGGTGCCCCAGCTGGGAGATCACATTTTACCGTGTCCCACCAGTGGGAGAAGAGCTGCTTCACCTGCGAAAGGTTCAATTTAGGGGAACCAGGTGCAGGGGGCCGAGGAGTAACAGAGCCTGTACCGGCCCCGTCGTCAGGGGGTACCATCATCGGATCCAAACCCTTGTCACCAGTGTCGATGGGCACCAGCGTAGGCCTAATGGGTGGCGTCAGAGGAGCATCAGCTCCCCCGTCGTCAGGCTCTGTTAGGTGGACCGGCGATTGAGGCGATGGGGTCTCAGAACTGACGGGAGGCACTGGGGTGGCCGGCGCTGGAGGACTTTGACTGGCAGCAGAATAGCCTCCGTGAGGTGGCGGGGGCACAGTTGGATGACTGGTCCGCATCCGCTGTCCTGAGCCAGACAGGCGCCCTCGAGGTGTGGAACTTTGGATGGTCTGACTATGCTTCGAGATTTTTGACTGAGCCGCCGGTCAGCCACTGAAGGCGTGGTGCCAGTCGGAGTCCTTAGATTATGGCGGCAAGGACGAGGCCTGGACGCTTGAAGACCCGGAGGCCTCACTCAACTCCCGGGAGTCGGCCTTGAAGGAGGCTGAGCAGGAGGAGTGCTTACCTGTGCTCTGTGATAGCCTTCTCAGTGGGCAGATGCACCTTCAGAGGTTGGAGGGTGGTCCCTGAAGACTTGGCCATGGAGGATTCCATGAGTAGTTTGAGGGTCGTGAGGCAGGAATCATGCCCTGATGACCCGGACTTCGAAACCAGAGGACCTGGGCCTAGAGCAGGACCTTTCTTTCTCCCAATGTTCCTGGTGCTTGTGAGTGGGAGTGTGATCAGAATCCCCCCCCCCAGGATGAAGCCCGTTCCACTGCGGCCAATTTGGACTCTGCTAAAAAGGCGGAGAGAGACTTCTGATGCCTGATATGCATTCGGGAGTTGAAGGCCTGACAATGGGGGCAGGCGTTGGTGTCGTGGTCGGCCCTGAGACAGAAAAGACGCACAGAATGGCCGTCCGAGGGTATTTGTCACCCACAGGAACACTTGTTGACGTGCCCCTTGGAGGAAGATGATATAGATGCTGTAAAACAATGAAGAAATCAGTTGAGAAGGAATGAGAGAGATCGGTACTGTGAGCGGTAACCAAACTAACCCTGACCATGCGGCAGAAAAGAACTGGAGCACGTGGAGAACTCTTCCCTTATATAGGGTGACATCGGAGGAGGGTGTTCCCACATCGGTACTGTTGGAGAAAAGAACTGCTGGAGCCTGCCACCAGGTGATGTCAGTCCTAATTGTGTTACCTACTGCAAGAGCATCCTCTCGAAGTAAGATCACATGTTGTGCATTGGATTTTTGTTTCTCTGTTTCATTCCATTACTTGTGTCTGAGGCAAGATTTTTTTTTTTTAAATGTTTCCCTGCCAGTTTTATGGCCCGAGGCAGACTTCCTTTATTGTGTTTGCTTGCACGCATGTGCAAGAAACACACTGCATCAGCTTTCTTTACAAAAGGGTTGTGGAGGTGCGGCAGTGTTGTGCCGAATGGCAGCAGCCCATTCAGGGGCTGGTTTCTGCCTTGTCAATAGAGGAGCATGCCCTGGGTCACCACAGTTAAACAAGCAGGCCACTACATCAAAGGAATTGAACCGCTGCAATCAGGGAGCACCCGTCAGTAGGCAATCAGCTATTCGGTACGCTCCCTGACGGCAGCAGCCAATTACAGAGTTGCAAGCCACCGTCCCCCCACCCCCACCTTTAGTGTGCCTTCCTGGTGAAACACTTTAAAAAAAACAAACAAAAAAAACAATAAAAACCGACGGGGTAGCCCACTCCCCGTTGGCATACTACTCCTCCCCAAAAAACATTCGGGTTCTGCGGAGGGGATGCCCAATCCCCCCCCCCCCGGCTCTTGCCCCTCCCCACTGAAACATTGTTTTGCCGACGAGGGGCCCAATCCCTGTCGGCGTCATTCCCCCTGTCATTTGCCGACGGAGGGGCCCACTCCCCATCGGCATAATATCTCCCCTCCCCTCTAAAACATTCGGTTTGTGCCGAGAGGATGCCCAATCACCCTCGGCTCTTGCCCCTACCCCATGTGCAGATGGGGGTGCCCAGTCCCCCGTTGGATACAGCCCCCCCAAAAAAAAGATCAATGGGGTGGCATGCTGGGAGCCCACCCCAGCATGCCAAATAACCCTGTAAATGGAAAATGGTCCCGCGATGTTTTTTTTTTTTTACCTGCAAAGCAGAAAACCTGTCCCACGTTGAGTCCGGTGACCTTCCCCGAACCCGCACTCACCCTCTGCACACCCCGCCTCCCCCCCACTGCATGCTTACTTCCGGAGTACGGCGTGACGATCTTCGGTGGACCAGGAACACGTCTGCACTCTTCAAAGCCAACCGCGAACTGAGGAAATGCCGGTAAGCTATATAATGGAATACATAGTTTTTTTTCAACTTTGATGCATATCTCAGGCATTTTTTGGAATTTTGGCACCAAATTTTCAGCATGGGGTTTTTGGGACCCCTCCTCATGAATTCTGCCACTGATATGGTGTTAATCAGCCCTGAAAGGTGATTTTGTGGTCACTGCGCAGAATCACCTTTCGGGACTGATTAACGATTCGACAGTGCCAGGGTTCATGATGTGGGCTCTCAAAAAGCCTATGTTGCAAATTTGGTGGAAAAAATCCAAAAAATGACTGCTTTACGAGCATGCGCTGTGCAATTGCTACGCATGCTCGTTTTTGCAAATCTGTAATATTTTCACGCCACATTTTCAACACTGGCATTTTTCCACACCTCCTTGTGAACAGTACAGCTGTCATTTTTCACATCCTGCCTGAAATGTGTTTTCGCACTTCTGGCGAAGAATAGCACGGTCGCTGTAGGAAATCAGTGTTCGGGGCAGATTACAAAAACGACAGTGACACTGTTCATTAGCAGAGGTCCTAAAATGCCTATGTTGAACATTTGGTGACGATAGTCCATAAAATAACTGTGTTACGAGCGTGCATTGCGCAGTTTGCATGCAAGCTCGTAAGTTCACGCATTTATATTTTCACTCCAGATTTTCAACACTGCCATTTTTCTGCAGCTCCTTATGAACAGTACACCTGTCATTTTTCACATCCTGACCGAAATGTGTTTTCGCACTCCCGGCGCAGAATAGCGCGGTCACTGTGGTAAATCTGTGTTCGGGACACATTACGAAAAAGACAGTGACACTGTTCATTAGCAGAGGTGCTACAATGCCTATGTTGAACATTTGGTGACAAAAGTCCATAAAATGACTGTTACGAGCGTGCATTGCGCAGTTTCCATGCACTCTTGTAACTTCACGCATTTGCAATTTTTTCACGCCAGATTTTCAACATTGCCATTTTCTTGCACCATCTTATGAACAGAACAGCTGTCATTTTTCACATCCTGGCCGAAATGTGTTTTCGTAGTTCCGGCGCAGAATAACGCGGTCACTGTGGGAAATCCATGTTCGGGACACATTACAAAAATCACAGTGACACTGTACATTAGCAGAGGTCCTAAAATGCCCATGTTGAAAATCTGGTGAGAAAAGTCCATGAAATGACTGTGTTACGAGCAAGCGTTGTGCAGTTTCCATGCACGCTTGTTACTTCGCACACCTGCAATATTTTCACTCCACATTGTCAACATTGCCATTTTTCCGCACCTCCTTATGAACAGTACAGCTGTCATTTTTCACATTTCACCCGATATGTGTTTTCAGACATGTAGCATAAAATGGCATGGTCGGTGTGCGAAATAAATGTTCGGAACAGATTAAGAAAATCACAGTGACACTGTTCATAAGCAGAGCTCTTAAGCTGGCTATGTTGAAAATTTGGTGACAAAAGTCCATAAAATGACTGTGTTACGAGAGTATATTGTGCAATTTCCAAGCACCCTCGTATGTTCACAAATTCGTGATCTTTTTAGTCCAGATTTTCAACACTGGCATTTTTCCACACCTCCTTATGAACAGTACAGCTGTCATTTTTCACAACCTGGCTGAAATGTGTTTTTGCACTTCCGGCGCAGAATAGCACAGTCGCTATGGAAAATCAGTGTTTGGGATAGATTAAGAAAATCACAGTGACACTGTTCATGAGCGGAGGTCCCAAAATGTCTGTGTTGAAACTCTGCTGTAAAAAATTCCCAAACTAATTACATTACGGGTGTGCTTTGCGCAGTTGCTATGCACACTCATGACTTCACTAGTTTTTATATTTTCATTCCAAATTTTCAACACTGCCATTTTTTACACCTCCTCATGAACAGTACAGCTGTCATTTTTCACATCCTGTTTGAAATGTTTTCACACCTGTGGCACCAAATGCTGCCGTCGCTGTGCAAAATCACCTTTCAGCTAACAAACTGATAGTGTCTCTGTTCATGCGGTGGGATCACAAAAAGCCCATGTTGAAAACTTGGAGTAAAAATACCAAGAAACACCTAGGGTGTTAGGGTCTTCAACCATAATGCCCTACAGGCGTCAGGGATGTGACTTGGGATGTCACCAGTAATGCTCATGCCATTCCACCCCCCCCCCCACACACACACCCTGCAGCCAGTGACAGGCTTTGAGGTGTGCCTTAGACTCTTTGGCCCCAGAATCCATCCCATTCTCCTATACTGCACCCATTTCGGCATATTTCCTTATGAAATGAGATGAGTACAGCCCGAACACCCAAGGCACACCTCAACACTTGTCAGTGTCTGCAGGGTAGGGCGAGGGGAAATGTAGTGACCGTTATGGGCAACGACCCAAAGGCACACCCCAGTGCCTGCCCATCTCTGCAGGGTGGGGATGGGGTTGGCGTCAGTTCAGTACTTCACTGCCATTCCTATACTGCATGGGCCCGATTCTCATAGGGGCCTGCGTCTGGCACAAGCTTGGCAAGCAGCATCTTGCACCACTGCCTGGTGCACCAGGGACCCTGCACCTGATTCAGGCACAGGAGGGGTCCCAGTGGCTAAGTCCCCAAGCTAGCACTGACCAGAACCCTGCGGCAAACCCTTGGTGTACTGCACAAGTCCACTGCGGGCCACCAGAGACTAACACAGGACCCCCTGTCCCACTAGGTAATGGGCATGTGAACCCAACCTGATGGGTGCAATTGATGCAACTGGCACCTGGCCACAGAGATGAGTGGTGGGATGTACTGGGCACTGGGGAGAAGTCTGCACTGATGTACCGGGGGGTTTGGGCACCACTTGCTGCGGCATGGGTGGGCATTGTAACACCATACGTTGGTGCTGCAATAGCACCAATAGGGCAGGCATCGGGGATCAGGAGAGCCGCATCAGGATGGGGGTACCAACATGGCCCATAGGTGGCATCGGGAAGCTGTGAGGGGTACCACTGGACCACTAGGATGGGGGCCACACATACGAGGCCACACTCTGGGGTGTATGATGGGTGGACTGTCACCCATGGTATGCCGCACACAGGCATGTCATCCAGGGGAGAATGTCTAAGTCCCCCTACGGCTGCCCTGGCTGGTCTAAGGACACTTAGAATTTCTCCCACCAGGTGATGCCTGTGAATTGCAGAATGCAGCTTGCATTGGCCGCAGTCCCCCTACCGCCATGCCGCAGTGCACTGCAGGTGCAAGCCGTTTGGGGCAGGTGGACTGCGGTCAGTGTGCGATATCAATGTTTGGGACATATTACAAAGATCACAGTGACACTGTTCATGAGCAGAGGTGTTAAAATGGCTATGTTTAAAATTTGATGACAAAAGTCCATAAAATGACTCTGTTACGAGCATCCATTGTGCAATTTCCACACACCTGCCTCGTAAGTTCACGAACTTATGAACAGTACAGCAGTCATTTTTCACACCTGGCGGAAATGTGTTTTCGCACTTCTGGCACAGAATAGCACGTTTACTGTAGGAAATGAGTGTTCGGGACAGATTAAGAAAATCACAGTGACACTGTCTATGAGCGGAGGTTCCAAAATGCCTATGTTGAAAATCTGCTGTAAAAAATCCCTAAACTGATTACATTACGGGTGTACATTGCGCAGTTTCTACGCATGCTCATGGCTTCACCAGTTTTTGTGTGTTTTCACTCCAGATTTTCAACAGTGCCACTTTTTACACCTCTTCATGAACAGTACGCCTGTCACTTTTCACATCCTGTTCGAAATGTGTCTTCGCACCTGTGGTGCCAAATGGCACAGTCGCTGTGCAAAATCACCTTTCGCCTAAAGAACTGATAGTGTCACTGTTCATGCAATGAGGTCACAAAAAGCTCATGTGGAAAACTTGGGAGTAAAAATACCAAGAAACGCTCAGGGCATTAGAGTTTTTGACCGTAACGCCCCACCCTGTAGGGACAGACAGGCGTCAGGGGTATGACTTAGGATTGTCGACAGTAATGCTCATGCCATTCCACCCCCACTGTGTAGCCAGTGACAGGCATCGAGGTGCACCTGGGACTCATTGCTCCGAGAGTTCACCCCGTTCTCCTATACTGCACCCATTTCAGCGTATTTCCTTATGGAATGAGGTGAATGTAAAGACCAAACACCCCAAGGCATACCTCGACACCTGTCAGTGTCTGAAGGGTAGGGTGAGGTGAAATGTCGTGACCATCATGGGCGACAGCCCAGAGGCACACCCCATGCCTGTCCATCTCTACAGGGTGAGGGTGGAGTTGTCATCAGTTCAATACTTCAATGCCATTCCTATACTGCATCTGTTTAACTCCTGCACTTCAATTGCTAGTGCCACCAAGCAAACATTCGGCATTGATAAATGCTTGTTGGCTTTGATCTGTTGGAATTTTCCCAGACCGCCTCTGGGAATGATGTCAATTAGATCCAAGAACTTCAAAGGTGTATAGGCTTTATTATAACCCAGTGTCAGCACTTTACAAAAACTGCCACACATCCAGAATCCAAGTCACCACTCCGAGAAATCTGACTTCAGCTGGGGAGGGAGGGCAAACACTTTTCCAAAGTGGTTATTTTTCTCAAGCAGCCAAAGCTGGATGTTGTGACTATATGTAACTAGGATTCTGGGCTCTTCGTTCTAGTCCTAGGTGTGACACTATTCATTTTCAGAGGCACTCTGGGAATTCAAACAGATCAAAGGCAATAAAAGACTGCATGGCTACCTCCGGGGCCATAAAACTGGCAGAGAAAAGTTAAGAAAAAAACACAAATCTGCCTCAGATACAGGTAACAGAATGCCTGGAATAGAGAAACAAAAACGAAATTCAGAACTTTTTTTTTTTTTTTTTTAACAACTTGTGCATATAGTTTTTCTTTAAGATGCCGATCTGTATGGCAGGTTCACAAACTAATGCAATGTCCCCCTTTTTTTAATACAGAGTATTAGGCAAACTCACACAGTAACACAATGACTCAGTATAAAATGCTGGGCATCAGGCAAGTTCACACCATAATGCAATGTATGGCTGGGATATTCAAACTGCGCCAGGCTGTGGCGCAAGCCTGGGCGCAGCTCAACTTTGTTGCACAGGGGTGTGGCCTGGGCGATATTCAACGGAGCTGCACTATGGCGCAGCAGCTTTGAATATCGCACAGTGGCACTGCGCCAGCGCAGGTGGCCAGAGTGGAGCATGGAGATGCGCTGGCGCAAGTGCCACTGCGCCATGCACAGCACCTGCGACATTCAAAAGGGGACATGCAAATGGGGCCATAATTTATGCAAGGCGCATAGGGGGCCATTTGCATCTCATTATGGCCGCATTTGCATGCAGGTGCGCCGATCCCCGACGACTTGCGCCCTGCCAGGCAGCAGCCGTCGGGGACCGACGCCCCCTGCAGCCCGATCACGGGCATTCCTGTAATATAAAAAAACCCGTCCAATA
The DNA here is from genome assembly GCA_016271365.2 of Neoceratodus forsteri. Classification (NCBI taxonomy): domain Eukaryota; kingdom Metazoa; phylum Chordata; order Ceratodontiformes; family Ceratodontidae; genus Neoceratodus; species Neoceratodus forsteri. The sequence continues at coordinate 361,603,434 of CM057449.1, read as the reverse complement.
TCCCTGGTGGTCCAGTGGACCTCTATGTGCCCGATCGCGGGCATCACTATAGCCCCCCCTCGTCCAATATCCCTGGTGGTCAGTGGACCACACTGAGCCCGATCGGGGCATCATTAATCGAACCCCCAAAGTCAAATATCCTGGTGGTCAGTGGACCGCACTGAGCCGATCGCGGGCATCAGTAATAGAACCCCCAAGTCCAATATCCTGGTGGTCCAGTGGACCGATCGCGGGCATCAGTACCTCATTAATCGCCTACTACCCTGGTGGTCTAGTGTACCCCCACCCCACTGAGCCCCACCGCCCGCCTCCTCCCGCCGCGGTAGCACGCACCGCCTGCCAGCTGGTCAGTTGTTCACAGCATGAGCCATCGTGCGCAGCCCATACAGATTATTTTTAGTCCAGATATGTGAACTGAATTCATTCACATATCAGGACTGAGTAGTATCGGGGAGCAGCTGCACGCCCATTGGCTCATGCTGTGAACCAATGGGCGGCAGCCCACTGTAGCTGTCAGTCGGCAGCGGGTGGGTGCCGCCTGCTGACGGGGCTCAGTGGGCGGTGGTACACTAGACCACCAGGGTAGTAGGCGATTTGATGAGGTACTGATGCCTCTGATCAGTCCACTGGACCACCAGGGATACTGGACTTGGGGACTATGAAGTGATGCCCACGATGGGGCATGGGGGGGGCGCCACCAGGTGCGGCAGGAACTCGGGTGGCCCACAGGTGGCAGCTGCTGTGTTGCGCCCTGCAATGTGGCAGCTCACCTGTGGGTGGCCATCACTTGTTCCTTTTTTTTTTGGGCGCAACTTTGTGCAGGCGCAGGTAGGGGTTGCGCATGCATGACTCTGCACATCACGGGCTGAATATCGGGCTGTGCAGGTTATGCATGGGCACGCCCCCACCTGTGCCTGCATACATTACTGATGCGCTCCGGCGCATCGGGATTTGTGCGGCGCACTTTTCCCTTTTGAATATCGCGCCGGGGCGCATCAGTGGGTTGTGCATAGCGCAACCCTTTTGAATATCTGGGCCTATGTGTTTAAAATGTTAGGAAGTAGGCAAATTCACACAATAATGCACATTCAGATACTGCTTTGTAAATGTGTCCTTCTTAATTCTTGCTCATGTGGTGCATTCTGGGTCGCAACTTATGGGTAGATTTACACACAGGCTGCCTGCCCCTATAGATTAGCCACTGTGAAAATGAATGGTCCTCCACCCCATGGGCATTTTGGGCACTTTCACTTAACCCCCCCCCCCAGTAGTTCATATGGAGCTGCCTTTCTCAGCCCCATGGACAGTCCCACAATCAGGCTGGTGGAGCCATGGACCACTTCAATGGGTGGTCTGCTGCTGGGTGTCACCTCCCATCCATGCGTCCTGAGCCACTGACAAGGTGCTAAGTGGCATGGCTAGCCTGCTCTAAAGAGAAAGAAAAAAAAAACTTGACAGTAGGCAGCACTGCTAAATCATGCCACTACCCACTTACCACCACTGCTGGAATCAAAGGGGCATAAAGAAAGATTGGGAGGCCTGGCTGCCTCACAGCTGTGCAACATACTTTGGGAAGGGGGGAGACTGACCTCAGAGTACAGATGCTGCTACTGGCCTGACACTCACCCCAACGACCCAAACTGGAGCCGCTTGAACAGAGAAGGGACACCCAGAGAGCCTATTCAACTGCTTCACACTGACAGGTAATTCCCCCGACTGCTGCCCCAACTGTCACCACTGACCCTTTTTAAAATTGGCTTGAGGTTCTACACCTAAACCCGAGCCGCTACTGGCTCTTTGTGTCGCCCCGTGCTTGGCTGATGCAGAGGCCTCAGCGTGCAGCACCCCTTCCCTATGCTGCCTACTCCGTGAAGGAATGGGTGAGTAGGCAGTGGGACTGAGAGGGAAAAAAGGGGAAATTGTTTAAGCGGGAAAGATACACCAATCCAAAGCTTGTTTCCAGGTGCAATCTGGGAGCACAAGAAAGTGAAGTGACTTGCTAAGGGTCACACAGTATGCAAGTTTTCCAGCCCTGTGCTGTTAACCACAACACTATACTACCTCCTCAAAAAAGAGGTTTGTAAATACAGTCCAGGCTTGAGCTTCTGCTGGGGAAGACTGGCAGGGGTGACGGGCTGTTACCAGGGTTTGCCTGCACAGGGGAACAAAAAAGGAACTTGCTATAGGCGGCAGGCCCAGGCTCCCAGATGATCACCCTTCCCTATTTCCCGGGGTACACACATGGCTGCCCTTCCGACACCTGGTTATACTGGAGAACCCCAGCACTGGGGTACTGCAAGATTAACTGCATTTTGTAGATTAACTGCACTACACAACTCTACGATTGTGGGGATCTGCACCATCAGTCATTTCCATATATATATATTTTTATATTAACAGGCTGTCAGTATTCCCAGCATGTATCTTGCATGTCAGTCTTTGAAGCCATGGGGGTATCCGAGTGAGAAGTATGGTGTAGGCTGCACGAAGGGCTGTTTAAGTGGACAGTTTCACAGGACTCACCAGTTTCTCCAATAGCTTGTAGTCCTACTTGGTGTGAAATGGGTGGTTATCACCATAACACAAAAGTACCAAAGCAGATGATTCCACATATATTCACACCTCATGTGAAAGGACCATAGTGTGCACCATATATGCCTTATACCAGCCCTCATCTCTTGTCTCCTCAGCCCACTGGGCTGCAACCCCCAGGGTACCCTCAGTGTTGGGAGCAAGAACCTGACAAACGAAAAATGGCTGATGTAGTCCAAACCACTGCTGGAGGTCCATAAAGGGCCTGATCACAGTATTTTGCAATAATTTAGACAATCTAGGTCCAGACACAGACAGCTACAATATCCGATGTCCAAGCTGAGCGACTGGAAATCTTCCAGGTGAAATACAGGGCACACCCAAAGGAGCCACCGTCTGATTAAATGTGCCACTAGCTAGAGCCAGTTCCTTATTGTGGGTGGAACAAGATCTAGGTGGTTCACTCCATATAAAGAGATGCCACAGCCAGAGGACCCGGAGCTGCAATGCACTGCACCGTAGTACAACCAAATGTCCATTAGTGCCATTCCCCCTCTATCTCAAGGTTATGTTGGAATTTTCTATCAGATCCTAGGTTTCCCATCACCCCCGATATATCTCAAAATAAAATGCTGCCAAAGCCTCCTATCAGTCTTTCTAATATGTACTAGTAACTAGAATATTCTGGAAGAGATAGAGCAATCAGGGCAATGACCATGTGTATTAAGTCTACCCTCTGGGAAATATTTCATGGAAGCAGGTTCATCTGGAGAGATCTTCTTCAAGCAGTTCAGTGGGGAAGGAGGGGTTAAAGCTGACCCAGTAAATGTCCCCAGGCTCTCAGGTACACTTAATACCCACATACTTATGGGCCATAACCTGCAGGGCAAGTCTTGCACTGACCATCGTTTGACAGCAGACAGAGTTTGGTCATTATGCATGACAGAAAGTCAATGTGGTGTCCTATGATGATTATAGTCTACATTCAGTACTGAAATTAGTCAATTTGCAGATCCGAGGGTCCTTCCCTTGCTTGGGGATACATAGATGTTGTTGGCACATAAGGGCCTTCGGTCCACCTAGTCTGCCCATGAATGCTAGCAATTGTGCTTCTTCAAGTTTCCTTGAAACCAGGTAGTCGCCTCCTCCCCTCCAGGATCTCCCTATACCTATCCCACACATTAAATCCTGTAATCGTATCCACACCTCCTCTGGCAGGCTGTTCCATTTGTCCACCACCCTCTCCATGAAGTACTTCCTCACGTTCCCTCTGAACCTCCCCCCTCCAGTTTCATCCTATGTCCCCTTGTCAGGGGTCGAAACTGGCACCGGCCTGCTAGCCAAATGCTGGTAGATTTTGTAACAGGCTAGTAAGATTTTCATTAAACTAGCCCTGCGGGCTTGTACTGGAGAGGGCAACACTTCAGTATGTACACCATCTGGGCCAGTGGATTTTCAGTCACTATCCCTGCTGGCTAGTGGCTGCAAAAGTTAATTTCGACCCTTGCTTGTTCTGGAGTATCTTTTTCTTTGAAAAAAATTGTATTTTCCTGCACCTTGTTCTTCCCCTCGAGGTACTTAAATGTCTCAATCATTAACCCCATCCCCCTTTTTTTTCATGGAGTACATAGTCGCAACTCCTTCAGCCTATCCTCATAGGGTTTAGGTAATCTCTGCACCATCTTGGTTGCCCTCCTCTGAACCACCTCCACCCTATGTCCTTACGTAAGCAAGGCCTCCAGAACAGGACACTGTACTCGAGCTGTGGCCTTGATTTCTTGAATGTTATGATTGCACCTATCTTGTATAATAGGCAGTGCCCCTGGTGTTCTGCGGCAGAATTTTCTGATTTCTTCGGCATGATTTATTCATTTCTCTGGCAGAATGCAGTCCTGTCATTAGCTAAATATGATGTGACGACATCATATGCTGAGCATAGAGGAGGGACTTCAGGATAAACGAGGTGGGAAAGAAAGCCTGACACTATGGAAAAACAGTATATTTATATGAAAATTCACCAAAAACAATAAATTCTGCAGCACTATATATATTCTGCAGCATGAGGCAAATTCTGCAGCAAATTCCTCAACCGCAGAATTCCAAGGGCCTTGATAATAGGTTACTCGTATGTACTGCCCTGTTGTACTATATATTTAGTAATTCGGAAAATACCTTTGAGCGCAACCTCTTTTACAAAGGTTCCACGTCTTAGAATGTCATCATGACCCCGTGATTTGAACACGCAGCCTTCCGATATGGAATCAGACACGCTTCTGCTGCGCCACGAGGTCAGTTCATTTCACCCACTGTATTTTGCATTACTCCGATTGCTGAGCTTTGTGTCTGTTCTGTGTTGTACTGCTCTTGTATTGTATTCTGTTACTACTACTTTGTAACCTCCCGGGTCGTGCCTGAAAATAGCCATTCATATGGCAAGTGCACCTCACCCGGTTAACAAAAACCAAATAATGTCTTGTATAGTGGAATTATGACCTCCCTTTTCCTGCTGGTGATACCCCTACCTATACATCCCAGCATCCCGTTTGCTTTACCTCCCACCTTGAGGTCCTCTGAGATTACTTTTTTTTTGCATTAAATCTTAACTACCAGTCCTCAAGCTTCTGCAGATCTCTCCATTTTATCCACACTCTCTGGTGTGCCCACCTTGTTGCAGACCCTCGTGTCATCAGCAAACAAGCAAATGTTCCCTTCTAGGCCCACCATAATATCACTGATTAAGATACTGAATAGGACTGGACACAGCACTGATCCCTGAGGTACCCCTCTGGTCACTTTCCCTCCACACGACTGCAATTTACAACCACCCCTCCATGTCCAGTTATCCACCCACTACCCCACCCACTTTACCACTATTGTACCCACTCATGTTCCACAGCTTAACAGCCTTCCATACGGCACAGTGTTAAAGGCCCTGCTGAAGTCCAAGTAGGCCACATGCACTGCCTCACCCCAATCCACCTCCCTCATCATCCAATCGAAGAACTCCTCGAGGTTAGTCTGGCCAGACCTCCACCCAGCAAAACCATGTTGCTTTGGGTCCTGTTGATCATTAACAACCAGGTGTTCCATTATTCTTTCCTTGAAGTGTCATCTGAATAGTGGAGTAAAGAACAGGATTGGGGCGGTCTGCAGGGGATAACTAATCAGATAGCATAATTACAGGCATCGCCCCCTGCCACTACCCTAAAGAGTGGCTGCTACGGGGGCTAGCACAGACTCAGGAAGGGTTTTATAATATTCGGCTGGACAAAGGGGTGACCCATATAACTGCCCTGTCCTATGAATTAGCTTGTTTTTATAGCCACACTCCCTCGATTGGGGAGTGCTGTGCATACAATGGACTATAAGTCTTGAAAAGCTGATGCCAATTCTAAGGCTCTCCCAACTGTTGGGGGGCAAAGTGTATAACTTCCACACTAGTTGCTCTGCGTTGTAGCTGAGGCACCAATGTTCTAGTTGCTCTGGGGACCACCTCATAAAAATGAGGCAGTCAAGTACAGCAGCTTCACCTCAGTCTGCCTTAGGCATGTATCATCTAACTCTGCGTTCAACTGCAGCAGAACAGGTGTCTCCCTGCTTATGTGCCAGTTAAAAGAAATACAGTTTACCTCCAAGAGCTGTGCATGTCATGTCTCACTTTTTTGCGAGTTGTGTTTACCACTATAAACCTCTCTCATCCTGTTCTTCACTTGGTGGTGTGGTGGCCCTAATCCATACCTGTGAGGATTCAGTCTTTGAGCCGGAGAAGGTGGAGTGGTGATTGTGGAAGCCGGACAAAGTGGTTGAAGGAGTCGTCGTCTGAGTCGAGGAAGGTTAAGAGAGTGGAGACAGAACTATGTGCTCTTGAAGTTTGGATAGGGATGCTAGGAGGGAGATGGGAATGACAGTAGAGTGCTTCCATGTGTCTGGTACTGATGCCAGGGAGAAGAGATTGAGAAAGGAGGCGATGGTAGAGAAATGTAGGAGCCTGGGGCCTAGCCCGTCAAAGCTCCTGCCTTTTTGAGGGTTGAGTGCCAGGGTGGCTTTCAAAGAAGCAGCAGGGCAACTAGCAAGAAGAAGAAAGGGAGAGGAGGGGCAAGGTGGTAGGGGAGGGAAAAGGTAGCTAGGAGAGAGGACATGCAGGTTGTGAAGTAAGAATTGAAAGCAGAGGCCACTGATGGGAGGGTCAGAAATTATGTGCATCACCAACCTTGAGAATTTTTTTTGGGGGATGACTTTCCAGAACTTGGAGGAGTGATTTAGATTGTTCTGGAAAGAGGTGAAAAAAGCCTGGTGGCATTGGTGCAAGCATTCCTTAGGGTATGGTACCCATTAAGGTCAGCCAGTGGGCCTGAAGACTTGTAAGTCTTCCATGCCTGGTCGCTTGCGCAGAAGCAGGACAAATGTTCAGCCGAGATCCAGGAGAGTCAAGAGCCTCTGACCAACCCTGGTTCTCCGGGGGGAGATGCAGGACCCCAGATTAATAAAAATTTGAAGCGCACGTAGTCAAGTGATTGATTGATGTTGCTGGCATTAGAGATGGGGACCAGTCGGAGAAAAGCAAATCAGCATGTAACTGGGATAGGTCAAGGGACTGGAGGGACCTGATCTGCACTTTTTTTGGGGCGCCAGACTACTTTGGGACAGTGAATTTTGCGCACGTAGTCCACGTGGTGGTCACAGAGTGCACCAGGGAGGATGCCTGTATCGATGATGCGGTGTGGGTGGTTTGCGAGTACCCAGTCCCGGAATGTGTGATTTTGAGTTGTGCCAGTTTGGGACTGAAATGATAAGATTCATGGATTTCATGTTTTAGAAACACAGACTTTGACGGCAGATTAAGGACCACTTGGCCCACCCAGTCTGCCCATTTCCCTACCTACTGGATAAACTGCAGATTCTAGGTAACCAACAGCCTACTTCCTGCAACCCCTCACTATAATGGCCTTATGTCTGTCCCACGCATGTTTGAATTCCCCCACTGTTTTAGACCCAACGACCTCCTCAGGAAGGCGGTTCCATGTATCCACCACTCTCTCCGAGAAAAAACATTTCCTCACATTACCCCTGAGCCGTCCCTCCTCTATCTTAAATTGTGCCCCCTAGTTCTTACACATCTCTTTTTCTGAAAGATGCTACCCTCCTGCACTTTGATTCCCTTGAGGTACTTGAAAGTTTCTATCATGTTCCCCCCCGTCCCTCCTTTCATCAAGAGTTTTGATAGAGTGCATTTTGTTTACTGTAATATTTGCAAATGAATACCTTGTCAACAGCATGTTTTTCCAGTTACCCTACTTATTCTTTTACCTATTGTGATTACCGGCTGTACTCGATACCACTGTAAATGAGACGTGCTTAACTTGCTTTCCAAGACAAACTAAAATGCCTGCTACTGCTTTTAGGCCCCAGTTCAAGCTGATGTATGCAAGACCTTTTACTTAATTCACTTGTTCTGGCTTTTGCAGTGATTACTGGTCTACAGTAACCTGTACTGCTATTTGTTTTGAACTGTACTATTTTAGCCTACTGCATTTTACTCCCATGTTCCTTTTCCTCCCACACCCTCCCGTGATGCCTCCAGAAAAAAGTTAACAGTTCAGCAGCCCATTCCTGGTAAAAACAAATAAAACCCCTCACTAAGATCCATCACCAGAGTTCGTTCCAGCACCTTAGTGTGGAGATCTAACTGGACTTTTGCTAAATGTTATCAGCCCACAGAGGTGAATTCATCTCATACAGTTTTGGATAGGGGTGTCATAAATTTTGACGATACGATAACCATGATGAAATTATCGCAACAAATAAATTTTGCCATGTATGCAACAATGTTAGCAAAACTATTGAAATTTTATTTTTTACATATATATTTGACTTTTCAAGCAATGCTATGCATTTATGCACATTTTGAAGTTTTTGTTGTAAAATAACGCAGAGTAAACTTTTTAAAAATATTTTATTTTTCCACAATAAAATCTCTAAAATTTATACGTAGAGCGTGGTGGACGCATGGAACAGCCTTCCTGAGGAGCTCGTGGGGTGAAAAATAGTGGTGGAGGGACTTCCAGTTGTGTCACACAAACAGATGGTGGTCTAGACAGCGGTTCCCAGACCCGGTAAATTAATATTAATCGCATTGGTCCCCATCACGAGTGCCACTTACTCAGAAATATAATTTTAGAGCACCCAACCAGTTCTTCAAAATGGGTCGTACCAAAAAACACCTGCCTTTCAGTCAGACGAGCCAGCAAACTACCTCGGACGATCATCGGCCTGAAACCCCGGCCCCATCCCACTCCTTGATTAACACAGGTTCGGGTGATGGCTCAAGACAGGTCGGGATCAGACACAGCCTCTAATTTTACAAAGGCAGACGGGCAACTATTGATAAAGATACTGCACCGACGCAAAGATCTCAGGAATACAAAAAGATCTTAAAAGGCTAGAGAATAGAACCGCAGCGGTAGAAACACACATGGAGGGCTTGCAGGCTGAGCACATAGCCTTTGGAAGGTCCCTTGCCTACCTGCATAAGAGAGAAAGGAAATCAACGTTGCGGGCTGAAGATGCGGAGGCCACAGTCCGCGGCAATATCATCCAAATTTTTGGGGTGCCGGAGGGAGTTGAACCCTCAAACATGGAAAATTATATTGATTCCTGGCTAAGTAAAGAATTGGATTTGCCTGACGACTGAGGTTTAGACATAAAGCATGCCAGAGTCATAGCCCCCAAGCCCAAACAAGGGGCTCCACCGCGGTCCATAATTGTTAAGTTCCTCAAATACACCACCAAGGATAAAATCCTTAGACTTGCTTGGGCCAAGAAAGACCTTAACTTAGATGGCCAAAGACTTTATGTGGATCAAGATTCCCCCCTCAAACATTGTCGAAGAGAAAGAAGGTACTCCAGGTGATAAAATACCTAAGAGAGGAGGAGTTTAAAGCCCACTTGAGGTATTCCGCTAGATTATGGGTTCAGGGTAAAGAAGGTATTAAAATCTATGACTCACTGCTGGATGCCTCCGCGTTCCTCACCGAGTTGGATATCCCCCTGCCAGATTTAAAAGAGGAGCTTGCACAGGGGGAGACTGAGGAGCTTCTCTGGTCACTTGCACCGGGGCAGAGGAGGAGAGGTGAGGTTTTGCTACCGCTCCACACTGACTGCGCAAGATGGCTAGTAAGGGGCAAGGACTCTTGAGGATTCTCACAATAATGCAGGGGCCAACCTGCTTTCCCATTTCAATTTCGGGAGACAATGTTCTTCAAAGGGCTTTGTGGCTTTAAAGAAACTCTGAACAGTTAATTACTTTCCTTATCGTCTTTTTGTGTTGGGGTTTATTCAGTCTGCATTCATCAGAGGCTCCAATCAGTGGATATCATGCTGTGGAAAGGTCCGGAAGATTGGCTGGCTTTCTGTGTGCAACATGCATTCGGCGGCAACAAACAGGTTATGGGCCAAATCCACTAGAAGCGCATTTCCCCAAACACCAGGTTAATGTTCCATCCCTTATTCTTCCCCCGATGCTATTCACTTCTCTTATCTCGAATGAAGCAGCGATGGCAATCTCAAAGAGGATTAATCAGAGGCCCCGAACAGAACTTTGCCGCAACTAGTGAAACTACAGTAATGTAAATTTTTTATTTTCTATTTGTTCTTTCACGGCAACAAAACGACTGTAAAACATTTAAATACAGTTTAGATTGTAGTTGGACATCTCTGGAGGAACCCCCATGTTGTCAAATGAGCTGGGAGCTGTGACGTTTTCGGGTGGGAAATAGCAAGATGGGAGATCCATGAAGATCCCAATCTACATTTTAAGGTACAGGGAATAATCTGTTGGGATTGACAGTATTCCTTTCAAATTTGTTTACTTTTGATTTGGGGACCAATTATAATAAGGTAATGGCGCTCTGGGGGGCAGGGGGAACCAACTGCTTCTTCCTTCGCCTCTATATGGAGACCCACTAGGACGTGGGTGTCCGGCTCTAGTTCTCCGGGCACAGGAATTTGTTGGGGCTGGCTGGCTTGCCAGCGCTTCCGGAACACATTTAGAAGGAAGAGTCTGAATTTCGAGGATCTGGAAATTCAGCCCTTAGTGCATTTGCGCTGTCCGCCTCTTACAAGGAACTCTTGAAGTCCATCCATGAGGGGCTTTCGTAGTTAGCCCCATTTTGCACTGTCAGTTTAAGGCAGTGCTTTCTGTTCATTTGTTTATTGTCCCTTTCCCTTCAGGGGCTCCTGGTTGGGGTCTACAGAGGGGTAGGATTGGACCAGTTTGCGTGGTCCCATAGGTTTCTCCTTTCTTAGCTTGTTAGTGTTTTAGAGTACCATGTTGGGTACCAATTTGACTGTTCACATCCCAGCTCCAAATGGGGAAGTTGGGTTTGCTAATTTGTGTACTTTTTTCTTCTTTCCCCCCTTTTCTCTTTTGTTGTCACTGGATCTCAAATTACACAGCTGGTTATAGTAAGAGAAATTCTGCACAATGGGATAGAACAGAATATGTTAAAGAGAGAGCAGGGAAGGGTAGAAAGAAGACTCGGTGTTTTAACCATGTTAAATGGCTACCTTAAAGATCTGTTCGGTAAATGTTAAGGGCATTAATAGCCCCATTAAAAGAGAATTTTAACTGAATTAAGAAATGGCAATTGCGAGATTGCCTGCATCCAGGAGACTAGACACTCTGCCACAGAACACTTAAAGCTGCAGAGTTCATGGGTTGGGTCGGTTTACGTTGATTCCCACTCGAGGGAGAACAAGGTAGGAACGGCCATTTTGATTCAGCATGGGGTTCCAATTCAGGTCCAGAAGGTCACAAGGGCTAGATCAGGGAGAGTAATAGCCCTTTCTGGCCTGTTCAGTGGTCATCCACTCCATATAGTGTCAATTTATGCCCTCACACCCCCATTGGGGAATTTTTTTAGATCCCTGTTCAATTTAATTGCAGGCCTCTCTGAGGGCCAGGTAATCTGCACAGGGGATTGGAACTGTGTTGAGGACCCCATGTTGGATAGAAGCCCTCCTGCTCCCAGGGGCTCGAGAGCTTGCTCTAGGCTGCAGAGAAATCGTTGTAGTGAAGGGGGCTTGTCCGACCCTTAGTGGCTACAATACCCCAATAAACTTGACTACACTTTTTACTCAGCCTCATCAAAATCTTATTCAAGATTAGATCTTTTTATACACAAAAAGGTTTAGCCCATACGTTTAAAGATCTTAAGATACATCCTTTTCAGATCATGCCATGATCTCTGCAGTATTGAACTGGGGAGGGGCAAGAGGGAGGGGTCAATGGCGTTTTTGATCCAGGTTTGGTAAACAACAAAACCTATGTTAAGTCCACCAAAACAATTAAGAATTATATATCAGAAAACATGGGACAAGACACCACAATAAAATTTGGGATGGGTTGAAGCCGGTGGTTAGGGGACACACAATCTCTCATGCGGCCTACAAAAATAAAATACATCAGGCTGCCTTAAAAGCAGCCGAGGTGAAGGCGGTTGACTTAGAAGCAGATCATAAAAGAACCAAGAATCCAGACCCCTGTTCCCAACTCAGGGAGGCCAGAGCTAAACATAACAGTTTAATATTGAGAAGGAAGAAGAATTTAACAAGATGCTCGACCCAGAAATACTATGAATTGGTGGGGGAAGAGGGTGGGTAGACTCCTGGCTCTCCGCCTTAGGAAGCAACAGGCTGACAGATAAGTTCCAGTCCTCAAACCATCAGACCAGACCTATGATCACACATCCAGAGAACATTGCAGGAGAATTCTGTAATTTTATAAAGAGCTATATGCGGAAGAGAGGGGCCCAGATCATTTACAAAAAATAACGGATTTCTTGGGAGTCTGTGGAGATGCCTAGAGTATCAGCTAACTAAAGGGAAGGTTTAGAAAGATTATTTTCAGAAAAGGAAATATGTCTCACAATTCAAGATCTTAAATCAGGTAAAGCCCCAGGCCCAGATGGGTTTACAGCTGAATTTTATAAGTGTTTTGGGAGTGACCTGGCACCCCTCTTGGTTAAAGTGTGTAACAAAGCCCACATATTGGGGTCTTCCCCAGATTCACGCCGGGTGATGGTATCAGTCATTCCCAAGCCTGGGAAAGAGACTCCTCCTCATGTGCTAATTATAGTCCTATCTCCCTATTAAATCTGGACGCAAATCTTTTTTCTAAAACTATCAGAGCTCATCTTCAAATTATTATTTGTGATTTAGTTCATCCTGATCAGACAGGATTCATGCCTGGGATGCATATTCAGGACAATATTCGGTTACTCCTGAATTCCCTTTCAGCCCCCTTTGATTAAATCCCTGAGGGCAGTGGTCTCATTAGATGCCGAAAAGACCTTTGATAGTTTAGATTGGCAATATCTTGATTGTACCCTCAACAAATTTGGCTGAGACCAAAAATTTCAGGGGTGCATCAAGAATTCGTACAAGGACCCCGGACCCCAGGTTAAGGTTAATGGAGTCCTCCCATCGGGCTTTGCTGTAGGTAGAAGGACCAGGCAGGGTTGCCGCTCTCTCCCCTTCTATTTGCCCTAAGTATGGAGCCTCAGGCTACAGCCTTACAGCAGTCTGATCTTTTTCAGGGAATTAAACTGGGTGACACGGAATTAAAGGTTTCATTATATGCAGATGATACGCTCCTCTATATTACTGATCCTGTTAAGTCATTACCAAAAATACATTTTTAGGGGAGTTTGGGGTATTTTCTGGATATAAAGTCAATGTCACCAAAACTGAGATAATACTAATAGGAATACCACCTGGTTCCCCCTTGCCAGATCTGGGTCGGGTGAGATGGGCAAAGACAGGGTTTAGGTACTTGGGAGTTTGGGTACCAAGAGAGTTAAGTAAGCTATTCTTAATGAATTACCAGACTTCTGCAGGAGGTGCAAACAGACTGTAACCGCTGGGCAGAACTCCCACTATCCTTCTCAGGCAGAATTGAAACAGTGAAGATGAACATTCTCCCAAGATTCCTATTCTTATTCACCACACTGCCAGTCCGTCCCCCAAGAAAATTCTGGGTGGAGTTAAAGATTACCATATCCAGATTTGTCTGGAATGGGAAAGCTCCCAGAGTTAGGTGGAGGGTGGTGATGACCCCCAAAAACCAAGGAGGCCCAGGACTCCCAAATTTTCATAATTACTACTGGGCAGCAGAACTCCAGGCTCTCACCCCGCTGTTGAAAGAAGGTGAGTCCCCAAGTTGGGCAGTCATAGAATCTTTCAAAGCGGTATTAGGAAAGGTGGGCGATTTTCTCCTTCTGGATGGAAAAAGGTTGTCCAAGGTGTTTTTTGATAATCCCTGGACATCTAATCTGAAACAAATATGGGTGAAGGTATGCAGAGCAAATAAGTTTACCTTGGCTTTGCATGTTCAGACACCTCCAAGATGCTGCTTAGACTTGACTCCTTATAAATGGGATGGGGCTTTTTAAACAATGGGCCAGATTGGGATTTTCCTCGCTGGGCCAGTTACACACAGAGGGCAGCCTCAAGTCTTTTCACCAACTACAATTGGAGTATGGGGTGCCTCAATGAGATTTCTTCAGATTTTTGCAATTAAGAGATTAAACAAAAAAGGTAATGATCCAGATACGAGAATCCCCCAATCCCCTTCAATCATGTTTGCTTGACTTAGCTCGGGAGAACAATCCTCTGAAAATAGTTACTCAGTGAAGGTATTGATCCCTACAGATGCAGATCAGGTTGGTCACGTTAAGAAGAAGTGGGAAGAGGAATTGGCAATCTCTCTTTCAGAGGTCCAATGGACCCAGGTGTGTGAGGGGATACACCGCACATCGGCATCCTTATTTTGGAGGGAGTTTCGATGGCGAATTGCTATCAGATTCCTTCGGCCTCCAGTAATCTCAGCACCTGGACAATCATGCCTCGGACAGATGTTGGAGGTGTAGTATAGGGAAAGGTACTTTGGCACACGTCATTTGGGATTGTCCCCTACTGGCCCGCTATTGGAAAGAACTTGAGGAAGTTCTGGGAACATTTTTTTTTTTTTAATATATGACCCTTTCATCTACCCCTCTCCTCTGGATTTTTGGCTTGCCACTGCCTCGGTTGGGCTCCCTGGCCCAGAAATACCTGCTTTATATCTTAGTAGAGGCAGCTATGAAAGCAATCACATGTAACTGATGTGTAGCCTTTGCAAAAGAGTCTGTGACTCAAAGGTTTGCAATTCCGATTGTATTTCAATAGATAAAAAAAAAATGGATAACCACTAACATACCCGGGGTGGAGGACTGGTATTCTATTTGCTGGAAAGTAATGCTGATGGAGAGAGACACTGCGATGTTGAGATTCAGTCAGGAAAAATATAAGGGCAGGTGGTTACCCTTTTTCACTATATGGCGAGGGTGGCAGGGAAAGATATTCTGGAAATTCTGGCAGTTTATGGGTAATTTCTCCCCTCCCCTTCTCCTAAGAGCTAGCAAGGCTATCAAATGAGACTGTATTAGCAGAGGTTTCCAGGTGACATGAAATAGACTGACTAGAAATCTTACTGAAGAAAGGTTGCAAAGGTTTATTTATGTGCAAGACTTTTTTCTCAAAATGTTTATAAAGCAGCAATGAGTGGGTCCAATACCCCCCCTTTTTTCTTTTATCACTCCTTCTCAATTCATGAACCCCAACCTTACCATACCCCCGCTTTCCCTTTTAATTATGCGGTTTTATTTGTGAGATTTTGTCATATGCTGGACTTTATACAATTTCTAATTGCCCGAATTACATGGAATACACACAAACTGACTATTGAAGGGATTGGGCAATGCACAGAGATGACTTGTATGAGTAACTTTTTGTCTTTTCTTTTCTCCTTATGTCTTGTGTAAAACTGTTTATAAAATCACAATAAAGTTTGATTAAAAAAAAAATAGTGGTGGAATTCAAGAATGCATGGGACAGACGTAAGACAATTCTGGTGGGGGTAGGAAGAAGTAAGCTGCAGGTTAACTAGGATCTGCAGCTTATCCAATAGGTAGGGAAACAGGCAGACTGGGTGGGCCAAGCAGTACTCATCTGCCATCAGAGTCTGTTTCTATAAAACTGTTTGCATAAAAATTCAAATACACAATTAATACATGTATTATACACAGTACAATATCTTTTAAAATGTGAATGAGCAAATATTTTTACTTGCTTGCTTAACTCATTGTCTCCTAGCAGATGCCTGTAGTCGTCAGTAAAAAAAAAACACTGGTGCGTCCTGAGTACGTCTCTAGAAGTCGGGTTACTGACCTAGTGTGCCCAAGCAACGTCTGGAGAAGTCACTTATATATTTTAATATATAATATATATTTGACTGCATAGCACCGTTGTAAAGGTAATATTATGCTGAACAACTCTGTCACTGATATTCTGTGCATATCATGTATACTTTAGGAGTTATTTGCATTTGTTTATAGTATGGTGTGTATGGCTTATGTTGCCTGTTTTAGTGAAAAAATATTTTTTTTGCTGTTTCAACCAGCTTAAAAAAAAAACAAAATTACATATTATTTGCATACCACCATTGGGAAGGCAATGTTGTGCTGAACAACTTTGCCACTGATATTTTGTGTATATCATGTATACTTTAGGAGTTATTCACATTTGTTTATGGTATGGTGTGTATGGCTGACGTTTTCCATCAAGATTCACCTAAGCAGCTTGAATAAAATTCACTTTTTTGGCACTTCAGCAGGTATAAAATAAAAACCATATTGATTACAACTGGTTGCATAGCACCATTGGAAAGGCATTTTTGTGCTAGTCAACTTTCATGCTGTACTTTGTGTGTATCATGTATACTTTTGGAGTTATACGCATTTGTTTATGATATGATGTGTGTGGTTGAGATTCAGCCCTCAAATCTCACCAAAGCACCTTGACTAAAATGGGGGAAAATTACGTTTTATAGTAAAAAGATATCCTTTTTTTAACTATCATAATATTAAAACATCATCTAATGTCTGTATGCTTAATTTGGTGTTGATATTTTACATATTTTCCAACAAAAAATGGCTCAAGTTGCACTTTTTTAGTGAAAAAAATATTTAGTTTGCTCTTTCGACCAGCACAGAAAAAAAACTAAATTACTTACTATTACATGCATGCCACCATTGGAAAGGCAATTTTGTGCTGAATAACTCTGCCACTCATACTTTGTGTCTAGCATGTACAGTTATTGAGCTATTAACATTTGTTTGCAACATGCTGACTATGGCTTGATTTTGCTTAGAAAGGCACAGGATTCACTGTTAAAAGTATACAGGAGATTCTGGAGGCAAGTGGTGTAATCCGAGAGTGAGCCTGTGGAGGCAATGAGTTAAAGAGCGCCTTTCCCAGATTTTTCTCCTTGCCTAAAAAATCATCTGGATACTCCCTTGCCTGACTGAGTTCCTCCATAGTAGCCGAAATATTTTCTCCTTAGCACGCTAAGGAAGGGAAGGGATTGTACTGGCCCCCTAGGGGGGTTAGCCGGTCGATCCCTTCCATTTCCTGATCGCCAATGCCATCCCCGTGCTTCCTTGTTTTGGCAGGTCATTATATGCCTAGTGCGGGGATGCGCATGCTCTATGCAAGTCTACGGGGTGGCATTTTAATAATTTTAACCAGACTTGTAGTACAAATTGGAGTCAGTGTTCAAGTAACACAAGCCCTGTTACTTTTTTAGATCAGGGTGGAACCTAGGATATAGCCTGCCTAGATTTCAGTAAGGCCTCCAACAACATAACACATAGGAGACTCAAACAAGCTGGGCAGATTGGGAGTGGGTCCAAAGACAGTAAACTGGGTAAGAAATTGGTTGGGGGATAGATGACAGAGTGGTGGTAAACAGAGCTCACTCCAAGGAAGAGAGGGTGACCAGTGGGGTGCAACAAGAATCAGTACTAGGACCGGTCCTCTTTTTAATCTCTTTTAACAACGACACTGCAGAGGGGCTAGAAGGGAAGGTATGCCTTTTTGCAGAAGACACAAAGATCTGCAGTAGGGCAGACGTGTGTGTGTGTGTGTGTGTGTGTGTGTGTGTGTAAAAAATAAAGAGCTCAAAGAAAGCGTGAGAAGTGGTCAAAAGTGTGGCAACTAGGTTCTATGCCAAAAAAGTGCAAAATCATGCAACTGGGGCAAAGAAACCTAAGGCAGAATACAAGACTGGGGGTAGTGGTACTGATTATCACCAAGCAGGAAAGAGACCTGGGGTAATCATATATGACAACCTAAAGGTGGCCACACAGTGTGACAAGGCAGTGGGGAGTGATAGTGGGATGCTAGGGTGCATAGGGAGGGGTATCACCAGCAGAGAGAGGGAGGTGGAGATACCGCAGTATAAATCATTGGTGAGATCTCACTTAGAGTACTGTGTCCAGTTCTGGAGACCCTATTTCCAGAAGGACATACAGCAGAGGCAGTCAACAGGACGGCAACTAAAATGATGCAGGGCCAGCATCAAAGCCCTATGAGGGGAGGTTAAAGGACCTACATATGTACACCCTGGAGAAAGGGTGGGGGTGGGGTGGATATGAGACTTTCAAATGCCTCACTGATATAAACAGGGTACACGAGGGAAGCATTTTTCAGAAAAAAAAAGGGGTCATGCCTCTGATGCGGGGGGTTAGATTCAGGGGAAATGAGAAAGTACTTCTTCACAGAAAGAGTGGTGAGTACCTGGAAAAGCCTCCCAGTGGAGGTGGTCGGGCCAAAAACTGCAACAGGATTCAGAAACGCATAGGACAGGCATAAGGGAACTTTATTGGTTAGGAAAGGGAGGTTAAAGCCGGAGATCAAGTAGGGTGTGTGATATCACATTAGGTAGGGGAAATGGGCAGACTAGATGGGCTAAGCAGTCCTTATCTGCCAGTTTTATGCAAGTCAGCTAGTGCACATACCCCCCCCATTTCTTCCCATCCTTGGGCTAGCCACATGCGATGGTAGAGTATGTGCTACGCATTTGCTCCTGAACCCAGTCAGAAGACTGTTACTGCGGCATCATCCAGCCTCCCCTAGACTGCAATCAAGCAGTGGCTTGCTCTGTCCCATCCTCAAAAAAAGAGAGCCACTGCCAGCTCGATGGCGCTGAAGGTCGAGACACTGGATGCCACACCGGTGACCAGGGTTCAGGAATAAGTTCGGGTCACCAGGGTTCGGCTGGCACGAGAGAGGATCGAGCGTCCAGAGGACTGCTATCCACTCGTGGGGGAGGGAGGATATGTTGTCCCGCTCGTTGATTGCCCTCTGGCGATAGCTGAAGGGCAGTACAGGTTGGGAGGCACACACCGATGTCATGACAGAGGGAGGGGGGACGGGAGAACACAGGAAAAACAGAGCCCTGGCATGCTCAATGATGACTCCTGGTGTCCGCGAGGGTCAGCTCCGGCGATCAGGACTGGGTGGTTGTGGGGAATTCCGGTCCCCTCTATCCTGATCGGCTGTTTTTTTTTTGGGGAGATATCCGCAGGGGACTGGCCGGGGCCAGCGATACAGGGATGTTGGGAGCCGGAATGGTGACCCTCCTCGTGAGGGGAAGCTGCAGCTCCTGTCAGTGGTGAATCAGGAATCATGGTTGCACCTGGAAAGGGATGTGTTGCTGGTAAAGCAAGCAGAGGTGCTTTACCACTGTATATCGTTCTGCACATTTTTTTTTTTTTTTTTTAACACACACACAAGGATAAGTTATCGTCAGTGGTAATTATCGTGATATATTGTCTTATCGTGGCATCCCTAGTTTTGGACAGCACAAAAAAGCAAACCTGGTATTCTTTTGTCCCACACGATACTCTACTGCTCCAGTCATATGTCTCTTGGGCTGTGGGGCATCAAACTTCCAACCCCACAAACTACTAATTTCACCAACTTTCATTGTAGTTCAAGCAAATGAATAAAATTCACACCCATCATTACAGTACTGCCCAATACAGCTATTGGGGGGTCAAACTATGGGCAAAACAGCATTTTAATTTGTGCGTGTAAATTCAAATTTAGAATAAATGTGACAAATCCATAATAGCATCACGTACCTTAGCCCACTTGTGCCTTTTCATGAAGCACTGGAAAATGCAGCACCCTATATTGTTAAGAGATTTGTTTTATATACATGCCACTTGTAACCAAAGGTGTCTTGGATCCCTAAAACATTTTGGATAGCTACTTTGTCCAAGTTTTCCCTGTAGCTTCAAGGAACTCAAAACACACTGCTTTTCTTTCTTCCCCCCACAAAAACTTAAATAGTAATTAACCAAGTAACTGCTCCTCAAAAATGCCAAGTGTACAATTCAAATTACATAATATGTTTTAAGTCAAAATACGCAGATGTACATCGATTGCTGCATGGCCATAATGCACATCAAGGCGTAACAGGATTACTGTGTTGCTTTCACAATCAACGGTGCATGTACGTCTTGGGTTCCTTGCAAACAATATTTTCTTAAAACACTACTTGCAATTCTATAAAACGGTGTTTTAACTAATCAAAATGTATACTATGGGGAAACCTCCTACAAATCAGCACCGACTAGCCTCTCAGGGATGAAACCAACAGAATGATGCATGTAATTTAAAATTGTATACAGACCTTTTGTTTCTGCCTCTATTATAAACTTTCAGTTTGACCAGCCCCTGCTCAAGATACTAAGGTATGTGAAATATTTTACATAACAGCTTTTTTGGATTACAACTGGTAGCAGTACAGTTTGAGGCACTCCAAAAAGACAAAGAAATTGGTGAACTTTTTTTTTTTTTATTTATATACATAGATTCTGAAAGTCTACTCCCGGGCCATGAGCTTCTGCTTCTTCAGTTTCTTCTGGGATACCTGAAATAAGGACAGATACTGCATCAGTGTTTTTCAATTTTCTTACCCCATGTTAACAACATTTCAAGTAAGCAGAAAAAAGGCTGGTGTAGTTACAAATCTCAAGGACTAGTAAACTCTAGTGTTACCATCAAGTCAAAAAAGTATAAAATTAAAAAAAAAAACGGTCTTTCTATCTTAGAAAAAGCACAACCATGTCTAATACAAAGACTTGCACGGCCTGGTGGTGCCAAGGGTTGAGGCGTTGGATGCCACACCTCACGCCATGCCCGCGATCCAGGTTCGGGAGCGAGCCCGGACGCTGGGGGTTGGCAGGGGAGAGAGCTGGATTGAGTGCAAGAGGGACAGCTCTCCTCTCCCTGGGAGGGATCTGGGGTTTCTCCCGCTACAATAGTGACCCCTGGTGGAGACCGGGGGTATTACCAGTGCGGGAAGAGAAAAATCTGGGACAAGCGCGGCAGGTATCTACGGGGTAGCGCGTGCCAACGACACTGCATGTTGCACTCGAGGGACAAAAATACAAAATACCCCTGTGCCTGGATAGGCGACAGCTCCTCTCCGGGCCACCACCACCAGACCTTGCCTCCGCCTCTCTCCCCTCCTCCTTCCCGGACAGTTCTAGATTGTAGATACAGCGCCGGTATGGAGTGGCGGCCCTGCCCCAGGGGGCTCAGAGCTGGGGGGGTTCCTGGTCAGAGGATGGAGGCGGGGCAGCATACCCTCTGAGAAGATAAGGGATCAGGTCGGCGGTAGAGCGGCCGGTGAGAAGAGGTAGCCTGAGAGAGTTTCAGGTACACAGGGAGAATAAACAGAATTGAAAGAAGAAAACAAAATACTAAGACTTGCAAAGACAGGATTATAGGCATATCAATAATATATGACCTAACTGGTGAAAATCTGAAGCAACCCTGGAGAGACTGGGAAAACAAGATTTATAATCAAACAACTAACTCATTGCTTTAAGGAAGGGAATGGCAGGTGACTGGAGAAAGGAAATAAAAGCATGGGGGAATTATGTAAATGCACTGAAAGACAAAAAAATTGGGACATTAAATGACTAAAGAAAGTTTTATTAAACTTTATCAAGACAAACAGGTCACATTTAAATAAGCAAGGTGTTTTATCACCAATAGCTGAATTTTAAAGCTGAACCTACCCCCCTCCTTTTTTTTTTTAAAGGTAAAACTCCAAGAAACATTTAGAATAAATCAGAGCA
Source organism: Neoceratodus forsteri (assembly GCA_016271365.2). Classification (NCBI taxonomy): domain Eukaryota; kingdom Metazoa; phylum Chordata; order Ceratodontiformes; family Ceratodontidae; genus Neoceratodus; species Neoceratodus forsteri. Next base: position 361,581,868 of record CM057449.1, on the reverse strand, counting down.
AAGATCCATCTAGGTTACCCAGCTATCACAGTCATAAGTAACAATATTCTGTGGCATGAATCTAGCTTTCAAACAACTTCTGACAGGCCAGTCCACAAATGAACCACCCCTCAAAAATAATTTCCTGATGGTAAAATTACCCAATATCTGTGTTCCACCATCTTGCATTGCTGTGGTAAAGCTGCTATTGTCAATCTTCTCAGGTCCTTTCAATACTTCATAGATCTGACTTGTCAAATCGCTTTTTGTAAGCATTTCTTTGGTAAATGGTCTGCATTTGGTTTAAGAGAAAGTCCCCTCAACCTCAACAAAATTGGCCTCAGCCTATTTTCTGTGGTAGTTTGTAGGCATGAACAATGATTCCCTCTCTTTCATCAACCTAATTTAAATATAAGTGAAGTTGCTTCAATCTGTTTTGCTGCCCTGGTGTGAAAACCTATTCCGACTCCACTCACGCAAGGCATCATGGTACTTGATATGCAGTTGCACAACCCAGAAGAAGTCATACGCTCAATCAGTTTGGTTACATATCTTGTTAAGTCCCTGTGTTCAACAACTACAGCAAGCAGCAGGGCACTTACTACTAAAAGTTTCACGGCCAGCATAAGTCAAGAACATAGGGACTGCAGAGGACAGCAATAGTACTGACTAGCACAGTACAAGTACTGCAGGCTTTAGCTCCAATACAAAAAATTCCAAGAGGCATTACATGAGTCAGATCATGACCTTTTCAACAGTCAAGCAGGTTTTCAAACTGGACTTAAGTGATTTCATTTACATTTAAATTGTGAGGAAATGAAGAGGGGTGCAATGGGGCAATCACTGTACATGCCTACAAACTACACAGGTAAACAGAATAAAAGGCTGAGGAGACCTTCCCTTTAAGAATTCATAGGGTGATTTTAAGGGCAATTTTAACATTTATTTACTAGTCCTGGCATAGGATAAGTTGCTCTGGGCTAGTGGTTTCCCCATACTTGTCTGTGCTAGTGGGGAAAATTGCATAAAACATGCTGCTCTCCACCAGCATTTCAACTGTGGCTAAATATGAAGATTCAGGGCTCAGAGTTGTGGGCAGGACCTTTGACAACACCCTTAGTTTGGACTGGCTTCCCACTGCATATGCAGGCAGTGTAGAAGCCCATAGCACACCAATCACTGGGTGGAAGGACAAAAGGAATCAAAGGGGACAACAATGACAAACCACAATGCTTTAGGCAGAAGTATGCTGGCATTTGTGGTTATTCATGGGCATACAAAATCTCTATTTAGCTGCGACTGTGGAACAATACAAGCTTCTGTAGCTAGTGAAATATTTAATTTTTCCTGATGTCTCGTTTAAAAAAGTTAATGTCTGCCACTAATTATCAAGGTAATTGGACAACATTCTACAAAATGTTAAATTCTAGTTGAAATCGTGTAGACCTGTATTCTAACCCCTACTGCCCAACGGAAAATATCTACAGGAGTTTGTCCTTCTTAATAGAAACTTTCACCGTCCTCACTTAGTAAGTTAGTAGCCACGTGCTGCACCATTTCTAGCTCAGCTTTTTATGTGGGGTTCAGTACTGCACACAATTCTCCAAGAGCAGTCTAGCCAATGCCTTGAACAAAGTTAATACAACCTCTCATGACCAGTGTCCCCCCCCCCTTTCATGTACCTGTGACATCCTATTTGCTTTTAATATTACTTCAAAAGACACCCCGTCATCTTTCTCAGTGCATCCAGGAGCAAAGATGAGGTGGTGCAATCTGCAAACAGGCTTATGCCCCTCTGACCTCTGGGTGGAGGGGCGGCGCCAAATCTTTGGATACTGGTATCTGCCTGTGTCCTTGTACAACACTTACAGATAGACAATATATGTTCATGACTTTCAATATACATGGTCAGATCATTTATCCTTGCCATGTCATACACTGAAGAAATACTCTTAGTTGCTACACCAATATGGAAAGCACAGAGGCAGCCATGCTCAACACTGCATTTTTTTGGTCAAACAGATGCTAACTGGATCTCATTTGGGTTGCTCAGAACAGAAATTCTTTTCATGGTTATTCCAAAGGTGTCCTAAGATAGTCATCACAGCAACCACAAATTTCGCTCGTGTTCACCACACTTGGAATAGCAGATTCTTGGCGCACAAAGATTATGTGTTCAAAATATACAGTGTGTGGTTTTCACTGCCCAGTTTAATACAGTACCACTGACAAACCCTGATAAGAATCCCTTGAACAAGAAAAAGCATATTTCTGTTGATGTTGGCCAGGATGGCCCATTTAAAAAAAAAAAAAAAAGACCCAACAAGCATGCCACCGATCCTGCTAAAACAATCAGTTGTCCGATTAGTTTTTGCACATACAAACTGTACATTTAGACAAGTTCTTCCTAGCAAGTAACCTGTACAGAATTCTGATTACTAGAAAACAGACTGCGGAGTCCGATACAGTGTCCCTTTTGCAGGAAAAGTCCTGAAATGCTTAAGAGAAGCAATCCCTTGGTATCTTATCAGGGTTGTAATGTACTAAGAGAACTGGCCCGTTACTAGCATCCCCAACCCCCCCGTAAAAGAAAACCAAAAACTTACCTTTTTCTTCTGAGCAACCTCCTCTTCTGGTTTGGGAACGATCTGTTCCTTTTCAGTGAGGATCATTTCAATGTGGCAGGGGGAGCTCATGTATGGGTTGATGCGGCCATGGGCACGGTATGTACGCCGACGCATCTTGGGAGCCTTGTTCACCTGGATGTGCTCAATTACCAAGGAATCTACGTCCAACCCCTTAAAATTGTTTAAAACAAAAAAAAAATGTTAGAATTCATTATAAATGCTTCGCTGGAGCAGAAGCATGTCAGTGTTCTTTTCACTTGATACCAGAGGCTTTCTAGCTGCCGGCAAACAGTTTATCTGCACACACACAATCCTTTAAAAAATAGCATAAAAGTGAACTGTGGCTGCTCAGAATACTCAATTTTTTTTTCATTGGTTATCCAAAGGTGTCCTAAGATGGTCATCATTGCTACCACAGTTCAACAAAATCACAAGGGCCCATTTAAAAAAGGCAGCCAATGTTCAAAGAGGTGTAAGTTGTAAACAGCTACAAATCCCTAAATTAGTTCGATTTGGGGTCTGCCATGGACAGGGCACTGAAGGTAAACAGAAGCACAGAAAACTGCCGGCAGAAAAAGGCCTTGCCGTCTAATAATGTAGGTGGTATTTGGTGGTGGTGGGGGGACGTATCAGAAAGATGTGATCAGCTTCAAATGTTCTACACGATGTGGTAAGAAAATAGGGAAGGCAAGCAAAATGCTTAGATCATTAGTTCTCAGATTATAGGACACCCCCCCCCCAACCCAAAAAAGCCATGGAAAAGATCTTGAACCTCCCCCAAAGTGCTGAAATAATCTTGGGCTTCCCCACAGAAAAATAGCATACTTTGCACAGTACATCAGGAATAAAGTGAAACTCCTTTAAGTAGCTGGAGCTCATTTTATTCACTTATTACACACACACACACACACACGCACACGCCCCAGCTAACCTGCTCTATTTTGACTCGCAAACCACTGTTAACCCTTGTTGCAATATCATTAGTCATACTGTTTTCCCTGTTTCACCTCTATCTGTAATAACCTTCCTACACACCTCTGCCTCTCCCCCAGCTCGTAAGCAACTTCTCATGGATCCTTTTGTTCCCTCTTGCTCCTAGTACCTCTGCTAAAACCTTGCATTTGGGCTGTCCTGCCACCAATCTAATTGATCAATTGTTACCTCATTATTTGTTCATTATTCTCATTTGTTTGCACTATTGTTCATTTTGTATTGCTTGACTGTTTTGCAGTTACTGTTGGAATTGCATTCACTCCCTACCTTCCCCTGGTTACACCTGAAATGAACAGTGACTCAGTGTGCCTTTCCTGATCACCAATATGTAAATAAATACACAAATTCACCTACTGTTATCCTCTTTCAGTTTGCCTCATCCCTTCATACAAAATACCTAAATCTCAAAATTTAAAAATACAGTACTTTTCAGACTTACTTGAACCTCCCCTGGAACAGGTCAAGGCCTCCCCATTTGAGAAACCCTGGCTTAGATGAACTGGTCGGTGGTTTAGCAGCGGGGGGGAGGTGCCACATCAACTCTTACAGCACTCTGGTGCAACCACTAAAGTACTGTGTACAATCCTAAAAAAGGGAAATCAAGCTGGAGAGATGCAGAGGCAGGTGACCAAAATGATTCAAGGACAACAGGGGCAAAAAAATACAAACAATCAACACTGGAGCAAAAATACTCTCTGTAGTCTAGCAGGGAGAGGGGAACAGGACTGAGATGTTTAAATATATGCAGAGTAGTAATGTGGACTTCAGTGGGCTGTTAACAAGTGGCAATACAAATGCCAGGGGGAACAAAACAAAAACCAGTGTGGGTGTGCGGTTCAGAAAGGACGCAAGAAGTACTACTTCAGAGAGGGTGGAAGATGGGTTAAACAACCTACCGTGAAGTAGGTCAGAGCAAAAACGGAGGAGAGCTTGGGGGTAGGAAAAATGACCAATCAAGAGAGGGGGAAGGCGAGGGGCACATGTACAACCTCATGGGGAGAATGGACAGACTACAAGGTTTTCTTCTGCAGGCAGCCATGTTTCTATGTCTGTTTTGTAGCATCTAACACACCAGAAACCAACACAAATAATATGCAAAACATCTCCAAGTTGTCACCTCGTGTTTAGCCACACTCTGTACCAGAGTGGAACATCAGTTTGAGGCGGTGGGCAGTTTGACCACTAGCTGCCAAAATCTGGTAGCCACAATAATAATTTTAATAGCCATCATATTTTAAGGCAGAACACACATACTTCATGAGCAGGTAGTTAGTAGGCCAATCAATTTTTTTTGTGGCCACTCAGCTGATTTATCTTTGTACTGTGCTAAATTCAGTAAAACTACTCATCAGCCCAGAATTTTTACTGCAAACAGAAGCCAGAGCAGAACTATGGCTGTCAATGTTCATTTCCTCCTTCCTGCACCTGTCGACCTGCCACTCATCCTGGTCTGCACAGTGCCCCATTCTGCCCAGTCTCACTCTCCGCTGCCAATAACTGCTACCTGGGTCCCCAGATCCCGGAAGGTCCGACTTAGACCTGCAGGGGAACGGCAACAGATTTTTTTGGGGATCCCAAGGCATGCAGGGCTGGGGAGCAGTGAACTGTTAGCAAGGAGGACATGGCAGCCATCATCTGGCAGGTCAGGACAGGTGTTCTTTCCAGTCTTCTGGGCTCCTCCCCTCCCTAGTGGCAAGCATCATGGAACCAAAGCAGAGCCAGCAGACGTGTCATCACCCACAGCCGCTAAAGCTCTGTCCAACGCCAGGTTTTGCTCTCCAAACGGTGCTCTGCAGCACCCTCCTCCAGGCAGGAGAGCATCCTCATGGATACTATCACCCTCTACTCCCGACATCCCAGGCTCTGGGTTTGAACCCAGGATGCCAGCTGACAAATTTTTAAAAGCCATTTCTCGGTACAAAACCTCAAAACCCAAAATCATAGCCAAGGGACTTGGCATGTGTTACCCAAAAATACAAAAAAAACAAAAAATGATTGGGGAAAAGGTAGCAATTGTCACACTTAGTTAACAAGGTCCATCATCATCAAATGAACAATTTTGTGACCTTTGGGACCCAAACGTGGGTGACAAAGCCAGCCCACATAACCTGCAGGTCTCTAAATGTTCATCTATTCCATTATCTCTAGTTTCAAAGCTGCTCAAAACTACGGATGGCTTACATGGGACTCCTGAGCTAGTGAACCACTGAGAGGTCCTGTGTGTTGATCAGGGAGTCTGACAAATGAGTGTACAATTTCAGCAGGGACAGTTTAAAGTGGGCCAGGAAGGTGTGTGTGGGATAACGTACTTCAGCAGCTCAGCTATGGTGTTAAGAACTTTTGGTCAAGTGTGCAAATTGGTGGTTAAGCAAACCCATTTAAACTGGTTACTTAAAACCAGGACTTCTGAGCACCACTGTTTCAGAAGTCAAAAACTGAGACTCAGTGGCAACAGATCAGGATAAAATTATTTCTGGATCACACTTGTGTTAATGCACGTATATGTTCAACTGATTTTACTGTGCTATAAATATTCAGCTATGTCGATTAGTTACATGTATAATCATTTTATCATCATGGTTGCTATTATGGTCAATTGTAATTCATGGGTTGTATTTTTTTTTTTTTTTTTTTAAATATACAGAAGATCCACACAAACGAGCCACGCTCAAGGATTTAGTTAGAAATAAAAATAAAATGCAAGTTGGCCGGGGCCTAAGAATGGGTGGGGCTGATGTTTGCAACCACTGCAGGGTGGTCAATGCGAGTTACACTGCCATGTTTGAGGGGCAGTTGGAGGCACCATAAGCATGCAGTATTGGAAGATGGGGAAGAGAAAGCTAGGGACTTGGGTAATTAGCCTGGGGTTGTCAGAGACTGGTATGGTAGGAAGGAAGATGGCAAGAACTGAACTCAGGGATGGGGGTGGATCCAAGTGGAAAAGGGGGGTAGCAGGAATGGTCATAAGGGTGCAACTTCACTAGTGGATATCAGCAACTGGTATTAGCCTCTGGCTGGCCACTTTATGTGGGGTGAGGTGGGGGATTCAACAGATGACTGGTGGGGGCAATCCAGGCACCAGAACACTCAACCAGCCAAAGAGCAGGAAGCAAAGCGTCATGTAGCATATTACAGTGAAGTAAACCAAAATGGTGTAAAGTACAAAAGGCCCTATGGAAAGGGACTGCTAAACGGCCTGGGGTAGGAAGCAGAAGGTAGTGGTAGTCTGGCACTACTCCAAGTGGAGTTAGGTACTCAGCTGCTTAAGTTCACAGACAGCTAGGGTGGCCAGGTGCTGTACTCCATTGAGGATGAAGAGAAGTCGGGACCTGAACAAGATGGGTGACTGTTCAGACTCCCTCCCTGTAATCTCCAATTTCAAGGAGTCAAATTTAAGGTGTTACAGCTGGGAAGAAAAACAAAGGTAGGACTAATGTGTGGGGCTTCTCTTGCTAAAGTGTTAGGAGGAGAAATTGGGCTTATTGGAATAAAAGACAAAAAAACTGAATCAGGACAAGCAGTGTGTTTGCAGATGTCAAAATGGACTAGAGAATGCCATGGTGCATTACAACAGGGGGACCAGGAGGTAATACTGCTACTTTACAAAGCTCTGGTCAGACCCCAGCCTAGAGTACAGGGTGCCACTTACAGCTCCTCAAAATAAAAACAAAAACAAAAAAAAAAGACACTAAGGTAGTCAAGAGGGTCCAGCGCAGAAAGCAAATGCCATTAAGAAAGGCTGGAGACCCTTATTTGTTTAGAAGTTTTGGCAGGGAAAGGCACACATAAACAGGGGTTAAAATTAAGTTTTGCAGCCGCTAGCCAACAGGGCTCATTACTGGGAAAATCAAGTAGCCCCACAGACTTTTCCACTGGCCCAGCTAGTGTACCAACTGAAATGTTACCTTCTCCAGCACAAGGCCACAGGACTAGTTAAAGGAAAATCTTACTAGCCCAATACAAAATCTACCAGTATTTTGCTAGTGGGCCAGTGCCAATTTCGACCCCTGATAAACCAAGCTAATTTCCAGATGCAACCTGGGAGCACAAAGATTTAGTGATACAGATACATAGGTGACGTCAGGAACACACTTGGAAGTCCATCCAGTCTGCCCTCAAGCATCCCTACAGGGACATGAACAGGGCAAAGAATCACCTCTCCTACTGTAGAAATTCCTGCCTATACACCCCACCATCCTATTTGCCTTACTATATGCCCTGTCGCACTGCCCTGAAATTTTGACAGTCTCCGATGAGGACCTCGAAATCCTTCTCCTCACCATCAGATATACTGTCCCCAATACTGAGAGAGAGGGAGTGCGAGTGAGTTCCACTTGCCTATGGGCATTACTATGGCCTCATACATTATTCACTCGACAACTACATAGTGCAGTGACCCAACTAATTTATTATTCAAACTTTGAGCAGAATACCCACGGAGCTGCTGTGGACCTCCCGCCGACATAACCACCAGCCCCTTAATTCCCCAGGGGCTCTTGCCCACGGAGCTGCTGTGGACCTCCTGCTGACATAACCACCAGGTACAGGAACGAACGGTTTCAGCCCTCAGTTTAAATTTGGTGCCTTTTCTGTTCAGTCTTTGTCTCTATGCCGGCCTGCCGCCGAAAAGCTACTCATTTATTTCTTGGGACCATTTAAAGGAAGTTTTGTGTAATGTTACTTAATATTGGACTAAAATTAGTACTGTTCTCCAATTTGGGCAATTTTAATTTAACTGGTAGCCTCTCAGCGAGATCCCTTACACTCCCAGAGTGACGCATGGTACTGTGAAGCAGCTGATGAAATTTAAAACGCCCAGTCCCGCGCTCAGTTTCTCCGAGTAATCTCAGAGCTCCTACCTTAGCAACGCTCGGTGCTGTGGCGACTGTATGGCGACTCACGCTTCTGCTTCCTCATTTTCGGCTTCTCATTCGGCTCTCTGCAGTTCTCCACTGCTCAAGTGGGCTACTCCCCACCCGCCCCCCCACCACCTCACCTGGCACCAGTTATATAGGGCAAGGCTTAGCTACACCACGCCTAGAAGAAAATTTAACCATCTTCTCTCTTTATCATTAGCAGGCTATATTTCTGTACCACTAGAGGGCATTCGTTTATCTCTCTCAAATCCCTCTCCGCCTTTTCAAATGCAATTGGCAACCAAACCTTCAATTAGCTTGTTTTCTGCGTAAATCCTTAATCCAGATCTATTATTTGGTGTGTTGTAAATCCAATCTACTCTCCTACACACATAATGGCCATCTTATTAACAATGTGACTATAGACCTGTGTGCAATTCTCCTGCTACTTTCAATCTATACTACCCTCATCTCGATCCCCCTTACTATTCTGCCCACCTTCCGTTATCTTTCACCATACTTATCCAGAGAACTTGAGGCTCCCCAATAAACCTATCTTATCGCACATACCCATAGCCACCTCACCACTATTAGTCCACGCTAAGTTCATCTACCACCTAGCCTTCACCCTTCAGAAATCTCCACTCTGCAATATCACCCTGTCTGCCCCTTTCATGCACCGTAAACCGTGGTATTTGATACTTCTAGCCTTAATGTTAGCTGGGGACATCAAACTAAATCCAGGGCTGGCAAGCAGCTTGGAGGGATGCCAAGGGCCTCCGCATTGTTCACCTGAATATAAAGAGCCTTCCTCACAACTTCACAGAACTCGAGGCATGGATTGTTCAATATAATCCTGATATCCTCTGCCTATCTGAAACATGGCTAAAACCCTCTACTCCTGATCACCTCTGCTCTATACAGAACTACAACCTCATTAGGCAAGACGTGGAGGTGGTGTGGCTCCTACAAAGCTCACCTGTTACTATCCCGCAATGCCTTACCAACCCTCTCACACTGTGAAGCAATTCATGCCACTTTGCAACTTAGGTCAAAGAAACTACACATTGTGCCTACAATCCTCCTGGTGGGGGCATCACTGGTCTCAAGGAACTCCTCTCCCAAGTGGATAACACTATTGGCAGGAACAAAGTCCTTATATTAGGTGACTTCAACCTTAACTGGACCAACAGGTCCAATCAGTCCTTTCACACAGTGATACAAGATAACAACCTACACCAACTTGTTACTGACCCAACTAGAATAGTGGCTCCACCTCGGACAAGCTCACTCCTTGACTAGGCTCTCTCAAACCGCATCGACAGTACAGTCCATGTAGGTACTCTTGCAGATGCGACAAGTGATCACTCGCCAATCTACTGTATCTGGTGCTCCGCTAGCAGGCCATCTCCTCCTCCAAAACTTTATCACCTTCCGTAACCTGGCTAATTTTGACCTTGCACAATTTATGCTTGATCTCTCTGTGATTGACTGGTCACCCATCTATACCTCAGCCAATGTCCAAGTAGCTCTCGACTACTTCTTGGCCCGGTTTGGTCTTCTACAAGACCCCCCCCCACGTTCGAGTAACACAAACAAGATGGTTAACTAAAGACCTTTGCACACAATTAAGGGCAAGGAATAAAATATGGCAACGTTTCAAAGCTTCTGGGCTACAGTCTGACTACGACTGCTATAGATCACGGAGAAATGCGTACAAAATTAACATTCAAACTGCAAAAAGCTCCTTCTGCAAAGACCTACTAACAAAAGCTGCAGGTAACTCGAAGAAATTCTGGTCCACCATAAAAACCCTTCTTAAAGTCAATCATAGTCACTGCTAGTGACATGCTGCTAAATGGAATACAATGTAATAACCATGTTACCACTGCCAATGCCTTCAATCGCCATTTCTCTGACTTATCTACCTACCTGGCCTCCTTCCTATCAGGACACACTGCCTCGTCCCCCGGGAACTTTGTACCTCCTCTCTCACATTCTACGTTTAGGTTCTGTGCCATCACTAGAGCTGAAATTCTGAATCTGTTACAATCTATCCCTGACAGTACTAGCTCAGGGTCTGATGGTTTGGAACCTAGGCTACTGAAAATTGCTGCTCCTCTTACAGCCTCCCCCCTAACAAAAGTATTCAACCTATCACTGTGCCATGGTACAGTACCAAACATCTGGAAAATGGCAAAAATCGCACCCATTCCTAAAAAAGGTGATCCTAACGATATCACAAATTATCTGCCCATAGCTATTCCCTCTCAGTGCCCAGCAAAATTTTGGAGAAATTAGTGGCAACTCAATCCACTGACTATCTTCAGAAGCACAATCTTCTCTCCTGTTCCCAGCATGGTTTCCTCAAAGGCCATAGCACTTCCACCGCAATTATAAAACTCACAAATGACATCTATACGTCTGTGGACTCTGGCTTCCTCACAGGTGCAGTTTTTATTGACTTGACCAAGGCGTTTGACCTGGTAAACCATCCCCTTCTCCTTGAGAAGCTACATTCCCTAGGTTTCTCTGCCGATGTAGTTGCCTGGTTTAAAAGCTATCTGTCTGATAGGCAACAGGCTGTCATTTTCAACTCTGCCACATCAGACCTCTTATCTACACACACTGGCGTTCCTCAGGGCTCCATACTTGGCCCCTTGCTTTCCTCAATCTTTATCAATGATCCCCCGATGCTAGCATCAACCTGTTCATCCCTGCTCTATGCGGACGATCTGGTCATTTGCCGCTGATTTGTAATTTCCTTGGCTATATTACCACTGATTACCCTTGCTGTTTTATCCCACTGTTGGAGCATGTTGCTCCTGGTTTGTAATGTCAACATTGCATTTCTCCTATGTATACCTTGTAATTCTCCCGGGTCACACCTGAAAATAGGCACTGGTCATCTAGTGTGCTTACCCGGTTACCAAAAGCAAATAAATAAATAGTGCAAGTAATATCTCGATAATAAACCAATCTCTTGCCTAGGATTTCTTAAGTATTCAGTCATGGCTAACAGAGAACAACTGTTCTCAGCTCAAGCAAGACACAGTCCATGCTCTATGGCTCACCTGCCAGACTTAAAGCTAACCAAAGCTCCTTCAAAATACTATGTGCTGATGGGTCCCCACTGGTTAGTACCAGTTCCCTTAAATATCTAGACATTCTTCTTGATTAATTTCTAGATTTTGATCTGCACATCACCACCACCTGTAAGTCTGTCAATGCTAAGATAGGAGGTGCCTATCGCACTAGCTATGCCCTTACCCCATCGGCTAGACTAGCTGTGGCACAAGGCTTTCTGCTCCCAGCTCTTGCCTATGGCTCAGCCACCTACCTCTCTGCCACAAAGACCTCGTTCCATAAATGGGACATGACCTATAATTCCATTTGCCGCTACGCTTCTGCATCTCCACGATACAAGCACCACTGCCAGCTCTATGCGGACCTTAACTGGCCCAGCCCTTTTGCACAACATCTCTAGTCCTATGGCTCTCTAATTGACAGTATTACCAGATCAGGCCTCCCCGCTGCACTCACAATCCCTCTTCCATGGGCTTCAATCTACTGACCAAGCCCCACTCCATATCCCCAGATGCAAAACCAACATGGGTGGTCACGCTTTCTCACCCGCAGCTCCTAAGTACTGGAACTCCATACCTCAAACTATTTGTCAAGCTTCCACTCACGCTAGTTTCAAGAAACTTCATCGTGCTACTGTATGTGCTTTCATCCACCGTAGTCCATCCTACTTCCCGCTCTCTATGTCTCCAGGCAACTACTCCTCGACTCCTTGCTTCTTTTCTTTCTCATTATCATCCTAAAATCCTCTCTATCGGCTCTCACCCTTTTCCTCTGCCTTACCTCCACTCTCCTCTCACCCACCCCATTTTCCTCTCTCCCAAATGCCTACTGACCACATAATGACACTTGTTTGTATTTTTGTAACTGCTTGAAGTGTCAATTTTTTTTAATCACGTTTTTGCACTTCCTACCTGTCTTTTGACTGTCAAAACTGTACTGTTTGTAATCGTATTGAAGAATATGTTGTAGATTATTTCTCCATGCAAACAATTGGTTGTATGTTACTCCTCATCCTCACTATGCTACATATCTCATGTGCTGCGTCACATGTCTACTAATGTGTTTCCATGTGTATCTTCCCGGGTCGTACCTGAAAATAGGCATTTCATGCCTAGTGCACTCACCCAATTACCAAAAGCAAATAAAATAAATACTAATATGGTATGCAAATAACGTGTCTGAGGTAAGCAAGTGTTCCAGCAGATGTGGACATGCTGGAAAAGTAGTAATGCTCATAACACCACAACTTTGCCAGCACCTACTGGGAAACCAGTTTCTGTGGTTAAGGGAAGTATCCTAGCATGTGTTGCGACAGCAGTGTCTATCAGTAAGCAAGAGCCCAACCATTACTAGGGTAGTAGTAGACACTCTAGAACTGGCATTATTCCTGCATTTGGTGTGTTTTAAATCAACTGCTGTGATGGCAAGAGGGAGCAACTTCACTTACAACCGTGTTGCATTTAACCTAGAATATCACTGTGATGAGAGATATTAGGCCTCCAATTCCCCTTGATGGAGCCAGTTTACTGCTGCTCAGTTACCTTGGTAATTCACATATGCATGTTTACGACATTGTTTTTACCTACAGAATGTACTCCCCGAGTCCCCCACGGTCACACACAGAAATCAGCCCTAGCCCTGGCTCAGTGTCTTTTTCCCAGTTATCAATTTTTAGTACCTAAATCGTGTAGCCCATCTTATCACTGGAGTCCTGCTTTTACTTACTTCCTCAGCTGGACGCACTGCAGCACTGGTAGGACAAGTGAGTTGTGAAAGGTCAACCCACGAGTATTTGGCAGTATTATAAATGTGCAACTGTAATTGGGTGTAATTAAAGTCAAAAACCTTAAGCTGATGTCACTTATGGGGTGTAGGACTGCAGTTTTCCAATGGGGAAAAGGCCTAGGTACGTCCCAGGTTCACTGTTTCATGAATATTCTCCTTACGGAACAGGGAAGCCCTAATCATTGGTTGCCTGTTTTGTGCCTGGCCAAATGGCAGCTGGCTTCTTTCTGCTGTCCAGATACATACCCATTTGGTAAGATACGGAAAGCTGGATTTTTGAAGCCCAACCACAGAACTACTGTACTCAAAACCAGGAGCTCCACACTGAGCATATAAGCTAAGACTGCTTCCAGAATGAGAGATTTTCAACTAACTTTGCGGCTGGAAACCCTTCATAGCAGAAAGACAAAACAGGAATCTGGATACTCCCCAACAGAGCTGCAGTTACCCTACAACTGTAAAGCATTGATGTGGCTGCTCAGAATACAATTTGTTTTCATTATGAATCCAAAGGTGTCCTAAGACAGTCATCACTGCAGCCACAATCATGCATTTTTAGCCATTCCTTAAAGTAACCCATTAACCGTCTGCAGGGAACAGTCTTGCTGCATTTGTGTGGGGCAGCGGTGGGCAGGAATGAGGACTGGGATAACTGGTCATTGGGGATTTATGATCCCAAGGAAGATTGTAAGAGGATCGAACGGGATACAAACCTATTCAGAAAAAAAAAATGGTGAGTAAAATAGGCGGTCACTCCAATCAAGGAAGAAACCATTCAAGATGGCAAGCTACAGTCTTAACTCCATCTGCACCTACCTTGAGCTCTGCGTTGCTCTCTGCATTCTTAAGCATGTGCAGCAAGAACTCAGCACTCTTTTTTGGCCAACGCCCCTGTGTCCAGCCCCACTGCTTAGCCTGTTAGGAAAATTTGACAGTTTTTAGTACTGATTAAAATATATCACAAAGAAGTGTCATTTAATTAAACATATAAAAAAGTCACTCAGAAAATGTGTTATGATTTTTCTAAAGGTGTCCAACACTTACCATAGGAACACTTTCATAAAAACATGAATCAAAAACCAAAATATAATTTAGAAAGCACATGTGGTCCCAACAACAGATCAGGGGTCGAAATTAGGTTTTGCAGCCACTAGCCAGCAAGGCTAGTGACTGGGAAAATCCACTAGCCCAGCTGATGTACTTACTGAAATGTTACCTTCTCCAGTACTGGCCCGCAGGGCTAGTTAAAGGAAAATCTTACCAGCCCGACAAAATCTACCAGCATCTGGCTAGTGGACTGGTGCCAATTTCAACCCCTGCAGGGGGAATAGTTTTTTTTTTTCCTTTCTGCACTATACATCTATGGGTTACCTGTGACATGTCCTTTACTGAATAACGACATTTCTTGCTGTTGTGGAAGGAAAACTGCAAACTGAAACTGTTCCATCAGCCCAAACAGCACAAGACGGTGCTTTTACAGGAGTAAAGGGCAGTTTATATGTCTGATTTAGGCTCCGCTTTTTATGTGCATGTTTTAGCTGCACTACACCTCGTTTCTTGTTACAAGACGCACAGTTTGATTTAGGGCGTTGAAATACTCAATTTAAGCAGCTTTGTTCGTAGGGCATGCTAGAAACTGCACAGCGTACATGTGCTCTGTTACAGACACGCGTCTTTGGGATGGACGAGCTTCCAGAGGTTGGCTGACTTATGTTCGGGCCGGTCGGACAGAAAACTAATGTAAAATCGTGGAAAGCAGGTAAAAATATTACTTTTGGGACATGCAGGGCCATTTGACAGTAGTTTGTTTAGTGTGTTCCTTGGGGAACACAGCTAAGAAATGATGCAAAACTTAGGGACAAAGCTGACAGTGTCCCTTTAAGTAACATTTCACAGACACTTGTGTAAATCATGAGTTTGATACAGTAATTTGTGATACCACGTTTTCTTAACTGAAAAATGAATGTAATGCTCTTCTCTGTAGGTACTGGTGAAGTGAAAATTTTCATTAAAAGCTCCTGTAGAAGTCGTCCACTGTACACAAGATAAAGTTGCCCAGCGGTTCTTAGCTCCACTGGCTTTAAATGACTACAGACTTCCCGTGTGTACTTCCCTCAAACTGTGGGGCCACAAAAGTGTTCAGAGAAACAAGGGGATGCGAGCAATTATACAATTAAGTGCGTCTTGTGCCTTTAATTTTCTTCTACAGCTCCTATCTTCCACATTCTTCTGGGTGGGAAAACACTCAATTCTTTAGCAATGTATTCCCAAGCAACTTGCTTTATCTTTGTATTGACTGGGAATGGTTTGATAGATTGACTATTTCCCAAGAGCACTTGTGTACCCTGACGTGGGAAGCTCTGTGTCCAGGGCACTGATGCCATTAGGAATAGCATTTAGCTCGGGTTGGGGCGCAACTAAGGGTCCACAGTGAGAATGTTAGAGCCCACCACGACGGATACCCTGCTTTAAAGGTTACAACTCTCACTGCTGGCCTAAGGATCAGCTAAAGAAAGAGGGTTACCAATCTCCACTTTACCAGTCACTAGATATGCAGCATTTAATACAGAACTCTGCTTTACAGACATATATGGCTGAAGTCCCAGAGTCTGGTTCATTAACTGGAAAGAGACCAATGGGAAATCAAGTAGACATTAAATTTAAACCCAAGATGAGTATAGTTACATAAGAAAAAACCAGCAGAAGGCAGCCATTTAGTCTACCAAGTCTGTTCATATTGCAGGGTCCACAGCTTGAGCTAATGTCCCTGACCTCCCTCCCCACTCCCCTCATCCTCTCTACTCACAATCCTTACCTTCCCCCATGCCTATCCCAGCCTCTCTTAAAGCTTCCCACTGTCTTCAACGAGATGAACTCTTCCAGCAGCACATTTCAAGTGTCCACCACCCTCTCTGTGAAGAAGTGCCTCCTGGCCTCCCTCCTAAACCTCCCACCCTCCAGCTTAAGACTGTGCCACAAAGAGAGCGGCGCAGCTGTGGGCATTTGTCAGGCCTCAAAAAAGTGCTTTGGGGTGTAGGGGGCAAAACAGGAGGAGAAGGGAGGCTGTAGCATAAGGGAGAAATGGGGTAGGAGTAGAAGTGCTAGGAGGGAGATCAGCTTATGAAGGACAGTCTCAGGAGCTAGAGGCAGCTAGGTGGAGGCGAAGGTTGGCTTTGAACAGGCCTAGCTTTTGCAAAGAGGAGATGTCTTTGTTGAGTCCATTAATCAAGCTAGGAGCTCGGTACACAAAGGATCTTCGGCCTTGTGTGGTGCCGCACAGAGGAATGTGCATTTGATTTTCTGAAGCCCTGGTGAAGCAGGGGTTGCGTGCTATATCGGGAAGAGTTTGGACTCGGTGGGGTTGGGGGCAAGATGTAGCATACTTTTCTTAGCCATTAGACAAGTTTGGTACTTGATACGGTTTGATAACTGCAGCCACCCTGTTTGGGCATAGAGGTTACATGTATAGGTGAGACGTTGGGATCCTATGATAAGTCGCCAGGCTTTGTTTAGGGCCAAGGATAAGTGCTTGAGGGCTGTGTGGCATTGAAGCCAAGCTGCCAGATCCTGGACCACTTTCTCAGCTTTTCCAGATCTTTCCGTAGGTCCTGTATCCCTTTAGCTGTGTCCACTCTCCCACAGAGGTTGGGGTCATCCGTGAATAGGAACATTTTGCCCTTGATGCCATCTCCAGTGTCACTGATGAAAACACTGAACACCACCGGCCCCAGCACCGAGCTCTGCGGGACCCCACTGGTTACCTCTCTAGTGCAGATAACTCTCCCCCCCACAACCACCCTCTGGGTTCTGTACCTCAGCCAATTTTCCACCCATCTGGCCATCTTTTTTTCCCCCCAACCCCAAGATCCTTCAACTTCCTGAGCAACCTTTTGTGGGGCACAGAGTCAATGGCCTTGCTGAAATCAAGATAGATGATGTCTACTGCTTGGCCCCAGTCTACTGTCTTAGCGACACAGTCAAAGTCAATCAGATTTGTTTGACATGACCCCCCATGAACCCATGCTGCCGCATCCTAAAGACCATGCTCCTCTAGATATTCCACCAACCTTTCCTTTAGTATGGTCTCCATGAGCCTACCCACAATGGAGGTCAGACCGACTGGTCTGTAATTCCCAGAGTCATCCTTGGGACCGCTTTTGTGGAGGGGCACCATGTTGGTTCATGCCTTTGTGACCTCACGCCTTGACTACTGCAACTCCCCGTACCTGGGGCTTCCTGGGGTTGATATCCGCCACTTGCAGCTAGTGCAGAACGCTGCTGCAAGGTTGTTGGCGGGGCATCTAGAAGGACACATATTACCCCTGTGCTGTGCGATGTGCACTGGCTGCCTATACAGTGGTAGATCACCTTTAAAGTAGGTCTTTTGACCTTCAAAAGCCCTGCACGGACTTGGCCCCGACTATTTGAAAGAGCTTCTGATTCCTTACCGCCCTGTACAACAGCTCCATTCAGCTGACGAGGGGTTGCTAGAAGTTCAGAGTGTTACAGTGAAGTTTTCTGGGGCCAGGGCTTTTGTGTTTGTGTCTCCAACCCTCTAGAATTCTCTGCCTCGTCGGCTTAGGGAATTTCATATTCAAGAGGAAATACTTTATAAAAACCACCCGCCATTTCCCCAGCATCCAACAGAAAAACCTCGACCGCAAAGGGTAGTTGGACCAGGAGGTTGGCAGGTGGTTAGGAGGGGCAAATCGGGTGCCCCATCACTCTCTGCTCTCCAACATATTACCTCCAAAAACCATATAAACACTACAAACAGGTATCTGCCTCTATCTCTGAAATCAAACAAAGAGGCAGAAGACACTGCAGAGCAGGACACTGCAGCACAGGAGCTAGCATAACAAAACTCACCCAAATCAGAACCAAAACAAAAAAAGCAAAAGGAAATCCAAAAAACGTCTGATCATAGGAGACTCCATGATTCAGGGAGTTGATACCCATCTCCAGCCAGGGTAATGGTCAGATGTCTCCCAGGTACATCAGCATGGAGAGACACTGACTGCATTACTAAAATTGTTCACAAAGCAGGAGAAAACATTGATGTCCTAGTACACATAGGGACTAATGATCTCGCCAGCTGGTCAGTTGTGGAGACCAAGGAACACCTGACCTGGCTGGGTGACAAACTATCATCCATTTCGTCTGGCATCTCCTTCTCTGAGATCCTGCTGGTCTGGGAGAGGGGGGCAGATGGACGGAAGGTCAGAGAAGGGGAGATAGGGGAGCTAAACACGTGGCTCAAGGGCTGGTGCCAGGAAAAAGGACACAGATTTGTAGGGAACTGGCAACAGTTCTGGGAGCGAAAGTTCTTTAAATTTGATGGACTGCATCTGACTAAGGAGGGAGTCAGTGCATTGGGGCAGAAGTTTGACGTCTTTGCAGAATATTTAAACTAGCGAATGGGGAGAGGGGTGCAGCACCCCATACATCGACTGGGAAGAACACCCCTCCCCCCCAGCTAGTGCTCAAACAGGGATTCAGCATGTTTGCAGTTCATTTGCATCACCAGGTAAGAAAAAAGGTTTGTCACCCCATACGACGCACAGGGGGAAATGCCAAACCTCACCCAACAACTAACACACCAAAATCTGGCCAATGGAAAATCATGTACACAATGCTCACAGCCTGGGAAATAGGATCCCAGACCTGCAGGCAATAATGTCAGAGGCTAAACTGGACACAGTAGCAATTAGTGAGACGTGGTTTACCAGTAACCACACTTGGGAGACTTCAGTACCTGTCTATGTATTGTTCAGAAGAGACCGAGGTGCAAAAAAAAAAGGGGGGGGGGAGTGGCCCTGTATGTCAATGAAAGTATCAAAGCTACAGAAATTCAGAATACACATAAGGAGCCAGAAGAACTGTGGGTCACCCTGGAAACCAACCGGGGTTGTCTACAGGCCCCCAGACCAGCGGGAGGACATAGATACTTTACTGTTAGAAGATATACAAAACATGACAGCTAAATGGGAGGTTCCGATAATGGGAGACTTCAACATGCCGGATACAGATTGGTCAATACCAGCAGGAACATCTGCCAGAACTAGACACACAGTGGATTCCCTGCAGGGGGAGGGCCTCAAACAACTCGTACAACAACCCACAAGAGACAGGGCTATCCTAGATCTAGTACTGACTAACAGGGAAGGGATCACAGATCTCCAGGTAGAAGATCACCTGGGGGCCAGTGACCATCAGATGGTATGGTTTAATTTGGCTACTACATCTAAATCATCCCATTCCAAGGCAAAAATATGGGACTTCAGAGGAGCTGACTTTGATAAGATGGCCAACAGAGTTAAGCTAGCCCTGGCAAAAGGAAACAGGTGAGGGGGTACAGGTAAAGTGGGCAAGCATTAAGGATGCAATACTTGAAGCAACATCCCATTGTGTTAGACAGAAAAAGTCAGAGCCAAAAGGCTGGCCTTCAGGAAATATAAGGGAACACAGCGGGATGAAGATAGGGAGGCATACCAAACTGCCCTAAGGGAAGCAGGGAAGGCTGTAAGGCAGGCAAAGTCCCAAACAGAGAAAACACTAGCACGAACAGTAAAAGAAGGTGACAAGACTTTCTATAGATACATTAGTGAAAGGAGAAAATCCAGAGGGGGTATTGCTAAGCTTAATGGAGAAAAGGGAGCATGTGAGGAGGAGGACCATGTAAAAGCATCTATCATAAATAGATACTTTTGCTCAGTATTACCAAGAGAAGGTAGGGCAGGGCCCACAGCTCAGCACCATGGACACAGGGGAGGGAGGTGAGCACTACTCCCTTCACAAAAGAAAGGGTCCTACAAGAGCTGCTAAGCTCAGGGTGGATAAGGCAATGGGACCTGATGGCATACATCCCAGGGTACTTAAGGAGCCAAAGGTGGAACTAGTAGAGCCATTAGCAGAACTGTTTAGTGAGTCTCTGAGCACAGGAGAGGTCCCAGAAGACTGGAGAAGGGCTATGTGATCCCGCCCACAAGAGTGGTAGCGAGGAGGAGGCAGGGAACTACAGACCAGTCAGTCTTACCGCAGTAGTGGGCAAGATGATGGAGGCACTTAAGGAAAGGATAGTGCAACACCTGGAATCCATAGGGCACAGGATCCAAGACAGCACTGGGTTTACAAAAGGAAGGTCCTGTCAAACTAATCTCATAGATTTCTTTGACTGGGTAACCAGAGTGGTGACCAAGGGGGAGCAGTTGATGTCGCCTACCTTGACTTCAGCAAAGCTTTTGACACTGTTCCAAATAGAAGATTGATAAATAAGCTGGGTAGGCTCGGGGTGGGTCAGAAGTTGGTCAACTGGGTGGCAAACTGGTTGATGGGCAGAAAACAGAGAGTGGTGGTAAATGGTATACAGTCAGAAGAGATGCAAGTCACAAGTGGGGTACCTCAGGGATCAGTCCTGGGGCCAGTCCTCTTCAACATCTTCATTAGTGACCTTGCAGATGGACTAGAGGGTAAGAATTGTCTGTTTCCAGATGACACAAAGATCTGCAACAGAGTAGATGATCCAGATGGGGTGGGCAGAATGAGAAGAGATCTGGATAAACTAGCAAAATGGTCAGAAGAGTGGCAACTGGGATTTAATGCAAAGAAGTGCAAGATCATGCACATAGGGAAGAGAAACCCTGAAGCCACCTATAGGCTGGGAGGGGAGTTGCTAGCAGTCACAAAGGAAGAAAGACTTGGGCATCATCATCACTGATGACCTGAAATCATCCAAGCAGACCTCTAAAGCAGTAGGTAAGGCTAGTGGGTGTTAGGGTGTATTAGTAAGGCAGCACAAGTCGTAAGAGGGAGGTAACAATCCTCTTACAAGAGGCTGGTTAGGTCTCATCTGAGTACTCATGCAGTACTGGAGGCCACACCTTCACAAGGACATTAACCAAATTGAGGCAGTCCGGAGAAGGGCAACCAAAATGGTGCAGGGACTGCATCAGAAGACATGAGGACAGATTAACAGAGCTCAATATGTATACCCTTGAGCAAAGGAAGGAGAGAGGTGATATGATCGAGGCATTCAAACACCTTAAGGGCATTAACAAGGTGAAAGAGTCCAACATGTTTAAATACAAGAAAAATAGCAGGACAAGAGGACAAAGCATGAGATTAGAGGGGGGCCGATTAAGGGGGAATGTGAGGAAATTCTTTTTCACAGAAAGGGTGGTGGATGCATGGAATGGCCTACCTCAAGAAGTGGTGGCTATGAACACAGTGCAGAGCTTCAAACAGGCATGGGATAGGCATATGGAAGCAATACAAATGAGTATGAATAGATAGGCCACTGACAGAGCAAAGGCCTATGGCACATTTATAAGGTAGAAAAAGAAATGGACAGACTGGATGGGCCTTGCGGTCCTTATCTGCCGTCAACTTCTATGTTTCTATGCACGACCGTGGAATCCTTTAAGCGGGATTTTAAGACACTTTTGTGGAGTAAGGCTTTTATGAATTTATGTTGCTGAAATTATTGATTTTATATGTGTATTTCATTTTATCATTCATTTGTACAGTGCACTGGTGCTTGAAAGGCGCTTAATAAAGTTTTATTATTTATTATTATGCGCTGTTCCCCAGTCCTGCGCTACAACTCTTGACTCTAGTGAATTACTGAATAGGTCTGCCAGTAGCCCTGCCAGCTCCTCAGCCAAAAAAAGAAATAAACAATTAACAAAAGGAAAAAAAACACACCCAAATCCAAAAACTTCTACCAGCACTTACACGGTTAAACTTACCTGCGCACACCTGCCAACACCACCATTGTAACGGCGAAAGGGTACACACTGCTTCTTTAATGTAACATCCTTCAGGTACTTGGTGGCTTTACGGATGTGCATGCCCTTGATGGCTTAGGCGGTTTCTCGAGTATTCTAAAGTGAGGGAAATGAAAAAAAACTGTAGTTGCTCAGATCTTACATACCTGTACCAAAGATTAAAAACTGATCATGTTGGGGCATCAGGTCACTTCTCTTTCACTGCTGTTTAGAGCAGAGGCAGTCATTTTTTGGGAGGGGGAAGGTGAAATCACAATACAGCCTTACAACAGTTCCACACCAAAACATAACTGATCTACAAGCAGGTCAATGTGTGCATTCTAGGTGGCAGACACTTCAACTGGTGCCCGAGATGCACTACTGAATGAGTATATCAGTCTTAATTTAATCCAAACGTTTTAGAACCATTAACAATTGAAAACCATAATATAGCTATAAAATTGGGTTCATGAACAATACCAATTGAACAGACAGACCTAGTAGCAGTGCTTTGTATGATCACGACACCCAGGCTGGATTCTGGTTTCCTGCTCTTGAACCAGTAGAGCAGTGTCTGAAGTGTTCTTCTCCGGAGAAAGCATGGACAGACTCCCTGTTCGACCATCAGCTGCCCTGACAGAGGACTAGCCACAGCAGAGCTTTCGATGGGAAATCAAAAATATACCAAGTATTTCAATTTCAATATTTAGTTGTAATACCAAGTATTGAAAGAAAAGGAAGGCACAGAAGGTAAACAAATAAAAGCCTATTTTGGAGTCCTCGGCAAGTGGGAAATATTTACTGAACAAATGCTAGCCGAATAATAGTGCACCAGAAAAACAATTCAATCTAATAGTCAAACAAGCGAATACACCATCAGGCCAAAAAGCTCCAGACTGAGCATACAGGCCATGACCACTTTAAAGAACTAGGGAGTCAGCCGGCCTGGTGGCGCTGAGGGTTGAAGCGCTGGACGCCTTACCTCGCAGCACGCTGACTACTAGTCCGGAGGTCAGCATGGGGGAGGGATGAACGGAGCTGCCGAGAGGCAAGCTCTCCTCTCCGGGAGGTGTGGGGCTTCCTCCGCTGATGGCCGCCACCTGGTGGAGGCTGGGGACAGCATGGGCCTAGAGGAGCTAGGGAGGCCCGGGGATCGATACTGGGTCCATGGGACTAATGTGTGCCTCACATGCATGCGTACCACTGCTGGGGTCCTGGGAATAAACTGAGGAAAAGAACATCGATGGCGACAGACTCCCCGCAGGCTCCGCTCCCGGGCCAGGCATAAGGCAAGTCCCAGTAATTCTGGGGGACGAGGCGTGGTCAGATGGGGCCGTCAGGTGGCCCCCAAAAAAGTATTAAATGTTAAAAACACACACACAGAAAAAACCAAAAAACTAGTGGAGTCAAAATAGGCAAACGGGAAAATACAAATTTTCAGTAGTAGTTCTAACTTTATTTCGGAAGTATTTTTTCTTCTTTTGCTCATCAGAAAGTCTTCTATGCGATAATATTGTGCTGGATGTATGGAACAGCTCCTAGTCTGGCAGCTGACATATCTAGCTCTACTGCCCCACACTACATCAGCATTATGATCTCACTGACAGTGACATCACTGGTGAATGACCTGGCAGTCACTGACTTGCTATTCCTGAGTTATCAGTGATGTCACAATCCTGATGATGTAGTGTGGGCCAGCAGAGCAAGATATGTCAGCTGCCATGCTAAGAGCTGTTCCACACATCACACTTACTAACATCAGATAAACAATCTCCTAATAGATAATGACTGGTTGCTTTTAAAATGTAATATTAGTTTTGGGTAGTACACTAGCTCTATAAGCAAGAATAATATTTTTTTATGCGCCTCCCACAGCATCACCGACCAGCCACTCCTTCAGAGTGCCAAGGCCTTCCCTGCCTCAACCCCTACCACCAGGGGTAGGGAAGTGCCTGTTGGCATATATACGCATCCCAGGGGCTGCAAGGCTGGATCAAGGCTGACTCTGGGGCTTCAAGCAGCAGAAGCCGGGCACTCGTCAGCCGGCTGAGTGGGGAACCTTTTTCTGTTGCCCCACCCATCAGTTCTCTGCCTTGCGTGAGCACAGTCGACCTAAGGTGGGGATGTACAGGGGCGTATCGAGGCCGCATGTTCCCCAAGCACAACGCCAATCCGCCTGCAGATGCCCAGGTGAAACCCACCCCCCTGGGAGGAAGCGTCCAGTGGACGCTTATGAGACCCCCCCCCCGCCAGTCTCCGCTCTGGTACCCGGGCACGGTTCGCCAGCGTGCTGAGCTAACCCAGTTGCTCGGCACCACGGAGCCAGCTAAGAACAAGATTTTAAACTGTGCGAAAGGGAACCACTCAAAACAGAAAGTCAAAACGATCAGAATACTCCCTGATAGTAATCATACAACCATAAAGCACTGATGTGGCTGCTCAGAATACAGTTTGTTTTCATTATGAATCCAAAGGTGTCCTAAGTAGTCATCACTGCAGCCACAATCTCACTTGTGCACTGAATTTTTCACATTATCCAACTGAGTGCTTGCAAGCAATAAAAATTATAAGGAATAAATGGACAAAAAATATTAATTATGAGGGGAGTAGTTTTATTTGTAAGTAGCTGCTGCTCACTGTTCAGCAGACCGGGGTGGGGGATTCAGGAGCCTTCACAAACCCCCTAGACTTTGTGACTGGTATACTGCTGTACTCCTGTGTTCATCTGGCAAAGCCTTGTTGGCAGTCCCTACGCAATCTGCATTACCTGCTTCACAATGTGCTAAAATGGATCATTATACCCACCAAAGCTTTGCTGATGGAAAAGAACCAGAAATTGTACCACTTAAAAGTGTTAAGATTTCTAGATTGTGGCACTACTCAACAAATTATGACAGTGCATTGTAGCAGTTTTAGTTTTCTGTAAAGCCAGGACAGGGTGTGAAGGGATCTTATTTTAGCCTTAACTAGGTGGCCAGCTGATCCCTTCCACTTCCCTATAGCTGTAATGCACCCCACCCGCAGGCACGTAACGAAGGGTACCCAGGAACAGCGTGGGGGAATGCCCACTGATGTCAATAGGGGGTAATATTTGATTTTTTTCTTTTATGTCTATTAATGGCTACGATGAGTTTAAACCAAGATGACCTCTCAACGAAGGGCCTCTTTTTTTTGTAATTTATCTGAGTCTTCAATAAACAAGCTGTACAGCCAAATGCTTCTGTAAATATAACCAATACAGTACAACACTCATTTCAGCATCAGGAGTTACATCATAGGAAGTATCTAAAATTACAGAAACAGAAATAAATTCTGAGGATTAATATACCCATAACTACGAGGTGAACTAGTAAAAGGGGCTATCCATCACTTTTAGTACACGCAGTTAAGTAAAAATAAATAAAACCTTGGATTGAGCAGCTAACAGAGAATAGATGACAAATTAACCCCTCAAATAACTAACTGGTAAACACTGAGGTACATTAGCTACATGAAACTAAGAGTTTAAACAAATTGTCACTGAATCATATCCCAGCACGGCTCATCGCCTTCATGTGTGTACCCACGATCCCTCAGTGTCTGAATCGGAACCCCCATTCTCTTGAGTATCTGAAGCTTGCCTAAACTCTGACAATTTTCACATTCCATTTACCCACCTCCTTCGGGTCCCCGAACTGGTACAATTTCCCCCCATACTGGATCCTGATTCTTGCCAGCGCTAATATGGAATGAACAATCCCCAGGCTTTCTCATTTGTGGACGGACACCATCAAACTGCCTACGGCGATTTCGGGTAGGAAATGCCCAGTCTGGGAAAATGCGGACATCTTGGCCATCATGCTGTAGGGGATGAAGTGATCGAACTGCAGCCAGGAGAAAATCTCGCACCTCAGGTCTAGAGGTAACAAGTATGATGGTGTGAGGGAGTGGTCAGTTGGTTTGTGGGGTACGGGAGTTCATCCGATACGCACGGTGGAGATCCGAGCCATTCCATGGATGTTGAAATTGTAAATGTCCTTTAACCAATTCCGCATATAAGAAAGGATGTGATTGCCCTCCGGGAGGCCAATGAGCCTCACATTCATTGCCCTGGCCCCATTTTCCAACGACTCCAAGTGGGCCCGTAGGTGAGAGTTCTCCTGAGTAAGCTTCGTAACAGTTGCCACAGTCTTAATCATCTGCTTCCTTTGCAGAGATTACTGCCGATTCAGTTTTGGCGTCCTGGGTACCCATCCTTTCAACGATGCATTCAATCTTCCGATCCACATCACGGACAGCTTTGCGCTCGGTCTCCAAAAGGGGAGCCTCCCCAGTCTGTTGCGGTTTGGAAGTTGAACAGGTGCATGGGAGTTTCAGCTGGGCCCTGCTGTGGCTATGGAGCCGATTTTTGAGCTGCTCCCTTAGTGCGACCCATGTTGTCAAAAATTGAACCCAATACTCTCTGTAAAGTGCCCTTTAAAGTGCGCTGCTCAAAGCAAGAAAATACAGCAATAAAATATAAGGAAAGACTTTAGACTTCAGAAATAAAAGGATAGCTGCAAGGCAGGTAGAGCCGAAGTGAAGCACATAGCGTGGCTCTCTAGCACCCTTCCCCCCAGAATCGAAAGGCCTTCTTAGTTGAACAGTGGCCTTGATTAAACTGTGTAGCCACTACTGAAAGAAGTAATCAAATATTACCCTTATTGACTTCAACGGGACGCGCATCTGCAGCGTTCCTGGGCGCCTGTGCGCAGGGGTTGGATTGCAGCTATGGCTGGCCACCTCATTGGGGCCAAAACACGATCAGTTCCCACCCCATCCTAGCTTTACATAAAAGTATGAAACTGCTACAGTGCAGACAATCGCTGACGTGCACCATCATAAAACACTATATATGGTTAGGGCTTACTGTGTATTGAAAATCAGTAGCGCTCAAAAACTGGTTGTAGAACAGTTCAAAGGTGATGGAAAGTTGCTGGATCTTCCGACATAACAGTAATACAACAAATTCTCCTTTGAACCGCACAAGACTCCTTAATGCAAAGTTCCGACGTCAGTATGTTGAGTGCAGCTGGACAGAGCTGCTCAGTAAAATCATATCATGCTATCTCAAAAGAAGAGTTACTTTAGGCAACCGAAGTAAAAAAAATTTTTAAAAATGCTGGGGGTGGTGTTGAGCATGCCTACTGATGAGACCCATTCCTTGCAGGTCTGCATTTCGAGGGGACAATTTAGTTATTTGTTCTATAAGATGTATTTCGTCAGATAAGCAGCAGTAATCAACAATATACATCGAGCAGAGCAGTTTGATACCATAATTTTATTATGAGGCATTCAAATAAGGGAAGACCTAGCAGAGCAATGTTTCAGCCACCAACGGAGCTCCAGACGCCAGCATTTGCAGCAGACCTCAATGGAGCTAAGCTGCCATGGTAGGCACGCCAGCTCTCCATCAATGCATACCAGACACACCAAAGTAGAAACAATCCAGCAGAGAACTGGGGAGCAAGATATCAGGGTGCTGGATGCCACACTTCGCACCATGCCGGTGACCTGGTTCAGGAACGAGCCCAGGTCAGCGGGGATCAGCAGGGGAGAGAGAGGATTAAGCGTCCTGAGGACTGCTCTCCTCTCTCGGGGTGGGGGTGGGGTCATCCAGGGTTCAGCCCGGCACCGCAGCGGCCACCGGTGGAGACCGGAGGCACTGCACAGCTCAGGGCTTAGTTAGTGGATTGTAGAGCTGCGGCGGACATCCCTGGTGTCATTGCATGCCCGGGCTCTGCTGGGTAGGAGGGGGAGAGGGCATAACCAAACAAGCTACCAGAAAAACCCTCTGCCTCCCGATAGGTGACGGAGGGTCCGGGGGTGCCTGCCTACCACACCCAATGTCAGGCTCCTCCTCTCACTCCTCTGCTCTCCTCCATCTCAAATACACCAGACTGGATTCTAGATAGAGTGCCTGGAGTAGTATCTGGCGGTCCCACCTTGGGGGACTCCGAGCCAGTGGGCTGGGTGGCCGTTGGGAATGGCTGAAGAGTCTGACCCCCGGAGGAGCGAGAGGGAGCTTCAGGCAGGAGAGATCAAGGTGGGCACCGTGAGTCCACTTCAGAAAGAGTTCAGGAGGTAGAGTGATAAAGTGGTTTGCACCCTCCAGGACCCAGACTCATTATCTTTTTTAAAAATCATGGTTACCTGGGGCTCTCCATCTGGAACCTGAATGTGTGGACCACTTCTACCAGGCTTATTGCATCTCCCCACAATCTGCGGGAGCACAATAGATTTACCCCCGACTATTTTATTAATTACACATGGGGCTATCATGTGGGACAAGTCGTTGCAAGCGGCCAGGAAGACTGAGCAGGTGAACTATAATGGCAACACTTTATACCTGTTCAATCTATCCCATGCTGCATGGGCTCGACTCAAGAAATCTGACCGGGTATGGACCAAGTTATGGAGCCTAGGTGTGGCCAATAACCTGCCTACGCCGGCCCGCCTACACATCTATTATGGCGGGCACACTTCAATTCACAGATCCAGCCGAAGCTGGGAAACAGCTTTACCAAATCCATAAGGAAGTTTGAGGCAGCCTGCAGAAATGCCCCATCTGATCAGAGTTCTGAGGAGGAGGCGGACACTTGAAGATTTAAGATACTGGGACTTGAACTGACTTGAACAGTTTGCTCTCTCGAGGTGGCAATGCTGTAGCCTGCCTTCCAGTGTTACATATGCTGTTGTTTCTGGCTCCAGATGGATGTCTTTCCCCATAATTTGGAAATGTGGGTTGGGGTGTGTTAAAAAGGGAGCTGTGGGACCCATTTGAGCTCACAGTCCCCCACCCCTCGTGTTTGCTGCATGGACATTTTTCTCACGTGGAGTTATATTCAGCTGCTTACGTTACTGTTTTGGCTTCAACGGTTTTCTATAGACTGAATCCTATAGTTACTTACATTGTTCAACTTGGTAATGCATCTGTTTTGGGGCACTACCCATTTTCGTGTTAATTTCAGGAAGGGGTCATATCAGCACTAGCTGTTGATGCTGCCGCATGTTCGGATTCTCTCTGTTTTGGACTTACCATCATAATCTTGCAGGGTGCAACCATTTGATTACATATGTTGGTCTCTTTTTACTTGTTTCCCCCTTATCCGTAACCTTCAATGTCTTGACTTAATAATTCTGTACCACTGGATGGTTCCTGTACTATTTGTGATGTCTGACATTTGGAACTTGTTTTGTGCCGGGAGAAGAGCTGATGGCCGGGCACACACTGAGCACTGTTAAAAAAGAATTACGTTTTTAAACTATACACTATATAAAATAGTATATAGACAATGATGCTAACAAGACTGTGCTACCATCTCGGGTTCAGATGACATCGGCCCTTGAGCTTCACTCTCAAGTGTCCTATGCTGTCATCTCAACCCCCATGGAAACACAGCCGTATTGTATATAGAAACAAGTTGTTGGCAGATAAGGACCACTTGGCCCACCTAGTCTGCCCTAAATTCTATACCTATAGTCCCAGAGACCCTATTTGGTGTATGGTTGCCCATATACTATTCCATATGTGAGAGTAGTGCCACAATCTTAGAAAATTCCTTTAAAGCCTAGAAAACCTACTCCAGAGGCATTCACAAGATCTCAAACAGCTGTGGGGAGACAGCAGACAGTTTCATTTTAATGATTCATGTATCTACTAGAGCACTTCATTCAACTTCCACCCTGACAATGGAGCGCCACTATAAACTACACAAGTTCAGCAAAGTAGTGGTTTTGGGGCAACAGAAACACTTATCTGACACAGATACCAATACTAACCCTACGCTGATATAAAAATAAAAAAAGTCACTAAAGACAACCCTTACCTTGAAGTGAACACAAGGTTGGAACCCCTTGCTTTGCATGCTGTCAAAAGAAAAAAATTAATACAAATTGCTACATTAGTTTTTTTTTTTGTTTTTTTTTTTTAAACCAGGTTAACTGCACCTGACTATGAGCTGCCTATTTTCAAGCATGACCTAGAATACAAACAGGATATTACAATGAAATAATAGTGAATAAAAACAATGTGCACAACAGAAAGAGACCCATAATGACAGTAGAACGAGTTCAAGATCAACAATACCCCCAATTCTGCAGATCTCCAGGACATAGTATATACCAGTAACACACACTCTCCGTTTAGACCCCAAATCCTGCTTCCCTTTGGGGCAATACTTGTTTAAGGTGGGCAACCGTACTATTCTTTAGCCCCCTATGGGCAAAGGCTGGTTTTACCAGTCAGAGATCACTGTCCACCAAGCTGTAATTTCATGCACTCCTTCAAGACATTCTGTCTTCAAAAGATATACAAAGACAAGACCCCTGGAAACATCTGCAACTGATGGAGGTGCTCGCCTCACTTCTGCACCACTATGCGTCCTTTCCACAAAAGGACACAGTCCAAACAATCACAGCTTGTGTGGCCCGGGCATCTGGCACAGCTGGTCACATATCGCTACATTAGAGAGTCTGGCCCTGATCTCACAAATTCTGCTCACCTCAAGTGGCAAGAGGAACTACAACAAGCTCTCTCTGACAGGAATGGGAGAGTTTTTGGTACAGAGCTCATACATCATGCCGGGATGTCAGTGTTCAGCTTATCTGGCTAAAGACACTCCATCACTGATACAGAACCCCAACAGTTATCCACTCCCTAGGAGTGGTCCCCACATGACACTTGCTGGAAATGTGGCTCCCCTGTGAGTATTGTATTTTAGTATCCTCTGGGTACTGTACGTTGACAGCTAACTGCTTAGTTAACCCCTTCGCTCATTTTTACTGGTCTCCCAGCCTATCCACCATCTAAAAGCTATCCATTGGCAGCCTGGTGGCGCCAAGGGTTGAGGCGCTGGACGCTTACACACTCCGCGCTACACCGGTGACCAGGGTTCGAGAGCAGGCAGTCGTCAGAGTCCAGAACTAGGACTTGAGTGGAGACAGTACACTGCGCTAGAGCGACCCTGTGGACGCCCGGAGGTACAGCAAGTGATGGGGCATCGGGGTGTCACGGCGCACATCTGCACATATATGCATAGACGTCATCGCACGTCCGCGATACCAAATGGGGAGAATACAGGAAATGGCAGCACGGGTCCGTGGCAGCTTGATGGCCGCAGCTCTGATGATGCCTGGAGGCATGTGCCGGTACTAGTTTCCTCGACGGGCGCAGGGGCCCCTTTTTTAAATGTTGCTGCATCTGCCAGATGGGCATGCGACCTTCAGAGTGGAGCGGTGGCTGGATGTGGGCAGGACCATGGCTGCAAGGAGGATAAAAGTGTTAAATGATAAAAGCCATCCACTAATTAAATGGGTTATTCCAATTTGTACTACTGCCATGAGGCTTCTCCTTACACAATGGAGGTCTACTACAATCCCCTCCTCAGTGAATAGTTACAAGAGGTTGGCCACCAAGCAGATATGGAAAGAATGTCATATAGAGCAGTGGGACGCAAGGACACACATCTCAGAGACTTGTAAGCCCTACCTCAGTTCCCTGTTGTATAAGCTTCCTTAATGGGAGAACTGCTTTTTTATTATTGCTGTTGTTGTATTACACTAGCCTGGTTTGTATCTTTCTATATATCGAGCACAAATACCTTTACATACTTTGGTCAAACCTAATTACACAACTTCTTGGCTAAAGTCGGGTTTTACGAACCATAACATGTACAATTCATCTTGTTTGCACGTTTGTCACTGTGAAAAAAAGTTAAACGGTAAAAATAAACACACAAAATAAGTCACTTACATTTAGTGGGGTTCTCTGGATCGAGAGAGTAGCGTACCATTTTCAGATATTAACTGCAGGACAAAATAACCACCATTACAATGTTTCAAGCAGTATCAGTAAGGAAGTCAGTTTAACCACTCATTAATAGGAGACACTAACTACCAATAGCCTCCCCCCTGACTTTACTAATGGGTTTCAATCACTGGCTAGAACTGACTTAGCAACAGTGAGCACTGCAGCAGCGGCAGCCATTTTTGTAACCATGTTTCCCCAAAGCATACTTTAGTTAAAGAGCTGCTGGCGCCTCAAAGAAGACTCAAAAAACATAACATTTTTGTACAGTTTAGGTTGCATTCCATACATGTTCTATAGATTTCTTCTCCACACTACTTAAGAGTTAATCTGTCTCTTCTGTTTTCATGTGATTAACTGTGATGTCACAAGGAGTGCACTATGGCCTCAGGTAGGGAGAAAGCAACAAGAACAGATTAACTTTTCAGGAGCAAAGATCCTATTTTCATGCAAGTTACCTCAGTAATAAATAATGGACTGGAGAAATACAGAACTCATGTGAAATAATGGCAGAACTGTTTATTTAAACTTTTGTTGACCAGATTAAGTACACTAAACAAGTGACATGCCTATTTTCAGAACTGTGACTAAATATTATGTTTTGTTAAAATTATCCTAAAGGTGTCAGTTGCTCTTCAAGGGCCCCCATGTTTTAGCCACAGTCCTGGTTCCATATCTTTACACTGACAGTATTTGAGGAACAAGATTGGGGGGGGGGGACCATGACTTCTAATTAATAGTATTTAATAGCTGGTATAGCATAGCAAAATAGCAGACAATGCTAAGCATTTCCAGAAATGCATAACGGTAGACTGCAAACCATTTTTCAAGTAAGTTCATGACACAATAGACAAAATGAATATATATTTTTAAAAATTCTGCTAATCTTCTGTGCGAAAGTATTTTCATAGCTGATCAGCACTTTCACATGAAGAACTGCTGATCAATTTTTTTACTTATTTAATACCCTGGTATTTCAGTATTACCAGTTTTTTGTGGCAGAATACAATTTTCATCACACTGGTATTTTCCCAACTGGTGTACCTGTACACAATTCCCCAACTCATAATTTAAAAAAAGGAAGAAATTCCAGCTCCATCATGTTCACCTCCCTTTCTTAAGCAGGGATGCCGTGCAGTTTAATCTATAGCACTGCACTTCTGGATAGGTGGAATATCACATTTAGGTTTTTGTAGCCTGCCTCCCACCCAAAATTAATTTAGAACCCTGAAGAAAGAAAATCAGAAGTGCAGAGAGAGGAAAAAAAAAAGGCATGGAGAACTAAATGTAGGGAAAATTTTATATTTGTATCCACATAAATGTTATTTCAACTGTATATTAATATTTATACATTTTCTTTACTTGTGAGCATAAATGTATTATCTGCAATATGTAACTATGTCTGCAACCTTTGCAGTCCACCCCATCACAAAAAAAAAAAAAAAAAGCCACCCTGTCCACTTTCCTGGTAAAATGTTTCAAATAAGAGTATATGGATCATGTCTAAGTTGTTCAACGCATGCTATATATTCAATTGCTCTTGGGGCAACAATGCTGCAACACTCTCATCATAGGGACAGGGGTGTGCAAATCCCATAGCCCCGTCTGGGGCGAGTTAATTTTCTTTATTTGGGCAAGTATAAAATAAAAAAAGAGCTAATTTCATTGTAATGAACTTGGGGAATTCAGATACAGTCATGGTTGGGCAAGTTCCAAAGTTTTGATTTGAACACCCCTGCATAAGGAACGTAACATTTTAGCATTTAATGTCCTTTGAACATTTCCTTCCACACTGTGTTAACATTCATATCCTCATGCATTGCAGCACCCTACGCGCTCCTCTCAAGGACATAAAATGAGAACTTTGAACATCTATTATTTCGCCATTACAGGAACACTGCCAACCTCCTTAGGATTCAAACCGTCCACTTAAAAAAAACAGTTTATGATTGTTCACATTCTGTAGAATTTGCTAATGTAGCTGGTAGTTTGATTCTGCTGTTTTCTTTTTAAAAGGGATAAGCAGCTTGCCCACTATAATGGAGTTACTACACAAAAATGTGCTCATTTACAATCCTTGGTCAACTCCCTCTGCTTCTTTCCTGGACCTGGGAACATCCTGAATACTCTGAAGATACAGTGGGAAGAGGGCAGACTGAATGCCCGTGCATTGTCTGGACATGTTTCTAATGTTCAGGAAGTATACAATGAGCAGAATAAGCATGTGAAGCAAAACAAGGATGGGTATAAATGCACCATTCGCATGTACAGTATTATTTTAAGAAAGAAAGCAGATAAAACAACCCGCAACAGCAATTCATTCCAAAGATAAGCAATCACAGAATGCCAAGTTTTAAAAGAAATGATATAATGCAAACAGGGTTGATTGTATCTCTTGAAGCCGGACCCAATTTCCAGAAAAGGGTAAAACAATGAAGATCGCTGGGATACTCCCCAATAGATCTGTGGTTATCCTTATGCCCCAAAAGCACTAACGTGGCTGCTCAGAATACCAGTTGTTTTCATTACGAATCCAAAGGTGTCCTAAGACGGTCATCAATGCAGCCACAATCAAGCACTTGTTTTTCATTCCTTAGATAAGTAAATAAACATACCTTACACTAAAAATGTTATAACCCCGATCCTCCCTTAATGTCATGAAGATGACCTGCTGTCCATGGGCAGAACCTGAGACTGCAAAGTTTTGGGTTACGAGCACCCAAACCCTTCATCCAAATGACAACACACTTAGCTGGCTACTGGCGGTTGGTCTTGTCAGCACGTTTTTTGTTTGTTTTTTTTTTTACCAGGAGAGGTACACTAAGCTGAAGCTTGTTTGCAGTTGCGACCTGGGAGCACAAGGAAGTTAAGGGACTTGCTCAGGGTCACACAGTATGCAAGTGGGGGCTGTGGGATTCAAACTCGGGTCTCAAGCTCAGAGCCTTAAACCACTGCGCTATACAGCTCCCCATATTTAATCGTAGACAACGTAACACAGTACGGCTAGATACTATACTGGAGACAGACAAGCTGCATTAACAACCGCCCGATTTTTCTCTCTCCCCCTCAAATATTACAACTCGACCGACTGCAAGAACCGTTACGTTTGTAAACATTAATACTAATGAGAGTCGAGCTGTCGCACATACTAGGCCTCGGTTACTATCCAGCTCCACTGGTTGTGAGAGACGTGCTGGCAGTCACAGCAGCCCTTCCTGTTAGCGTAGATTGCAAGGAACGGTCGGGATATGGAGACCGCACACTCCACACCGAACCAAAGGCGCGGAGGGTGAAGGTCTCCGCTGTTCTGGTTACCCGCCAACCCCCAACGACCCGGCTGTATTTTACTGTAAGCTGCCGATCAACAAGGTCCTCATCCGCCCCGAACACCGCAAAATCTAACAAGCAGCGTCTCCCATTCCGCCGGTACCACGGGAGCAACGATACAAAAAAAGACTAGCGGCCAGTACAGTCGCCATATTTAGCGAGTCGAGATGTCGACAGTCTAAATCATAATATACAGTCAACTGTGCTTCAAGGATGACGAAGATATTTTATGGATTGAATTCACTCTAAGAACCCACAACTACCAACCATATCTCACTCACCTCGGCCGCCGTAAGGGAAAAGGAAGTGCAAAGCACCCTGGGAAAGGTTTCTCGGCAGTCAAATCTCGTGAGACTTTGAGTCGCCGCCGCGAGAGTCCTGGAAAGGGAATGTTCGGGTCGCAGAACAGAAGGGAGAGCAGTAGAACAGACGTCGCTTATCAGGGACCTAGACGTCAGAAGGACCGAGTTCTGTTTAACGATACACAGCCCTCGCTCATACCTGTCAACCTCTTGCCTCATGAATCGGGGACAAAGACCCAAAATCGGGGACACATCTTAAAAACTGGTACGACTCACTTCGAAAGGGGATTTGTGTTAAGATGTATTTTCTGAAGAACAAGTTTGTAACTTTAATGTTTGATATTATTTTGTGCTTTTAATCCCCACTGTTCTGTCACAAAAACACAAATTTTACGAGGGACTGTGGAAAAATTTGAGGCAAAATCAGGGACGTCCTTGAAAATCAAGGACAGTTGAGAGGTATGCCCTCGCTATTTCTGATTTTGTTTATGCTTCAGACCTAAGTTTCAGTAGTGAAGTGACACATCGTGTTTGCATCTGAGTAATTTTATTATCATTAATTTATGTCTGTAAATGTGTTGGTGCTCGTTCTAGTAATAAGATGTTCGCCTTTCCTATATACTGTATTAATTTATGTAACCCCCCTGCAAATGGGGGTTCCCAAAAGACTTCCAGGAGCTTGCTTGAATGCTCCAAGCCTGAATGGTGTTTGGCATTTAAGCCATTTATCAGTGAGTGTTTTTAGAGCCTCTGGTACTGTCTCTTTAAGAGCTGTCTGCTTGCAGACATAATTAGTTGTATGGGGGACTGTGTGCTTCTCTGAGTACCACTCGAGCTGCTGCCAATTCACTTAATTTTGCAGTCACTAGGAGTGCAAAGGAACCTATCTGAAAGATGTAACTGTTTACCAGAAATTATTTAGAGTAATAATGAAATTACAGTTTGTCTAACCTGCTTTCTTTGCAGTCAGAACTGTGTCTGCTAGTTCCCATTCTAGTTTTGAACTGCTGAACTGGACCAATCAGTGTGGGGTAAGCTAGCTCTAAAATGGTGCCTTGGACGAATCAGAACTTGGACTCATAATCTGAGCCAGCCACAAGAGGATTGTATGGGCAGTGACTCTGGGAGATGTAGTTTAGACTTCAGTGCCTTTTGGACCAACAGCAGCAGTCTATTGTGAGGTGACAGCCAATCCAGTCAAGAACTGGGAGGAACTCAAAGGAAGAGCCGGTTTGTCGGTTGGAGTTCAGTTGAGCTTTGGCAGTGAAGAAGGAAGAGCCCTGTACTTTTCAGTGTGCAGTTTTAGTCAAAAGCGTGTGTAAGGCCCAGAGTTCGGTCTGCAGCTTGTTAGGACTGAATCCGTCCTGTGAAAAGAATCAAAGGATCTCTGAAGATAGAAACCAGGCTCACCCTGTAGAAGACTGGAGGAATTGCTGAAAATTGCATTCGGTCTGTCAGGAACTGAATCTGCTGTGTGTTCTCCGGGTATTGTGCAGTAATTGCGATCGGGATACAGATGCAGCCTGCCTGGTATAGTGCTTTCTTTTATATGGATGTGTGAAGAGGTTTGTGTACCTCAAGTGAGCCCTGCTGACATTGAAGGACCCTATCTTATTTGGAGGTCGTGGAGTACTAATTCAGGGTCGCTCCCTGTTGAATTGCCACATTAAATCCAAATGGAATTACTGTACTGCTGACTGTTTAATTCTCCTTTTCTCTGTGTGAAAGGGCCCTACCAGCTGCCACGGTTTGGACTAGCCACTGAGGGCTTGGGTACCCAGGGACAGTAACTGATAGGGATGCCTGTGCACAGAGCCATAAGATAGATTATTAGAGTGATAAGCTAATTAACCTGATTTCCCCTGTCCTTGTTATATCCCCTAAATAAATCAGAGCTGCTTGTTTCAGCAAAGTTATACTGCCTGAGGTATTTGTCTATGTTAAAGTACTGTACTGTGATTGTTGCACTGTATCTCATTTCAGGAGGTCCCAGTGCGGAACCAGACCTGGGGGTAAGTGTATACTGTGAAGGTAATTCTGATATATTGTGTGGGCCACTAGTGAGAAGAAAGGGGTTGCAGTGTCCCAGAGGGCTGTGACCAAGTTAGTTTAACTATTGCAAACCCTGACCTCTGGGTGGAGGCACCGCCATTGGATCCAGGCCCCTCAACCTGTTAGTGGCAAATCAGGCAGGGTAGTAGCCCCTGGGATAGCGCCATCTAGGGTTACATCTTTGGAGGCTCACCGCTGGGATTGTGTGTCCTCTAGTGGCCATATTCTGAACCACTGTTAAGAAAAAATGGGTACCCGACAGAAGTGGCTGTGCACCGGCTGGTGGAGTGGTGTACTGGGAGGAGATCGACCCCAAAATGCTATGCTTATCCTGGACATCCCCTGGGTATCAATACGGACACTGTGCAGGAGTACTTTCCAAGGTGGAAGGTTTACAAAACCCTGTGGTGGTGGGTCGGCATGCTAATCTGCTCACCCACACTTTCCTGGCCCTAGTAGAGTTTAAGGATCCCATAGATAGCTCCAAAGTGCCACAGACCATTACCCCAGAGGAGCCCTCACTGCTTGGAGAGTGATAACTAAGGACAGTAAAGACCGAGGGAATCAGCCCCACCACTATCTGAAACTTTTGAGGAGAAATTTGCTGAATGGTTGCTGGAGAGGGAAAACTGTGGAGGACTTGAAGAAACTATTCTTGCCACCTGGGTGTTCCTCCCCAACACCCTCTCCTGCTCCAGTGCCCGTAATGGTGGCTGAACCAATGCAGACTCCTATTTCTGCACCTGCCATTAGTCACGACTCTTACCGAAGGTTGAGGATCTTCTCTGGCACCCTCCCACCCCAAGGGAGGATGACTGGGAGACCTGGATAGACTATGTTGCCCCCAAGTGCTAGAATGGCAATGCTCGGAGAAAAAGCGAAAGAGGGTTAGTGAGAGCCTCCGAGGTCCTGCCCTGGCTACCATCCGTGCTAAGCGGGCCAGTAACCCTGAAGCGACTGCACAGGCCTATCTTGAGGCCTTGGAGAATGTGTATGGGAGCCCAGATTCTGATGAGGACCTATGGTGGAAGTAAGAAATGCACAACAGTACCAAGGGGAGTTGTTGTCTGTGTATGTCTCTCGGCTGGAAAAATTGTTGCAAGAATGCCTCAGAAAGGGTGGTTGCCAGCGATTGAACTAGACCGAACCAGACTGGACAGAATCCTTAAGTCTGCCCTTCTCAGAACTGCTGTTGCTTCAGTTCGCCTGGCAAATCGACTGGAATCCCACCCTCCTATGATGAGTTAATGAGAGAAATTCGAGGAGTTGAGAAAAGCGACCTCGGGAGGTACCTGCACCAACAGCTGTGGCTCGACCAGGTGACTGAGGGTGACCCATCAAGTGAAGTTCAGGGCAGAGGTTGACAGTCAATGAGTGCTCTGACAAGGAAAAAGATATGCCACAATGGGGCGAACTGTTGAGAGAGATCCGAATTCAAAACAGTCCCTTTATGAAGGCCACGCCTGCAAGTACGGGCCCTGACCTATATCCGACTGCATCGCTATGGGGTGGGGTACCCACCATGTATCTCCTGCTGATAACAGCTCCAAACTCAATTCCTTGACCATGGAAGTGCAGAAACTGGCGAGATGTCTCCAAATGCTTATCACGCCGCAGACAGAGATGGCACCCAGGTTTCCAGTTAGTAATACCCGCCCTGGCTCCCAGTGTGGCGCCTCGGCCAGCTCAAACTCCAGAAAGTATGTTTTGCTATAATTGTGGGAAAGATGGGCACATGAAAAGGAATGCCAGTCCCAAAAGACACTGACAAAGTTGCATATAGGCTACAAGGAGAGCTCGGAGAAGAAATCAGTGGTTAAGAGGTGCGACATGATCCCAGTGAGGGCACCAAAATGCTAATTCACGTCCTTTTGTGGCAAGGTCAGTTGCCCAGGCCCCCCACCGCCTCTCAGACTGGTCCAGAATAGTGGGTCCCTCCATGGAGACCACTGTAAAGGTGAATGGAGTGTCTACAAGAGCTGTATTAGACAGTGGCTCCCAAGTGACAATTATGTTCCAGGATTGGTATCAGAAGCATTTGTCAGAAGTACCTTACAACCATTAGAAGGACTGCATGTATGGGGGTTAAGTGAGAAGGCCTACCCTATTCGGGTATATCGAATTTGGCTGTCTTTCCCCACCTCCGTGGCTGGAGTGGCCGAACAAGTAGAGACCCTAGCCTTAGTGTGTCCCCCCACTGGACTGTATGATGGTGTCCCTTTGTTGATTGGAACAAATGCTCATATGTTCGGAAGGCTGGCACAGTTGTGTTATGAAAAACAGGGGTCAAAGACTAGTAGAGCTTTAAGAGTTCCGGCTTTAATTAAGAAGGCCTATGAGGCACAGAGATGCTGAAAAACAGAACCAGAGGAACGGTCGGATTGTATGGAAGAAGGATCCTGAGTCTCTGATCCTGGCGCCAAATGCCCAGTGTACCTTACAGGGAGAGGTCCGTATCAGAAAGGATGTTAAGAATAAAATATTAATGTTGGATGCACCAGGCGATGGAAAATTGCCAGAGGGACTGCTGGTCAAGCCTAGTATTTTGCCGCTAGAGCCCATGCTTATGCCAGAAGGGTAATGGTCCAAGTTCATAATGTGTCTGAAAGAGACATTCGAGTAAACAGAGGTTGCATCCTGGCTAATGTGCATTGTGCAGACACTGCAGTGCTACCCAGCAGCAAGAGTTCAAGGAAGAATGACAGAGTAGCCTGACTTGTTTGATTTCGCGACTCCCGCTGCCAGCTGAATGGAAAGTGAGGATCAGTGAGAAGCTTGCCCGAGAGACCAGGTGTTTTCTTTAAAGGAATGGGATGTAGGATGCGTGCAAGGAGCTGAGCACAATATCCGGCTGCATGGACGAAAGACCATTTCGTGGAGAGTCTCGACGCCTGGCACCTGCTGACATAGATGATGTGAGACGGCATCTGCAAGAGATGTTAGCTGCTGGTGTAATACAAGAATCCAGAAGCCCTTATGCTTCCCCATTGTGGTAGTGAGGAAAAGAATGGAACAGTAAGGATGTGTGTGGATTATCGCACCTTAAACCGGCGGACTATCCTGATCAGTACACAATGCCCGCATTCAGGATGCTTGGACTGCCTACAGGGAGCAAGTGGTTCTCTGTGCTGGATCTCCGCGGTGGGTACTACCAGATCCCGATGGCCCCAGAGGACCGTGAGAGGCAAGGCTGTTCTGTCAACTGGCTTCTATGAATTCATGAGGATGCCTCAAGGGATTTCAGGTGCCCCAGCCACTTTTCAACGATTGATGGGCGTGCAGTGGGGGACATGAACTTACTAGAGTGCCTGGTATACCTAGATGATGTTATTGTGTTTGGCAGCTCACTGGAGGAACATGAGAGCAGATTATTTAAGGTATTGGACCGACTGGAGGACTTTGGCCTTAAACTGTCCATTGATAAGTGTCAATTCTTTCAAACATCAGTAAAGTATATGGGACACATAGTATCCACCGAGGAATAGAGACCGACCCAAGTAAAGTTGAGGCCTTGACCACCTGGCCACAGCCCAAAAATCTAAAAGAACTGCAAAGATTCCTGGGATTCTGTGGTTATTATCGGCATCAAGGACTATTCAAGGTGATCCGCCTTTACTTAACCTTACTCAAGGGTATCCCCAACCCAAAAAATATACCAAAGTCAGCGTCCCTCAAGACTGAAAGAGTGTATTTTCATCCGAGTGAAGTATTTGGGCCCGCTGGACTCCTGATTGTGAGACTGCTTTTCATGAGATCATATATCAACTTACCCATGCTCCAGTGCTGGCCTATGCCGATCCAAGAAAACCTTACGTCCTGCACACTGATGCTAGCTTGCAAGGGTTGGGGGCTGTGTTGTACCAAACACGAGAATGGCCTGAGACCAGTGGCCTTTGCCAGTAGAAGCCTGACCCCATCCGAAAAGAACTATCCTGTACATAAGTTAGAGTTCCTAGCTTTGAAGTGGGCTATTGTTGACCAATTCCATGAGTACTTGTATGGGGCTAAAATACTAGTAAAACTGACAATAATCCTTTGACCTATGTGCAGACCTCAGCTAAGTTGGATGCCACTGGCCATAGGTGGCTTTCTGCATTATCTACATATGACTATCTCTCGAATACCGAGCAGGTCTGAACCACATAGATGCTGATGCTCTCTCCGGGCCTGTTCCCCAGAATGATTGGGTCCGATTGGCAGAACCTGACATTGGGCACTCTGCCGGAAGTTTGACAGGGAGGAACAAATGTCCACGGACGCAGTGGACTGCATGGTGGATTGCTTGGGACCCTCTGAGAATTGCATACCTGCTGCTTATTGCCACTTTTCTGCAATAGACATTGGTGCACTGCCTCAGCTGGACAATGACAGTATTCAGCGGCTCAATCCCGCGATCCCATGATCAAAGCAGCTTTAGAAGCCCTCTATGCAGGAAAAGATGTGTCCAAATTACGCCCACTGATTTGAGAACTGCACTGTTATACAAAGAAGGTCCTAAGTTGAAACTGATCAATAAACTGTTATACAGAGAAACAGTAGACAGAGGACAAGTAGACAAACAACAACTAGTGCTGCCCACTGCCTTTCGAGACTCAGTACTGAGGTCCTTGCACAACCACATGGGGCACCTTGGTATAGACAGAACACTTGACTTGGTGAGATCCAGATTCTATTGGCCTAAGATGGGGGCTGATGTGGAGCAACACATTCGAACTTGTAGTCGCTGCTTACAGAGGAAAGCTTTGCCCCAGAGGGCTGCCCCCCTTGTTAACATCACCACCAGTGCACCCATGGAGCTGGTCTGTATTGATTTTCTGAGTTTGGAGTCAGATCAAAGAAATATCAGTAATGTGCTGGTGGTCACTGACCATTTCACGAGATATGCCCAAGCTTTCCCACGAAGACCAGAAAGCATCCACTGTGGCCAAAGTACTTGTAGAAAACTTTTTGTTCACTATGGGGCTCCACAAAGAATCCATTCTGATCAAGGGAGAGACTTTGAGAGTCGTCTGATCAAAGAGATGCTTCTCTGTGGGGAGTCAAGTCCAGAACCACTCCTTACCACCCCCAGGGGACCCACAGCCTGAACGCTTCAACCGCACTTTGCTAGATATGCTAGGCACCCTGCACCCAAAGGACAAGCTCTAGATGGAGCCAACAAATTAGCACCCTGGTACATGCTTATAACTGCACCAAAAGTGATGCCACTGGATTCTCCCCTACCGCCTGATGTTTGGAAAGAAGCTCGACTACCAGTAGATGTGTGTTTTGGGGTCTCTCCTGATGGGGTTCAGGCTGACAACTATTTACAGTATGTGCAAAAGTTAAAGGCCCAGCTAACTCATGCGTACTAACTGCAAACCATGGCTGCCAAAAGAAATCTGGCCAACAAAGAAAGGTATGATAAAAGGTGAAAGCACAGGAACTCCAGGAGGGAGATCGGGTATTGCTAAGAAATCTGGGACTGCATGGCAAGCACAAGATTGCTGACAGATGGCACCATCTCCCTCACATTGTAGTGGGCAAACTAGATGATCTGCCAGTGTACAAAGTAAGGCCTGAGAATAATTCAAAAGATGTAAAAACAATGCATAGAAATCATTTACTGCCCATTGGACAAATCTTAATTGAGTCTGAGCCCTAGAAGATGCCCCTCTGGACCAGTGACTAGAGCTGCTGCTAAGAAAAGATCAAGAAAGTCTGCACCTACAGAAGCAAGTTAAAGTGTTCCCTCCACAAGTCCCAGTTGAGCATGACTGTCAGTCCATATCGGAAGAAAGTGAGAGTGACTTTGAATACTATCCTTCTTACGAACTGAGTCAATTGTTTCGGGGCAATCCCCTAGTCAATACTGGAGACAAAGCTGGGCCTTCTGGACTGTCTAAGCCCCCAGCTTCATCCCTGGAGCCAATGCTCCCAGAAAGTGAAGTGCAAAGCATCAGATCAGATGAAATGGAATCATTGTGCATGGTTGAACTGTTTGAGCTTTCAGGAGGAAAATGATAGATTGGGCAGACTGGTGATACACCGAACAAGAAGAGTATTTTGAGTGCCCTGACAGTCCACTGCCAGTGTCCAAGCTCTCCATGCGAGCCAAGTGTTGTGGACTCAGAAACTGTAACTCCTGGAGCTGAAAGTGCCCCAAGTTCTAGCCTCTCTACCCCATGGAGACTCCCCTGACAAGTGAGGACAATGCTGAAAATGAGGCTCAGAGTGCAGAGACTATAACAGTTCCCCCTAGAAAGACTGGTCGAGCTGTAAAGCCTGTGGTGCACCTCAGTTATGATTCACTTGGGAGGCCTGTGGACTTGCCTCTCAATGTTGTCCATAAAGGAGTGTATGTGTCCCGAGCTCATTGCCCAAACTGAGCATCAGTGCTAACTCAAGTTACTTGTGTTGCCCTCTAAGTATGGTGCCCTTGCCCCATCCAGCCCCAAGGTAACTGATAGGAAGGCCCCTCTCTTCAGGTTTCATGTACAAGAGGTAATAACATGATTATGGTACAATGTGTATGTAATACTTGTAAAGAGTGACGTACTGCAATGTTTCAGAAATGTGTTCTTGGTAAAATGATATATTGACTGATGATTACATGCGAGCCTAATGCAAATGTATATGGTTGCAGTTGAAACTTATGGGGGTACTTGCTTGACGCGGACGTCAAGCTTTCCCAGGCCAGGAAGGGTGTAACCCCCCTGCAAATGGGGGTTCCCAAAAGACTTCCAGGAGCTTGCTTGAATGCTCCAAGCCT
Organism: Neoceratodus forsteri; assembly: GCA_016271365.2. NCBI lineage: Eukaryota > Metazoa > Chordata > Ceratodontiformes > Ceratodontidae > Neoceratodus > Neoceratodus forsteri. The sequence continues at coordinate 361,537,518 of CM057449.1, read as the reverse complement.
GAATGGTGTTTGGCATTTAAGCCATTTATCAGTGAGTGTTTTTAGAGCCTCTGGTACTGTCTCTTTAAGAGCTGTCTGCTTGCAGACATAATTAGTTTGTATGGGGGACTGTGTGTTCTCTGAGTACCACTCGAGCTGCTGCCAATTCACTTAATTTTTGCAGTCACTAGGAGTGCAAAGGAACCTATCTGAAAGATGTAACTGTTTACCAGAAATTATTTAGAGTAATAATGAAATTACAGTTTGTCTAACCTGCTTTCTTTGCAGTCAGAACTGTGTCTGCTAGTTCCCCATTCTAGTTTTGAACTGCTGAACTGGACCAATCAGTGTGGGGTAAGCTAGCTCTAAAATGGTGCCTTGGACGAATCAGAACTTGGACTCATAATCTGAGCCAGCCACAAGAGGATTGTATGGGCAGTGACTCTGGGAGATGTAGTTTAGACTTCAGTGCCTTTTGGACAACAGCAGCAGTCTATTGTGGTGACAGCCAATCCAGTCAAGAACTGGGAGGAACTCAAAGGAAGAGCCCGGTTTTGTCGGTTGGAGTTCAGTTGAGCTTTGGCAGTGAAGAAGGAAGGAGCCCTGTACTTTTCAGTGTGCAGTTTTAGTCAAAACGTGTGTAAGGCCCAGAGTTCCGGTCTGCAGCTTGTTAGGACTGAATCCGTCCTGTGAAAAGAATCAAAGGATCTCTGAAGAGTAGAAACCAGGCTCACCCTGTAGAAGACTGGAGGAATTGCTGAAAATTGCATTGGTCTGTCAGGAACTGAATCTGCTGTGTGTTCTCCCGGTATTGTGCAGTAATGCGATCGGGATACAGATGCAGCCTGCCTGGTATAGTGCTTTCTTTATATGGATGTTGAAGAGGTTTGTGTACCTCAAGTGAGCCCTGCTGACATTGAAGGACCCTATCTTATTTGGAGGTCGTGAGTACTAATTCAGGGTTACTCCCTGTTGAATTGCCACATTAAATCCAAATGGAATTACTGTACTGCTGACTGTTTAATTCTCCTTTTCTCTGTGTGAAAGGGCCCCTACCAGCTGCCACGGTTTGGACTAGCCACTAGGGCTTGGGTACCGGGGACAGTAACTGATAGGGATAGGCCTGTGCACAGAGCCATAGGTAGATTATTAGAGTGATAAGCTAATTAACCTGATTTCCCTGTCCTTGTTATATCCCCTAAATAAATCAGAGCTGCTTGTTTCAGCAAAGTTATACTGCCTGAGGTATTTGTCTATGTTAAAGTACTGTACTGTGATTGTTGCACTGTATCTCATTTCACAGGAGGTCCCAGTGCGGAACCAGACCTGGGGTAAGTGTATACTGTGAAGGTAATTCTGATATATTGTGTGGGCCACTAGTGAGAAGAAAGGGGGGTTGCAGTGTCCCAGAGGGCTGTGACCAAGTTAGTTTAACTATTGCAAACCCTGACCTCTGGGTGGAGGCACCCGCCATTGGATCCAGGCCCCTCAACCTGTTAGTGGCAAATCAGGCGGGGGTAGTAGCCCCTGGGATAGCGCCATCTAGGGGTTACATTTAGTTGTGTCGTTTTCATGTATTTGCACGCTTTCATTGCTGCACACCATCTGTGCTAGGCAGTGCCGAGCTGTGGTGCGTTTGTACTTTTTGTGCAGTGGTGCACAGAAACGGAAGAAGAGGCTTGAACGTTACATTTTTAGCACCTGTCTTGAAGCAGGTGCAGTGACAGCTGCTTACACGGCATTACACAGCGCAGTAACGGCACAGCCCATTACCTTACAATTACTGTTATAGAGCAAGGGAGCGTTGCTGACCAATCGGAGCACTCCTTTCCCTTGCACGTGAGACACTCTCATTAGTAGTAAAAAGTTTATTTTTATACAGGTAGCAGTGTTTAAACATCGTTGGGTTGAAGACCCTTTTTCAAGATGGACCTGTTGTATTTTTATGCAGTATTATATCTAGTGTATTCTTATGCCTGTACTGTGTCATTGCTCCTCGAAATTTGTTAAATTGTGTACCTTTTCATTGTACTGTTACTGCCTCCAATGTTTTGTTCTGTACCCTCCCGGGTCATGCCTGAAAATAGTCATTGCTATGGCTAGTGCACCTTACCTGGTAAACAAAAACCAAATAAATTTACAGTTTAAAGTTTATACACATATTGCACAAACATTTTTAAGCATATACTACATACATAAAACAACAATAATATAACACCTATTCATTCAGGTCAAAGACAGGACTAAAGACACAATATTATGTGACTAACAACTATAAATTTCACTATATACCTACATTTAAAACCCTTCTCTGCACTGATACACACATTAGTCAATCCATCTGTAACTGAGCACATCAACCGTTACACATACATTTCATTGTTAGGTCATTCAGGTTATTCTGTCTGTGAAGAGTGTCTCACGCGCAGATGCCCTGTAAACTGGCACTTCTTGCAGTATAAGAGTGGGTTCACTTGCATTCTGATCGGGTTGCTGTTCTCTCTCAGGCAGAACGTGCATGAAACCACTCTTATACTGCAACAAGTGGCTCCCTGGGATACATTAAAGCCGCACGTACTGGATAAAGATCAGATTTTTTGCAACAGTTTGTTCCCTGTGCTCTGTTCAGCACTAAGCTGTTAATCTTGGTTTTCGCTGTACTATCACCCCGTAATTTTATCAGTTTTCTTTGTTTTTGTTTACAATTCTTCCACTTCCCATGTTGAACTGGAACCCTCTGCTGCTAACTGCACATGCGCATGACTGTCACTGCAACACAGGGACAGTGTGAACACACAGCACAGGGCCCCACGGAAGTAAACAAAAGACGTGATGCGAGCTAAGGGGGAGCTCGGCTGCAAATTAGGCATCAGCTGTATTTGCTGTAGATCCACCACACTGGAAATACATTTTAAATATTTAAAAAACTAAAGATTGCTAGAAAAAAAATATCTACAGATATGGCAACTGGAATTATGACTGCATACTTCCGGCCAAAAAACAGAGTTTTTGATAGTCACTTCTTGATTATCCAGTACTGCTGCCTTAATGTATAGTTTAAGAAAAGAGACAGTTTGGTGCATGTGGGAGAACAGTTTGCGGGGCTGAGCTCCACAGTACATGTTGAAGGGTTGGTAGTCTGCTGCCCAAATGCAGCTGGAACACCTCATTCCACAGACTAGCCACTACCCGAAAATGGGCACCTAACTGTCTATTGTGCTTACCTGGTAAACAAAAGCTAAATAAAATAAATAAATAGCCCATAGCTGGACCCCCCCTTCCCACAGACCAACAAACCTTGCAGTTAAACCCCCTGCACCCTCTGTCACAAGCCTATTTATTTCAGATTCAGATTAATATCTTTGAGCTGTGAGCTCATTTACAAAGGCTCCAAGTTAGAGGAACGTACATGACATCGCAGGTCATTGACAATACATACAGTTGAAAACACAAGTTAACATCAATTAACATCAGAGTTATAAGTGTAATTACAACACAAACCAGGATTAAGAGGACAGCAAGTGACAGTACAAGTCTTACACTTGCGAAATACCATTAGAAGCAACACTACGTGAGTGTGGTACAAAACTTAGAAGATTTCAGGGAGTAACCCAAGATGGGTTACTCCCAGTCAGATTGGGGGGCAGATTAGGTGCAGCCAGGCATGGCTTTGTCCGAATTGGGTGGAGAGGAAGAAGAGGCGGGAGATGGGGTTGGGGGGAAGGGTGGAGAAGGAGAGAGGGGAAGGGGGAGAAAGGTGAGGGGGAGGGAGGAGACCATGGGGAGATGGGAGTGGGGAAGGGTGGACAGTCAGTAGAGGCAAGGTAGGGAGATGTGGAGGAGAGAATATGAAAGGGTATGAAAGCCTATCCAGGATCTCCTGTTTGCAGAGAGAATCCCCCTTTTCCTACAACTCATGAGCAGGGTAGGGTTCAGGAAGAATCGCCAACCTTCCTTTTCCCAGTGGGAGGGTGGAAACTGCAGTTTCGAGTTCCCTTGACTCGGCCCTACGTTCAGTATTTGAAGCCCACCACGGCCACTGGCTACTTCTTGCCTAAGTAGTTTGGTATGCTAGCCAAGCGGTACTATCTTTGAAGGCACACAGTCTTCTCAAAACCTTTCTGATAAAATGTTAGATCACAAAAATCAGACCCCAGGCAGAGCTGGTAAGAAAATCATAAAAATTTACTTAAAATGAAAGCAACATAGAAAATTCAACAGTTTGGAAGAACTTTGAAATACAGACAATACCAAAAGTAAAACTGGATGGTTTACAGAAAACATTAGATACTGTTATTCTAAACTATACCTTACTTTGATGCTAGAGTCCAGACAAGATTTTAAATGTCCTTGTGGAGATGAGTCCTTAAGCACCAGTTTGGGAGCAAGTTTGTATTCTTAGTCAGTTCTCTGAAAGTCCTTTTAAAAAGTCTTCAGGGGCTTCCTTGGTGAGAAGTCTTGTTTTCCAAAATTCTGACTTAAAATCAGAATTTTCTGTTCAATATGTGAGAAGTCAGGCCAGCCCGGAGGCACTGAGAGTTGAGGCACTGAATGCCACACCTTGCGCCACGCTGGCGACCCGGGTTCAGGAGCAAGCTTGGGTCATCAGGGGTCAGCAGGGGACGGAGAGGATTGAGCGTCCAGAGGACAGCTCTCCTCTCCTCTCCTGGGGAGGGTGGGTGGATGATTCCCTGGCGTGAGTGGCTCCTAGCAGAGGCTGGGAGCACCACAGTCCTGGGATCATGCTAGGTGCAGGGGCGTGCCCAGCAGCACTGGGTGGCATCGCACGGCCGGGTTCCTAGGGGAAACTCTAGAACAAGGGAAACCACCCACTGACTGGGGGTTAGACGTCGCCAACCCCCACCTCCACTGCTGGATCCTGCCCACTGTGTCTTGGTACCAACATCGCCTCCGCCTATGAAGCGCCGGATGAAAGCGCCGTGGAGCAGAAAGCGGCACCACTCCGGGGGGGGTGCATTCCAGGGGACTGGCTCCGTCAGGTGTGTCGCGGGCGAGGTGGGAATCCAGGCACAGATGGGAGGATCTCAGGCTGGAGGAGATAAGGTAGGTTGACCGAAGTAGCCCCAGTCAGTGGTGACTGGAGGGAAAGAAACTTAAAGAAAAAAAATGTGAGAAGTTAAAATTTCCACACACTCAGGTCTGGTTTTAGAGATTTTTCCAGGCTGACACATATACTTTTCTTTTACAAGTATATAGTGGCTCGGTCAGGCTATCTGACCCTCAGCTAAACTGTTCAACAACTGCTTTGAATCCAAAATGTGTGTCTGATAATATACACAATGGTCAGTTTCAGGACACTTCTACCTTTTTTCCCCTCTGGGGTGGGGTTAATGGTTCCAAGACAATACAGATATTACAGTTTGCCTTTTCATGCAGATGTCACTGTGGTTCCATGTCAACCCCAGTAACATCTGGTCCATGCGTTTGGCTTAACCTCTGACCCCTGCGGTCATCCCCTGACCTCTTCCTGTCATGGAAGGCTACAGTGGGATATGTTATGCCTTCCTGGGTCATATATCTGTCTCCCTTATCTGGAAACATAACAGATCCACACTAGCCTTTATAGAAATTCTGGCTATTTTGTAGTTACTCCCTAGGAGCCCTGTTAAAGGGACAGTGTTGTAATTCTAAAGTACTTTACAGCATATACTATATGAACCCACATAAATGGATCTAGGCCTATCATGCGACACCCTCATCCCCCAAATGTGACCCCTGCTGCAGACCCCCCACCATACTAGCGTGTGCACCCCCTTGGTACAGCAGAAAGCCCCATCCCATGCTGCCCCTTGCAGCAACCCCCCAGAACAGACTGGCACAGCCGGAATCCATCAATCCTCAGACCAGTCACCACCCCACAACTGGAACCCCTTTCCCACAGACCAATATCCCTTTGCTGCAGACCCTCTCCCAGTTCAGGATAGGGCCGGGAAGAGGAAGATACACAATAGCAGAGAACTGTGTTGATACGCAGAGCCCAATGACCAGATCCTCCTGCACCTTGCAGACAGTACCCCCACCCCAACTCACAGAGTTCAGGATGTCGGACCTAGTGGTGTGCGTCGTTGACCACGAATATGCCTTTTTTTAATTTTTTATTAGAGTTAAAAAGACCACAGAGTCTGAGCATGCTTCCTAATACAACATGGATGTTGACGAGTCATTTCCGGTTCTTAACATCCATCACATGGGAGCATGCTTTACTTACGCACATATGATTTTGACTTTAAAATCTGTTATTTACAGCACATTCTTTGGGTGGGCAGCACCTTTTCCATGAGTGACTGATGAGGAACACAGCAATTATGTGAACTACAGTAAAATGGAGGACATCCCTTGTAATGGGGGACACTTGAGAGGTAACCTCACTAAAGCTGATGCCTGTAGGGATGTGCCTAAGGTAACAGGGTATATTTTTATATTCCCTTCCCAAAATCTACAAGTGGAAGTTATCAGTGTTGGAAATTGAAAAAATTAATTGGGGGAATGCAATCCACCACCAAGTCTGATGTATGACTGAATACACTTGACAGGGATCTTGGGGCATGGTTTCTCATTATTTGTTGCATTTGACACTTTAGTCAGTTTTATGCCTGAGGTGGTGCAGTTTACTCAGTAGCAGTCATTCCTCATTTTGCTCCTGGAACTGAGTCAGGCATTTCATTTCAGTGCTGGAACGAAGAGTCCCTCACCATTTTTTCGTTCTGCTAACATGCATTTTCACATTTCTTAATCTGCTGTTGCATATCTGCACTTGTAGCTATCAAGTTATTTTAGAAGCTACAATGTGTGAAGGCAGCAGAGGCATTACATCCCCTATCCCTCCCGTATAATGACAGGACCATTAATGCCCCCCTCCTTCTGATGCAGTGGGGACAGCAGTACTGTGGACCCCTCCCTCGGGTGTGATTGGCAGCAGCACTGCGTGCCCCATACCTCTGGTGTGATGACAGCAGCAGCCCTACAGCCCCCATCCCTCCAGTGTAATGGCAGCAAAAGCACTGTGGCCCTCTTCCCTCCTGTGCAATGGCGGCAGCACTGTGGCCTCCATCCTTCTGGTGTGTTGTCAGTAACATGGCAGTAAAGCTCTGCAGCCCATATCCCTCGGGTGTAACAGTACGTAATATGAGATTGCAGGACACTTGGATAAATTTAAAGGAACTAGCCTTTAGAGACTGCCACCAGTCACCACACAATGCAGACTAAGTTCCCACCCACATGACCTTTCTCGTAAGTCCTCATCTCAAGAAATGTTAATGAAGTCAATAATAAAAGCAAGTACAGCATTTCAAGAAAAGTAGTTTATATAAAGAGTGCAAAATACTGCAAATCAAAAACATATACCACAGTTGAAAAATGTGAACAAAAACAAAATCTAATTGAAAATGTGCAGAATGTAGTAAAGTGAATATATATTGAATACAAGTGAACTAAAACCTAAATAAAAAATACTTGAAGTGTCAAATGTGCAAAGGTACATGAAATGTGAAAAACTGTGCATAAACAAAACCTAAACGAATTTGTGCAATACAGTATGACAAAATATAACAAAAAAAAAAACACATGAACTAAAACTTAAAGTATAAATATATATGACATGGCAAGAATATGGAAAACAAGCAAACAAAATTGTTGCAAATGTTTAAACCCTGTAACTATATGAAATGTGCAAAACTTCTGTAGAAAACGTTCACAAATTTAATCCTTTAACTTATGGTACATAAGCTGGGATAGCAATCTCATATTGTCTACTAGCAGGTTGCGTCTTTGGTCTGTGTGGATCTGTCCGTAGACGAGAAGGATCTCTCCACATCGGCACTCAACGCAGGTATCCAAATGGCTTGCAGAGCAGCTTTGGCTAGTAATGGTAATTGGGGCTGCACTGAAATCCAGTACTGGCGAACATATCTGGAAGCTCTCCTATGTCCTGCCCAACGTGCATCTCCCAATCCTTTCGTAATGCAGTTTGGTTGTGCAGTTCAAATACACCAGTGTCATTGGAGTAGTGTGTGAAGTCCCTACTCAATTTGGGAAGGTTATAGGGGTTCAAAATATGGCAGGCTTTCAAAAACTCTACGCCTGGGTTTGTTTCCATGTGTTTTGCCATTTTGTTTAGGGCTACTGCAGATGCCTTTTGGAACACTGCAATCTGCTCCTGCTTAACCCGTGGCCCAAGAGTAGCTAAGTATTCGTCTGTCCTTTCTTCAAATGCTTCTGTTTTTGATACGCCCATCTGAAACCTCTGTTTTATTCCATGTAGTGCATCGTATATAGAAACAGCCAAGGGTTTGTCTTTCCTTTGTAGAAGCTCTATTGTGCTGATGAGATCATTGAAGTTTTCAGTGATGAAGGTTGTGTGAATCTGCAGCTCTATAAACCATTCTTGGAAAAGTTTTCTCAAAGAATTCATGGAGTTGCAATCACTTGTTTCCTCCTGGAAGAAGTGTCTTAATTGCCGAAGGTAAAGTGAATGGTACTTAACGGTTTCAAACCAAGTGTTCCAGTGGGTTAAGACAGGAACAGGAGGCAGTATTTTCTTTTCTACATCTCACCCCTCCAGGAATGACAAGTACTGTCTCTTGCGTTTGGGCAACTGCTGGAATGCGTGTTTCACAAGTGCCACAAGTTTATTAACCAGTTCAAAATGGTCAATCCATGTGTCTCCCACCAAGGATAACATGTGCCCAGCTACTAACATGGATCACATGGGCATCAATAAGGCCATATAAAACATCTTCACCGCTGTCAACACTGTTGTGTCTGCAGTGATAGATTTTCCGCCCTGCATGACAAAAATGACGTTCAGTATGCATCGGGCATCTGCGTCGGTCATCTCATCGCACATTACAGAGAATGTCTTCCCTTTCACAAGCTGTGAAATCCCCTCCTCCATTTCCTTTCTCAATTTGGGCAAGTAGTTCAGCCTTAAGGAGGATACCTTTGGGAGAGCACCAATTCCTTTAACGTTGTTCCCCATCCAGCCTCTTATGCAAGGTTGATCCAACTTTTCAATGGTTATATTTGCACCATACCAAGCCCTCAATACACCCAATACAGTATTCTCCTGTGCTGCAGCTGCAGAAGTTGTGGCAGTAAAGCTGGTGTGAAGCGTCACCTGTCTGTTGCTATTCTTCTGGCTTGCATTCTTTATATGTCTTTTACTTTTGCAGTGATCCTCCACTGTATCCTTCCTCACATAGTCAGTGGGGTGATCACAAAAGCAACAAAACATTTTCCCTCCATCCTCATACATGCCTTCCGACTTGAATTGCAATGTACGGTCCTTAGCAGTGACACTGGGAAGTTTAGCCACTTTGCTTGGTGTTGCCATCACGATGTGTAGTGCAGATGACTCCAGAGAACTAAAAAGTGGAACACAAGTTGGGAGAGATATTAAAACAAGCTTTAGAACTACTTATTATTTAAAGCTTCAGAACTACTATATTAAGTATCAAAATATCACAAATAATTTCTGCCCATGGATGAGAGTCTGGAGGAACAGCTACAGAAAACATGCTGACCTCAGCAGCTCACAGTCCATACAAAAAACAACACCAAAATCAGAATCTCACTGCTAATCCATGCTCAATCCATGGATGACAGTCGGGAGGAGCAGCTGCAGAAATCAAGCTGACCTCAGAAGCTGTCACAGGCTTGACTATATAATGCAAAAGTAGGGTATTGTCATCCGAATATAGCCCTGATCACAGCTGATGTGAAATCCTGATGACATACAGGATCCTGGGCTTGCTGCCCGCATTGCACTAAGACCTTGTCTGTCTCCCTGGCTCCAGCTTATCGAGCTCAAACAACCCAAGACTTGATAAAACACATGAACATGAAGACCACACCATACCTTTTAGAGATGATGATTATTTCCAGCTGAAATTCACACCAAGCAGGAATGTTGAAGCCTAAAATCAGAAAAAAAAGCCAATTATTATCTAAATAAAGACGCATACACACTCACCCCCACCCACATGCACAAGTAAATGACACCTAGTTAGACATGCCATCTGCCTCCTCTGCCAGGAGACAGAACCTGAAAGTTCAGCTGTGAGCCACCAGGACTAAGGTGTTACCAATAGCCATGGTTGCAGCCACCTACCCTGAAAGTCAAGTACATAAGCAAGGGGCCATATAGGTAGGATCTTATTGCGATGGCCCAGCTTGGCACCCACACTCCAGTCACTAGTTACCACCACCCGCAAGAAACACATCTTTGTGCCAAACCACCCAGGGTCTATAAAACTTAAAGCAGCAGATCCCCACGTCTGCATTTGGGAACAAGGGATGTGGGTCAACATGCTGGGTTGTACTAACAAACCCCACTTCCATGGAAGATGTTGATACAAGACACCCACCATTCATTCAAGTCACTCATAGGTAACTCCTCACTGACTGGGATGCGGTACTCTGACTGACTGCCACAAGGGCCATCACTGAAAACGTGTCCAGCCAGGGTTGGTGCAGTATCTCTGCAAGTAATTTTCAGTTATCTTAATTGCAGTTGATGGTGGAGCAGTTACAAGGCAGCCCAACTTGCCACCAACACTCCAAATCATTCAGTCACTAACCACCTGAAAATAAACACTACCTCGAATAGCTACTGTTGCCCCCAAGCCCGACCAACAAACTGAACTAGACAGTCTTGCCCACAGCCCTGACCACAAAAGGTGAACCATGAGACATCCAGAAAATACTTACTTTTTCAGTGGAACAGCTGTGACACAGTCACAGGACATATTGCAGTTAGCAGTCTGGAGTTTAGGCATCCACATCAGTCAACAGGCCAGGGTGCGGTGTGAGCTGAACAGCAGTACTCTGTAGCAGAGCACAGCTTTGAAAGCACTAAGAAGTGACTTCAACTTCCATCTCCAGGCAAAATGGAAACCGTGGTCTTTACTCAATCAATGTTTGACAGTAGCACTGCAGTCCCCACCCATCCAGTGTGACGGCAGCATGTGCAGCACTGCAGCCCCCACCCGTCCAGTGTGACGCCAACAGTGGCAGCCCCCACCCGTCCAGTGTGACGGCAACAGTAGCAGCACTGCAGCCCCCATCTGTCCGGTGTGACGGCAGCACTGCAGCCCCCACCCATTCAGTGTGACGGCAGCATGTGCAGCACTGCAGCCCTCACCTGTCCGGTGTGACGGCAGCATGTGCAGCTCTGCAGCCCCCACCCATCCAGTGTGATGGCAACAGTGGCAGCACTGCATCCCCCACCCATCTGGTGTGACGGCAGCACTGCAGCCCCCACCCGTCTGGTGTGACGGCAGCATGTGCAGCACTGCAGCCCCCACCCGTCCGGTGTGACGGCAGCATGTGCAGGACTGCAGCCCTCACTTGTCCGGTGTGATGGCAGCATGTGCAGCACTGCAGCCCAATGCCATGTACCAGTCTGTCCAAGATCAGACGTGAAGTAAGCCGAACCACCAGATGCCAAGGTGGACTCCATTGGTTCAGTTCCTATCTAATATTTAGATGCCTGAATCGGTTTATTTGTAAACCAAGTGCATCCAACTTAACAAATACACGTGATTAAAGAAGTTGCTAATGGAGAGATACACAAACAGAATCTTAGCCAAAGAATAAACCAATCCGGAGTCGCAAAAACAGTAAATTGGGTACTTTCTGACTTGGTCTTCATGAAAATGGAGCCTCTTAGTTTTCATGTCAGAGCTCAAACTTATGAAAGGAGTTCTACCAGCAGTGGTGAAACCAGGACAACAGTGCAGATTGGGGCTTTGTCTCTTCTATCCTTCCTGTAGTTAGCATAGGTAAATTAATAGTTGCACCTGATCACTAGTACAAATTGGTACATCCTTTGGAGCATCCAGAATTTTAATTGTGGTGCTACTGAACATGACACACTCTTATTCATATGACAACTGCAAGCTGATGACAATGCCTTGCCCCTTTCTCAAATGGCAGGGCAATAGTGGCCAATGCACACCATGGTATTTATAATAAACGGGCACAAAACATCAATATCCAAGCCTAAGGGCACTTGAAGAAAGGGGCAAGGTAGTGTCATCAGTTCATGAGTGAGAGTGCGAGATGTTCACAAGCTCCTAAATTAATGAGCCAGGTGTACCAGAGAATTTGCCAGTTTGAGTGATTAAGTGCAAAGATTATTTATTTAAAATAGTGCCTGCAGGGAGGACAAGATAAATGAAGCCCCGATCTGTACAGTGCTCAGGGTTTCACCTCAGCCAGTAGTTCTCCTTTAAGAACTCACCATCTCTCTATTTCCCCAACCCCATCCAAGCAAACACAAACTGCTCTGGTGCCAAGGCAGTTATACCACCTAGGAGAAAAGCCAGCACAAGATGTTTGTATGAATGACCCCGCCATATACCCATGCACTGCCATAAAGTACCCTCCAGATAACCCATGCACTACCACACAGTACCCCTTGAAAGGCAAATACTTGGCGTTTTAATTAGCATCACCTATGAGACAGTGGGTTGTGGGCCTGGTTGTGGTAGCCTAGGTTGCTGTGAAGGCGCCCCCACCAACAAATTCTTTATTCATAAATTTTAATTTTAAATTTTATAAGCACAAATCAAGACGGGCCTCCAACACATTCCATTAGACATTCCAGCAAAAGGTTCAATAGAAAACATATTTAATAAAAGTGGTAAAATTGTTAACATGCAGTTCAACAGTTTATTAACTTGTTTTTGTTTATCCCCTAGGTAATCTGATGCCTGCATCCTCAAAAATTGATGAAGGAAACAGAGGATGACAATCCGTATTTCCAGCTGCACGGATGATGCCTTCTGGGTTCAGATGAAACATTGTTGATTCAGTTTGATGATGTTTAATAAAGTTTTTTTGTCTGAGTGTGTGACTCTGTTCTACGTCGCAGACTCACACACAGGCACAGCACCCAAAACTACTTTTTTACACCACGTTTACATTTACGATAGCCAGGATAGACACAGCAGGTCCCGGGCAATACAACACAGCAAATGATAAATGAAAGAATTCCAGTCCCCCCTTGGGTATCCAGGGTGCTGAATGAAGACATGCCACCTAACATCTTGTCGAACCACACAGTAATGTTAAAAAAATAGATATTTGCATACACTGTAAATGTTTGCTACTGGAGTATGGCATGGATTGGGCAGACTGGCGTACATGCTGGGGAAAATGGTTCTGTGCCACTATGCCCGCCTGCACCCCTCCCTCAGAGGCCAGAACCATTTTTTTCCAGCATGTGAACCAGCCCACCCAGCCCGTCCCTCAGCCGACTAACATTGACCAACCACCAGAGCATGGCACGAACCTGGCAGACTGGCGTACATGCTGGGAAAAATGGTTCTGTGCCACTCTGCCCATCCACCCCTCCCTCAAAGGACAGAACCGTTTTTTTCCAGCATGTGAACCAGTCCTCCCAGCCCGTCCCTCAGCCAGCCATCAACGACCAACCACCAGAGCATGGCATGGACCCAGCAGACTGGCGTACATGCTGGGAAAAATGGTTCTGTGCCACTCTGCCCACCCCTCCCTCAGAGGCCAGAATAATTTTTTTCCTCCTCTGAGGGAGGGGCGGGCAGAGTGGCACAGAACTATTTTTTCCAGCATGTGAACCAGGCCACCCAGCCGTCCCTCAGCCAACCATCAATGACCAACCACCAGAGCATGGCATGGACCCGGCAGACTGGTGTACATACTGGGAAAAATGGTTCTGTGCCACTCTGCCCACCTGCCCCTCCCTCAGAGGCCAGAACCATTTTTTTCCATCATGTATGTCGACTCATATATGTCAAAGAATTTTTTTTTAAAACATTAAGCATACCAGCTCATGCCCACCCCCGCCCAACATCTTCCATTTCTTGCTTTCCCATTCAAAAAACAGCAAGGCTGTCATGTCAGAAACAAAAACTTACCAGACATATGGCAGGCACATAGAAAGACAGTACTCCTGACACAGCAAATGGCAAGGCAGGTCGGGTACAGCACAAGACAGCAGAAAGTGCAGGTCAGCAGCACAAGGCTGTGAGTAGGGCTGATGAGCTCTCCACACCCAACCCCACCAGCACAGCAACTCTACCCACACTGGACGTGCACGGCCACCTTTCCCATCCTGACCAGCATGGCCACTCTCCACGCCCATCCCCACCAGCATAGCCACTCTCCCCACCCTGAGAGACCAGCATGGCCACTCTCCCCACCCTAATAGACCTGTACGGCCACTCTCCCCACCCTAATGGAGCAGTATGACCACTTTCCCTATCCTAATGGGCCAACATGACCACTCTTCCAATCCCACCAACATAGCCACTCTTCCCCACCCCGGACGTGCATGGCCACTTTTCCCACCCCACCCCCAGCACAGCCACTGTCCACACCCATCCCCACCAGCACGGCCACTCTCCCCACCCTGTCAGACCGGCACGGCCACACTCCCCACCCCAACAGACCGGCACGGCCACTTTCCCCACCCTAATGGAGCAGCATGACCACTCTCACCACCCTAATGGACCAGCACGACCACTCTTCCAACCCCATCAACAAAGCCACTCTCCCCACATCAGACGTGCATGGCCACTTTTCCCACCCCAACCAGCGCGGCCACTCTCCACACCCATCCCCACCAGCACGGCCACTCTCCCCACCCCGACATACCCGCACGGCCACTCTCCCCACCCCGACAGACCGGCACGACCACTCTCCCCACCCCAACAGACCAGCACAGCCACTCTTCCCCACCACAACGGACCAGTATGGCCACTCTACCCACCCCAATGGACCAGCATGGCCACTCTCCCCACCCTAATGGACCAGCATAGCCACACTTCCAACCCCACCAACAAAGCCACTCTCCCCACCCAGACATGCACAGCCTCTCTACCCCCCTCCCCAGCAGATGTGCACAACCACTTTTCCCACCCCGTTCCCACCGATGCTATCCAGGTCGGTGTTGCCCACACTCCATCCCAGAACAGAATAATAAAATGATACATTTAATACAGATTTAATGCGGATATTCTTTATTATTTTCTACATGGAGAGTAGAGAGGGGCACAAATTTGTCTACCCTGACGAGAACCGCAACATCAGAAGGCAGAATAACTTAGCAAGCATTTGGCCCACTTACCCAAGCAGGACACACTCAACAGCAAACAAACTGATCTCGGTTTTGTATTGCCCCCCGCCCCTCCATCCACGAGTTTTGGAACTGGAGCTAGATTTATTTATTTACTGAAATGTTTCACCAGAAGGGCATACTGAGCAACAAGTTGCTCGTCTCACGGTGTGAGATAGGAAGTTGCCACAGATGAGAACACAAATGTAAACAAAAGTTACAAGGCAAAACAAACACCAGAAAAGAGAATACTAGACCCTTACTGCCAGGCTGTATATGCAGCACATGCTGCTCAATGGGCAGATATCCCATAGAATGGTTATCTCGTTTACCCCCCTGCACACAATTAATACAAATATAGTAAAAACAAGTCGGGCACAGCTGCCCACACACTCTCACTTCCTGCCAGGTTGTATGCAGCGCTCAGCCGATGATCAAACAAACACCACATAGACTTGTCTCATTCCCCATCCAGTCCCCCCCCCCCACCGTTCAGCATAGCTGAGGGCACACAATTTAAAATACTAAATTTACAGGGTACCTTTCAGTTCCGATACGCAGATTCACTTGGCGTGTACAGATGTTTTGCCGCGGACTAAACATTGCTGTCACAATGAAGCAGACAGACTGCTGCAGGGACAAATAAAAGCACCACAAAAATGGAATGGATGCGCTGGAATCAGGGGACATTGTAGCAATTTAGCACTTTAGTCCTGGTTTTCAGTGTAAACTGGAGTTGGGAGAGTGGGTACTTTGGTCTGGGACTGCACAAACTGGGGACTCTGTGAAATCCCTTACTGTTGGTGAGTTGGGAGAGTCGGTTTTGATCGAGGCGGGGATGGTTATTCCACACAGCATTTTGACCGCGGTGCCCATATGCTTCACTTGGTCTTGGTTTCCTTCTCCCTCACTCATTCCCACATCCCTGCCAAGCATAAGGGCACATCAATTACATAAATAAAAAAAGCAAATATTTTACTTTTAAATTACTTGAATCAAAGGATAACATTGATGGCATTGTTAATTTCAGGCTGCAGAGTGGAAGGTAGATCAGACCACAGGAAGGGAGTTTCCAGGCAATCACCATCAGCAGAACCCGTCCGTGTAACAAAATAGGAAACAAGTACAACTTACGTTTTTTTGCGAAGAAAATTGTTGTCGGTGGTCTCAGTAGGTAGCAAAGGGTCAGCAGGACTGATACAGCAACGAGAGCAAAAGCAGAAGAAAGAACGAACACGCTATCCTGCAATTTATGGTGCTGTGTTCTCGGAGTTAGCAAGAACAAACGCTGCTTCCGTTT
This sequence comes from Neoceratodus forsteri, assembly GCA_016271365.2. Lineage (NCBI taxonomy): Eukaryota > Metazoa > Chordata > Ceratodontiformes > Ceratodontidae > Neoceratodus > Neoceratodus forsteri. The sequence goes on along the minus strand of CM057449.1, from coordinate 361,521,121 downwards.
TTGTCGCTGTTTTCTGCTGCCCAATCAGGATTCCGCTAATCTGTCCATGTCCACGCAGGTGCGGTAAACCACTGTCCCTGTCCATACCCCACTGGCTTCCACTTCCAGAGACATTGCCCCTTTAACAGTGGGTAGTAGGTTCTGTCATCTCCCAGAACTAGACTGGCTTCCCTCCCTATCTACAGAACCAGAAGGAAAGACCCCTTCCCATCACTGATAGCCAAATTCTCTCTTCCTGATCCCTTCCTTGAATACCTTGGGGGAGTTGGGCGGCTGTTAAGGGGTGGATGTCAAGGTTTAAGGGCAATGGACCAGTCATGTCCCCACAGCTGGAACCACCCTTTCAGTGGACTGCCCCCACCTCCCACAGACCAGCCATCCCTTGCAGCTGAGCCCCACCCCAAATAGCCTAGCTGTGAGCCCCCCAACACACACATAGCTGGAACACCTCCTTGTCCCACAGACCAGTCATCGCCCTGCAGCTGGAACCCCCCTACAGAATAATTTGGCTGTATCCCATTCCCACCCCACAGCAGGAATTTCCCTTCCCCCTGTAGATGAGCCACCTCCTGCAGCTGCCCTGCCCCCCATTCAGCATAGGGCTGAGGAAACGAAGATCCACAGTAGAGAATGCTGCTAGGATGCAGCCCAGAGTCCTGCAGTATAACTTCTGGCAGACAAAAGTGCACTTCACCTCTCTGTATCCTCAACTCACAGACTCGTGCTCCATTGGCAGCCACGAACATGCATTTTGTTTTTTTATTTATGTCACTTAAAAGCACCACAGAAACTGGCAGATGTCAAGACCCGGAAGTGGCCCATTAACATCCATATGTTTTATGTGGTATGCTCAGTCTGTGTGGCGTTTAAAATTTTTAGCAAAACTGCCATGATCATGGCCGCCAAACAGCGTGAGTGAATCGGAGACTGAGAGAGAGAAGGAGGGGAGGTGCACTTTTTTGTGTGCCAGAAGTAATACCATGGTACCCTGGGCAGCACCATAGTAGCAGTTGTCTACTGTGGATCTTTTACTCCCCCGCCCTCTCCCTTACAGGGATTGGGGCAGCTGCAGGGGGTGGCTTGTCTGTGAAAAGGGGAGGTTCCAGTTGTGAGGTAGGTAGGAGGGGACACAGCCAGTCTGTTCTTCAGAGGGGTAGGGTCCAGCTGCAGGGTGGTGGCTGGTTTGTAGAAAGAGGGTTTCCAGCTATGTGTGTGTGTGTGGGAAGGGGCTTGTTGCCAGTGTATCCGGGAGGGGTCAGCTGCAAGGGGGAGTCTGGTCTGTGAGAAGGGAGTTTTCAGCTGTGCGGGGGGAGACTTAAACACGGACACTATATTGTGCCATGTGCACTGCTGACACTTTGCTGTGCCAGGTTCAGTGCTGACACTGCACAGTGCAACACAGTGCCAACATTGCACTGTGCTATGTCTGTTGCTGACACTGCACTGCACCGCACCCTGCCATGTGCAGTGCCAACACTGCACTGAGCCATGTATACTGTGTGGGCTTCAGGCACCTATGGCCTGTGCTTGGGGAGCTAGGTAGTTAGAGGTCAGTGATGGGTGGTTGACTCAGGAGGCGATGCTGCAGCAGCAGTGTGAGTGGGGATGTAGAGTGTTGTAGGGTGGGTGTCCAGGGGGCCCAAGGCTGGAGGTTGGTGTCGGGGGGGACAAAAAAAGGAGGGGGATGTCCAGAGGCCAGGGAGTGAGATGACTGGGTGGGCCTGGGTTGGAGCAGCATGAAGAGGTAGCGAAGACTGGAATCTGATTAGAGAAGTTTTGGGTGAGGTGTGGGTTTTACCTGTTATATGTGAGGTGGCTAAGAAAAGCAGGATCCGGGGAAGAAGGTCAAGTAAAAGGGGCTTGAGGGATATGGGGAGGGGGGTTATTACTACGTCCAAATGAAAAATACTACAGCAGGAGCATCACAGTAGTGTTGCCACCTGTCCTGGTCTAACTCGGAGGTGGCCTACTGTCTGTGTATTCATCCCTTCTCACAGATAGAGCTGTGTCTAGGAGTCTTCGGGAATCCTCCATCCCACCTTGGCTGCTCCACATATCTCCACTAACATGGGCAGTAAAACCTTCTCCGTTCCTCTCTATGGAACAGCCTCCTCTCATCACTCTGCTCGTCCTCCTCCTGTCTCTACTTCGAAAGCTGTTTCAAAGACTGGCTACTGTCCGAAGCAGTATGCCATTGTTCACCTGGGTAATCTGTTAGCATTTCTTCTTGACTAGGTACGCACCCACCCACCTTCTCCCTTGGTCGTACCTTTGTTGTGTCCCCCCGCTTCTCTACCGCTGTCTCCCCCTTCCTTCTTGCCCCTCTCAGCCCTGCATGGGGCTTCTATGCACTACTCTCTTCTATTCCCTCTGCACCTTATTTTGTGGGTGGGAGTACTGACACAGTATCTTTCTTGATCCATCCTGTTGGTGATCCTCTCACTTATTAACTTACCAATGAGCCCAATGCATTTTGCATTTTACTTGTTTTGACATGTATGTTATTTTGTCTGTGTTACTGCAACCAGTATTATTGTCCGGCGCTACAACCAATGACTATGTACTTGATCTGTAATCTGGCCTAGTTTGTCACCTTGTTTTTTCTGTAATTCTCTGTATGTATTCCCACAGTGTTCTGTATGCTGCTGCACCTCATGCTGAGGCCTGTTCATTTATTGTATATTGCCTGTATCTGTATTGCTTGTTTGTGCCATGCATGGCCCAGATCATGACAGAAAACGGTCCTTTGGATCAGTTCACCTATCCAGTTACCAAAGACATAAGTAAAATAAATAAACCAGGACAGTCCTGGACGTAGGATTACTTCTTGCTGACAAATAGGAAGACTGGTAGATGCTCTGATCATACCTCAAAATGTCCCCAATTCCCAGGGAAATACTTCCTTTTACCCCTCAAAATTGCTCTGTCCCCATCCATCCCATGTGGAAAAGGTGCTGTCACATAAAAATGAGTTGTAAATTCAGACTTTAAAGCAGAAATTCATACAAGTCTAAGATGCAAAATCAAAAATAAACTGTACAGATATGTAGTGCCACCAAATAGCAGCATCCAGATGCCTTACAGAAAAAAGTCTTGCCAGGGAACCCAGGCAGAGCATAATAGGGTGTTTGGGGATCCCCCCAATAGGGCCCATTTAGCTAGCCGGAGGAAAGAAATGTGTATAGGGTCCTAGGGTGCAATAAGAAGTGTCATTAGGGAAAACATATGTTTATGAAAGGCATTCTGTCCACACCAGTTGTCAGTATGCCTCAGCTGCTCACAACAGCAGCCCCTGTGTCCAGTAAATACCCCTGCATCCAGTACAGCCAGTTGCTCAATTTAACATCCTTCTGGCCAGCAGCCCCACCGCAAATCCCCTACAGCTTAGATTTCATTCCCTGCACAGCCCGAGCCAGGGCTGATTTAAAACATGTTTATTACCACCAAACTGTATATCTGCCCCCGGAAAAATAAAACACTACTGATGAATATAAAGGAGTCTGGTCTACAGAAGAATACCTAAAGTAAGCAAGTTTTTATTTTAAAATGTTAAAAAAAGAAAAGGAAAATTTAGACTAAGCACACCACCAAAGATGTGTGGATGTCAATTAGTCCACTTCCGGGTTCTGACATCCACAATATGGTGCATCACTTTACGTACTCATGCTCGGCCGCCGATAGATGGTGCCATTCTAGTCTTTCTTTCTAGTTCTGTGCTGTCAGGGCTGCTAAGCAAGAGTACGTAAAGTGCGCCGCCATATTGTGAATGTCAAAACCCAGAAGCGGGCTCATTGACATCGACGAGTGTTTGATGATGCAGTTAGATTAAGTCACATTTTATTAACCATTTAAAAGGAAAATATATTTACTTTGTGAAGTTGTCTGAAGACTGGACTCCTTTTTATTTATTGACAGTGGTTTTGTGCATGGCTGTGCAGTTCAGAGAACATACAACATTTTTTAAAATCAACTTTGACTTGGGTTGTGCAGGAGAACTTGTTGCAGGGAAAGAAATCTAATCTGCAGGGGATTTGTGGTGGGACTGCTTCCCCCAGGGATGCCTACTGGAGCAACTAGCTGTGCTGGGGGTTTCAGTGCTGGATGCAGGGGTATTTATTGGGCACAGGGACTGCTGAAGCACACTATCAACTGGTGTGGGTAGAATGTGGGAAATAAACATGTTTTCCTCTCACTGCACCTTGCAGCCTCTATACACATGCCTCTCCACCAAGCTAACTAAACAGGCCCTAAGGGGGTCCCAAGGCACCCTATCATGCCCTGCCCTGGGGTCCCTGGAAAGCCTTTTTTCTGTAGGAGCCACAGAAACTATTACTTGGTGGCACTACATACTTGTACAAAGTTTATTTTTGATTTTGCATCTTAGAATAGTATGACACTTTGCTTTAAAGTTCTGTGGGGCAACCCCTTTAACATGCTGAATGGATGAGGGACGGAGCACTTTTAAGGGGTAAAAGGAGGGATCTCCCTTGTAATCGGGGACAGCTGAGTGGTATGATATGGGCATCTTCTAATCACCCAAGCTTAGTGTTGTTTCTAGGGACATGGATATGTTGTTCATCCACACTATCTGGCAGGTTCCTTGCCACTTTAAATCTTGCCGGAAGGTCTTCAAGCTGGCTCCTCCCACCCACCCGGGTGGTAAAACTCTCGGCTCCGCCCCATGATGCCAGATCTTCCTTACCGCTTGGAAGCTCAGGTTCCCTCCTTAATGCTCTGCGGGATAGACTGGATCCTAATTCTTCAGTTCGTCCGAAACTCATTTTAAAATTTTTCAAGACTTCGGTCTTCCTTTTCCCTCGCGGCTGCGATGGACAAATCGACTCCTGGTTTTCGGCGGTGCCCTTGTGGGCAGAAGATGTCCAGGACAGACCCGCACTCCATGTGCGTCTACTGCCTCAGCCTAGAACCACGACCCGCAGGCCTCACGAGTCATGCGTTGTTCTCTGCCAACGTCCTGGAGGACCTCTCTCTGCCCGGTTAAGCTAGGGCACCCGAAGTACTACCCGCCCGGTAAAGTCGAAGGAGGCCCGTTGGCGATTTACATGGCGGCTGGCTCCAGCTGAGCAGCTCGAGCAGATGATTGCCCTCGAGGAAGAAGCGGCCCAGGCCACATCTTCCTCCTCCTCCTCGTCGCGGCATTTATCCCGCTCTCTTTGGGTACCTCGTATTCAGCTCGTTCAAGGAAGGGAGAGGACCATCGAACATTCCTCTCGGTCCAAAAAGAAGGATTCTAGGGTAAGTCCCATCGTCGGCATTCGTGGGAGTGGGAGGGTCCTTCCCGGACAGCTGACTGTCGAGGTTAGCGGCTAAGGCGCTGGCTTCCTGGCGTCCCATCAGTCAACCCGGTAGGACGCCCCAGCGCGGTCAAGATTTTTTTCGACCCGTCGGACGGGCTGTCGACTGGTGAAGCCGATAACCCTTCTTCGCGGTTCCCCAGTGGAGACCGAGGATCTGCCTGTGCCTCCGGTGCAGCAGTAAGGTGTTCGAACCCGAGGGAAGAAGCGGGTGTCCCCGCTCCTTCCAGGCGATCGCCAAACACAGAGGATCTCAGTCTCGGTCTCAGACCTCTTCTCGGTCCAGCGTGATCCGCATACGACATCGGCGTCTGGATCCGGCACCCGAGGTAAGCGGGCGCTGCCGCTCATCTCGTCTTCCTCCTCCTCGGAAGAGGAGGCTTCAGCGCCAAATTGCATCTCGCTTTCGAGGACCTGATGTGGCAGCAGTTGCTTCTGTCCGGGGGCAAGTTGGCGCCGGCTTCCCGGCCATCAAGTGGCTGTCACCCGGCGAAGCAACCCCTCGCTCTGGCGAGGTGCCCAAGCCTGGGCCAGTTGTTTGGCCGAAACCTGCTGCCTCACCGATTGTGGTGGAACCTCCGCCTCCACAACCTAAATCGGGGGCGCCGACCAAGGACTCTCGGTCGGGTCAAGGCCTGCCCCACAGGTTGTCGGTCACCCTTACTCCCGACCGTCCTCGGCAGGTGGAGGGTGGTTCAGGCCCTAGGCAGCTCTTCTCGCAGTCCGACGACAACTTCCTGCTCTCCAGGCCGGTTGACCTGGAGTCCTCTGGGGGCCAGTAGGACAAAAGCATATCGTCCTTCATGGGTTTGCTTTGGCTCATCTTGGAGTCCACCAGGATGCAGCTCGAGCCTGTATCCAAATGAGCCAAGTATCCCCTGATGGAGATACTGGACCGAGAGGATTCACCCACGGAGGCCTTTCCGGTGGCTGAGGCCATTGTTGGCCCTACCTTGGAGCTTTGGCAGCGGCCTGCTTCCTGCCCTGCGCCCTCGGCCAGGATGGCCAGGAAGTATGCGGTCCCTACCGGCTCTTTGCCCGGGTTTTCGGAACACCCCTCTGCCGAGGGGTTGGTCACAGACAGTGTTTTCCGGCGTTCTGGGAACGCTAGGGATGTGGACTAGCCCCCTCGACAAGGAGTCCAAAAAGCTAGACTACGCCGGGTGCAAGGTGTATGCTGCGTCCCCCCTTGGCCACCAGCAGGCCAGCTCGGCCGTGCTGATGGCATACTTCTCCCACGCCCTCATGGGCTCCCTGGATGAGGTGATCCCTCATCTCCTGGCCAACCTGCAGACCACGGTCTGGCAGGTTCAGGACCAGGGTAGGGCGGTGGCGAAGCAGCAGCTCCAAACAGTTCTGGACATAGGAGACTCCTGTGCCAGATCGGTTGCGGCCACGGTGGCCATGTGCCGTAGAGTATGCCTGAGGATATCCACCTTCACGGTGGATACCCAGCACAAATTGGCGGACGTCCCCTTTTCGGGGACCGACCTCTTCGGCCCTAGAGTGGAAGGTCACCTCCAGCAGATTGAGAAGTCCAGTGCCACTCTGGACTCGGTCACCTCCGCCCAGAAGGACAAAGGCTGCCAACAGCAGCAGCACAAGTCCTTTCATCCTTCTGTGGCACGTCCGGCCCAATAACACCAGGGCCAGCAGGCTCGCGCTTGGCATCCCAAACCAAAGCCCACGGCTTCCTCTAACAGGAAGCAGGGAGGTAAAGGCCCAGGAGGTCCCTCAGCCGGTCCCTCCTCCAAGCCTGCCCAGTGACGGGTTGAGGGCTGTTGCCCCCAGCCTCGTCACTCCCCCCGAGGTTCCCCCCGTGGGGGGACGGCTCCGCCACTTCCTTTCCGCCTGGTCCACTATCACCATGGACCGCTGGGTGTTGCAGGTGGTAGGAAAGGGGCCTGCCTCTGGAGTTCGAGCAGGCACCACCCTTCCGAGCCGTCTCCCCTCGGGGGGGGGCCACGGGGTCTGCAGCCTCGCTGTCGGCCCGTCGAGCCGATATTGCCCTGCTTCTCGAAAAAGAGGTGATCAGGAAGGTGGCAGATCCTCCTCCAGACCCGGGGTTTGTGTCCAGGTATTTCCTGGTCCCAAAACGGATGGGGGGGGCTGGCGCCCCATTCTCGACCTGCACGACCTGAAGAAGTTCCTAAAGTGTCGGACCTTCAGGATGGTTACTCTGGCTCAGATAATCCCATCCTTGGAATGAGGCGTGTGGTTCTGTTCCCTGGACCTTCAGGATGCATTCTTTCACATCCCAATCCATTCGTCCCATCAGAGATTCCTCTGCTTCAGAGCAGAGATATCCCTTTACGAGTTCCGGGCCATGCCCTTCGGCCTCTCCCTAGCTCCCAGGGTCTTCACCAAATGCATGGCAGTGGTGACAGCATTCCTCTGTGGCCTGGAAGGGTCCAGGTGTACCTTACCTGGATGACTGGCTGATTGCAACCCCCTCCAGGGCGGAGTGAAGCAGTCCAGGAATCCAGCCCTCCAGGTTTGCTCTCAGATTGGCCTCCTCATCAAGGCCAGAGTCGGAACTCATGCCAAAGCAGGTGATACATTTCATCGGGGCAGAGCTCGACTCTCTTCGAGCCAGAGCATGGCTCCTGGTGGACAGGGCCGAGGTTCTTTCCTCCTTTGCCCAGTCATTTTAGGTTGGGCAGTCGCGCCCTGCCTGGGCCTCATGGCGGCCTGCACCAGCGTGGTCCGTTGGGCCCGCTGGTACATGCGTCCCCTTCAATGGGGACTGGTCAGCCAATGGTCACAGCACTTCGATCCACTGGATCAGCTAGTGACAGTGACTCAGGGGATGTGAAACGCTTTCCAGTGGTGGACCGTTCCAGCACATCTGCAGGAGGGCATACTATTCGTCCGCCTCGAGCCGACGGTCTCTCTATCGACCGATGCCTCTCTGATGGCTTGGGGTGCCCATCTGGGGGAGCACAGAGCGCATGGCCTCTGGTCCCCTCGGGAGTCCCGATGCCATATCAACCTGCTGGAGCTTCGAGCAGTTCGTCTAGCCCTTACCACCTTCGCTCTGTTTCTACGGGGTCAAGTGGTTCAGGTCCAGATGGACAATACCACGACCATGTACTACCTAAACCGCCAGGGCGGGACGCGCTCCATGCCAATGTGCAGGGAAGCTCTCTGCATATGGTCTCTCATGCGCAGCCTGGAGGCGGATCTCCTAGCCATTCATGTGGCAGGAGCCTCCAACACCCTGGCCGATGCCCTAAGCCGGATAGGGGCTGCGTCTCACGAGGGGTCTTTCCTGCCGGAGGTAGCACAAGATCTCTTCTCCCACTGGGGCACGCCTCAGGCAGACCTGTTTGCCTCCAGGGAGAATGCGAAGCTGAGACTGTTTCCATGCCCCCCCCTCAGCAGGGCTGCTGCAGGGGATGCCTTCTCGAGGCCGTGGACCCCGGGCCTCTTCTGTCTTTCCCCATTTCCTTGATCCACAAGGTGCTTCTCAAGGTGAGGGAGGGACAAGGTGCAGGTGATTCTGGTAGCCCCAGACTGGCCTGCCAGTTCTGGTATCCAGATCTCCTCAGTCTCAGTTCAGGCTCCGGCGACTTCCAGCCCACCGGACCTGATCTCAGTCAATCAGGAGAAGGTATTCCATCCGGACCTTCAGTCCCTGCACCTGGCGGCCTGGTACCTGGCGGCTGAGTTCCAGGCCTTGGGTCTTTCCGACGAGGTCCTCAACGTCATTGAGAGGCGTCCCGTAAGAGTCGACCAGAAAATGCTCACGCCTTCAAATGGAAGCGATTCTCCATTTGGTGTCAGCGCAAGGGCCTGGACCCTTCCTCCTGTTCCTTAGCAAGCATTCTGGACTACCTGTGGTCCTTTTCTCCAGCAAGGGCTTGGTCGCGACCCTTAAGGTGCACCTGGCAGCCATCTCTGCTTGCAGCGCGGGCAGGGAAGCAGTCGGTGGCACAGGAGAAGGTGGTTGGGCGCTTGATCACATATCCCCTCCAGTGCGAGAACCTCCACCTCCATGGGATCTACTGCTGGTATTGGCTAAGCTCATGGGCAGGCCATTCGAACTGATGCACAGGTGTGACTTCTCTCACCTGTCATGGAAGACTGCCTTCTTAGTGGCTATCACGTCAGCCAGAAGGATGGGAGAGCTCCAGGTGCTTTCCATCGAGTCTCCTTATCTGGTCTTCCACAGGGACAAGGTTGTCCTGCGCTCCCACCCGAAATTCCTTCTGAAGGTGATGTTGGAGTTTCACCTTAACCAGGTGTTGACTCTGCCGGTGTTCTACCCCAGTCACACCTCAGAGGCCGAGTATAGGCTCCATACTTTGGACCCTAGAAGAGCGCTTGCTTATTACAAGGAGCGGATGGCTGAAGTTCGGGGAGAGGTTCGCCAGCTGTTTGTCACCTATGCTGAAGCTGCACCTGGCAGACCTGCAGCCAAGCGGATGATAGGCAGGTGGGTCACCTCCTGCATAGATCTCTGCTATAGGTTGGCGGGCATGGAGCCTCCCAGAGGGATAAGAGCTCATTCTACCTGCCATACCGCAGCATCGGTGGCTGCTTCCAGGGACGTCCCTATCCAGGAAATCTGCAGGGCTGCTACCTGGGAGTCAGCACACACCTTCATCACCCACTACCACATCGACCTTGAGTCACGCCGGGATGCTGGTTTTGGGGCCTCAGTTCTCCAGTCTTTATTCCCTAAGTAGAGGGTGTGCGCCTTGCCTCCCTCCTCCCGGAGAACTGCTAGGAGTCTGCCAGATAGTGTGGATGAACAACATATCCATGTCCCTAGAAATACAGGTTACTCACCTGTAACAGGAGTTCTAGGAATGGTATATGTTCATCCACACGACCCACCCGACCTCCCCAGCTTCAACGCACAACCTGGCTTCCAGCAGGCTAGATCTGATGTCATGGGGTGAAGCCAAGAGTTTTACCACCCGGGTGGGTGGGAGGAGCAAGTTTGAAGACCTTCCGGCAAGATTTAAAGCGGCAAGGAACCTGCCAGATAGTGTGGATGAACAACATATACCTGTAGCCTCCTGTTACAGGTGAGTAACCTGTATTTTTTTCCCATATGCCAGAAGAGAAGACCAGACGGTGGTAAGTGGGCAAAAAGCTGAGTAAAATATATATATTCAGGCAATGTACTTACTGAGTGCAATGCTATTTGCTTGGTCTTTAATATAAATCAAACTAATGCTAAGATTATCCAAGATCAAGTTGATTCAAATCCCAAATTATGGGATAAGATAACAAGGAAGGAGATATTAGAAAAATTAAAGAAAATAAAGGTCAGCATTTCTGCTGAACTGGATGATATTCATCCAAGGATTTTAAAGGAAATAGAAAATTGGTTGGTTGATCCCCTATATGTTCTCTTTAACCTTTCATGTGACACGGGAGTAGTGCCCGATGATTGGCTTCAAGCAACAGTGGTACCAATATTTAAAAAGGGGGATAGTTGTAAAGTTTCTAATTATCGACCAGTAAGTTTGACTTGCATCTTGGGTAAAGTAATGGAAGGTATAATTAAAGATAGGTTACAAATTGAACTTGAGGCGAAGGAACTGACAGACGTCACTCAGCATGGCTTTAAAGCTGGAAAGTCATGCCTTACTGCTAACTTAGTTTTTTATGAGAAGGTTAGTGCCATATTGGCAAATCATAAATCTGTTGATGTTATCATTTTGGATTTATGTAAGGCATTTGATAAAGTGCCACATGATGTTTTGTTAGATGCATTGAATGGGCTGGGGTTGGACTATAAACTTATTAAATGGATTAAAGCATGGCTGAGTGACAGAAATCAGGTGGTTTGAGTTAGGGGATTTCTCTCTGATAGGAGTAGGGTGACTAGCGGAGTGCCTCAGGGCTTTGTCCTGGGGCCTATTTTATTTTCCATTTTTATGTTTGCTTGCACGCATATGCAAGAAACATCGTGCCATCATCTGAGTTTTCCAGAGGTGTGTCAGCCTCTTCCAGTTCAGTCAGTGTGTTTGCAGGCGTGGTCGCAGTGTGCCAATCACTGCTCCAGCTGTCTATGACAGCTGAAAATGCAGTGGCATACAGTTGAAAGGGAGAGCTCCGCTTCAGTGAGCAGAGCTCCCCCCCACAGCATGCACGCACGCACGCATATTGCGTGCTGACACGCTTCTCCCCCACGCACATACTGTATAACCAGGCCGAGGGTGCCCAATGCCCCGTCGGCTCTACCTCCCCAAAATAGCTTTCCTGGTGCCACGGCCAGAGCCCATCCCAGCATAGCTGCGTCCATTATGGCCGGCGGGGTGCCCAATCCCACGTCGTCAACTTCCAAACAGCCTTACAGCTGCCACGCTGGGAGCCCACCCCCAGTGTGGCACAAGCCTATATGGCATGACGAAGTGCCCAATCCTATCGGCTCCAACCCCCAAACAGCCTTTCCAGCTGCCACACTAGGAGCCCACCCAAGCGTGGCAAGCGTCCCGATGTCGTCTGGTAAAAAAAAAAAGCTGTAAATTAAAAAAGCGGTCCCTCGCGGTCTCCTGCCCCACCCTGCACACCCTGCCTCCCCACACCCCATACTTACCCCGGAGTCTAGTAGCGACAATCTTGATTATACCAGGAATATGTCTGCACTCTTCAAAGCCAACCATGAACTGAGGAAATGCGGTAAGCTGTATAATGTAATAGATAAGTTTTTCAACTTTGCTGCATATCGTGGGCATTTTTTGGAATTTTTGCACCAGATTTTCAACATGGGGTTTTTGGGACCCCTTCTCATGAATGCTGTCACTGTCATGGAGTTACTCGGGCCCGAAGGGTGATTTCCCAGCCACTGCACGAAATCACCTTTCCGGAATGATTAACGAAACAACACTGCCAGTGTTCATAAGGTAGCTCTCAAAAAGCCTATTTTTAAAATTTGGTGGAAAAATCCTAAAACTGTTTTTCTGAGTGTACTTTCATGAGTTCCTCGCTGCACGGCTCATAAGTTCGCGAATTTTCAATATTTTCACTCCAGATTTTCAACATTGCCATTTTACCACACCTTTTTATGAGCAGTATAGCTGTCATTTTTCACATCTCACCCAAAATGTGTTTCCGCCCATGTAGCGCACAATGGCGCAGTCGGTGTGCGAAATCAATGTACGGGACACATTAAGAAAATCACAGTGACACTGTTCATGAGCAGAGGTCTTAAAATGGCTATGTTGAAAATTTGGTGAAAAAATTCCAAAATGACTGTTTTATTTAGCCGCGGCGTTGCGCAGTTCCTACACACGCCTCTTGTAAGTTTCATGTAAATTGTAATATTTTCATTTCTAGATTTTCAACATTGCCATTTTACACACCTTCTTATGAGCAGTATAGCTGTCATTTCACATCTCACCCAAAATGTGTTTCTGCCCATATAGCGCACAATGGCGTGAGTCGGTGTAGCGAAATCAATGTCATGGGACACATTAAGAAAATCACAGTGACACTGTTCATGAGCAGAGGTCTTAAAATGGCTATGTTGAAAATTTGGTGAAAAATTCCTAAAAATGACTGTTTACGAGCGTGCATTGCAGAGTTCCTACACTTGCGCTACGTAAGTACTAAATTTTCAATATTTTCACTCCAGATTTTCAACATTGCCATTTTACACCTCCTTATGAGGCAGTGCAGTTATCATTTTCACATCTCACCCACAATGTGTTTCTGCTCATATGGCGCACAATGGCGCAGTCGGTGTGTGAAATCAATGTATGGGACACGTTAAGAAAATCACAGTGACACTGGTCATGAGCAGAGGTGTTAAAATGGCTATGCTGAAAATTTGGTGAAAAAATTCCCAAAAATGACTGTTTTAGGAGCACACGTTGTGCAGTTCCTATGCACGCAGGCAAGTTTGCGAATTTGTAATATTTGCACACCAGATTTTCAACAGTGTCATTTTACTGCACTTCCTTATGAGCAGTGCAGCTACCATTTTTCACATCTCGCCCAAAATGTGTTTCTGCACATGTAGCGCACAATGGTACAGTCGTGCGAAAACAATGTTTGGGACAGATTAAGAAAATCACAGTGACACTGGTCATGAGCAGAGGTCTTAAAATGGCTATGTTGAAAGTTTGATGACAAAACTACATAAAATGACTGTTTTATGAGTGAGCATTGTGCAGTTTCCACGCACCCTTGTAAGTTCATGAATTTGTAATATTTTCAGTCCAGATTTTCACCAGTGGCATTTTTCCACACCTCCTTATGAACAGTACAGCTGTCATTTTCCACAACATGGCTGAAATGTGTTTTCACACTTTCAGCACAGAAATGTGTGGTCGCTGTGGGAAATCATTGTTCGGGACAGATAAAGAAAATCACGCTGACACTGTTCATGATGGAGGTCCCAAAATGCCTGTTTAACAATCTGCTGTAAAAAATCCCAAACTAGTTACATTACGGGTGTGTGTTGCACAGTTTCTACGGACGCTCGTGACTTCACCAGTTTTTTAAGATTTTCACAGATTTTCAACATTGCCATTTTTTACACCTCCCCATGAACAGTACCGCTGTCATTTTTCACATCCTGGTCGGAATGTGTTTTTGCACCTGTGGTACCAAATGGCATAGTCACTTTGCAAAAGCAGTTTTCGGCTAACAAACTGATATTGCCACTGTTCATGAGGTGGGGGTCACAAAAAAAGCATGTTGAAAATTTGGAGTGAAAATACCAACGAATGCCTGAGGCATTGGGGTTTCCGACCATAACGCCCCACCCTGTAGAGAATGACAGGCATCAGGGGTGTGACTTGCGATTCTTACCTGTCACGCTCATACCATTCCACCCCCACCCACACCCTGCAGCCAGTGAGAGGCATCAAGGTGTGCCTCAGACTCTTCGGGCCCAAACTTCACCCCATTCTCTTATACCACACCCATCTCACCGTATTTCCTGATGGAAGGGGTGCGCATAAGGGCCAAAGACCCCAAGGCACACCGTGACACTTGTCAGTGTCTGCAGGGTAGGATATGGTGAAATGGCATGGTCATTATGCCTGATGACCCAAAGGCATACCCCAATGCCTGTCACTCTCTGCAGGGTGATGGTGGGGTTGGCTTCAGTTCAATACTTCGCTGCCATTCCTATTATGCATCTCTGTAATTTCTACACTACCGATGCCAGCAAGCAAACATTCGGCATTGACAAATGCTTGTTATTTCTGATTTAAATACAAATCTTAATAGTTTTTCTATTAAGTTTGCTGACAATACCAAATTGGCAGCAGATGTTAGTTGTCAAGTTGGTCAAATAAAAGTACGGGAAGATTTAATAAAATTGGAAAACTGGGTTCAAACACATGGTATGTCTTTTAATGTGGAAAAATGTGTTGTTATGCATTGGGGAAAAAACAACCCTTGGTCAAATTAATCATTGAATGGACAAGGCCTAAGGCCTGTCACTAGTGAGAGAGATTTGGGAGTACTTATCAGCAATGACCTTAGATTCAGTGATCATTGTACAGAAATAGTGGAAAAAATCTGCAAGGATTATTCATTGTATTGAAAAATCAATTTCAGGTAGAAATAGGGCCTGTCTTCTCCCAATTTACCAGGCATATGTTCGGCCTATATTAGATTGTTGTTCCCCATTATAGAGCTCCTATCTACGGAGAGATGTGGATCGACTGGAGAGGGTGCAGAGGAGATTTACAAAAATGATAGATGGGGTGCAGAGATGGGATTATGAGGATAGATTAAGAGCTTTAGAACTCTATCCCTTAGAGTTTAGACGCTTCAGAGGTGATTTTTTTATTGATGTATAAGATCCTATAGAACCAAGCTGTTACTTATGAGTTGTGTTTGGTTATAAATCATAGAGTAGCCATCCTAAGAAGTCATCATTTCCAACTGAAACTTACAAATCCTAAAGGGCTTCTTAGGTGTAGTTTCTTCACCCAGCATATTGTTACTTGTTGGAATGGTTTGCCTAGCTCAGTGGTGCATGTAAGTTCTTTTGAATTATTTAAGAAGGGATTGGATAATCATTTATTAAATCACTACAGGAACAACGGGGCTTATTAACCCAACACTGGGAGGAGTATATTATGGGCTTATGGCCTTCTGTACATCCTATGTAACTCCTAGTATGAACTCCTAGTATTTATGTCATACAAAAGCAGCACAGAGATCGGGATGTTCTGTCTGCAAATCTACTTCTCAGAGTTCTGTGATGCAGTTATAATCATCTTTAATTCAGAAAGCTTTTATTATTTATTTAGTTAGTTATTTAAAAGTTGGTAACCAGGAAAGGCATACCAAACCAAGGCTCGTGTCCAGATGCAAGCTGGGGAAGGAGTGTAGGAAGAAACAAATTACAACATGCAATATAGAGTCAGCATAGCAAATACAGGATTACTGGTGTACAGAAGCAATGGTAATATGCACTGGCATACTATAAATACAGTAGTTGCAAACTTTATCACGCAGAAGACAAACTTGTGTGGGGCAAAGTGCACAGTGCATGTTGGGATGGTAGGAAAGGAAGGGGACAGGGCAGGTAAGGATCAGGGGAGAGGATATAGGGTTAAGGAGGCGGTAGTCATGAGAAGGATGGAGAGGGAGATTACTTTTGTTTGTAAAGACATGCTATTTGGGGCAGCAGGAGAAGTCTTTGTTTTCTAAATTTGTTTTCAGTTTTCAAGGAATGGTAATTTCAAGTTATAGGATTAAAAATGTAGGGAACGTTTTTGCCTACATTCATGTCTTACAGGACTACTCGGGAGACTTTCTGATATAATTCCAGTTTCTGGCAGAGATGATGAATCCAAGAACTGTGTCCTGAAGAATCTGTGGTGGAATTTACGTGTACTATAGTATGGGATTAATTTCTAGAGGTCTTCTCATGGGATGATCCCTCTCTTCCTGGGGAGAGATGGAGACAGGCTTGGAGGGTTTAAAGAAGAACTGGGCAAATCACACCCATTGTGACTGGTGAATGTACCCTGTAGCATGCTGAGGAGCCAGTGAGTCCCATGGTGTGAGGTAGGCCAGCTTGGGGGGGGGGGCTAAGCGCGTGATGCTGTGTTCGTGCTGCCCCACTCCTCATCCAGGCAAAGGCTGACCCCGTTATCCCCTTATTTTTTGTTTTCCTTTCTTAGGAACTGAGATACAGCTGTGTTGGAGAAGGGAAACTGAACAGATTTTCAGGAGGGGGCCCTCACGCTCCTCCCATGGCCCCTGGAGAGGAGGCATGGGATCCTGGGGACATGTGGGGGGGGACATGGAGGAGGAATTTACTACCCCTTTTCCCTTCCGTGTGCCTGAGGGAACTTTCTTTCCCTCTGCTCCCTTGTCTCTTTGGATGAGGGGAGAGGGAGAGGAGGACGGAGCAGGTGCTCCTTTGGATGGGATAGAGTGGTACACTGCAGAAGGATCATAATTATAGAAACTGTCAATGAAATGATTCAGATGTGGAGAAGAGTGGGGCAAGGTGGGGATGACACAATCTGAGATTGGGGCATATTGTGTAAAATATTAGCAAATCTGCAATTCTTGTTACATTATAGAGGGGTGAATGGTGCTACAATTCGCCCTGGGTGGGAGTGGGAAGACATGTTCATTATGCATTGTAACAGATGGATAGGGAAAATGGGGGAGGGGGTGCGGGGTACATATGTTCTGTGTTTGTTTACTATTCAAGTGTTTACATTTGTCAGGGTCCAAGCATGTGAAACATACATGCTATTAGTTTGAGGTTGAGGGAAAAGGGATAAAACCCCATTTGATGTGATACAGTGGTCTTAGATTTGAAATGTCATACTCGTCATGGCTATTCCCCAGGAACTAATCATTGTAACCTGGAATGTCAGGGGATATCCATCCCAGTTAAACATACTGCACTGTTAACAGTGCTCAAGAGACAAGGTACCCAGGTAGTTATGCTCCAGGAAACTCATCTGACAGCCAGTGAGCATGCCAAACTGACCAGGGGCTGGGTGGGTACATGCCATGCGGCATCCTATAACTCGCACAAGTGTGGAGTGGCAGTTCTTTTGCAAAAAAAACTAACCTTTAAAGTGGCATGAGTGGTCGCAGACCCTGAAGCAGGTCGCTACATCTTTGTGGAAGGAGATCTATATGGGGAGAAAATAACCTTTGTGAGTGTATATGCCCCAGCGGTGCACAACCTTAGTTTCTATCAGGAGGTAATGGGGGTCATGGTCTGAGAACAGTTCAGGGGTTTGATCCTGGGTGGGGACCTGAATTACCTTATGGATCCTGTACTGGATCACTCTGATAAGAAGGGAAAACTTAAAGGGGCGATTAAAAATTGGCAGACAGCAATGTGTGATTTAGATATGACTGACGGATGGAGAACAGCGAACCCAATGCTTAGAGAATACACCTTTTACTCCCATCCCTATAAGACCTGGTCTAGAACTGATTACCTATACCTGCTGAGAAGTTGTTTTTGTAAGTAATAAACATCAAACATAGCCCAGTCTATATATCAGACCATGCTATGGTGCCCATGTCTCAGTAGTTCTTGGAGTTTGTCACAGTGAGCCTCCCCAAATCCATGGAAAAGATTTTGAGCCTCCCCCAAAAACTGAAATAATCTTGGGCCTCCCCAAGGAAAAATAACATGCTGTACTGTGCGCAGTACCCAAAGAATAAATTGAAACCCCTTTGAGTACTTGGTTCACATTTGGGTCTTTAATTCAGTTCTTTGTCTTATACTGATGTGGAACCTTTGAAAAAGAGCTCCTGTGCTCAAAGGTGTTATCTGAATGACAAATAAATAAACAAATATTATTATTCAACTTATTGTAACCTCTCCCCCCCACAGGCGAGCCTACGTGCTCCACTATTTTCATTCTTGAACCATTGTTACCCCTTGTTGCAGTACTTTCATGGGTCAGACTACTTTCTCTATTTCCTTTCTATATGAAATTACCTTCCTACATACTTTGCCTCTCCCCCTCCTTCCCTGCTCCTAAGCAACTTCTCAGGGACTACTTTGCTCCTTCCTGCTATTGCTCTTAGCACTTCTATGCTCAGCCCTTGTATTTGAGTTGTTCTGCCATCAGTCTACAAATTGATCAATTACCAGCACTCATTATACGTTTATTGTTCATATTTGTTTGCACTGTTGTTCACTGTGTATTTGATTGTTTTGCAGTTACCTTTTGAAATGTATTCATTCCCTACCCTTCCCCGGGTACACCTGAAATGAGCCTTGGCTCATTCACCTTCCCTTGTCACCTATTAGTAAATAAACACATAAAATTCACCTACTATTATCCTCTTTCAGTTTGATTTATCTCTTCACACAAAATACATAAAACTCAAAATGTAAATACAGTACTTTTTCAGATTTGCTTGAGCCTCCCCTTGAACAGGTTGGGCCCTCCCTAGGGAGGCTGGCCTCACCATTTGAGAACCCCTAGGTCTACAGGAGGTGAGGGAGGGTCCCCCACCATGGAAATTCCCTAATTATCTACTGGGTAACAAAGACTTTGAAACGTATTTGAAGGAGCAATGGGAGTAGTATATACAGACAAATAATGGCACAGTCCCAAATAAGGTGGTGATGTGTGATGCAGAGAAAGCATACAAGAGTGGGGTTATCATCAATTTTGTCTCAAACCACAAAAGGAAGATAAGAGAGCGTAGAAAAAATTGACAGAAACATTTGAAAGCTTTGGAGAAGAAAGCAGCACTGGGTGAGGGAAGAGATACAAATCAATTGCTGGCAGTAATGAGAGAGGCATTGAACTCCTTGTTGCTGGGGGAGGCCCGGACGTGTTGCTTGTTTGTAAGAAAACTGTTTTTTGAGTTGGGGAACAAGCCAAGACCAATGTTGGCTAACCTGATTAGGGGTAGAGAGGCACAAACCTAGTGCTCGGAGTGAAGGGGAGGATGGTGCTCTTAGGAGGGAAAAAACACAGATAAGGGAAAGATTTAAAGGGCAACTAAACCCCCTGGCCCAGATATTCAAACTGCCACAAAGAAGCGCAATAGCAGGAGCAGGCACAAGTGCAGTGTGCCCATGTGCAACACGTGCGATATTCAAACACAGAGCAGGCCAAGGTGCAGTTGCGCAACACAACTGAATATCGTGGCAACTGCACCATGGCGCAACCAGGGATGCGCAGTGGCACAGGGTTGATGTGCAGTAGCACAACCAGGGATGTGCAGTGGAGCAGGGTAGCAGTGCAGTAGCACAACCAGGGATGCACAGGGACAGGATGCAGGGGTGCACCACCCATGGAAGACATGGGCAGAGGAGCACGCAGCAGACCAGTCAGCGCCCCCGCACCTCATGAACTGCACAACCTGTGGTGAGCTGGATGAACCACCAGCCCATGAACACCAGCACCGAATCCACAGCCGGTGCATGGTGCCCCAGCACACCCCCTGGCAAGCAGTGACCATAACACAAGGAGGTCCAGCCACTCTTGAGCCACCCCATCCCACCAATGCAGAGCACACCCTGCACAGCGATCCCCAGACACCCCGCCCAGGAGCAGCGCCTAACAGTGCATGGCTCCATATGCATGCCACCACCCCCACTGTGACAGTGCAACCCTGTGCACCATGGAGCCATGCATGGCAGCCCCACCATGAGCATCCCGCAGCAGGCAGCATCAGTCACCAATGCAACAACTGCAGACACAGTGCCGCCTTGCCCGGCCCCACCCGTGGCACAGCCAAGAGCCTACCCTGCGTCGGCACCCGAGGTACCCCGCATGCGACAGGGCCTGCCCTGGACACCACCACCAGCAGGACAGCACCCCGCACACCCACCCAAGCACACACCCTGTCCCAGCACTGGCCCCAACAGCCAGCACAGATGCCCACAGTGGTGCATGGAGGCATGTGCCACAGAGGATGCAACACAGGGCATGGACAAACACCCACCCAGACCCAAGGGCACCCCAACACAGGGACACAATAGCGGGGCAACAGACCCGCTGGCATGCGACCACAGCAGCCATGTACCCACAGCCAGCACCCCACCATGGCACAGGTGTACCAGCCACCCTGTGCGTGCACCATGAAGCCATCCACCACCAGCATGCGGCTGGAGCACAAGTGACAGACATCGGAGCACAGACCCCGCAACAGACACCAGTGACAGCATGGAGGGGGACAACAACAGCAGAGGCCACAGTGCCCCGCGGCAGACGTGCACCATACCAGTGACAGGAGAAAATCTGCCATTGCACCGGGTCAAGGGGGTGACCAGCATGGACAGCCACCACTGACATGCCAGCAGACTGTGCGTAGCACAGACATGCAAGGGTGTCATCTCCACGGGCCATGGACATACTGACAGGGGCGCCATGGACACAGTGCATGCAGGGGACCACTGCACACAGGCGTCCAGTGCACAGGGAACAACACACATACCACAGACAGTGACTGAATCCCCCACCCACACTATAGGCAGGTCTCTGATGTACACACACACCCAGGCTTGCACCACCCCTGACGCCATGCACACCACTGCAGCCAAGCACCATTACCCCACTGCAAATCAGAGACCACCACAGTTGTCATAACAAGATGGATATATTAAACGATTGTGAGAAACAAAACATATGTACAACTATATACAGTGGGGTGGGGGAAAGGGCCACAAACCCAGGTGGGGGCGGGCATGGGGCAAGGGTGAACAAATGGGACAGGGATGAAGGGTTGTGAGGGTCAGTCTAGGGGGGGACTTCAATAAGGGGGCATAGAGGGCCTATCGCCGGCCCCTCTCCCCACTTCTGTGCCTTCGCTGTCTTCTGTGTCGCCCTACCCCGTCCCGCTCCATCCTTTGCAGGATCTCGAGGGTGGCTCTGGCAAGCTGCAGCAGCTCCTGTACCCCTCTTTCCAGTGTTGTCCACCTAGGACAAGGGAGCAGAGTCAATACGTGTGACTGGCCAGACCCCTGCAGCCCACCCACTGTGCATGGCATACAGCCATGGGCCATGCCCCTGTGATAGCATGCGACCACCCACAGTGACCGCCCCCACAAGACCCGCCTACCCAGGCACCCACAGCCATGTGGACCACTGCACACACCCACTGCCCATGTCCCGCACAGCACCACCGTGGCCGTACAGTGACATGGCTGTGCGGTGTGAAGGCAGTGGCACAGTCATGTACCCAGTGCACGCACAGACCACCAGCAATGCCCACCCACACATGCAGTGCCACAGGACAGTGCTGAGTACACCGTGTGGTGTGCACGGCGGTGGGGCCAAGTACTGGTGGCCATGCCCGGCCGCCAACACAGCATGCACAGGTGTAAGGGGAAAAAAGGCACTCACCTACATCCAGGCCGGCTGGGCACTGCTGGCCCATGGCCCCTCCTCCACGACCCTGCTGCAGCTGCGGCGCACCAACCCTGTCCTGCTCTGCTCGGGCTTGCCTCGCCCTACAGCGCTCCTCTGGGCCTAGGGTGCAAACACAGAGAGGGGAACATCAGTACAAGCCAGTTGCAAAGCCCCCCCCCAGTGTGTGCATTTCCGCACGCCCAGCCATGCCACAACCCCACCACCACTGCCCCCAGTAGACGGCCCCCACCTCCCTGCGGGCTGGACACATGAAGACTTCGATACCTGGATGGACGGACGCTACCAGTGTATGGATAGAGCACCTACCTGGCCATGGCACGGCGCCTTGCTGGGTGCGTGCCTGCAGATACCCCAGTCTGTCCGGGTCCCTCCTCTGGAGGTCTCCATACTGGTGGCAACACTGCTTACCAGACCTGGCGGTACCGGTGGCCTCCTCCATGCTCTCAGCAACCTCCTCCCACATGGCACTGTGTGGCCTGTCGAGTGGGTCCTGGCCAAACAGGGCCTCAGCATGGGGCTCAACAATGGCCACAAAGTTTTCCAGCTCTATGGCGCTTCACTGCTGTGCTCACCTGCGTGACATCCTGCAGTGAGTGCCGATAACAAAATGGCGCTCTGTAGCGCACGCTTCCCACGTGCGGAGGCAGCATGGTACAGCGCTGCCATTCCCCATCGTGCTGTCACTGAACTGCACGATAGGGGTGCACCCATGTGGACGCATGGCGCCTAGGGGGCAAGGGTCGACTGCAGGGTCAAGGGTCTGTCTGCGCACGGAGCGCCACGGCGTTATTGGGACTCCCTGCATGTAGCGCGATAGGGTGCCTGTGTGTGACACCCTGCAGTGGCCTACCATGAGCGCCACATGGGCGAACAGCGCACTTGCACCACTGGCACAGTGGTGGCCGTGCCCTGCCTCCTGTGCACAGCACGTTATCACCATGGCACGCATCGGCATCAGCACCCCGGGCATGTGCCCTGCAGTGCCTACTGCGTACATCATAGAGCTGTGCCATAGCCTGAGCACGCTCAACAACATTGTGCAAGGCGCAACAGCGCAATATTCAGCCAGCATATGCAAATTAGCTCATCAGCAATTCCATGGCGCAACCACTGCATTAGCATCCACTTAAAGTTGCGCCTCACCTCATTTGCATGCATTGCGCTATATGAATGCGACATGGGGCTGCAGAGGACATAGTTTGGTATTGCAGTCTATTGTGGTGGGTTGCATGCTGTTGGGATGTGTGGACTGTGGTTTGTGAGGGCTGAATGGGACTGCACATTCAAAGGTAACACCTGTCATTCCCACAGGCTTGATCATGACCAAACGAGAGGATGAGGAGGAACAGGGATGGGGGAGAAGGAGGAGGCCCAACTTCACCCAGGCTGAATCAGATGCCCTGTTCGAGGCATATCTCGACAGGGAACTGCTGCTCAACGAACAGCAGGGAATGCCACAGTCCTGTGCTGTGGCGTGAGGTGAGGTGGCGGGTGCCGTGAACCAGCAAGGCAGCCACCAGCGGTCCGTGCAGGAGTGTAAAAAGAAGGTCGGCACAGACAGGAGGAGGATGATAAAGGATAAGGTGGCTGCCATCAGTGGTGGACAGCTGGATGTGCCACGCCTGACGCCACAGGAGGAACGGGTGGTCGGCAGCAGGCGGCGTTGTGCCATATAGGGCGTTCCTGTTGGTGGCTTCCAGATGAGTGGCAGCCCATCACTGCATTGTAGGTCCTGTGCTGTCACTGTGTGGGTGGTGGGAATGCCATAGGGCAGGGCGGAGATAATAATGCTATTGTGTTCCCTTACAGCTCCTGAGTGTCTACATGGGTCAGCGGTGGTGGGTATGTCCACCGAGGGTTATGCCCAGGACATGGAGGAACACCCATCCACCTCCACAGGCGTCCGAGGGACTGGACCAGTGCATACCTGCCTGTCTGTCCGGACTGAAGATGGTGGTGCGGGTGCGGACGAGGCCTTGCCTGTCTCCCAGTGTTACAGCGCCCACTGACTCCAGCGTGCTGGGACACAGACTGATGATGATGGATCACACATCCCGGACAGTGATACGTGTGGGACACAGGATGGTCCCACAGCAAGAAACAGCACGGGCATAGCCGTGGGTGGTGCCGCCGTGGAGGTCTACGTGCCAACACAGTCCCAGCCTGTGCCTGTATGCCCCAGTGGGGCAGCACTGGTGTGCATCCAGGCCGGTGGGGCTGTTGCCTGATGAGCCCTGGCGATCGGCAGCCAGAGTGGCAGTGCCAGCAGTCGGCCAGTGGCGACGGGTGGGACAGTGTCGGGGGGCAGTGGAAGTGCACCGCTTGTGGACATGCCCTGGCATGGCTCTGGTGTGCAGCGCCCATCGTAAAGGGGTGCTGCCCAGCAGGGCCAGGAACACCACGAGGGACAGCAAGCCGGACCGGCAGATGATCTGTTTGACGAGCACAGCCGTCTACTCCAGGCTTTAGTGGATCAGCAGTTGCAGCTTGTGACTGCGGTGGATGCACTCAGTGCGGTTCTGCGCCAGGCAGAGCAGCAGCGCAGCAGAGACCACGGTCTGCTCCTGGCGGAGATGGCCCGGCAGTGGGAGAATGTGACCGCTGCCATTGACAGGCAGACACATGCATTCACAGCTGTCATGGCAACACTGGGCACCCAGTTTGGTGCCCATGCGCCACAGACACTGCACAGTGTCGTGTCCACCCTCCATTCCCAGTGCCGTGCGACACCTTCTATGTCAACACCGGGTTCGGCTGTGGGCATACTGAGCATGCCTGGCGCAGGCATGTTCGGTGAGCTGCAGACCCCTGTGTGAACACTGTCGTGTTCACGCAGCGTCACCCTTGGGGGACCGTCGATGCCACCCCATGAGGCCAATGGTCAGCCTGGCATGGCTGGGAGGTCTCGGTGGGGCTGCCCACGTGGCCGTGGCACTGTGCTGCATGACTGACCTGTCTCCCACCATGGCCACTGTCGGCCGCTGCCCTATGTGCAGTGTGGTGTGCATCGTGCGACGCA
Organism: Neoceratodus forsteri; assembly: GCA_016271365.2. Classification (NCBI taxonomy): domain Eukaryota; kingdom Metazoa; phylum Chordata; order Ceratodontiformes; family Ceratodontidae; genus Neoceratodus; species Neoceratodus forsteri. Next base: position 361,496,483 of record CM057449.1, on the reverse strand, counting down.
TGGGTGGGGTACCCTGCACTGCACACACACACGGTCCCTGTTCACACCCTCCCATCTGCTGGCCACTGTGGCGTGTGCATGATGATGCCTGCGTTGCGTTGTCTGCCAGTGTGCAGTGGTGCGCAGCGTCTGAGGCACGCACAGTGATGGCCACTGGGCATGGTCGTGTGTGGACCTGTGTGGTGGTAGGGGTGGCATTTGGGGTTGGCGTGTCATCTACTCCTTGTCCATGTCTTGTGGTGTGTGTGTGTGCACGTGTCGTGTTCGGCCTTGCCCATCCTTGATGCCGTGTGCGGTGCCACACTCAGACCCATTCCCTTACTGCCATCCACCCTTGGGGTTCATCCCTGCCTGTCTGTGGGCTGTGCCCTTGCCATTGGTGGTTGCACATGGCCCTGTGACCTACCTGTGTTGACCAAAGTGCTCTTCTGTGATGGTGTCCCGGTGCAGCTGTGACATCCGGATCAGGCGGGGGTCCCTTCGCTCAGGGGGTGGCTGCCCATCACCGTCTGGACCGGCATCCTCATCATCCCCACCGCTGTCTCCCTCTTTGACCTCTACGGCTATCCCACCATCATTGACCATGTTGTGCAGGATGCAGCAGGCCAGGAATAGCCCACAAGCCTTCGAGGGGCTGTACTGTAGGGCACCACCAGATGTGTCCAGGCACCGGAAACATGCCTTCAGCATCCTGAACACCCGCTCGATGACATTCCATGTTGTGGTGTGTGCCTCATTGTACCGTAGCTGCAGTGGGGTTATGGGACACCGGTATGATGTGAGCAGCCAGGGACGGAGTGGGTAGCCACTCACCTGTGTGTAAAGGGTGGACATTAGTAGGGTGGTCTGCGTCGCTTTGCCATGGGCCGACAGGGCCGGTACCCATGGCACCTCTGACTATGCACCCCCCCATGTCTGCTCATGTCATCCTGCGTGATATGCATACTCACCCACCAGGTGGCCAGTGGGGATGTCCCCACTCTCAGACCTGTGGCACAGTGTGGACTGGTGCCAGATGAAGGCATCATGTGCTCCCCCAGGGTGCATGGCACAGACATTGGTTATGCGCCCCCTGGCATCGCACACCACCAGGCAGTTGATGCTGGCATACCCCTTCCGGTTAATGTAGGACACACCATCCGGCCCAGGTGGCATGCGGATGGTCGCATGGGTGCAGTCAGTGGCCCCGAGCACACCAGGCAACCGTGCTACCCTGTGGAACTCTTGTATGTGTGCTGTATTCTCCGTCTGTGTGCTGGGGAAATGGATGTACTCTGCAGCATGTGGCAGTAGTGCACTGAGGAATTGTGTGAGTAGGCATGACGTGGCCGACTGGGTTATGCCTGTTGTGTCCCCTGTTGGTCTCAGGATGGTGCCCGTGGCAAGCAGGCACATGATGGCTGTCACCTTCATCTCCGCTGACAGAGCATGGCTCCGTTGTGTGGGTGCCTGCATCTCATCATTGCACAGCCCACAGAGCCGCCTCAGGATCAACTGGTTCAGGTGGTACCGGCCCACAATCTGTGTGTCAGAGTAGTGTTCAAAGGTGGTACGGGCTCGGTACTGCCTGTTCTGGGCGTATCGCCTTCGGGCCTTTCCACGGCCGAGCCCCCCTGCTGCCTGCCTTCTCACACCCCTTATTACTGCCTCCATCTGGAAGGTGGTACTGGCCGTGTCCCTGGCTGGTGTTCCCCCCCAGCAGCTGTTATCCTGTTCCCCCCGCTGTCCATTTCTGATGCTCGCCCTGTACCAGGTACACCTCTGGCCTTTGGTTGTGGCTGTCCTGACTACTGCCACTGCCCTCAGTCCACTGTGGCACTCCACTTACTATCCTGCACAGTGGCACAGGCTCCCCACTTCTGTCCTGTTCCTGGATCACTTCAGGTGTACTCTGTCCTGCTCCTGCCCAGTTCTGCTCACTGCTACCCCTCTGCCTTGTGCCTGTCAGCATGCTCCCACCTGTGGCTTCTCTGTAGCGTTCTTGTGCCCCTCTCTTGCTCCTTTTTATTTTGGATCATTTCCGCTGTCACGCAGCTTCCGCTAGCTCTCCTATTGCGCATGGCGCATGCTGTTGAATATCACACCGCATGTTATTCATGATTCCGCCCCCTACGGTTGCGCATGCATTCATTACTATTGCACTCTTGCATATTGCTACTTGTGCTGCGCAGCTGCCTCCCGCTGAATATCGCAAAATGGCGCATTTCCGTACTTGCGCTGGTGCATCCCCGTTGTGCACGGCGCATCCCTTTTGAGTATCCGGGCCCCTATTTTTACAATAAGCGATTTTAAAAATCTGCCTTCGTAGAAAGGTAACGGAAAGGTTGCTGTTTACATTGATGCTAAAATTGCATTTATGTAATTAACATAAATGCAGTTTCATTGCATTTTACAAATGTAAACATCAATCTTCCCATTTCAGAACTCCCGCTCTGTCTGCTCCCTAAAGTGGCCACCAGAGGTGCTGTGTGATGTCATGGGAGCCTCAGGCAAACAGCTACCCCTGCTCTCTCTAATGCCAAAAAGCTCCGTTTATTTACATTCTTTTAGTGTTGTCTCATAAAAGTAAACAAAACCATGACTTAACATGTATTATTTTAATCAATACACATGTTAGGCTATGGTTTTGTTTGTTTTGTTAATTTAAACATACAGAAACTGAATTTTAATCTGACAGCTTTCTATTAAAACATGGGTGCAAACAGCAGTACAGTAAAACATTTCAGATACCTGGTGGTCTAGTGGTTAGTCTGAAGTGCCAGTCCGGTCCAGTGGAAAAGATGCTGTTTTCTTCCATTTTTAGTATGGTGTTTCACAGGTGTGCTACTGAAGAAATGTATAAATCCACTGCCGAGTGAAGTTTTCCACGCTTTCTTCCTCCCTCCCCGGCTTTTCAGTCTTCTCCTACTTCCGCAAAACTTGTGATTGTTGACCTCAGCACCACTTACTAAAATAACCCAGTGTTATGTAGCCTGATATGCTGCTACAAAAACACAATTGCAAACAAGTTTGCCCAGATATCTGTATCCTCCCAGCCATCAGCTTTCATGCTTGCTGCCCACTACCAGCTCTAGCCTACCATCGCACACTCCGCTTTGTGTGTACTCCATTACATGACCTGGTGCTACCATCTACCCAGTTCCACCAGAGCACCACTGTTCTATAATGGTACCCTGATCCCTGTCTGTAAGAAAGCGCATATGGTCCGAAGGGTCCTCCTTCCCGTGGGCACTACTGAATGACGTCATGCAGTAGTGCCCGCTGGGAAGAATGGACCCTTTCGGTAACTGCATGCGCTTTCTTATAGACAGGATCGGGTACACACTGTGAACAGTCATGCTTCTTGTGGAACTGGGCAGAAGGGTGGCACCAGGTCTTGTATTGGATTACATGCACAGTGGAGTATGTGACAGCAGGTGGGCTGGCTGGCGAGCACGCGGGCTGGCGGGCCACCGAGCATGAAAGCTGATGGCTTGTTGGGGGATACAAATATCTGGGCAAACTTGTCTGCAATTATTTTTTTTTTTTGTAGCAGCATAACAGGATACTTAGCACCGGGTTATTTTTAGTGGAGTGGATGCAAGAGGTCGGCGGAGTGTGTGACAGCTTGTGGGGAAGCAAGCAGGCTGAAGGCTGGGGGGCTGATAGTGTGGAAAACTTCACTCACCAATGGATTTATTTATTTCATCAGCAGCACACCTGTGGAATACTGTACTGAAAATGGAAGAAAAGAGCATCTTTGCCACTGGACTGGACTGGCGCTTCAAAATATCCACTAGACCACCAGGTATCCAAAATGTTTTTCTGTACTGCTGTTTGCACCCATGTTTTAATAGAAAGCTGACAGATTAAAACTCAGTTTCTGTATGTTTTAATTAACAAAACAAAACTATAGCATAACGTGTATTGATCAAAATAATACATGTTAAGTCATGGTTTTGTTTACTTTTGTGAGACAGCACTAAAAGAACGTAAATAAACAGAGCTTCTTGGCATTAGAGAGAGCAATGTAGCTGTCTGCCTGAGGTTCCCATGACATCACACAGCATCTCTGGCAGCCATCTCAGGGAGCAGGCAGAGTGGGAGTTTGGAAATGGGAAGGCTGATGTTTACATTTCTAAAATGCTACAAAACTGCATTTATGTTAATTACATAAATGCAATTGTAGCATCAATGTAAACAGCAGCCTTTCCTTTACCTTTCTATGAAGCCAGATTTTTTAAATAGCCTATTGTAAAAATAGGGGGTTTAGTTGTCCTTTAAACAATTTTATCAGAAGCTTTATCAAGCTGAATGCAGGGGTACCAGGGGCCTGATGATAGAATTCCTGGGGGGGGGTACGGCACTGCCCCGGCTCTCTGATGCCCAGAAGGCATGGCTGGACTCTAAGATCACTAAAGAAGAAGAAATAGGGAGGGCGATCAGTGGATTGCAAAATGGGAAAACTAGCGGGCCAGATGGCTTTCCAGCTGAATATTATAAACTGATGAAGGCTCAGGTAGTGAATCCCTTGTGGAAGACCCTAAATGAGGCAGAGGAAGAGGGAAGGGAACTCCTAAATACATGGTGGGATGCAGTCATATGTGTGGTCCCTAAAGTTGGAAAAGACCCACTGGAGTGTGCCTCATACTGGCCCATCTCACTTTTAAACTGTGACCTTAAGATTTTGGCAAAAGTTTTGGTGGGGAGATTAGACAAGATACTGCCACAGCTGATTCACCCAGACCAGACTGGGTTTATACAGGGCAGATTCTCCTACCACAATGTGCAAAACTCTTAAATGTGGTATGGGGTGCCTCCCACGACAGAGGGGCTATCCATGTCATAGCAATGGATGCTGAAAAAGTATTTGATTGTATAGAATGGGACTACTTATTTCAAGTGCTCTCCTGATTTGGTCTGGGTGAAGGATTCATAAGGCTGATTAAACAAAGGTACAGAGAACCGGTGGCACAGGTGTTGGTGAATGGCTTGTTGTCGGGCAGACTCAGGCTGGGGAGAGGAACAAGACGGGGTGCCCCCTTTCACCTCTATTGTTTGCCATAGTTTTAGAGCCTCTTGCAGTGGCTATCAGAGACAATGCCAGCATTTTGGGGGTCCAAGGAAACTTAGGCAGGGAACATAAAGTTACCTTGTGTGCGGATGACATGCTACTCTACCCCGAGGTAGAACAGTCAGTGGGGGATGCTGCAACAGAAGGTAAAGCCATCAAAAAATGGAGAGCAATGAGTACCAATGCCCGTAGTCTAGGTAACAAGCTTCCTGAATTAGTGGTCTTGATGGAGGAGGAACATCTGGATATCGTGGCAGTCACAGAAACATGGTACACACAAAACCATGACTGGGACATAAACATACCAGGATACACTGTCTACAGGAGGGACAGGGAGGGTAAAAGAGGAGGAGGAGGAGTAGTTCTTTACATAAGGGAAGGAATAAAAGCAACAGAACAAAAGGGTAAACAGGGAGGAGAAGAAGCAATGTGGGTAAATTTGGAGACAGGCAATGGCACCACAATCCGCACAGGGGTTGTATACAGACCCCCTTCTTGGGGAGGAAACGGACAAGGAAATGAGAGAAAGTATACTTAGAATGGCAGAAAAAGGGGAGATATTGCTGATGGGTGATCTGAATATGCCAGATGTTAACTGGAGTGCAGTTGCAGCTGCCACTTCGAAGAGTGCAGTTATTCTAGATGCCCTACAGGGGGCATGCCTTAGACAACTAGTACTGGAGCCCACTCGAGAGGGAGCAATATTAGACTTGATACTCTCAAATGGAGATGGAGAAAGGATTACAGAAGTAGAAGTGGGTAGCCATCTGGGAACTAGCGAATGGACAGTATGGTTCACAATAAACACAGCAATATAGTCAAGCCATACAAAGACAAAAGTACTGGACTTTAGGAGGGCTGACTTTGCCAAAATGGGTGAGTGCCTAAGGAATGCAGTAGCAAATGGGCAGGAAGGAGGGGTGGAAGAACAATGGGGAATAATAAAAACTGCCATCACAGAGGTAACGAGCCTTTGTGTGAAGCAAATAAAACAAGACGATGTAAGAAACCACTATGGTTCTCAAAGGAAGTGGCAGTGAAGGTTCAAGAGAAAAAGAAAGCATTCAGGAAGTACAAGGAATCATGGAAGGAGCAGGACAGAGAACTGTATCAGTTAAAGCAAAAGGAGGCTGGGAAGGCAGTCAGAACAGCAAAGGCCCAAACTGAGGAAAAGATAGCCAACTCAGTTAAGAAGGGATAAAACCTTTATAGGTACATCAGGATAAAGGAAGACCAAGGGAGGGATAGTGAGGCTTAATAAAGGAGAGGGTGGGCAGAGGGTGACTGTGAAAAGGCAGAGATACTAAACAAATATTTTGCTCAGTATTTACAAATGAAGAGGGGAGGTACATAAAACAAACAGTAGTAACACTCTGGATGCAGAAGTTGATACCAGCCAATTTACAGAAGAAAGGGTTCTGAAAGAACTCTTAAAACTGAAGGTGGACAAAGCAATGGGGCCTGATGGGATTCATCCCAGAATTCTAAAAGAACTAAGGGTAGAACTAGTGACACCACTGACTCAGCTTTTTAACAAATCATGGGAGGAATGGGTGGCTTGAGGTACTGGAGGAGGGCAGATGTGATTCCCCTTCACAAAGTGGGAGCAAGGCAGAAGCAGGAAACTACAGACCTGTTAGTTTAACCTCAGTGATAGGGAAAATGATGGAATCACTCTAAAGGAAAGAATTGTCGAGCATCTAGAGGCCAGAGGGCACAGGACCCTAGGCAGCATGGATTCACTGGGAAGGTCATGCCAGATGAATCTGATAGATTTCTTTGACTGGGTGACCAAAGTAGTAGATCAGGATGGGCTGTGGACATGGCCTACCTAGACTTTAGCAAGGCATTTGACACAGTCCCACACAAAAGATTAATATACTAGCTAGCCAGCGGGAGTGGGTCCCAAGATGACAGCCTGGGTAAAGAATTGGCTGGAGAATAGGATACAGAGAGTAATAGTAAATGGAGTCCACTCAGAAGAAAGGAGGGTTACTAGTGGGGTACTGCAGGGTTCAGTATTAGGACTGGTCCCTTCAATGTCTTTATGTTTACATTGCAGAAGGACTGAAGGAAAAGTATGTCTCTTTGCAGATGACACCAAGATCTGCAACAGAGTTGATGCACAGGTGGGGTGGAAAGGATGAGAAGGGACTTGGCAAGGTTAGAGGAATGGTCAAATGTATGGCAGCTTAGATTCAATGCTAAGAAGTGCAAGGTAATGCACCTGGGAAACAAAACCCAGGGAAGAGAGCACAATGGGGGTAGAGATACTAACAACAACAAAAATGGAAAGGGACCTGGGGTAGTCATATCAGATGACCCAAAGATGGGCAAGCAATGTGAGAGGCAGCAGGGCTGGGGGATACTGGGATGCATAGGGAGAGGCATCACCAGTAGAAAACAGGAAGTTATTATCCCTCTGTACAGACAGCTGGTGAGACCCCATCTGGAGTACTGTGTGCAGTTCTGGAGACCCAATCTCTGCAAAGACATAGACAGGATGGAAGCTGTCCAGAGGAGGAGACAACTAAAATGGTGCAGGGTCTGCACGAGGAAGACATATGAAGAGAGACTTAAGGAGCTTAATATGTATAGCCTTGAGGAAAGGAGGAGAGGGACATGATAGAAACTTTCAAGTACCTCAAGAATCAACAAAGTCAAGAGGGTAGCATCTTTCAAAAAGAGGTGTGCAAGAACAAGAGGCACAATTTGAAGATAGAGGCGGCTCAGAGGTAATTTAAGGAAGTATTTTTTCACAGAGAGGGTTGTGGATGCATGGAAAGGCCTTCCGGAGGAGGTTGTGGAGTCAAAATCAGTGGTGGAATTCAAGCATGCATGGGATAGTCATAAGGCAATTCTGGGGGGTGGGGGTAGGAAGAAGAAGTAGGCTGCTGGTTAACTAGGATCTGCAGCTTATCCAGTAGGTAGGGAAATGGGCAGACTGGGTGGGCCAAGTGGTCCTTATCTGCCGTCAAATTCTATGTTTCTTTGTTTCTATGGTCAGACCACAGCAATTGATGCCGCACCTGCTCCAACTGATTGAGAAGTTTTTCCAGTTCTTGGGCTATAAAATTAACCTTGGGAAATCCAAGTTATTAAAAATAGGGTCAGCCGCAGAGGGAGGTGCAGCAGGGGAGTGGAGTCTAAGACTAGTCTGGGATTCATTTGTATATTTACATATTAGAGTAGGGGAAGGAGGTGGACTCTCTTTATGAATTAAACTAATCATCACTGATAAAAACTGTGAAAATTGACTTATCAGTGGAGAACATTACCTATGTCCTGGTTAGGAAGAATAAACCTAATAAAAATGAACATCCTCCCCAGGATACTGTATGTGATGCAGATGATACACGTAGGCCTCACCAGAGTACACATGAAAAAATTAGAGCATTTTTGGCCTTCATATGGCAGGGAAAGTGCCCCAGGGCAGGCCTAGCACGTTTAAAGGCAACTGTGGAGAATGGAGGAGTGAACTTCCCAGACCTGAAAAATTATTATCTGGCTATACAGCATAGATATTTTCAGGATTGGGTTAACTGCCCAAGAAAGGTGGACTGGTTCAATCTGGAGGAAAAGGACTGCCCAGGAAGGCAGCCTACTTAACCCAAAAAGGTTGCAGAATATATATTAACCATTGTAGGCCTAATCCTCTGGTCCTGACAGTTCTGGATTGTTGAGAATGTATAGACAAATCCAGAGGGGTGGGCAGGGATGAAACATTGCTACTTCCAATCTCAGGGAATCCCTTCTTTTTGCCGGGCTTGGGAGATGCTGGTTTCAAAGAGTGTGAAGAGAAAGGAGTTTTATGTATGGGGGACTTGTATACTAAAGAGGGCCTTCACTCATTTGATGACATACGGATGAGGACAGCCCTGGGGCAGCAGCACATTTTCCAGTTCCTGCAGATCAGAGCATACTGCAGGGGACAGGGGAGAGAGCAGGTAGGGGATTCCCCATGGGGACAGGTAGAGCAACTAGTATTTTCTTGTCATAGGTATACCAAGGGAATCATTCAGAGAGCGCTAAGGAGGGGAAGATACATTTCTTGGACACTATGGGGAAGACAAAAAATTTGTGGGAAAGAGACTTGGGCATCTTGATCTCTGAAGAAAACTGGGGGGGGTAAAATTAAAACTTCATATGAGGATTCTAATATGCAATAAGTATAAAGAATCATTTTATAAATTAATACATGACAGTACTGCCCCCTACTGTTAGTTCACAAGTTTCACCAGTATGTATACGCTGTAATAGTGATCTGGGATCCTACTTTAGTTCACAAGTTTCACCAGTATGTATACGCTGTAATAGTGATCTGGGATCCTACTGTCACTATTTTGGGGCATGCCCGGTTTTACAAATCTTTTGGTGAGAGGTGGCAAAAGAAATGGAGAGAATACTTAAGGAGCTGTACAGACTACTAGGTATCACTGCCATAAGAACCTCCCCCATCACCCTCAGACAAACGGTCTTGTTCAGCATTTTAAACAAACCTTAAAACGCATGTTAAAAAGGTTTGTAAAAGGGGAAGGGAAAGATTGGGACAAATACTTGCCTTACCTACTTTTTGCTTACAGAGAAGTGCCACAGGGATCAACAGGGTTTTCACCATTTGAAATGCTGTATGGTAGGCAGCCAAGAGGGACACTTGATGTGATAAAAGAAACGTGGGGAGATAACCCCACTCAGAAACAATCTATAATGTCTTATAAGTATGCCCTAAGAAATAAGCTGGCCAAATATGTTGAAATTGCCCATAGTAATCAGGAAGAGGACCAAAATCAGCAGAAGGTATATTATGACCATGGGGTAAAAGAAAAAGTTTTCGAGCCAGGTGAAAAGGTTTTGCCACTGTTACCCACAACAGAAAATAAACTGTTAATGAAGTGGCAAGGGCTGTATAAAGTGCTTAGACATACTGGCACCATTAACTACGAGATTGAGACCCCTGACAGGAAAAATACTACTAAGATATACCATGCTAACCTCCTCAAGAAATGGGTTGAAAAAAATGCCAAAAGCTGCTTTACTAGTTTTACCAGAAACTGATAAAGAAGATATTGATGCTGATGCTGTAAAAGTGAATGTTTCCTTAACCTCAGGACAAACTGCAGAAATTCATAATATGCTAAAGACATTTAACAGTACTTTTACCACAGTACCAGGCCGAACAAAAGAGGTCGACCACGTAATAATGACAAGAAATGCTTGTCCTTTTAGGCAAAAGATATACAGGTTACCAGAGCGGCTAAGAGCAGACATGGTTAAGGAAATACAAAAAATGGAAGAATTAGGTATCATAGAAGAGTCGAGGTGTGCTTGGTCATCTCCAATGATAATTGTAAACAAAAATGAAGGGGGTGTTAGAATCTGCCTTGATTTTAGGAAACTTAATCAAGTGTCAGAATTTGACAGTTATTCTATGTCCAGAATAAATGATTTGGTGGACAGACTGGAGAGTGCAAAGTGGTTCAGTACGCTCGATCTCACCAAGGGTTACTAGCAAAACCCTTTAGCTAAAGAATCCAGAGATATAACTGCATTTGCCACCCCTATAGGATTCTTTCAGTTCACCACCATGCCATTCGGTTTACATGATGTGCCAGCTACATTGCAGCGGTACCTGGATGTAATTTTATCACCTCACACTGGTTATTGTGCTGAGTATCTGGATGATGTTGTGTTGTACAGTCCAGACTGGAAAAGCCACCTGGAACACCTACAAGCAGTTATCCACTAAATCAAAAGTGCAGGTCTGACTATTAATCCTACCAAATGTGCATTGGGCATGCATGAAACCAGATATTTGGGCTATGTGTTGAGAAATGGAGAAGTTAAGCCAAAGATTTCTAAAACAGAAGCTGTAGCTAACAGCCCTGTCCCTAAAACAAAGAAACATGTCAGGTGATTTTTAGGGCAGGGTGGTTATTATTGGAGATTTGTTCCCAACTTTGCTGAGTTAGCTACTCCCCTCACTGAACTCATGAAAAAACAGTGCCCAAATAATGTGAAATGGACCCCAGTGTGTGATGAAGTTTTTCAAGCCATTAAGGCTGCATAATGTTCGGCCCCTGTTTTGAGAAGCCCAGATTTTGAGAAACCATTTTTGTTGCAGACAAATGCATCAGAGGTGGTCCTAGGTGCAGTCTTGAGTCAGCATATAGAAGGGAAAGAACATCCTATTCTATACATAAGTAGGAAATTGCACGACAGAGAGAAAAGATACTCCACCGTTGAAAAGGAATGTTTAGCAGCAAAGTGGGCCATGGAGTCCCTTAAGTTTTATTTGCTAGGAACTGACTTTGTACTTATAACAGATCACAATCCTGTTTGTTGGCTTAACCAAATGAAAGATAAAAATTCCAGAATCACAAGGTGGTACCTGGCACTACAGTCATTTAAATTCAATGTGATACACAAATCTGGCAAAGAAAATAGCAATGCTGATTTTCTGTCAAGATATGGATCAGGAATTAAGGGTTCTGAAGGTTGAAAAACAAATGTATGAGTTTAAAGTTTACTGTTATAGAAAAAAAGGGTACTACACATGTGCTTAATTTCTGAAAGTTAGAAAATAATATTATTAGTGAATTAATGGAAAGTTTTGGAAACCTGTTTAATAAAACAGATTCCCTCTTAAGGAGGGGGTGTATGTGACAGGGTTGAATAGAACCCTGTCCCAGTTGTTATGAAAAGTTTGAATGCAGGGGTCTGTTCTGTTCTTCCTTTCCTGTCTCTTGTCTGTCTGGTTGCACAACCAAATTTTCCTGTGAGATCTATGATTTGATCACCCCGACAGTCTTGCAGTTCTCTGCCTCTCACTATCTCTCAGTCTTGCCTTGCTGTTTCTGTCTTTTCCTCTCTTGCATATCTACTGTTATAAAAATATATGCAAATCATTATGTGAAAATGTAACTGATATTGGGATCTCTTTGTTTAGAAATTATATAGTGTTACTGTTGAAATGTATATAATTATAGCTTCAGATGTTTGCAAAACAGTATTGGGAACTCAAGGGGTTAACCTGAGAGTGGTTTTTAAGTCCTTTTTCACAAGCTGTGGAGAAGGGGCCTTAGTCTGGGACATTGTGTTCTTGCTGCACCTGCCTGAAATTTACAAGAACATTGTAAAAAACCAGGATGCTTGTTAGGGGGAGTTGCAAAGACTTATAAGAGAGAGCTGCAATGTTTTGAGACACACAGAGATTGAAGGAAAACTCAGGTGGATCTTCTCTGTTTAATCTGCCTTTGTAAATAGTTATACTGAGCAATTAATTTTTTTAAATAAAACTCTTGTTGCGAATTTTACAACTGCTTCTGATTTTCCTGTGCTTCCTGACCTGTGCCTCGACAACAGTTATAGACAGGTTTGACTTTAACACACAATATAGTAAGCAAAGTAAGCCGTTGGTTAATTAGGATCTGCAGCTTATCTGTTAGGTAGGAAAATGGGCAGACTAGGTGGGCCAAGTGGTCCTTATCTGCCATCAAATTCTATGTTTCTATAGTCATAATGCTTCAATTTGTAAAGTACAGAGCTTAGTGAGACAATTAAGGAACAAGGATACAGAAGTGCATACAGTGCAGCATGGATTCACGGGTTGGGGGAAGTCATGCCAAACAAATCCAATTGATTTCTTTGACTGGGTGACTGGAGAAATAGATCAGGGGAGGGAAGTGGCCGTGGCCTGTCTGGACTTTAACAAGGCCTTCATCACTGTGCCGCACAGGAGAATTAATACAAAACTGAGCAGCCTAGGGGTGGGATCCAAAGGATTCAGAGTGGTGAATTGGGTTAGAAATTGTTAACGGATAGGCGTCACAGGGTGGTAGCAGCTCTCACTCTGATGATAAAAGAGTGACCAGCAGAGTGCCGCAGGGCTCAGTACTGGAACCAATCCTCTTCAATGTATTTGTAAGTGACATTGCAGAAGAACTGGAAGGGAAGTTATGTCTTGTTGTAGATGATACCAAAATCTGTAATAGGGTGGACACTCAGGATGGGGTGGAGAGAAGGTGCAGGGATCTTGGGAAACTCAGGGAGTGGTCAACATCATGGCAGTTGGAATTCAATGTCAGAAAGTGCAAAATCATGCACTAAATGCATAGGAACCCAGAAGCTGAATGTAGGATGGGGAAGGGGGAGGTACTGACAGTCACTAAGCAGGAAAGAGACCTTGGGGTTATCATAACTGATGATGTTAAAGTTGCAGGGCCATGTGACAAAGCAGTGGGTCACGTTAGTGGGATGCATAGGGAGGGACATCTCCAGTAGGAGGAGGGAGGTAGTGTTGCCACTGTATCACTCATTGGTGAAGGCCCATCTATAGTACGGTGTCCAGTTCTGGAGGCCACACCACAGAAAGAAAATAAACAGAGTGAAGGTAGTCTAGAAGAGAGCAACTAAAATAGTGCAGGGGTGCACCAAACACCCTACAAGGACAGACTGAGGGATCTCAACATGTACTCCCCAGAAAAAAGGAGAGCAAGAGGGGACATGATAGAGGCCCAAAAGTATCTCACAGGTGTGAACAGGATGTAGGAAGGGAGTCTCTTTCGAATGAGAAAGAGTCCCAGGAACAAGGGCATGTGAGGAAGCTGGGGGGGGTTAAGAGGGATGTGAGGAAGTACTACTTCAATGAAAGGGTGGTAGATGTCTGAAGCAGACTGCCAGCAGAAGTGGTGGAGCAAAAACAGTGGGGGTCTTCAGGTATGTATGGGACAGACATAGAGGAATATTAGTAAATAAAACAGGGAGGAGAAAGGATTGCTGGAGACCAGTTAGGCTCTTCGGAGAAGGACTAAGCAGGAAACATCTGGGCAGACTGAGTGGACCAAGTGGTCCTTTTCTGCTGACAAATTCTATGTTCTAAATTTCTTATAGGGTGTAGGAGAAGGTAGGCTGTTGGTTAACTAGGATCTGCAGCTTATCCAATAGGTAGGGAAATGGGCAGACTAGGTGGGCCAAGCGGTCCTTATCTGCCATCAAAGTCTAAGTTTCTATCTTTATATTGCCACGTGGCATAGACTACATGTAGGTATAAGTGAACCATTTGCCCATCCTGCAGCAGGGTCCGCTTCCTCCTGGATTGCGCCAGAAGATAGTCATAGGTGGCTATGCCATCAATAACCATACGCCATCAGTAACCATAATAATGGTACATAGGGCCTGTGGATTGCTAGCTTTCTAGATGGTCGGGGTCTGTCCATGACCGAGTCCCCCAATGTTTGCTCAAGCCAGTCTTGGGAGAAAATGGGGCAGGTCATTTCCTTCATTGCCTTGCCACATTCCAACTGACATTATGTGCTCTGGCTTGATTCTCGGGCACTTTGATTCTGAATCAGAAGTGCATATTCTCTTTGACTACATTAACTGTTGCTCCCATTGCTGCCTCCAAGCACTTTTTGGCTTCTGCGGTTTCAGTCTTAATAAAGGCCACGCTAGTCTCTAAAACCACTGCTGTTTGTTAGGGTATACAATTTGTTGGCTAGTCCAGCCACCGTAGGACTCAGTCAGTTTATTTTTAGCCCCAGACTTGGCAGAGTTTCTTTGGTGGGTTCCCCTGTGGTAGTTACCACTTGGTCTGGTGCAGACTGCATTGTCAAGGCTCCAGAAGCATTTTTACCTTTAGCTCCATAAGTTTGCATCTTTTCTTTCTTTGTTTCACCATCTTATTCAGCTACTCTTCCAATTTAAGCTGAGTGCATGTGTTGTTAATTTAAAGCTGGTAAATACTGTTTTTGAAGTATTTTAAATGTCCTGATCTGCAGTGATCTAATTCCAAGAATACATCTTGTCTGAGCTTCCACAGCTCCCTCCCTTAAAATGCCTTTCCAATACCTGAAGGCACTTCACAAAGTTAAAAATATTGCAAGCAGAACAATAATGATAAACAGAAGAACAAAATAACTGCAGCTGTGGGGGGCATGGCCAGCAATCTAGCACACAACAGCTGTTTTCATTGAGCTCCTTGTGCAAGGCACTAATATAAGTAATTTAGCAATACAATTAAGAAGAAATTTCAACAAAAGTGCAGTGGGTGATACCTAGAAGCTGGAGGCATCAAAGACTGGTGTTTTTCAGCACGGAGAGACCACAGAACACCAGTAAATTGGAGGCACAGGCAGGCAGGTGTTCGCAGAATTGTTCTGTGATGATGAAACATTACACAGCGCCGAAGATACATCAGGAATAACTTATTACCAGAAAATGCAAAACACTGCAAATACCTGCTGGGAGTGAGGAACAGGACCCCAGATATCATGGTATCACTCCAAACTGGATTCAAACTCAGCAACATACAGCATGGGTATCATTCTTATACTCCAAGATAAGAAATGTACGTTACTAGATAACGATCTGCCAAGTAAGGTAAAAATCACAAAATATGGAAACCTCATTGGTAGAAGATCAGCACAGAGGATGGCTAGCTGATCACTCTCTCTGATAAGAACAAAACTGGCTAAAACTACTGTAGTTTTGGGTTACAATACAAAAGGTGCTTAGTTAGCAAAATAATAGCAGCTGCGTAGCAAAGGAAAATAACTGTACCATAAGGCCTGCATAAGCAATGCTAATACTGTTAGGGCCAGAGGTTACCAGCACATAGCCCTGTTGGGATCTGGTCTTTACCAGCAGTCCATGCTACAATCATATGTGGATGTCTTATCACTATATCACATACTATTACACTATGTCCTACCACACTAAGTATATCAGAAAATAAATGTATGCACACCATATGCTGCATTAAGTACAGGGTTGTGGGATGAGCAGGTCTACACAGGACAACAGCCTCAAGGCACAGTGCCAGATCAATCAGCCACATTAGAAACATTACAGCATGCGATTACAATGTCCATGCAGACAATACAAAGATCAGATGAAAAGTCTGATCAGCAGATGGAACGCTTAGTGATCGTTGCACAGAGGGTCGACACCATAGCAGAATCAATGAAGGAGTCCGGTAAGGTGGCAGGTAAAGCTTTGGCAACAACCACCACTTTAATTAAGGAGCAAGGGATAGTAAAAGAGCCAACCAGAGCAATTAGAAAACCAGGCTCAATCAGCTAATATTCAGCTCCTGGGCATCCCAGAGGGCACAAAACATGCGGACCACCTATTACCTTCCTTAAGCATTGGTTACTGCAGGCAGTCGGCCTTAGGTATACCATCCCCATAATGTCATCATACCATGTAACCCGTTCTTCATGCTGCCTAAGAACAGACACCAGTCATGTTGAGAAAGGGTCTGATATTCTAGGAACCGACTGGGAACTACAGAATACCACTAAATGTTACAAATGTAATAAAATAACTTCTCTAATGCAAAAATTGAGAACTAGATAGAAAAAAATGCTAGGAGTTTGTTAAATAATAAAAATAACAAAGAACTTAGGTGATGGACTTGGAGAGGGCTCTGAGGTGACTGTTCTCTTCAGCAAAGAAAACAAGTCTGAAGTTAGAACACAAGAGGGAGCATTATCACACAGCAACATTTAAATGGAGTTCTGATTTCACAGTACCATTCTAAACTTTGAGGCAACATCTCAAGAGTGGAGATGATGTGGTTTTTATATGGCATTACCATTAGACTCATGTTACAATTCTGTTTTTTCCAGATTACTTCTACACTACAAGGCTTCAGCATAGTGCATTTGAGGGGAGTGCAGCTGCATTAAAGGTGACAGGAATCGCTCAACATGCTGGTGTCCCGGGTTCACACCGAGCCCGGGACAGCAGGAGCAGAGACCAGCTGGGAGGGGTGGGTGCAAGTCTGCACTGCTCTTGAGCAGCTCCTGGTGGGCCGTTGTGGTGGCACACTTTACGGTGTGGGTGACCACAGGCCGCAATGCACCCTGCCAGGATGTCGCATGTGTGCAGCCGCATTGGGGGGCAGGAGAAAATGGAAATACCGCTCGCTCAGGCGGATGACAGTCACTGGTCCCCCCTCTCAACATGTAGCCCAGATAGTGCCTTCCATGCTAATCCCCTGCAGTGTGCCTGAGCTAATATGAAGCCCAGTCTCCCCTCCTGACCCTACTTGGGAGGGCCTCCCTCCCGATGAAGGAATACGTTGGGCCACTTGGGTCTCGGCAGACGGGGGGGATGGCAGGAATGGCAACAGGGGGATGTCTCGGTGGGTTGAGGGGTCCTAGATGGCCTGAAGGCGTGGCCGGTTGGGGGGGAGGCCTGAGGGAGCAGCATAAACAGATAAAGTCAAAAAAAAAAAAAAAAGGCGACAGGAATGGTATACCATATTTCTTTCAACGGCATACCTTCAGTTTACCATCAAAGAAAAAATATACAGTTTGTCTGATCCAAAGGCTGGCAGGAAATTCACTGTTAAACTTCCAAAACCAGTGTGGCCAAGAGGGACGCTTAATCAGAGGGGGAAGAAGGTGCTCATTGACTACCATCATGCAGCTCAGATTCAATCAGAACATTTATCAACCATCACTATTTTGGTAAGCAGGATATTTAGGACTCTGCACCTCGGGGCATAATAGCACAAGACAAGAGTGCTCTGGACCTTAAAGTCTGAAGATTTACTTAATACCTAAGTATACACTGTACGTGAGAGACTCTGTGTATTGCACTTGACTATCTATTCCTTCATTGTCTGCTGCCTAAATGATGGCAGATGGGGATGGCAGCATAGCCTAGAGGTTAGAGTAACAAGCTGTGAATGAGATTGGTACATCCAGCAGAGAGACCTGGGTTTGATTCCCATAGCCTGCACTTGCATACTGTGTGACTCTGAGCAAGTCACTTAACCACCCCAGTGCTCCCTGGTCACCCCTGAAAGCAGGCACTTATGCCTAATGGGCCTTACCCAGTTACCAAAGAAAAAATAACTGATCCATTAAATGTTTACATTTTATCTTACACTAATAAGCAAGTTGTGTAGTTGTGTTCTAATATTGTGGTTAAGGTGTGGGGGAGGATGATCCATGATGGCAACACCCTATATTGTTATTGGGGCCTGACTTGCATTTTGCAAGATGCTGGAGTGACCACTGAGCTGGAGTCCTGGGATACTGGATGGGCTGGGCAAATGCGGCTCTACTGTTCCCTCTACCTTACACATTTGGATGAAAGGCTTATACCTCCTGGTTGCATCTACCTGCCAACAAGTTTAAAACAAACTCTTTTCCAACAGTCAGAAAATGTTTGTAGAACAGTTCACTTACCCTTTACAGTGTGGTAAGATTAGCTGCATTTTTAGGCTGGTCTAAATAACTTAATGGAGCTTCAGAGTTTTTACTGTTCAAAATAAGAGGTCCACGCATATGTGGGGGTAAATGAAATGCTAATTTAACAGTGCATGTTATATATGTAGAACAGCCAAGAGGCAGGGATCACTGCTGTAAATTTGATAACAAATCCTGTATTACTGAAGAGCATTAACTGCATTATGGCCAGATATAAAATACTTTATAAGTATAGCACAGGGGTGTGACTGCCATTAAGGTCTATAATGTCCTTTTATTTTACTTGAATAAACCCACTGACGCAGTAGAAAAGGAACCTGAATCCCAGTTCCTGTATTGCCTACCAACACACTCTCCCAGTTTTACTCCCCTGTGCGAGAAACTGTTCTTTTTTGTCTTCTCCCACCGGTCACCCAACGGATCAACCATGGTGTCAGTGGGCTGGCAGGAAGGGCACATTTTCTATTTATTAAACAAAAAACAAAATAAAACACCTCTCTTGCAATGTTGCAAGCCACAAGTGGAGTCCCACATCACCACTTCAAGGAGCAGAGCATGCCTTTTCCCCTGCTACCCACTTAACGTGACAGGCAGAGTGTTTCAATAAAACATAGGCCCAAGGAGTGCAGCTTTTCTTTTTATTGGAACACAGCTCCATGTAGCTGGGACTCTTCTAGCCGCCTGCCTCTTAGACACACTGGATCTCAACTCTCCCAGGTAAGTCCCTGAGATGATGGTAGAGATGAGTGGATGACCAAGGGGGAAGGTGTGGCTGCTAAAGGAAGAAACATCTTAATAAAAAAAAAATCAAAGTACCAATGGCACTGAGTGCCGGCAAGGTATGGATGTGTCATTTTTGAATAGTATGAGACACATACTATAAACATGCTAAACAATGTACATAACAGATGCTACACAATACAGAAACATATGCATGCAAGCACACACAACCACCGCAGTCTCATATCCCCCCTTAATCAGATTTACCACCAACACCAGACACAGATGAACCTCCAACCCATTGTCAGACTCTAGCAGATCCCCCCCCAAAAGGCAGACACAGTCACCCAAAAAATCCACCACAAACTGTGGTATAACCCATGTAGCAGCTGCACTCTCCAACAGTTCATCCCAGCAAAAGACTTGAGCAAACATTTAAAGGGAACACACTGCATGTCTGAAGTCATGAAAAAATCTGATTTTAATTCAGATAATGACTTTCACCTTCTTACGGAGCTTACTGTGCAACAGTTAGTTTCGAGTGCTGACTGAGCTTTCAGATCACCAGATACCCCCCTTCCCACCTCTGTTTTGCTTAAAAGGGGCAGCTGCAAGAGGTTTGGGGTTTTGCTTATAACAGACTGTTTTCAGCTTGTAAGATTACAGTAAGGGGGTCCAGCACAGATATCCCTTAAGTTTACCTTTATGCTATAACCCTGAAAACAGCAGTGAGATTTGGGACTTAAAACAGTCAGTTTCAGGTGCTGGTAGGGCTTTCAGAACACCATACCCCACCTCTTTTGCATATTATACAGAGAACCTGAAAATTGTAATATCCTAATAGTTATATGCCCACAAACTAAATAGATTCATATTGACATTGTAATATATGGATAAGCCTCAATAATACTATTCTAAGTTATACAAAATTTCCCAGTAATACATCACTACACTCAATAATACTATCCTAAAAAGTGATATTATTTTTTTGATGATAATACTACAGTTCAAAGGTCATCTCCAACTGTAGTATGAGCAATGGATCCATATATTACAAAAAATAACAGAAAGATAAGTGTTTTACATGACAGTAATACCATCTTGAGGTTTTGGGGACTTTAATTTAGCGTGCATTTAATATAACCATTTTGTTTTGCTTTAATTTAACTGACTTTATGTGGATTTATACTTGCAAGAAACCCCTAAGTATAAGCTATTTTTCACTTGTTATTTCCTCTCATATTATCTTCTAAGTCAACAGGATTTCAGTACATGTAGTTTAAATAGCTGCCCCCTCCAATTGTGGGTGCTCATTCAGTCCCAGTGTCGACACACAAGCCAAGAGTCATGGTCAAGGGACCTTACCTTACACAGCACAAATAAATTGGTCCAACCACTCTGAAAAAGAAAACCAGTGGCGATAGTGAATGAACCTATGGCACTGCACCAATAAAAAACCCTGTGCTGACAGACTAATTTCCGATGCCTGCACACAGTTTTCTTCTTCTCCTGCTCAGAATGTCTGCCCAAATCTCAAGTAGGTCTGTTTGCAAAATCTCACTCCAAAGCCTCTTGTCTTCACTGATCTACTGTCCTGTGCTGGCTCTCTGGTCCTGTCCACTGCTACTCCAAGTTGAGCTCCACGCCAACAAGCACTGCTTCGAAATTTCAGAGCTCGGCAGAGATTAGATGACTGAGGATAAGCTGTTAATCAGTCAACTTTCCCCAGCCAGTCAGACCTACAGGACAGCCTTCTGAGTCGGACAACTCTGATGCACTGCACATCACTCACACAAAAGGTAACCTTAAACAACTGAAATGCACAGAAGAGCATGCATGACCACACTAGGTACTTGGTGCCAAAAAAATAAATAATAAAAAAATGATAAAAACTGTTTGTAATTATGGGATAGCTGAGCAGTGGAAACACATATTGGTTAGTTATTATAGTGAAGAACCTTATTTTGCCAAAGTTCTAAAAGGGGAAGTAGAGTTGTGCTTGTATGAATTACTAGTAAATCCTCTAGAGGAAACATTACTGCAGTGTGTCATTTTTTCTTCTAGCAATGAGAGTTTACTAGTGATGTCATACAAGTCTTCAGACTCTAAGCAGTACTTCGGGAGGGAGGGAGGGTCTAGAACCTGTTTAGGAAAAAGTTTCTGCAGTGCTGCAGTTCCAAACCTGGCATTCCTTCTGGGTTAGATGTCCAGACAATGATGGGTGTACTGTAGATCAAATAGCTGCTTTACAACTCTCCTGCCAGGGTTTGCCCATCACTGCTGCCATGAATGCAAAAGTAGCTCCAGTAGAGTGTGCCCATATCGCCTTGGGTGGCTGCATGCCATCTTTTTTTTATAACAGAGTTGTATGCAGGAGACTATCAATCAAGAGATAGTCTTAGCTGCTGACTTACCTTTGCCTACCTCACCATAAATGAACAATACAGTAGTTGTATGCTGTCAGTTCTGGACCCTTCAGTTCTATCCAAACAGAAGCATGTAGCAATTTTTACATCCAGGCTGTGGAGCTTCTCCCCACCTGCATTTGTATGATAGTCTGGAAAATGCACAGGCAAGGTTACTGACTGGTTCAAGTGAAATTCTGACACTGCTTTTGGAAGAAATTTCCTGTGCATTTTTAGCACCACTTTATCTCTAAGGGAGATAAAGAAATATAGTTCTGTACGGATGGCTTGCAATTCACCAGTCCTCCTGACAGAAGCCATATAGCTATTAAAAACATTGTTTTCCAGGCCAAGTACTTGAGCTCTGCTGAGGACATAGGTTCAAGAGGAGACTGTACCAACTGTGCCAAAACTAGGTGGAAATCCCATGAAGGGGCAATTTCTTAGAGGAAGATACAAGTGATTTAAACCCTTAAAAATATATATATATATATATATATATATATATATATATATATATATTTGTACACTCTATTTTATTACTTTTTCTAATGAGAAAACATTGAATATGCATATAATAAACAGCCCACACAGATATATAGAGAATAATGCATATGTAGGGAGTTGATATGGAGTTTTTTCACACACCCAAGTTGTGTGATAATATGTAAACCTCGAGAGTGAAGCTCGAGAGGTTTAAATATTATCACGCAAGATAATAAAGCTCATTCTATTCCTACATATATTTATTTTATAATAACTGGCACCAAAACAAATTAAATATAAATATTACCACTCACGAGGGAGACACAAGGCAAAAGCGCTCCTACTTCCTTACTAATGAAGCGCTTCACGCTATTCAAGGACGGCATCACGCGTGCTAAGCGTGAGGCGTGCCTGTAAGGAAGTAGGCATTTCTAACAGCGGTCTCAGTGTTGCTTTTGCTGTGTTTGAAACTGTTCAGTTTGGAATGCAGAAGCTGCAGGCTTCTTGGCGCGAGATTAAAAGTTGTATCAACCTGCGGGTTGATACGACTTTTCATATCAACCTGCGGGTTGATACGACTTTACTGTTCTCAAAAACGGGTTGATAACAGGGATCACCAGCTATTATTATCTACTAAGACATAGTCTCTTAATATTAGGCAGCACGCACTTACTATATATATTGGTACCACACTGAGGGGGGATTACTAAATCGCTAGTCTAAAGAAAATGTCCGTCAGACAAGCTGCTTTACTGAGTCCATGAGCAGCATGGCTATAGCTAAAAGATTGAAATATCCAGCATCAGTCCCAATGAAGGCCTCGCCCATTGCAGGCATATGGTGCCATGCATTATATCTAAAGTGAAACTATCCTTCAATTTATATTGGAGCAAGTTGCCCAGTTAAGGCAAACAATAAATTCTCCTCCACCTTACACAATATGAACAAACAAGAAACTTTTAATAAAACTCCACTGGTCGTTGAAACATTAGGATATATGGCATACAAGGCAACTTCAATTGGTGACTAAAACCACCTTGTGGATAAATCAGTAACATCAGTTTTAAGGCATCAGAGACAGTCAATGTCTATGTAAACGGTAAATGGTGATCACTGATCTAAGCCCTCTGTTTCAAGTGTCCAGTTCTATTGCATCAAGGTCTGCTGCCTCTGGGGTATTTACAGATATCACTGCCATCCTGGTCATCCATTTTCCAGCCTCCACTGGATCACCAAACAGGTAAACTTTCCCTTCAAAAACGATGCACAGGCGGGCTGGGTAAATAATTGTATGCACGATGCCAGTTTCCCAGAGGGTGCGACAGATCCTGTCACATTTTTGCAGTGTTGCCACGTAGCATAACTGATGTCCGGGAATGCGTAGATTTGCTGGTTATCCAACATTATTGGACCAGCGTGACGGGCCAGCTGCAGAATTCTATCTCTTTCCACGACCCCCGTTGTAACAACCATGAGGGTATTGGGCTTCTCCACCATTTGTCATCTGCATGGTGTTACTCTGTAGATTTTTTGTATGCCAGCAATAGGGTCTCCTCCAGACAGAACCAGCTTCTCATTCAGGAATTCTTGTATGCTCATAACTGGGAGATCCCCCCTCAAATCCCTCAGGTATACCTAGTAAATGAATATTTGCACTCCCGAACCTGATTTTCCATGGACTCAAGCTGGGTTCTTAAATGCTGTAGTTCCTTGGATATCAGTGTGGTTGCTCTTGTAGCAGAGTCATCCCTTTTAGAGACCTCCAGGAAATCAGTTTTTAGTCCATTGACTGTGCTTTCCAGAACTACCACCCGACTACTGAAAGTGTCCACTTTTTGAGAAAGTCCAGCCACTGAATTAATCAGAGTCTGAAGTTTCAGACCCAACATTACAAGGGAAAGTCTTCCAGGCCCGACTGCGAGGTCTGAGCCCCACCAGTGCTTTTCCCTTTTTTTGTGCACACCTCCCGTTGCCTTGTCTCGCCTAGGATTCCCCATCTTTACTAATTTTCAGGTCAGGTAACTGTTCCAAGAATCCAAAGCAGCAAAAAAATTCCAAAAGGTAGATTTTGGTGGATTTAGATGGAGATACTGCAGAGCAGAGCAGTTAAACTTGCTTCCACCTAGCTCGGGCTCCACAGCACCCTCTCCCTTTAAAAAACAATATTTTGAAAACTGGTTGAGGGACAAGGTATTTTCCTTTGCAAGCTAGGCTGATACAGCAGCTTAGTGCACTTTTAAAGTGCAGGACCTCAGTTTGAGAGATTGTAAATGTACCATGTAATCCAGTATCACGTATAAGTCTATCTCAATGTCATACGATATACTGTATGCAGTGCTGTACATTTTGGGCACAGTACTGCAAGGTCCCACCAGTAACCCCCAAGGAGAGACAAACTCAAGTAAATGTTACATTTGATATATTTATACATTCTGTTGCTATTTGATTCACTGCTGCCTCCTGGCTCCTTCAGCTGTCCTCATCCTCTGATCCAGTCCACTCATTATTTGTTGCGCCTTTTATAGCCACCCCACACACCCATCCTTCTCAGCCTCCAATCCAATCAGAGACTAATGCATGTGGCCACCGAATGACACTGCTGTATCCACCTAATGTAAGTGCTTCATCCACCCACAGCATCCACTCTTAGATATGTCACAACAGATCTCAAAGATGACAACCACTCACTCGCTCCACTAGTCCTAGCCAGCTGCAGTTCTTTCTTCTCCCACCAATGCTTGAGTCCGTCCTTCAAGTCAGTTGCACGCAACTTCTTGTTCTTGGAACTTGTTGCCACTGGTCCCAGAATCTCGAGTTGACACCAGACTTCCACAAACAACATACACATACGCCGCAACATGTTATGCCTGGGATATATACCACCAACTGACTCACATGTAACCGGATCCTTATACACGTAAAAGTACTAATGACTTACCACAGTCTCATAATGTTTTACTTATATGATATATTTCTGCCATATATACTGTTTCTAGTTTCCACATATATTCTGCTATACTCATAATAATCACTTATATTCTGTAGTTTTCCACTATTGTGACATGTTGTGTGCTTTTGTGATTATGTTGCAAGTATTTCCAGACTCACTGTTTGGAAATAAGAACTGATAACAGGTTGCTGACTACAAATTTCCTTTGTTCAGATAGTCTTCCTTATTTCCTATGTAATTGCCCAAGGGAGCCACCTTATTTACATGCCTTATCCAATGCTGTATGTTTATCAACCAAATCCAGACCTGGCTTGAGGCCCATAAGCTAACCATTAACCTTAAAAAGACTCTGACCATGCTCTTTGGCTCCTCGGCCAAGACCAAGGCCTGCACTGCTCCTCTAAAAACCATAGGAGCTGACGGTTCTCCCTTGGTTGTAGTGGACGCGGTCAAATACCTGGGGGTTACCCTTGACCCGCAATTGGACCTCATATTGCACATTTGCAGCACCTGCAAGGCAACCAACAGCAAGCTGGGCCTGGTATACAGAGCAAAAAATTGTCTCTCCTCAGCAGCACAGCTCGCCTTAGCCAGGGGTCCTCCTACCCACTGTCTGCTATGGCCTGGTATTCTTCACCCACGTCCCAAAATCCTGTCTTTCCAAATGGGACACAGCGTACAACAACATATGCCACTTTGCACTCTCTGATCCTCGCCTCATGCACTGATGTGATCTATACTCCCGGCTGGAGTGACTTCCCCCAGAGAGTCATCATACCTTTGTTCTTGGCAATTTCATCGACAACATAATCAGAACTGCCATCCCTCTGGCACTCGCCACATCCCTCAAGCCAGCAAATCCCTCCTACCACCTGTGATCCAGTGACTCTCATGTCCTCCTGGTTCCTAAAACCCGCACCCAAATGGGTGACTGGGCTTTTGCGTCCTATGTGCCTAGGCTGTGGAACTCCCTGCCTGCCAGTACTCACTTCTCCCCTTCCCATCGCTGCTTCAAAGCCTCCTTATGGGGCTTCCTAAAAATCTGCCTCCACCTGTCTCTGCTCCTGAGCCTCCAAAACCCAGTCTCAACTGCTGGGGGATGAGTCCACGGCTACTGCAAGCACTTTGTCCTTTTGGATGGCTCATTGCCATCTGATGTACCATATATACTGGGCCCCTTGGCTGACCCTACATGTTGACATCTGTTTGACTATGCCTGCATGACGCTGTTTATCTATCTCCTGATGTTATTTATGTGCCTGATGATCTTGTATGTACCCCGATTTGCCTGTTTTTGATGTATCGTCTCGTGTTGATACTTTGGGCTGTCTATAGACACCTGTTGCCCCTGCCTGTATTAAGCTACTAACTACCTCCATATGTATTTTATGTGCCTGATGCTATTGTATGTACCTTGTATTTGTCTGACGTTCATGTTTGTACCTTGTAATCCTCCTGGGTCGCACCTGAAAATAGGCACTTGGCTGTCTAGTGTGCTTACCTGGTTAACAAAAGCAAATAAATAAATAAAATATCTGTAACTGCACTCTTATCAGTCATATATAATTGTATGCACACCAGCTCCTTGGAGAGAAAGAGACCATACTAAAATTTATTGGGTTGGAACAGGTGACCTTGGGACCCAGGGGTGAGAACAGAGAGCTATTGTTAAGTAGGCATGAAGACTACTGGATTTACACATTGGGTGCATGTATTACTGCAGGGGGTTTGAATGAACTTATCGAACTTGAACCTTTCTTGATAAAATGAAATTAAAATTGTTATGGAGAGGCTAAAAAGTATGATCTTTGTAACACGGCAGTGTAATTTTATGTGTTGTACATACACCTGTATCTGTATATATTTTTATATTTTCACAGGTAGACTGCCTAGAATGGAAAGCCAGTTCACCTTTAAGCCTTCTCTCTAGATCTTCCCACAATATATTGGAAAATCTGGATCAATTGCTTAAAAGTTAAAATGTTTGCCCCACCTGTGCTTGCTTCTGTCTAGTTTGTTTTTTCCTTTTTCCCCATCCCTCCCTCCCCCTCCCCTTCTTCCCTCCCTCCCCCTTGTTTTGTTTGTTTCTGTAACCAGGTTGCACCACCTAGGGCAGCAATCATTAGATAATCTTTTTGATATATGTGTCGGTAATTTGTTGTTGTATATATAAGTGCCTAGGTAAGCCATTATACAGTTTGAGTAGCTTTATCCTGTTTAAAATGTATATTAGGAATTGCTTACTGTATTTACCTTGGCATTTATGTAGAGGTTTATGTATTAATTTTTTGTCCAAATACATATATTTTTTCACAAATATTATAATGTAGCTTGGTATATGTGCACCTCTATAAGGAATGATTGATTATGAATTTCTAAAGAATTAGGTACAGATCCAGAAACAAATGATTTGATACCTTTTATTGGACCAACATGGATGTTACAGAAAAGAACAAAGTGCTCTAGCTTTCGAACCAACCAGGTCCTTCTTCAGAAGCTTTGTGGCAGTTATTTCAAATATCCCATACTATTAACACCAGATTATATTGAAAAAACAGAAATAATTTTCATTGGTTTAACATATGCATTTAAAACATAACAGAAGATTACGTCAGAGAAGCTAATTAACACCAGCATGCCTTTAACTGAGGAGCCTCAGAAGGGCAAAGGTTATCAAGAATTCTCTACAGCCAGAGAGTTCTTGTCACATAAATTTTAAAATGTCTCAGTATGCCAAGAAAGCATTCTAGTGATAAAAGTGTAAAAAGTGTAGTGATAAAAAGAATTAGGTGGTACTTTAAATGTATATGTGCACTGGCACTTTAAATATTGAAATTAATGATGTGTATAAATTCGAGACACCTCTAGAGGGAGCACACTTCGAAAAAGACCGCAAGGTTGAAATGTTAGTTTTCACTTCCTGTGTGAGGCACACTACTTTGTTTTGCTGATTTATGTAAAACTGCTGAACGTATGGCACTGAACTTTGTGTGGACTGCAGTTTTTTCTTTTCTGTTGGGGTGAATTCCATGAAGATTTTAATTTGTATATTTTTTCTTTCCCTACTGTCACAACCTCATCTGAGACTTGGAAACAGGGTGTATTCACAGATGAATAAATGGTATATTCTTATTATTGGACCTTGACCTGCACCTCCGAGTGCATGGCCGATGCCATCACTGGTCTATGTCGCAGCACACCATAAGCAAAGTCATTGCTAATGACCATATAATTTTCCTTTTGCCTTTTAGTAACTATACATGTGTTTTAAAATTAAGTTTTTAACAAAGCTTTACAAGTTTTTAAGTTTCCACAGAGAGGCACTGGTAAGATCTTCAAGCAACACATGCAACTTTTCTTCACGGCTGGTTTTCCATATTTGGCTAGCACCTCATACGAACTGATTGTTCTTATATGGACTGTGCGCTTGGTTGCTCTTTCATGAATTATGTTCTTTAGGAACTGTCAATATTTGTGCAAAATGTGATCTTTTCACGAAAAGCTATGCCAGTGTGGGTGTGGCTGTTCCTTTGAAACATTCAGTGGACAATCTCATGCAACCCTTGCCAAGGCCTTTGCCAGTCCAGCCAACCAGCAGCCAGCTACATGTACATTACCTTTCTTGCCATACTGGTTCACATCCGCCCAGCCCCATGTGCCATGTATGCCCCATGGGTTATGAACCTTCAATGAATGACATTTCAAATGTAACTACACTGCTTTGTGGTTGCCAACTCAAACCTTATCGACTGGTTCCTCTTTAAGGACATTCTTGTTAGATTCTTCAATCAATAACATACTCCGCTGTCCCATACACTGCTGTTATTTGCCTTTTCAACTCTCAATATGGACTGTTCTTTATGAATGGATGACTTTAACACTGTTTTTACAAATAGCGTTCTGTGATAATACACATCAGTTTTTCTTATACACATATCCACTGTGGTGTTGACATACCTAGTTTCTGTTTTGTGTTTTATGATCTGATCATCTGTGATTACCCGTGTTGACTCCAGTAGAGGACTACTTTCACAGTCACCCTATCTGTATGCTATAGACATGTAATTCATTTACATTACGAGTTTTTATGTGCTTTGAAAAGCAGATGTTCCAATTAATGTTTTAAAACTTGATAGTAGTTTACATCTTGCTTTAACTCACCCACTACTAACCCTTTGCTGTCTGACTTTTAACCAGCATCTTGCACGGCTGCAGTTCTTTTACAAGGCTCATGCCTCAAGCTTGTTGACACATTTAGATATACCATTACTACACCAAACCATCTTCTTTTTGTTGTGCTGCCCTTTGAGCAAGGAAGCAAGGAGAGGACTGTTATGC
Organism: Neoceratodus forsteri; assembly: GCA_016271365.2. Classification (NCBI taxonomy): domain Eukaryota; kingdom Metazoa; phylum Chordata; order Ceratodontiformes; family Ceratodontidae; genus Neoceratodus; species Neoceratodus forsteri. Next base: position 361,467,311 of record CM057449.1, on the reverse strand, counting down.
TTGGGTTATTTACCACCAACTGACCCACATGTAACCATAACCTTATACGCCTACAAGTATTAGTGCCTTACCACAGTCTCATAATGTTTTACCTATATGATATGTTTCTGCCATATATACTGTTTCTGGTTTCAACATATATTCTGCTAGACTCATAATCACTCATATTCTGTAGTTTTCCACTATTGTGACACGTTGTGCGCTTTTGTGATTATGCTGCAAGTATTTCCAGACTCATTGTCTGGAAATAAGAACTGATAACAGGTTGCTGACTATGAATTTCCTTTGTTCAGAGATTCTTCCTTATTTCCTATGTAAGTGCCCAAGGGAGCCACCTTATTTAGATGCTTTATCCAATGCTGTATGTTTATCATATCTGCAACTGCACTCTTATCAGTCATATATAATTGTATGTACACCAGCTCCTTGGAGAGAGAAAGAGACCATATCGAGGAATGGTGGGAAATCGACTCCCTTGTAATTGCTTTGCTTCACTTGTTATGGCGTGAATATCGTAATAAATTTCTTTTGTTACTTCTACTCATTGTTACTTTCTTTGTCCAGCATAGCATGCAAAGAACCTAAGGTGTGATCTTTTCACATATAACAAACAGAAGGAGAATAATGGCCTCAACTCCAGCCCACGGCACCCACCACCCTGCACAGTCATGCAACCATGCACTGGTGTCAGTCTATCACATGAGTAAGAGCACCCATCCACAGGAGACGCCACCCACGACCAGAGATGAAGAGTCTTAAGTCCACAAGTGGCAGCTAAACTAACAAAAATATAATAAATGCTGTAGTGCATAAGCAGGCACAAAATCTCGCAGAAAATGGCCCCTACGTAAACAAGGGCCCTATGCACTAGCATAGTAGTTGACATTAGTGTAAATCTGGCCCTGGGGTCACAGACCTGATGGCAGCATAACATGGGAGCTCTGGGAGTTGCCGACAATAATATAATTAAAAAAACATTCCTTCAGCAGCAAATAAGCCCAAACTTACTTTGGAATACAGCCACAATGGCCACTAACAGAGGAAAGGGCAAACAAACTCAATCGGCCAAACATTAAAGCCTTGATAAAGGAAGATTCAGGGTCCGGCATAACCGATGCTGCTCAAGCAGGATCCCTGGTCTCCAGTCTCAATGGCTCAGAGGACAGCTTACACTTAATAGATAGCAGTCCTATAAAGACAAAACTCAACAGAATTCTTAAGGTGATCCACAGAGTAGAAACTTCCATGTCCGACCTCGGAGCAGATCTCAAAATGACGGATAAGCGCACAACAGCGAACCAGCAGGCAATAGGAGAACTCAGATGCGACAAGCAGACACAACCATGCAATCCTCTATTTGCTTACCAGGGAGAGAGAAATACAGGAAAAACTCGACGACCAGGAAAATATGGCTAGAGGAAACAATTTTAGAATACATGGTTCACCTGAAGACATAGAGAGATGCCACAAATCAATGGAGGCCTTTGTGTTGTACTTGCTCTGTTCTGTGCTCAAGATTTCAGAGGAGACCACACTGTGTATCGCGAGAGCACACTGCTCATTAGTCCCAAGGCCCACTGATCAAAAGACAGGACCATGCTCAACTGTAGTTCAGATGTTAAACTACCAGGACTGTCAACTGATCCTTTAGACAACATAGAAATAAAAAGAGTTAACAGTAGATAATAAACATATTTTTTTCGATCAGGACTTCTTAGACATTTTAAATGAGAAGAGGAGACAAGTTCGAGACCTGATCAAGTAAACGAAGGAAAACAAATAATCAAAATTCAACTGAATTACCCAGCACAACTGAAGGTCTACACAGACAAAGGACCCCAGGCATTTGAAACCCTCCGGACACAGCACCAACCTTGCGGAAGTTGGGTCTGACATGTCTAGAGCTACAGATGGAGACACTGGAGCATGAACTCTCTCTCTCTGACAGCATGGCGCAGAGCAGGGAGACAGAGAAAAATGCAAGCTGCTTCCTTGACCTGACCACATCATTTTAAGGATGACTTGAAAGACTTCCTAGCAAGGGAGCTACAGTCCATTAATAAAACAATTACTCAGGATAAGGTAAGAAATGAAGGGGACACATCCTGACTGTTAAAATACAAGGATCCACTAAGAACTTGACTCACTAATGTTTGTTGCCCGGGCTGCTGCACCCATATCCAATAACCCTGAGTGGCCACTAGATGTCGTGGCATGCTTGTACTGCTGTAGCCCTGTTGCCTTTTTGGATTAATTCCCCTTCCTCCTCGGCAACGGGTCCGGGCAGACTGTATGCTATGCTTAGCAAATGTCACAACTCAATCTATCATAATTTCCAGTGCCAAAACTGACTGAGGGAACTGTACTGACCTGATAGAGCCCATCCCACACATATGCATTTAAGACTGGGGAGGATGTAAACTGAGTTTCTTTTGGTTTTTGTATTGGAGCCACACCGGGTCTGGTAATAGCACCCTTGTGAACTTATCCAGCCTGAAAGTTACAAATTAATATATTGACCATACTAAGTACTAGTAGAATTCCCATTCAGAATAGTGGACGCAGTCTGCAAATTTGCTTGGGATATACAAGGCAGGTTTTGTGCTTGATTTAATTTTGGAGAACACAAAAAACTGAAATGACAGAGAGATACATAAATACGAACATACGAAGAAGCCAGCAGAAGAAGGCCATTTGGTCTATCAAGTCTGCTCCTATTGCAGGGCCCACAGCTTGAGTTAATGTCCCTGCCCTCCCTCCCCACTCCTCTCATCCTCCCTACCCATGATCCTTACCTTCCCCATGCCTATCCCAGCCTCTCTTAAAGTGGCCCACTGTCTTCAACAAGATGACCTCTTCCGGCAGTGCATTCCAAGTGTCCACCACCCTCTCTGTGAAGAAGTGCTTCCTGACCCTCCTCCTAAACCTCCCCCTCCAGCTTAAGACTGTGCCCCCTCATGCTATGGTTGCCACTCAGCTTAAAGAAACTCTCTTTATCAACCTTATTTATCCCTTTCAAGTACTTGAAAATCCCAATCATGTCCCCTCTCTCTCTCCTGTCTTTCAGGGAGTACATGCTCAGTGCCCTCAATCTCTCCTCGTATGCCTCACCCTGCTGACCAGCTATCATCTTTGTAGCCCTCCTCTGGACTTTCTCCAGCAGGTTAATGTCCTTTTTGAGGTGTGGGCAGCAGTACTGAACTCCATACCCTAGATGCAGCCTTACCAGTGACCTGTACAAGGGCAGTATAACCTCCTCTCTCCTACTACTGCTCTCCCTAGATATGCATCCTATCATCTTGTTTGCCCTTGCTGCTGCTTTCCTGCACTGCATGGAGTGCTTCAGGTCACCAGTGATCATCACTCCCAGGCCCTTCTCCTCCTCTGATGCAGATACCTGGACTCCACCCAGGTAGTACTCTGTCCTGGGATTCTCAATATGCATAACTTTGCATTTCTTGGCACTGAAGCCAAGCTGCCAGATCCTGGACCACCTCCCCAGCTTTTCCAGATCTTTCTGTAGGTCCTGTATCCTTTCAGCTGTGTCCACTCTCCCACAGAGCTTGGAGTCATCCACAAATAGGCACATTTTGCCCTTAATGCCATTTCCAATGTCACTGATGAAGACAACATTGGCCCCAGTACCGAGCCCTGTAGGACCCCATTGGTTACCTCTCTGGTGCCAGATAACTCTCCACCTACAACCACCCTCTGGGTTCTGTCCCTCAGCCAGTTTTCCACCCATCTGGCCATCTTTTCTCCAACCCTGAGATCCACCAACTTCATGATCAACCTTCTGTGGGGCACAGAGTCAAAGGTCTTGCTGAAATCAAGATAGAGGATGTCTACCACTTGGCACCTGTCTACTATCTTGGTGACACAGTCAAAGAAGTCAATCAGATTTGTTTGACATAATCCCCCCCCGCCCCAATGAACCCATGCAGCCTCTCATCCTGGAGACCATGCTCCTCTAGATATTCCACCAACCTTTCTTTTAGCATGGTCTCCATGAGCTTGCCCATAATGGAGGTCAGACTGACTGTAATTCTCTGGGTAATCCTTGGGACCATTTTTTGTGGAGGGGCACTACATGTGCTGTTCTACAGTTCTGCTGTACCATGCCTGACTCTAGTGAACTATTAAATTGATCTGCCAGTGGCCCCGCCAGCTCCTCAGCCAGTTCCTTTAGTACCCTTGGATGTACTCTGTCCTGGCCTGGTGATTTTTCCACCTTCAATGCCAGCAGCCCCTCCCTTGCTGTATCCTCCTCTATCATTACATCTGTATTCCCCTCCCCCGCGCTCCTCTTTTCCCTCCTGAAAGCACTGGTCCCTCTTTCTCCCTGGTGAAGCCAGAACAGAAGTATTCATTTAGTATGTATGCTTTTCCCAGATTATCCTCCACCCACTCCCTCCCTTTCTTAAGCCTAACATTCCCTTCCTTCTTGTCCCTTTTCTCACTTATATTTCAAAAGAAAGCCTTCTCCTCCCTAATTGCTTCATCTATCTGCAGCTCCTTTTGTGCCTTTGCTCCCCGGACTTCCTTACTTGCCTCACTAGCCAACCTTAGGTAATTTTCCCTAACCACTTATTTCTTGGTCTTCCTGAATTTTCTATAGGCCAACCTCTTTTCCCTTACTGCCTGGGCAACCCCAGAACTGAACCAGCTGGGCACTCTGGTCCTTGTATTCTTCCCCATGAGCCTAATGCACTCATCTGTGGCAACCAGTATTCCTTCCTTAATGATGGACCACCTTTGGTCCACCCCCATATCTGCTCTGATACCCGCCAGATGGCTCCTTAGCACTTTGCCCATTTTCCTGAAGTCTGCCCTCCTGAAATCCAAGATTTTGGTCTTAGTCGGGATGCTTTCCCTGCCCATATCCAGCTGGAACCACACTGTGCAACGGTCACTTCTAGCTAGTGGCTCCCTGACCATTATTTCCTGTACATGCTCCCCATTTGTGAGCACCAGATCAAGAATTGCCTCAGCTTGATTGAGTGATGCCCTGAGTCAGGAGCCCATTCTGTAGTTCTTCCAGGATCACCTGACTCCTAGCACATGTTGTGGATGGTATGCTCCAGTCCACCTTGGACAGGTTGAAGTCCCCTACAATTACCACCTCGCCTTTCCCCGGAGCTTCCAAAATTTGTGAGCTCAGTTCCCTGTCCCTCTCCTCTTACTAACTGGGTGGTCTATAAACCACCTCCAACCTCACCTTTCTCCCTCTATTGGACCTTAACTGAACCCATAATGCCTCCACCTCCCCTTCCTCTGACTCCTCCCTCATGCAAGTTATTCCCTCTCTGATATAAACTGCCACCCTTCCCCCTTCCTGACTACCCTGTCCCTCCTGTATATTTTATATCCATATAAATAGATATTTATATATCTGCATGTATGCCAGTGCTTCATCCACCCACAGCATTTAGATAAGATACATGCAGTGATGTGAGTCAGACCTCCCACCTTGTTCCTATTGAGAATATGGACACTGTGTGATATGAACTAATAGTAAATAAAGACATTGAAGGGTCATACAGTCATAAGTCATGGAGTTTTTAGCTGTGATTTTATTACTTATTATTCTAGCGCTATGGTCCTTTGTGGTGAATAATGCTATTTTATAAATTAAGGTGCTTTGCTATGCTATAAAATGTGGGGAATGGGAGGGAGAGGGAGGAGAATTCAACAGGGAGGAGGTTGGAGGGATGGGCTGGGGGGGTTATAAAAGCCAATACTGTACTAAGTTAAAAACAGAGGTAAATGTGTCCAATGGTCAAACTGATGAGCAGCACATGGGTAACGGGCAGCTCACACGAGCACACCTATTAATTTGGGGCAGAGGCAACATGTGAAGGGGAAAACATACAGTGAGGCCCTGCAGCAACACCTGGGGGGGGGCTCGGGAGGATACAAATTCCAATCAATGTAAAACAAAATTTAAATACCTGTAAATTTTCTTTCTCCGATGGCCGGTCTCCGGGCTTCCATACTGCTCACCTGTACCTCCTGATGCTGTAATGCAAGGCAGAAACCAAAACTCTGCAGCCCGGATATCCTCCTGTAACCCCCCTGCAAATGGGGGTTCCCAAAACTCTTCCAGGAGCTTGCCTGAATGCTCCAAGTCTGGGCGGTGTTCGGTGTCTGAGCTGTTTGGTTCCAAATGAGTGCTATTTGAGCCTCCACGTACTGTCTCTTTAAGAGCTGTCTGCTTGCAGACTTAATTAGTTTGTATGGGGGGACTGTGTATTTAATGCTTGAATCCCACCCGAGCTGCTGTCAATTCGCTCCGTTTCTGCCATCGCTACATGTGCAGAGGGAGCCTTGTTGAAAGATATAACTGTCTGCCAGAAATCATTTAGAGTGACTGAGAAAATGTAGTTTGTCTAACTTGTCTTTATTTTATCACGAACTGTTTCAGTGTAGCTCTTTCATTTTTGTCTTGAACTGCTGTGCTGGGCCAATTGGGTTAAGGGAGCCCTAAAATGGAGCCTGTGGACAAATCAGAACTTGGACTCTTAATTTTGAGCCAGCCACAAGGGGATTGTATGGGCAGTGATTCTGGGAAATGTAGTTTTGACCTTGGCGCCTTTTTCCACCAACAGAGGGAGTCTTATTGTGAGTGACAGATGAACCAACCAACAGAATGGTGTGGAGCTGAAGAAAATGCCCTGTTCTGTGACTGGAAAGCTGAGATTAATTGTGACAGTGAAGAGAAAGGAGCTCTGTGCTTCTCTGCGATTGTATAGTTTGCAGCGGAGAAGCGTGATGGCAGAACCGAGGTTCGGCCTGCAGCCGTTGCAAGTACCAGTTCAGACTGAATCCGATTGTGAGGAGAAAGAAGGAAGTCTGAAGAGTGGAAACCAGGCTCACCCTGTAGAAGACTGGAGAAATTGCTGAATCGCACTCGGTCTGTCAGGAACTGAAGCTGCTGTGTGTGTTCCCGGGTATTTTGCAGTAATTGCGATCAGGATCGAGGAGCAGCCTGCCTGGTATAGTACTTTCCTTTTACATATGAATGTGCGTAGTGCTTGTGGGAATCGCTATTTCCAGTCCCCGTGCTGTGTGCTGTGTGCTGAAGCTGGAAGCAAACCCAGCTTAGCTTGGACTAATCAGTTTGCTATCAACTGCAGTGGGGTCCAGTCACAAGGACCTTGTCTCCATGCCCTGTTGTTCTGGCAATCCAGAAGAACATCTACCATCGGTCCTCAGCTTGGGTATTGTGAGTACAAATCAGGTATTTCCCTGCAGTCTGTTTTCAATCACAAGTGTGTCATCTAATTCTTGTTGTTTCCTGCTTCATGGACTGAGCCATCCGGCTCTGGATTACAATTGGGTGTTGTGCATATATTTTCTTCTACAGGGCCCCATCCATCTGCACCTGCCAGCCAACCCTGGGCAATGGACCTGGCTACCCCCCCAACCTGGGTACCCAGAGTGTGACTTTTCAGACCATGTATGTGTGCACAGTACTGTGATTTAATGCCACCAATTAACCTGATTTCCCCCTCCCGTGTTACTGCCCCCTAAATAAATCAGATTTGTTGTTGGTATACTATATACTGTCTGTTTTGTTGGTACTTATGGAAACAGTATTGTGTTTTGCTGTGTATGTTGTTTAACCTTATTTTATAGGGGGTCCTCAGAGACGTGCTGCAGAATCAGTCTCAAGGGAAGTGGTATCTATATGAGTGAACAGTGTGTAAATGTGGGGTATTGGGGCTGTAACTCTGGGGTACTGTGTGAGCCACTAGAGGGAATAAAAGGAGATTTCAGTGTCCCAGAGGGCTGTGACCAAGCTAGTCTAACCACCACAAACCCTGACCTCTGGGTGGAGGCACCCGCCAGGACCTGGGCCCCTCAACCTGTCCGTGATTCAAACAGGCAGAGGGTAGTAGCCCTTGGGATAGCGCCACTTAGGGGTTACATCTTGGAGGCTCACCGCTGGGATTTTGTGTCCTCTAGTGGCCACATTACTGAACCACTGTTAAAAAATAAATGGGTACCCGACAAAGTGGCTGTGCACGGTTGGTGGAGTGGTGTACTGGGAGAGATCGACCCCCAAAATGCTATGCTTATCCTGGACATTCCCCTGGGTATCAATACGGACACTGTACAGGGAGTACTTTCCAAGGTGGAAGGTTTACAAAACCCAGTGGTGGTGGGTCGACATGCTGATCTGCTCACCCACCCTTTCATGGCCCTAGTAGAGTATAAGGATCCCATAGATAGCTCCAAAGTGCCACAGACTATTACCCCAGAGGGAGCCCTCACTGCCTGGAAAGTGATAACTAAGGACATTAAAGACCAAGGGGGAAATGAGCCCCTCCCACTATCTGAAACTTTTAAGAAGAAATTTGCTAAGTTGTTGCTGGAGGAAGGGAAAACTGTAGAGGACTTAAAGAAGTTATTTCTGCCACCTGGGGGTGTTCCTCCCCAACACCCCCTCCCATTTCAGCACCTGTTATTGCCCCTCTTTCTGTGGCTGAACCAATGCCGGCTCCTATTTCTGCACCTGCCATTAGTCACGACTCTTACCGAAGGTTGAGGATCTTCTCTGGTACCCTCCCAACCCCCCAGGGGGAGGATGATTGGGACACCTGGATAGATTGTGTTGCCCCCTGATACCTGAATGGCAGTGTGCGGAGGCTGAGAAATGAAAAAGAATCATAGAAAGTCTGAGGGGTCCTGCCCTAGAGGCCATTACATTTTTGAGGTCCACAAATCCTGATGCATCTGCCCAGAAGTACCTATCTGCACTTGGAGGCAATTTTGGGAGCATTGAGTCAGGGGAGAGCTTGATGTGGAAATTTCAAGGTACAAAACAGTGGCCAGGGAAAGTTTTTCTGCATATGTTACTCATCTGGAAAGAGCTCTGCAGAAGGCTTACCGAAAAGGTGGGAGTGGCACGCCAGTGACTTAAACCATGTAAGGTTGGAGCACCTACTACAACATGCAAAGCATTCTAATGCAGCTCCTTCAATTAAGGCTCCCAGACAAAAGGGGTAACCCACCAGACTATTGTGACTTAATAAAAGAACTTCAGGAGGTTGAAGATGAGGAGGGGGATTTTAATTCTGGGGTGAGCGCAGTCCAAGTGATCACAGCATCAGAAGGTCCTTGTGAAGTGGGGACCAATGAGGGTGTGCCACAATGGGGTGAACTGCTGACAGAGTTCAGGGAAATAAAAAAACAGTCTCTTTATGAAGGCCACTCCTGCAAATACAGGCCCCGACCCTCATCCGACTGCATCTGCTATGGGGGTGGGGATACTCACCCATACATCTCCTGCTGACAACAGCTCAAAACTCAATGTCTTGACCATGGAAGTGGGGAAATTGATGAGATGTCTCCAAATGCTTATCACGCCGCAGACAGAGATGGCACCAAGGTTTCCAGTTAGTAGTACCCCCGCCCTGGCTCCCAGTGTGACGCCTCATCCAGCTCAAACTCCAGAAAGTATGTTTTGCTATAAATGTGGGAAGGATGGGCACATGAACAGAGAATGCTGGTCCCCAAAAGACACAGACAAAGTTGCATATAGGCTACAAAGAGAACTTCGGAGAACAAATCAGTGGTTAAGAGGTGCACGAAATGATCCTAGTGAGGGCCCCAAAAATGCTAACTCACATCCCTTTGTGGCAAGGTCAGTTGCCCAGGCCCACGCTACCGCCTCTCCAGACTGGTCCAGAATAGTGGGTCCCTCCATGGAGACCACTGTAAAGGTGAATGGAGTGTCTACAAGAGCTATATTAGACAGTGGCTCCCAAGTGACAATTATGTTTCAAGACTGGTATCAGAAGCATTTGTCTGATGTACCCTTACAACCTTTGGAGGGGCTGCACGTCTGGGGGTTAAGTGAGAAGGCCTACCCCTACTCTGGATATATCCGAATTTGGCTGTCTTTTTCCACCTCCATGGCTGGAGTGGCCGAGCAAGTAGAGACCCTGGCCTTAGTGTGTCACCCTACCGGACTGTATGATGGGGTTCCTCTACTAATTGGGACTAATGCACATATGTTTGGATAGCTGGCACAGTTGTGTTATGAAAAACAGGGATCCCGGACTGGTAGAGCTCTAAGAATTCTGGCCTTGATCAGGAAGGCCTACGATGCCCAGAGAGATGCTGACAAAGTGGAACCAGAGGAACCGGTTGGAGTTGTCTGGAAAAAGGATCCTGAGTCTCTGATCCTGGCACCAAATTCCCAGTGTACCTTACAGGGAGAGGTCCGTATCAGAAAGGATGTCAAGAATAAAATATTAATGTTGGATGCACCAGGCGATGGAAAATTGCCGGAGGGACTGCTGGTCAAGCCTAGTATTTTGCCTGCTAGAGCCCATGCTTATGCCAGAAGGGTAATGGTTCAAGTTCATAATGTGTCTGACAGAGAGATTCGAGTAAATAGAGGTTGCACCCTGACTAATGTGCATTGTGCAGACACTGTAGTGCTACCCAGTAGCAAGAGTTTGGGGAAGAATGACAGAGTAACACCTGACTAGTTTGATTTCGGTGACTCCCCGTTGCCAGCTAAATGGAAAGCGAGGATCAGTGAGAAGCTTGCCCAGAGAGACCAGGTGTTTTCTTTAAAGGAATGGGATGTAGGATGCGTGCAAGGAGCTGAGCACCATATCCGGCTGCATAATGGAAGGCCATTTCGTGAGAGGTCTCGATGCCTGGCACCTGCTGACATAGATGCTGTGAGACGGCATCTGCAAGAGATGCTTGCTGCTGGTGTAATACAAGAATCCAGAAGCCCACATGCTTCACCTGTCGTGGTAGTGAGGAAAAAGAATGGGACAGTAAGGATGTGCGTGGATTATCACACCTTGAATTGGCGGACTATTCCTGATCAGTACACAATGCCCCGCATTCACAATGCCTTAGACTGCCTGAATGGTAGTAAGTGGTTCTCAGTGTTGGATCTTCGCAGTGGGTACTACCAGATCCCGATGGCCCCAGAAGACCATGAAAAGACAGCCTTTATCTGTCCGCTTGGTTTCTATGAATTCATGAGGATGCCTCAAGGGATTTCAGGTGCTCCAGCCACTTTTCAACAACTGATGGAGTGTACGGTGGGGGACATGAACTTGTTAGAGTGCCTGGTATGCCTAGATGATGTTATTGTGTTTGGCAGCTCAATGGAGGAACATGAGAGCAGATTGTTCAAGGTGTTGGACCGACTGGAAGACTTTGGCCTTAAACTATCCATCGATAAATGTCAGTTCTTCCAAACCTCTGTAAGGTATGTGGGACACATAGTATCCACCGAGGGAATAGAAACAGACCCGAGTAAAGTTGAGGCCGTGACCACGTGGCCACAGCCCCACAGTCTAAAAGAACTGCAAAGATTCCTGGGATTCTGTGGTTACTATCGCCGGTTCATCAAGAACTATTCAAGAGTGATTTGCCCTTTACTTAATCTTACTCAAGGTTACCCTCCTACTAACAAAAAATATAAGAGGTCGGTTTCTTCTGAGCCTGAAAGAGTGTATTTCCATCCTAATTAAGTATTTGGAGCCAGATGGACACCTGAGTGTGAAGCTGCTTTTCATGAGATAATATATCAATTTACCCACGCTCCTGTCCTTGCCTATGCAGATCCAGCGAAGCCCTATGTCTTGCACACTGATGCTAGCCTGCAAGGCTTGGGGGCTGTATTGTACCAAGAGCACAAGAATGGCCTGAGACCAGTGGCCTTTGCCAGTAGAAGCCTGACCCCATCCGAAAAGAACTATCCTGTACATAAGTTAGAGTTCCTAGCTTTGAAGTGGGCCATTGTTGACCAGTTCCACGAGTACTTGTATGGGACTAAGATACCAGTAAAAACTGACAATAATCCTTTGACCTATGTGTAGACTTCAGCTAAGTTGGATGCCACTGGCCATAGGTGGCTTTCTGCATTATCTACATACAACTATGCTGTTGAATACAGAGCAGGCCTGAACCACATAGATGCTGATGCTCTCTCCTGGAGGCCTGTTCCCAGGAATGACTGGGTCATACTGTCAGAACCTGATATTCAAGCACTCTGCCAGAAGTTTGACAGGGAGGAACAAATGTCCACGGACGCAGTGGACTGTATGGTGGATTGTTTGGGACCCTCTGAGAATTGCATACCTGCTGCTTATTGCCACTTTTTTGCAATAGACATTGGTGCACTGCCTCAGCTGATCAATGACAGTATTCAGCGGGCTCAATCCCGAGATCCCACGATCAAATCAGCTTTAGAAGCCCTCTATGCAGGGAAAGATGTGTCCAAATTACGCTCCACTGATTTGAGAACTGCATTGCTATACGACGAAGGTCCTAAGTTGAAACTTATCAATAGACTGTTATACAGAGAAACAGTAGACAGAGGGGGACAAATACACAAACAACAACTGGTGCTGCCCACTGCCTTTCGAGACTCAGTACTGAGGTCCTTACACAACCACATGGGGCACCTTGGTATAGACAGAACACTTGACTTGGTGAGATCCAGATTCTATTGGCCTAAGATGGGGACTGATGTTGAGCAACACATTCAAACTTGTAGTCGCTGTTTACAAAGGAAAGCCCTGCCCCAGAGGGCTGCCCCCCTTGTTAACATCACCACCAGTGCCCCCATGGAGCTGGTCTGTATTGATTTCCTGAGTTTGGAGTCAGATCAAAGAAATATCAGTAATGTGCACTGAATGGTCACTGACCATTTTACGAGATATGCCCAAGCTTTCCCCACCAAGGACCAGAAGGCATCCACTTCACTATGGGGCTCCACAAAGAATCCATTCTGATCAAGGGAGAGACTTTGAGAGTCATCTGATCAAAGAGATGCTTTCTCTGTGGGGAGTGCGAAAGTCCAGAACCACCTCTTACCACCCCCAGGGGGACCCGCAGCCTGAACGTTTCAACCACACTTTGCTAGATATGCTAGGCACCCTCCACCCGAAGGACAAGCCTAGATGGAGCCAACAAATTAGCACCCTGGTACATGCCTACAACTGCACCAAAAGTGATGCCACTGGGTTCTCCCCCTACCGCCTGATGTTTGGAAGAGAAGCTCGACTGCCGGTAGATGTATGTTTTGGAGTTTCTCCTGATGGGGTTCAAGCTGACAACTGTTTACAGTATGTGCAAAAGTTAAAGGCCCAGCTAAACCATGCATACCAACTGGCTCAAACCATGGCTGCCAAAAGAAATCTGGCCAACAAAGAAAGGTATGATAAAAAGGTGAAAGCACAGGAACTCCAGGAAGGAGATTGGGTATTGCTAAGAAATCTGGGACTGCATGGCAAACATAAGATTGCTGACAGATGGCACCATCTCCCTCACATTGTAGTGGGCAAACTAGATGATCTGCCTGTGTACAAAGTAAGGCCTGAGAATAATTCAAAAGATGTGAAAACAATGCATAGAAATCATTTACTGCCCAATGGACAAATCTTTGATTGAGTCTGAGCCCCCAGAAAATGCCCCCTCTGGACCAGAGACTAGAGCTGCTGCTAAGCAAAAATCAAGAAAGCCTGCACCTACAGAAGCTGAGTTAAAGTGTTCCCCTCCACAAGTCCCAGTTGAACATGACTGTCAGTCTATGTCAGAGAAAAGTGAGTGTGGCTTTGAATACTACCCTTCTTACGAACTGAGTCAATTGTTTCGGGGCAATTCCCTAGTCAATCCTGGAGATGAAGCTGGGCCTTCTGGACTGTCTAAGCCCCCAGCTTTATCCCTGGAGCCAATGCTCCCAGAAAGTGAAGTGCAAAGCATCAAGTCAGATGATATGGAATCATTGTGTATGGTTGAACTGTTTGAGCTTTCAGAGGAGGACAATGATGGACTGGGACAGACTGGTGATATACCAGAACAAGAAGAGTATTTTGAGTGCCCTGACGGTCCACTGCCAGTGTCCAAAAACTCTCCATGTGAGCCAAGTGTTGTGGACTCAGAGATTGTAACTCCTGGAGCTGAAAGTGCCTCAAGTTCTAGCCTCTCTACCCCAATGGAGACTCCCCTGACAAGTGAGGACAATGCTGAAAATGAGGCCCAGGGTGCAGAGACTGTAACAGTTCCCCCTAGAAAGACTGGTCAAGTTGTAAAGCCTGTGGTGCACCTCAGTTATGATTCCTCTGGGAGGCCTGTGGACTTGCCTGTCAATGTTGTCCATAAAGGAGTGTATGTGTCCCTGAGCTCATTGCCCAAACTGAACATCAGTGCTAACTCCAAGTTGCTTGTGTTGCCCTCTAGGTATGGTGCCCTTGCCTCATCCAGCCCCAAGGTAGCTGATAGGGAAGGGCCCATTCTCTTCAGGTTTCATGTACAGGAGGTAATAACCTGAGTTATGGTACAATGTGTGTATAATACTGTGAAAAAAAGTGATGTACTGAAAAGTTTCAGAAATGTTTTTCTGATAAGGTGATATGTTGACTGATGATATTGATGTAAATGTATATGGTTGTATTGAAATTTATGGGGGTATTTACTTGACACAGCTGCCAAGTTTTTCCAGGCCAGGAAGGGTGTAACCCCCCTGCAAATGGGGGTTCCTAAAAGTCTTCCAGGAGCTTGCCTGAATGCTCCAAGTCTGGGCGGTGTTCGGTGTCTGAGCTGTTTAAATGTGGTTCCAAGTGAGTGCTATTTGAGCCTCCACGTACTGTCTCTTTAAGAGCTGTCTGCTTGCAGACTGAATTAGTTTGTATGGGGGGATTGTGTATTTAATGCTCGAATCCCACCCGAGCTGCTGCTGATTCACTCCATTTCTGCCGTCACTACATGTGCAGAGGGAGCCTTGTTGAAAGATATAACTGTTTGCCAGAAATAATTTAGAGTGACTGAGAAAATGTAGTTTGTCTAACCTGTCTTTATTTTAGCACAAACTGTTTCAGTGTAGCTCTTTCATTTTTGTCTTGAACTGCTGTGCTGGGCCAATTGGGTTAAGGGAGCCTTAAAATGGAGCCTGTGGACGAATCAGAACTTGGACTCTTAATTCTGAGCCAGCCACAAAGAGATTGTATGGGCAGTGACTCTGGGAAATGTAGTTTTGACCTTGGCGCCTTTTTCCACCAACAGAGGGAGTCTTACTGTGAGTGACAGCTGAACCACCCAACAAAATGGTGTGGAGCTGAAGGAAATGCCCTGCTCTGTGACTGGAAAGCTGAGATCAGCTGTGACAGTGAAGAGAGAAGGAGCTCTGTGCTTCTGCGGTGTATAGTTTCTCGCGGGAAGCACATGTGAGGCCCTGAGGTTCGGCCTGCAGCCGTTGCAAGTGTCAGTTTGGACTGAATCCGATTGTGAGGAGAAAGAAGGAAGTCTGAAGAGTGGAAACCAGGCTCACCCTGTAGAAGACTGGAGAAATTGCTGAATCGCACTCGGTCTGTCAGGAACTGAAGCTGCTGTGTGTGTTCCCAGGTATTTTGCAGTAATTGCGATCGGGATCGAGGAGCAGTCTGCCTGGTATAGTACTTTCCTTTTACATATGAATGTGCATAGTGCTTGTGGGGAACCGCTATTTACAATCCCTGTGCTGTGTGCTGTGTGCTGAAGCTGGAAGCAAACCCCAGCTTAGCTTGGACTAAATACGTTTGCTATCCACTGCAGTGGGTTCCAGTCACAAGGACCTTGTCTCCATGCCCTGTTGTTCTGGCAATCCAGAAGAACATCTACCATCCGGTCCTCAGCTTGGGTATCATGAGTACAAATCAGGGTATTCCCCTGCAGTCTTTTTTCAATCACAAGTGTGTCATCTAATTCTTGTTGTTTCCCTGCTTCATGGACTGAGCCATCCGGCTCCGGATTACAATTGGGTGTTGTGCATATATTTTCTTCTACAGGGCCCCATCCATCTGCACCTGCCAGCCAACCCAGGCAACAGACCTGGCTAGCCTCCCCCCAACATGGGTACCCAGAGTGTGACTTTTCAGACCATGTATGTATGCACAGTACTGTGATTTAATGCCACCAATTAACCTGATTTCCCCTTCCCGTGTTACTGCCCCCTAAATAAATCAGATTTGTTGTTGTTGTACTATATACTGTCTGTGGTGTTGGTACTTATGGAAACAGTATTGTGTTTTGTTGTGTATGTTGTTTAACCTTATTTTACAGGGGGTCCTCAGAGACATGCTGCAGAATCAGTCTCGAGGGTAAGTGGTATCTATATGAGTGAACAGTGTGTATATGTGGGGTATTGGGCTAACTCCGGGTACTGTGTGAGCCACCAGAGGGAATAAAGGGGTCTCAGTGTCCCAGAGAGCTGTGACCAAGCTAGTCTAACCACTACAAACCCTGACCTCTGGGTGGAGGCACCCGCCATAGGACCTAGGCCCCTCAACCTGTCCATAGTCAAACAGGCAGGGGTAGTAGCCCTTGGGATATCGCCACCTGGGGGTTACACTCCCCTCGACTTCCTGAGCACACCAGTTCTTCCTAAGGCAGTCCAAATCTGGTAGTACTATGTTAACTTGTAAACAAAAATGAGAAATTTTAACCAAACATCCGGTCCACTTTGTACATTCTGAGATGGAAGAAGCGCAGAGGCCAGCCGTTGGAGAAATAAAATTTACAGGTATTTAAATTTCATTCTGTCTCTCTCCTGAACTAGTCTCTGAGCTTCTATACTGATGGGATAAGCTAAAGCAGTACATCACCTGACATCCTGGGTGGAAAGAATGTAATTGCCCTCAAGGGTCCACCACCACCTGGAGAACTCTGCGGCCAAAAGATACTGCAGCTGAGGTGGTCACACCCAGCTTGTAAAATTTTGTGAAGGTGTGAACAGATGACCAAGTAGCCACCCTGCATAAGTCTGCTGGAGAAGCTTCTCTGAAATCCGCCCACAAGGTGGCCATAGCTCTGGTTGAGTGGGCTTTCACTGGGCCAAGTAAAGGCATCCGGCCTGAGTGTAGGCAGTGGTGATAGTTGAACGAATCCATCTGGTGACAGAATCTTTAGATGCTTTTTTGCCCTTGTTCTGACCTGCAGTGAGAAGGAACAAACCTGAAGTTTTGCACATGGATTCTGTTCTTTTAATGTAGAGCTTCAGCACTCTTCTCGGGTCGAGAGTGTGGAATTCTCTCGCCTTGTCATTTTTAGGGTGAGGTCAGAAGGAGGGAAGAATCAACTCCTGGTTGCAATGAAAAGGAGTGCAAGAGGGATGCCTCTTTGAGAGGTTCAAAGGGGGCCTTAGTCAGAGCTTTGGGGACCAAATTAAGTCTCCAAGGAGGGACAATTGGCTTGATTGGAGGGTGTTTTAGAGTTGCTGCCCTCAGGAACCATGTAACACGTGGATGAGAACCCAGGGACTTCCCTGAATCTACCAACAGGAGAACCCTAATGTGGAGACCTGAACTCGCAAAGTGGCCGGCTGTAGTCCTTTGTCGAAACCTTCCTGAAGGAACTAGAGTAGAATAGGCAACGAAATTGGCTGGGTCGACATTTGTTGCAACTGAAGCCAGAAAAGGAATCTACACCATATTTGGTAGCACACCTTGGAGAAAGATGGGCAACAAGAGTAAATCATCATCTCAATCACAGGAGTTGTGTACCCCAGCTCTTTGAGACTTTCCCGCTCAGTCTCCAGGCCGAGAGGGATAGATTGCACAGACTGGAATGTAATACAGGGCCTTGATGAAGAAGGTCTGGGTTGATTTGAAAAATTAGAGGTGGATGCTTTGACAGGTGAATCAGCAGCGGGAACCATGGATGATGGGGCCAGTGTGGGCATACTAGAATCATTTCTGCCTGATCGGATGCTACTTTGCGTATAACTCTGGAGGGAAGCGGTATGGGGGGAAGCATACAGGAGATTGTACTGACCCCAGTTCAGGGAGAAAACGTCCTGTGCCACTGCAAGCTCGTTCTTGGCTAGGGAGCCGTATTCTTTGAGTTTGGAGTTTTGCTGGCAGGCGAAAAGATTTGAGGACAGCCCCAACATCTGGTGAGGATTTGGAAGACGTTGTCCTTCAGCTCCCATTCTCCAGGTAGGACATCCCTGTGACTGAGCCAGTCTGCCCTGATGTTCTCCTGACCTGGAATATACACCGCCTTCAGGCTTGCGAGGTGATGTTCGGCCCATTGAAAGAGCAGAAGGGATTCCCTGAGCATCTGTGAGCTTCTTGTGCCACCCTGATGATTGATGTATACCATTGTTGTTTGATTGTCTGTTAGGATCAGCACGTCCTGGTTGAGGACTTGTTTCTTGAACCGATGCAGAGCTAGGTGTACCGCTCTCATCTCCAGAATATTGATGCTGCACCTGGATTCCAGCAAAGACTATCTACCCTGAGCTGAGAACTGACCCAAGTGAGCTCCCAAGCCCGTCTTACTTGGTGTGGAAGATCCAAAGTGCGACCCTTCATGATATTGGCCCTCTGAGTCCACCAATGAAGAGAGGCCTTCAACTGGCAAGAAATTGGGAGCTTTTGGCCCTGGTTGTGTCTGGACTGAGATCATTGCCTGAGAAGGCATGACGGGATGGGTTGCATGTGGATCAGTGCCCAGGGGACTGTATCGGCCAGTGAAACCATGGTCCCTATGAGCTGCATGATGTCGTGAGCTGGCAGCTGGTGGGCTGCTTGACACCTCTTTATGAGCTCCTGTAGGTCCTTGAACTTCATCTCTGTGGGAAATACCTTGTTCACTTGCGTCTTGAAAACGGCTCCCAGATGGTTCAGTGTCTGGGTTGGAATTAGGGAACTCTTCCTCCAGTTGATGACAAATCCGTGTGTCAAGAGGCACTGGGCAACCTCAGCCACTGCTTAAACCACTTGGTCAAACTGTGGGGCCTTGAGGAGAATATCGTCTAGATAAGGGAAAAGTTGTATCCCCTGGTTTCAGAGACAAGCGATGACCATCACTAGGATCTTGGAGAAGGTTCTTGGTACCGATGAATGCCTGAATAGAAACGTTTTGATTTGGAAGTGGTGCTCCCCTACTCTGAATCTGAGATATTGTCTGTGTGACTCTTGGATGGGGATATGCAAATAGGCATCCTGTAAATCGACTGAGGCCAAAAAGTCTCCCTGATGATGGATGAAAGAGTTTCGATCTTGAAGGATCTGTTGCACACAAAGCGGTTCAGGAATTTCAGGTCCAAGACTGGCCTGAATCCCCCCTGTGCATTTGGGAACAATGAAGAAAAGTGAGTAAACACGCCGGTTGAACTCTGACGGGGGAATCTGCTCGATGGTCCCTGCCTGAAGAAGATCTGTAATTGCCTGGAACATCACCAGTTTTTTGGCTGGGTTGGCTGAAATGGGTGAGGGCACCATATGAGGTAATGGAGGCTTTGACTCAAACTTGATCAGGTAACCCTTGCTTACTATATCCAGGACCCATCTGTCTGACGTGGTGTGGACCCATTCCCTGTGAAAGCTTGAAAGTCTGTCCCTACACGAGGATGGGCCTAAAAGGCTTCATTGTAACTTTCTGGTATTGCCCTCGGAGTCTCGGGTGCCACTTCCATCTCCTCTGAGACCACGCTGGTTACGGGAGGAGAACCATATTCGTTTGCCTGAGAAGTTCCTATTTTGACCTTTGCTGAAGCCTTGGTCACGAAAATTCCATCGGAGACCTGAAGACCATGACTTGCCTCTATTTCATGAATGTGGCATATGCACCTTAGCTGTCTCACCCGACTCCTTCACTGCTTCCTTGAGTGCGGATCCGAATAGTATATTTCCCTCATATGTGGCATTCACCAGGTGAATTTCTGAGGAAGCATCTGCTTGCCAGGCATGAAGCCAGAGGCTGCGTCAAGCTGAAGTCTGATAAAACATGGTTCTAGCTGCACATCTGACTGCTTCCTCTGACACATCTGCTGAATAGGCAAAGGCTAAACCTATGAGCTGGAGCTGTTGTAAAGCCACCTATGTTCTCTGAATCTTCTGCCATTTGGAAAGCCATATCCATGGCCTAGGAGAGAGCGGCCATAGCTGCGAAAAGATTAGCTGATGCTGCTGTGAACGAGGTTGCTGAGGTCTGGATGGCCTTCTTTAAGGATGCATCCACTTTCCTGTCCACTGGGTCTCAAAGAGAAGCCCCCTCCTTTGGCCGGAATGACTGTCTTCTTGGTGAGATTCAAAATCAGTGGGTCAATTCTGGGGCAGTCTAACCACTTTTCTGTTTGTTTCTTGTCGAATTTTAGTAACTTCGTAAGTTGCCGTGGGACTGGATAGGTTCGCTCTGGTTCTTGCCATTCCTTTTTTAGCAAGTCCTCGATAACTGGGGCGATAGGGAATGCCACGGCCGGTTTGGACGAGAAAGCAAGTCTAAATGCTGCTTTTTCTGCTTCAGAGCCATTGTTGGTGATGAATCAAGGTGTATTTCAACTATAACCTATGTTTGTCTATAACCACCGTTCAGTGGTTTCATAGCTACCTCAGTGAACTAACTCAGCAGGTTAAAATTCTAAACACTATCTCTGGCCAATGCTCTGTCACTACTGGCGTACCCTAGGGCTCTGTCCTAGGCCACCTTTTATTCAGCATATTCCTGAACAAACTCATGTCAGCCTGCCCAGGCCAAACTCTCCTATATGCAGATGACGCAGTGCTGTTCTCAAGCCAACCCTCCCCCACTGTACTTCAGGAAGATCTGCAAACCCGCTTTGCAGCCGTTGAATCTTGGTTTCTGAAACAAAAGCTACTCCTCAACTACAAGAAGACAAAGACAATGCTCTTTGCTTCCCCTCAGAATAAAAACAGAACCTTCCAACTCCAAATTCATAACAACCATAGTGAAGTTCTGGAACTGATCACGACGTTCAAATACTTAGGGGTCACCCTTGACTGCTCACTGTCCTTTTCTCACCACATTAATCTGGTTGCCAAAAACATAACACCAGAACTTGGATCCTCTATAAGCACCAGCACTGTCTGACAGATGAAGCCCTCAGACTTGCTGTGACCAGCTCCATCACATCCATCATCGACTACGGTCACTTAGTATATGGAGCTGCAACTGACTCTGCCCTACAGAGAATTAAAGTGATGTTCAACAGAGCTTGCAGGCTTCTCACAGGATCCCATCGGCAAACACATACCTGAGAACTTTATTCACGTACAGGGCTGCTCAACTTAGAATGCCGGATGCGATACTTAACATGCCTAATTGCCAAAAAGTCCCTTATGGGTCTCACTACTCCTGGGTTGCTAAGCCTCCTGTGTCTGAACACCTGCACTAGGGCTACCAGATGTGAGGGTAATCAGGCGCTCAACATCCCATTCTGCCGGATCTCACAAGGTCAACGATCCTTTGGCTATCGAGCCCCTAATCTGATAAACTCACTCTGCCCCGACCTCCTGTCTTGTACCCAGCTTGGCTAATTTAAGACAGAACTCAAGACCCTCCTGGTGAGCAAAAATGCAATATGTGACTGCGGTTACTAATTTACTCCCCCTCTCCTAATTCCATGACAAGGCTAACCTCCAGCTGCTTCTCTCCCCCCCAACCCTCACACATTGTCAAGATCTAGCTTAGCTGCTCCCTGTCACACTTACCTGTCTTCCCCCTAGACCCTACTGACTCCACGTACCTACTTCTCCTACCTTCAAACTACAAGTTACCTGTGTGTACAATAATTATTTAACTCTATCTCTATAGCTTAGTAATTGTGCAACCCCTATTACGTATTCCTGCAACCATCTGTTCTAGCCATGTATGTGAACTTTCTGATCTGTTATTGTATAAAGAAATATTAAATGCAATTATCTTATGTTTCTCTGTAACCAATAGGAACTGACATATTTTGTGTTAGTTATGTACTCCATCCTACTTTGTGCTCTGTATAAAATATTTTTGTCCTTTGTTACTTATATATTTAGCTGTCGGTACCCTGACATGGAACCTTTGTAAAGGAGCTTTTAGTTCAAAGGTCAAATCCTAGTATTCAATAAATAAAAAATAAAAAAAATAAATTAAATAACCTGCTTGATGAAGAAGTCCAGGTCATCCAGATCAAAATTTCTGTAGGGCATAGTGTCGGAATCTGGTGAAGCATCCACTAATTCCCCTTCTTCAGGCAAAGATGAACTTGAGTCCGATGAGGCCGGAGACCTATCATTGCAATGCTTCCCCTTGTGGGTATTTCTGGACCTGCTACTGGGCTGTGAACTTTTCCTTTTCCTGTGATGTGCAGAAAGGTGCTCCTCCTCATCTAAGGATCTGTTCCAGTACCGGGAATTTTTACTTTTCTCGGTATAATGGGAAGTGTGCTGCTCTTCCTCATCTGAGGAGGGAGTCCGCTTTTACTGGGCCTTCTTGTGGGCCCTTCACTCTGGGGACTTGGGGGGCTGCCAATCAAAGCATGAGGGGTCCAGAGCAAATGCTCTGTTCAGTTTCTCTATGAGATCCGGTGCCATTGAGGGAATAGCTAGTTGCTGGGCCTCCCTGGTGGTTGAAATCCCCTCAGTCTGATCGCCCTGCTGCTCCGCCTGACCCAATGAGCCTGGGGCCTCTGCCTGATCCTCCGCCCCAGAGGTCATTGCCTTCTCACATTTTAGGCATAGGGAGCCAACGAAGGTGGCTAGAAGGAGGGATTACATCTTTGGTATTTCCTGCCCCTGGAGGGCTTGTCTGAGGACATGATGAGAAGAGCACCTTTTCCTCCAATTGAGGAGCTCTGAAATAAGGCCCCTCCCTCGAGAGCCTTCTGAAGGAATCCCCTCTGCACAGAGCCCCTAGGAAGTGGCCTTGTTTGATTAAAATTATTATTCCTATTGATGTTGCTGGAAAGTCCTGAGTCACTGATGCGGGGTGGGGGAATGAAAGTCTGGCTGCTGAAGCTGCTTAGTGGTCTTGCTTGCTCGTCGATGAGGAGCACCAAGTGATTTTACTTGTTTGTCGACGAGAAGCGCCGTCCATGAGCAGCTGAGGGAGCGCTACTGCCATTGTCATCAATGAAGCGGTTTCCCCCTTTTGAAAATAAGTTCAATTCCGTTTATCTGCTGATGTTCAGAGGTGAGGAAGCAATGGAGGGGATGCCAAACGGGCAGTCCAGCAGCAAGGCTGAGCCCAAAAATCATGGGAAAAAATCCCTGGGAGACACGGAGTCAGTCTGTACATCGTGCAAGGTTGAGACTGGGACCGCAGGAGAAAAAGCTTTCCGTGATGCTGTTCTCCGTTGAGGATATCCAAAAGTAGAATGAAAAGAGCTAACATACAGTTTGATGTCTTCAGCCCTGCCATGAGGTGACAGAGCTCTGCTACAGAGTACCTGCCACTGGAAGGCAGCAAGTGAACTTGTGTGCTCAGGAAGTGGAAGGGAGGATATCCAGGCTGCAGAGTTTTGGTTCCTGCCTTGCATTACAGCATCAGGAGGTACAGCCCATCAGTATGGCAGCCCGGAGACCAGCTTAGGAGAGAGAAAGAAACACTCCATATAAGTGGAGGTTAAAATGTGAGTTGGCTCAGCGGCTCCACCCAGGCTGCAGCCGGAGGTATCAGATTATCCGGCCACCTTTCTAGCCTGAGGTACCAAGGTGGCCTGAATCTCACAGACCATCAAGATCCACTGCCACCTCACTGCCATCACTCCGGCAACATATTTTGACTGGTGGTGACATCGGTCAAGCTTGCTACTATCTAAAAAAGCACAGTAGAAAAAATGACTCACCGCAGTAATCTTCTTTCTTCCAAGGGGTCCTTTAGCATCAGTAACATTAGCAGATAGCTGGCTAGGTGCAACTGCCCCAGAGGTGTGCCTTTAAGAGAAATTTAAATGAGCTTAGGGCCATAGCCAATCAGAAAACAGGAAAGGTAGTGAGCTCAGTGAGAGCTGCTGAATTTTTTCGAAGGAAAACAAGGGCACATGCCCCTGACAAGAATCAACAGGATTCAAAAAAACATGCAAATGTCCACAAAAGTGGAAAAGGAAACAACAACTACAACACGAGTTAAAAAACTCATCAATAAGAAACTCCAAATTTGGTAGAAAGATGTGATAAAGAGCCTTTTTCCAACAGGTGAATCAGGGAGGAAGGGTGGGAGCTTACTGATGCTAAAAGACCCCTTGGAAGAAAGAAGATTACTGTGGTGAGTAATTTTTTCTTCTTACCCCAGGAGTCCTTTAGCATCAGTAACATTAGCAGACTACTGAGCAGTACCAAGTGGGATGTGGGCAGAGAACCTACTTAGGAAAGAGGCTCTGCAGAACCACCCTGCCAAATTTGGCATTAGATCTGGTATGCACATCCAAACTGTAGTGTTTCACAAAGGTGTGCACAGATTTCCAGGTAGCAGCTTTGCAGACATCCAGAAAGGGACTGTCCCTTGCTGCTGCAAGTGAGGCTACAGCGCCCCTGGTGGAGTGGGCCCTGAGCCCCACTGGAGGTCGATGACTAGCTTTTTCATAGCAGAAACCAATACAAGAGACCAACCAATGGGAAAAGGTTCCATTGGTAGCTGGTCTTCCCCTGCCTACATACCTGTAGGTGAGGAACAACTGAGTGGGAGAGCCTCTGGACTGTCTAGAATGCTCTAGATAGACGTAGATGTCTCTTTTGACATCCAAGCTGTGGAGCTTTTGCTCACCAGGAGTGGATTTCTCAGTAAAGAAGACAGGCAGAGTAATGGATTGGTTCACATAGAACTGTGAAACCACCTTTGGCAGAAATTTCCTGTTTGTCCTGAGCTAAGCTTATTGTTGTGAGGGATGATGTAATTTGGCTCAGAGCACAGGGCCTGTAGCTCTGAAATCCTCCTCGCAGAGGTCATGGCTACCAAAAACACTGTCTTCCAGGACGCAAACTTGATGTGAGCCCTGGACATAGGCTCGAAGGGTGGTTTCATGAGCCTGTCTATGCAAAGGTTAAGGGTTCCAAGGGGAAATGCTCCCTGATTGAAGGCTGGAGGTGTAAGAGGCATTTTAAAAACTGTTTAAATATGCTGAAGGAAAAAGCAGATTTTGTCTTTCCAACCGAAAGATAGGCCGAAATCGCCGCCAGGTGAAGCTTGAGGGAAGATGGTTTCAAGTCTGATGCCTGTAAGTGTATCAGGTAATCTAGCAGCTGAGGGTCTGAGGCTGATAGGGGTTTGTCCTTTTTGCTCTTGCACCAGAGGGAACCCCTTCTCCATTTGGCTGCATAAGTCTTCTTACTGTTGGGCTTTTTAGCCATCCTCAGTATCTTAGGGACCTGTTCAGAGTAATGTGAGGATGGAAACTCTAACTCATCAAGAACCAGGCCTTGAGGGGAAAAAAGAGTGAACATCTGGATACTGCAATCCTGTCTGAGGAAGGGTCAGCAGGGAGTGATTTAGATGCTAGTGAATGGGCCTACTGCAGGACACTGAGAGAAGGAGAGGGTACCAGACTTGCCTGGCCCAATCCAGTGTAACCAGGACGATTGATGCCGGCTGTTGTCTAACTTTCAAAAATACCCTGAGAATCAGGGAAAAGGAGGGACGTATATAGGGACCACCCTGACCAGACCAGGATCAAGGCATTGACAGTAAATTGGACTGGGGCCTGCAACAGATCTGAGGAAACCTGGAAGCTGAGGGAACAGGCAAACAGGCTAGTACTTGCTTGTTCAGGGTCCATTCGCTCTGGCCTTGGATGATACGAGTAAAGCATCTGCCAGAGTACTGTGTTCGCCTGGGAGGTGAATAGCTAAAAAGATGACTCCCAGGGGAAGGGCAAGAGACTGTATTTATAGACCCTGCGAACAGAGTACTCCTGATCTGGTCCACACTGTTTGTTTGTGAAAAACATTGTAGTGGTGTCCGTTCGACTTTGTACAGTCTATCTTTTTATGACAAGAGCAAATGTTTTGACCTAGAAAGATTGCTCTGAGTTCCAAAAGAATTATGTGTAACTGTGACTAGTAGAGTCTAGGTGCCACTTACTGAGGCACTTGTCCATATGTTCTCCCCACCACAGGAGGGGAGGAATCTGTGGAACTGCTCCATCAGAGGTCTCAGCTTTGAAGAATTATTGCTTTTAGAGACCAGCAAGCTAAAAAGGAGCTTGCAGGTATCACGTCTTGTATCTGAACTCTGGGACCACTATAGGCGATGAAGCCATGTGTCCCAATAGCCTGAGGAAAAGTCAAAGTTACGTGATTTTCTCAGGACCGCATCCTATACTGACCCAGTGAAGATTAATGACAGTCAAGCACCTGCTGGCTGGTCTCGCTGTCCCTGGATGAAGAAAACTGTCAATGAGGGACAACTGCAATTCCCACCTGTGGAAGGGAGGCATATCCTTCCTGGATGCTGGAAGGGTACCAGGTGAGAGTTTGTTTAGATTTACCAGGGAACCCTGCCCTGTAAGGGAAAAGAGGGACTACTTGAACCTGACAAGGAGAATTTGGCACTATGAGCCAATTGGCAACTTAGGTGTAGCTAGAGACGCTCAGACTCCTGAGGTGTACTGCTACCACTGCCAAGCACTTTGTAAAGACTCTTGGGGCTGAGGAGGCTGACGGGCTGCAAAGAGCCCTCTGTGAGACCTCATTATGGATAATGGAAAAAAGGGCCCTTTAGGACCAGGGAGCAGCCAGTCTCCCTACTGTAAGGACTGTATGATCCGTAACAGAGTGACCATGTTGAAATTGGGATTTTAGCAGCAAGATACATCACCACTCCCCAGTTGTCTATTTGTGTCAGAAAAACTTGGAGTAGAGGCCCTTTCTTCTTTCCATAGGCCGGGACTCTCTCCACCATTCACAAAGCTAGAAGGTTTTTATTTCCCACTCCAACAGTGACACCTGTGTTGGGGACAGAGGCTTAGACACCTGAGTATGCAAGAGGTCTGCACACACTAATGTAAGGGCTTAGACTGCAAAGATGCTGCCTGGACAGAGGTGGCCACCTTTGGCCCCTTCTGCCCCTCCCTCTTAAAACACCCCTGTACCGAGAGAAGGGGGTAGCTGGGAAAAAACCTCTGCCCCTAATGCTCTCGGGAGGAATTTCAGTGGGGCAGGGGACCTTGTTGCAGTGAGATGTTCTGGAATCGAACAGTATGATTTGATCACAATGAAAGTCCATGGCTTGAAACTGGGAATCTAAGGGCAGACCAGTAGTTCTAGGCCAGACAAAGCATCTCAGAGAGATGGCATGGGCCGTGACTCTGGAGGCAGCTTCCTTGTTGTCGTCCTGTTGTACTGGTACTACATAGCTTCCAGAGCAGGTCTTTGCTGTATCCACCGGCTCATGCACCGAGAACCGGGACAGAGTTCTGCAGTGCTTTTTTTTTTGATATTTGGCCAAAAAGCCAAAGTAAAAATTTTGACAAGCATCTGCGAATACTAAGAAATCTATTTTCTGGAGTTGTTATCTGGGGGTAAGGAGGACAAGGAGACCCCAGCTTTCTTGCAAGCTGCCTGATGCACTATACTCACATGGCTGGGATGTACAGACAGACACTCAGTATTGCTAAACAGTTGATATATATATATATATGTATGTATTTATTAACCTTTCCAGACAGCTTGTTAACCTCTGCCACAGAAGTAGGGGTTTGAAGCATTTTGTTGAATTTTTATTTATATTTTTTTCAGTATAAATAGGCACACAGACTTTCACGAGGTGGAATCTTTCATCTCCCTATAATCTTTTTTTTTTTTATTCTTATCCTCACCTTGGGAAGGACTCCTGAGAAGGGAGGTCCAATATGTTTTGGATAAATGAAGGCATAGAGGGAGAACCTCCTTGGGTACATAGGGTTCTAGGCCTTCCACAGTCATGTTAGGGGCTGAAAAGATTCAGTTTTATTTCACACTAGCACACTGTACAAGCTACTCTGGTCTTTGTGCTTAATTGTATGAAACTTTTAACTGCTTTTGTATTTTTACTCATTGTATTGTATATTGGAGCCCTTGTTCCTGTTGCACAGGAACCAGGAAGAGAGCCTGTAGTTCATTGGAAGCAGCAAACGAACTACAGACTACTGTAACTTGCCTAAAACTTCTGGGGCTTCTCACAGACATATTGTTAGCGCCTTGCACTGCATAATTGCTGTCTCGTGCATAATTGTAAACATTTTAAACAGAATTTGTGAGCAAAGGTACAGTGATCCTCGATTTGAATATCTGGGTCATTTGCTGCTTTAAAAGCCGATCTCCCGATGAGCAGGGCGTTCAAAAGATTAAGTTTTATTTCACACTAGCACACTGTACAAGCTACTCTGGTCTTTGTGCTTAATTGTATGAAACTTTTAACTGCTTTTGTATTTTTACTCATTGTATTGTATGTTGGAGCCCTTGTTCCTGTTGCACAGGAACCAGGAAGAAAGCCCATAGTTCGTTGGCAGCAGTAAAACGAACTACAGACTACTGTAACTTGCCTAAAACTTCTGGGGCTTCTCACAGACATGTTGTTAGTGCCTTACACTGCATAATTGCTGTCTTATGCATAATTGTAAACATTTTAAACAGAGTTTGGGAGTGAAAGTACCGTGACCCTCGATTTAAATATCCGGTCACTTGTTGCTTTAAAAGCCGATCTCTCAGCGAGCAGGACACGCGGCTGTGCTGCAGCGTGTTCTGTGTTCAGTGTGGGCATCGTGAGCAAGTAGAAGTATTTTCAGGACAACAGTAGACTACCATCAGGTATCTGTGTTTAGTTTGATCTGCGGGTTTGGTTATATGCCTCTTACATAAAGCCTTAATATGGCCTAATCCTAGTACATTGGTAAACATCTCTGGTGGCATTCAATGTATGGTATGCCTAATGTACAGTGTCACTGAGCCTGCAGAGGCTGTAAATAGGTTTACTTGCTTAAAATGTTTAGAAAATGAGTCTCTAAAGCAGGCAGTCGCAATGTTCAATGCTAGACTGTCAGAACTTGAAATAAGTCAGAATCAATTGCAGGCTAGATTTCAGGCACTCAGTCAAGCCCCTTCCTGCGTTTCAACCAACCATTCTGACTCTAATGGCATGCCCCCACCTGCTTTTGATCTTATAAAAGCCAGTGGTTGTAGTGCTGGTACTACTTTGGAATCACATATTGGTAGTATTAGAAAGCACCCTAGGG
Source organism: Neoceratodus forsteri (assembly GCA_016271365.2). NCBI lineage: Eukaryota > Metazoa > Chordata > Ceratodontiformes > Ceratodontidae > Neoceratodus > Neoceratodus forsteri. Next base: position 361,438,363 of record CM057449.1, on the reverse strand, counting down.
AAAATGACAGTACTGATAACCCAGATGATCACTGGTATGAGGTACAAAGTAAAAGGGCATATAAAAAAAGGATGTAAGGCCACACAATTTTCCCTGACTACAAGTAATAGATTCAATCTCTTAAATGTTGTTGAGGACACCTTTGGGGCTACTACATCTCTGTATGGTACTTGCCCTAACTTGCCAGCCACTACTCACTCTTGTGACATCTCTGAGACACCTAGCAGTTACCTTGGCCCCTCTAGTCTCTGCCCCCCCCCCAATGTTCCATTAGTACCACTAGACGTCTCTCCTCCTGGTCCAGTGCTTGAAACAGTGCATCCTTTGGTAAATTGCTCTGCCCCAATGGAAACCTCCCAAACCCATAGTGAAGCCCAAAGGCAGGTGTTCGCTCTAGGTGATGCCATCATTAAATACCTAGATAGGGCTGTATGTGGTCCCGGTAAGGTTAATCGTACATACTCTAGCTTTTGAGGTGCTAAGATTGCTAATGTCTTGAACATGGTACACAACATTTTAACCAATGGCGATATTACTCCATTGGTGGTTCTCCATGTTGGCACTAATGATTTCTTGCACTCTGGTATAATGGAAATAAAAAAAGATCTTGGTGCCGTCTCCAATATGCTGGTGGACATCAGGTGCGAGATTGCTTTTTCAGAATTCTTACCTGTTCCGAGAGCTGCCGATGAGTTTAATAATGAAATACATAAATTCAATAATTGACTTCGCCTGAGTTGCCTTAAGCAAAATCAAGCATGTCTCACTCATTGGGAAGAATTTGTTGGTAGACCGGAACTTTTTTGCAGAGACGGCCTTCATTTGAGCCGTAAGGGGAACCAAGTATTGGGAGAACATATACTGAAATACATCAATAAGCATTTAAACTGCTTGATCTGGGGGAGAGATTAACCCTTCCCCCCAAGAGGTCATTGGCTAAAGCATATAGTTACACCCAGTTAAAAAAACTGAAATGCTTATACTTTAATGCCGGGAACCTCAATAGCAAACTTGATGAGCTAAAGGTCATATTAACAACTGATAAATATTGATGTTGTGCTGATTACAGAAACATAGGGTGATGAGAAATCAAGTTGGGAGCTCTCATTGCCTGGGTATATTCTGTATAAATTTAATAGACAAAATAAAAAAGGAAGTGGGGTCGCTATTTTTCTTAGAGACTCATTACAATCAGTCAAAATTTCTAATAAGGTTAAGTGCCTGGCTAGCCCTTCTGAGACAGTATGGATCAAATTAATGCTAAATAAAAACCAACACATCATTTTAGGTGTTTATTATCGCCCCTAGTGCATCCACCGACCATCTTGATACAATTATAAAAGAAACAGAAACAGCTAGTTCTTTAGGGGATATTATTCTTACAGGGGATTTCAACCTACAGTACGTGAGATTGACTGGCAAGGGCATACTGCCACCTCCAGTTTGGGGAAAAAGTACTTAATATTTGCCAACAGTGCCACCTTATTCAGGGTGTAGAGCACCCTTCCTGGGTAATAATATCCTTTACCTTGTCCTTCGTAGCAGAAGTCTGATACTTAATAACATAACCATATCTTCGCCAACTGGAAACAGCGATCACTGCTCCATCAGTTTTGATTTAGAACAAATGGTAGTTCTGTTAAAAAACAGTTCCAAAACTTATATGTATGAGAAAGCTGACATTTCTAATATTAAAACTGGTTTAGACAGTGTAGATTGGCCATCTATTTTAAATACCCTAGGTACTAAAGAGTATTTCAAAACATTACATAAAACAATCACTGTTTTGAGGGACACTCATATTCCAGCTAGGTCAAAAAATTCATTTAAACAATACAAACCAAAATCGATGAATAACTCAATAAAAAAACTTACAAAGAAAAAAATAATTGTTATGCGGCCTATTTAAAATCCCAAACACCTACTAATTGGTGTCTATGCCTTCATATTCAAAAGAATGTAAAAATAGTATTAGAAGGGCAAAAAAAACTTGGGAGCTCAAATTAGCATTCAATGCAAGTAAGAACAATAGTAAATCCTTCTTTGCTTATATTAACTCTCTCAAGAAACCCACATGTCAGATAGGCCCACTCAAGGTAAATGATACCTTAATCCATGACCTTTTCGATATGGCTAACCTATTTAATACTAACTTTTGCAATATGTTTCAAAGTAATCAGACAGCTGACATAATCAAAGATACCACGGATTGCCATATCACTATTTCTGAATCAGAAGTTCATGCAAAATTAATCACAGTGAAAGAGAAAATTAGTGCATCTCCAGATGATGTATCAGGCCACCTCTTGTATCTATTGGCTGACAGTGTGTCCTCGCCCCTCAAACTACTCTATGAACATTGTATAAATCATAATTTTGTCCCTGAACTTTGGAAAACTGCACACGTGGTTTCTATTCACAAGAAAGGCCCAAGAAACCATTGGGAAAATTACAGACCAATTAGCTTAGCCTCCTCTATGTGTAAAATCCTGGAAAGTTTGATTAAGGACTCGATTGCTTCCACCCTGTCTAAATTGGATGCTGAACAACACGGTTTTAAGAAAGGCCGTAGTTGCTTGACCAACTTACTATGTTTCTAAGAAGATGTCAGTCTACAGCTTGATAACAGACACCCTTATCATGCGATTTGTATAGACTTCAGTAAGGCTTTTGACCTTCTTCCTCATTGGGCACTGTTACATAAACTTTATTCATTTGACATCAACCACATTATTGTGAGATGGATAGCTAACTGGTTGACAAACAGAACACAGCGAGTTCTGATTAACGGACAGCTTTCTGATATGGGGTCTGTCACTAGTGGTGTTCCGCAGGGTTCTGTCTTGGGCCCCTGCCTATTTCAGCTTTTTATAGCTGATATAACAAATAGCTGCTGTTCAAATACCATTAAATACGCAGACGACATAAAAATCAGTGGACTGTGTTCCAATTCAGAGCAAATAGCATCCATTCAGAATGATCTGGACCATATGTCTAAATGGATCAATACATGGGGGATGAAATTAAACCATAATAAGTGCAGTGTTATGTACTTTGGTACCAATAACCCCTCTCACGCTTACATACTAGATAACAGAGCGTTGACCAGTACTGGTATAGAGAGACAGAGAGAGAGAGAGATTTAGAGGTCCTGGTATCAGATGATTTCTTCCCCCACTCACAGATTTATGGACTTATTCTTAAGGCCAACAGGATTATTTGGTCAATCAAGAGAAATATTAAATCAAGAGACAGTAAAGTACTAATGCCCCTATATAGAGCCTATGTTCGCCCACATCTAGATTTCTCCTCTCAGTTGTGGTGCCCCTTTAGGAAACATGACATTATGCAGCTGGAAAAAGTGCAAAGAGGTTATACTAAACTTGTGAGAGGCCTACATAATGTCATGTATGAAACTAGACTTAGTTCTTTGAACTTAATGTCCCTTTCAACTCGACGATTAAGAGGGGATCTCCTTCTTATGTGTGACATCATGAAGGATCCCTGCTTACTGACCAGTTTAGGGCTAGTGTTTAAGGATGACATCTATAATTTTAGAAGTCACCCGCTCCAATTACAACACAGGAGACTCAACTTTATGCCATGAAAATTCTTTTATACTTTACATATTATCAAGCCCTGGAATGCATTACCATTAGAGGTATCATCCTCACAGTCTATGGGAAAGAGAAGTGTGGAAGAGTGCTTGCCAGCCCCAGTAAAGAAAGGACCCATGTTTTGTAGGGTCTGAAACAGTTGCCCTGCTTTTTCTATATTTTGCACAGATGGCATACTGCACAGTTTTTCTGTATGCTTTAAGCTGCCTGTTGTCTCACTACTTGCTTTCCCAGGAACAACTGGAGCATTTATGTCTAGACAGAGTTTGTTTTAGCCACTTCATCAGAGGCTTGATCAAGCGTCCTTCCTTCGTCACTTCTATTATTTTTTAAATTGTGAGGAATTTTGTGTTTGGGAGCTTTAATTTTTGGCTGGGATCTGGAGGGTTCCTTAGCACCTCCTTACATTTTAGTACTTTTGAATGGCCCCAGTTGGAAGCCTTCGATATGTCCTCAGCCATAATAATCAAAGGTTTGTCTGCTATGTTTGCCAATTTAAGCAAAGCCAACCAGTCCTGGACCTTACAAACTGAGTGCAGTTTTCTCTGAAAATGCCACTGGCCAGTCCTGCCCCAGTTAATTAGCTCTGTCTATTGCAAGTGTCTTTTTTTTTTTTGGTTGTAGAAAGATCTATAACAGTGCCAATCTTAATAGAAAATCCAGTAATACTGGTCAACTACCATAGGTGGCTGCTGGACCCTTACGGACAGTCCTGCGACAGATGATACCTTAGGTCCAGTTCCTTTAACTATATAAATATATATAGAAGGATTTCTTCTTAGTTTGCCAATCCTGAGAGAACCCCCGGCACTATTAAGATCTGAATTCCACCGGGGTGCCTCGCAGTAAAACCCGTGAGCTCTGAGGTGAAAAACAAGGCAACTGTCCCTAATTCGACGGTTCCCACAAAAATTTAGTCAAAAAGGAGAGGAACCGTCGAAATTAAGCACCCACGATAAATTTAGCATTCAAAATGAACAGTTGTGATAAAAATAAAGTCTAAATAACGCGGTTGCACTAAAATTAAAAAATTAGTGAGGCGCTAACGAATTTGTAAAATTTTCACTCAGCACACCATTAAAAAAGAAATAGGAGGAAAACTTTACCCAGATAAGCACTAGGAGGCTGTCAACAAGGAACGTTGAGAGACATTTCAGGGGCAATGTTGCTCAGTCCAGCAGAGAAAAAATTCTGAAGCCTTCAGCAGCTCTCACTCAGCTCACTACCTGTCCTGTTTTCTGATTGGCTATGGCCCTAAGCTCATTTAAATTTCTCTTAAAGGCACACCTCCGGGGCAGTTGCACCAAGCCAGCTAACTACTAATGTTACTGATGCTAAAGGACTCCTAGGGTAAGAAGCTCAAGCTACTCTACCCGTTTTCTAAAGTGGGGGGGAGGCAAATCAAGAACCTTAGAAGGTTAAATACATTTTGATCAGATATAGTTGATTCTGAAAGGCAGAAGCGATGACTCACTTATTAGTTACAAAGGTTGCACCTGTTGTGTTTTTTTTTACGTTCATGTGTGGTATGCAATATTGATTGATGGTAGAAAAAAGACATGAAAGGGAGGGACTGGGAAAGGCTCCCATGATGGGAATGGCAAGAAAAAAACTATTGTGGGATAATGGCCCACAGGGGCAGTGGGGTACACACCCACAACAACCATGGGGTCCCTATGTGTAATGACCCTGAACATGTAGGGCATCAACTCGCCAGTTAAAAGAACCAAAATATTGGCATTTCTGCAACATCACCAAGCTGACGTGTGCTTTCTACAAGAAACCCGGTTATCTGAAGGACAGCACCAGAAGCTACGGAGATCATGGGTGGACAAAATCATGGGAGCCTCCCACCCCTCTGGAAAGAAAGAAGGGGTAGCCATACTTTTACGTGGGGATCTCCCACTGAAATTGTTAGGGAGGAGAGCACAGAGGATGGCAGGATGGTTGCCATCACAGGCACACTGTTCTCCCAGACTATACACCTAAGGCTAGATATTCAAAGGAGTTGCACCTGGTACAACCTCAGAAATGGGCCCCGGTGCTATATTCAACAGGGGGAATTGGCTGCCAATTCCCAATGCACAGTGCAAAGTTAATGTTCTGCGCAACTCCAGGGGGTGCCTGCATATGCAGCACATCTCGATATTCATCTCGGGATGTGCGGCGCATCTGCCGGCATATCCCAGAGATGTGCCGCGTACATGGGCACAAAGTTGAGCCCATAAAAAAAGGCTCAACAGGTAGCCACCCTCAGGTGGGCCACTGTAGTGCAGGGTGCAACACAGAGGCCACCAGCCATGGGTGGCAACCCCACCGAACACCGTGCACAATCTCCCATCATATGCCCTGGTGGTCCAGTGGTATCCCCCTCCCGCCTGTGACCCCAAGTGCCATATAAAAGTGAAAATACATTCCTTGGTGGTCAAGTGGTTCCCTCCTCCCCGCCCATAACCCCAATCGCCGTAAAAATATATAATTTCAGTCCCCGGTAGTCCAGTGGCTACCCCTTCCCCTCCTGTACCCCCGATTGCCATAAAAATGTATAATTTCAGTCCCTGGTAGTCTAGTGGTCCCCCCCACCCACAGAGGACCCCCAGAACACCCAGCTCCCCTCGTCATCGTGCGGGCAGCAACCCACCCGCATACTTCTGTAACTGCCTGCCGAATGACAGCTTACAGTATCTGCTGCACATGTGCACCACAGCTCCAGTGCCAGTCTCTTCAACTCTCCCTCGGCCTAGTTCCGGCAGTACTCCAGTTCTTAAAGAGTTGTTGTAGCCATGGGTTAGTGGTTAGAAGAGGTGCAAAGAAACCCATATCCTCCGGAGATGGCTCTTTTGCAGGCAGCTGAAGGGGAAATTGCAAAACAGTATATCTCCACATTGGTCAAGACATATATAGCTACTTAAAACTCTCCCCCACCCATTTATCAATCAGCATGGGAACTAGAATCAGGGGCAACAATAAATCCACAGGGATGGAAGCAGATCTGGGAAAATGCCATATGCACATCAGCCTCCAACAACTGGAGGGAATTCCGCTGGAAAACATAATGCAGATTCTTCCTAACCCCAACAAGAACTAAACGCTATACATTGGATGGGATGGATAGATGCTGGAGAGGATGTGAGATGGAGAGAAGCAATTACCACATATTTTGGAGCTGCCCAGTAATTAAGAACTTTTGGACGAGGATAGAGGAAAGATATAAACGAATGATACGGACAACAGAACTGTTAAGTTTTGAGCATCTGGTGCTAGGACTTCTGCCTAAGGGTAGAAGAACGAATGGCCAGTAATCATTTGCTGGAATCCTACTAGCAGCTGCAAGTAAGGCCATTACTAAGAAGTGGCTGACCCCAGAGCCACCCACAATACAGGAGTGGATAGGCATAATTAAGGGAATATATAGGAATGAAAAGCTCACAGCTGACTTAAGATTGCAAACAGAGAGGTTTAAAGGAACATGGCTTCACTTAATAGAGGAATGGGAGGGTATCACGGTTCTATCACAGCAGGCACATGGATATTAGGAAACCACAAAAACAAGCCCTAACAGGGAGAGCCAGGCTCCAAAAATTGAGAAGAGATGCACTTCCCACTTGCTAGGGGGGGTGGAGAATGGCTCCTAGCCTCTTGTAGTGTTGCCCTCCAGAAATACGTCATTATCACTGACCCTACCAAAGTAGCCCACGCCCTTAACACTAAATTCACGGACCCATCAGCCCATCTAAGCAAGCTACAATCCTCCAACCCGCCTTGCCATGACAACCTGCCCAACCATCTTATCTTGGAGGGCACTTCCAACCCTCCTTTCAATTTCAGGATCATCTCCCCAAATGACACCTTCAAGCTCCTAATGAGCCTCCCTAACAGGGGTAGTACAGGTAGCGATGGGCTCCACCCCACCTTTCTCAAACTTGTTGCCCTCTGCATCACTAGACCTCTTACCACCATATTTAATCTCGCCTTAATCTCTCCCACCATGCCCGCCATTTGGAAAGTCACCAAAGTTGTCCCCATCTTTAAGTCTGGAACCCCCCATCCCCCGACAACTACAGACCCATCTCAATACTACCGGCACCTAAGCAAACTCCTTGAGAAGGTCATCCACCATCAGCTCTCTGACTATGTAAGCAGATTCGACCTGCTGTGCCCACAGGAACGCGGCTTCAGGAAGCACCATAGCACTGCATCTGCTCTGGCCATTTTCACCAACCATGTCTACAGAAATATGGACATTGGCACCTCAACGGTGCTGTATTCGTAGACCTTACCAAGGCTTTCGATATGATTGACTGCAGTTTACACCACACCAAACTACTGAACCTTGGCTGCTCAGCAGGTACTTCAGTTTGGTTCCAAAGCTACCTCTCAGGGAGATTCCGAACCATCAGCATTGGATCTGCCACCTCAGTGGCCATGACAGTGTCCACAGGAGTTCCCCAGGGCTCCATACTGGGTCCATTGTTATTTTCCCTCTTCATTAACTCTCTCCCCAAGGATAGCCTCTCCTGTGAGGCCTTACTTTATGCTGACAACCTTGTCCAATTTCACAGTGGCAAAACCTCAAATAGTTTCTCCTCTATCCTCACCCACAAATACAGGGCTGTGCAAAATTGGTTCCTAACCAATAGGCTCCTAGTAAATGAGAGCAAAACCAAATCTATGCTCCTGGGATCCAAGCCTAATCTATTGAAACTATCCCATGCAAACTCCACCCTAACTATCCTCTCACCTGATGGTGCCCCCCCTTTGTAGGATGTATCCTGTTTTAAATACCTGGGTGTCACTCTGCACCCCTCCTTAACTTTTGATACTCATATTAATTTAATTGTCCAGCACATCAACCAGAAACTGGGGGCAGACTTCCGTCTTGAGTACTGCCTGACTCCCGAAGCACGACTTGCTACTGCCCAAGGAAACCTGCTCCCTCTATGTAACTACTGTGCCCCCATTTACTCCCACACCTCCTCACTTCTGCTCACTGGGCTTAACACTGCCTATAATAACAGATGTAGGTTTGCATTTATGGTACCTTACTCCACGCACCACTGTACCCTTTATCAATCCTTAGGCTGGTTCCCCTTACAAGCCAGACATAACTACACCCTTAAGTGTATCACTGATAATGCTCTCAGATGCAGTAATCTATCCCCCTACTTCTCCCTGATCCAACTTAAGACTGCTACATGCTGCCTCTGACAATCCACAGTACCACCACTGGAAGTCCCTCAGATCTCCACCTGCTTGGGTAGCAATGCCTTGTCCATCACTGCTCCCAAGCTGTGGAGCTGCTGTCCTCACTCCGCACCCTCAACTCACACTCCTCCTTTAAGACTCACTTCAAAGCATGGTTACTGGATGAGGCAACTGCTTAGTGAGGTGATCTTTGGGGTGATTGCCCTTTCCCTTTCTCCTTATATCAACTTACATCCCCTCTGCTCTATGCTGAGCCCTTAGTACCTCACTTTTTTTTGCACTTATTAAATGATGTTATCTATTGTTACCTTTGTAACCAATGTATCCCTTGCACCCATTGTATCCTGTTTAGACCAATTTGTATCTCCTGTACTGCCACTATCAATTGTACTCATTGTATTCCATGTATCTACCTCATTTCTGTATCTGTATATTGTACTGTATGTATCACTTACAATGCCATCTTTATGGTCCGGGTCATGCCTGAAAATGGTCCCTCAGATCAGTGCACCTACCCGGTAAACAAATCAATAAATAAAATATACCCAGAACCCAGAACAAGGAAGGGGGAAAGGTTGTGATAACGGGAAATACTACAAATTCTGATAAGAAGACAAAGAACAATAACCACATATTTATTCATTGAAAATTTCGGAATTACAAACCTTTGAGTCAATGACTCCTTTGCAAAGGCTCCACGTCAGTCACAACAGAACATCACATCAAGACAGATTGTACGAAAGTTTTCAAAACAGAACATTACATTTTGACAAATTGTTCAAAAGATCACAGTATAAGGTATTGACAGAGCTCAGACAACATCTTAAGGGTTGAAAGAGGACACTGGGTCATCAAGGTGTGGTGGCACAGGTTACCGACAACCTAGGGGGAGTGATGGAAACAGTCACAGGTCTCAGAGTTAAGAAGAAGTCTCTTGATTCCAGTTTTGAATTGACCAAGACGAGGGGCAAGTAAGATGGAAGATGGTAGGTTGTTAAGCCAGAGGGGAGCACAATAACGGAAGGACCTTTGCCCTAGAGAGGTCCTGCAGTGGGAGACCGTATAGGAGGCCCCAGCCTGACATCTGGGGGTACCCCTATGGGGGGCTGGTTGGATGAGGGGGTGTAGACAATTAGGAGTGAGTTTCATAAGTATCTTTTTGGCTTGGAGGCAGGTTTGGTATTTAAGCCTTCCTTCAAAGGTAAGCCAGGCAGCTAGATTATAGAGCACACATGTATGGGTTTGTTTATCACTGCTTGTGACCAGACGGCAGGCTTTGTTGAGTGCTATATTGATGCTGTTAAGGGCTGATTGGTCAGCGGCGCCGTAAATAATTATTCCATAATCGACCAATGAAAGCACTGAGCATGTAATAGCCAGCCATAGGGCCTGGGGGGTAAGGCAGTGTTTGTGTCCGTAAAGAATACCAAGTCGGGTGTTAACTGAGGAGGAGAGGAGTTTAATATGGATGTGGTAGGTGAGGGATGTGTCTAGTGTGATACCTAGATATTTGAAATGTGTGACCTGTTCAATGTGGGTGCCCTGCGAGTTTGAGATTGTTAGCTGGGAATTACTGAGGGGGGTTTGGCGGTGAGCAAATATCATGGATTTTGTTTTATGAAATATGAAATTGGTATGCTATTTATTAATGTTCAATGGAAGGTTGCAATGTTTCATAACCTTTATTAATACATATGATTAATAATAACTGGATAGGTCAACAAAACAAGAAAATACTGAAACAGTTGGCTTTAGAACTCCACTCCAATAAGAAGCAGGGAAATGCTCAAATAAGATCAATATGATGGTTATCTCTATGGTCTGTCTCTTCATGTTCACTAGCACCAGAATGCAGCAGTGGCACAGTTCACAAAATTCGGATGAAGAGAAGGAGGAGGACAGATGATGGACCCCTAAATGTTAGAAAAAGAACATATAAGCTGGCCCACAGGCAGGATCACTGTCTGTGGCACCGATGACCCGGGTTCGGGAACGGACTTGAGAGTTGGAGGACCAGCCGGGGGGAGTAGGATTGAGCATCTGGAGGACTGCTCTCCTACTTTGGGGGGAGGTGGGGTTGAGCGTCCATTGCACGACAGAACCCTGGCGGAGGCTGAGAGTGCTGCAGCGGTTGGCACCTGTACGTTCGGGGGGCAGGGCGGATGCAGATCATCACTACACGTCCCCGCCCCCATGGGATTCACAGCTTTCTAAAAAAAAATAATATGCGGCCTCCACTAATGAGCGGCTTCATTGCCATCCCCTCTGGCCAGAGCTCACCTACTGGTGGCCCCACTCGGGGGGGGGGGCAAGCCCGAGTATGAAGGGGCAGCTGTTGGAGCCTGGCAAGCCTGTCTGGGCTTGGGGTGCCGGCACAGAAAAAATCCATTTAAAAATAAAATAAAAAGAACATATAATCCAGCATGTAACCACAACAATATAACTGTAAATGCATCGATGTAAATGAAATTGACCTATATAATAAAGAAGTTTTAAATCCACAACAATACAACTGTAAATGCATGAATGTAAATGAACTGACCTATACAATAAAGAAGTTTTAAATCCAACCCTGGAAACGCTACTACACCTTTTTTTGCAGATGTAGGAACAATGAGCTTCAAACTGTGAAGAAATTTCCTGACATACAAGTAATCATGATCAAGAGGTTAAGGCAATGGATCTAAAAATCCATTTGGGTTTTCCTGCACAGGTTTGAATCTTGTTAACTATGAAAATTCCCGGAATATTTTAAGACTTTCTTCAGATATGTGAGATGAAGAAAGCAAAGGGAGGAATAGTGGGGATTGGAAGGACAGAGGAGGAGGAAGACTGTGCAGAAGAAGACCAAGAAAAGTCATGCGGAACTGGTATTACTGCACAGGCTTCACAGTGGTGGTGGTGGACTCCATGGGAATAGCAAGAATGGGGCCGGGGAGGGGAGGTGGACACAAGCCCATTTTCAGAAGAAAGAGTCAGTAGCTCTGAACGTGGACAAAGCTATGGGACCGGATGGGAAACATCCAGTGGTCTGAAGGTACTCAGGGAGGTGCTAGCTACTCCACTGACCGCCTTATTCAACAGTTCAATGAAAACAAGCGTGGTTCCAGAGGAATGGAGAAGCGATTATGTAGTCCCTCTGCATAAGAGCAGCAGCAGGGAGGAGGCTAGCAACTATAGGCCAGTCAAGTCTTACTTCAGTGGTGGAAAATTAATGAAAACCCTGCTAAAAGAAAACTTGATAGAGTATCTGGAATCCAATGGATTGCAAGACTGCAGACAGCATGGATTCATGAGTGGGTGGTCATGCCAAACAAATCTGTTGGAATTCTTCGACTGGGTGACTAGGGAAATAGACAAGGAGAAGGAAGTGAACATGGCCTATCTGGATATCAGCAAAGCCTTAGACTCTGTACCACACAGGAGGCTGATAAAGAAACTGAGCAGCTTGGGGTGAGATCCAAAGTGGTGAACTGGGTCAGAAACTGGGTAGAAGACAGAGGGTAGTGGTAACCAGCACTCACTTGAATGATGGAGGCGTAATCAGCGGGGTGTTGCAGGGCTCATTACTGGGACTAGTCCTCTTCAATGTATTCATAAGTGAGATTGCTGAGAAACTGGAAAGAAAGTACACCTTTTTGCAGATGATACCAAAATCTGCAACAGGGTGGACACTAAGGAGGAGGAGGTGGTGAGAATAAGCATGGATCTGGAGAAACTCGAGAAGTGGTCTAAAGCATGGCAGTTTGGGTTCAATTCCAAAACATGCAGAATCATGCAGCTAGGGCATAAGAATCCTTGCCCTGAGTATAAGATGGGGGAGGTACTGACAGTCACTAAACAGAAAAAGACCTTGAGATTATTATATCTTTTTTCTTTTAATTTATATACATATATTTTTTTGTATTATATCTTTTGGCCCCCTAAGTGCTGCCACCTCAGCCACTCCTTCAGGCTGTGCCAAGGCTGCATCCGATCTGTCCTGTTGCCGGGCCCCCATCTCTCATATTGTAGTCATCCCCAGGGTAACCCGGCATAACCCTTTGCTGGGCGGGTCCCCCTCCTCTGAGGAGGAAGGCATCAGAGACAGGCCAGCACAATACTTGGCCTCGGGGTACTGCTGAGAGACGGATGGCTCTGGGACATTGATGGCATCGGACTGCCAGGCGGCCATCATCCGGCTGAACATGGAGCCATTTTCCGTATTTCTGGTAATGTTCCCTCCTTGCGTTGCATCTGCATTACCCCCGGTGTCCACCGGAAGTCACTGCAGAGCGATGCAGTCCCACTGCCCACCCCAGGAGAGGAGAGCAGTCTTACAGACGCTCAATTCTCTCCTTCCCCTGCCAGCCCCCGGCATCCCGAGTCCGCTCCTGAACCTGGGTTGCCAGTGTGGTTTGAGGTAAGGCACCAGCGCCTCAACCCTCTGCGCCACTGGGCCGGCGCCTTAAATTTATATTTATTAATTTTCTGTACAAGCAGAAAATTAACATCTACAAATCCTCATACATGTCATAGAATGGTTATGACATCACATCATCATATTGTTGATATACATAAAATATAATCCACGCATTCTTGTATGGGGAGTCCTGCGCTAAAAGCCCTATTATTCAAGTCCCAAAAGTTGCCAGTAATTGCCAGCCTCTTCAATGGCAAGAAAAAATTACTCACCATAGTAATGTTGTTTCTTCTAATGGAGCCTTGCTGTATTCAGACATAATGCAGTTAGCCCCAGCACTTGAACTGCCCCGGAGAGGAAAGAGTTAACTCCATGCAGAAGCATGGAACGTTGAGCTCAAGCTCGGTTTTCAAATCTCTGTCTGTGGTACTTACCAGTGCAACCGTCAGATTCTTACGAGCAACTAACTAACTTGACACTAAAATATGGAAATTGTTTGAACACATAGCCAAAAGGCAAAATACTTTTTGGGGTCGAAAAAAGACTCAAGTTGAGAACCCAAGAAGAAATAAGGTAGTGATAATTCAAACTATGCAACACAAGAAGGAAAAACATAACAGTTACTCCACCAAGAGGGAGGGTACAAAGTACATCCCTGCGGTGCAACACTGTGCCTGCCAACCCACTTCTCAAAAACAGGTTCTGAGAGGGAGACGGGGGAGGTCTGAATATAGAAGACTCCATTAGAAGAAACAACATTACTATGGTGAGTAATTTTTCTTCAAACAACATGAAGTCTTGCTGTATTCAGACATAATGCAGACTACAAGCAGTTCCCTATGAAGGAGGGAATGCAGAACCTACTTTGGGAACAAGCTCTGCAGTACTGCTGTGCCAAACCTAGCATCACTCCTAGACTGGATGTCCAGAGAGTAATGCTTGGTGAATGTATGTACTGTTTTCCAGGTGGCTGCTTTACAGATCTCTAATAAGGGTATATCTCTGGCCGCAGCTAGAGTAGCAGATGTACCCCTAGTCGAGTGAGCCCTTAGGCCTGAAGGGAATGTTCTACCCAATTTGTCATAGCAAAATTGTATACAGGAAACAATCCCTCTGGCAATAGTTCTCTTAGTGGCAGTCTTACCTTTCCCCACTTCACCATAAGTGAGGAACAATTGAAGACAGTCATTTCTGTGTGCCTTAGTATGCTCTATGTAGTACCTAAGGGCCCTTTTAACATCCAAACTGTGTAATCTTCTTTCTCCTGGGGAAGAATGGTCAGTGAAAAATACAGGAAGAGACATAGACTGATTTAGGTGAAAATCCGATACCACTTTAGGCAAGAACCTCCTATTAGTTCTTAGGACCACTTTATCCCTATGGAAGGATATGAAGTCAGGTTCAACTGGCAGGGCCTGTAATTTGCTAATCCACCTAGCAGAAGTAATAGCTACCAGGAACACAGTTTTCCAGGTCAAGTACTTCAATTCAGCCAAAGCCATATGCTCAAAGGCTGGCTGCATAAGCTGAGCAATGCAGACATTAAGATCCCATGGCAGAGTAGGCTCCCTAAAGGGAGGGTTAATGTGAACCAGGCCTTTGAAAAACTTCCTGAAAACAGGATGAGATGCCAGGGAAGAGCCCTTCCCTGCTGAAAGGAATGAAGAGACAGCTGCTAGATGAACCTTCAGAGTGGCAGGCCTAAGGCCTAGACTATTCAGATGAGCTAGATAATCTAAGGTTGTGGAAATGCCTGCAGAATCAGGCACAATACCTTTCTGAGAGCACCAAACACTGAACCTCTTCCAATTGGAATTGTAAGTTTTTCTAGTGGAAGGTTTCCTGGAGACCTTCAGAATATCCAGAACTCCCTGAGAGAGATGTAGAGCTGCATATTCTAACTCTTCAAGAGCCAGGCCTTGAGGTTGAGAGACTGGAGATTGGGGTACCAGATCCACCCCTGGGAGGAGGAGAGAAGATTGTATCTCCTGGGAAGAGACAGGGGACATGAGACAGCCAAGGACAGCAGTAGAGGATACCAGGGTTGTCTGGCCCAATCTTGAGCCACCAGTATCACTGTGCAGGGTTGAGTTCTTATCTTGATCAGAACTCTGAACAGGACAGGGAGAGAAGGGAAGGCATAGAGAAACCTGCCCTTCCAGTTCAGAATGAGGGCTTCCTGGGGAACTGTCCCCAGAACTGGAGGTCTGCAGCAAAACAGAGGAAGCTGATGATTGTCTGGTGCTGCAAACAGATCCATTTCTGGAATGCCCCACTTGGAGAAAATGATCCTCAGAATGTGAGGATTCAAGGACCATTCATGATGCCCCTGTAAAATCCTGCTCAGGGCATCTGCCAACACATTGTCCTTCCCTGGAAGATGAACTGCTACCAGGGAAGTCTGAAGGGAATAGCCCAGAGACCAAATCTTCATGGCCTCTGTGCACAAGGCCATGGACTGAGTGCCTCCCTGCTTGCTGATGTACCACACTGTGGTAGTGTTGTCCATCCTGACTTGGGCCACCTTGCCTTTGACTGAATCGGAAAAGGTCTGAAGGGCTAGAAAAACTGCCCCGAGTTCCAGGAAGTTGATATGAAGAAGAGACTCCTGCAAGGACTAGATCCCCTGAGCTGTTAGGGCTCCCAGGTGGACTCCCCAGCCTAGGAGGGAAGCATCCATAGTCAGTACTACTGATGGAAGCTGAGGGAAAAATGGAACCCCTAGTCTGAGGTTGGCCTGGTCCAGCCACCACTGGAGAGCCTGGACCAGAGTTCGGGTCACTGGAATCAGTTTGGTGAGAGAATCTGTTCTCTGTGACCAAAAGGACTTTAGATGGAACTGAATGTCCCGCATCTGAAATCTGGCTCCCTGAACCACTGCAGTGGAGGCTGCCTTGTGGCCCAGGAGTTGGAGGAACTGTCTCGCTGGAAGAGAAACCTGAGGCTGAAAGGGGGAAGCGAGGTCTACTAAGGCCTTCACCCTTGCCAGAGGAAGGAAAGCTTTTGCTTGGGTAGTATCCAATTCCACCCCATGAAGTTGAGAAGCTGTATTGGTTCGAGGACAGATTTTGGCAGATTGAGAAGAAACCCCAAGGAACTGAGCAAGTCCTGAGTGGTTTGCAGAGCTGACCTGACCTGGTCTGAAGACTGCCCTACTAGGAGCCAGTCATCCAGATATGGAAAAATGGTGATACCGTCTTCTGAGGTAAGCCACCAATACTGCAAGGCACTATGTGAACATCCTTGGAGCTGATGTTAGGCCAAAAGGCATGGCCTTGAACTGATAATGGCTTGAAGGCAATTCGAACCTGAGGTATTTTCTGTGGGAGCACCTTATAGGGATATGGAAGTAGGCATCCTTGAGGTCCAGTGATGCTAGCCAATCTCCTGGCCTTAAAGAGGGAAGGATTATTCCCAGAGTTACCATTTTGAACTTGGGTTTTGAAATGTGTTTGTTCAGATACCTTAGCTCCAGGATGGGTCACCACTCCCTGGTTTTCTTTGGGGTGAGGAAGTACCTGGAGTACAGGCCTTTTCCCCTGTGTTGAGTAGGAACCTTCTCTATGGCTCCGAGAGCCAGGAGAGAGGAAACCTCTGCCTCTAGGGCAAGGGTTTCTGAAACTGATGCAGGTGGAAAAGACTTGGCCCTCCTTTTTGGGTACCTTTTGAAGCTGAGGGCTAGTCTCTGGCTTACTACTTCCAGGACCCACTTGTCTGAGGTAACAGACTTCCAGGCCTGAAAGTAGTAAGCCAGGCTGCCTCTTACTGGGATTGGAGAGTCAATCCGGGCTGACACCTCAGGGTATCTGCTTGGCAGAAGCCTTAGATTGGGAGGAAGAAGCAGCCCTGCTCATCCCCCCTTCTACCCCTCCCTCAGAAAAAACCCTTTGTGGGTAAGACGAGGAGGCCTGGGCTTGGTAAAAAGGCCTGCCCCTGCCCCTGGACTGCTGCTTCTGAGGAGTGGCTTGCCTTTCCTTGGCCTGTGCACTCCTGTAAGTGGTTCTGTATTCATCCATTTTCTTCATGTAAGCCTCTGTCTGCTCCCCAAACAGAGAGTTACCAACTACAGGAAAGTCCACTGCCTTAGACTGGATGTCCTGTGATAGGCTAGTACATCTGAGCCAAACATGCCTTCTGAGAGACACAGATGTAGCCATGACTCTGGATGCCACATCGTTGGAGGAGTCGACAGCAGCGTGAAATTGTACTTTGGATGCCTCAATTCCATCTGCAGCCACCTCCTCCATCTCTTTGGCTAGCTGGGGGGAGGCCTTTTTATCCCGTTCCAGAACCGTATCACACCTGGACTTCTGGTACCTGGCTGTGTAGGCCATATAATTTGCCTGCCTGAGTCCCAAAGAGGATGCCAAGTATAGTTTCTTGACCATGGCATCGACTTTCCTGGAGTCCTTGTCTGGGGTGTGTGAAGCCAAAGGAATGTTTGCCCTGTCACAGGCTGCAGCCTGCACTACCCCAACATGGCTGCTATGTGAATAAAGGAACTGCGCAGCTGAGCCTGATAACATGTATCTCCTGTCCATTCCTTTATCTACAGGAGGTAAAGAGTTAGGAGTCTATAGAATCTTTTTTGTCTGTTTCCCCAAGGACTTGTGAAGGGGAATAGACAACCTTTTGGACTCTGAGATGTCCATCATCTCCACAAAACCAGGCTCTTCTTCCTCCTCAGCAGCTTCAACCAAAGGGAGCTGGAGGGTTTCAGCCACCTTCTTTTAAAACAAGAAGTGAGAAGGGGACTCAGAAAGCCTGGGAGGGGAGACATCAGAGGGTCTGTCTGGGGAGATGTCTGGTTCAGTGGGCACATCCAGACCCCCACCGTCGTAGTCATTGTCATCATCGTCGGGATAGTCTTCGTCTCCCACCCACTCCTCATAGAAAGCATCCGGATCGTAATCCGAAAGGAGCCGGTTCTGACCTAACCAGCGGCACCGGTTCAGACAGAACCGGACGAAGCGATTGGACAATACTAATCGCTTCAGCAATCTCGTCCGCAGTTGGAGTAAGCGGTACTGGATCCGAACCGGCAGACTTTCGTTCCTTTTTTGACAGAACCGACCCCTCAGAGTCGGCTCTCCTTTGCCCGAGGAGGTATCACTCTAGGTCAGTAGGCACCTCCCAGGTTCGCCAGACTCGAACCGGCTGGCCATCCGGTCTCACGGATCTCTCAGCCTCCCTTTCCTTCAACCTACTCAGTCTTTTTTCTACAGTGGTTTTAGGAAAGTTTTTGCAAATTTGACAGTCTGACTGGAGGTGGTCAAACCCCAGACAATAAACACAGATGAGGTGGGGGTCAGCCTTGGCAAAAGCCTCCCCACACTCAGTACAGTGTTGAAACCCAGTGGGACCGGATTTCTTTTTGGGTTTCTCAGACATGACCAACCTACCAAAATTACCCTATAGAAGCATTCAAGTCAGGTAATACTAACTGATCGGTAACAACTGTGTCACAGGTTTGGAAAAGAACCGAGACAAAGCCCAGTTCTTTTGAAACTGATCGGTACCGGAACACCACTCTAAAATAATAAATTTAAAATTAGAAGGAAACACAAGGTTGGTTCCTAAACGCACCGACCGGGAAGAAACCGAAGAAACCAACAATTTCCACAAGCTACTTAAAATAAAATACAGTCACTACCTGTCTACCACACTACCTGTACCGTAGACAGAGGCTGGAAATCGGAAAAAACAATAAAGAATAAGTCTTAAACTGAACGCTTTACGTTTACCGAACTGAGCAGAGGAATCTCCGGAGCGACTTCACTATTAGGCGGAGCAAAGAATCTGACGATTGCACTGGTAAGTACCACAGACAGAGATTTGAAAACCGAGCTCGAGCTCAACGTTCCATGCTTCTGCATGGAGTTAACTCTTTCCTCTCCGGGGCAGTTCAAGTGCTGGGGCTAACTGCATTATGTCTGAATACAGCAAGACTTCATGTTGTTTGAAAAGGAATGTCCATTGGGGAGAATACAGAGAAAGTAATAAAAACAATCCTTAGATTGCTTATTAAACCTGATGTGTGACTAGGGAGAATACTTAATATGTTATGACTTTGTTTAACCTCCCTCCCACCAATGCAGCAAGATATGATGTATATTTGTTTAATAAAACAGTTTTACTTGGAAAAAACTTCAGTTTAACAGGACTAATAGATTCCTTCAATAACACGCACCAACGTATTGCATTTGACACAGCTCTTAACATTTCAAAAACTAATGGCCCTGACCAACACAGTACTACCTGACAAAGGGCTGAGCTTGGAGGATCTATATATATATATATATATATATATATATATATATATATATTAGCAGGAGTCCTGCAACAACTGCATGGTATGACTGCCACCAAACTTTTATCTAATAAAAAATAGTTACTTGAACCCTCCAGCCTGACCCATCAAACAATGGGAAACAATATTTGGGAGACAAACCCAACATAATAGCCTCCTTTAAAAAAGGCAGAGAGTCACATCAAATACTCGGGAGTACTTCTTTACAGTCCACATCTGAATTTTGGGCAAGCGATAAACTCACTGTTCATGTATCTTCAGAGTCTGAGCTCTGGGGTTTGGAAGGCGCATGGTGTGCTGTAAACTCCTTCTCGACCTTCTCCATCCAGCAGCCTCCATCCTGCGTATTGTTAAACTGCCAGGACTTTCCTCCATAGATCACTCTTAGGCAAGCTGGTAGTAAAAAAGAATGTACGATGCCCATGCCACGTAGTCAGTGCCTAACTAACTGCATTGAAGCTCTTCCATTTTGCTTGGTTCTGGAAAGAGAGATCAGGATACAATTTGACATCTGCACTGTTCACCACTAAAGGGTATGTTGCTCTAGCCGAGAGAAGCACCACGTCTCGGATTTCCAATCCCGGGGACTTCAGCAGTATAGATTTTATTTTTATTTATGATCTTGGATTAACACCTTTGAGAACAAGATAATTTCATAGGTTCCACATCAGAGGTTATACAAAGTTGATACGTACACCACAAACATTAAATAAGCAAAGTACACCACAAACATTAAATACGCAAATTAAGAGAATACCAGGACACACAGAGGTAGATCATTGAGTAGGAGCGAGTACAGAAAGAAGCAGGCAGAGGCTAATCAACAGTGAAGAGGTACTCAAGAGTTTACAGCACTCAGGAATTGAGTGTAAGCAGGAGCAAGAAGACAGAACAGGGGGTGGAAAACATCCGCCCAATAGCAGGGTTTTAAATAAGCTGAAAAAACTGATTAGCAGTTTGACACACGAAAGTGCTAATCAGCTGTGAAAATGCATAGCACATGGCACAGACTGATTAGCAACATTTTAAAAAAATTATATAGTTTTGTTAATGTTGTGTACTGTGTCATGTACTCACTCAAAAAATCGTTAGTATTCTACTAAACATTTCTGAAAATGGTTAGTATTACCCCTGGTTTTGCTTAGCGTTTTGGTGTGCTATACCAACTATTTAATACCCTGCAATAGGCTTCATCGGAAAGGAAGGAGAAAGAAGTAGGGAGAGAGAGGTTGTGGGTGAATAGGGCAAGGGAAATGGTACTGCGGATATTGAGAGAGAGACAGTAAGGTGGCAAGAAGGGGGAGTGGGGGGCATGGTGTGCGGCTGGTTGGTGTCGACAGGCCGGACCTTCAGATTCACTCTATAGGCTTTAGTTAAGGAGGTTCATGGAAAATCCCTCTTCCAATTGCAGGTTTTCTTTGAGTCAGCCCAGCAGAAAAGGTAAAAGGTGCATCCCCCTCAGCTCCTTCAGGGACCCCAATGATCCGTATGTTTCCAGCCTGCACTTCATTTTCAAGGGCCTCCATGCGTCCTCACAGTTGGCAGTTTTCTTTTGTCAGGGAAGCACCTGTAGCTAGTGTGGATACCACCCTTTTGTCCGTTTTGGCTATCGACCCTGTAAGCTGCTGTATGGCAGCATCATGCTGTTCTAGCTTTTGCGGGTCTTTTCGATTTTTGAGTCCATGGCCCGCACGGACTCCAGTATGGTCTGTCAGGGTAGTTCTGCAGTCATTGATGTATTGTTGGCTCCACTACCACTCAAGGAGCCCATGGCCTTGCTTGAATGCGGCGGAGGATCTTTGGTGGATTCCTGCCGTTGTCCTTCTGTTTGGCCCATAGCAATTTGGTTTCTGCCCCTTTGGTATAACTTGCTCTATCAAGTATGAAGGTTGTTTATCAGTAAAACTGTCTTTATATTTCTAGCAAAGTTGCCACCTTGTGAGAGAGAGCTTGCAGGCGTACTACCGACCTGGAAGATTGCTCTGTAGCATCCCAGGATTATCACATCTGACCACCTCAAGGTGGCTGGGCAGTGTGACAAAGCAGTGAGCAGGGCTAGTGGGATGCTGGGATGCATAGGGAATGGTATATCCAGCAGGAGGAGGAGGGAATTGGTGTTTCCACTGTATCTTTCATTAAGGAGACCCCTCACCAGGAGTACTGTGTCCAGTTTTGGAAGCTGCACCTCAGAAAGAACACAGACAGGGCAGAAGCAGTTCAGAGGAAAAAAACTGGCCTTCAGAAAATACAAAACACAGGAGGAGGAGGTTAGGGAGAGTTACTAGGAGAAAGAAAGGGAGGCAGGGAAGGCAGTTGCCTTTTTTTGCCATTCTTTGAAGTTGTGGCAACTAAAACAGTGCTGGGGTTGCACGAGAAGCCCGAGGAGAGACTCAGGGATCTCAACATGAGCGATGAAGCTGGGGGGATAAGAGATGTGAGGAAATAAGTTCTTCACTGAAAGGGTGGTAGACGCCTTGAACAGACTGTCAGCAGAAGTAGTGGAGGTGAAAACAGTGGGGTGCTTCAAGCATGCATGGAATAGACGTAGGGGTGTTATTAGAAAACAGGCAGGGAGAAGGGAGGGTTGCTCAAGATCAGTTAGGGTCTGCGAAAACAGATTAGGTAAGGAAAGCCTGGGCAGACTGGTTAGGCCAAGCGGTCCTTTTCTGCCAACAAATTCTATGTTTTTATGTGCTGCCACTACAGCTAAGCACTTTGTGAACACTCTTTGGTGCTGAGGTCAGATCGACTGGAAATGCTGAAAACTGGTACTGGGCAGTGCCTATCTTGAACCTCAAGTATTGTCCTATCTGTGAAACATCGAAGTTGTCGGCAGATGAGGCCCACTTAGTCTGCCCCAAATTCCCTACCTATAGTGCCACCAGAGACCCTACTTGGGACTCTGGCTTACACCCCCCTCTTGCTTCTAAGATTCCCTTGTGTCTATCCCATGCATTCTTAAATCCTGTGACTGTTCTGCTCCCACCGCTTCCTCTGGGATGCTGTTCCAAGTGTCCACCACCCTCTGTGTCAATAAGTACTTCCTCACATTTCCTCGGAGCCTCCCCCCTCCAGTTTCATATTGTGACCCCTTGTTCTTGAGCATCTTTTTCTTTGGAAAATGCTCCCTTCCTGTACTTTGTTTATTGCTGTGAGGTATCTGAATGTCTCCTTCATATCCCCCATTCCTTCCCGTCTTCTAGGGAGTATTTAAATCCTAAAGCGTTTCTTCATAGGGCTTCTGATGCAGGCCCTGCACCTTTCTGGTTTTGGTCCTCTGCACCACTTCCATCTTATCTATGTCCTTTCGGAGATGGGGCCTCCAAAACTGTATACAGTAATCGAGGTGGGGTCTCACCAACTATACAGCAGTACTGTTACCTCCCTCCCTCTTTCTGCTTGTGATACCCCTCCCTATGCATCCAGGCCTTTCTCACTGCCTTGTCACACTGTTTAGCTACCTTCAGGTCATCAGAAATTATAACCCCAGGTCTCTTTCCTGTTTTGCGGCTTCTAATACCCCCCCAAGTTGGTACATTGCCCCCAGATTTTTGTGTCTGAAGTTCATGATTTTGCACTTTTTTGTATTAAATCTTAGCTGCTAAACTCCTGACCATTTTTCTAACTTCTTTAGATCCTTTCTCATATTTTCAGCCCCTCCTGGTGTATCTGCTCTGCTGCAGATTTTTGTGTCATCTGCGAATAGGCATACCTTCCCCTCTAGTCCTTCTGCAATGTCGCTAATAAAGACATTGAAGAGTACCAGGCCTAATACTGACCCCTGTGGCACCCTGCTAGTCACCTTGCCTTTTGCAGAGTGCACCCCATTTACCACTTTTTGGCTCCAACCTCTAAGCCAACTCTCCACCCATTTTACTATTTTTGGGGCTACTCAGTTTGTTTGTCAGCCTTCTATGTGGAGCGGTGTCGAAGTCCTTGCTGAAATCCAGATAGGCCACATCAACTGCTCCTCCCTGGTCCACTTCCTTTGTTACTCAGTCAAAAAACAAGATCAGGTTTGTCTGGCAGGACCTGCCCCCCATGAATCCATGTTGTCTCAGATCCTGTAGACTGCTGGTAACAAGGTATTCTCCAATCCTTTCCTTCAGTAGTGGTTCCATTACTTTGCCCACTACCGAAGTGAGACTGATTGGCCTGTAATTTCCCACCACCTCCCTATATTTTATTTTATTTTTAGTCTTTGGTAACGGGGGAAGGCCCACTAGGCACAAGTGCCTGTTTTCAGGGGTGACCTGGGAGCACTGGGTGGTTAAGGGACTTGCTCAGTCACACAGTATGCAAGTGGAGGTTGTGGGAATCAAACCCAGGTCTGCTGTATGTACCAAGCTCATTCACAGCTCGTAACTCTAACCTCTAGGCTATACTGACAGCCGGAAATACATCTGCCCTCATCCAGTCCCCCAGTACCTCCCGTTTCTAGTGACAGGTTGAACAGGCCTCTTAGAGGTGCAGCCAGCTCCTCCCTGAGCTCCCTCAGCAACCTAGAGTGCACTGTGTCTGGACCCATTGCCTTGTCTACATTTTAACTTTCACAACCCCCTTAGGACTCTTCTCCACTGAGAAAGGGCTAGTGTCCACCAACTCCCAAGCCTTTATGCTCTTGTCTTGTAACAATGGCCCATTTCTTACCCCCTCCTCCGTGAATATTGAACAAAAGTAATTGTTCAATATGTCAGTTTCTTGGTGGTCCTCTTCTACAGACCCCCCCCCTTCCAGTCTTACCACCCCCTTTTGGACTTCCTCTTTTCACTAATGTATCTAAAAAAATGTTTTATCACCTTTTTTTACTGACATGGCTATATTTTCTTGTTTTTGCTTTTGCGTCCCACAACTTCAAAGAATGGCAAAAAAAGGCAACTGCCTTCCCTGCCTCCTTTTGTTTCTCCTAGTAACTCTCCCTAACCTCCTCCTCCTGTGTTCTTTTGTATTTTCTGAAGGCCAGTTTTTTTTACTTTTTCCACTACTCTCTAGAGAACCACTGCAGACTCTTTTCTCTTGCCCTTGCTCACCTGCTTCATACAGTTTAGTAGCTTTTTCGATTCCCCCTCTAATTGTAGCCCACTGTTCTTCTGCTCCCTCTAGTTTCCCTATCCCTGCTTCATGCAGTTCGATTCTGGCCCTGTTCTTACATTAAACCACACTGACCAGCGATTACTCGTCCCCAGGTGGTCCCCTACTGTAACATCAGCAATGCTGTTCCAGTTTGTCAGTACTAGGTCCAGCAATGCCCCCATATGAGTGGGTTCCTGAGGAACATCCCCGGCAGGGAGTCCTGGATGTCCCTACTCCTGGTCGTTGCTGCAGCGGGGAGGCTCCAGTCCACGTCCAGCAGATTGAAGTTTCCCACTAGTAACATCTCTTCCCTTGCGAGACATCTTATGGATTGCTTCCAACATTTCCTTATCCATCTATCCCCCCACAAGATGGAGCTGTAGCAGGGTCTTTTTTTACAAATTTTTATTGAGAGAAGACAACACAATACATTCTTGGTTATCACCCCAATCAGATGTTAACCCATCATAACAAATTAGATACATTGCAACACTCCTGTATTGTATACTTTTTATGACATCTTCTCTGGTTGGGTCTTTATTACAAGTGAATATGAAAGTACACAGATTTCAGATCCAGAGACCCCAGCTATTCTCCTTCTCGTGAGGATGAAATAAAAACTGTTCCCAGTGTCACCATCCTAATTTTTCCCTTTTTCAGGTACCTGTTAGGAACCTTAGGTTCAGAAGGAGTCACCATGCCCTGTTTTTTGTAGGGGAGAAAGTAGCTCAAACAGAGTCCTTTTCCTGGCTGTGAAGCAGGGACCTTTTCTACTGCCTTTACCTGCATCACCTTTGTCACCTCTAGCTCCAGAAGAATCTTTTGTTCTGGACTGTGAGCTGGAAAAACTCGGTCTGTTTAACCCTACAAATTTTACAAAATGAAAGGTTAAGCCCTGGCCCACTATTTCCAGGACCCACTCGTCAGGGGTAGTTTTTTTTTGTTTTTTTGCCATTCTTTGACGTTGTGGGACTGTCACCTTCCTGCTGGCAATGAGCTTATGGTGAGCTGAACAAAACTATCAGAGGTTTGGCTCAGCAGTCAAACTAGAAATATTTAAGTGGGGGGGACTCTAACCTCTAAATTTGTAGGAGGGGGAACTACTGTCATCTCTAAGTGGTGGAACTCTCCTATAATATTCAATGCAGAGGTGCATGAACTCTCAAACAGTTTTGGTATTAGGGGAAAATCGTGTCTTTCTGCAGATTACACAAACATCTGTAGAAGGGTTGATCATGAGGATGGGGCAGGAGTTAGAGATGTGTCAAGATATGGATCTGTTGGAGAGGTGGTCAAAAATTTAGAAACCGGATGGCCCACTGGTGTGGACGGCTGAGGCAGTGTGCGCCTTACCTCCTCCCATGCCAGTGATTAGAGTGCGGGAGGTCAATAGGGAAGGGAGAGGATCACGCATCAAATGGACTGTTCTCCTTTCAAAGAAGGGGTGGCTTGCTAGCCCAGCTTCAGGCTGCTGCCAGGTGGAGGTCTGGGGGCAGTGCAGCTGTTGGTGGCACAAAGAAATGGGCAGTCATGATGTACGATGTTTGTGCCTTCAGCATGTTCGGTGGCAGGGGCACAGGAAGAAAACCGAATAAGGGAGTCAGGCAGGCTTCATAAAGCCCCACCACACCCTCTCGCCTGCACTGCTGGTTGGTTCCCCGGGTACATCTGGATTATGTACTGAAGGGGAGACAGTCCTCCACCCTGTGGCCCGACCACAGGGGGCATCCTAGTGGGGATGACTGTCCAAGGGACCGGAGCGATGGGCGACAGCCAGGAGCAGGGATGGGGCGAAGAGCCTGCCCATCTGAACCTGTAGGGAACAAAGGATTATAGGGAAAAAAATGGAAATTGCATTTCAATGTATAGAAGTGCAAAGTGATGCATATAGGGAGAAAGAGTCCACACAGGAATATTGGCTGGATGGAAAAAAATCAGCATGACAAGAGGGGAGAGACCTAGGTGTTATTATCAGTGATAACGTAAAAGTCTCTGGACAGTGTAACAAAGCACACAAGGCTAACAGGTGCTGGAGTGCATAAGTAGAGGCTCTGATAGCAGAAGTAAGGTGATTTTACCATTGTACATGTCACCGGTGGGGCCTCATCTTGAGTACTGTGCCCATTACTGGAAAAAGACAAGGCCCAACTGGCAAAGGTACACAGAAAGATCAGTAAGCTGATACAAGGTCCAAAAGATAAAACTTAGGAGGAAAGGTTTGCGAATTTCAATTTGTATTCGCTGGAGAGAGAGGGGAGAGATGATAGAAACGTACATGTTTCTGAGGGGTATAAAAAAAGGTCATGCATAACAACTTGTTCCCTAGAAATGAGGGTACAGTTACTAGAGTGCACAAATGGCAACTTGATGGGAAAGGTTTAGGAGAGATGTTAGCAAGCACTACTTTGTGGAGAGAGTGGTGGCAGAGCTCGAAATTCCCTGTTATTTGGTGTTCCGTGCATACCAGATTTTAAGCATGGAATACCAAATATCACCAGCAGCGAATACCAATTTTTTTTTTTTTTTTTTTTTACTTTCGACTGGCTGCCATGATTGTGACTTTCCTAGCCTACTCCACATTATTTTCTGCATCATTTTTTCCCCCTTTGCAATCGCCTGCGCACATGAAACAAGTGAAACTGGACAGCTTACTTACACTGCCGGAACAACAGCAATAAGCCCAACACATTCCAGTTCCAAGCGGAAATATCCCTGTTGTTTATTGGGTACTGTGTCGTGTGCTGGATTTTTCAGGTGAGAGATTGCGCTCACATGAAAGACGTTGCATAATGAAAATGAAAGTGCTGCTAACCCCACTGATAAAAAGAATGCTTGTAAATGCTAAACAGGTGACAGTTCCAATTTAGTGGTGGTGCAGGGCTGGGCTCGATAACTGGGGTAGCTAGCTCTTGCAAAAATACCAGCCTGCCAGACCGTATTATCCCAGTTTTGAATTGACTGTAGTCTGTAAATTTTACTGCTAACCCAATGCAGTTTTCTTAAACCAGCTGAACAAAAAGTCAGAGCATCAAGGGGAAAATATACCCAACAACTGGAAATTGCAAACAGATGCCTACATTAATTTAAAGCTTTCAAAATCAACAAATGTCACAGATCATGCATGCAACAGTTTACTGGTAAGCTGCAGGAAGGCAAGTCTACGCCCGAAATTGGGAGAAGCAGTTCGATAGCCAGACTGACTGAAGAATTGAAATTACAGATAATTAAATTGTTTTTAACTTTAAGTCTTCAGCCACTCTGGCCGATCAAACTAATCTCCCGATTCGGCGTGGGCTCCTCCTACTGCTTATAAACTATTGCATGCATGATCTATAAATGGTATAATAAGGTCTGATTATAAAAAAGAAGGCTAAGTGTGTGTCTCCCTGGTGTTAAAACATAAAGACTTGAACATTAAGAACTTTGCCTGAGCAACCAATCCAAAAATCCAACATAACTGTGAGGTGGAAGTTGGCATAAGAAATGAACTCTACATGAGCAATATGCCAAAGTCCCACAGAACTGCTGGTGGGGAGCATAAATGTAAAGAACCGTGGACAACAAAGTCTTAGCCCTAGACATAAGTGTATGGTGGACACAATAAAAAAAGAGAACCCACTGGAGCATGAAGTTTCAATTCTCTCTCCTATGCTGGTCTCCGGGCTTCCATACAGATGGGGTGTACCTCCTGATGCAGATATGCAGGCGGGAACTAAGCTCTGCAGCTGGGGCTATCCAGCCCATTTCCTATTCCCACCAGTTTACTTCCTGCCTTCCAACTAGCAGGTACTCTGCAGCAGAGCTCTGTCACCATGTGGTAGGGCTGAAGACATCAGACTGTAAGTCACAAAATTTAATTATTGGATTTGCTGAAGAATCTCAGCATTTTAGAGCACTCCTGCATGGGCCTCAGTCTCAGCATTGCAAGCTGCACAGACTGGCCCCACTTTACCGCAGAGGTTTTTCCCCACAACTCTGGGCCCAACCCAGTGTTCATTGTAGCCTTGGAGTTTGTCTACTGGTGGATTTCGTCGGTGGATGCCGTTTTTACAGTGATCGGGCAGTATTAGCACCTCAGTGCACTGAGTGGATTCTCTCCTTATCAACAGCAGGGCTGTTTTTCTCCCATCGACAGCTGGCTTCCTGACTCTTTCAGCTGCTCGTTGACGGTGGGCCTGCAGCTCTAATTCAGTCGCTCGTCGATGCTCCAGTGCTATCTAATCGACGAACGCTGCCTTTTACAAGGAGTGTTGCTCAGGAATAAACTGAGTTTTTCACGCATACTGCAGGCCTCTTTCCCTTCCGCCCCCCAGCACTAAAGGAGTAAGAAAGCACTAAGGGAGCAAGAAAATATTAACTAATCAACAAACAGTTTAAACAGCTCAGCTTTTTGCCCTTAACGGGCCAGCAGCAGTGTTCCATCGGGGCTTCAGCATTCTTCCAGACAGCCCCCCGTATTATCAGGAATCTTCCTGGGGGGGGGGTTAGTGGAATAAAAGGGGATTAGAGCCATTTTCAGTCATGGCCTTAGGCAAGCCTGCCGGGGCAGAAAATGCCAGCATTGCAAATCCCTTCTAATCACCTTCGCAGGTTCGGTTTGCCTAAAATGTGAAAAGACAGCGTCTGCAAATGGGGAGGACATGACGGAGGCCTCCCTTTCTTTGGCTCATACAGATAGCCAACAGACAGGTCTGAGTGAGCAGCAGCCATCAGGTCTGAGAAAGCAGCAGCCACCAGGGAGACCCAGAAGTCCGCAGCCCCCTCTGTAGCCCCAGACCTCTTAGAGAAGCTAAATAGGGCCTTTGCTCTGGACCCTGTATGCTTAGACTGGCAACCTTCAGGATCACCAGATGCAAGGCCTCACAAGAAGGCAAAAAGAGAGAGGATCCTATCCTCATCTGAAGAGAGGTAGTTGTCCTCCCATCACTACGATAAAAGGAAAAAAATCACGATACAGGAGCAGATCCTCGGATGAGGAGGATCAGCATTACTCACGCCACAAGAGAAAGAGAAGTTCTCGCTCTTAGAGTTGATCTAAGGGCACCCACAAGGGGAAACATCGCAGGGACCGTTCCCCGGACTCCAGTTCCTCTTCTCTAGAAGAGTAGGAGCTAGGGTACTCATCCTCGGATGACTCCCTGTCCAGAAACTTTGACCTGGAAGACCTAGACTTTTTCATCAAGAAGGTCATAGCTGAAATTCATCTCTTATTCTCCAGTGGCTCCAGCACAGCTGAAACGGGCCTTTCACCTGGCATCTGCCGCCAAACTGGCCACAGCCTTCCCTATTTCCCCAGCCATAGAGGATTTGCTAAAAGAGGAATCACAAGGTCCAGAATGCACCTATCCAGTGCCCCAGCAGATCTCTAAGCTCAAGTTTGACATGAAACAATCTGAAAAGTGGCTAAACTGCCCCAGAATTTACCCCCAACCCCCGATTTCAAACCTCACCAAGAAGACGGTCATCCCAGCCAAGGGAGGAGCATCACTCAGGGACTCAGTGGACAGGGAAGTGGATGCCTCACTCAAGAAAGCCTTCCAAGCCGCAGCGTCCCTCAAGGCAGCAACTGCCAATCTTTTTCCGGCCAGAGCTGCCCTGTCCTGGGCCTCAGAATTAGCTTTTTAATTCACTGAGGACCCAGAGAAGAACAAGGATATTATTCATCAGCTGCAATTAATGGGTTTGGCATTGGCTTATGCAGCAGATATATCAGCGGAGGTGGTCAGGTGTGCCATGTTTTATCAAACTTTGGTTCACCGCAACCTCTGGCGTCAGGCCTGGCAAGCAGACGCCTCTTTAAAGAGCCATTTACTAAACGCCCGCTGTGAAGGTAATTTCCTGTTTGGCTCAGCTCTGAAGGAGGCAGCGAAGGAATCTAGGGGGACAGCTAAAGTGCATATGCCCCAGTCAAGAGCCAGGGGCAAACCATGGTCCTCAGGCCCCAGATGCAATGAAGCTATCTGGGCCCATCCTCGAGTAGGGGGCAGACTTTCTTGAGGAGTGGGTCCAAACCACGTTGGACAGATGGGTACTAGACATCATCAGCAAGGGTTACCTAAATAAATTCAAATCCAAGCCCCCCCCACCTCATGTGGTGCCCTCCCCTATCTTGGGCAACCCATCCAAGAGACAGGTGATGTTGCAGGCCATTACAGACCTTCTTCAAGCCGGGGCTATAAAGCAAGTTCTCCCCACAGAGATCAATCGGGGGGGTCTACTCCCTATTGTTCATCCTGCCAAACTGCACAGGGGGATTCACACCAGTCCTAGACCTCAAATTCCTGAATCATTCTGTCCACAGCAGACACTTCAAGATGGAAACCCTGTCATCAATCATCAGGGAGTTGCAACAAGGGGATTTTCTGGCATCCATCGATCTGCAAGATACTTATTTGCATATTCCCATTCTGGAACTACACAAGCAATATCTCAGGTTCAAGGTGGGGCAGCAGCACTTCCAATTCAAAACACTGCCATTATGGCTTTCTTTGGCCCCAAGGACATTCTCCAAGGTGCTAGTAGCAGTCATAGCTCATCTTCGGAAACAAGGGATACAACTTTTTCCTTACTTGGACAATATTCTCAAGGCCCCGCAGCTTGGCCAAGCACAAGCAGTGGCAGAGGTAGTTTAGTGCCTATCGGCCCACGTTTTGTCATCAACTGGGGAAAAGTTCTCTAACTCCAAGCCAGACCTTGAACCATCTGGGGGCAGACTTCATGACACAGGCCAACAAGGTATTTTCCCCCGGAAGCAAAATTCAGGGACCTGCTGAAACTCATCAAGAAGTTTCACACAACTCCTTAGCTGCTGTCTCACTCCTTCATGCAGCTAATTGGGAATCTGGTATCGCTGGCACATTCACATCCCTTGGGCTCTAGTCCACGATGCCCATTCAAGCACACTTGCTTAGGCTGTGGTCCCAGTCCAGACACATCCAGCACCAACTGATCCCAGTTTCTCAACAGATAAAAACTTCCCTCCAGTGGCTTACAAATTTCATGAGGGGTCGCAAGTTGGGCCATCCACACCAAATCCGAATCACGACTTATGCCAGCCTCAGGGGCTGGGGGGCTCATCTGCATCAGCTGTCAGCTCAGGGCAAGTGGTTGCTGTTAGAAACAAGGTACAGCATAAACGTCCTCGAGATGAGAGTAGTACACCTAGCCCTGATACACTTCGAACAACAAGTCCTCAATCAGGACATTCTGATTATAACAGACAATTGGACAACAATGGCATACATCAACCATCAGGGTGGAACAAGAAGCTCAAAAATGCTACGGGAGTACTTGCTTCTCTTTCAATGGGCCGAGTACCACCTGGCAGGCATAAGGGCAGTGTACATTCCAGGAAGGAAAATGTTGCAGCAGACTGGCTCAGTTACAAAAATTTTCTAGCAGGGGAATGGAGCTGAAGGACAGTGCCTTCCACATCCTAACAGAATGATGGGGCAATCCTCCGATAGATCTTTTCGCCTGCTGGCAAAACTCTAAGGTAAAGCAATTCTGCTCCCTGGCCAAGAATGAACTAGTGGTGGCTCAGGACGCCTCTTCCCTAGACTGGGGCCAGTTCGGTCTCCTGTATGCCTTTCCTCCAATACCGCTTCTATCCAGAGTCCTCCACAAAGTGGCTCTGGACCGGGCAGAACTGATTCTAGTCTGTCCCCGATGGCCTCATCGCCCATGGTTCCTGCTTATCATTCATATTTCAAGGCGACCACCTCTAACCTTCCAGATCAGCCTGGACCTTCTCCATTAGAAACATAGACTTTGATGGCAGATAAAGACCACTTGGCCCACCCAGTCTGCCCATTTCCCTACCTACTGGATAAGCTGCAGATTCTAGTTAACCAACAGCCTACTTCCTGCTACCCCCCACTACAATTGCCTTGTGTCTGTCCCATGCATGTTTGAATTCCCCCCACTGTTTTAGCCCCAACAACCTCCCCAGGAAGGCAGTTCCACGCATCCACCACTCTCTCCGTGAAAAAAAATTTCCTCACATTACCCCTGAGCCATCCCCCCTCTATCTTTAAATTGTGTCCCCTTGTTCTTACACATCTCTTTTTCTGAAAGATGCTACCCTCCTGGACTTTGCTGATTCCCTTGAGGTACTTGAACATTTCTATCAAGTCATTCCTTTCATCAAGGGTATACATATTAAGCTCTCTCAGTCTCTCTTCATATGATTTCTGATGCAGACCCTGCACCATTTTAGTTGCCATCCTCTGGACTGCTTTTATCCTGTTTACGTCCTTGCGTAGATGAGTTCTCCAAAACTGCACACAGTACTCCAGATAGGGTCTCGCCAACTGTCTGTACAGAGAGATAACCACTTCCCTTTTTCTACTTGTGATACCCCTTCCTATGCATCCCAGTATCCCCCTGGCTCTCCTTACTGACTTCTCACATTGCTTACCAACCTTTAGATCGATCTGATATGACTACCCCAAGTTCCGCTCCATTTTTGTTGTTGTTAGTACCTCCCTGCTATTGTGTACTCTTCTCCTGGGTTTTGTTTCCCAGGTGCATTACTTTGTACTTCTTTGCATTGAATCTAAGTTGCCATATGTCTGACCATTCCTCCAACCTTGTCAAGTCCCTTCTCATCCTTTCTACCCCTGTATCAACTCTGTTACAGATCTTTGTATCATCTGCAAAGAGGCATACCTTTCCCTCCAGACCCTCTGCAATGTCACCTATAAAGATGTTAAAGAGAACTGGACCCAGTACTGAGCCCTGAGGTACTCCACTAGTGACCCCCCCTTGTTCAGAATTTGCTCCACTCACTATTACCTTCTGTGTCCTGTTGTGCAGCCAGTTTGCAACCCAGGCTACCACCTTGGGACCCACTCCCAGGCTGGCTAACTTGATTATTAATCTTTCGTGTGGGACTGTGTCAAATGCCTTGCTAAAGTCTAGGTAGGCCATATCCACAGCCCCTCCCTGGTCTATTACTTTGGTCACCCAGTCAAAAAAATCTATTAGATTCATCTGACATGACCTTCCTGCTGTAAATCCATGCTGCTTTGGTCCTGTGCCCCTGCCTCTAGGTACTCAACAATTCTTTATTTCAGAAGTGATTCCATCAATTTCCTACCACTGAGGTCAAACTTACAGGTCTGTAGATTCCTGCTTCTGCCTTGCTCCCACTTTTGTGAAGGGGAATCACATCTGCCCTCCTCCAGTCCTCAGGTACCACCCCATCCTCCCATGATTTGTTAAAAAGTGTGGTCAGTGGTGTCACTAGGTGCTCCCTTAGTTCTTTTAGGATTCTGGGGTGAATCCCATCAGGCCCCATTGCTTTGTCCACCTTGAGTTTTAGGAGTTCTTTCAGGACTCTTTTTTCTGTAAATGGACTGGTGTCAACCCCCCTACCCAGAGTGCTTCTATTGTCTGGTTTATGTAACTCCTCCTCATCTTCTTTTGTGAATACTGAGCAAAAGTATTCATTCAGTATCTCTGCCTTTTCACTGTCTCCCTCTGCCCACCTCCCCTCTCCCTTATTAATCTTCACTATTCCTCCCTTAACCTTTCTATGCTCCCTAATGCACCTATAAAAGGTTTTATCCCCATTCTTAACTGAAAGGGTCCAGTACTGCACCACAATCTAAGCAACTTCTCCCTCTTGGCCTGGAGATTGAGTGGGAAACTTTCAAAGAGCTAGGCTACATCCTGTTATTGAAATGATGGTGAACTCATGTCGCCCCTCTTCCTCTAAAGTATATTATAGAATTTGGAGAAAATTCTAGTTCTGGCTTCAATCCAAACACATACAGAACCAGCCCATATCACTGCCTGTACTACTGCAGTTCCTTTAAGATGAGTTTGACAAAGGTCTGCAGCCAGCCACCTTAAGGGTTCAGGTTTCTGCGCTGGGGCGCTCTTGGTGGATTCAGGTGAATCACTAGGTTCACATCCCATGTCAGGAGGTTTCTAGGGCAGCAACATTAAAACGCCCTCCAATCAAGCCAACAGTACCACCTTGGAGGCTTAATCTGGTTCTCAAAGCTCTGACCAAGGCTCCTTTTGAGCTTCTCAAAGAGACCTCTCTCATGCATCTCACAATGAAGATCGTTTTTCTCATAGCTATTACTTCAGCCAGGAGAATCAGCGAGCTAGAAACCTTGTCCAGCAAACAGCCGTATACTGTGTTTCATCAGGACTCTGTGGTGCTCTGAACAGATCCAGGTTTTTTACCAAAAGTTATATCTCCTTTCCATTGCAACCAGGAGTTGATTTTGCCTTCCTTCTGCCCACATCTAAAAAACGAAAAGGAAAGGGAATTTCACATGCTGGATCCAAGACGAGTGGTGAAAATGTATATCAAAAGAACAGATCCTATTTGAAGAACTTCCAATTTGTTCATTCTAACTACAGGTCAAAATACAGATAAAAAAGCTTCAAAGGACTCTGTAGCCAAATGGATCCATTCTGTCATCACCACTGCTTATGATCAGGCTGGAGTAACCTTGCCTGGCCCAGTGAGAGCCCATTCTACCCGGGCTATGCTACCTCGTGGGTGGACTTCAGAGAAGCATCTCCAGTAGACCTATGCAGGGTGGCCACATGGTCATCCATTCACATGTTCACAAAATTTTACAAGCTAGATGCGACGACCAAGGTGGAGTCGTCCTTTGGCCGCCAAGTTCTTCAGGCAGTGGTGGATCCTTAAGGGCAATTACATTCTTCCCACCCAGGGTATCTGGGGATGTACTGCTTTTGTATATTCCATCTGTATGGAAGCCCGGAGACCAGCTTAGGAGAGAGAAAATGAAATTTAAATACCTGTAAATTTTCCTTCTCCGATGGCTGGTCTCCAGGAGACTTCTGCTTCCCTCCTAGAATGTACAAAGTTGGCCAATCAGCCGTGGAAGGCTTAATTTTCTTGTTTTTGTTTCCAAGTTCAGATAGAATTGCCACATTTGAACTGCTTTCGGAAGAACTGGTGGGAACAGGAAATGGAGGGCTGGATATCTCCAGTTGCAGAGCTTAGTTCCTGCCTGTATATCTGCATCAGGAGGTACAGCCCATCTGTATGGAAGCCCGGAGAACAGTCGTCGGAGAAAGAAAATTTACAGGCATTTAAATTTCATTATTGTGGTTATCTGATTTTTTTTTCTTAAAGGTAAAACTCCTAAACTGATGGGTTAAATTCCCCCAATTGCTATATTAATAAAATGTATCACAAAAGATTTTGCCAGTAGACCAAGGTGCTTAGGCAATTGGCAGGGTGCATCTCCATTTTTGCATACCAATCTCTGCCATCTGTCACCCTCTGCTGTGTGCCAGAAGGCTTTTGACAGTGCACATTACAGGAAGAGATATCCCTGGCCTTTGGGAAGTAGGTGGCATGCCAATAAAACAGACAAGAATAGCAAATTCATTTTTTTGAGAACAGATTTGGAGATTAGATTGCAGAACAAAAAGTTATCAGGGTATTTTGCTCAGTTTCATTCAGTCTGGGTGTAATTGTGCAAGCATTTTAAAAAGTAAAATTTTAGCTTGCTAGAGTTTAACTTTTTTTGGCAACTTTTCACTTAACATTTCTTAGTGTATAATGGGTATGAACAGTGGCATACAAAAAAAGGGGTTGTATACTAGTTTTCTAAGATGGAATACCAAATCTTGGGAAATGGTATTCCATGTGGATCACCAGTTTTTAAAACAAATTTCTAGCCCTCACATGGAACAAATTAATGAAGAGGGTGGTGGAGGCAGAGACAATAAATGTGTTCAAGAGTGGGCGGAACAGATTTAAAGGTATATTAGATTCAGAAAGAAGGAGTAGGGACTAAAACACTAAGAATACAGGCACTAGACCAGCATGACACTGTAGGTTTCATTAGTATAATTTTTTTTTAATTAGTTTATTGGGAAATGGATGTGCATATACAAAGCAAAAATAGATAATATATGGTTTGACATTATTTCATACGTTGTAACAGCTTTTTGTTATTGTATCAAGAAACAACAACATGTGGTAGGATGAAGAGACTAGTACCTTATCTGGTTCAAACTTATCATGCATATGGATCCTTCAAAACTGATGGCCCAAGTATAGTCACATTCCCTCATCACAGATCTGCCCTCATACGGTGCCATGAGGGTGTTTAAATAGGGAAGCTACCATTTTTCCACGGCCTCCAGGAGTGGGCTCCAGGTTTCATAAAACTGTGAGAGATTACCCAGGGCAGTCATCTTTCTATCACCATGCAGGATTTTAGGTTCTGAGCCCATCTGGCTATTGATGGAGGGGTTAGAGACAGCCATTCCTGAACAACTGTTCTCCTGGCATTGATAAGAGCTAGGGACCATAGAGGACTGTTTGATTTTGAGCTCGGGTGAATTGGATCAGCACCGAGCAGAAACTCGGGAGACCTGGAGGGGTGGAATCCCAGGACCTTACTCATTATTTATATAATTTTAAGGGAGCAGTATAGCACAGTGGTTTAAGACTCTGAGCTGCACACCTGGAGACCTGGGTTTGAATCCCACAGTCCCCACTTGCATACTGTGTGACTCTGAGCAAGTCACTTAACTTCCTTGTGCTCCCAGGTTGCACCTGTAAATAAGCTTTTGGCTTAGTGTGTCTCTTCTGGTAAAAAAAAAAAAATATATGTTGTGCATGGAGCACCAAAAAGGAGCCACCTTGGAACATGTAAGGTGCCAGATGCATAAAGTCGGCCACTTCTACCTTACACTTAGGGCAATATTCAGATCGTGTAGCATCCAGAGAGTGCAACCATTTGGGTGTCACATAGGCCCCGTGCAGAAAGTTCAACTGGATTTAGCGCGGTCTGTTACTGCGGGAGCAGTTCACACAATGGGAGCAAGCCAGTTTACAAGTTTGCTGATCAAGTGGTTGGAGCAAGTCCTCACTCCACTTAACCCTGCTTGTCACTGACATTTGCTGCACATGACCCTAGATAATATGATAGTATAGAGAAAGGGGCTTTTGCCCTGGCTGGGGTCTGAAAAGTTCTTCCTCCAGAGGGAAGGGTCGGACCAGCCATGTTCTGCTGAGAGGGTGTCCCCACATTTCTGGCAGAGTCTCAGGTAGACAAAAAAGTCTCCTGGATGTATATTCCATTCCCTACAAAGTTGGATAAAGCTTTTTAACCTAGCTCCCTCATATAGCTGGCTAACCGGCAGAAGACCCTTTTCCTCCATGACCAGAGGTGCTGTAGCAGAGCCAGAGAACAACCACCCCCATGGCACATAACCATTATCAGGCTCATATTTGGGGACATATTACAAACATGACCTAGGTATTGATGTGCTTGCTTCCAAACCCGCAAAGTGGTGGCAGTAAGTGGGTTAAGTACCTGATCCCCTTTGCGGATGCCCAAAGCCCCAACCAATGTGTCATTACGGAGATTACCAAATAGCATGTCTTCCTCCAAGCCCAACCAGGGACATTCCTGTCCTGAAGAGTCTGGGGCGGTGTGAAAGCGAGCTGTGCTGCCCAGTAATATGCTTTGAAGTTTGGCAGTCCCGCTTCTCCTTCACCTGGAGAACGCTCAGCTGTAGAATGGACTTCTTGATTTTTGCTCTTCCCCCTTGCCAAATGAATTTGTGAATCGTGGCCTCAAGCTGCTTAAAGTGCACTTGAAGAACTTTAATGGGAAGCGCCTGGTACAGATATAGAATTCAGGGCAGTATTGTCATTTTCACCCCTCCAATTCTACCAAGCATGGAAATGGGCAATGCTGACCACCTTTTACAGTCCTCTACTATTCTAGCCAATAGAGGTTTTGAGTTTAGGGGGGTAGAGTGAACTAACAGAGACCGCTAGCTGGACTCCTAAATATTTTATGCGGTGCACTACTTGTAGTCCACCTAAATTGTAGATCAACTGAGCTCTATCCAAAGTGCCCACTGGAAGTAGCTCGCTTTTGGACTAATTCACACCGTGCCCAGAAATTTCACCAAATGAATGCATCAGACGGTGAATTAGAGGCAAATCCTGGGCCGGGTTTTGCAGATAGAGCAGCTGATCATCCGAATACATTGCCATTTTATGTTCCTGGCTGCCACCCATGAAACCGCTAACTCCTGGGTGAGCTCTAAGAGCCACTCCAAGTAGTTCAAGGGATAGACGTGGTGGGGGGGAGAGAGAGGGCATCCCTGTCGGGTACCTCTACTCAAGGCAAATGGTTTCGAGAAAATCCCATTAACAGTAACTTGAGCCTGGGGACCTTGGTATAATGTGCACACCCATGAAAAAAAGGTCTGTCCCACCCCCATCTTACTCAAAGTATCGAAGAGGTACCCCCACTCCACCCGGTCAAAGGCCTTTGCGGCATCCAGTGCCACCACGGCAGCTCCATGGTTATGCCCCCATCTATAAATTATATTTAGCATACGCCTAATATTGTGCTTCTCCATTCTACCCTTCACAAAACTGGACTGATCCGGATAGATGATTTTTGGAAGGAGTGGGTCTAATCAAGAGGCAAGAACTTTTGCAACAATTTTATTATCTGTGGTTAGGAATGAAATTGGCCTACAAGAAGCACATTTAGTTAGATCTTTGCCAGGCTTGGGCAATACTGTAGTGGTTGTAGACTGGGTGGAGGGGGCAGCTCCCCTCTAGCTAAACCCTCATCTATCATATCAAAAAGGGGGTCAAGAAGATCACCAAAAGTCTTAAGGAGGTCAATGGGGACCCTGGCAGGGCCAGGAGCTTTTCCGCTTTTAAGGCCGTCAGTATCTCATGCTTCACTATGGGAGCCTACAAATCCTTCGTCCCCTCCTCACTAAGCCTGCTTAGGGGTACTCCAGCAAAGAAGGCGTCTAATTCACCTTGAGTGGGGTTGCACTCTGATGTATAAAGGGATTTATAAAACTCAAATGCCTCCCCTATTTCTACATTGCTGTATACAACCACCCCTTTAGTATTACAGATCTGCCCCACTGTTCTCTCCACTTCCCTTCGCTTCAACTGCCAAGCTAAAAGCTTGCCCGCCCTATCTCCATCATGGTAGGCTCCAGCATTGGCCAGCAGAATCGTCCATTCCAACTGGGCACTGGACAGAGTATTAAATCTCCACTTTAATTTTTGGACAACATTGTAAAGTGAGGCTGTGGGGTTAAACATATGTGCACTTTCACATGCCGCGATTTTAGCTCTCAGGGATGCAAGTTCTTTCGCCTCGTTCCCCTTGCGGTGTGAAGCAAAGGAAATAGTCTGACCTCTTATGAAGGCCTCCAGTGCCTCCCATCTAGTACCATGAGAGGTGTCTCCCATGCCATTCAATTGCAAGTAATCCTGTATACACTGTCTCATAAAAGTTAAATAGTCTTGGTCTTTAAGGAGCAGCGGGTCAAGCTTCCAATACCTCGGTAACTTCGGTTCCCCCGTCCCCTTTAAGCTAACAAAGTGTATGGCATGGTCAGAGATTAGGATTGGGAGATATGTTGCCTCCATAACATCTAACACCAGGGGTCTGGATACCAGGATCCTATCAATTTGGGCGTATGATTGGTGGGCATGGGAGAAGAAACTTTATTTTCGCCCTGTGGGGTGAGCATCTCTCAAGGCATCCACTAGGTCCAGGTCAGACTATAATGCCTCCAGCGCTTTCGCATTTTGAGACTTTTTGCGCCGGAAGTCTACTGGTGTGGTCCAACACCACATCCAAGA
Source organism: Neoceratodus forsteri (assembly GCA_016271365.2). NCBI lineage: Eukaryota > Metazoa > Chordata > Ceratodontiformes > Ceratodontidae > Neoceratodus > Neoceratodus forsteri. The sequence continues at coordinate 361,398,107 of CM057449.1, read as the reverse complement.
CACAGTTATAGTCGCCACCCAATACCCAGGGGCCCTCCCAGCTTGCCACATCTAGGGCTAGTTTCTGGAAAAAATCCCGGGCGCTCCACATTTGGAGCATACACTGAGCTGACCAATAGGATTCCCTTGCCTGGCAGAGTTAACTTTTGCTAGAGCATATCTACTCATCTCTACTCACCTGGTCAACCACGCTCTCCAGAACCTGAATCGGTGCTCCCCCGGGGGAAACTAATTGAAGCACCCTGTGCCTTAGATGAAAATGTTGACGAGATCCATGTGCCACCCATAAAGCCAGCAGTTTTTTGCACCTCTGTGGAGGAAAAGTGAGTCTCCTGCAATAACACAATTTGCCCCTTGATCCTGCGAATCTCTGTTAATGCCTTTCTATGTTTCAAAAAAGATTTAAGGCCACTGATGTTGCAGGACACGCATTTGATGTCATCCCCCATAACAAGCAGTTATCTGTAAGCTACATATACAATATGCATGAAATAGGTGCACATCCAGAACCATTTTGCTGATAAAAAGAATGTACCCACAACACCCCCCCACCCACAAAACCAACACTCAAACAGCCCTCCCTCCCCAACTTTGGATTTCCTCCCACTTCCCTAGGAGATAACACCTCCATAGCCGCTCGCTCGTAAGGACCACCACACACAGCATTTTTAGGTGGTATTGAGCTAACATCCTTCGATCCATCCCCATAGCGAATGGGACAATCTGTGCAATGCAACACTTTCCCCCCACCTAAGTTCCCACATTGTTCCCCTCGTCAGACTGTGTGCTGACACTACCCTCCCAAACCAGGTCCAACGTGGACAACTGTGTCCCCCCATCAAAGCAGGCCGGAGCCTGCCAGAATTCCCACTGCAAACAACAGGCAGATATTAAACAGGAATCCCGCCATAGTTATCATCGTGGTGATGGGACACCAACTGTCATTAAAGCAAACAGGAAAGAGAACAGCTGGATACTTTAACGATTAGTTAGACATCTATCTTAAGAGCCGACCGGGCTTAAGATATGGCAATATTGGTGCATAGCTTATTTCTACCTCGCAGGTCTATCCAGCAGGGGGCATGTCTTTGCAAGCATTTCCAACCATGGGGCAGCAGCCCACAGTTAAAGTCTTACACAGATCAATGAGAAACATTTTGAAACATTCAAGGGCTACAGTTCACATAGGCATGCCAACAAGTCTACAATAATCCAGGAGCACTGAATTATTGCAAAGCTGTGAACATTGCAATCCAAAGTGGGATCGGCACCCTTTCTCTTGGGGAGCCGCATCAGAGAGTGTTCAAAAAGTCCTACTCTGCACAGAATTGTGTAAAATGAGCTTAAGTAGGCCCCCCAACCCTAATATTCAGCCCTTACACCTGAGAGCCACAAAGTTCCTAGCCGTAAGTTAGTAAAACAAATTGTCAAGAGGAGCATCTCCTTGGGAATTATTGCAACTCGAACGGCTCACTCAGAGCTCAGGGCTCTTCAAACATGTTGCTTAGAGAGTAACCAAAATCTCCACAACCGAAGCGCATTCTCCAAACACTTGAAAGAAGGAAATGAGGCCACCCTGTTGGTACCCGTGTCCTCAGACACGGTCGGGAGGCTCCAATAGTTTGAATAGGCCCCTCACTCTCATCATGCTGGCAATATCTTCTAGAAAAAAATTATTTCCCTGCTGCGACAATGCTGAGTCCAGAAGGACATAAGTGGACCAAAAAGGGACAAGGAAAATAAACAGAAGAGTCACCTACTTCCCTCTTGTCACCAAACATTCAGGTTGATGCTGAGTGCACCCTCACCCTCCTGGCCTCCTCCTCCTCGATCCACTTCTCAGTCGCTTTGGGACAGGTGAAAAAATAGGGACTCTGGCCAGGTCTGTCAATCTGGAGGCATGCAGGGAATGTGAAGGCGAAAGTCCAGCCCAACCGATATAGCTTGCTTTTGGATTGATTGAACTTCTGGTGTCTGTTTTGAAGATCCCTGCTGTAGTCTTGGTAAATGTACAGCTCTGAGTTTCCGATCACTATAGGGCCTGCTTTTTTAGCTTTCTGCAGCACCATTTCTTTATCCGTGAATTTTAAGTATTTTATTAAGCAATGGCGTGGTCTGTCGCCTGGGTTAGGAGGGCACACCCGGTGTGCTCTTTCTATCTCAAAGGTGGCACACTCTTCCGAAAGGCCCAAATGTTCCACAAGCCACCGATGGATCCAGACATTTGGATTCCGCCCTTCCGTACCCTCCGGAAGCCCGATAATTCTGATGCTGGATCTCCTTGATCTATTTTCTTGCTCATCTATCCGGTCTTTTAATTCAGCCAGTGTTGACAGAAACACGTTGCGCTCAGCAAACACCCCAGCATAGGAGTCTTCTAACTCCCCTACACAACGCTCAAGCTCCGCTATCTGGGTGGTGTGTGTCGCGGACGTCTCTGTGAGGCCGGTTACTAGTTTGCAGATGGGCTAGCTGGGATGTGATATTCACGAACCCGGCCTTCATCTCTTGCTGCATCTGTATTAACGTGGCTGGGACTCCGGCTAACGATTTGGTCAGAGTTTCCATGCTGAGGTCCCACTGTTCCACTGAACACTCAGGCTCCGTGTCTGACAGCCTAGGACTACTCTGCGCACCCGCGCTTTGTTTGGATTGGTGACGGGCTTCAAATGGCAATTTCACCTGCTTGTTTTTCAATTTCCCAGAAGCCACTGTGCAATGAAACTTTTAAAATGTGTCAGTGGCTCAGTAGGTAGCATACTCGCCTCTGAGGCCTGGAGATCAGAGCGCTGTGGGTTCAGTTCCCACATCTGGCACTTGGGTTAATATCCCAAAACTGACACTGTAGTGCAGCATGAGAGGGGTGCTGCACTTCTGAGGTGCCGCCTTTCGGATGAGACGTTAAACCGAGGTCCCATCTGCCTGGATTGGTGGTAGTTCAGGTGGATGTTAAAGATCCCATGGCACTTATCGAAAAGAGTAGGGGAATTTTTTATTGGAAAACAAAATAAAAAAACAAAAAAAACTCAAGACATAACACAATATTCATACATCATAATACATATAGAGATGAAACAGAAAGGAAAAATCACCATATCTTTTGTACAGGTGAAAACAAATAAAAAGAAAGGCACAAAATAAAGGCTCAGTACGGAATCAACAGCACCCCATTACCCGTGTCAAACAAAAAAAGACGGGTTGTGTTTTATTATAATTCTCTATATTTAAGTAACCCCTTCAAACAAAATTAAAGGTAATGCTCTCCACCAAAATGCCACTAAAGGTGCTGGTACATTTTTTTTCTCTGAACAATAAATGCTAGAAATTTCACTTCTGATATGTTCCCTGAGGGCAGTCAAGACAACCCATTTTTGCTGTAACACAAACATACATCAGTTGTGCCAAATGCACCATTTGCATACTGCAAACAGAACCCGCAATGTTCCTGGAAAAAAATCTTCCAACCCAGTCCAAAGTCCCCATAAACCAATTCAGAATATGTTAATTCTGAGAACATAGGTAAGCCCCATGACTGACTCAGCTGAGACCATAATGGGGCAATATATGGGCAATCAAAAAATAGGTGCGACATGGATTCCAGCTAACATACACATGTGTCTCGAACACAGTACCATTCTGATAATTTTATGCATCTGATTTCTTTTAACATTCAATTTGTTGTGACAACACAACCACAAGATATCCCACATCTTCTCTGGAATCCTGTTTTCCAATAATTGTTTAGTTAAACAATGGGAATCACAGGGTACCGTAAAACATGGCGACATCAAGAACATGGTTTGCAGTATAGAGGAGTAAAATGCTTTCTATGCTGTAATAACTCTACAGCATAAGACACTTTCCATATTTTAATTTTTTAAATATTTCAATAAGGTATACCGACGTTCCGGGTGGAATTTTGGTAAAAGGTTTCCAAACAGGAGCTTGCCATTTATCCAGAAAATATTGAGAACGGGAAGCAAAACTAAGGGCCCAACAATCCGTCCGGTTGACTATACTTGGAAAAATATTAGCGTTCACAAAAATAGAAAAATAAAATAGCACCGGGTTTACCATCTGGAGACCGCCCTGTTTAACAGGCCAGTAGGTAACTGATCTCTTCACCGGGTTCAGTCTACTCCCCCAAAGCAGCTGGAAAAACAAATTATAAAGCCGAGCCTCAAGGGAACAAGGAAGAGGGAAAATATAACTAATTAGTAAACATAAGGGCAAAATACAAGTTTTAAGTAAAAAAATCTGTTTTTTCCGGGTCATAGGGAACCGCTTCCATCGGACAATTTTGGATTCAGCTATGTCCATTGCAGAAATCCAATTACACGCCGCCGCGTCAAGTGGACCAAAAATAACCGCCAAAACACAAATCTTCTGAGAATGAATATCAGTACCTCCAATCGTCGGTAATATCGCCTGTGAAGGGAGGTGTACAACACACCCCACACTTTTTGGGGTATTTAATTCAGATCCAGAAATTCAGGAAAAGGAATGGACGGTCTCAACTACCCTTTCCCCAGAAGCTGGATCTGCTACTAGAATGCAAATATCATCTGCATAGGCCAGAGCACATGGAAAGATAAGATCTGGTGTGACGGAGATATGTCTAATGGTCCCCTCCCCATTCAATTTCCGGAGTAGAGGATCAATGGAAAAGACATACAACAGGGGACTTAAAGAACATCCCTGACGAACCCCTCTCTTGACAAGGATATGGGGGCTGCGCAAACCATTAACCAACGGCGTTGTGCAGGCAGACCGATACAAGATTTTAATCCAGTCAAGTAACGCTGCAGGAACCCCATATTTTTTCAACACCAAAAATAAATAACTATGTTGAACCCGGTCAAAAGCCTTGGTTTGGTCCAAACTAAAAACATAGCCCTGTGTGGTATTCCCATCAAATACGTCCCTCAAAATTTTCAAATTGGAGAGCATGGAACAACCTGGAATTGCACACGTCTGTGTAGAGTAAATCACCTGGGCAGCCATCTGAGAGAGTCTATTGGAGACTATTTTACACAAAATTTTCCAATCAGAATTCAATAAACTAATAGGACGCCAGTTATCCAACTTATCTTTATCATTCTTCTGTTTATTTAAAAAAATCAAGTAGCTGTCAGAAAATGCGAGGGGAATAGGTAAGAGGCCTTGTAAAATTACACTATAGACCTTCATTAAATACAGTAGCAATAAGGATTTAGTTTTTTTATAAAATTCGTTGGGAATACCATCAGGACCAGGGGTGACAGTAGTTTTCAGATGACTAATAACCGAGTACACTCCGGTACAGGTAACTGGCTGACTTGAGATCGTAATACACTCTGGCGACAGGAGAGGAACCTCTAAGGAACCCAAAAAGCCATCCCAGGCATTTGTTTCATAAGCCTGCCCATATAACGACCTAGTATGGAAGGAAACCTCCTCCAAAATACTCCGGTTATTGGTAATCCTGGCACCAGAATGGGAAACTAAAGAAGACATATACAGTATTTAGATGCAACCTGTTGGTGGCTACTATCATAGGGATTGACTATTTTAGCAGAGCCCTTTCTCCCACATTTTTGTTCAAGAAATAATGATGTCGTTCTCTCATACTGAGAAGCACACATCTCCGTTTTAACCTGCCGGATTTGTGCCGAATAATCTAGGCCTGATTCAGTTTGCCAAGACAGCAGTCTTTGTAATTGGCGTCGACACTTAAGATATTGAAAATAGCGTTCCGAAGATTTTTGTTTAGAAAAGCGTTTACAAAATTGTGTAATATCAGATTTAGTATCTTGCCACCAAAAGGTTAGATTATCATATAATTCAAATACGGAAACCTTGTCTTGGAGAAGCCTATACAGGTCCTGCCACCTGCCTTCCTCCCCTAAAACAGATACAGTATATTCATCTTCCAGAAGTTATGTGTCACAGGTTTGTTTTTGGGACAACCGATGTGCAACAGTAACAAACAATGATCTGAAAACTCACAGGGGAAAATCGAATACCTTATATTAGCCAACCAGTGAGAAATAAAAAAATAATCAATCCTTGTGGAAAATCTACCCCGGTGAAAAGTGTGTTCCGGCGGTAGTACACCAAAAGAGGCCCCATCCCGTAAGTCAGCAGTAACGTACAAAGTGTTAAGGAAATTGGAATCAGAATATAATTTTTGGGTAAGTCCAGCTTTATCAGATAATGACAGAATACAGTTAAAATCTCCTCCAAAAATCACCGATTTGGATGAATGGAGAAATGGCTGAATCTGTTTTAACATGTGAATCCTCTGAGTTTTGACTTGAGAGTTATAAATATTAATAAACCTCTATTCAAACAACATGAAGTCTTGCTGTATTCTGACAATAGCGGTGAGTCCCAACCTTCGAACTGCCCCGGAGATGAAAGAGTTAACTTTCCATGCCAGGCATGGAACGCTGAGCTCGAGCTTGGTTGAGACTCTGTCTGTTGCTGTTTGAACTCAAACCGTCAGATTCTTTACCCCGCCTCACTGAACAGTCGCTCCGGAGATTTCTCCTTTGCTCAGTTCAATTTGTTGGTTAAAGTACCGCTTTTCTCGGGGTTTCGACCGAATTTAAACCGCAACCTGTCGGTTCAGTCTCTGTCTGTGGTATTCGTGAGTACTAGATAGGTTTATATTGTTTTCTGTTCTGGGTGGAACTTGTAAACGGTTCATCAGTTCGGTTGAACAGATCAAGTTGTTTAAAAATCTTGATTTCTGCTTTTAGAGTGTGGTTACCGGTTCTTATCGGTTCTAAAAAAACTGGATTTTCTACGTTTTTTTCCATGACCCATAACACGGTCAGGAACCGATAAGAGTGTCTTGCCTGGCGGATTGCCATTAAAAGGGTAAATTTTGTTAGGACTGGCACCATGTCTGAGAAACCCAAAAGAAAAACTGGGCCCACTGGGTTTCAACATTGTAGTGTGTGTGGGGAAGTCTTTGCTAAGGCTGACCCCCACACCACCTGTGTTTATTGTCTGGGGTTTGACCACCTCGATTCAGACTGCCAGATTTGTAAAAATTTTCCTGCAGCTACCCTAGAAAAGAGAGTTGGTAGGCTCAGGGAAAGGGAGGCCAAAAAGTCTGCTGACCCGGATGGCCAGCCCGGTTCGGTTCAAACCAACTAGAAGGAAGCCTCCTGACCAGGGCAAAACTTCTTCGGGCAAAAGGAGAACCGATTTCGAGAGTCAGTTCCGGTTAAGAGAACAAGAAGGGAAAAATCAGCTGGTGTGGATCCAAAAGTCTCTTCTCCAACTGCTGATGAAATAGCCAAAGCGATAAAAATTGTGCAATCGCTTCCCCCGGTTCCGACTGAACCGGCACCATCAGGAAGGCGGTCAGTTCGGCCGGTTTCACCAGTTCCGGATTATGATTTGGAAGAATATTATGAACCGGAGGAGGAAGAAGAGGAGTATGAGGAAAGTGAATGTGGTTTTGAAAGTCTGGATGTGCCCATTGACCCGGACATCTCCCCAGACACACCTTCAGGAGTGTCTCCTCCTAGGCTTTCTGAGTCCCCCTCCCATTTCATGTTTTACAAGAAAGTGGCTGAAACCCTTCAGCTTCCTATGGAAGAAGCTGTGGATGACCAGGAGGAGCCTGACTATGTGGAAATGATGGATATCCCATAGTCCAGGAGGCTGTCTATTCCCTTACACAAGTCTTTTGGGAAACACACATTTAAGATTTTAAAGACTTCTAATTCTATACCTCTTGTGGATAAAAGAATGGACAAGAGGTATACTTTGTCAGGCTCTGATACGGAGTTCCTTACCCAGCAATGCAGCCATGTTGGGGTAGTGCAGGCTGCAGCCTGTGATAAGGCTAATATACCCTTGGCTTCACACCCCCCAGATAAGGACTCCAGGAGGATTGATGCCATGGCAAAGAAACAGTACATGGCAGCATCCTTGGGACTCAGACAGGCCAATTATATGGCCTATACAGCTAGATATCAGAAATCTAGATGGGACACTGTCATGGCATTAGCTAAACAGGTCCCTGGACAGTTTGCCAAGGAGCTGGAGCAGGTGGCTGCTGATGGTATTGAGGCATCCAAGGTGCAATTCCATGCTGCAGTGGACTCCAATGATGTTTCATCTAGAGTCATGACTACATCTGTGGCCCTTCGTAAGATGGCTTGGCTCAGATGTACTAGCCTGTCTCAGGGTACCCAGACTAAGGCCATGGATTTTCCTGTTGAGGGTAATTCTCTGTTTGAGGAGCAAACAGAGAACTACATGAAGAAAATGGATGAATACAGGACCACCTATAGGAGTGCCCAGGCCAAGGAAAGGCAAGCCACTCCTCAGAAGCAGCATCCCAGGGGCAGGGGCAGGCCTTTTCATAGGCCTTTCTACCAAGCCCAGGCCTCCTCTCCTGCCTATGCTCAGAGGGGGTTCTTTAGAGGGAGAGGCAGAAGGGGTACAAGCAGGTCTGCTTCCACCCCTCAGCCTAAACCCCCTGCCAAACAGGCACCCTGATGGGTTTGCCAGGGTCAATTCTCCACCACCTGTAGGGGGCAGGCTGGCTTACTTTGTCCAGGACTGGAAGTCTTTAACATCAGACAAATGGGTCCTGGAAGTAGTAAGCCAGGGACTGGTTCTCAGCTTCGAAAAATTTCCAAAATTAAGAGCCAGATCCTTTCCACCTGCAAATCCTTCAGAGGCACTTGCCCAAGAGGCAGAGGTCTCTTCCCTCTTGGCTCTCAGAGCTGTAGAAAGGGTTCCACCCCTACACAAAGGGAAAGGATTGTACTCCAGGTACTTCTCACCCCAAAAGACAGGAGAATGGCAGCCCATCCTGGATCGTAGATATTTAAACAAGCACCTTTTAAAGCCAAAGTTCAAAATGGTGACTCTGGGAATAATTCTACCTTTCTAAGGCCAGGGACTGGCTAGTCTCCCTGGACCTCAAGGATGCCTATTTCCATATTCTCATCAGAAGCTCCCATCGAAAGTACCTCAGGTTCGAGCTGCCCTCAGGCCATTACCAATTCAGAGCAATGCCCTTCGGCCTAACCACTGCTCCAAGGGTGTTCACAAAATGCCTGGCAGTAGTAGTTGCTTCCCTAAGAAGGCAAAGGATTGCCATCTTCCCATACCTGGACGACTGGCTCATAGTAGGCCAGTCCCCAGATCAAGTCAAGTTACACCTACAGATAACTCAGCAACTGCTCACCTCTCTAGGTTTCCTTCTGAATCTTTCAAAGTCAGTTCTAGAGCCTGTTCAGCTCCTCACCTTCATAGATGCGGAGCTAGATACAGAAAAGGCCAGAGCCTTCCTTCCCCTGGACAGGGCAAGGACCCTTATCTTACTGGCCTCTTCATTCACCCTACAGGTATCTCGACCAGCAAGGCATTTTCTGCAGCTCCTGGGGCACATGGCTGCTTCTACAGCAGTGGTGCAGGGAGCAAGATTTCAGATGAGGGACATTCAGTTCCACTTGAGAGCCTTTTGGTCTCAGAAAAAGGACCCTTTGACCAAACTGATACCAGTGACTCGAACCCTGATCCAGGCCTTGCAGTGGTGGCAGGATCAGAACAATCTAAGACAGGGAGTTCCTTTTGTCACTCAGTCTCACACTTTAATTTGCAGCCCCAGACAATCACCAACTTCCCCCTTTTTTGCTGCAGGCCCCCAGTGTTGGGCTCAGTCCCCCTGGATGCCTTGGTTCTCAATTGGGAAGGGAAGTTCCTGTATGCTTCCCCCCCTTCCCTCTCCTGTTCAAAGTGCTAGTCAAAATCAGGTCTCAACCCTGCAAGGTGATTCTGATTGCTCCAGACTGGGCCAGACAGCCCTAGTACCCTCTCCTGTTGTCCTTAGCAGTCCACCTTCCCTTGTCTCTTCCCAGGAATTACAACCTGTTATCCTGTGCTCAGGGGGAGAGTTTGGTACCCGAATCTCAAATCTCTCAATCTCAAGGCCTGGCTCTTGAAGAGTTAGAGTTTGCTGATTTACACCTCTCTCAAGGTGTTCTGGATATTCTAAAGGCTTCTAGGAAGCCTTCCACCAGAACTACTTATAATTCCAAATGGAAAAGATTCTCCATATGGTGCTCTGGGAAGCATATTTCCCCAGAGTCTGCTGACCTGCCCACAGTCCTTGACTATATGGTCCATCTGAATAGCTTGGGACTCAGACCAGCTACACTAAGGGTGCATCTGGCAGCTGTCTCTGCTTTTCTTTCAGCAGGTAAGCCCTCTCTCTTTCAGCTCACCCTGTATTCTCCAAGTTTTCAAGGATTGCTTCATACCAATCCGCCATTCAGGGACCCTGCCCTGCTTGGGACCTTAATGTTTGCATTGCCCAGCTTATGCAACCCCTTTTGAGCCTTTGTCCTCAGCAGAGCTTAAGTACTTGACTTGGAAAACTGTCTTCTGGTGGCCATCACTTCTGCCAGGCTTATATGAGTTACAAGCCCTGTCAGTGGAGCCTGATTTTATCTCTTTCCATAGAGATAAGGTGGTCCTCAGGACTAACGGGAAGTTTTTTACCTAAGGTGGTTTCAGACTTCTACCTTAACCAATCTATGTCTCTTCCTGTGTACTTCACTGACCATTCCTCCTCTGGTGAAAGGAGGTTGCACAGTTTGGGATGTGAAAAGAGCCCTTAGCTACTACACAGAATGTACCAAGGGTCACAGGTTTGACTCCATCCAACTGTTCCTCACTTATGGTGAGGTTGGTAAAGGAAAACCTGCCACTAAAAGATCCATTGCCAGGTGGATTGTCTCTTGCATTCAATTTTGCTATGAAAAACTACGTAAGATTCCACCCTCAGGCCTGAGGGCTCACTCTACCAGAGGTACAGCTGCTTCCCTGGCTACTGCCAGGGATATTTCTATCTTAGAGATATGTCAAGCAGCTACCTGGAAAACAGTTCACACTTTTACCAAGCATTATTCTCTGGATGTCCAGGCTAGGAGTGATGCTCGGTTTGGCACAGCTGTGCTTCAGAGCCTATTTCCTAAGTAGGTTCTGTCTCTCCTCCATGGAGGTACTGCTTGGTAGTCTGCTATTGTCAGAATACAGCAAGACTTCATGTTGTTTGAAGAAAAAAATTACTCACCTTAGTAATGTTGTTTCTTCTAATGGAGTCTTGCTGTATTCTGACCTCCTCCCCGCCTTCCCCTCTCAGAACCTTTGTTTTTGAGATGTGGGTGGGCAGTAGCAGTGTTAGCACTCAGGAGGTGTCCCACCTTTTATATCATCCCTCTTTTCTTTGGGTGAGTGGGTGTTGTGTTTATTTCATTTTTGGGTTTCCTGACTTGAGTCTTTGTTTTGGGACCAAAAATCTGTTATTATATTTAGTAGCCAGTTGGCTAGTGTAGGTTTACAGCTTCCACAGGACCTCAGTGAGTTTAGCTCGTAAAGATCTGATGGTTTGAGTTCAAACAGCAACAGACAGAGTCTCAACTGAGCTCGAGCTCAGCATTCCATGCCTGGCATGGAAAGTTAACTCTTCCATCTCCGGGGCAGTTCGAAGGTTGGGACTCACTGCTATTGTCAGACTACAGCAAGACTCAATTAGAAGAAACAACATTACTAACGTAATTTTTTCTTCTTGTTGATGGAGAATAACGGCTAAGATCAATACCCGCCCCTGAATTAAGTCAATCAGTCTGGTAACATGAATATCCACCCCCTGAACCAGTATCCCTACTCTGGAACACACATTCTCACCCAAGGATCAAAAAGACAGTCCATCCCTCCAATCCCTAGATGCCTGCCCAATCTCTCGCAAAGAATGGAGCCTAGTGTCTTGTAAAAAAATAATATGTAAAGGCAGAGACAAAAGAAAGGAAAAAATGGCTCGTCGTCGTTTAACATTTTTGAGACTATTAGCATTTAAGCTCCCAAAAGATACAATATCCCCCATATTACATAGAGAATAAATCAAGATTTTTTCCTACCTCGACCCTTGCCTGGGGATTTTAACTTACATTGTTTTTTCTTATTAAGCTGGACATCCCCAGAAACTTGCTCAGAATCAGTCAATAACTCAACTTCGGAAGACGCAACAGAGGAGGCATCTGAATCGTTCTCAGTATCCGCAGCCTGCTTTCGTTTAGATAAAACGGCAAACTGGTTGGTAACCATCACATCATGGGGGGGAGCTACAGAAGGCAGAGGTACTCCTTTCATTAAAGAGCTCCTCGTTACCCTCCTGTTCCCCACTGGGACCCAATCGGTATCTGCAGGAGGTGGCATATCATCCTTAACAGATGGTATAGCCGACGTACTAGGGGCAGGAGGATGCTCCTCATTCAATACTGAGGAAGAAGTAATAGCAGGAGGTAGTAAACTTGAGTCCCCAGACATTAAGCCAGCACTAGACGGGGGAACTATCAGAAGTGGCGGTTCCAACCCTAGATCCATCTGGGAAGAAGGAGGTTCAGCGGGGGTATCACTGCAGAAGCAAAAGGCCGAAACTGGGGCCTAGCCTGAGCTGACCTTTGGGCCTGAGTCACCATCTCATTCTGTGAATCAGTAGGTCTCGCAGGATTATTATGAGAAGCCCATGGACAATCTTTAAAAGAATGGGAGGTTTCCTCACACAAATTACAATAAGCTGGGCGTGGGCAATTTAGACTGACAAGACCAGAGCCAGACATGATGAACATTTAAGTTGGTCACAAGCACTACTGATATGGGTCTGGGCCCCACACCGAAACAAGATTTTGGTTGCCCGGATAGAATACAAAACCCCATCCCTACCTAAGTAAAAACAACTTGGCAAGTGCTGAATAGTCCCATTAACAATAGGTAATTTAACCTGCAATTTCCACCCCCCCGTCCAAAAAAACTCGGAGTCAATGATTGGATCAGGCAAACCTAAAACAGTACATTTGGAAGATAACCACCGTACAATATCCTCTATTACCACCCCCTCATTTTTGAACAAAACTGTAACATTTTAATAGTTGGTTTTGTAAGGGGAATAGCAAAAAAAAAGGGGACCACAATGGGGTATGACGAACAGCCTGATAACGGTTCCAAAAAGTATCCAACCCTGAAGCATTTTTAAAGCTAATATCAAAATAATTATCACCAGACGTATGTATTAATGCATAAATCTCAGAGGGGGAAAATTGCAAACTGGTTTTTATCAATGTTTTTCCCACATAGAGACGATCCGGAAATGTGTCCAGCCCACCCCTGTAACGAAGCCTGATAGCATTACGCCGCGTGGCCTGCTCAGAAGGGGAATGGAATAAACCAGAAAAAGTCTTAGGCCGTTGAGGTCCAACTGAAGGACCAGAAGCTGAACTGGCAGTGTCAGAGTTCCTATTTCCGTCTGAAGCAGTTGTAGATGAGGGCCTAGTGGTCGTACCAGATACTTTTGCTGAAAGAGAGCTTTCCCCAGTCCCCACCGTATCAACAGGAGATGTGGGAGGTAGAGACAAAGGAACAACCACAGTGGGCAATAAGGAGGTGTTAGGCACAGCTCCAACACTGGACAAGTCAGTATGCTCCAATATCCCGTGCAGAACCCTGCGTCCCTCCAACCTGCCAGGAAGGTGCCTGAGAAAGAGTAAAGGCCGAAGGGACCTCAACAGGGTCCATAATGTCCAATAAATCCCCTTTAGGACCAGGGCCGGGTTGTGCAGGGGAGGTCCAAGAATCATCTAAAGGGGACTTCTCCCACCCTGCACCCCGAAGAGCTGCAGCAATAGTAAGCCCTGATGCCGACAGGTGGGAATCAAACCCACAACCAGGAGGGCTAGGAACAAGGCCCGTCATAACAGGCTGGTGGGACCCCATAACATCATTAGTCATCCTCGTGGAGATTACAGTACCCTTTGAAAATGCAGATGTCTCTCCAGGAAGAGTAGTAGCAGCTGGTGACACAACCCCGTCTTCAAAGTGTAAATCGTTCATCATCCCGGCTCCCTCTGTTTCCGGAGGCAAAGATCCTGATCCTGTTGCCGGCGTGGAGGAGCTAAGGGGAGACTCTTGGCACATGCAAGCCTGTAATCCACTGCCAGTCTCCCCTGCTCCCGACTGAGAAATGCCGCGAGGTGGTGCCGCAAGCACTTCCGTGTTCCCGCTGGGCTCCAGAATGCAGCGCAGCATCTCGTCAGACCACGTCGCATCGTGGCTGACATCATTTACTGGAGCCAGGCCATGGGAAGCCCGTATACATGCCTCCGAGGGGGAGACTCCTTCTGCAGCCTGCAAACCCGGACAAGAAGCAGCCAAAGCCTCGTCGAAAGCCAAATCCTGATGTATTCCATCTCCGGTGTCAGTCCCAGTATCTGCCAGGGTAAGGGAATGAACTTCACGAACGATATCCTTGGTATCTCGGTGCAACAGAGCTTCTCCCGGTGTTCCACCGGGTGTAGTATCAATGATCTCTCAAAAAATGGAGATAGGGAGGGAGACCAACTCCCCTATTCCCAGGACATCCTCCTGCTCCGAGTCGGAGCCCCAAGTGGCCATCACAACGGCCGTCCCCCTACTGGCCACAGCGCAGCAGCATCAGAGTAGGGGCATTTCCCCGGTGTCCTGGCCAAATTTCCCTCATTCACTAAAAATACCACCAACAGCTTAATCTAGTTCAAATTCAGTTACTTACCATCTGTATCATCCCCCCACCCCACCCTGGTCGCCCCTGAAAAAGGGACTTCTAGGCCCAGTGGGCTTACCGGGTCAACAAAATTCAACAAACAAAATGCTCGTTTCTGCTCTTATTTCTTGCAATTATCAGCTGCAAATGCTATTTAAATGATGGTGTCCCAAGGAGCCGAGCTAGCATGCGGTCTGACATGTTTGCCGGCCAGCCACGTCCCCCCCCATTAGTATAATTTAAGGGCAGACTAGATGGACTCAAGCCTTTTTCTGCCACCACCTTCTATGCATCTACATATGTATGTATGTAAGAGGTGGGGGAATGGAGTCCCTGCCCAGTTTAATCATAGGTTTCCCTTAGGCTGTGGTTGAGGAGTGGTGTAGGCTTCTTTATTGCTCATCTACCTCTGCCTCTCCTGGAACCCCTCTATACTGGGTATTCGTAATGGACATGAGGCCTGCTGCTGTAGGCCATACTCTTACCTCCCCTTTCATATGGCCTGTATGACGTGGAGGTCTTTTCCTTCTCCGTCAGATATTTAAACGAGGACACCTGCTCATCCACTTTTTTCATGCAGGCCTCAGTTATGTCTCCAAACAAGGAAGGACATTAAAGGGGAAATACTTTAGCCTGGCTACCCTTTGTGGGAGGTTTAAATGCTACTTAAATGAGCATTTAAAGTAGCTGGGGGGGAAGCACGAGAGGCAACAACTGTCCCTCTCGATATAGTGGAGTGTCACCTAGGAAGGGCATGAGGGGAGAAAACACCACAACTGGGACAGGGCCTTATGCAACTACTTTCTGTTGAGGAGAGGCAGGGTGGGGAGAAGCGGCGGTATTATCATATGTTAAGGACAGAATCAAGGCCACAAAGGTACAGAGGCTCTAAGAGGAAAATAATGGTCTGGAAGTGCTGTGGGACATCCTGGAGACTGGTTCCGGTGATGACATCCATACAGGGGTACAGTACAGACCTCCAGTACAGGGAGAAGAGACAGAGAAGGCATTTGAGGAAGCCATCATCAGAATGGCAAAGGAGTGGTACTGCCAGTTGGCAGCTTTAATCTGGCAGATGTGGAGTGAAGCCTTCCAGCTATGACTTTGGCAAGGCACAGAACCATCTCTGAGTCCCTAAAAGGGGCTTTTCTCGGGCAGCAGGTCAAAGAATCCACTAGGGATGGGGCAGTGCTGGACCTGCTGCTTACAAACAGGGACAGCATTGCAGATGCAACAGTAGGCAGTCCCTTAGATACTAGTGATCACCGTACTGTGGTTCAGCATAGACACAAGCAGAGGATGAGGGTCTTGGACTTTAGGAGGATGGATTTTAAAGAAATGGAACACTGCCTCAGAAACTGCCTTGGAGGGTGCCAGGAAGGGGGAAGAGGCACAGTGTGGGGGGGGGGAATAAGGCAGGGCATAATTAAAACAACCTCTGCATAAAGGAAGTGAGCAAAAGCGGCTAGCAGTGTACCCCAGAGTTTACGGCTATGAGCTGTAAATGAGCTTGGCATGTCCAGTAGACCTTGGCTTGATCCTACAACCTCCACTCATATACTGTGCGACTCCGAGCAAGTCGCTTAACCTCCCCCATGCTCCTGGGTTGCTCCTGAAAACAGGCACTTGTGCCTAGTGGGTTTTACCTGGTTACCAAAATATAAAAAAACAGAGGACGAAAGCATTATGATTCTATAAAGAGGTAGCAAAGGTGGTGAAGGAAAAAAGGTGGCATTCAAGAGGTATAAGGAAACAGAGGAAGGAGGACAGGTAGGTATACCAATTAAAGCAGAATGAAGTAGACAAGGTGGTGAGGGCATCAAAGGCACAGCCAGAAGAAAGGATTTCCAAAGAAGTCACCAAAGTGGAAAAGACTTTCTTTAAATTCATACATGAGAAGAAAGCGATGGGAAGGATAGTAAAAATTAGAACAGTGGAAGGGGATGACTGTGTAGAAGGGGGCCAAGACAAATCTGACATCCTAAACAGGTACTTCTGCTCAGTCTTCACAGTGGAGGGATAAAGGGACAGACCACCTGGGAAAGCAGGAGTTGGGGGGGGGAGGAGAGGAGGAAGACATGTCCATTTTCAGAGGAAAGAGTCCTGAACCAATTTGCAACCTTGAAGATGGGAATGGCAATGAGACTGGATGGAAGAAAAAAATTACTCACCTTAGTAATGTTGTTTCTTCTAATGGAGTCTTGCTGTATTCTGACATATGCAGTTAGGTCCTGCCTTTGAACTGCCCTGTAGAACAAAGAGTTAAACTTTCCATGGCCAGCATGGAATGGTCACCACGAGCTTGGTTGAAGCCCCTGTCTGCTGTTGTTTAAACTGCAACAGTCAGATCTTTGCAAGCAATACTCACTAGATGTTCTGTGTGGAAACTGTAAAACTCTTACTAGCCAACTGGCAAATATACTGTATCTATATAAAAAGGTTTTTTGGTTTCAAAAGGAAGACTCAAATCAAGAAACCCAAAAACAAAACACAACCCCTCACCCAAACCAAGAGAGGTTGAAAAAAAGGACACCCCTAAGGTGCCAACACTGCTCCTGCCCACCCACATCCCAAAAAGCAGTGTCAGTGGCTCAGTAGGTAGCACACTCGCCTCTGAGGCCGAGAGATCACAGGGCTGTGGGTTTAGTTCCCACATCTGGCACTTGGGTTAATATCCCAGTACTGACACTGTAGTGCAGCATGAGAGGGGGTGCTGCACTTCGGAGGTGCCGTCTTTCGGATGAGACGTTAAACCGAGGTCCCATCTGCCTGGATTGGTGGTAGTTCAGGTGGATGTTAAAGATCCCATGGCACTTATCGAAAAGAGTAGGGGTATGTTTATTTAAAAGCAAAATCATATATACAGTAATTAAGTACAAAAAGAAGACACACAAATCTGCAAATTATGAAAACTCAGAGTCCAATTCAGATCTGAAAGATAAAGAAAAAACTAAGGAAAAACTATAATTAATTCAAAAAAAGTTCCAATATCGTTCCCATATATTTCTCTTCAGGATTTTCCTTTCTCCTTCCTTTAGACGATCAAGATGGGTTATTATCTTCTTGAATAAATCCTCTGAAGTAAGATGTCGTTGCTGAAATAAAAAACCCACATCTGGCCTGCCACACCCAATACAAGATTACAATTGCTATAATGTTCAGGGTGCTCGGATTACATTCCGACCAAGACCCTGGAAATAAACCAAAAAATAAAGCTCTTTGATCCCATTGACACCAAACTTTATCCCAAAAGTGACGTTTCCACAAAAACCAAAAACGTGAAATAAAAGGGCAGAAAAATATAGATGAGTCATTGTTTCGTGAGTTCTGTACATGAGTCTCGAAACAATATCTATCCATTACCTGCTTATGCTTTTGATTCCATGTACATTAATTTTACCGCGGTGCACCTAACCATGCAATATCCCACATTGTCACGGGAATACGGGAATCTATAAGACGCTTACCAATCTGTGTCTGTTCTATGGGTGTAAAACCTGAAATACATCTACCTTAAATGGGATTCTACTATTTCTGTATACAATTGTTTTCGAGATAATTCTTTAATCATAGTAACTGAAATATTCCATGTTTTTAACATGTCGAACACTATTCCCCAATCTGTCGATAAAACGTATTTTCTTCTATTTTTGTGTAAAAATTTACCAATACTCCATTCTTGAAAAATCCCTTTAAGTGATATATGTACCAAAGGAATCCAAGGTTGGATAGAATCCTGAACCAAAGATTTTAAATTAGTTGAAAAGAAAAGAGAATAAAAAAACACAATTGGGTGAATCATAGAGACCCCTCCTTGCCGGTAGGTTTGTAATAGAACATTCCATCTAATCGGATTGAGACGGCTTCCCCAGAAACAAGAAAAAAAAAGAGATTTAAGAGAGGTACAAAAAAGCATTTGGGTAGCAGAAAGATATGTGCTACATGTAAAAATAAAGGCAGTAGACATGTTTTAATCAAAAAAATACGTTTCTTCTTCCCCAAAAACCACTTATGCCATTTACTTACTTTCTCCCTACTCTTGTTCAAAACTATCTCCCAATTATATTTTGCTGTGTCTGGGACTCCAAAATAAACTCCCAATAACTTATGCGGAGAATCTACTAACTTAATTCCCAGAATTGAAGACACATTATCTACAGAAGAGGCCAAATTAAAACACACACTTTTTTGTAGATTTAAACTCGATCCAATAACTGATAGAAAAACCGGTAATATGTCACTTAATAAACAACCCCTCTGTAATATTAGGTACTAAAACACAAAGATCGTCTGCATAACAAATTACTTTAGAATAAATACCAGAAAGACCTGAAAATCCAGGAGATTTATGGAGTAACCGAATAATAGGGTCCAAAGCTAAAACAAACAATAAGGGACTTAAAGGACAACCTTGTCGTACTCCTCTACGTATATAACAAGGGGATCCAAGTCTTCCGTTAATATACGACCTAACATAGGCTAAAGAATAACATAAAATAATCCAATTTATAAAAATCTGTGGAAATCCATAATTTTTGAGAGTTAACCAAATAAATTCTTGGAAAATACTATCAAAGGCCTTAGACAGATCAAAATTAAACAAATAACCTTGTAAAGTCCCTTGTAGACCTTGAGAAAATAATTCTCTATTAGTAATAAAGCATCATGGATGGATCTACCGGAAATTGAACAATATTGGAATGGTGAAAGCAAAGAGGGCAAATATTTTGAAATCCTATTCCCTAACAACTTAGCAAAAATTTTGTAGTCTGTATTCAACAATGTGATTGGTCTCCAATTCTTCAAATCTTTTTTATCACCTTTTTTGTACAGAAACAACATTAATCCTTCGTACATCTGATCTGTCAAACGATCTTCCTGTAGAAAGCCATTAAATACAGCTAATTGATGTGGTATAAGTTTCCATAAAGATTTATAAATTTCTGCCGATAAACCGTCAGAGCCAGAAGCCACCCTATCCCCAAGACCTAAAATAATGTCTTTTACCTTTCAAAAGAAAAAGGCTTTATAAGCTCTCTTTTTTGTGATGCCGTTAAGGTAGGTACATTCAATATTTGTAATAAAAGCGTCATATCTGCTGAAACAACAGCTGGGGTTTCAAATGTATGTTTTATAAATTTTGTGACACATTCCATAATTTTTCCTTGCCCTTTAACAATTTGACCTTGATCGTCCAACAATTGATATATTTGTTTGCCACGGAATTTTTCATTAGTAACATCAAGGGGGTTGAATTGACTCTGAGTCCCAGTAGTTTTAAATTTCTGTTCAAAAAGTATGGATTTTTGTCTGTTGTACTGTACTTTAGTTAAAGCATTTTTAACTTCTTTTATACAAGCAGAACGGTCAGAGCCATATAAGTGAGATTCTGTAAATAATGCTAATAGTTCTGCTCGTAAAAGTTTAGAGGTATGATGTCTTTCATCAGCTAAAAATCTGTCGTAAGATTTGAAATACGATATCACATATAATTTAGTATCACTCCACCAGTCTATTATGGAATCATATATGGCAACTACTGTAATACGGTCCAGGATTAATTCTGTAAACCCATGAATAAATTCAGGAATTAACAACAAGGATGAGTTAACTCTCCATACCCCAGGGCCCTGTGATAAAACGTCCTCTAATTGGATTTGTATCCCTATTAAATGATGGTCTGAAGTTGCCATCGGTACTGTGATACCTTTTACTATCCCAGTAGTTTGTGAACAAAACCAGAAATCAATTCTCGAGTTTAATTTTCGTTTTGTAAAGGTAGGCCGCAGGGACTGGGCTAAAACATCCACTAAATTCAGTTCTGTGATAAGATTGCGTAAAGCATGAGTGTCACAATAGATTTTCTTATTAGAGGATTTCCAAACTTGTATTGAAATCTCCACCCCATAAAATGATTCGATTTGTACATAAAAAAGGTTTAATTTGACGCAAAAGCTGAACTCTGGCAGCTTTTTGTTGTGGTGCATAAATATTTATGAGTCTATAGGCAACTTATACCATATAAGGTCCAATAAAACTCTGCCAGGTACTAAGTCCACAATCTTTTGTAAAATAAAGTTAGATGAACTAAACAAAACCAACACCAGAACAAAGGTCCTGTCCTAATGACCAATATGAAGGTCCTAAGCCCCATTCCCTCGAGGCCATTGTTGCTTCTCCTGTTGTATATAGTCTAATATCCTGTAGAAAATAAATGTCATAGGCCAAGCTACGTAATGCTGAAAAAGTTGCTGTTCGCTTATACTTTGAACGAATACTATTTACGTTAAAACTAGCTAGACGTATAGCAAACATAATCAAAAGAACAAAAAAGAACCCTTGTATGAATAACCACCTCATTTCTTTTTCTTCAGTCTAGTAGACTTCTTTTTTAAAGTAATCCCAGAACTGTCAGTTGTAGGTAATAATGTGGAGACTGTCATGGGAGGAGGAGTAAGAAATAGATTCCCTAACTCTCCCTCCTCCTCCTCCATAGCCTCACCCCAACTTTGTAAGGGTTCATAAGGGTTGGATACTGGGATAGAAGGTATAGGTACAGTGTCTACATGTTTAGTGGAGTGAAGTCGTCGAGCAACTGGTGGGGGGGGGGGTTGAAGTTTCCTAGCTCCACCTCCCTTAGAAGTAAGAGATGGAGTTTGTTGCAAGCCTGGACTGAATCACTGGGAAAACTAGTTAACCCTCCAATGGAAGGTTTTCTATGTTTTCAGAAGTGTCAGGAGGGTTAAGATTTAAGAGGCATAGGGGGCTCAGGAGTTTTGGGGGGGTCAGGAGATTTGAGGGGTTCGGGGAATTCAGGGGTATCTGGGACAGATATTTGCTCAGTAGTTTTAGGAATTGGTAAACTTTCAGTGGGGGTAGGAAAAGAAAGAGGCTTTTCTTTATTTTTAACAAGTTGTACTGAAACTTGGGGGGTCTCAATAGCAGAGGATTTAGCTATGTAAGCATCATGTTCTGCATAGTCCGATGTATTATGAGCCGCCATGGACAGGCTATAAACACATGTGAAGCATCGCCACATAAATTGCAAGTGGAGGGACTTTACAAGCCAACACAGTATGACCTAGCATACCACATGAAGTACATTTCAATTTGTCACAGTCGGAACTTAAATGAGACAATGAGCCACATCTATAATATGATCATGGTTGCCCTGGATAACATAGTATACCATGATCTCGACCCAGGTAAAAGCAATTAGGAAGATGTTGGATTCCAGACTCAGTTATTTTAAGTTGCACAGTAAACTTCCACCCTCCCCGTCCAAAACCCATTATCATCAATTAAAGCATGTGGTGTACCATTAACTGTGCAACGTTGCTATAACCAGTATAAAATATCCAAAACATTTACACCTTCATTTCTAAAAAGGACAGTAATAACTTTTGCAGTTGGTCTAGTAATGGGAATTACTACAAAATGCTTCCAAACAAGGTCAATACGTGCATTATAATAAGCAGACCAGAATTTATCTAATAATGCAGCAGTACGAAAAGAAACATCAAAATTAGAATCCCCTGAAGAATGTATTAAAGCATACACTTCTGAAGGTCTAATCCCTAAAGATTTAATTATTAATGTTTTTCCCACAAAGTGCCGGTAAGGAGGGAGATCCATATCCCCTTTATAATGTATCCGTGCCACAAATCTTTTTCTCATTGAGACATCTGTCGGTTTAAAAAGGGAGGCATAACTAACTGGCTTAACTGCAGGAAGAGTATTTGCAGAGTCATTCAAAGTACTAGCAGTAGTCACTTCCACTTGCGGGTACTGACCTTCCATCTGCGTTGTCAGCACAGTAGCCTGAACCGGGTTCGTAGCGCTTTCTAATTCTGCAGTGGTCTGGGGTAAAAAGTTAGATTCTGCCGACGGCTCGGTTGGTCACCTACGCCTAGATTCAGAGGCTAGAGGCGGAAATGATGCGTTATTTCGGTCCGTCACAGAAAGATGTTCCTCTGCTGTACTCAGTGCGTCTAAACGGTCCTTCTGCTTTTCTGATCCTCTCCCAGGTAAAGGAAAGTTAGGATCTAGAATCCACGCTGTCGGAGTTTTAATCCACCCTGCTTTTTCCAGCGCCTTCTCCGGAGACCAAGTAGAAGAACGAGCTGAGAAAGGAAAGGAGTCTTCCACAGGTACACTGTCTGTCACACTCGCGTTTGTTTCTATCGGGTCCGTAATAGCTTGAACATTGCTTTTTTTTACAGTGCCAGAAAAGGTTACTTGACCATTCTCCGGTCGTTTTCTTTTTTCCTCCTCAATCGCTAAAATTTGGTCTCCATCTGACTCTCCTTGACTTTCTTCAGTTATGACTTGAAACATCTCCACCTCAGGTAATTCAGTACTTGGTTTTCTTATACCATTAGAGACTGTTGAAGCCTCCTCAAGGATTTTGTCTGACTCTTGCAGTCCGTCGTCCATCACCTCTGTGCTCTCCACCGGCTGAGGCATACTGAAGCTGGTTCAGATGTCTCATGGGAAGGGTCCCCACCCATCAAAGCAGGGGAATTTCCCCGGTGTCTTGGCCAAATTTCCCTCATTCACTATAAATACCACCAACAGCTCAATCTGGTTCAAAGTCAGTTGGTATTCATCTGTATCCCCCTTCCCCGGGTCGTGCCTGAAAATAGGCAGGATCTGTCTAGTGCACTTACCCGGTCAACAAAAACTAAATAAATAAAAAAATCTAGGTTCTGAGAGGGAGGCAGGAGGTCAGAATACAGCAAGACTCCATTAGAAGAAACATTACTAAGGTGAGTAATTTTTTTCTTCAAACAACATGAAGTCTTGCTGTATTCTGACATATGCAGACTACCAAGCAGTACCTCCATGGAGGAGGGACAGAAGCTACTTAGGAAACAGGCTCTGAAGTACTGCTGTGCCAAACTGAGCATCACTCCTAGCCTGGATATCCAGAGAGTAATGCTTGGTGAAAGTATGGACTGTTTTCCAGGTGGCTGCTTGACAAATTTCTAAGAGAGGAATATCCCTGGCAGCAGCCAGGGAAGCAGCTGTACCTCTAGTGGAATGAGCCCTCAGGCCCGAGGGTGGAGTTCTACCCAGTTTTTCATAGCAGAATTGTATACAAGAAACAATCCACCTGGCAACAGATCTCTTAGTGGCAGGTTTGCTCTTCCCAACGTCTCCATACGTAAGGAACAACTGGAGGGATTCAAACCTGTGACCCTTGGTACGTTCTATGTAGTAGCTAAGGTCTCTTTTAACATCCAAGCTGTGTAGCCTCCTCTCTCCTGAGGAGGAATGGTCAGTGAAGAAAACAGGGAGAGATACAGACTGGTTGAGGTGGAAATCTGAAACCACTTTAGGTAAGAACTTTCTATTAGTTCTAAGGACCACTTTATCTCTATGGAAAGAGATGAAATCAGATTCCACTGACAGGGATTGCAATTCACTGATACGCCTGGCAGAAGTAATGGCTACCAAAAACACAGTTTTCCAAGTCAAGTACTTAAGCTCTGCTGAGGACCAAGGCTCAAAGGGAGGTTGCATAAGCTGAGCAATGCAAACATTAAGGTCCCAAGCAGGAGCAGGATCCCTAAAGGGGGGATTGGTGTGAAGCAATCCCTTGAAAAACTTACAAATACAGGATGGGATGATAGAGAGGAAGGCTTGCCTACTGACAAGAAAGCAGAAACAGCTGCCAAGTGTACTTTAAGGGTAGCTGGTCTGAGGCCTAGGCCATTAAGATGGACCATATAGTCCAGAACCATAGGCCATTCAGCAGAGTCTGGAGAAATATTCTTCTTAGAACACCAAATGCTGAATCTTTTCCATTTGGAGTAGTAAGTCTTCCTGGTGGAAGGCTTTTGAGAAGCCTTAAGGATATCCAGAAGCCCCTGGGAAAGATGCAGATCTGCAAACTCTAACTCTTCAAGAGCCATGCCTTGAGATTGAGAGACTGAAGATTCGGGTACCAAATCCTCCCCTGAGAGGATATCAACAGGTTGTAATTCCTGGGAAGAGACAGGGGAAGGTGGACTGCTAGGGACAGCAACAGGGGTACCAGGGCTGTCTGGCCCAGTCTGGAGCAATCAGAATTACCTGCATGGTTGTGACCTTATCTTGACTAACACTTTGAACAGAAGGGGGAAACATACAGAAATTTCCCTTCCCAGTTCAGAATCAGAGCATCCAGGGGGACTGAGCCCAAGACTGGGGGTCTGCAACAAAAGAGAGGAAGTTGGTGATTGTCTGGGGCTGCAAAAAGATCTCTCTCTGGTGCGTCCCATCTCGAGAAAATCACTTTCAAAACTAGAGGATCTAGGGCCCATTCGTAATGGCCCTGGGATATTCTGCTCAGTGCATCTGCTAGGACATTGTCCTTCCCTGGGAGGTGAACTGCTATCAGAGAGGTTTGCAGGGAATAGGCCAGGGACCACAACTTCATTGCTTCTGTGCACAAGGCCATAGACCAAGTGCCTCCTTGCTTGTTGATATACCACGTGGTGGTGTTGTCTGTTCTGACCTGAACCACCTTGTTCTGTACAGATTTGGAAAAAGCTTGCAGTGCCAGAAACATTGATCTGCGTTCCAAGAGACTGATGTGAAGCAGAGATTCCTGAGATGACCACAGTCCTTGGGTGGTAAGATCCCCCAAATGGGCTCCCCAGCCCAGCAGGGAAGCATCTGTGGTGAGTATCACTGAATGAGACTGAGTGACAAATGGAACCCTTGTCTCAAATTGTCCTGATCCTGCCACCATTGCAAGGCTTGGATTAGGGTGAGAGTCACTGGGACTAGTTTGGGTAAGGGAATCCTTTCTTTGGAACCAGAAGGCTCTTAAGTGGAACTGAATGTCCCTCATCTGGAATCTTGCCCCTTGGACCACTGCTGTGGAAGCTGCCATGTGGCCCAGTAGCTGAAGGAAATGCCTTGCTGGTCGAGACAACTGAAGGGTGGATGAAGAGGTCAGTTCCATAAGGGTCCTTGCCCTTCCCAGGGGAAGGAAGGCTCTTGCCTTTACTGTATCCAGTTCTGCACTTATGAAGGTGAGGAGCTGCACTGATTCGAGAACTGACTTTGGTAGGTTGAGAAGGAATCCTAAGGAAGTGAGCACTTGCTGGGTCACTTGCAAATGTGACTTGACTTGGTCTGGAGACTGACCTACTATGAGCCAGTCGTCCAAGTATGGGAAGATGGAGATCTTTTTTCTTCTTAGGAAAGCAACAACTACTGCCAGGCACTTTGTGAAAACCCTTGGGGCTGATGTTAGGCCAGAGAGAGCATTGCTCTGAATTGATAGTGGCCTGAGGGCAACTCGAACCCGAGGTACTTTCTGTGGGAGCACCTGATGGGAATGTGAAAGTAGGCATCTTTGAGGTTCAGGGAGGCTAGTCAGTCCCCTGGCCTTAGAGAGGTAAGGATAATTCCCAGAGTCACCATTTTGAACTTTGGCTTCAAAAGGTGTTTGTTCAGGTATCTTAGGTCCAGGATGGGCCGCCATTCTCCTGTCTTTTTGGGGGTTAGGAAGTACCTGGAGTATAATCCTTTGCCCTTGTGTAGGGTGGGAACCCTCTCTATAGCTCTGAGAGCTAGGAGAGAAGAAACCTCTGTCTCTAGGGCAAGGGTCTCAGAGATTTGCAGGCGGAAAGGATCTGGTTCTCATCTTGGGAAATTTTTTGAAGCTGAGAACCAGTCTCTGGCTTACTACTTCCAGGACCCACTTGTCTGATGTAAGAGACTTCCAGTCCTGGACAAAGTAAACCAGCCTGCCCCCTACTGGTATGGGGTAATCGGCCCGGGCAGACCCATCAAGGTGTCTGCTTGGCAGGGGCTTTAGGCTGAGGGGGTGGATGCAGGCCTGCTCATCCCCCGTCTGCCTCTCCCTCTAAAGAACCCCCTCTGTGAAGAGAGGAGGCCTGAGCTTGCTAAAAAGGCCTTTGGAAAGGCCTGCCCCTGCCCCTGGATTGCTGCCTTTGAGAAGTTGCTTGCCTTACTTTGGCCTGAGCACTCCTGTAAGTTGTCCTGTACTTGTCCATCTTTTTCATGTAGTTCTCTGTCTGCTACCCAAACAGAGAATTACCAATTACAGGAAAATCCATGGCCTTAGCCTGGGTATCCTGCGAGAGGCTAGTACATCTGAGCCAAGCCATCCTCCGAAGAGCCACAGATGTAGCCATGACTCTTGATAAAACATCACTGGAGTCCACAGCAGCATGAAACTGTACTTTCAATGCCTCAATCTCATCTGCAGCCACCTGCTCCAGCTCCTTGGCAAGCTGGTCAGGGGCCTGTTTAGCCACAGCCAGCACAGTGTCCCACCTGGACTTCTGGTATCTAGCTGTATAGGCCATATAGTTAGCCTGCCTGAGTCCCAAAGATGCTGCCATGTATTGTTTCTTTGCCATGGCATCAATCTTCCTGGAGTCCTTGTCTGGGGGGTGTGATGCCAAGGGAATATTTGCCTTATCACAGGCAGCAGCCTGCACTACCCCAACATGGCTGCATTGCTGGAAAAGGAACTCCGTGTCTGACCCTGAGAGAGTGTACCTCTTGTCCATTCGTCTGTCCACAGGAAGTATAGAATTAGGAGACTTAAGAATTTTATGTGTCTGTTTACCAAAGGATTTGTGGAGGGGAACAGACAGTCTCCTGGACTCTGGGATGTCCATCATCTCAACATAATCGGGCTCCTCCTGATCCTCTACTGCTTCCTCCACAGGAAGCTGGAGGGTCTCAGCCACTTTTTTGTAAAACATATAGTGAGAAGGGGACTCAGAAAGCCTAGGAGGAGAAACACCTGAAGGTCTGTCTGGGGAGATGTCCGGGTCAATACGCACATCCAGACTTTCATAATCACCATAATCATCCTCATACTCTCCCTCCTCCGGTTCATAAAATTCTTCCAAAGTATAATCCGGAACTGGGGAAACCGACCGAACAAAGCCCTTGCCAGATGGTGCCGGTTCGGTCGGAACCGAACTAAGCAATTGCACTATCCTTATCGCCTTGGCTATCTCATCGGCGGTCGGAGTATGAATTTCTGGGTCCGAACCAGACGATTCATCTTTTCTCTTTCTTTTCACCAGAACAGACTCCTCTGAATCGGCTCTCCTTTTGCCTGAAGAAGTATCGCCCTGGTCAGAGGCCACTCCTTCTGGTTCGGTCGGAACCGAATTGGGCTGGCCATCCGGGTCAGCGGACTTTCTCGGCCTCCCTTTCCCTCAGTCTACCTAATCTCTTTTCCAGGGTAGATTTGGGAAAATTCTTGCAAATTTGGCAGTCTGAATCGAGGTGGTCAAACCCCAGACAATAAACACAGGTGGTGTGGGAATCAGCCTTGGCAAAGACTTCCCCACACACACTGCAGTGTTGAAACCCAGTGGCCCGTTTTTTCCTTGGGTTTCTCAGACATGGCCAATCCTATCTAAAACTTACCCTTTTTTCGGCAATCCGCCAGGCAAGACTCCCCTATTGGCTCCTGACCGTGTCACAGATCTTGGAAAAAAACGTAATAAAATCCGTTTTTTTTAGAACCGATACGGACCAGTTACCACACTCTAAATTAAGCACAAGCTTTTTTTTTTTTACCTCAAACTGATCGGTTCAGCCGAACTGATCCACAATTTACAAGTTCCACACAGAAACAAAACAAAAAACGATGTAGTACTCACGGTACCACAGACAGAGACTTGAACTGACTAAGCGGTAACAGCAATTTGGGAGAAACCGACCGAAAACCGACACTTCAACCGACTTTTTGAACCGAGCAGCAGGAGAAATCTCCGGAGCGACTATTCAGTGAGGCGAAGTAAAGAATCTGACGGTTGCAGTTTAAACAACAGCAGACAGGGGCTTCACCCGAGCTCATGGTGAACATTCCATGCTGGCCATGGAAAGTTTAACTCTTTGTTCTCTGGGGCAGTTGAAAGGCAGGACCTAACTGCATGTGTCAGAATACAGCAAAATTTCATGTTGTTTGAATACATCCCAAGGTACTACAGAAAAACTCAGGGAGGTTCTAGCTGCCTCGCTGACAGCCTTGTACAACAGCTCGCTGAAAACAGGCATGGTTCTGGAGGACTGCAGAAGGGCTGTCATGGTCCCTCTACATAAGAGTGGTAGCAGGGAGAAGGCTAGCAATTTTAGGCTTATCCTGATAAAATGAAAATAAAAAAAAAAAAAAAAACTAAATTAAGTCAGCCGGTCAGTCTTAACTCTTGCTGTGCTGATATACCAGTCCAGAATTAGTATGCGTTCTAATTCTGTTGGCAGCCTAAGGGTTAATTTGGTACTGGGGAAATTAATGGAAGTCCTACTGAAAGAAAGAATGGTGGAGTATCTTGAATCCAGTAGACTGCAAGGCCACAGGCAGCAGGAATTCATGTGGGAAGGGCTTGCCAAACGAATCTGACAGATTTCTTTGGCTAGATAACAAGAGATGTAGATCAGGGAAGGGCAATGGGCATGGTCTATTTGGACTTTAGCAAGGCCTTCCACACTGTGCTGCACAGGAAGTTGATAAAAGATGTTGAGCAGCCCAGTAGTGGGATCCAAAGTGGTGAACTGGGTTAGAAACTGGTTAACAGACAGAAGACAGAGGCTGGTGGTTAACAGCACTCTGATGGGATAGTGACCAGTGGGGTATGACAGGGCTTGGTACTGGTACCAGTTCTCTTCAATGTTTTCATAGGGGATATTGCAAAAGAACTGGAAGGGAAGGTATGCCTTTTTGCAGAGGACACCAAAATCAGTATTCTGGTAGATACTCAGGAGCGGTTGGAGAGAATGGCAGGGATCTTGGAAAAATTGAGGTGTGGTCAAAAACATGGCAGTTTGGGGTTGCAGTAGTAGATTTTATTTCTTTGTTGTAATGGTGCCCTGAGCCTCTGAGAAAGGGTGCCTCAACAACAACAATTACAATTATAAAACAATGAATCCAAAATAATACATTTAAATTACAGTCTCAATATATTAAAATATAAATATCGGCAACTATGTAAAGCCTTCCCGAGGATGGCATTTAGGGACTTTCCACTCCCCATAAGCCTATGCAGAAAGATACGTCTGAAGACCCTTTTTAAAGGCCACCAAAAAGGGAGCCTCTCTCAGGGCCCTAGGGAGAGAATTCCAAAGGACTGAATCCTCAACCTTGAAGGTCAGGTCCCTGAGGTTTTAAGCCTGGCCCTGGTAATGACTAAGACGCCCTCCTCAGTGGAACAGACAGGGCGTGAGGGCATGTAAGGATGCAGAAGATCACTCCGGTAACCTGGACCCAGCCAAGGTAGGGCCTTATAAGTCAGCAACCCAACTTTGAAGGGGGAGATGCGCCACTTAACTGGCACCAAGTGTAGTTCATGCAGTACCAGGGAGATATAACTTGACCTCAAAAGGTTGGGCAACAACCTAGCAGCTGCATTCTGCACCAACTGCAGGCACCGCAGCATACCTATAGAGCATTACAGTAGTCCAGCCGCAAGGTCACAGAAACATGCATCAGTGAGGGCAATTCATCCAGAGGGGATAAGGGATTCAATCCGGCTAATGTTCCTGAGTTGGTAAAAGTCATTCTGGACAGCTGTTGACACCACTGCCGAACAACAGATTTTTGAACTTGAAACCTTTTTCCTTCTTCAAAAACCAAAAAGTATACGTACTGGAAAAAAAAAAAGAACCAGCAGGAACAGGAAGATGAGAAAAAGTCAAAGTTCTTTACTCCCCCAAAAACACCAAAGCGACGCCACGGTCTATCAGACTGCTGAAGTAAAATGAAAGTAAAGAAACGGTATTTCCAGTTCCTATGAGGCAAAATACACTGTATGACTACGGTAAAAGAAAGAAAACGGAATTACACTGAAGACTCCAGACAAGGAACACTGAAGAGAGCTCTCGGGAGATGCTGCTTGCTTGGGTGGAGACTAGATCTGCAGTCGAGCTCTGCAGCACAACGCCTCCAAGAGCCTCAACTATCCATGTGGCTAATTTAAATATTTTAACTTGTCCTCCCAGCGCTCCGGGGCTGCTCTAGCTGTCAGGCTGGCTGCATAAGTGTAAGCATAATGAGGGATTACCGCGGCTTGAAAAAAAAAAAAATTACTCACCGTAGTAATTAACGAGATCACTTACTATGTTTACATTTTATGCAGCCATCTCAGCTGAGAGAGACGCCCTGGAGATAGAAACTATGAAAATTTTAGAATGTGGAATGTTGGTTCAAGCTCTGCATCTGCACTACACTCTGGCCATTGCTCAGATCCGTTTCCAAGCAGGAGTGGAGCAGCAGCTAGTGAAACTAGCTATAAAGGCTACCCAAAAATTTTTAGGAAAAATTTTCATATAATTTCTGAAAACACCAAACAAATTGAAGCAAATTTGTGAAATGTTACAACATAAACAATAACAACAAGCTTACAGTTGCAGTAACTTCAACAGTAATGCTCAAGCAACTTCAATGAAAAAGGAACAGATTCTTATGTGAACCTGTTTTGGGTTCTGGAAGGGGAGGCAACGTTAGTGAGTGTAAGCATAGTGAGTGATCCCTTAAGAAGAAATATGATTACTACAGTGAGTAGTTAGTTGAGTGGTGGCAGTCATGTTTCAAAATCAGCACTCAAAAGTAAAAAAAAAAAAAACTTTGAAAACTGCCCCCTATTGGAGTCTATGGAGCGCACCCTTGCTCTCGTCCTTTACTGACATCACAAAACTTGCTAGTGTGATGGCGTGTCTCCGACTCAGGAAGTAGGAGCGTTTTGGATGCTGGGCTCCATGGAGCAAATTACAAGTGTTTTTTTCTGAAAATACACACAGCAATAAATGAAACTTTATGGCATAATGTATTTGGGGACAGGTAAGCTGCCTTATATATTTGGCGGGGGGGGGCAGAAATACTCAAACTAAGAACCTGCTCTTTATGGAAAACATCAAAGTGACGGAGGTACACTGAGGATGGGGGGGCTGCGCCGAGGTGTTGTGGGTCAACCTCTAGTCTGGAAATGGAGCCACCATTCCCATGGGAGTGATATACAGGCACCTGACACAGGGAGAGGACATAGACAAACAGATGCTGGAAGACATAGGGAAAATTGCTAAGAAGGGGAAGGTGGTGCTGGTGGGGAACTTTAATCTGCCAGAAGTTGAGTGGAGCCTACCTGCTGCAGCATCCGCTAGGAGCATACACATCTTGGACTCCCTGCAGGGGGCACTCCTCAGGCAGCTGGTCAGTGAACCCACTTGGAGTGGGACAATACCAAATCTGGTACTTACGAATGGGGACAGTGTGGCAGATGTCAGAGTGGGAAATCATCTCATCTGGTGACCACTGATCATCACACAGTATGGTTTAATACATCAGCAGAATACAGCCGCACGAGCACGAGGGTCCTGGATTTCAGCAGTGCTGACTTTACAAAGATGGAGGAATGCATCTGAGAAGACCTGGCAGGGGGAGATGGGCCACAATAAAAGAGAGCATAGTAAAGTCTACAAACTTGTACATCAGACAAATAGGCAAAAGCAGGAGGAGAAGACCATTATGGTTCTCGAGAGTAGCGGCAGAAAAGGTAAGGGCAAAAGCAGTGGTATTCAGAAGGTATAAGAAGACCCAGGAAGGACGACGACACAGTGTATCCGGGGAAATGGAGGGAGGCAGCAAAGCAGTAAGGAGCGCAAAAGTGCAAGTTGAGGAAAGAACAGCCCTGACTGTGTCAAAGGGGGAATGAGACATTTATTAGGTATACCAGAGAGAAAAAGAAGACCATGGGAGGGTATGCATGGCTAATAAAGGAGGAAAAGGGCTATACTGAGGAGGAGCAAGAAAAGGAAAACATCTTAAAGTATTTCTGCTCAGTATTCATACTTGAGGGGGAAGGACCACAAGTAAACACCAAGAGATGGGGGAGAGACTGCACATTAGTCCCTTTTCTGAGGACAGGGTCAGTCAGGAAAGCACTCCCTAATCTGTGGGTGGAAAAAGCCATGGGGCCAGATGGGTTGCATCCAACAGTGTTAAAGGAACTCAGGGAGGTGCTAGTTGCACCCCTGACAGACTTGTTTAATAGTTCACTGGAGACCAGTGTGGTCCCAGGGGACTGGAGAAGGGCAGACGTAGTTCCACTTCATAAAAGTGGTAGCGAGGAGGAGGAGGAAGAGGGAAATTACAGGCCTGTCAGCCTGACATCTGTAATAGGGAAACTGATGGAGACACTATTAAAGGAAAGATTCATGGAACATCTGGAATCCAATGGACTGCAGGTCCCGAGGCAGCATGGCTTTGTGGAGGGGAGATGATGCCAAACAAATCGGATACATTTTTTCTGACTGGGTAACCAAGGTGTTGGATGGGGGGGTGAATGTGGCCTACGTGGACATCAGCGAGGCCTCTGACACTGTTCCACATAGGAGGCTAGTGAACAAGTTGGGGCAGCATGGGGGTAGGCAATAACTAAGGTGCTAACCTGGGTAAGAAACTGGTTAGGGGATAGAAGGCAGAGGGGTAGTGGTAAATGGAGTACACTCTGAGGAGGAGAGAGTGACCAGTGGGGTATCGCAGGGGTCAGTACTGGGGCCAGTCCTCTTTAATGTCTTTATCAGTAACATAGCAGAGGAACGGGAAGGGCAGGTTTGGCTCTTTGCGGAAGACACCAAGATCTGCAACAGGTTGGACACTCCAGAGGGCATGCAAAGGATGAAAAGAGACTTGAAATGAATGGGGTGGTCAAAGGTTTGGCAGCTAAGGTTTAATGAAAAAAAAACCCTGCAAAATAATGCACTTGGGTCACAAAAACCCGAGGGTACAGTACAAAATGGGGGATGGGGGGGAGATACTGACAGCGACCAAGTGGGAAAGAGACCTGGGGGTTATCATATCAGATGATCTTAAGGTGGCCAGACAATGCGACAAAGCGATCAGGAGAGCTAGAGGGATGCTGGGATGTATAGGTTAGGGGTATTACCAGCAAGAAGAGGGAAGTGGTGTTGCCACTGCATAGGTCTTTAGAAAGACCCTACCTGGAGTACTGTGTCCAGGTTTGGAGGTTACATTTCAGGAAGAACACAGACAGGATGGAGACCATCCAAAGGAGGGCTACCAAGATGGTACAGGGTCGCTAAAGGAATTACACATGTACACTCTGAAGGAGAGGGGGGATAAAATTGCGACTTTTATTTAACTTATTTAGCTATCTAGGTAAGCACACTAGACAAAAAATGCCTATTTTGAGGTACAACCCGGGAGAGTACAAAGGAAAATATACAAAACAATATTACAAAGAAAGGATATACAGGCAGCAATTATAAGCAGGGGCCGACTTTACCAGTGGCCCAGTACACCGAGGTCAGCCAATTTGAAGGCGGGCCAGAGGATGTCCTACTTTGCTGGCCTGATTGGCCAGCACCTTTTTAAAGTAAATAATGCACTGCACCTTTAAGGAATGACGATTTGCCACTGCTGGGAATCTCCAGCTTCCTGGTTGTGGAGACTGATGCGCTTGTGCATGTACTGATGTACTGGAGCTGCAATCACGTGTGAAGAGACATACACAGCGATACATAGTAGGGAACCCCAGGACTAGTCGAGACAGTGTGAGCAGTCAGTCTGGTATGAACAACAGATCCTATCACAGGTGAGAACAGGTTGGACATATATGACAGCAATGGAGCTCCTACACTGATCATTTAACTACTAGCTTCTAGCCGACCTGGGTGACAAGCAAAAGAACATGCAGTGCTGAGCAGCAGGCTAATCTGCCCTGAGCGTGGTGAAATTGCTAATTTAAACAACAAACATTTCAAATTCATTGTGGGGGAAAAACAGATTTAAAAGTAGTAGTGACAATTCATTCATTAGCTGGGGAAGGGGACTGCTGCAAGTTTGCAGCCTATCAAATAAATTGAGTTTTCTTTTCTTCAAAAGTTATCCATATAAATACATTTCTACCAAGTGTTTGAACTGTAGCTGTGTACAGTAACTCTCCTTAGAAAAATCTAAGGGAAGTCTATCAGTGTACAGTTTGCAAGTGAAATATTATAGGCTCAGTCTTTAAAAAGATCAGAGTGGTCCTCTGTTAGTAAGGTACTACTATACCGTAATGAGAAATTAGTGTATCATAATTTGGGCTCTTCTCTGTCATTTCTTTGGTAAACCAGTCTATGTGCCAGTTTTCCTTCCCTAGGCATGAACATCTGTGTTTATTTACTCAGAAACTTACACTTATTCTGCCCCCTCCCCCCCAAAAAACAAATGTCATTACCAGATTTGTCCTGTTAGCGAGCCAGTGTGAGTAGAGTAAGGCAGTAGCATTGTCTTGGTGGGCCACCAGAATTTTATGCGCGCTGTTAATTTTAGCTAACTCACTGGCCTGATGGCCATCAGGTTTTTGGTGCTAAAGTCAACCCCTGATAAGGCATGAATACAAGGTTAAGGCTGTAGTACAATAAGGAATGCTTTTGACAATAAGAGGCATATATATAGGCGTTGGTGCAAAGAAGCATACATAGGCATTTGGGTAACAGGGTACATTGAAAACAGTAGACAGTAATTGCTTAAGTATCGAAGTAGTTCCAAAAACTTTAGGGCAATACTCTTAGTTCTGCCAGAGAGTATAGTACGCAAGTCCTTATATGTTAAGGACAGTTGCAAACTGAGGCAGATTTTAGTGCTCCTATAGATCTTTTAAAGATGTGAGGGGTGGAAGTCCATCTAGTTGGCACTGGAAGGAGTTCCAGAATCTGGGGGCACAAACACTAAAGGCCCGGTCACCTGTCAAAGTGAGAGAAATACCTTACGGGGGTGAAAAAAGTACAAGTGGGGGGTATTTTTCAGAGGAAAGGGTGAACCAGAACAAGGGGCCATGATATGAAGCTTGAGGGGTAGGTTTAGGAGAGAAATGAGGAAGTACTTCTTCACAGAAAGGGTGGTGGATGCCTGGAAGGGTCTTCCAGTGGAGGTTGCGGGAGGCGAAAACAGTGGTGGGATTCAAAAACGCTTGGCATAAGTACAAGGGAGTCATAATAGATAGGTAAATGGGTGGCAGAGGAAGTGCTGTAGACCTGGAGGGGTCTACAGTACAGTGTAAGCAATGCAACAAAAAAGGACAGACTGGATGGGCCACGTGTCCCTTGTCTGCCGTCAGCTTCTATGTTTTTTTTTTTTAAAACTTTACTTTTTATTTTGATTATTTTAGGCATACCAATATAGATCCATACAGTTCAATTATCATTTTCCTTTTTCCATCTCATAAATGTTAATTAGACATTTGCTCTTTCCTTTACTGAGAGACACTAAATAATCTAGACCTCCTAAAGTTACAGAGACTGGTTACTCCGATTTGGATCCTGGAACAGCAAAAAGTTCACTGCAGGCTGCTATGAGCTTCAGATGAAATGGCACAGTTTCTTGCAGCGAAACTAAAGTCTCTGATCTTGTTCCTTCAGGAATATAGTCTGAGTTCCATCTCCTACCATCATCAATCTTCGTTTTCTCTGAACCAATGAACTCAAGTCCATATGATTCTACCAACTACAGATATACAACATTAAAAATAACAGTATGCACAGTTACTCCGTCCATTTTCCCTTTTTATATATATATATATTTTTTGTTTTAACACACAACCTCCATTTCCCTTAGTTTACATATCCTTTTCCCTTCCTCCCTTATGCATCCCCTTCCTCGGTTCTCGTATGGGCCATCCACTTAAGTTGCTTTCCTGTATATCTTTATGTTTCCCCTTCTATCATATCTCCTCTAGTTCTCCCTCCACCCTCTCTCCACAGCCTCCAAGGACGCCACATGTTCTGAAAGTTTTCAACTTTAAGGTGCAGTGTATATGTAATATTTTCCATTCTTTCTATTTCTTCCATTTTTGAGACCCACATTGTTAGGAAGGGGGGGTTCAGAAGATAGCTATTTAGTAGTGATGCATTTCAATGCAACCACTCTCATTATCTGACACAATTCCCTTCTTTGACGCCTTCCCATCGATAAGGTGGGGAGGCCTAACACTAAGTCCTGAAATGTAAAAGGAATGGGGAAGAGCACTACTCGTTCCATCACCGAGTGTACCTGTCGCCAGAACCTTGACAGTCTGTCACATCCCCAAAATATATGGAAGTGTGTACTCAGTTGTGTGTTGACGCCAGCATGCAAGAGGTCTGTGGTTTATAATGTGCTGTTATCTCTGAAGTTCTAAAAATCTACTGAGTATTTTCCACTGAATTTCGCCACATCGTGGCTGATGAGATTTAACAACCTTTAGTTTCAAGTGATCCACTCTTCTTGTAATAGTTATTTTTGGCATCTCTTTTCCCACCTTGACCGTGTCTCTTCTAGGTTTGGGGCCCTTTTGAATCTGTTAAAATCGTATATAATGCAGACAAGTATCTCAGTTTATCCCTAATTTTATAGAGTCCCACCAATATGATTCAAGTGGAGTCAGGTCCCTGCTTATCTTTAGGAAGTTTCCTTCCTCTGTAAGGAAGTGCTGTGTTTGAGGAACCTATAAAAGTCCTCTTTGCGAAGAGAGAAGCGCTCCAAAGAACTAAAGGAAGACAACCGCTCTCATCTATGAATTGTTTAAATGTGGTGAGGCCCTTATGTTCCCAATAGGCAAACCCAGAATCAGCCTGGGGACTCATGTACACCTAATCAAGGAGAGGGGTCCCAACATGTTCGGTGTATGTGTTATCCTTTTTAAGTTTATTAGGATATGCAGAGAGTGTTTAACCCATGGATTATCTGTAGATGCCAAAACTTGGGGAGATATCTCTGATGTGGGCAGGGTCCATAATTTATAGATATACATTGAATTCTTTTCTAATAAATACCAGCCAGAGTCTATCCTCTGTTTGGCCCATGAAACTAGTTATGACCCCTGAGCCGCTAAGTAATAAAAATACATATCGGGCAGTCCTAAACCCCCTCTTTCTTTTGACCGTGTTAGGGTATTATATGAAACTCGTGGACGTTTTCCTGACCAGATAAAGTTAGAAATTTCTTTATTTAGCTGTTTCCAGAAACCGGGCTTTACAGGGATCGGGAGAGTTTGAAAGAAAAATAACCATCTCGGTAGAATATTCATCTTGATTACCTGGATCTTACCATATAGTGTCAGGGGCAACAGTTTCCAATGAGCGAAGTCTGCTTGCATGCTTTTATACAGCTTCATGTAATTATCTGTAAATAGACGGGATATATCTGTCGAAATCTGTATCCCTAAATAACAAAAAGTATTATTGCGGGCCCATTTGAACGGGAAATTCTCTCTGAAATCCCTCTGAGGATTCCCACTTAATACCACTGCTTCTGATTTAGTATAGCTTATTTTGTATCCCGCTAATTTGCCAAATTTGTTCAGTGTATTTAATAAGTGCGGTAGGGAGGTTTGAGGATCTCTTATAAAAAAGAGAGAATCATCGGCATAAAGTGCCACTTTTTGTTCTATTCCCCCTGTCATCACCCCCTTAATTTCGGGATTCTCTCTTATCCCTATCGCCAGTGGTTCCAATGTTAGGGCAAATATTAGAGGGGAAAGGGGACATCCCTGTCTTGTTCCTCTATTTAAAGATATTCTATCAGATAATCCGTTCAGTTTGATCCTTGCCTCTGTTTTATGATAAAGCGATCCAATGGCTGAAACAAAATTTTCCCCCAAACCAAATTTCGACAGGGTGGACAGCATAAAGTGCCAGTCCACCCTGTCGAAGGCCTTCTCAGCGTCCATACTAATGGCCATCTGAAAAGCTGCGCTACTGTTCTGGGCTGTAATAATATTTAATAAGCGTCTTATATTGTCTTGCAGGAATCTCCTTCCAATAAATCCTGTCTGGTTTTGGTAAATGAGAGGGGTAATACATGCCTGAAGTCTCTCCGCCAAGATCCCTGTGAATATTTTTAAATCTACCGGTAACAGGGAAATGGGGCGGTATGAGCTGCAGTGCTCAGGGTCGTTATCTGGCTTCAAAATGACCGAAATCTGGGCCAAATTCCAGGAAGGTGGCACTGATTTATGCTGTAATAAAATCTCATTGCATATACCAACCAAGTAGTCCTCTATTTTTGCTGAGAACTTTTTATAAAATTTGGCTGGTAGGCCGTCAAGCCCTGGGGCTTTGCCATTTTTAAGATGCTTTATTTGTGATCTCACCTCTCCAACAGTAATTGGGGAATTAAGATTCGCCCGGGCTGCTTCCTCTAATGTAGGAATAGGCAAGGATTCCAAAAAGTCCTGTACTACTCTATGGTGCTCAGGAGCTGTTTCCGCTGTATAGAGATCCGCATAGAATCTCCCAAATCTATTTAGAATCTCCGTCGGAGATGTAGTCGTGGGGCCCCTTTCATCCCCTTTTAACCAAACCACTGCTCTATTAGCTGCTTCGTATCTCAGCTGCCATGCTAACAGCCTGCCCGCTCGGTTCCCATGTTCAAAATATTTTTGTCTAGCATATCTTAACTGCCCTTCCATTTGTCTATCTAGCATTTGGTTTAGTTCTTGTCTTGCCTTGTCCAGCTCCTGCTTTATTTGTGTATCTTGCCCCACCTGATGTTGAGTCTCTAATTGGGTGATTTTCTGCTCCAGTAACACTCTAGTCTGGATCCTCTCCTCCTTTAATCTGGATGAATACTGGATTATTTCCCCCCTTAAACAACATTTGAGTGCATCCTATCTTATCCCTTCACTTGTATTCTCTTTTAAATTATGTTGTTCAAACTTCTTGATGACTTCCCCTATTAATTCCCCAAAGTCTTCCCTTAAAAGGTGACTTACATTTAACCTCCAGTAGGACTGCGGAGGGGCCGACGTGGGGGCCAACTCCAGGGAAACTGGGGCATGATCTGAAATAATAATTGGTCCAATATCACATTTCTCCACCCTTTGTAGCCAACTGGACGATAGAAGAAAATAATCTATCCTGGAATAACCCCCATGCCTGGGAGAGTAATGAGTAAAATCTTTTTCTCTTGGATGCATAAAACAACAGACCTCTGATAGGCCTAGTTCTTGATTTAGTCTCTGGATTAGTTTCCCCATACGTGTGGCCCCACCCCTAGCCCCTCCAGACCTATCTGCCACTGGATGTATTACTTCCTTAAAATCCCCACCTATGACTACTGAACTCTGCACGTCTGTAACTGCTTCTTTGATGACCCTCTCCAAAAATGCTAATTTGGGGGTTTCTTCATTTGGGGCATAGATGTTCAAAAAGGTACACTTCTGGCCCCTGTATGATCCTTGTATCTGTACAAACCTGCCCTCTGGATCTGTGCGGACCTTCTCTACCACCAGTGGGGCATCTCGTTTGATCAAGATTGCTACACGTCTACGGTGTGGGCTTTTTTCAAAGTGTGAGGCATATACCTCCCCCACCCAAGACCTTTTTAACGTGAGATGTTCTACCGCAGTTAAATGGGTTTCTTGAATAAATGCAACAGTGGCCTTTCTCCTCCCGAGATCTTGTATAATCTTTGCCCTTCTTACTGGATTATTTACCCCATTTACATTGAGTGTAACTATATTTAAATCAGCCATAATCTTTTAGATGAGGGAAAAGGAGCATCTCCTCTTTACCAAGGGACATTGCTAGCTTTTGGAGTATTCGTGAGCATCTGTGCTTTATCAACCACATACAAACCAAAACTTTGCTAAACGTATTACTAAATATTTGAAAACTTATAGTACATTGCAACTTGTTGAACATGAGTACTTTCAAGGTGGTTTCACCGTGTCCACCCTCTCAAAGGTGTTGTTTCATGAGGTGTGGATGGATGACCTCTTAAATGTAGGCCATCCGCCTGGCTGAGCATCGCTACCTAAGAGCCAGGTATTTGTTCCGCACCAGCCCTTTTAGTAAGTCACACGTTTAGAACTAATCTAAGCATTATTAACCAGCCTGAAAAAGGAGGTTGGATCCCCCGTCTAGTTCTTATCCTGAACCTATCACGCGGCTAATTAAATTACTTAATGTAAACCATAAACCCATCAGGGAACTTAATACCTGAATGCCCAGGTAATATATCAATTTGTGGGAGGTTTGCCAACTGTCGAGGACCCCACAGCCCAACCATGACCTTCCCATGACCTCCGGGGGGGGGGTCCAGAAGACCAAAAGCCACACTCTTTCCTTCATATCCTAGAAATAGTCTATTGTTGATCAGTTTATTTATTGAGATTTATCAGATTATTTGTAATGACGTAGACTGCCATCGCGGGGTCCGGAGGAAGGGCGCCCCTAAGTCAGACAGACAACCAGTGCTTCTTTATCTATCGTAGTTGTTTATATTTCCAGTTTTCTTTTCTTGATGTTTATCTTATGTAACTTCAGGAACCTCCTCTAGTGGCTCCTCGTTGTAGAGGTACCAACCTAGGTTGAGGTGTTAGCCATGAAGCTTCTCATTTGTCAAGAAGCATTCCTTCGTCAGTGCTAACCCCATCGGGTTGCAATCTCACCTCTAGGGCTGCCTTTAAATGTTAGGAGTTATTATCTTATCAACTGATAGTCATATCAATCAGAGCGCCTCCACCCCAAGCGCCCCGACCGCTCCAGCCTCCAGTTATTCAAATATATGGA
This sequence comes from Neoceratodus forsteri, assembly GCA_016271365.2. NCBI lineage: Eukaryota > Metazoa > Chordata > Ceratodontiformes > Ceratodontidae > Neoceratodus > Neoceratodus forsteri. The sequence goes on along the minus strand of CM057449.1, from coordinate 361,356,979 downwards.
TCCCCTTTCAAGAGTGCAGCTGTCCTGTTCTCCCCTCTCCCCCTTTGACCGGGGACCGTAGGCTGCTGGTTACCCAACGTGACCTCTCCCCCACAGTTGTACCCGAGTGCTTTAGTAGTAATACCAAATGAGTGAGAGTATATCCACCCGATCCAATTTCCCTATATTAACTCTACTATACCCATCCTTTTACAAGAAGGTCAAGAATACCATCTACTAGATTCAGTGGACAATCCACGTCAACCAGAATTATAAAGAGATTTATAAGATCAATATATATAGTTCGAGTCTGAAGGGTTTCTCCGTTTTGTTCTGTTAAAGGAGTAACCTCCCGATTCGTAGTACAGTCTCCTCGCCCTTGCACTGTTTTCCACAAACCGGATACGTCCGTGTAATCGTGCAGCTCTTTTCTTTTCGTTCCCACCTTTTGCCATCCTCCAACTCGCATTCTGCCCCCCCCCCGCCTGAATCGCCTCCTGGGGAATCTCCACCTCCACTTCCACCGATGACAGAAACTTCTTTGCCTCCGACAGGTCAGCGACCCTCCTAGGTCCATTTTCGGTTACGACTTTAAGTTTAGCTGGGTATTCTACAAATGCTTTGATGCCTTTCTGTTGCAGGGCACGAACCACCATTAGGACCTTTCTGCGTAGGGCTAACAATTGCGGTGTATAATCTTGGTCGAAGAACAATCTAGTGTCCCCAAATATTATCTCCTTCTTTGACCATGCCTTCTTTAATAAATCTTCCTTAGTGCGAAAGTCTAAAAAGGCTATTATTACGGATCTTTTGGCCTAGGTATCAGAGAGCGATGGGCCCTAATTATATTTAGAGGTTTTTCTGTTGGCCAGTCCAGTATCTCCGTTAGAAAAGATTAAAAAAAAAATAAAAATAAAATAATAATAATCGGAGCCCGATTTTGTGCCTTCAGGCAGTCCATGTATTCTTATGTTATTTCTTCTGTTTCTGTTTTCAAGTTCCTCCAATCTGGACTCCAGTTGCAATTCCCTCCTGTGTGAGGCGATAAGGGCCGCATTGTGAACCTCTACCATATTCGAGCAGTCTGTTAGGCTTTCTTCTACTTGCCCCATTTTCCCCTCCAGACTTTCTAGTTTTCTTTTATTTTCTTCCATCCCCCTTTCCAGTCTCTCCAAGGATTCGCTCATTTTCTGCAGCGTAGCGCATAGTTGTTTAGAAGTTATTGTACACTCTCGTTCTTCTCTTTCCTCCGAGTTATCCCCGGCCTGCCGCGAGGATTCCGGTGTACTAGCTGGTTGAGGCTGGGCATAATCCAGTAATGTTTTTAGCTGTGAATTCATCTGGTTGACGTTCCTCTCTCTTTGTTTATGTCTGGAAGTCATCTCGTCACAATCTCCACTGAGTCCTATCGATGGATGGGTTAGATTCCCTTCTGATTTTGGTGGATTTAACCTGGACGGGGTAGAGTTACCGAATCAGGCTGCCATTAGGCTGGTGCACCCACCGGAAGTCCAGCTTCTATGTTTCTGTGACATCCAGAGCTCTTAAAATTCACTGTCAAGCTTACATGAGGTCACAGAACCCACTCTGTGTTAAAAATCAGATTTTATTTTGTTAACACTTGGGAGAGGGATGTTATGGTATGAAATTCTAACAGTATGATGATAACCATCACATGCACTACTGCAGTTATCGTGATAGAGATATAACAAAAATAGTCATTTCTGTAGAAAACCGTTTCCTCAAACTCTAGAGTTTGGAGCTGGAGGGACAATAGTCTTTAAAAAATACATTTACGGGGGTGCTAATGAGCCAGCATGAGTAAGCACGCATCTTTACTTCGCTCCGTCATACACCGCAATGAAATTAAAATAAAATACCTGAATCTGTAGGAAAACATAGCCAGAAAATATACCAAACTGCTCAGAAAAAGATGAATGACTTATAATCCAGAATTCAACTAAGAACGTCCATGCGGCTTCTAAAAATCAAACGAAACAGCCGTCGGCATCCCAAGTAGAAACCACAGGGCCCATCTCCCTGTCTGCTGCCCAGGTGAGCGTACTAGGCTGCGAAGTGACCCAACAAGTTTTAGCTGCACTAGAACAGTGTCTAGAAAATATAGAGACCAAACTGGATCGGAAAATGCAAGAACTTGTGGACTTTCACGCTTCTCATGTGGCCCGACTGCACAAAGTGGAGCAGCGGGTGTTAGATATTGAGGATGCTACGGCCTTAGTCCCAGAACAAATAGTGGCCCTACAGAAAGAACCTGAGGAGTTCAAGGACCAGTTCGACTACCAGGAAAAGTACCATAGGAAACAATCTTAGACTCCGAGGGCTACCAGAGGGTATGGAAGGCCCAAATACCCTGGAATTTTGCGCCACAAAACTTCCAGAACTACTGGGGTTATCCCATAAAAATGGAAGGATGAAACTGGAAAGGACTCATACAGCTGTAATGCCTAAACCTGCACCATATCAGCCATGAAGGCAGACTGTCATGAGATTCCACAATTATCAAGACAGGGAAGCAATTTTGAGAGCCTACGGGGCAACCTCAAGCTTGCAATATGAAAGGAACAAACCGTACCTCTCCCAGGATTATTCAGCTCTGCTCCTAAAAAGAAGGTGCACTTTCACTCCCGTTATGGCGGAACTGAGAGAAGCTAAGGTTGAATGCTACATGTTATACCCAGCCACCCTTAAAATAAAACACGAGGGAGCTACTTATTCATTCTGGGAGATCTAGAAGGCAGGATTCATTCTGGAGCTTAAAAAGAAACTGGGATGAATGCAATACTTGTAACAAGGCGTATAAATATCTGATCTGTGTTGGAACGGAGGTTCTGCTTGCTGAGATGAGAAGACATCTAGAGATGTGTGTATCTGGACTAAAACCTTTCTTTCCTTTTCCTTTAGACTGGAGGAAATGCAGCCACTCTGAGAACTGCTTAAAAGAACGTGCTGATGAAGCACTAGGCTACGCAGGAAGCAGCACCCTCAGGGGAACAGTGGCATCCTTTCTTTATTCCTTATCCACAGAGTACTTGAACTGAGACCCTCTTCATACCGGAGGGGAGGAAAATGAGAAAGGAGCTCCGAAGGGAAAATTCTGATGACCCGACCAGTGCACTGTGGAGAGGACGCCGAGGAACTTTCTGAAAGGTAGGCTGGCCTGGGGCAGAAGGGTGCAGCATGAGTTTTAAATGCGTGGCCCGCTTTCTGCTCGAGCAGAGGCTAACCTGGAGATTGAAGCGTACTCTCTGCATTGGCCTGAGCCATTCCATGAAAGGCCCTGTTCTGACTCTATAGTTTAGCTCATTTTTTGGGCCTTCCCTCTTCTGGTCTTACTGGAGGAGGAGGGAAGAAGTAGCTGCAAACTGTATAAGAAGGAATCTTATGGTTAGACGGGGGAAGAGATTGGATGTCTGAGAAACACAATTGGAATAGCTATGATAAAGGAATACCAGGTGGTAATTTCAGGCACTGAGAGCGTGGGTAGGGGTGAAGGGACATGCCTATCAAAGGGGTAAGGTGTGTAAAAGTTTTGCTGCACGCAATTCTTGTTATAACTTGGGAAGCTGGGGGGGGAGACAAAATTAGGGGAGGGAGAGGTACGAGTGCATATCTCTAAAGATCTCTGGAAAAGAGGAGAGCACATGGAGTGTATATAGTTGTTGTTTGTTTAAAGTTTCACTGTTTGCATGTGTTAAGATCCACAAATACAAAATGTTTCAACTATTTCTGTGAAAAGAATATGATGAAGATCGGAAATGTGCCAGACTCAAAAGGATAGTATTATGCCAAAGATCATGCCTACCTTAAAAGAATTAGTGGTAATATCATGGAATGTAAGAGGGGTATTCTCCCGGCTAAGCGCACAACACTCCTAACCGCGCTAAAAGACAGGGGGCCCAGGTTGCACTCCACCAGGAGACCCATTTAACTGAGAGAGAGCATGCTAAATTACACTGGGGATGGGTGGAGGGTGTTAGCATCCTATAATTCATACATGTTGGTGTAGCCATCCTTCTACAAAAGTTGCCTCTTCAAAGTGGAACAGGTGGTTGCGGACCCTGAATCCAGATGTTATATTTTCATTGAGTGATCTGAATGGGGGCAGAATAACCTTTGTGAGCATATATGCCCTGGCAGTCCATGACCCAAGCTTTTACCAACTGCTTAAGTCCATAATGGTCAAGGAACAGTTTCTGGGACTGATACTGGGAGGGGATTTAAACTGCCTCATGAACCTGGCGCTGGACCACTCTGACAACAAGGGGAGCCTAGAGGTGCAATTCGAGATTGGCAGGCAGGAATGGCAGACCTGGATCCGATTTACGGGCGGTGAACGGCCAACCCAATGCTTAGAGAATATACCTTCTACTCCCACCCGCACACAACCTGGTTGGATTATCTAAGCCTCCCGAGAAGTTGGTACTTTAGATTAGTAAATAGAAAATATAGCCCAATCCATATCTCTGACTATGCCATGGTTAAGATGTCCCCAAGACTGGGCGTGGAGAGAGAGGGCCCACCACCCTAGAAATTCCCCAATTACCTGCTAGCTAATGGGGACTTCAACAAAAATACATACAAGACCAGTGGAAACAGTACGTGCAAACTAACCTTGATACAGCCCCGTCTAAGGCAGTTTTCTGGGATGCTGGAAAGGCATATATGAGGGGGGTCATAATAGGATTTGTCTCGAATCACAAGAAAAAAGTGAAAGAGTGGAGGGAAAACCTGGAAGAGTGCCTTAAAGTATTGGAGAGGAAGACTGCTCAATGGGAGGGAGGGGGACACACCTCAGATCTTGACTGTAACAAGGGAAGCCCTTAATAATCTATTAATGGGGAAAGCTAGGAAGACGTGCTTATTCGAAAGGAAACAATTCTATGAGTGGGGAAACAACCCAGGAACTATGTTAGCTAACCTGATTAGGGGAAGAAGGGGACCAAATTTGGTGTGTGCGATAAGGGGGAAGGATGGTGTCACCAGCAAAGAGAAGCCACAAATAAAACAAAGGTTCAGGCAATTTTACCAAATGTTATATCAGTCTGAAGGAGGTAATACCAGGCCCCTTATGCGGGAATTTTTGAGCGGCATAGTTTTGCCACACTTTTCTAAGGCTCAGAAAGAGTGGCTAGACTCCAAGATAACGAAGAAGGAAATAGCCAAGGCCATTTCAGGTTTGAAAAATGGGAAGGCAAGTGGTCCAGATAGATTCCCCACTGAATATTACAAAACCCTGAAAGCACAGATGATTAACCACCTGTGGGAGATGCTAAACAAAGCCAGAGAAGAGGGGTAGGGACTCCCAGATTCTTGGAGGAATGTGGTAATTTGTGTCATTCACAAAATGGTAAAGGATCCATCAAAATGCGCCTCTTATAGGCCCATTTCACTTCTGAATTGTTACTTTAAAACATTGGCAAAGGTTCTAGCAAGTAGACTTGACAGGATCTTACCACAGCTGATTCACCCAGACCAGACCAGGTTTATCAGAGATAGATATTCCTACCATAACATGTGGACCATGCTAAATGTGATCTGGGGTGCTTCTAGAAGAGAAGTAGTACACATCCTTTCTATGGATGCTGAAAAAGTGTTTGACCATGTAGAATGTGGATATTTGATGGAGGTGCTTGCCCGGTTTGGGTGAAGAATTCATAGGGCTGGTCAGATTAATTTACAGGGAGCCTACGGCCCAGGTACTGGTAAATGAAGCCCTTTCAGACAGCTTCAAACTGGGTAGGGGGATAAGACAGGAGTGCTCTATCGCCCCTTCTCTTTGCACTGACACCTCTGGTGGTAGCCATAAGGAGTGACCCTAATATTATCGACAGTCCATGTAAATTGGGCAGAGAACATACGGTCACCCTATACGCAGACATGTTATTATATGTAGCCAAGCCACAGCAATCTATGCCTCCTCTGCTAAGGCTGATTGACAAATTCTCCAAGTTCTCTGGCTATAAACTGAATTTAGGGAATTCTGAAGTGCTACGAACAGGAGAATCAGAAAGGAGAACAGGGCATGAGTGGGGAATGTTGTTGTCAAGAAAGTCCAAACAAGAATGTGTAAAGATCAGTTACAGCATAGTTAAAAAACTGTCTCTGACCCGCCCTCCTCCTTGATGTCACCCAACTCCTCCTCTGTTTATTAAAAATGATACACTCAATATCTTCCCTCAGAAGGTAAATTAAATAAGGTTAATTTCTAAGTCCTTCTTTCATCCATGAGCAGTATCCTGCTTTTACACACATCAAAGGAACATTTATGACTTTGGACCAGTGTGACATAACCTGGTTTCTTCCTCTAAATGTCATAAAATGGATATTTTCTATCCTGCCAGCTGGCAAGCTACAATTAAGCCAGATAAACAGGAGATCCTTCATTTAGGTCTCTTCTAGCCTGTAATTATCTCCTGGCCTTCCAGTTAACTTCTGCAGCTAAAACCTGGGTGGGGGTGGGGGGTGTCATTCCGCAGGCTGTTTCAGCATGTCTCATGAGAGACACTCAATAACACATTTTTATATTACAAAAATCATAGATTAATCAGAACCAGCTGTCTGAGTGTCACACTAGTCTCTCCTCTGGTCCTACTTTTCGGAGTGGAAGACACAGGAGAAGAAGAGTGGTGCCCACTACCAAGATGGGTGAGTGTTATATTAATAATGGCTCAACACTGTATTTTAAATACTTGGATGTCAGGAGCAGACCTACTGTATTGCAGTGGAAAACCCTGACCCTGCAGGCATTAGCTATAGAGAGAGTTACCTTTGTCCTGAAAGGGAAGGGAGACTTGTTTTATAATGTGTGGCAGCCCTACCCAGCCTTACTGTCTGCTGCAGAAAACCAGATACTGGGAGAGGGGTGGATAGAAGGAGAGAGGATGCATGATTGAGAATTTGGTTCTTCAATGTAAGGGAAGAGAGCCTCTAGCTCACTTAAGAAATAAATAATAAGGGGTTTTAAGAAATGATGAAGGAAACAAAGTTATTTTTGAGGGAGATGGACCTACATGTACATAATTAACTAACTCTAAATGTATGTCTTTGTAAAACTTCACTAAACAAATGATGCACAAAAAAAAAAAAAAAAAAAAAAAAAGAAAAGAAACAAACACACATTTAGCCAGCCCGGTGGCACAGAGGGTTGAGGCAAAGGACGCCACATCTTGCCGCCCCACACCAGTGATCCGTGTTTGGAAACAAGCATGGGTTGCCGGGGGTTGGTCAGGGGAGAAGTCTGGCCGACTGCATGTTCCACCGAATGACTGACACCAGGTGGAAGACCTGGGGCAGTAGAAGAAAGGGAGCTGCTGCGGGACTCTGCAGCGTGTATCTCCACAAATGCACATTGACAAACGCACCCCAGCGTGGGGAAAAAGGACAAAAAGTGGTAGCAAGACAGGAGTATATGACGCCTGCCTGCTGATCCACCACCCATCGCATCACAAGGACCCACAGGACCAGAAAACTGGATTTATGTAATTTGGGGGAGGGGGCTCCCCCTTCTGACCCTGCCACAGAGGGGAATCCATGGGGATAATCTGGTTCTCAAGGTAAGTCCTGGGGAGGTTCAGGATGGCAGGACAGCACAGATGGGAGCCTAGCTCGTCCTGGCCACACGGAGGAATAAAAACTGGCGTCCCCCCATACAATTACTTATCACAGTATTGCAGCATCAGAAGTCGCCAACGGCATGGCTTTGTGCATATTTATGCCTCTGCTTGCCTTTTCAGAATGTAAGATGAGGTTTGGAATGAGTTGAGTTGACAGCATCTGCTACTTGGTGCAGCTTTTTCACTTTTTTATTAGTTACAGCTAAAATAACCTTCATCTCGCTACAAATGTCGTATACCATATTATAGATTTAGGGAGTGCTCCCGACCAATCAAAGCACTCCTTTCTCCTGTGCGTAAGACACTCTTATTCTGTGAAGAGTGTCTCATGCGCAGATGCCCTTGAAACGGGCATGTTCGGGAAGTTTAAAAAAAATATATATTTATTATTGATCGCTCTCGAACAATAATAGTTATAACTTTAGTCGCTGACTGTTCTTATTAGAAAGGTTTCACTTGCCTTCAGCTTGAGCCAGAACAATTCAGCTTTGTTGTTTCGCCTCCAGCCAGGGCTGCGTAGAAACTACCCTCATACAGTCAATCTAGTGGCCCAGGGGACGTATTAACATATATTTCCGCCTATGGCATAAGGAGTGGCATGATCTACACTAGCTCCCCACGGCATCAATACTGTAACTCCTTATACCACAGTATCAAGTAAAACCGCAATACTGTGACATCACTGCCGGGGGGGGGGGGGTGTGTGTGTTAATTATTCTATAGATACTTACCAAAATTACAGAACAAAAAATTAATAACATTTCCAACAAAATTGTTAAATGCACTACTGAGATATGAAATGCTGGAATCTATTTATTAATGATAAACAATAGAGACCCAAGAACATATATTCCAAACGTAGATGTCAAATAACTGGAAATGGCAGGCCTGCAATATTACTAGCAGGTTTTCTTCAGCACAAGTGACAAATCCGTCCAAACACTAACTCCACACACATCAAAGTCTCCATCTTCAGCTTTTAAAGTCTTCAAGAGGCTTTCCGTCTCCTCCTTTATTTTCATGGGTCCCTTGAGCAGTGAACTGAAATGCTCCAGTAACCTTTTCCATGAAGTATCAGAGCTGTTACTACTACTAACCCACTCAGCACGACTGGTACCATATTCCATACCCTTGCCCCATGCAGTCAGAAAGCTCAGGTAGACAGTTTTAAATTCACAGTACTTGCTGGCCAGTTCAGTTAACAGCTTGCAATCCTGGGAGCTGCAGAAATCTCGTACCCAGCAACTGTTTCCTAGCACCCACCTCAGCACCTGCTCCACAGTCAGTAGACCCTCAGCACTTTCGTTTGTGAACATGGCAATCACAAGTCGATTAAGCTGTGCCTCGGGTATGGGGTCCAACATTCTACTTATAAGCTGCTGACAATCCTCAGGCGAGTTTAACAGTCCCATTCGGTCTGTTAAGTGTTGGATGAGCAATGCCGCTTCCGTTTCTGCAACCGGATCCCGTACTGGAAACCCCTGACTTTGGGCACCAGAATAAGCATACTGCAACACGTGAGATGTAGCTTTCAGGCTGCTGAGGTGGGATATGTGTTTGAATGCATTATGCGTGCTATCGTCCTTTTTAAGTATAGCAAGCATGTGCTGATAAACGACTTGTGAAAGCGCAGTGTTCGTCAGGAGCGAAGCATGCAAAATTTCCTCGGAATGCCCCAAGTCGTCAAACGAAATAAAATGGAAATGGTCAACGCATTTGCTCAGCTGTGAATTGATCTGTTTTAGTCTGTCCTGCAGGGCTTGTCTAACCACGGCGTTTGTTCGAAATCTATTCCAAACGTGCTCGAAGTAGGTAGCCCACTGGAAAGCTCTTTCTACCGTCTGACGATCCCAGTCTGTCACATATTCGCTGCGGGACAAAGCCAAAACCTCAGCAAACTGGTCTAAGTTCTTCAGGATCGCTTCCATTGGGTTTTTAGAATGGCAAAACCAGTGTTTGCGCCACGAGTCCAACTTTTTAATTTTCAGTTTTTAATATGCTATGTAAAAAAAACGCAAATATTTTCTGTTGGTCTATTTATTCTCGCCGACTTGCAACGTTTACCATGTCTGTTTTCACGGTGATCTTATCAGACGTTTCTGACGCACGCTTTCTGCTCTATGCAGACTTCAAGTCTCATGCACCCTTTCCCACAGGGCTCGCGAGTAGCGCCACCGATCAGATTTAACAGCCTCGGTCTGTCTCACAGGAAGTCCCTCCCACTGCTCTTCGCAGCATTCTAAACGCAACTGCAATTCACAGATTATTTCACACTGCACCGTTTCAGTCAAGAACTCGGACTCACTTTTCAAGTTTTCTCTCACTTCTTATGCAGGTGCTGCGCATTCCAAAGACTTTCGCATCAAGCCAATACTTTCCGTCAGCATTCGGAGTTTTCCCGAAAACTTTCAAACTTCCTCCCACTTGCAGGAAGCAACTCTCATCTGTCTCAGACTGGCTGGTTAAGATCCTGGCGCAACCGATTGGATCACATTACTGTCGATCTGTGACGTCAGATCAAGTGACAAAGAGGCGCACTTTTATTTTTTTTTTGCAAGAAAAGCAGCCAGGCCCAGAAAGGAGTCCGTTTTCTTAAAGGGGCAGGATCGCACGCGTCGCGCGAATACTGTTGACTAGTATCTGTTGCCCGTTTCTCAGTCCGGACCAGCAGAGGTGTGTGGAGTTTAGTGTCGGGAGCGGTGTCACCCGTAAGTCTTCCCAAGCTGTTCAGTTGTTTTATTCTTTGTGTTATAAATGGAGAAACGCTGCTAGAAAATCATCACGTTTGCAATCGCACAGTGTAAGGCTTATGAGACAGTGCTCGCTCGCAGTTTCTCTACTCGGCTGGTGTGTGGTTTCCTATCGATCATGGTAAAATGTTACAGTTGTAACTTATCTGGGTTACTGCTGTCCCAGCTCATGCTGCTGGGAGGCACTCGTCTCTTTTGCGCACTAGTGCCCCAGCAGCTCAGTGGCGTTCTTTCACCAGAATCAAAGGGGTTGCAAAGGCCCCTTTCAGTATTGCTAGGAAACCCAGAGGTTGCAGTGCACATCACATGAGTCTTGAGTGTAACCCCTCTTGCAGATGATGGCTGAAAGCCTCCTCCCAGTTCCAGGGGGAGTGTACCTAGAACTCGTTTACTGGGAGGGCTGTATTACATACACTGTGAACTTAACTTCCAGATCTGAGGTGACCTCCCATAATTGCAGCATGCAACTAGTAATACGGGAAAGAAGACATTGTTCAACCAGGAAAGGCACACTAAGCCAGAGCTTGTTTCCAGGTGTGACCTGGGAACAGGATTAATGACTTGCTCAGGATCACACAGTATGCAAGTGGGAGCTGATGGTATTCAGACCCAGGTCTCCAGGTTTGCAGCTCAATGTCCTTAACCACTACACTATACTGCCTCCTAACAGTTGCAGAACATCCTTAACTCACAAAATCATTGTCCACAATGGCAGTCGAGTCTAAAGCTTGAATGCAATTTATTTTACATCAAAGGGGGACAGTCACCATAAAGGGCCCCCTACCCAAGTGTGTGACAGGTCCCAGTGTGCATGTTGTGTGCTGTCTCACACCTCCCAAATACCAATGAAACCATATTAATGGGTGACTTCAACATCGACTGGGCATCCCCATCCTCCTCCGTCTTCAGAGACGCTGCCCAGGCTATGGATCTCACTCAAATTATCACCTCCCCAACAAGGTGCAACACAAGAACCGGGACATCCTCACTATTAGACCTCATTTTTACCAACAGGCTACAAAATATTACCCAGGCCTCAGTGCTCCCTGACTCTATCAGTGACCACTCCCCGGTTATCTGCTGGTGGTCAGGCAAACTGCCCACTGCACCACCCAAAACCACATGGCACCGAAAACTCAAAAAAGGAGGCATTAATAACCTCAAAGAATACCTAGCCAATAGTAACTGGCTACCTTTATATAACGCAGTCGGTTGATGCCGCCTCACCACTTTATAGCTACCTTTAACAAAGCCTTATATTTGCTCTCCTCACTAGGTGAGGTCGTGAAACCAGGTCTACACCCTGGATTACACACTCTCCAAACTCATGCAACACAGGGACAACCTCTGGCACAGGGCCATAGACCTCAACGCACTCCAGGACAGACGACTTTTCAGGAGGCACGAATAAATGCACCCTGGGCCACACGTCAGGCCAAGGCTGATTACTATCAGCACACCCTCTCCTCCTCCTGGGGAGACGGGAAAAAGTTCTGGAGCAACGTACAAGAAATCAGTGGCAAATCACGTTCCCCCACCCCTACCCAACTCGGTCTGAACGGGGACGTTACCCAAGATCCTGCTAAAATCACTGAAGCCTTCAATGAGTCTTTCTCAGACCTCTCACATATCCTCCTGCCTAATTTCTTCCACTCTCCCAAACTCCCTCTACTCCTCTTGTGGTGAGTACAGACCTCCTCCCTTTCCGCTCCGTACCATCCCCGCGCCTTAGCCAAACGCTTATATCTCCAAAGCAATCGCTAACACTCGGCTCAGCAACGACTCCCTGACCTAAAACTCATAAGGCTTACCCTTGATGTCACCATACCCTATCTCACACAAATCCTAAACCTTTCGCTTTGCTCTCGGCTAATTTCGCTACCTGAAAAAGCCGTGATCACCCCTATCTTAAAGAGCAGTGATCCCACCCTCCCCGCTAACTATAGACCAATCTCTATACTCCCTCCTCTCTCCAAAGCCCTGGAAAAATAGTCTCAGACCAGCTCACTGAGCATCTAACAAAATACAACCTACTCAGCAAGGAACAGCATGGGTTCAGAGCTGGCCACAGCACCATCACGGCTCTCGCTGAGCTCACAACGTTCATCCATGAGGCGCTTGACCAAGGGTCACTTGCAGGGGCTATCTTTATAGACTTAACTAAGGCCTTCAACACAGTCAGCCACGAATTACTCTTGCAAGTCCTGCCGCAACTAAATGTGGTCCCCGAGGCTGCAGCCTGGTTAAAGGACTACCTCACAGGACGCTCGCAGCAAGTAAGAATAAACTCCACCATCTCCACCCCCAAGCCTGTTCGCCCGGTGTTCGAGGGGTCAATTTTAGCCCGCTGCTTTTACTCTCTTCCTTAATTTTCTCCCAAAGCCTGCAGCGGCCATCTCTTACTCTATGCTGACGATGCGGTTCTCACTGGAAACACCCTTCAACCGTACACACTCCAGCACACCCTCCAGGAATACTCAGGAGCTGGAAAGTTGGTTCGCTGACCACTGACTGATCATTAACTATTCCAAAACCAAGGCCATGACCTTTGCTCATCGCCAAAGCCCACACAGCCAGATGGCTCTTCACATTTCCAGCGCGGATGGTTCCCTACTGGAACACGTCAGTCACTTCAAATACCTGGGTGTCACCCTAGATACCTCCCTCTCCTACCACAGACATGTACGCCTCCTCTCGGCAGCGATCAACTCGAGAGTGGGTACCTCTACAGAATCAAAACAGTCTGCCCGCATGCCATGCAGATAGCTGTCACATCCTCCATCCTTTCCCTCATCGATTACAGGATTGTAATCTACGGCACTGCTGATAACTCCACCCTAAGCTGCATAACCACTGCGCTAAACAAAGCATGTCGCCTTGTCTCGGGTTGTGACAGACTCGCCCACACCTGCGACCTATACAAACTGACTGGCTGGCTTAATTTCCATGAAAGACTCAAGTACCACACCTGCATTCTAACAAAAAAGATCCACCTCCAGCTAGCGCCAGCCGTCCTACACCCCATCATCAATCCGGCCCCTCTCAGGCGAACAGACTGACTCGGCTACCACATCCTTCACGGTTCCCCATGTCGAACATCCCATGCGCAGAGATCCCTGCGCCACTGTGCCCTCAAATGGCTTAACACTCTTCCGCCTTCCCCTCCCAGTCCCGCAGCATCCAACTCTAAAACAGGCCTAAAACCTTCCTATTGGTTAGCTCTAAATGTGAATGCTACTTTGGCCTACTCTGTCTCCTCCCTCCCCACACAGGCCCTCAGGCCTATCCTAAACCCCCCAAGCTCAATCTAGGGTCGAGGTATGTCTCCTACTTGCTCTAACCAGATAAAAAGTCTCTCTGCTATCATGCCAGCAATGAATTCAGTAAATCATTTTATTATGTATTGAAAGTTGCTTTCTATTTGCCTTTACTGTCATATGCCTCTCCACCCTCTGTAACCGCTGGGGAGCTACTGTTACTAAAAAAAGTGATTGTACATAAATCTGTATATAATGTTGCTTGTAAATAATTTTCCTTGTTCCGTCTGTCTTCCCCAACTCGTGTTCCCCCCTCCACCTTCTGTAACCGACGTGGAGCCTTTGCAAAAGAGTCTTTGACTCAAAGGTTTGTAATTCCGAATTTACAGTAAATAAAATAAAATAAATAAAATAAAAACATTTTGGTTTACTGTAGTATAGTAGACTAGATTGTATCAGACTGATTTTGCTTACTTGTAGGCAGACATCTTCTGTTATTGCAAATCCCAGAATCCCCTGCTGTTGACATCAGAACATTAGGCAGCAGTGGGAGATTATATAGCCTGTGGTGCATGTTTAAGCAATATACCACGAGAGGCTGTGGGTGATGCCAGGATTTACCCATGGGTGGTGTGTTGTTCAGTCCCTAGGTTTTATTGATTAGTTTGGAGATCGTGTTTGATACAGTGATGTAGACATGTGAAGAAAAAAAAATAGTTTCTGATAGTATTGTATGCTGTGGAAACTCGGGTAGTGTTTTGTATTCGTGCTGGTTCTGAAGGAGTCGCAGAGGCTGGCTGCTCGAACGCTCGAGGTGAGGTATCAGATAAGTTGTGAGGAACGTTTTGAGACATTCTTTCTGGTGGAAACTTGTTCAGAATGTTTAAAAATATTTCATCTAGCTCCGTCTCGCCAGTTACTTCAAATGAGCATTCCATTTTTGTTTGTTTAAATTTAGTGCAGTCGGTAGTGACGCTGTGGAAGATGGTGGCACACGGCTTTGATGTTTAGCGTCAGATGGATTTTGAGAGGGTATGGGGCACCGGGGTGCAGCTGGCACTTTTTCCTGTTGGGTACTAGCAGGATTTTACATTGTAAATCCTACTAGATAGCCAATCAGGAGCCAGCTTTTTTGGGTGCTGTTGTATAATAGAGCTTTTATAATCTCTGATCAGGTGTTTTCTAGTTCTGCTTTTCTCCAGGGGCTAAGTACAGTCCTCTGTGACTGTACTTAGCCTAGGGAGAACAGTGGGATGAGCGAACGAGATCAGAGCTGTCATAAACTGTAACATGCACTGTAGGTTTTTGACTCTCCCACTGCTGCCTATTGATGCCAGCTGCAGGGGATTCTGGGATTTGTAGTAACAGGCAGTGTTTGCCTACAGGTAAACAAAATTAGTCTGATACAATCTACTTTATGCACACAAAGTGCGCACTGGGACCAGCCCCACACATAAGTGGGGGGCCCTTCGCAATGTTTATTCCCCTTCAAAGATCACTAGGATTTTAGCCTGCAGGCATGATGGCAAGGTTACAGGGGAGATTCCCCTGTACAGACAGTAGATCCCGGGGTTTGATAGGGAACTACAGGCAGACTGAATGGATCACTGGTATTTTTCTACCGTTATTGTCTATGTTTCAGTTTTTTTCAAAGTTAATTTGCATGGTACAGTTTATGGGGTTCACCCCTACAGGGGGCAGAGTCTGTCTTCAAAGGACGCACACAAACAGAACTTTAGATTGCTAAAGGGAAATGTCTCTGCAGTGTCATAGAATCAGTTGTGCGCACACAAATTACAGCAATTTAAGGTCATGATTGTCAGAGTCCTCAGATTTTGGTTGTGCATTTACCAAGAAGCATTCACAGGATTCATTTTCATTTTGTATCCAAAATCCATCATATATTGAGCATTTGCCCAGACACCTGCACTGCTTGCACTGGGAAGGGATCCTGGGAAATGCAACACTCTAGTAAGGGGTGCTCTGGGAATTGTTCTTACAACCTCCTTCAGTGCCAGTGTTCCATCACTAGTCCTGTTGAACGGTGGTTTGGCCACTGCTTCCTCTGGGCAAGCAGGGTGGCTAGAGGGATTAAACCCTCACTCCACCTTCCATGTAGAAAAAGCTTGGGGTTCAAGTAGTCAAATGTGGAGCTCTCCCCACGCTGATGGTTGTTGGTGGGAGTCAGAGTTTAAACAGTTATACTTTCTTTCTCCCTCACAGAATGTTGACAGTTGTTGTGAGACAGGGCTTTAAAATCAATAGAAAATAATCCTCCATGGCTCTTAAATTATTTGTCCATGCATTATAGATAGTTGGACTATGTTGTCTGCCCTAATTAGCTCTTACAAAGGGTGACAGTCTCTTTTCCTCTCATAAAAGCCATCAAGCTGTAACTCAGTGTTTACATTGGAGGAAATTCTCTGGGCAGACAGTGCATCATCTGGGACTGTTGCTAGAACAGCCCTGCCAAGAAATTCTGCATTGCTGATGTCTCCTTCTCACTCAGGAACTGGTGTCTGCACAAAAGAGTGAGATGGTGGCATCTCAGTGCCCTGTCACCCAGCTGTCACTGACGGAGCAAGTGGGCTTATGCTTCTGCGGTAAGCCCAGCCTCTGGCAGGGATTTAAAGAGACTGCTTTGAGGAGTTAATAAAAAGGGAAGCACCATGTAAGCTACGAAGTATTGTGTTTTAATTTATATTTTTAATTGACCTGGAGATCATTTTTTTAGTTTTTTGTACAGCAACCAAGAACTTTGCTGTTCTAATAGCATCCTCCAAAAATATTGGGTGGAGGAGAATAAAGAAAGGATCATAATTAGCATCCGCATAAATAGTTAGAAAATCAATTAGGTATTGTGCCCTGGCTTTATTATATAGTGGGCACATTTTAATAACGTGGTTAATTGTATACTCAAAACCTTTCCCACTTGGACATGTAAGCCCCGGACCCCTGCCTTTTTGCAAAACGACAGGTGGTATGCTGTTGAAGCTGACAGCAGTACCTGGTGGGACTGGGTCTGGGAGGACTAGGTTACTCGGCACAAGGGGCCTAGGTTTGGCTACTCACAGGGGCACCCCAGTAAAATCCGAACACAGGAAGCAATAACTGTAATGTCCAATACCAGGAATGGGATTCTAAAGTGTGGCTTTTATTCTGATCCAAACTGGAACAAACAAAGCATAGACGGACCCCCACGGGGCACATTCCCAGTACACAGATAAGAGTAACAGAACACTTCTTCAACATTTCATCCTCAGGCTCTGAACCCACCAGGCACACAGCTTTGGGTACACAGCCCGACTTTGTGCACTATTTGGGTTTTTCCTGGCCTGGCTCCCTGCCAGCCACTCGATCCCGTCCATATGGCAGCGAACCAATTCTTCAAACTCTAGATGGCGCTATCCCAGGGGCTACTACCCTGCCTGATTTGCTACCAACAGGTTGAGGGGCCTGATCCAATGGCGGTGCCTCCACCCAGAGGTCAGGGTTTGCAGTAGTTAAACTAACTTGGTCACAGCCCTCTGGGACACTGCAGCCCCTTTCTTCCCACTAGTGGCCCACACAATATATCAGAATTACCTTCACAGTATACACTTACCCCCAGGACTGGTTCCGCACTGGGACCTCCTGTGAAATGAGATACAGTGCAACAATCACAGTACAGTACTTAACATAGACAAATACCTCTGGCAGTATAACTTTGCTGAAACAAGCAGCTCTGATTTATTTAGGGGATATAACAAGGACAGGGGAAATCAGGTTAATTAGCTTATCACTCTAATTCATTTATGGCTCTGTGCACAGGCCTATCCCTATCAGTTACTGTCCCTGGGTACCCAAGCCCTAGTGGCTAGTCCAAACTGTGGCAACTGGTAGGGCCCTTTCACACAGAGAAAAGGAAAATTAAACAGTCAGCAGTACAGTAATTCCATTTGATTTAATGTGTAATTCAACAGGGAGCGAATTTGAATTAGTACTCACACCTCCAAATAAGATAGGGTCCTTCAATATCAGCAGGGCTACTCTTGAGCTCCAAGAGACTCTTTCACACATTTATATGGTAAAAAAAAAAGAAAGTACTATACCAGGCAGGCTGCTTCTCTATCCCGATCGCATTACTGCACAATACCCGAGAACACACAGCAGATTCAGTTCCTGACAGACCGAGTGTAATTCAACAATTTCTCCAGTCTTCTACAGGGTGAGCCTGGTTTCTACTCTTCAGAGATCCTTTGATTCTTTTCACAGGACGGATTCAGTCCTAACAAGCAGTTACACAAGCTGCAGACCGAACTCTGGGCCTTACACACGCTTTTTTGACTGAAACTGTGCACTGAAGGAGCACAGGGTTTCTTCCTTCTTCACCCTAGATCTAAACTGAAACGCCAACCGACAAACCGGCACTTCCTTTGAGTTCCTCCCAGTTCTTGACTGGATTGGCTGTCACTCACAATAGACTGCTGCTGTTGGTCCAAAAGGTGCTGAAGTCTAAACTACATCTCCCAGAGTCACTGCCCATACAATCCTCTTGTGGCTGGCTCAGTTTATGAGTCCAAGTTCTGATTCGTCCAAGGCACCATTTTAGAGCTAGCTTACCCCACACTGATTGGTCCAGTTCAGCAGTTCAAAACCAGAATGGGGAACTAGGCAGACACTGTTCTGACTGCAAAAGAAAGCAGGTTAGACAAACTGTAATTTCATTATCACTCTAAATGGTTTCTGGCAAACAATTACATCTTTCAGATAGGTTCCTTTGCATTCCTAGTGACTGCAAAATGGAGTGAATTGGCAGCAGCTTGAGTGGTACTCAATCAAAGAAACACACAGTCCCCATACAACTAATTATGTCTGCAAGCAGACAGCTCAAGAGACAGTACCAGAGGTTCTAAAACACTACTGATAAATGGCTTAAACGCCAAACACCATTCAGGCTTGGAGCATTCAAGCAAGCTCCTGGAAGTCTTTTGGGAACCCCCATTTGCAGGGGGGTTACATTCGGTTGGTGGCTCCCCAAACCACCTTAGAGCCTTCGACTCCTTGAGGGAAATTTTCTTCCAGTCCCACGTCTGGGTACTTCCCTCATCACTGGCCAAATGCATGAGGCAAAGTAGAAATCCACAGAGCAAATCCGTAGAGGTGGACCTGGTTACTAAAGGTGGGGGGTCTCCCACCTCCAGCTCCCACAATCCATACCCGGCCATTTCTCTGGACATTAAACAACTCTTTTTGAAAGCTTAGCAATGTACATTAAAGGGTAGACGATAGCACATCTCCTTTACATGTCTTGATTTTCCCCTTGTGCAGGACTTGAACATACTTTTACTTTGGCTAAGCCTATTCCTCTAGGCCTCCCACTAATTCACCATTCCAATCCCCACTTAAACACAGTTCAGGTGAAACATAGGCCCTTTGGTAAGAGCAGAACTCACCCTTTGGTTGCAGGTGCCCCACAGATGAATCTTGACTGCTTCTGGTACCCAACACACTTGGAAAAAATAAGGCAGCTTCTTCTCTAGCAGTAACCAGGGGGTTGCCCTTGGAATAGCAAGCAAACCTTCCACCCCCATCCCCTCAGGGATGGGGCACAGAGACCAGTATCAGCAGTCTCCACCACTTCAAGAACAGCTTACTGTGTTCCTCTTTAGGCGGAAACACACACCTTTCCCTAAAAGTAGCTGTATATCAGAGCTTAGGCTGCAGGAGCCTGTGCACAGACTGCTGTGCTCCTCTCTTCTTCACTGCTCACACAACTCTGCCTTCAAAAACTCCCGACATTCTAACCTAACTCCCAACTGCAGATTCCAATGTGGCTCATGCAGCTGCGATAGTTCTATGGTGATGTCATCCCTCAGTCTCAGCTGAGACTGAGAACAGAGTGAGACAGTGTGAAATCCATTTAACTGGAGTTTCACAAGCTGCCTTCCCTGCCTACCACTAGGTCTTACTGGGATTCTAGTAACCCCGGGTAACAGGGGGCTTGCAGACAAATTAAGTTTCCATTATGCTTCTTAGATCTTTACAACCATTTATTAAAATGTATGTATTTGGACGCAAGGATCTCAAATCTAGCCCATGTTATAAGTTTGCTGTGTTCAGGTAGAAGCTGTAGTGTCAAGTATTCTTTTTTTTTTCTCCAATTGTTTAACCAGGTGAGACACACTAAGCTAAAAGCTTGTTTACAGATGCAACCTGGGAGCACAGGGAAGTTAATTGACTTGCTCAGGGTCACACAGTATGCAAGTGGGGGCTGTGGGATTCAAACCCAGATCTCCAGATTTGCAGCTCAGAGCCTTAAACCACTGCGCTATACTGCCTGTTCAAGCGAGTGATTCATTTTATTATCTTTATACCATTGTGCATGTTTTAGATTCCTGATTTTATTCATGTCCATAGCCTGTGTTAGTGAGAACAGTTTCTTTTTGATTAAAGGACTAAATATGTGGAAATGGCTATATTTCTATTATAATCTCGCCATAAGTGTGACATATTGATTTTGATTAAATGTCTATCAAGGTATTATTAAGCCATTTGGAATTCACTCCTGCATTATGCCAATGTATTTTTTCTGACGTGCATAGTTTAAGGATGGGATAACATTCATTATTTATTAATCTTAGCCAATATGTTGTTATTCTAAGATTTTTTTTTGTGCTGTTAATACTGAGTTTTCCCAGTTCCCCTTGGACCATTACATTTGAAGTTGAAACTGCTACTTTTAACAAAGCATTATAATAGTATAAGAGAGGATTTTCCAAGTTTTTTTGAGTCGAATGTGCCCCAGACCGCCGCACCGTATAGTAGTATTTGATTAATCTTGGCCTCTCCACCTGGTAGTAAAGTGTTATTGCCGACTTGATAATTAAACCTAAGTAGGGCCTTAGCTGCAGTTTTAGCTTTAATAATTTGTTTGGTATGTTGAGCCCATCTAGTAGTATAATTTATATTTATATCAAGATAAAGGTAGTCTTTAATTCTCTCTATTTTTTGAGAGCCAAGATAACATTTGATTTTGAGATAATTATATGAATTTTGTCCAATAACCATGGCTTTTGTTTACTTTAGATTAATTGTAAGCTCGAGTTTTCCACACTTTTGTTGAAAAAAATCAATCTTTCTTTGCAGAACAGATTGGGACAGGCAAAACAAAACAATGCCATTAGCATATGCTAAAGCATGGAGGGGAAGATTGTGAATTTTTTGTTGGGTCAAGTTTATCAGATTCTTCAAACTCGAGCAAGGAGTTGACATAGATGTTGAACAAGCAAACAACCCTGTTTAACACCCCTGTTTGACTCAAATAACTCTGTGATATTACCTTTATTATCATTTCTGATCGCTGCTGATGTATTTGAGTACAACTGAATTATCGGCCAGAGAGATGCGGAATTAATCCCTTTTTTAGTTAAAATCTCCCATAAGAAATTTCTGTTGACAGAATCAAACGTAGAACTAAAGTCCACAAATAGGAAATGCAGTTTTGTTTTCCTTATATGCACATACTTTTCAGTCAGATGCGAAAGACAGAAGGTATTATCCACTGTGAAAAATCCCAGTCTAAATCCAGCCTGGCAAGGGGAGAGAGAAGCATTTAAAGGGAAGTGCTGGAAAAGGCACAGCTTTACCCAGGTGCTACAAACATTCTTGATTAGTGCTTTCAGAGTAACATTTTTTTTTTTAAATTATTTCTAATTGTTTTTTAGTGATTTAAACAGTGGCCATCAACTTTCGCTTTCTATTGCTGGCAGCCACCACCTCATGAGCGGCACAAAGCTCCCTGAGCTCATTTTATGCTATTGTGTCCTGCCAACCAATAGCAGAGGTCAAACAGACATATTAGCACACAGCGAGCTCAGGAATCCCACTGCTGCCCATGAGATGGTGGCTGCCAGCAACAGAAAGTGGAAGTTGTGGGTAGCTGTTTTAAATCATTAAAACAAGTTGTTACTGTCTGAAAGCACTAATTGAGAGTTTATGTGTTGTCTGAGGAAAGCTGTGTCTTTTCCAGGGTTTATCTTTAAGTCCATCCCCCTAATTGACATATTTAAAATTATTCTGGAAAAGATTTTGAAGCTAATGTTGAGCAAACTTATAAGCCGAAAGTTTACCGGCATTAACAAGGTGAAAGAGTCTAATATGTTTCAATATAAGAAAAATAGCAGGACAAGAGGATACAGCATGAGATTAGAGGGAGGCTGATTAAGGGGTAATTTGAGGACTTTTTTTTTTTCACGGAAAGGGTGTTGGATGCATGGAACGGCCTACCTCAGGAAGTGGTGGCTATAAATACAGTGCAGGGCTTCAAACAAGCATGGGATAGGCATAAGGGAGCAATACAGATGAGTATGAATAGATGGGCCATTGACAGATTAAAGGCCTATGGCACATTCATAAGGTAGAAAAAATGGGCAGACTGGATGGGCCTTGCAGTCCTTATCTGCTGTCAAGTTCTATGTTTCTATATACTGACCCTTTCTAATGAATAGGAACTCTGATATTTTTAGTCAATGAAATAGGTATGAATTTATGTGAAAGACACACAATAAAGAAACAAGTAATCCTTGTGTTCCTTGTATAGTTCATGGCGTATGAAGTCTGGTCCAGATGCTTTTTAATTTTTTAAGGCAACAGTAGCTTGTTCGACCTCTTCTTCAGCAAATCTTAATCTAGTGCTATTATTGTCATTGAGCGTCCTCTCTAGGCAGGTCTCTCTCTGATTTTAGAGCACCCGTTTTAGTAAATATTGCTTTAAAATATGAAACCCAAGTTTCTTTGGGCACAATCTGTTTAATTTTTTTTTCTCATTTCTACGGGATTGATCAAATCAGGAACCATATTGCTTTGAAGTATTATTATTAACCACAGAATAAATTGTATTATGAATCTCTGTATATATTTGTGCCAGCTGTTGCTCAAAAATATGTGGGGGAACTTGGCTTAAAGAATTATAAGACGTTAATGTAAGATTTCAGTTTATTGCTAACTTTCCTAGAATTAATTTTAACCCAAACAAGCATAGAAACACAGAAACTTAGAATTTGATGGTGGATAAGGACCTCTTGGCCCACAAAGTCCGCCCATTTCCCTACGTAATGGATAAGCTGCAGATCCTAGTTAACCAACAGCCTATTTCCTCCTACCCCCCCACTAGAATTGCCTTATGTCTGTCCCATGCATTCTTGAACTTCCCCACGGTTTTTGACTCCACGACCTCCTCAGGAAGGCTGTTCCATGCATCTACAACCCTCTCTGTGAAGAAAAACTTCCTCACATTACCTCTGAGCCGTCCCCCCTCTATCTTCAAATTGTGCCCCCTTGTTCTTACACATCTCCTTTTCTGAAAGATGCTACCCTCTTGGACTTTGTTGATTCACTTGAGGTACTTGAAAGTTTCTATCTTGTCACCCCTCTCCCTCCTTTCCTCGAGGCTAAACATATTAAGCTCCTTTAGTCTTTCTTGAAATGTTTTCTGGTGCAGGCCCTACACCATTTTGGTTGCCCTCCTCTAGACAGCATCCACCCTGTCTCTGTCTTTGCAGAGATGAGGTCTCCAGAACTGCACGCAGTACTCCAGATGTGGTCTTACCAACTGTCTGTACAGAGGAATAACAACTTCCTGTTTTCTACTGGTGATGCCTCTCCCTTTGCAGCCCAGTATCTCCCCAGCTCTCCTTACTGCCTTCTCGCATTGCTTGCCCACCTTTAGGTCATCTGATATAACTACCTCCAGGTCCCTTTCCATTTTTGTTGTCAGTATCTCACCCCCATTATGTACTCTTTCCCTGTTTTTTTGTTTCCCAGGTGCATTACTTTGCACTTCTTCTCGTTGAATCTAAACTGCCATACATTTGACCATTCCTCCAACCTTGCCAAGTCCCTTCTCATCCTTTCCATCCCACCTTGTTCCATCATCCCTGTTGCAGATCTTTGTGTCGTCCGCAAAGAGACATACTTTTCCTTCCAGTCCCCCTGCAATGTCACTTATAAAGACATTATAAAGGACTGGCCCCAATACTGAACCCTGTGGTACCCCACTAGTAACCCCCATTTCTTCACTGTGGACTCCGTTTAGTATTACCCTCTGTGTCCTGTTGTCCAGCCAGTGTTTTACCCAGGCTACCACCTTGGGACCCACTCCCAGGCTGGCTAATTTTGTTTATTAATCTTTTGTGTGGGACTATATCAAATGCCTTGCTAAAGTCAAGGTAGGCCATGTCCACAGCCCCTCCCTGGTCTACTACTTTGGTCACCCAAAGAACTCTATTAGATTCGTCTGACATGATCTTCCTACTGTGAATCCATGCTGCCTTGAGTCCTGTGCCCCACTGGCCTCTAGGTACGCAACACTTCTTTCCTTTAGAAGTGATTCCAACATTTTCCCTACCACAGATGTCAAACTGACAGTTCTGTAGTTTCCTGCCTCTGTCTTGCTTCCACTTTTGTGAAGGGGAATCACATCCACCCTCTTCCAGTCCTCAGGTACCACACCATCCTCCCATGATTTGTTAAAAAGGGTAGTCAGTGGTGTTACTAGTTCTCCCTTTAGTTCTTTTAGAATTCTGGGGTGAATACCATCAGGTCCTACTGCTCTATCCACCTTCAGTTTTAGGAGTTCTTTCAGAACCCTTTCTTCTGTGAAAGGACTGATATCAACCCCCCTATCCAGAGTGCTTCCATTGACTAGATTAGGTACCTCCCCCTCCTCTTCCTTTGTGAATACTGAGCAGAAGTATTTGT
This sequence comes from Neoceratodus forsteri, assembly GCA_016271365.2. Taxonomy (NCBI): domain Eukaryota; kingdom Metazoa; phylum Chordata; order Ceratodontiformes; family Ceratodontidae; genus Neoceratodus; species Neoceratodus forsteri. Next base: position 361,332,619 of record CM057449.1, on the reverse strand, counting down.
TCAGTATCCCTACTTTTTCACTGTCTCTCTCTGCCCAACCACCCATCTCTTTATTCAGCCTCAGTATCCCTGCCTTAGTCTTTCTTTGCTCCCTAATATACCTATTAAAGGTTTTATCCCCCTTCTTAACTGAGGTGGCTATCTTTTCCTCAGTTTGGGCCTTTGTTATTCTGACTGCCTTCCCCACTTCCTTCTGCTTTAACTGGTACAGTTCTCTGTCCTGCTGCTTCTGTGTTTCCTTATACTTCCTGAATCTATCTTTTTCTCCCTAATCTTCCCTGTCACTTCTTTTGAGAACCATAGTGTTTTTTTCTTTTGATTTCTTTATTAGCTTCGCACAAAGGGCTGTTGCCTCTGTGATGGCAGTTTTGATGTTTCCCCATTGTTGTTCCACCACACCTTCTTGCCTGTTTGCTAGTGCTTTTCTGAGGCACTCTCCCATTTTAACAAAATCAGCCCTCCTGAAGTCCAGTATCCTCACTTTTGTATGGCTTGACTCTACAGCTGAGTTTATCGTGAATCACACTGTTTGGTGGTCACTTGTTCCCAGATGGCTACCCACTTCTAGATCTGAGATCCTTTCTCTGTCCCTATTTGAGAGTACCAGGTCTAAGATTGCTCCCTCCCGAGTGGTTTCCAAAACTAGCTGTCTGAGGCATGCCCCCTGTAGGGCATCGAGAATGGCCCTGCTCTTGGATGTGGCTGCAGCAAAGGTGCTCCAGTTCACATCTGGCATATTTAGGTCCCCCAACAGCAATATCTCCCCTTTCTCTGCCATCCTAAGGATGCCTTCTATCATTTCCTTGTTCATTTCTTCCCCCTGAGAAGGGGGTCTGTATACAACCCCTTTGCAGATTGTGGTGTCATTTCCAGTCTCCAGGGTGACCCACAGTGCCTCCTCTCCTCCCTGCTTTCCCTTTAGTTCCATTGCTTTGATCCCTTCCCTTACATAGAGAGCTACTCCTCCTCCTCCTCTTCTTCTACTCTCTCTGTCCCTCCTGTAGATTGTGTACCCTGGTATGTTGATATTCCAGTCATGGTTCTCTGTGTACCATGTTTCTGTGACTGACACGATATCCAGGCATCCGTCTTCCATCAAGGACACCAGTTCAGGGAGCCTGTTACCTGGACTATGGGCATTGGTACTCATTACCCTCCATTTTTTGATGGCCTTATTCCTTTTTGCCCCATCTCTGTCCTTACTGCCTTTGTTTTTTTCTCCATTTACCCCTGCCCTTCTCCCTGTCTACTGCTGTATCTTGGTGTTTACCTCACTAGCTACCCTGATTTTTTTTTTTTTTTTTGGGGGCTAGGATTTCCCTTCTCCTTTTCAGTGCCTCCCCTCTTGGCTAGTTTAAGTGCTTGCCAATGAAACATTTAAATCTATCACCTAGGATCCTGGTTCCCCTCCTGGACAGTTGCAGACCATCGCGCCAGTATAGGCCTGTATCCCTCCAGGTGGAGCCCTAGTCCCCAGTGAAGCTGAAACCCTAAGCTCTGCACCAGTTTTCAGCCACTGATTGCATCCCATGTTGTGGAGTACCCTAGCCTCAACTGTACCATAGACAGGCAGCACCTCCGAGAAGGTTACTGTGCGTACTACATGTCTAAGGCCCTTCCCTGACTCCACAAACTCCTCCGGCAGTGCTCCGATCCCTTTCCCAGCCAGATCATTTGTCTCTAGGTGGACAATGACATCCAGCTCCCTCCCCTGTGCAGCTGTTCCCACGATTCTGAGGATTCGCTCCCTGTCCCTCCAAGCCATGGCACCAGGCAGTCACCTTACCTCCCTCTCCCGTCCCCCCAGTTCTACCCTCCTAAATAATGGAGTCCCCCACCAGAAGTTGTTTCTTTCCCCTGTGGGGTCCCATGACACCCTCCTGTGGGTCTCCTTTGTGGAGGTTCCCAGCATCCTCCTTGGTCTCCACTGCAGATGCCTCCGTAGAGGAACCACACTCTGCCAGAATGGCATATGAATTGTGGAGAGGTACAACTGGAGGGATGTTTCCCATAAACATTTAAGGCTGAAGACTCCTCCACTGAGATCTTGACTTTTAATTCTAAAGGAGCGTGAGCGCCCTCGGGTCTCATTTCTATCTTTAAGTTTAAGAATAGATAGTGAAATTCTGTGCTGCATAAAATAAATTCTGTGCTGCATAAAATAAAGTCTATAAGGCTTTGACCATGTGAAGAAAAATATGTGGTGTTTCACTCTAGATCATCCTCCATTCTACTGTTCAGAATCAAAAAGGCATTTTCCTCAAGAAGTTTCTGAAACCTCATTCCATTTTCATTCACTTTCTTATCCCTACTTCGCCTAACCAGGCAAGAACTAAGAACCATCTGTGTCTTTAAGGTATGTAAATTGTCAAAGTTGGCTATTCTTACGTTTAAAATCCCTGGCAATTAATAAGATATTATTTGGGAAGTGTATGGATACATCCTCAATTTCTCTTGAGATCTCTTCCCAAATCCTGTCCAGACTTGGGGTCAGTATCTTAAGGGAAATATATACATTTATTATGATAAAGCAGTGGGAATCCTATAGTTAAGGTACCAGAGCTCCCCCCTTTTTTAATTTTATTTATTTCCTCTAGGATTACAATACCTTTGAGCCGAGGCTCTTTTAAGAAGGTTCCACGTCAGCGTGTGCAACAGTTATCATTTTTAGTTACAAACACATAGTCATTGAATTGCAGACATGTAATAACCAGTACAAAGACATGAGCTATGAGCAAGACAAGGGAAGGAGGGTGGGTGCATGGGGGAGGAAGTAGGGGTAGGGAGATCAGGGGGTAGGAGGGGGGTAAGGGGGAGTATGGGAGGTGGTTGGGGGCTGGGGCAGGAGTGGAGATACAAGGGGGGGAGGTGGACGAGGGCGGGAGACAGTGCAGCCGGGGCCTTGTCGAGGGAATATGACAGGTAAGGTGCTAGGGGTGCAAAGACTGATTGTAAGTGCTGGGTGCTGGGGCGTGTGCAGCTGGAACGGTGGAAATGTTAAGATGGGCAATCGCAGGATACAAGCAGTGAGAGGCGCAGCTTGGACTTGAAGAGGCCGAGTGTTGGAGCTGCTTCAAAACCTGCAATTTTTTTAATGTAACCCCAACGTTCTTACTTGTCATACATTTTGGAGGGGTTCTTGGTCTTATCATCCAGCTGAATTATGATTAAGCCTGACCACTTCAGCAAAGTGACCACCTCCATCAGTCATTTGTCTGGTCACACACCAGGTCCCTCCCCACAAATTTTACTAAGCTGCATTGTAAATGGAGGGGTTGAGCTTGCCAAACCCTTTATATTGATTTGAAAACCGCGGGAATGCCAGTTAATAGTATTATATAAATAGGTATAATTTTAGGTGTGTTTATAATTTGAATATCTTTACTAATTCTAAGATAAATAGCTAAACCTCCCTTTGGCTTACTGTATTTGATGGGGTTGACGGCTGGAGAAAAAGTCCCCTGATAGCCACTAATGTTAACCATATTATTTGACCGAGTCTCATGGAAAAGGATAACCTCAAAGTTATTTATATATGAAATCCAGTCCTGATCCAAGTTTTTACTATGCAGGCCTGCAATATTCCAGGAGAGAATTCGGACTAACAACCGAGTCTATGGTCATGTTACTTTCAGATGCAGACACAGATTGAGCTTTGTTCAGTCATACTGTAGTTTCATGTCTGATACTACCAGAAGGATTAAAGTTTAAATCATTCAAATCTACCAGTAATAGTCCTGCAATATCAAGTTTGAGAATTTACCAATAACCGATGTGATAATTCATATAGTGTAGGTTACATCTGTTTGATTTCCTGTTTTACTTGAGTGGACTCTTTCAGTTCTCTCCAAATTTTGTTGATGTAGATCTTTTCCCAGAGTACATGAAAGTAAGGCCAATGCAAAATTTGTTAAAATACCCTCATTCACACCGGCCCGGTGGTGTAGAGGGTTGAGACTCTGGCGCCTTACCTCGACCCATGCCGGCGACCAACGTTTGGTAATAGACTCAGGTTGCCAGGGGTGTGCAGAGGCAGGGGAGGATTGAGCGTCCGGAGGACGGCTCTCTTCTTCTGGGTTGGGGGAGTGGGAAGCATCGCTCAGCAGCAGCCGGTAGTGGAGACTGGAGGCACGGGCTGAACTTAGCGATACACTGCGGGAAGTAGAGAAATCCAGAAAATCCACTCTGTGTCTACCGGATGACGTCTCTCTGACCCCCAACACCTCTGGAGCCTCCAGGGAGCCTTCTCTGCCTCAGCAATGTCCCTGGGCCCTACTTGAGAGTGTGCTGGTATTCCCTCCCCCAGTGCCTCCCCCCTCGGAGGAGGGGCGCCCACCCGGTGAAGGGTTACATCCAGGATATCCTAGAGGACCTGCTGCGATGTGAGGTTAGAGGAGTGCTCGAGCGAGGATGGCAGACATAAGTCGGTGGGGTCTTCTAGACCCCGAAGGAGTGGGGGTCACCAGAGCTTGGGGGGGAGCGATAAACAGATACTGCAAAAAAAAAATACACCCTCATTCTCTTCTTTCAGTCTGTCTATGCCAAATAAGGAACAAATACAATTTTTAGTTTTAATTTCCCTGTGATTTGATTGAAATTGCCACTTTAAAGTAGACAATTTATATTCAAATATATCATGAGTTACAAAACCTCTTGTTTCATTTTCTGATGGTATTTCACTATTGATTGTTGCCCATGTCACTGGGGGAGGTACCTCAGGCCCTAGGCATTCCAGTCTTGCTTGACAAGCCCTAACTCTTTTAGCAGTGTCCATATCCTCAACCAATATGTAGAAAGGCATTTCCTCATCATTTTTATCGCAGTAGGATCACAGGTAGCTTGAGACTACAAGATGAGAGTTGTGCTCAGACATGGGCCTCCTGGCACCAATACATACAGAGTAGGGTTGTTGTCTCAACATAATGCTCTTAAGGTTTTCCCTGACCCCCAAAATCAGAATCAAAATATAGATCACTATTTACAGAGAATGTTAACTTAAGCCTGTTTTAATTATTTGTAATTATTTTCATTATGCTAGTTTCTTGCTTTTATTAAAGCATAGATTAGAGAAAAGATTTATTACTCTGGTTGAGCAATTAGGCTCACAACAACTTTGTTGTAATACTTTATCTAAATTTGTAAGAAATGACATGTTTGATATTCTTGTAGTAATAAGATTACTGTTACTCAGATGTATGTATTATATATACTGTGTAACAGGACAGTAGAACATATCTGATATTCAATAAACTTGAAGTAAAAAAAAATGTTTTTTATCATAGTAAACCATGGGTGGGATATTCAAAGGGGTTGTGCATGGCGCAACACTGTTGCGCCATGCGCAACTCACTGATGCATCCCGGCGCGATATTCAAAGGTTAGGTTGCTCTGCCAACCCCTGATGCGCCAAGCACTAGTACTATGGGGGCGTGCTCCATGTGATATGCGGTACATCCCGGCATTCAGCTCTGGGATGTACAGTGCATATGCAGGCACAAACCCGCCTTGCGCCGCACAGGGGTGCAAAGATGTGCCTGTAAAAGCAGGAACATGTCGGGGAGACCCACAGGCGGCTGCCGCATTGCCGGGCGCAACATGGCAGCCGCCGCTGACGTAGGTAGGTATATGTGTGTGTGTGTGTGTGTGTGTGTATGTATATGTGTGTGTGTGTGTGTGTGTGTGTGTATATATATATATATATATATATATATGTGTATGTATATATGTGTGTGTGTGTGTGTGTATGTATATGTGTGTGTGTGTGTGTGTGTGTATATATATATATATATATATATATATATATATATATATATATATATAAAACGTGTGTGTATAACATCCTTGGTGGTCCAGTGGCCTCAACCTCATCGCCTGATTGCGGGCATAGTTATAAATGATCCCTGGTGGTCCGGTGGACCCAACCCCATCGCCCGATTGCGGGCATAATGTAAATACATCCCTAGTGGTCCAGTGGACTTGCTCCCCTGCCCGATTGTGGGCATATTTATTTATTTGTTTAAAATTTGGTGGCCGGGTAGGCACACTGAGCCCCGGAGGTCCCTTTTTCAGGGGCGACCCGGGATAACAATACATCTTTTCATACAGAGAAAGACTTGGGTTACAGAGTAGTTTCAGGTGTGTGAGCAGGTTACAGCCATGGTTATCATCATGCATCAGTCCTTACAAAAATGTTGACAGTAGAATTAACAAAAGGTGCAGAAGAAATGTAATTTTACATGGTAAGCTCATTGTTTACTACTGGCTTGGTTCAGTGGAAAGTTAGCTGTGGTACTGTGCCTAGAGGGAAGCACCGTGGAACCTGATAAGGTGCTTGGAGGATCTGGATATTAGGAGGATAGAAGCAAGTGGGGGGGGGCAATGAGCTGTGGCAATGACAAGTGCTAGTATCAGACATATAGGCTTTGAGTCTGGTGCAGAAGTTCATCAGTGAGGAGGCTTCCTGCACTAGGGGTGGGAGTTTTTTCCACAGATAGGGGGCTGAGTAGGAGAACGACCTGCCGCCAGCATTAGTCCTGACTCTGGGAACTTCAAGCAGTGTACGTCCAGATGTCCGTAGGCTCCTGTGGTTATGTTTGAGTGCGATAGTTCCAACGATGCTGGGTGGAGCTGAAGGGTTGAGTAGCTTGACGGTCAAGCAGAGCAGGGGGTAGTGGAGATGAGAGGTCAGTGAGGGCCAGCGTAGCGGGGCAGGTGTGTCACAATGGTGCCTTTGTGAGTGGTCCTGGGTAGCAAACCGGGCTACCTTGTTGTACAGGATTTGCATCTTGGTGACCTCCTGCATGGCCATGCACTGTGAGATCGGGGCAGCGTAAGTCAGGGTGGGGAGGAGGACACTTGTGGCGATTGAGGTCCTGGCCTCAGGGATGAGCTGGTCTTTTAGTCGGTACAGAGTACCAAGTTTGCGGTGTATGGTCTTGGTGACCTGATCCACGTGGTACTTGAAGGTAAGGCAATGGTCCAATGTTAGACCTAAGTATTTTAAGGAGGACACAACCTCTGTCGTTTCCCGAGAGAGCAGTGAGTTGCAGAGATTTAGATCTGTCGTGTCCAAGGGGCGTTTCATCCGAATAGCATCGCCTTAGTTTTGCCTGCATTTAGGACCATTCCATTTGCTCTCAGTGAGGCCTCGAGAGATGCTAGGTCAGCTTGCAGAAAGGGACCTAGAGCTGCAGTCTTATCCAGGGATCTAGATGACTGTGTCATCCGCGTACTGAACGACCAAGCTTCCCCCACAGTAGAGGCTTTGGTCGTTATTAAACATGGAGAAAAGGAGTGGGCCGAGGATCGAGCCTTGCGGTACCTCCCTCTGTAAGGGGTAGAGGACCCAAAGTGGCACCCTTCCAGATGACCCTCTGGGATCGGCCCGATAGGTAACTCCCAAACCATTTGAGGGCAAGGGGGTCTAGGCCAGTTTTATCCAGTTTTAGTAGCAGGACTTTGTGATCCACAAGGTTGAAAGCCTTGGACAGGTCTATAAAGACGGCGCCAGTGGGTGTCCCATTATCCATTGCTCTGAGCAAGTCATTCGAGAGATAGATGAGTGCTGTGTCAGTCCCATGGTAAGTTCTAAAACCATGCTGTGAATGTGCAATTAGTTGATGGGACTCCAGGTAGTCACGGAGTTGGCCATATACTAACTTTTCCTGTAGCTTTGTAAGTGTACTGAGCAGGGAAATAGGCCTGTAATTGCTTTTGTTTTCCCTGGAGCCACCCTCGTGAATAGGGACCACGTTGGCCTGTTTCCACTGGTCCGGAACAGTCCCCTCACATAGGGATCTGTTTATGAGCTGGGTCTGGTGAGGGATGGGGCGCCAGCCTTAAGTAGCCGAGGGTTTATCCCATCAGGACCTCCTGAGCCTTTGTCTTTCAGAGCCCTTAGGAGGGATTGGACCTTTCTTGCCTTCACCAGTCTTAGATTGAAGGAGGGATGGTCAAGGCGAGTAGGCTCGATTTAACATTAGAAGCCGAGGTCGGCGAGGGCAGGCAGACCTTGTAGGCATCGAGGTTACCAAAGTGTTTGTTGAGGGCAGTAGCAGTTTCAAGGGAGTCGCTCACTGGCTGACCATTGACCTCAATGGGGCCAGGTTCAGTCTTAGTGTTACCCCGATCAGGTTGTTGACTAAATATGACTAAATTAATTCCCTGGTGGTCCAGCGGTACCTCCCTCCCCACCGCCCACTAAGTCCCACCACCCTGCACCTCCCTGGTCAGCTGCGGGCGGCAACTCCCCACCCACAAGCCACTCGGCCACTGACTGCGTACAGTACGGCTGTACGCCTATTGGTCCACTGCATGGGCCAATGGGCGTGCAGTCCATATTGTACTACACAGTCCCAAAATGTGAATGGTTCGTGTCGCCCTCTCCTCCTATGTTGACCACCGGACCTCAGTCCAGTGGTAGCGGGACTGTGGGGGGTGGCGACCACCCCAGGAGAGGAGAGCTGCCTGCCAGCTGCTCAGTCCTGCTCTGACCCTCCCCCTGTGCCGGCTCCCGATTACCTGAGTCCATTCCTGAACCTGGGTTGCCGATGTGCGAGGTAAGGCATCCAGCGTCTCAGCGCCACTGGGCTGGACCTATATAGGAACCTTTTTCTTATTCCTTTTGTTCTTTTTCTTTCTTTTTACCATAGTCTTCTTTTGTACTACCTTTTGTCTAGGGGAGTCTGGAATTAAAATTGTAGAAACAGGCACTGTCTGTGGGTGAGGCTGGTCAATACATTTCTCTAATTTTTGTTCAAGAGTGTCTAATCGTATTTGCATTTGGCTTATAAGGCCATCAAATCTGTTTCTAATATCATTAAGTGCAGCACTAGTGTCCCAGCAGATGCTGCAACCACCACTGTCGCATCAGATATTCATCTGCTGAACCACTTTACCTTACCTTAAAAATTCTAAACCCAGGGTTCCCTCTCTGATACTTTACATAAGCATCATACCCCAGCCAGAGTGTGATGCCATGGAGATAGAACTATATGCTAATGATGGGACTTAGAATATAGGTTCAGACTCTGCACTGTGGTCATGCACGCCCTAGCTTTCTGATATCAGATTTGTTTCTCCGCCTGAAGAGAACAGTTGCCCTAAAGCAGCGACAGTATTCTGGTCTCCAGAGTGTTTTATGGTTTTGTTATTTAAAAGTTGTTTTTCTGTTTTAGTTTGATAATTCTGCATTAGTTAGGTTGTATTTTTGTAATATATTTTCATAAATTGATAAAAGTCCTCAGTTTCTCTGGTTCACGATTAATTCTCAGGCACTGGAGAAGGCCACAACATTATGGGGTTCCTGCCTGAAGAGAATCACATAGTTTTACATAATTTGACTAGTTTGTTTAAAAAAAAAAAAAAAAAAAGACTCCCGGTTCCGGTAATACCTGGGTGAACTTGCAGATTGCGAAGCTCCCACCTAAACCACATCAACAGAGCACTAAATATACTTTAAAAACTAGAACTAAGGTTCTACTCCCAGTTAAATAGCTTCCGCTAGTGCTCCTCTTGTGAAAATGGCCAAACACAACCGCAGTCAGTTGCAGCCCTTTGAAATGATCGACGCTGAGGACCATCTTTCTGAAGCGGGGATCCGCACTCTGGGCCTACTCCGGGATCAGACTTAAAAACAAACAAACAAAAAAAAAAGCGCCACCTGTCGAGAACTAAAGGTTCACAAAAACTTCGAGACTAACACTGAAGCTATTCTGCAGGCGATCCCGGACTTCTGAGGAGAGGTTTGTAAGTCCCTAAAAGATATAAGGACCGAGTTGGGCACTTTGCAGGGCCAAATGGCGGAGGCAGACCACCAGATCTCCCTGAATGCAACAAGGGTGGATGAATTTGAGGGGACACTTAAAATTTTGGCTGCCGAGTATTAGACAAGAGGATGCGGAGAACCGAGGAAGACGGCGGAATATCAGGATCTTCAGCCTCCCTGAAGACGAGGAGGGGAACGATCCTAGAGCCTTTGCCAGCTACTTCTTGTGCCTAGTGCTCGAATTAGAACCTGATTTTCAGCTCAATGTAGAGAGGGTGCATCGAGCCCTTGGCCCTAAACCCTCCCGTCCAGAGGCAAGGCTGCATTCTGTCGTAATACGCTTACTCAGCTATCAGAGTAAAGAGGTTCTCCTTAGAAGGGCCTGGCAAAAGGGAAAAGTAATGTGGGGTCAACAGCGCTTGCTGTTTGATAATGATTACACCTCCTGCATCCAGAAAAAACGTCGGGATTACAGTCCACTATTTCCAACATTAAGGTCCCAAAAAATATGCTTCCGCACTCCCTATCCAGCCAAATTAATAGTTTTTCTCCCCTCTGTCCAGCACACTTACAACTCGGCCTCAGAAGCCACAGCAGATGATCTTGCACTGTTTTGTCCTCACTGTGACGACGTATCTTTGTAAATGAGCCTCTGGCTCAAAGGTTGTTAAACTGATGTTCTAATAAATAAATAAATAAATAAAATAACCAGTGGCATTATTACAGATAAGATATCGGAAGCAGTGAGAGCTCGACAGCGACAGACGAACCAAGCTGAACGTTCAAAACAGCTTCAGACATCAATTATGCCACTCTTAAGACATTTTGAGGAAACTACAACAATACCGAAATCCCACTATGCCTACCTGAAGTGTGCAGGAAGATTGATAGCTATGCCTATTTCCTTACTTTGGGGTCTCTCCCTTTCCAGCAGAGTTGGGGTGGGGCGGGTGGATGCTGTCGGAGTCGGGGGGCATCTTTAAATAGTCCAGGCAACAAATAATTCTCCAACCATAAAATCCACACTTTTGAATTCAGTCCTTTGTTGCCATTTGGACTCTCTCTTTTAGTTTTCCGATGGCGGGGTGGATCCCAGGCTAGGTTGCTTCCTGTCCCCCTGCTCTTTGCAGTGTCTCGGCCCCCTCTATCCGCCCTCTTAGCCTGTCGAATAATAAAGCTGGGCTGGCCTGCTGCTGGGGGGCGGTGGCCCTTATGGAGGGCATACTCGGTCTGAGGGCCACAGGCACAAGATTGACTGAGGCATTCCTGGTGGGCTCTAAGACAGTGGGGACTGTGCTTCTCTTACCATTCCTAGCATTTTGAAAGTCCTTGGTGCAATGTTTCTACAACGTCTTTCTGTTTTGCCCAGGGACTAACTTACACCAGACTGAGAAAGACTTCTCAAGCATTTTACTTTCATTTATCTTGTGGTCTCCCTGCAAATACTTGTCTACATTTATATGGTCCGCATAGAAAAATCGAGGGGTTTGGTTCCAATGTACTCTATGTAGGGGGAAAGGGTTAAATGAGTTATGGGGAAATCGTGGCTATGTTTTTCTAACTGGTTATTACTTTCAGCAATCCCATACAGTTACTAAGGGTCCTGAATTTAAATGTTAGTCTAAGTTTCTTATTCTTGACTATCTTTTGGGTCCAAAACTGTTCACCCTCCCCATATTAATTTAACAAGATTATAAAGCCACTCTGACATAAGGGCTATAGGTGGACAGCCTCCTTAGAGATGTACCCGATATATGCTTCAAGCTACACTGGCACCACTCTGGAGTGGTATTCCTTCCACTCCACTAGGGGCTTTATTGCTAATTCTGGGAACTTTACTTCCTGGGTTTGGTTACGGAGCCCCACTTCTCTTTCCTACTTCCTTTGGAATTCAGGACAGGATGTTTCAGGGGGAGCTCAAAATGAGCACCTCCCACTTGGGAGTCGTATTGTACATAGTTCTTGTTACTGTTAACAGGGTTACCTGTAGTTACGGTTCATATGTTACTAGGGTGGGTTATTTTTCCCGGAGACTTCAGGTTTTTTAGGGGGGTGGGTAATTTTTCATTAGTGTTCATCTGGTATCTAGATTTCCAACAAGTTACCTTATGGGCTAAGCATTTTTTTTTTTACCCTATTCCATTTAACTACCATTTACACTTTTTGTTTTTAAACCATTCCAAGGCCATTTGCCACCACCATTTAGGATACTACAGGAAACAGAGAATGGGGGATCACATGTATTGAAAGTATTTGTTAATTCAGTATGCTTTATTGTTCTTTTTGTTAAACTGTAGTGAGCGGAAAGCTTCATCAAGGCAGCTGGACCGTGGCTTCTGGAGGAGTGTGGTCTGGACTAACACCTTTTCTTTCACCCTGGGGAAAAAACTAACTTGGATTAAAACCTTGAAAATCCAATATGATGTCAGTTAATCCAGCAAAAATTATATCGCATAATATTAATGGTCTCCACGACCCCATTAAAAGAGCCCACCTTATGCAATATCTTAATAAACGTACTTCAGACCTCATCTTCCTTTAGGGGATACGCCTCAGGAGGTTGAGCACCTTAAACCAGGTCCCTTAAGACAGAGAAAGCACCGGGGCCGGATAAATTACATCGCAGAGTGCTGAAGGAACTTGTGGATGTCCTGGCAAAACCCTGGTGGAGCTTTTCACCATCTCTCTGAGGATAGGGTGGGTGCTCCAGGACTGGAAGGTGGCGCATATAGTACCTATTCACAAGGGGGGATCAAGGGAGGTGGCAGGGAACTACAGGCCTGTCAGCTTGACATTGGTGGTGGGCAAGGTGATGGAGGGCATTGTCAAGGAGAGGCTAGGGGGGACCTGGAAAAGTCAGGGTGCCTGGACGATGGACAGCATGGATTTGTCCCGGGGAAATCGTGTCAGACAAACCTTGTGGAGTTCTATGACTCAGTGACAAGTGCCTTGGACCTGGGTAGACCAGTGGACATCCTCTTTCTAGACTTCAGCAAGGCATTTGACTCTGTTCCTCACGTGGGCCTGTTGGATAAGCTGGGAGAAATGGGGGTGGGGAACCAGATGATCAGATGGATAGGCAATTGGCTCCAGGAAAGGACCCAGAGGGTCGTAGTTGGCGGGATAGTCTGGTCCCCAAGGAGGGTCATCAGTGGGTTCCCACAGGGATCAGTCCTTGGGCCCCTCCTGTTCAACGCCTACGTCTCTGACATAAGGACAGGTATCAGGAGCGAGATGAGTCTCTTTGCGGATGACTCCAAACTGGGGGCACTGGTGGATGGGGAGGAGGGGAGGGTGGCCCTACAGGGGGACCTGGAGGCTCTGGAAAGATGGTCTAGAAAGTGGAAGCTGAGGTTCAATGCAGGGAACTGCAAGGTACTGCACCTGGGGCCCAGAAACCTGGGCCAAGTGTACACCCTGGGGGGAATGCTACAAGTCTCGATGGCTGAGAGGGACCTGGGGGTGGTGGCGGATGTCAAGATGAACATCTCGGAGACTTGTAGGAGGGCAGCAGCCAAGGCCAGCAGGATGCTGGGATGCATCGCTAGGGGGATCACCTCCAGAAGGAGGGAAGTGATACTCCCTCTGTATAACTGCTAGGTGAGGCCGCACCTCGAGTACTGCATGCAGTTTTGGAGGCCACACTTAAAGAGGGACATTAAACTCCTGGAGAGGGTCCAGATGAGGGCAACCAAAATTATTTGGGGCTTGGGGGACAGGACCTATGAGGAGAGGCTCGAAGAGCTAAATATGTACACATTGGAAGAGAGAAGGGACTGGGGGGACATGGTAGAGATCTTCAGGTACATGAAGGGGGTAAATAGGGGAGGAACAGTCAGGGTGCTCCGAAGGAAGGAGGAGGGGGCCACTAGAGGGCCTTGGTGGAAGCTGGAGGGGGGAAGATTCAGGGGAGAAAGGAGGAGGTGCTACTTCACTGAGAGGGTGGTGGAGCCATTGAATGCACTATCTAGGGGGCTGGTGGAGGCAGAGATGGTGGAAGGGTTCAAGAGGGGGTGGGACAGGTACAGGGGAAGGGTTCTGGAAGCAAAATCCAATGCAGCAAGAATATCCGGAACTGGGAAGGGAGAAGCAAGAGAAGGCGAGGGGGGCAGCAAGGTCGGCTCCCAGGGTGGGGGCTGACCAAACGAGCAGACGCGAAAGACTGTTAGGCCTATTCTGCTGGCATTTTAGTTTGTTAGTATGTTAAACTAAACTGGGGAGGTTGTCTCTCATTGCACCCGAGAGAAGGAAGAGGCGGCTATTCTGATCCACTTGTAACACTTCGGAAATATCACAACACATATTGACACCCAAGGCAGGTATGTTATATGGCCCAAAGGTCACGTTGGCCAGTGACTATCCCCTCCAGACTAAATTTGCCGTTTTGCTGGGATTTATATCATCATTATTGGACCTCCTCCATGGCCAGTTGATCCTCGGAGGAGATCTCAACTTAACTTTCTCGCCCCACATTGACTGCTCCAACCCACAGAGACATCGGAACACATCCACTATTAAACCATTCAAAAATACTTTGGACCACTTGGGTCTGGTAGATGTGTGGCGGTGTTTATTCCCCTCTGCCCCTGGCTATACTTATTATTCTCCCAGATTTAAGTCATTGTCTAGACTGGACTATTTTATCACAACCTGCGAACACCTGTCACTGGTCCAGGATATATCAATAGGCCAAAAAATCCTATCTGATCATCATCCCCTGACCCTGAAGTTGGAAATGGATAGGGAAAAAAAAACAGACCCTCTGTAGACTGAATCCTTTAATTTTAGCTGATTAAGAATTTCAGGAGGAAATTAAATCCAGAATTTCTCTTTTCTTTACTGAGAATGCGTCCCCAGACATTTCTGTGGCGATTCAATGGGATGCGATGAAGGCAACAATTAGGGGAGCGATAATAGCCTACTCTACCAAAAAAAATAAAGAAAAAGAGGCTACGTACCTAACGCTCTCAGAGCAGTTATTAAATTACCAAATGTTATATAGGGAAGGAGATACTGACCTACAAAAACTAATCTGGGACACTAAGGCCGCATTGCAGAAGGTTATAGATAATAAAATACAACAGTCCATACTTTACCTCTGACAGACAGTTCATGAGGGAGGTCCCAGGGGAGTGAGGAGGCTCACCCAGAATTTTAGAGCTTGTAAACACTCTGCCACTATTATGACGTTTAAAAATTCAAATACAGGACAGTTGCATCATACAGATAATCACATTTTACAGGCCTTCTCAGACTATTACGCTAGGCTGTACTCCTCGGAACTGCCCTTTAATATATCCAGCTCCCTACAATTTCTACAACAAGCCAACCTCCCAACGTTGTCCCCTCTTTAAATTAGTGCAATAGAATCCCCTCTTTCCCAGACGGAGATAATGGAGACAATAAAAACTCTTCACTCGAGCCGCTGTCCGGGTCCAGATGGGTATACATCGGAGGGGTACAAGATGTTTAAAAAGGAATTAACTCCCAAATTGCACTCCTTATTTTCTGAAGTTTCCCAGGGTGTTCTGTCTTCCCCCATCTTGGGATTTTGCAACTATTGCCCCAATTCCTAAACCACACAAGGATCCTACTGTCCTATTTCCATTTTAAATGTAGATTATAAAATCTACATGGCCAATTTGGCTTCTAGATTGGAACTCATTATTCCACAAATTATACATCCCAACCAAGCTGGCTTTATCAAAAACAGGAGTACAATAGATAATATTCGCACAACATTAGTCCTGCAGGAATATGTCCATACCAGAAAAATTCCATCAGTATTTATTAGCCTCGATGCTGAAAAGGCCTTCGACTGTGTCTCGTGGCCTTTTCTCTGGTCCACCCTTGTGCCCTTTCATTTTCCTTCCTCATTCATTACTTGCTTAACTAAGCTTTACAGGCCTCCGAGGGCCTATGTCCATGTCTACGGAGCCCTCTCTCCCCCCCGGTTTCAATTGTGCAGAGGAATGAGACAGGGATGCCCCCTGTCTCCTTACATCTTTGCACTATACTTGGAACCTCTGGCGTTTGTTTTGAGGACCACGACCTCAATTGAAGGAATCTCAATTGGCCAACAGGAATATAAAATCAGCATGTTTGCTGATGATACACTATTAACCCTTTTCTCCCCCCACGACCTCTATTCCTGCAACATGGAAAATGTTGACTCCGTTTGAAAGAATAGCAGGGTTTAAGTTAAATGTGACCAAAACGGAGATTTTAACATTTAATTGTAACCCTCCCCAACATCGAAAAATTGCCTTCCCCTTCAAATGGCTGTCCACAAAAATAAAACATTTGGGTTTTTGTGTTCCTTTAGACCAGGATGTCATGGAAACAATAAATTATAAACCTCTTACTTTACTTATTCAGTCAGACCTGGACAGATGGTCAACTGGTATCTTCCCCTTCCACCAACGAATTGAGATAATTCGTACTAATATTCTTCCCCGCCTTCTGTATCTGATCCAAAATATCCCCTTTTTTTCCTCGACATATTACTTCAAATCATGGAACAGAATGATATCTGGCTTTGTCTGGGGAAGGGGTCGCCCAGAATCAGGCTCTCGATTCTCAAGTTATCCTTAGCCCAGGGGGTTTTAGCCTCCCAGATTTTAGCTTATATGCTAGATCAGCGTTCCTGAGGATATTGATATTGTGGCTGACAGAATCCTATTAGTCACCTTGGAAAACCATTGAATTTCATTTAAATGATCTTTTTGATATTAAGAGAATTTTGTTCTCTTCTGATGTGAGGTCGGTGTCCGCTGCTGCCCTTATGAGTATCACGTCCCAAATCTTTAAATTATGGAAACGTTTGAGAACTCATCCACTTAGTACAATCTATGAGTACTGTAAATTGAATTCTGAAGATGAGACCTTTATTCTTATACACATGGATCTCGCCTTCTCCACTTGGAGAAAAATGGGACTTTACCATATCTACCAATTCCTTTCCCCTCAAGGGATTCTCCCATTTGAACAGTTACAGTCTCAATACAATCTCTGTACCTCTGATTTATTTTGCTATTTCCAGGTCTATAATCACATACTGTGAAATAGGAACCTTCAGATTAAATTCCCCGCCCTTACCCAAGACTTATGAAAATTATTCATCGAAGCTATTCGAGGGAATTTAGGAACACATCATAGGACTGATTTTATAAGGGGTTGAGGAATGAACAATCAGAATCCACTGCCTCCATTCTACAAGAATGGAATAGGGACCTACATTTAGAGATCTCCATGAAGACATGGTTGGATTCGTCCCTGAAGGTCGTAAGGACCACTTCATCCCCTTTATGGAGGGAGTTTCCATGGAAGTGCTGCTCCCATTATTTTAGAGCACGAGCAGTCCTTCTCAAATTCCTTCCGGATAAATACGAAATTTGTTGGAGAGGTTGTGGTTGCCCTGGGGCCTCTTTAGGCCATATATTCTGGCTCTGCCCTAACCTGATGCCTTTCTGGCTCACTTTCCAAATGGAACTTACTACCTTATTTAGTGAGCCAGTTGAGCTGACGGCCGAACAGGTTTTGCTGGGGGGTTTTCTGCACCACACTCCTCCATGGCACAACACGCTCCTTCCAGTATGTCTACTAGCAGTTAAAAAAGCTATAACTCATCGTTGGATGTCGACTCAGATACCAACAGTTCAAGAATGGAGAACTGTTATGTCTGATATATACTATTTAGAGAGTCTCAATGCAAAAATGCAGAATAAAAGTTCACCTTAAACATCGAAATGGTGGTATGGGTTCTGCACCAATCCATGGTGGATCCAACCTTTTGCCCATAACCTTTAAGGGGGGATGGGAAACCATTGAGTACTTGCTGACACATTGCCCAGTGGGTGCTGCAGGTAGGGGAATCTCAAATGGTCCAAACATTTTACACCCTAATAAGGTGAAGGACACTATATGTACCTATAGACTTTATTCTCTAGGTGACAGTTGGCTATATTTCAATATTATGAGAGTATCCCCTCTCATTTAGCCTCTAAGACAGGGATGTATCGTGGAGATGGACTTTTCTAAGTATTAATTTTCCAGAGAACTGAACTCCTTTAATAATGTTTGAAACCTCAGGAATTCATGAATCTGCTGACCACCTACAAAAACTATTTATAAACTAAACTCATTTACACTAATGTAATGTATTCTACCTTGATACATGTGTAAAAAAGTTGAAATAAAAAAAAAAAAGGCATTTTCATTTTTCCTGGGCGAGGTTTCTGCCATGACTGCTTAAATAATATACCACCCTATTTGTACATTTTTCTCTGCTAAAAAATGCTTCAGGTTTCTTTAAATTGTGGTTTTTTTTTTCACTTTCTAAGGCAGTTTCTATTAGAAGAGAACCAGAATTCAAATTTTAAACCTTTTCTCTTCAGAACTGTATTTAATTCATGGGTTCTGATTTTTAAAATTTTTTTTTTATCACATCTTTATTTTTCTCCTCTGGTCGGCCGCCCCATCCCCCGGAATAGCCAGTGCTTACCTTATACCCGGCCCAGGAGCGGAGCCTGCGGGGAGTCGGTCCTCATCCTGTTGCCGCTGACGATTTTCTGCCTCCGGTTATCACCCAGGAGCCCCAGGAGTAGGAGCGCATGCGCATGGAGGCGTGCATGCACTCTACAACCCCAGTTATGATGTTTTTCCTCACTCCATGGCCTAACTCCCTGGCCCCCTCCAGCTCGTGCCACTCCCAGCCTCCACTAGGGGTCACCATTGGCCGAGAGGTGCCGCATCCCCTCCCCGGAGAGGAGAGCCTGCTTGTCGGTAGCTCAGTCCAACTCCACCCCCCCCCCGCTGCTGACCTTCGGCGACTCAAGCTCTTTCCCGAACACTGGTCGCCGGCGTGCCGCGAGGTAAGGCGTCCAGTGCCTCAGCCCTCAGCACCACCATGGGTTCTGATTTTTTTTTTTTTTTTTATATTATTTTGCTGCTTTATTTGGGTCTTCAGTGTTTGACGTGACTGATAGGCCTAAGAAAAAGGAAAACGGGATCCACAGGCTTTAAAACTGAAAAAATTGTTTTCAACTCCTGGCAAGGACAGACTGCCACGAGATCTGTTTAAGGTGCACGTCCAGATCATGATTTTATCAATTGTGAGCAATAAAAAGTTTTGCTCTAAAACCCAGAAAGAAAAGTGCTAAAAAGAGAGTTGAGTTTCTAGGGACATGGATATGTTGTTCATCCACACTCATTGGCAGGTATCCTTGCCGCTTTAAATCTTGCCGGAAGGTCTTCAAGCTTGCTCCTCCCACCCACCCGGGTGGTATAACTCTCGGCTCCGCCCCATGACGCCAGATCTTCCTTACCGCTTGGAAGCTCAGGTTCCTCCTTAACGCCTCGCGCTTGAGACTGGTTCCTATTTCTCCGCTTATGGATTAAAATAAATTTTGCAAAAGACTTCATCTTCTACTCCTCGGGCTGCGATGGACAAATCGACTCGATTGGAGATGCCCATCGCGGCAGAAGATGTCTCGGACGGATCCACACCCACGTGTGTCTACTGCTTAGGCCTTGAGCATGACCCGCAGGCTTGCGACCTGTAGCTCATCTTTCTCGGGCCTCGTCCTCGGGAACCGTGCTGCCGGTTGCAATGGGCCGTCGAGCGTTTCCCTCGGTGAAGTCAGGAGGCCGGTTGGCGGTGTCGCGGCGGCCGGGTTTCGGTGGATCAGCTCGAGCGGATGGTCGCCTCAAGAGGAGGTGGCACGGGTCGATCTTCCTCGGCGCGCATTTATCCCGGCCTCTCTGGGCTCTTCTACACGCTTCTTTTAAGGAGCTTTGTCTGTCCCTCTCCACTAAAGGAGAAGGGCCTACGCCTGCGGACCTTATTCTCGGTCCAAAAGAGGGATGGGGTAAGTCCTCCATCGACGCCTTGGGAGCGGGAAAGGTCCCTCTCCCCGGGCCAGCCACCGTCGCTTGCCCATCACTGGCTGCCACTGGCCCCACGGTGTCCCCTTCGCCAGGTCAGTTGACCGAGACTCCCACCGATGAAGTTGAGATTTTTCTCGACCCATTGGACGGGAGGTCGCCTTTAGCAGCTAGATTCTCTCCCGGTTCCCCGGGAGGAGTTGAGGATCCCTGGGCTCGCCTTGTGCCTCTGGTTCTCGAGCCCTCGGATGGACCATCCGAGCCGAAGGGAGTGCCGAATCCCGCCGACACCTCCTCGCACCGACCTCCGAAATCTGGGACTCCTCGAAGTCTCGGTCTCGACTCCTCAGCGTCCAGCCGATCCCACCGCTATAGGCGGTCTCGGTCTCGGCACTGCCAAGCAAGCCGCCTCGCTCCCTCGCCCCTCGCCCCTCGGATGAGGGAGGCCACAGAAATTACGCCGACGGCACGAGGACCTTATGTTGCAACAGTTCTCCTGGCCGGGAGTAAGCCGACCCCGCCGCCTTCGCCATTAAGTGGCTGTCACCGAGCGGGCCGACACAACCCCTCGACTTATCCGAGGAGCCTATACCCAGGCCGGTTGTTCGGCAAACCAGCTGCTCCACCGATTCCGTGGAACCTCCGCCTCCACAGCCACCATTGGGGCTCGCCCAAGGATTCTCGGTCGGCTAAGGGTCTACCCCATCGGCTGTCAGTTACCCTCACTCCCGACCGACCTCGGCAGGTGAAGGGTGGCTCAGGCCAGAGCAGCTTGCCGAGGACTCTTCCGGTCCGAAGATGATTCTCCTTTTCTCCAAGCGACTGGACTTGAGTCTTCAGGAGGTCAGTCAATGGACGATAGCCCGTCGTCCTTCCTAGGACTGCTTCGGCTCATCTCGGAGTCCACCGGGATGGAGCTCGAACCCGTTTCCAAACGGGCTAGGTATCCCCTCACGGAGATTCTGGACCGAGGGGATTCTCCGACGGAGGCCTTTCCGGTGGCCGAGGCCATAGTGGGTCCGGCACTGGAGCTTTGGCAGTGCCCTGCTTCCTGCCCTGCGCCTTCGGCCAGGATGGCCAGGAAGTATGCGGTCCCTACCGGTTCCTTGTCCGGTTTTTCGGAACACCCCTCTGCTGAGGGGTTGGTTACCGACAGCGTTTTCCGGCGCGCCGGCAACGCCAGGGATGTGGACAAACCTCCTGACAAGGAGTCCAAGAAATTGGACTATGTCGGGCAAAAGTCTACGCTATGTGGCCCTCTCTCGGCCTTCGCAGGCCAGTTCGGCCGCCTCATATATTCATTTTCTCACGCCTCTGTTGGGCTCCTGGATGAGGTCATCCTCATCTTCCCGCCATCTGCAGACTACGGTTAAGCAGGTGCGGGACCAGGGCAGAGAGTAGGCCAAACAGCAGCTCCAGACTGCTTTGGATATAGGGGACTCATGTGCCAGATCGGTGGCGGCCGCAGTGGCTATGCGTCGACGGGCTTGGCTGAGGATATCCAGCTTTACTTCGGATACCCAGCACAAGTTGGCGGATGTTCCCTTTTTGGGGACTGACCTCTTCGGCCCTGGGGTGGAAGGTCACCTGCAGAGGATCGAGAAGTCCAATGCTACCTTGGACTCGGTCTCTTCCGCTCAGAAGGACAAAGGCCGCAAACCACAGCCTGCCCTTTTGTCCTTCTGTGCCCCGGCGCGCCTGCCCAGCAACCAGGGCCAGCAGGCTCGGCCTTGGCATCCCAAACCTGCCGCCGCTTCTAACAGGAGGCAGGGAGGAAAAGGCCCAGGAGGTCCTCGGCTGGTCCCTCCTCCAAGCCTGCCCAGTGACGGGCTGAGGGTGTCGCCCCATTCCCCGCCACCTTCCCCTGGGTCCTCGCTGGGGGACGGCCTGCACTTCCGTCTCCGCCTGGTCCGCTGTTTCCACGGACAGGTGGGTCTTGGAGGTGGTGGAAGAGGCCTGCCTCTGAATTGAGCAGGCACCACCCCTTCAGAGCCGCCCTCGAGGCTTCGGGATCCCCAGCCTCACTGGCGGCTCGTCGAGCCGACATCGCTCCCTCCAGAAGGAGGTGATAAGAGGTGGTGGACCCTCCTTCAGACCCAGGGTTTGTGTCCAGGTACTTCCTGGTTCCGACAGGACTGGGGCTGGCCCCCATTCTCGACTCTACACGACCTAAACAAGTTCCTAAGGTCTCGAACCTTCAGGATGGTCACTCTGGCTCAGATAATACCATCCTTGGAACGCGCCGTGTGGTTCTGCTCTCTGGACTTGCAGGATGCGTTTTTTCACATCCCTATCCGTCTGTCTCACCAGAGATTCCTTCGCTTCCGAGCGGAAGGATCCCTCTTCGAGTTCCAAGCCATGCCCTTCGGCTTGTCTCCAGCTCCCAGGGTCTTCACCAAATGCATGGCAGTGGTGACAGCATTCCTGCGGCGCCGAGGGGTCCGGGTGTACCCTTACCTGGACGATTGGCTGATAGCAGCCCTCCAGGAAGGAGGCGGAGGGTCCGGAGATCTGGCCCTCCAGGTCTGCTCTCAACTGGGCCTCCTTATCAACGAGGCCAAGTCGGAACTCGAGCCGAAGCAGGTGATTCTATTCATTGGGGCGCAGCTCGACTCTCTTTGAGCCAGAGCTCGGCTCCCGGCGGACAGGGCCGAGGTTCTTTCCTCCTTTGCCCGATCATTTCTGGTTGGGCAAATGCGCCCTGCCCGGGACTTCCTGCGCCTCCTGGGTCTCATGGCGGCCTGCACCAGCGTGGTCCGTTGGGCCCGCTGGAACATGCTTCCCCTTCAGTGGGGACTGGCCAGCCAGTGGTCACAACGCTGCGATCCTTTGGACCAGCTTGTGTCGGTGACACAGGGGATGTGGAACGCTCTGCAGTGGTGGACCGTTCCAGATCATTTGCAGGAGGGCATCCCGTTCGTCCGCCCCGAGCCGACGGTCTCTCTATCGACCGATGCCTCTCTGATGGGTTGGGGTGCCCATCTGGGGGAACACCGGGCTCATGGCCTCTGGTCCCCGCTGGAGTCCCGATGCCACATCAACCTGCTGGAGCTCCGCAGCGGTCCGCCTAGCTCTCACCGCCTTTGCTCCGTCTCCTCCGGGGTCAAGTGGTCCGAGTCCAGACGGACAATACCACGACCATGTACTATCTAAACCGCCAGGGCGGGGACGCTCCATGCTTCTATGCAAGGAAGCTCTCCGCGATTTGGTCACTTTCGTGCGCAGCCTGGAGGCGGATCTCCTAGCCATTCACGTGGCAGGAGCCTCCAACACCCTGGCCGATGCCCTGAGCCGGATAGGGGCTGCATCCCACGAGTGGTCTCTCCTGCCGGAGGTAGTACAGCATCTGTTCTCCCATTGGGGCACACCTCAGGTGGACCTGTTTGCCTCAGGGAGAACGCGGGTTGAGTCTGTTCCATGCCTGCCCCTCAGCAGGGCTCGCTGTAGGGGATGCCTTCTGAGGCAGTGGACCCCGGGCCTCTTTTACGCCTTTCCCCCATTTCCCTTGATCCACAAGGTGCTTCTCAAGGCGAGGAGGGACAAGGCGCAGGTGATTCTGATAGCCCCAGACTGGCCTCGCTAGTTCTGGTACCCAGATCTCCTCAGTCTCAGCTCCAGGACTCCGCGGCAGCTTCCAGCTCGCCCGGACCTGCTCTCAGTCAATCAGGGAAGGTGTTCCATCCGGACCGTCCAATCCCTGCACCTGACGGCCTGGTTCCTGAGCGGCTAGAGTTCCAGGCCTCGGGTCTTCCGACGAGGTCTCAATGTAGTTGAGGCGTCCCGTGAGGAGTCACCAGAAAATGCTATGCCTTCAAATGGAAAAGGTTTTCCATTTGGTGTCAGGCAAGGGCTTGGACCCTTCCTCCTGTTCCTTGGCAAGCATCTTGGACTATTTATGGTCCCTTTCTAGTCAAGGGCTTAGGTCGTGACCCTAGGGTGCACCTGGCAGCCATCTCTCGCTTACGGGGCGGGCCGGGAAGCAGTCGAGTGTGTAGGGAGAAGGTGGTCTAGGCTTTTCAAAGGCCTTGATCACATTTCCTCCAGTGTGGAACTCCTCACCTCCTGTGATCTACTGCTGGTACTGGCAAAGCTCATGGGCAAGCCTATTTGAACTCTATGCACAGGTGTGTCTCTCTCACCTATCGTGGAAGACCGCCTTCTTGGTGGCTATCACGTCAGCCAGAAGGATGGGAGAGCTCCAGGCGCTTTCCATCGAGTCTCCTTACCTGGTCTTCCACAGGGACAAAGTTGTCCTATGCCCCCACCCGAAATTCCTTCGGAAGGTGGTGTCGGAGTTTCACCTTAACCAGGTGTTGACTCTGCCGGTGTTCTACCCCAATCACACCTCGGAGGCCGAATATAGGCTCCATACTCTGGACCCTGAAGGCGCCGCTTATTATAAGGAGCGCACGGTTGAAATTCGGGAGAGGTTTGCCAGCTGTTTGTCACCTACGCTGAAGCCGCATCTGGCAGACCTGCAGCCAAGCGGACGATAAGCAGGTGGGTAACCTCCTGCATAGATCTCTGCTATAGGTTGGCGGGCATGGAGCCTCCCAGAGGGATAAGAGCTCATTCTACCCGCCATACTGCTGCAACGGTGGCTGCTTCCAGGGACGTCCCTATCCAGGAAATCTGCAGGGCTGCTACCTGGAAGTCAGCAAACACCTTCATTACCCATTACCACATCGACCTTGAGTCACGCCGGGATGCTGGTTTTGGGGCCTCGGTTCTCCAGTCTCTCTTCCCAAGTAAGTATTGGGGGTGTCGTCTTGCCTCCCTCCTCCCGGAGAACTGCTAGGAGTCTGCCAATGAGTGTGGATGAACAACATATCCATGTCCCTAGAATACAGGTTACTCACCTGTAACAGGAGTTCTAGGAATGGTATATATTGTTCATCCTCACCCACTCACCTCCCCGGCTTGACGCACAACCTGAGCTTCCAGCGGGCCAGATCTGGCGTCATGGGGCGGAGCCGAGAGTTATACCACCCGGGTGGGTGGGAGGAGCAAGCTTGAAGACCTTCCGGCAAGATTTAAAGCGGCAAGGATACCTGCCAATGAGTGTGGATGAACAACATATACCATTCCTAGAATTCCTGTTACAGGTGAGTAACCTGTATTTATGGGGTCTCAATCTGCCTCCATGTCATCAAAACACAATAAAGGCTCTGTGGGAGTTCCTGATGATGGTGGAAAACACGAATCAGAGGGTTCATCTCTTCATATGCAGCAGCAGTCCCTGTCAGAGGGGACAGGGAAAAAAAGATAGAGCTGCTCAGCCATCAGATAAGCGTGGTAAAGATGGTAAAGATACCAGGATGTCTGAAAGAGTGAACCTTTTTTATTTTATTTATTTATGACTTTGATAACCGGCTACGTGCACTGATCCCAGGGACCGTTTTCAGGCATGACCCGGGTCATGGCAATGGCACAGGAGGTACAGTAGAACAAAAAACAATATAGGGTGACACATACAGTAAACACAATATAGAATACAAAAGCAAAACAGAATACACTAGAGCATAGAGGACAAGTTAAATACAGTAATCTACAATAATGGACCTTGAGTCCAGCGAGGGTAAAAATACAAATAAAAGAGCCTCAGAGCAGGCACTGGAAACAGAGTCTGCTAAGAAAACAAATCATGGAAACCTAGACAATGACGGCAGAAAAAGATACATGATCCATCAGTCTGCCCAAGTTCCCTATTTAGCCCTGGGGCCTACTGTCCCTCCAGGGTTCCTAGGATCCTTAGCCCACTCCAACCCCTCCCCCAATTCTCCTTCCAGCTTCTGCAACCCTGAGCAACTATTCTGTCCCAACTGTGCTTGATACCACCAACGATTTTTGCACCTACCACTTCGGCTGGTAGATGTTCCATGGCTGTACCACCTTTTCTGTAAACTAATACTTTTCATGTCCCTCCTGAACCTCCCTCTTGTTAGTTTCCATCCAGTTCTTCTCTCCTGATTCACCCACCCAGCGGCCCTGCCCTGGAAATCATCCACTCCTTCAAATCCCTGGGGGTCACGCTGGACCCTACCCTCTCCTTCACTGACCATGTTAACTCGGTAGTTAACAGGCTAAATCAAAAACTCTGTGGGGCATACCACATCAAGCCCTTCCTGACCGCAGAAGCTCATTGTCTGTAGCTAGAGGAAACCTTCTCCCCATTCTAGACTACTGTTCCCCAGTCTACATTCTTATCTCCTCCAGCCTTTGGAGAAGACTCGCGACCATATACAACAGTGTTTGCCGCTTTGTCCTGTCCTCCCCTTACTCCACCCATCACTCAGGGGTCCAAATTAAGTTTTACAGCCGCTAGCCAGCAGGGCTAGTGACTGGGAAAATCCTAGTAAACGCTGTGGCACACACACCCCAGTATGTACACGGACACCAGGGCTACTAAGTAATACACTTTATTAAACAAAACTGGCTCCAGGCCTAGCCTGATGGATTTCGGATACAGTACACTCCACTTACACCGCTCATGGCTACTGTGGGCAGTCGCTTATTGCGGGCATTACATCATAACCAAATGCCATTTGATATCTGTGCAATGCATAAACTGCCACCTACAACGATCAATGCCCGTCTTGTATACCGGGCAATTAGTGGCACTAGATGTAAGCACATGTTAGCGCACCCAATTATCACCTTGCTGTCGTACATGAATTACAAGCTCGAGTTACCTTTCATAGTGTCACTCCTCCTTTGTTCTGCCATTGGATACCTCAGGGCAGGTCGCACTGTTCTTTTCCCAGCTCAGCTCATGGCACCTAAAAGAAAAGCTCTCTCGCTCGCTGAGAAAGTTGAGCTCTTAAAAAAAAAAAAAAATAGATCAGCTACCTAAGCTGAGCCAACGGGACATTGCGCTTCAACTAAATCTGCCAAAATCCACTGTTGGAGACTTGCAGAAACAAAAAGATCAACTTCTGCAACAGTGGCATGACCATGTCAACCCGGAGCGTAAGCGAAAAAGAGAGGGTAAGGACTCCGATGTTGAAGAGGCGTTGCTAAGGTGGTTCCAGAACGCCCGGGGTAGAGACGCCCTAATCAGTAGCCCTCTGCTTGCAGAAAAAGCAAAGCAACTTCCAGGAGCCCTCGGTAAACCAGACTTCAGTCCTTCTGAGGGCTGGCTGCAAAGGTGGAAAAAGCGGAAGTGGGAACAATATGGGGTTCCGACAGGCATACGCGGAGAAGGGAAACGCAGACACTGAAAGTGCTGAGTAATGGATGACACAAGTTTTGCCTGGTCTCCTTGCTGGCTATGCACCTCGCAACATTTTTAATTGCGATGAGACCGGTGTGTTCTTTCGGTGCATAGGGTACAGGACTTTGGCATTCAAAACCGAGACTCTCCCGAGGCACAAACAGGCTAAGGAGAGAATTTCAGTGCTTGTCTGCTGCAATATGGGTAGCAGCGAGAAATCTGACCTTCTCGTTGTTGGCAAATCTGCCAATCCTAGATGTTTCAGAAGTATAAGCAATATTCCAGTCATCTACAAGTCTAACAAGTCAGCCTGAATGACTGGTGAGATCTTTACTGAGTGGGTAAGAGCATGGGACCAAAAGTTAAGAAGTCGCCAAATCGCACTCCTCCTTGATAATTTTTCAGGACATCCCTTGATTCCTGGACTAAGGAACATTAAGTTGATTTTTCTACCCCCCAATAGCACCTGTATAATTCAGCCTATGGACATGGGGGATAATTTACACTGTGAAACAGCACTATGTTTGTGCCATGTGCCAGTGAGGGCTGGACGCACTGGATTCCGATGTTGACATCACTGGTTCGCTATGCACAAAAAAAATCTCTGTGCTTGATGCCATCCGAATGCTCAGAGTGGCTTGGGATTCTGTATCAGAGACGACTGTCCAGCGATGTTTTAGAAAAGCTGGCTGTTTTACCCTGGACCAAGAAGACCCACAGGAAGGAACATCTATCAAGTTTATCAGGACGAGCCAGAAGATGAGCCTAATGTTCCGACAGGATTGACAGTGCTGGAATTCAGCGAACTCTGTCACCTTGGTGATGATGATGCTCCACCACCACAGGATGATATTGATTAGGTGGTCGAGGGCATGAGGGGTCAGGAAACTGAGGAGACTGACAACAGTGAGGAAGAAAACTGCAGTGCAGATTCCGAGGAGGAGGAGAAACGAGTTTCAGCCGCAGATGTGCGGGAGGCATTGTTTACACTGAGACGTGCGATGGAGCAGCATCCAACGGAGGCTCCAAACTGGGCAGCTGTTTCAGTGGCAGAGAAGGTTTGGGAACCATATTGTTAAAAAAAAGCTGTGCAGGTTAAAATTACGCAGTTCACACAGCAAAAGTAAAAGAACAGACTTGATTACAGTGCTGCATTCTCTCGTTGTGTTCATGCTACTGTATTTGTATTGATTGTTGTTTTGGTATGGGTGTTGCACCGCAAAGGAAAAAAAAAAAAAAAAAAATATTCACTAATCGACGAATGTTGCCAGCGTCTTTCATTTTGGCCACCAAACGTTATAGCAACTGCTGTGTATACCGGGCAGGATAGCAGTGAATGGATGTGCCCGATATGAGCAGTGCCCACTGTACTTCTTTTATCAAAGGCTGGGAAAATCTACTAGCCCCACAGATGTTTCCACTGACCCAGCTGGTGTACATACTGAAGTATGCCTTCTTTAGTACAAGCTCACAGGGCTAGTTAAAAGAAAATCTTATTAGCCCGATGCAAAATCTACCAGCATTTGGCTATCAGGCAAGTGCCAATTTCGACCTCTGAGCACTGCGAACTGTACCACTCCCTAAACTGGCTCTCCTTGCAAGGTCACTTTTATTTCACACTCTGCTGCCTCACCGATACTTGCATCCGAAGCAGTCCTGCTTCTCCTCTGTCTGCCTTCTTCAACCCCCACACCATGCCAAGAAATCTTTGTTCCTCCCTTGTCCCTCCCCTGGAGACTCTGCGAACTGCCACTACCATGGGTGGTAAAGGCACGGGGTCATAATGTTGCACGACATTATGCCAAAGCAATATATCACGCTGCCAGTACAGTATATTGCCAACTGCATAAGTCTGTGTTTTGAAGGGGGGCTCTGCCCCCCGAAACCCCCAACTAAAATAATCAACTCCGGGGTGGGGGGGTTGGACATTTTGCACAAAGTGCGAATAAAAGAAAAATTACCTGCGTCTGGGACTGGGGTTCGATGCCCGGTCCACAGATGCACTGCCTCCATTGCTGCCTGTGGCTCATCCCATCGAGCCATGGCAGCTGCTTAGTGGACCCTCCTCCAGCCAGAGGACTTATCCTCTGCAAGGGAAAAGAGTCAGGGTGCACAACCGCGCATTGATCCTTTAGTGGTTTTGCACCCTGTCGCTATTCCCACCCATGTTGTCTCCGATTATGCAATTTTAGCATGTACCATTCTCTATACAGCAAACTGACCTGGTAGGGGTGGTAAAGAACTATTGGCTGCGGCCCCCCTACTATGGAATAGACTGCCTGCCTCCCTCAGAGCAACCAGTAAACATCACACCTTTAAATGTGACTATATAAATCCTGGCTCCTCGCTAGGGACACCTGCACTTGTCTGCTCAGGTAACACCCATCCCCCTAGCTCTCCTTAGACCGATCATTAACCTCCTTTCCTGATCTTAATTGGACATCAGGTAACCAAGTCTTAGACTTGACGGGGGGGGGGGAGGTAAACGTAGTACTTCTTGCCTAGTTTGGCCTGTACTTGTATATGTTTCTGTTACCACAAACTGCTTGTCAGTGTCTCGCAGTTGTTGAAAACTGTTTTATACTATTATCGCTGTCTGAAACACTATTGCATTGCATGATACTTGTTGCCATTAACATGATGGTCACTCTGCCATTTGTAGTCTGCTCGTGCCACATTGACCCAGGAATGCTGATTTGTACATTCTATATACACTGATGTTACCGCCTATGCCTACTGCAATGTACATTGCTATTGCCAATTATTGTCTTCTACATTGTCATTTGTAATTTTTATCTGCTTGTGCCTTTTATGCCCGGGTCGTGCCTGTAAACAGTCCTTTGGATCACAGCACTCTACCCGGTTACCAGAGTTTAACAGATAAATAAATAATAAAATAAATTGACTGTCCACATGACCATGAGCAATTCAAGGTAATAGTTCCCTGGAACTTGAAGGTCTGTATCATATCTCCACTCTACCTTCTGATCTCCAGTGAGTACATGTTCAGTGCCTTGAGGTGCCCCTCATAGGACCTGCCCTGTTGTCCTTTGGTCATTTTTGACTTCTATCACTGCACCGTCTCCAGCCTATCGCTATTTGTCCTGAGATGAGGACTGCAGAACTGAGCACAGTACTCCAGGTGTGACCTCACTAAGGATCTATGTAGGAGGAAGTATTACCTCTAGCCTTCTGTTATCAACACCCCTCCTGATACAATCCCGCATTCTACTGGCTTTGCTGTATGCCTTGTTGCACTGACTCGATTGTTTGTTTGAGGGAGTCATGGAAGATAACTTCAAGGTCCTGTTCCTCAGCCATAGTGCTGAGTCTTACCCCACCCATTCAGTACTCTGTCCTGAGATTCTTGTTCCTTAGGAGCATTACCTTGCACTTAATGGTGTTGCATTTCAACTGCCAAACCTTAGACCACCCCCCTAGCTTTTGTAAATGGGACCATTTTTCCAGGCCTTCCTGGTCACGGGACATTTTATGAACATGCATGCCCCCCAGGCTCGGGCTCCAGTCTACTTGCCTGCGGAGGAGGAGGAAATGTATTATATTGATGTAACCCCTAGATGGCGCTATCCCAGGGGCTACTACCCCTGCCTGATTTGCCACTAACAGGTTGAGGGGCCTGGATCCAATGGCGGGTGCCTCCACCCAGAGGTCAGGGTTTGCAATAGTTAAACTAACTTGGTCACAGCCCTCTGGGACACTGCAACCCCTTTCTTCCCACTAGTGGCCCACACAATATATCAGAATTACCTTCACAGTATACACTTACCCCCAGGTCTGGTTCCGCACTGGGACCTCCTAGAAATGAGATACAGTGCAACAATCACAGTACAGTACTTTAATATAGACAAATACCTCAGGCAGTATAACTTTGCTGAAACAAGCAGCTCTGATTTATTTAGGGGGTATAACAAGGACGGGAAATCAGGTTAATTAGCTTATCACTCTAATAATCTATTTATGGCTCTTGTGCACAGGCCTATCCCTATCAGTTACTGTCCCTGGGTACCCAAGCCCTAGTGGCTAGTCCAAACCGTGGCAGCTGGTAGGGCCCTTTCACACAGAGAAAAGGAGAATTAAACAGTCAGCAGTACAGTAATTCCACTTGGATTTAATGTGGCAATTCAACAGGGAGCAACCCTGAATTAGTACTCACGACTTCCAAATAAGATAGGGTCCTTCAATGTCAGCAGGGCTCACTTGAGGTACACAAACCTCTTCACACATCCATATAAAAGAAAGTACTATACCAGGCAGGCTGCATCTGTATCCCGATCGCAATTACTGCACAATACCCGGGAGAACACACAGCAGATTCAGTTCCTGACAGACCGAGTGCAATTTTCAGCAATTCTTCCAGTCTTCTACAGGGTGAGCCTGGTTTCTACTCTTCAGAGATCCTTTGATTCTTTTCACAGGACGGATTCAGTCCTAACAATGTTACACAAGCTGCAGACCGAACTCTGGGCCTTACACACGCTTTTTGACTAAAACTGCACACTAAAAAGCACAGGGCTCCTTCCTTCTTCACTGCCAAAGCTCAACTCAACTCCAACCGACAAAAACGGGCACTTCCTTGAGTTCCTCCCAGTTCTTGACTGGATTGGCTGTCACTCACAATAGACTGCTGCTGTTGGTCCAAAAGGCACTGAAGTCTAAACTACATCTCCCAGAGTCACTGCCCACACAATCCTCTTGTGGCTGGCTCAGATTATGAGTCCAAGTTCTGATTCGTCCAAGGCACCATTTTAGAGCTAGCTTACCCCACACTGATTGGTCCAGTTCAGCAGTTCAAAACTAGAATGGGGAACTAGCAGACACAGTTCTGACTGCAAAGAAAGCAGGTTAGACAAACTGTAATTTCATTATTACTCTAAATAATTTCTGGTAAACAGTTACATCTTTCAGATAGGTTCCCTTTGCACTCCTAGTGACTGCAAAAATTAAGTGAATTGGCAGCAGCTCGAGTGGTACTCAGAGAAGCACACAGTCCCCCCATACAAACTAATTATGTCTGCAAGCAGACAGCTCTTAAAGAGACAGTACCAGAGGCTCTAAAACACTCACTGATAAATGGCTTAAATGCCAAACACCATTCAGGCTTGGATCATCAAGCAAGCTCCTGGAGATCTTTTGGGAACCCCCATTTTGCAGGGGAGGTTACACCCTTCCTATTGCAGGAAAAGCAGCGATCAGCGTCAAGCAAGTAATTTCCATAAGTTTCAACTGCAACCATATACATTTGCATTAGGCTCCGCATACATGTAATCATCAGTCAATATATCATTTTACCAAGAACACATTTCTGAAACATTGCAGTCGTCACTCTTTACACAGTATTACATACATTGTACCATTAACTCAAGTTATACCTCTTGTAAGCATGAAACCTGAAGAGGGGCCCTTCCTATCAGTTACGCAGGGGCTGGATGGGGCAAGGGCACCATACATATAGAGAACTCCAACACAAGTAGCTTGGGTTAGCACTGATCTTTCAGTTTGGGCAGTGAGCTCGAGGGACACATACACTCTTTTATGGACAACATTGAGGAGTCAGTCCACAGGCCTCCCACGTGAATCATAACTGAGGTGCACCACAGGCTTTACAGCTTCCGACCAGTCTTTCTAGGGGAACTGTTACAGTCTCTGCACTCTGAGCCTCATTTTCAGCATTGTCCACACTTGTCAGGGGAGTCTCCATGGGGGTAGAGGAGGCTGGGAACTTGGGGCACTTTCAGCTCAGGAGTTACGGTTCTGAGTCCCACACAACATTTGACAGCATGGAGAGAGAAAACTTTGGGACACTGGCAGTGGACTGTCAGGGATCACTCAAAATACTTCTTCTTGTTCGATTGTATCACCAGTCTGCCCCAATCTATCATTTTTCCTCCTGAAAGCTCAAACAGTTCAACCATGCACAATGATTCCATTTCATCTGATCTGATGCTTTGCACTTCACTTTCTGGGAGCATTGGTCTCCAGGGATGAAGCTGGGGGCTTAAACAGTCCAGAAGGCCCAGCTTTGTCTCCAGTATTGACTAGGGATTGCCCTAAACAATTGACTCAGTTCTGTAGAAGGATAGTATTCAAAGTCCTCTCACTTTCTTCCGATATGGACTGACAGTCATGCTCAACTGGGACTTGTGGAGGGAACACTTTAACTTTGCTTCTGTAGGTGCAGACTTTCTTGATCTTTCTTAGCAGCAGCTCTAGTCACTGGTCCAGAGGGGGTATCTTCTAGGGGCTCAGACTCAATTAAGATTTGTCCAATGGGCAGTAAATGATTTCTATGCATTGTTTTACATCTTTTGAATTATTCTCAGGCCTTACTTTGTACACTGGCAGATCATCTAGTTTGCCCATCACTATGTGAGGGAGATGGTGCCATCTGTCAGCAATCTTGTGCTTCCACAATCCCAGATTTCTTAGCAATACCGATCTCCTCCCGGAGTTCCTGTGCTTTCACCTTTTATCATACCTTTCTTTTGTTGGCCAGATTTCTTTTGGCAGCCATGGTTTGAGCCAGTTGTACGCTTATGAGTTAGCTGGGCCTTTAACTTTTGCACATACTGTACAGTTGTCAGCCTGAACCCCATCAGGAGAGACCCAAAACACACATCTACTGGTAATTCGAGCTTCTCTTCCAAACATCGGAAGTGAGGAGAATCCAGTGGCATCACTTTTGGTGCAGTTATAAGCATATACCAGGTGCTAATTTGTTGGCTCCATCTAGAGCTTGTCCTTTGATTGCAGGGTGCCTAGCATATCTAGCAAAGTGCTTTGGTTGAAACGTTCAGGCTGTGGGTCCCCCTGGGGTGGTAAGGAGTGGTTCTGGACTTTCGCGACCCCCACAGAGAAAGCATCTCTTTGATCAGGCTACCTCAAAGTCTCCTTGATCAGAATGGATTCTTTTGTGAGCCCCATAGTGAACAAAAGTTTTCTACAAGTACTTTGGCCACAGTGGATGCTTTCTGGTCTTTGGTGGGAAAGCTTGGGCATATCTCGTGAAATGGTCAGTGACCACCAGCACATTACTGATATTTCTTTGATCTGACTCCAAACTTAGAAAATCAATACAGACCAGCTCCATGGGTGCACTGTGGTGATGTTAATAATGGGGCAGCCCTCTGGGGCAAAGCTTTCTCTGTAAGCAGCGATCTAAGGTTCGAATGTGTTGCTCCACATCAGCCCCCATCTTAGGCCAATAGAATCTGGATCTCACCAAGTCAAGTGTTCTGTCTATATCAAGGTGCCCCATGTGGTTGTGCAAGGACTCAGTACTGAGTCTCTAGAGGCAGTGGGCAGCACTAGTTGTTGTTTGTCTACTTGTCCCCTCTGTCTACTGTTTCTCTGATAACAGTTTATTGATCATGTTTCAACTTTTAGGACCTTCTTTTGTATAACAGTGCAGTTTCTCAAATCAGTGGAAGCTTTTAATTTGGCTACATCTTTTCCTGCATAGAGGGCTTCTAAAGCTGCTTTGATCATGGGATCATGGATTGAGTCCACTAATACTGTCATTGTCCAGCTGAGGCAGTGCACCAATGTCTATTGCAGAAAAGTGGCAATAAGCAGTGTGCAATTCTCAGAGGCTCCCAAGTAATCCACCATGCAGTCCATCTGCGGCCTCGTGGGACATTTGTTCCTCCTTGTCAAACTTCAGCAGAGTGCCGAATGTCAGGTTCTGCCAATCGGACCCAATCATTCTGGGGAACAGGCCTGGAGAGAGCATTAGCATCTATGGTTCGGACCGTTTTGTATTCGAGAGCATAGTCATATGTAGATAATGCAGAAAGCCACCTATGGCCAGTGGTATCCAACTTAGCTGAGGTCTGCATATGGGTCAAAGGATTGCCGTTTTTATTAGTATTTTAGTCTCTGTGTATACTTGTTGAATTTGTCAATAGTCTCCCACTTGGAAGCTAGGAACTCTAACTTATGTACAGGATAGTTCTTTTCGGATGGGGTCAGGCTTCTACTGGCAGGCCACTGGTCTCAGGCCATTCTGCGTGCTCTTGGTACAAGCACAGCTAACCCTTGCAAGCTAGCATCATGTGTAGTGGACGTAAGGTTTTCTTGGATCGGTAGGCCAGCACTGGAGCATGGGTAAGTTGATATATGATCTCCATGAAAAGCAGTCTCATTAATCAGGAGGTCCAAGCGGACTACGATACTTCACTCGGATGAAAATACACTCTTCAGTCTTGAGGGACGCTGACTTTTAGTATTTTTTGTGGGTTCAGGGGATACCCTGGAGTAAGGTTAAGTAAAGGAGCGGATCACTCTGAATAGTCCTTGATAAAGCGCCTATATAGCTCCTGGAATCCCGGGAATCTTTGCAAGTTCTTTTAGATTTTAGGCTGTGGCCAGGTAGTCAAGGCCTCAACTTTACTTGGGTCGGTCTCTATTCCTCGGTGGATACTATGTGTCCCATATACTTTACTGATGTTTGAAAAATTGACACTTATCAATGGACAGTTTAAGGCCAAAGTCCTCCAGTCGGTCCAATACCTTAAAATAATCTGCTCTCATGTTCCTCCAGTGAGCTGCCAAACACAATAACATCATCTAGGTATACAGGCACTCTAGTAAGTTCATATGTCCCCCACTGCCACGCTCCATCAATCGTTGAAAAGTGGCTGGGGCACCTGGAAATCCCTTGAGGCATCCTCTTGAATTCATAGAAGTCAAGCGGACAGATAAAGGCTGTTCTTTTCCACGGTCCTCTGGGGCCGCCGGATCTGATAGTACCCACTGCGGAGATCCAGCACAGAGAACCACTTGCTCCCCGTTAGGCAGTCCAAAGCATCCTGAATGCGGGCATTGTGTACTGATCAGGGATAGTCCGGCCGTTTAAGGTGCGATAATCCACATATCCTTACTGTTCCATTCTTTTCCTCACTACTACAATGGAAGCATAAGGGCTTCTGATTCTTGTATACCCGCAGCTAACATCTCTTGCAGATGCCGTCTCACATCATCTATGTCAGCAGGTGCCAGGCGTGAGGACCTCTCACAGAAATGGTCTTCTCGCTCATGCAGCGGATATTGTGCTCTGCTCCTTGCACATCCCATCCCATTCCTTTAAAGAAAACACCTGGTCTCTGGGCAAGCTTCTCACTGATCTTCACTTTCCATTCAGCTGGCAGCGGGGAGTCGCCGAAATCAAACAAGTCAGGCGTTACTCTGTCATTCTTCCTTGAACTCTTGCTGCTGGGTAGCACTGCAGTGTTCTGCACAATGCACATTAGCCAGGATGCAACTCTGTTTACTCGAATGTCTCTTTTCCACATTATGAACTTGGACCATTATCTTCTGGTACAAGCATGGCCTAGCGGGCAAAATACTAGCTTGACCAGCAGTCCCTCTGGCAATTTCCATCGCCTGGTGCATCCAACATTAATATTTATTCTTAACATCCTTTCTGATACGGACCTCTCCTGTAAGGTACACTGGGCATTTAGCACCAGGATCAGAGACTCAGGATCCTTCTTCCATACAATTCCGACCTGTTCCTCTGGTTCTGTTTTTCAGCATTCTCTGTGCCTCATAGGCCTTCTTAATTAAAGCCGGAACTCTTAAAAGCTCTACTAATCTTTGCCCCTGTTTTCATAACACAACTGTGCCAGCCTCCGAACATATGAGCATTTGTTCCAATCAACAAAGGACACCATCATACAGTCCAGTGGGGGACACCTAAGGCTAGGGTCTCTACTTGTTGGCCCTCCAGCCACGGAGGTGGGGAAAAGACAGCCAAATTCGATATACCGGAATAGGGGTAGGCCTTCTCCACTTAACCCCCACATGCAGTCCTTCTAATGGTTGTAAGGGTGTCGACAATGCTTCTGATACCAATCTTGGAATCATAATTGTCACTTGGGAGCCACTGTTCTAATATAGCTCTTGTAGACCTCCGTTCACCTTTACAGTGGTCTCCATGGAGGGACCCCTATTCTGGACCAGTCTGGAGGCGGTAGTAGGGCCTGGGCAACAAACCTTGCCACAAGGGCGTGAATTAGCATTTTGGTGCCCTCACTGGGATCATGGTACCTCTTAACTACTGATTTTTCTCCGTTTTTTTCTCTCCTTGTAGCCCATATGCAACTTTGTTAGTGTCTTTGGGGACTGGCATTC
This sequence comes from Neoceratodus forsteri, assembly GCA_016271365.2. Taxonomy (NCBI): domain Eukaryota; kingdom Metazoa; phylum Chordata; order Ceratodontiformes; family Ceratodontidae; genus Neoceratodus; species Neoceratodus forsteri. Next base: position 361,295,603 of record CM057449.1, on the reverse strand, counting down.
CTTTTCATGTGCCTATCTTTTCCAAGAATTATAGCAAAACATACTTTCTGGAGTTTGAGCTGGCCGGGCGGTCACACTGGGAGCTAGGGCGGGGTTATTACTAACTGGAAACCTTGGTGCCATCTCTGTCTGCTGGCGTGATAAGCATTTGGAGACATCTCGTCAGTTTCTCCACTTCCATGGTCAAGGAATCGAGTTCGAGCTGTTATCAGCAGGAGATACATGGGTGGGTACCCACCCCATAGCAGATGCAGTCGGATATAGGTCAGGGCCCGCACTTGCAGGCGTGGCCTTCATAAAGGACTGTTTTTGAATTCCCGGATCTCTCTCAACAGTCTCACCTATCAGACATATCTTTCCCTTGTCAGAGCACTCATTGACTGCCAACCTCTGCCCCTGAACTCACTTGATGGGTCACCCTCAGTCACTCGGTCAGAGTCTCAGCCATTGGTGCAGGTCCCTCCCGAGGTCGCCTCTTTTCTCAACTCTCCCTCGACCCCCTCTCATTAACTCATCATCATAGGAGGGTGGGGGATTCCAGTCGATCTGCCAGGTGTAACTGAAGCAACAGCAGTTCTGAGAAGGGGCAGACTTAAGGATCCTGTCCAGCCTGGTTCGGTCCAGTTCAATCGCTGGCAAACTACCTTTTCTGAGGCATTCTTGCAACAATTTTCCAGCCGAGATACATACACAGACAACAACTCCCTTGGTACTGTTGTGCATCTCTTATCTCACCATAGGTCCTCATCAGAATCTGGCTCCTATACACATTCTCCAAGGCCTCAAGATAGGGCCTGTGCAGTCGCTTCAGGGTTACTGGTCTGTTTAGCACGGATGGTAGCCAGGAGCAGGACCTCGAGGCTCTCACTAACCTCTTTTAAGCACTGCCTTCCGAGCATTGCCATTCTAGCACTTGGGGGCAAGCATAGTCTATCCAGGTCTCCCAGTCATCCTCCCTTAACCAGGGGGTGGGGAGGTGCCAGAGAAGATCCTCAACCTTCGGTAAGAGTCGTGACTAATGGCAGGTGCAGAAATAGGAGTCTGCATTGGTTCAGCCACCATTCACGGGCACTGGAGCAGGAGAGGTGTTGGGAAGGAACACTCCCAGGTGGCAAGAATAGTTTCTTCAAGTCCTCCACAGTTTTCCCTCTCCCAGCAACCATTCAGCAAATTTCTCCTCAAAAGTTTTCAGATAGTGGTGGGGCTGATTCCTCCGGTCCTTTACTGTCCTTAGTTATCACTCTCCAAGCAGTGAGGGCTCCCTCTGCATAATGGTCTGTGGCACTTTGGAGCTATCTATGGGATCCTTAAACTCTACTAGGCCAGGAAAGTGTGGGTGAGCAGATTAGCATGCCGACCCACCACCACAGGGTTTTGTAAACCTTCCACCTTGGAAAGTACTCCTGCACAGTGTCCGTGTTGATACCAGGGGGATGTCAGGATAAGCATAGCATTTTGGGGGTCGATCCCTCCCCAGTACACCACTCCACCAGCCGTGCACAGCCACTTCTGTCGGGTACCCATTTTTTCTTAACAGTGGTTCGTGAATATGGCCACTAGAGGACACACAATCCCAGCGGTGAGCCTCCAAGATGTAACCCCTAGATGGCGCTATCCCAGGGGCTACTACCCCTGCCTGATTTGCCACTAACAGGTTGAGGGGCCTGGATCCAATGGCGGGTGCCTCCACCCAGAGGTCAGGGTTTGCAATAGTTAAACTAACTTGGTCACAGCCCTCTGGGACACTGCAACCCCCCTTTCTTCCCACTAGTGGCCCACACAATATATCAGAATTACCTTCACAGTATACACTTACCCCCAGGTCTGGTTCCGGCACTGGGACCTCCTATGAAATGAGATACAGTGCAACAATCACAGTACAGTACTTTAACATAGACAAATACCTCAGGCAGTATAACTTTGCTGAAAACAAGCAGCTCTGATTTATTTAGGGGGTATAACAAGGACGGGAAATCAGGTTAATTAGCTTATCACTCTAATAATCTACCTATGGCTCTGTGCACAGGCCTATCCCTATCAGTTACTGTCCCTGGGTACCCAAGCCCTAGTGGCTAGTCCAAACCGTGGCAGCTGGTAGGGGCCCTTTCACACAGAGAAAAGGAGAATTAAACAGTCAGCAGTACAGTAATTCCACTTGGATTTAATGTGGCAATTCAACAGGGAGCAACCCTGAATTAGTACTCTCGACCTCCAAATAAGATAGGGTCCTTCAATGTCAGCAGGGCTCACTTGAGGTACACAAACCTCTTCACACATCCATATAAAAGAAAGTACTATACCAGGCAGGCTGCATCTGTATCCCGATCGCAATTACTGCACAATACCCGGGAGAACACACAGCAGATTCAGTTCCTGACAGACCGAGTGCAATTTTCAGCAATTCTTCCAGTCTTCTACAGGGTGAGCCTGGTTTCTACTCTTCAGAGATCCTTTGATTCTTTTCACAGGATCGGATTCAGTCCTAACAAGCTGTTACACAAGCTGCAGACCGAACTCTGGGCCTTATACACGTTTTGACTAAAACTGCACACTAAAAAGCACAGGGCCCTTCCTTCTTCACTGCCAAAGCTCAACTCAACTCCAACCGACAAAAACGGCACTTCCTTTGAGTTCCTCCCAGTTCTTGACTGGATTGGCTGTCACTCACAATAGACTGCTGCTGTTGGTCCAAAAAGGCACTGAAGTCTAAACTACATCTCCCAGAGTCACTGCCCACACAATCCTCTTGTGGCTGGCTCAGATTATGAGTCCAAGTTCTGATTCGTCCAAGGCACCATTTTAGAGCTAGCTTACCCCACACTGATTGGTCCAGTTCAGCAGTTCAAAACTAGAATGGGGAACTAGCAGACACAGTTCTGACTGCAAAGAAAGCAGGTTAGACAAACTGTAATTTCATTATTACTCTAAATAATTTCTGGTAAACAGTTACATCTTTCAGATAGGTTCCTTTGCACCCTAGTGACTGCAAAATTAAGTGAATTGGCAGCAGCTCGAGTGGTACTCAGAGAAGCACACAGTCCCCCCATACAAACTAATTATGTCTGCAAGCAGACAGCTCTTAAAGAGACAGTACCAGAGGCTCTAAAAACACTCACTGATAAATGGCTTAAATGCCAAACACCATTCAGGCTTGGAGCATTCAAGCAAGCTCCTGGAAGTCTTTTGGGAACCCCCATTTGCAGGGGGGTTACATTGAGGAGGCACCGAGGGAACTAAATGGTTCAGCTGAGCAGGAATGTGGCTCTGCTGCAGGGCCTGCAGTGGATTACTCATCATATTCCTCTTTTGCTAGGCAAATGGTGAGCACCCTCAACATCCACCCTCAGGAAATGGGGGAGGATGAGGAGGAAGCAGAATTTATGGATATGATGAGACTTGTTTCATACACAGATCTCTACAAAAGCCACTTCAGAAGTCATGTCTGCACCTGCTTCAGCTGGCGGTATAGATAAAAAGATTGAGAAAAAGTAATAGGTGGACAGATGGGCAGGGATTGACAAATCCCATAGCCCGACGTCCTGGGCTACCAGTTTCTGCCATCGGACAATCACTTTCACTGAATCGGGTTGTCCGTGGACAACCAAATTAGTACTGAGCCAGGTCCTGTTTTTTTTTTTTCTAATTTCTGCTACTTAGTGTTGCGGCCACTAGAGGTCCTCGGTCTGCTTTCCGAGCGAGTCAGAGTGCCCATCGTCATTTGATCGCAACTCCAGCGAACCATCCACATGCAGCAGGGAGAATTGGCACCGCGAAGGATCCAAGAGTCGAAGCATGGAGCTGAAGGACTAACAGGTCAGTCAGTGTATGAATAGTGTGCTGTTGCTTAAGGCGACCTGGGAGACTTTGGGCAGGCTGAACAAACTAGACCGCTGGGTGAAGAAGCGTCATTTTCATTTGTTAGAGAGAAGTGTGTGTTGGTTTTAGTGCAGGAGTGACGTGACCATCGCCCTGATTTCTACACTTTACTGCAGGGCTAGTGGGTTGTACTAGTTTGCGGCAGCCTTTACTGAAATTAGTGGTGCTGAAAATAAAAAAAAAACAATAGCCTGTGTTTTGTTGGGACAGTCAGACAGACTGTCCAGAAATAATAGAAGACTGGCGGGGGAAGGGGAGAAAAGGCTGCGCTGCCAGTCGCCGGGTCACAGACTCAGACTGTGTCTTTCTGTTGGTCTGGCACACGCAGGATCAACAACCTTGTCACAACAATGGCAAGCCTGAGAAAACAAATAGCAATAGCAGCACAGCTACTGACTGCAGTCACAAAATCAGAGGACCCCAAGTCAAAGACACCTTTCAGATGGAAAGAAAGTAAAACTGGAGTGGCTGAAAAAAAGGGATAATATACTGAAGGAAGAAATCAGGGAATATTGATTTGAATACACTGAACAACAGAGCCTAGAGCAGTAAATAAAACAATAGAAGACGGCACAGTCAAATTATAGTGCGATTTACTGCAATATTCATATAGTGCTTCAGAAAGGGGGATTTGTGTTGTGTGGGGCAGTCAGGCATTTTGTACAGGGGCAGTTATTGGGCTTAGAGTCGAGAGGACTCAAGGGGAGAGGATATAAATGCTGACCACAGGGGTGTGTGGGACCTGACTGGCAGGCTTGCTTTTTACTTTGGAGTTTTGGAAAATATATTGAGATAAAAACATTAAGGGTAAGGGAATACTAAATACAGAATAGCAGAGCGAGTCCCAAAATGTTCATTGAAATGTATTGGATTACCACTCGGAACTTGGGGACTACCATTTTTGACAAGGCCATTTGTCCGGGACTAGCATGCCATTTTGAAATTTGTCGATCCCTGCAGATGGGGAGTGGAATACCTGTATGCCCACCCTGATCATCAAGGTGTAGTCCAAGCAACTGCCTGTGAGTGGACTAAGGTCCCCTTCTTTGCACAGCCTCCAGATAAGGAGGCCAGAAAATTGCTGGCATAGGATTTGGCTGCCACAACAAAGTCAGCCCTGGAAACCACCAAATATCAGTTTCACATGGCTGTGGACATTAATGACTCCGCTTTAAGGGTCTTAACCCACACATTGTTGTTGAGATTCTCCTGGCTAAGGGCAACCATCCTTTCCCATGACACTCTGACCAAGGCCATGGGTTTCCAGTTTGAAGGAAATTCCCTTTTTGGGGACAAAACGGACATACGTGAGAAGAGTGGATGAGTACAAGACCACTTACAAAAACACTGATAAAGAAAAGGCCTCCACCTTCAACAGGCCTTATGGTAGGGGAGGCAGAGGTGGGGGTTACTGTGCCAACCCCAAAGAGGTTACTACAGGGGCAGAGGCAGGAGGGGCTTCAAGTATGCTCTGGCAGCACTAGCTTTTAAGCCTCAGCCAAATATATCTGAATGCACATATAACAAAAACAATGTTTAAGGCGGTCACACTGGGCACAGTAATACTATCCTTACAAACTGGGGACTGGCTGGGATTACTGAATCTGAAAGATGCCTGTTTTCACATCCTGGTCAGACCCACCCACAGGACAGTACCTCAATTTCAGACTAGGAAACTGCCAGTAACAGTTTGTGGACCTCCCCTTCGGCCTCACCTCATCTCCATGAACTGTAAGTGTATCACCCAGCAAATAACCAGAGATTTGGGGTACAATTGGAATGAGACCTTATACATTCAAGTTACAGGATCAACATTAACATACGGTTGTAAGGCAGGTGTTAAAATAGTGTTGCAGCAGTGTTGCTCATAACATGCTGAAAGAGGGGACAATAATAAGCACTGGGTTAATAAGTAAACAAGTGCTTACATGAAAGGAAAGGGGAGGGATGGGTGTGGTGGGGGAGGGGGAAGACTCATTCCCCTGGAGACCTTTTCAGGATGCGAGGAACCCTGCAAGTGGACTGGGGGGACCAGGGAGAAGGGGGAAAAAACAGTGCCCTAGAGAGACCTCTTTAAGATGGTGGGGGGAAAAGTAGATGAGAGATACAAGCCCCTTGGGGGGCAGGAGAGGAACCCATGGAGAGCATTCAAGTACTTTTACATTCTGTGAGAGATCAAGGGAGGCCAGTAAGGGGGAGCAATTAAGGGGAAAGGGAGAAGGGGTGGATGTTCACAGGATATAGTGAAGGTGACTGTAGGGGGGTAGGGTTTGTCTGGGGCTTAGAGGAGGGAATTAGGAAGGGGCATGGCAGGATCAGCTAGGTGCAAGGTAATTACTGAGGGCAGAGTTGATGGAGTAGGCGGAGGATGAGTGCGGTTTGGGGATTCCACATTTTTGGGAGGTGGTGAGAGTAACTGGATTGGCTGATTTGGGTGGATCTGCAGGGGACAACCAGAGTACGGGAGTCGGTTGATCTAAGGGAATGGGAGCGTGGGGGGTGTTATAAAGGAGGGGTGAGGTAGGAAGGAGCTCACCCAACCAGTGCTTGGAGGTGAGTTTAGCACAGTGGGAGAGTTGCCTGTTTGTAAGAGAGGGGAAGGATCGGGCATGATCTAGATCGCAGTAATGGGTGTTGGGGGCGGGGGGCATCCAGGGCAAAGCGGCAGAAGAAATTGAAGAGGGTGTCCAGTCTGGCTAGGGAGAACTTAGTGGCAGCACCATAGACCATGCCACAGTAGTCAAAAATGGGCAGTATCCTCTTCCGAACAAGTTCATGCCTAGCTGTAGGAGGGATGCAGCTATGGTTCCTGAACAGGACACTAAGCTTGGGGCGCAGTTTTTTCCATCTGGCCTCAATATGTCCAGAGAAGTTTAGGTGTTGGTCCAACCAAACACCTAAGTACCTGAAGGAGGATGTGTCCTCAAGTAAAGTCCCCTCAAGGGTGTGAAAAGTGGGTAGGAAGGGAAGCCTAGAGAGTCTGTGCCTTGTGCCAGAGATCATGGAGACAGACTTTTTGGTGTTGAGGAAAAGTTTATGGTTAGCAAACCAGAGCTGAACCTTGTTGAAGTCTTGCTGTAAGCTGGTTGTAACCTCAACAGGACAGGAGCCAGATGCATACAGGACTGCGTCATCTGCATACATATGTATAGCGGAGGATGGGGAGCAAACAGAGGGAAGGTTGTTTCAGAAGATGGAGAATAGGAGGGGCCCTAATACTGAGCCCTGGGGGACTCCAGTGCTAACCGGGAGGGGCGGGGAAGTGATGTCCAGGATCTTAACTGATTGGGTTCTACCAATAAGGTAGGCATTGAACCAGTTTGTGGTGGAGGGAGATAGGCCAGCTGCTGTGAGTGAGTTGAGAAGAAGGGAGTGACAGATGGTGTCGGAGGCCTTGGTCAGGTCGACAGAAATGGCAGAGGTAATTTGCCCATTGTCCATCCCGGTTAGGATGGAGTCTGTGAGCTGTAGGAGAGAGGTGGCGGTTGAGTGGTTTTTTCCTGAAACCAGACAGGAAAGGGGTGAAAAAGGAGGTGTCGGATAGAAAAGAGGTAAGTTGGGAGTGGACAGTGTGTTCTTGAAGCTTGGCAAGGGTAGGGAGGAGAGAAATGGGGCAATAGTTGCTAGGGTATGAGTGTTCACCCCCTTTGGGTAGAGGGAGAACCACAGCATGTTTCCAAGAAGAGGGAACAGAGGCAGTAGAGAAGGAGAGATTTAGGATTATTGAGAGAGGGCAGGCAATGGCCATAGTGAAGAGGGAAAGGAGTTTTGGGTCAAGGCCATCAGGGGAGGCACCTTTAGAGGGGTTGATGGTGAGGAGGGCACTTAGGGCATTGTTTGGGGTTACAGTAGCAAAAGAGAAGTGAAGGTGGGAGGGTGGTGGAGGGGGCACACCGGTAGAGGTTGGGGAGGGATTTTAGTAGCTCAGTGGCGCAGGAGGTATAGTAGGAGTTAAATTCTGCAGCTACAGCTGGTGGGTCAGATACTAGTGAGCTATTTGCTTTAAATACCAGGGGTGGTGGGTGAGATGAGGGGGTAAATAGGGTGTACACCAACTTCCAGACCTTTTTTTTTTTTTTTTTTAATTTTGTTCTTTTTGCCTTCTTCCAGCCTCATCACCCCACTCAATCAGATCCCTCTACATGCCTTGCGGGCTCGGCGTCTTGCCACAGCAGTCTGTCCCTAGAGTACTCACCCACTCAATAGCCCTAGGTGATCCAGATATCCTCCCGGATGGGGCGAGGAGAGGCCCTCTCTTACCTTCTCCCTGAACAGCAGTGGAGCGGGTGTAGCACAGCGGAGTCTGTTCCTGTCCTGGTGGTCGCCGATACGCTCTGTGCTCGAGGGTCGTCACCTAGGAGTGATGGGCCACCATTTTCCGTGTTCTGTTCCCCGCAGCCGTTCGGCACTCTAGGAGAGCCAATTGGGAGGCATACGTAGAGACACAACTCCTCCCAGGGCTCCCGGCTGATGCTGCCCTATTCCCTTGCATGACCCTAGACTGCACTGTCAACCCCGGGTTCACACGAAAGGTGGCAGTAGAGCAGCGAGTTGTGCACAGAACCCTCCCCAGAGAGGGAGAGCTGCCGTTGGGTGCTCAATCCCTCTCTTCCCCTGCCGACCCCCGGTGGCCCGAGCTCGTTCCCAAACCTGGGTCGCCGGCATGGAGCGAGGTGTGGTGTCCAGCGCCTTAACCCTCCGCGCCACTGGGCCGGCCCACCTTCCAGAACTTTGAAGGGGAATTTATGTTGGGGATGAAGACAGATTTGAAATATTTGGACTTGGCTAACCTTGTAGCCCTGGTGAAGTGTTTCTGAGCATGCAGAAGTTTGCGAGGTCACGAGGATGCTGGGTAGCTTTATGGTGCTTCCAGGCTTGATCTCTAGCCCTGAGACAGGCCAGAAGTTCAGGGGTTATCCAAGGTAAGTGGTTACCTCTGACTCTGGTTTGTTTGAGTGGGGCAAATACATTCCAGTTTACAAGAAAGATTTATTTGAAGTAGGCAAGGGCCTTATCAACTGAGGGGAAGGAGGTTGGGGGGGGGGGCAGTCAGAAGTGGCAAGGTTACTCGAGAGGTTTGAGGTCAAGAGACTTGAAAGAGCACAGTTGTATGGTTTTGTGTGGCAATTTTAGTTCTGTGGACTTTCCTAACTATGAATATTGGGTTATGGTCACTGAGAGCATCGGGGAGGATGCCAGAGGTGATGACACGGTGAGGGTGGGAGGTAAGGGCCCAGTCGACTAGGGAGTATTGTTGTGTCTTGTGGTTTGGGTGGGTGGGTTTGGAGATCAGTTGGGAGAAGTTTAGGGCTCTGATTTCATTTTTAGTTTCGGTAGTTTTAGGTGACAATCAATTTAATGTATATTGACGTCGCCTAGGATGAATAGTTCCCCAGAGCGAGCAAGGGAGGTGATAGAGGTTAGGAGGTCTAGCGCGACCGAAGGATGGACATTTGGGCTGCAGTATATGACGGCTACGAAGATTGGGAGAGTGAAGAGGAGGGTCACATGGATAGCTAGGACATCATGGTGATAGAATATTGAATGGTGGCTAGGACATAAATGACCACACCACCACCCCTGCCAGCACAGTCTTGCCTTAGCAATGAGTAGCCGTGAATGGAGACTGAGTGATCAGGGATACTGCTCTTTAGCCAAGTTTCTGAGAAGATTATTATGTCTGGTTTTAGAGTGCACACCATGGTCTGTATCTGTTCTATTTTTGCAACAAGCTGCGGGTGTTAGATGCAGGATCTTTAAGCCCTTTGGGAGGGCTGAGAGAAGAGGGTGGGGGGAGGTAGTAGAGGAGGAGGCACCAGAGGAGCAAGGGGCAGTAGGGCCTGGGTTGGGGTGGATATCCCCAGCGGAGAGCAAGAGGAGAGTGAGTATGAGAAAGTGGAGCTTAGGTGATTTTGAAGGGACTGGCAAGGAGGCTGGGAGTTCTGAGTAGAAGGGAGTGGATGAGTGAGGAAGAAGAAGGTGGAGAACTGCAGAGAAAGTGGACACCGTTATCAAAGCTGCACGAGACATAGTGGTTGAATGAAACCATATTTCAAATGGCAGGGAGGGAATGATAGCATGGATGTGGGTAAGGGGATTGCAGGGTTTTGTTTAACTCGAAAAATTGATTAGCGTTTTGCTCATAACAGTTCTAAAACAGTGTGAAAATGCATAGCACTTGCCTCACTGTGTTTAACAAATATAACATTTCTAGAAAACCTATATAAATGCTTTCTGTACAGTTAGTATTGTCCCAAGAAAATAACTGCTAATCAATTATTTAAAACCCTGGGATTGGAGATAGTAACTGATGGAGTTGGGAAAGTTATTAGGAAAAGGTGAATATAGAGCAAATGGGGTGGTGAAGAGAGGGATATGAGCAGAACAAGGTGGAGAGAGGACAATAGGGGATGCATTGTTCGTAAGGCAGAGAAATTAGTGAATAATTTATCTAGCAAGGCAAAGAATTTGTAAGTAGGGGGCGCAGAGGAGGGGGTTGGTCAGATGGAGGTGGGAGCTGTAATTTAGGAAGGTATCTATATGAACATTAGCCAGGGATTGCTTGGATAAAGATTATGTCCCTCTAGTGGCAGTAGAGTATAACTTGCTACTGGGAAAATGGACAACAAAAAACAAAACAAAAAAACAGAGGATTACACGCAAGTAAATCGGATATTAAACAGGCTGAGGAGGTTCACAGAATCAAAGGGAAAACCCAAGTAAAAAGTCGGCAAGTTCTGAATGGGCGGAAAGAAAGAGGGCTGTAGGGTCTAGCGCAGTCAATGAGTTCCGGGTTCAGCGTACCTTCTTTTGTGAGTGGAGAAGACGGGAGCTCCAAACAACACATGGTGTGGTTCCAATGCTGGAAGTAGAAAGAAAAGGTAGAAATCATCAGACAAAATATCTTACCTACATTATTGTACTATTTTCAGACTTTTCCACTAGTACCAGACAAAGCATATTTCAACTACTAGAATCTAATAATCTCTAGATTTCTCTGGGGAGGCTGACAACCTCACATAAAATATGCTATTTTGCAGCTACCAAAGAAAAAGGGTGGCTTAAACCTGCCAGACTTACTTTTGTACGCTACAGCAGCTCCGTTTCGGATAGCATGCGGTTGGCTTATTCCCACATGTATGTCCAATTGGAAAATGACAGAATTTTCATTGAATGATTTATTTGATATTGATAAATATATCTTTGAATATCCATTAGGAAACGTTCCTGTAACTAGATTCACCAGGTATACAGCAATAACATTACATTTAAGGAGGGAATGCTGCTCCAGTTACATCCCTCCACAAACTTTATTCTGGCTTAGATCTCTAGCACATGACAAAACCTTTCCACCTAATACATCTGATGTGGCTGTTTTCGACTGGGGTCCAGAGGTTTGAAATATGTTTACAGCTGGCCTGGTGGTGCTGAGGGTTGAGGTGTTGAATGCCACCCCCTTGTGCCATGCCGGCGACCCAGGTTTGGGAATGAGCCAGGGTTGTCTGGGGTCGGCGGAGGTGGGGGAGGAGGCGAGGAGCAGGATAGAGCTGCTGCGAGGTAGCTCTCCTCTCCCAGGGAGGGATGTGGAGGTTACCTGGCCTTTGGCTGCCACTTGGTGGAGGATGGATGGCAGCTCGGGCTACAGGGACCTCGTTGATCGCCAGAGGAGGGGCGGAAGGGGCTGAGTTGCACCACGGGGTGCGTTTGCACCTCCACGCGCATCAATAGCCATGTGCTGGGGTCCTGGACACTGGGGAGAAAACAGGTAAAAACAGTATGTATTCCGTCACCAAGTAGGCTTGAGGTGGCGACGGGGGGTCAAACAGCTGAATGAATAAAAAGAAATATGTCTACCAGTACCACCTTTCCTCCTTCCAGGACCTTCAAAAAGAATATGCCCTTCCTAGGAAGGCTCATCTTCAATATTTGCAGATCTTGCAAATCTTATTTGTTGGGGATGGGCTCACAATTTAAAAAACTACATACGCACTCAGTGACCGTTCATTCGGCAGCCAGCTGTGGTGGTGAGAGGAGGACTGTGCTGGTGGCCAGCTCGGGGTTCGGGATGGGGGAGAGTGGGGTTGTGGACACCACCTGCCAGGGTGATGGTCCACTAGACCACCAGGGAATGATTTAATTAATTAACATTGTCATACAGGGACATATTGGGGCTGGGGACAGGGGACTGCCATATCACCAGGGAATGCTTGTAAATAGTATAGATCAATGAACTACAAAAATAAGTATTTGTAACTGTAACTCTACAGAATAAGGAGTGTATTATCAAGGGAAAACCAGCACATATGGAATGGCATTAGCATCTGATAACACTGAACATGCAGGGAATAGCCCAAAAAGACTGACTACATTCAGTGGGACTGCTGCGTTCACAAGGGGTGCGATTTCAAAAACAGGCATGAAAAGCAACAGAATGTACAGGATAAATTCCTAAATAAAATCAATAAATGAGCATGCAGTAACAAAAAAAGGGGACAGAAACGTATGTAGTAAGTGTGTCAAAAAAAATGACACAAACCATCAGCAGTCTTATTAAAAAACGGGCAATGCCCCTTAAATGAGCTATATGCCATTCCACAGTGTAGTAGTACATGCTATTAAATTAGGTGGACATAAAGAAAGTGCAAAATAAATAGTGCAAAAGTGCAAATGTCTATGCTGAGTTGCTATCTCGCCAACCTTGAAAACCAACAAATTTTTCTGGAAAAAACAGTTCAAACTGGATGTTCCAGATTTAATACCAAAACTCCATGAGTTATCTTTTACTCAGTAAATATCCCAACACATTTGGTCATGTCGGGGTATCACAACTGTATTGGATGGTGTTTGTTTTATTATGTTACTCCTCACTGCCTGCCTGCATCTCTCTTCATGGCTTAATTGCCTAAATCCAGTCTCGACATCTGCTTTATTTCAAAATGTTCCAGGCCTGTGAGACATCAAATGCAGGGTTTGACGTGTGTGCGTCCATGAAGTGATACTAGCCGCTTAGCTGAGGAAGCTCCTTTCTCTTATCGGGGCTTGGGGTGGTCCACTAAACCACCAGGGACATCCTAGACTGGCACATGGCTGCCCTGCGGATTGCGTCAAACCCTCCGGATGCAGTATGTGTTTGGTGCATGGCCTTGGTTACCACAAGCCACAGGACTTTGCCACTGGGACCCTGCCCAATAGAGAATCGGGTGCAGGGTCCCAGGCACACCAGGCTTTGACACAAGCTGACTTGCTACAGCTTGTTTCAATCTAAGGGCCCTTTGAGAATTGAGCCTGGTATGTCTGCTTGATATGCAGCTCAGATTGCAATGAGAACACACGAGTAACCAGTCCGACAGGAATTTATTTTTATTTTTTTATTTTTACTTGGTATGCTTTTGTATACTTCCAGCAGTGGATCCCCTTCAGCCACCCCGACCTGCAAGCGAGCCCTCGGTGTCCTTCCGCCTCAGTGCCCCCTGGATTACCCCCCAGTGCTAACTCCGGGGTGCCAGGTAATGGTTGGGCAGGGACCCTGGGTCACCGCAGGCGGGGGGGGGGGCATCATTAATGCACCGGAAGATTTTTTCTTTTTCATGCTGTGTTGTGGGGGGAATGTCTGATGGATGCCATGACATAGCCATGTAATTCATCTGACACGCCCTTCCCGGAACATCTCTAGCCGGTGCTTCTCATGGTCACCTGGGAGCACCGGACCGGAGTCACTCTAACCCCTCCTCCCCTCGGAGGTGGAGATCGTGCTATGGACGCTCAATCTACCTCTACCCCGGCCAGCCCTCGAGCATCCCAAGTCCCTTCCCAAACCCAAGGGGTGCCCGCGTCATACCTTTCCGCTGTGCAGGTAGCGGTAATTATTTTAAATCCTTGCCCTCCTAAAATCCTCAGGTTGGGAGCCCCTTGAGAAATTTTCCAGTTGTTCAAGGCATGCACATAAAGCAGAGATTTTTTTTGTTTTAAGACAGTGCAAGTCATTATCCCTCATTCTGCTATCTTCCCCACTTTAGTGGCATCAGATTGAGCTGATTAAGCTTTTTCCTACAGTAAAACTGTTCTGGAGTTAACATCTTCCATTTCTTTTATCCAGTGTTTGGATTGCTATAAGTAGGGAGGCCAGGGACTGTACCCCCACTTGGACAGAAGTCAATGCATGGCCAGGGGCGTAATAAGGCACAAGGCCCCTGACCGAGTGCCTTTAGCCCCTGGCATGCGGTAAAATATGTTGCATGCACAACCTGGAGTGTCTTATTGTGCTTATAAAATGGGCTTCTATCTTTATTTTACTTTTTATAGTTAGAAAAATCATGCTGTATGTAGAAAAAAAAATGATGCTGCTAATATATGACAAAATAGTCTTTCAGCGGACATTGTTTTGATATTCATAAGCTCATTTGCATTTATAAGTGACTCGAGGTTGCCATGTGTATTGTGCACAGCATGTGCTGCTCTCTCAGTAAACGAGTGCTGAAGTGTTTTTCCCTAGACCTGGAAGATGGTAAAAATTGCGGGGTTTTTTGCTGTAAACAGCGAAAAATGATTAAAATGCTGTGACAATATTTTTGGTTACCCATCGATACAAGCCTGTCTCTCCTTCCCGAATGGAGATGCGCTGGGAGAATTGGAATGAGCGATAGTAGAATTGGTAGCAGGTAACAAAAGAATGACAGGGACCCCCCCCTCAACAGCCTGTCGTAAAATGAATGGGGAAAAGACTACCTTTAAAAAAAATTGAGGTAGCTTGTTTTTGTTGAAATCGCGGGACCAGCAGCATTGTTGAGCGAGGGAGTTGTCATCGTACTGAGCGAGTTAGAGGGTAGCGAGAGTGCATGCGAGGGACTGAGGGCCGAGGACAGCATTAGAACAGAGATGCCGAACCTAAAAAGGGTGTGTCCGGTATGAATTACGAACATAAAAAATATTTTTTTTTCTGTAGGGACTATGGCAAAAACAATGAGGTTACCGTTGAAAAAACGAGCAAATAAGTTGTGGGGAGTGGAGACGTGGGACAGCAGGAGACAGAGATTATATGTTGTTAAAAGATGGCTGCTAGTAAAAATGCCAATTTTTTATGGCACCAGAATCTTGGCGTTTTTACTGCCAGCTCTTTTTTGTTTTGTTTTTTTAACCCATGCATGGAACAGATTTTATGCATGGAGAGCTTAGGTTATGACTGGCTGGTTTAGCCTTCCCATTTTATAAATTATATCCCTCTATATGACTTATATTTTGGGAGAAGGGCATTTTCCTCTAACTGACATTCTGGAAGTCATACAGACTTGTATGTCTTTTTAGTAGCTGAAAATGAATTTATAAGAAGGTATATCTAATGTAATGATAGCATTTGGAGTTATTTCATAAAATACAGTACAGTAGATCTTTGATTGTATTCATTCTGTGTTGTTTCCAAAGATGGTTCCTTTTGCACCACTGGACATACAGTCCGAGCTAAATAAACATGCCAGTGTCGAGTGCCTCAAGATTTAACATCTCTTATTTGTTGGCGCTCTCGGTACAAAATGCCACAGAAAAACAAGGCTGTATCTGGTCTTTGGTCCAGCTTTCATTTCAGTCTTAGTTCTGTAGTTTCCAGCTTGGAGATTAACTGTTTTCTTCTTTATACAGGCGTGTATTGTCCAAATGGGCTTTAAACTGAGTTTTCCACTTGTAGCCTGTGTTCATATAACAGTTTTGCATATGAATTACTACTTTATTATTCCTGTGTTTGTGCATGTATTCATTCATCCTACTGCTTTTGATAAGGCATGATAGTACTAGTAGAAAAGGTAAAATTAATAATAAAACTTGAATATTTCTGATTAATTAAATATTTTGCATTTTAGCCTAATGATTTCTACAGGGCCTACGTTTTGGTTTTTCTTTTCCCATTTTCACCTTTTGACACATCCACTTCCCCACATGAGACTTTGCTATGAAGTGGGTTTTTTCACATGCACGGTGTATCTCTGTGGAAGAGCAAACTCCTTGGCCCACTGTAGGGTCACTATCGTTCATTGTGTAATGTGGCGCCACCCCTTCACATCTGGGATTGCTACCATGTGGCAGTGCTACGCCAACCCCCACTGCTTCCCAGTCCAGCTCCTGAGTACGATCCTGAACTCGGGTGGCTGATACAGTTGTTGAGTCATTGGAATGGCCCCAATATTTTGTTTTGGGGGCTGCGGAGGGTGTTGGGGGGGACTATAACGTTTAAAAAATGAGTTCTCTGAGAACTTCAGCAGATTTGAGTCTCTGTCCTCTTTGTGACTCACTTGCTGAGCTACATGGATAAATTCCTAACAACATTAGGAGCTGTGGGATGCAGTCTTTCATCTGAGCCCCCTCACCCCAATTCCCCTAAGTGAGTGGCAGCATGCATGAGCTTCTGGAAAACACTTGAGATGTATGGACTTTGTGCCTCTGTGATCTTTCATTAAAAAATATAACACTGGCTGTGACTGCTTCATTATGACAAGGATGTCACAGACGCGTCTTCCAATTCTGAGTCTGGCTGAAAGCTATGCTTTCAGCTATTGCAGACCCCAGTCACAGAGTTAAGAAATGAAGGCAGGCATTTCAAGAATAGCCTGCCCTCTTAGTTCATATCCTTTGTAACATTCTACTACAGTTGTTGCTCTCCTCTGAACTTGTTCTAGGTATATATTTCATAAAGTATTCTGACCACAGATATACTAGAAAGAGCTCAGATGAATGTAACTAATAGTGAAACTCGATGGACGACAGATATTCTGTTTTTTTTATTTATGTTTGCTAATTGCTTGTAAGGGTGCTGAATGGAGTGATTGCATTTGATTGCGATGCATTTGGGCTAATTATTCATTACTTATTATTTCTCTCTATCTGTTCTGTCTTTGTATTTTACAGTTTTTCTGCTTTCCCAGTGTGTGGACATCAGCACGTCTGGAAATGGACACATTTCCCCATTCCTTGTTCCCCAGGTTCTATGGTTTGGGTCCCCCCAGGAGAGACCCCACCCACTTCCCTGTAGTCTCAGGATGGGGAGAATACAAGCACGTGCAAGGGATTGCCAAAGGCCAAACCAAGGTGAGTGTGAAAGAGTTTTGTATTCTGACATTAGAAGGAAGGTGTATTGTTACACAAATGACAGTAAATTCTTAAAAAGTAGATTAAATCAAAATGGGAAGGGTTCATAAACACAAGCATTTAAAATTAAGAACTTTATTAGTGATTTTTAATTTGTTATATTTGTGGAACCAAATACATGATTTAGCAGATACTTTTTAGTTAACTGGCATGGCTGAGAAACCTAAAAAGTGAACAGTGCCTACAGAATTTAAAAACTGTAAATACTGTCATCAGCTTCTGGCAAAGGCAGATGGCCACGAGCTGTATTTTTAACTGTTTGGGTGCTGACCATGAGTTGCCAAATACTGGTGCCTCCCTTCTGGCCTCGCCAGATTTGGTGTCCACTTCTGCAGCATCTGGCAGTGGTGCCTTCTGTTCAGATCCCTCTTTGTGAGGGTCTGTTGTCACCGGCTCGGGGTCCCTGTTCCATCGGGACCTGCGATCCTTGCATCTGTATGCATGACTCCTGAAGATGTAGCCATTGCCCATTTTGGGGTTCCTGAGTGGCCGATGCTTGCTTTTGGCTAGAAAGCCTTCTACAGTTCTACAAGACGTAACATAGAAACATAGACTTTGACGGTAGATAAGGACCGCTTGGCCCACCTAGTCTGCCCATTTCCCTACCTAGAGGATAAGCTGCAGATCCTATTTAACCAACAGCCTATTTCTTCCTACCCCCACAAAAATTGCCTTATGTCTGTCCCATGCATTCTTGAATTCTCCAACAGTTTTAGACCCCACAACCTCCTCAGGAAGGCTGTTCCATGTGTCCACCACCCTCTCTGTGAAAAAATACTTCCTCACATTGCCCCTGAGCCGCCCCCCATCTTCAAATTGTGTCCCCTTGTTCTTGCACATCTCTTTTTCTGAAAGATGCTACCCTCTTGGACTTTGTTGATTCCACTGAGGTACTTAAACGTTTCTATCATGTCCCCCCTCTCCCTCCTTTTCTCAAGGGTATACATATTAAGCTCCTTTAGCCTCTCCTCGTATGGCTTCTCTTGCAGACCCTGCACCATTTTAGTTGCCCTCCTCTGAACTTCCTCCATCCTGTCAATGTCCTTGCGGAGATGGGGTCTCCAGAACTGGACGCAGTACTCCAGATGGGGTCTCACCAACTGTCTGTACAGGGAGATAACAACTTCCTATTTCCTGCTGGTGATGCCTCTCCCTATACCTTCCAGCCCTCCCTACCGCCTTCTGACATTGCTTGCCAACCTTAAAATCATCTGATATGATTACCCCCCAGGTCCCTTTCCATTTTTGTTGTTGTTACTACCCCCCCCCCCCAATCATCGAGATATGGGAAAACATCAAGGCTTTCCCTTCTGAGGGTGGTTGCAACCACTGCAAAGCATTTAGTAAAGACACATGGGCAATGCATGAAACTGACAGTGTAAGCTCTGGAGCATAAACTTCTGGTACCGTCTATGGGACATACGGTTCCTGATATGGAAGTAAGCATCCTTCATATTTAAGGCACATATCCAATCCCTTGTGGCAGCAGGGGGAGTAGGGCCCTTTTGTGTTCTATAAATAGGTTGAGGTCACAAAGATCCAAGATCAGACATGAATCTTCTGTTCATCTTGGACAAGGAAGTACCAAGATTAGTAGCCTTGATTCATTTCTGGGATCAGGACGGGCTTCATGGTCTTCTTGTGGAGGAGGGATTGTACCTCCTCTAGGCAGGAGGGCAAAAATGTCCCAGAGAGTAATGGTTTGAAAAGGAAGAATGTACAGAAGGGACAGAGAGGTGGTCTAGGGTGCTTTCTCACTGAACTACTCCAACATCCATGCATCATCTGTCATGATCTCCTTCCACTTTGGAAGAAAGAATGAGGATGCTGCCTCCCACAAGGATGCCCTGATCTGCAGGGACTAGGGGAGGTGCAAGGGAGCTAGAAGGCTGGGGGACAGCAGGCAAGCTCTCAAGACTCCCACCTTTGGTGATCATAGCATGGGCACAGAGAGGCAAAGGGGCTTGACAGGAGGCCTGGGTGCTCTGAGAGCCACGTCCAGGTCGCTTGGAATAGTTTCTACCATGACAGGCATAGGGCCTATGAAAGGAACCCCGTCCCTGTCCCCAAGACTAAGGATTAGGGTATGAAGGGACCTTATCGTCATTTCAGATGTCTAGAGATCATTCACAGTAGCCTCAACATTGGAATCTTAAGGGAGCATTAAGGACCAATTACTGGACATCAGTGGCAAAGCCAGTCACATGTAACCACGAGTGGAGGTGCAGGCAGATATCAAAAGCAGCTACACGAGCAGCAACATCAGAGGCATTATAAGCCAACCTTAAGAGGTGCATACCAGCCTCCAGATCACGGGCAACAGTCTGCTGGACTTCCAGTTTTATCCTGTTCACTAGAAACATAGAATGTGACAACAGGTGACAGCCATTGGCCCACCCAGTCTACCATGGCAGCAACAGACTTCCACAGGCTATTCTGATATTTGATCATATAAACCTGGCAGCTGCCAGCCTTAATCCAAGTGACGCTGAAGCATACATTCTCTTGCTCATCACATCCAGCTTCCTTGGTTCTCTGACAGGAGGATGAGAGCTCATGAGTACAGCCCCGTGAAATTCTTTTTATTTTTTATAAGTTTCCTTTTTATTCTTCAGGAATTTGGTGTTATTTTTTTATAGAAAACATAGACTTTGACGGCATATAAGGATCGCTTGGCCCACCTAGTCATTCACTGAAAATTGAGTTTTATTTCTTGTTATCACATTTACATTTATAAAATACCTCAAAATGACCTTATACATACTAGAAATCTAATTCCTAGTATACTACATTGCATTAAAGCAGCATTATGCTTTGATTTTGAAAGGTTTTGTAAATTAGACAATTCTGCTGCTGCTTTCTTGCAGACCGTCTATGTGATAACAGTGGAGCCTAAACAACAACTGCTACAAGCATTTATTTAGTTTTTGCCCCCCCCAAAAAAAAATATTTTAGTTTTTTTTATGTGTTTTTGTTTTATTATTTTTATACCTTGAATTTCTTATTTCCTATTTAAGAAAAACACGTGTCTCTAGTCACGAGTTTAGAAGATTTAAATCTGTCATGTACAGTCATAATGACTACATTATCAGTCTCTGGTTGAGTGTAATTACAGGACTTATCCAAAGGGACAGGATATTGTTTATCTGCCTTACGAAGCACGACAGGCAAAGCACTTGGCTTGTGCACTGCCAAGCAGCCACTGTGGCACCCTCAAAAGCTGAATGGACAGGAGGAACAGATTGGGAGACCAGGGCAGTCCATAAAGGATAGACAGTCAATATAGTAAACCTGAATTTCAGCAAGGCCTTTGACCAAGTCCTTACAGGAGGATGATCAAGAAGCTAAGGGACTTAGGAGTGGAGGAAAAATAATAATAATCATAATATCAATCTTAATTTTTAAGTGCCTTTCGTGATATCAAGGCACTGTACAATGTGAATAATAAAACAGTAGTAAAATCAGAAGTACAAACAATAAAAGGTCAGTAGGGATACATCCAGTCAGATTAAAAGAGGGTAGGCCTGGTGCCACAGATAAGATTTAAGTGCCTGTTTAAATCCCCCCACGGTAACGCACTCCTGAAGCTGACAGGGTAGAGAATTTCAGAGGGCTGGGGCCACGTACTTGAATGCACGGGCCCCTTAAGATTCCATTGATACCCTGGGAATCTCCAGCAGCCCCTCATCAGCCGAATGGAGCTGTCGCTCGGGGCAGTAAAGAACCAGGAGTTCTTTCAAGTAGTCAGGGCCAAATCCGTGTAGGGCTTTATATGTCAGTAACCCGACTTTAAAGGTGATCCGCCACCAAATCGGCAGCCAGTGCAGATTGCGCAGCACCGGTGTAATATGGGAGAAACGAGACATCCCTGTCAACAACCAGGCTGCAGCGTTCTGCACTAGCTGCAGGCAGCAGATATCAACCCCAGATCGCCCCACGAAATGGGAGTTGCAATAATCAAGGAGCGAGGTCACGAAGGCATAGATCAGTGTAGGAAGGTCACCAGACAGAACAAGGTGCTTGATCCTGGTGATGTTCCTGAGGTGATAAAAAGATGACTTGATGACTGCCGACACCTGGTGTCACAGCGTCAGCCCGTTGTCAAGCACCACACCAGGTCCCTCTCCTGTTCAGGGGTAAGGATATGGGAGCCCCCCAGAAAAAGTCCAGAGGGCTGACCAGCCGTCAACCCCTCTATCCGGCGGCCCGGATCCACGTCCATCACCTCAGTCTTTCCTGCATTCAACCTCAACCAGCTGGAATTCATCCTGTCCTGGATTTTAGTGAGGCAGTTGATAAATATCGACCTGTTCTTTGACATGGAAGCGCTTCTCCATATGGTGTGTTTTCCGAACAATGGACCCATTTACATGTCCTGTGAATACTGTACTGGACTACTGTTGTCCTTATCTGACTCTGGTCTCCAGTTCTCGTCCACTAAGGTGCACTTGGCTGCCATTTTGGCCTCCCATGTCACTGTAGATGGGTGCATGGTGGTACTACTAGAGGTGTCCCTTATGTTTTGAAGGGTATTCTGCACAAGTGTCCTCCGATTTGTAAACCAGTTCCATCTTGGGACCTCAGTTTCATTTTGCAGAACTTAACCTTGGTCTTATTTGAGCTTGCTGCAACCTGTAAGATGCATTTCCTTTCATGGAAAAATGTAGTTTTTGGTCGCCATGACTTCTGTATGGTGGATTTCTGAGCTTCAGGCTCTGATGCATGAGCCTCCTTATTTGATTTTCCACAAGTACAGGGTGTCTTTGCAGACCAATCTTCATTTACTACATAAGGTGATGTCTGATTTTACATTTAAGCAGACCATACACCTTCCTGTGTATTATCTGAAGCATGCTAACAAAGGTGTGGCATTGCTCCATACTCTTGATGTACATTTCTTTCTTGGTTGCACCAAGGGAAGTGGGAGGAAATGTGCTTGGCAGTGAGAACTGTGGTGCTCAGAGAGGAGCTGCCAGCTCCAAAGGCTGAATGAACATGCAAAGCAGGAAGACTAAGCACCCTTTGATCGGATCAGTCCATGTAAAAATGAATGTCAGAGTTCATGTTGCTGGTTAATCAAACTTTTATTTGCCAAATTATCACATACTTGGTACAAGATACTCCTGTCACTCAGAATCGAGCCTTATATTGACAATATCAGTAACACTTTGAAGACCCATGGGTTAATAGACAAAAAATGGCATCATCAGCATAAAGGATTGTGGGAACACTCTTATTACATATAGTAGACGAAGTGCAATTTTTGTAAACTTCTGCATTCGCCAAATCATTTATATAAGCATTAAAAAGAAATGGGGAAGTTCCCTCCTTGTCACTAAAGGTTGTGAAAGCTTCCAGTCCTTTGATATTCTGAGAACTGCATTGGTTTATCTATGTATAATTTTATTAAATCCAGTAGTCTTTCATCTAAAGTTTTTGCACCAAGAATTCGACCAGAGGATTCCTCTATCCATGCTGTCAAAAGCGCAGGACAGCTCTAAACAAAAGTGTGGGACAGATCTTAAAAAACAAAAACAAAAAAAAGAAAGGTTTATCATTATTGTAAATTATGTATTTATCAAATTAATATTTCAATGTAAAGATATGGTCAGTAGTCGATCTCTTAGGACGAAAACCTGCTTGCAACTCTGAGAAGAGATTTTCCTGTTCCCAGATCTCTAGCATTACCCAGGATGTTACAGACTCCTCTCATTACAAAATATACCAGTAAAGATTTATACTAGTTACATATTGAATATGAATTAAAAAAAAACAACAATTTGGATATTTCTTCTTTCCTTGCCGTATTTTATGGATCCCATGTACTGCTTAGTGCAGACTGCCTCTCTGGTGTGCTTGCTCTGACTGTTGTGAGTTGTCTTGGTGTCCACGTGTTAGATTGTAGGTCTGCTTTCCTATTTATTTTGCTTAATGCTGCTTTAGGTCACGGTCTGCCAGTGCCGAAGCAATCCTGCAGACTTTCACCCCAGTTTTAGTGAACCCCTGAATCTGCTTCTTGAATTAAACGGCTACAGCTTGCCCTGTAACTAGTGTCTAGTACTGTATTAATGATGTTACTTTCTCCTGAGATGTCACACTTATGCAGTATTTAATATTTCCAGAGACATATTATCAAACTAGAAATCCAATTTTAGTTATCGGAAATAAAAAAACAATGTACTGTACAGGTGTAAACCACTCCACATGTAAAATACAGAGGACTCTGTTTCCATTTATTCGTATGGAGACCAAATCGCAATTTCTCTCTCCAAGGAACAGTCACATTTTATTTGTGCAGTGTTTGTAAACATGACTGGATTAGCTTGTGATTGGCATTTTATGACAGTTTTGTAGGATTTAAAAGTATTCTCCTTTACAGACCAGTATATTGTACAAATAATTTTGAACTTTTGGATACGGGAGTATTGACTGAAGCAGAATCCTGGAGCAGGTGTAGGGTATGCAGTGGCGGCTCTACACCAGGGCCCGCCAGGGCACGTGCCACGGTAAAAAAAAAAAAATGCTGTGCCCCATATGGTGCAGAGCTTCCCCCATAGTAACAATATATCAGTGCCCTGGCTGCCATTGGTTGTGCCCCAGCTGTGGCCTGGTAACCATTTGTGGCTAGAGCTGCTACTGAGGGTATGTTAACACAGTGGAGGGTTTTGGATCTTGGGGAAAGGTGGGACCAGCGGGTGGGTACGGACAGTCTTATGAAACCCTAGTGTGGGTTTGAAAGATTGTGGGCTGAATTTCCAGAAATTGTATTTATTGAAATTGTTTCACCAGGTAAACCTATTGAGCTACAAAATAACCTTGGCGACAGAAGTGACCTGAGGGAGGAGAGAGAGGTAGGAGATCACACAATCAAGAAGAAACAGTGAATAATGTTTACAGTCACTGTACAGGGAGATTATATATCCAAATTTATTATTAAAAAAAAAAATTAAACATCAGTGAGAGGGGAGATCCAGTGTAGAAGGTACAACTGTAATACCAAAATTCCATCTTGTTCCTGAAAATAGGCCCTTGGCCTAGTGAACTTACCTGGTTAGCAAAAACTGAAATAAATAAATGCATAGGGTACAGTCACAGTAAGATATAATTTAAAAGTTGGAGGAACTGCCTGGTAGAGACTAAGCTGGTGTGTTACCCAGGGCAAGGTTATTCTAAGCCTGCGGGACTCTATGGCTAAAGTTAAATTGACTGGATTTCACCTTGTGCCTGGGAGTAAGGAACCTGTTGCCAGTGTGGAAGCACAGAGGCTGCAGCTGGAGGGAGCAGCTGGGAGGGGCAAGGTGCTCATGCAGCTGGGGACTGTCTTAGCCAGTACTGTCCAACTCATTTATAGCAGACTCCTATTTAGCGGACATTCGATTTAAAGTGAACAAAAAACACAATCCAGAACCCTAGAGTTAATAAAAAAATGCAATCCAGAACCCTCCTAACTGTCTTTAGTGGTATTGTTCATTTTTATTTCATACTAAGTCACTGTATATACCAGGCACGAGAGATGGTGATTAAGGCTGATTGCAGTGATTGGTATTATGTAGTGCTGCTGTTTCCTCTCGCACACCATGCCTAGTTGATGCTGATCTCACTACGCTTCATTACAGTGTTTATGTTTGCTCCTGACTGAAACTTCTTCTGTGCTCCATGGTGTCTGCTTCACTGTCTCTGCTCATCAGACTGCTTGCCAGCAAACCAAAATGATTAAACTGCTGTCTGTTTTGCCAAGAAAATTGAGATTTTAAATGAAATTGATGACCTGCCTAAGATGTCAATGCGGGACCTGACGACGCATTTTAACATGCTGCTCTCCACATTGTGGGACCTTACTAAAAACAGAGCTTGTCTTTTAGATGAGTGGAATCAGGGGCAGCTTGCAGAGGAGGGTGGAGGTGGGGGTGCACGGGCCATGGCCTACCCACTTTTATTCAAGGCAGGGGCCATATGTGTATTTCGGGTCCCCCCCCCACTTTTTTTTTTTTTTTAAGTGTTGTAAAAATTTAATTGCCTGCACTGTGCTTTGTGAGATCAGGGATGTGGCACCAAACTTGCATTTTATGGTCAGTCTGTGTCTGTCCACATATCAGCCGCAGGTCCAAGATCAGATTTCTGCTGCTGCTGCACAGAGCTGATAGAGGCTGCCATTGGTTGTTACCCATTGCCTTGGTAATGATTATTTTCTGTCTCTGTCATATTATAATTAAGAAAATATGTTAATTTATGTTCCTGGCTGCATGACGACTAATGAAAATTATTCTGCTAAAACAAAAATACCACCATTGGTTGGCCACTGGTGCTGCCAGCCATGATTGGATTTTGTAGCTGTCCATCTGTGCTCTGTCTTTTAGTACCCTCCATCTAGTCACGAGGCAAGGCTCTATGATACTGGCGGGAAGCCAGAGACAGAGCAATACTTTAGATAGTCTCTCCTCTCATAGGTGCGATGCAAAGCTAGAGAGTGTAGGTTTGTATTTATGTTTTTATTATTGGTCCAGTGGTGGCAGGTACCCGAGCCCGGTTCCACTATCCTCATGACCTCACATCACTCACAAAGTCTGAAACGGACGGTCACCATCACCGATAAGGAAGTCTGAGGTAAAAAGCAATCAGAATTGAAGCTGTGTTTTTTTTGTCTTGTTTTTCACCAACAAATATTGTGTTCTGTTGGTTTGTGTGGGGTTTCTTAGGATTTGAGAAGGGCAATTTTAGTATTTTAGCTGTTGTGGTACTTTATACCTGGTTGCTGTTTCAGGTGTCATTAAGGTGAGTGTTCTAATTAGCAGTAATATTTTTCCAGCTGTTATTTCAGTGTAACTTGTTACTGGTGGTGACATTTGTAGAGGGGAAGTTTGTGGTATAGATGTCACTTTCACATTATGATCTGAGTGCAGTGCATTCACCACCCAAGTCCAGTTGTTTTTGTCTGTTGGAAGAGGGGCTGTGAGGAGGCAAATTTGGAGGATGTTCTTCATTTTATTTATTTAGCTTTTGTTGACCGGGTAAGTGCACTAGACAAATCCTGCCTATATTCAGGCACGACCCAGGGGAGGGGGATACAGATGAATGCCAACTGACCTTGAACCGGATGAAGCTGTTGGTGGTATTTTTTGTGAATGGAGGAAATTTGGCCATTGCACTGGGGAAATTCCCCTACTCTGCTTCCTGTAAGCAAGGGGGTCCCATTTTCATGTGGGACCAAGATGGCTGCCTCTGGACATGGTGTGGAGGACATGGAGGTGTTGGAGGCAGTGGAGCTGGTCTCTTCCACTGTCTCTGTTCTGAGAGAGACCCCATCTTCTATGCCTATTGTGCTGCAATCTACTGAATATGGTTCTTCTGTGCCTTTGGATACTTCCCCTGCTGCTGTTGTGGATACTTGTGTGCAGTGTTTGCCTGTGGATCCTTCCTGTATTCCTCAAACTGTGCTTACAACGTCTTTTAGCCCTGCTAGTATGGATATACGTGAGTCTTCTCCTCCTGTTTCTATGGATGTAGATGTGTTACTTAAAATCAAGGAACAGCGTTATTTCACTGCTAGACAGCGTTTGTTAGCCCTTAAGCCTCAGTCTGGTTTTGTACCTGCTGCTACTGACTCACCGTCTGGGAAAGATTGTTTACTGTCTCTTCACCGATTCTGACACTTCGCATTCTTTGCCTGTTGCTCGGACCCTCCTCACTCCCTACTGCCTGTACTGACTGCACCTCTTGCTCAGCTTTCTCCAGAAACTTCTTCTGTACAGGTGCCTGCTTCTGCTCTCCCTGATGCCTTGCACACGACGGACTGGTCTGTTGAGTCGGCCCTGGAAGCGGCTGGGTGGGAGAAGGATCCGACCATTGGGACTTGGCGTTCTGGTTCTTCCTCAATCTGTACTAGGCCACCTGACACTGACAAACTGCTGGCCTCTCCTGTTTTGAAAGACTCTGCTGCTTCTCTTGATCTTTCTTTGCCAACTGAACTCCTTCTGACTCAGAACCCAACTTTGCAATTTGGTCCTGCTTCCTCGACGCCTCAAGAACAACGGACTCTTCGGGACCCTGAATCTCGTCCAGTTCCTGCTACTTCTTCGTCCCCTAAAATTTATGCTGCATGCTTTCAACCGCCTGTACATCAAGCTAAAAGACACAACGTTGTTCGGCTGCATTATTTGGGGGGCTTACCTGACTTTTCTGACCGTTTTTTTTTTTTTTTTTTTGTAGGTCACACTCTTTTGAAGGATTCTGTGCAATTTGCTGCTTTTGAGATTCATGCCTTAATTCATGTTTCTTCAGAGTCTCATTTTGATATTAGTTTTAAAACTATCACTGGTTTAGAAAAGTTTTGGAGAAAATATCAGGAGCTTAAAACTTCTCCTTTATGGTCACCGTTTAATGCCATTTCCTTAACTAAACCTACTCAGAAAACTGTTACTATATTGTTTCATAACGAAGGTGTCCGTCTTAATGATATTACTGTCTGGTTAAAGCAAAGATGTACTGTCCTTTCTGACCCAGAGGCTATCTTTGATTCTGAGAATATCTGGACAGGTGGGTGGAAGCGAGGGTTATGTTAGCAGTCGGAGGTTGGAATACAGCATCTCCCGAACAGCTTTATGCTTGGGAAAGACAGGGAGTTCTTTACCTGGCCAGCCTTGAAGCACTACAGATGTGGCTCTCAGAATCATATAAGTAGTGTCTGTGACAAGATTAAATGCTCTGTTTGTGGTAACATTGGCCATGCAGGTTCCCAATGTGTGGATGAACCTCTTTGCGTCCTTTGTGACGAATTGGGGCACACTTTCCAGACTTGTACTTGGGCAGCTCACAACTCCCCGACTCTTGCTGATGGGGAAAAACAATGTTTGATTATTACTGTCGCACAACATTCTCGTTTATCTGACACTCTTTCTAGACCTCAACGTGTACCCCTCCCTCACCCTGTTGTACCTGCTGTTGACCCCTCTTCTACTTTACACGAACGGTCTGTTCCTGTTTTGGAACCACAGACCTTTACTACAGCTCTCCCTCCCCCTTCCTCTGATCTTGCTATTTCTATCTCGGAAGAGGTCCCTATTCCTGTCTTGCCTAGTATTTATGGGTCTTCCATGGACCCCCCCGAACCTTTTGTTAGAGTTACATGAGGATCTAAGAAGGGGACTTCTCCTTCTTCTAAGGCCCTGAAATCCTCTACTGTGACTTCGTGATGAATAAATTTGAGGTTTACGCCACCCTCAGGACAACACAGACTCACAATCGTTCTCTGTTCTTTCCTCCCACCCTGATGTGACTCACGGACACTGAAGTACCCATTGATAATATTGGTTCTCAAAAAAGGAAAGCTAAGGCAAAACTGAAACATAGGGAAGGTACCCCTAGGAAAGGTAGGCTAAGGTGACTTTTGTGTTTTTGTTTTCACTTTCCCGTTTCATGTCTTCTGCTTTCTCAGTGCATACTGTTAATGTTAACAGTATAAAGAAGCATGCTAAGAGAGATGCAGTTTTTTCCTTTTTATCTGGCTTGGCAGCTGGTCTCATCTTTTTGCAAGATGTACGTTTCCATGCTCTTCAAGAAATTTCCAGGGCCACTTGTGCCTGGACCTCTGGGCTCTCTTTTTGGTCCTTTGGACAGGACTCTTGTTCTGGTTTGGGTATTTTATTTAGTATACCTGATGTTACTGTTGTTAAACTGTTGGATGTCTACCCGGGTCGGCTTCTGTTGTTGGATATTTTGATTTCTTCTGTCCCTTTCCGGATTATTAATATTTACGCCCCTCAATTGAAATCCCACAGAATTGAACTACTGAAACTGATTCAACCCTATTTATACACATCAATGCATGTGATTTTTGGGGGTGATTTCAATTGTGGGTTATCCACTAAAGATAAGTCTTCTGCTTCAAAGACTACTAAGTTGTTTTGTGACACGAATTTTCTGAAACAATTGCTCCATTCCACAGGTTTACAGGATGCATATTTATCTTTTCTAGGGACATGGATATGTTGTTCATCCACACTCATTGGCAGGTATCCTTGCCGCTTTAAATCTTGCCGGAAGGTCTTCAGGCTTGCTCCTCCCACCAACCCGGGTGGTATAACTCTCGGCTCCGCCCCATGACGCCAGATCTTCCTTACCGCTTGGAAGCTCAGGTTCCCTCCTTAACGCTCTGCATTTGAGACTGGTTCCTATTTCTCCGTTTGCGGATTTAAAAATAAATTTTGCGAAAAAGACTTCAGTCTTCTATCCCTCGCGGCTGCGATGGACAAATCGACTCCCGGATTTCGGAGATGCCCATGCGGGCAGAAGATGTCTCGGACGGATCCACACTCCACGTGTGTCTACTGCTTAGGCCTTGAGCACGACCCGCAGGCTTGCGACCTGTGCTCATCTTTCTCGGCCTACGTCCTCGAAGACCGTGCTGCCCGATTACGCTGGGCCGTCCCGAAGCGTTTCCTCGGTGAAGTCAAGGAGGCCCAGTTGGCGGTGTCATGTTGCGGTTCGGTGGATCAACAGCGGATGGTCGCCCTCGAAGGAGGCGGCGTGAGCTGTATCTTCCTCGCCCAGCATTTATCCCGCTCTCTCTGGGCTCTTCACACGGCTTCTTTCAAGAGGCTTTGTCTGTCCTCTCCACTAAAGGAGAAGGGCCTCGTCTCTTGGGACCTTATTCTCGGTCCAAAAGAGGACAGGGTAAGTCCCTCGTCGGCCGCTCTTGGGAGCGGGAAAGGTCCCTCTCCCGGGTCGTCGACCGTCGCTTGATCGAGCCGCTGAACTCGCCACTGGCCTCACGGTGTCCCGTCAGGTCAGTTGGCCGAGACTCTCCTCCGATGAAGTCGAGATTTTCTCGACCCGTTAGACAGGCTGTCGCCTTTAGCAGGCGATTCCCTCTCCAGTTCCCCGGGGAGGAGTTGAGATCCCGTGGGCTCGTCTGTGCCTCGGTTCCGAGCCCTCGGATGGACCACATCCGAGCGAAGGAAGTGCCGGTTCGGCCGACACCTCCCGCACCGACCTCGGAAATTCCGGGACTCTCGGTCTGGACCTCTTAAAGCGGTCAGCCGATCACGTCATAAAGCGGCTGGTCTTGGCACAGCGGTAAGCGGCGTTGCTCGTCCTCGTCCTCCTCCTTGGGCGAGGGAAGCGGCGGTAAATTACGTCGTCGATGCGAGGACCTTATGTTGCAACAGCTCCTCCTGGCGGGAGTAAGCCGACCCGTCGCCTTCCGGCCATTAAGTGGCTGTCACCGGAGCGGCCGACACAACCCTCGACTTATCCGGGAGCCTATGCCAGGCGGTTGTTGGCCAAAACCAGCTGCTCCACGATTCGGTGGAACCTCCGCCTCCACAGCCACAATGGGGCTCCGACCAGAGATTCTCGGTCGGCTAAGGTCTACCCAGCCGGCTGTCAGTTACCCTCACTCCGACCGACCTCGGCAGGTGAAGGGTGGCTCAGGCCAGAGGCAGCTCTTCAGGACTCTTCCGAGTCCGAAGATGATTCCTCCTTTTTCTCAAGCGACTGGACTTGGAGTCTTCAGGGAGGTCAGTCAATGGACGATAGCCCGTCCGTCCTTCCTAGGACTGCTTGGCTCATCTAGGAGTCCACGGGATGGAGCTCGAACCCGTTCCAAGCGGGCCAGGTATCCCCTCACGGAGATTCTGGACCGAGGGATTCTCCGACGGAGGCCTTTCCGGTGGCGAGGCCATAGTGGTCCGGCACTGGAGCTTTGGCAGCGCCCTGCTTCCCTGCCCCGCCTTCGGCCAGGATGGCCAGGAAGTATCACGGTCCCACGGTTCCTTGTCCGCTTTTCGAACATCCCTCTGCTGAAGGGTTGAGTTACTGACAGCTGCCATTTGTGCCCGGCAGCGCCAGGATGTGGACAAACCTCCTGACAAGGAGTCCAAGAAATTGGACTATGTCGGGTGAAAAAGTCTCACGCTCATGCCTCTCTACGGCCTGTCAGGCCAGTTCGGCCCGTCCTCATGGCACATTTTCTCATGCCCTGTTGGGCTCCTGGATGAGGTTAGCCCTCATCTTCCCGCCGATCTGCAGACTACGGTTAAGCAGGTGGGACCAGGGCAGGGCAGTGGCCAAACAGCAGCTCCAGGACTGCTTTGGATATAGGGGGATTCGTGCAGATCGGTGGCGGCTGAGTGGCTATATGGTCGAGGGCTTGGCTGAAGATATCCACCTTTACTTCGGATACCCAGCACAAGTTGGCGGATGTTCCTTTTTGAGGACTGACCTCTTGGCCCTGGGGTGGAAGGTCACCTGCAGAGGATCAGAAGTCCAATGCTACCTTGGACTCGGTCTCTTCCGCTCAGAAGGACAAAGGCCGCAAACCACAGCCTAAGCCCTTTCGTCCCTTCTGTGCTTGTGGCCTTGACCCAACACCGTCAGGGCCAGCAGGCTCGGCCTTGGCATCCCAAACCCAAGCCGCCGGCTTCCTCTAACAGGAGGCAGGGAGGAAAAGGCCCAGGAGGTCCCTCGGCCGGTCCCTCCTCCAAGCCTGCCCAGTGACGGGTTGAGGGGTGTCGCCCCCATTCCCGTCACCTTACCCCTGGGTCCCCCCGTGGGGGGACGGCTCCGGCACTTCCGTTCCGCCTGGTCCGCTGTTACCACGGACAGGTGGGTCTTGGAGGTGGTGGGAAGAGGCCTGCCTCTGGAATTCGAGCAGGCACCACCGCTTCAGAGCCGTCGCCCCTCGGGGCTTCGTCCCCAGCCTCACTGGCGGCTCGTCGAGCCGACATCTCTCTCCTCCAGAAGGAGGTGATAAGAGAGGTGGCGGACCCTCCTTCAGACCCAGGGTTTGTGTCCAGGTACTTCCTGGTTCCGAAGCAGACGAGGGGCTGGCGCCCCATTCTCAGACCTACGACCTAAACAAGTTCCTAAGGTCTCGAACCTTCAGGATGGTCACTCTGGCTCAGATAATACCATCCTTGGAGCAGCGTTGTGGTTCTGCTCTCTGGACTTGCAGGACGCGTTTTTTCACGTCCCTATCCGTCCGTCTCACCAGAGATTCCTTCGCTTCAGCGGAAGGATCCCTTTCGAGTTCAAGCCATGCCCTTGCTTGTCTCCAGCTCCAGGGTCTTCACAAATGCATGGCAGTAGTGACAGCATTCTCTGCGGCGCCCGAGGGTCCGGTGTACCCTTACCTGGACGACTGGCTGATAGCAGCTCCCTCCAGGAAGGAGGCGGAGTGGTCCGAGATCTGGCCCTCAGGTCTGCTCTCAACTGGGCCTCCTTATCAAGCGAGGCCAAGTCGAGACTCGAGCCCAAGCAGGTGATTCTATTCATCGGGGCGCAGCTCGACTCTCTTCGAGCCAGAGCGCGGCTCCCGGCGGACAGGGCCGGGGTTCTTTCCTCCTTTGCCCGATCATTTCTGGTTGGGCAATTGCGCCCTGCCCAGGACTTCCTGCGCCTCCTGGGTCTCATGGCGGCCTGCACCAGCGTGGTCCGTTGGGCCCGCTGGAACATGCGTCCCCTTCAATGGGGACTGGCCAGCCAGTGGTCACAATGCTGCAATCCTTTGGACCAGCTTGTGTCGGTGACACAGGGGATGTGGAACGCTCTCCAGTGGTGGACCGTTCCAGATCATTTGCAGGAGGGCATCCCGTTCGTCCGCCCCGAGCCGACGGTCTCTCTATCGACCGATGCCTCTCTGATGGGTTGGGGTGCCCATCTGGGGGAACACCGGGCTCATGGCCTCTGGTCCCCGCGGGAGTCCCGATGCCACATCAACCTGCTGGAGCTCCGAGCGGTCCGCCTAGCTCTCACCGCCTTTGCTCCGTTCCTCCGGGGTCAAGTGGTCCGAGTCCAGACGGACAATACCACGACCATGTTCTATCTAAACCGCCAGGGCGGGACGCGCTCCATGCTTCTATGCAAGGAAGCTCTCCGCATTTGGTCACTCGTGCGCAGCCTGGAGGCGGATCTCCTAGCCATTCATGTGGCAGGAGCCTCCAACACCCTGGCCGATGCCCTGAGCCGGATAGGGGCTGCATCCCACGAGTGGTCTCTCCTGCCGGAGGTAGTACAGTATCTGTTCTCCCACTGGGGCACACCTCAGGTGGACCTGTTAGCCTCCAGGAGAACGAGCTGAGACTGTTCCATGCCGCCCCCTCAGCAGGGCTCGCTGCAGGGGGATGCCTTCTCGAGGCAGTGGACCCCGGGCCTCTTTTACGCCTTTCCCCCATTTCCCTTGATCCACAAGGTGCTTCTCAAGGCGAGGAGGGACAAGGCGCAGGTGATTCTGATAGCCCCAGACTGGCCTCGCCAGTTCTGGTACCCAGATCTCCTCAGTCTCAGCTCCAGGACTCCGTGGCAGCTTCCAGCTCGCCCGGACCTGCTCTCAGTCAATCAGGGGAAGGTGTTCCATCCGGACCTTCAATCCCTCCACCTGACGGCCTGGTTCCTGAGCGGCTAGAGTTCCAGGCCTTGGGTCTTTCCGACGAGGTCCTCAATGTAGTTGAGGCGTCCGTATGAGTCAACCAGAAAATGCTATGCCTTCAAATGGAAAAGGTTTTCCATTTGGTGTCAGGGCAAGGGCTTGGACCCTTCTTCCTGTTCCTTGGCAAGCATCTTGGACTATTTGGTCCCTTTCTAATCAAGGGCTTAGAGTCGGCGGCCCTAAGGGTGCACCACAGCAGCCATCTCTGCTTACCGGGCGCGGGCAGGAAGCAGTCAGTAAGCGCAGGGAGAAGGTGGTCTGGCGCTTTTTCAAAGGCCTTGATCACATTTCCTCCAGTGCAGGGAACCCCACCTCCGTGGGATCTACTGCTGGTACTGGCAAAGCTCATGGGCAAGCCTATTCGAACCTATGCACAGGTGTGCTCTCTCTCACCTGTCGTGGAAGACCGCCTTCTTGGTGGCTATCACGTCAGCCAGAAGGATGGGAGAGCTACAGGCGCTTTCCATCGAGTCTCCTTACCTGGTCTTCCACAGGGACAAGGTTGTCCTGCGCCCCCACCCGAAATTCCTTCCGAAGGTGGTGTCGGAGTTTCACCTTAACCAGGTGTTGACTCTGCCGGTGTTCTACCCCAATCACACCTCGGAGGCCGAATATAGGCTCCATACTTTGGACCCTAGAAGGGCGCTCGCCTATTACAAAGAGCGCACGGCTGAAATTCGGGGAGAGGTTCGCCAGCTGTTTGTCACCTACGCTGAAGCCGCATCTGGCAGACCTGCAGCCAAGTGGACGATAAGCAGGTGGGTCACTTCCTGCATAGATCTCTGTTATAAGTTGGCGGGCATGGAGCCTCCAGAGGATAAGAGCTCATTTTACCCGCCATACTGCTGCAGCGGTGGCTGCTTCAGGGACGTCCCCTATCCAGGAAATCTGCAGGGCTGCTACCTGGAAGTCAGCAAACACCTTCATTACCATTACCACATCGACCTTGAGTCACGCCGGATGCTGGTTTGGGGCCTCGGTTCTCCAGTCTCTCTTTCCCAAGTAAGTATTGGGGTGTGTGTCTTGCCTCCCTCCTCCTGGAGAACTGCTGGAGTCTGCTAATGAGTGTGGATGAACAACATATCCATGTCCCTAGAAATACAGGTTACTCACCTGTAACAGGAGTTCTAGGAATGGTATATGTTGTTCATCCCACGACTCCCTCCGACCTCCCGGCTCGACGCAGACAACCTGAGCTTCCAGCGGCCAGATCTGGCGCCATGGGGCGGAGCCGAGAGTTATACCACCTCGGTGGTGGGAGGAGCAAGCTTGAAGACCTTCCGCAAGATTTAAAGCGGCAAGGATACCTGCCAATGAGTGTGGATGAACAACATATACCATTCCTAGAACTCCTGTTACAGGTGAGTAACCTGTATTTACGGGTCGGCATACTCCTACTTTTCACAAAGGCCCCCTTGCAACCCGTATTGATTTTTTTTTTCACTTTTTCCCACCTCCAACTTTCTGATGCTGTAATTCAAGTTGCGGAATTTTCGGATCATAATTTATTATCTATTTCTTTAAGCCCTTCCTTGACATCTCGTTTTGGCCCTGGCATTTGGAAACTGAATGCTTCCCTGTTATCTGATTCACGTTTGTTAAGTCACTTAACTGAGTATATTCATAATCGAAAGACTATATTTTTTTTTATATGATGCCCCCTGGGATTGGTGGCGAGATACGAAATCTGGACTCCGAACTTTATTTAAAAATTTTAGTAAACATCATCATGATTCACTGTATTTCCTTTATCACACTAACAGACGATGACTTCAAAAATTACTTACTTTATCTCATGAAACTGGCCATGATTTTTCCACCCAAATAAGTGCTCTTAAGGAGCACATGATCGATTATCACCTTCTGAAGGCTACTTCTGTTCAGCATCAGCAGCGTTTTGGGACCTCTGGTACCCGTGACACAGTATGTCCATATGCTTCTATTCGGTGAACAGTAGAGAGTAAAACCTTTACTATGCTGTTTGATGACAGTTTCACCGAGCTCACTGATATTTTGGATATCAGGCACTGTGTTACCTGTTATACACAAAACTGTTTGGTCCCATGCCCCCCCATCTGCATCCATAATGGACTACTTTTCCTTTTTACAACTTCCTGATGTACCTTCTTCTGTTGTAGATATGTTAGATACTGAAATACAAGCACATGAAATTGAAGCAGTAATCAAGTCTTTACATTCAAGAGTGACACCGGGCCTGGATGGTCTCTCCAGTGAGCTGTATAGATTGTTTTCTGCTGACCTGAGTTCTGAATTGGCTACAGTTTATAATTCTATTCTACAGTGCGAACATCTTCCTTTAGACTTTAACATGGGTTGTTTATTTTACTTGCATAAAAGGGATAGAAGATTGCTCTCCAATTGGAGACCTTTATGCCTCTTAAATACTGATTTTAAAATATTGACCAAAATTTTGGCCCTCAGACTTTCTAAATTGGCATATATGTGATTTCTACTCAAATCTTGCAGTGTGTCCCTGGGAGATGTATACAGGACCATCTAATTTACTTATAGAAATGATTGAACGTGGAAATTCTAATGTTTTACATGGTTTCATATTCTCACTGGACCAATGGCAGGCTTTTGATTCTGTACATCATGATTTTTTATGGTCTACTCTTCGATATTATAAAGTACCTGATTATACCCTGACTAGACTCCGGTTGCTGTATCGGTCTGCAACTGTTGTCCCACTGGTCAATGGATGGAAGGGCCCTATGCTTCATCTACACAGAGGGGTTAGACAGGGCTGTCCCCTTAGTCCACTTTTATATGTTTTTTTTTTTTGGATCCCTTGCTTCGTTCTATTAATTCGGCCCCAATGATTATGCCACTTCCTTCAGCCCCATATTCCGTGTTGGCCTATGCAGACGATATGAGTCTCATGGTGGCTAATGTTGCCTCCGTGCATTCTGCATTATGGCATTGTTCCAAGTTTGGGTCTGTTTCTGGCGCGGCCCTTAATCTTGATAAATGTGTAGGCCATAGATTAGGTTCCCCTTTTGTAGATGAGTCTTCTGTTGACATTTGACTTTGTGATGACCCTATTAGAATTTTGGGCATTTTATACAGTAATGGTCCTTTAGATGTCCTTAACTGGACTCCCAAATTAAATTATGCTCAAACTATGGTTGCACGTTGGAATTCATGGCAGATGAGTAAGAAAAAAAGGATTTACATGATTAAAACCTTTCTGCTTCCCCTTTTTCTCTTTCTGGCTTATATTTTCCCCCCTCCCCGGCAATTTGAAACCAGATTGCTTAGTCTCTTTTTTTGAAGCCCTATGGGGTAGCGCCTGAACCCCATTAAACATCAGATCACCTATCTCCTTATTCGGATGGAGGCCCAGCTATGGTCCAACCTGTTTTTTTTTTTTTTTTTTTTTTTATACTAGTTTTTCTTGTTTCATAATATTAGACCCTGCTGGTTAACCAAGATTGAGGTTGGGAACCTTGGTTTCTTGAATCCTGTGGTCCTTGGTTTCATAAATGGAACTTAACAAATTGATGTGTTTTAACACATGCCTCCAGATTTCTGCTTATGTTAGGGATAGTTTTTTCTTTCCTGAAACACTGGCAGATTACTAGCCATATACTAATAACTGTCCCAGAAAATCATTGTATAAGTATTTAGTGGACCGTGTATGTTTGGAGATTGTTGTTTTCCCAAATGTCCTACATAACATCTCCCTGCTTTGCTCACTTTACTAGTAATTCTAGGGTTTCCCAAAAGATGTGGGACTTACATTGGCTTAGCTGCCATGAGCGTATCAACGTCAAATGTAACCATAAACACAAATCACTACAGGACAGATTTTGTTCCAGACCTGAATGTCAGCAACAAGAAGAAACTATTTCACTTTTTTTTTTCTATGTACATTTATTGTTTCTTTTTGACTCTATTAGCTGCCAGATGGCGTGAACCTTGTTTGCTCTCATTACTTATGACAATTTGATGTATGTTTTTTTCCCTCACTTGGTCTCATTGGAATATTAATAGGTTAAATTTGATTTTTGTAATAATCAAATGGCATGTGTGGAATGCTCGTTGTCTGTTTAATTTACAGAATCAGGATGTGCCTCTTCTTACCATTATTCGAAGGATTGAACTTGATTTGAAGGCCATATATTTTTCAGAGGCAGAGCATTTGCCGTCTGACTCTTTGTTGGAATTATGGACATTATTACCTTGGATAACTGATTCTGATTTTCCTGTTACAGAATTATTTTGTGTTTTATTTTTCTCTGTATCATTTTCATTTTTCTTTTCTGTTCAGTTGATGTTCAATAAATACTTCCCCTGCTCTTTTTCAAGAAGTGCCATGGGATCTTTAACATCCATCTGAACTACCACCAGAAAAGGCAGGTGGGACCTCGGTTTAACGTCTCATCCAAAGAGCGGCACCTCAAGAGTACAGCACCCCCTCATGCTGCTACAGTGTCAGTACTGGGATATTAACCCAAGTGCCTGGTGTGGGGATAGAACCCACAGCCTACTGATCTCCCGACCTCCATTGCAATTGTTCTGTCCCACTAGTAAAGGTGTAAACTAAGTCAAGGGTGTAGACAGGCATACTCACTGTACCCATTTGTGTACAGTTTTGTTGAGTGCCTGTCACAAACCATATGCCTTTCTGTTAATATTTTCATTTTAATCTGTAGTATTTGGTTAGTGTAGGCCACTGAGGAATGTCTGTTTAAACTTCTGTTGTTTGGGAGACAGATACATATATAACCTCTTTAGAGACTAGAGGAATCATTTTTTTTAATTTATTTTGTAATTGGAATCATCTGACAATCTCATTTGTTTGGAAGGGGCACCTTTTAGGAAGGATGTATACATTTTTAAATGGAGTGTAACTGCTGGAGATTTTGTGTACAAAATGGAAATTTCTGGCTGCACCTCTGAACTAAGTCATAAATCGGTATTACTCTATGATGCTAAAACAAAATAAAACTTGCACAGCTAACTGCACTCATTTCCTACAGTATTCTAAGTCAGGTGTCCAGTGACCATTACAGCAGTATTCAGGCCTGAAATTCAAGACAAGTCCATTGGCAGGACATGTGTTAGACCTCCACTCTACACAGGAATTTCTAAGGACCTAACTTATGAATATGGAGTAGAACATTGCCAGCATACATAAACTCAGAGTTGTGTGATTTGGATGAACCTATATATTTTTTTTAACATGGGGGCGGTGCATTTTTTTGTTTTGGTTTATTAAATTGAAACTGAGTGTGTGGGGAGCACAGCCCCTAACCCAAACAAATGAAACCCACCTATGCTACACTAACTCCGGCAGCACAAACTGAAGACTAAGGCCCGCTCACTCACTCCTGCACAAACTGTATTGGTGGGACCCATACTTCTCCACTGTCCCCAAACTGATTTTTTTCCTCAAAAATTTCAATTTTCTCTCCTGAATTTGGGGTGTCTGTTGCAGAAGAGTAGGGACTCAAAGCATAACATAGTACCAGATTGTAGTGTTACAGCCTACTTGTCCTTCAGAAAATGCCTTACACCAAGCCAACCAATTTTGCAAGATTTCTGAGCTAATATTAGAATTTTTTTAAATATGTCCCTTTGGACACTTGTCCCTGATTTTGGAGTTTTGTCCTGAAATTTTAAAGCCTTGTCCCTGGTTTGCAAGGTAGGAAGTCATGCAGTATGGTGGATCTTTAGTCCTTTACTTACACTGAATCTGCCGTGCCAGTTCCACTGTGACAAGGTGAAAATTCAGAACAAAACACGAGAGAAAATTTCAGGACTGTCCCCGGACATTCAGGACAGGTTGTCAGTCATTCTAGTTCTGAGCTTGGATGTCCGAGTTGAGTCCCACTCATATTATGAAGGCTAGTGTGCTTTCTCATTTTCCTACATTTCGGTGGCAACTGGTTGATAATCATGGGCAGAAATAACCTCACTCAGGAGACAGACAGACAGAATACCCTTGGTAGTCACATATCATCCAGACCTTGAACGTCTGCGTAAGATTATTAAAGATCTCCACCCAATGTTTAGTGAGGATGAAACCCTTAATTGTATTTTTAAGGAACTCCCACTACTATCTTTTAAACAACCACCAAATTTATCCAGCCTAATTATTAGGAGCAAACTTGCACGAACAGAATACCATGTCACACAGTAACTGCGACCCTGCAATCAACGCCCCTGTAAGACTTGTGGGCTCATTTCTACCTCGGACTGTGTGGTTACATCACAAAACAGACAATTCCAGGTGCATGGGAGTTATACGTGCATGTCACGACATGTTGTTTATTTCATTCAGTGCAAGAGATGTCCACAAACAGGTTATGTAGGAGAGACACGCCAACAGCTCCGCACTAGGATGAACTCGCATAGACATACTATTACAGCAAGGAAGACTGAAAAACCAGTGGGGCACCACTTCTCCCAGCCTGGCCACTCAATCTCAGATATGTCAGTAATAGTCTTAAAAGGAAATCTCAAAAACACACAACAGAGACAAACTTTTGAGATTAAACTTATTTTACATCTCAGTATGGTAGCAGATGGGATGAACGTTGATCTTGGCTTTATGGGACACTACAGAAACTAACATCCACAGACCTTTTCTTCTTCAAACTGACATATTATAGGACTTCAGCATGTGTGGGATGTGGATGCGTGTGTGTATGTATGTGTGTGGGTATGTGTTGTGAGGTATGTGATATAACAGATGTGGGGCTTGCTGTCGCATTGAGGTAAGTCTCTATTTAGATATATGGAATTATAATGTGTTACTGTTCTTATTTCACGCACATAATGAATATTAATTCCTCCTTACTTTTATCTTTGCGGGGTGATTCCATTGCACCATATTCAGATTACCCATCCTGCTAGTGTACATACAGGAGTGTTATCATATACTGTTACATATAATTTTTGTAACTCTGTACATATTGGGGTGCGTGATCTCATTTGCATGGGGGTCCTGCACAGATTTTTTTACATTAGGCTAATATTGTATTAATTTGTGGATATGTAGGTATGTTAGACCTCTGGTCTTACACATATACTTTATATTTACTTCTAGTTACCTTATCCTGGGGAGGGTGGTAGGTTTATTTCATGGTAGTTCTATCTAGTATCCTTGGAAATGTTACTATGCAGATAGTAGTATGGTTAAATACTGTTACATTTTTGCTCTGTAGGTATTAGGAGACATAAGCCCTTTTACTCAAGATTTCATGACAAGTTGAATTCCTTTGGGGAACAATTGCAGTGACTAAAGTTAATATAGGTTCACTAGGAGAAAGAGTGTGTGTGTTTCTGTGGGGGAGAGAGAGAGAGAGAGAGAGAGAGGAAAAAAAAGGGGGGGAGAGAGAGAGACAACATCACGCTTCCCCACACGTTTGGTCCACCATCCTGTAGTGCCCCCGATCTCCATCAGGGGTTGCTGGGATGCTGGACAACCCCATTGCCCTCCCCAGGAGAGGTGAGCAGTCCATTGGATGCTCAGTCCTCTCTCCCTCCTGCCAGTCCGGCTGACCTGGAGCTACCGGCTTCAGGCCTGGGTGGCTGGTGGCACAAGGTGTGGCGTCCAGTGCCTCAACCTTCAGCACCACTGGGCTGGTCCAGTTCTTGCGGCCGCCGTGCCTACCAGGTATTCCGTAGGGCACTGCCCAAGGAAGGATCGCTGGGGAGGGGGTGTGGCTATAGTTTTTCGAGCCAGTCTGGGCTTCACGGTACACCCGGTTGGTGACACACAATCTTTTTAGTGCGTTGCTGTGCATGGGGGTGCAGGTGCGGGTTGCATTTCCTGCAGAAGGTGGTGGACTTTGTTGTTGACCAGGTGGTGTTGGAGTCCCCCAGGTGTTTAATCCTGGGAGACTTCAATGTGTGGATCGGACGACGAATCCTTGCATTTCGGTATTGACCTCCTCTAGTTGATGCATTCACTGGGCCTGTCACAAGCGGTTGCTTCTGTGACGCATCAGCGCAGCCACACACTCAATCTGGTGTTCCAGCTGGGCCTTGAGGTTGATAACCTCAATATTGTTCAGGTCACTTGGTCTGATCACTGTACCGTGGAGTTCACGTTTGGGGCCCCAGTAGTCCCCCCACCGTGGAGATGGTCAGCTTTCGCCTTTAAGGGCATGCACCCTGAGGGACTGTTGTCACGGTGTGCAATGGGCTCCTGAGAGGCAGTGGCTACTTATAACAAGTGGTCTCTGAAGCTGTGGATGCTCTGCACTAGTTTGTATCGACCCAGATCTTCTCACTTGAGGTCTCTCCCTGGTTTTGATGGAGACCTCAAGGCAACTCAATCAGGGGTCAGAAGGTTGGCGTTGCTGGCGGAGGACCCGGCTGAGGCCGATAGGCTGGCCCTACCTGCTCACTGTGTGGAGTACCAGGGGTCAGTTTCGTGTAAGAAGGCAGAATTCCTGTCCAGGGAAATTGCTGCGGGGAAAAACAGACCATCTCAGCTATTTCAGACTCTAGACAGGCTTCTTCACCCTGCCTGCAGCAAAGTAAAGCATTGTCATCCACCTTGTGTGAGGAGTTTGCTGTTTTTCTCTGACAGAGTGTCGGCCATCCGGTCGGGGGCCCCGCCAGGGAGTTATTTGCCTTGCACTGGTCAGGCTGGTGATCTCGGAGTCACTCCGCCTGTCTGGGAGGAGTTTAGACCAGTGGAGATGTCTGAAGTGACTAAGATGATCTTAGAGCTGAAGCACACTTCTTGTGAACATTTCTTAATGGGATATGTCAAGGCTGTTGGCCCGGTGTTTGTCAAGATTGACAGATGGTTCTCGATGGAAGAGGGGGTCCTTCCTGCGGCTTTAAAAGAAGTGTTGGT
Source organism: Neoceratodus forsteri (assembly GCA_016271365.2). NCBI lineage: Eukaryota > Metazoa > Chordata > Ceratodontiformes > Ceratodontidae > Neoceratodus > Neoceratodus forsteri. The sequence goes on along the minus strand of CM057449.1, from coordinate 361,253,331 downwards.
GAGGCCCCTCCTTAAGAAACCTTCCCTTGACCCTGATGTCCTGGCCTATCTCCAACCTGCCCTTTTGGGCAAGGTTGTTGAGAAGTTAGTGGCACATCAGCTCGGGATCGCCTGTTATCCTTTGACATCTGTGAGCCATTTGTCGGGTTTTCAGGCTAGACATAGCACAGAAACTGCTCTAGTGAGGGTGCATCATGATCTGCTCAGGGCTAGAGATAGAGGACACTGGTCGGTTCTTGTTCTCCTCGATCTCTTCTCAGCATTTGACACTGTGGACCACGTTGTGCTTCTTGATCGGCTGTGTGAGTTTTGTGGACTCGCCAGTATTGTCATCAGGTGGTTTGAGTCCCATCTGTCAAACAGGATGCAGCGGGTAGTGATGGGGAATTTCTCCTCCTCCCCAATGCCCCTGTCTTGTGGAGGGCCACAGGGCTTGATCTTGTCACCGATGCTGTTCACACTGTACATGCTGCCCCTGGGTAAGATCATTCGACAGTACAGCATGGAGTTTCACTGTTGTGCAGATGATACACAGCTGTACTTGTCCTTGGCCCCCAGAACATCAGGAGTGGTTGATGTGCTTAACAACTGTCTGGCTAAAATCAATGACTGGATGGCTTCCAGCTGGTTGAGACTTTACCTGGCCAAGATGGAGGTACTGGTGATCGAGCCTGGTCGCGGACATGATGGGTTGCCACCTGGGGCTGATTCAGGGCCTTTCTTGGGTTCTGCTCCATTGATGGCTTCCTCGAGGGTGCGAAATCTGGGTATGATCTGTGATAACAGATTGACTTTTGAAGATCAGGTGTCATCTGTTGTCAGTAGCGGTTTCTACCATCTGCGGAACATTGCCCAGATTAAGCCCCTCATTTCCGTCAAGGACCTGCCGACACTAGTGCATGCCTTTGTGACCTCCAGGCTTGATTGCTGCAACTCTCTGTACTTGAGGGTCACGAGAGGACCTCCAGAACTTCAGCTAGTGCAGAACATGGTGGCCCGGTTACTGATGGGTCTCTTGAGGTCCAGTCATGTGACTCGGTCCTGCCAGCTCTGCACTGGCTGCCGGTTAGGTGGAGGGTCCTTTTCAAGTGAGTCTTCTCACCTTTAAGGCCCTATATAGACTGGGTCCTGGTTACCTTCAGAGCTCCTGACACCAGTGACCTCTGCTTGCTCCCTGTGCCCCTCTTCAAGGGGCCTCCTGGACATTCCCAGGGTGCGGCCCAAGACCTCAGGAGATCATGCGTTCAGCATCTCTGGGCCGACCCTGTGTAATTTGTTACAACCTTTTATCCAGGAGGCTCCCTTGGTTGAGGTGTTCAAGCGGAGGCTGAAGGCCCACCTCTTTGTCCTGACTTTTCCAGATTTCTTAGTCCACTCTGTTCTAGTCCCTTTCTGTGACAGTCTGAAAGCCTTTTGATCTGTTTTAAATTGCTACACTTGTATTTATGCATTGTTATTATTTTATTTATTTATGCTGTTTCTCACTATGCTTTGTTGAAATTACTGTTAGGCGCCCAGAGCCTCCAGGATTGGGTGCCCTATGTATCCACTGAGGTGCTCATACGCACTTCACCAAGGTGAAGTTTTCTGATACCCTGATCCCTGACAATAAATACACTGAAGCTGTCCAGGAGGAGGAGGAGTGACTTGCTGAACCACCAACTGGGCTCACCGTTGAAGAGTTTGAACACTTACACCATCTTGGCAACAGAATTGAAGAGCAACCCACTGCCGACTATGTTTTAATTTTTTTTTTTTTTATTTCAACTTTATTTTCCTCCCGTCTCAGCTGGGGGATCCTCTCAGGCATCCCTGTCTTGTGCCTGCCTGCCTGAGATCCGCTGTGGACTGTGCTCCTCCTGTTGCCAGTACCCCTGGTTAACCTGCCATGGGAAGGGTAGCCCTGACACTTACTTGGGCTACTTATGTTCAGACTCAACAACGGTCAGGGCCACGCTGAGGAGTGATTAGGGTCCTGCCCAGCCATATCCATGGCTGGGCATGGAGGAAGGTCCCGTCGCCTATCCCTCCAGCTGGGTGTTTTCCGCGTTTTCCCGCCAATCCCTGTGCATGCGCACCCAACAGCACATGGCAACCCCTACCAGCGCTAGGCACGCGCTGGACGGGCAGCCGAGCTTCTGTAACAACCCCAGTCTCCACCAGGGGCTGCCGAGCTCAGACTACCCAATGCCCTTCCCGGGACAGGAGAGCAGCCCACTGGGCGCTCAATCCTATCCCTCCCTGTCGACCATGGTGCCCAAGTTCGCTCCCAACCTGGTCCGGTGTGGCGAAGTGGCATCCAGCTCCTCAACCCTCAGCGCCACCGGGCTGGTCCACTGCCGACTATGTTGATGAAGTTGCATCCTCCATGTGCTAGCCAGGACTCAGAATCAGAAGAGGAGGAAACCGAGCAAGTGACTTGGAGACATCCATAAGGACGTGGGCTGCCCTCTTCTCTCATAAAAGCACTGAAACATAGACCATGTTAGCAGAAAAAGACCATGACCCTTGCAGAGGCTGTTCAAATCAAAACTTTTTTAAGATTTGTCCAGCCACAATTGTAGCAAAATTTACTCGCCCCAGATTCTTTACAGTGAAATCAGCTCTCTTTTTGTATTGTCCTTCAAGGAAATTGACTTGTGTAGGACAGGGGGCAATAGGATTTGCACACCCCTGTCCTCTAGTGTGCCTTGTTATACTTATGCTACCCTGGGACTTAATGTCTAGATAGGGTTCATGCCCTCTCCCCCCCTTTTACCCTCTGCCTTACTACTACCCCTCTGAGTAACTATTAATCCCTTTACTCTTTCCTAGCCGTACTTTAAACTGTTGATGGCTTTTGCACCCACCACATCAGCTGGTAGGCTGTTCCTTCCATGGTTTAACCACTCTCCTCTAAAGTAAAGATTAATTCTAGGGACATGGATATGTTGTTCATCTACACTTATTCTCAACGTCCTTTCCCCTTTAAATCTTGCTGGAAGGTCTTCAAGCAGGCTCCTACCACCCACTCGGGTGGTATAACCAGAGTTCGACCTTAACATACATTTACTAGCCCAGGACATAGTGCAGAGTGCCTTGGGCTAGTGCAGATACCTCCCTACCTGTCCGTGTGGGCTAATGCGGTTGGCAGAGTCATCTGTACTTCCGGCTGTGATAAGCGGTCCTGGGAGCAAATCCTACGAGCCCTATGGAACTCGGAGATGGCTGCAAATAAGACACCTTGCTGGCGGGTACCACGGAGACCCGAACAAGCATGCCCAGCTTCCTCTTGTTTGTTTAGGCAGGAAGCTGCTCCTAGAGGTGGGAATGCAGGCTGTCACTCTTTGCATTCCTTTGCTTCTATTGGCCAGCCCAGTTTGCAAGTTGGCAGGAAGGGAGGAAGGAGCAACAGGAGATGGGAACAGCACAGATGTCATCAGGGAGCACTAACTGGCTAAAACCTGTAGTCTGGACGTGTAAGGTGGCAGACTGGCAATGGCCACTGGAATCGGGTGGTTTGGGGGTGTGGCTTTCAGGTGCCCAACTGTGGATTTAAAGAGCTGTTTTGTGTCCCTAAAACCACAGACGATTCAAATTTTGGAAGAGACTGTCGACTGTGTTGCTGCTGCTACACTGGAGGAATGGCTGTTTGTCGAGTGAGGATTGGGTGTTCTGTGGTTTTGGTGGTTGTGGTAGTCCGGAAGGTTCAGCTGCGCCGTGGTCGTGGTCTTGGTCTTGTATCCCTCCCAGAACCGATATCTGGATTCTCCACTGAAACAAGGCAATCATCTGGTGTGTTGATTATTGTTTGGGAGCTGAATCACCTAAACATAAAGAAAGCCAGTTCAAGTAAGGCAGTGCCACGTGGCATTAAAAATCAAGAATGGTGTGTGGTACCTTTCTTCAGAGTGATTCTGTTAGTTAACATAGGGAGTAACTGGTAGACTAAGACAGTGTGGGCTGGCACTGAAAAAGAAATCAGGTTCTAAATAAGGTTATGGAGGAACAAACTGAATTGAAAAGAGTGTCTCCTCACGATTAGTGTCTTAAACTTCGGCCGTGGAAGTTTGTGATGCTGATTTACATCCTGTCCTGTGAATAATAATTTTTGAAAGCACAGACGTTTTGGGGGCTTGTTGTTGTAAGACAGTGTGTACTTTCCAATTCATCAACTCAGCTCTGCATACTGGAAGAGGGTCTAACTATCGTGGGGCTGGGCTGCTTGATTGGGCTGTCTTTATTATTCTGATGAGAAGGCTGCTGCAAGGCAAGAATACTAGGAGCTGTATTGCCTAAAAAGTAAAATGCTTAGGTAACGTGAGGCACTGGAATTTTAAATGCAGACAGTATTTGTCTACGCTGGGGCTCTGTCTTGTTGTGGAGCTGGGCATCCTGTCTGTGGCTTTTTCTTTTCGGATTGCTATTTGAACACACCAAGGTACTCAGGTAAGTCAAGTTGTTACTGTTTTGTGAGGTTGTGTGGGGGCATGGGCAGAGTTAAGCGTGCCGTTGTGATGTGCCCTGTTGCTCATCTATAAACTGTGCTGCTTTCATCATTACTCATTATGTTGTGTGTCAGAAACACCTGGTGACTTGAGTGCAGAATAGTGCAAATCACTGCGTGCTAGTGCTGTTTAGACTGACTTGTCCTGCTGGCTAGTGCAAAAAAAACTTAGAGTCAACCCTGTGTGATAACTCTAGGTTCCCTTATGGCCTTGATCTTCCTTTCCACTTGGAAGATGCAGGTTCCCTCCTCACGCTCACACATTATAGTAGGCCTTGGTGTTTAACTCCCCAAATTTGCTATGAATATTCGACTCATTTCTTTGCATCGCTATTGATCTAAACCCGTGATGGAGGTAAAGTGCTCACCGGTTTCCGCCACTGCCCGTGCAGGCAAAGATGTCTTGCACCAACCCGCCTGCGCCTCTTCAGTATACTGCCCTAGATGTAGGCCATGACACCCAGGCCTGTGATATGTGTTCCACCTTCCACCAACGCCCAGACGATCGCCTCATATGACTGCAGCTGGGCAGACCGGAGGCCAGAATCCGCCCGGTCAAGTCTGAAGCCCATTGGGCGGTCTCTGTGGCTGCGGGGTCCACTGAGTAGTTAGAGCAGATGAAGGCCTTGAGGAGGAGGCGGCTTGTGCCATGGATCGGTCCCCGTCAGTATCCTCTTGTCCCACTCAATTTGGGCTCCACCTACTCAGGCTGCTTTTGGGAGTTGTGCCAGTCTCTCCCACTAAGGAGAGGGTCCTTCAGGTGCATCGTTTCTCAGTCCTGTAAAAGGACAAGGAGCCTAGAGAATCATCGACTCACCGATGACATTCTTGGGATCATGAGAGATCTCGGTCTCAGGAATCTTATGTCTCGACTTGATTCGAGTTGCTGGTTTCATGGTACCCCATCAGGCCAGCTGGCCCAGACACTGAGCAGCGATCCGGTCGAGATCATTCGCGACCAGTCAACCCGTTGTCACTTGATGAGGCTGACAACTCTTTATTCAAGACTCCAGTCTTGCTGGAACCTTCTGAGGAGCCCCAGCCCGCTGGGGAATCCCTCGAGGTCCGGTTCCTGACCAGGAGGAGCCGCGGTTTTCTCCCGACTCCTTGTAGCCAATCCCAAGGTCCCCCATGTTGGTCAGATCGAGATCTTGGACCCCTTGACCGACAGGCGAAGAAAGTGCATAAAGCTCCAAGAGTGGCGCTGCCGCTATTCTTCCTCATCCTCCTAGGATGAGGAGACTCGACAGAAACTCCGTCGATGTTACGAGGACTTAATATGGAAACAGCTCTTCTTGTCCGGACAGAAGTCTCGACTTCCACCCTGGCCATTACTTGGCTGTTGCCTCCTAGGCCAATGCAGACTCTATGGAGCTGGTCCCTACTGTTCCTCCACCTGTAGAGCTAGTCAAGACCATTCTGGCTCGGCGAAATTGGCCTTTCCACCGATTTTAGAGTGGAGCCACCACCTAAACAGCCTCCCTCAGGGGTTCCATCTAAGGAGTCTTGGCTTGTTCCAGGCCTTCCTTGTAGGTTGTCCATCACTGTCACTCCTGACCATTCTCGTCGGGTAGAAAGTGACTCAGGTGGCCGGCCGATCTAGCCGGACTCCTCAGAGTCCGAGGAATCCGACTGCATTCTCGCCCCCTAGACAAGGAATCCGTTGGTAGTCTCTCGATGGAGGAAGGTCCCTCCTCCTTTCTGGGTATCCTCTGCCTCATCTCCGAATCTACAGGGATGCCCTTAGAACCTGTAGAAAAATGGGCTGAATATCCCCTCACTGATATTCTAAAATGGGGGATCAACCGACTGAGGCCTTCCCAGTAGCTGAGGCCATTGTTGACCTGGCTTTGGAGCTGTGGCAGCACCCAGCCTCGTGCCTCATGCCCTCAGCCCGCATGGCATGTAAATACGCGGTGCCCATCGGGTCCCTTCCAGGATTCTCAGAGCACCCCTGGGCCGAGGGGTTGGTGACTGAATCTGTATTCAGGTGCTTGGGGAATTCGGGAGACACTGATAGACCCCCGGACAAAGAGTCCAAGAAACTGGACCATTCTGCCTGGAAGGTCTATGCTGCCTCTTTGCTGGGCCTTCGTCAGGCAACTTCGGCTGTCGTCATGGTGCATTTCTCCCATGCTCTTTTGGGCTGTCTTGATGAGGTTTTCCCTCACCTCCCAGTGGACCTCCATACTACAGTCAAGCAGGTCCAGGACCAAGGTTGGGCTGTTGCCAGACAGCAATTCCAGATGGCCTTGGACATCGGGGATTCCTGCGCCCGCTCTGTGGCGGCCGTGGTTGCCATGTGCCGCAGGGCTTGGTTGCGGGTCTCCGCCTTCACGGCAGCCACACAACACATGCTGACAGATGTCTCTTTCCTGGGTACCGACCTTTTCGGCCCAGGTGTGGACGGTCACCTCTAGCGCATCGAGAAGTCCAGTGCCACCTTGGACTCTGTGACTTCTGCGCAGAAGGAATCTCAGGGTTCCAAAAAGCAGAAGAAGAAGAAAAAGAAGAAGCCTTTTTGGCATTCTACCCCTGCGGCCAAACAGCCCCATTCCAATCTGGGCAACAGCAGCAGGCCCAGTCTTGGCACCCTCAGCCCAAGCCAGGAGCTCAGTCAGCCCGTAAATGGGGGGAGAGGCTCAAGCGGCTCTGCGTCCAGACCCTCCTCTTCTAGGCCTGCCCAGTGATGGGCATGGGGGTGACTAACCCATGCCCATCACGACAACTCTGGATCCTCGTGGGGCGGGCTGCACCAGTTCCTTTCCGCCTGGTCCGCTGTCACAACGGACAGGTGGATTCTGGAAGTGGTTGGTCAGGGACTGCCTCTGGAATTTGAGCAGTACCCACCAAGCTGAGCCCGCACCCCACTGGAGGAAAGGGTATCAGTACAAACTCGGTTGGCTCTTCGAGACGACATCACCCAACTCCTCCTCAAGAAGGTAGTGGCTCAAGTCACAGATTCCCCAGTCAACCCAGGGTTCATTTCCAGGTACTTCCTTGTCCCGAAACAGACGGGAGGCTAGCGCCTCATTCTGGATCTGCACAACCTAAACCAGTATCTCAGGTCGTGCACCTTTTTCAGATGGTAACTCTGTCCCAGATCATACCGTCTCTTGAGCGGAACATGTGGTTCTGCACCCTAGATCTTCAGAACGCATTCTTTCACATCCTGATCTGTCTGTCCCATGAAGGTTCCTCCACTTCTGAGCAGAGGGAACCCTCTACGAGTTCCAAGCCATGCCGTTTGGCTTGTCATCAGGCCCCCCCGAGTCTTCACCAAATGCATCCGAGTGGTGGCAGCCCATCTCTGGTGTCGAGGGGTCAGGGTGTACCCTTATCTCGACGATTGGCTCATAGCAGGTCCATCCAGGTCAGAGGTGGAGATCTGGCCTTCCAGACTTGAACCAGCCTTGGCCTGCTAATCAATGAAGCCAAGTCGGAACTCATACCATCGCAGGTGATCTGTTTCGTTGGGGCAGAGCTCGACTTTTGCCAAGCCAGAGCCAGGCTCCTGGCGAACAGGGTGGTGGTTCTCTCCATCTTTGCCCAATCATTTCTGGTTGGGCAATTGCGACCTGCCCAGGACTTCCTGCATCTTCTGAGTTACATGGCAGCCTGCACCACCGTGGTCCATTGGGCCAGGTGGCATGTGCACCCCATTCAGTGGGGCTTGGCCAGCCAGTGGCCCCAGCATCAGGGTCATCTCGACCAGCTGGTTTTAGTAACCCAGTGGATTTGGGATGCTCTCCACTGGTGGAGTGTTCTGGAACATCTGCGGGAAGGGATCCCATTTGTCCGCCCCAAACTGACGGCTGTCCTCATGACCGATGCCTCTCTCATGGGCTGGGGAGCCCACATTGGGAACCACAGGGTCCACGGGCTCTGGAACCCGAGGAGTCCCAATGTCTCATCAACCTGCTGGAGCTCCGAGCAATACGGCTGGCGCTGAATGCATTTGCTCTGTTCTTTGGGCTCAAGTGGTCCAAGTCCAGATGGACAATACCACGACCATGCACTACCTCAACAAGCAGGGTGGCACGCACTCTCTACCTCTGTGCAGGGAAGCGCTCTGCATCTGGACACTCGTGAGCCATGTGAGGGGGGATCTCCTTGCCATCTATGTGGCAGGAACCTCGAATCAACTGGTGGACGCTCTCAGCCGTGTGGGTGAGATGTCCCATTAGTGGTCACTACATCCGGAAGTAGTTAGCAGTCTGTTCTCCCCAGTGGTGCACTCCTCGGGGACCTGTTCACCTCAGGGAGAACAAAACCTGAGGCTGTTTCATGCCTGCCTCCATCCACTGAGGGATGCCTTCTTCAGGCCGTGGACCCCAGGCCTCTTTACGCCTCCCCATTTCCCTTGATCCACAAAGTACTTCTCAAGGTGAGGAGGGACAAGGCGAAGGTGATCCTGGTAGCCCCAGATTGGCTGTGCCAGTTCTGGTATCCAGATCTCCTCAGCCTCAGCTACAGGCTCCCAAGGCATCTCCCAATCTCCTAGCACACCCAGACCTGATATCGATCAATCAGGGGAAGGTACTCCATCTGGACCTTCAATCCCTGCACCTGACAGCCTGGTTCCTGAGTGGCTAGAGTTCCAGGCTTTGGATCTTTCTGACTATGTACTCAGTGTGGTTAAGGCATTCAGGAAGGAGTCGACCAGGAGGTGCTATCCCTTCAAATGGAAAAGATTTTTCATTTTATGTCAGGGCAAGGGCTTGGACCCTAATACCTGCCCTGTGGCTAGTATCATAGACTACCTTTGGTCCCTCTCCAAAGGGGGTCTGCGGTCAAACTACCCTTAAGGCGCACCTGGCAGCCATCTCTGCCTGCCAGGTGCGGCTGTCAGCGACCAGTGGCACAGGAGACAGTGGTCTGGCGCTTTTCAAGGGCCTCAATCACATATCCCTCTGGTGCGTGAACCTCCACCTCCATGGGATCTACTGCTGGTATTGGCAAAACTCATGGGCAAGCCATTGAACCAGTGCACAGGTGTGAGTTATCTGTCATGGAAGACCGCCTTCTTGGTGGCTATCATGTCAGCCAGAAGGATTGGGGAGCACTAGGTGCTTTTGGTGGAGTCTCCTTACCTGGTCTTCCACAGGGACAAGGTTGTCCTGCACCCTAACTCGAAGTTCCTTCCGAAGGTTGTGTCAGAGTTTCACCTTAACCAGGTGTTGACTCTGCCAGTGTACTACCCGAATTACACCTTGGAGGCAGAGTACAGGCTCTGTACCTTGGACCTGAGATGAGTGCTCTCTTATTATAAGGAGTGGATGGCTGAAGTTCAGGGAGAGGTTCGCCAGCTGTTTGCCTATGCTGAAGCTGCACCTGGCAGACCTGCAGTGAAGCAGATGATTGGCAGACGGATTACATTATGCTTTGATCTCTGCTATAGGTTAGAGGGCAAGGAGCCTCCCAGATGGATAAGTGCTCATTCCACCCACCATACTGCTGCGTTGGTGGCTGCTTCTAGGGACGTCCCTATCCAGGATATCTACAGGGCTGCTACCTGGAAGTCAGCAAACACCTTCATTACCCATTACCACATCGACCTTGAGTCACACCGGGATGCTGGTTTTGGAGCCTTGGTTCTCCAGTCTCTATTCTCGAAGTAACGGTTGTGCACCTTGCCTCCCTCCTCCGGGACAACTGCTAGGAGTCTGCCAATAAGTGTGGAGGAACAACACATCCATGTCCCTAGAAACACGGGTTCTAGGGACATGGATATGTAGTTCATCCACACTTATTGGCAGGTTCCTTGCCGCTTTAAATCTTGCTGGAAGGTCTTCAAGCTGGCTCCTCCCTCTCTCCCACCCGGGTGGTAAAACTCTCGGCTCCGCCCCATGACGCCAGATCTTCCTTACCGCTTGGAAACTCAGGTTCCCTCCTTAGTGCTCTGCGTTTTCGACTGGTTCCTGGAAATTTTGGTCTTCGAATTCAATTGGAAGTTTTTGAAACTTCGATCTTTTTCTTCTTCTTCGCTGCGGCGATGGCTCATTCGTTTTCCGGCTCGCGGAGGCACCTGGCATTTTCCTCCAGAAAAGACCAGCACTCCACGTGCGTTTACTGCCTTGACTTGGATCATGATCCTCAACTTTGCGATTTTTGTTGTGCCCTTTCGGCCAGCTCTCTGGAGGATCGCGGGGCCCGTTCGGGGCTCGGGTGACCGGAAATTTTTCCCGCTCCGGAAGATTCCTTGGAGACTCGTCGGGCAGTGTCCGTGTCGGCGGCCTCGGCTGAGCAGCTAGATTTTCCTCCCTCCGGGGAGGGGGCGGCCGCCCCTCCCTCTTCCTCGGTCGCGGCACTTATCCCGCTCTCCTTAAGTTCTCCTGATGCAGCTTAGTTCAAGGAGCTCCGCCAGTCCCTTTCCTCGAAGGGAGAGGGACCTTCAGGACCTGCCTCTCGGCCCAAGTCCAAGGAGTCGCAGGCTAGTCCTTAAGTCGGCGCCGGGTGGCGGGAGAGTTCCCCTTCCCCTGCCGGCCGACGTTCGACTTCGGTCGAGGATGCGGCTCTGACCGCTGGCCTCACGGTGTCCCGTCAGGTCAGCCGGCCAGGACCTCCGTCGACGTTGTCGAGTCTCTCGACCCGTCATCTGGGCTGTCTTCTGCTGGAGCCGCCATCCCTTCGCTGGTTCCCCCGGCGGAGGCTGAGGTTCTGCCTGTATCTTCGGGTCGACAGACCTCGGCCCTTTCTTCCAAGCCGAAGGAGGAGCGGGCGCGTCCCGTTCCTTCCCAGGCCCGCCCTTGGTTCCCCCGAGGATTCGGGTCTCGGTCCTCCTCTCAGTCTAGCCGCTCACGCCGACCTCGGCGTTCTCGGTCGGGGCACCGAGTCAAGTGGCATTGCCGTTCTTCCTTGTCCCCCTCCTCGGATGAGGAGTGGCTTTGATGCCATTGGCATCGACATTACGAGGAGTTTATGTGGCAGCAGCTGTTGTTGTCTGGGAATCAATCGACCCCGATTCATTCTCCGGCTAGTAAGCAGCTGCCGCCCGGTCGGCTGACGCAGCCGCTCGAGGCAGTCGAGGTGCCCTCTCCGGGGCCGGTTGCGCATCCGATCCCTGCTGCCCCACCGTCCTCGGTGGAACCCAGGCCGGGTCATGACCTGTCCCGCAGGTTATCTGTTCCCCTCACTCCCGCCCGCCCTCGGCGGGCGAAGAGTGTCTCAGGCCTCTGACGGCTTTTGCAGACCCTCAGAACCGAGATCGACTCCTCTATGTTTCCTAGCAGGGAGAACCCATGGTCTTCTCCGGAACATTCCGCGGATGACAGCCCATCATCCTTTATGGGTCTGCTCCAGCTCATCTCGAGATTCACTGGGATGCAGCTCGAGCCCGTTTCCAAACGGCCCCTGCGAGATTCTAGACCGGGGGTTCACCTCGAGGCCTTCCAGTGGCTGAGGCAATGTGGGCCCAGCCTTGGAGCTCTGGTGGCGGCCTACTTCCTGCCTGTGCCATCGGCCAGGATGGCCAGGAAGTACTCTGTCCCTTCGGTTCTGCCGGTTTCTCGGAACACCCCTCGGCTGAGGGGTAGTTACCGACAATGTTTTCCAATGTTCTGGAAATGCTAGGGATGTGGATAGGCCCCCTGACAAGGAGTCCAAAAGGATGGACTATGTTGGGCGCAAGGTTTACGCTGCGTCCTCCCTAGGCCTCAGTCAGGCCAGCTCGGCTGCATTGATGGCACATTTCTTCCACGCTCTCTTGGGCTCCCTGCATGAGGTCCTCCCTCATCTCCCGGCCGACCTGCGGACCACAGTCCGGCGTGCGGGACCAGGGTAGGGCGGTGGCGAAACAGCAGCTCCAGACGGCTCTGGATCTGGGCGACTCCTGTGCCAGATCGGTGGCGGCTGCGGTGGCCATGCGCCGCAGGGCGTGGCTGAGGTTATCCTCCTTCTCTTTGGAAACCCAGCACGAGTTGGCGGATATTCCCTTCTTGGGGACTGACCTTTTCGGCCCTGAAGTGGAGGGACACCTCCAGGGGTCAAGAAGTCCGATGCCACTCCGGACTCGGTCACTCCTGCCCAGAGGGACAAGGGCAGCCGGCAGCCTTTGTGTAAGCCCCTTTGCCCCCCCGGTCCCTGCGGCTTGACCGGCCCAGCACGAGGGCCAGCAGGCATGCGCTGGGCGGCCTGATGCCAAACCAGCATCTTCCTCCAAAAGGAAGCAGGGAGGTAAAGGTCCGAGAGCTCCCTCGGCCTCTTCCTCCCCCAAGCCTGCTCAGTGATGGGCTAAGGGGCACTGTCCCCAACCCGTCGTCCCTCGGGTTCCCGTGGAGGCGACTCCGCACCTCCTCCTCTTGGTCCGCTCCAGGGACCTCTAGGGGTCGGAGGTGCTAAGGGTAGGTCCTGTCTCGGGTTTGCGAGCAGATTCCACCCTTTTTGAGCCGTTGCCCCACGGAGATCTTGGGGTCCACAGCCTCTTCATCGGCCCGCTGAGCCGACTTGCCTGTCCCTCTAATTAGAGGTGATCAGGAAGGTTGCGGATCCTCCTTCTGACCCTGGGTTCGTGTCCAGGTATCCTTGGTCTCAAACGGACAGGGGGCTTGCTCCCCATTCTTCCGCACACCTGGATGGTCTCTCTGACTTAGATATCCCATCCTTATAACGGGCGTGTGGCTCTGCTCCTGGGCCTCCAGGACGTACTTACTCCTCGTTCCGTCCGTTTCCTGGGAGACTCCTCCCCTTCCTAGCGGGGGATCTCCTTACGAGTTCCAGGCCAGGCCCTTCGGTCTCTGCCCAGCAGCTTTCTGCGGCATCGAGGGGCCAGGCGCACCCCACCGGATGGCGGCCTGACTACAACCCTTCCAGGTGGAAGGGTCGATCCAGAGTTCTGGATCTCAGGCTGGTCTCCTATTGCTCAGAGCCATGTTGGAACTCGTGTCTTAGCGGGTGACCCTTCTTCGGGACCAGGCTCGACTCTTGAGTCTGAGCTTGGCTCCCGGCGGACAGGGCTGGGGTTCTTCCTCCTTACCTGGTCAGGTCTGACTGGGCAGTTGTGCCTCGCCGGGACCTCCTGCTCCTCCTGGGCTCTGCGGCCGGCTCCAGCGTGGTCTGTTGGACCCGCTGGTTCATCGCGTCCTTGTGGGGACTGGCCAGCCAGCGGTCACAGTGCTGCGTTCCTTCAGACCAGTTCGTGACTACAGCCCAGGAGTTAGGGAACGCTCTCCTTCGGACCGTTCCACCTCTTGCAGGAGAACATCCTGTTCGTCCGCCCCGAGTCGACGATCTGCTCCGACTGATGCTTCTCGGATGGGTTGGGGTGCCCATCAAGGGGAATACAGAGTGCTCTGCCTCTGGTCCTCTTGGGAGTCCTGATGTCTTTCCTACCCGCTGGAGCTCCTGGCGGTCCACTTTGCTTGCACCGCTCGCTCCATTTGTGCGGGGTCTAGTGGTTTAAGTCCAGGCGGACAACACCACGACCATGTGCTACCTACCCTGCCAGGTTCGGACGAGCCCCTTGCATCTCGTAAGGAGGCTCTCTGTATTGGTCTTTCGCGCAGCTGGGAGGCGGTTTCCTAGCCATTCGATGGCAGGAGCCTCCAGCACCCTGGCTGATGCCCTAAGCCGGACATAGGCTGTGCCTCACCAGTGGTCTTCCCTGCCGGAGGTAGCACAATATCTTCTCCCTCCTTCCCTCCAGGGAGAATACGAGGCTGAGACTGTCTCCTGCCCGCCCCCTCAGCAAGGTTTGCTGTAGGGGATGCCGTCGAGGTCGTGGACCCCGGGCCTCTTCTACGCCTCTCCCCCATTCCCTTGACCCACGGGCAAGGCGAGGAGGGACTAGGCGCAGGCGATGTTGGTAGTCCCAGACTGGTTGGCCAGCTCTGGTATCCAGCTCTCCTCAGTCTCAGCCCCAGGCTCCCGAGGCGGCTTCCAGCCCGCCTGGTCCTGATCTCTGTTTTCAGGGGAAGGTTTTTCCATCTGGATCTTCAATCCCTGCACCTAAAGGCCTGGTCCCTGTGCAGCTAGGGGCCAGGCCTGGGATCTTTCGGCAAGGTCCTCGACATTTTAGGCGTCCTGCCGGAAGGCGGCCAAACGTGCTCGCCTTCAAATGGTAGAGTTCTCCATTTGATGTTGGGACAGGGCTGGGGCCCCTCTTCCGTCCTCGGCTGACATTCCGGACCATCTGTGGTCCGTTCTTTTTGAACCAGGGCTTCGGCCGACGACCCTCTGGGTGCTTCTGTTGGTCACCCCTGTCTTCCGGGCGCGGGCCGGAAGGCAGTCGGTGGCGCAGAAAAGGTGGTCTGGCGCTTTTCTAGGCCTCGATCACACCTCCCCTTCAGGGAGAGTATCCCCATTTCTGTGGGATCTTAGCTGGTATGGGCTTAGCTCTCGGGCAAGCCGTTCGAACCTTTGTACAGGTGCGAGTTCCCCACCTGTTGTGGAAGAACACCTTCTTGGGGCTACCCTGCCATCCAGAAGGAGGGGAGAGTTCCAGGCGCTCCTTTGAATCTCCCTATCTGGTCTTCCACAGGGACAAGGTTGTCCTGCACCCCACCCGAAGTTCCTTCCGTTGGCGGTGGCGGAGTTTTTTTTCCCTATCCGGGTATTGCTTCTGCCGGGGTTCTTCCCCATTCACGCCTCGGAGGCCGTATATAGGTTCCTTTGGGACCCTATTTAACTTCGCCTACCCAGGGCGTGGGGCTGAAGGTCCGGAGAGGTTAGCCAGCTGTTTATCATCTACGCTGAAGCCGCACCTGGCAGACCTGCAGCCAAGCGGACTGACGAGTGGGTGGGTCACCTCCTGCATAGGTCTCCGCTATAGGTGGGCAGGGATGGAGCCTCAGAGGGCTAAGTGCTCATTTACCCGCCCTTCTGCTGCATCGGTGGCTGCTTCAGGATACTCCTGTCCAGGATATGCGCGAGGGCTTCTACCTGGAAGCAGGCTTTACCGTTTTCCCTTCCACATCGACCTTGGGTCACGCTGGGATGTTGGTCGGGGCCTCGGTTCTCCAGTCTTTCTACCTGAGTAGGGGTGTGCCTTGCCTCCCCTCCTGGAGAACTGCTAGAGTCTGCCAATAAGTGTGGATGAACAACATATCCATGTCCTAGAATACAGGTTACTCACCTGTAACAGGAGTCCTAGAAAGGTGGTATATATTTGTTCATCCTGACCTCCCCGACTGACGCACAACCTGGCTTCCAGCAGGCTAGATCTGGTGTCATGGGGCGGAGCCGAGTTTACCACCGGGAGGGTGGGAGGAGCCAGCTGAAGACCTTCGCCAAGATTTAAGCGGCAAGGAACCTGCCAATAAGTGTGGATGAACAACATACGTATACCATTCCTAGAACTCCTGTTACAGGTGAGTAACCTGTATTTACTCACCTGTAACAGTTCTAGGAGTGGTATATGTTGTTCATCCACATTGACCCACCCGACCTCTCCGCTTTGACGCATACGTGAAGCTTCCAGCAGGAAATATGTGGCGTCATGGGGTGGAGCCGAGGGTTATGCCACCCGGGTGGGTGGGAGGAGCCAGCTTGAAGACCTTCCTGCAAGATTTAAAGGGGAAAGGACATTGCCAATAAGAGTGGATGAACAAATAAACCACTCCTAGAACTACTGTTACAGGTGAGTAACTTGTGTTTTTGTCCCTCCTGAATCTCCCCACTGTCCTTATTCACTCATGTCCCTGTGTTTTTTGACTTGCCACGCATGCTGAATAATTCCTGATAGTGTACCATAGATATATTCCTTTTGGGAATGTGAAGGCCTCTATCCTGTCTGCCCTATCTCTCCTGGACGTCAGCGTGTACAGTACATGTTCAGTGCTGTAACATTTCCTTGTAGCATCTGCCCTGTTAGCCCTGAATCATTTTGGTTACCCTTCGCTGCACCATCTTCAGACTGTCTTTTTCTTTCCTTAGGTAGGGGCTTCAGAACTATACACAGTATTCCAGGTGCTGCCTAACCGGTGATCTTACTTCGAGAGACAGCTCTCTTGCAGCAGGTAACACAATTAAGACTGTAGTCGGCAGGTGACAGGACCCCACAGCAAACTTCTAGCTAGCAGTCTATGGCGGGGACTGCCCCCCCCGACGTTGGTCTGCCCCCGATGTCACATATGGAATAAAGGGTGGGCAGTCCCCTACGTGCCTCAGTTCTTTTCCCGCCATCAGCTTGCGTTTATTGGCTCCATGACTTGCCTCTCGCTAGTCTGACCACCATATTTTCTACAACTTGGAGTTTATTTTCTTTGAAAGTTCCGCTTTTAGCGGTCATTTCTCCTGTATGTTGTCTTCCCTGGCACCCTATTCTAGGCACGCTAACAAGTGTGCCCGTGGGAAGCAGATCCCATCCAAAGACGTCCACTCGGCCTCTCTGCTGTGTCTGGGTCCAGACCATGCCACCCAGAATTACCCACACTGTCAGAAATTCAACAGCCAGACGCGGATCCGATGCCCGAAGACCCTGCAGGCCTGTCTAACAGAGCAACGGTTGGCTGCCATGCAGCAAGAATCCTCTTCTGAGAAAGAATCTTCCCACCATTTTCACAAAAGTCTTCAGGAAACACAAAGACAAGAGAGGAGAGAAGGAGAGGTTCTGTTTGTGATAGAGATCTTCTGTCTCTCACTCTGCCTCCAGGGCAGTTCAGACTCCATTTCCCATGGGACTTCTAGACTCATCGTGGTCAAGCCCCGGCTGTGGTCTGTGTATTGGGCAACAAGGACAGAGAATCTGGGTCTTTGGGCCCCTCTTTCCAGCCTATAAAAATCAGGCCATCGGTATCCCCAACAGGCCGCTCTACTGACGCGAGTAAGGGGCCCAGTCAGTTCCTTCTCATTCGGTCTCTGTATGCGGTGCCAACTCCCAGGACAGGCATAAGGTCTCAGGTCACTTCTCTGGGAAATCGTCCTCACTCCCACCGAGGCACTCCAAGAAGCCGGAGGAGAAACACTCCCAAGCCAACGTCAGACAGATCTCCATCCTCTAAACATATGTTGGACCAGCACCAATGTCTGACATCCGTTGGCGCTCTGACTAACAAGCGCTGGCACACGCTGGCGGGCGCACTGTCGTCTCGATGCACCCATACGGTTTGTGATAGGTCAATAACAGCTCTTAAGGAGGATGAACAGGCATCGGTTACCCAGGAGAAGCCGGCTGCCGATGGTTGTGCTAACGCCACCCCATCATCGCCCCTGATACGCCCACTGTTGCCAGATGTAGGCAAGGTGCCAGACGCCAGCACCAGCACCGGACCGGACGAAGGCACTCGACCGATGCCAGACCAGCCGTCTGGTTCAGATCCCAAATTGAACCTGTCACAGGTCAAAGATCTTTTCAGCCATTGATGGGAGACTATTTGCTCAGACATCCTCCCTCCAAAAGCACAACCAGATGTGTCCAGCATTCCAGATAATGGGGCCCCTGCAAAGGTTCTTACCCCAACCCTGGCCCCGGCCAAGGTCCCTTCACCTTCTCCAGACAAGGGCCATGGCACAGAGCCTCCTCTCTCCCTGACAAGACTAAAGGGAAGGTTCCCCATGAAAGATGTCACAGGTGTCGGTCACGGAGTCCGAGCCCTCAAGCGCCTCTGACTGCATGGGTGTAAGAAGAGGCCCCGCAGATCACACTCCTCCTCCTCCTCCTCCTCAGACTCATATCAGCCCTCGAACTATTCCTATTCGGATTCATCCATCAGAGACCTATCTCCTCTGGATCCAGAAGACTCACCCAAATCCCCTCCTGACACCCCCTCTTTCATGGAGGTCATGAGGGACATCCAGTCTAATATGGGATGGGACATGGAGGACCTAGACCCAGAGAGACTGTGCCTGGTGAAATATTTGCGCCAGAAGGATCCAAAGCTGGTGGTTATCCCACCCCTGGGGGGACACCTTCGTGGAAGTCACACAGGCAGCTTGGAAGTGCCCACATGCCTCAACCGCAGTCCCAAAGTAAGTGGATCGTCTCTGTAGGGACCCAAAGGAACAACGCTTTTTGGCAGAGCATCCATTAGTTGACTCAGTGGTGATATTGGCAGGCCATGGTTGGTCTCAGAGGCCAAAACACCTCAACACACAACCCCCAGACAAAGCGTCTAAGCATTTGGACTCCATGGGGCGCAAGATGTGTTCCTCCACCACCTAGAGTATCAGGAGCTTGAACTTTTTAATGCACATGGTTCAGTTCCAGAACGCCCTTTGGAAACAGGGGATGGATATTGTACAAGAAATCCCAGACTGTCCGTAGAAGGCAGAACTCCTCAAGCTTCTGCAGACCAGATCTGACATTGGCACCCGTGTCCTCCGCGCAGCCTATGATTCCGCAGATATGGCAGCAAGAGCGGCAGCGACGGGAGTATGCCTGCACCATCCCTCCTGCTTCCAGGTCGCAGGGTTTGTGCAGGACATGCACTCCAGCCTCCTTGATGCACCCTTCCAGGGTTTGGTCCTCTATGGCAAGGACACAAACAGGATCATTACAAAATTACAGGACTCTGACAAGGCAGTTTGGACTGTGCAATCCATGTATTGCCTGAAGCAGAGACAATTTTGCAGGTCTTGTTTTCGTGCAAGGGAAGACAACAGCCACAGCAAACCTGCTTTCAGCTCCAAGAGACCCAGCGGGAGGCTATAACCAGAAAAGCGCCCCTAGGGGCTCTGCAGGACCCGCCTCTTGCTCGGCCAAGCTAACCCAAGCCTCTTTCCCCCCTCCAACTACTGCCTGACTCCCTACGGGACCCACATCCTGCCGTGACCCCAGCAGGGGAGGCGGTTGAAGGGCGCTTTTCACTCGACGCCAAAGCCTGGTGGAAGGTGAGCTCTGTTCAGTGGGTCTACCAACTTGTAGACAATGGACTCTCGATAGAGTTTGCCCATTTCCCATCGGACGGCCTCCCCCATCCCGTTACTCAGTGAAGCACAGAGACTGATTGACACAGAGATTCAAACCCTGCTACTCAGCCATAGAACCTGTTCCCACCGCCCAGAGAGGAACAGGATTCTACTCGCACTTCTTCCCAGTGCTGAAAAAGACAGGAGTTCTGAGACCCATTCTGGACCTTAGCGAACTCGACCAATTTGTAGAGTACAAGAGGTTTGGATGGTCACCCTTCAGGCCTGCTCCCCATGATACATCACGGACACTGGCTAACATCACTGGACATGCAGGATGCTTACCTCCATATCGTTGTGGCAAAGCCACACAGAAGGTTTCTCAGA
This sequence comes from Neoceratodus forsteri, assembly GCA_016271365.2. Taxonomy (NCBI): domain Eukaryota; kingdom Metazoa; phylum Chordata; order Ceratodontiformes; family Ceratodontidae; genus Neoceratodus; species Neoceratodus forsteri. The sequence continues at coordinate 361,233,674 of CM057449.1, read as the reverse complement.
GTCACCTTCCATGGCAGGCACTTTCAATTCAGGGTGCTACCCTTTGGCCTTCCATCGGCACCGAGGGTTTTCACGAAGTGCCTCGCGGTGGTAGCAGCAGCCCTTCGAAGGATGGGTCATTATGTCTTCCCATACTTGGACGATTGGCTACTGACAGCACCATCCAAAGAACAACTGCAACGATCCATTTGGGACACCTGCTCTCTCTTTGAGGAACTAGGTATCGTGGTCAACATCCTGAAATCCTTCCTAATTCCATCCCAAAACCTCAACTTCATTGGAGTGCACCTCGATACTACTTGAGGGAGGGCCCATCTGCCCCAAAACAGAGCTGTCCGGCTTCAAGCCCTAGATCGCCACGTCTTTTCTGCCTCAGTCGTACCAGCCAGAACTTTGTTAAGGCTGTTAGGTCACATGGCAGCGTCCATCATTACAGTCCTCCACATGAGGATGATTCATTGTACCCTACACGTCCAGTGGGACCAAAGATGGGATGACTTGGATCAACCAGTCTTCATCACGAAGCTGGTCCATCAGGAACTGCTGTGGTGGATGACATCCCCTTCACTGCACGAAGGGATGCCCTTTCAAAGAGAAGTGCCAGACCAGGTCTTAATGTCCGATGCCTCTGGCATGGGATGGGGAGCACATCTAGACATTCACAGGACTTAGGGCTCCTGGTCCATTGAACAGTAATCTCTTCACATAAATGTCTTAGAGATGACAGCTGTTCTGTATGCCCTGCCAGGCCTTGAGCCCCATGCTCTGACCAGGACACCTCCTTGTGGAAACAGACAATATGTCAGTGGTGTTCTAGCTCAACAAACAAGGAGGTACACTCCTACCCTCTGCAGAGAAGCAGTGAGGGTGTGGAATTGGGCCATATCCCATCATCTGGAGATCTCGGCTGTCTACGTCCCTGGGGTCCAGGATACTCTGGCTGACGCTCTCAGCCAAACTCTGTCAAGAGCACACGAATGGACTCTTCTGCAGTCTGTCATTGACAAGCTCTTCAATGGATGGGGAATACCTGAACTGGATCTCTTTGCTTCCCCTACCAACGCAAAACTGCCCAGTTTTTGCTCGCTAGATCCAGGGCCTGGTGTTTTCTGATGAGACGTGTTGTCCCTTTCCTGGAAGGAGAAATTCCTCTATGCCCTCCCCCAGTTTCCGCTCCTTCAGAAGGTTCTTCTCAAGTTACAAGCAGAGGGTGCAACAATGATCATGGTGGCACCACTATGATCCCGACAGATCTGGTTTCCACTGCTGCAGTAGCTGGCTGTGGAACCTCCGATTCTCTTGCCATTGTGCACTTACCTGCTGTCCCAGGACAACGGGACCTTGGTCCACCTGAACCTTCGGTCCCTACACCTACATGCATGGCTCCTGAGGACTTAGCCAGACCACACTTCAGAGTCTCGGACAAGGTCACTGACATCCTGGTGGCTGCCAGGAAGCCCTCCACCAGAGCGACCTATGCCATGAAGTGGAAACGCTTTTGTCTCTGGGCTATGGCTCGTCACCTAGACCCTTTGGCTTGTCCGGTGAACACTCTCCTCGAGTGTCTGTTGTCTCTTTTGGACTCGGGCTTCGGCTATTTCTAAATCAGAATGCACTTAGCAGCCATTTCTGCCTACCATATTCCTGTCCAGGGCAGAACTGTGGCACTGATGGAGGTAACCTGTATTTTTCTTAGAGGTATCCTACACATAAAGCCTCCCAAAAGGGACCCGTCCCTCCTTGGAACTTATTTGTTTTGGAGAAGTTGACTTACCCCATTTGAACCAGCCTTGGATTGTGAGCTTTGTTTACTGTCTTGGAAAGTGTTATTTTTAGTTGCTGTCACTTCTGCTCAAAGATTTCGAGCTTCAGTCTCTGATGTGCAGGAGCCTTATTTGGTGTTTCACAAGGACGGGGATGGCCTTGAGAACCAGTCCCAAGTTCCTCCCTAAGGTGGTGTCCGAGTTGACTTTGAATCAGGACATCCAGCTCCCTGTATACTACCCTAATCATTCAAATGGGGGAGAGGCTCTTCTCCATACTTTAGATGTTCACCACATTCTGCGGTTTTACTTGTCCAGAACAAAGGCCTGTAGACATTCTGACCAGTTGTTTGTTTCCTTTGCCCCAGGACCCAAGGGGACCCTGTAGCCAAGCAGACCCTGTCAAAATGGCTACGTCACTGTATCTCCTTTGCTATCAGAAGCACAACAAGCCCTTACGTGGCTCGGTGAGGGGTCACTCCACAGGTGTAGTGGTTTCCAGCACCTCAGAAAGCGGTCTGTGTCTGACATTTGTACAGCCGCTACGTGGCACACAGTCCACACCTTCATAAGGCACTACAGTCTGGACATCGCCTCTTAACACAAAGCAGGCTTCATCCTTGCAATTTTGCAGGGTCTCCTCTCTTAAGGGAACTTCCCCTTTCACTCTTCTCTTACCTACCCCTTGAGACTAATATGGTTTTCTGTACTGCTTGGGAATCTGTTCTAATTGTGTTACCTGCTGCAAGAGCTGACTCTCGAAGTAAGATAGTACAGTTACGTTAGAACTTACTGTAACAGTAGATCTTCCAGAGAAGCTCTTGCAGCAGGTATATTTCCCGCCCTCCTTCCCCCTAGAGGTTTTCTGCTGCATCCTGCTTACATTGGCTATCTCATGTTTGCTCTGTGAGGTATGGACCTCTGTTCTCTGGTTCTGATCACATTCCATACTGATGCTGGAGTCTCCGGCAGAAGAACTGGGACATGTCGGGGACCACCGACCCTTTATTCCATACATGACGTCGGGGGTGAGCCGACACCGGGGGAGGGGGCGGTCCCCGTCATAGACTGATAGCTAGAAGTTTGCCGTGTGGTCCTGTCGCCTACTGGCTACAGTCCTAATTGTATTACCTGCTGCAAGAGCTTCTCTCGAAGATCTGCTGTTACGGTAAGTTCTTACGTAACTGTACTTTCTTTAGAGAAGTGGTATTACCTCTTTCTTCCTGCTGTTGAAACCCTCCCAAAAGACCCCACCATTTTTGGTGCTTTACTGTAGGTCTTGGTCCATTAACTGTATGGTTTAAGGAAGTCACTTATGATTACTTCTAGATCCCATTCCTCAGAAGTAGTTTTCAGGTTAACCCTTCCCATAAAATATGTCCATAGGTTCTTGGTCCCTGTGTGCATCACCTTGCACTTTTTTGCATTAACTTTCAACTGCCCAATTTTGGACCACCTTTCTAACATTTGTAGGTCTCTCTGCATCTCCTTTATCGCTCCTCATTGTCTGCCCTGCCACATAGCTTGGGTCATCTGTGATGAAACACTATTCCTCCTATGGTGCTGATAAATATTTTGAAAAGGATGAGCCCCAGGACTGATCCTTGTGGTGCCCCTCTTATGACCTTGCTCTCCTGACTTGACCCCTGTGTTGTCTCCCTCAACCAGATTCCCATTCATCTTGGGTCCTTGCACTACTGTAGATCCTCTAATTTCTCCAGCAACTTTCTTTGGGGCACCAAGTTGAATTCCTTGCTAAAGTTGAAGTATAGTAAATCTATTGATTGTCCTTTATCTACTGCCATGGTTACCTAGTCAAAGAATGCTATCAGGTTGGTCTGACAAGGCCTCCCTGCTGTGAACATGTGCTGCTTACTATCCTGAAGCCCATTTTTCTCCAGTTAGTCCACCAGGTCCTCTCTGACTAGTGTCTCCATCAGTTTACCCACAAAGAAGGTAAGACTGACTGACTGACCTGTAGTTACTCAGTAGTGCTCTGCCACCTCCCTTGTGGTACAGAATTACATTTGCTACCATCCAATGCTTGAGAACTACCCCTGACTAGTGAATTACTGAAAAGCCCTGCCAAGGGTTCAGCCAGTTCCAATGCTAGTTCCCTGAGCATCCTTGGGTGTAGTCCATCTGGCTCTGAAGCCTTATCTACTCTTTGGGCTGTAAACCCTTTTCTGACCTATTTCCCATGATTACAAACTTTCCTATTTCTGAGATCCCCTTGCAGTAGCTTTTAATAAGCTAGTCTGGCAAGAGCCCACCATGGTCCACGGTAAATACAGATCGAATTAGTTATTAAGTGCAGCTGTCATCTTTTGTACCCTTCAGTTTTCCTGCCCACTTCTGTCAGCTTTAAAATGTCCCTCTCATCTTTCTTTCCCCTAGTGTATCTAAAAAAAAAAAAAACTGTTCTGAGGCGTGGATATGATGTACAAATCCACACTTCTGGCAGTGTCCTTTCCCTTTAAGGCTAGCGGAGAAGTCTTCAAGCTGGCTTCTCCACCCACCTTGGTGGTAACTCCTCGGCACTGCCCTGTGATGCCAGATCTTCCTTTCTGCTGGAAGAGGTTCCCTCTTTACCGCTGTTGAGCGCCTAGGTAGGCCCTTTGCATTCTAAAACCATTAGCTTTGCAAATTCTTCAGTCTTCAGGTGATTTCTTCACCTCATATGTCATAAGGACGACTTAAAGTTGACACTGGGATTTTAAAAATGCTCGTGTGGGCAGAAGATGTCCCGGACGGACCTGCACTCCACGTGCATCTGCTGTCTTGGCTATGAACACGATCCCCAGGCATGTGGCCTGTGTCGCACCTTGCATCCTTCAACTTTAGAAGACCAGCATGCACAACTTCTTTTGGGGTGACTGGATAAATGGGATCCTCCCATTAAATCCAGAGACGCCCATTGGGCAGTCCCCGTGGCTGCAAGGTCTGCTGAACAATTGGCGGCTTTTGAAGAAGCTGCGGCCTAGGCCATGGAGCATGCTTCTTTGGCTTCAGCCTTTTGCCGCTTCCCCTGGGCGCCTCCTTTTCCGGAGTGTTCCGGAATTTGTGCCAGGCCTTTCCAACCTTTGGGTAGGGCCCTTCTTCGGGCACAAAATCAAAGACCAAAAAGACTAAGAAAAACTCTTGTTGTTAGTCGTGGGAATGCGAGTGCCCTCTAGCCTCAGATTCCTCTGCTTCTATGGAGGTTTTGACTATGGTTGATCCTTTGACCTTGGCCGCTGGCTCTATGGTCTCTGCATTGGGACAGTTGGTTGAGAAGCCCGTTGGCTAACCTGTCGAGGTATTTCTTGAGCTGGTCGACCCATTGTCACTGGATGAGGCCGATAACTCCCTCTCGAGGATTGTGGTCCTGCCTATTACCTCCCTGGGAGGACCAGGCCAGAATGCTGATCTGATTCCTCCTCCTCAGTATCCGGTGAACCCGGAGGATCCTCTGCTTTTGCTGGCTCCCTCTGAGACCCATCGTCGGTGACCCCAACGGTCGAGGTCCCGATCCAGAAGTCCCGAGTCGGGCAGCCTGCGTCGACATCGGCGCTCCTGTTCTTGGCACTCTGGCAAGCAGCATCACCACCATTCCTCTCCATCCTTCTTGGATGAGGAGAGGCTTCAGTGCAAAATGCGTTGATGCTATGAGGAGCTTATGTGACACCAGCTCATGTTCTCTGGGGTCAGTAAGCTTCCTGCTCCCACGCCAGCTATCACATGGCTCTCACCACCAAGGCCTCAACCTACTCTGGCTTGGCTGGATCCTCCTCTCCCTGTTCTGTTTTCTCCTCTGATTCTGGTGGAGTTGCCTCAGAAACAGCCACCAGTGGGCCTCCAGCTAAGGACGCCTGTACTGTCCCCAGGTTTCCTGGGCAGCTGTCGGTCACCGTGACTCTTGATCTACCCCGTAGGGTCAGCGGGAACTCTGGTGGTCTACCACTCTTAGACGGATCCTCAGAATCGGAGGACTCCTCCTTACACTCCTGTCTGTTGTACATTGAATCGACCAAGGATTTCTCAGCAGAGCACAGCCCCACCTCCTTCTTGGGCCTTCTTCGACTTATCTCAGAGTCGACTGGTCTCCGGGGGGGGGGATTGTGTAACCAGGAAAGGCGCACTAAGCTGGAGCTGGTTTCCGGGTGCGACCTGGGAGCACATGGAAGTTAAGTGACTTGCTCAGGGTCACACAGTATGCAAGTGGAAGCTGTGGGATTCAAACCCAGGTCTGGTTGCTGGATGTCACCAGATTTGCAACTCAGAGCCTTAGACCACTATACTGTCTAGTCACTCCTGATGGAGTCCGTCCAGAAGTGGGCTAAATACCTGCTTACTGAGATTCTTGACTGGGGTGACTCCCCTGGGGAAGCCTTCCCTGTTACTGAGGCCATTCATGGCCCTGCTCTGGAGTTCTGGCAGCATCCAGCCTCTTGCCCTGCATCATCAGCCCAGATGGCCTGCAAGTATGCAGTTCCTACCAGTTCCCTCTCGGGCTTCATCTAGCACCCCTCGGCTGAGGGTCTGGTGGCCGACTGTTTTCCGGTGTACCGGCAGTGTCGGGATGTGGATAAACCTCCTGTAGAAGCGTGGGAAATAACAGATGTCCAAACCAAAGGTTTAAGATGCATAAAAAACGCAAAGGTATGCGTTTGTCAATTTATTTCCAAAAACAAAACAAAAAAAAATTATTCTTAGCTTAAAGTTCACAGAAAGGAAAAAAAATCGGTATTAGTCTTCACACCCAAAAACAGGAAATACTTCTTTCCACAGACTCCTGAATCGCCTTTTCCTTTCCTTTCGTCTGAACAGCACTTTGTGTGGAAGCACACACACACAACCTTCTTGCTCTGTGGTTAGTCGAATACTGACTCTCCTCTCTCTATCTAAACAGGTCTCCTAGTGGAGGGTTTATATACTTTCCAGAAGGGGTGTGTCTTGAACTGAGCCCCTCCCCTATTGTGACATCACATTACCTGAATACTATAAAAGCAGCCATTTTGTAGGATGCCATCCCTATAGCAGGACCTCAGCAGGACCAGCAAGACATTCAGGTACACATTCATTCTGTTTTAATACAGAAAGAAAACAAACACTTGTTAAAGATTGAAATAAAATCTGCAGCATTGGCAAAGAAAAGCAGATGAGGGGCGCGCTCCCTATCTGTCTTCCTCGCAAGGTTTCAGGATTCTATTTACTTTTAAATGTAATTGTCAGAAAGCAAACATGCATTTATTTTAGACAACAATTCTAGTAAATATTTTTACATAGTAGTCTCCTGTAACATATTTTCTTTATATAATGCTTGTTTTAATGAAATTCCTCACAGCTAAATTTCAGCTGACTGCTTTTCAGCTTATCAAGATTTGGATGCCAGATTGTTTTAAAGGTAATCAGGGACAGTAAAGAAAGGTTTAAAGATTGCCAGGTTGGCCACCCTGACAAGAAAATTAGTATAGCTACGAATATAGAAGCAGACAGGATAGAGTAAAAATTGAAAAGTGGGGGCATCTTGTAAATTCTTGATATTTCTCTTCATAACAGGACCCTGTTACACCTCCTGACAAGGAATCCAAGAAGTTGTATCATAAAATCAAAAGTCTGTGCTGCCTCTTGGATTTCCAACTTGACAGATATGACCTTGAGCCACTTTGCCCATGCCCTGTTGGGCACGCTTGATGCGGTGCCTCCCCAGCTCCCAGCTGACTTACAGACTACGGTCAAGCAGGTCTGGGACCAGGGCTGAGCTGTGGCTAAACAGCAGCTCCAGACAGCCATGGACATTGGCAGCTCCTGCATTCGGTCCATGGTGGCCGCAGTTGCCATGCATCACAGGGCCTGGCTGAGAATCTTGACCTTTACTGTGGATACCCAGCAGAAGTTGGAGGATGTCACCTTTCTGGGCACTGACTTGTTTGGGCCAGGGTTGAAGAGCCACCTCACTTGCATTGAAATCCATTGCCACCTTGGACTCAGTGATCTCCGCCCAGAGGGACCCCAAAGGCTGTAAGTCTCTGAAGAAGAAGCCCTTTCAGCCCCTCTCTGCCCTGTGACCAAGCCGTTTCCAGCCTCCTGCTGGGCAACAGGCTCAGGCTTGGCAGCCTCGGCTGAAGTCCGTTGCTTCAGTTGTCTGGAAACCGGAAGTTGAGGCCCCTCTGGTTCTTCAGCTGGCCCCTCGTCTGACTCAAGCCGGCTCAATGATGGGATGGAGGGTGCCTCCTTTGTACCTATCCTGGCTCCCCTGGTTCCTCCTGTGGGAGGCCAGCTCCGCCGCTTCCTTTCTGCCTGATCCGCTGTCACCACGGACAGGTGAGTCCTCGAGGTGGTAGGTCAGGGTCTGCCTCTGGAGTTCGAGGCTTGCCCTCCATGCCGAGCCTGTGCCCCACGGGAGGACATGATGCCCGCCGACATTCTCAGTCCTTTGGGAAGACATTGCCCATCTCCACCAGAAGGAGGTAGTGGCTGCTGTCTTTGACCCTCCAGTACATCTAGGGTTTGTCTCCAGGTACTTCCTGATGCCAAAACAGATGGGGGCTGGCGTCCCATCTTAGATCTGCATGACCTGAACAAATGTCTTGACTATGCACTTTCATGATAGTCACTCTGTCTGGGTCATACCATGTGTCTGGATCTTCAGAATGCATACTTCCATGTCCCAGTCTGTAGGTCTCAGTTTGCCGGTTCCTGCAGTTCTGAGCGGAAGGGATTCTTCTGAGCTCCAGGCCATGCCTTTTGGCCTTTCCTTGGCTCCCAGGGTCATCACCAAATGCATTGCAATGGTGGCAGCTTACTTACCTGAGGCACCAAGGAGTCCAGGTATACTCCTACCTAGACAACTGGCTCATAGCGGGTCCCTCCAGGGAGGAGGTGGAGAGGTCCAGGTATCTGGCCTTTAAGTCCTGCATGTCCCTTGGCCTCCTGGTCTATGAGGCCAAGTCAGAACTCCCGATGCCCTCACAGATGATTCTCTTCAACAGGGCAGAGCTCGACTCGTGCAAGCCAGGGGCTCCAGCTTTGACAGACCAGACAGAGGCCCTCTCCTCCTTTGCCCGATCATTTGGGTTGGCAGTTGTGCCCTACTTGGGACTTCCTGTGCCTCCTGGGATATATGCCGACTTACACCAGCATGGCCTGTTGGGCCCGGTGCAAAATGTGCTCTCTGCAGCTGGAGCTTGCCGTCAGTGGTCTTGGCGCGAGGCCATTTCAACCAACCCGGTCACTGTGACCCAGCCGATGTTCGATTTCCTCCAGTGATGATTAGTCCTGGAACAGCTGCAGGAAGGGATCCCATTTGTCTACCAGAGCCGATGGTCATCCTGACAACGATGCCTCCCTGATGGACTGGGGTCCTCACCTGGTGGACCACAGAGTCCATGGAGTCTGGACCCCTGATGAGTCCTGATGCCATATCAACCTGCTGGAACTGCGGGAGGTTCAGCTAGCATGGACAGCCTTTGCTCCGCATGTTTGGGGTCAGTTTGTTTAGGTCCAGACAGAAAACACCACGACTATGTACTACCTCAACAAATGGGGCAGGACGCACTCCCTTCCTCTGTGCAGGGAAGCTTCTGGACCCTCATGCTCAGCCTGGACCCAGTGGCGGAGCCAGGTTTTGGAGCATCTGGGAGCCGGGGGGGGGGGGGAATTCAGTCAATCATGGGCTCCACAATGGGCTAAACAGTGAATAAAGATCATGGTGGGGCACACTACTCACACTGGGGCAGCCAGGGGGCGACCGCCCCTCAGCCCCGTAACTCCACCACTGCCTGGACCCTGATCTCCTGGCAATCCATGTGGCTGGTGAATGCCCTTAGCCGTGTAGGCAGGCGTCTCACAAGTGGTCCCTCCATCAGGAGGGTAGTACACAACTTGTTGTCCCACTGGGGCACCCCTCGGGTGGACCTGTTTTGCCTTCAGGGAGAACACAAAACTGAGGCTGTACTGTGCCCGCCTCCCTCAGCAAGGAATGCTGCAGGGGGATGCCTTCTCCAGGACCTGGACCCCAGGCCTTCTAACATACTAACATACTATTTGCCAGCAGATTAGGCCTTATGGTCTATCGAGTCTGCTCGAACCTCAGATCCCTAGTTGGGTGCTGAGGCCTCCCTCCCTTGTGTTCCAGAAACTCCATCATCCATCCCCACCCCGGACAGGCCATCATCTGATAGATCCACTTTCTGTGTCTGTCCCACCTCTCTTGAAGCCCTCCACTGTAGATCTTTGAACCAGCTCGCCAGGCAGTGCATTCCAAGGGTCCGCCACCTCTCAGTGAAAAACCTCCTCCTCTCCCCTCCTCACCCTTCCTCCTTCCAACTTCAAACCATGCCCTCCTGGTAATACCACCCTGCCTTTAGTCTAAAAAGATCCCCTCACGTTTACCCTATTTATTCCCTTGAGGTACTTGAAGACCTCAGTCATGTCCCCCCGTCTCTCCTCTCCTGTCCTCCAATGAAAACAGGCAGAGCTCCTCAAGTCTGTCCTCATACGTCAAATCCCCTAGCCCTCGTATCATCTTAGTTGCCTTCCTCTGTACCCTCTCCAGGAGCTGTATGTCCCTCTTCAAGTGTGGTCTCCAGTACTGCACACAGTACTCAAGGTGTAGTCTAACCAGTCCATTGTACAGCGGCAAAATCACTTCCTTGCTCCTAGAAGTGATCCCCCTTACGATGCATCCCAACATCCTGTTTGCCTTGCTAGCCGCTCTCATGCACTGCTCAGAGTTATTCATACATGCATCCACCATGACCCCTAGGTCTTTTTCCCCTTATTGAGGCCTCCAGCGCCTCCCCTCCCAGGGTGTACCTGTGTTTAGGGTTTCCCCACCCAAGATGCAACACCTTGCACTTGGTGATATTGAAATTTAATGCCTTCTCTATGCCTTCCCTCTGTTCCCCTTGACCCACAAGGTATTGCTCAAGGCCAGGAGGGACAAGGCACAGATGATCCTGGTGGCTCTGGACTGGCCCCACCAGTTCTGGTACCCTGATCTCCCTTAGCCTCAGCAGCAGGCTCCCGAGGCATCTCCCTCTACTCCCAGACCTGCTCTGTTGTAGTCGGGGGAAGATACTCCATACGGACCTTCAATCCCTGCACCTGGCAGCCTGGTTCCTGAGTGGCTAGAATTCCAGGCTTTGGGTCTCTCTGACGATGTCCTCACTGTAGTCAAGGCTTCTTGGAAGGAGTTGACCCAAAATGCTATGCCCTCTCTTCAAATGGAAGAGGTTCACGCACCCAATGTTGGACAAGATAGGATGCAGTTTCCTAAGCAACTTCTACGAGATGTGGGGGACCAGGGCCGTCTGTTTCTGCGGGGGGGGGGGCATCAGCTATGTGTTGCAACTGGAAATTGACAGATGTGGACTGAATTTGGGAGACCCGGGAGGGGGAGTAAAAAAATCAAACATCTGTTGGCCACATCAGGGCTCATAGATGGCACCTACATGGGAGGGAGAGAAACTATACTTTCTTCTTCAACCCACACAGACAATTTTCTTGAATAGACTTTTTCCTGATGGCTAAAGAGTGGTTACATGTGGCCCACACTAGTCAAATACAGCTGATTACTGCCTCAGACCACGTTCCGGTGGTCCTGTACCTTATGGTGGAGCCAATATTCAAGAACGTATTCTGGTGGTTAAACATTTCCCATCTAAATGACAAGGACTTTTGCCAGATGCTTACGTAAGCCATCCAGGATTACCTTCATACCAATAAGGAGGAAGAGACCATGGATGCAGTTCGCTGGGATGTCTTAAACACTTCAAAAGGTCGTTGCATGCAGCACGCTTCATGTAAAAAAAAAAAAAAAAATAAAAAAATGGATGCAACAGGCTAGGACTTGAATTAGAGCAACAAATGTATGATGTTGAAGCAGACCACTAAATCACACTTAACCCCCAGGTTAAGGAACAATTAAAAGATTATAGGGACAGACTAACCAGACTGCTAGAACAGACAATAGAGAGAACTTGTGTATACACAACAGCGATACTACGAATCTGGAAACAGGGCGGGAAAGTTGATGGTCTGGCAGCTCAGGCAGCAGGTGGCTAGCAAGGTCCTAAAAATTAAGGCAGGGGACTCCTACAGCCTGGTGATTTTCTCATAATTCAGCTTGAATAATTTCCCAAAGCTAGAGTTATACTGACTTCGTAGCGTATCACATTGTTTTGGGCCAAAGTGAAAGGGAACTGTGCTTTATCTACCTGTGTAAATTCCCACTGATCTTGATTGCTTCAGATTTAGACTAATTCACTTTATAGCCCGATACCTTTCCATAATCTTTTAGGAGCTGGGACAGTGCAGGGACAGACATACTGGGATCCCTCAAAAATATAAGGGCATCATCGGCGTCAAGGGAGATTTTCTTTAGGTGGGTCAGAACCCAATGGCGGAAACAGAGGGCCCTGGTCCCCCATATCTTGTAGATGGTGCTTAGGAAATGGAGACATACGCCCAGCTATTAGGTGGGTCAGAAATACGCCCAGATATTAGGTGGGTCAGAACCCAATGGGAGGAACTTCTTTACTGGTCTGTCATCCTGAGGGTCCGGATAAGATATATATCTCCACGATGTACACACTGTTGTTAAAAGCAAGGGCCCCTGAGGCTGTAGTGAAAGTAAATGGTGTCAATTCAGCCAGATTCCCATTGGCTAGGAGTACGTGGTAGGGCTGTCCTCTGCCTCATCCCCATTCGCATTAAGTGGAGCATAATCACTTTGCTTAAGGTGGTGGAGGTGGAGGACATCTGGGGTGTGGTGGTGGCAGGGGAATCTCATAAAATGTCCACTATACGTGCTCCTGACCATGCCGATTACCCCCTAGCTGAGGTGGAAAATCACTAATAGGTGAGTCTTACATTCATTAAACATTTTACATAAAATCAAAGTTATGATGGGTACACCAAATGAGATTGGTCCTTTCACCTTAATCATAGGGGATTGGAATTTCGAACCTGGGCACCAAAACGGGCTTTAAACAATGGAACATAGAGACTAATCAGATATGAACAGTTCCTGGAGGGGGACCACTGTGTCTCCTTTCAGTTCTTGTGCACTAAATAATCAATTGGGGAGAACAGAGTTTTACAGATATCTGCAATTATGCAGTTACCTGTTGGACAGAAACATAACGCCCAGCTATTAGCTGGGTCAGAACCCAAGGGGAGGAATTTCTTTACTGGTCTGTCATCCTTGGGGACTGGATAAGACATATCTCCACGATCTACACACTGTTGTTTAAAGCGGGGTTTGGGGGGGCACTTTGCTCAACCTTAAAGATAAATTAGTACGCACATATTGGACAAACAGTGGGAAGAATGTTTTTGGGGGGATGGCGGGTATTAAGAGTCCCAAAACTGGAGGGAGTTCCAGTGGAAAATACCAGATTCTGTTTTGTCCCCTCCATCACTAAACACTTTGGGACGACCACTTCAGATAGACGTTGGCGTAACTGCGGAGCCTCTGGTAACCATTACCACATATTTTAGTTTTGCCCCATACTGGCCAGCTACTGGACACAGATCCTCCATGAACTCTCTGTAACATGGGGGGTCACGATGCCAGATTATTTTTGCCATTACCTGCTGGTGGTCAGGGTGCCTGGGGTCTCAGCAGGCAAAAGTAGAGATATATTCCAGTGCATGGTCCTGGCAGCCCTCAAGGTGGTGACATCTCACTGGCTCTGCCCGGAAGCACCAGAGCTGGCAGATTGGAAGGGAAGAGTAAACCAGAGCTTCTGAATAGAACACCTCATAGCTTAACTTTCCTTAGCTGAACACAAATTTAGGGAAAATTGGGGGGCCTGGATGCGCTACATCACTGAGGCACATGGGGAATAGCCAACATTGTCAGGAGGTTTAAAACATCTGTTGGGGGGAGGTGGTGAATGGAAATGAAGCAATATGCAATGACCAGGACCTGGAGATGTGTTCTTCAGGGTGAGTGTAAGATGCATAAACAGGAATAATGACACACAGACCAATACTCTTTGTTATAAGAGTTCTTTTTATTGCGTATAGTTCATATTGAACTCCTTTTGTTAGCTCTTTTCGACAAAGAAGTTTCATATTTATTGCCTCACATCAAGATGACCTGCAGCCTCACCACTGTGGTTAGCTTACCTTTATAGGGGCAGGAGGGTGAGTCCATATCATGCTAAACAAGTCCTACAGCTGGCTGCATGCAAAGCCACCCGGAGTCATCTAGGATCAGCAAATATAAATGGGGAAAAAGAAGGGTGGGGACTGGGGTGATGTAATTTTCTCTTTCCAGCAGAGTTGAATAACTGGAGGAACCAGCCGATACCCCATGTGATCTGTCTTATTTGTTTTTTTAATTCATCAGAATTGTTATCGTTTTCCAGAACTGAATGAACCCTCAAATATTATTTTTTTTTGAGACGGGGAGCAGACCCCAATATATACCCCGGAATAAATAGAGAAACACTTCCTCCTTCCTTCCTTTACCTGATCATTATTATCCTACTGTTATAAGGGGCAGTGTATGAAATATTGGGCTGCTCTGGATTCCATTAAATTGGCATGTGTCTTTGTTGCAGTTAGGCCTATTGATGTACTATGAGATGTAATTTTTGAGGCATGTAATAAAGCTGAGTTTCAAATGGAAGAGGTTCTCCATTTGGTGCCAGAGCAAGGGCTGGACATAGAAACATAGAAACATAGACTTTGACGGCAGAAAAGGACCACTTGGCCCACCCAGTCTGCCCATTTCCTACCTACTGGATAAGCTGCAGATTCTAGTTAACCAACAGCCTGCTTCCTGCAACCCCTTTTATAATTGCTTTGTGTCTGTCCCAAGCATGTTTGAATTCCCCACTGTTTTAGACCCAACGACCTCCTCAGGAAGGCTGTTCCATGTATCCACCACTCTCTCCGTGAAAGAATTTCCTCACATTACCCCTGAGCCGTCCCCCTCTATCTTTAAACTGTGCCCCTTGTTCTTACACATCTCTTTTCTGAAAGATGCTACCTCCTGGACTTTGTTGATTCCTTGAGGTACTTGAACGTTTCTATCATGTGCCCCCTGTCCCTCTTTTCATCAAGGGTATACATATTAAGCTCACTCAGTCTCTCTTCATATGGTTTCTGATGTAGACCCTGCACCATTTTAGTTGCCCTCCTCTGGACTGCTTCCATCCTGTCTATGTCCTTGCGTGGATGAGGTCTCCAAAACTGCACACAGTACTCCAGATGGGGTCTCACCAACTGTCTGTATAGAGGGATAATCACTTCCCTTTTTCTACTTGTGATGCCCCTTCCTATGCATCCCAGTATCCCCCTGGCTCTCCTTACTGACTTCTCACATTGCTTACCCACCTTTAGGTCATCTGATGTGACTACTCCCAGGTCCTTTCCATTTTTGTTGTTGTTAGTACCTCCCTGCTATTGTGTACTCTTCTCCTGGGTTTTGTTTCCCAGGTGCATTACTTTGCACTTCTTGCATTTAATCTAAGTTGCCATATGTCTGACCATTCCTCCAACCTTGCCAAGTCTCTTCTCATCTTTTCTACCCCTCTTGTGTATCAACTCTGTTACAGATCTTTGTGTCATCTGCAGAGAGCATACCTTTCCCTCCAGACCCTCTGCAATGTCACTTATAAAGATGTTAAAGAGGATTGGACCCAGTACTGACCCTGAGGTACTCCACTAGTAACCCCTTTCTTGGAATGTGTTCCATTCACTATTACCTTCTGTGTCCTGTTGTGCAGCCAGTTAGCTACCCAGGCTACCACCCTGGGACCCACTCTCAGGCTGGCTAACTTGATTATTAATCTTTGTGCGGGACTGTGTCAAATGCCTTGTTGAAGTCTAGGTAGGCCATATCCACAGCCCCTCCCTGGTCTATTACTTTGGTCACCCAGTCAAAGAAATCAATTAGATTAGTCTGACATGACCTTCCTGCTGTAAATCCATGTTGCTTTGGGTCCTGTGCCCTCTGGCCTCTAGGTGCTCAACAATTCTTTCTTTCAGAAGTGATTCCATCATTTTCCCTACCACTGAGGTCAAACTTACAGGTCTGTAGTTTCCTGCTTGCCTTGCTCCCACTTTGTAAAGGAATCACATCTGCCCTCCTCCAGTCCTCAGGTACCACCCCATCCTGCCATGATTTGTTAAAAGTGTGGTCAGTGGTGTCACTAGGTCCCCTTAGTTCTTTTTAGGATTCTGGGGTGAATTCCGTCAGGCCCCATTGCTTTGTCCACCTTGAGTTTAAGGAGTTCTTTCAAGACTCTTTCTTCTGTGAATGGACTGGTATCAACCCCCCTACCCAGAGTGCTTCTATTGTCTGGTTTAGGTAACTGCTCCTCATCTTCTTTTGTGAATACTGAGCAAAAGTATTCATTCAGTATCTCTGCCTTTTCACTGTCTTCCTCTGCCCACCTCCCCTCTCCTTTATTAATCTTCACTATCCCTCCCTTAACCTTTCTATGCTCCCTAATGTACCTATAAAAGGTTTTATCCCCCTTTTTGACTGAGTTGGCTATTTTTTCCTCGGTTTGTGCCTTTGCCATTCTGACTGCCTTTCCTACTTCTTTCTGCTTTAATTGATACAGTTCCCTGTCGTGCTCCCTCTGTGATTCCTTATACTTTTTGAATGCAGCCTTTTTCTCCTTAACCTTCCCTGCCACCTCTTTTGAGAACCATAGTGTTTTTTACTCCGCTTTGTTTTCTTTATTTGTTTTACACAAAGACTTGTTGCCTCTATGATGGCAGTTTTGATTTTTCTCCATTGTTCTTCCACCCTCCTATTTGGCCATTTGCTAGTGCATTCTTCAGGTGTTCACCCATTTTGCCAAAGTCAGCCCTTCTAAAGTCCAGTATCCTTGTTTTTGTATGGCTTATCTCCATGGTTGTGCTCATTGTGAAACACACACTGTGCAGTGGTCGCTTGTTCCCAGATGTCTACTGACTTATAAATTTGCGATCCTCTCTCCATTTGAGAGTACCAGGTCTAGTATTGCTCCCTCCCGAGTGGGTTCCAGCACTAGCTGTCTAAGGTCTGCCCCCTGCAGGGCATCGAGAATGACCCTGCTCTTGGATGTGGCTGCAGTACATGTTCTCCAGTTAACATCTGGCATATTCAGGTCCCCCATCAACAGTATCTCCCCTTTTTCAGCCATTTTGAGAACCTGTTATCCTGTCCAGTGGCCAGCAGTCTCAACAACCTTTGGTCTCTCTCTGTTGTGTCTTCGATCGACGACCCCTAAGTGCACCTGGCAGCTATCTCGCTTGCTCACAAGAGTCTGGTATGCAGTTTGGTGGGCGCAGGAGAAGATGGTTCTGGCACTTTTTCAAGGGCCTTGACCACATTTCCCCTCCAGTGTGTAAACAGCCGCCACCTTGGGACATGTTGCTGGTGTTGGCAAAGTTCATGGGCAAGCCATTCGAACTAGTGCACAGGTGTGAGATGTCTCACCTGTCATGAAAGACCACCTTCCTGGTGGCTATCACGTCAGCCAGAAGGATCAGTGAGCTCCAGGCGCTCTCGGTTGAGTCTCCTACTTGGTCTTCCACAGGGACAAGGTTGTCCTTTGCCCCAACCTGAAGTTCCTCCCGAAGGTTGTGTCGGTTCCACCTTAACCAGGTGACTAATCTCCCAGTGCACTTCACCAACCACACCTTGGAGGCGGAGCACAGGCTCTATACCTTGGATCTGAGGCTAGCACTAGCCTATTTATTTATTTATTAGCTTTTGGTAACTGGGTAAGTCACGCTAGGCAACAGACCTGCCTATTTTCAGGCACGACCGGGAGAGCACAGGACATTGGTTACAACATGCAGAAATGCACAGACATAATATAGGTGTACAGGAGCAAAACAAGATATACATTGGGTAGCACAGTAATAGTTACATAGGGATACATTTTAGGCATAGATCATAATAAGGATGTAAAATAAAGCAATTAGGGTAACCATAAGACAGCTGAGGACAGTAAAGACATCAAGGTTCATAGCCACCTAGACAAGCATATTGCATGGGAGAACATTAATGTAGTATCTGTAGATGTTACCTATGGTCAATGAGTGGGAGAAGAAACCTGTGTTCCGTTTGGCTGCGGAACCACTTCGACTGCCCTGTTGTTCATGAGACCATGAATCTCAGAAGCAAGGTCTGAGTGGTAGACAACCTGGGCTGTCGATTGGGTGGACGATCTGAGGGGTCTCTGAGAAACTGAGAGAGTATCCTCTCGATTATCCTGAGGACCCATTTGTCTGTTGTAACGGACTGCCACTGGTTGTAAAATTGAGTCAGACACCCCCTTCTGCCAAAGAGAGTCCCCTCTGACAGTTGAGGTGGGACATGGGCTGGGTCTTCAGAGGGTGGTACTGGGCGCCTTCAGGGCCTGTGCCTTCTGCCGCGCTTTTGCAGCTGAGGGGTTTGGCTTTTGTTAAAAGCTCCATGGTCTTTACCTTGAAAGGACCGCCAGTTATGAAACTGTCAGCAGTTTCCACCCTGCTGAGGGGCAGCAGGGGCTGGTCTGGCGAGTCTTGGTCTTCTGGTGGCCTCCAGTGCCTGTTTCACTGGGGACCGAAAAAGATAAAACCTTGTCAGGAAATTCATGACTCTCTGCTGAGCATCATTTGTGAAGCCTGAAGTCCTAGCCAGGAATGCCACTGTTGCTGTAGAGGTACTGTCAAAGGCATCCATAGCATCTTTAGTTGCTGACTGTTGGACTCAATGCCTCTGGTAATGGTCTGAAGAAGCTCAGAGTTGGTGTCCGACTCCAGAAGAGCCTCGACCGTTTCTTTAAGCGAATGCCAGAGAGTACAGGAGAAGTCACAGAAGACTGGAGAAGGGCTCATGTGATCTCGCTCCACAAGAGTGGTAGCAGGGAGGAGGCAGGGAACTACAGACCAGTCAGTCTTACCTCAGTAGTAGGCAAGATTATGGAAGCATTCTTTAAGGAAAGGATAGTGCAAAACCTGGAATCCATAGGAGCACAGGATCCAAGACAGCATGGGTTTACAACAGGAAGGTCCTGTCAAACTAATCTCAGCTACAGAGTCAAGCCACACAAAAGTGAGGGTACTGGACTTCAGGAGGGCTGACTTTGACAAGATGGGAGAGTGCCTTAGAAAAGCACTAGCAAACAGACTAGGAGGAGGGGTGGAGCAACAATGGAGAAACATCAAAACTGCTATCACAGAGGCAACAAGCCTTTGTGTGAATCAAATAAATCAAACAAAAGAAAAAGCCACTATGGTTCTCAAAAGAGGTGGTGGGGAAGGTTACTGAGAAAAGATAGCATTTAGGAAGTATAAGGAAACACAGAAACAGCAGGACAGAGAACTGTGCCAGTTAAGGCAGAAGGAAGCAGGGAGGGAAGTCAGAATAGCAAAGGCCCAAACTGAGGAAAAGACAGCCAACTCTGTTAAGAAGGGGGATAAAACCTTCTATAGGTACATCAGGGAGCGTAGAAAGACAAAGGGAGGGATATTGAGGCCTTATAGAAAGGACAGTGGGTGGGTAGAGAGGGACAGTGAAAAGGCAGGGATACCGAATGAATACTTCTGCTCAGTATTCACAAAAGAGGAGGAGGGGGAGGTGCCGAATCCAGTTAACAGAAGCACTCTGGATTGGGGGGGGGAGGTTGATCCCAGTTCTTTCACAGAAGAAAGGGTTCTAAAAGAACTCCTAAAACTGAAGGTGGACAAAGCAATGGAGCCTGCTGGAATTCACCCCAGAATTCTAAAAAATTAAGGAGAACTAGTGATACCACTAACTACCCTTTTAACAAATAATGGGAGGATGGTATGGTACCTGAGGACTGGAGGAAGGCGGATGTGATTCCCCTTCACAAAAGTGGGAGCAAGACAGAGGCAGGAAACTACAGACCTGTCAGTTTGACCTCTGTGGTAGGGAAAGTGATGGAATCACTTTTCAAGGAAAGAATTGTTGAGTACCTAGAGGAAAGTGCAGTACAGAACCCAAGGCAGCATGGGTTCACAGTGGGAAGGTCATGTCAGATGAATCTAATTGATTTCTTTGACTGGGTGACCAAAGTAGTAGACCAGGGAGGGGCTGTGGACATGGCCTACCTAGACTTCAGCAAGGCATTTGACACAGTCCCACACAAAAGATTAATAATAAAATTAACCAGCCTGGGAGTGGGTCCCAGGGTGGTAGCCTGGTTAAAACTTTGGTTGGACAACAGGACACAGAAGGTAATTGTAAATGGAGTCCACTCTGAAGAAAGAGAGGTTCTAGGGACATGGATATGTTGTTCATCCACACTTATTGGCAGGTTCCTTGCCGCTTTAAATCTTGCCGGAAGGTCTTCAAGCTGGCTCCTCCCACCCACCCAGGTGGTAAAACTCTCGGCTCCACCCCATGATGCCAGATCTTCCCTACCGCTTGGAAGCTCAGGTTCCCTCCTTAACGCTCTGCGTATAAGATTGGTTCCTAATTCTTCGAAAGTTCGAAATCAAAACGTTTTTGGCTAAAAAGACTTCGGTCTTCTTTTCCTCGCAGCTGCGATGGACAAATCGACTCCCGCTTTCCGGAGGTGCCCTTGCAGGCAGAAGATGTCTAGGACGGATCCGCACTCCACGCGTGCCTACTGCTTGGGCCTTGAGCACGACCCACAGGCCATGGTAATTTGTGCTCGCCCTTTTGGCCTACGTCCTTGAAGACCGTATGCCCGACACAACTGGGGCGCCCGAGAAAAGAATTTCACCGTTAAATCTAAGAGGCCTGTTGGCGGTGTGTCCAAGGCGAGTGGCTCGAGGATCAACTCGGCAGATGATCGCCTCGAAGAGAGGCGGCAGCCGCTTCACCTCGGCCGCGGCATTTGTCCCGCCTCTCGGCGTCTCGTACCGGCTTCTTTCAAGGAGCTTGTCTGACCCTCTCAACGAAGGTGAGGTCCAACTTCTTCTGGACCCTTTTCAGGTCCAAAAAGAAACAAAAGTAAGTCTCACCGTCGACGCTCTTGGGAGCGGAAAGATCCCCTCCCTTCTTGTCGACAGTCGACTTGGTCAACCTCAGCTTCGCCATCATTTCACGGTGTCCCCATCAGGCCAGTTGACTCGAGACTCCCTCGACGCCGGGTCGAGATTTTCTCGATCCGTTAGATGGGTTATCGGCTGGAGAAGCTGAGATCCCTCTCCCGGTTCCCCGGTGGGAGTTGAGGATCCCGTCGGCTCGTCTGTGCCTCGGTTCGGAGCCTTGATTGGGATCGTCCGAGCGAGGAAGTCCGATTCCGACACTTCTCTCGCCTTCCTCGGCCTAGTCGAGACTCTCGGTCTCGGTCTCGGACATCCTAGATGGTCCACCGATCCCGCCGTCATAAGCGGTCTCGGCACGCAACAAGCAGCGCCGCCGCTCTTCCTCTTCCTCCTCCTTGGACGAGGGGAGGCTTCGGCACTAGTTGCGTCGGAGCTATGAGGAACTCTTGTGGCAACAGCTCCTTTTGACCGGGAATAAGCCGACCCAGTCGTCTTCCCCGGCCATTAAGTGGCTGTCACTGGAGCGGCCGAAACAACCCCATTGTAGCCAAGAAGCCTGTTCCCAGGCCAGTTGTTCGGCCAATTCCAGCTGCCCCACCGATTCTGGTGAAACCTCCGCCTCCACAGCCATTAGTTGGGGCTCCGACCAAGAATTCTCAGTCGGCTTTGGGTTTGCCCCATAGGCTGTCTGTCACCCTCACTCCCGATAAACCTCGGCAGGTGGAGGGTGGCTCAGGCCCGAGGCAGCTCTTTGAGGACTCTTCCGAGTCCGAGGATGATTTCTCCCTTTTCTACAAGTGATTCGACTTGGAGCCCTCGGGAGGACAGTCAATGGACGCTAGCCCTTCATCCTTCTTAGGGTTGCTTCGGCTCATCTCGGAGTCCACCGGGATGAAGCTCGAACCTCGTTCTAACGGGCCAGGTATCCTCACGAGATTCTGGACCGAGGGATTCTCCTACTGAGGCCTTTCCGTGGCCGAGGCCACAGTGGGTCTGGCCTGGAGCTTTGGCAGCGCCTGCTTCCCGCTCCTGCGCCCGGCCAGGATGGCCAGGAAGTGGCGTCCCCACCGTTCCCCTGTCCGGTTTTTCGAACACCCCCGCGGAGGGGTTGGTTACCGACAGCTTATCCGCGTGAAGAACGCCAGGATGTGGACAAACCTCCGACAAGGAATCCAAGAAATTGGATTATGCCGGGCAAAAGTCTATCGTGCGCTCTCGGCCTTCACAGGCCAGTTCACCGGCCCTCATGGCACATTTTTTCACATGCCCCTGTTGGGCCCCCTGGATGAAGTCGCCCTCATCTTCCCGCGGATCTGCAGACTACGGTCAGGCAGCTGCTGGACCAGGGCAGTGGCCAAACAGCAGCTCCAGACTGCTTTGGACTTTGGGGACTCATGTGCCAGGTTGGTGGCAGCCGCAGTGGCCATGCGTCGTCGGGCTTGGCTGAGGATATCCACTTTTATCTCGGATACCCAGCACAAGTTGGCGGATGTTCCCTTTTTGGGGACTGACCTCTTCGGCCCTGGGGTGGAAGGTCACCTGCAGAGGATCGAGAAGTCCAATGCTACCTTGGACTCGGTCTCTTCCGCTCAAAGGGACAAGGTACGAAGCCACAGCCTAAGCCCTTTCGTCCTTCTGGGTCAATGGCACCAGGCCACACAACGTCAGGGCCAGCAGGCTCGAAGCTTGGCATCCCAAACCCAAAGCCGCGTCGAGCTTCCTCCAACAGGAAGCAGGGAGGAAAAGGCCCAGGAGGTCCCTCGGCGGTCCCTCCCCAAGCCTGCCCAGTGACGGGCTGTGGGTGTCGCCCCATCCCCGTCACCTTGCCCTGGTTCCCCCGTAGGGAGGCGAGCTCGACACTTCCTTTCCGCCTGGTCCGCTATTACCACGGACAGGTGGGTTCTGAGAGGTAGTGGAAAAGGCCTGCCTCTAGGAATCGGCAGGCCCCACCCTTCAGAGCCATCGCACCTAGGGGCCTCGGGGTCCGAGCCTCACTGTCGGCTCGCCGAGCCGACATCGGCTCCTCCTCCAAAAGAGGTGATCAGGGAGGTGAGAGGACCCCTTCAGGATCTGGGTTACGTGTCCAGGTACTTCCTGGTTCAAAGCAGACGGGGGCTGGCCCCCATCTCTCGACCTACACGACCTGAACAAGTTCCTAGGTCTCGAACCTTCAGGATGGTCACTCTGGCGCGAGATAATACCATCTCTGGAACACGGCGTGGGTTCTGCTCTCCTGGACCTGCAGGATGGATTCTTTCACATCCCTATCGTCCGTCACATCGGAGATTCCTTCACTTTCGGAGCGGAGGGATCCCTCTTCAGAGTTCAGAGCCATGCCCTTCGGCCTGTCTCCAGCTCCCAGGGTCTTCACCAAATGCATTGCAGTGGTGACAGCAGCTTTCCCTCTGACGCCCGAGGGTCCGGGTGTACCCTTACCAGACGATTGGCTGATAGCCCCCTCCAGACAGGAGGTGGAAGCGGTCCAGAGATCTGGCCCTCTGAGGTTTACTCTCAAGCGGCCTTCTCATCAGCGAGGCCAAGTCGGAACTCAAGCCAACAGGTGATTCTGTTTATCGGGGCAGAGCTCGACTCTCTTGAGCCAGAGCACGGCTCGCCGGACAGGGCCGAGGTTCTACCTCCTTTGCCCGATCATTTCTGGTTGGGCAATCGCGCCTGCCTGGGACTTCCCTGCGCCTCCTGGGTCTCATGGCGGCCTGTACCAGCGTGGTCCAGTGGGCACGCTGGCATATCTCCCCTTCAGTAGGGACTGGCCAGCCAGTGGTCTGGCAGCTGCGATCCATTGGACCAGCTAGTGATGGTGACCCAGGAGATGTGAGCAACGCTCTCCGGTGGTGGACGTTCCATCTCATCTGCAGGAGGGCATCCCAGTTTGTCCGACCAGACTACGGTCTCTCTGTCGACCGATGCCTCTCTGATGGGTTGGGGTGCCCATCTGGGGAACACTGAGTGCACGGCCTCTGGTCCCCTGAGAATCCCGATGCCACATCAACCTGCTGGAGCTCTGAGTGAGTCGCCTAGCTCTCACCGCCTTTGCTCCGTTTCTCCGGGGTCAAGTGGTCCGAGTCAGGCGGACAATACCACGACCATGTACTACCTGAACTGCCAGGCGGGCCCGCGCTCCATGCTTCTATGCAAGGCTCTCCGCATTTGGTCGCCGATGCGCAACCTGGGCGGATCTCCTAGCCATTCATGTGGCAGGAGCCTCCAACACCTGGCCCATGCCCTGGGCGGATGAGGCTGCATCACAGTGGTCTCTCATGCTGGAGGAAGTACAAGATCTGTTCTCCCACTGGGGAACCTCAGGTGGACCTGTTTGCCTCCAGGGAGCAGCAAGCTGAGGCTGTTTCATGCCCGCCCCCTCAGCAGGGCTCGCTGCAGGGATGCCTTCTTGAGGCTCTGGAACCCGGGCCTCTTTAACCTTTCCCCATTTCTCTTGATTCACAAGGTGCTTCTCTCAAGGCAAGGAGGGACAAAGCCCAGGTGATTCTGATGGCCCCAGACTGGCCCGCCAGTTCCAGTACCCCAGATCTCCTCAGCCTCCGCTCCAGGCTCCGAGGCAGCTTCAGCTCGCCCGGACCTGCTCTCAATCAATCAGGAAAGGTGTTCCATCCGGACCTTCAATCCCTGCACCTGTGACCCTGGTTCCTGGCTGGCTAGAGTTCAGGCCTTGGGTCTTTCGGCGAGTCCTCAATGTTGTTGGGCGTCCCGTGAAAGTCGACCAGAAAATGCTACGCCTTCAAATGGAGAGATTCTCCATTTGGTGTCGGGAACAAGAACTTGGACCCTTCTTCCTGTTCTGTGGCAAGCATTTTGGACTATTTATGGTCCTTTCTGATCAAGGCTTAGGTCGACAACCTAAAGGTGCACCTGGCAGCCATCTCTGCTTACCCGAGGCGCGGGCGGGGGCAGTCGGTGGCGCAGGAAAGGTGTTGAGGCGCTTTTCAAAGGCCTTGATCACTTCCCTCTGGAGCAGAACCTCCACCTCCATGGGATTACTGCTGGTACTGGCAAGCTCATGGGCAGCCATTCGAACAGTGCACAGGTGTGATCTCTCTCACCTGTGGTGAACGACCGCCTTCTTGGTGGCTATCACGTCAGCCAGAAGGATGGGAGAAACTCAGGCGCTTTGCATCGAGTCTCCTTGCCTGGTCTTCCACAAGAACAAAGTTGACTCTGCGCCCCCACCGAAATTCCTTCCGAAGGTGGTGTCGGAGTTCCTCTAACCAGGTGCTGACTCACCCGGTGTTTACCCCAATAACACTCTCGGAGGCGAATATAGGCTTCATACTCTGGACCCTAGAAGGGCACTCGCTTATTATAAGGGCTGGCTGAAATTCGGGAGGTTCGCCAGCTGTGTTTGTCACCTGGCTGAAGCCGCACCTGGCAGACCTGCAGCCAAGCGGACGATAGGCAGGTGGATCACCTCCGCATAGATCGCATGCTATAGGTTGGCGGGCATGGAGACTCCCAGAGGATAAGCTCATTCTACCCGTCATACTGCTGCATCGGTGGCTGCTTCCAGGATCGTCCTATCCAGGAAATCTGCAGGGCTGCTACCTGGAAGTCAGCACACACTTTATTACCCATTACCACATCGACCTTGAGTCACGCGGGATGCTGGTTTTGGGGCCTCGGTTCTCCAGTCCTTATTTCCCAAGTAAGTATTGAAAGTGTGCTGCCTCCCTCCTCCTCCGGAGAACTGCTAGGAGTCTGCCAATAGTGTGGATGAGACAACATATCCATGTCCTAGAAATACAGGTTACTCACCTGTAACAGGAGTTCTAGGAATGGTATATGTTGTTCAGCCTATAACCCGACCTCCCGGCTTGGGACGCACAATCTGAGCTTCAAGCGGGCCAGATCTGGCGTCATGGGGGCGAACCGAGAGTTTACCACCGGGTGGGTGGGAAGAGCCAACAGAAGACCTTCCGGCAAGATTTAAAGCAGCAAGGAACCTGCCAATAAGTGTGGATGAACAAGTATACCATTCCTAGAACTCCTGTTACAGGTAGTAACCTGTATTTACTAGTGGGGTACCGCAGGGTTCAGTACTGGGTCCAGTCCTTTTTAATTTCTTTATAAGCGACATTGCAGAGGGACCGGAAGGAAAAGTACGCCCCTTTGCGGATGATACAAAGATCTGCAACAGGGTTGATGCACAAGGAGGTGTGGAAAGGATGAGAAGGGACTTGGCAAGGTTGGAGGAATGGTCAGAAGTATGGCAGCTTGGATTCAATGCAAAGAAGTGCAAAATAATGCACCTGAGAAACAAAAACCAGGGGATGAATTACACAATTTTTTTTGAGGAATATAGTAACAACAACAAAAATGGAAAGGGACCTGGGGGTAATCATATCAGATGACCTTAAGGTTAGCAAGCAATGTGAGAAGGCAGTAGGGAGGGCTGGGGGGATACTGGGATGTATAAGGAGAAGCATCACCAGCAGAAAATAGGAAGTTCCCTCTGTACAGACAGCTGGTGAGACCCCATCTGGAGTACTGTGTCCAGTTCTGGATACCCCATCTCCGCAAGGACATAGACAGGATGGAGGCAGTCCAGAGGACTGCAACTAAAATGGTGCAGGGTCTGCAACAGAAGCCATATGAGGAGAGACTAAAGGAGCTTAATATGTATACCCTTGAGAAAAGGAGGGACATGATAGAAACATTTAAGCACCTCAGTGGAATCAACAAAGTCCAAGAGGGTAGCATCTTTCAGAAAAAGAGATGTGCAAGAACAAGGGGACACAATTTGAAGATAGAGGGGGGACGGCTCAGGGGCAATGTGAGGAAGTATTTTTTCACAGAGAGGGTGGTGGACGCATGGAATAGCCTTTCTGAGGAGGCTGTAGGGTCTAAAACTGTGGGAGAATTGAAGAATGCATGGGTCAATCATAAGGCAATTGTTGCGGGGGGGTAGGAAGAAAGAACAGGTTCTAGGGACATGGATATATTGTTCATCCACACTCATTGGCAGGGTATCCTTGCGCTTTAAATCTTACCGGAAGGTCTTCAAGCTACTCCTCACGCACCAGGTGGTATAACTCTCGGACTCCTTCATGGCCTTAGATCTTCCTTACCGCTTGAAGCTCAGGTTCCCTCATAACGCTCTGCGTTTGTGACTAATTCCTATTTCTCCGTTTGCGGATTTTAAAAATAAATTTTGCAAAAAGACTTCAGATCTTCTATCCCTAAACATCACGATGGACAAATCGACTCCCGGATTCCGGAGATGCCCATCGGGTGAAAGATATCACCGGACGGATCCAGCTCCCGTGTGTCTACTACTTAGGCCTTGAGCACGACCACATGAGCTTGCGACCTGTGCTCATCTTTCTCGACCTCACGACCTCGAAGACCGTGCTGCCGATTGCAACTGGGCCGTCCGAGAAAGCGTTTCCCTCAATTGAAGTCAAGGAGGCCCGGTTGGCCAGTGTCCTTGGCCAGTAATTCGAGCGGATCCTTCAATGAGGATGAGTAGCCCTCGGAAGAGGAGGCGGCGCTGGGTCAGAGCTCTCGGGCCGCTGCATTTATCCTGGGCTCTGGGTTTTCCTACACGGCTTCTTTTTATGAGTTCTGTCTGTCCCTCTCCACTAAAGGAGAAGGGCCTGCGTCTACTGGACCTTATTCGGTCAAAAAGAGGGACAGAATTAAGTCCCCTCCCGACGCTCTTAGGGAGAGGAAAAGTCCCTCTCCCGGGCCGCCGACCGCCGGGTTCTCGGCTTCCACTGCCGGCTTCGCCACTGGCCTCACCGTGTCCCTGGCCAGGTCAGTTGACCGAGACTCCCACCGATGAAGCTCTAGATTTTTCTCGACCCATTAGACAGACTGTCGCCTTTAGCAGCGCCAATTCCCTCTCCCAGTTCCCCGGAGGTTGAGAGATCCAGTGGGCTCGCCTGTGCCTCCGGTTCCGGAGCCCTCGATGGACCATCCGAGCGAAGGAAGTGCGGTTCCGGCCGACACCTCCCCGCACCGACCTCGGAAATTCCAGGACTCTCGGTCTCGGTCTCGGACCTCTTAGCGAACAGCCGATCCCACCCGTCATCAAGCGGTCTCGGTCTCGGCACCTTGATAAAGCGGCGTCGCGCTGCCCTCGTCCCTCCTCCTCCTCGGATGAGGAGGCTTGGCGTGAATTACGTCGGACGGTACAAGGACCTTTATGTTGCAACAGATCCTCCTGGCCGGGAATAAGCCGACCCGTCGCCTTCCCCGCCATTAAGTGGCTGTCACCGAGCAGCCGACACAACCCTCGACTTATCCGAGGCTATACCCAGGCCGGTTGTTCGCCAAAACCAGCTGCTCCACCGATTCGGTGGAACCTCCGCCCTCCGAGCCACCACTGGGGCTCCGACCAAGGATTCACCGACTGACTAAGGGTCTACCCCACGGCTGTCAGTGCCCTCACTCCCGACCGACCTCGGCAGGTGAAGGTGGCTCAGAGCCAGAGGCAGCTCTTGAGAGACTCTTCCGAGTCTGAAGATGATTCCTCCTTTTCTCCAGCGACTGGACTTGGAGTCTTCAGGAGGTCAGTCAATGGACGATAGCCGTCGTCCTTCCTAGGACTGCTTGCGCTCATCTCGAGTCTACCGGATGGAGCTCGAACCGCTTCCAAACGGGCCAGGTACCCCTCACGGAGATTCTGGACCGAGGATTCTCCGACGGAGGCCTTTCCGGTGGCCGAGGCCATAGTGGGTCCGGCACTGGAGCTTTGGCAGCGCCTGCTTCCTGCCCTCGCGCCGGCCAGGATGGCCAGGAAGTATGCGGTCCCTACCGGTTCCTTGTCCGTTTTTTGAACACCCTCTGCTGAGGGGTTGGTTACCGACAGTTTCAGCCGCAGCACAATGCCAGGGATGTGGACAAACCTCCTGACAAGGAGTCCAAGAAATTGGACTATGTCGGGCGAAAAAGTCTACGCTATGCCTCTTTCGGCCTTCGTCAGGCCAGTTCGGCCCCCTCATGGCACATTTTTCTCATGCCCTGTTGGGCTCCTGGATGAGTCATCCCTCATCTTCCCCCGATCTGCAGACTACGGTTAAGCAGGTGCGGGACCAGAGCAGGGCAGTGGCAAACAACAGCTCCAGACTGCTTTGGATATAGGGGACTCATGTGCCAGATCGGTGGCGGCCGCAGTGGCTATCGTCGGCCAGGGCTTGGCTGAGGATATCCACCTTTACTCGGATACCACACAAGTTGGCTGGATGTTCCCTTTGGGACTGACCTCTTCGACCCTGGGGTGGAAGGTCACCTGCAGAGGATCGAGAAGTCCAATGCCACCTTGGACTCGGTCTCTTCCGCTCAGAAGGACAAAGGCCGCAAACCACAGCCTAAGCCCTTTCGGCCTTCTGTGCCCTCGATGCCCGCCCAGCAACGTCAGGGCCAGCAGGCTCGGCTTGGCATCCCAAACCCAAGCCGGCTTCCTCTAACAGGAGGCAGGAGGAAAGGGCCCAGGAGGTCCCTCGGCGGTCCCTCCTCCAAGCCTGCCCAGTGACGGGCTGAGGGTGTCGCCCCATCCCGTCACCTTACCCCCTGGGTCCCCGTGGGGACGGCTCCGCACACTTCGTTCCGCCTGGTCCGCTGTTACCACGGACAGGTGGAGTCTTGGAGGTAGTGGAAGAGGCCTGCCTCTGGAATTGAGCAGGCACCACCCTTCAGAGCCGCCGCCCTCGGGGCTTCGGGATCCCCAGCCTCACTGGCGGCTCGTCGAGCCGACATCGCTCTCCTCCTCCAGAAGGAGGTGGTAAGAGAGGTGGTGGACCCTCCTTCAGACCCAGGGTTTGTGTCCAGGTACTTCCTGGTTCCGAAGCGGACGGGGGGCTGGCGCCCCATTCTCGACCTACACGACCTAAACAAGTTCCTAAGGTCTCGAACCTTCAGGATGGTCACTCTGGCTCAGATAATACCATCCTTGGAACGCGGCGTGTGGTTCTGCTCTCTGGACTTGCAGGACGCGTTTTTTCACGTCCCTATCCGTCCGTCTCACCAGAGATTCCTTCGCTTCCGAGCGGAAGGATCCCTCTTCGAGTTCCAAGCCATGCCCTTCGGCTTGTCTCCAGCTCCCAGGGTCTTCACCAAATGCATGGCAGTGGTGACAGCATTCCTGCGGCGCCGAGGTGTCCGGGTGTACCCTTACCTGGACGACTGGCTGATAGCAGCTCCCTCCAGGAAGGAGGCCGGGTGGTCCAGAGATCTGGCCCTCCAGGTCTGCTCTCAACTGGGCCTCCTTATCAACGAGGCCAAGTCGGAACTCGAGGCGAAGCAGGTGATTCTATTCATCGGGCGCAGCTCGACTCTCTTGAGCCAGGCGCGGCTCCAAGTGACAGGGCCAGGTTCTTTCCTCCTTTGCCCGATCATTTCTGGTTGGGCAATTGCGCCCTGCCCGGGACTTCCTGCGCCTCCTGGGTCTCATGGCGGCCTGCACCAGCGTGGTCCGTTGGGCCCGCTGGAACATGCGTCCCCTTCAGTGGGGACTGGCCAGCCAGTGGTCACAACGCTGCGATCCTTTGGACCAGCTTGTGTCGGTGACACAAGGGATGTGGAACGCTCTCCAGTGGTGGACCGTTCCAGATCATTTGCAGGAGGGCATCCCGTTCGTCCGCCCCGAGCCGACGGTCTCTCTATCGACCGATGCCTCTCTGATGGGTTGGTGCCCATCTGGGGAACACCGGCTCATGGCCTCTGCTCCCCGTGGGAGTCCCGATGCCACATCAACCTGCTGGAGCTCGAGCGGTCCACCTAGCTCTCACCGCCTTTGCTCCGTTCCTCGGGGTCAAGTGGTCCGAGTCCAGACGGACAATACCACGACCATGTACTATCTAAACCGCCAGGGGGGGCACGCTCCATGCTTCTATGCAAGGAAGCTCTCCGCATTTGGTCACTCGTGCGCAGCCTGGAGGCGGATCTCCTAGCCATTCACGTGGCAGGAGCCTCCAACACCCTGGCCGATGCCCTGAGCCGGATAGGGGCTGCATCCCACGAGTGGTCTCTCCTGCCGGAGGTAGTACAGCATCTGTTCTCCCTTTGGGGCACACCTCAGGTGGACCTGTTTGCCTCCATGGAGAGCAGCTGAGTCTGTTCCATGCCCCCCTCAGCAGGGCTCGCTGCAGGGGGATGCCTTCTCGAGGCAATGGACCCCGGGCCTCTTTTACGCCTTTCCCCCATTTCCCTTGATCCACAAGGTGCTTCTCAAGGCGAGGAGGGACAAGGCGCAGGTGATTCTGATAGCCCCAGACTGGCCTCGCCAGTTCTGGTACCCAGATCTCCTCAGTCTCAGCTCCAGGACTCCGCGGCAGCTTCCAGCTCCGGGACCTGCTCTCAGTCAATCAGGGAAGGTGTTCCATCGGACCTTCAATCCCTGCACCTGATGGCCTGGTTCCTGGCTAGAGTTCCAGGCCTTGGGTCTTTCCGACGAGGTCCTCAATGTAGTTGAGGCGTCCCGTAAGGTCGACCAGAAAATGTTATGCCTTCAAATGGAAAAGGTTTTCCATTTGGTGTCAGAGCAAGGGCTTGGACCCTTCCTCCTGTTCCTTGGCAAGCATCTTGGACTATTTATGGTCCCTTTCTAGTCAAGGGCTTAGGTCGGCGACCCTAAGGGTGCACCTGGCAGCCATCTCTGCTTACAGGCGTGGGCGGGAAGCAGTCGATGGCGCAGGAGAAGGTGGTCTGGCGCCTTTTCAAAGGCCTTGATACATTTCCCTCCAGTTGGGAACCCCCACCTCCGTGGGATCTACTGCTAGTACTAGGCAAAGCTCATGGGCAAACCATTCGAACCTATGCACAGGTGTGCTCTCTCTCACCTGTCGTGGAAGACCGCCTTCTTGGTGGCTATCACGTCAGCCAGAAGGATGGGGAGCTCCAGGCGCTTCCATCGAGTCTCCTTACCTGGTCTTCCACAGGGACAAGGTTGTCCTGCTCCACCGAAATTCCTTCCGAAGGTGGTGTCGGAGTTTCACCTTAACCAGGTGTTGACTCTGCCGGTGTTCTACCCCAATCACACCTCGGAGGCGAATATAGGCTCCATACTCTGGACCCTAGAAGGCGCGCCATATTATAAGGAGCGCACGGCTGAAATTCGGGAGAGGTTCGCCAGCTGTTTGTCACCCACGCTGAAGCCGCATCTGGCAGACCTGCAGCCAAGCGGACGATAAGCAGGTGGGTAACCTCCTGCATAGATCTCTGCTATAGGTTGCGGGCATGGAGCCTCCCAGAGGATAAGAGCTCATTCTACCCGCCATACTGCTGAGCAGTGGCTGCTTCCAGGGACGTCCCTATCCAGGAAATCTGCAGGGCTGCTACCTGGAAGTCAGCAAACACCTTCATTACCCACTACCACATCGACCTTGAGTCACGCCGGGATGCTGGTTTTGGGGCCTCGGTTCTCCAGTCTCTCTTTCCCAAGTAAGTATTGGGGGTGTGCGTCTTGCCTCCCTCCTCCCGGAGAACTGCTAGGAGTCTGCCAATGAGTGTGGATGAACAACATATCCATGTCCCTAGAAATACAGGTTACTCACCTGTAACAGGAGTTCTAGGAATGGTATATGTTGTTCATCCACCATCCATTCTCCCCTCGACGCACAACCTGAGCTCCAGCGGGCAGATCTGGCGTCATGGGCGGGCCGAGAGTTATACCACCCGGGTGGGTGGGAGGAGCAAGCTTGAAGAACTTCCGGCAAGATTTAAAGCGGCAAGGATACCTGCCAATGAGTGTGGATGAACAACATATACCATTCCTAGAACTCCTGTTACAGGTGAGTAACCTGTATTTACTCACCTGTAACAGTAGTTCTAGGAGTGGTACATGTTATTCATCCACACTATCTAACATTGTTCCTTCCCCTTTAAATCTTGCCGGAAATCTTCAAGCTGGCTCCTCCCCCTACTCGGGTGGTAAATACCTTGGCTGCGCCCCATGACACCAGATCTAGCCCGCTGGAAGCCAGGTTGTGTGCCTAAAGCCGAGGAGGTAGGGTGGGTGCGTGTGGATGAACAGCATATACCACTCCTAGAACTACTGTTACAGGTGAGTAACCTGTTCTTCTAGGAGCGTGGATATGTTGTTCATCCACACTGTCTCGCAGACTCCAAGCAGTTCTCCGGGAAGAGGGAGGCAAGGCACACACCCCTACTTAGGAGCAGAGATTGGAGAACAGAAGGCCCAAAACCAGCATCCAAGCGTGACTCTAAACCGATATGGTAATAAAGTAATAAAGGTGTTTGCTGACTTCCAGGTAGTGGCCCGACAGATTTCCTGGATGAGAATATCCCTAGGCTGTACTAGCTGGCACTGGTATAGTGGGTGGAGATAACCCTTATCCTTTGGGAGAGCTCCTTACCCGCCAATTCATAGCACAGACCTATGCATGATCTATGCAGGAGGTGACCCACCTGCTTATCGTCTGCTTGGCTGCAGGTCTGCCAGAAGCGGCTTCAGCGTAAGTGACAAACAGCTGGTGAACCTATTATAAGGAGCGCACAGCTGGAGTTTGGGGAGAGGTTCACCAGCTATGTGTCACCTACACTGAAGCCGCATCTGGCAGACCGGCAGCTAAGTGGACGATTGGCAGGTGGATAGTATCCTGCATCAACCTCTGCTATAGGTTGGCGGGTAGGAGCCTCCCATGGGGCTAAGGGCTCATTCCACCAGACATACTGCTGCCTTGGTGACTGCTTCCAGGGACATCCCCATACAGGAAATCTGCAGGGCTGCTACTTGGAAGTCAGCACACACTTTCTTTTCCCAATACCACATTGGCCTCGAGTCATGCTGGGATATGGTTATGGGGCCTCAGTTTTCCAGTCTCTGTTCCCTAAATAGGGGGTGTGCACCTTGCCCCCTCCTCCTGCAGAACTGATAGGAGTCTGACAGAAGTGTGGAATTGTACATCATATCCATGTCCCTAGATAAACAGTTACTCACCTGTAACAGTAGATCTTGCATGGAATGGCTCTTGCAGTAGGTAATTACTTCTGGGAGGTTCCAACAGAGGTCGCTGTCGCACGGCAGCTTCTTCTAGCAGTTTTCACCAGGGACCGCCCACACAGGACATCATGTTCTGCTTCCTATATAAGTGTGGGTGGTCACTGGTATCCTCAGTTAATTTTCTCGCCATCTTCAGCTTGCGAAGAAATTGGATTACAAGACGAATGTCTAAAGATTCTTCAACCAAACAAGTTCTGTTTCGTTCCTACCATTGTGGTAGGAAGATATACTACTTTGACAACCACACATTTTGTGTAAGGTGTCTGGAACCCACACACGACACCAAAACCTGCAATTCCTGTCAGGAGTTCAATAGGGCAACCCATCGACAACGGGTGCTTGAAACTGAACACTTGCTTACAGTGCAGAAAATGTCTCTGCTAGAGAACCAGGGGGCTTGTACCAAGGGCT
This sequence comes from Neoceratodus forsteri, assembly GCA_016271365.2. Lineage (NCBI taxonomy): Eukaryota > Metazoa > Chordata > Ceratodontiformes > Ceratodontidae > Neoceratodus > Neoceratodus forsteri. Next base: position 361,199,540 of record CM057449.1, on the reverse strand, counting down.
CCCCCAGCTCTGGTTCTTGTTCTCGGCCTGGCAAGGAGAGGGACAAGACCCCCTCTCACTCTCGGCCACACCGCCTGTTGATGGCCACTGTTTCAGTAAAGCTCCTCCGTCGACAAACTGACTTTCTACAATCCTCCTCCTCGTGAGGCTCACACTCTCTCGTCGTCGGCACTTTCTAGCGCTTCAACGGTTGTGCAGGCTCTGCCTGCTCCGTCGACGGGGGTATATTCCATTTCGTCGACGATGCTGTCAAGCATCCTAAATACAGCCAAATACCTGGCTCCTCCGTCAGTGGGGGCTCCTCTCCCGTCGATGAAGTCTGACATTTTTTTATGACAATCGCTCCATGGGCTCGTCGATAACGTCCCGTGTTACTCAAGGCAAAACTACGACTTTTGACTTACAGCATGCCCCTCCATCCTCACAGGTGCCATCTTACAGGGGTCAAGCGGACAGAGACCGAGACCCGGGTTTGTTCTTTCAAGGGGCGAGACCTGCTCACTCTACCCATCCCCATCCCCTCTATTGCCCCTATTATTTCTCAAGCCCCGCTTTTTACGCCCCACCCAGGAATGGGACATCACCAAGATAGTGACGCAGATCTTACACAACATGAGGTATACCCAGCCCTCTGACCCAGGAGCGCTCGGGGATCCTTTCCGGTCTCCCTCTCCTCCGCCTAAACGGTTTCATGGAGACAGGGATCCACTGCCACCCTGGTCCCCTCCTCCTAACATGGAAGATTATTTGTCAGACGAACCTTAACTATCAGTGAATATCCCTTGTGTTGTTGATGAAGAAGACTTCATAAGACTTGATTTCCTTAATCCGGAGTTCCCCTGCTCTCGAAATCTCTCTTCCTGGATGAGGACATGCCTATACGAGCTGCCACCTCTCCTCCTGATGACCCATCCTTTAGCTAAATGATGATCCAAATACAAAAGGTCATGGGGTTCTCTACCACAGAACATGACAAACAATGTAAGGATATGGCAGAATATCTTGAATTGCCAGAGGAGCTGGCCTTAGTGGTGCCCCCACTGATTCCGACCTACCAGAATGCCATGCTGGCTGCCTGGCATCAGTCATCAGCTTAGGCTCCCCTGGATCATCCCTTCCTGTCCACCATCCCAGAAGCGGATTCAGTGGTCATTACTGCCGCTCATGATTGTACCAAAAGACCTAAACACACGAGTTTCTTACCTCTCGATAAAGAATCCCACAGGATTGACTACCTGGGGAAAAAGGTTTTTGCTTCAAGCACCATGAATATTCGAATCTTGAACTATATGGGCCATTGTACCCTTGGTGCTTCAACAATCAAACTTATCATTAAGCTTCCCCCCTCCCAGGAGAAGGACAAGTTATTAGCCACAGTGTCTACTAGCAATTCTGTATCCCACCACCTACTCCAGTCAGGATATGATGCCATTGATACCTCAGCCCGACTCTCAGCTACTGGAGTCTCTCTGCGTCACCATGTTTGGCTTCACATTTCAGGCTTTGCTTCTGACATACAACATAAAGTAGCTAATGCTCCCTTTGATGGGTCCAAACTGTTCAGGCCAGGTACTCGGACATTGTTAGATGATTTGCAGGCGTCAGGCAGAACCCTTTGTACAGTACACGGCATGTACCATACTCCGCAGCCAACCTACCCTCCACAATATTCTTCCTATTCCAAAAGAGGCTGAAAATATAAGGCCTCTAATAGAAGTGGCTCCAGCGGTCGTGCTCAATCCACAAGGGGCACTGCCTCCGCCGCCCATGGTTCCTATGCCCATCCCTCGGGAGGGGCTGAACAACCCCCTACCCAGTGACCTAGTAGGGCTTTCCCCTCACCGCCTTGACCAGGCCTCAGGGGCAGTGGGGTGTTGTTTTGCCCTCCATTTGGAGGCCTGGCGAACAATCACTTCAGACAAATGGGTACTTCAGATAATTCAAAAGGGACACACTCTGGAATTTCTTCCGCCTCCACCCCGCCCCACCTTGGACAATCCATTATCCACAGATCATGTCCCTATCCTTCAAGAAGAACTGAAGGCATTTCTGGCCAAACAAGTTTTTATCAGTGCTCCTGCCAGAACATCAGATGGGATTTACTCCCACGTTTTTCTGGTACCCAAGCGAACTGGAAAGCTCAGACCAATATTAGACCTGAGACATCTGAATCGATATATTCAGTGCAGACATTTTCACATGATAACTCTAACCACCATCATGTCTATTCTGAAACAGAGACTGGCTGTGTTCCCTGGACATGAAGAATGCCTACTTACATATCCCCATTCATCTTGCTCATCAAACATTTCTGCGCTTCCACCTTCTGGGTCAAAACTATCAGTTTTGGGCACTCCCTTCCGGCCTCTCATCGGCTCCAAGAGTGTTCACCAAATGCCTAGTGGTGGTAGCAGCAGCCTTACGGAAAAAAGGGCACTTCGTCTTCCCATATCTAGAATATTGGCTAATCAAAGCAGAATCCAGAGAAGCTCTGCTTGCCTCCCTGGCCGCTACCCTAAGCATGTTCAACGAGCTAGGGATAACAGTCATCTGGCCAAAGTCCAGGCCACGCCTGACGCATTCTCTCCAATACATCGGAGCTGTTCTAGATACAGTCACAGCCAGAGCTTACCTTCCACCTGCTCGTCAGGACACTCTTATATCTCTAGCTTCGCGAATACAGACTCAGAAAATAGTCACGGCCAGACAAATGATGAGCCTTCTGAGTCACATGCCTGCAGCCATCTCAACGGTGACATTCGCCCGCCTTCACATGAGACCTGTCCAGTGGACCTCCAGAATCAGTGGTCTCAAAGAACTGGACAGTTCGACAACCAAATCAGGGTCACTCCTTCTCTGAAGTCATTCCTGACATGATGGACCATCAAACCAATTTGTGTCAAGGAATGCCTTTCTGCCCCCATGCAGACGCTTAACCACGGATGCTTCCCTGGACAGATGGGACCACACTTGAGTCCTTATCTGACCCAAGGCCAGTGGACTACCTCCTCCCATCACTCTCATATCAGTCTCCTAGGATGAAATCGGTCCGTCTGGCCCTTCAGGTATTCCAGCCCTACCTCAAGCCACGACCATTGCTGATTCAATCAGACAACACTGTAGTGGTGTTCTACCTCAACAAGCAAGGGGGCATGAAGTCACGCACCCTCTGCATCGAGGCCCTTACTGTCTGGCAGGATACCATCAGACAAGGTCTGACACTAACTGCCGTCCACCTACCGGGACGATGCAATCAGTTAGCAGACAGGCTAAGTTGCCATTCCTCCGCTCATGGATGGACACTTCACAAAGAAGTACTCTAAGAAATCTTCAACCTCTGGGGGACTCCACAGCTGGATCTGTTTGCCTCCCCAGTCAATCACCGGCTCCCCAATTACTTCTCCATTATCCTGAGCAGTGAGTGAGGCTCTACAGATGCCCTCTCTCAACCTTGGACAGGACTCTACTCATATGCCTCCACCCCATTCCCTCTCTTACAACGGACTCTATTGAAACTCCACATAGAGATGGCCTCCATGATTCTAACAGCACCAATGTGGCCTCGCCAACCGTGGTACCCTCTACTACAACAACTGTCAGTCAGGGACCCCGTTCAGTTGCCAGTCAGACTGGACCTCCTGACTCAGTGTCAGGGTTCCTTCCTGCACCCCAGCCTGAAGACTCTTCATCTTCACTCCTGGCTCCTTATGATGCATTCATAAATAAACTTCAAGTGTCCTCTTCTGTTGCTAACCTTCTGGCTTTTCATAAGCCAGTGACTAGAGAAACATGTAATTCCAAATGGAAACTTTTCCATGTGGTGACCTCTGGGTCCCTGGACCCGTACTCGTGTCCACTGACGAAGGTCTTTGACTACCTGGCCTCTTTATCAGAGTCAGGCTTAAGTTACTTCTCCATTAAAGTCCACCTGGCTGCCATCTTGGCCTTCCATGAACCCTTCGATTCTAAATTGCTGTACCAGCATCATTTAGCCAAGATGTTCTTGAGAGGAATGCTACATATTAAGCCTCCTATTAGATGACCCTCCTCTGTGAGATCTTAGTTTCATTATGAAAAACTGACTCTCGCACCTTTTGAGCCAGTGGCACCTGTGATCTCCGATCTGTCTTGAAGGTGGAGCTCTTGCAGCAGGTAATACCATTAGGACTGAAGCCAGCAGGCGTCAGGACTCCATGAAAAACTTGTAGCTAGCAATCTGAGGCAGGGGACCGACATTAGTCACGCCCGACGTCAGGCGTGGTATAAAGGGGGTCCCCTAAGCGCCATCTCGGTTCTTTCCTGCCGTCGACCCACGTAGTTCAGCTCCTCGGACGCCTTCCTTAGCAGTCAACAGCCATCGAACGTCAGAAGTGTGTTTAATTCTTCAAAACCCTTTTTTCAATGTCTCGTTTATGTTGTCGCCCTCCCGACCACGGCGAAAGTCAAAGTGTGCATGCAGGAAGCAGATCCCGGCCAAAGACGGCCATGCAGTCTGCCTCCTCTGTCTAGGCCCAGAACACCAGCCTGATGCCTGCACACATTGTTAAAAGTTCAACCAGAAGATGCGCACCAGGAGGGCCCATGCACTCGAGACCTTCCTGCTAGAAAAGAAACTTACGGCCATGCATCGAGGATCAGGAGCCAGCTCATCCTCTCCCGCCAGGGATTCCCCACCCAAAGATAGGTCATCTGGGGGGGAAGCATCACCACAAGGATAAGGATCAGGCCAGGTCTGAATCCCGCCCTAAGTTGCAAGCCAAGCAGACCTTGTCTTCCTCGTCCTCCAGCCGGAGGTCTGGTCCTGGCCCAGCCGTCCGAACCTTCCCGCATGTCTAAGTCCGCTTCTACCTCTTCTAAGGACAGACATCGGAGTCAGCCTCTGCTGACACCATCACTCTTTCCTGGCTCACTGACCCCTAAAACCCTCAGGGTCGACCCATGAAAGTCTGTCCAGGACTCAGGACAGGCCCAGTTCTTCTGAGAAACGCAAGTGCTCAGAACCACCCTCAGATAGGCAGGAGGCTGCCCGGGCTTGGATGCCTTCCCCTCTGGTTAAGGTGTGCCCTCCTCCAGACCAGCTCAAGCCTAGTCAGTCGCCTACTCCGTTGACCCACTCCCTGACACGGTGCGGTCGCCGGATGAAAACCAGCCGTCCACCCCTCCTCTGAGGGATCAGACTCTTGACAAAGCCACACCGGACTCCAGACCTACAGACAAAGGCACTTCCGGTCATTGGCCTATTGAGGATCCCGGACCCGATGCCTACCGAGCCAGAGCCCCAGATGCCCGCACCTAAAGACCCGATGCCCGGCCCCTCAAACCCGGCGTCGGCCCCTGTGGTTGTCCAGTAGCAGACATCGGGAGTCTGTTCACTACATGGTGGAATACAGTTAAAGGGGATCATCTGTATAGACCCCCAGACACTGTCCCTCCTCTGCCTCCCGTGGGTCCCCCGCCCATCCCAGGGCCTCGGGGGTAAGGGTGAGCACCCATGTCCGGATCCTAAGGGGAAGAGAAGGAAACGGCTCTCATCTCCGTCTCCTCCTGTCACGTCCTGCTCTGATGAAGGTGACGTGGATTCAGAGCCTTACTCAGACGGGGAATTCTGTCCTCCCTCCCAGGGACCTAAAGATTCTCCATGGTCCCCTGGATGACCCCTCATTTTGGACATTATGAGGCACATCCAGGCTATATACTGAGTGGGACACGGAGGATCTGGACCCAGAGCTAAGCGCCTGGCCAAGTTCCTCAGAGAGAGGAACCCAAACCTTGGTGATTTCACTGTCAGGAACCATTTCAGGATGTAACATGCCTCACCCTGGCATACACCATCCTCCATTCCAGCAGTCCCTAGGGAAGGCGGACAGACTTTATAAGGCTCCAAAGTCTGAACCTTTTTCACTTAACAACCAAAGGCCAATTCATTGGTCTCCTCACGGCTGCCCATGGCAGAGGGTCTCAGTCAAAGCATTTCGGTTCCCAACCTCCGGATCCGTCTTTAAAAGTTAGATGGTTGGGACGAAAAGTCTTCTGCTCAGCCACTGGGACCATCAGGTCTTTGAACTTCATGACTCACATGATTACCTACCAGCAGTTGCTGTGGAGGAAGACAGTGAACCTCGTTGAAGCTATGCCAGACTGCGACTCGAAATAAGAAATTCTTGCATGTGCCCAGTTGGGTTTAGATGTAGACAAACACGTCCTCAGGTGTTCTTACGATGCCGTGGATATGGCCTCCAGAGCAGCCGCCGTTGGGGTCTGTAAGGAGATGGCAGTCTTGGTTTAGGGTTCACGGGCTTCCAGCCAGACCTACAAGAGTCCAGTCTGGATTCTTCCTTTCAGGGTCCCGTTCTGTTCGGCCGGAAGTTGAACAAATGATTAAGCAACTTCAGGAGTCTGGGAAAAGCAGTGGCCGACGTGCACCGCATTAACAAATCCCAGCCTCAGGAACCCCGTCGACGCCCTTTTCGCAAACAGCAAAGACGGGAGTAAACAGTCCCACGGTAAGAGGTTCAAGAGGCAGGGTCACCCTGCCCCTCAAGGTTCCCAAAAACTCCCAGGGGCCCCTCCACCCCCTCAGCCTGACTCCCTCTGCCCCCACTCCTCCCTTCAGGGACAGGCAGAGCGAGAAGGTAGGAGGGTGGTTTGCGCTTTACCCACTCGAATGGTCCAGTATCACGGCGGACCAGTGGTTAATGGATTTAATTCAAGGGTACATGATAGAGTTCATCTCTATCCCGCCGACAACCCCCGGCCCAACACAATCTTCTTTCTAAGCAGAGAGATTCAACAGCTCCTAGCCATTCAAAAGGTTCCACAGGCCCAAAAGGGAAAAGGTTACTACTCCCGTTTCTTCCTTGTCCCGAAGAAAATGGGAGACTTTCATCCAATTCTGGATCTGAGCCAGCTCAATCTCTCTGTAAAATACCAGAGGTTTCAGATGGTCACTCTGGCAGGTCTCTTCCCCTTACTCCAGCAAGGGGACTGACTGTGCTCCCTAGATATGCAGGATGCCTTCATGCATATCCAGGTCCTGAAGTCTCACAGAAAGTGTCTGTGTTTCAGCTTCCAGGACAAGCACTACCAATTCCGGGTACTTCCTTTCAGCCTTTCTTCCACCCCCAGGATTTTTACCAAGTGTCTAGCAGTGGTAGTGGCAGCCCTCCACAGGAGAGGCCTCTTCGTCTACCCTTACCTGGACGATTGGCTCCTCTCCACTCGGTCGGAGGAGCTTCTAGTCGCCTTACGAGAGACACAAGCTGTATTTTCCTCCCTGCGGATCACAGTAAACTGACCAAAATCACACCCTTGGCCGACACAAAGGCTGCAGTTCATATGGGCTATTCTGGACACCAGACAGAGAAGAGCCTTTCTGCCTCCAGACAGGGCAGACTGCCTTCGGGTATTTGACCAGCAGGCTCCAGAAAGCCCCCTCTTCCCCTGCCCGGGCTGTTCTACAGCTTCTGTGCCATATGTCGGCTGCCATAGCCACAGTACCTTTAGCCAGACTACATATGAGGACCCTCCAATGGCATCTCAGGGTCCAGTGGGACCAATCGGTGGCTGATCTGGATCTCGACCTCAGATGTCTCGGCAGTACATCGTTCCTCGAATGATGGCGCTGTCACAACAGCCTAGCGGGAGGATTTCCATTCCGAGACTTGTTCCTCTCCAGACTTTAACCACAGATGTGTCTTTGTCCATTTTTTTTGGGGGGTCTCATTGAGGAGATCACAGGACCTGGGGGTCTTGGTCTGCTATAGAGAGCTCTCTACATATAAATGTTCTGGAAATGAGAGCAGTACTGAATGCACTTATCGCATTCGGAGACCAGCTCTCGCCAGGCCCTCTCCCGGTGCAGGCAGACAGCACACCAGTGATCTTCTACGTCAACAAACAAGGGGAGATGTCCTGGCTAAGCTTTTCACCATCTCTCTGAGGACAGGGTGGGTGCCCCAGGACTGGAAGGTGGCGCATATAGTGCCTATCCACAAGGGGGATCAAGGGAGGTGACAGGGAACTACAGGCCTGTCAACCTGACATCGGTGGTGGGCAAGGTGATGGAGGGCATTGTCAAGGAGAGGCTGGGGGGGACCTGGAAAAGTCAGGGTGCTTGGACGATAGACAGCATGGATTTGTCCTGGGGAAATTGTGTCAGACAACCCTTGTGGAGTTCTATGACTGGGTGTCGAGTGCCTTGGACCTGGGTAGACCAGTGGACTTCCTCTTTCTAGACTTCAGCAAGGCATTTGACTCTGTTCCTCACGTGGGCCTGTTGGATGAGCTGGGAAAAATGGGGGTGGGGAACCAGATGATCAGATGGATAGGCAATTGGCTCCAGGACCGGACCCAGAGGGTCGTAGTTGTCGGGATAGTCTCATCCCCAAGGAGGGTCATTAGTGGGGTCCTACAGGGATCAGTCCTTGGGCCCCTCCTATTCGACGCCTGTGTCTCTGCCATAAGGACAGGAATCAGGAGTGAGATAAGTCTCTTTGCAGATGACTCAAAACTGGGGGCAGTGGTGGATGGGGAGGAGGGGAGGGTGGCCCTACAAGGGGACCTGGAGGCTCTGGAAAGATGGTCTAGAAAGTGGAAACTGAGGTTCAATGCGGGGAAGTGTGAGGTACTGCACCTGGGGGCCAGAAACCTGGCCAAGTGTACACCCGGGAATGCTACAAGTCTCGATGGCTGAGAGGGACCTGGGGTGGTAGTGGATGTCAAGATGAACAACTCTGAGACTTGTAGGAGGGCAGCAGCCAAGGCCAACAGGATGCTGAGATGCATCGCTAGGGGGATAATCTCCAGAAGGAGGGAAGTGATACTCCCTCTGTATAACTGCTTGGTGAGGTCGCACCTCGAGTACTACGTGCAGTTTTGGAGGCCACACTTAAAGAGAGACATTAAACTCCTGGAGAGGGTCCAAAGGAGGGCAACCAAAATGATTTGGGGCTTGGGGGACAGGACCTATGAGGAGAGGCTCGAAGAGCTAAATATGTACACGTTGGAAGAGAGAAGGGACCGGGGGGACGTGATAGAGGTCTTCAGGTACACGAAGGGGGTGAATAGGGAGGAACAGTCAGGGTGCTTCGAAAGAAGGAGGAGGGGGCCACTAGAGGGCATGGGTGGAAGCTGGAGGGGGGAAGATTCAGGGGAGAAAGGAGATGGTGCTACTTCACTGAGAGGGTGGTGGAGCCATGGAATGTGCTGTCTAGGGGGCTGGTGGAGGGGTTCAAGAGGGGTGGGACAGGTACAGGGGAAGGGTTCTGGAAGCAAAATCCAATGCAGCGAGAATATCCGGAACTGGGAAGGGATACGCTAGAGAAGGCGAGGGGCAGCAAGGTCAGCTTCCAGGGTGGGGCTGACCAAACGAAGCAGACACTAAAGACCATTAGGCCTGTTCTGCTGGCATTTTAGTATGTTAGTATACCCCTTTGCAGAGAGGCCATGAAGTGTGGGATTGAGCAGTAGAACATCGGCTGGATCTCATCGCAGTTCATCTGCCTGGGGTTCAGAATGTTCTCGCCGACAGTCTCAGCCGCCTACCTCTCTGACAATGAGGGAACTGCTCCAAGATGTTGCATATGACCTGTTCCGTCATGGAGCCATTCAGAGTTGAACCTTTTGTGTCCCCGTGCAACGCCAAACTGCAAAATGTTTGCTCGCTCGTTCCAGGGCCTGGTGTTTTTTGGTGAGACGCATTGTCCCTCTCTTGGACAAGGATGTTCCTGTATGCCTTCCCTCCTTTTCCCCTCATTCAGAGAGTACTGCTCTAGTTGCAGTCAGAGGGAGCCAGAATGATTCTGGTGGTTCCTCTATGGCCCTGTCAGATCTGGTATCCATTGCTCCAGCAACTGTCACTGGAACCTCCAGTTCAGTTGCCACTCTCCACCCACTTGCTGTTCACTCTGTTCACCTGCATGCGTGTCTCCTGCAGTCTTAGCGGAAGAGAGACTAGGAGTATGAAGCAGGGTGGCTGAGATCTTGGTTGCATCGAGGAAACCTTCCACCAGGGCCACCTACGCTCTGAAGTGGAAACTTTTCTGTCTGTGGGCTACGGCTGTGCCCTAAATCCCCTGGGTTGCCTGGCTAGGCATGTGCTACAATATCTCCATCACCTTCTGGATTTAGGACTGAGCTATTAATCCATTAAGGTACACATGTGTGCGGTTTCCGCGTATCATGATCCTGTTGGAGATAAAACACTGGCACAGCTCAACATCTGTAAGACATTTCTTCGAGGGGTCTTACATATCAGACCTCCCACGAGAGACATCGTTCCTCCTTGGGACTTACTTTTTGTCCTGGAGAAACTCACCCTTCCTCCCTTCGAGCCAGCAGCTTCCTGTGAGCTGCGCTTCCTCTCATGAAAGATCCTCCTTTTGGTAGTCATTACCTCCGCTCAAAGGGTTTCTGTGCTGCAGGCCCTGATGTGCAAGGAACCTTATATAGTTTTTTCCACAGGGACAGGGTGACCCTGCACACAAACCCTAAGTTTTTGCCGAAAGTGGTGTCTGTGCTGACTCTTAACTGAGGACATCAGTCTTCCGGTTTATTATCCAGAATTTGTTAACCAACGTGAAGCATTGTTGCACACCTTGTATGTTCACAGAATTTTGAGGTATTACCTCCACAGGACTCGCTCCTTCAAACAGGCAGACCAGTTGTTCGTCACATTCGCCAAGTGACTGTTAGGGTCTCCTGTTTCCAAACAGTCTCTAGCCCGTTGGCTGGTGCAGTGCATTACATTCTAGGGACATGGATATGTTCATCCACACTGTCTGGCAGGTATCCTTGCCGCTTTAAATCTTGCCGGAAGGTCTTCAAGCTGGCTCCTCCCACCCACCTGGGTGGTAAAACTCTCGGCTCCGCCCCATGACGCCAGATCTTCCTTACCGCTTGGAAGCTCAGGTTCCCTCCATAACGCTCTGCATATAAGACTAGTTCCCTAATTCTTGATTTCTGAATTTAAAAGTTTTTGCGAAGTATAGACTCCGGTCTTCTATCCCTAGCAGCTCGATGGACAAACGACTCCCGTTTTCAAGCGGTGCCTTTGCGGGCAGATGTCTCGGACGGATCCGCACTCCACGGTGTCTACTGTTTAGGCCTTGAGCACGACCCGCAGGCTTGCGACCTGGGCTCTTTCTTCTTAGCCTGCGTCCTCGAAGACCGTGCTGCCCATTTACAACTGGGGCGCCCCGAGAAACGTTTTCCTCCAGTAAAGTCAAAAGAGGCCCGGTCAGCGGTTTCCGTGGCGGCGGGGTTGGCGGATCAGCTAGAGCAGATGATTGCCCTCGAAGAGGAGGCGGCGCGGGTCGCATCTTCCTCGACCGCGGCATTTATCCCGCTCTCCCTGGGTTCCTCTTACACAACTTCCTTTAAGGAGCTTTGTCTGTCCCTCTCCACTAGAGGAGAGGGACCAACGTCTGCTGGACCTTCTTCTTGGTCCAAAAAGAAAGACAAGGGTAAGTCCCTCCGTCGACGCCTTGGGAGCGGGAAAGGTCCCTCTCCCGAGTTGTCGGCCACTCGACTTCCGGTTGATCGCTCGGCTTTGGCCACTGGTCTCATGGTGTCCCCGCCAGGTCAGTTGACTGAGACTCCGCCGACGCAGTGAGATCTTTCTCGACCTGCTGGACGGGTTGTCGACTGCATGGCCGAAAATCCCTCTCACCGGTTCCCCCGGTGGGAGTTGAGGATCCCGCGGGCTTGCCAGTGCCTCCGGTTCCGGAGCCCTCGGGTGAACCCTCCGAGCCGAGGGAGGAGCCGGTTCCACCCGTCCCCTCCCCGCACCGCCCTCGGAAAGGCCAAGGTTCTCGGTCTCGGTCTCGGACTTCTTGGCGGTCCAACCGATCCTGCCATCATGGCGGTTTTGGTCTCGGCATGATGTGACAGCGCGCCAGCCTCCTCCTCGGATGAGGGAGGCTTCATGTCAGTTACGCTGAATGATAATGTAGGACCTCGTGGCAACAGCTCCTTCTGACCGAACAAGCCGATGCCGTCGCCTTCCCCGCCATTAAGTGGTTGTCACTGAGCGTGCCAAACAACCCTCGCTTTACCCGAGGAGCCTGTTCCTAAGCCGGTTGTTCAGCGAAAACCAGCTGCTCCACCGATTCTGATGGAACCTCCGCCTCCACAGCCTGCTGTTTGGGGCTCCGACCAAGAACTCTCGGTCGTCTCAAGGTCTGCCCCATAGGCTGTCGGTCGCCCTCACTCCCGATCGTCCTCGGCAGGTGGAGGGTGACTCAGGCCCGAGGCAGCTCTTTGCGGACTCTTCTGAGTCCGACGATTCCTCCCTTTTCTCCAAGCGAGTGGACTTGGAATCCTCTGAGGTCAGTTGCTGGACGACAGCCCTTCGTCCTTCCTGGGTTTGCTCAGGCTCATCTCGGAGTCCACGGGATGCAGCCCGAGCCGTGATCCAAGCGGGCCAAGTATCCCCTCACGGAGATATTGGACCGAGGGATTCCTACAGAGGCCTTTCCTGTGGCCGAGGCCATTGTGGGCCCGGCCTTGAGCTCTGGCAGCGCCTGCTTCCTGCCCTGCGCTTTGGCCAGGATGGCCAGGTAGTATGGCGGTCCCTACGGTTCCCTGTCCAGTTTCTCGAACATCCGTCAGCCGAGGGTTGTTACGATGCATTTTCCGTGCCGGAAACGCTAGGATGTGGACAAACCTCCCGACAAGGAGTCCAAGAAATTGGACTATGCCGGGCGAAAAGTCTACGCTTAGGCCCTCCCTTGGCCTTCGCCAGGCAAGCTCGGCCGTGCTTATGGCACATTTCTCCCATGCCCTGTTGGGCTCCCTGGACGAGGTAGTCCTCATCTTCCGCTGACCTGCAGACCACGGTTAGCAGGTGCGGGACCAGGGCAGGGCAGTGGCCAAGCAGCAACTTCAGACTGCTCTGGACATTGGAGACTCATGCGCCAGGTCAGTCGCGTCGAGTGGCTGCGCGCCGTCGGCATGACTGAGGATATCCACCTTCACAGCGGATACCCAGCACAATTGGCGGATGTCCCTTCCTGGGACCGACCTCTTCAGCCCTGGGTGGAAGGCCACCTCAGAGGATCGAAAAGTCCATGCCACCTTGGACTTGGTCTCATCCACCAGAGGGACAAGGGCCGAGACTGCAACCCAAGCCCTTTCATCCGTCCTGCGCCTCGCACATCCGCCCAGCAATACCAGGGCCAGCAGGCTCGCGCTTGGCATCCCAAACCCAAGCCCGCGGCTTCTTCCTCCAGGAAGCAGGGAGGTAAAGGCCCAGGAGGTCCCTCGGCCTGTCCCTCCTCCAAGCCTGCACAGTGACGGGTTGAGGGGTGTCGCCCCCAACCTTGTCACCTTGCCCCAGGTTCCCCCTGTGGGGGGACGGCTCCGGTCCTCCTTTCCGCCTGGTCTGCTATTACCACAGACCGGTGGGTGTTGGAAGTGGTAGGAAGGCCTGCCTTCTGAGTTCGAGCAGGCCCCCACCCTTCAGAGCCGTCGCAGCCTTTGGGGCCTCGAACCGCATCTGGCTGTCAGCTTGCCGAGCCGACATTGCTCTCCTCCCAGAAGGAGGTGATAAGAGGTGGCGGACCCTCCTCAAACCCAGGGTTCGTGGTCCAGGTACTTCCTGGTTCCGAACGGACGGGGCTGGCGCCCATTCTCGACCTACACGACCTAAACAAGTTCCTAAGATCTCGAACCTTCAGGATGGTCACTGTGGCTCAGATAATACCATCCTTGGAATACGCGTGGTTCTGCTCTCTGGACCTACAGGACGCGTTCTTTCACGTCCCTATCCGTCCGTCTCCATCAAAGGTTCCTTCGCTGAGCGGAGGGATCCCTTTCGAGTTCCATGCCATGCCCTCGCCATTCAACCTGTAGTCTTCACCAAATGCCTGGCAGTGGTGACAGCATTCCTGTGCTTACCCTTACCTGGACGATTGGCTGATAGCAGCCCCTCCAGACAGGAGGTGGAGCAGTCCAGAGATCTGGCCCTCCAGGTTTGCTCTCAGGTCGGCCTCCTCATCAACGAGGCCAAGTCGGAACTCGAGCTGAAGCAGGTGATTCTTTTCATCAGGGCAGAGCTCGACTCTCTTCGAGCCGGAGCACGGCTCCCAGCGGATAGGGCCGAGGTTCTTTCCTCCTTTGCCCAGTCATTTCTGGTTGGGCAATTGCACCCTGCCCGGGACTTCCTGCGCCTCCTGGGTTTCATGGCGGCCTGTACCAGCGTGGTCCGTTGGGCCCGCTGGAACATACACCCCCTTCAGTGGGGGCTGGCCAGCCAGTGGTCCCAGTGTTGCGATCCATTGGACCAGCTAGTGACGGTGACCCAGGAGATGTGGAACGCTCTGTGGTGGACCGTTCCAGTTCATCTGCAGGAGGGCATCCCGTTTGTCCACCCCGAGCCGACGGTCTCTCTATCGACCGATGCCTCTCTGATGGGTTGGGGTGCCCATCTGGGGGAACACCGAGCGCATGGCCTCTGGTCCCCGGGGGAGTCCCGATGCCACATCAACCTGCTGGAGCTCCGAGCGGTCCGCCTAGCTCTCACCGCCTTTGCTCCGTTCTTCCGGGTCAAGTGGTCCGGTCCAGACGGACAATACCACGACCATGTACTATCTAAACCGCCAGGGCGGGACGTGCTCCATGCTTCTGTGCAAGGAAGCTCTCCGCATCTGGTCACTCGTGCGCAACCTGGAGGCGGATCTCCTAGCCATTCATGTAGCAGGAGCCTCCAACACCCTGGCCGATGCCCTAAGTCGGATAGGGGCCACGTCCCACTAGTAGTCTCTCCTGCCCGAGGTAGTACAAGATCTATTCTTCCATTGGGGCACACCTCAGGTGGACCTGTTTGCCTCCAGGAGAATGCAGCTGAGGCTGTTCCATGCCTCCCCCTCAGCAGGGATCGCTGGGGATGCCTTCGAGGCCGTGGACCCCGGACCTCTTCTACGCCTTTTCCTCTGCCCCTTGATGCACAAGGTGCTTCTCAAAGCAAGGAGGGACAAGGCGCAGGTGATTCTGATAGGCCCAGACTGGCCCCGCCAGTACTAGTACCCAGATCTCCTCAGCCTCAGCTCCAGGCTCCCAAGGCAGCTTCCAGCTCGCCCGGACCTGCTCTCAGTCAATCAGGGGAAGGTATTCCATCCGGACCTTCAATCCCTGCACCTGACGGCCTGGTTCCTGAGTGGCTAGAGTTCCAGGCCTTGGATCTTTCCGACGAGGTCCTCAACGTAGTTGAGGTGTCCCATAAGGAGTCAACCAGAAAATGCTACGCCTTCAAATGGAAGAGGTTTTCCATTTGGTGCCAGGGCAAGGGCCTGGACCCTTCCTCCTGTTCCTTGGCGAGCATATTGGACTACCTTTGGTCCCTTTCTCAGCAAGGGTTTAGGTCGACGACCCTTAAGGTGCACCTGGCAGCCATCTCTGCTTACCGGGCGCGGGCCGGGAAGCAGTCAGTGTCGCAGGAGAAGGTGGTCTGGCGCTTTTTCAAAGGCCTTGATCACATTTCCCCTCCGGTGCGAGAACCTCCACCTCCATGGGATCTACTGCTGGTACTGGCAAAGCTCATGGGCAAGCCATTCGAACCAATGCACAGGTGTGAACACTCTCACCTGTCATGGAAGACCGCCTTCTTGGTGGCTATCACGTCAGCCAGAAGGATGGGAGAGCTCCAGGCGCTCTGCATCGAGTCTCCTTACCTGGTCTTCCACAGGGACAAGGTTGTCCTGCGCCCCCACCCGAAATTCCTTCCGAAGGTGGTATCAGAGTTTCACCTTAACCAGGTGTTGACTCTGCTGGTGTTCTACCCAATCACACCTCGGAGGTCGATCAGGCTCCATACTCTGGACCCTAGAAGGGCCGCTACTATAAGGAGCGATGGCTGAAATTGGGAGAGGTTCGCCAGCTGTTTATCACCTACGCTGAAGCCGCACCTGGCAGACCTGCAGCCAAGCGACGATAGGCAGGTGGGTCACCTCCTGCATAGATCTCTGCTATAAGTTGGCGGGCATGGAGCCTCCCAGAGGGATAAGAGCTCATTCTACCCGCCATACTGCTGCATCGGTGGCTGCTTCCAGGGATGTCCCTATCCAGGAAATCTGCAGGGCTGCTACCTGGAAGTCAGCACACACCTTCATCACCCATTACCACATCGACCTTGAGTCACGCCGGGATGCTGGTTTTGGGGCCTCGGTTCTCAGTCTCTATTTCCCAAGTAAGTATTGGGTGTGCGCTTTGCCCTCCCCTCCCAGAGAACTGCTAGGAGTCTGGCAGACAGTGTGATGAACAACATATCCATGTCCCTAGGAAATAGAGGTTACTCACCTGTAACAGGAGTTCTAGAATGGTATATGTTGTTCATCCACACGACCCACCCGACCTCCCCGGCTTCGACACACAACCTGAGCTTCTAGTGGGCCAGATCTGGCGTCATGGGGCGGAGCCGAGAGTTGTACCACCCGGGTGGGTGGGAGGAGCCAGCTTGAAGACCTTCCGGCAAGATTTAAAGCGGCAAGAATACCTGCCAGACAGTGTGGATGAACAACATATACCATTCCTAGAACTCCTGTTACAGGTGAGTAACCTGTATTTTGCTACCAGCATCATAACAAACCACTTCCGGAACAGTCAGGGGCCAGTCTACCAGAGTTGTCCTCTTCCTTCGCAGCACTAAAAATGTCTCGGGAGATATTTGCGCTTGCAGATACTTGAATTCAGTCCACACTTCATTAGACATTACAGCCTGGTCATTGCATCCAGAAGGACAGCAGGTTTTGACTAGCACTCCTGCAAGGCCTACTCTCTAAATGCTTTTCTAATATTTACAGCTGTTTTTCAGCTTTTCAGCATCTCCCCCGCCGCCCTCAGACCTGGGCCTATCCTTGGGTACTGCTTGGGACTCCGTCCTAATGGTATTATCTGCTGCAAGAGCTCCACCCTCAAAGACAGATAGTACAGTTATGTAAGAACTTACCGTAACAGATCTTCGAGACGAGCTCTTGCAGCAAGTGGCTTTCCCACCCTCCATCCCCCAGGATAGTATTCTGGTTATTACATCTCCAGAACATGGTGGGGACTTCCTGCTCGGTTCTCCAGTTTTGTTTCTAGCTGGGTCTCCAGTGGGAGAAATGAGATGGCGCCAGGGGACCGCCCCCTTTATACCACGTCTGATGTTGGGGGCGGTCCCCTGCCTCAGACTACTAGCTACAAGTTTTCCGTGGGGTCCTGATGCCTGCTGGCTTCAGTCCTAATGGTATTACCTGCTGCAAGAGCTCCTCTCAAAGATTTGCTGTTATAGTAAGTTCTTAAGTAACTATACTTTTCCTTTCATGGAAGACATTATTCCTAGTGGCTATTACTTGTTTGTATTTCCGAGCTTCATGCCCTCATGTGTAGGGAACCTTACTTGATTTTCCACAAGGACAGGGCGATCCTTCATACAGGCCCTTCCTTCCTTTGTAAAGTAGTCTCTGAACATACTTTTAAATCAATCTTTGGTGCTCCCGTGTACTACCCTAAACGCCCAATCCTGGTGGAACATCTATTACATACCTTAGATGTCCATCGATCTCTACGCCATTACACTAATCGCATTAGTCGATTAGGAAAATGTCTCGTTGTTTGTCACCTTTAATGGCTTCCTGTTGATAAACAAACCCTGTCTTCATGGTTAGCGATTTGTATTACCTGTTGTTACAAAAAATACAACAAGACTACCTGGACCTGTCCAGGCTCACTCTGCTAGAGCTATGACCACTAGTGCGGCCTGCTTCAAGGGTGCCTCTGTTTCAGACATCTGCAATGCAGCTATCTGGTCCACAATCCATACTTTCACAAGGCATTACAATCTAGATATTGCCTCGAGACGTAGGACGGCCTTCGGTTGTACAGTCCTACAAGGTCTCCTGTCATAATTGTCCTCCCATATGGAAATATCTGCTCGGGAATCTCCCAGAAGTAATTACCTACTGCAAGAGACCATTCCGTAGAAGATAGTACAGTTACGTGAAATCTTACCGTAGCAGTAGATCTTCAAGGAATGTCTCTTGCAGTAGGTGCAAACCTGCCCTCCGTCGTCCTCCTTCTCTAACAGAGCAAATTCTGGTCCAGTGACTTAGGGTTGGGACTCTTTGGTACCTCAGTTTACCCTCGGTCCTCACCTTTGCGAGCTGAATCCGGCCGGGGGAACTGAGAGTACCAGGGACTGCCCATACTTATATAGGTACCAGGACATGTCATGTGTGGGCGGTTCCTGGTGAAAACTGCTAGAAGAAGCTGCCGTATGACAGTGACCTCTGCTGGAACCTCCCAGAAGTAATTACCTACTGCAAGAGACATTCCGCGAAGTTCTACTGTTACGGTAAGATTTTATGTAGCTGTTCTTTGTTGGAGTGGTATGTGATGTACATCAACACTTACCCACCCAACCTCCCCTGGCAAGTGACACACTGGTCTTGCTTTCAGTGGGCAAGATCTGATGTCGTGGGGCAGTGCCGAGGGAGTTACCACCCAGGTGAGTGGGAGGAGCCAGCTTGAAGACTTTCTAGCTAGCCTTAAAGAACAGCTGATGCCTTTGGGAGAACTTTGGAAAACCATAATATCGGGACACAATTCAGCTTGCATTCCATTATTTATTACTGAAGAAATTCTCACAAACACACAATCTTTATCCTTTAGAGTTCATCTGTCTCTAGCTTATTCCCAACTTGACATTAAAGTGCTGTGTTGTGACATCACAGTCTGTTGCCGTGTGAGTAACTTTGATATCACAGGCAGAGTATTATGACATACGAAGCATTAGGAGATGATGACCCCTCAAGGAACAACTATCCTGTTTTCATTCATATCATCTCAGTAATAAGTAATGGGGATGAGAAATCAGAGCTAATGAGAAATGTAAGCTGCTTTGTGTTCAAATTATATGTTTTTCAGAGTTCTTCTCAAGGCATCACTGGCTCTTTAAAGGGAAAGGACACTGCCAGAAGGTGTGGATGTACATCACATTCCACTCCTAGATCTACTGTTACAAGTGAGTAACCCTTTTTTCCTCCTCCCTTGACACCCCCGTAGTATGCAGCTCAGTGTCTGCTTTTGTGTCCCTAACTGTCTTCTTGGCTTCCCTATCGTTGCGTGGTATTCACTCCATTCCTCGACCCCCTGTATTTCTTTGTATCTGATGGAGGCCCTTTTTTGTCCCTCACTGCCTCCCTGACTTTTTTAGAGAACCAGATTGGACTCTTGTACCTGTTACTCTTTGCAACCTCTCTGAAGCATGATTTTGTTGCCTCGAGAATGGTCCCTCCAGCCACTGATTTGATCTTTGCCAACCAACTTCACTTTGACTGATTCGCTCAACTGGTCAGAGTCTGCTTGTCTGAAATCCAGAACCTTGCCAGCCTGCTGGTGCAGCAGTAGCAGTACCACTTGAAATGCTGATGGTCTGGGTGCGTGATTGAGCCTGGAGTATCTGAGGGCTGTTTGGGGGGGGCAGGATGAGCATCTGATGGACTGCTCTTGTATTCCGGGGAGAGGTGGTAGAGCCCAGTGTAACTGTAACTCCCAGCAGAGGATGGGAGTACAACATGAGCATGGGACCATGTGGAAGGGGTGGAAGTGATGGGGGACGTCTGCAGGACATGAATGGGAGCGCATGTCTGCATCTCCAGAGGGACCTTAAACAAGAAAACCTTTGTGCTAGCCACACGATGACAACAGGGCTCTTGCAAGCTCTGCCTCAGCCTGCTGTGGGGGGTCCGGGGGGCCAGATTAGAATCTGTCCTCCCTGTTGGGTCTGGGGGAGCCCCACCTTGGGGGAGAAGCCACAGTCTCCTAGACCTCTGGTAGGTCCCTGGAGCTGGCACAGCATGGAAACGAACATGAAAGGGGCACCAATTGGCTGACTTGGGGTCAGGGACAGTCCTGATATGCACCAAAAGGACAAAAGTTGCATCCTTTCCAAAACTGACCCCTCATTACTTTGGCAGTGAGTCCAAATTGATGTGCCTACTCTGTAACAATATTTAAAGGAAGGGAACGCAAACTGTTCAAAATTTGCCACTGATTATGTTTTGACCCAGTAGGTTCCTCTTTAAACCCACATTTTTTTACACCTGTGGGTCCAATTCAACCCGTGTTTTAAATCCAACAGCACTGTCACTGCTTGGGGTATGTCTCCAGCCTACACAGGAGCGTAAAGAGAGCCAAAAAATAAATAAAGAAATGAAATCCAGAACTTTAGCCTTTTATGAGGGAGTAGTAGCCCGGTTGCTCCCCAACCCAAACTCGGCCTGCCATTTCTGAATTGGTGAGCTCCATCTTAAGAATGGCAGCCTGCCTTGTAGGTTCCCTGACCAGCAGGCAGCCCTGCTACTTATCTAGTAGGGCCTGGTTCCTGGTACCCTTAGCTGTTGAAGTGTCCCAGTCTGTGCCTGGTAGCTTGAGGTCCCTTCCACAACTACCTCTCCCTTTATGTCCTTCTTCTCAGTTTCTGCCCCTATTTCCCTAATATCCCCTTCCTCCTTTGGCAGTGGTCTATAGACCACCCAGTTTCTTATTTGATGCTGTTGTGAGCTGTACCCACAGTGATTCTGACACCACGCTAACTTCCCTAATGGCTTCATCCTCTACCACCTGTATGCCTTCCTTGACATTGAGGACTTTCCCACCTCCCTTTCCAGTATCTTGTCTGTGTATGGTGTACCTCAGTACTGGCAGGTCACAGTCCTTATTCCCGGTTCTCACGCCTTGAACAGCAGTGGAGCAGCATGGGAACATAGTGTTAGACTGAGCACTAATCAGCAACTCTGAGCGAATGTGACGCTAATATTTAGTTCAGAAGTTTAACCAAGAAAGACGTACTGAGCTGCTAACAGCTCTTTCCAGGTGCATCCTCGGGATTAGGGGTAAGGAAGATAGTGCTAGAGGAAGAAAACAATCAGTGGTAATAGCATTACAAAAATAGAAGTCCTATACGGCAATGCAGTACATCAAAAGAGCATAATCTTAAACATTGCAAGGTAAAATAGTATAACAGGTACATGTACTAGATAAAAATTGCATTGATGGGAAGGGGGAATTACTTGTACAGGTATCGCAGGGGGGAAATGCTGTGTATCTGGTTGTTTTATGCTGTACATTGTTTGAATTGTCAATGTCTGTTATTCTCCTGGGTCATACCTGAAAAAAGGCAGTTTCTGCTTAGTGTACTTACCTGGTTAACACAAACAAATAGCTAAAAGCAGCTCAAACAGTCAAGCATTCATGACTTTTAAATAAAAAATGAAAAAGGAAAAAAAGACTTAAAAATAAAAATAAATAAGAGTGAAATAAAGTACACAGAGTACACCCCCCTTACCCTTTATAACAAACAATAAAGAAATGAAACTTTATAAACAAACTCTGCAGTCTCTAAACAGTCTCCGAGTTACCCCAGTCATGCTGTGAGCAGTGCTATCACAAACTGCTTGTGCTTGCATTACTGTGTTCCCCTGCTTATAACAAACATGGGACACGACTGCAGTACATCAACTAGTCCGTTTATAAGTGAGTTTCACTGTAATTGAACCCATGGAGGGCTAGTTTCTGTACGTGCAAAGGCCAGGTCAGGTGGTCCTATAATGTGCATTGTTGAGTCTGGATAGAGCAGTAAAGGAGAAACTGACAAAAGGTAATCAGCAGGGTATCAAGCTTGGATAGTTCGCAGTTTGGGGCAGTGTCGTAGATCAAATCTCCAAAGTCAGCAACTGGCAATATCTTGTTCGACAGGGCACTTTCTCATGCTTAAAGAAAGGCAGTCTCCCACTTCATGGAGGGCGCCAAGTTTTCTGCATGACTTTAGAACCAGTTACTGGATATGTAAGGAAAAATCAAAGGTTTCATCAAGAAGGATGCCAAAATATTTATATTCAGTAATTAATTTTGAAGTAGCGCCATCAGATGTTTTAATGACTAGGTTAGAGCAGCCCAACAGACTGTTTTTGAGCCGAGTATCATGGAACAGAGTATGTTGCAGTCTGATAGCAGGGAATTGGGAATGACTCAGGAGTTGTGCCCAGTTGTATATAGGATTGTCGTCCATATACGTATGGAAATTACCACATACGTATGGATATTGCAGGATTTAACAACCTGAGGGAGGTCATTTACAGAAAAATATTAAAAATGAGTAGTTCCAGTATGGACCCTTGGGGAATCCCCATATAGACTTGCCCGGGGTCTGAGAGGGCTTAGCCAGCAGACACACATTGGGACCGGACGGATAGGTATGAAGAGAAGCAGGAGAGTGAGGCAGTAGTGAGGCCAGAGGCAGAGAGCTTATTTTGGAGAAGGGTGTGATCTACTGTGTTAACAACTTTAGCTCTGTCAAAGACTAGGATACCAGTATATTTATTTTGTTTATTTATTTATAAAAGTTTCGCCAGGAAAGACAACGTGAGCTGCAGCAGCTCGCTTCAGAAGTGTCCTGGGGAGGGGTTACATGAGGGGAGGAGCAGAACGCCAACAATAAATAACATGGTGAACAAATCGAATACAATGCAACTCAAACCAAGGCAACTAATCATGATGAGATGGGCAGAAACAGTAAATAGATAAATGGCAAAATATACATACTTATGAAATACCAACAAAAATATAAAGGTGTCTTATTTTGAAGGGTGAACCCTAGAATGCAAACAGATAGCCTGAATAAATGGTAATTATATAGTAAGATGGACATGCTCTTTGGAAAGTCATTTACATTATTTCACTGTCAGCAGAGGACCTTTACCAACAAGTTGGTGAAACAGTTTTTTCTCTCTGGCCTGTTATTTGTTTGCTGTCTTTTACACACCCACCTGGGTGTGGCTTACCTCATTCTGCATTTGGTAGACAGCCCGAAACTGTCTGCAGATTCTCTTTAAAGTATGTGCTGGACTGACTGGTAAAGGTAGTCATTATGGCTTCAGAGGTGCTTAGCATTCTGAATGAAGTGCAGTCCACATACATAAGGTGTAGGATAAAATATCTTTTTCCCCCCATTTAGGGTTTTTTATCTGCTTTGGCTGAGGCAGGCTTCACTCCTTTCCTCACAGTCCCTGCCATCCCCAACTGTCTACCACCTCACTGGGACATACCTACAGTCCGACTCGTTCTTCCGGGTCCCGGTGGTGGATGAAGTGAAGCAAGGCTTCATACATCCCTGCCTCATTGCCATTTTCCTCCAGGTTTTCTCCCTCCTGTGCTGGGGCGGTCACATCAGTCACACGCATGTGGAGGTACGTGCGCATTGCAGGGTCCTGCAGCTACTTCCTCTGGTTGCCACTGCTGTGCTGCAGTACCCCAGGCCACTAACTGGTGGCAGTTGTTGAAAAGAGCCGGCAGGCCAACCCCCTCCTTCCCTTCCCCCAGTAGAGGGGAGCAGTCTGTTGGACACTTGATCCTCCCTGCCAGACCCCAGCAACCTGAGATCGCTTCCTATCCTGGATCACTGGGGTGGTGGGCGGTAGTCCTACCACTGCACCACTGGGCTTGCGATAAAATATCTTTTTATTGACATTTTACAGAGGTTTATCCAGTACAGGGCAAGATTTTTTAAAAAGTCTCTGTATGTTTGAGTTGTCTTTGGCACAGAGTCAACAACTTGGTCTGTTTTTGTATTTAGGTGGGAAAGACTAGTGATCATCACATTCCTCCTTCCCACTAGCTCAGTGTATAAACCATCAACCCATTTCCCTTTCTTTTTACTCTCTGCCTCTAACTTTATTCCAGCCAACAGTATATTAATACAGCCAGCTCTGCTTATGACCTGTGAAACGTATTGCTTAGACTTTGTCTGGCCAGCATGCCAGATGGTCTGGTGTCCCACGTTAGCTTGTAACTGAAGCCCCCTGTGGCTTGTCTGCCTCCTGAAACCTGGGTATTTGTTTCTGGTGACATCTGTACTCTGAGAAATACCCACCAATTCTTACTATCCTTGAACTCCCATCAGTTCAGAAATAAAATAAGACTTAAGCCTTGTTCACACTGCCAACTTTGCAGTGCATCAACCCATGTGCGTGGGTGATGTGCTGCAAAGTTAGTTAGTAAACACTACCAGGAGCATGTTAAGGGCATGTCGGATCATTTTCTTGATCCGACTCGGCGTATGTATAAGTAGCTGGAGCGAAGTCGTTCAGTGGCAGTGTGGATGGTCTGCTGTACTCGCTCTGCTACAAAGGCTTATTTCTAGGGACATGGATATGTTGTTCATCCACACTCATTGGCAGGTATCCTTGCCGCTTTAAATCTTGCCGGAAGGTCTTCAAGCTTGCTCCTCCCACCCACCCGGGTGGTATAACTCTCGGCTCCGCCCCATGACGCCAGATCTTCCTTACCGCTTGGAAGCTCAGGTTCCCTCCTTAACGCTCTGCGTTTGAGACTGGTTCCTATTTCTCCGCTTATGGATTTAAAATAAATTTTGCGAAAAGACTTCAGTCTTCATCCTCGCGTTCGATGGGACAAATCGACTCCCGATTTCGGAGATGCCCATGCGGGCAGAAGATGTCTCGGACGGATCCACACTCCACGTGTGTCTACTGCTTAGGCCTTGAGCACGACCGCAGGCTTGCGACCTGTGCTCATCTTTCTCGCCTCGCCTCGAAGAACCGTGCTGCCCGATTGCAACTGGAGCCGTCCCGAAGCGTTCCCTCGGTGAAGTCCAAGGAGGCCGGTTGGCGGTGTCGCGGCCCGGCCTTCGGCGGATCAGCTCGAGCGGATGGTCGCCTCGAAGAGGAGGCGGCTGGCCGTATCTTCCTCGCCGCGGCATTTATCCCGCCTCTCTGGGCTCTTCTTACACGGCTTCCTTTAAGGAGCTTTGGTCTGTCCTCTCCACTAAAGGAGAAGGGCCTACGCTGGTGGACCTTATTCTCGGTCCAAAAGAGGGACAGGGTAAGTCCCTCGTCGACGCCTTGGGAGCGGAAAGGTCCCTCCCCGGCCGCCGACCGCCGTGCTTCGCCACTGGCCCCACGGTGTCCCGTCAGGTCAGTTGACCGAGACTCCCACCGATGAAGTCAGATTTTCTCGACCCATTGGATGGCTGTCGCCTTTAGCAGCCGAGATTCCCTCTCCCGGTTCCCCGGAGGAGTTGAGGATCCGTGGCTCGCCTGTGCCTCCGGTTCCGGAGCCTGGATGCACCATCCGAGCCGGAGTGCCGGTTCCGCCGACACCTCCCGCGACCGACCTCGGAAATTCGGGACTTCCGGTCTGCCTCGACCTTCATGTCCAGCCGATCCCACCGTAGAGGCGCGTCTCGGGTTCGCTGCACCGCGGTGTGCCGTGCCGGGCTGGCTGCCTCGGCCCTCCCTTGATGAGGGAGGCTTCGCGTAAATTACGCCGACGGCACGAGACCTTATGTTGCAACAGCCTCCTGGCCGGGAGAGTACGCCCCTGTCGCCTTTCCCGCCATTAAGTGGCTGTCACCGAGCGGGTGACACAACCTCGACTTATCCGAGGAGTTTATACCCAGGCCGGTTATCCCGGCTAAACCAGTTGCTCCACTCGATTTCGTGGAACTCTCCGCCTCCACAGCCACTCACTGGGGCCTCACCAAGGATTCTCGGTCGGCTAAAGGTCTACCCCATCGGTTGTCAGTTACCCTACCCTGACCGACCTTCGCAGGTGAAGGGTGGCTCAGGCCAGAGGCAGTTTTCTGAGGACTCTTCCGAACTGAAGATGATTCCTCCTTTTTCTCCAAGCGACTGGACTTGGAGTCTTCAGGAGGTCAGTCAATGGACGACTATCTGTCATTCTTCCTAGGACTACTGCTCATCTCGAGTCCACCGGGATGGAGCTTGAACCCGCTTTCCAAACGGGCCAGGTATCCTCACGGAGATTCTGGACCGAGGGATTCTCCGACGGAGGCCTTCTGGTGCCGAGGCCATAGTGGTCCGCACTGAGCTTTGGCAGCCTCTGCTTCCTGCCCTGCGCCTTCGGCCAGGATGGCCAGGAAGTATGCGGTCCCTACTGGTTCCTTGTCTGGTTTTTTTGAACACCCTCTGCTGAGGGGTTGGTTACCGGCGCTGCCGTGCGCTACCGGCAACGCCAGGATGTGGACAAACCTCCTGACAAGGAGTCCAAGAAATTGACCATGTCGGGCTAAAAGTTCACGCTACGGCCCTCTTCTCGCTCTTCGCCAGGCCAGTTCGGCCGCCCTCATGGCACATTTTCTCATGCCCTGTTGGGCTCCCTGGATGAGGTCAGGTCCTCATCTTCCCGCCGACATCTGCAGACTACGTTTACAGGTGCGGACCAGGGCAGGCAGTAGTACAAACAGCAGCTCCAGACTGCTTGATATAGGGGACTCATGTGCCAGATCGGTGGCGGCCGAGAGGGCTATGCGTCGTGGGGCTTGGCTGAGGATATCCACCTTACTTCGGATACCCACAAGTTGGCGGATGTTCCTTTGGGACTGACCTTCGCCCTGGGGTGGAAGGTCACCCAGAGGATCGAGAAGTCCACGTTACCTTGACTGGGTTCTTCCGGCCAGAAGGACAAAGGCCGAAACCACAGCCTAAGCTCCTTTCGCCCTTCTGTGCCCCCTCGGCCTCGCCCAGCAACGCCAGGGCAGCAGGCTCGGCCTTGGCATCCCAAACCCAAGCCGGGCTTTCCCTAACAGGAGGCAGGGAGGAAAGGCCCAGGAGGTCCTCGGGCCGGTCCCTCCTCCAAGCCTGCCCAGTGACGGGCTGAGGGGTGTCGCCCCATTCCCCGGCTACCTTCCCTGTCCCCCCCCGGGGAGTCTGCCTGCACCTCCATTCCGCCTGGTCCGTCTGTTTCCACGGACAGGTGGGTCTTGGAGGTGGTGGAAGAGGCCTGTCTCTGAATTCGAGTAGGCACCACCCTTCAGAGTCAGCCTCGGGGCCTGGATCCCCAGCTCACTGGCGCTCGGGTCGAGCCGATATCGCCTCCTCCTCCTCCAGAAGGAGGTGACAGAGGTGGACCTCCTTCAGACCCAGGGTTTGTGTCCAGGTACTTCCTGGTTCCGGAGCGGACGGGGCTGGCTTCCCATTCTCGACTCCACATGACCTAAACAAGTTCCTAGGTCTCGAACCTTCAGGATGGTCACTGGCTCAGATAATACCATCCTTGAACACGGGCGTAGGTTCTTGCTTCTCTGGACTTGCAGGACGCTGCTTTTCACGCCCCTATCCGTCCGGCCTCACCAGAGATTCCTTCGCCTGAACGAAGGATCCTCTTCAGTCTCCAAGCCATGCCCTTCGGCTTGTCTCCAGCTCCCAGGGTCTTCACCAAATGCATGGCAGTGGTGACAGCATTTCTTGCGGCGCCAGGGGTCCGGGTGTACCTTTACCTGGACGACTGGCTGATAGCAGCTCCCTCCAGGAAGGAGGCAGAGTGGTCCAGAGATCTGGCCCTCCAGGTCTGTTTCTCAACTGGGCCTCCTTATCAACGCGAGGCCAAGTCGGAACCCGAGTCAAGCAGGTGATTCTATTCATCGGGCGCAGCCTCGACTGTCTTCGAGCCAGAGCTGGCTCCCGCGTGACAGGGCCGAGGTTCTTTCCTCCTTTGCCCCATCATTTCTGGTTGGGCAATCCGCGCCTGCCCGGACTTCCTGCGCCTCCTGGGTCTCATGGCTGCCTGCACCAGTTGGTCCGCTGGGCCTGCTGGAACATGCGCCCCTTCAGTGGGACTGGCCAGCCAGTGGTCACAACGCCAGTGATCCTTGACCAGCTAGTCGAGGACAGGGGGATGTGGAACGCCTCCAGTGGTGGACCGCTCCAGATCATTTGCAGGAGGGCATCCCCTGCTCACCGCCTCCGAGCCGACGGTCCTCTATCGACCGGGTGCCTTCTGATGGGTTGGGGTGCCCATCTGGGGAACATCGGGCTCATGGCCTCTGGTCCTCCCAGGGAGTCCCGATGCCACATCAACCTGTTGAGCTCCGAGCGGTCCGCTAGCCTCACCGCTTTTGCTCTGCTCTCCGGGGTCAAGTGGTCCGAGTCCAGACGGACAATACCACGACTATGTATTATCTAAACCGCCAGGGCGGACGCTACCCATGCTTCTATGCAAGGAAGCTCCGTATGGTCACTGTACAGCAGCCTGGAGGCGGATCTCCTGCCATTCACGTGGCAGGAGCCTCCAACACCCTGGCCGATGCCCTGAGCCGGATAGGGGCTGCATCCCACGAGTGGTCTCTCTGCCGGAGGTAGTACAGCATCTGTTCTCCTTTGGGCACACCTCAGGTGGACCTGTTTGCCTCCATGGAGAACGCGTGCTGAGTCTGTTCCATGCCCGCCTCAGCAGGGCTTTCGCTGCAGGGGATGCCTTCGAGGCAATGGACCCGGGCCTTTTTTACTTTCTCTCCATTTCCCTTGATCCACAAGGTGCTTCTATACAGGGAGGGACAAGGCGCGAGGTGATTTGATAGCCCCAGACTGGCCTCGCTTAGTTCTGGTACCCAGATCTCCTCAGTCTCAGCTCCAGGACCTCGCGGCAGCTTCCAGCTCCGTCCGGACCTGCCTCAGTCAATCAGGAAGGTGTTCCATCCGGACCTTCAATCCCTGCACCTGACGGCCTGGTTCCTGAGCTGCCAGAGTTCCAGGCCTTGGCCTTTCCGACGAGGTCCTCAACGTAGTTGAGGCGCCCGCATGAGTCGACTCAGAAAAGTTATGCCTTCAAATGGAAAAGGTTTTCCATTTGGTGTCAGGCAAGGGCTTGGACCATTCTCCTGTTCCTGGCAAGCATCTTGGATTATTTGTGGTCCTTTCTAGTCAAGGGCTTAGGTCGACGAATTCAGGGGTGCACCTGGCAGCTCATCTCTCTGCCACCGGGCGCTGGCCGGAAGCAGTCGTATGCAGGGAGAAGGTGGTCTTCATGCTTCAAAGGCTTGATCACATTTCCTCCAGTGCGGGAACCCCAACCTCCGTGGGATTTACTGTTGGTATTGGCGAAGCTCATGGGAGCTTATTCGAACCTATGCACAGGTGTGCTTTCTCTCACCTGTCGTGGAAGACCGCTTTCTTGGTGGCTATCACCAGCCAGAAGGATGGGAGAGCTCCATGCGCTCCATCGAGTCTCCTTACCTGGTCTTCCACAGGGACAAAGGTTGTCCCTGCCTCCACCCGAAATTCCTTCCGACGGTGGTGTCGGATTTTCACTTAACCAGGTGTTGACTCTGCGGTGCCTCTACCCCAATCACACCTCGGAGGCGAATATAGGCTCCATACTCTGGACCCTAGAAGGGCGCACGACTATTATGTGGCCACGGCTGAAGAAGTCGGGGAGAGGTTCGGCCAGCTGTTTGTCACCTACGCCAAGTCAAGATTCAAGACCTGCAGCTAAGCTGGGACGTAGCAAGCAGGTGGGTAACCTCCTGCATAGATCTCAGCAGTGGGTTACGGGCATGAGCTCCCAGAGGGATAAGAGCTCATTCTACCCGCCATACTGCTGCATCGGTGGCTGCTTCCAGGGACGTCCCTATCCAGGAAATCTGCAGGGCTGCTACCTGGAAGTCAGCAAACACCTTCATTACCCACTACCACATCGGCCTTGAGTCACGCGGGGATGCTGGTTTTGGGGCCTCGGTTCTCCAGTCTCTCTTTCCCAAGTAAGTATTTGGGGTGTGCGTCTTGCCTCCCTCCTCCCGGAGAACTGCTAGGAGTCTGCCAATGAGTGTGGATGAACAACATATCCATGTCCCTAGAAATACAGGTTACTCACCTGTAACAGGAGTTCTAGAATGGTATATGTTGTTCATCCACGACTCACCCGACTCCTCCCGGCTTGACGCACAACCTGAGCTTCCAGCGGGCAGATCTGGCCATGGGGCGGGCCGAAGTGTATATCACCTGGTGGGTGGAGGAGCAAGCTTGAAGACCTTCCGCAAGATTTAAAGCGGCAAGGATACTGCCAATGAGTGTGGATGAACAACATATACCATTCCTAGAACTCCTGTTACAGGTGAGTAGCCTTTATTTATTCACTTGTAACAGGAGTTCTAGGAATGATATGTTGTTCATCCACACGACCCACCCGACCTCCTCAGGCTCGACGCACAACCTGAGCTTCCAGCGGGCCAGATCTGGCGCCATGGGGCGGAGCCGAGTTATACCACCCGGTGGTGGAGGAGCAAGCTTGAAGACCTTCTGCAAGATTTAAGCGGCAAGGATACCTGCAATGAGTGTGGATGAACAACATATACCATTCTTAGAACTCCTGTTACAGGTGAGGTCTGGAATACACTCAGGGTTAGAAGCCCCAGGGAATGGCAGGTGTTGCTCATCCACACGACCACCCGACCTCCCCAGCTTCTCGGGACGCAAGACAACCTGAGCTTCCAGCGGCCAGATCTGGCGCCATGGGGCGGAGCCGAGTTATACCACCCGGTGGGTGGGAGGAGCAAGTTTGAAGACCTTCCGCAAGATTTAAAGGCAAGGATATCTGCCAATGAGTGTGGATGAACAACATATACCATTCCTAGAACTCCTGTTACAGGTGAGTAACCTGTATTTTCTTCAGTCTTTGGTGAATTTACAGCTCTCCTCGGTACGACCTGCAGCATTGCAAGGACAGGCTGTATAAGCGTAAAGCAGCCAGCGCATCGTGGAAGGGAGCAGCGCACATGCCACAGCGCTACTGCCATGTAAACATGGCTTTAAGGTAGCTTTCTGAGCTACTCTGCTGCCGTAAGCAGCCATGACTGTGCTCTTGACCCAGCATATTACATATATATCTTATATGCAGATAAAAATGTTGTATACTTATGGGATTTCATGAATTTTTGCACAGCTGAAAGCTGCAGCCTTGTTATCCTCAAAATTGCTGTATATTATTATAGCGCTGATGGTTGAGCAAGGGCTATTGGGGTAATATGTAATGCTATACCTTCTTTATTTATTTTATAACGTGGTGTAGGCTGTACTTTGAGCAAGGGTGGGAGTAGTAAAGAAAGCTGATAACCAGTGTAATTAAAAAAAATTCCTTATTCTGTTCTTTTTTTGCAGGGAGATTTTGAATTTACGCCTATGCACTGTGTGAATGGAGAGTGCTGGGAACCCACTGACCCGATATCTGTGCCTCTTCTGCCACCAAATTCAGGTGAGTGACAAGCAGTTTATTAAACGGTGTGCTTGTGTAGGGTTCTCCAGAGGGGGTTGCATCTTCAGTTTGGTTTGAGTGTTCAGATGTACACCAACTAAAGTTTTTAGTCTAGAAGAGAAGGCTGAGAAGAGGGTATGATCTTCCTGCTCGAATGGTCAGTCTTGTCTTGTCTCATTACAGTCCAGGTTCACTCTGCCCAAGTCTCTAAACCTCCCTCTAGCTCCTAAACTAGATGTTTTACAGAGTTTTCTGAAAAGAGGCTTACTTAACAACCTGGCTGGTTGGTCATTTCTTGTTTACATTGAGTCACAGGTCACATCTTCAGCGGTTTGACCTTCAACCCGGAGACCTGGGAGGGGCCATTTACAGGATCCTGGTCAGATAAGGACATTCCAAGGCTATGTAGCCTATAAAGCGTTCCAGAGTTCACTATGAGAACAAATGGAATGGAGCACCCAAACCCCAAATCTGTTACACTATCATACTTGGTTGGAAACTAAAATGATTATGAAACTTTATTTCATTTTTTTTTTATTTTTTTTCCTACTGCCCTGGCTGCTCCCCTCTGACTGACCCCATCCGCCCATCAGTCCGGCTACCCTGGTATGTACCTTCACTTGTGCCTTCTGCCACAGGGCTATGGTGGTGCCGGCCACCAGATTAGGAGCCCTGCCGAGGTCAGTGGTCACCTGCAGCCGGGGTTTCTTTCCTCCATTTTTCTCCTTTCCAGTCCCGGGACCCCAGGTCAGCCATGTGCATGCACAGTGTGGAGGTGTTGTGCATGCTGAGACACCCAGTGATGCCCTCCCCAACCTATCCTAGCACCACTTCTCCCATGGCTTGACACTGACTCCAAGCCTCCACTGGAGGCAGCAAAGAGCCGAGGAGAGTTGTCTCCCTCCCAGGAGAAGAGCTGCTTGATAGCTGCTCATCCAGACTCCCCCCGGCTGACTCAGGCAACCCGGCTCACTTCCCAAACCTGGGCTGCCAGCGTGGCGTGAGATGTGGCATCCAGCTCCTCAACCCTCAGCACCACTGGGCTTGAACTCTTTATTTAGAGTTCGAGGAAAAAAAATTGTTTAACTTTGGAAAGTGATTAATTTTAAGAAGAGCAAGGAAATACTTTAAAGATAAATTATCAAAAGCTATAACAAGTCGAACAGACACACAGCAAACAGTTGATTTGACATAGGGGGGATGGGGAGAGAGAGAGAGAGAGAAGTCCAGTTGTCATGCTAACCTTCTAAGGAGTCTTGTGCTTTGTGTGGCAAAATGTTCCCATAGCACTGATGGAATTTTAAAAGGCTACACGGCTGTAATTTTGCTTCTGCAAGCGCCAACAGCTTACGCGAACTGTGATGAACAGGAGGAGAAACTGTGGCATCCCCAGAAAACATTCCACAGTCTGTGTGATAGCTTTGTGACTGAAGATGATGTTCCCTCAATTCAGCTAAATCTAGCCCTGACAGCATACACCACAGCTTATTGTGTCTATCTGCCCCCGCCATTACTCTCCCCCTCACCTCCCTACTAAATCTGTCTTTCGCCACAGGCACAGTCCCCAAAGCCTGGAAATCGGCCAGTATCATTCCTCTTCACAAGGGTGGCGACTCTGCAGTACCCAGCAACTGTTGCCCAAGTTCCCTCCTCCCAGCCTTCTCCAAACTACAGGGATGCCTAGTTCAATCCAGACTGACTGATTTCCTCAACTCCATAAATTTCCTCTCCACCTACCAATCCGGTTTCAGGAAACGCCACTCCACCTCTTCCTTACTACTCTGTGTAACTGGGCGCATCCAGTCTGCTATTGACAAAGTGCTTCTCACAGTTGCAGTCTTCATTGACCCTAGCCAAGGCTTTTGACTCAGTTTCCCATCCACTTTTCCTAAACACACTCTGGGACGCAGGGCTTGCCCCATTGCCATACATATACAGTAGTTTAACTCGTGCCCTCAAACAGATGTCAGTCGGTCAAAATTGCAAATTTCTCCTCCCACTCCCTCCCTATCACAGCTGGCATACCCCAGGGCTCTATACTTGGACCCGTTTTATTCTCCATCTTCATAAACGACCTCCCATCTGTCTGCACAAACTCCCACATCCATATGTATGCTGATGACACCATCTTATTCATTTCCGACCCTGAACTCCATTTCAATCCACTCTGCTCTTCTACAGGACTTCCACTCAGTCCAGTCCTGGTTCCAGGCTAAAAAAACACTCAAACTAAATGCATCCAAAACTGTCTCTATGACCTTTGGAACCTCTCAAAGAATAGCCAACGCTCTCCCCACTCCACCCAACACTTCCTCGGATAGTACTCCACTGAGTGAAGTATCCTCCGATAAATATCTAGGTGTCTAGCTGGACCCGCTGCTTAATTTTCTACGCATATAAACTACAATCTTCAAAACTTTGTCCAAAGCTTCCGTATCCTCTACCGCAGAGACTCTTTGCTCCTCCCAGTGTGACGGTACTACTAACCAAAATGATTCTACTTATTTTCGATTATGTTGACATAATCTATTGCACTGCTCCATCCTCCTCACATGCCAGACTGGACTCCCTCTTCGCCTTCTGTCGCTTTGCCTCTATCTCTCCCTATAGGACCCACCACTGCTCGCTTCTGTCTTTTCTGGATCTCCCTCCCCTTTATCAGCGCCTCATCCATTCAGACTCTTTTATCTCCCAAGTACTGGCCCAACCTTCTTTCCTCCTACCTCACTTCCCACCTCACCCCTGTTCCCTCCTCTGCTTACTCCATCTGCTCCAGAGACCCTCCTCTACTTACTCCCTCTGCTCCAGAGACTCCTGCTCCTTCTCCCTTCCCATACCATACCCTAATGTGGGCAAATCTGCCTGCCCTTTCAGCTCCCCCCTCTCTGGACCTCTCAAACGCCTCTCCTGCGTAATTTCTCCTTCTAGGGACATGGATATGTTGTTCATCCACACTTATTGGCAGGTTCCTTGCCGCTTTAAATCTTGCCGGAAGGTCTTCAGTTGGCTCCTCCCACCCACCCGGTGGTAAACCCCGGCTCCGCCCCATGACGCCAGATCTTCCTTACCGCTGAAGCTCAGGTTCCCTCCTTAACGTTGCGATTAAGACTGGTTCCTAATTCTTCTAAAGTTCGAAATTAAAAGTTTTTGCTAAAGACTTGGTCTTCTTCGCTGGCTGCGATGGACAAATCGACTCGGTTTTCAGGGTGCCCTTGCGGCCAGAAGATGTCTAGGGGACGGATCCAGACTCCACGCGTGCGTCACTGCCTGGGCCTTGAGCACGACCCGCAGGCCTGCGACTTGTGTTTCTCCTTTTCGCCCATCGCCTTGAAGACCGTGGTTGCCCGATTACAACTGAGCGCCCGAGAAAAGAATTCCACGGTGAAATCTAAAGAGGCCTGACGTGGTGTCCATGCGGCGGCTCATGGATCAACTAGAGCAGATGATCGCCTCGAAGAGGAGGCGCGTGGGCGCTTCTACCTCGAGGCGGCATTTGTCCCGCTTCTCTCGGTGCCTCGTGCTCGGCTTCTTTTAAGGAGCTTTGTCTGACCCTCTCGACCAAAGGTGAGGGTCCAACTTCTCCGGGACCTTTTTCCAGGTCCAAAAAGAGCAGAAGTAAGTCTCTCCGTCAACGCTCTTGGGAGCGGGAAAGATCCCCTTCCCCTTGTTGACAGTCGACTTAGGTCGACCCCTCAGCTTCGGCCACTGGCTTCACGGTGTCCCCGTCAGGCCAGTTGACCGAGACTCCTGTCGACGCAGTCGAGATTTTTCTCAACCCGTTAGATGGGTTGTCGGCTGGAGAAGCTGAGAATCCCCTCTCCCTGGTTCCCCCGGTGGGAGTTGAGGATCCCGTCGGCTCGTCTGTGCCTCTGGTTCCAGAGCCTTCGGTGGGATCGTCCGAGCCGAGGGAGTGCCGATTCCGACACTTCCTCCTCGCCTTCCTTGGCCAGTCGAGACTCTGGGTCCTCGGACATCCTCGATGTCCAACCGATCCCGCCCGCCAGGCGGTCTGGTCTCGGCACATGCAAGCGTGCCGCCACTCTTCCTCTTCCTCTTCCTCGGATGAGGGAGGCTTCGCACAAGTTGCCGGAGTAAGAGGAACTTATGTGGCAACAGCTCCTTTTGACTGGGAATAAGCCGGACCAGTCGCCTTCCCCGCCATTAATGGCTGTCACCGAGCAGCCAAACAACCCCTCGTTGTAGTCGAGAGCCTGTTCTCAGGCGGTTGTTCGGCCAATTCCAGCTGCCCACCGATTCTTGGTGGAACCTCCGCCTCCACAGCCATTAGTTGGGGCTCCGACCAAAAATTCTCGGTCGGCTTTGGGTTTGCCCCATAGGCTGTCTGTCACCCTCACTCCCGATAAACCTCGGCAGGTGGAGGGTGGCTCAGGCCCGAGGCAGCTTTTTGAGGACTCTTCTGAGTCCGATGATGGTTCCTCCCTCTTCTCCAAGCGTATGGACTTGGAGTCCTCGGGAGGGCAGTCAATGGACGATAGCCCTTCGTCCTTCTTAGGGTTGCTTCGACTCATCTCAGAGTCCACCGGGATGAAGCTCGAACCTGTTTCTAAACGGGCCAGGTATCCTTCACGGAGATTCTGGACCGAGGGATTCTCCCGGAGGCCTTTCAGTGGCCGAAGCCATAGTGGGTCCGGCCTTGGAACTTTGGCAGCGTCCTGCTTCCTGCCTACGCCCACGGCCAGGTTGGCCAGGAAGTATCACGGTCCCCACCGTTCCTGTCCGTTTTTGAACACCCTCGGCGAGGGGTTGGTTACCGACAGCGTTTTCGTGCCGGGAACGCCAGGCATGTGGACAAACCTCCCGACAAGGAATCCAAGAAATTGGATTATGCGGGCGAAAAGTCTATGCTGCGTCCTTCTCAGCCTTCGGCCAGGCCAGTTCGCCGTCCTCATGGACATTTTTTTCACGCCTGTTGGGCTCCCTTGATGAGGTTGTCCTCATCTTCCCGCAGATCTGCAGACTACGGTCAGGCAGGTGCGGACCAGGCAGGGCAGTGGCTAAACAGCAGCTCAGACTGCGTTAGACATCGGGACTCATGTGCCAGGTCTGTGGCGGCCGCAGTGGCCAGCGTCGTCGTCGGGGCTTGGCTGAGGATATCCACCTTTACCTCGGATACCCAGCATGTTGGTGGATGTTCCTTTTGGGGACTGACCTCTTCGACCCTGGGGTGGAAGGTCACCTGCAGAGGATCGAGAGTCCATGCTACCTTGGACTCGGTCTCTTCCGCTCAGAAGGACAAAGGCCTAAGCCACAGCCTAAGCCCTTTTGTCCTTCTGAGCTCGCGCGCGCCCGCCCAGCAACGTTAGTGCCAGCAGGCTCGACCTGGTATCCCAAGCCCAGCCGGCCGGCTTCCTCCAACAGGAAGCAGGAGTAAGGCTCAGGAGGTCCCTCAGCCGGTCCCTCCTCCAAGCCTGCCCAGTGACGGGCTGAGGGGTGTCGCCCCATCCTGTCACCTCACCCTGGTTCCCCGTGAGGGGCGGCTCAGACACTTCCTTTCGCCTGGTCCGCTGTTACCACGGACAGGTGGGTACTGGAAGTGGTGGGAAAGGCTACCACCTCTGGAATTCGAGCAGGCCCGTCCCTTCAGAGCCGCCGCACTGGGGCCTCGTCCGCAGAGTCTCACTGGCGGCTCGCCGAGCTCGACATCGCCTCCTCCTCCAAAGAGGAGGTGATCACGAGGTGGAGGACCCCTTCAGACCCGGGGTTCGTGTCCAGGTATTTCCTGGTTCGAAACGGACGGGGCTGGCGCCCCATTCTCGACCTACACGACCTGAACAAGTTCCTAAGGTCTCGAACCTTCAGGATGGTCACTCTGGCGCAGATAATACCATCTCTGGAACACGGCGTGTGGTTCTGCTCTCTGGACCTACAGGACGCGTTCTTTCACGTCCCTATCCGTCCGTCACATCAGAGATTCCTCCGCTTTCGAGCGGAGGGATCCCTCTTCGAGTTCCGAGCCATGCCCTTCGGCTTATCTCCAGCTCCCAGGGTCTTCACCAAATGCATGGCAGTGGTGACAGCATTCCTGCGGCGCCGAGGGGTCCGGGTGTACCCTTACCTGGACGATTGGCTGATAGCAGCCTCCTCCAGACGGGAGGTGGAGCGGTCCAGAGATCTGGCCCTCCAGGTTTGCTCTCGAGTTGGCCTTCTCATCAACGAGGCCAAGTTGGAACTCGAGCCGAAGCAGGTGATCCTGTTCATCGGGGCAGAGCTCGACTCTCTTTGAGCCAGAGCACGTCTCCCGGCGGACAGGGCTGAGGTTCTTGCCTCCTTTGCCCAGTCATTTCTGGTTGGGCAATCGCGCCCTGCCCGGGACTTCCTGCGCCTTCTGGGTCTCGTGGCGGCCTGTACCAGCGTGGTCCGTTGGGCCTGCTGGCACATGCGCCCCCTTCAGTGGGGACTGGCCAGCCAGTGGTCACAACGCTGCGATCCTTTGGACCAGCTAGTGATAGTGACCCAGGAGATGTGGAACGCTCTCCAGTGGTGGACCGTTCCATTCCATCTGCAGGAGGGCATCCCGTTTGTCCGCCCCGAGCCGACGGTCTCTCTATCGACCGAT
This sequence comes from Neoceratodus forsteri, assembly GCA_016271365.2. Lineage (NCBI taxonomy): Eukaryota > Metazoa > Chordata > Ceratodontiformes > Ceratodontidae > Neoceratodus > Neoceratodus forsteri. The sequence continues at coordinate 361,161,925 of CM057449.1, read as the reverse complement.
GCCTCTCTGATGGGTTGGGGTGCCCATCTGGGGGAACATCGAGTGCACGGCCTCTGGTCCCCGCGGGAGTCCCGATGCCACATCAACCTGCTGGAGCTCCGAGCGGTCCACCTAGCTCTCACCGCCTTTGCTCCGTTTCTCCGGGGTCAAGTGGTCCGAGTCCAGACGGACAATACCACCACCATGTACTACCTGAACCGCCAGGGAGGGACGTGCTCCATGCTTCTATGCAAGGAAGCTGTCCGCATTTGGTCACTCGTGCGCAGCCTGGAGGCGGATCTCCTAGCCATTCATGTGGCAGGAGCCTCCAACACCCTGGCCGATGCCCTGAGCCGGATAGGGGCTGCATCTCACGAGTGGTCTCTCCTGCCGGAGGTAGTACAAGATCTGTTCTCCCACTGGGGCACACCTCAGGTGGACCTGTTTGCCTCCAGGGAGAACGCGAAGCTGAGGCTGTTTCATGCCCGCCCCCCTCAGCAGGGCTCGCTGCAGGGGCATGCCTTCTCGAGGCTGTGGACCCCGGGCCTCTTCTACGCCTTTCCCCCATTTCCCTTGATTCACAAGGTGCTTCTCAAAGCAAGGAGGGACAAGGCGCAGGTGATCTGATAGCCCCAGACTGGCCCGCCAGTTCTGGTACCCAGATCTCCTCAGCCTCAGCTCCAGGCTCCCAAGGCAGCTTCCAGCTCACCCGACCTGCTTTCACTCAATCAGGGAAGGTGTTCCATCCAGACCTTCAATCCCTGCACCTGACGGCCTGGTTCCTGAGCGGCTAGAGTTCCAGGCCTTGGGTCTTTCCGAGCGAGGTCCTCAATGTTGTTGAGGTGTCCCGTAAGGAGTCGACCAGAAAATGCTACGCCTTCAAATGGAAGAGATTCTCCATTTGGTGTCAGGGCAAGGGCTTGGACCCTTCCTCCTGTTCTGTGGCAAGCATTTTGGACTATTTATGGTCCCTTTCTAGTCAAGGGCTTAGGTCGACCACCTTAAAGGTGCACCTGGCAGCCATCTCTGCTTACCGGGCGCGGGCTGGGAAGCAGTCGGTGGTGCAGGAAAAGGTGGTCTGGCGCTTTTTCAAAGGCCTTGATCACATTTCCCCTTCGGTGCGAGAACCTCCACCTCCGTGGGATCTACTGCTGGTACTGGCAAAGCTCATGGGCAAGCCATTTGAACCAATGCACAGGTGTGAACTCTCTCACCTGTCGTGGAAGACCGCCTTCTAGGTGGCTATCACGTCAGCCAGAAGGATGGGAGAGCTCCAGGCGCTTTGCATCGAGTCTCCTTACCTGGTCTTCCACAGGGACAAGGTTGTCCTGCGCCCCCACCCGAAATTCCTTCCGAAGGTGGTGTTGTGGAGTTTCACCTTAACCAGGTGCTGACTCTGCGGTGTTCTACCCCAGTCACACCTCCGGAGGCGAATATATAGGCTCCATCGCTGGACCCTGAAGGCTCAGCTTATTATAAGGAGCGCTACGGCTGAAATTGGGAGAGGTTCAGCCAGCTGTTTGTCACCTACGCTGAAGCTGCATCTGGCAGACCTGCAGCCAAGCGGACGATAGGCAGGTGGGTCACCTCCTGCATAGATCGCTGCTATAAGTTGGCGGGCATGGAGCCTCCCAGAGGATAAGAGCTCATTCTACCGTCATACTGCTGCATCGGTGGCTGCTTCCAGGGACGTCCCTATCCAGGAAATCTGCAGGGCTGCTACCTGGAAGTCAGCACACACCTTTATTACCCATTACCACATCGACCTTGAGTCACGCCGGGATGCTGGTTTTGGGGCCTCGGTTCTCCAGTCTTTATTTCCTAAGTAGGGGGTGTGCGCCTTGCCTCCCTCCTCCCGGAGAACTGCTAGGAGTCTGCCAATAATGTGGATGAACAACATATCCATGTCCCTAGAAATACAGGTTACTCACCTGTAACAGGAGTTCTAGGAATGGTATATGTTGTTCATCCACATGACCCACCCGACCTCCCCGGCTTCGACACACAACCTGAGCTTCCAGCGGGCCAGATCTGGCGTCATGGGGCGGAGCCGAGAGTTTTACCACCCGGGTGGGTGGGAGGAGCCAGCTTGAAGACCTTCCGGCAAGATTTAAAGCGGCAAGGAACCTGCCAATAAGTGTGGATGAACAACATATACCATTCCTAGAACTCCTGTTACAGGTGAGTAACCTGTATGTCCCACACTGCTGTCAGATCTCTACTGCGCCAGTTGCCCACCCCTACCTGCACCCATAACATCAGCTGACCTACGTGCTATACTTGCATTGTCTTCCTTGAATCTCTTTTAACTGCTGTCTCACTCGTACCCTGGCCCTACTTATTTTGAAAAATGTTTTGTGAATTGAGCAAATGTATACCTTACAGTATTTTGTCTCGTGTATTGGCATACCTATTGTTTCAATGTAACTTTCAATGTAACTCTGTTCTATTGCATTGTACTGCACTTGCTCTTTGCATTTTGTATCCTACTTTGTTCCTCCCCAGGTTGCACCTGGAAACGAGTCTTTGGCTCAGGTGCCTTTCCGGTTACCAAATGTTTAAATAAATAAATAAAAGCTTGCATCCTGACAGCCGAGGTTGCAGCATCAGTGGCTGACTGTGAAGGTGACCAGTATGATGATGATGATGATGAGGGAGACGAAGAGACAACACTGCCTGCCTCGACAGCAAAAGATGTGCTTTAGTCTCTCTTGCACATACCCTGCCATATTGAGCAGAATGTCTGCAGTGGGAAGATTACATAGAGAATACTGGATGGGCAACTATGCACACCAGTGTGCCCTGTTACAGAGGTTCCGATTCCCCTGACCTCTACAGTGAAGCTCCGAGAGATCCATGGGAATCAGAACCCCGAGGTGGCAAAACACACTGGTTGTACATGGAGTTGCTCATCCTGTATTTTTATAATGTATAGTACTGTGTGAAATATGTGTTTGTGACTTCTTTTGCTTTCAAAATGAAACTGACTCATGCCGTCTCTAGAGGTTCTACAATGCTGTTCTACCACAGTAGGGTAGAATCGCATTCCATGACCTTGAACTGTGGTACAACAGCATTTTGAATTCTGTACAGAACAACACTCCACTATACACTATAAATCATTTTATGAACTGGAGAATGTCTGCAACACGGCAGTGAAACGGCAGTCTAAAGTGACTGACCATTTTAAGCCGTTTAATACAGAAGGCACTGATTAACGTTAAATAAAGTTACAGCCTGTTTTAACAGTTCAAGCACCAGTCTCCCACAGTACTCAATCACTTACATGAGCACCATATCATTTTAAAAAAAAGGCACAAAATATAATATGGGCAGATTTTAACAGTTCCGCATAACAAACATTTTGCCCCATACAGAACAGTACCTTTCAGCCATCAAACTCAGTAAATACAGAGCCAGCATTTTGCTCCCTTTAGTCCCATACAGCACAATACAGTAGTTTTCCACCATCGAGCTCAGTAAATACCAGAGCTAATACTTGCTTCCTTAGGTCCCATAAACACAGTACAGTAGTTTTCCACCATCGAACTCAGTAAATGGACCCCACCCGACACCCTCACCCCGTCTCCCTACCTACCTCATATTTGCAGCTGACCGGGGTAGCCCAGTGTATCCCTTCACCGGATGGGTCCCTCTGCTTCGAGGCGGAAGGCACCAGGGGAACAACCAGCACATTAACTGTTCGGTCCCTGGGTGCTGCTGAGGTGGTTCCAGGGACTAAGGGCACTCACGGCGGCAGCCATCATCCGGCCGACCAAGAAGCTGTTTTTCCTGTTTGCTCCCTGGGGGCATGGTGTGCCACAGACGTCAAGGCATATGCTGATGTTCACGCCTTGCGCTCATCGGGCTCACCGACTGTGCTCCCGCCTCCTCCAGGAGGCAGCACACAGTGAGCCACATCCCACCTCCTCCCCAGGAGAAGGCGGCGTCATCGGACGCCGAGCTTTCTCCGCAGGCTCTTCAGTGACCCAGGTCCATTCCTAAACCCGGGTTGCCGGCATTGCAAGCAGAAATCCAACTGCTGCGCTGACCGGCCGTGTGGAACCGTGTTCATTTCTGCTACTTGACAAAAGTTCTGACCACACAGAAGGACCTATCATTGGATGTTGGGTTGAATGGACATCTCTCAACATGTGACACCGGGACGTCGGGATGTCCATAGCCCAACTGTACAGGTGGCAACATCTTCTGGATCCTAGTACCTGCTAATAATGCTTTTTCACTTAGAGCCTGTCCCGGGGCATGCAGAGAAATTAAATCAGCTGTCCCTGGAGAAAACTGGGTGTCTGGGACAGGCAGACAGGTGGTTATTTCGCCCCCTGTGAATAGTACAGATTATGCACTATTGGACTTTGTGGTCCTTCAGGGATATTGCAGTTTAGTCAAACATCCATAATTCTTCCCACTTCTGCTGTGAAGGGTCTGTGTCCCACTCTGGTCCACCAGTCCTGTGCTTTGGTATCTTTTTCATGTATTTGTCATGCTATGAATTGGTACCAGGAAAAGGTTGAGTGTGTTTTTTTTTTTTTTTTTTCAGGTTTTGTACAGATAACAGTTGATCTTACTTAGAGTATGAGCTCCTGCAGCAGGCTACCCCTTAAGGACTATGCTGCCAGGCACTAGGACTCCATGGAAAACTTCAGCCAGCAGTACCCAGCTGGGGGCCTGCCCCTTCGTCGGTCCGCCCACCGATGTCACCCTTTGTATAAAGGGACGGTCCCCAGCCTCACCTCAATTCTTTTCCCGCCATCAACCCGTGCGCTTCAGCTCCTCTGATGCCTCCTCGCATCTGTCAACCGCCATTTTGTGCTTCTTGTTAGCGTACCCATTTTTTCTTTAAAACTCATTTTTCTTCGACTCAGTTTGTGTCGTCTCTGTCTTCTTCTTCCTATACCAAGCGACAGAAATCCAAGTGTCCTTACAGGTGGCAGATTCTGGCGAAAGACGACCATACTCAGTGCTTCTTCTGCTTGGGGCCTGACCACAGTGTTGACTCCTGCCCAGACTGTGGTAAATTCAACCAGGACCCGTTGCCACAAGACACTCCAGGCTTACCTCATGGAGCAGGAGCTGGCGCCGCCTCCAACAGCCGTGAAGGCCAGCTTCTCACCTCATGGTTGCCGACTTCCCATAAGGAAAAACATGCAGGAGGGAAGCACCATCACTGAGGAAAAAGATCACAGTAGGTCAGAGTTCCACTGCAGAGCTCCTCATCAGAAGGAGAAACCTTCCGGTTCACACTCTGGCAGAGAGCGGACTCTGGCCCCTCCCACTATCAGGCCTGTTTTCTCCAGCCTGCTTTAATGAAGGCTCCCACCCTTAGCCTTTCAGTGGGTGGGGTTCTTGAGCAGGGATCTTCGGTTCCTCCTTGAGCCTTAGGCCCTTCCAGCATTCCTTGATTCAAGGCCTGGGCATCTTCATGCAAGCCTCAGGTGTCTTCTGTTTCTAGTTTGTCACTGGCTTCCAAACGACCGAGATGCAGACACCAGGAACAGTTGCGCTCCTGGAAACGCTCCCCCTGAGGGAGGTCATCAGGCGCTAAGCCAAAAACCCAGATGTACACCTCTGACGACAGGCCTTCCGATAAACAGAAGGACCGGAAGCAGGCACCACAGGATAGGGCATCCAGTGACCAGACGTCGGGGTCAGCTACCCTACCTCAGACGCCTACAGGTCTACCGCCTCAGAAGCCAGTGTGAGGACTACGTCTCCGATGGATCAGCAGTCTGACGCCTGGGCACCGGTTGATCAGACGCCAGACCAAACACCCACTACTCCGGTATCCAATGACTGGGCGTCGTGGGACCAGGCGACAGGCGGCCAGATGACAGGTCTTGCAAACCTACCTTGCCCTGATGTACGCCCAGATGTGATGCCAGGACTGAGTAATCCTCAGATGCTTCCACAGGCCCCACAGCGTACCCCGCCTCAAGTACCAGTGGTACCCTGGAGGGCGTCGGGCAACTTTTACATCGTGGTGGAATATGGTGAAGGGGACTTACTTAAAAGGTGCCTTCCCAACTCTCCCTTCACCACAGCCTCCACACCCTGGTCCGGACAAGACTCGATACCAGACACTCAGCCCGCACCTCTGCCCACCCCCAGGAGCCCCACTTCTAAGGATTTGGATTCAAGCGCTCCAGATGTAGGGCAGACATCGCCACTCATCCTCCAGGTCATCTTCCTCCGATGACCAGAGCAGATGCTTGCACAGGCACAAAGGTTTTTTTTTTTTTTTTAGCTTTGTTTTCTTTTCCCATTCCTATGGGCTTTCTTCAAGTGAACCCTCGACATCTGCCTACTCCCAGCCTGAACCCTCGCGTTTCCCTTGATCTCTCCTTCGGCGACCCCAGGTGGCCCGACCCACGGTATCATCTCTGGGGCTGATTCCGCCCCCTTGGCAGTGTGCTGCGTAAGTATGAAGTGCCTACCTGGCTGGTCGTCTGGTCAGGGGATGGAGGATGATCCTGGGTGCATTGGGCCGGCGCTTGGGATGTGGGCTGAGTCACCGTCATCTCACTGAAGGGATGAGAGGCCTTTTTCCGTTTTCTTTACTTGTCCCCTTGGGTTGCGGCAAGCAAGGCAACGTAGAGCCGCAAACTCCGCCCCCAATGCACTCACTGCGTCGCCACGCTAGGCGCCCCTGATTCACCACCAGAAGCCGCTCCAGGAGCGAGCGCTACCCCTTATCCCTCCCCGGGAAGAGAGAGTAGTCCCTCATACGCTCAATCTCTCCCCCCCTGCCAACCCTCAATGACCTGGGCTCGTTCCTGAACCCAGGTTGCTGGTGTGACGTGAGGTGTGGCATCCAGCGCCTCAACCCTCAGCGCACCGGGCCGTGGATACAGGCACAAATGTTTGAGGTCAGCTTTCTCTTCCTCCTCCAGAGGCAGCTCTTTTTCCTTGGGCTGTTTGGCCAGGGTCTATTCCCCAAGCTGAAAGGTCATTCCCAGTTCACCCAGGTCCCAACCGCATGACCCGACCTTCATGGACGTAATCGCCATATCAGTACCTAAACCAGTGGGATACGGAGGAGTTGGACCCGGAGAGAAGAAGGCTACATATCTTCTTGGGTATGAGTGACCCTAAACCCTTGGTCACTCCTCCTCCTCTGGTTCCTCCCTTCCAGGACCTAACAAGACTGGCATGGGAGCATCAGTCTTCCTTTTAGCTGTCCCCAAAAGCTGAACAGGCTATACAAGCCCCTAAAGCGGAGCCCTTCCTGGGAGAGATCCCAGGGCAGATTCCATGGCCCTAACCACAGCACATGGCAGGACCAAGCAGTGCAAGCCCTGGCCCTGCCAACGTCTGCAGTACATAGGGGCCATTCTGGACACAAAGCAGGGAAGGGCTTTTCTCCCACCTGACAGGACCACTCGGCTGAGAGATCTGGTGTCCAGAATAGCTTCGGCCAACCCAGTCACAGCCCGGACTATGTTGCAACTTCTGGGACATATGGCAGCTGTTCTTCGCATCCCCGTGCAACCCCAAACTGCCCAATTTTTGCTTGCTAGATCCCAGGCCTGGTGTTTTCTGGCGAGATGTGTTCTCCCTCTGCTGGATAGGGAGGTTTCTTTACGCATTCCCTTGCTTCCCCCTTCTGCAGAGGGTGCTGTTCAAGCTGCAGGCCGAAGGGGCAGCAATCATTTTGATAGCTCTTGTTCTGGCTGCGCCAGATATGGTTACCTCTGCAGCGATTGGCAGTGGAACCTCCTTTCTCACTACCTCTATCATTCAGCTTGTTATCCTAAGACCAGGGCATACTAGTTCTCCGAATCTTTGGTCTCTACAACTAAATGCATGGTTCCTGCAGACCTAGCTGTCTCTCCCATCGTGGAGTTTCTCAGAGGGTGGCGAAGTCCTAGTAGAAGCAAGAAAGCTATCTACATGGGCCACTGATGCCATGAAGGGGTAGTAACGCTTGCATCTGGGCAGCTTATGCTCCTGGACCCCTTTTTTGCTTGGTGAACTTGGTCTTATTTATTTATTTATTTAATTTTGGTAACCGGGTAGGCCCACTGAGTCCAGTAATGGTCCCTTTTAAGGGTGACCTGGAATTAATTACAGATGCATCGAAATATTACATTTGCAGAAATTACAATTTACAATTGTTTACACATCATATGTAATGGAGAACAGTTTTCAGCATCTGACACATAGCAATAATTGTTAATATAGCTATATACATTAACAAATGCCCCCGCTCACTGACAGAATTTTTGAGTCAGCAGGACCATAGTAGAGATATCAATGGTGATAAGTGCATTGATTTAGCTCCAGCTAATGGGCCTTTACTCCCGTTTTGAATCCCCCTAGTGAGTTGCACTCCTGGAGATTTGTTGGCAACGCATTCCAGATGGGAGGAATGAGGGCTGAGAAAGCCTGAGACCCTTGGGTGGACATCGCCCAGGGAACCTCGAGGAGCTGTCTGCTTGAGGATCTTAGTGTCCTGCTATTCTTTTTGTTTGCAGCAACTCTGCCAGGCTAGGAGTATCATCTCTCGAACACAGGGCTCGCTTACTCATCCATTAAGGTGTCCTCTCTGCCATCTCAGCTTATCATGCACCTGTGGAGGGTAGGAACATTGCCTAGTTGGATCTCTCCCGTACCTTTCTACGGGGCATACTTCACAGGGTTTTATTTAACTCTAAAAATTGATTAGCGTTTTGCTTATAAAAGTTCTAAAACATTGTGAAAATGCATAACACTTGCCTCACTGTGTTTAACAAACATAACACTGCTAGAAAACCTATATAAATGCTTTCTGTACAGTTAGTATTGTCCCAAGAAAAAAACTGCTAATCAGTTATTTAAAACCCTGCTTCATTTAAACCTCCCTTCAGGGATCCTGTTGCCCCATGGAATCTTTTATTTGTTCTGAGAAGTTAACCTTGCCTCCTTTTGAACTGGCCTCGGATTGCGACCTTAGCTTTTGCTCTTGGAAAGCGTTATTTTTAGCTGTCATTAATTTGGCTAGAAGAATTTCAGAGCTTCAAGCACTCATGTGCAAAGAACCTTATTTAGTTTTCACAGAGACCGTGTGTCTCCGCACCAATCATAAGTTTCTGCCAAAGGTAGTATCTTAGCTGACTCTGAATCAGAATATCTGCCTTCTGGTTTATTATCCCAAGTATTCAAATTGGGGGGAGGCACTCCTTCACACTCTAGACATCCACAGGATCCTTCATTGCTACTTGGACTGTACTAAAACGGTCCACAAATCTGATCAGTTGTTTGTTTCTTTTGCCCCCAGGGCTCTGGGGAAGCCTGTTTCAAAACAAACCCTGTCAAAATGGTTAGCAATAACATTGGGTTCATTTACAACAAGTATGACAAACCCTTGTAGGGCCCAATCAAGGGACATTCCACAAGGAGGATGGCTGCATCCTTTGCAGCTATGAAAAATGTTTCGGTGGCAGACATCTGCACTGCCGCAACCTGGAACTCTGTGCATACTTTCGTCAAGCACTACACCTTGGACATTGCGTCCAAAAAAAGAGCAGGATTCAGTCTGGCTGTGCTCCAAGGTCTCCTATCATAAAACTCCATGTTTTTTTTCCTACCACGGTGTTTGTTTTCTCCCCCTCTGGGACACTGCTTGGGACTCAATCCTTAAGGTGTAGCCTGCTGCAGGAGCTGAGGTGCAGACGGGGTTCTTACTCACTTCTTCCTAGTCCCGAAGAAGTCGGGGGACCTCGGACCCATTCTGGACCTCAGCGATCTGAACAAATGGGTTGCCTACCGGAGGTGTCAAAAGGTCTTCCTTCCTGCTCTCCTGCTGCTTTTGATGACACAAGACTGGCTGGCTTCAGTCGATATGCAGAATGCTTATCTGCATATCCCAATCGCCAGGTCTCACTGAAGATTCCCGAGGTTCAGAGTGATATGAAGGCATTATCAGTTCAGAGTCCTTCTCTTCGGTCTTTCGTCAACCCCCAGGGTATTCACCAAGTACCTGGCAGTGGTCCCCACGGCACTTCGGAGAAGGGGCTTTTTACGTGTTCCTTGCCTGTTTGTTGACTCCTCTGACCCACACTAAGCCTCACCTGTTGGAAACCATCAGGGACACTCTATCACTTTTCCGGTGTCAAGGAATCACCGTCAATTGGGGAAAGTCTCGGCTTCCCCCTCCCAGAGGCTTCAATTTATCAGGGCCATTCTGGATTCCATCCTCGGGAAGGTTTTTCTTCCCCCCCAATAGAGCGGGCTGCATCCAAGTCTTGGCGTCTCAGGTCTGTACAGCCTCAAGGGTTCCAGCAAGACTCCTCAGGCTATTGGGACACATGGCAGCAGCCATTGTTTCAGTAATTCTAGCACGGCTGCACATGAGGACCATTCAGTGGTCCCTGAGGGTCCAGTGGGATCAGACCAGGGACAATCTGGATGCTAAAGCAAAAAGCCGCACCACTCAGGAGACCTGAATAAAGGCAATATATTTATTTATTATAAAATAACACCGCTACAACAACAACCACGACAGGTGTGTGAAGAACAAGGTAACCTCTACCGGTTTCGCTTAGCGTCATCAGGAGGATAACCAATCAAAGTACATATACCCTTATATAGCCAGTGAGACTATCAAATTTAAAATGACATAGACAATATTAAAAACAACGAATCTACATAACATAAAAAATACTTTCTTTTTATCTTGTTATGTACTACCTACACCTAAGAAACATATATAGAATTCTGAAAGGTATGTAATATTATTACTAGGGACATGGATATGTTGTTCATCCACACTTATTGGCAGGTTCCTTGCCGCTTTAAATCTTGCGGAAGGTCTTCAAACTGGCTCCTCCACCCACCTGGGTGATAGAACTCTCGTCTCCGCCTCCATGCCAGATCTTCCTTACCGCTTGGAAGCTCAGGTTCCTCCTTAGCGCTCGCGCAATAGACTAGTTCCTGATTTTTCGGTCTCTCGAATTCAGTTGGAAGTTTTTCTATTACTTGACTCTTCTCCCTTGCGCTGCGATGGATAGTCGTTTTCCAGCTCTCGGGCGCCAGCTAGTTCCTCCAGGAAGAGGCCGCACTCCCGTGTGTTTACTGCCTTTCGACTTGGACCATGATCCATAGGTTTGCGATTTTGTTGTGCTCTTTCCACCAGCTCCTTGGAGATCGTGGCCCGTTTCGGGCTCGGGCACCGAATCTTTTTCGCGCTGGAAAAATCCTTGGAGACTCGGTGGGCAGTAACCACGCCGGCTGTCTTGGCTGAGCAGCTCGACTCTTTCCTCCATGAAGGGGGCGGCATCTAAATCTGCCCCCCCCACCGGTCACGACGCTTATCCCGCTCTCCTTGAGTTCTCCTCATTCAGCTTCGTTCAAGGAGCTTCACCAGTCCCTTTCCTCGAAGGGAGAGGGACCCTCGGGACCTGCCTCTCGGCCCAGGTCAAAGGAGTGACAGGCTAAGTCCCATTGTCGGCGTTGGCGGGAGAGTTCCCCCCGTCCTCTGTCGGCCGACTTTCGACTTTGGTCAAGGGTGTGGCTCAGGCCGCTGGCTTCATGGTGTTCCCGTCAGGTCAGCTGTCCAGGACTTCCGTCGACGTTGTCGAGTCTCTCGACCCGTCATCTGGGCTGTCTTCTGCTGGAGCCGCCATCCTTCACGGTTCCCCGGCGGAGGCGAGTTCTGCCTGTACCTTGAGGTGTCAGGCCTCTGTCCTTTTGTCGAGCCGAGGAAGGGCGTCCTCCGCTCTTCCCAGGCCCACCGACTGGTTCCCCAAGGATTGGGATCTCGGTCTCAGTCCTCTTCTCGGTCAAGCTGCTCCCTCCAAATTCGGCGATCTCAGTCAGGGCACCGAGTTAAGTGGCATTACTGTTCTTCGTCTCCCCTCCTCGGATGAGAGTAGCTTGATGCAGATGGCGTCAACGTTACAAGGGTTCATGTGGCAGCGGTTGTTGTCGAGAATCAATTGGCGTGATTCATTCCCGTCCAGCAAGCAGCTGCCGCAGTCGGCCGACACAACCACTCGCTGCAGTCGGGTGCCCCTCCGGGGCTGGTTGTTTGTCGCAATCTTGCTGCCCACCGTCTTCGGTGGAACGGCGGTCAGGTCACAACCTGTCCCGCAGGTTGTCTGTTCCCCTCACTCCCGCCCGCCCTCGGCGGGCGAAGAGTGACTCAGGCCTGAGGCAGCTCTTTGCAGACCCTTCGGAGTCCGACTTCGACCCTCCATGTTCCCCAGTCGGGAGGACCCGGGGTCCTCTCTGGAACGCTCTGTGGACGACAGCCCATCGTCCTTTATGGGTCTGCTTCAGCTCATCTCGGAATTCACTGGGATGCAGCCTGAACCGTGTCCAAACGAGCCTGTTATCCCTGACAGACCGGGGGGTTCACCGGAGGCCTTCCAGTGGCCGAGGCCATTGTCAGCCCGGCCTTGAGCTCTGGCAGGGCCTACTTTCCTGTCCTCGCCCTCGGCCAGGATGGCCAGGAAGTACTCTGTCCCTGTTGGTTCTTTGCCCGGGTTTCTCGGAGCACCCCTCGGCTGAGGGGCTAGTCACCGATAATGTTTTCCAGTGTTCTGGGACAGCTCAGGATGGATAGGCCCCCGACAGAGTCCAAAAGGAAGGACTACGTCGGGCGTGAGGTTCTCTGCATCCTCCCTGGGCCTCCGACAGGCCAGCTTGGCGCACTGATGGCACATTTCTCCCGCCCTTTGGGCTCCTGGACGAGGTGCTCCCTCATCTCCCGGCCGACCTGCGGACCACGGTCCGGCGGGTATGGGACCAGGGTAGGGCAGTGGCGAAGCAGCAGCTTCAGACTGCTCTGGACTTAGGTGATTCCTGTGCCAGGTCGGTGGCGGCCACAGTGGCCATACGCCGCAGGGCATGGCTGAGGTTATCCTCTTTCCCATTGGAAACCCAGCACAAGTTGGCGGATATCCCCTTCTTGGGGTCTGACCTTTTCGGCCTGGAGTGGAGGGACACCTCCAGGGGACAGAGATCGATACCACTCTGGATTTGGTCAACCCCCACCGGAGGGACATGGGCCGCCGGCAGCCTTTGCGTAAGCCCCTTGGCCCCTGCACTCCAGCATGAGGGCCAGCAGGCTTGCGCTGGGTGTTCTGACCCCAAGCCAGCGTCCCCTACCTCGGGATTGCTAGCAGGCGCCACCCTTTTGAGCCGTTGTCCCACGGGGGTCTTGGGTTCCGCAACCTCGTTGTCGGCCCGCTGAGCCGACTTGCCTGGCCCTCTAAATGGAGGTGATCAGGAAGGTTGCGGATCCCCCTTCAGACCCTGGGTTCATGTCCAGGTTTCCTGGTCTTAAATGGACGGGAGGCTTGCGCCCCATTCTTAGCCGCACGTCGGGATGGTCTCTCTGTCTCAGATATCCCTTCCTCAGAACGAGGTGTGTGACTCTTTCCTGGACCTCCAGGATGTACTCACACTTCGTTCCGTCCGTTTCTTGGGAGACTCCTCCGTTCTTAAGCGGGGGATCTCTTCTGATTCAGGCCAGGCCCTTCGGTCTCTGCTCAGCAGCGGCACTGAAGGGTCAGGCATAACCACCTGGATGGCGGCCTGACTGCAACCCTTCCAGGCGGAAGAGGGACGGTCCAGATTTCTGGCCCTCTAGGTTGCTCTCAGACTGGTCTCCCTTTACCGGAGCCACGTTGGAGCCCGTGTCTTAGCAGGTGATCCTTCTTCGGGACGAGGCTCGACTCTTGAGTCCGAGCTCGACTCCTGGCGGATAGGGCTGAGGTTCTTCTTCCCTTGCCTAGTCAGGTCTGACTGGGCAGTTACGCCCTCTCCGGGACCTCCTGCACCTCCTGGGCCTCGCTGCGGCCTGCTCCAGCGTGGTCTGTTTGGACCCGCCGGTTCATGCGTCCCCCTAGTGGGGGGCTGGCCAGCCAGTGGTCACAGTGCTGCGTCCCTTCGGACCAGTTCGTGACAACAGCCCAGGGGTTAGGGAACACTCTCCTTGGACCGTTCCAGCTCTGCAGAGAACATCCCGTTGTCCGCCCGGTCGTGGTCTTCTCCGACCGATGCATCTCGGATGGGTGGAGGTGCCCATCAAGAATACAGAGTGCTCCACCTCTGGTCCTCTCGGGAGTCGATCTTCCTACCTGCTGGAGCTCCAGGCGGTCCGCTGACTTCTACCACTTGCTCCGTGTTGCGGGGTCTAGTGGTTTAAGTCCAGGCGGACAACACCACGACCATGTACCTATCCCTGGCAGTTCGGGCCGAGCCCGTGCCTCTGCTGTGGGAGGTTCTCCGCATTGGGTCTTTCGTGCAACTGGGAGGCGGTTTCCTTGCCATTTCGATGGCAGGAGCCTCCCGCTCCCTGGCTGATGCCCTAAGCCGGATTAAGGCTGCGCCTCACGAGTGGTCTTCCCTGCCGGAGGTAGCACAAGTTCTTTCTCCCTCTCTGTCACGCCTCAGGCGGTCCCTTTTTTCCCCCAGGGAGAATACGAGGCCAAGACTGTCTCACGCCCGCCCCCTCAGCAAGGTTCGCTGTAGGGGATGCCTTTGAGGCCATGGACCCTGGGCCTCTTCTACGCCTCTCCCCCGTTTCCCTTGACCCACGGGCAAGGCAAGGAGGGACTAGGCGCAGGCAATGCTGGTAGCCCCAGACTGGTTTGCCAGCTCTGGTATCCAGCTCTCTTCAGTCTCAGCCCCAGGCTCCCGAGGCGGCTTCCAGCCCGCCCGGTCCTGATCTCTGTTTTCAGGGGAAGGTATTCCATCCGGACCTTCAATCCCTGCACCTGGCGGCCTGGTCCCTGTGCGGCTGGGGGCCAGGCCATGGGTCTTCCGGCAAGGTCCTCGACGTTTTCGAGGCGTCCTGCCAGGAGTCGACCAGACATGCTCGCCTTCAAATGGAAGAGTTCTCCATTTGGTGTTGGGATAGGGCCTGGTCCCCTCTCCTGTCCCTCGGCGAGCATTCCGGACCGTCCGTGGTCCGTTCTTTATTGAACAAGGGCTTTGGTCAACGACTCTCTAGGTGCTTCTGTTGGTCACCCCTGTCTTCCGGGTGCGGGCCGGAAGACAGTCGTCGGCACAGAAAAGGTGGTCTGGCGCTTTCTTAGGCCTCGATCACACCTCCCCTCTGGGGAGAGTATCCCCTTTTCTGTGGGATCTTTGCTGGTATGGGCTTAGCCCACGGGCAAGCCATTCGAACCTTTGCACAGGTGTGAGTTCCCCACGTGTTGTGGAAGAACACCTTCTTGGGGCTACCATTCCATCCAGAAGGACGGGAGAGTTCCAGGTGCTCCTTGAATCTCCCTATCTGGTCTCCCACAGGGACAAGGTTGTCCTGCGCCCCACCCGAAGTTCCTTCCGTAGGTGGTGGCGGAGTCCTTTTTCCCTAACTGGGTATCGTCTCTGCCGGGGTTCAACCCCATTCACACCTCGGAGGCCATATATAGGATCCATTGGAACCCTATTTAGTGCTCGCCTTCCCAGGGAGTGTAGTGCTGAAGTTCGGGAGAGGTTCGCCAGCTGTTTGTCATCTACGCTGAAGCCGCACCTGGCAGAGCTGCAGCCAAGTGGATGACGAGCGGTTGGGTCACCTCCTGCATAGGTCTCCGCTATAGGTGGGCGGGCATGGTGCCTCTCAGAGGGATAAGTGCTCATTTTACCCGCCCTTCCGCTGCATCGGTGGCTGCTTCCGAGGATACTCCTGTCCAGGATATCCGCAGGGCTTCTACCTGGAAGCAGGCATATACTGATTTCCCCTTCCACATCAACCTTGGATCACGCCAGGATATTGGTGGGGCCTCGGTTCTCCAGTCTTTATACCTAAGTAGGGGTATGCCCTTGCCTCCTCCTCCCGGAGAACTGCTAGGAGTCTGCCAATAAAGTGTGGATGAACAACTTATCCATGTCCTAAATACAGGTTACTCACCTGTAACAGGAGTTCTAGGAATGGTGTGTGTTGTTCATCCACCTGACTCCTCAGCCTCCCCGGCTTCGACGCACAACCTGGCTTCCAGCGGGCTAGATCTGGCGTCATGGGGCGGAGCCGAGAGTTTTATTTATTTATTTATTTATTGAAGATTCGGATGTACCTTTGAGTCAAGGACTCATTTACAAAGGTTCCACGTCACAGGTATTACATACAAGGAGAGAGAGTTACATAGCAGTACAGTAGTACATAGTCAGGTGTTACATAGGCAGTAGTTACAAAGACCTTTATGGGGCTCTCAGAGGATACATAGGTTGAGCTTAGGCAGACAGGCAATAAGGCATAGCAGTGCAGGGCAACAGGCAACAAAAGGTGGTATAACAGAGCAGAGCTTGGCAAAGAGGTACTGCACAAGGTAGGGTTACACAGAGGAGGAGCCAGCCATAGCCTGGGTCTGCTGTTGGATGAGTATTAGTCAGGACAGTCACAAGGGTTTGAGGCCTGCAGGTGGGATCTAAGAGTGGTTGAAGGATCCTAGTCTGTTTTCATTTGCAATCGGTGGGGCAGACTATTCATCCAAGATGGGCTCTGCAGCTGAAGGACCTCTGGTATAGGGAATGCAGCAGTGGGGACAGACAGTAGATGTTTTCCATAGCTCCTAGTGTGCTTTAGCGATTGGACGGTCTTATTAGTGGAGCAAGGCCAGAGGGCAGGATCCAAGGGCAAATTTTTGCCAAGAAAGCAAGTGTGGAACTTGAGCCTATTGTCTAGGTTAAGCCAGTTGGTTGCATTGTGTAGTGTACATGTATGGGTTTGCCGGTTGCAGCCTAAGGTGAGCCGGCAGGCTATATTTAGGGAGACACGTATTCTGTTAAGTGTCGAGGAGTTAGCCGCCCCATAGATGACTAGGCCATAGTCAAGTAGTGAGAGGACTGAGGAGGAGACAGCTAGCCTTAGGGCATTGGGGGTGAAGCAGTGCTTAAGGCAATACAGGAGCCCTAGCCGTACATTGAGGGAAGTCGAGAGGAGGTGGATATGCTGTTGGAATGTGAGTGCAGTGTCAAGTGTTAGGCCTAAATATTTGAAAGTGTCTCCCTGGGCAAGGGTGGTTTGGTTGGCAGTCCAAAGGTGAGGGCAAAGTGCCCTTTTTGAGTTAGATGGATGGGAGAAGTACATAACCTTAGTCTTGGAATAGTTCAGGACAAGGCGATGGGACGAAACCATAGCTCTGCGGTGCTGAAGGAGGACTGGAGGGATAGGAGGAGCTGCAGCGGGTCAGTGTTGGATGTGTAGAGGCGGCATCATCAGCATATAGAAGAAGATTCCCGGGCAGGTCTTTGGGAGGGAATTTAGAAAGAGGCTGAAGAGTAGAGGACCCAGGATGGATCCTTGCGGGACACCCGAGAGGACAGGTAGGACACTGGAGACAGTGTCACCAATCCTTACCTGCTGAGAGCGGTTAGACAGGTAGTCAGAGAACCATCCCAGTGCATCTGGGGAGAAACCTGTGCTAGCCAGAGTGGACAGCAGGAGTGGATGACTGACGGTGTTGAATGCCTTGGTAAGATCTATGAAGACAGTCCCTGCGATATGTCCTCTATCTAGTGCTGAGTGGAGGTAAGAGGTGAATTCCAGAAGGGCAGTGGTGGTGCTGTGGCCCTTCCAGAAGTCATGTTGTTGCGGCTAAGCAGGTTGTATTTGTCTAGGTGGGCCGTTAGTTGGTCAGAGACTATCCTCTCAAGGGCCTTGGATGGGAGGAGGAGAATGGAAATGGGTCGGTAGTTGTTTGTAAGGGCATGGTCACCACTTTTGAAGATAGGTGTGATATGGGCAGATTTCAGCGGGAGGAATTTCCCTTGGCATAAGGAGCGATTTAAAATATGGGTGAGGGTCAAGCACTTGGTGAGTGAGAGTCGAAGCAATTTCAGGTCTAGGGTGTCACTACTATATCTGGAGTGACTTAGAGCCCACCTAAGTGTAGGGCTCTGCATGCTTGGAGAGAGATGACACACAGGCGAGAAAGGGTGGTGTAGATGGGTGGGGGTGCCAGTGGTGGGGTCAAAGAAGTTGGGTGGGAGAACCTGGCTAAGATTAGAGAAGGCATCATTAAAGGCATCGGCCATGCGAGCTGGGTCAGAGGTAAGGCACCCATCAACCCTGAGCTGGCTGGGGGCAAATTTGGTAGCTTTGCCACGCAGGTCATTGATGTTGTTCCGGAACTTTCGACCTGAGCCCTAGGAGTTGGTGAGTGAGTTCTGATAGTGCTCCGCTTTTGCTCTGTGTAGGGCCCACGTACATTTGTTCCTAGCTTCTCTATACTTCTGCCTGTCAGCTGGCTGGCCAGTCTTGTTGGAGAAGTGCCATAGGGAGTCTCTATTACACATGAGATCTAGGAGGTGGTCATTGACCCATGGTACTGGGTTACCTTTTGCCACTCTTTTGGTGATGGGGTGACTTTGTCACAGGTGTTGTTAAAGGCAAGGATGAAGTGACTAGGGGTAGGTCTGTGTCCAAGGTATTCATGACAGTGGACCAGTCCATCGACCTAAGATAGGTCTTTAGTTTGTAAGTATTCCTGGGACAAGTTTGCGCTGATAGAGTCTTGGGGGGTTTGAGGGTTTTCCGACCAGCGGCAGAGAACGGGAGTGGTCACTAATGGCATCAGGGAGTACAGTAGTACTGAAAGTTTTCTTGAGGCGATTGCTGGCGCTAGGTCAGTAGAGAGGAGGACCCAGTCGCGAGTTTAGTCTAGTGGGGATGCGGCAGAGCTGGGTAAGGTCCTGGGCAGTGGCGGCGTCTATGAGAGGTGCGGAAGCTTTGTCTATCTAATTGATGTTAAAATCCCTAATACAATTTTCTCGGCTAGAGGTGGGAGAGTAGCCAGGTAGGACAGAACAGGAGTGGAAAGCACGCATCTGATCCCTGGGATATAGACTGTGGTGATGAGGGTGGGGGGTTTGATGTGCCTAGAGTGACTTTTACCGTGATAGTTTGAGGTCCGGATGGAGTTCAGGGTGGCAAGTAAATGGCCATGGAGGCCTCTCTAGTATGCAAGCGCAGCCCCACCTCGTTTACCTTGCCGATCCGCCGGAAGAGGTTGTACCCTGGGAGGTTTATGTATGAGTCGGGGTCAAGGGAGAGCCAGGTTTCTGTGAGGCAATAATGTCCGGTTGGTGTAGGTAGACCCAACCCTGGAAGGCATCCCATTTTTAGAAGGCTGCAGGCGTTAGGGCAGTATACATAGTCCTGTGGAGGCGGGGGTAGGTGCATTCGCAGGGGGCAGGGCCAGGGTTAGGGTGAACATTACAAGATGTGAGCAGGAGGAGAGCAGGAATATCCTGCGGTGGGGTGCCATTGCATGCCTTGCGTGGCCATGAGCTGCCACCTGAGGGCCCTCTAGGTGTGGGGAATGAGGGGATGGGGAGGTTGGAGAGGAAGGGTGAGGCCAGTAAGAATGTGCAAGGCAAGCAGTCTGAGAATAGGGGTTGGAGACAGGAGGAGGGCTTAAGCGTTGATCTGGGAAGAGACTCACAGGCAGGCTCCCAAGGGGGGGGGTAGAAGAGGTGTGGGGCCTTGCAGCGTGGAGAGTACTGGTGCCTGGCAAGGTATCTGGAGGTAGATTAGAAAAAGAGTTAGTAAGGTATGCATTGCAAGATTCATTGTTTTAAGAAGCCTGCTGAAAGTAGCAGTGAGACAGCTTATGTCCTAGTGGTGGAATGGTGTAAGCTGCAAATGAGAAATGGGCTGATTGGTTGCTGAGCCCTTATAAAGGGGTGCTCTCCTGGAGTCCCGTGTGGGATCTGTGTCAGCGTGCCTTGACCAGTAGTCAGCAATGGGGGGTGGGGAGGGCAAGTCCAGGGCCCTCATGACCTCCAGCGGCTCGTCTTGTTGGAGCAGGAGTCAAGACCTGAGGAGAGAGGAGGTACAGCAGTTTAAGTACTTGTTGGGTGTTTGGGGGGGAAATTTTCAGCGAGTGGCATTTACGGGGAAAAATCCTTGTGGCACAAAACTAGCACAGCAGAGTCTCGGGAGATAGAGCCTTTAAATAAAACCACAATACTTTTAGACTAGAAATCCGACATAAGACTGAGCTATGTAGCAGGGACTATATATAGGGATACACAATTTGCATAAAGGTACAGCAGGGCTTTGGTTCCAGGAGCTGATTTTACAACAATAAAAACAGTCTTCACTACTATATGCGACTGGAAAATGCATTTCTGTAAAGTTTTCTTTTAAAGAATGGCGCCAGCTCTCCTGAGTCCCATGTGGGGAGCTGTGTCAGCGTACCTTGACAAAGTAGTCAGTGATGGGGGGTGGGGAGGGCAAGTCCAGGGCCCTCACAACCTCCAGCATGGCTCGTCTCGTCGGGCAGGAGTCAAGACCTTGACAAAGTAGTCAGCGATGGGGGTGGGGAGGCAAGTCCAGGGCCCTCACGACCTCCAGCGACTCGTCTCGTCGGCAGGAGTCAAGACCTTGACAAAGTAGTCAGTGATGGGTGGGTGGGGAAGGCAAGTCCAGGGCCCTCACGACCTCCAGCGCGCTCGTCTCGTCGGAGCAGGAGTCAAGACCTTGACAAAGTAGTCAGCGATGGGGGGGGGTGGGGAGGGCAAGTCCAGGGCCCTCACGACCTCCAGCTGGCTCGTCTCGTCGGAGCAGGAGTCAAGACCTTGACAAAGTAGTCAGCGATGGGGTGGGGAGGGCAAGTCAGGGCCTCATGACCTCCAGCGGCTCGTCTCGTCGGGAGCAGGTCAAGACCTTGACAGAGTAGTCAGCGATGGGGGGTTGGGGGAGGGCAAGTCCAGGGCCCTCACGACCTCCAGCGCGGCCGTATATAGGATCCATTGGGACCCTATTTAGAGCTCGCCTTCCCAGGGAGCGTAGGGCTGAAGTTCGGGAGAGGTTCGTCAGCTGTTTGTCATCTACGCTGAAGAGCACCTGGCAGACCTGCAAGCCGGACGATGAGTGGGTGGGTCACCTCCTGCATAGGTCTCCGCTATAGGTGGGCGGGCATGAAGCCTCCCAGAGGGATAAGTGCTCATTTTACCGCCCTTCGCTGCATCAGTGGCTACTTCGAGGATACTTCTGTCCAGGATATCCACAGGGCTTCTACCTGGAAGCAGGCATATACTGATTTCCCCTTCCACAACGACCTTGGGTCACGTTGGGATGTTGGTCGGGGCCTCGGTTCTCCAGTCTTTATACCTAAGTAGGGGGTGTGCGCCTTGCCTCCCTCCTCCCGGAGAACTGCTAGGAGTCTGCCAATAAGTGTGGATGAACAACATATCCATGTTCCTAGAAATACAGGTTACTCACCTGTAACAGGAGTTCTGGGAGAGGTATATGTTGTTCATCCACACAACCCACCCGGCCTCCCCAGCTTCGACGCATAACCTGACTTCCAGCGGGCTAGATCTGGCATCATGGGGCGGAGCCAAGAATTTTATCACCCGGGTGGGTGGGAGGAGCCAGCTTGAAGACCTTCCGGCAAGATTTAAAGCGGCAAGGAACCTGCCAATAAGTGTGGATGAACAACATATACCATTCCTAGAACTCCTGTTACAGGTGAGTAACCTGTATTTCCATCATGTGCATCCTTATTAGCATAACGCAATATAAAGCATATTGATTTGTTCATAAAAAATGAATGAACTTATATTCTAAAGCCAAGAATGAAGCTTAAGTAAATAAATACTTTAACATTACCACCTTGAATTCTATATCCAAAACGAAATTTAGAATATTTAGGATAAGGACATCATGAAACTGAAGGGAAGCACTTATTCCCTGTTATCTGTAAAGAAAACATAAAAAACATCAAAATCAAGAGCTGAACATAAATACAAAAATTATCATTTATCTGTTGTGCATAATGTGGACATCGAGAGCAAATATCAAAGCAAAGAATATAAATATATGTATGTATATACAATCATAATTACACAGTTATATTAGTACTACTGGTTCTAGTCCCACCACAGATACAGTCCAAAGAACATAGTCTCATAAAGGAAACTACTTCCCTCTCCTGATGCATGACAACAAGTCAATTCTATCATTGAGACCAGGGGGTTTTAGAGCTCCCAAAGTGAAAATCCAAAAGGATTCTCGTTGGAGCAATTTTTCTTCTAAATTACCACCACGTGGTCCCAATGTAACTCTCTCTCTCAATAGCCCAGAACTTGAAAGAATGTTTGCCATCTCTTGTATTACTGACATGCTTGGCTAATGCATTCTTAGCATCGTTAATGATAGAACGAAGATGTTCACCGATTCTGATTTTAAACTGTCTGCTGGTTTTACCTACATAAAATGCCCCACATTCACATGTTGCTAGGTATATCAAATTACTACTAATGCAATTAAAGAACTCTGTAATCTGGAATTCCTTATGATTATTACATGAAGTAAATGTGTCAGTCCTCAAAATAAGGGAACAGTATTTCTAGGGACATGGATATGTTGTTCATCCACACTGTCTGGCAGGTATCCTTGCCGCTTTAAATCTTGCCGGAAGGTCTTCAAGCTAGCTTCTCCCACCCACCTGGGTGGTAAAACCTCGCTCCGCCCCATGGCGCCAGATCTTCCTTACCGCTTGAGCTCAGGTTCCTTCCTTAGCAGCTCTAAGTATAAGACTAGTTCCTAATTCTTGGTTTCCGAATTTAGCGTTTTGCTTAAAGACTTCAGTCTTGATCCCTCAGCTGCGATGGACAAATCGACTCCGGTTTGGCGGTGCCTTGTGGGCAGAAGATGTCTCAGACGGATCTGCACTCCATGTGTGTGCTGTTTGGGCCTCGACACGTCCCGCGAGCTTGCGACCTGTGCTCTTCCTTCTCAGCCTCGTCCTCGAGCCGTGATGCCTGTTTACAACTAAGGCGCCCAACATTTTCCTCCGGTTAAGTCAAAGAGGCCGGTGGCGTTTTCCGCGGTAGTGAGGTCAGTGATCAACTAGACAGATGATGCGCCCTCGAGAGAGAGGAGGCGAGCTCATCTTCCTCGACCAGTGGCTTTTATTCGGCTTTCCTGGGTCCTCTTACAGCTTCTTTTAAGGAGCTTTGTCTCTCCCTCTCCACTAGGGGAGAGGGACCACGTCTGCTGGACCTTCTTCTCGGTCCAGGAAGAAAGACAAGGGTGAGTCTCTTCATCGGCCGCTCTTGGGAGGCCGGGAAGGTCCCTCTCCCGGTTGTCGGCCACGACTTCGGTCGATCGTTGAACCGACCACTGGTCTACGGTGTCCCGTCAGGTCAGTTGACCGAGACTCCCGTCAGACAGATCGAGATCTTTCCGACCCGTTGGACGGGTTGTCGACGCAAGCCGAAATCCCTCTCCCGGTTCCCCTGGTGGGAGTTGAGGATCCCGTGGGCTTGCCAGTGCCTCCAGTTCAGGAGCCTTGGGTGTTCCCTCGAGCGAGGAGAGCGGTTCCACCATCCCTCTCCGCACCGTCCTCGGGAAGCCGAGGTTCTCGGTCTCAGTCTCGGACTTCTTGGCGGTCCAGCCGATCCGCCCGTCATGGCGGTCTCGGTCTCGGCACCGTGATGGCAACGCCGCCCGCTCATCCTCTTCCTCCTCCTTGGATGAGGGAGGCTACGGACGCTAAGTTGTGTCGGCGATATGAGGACCTCATGTGGTAACAGCTCCTTCTGACGGGGAATAAGCGGCGCCATGCCTCGGCCATTAAGTGGCTGTCACCGACGACGAGAAACAACCCCCGTTTACCGAAGCCTGTTGTCAGGCGGTTGTTCGGCCAAAACCAGCTGCTCCACCAATTCGGTGGAACCTCCGCCTCCACAGCCGCGGTTTGGGGCTCCGACCAAGAATTCTCGGTCGGCTCAGGGTCTGCCCCATAGGCTGTTGGTCACCTCACTCCCGATTGCCTCGGCGGGTGGAGGTGGCTCAGGCCTGAGGCAGCTCTTGCGGACTCTTCCGAGTCGACGGCGATTCTTCTTTTTCTCCAAGCGAGTGGACTTGGGAGTCCTCTGGAGGTCAGTCGCTGGGCGACAGCCCTTCCGTCCTTCCTGGGGTTGCTCAGACTCATCTCGGAATCAACCAGGATGCAGCTCGAGCCCGTATCCAAGCGGGCCAAGTATCCCCTCACGGAGATATTGGACCAAGGGGATTCCCCTACGGAGGCCTTCCCTGTGGCTGAGGCCATTGTGGGCCCAGCCTTGGAGCTCTGGCAGCGTCCTGCTTCCTGCCCTGCGCCTTCGGCCAGGATGACCAGGAAGTATGCGGTCCCTACCGGTTCCCTATCTGGTTTCTCGGAACTTCCCTCGGCCGAGGGGTTAGTTACCGACAGCGTTTTCCGTGCGGCGCTGAGGCATGGACAAACCTCCCGACAAGGTCAAGAAATTGGACTATGCCGGGCGAAAAGTCTATGCTGCATCCTCCTTGGCCCTCGTCAGGCCAGCTCGGCCGTACTGATGGCACATTTTCTCACGCCCTGTTGGGCTCCTGGACGGTGGTCCTCATCTCCCGGCTGACCTGCAGACCACGGTTAAGCAGGTGCGGGACCAGGGCAGAGCAGTGGCCAACAGCAACTTCAGACTGCTTTGGACATTGGTGATTCATCGCGGGTCAGTGGCGGCTGCAGTGGCTATCGCCCGTCGGGCATGGCTGAGGATATCCACCTTCGCGGATACCCAGCACAAATTGGCGGATGTCCCTTCTTGGGGACCCGACCTCTCGGCCCTGGGTGGAAGCCACCTCAGAGGATCGAAAGAGTCAATGCTCACCGGACTCGGTCTCATCCGCTCAGAGGACAAGGACGCAGACCTCAACCCAAGCCCTTTAGTCCCGTCTGCGCACCGGCCTTGACCCAGCAACACCAGGGCCAGCAGGCTCGGCAGCATCCCAAACCCCAAGCCTCCGCTTCCTCCTCCAGGAAGCAGGAGGTAAGGCCCAGGCGGTCCTCGGCGGTCCCTCCTCCAAGCCTGCACAGTGGCGGGTTGAGGGTGTTGCCTCCAACCTTGTCACCTTACCCCAGGTTCCCCGTAGAGGATGGCTCCAGTACTTCCTTTCCACCTGGTCTGCTATTACCACAGACAGGTGTGTGTTGGAGGTGGTAGGAAAGGGCCTGCCTCTGGAGTTTGAGCAGGCCCCACCCTTCAGAGCTGTCGCACCTCGGGGGGCCTCGGGGTCCGAAGCCTCGCTGTCAGCTGGCTGAGCCGACATCGCTCTCCTCCTCGAGAAGGAGGTGATAAGAGAGGTGTGGACCCTCCCTCAAACCCGGGGTTCGTGTCCAGGTACTTCCTGGTTCCGAAACGGACGGGGGGCTGGCGCCCCATTCTCGACCTACACGACCTGAACAAGTTCCTAGGGTCTCGAACCTTCAGGATGGTCACTCTGGCTCAGATAATCCCATCCTTGGAACACTGCGTATGGTTCTGCTCTCTGGACCTACAGGGCCGCGTTCTTTCACGTCCCTATCCGTCCGTCCCATCAAAGGTTCCTTCGGCTTTCAGTGGAAGGTTCCTTTTGAGTTCAAGCCATGCCCTTGGCTTATCTCCAGCTCCAGGGTCTTCACCAAATGCATTACTGGTGGTGACAGCATTCCTGTGGGGTCCGGGTTACCCCTTACCTGGACGATTGGCTGAAGCAGCCCCTCCAGACAGGAGGTGGAGCGGTCAGAGATCTAGCCCTTCAGGTTTGCTCTCAGGTCGGCCTCCTCATCAACAAGGCCAAGTCGGAACTCGAGCCGAGCAGGTGATTCTTTTCATCGGGCAGAGCTCGACTCTCTTGAGCCAGAACACGGCTCGGCCGGACAGGGCCGGTTCTTTCCTCCTTTGCCCAGTCATTTCTGGTTGAGCAATGCGCCTGCCGGGACTTCCTGTGCCTCCTGGGTCTCATGGCGGCCTGTACCAGTGTGGTCCGTTGGGCCCGCTGGAACATGCGCCCTTCAGTCTTGGACGGCCAGCCAGTGGTCCCAGCCCTGCGATCCATTGGACCAGCTAGTGGCGGTGACCAGGGGATGTGGGCAGCTCTCAGTGGTGGACCGTTCCAGTTCATCTGCGGAGGCATCCCGTTTGTCCGCTTCTTGACGGTCTCTCTATCGACGATGCCTCTCTGATGGGTTGGGGTGCCCATCTGGGAAAACCCAGGCGCATGGCCTCTGGTCCCTCAGGGAGTCGATGCCACATCAACCTGCTGGAGCTCCGAGCGGTCTGCCTAGCTCTCACTGCCTTTGCTCCCGTTTCTTCAGAGGGTCAAGTGGTCTGGGTCCAGACGGACAATACCACAACCATGTACTATCTAAAGCCAGAGGCGGGCAGCTCCTGCTCCTATGCAAGGAAGCTCTCCGCATCTGGTCACTCGTCTTGCCAGCCTGGAGGCGGATCTCTGGCCATTCATGTGGCAGGCCTCCAACACCCTGGCCGATGCCTAAGCCAGATGGGGGCTGCCTCCCACAGTGGTCTCTCCTGCAGGGGTAGTGAGATCTGTTCTCCCATTGGGGCACACCTCAGGTGGACCTGTTTGCCTCAGGGAGAATGCAAAGTTGAGGCTGTTCCATGCCGCCCCCTCAGCAGGGCTCTCTGCAGGGGATGCCTTTTGAGGCCGTGGACTCCGGGCCTCTTCCCTTCCCGTTCCCTTGATGCACAGGTGCTGCTCAAAGCAAGGAGGACAAGGCGCAGGTGATTCTAAGTAGCCCCAGACTGGTCCGCCAGTACTGGTACCCAGATCTCCTCAGCCTCAGCTCCAGGCTCCCAGGCAGCTTCCAGGTCACCGGACCTGCTCTCCAGTCAATCAGGGGAAGTATTCCATCCAGACCTTCAGTCCTTGCTTCTCAGGCGGCCTGGTTCCTGGCGGCTAGAGTTCCAGGCCTTGGGTCTTTCCGGCGAGGTCCTCACGTGGTTGCGGCATCCCGTAAGGAATCGACCAGAAAATACTCTAGCCTTCAAATGGAAAATGTTTTCCATTTGGTGTCGAAACAGGAAGCTGGACCCTTCCTCCTGTTCATGGCGATATTGGACTACGTGTGGTCCTTTCTCAGCAAGGGCTTAGGTCGTGACCATAAGGTTACTGGCCATCTCTGCTTACGGGCGCGGGCGGGAAGCGTGATGGCGCAGGAGAAGGTGGTCTGGCACTTTTTCAAAGGCCTTGATCACATTTCCCTCAGTCATGAGAACCTCACCTCGTGGGATCTACTGCTGGTACTGGCAAAGCTCATGGGCAAGCCATTCGAACCAATGCACAGATGTGAACCCTCTCACCTGTCGTGGAAGCCGCCTTCTTGGTGGCTATCATGTCAGCCAGAAGGATGGGAGAGCTCAGCGCTCTGCATCGAGGTCTCCTTACCTGGTCTTCCACAGGGACAAGGTTGTCCTCGCCCCACGAGAATTCCTTCCGAAGGTGATGCGGAGTTTCACCTTAACCAGGTGTTGACTCTGCGGTGTTTACCCCCCAATCACACCTCGGGGCCGAATATACTCCACCTACTCTGGACCCTGAAGGCGCTCGCTTATTTTAAGGCGCACAGCTGAAATCGGGGAGAGTGCAGCTGTTGTCACCTCGTTGAAGCTGCACCTGGCAGACCTGCAGCCAGCGGACGATAAGCAGGTGGGTCACCTCCTGCATAGATCTCTACTATAAGTTGGCGGGCATGGAGCCTCCCAGAGGATAAAATCATTCTATCCGCCATACTGCTGCATCGGTGGCTGCTTCCAGGGATGTCCCTATCCAGGAAATCTGCAGGGCTGCTATCAGAAGTCAGCACACCTTCATCACCCATTACCACATCGACCTTGAGTCACGTGGGATGCTGGTTTTGGGGCCTTGGTTCTCAGCTCTCTCTTTCCAAGTAAGTATCGGGGTGTCGCCTTGCCTCCTCCTCCCGGAGAACTGCTAGAGTCTGCCAGACAGTGTGGATGAACAACATATCCATGTCCTAGAAATAGGGGTTGCTCACCTGTAACAGGGTTCTAGAATGGTATATGTTGTTCATCCCTGACTCTCGACCTCCCGGCCGCTAACCTGAGCTTCCAGCGGGCCAGATCTGGCGTCATGGGGCGGGGCCGAGAGTTTTACCACCTGGGTGGGTGGGAGGAGCCAGCTTATAGACCTTCCGGCAAGATTTAAAGCGTCAAGGATACCTGCCAGACAGTGTGGATGAACAACATATAGCATTCCTAGAACTCCTGTTACAGGTGAGTAACCTGTATTTACAGTTCCCACAGCTGAAATTCCCAACAGGTAAAGGTGGTAACCAAGTTTCTAATGACGGTTCTATCTTGTCCCTCAAGTAACTGTGCACTAATCTATCCTTCAAATTCCTACCCCTGCGATAAACAAAACAAGGTTTTTCTTTTACATCCTGAATCAAGAGAGGATCAGTTTCCAAAATATACCAGTTCTTGTTAATAACATCCTGTACCTTGTGAGAATGCCTAGTATAACTGGTAACAAAATTCAGCTGAGATGTCACTGCTGGTTTTGGTTTAACGGTTAGTAGGGTTTCCCTTTTAATGTCCAAAGTGTCCAGAAAGATCTCATTTACATGCTTAGGAGAATAACCACTTGCAATAAATTTATTGACATATTACTACCGTGAACCAAAAAAATCACTATCCTCAGAGCAGTTCCTACGAGCCCTATATAATTGAGCTTTGGGAATGTTTCTAATCATATGGTATGGGTGGCAACTGGAAGCTAACAAAAGTGAATTACGGTCAGTTTCCTTACGGAACAAATCAGTTCTCAAAGTTCCATCTTGATTTTTAGAGATCTTTAAATCCAAAAAGGAAACACTATCCAAATTACTTTGTACAGTGAACTTGAGGTTAGAATCAGTAGATTCAAGAAATCTCACAAAATCTTCAAGTTCCACCAGTTTAGATACCATAAAGATGTCATCAATAAACGGCCAGATGTCAATCTTATCACGATATAAGTTGTTTCTGGCATCATGAGCGTACATTTTCTCCCACCTGCCCAGATAGAGGTTGGCATAATTTGGTGCAAAAGTTGCTCCCATAGCTGTCCCCTTAATTTGTTTGTACATGTCCCTACCAAAAAGAAACACATTCTTAGTACATGTTCACTACAGGTTAGTAAAAACTGTTTTTTGGAGTCAGTGATATTCTGATCCATAGAGAACCAGTAGTCAAGCACCTGTATCCCCTCCCAAATGGGGGATATTAGTATAGAGGGCAGTGATATCCATTCAGACAAGATACCACTCTTTCTCAGTCTGCATTTCACCTAATATACCTAGCATCTGAGTAGTATCTCTAATAAATGAAGGCAAAGACATGACATAAGGTTTAACGTATGCATCAACAAATTTAGATAATGGCTCAGTAAGTGAACCAATCCCAGACACTATCGGCCTTCCTGGTGGATCATGATAGTTCTTATGAATCTTAGGTATAATGTAAATACTGGCTCTATCTGGTTTAGATACAGTAAGAAAATTAGCCTCCATCGTGGAAATGACATCTGTGCAAAAAGCATCATTAATAAACATGTCTTTTTCTTGTTTATATTTAGGTGTAGGATCACTCCTAAGGTGTGTAGAATTCTACATCGATAAGTTGTCTGGTAATCTCTTTAGTGTACATATCTCTGGACAATACCACAGCTGAACCCCTTTGTCAGCTGGCTTGATAATAATGTCACAGTTCTGTTCAGAGTTCTTTTCAAAGCAACAGCTTCCTTACTAGAAATATTAATATATCCAGCTGTTGTATCAGAATCGAACATTACTTGGAGTTCCTTTCACATTCATTTCCAAGACACGCACAGTTTCATTATATGGGGGCATAAAATTAGACAGAGCGTGGAAAGGACTCACCTTTTCCTGAGGCGTGCTCCTCTAGTGATGTAGCAGAAGAATTACCAAGACCACGTTTCTGATTTATGAAAAAAAAGCTCTCAAATTAAGCAATCTGGTAAAACAATGTAAATCTCCATACAAGTCAAATGGATTAGAATCCTGAGTGGAACAAAGGATAATCCTTTTGTGAGATTTAGGTTGATCTGATGTAGCTCCTGTCCAGAAATGTTAATTACAGTTTTCTCCTGCACGACTCATAGTTGCTAAACCAGGCGTCTCCCTCTGACGCAACTGCCGATATTTTCTCCCCACATCGTGTTGTCTTCCTCTTTGGTCCTTGATATTCGGTTGTCTCTATGAATTCCTCGGCCTCTGGATCTGCTGCTCCTGTTTGGTTGGGGTAGTTGAAAATGCACAGTCCGTTGTGCATCTTACTCCTCGATCTGGTCTGGATCTAAAAAAGGATCCTCCACTTCCGATTCACTATTATCTGTGGTGTAGGTAGGGGAACTGATTCTGTTCCTCAGAATGGATTTAGTATATGAGGCAATATGCTGTTTAACACCTCCATGTCTAAAAGAGCGATTTTTTTCTGATTCCAATTAAACACTCGATCATGCAAATAATCTGCTCTGTGTCGTTCAAATTTTTGCAGTTTAATTTGTTTCAGCTTATTGTCCTCTCTCTTTACCTTGTCCTTAAGTTTTTGTTGGAACAAAGCAAAGTCAGTATGATCTTTAAACTGAAGAACCAGTTTTTCTTGATTAATAATATCAGCTGTTACTTCAGGTTGTTAAATTTCATAATCACATGCATAAATTCATCTGTGGCTGTTTGTTGTGCTCGTTTCCAATCAGATACTAATGATTCTCTGTCCCAACCATATCCAGGGTTTTTAATTACCCACAGTCCCCCTAGGTGAACGTCCTACTTGCAAATAAGTTTCCAGAGTAATCTTACCCCAATAGTGGCGTCAACCTCTAATAATAGGTTGTTCCAATAAAGTGAATGCTGCTCGAATATCCACAATATTTGCAGCAGAATCTGAAATAGCTAAATTTTCACCAGCTCGAAGGTTAACTTCACCATGTGAATCACTAAATAATTCTTATTCTCCTGTAGGCAGGAAAATACATGCAGCACATGAACCTGCAGTGGCTCCAAAAAGTGTATCAGTGAAATGCGCTTCAGACATTCCTTAATCGGGCAGGCTAATCAATTATGTTAAACACACTGAAGATGTATGCAGCACACAGAAGAAACGAAGCAGCACAAAAGTGTTCAAGTACTTAGACCTGAAACGCTCCAAGTTCAGTCCAGCTGTATTGTATTAGCTGCCCATAAGCAAAAATGCCGTGATTAGAAATAAGTAAGAATAGCCTAAAGGTACTCCCACTGCGAGCAAGTAATAAATCGAAGGAACAGCAAACAAAACAGCTCAGCAGTAAAAACTGTGTAGACCCAATAAATCATATAACGCTAAAGCAAAAAGCCGCACCACTCTGGAGACCTGAATAAAGGCAATATATTTATTTATTATAAAAATAACACCGCTATGGCCACAACCATGACAGGTGTGTGAAGAACAAGGTAACCTCTACTGGTTTCGCTCAGTTAGCGTCATCAGGAGGATAACCAATCAAAGTACATAGACCCTTATATAGCCAGTGAGACTATCAAATTTAAAGTGACATAGACAATATTAAAAACAACGAATCTACATAACATAAAAAAAAATTTCTTTTTAAATTATGTACTACCTACACATAAGAAACATATATAGAATTCTGAAAGGTATGTAATATTATTTCCATCATATGCATCCTTATTAGCATAACTCACTGATAGGGAGCTCTGAGCAAATCTGCAGAGAGCTTCTCTAGTGGATGACGTCACAAAATCTCCTGGGAGAGCTTCCCTTCCATGCAGGAGTTCCCTCCCAGACTCTGACCACGGATGTTTCGTCTTCGGGGTGGGGCACCCATTTGGGATCCCATCGAACACAGGGTTCCTGGTCTCCAATAGAAGAAAATCTGCATATCAATGTCCTGGAATTGAGAGCGGTCCTATATGCTCTCCAGGCCTTAGCCTCGATCTTGTTGCCAGGCCATCTGTTAGTCAGACAGACAACACGTCAGTGATGTTCCACATCAACAAACATGGCAGCTCACTCGTATCCCTTTGCGGAAGCCATGAGAGTGTGGGTTGGGCACTGGGCATCAGCTCACCTTGTCGGCAGTCCATCTTCCAGGATCACAGAGCATGCTTGGCTAGCGCTCAGCGAACCAGGTCTCAGGCTCACAGTGGGAGCTTTTGAAGAGGTTGCAGATCATCTCTTCCATGAGATGGGGACTCCAGAAATGGACCTCTTAGTGTCTCCATCCAACGCAAAACTGCCCATTTTTTGCTTGCTAGAGCCAGAGCCTGGAGCTTTCTGGCAAGATGCATTGTCCCTCTCCTGGAAGGGGCGAGTCCTTTACGCCTTTCCTCCCTTCCCCTTGCTGCATAGGGTGCTCCTCAAAGCCCAGTCAGAGCAGTCCACCCTCATTTTGATAGCCCTGCTGTGGCCCCATCAGATTTGGTTTCTGTTGCTTCAGCATTTAGCGGCAGAGCCTCAATTTCCTCTTCCAAGATCATTTCAACTCCTGTTTCAGGACAATGGATCCCTGATTCACCCGAATCTGCACTCCCTTCACCTGCATGCTTGGCTCCTCAGGACCTAGCTAAAGCAAGGTTTGGGGTCTCTGACAAGATAGCGCAGGTTTTGGTTGAGGCATGTAAGCCTGCCACCAGGGTCACTTACGCTATGAAGTGGAAATGTTTTTGCGTTTGGGCTACATCCATGAAGGTGCCCCCCTTGGTCTTTCCGGTGAATTTAGTGTTGGAATACCTGCTGTCCTTTTCGGAGTCAGGTTTCAGTTACTCCTCCATCAAAGTACACCTGGCCGCTGTATCTGCCTATCACATGCCAGTCCAGGGTAAGATGGTGGCTCAGATGGAGGTCTCCAAGGATTTCCTGCATGGTATACTACACATTAGACCACCTATCTGGGACCCTGTCTCTCCTTGGGATCTTCTCTTTGTTCTAGAGAAACTGACTCTTCCCCCTTTCGAGCCAGCGATGGAGGCTGAACTTCGCTTTCTATCCTGGAAGACCCTACTTTTGGTAGCTATTACTTGAGCAAGGCGGATTTCAGAGCTTCAGGCTCTTATCTGTAAAGAACCCTATATCATTTTTCATAAGGACAGCGTTGATCTGCATATTAATCTGAATTGTTTGCCGAAAGTGGTCTCGGAGCTCACTCTCAAGCAGACTGTCCAACTCCCGGTCTAGTACCCGGAGTACTGTAATAAAGGGGAAGCGTTGCTTCGCTCTCTGGATGTTCACAGGGCACTCCGTTGTTACCTGGCTAGAACCAAGGGGGACAGAAAGTCCGATCAGTTGTTTGTCTCTTTCGCTCAAAGGTCCTTAGGTTGCTCGGTTACCAAGCAGACGCTGTCGCGCTGGTTGGTAAACTGCAACACCTTTTGTTATGAAAAGTATAACAGGTCTGCTCATGGGCCAATCAAGGCGCACTCTACCAGAGCAGTCGCCACTTCCTTTGCGGCTCTAAAAAGGGTCTCAGTGGCTGATATTTGTGCTGCTGCCATGTGGCATTCTGTCCGCACCTTTGTCTGGTATTACAGCTTGGACATCATTTCCAGATGCAGACCGGGTTTTGGTCTTGCCGTTCTGCAAGGTTTGGCCTCATGAGGGATTCCTCTTGCTTCCCTTGCCTATCTTTCCTTCTCCCCCTCCCAGGAGTTATCTTTAGTTTATACTGCTTGGTAATCAGTCCTATATGTGTTACCTGCTGCAAGAGCTTCCTCTCGAAGTAAGATAGTACATTTATGTAAGAACTTACCGTCACAGTAGATCTTTGAGAGAAGCTCCTGTAGCAGGTATGATCCCACCCCCCCCAAGGATCAGACCTCATCCATTGCTGCCTTCCTCTCTCTGTGATGGGAGAGTGTATATTCTGCCTCATTTGTTGCCTAGTGCAATTCCGCTTACCTGTGGTGGGCGTGCAAGAACTAGAGCACATGGGGAACTCCTTCCCTTATGTAGGATAACATCGGGAGTGGAGCTGACTTCGTCGAGGGCGTTCCCATGTCGGTACTGCTGGAAAAAAGAATTGCTGAGATCCTCCACAAGGCGACGCTGGTTCTATACGTGTTACTTGCTGCAAGAGCTTCTCTCGAAGATCTACTGTTATGGTAAGTTCTTACATAACTGTACTTTCTCTGAGCACCTGCAAACAAATAAGCAGATAATTTTTATTTTTTATTTATTTATTAAATTCTCGGATTACAAATACCTTTGAGCAGAAACTGCTCGTTTACAAAGGTTCCACGTCAAAGGATGAGGGTCAACATACATACTGAGGTAGTAAAAGAATGCACAATAAGCAACCAAAACAACTAAAGGAAAAAATAAAGATACTCAGTTATAACATACTTTGAGATAATATTCATAAAATGAAGAGCTTGAGTAGGCAGCTGGCTGCGGTAACAGTAAGAGAAAGAGGGCACCACAAGCAGTTAGTATTGCAGGCATGCGACCGGGAGAGGAAGTTGGCAGGCGAATGGGCCACTGTCCGATGGTAGTGGAAAATGTCTTGTACCAGTGGAGATGTGAAGCAGGAAAGGAGTCACAAGGAAGGCCCAGTGCCAGAGGGAATGAGATTGGGAAAGAGGCGGGCTGTGAGACATGAGTGAGCTGGGAGGTGTTTAGAGAGATCTCTGTTCAACAAAGCAGTCACATTGAGTGGTAGAGGTGAGGTAAAGTTTGAGATTCCTTTTGAGGGTCCAAGTGTAGTAGAGGAAAGTGATTCTTTATTGAGGAATTGTACCATTGAGCAGCTCTATAGATAAAGGACCGCTGACCCATGGAGAGTGCGACATCTGGGAACCTGAAAGGTTAGAGATTGGGCTCACGTGTTTGTTGAGTGCCACTGTGGGTAGTAAGGGTGAGCTAACACCCGGTGGCATGAGACCAAGGAGAATCTTTTGGTAAGTAAGCAGGTGTGGTATTGTATTCTGCTGCTAGGGTAGCCAGCTGGCCTGTGCATAGAGGTCACAGGTGTGAGTTAGTCGGCTGCACCTGTCAGTAGTCTACAGGCTTTGTTGAGAGCAACTGAGATCCGGAGGGCACTTGTTGGGGCAGGGCCATAGATGGCAAGGCTGTAGTCAATGATAGAGGTGACAGAGCTGTAGATGGCTAGTTTAAGGGCATCCGCAGGCATACAGTGCTTGTGTTTGTGTAGTAGTCCAATCCATTATATTGGCGGTCTTGGCAACAGTGTCAATATGCGAGTGTAGGAGAGGGTACTATCAGGGTAATACCAAGGTACTTGAACTCCTTGACATGTTCGAGTGGGTTCCCAGCGTGGTTCTTGATGGTGAGGGACAGAGTTGTGCCTGCTCTGTCGGTTCTGAAGGACATGCTTTAGTCTTGCTGTGGTTCAGGACAAGTTTATGAGAATTGAACCAGTCTTGATGCCGATTGAAGTCGAGCTGCAGTTGGGATTCAAGGACTGTAATGTCGTGGTGGCTGGAAAACAGGACTGCATCGTCTGCTTATAGTAATATTTCTTGGTGGCAGGCACTGGGGAGATTGTTGATGAAGAGGGAGAACAGTAGAGGGCCCAGAATAGACCCTTGGGGGACTCCGGAGCGGACCGGTTTCTCATCCAAAGAGATCCCTGCAATCCTTACACGTTGGATCCGATTATCAAGGTAGCTGGTGAACCATGGAAGGGCATCGCTGGAGATCCCAATGGAGGACAGTTGCTTGAGCAGTAGGGGGTGGTTAACTGTGTCGAATGCCTTGGTAAGGTCTATAAATACTGCCCCTCCACAATTCCCTTTGTCAAGCGTGGCATGGATGAAGGTTGTAAATTCCAGTAGTGCAGTGGTGGCGCTGTGCCCTTTTCTGAAGCCATGCTGCTCTGGGCACTGTACATTGTACTTATCCAGGAATTTAGCTAGTTGGTCCGACACTATTCGCTGTAGCGCTTTGGATAGTGGGGGAAGGAGTGAGATAGGTCTGTAATTGGTGTGCAGTGTCCTATCTCCGCTTTTGTGAACCGGTGTGACAGTGGCTTTCTTCCAGAGGAAGGGGAAATGGCCCAAACTAAGTGAGAGATTAAAGATCTTTGTAAGTGGTTCTAAGATTTCATCGAGGACTTGTGCCAGCAGTTTCAGGTCAAGGAGTCACCACTGTACCCTTGTTTGCCGATGGCCTTTTGAATGTATTTTCTAGCTACTTGTGGTGGGACCTCCTTAAAAAAACTTTGGGTTGTGACGTTCTAGTTGAGGTAACTTGGGAGGAGCTGGAGGGGAGGTCGTCGAAAAAATTTGGTGGAAGGACACTGTCCAGGTTTGTAAATGCATTATTAAAAGTGCTGGTGATGATACCTAGGTCGAGTGTAGGAGTGCCATGAAGGTTGAGCATAGTGGGTGGTGCTTTAGGATCCTTGCCTGTGAGTTCTTTCATGTTGTTCCAGAATTTGTTTCCCTGGCCCCAAGAGTTGGTCAGAGCCTCTTTGTAATAGCTGTGTTTAGCATTCCGTATTCTTCGAGTGCAATCATTTCTGGCTGCTTTGTATAATTGTATGTTTACTTGCGTCAGAGTTGCACGAGCACAATGCCAGAGGTGGTCTCTGTGCTTGAGCAGAGTTAAAAGGTCAGTAGTAACCCAGGGGTTGGTCTGTCCTTTGACCTTCATCTTTTTCACTGGTGTATAGATGTCACAGGCTTCGTTGAAACGTTTGATAAATAGGTCCAGAGCTTTGTTGGTGTCATTGAGGGAGTCAAGCACTGCCCAGTTCAGCCTGGTTAGATGGGATTTTAACAGCTGGAGGTGCCCTTGTTTGATAACCCTGGCATAGATAAGCTTGGGAGGGGGCTTGTGGTATTTGTTTGACCAGGAACAGATGACAGGCGAGTGGTCACTTATTGTATCCGGAAGTACAGAAACATTGGAGATGTGTTCAGGGTGGTTAGATAGAATCCAGTCTAGAAGCGTAAGGGAGCCTGTCCTATAGTTACACCTAGTGGGGGCATTGACCAGTTGAGTGAGGTGATGCGCCGTAGCTGCATCCTTATAGGTAGCAGCCTCAGCGGAGAGCCAGTTAATGTTAAAATCACCCATGATTATGGTTTCAGAATTATGTTGCTGGACCCTTAGATATTCCATGATGCTATGGAAGCCAGCAGCCTGGTCTCTTGGGGGTAGGTAAACCGAGATGACAGTGAGTTCCTTGTTATGTGTACCAAGGAGGATTTTGATTGTGAGGACATGAGAGGAGTTGCTCAGGCTGGGGGATGGGATGATGTGACCCATAAGGGTATCCTTAAGATAGATGGCGCAGCCCCCGCCCCGTTTAGCAATCCTGTCTTGCCTGAAAATGAAGTAGCCAGGGATAGAGACCGAGGTATCAGGGATTTTAGGGTTTAGCCATGTTTCCACAACTGAGAGGACATCAGGGTTGTGCTGCAGGATCCATGTTTGGAGGGAGTCAAGTTTGTTGAGGATGCTGCAGGCATTGATGGATGCCATGGTGAGTGTCCCTGTCCTTCTGCTTGGTGCCACTGCTGGCTGCCCAGGTGGTCCTGGGTTGGGGTGAACATTTCCTGAGAGCAGAAGCAGCATAAGGAGAATTTGTAAGAGAAAGGATTTCAGCATCTTGTAGATACCTGGTGGTTGTCATAAGCCAAAAGAAATTATCAATAGCTGAGGTCCAGAGTCACAGAATGTGTTAGAATTCCTGCAGGTGATTAACTGTGCCTGTGCATATGCAGGATGTGAAATTTTGTCTGCATGCTTCTTTGTCATTCAAAGAGGTTGTTGAAAAGCCAACATACAGATCATGGAGCAGGTCAGACGAAAATGTGGATTCAAGCAGACCTAGAGTCACTGAGTTTGTCAGACTTAATTGCTTGACTTATGTTTTGCTTGGGATAGCTTCCAAAAAGTTGATTTTTAAATGAAAAATGCAGATACCTGGTTGTGATGTTTTGCAGAAATCCAGTTCAGGAGACTTTAACGGATGTAGTGAGCAAGAATGGTGTAGTTACTCCAAGCAGAAAACCATGTAAATCCACAAAAACTAAGCTACAGACACAGACAAGCAGCCACTACAAACATAGTTGAGAGGGGGTCAGGTATAAAATAATAAAAGATAGTGCTGCCAAGTGAACCCTAAGGGTTGCAGGCCTGAGGCCTAGAAGCCTGCAAGTGCACTAGATAATCAAGCAATGTAGATAAGCTTGCCTTAAGGGGATTAATTTGCTTAAGCATGCACCATATTTTGTATTTATTTATTTTGAAAGTCTCAGATTAACACCTTTGAGCCAAAGGCTCTTTTACACAGATTCCATGTCAAGGTACATTAAAACACAACGTATAGGAGATGCACAAAGTAATATTTAAATGCTACAATACATCATAAATGTAGAAGAACTGAATGGGTAAAACTAACAATCAGTTACACAAGAGTGAGTGTAGGGGCAGTAGGAGGTGGGTACAGGTTGAGTTGGTCAGGTGCTGGGGGAGTAATGCAGGATGAGGATAATGAGAGAAGGTTTTTATTTAGTTGTTTAACCAGGAGTAGCACACTAAGCTGAAAGTTTTTTTACAGGAGCGACCTGGGAGCACAGGGAAGTTAAGTGACTTGCTCCGGGTCACACAGTATGCAAGTGGAAGCTGTGGGATTCAAACCCAGGTCTGGTCTGCTGGATGTCACCAGATTTGCAGCTTAGAGTCTTAAACCACTGCGCTATATTGCCTCCTATCATAGAAGGTAGAGAAATGCAACACAGTGGCTGCCTGTAGAGATGGAGGAGCAGCTGTCAGGCCATTTGAAAAATGAGGGGTGGGGTGGCGAGGAGATTGGGAAAAGGTATGGGGAACTTAAAAGGAGTAATAGGGCTACAGGTGTAGCCAGAGGAGCAGCCAGCAGGCCTTGTCAGATTGGTAGGAAGGGTAGGGGGGGATTTAGGAAGGACGTAAAGAGAGCTTGAGGTGGGGGCCTATGGTCTAGGCAAAACTAATAGCAGTGTTGTCCTCAGGTTTATGTGGAACAGTCACAGGAGGTACGGGCTACAAGAGACTCACAAAGTTTGCGTTTAACTCATTCCTTCCTGATGACGCCATATGGCGTCATAAAAAAACATACCTCTTTTTCCTGATGACACCATATGGCATCCTAAATCATGTGCTGTAGTGCCTGATGACGCCAATTGGCGTCCATATCTTTCTCTTGGTGCAGCTCAAGCATTTGTTTACATTTGTTGAATTGAGTTGTACCAGCTAATAGGGGACATCATACCCTCACTGATTTTACCTAATATAATATGTGTTCCCATTGGCTATTTTTGAGAAAACAAGCCTTAATACATAAATAAATAAATTTACTATTTTTTGCATGTGCTGTGAAAAATGTATTATGTTCATTCTGCCATTAGTTTGTATTGTAACAACAAATCATTTTGTTTTAGTGTAACATGTTAAGCTGATCAGGTTGACACTATAATTAATTTCATAACTTATAGTTTTTTTTATTGAGCAATCCGATTGGCGTCACCACTTTGGTGTATTTTTTTTCTTTTGGGGCATTTTCTACAATAACATGTTGTCACCGATAGTAATTGTTATAACTTTTAGTCCATTTATGCCACTAAGTGAGCTGAATATTTCTGTATTTAAAAATCGAGCTCTGTGATTGGTTGGATTCTCTGACATCATCAATTCTGAATTTAATTGGTATAAAGGATTGTCTTAGATGCAGACACCATCCCCTGATGAAGCCTTATTTGTCGGCACCGGGAACCTGCACTAGATCTTTTGTTGTGCCTTCCACTATTCTATTCAATGTATGTGCCTGAAATGTTAGACTAAATCCTTATTTAGCATTCAAGCAAGGGCTCGTATTTTTTTACATCCATCACTGGAGGGAAAGTGGCTCTCTGGGCTCTGAAGTGTACAGTGATTTTTTTTTTTTGATGTTTCAGTTAGGGCTCACAGCCCTCACCTGCACCTGACCTAGCTCTGTAGTGCGTCACCATTTGGTCATATTGATCCTCACTGTTGCCATGCTTGCTCTATGCTTATTGTACACATCACTATTTCCATTAACCAGTAAGAGCACACACTGGTGCAGGAAGAGCATGGTGACTGGAAACTTAGATTCAAGATGGAGGTGCTGCTCTTATCCTAAAATACTCACTTCATTTCGGTGCCAAAACCTTGATTTGTAATCTGTATTTACTTTATTTGTTTTTATTTTTATTTATGATAAAAGTTTTCATAGTTGTTACTTTGTTCATTTGGGGATAATTTCTGGTCATCCTGTGTGATCACTCTTATGGATCCGGCTGGTTTTCCTGATGGGAGAGAGTGTTTCTTGTGCATGTACTAGATGCAGTCACGTGAATTCAGCACCTTTGTTACTTTTAAAGAGTTTATGTTCGGATTATGGCTATGTTAAAATCTATGTGGCATGTTGCTCCCTGCGTTATGGATGATAAGTGGGTTAGGGTCAGTAGCATGTTTGTCTCATGCTCTGCACTTGAGTTTTTCTCCTAATACACAGTTGCTGATTGTTTAAAATGAAAAAAATAATGGCGTTGCCTTCAACTTATCTGGCATCAGTCCAGCCCCAATCTCTGATGCATTGTAAAGGCCAAATCAGTTTTGAATCCCTCCACAGTCACTGGTGTTGTCCATCGAATCGTATGGCGTCAGTCAGACTCAACCTCTGATGCACTGTAAAGTGTTCTTCAGGTTAAAATCCTCCACAGCCACTTGTAAGATCTAGCTCCTTACTATGCATCAGTCGAGCCCCAAACTGTAGTGAATAGTGAAGTGCATTTCAGGTTCCAGATCCCTCCTCAGCTGATGGTGTTGTCCATCTACTTACCATGCATCAATCTTGACCAATCCCATAATGCACTGTAAAGTGCATTCATGTTAAAACCCTCCACATCCAGTGGTGTTGTCCATCAATTCATATGACATCAGTTCAGCCCCAATCTGTGATGCACTGTAAAGTATTCTTCAGGTTCAAATCCCTCCACAGCCACTTGTAAGATCTGTCTCCTTATCATGTGTCAGTCAAGCCCCAAACTGTAGTGACCAGTGAAGTGCATTTCAGGTTCAGATCCCTCCACAGCTGATGGTGTTGTCCATTGACTTACCATGTATCAGTCCAGACCAATCCCATAATGCACTGTGAAGTGCATTTGATGTTCAAAACCCTCCACTTCCACTGGTGTAGCCCATCAATTCATATGACATCAGTTCAGCCCCAATCTCTGATGCACTGTAAAGTATTCTTCAGGCTCAAATCCCTCCACAGCCACTTGTAAAATCTATCTCCTTATCATGCATCCATCACGCTCCAAACTGTAGTGAACAGTGAAGTGCATTTCAGGTTCAGATCCCTCCACAGCCAATAATGTTGTCCATTGACTGATCTGTTGTCAGTCCAGCCCCAACCTCTACTGCACTGTAAAGTGCTGTTCAGGTTCAAATCCCACCAGAGTCACTGATTTAGTCCATCTGTTCATCAGTCTTCAGTCCAACCTTTATCTCTGACACTCTGTGATGTGCATTACTGAGATGGATCCCTCCTCAGCCACCATGGTGTAGTCCATTGTGCACATCAAGATTCATTCCAACACTACCCTCAGATGCACTGTAATGTTCTATTCATGTTCGAATCACTCCACAACCACTTTAGTCCCTTGTGCTCATAATGCTTCAGACCATCCCTTACCTCTGATGCACTGTGATATGATCAGTGCCAGTGTATGACTTAT
Organism: Neoceratodus forsteri; assembly: GCA_016271365.2. Classification (NCBI taxonomy): domain Eukaryota; kingdom Metazoa; phylum Chordata; order Ceratodontiformes; family Ceratodontidae; genus Neoceratodus; species Neoceratodus forsteri. Next base: position 361,120,454 of record CM057449.1, on the reverse strand, counting down.
ACAGTCCATTCAAATGAAACATAGCACACAGTACACATGTTCACCAATGAGCATCACTCCATGGTGCAGGCATACCCACACTCCTTCCCACCCACACAGTGCACCATACTAAATGTTGCAACATATCACATGTGTATACAGGCAAACCATGTGACACAGCACATAGTACACAACCTTTACAGGTGCCCATGTCATCACCTTGTATGTGTACCCACAATGTTTCTGCATGGCATATGGCCACCATTACCAGGTGCAGGCAGCCCCACCTGCTTCCTGCAACTGAGTATACCCCAAGGACAGGTGCCAATTCATGATGCAAAATGACTGCAGTGCCTATGAGCATCATTCCTTGGTACAGGCACACCACCCCTTCCCATGACACAGTATACCCCAAATTACCAGTGCCTTTTCAGCAATTTTATCATCCTATATGTATACCCATAATGTGTCTACAGTATCTGTTAGCACCATTATTACATGCATACAGCCCTCTAATTTCCACAGAACATATGAAGTGCATCTGAGCCTGTATTATGAATGCAGGACCCCCCGCCACTAACACACAGTGCTTCATCATACAGTCATTCCTCACCTTAAACCATCCCATAATATAGCCCCAAAAAATAAACTATGCTAGGAAATTAAATGATACACAGATTTATGTAACATGATGTTTACTGAAAGACTGTGAACCTTTACATGAACAACATCATGCTTCATTTACAGTACGATAAAGCAAACAGCACAAATAAAATATAGTTTCTATACTTATCATGGATTTTATTACAAAATAAAATAGTTTATTTCAATGAAATTACACATTTTAACTACAGCAAATATGCAATTAATCATAGAGAGACCTCCAGCACTAACAAATGTATCCATTTCCTGTGTCAGCTCACTGACCTACACTGGCAGTGTTCTTCCTAGTTACATCACTTGACCTCACAAAGCACTTCCTTCCTTCCTTCCTGCATCACTTCCTGATATGTCTTTCTAAGGTAATATGTAAATGTATTCTTACTAAACTAGGGGAAATACAAAAAAATTGATAATCAGATTCATAAACTAAAATCAGTGGATAAGAAGAATTAAACACTGCAAAATTCCAACCAGTGGAGGGAACAAAAACTCAAACTGTAATAACAAGAGATTCAGATATTGATTTCTGACTAAAAAATGGTAAAAACTTGCAAAATTTATATTTAGACAATGACAGATGTTTACTGTATATCTTTAATAATTTTAATCAACAATTTACAGAAATTTTATATTTTGCATGACTATATAAATAAAGCATATTATATTTACATAAAATCATCAGAATTTATTAAAATATGAAAACACCCTCACACAACATTAAATCCAGTTAAATATACATTACCAAACCTGACTCATTTTAAAAACGTTTTGTCCTGAAAACCTTTTCTTTTTACAGTTTTAAAATTGGATGTATGGTTTTTAAGATATGTAGGTTTAAGCACAGAGTGTTTGTATGAATGCTGCAGATCTAAAACCCCTTCAGGCACACAGGTGTTCTAGCAGCAGGCAGAGGCTACCTGAACATTCTAAGTGACAATAGGATAGAATGAGTTAAAAGAGCCAAGTGAGATTGCATTAGTGATTTCCTTCTGCAGGGAATTAAATAGTTTTGGAGCTCTGATTGCGAACGACTGTTGTCCTTGCGACGTCCGACATTGAGGGACTTGGAGGGTTGAGTGATCAGCACTTCTGGTGGTGTGAGTATTGCAGGAAGCGCTGAGGAGATTGTTACTTCCGGGGGTTAGAAGACCATAGGTGGCCTTCTTTACTACAAGGCAGGTATGGTAGCATAGCCTTCTCTTGAGTTGCAGCCAGTTTGCCTACTTGTAGAGGTCACAATTGTGGGTCCGTGGGGTAGCCCCAGTTAGAAGACGTCAGGCCTTGTTTAGGGCGATTGATATTCGCTTTAGGGCAGTGTTAGAGGCAGTGCCGTATATCACCAGCCCATAGTTTATTATGGAGACAATTGAACTTTGGATTGCAAGCTTCAGGACTTCTGCAGTAAGGCAGTGCTTATGTCTTTGGAGGAGCCCAATATGGATATTTACGGATTTGGCAGCGTAGTTAATATGGGTGGAATAGAAAAGTGTGCTATCCAGTGTTACACCAAGGTATTTAAAGGTGTTCTTCTGCTCCAGAGTAACTCCTGATCTGTCATTGACATTGAACTGAGTGTTTTGTGAATGCCATGGAAGGGCATAGTCTTCATTTTTTTGTAGTTGAGCACAAACTTCTGTTTGATGGACCAAGCCTTCACTGCAGTGAAACTTGCCTGTAGCTCGTTCTCCAGTTGGATGGGATCTGAGTTCTTATTGTATATAACCATTTCATCAGCATACAGGAGGATTTGCACTGGGCAATGTGCGGGGAGGTTGTTGAGGAAGATGCTGAAAAGTAATGGTCCTAGAATTGACCTTTGGGGTACCCCGGTGCGAACAGGCAGTTTGGATGAAAGGGCGTCTTCTATCCTTACTTGCTGAGACCGGCCAGTGAGGTAACTGTTAAACCAACTTAGGGTATCTGCTGATAGACCAAGCATAGCTAGTTGGTCAAGCATTAGTGGGTGAGTGACTGTATCAAATGCTTTGGATAGGTCAGCGTATGTGGCGCTGACGAGTTGGCCTTGGTCCAAGGCCTGGTGGATGTAGCTTGTGAATTGAAGTCGTGCGGTAGTAGTGCTGTGCCCTTTTTGAAAACCATGTTGGTGTGGTGACTGCAGGTTGTATTTTTCCAAGTATTCTCCCAGCTGGTCTGCAGTGATTTATTTTCAAGAGCTTTAGATAATGGGGGAGAATAGAGATGGGCCTGTAATTCCCGTGATGGGCCTTGTCACCACTTTTGTGAATGGGGGTTACCTGGGCTAGCTTCCATAGATGGGGGAATTGGGAGAGCGAGAGAGACTTGTTGATCATCATGGTGAGTGGGATCAGGACTTCATCTAATGTAAGGGCAATGAGTATCAGATCCAGTGAATCTCCGCTAGTTCTGGATCTCCTGAGTACTTTAAGTAGGTATTTTTTGTCTTCTCTTTCTGTCGCAGATTTGAAATGGAAAGGAGGATGTGCACACTCTGTATGAGGTTTTTCATTGGTTTCTGCACCAGTCGAGGTGTCGAAGACGTTTGGGGGTAATACTTGGCTGAGGTTGGTGAAATCTGAGTTGAAGGCGTTTGCAGTTGTGGTGGGGTCTAGGGTTAGAGCACTATCTATGCTGAGAATGGAGGGTGCAGTCCTTGCTTCTTTCCCAGTGAGTTCCTTAGGGTTGTTTAAAAATTTCCTTCCATCTTTCCAGGTGTTGCCAAGAGCGCATGTGTAGTAGTTTGCTTTAGCAGACCGTATGGCCCAGGTGCAGGCATTCCTGGCAGTTTTGTATGCCTGAGTGTCTACCAGCCTGCCAGAAGCCCTAACCTGATACCACAGATGGTCCTGTAACTTCATTTTTTGTAGGTCATACATGATCCATGGGGTGTTGGTTCCTCTGATTTTCCTCTTCTTTATTTTATTTATTTATTTATTTGAGTTTTGGTAACCGGGTAAGTCCACTGAGACAATTACAGTCCCTTTTTCAGAGTCGATCCGGGGTCGAGAATCAACCACAAAGGTATAAAGTGCAACAAGCAATCCAGTTCTCATGGTACACGGATGGCATTAGGCAGAGTACACGTCAAGACACAATGTGTGCAAGTACACAAGCAATTGACAACAGATTTGACAAGCAGTACATGAATTGAATGCATGATGGGCTATATACAGGGCTGTTATAATACAATACTTCATAGTAAACATACTAATAATATACATGGGAGTGGCTAGGACCAGCGACTTCTACACACATTAGTCTTCTATTATGCTAGGGTGCAGTAGTAGTGGAGTGGGAGAAGAGTAAGGCAGGAGGAGGCAGCCGTATGTAAGTTGGGGGAGTTTCTGGGTAGGCACCCTTCAGCAAAAGCAGGAGCAGGTAGCAGAGGAAGACAGAAAGGCAGACAGCTGGGCCTGAAATTGTAGGAGGGAGGAGCAGGAGAGAATGGAGGGAGGGAGTTTCAGTCAGTTAGAGCGGCATATGAAAAGGAGCATCTGGATACAGCAGGATGTATTTTGGGGACAATGAGAGGGAGGGGGAGAGGTAGAGCGAAGTGTACGTGGTGCTTGTTTGAGGCAGATAAGTTCCCTGAGGCAGGAAGGGGTGAATTTATGAACAAGCTTGAAGATGAGGCTCAAGGTGGAGTACCTCAGTTTTGCCCTATAGGAGGGCCATCCTAGCGAGGTGAGAACATCACAGTGGTGAGAACGGGTAGGTGCCCCCACTGCAAAATGACCTACCCTGTGGTATGCTTGAGAGACGAGGGACATGGAGGAGGAGTTAGTGAAGAGGAGAAGGGGTGCAGCATATGATAGTAGGGGAAGGAGGGATGCAGAAGCAATTTTTTGGCAAGAAGCAAGTGTGAGGTGCGGGCACACTCGATATAGGAGTCCACGTTTCTGACTGAGATTTTTGATAGTGCTAGAGACATGGGAGTGGAACGATAGGGCAGGGTCCAAGGTAACACCCAGGTATTTGAAGGAGTGAACTACCTCTAACGGGTCACCCTTGTTAGTATAAATACTAAGGGTGGTTGGTTTAGGCTTTTTTGCAGGCTGATGGGTGAAGACCATGCATTTTGTTTTCTTTGAGTTGAGAACAAGATGATTCCGTTGGAACCATGCTTCCAGGGAGGAGAAGTCAGAGGCAAGGTTCCGATTGATTTGGTCAATATCTGGAGAGGAGTGGTAGATGATGGCATCATCTGCATATAGGTGAACTGTGGCACCCCTGCAGAAGTTGGGGAGGTCATTGATAAAGAGCAAAAATAACATGGGGCCCAGGATTGAGCCTTGCGGGACACCATGGGAAACTGGTTTTTGTTCTGACTTGGAGCCATCCCACTTAAATTTCTGGGATCGATCAGACAGATAGCTCTTCATCCAGTGCAATGCATTGTAGTCCAGGCCAAGGAGATGTAGCTGGTGGAGCAGCAGCCCATGGTTCACGAGGTCAAATGCCTTTGTGTGATCCATGAATATGGCTCCAGTGGCCTGGCCCTTATCTATAGCGTGGAAGATGTCAGATGTTACTTTTATGAATGCAGTGAGGGTACTGTGCTTCTTTCTGAAGCCGTGCTGGCAGGTTGATAGCAGCATGTGGGAGTCAAGGTAGTCTTGGAGATGATTATAAACTATACACTCTTGGATTTTTGCTAGGTGAGAAAGTAGGGATATAAGTCGAATGTTTTCTATGATGGAGTTTGGTCCTCCTTTGTGGACTGGGACTACTACTGCCACCTTCTACTTATCTGGCACAGTATTAGAGAGGAAGGACTAGTTGAACAAGTTGCGGATGGGATGAGCTAGGGCAGAGGCACCCAGCTTAAGAAATTTTGGTTCCAGCGAGTCATATCCAGGGGAGCCCTCAGGTTTTAATTTAGATAGAATTTGCTGCACCTCTTTGAGTGTGGCTAGCTTCAAATGGAATTCAGGACGACCCCCTAGATTGGACAGGATAGTTGTAGGAACAGAGGGAGCGTTCTGAAAGATAGAGGTGTATTTTTGGAGGTCAGTGAAGAAATTGTTAAATCCAGTGGCTATGGGGAGTGGGTAGTCGAGGGTGGTGCCATTGACAGAAATAGAGCTTGGGTTTTCTAGTCTTTCCTTTTACTAAAGCGTTAACTTGTCTCCAGAATTCCTTTGGGTTATTTAGATGCTCTGTTTGAAGAGATTTGAGATGATATCTCTTAGCTGTTTGTACAGAGCTTTTACACTGATTCCTGAGCTGTCGGTAGATAAGCCAGTCCGAGTGGAGTCCACTTTGTTTGTACATTTTCCATGCTTTGTCCCGAAGGGCCATGAGAGATCTGATATCCCTGGAGAGCCACGGGGCTTTAACACCCTTAGATCTGCATTTCTTCTGAGGGGCGTGCTGGTTAATTATTTTGGTGAGAGTGGAGATTAGGAAGTCCAGGGCTAGGTTTATGTCAGGAAGTGTATTAATGTGGCCCCAGTCTGTAGAGTTAATGGATGATAGGAACCTGTTTGTGTCAAACTTAGTCATATCCCAGACCAGGGAAATCTTGGGAGGAGGATTGGTATAGCTGTTTCTAGGGACATGGATATGTTGTTCATCCACACTCATTGGCAGGTATCCTTGCCGCTTTAAATCTTGCCGGAAGGTCTTCAAGCTTGCTCCTCCCACCCACCCGGGTGGTATAACTCTCGGCTCCGCCCCATGACGCCAGATCTTCCTTACCGCTTGGAAGCTCAGGTTCTCCTTCTTAACTCCATGCGTTTGAGACTGGTTCCTATTTCTCCGTTTGCGGTTAATATGAATTTTACTTGAAAAAGACTTCAGTCTTCTATCCCTCGCCCGACTGCGATGGACCATCGACTCCGGTTGGAGATGCCCATGCGGCAGAAGATGTCTCGGACGGATCCACACTCCACGTGTGTCTACTGCTTAGGCCTTGAGCACGACCGCGGGCTTGCGACCTGTGCTCATCTTTCTCGGCCTCACGCCTCGAAGACCGTGCTGCCCGATTACAACTGGGCCGTCCCGAGCGTTCCCTCCGTGAAGTCCAAGGAGGCCTGATTGGCGGTGTCCGTGCTGGCCCGGCTCGCGCGGATCAGCTTCGGCGGATGGTGCCCTCCAGAAGAGGCGGCGGCGGGCCGTATCTTCCTCGGCCGCGCATTTATCCCGTCTCTCTGGGTTCTTCTACACGGCTTCTTTTAAGAGCTTTGTCTGTCCCTCTCACTAAGGGAGAAGCCTCGTCTGCTGGACCTTATTCTCAGTCCAAAAAGAGGACAGGGGTAGATCCTCCGATCGGCGGCTCTTGGGAGGCGGAAGGTCCCTCTCCCGGGCCTGGGCCGTCGGCTTCCGATCGACCCGCTCGGCTCGCCACTGGCCTCACGGTGTCCCGTCAGGTCAGTTGGCCGAGACTCCCACCGATGAAGTCGAGATTTTCTCGACCCATTGAACGAGCTGTCACCTTTTAGCCGAGATTCCCCTCTCCCGGTTCCCAGGAGGAGTTGAGGATCCCGTGGGCTGCGCCTGCCTCGGTTCCGGAGCCCTCGGATGGACCATCGAGCCGAAGAGTGCAGTTCCGGCCGACACCTCCCTGCAAGACCTCGGAAATTCCGGGACTCTCGGTCTGGTCTCGGACCTCTTGGCGGTCCAGCGATCCCGTCAAAGGCGGTCCGGTCTCGGCACCGCGACAAAGCCCAGCGTCGCCGCTAAGTCCTAGTCCTCCTCACCTCGGATGAGGAAGCTCCAGCGCAAAGTGCATCGCAGACGACGAAGGCCTTATTTTAACAACTCACCTCCTGGCCGAGATGGCCGACCCGTCTTCCCAGCCATTAAGTAACTGTCACGGGCGGCCGACAACCCCTCGACTTATCCGAGGACCTATACCCAGGCGGTTGTTCGACCACAACTCAGCGCCACCCGATTCGGTAGAACCTCCGCCCTCCACAGCCACAGTTGGGGCTCCGACCAAGGATTCTCGGTGTTGAGGTCTACCCATCGACATCCCAGTTACCCTCACTCCCGACCGTACAGGCAGGTGAAGGGTGGCTCAGGCCAGAGCAGCTCTTCCGTGGACTCTTCCGAGTCCGAAGATGATTCCTCCTTTTTCTCCAAGCGACTGGACTTGGAGTCTTCAGGAGGTCAGTCAATGGACGATAGCCGTCGTCCTTCCTAGGACTGCTTGGCTCATCTGAAGTCCACGGGATGGAGCTTGAACCCGTTTCAAAGCGGGCCAGGTATCCTCACGGAGATTCTGGACCGAGGGATTTACCTCCGTGGGAAGGCCTTTCCGGTGGCGAGGCCGCCAGTGGGTCCGGCACTGGAGCTTTGGCAGCGCCCTGCTTCTACCCTGCGCCTTGGCCAGGATGGCCAGGAAGTATCGGATCCCACGGTTCCTTGTCCGGTTTTGAACACCCCTCTGCTGAGGGTTGGTTACCGACAGCTTTTCCGGCCCGCTTAGCGCCAGGGATATGGACAAACCTCCTGACAAAGAGTCCAAGAATTGGACTATGTTGGGCGAAAAGTCTCGCTGCGTCCTCTCTCGTATGGTCAGACTGATTCGGCCGTCCTCATGGCACATTTTCTCATGCCTGTTGGGCTCCTGGATGAGGTCATCCCTCATCTTCCGCCCGATCTGCAGACTACGGTTAAGCAGGTGCGGGACCAGGGCAGGGCAGTGGCCAAACAGCAACTCAGGCTACTTTGGATATAGGGAGACTCATGTGCCAGATCGGTGGCGGCAGTGGCTATCGTCGGCGGGCTTGGCTGAGGATATCCACCTTTACCCGGATACCCAGCACAGGTTGGCGGATGTTCCTTTGAGGGACTGACCTCTTGACCCTGGGGTGGAAGGTCACCTGCAGAGGATCGAGAGGTCAATGCCACGCCCAGACTCGGTCTCTTCCACTCAGAAGGACAAAAGGCCCCATGAACCACAGCCTAAGCCCTTTGCGTCCTTCTGTGCCCCGGCCCGGCCCAGCAACGTCAGGGCCAGCAGGCTGGCCATGCATCCCAAACCCAAACCGCCCGGCTTCCTCTAACAGGAGGCAGGAGGAAAGGCCCAGGAGGTCCCTCGGCGGTCCCTCCTCCAAGCCTGCCCAGTGACGGGCTGAGGGGTAGCCCCCATTCCGTCACCTGCCCCTGGGTCCCCATGGAAGAGACGGCTCCAGCACTTCCGTTCCGCCTGGTCCGCTGTTTCCACGGACAGGTGGGTCTTGAGGTGGTGGGAAGGGCACCTGCCTCTGGAATTGAGCAGGCACCACCCTTCAGGCCGTCGCCCTCGGAGCTTAGGATCCCCAGCCTCACTGGCGGCTCGTCGAGCCGACGCTCTCCTCCTCCAGAAGGAGGTGATAAGAGAGTGGTGGACCCTCCTTCAGACCAGGGTTTGTGTCCAGGTACTTCCTGGTTCGAGGCGGACAGAGGGGCTGGCGCCCCATTCTCGACCTACGACCTAAACAAGTTCCTAAGGTCTCGAACCTTCCAGGATGGTCCTCTGGCTCAGATAATACCATCCTTGGAGCAGCGATGTGGTTCTGCTCTCTGTGGACTTGCAGGGGCCAGCGTTTTTCCGCGTCCTATCCGATCCGTCTCACAGAGATTCCTTAACTTCCAGCGGAAGGATCCCTCTTGATTCAAGCCATGCCCTTGACTACGTCTCCAGCTCCCAGGGTCTTCACCAAGTGCATGGCAGTGGTGACAGCATTCCTGCGGCAGCAGGGGTCCGGTGTACCCCTACCTGGGCGACTGGCAGTCAGGCCCCTCCAGGAAGGGAGGCGGAGTGGTCAGAGATCCTGGCCCTCCAGTGCTGCTCTCAACTGGGCCTCCATTATCCACGAGGCCAAGTCGGAACTCGAGCCAAGCAGGTGATTCTATTCATCCGGGCGCAGCTCGACTCTCTTGAGCCAGGCGGCTGCCGGCGGACAGGGCCAGGTTCTTTCTTCCTTTGCTTGATCATTTCTGGTTGGGCAATTGCGCCCTGCCGGGACTTCCCTCGCCTCCTGGGTCTCATGGCGGCCTGCACCAGCGTGGTCCGTTGGGCCCGCTGGAACATCGTCCCCTTCAGTGGGGACTGGCCAGCCAGTGGTCTGGCAGCTACGATCCTTTGGACCAGCTTGTGCCGGTGACACAGGGGATGTGGGCAGCTCTCCAGTGGTGGACCGTTCCAGATCATTTGCAGGAGGGCATCCGTTAAATCCGCCCGAGCCGACGGTCTCTCTATCGACCGATGCCTCTCTGATGGGTTGGGGTGCCCATCTGGGGAACACCGGGCTCATGGCCTCTGGTCCCCACAGAGTCGATGCCACATCAACCTGCTGGGAGCTCGAGGCGGTCCTTCCTAGCTCTCACCGCCTTTGCTCCGTTCCTCCGGGTCAAGTGAGTCCGAGTCCAGACGGACAATACCACGACCATGTACTATCTAAACCGCCAGGACAGGGCCCCTCCATGCTTCTATACAAGAAGCTCTCCGCATTTAGTCACTCATCGCAGCCTGGGCGGATCTCCCTAGCCATTCACGTGGCAGGGCCTCCAACACCCTGGCCCGATCCCTGAGCGGATGGGGCTGCATCCCAGTGGTCTCTCCTGCGGAGGTAGTACAGCATCTGTTCTCCCATTGGGGCACACCTCAGGTGGACCTGTTTGCCTCAAGGAGACGCGAAGCTGAGTCTGTTCCATGCCCGCCCCCCTCAGCAGGGCTCGCTGCAGGGGATGCCTTCTCGAGCAGTGGACCCCGGGCCTCTTTCGCCTTTCCCCCATTTCCCTTGATCCACAGGTGCTTCTCAAGGCGAGGAGGGACAAGCGCGGGTGATTCTGATAGCCCCAGACTGGCCTCGCCAGTTCTGGTACCAGATCTCCTCAGTCTCAGCTCCCAGGACTCCTGGCAGCTTCCAGCTTCGCGGACCTGCTCTCAGTCAATCAGGGAAAGGTGTTCCATCGGACCTTCTAATCCTACACCTGACTGGCCTGGTTCCTAAGTGCTAGAGTTCCAGGCCTTGGGTCTTTCCGGCGAGGTCCTCAGTGTAGTTGAGGGCATCCGTAAGGAGTCGACCAGAAAATGCTATGCCTTCAAATGGAAAAGGTTTTCCATTTTGGTGTCGAAACAGGCTTGGACCCTTCCTCCTGTTCCTTGGCAAGCATCTTGGACTATTGTGGTCCCTTTCTAGTCAAGGGCTTAGGTCGACGTGACCTAAGGCACCTGGCAGCCATCTCTGCTACCAGGCGGGCCGGGAAGCAGTCGATGCTGCCAGGAGAAGGTGGTCTGGCGCTTTTCAAGGCCTTGATCACATTCCCCTCAGTCTGGGAACCCCACCTCCGTGGGATCTACTGCTGGTACTAGCAAAGCTCATGGGCAAGCCATTCGAACCTATGCACAGGTGTGCTCTCTCTCACCTGTTGTGAAGACGCCTTCTTGGTGGCTATCCGTCAGCCAGAAGGATGGGAGAGCTCAGGCGGCTCTCATCGAGTCTCCTACCTGGTCTTCCACAGGGACAAGGTTGTCCTCGCCCCACCGAAATTCCTTCCGAAGGTGGTGCGCGAAGTTCACCTTAACCAGGTGTTGACTCTGCGTGTTCTACCCCAATCACACCTCGGAGGCCGAATATGGGCTCCATACTCTGGACCTAGAAGAGCTACCGCTTATTATAAGGCTGCAGCTGAAAATCGGGAGAGGTTCGCCAGCTGTTTGTCACCTACGCTGAAGCCGCTTCTGGCAGACCTGCAGCCAAGCGAGACGATAAGCAGGTGGGTAACCTCCTGCATATCTCCTGCTATAAGTTGGCGGGCATGGAGCCTCCCAGAGGATAAAGCTCATTCTACCCGCGCATACTGCTCGCAGTGGCTGCTTCAGGGGCGTCCCTATCCAGGAAATCTGCAGGCTGCTACCTGGAGTCGGCCAAACACCTTCATTACCCATTACCACATCGAGCCTTCAGGTCAGCTGGGATGCTGGTTTTGGGGCCTCGGTTCTCAGTCTCTCTTTCCCAAGTAAGTATTGGGGGTGTCGTCTGCCTCCCTCTCCCGGAGAACTGCTAGGAGTCTGCCAAATGGTGTGGATGAACAACATATCCATGTCCTAGAAATACAGGTTACTCACCTGTAACAGGAGTTCTAGGAATGGCGTATGTTGTTCATCCCTACTCACAAACCTCCCGGCCTCGGCCGCTGGCCTGGCAGGCTTCCAGCGGGCCAGATCTGGCGTCATGGGGCGAGCCAGGAGATACCACCCGGGTGGGTGGGAGGAGCAAGCTTGAAGACCTTCCGGCAAGATTTAAAGCGGCAAGGATACCTGCCAATGAGTGTGGATGAACAACATATACCATTCCTAGAACTCCTGTTACTGGTGAGTAACCTGTATTTCTCCACACACAGAAAGTGGGAGAGTGATCGCTTATGCAGTCAGAGAGTGTGCCAGTAGATCTGATTTTAAGTGGGCAGTTGGTGACTATCCAGTCTAGCAGGGTATGATTGCCAGATTTTGAATTGACTCGTGTATGATCATGGATTAACTGAGTGAGGTTGCTATCAGCAAGTGAAGCGTGGACATTACCAATATTGGGTTGCCGCCTGTCAGTGTTGAAGTCCCCACATAGGATGAGGTCATGCTTTGGGAGGCTGCCTAAGGATTCAAGGAGAGGAGGCAGGCCAGCGGTGGCATGGTTGGGGGCTATATAGATACACCCTATGATTATTTTTTTAATGTTTTCAAGCGTAAGGGTGACGTAAATGGACTCAACGAGAGGTGGTGAGGAGACAGGAGTGGGGAGGACAGTGACGTTGAGGCCTGTCCTATAGTAGATCATTACCCCTCCGCCTATCCTATAATGTCTAAAGATGCCATAGCCTTGAAGGGACACCTCATGCTGTTTGATAGTAGGTTTTAGCAAGGATTCAGATGTGCATAGGATGTCAGGAGACATTCGTATGGTCCAGGCTTCCAATTCAGCCATTTTGGGGTGTAGGCTGCGAATGTTAAGGTGTACTATTTTCAGACCTTTCATAGTAGGTATATACGCTGCAGATTGGGTAGGGGGAGAGTGAAGTGCAGGTCCAGAGTTGGTTTCAGTATCCCCAGCCTGGAGCAGCAGGAGGAGAGTAGAGACAGCTACCCAGGGCAAGGTGCCAGAAGAGGTAGCATTGGGAGCAAGGAGACATTTATGCAGCCAGTAACCAAGCAGAGCTGTATCTTGTTTAGGCAGACAGGAGCTGTAGAGAAGTATTGTCCTGGATTCTGGTTCAACGTGGACTGGAGGGGGAGGTGAACTTTCACCTGCAGGGTGTTGGAGGGCCCCAGCTATCACCCAGTCCATATACCAGCTTAAAGCAATAAGCCAAGCCAGGAAGACTGAACAAATTAGGTTGCCCATTATTGCAAGTTGGGCATACTGGCCTAGAGCAGAGAGTATGTTTGTAAGTTGTGGCGTCCTGTGATCCATTCAGGGGTTAAATGCCAGGTAGGACTCGCAGAGTGAGAAGCTAGGATTGCAGTTTGTGTAGAGAGGTGAGTTAACTTGACTAATCCTAGTAGGCTAAGGGAGTTTATATGGTTCTGAAGCGATTGTCCTGGCCAGTCTAGGAGCCCATGGTCTAGAGGTGTCGGTAGGAGAGACGAGCCAATAGGGAATGGATTTTCTGGTGGAAGGAGAGGCAGGAACAAGTATTTAAAGGTGGCCTGTGAGGAGGGTGGGACAGAAAGAACAGGCACGAGGGAGCTATGAGTGCCCAGATATGAGTAATTGAAATGCAGAGAAGCTGCTTAAAAAAGGCGCACCAGTCGAGAGCTATGCTCCTCACAGCTGGCCCAATCAGGAGTGTTCTGAAAATGCAGCGACCAATGACAGATCCACTGGAGCAGCCTGGCTCCTAATTCAAACAGCAGCATACCTGCGACTTTGTGTCCGGGAGTCGGGACCAGGTGGCCGGTCCAAAAGCGTTGCTTAGTCCGGGAAAGGTGGCGGCCAGCGAGACGGCTGTAGGAACTGCCTCCCTGTGCTGTGCCCTGCGATCTGTAGAGGGACGAGAAGGCAGAAGTAAATATAGTGCAGGAGGGACAGGTCACTAGTGGGGTTGGGGGCTGACGACAAACTGTCAACGGGGGTGAGGGTGACCAAGGGGAAGACAAAAGCAGAATAGCTAAGTGTTGGGGAGGGTGGGGTCAGAGTGGAACAAGAAAGGTGGAAGATAGGAGACTGGTGTAAGGTTGCTGTTGGAGTTAAGGGCAGGTTCACGTTCGAGCTGAGGTGAGTGAAATTTGCAGGGCTTACTTTGAAACAGGTTGTGGGAGAGGTTTACAGTCACTCAAGAGAGAAAGAAGATGTAATGGAGAATAACAGTGTAGACAGGACAGGCAGGGTTTGAGCAGGTACAGAGGATCAACACAGCATCTACAGCTTCAAATAAATGCACTTCAATGAATGCACTCGGTTAGGTGTGCCTAGACAGTGCACCAAACATTTAGGCTAGCTAACAAATTTGGAATATTCCACTTATTTTAACATTCAGAGTAACATTCAGGCTAGCTTACAAATTTGGAATTGTTCCACTTCTATACAGTACATTTAGGCAGCATTACAGTCAAAAGAACAGGCACGTGAGAGCTACGAGTACCCAGCTACAAGTAATTGAAATGCAGAGAAGCTGCTTAAAAAAGGTGCTCCAGTCAGAAGCTATGCTCCTTGCAGCTGGCCCAATCAGGAGCATTCTGAAAATGCAGCGACCAATGACAGATCCGCCAGAGCAGCTTGGCTCCTAATTCAAACAGTGGTGTACCTGCGGCTTTGTATCCGGGAGTTGGCCGGTCCAAAAGTGTTGCTTAGTCCAAGAAAGGTGGTGGCCGGCGAGATGGCCGTAGGAACCACCTCCCTGTGATGTGCGCCACTTGGGGCGCTGCAATCTGCGGCTTTGTGTCCGGGAGTCGGGACCAGGCGGCCGGTCCAAAAGCGTTGCTTAGTCTGAGAAAGGTGGCGGCCGGCGAGACAGCCATAGGAACTGCCTCCCTGTGCTGTGCACCACGATCTGAAGGGGGCATCTACATCACAGGCAGCATTGAAGCTTGAGATGAAAAATTCTAGGGCGGAATCCGTGTCCGAGGCAGTCTTGATATGTGACCAGTTTTGTTGTCTTAGAAATGTTTTTAGTGGCTGTAAGTGCCCACGGAAGAGTACCCTACTGTTAATGATTTTTCCTGGGAGCTTGATAAATTTGTTTGACCATGCACACAGAACGGGGGAGTGATGGCTTATGTTGTCAGGAAGGACGTGAGTATGTGTGATATGGTCAGGGCGGTTTGTGAACACCCAGTCCAGTAGTGTGCTGTTCCCTGTCTTACAGTTAGTTCTTGTAGGTGACTGAACGAGCTGTGAGAAGTTTACTGCGGCCAGGGCATCTTTATAATTGACAGCGCTGGACGATAGCCAGTCTGTTTTAAAGTCACCCAGCATAGTGACCTCAGAGTTGTGTTTCAGGTTGTTAATGCAGTTAAGAATGGCATTAGGGCCCAGTGACTTGGATTTGAGAGGGATGTACACCGAGGTGACAGTCAGAGCCTTGTTGTGGGCACCAAGGAGTATCTTGATATTAAGTATCTGTATTTCAGTTCCACAGCTGGGCAGGTGAAGGGTGTTCCCCATTAGGGACTCCTTCAGATAGATGGTGCAGCCCTCACCTTTTCTTGCTAGCCTGTCCAATCGGAAGAGGGAGTACCCCGGAACTGAGACAGCATTGTCGGGAATCCTTGGGGTCAACCATGTCTCAGTCACAGATAAGACATCAGGATTATGTTGGGTGACCCAGGCTGTGAGAACATCACATTTTTTAAATCTTTTCCGTTTTGAAGCATACTTCTTTCTTGTGGAAGTTTTCCTAGAAACTTTCAGTACTTCTTCTGACAGGTAATAAATTCAGAAAATTCTAACTCCTTGAGAACCAGGCCTTCAGTTGAAGGCTCTCTCTAGGTTTGGAAATGCAGTACTATTTTACCCTGAAGAGCTGTTAGGAGATTGCGTCTCTGGGGCAGATGAATGGGTTGCTTGGTGGACAGGGTGAGCAATAGTGGGTACCATGGCTGCCTGGCCCAGTCTGGAGCAACCAGTATCATGGTTGTAGGCTGACTCCTCAGCTTGATGAGGACTCTTGACACCAGTGGAAATGGAGGAAAAGCATAAAGTAATTTCCTCGTCCAGTCTAAGGCTAAAGCCTCCATGGGCACTGTGCCCAATGAGGGGGGCCTGCAGCAATAAAGAGGGAGCTGATGGTTTCCTTTTGAGGCAAACTTATCTATTTCTGGGTTGCCCCAATGTCTGAAAACTCTATCCAACACTTAAACAAAAGTCCAGGATAGCTCCGCACACTTGTGGTCTTTAATATAAGAAGGTTCAAACTTCTTTATTTTCAAATCCAGTATTGTTTATTGGTACAAAGTTTTGTACTAATAAACAATATTGTATTGGAAATCTGAAGTTGTGAGTCTTCTTATTTTGAGACTTCTGGTGTCTTGATGGACTTTAGTTAGTAGCTTAGTAAGCCCCTTTCTCTCGACCTGGCCTACGTTTGGCTGAGCACACATACTGGGAGTGGACTGTATCCAACACTTGCCTGTTCAAGGCCCATTCGTGATGGTCCTGGCTTATTCTGCTGAATGAATCTGCCAGTGTATTGTCTTTCCTTGGAAGGGGAACGGCAAACAGATGCACCCCCAGAGAATATACTGGAGACCAAATTTTCATGGCCTCTGTGCACAGCCTTGATGATCTAACAATAACCTGGTTCAAATGCCCACAGACTCGTCCTTGACTCTTTCGTATTCTCCCTATCTTTACCCAGATTGTCCTTTACAGACCCTTGTTCGATTAATAGCTTATGGTGAACACCCCTTAGCAATAACAGTTTAGTCATAGATTATTATTAAATGTCCCACAGCCACACACAATATGAAAAATGTCGCTCAGGTAGATTTCTTAAAAAACTGTTTTTACTAAAATAATTAATAATCATACAGTTACAACTAAAAGATTTAGAACATTTTGGTCACAGAATGACTCAAATAAAAGTGGCAAATATACATAAAAAAACACACTATAACTGTTATCTAAAGTTCTACCTTAAGTTAGTAGTAAACTATAGTCCGGAAGAATAAGTGAAGTCTGAAAAATAATTTCTCCTTTTCAGCCAGTGGCTGCTAACAGTTCTGTTCTGTGTTTTGTGGAGAGTGTCCAAAGTGCATTGCAATGAGCTTCTGTTTACAAGGGATATTTATAGTCCCTCGGGCAGTCTGAAGAAAAAAAAAACCTTCTCTGGTTTATAGCTGGTGGCCTCCTCTTTCGGCCAGCAGGTGTCTCTCGCTCTTTCCAGATTTTATGGAGTTATTATTTATTTCCTTATTTGGGTTCTGATATCACCACTTCCTGGCATTACTAAAAGAAATTTATAACGTGGGCAGATAGGTTTCTGTAACTTAATTGGTGGAGACTGATCACATGACCATTCATTAATTTATGTTAACCTATGTGTATGTGTTAGTGATGAACAGTCTGGAGAGACAGAAATCATGCAGCAAACTGAACTAATTATTTGATAGTCTCACTCAATGTCCAAAGCTGCCATGTTGCTGAACAGCTAATTAAGACTGCCCACCCACCCACCCGTGGACCTCGAAGATCCTAACATGATGCCTTTGTAACAGTACGAGAAACACAGATTCCCTTGCCATGCCCCTGACGCAGCTCTTGAAAAACCAACATCACATTTGTGTGCAACAGACGCCATGCACAGCAGGTTCTCCCCATGCACCTACTCAGTGAAAGTATCTATCCGAGTACTGTCGTTGCCTGGCAAGACCGCAAGGGAAGTTCTGGGGTGTTGTCTGCATACAAGTGAGTATATGGGGAAAAGCTGCTTGCTCCTTCTAGAATGGCAGGATCAGGAAGTCCTGTAGTGTTGTCTCTGCCTGTCAAGTCTCTGTTTCGCTGTCATTCTCCCACCCACCGCCTCTACAGACCTCCGTGAACCGCAGCATAATGTGGTCCATGGAGGTTTTGAAGAGGTGTCACCTGAAACCGAGAGAGAGAGAGAGAGTGAGAGCAGGTATAATTCCTCAATGTTAAGTTTCCACAGCGACGGACGATGGGGAGCATAATTCCATGAGGGAGGCAGTTATGCGCTGCAAGTAGCATTTCAGGTTCATTGTGAGGAAACTCAGAGGTCGGGATGTGGTGCATGTAAGTGCCGTTTTTCAGTCGTGCTGAGAATTGTATGTGTGTGTGCCAGTTGCGCCGTGATCTGAGGGCAGTGGGGAATTTCAGATCTGAGGGCAGTGGGGAACTTCAAACATCAGTGTTGCCGGGGTGATGCACATTCACAGAGTACAGTGTAAGTAAAGAAAGAAAAATATGCACTGTGAGCACAGAATAGCAATATAGAAATACAGCACCCTGTGTAGTTTTGATAGTACAATAAGAAGTTCCTCCTGCTTCTTGATTCTATTATGTGAGGCCTGTTCATCACAAACTTGTCTGTGTTGAACTATTTTTACTGTGGCAGAACACATAAAACTGTGGTTCCCCTGGCCAGAAATAGTGGAGGAACACTGAATAGTTCCCACATGTTTTCTGTTTTATAACAACAGTTTCTAGGGACATGGATATGTTGTTCATCCACACTTATTGGCAGGTTCCTTGCCGCTTTAAATCTTGCCGGAAGGTCTTCAAGCTGGCTCCTCCCACCCACCTGGGTGGTAAAACTCTCGGCTCCGCCCCATGACGCCAGATCTTCCTTACCGCTTGGAAGCTCAGGTTCCCTCCTTAATGCTCTGTGATTAAGACTGGTTCCTAATTCTTCGAAAGTTCGAAATCAAAAAGTTTTTTGCTAAAAAGACTTCGGTCTTCTTCTCCTCGCGGCTGCGATGGACAAATCGACTCCCGGTTTTCGGAGGTGCCCTTGCGGGCAGAAGATGTCTAGGATGGATCCGCACTCCACGTGCGTCTACTGCCTGGGCCTTGAGCACGACCCGCAGGCCTGCGACTTGTGCTCTTCCTTTTCGGCCTACGTCCTGAAGACCGTGTTGCCCGATTACAACTGGGGCGCCCAGAGAGAATTCCACCGGTGAAATTCTAAAGAGGCCGGTTACGGTGTCATGGGCGGGGCTCGGGCGGATCAGCTCGAGCAGATGATCGCCCTCTAAGAGGAGGCGGCGCGGGCCGCTTCTACCTCGGCTGCGGCATTTGTCCCGCTCTCTCTAGGTGCCTCATACTCTGCTTCTTTTAAGGAGCTTTGTCTGACCCTCTCAACGAAAGGTGAGGGTCCAACTCTCGGACCTTTTCCAGGTCCAAAAGAGCAAAGTAAGTCTCTCTGTCGACGCTCTTGGGAGACGGGAAAGATCCCTCCCTGTCGACAGCTCGACTTTGGTCGACCCTCAGCTTCGCCACTGGCTTCACGGTGTCCCTGGCCAGGTCAGTTGATCGAGACTCGGACGACGGTTGAGATTTTTCTCGCACCTGCTAGACAGGTGTCGGCTGGAGAAGTTGAGAATCCCTCCCCGGTTCCCGTGAGAGTGAGGATCCCGCCGGCCTGCCTGTGCCTCCGTTCCAGAGCCTTGGTGGATTTGTCCGAGCCGAGGGGAGTGCCGGTTCTCGACACTTCTCCTCGCCTTCCTCGGCCTAGCCGAGACTCGGTCTCGGTCCGGACATCTCGCTGATCCGACGATCCCACCGCCATAGGGCGGTCTCGGCTCGCACCGCGTAGGCGGCGCTGCCGCTTTTCCTCTTCCTCAGACGAGGGGAGGCTTCGGCGCAAGCTGCATCGGAGGTACGAGGAACTCATGTGGCAACAGCTCCTTTTGACCGGGAATAAGCCGACTCAGTCGTCTTCCTCGGCCATTAAGTGGCTGTCACCGGAGCGGCCGAAACAACCCCTCGTTGTAGCCGAGGAGCCTGTTCCCAGGCCGGTTGTTCAGCCAATTCCAGCTGCCCCACCGATTCTGGTGGAACCTCCGCCTCCACAGCCATTAGTTGGGGCTCCGACCAAAAATTCTCGGTCGGCCTTGGGTTTGCCCCATAGGCTGTCTGTCACCCTCACTCCCGATAAACCTCGGCAGGTGGAGGGTGGCCCAGGCCCAAGGCAGCTCTTTGAGGACTCTTCTGAGTCCGATGATGGTTCCTCCCTCTTCTCCAAGCGCATGGACTTGGAGTCCTCAGGAGGGCAGTCAGTGGACGATAGCCCTCGTCTTCTTAGGGTTGCTTCACTCATCTCGGAGTCCACCGATGAAGCTCGAACCTGCTTTCTAAACGGGCCAGGTATCCCCTCACGGAGATTCTGGACCGAGGGATTCTCCCACGGAGGCCTTTCCGGTGGCCGGCCATAGTGGGTCCGGCCTTGAACTTTGGCAGCGCCTGCTTCCTGCCCTCGCTCGGCCAGGATGGCCAGGAAGTATGCGGTCCCTACCGTTCCCTGTCCGGTTTTTTTTCGAACACCTCGGCCGAGGGGTTGGTTACCGACCAGCTGCTCGGCGTGCGGAACGCCAGGGATGTAGACAACCTCGGACAAGGAATCCAAGAAATTGGATTATGCCGGGCTTAAAAGTCTACGCTACACCCTCTCTCGGCCTTCTTCTGCCAGGCCAGTTCGCCCGTCCTCATGGCATATTTTTTTCTCACGCCTGTTGGGCTCCTGATGAGGTTGTCCTCATCTTCCCGCGGATCTGCAGACTACGGTCAGGCAGGTGCGGGACCAGGGCAGGGCGGTGGCAAAACAGCAGCTCCAGACTGCGTTAGACATTGGGGACTCGTGCCAGGTCTGTGGCGGCCGCAGTGGCATGCGTCGATCGGGCTTGGTTGAGGATATCCACTTCACTCGGATACCCAGCACAAGTTGGCGGATGTTCCTTTTGGGACTGACCTCTTCGGCCCTGGGGTGGAAGGTCACCTGCAGAGATCGAGAAGTCCAATGCTACCTTGACTCTGTCTCTTCCGCCAGAAGGACAAAGGCCGGAAGCCACAGCCTAAGCTCCTTCTTCCTTCTGGCTCACAGCGCCTCGCCCAGCAACGCCAGGGCCAGCAGGCCCGATCTTGGCATCCCAAACCTAAGCCGCCGGCTTCCTCCAACAGGAAGCAGGGAGGAAAAGGCCCAGGCGGTCCCTTGGCCAGTCCTTCCTCCAAGCCTGCCCAGTGACGGGCTGAGGGGTGTCGCCCCCATCTCTGTCACCTCACCCCTGGTTCCCCGCGTGGGGACGGCTCAGACACTTCCTTTCCGCCTGGTCCGCTGTTATCACAGACAGGTGGGTACTGGAGGTGGTGGGAAAAGGCCTGCCTCTGGAATTCAAGCAGGTCCCGCCCCTCAGAGCCATCGCATCTCGGGGGCCTCGGGTCCGCCCAACCTCACTGGCTCGTCGAGCCAACATCGCTCTCCTCCTCCAAAGGAGGTGATCACAGGTGGGGACCCCTTCAGACCCGAGTTCGTGTCCAGGGTATTTCCTGGTTCCAAATGGATGGGGGTGGCCCACCATTCTCGACCCACACGACCTGAACAAGTTCCTAAGGTCTCGAACCTTCAGGATGGTCACTCTGGCACAAATAATACCATCTCTGGAACATGGTGTGGTTCTGCTCTGACCTACAGGACGCGTTTTTCACGCCCCTATCCGTCCGTCACATCGAGATTCCTCCGCTGGAGCGGAGGGATCCCTCTTCGAGTTCGAGCCATGCCCTTCGGCTTATCTCCAGCTCCCAGGGTCTTCACCAAATGCATGGCAGTGGTGACAGCATTCCCCTCTTGACGCCGAGGGGTCGGGTGTACCCTTACCTGGACGATTGGCTGATACAGCCCTCAGACGGGGAGGGAGCGGTCCAGAGATCTGGGCTCCAGGTTTGTTTCTCAAGTTGGCCTTTCTCATCAACGAGGCCAAGTTGGAACTCGAGCCTAGCAGGTGATCCTGTTCATCGGGCAGAGCTCGACTCTCTTGAGCCAGAGCCACGACTCCCGGCGGACAGGGCGGGGTTCTTACTCCTTTGCCCAATCATTTCTGGTTGGGCAATTGCGCCCTGCCCGGGACTTCCTGCGCCTCCTGGGTCTCATGGCGGCCTGTACCAGCGTGGTCCGTTGGGCTCGCTGGCACATGCGCCCCCTTCAGTGGGGACTGCCAGCCAGTGGTCACAACGCCATGCATCCTTGGACCAGCTAGTGATAGTGACTCAGGAGATGTGGAACGCCTCGCGTGGTGGGACCGCCCATTCCATTTGCAGGAGGGCATCCTGCTTGTCCGCCCGAGCCGACGGTCTCTATCGACCGATGCCTCTCTGATGGGTTGGGTGTCCATCTGGGGAACACCGAGCACAGCCTCTGTCCCCTGCTGGAGTCCCGCACATCAACCTGTTGGAGCTCCGAGCGGTCCGCCTAGCTCCCACCGCTTTGTCTGCTTCTCCGGGGTCAAGTGGTCCGAGTCCAGACAGACAGTACCACCACCATGTACTACCTAAACCGGCCAGGGCGGGACGCCGCCCCCTGCTTCTATGCAAGGAAGCTCTCGATTTGGTCTCTTGTGTGCAGCCTGGAGGCAGATCTCCTAGCCATTCATGTGGCAGGAGCCCAACACCCTGGCCGATGCCCTGAGCCGGATAGGGGCTGCATCTCACGAGTGGTCTCTCCTGCCGGAGGTAGTACAAGATCTGTTCTCCTCTGGGGCACACCTCAGGTGGACCTGTTTGCCTCCAGGTAGAACGCGGAGCTGAGGCTGTTTCATGCCCGCCCCCCTCAGCAGGGCTCGCTGCAGGGGGATGCCTTCTCGAGGCTGTGGACCCCGGGCCTCTTCTACGCCTTTCCCCTATTTCCCTTGATTCACAAGGTGCTTCTCAAGGCGAGGAGGGACAAGGCTCAGGTGATTCTGATAGCCCCAGACTGGCCCCGCCAGTACTGGTACCCAGATCTCCCAGCCTCAGCTCCAGGCTCCCGAGGCAGCTTCCAGCTCGCCTGACCTGCTCAGTCAATCAGGGAAGGTGTTCCATCCGGACCTTCAATCCTGCACCTGACGGCCTGGTTCCTGATGCCCAGAGTTCCAGGCCTTGGGTCTTTCCGATGAGGTCCTCAATGTTGTTGAGGCCCCTAAGGAGTCGACCAGAAAATGCTACGCCTTTAAATGGAAGAGATTCTCCATTTGGTGTCAGGGCAAGGGCTTGGACCTTTCCTCCTGTTCTGTAGCAAGCATTTTGGACTATTTATGGTCCTTTCTAGTCAAGGGCTTAGGCGTCGACGACCTAAAGGTGCACCTGGCAGCCATCTCTGCTTACCAGGCGCTGGGCCGGGAGCAGTCGAGGCGCAGGATAAGGTGGTCGTACGCCAAAGGTCTTGATCACATTTCTCCGTGCGAAACTCCACCTCCGGGGATTTACTGCTGGTATTGGCAAAGCTCATGGGCAAGCCATTCGAACCAATGCACAGGTGTGATCTCTCTCACCTGTCGTGGAAGACCGCCTTCTTGGTGGCTATCACGTCAGCCAGAAGGATGGGAGAGCTCCAGGCGCTTTGCATCGAGTCTCCTTACCTGGTCTTCCACAGGGACAAGGTTGTCCTGCGCCCCCATCCGAAATTCCTTCCGAAGGTGGTGTCGGAGTTTCACCTTAACCAGGTGTTGACTCTGCCGGTGTTCTACCCCAATCACACCTCGGAGGCCGAATACAGGCTCCATACTTTGGACCCTAGAAGGGCGCTCGCTTATTATAAGGAGCGCACGGCTGAAATTCGGGGAGAGGTTCGCCAGCTGTTTGTCACCTACGTTGAAGCCGCACCTGGCAGACCTGTAGCCAAGCGGACGATAAGCAGGTGGGTCACCTCCTGTATAGATCTCTGCTGTAAGTTGGCGGGCATGGAGCCTCCCAGAGGGATAAGAGCTCATTCTACCCGTCATACTGCTGCATCGGTGGCTGCTTCCAGGGATGTCCCTATCCAGGAAATCTGCAGGGCTGCTACCTGGAAGTCAGCACACACCTTTATTACCCATTACCACATCGACCTTGAGTCACTGGGATGCTGGTTTTGAGCCTCGGTCCCTCCAGTCTTTATTCCTAAGTAGGGGTGTGCGCTTTGCCTCCTCCTCCCGGAGAACTGCTAGGAGTCTGCCAGACAGTGTGGATGAACAACATATCCATGTCCTAGAAATACAGGTTACTCACCTGTAGCAGGAGTTCTAGGAATGGTATATGTTGTTCATCCTATATTCGACCTCCCGGCTCGACGCTAGCCTGAGCTTCCAGCCCGGGCAGATCTGGCGTCATGGGGGCGGGCAAGTTTACCACCGGATGGGTTTGAGGAGCCAGCTTGAAGACCTTCCGCAAGATTTAAGCTGAAGGAACCTGCCAATAAGTGTGGATGAACAACATATACCATTCCTAGAACTCCTGTTACAGGTGAGTAACCTGTATTTTTAACTCATTTGTCTAGAAATTTGGCCTCGTTATATTCATTGCAGTACTCCCACTCCAGGATGTGCAGTTATTGGGGATTAATCAACACCTCAGGTGCTGTGAGGACACTGGCCTGTGGCCTCGTGCCTCACAATGCACCCACGGGTATTGATTAATCCTCAACAACCGCACACCCTGCTGTGGGTTATTGCCACGTAATCCGAATGTGGTAACCTTGCTGACACTTCCTGCTTAAAATAATTTCTCCTTTTGATCTTTACGATAGGGCAGATAGCGTCTCTCATCCTGAGACTTTATTACACCAATTGGCTAACTAGGGACTTCCATCCCCTTTGAAAATGTAATTTATAGGGACATGGATATGTTGTTCATCCACACTTTCTGGCAGGTATCCTTGCCGCTTTAATTCTTGCCGGAAGGTCCTCAAGCTGGCTCCTCCCACCCACCCGGGTGGTAAAACTCTCGGCTCCGCCCCATGACGCCAGATCTTCCTTACTGCTTGGAAGCTCAGATTCCTTCCTTAGCACTCTGCGTTTTAGACTGGATCCTAACTCTTCGGTTCGTCCTGAATTGGCTTTTTGAAGTTTCTAAACTTCGGTCTTCTTCTTCCTCGCGGCTGCGATGGACAAATCTGTTCCTGCTGGAGGTGCCCCTTGCGGCAGAAATGTCCAGGACGGATCCGCACTCCACGTGCATCTGCTGCTTAGGCCTAGATCATGACCTGCAGGCTTGTGAGTTGTGCTGCTCTTTCTTGACCAACGTTCTGGACGATCGCGCTGCCCGTTTGAAGCTCGGGCGCCCCGAGAAACGTTTCCCGCTGGTAAAATCCAAAGAGGCTCGTTGGGCGGTGTCTGCAGCGGCTGGCTCGGCTGAGCAGCTCGAGCAGATGATCGCCCTTGAGGAGGAGGCGGCCCAGGCCGCATCTTCCTCCTCCTCGGCGCATTTATCCTGTTCTCTGAGTTCCTCGACACGGCTTCGCTCAAGGAGCTTGTCGTCCCTTTCCACGAAGGAGAGGGGCTCGACATATCATCTCGGCCCAGAAAAAGGAGTCGAAAGGTAAGTCCAACTGTCGGTGTTCGTGGAGCGGGAGAGGTCCCTTCACAGGCAGCCACGATCAACTTTGGCGTGGTTGCGGCTAAGGCCGCTGGCTTCCGGTCTCGCCAGGCCAGCCTGCCAAGACTCGCGACGTAGTTGAGATTTTTCTCAATCTGATAGGACGGGCTGCCGACTGGAGAAGCCAACAACCCTACTTCACTGGTTCCCCTGGTGGATACCGAGGATCTGCCTGCTCCTTTGGGACTGCAGTCACTGGTTAAAGTTCCCGAGCCGAGGGAAGAGCGGGTGTCCCCCGCCCCTTCCCAGACCCACCTCGATCCCCCGAGGGTCTCGCTCGGTCTTGGTCTCGGACCCTCTTCTGTCCAAACGGTCTCCGACATTGGCGGTCTCTGTCTCGTTATCGACGGCGCGACGCCGCTCTTCCTCGCCTCCTCCTCGGTGAGGAGAGCTGCGCGTGTTGCTGCTTGGCGCCACGAGGGTCTTATGTGGCAGCAGTTGCTGTTATCTGGGCCTGGCCGACTCCGCCAAGACCCCCGCCATCAAGTGGCTGTCACCAGAACGCCCAAGCAACCACTGCTCAAGTAGAGTTGCCTGCTCCAGGGCCGTTGCTGAGCTGAAACCATCTGTCCACCGATTGTGGTGGGAACCTCCGCCCAGAACCAAGTCGGGGCACCACCAAGAATTCTCGGTTGGGCACGGCCTGCCCCACAGGTTGTTGGTCACCTCACTCCCACCATCCTCGGCAGGTGGAGGTGGCTTAGGGCTGAGGCAGCTCTTCGCAGACTCTTTGAACTGACAATGATTCCTCCTGTTCTCCAGGCAGTGCGATCTGGAGTCCTCCGGGGCCAGCCAGTGGGACGATAGCCCATCGCCCTTCTTGGTCTGCTTCGACTCATCCTCGGAGTCCACCGGGATGCAGCTCGAGCTCTTCGGTCCAAACGGGTTCATATCTCCTGACGGAGACTCTGGACCGAGGGATTCTCCCACGGAGGCCTTCCGTGGCTGATGCCATTGTCAGCCCAGTCTTGGAGCTTTGGCAGTGGCCTGCTTCCTGTCCTGCACCTCGGCCAGGATGGCCAGGGAAGTATGCGTCCCTACTGCTCTTTTGCCCTGTCGGAACACCTCTGCCGAGGGTTAGCCACCCACAGCTTCTCCGCATTCTAGTAACGCTTTGGGATGTGGTAAGCCCACTGACAAAGAGTCCAAAGCTGGACTTTGCCGGGCGCAAGGTGTATGCTGCATCCCCCCTCGGCCTCCGACAGGCCAGCTCGGCTGATGGCATACTTCTCCCACGCCCTCATGGGCTCCCTGGATGAGGTTGTTCCTCATCTCCTGCCTGACTTGCAGACCATGGTCCGCCAGGTGCGGGACCAGGGTAGGCGGTGGCGAGCAGCAGCCTGACTGCTCTAGACATAGTGATACCTGTGCCAGGTCAGTAGCGGCTGTGGCCATGCATCGCAGGGCGTGGCTGAGGATATCCACCTTCACCGCAGATACCCAGCAAGTTGGCGGACGTCCCTTCTTGGGACCGACTTCTTCGCCCTGGAGTGAGGGACACCCCAGCTGATTGAGAAGTTCAATGCCACTCTGACTCGGTCACCTCCGCCCAGAGGGACAAAGGCCGTCATCAGCAGCAGAAGTCCTTTCGTCCTTCAGTCCCTGCTTCTCGACCGGCCTAGCAGCACCAGCAACAGGGCCAGCAGGCTCACGCTAGGCGTCCCAAACCCAAGCTGATGGCTTCCTCCAACAGAAAGCAAGGAGGTAAAGGCCCGGGAGGTCCCTTGGCCGGTTCTTCCTCCAAGCCTGCCCAGTGACGGGTTGAGGGGTGCCACCCCCAACTCACTCCCCCTGGGTTCCTCGGGTGGCTCTCGCCACCTTTCTGCCTGGTCTGCTATCACCACTGACCGCTGGGTGTTGGAGGTGGTAGGAAAAGGCCTGCTTCTGGAGTTCGAGCAGGCTCCACCTTTCGAGCGCCACCGGGGCCACGGGGCCCGCGAGCCCTCGCCTGTCGGTCCACCGGCCGATATTGCCCTGCCCTCGAAAAAGAGGTAATCAGGAAGGTGGCGGATCCTCCTCCAGACCCGGGTTAGTGTCCAGGTACTTCCTGGTCCCAAACGATGGGGGCTGGGCTCTATTCTCACCTGCACGACTCCCTGAACAAGTTCCTAAGGTTCGGACCTTCAGGATGGTCACTCTGGCTCAGATAATCCCATCCTTGGAACGAGGCATGTGGTTCTGCTCCCTGCACCTCCAGGACGCGTTCTTTCACGTCCCAATCCGTCCATCCCATCAGAGATTCCTCCACTTCAGAGCGGAGGGATCCCTATACGAGTTCCAGGCCATGCCCTTCGGCCTCTCCCTAGCTCCCAGGGTCTTCACCAAATGCATGGCAGTGGTGACAGCATTCCTGTGGCGCCGAGGGGTCCGGTGTACCTCACTGGGACGACTGGCTGATAGCAGGCCCTCCAGACTGGAGGTGGAGTGGTCCGGAGATCTGGCCTCCAGGTTTGCTTCCTCAGGTTGGCCTCCTCATCAACGAGGCCAAGTCGGAACTCGTACAAAGCAGGTGATACTTGCCCCTTCGGGCAGAGCTTGACCTCTCCAGCGAAACAGAGCACGCCCAAGTGACAGGGCCGGTTTCTTCCTCCTTTGCCCAATCATTTCTGGTTGGGCACTTGCGCCTGCCTGGGACTCTCCTGGGCGCCTCTGGCCTCATGGCGGCCTGCACCAGCGTGGGTCCATTGGGCTGCTATACATGCGCCCCTTCAGTGGGGACTGGTTAGCCAATGGTCACAACACTGCATCCATTGGACCGCCTGTGACAGTGACCCAGGAGATGTAGAACGCCTCCAGTGGTGGATCGCCCACATCTGCAGTAGGGTATCCCTTCCGCTCTTGCCGACGGGTCTTTCCGCTTACCGATGCATCTTCTGATGGGTTGGGGGCCCATCTGGGGAACACTGAGCGACGGCCTTTGGTCCCCTCGGAGTCCCGATGCCACATCAACCTGTTGGAGCTCCGAGCGTCCGCCTAGCTCTCACCGTCTTGGCCCGCTCCTGTGGGTCAGGTGGTTCAGGTCCAGATGAACAACACCATGATCATGTACTATTCTGAACTGGCCAGGGCGGACGTGCTCCTTGCTGTTATGCAAGGAAGCCTCCAGACATGGTCCCTTGTGTGCAGCCTGGAGGCAGATCTCCCAGCCATTTTCACGTGGCAGGAGCCCAACACCCTGGCCGATGCCATGCCAGATAGGGGCCATGGCTCATGAGTGGTCTCTCCTGCCGGAGGTAGCAAGACTCTCTCTCCCACTGGGCACGCCTCAGGTGGACCTGTTCTGCCTCCAGGGAGAATGCAAAGCCCAGTCTTTCATGCCTGCCCTCAGCAGGGCCTACTGCAGGATGCCTTCTCAAGGCCGTGGATCCCGGTCTTTCTACGCCTTTTCCCATTTCCCTTGATCCACAAGGTGCTTCAAGGCGAGGGAGGGACAAGCGAGGTGACTTGTAGCCCCAGACTGGCCCCGCCAGTTCTGGTATCCAGATTGCCTCAGCCTCAGCTCCAGGCTCTCGAGACGGCTTCCAGCCCGCCCAGACCTGATCTCAGTCAATCAGGGGAAGGTATTCCATCCGGACTAGAGTTCCAGGCTTTGGGTCTTTCCGACGAGGTCCTCATCGTCATTGAGGCGTCCCATAAGGAGTCGACCAGGAAATGTCGTGCCTTCAAATGAAAGAGATTCTCCATTTGGTGTCAGGAGAAGGTCTTGGACCCTTCTGACTGCCCTTTGGTGAGCATTCTGGACAACCTGTGGTCCCTTTCTCAGCAAGGGCTTCGTCGATGACCCTTAAGGTGCACCTGGCAGCCATTCTCTGCTAATGTGGCGCCGGACCGAAGCAGTCAGTGGCAGGAGAAGGTGGTCGGCTTTTTCAAAGGCCTGACCACATTTCTCTCCAGTGCGAGAACCCACCTCCATGGGATCTACTGCTGGTTTTGGCAAGCTTATGGGCGTTATCTCGAACCAATGCACAGGTGTGACTTCACCTGTCGTGGAAGACCGCCTTCTTGGTGGCTATCACGCCAGCCAGAAGGATGGGAGAGCCCAGGCGCTTCCATCGAGTCTCCTCACTTGGTCTTCCACAGGGACAGTTGTCCTGGCGCCTCACCCGAAATTCCTTCCCAAGGTGGTGTCGGAGTTTCACCTTAACCAGGTGTTGACTCTGCCGGTGTTCTACCCCAGTCACACCTCGGAGGTTGAGTATAGGCTCCATACTTTGACCCTAGATGAGCGCCGCTATTATAAGGAGTGGATGGTCAGTTCGGGAGAGGTTCGCCAGCTGTTTGTCACCTACGCTGAAGCCGCACCTGGCAGACCTGCAGCAAAGCGGACGATAGGCAGGTGGATCACCTCCTGCATAGAGCACTGCTACAGGTTGGTGGGCATGGAGCCTCCCAGAGGGATAAGAGCTCATTCTACATGCCATACCGCTGCATCAGTAGCTGCTTCCAGGGACGTCCCTATCCAGGATATCTGCAGGGCTGCTACCTTTATTATACCTTTATTACCCACTACCATATCGCCTCGAGTAACGC
Organism: Neoceratodus forsteri; assembly: GCA_016271365.2. Taxonomy (NCBI): domain Eukaryota; kingdom Metazoa; phylum Chordata; order Ceratodontiformes; family Ceratodontidae; genus Neoceratodus; species Neoceratodus forsteri. The sequence continues at coordinate 361,090,818 of CM057449.1, read as the reverse complement.
CGGATGCTGGTTTTGGGGCCTCTGTTCTCCAGTCTCTTCCTGCAAGTATCGGTGCGCGCTTGCCTCCCCTCCCGGAGAATCGTTAGAGTTCGCTGAGGGATGATGAATATCCATGTCCCCAGAAATACAGGTTCTAGGGACATGGATATGTTGTTCATCCACACTGTCTGGCAGGTATCCTTGCCACTTTAAATCTTGCTGGAAGGTCTTCAAGTTGGCTTCTCCCACCCACCCGGTGGTAAAACTCTCTGCCCGCCCCCATGACACCAGATCTTCCTTACCGCTTGAAGCTCAGGTTCTCCTTAACGCCCAGTGATAAGACTGGTTTCTAACTCTTCGGCTTACAATTTAAAAGTTTTTCATTTCTAGACTTCGGTCTTCTATCCCTCGGCCGCGGCGGAACAGATCACTCCGGGTTTTCGGAGATGCCCTGTGGGCAGAATATGTCTCGGACGGATCCGCACTCCATGTGTGTTCATTGTCTCAGGGCCTTGAGCACACCCGCAGGCTTGCTGACTTTGTGCTCTTCCTTCTCGGCCTACGCCCTCAAGACCGTGTGCCATTTACAACTGGGGCGCCCCGAGAAACGCGCTTACTTCCAGTGAGTCAAAAGAGGCCCGGTCGGCGGTTTCCGCAGCGGGCGGGCTCGGGCGGATCAGCTAGAGCAGATGATCGCTCGAGAGGAGTGCTGCTGGCTGCATCTTCCTCGGTCGCTGCATTTATCTCGGCCTCCCTGGGTTCCTCTTATACAGCTTCCTTTAAGGAGCTTGTCCGTCTCTCTCCACTAAGGAGAGGGACTGACCGCCTGCTGGACCTTCTTCGGTCCAAAAGAAAGGCATTGGTAAGTCCCTCCGTCGACGCCTTGGGAGCGGGAAAGGTCCCCTACCCGAGTTGTCGGCCACCTACTGGTCGACGTTGCCCGGCTTCGCCACTGGTCTCACGGTGTCCCCGCCAGGTCAGCTTACCGAGACTTCCGCTGACGAGCCGAGATTTTCTCGACCTGCTGGATGGGTTGTCGACAGGGCTGGCCAAGAATCCTCTCTCCCCGCCTCCCTGGTGGGAGTTGAGGATCCCGTGGGCTTGCCAGTGCCTCTGGTTCCGGAGCCCTGGGTGAACCTCCGAGCCGAGGGGAGAGCTGAGTTCCACTGTCCCTCCCCACACCATCCTCGTGGAAAAGCCGAGGTTCTGGTCTCGTCTCGGACTTCTTTATGTCCAGCTGATCCCACCGCCATAGGTGGTCTCCAGTCTCGCACTGCGGGTAAGCGGTGCCCCCGCTTGTCCTCCTCCTCCTCCTCGGATCTAGGGAGGCTTGCACGGTTACGCCGACGATATGAGGACCTCATGTGGCAACAGCTCCTTCTGGCCAGGAACAAGCCGACGCCATCACCTTCTCCGCCATTAAGTGGCCGCCACCAGAGCGGCCAAAACAACCTCTCGACTTACCCGAGGAGCCTGTTCCCAGGCCGGTAGTTCGGCCAAAACCAGCTGCTCCACTGATTCCGGTGGAACCTCCGTCTCCACAGCCGTTATTTGGTGCTCCAATGAAGAATTCTCAGTCGGCTTAGGGCCTGCCCCATAGGCTATCTGTTACCCTCACTCCCGATCCACCTCGGCAGGTGGAGGGTGGCTCAGGCCCGAGGCAGCTCTTTGCGGACTCTTCCGAGTCTGACGATGATTCCTCCCTCTTCTCCAGGCGAGTAGACTTGGAGTCCTCTGGAGGTCAGTCGCTGGACGATAGCCCTTCGTCCTTTCTGGGATTGCTTTGGCTCATCTCGAGTCCACCGGGATGAAACTCTAACCTGGCTTCTAAGCGGCCAAGTATCCCTCACGGAGATACTGGACCGAGGGATTCCCCACGGAGGCCTTTCTGGTGGCTGAGGCCAGTGGCCCGGGCGTTGAGCTCTAGCAGCGCCTCTGCTTCCTGTCCTGCGCCCGCCAGGATGGCCAGGAAGTATGTGGTCCCTACCGTTCCTTGTCCGTTTATCGGAACACCCTCAGCCACAAGGGGCTAGTTACCGACAGCTGCCCGCGGCCGGGAATGCTAGGACGTGACAAACCTTCCGCACAAGGAGAGTCCAAGAAATTGGACTATGCCGGCGAAAGTGTTGACACTGCCCTCCTCGGCCTTTGTGTCAGGCCAGTTCTGCCGTACTCATGGCACATTTCTCTCATGCCCTGTTTGGCTTCCTGGACAAGGTAGTTCCTTGATCTATGTGTGGACCTGCAGACCACGGGGTTAGCAGGTACGGGCCAGGGCAGGGCAGTGGCCAAACAGCAGTTTCCAGATTGCTCTGGACATTGGAGACTATATGTGCCAGATCAGTAGCGTCAGAGTGGCTATGCTGCCTCAGGCATGGCTGAGATATCCACCCTTCACTCGGATACCCAGCACAAGTTGGTGGATGTCCCTTCCTGGGGACCCGACCTTTTCGGCCCTGGGGTGGAAGGTCACCACAGATGATCGAGAAGTCCAATGCTACCTTGGACTCTGTCTCATCCAAGACAGAAGGACAAAGGCCGCAGACCACAGCCTAAGCCCTTTCGTCCCTCTGCACCCGCTGCACGTCTCGCCCAGCAACGCCAGGGCCAGCAGGCACCGAGCCTTGGCATCCCAAACCCAAGCCCTCGGCTTCCTCCTCCAGGAAGCAGGGACGTAGGTCCCGGAGGCCCTCGCCGGTCCCTCCTCCGAGCCTGCCCAGTGACGGGTTGAGGGTGTCGCCTCAACCCGCCACCACTCCCAGGTTCCCCTGGGGCGGCTCCGCCACTTTCTTTCCGCCTGGTCCGTTATTACCACAGACCGGTGGGTGTTGGAAGTGGTCGGAAAGGGCCTGCCTCTGGAGTTCGAGCAGGCCCCGCCTCAGAGCCATCTCACCTGGGGGCCTCGGGTCCGAGAAGCCACTGTTGGCTCGCCGAGCCGACATCGCCTCCTCCCGAGAAGGAGGTGATCAGAGAGGTAGCGGACCTCCCTCAGACCCGGGTTTGCGTCCAGGTACTCCTGGTTCCGAATGGATGGAGGCTGGCGCCTTATTCTCGATCTACACGACTCAAACAAGTTCCTTGCTGTCTCGACCTTCAGGATGGTCACTCTGGGTCAGATAATCCTCCTTGAACGCCAAGCGGTGGTTCTGTTCTCTGACCTGCAGGACGATTATTTCACGCCCTATCCGTCCATCACATCAGAGATCCTTCGCCGAGCGGAGGATCCTTTGAGTTCCCGAGCCATGCTCTGGGTTGTCTCCAGCTCCCAGGGTCTTCACCAAATGCATGGCAGTGGTGACAGCATTCCTGGCGGCACCGAGGGGTCTGGGTGTTCCTCACCTGGATGACTGGCTGATAGCAGCCCCTCCAGGCAGGGGAGGTGGAGCGGTCCAGAGATCTGGCCCTCCAGGTTTGCCTCTCGTTGGCCTTCATCAACGCAGGCCAAGTCGGAACTCGAGCCAAAGCAGGTGATTCTTTTCATCGGGCAGAGCCAGACTCTCTTCGAGCCAGAGCACGGCTCCAAGTGGACAGGACCGAGGTCTTTCCTCCTTGCCCAATCATTTCTGGTTGGGCAATCACGCCTGCCCGGGACTTCCTGCGCCCTGGTCTTCATAACGCCTGTACCAGCGTGGTCCGGCGGGTTCGCGCACATACGCCCCTTCACTGGGATTGGCTAGCCAGTGGTCACATTGCTTAATCCATTGGACCAGCTAGTGACGGTGACCCAGGAGATGTGGAATGCTCTCCAGTGGTGGACCGTTCCAGTTCATCTGCAGAAGGCCATCCCATTTGTCCGCCACGAGCCGACGGGCTCTCTATCGACCGATTCCTCTCTGATGGGTTGGGGTGCCCATCTGGGGGAACACCGAGCGCACGGCCTGTGATCCCCGCGGGAGTCCCGATGTCACATCAACCTGCTGGAGCTCCGAGCGGTCCGCCTAGCTCTCACCGCCTTTGCTCCGCTTTCTCGGGTCAAGTGGGTCCGAGTCCAGACGGACAATACCACGACCGCGTACTATCTAAACCGCCAGGGTGGGACGCGCCCATGCTTCTATGCAAGGAAGCTCTCCAAGATTTGGTCACTCGTGCGCAGCCTGGAGGCGGATCTCCTAGCCATTCACGGGCAGGAGCCTCAACACCCTGGCCGCTGTCTAAGCCGGATAGGGGCTAGCCCACGAGTGATCTCTCTCCTGCCGGAGGTAGTAGTAAGATCTGTTCTCCCACTGGGGCACACCTCAGGTGGACCTGTTTGCCTCAGGAGAACTGGGCTGAGGCTGTTCCATGCCCGCCTCAGCAGGGTTCTTTGCAGGGATGCCTTCTCGAGGCAGTGGACCCCGGCCTCTTCTACGCCTTTCCCCATTCTAGGGACATGGATATGTTGTTCATCCACACATCTGGCAGGTTCCTTGCCGCTTAAATCTTGCCGAAGGTCTTCGTTAGCTTCTCCCACCCACCCGGTGGTAAACCTCGGCTCCGCCCCATGACGCCAGATCTTCCTTACCGCTTGAAGCTCAGGTTCCCTCCTTAACGCCTCCGCGATTAAGCTTTGGGCTCAAATCTTCGACTTTGAAAAAAAAAATTTTCAAAAACAAAACTTTTACCACTTCGTCTTCTCCGGCGGCTGCGATGGACAAATCGACTCCGGATTTCGAGATGTCCCTGTGGGCAGAAGATGTCTCGATGGACCCGCGACTCCACGCATGCTTACTGCCTTGGCCAGAAGCATGACCCGCAGGGCTCATGAACTGTGCTCTTCCTTTCGGTTCACGCCCCCGAGGATCACAGCCAGTCTGCCTCCAACTTGGGCGCCTAAAAGGAGATTTCTCCGGTCAAATCTAAGGAGGCCTGACTGGCGGTTCGGGCTGCAGGATCTGCTGAACAACCTCGAGCAGATGGTCGCCTCAGAGGAGGCGGCCCAGGCCGCGATATCTTCGGCCGCGGGCATCTGGCCCCGCCTCGCTCAGGCCTCCTATTCAGCTTCCTTTAAGGAGTTTGCCTGACCTTCCCAACCAAAGGCGAGGGTCCACTTTCTTCGGTCAGACCATCGGTCGCAAGAAAAGTCGGGTAGTCCCATCGCCGACACTCCTGGGAGCGGGAAAGATCTCCTCCCTTGTCGGCAGTCGACTCGCTGAAATTTCGCTCGCCACTGGTTTTACTTGCACTTCGCCAGCCAGGTGTCCGAGACACCATGTACGTGGTCGAGATTTTTTTGACCCGCTAGACTGGGTTGTCGGCTGGAGAAGCCGGAAATCCTCCTCCCCGGTTCCCCGTGAGGTCTGAGGATACCGCTAGCTCATCTGCGCCCGCCCCAGAGCCGCCGGATTTGTCGATCGCAGCCGAGGGATTGCCGATCCTCGGCTCGCCGCCACACCGACTCGCCTAGCCGAGATTCTCGGTCTCGGTCTTGACATCATCGCCGTCCAGCCGATCCTGCCGACACAGGCGGTCCCGGCACCCATGTAGTGGCGCCGCCGATCTTTCTCATCTTCCTCCTCCTCGGAAGGGGAGGCTTCGCGAAGTTGCGCCTGAAGTATGAGGAACTGATGTGGCAACAACTATTATTGGCCGGGTAGTAGTCGCCCAGCCTCTTCCCCGCCATAAAATGGTTGTCACCAGAGCGCTAAACAACCTCGCAGCGGTCGAGAGCCTGTTCCCAGGCCGTTGTTCGCCTATTCCTGCTGCCCACCAATCCTGGTGGAACCGCCTGCCTCCGCCGACAGTTGGGGCAATCACGAAAGTTCATGGTCGGCCCATGGCTCCCCATAGGCTGTCGGTCACCTCATGCCCGATAAGCCTTGACACGTGGGGAGGCTCAGCCTCAGGCAGCTATTCGATGATTCGCCGGAATCGACGATTCCTCCCTGTTCTCCAAGCACCTTGACTTGGAGTCCCTGGGGCAGTCAGTGGATCTATAGCCCTTCGCCCTTCCTGACTTTAGGCTCATCTCAGAATCCACTGGGATGAAGCTTGAACGCGTGTCCAAACGGGCCAGATATCCCCTCACTGAGATTCTGGACCGAGGGGATCTCTCCACGAGGCTTCTTCCGTGGCCGAGGCCATTGTCGCCCGGCCCTGAATTATGGCAGCGTCGGCTTCCTGTCCTGCGCCCGCCAGGATGGCCAGGAAGCCATGCCACTTCACAGCCTCTGTCCGCTTCTCCGAGCACCCCTCGGCCGAGGGGTTGGTTTCGGACAGTGTTTTCCCGTGTGTCGGCAATGCCAGGGTCAGGACAAACCGCCTAAACAAAGAGTCCAAGAAGTTGACTATGCAGGGCTGAAAAGTGTATGCTGCCTCCTCACTTGGTCTCGGCCAGGCCAGTTCGGCCGTCCTCATGGCGCATTTTTCCCATGCCCTGTTGGGCTCCTTGGATGAGGTCGCCCTTCTTCCTGCCACCTGCAGACCACAGTTAAGCAGGTGCGGACCAGGAGCAGTCGGAGCTGCGCAGCAGCTCCAGACTGCTCTGGCTATTGGGGACTCTTGGCGCCGGTCATCGGCGTGCCGCTGTGGCTTACGCGACGGCGGGCGGGCTGAGGATATCCACTTTTCACCTCGGATACCCAGCACAAGCTTGCGGACATTCTTCTTGGGAACAGACCTCTTTGGCCCTGGGTGGAAGGCCACCTCCAGAGGATCGAGAAAAGTCCAATGCCACCTTGGACTCGGTCTCGTCAGCGCCAGAGGGGACAAGGGCCGTGAAAGCCCCAGCCTAAGCCCTTTACGTCCTCTCTGCTCCCGCTCGCGTCCCGGCCCAACAACAACAACGTCGGGGCCAGCAGGCTAGACCTTGTATTCCAAGCCCAAGCCGTCAGCTTCTCGAATAGGAAGCAAGGAGGAAAAGGCCCCAGGTCCCTCGGCCGGTCCTTCCTCCAAGCCTGCACAGTGACGGGCTGAGGGGTGTCGCCCCATCCCCGTCACCTCGCCCCTGGTTCCCCCAGTGGGGGGACGGCTCCGACACTTCCTTTCCGCCTGGTCCGCTGTTACCACGGACAGGTGGGTTCTGGAGGTGGTGGGAAGAGGCCTGCCTCTGGAATTCAAGCAGGCTCCTTCTTCAGAGCCTGCCGACCGTGAGGGGCTTCGGGGTCCCTGAATCTTCTAGAGGCTCGTCAGCCGACATCGTACTCCTTCTTCAAAAGGGGTGATAAGAGATAGAGGACCCACCATCAGAACCAGGGTTCATGTCCAGGTACTTCCTGGTCCCGAACGGACGGGCTGGGCGCCCATACTAGACTCCACAGCCTGAACAAGTTCCTAAGGTCTCCGAACCTTCAGAATGGTCACTCTGGCTCAGATAATACCATCTTTGAACACGGTTGGTGGTTCTGCCTCCTCTGGACTTCCAGGACACGCTCTTTCACGTCCCTATCTGTCCGTCTCATCAGAGATCCTCTGCTCAGGGCGGAGGGATCCTCTTCGAGTTCCAGGCCATGCCCTTCGGCCTTTCTTCAGCTCCCAGGGTCTTCACCAAATGCATTGCAGTGGTGACAGCATTCCCTCGTGCGCCGAGGGTCCGGGTGTACCCTTACCTGGACGATTGGCTTGATAGCAGCCTCCAGACAGGAGGTGGAGCGATCCAGGATCTGGCCTCGGTTTGTGCTCTCAACTCGGCCTCCTGGTCAATGAGGCCGAGGTCGAACTCGAGTCAAGCAGGTGATATCCTTCATCGGGCAGAGCTCGCCTCTTCGAGCCAGAGCACTGCTCCGCGGACAGGGCCGAGGTTCTACCTCCTTTGCCTAATCATTTCTGGTTGGGCACCGCGCTTGCCCAGGACTTCCCTGCGACTCCTGTCTGCATGGCCTGTACCAGCTGATCCTGGGCACGCTGGCACATGCGCCTCCAGTGGGGACTGGCCAGCCAGTGGTCACAGCACTGCGATCCTCTGACCAGCGTGTGTGGACGCACCCAGGAGATGTGGAATGCTCTCCAGTGGTGGACCGCTCTGGCCCCATCTGCAGGAGGGTATCCCTGCTTTGTCCGCTTTTGTTTCTGACTGTCTCAACGATCGACGCCCTTGATGGGTTGGGGGTGCCCATCTGGGGAACACCGAGTGCACGCCTCTGGTCCCCGCTCGAGTCCCGGCTGCCATATCAACCTGCTGGAGCTCCGTGCGGTCCGCCTAGCTCACCGCCTTTTGCTCCGCTTTCTCCGGGGTCAAGTGGTCCGGTCCAGACGGATAATACCACGATCATGTACTATCTAAACCGCCAGGGCGGACGCGCTCCCATGCTCTTATGCAAGGAAGCTCTCCGCATCTGGTCACTAGTGCGCAGCCTGGAGGCGGATCTCCTGGCTATTCATGTGGCGGAGCCTCACACCCTGCCACATGTTCCTGAGCCGGATAGGGCTGCATCAAGACGAGTGGTCTCTCCTGCCGGAGATAGTACAGGACCTGTTCTTCCATTGGGGCACACCTCTGGTGGATCTGTTTGCCTTCAGGGAGAACGCTGCTGAGGCTGTTCATGCCCGCCCCCTCTCAGCAGGGCTCGCTGCAGGATGCCTTCTCGAGGCCGTGGACCCCGGCCTCTTTACGCCTTTCCCCGTTCCCCTGATTCACAGGGTCCTGCTGAAGCGAGGAGGACAAGCGCAGGTGATTCTGATAGCCCCAGACTGGCTCTCACAGTTCTGGTACCCAGATCTCCCTAGTCTCAGCTCCAGGACTCGAGGCAGCTTCCCTTCGCCCGGACCTGCTCTTAGTCAATCAGGGAAGGTGTTCCATCCGGACCTTCAATCCCTGCACCTGTGGCGGCCTGGTTCCTGAGCGGCTAGAGTTCCAGGCCTTGGGTCTTTCCGACGAGGTCGCCAACGTCGTTGAGGCGTCCGTAAGGAGTCGACCAGGAAGCTATGCATTCAAATGGAAGAGGTTCTCCATTTGGTGTCAGGATAAGGGTTTGGACCCTTCGTGTCCTGTGGCAAGCATTTTGGACTATCTATGGTCCCTATCTAGTCAAGGGCTTAGGGTCGACGACCCTTAAGGTGCACCTGGCAGCCATTTCTGCTTACCGGGCGCGGGCCGGGTCAAGGTCAGTGGCGCAGGAGAAAGTGGCCAGCGCTTCTTAAAGGCCTTGATCACATTTCCTCCAGTGCGGGAACCCAACCTCCTGGATTTACTGCTGGTACTGGCAAAGCTCATGTGGGCAAGCCATTCGAACCAATGCACAGGTGTGGTCTCCCCACCTGTCGTGGAAGACCGCCTTCTTGGTGGCTATCACGTCAGCCAGAAGGATGGGAGAACTCCAGGAGCTTAGCATCGAGTCTCCTTACCTGGTCTTCCACAGGGACAAGGTTGTCCTACGCCCCAACCCGAAATTCCTTCTGAAGGTGGTGTCGGAGTTTCACCTTAATCAGGTGTTGACTCTGCCGGTGTTCTACCCCAATCACACCTTGGAGGCCAAATATAGGCTCCATACTTTGGACCCTAGAAGGCGCGCTTATTATAAGGCGCACTGCTGAAAATCGAGAGAGGTTAAGCCAGCTGTTTGTCACCTACGCAGAGCTGCACCTGGCAGACCTGCAGCCAAGCGGACGATAGGCAGATGGGTCACCCTGCATAAATCTCTGCTATGAGTTGGGGCATGGAGCCTCCCAGAGGGATAAGAGCTCATTCTGCCCGCCATACTGTTGCATCGTGGCTGCTTCCAGGGACGTCCCTATCCAGGAAATCTGCAGGATGCTACCTGAAGTCAGCACACACCTTCATTACCCACTACCACATCGACCTTGAGTCACGCCGGGATGCGGTTTTGGGGCCTCGGTTCTCCAATCTCTGTTCCCAAGTAAGTATATAGGGGTGTGCGCCTTGCCTCCCTCTTCCCGGAGAACTGCTAGGAGTCTGCCAGATAGTGTGGATGAACAACATATCCATGTCCCTAGAAATACAGGTTACTCACCTGTAACAGGAGTTCTAGGAATGGTATATGTTGTTCATCCATACGAACCCACCCAACCTCCCTGGCTTCGACGCACAACCTGAGCTTCCAGCGGGCCAGATCTGGCGTCATGGGGCGGAGCCGAGAGTTTTACCACCCGGGTGGGTGGGAGGAGCTAGCTTGAAGACCTTCTGGCAAGATTTAAAGCGGCAAGGAACCTGCCAGATAGTGTGGATGAACAACATATACCATTCCTAGAACTCCTGTTACAGGTGAGTAACCTGTATTTCCCCTTGACACACAAGGTGCTTCTGAAAGCAAGGAGGGACAAGGCGCAGGTGATTCTGATAGCCCCAGACTGGCCCCGCCAGTTCTGGTACCCAGATCTCCTCAGCCTCAGCTCCAGGCTCCTGAGGCAGCTTCCAGCTCACCCGGACCTGCTCTCAGTCAGTCAGGGGAAGGTGTTCCATCCTGACCTTCAATCCCTGCATCTGACGGCCTGGTTCCTGAGCGACTAGAGTTCCAGGCCTTGGGTCTTTCCGACAAGGTCCTCAATGTAGTTGAGGCGTCCCATAAGGAGTCGACCAGGAAATGCTACGCCTTTAAATGGAAGAAATTTTGTATTTGGTGTCAGGGTAAGGGTCTTGACCCTTCCTCCTGTTCCCTGGCGAGCATATTGGACTACCTGTGGTCCCTTTCTCAGCAAGGGCTTAGGTCGACGACCCTTAAGGTGCACCTGGCAGCCATCTCTGCTTACCGGGAGTGGGCCGGGGAACAGTCGGTGGCGCAGGAAAAGGTGGTCTGGTGCTTTTTCAAAGGCCTTGATCACATTTCCCCTCCGGTGCGAGAACCTCCACCTCCGAGGGATCTACTGCTGGTACTGGCAAAGCTCATGGGCAAGCCATTTGAACCTATGCACAGGTGTGATCTCTCTCTCACCTGTCGTGGAAGAACCTTCTTGGTGGCTATCCGTCAGCCAGAAGGATGGGAGGAACTCCAGGCGCTTTCCATCGAGTCTCATACCTGGTCTTCCACAGCGACAAAGTTGTCCTCGCCCCCACCAAATTCCTTCCGAAGGTGGTGTCGGAGTTTCACCTAACCAGGTGTTGACTCTGCCGGTGTTCCCACCCCAGTCACACCTTGAGGTTACATTATAGCTCCATACTCTGACCCTAGAAGTGCGCCATTACTGTAAGGAGTGCATGGCTGAAATTCGGGAGAGGTTTGCCAGCTGTTTGTCACCTATTCTGAAGCTGCACCTGGCAGACCTGCAGCCAAGCGGAGATAAGCAGATGGGTCACCTCCTGCATAGATCTCTGCTATAAGTTGCAGGGCATGGAGCCTCCAGAGGGATAAGAGCTCATTCCCACCTGCATACTGCTGCATCGGTGGCTGCTTCCAGGGGACGCCCCTATCCAGGAAATCTGCAGGCTGCTACCTGAAGTCAACACATACCTTCATCACCCACTACCACATCGACCTTGAGTCACGCGGGATGCTGGTTTTGGGGCCTCGGTTCTCAGTCTCTATTCCCTAAGTAGGGGGTGTGCGCTCTGCCTCCCTCCTCCCGGAGAACTGCTAGGAGTCTCCCAGACAGTGTGGATGAACAACATATCCATGTGCCTAGAAATACAGGTTACTCACCTGTAACAGGAGTTCTAGGAATGGTATATGTTGTTCATCCACACGACCCACCCGACCTCCCTGTCTTCGACGCACAACCTGAGCTTCCAGCCGGCCAGATCTGACGTCATGGGGCAGAGCCGAGAGTTTTACCACCCGGGTGGGTGGGAGGAGCCAGCTTGAAGACCTTCCGGCAAGAATTAAAGCGGCAAGGATACCTGCCAGAAAGTGTGGATGAACAACATGTACCATTCCTAGAACTCCTGTTACAGGTGAGTAACCTGTATTTACTCACTAGTAACAGTAATTCTAGGAGTGGTATATGATGTTCATCCACATGGACCCACCTGACTTCCCATGGTTCAGTGCTCACACTCTGCTTCCAGCAGGCAAGATCTGGCATCTTGGGGTGGAGCTGAGGGATGTACAACCTGGGTGGGTGGGAGGAGCCAGCTTGAAGACATTTCTGGCAAAGTCTTAAAAGGGAAAGGCACTGCCAGAAAGTGTGGATGAACATCATATACCACTCCTAGAACTACTTTTACAGGTGAGTAACCTGTGTTTTCTGAGCTGCCTCCCCTCAACTTCCACCTGTGTCCTCTAGTACTGGAGTTGTCTACTCTGACGAACAGATCCAAGGTGAGCACCCTGTTTATTCCTTTCAGAAACTTGTATGTCTCTATCACGTCCCCTTCCTCCTTCCTAGTCTACAGCAAGAAAATATTCAGAGCTTCTAAACGCCCTTCATAGGCGAACCCCTGGAGGTCCTTGATCTTCTTAGTTGCCCTTCTCTGGAACACTTCCTGCCTGTTCCTGTCTTTCTTAAGATGTGGACTTCAGAAGTGGACACAGTACTCCAGATGAAGCCTCACCAGGGAGCTATATAGTGGTAGATGCACCTCCTTGCTCCTGCTGTCAAAACGTCTCCCTGTGCACCCTAGCATTCTGTTTGACTTGCTGTAAGTTGTGTTGCATTAGCTGGCTTGTCTGTTTGAGGGTATTGGAAATGATGACTCCTTGGTCACTTTCTTCCTGTGAGATACTGAGCTGAACCCCATTAAGCCAGTATGTTGTCCACTGATTTCCTTTACCTAGATGCATCACTTTGCACATTTTTATGTTGAACCCTAGTTGCCAGAGATTGGACATTTTCCAGCTTCTGCAGGTCTTTCTGAAGGACCCTAACCGCCTCTTTGCAGCCCACCCTTCCGAATAGCTTGGTATCGTCCACGAATAGGGCAATTTTGTCTTCGATACATAGATACTTACATAGACAGTGTCGGCAGATAAGGGCCTATGGCCCACCCAGTCTGCCCAATTGAGCTTGTAAGTTCAGTTTGTTTTCCTAGAAGTCTGTTGCACCTTATCCCTGACCTCCAGAATTCCTTTATGTCTATCCCATGCATTCTCAAATCCCGTGATTGTTTCAGCCCCCACCACTTCCTCTGGCAGGGTGTTCCACTTGTCCACCACCCGTTCTGTGAAGAAATTCTTTCTCATGTTTCCTCTGAATTGTCCTCCCTCCAACTTCATCCCATGCCCTCTAGTCCTGGACCATCTTTTTCGCTTAAAAATAGTGTTCTAGGGACATGGATATGTTGTTCATCCACACTCATTGGCAGGTATCCTTGCCGCTTTAAATCTTGCCGGAAGGTCTTCAAGCTTGCTCCTCCCACCCACCCGGGTGGTATAACTCTCGGCTCCGCCCCATGACGCCAGATCTTCCTTACCGCTTGGAAGCTCAGGTTCCTCCTTAACGCCTAGTGCTTGTGACTGGTTCCTATTTCTCCGCTTATGGATTTAAAAATAAATTTTGCAAAAAGACTTATTCAGTCTTCTATCCCTCGCGGCATGGGACAAATCGACTCGGATTTGGAGATGCCCATGCGGCAGAAGATGTCTCGACGGATCCACACTCCACTGCGTGTCTACTGTTTAGCCTTGAGCACGCCCCCAGGCTTGCGACCTGTGCTCATCTTCTTCGACCTACGCCCCACGAAGACCGTGCTGCCCGATTGCAACTGGGCGCCCCGAGAAGCGCTTCCCTCCGTGAAGTCCAAGGAGGCCCGGTTAGGTGTCCGCGCGGGCGGCGGTCGAGGCGGATCAGCTCGAGCGGATGGTCGCCTCGGAGGAGGCGGCGCGGCCGATTCTTCTCGGCCGCGCATTTATCCCGCCTCTCTCGGTTCTTCCTACACGGCTTCTTTTATTGAGCTTTGTCTGTCCCTCTCCACTAAAGGAGAAGGGCTCATGCCTGCTGGACCTTATTCTCGGTCCAAAAAGAGGGACAGGGTAAGTCCCTCCGTCGACGCCTCTTGGGAGCGGAAAGTCCTCTCCCGGGCCGTCGATCGGCCGGCTTCGTCGATCACTGCCGCCATCAGCCTCACGGTGGTCCCCTGGCCAGGTCAGTTGACCGAGACTCCACCGGATGAAGTCGAGATTTTTCTCGACCCATTGATCGGCTGTCGCCTTTAGCAGCCGAGATTCCTCTCCCCGGTTCCCTCGGGAGAGTTGAGGATCCTGGGCTCGCCGTGCCTCCGTTCGAGCCTCGGATGGACCATCCGAGCCGGAAGAGTGCGGTTCCGGCCGACACCTCCCGCACCGACCTCGGAAATTCGGGACTCTCGGTCTCGGTTCGACCTCTTCGCGGTCCAGCCGATCCCACCGTCACAGGCGGTCTCGGTCTCGCACCGCGGTAAGCGGCGTGCCGCTGTCGCCTCGCCTCCTCCTCGGATGAGGGAGGCTTCGTCAAATTACGCCGACGGCACGAGGATCTTATGTTGCAATAGTCCTCCTGGCCGGGAATAAGCCGACCCCGTCCTTCCCCGCCATCATACTGTCACCGAACGGCCGTATGCCAACCCCCGACTTATCCGAGGAGCTTATACCAGGCCGGTTGTTCGGCTAAACCAGCTGTTCCACCGATTCCGTGGAACTCTCCGCCTCCACAGCCACCACTGGGGCTCCACCAAGGATTCTCGGTCGCCAAGGGTCTACCCATCGGTTGTCAGTTACCCTCACTCCCGACCGACCTCGGCAGGTGAAGGTGGCTCAGGCCAGAGGCAGCTTCTTCGAGGACCTCTTCCGAGTCCGAAGATGATTCCTCCTTTTCTCCAGCGACTGGACTTGGAGTCTTCAGGAGGTCAGTCAATGGCTGATAGCCCGTCGTCCTTCCTAGGACTGCTTCCGCTCATCTCCGAGTCTACCGGGATGGAGCTCGAACCTGCTTCCAACGGGCCAGGTATCCTCACGGAGATTCTGGACCGAGGGATTCTCCGACTGAGGCTCTTGGTGGCCGAGGCCATAGTGGGTCCGCACTGGAGCTTTGGCAGCGCCTGCTTCCTGCCCTGCGCCGGCCAGGATGGCCAGGAAGTATGCGTCCCTACCGTTCCTTGTCCGTTTTTTCGGAACACCCTCTGCTGAGGGGTTGATTACCGACAGCGTTCCGCGCCACGCAACGCCAGGGATGTGGACAAACCTCCTGACAAGGAGTCCAAGAAATTGACCATGTCGGCGGAAAGTCTACTAGGCCCTCTCTCGGCCTTCGTCAGGCCAGTCTGCCGGCCCTCATGGCCATTTTTCTCATGCCCTGTTGGGCTCCTGGATGAGGTCATCCTCATCTTCCCGACGATCTGCAGACTACGGTTAAGCAGGTGCGGGACCAGGGCAGGGTAGTGGCCAAACAGCAGCTCCAGACTGCTTTGGATATAGGGACTCATGTGCCAGATCGTGGCGGCCGAAGAGTGGCTATAAGTGTCATGGCTTGGCTGAGGATATCCACCTTTACTTCGGATACCCAGCACAAGTTGGCGGATGTCTCTTTTGGGACTGACCTCTTCGCCCTGGGGTGGAAGGTCACCTGCAGAGGATCGAGAAGTCCAATGCCATCTTTGACTCGGTCTTCCGCTCAGAAGGACAAAGGCCGCAAACCACAGCCTAAGCTCCTTTCGTCCTTCTGTGCCCCTCGCGCCGGCCCAGCAACGCCAGGGCCAGCAGGCTCGGCCTTGGCATCCCAAACCAGCCGCCGGGCTCCTCTAACAGGAGGCAGGAGGAAGGGCCCAGGAGGTCCCTCGGCCGTCCCTCCTCCAAGCCTGCCCAGTGACGGGCTGAGGGTGTCGCCCCATCCCCTGTCATCTCTGGCTTCCTGGGTCCTCTGGGGACGGCCCGCACTTCCGGCTCCGCCTGGTCCGCTGTTACCACGGACAGGTGGGTCTTGAGGTGGTGGGAAGAGGCCTGCTCTGGAATTCGAGCAGGCACCACCTTCAGAGCCTGCCGGCCTCGGGGCTCTCGGATCCCCAGCTCACTGGTGGCTCGTCGAGCGATGCTGCCTCTCCTCCAGAAGGAGGTGGTAAGAGGTGGTGGACCCTCCTTCAGACCCAGGGTTTGTGTCCAGGTACTTCCTGGTTCCAACGGACGGGGGCTGGCCCATTCTCGACACCACCACGACCTAAACAAGTTCCTAAGGTCTCGAACCTTCAGGATGGTCACCTGGCTCAGATAATACCATCCTTGGAACGCCAAGCGGTGGTTCTGTTTCCTGGACTTGCAGGACGCGCTTTTTTCACGCCCTATCCGTCCGCCTCACCAGAGATTCCTTCGCCCGAGCGGAAGGATCCCTCTTCGAGTTCCAAGCCATGCCCTTGGCTTGTCTCCAGCTCCCAGGGTCTTCACCAAATGCATGGCAGTGGTGACAGCATTCCTGCGGCGCGAGGGTCCGGTGTACCCTTACCTGGACGACTGGCTGATAGCAGCTCCCTCCAGGAAGGAGGCGGAGTGGTCCAGAGATCTGGCCTCCAGGTCTGCTTCTCAACTGGGCCTCCTTATCAACGAGGCCAAGTCGGAACTCGAGCAAGCAGGTGATTCTATTCATCGGGCGCAGCTCGACTCTCTTCGAGCCAGAGCGGCCCCGGATGGACAGGGCCGAGGTTCTTTCCTCCTTTGCCTGATCATTTCTGGTTGGGCACCGCGCCTGCCCGGACTTCCTGCGCCTCCTGGGTCTCATGGCGGCCTGCACCAGCGTGGTTCGTTGGGCCCGCTGGAACATGCGTCCCTTCAGTGGGACTGGCCAGCCAGTGGTCACAACGCCGCATCCCTTGACCAGCTTAGTGTCGGTGACATAGGGATGTGGAACGCCTCCAGTGGTGGACCGCTCCAGATCATTTGCAGGAGGGCATCCTGCTCGGTTCGCCCGAGCCGACGGTCTCTATCGACCGATGCCTCTCTGATGGGTTGGGGTGCCCATCTGGGGAACACGGGCTCATGGCCTCTGGTCCCCACGGAGTCCCGGCGCCACATCAACCTGCTGGAGCTCCCGAGCGTCCGCCTAGCTCTCACCGCCTTTGTCTGCTCCTCCGGGTCAAGTGGTCCGAGTCCAGACGGACAATACCACGACCATGTACTATCTAAACCGCCAGGGCGGGACGCTGCCTCCATGCTTCTATGCAAGGAAGCTCTCCGCATTTGGTCACTCGTCAGCGCAGCCTGGAGGCGGATCTCCTAGCCATTCACGGGCAGGAGCCTCCAACACCCTGGCCGGTGCCCTGGAGCCGGATAGGGGCTGCATCCCACGAGTGGTCTCTCCTGCCGGAGGTAGTACAGCATCTGTTCTCCTTTGGGGCACACCTCAGGTGGACCTGTTTGCCTCCATGGAGAACGCAGCTGAGTCTGTTCCATGCCCGCCCCTCAGCAGGGCTCGCTGCAGGGGATGCCTTCTCGAGGCAATGGACCCCGGCCTCTTTTACGCTTTTCCCCATTTCCCTTGATCCACAAGGTGCTCTCAAGGCGAGGAGGGACAAGGCGAGGTGATTCTGATAGCCCCAGACTGGCCTCGCCAGTTCTGGTACCAGATCTCCTCAGTCTCAGCTCCAGGACTCCATGGCAGCTTCCAGCTCGCCTGACCTGCTCTCAGTCAATCAGGGAAGGTGTTCCATCCGGACCTTCAATCCCTGCACCTGGACGGCCTGGTTCCTGAGCTGCTAGAGTTCCAGGCCTTGGGTCTTTCCGACGAGGTCCTCAATGTAGTTGAGGCGTCCCTGTAAGGAGTCGACCAGAAAATGTTATGCCTTCAAATGGAAAAGGTTTTCCATTTGGTGTCAGGCAAGGGCTTGGACCCTTCCTCCTGTTCCTTGGCAAGCATCTTGGACTATTTATGGTCCCTTTCTAGTCAAGGGCTTGGTCGTCGACTCCTAAGGGTGCCTGGCAGCCATCTCTGCTTAGCGGCGCTGGCCGGGAAGCAGTCGGGTGGCGCAGGAGAAGGTGGTCTGGCGCTTCAAAGGCTCCTTGATCACATTTCCTCCAGTGCGGGAACCCCCACCTCCGTGGGATCTACTGCTGGTACTGGCAAAGCTCATGGGCAAGCCATTCAACCTCATGCACAGGTGTGCTCTCTCCTCACCTGTCGTGGAAGACCGCCTTCTTGGTGGCTATCACGCCAGCCAGAAGGATGGGAGAGCTCCAGGCGCTTTTCATCGGTCTCCTTACCTGGTCTTCCACAGGGACAAGGTTGTCCTGCGCCCCACCGAAATTCCTTCCTAAGGTGGTGTCGAGTTTCACCTTAACCAGGTGTTGACTCTGCCGGTGTTCTACCCAATCACACCGAGGTCGAATATAGGCTCCATACTCTGACCTTAGAAGGCGCCGCTATTATAAGGAGCGCACGGTTGAAATTCGGGGAGAGGGTTCGCCAGCTGTTTGTCACCTCACGCTGAAGCCGATCTGGCAGACCTGCAGCCAAGCGGACGATAAGCAGGTGGGTAACCTCCTGCATAGATCTCTGCTATAAGTTGGCGGGCATGGAGCCTCCCAGAGGGATAAGAGCTCATTCTACCCGCCATACTGCTGCAACGGTGGCTGCTTCCAGGGACGCCCTATCCAGGAAATCTGCAGGGCTGCTACCTGGAAGTCAGCAAACACCTTCATTACCCACTACCATCGACCTTGAGTCACGCCGGATGCTGGTTTTGGGGCCTCGGTTCTCCAGTCTCTTTCCCAAGTAAGTATATGGGGTGTGCTCTTGCCTCCTCCTCCCGGAGAACTGCTAGGAGTCTGCCAATGAGTGTGGATGAACAACATATCCATGTCCTTAGAAATACAGGTTACTCACCTGTAACAGGAGTTCTAGGAATGGTATATGTTGTTCATCCACACGACTCACCCGACCTCCCCGGCTTCGACGCACAACCTGAGCTTCCAGCGGGCCAGATCTGGCGTCATGGGGCGGAGCCGAGAGTTATACCACCCGGGTGGGTGGGAGGAGCAAGCTTGAAGACCTTCCGGCAAGATTTAAAGCGGCAAGGATACCTGCCAATGAGTGTGGATGAACAACATATACCATTCCTAGAACTCCTGTTACAGGTGAGTAACCTGTATTTACAGTATATATTCAGCAGATTCTACAGTGAATGACATGGAGCATTAACAATGAGAACTAAACAGCATTAACAATGAGAACTAAACAGCATGAAGCACAGCAGTTACGTAATATTTATACCTAGGTGCAGTACATACAACAAATGATTGGGTCAAACTAGATAGGCAGAAAGCTAGATGGAAAGCTCCACAGGGAATGTATAGTGGGATGGGTACAAGAATAGACTGGGATTAAAGTGTAGTGTGAAGGAGGATACCAGGAGTCCACCAGGAGGGTACCAGGAGGACTCTGGTAGAGGTGATGAGGGAGAAGGAGGGGAGTAGGTGGGAGGAAGGGAAGGGTGTTTAAGTTCAGGGGTAATTGCAGGAGGGAGCGGAGAAATTATGGAGAAGACAAGAGAGGGAATGGAGGGAGTTAGCAGTGCGTATGGGGAGGGTGATGAAGTTCCAGAGCTTAGGGTGGTGGAAGGAGAAAGTGGCTTGGCCGGAAGAAGATGACCTAGACGGGAGTGCTAGAGTCGGTAGGCAGAGCTACGAAGGGAGTAGTAGGAATGAGGAGGAGAGAGGTAGAAGGGGAGGGAGCTCG
This sequence comes from Neoceratodus forsteri, assembly GCA_016271365.2. NCBI lineage: Eukaryota > Metazoa > Chordata > Ceratodontiformes > Ceratodontidae > Neoceratodus > Neoceratodus forsteri. The sequence goes on along the minus strand of CM057449.1, from coordinate 361,071,402 downwards.
GCAAGTACTTGGCAATAAGGGAGGCTCATGTGTAAGGCATCTGGCTGTGAGAGAGGGAAGACTGAGTGAGGTATATAGGGAACAGTGGTGAGACAGAGATAGGTAGTCAAGTGCAAATTGATAGGAGTTATATGGCAACTTAGATTCAATGCAAAGAAGTGCAAAGTAATGCACCTGGGAAATAAAAATCCAGGAGAAGAGTACACAATAGCAGGGGAGGTACTGACAACAACAATAATGGAATGGGATCTGGGTGTAGTCATATCAGATGACCTAAAGGTGGGTATGCAATGTGAGAAGTCAGTAGGAAAGCCAGGGGATACTGGGATGCATAGGAGGGCATCACAAGTAGAAAAAGGAAGTGGTTATCCCTCTGTACAGACAGTTGGTGAGACCCCATCTGAGTACTGTGTGCAGTTTGGAGACCTCATCTACGCAAGGACATAGACAGGATGGAAGCAGTCCAGAGGAGGGCAACTAAAATGGTGCAGGGTCTACATCAGAAACCATATGAAGAGAGACTGAGAGAGCTTAATATGTATACCTTGATGAAAGGAGGGACGGGGACATGATAGAAACTTTTAAGTACCTCAAGGAATCAACAAAGTCCAGGAGGGTAGCGTCTTTCAGAAAAAGAGATGTGTAAGAACAAGGGGCACAATTTAAAGTTAGAGGGGGACGGCTCAGGGATAATGTGAGGAAATTCTTTTCACGGAGAGAGTGGTGGACGCATGGAACCGCCTTCCTGGAGAGGTTGTGGGGTCTAAAACAGTGGAGGAATTCAGACATGCATGGGACAGACATAAGGCAATTATAGTGGGGGGTTGCAGGAAATAGGCTATTGGTTAACTAGAATCTGCAGCTTATCCAGTAGGTAGGGAAATGGGCAGACTGGATGGGCCAAGTGGTCCTTATCTGCCGTCAAAGTCTATGTTTCTATGTTATAGTGTGGGTCCAGTCTGGCTAGGGTGGACTTTGGAGTGCTACCATAGATGGTGTCTCAATAGTGGAAAAATGGGGAAAATCATTCGTTGTACAGTGGCTCTGCGTGCCGGTAGGGGGATGCACCCGCGGATCCGGTACAAGGCACCTAGTTTTGAGTGGAGGATTTTGTGGATATCGTCCACGTGTACAGAGAAATCTAGGTGCCAATCAAGCCACACCCCAAGGTACTTGGAGGAAAGGACATCTTTGATAGGTACACATCCGGGATGTTGAAGGAGGGGAGGGCTAGCATTCTGGAGAACTTTTGCCTGGTTCCGAAAGTCATAGAGACTTTTTTTTTTTGTTTATTTGTTTTTGATTAAGGGATAGCTGATTAGCGCAGAACCAGAGCTGGATGTTGTTGAAATCGAGCTGGAGACCGGACAGCAGATCAGCAGGGGAGCAGCCAGAGGCAAATAAGACTGGTTCATCTGCATACATATGTATGGAAGCAGATGTACAGGCAGAGGGAGACTATTTAGAACAAATTCCGGTCAGAGCCAACACGGCAGCATAAAGTTCAAGTTTATTAACAGGAAATACTCCATTGAGCATGCTCATTTACAAGGAGGTCCTGATCAAACAGTCAAGTACACAAGCAGGTTTAGGCAGCTATGCAGTACGTAGGGTGTTGCCAAGCCAAAAAAGCAAATATACATGAGCAGGAGAGAAAGATAAATAAGCGCAGTGACAAAAAATCACATAGTGGGCTCCACGCTCCCACCACCATGTTCCATTCACTATTTATAGTGCACATTCTCAAAAAGAAGGGAAATCCATGGTAGAAAACTCCATTTAATGCATCAGTTGGGGTTGTTCCACAGCGACAAAAGCGAAGAAATGTGTTAGGGTTAAAAACCCTAACTGTGCATCCCTTCCACCACACAGACACATACATGCAAGTAGGGAAGGATCAAGGCAACACAACCAATCACACACATCCAACAGGAGGTGTATACCTGTGTTACTGTAGGAAGTGGAGAAATCCAACTTGAGCCATCATAGATTATTTACGTAGTTGTTCTTCGAGATTAGTTCACATAAAGGTGAACCAAGCTGGCAGTAGCGAAAATGGTGCACCTCGCTTTATCAACATATGGCTGGCGAAAGGCATCATGGGTGCTGCAATGTTAGTCTATGGCAAATTGTTCAATTTTGGAACAGTGTAACTTTGTAATCCTTAGGCATTGTAGGACAATAGCAGGAAAAAGCAGATCTGGTGGACCAGATCCTGCAATCTTGCAAATTTGAAGCCAAAGGACCCCACTGTTTGCTTGCAGGACAATGGCAAAGATGTGCAGTCATTAGGAGCATACTTTCACAAAAACAAAAGTGTCAAAGCACAACACTTTCACATTTGTGAAAGTGATTTTCAGAAGTATTTCAGGGATTGTGCAAAATCCTGTTTTGGATCTTGCGAACCCAAAAATACTATAGTTGTAGTGTGTGGTATGTGTTGGTGGCAGTATGTGGCCCAAGATGTCCAGTTGTCTGTAGTGATATGTGTTTAGCAGTGCGTGGAATGTCCGGGAGTTAGTATTGATGGCCCCATGCGACAGCCCGATGGGAGCAAGGGTGTGTGGTTTCATGGTTTACTTAGTTGTATGTTATTCCTGTTACCTGCTGGTGGTTGTGTGTGATTAGTTGTGTTGCCTTGGTCCTTCCCCTACTTCCGTGTGTGTGTGTGTGTGTGTGTGTGTGTGTGTGTGTGTGTGTGTGTGTGTGTGTGTGTGTGTGGTGGGGGGAGGAATGCGCATTTAGGGTTTTCAACCCTAACACCGAATTTGCTCGCTTTTGTCGCTGTGGAACAACCCTAACTGATGCATTAAATGGATTTTTTTGCCATGAATTTCCCTTCTTTTTGAGAGTAAGTGAAACGCATACCCTGTTTTCCCCCAAAAGGTACATTCAGAAGCACAGTGAATACAAAGAATGTATGCATAATAATGGGCCTCGGAGCAGAAAATGAACATCTGGAATACTAAATTGTTTATATCTCAGGAACTGTACGACGTAGAAAAAAAATTAAAATGTCACATTATTTCGGACTTTCCTGGCTGGTTTTGCCCTTAGCCTCCCGGGGGCTAAACATTTTTCCGATGAAAAGTCCGTATCTCAGTGTTTTCGAGATACGGGCCCCAAAAGGTGTGACGGACGCCGTAATGTTAGCTAAGGGGAAAATCGTCAACTTTGGAGTGACGTAACTTTGCAGCCCTCTAATATTTTGTCACCAAACCACTAGAAGGTACATCTGTGCGATCTTGGCTTTCTTCTCTCCAAATTGCAGCCCAAAAGACCAAACCATTCTTTTGCAGCAGGGTGGTAAAGATTTCCTATTCTTTTGGCATAGTGTCACAAAGTAGGTTGTGATTTGCGACACTTTCGCAAAAAAAATAACGAAAGTGTTGAATGTGCAACACTACTTTGTGACACTACTGTTTACAAAAATTTCAAAAACATATTTCTGGGGTGTTTAACCCCCCAAAAAAGACATGGCTAGCATCCTCAGGACTCGATTAGGTGAACGCAACAAGAATTGTGTCTCTAGAGGGTCCCAAATTTAAAAGCCAAGCATTTCTGTGACCACCAACTGAAAACAAGATTGTGGATTTGCGACACTACAGGGGTAATTTGTGACACTGTCGAACTTTTTTGTTAACTTTTCCCATCGACTATAATGGGAAACTTGAATAACATTTGAACCGTTTAATATTTTTTCACAAAATCTTCAAAAGGCACATCGAGGACCCTGGCTGCATGTTCCCTGAAGGTTTCGGACCGGTCACGCAGACCGTGCGACCTGTAGGCGCGAGCAAAGAATGTGCAAAAATGCATAATTACCACATTCTCCTGCGCCGTGTAGCTCCGCAACCGTATATCTGACCATTACGAAAGTTGGCAGATCCACAGATCTCTGGTACCACTCCATGCATGCCAAATTTTAAGCAAATCTATTATAAGGTGGCAAAGTTATTAAGCTGCCAAATTTCATAGTTTAACCTTAAATGGGGTACTCAACCCTAACTATAGTGGCACTACCGTGCCACTATAATATATATTTCTAGGGACATGGATATGTTGTTCATCCACACTTATTGGCAGGTTCCTTGCCGCTTTAAATCTTGCCGGAAGGTCTTCAAGCTGGCTCCTCCCACCCACCTGGGTGATAAAACTCTCGGCTCCGCCCCATGATGCCAGATCTTCCTTACCGCTTGGAAGCTCAGATTCCCTCCTTAGCGCTCTGCGTTTTTCGACTGGTTCCTGATTCTTCAGTTTGTCCGAATTTAGTTTTGAAGTTTTCTAAACTTCAGTCTTCCTTTCCCTCGCGGCTGCGATGGACAATTCATTTTCCCGCTCTCTGAGGCGCCCTGGCGGGCGGTATATCTCCAGGACTGATCCGCACTCTCGCTGTATACTGCCTTGACTTGGACACACCACCAGAGGTCTGCAAGTTGTGCCGCTCTCTTTCCGACCAACGTCCTGGAGGATCGCGGTGTCTGATTGAGTGCTTGGCGCCCGAGAATTTTCTCACGGTAAAATCCATGAGGCTCGCCGGGCGGTGTCCGTGGACGGCTGACTCGGCTGAGCAGGTCGAACACTCTATCGCCCTGGAGGAGGCGGCGGTCAAGGCCGCATCTCCCTCCTCCTCGGTCGCGGCATTTATCCCGCTCTCTCTGAGTTCCTCTCATTCGGCTTTGTTCAAGGAGCTTCGCCAGTCCCTCTGCACAAAGGGAGAGGGGACATCGGGACATTCCTCTCGGCCCAAGAAGAAGGAGTTGAAGGATAAGTCCCACCATCTGCGTTCGTGGGAGCGGGAGAGGTCTCCTTCCCCAGACAGCCAACCGTCGACTTCGGTCGAGGTTGCGGCTCAGGCTGTTAGCTTCACGGTGTCCCTGTCAGGCCAGCCGGCCAAGACTCCCGTTGACACAGTCGAGTTTTCTCTTGACCCGTCACACGGATGGTCGACTGGAAGAACCGTCAACCCTTCGCTGGTTTCCCAGATGGAGGCTGAGGTTCTACCTGCGCCTCCAGGGCGGCAGTCCTCGGTCAAAGTGTCCAAGCTGAGGGAAGAGCGGGTGTCCCCCGCTCCTTCCCAGAACTACCCTCGGTTTCACCGAGGAACATGGTCTCGGTCTTCTTCTCAGTCAAGCCGCTCCTGCCGACTTCGGTGGTCTCGGTCAGGGCACCGAGTTAAGTGGCAACACCGTTCCTCCTCGGATGAGGAGAGGCTTTGACGCAGATGGCGTCGACGTTACAAGGAGTTTATGTGGCAGCAGTTGCTGTTGTCCGGGAATCAGTCGACTCCGATTCATTCCCTGTCTGTCAAGCGGCTGCCATCTGAACAGCCGACACAACCGCTCGCTGCCACTTCTGGGCCAGTTGTTTGACCAAATCTTGCTGCCCCACCGATTGCAGTGGAACCTCGGTTGGGTCACGGGCTGTCCCGCAGGTTGTCGGTCACCCTCACTCCCACCCACCCTCGGCGGGTAAAGAGAGGCTCAGGCCTGAGGCAGCTCTTTGCAGACCCTTCGGAGTCCGACGATGACTCCTCCGTGTTCCCCAGGCAGGTGAGCCTGGAGTCCTCCCTGGACCGGTCTTTGGACGACAGCCCATCATCCTTCCTGGGTCTGCTTAGGCTCATCTCAGAGTTCACCGGGATGCAGCTCGAGCCCGTGTCCAAACGGGCCTTTTTCCCCCTGACGGAGATCCTAGACCGAGGGGATTCACCCTCGGAGGCCTTCCCTGTGGCTGAGGCCATTGTCAGCCCAGCTTTGGCAGTGGCCTACTTCCCGTCCTGCGCCCTCGGCCAGGATGGCCAGGAAGTATGCAGTCCCTGTCGGTTATTTGCCCGGTTTCTCGGAGCACCCCTCTGCTGAGGGGTTAGTTACCGATAACGTCTTCTAGCGTTCTGTAAACGCTCGGGATGTGGATAGGCCTTCCGACAAAGAGTCAAAAAGGATGGACTATGTTGGGCGCAAGGTTTACGCCGCGTCCTCCCTAGGCCTACGACAGGCCAGCTCAGCCGCGCTGATGGCACACTTCTCCCACGCCCTCTTGGGCTCCCTGGATGAGGTGATACCTCATCTCCCGGCCGACCTGTGAACCGCGGTCCAGCAGGTGCGGGACCAGGGTAGGGCGGTGGCTAAGCAGCAGCTTCAGACTGCTCTGGACATAGGTGATTCCTGTGCCAGGCCAGTAGCGGCCGCCGCGGTGGCCATGCGCCGCAGGGCATGGCTGAGGATATCCACCTTCTCGGCGGATACCCAGCACAAGTTGGTGGACATCCCCTTCTTGGGGACTGACCTCTTCGGCCCTGGAGTGGAGGGACACCTCCAGGGGACCGAGAAGTCCAATGCGACTCTGGACTCGGTCACCCCTGCTCAGAGGGACAAGGGCCGCCGGCAACCTCTGCGTAAGCCCCTTCGGCCCCTGCGACAAGACTGGCCCATCAGCACCAGCAAGAGGGCCAGCAGGCTTGTGCTTGGCACCCCGAACCCAAGCCAGTGGCTTCCTCTAAAGGGAAGCAAGGAGGTAAAGGCCCAGGAGCTCCCTCGGCCAGTCCCTCCTGCAAGCCTGCTCAGTGACGGGCTGAGGGGCATCGCACCCGGCCTCGTCACCCCTACCTGGGTCCCCCCATGGGGGGGGATGGCTCCACCACTTCCTTTCTGCCTGGTCCGCTATCACCATGGACCGCTGGGTGTTGGAGGTGGTAGGAAAGGGCCTGCCTCTGGAGTTCGAGCAGGCCCCACCCTTCCGAGCCGTCGCCCCTTGGGGGTCCACGGGGTCCACAGCCTCTCTGTCGGCCCGCTGAGCCGATATTGCCCTGCTCCTCGAAAAAGAGGTGATCAGGAAGGTGGCGGACCCTCCTCCAGACCCGGGGTTTGTGTCCAGGTACGTCCTGGTCCCCAACGGACAGGGGGCTGGCGCCCCATTCTCGACCTACACGACCTGAACAAGTTCCTAAGGTCTCGGACCTTCTGGATGGTCACTCTGACTCAGATATCCCATCCTTGGGACGAGGTGTTCCACATTCTTCACATTCCGATCCGTCCGTTTCTTCAGAGACTTCTCCGCTTCAGAGTGGAGGGATCTCTTTATGAGTTCTGAGCCATACCCTTCGGTCTCTTCCCAGCTCCCAGGGTCTTCTCCAATGCATAGCAGTGGTGACAGCATCCTGCGGTGCCGAAGGGTCCGGGTGTACCCCTACCCGGATGGCTGGCTCATTGCAACCCCCTCCAGAGCGGAGGTGAAGCGGTCCGGAGTTCTAGCCCTCTAGGTTGCTCTCAGATGGGCTTCTTTTTCAACGGAGCCAAGTCGGAACTCGTGCCAAAGCAGGTGATTCTTTTCATCAGGGCAGAGCTCGACTCTTCGAGCCAGAGCTCGGCTCCCAGCGGCCAGGGCCGAGGTTCTTCCTCCTGTACCCAATCATGTCTGATTGGGCAATCGCGCCCTGCCCGGGACTTCCTGCACCTCCTGGGCCTCGTGGCGGCCTGCACCAGCGTGGTCTGTTGGGCCCGTTGGTACATTCATCCCCTTCAATGGGGGCTGGCCAGCCAGTGGTCACAACGCTGCGATCCTTGGACCAGCCCGTGACAGTGACCCAGGAGATGTGGAATGCTGTCCAATGGTGGACCGTTCCAGCACATCCGCAGGAGGGCATCCTGTTCGTCTGCCCCGAGTCGACGGTCTTCTTTGACCGATGCATCTCTGATGGGTTGGGGTGCCCATCGGGGGAGCACAGAGTGCATTGCCTCTGGTCCCCTCGGGAATCCCGATGCCTTTTCAACCTGCTGGAGCTTCATGTGGTCCACCTAGATCGCACCGCCTGTGCTCCGTTTATATGGGGTCAAGTGGTACAGGTCCAGGCGGACAATACCACGACCATGTGCCACCTAACCCGCCAGGACCGGATGCGCTCCTTGCCATTATGTAAGGAGGTTCTCCGCATATGGTCTCATGCGCAGCCTGGAGGCGGTCTTCCTAGCCATTTCGATGGCAGGAGCCTCCAACACCCTGGCCGATGCCCTAAGCCGGATAGGGGCTGCGCCTCATGAGGGGTTCTCGTGCCGAGGTAGCACAAGATCTTTCTCCCACTGGGTCACTGGTGGACCTTTTTCCTCCAGGGAGAATGCGGCCAAGACTGTTTCATGCCCGCCTCAGCAGGACTCGCTATAGGGGGATGCCTTTTGAGGCCGTGGACCCCGGGCCTCTTCTACGCCTTCCCCCCGTTTCCCTTGATCCACAAGGTGCTTCTCAAGGCGATGAGGGACAAGGTGCAGGTGATTCTGGTAGCCCCAGACTGGTTCCGCCAGCTCTGGTATCCAGCTCTCCTCAGTCTCAGCTCCAGGCTCCTGAGGCGGCTTCCAGCCCGCCCGGACCTGATCTCAGTTATCATGGGAAGGTATTCCATCCGGACCTTCAGTCCCTGCACCTGACGGCCTGGTTCCTGTGCGGCTAGTTGCCAGGCCTTGGGTCTTCCGGCGAGGTCCTCAACATTGTTGAGGCGTCCTGTCAGGAGTCGACTGGATAATGCTACGCCTTTAAATGGAACAGTTTCTCCATTTGGTGTTGGGGTAGGGCCTGGTCCCTTCTCTTGTTCCTCGGTGAGCATTCCGGACTACCTGTGGTCCTTTCTTCTTCTTCAACAAGGGCTTCGGTCGACGACTCTTAAGGTGCTCCTGGCAGCCACCTCTGCCCTCTGGGCGCAGGCCGGAAGGCAGTCGGTGGCGCAGGAAAGGTGGTCGGACGCTTTTCCGAGGCCTTGATCATACTTCCCCTCCGGTGTGAGAATTTCCACCTCCGTGGGATCTACCGTTGGTGTTGGCTTAGCTCACAGGCAAGCCATTTGAACCAATGCACAGGTGCGATTCTCCCACCTGTTGTGGAAGAACACCTTCTTGGTGGCTACCACGTCAACCAGAAGGATGGGAGTGCTCCAGGCGCTTCCTTCAAGTCTCCCTATCTGGTCTTCCACAGGGACAAGGTTGTCCTGTGCCCCACCCAAAGTTCCTTCCGAAGGTGGTGTCTCAGCTTCACCTAACGGGTGTTGACTCTGCGGTGTTCTACGTCATTCACCTCGGAGGCGAATATAGGCTCCATTTGGACCCTAGTTGGCGCTACGCCTTCTCAGGGAGGCGTGGGGCTGAGTTCGGGAGAGGTTCGGCAGCTGTTTTGTCATCTACGCTGAAGCCGCACCTGGCAGACCTGCAGCCAAGCGGACGATGAGCGGGTGGGTCACCTCCTGCATAGATCTCCGCTATAGGTTGGCGGGCATGGAGCCTCCCAGAGGGATAAGTGCTCATTTTACCCGCCATACCACTGCATCGGTGGCTGCTTCCAAGGATGTCCCTATCCAGGATATCTGCAAGGCTGCTACCTGGAAGTCGGCACATACCTTAATTACCCACTACCACATTGACCTTGGGTCACGCTGGGATGCTGGTTTTGGGGCCTCAGTTCTTCATTCTTTATTCCTTAAGTAGGGGGTGTGCGCCTTGCCACCCTCCTCCCGGAGAACTGCTAGGAGTTTGCTAATAAATGTGGATGAACAACATATCCATGTGCCTAGAAATACAGGTTACTCACCTGTAACAGGAGTTCTAGGAATGGTATATGTTGTTCATCCACATGACCCACCCGACCTCCCCGGCTTCGACGCACAACCTGGCTTCCAGCGGGCTAGATCTGGCGTCATGGGGCGGAGTCGAGAGTTTTACCACCCGGGTGGGTTTGAGGAGCCAGCTAGAAGACCTTCCGGCAAGATTTAAAGCGGCAAGGAACCTGCCAGACAGTGTGGAAGAACAACATATACCATTCCTAGAACTCCTGTTACAGGTGAGTAACCTGTATATACCAACTTATATACAAAAATATATATACAGTAGTCCACAAGTATTGTAGGGCAATGAGGTTAGCACATAAGAGCATCTGGTAAACATTCAGTGCTTTGTGGACACAGGGTTACACCATATAAATACAGTCGTTTTCAAGTACTATAGAACAATGAGGTTAGGACATAAGAAATATTTGGTAATGCTTTTGGAGCATTTTGTAAACACAGGGATACACCGTGGGTAAATAGAAGGCAATTTGATAGGTTCAGTAGGATAGTAGAGGGAGGAAGGAATAGATGAGGGTTGGGAGAGGGGACAGTGGAGGAGCACAAGGTAAGTGGGCAAACGCTAAGAGGAGGGGGGCCAGTAGGTGGAACGGGGCTGGGGGGACAGCAGAGAGGGTGGGGGAGAAGGGGATGGGAAGGTTAGTGGCATGTACAGGAGTCAGCAATTTTGTTGCTGACCAATTTTTTGAAACTGCATAGAGGTATTACATTTTGTAGTTCGAGGCTAGTTTGGACTTTATTCCAGATTGACGGGAGAGCACAGCTTAATGCCATTTCTCTGAACCGAGTACGGGCACTAGGGACTTCCAGGAAGATGTAGTCATTGCTACATGTAGTGTATAGGCAGGTAGTTCGACAACAAAGAGTAGAAATGTAGGAGGGGAGCTTAGAAGGGCTTTGTATAACCAGGTGAGAGAGTGGATGAAGTGTCTAGTTGATAATGAGGTCCAGCCCAGGTTGGTGTATAGTTTGCAGTGATGCATGCTTCGGTGGTCATTGGAGATTAACTAAATTGCCCTATGGTAGCGTATGTCCAATTGGTGAAGCAGGGAGTCAGAGCATTGTCTATAAACTATTTCAGCATAGTTGAGAAGTGTCAGGAAAGTTGTCTGGACTAATCATTGTCTGGCCTCCATAGTAAGTAGTGATTTTTTTTTTCCCTGAAGAAGAAGCTAATAAGTTGGTGCAGTTTTTTTGCAAGAAAAGCAATATGGACAGAGAAAGCTAGGTGCTGATCTAAGTCACAGCCTAGGTATTTAAAGTTGCTAACTACCTCGAGGTTCTCATCCAGGAGGGTTTTGATAGGGGGCAGTGAAGCCAGCGCGTTTGTGGCAGAATTGAGCTGATTGGAATAGAAGTACATGGCTTTTCTTTTTTGTTTAGATTGAGGCAAGCTGAGTTGAGGGTGATCAAACTCGGACTGGAGCTCTATTCAGGCTTCAGTTACCAAGGGTCCGGATATGTATATCATGGTGTCATTCGCAAACAGATGAAGTTTTGTTTTGGTGATATTATTTCCAATAGTGTTGATGAATAGCATGAATAGAAGAGGTCCAAGGATCAATCCTTGTGGAACACCTCTCGTGATATGAAGGATCAGGGAGAGTGAGCCATTGACTTTCACCTGCTGCCATCTGTCTGCCAGGTAGCTGTTAAACCATGATGGTACAGGGCCAAAGATTCTGTAGCTGAACAGTGTGTTGAGGAGCAAAGCATAGTTGATGGTGTTGAAGGCTTTACTGAGATCCAAACAAAAACGCACCTGTTTCTTGACCACTGCAAGGAGCCAGTCATTAGTGATTGAAGCTAGTACAGAGGTAATACTGTGAGCCAGCCTAAACCCAGATTGGGCAGGGTTTATTAGGTCAGATTTTTTGAGATAGTCTCTTAACTGGGTGTTTATCAATTTTTCGAGGAGTTTTGAAAGAAGGGATAAAATGGATACTGGGCAGTAGTTGTTCAGGTCCATAGGATCTCCTGACTTGAACAGTGGTAGGACCTGCGCTATCTTCTATGACTCTGGTACAGAACTGGTGCTGGTAGATAGGTTAAACAGGTGCAGTATGAGGGCTGCAAGGTACCGGTAGCCAGTTTTAAGGAAGAATGGTCCTATTCTGTCAGCACCTGCACCTTTGTTCACATTGAGATGGAGAAGGAGGTCTCGACCTCTTTGAATTGGAATGAGGTAAAGGAGAAGGTGTGATTGGGTGGAGCTGGGGGGATTTTAGGTAAATTGGGATTTTAGGTAAATTGGGACACTCCTTTTATAGGGTACCACAGTTGTGACATTTCCTGTGGCAGAGCAGGAAGGGCCGGATCAGTGGGGCCTCCACAAGGCGATCTCATTTACAGGGGCACTAGTAGTTTAACTTGTTATAACAAGTTAAAGCACAATTAAACCATTACTTGCATTTTTTTTTCCCTTTTTTTTCCTTCTAATTACTCTGACTAGGTTACAAACCCAGCAACTTATTTGGAATGGATTTCATTAACTGCAGGTACTGTGGAACAATTTTCAGAAGGACAGTCTTACAGGATTTAGGACACTGTCCTACATACTGGGCCTTTGGCGATCTTAGGGCTCAGCTCCGGGCAGCAGGGGCAGAGATTGCACTGCCTCAAATTTCATATTGAAGAGGAAATACATTATAAGAACCACCCGCCATTTCCCCAGCATCCAACAGAAAAACTCGACCGAGAGGGTAGTTGGTCCAGGAGGTTGGCAGGTGGTTAGGAGGAGCAAATCAGGTGCCCCATCACTCTCTGCTCTCCAACACATTACCTCCAAAACCATATAAACACTACAAACAGGTATCTGCCTCTATCTCTGAAATCAAATAAAGAGGCAGAAGACACTGCAGAGCAGGACACTGCAGCACAGGAGCTAGCACAACAAAACTCACCCAAATCAGGAACCAAAACAAAACAAGCACAAAGGAAATCCAAAAACTTCTGATCATAGGAGACTCCATGATTCGGGAGTTGATACCCATCTCCAGCCAGGGTGATGGTCAGATGTCTCCCAGGTACATCAGCATGGAGAGACACTGACCGCATTGCTAAAATTGTTCACAAAGCAGGAGAAACATTGATGTCCTAGTACACATAGGGACTAATGATCTCGCCAGCCGGTCAGTTGTGGAGACCAAGGAACACCTGACTAGGCTGGGTGACAAACTATCATCTATTTCTTCCGACATCTCCTTCTCTGAGATCCTGCCAGTCTGGGAGAGGGAGCAGATGGACGGAAGGTCAGAGAAGGGAGATAGGAGCTAAACACGTGGCTCAAGGGCTGGTGCCAGGAAAAGGACACAGATTTGTAGGAACTGGCAACAGTTCTGGGAGCGAAAGTTCTTTAAATTTGATGGACTGCATCTGACTAAAGAGGGAGTCAGTGCATTGGGGCAGAAGTTTGACGTCTTTGCAGAATATTTAAACTAGCAAATGGGGAGAGGGTGCAGCACCTCCATACGTCGAATGGGAAGAACACCCCTCAGCTAGTGGTCAAACACGAATTCAGCATGTTTGCCGTTCATTTACATCACCAGGTAAGAAAAAAGGTTTGTCTCCCCATACAACACACAGGGTTAAGGCCAAACTTCACCCAACAACTAACACACCAAAATCTGGCCAATGGAACATCATGTACACAAATGCTCACAGCCTGGGAAATAAGATACCAGACCTGCAGGCAATAATGTCAGAGGCTAAACTGGACATAGTAGCAATTAGTGAGACGTGGTTTACCAGTAACCACACTTGGGAGACTTCAGTACCTGGCTATGTATTGTTCAGAAGAGACCGAGGTGCAAAAAGGGGGGGAGGAGTGGCCCTGTATGTTAATGAAAATATCAAAGCTACAGAAATTCAGAATACACATAAGAGCCAGAAGAATCAGGGTCACCCTGGAAACAGGAAATGGGACAGCCATAAGAACTGGGGTTGTCTACAGGCCCCCAGACCAGAGGGAAGACATAGACACATTACTGTTAGATGATATACAAAACATGACAGCTAAAGGGGAGGTTCTGATAATGGGAGACTTCAACATGCCGGATACAGATTGGTCAATACCAGCAGGAACATCTGCCAGAACTAGACTCATAGTGGATTCCCTGCAGGGGGAGGGCCTCAGACAACTGGTACAGCAACCCACAAGAGACAGGGCTATCCTAGATCTAGTACTGACTAACAAGGAAGGGATCACAGATCTCCAGGTAGAAGGTCACCTGGGAGCCAGTGACCATCACATGGTATGGTTCAATTTGGCTACTACATCTAAATCATCCCATTCCAAGGCAAAAATATGGGACTCCAGAGGAGCTGACTTTGATAAGATGGCCAACAGAGTTAAGCTAGCCCTGGCAAAAAGAAACACAGGTGAGGGGGTACAGGCAAAGTGGGCAAGCATTAAGGAAGCAATACTTGAAGCAACATCCCATTGTGTTAGACAGAAAAGGAAGTGCAAAAGAAGAAGGAAACCACTTTGGTTCTCAAATACAGTAGCAGAAAAGGTCAGAGCCAAAAGGCTGGCCTTCAGGAAATATAAGGGAACACAGCGGGATGAAGATAGGGAGGCATACCAAACTGCCCTAAGGGAAGCAGGTAAGGCAGTAAGGCAGGCAAAGTCCCAAACTGAGGAAACACTAGCACGAACAGTAAAAGAGGTGACAAGACTTTCTATAGATACATTAGTGAAAGGAGAAAGTCCAGAGGGGTATTGCTAAGCTTAATGGAGAAAAGGGAGCATGTGAGGAGGAGGACCCTGTAAAGGCATCTATCCTAAATAGATACTTTTGCTCAGTATTTACCAAGAGAAGGTAGGGCAGGGCCCACAGCTCAGCATCATGGACACAGGGGGAGGGAGGTGAGCACTACTCCCTTCACAAAAAGAAAGGGTCCTACAAGAGCTTGCTAAGCTCAGGGTGGATAAGGCAATGGGACCTGATGGCATACATCCCAGGGTACTTAAGGAGCTAAAGGAGGAACTAGCAGAGCCATTAGCAGAATTGTTTAGTGAGTCTCTGAGCACAGGAGAGGTCCCAGAAGACTGGAGAAGGGCTTATGTGATCCCGCCTCCACAAGAGTGGTAGCAGGGAGGAGGCGGGAACTACAGACCGGTCAGTCTTACCTCAGTAGTGGGCAAGATTATGGAGGCACTCCTTAAGGAAAGGATAGTACAACACCTGGAATCCATGAGGCACAGGATCCAAGACAGCATGGGTTTATAAAGGAAGGTCCTGTCAAACTAATCTCATAGATTTCTTTGACTGGGTAACCAGAGTGGTGGACCAAGGGGAGCAGTTGATGTCGCCCTTGACTTCAGCAAAGCTTTTGACACTGTTCCACATAGAAGATTGATAAATAAGCTGGGTAGGCTCGGGTGGCGTCAGTTGGTCAACTGGGTGGCAAACTGGTTGACGGGCAGAAAACAGAGAGTGGTGGTAAATGGTATACAGTCAGAAGAGATGCAAGTCACAAGTGGGGTACCTCAGGGATCAGTCCTGGGGCCAGTCCTCTTTAACATCTTCATTAGTGACATTGCAGATGGACTAGAGGGTAAGGCTTGTCTGTTTGCAGATGACACCAAGATCTGCAACAGAGTAGATGATCCAGATGGGGTGGGCAGAATGAGAAGAGATCTGGATAAATTAGCAGAATGGTCAGAAGAGTTGCAACTGGGATTTAATGCAAAGAAGTGCAAAATCATGCACATAGGGAAGAGAAACCCTGAAGCCACCTATAGGCTGGGAGGGGAGTTGCTAGCAGTCACAAAGGAAGAAAGAGACTTGGGCATCATCATCACTGATGACCTAAAATCATCCAAGCAGACCTCTAAAGCAGTAGGTAAGGCTAGGGGGTGTTAGGGTGTATTAGTAGGGTATCACAAGTCGTAAGAGGGAGGTATTAATCCTCTGTACAAGACACTGGTTAGGCCCCATCTGGAGTACTGCGGCAGTATTGGAGGCCACACTTCACAAGGACATTAACCAAATTGAGGCAGTCCAGAGAAGGGCAACCAAAATGGTGCAGGGACTGCATCAGAAGACATATGAGGACAGATTAACGAGCTCAATATGTATACCCTTGAGCAAAGGAGGGAGAGAGGTGATATGATCGAGGCATTCAAACACCTTAAGGGCATAAACAAGGTGAAAGAGTCTAACATGTTTAAATATAAGAAAAATAGCAGGACAAGAGGACACAGCATGCGATTAGAGGGAGGCCGATTAAGGGGGAATGTGAGGAAATTCTTTTTCACAGAAAGGGTGGTGGATGCATGGAATGGCTTACCACAAGAAGTGGTGGCTATGAATACAGTGCAGGGCTTCAAAGAGGCATGGGATAGGCATAAGGGAGCAATACAAATGACTGTGAATAGATAGGCCACTGACAGAGCAAAGGCCGATGGCACATTTATAAGGTAGAAAAAGAAATGGGCAGACTGGATGGGCCTTGTGGTCCTTATCTGCCGTCAACTTCTATGTTTCTATAAGTGTGGTTGTTTTAGAGGTATCAAATGCAGTCATTGAAACTATATAGAATATTGGACTTACTGGAGAGGGTGTTACCCTTGAATGAGATCTTGCAGGATAATGAGGAAGACAGTTTTTTGCTTACAGCTGATTTTATGATTTGCCAGAATTTGGTGGAGTTGCCCTTTGCTGAGTCAGAGGTAGATAGATAGTAGTTAGCTTTCGAGGATCTGATCCTTTCAGTGCAGTTGTTCCGGCAGGTTCTGAAGGCAGCCCAGTCAGCAGGTAGGTTGGTTCATCTGGCTGTTGCCCAGAGATGGTCCCTCCTGTTTAGTGCCATTTTAAGCTCAGGTGTGAACCAGGGGCAGGAAGACTTACAGGCTCTGCATTTAACCATGGGGGCATGTCTGTTGATAATGTTACATAGAGTGTCATAAAAAAATAAAAAAAAAGCAGTAGCTGTATTAATGCACAGGGCCAGGTAGAGATCAGTCCAGTCTATGTTTCTGAGGTCTAAGAGGTAGTGGGATAGATTTAATTTACGGAAGCTTCTTTTCCAGATGAATCTAGTTGTCGGCTTGGTTGGGGGCTGTCCTCTTACTACTGGCCATGGCACAGTGATCACTGACACAGTTGTGGAAGATTGCTGTGTGGGTGAATTTGTGAGGTCTGTTTGTGAGATTTAAGTCGATGAACGATCCATATGAGGGAGTTTTGGGATTAGGGCGTGTGATTTCATGGACCAGCTGGGTGAAACCAGCTTCGTCACAGTACTCTTTGAGCTGTAAGCAGTTGTTGCAATTTTTTTAGCCAATCCAGGTTTAGATCTCCGAGGATGAGGATTTTGTTCTGTCTTGCGTCTGATATAGTACGCAGATAGGTCTGGAGCTCAAGACTCGCCATTCACAACACTCATGGAGATCATAGAGCTCATGCGGGAAAGTTAGAAATATAGAAACAGAAAATTGATGGCAGATAAGGACCACTAGCCCCATCTAGTCTCCTCTTTTTCCTTACCTGTAACAGTGGCCGGTGACCCTATTTGGGCATCGGCTTAGCCTCTCCTTCCCACTTCTAGGGTTCCTTTATGTCTATCCCAAGCATGCTTGAATCCCTCTACTGTGCTTGCTCCCACCACCTCTTGGGGCAGGCCATTCCGTATATCCAATACCCTTTCAGTGAAGAACAACAACATCCTTGTATTTCCCTTGTCCTTTCACCCTCCAATCTCACATTGTGCCCCCTTGTTCTTGTACTCGTTCTATACTGAAAGATGTTGCCCACTTGCACCTGAACATGTCTGTAGATTCTTTTCAATCCAAACTGAATCAGAATTTTATACATGAATGCAAATGTTTAGTTTTGTTGTGAGTATATAGTCTACATGTTAAATGGGATTGTATTGTTTAAGTATCATGTTGTTTAGCTGGCCTGGTGGCGTTGAGGGCTGAGGCGCTGCATGCCTTACCTCGCACTACGCTGGTGACCCACGTTTGGGAATAAGCATGGGCCACTGGGGGTTGGCAGGGGTGGAGAAGGATTGAGCGTCTAGTGGACTGCTCTCCTTCTCCGGGAAGGGGGGGGGTCTCACTAGTCTGTGCCTGGTCACCCCCTGGCAGAGGCTGGGGACAGAGTGCTGGGTAACAGCTTGGGGAGGAGTTTGGGCAGACGTGCACACGCGCGTTCCCCTCCGCCAGCATCGCTGCACACCCCAGACTCAAGGGGACAAGAAAATCAGTGGAAGAACGGCACCTTTCGAGCAGCTTGATGGCTGCCAGACTTATGCGACACCCATAACTGGATCCGTGTTCAGTGGGGAGTTTGGGGCTCCCTGCTGCCCCGCTGCAGGGGGAAAGCTGCAGGGGTATAGGATGCTGGCGTGGAGTATCGGTAGAGGTGGACGGCGGCTGAATCCCCAATAAGGATGCGAGGACATGGCAGCAGAAAGGGTGGCCAAGGAGGTAAAAAATAATAGCCAAAAAAAAAAGTACCATGTCGTAGATTTTTTATGTTTTTCCTTATTGGAACTGTAACTTAAAACATGTCCTGTACAGGATTACCATGAAAATAGGGCTCTAGTGGCCCTATGGTAAAAAATATTGTTTGTCAAATGATTGCCTGTATAAATAAAAAAGTTTTTACTGCTACTACTACTTATTTATGTCTTTAAGATACTTGAAGGTCTCTGTCATATCTCCCCTTTGTCTTTGCTCCTCCAGCGAATACATAGTAAGCGGGGTAAATAGGGGAGATGCAGTCAGGGTGCGCCAAAGGAAGGAGGGGGGCAATTAAAGGGCATGGGTGGAATCTGGAGGGGGGATATCCAGGGGAGAAAGGAGGAGGTGCTACTTCACTGAGAGAGTAGTAGAACCATGGAATGCACTGCCCGGGGGCTGGTGGAGGCCGAGACTGTGGAGGGGTTCAAGAGGGGGTGGGACAGGTACAGGGGAAGGGTTCTAGAAGCTAAGTTCAGTGCTGTGAGAATACCCTGGACTGGGAAGGGAGAAGCCCGAGGGGGGGGGCAGCAAGATCAGCTTCCAGGGTGGGGGCTGACCAAACGGCAGACACGAAAGACCGTTAGGCCTATTCTGTTGGCATTTTAGTATGTTAGTAGTATATTGAGGTCCCTTAGTCTCTCCTCATATGTCTTGTGGTACAAGTCCTGTACCATCTTAGTTGCCCTTCTCTGAACCACATCCACCCTGTCTACACCTTTATGAAGATGTGACTCCAGAACTGCACAAAGTATTCCAGATGAGACCTCACCAGCATTCTGTACAGAGGTATCACCACCTCCCTTCTTCTGCTTGTGATACCCCTCAGTGCACCCCAGCATGCCACCAATTCTCCTATAGCTTTTGTGCATTGTTTGGCCACTGTTCGGTCATCCAAGATCATAATCCCCAAGTATCTTTCTTCCCTAGTGACTGCCAGCGATCCCCCCACACACCGCATCCTGTAGCTCTCTGCAGGGTTTCTGCACTCAGGTGCATGACTTTGCACTTCTTCATATTGAATCTCAGTTGCCACACTTTGGACCATTTTTCAGCTTTTCTAAGTACCTCCTCATTTACTCCACCCCATCTGGAGTGTCTACCCTGTTACAGATCTTGGTGTCCTCTCTAAGACCCTTTCCTTCCAGCCCATCTGCAATGTCACTTATGAAGACATTGAAAAGGACTGGCCCCAGGACTGATCACTGAGGTCACCTCTCTTTCCTTGGACTGGATATTGTTAACCACCACCCTCTGCTTCCTATCCCCCAGCCAGTTCCTAACCCAATTCCTGTGATGAAGTTCTCCTTGAGGATGGAGCTCACGGCAGGGAAGCGTGCCATGTCCAAGATGGCCACTGGAGTTTACGTATCTGCACTGACTCTAGAGATCCATGGCAATCAGAATCACGAGGTGGCATAAAACACTGTTTGTGAATAAATTTGTTCACCCTGTATTTTTATATTATATAGTATTATTTTTTCATTCATTTGTTAACTGGGTTGGTGCACTGGTCCAAAGACCTTTTTCAGGCATGGCCTGGGTCAGAGACTGGCACAATCAATGGTAAAATACGGTGAACAACAGCAGTGAATCATACATAAGCAAGTAAAGAATCCAGTGCAGTCAGGCAACATGCAGAGGTAGACATATAATAATACAAGCACACAGTGCAAGATGCAGCAAACAAGGTGGGCATTATACAGGATATATAAATACAGGCAAGGTATCAATGTCCTGTAACAATAGGTCATGTTACAGTTATGTGACATGTGCAGTGTTGCAGTTATGTGAAATGTGCACACAGCAGTTATTTGGTTTTCAGAATGAAACTGTCATATACAGTCTCTAGAGGTTCCATTATGCTGTTGTACCACAGAAGGGTACAGTCACATTCCATGACCATTGAAGTGTGGTGCAACAACATTTTGAAAGGGATGGAATTCTGTGCATAGCAGTGCTGTACTATACACTGTATATCAGTTCTTGGCAGATAAGGCTGTCTTTCCTCAGCCTGGTTCCCTTACCTACTGTATTGCAACAGACCCTACTTATTTGCCTGCTTTATCACCATTTCCACTGTGTCAGTGTTCCATTATGCATGTCTTATGCACTCGTGAATGCCAGTGTCATTTCTCACCCCACCACCTCTGCTTTGAGGAAGTTCAATGCATCACCGCCCTATTAGAGAAGAAGGACTTTAACACATTTTGCCTAGGTCTGCCCTCCCCCAGTTTCATATCATGACCCCTTGTTCTTGGACACCTTTTAATCTGAGTATGCTTCCCTCTTGAATCTAGTGAGGTATCTGAAAGTCATTAACATATCACATCACACCATATCCCTAGTTACCTCCTGAGTGTATATAATGAGATACTTTAGGGTCTCTGGTCATTATTATTTTATAACTGGTGAGCAATTTTTTTACATAGGCTGACCGAGTTATAATTAGCCATTATAACTCATGGGTTATAATGGCGAGCATGCCCTGAGTAACTCAAAAAATAGGCACTCCCTGATTGGCTGTTGCTCTACTACTGAGTGGGGTAAACAGTTTCAGAAACATGGTGGCTCCTTATCCCGCGTACTGAGGAGCTGCCAGACTGAGAGTCATCATTGGGTTTCCTTTTTCAAGCAGCTCAACATGTACATACAAACAAAATCTGTTTGGTTAATCCTGTCATTCGGAGCCCGCAGTGGACAACTACCACCAGCGGGAATCGGGAACGGCTCAGAGGCGAAGTGCCTGAGATAAGCCCGATCACAATCCAGTTGTCCAGCTCTGCAAGTGAAAAAAATAAATGCCAGATTAAATAAAAAAGCTTTACAAGAAAAAAGAAAGGAGACAAAGATAGACTGTGTGTGTGACTGACACATGAGTGAGACGCAGCAATACCAAATGCACTTTGGCAAAAAAAATACTGATCATCAGTTATTAAAAAATAAAAGATGGGGAAGTGTCCTACTTGAATGCAATGGTTGCTCGGTGTGGGATGCTTTAATGAACCCTTTGGGCTTCGCCTTCTGGGTTTATGTAGCATCCCACACCTAGGACGACCATTAAATTCTCGTAACGCACACTTCCCCATCCATTATGCTATATGTTATAGTCACTGTACCATTTTTTTAATCACAAAAGATTTTATAATGATTTTTCAACAATAGTACATGCATGAAGCAGAGGTAACTTGGCTTCAAATGTGGTAGGTAACAGTTGTATACTTAACTTTTGCTTATAGGATACACCGTTTGCAAATATAGGCATGCACTGAAGGAATTTAACACTAAGAAGAACTCTACATTGGGATGATTAGTCCCTTTCTATATTGACCATAAGTAAGAACATTAACCATTGTATCGTGAACCATACCCTCTAGCCCTGAGTCGATAAAGGAGTATGCACCCTAGCTATACGTCAGCCTGGAAGTGGTGTGGACTCATCTTCTTGAAACTTGACAGAAAGGAACTGAGCAAAATCCTGAATATTACCAGCAGTTGCTGACTCATCCTGGGGGGGGGGGGGGCTGAATCTGTAATATTAAGAGTGACCATTTTCTTGGACCTTTCTGCCTATAAGGACTGAAGTGAACCAGTTCGGGTAGAAGCTTAAAGTGGAGTAAAAGTGTTATCTGCGTCAGAAGGGTGGATTGTCAGGTGGTGGGGTGGGGTGGAGCATAGGTGTGATCTGAGATAAAGGCCCCATTTCTAGGGACATGGATATGTTGTTCATCCACACTGTCAGGCAGGTTCCTTGCCGCTTTAAATCTTGCCGGAAGGTCTTCAAGCTGGCTCCTCCCACCCACCCGGGTGGTAAAACTCTCGGCTCCGCCCCATGACGCCAGATCTTCCTTACCGCTTGGAAGCTCAGGTTCCCTCCTTAATGCTCTGCGTATAAGATTGGTTCCTAATTCTTCGAATCTTCAAAATTAAAGGTTTTTTGCTAAAAAGACTTTGGTCTTCTCTCCCTCGCGGCTGCGATGGACAAATCGACTCCCGGTTTCCGGAGATGCCCTTGCGGGCAGAAGATGTCTCAGACGGATCCGCACTCCACGTGCGTCTACTGCTTAGGCCTTGAGCACAACCCGCAGGCTTGCAACCTGTCCTCTTCTTTTTCGGCCTACGTCCTCGAAGACCGTGCTGCCCGTTTACAGCTGGGGCGTCCAGAGAAAAGATTTCCTCCGGTTAAGTCTAAAGAGGCCCGGTTGGCGGTGACCGCGGCGGCAGGCTTGGCGGATCAGCTCGAGCAGATGATCGCCCTCGAAGAGGCGGCGGGCCGCTTCTGCCTCGGCTGCGGCATTTGTCCCGCTCTCTCTCGGTGCCTCGTATTCGGCTTCTTTTAAGGAGCTCTGTCTGACCCTCTCGACGAAAGGTGAGGGTCCAACTCTTCTGGACCTTTTCTCGGTCCAAAAGAGCAAAAGTAAGTCTCACGTCGACACTCTTGGGAGCGGAAAGATCCCCCCTCCCCAGTAGTCGACGATGTGACTTCAGTCATTCCCGACTTCGACCACTGGCTTCACGGTGTCCCCGTCAGGCCAGTTGACCGAGACTCCCGTTGACGCGGTCGAGATTTTTCTCGACCCGTTGGACGGGTTGTCGGCTGGAGAAGCTGAGAATCCCCTCTCCCCGGTTCCCCCAGTGGGAGTTGAGGGTCCCGTCGGCTCATCTGTGCCTCCAATTCTGGAGCCTTCGGTGGAATCTTCCGAACCGAGGGGAGTGCCGATTCCTGACACCTCCCGCCGTCCTCAGCCCGCGCGGGTCGGTCTCGGATGTCTTTCTGGTCCAGCCGATCCGCCGCCATAGGCGGTCTCTGTCCGGCACCACGGCAAGCGGCGCCGCCGCTCTTCCTCCTCCTCGGATGAGGAGACTTGACGCAAGTTGCGCTGGAGGTATGAGGAACTCGTGGCAACAGCTCCTTCTGATCGAGAATAAGCGACCCAGTCGCCTTCCCCGCCATTATGGCTGTCACGGAGCGCCGAACAACCTCGCTGTAGCCGAGGAGCCTGTTCCCAGGCGGTTGTTCGGCAAATTCCAGCTGCCCACCGATTCTGGTGGAACCTCCGCCTCCACAGCCGTTATTTGGGGCTCCGACCAAAAATTCTCGGTCGGCTCAGGGACTGCCCCATGGCTGTCTGTGCCCCTCCTCCTCCCGATAAGCCTCGGCAGGTGGAGGTGGCTTGAGCCAGGAGCAGCTCTTTGAGGACTCTTCCGAGTCCGAGGATGATTCCTCCCTTTTCTCCAAGTGACTGGACTTGGAGTCCTCAGGAGGACAGTCGGTGGATGATAGCCCTTCGTCCTTCCTAGGATTGCTTCGGCTCATCTCGGAGTCCACCGGGATGAAGCTCGAACCTGTTTCTAAGCGGGCCAGGTATCCCCTCACGGAGATTCTGGACCGAGGGGATTCCCCTACGGAGGCCTTTCCGGTGGCTGAGGCCATAGTGGGCCTGGCCTTGGAGCTTTGGCAGCGCCCTGCTTCCTGCCCTGCGCCTTCGGCCAGGATGGCCAGGAAGTATGCGGTCCCTACCGGTTCCCTGTCTGGGTTTGAACACCACTCTGCTGAGGGTTGGTTACCGACAGCGTTTTCCGGCGCGAGGCGCCAGGGATGTGGACAAACCTCCGACAAGGAATCCAAGAAATTGGATTATGCGGCGAAAAGTCTATGCTGCATCCTCTCTCGGCCTTCGTCAGGCCAGTTCGGCCGTCCTCATGGCACATTTTTCTCATGCCCTGTTGGGCTCCCTGGATGAGGTCGTCCCTCATCTTCCCGCGGATCTGCAGACTACGGTCAGGCAGGTGCAGGACCAGGGCAGGGCAGTGGCCAAACAGCAGCTCCAGACTGCTTTAGACATTGGGGACTCATGTGCCAGGTCTGTGGCGACTGCAGTGGCCATGCGTCGGCGGGCTTGGCTGAGGATATCCACCTTTACTTCGGATACCCAGCACAAGTTGGCGGACGTCCCCTTTTTGGGGACTGACCTCTTCGGCCCTGGGGTGGAAGGTCACCTGCAGAGGATCGAGAAGTCCAATGCTACCTTGGACTCGGTCTCTTCCGCTCAGAAGGACAAAGGCCACAAGCCTCAGCCTAAGCCCTTTCGTCCTCTCTGCGCCCCGCTCGCCCGGCCCAGCAACGTCAGGGCCAGCAGGCTCGGGCTTGGCATCCCAAACCCAAGCTGTCGGCTTCCTCCAACAGGAAGCAGGGAGGTAAAGGCCCAGGAGGTCCCTGGGCCGGTCCCTCCTCCAAGCCTGCCCAGTGACGGGCTGAGGGGTTGTCGCCCCCATCCCCGTCACCTCACCCCTGGTTCCCCGTGGGGGGACGGCTCTGACACTTCCTTTCCGCCTGGTCCATTATTACCACGGACAGGTGGGTACTGGAGGTGGTGGGAAAAGGCCTGCCTCTAGAATTCGAGCAGGCCCCGCCCTTCAGAGCCGTCGCACCTCGGGGGGCCTCGGGGTCCGCGGCCTCACTGTCGGCTCGTCGGGCCGACATCGCTCTCCTCCTCCAAAAGGAGGTGATCAGGGAGGTAACGGATCCCCCTCAGACCCGGGGTTCGTGTCCAGGTACTTCCTGGTTCCGAAACGGACGGGGGGCTGGCGCCCCATTCTCGACCTACACGACCTGAACAAGTTCCTAAGGTCTCGAACCTTCAGGATGGTCACTCTGGCGCAGATAATACCATCTCTGGAACACGGCGTGTGGTTCTGCTCTCTGGACCTGCAGGGCTAGCGTTCTTTCCGTCCCTATCCATCTGTCGCCGGAGATTCTTTGCGCTTTCAAGCGGAGGATCCCTCTTGATTCGAGCCATGCCCTTGACTTGTCTTCAACTCCAGGGTCTTCACCAAATGCATTGCAGTGGTGACAGCTTTCCTCGCGGTGCCGAGGGTCGGGTGTGCCACCTGGGCGATTGGCTTATAGCAGCCCTCCAGACAGGAGGTGGAGGCGGTCCAGAGATCTGGCCTCCAGGTTTGCTCTCAAGTCGGCCTTCTCATCAACGAGGCCAAGTGGTTTCGAGCCAAGCAGGTGATTCTGTTTATCGGGGCAGAGCTCGACTCTCTTCGAGCCAGAGCACGGCTCCCGGCGGACAGGGCCGAGGTTCTTACCTCCTTTGCCCAGTCATTTCTGGTTGGATAATCGTGCCCTGCCCGGGACTTCCTGCGCCTCCTGGGTCTCATGGCGGCCTGTACCAGCGTGGTCCGTTGGGCACGCTGGCACATGCGCCTCCTTCAGTGGGGTCTGGCCAGCCAGTGGTCACAGCGCTGCGATCCATTGGACCAGCTAGTGATAGTGACCCAGGAGATGTGGAACGCTCTCCGGTGGTGGACCGTTCCATCTCATCTGCAGGAGGGCATCCCGTTTGTCCGCCCCGAGCCGACGGTCTCTCTATCGACCGATGCCTCTCTGATGGGTTGGGGTGCCCATCTGGGAGAACACCGAGCGCATGGCCTCTGGTCCCAGCGGAGTCCCGATGACACATCAACCTGCGGAACTCCGGCGGTCCGCCTAGCTCTCACCGCCTTTGCTCCGTTTCTCTGGGGTCAAGGGTCCGAGTCCAGACGGACAATACCCGACCATGTACTACCTAAACCGCCAGGGGCGGGGCAGCGTTCCATGCTTCTATGCAAGGAAGCTCTCCGCATTTGGTCACTTGCGCGCAGCCTGGAGCCGATCTCTAGCCATTCATGTGGCGGGGCCTCCAGCACCCTGGCCGATGCCCTGGGCGGATAGGGGCTGCATCTCACGAGTGGTCTCTCCTGCGGAGGTAGTACAAGATCTGTTCTCCCACTGGGGCACACCTCAGGTGGACCTGTTTGCCTCCAGGAGAGCAGCAGCTGAGGCTGTTTCATGCCGCCCCTCAGCAGGGCTCGCTGCAGGGGGATGCCTTCTCGAGGCTGTGGACCCCGAGCCTCTTCTACACCTTCCCCCCCCATTTCCCTTGATTCACAAGGTGCTTCTCAAAGCAAGGAGGGACAAGGCGCAGGTGATTCTGATAGCCCCAGACTGGCCCCGCCAGTTCTGGTACCCAGATCTCCTCAGCCTCAGCTCCAGAGCTCCGAGGCAGCTTCCAGCTCGCCGGACCTGCTCTCCGTCAATCAGGGAAGGTGTTCCATCCGGACCTAATCCCTGCACCTGCGGCCTGGTTCCTGAGTGGCTAGAGTTCCAGGCCTTGGGTCTTTCCAACGAGGTCCTCAGTGTTGTTGAGGCGTCCTGTAAGAGTCGACCAGGAAATGCTATGCCTTCAAATGGAAGATTTTCCATTTGGTGTCTGGAGCAAGGGCTTGGACCCTTCCTCCTGTCCTTTGGCAAGCATCTTGGACTTTTGGTCCCTTTCTAGTCAAGGGCTTGGGTCGGCGACCTAAGGGTGCACTGGCAGCCATCTCTGCTTACGCGCGGCGCGCGGGAGCAGCAGTCGGTGGCGCAGGAGAAGGTGGTCTGGCGCTTTTCAAAGGCCTTGATCACATTTCCCTCCGGTGCAGAACCTCCACCTCCGTGGGATCTACTGCTGGTACTGGCAAAGCTCATGGGCAAGCCATTCGAACCAATGCACAGGTGTGATCTCTCACCTGTCATGGAAAACCGCCTTCTTGGTGGCTATCACGTCAGCCAGAAGGATGGAAGAACTCAGGCGCTCTGCATGAGTCTCCTTACCTGGTCTTCCACAGGGACAAAGCTGTCCTGCGCCCCCCCACCAATTCCTTCGAAGGTGGTGTCAGTTTCACCTTAACCAGGTGTTGACTCTGCGGTGTTCTACCCATTCACCTCGGAGGCCGAATACAGGCTCCATACTTTGGACCCTAGAAGGGCTCGCTTATTATAAGGAGCGCATGGCTGAAATCGGGAGAGGTTAGCCAGCTGTTTGTCACCTACACTGAAGCCGCACCTGGCAGACCTGCAGCCAAGCAGACAATAAGCAGGTGGTCACCTCCTGCATAGATCTCTGCTATAAGTTGGCGGGCATGGAGCCTCCCAGAGGATAAGAGCTCAGTCTCACCGTCATACTGCTGCATCGGTGGCTGCTTCCAGGGGCGTCCCTATCCAGGAAATCTGCAGGGCTGCTACCTGGAAGTCAGCACACACCTTCATTACCCATTACCACATCGACCTTGAGTCACGCGGGATGCTGGTTTTGGAGCCTCGGTTCTCCAGTCTTTATTCCCTAAGTAGGGGTGTCTTGTGCCTCCTCCTCCCGGAGAACTGCTAGGAGTCTGCCAGACAGTGTGGATGAATAACATATCATGTCCTAAATACAGGTTACTCATCTGTAACAGGAGTTCTAGGAATGGTATATGTTGTTCATCCACGACTACCCGACCTCCGGCCCGGCGCTGTACGAGCTTCCAGCTGGCCAGATCTGGCGTCATGGGGTGGAGCCGAGGTTTTGCCACCCGGTGGGTGGGAGGAGCCAGCTTGAAGACCTTCCGGCAAGATTTAAAGCGGCAAGGAACCTGCCTGACAGTGTGGATGAACAACATATACCATTCCTAGAACTCCTGTTACAGGTGAGTAACCTGTATTTCTTGTTGTAAACCCGTGTGTGGTTGGCGGTGGTGTATGTCAACCATTCAAAAAGTGCTAACTAAGCCACTGTCATATGCCATGTAAGAAGAGAGGGAGGTAGATTCTGGCACCACCTCATTAGGATAGCCCTTTTGGCTTCGAGTAGTACAACGAGGAGCCATTTTTTGGATTGGTTGGAACAGTTTGACATCTTCGAGGTACTGCCCAGGAGGCTAAGGGTTGGGTAGCAGGGACTTGTGTTTGCAGAATCTTGGAGCCTTCCTGAATTACTCCTGTCCAGAAGGGTGCCAATATGGGGCACTGCCATATTATGTGCAGCAGATTGGCCTGTGGAAGCTGGCACTTCCAGCATGCAGAATGGGGGATGAGTCCCATCTTTTGGAGTGTGTCCGGGTACAGTGCCATCTCGGCAGTATCTTAAGGTGTATAAGCCGTCTCCTAGAGTCCCTGTAGACCACATGGGCATCCTTAAGGTATTGCCACCCTTCAGTGTCTGTTATCTTTATTTGTAGGTCCTGCTCCCATTGCACCATACATGGTATCCGGTAGGGAGTCCCTAAGCATACCATACATCTTGCCTGCAGTACTCTTTTACTTTGCCTTGTTTATGCATGGTGGCCAGTTATTTCCATCCATCTCCCGTAGGTGCTGTGGCTCTGAGGGTCTTGGATCTGGAGAAATCTCCAGAAGTCTGTATTGAGTAGTAGATACTGTGCCTGCATTTGCAGAAAGGACATCATGGTTTCAGAGTCCACTGCATAAAGATCTGCTATCTTACAGATGCCCGCCTGCTGCCAAGAGTGCCAGTTGATGGTTTGTCCCCCAACTAGCACATCTGGATTTCCCCTGTAAGGGACTGTACTGTGCAGATGGTGCCCACAAGGGGTCTGGACATTGAGTGAGATGTTTGCACCTGTGCCAGCCTTCTCTTGTCTCTCGGATAACAGGAGGAAGGTGTCCCTTTGGGTGCTCCCCTTTGCTCAGCAGGTTCCCCAGCCATTTGGATTCTGATAGGTCCAATTCCAGGTTCACCTATACAAGGGTATTTGGGGTTCTAGGGAGAAACCATCTGATTGCTTGTGCAGCCCTATGTACTAGTAAGTATCCCTGCAGTCAGGGGAGACCCCCCTCCAGACCAGTGCACCTGTAAGCTAGTTTTTCCAAATCTTGGGGCTTTGCCTTACCAGATGAACCCTGCCATCACCTTGTTGATTTTCAGAAATGTGTTTGATTGCTTAGGAATTGGTAGGTTGCGTGTGAGGTATGCTATCTTAGGAAGCACGAACATGCATACCGCATCTACCCTGCCTTTCAGGGATAGGTGTAGCTTAGTCCATCTTTGTGTTTCTGCTCTGATGGAGGCTGTGATGGGTGTGTAGTTTGCCTCAACCAAGTTCCTCCACAGTATGGTGATGTTCATCCCCAAGTATTTAAAACCTTGGAGCACTCATACCACTGGCGTGCCCTGTAGGCATTCTCTTGTCCAGGGCACATTAAGTGGAGACAGCGTGCCACTGCACCATTTGAGTTGCCCTCCTCTAGAAGACCACATGTAACCTGTGCATGTCTGTTTGGAGATATGGTCTCCAGAACTGGACACAGTACACTAGCTGAAGATTCATCAGTTACTTAATTTTACAGTGGTATAAACACCTCATACTTCTTGCTGGTGATACCTGTGCAGAGCAACATCCCACTGGCACTCCCATCTGCTTTGTCACACTGCTTGGCTTCTTTTAGGTCATCAGAAATGACAGTCCCCAGTTTTCTTTTCTCCTTTGTGCTCACCATTGAAGTACCCCCTTCATGTACTCCACCCCTTAGTTTCTGTGAACCAAGTACTTGATTTCTCATTTATTCACAATGAATGTATGTTGTATTGTAGTGTTGTTCTGCGTAGAATTCCATGCCTTTTAATATGCTGTTGTACCACATTTCAAAGGTCATGGAATGTGTTGAACCCTTTATGTTACAACATCATTCTGAAAGCTAAAGAGACTGTATACCTCAGTTTCATTCTGAAAGCAACATAACTGCCACAAGCACATTTAACTCAGTACTATATACATTAAATAAAATACAGGATGTGCAACTTTATTCACAGCCACTGTGTTGTACAAACTCGGGGTTCTGATTCCCACTGACATCTCAAGCTTCATTTTCAAGGTTAGAAGGAATCGGAATCCATCTATGATAGAAAACACTGGTTGTGCATAGTTGCCCATCCATTATTCTCTATTTAATGACACACACTGGACCACTCCTCAAGCTTAAGTAGTTCTCTTTTCATTGTTTCATTCAGTCCCCCCAGTAGTGTCTGTCACAAATCAACTCTGGGGGTCAGGCACTCTGCTTCCACAGTGCCCAACCTTGGAAGTGCAATTCGTGATCAGGGGACAAACAGGACACCCTCCTGTTTGTTTTGGGTCTGAGCTACCAGTCTCAAGTCCTGGGGTCAATTATGAACTCTTTTACCTAGCACACCCAGGTACGGGTCCAAATATCGCATCGCTTTGGAGAAAGCAGCACAGTACTTGACCCAGCGGGCATACAACCAACCTGATTCACAACCCTCTGCCGACTCATTTGAGAGACTGTTATTTTCTTACCTTGCTGGATCTTTACACAGATCCTTTTTAGCATGGCTGCATATGGTGAGACACTAAGCAATTTAACAGTTAAGTCAGAATTATCAATACTGTTCCACCATTCACACTCAAAATGAAAAAATGTCTCAGCAGGTTTTAAGGAGAAACAAAGTTTAGTAAAATTAAAATTTGTAAATCAATACAGTACATAACAGACATTTATACATTAAGATTACAGTCAGAAAGAAATGGAAAATTTCAAATTAAAGCGCTATGCAGCTGATTTTGCTTATTATGCTACAGTGTTCAGTTCTCAAGGTGTTCACACTTGAATTACCAATCTTGGCAGAAGTGGTCTCTCTTGAGTCCAGGAACAAGTGTCCCTTAGAAGTCCAGAACAAAAAAGTGTCTGTCTTGAAAGTCCAAATGTTCCCTCAGCAACTTGACAATGTCGGGGGGGGGGGGATCCACCCAGCTTGTGGGGTCACAGCTCTGTGATGATGCTGGCTGTAAGGTCACATTCATTCCTGCATACTGAATTAGTCACATGCCACTGCACAAGGCCAACTATTCCAATTATTTTTAAAAAAAAAAGTCTGTTTTCTCCTAAGTGAATCTCGGAGCTTGCTTTATGGCAGGTTTAGAATTACCCTCTTTGATCATCCAGAGAAACATCCTGGAAACACATCTCACATTAGGTTGAATTTTCCCAGATGTTTATCAGAAACGTCTTTATTCTTGATAAGCCGTAAAATGTAATATTTTATGACCGATTGTGTAGGTTCAAAGCAGTGGCTTGTATAACTTGTTTTTTTATAACAGTCTTAGGAAGCTCAGCAGATAAGTGTTAGATTTTCTACAAGCCAGCTGTGCCCTTTAAGGTAAGCCAGAGGGCAGAACAATTTTTTCCCCCCTTAAAAAAATCCAATGTCCCATGAGGCCCTGCTGCTTGGTCTGTTTCCTAAATAGAACTTAAAAACAAAAAAAAAATACATATATATATATATATATATATATAGCAAAAATATAACACAAATAATAACAGGCAGATGGCTATTGCCATACCCGTCCCTCTTAGACTGAATTTGAGAGAATCTATTCCTAGGCATGGGATGAGTTTCCCAAATTTAGTTCACTACTCTAAGTGGCATGATAGACCATCAGCGTTTGCTGATCCGCCCCTGTGAGTAATGGTCATATCATATCCCTGTAACTCAAGGCTCCATCTTAGAAGCCTTCCATTTGTCTTACCAATTTGTGCCAGCCAAACCAGGAGGTTATGACCTGTCTGTACCTCAAAGTGCCTCCTGTATAAGTATGGCTCTAATTTCTTCAGTGCCCACACCAGCGCTAGGCACTCCTTCTCCACTCTAGAATAAGCCTGCTCCCTGGGAAGTAATTTCTTACTAAGGTACACTATTTGGTGATCTTTCCCTTGGTTAGAAGTCTGGCTAAGTACTGCCCCAGTATCCACATCTGAGGCATCTGTCTGGACTGGCCAACACAGGAGCATGCACAGTGCCTCATTTAGTTGTGTAAAGGCTCGTTCATAGGCTGGTTCCTAGTTTAGGCTTTTAGGCATTCTTTTCTTTAGCAGGCCAGATAGGGGAGCTGCCAGGGCACTGTAGTTTTGTACAAACTTTCGAAAGTGCCTGGCGGTCCCTAGAAAACTCTGAACCTGCTTCTGTGTTTAAAGTCTGGGCCACACCTCTGTTGCCTCAACTTTGACTTGATTAGGACAGAGCTGTCCCAGCCCTACTGCATGCCCTAGGTATGCCACCTCTGACATGGCCACCTGGCACTTTTCAACCTTGACAGTGAGACCGACCCTCCGTATCCTGCCCAGCACTTCCCTCAGGTGGGGCAGGTGTTCCTTCTGGCTGGCACTGAAGATGGCAATATCATCCAGATACGCCACTGTGTACTCTTCAGTACCATGTAACACCTGGTTCAACTACCTTTGGAAGGTGAGCTTCATCCCAAAAGGCATTATCTTGAACTCAAATAATCCTATCGGAGTGGTGAAGGATGAACTCTCTTGAGTGCTGGCAGTTAACTCCATAGAAACATAGAAACATAGACTTTGACAGCAGATAGGGACCACTTGGCCCACCCAGTCTGCCCATTTCCCTTCCTACTGGATAAGCTGCAGATTCTAGTTAACCAACAGCCTATTTCCTGCAACCCCACCTTCCCACAGCAGCTCCACCTGCCAATACCATTTCATCAGGTCAGTGGTGGTAAGGTAGGTCGCCCCTCCCAGCTTGTCCAATAGTTCATCCGTCCGTGGCATTGGGTGGGCATCTGATTTTGTGACTGCGTTGAGTCCACGACAGTCCACACAAAAACGAGTAGAGCCATCTGGCTTGGGAACAAGGACTACGGGTGAGGCCCAAGGGCTGTGGGATTTCTGGATTACCCCTAAATCCAGCATTTCCTCCACCTCTTCTAATGTCCTTTAGGATGGCCTTAGACACTTGGTAAACTGTCCGCCGTATGGGCGCTTGCATCCCTGTGTCTACATCATGCATCACTAAGGGGGTTAGTTCAGGATTGGCATTAAACAATGGGGCAAAGGCTGCTAAAACCCCCCCTTACTTCCTGGGTCTGTTCTGGGGTCAGCTAGGGTGACAGTTTGATTGCCTCCACAGAGGAGTCCTGCTTGCTTTCCTCGAGCAAGTCCAGAAGGGGGTCTGCTTCATCCGTCACCTCCCCAGGACCACACACTGCAAATACCATGTCAGCCCTATTTGCATATGGCTTCATCATGTTGACATGGTACATCCTATTGGTATGTCTCCTGTCAGGCAATTCTACAATGAAGTTTACGTCATTCTCCTGTCTGACTACTTTGTATGGTCCTGCCCACTTGGCCTGCAGCTTATCCGACTGGACTGGGATTAGGAGCATGACTTCCTGACCTACAGTGCATGAGCGAGCTCTGGCTCTGTAATTGTACCATACCTTTTGCTTCTGCTGGGCAGCTGCCAGGTTGCTCGAGGCTGTCCCTATGAGCTCCTTCAGCTTTTCCCTAAACTTAAGGATATAATCCACTATGGGAGTTCTCTGGGTGGCATGCATGCCTTCCCAGTCCTCCCGGATCAAGTCTAGGGGCCCATGCACCCTGCATTCATATAAGAGTTCGATGGGGGGAAACTCTGTTGACTTGTGGGGCATCTCCCCATATGCGAACAACCGAAGGGGAAGGTATTTCTCCCAGTCCCTCCCATGCTGTTCGGCAAATACTTGGAGCATTGATTTAAGGTTACCATTCAACTTTCCATAAGCCCATTGGCCTATGGGTGATAAGGCATCGTGAGTCTCTGCACCACCCCACCCGTCTCCCACAAACACTTCATCAGGTCCAACGTGAAGGTACCCCCTCAATCAGTGATAACCTCCTGCGGAAACCCGACATGACAGAAAATCCCTAGCAAGGCATCTGCCACTTTGTCTGTCCTCAGTGAAGATACAGTAGGTTGACTGCGTCTGGGATATCGGGTGGCATAATCTACCACCATCAGGATATAACTGTTCCCGGAGGAGCTTGGGGTACTCAAAGGTCCCACAATATCCATTCCTACCCTGTGGAATGGCTTCTCCACTAGAGGCAAGGGAATTAGGGCAGCTTTTCTTTTACTGCCTGCTTTCCCTATTTCTTGGCACTGGGGACAAGACCTGCAATATTCCTTCACCTGCTGGGTGAAGTTGGGCCAATAGAAATTCTCGGCCAGTTGCTGCATAGTGCACGCGATTCTCAGATGTCCAGACATGGGGATATCATGAGCAGTCTTGAGCAATTGCTCACGGTACCCCTGGGAATGACAAGCTGCCTGTCCATCACCCCTCCCTCTGTCCTTACATCCTGTATGTACAGCAGTCCAGTGTCCCAGTACACTCTGTCTCACGTCACCTCCCTGTATCCCGTCAGATTCTGCATAAGCCCTCAGCCTCTCTAAACTAGGATCAGTCCTCTGAGCAGCTGCAAAATCCACACATTTTCCCAAAGCATGGGACATGCCCCCTTCAGTCTCTAAACTGGGGTCCATAGCTCTAGCATCAGGGCATTCAGGGTCACTGCCATCCCTAACTGTTTGACCACTGGTTACCCTTCCCTCCTAAGAGTAACCTTCTGTAGCTGTTTTGTGAACTGCTACATGGAGAAGTTCTACCTCCCTTGTACAGCTCACCATTTCAGGAGACAGGCTTGGGAACCAGCCTCCCAGTGTTTTCCACAGGGGCTTCTACGGGGTCCAGGGAACTACAGTCTGCCTTTGCAGCTTGACTGCGGGTAACCGCACACATCACCCCTTTTGTAGATTATTCCCTATAATCACATCTAGAGCGAGGTTCTCTGCTATAGCCACTTTCTGCACCCTCTCTCCTATCTCACCCCAGTCCAGGAGAACACTTGCTAGGGGCAGCATTTTTTCCTCCCCAGTAAATCCCCTTAAAGTTATGGACTGATTAGGTATAAGCTATCCAGTCTCAACCAAATCCCGTTTTACAAAAGTAAGAGATGCCCCTGTGTCCCTTAAACCATGGGTCTCCACCCCATTCACAGTAACAGGGTTTCTAGGGACATGGATATGTTGTTCATCCACATTGTCTGGCAGGTTCCTTGCTGCTTTAAATCTTGCCGGAAGGTCTTTAAGCTGGCTCCTCCCACCCACCCGGGTGGTAAAACTCTCGGCTCCGCCCCGTGACGCCAAATCTTCCTTACTGCTTGGAAGCTCAGGTTCCCTCCTTAACGCTCTGCATGTAGACTGGATCCTGTTTCTTCGGTTCGCCCGAAACTTATTTTTAAATTTTCAAGACTTCGGTCAAGTTTCTCCCTCGCGGCTGCGATGGACAAATCGACTCCCGGTTTTTGGCGGTGCCCTTGTGGGCAGAAAATGTCAAGGATGGACCTGCACTCCATGTGCGGCTACTGCCTCTGCCTAGAACATGACCCACAGGCCTGCGAGTTATGGCGTTCATTTTTGGCCAACGTCCTGGAAGACCACGCTGCCCGTTACAGCTTGGGTGCCCCGAGAAGCGCTACCCTCAGGTGAAGTTGAGGGAGGCCCGTTGGGCGGTTATCGCGGTGGCTGGCTCGGCTGAGCAACTCAAGCAGATGATCGCCTTCGAGGAGGAGGTGGCACAGGCCGCATCATCCTCTTCCTTGGTCGCGGATTTATCCCGCTCTCTTTGAGTACCTTATATTCAGCTTCTTTCAAGGAGCTTTGCTGATCTCTTTCCACAAAGGGAGAGGGGCTATCGGGACATTCCTCTCAGTCCAGAAAGAAGGACTCAAAAGGTAAGTCCCATCATTGGAGCTCATGGGAGCAGTAGAGGTCCCCTTCTCCGGACAGTCAACACTCGACTTCGGTTGAGGTTGAGGTTGAGGCTAAGGCCGCTGGCTTCACGGTGTCCCCGTGAGGCCAGCCGGCTGAGACACCCGTCGATGCGGTCGAGATTTTTCTCGACCCATCGGATGGGCTGTCAACTGGTGAAGCCAACAACCCTTCTTCACCGGTTCCCCCGGTGGAGACCGAAGACTTGCCTGTGCCTCTGGAGCTGCAGTCCCCGGTTAAGGCTTCCGAGCCGAGGGAGAAGCGGGTGTCCCCAACCCCTTCTCAGACCCGTCCTCGGAAATGCTGAGGATCTCGGACTCGGTCTCGGACATAGTCTCAGTCCAGCCGATCCCACCGACATTGGCGGTCTTGGTCTTGGCACCGAAGTAAGCGTCGCCGCTGCTCGTCCTTCTCTTCCTCCTCGGAAGAGGAGAGGCTTCGGCACAAATTGCGTCGACGCTACGAGGACCTGATGTGGCAGCAGTTACTTCTGTCCGGGAACAAGCCGACGCCATTGCCTTCCCCAGCCATCAAGTAGCTGTCACCCGAGCGGCCGAAACAACCCCTTGCTGTAGCTGAGGTGCCCAAGCCTGGGCTGGTTGTTCGGCCGAAACTAGCTGCCCCACCGATTGTGGTGGAACCTCTGCCTCCACAACCGAAATCAGGGGCGCTGACCAAGGACTCTTGGTCGGGTCAGGGCCTGCCCCACAGGTTGTCGGTCACCCTCACTCCCGACCGTCCTCGGCAGGTGGAGGGTGGCTCAGGTCCCAGGCAGCTCTTTGTGGACTCCTCGGAGTCTGACGATGACGCCTCCCTGTTCTCCAGGCCCATTGACCTGGAGTCCTCCGGGGACCAGTTGATGGACGAAAGCTCATCGTCCTTCATGGGTTTGCTTTGGCTTATCTCGGATTCCACTGGGATGCAGCTCAAGCCCGTATCCAAGCGGGCCAAGTATCCCCTGACGGAGATACTGGACCACGGGGATTCACCCACGGAGGCCTTTCCGGTGACTGAAGCCATTGTTGGCCCAGCCTTGGAGCTCTGGCAGCGGCCTGCTTCCTGCCCTGTGCCTTCGGCCAGGATGGCCAGGAAGTATGCAGTCCCTACTGGCTCTTTGCTCGGTTTTTCGGAACACCCGTCTGCCGAGGGGTTGGTCACTGACAGCGTTTTCCAGCGTTCCGGGAATGCTAGGGATGTGGACAAGCCCCCCGACAAGGAGTCCAAAAAGCTGGACTATGCTGGGCGCAAGGTGTTCGCCGCGTCCTCCCTTGGCCTCCGCCAGGCCAGCTCGGCCGTGCTGATGGCACACTTCTCCCACACCCTCATGGGCTCCCTGGATGAGGTGATCCCTCATCTCCCAGCTGACCTGCAGACCACGGTCCGGCAGGTATGGGACCAGGGTAGGGCGGTGGCAAAACAGCAGCTCCAAATGGCTGTGGACATTGGAGACTCCTGTGCCAGATCAGTGGTGGCTGTGGTGGCCATGCGCCGCAGAGCATGGCTGAGGATGTCCACCTTCACGGCGGATGTCCCCTTCCTGGGGACCAGCCTCTTCGGCCCTGGAGTGGAAGGTCACCTCAAGGGGATGGAAAAGTCCAGTGCCACTCTGGATTCGGTCACCTCTGCCCAGAAGGACAAAGGCTGCCGACAGCAGAAGCACAAGTCCTTTCATCCTTCTGCACCTGCGTCATGTGCGGCCCAACAGCACCAGGGCCAGCAGGCTCGCGCTTGGCATCCCAAACCCAAGCCTGCGGCTTCCTCCAACAGGAAGCAGGGAGGTAAAGGCCCAGGAGGTCCCTCGGCCGGTCCCTCTTCTAAGCCTGCCCAGTGACTGGTTGAGGGGTGTCGCCCCCAGCCTCATCACTCCCCCCTGGGTTCCCCCATTGGGGGGATGGCTCCGCCACTTCTTTTCCGCTTGGTCCGTTATCACCACGGACCGTTGGGTGTTGGAGGTGGTAGGAAAGGGCCTGTCTCTGGAGTTTGAGCAGGCCCCGCCCTTCCTAGCCGTCACCCCTCGATGGGGGCTACGGGGTCTGCAGCCTCTTTGTCGGCTCACCGGGCCGATATCACC
The DNA here is from genome assembly GCA_016271365.2 of Neoceratodus forsteri. Lineage (NCBI taxonomy): Eukaryota > Metazoa > Chordata > Ceratodontiformes > Ceratodontidae > Neoceratodus > Neoceratodus forsteri. Next base: position 361,033,822 of record CM057449.1, on the reverse strand, counting down.
CTGCTCCTTAAAAAAGAGGTGATCAGGAAGGTGGCGGATCCTCCTCCAGGCACGGGGTTTGTGTCCAGGTACTTCCTGATCCCAAATCAGATGGGGGTCTGGCGCCCCATCCTCAACCTGCATGACCTGAGCAGGTTCCTAAGGTCTCGGACCTTCAGGATGGTCACTTTGGCTCACATAATCCCATCCTTGGAACGAGGTGTGTGGTTCTGTTCTTTGGACCTTCAGGACACGTTCTTTCATGTCCCAGTCCGTCCGTCCCACCAGAGATTCCTCTGCTTCAGGCCAGAGAGATCTCTCTACGAGTTCCGGGCCATGCCCTTTGGCCTTCCCCTAGCTCCCAGGGTCTTCACCAAATGCATGGCAGTGGTGACAGCATTCCTGCGGCGCTGAAGGGTTCAGGTGTACCCCTACCTGGACGACTGACTGATTGCAGCCCCCTCCAGAGCGGAGGTGGAGTGGTCCAGAGATCTGGCCCTCCAGGTTTGCTCTCAGGTTGGCCTCCTCATCAACAAGGCAAAGTCGGAACTCGTGCCCAAGCAGGTGATACATTTCATTGGGGCAGACATCGACTCAGGGCCAAGGTTCTTTCCTCCTTTGCCCAGTCATTTCAGGTTGGGCAATCGTGCCCTGCCCGGGACTTCCTGTGCCTCCTGAACCTCATGGCAGCCTGCACCAGCGTGGTCCATTAGGCCCGCTGGTACATGCGTCCCCTACAATGGGGGCTGGCCAGCCCATGGTCACAGCACTTCGATCCTCTGGATCAGCTAGTGACAGTGACCCAGGGGATGTGAAACATTCTCCAGTGGTAGACTGTTCCAGCACATCTGCAGGAGGGCATCCCGTTTGTCCGCCCCGAGCCGACGGTCTCTCTATCGACCCATGCCTCTCTGATGGGTTGGGATGCCCATCTAGGGGAGCACAGAGCGCATGGCCTCTGGTCCCCTCGGGAGTCCCGATGCCACATCAACCTGCTGGAGCTTCGAGCGGTTTGTCTAGCCCTCACTGCCTTCACTCCGTTTCTACGGGGTCAAGTGGTTCAGGTCCAGGCAGACAACACCACGACCATGTACTACCTAAACCGCCAGGGTGGGACGTGCTCCATGCCTCTGTGCAGGGAAGCTCTCCGCATTTGGTCACTCGTGCGCAGCCCGGAGGCGGATCTCCTTGCCATTCATGTGGCAGGAGCCTCCATCACCCTGGCCGATGCCCTAAGCCGGATAGGGGCTGCGTCCCACGAGTGGTCTCTCCTGCCAGAGGTAGTACAAGATCTGTTCTCCCACTGGGGCACGCCTCAGGCAGACTTGTTTGCCTCCAGGGAGAATGCGAAGCTGAGACTGTTTCACGCCCACCCCCCTCAGCAGGGCTCGCTGCAGAGGGATGCCTTTTCGAGGCCGTGGACCCCAGGCCTCTTCTACACCTTTCCCCCATTTCCCTTGATCCACAAGGTGCTTCTTAAGGCGGGGAGGGATAAGGCACAGGTGATTCTGGTAGCCCCAGACTGGCCCCGCCAGTTCTGGTATCCAGATCTCCTCAGTCTCAGCTCCAGGCTCCAGAGGCAGCTTCCAGCCTGCCTGGACCTGATCTCAGTCAGTCAGGGGAAGGTATTCCAATCAGACCTTCAATCCCTGCACCCGACGGCCTGGTTCCTGAGTGGCTAGAGTTCCAGGCATTGGGTCTTTCTGACGAGATCCTCAACGTTGTTGAGGCGTCCCGTAAGTAGTCGAGCAGAAAATGCTACACCTTCAAATGGGAGAGATTCTCCATTTGGTGTCAGGGCAAGGGCCTGGACCCTTCTTCCTGTTGCTTGGTAAGCATTCTGGACTACCTGTGGTCCCTTTCTCAGCAAGGGCTTCAGTCAATGACCCTTAAGATGCACCTGGCAGCCATCTCTGCTTACTGGGCACAGGCCGGGAAGCAGTCGGTGGTGCAGGAGAAGGAGGTTGGGCACTTTTTCAAAGGCCTTGATCACATATCCCCTCCGGTGCGAGAACCTCCACCTCTGTGGGATCTACTGCTGGTATTGGCTAAGCTCATGGGCAAGCCATTCAAACCAATGCACAGGTGTGACATCTCTCACCTGTCGTGGAAATCCGCCTTCTTGGTGGCTATCACGTCAGCCAGAAGGATGGGAGAGCTCCAGGTGCTTTCCATTGAGTCTCCTTATCTGGCCTTCCACAGGGACAAGGTTGTCCTGCGACCCCACCCGAAATTCCTTTCGAAGGTGGTGTCAGAGTTTCACCTTAATCAGGTGTTGACTCTGCTGGTGTTCTACCCTAATCACACCTTGGAGGCCGACTATAGACTCCATACTTTGGACCATAGAAGAGCGCACGCTTATTACAAGGAGCGGACAGCTGAAGTTCAGGGAGAGGTTCGCCAGCTGTTTGTCACCTACACTGAAGCCGCACCTGGCAGATCTGCAGCCAAGCGGACTATAGGCAGGTGGGTCACCTCCCGCATAGATCTCTGCTATAGGTTGGCGGGCATGGAGCCTCCCAGAGGGGTAAGAGCTAATTCTACCCATCAAACCGCTGCATCGGTGGCTGCTTCCAGGGATGTCCCTATCCAGGAAATCTGCAGGGCTGCTACCTGGAAGTCAGCACACACCTTCATCACCTACCACCACATCGACTTTGAGTCACGCCGGGATGCTGGTTTTGGGGCCTCGGTTCTTCAGTCTTTATTTCCCAAGTCGGGGGTGTGCGCCTTGCCTCCCTCCACCCGGAGAACTGCTAGGAGTCTGCCAGACAGTGTGGATGAACAACATATCCGTGTCTCTAGAAATACAGGTTACTCACCTGTAACAGGAGTTCTAGGAATGGTATATGTTGTTCATCCACATGACCCACCCGGCCTCCCCGGCTTTGACGCACAAACTGGCTTCCAGCAGGCTAGATCTGGCGTCATGGGGTGGAGCCGAGAGTTTTACCACCTGGATCGGTGGAGGAGCCAGCTTGAAGACCTTCCGGCAAGATTTAAAGCGGCAAGGAACCTGCCAGACAGTGTGGATGAACAACATATACCATTCCTAGAACTCTTGTTACAGGTGAGTAACCTGTATGTATGTGTTCCCTCATGTTTACTGGCATGCTTTCAGGGATACACAAAGACCCTACCTCTTTCCTAGCACCACTTTGCCCACTCTGTGCCTTTTTAGGACACTGTCTAGCAAGATGCCCAGGTTGTTTGGAAAACCAAACCATCATCATTTCTTTTATCAGGCAAATCCTTTCTTTGTACCTTGGGACTGCCTGCTTTCTGGGTAGGCAGTGAGGGTTTTAGCTGCCCTGAAGGTGTACTTTTTCCTTTCTGTGCTGCCACACCCTCCCCACTCCCTTTCAGAGCAGGCCTGTTCCTGGCACAGCGGTCCGAGAGCTCAGCAGCCTCCTGCACTGTTTTTTTGATCTCGGTCCTCCAGCCAGGTTTTCAGCTCTGCTGGACAAGCTCAAAAGAATTGCTCCAAAAGTACCATATCCTCTATTTTGTCTATAGAGTCTGCTTTGACCCCTTCCCACCAACGTTTTAAAAACTGATGTTGCTTTATGGCTAGTTCCTCATAGCCCATGTCAGGGCTTCTCCTGAGCTTACGAAACTTAACTCTGTATATTTCAGGTGTCATTTCATATTTTTAAGCAATATTGCTTTAAGTTTTTCATTATTATTGCTGTCCTGATTGTCCATTTGACCCAGTGCTTCACGAGCTTTCCCAGTAAGCAACGGGGATAGCAGGAAACTCCAGGACTCTCAGGGAATTTTTGCCTGAATGCATACCTTTTCAAATTAATTTAAAAATACATCCATATCCTCCCCCTCCTTTAATTCAGCAAACAATTTAGAATTTAATTTGTACCCCGGTCCTGGAGTTACAGGTTCACCTATGCAATTTACCTACTCTGGCGCTGGTCTTTGGAGTTTTAGTTTTGCAAGTTTGAATTCCTTCTGTTGCTGGTTTTCTCTTTCCTCTGCCTCTCTCTGGCGTTGGTTTTCTTATTTGTCCATCTCTAGCTTCCTCTGCTCGATTTCCCTCTGTTGATGGGCCTTGAACTCCTCTTCTCGAATTCTAGTTTCCTCTGTTCCAACTGTAGCCGGATCCCTTTTAGCTCCAGTGCTGTGGTGACCTTCCCCTGTTGCCATGGCTCTGGGTTTGCTCCACTTTCGCTGCCCTCCTCTCTGGGGCTGGACACTGCTATAGACTCTGGCACCACCATGTCCAAGGTCTGGTCCCCTTCAGTCACCGACTGTGACCCGAGGCCCTGGGCAGTTGCTTGTATGTCGGCTGCCACAAGAGCCTCCACGAGGTGCTGTTTGTTTCGCCACTCACTCCGGACTCCATTCCATGTACAGCTGCCTCAGGTATTCCACAGTGTACTCGTTGTAGGTGGAAGCCATCTTCTTCCCTAATCTATGGCTACACTAGCTACACCCAAAAAAAAATAAAACAGGTAGGGAACTTTAGACTGTAACCAAAATTATATATTTCTTTAAAACTTTAAAAAAAAAAAAAAACTGCTTTGTTTGTGTGTGAAGTGTTACAGTTTATCAATCCGATACCCTGTACCACCAAAGAAATGCACAGTATGCAGACAGATCTTTCAGATCCCTGTGCTGTGCACTAAATCTGTCACAAATCCACTCTGGGGGTCAGGCCCTCTGCTCCCACAGTGCCCAACCTTGAAGTGCGATTCGTGATCAAGGGACAAACAGGGACACCCTCCTGTTTGTTTTGGATCCGAGCAACTACCAGTCTCGAGTCCTGGGGTCAATTATAAACCCTTTTTAGCTAGCACACCCAGGGAACTGGTCCAAATATCACAGCCTCTTTGGGGAAAGCAGCGCAATACTTGACCCAGCGGGCATACAACCAACCTGGTTTACAAACCTGTACCAACTCACTTGAGACTCTGGTATTTTCTTACCTTGCTGGATCTTTACACAGATCCTTTATAGCGTGGCTGCATATGGTGAGACACTAAGCAATTTAACAGTTAAGTCAGAATTATCAATACTGTTCCACCATTCACACTCAAAATGAGAAAATGTCTCAGCAGGTTTTAAGGAAAAACAAAGTTTAGTAAAATTAAAACTAGTAAATAAGTACAGTACATAAAACATGCATATATACATTAAGATTACAGTCGGAAAGAAATGGAGAATGTCAAATTAAAGCGCATTGCAACTGATTTAGCTAATTCTACCTTAGTGTTCAGTTGGCAAGGGGTTCACACTTGAATTACCAGTCTTGGCAGAAGTGATCTCTCTTGAGTCCAGGAACAAGTGTCCCTTAGAAGTCAAGAACAAAAAAAGTGTTTGTCTTGAAAGTTTTGGCATAGAACAAGGAGAGGAAGGAGGTGCTGTGAGAACTCTGCTACCCTGCTGGGACTATATAGCCCTCCCTCCCTGCCCGCCACTCCACTCTCAGCCCTTAGCCAGTTCTACTTTTATGGAACAGGATTTGACTGACAACAGGAACTTCCTGATTGGGAGCAGGAAGGGAATGATTAGAGAGGCACAAAAGACTCTCCATCCTAGAAGGAAAAGAGTAGCTCTCCATCCCCCCTAGCTGCAGGAGGTCTGACTCTGAGCAAGTAAGGAGACAGCTGAGGAATACAGGAACTTTCTGTCCAGAACAGGAACAGCAGGAGCTTTGGGCACCTGGGCAACTCCAGGTGGGGGACTCCATTTTTAGGAGGGCAGAACTGGGGGAGGGGGGTGAGGAAAGCAAGGTGCCTGCATGGTGCCATGGCTTGGAGGAACAGGGAGCGAATCCTCAGGATCGCAGGAGCAGCTGCACGGGAGAGGGAGCTGGATGTCATTGTCCACCTAGGGACAAATGACCTGGCTGGGAATAGGATCAGAGCAGTGCAGGAGGAGTTTGTGTAGTTGGGGAGGGGCCTTAGACAAGTAGCACGCACGGTAACCTTCTCGGAGGTGCTGCCTATCTCTGGCATGGGTGAGGCTAGGGTGCTCTGCACCATAGGATTCAATCAATGTTTGAAAAACTGGTGCAGAGCTCAGGGTTTTGGCTTCATTGGGGACTGGGAGTCCACCTGGAGGGATGCAGGCCTGTACTGGCGTGATGGTCTGCATGTGTCCAGGAGGGGAGCCAGGATCCTAGGTGATAAGTTTAAATGTTTTATTGGCAGGCATTTAAACTAGTCAAGTGGGGAAGCACTGAAAAGGAGCAGGGAAATCCTGCCCCCCCCCCACAAGAACAGGCTAGTTAGTGGGGTAAACACCAAGATAGTGAAGTCAATAGGGAGAAGGGCAGGGGCATCCAAGAGTAGGGTCATTCTTGATGCCCTGTGGGGGCATGCCTCAGACAGTTAGAGTTGGAACCCACTCGGGAGAGAGCAGTCTTAGATCTGGTACTCTCAAATGGGGATGGAGAGAGGATCTCGGATCTAGAAATGGGTAGCTATGTCGGAAGTAGTAACCACCAAACAGCATATTGCACAATAAACACAGCCGCAGAGTCGAGCCATACAAAAGTGAGGGTACTGGATATTAGGAGGGCTGAGTTTGTCAAAATGGGAGAGTGCCTCAGAAAAGCACTAGCAAACAGGCAAGAAGGAGGGGTAGAGGAACAATGGGGAAACATCAAAACTGCCCTCACAGAGGCAACAACCCTTTGTGTGAAGCAAATAAATCAAAATGAAAGAAAAACCACTGTAGTTCTCAAAAGAGGTGGTGGGGAAGGTTAGGGAGAAAAAGATAGCATTTCAAACAACATAACGTCTTGCTGTATTCTGACAATATGCAGTTAGCCCCAGCACTTGAACTGCCCTGGAGAGGAAAGAGTTAACTCTATGCAGAAGCATAGAATGTTGAGCTCGAGCTCGGTTTTCAAACCTCTGTCTCTGGTACTTACCAGTGTAACTGTCGGATTCTTTACTCCGCCTAACAGTGAAGTCACTCCGGAGATTTCTTCTCTGCTCGGTTTGGTAGAGTTTGAATTTGCGTTTGGTTTTTAAACCGATTTATTATTTTTTCAGATTTCCAGCCTCTGTCTATGGTACAGGTAGTGTGGTAGCTAGGTGGTGACTTGTGTTTTATTTAAATTCTGTGAAAATTGTTTTTGTCTTGGTTTCTCATCGGTCGTTCTTGTATTTGATTAATTTTGCTTTTTCTGGGATTTAGTGTTGGTGTTCCAGTGCCGATAGGTTTCAAAAGAACAGGACTTTTTCTGGTTCTTTTACAAAACCCATAACACGTTTTGTAACCAATCGGTGAATTATTACCTGGCTTAAAAACTTTCAAGGGTAATTATTTAGGTTGGCCAGGTCTGAGAAACCCAAGGGAAAAAAAAAACGGTCCCACTGGGTTTCAACACTGTGCTGAGTGTGGGGAGGCCTTTGCCAAGGCTGATCCCCACCTCATCTGTGTTTACTGTCTGGGGTTTGACCATCTCAAAACAGACTGCCAGATTTGTAAGAATTTTCCTAAAGCCACTCTTGAAAAAAGGTTGAGTAGGCTGAAGAAAAGGGAGGCCGAAAAGATGGCCAGCCCGGTTTGGTTGTGGCCGAACCTGAGGAGGTGCCTACTGACCTAGGCAATACCTCCTTGGGCAAAAGGAGGTCCGACTCTGAGGGGTCGGTTCTGTCGAAAAGGAAACGAAAGTCAGCTGGTTCGGATCCAGCACCGAATACTCCAACCACTGACAAGATAGCCAAAGCGATTAGCATAGTTCAGTCGCTCTGCCCGGTTCCGTCTGAATGGTACCACTGGTTAGGCGGTCAGTTCGGTCAGATCAGACACCATCAGATTACAATCCAGACACTTATTATGATGTGGAGTGGGAGGGAGACAAAGAATATCCCGAGAATGAGGATGACGATAACGATTTTGAAGGTCTGGATGTGCCCATTGAACTGGATATCTCCCCAGACAGACCCTCCAGTGTCTCCCCTCCCAGGCTTTCTGAGTCCCCTTCACACGTCTTGTTTTACAAGAAGGTGACTGAAACCCTCCAGCTCCCAATGGTTGAAGCTGCTGAGGAGGAGGAAGAGCCTGATTTTGTTGAGATGATGGACATCCCAGAGTCCAAGAGATTGTCTGTCCCTCTTCACAAGTCCTTGAGGAAGCAGACAAAAAAAATTTTACAGACACCTAACTCCTTATCTCCTGTAGATAAGAGAATGGACAGGAGGTATAGGTTATCAGACTCAGGTACGGAGTTTTTATATAGTCATTGCAGCCATGTTGGGGTAGTGCAGGCTGCAACCTGTGACAGGGCTAATATTCCTGTGGCTTCACACCCCCAGACAAAGACTCCAGGAAGGTTGATGCCATGGCCAATTGAAACTGCACCACATGCTATTCAGCTTAGGCAAGAAATGAGCATTGTAATGCTAGAAATCGAGTGAAGGAAAATTTGGAATGGCAGCCCTAGATGGTCTGAAATTAAATTAAGCACAGACTGCAAGTGGCTGTAACTTGTTTCAGTTAAAAAAGTTATAATCTGAAGCTAGAAACAAACAGGAAGCTGAATCCTAGTTGTTCTAATGCCAATAATGAAGTAATTTATTTAGGAACACAAGCTCCTAAGCCCCTGAGGAAGCCCAGTGTTGGGTGAAACGTTGGGCATACCTAAGGGATCATAGTGTTTAACAAAATATTACAATAGAACTACTTTTCTTACGATGAACTGACTGGCTGGTCTCCAGCTACTTTTTCTCTTTTACATTGAAGTCAACCATTCAACCAGCCCCCAATAGGAACATTTGGACTACTTTATACAAAGGGCACCCACCCATGTTCTCTTCCTTGGCTGCACAGCCAGGTACCAGAAGTCCAGGTGGGATACAGTTCTGGAACTGGCTAAGCAGGCCTCCCCCTGCTAGCTAAAGAGCTGGAGGAGGTGGCTGCTGATGGAATTGAGACATCCAAGGTACAATTCCACGCTGCTGTGGACTCCAGTGACGTGGCATCAAGAGTCATGGCTACATCTGTGTCCCTCAGGAGATCTGCTTGGCTCAGGTGTACTAGCATGTCGCAGGATACCCAGGCTAAGGCTATGGATTTCCTTGTAGTGGGTAAATCTCTGTTTGGGGAGCAGACAGAGGCTTACATGAAGAAAATGGATGAATACAGGACCACGTACAGGAGTGCACAGGCCAAAGAGATGCAAGTCACTGCTCAGAAGCAACAGTCTAGAGGCAGGGGCAGGCCTTTCCATAAGCCCTCCTGCCAAGCTCAGGCTTCCTCTTCCTTCCCACAGAGGGGCTTCTTTCGAGGGAGGGGCAGGAGGGGCATGAGCAGTGCTGCATCCTCTTCCCAGTCCAGGGCTCCTGCCAATCAGACACCCTGATGTGTCAGCCTGGGACGACTCCCCCATTCCAGTAGGAGGCAGGCTGGCTTACTATTTCCAGGCCTGGAAGTCTATTACCTCAGACAAGTGGGTCCTGAAGGTAGTAGGCCAGGGACTGGCCCTCGGCTTCAAAAGGTTCCCAAAACTGAGGGTCAGGTCTTTTCCACCTGCATCCATCTCAGAAACCCTTGCTCTAGAGGCAGATGTTTCTTTCTTTTCTATTGGCTCTCAGAGCTGTACAGAAAATTCCTACTCAGCACAGGGGCAAAGGTCTGTACTCCAGGTTCTTCCTTACCCCGAAAAAGACAGGGGAGTTGCGACCCATCCTAGACCTAAGGTATTTGAACAAACACTTCACAAAACCAAAATTCAAAATGGTGACTATGGGAATAATTCTTCCCTCTCTAAGGCCAGGGGATTGGCTAGCATTCTTGGACCTCAAGGATGCCTATTTCCATATTCATATCAGGTGCTCCCACAGAATGTACCTCAGGTTCGAGTTGCCTTCAGGCCATTATCAGTTCAGAGCCATGCCCTTCGGCCTAACATCAGATCCAAGGGTGTTTACAAAGTGCGTAGCAGTAGTAATTGCCTTTCTCAAAAAGCAGGGTATTTCCATCTTCCCATATCTGGACGACTGGCTAATTGTAGGTCAGTCCTCCTACCAGGTCAAGTCAGCTCTACAAATCACTTGCTCAGTTCTCTGGGGTTTCTTCTCAATCTTCCAAAGTCTGTTCTCGAACCAGTACATCTTCTTACTTTCATAGGAGTAGAGTTGGATACTATCCAAACAAAGGCCTTCCTCCCTCTGGCAAGGGTAGAGGCCCTCACAGATATTGCTTCCTCTTTTTGACCTCTGGCCTCTCGCCCAGCAAAGCAGTTTCTTCAACTCCTGGGCCACATGGCAGCTTCTACTGCAGTGGTGCAAGGAGCCAGATTTCAGATAAGGGACATTCAGTTCCACCTAAGGTCCTTTTGATCTCAGAAAAAAAGACTCTCACCAAATTGATTCCAATGACTCAGACTCTGGTCTAGGCTCTCCAGTGGTGGCTGGATCAGGACAACCTCAGACAAGGTGTTCCATTTCTCTCTCAAGCCTCTTCAGTAGTCCTAACTACCGATGCTTCTCTCCTAGCTAGGGAGCCCATTTAGGAGCCCTTACGGCTCAGGGGGTTTGGTCTCCACGAGAGTCTCTCCTTCATATCTATCTGCTGGAACTCTGGGGTAGTTTTTCTTGACCTTTAGGTCTTCTCTGAATCATTCAGGGGCAAGGTGGTGCAGGTTAGGACAGACACCACCACCACAATGTGGTACATCAACAAGCAGGGAGGCACTCCGTTCACTGCCTTGTGCACAGAGGCAAGAAACTGTGGCCTCTAGCCTGTTCCCTTCAGACTTCCCTGATAGCAATTCATCTTCCAGGAAAGGACAATGTACTGGCAGATGCTCTGAGCAGAATCTCCCAGGAACATCACGAATGGTCCCTGGACCCTCCCATTCTTCAGGTCATATTCACCAGATGGGGCACCCCAGAGATAGAGCTCTTTGCAGCCCCGGACAATCACCAACTTTCTGTTTTTTGTTGCAGACCTCCAGTCCTGGGGACTGTTCCTCTTGATGCTCTCATTCTGGATTGGAAGAGCAGATTTCTCTATGCCTTCCCTTCCTTCCCTCTGTTGTTCCGAGTCCTGATCAAAATAAGATCTCAACCCTGCACAGTGATACTGGTAGCTCCAGACTGGGCCATACAGCCTTGGTATCCTCTGCTGCTGTCTCTGGCAACGTCATGTCCCCTGCCTCTTCCCAAGAGATACAATCTCGTAACCTCTCTCAGGGGAGGATCTGGTACCCCAATATCCAGTCTCTCAGCCTCAAGGTCTGGCTCTTGAAGAGTTAGCATATGCAGGCCTGCATCTTTCTCAGGGAGTTCTGGATATTTTGAAGGTTTCTAGAAAAACTTATAATTCCAAATGGAAAAGATTCAGCATTTGATGTTCTCAGAAGGGTATTTTGCCTGATTCTGCAGACATTGCCACAGCCTTAGATTATCTGGTTCACCTTAATGGTCTAGGCCTTAGCCTGCAACTATGAAGGTTCATCTAGCAGCTGTCTCTGCATTCCTTTCAGCAGGGAAGGGCTCTTCCCTGGCATCTCATCCTGTTTTCAGTAAGTTCTTCACAGGTCTGGTTCATATTAACCTTCCCTTTCAAGAGCCTACTCCGGTTTGAGATCTTAATGTCTGCATCGCTCAGCTTATGCAGCCACCCTTTGAACCTCTGGTTTTGGCTGAGCTTAAGTACTTGACCTGGAAAACTGTGTTCCTGGTAGCTATTACTTCTGCCAGGCAGATTAGTGAATTGCAGGCCCTATCAGTTGAACCTGACATCATCTCCTTCCATGGGGATAAGGTGGTCCTAAGAACTAATAGGAGGTTCTTACCCAATGTGGTGTCAGATTTTCATTTGAACCAGTCTATATCTCTTCCTGTGTTTTTCACTGACCATTCTTCTTCAGGGGAAAGAAGGGTCACACAGTTTTGATGTTGAAAGGGCTCTTAGCTTCTACATAGAGCATCCTAAGGCACACAAGCATGACTGTCTTCAATTGGTTTTCACTTATGGTGAAGTGGTGAAAGGTAAGCATATTACTAGAAGAACTATTGCCAGGTGGATTGTCTCTTGTATACAGTTCTGCTATGTCAAATTTGGGCAAAACACCCCTTCCAGGCTTGAGGGCTCACTTGTCTAGGGGTACACCTGCCATTCTTGCTACGGCCAGAGATATACCCTTGTTAGAAATCTGTAAAGCAGCCACCTGGAAGACAGCCCATACATTCACTGAGCATTACTCTCTGAACATCCAGGCTAGGAGTGATGCTAGGCTTGGTACAGCAGTACTGCAGATCTTGTTCCCAAAGTAGGTTCTGCATTCCCTCCTCCTGGGGGAACTGCTTGGAAGTCTGCATATTGTCAGAATACAGCAAGACTTCATGTTGTTTGAAGAAAAAATTAGCATAGTAATGTTGTTTGTTCTACTGGAGTCTTACTTTATTCTCACCAGTAGAAAACAGGAAGTTGTTATCCCTCTGTACAGACAGCTGGTGAGACCCCATCTGGAGTACTGCATGCAGTTCTGGAGACCCAGTTTCCGCAAAGACATAAACAGGATGGAGGCAGTCCAGAGGAGGGCAACTAAAATGGTACAGGGTCAGCACCAGAAGTCATATGAAGAGAGACTTAAGGAGCTTAATATGTATACCCTCGAGGAAAGGAGGGAGAGGGGGGGGACATGATAGAAACTTTCAAGTACCTCAAGGGAATCAACAAAGTCCAAGAGGGTAGCATCTTTCAGAAAAAGAGGTGTGCAAGAACGAGGGGGGCACAATTTGAAGATGGGGGGGGTGGCTCAGAGGTAATGTTAGTAAGTATTTTTTCACAGAGAGGGTTGTAGATGCATGGAACAGCCTTCTGGAGGAGGTTGTGGAGTCAGAAACAGTGGTGGAACTCAAGAATGCGTGGGACAGTCATAAGGCAATTCTAGGGGGTGATGGTAGGAAGAAGTAGGCTGTTGGTTAACTAGGATCTGCAGCTTATCCATTAGATAGGGAAATGGGCAGACTGGGTGGGCCAAGCGGTCCTTATCTGCCGTCAAATTCTATGTTTCTATGCCTCCCTTCTTAGAACCTAGTTTTTGGGAAAGTGGGCTGGCAGGTACAGTGTTGCACCTCAGGGGTGCACCTTGTACCCCCCCCCCCCGTTAAGGGTGGGGTAGTTGTTTTGATTGTTATGTTTAATATATTATTATATTGTCACAAATTTTTTTCTTGGGTTCTCAACTGGAGTCTTTTGGGACCCAAATTGTTGCCTTTGGCTTTTAGTAAACAATTTCCATGTTTAGTACTAGTTAGTTTGCTCGTAAGAAGCTGACGGTTACACTGGTAAGTACCAGAGACAGAGGTTTGAAAACCGAGCTCAAGCTCAATGTTCTGTGCTTCTGCCTAGAGTTAACTCTTTCTTCTCCGGGGCAGTTCAGGTGCCCGGGGCTAACTGCATATTGTCAGAATACTGCAAGACTCCATTAGAAGAAACAACATTAATATGGTGAGTAACTATTTCTTAGGAAGTATAAGGATACACAGAAGGAGCAGGACAGACAACTGTACCAGTTAAAGCAAAAGGAAGCGGGGAAGGTAGAATAGCAAAGGCCCAAACCAAGGAAAAGATAGCCAACTCGGTTAAGAAGGGGGATAAAACCTTTTATAGGTACATTAGGGAGCGAAGAATGACAAAGGGAGGGATAGTGAGGCTTAATAAAGGTGAGAGTGGGTGGGGAGAGAGGGACAGTGAAAAAGCAGGGATACTGAATGAATATTTCTACTCAGTATTCACAAAGGAAGAGATGGGGGGAGTACCTAATCCAATCAGTAGAAGCACTCTGGATGGGGGGGGGGGGTCGATTCCAGAGCTTTCACAAAAGAAAGGGTTCTGAAAGAACTCCTAAAACTGAAGGTGGACAAAGCAGTGGGGCCTGATGGGATTCACGCCAGAATTCTAAAAGAACTAAGTGGAGAAGTAGTGACACCACTGTCTACCCTTTTTAACAAATCATGGGAGGATGGTGTGGTACCTAAGGACTGGAGGAGTGTGGATGTGATTCCTCTTCACAAAAGTGGGAGCAAAGCAGAGGAAGTAGTAAGTAAGTAAAATTTATTTTTAGGAAGGAAACTACAGACCTGTTAGCTTGACCTCAATGGTGGGGAAAATGATGGCATCACTTCTGAAAGAAAGAATTGTTGAGTACCTAGAGGTCAGCGGATCACAGGACCCAAGGCAGCATGGATTCACAGCGGGAAGGTCATGTCAGACGAATCTAATAGATTTCTTTGACTGGGTGACCAAAGTAGTAGACCAGGGAGTGTCTGTGGACATGGCATACCTAGACTTTAGCAAGGCACTTGACACAGTCCCACACAAAAGATTAATAAATTAGCCAGCCTTGAAGTTGGTCCCAGGGTGGTAGCCTGGGTAAAACATTGGCTGGACAACAGGACATAGAGGGTAATAGTAAATGGAGTCCACTCTGAAGAAAGAGGGGTTACTATTAGGGTTCCACAGGGTTCAATACTGGGTCTGGTCCATTTTAATGTCTTTATAAGTGACATTGCAGAGGGACTGGAAGGAAAAGTATGCCTCTTTGCAGATGACACAAAGATCTGCAACAGGGTTGATACACAAGGGGGAGTGGAAAGGATGAGAAGGGACTTGGCAAGGTTGGAGGAATGGTCAAAAGTATGGCAGCTTAGATTCAATGCAAAGAAGTGGAAAGTAATGCACCTGGGAAACAAAACTTAGGGAAGAGTACACAGTGGGGAGGAGGTGTGTAACAACAACAAAATGGAAAGGGGACCTGGGGGTAGTCATATCAGATAACCTTAAGGTTAGCTAGCAATGTGAGAAGGCAGTAAGGATGGCTGGGGGGGGGGGGAGATACTTGGATATATAGGGAGAGGCATCACCAGTAGAAAACAGGAAGTTGTTATCCCTCTGTACAGACAGTTGGTGAGACCCCATCTGGAGTACTGCATGCAGTTCTGGAGACCCCATCTCCACAAGGACATTAACAGGATGGAGGCAGTCCAGAGGGGGCAACTAAAATGATGCAGGGTCTGCAACAGAAGCCATATGAAGAGAAACTAAAGGAGCTTAATATGTATACCCTTGAGGAAAGGAGGGAGGGGGGACATGATAGAAACTTTCAGGTACGTCAAGGGAATCATCAAAGTCCAAGAGGGCAGCATCTTTTAGAAAAAGAGATGTGCAAGAACAAGGGGACACAATTTGAAGAAAGAGGGGGGACAGCTCAGGGGCAATGTGAAGAAGTATTTTTTCACAGAGAGGGTGGTGGACACATGGAACAACCTTCCTGAGGAGGTGGTGGGGTCAGAAACAGTGGGGGAATTCAAGAAGGCATGGGACAAACATAACGCAATTCTGGTGGAGGGTATGAAGAAATAGGCTGTTGGTTAACTAGGATCTACAGCTTATCCAATAGGTAGGGAAATGGGCAGACTAGGTGGGCCAAGTGGTCTTTATTTGCCATCAAAGTCTGTTTCTAAAAATATAACACAAATAATAACAGGCAGACGGCTATTGTCACAATGTCTACACTGTGGTAGATCTTTGTCTCAACCGTAAAAAAAGCATACCTTGTCTTCTAACCCTGTTATCCTGTTATCACCAGTGATGTTAATAAAGAGTACAGGCCAAAATACTGATCCCTGTGGCACACAACTGGTCACTCCCCCAGCACCAGGTGAATGCCGTTTCCAACCACTCACTGATGTGAACTCCCCAACAAATTCTCTACCCAGTTTAACATTTTGGTACACACTCCCAAGCTGCCCAGCTTCTTTACTATTCTGCTATGTGGAAAGGTATTGTGGGCCTTACTGAAATCCAGGGGAGCCACATCCACACACCTCTCTGATTAATATGCCTCATCACCGTGTCAAAGAAAACTAATAGATTACTTTGATATCAGCTTCTAGTCTCCCCCAAGGTGAATCCATGCAGCCACGAGATACTGTTAGCCACTGGATTAAAATTAAAGCAACATGAAGTCTTGCTGTAATCTGACAATATGCAGTATGACTGACTGGTTCAGCTGCCCCGGAAGGTTAGGAGTTTAAACCCTATGCAAATGCATAGAACATTGATCTCAAACTTGGTTTTCAAACCACTATCCTTGGTACATTCTATGTAACTGACGAGATTCTTTACTCCGTTCGCTTGTGAAGACGCCTCAGAGACTATGCCTCAACTTCTTCAGTTGAATTTCAAATTTCGACATTTTTTTCAAACTACCATTTCTTTTTTTTTTTTTTCTCAAACCTCTGTCCTGCGTTTACAGGTTAGGCTAGTCTAGGTTTACTTCATTTTCAGTAAGTTTTCGGTTTCTGAAGGGGTCTTTGCGACCGGGAGGAAACCGAAGGACTTCTTTCTGTTCTTTTGGTACAGTGTTAATTTAACGTTTATTGTATTGCATTTGGGGATCCGGTTCAAAGTTTGGGCTAAAAACTGAGACAACTTCTCGGTTTTTAATGCAGACGCTGAACCGCTTGATCTTACTTTGAGTGGGTTCTTGCAGTAGGTAATTACATATAGGACTGACGCCGGCAGGCAGCAGGACCCCACGGAAAACTTTCTAGCTAGCAGTCCCTGGTGAGGGACCACTGTCATGTCAGGTGACCAGTGCCAGGAGACGTCGGTATAAAGGGGCGGTCCCGGACACCCGCCTTCCTGTTCTTTCCCACCGTTAGCTCAAGCAGCGCCTCACGGAAAAGTGTGTGCTTCGTCAGCCCTACCTTGGTCAGTTTTTCACCGGAAAATCATGATTTTTTCGACCGTCAATACTAGCGTCGGTGTATGTCGTCCCCTACACTCTCCGAGCACAAGAATAAGTGTGATTCATGCGGCGCCCAGCTACCGCACAAGGACGGCAACTCCCTGTGACTGTTCTGCCTAGGCCCTGATCACCCTGTCGAGAAGTGCAAGCACTGCCTAAGTTTCAGTGCGGCTACCCGGAAAAGGCGGCGGCAATCCCTGGAAGCCCATATTCTAAAGAAGAAAATTAGTTCTATGGAGAAGGAGCTCAAAAAACTGAGGCAGGCGTCCACTTCTCCCAAAGGCCATCGAAAGAAGAAGGTCAAGGAGAGGCACCGGGACAAGGGCTCCTCCACTGTGTCTCCCTCGGGAGTCACTGGGGCGCAGGTAACATCCCCTCTGGGGGATCGCACCTCGACGGTCACCTCAGAGGTTTCCGAGGCGGTGTTGGCCTGCCCGTCTGGCTCGCGCTCGGGCCTTGCGGGCACCTCCAGGCAGTTGGAGGCCTCCGCCCCTGGTTCGGCCGCAGGCTCGCGGCCTGCCACTGTGGGCGACTCCGATAAGCCGGGCGTCGGCTCCTCTGACGTCCACCCGGAGAGGGCCAGTAAGACATCCGACCCTCCAGGGTGACGCGTGGCCTCCACCCCACCGGACCAGGCCAATCACTCTGCTCGTCCTGCCTCCGGTGATGGCTCTCATAAGTCGGACTTCGGCTCCTCTGGCGTCTGCCGAGAGCTCGCCACTAAGCCTCACGTTGGCTCGTCCGACGTCTGGCTGGCAAAGAAACCAATGAAGGACCCTCCCACGTCTGTCGTACCTGGTTCCCCGCAACCTTCGCTGCTGTCTGGGGAACCAGAGTCTCCCCAACCCGACCCCGGGGACTTTTCCCCTCCGTCCTCAGGCGAAGCTGGGGATCTTTTGCCTCTGTCAGTCCTCCCTCTACCTGGAGCGCCGGACCTGATGTCGGCTCAATGGACGCCAGCTCCAACACTGGCCCCTCTGACATCGGTACCTCCGGCACCAGGGCCTCCACCGTCAGCCCTGATGTCGGCCTTACTGACTCCGGGAGACATTCCACTCCCATCGGGCTCTCCACTATGGACACGCCTGTGAGGCCTCTGGCCGGGCCGTCTGCTCCGGCAGCCCCCGGGTATCCTCCGTCTTATTCGATGCTGGTGTACCTGGGACTGCAGTATCCAGCGCCACAGTACCAGACACCGGGCTTCCTGACGCCGCAGTACTCGATGCCACAATACCCAATGCCGGGCTACCCGCAGCCGGGTTTTGGGTACGCTCCATACAGTTATAACCCGTATCCTTATCCTCCGCCTCCTCCACCGCCCTCGTGGCTGCCGGTGGACCTGCAGGAGACTCTGGCCTCTTGGTGGGCTGAGGCCAAGGCTCAGCTCACCAAAGAGGTCAAGAGCCACCTTCCGGTGATGGTGCCATCCCAGGTTCCCGTACGTCCGAGGCGGCACACTCCCTCACCACCTCCGGACTCCAGGGTTCTTCTGTCTGGATCCAGAGAGGGGCAGGACACACTTCCCAAGGAGTCTGTTCCTCCCCCGGGTCAGGAAAGGGAGTCTTTCTTTTCTTCGTCCTCCTCTTCACCCTCGGACTCCTCGGACTCTTCCAATGGTTGCTCCGAGAGAGACAACGAACCTTGCTGTCTGTCGAAGCCCAGGCTATGGACTCCTCCGAAGTCTCCTCCAAAGGATCCTTCTTTGTATGGAGTTGCTTAGGAAAATCCAGGAGGTTCATCAGTGGCACTCCCTGGAACCAGATCCTCAGCGTCTGAAACTTGCTGAACATCTGGATCTGCACGTGACAGCTCCTACCTTGGTGCCACCCTGGATAGAGCCTCACACCGACCTTGTTACCACAATATGGAGACAGCCGTCGGCCTTAGCCCCACTTCCTAGGAAGTTGAATTGGCTTATCAGGCTCCAGAGGGTGTTGATTTCCTGGATTCTCACCCTCGTGCTGACTCGGTCGTGATTAGCGCCACTCACGGCCACCCGGCGAACCCTAAACATCTTAGCTCGTCACCTCCTGATAAGGAATCACGCCTTCTGGACCAGTATGGGAGAAAGATTTATGCTTCTGCCACACTGGGGATCAGGGCTCTGAACTATGTCGGCCATATGGGGGACTACCAGAAGGCCATCCTGACTCAGGCAGAAGCCAAACTGGACTCCTCGCCTGACTCCCAAGTCAAGCAGGAGTTGGCTGATCTCGTCCTCTCTGCTTGTTCGGCCAGTCGACACATGCTACATGCGACATACAATGCAGTGGACACTGCTGGGCGGAGCTCAGCTTTCGCTGTAGGCCTATGGCATCATGCTTGACTCCGTGTGTCAGGTTTGGTCCCAGAGGTGCAATCTGCTATCCAGGAAGCACCTTTCCGTGGGTCGGTGCTTTTCGGGGGTTATGTCAAGGACATCATCACCAATTTGCAAGAGAAGGGGACAGCCCTGAAGCCAGTTGATTCCATGTACTACCGTCCCATCAGCAGCAACGCCGTCCTTTCATGAGCGGAGATTGGCCAAAGTGAAACCCCAGGAAGGTGGGCCACAAAGCGGCCGGGCCTCGCAGCTGCCAAGCCCCGCCAAAAAGCAGTGGGGCTTCAGCTGCGGCGCTGCCCCACACCACCTGACTCCTTTCCTCTCTCACCGCCTCCGGACTCCCTGGAGGAACCGGTAGGAGGGAGGTTTTCCCTCCACCTTCCGGGATGGGAGAGAGGATAACCACAGATTCTTGGGTGCTCGAGCTCATAGCAGAAGGACACTCCATAGGGTTTCTTCAGAAACCACCCCGCCACCCCCCTCTGAAGTCGTCGTATTCACGGGAACATCTTCTCTTGGTCCAGGAGGAAATCTCGTCTCTTCTGCTGAAGCAAGCGATAGAGCCTGTCCTCCTTCATCTGCAAGGGATGGGTTACTATTCCCATTTCTTCCTGGTCCCAAAGAAGACAGGAGATCTCAAACCAATTTTGGATCTCAGTTCCCTGAATCTTTACGTAGAGTACAAAAGGTTCAGGATGCTCTCTTTGCAGATCCTTCTGCCCCTCCTCCGGCCGGGTCAATGGCTTTGTGCTCTGGATATGCAGGATGCTTATCTGCACATTCCCATTTGCCCCCTCATCGCAAATACCTTCGTTTTGCATTCCAGGGGGACCACTACCAGTTCAAGGCGCTTCCGTTTGGTCTATCCTCGGCACCCTGAGTATTTACCAAATGCCTGGCAGTGGTGGCGGCCCACCTGCATACCAAGGGAGTGCATGTTTTCCCGTTCAAGGACGACTGGCTCCTGGTGGCCTCGTCCAGGGAAGAACACCTGCGTTTCCTGTCCCTTACCCAGCAGGTTATTGCCTGCCTGGGTATTACCATCAACCATTCCAAGTCTCATCTGGACCCATCCCAGAGGCTACAGTTTATTGGGGTGATCCTTGATATGAACATGGGCAAGGCCTTCCTGCCTCCGGACAGGGCGTCCACCCTTCAGACCCAAATAAGTCTGTTGTCCAACCACAGGATGGTCTCTGCGAGGTCGGTCCTTCGCCTTCTCGGGCTCATGGCGGCTGCTATCCTGACGGTACCTCATGCTCGACTCCACATCAGGATCTCTCAGTGGACTCTTCGCTCTCAATGGGATTAGCTAATGGACGACCTAGATCACTCAGTTCTGATCTCCTCACCGATGATGCGAGACTTGCAATGGTGGATGGTTCCAGAGAACCTGTTTCGGGGAGTTCCTTTCTTTCATCCTGCCCCCTCCCAGACTCTAACTACAGACGCCTCAGGCGAAGGTTGGGGAGCCCATCTAGGCCCTCATCGGACCCAGGGCTCCTGGTCCAAGCTCGAACAAG
Source organism: Neoceratodus forsteri (assembly GCA_016271365.2). Lineage (NCBI taxonomy): Eukaryota > Metazoa > Chordata > Ceratodontiformes > Ceratodontidae > Neoceratodus > Neoceratodus forsteri. The sequence goes on along the minus strand of CM057449.1, from coordinate 361,013,262 downwards.
CTCTCCACATCAATGTGCTTGAGCTTCGGGCAGTGTTGTACGCTCTCCAAGCCCTTCACCTATACAATCCTTCCCGGCCACCTAGCCATCCAGATGGACCACATGTGCGTGGTGTGGTACATCAACAAGCAGGGAGGGACTTGGTCCTACTCTCTGTGCAGGGAGGCAGTGAGGGTTTGGGATTGGGCAACACAACACGACCTTCACCTCATGGCAGTACATGTTCCGGGAGTCGACAACACCCTGGCAGACAAACTAAGTCACTCTTCTGCTCTGACTCAGGAGTGGGAACTGGACCAAGGGGTCCTAGACCATATCTTCCAACTTTGGAGAACACCACAGGTTGACCTGTTCGCATCCCCCCTAAACGCAAAACTTCTAATCTTCTGCTCACTCGTTCCAGAGCGAGGCGCTTTTTGGAGCGACGCTGTGTGTCTAGACTGGAAGGACAGATTCATCTATGCCTTTCCCCCAATTCCACTTATCCCACAAGTCTTGCAGAAACTAGCTTCAGAAGGAGCGAGAATGATTCTGATCGCTCCTTTCTGGCCCAGGCAAATCTGGTTCTCTGTTCTACAACAGTATTCAGAGGATCCTCCTCCTCTTCCTGTTCCTCTATCTCGAGGTTTGTTGACCCAGGATCAGGGGACCCTGGTCCATCCAGGCCTCAGATCCCTTCAACTGCATGCATGGCTCCTGCAGACCTAGCCCAATCCCATTTCAGAGTGTCTCCAAAAGTGGTGGAGATTTTAGTGGAGGCCAGAAAACCCTCCACCAGATCCACTTATGCCATGAAGTGGAAAAGATTCACTATTTGGGCTGCTTCCAAGAATGTGGAACCTTTCTCCTGTTCAGCGGAGCTTCTGCTGGAGTATTTACGTCATTTGTTTGACCTGGGTCTCAGTCATTCTTCTCTGAAGGTACACATGGTGGCCATTTTGGCCTATCATGTTCCCTTCGCAGACAAGGCTTTTGCTCAACTGGAGGTCTCCAAGACCTTTCTCCGAAGGGTCCTCCATCTGAGGCCCCCCATCCGTACTCCTGCTCCCCTTTGGGACTTGAATTTTGTTCTCGAAAAACGTTCTCTCCCTCCCTTCGAACCTGCAGCTTCTGCAGATTTGAAGTTCCTTTCATGGAAGAGACTCTTCTTAGTGGCCATTACTTCGGCTCGAGCTCCAGGCCCTGATGTGTAAAATCCCGTATTTGATTTTCCACAAGGAATGAGTCGCTCTTCGAATGAATCCTAAGTTTCTTCCTAAAGTAGTAGCCGAGTCTACCCTAAATCAGTCCATTGAGTTACCTGCCTTTTTTACGCAGTACTCTAATCAAGGGGAATATTTGCTCCATACTATGGATGTTTACCGGATTCTGAGATACTGCACCAACAGGATGAAAGATCTCAGAAAAACTGATCAGTTGTTCATCTCTTTTGCTCACAAAAGGGAAGGCAATGCTGTTTCCAAGCAATGCCTGTCTTAGTGGTTGGCTCATTGCATCACTTTCTGTTATGACATATACAACAAGACCCTACCGGGTCAAGTGAGAGGCCACTCCACTAAAGGAGTAGCTGCCTCTTCAGCTTGTTTCAAGAACGTGTCTGCGGCAGACATCTGTGCTGCCACCACCTGGACTTCCATCCATACCTTTACTAAACACTACAGTTTGGATGTTGTCTCTCGCCGTAGAGCAGGCTTCGGGCTGGCTGTTTTGCAAGGTCTCCTATCTTGAGACTTGCACAACCAGAACTACATTTTGGAGTAGTTTTCCTCCTCCCGGTGCCTCTCTTTGTTCCAGACTGCTTGGGATTCAGTCCTATATGTAATTACCTACTGCAAGAGCCCTCTCGAAGTAAGATAGTACAGTTATGTAAGAACTTACCGTAACAGTAGATCTTCGAGAGAGGCTCTTGCAGTAAATATCTCCGCCCTCCATCCCCTAGGTTTTCAGCTCCTTTTCCATTGAGGAAATATCTGCTTCTCTCTTGTCCAGCCTCTTTTGGCCTGTGGCGGGAAAGAACTGGAAGGCGGGTGTCCAGGACCGCCCCTTTATACCGACATCTCCCGACGCCGGTCACCTGACGTGGAGGTGGTCCCTCGCCAGGGACTGCTAGCTAGAAATTTTTACGTGGGGTCCTGCCACCTGCCGGCGTCAGTCCTATATGTAATTACCTACTGCAAGAGCCTCTCTCAAAGATCTACTGTTACGGTAAGTTCTTACGTAACTGTACTTTACCCAAAACTTTGCCTCTCTGCTGGCCTGGTGGCACTGAGGGTTGAGGTGCTGGACGCCACACCTCACACCGCACCGGCAACCCGGGTTTGGGAATGGACTCAGGTTGCTGGGGGTCAGCAGGGGGAAAACAGGATTGAGCATCCCAACAGATGCTCTCCTCTTCCGGGGTGGGTTACCAGGGGTGCTTTAAGCACCTGACGTCCCTGAGGGTCAGTGGAAGTATAGGCTTTCGGGGCTTTGGCGGCTCTCTTGGGAATGGAGTCGGGGAGGGAGGACGGCTGTGAGGCATTTGGTAGCGATGTCGTCAATACGCTGTCTACCACGCTGCGTCCTCGGGTGGGGGAGGTCCAGAAAGTGGAAAACACCCCTCGGTCCTAGATGGCGACTGCTGGAAGCCACCCAGCCACCCGATCCATAGGGCAGACCTGCTGTGTGGGCTCTCCCAAGGTTGAGGAAGGTGGTCCTTCCTCGCCCCCACCCAGGGGGGTGATCCGGGCATCTAAGTAAAGTACCGGAGTAGCCTGGCACTCTACGGGCAGACTCCACTACAGTGGCATGGGAGGATGAAAGGTCCAAAGGAGTGGATTACTGCGAGTAGGTCAGGAGGGATAAACAGAAAGATTAAAAAAAAAATAAAATACATTGCTTCTCTCTTTTTACCCAGCCTAACTAAAGCCACCAGGGGTAAATACATTTATTTGAATCTTCCTTATCCGGGCCTGACTAAGCCACTTTGGGTAAAGGGTATTAATTGGTTTTCTTATGTGGCCTAACTAAGCCTCTGGGTTAAGCACTAAATTTCGTTAAGTGTTATGTCACTGAAGCACAAGAGAAAAAACAGTCCCACTGGGTTTCAGCACTGCACCGAGTACGGGGAGAAGTTTGCTAAGGCTGATCCACACTTAGTGCGTCTATATTGCCTAGGGTTTGACTGCCTGCAATCAGACTGCAAAATTTGCAAACATTTTCCTCTCTCTGCCCTAGACAGACATTTGAGTAAAACGGAGGGATAGAATGGCAGAGAAATCTTCTGATGAGGTCCGGTCTGGTTCAGAAGACAAGCTGGTTGAACCGAAGACCGAATCCGCGAACCAGAGTGAAACCCTCTTGGGAGCAGATTCAGCCCTGATACAGGCCTGCAAAAGACAAGAAAAGCGGTTCGAAACCACATCAGCGGTTTGCACTCCAACCGCTGAGGAGATTGCAAAAGCTATCCGCATTGTTCAGTCATGTCAATCTGATTGGGGTGAACCGGCTCAACAACTGGTATCCCATACTTCAGTTCAGGTGCCTGTCGGTTCGGTTCCTTCAGGCTCTCTGGACCCAGAAGAATTTTATGAGTTGGAGTATGAGGGTTATGAAGATGATGATCTGGTGAATCTGTCGAGTCTGAGGTTTCCTGTGAACATCCTCAAAACAAGTCTCTCCCTCATCCTGCTAGGGAATCTACCTCACATTTTGCTTTCATGGGGCAGGTAGCAGAGACATTACAATTTCTGTCCAAGAGACTGGACAGGAGGAGGAGGAGGAAGAAGATGACTGTAAGGAGATGATGGATCTCCCTGTCTCCCAGGGGCTTATCGATTCCCATTCATAAGTCTCTCAAGAAACAGACCTCTAGAATCTTCCAGACCCCAAGTTCTGTCCCACCAGTGGACAAGAAAATGGACAGGAAATATGTGTTGGCTGGCAATGGCACTGAATTCCTAAGTAGCCCCTGCAGTCATTTGGGGGTAGTACAAGCTGCAGCTTGCAAGAAAGCTGGCACCCCTCTTGCTTCTCATCCTTCTGATAAGCATTCAAGGAAAATTGACTTCTTAGCAAAAAAAGGATATCTAGCTGCCTTCATGGGTATCAGGCAGGCATCTTATATGGCCTTTGTGTCTAGATACCAGAAGTCCCTCTGGGAGTCAGTGGGACAGCTAGCTAAGAAGGCTCCTCCTGAACTGGCAGCAAACTTACAGGAGGTCGTCAGTAAATGGGTTCAGTCATCCAAATGCCAGTTTCACATGGCAGTGGATGCCAATGATGCAGCCTCCCCTTCAACGGCTTTGGCCATTTCCCTCAGGAGGTTTTCATGGCTGAGATGTACAAATCTCTCCCAGGACACGCAGAACAATGCTATTAATTTTACCCTGACGCAGAATTCCTTGTTTGGGGAACAAACAGAGGCATATATAAAAAAGCTGAATCAGTACAGGGTAGTCTACAAGAATGTGGCTGCCAAGAAAAAGACTGCCACCCCTCAAAGACAGCAGACTAGGGGAGGTAGAGGTAGGCCTTACCCCAGGCCTTTCCATCAGACTCAAGCCTTCCCCTCTTACCAACAAACGAGGGGCTACTTTAGAGGCAGAGGCAGAAGAGGCACTGGCCATGCTGGTTCCACTTCTCAGTCCACTACACATTCTTCTTTTTTTTTAAACTTCGTATGTATTGCATTTATAAAATACAATATAAAGTTACAGCCACTTGTCTGACATCATCATGATATACAGGAAACATTCAATGGATAAATAATAAGTAGTCTAGACAGTATAGGTTAAGAATTTGGGGGGAATCCAAGAATAAATTGAATTACTAGGATACACAAAATAAATGGCTACATCCTACAGAACTTAGATGGTCAATCCAAATATAAAAAGGTAGTCCAAACTTGTGCTTTTCTCAGCACGATTGCTGATGTGACCCCCTTCCCTTAAATGATTGAAATTCAGATATTTTAAAACATTTAGCACTAACCCCCACAGGAGCGAAGTATTAACTAAATAAGTAAATTATACACTTCCTAGTTAAATCTTCACATGTCCCTCAGACATTATATTCCCGTATACTGGATGGTGTCTTTACCAGACCATAGTCCTTCCAGTTTTCTTCAGGTTGCCTCCTCTGATTCGTCTGAGCTGTGGTCTTCCATCCTAGACCCATGAGCAGCCTCGAACTCTCGTCGGATCAATTCAGTCTCTTTTCCAGCCTCTGTTGGGTCTGTGAATTGATACGTGCGGCCCTCGTACAAAATTCTCAGGCGTGCTGGCATTAACAAGGAGTGAAGTACGCCAAGGCCTCTAAACTGGGCCCGAACCCCATCTAATTGTTTACGTCGTGCCTTCATAGTGTATGACAGGTCAGGGAAAACGTGCACGGTTTGCCCATCGCAGTTCAGACATTCCGCTGTGCGAGCGGCCTGGAGCAAACAGTCCCGAGTTGTCACACCATCAGTGATCAGTAATATAGTACGGGGAGGGTTCTGTTGTGCAGCAGCCGAATGCGGCAAAATTCTGTATGCCCAGAGGAAGCACAGAGCGCATTCATGATCAAGATGCAATGCCCCAGGGAGCCAGGCTTTTAAAAAGGTTAGTCGATCTGGATCATCCTTATCTTCTGGCAATCCAACAGTGTGACAATAGGAGGCATGTTGGGCATTTTCTAGTGCCTCCAGTTTATATCGAAGTTGAGAGTTCTCCTGTGTCAATTTAGCAGTGGCAGAGAGGGCTTTAGTTGCTTGTGATTCTGCAGAATTCTCTGTTTTTGTCGCTACCTCTATTTTGGGTCTTGTTCTCCTATACGCTGCAATATGGCTTCAACTTTTGTGTCGATGGCCTGCATCAACAATTGCAGAGCTTTCCATGGGGGATCCGAAGTTGTACTCGTGGTCGGTGCTGTTAAGGCCTGTTGCTTCGTTGGTGGTGGAAGTTTGAATCCGCCTGGTCCTCCTTTATTTGTGCGACCCATCCTCTCAAAATACAGCGTTAGAGTCCACAGATAGTTCTATATCTGGTGATATAAAAGTATCTTTAAGATTCAAACTTGAAAAATGTATTTATATACTTTTAAATGTCTCTGATGTGGAGAGCTTTGAGAAATGCTTCCACTTCATAGGTGTGCTCTCTAGCACCCCCCCCCCACACATTCTTAACAGACACCCTGAGTAGTAGGCCAACCTGCCCACTACCAGTAGGGGGCAGGCTGGCCTACTACTTTCAGGCCTAGCAGTCCATCACTTCATACAGATGGGTTCTGGAGGCAATAGGCCAGGGTCTTGCTCTCTGTTTCAAACTGTTCCCAAAAGCAGGAGCAAGATCATTCAAACCTGTCACCCTCTCAGAAACAGCTCTGTTGGAGGCAGAGGTTTCCACTCTACTTCAAGTCAGAACAGTGGTGCCTCTTCCCCCTCAGCACGAAGGAAAAGGGTTGTACTCAAGGTATGTCTTAACCCTGAAGAAAAATGGAGAGTGGTGGCCCATACTGGACTGGAGATACCTCAGCAGCACCTCACAAAGCCAAAGTTCAAGATGGTCACTTTGGCAATCATTTTACCTACTCTGACAAGGGGATTGGCTAGCATCCCTAGACCTAAAGGATGCTTATTTTCACATCCCCATCCGGCAGTTCCACAGAAAATACCTCCATTTCAGACTGCCCTTAGGCCATTACCAGTTCAGGGCCATGCCCTTCGGACCGACATCTGCTCCAAGGGCCTTCGCAAAGTGCTTGGCATTGGTCATGGCACATCTGAGAAGGCAAGGAGTCACGGTTTATCCCTACCTGGATGACTGGTTGGTAGTGGGTCACTCCTCCCAACAGGTAGAGGAAGCCTCGACTCCACACAGAATACCCTCCAATCCTAGAGGTTCCTGGTGAATCTCAAATCAGTTCTGAAACCCATCCAGATCCTAGATTTCATAGGACCAGAGCTGGACACAATTCAAGCAAAGTCCTTTCTGCTTCCAGGAAAGGTGGATGCCCTGATCCAGTTGGCAGCACAGTGAGGTACTTATTACAGCTCCTGGGCCACATGGTTGCTACCACAGCAGTAGTCCCAGGGGGCCAGATTTCAGATAAGGGACATCCAGTTCCATCAGAGGTCCTTTTGATCCCAGAAAAGGGATTCTCTGTCCAAACTAATACCAGTGACTTCCACTTTGCAGCAAACACTACAGTGTTGGCGAAACAGGGATAACTTCATGGCTGGAGTCCCCTTTCTGCAATAAGCTCCCTCAGTATTACTGACCACAAATGCCTCATTAATAGGGTAGGGAGCTCACCTAGGGGTACACACTGCTCATGGAGCATGGCTCCAGCAGGAATCTTTCTTGCACATAAATCTGCTGGAGCTCAGAGCAGTGTTTCTAGCACTTCGGTCATAAACCAAGATGCTACAGGGCAAGGTGGTGCAGGTCAGAACAGACAACACCACCACCATGTACTACATCAACAAACAGGAGGGAACACAATCTTCAGTTCTGTGCACAGAGGCCTTGAAGATCTGGAGTCTGGCTACCCTCATACGTTTGTTTTTCAGCCTTCAGAACCCTCGATTCCTGATCCATATCTTGATAGATAATCAGCATTGCTATTCTGTTTTCCAGATACGTGTATCACTGTGAATTTAAATGGCTGTAACGCCAGGTACCACCTTGTGATTCTAGAATTGTTATCTTTCATTTGGTTAAGCCGACAGAGAGGATTGTGATCTGTTATAAGTACAAAGTCAGTTCCTATCAAATAAAACTTAAGGGACTCCATGTCCCACTTTGCTGCTAAGCATTCCTTTTCAATGGTCATCATCATCATCACTTTATTTTAAAATAAGCCAGAGCTCAGGGCACCCTTACAATTTAAAACAATAAATAACATATACACATCTTCATAGATAATTAAAATGTTCATAAAATTTATTACAAATCATAAGTCTTATGAGCGACTGTCTAGTAGAGGCTTTATTATCTTAGGCCAGAAAACGCCTGGGTAAATAAGTGGTTTTTTAAAGCTGTTTTAAAACTCTCTCTACGGTGGGGTATGTTTTCTTTCTGTCATGCAACTTCTTACTTATGTACAGAATAGAATGTTCCGTTCCGTCTATATTTTGACTCAGTACTGTACCTAGGCCTACCTCTGATGCATCTGTTTGTAAGAAAAATGGTTTCTCAAAGTCTGGGCGTCTTAAAACAGGGGCTGAACATAATGTAGCCTTAATAGCACGAAAAGCTTCATCACACTCTGGGGTCCATTTCACATTATTTGGGTACTGTTTTCTCGTGAGTTCAGTGAAGGGAGTAGCTAACTCAACAAAGTTGGGAACAAATCTCCGATAATAATCAGCCAGCCCTAAAAATGATCTGACATGTTTTTTAGTTTTTATGACAGGGCTGTTAGCAACAGCTTCTATTTTAGAAATTTCTGGCTTAACTTCTCCATTTCCCATCACATAGCCCAAATATCTGGTTTCCTGCATGCCCAGTGCACACTTGGTAGGATTAATAGTCAGACCTGCATTTTTGATAGCTTGGATAACTGGTCGTAGGTATTCCAGGTGGCTTTTCCAGTCTGGACTGTATACCACAACATCATCCAGGTATGCAGCACAATAACCAGTGTGAGGGGATAAAATTACATCCATGTACCGCTGGAATGTAGCTGCACACCATGTAAACCAAATGGCATGATGGTGAACTGATAGAATCCAACTGGAGTGGCAAATGCAGTTTTGTCTCTGGATTCTTTAGCTAAAGGGATTTGCAAGTAAGACTTGGTGAGATCGAGGGTACTGATATATTTTGCACTCCCCAGTCTGTCTACCAAATCATTTGTTCTGGGCATTGGATGATTGTCAAATTCTGACACTTGATTAAGTTTTCTAAAATCAAGGCAGATTCTAACACCCCTTCTTTTTTGTTTACAATTACCACTGGAGATAACCAAGCACTCCTCGACTCTTCCATGATACCCAATTCTTTTATTTTTGTATTTCCTTAACTACGTCAGCTCTTAACCGCTCTGGTAACCTGTATGTCTTTTGCCTAATAGAACGAGCCTTCCTTGTCACTATAACAAGCTCAACCCATTTTGCTCGGCCTGGTACTGTGGCAAAAGTACTGTTAAATGTCTTTAGCACATTGCAAATGTTTGCAGTTTGTTCTGAGGTTAAGGAAACATTCACCTTTACAGCATCAGCATTTACAGTTTGTTTCACTCTATCATAAGCTACATCAACATCTTCTTTATCAGTTTCTGGTAAAACTATCAAAGCAGCTTTTGGAATTTTTTCAACCCATTTCTTGAGGGGGTTAGCATGGTATATCTTAGTAGGATTTTTCCTGACAGGGATCTCAGTCTCGTAGTTAATGGTGCCAGTATGTCTAAGAATTCTATAAGGCCCTTGCCACTTCATTAACAGTTTATTTTCTGTTGTGGGTAACAGTAGCAAAACCTTTTCACCTTGCTCAAAATTTTTTTCTTTTACCCCATGGTCATAATATACCTTCTGCTGGTTTTGGGCCTCTTCTTTATAACGATGGACAATTTAAACATATTTTAACAACTTCTTTCTTAGGGCACACACACAAGACGTAATAGATTGTTTCTGAGTAGGGTTATCTTCCCACGTTTCTTTTATCACATCCAGTGGCCCCCTTGGCTGCCTACCATACAGCATCTCAAATGGTGAAAACCCTGTTGATGCCTGTGGCACTTCTCCTTAAGCAAAAAGTAGGTAAGGCAAGTATTGGTCCCAATCTTTCCCTTCCCCTTTTACAGACCTTTTTAACATGCGTTTTAGGGTTTGGTTAAAACGCTCAACAAAACCGTCTGTCTGAGGGTAATGGAGGCGGTTCTTATGGCAGTGATGCCTAGTAGTCTGTACAGCTCCTTAAGTAATGCAGCACCAAAATTACTACCCTGATCAGTGATAATTTCTTTAGGTACGCCCACTCTGCTGAAAACTTTTTGCAAGCTCTGCTCCACTTTTGAAGCTGTGACAGTATGCATTGGAACTGCTTCTGGGTATCGAGTAGTATAGTCGCATACTACCAGGATAAATCTATTACCTTTTTTACTTTTGTCTAAAGGACCAACTACATCCATTGCAAGTCTCTCAAAAGGCATGTCTATCAAGGGTAGGGGCACCAGGGGCACCTTGTCTTTTCTAGTGACTGGGGCTACTTTCTGACACTCGGCACAGGAATTACAGTCGGTAGCAGCATCTTCATGAATTCCCGGCCAGTAAAATCTATACAGCAATCTAGCAAGGGTGCGAACCCTCCCTGAGTGACCAGCCAAGGATAGTAGCCCATGACATGGGCGACCACGATGGAGCGCGTACAAAAATGGCAGTTCAGTCGCAGCGCATGTCATGCGAGCTATGTACCAGGGAGGGCAACCGGATGGGGGTGGGTTCGCACATATAGTGACAGGATGTTGCTACATGTGTGTATACACACACACACACACACGCACGGGGAGAGCGGGCATGCTCAGCGAGGGGTGGGAGGGCTTTTGAGGGGTGGTGCCACGGTCAGCTGCCAAGCTGGCACCGTGGCGTGGGTGGGTTCAGGGCTGGGGTTCACAGGGTGCTAGGTTCAGGTCTAGGCGCATGTCACATTGTTGCTCCCGTCTCAATTTTTTTCATGGTTACGCTTTATGCAGCCCCTGGAGGTGGGAGGGAGCTCCACCCAGGGAGAGAGAGGGGGCAATGGTGAGAACCAGCATTGGTCGTGAGGCGGGGTTGGCACTGGAGGAGCCATCGTCTCTCTGGCGTGAGGGGTGTTTTCTTCTCCTAGTTACGCCCCAGATGTAGGACATGTAGTGCTGTGCAGCCCGCGACATGGGTGCTCCCACTCATGTCTGGAAGACAGCCGCCTATGTCTTCCCCATTTTCCAAGCCCCTGTGCATTGCAGTGCCGCCGGTCTCCACAGAGGGCTGATGCTGCACTGGGCTACTCCTGGATCCCTTCACGAGAGAGGAGAGCAGTCCTCCGGATGCTCGATCCTCTCTCTGCCCTGCCGACCCCCGGCGCTCCGGGCTTGTTCCTGAACCGGGGTCGCCGGCGTGGTGTGGCGCCCAGCGCCTCAATCCTCAGCGCCACCGGGCCTGGATTCTGCTGCATGACTGGCCCCTAGCGGTGGCTGGGGGCCAGTGCAACAAACCCACACAAGGGGGTGGCGGAGCTGAGTTAGACTCCTGGTGTGCCGTGTATGGAAGTGTGCGCGGCTTGGCCGTTGGCGTCATTGCACATCTTGGCTCCGCACTCGGGATAAATCGGAGGTGAAAAGAAGCCGACTGGCAGGATGAAGCTGGTCTCCCCGCTGCACCGGGTTAACTGGCACCTCAAATTGGCAAGAGGCAGTGGCCAGTAAGTAGCCTGGGGCTGTGATGGTGGGGGCTGGTAGAAGGGGGCCGGTTGGTGGGGAATAAAATAAGAATAAAAAAAAATGGAGGTCAAAGTTTCAAGGTCCAGAGTATATCTGGCACTCATAAAAGGGGCCAACCAGTATGTATGTTCCTTGTTATACTAGGTACAATGCCACATAACGTACATGAGGTCTTCTCAACCCCCTCTGGCACAACTGAAGTTCTCATCAATAGTTTTCTTATATGTATACATTAGGACACTGCTATCAAATTGCTCCAACTTATAAACTCTGAATATCCTACATAGAGCAGGACCAGTTAAAAATATCTAAGTAGGCCTTCTAGCCAAAGTTAAAGTTGTTATAGGCAAACCATTTAGAATAGGCTGACTCCTTAATTAGTGCTAAATCTCGTCTTTTTTCCAAAAATTCCCAGTTCTTGAAGCAACATATTTCTTACATTTATTACTTAACTGTATGCTTTTTTCGACACATTTTGAAAGCACTGCTAACTTATATTTTTGTAACAGAGCTACTATCTTTGGGTACCAAAAACCTTGCTTACACCCTAATGCATACCATTTTTGCTTTTCCTCCAAGCATCGAGCAGAAACCTGTGTCGCTGGGAGTCTAGTCAGTCTAATCCAGAAATAACTTGCCTTGTCTCGCAGAGTGCTATTACATTAGAAATTCCCAGCTCTGATCTAGTATAAGAGGCAGGGCAAGCATGTCCTACTGCCATTATTTTCCTTAGAGTTTTAAATAAGGGGACTGTTAATTTTTCTCTGTGTTTCAAGTCCCAGATTTCTGTGCCATACAACAATTGGGCCTCAAATTTTGTTTTAATTACTTTAAGGGGTTTATGCTTGCACCACCATATCTATAGTGAAATCGTGTCAGTGCCAGCTGCTGTTATTATGGGTACCAGAGCTATGAGTTCCTGCCTCAACCAACCCCACAACCTCCCATGGACATATAGGCTATACTTAAGTCTTGGTGGGCTGAAGCTAAATCACAACTCATGTCGGAGCTTGAAAAGCTTCAGCCACTGTCTGGCCCGATGCCGGCACCCGGAGCCTTTTCCGACGCTGCCTCTGCCTCTGAGCCTTAATTCTCCGACGTCCAGCAGAAGAACAGGGGCCACTCAAGCCCTGAGACCTTTGGACACCTCTCATCTTCAGAGTCTTCCCAGGGGTTTGGATGTAGATCTCTTGGTCATCAGTTCCCCTGGCGAGAGTCGCTCGTCAGATTCTGATAGTGACTCCGTTCCTTCGGACTCTGACCTTGATAATCAGACACCAGAGGACCCCAAATCGAGAGTGTCCCCCAAGTCCTCCCCAGAGGATCCTTCCTTTTTGGAGCTCCTCAAGAAGATCCAAGCGGTGTATGGCTGGCGTACTGTCACTCAGGACCTTCAAAGGCAAAGGTTGGCTGCCCACCTGGACTTGGCTGACTCTTCTACTCTTATTCCACCCTGGATAGAGCCTCACGATAATCTAGTAACTATGATGTGGAAACAGCCCTCCTCCTTAACTCTGGTTGCTCGGAAAGCAGACAGGTTATACCAGGCACCAGAGGGTAGGGAATTCCTCAGCCTTCAACCGAAAGCTGACTCGGTGGTCATTAGCACGGCCCACAATAGATCCACAAGGCCCAAACACCTTTGCACTTCCCCACCCAACAAGGAATCCAAGATCCTGGATCAGTATGGAGAAAAAGATTTACACTTCCTCAACTCTGGGTATCAGGGTTTTAAGTTATGTGGCGCTCGTGGGTGACAACCAAAAATCAGCCTTAGGTCAATTAGGGTCCAAACAGACTCTCTTCCAGATTCAACCGTGAAGTCAGAAATGGCAGATCTGCCGGCCAAATCTCATAAAGCCTCGAGAGCTGCAGCCCCCTCCCTGCCCACCATCTCCTGACTCCTTGGCCCTACATAGAAACATAGATTTTGACGGCAGATAAGGACTGCTTGGCCCATCTAGTCTGCCCATTTCCCTACCTACAGGATAGGCCGCAGATCCTAGTTAACCAACAGCCTATTTCTTCCGGCCCTCCCACCTCCGCTGCTAGACTTTCCAGTGGAGCCGGTAGGGGGCAGATTTTCCTGTCACCTTCCGGAGTGGGAAAAAAAATCACATCAGACACTTGGGTTCTACAACATTTGACTCAAGGACACACCATAGAAAAACATCCAACAAAGCCCCTGGGTCAGTCGTCATATCCCCCCAGTCACTTACCCTTAGTCAGAGAGTAAATAAACTCTCTGCTGTCCAAGGCAGCCATAGAGCAGTTCCTTCACAATACCAGGGAAAAGGCTACTACTCACACTTTTTCCTGGTACCCAAGAAGACCTGTGATTTAAGGCCTGTCCTCAATCTGAGCTCCTTGAACCTCTTTGTAGAATACAAGAGGTTCAGAGTGCTGTCCCTTCCCAGTTTTCTTCCTCTCTTACAGAAGGGTCATTGGCTTTGTGCTCTGTATATGCAGGATGCTTACCTGCATATTCCTACCCCCCCCCACACCGCAAATTTCTCTGTTTTTGTTTTCAAGAGGAGCATTTTGAGTTCAAAGCCCTCCCCTTTGGCCTCTCATCATCACCCAGGGTGTTTATGAAAAGCCCTGCGGTAGTGGCTGCCTTCCTGCGCAGACAGGGAGTCCAGGTATTCCCATATCTCAGTGATAGACTGATTTCAGCCCCTTTGGGGGCTGCTCTAACTTCTTCTTTGAACCTCATTCTGAATATTTTCCACAAGGTAGGCATCACTGTCAGTCTCACCAAATCCTACCTTGTTCCTTCCTAGCAACTCCAGTTCATTGAAGTAATACTGGACACTGTCTAGGGCAAGGCCTTTCTATCGCCCGACAGGATGGAAACATTACAGCGCCTAGCCCACCTAGTGGTCTCGCAAAGACAATTGCCAGCCAGGGCAGTACTACGATTACTCTGTCTAATGGCTTCAGCCATTCCCTCCGTTCCCCTAGCCAGGTTACACATGAGGGTCACACAGTGGATTCTCAGTCTAATGGAACTAGATGTCCGAGACCCTGAACAAAGAGATTCTGATCTCAGATCCTGTTGCTCGGCATCTTCTATGGTGACAGAACCAGGACAATCTCTCCAGAGGTGTCCCATTTCGGTCAGATCCTCCCTTACAGACTTTAGCCACAGATGCCTCGGGCACGGGATGGGGGCACACCTGGGGACACAGAGGACACAGGATCCTTGGTCCCACAGCGAACTATCTCTTCACATCAGTGCTCTCCGGATGAGGGTAGTGTTATACGCTCTGCAAGCCCTTCAACATCTTATTCGCCCAGGCCATCTCACCAGTCAGATAGACAACGTGTGTGTAGTCTGGTATATGAACAAACAAGGGTGTACATGCTCTTATCCTCTGTGTCAGGAGGCCATGAGGATGTGGTTTTGTGCAGCCGATCACAACCTGTACTTGACAGCAATTCACGTTCCAGTGGAGCAAAATGTTCTGGCAGACATTCTCAGTTGCACTCAAGTCAGTGCTCACAAGTGGGAGCTCAAACAGTCAGTGGACAGAGACATCTTCGAAAGGTGGTAAAGACCCCAATTAGATCTGTTTGCATCCCCACTCAACAAAAAACTGCCAACCTTTTGCTCACTTGCTCCAGGGCATGGTGCTTTCTGGTGAGACGCACTGTCTCTATATTGGAAGGGAAGGTTTGTATACACCTTTCCTCGCCTTCCTTTAAGTCAGAGGGTATTAATGAAGCTTCAGTTAGAGGGAGCACAAATGATCCTTATTGCTCCTTTCTGGTCGAGACAAATGTGGTTCTCTCTTCTGCAGCAACTGTCAGTGGACCCTCCAGTCTAACTGCCAATCTCACCAGACCTCTTGTCTCGGAATCAGAGGACCTTGGTGCACCCAGGTCTCAAATCCCTCCACCTACATGCATGGCACCTACAGACTTAGCTGCTGCACACTTTGGAGTCTTCCCAAAAGGTGGCGCAGGTCCTTGTGGAGGCCAGAAAGCCATCCACCAGTGCTATGTACGCAATGAAATGGAAACAGTTTTCCATATGGGCAGAATCTAAAGGACTAGAACCTTTTTCCTGTCCAGTCATGAAGGTTCTAGACTACATACTCCATCTCTTCGACCTCGGTCTCAGTTACTCGACCTTAAAGATTCATCTTTCTGCAATTTCGGCATATCGTGTCCCAGTAGGTGACAAGACTTTGGCCCAGTTGGTGGTATCTAAAACATTCTTGAAGGGGATACTTCATTTAAAGCCACCAGTATGGAGCCCTGCTCCTCCCTGGGACCTGAACTTTATTTTAGAGAAGCTCACACTGCCTCCCTTTGAATTGGCAGCAGATGTGGACATACGCTTTCTTTCATGGAAGACGCTATTTGTAGTAGCCATCACTTCGGCCAGAAGGATTTCTGAAATTCAGGCCCTCATGTGTAAGATTCCTTATCAGATTTTTCACAGAGACCAGGTGGCTCTACAGACTAATGCTAAGTTCTTACCTAAGGTGGTCTCTGAATCCACCTTGAATCAGTCCATTGAATTACTGGTGTATTATCCTGAACACTGTAACCAGGGCGAGAGGATCCTCCACACTTGAGATGTTCACAGGATTCTTCGCTGTTACACGAACAGGACAAAATCTGTCCGAAAGACGGATCAATTGTTTGTCTCCTTCGCACCTAAAAGAGAAGGCGCCGCTGTCTCTTATCAGTGCCTATTGAAATAGTTAGCAAACTGTATTACTTTCTGCTCCCAGAAGTATAACAAGACACCTCTGAGGGAAGTCAAAGGACATTCAGCAAGAGGTATCGCTGCTTCTACTGCTTGTTTCAGAAATGTCTCAGCTGCCGACATATGTGTGGCTGTGACTTGGAGTTCTGTCCACACCTTCACCAAACACTACAGTTTGGACAGTGCCTCGAGGTGGAGAACAGGATTTGACCTAGCAGTCCTGCAGGGACTTTTGTCCTAGGCCTTGGTTTACTGCAGACCCGTTCCTACCTCCCATGTCTCAGCCTTATCTGACTTGACTGCTTGCAATTCAGTCCTACCTGTGAGTACCTGCTGCAAGAGCCCTCTCGAAGTAAGATAGTACAGTTAACATAAGAACTTACCATAACAGTAGATCTTCAAGAGAGGCTCTTGCAGAAGGTACTGCTTTCCCTCCCACCTTCCCCCTGGGTTTCTTCTGTTTTTCTCTTCTTCTGCAAATTTTTCAGCTCCAGGAGCCCACTTCCTTCTCCTGTTGTGCCTTTTTAGGTCTCCAGTGGGAGAGCTGGAGGGCAGGCGTGGGGACCGCTCCCTATATAGTGCCATGCTGACGTCGGTCACGTGACATTGGGGTGGTCCTCCGCTAGACACTGCTAGCTAGGAATTCTTGGGTGGTATATACTTCGGCTCCGCCCCATGATGCTAGATCTTCCTTTCCACTGGAAGATACAGATTGCCTCCCTCATGCTCTCGCATTTCGTAGTCCCTGGCTTTCCAAACTTCGGTTTTACCAAAATTAAAACTTGTTCGAGTTAGCGATCACGCTTTTGCAGCATCGATCACGGAGGAGAAATCTTCCCCGGGATTTCTCCGATGTCCTTGAGGCCAGAAGATGTCACGCACCGATCCCCACCTCATGTGCGTTTACTGCCTAGGTGTCTGCCATGACACCTCGCAGGTTTCTGCTTGGCCTTCCATCCAAGAATCGCCCTGATTCCACCACAGCACGCCCGGGAATTGGGGAGACCAGGAAAAAGGAACCCTCTGGTGAACTCTAAGGAGGCTAGATGGGCAGTTTCTGCTGCTGCCGGCTCCACCGAACAGCTGGAACAGATGAAAGCATTCGAGGAAGAAGCGGCTCGTTCTTCAGCAAGTCGAAGCTTTTTTGTTCTGCTCAACCTAGGCCCCACCTTTACAGGTTCCTTCAAGGAGTTGTGCCAGTCTCTCCCCATCAGGGGTGAGGCACCCTCAGGCTCGCACTCCTCCTGCCCTCGGAAGAGGGATAAGGAACTGTCATCTTTTTCTCAACGAAGACATTCTTGGTACCGAGAGGTCCGAGTCCCAGGAACACGCGGTCTTGACTTCGGTCAAAATCGCATACTCGGCTGCCGGCTTTACGGATCTCCCGTCTGGCCAGGGGACCGAGGAAGTGGTCGACGATGTTGAAATTATTCTTGACATGATCGACTCATTGTCGCCGGCTGTAATCGACGACCCTTTAGAAAGGGCTCCAGTCCTAGTTTTTCCTGATGACGAGACCCAGCCCGCTGGTGTCCCCATCATGGATCCGGTCCCAGAACCACGGGTTTCACCGATTCCTCTGGTGTCTCCCAATCGACCGAGTCAACCCAGTCGATCTCGATCGAGGTCCAGGACCCCCTCAGCTGATCGACCGAGGAAGGGCCATAAGCGCTCTAAAAGAGGCAACACCACAGGTCGTCCTCATCCTCCTCGGATGAGGAGAGGCTCTGGTGGAAACTCCGTCTGCGCTATGAGGACCTTATGTGGCAACAGCTAATTTTGTCTGGGCATAAGTTGGCCCGCTGTTTGCCCCGGCCATTACTTGGCTCTTGCCTCCCAGGCCGAAGCCGATCCCTCCGGATCCAAAGCCTTCGGTTCCCTTGCCCGAGGGACTGACATGTTCCCCAGTTCGGCCTGACTCAGTCTCTCCACCCATCCGGGTGGAGCTGCCACCTAAGCAGCCTGTGGGAGGGGTTCCCTGGAAAGAGGACTAACTGGACACCGGACTTCCCTGACATCTGTCGGTTACTGCCACACCTGGTGGATCGAGGGTGATTTTGGCGGTAGACCGTTATACCCCGACTCTTTGGACTCTGACGTCACTGGGTTGCACTCTCATCCTGGGGATGATGAGTCATCCTTTGGCACAAGAATGGAGGAAGGCCCTTCCTCCTTCCAAGGGATTCTTGGTCTCATTTCCGATTCTACTGGAATGCCCCGGGAACCTATCCAGAAAAAGGTGGAGTACCCTCTCACGGATATCCTAAAGAGAGGGATATCCCAACGGAGGCCTTTCTAGTGGCTGAAGCCATTGTTGTCCCAGCCCTTGAACTTTGGCAGTGCCCTGCCTCTTGCCCAGTGCCATCTGCCCGCATGGCCCACAAGTATTCGGTGCCCATGGGTTCCCTTGTGGGGTTCACGGAGCACCCTTCGGCTGAGAGCCTGGTGACCGCCTCTGTGTTCAGATGTACTGGTAGTTCGGCCGATCCTCCCGGACAAAGAGTCCAAAAATATGGACCACTCTGCTCGTAAGGTCTATGCGGCCTCTTTATTGAGCCTTCGTCAGGCCAGCTCGGCCGTCATTTTGGTGCAGTTCTCTCATGCCCTCCTTGGGTCATTGGATGAAGTTCTTCCTCACCTCCCCACGGACATGCAGACCATGGTCAGGCAGGTCCATGACCAGGGCCGTGCTGTCGCCAAACAGCAGCTCCAGACGGCCTTGGACATCGGGGATTCGTGTGCTCGTTCATTAGCAGTTGCAGTGGCCTCTCTCTGCAGGGCTTGCCTGAGGTTTTCCTCCTTCCCGGCGGACACTCAGCATAAGATGGCTGACCTGGGGAATGATTTGTTCGGTCCTGGAGTGGCTGGTCACCTAGAGCATATACAGCAGTCCAGCACCACCTTGGATGCCACTTCTGCCAAGGGTTCTTTGGGCAAGAACCAGCAGAAGAAAAAGAAGCCCTTTCGGCATTCTTCCCCCTGCGGTCCAGCAATCCTCCTTCCAAGGAGGACAGCAGCATCAGCAGCAGGCTGAAGCTTGGTGCCCTGGGCCCAAGCGTGGACCCCAACTGGCCTGCAAAGGAGGCCAAGGCTCAGGTCCTGGAGCTTCTTCCTCCTCCAAGCCTGCTCAGTGACGGGGTAGGGGTTGCCACCCCTACTCCCGTCACACCACTTCCTTCCTCTCTGCCTGGTCCACTATCACGTCGGACAAGTGGGTCCTCGAAGTGGTGGGTCAGGGACTGCCTCTAGAATTCGGAGCAGTACCCTCCTTGCCAAGCCCACGCCCCTCGGGAAGAACAGATCTCTGCTTGCACCCAGTCGGCTCTTCGAGACAACATTGTCCAGCTCCTCCTCAAGGAGGCAGTTGCTATCGTGGTGGATCCGTCTGCAGACCCAGGCTTTGTCTCTAGGTACTTCCTGGTGCCCAAGCGGACAGGGGGTTGGCGTCCCATTCTAGATCTCCACGACCTGAATCAATATCTCAGGTCACGCACCTTTCTGATGGTCACTCTGTCCCAGATCATACCATCCTTGAAGCGAAACATGTGGTTTTGTTCACTGGATCTGCAGGATGCATTCTTTCATGTCCCAGTCCGTCCGTCTCATCAGCGATTCCTCCACTTCAGGGTTGAAGGGACCCTGTACGAGTTCTGAGCCATGCCGTTCAGCTCGTCATTGGCCCCATGGGTCTTCACCAAATGCGTGGCAGTGGTGGCAGCCCATCTTCGGCATCGGGGAATCAGAATTTACCCCTACCTCAATGACTGACTTCTAGCAGGTCACTCCCTTTAGCAGGTGGAGAGAGCTAGGGATCTAGCCCTCCAAACCTGCTCCTAACTCGACCTCGTGATCAACGAGGCCAAGTTGGAACTCGTGCCTTCTCAGGTGATGGGCTTCATCGGGCAGAGCTCGACTCTTGTCAAGCCAGAGCTCAGCTCCCGTCGGACAGGGCAGAGGTTCTCTCCTCCTTTGCCCAGTCATTTCTGGTTATGCACTTGCGCCCTGCCCGGGACTTTCTGCGCCTTCTTAGTTATGTGGCGGCGTGCACCTCAGTGATCCATTGGGCGCCGTTGGACAAGCGCCCCCTCCAATGGGAGCTGGCCACCCAGTGGACTCAGTGCCATGGTCACTTCGACCAACTGATCACTGTAATCCAGAGGAAGTGGGACACTCTCCAATGGTGGACCATCCCAGAATGTTTGCAGGAAGGGATCCAGTTTGTTGGCCCCGAGCCGACGGTCGTCCTCATGACCGACGCCTCACTTATGGGCTGGGGAGCCCACATGGGGAACAACAGGGCCATGGGTTCTGGACCCCTCGAGGAGTCCCAATGCCACATCAGCCTGTTGGAGCTCAGAGCAGTCAGACTGGCACTGTCAGCTTGCGCTCCTCAGCTCTGGGGTCAAGTGGTTCAAGTCCAGACGGACAATACCACGACCATGTACTACCTCAACAAACAGGGCAGCATGCACTTCCATCTGCTGTGCAAGGAGGTGCTCCACATCTGGACCCTCGTGAGCTGGTTGGAGGCAGCTCTCCTAGCCATCCATGTGGCAGGAGCCTCAAACCAGCTGGCGGATGCTCTCAGCCGCATAGACCAGACATCCCATGAGTGGTCTCTCCATCCAGAGGTAGCTTACAGCCTGTTCTCCCATTGGGGTAAACCGTTGGTGGACCTGGTTGCCTCCAGGAAAAACACCAAGCTGAGGCTGTATCATGCCCACCCCCCTCAGCAGGTCTCACTGAAGGGGGATACCTTCTTGAGGCCGTGGACCCCAGGCCTCCCCTATGCCTTCCCGCCATTTCCCTTGATCCACAAGGTGTTGCTCAAAGTGAGCAGGGACAAGGCAAAGGCGATTCTGGTAGCCCCAGACTGGCCACGCCAGTTCTGGTCTCCAAAGCTCCTCAGTCTCAGCTGTAGGCCCCCGGAGCGGTGCCCGGACCTGATATATCTGAATCAGGGGAAGGTCTTTCATCTGGCCCTTCAATCCCTGCACCTCACAGCCTGGTACCAGAGCGACTAGAGTTCCAGGCATTGGGTCCTTCCGAGTATGTCTATGCCATGGTGGAGGTATCTCGAAAGGAATAGACCAGGAAATGTTATGCCTTCAAATGGAAAAGGTTTTCTGTTTGGTGTGAAGGTAAGGGTCTGGACCCCTTATCCTGTTCTGTGGCTAACATTCTCGACTACCTTTGGTCTCTCTCCAAAGGGAGTCTATGGTCATCGACCCTTAGGGTGCACCTGGCAGCCATCTCTGCTTACCGGGCGCGGGCCGGTCAGCCAACTTTGGTGCAGGAGACAGTGGTCAGGTGCTTTTTCAAAGGCCTGGATCACATATCCCCTCCGGTGCGTGAACCTCCACCTCCATGGGATTTACTGCTGGTTTTGGCAAAGCTCATAGGCAAGCCATTTGAACCCATGCACAAGTGTGAACTGTCATATTTGTTGTGGAAGACGGCCTTCCTTGTGGCTGTCACGTCAGCCAGAAGGACAGGGGGAGCTCCAGGCACTTTCAGTGGACTCCCCTTATCTGGTCTTCCACAGGGACAGGGTTGTCCTGTGCCCCCACCCGAAATTCCTTCCGAAGGTGGTGTCAGAGTTTCACCTTAATCAGGTGTTGACTCTGCCGGTTTATTACCTTAATTACACCTCGGAGGCCAAATACAGGCTCCATACTTTGGACCTGAGACATGCCCTCTCTCCTACTACAAGGAGAGGACAGCGGAAATTCAGGGAGAGGTTCGCCAGCTGTTTGTCACCTACGCTGAAGCCGCTTCTGGCAGACCTGCAGACAAATGGACCATAGCAAGATGGATTACATCATGCATAGGTCTGTGCTATGAGTTGGCGGGCAAGGAGCCTCCCAGAGGAATAAGAGCTCATTCTACCCACCATACTGATGCATCGGTGACTGCTTCCATGGACATCCCTATCCAGGAAATCTGTCGGGCTGCTACCTGGAAGTCAGCAAACACCTTCATTACCCACTACCACATCGACCTTGAGTCACGCCAGGATGCTGGTTTTGGAGCCTCAGTTCTCCAATCTCTGTTCCCTAAATAGGGGGTGTGCGCCTTGCCTCCCTCTTCCCGGAGAACTGCTTGGAGTCTGCCAATGAGTGTGGATGAACAACATAGCCACACTCCTAGAAGAACAGGTTACTCACCTGTAACAGTAGCTCTAGGAGTGGTATATGTTGTTCATCCACACGGACCCACCTGACCTCCCCGGCTGCGGACGCACAACACCTGGCTTCCAGCAGGCTAAGATCTAGCATCATGGGGCGGAGCCGAGGTCTATACCACCCGGGTGGGTGGGAGGAGCCAGCTTGAAGACTTCCAGCAGATTTAAAGGGTAAAGGGACAATGCCAATGAGTGTGGATGAACAACATATACCACTACTAGAACTATTGTTACAGGTGAGTAACCCGTTCTTCTACAGGGTATAGTAGAGAGCCTTACAAACGCTCTTTATTTCACCATCTGTAACTGCGGTATAAAAGGGTTCTTCAGAATAAATCAACAATTCTTGTATTGCTTTGAGTGTTTCATTATTTCAGACTTTGCAGTTTTTACGGTTTTCGTATGCGATTTTAGTTCCTTGTTACATTTATGTTTAGTTAGAATACTTAGCATAGATTATATTGCCTGCCTCATTGCTAGCATAAGAACATCCTATAAACCTACATCCCCCACTAAGTTCACAGCAAGGAGACCAGAGCAGAATTTTAACATCCATGAATATCTGGAAGAGATAAAGTACTCCACACGGTGGCAAGATTATTACTTAGCAAATACAGTGGAGATAGCATATGATGTTCTTAATGACATTATCACAGGAGCCCTTAACAAATATGCACCAGTATCTAAAGTACGTATCAAACAAAACCTGTCATTGGTTTACACCAGACCTTAAATCCGCTCTCCTAGAGAGAGACATGCTATGGAAAAAGGCACATAAAACTAAGACGCCATCAGATTGGGGGCAGTTCAAAAAGGCCAGAAACACATGTACCAGGAAGGTCAGAGATGGAAAGGCTGCTTACTATCAAGCTGAGCTAGACTCCTCCTTCCATAACCCTGCCAAGTTCTGGAACACTATAAATGATATAGCAGGACATGAGCCAAGTAACTCACTCCCAGTCAAGATACTCACTGGGACGAACATCATCAATGACAGACTGTAAGTTCTGGAGTCCTTCAACAATCAGTTTACGACCGCAGGACTAGCATTTGACAAGTCTCCTGCTAACCTAATACGATCTCAATTAGGCATACAAAGTACTGAAAAACTGGTAACTGACTCTACCTTCTCCTTCCAACCAGCCACTTTGAAGCAAGTGGAAGACTTAATATCCCAACTGGACATCAAGAAAAGTGCAGGTGCGGACTCCCTCGACCCCTACTTCTTAAAGATTGCCGTACAAATATTAGTACCGATAACACACTTATTTAACCTTTCATTACAATTAGGAATTATCCCATCGATCTGGAAAACCACTCAAGTCATTCCACTATTGAAATCAGGGGACCCTTCGGATCTCAAATACAGACCGATTTTCATCCTTCCTGTGGTATCCAAACTGCTGGAAAAGATCGTAAGCACACAACTGAGAGGATACCTTGAATCGGCTAACCTCTTAAACCCAGCACAATCTGGATTTAGACCCAAACATACTGTAGTACCATAACAGCTCTTGCAGAAGTAACCAACGACTGGCAACTGAAATTGGATAAAAAAAATTGTGTCTGCGCTGTGTTTTTAGACCTGAGTAAGGCATTCGACACGGTCGACCACGATCTGCTCCTTTCCTCCCTGAAATCCACTGGACTCGATTCAAACTCCTTACGATGGTTCAACAACTACCTTACAGGAAGGACCCAGCAGGTGAAGGCCGAAGGGGAACTGTCCCCACTCAAACCACTGCAAAGAGGAGTACCCCAAGGATCTATCATCAGTCCGATCCTCTTTGCCATCTACATCAACAGTATTGACAATAACCTCACCAAAGCCACTGTACACCTATTTGCCGATGACACAGTGCTGTATGTCAACCACCCTTCTCCTGAGACAGCCTGCAAAGAACTACAAGCAGAATTCAACCTACTCCAACACCAACTACTGAAAAAAAAAAACTTCTGCTCAATGCAAAGAAAACAAAGGCAATGCTTTTCTCTCCTCACACACATGCAGGATATTCTACCCCAAGCACTCTCCCTCACATATCCACTGTCCTTGGTAAAAACCTTGAATTTGTCACAAAATTCAAATACCTGGGTGTCTGGCTAGACATTAGACTCTCCTTCATAGTACATTTGGAAGAACTACTAAAAAAACTTCGACAAAGACTAGGACTTTATTACAGAATAAAACATTTTCTCACAAGCGAGGCTAGAAAAAAGCTGGTCCAGGCCACATTTCTTTCGGTAATCGACTATGCTGATTTCTTATATAGTCGTTGCCCTATCTCGTACCTGGAAAAACTGGATACACTCTACCATAGGGCCCTGAGGTTCATACCAGAACTCCCTTTCAACACCCACCATTGCTCCCTCTATGCCGCAGTTGGATGGACCTCGCCCCACTTTAGAAGGGACAGAAACGCTACATTATGGATCTATAGAGCCATATCCAAGAACTTACTAAAATATGTTTCAGACTGCTTCACACAAGCCACTTTGAGTAAATATGCCCTAAGAAATTACAATTTCATCATGCTTAAAGTGCCCAAACTCAATTCTCGCTTTGGTAGATCTGCCATTAGTTTTGTGCTATCCTCCCTATGGAACAATATGCAGACAATACTGAAAGTGCGCAAACCTATATCCATTACATCCTTCAAATCCCTGTACTCTAGGCTTATCAAGGAAAAATGTAACTGTTTTCAACAGTAGTAGAGAATAATCCTCTTCCTCTCTTTCATCTCCTAGTCTGCCCCATCCTCCGAGGCTCTCCTCTACTCCCCAGATTCTGCATTCATACTTTCCTCTCATTTTTCTTTCTTCTTTTACCATGCCTCCATATAGTACCGCACTATTCTCCCCTGTCACGTTCCTCATTCCCCATCACCGGCCTCCATCTTCCTTCACTGCCTACTTGCACCCCTCCCCTCTCTCTTTCTCTGTCAGTCCTGCCAAGAGTCACCACTAAAGCCACCAATACCGCCTATCTCTTTTGCCACCCAGCCCTCCTTGTAATAACCCTCCGACTCGCCTCTCCCCGTAAAACCACCTCCTCCGCCCAGACCGCACACCATCCATTCCTACACCTCTGACAAACCCCCTTATACCTTATACTTTATACCTCAGTCTCCACATATTCTCACTCTACGACCAAATTCATGTGCTGCCTATTCCTTATTTCATGTAAATATGTAAGTTGTTAACAGATCTTGCACTATTGTATATGTCTATGTATTGGTATCCTCGATGCTATTATATCCTGTATAATCTGTTTCCTCATTGTGTTGTGTTCATTGAATTGTACTATATTTCTTATGTAACTGAACCTTGACCTTACCAGGTCCATCTTGCAAATGAGCTTTGCTCAGTGATGTTCACCTGGATAAAATAAAGATTAGATTTGATTTGATTTGATATATTGTTGGCCATTACTCTCTTTTGTTTTTCAGCTATAAGTCTGCTGTTAGAACCGGGGTGGGGAATTTGACCACAGTACAGAGTTTAAATTTTTACTTCCTAAGGTTCTTTTTCCAGGGCAGCAGCTCATATGAACATACAAATCAGCCTGCAGAAGAAGGCCATACAGTCTATCAAGTCTGCTCGATGCAGGCCCTCATTATAGTTGTTTACAGTTGGTCCTTCCCCTTTAACTGCAACCCTCCCTTTGACTTTGTCCCACAACCTCATGAATCTGCTGACTGTCTTCTGGTTATTAGCCTCTGCTGGAAGTTAATTCCACCCTGGCACCACCCGTTCTGTAAAGAAATGACTTCTGATCTCCTTCCTGACACCCACCCCCACTTGTAACTGTGCCCCCTTGTGTTCTTCTCACTCAAGCTATAGAGGTTCCTGGGATCCACCTTGTTTATACCTTTAAGGGACTTGAAGGTTTTCTTTTGTCATGTTCCCCCTGTCTTTTCTGTCCTTCAGTGAGTACATATTAAGGCTCCTCAGCCTGTCCTCATATAATCTGTCCTTGACCCTGAATCACCTTCTTCGCCCTTTTCTGTACCGTCTCTAGATAATTTATGCCTTTTCTCAGGTAGGGACTCTTATTGCTGCAGTACTGCACACAATACTGCAGGCCACCCCATAGATCTGTACAGCAGCAGGATCACCTCCTTACATCTGCTTGTGAACCCCCTAGCAGTGCACACCAGGAACCTGTTTGCCTTGGCTGCTGCCTTGCTAATTGGTTGTAGCTCTCCCCAGGTGTCTGCAAAAAGGCAAATGTTGTCTGCAAAAAGCCACAGATCAACTACAGTCTGCAGAATAAGTTAAACGTAGAAAAAATGGGCAGACTAGATGGGCCAGGCGGTCCTTAATCAATCAATCAATCAAACTTTATTTAACCAGGCTGTTCACCTTTGAGCAAGCTCGTTTACAAGATGGTCCTGAAAGACATAGAGGACATATACAGATACAATGGCAGTTGAGAAACTATACAGACAATACATAAACAAAAATGTACTGATGAGTCATTAGGAGGCAAAAGCGAAATACTGCAAGGAACAACCTGACAATGACTGGGGGAACGGGAAAAAGTTTTGGGAGAATATCGGGGCGCTACTTGGCAAAGAGGACAAGAAGCACCCAACTATGCTTAGAATCAATGGCTCTCCCACTCTGGATCCACATACCATTGCGGAATCCTTTAACTCCACCTTCTCTGATCTCAGCTCTGTCCTCCCATCGGACTACCTTAACGATGCTGAATTACCACTGCCAAGCCCTAGGGAAGGACATAGCTACCCTGTCTTCTACTTTAAAAGAGTCGTGCTCATGGAAGCCAGAACCTACATACTTAAAGAATTGGACAAAACAAGGATTGGCAGTGATAACATTGATAAGAAGCTGGTGGCTATAGCGCTGGAAGAGCTCTTGATGCCCCGTCACCAAGCTGTGTAATAAATCGCTCTCCCTAGCTAAGTTTCCAGCTAAATGGAAGCTTGCAGTGGTCACCCCTGTGCTGAAAAGTGGTGACCTTACCAGCTCTGCCAATTACAGACCGATATGCATACTTGTTCCCCCCTCAAAAGCCCTTGAGAGGATAGTAGTTGATCAAATATCGGAGTACCTACATAAATACAATCTCCAGTGCCCGCAACAGCACGGGTTTCGTAAGTACCACAGGACGGCAACGACTTTAGTTGAGTTCTCTGAGAACAGCTGCACGGGAGTCTTAGCACCATGCAGTTTAATGAATGGTTGAAAAAATGGTGTGGAGCACAGGGGTTTGGCTTCATTGGGGACTGGGGTTCCACCTGGAGGGACACCAGCCTATACTGGCAGGATGGTCTGCATCTGTCCAGGAAGGGAACAAGTCTTTTGAGCAATCGGTTTAAATGCTTCATTGGCAAGCTTTTAAACTAGTCAAGGGGGGAGGCACTGATAAGCAGCAGGAAAATCCCAGCCTCTCCCTACAAAACAGGGTACTAAATGAGAAAAAGACAGAGGTAGACAGGTCAGTGGGGGATGCTGCAAAAGAAGGTAAAGCCATCAAAAAATGGAGAGCAATGAGTACCAGTGTCCGTAGTCTGAGTAACAAGCTTCCTGAATTAGTGGCCTTGATGGAGGAGGAACATCTGGATATCGTGGCAGTCACAGAAACATGGTACACACAAAACCATGACTGGGACATAAACATACCAGGATACACTATCTACAGGAGGGACAGGGAGGGTAAAAGAAGAGGAGGAGTAGTAGCTCTTTACATAAGGGAAGGAATCAAAGCAACAGAACAAAATGGAAAACAGGGAGGAGAAGAAGCATTGTGGGTAAATTTGGAGATCGGCAATGGCACCACAATCCGCACAGGGGTTGTATACAGACCCCCTTCTCAGGGGGAGGAAATGGACAAGGAAATGATAGAAAGAATACTTAGAATGGCAGAAAAAGGGGAGATATTGCTGATGGGTGATCTGAATATGCCAGATGTTAATTGAGTGCAGTTGCAGCCACTTCAAAGAGTGGGGTTATTCTAGATGCCCTACAAGGGGTATGCCTTAGACAACTAGTATTGGAGCCCACTCGAGAGGGAGCAATCTAAGACCTGGTTCTCTCAAATGGAGATGAAGAGAGGATCACAGATGCAGAAGTGGGTAGCCATCTGGGAACTAGCGACCATCGAACAGTATGGTTCACAATAAACACAGCAATAGAGTCAAGCCATACAAAGGCAAAAGTACTGGACTTTAGGAGGGCTGACTTTGCCAAAATGGGTGAGTGCCTAAGGAATGCAGTAGCAAATGGGCAGGAAGGGAGGGTGGAAGAACAATGGGGAATAATAAAACTGCCATCACAGAGGTAACAAGCCTTGTGTGAAGCAAATTAACAAACGAACGATGTAAGAAACCACTATGGTTCTCAAAGGAAGTGGCAGTGAAGGTTCAAGAGAAAAGAAAGCATTCAGGAAGTACAAGGAATCACAGAAGGAGCAGGACAGAGAACTGTACTCAGTTAAAGCAAAAGGAAGCTGGGAAGGCAGTCAGAACAGTAAAGGCCCAAACCGAGGAAAAGATAGCCAACTCAGTTAAGAAGGGGGATAAAACCTTTTATAGGTACATCAGGGAGCAAAGGAAGACCAAGGGAGGGCTAGTGAGGCTTAATAAAGAGGAGGGAGGGTGGGCAGAGGGTGACTGTGAAAAGGCAGAGGGTGACTGTGAAAAGGCAGAGATACTAAACAAATATTTTTGCTCAGTATTAACAAAGAAAGTGGGGGAGGTACCTAAAACAAACAGTAGAAACACTCTGGATACAGAAGTTGATACCAGCCCATTTACAGAAGAAAGGGTTCTGAAAGAACTCTTAAAACTGAAGGTGGACAAAGCAATGGGGCCTGATGGGATTCATCCCAGAATTCTAAAAGAACTAAGGGTAGAACTAGTGACACCACTGACTACCCTCTTTAACAAATCATGGGAAGATGGGGTGGTACCTGAGGACTGGAGAAGAGCAGATGTCATTCCCCTTCACAAAAGTGGGAGCAAGGCAGAAGCAGAAAACTACAGACCTGTTAGTTTAACCTCAGTGGTAGGGAAAATGATGGAATCACTTCTGAAGGAAAGAATTGTTGAGTATCTAGAGGCCAGAGGGGCTCAGGACCCAAGGCAGCATGGATTCACAGCGGGAAGGTCATGCCAGACAAATCTGATAGATTTCTTTGACTGGGTGACCAAAGTAGTAGATCAGGGAGGGGCTGTGGACATGGCCTACCTATACTTTAGCAAGGCATTTGACACAGTCCCACACAGAAGATTAATATACAGGTTAGCCAGCCTGGGAGTGGGTCCCAAGATGACAGCCTGGGTAAAGAATTGGCTGGAGAAGAGGACACAGAGAGTAATAGTAAATGGAGTCCACTCTGAAGAAAGGGGGGTTATTAGTGGGGTACCGCAGGGTTCAGTATTAGGACTGGTCCTCTCAATGTCTTTATGTTTACACTGCAGAGGGACTGAAGGAAAAGTATGTCTCTTTGCAGATGACACAAAGATCTGCAACAGAGTTGATGCACAAGGTGGGGTGGAAAGGATGAGAAGGGACTTGGCAAGGTTAGAGGAATGGTCAAATGTATGGCAGCTTAGATTCAATGCTAAGAAGTGCAAGGTAATGCACCTGGGAAACAAAAACCAAGGGGAAGAGTACACAATGGGGGGTGAGATACTAACAACAACAAAAATGGAAAGGGACCTGGGGGTAGTCATATCAGATGACCTAAAGGTGGGCAAGCAATGTGAGAGGGCAGCAAGGAGGGCTGGGAGGATACTGGGATGCATAGGGAGAGGCATCACCAGCAGAAAACAGGAAGTTATTATCCCTCTGTACAGACAGTTGGTGAGACCCCATCTGGAGTACTGCGTGCAGTTCTGGAGACCCAATCTCTGCAAGGACATAGACAGGATGGAGGCTGTCCAGAGGAGGGCAACTAAAATGGTGCAGGGTCTGCACCGGAAGACATATGAAGAGAGACTTAAGGAGCTGAATATGTATAGCCTCGAGGAAAGGAGGGAGAGGGGGGACATGATAGAAACTTTCAAGTATCTCAAAGGAATCAACAAAGTCCAAGAGGGTAGCATCTTTCAAAAAAAGAGGTGTGCAAGAACAAGGGGGCACAATTTGAAGATAGAAGGGGGGCGGCTCAGAGGTAATTTAAGGAAGTATTTTTTACAGAGAGGGTTGTGATGCATGGAACGGCCTTCTGGAGGAGGTTGTGGAGTCAAAAACAGTGGTGGAATTCAAGCATGCGTGGGACAGTCATAAGGCAATTCTAGGGGTTGGGGGTAGGAAGAAGTAGGCTGCTGGTTAACTAGGATCTGCAGCTTATCCATTAGGTAGGGAAATGGGCAGACTGGGTGGGCCAAGTGGTCCTTATCTGCCATCAAAATCTATGTTTCTGTGTTTCTGTGTACACAAGGCAATGGATTGTGGCAAATTAGTGGGATTTATCTTTATAGATCTCACTAAAGCCTTTGACACAGTCAACCATCCCATACTGCTATAGCAACTGATCAGCCTGGGGTTTTCCTCTGAAGCAGTCTTCTGATTCAAGGACTGCCTATCCCAAAGGTCACAGAGTGTAAAAGTTGGAACAACAATCTCTTCCCCTAGGGAAATTGCACTGTGGGTGCCCCAGGGATCCATCTTGGGTCCTCTCCTTTTCAGTTTGTTCTTAAAGGACAACTCTGCCCTCATATCTTCTAAATGTTGTTTCCCTGTCAATAGACAACTCTTTTCATGTAGCTGTTAAGGATGTATGCAAATGTTTAGTCTGTTTTTACAGTTCATACTAGGCCCTGTGACTGCCCTGGGAGTCTTCATTTCATGGTTGTTGAAATCTCATTGTCCCTGAGAGCTGCGTTAGCATACGAGAACATGATGCGTAATCACCCTTTAAACTCCCCAGTATGCCTGCCTGCTTAATTAGTCTTAAAAGAAACAAGCTGCAAAAAAGTGCGGAATACCACATTTACCTTCAGTAAGCTTTGCAAACTGTAGGAGTTATTATACAGATTTTTTTCCCTTTAAACTTTCCTCAGTTTATGAGTTTCCAGAGAGTTTTTACAGGGTATTTGTTATTTCAGCATAAAGATACATGGTATACATGGGTGATTTGACATCATGTTCTCATATGCTAATGCAACTCATAGGGACAATATGATTTCAACAGCCATGAAATGGAGGCACCCAGGGCAGTCACAGGGCCTAGTATGAACTATAAAAACAGACTAAAACATTTGCATATATCCTTAACAGCCACATGAAAAGAGTTGTCTATTGACATGGAAACAAACAACATTTAGAAGATATAAGGGAGGAGTTTTCCTTTAAACGACCTCCCGAACACCTGCAAGATCAAAATTATCTTGTATGCCGATGATGCAGTGATCCCGAGTAGTAGCGCTCAGCCAGATCACTTGCAAAAGGAGCTGCAAGCCACCTTCTCCTCCATGGAGGACTGGTTCAGCACACAGAAATTACTTCTGAACTACAAGAAGACAAAAACCATGCCGATCTCCAGTCCCCACCATAAGAAATCGTCCACGACATTGGTCATTACTAACAATAAGGACGTTCCCCTTAGGTAGGTACAAACCTTCAAGTACCTTGGGGTCAACTTTGATGATGCACTCTCCTTCGTACCACACATAGACCAAGTTGTGAAAATGGTTAACTCAAAGCTTGGTGTCTTATATAGACACAGACAATATCTCACGCCTTCTGCTCTGCGGCTGACTGTATCTTCCTCCATCCTGTCAGTCATAGATTCTGGCCTGGTAGTGTATGGGGCGGCATCTGACACTGCACTTAAGCGAGTATGAACAGCCCTCAATAAAGGCTGTAGACTCACGCTGGGAGCTGACATCCTTGTTCACTCCTGCTCACTCTATGAGCAAACTGGATGGCTCAGTCTCAGCAACAGAATAAAATACCAAATGTGCCTTCTGGGAAAGAAAGCCTTGCTAGGAAAGTCTACCCCTAGCCTTATGGAGATGCTTGCAGTCCACCGCTCTAGCCACCAGACTCGCGGTATGACAAGGTGCTCGTTGGCTATCCACTTCAGGAAAATGACATTGGGTCAGCGCTCCTTTGCGTACAGAGCTCCCCTTTGGCTTAATGAATTCCCTGTGTAAATATTCTGCAACAACTCCCTTCCCTTCTTCAAGACCGAGGTGAAGCTACATCTCTCCAAGGCATGCAGCTGCAGGTAGTCAGTGGCTGCTGTCAGTATACATATTTAGCATACAGACCCCCCACCCCTGTCTACAACCTAAATTACTCCAACACTGTAGTCTGCGATGAAATGAGACCCTAATCTTATTTCTTGCACCTCTCTCCTGCCCCATTTTCTCTCCCCTTCATCAGTTAGCCCCCACCTTGGCCCCTCTTCCTCATCTTCTCCTCCCTGTTTCTCCAGCTCCCCTAACTCCTGCACCTCTTGCCCGCCACTGTACTCTACCTTTTATAGGTGGCCCAACTTGGCCCCTCTCCCTCAGCTCCTACTTGGCCCCTCACCCTCACCTCCTCCAGCTCCCTTGCACTTGCCTACACTTTCCCTAGCCTGGTTAACGCCACCCTCTCTTCCTCCTCCTCACTTTGTATGTTTTGACTAAGCCTGTCCTCCAGGCTGCTGCTCCCTCACTGCATTGCCTGGCCTGTACCCTTTCCTTTCAGTGGATGTATAAAGCGTTTCTGAATTATCAGTTTCCTTATAAATAGCTTGCTCATGTACCTTATTACTTATCCACTGTTAGTACCTCCATGTGTTTTTTTCTCTGTGAAACCTGTTACCGATGACGTAAAATTTTAGTAGATCTTACTGTTTTAATGATTATTCAGTTCCTGTATTTTCTGTATATTGTCTCCTGATGTGGAACCTTTGTAAAAGAGCTGTTGCTCAAAGGTTTTTTCCGAACAAATGAAATAAATAAATAAAACAATAGTGCATCTGAACAAGTAAGGAGGTTAAGAATTTTTATCCGTTTATGCGCCACTTGGCAGCACCTGACAACAAGCACGTGCCTATTACAGAGTACATACACTACGTCCCCGGATGAATACAAAGTTATTCATAGTACAGCTGTGTAAACATAGCAACCCGAAAATACTTACGTAATACCATACTTTGGCAGGTGAGGAAGGGAGGGGAGGAAGGGGGGAGGAGGGTAGTGGAGGGGTTGAAAGTGGAGTATGGGAGAGGAGGGGGAGTAAGGGAATGGGGTAGTGGAGGGGTTGTAGGAGAAGTGCATGGAGACGGGATAACTGCCGACAAATTCTGTGTATCTATGTATTGTCACCAAGGCTTTCCCCTAGGTTGTTTATGAACACCTTAAACAATACTGGTCTGAACCCTGACCCCAGCAGGACTCTGCTGGTAAATTCCCTCCAGCCTGATGTCTCCCCCCACCACCCTTTGAGTTTTCCCACTGAGCCAATTTGCCACCCACCTGATCAAATTGCTACCTTCCCCCAAGTCCTCCAGTGTTTTGATCAACCTCTTGTGTGGAGTCGAGTTGAAGGTCTTGCTGAAATCCACGTATGGTATGTCTACTGCCTGCCCCCTATCAGCAGCCTTCGTCACCCAGTCGAAGAAATTGACCAAGTTGGTCTGGCATGACCTCCCTGCTGTGAACTCCTGTTGTCTCTAGTCCCATTCTTTCAGAATGGTCTCCATCTGCTTGCCCACTGTAGATGGTAAGCTGACAGGCCTGTCATATCCTGGGTCATCCCTGGGCTTGCTCTTATGAACCGGTACCACATGAGTTGTTTTCCATTCCAGTGCACCACCCTTGTATCTAGGAAACTGTTAAACAGGTCTGCCAGTGGGCCTGTCAGTTCTGCCACCAGGTTGCTCAGTACTCTGTGGTGCATGCCATACGGTCCTGGGGAATTGCCCACCTTTAGGATTTTGGGTGCTTTCATGACATGGTCCACAGTGACTGTCCACTGTGACCCTTTTGTCCACCATACCTACCCCCCCCAAATCCTCCCTTGTGGCAATGATGTATCTTTCTGTTTAGTAAAGGTGAATCGAAAGTATTTGTTCATTACCTCTGCCTTATCCTTACTGCTTTCCTCTACCCTCCTACTTTTTCAGTTTAACTATGCCCTAATTCGCAGCCCTTTTCCCCAGATGCGTTAGAAGAAGGCCATGTCCCGTTCCTTAACTCCCGACACAGTTTGCAGTTCCTTCTCTGCCTTTGCCTACTTTTCCAGCTTCTTTAGCCTTTTCCATGTAGGTTTCTCTATCTACCCCCTTCTAGGGCATCCTATACTTCCTTCCTATACTAGTCCGCCTTTTCCTTAACTGCCCAGTCCATTTTCCTGTTAAACCAAAGTTGCCTTTTGGAAAGGCTTTCAATCCCCTCTGCTTAGGGCAGGTTTCTGAGATTGCCCTGATCCAGTCCTTGATTATGATCCACTTCCAGTCCTTGTCCTCTCCTAGGCTAGCTAATCTCTCTTTCAGTATCTCACCCATCCTGTTGAAGTCAGCCTTCCTAAAATCCAGTACATGCGTTTTTGTGTTTAGGATCTCCTTTACCATATCTGTGCAGAACTACACTGACAGGTGGTCACTGCCTCCCACTGGTTTCTCTACCCTAATATCTCTAAGATGATCCCCATTTCTTAGTACCAGGTCCAGGGTGGCTCCTTCCCTGGTTGATTAATTCACCCCTTTGCCCAGGAACCCATCCTGGACTGTGTCTAGGAACAGTTGACTCCTACTGCAGGCAGTAACTGGGATACCGCAATCTAGCTTGGGCAAGTTTAAATCCCCCCTTCTATCTCAGGGCTGAGATGATGCAATTTTATAAGACTCACTAATACGCCCTGTAGAAGAAACATCATTACTTCACTAATTACATTTTTTTCTTTTCTCTGATTCCAGTTTGCAGGATTCCAGCAGTAAATGCTGAAGAGCTAATATACCATGGACAGCTGGGATATGGCAGGAAAAGACGTAAATGCACTAAGAAGGTGATCAACTTCACTCAACAGGTAATTCAGGGTGGCAGAGAATCTAGTGATTTAGAGCATGGAACAGTGTATCTGGAGTCCTGGGTTTGAGTCCCACCACTGACACTTGCTGTGTATCGAGCTTTTCCCTTAAGTTCATACATGTGCATTATGACTACCACAATGGTATGACTTGTGAAATGCATTGGGATACAGGTGCTTACACACTCAGTACCTGAAAAACAATATACAACTGTCTCACACACACACACATATACACCATGCGCTTACTCATGCTTACATACATGACGACTCTTTTAACAAAAGCAAATGTTTTTCAGTGTTCTGTTTTTATGCTGCGACTCTGAAGCTTCCCTTCCCTACAGTGCTGCAGGAAGAATCACTCAAAGTCCATTTGGTAGTTGGGAAAGGGGCTGGGCAGGCCACTTGGCCCTGGCCCACACAGCTAAGGAAGTGGAATGCAGGGGAATCGTGCTGGTTACTCCTTACATTTTCCAGGTGTTCCCCCAAACTCTGACTCATGGTAGATGGAGCCTCCCACTCCTCCAGGCACTCCCTAGCTTCACAGCCACTTGTGGACACCCAGGTAGGAGTATTACACTGAGAGTTGGTGCCCTCCCTATTTTTTTTTTCATTTGTCTTATTGATTAAACTGGTTAGCTTAGTAAGCATAAAAATCGTCAGTTTGCACAGGTGACCAGAATGTACTATACATAAGACAGTTTACATGAACAATTAATTACAAACCAAAGCGGCTTCAGAACATCTGCATGCTGGGGCTAAAGTAAACTAGAGGTACTGCACAATCTCGAAACAGCTTGGCTCCTTAGTCTTTACTCACAAATAGAACACAACAGTGCTGTGTTGCAGGATAACTTTGTTAAAAAATAACAAAATGCAACAGCAAGTTGCTGAGCACACCCTCCCCAAGTGCAGCCAAACGTTTTCGTGCACCCATGGACTGGGCATCCTTCCGAGGTGCACTCTTGGTCAAGCCTCTCACTCCCTGCCTGAACTCCCCACTAGTCGGAACTCCTGCCTCCCGACTCCGGGTAGGTCAGTCCCCCGGCAACCCGACCCGAGGGAAGGCTCGCCCGCCCGTGGCGACCTTACAGACTCAAAGGCCTACCCAGGGGGAGGGCTGTGGGGAAGTCTGGCATCCTGGTGACCCCTGATGGAGATCGAGGGTACTACAGGATGCAGACTTGCAAGAGATCGAGGGTACTACAGGATGCAGACTTGCAAGACGGGTGAGCGTGGTGGACACCGGCAGGGTTGCCTTGTGCCATGGCATCATTGCACGCCACGGGGAATCTGGGAAGCAAAAATCCTCCCTTGGACTGCAGAGTTGAAGAGGGCAGCAGTGGTCCTGCCCACATCCCACCGCCGGCTCCCTCACATCGGACTCCTCCTCAGGCGCCACCCAGTGCTCAGGTAGGCCTTTGAGTCTGTAAGGTCGCCACAGGTGGGCTAGCCTTCCCTCGGGGTTGGGTTGCCAGGGGACTGACCTGCCTGGGGTCGGGAGGGAGGAGTTCCGACTAGTGGGGAGTTCAGGCAGGGCGTGAGAGGCTTGACCGAGAGTGTACCTCGGAAGGATGCCCAGTCCATGGATGCAATAAACAGAGTTAAAAAAAAAGGTATTGCAAGGACTTGTAAGACAGAGCTGCAATTGCTTGCATGACATGCAGAGATTGAAGGAAAATGCAGATGGATCTTCTCTGTTTATTCTGCCTTTCTAAACAGTTAAACTGAACAAGTTTATTTTTTTACATTATTGCTAGTACTAATAAACACTTTTTACGAATTCTACAACTGCCTCTGGTTTTTCCTATGCTTCCTGACCTGTGCCTCAACAATAAGGCTCAGAAGCGGACACACTTAAATCCACTGATACAACAAAAAGGTTTAAAAACGCCAAAAAACATTACTGAGTGCATATCAATCAACATTGCACTTTACTGTGCCCTCAGTTACAGCTTCAGAGGCGGGGTAAACTATGCAGATGCTACACTGTGCACTAGCTCTTTAAAGTTCAAGAGATCTCTAAATATTTTTTGTTGTGCAGCTGCTTGCAAGAGCTACGGACACTTCCAGAAACCACTGAAAATTAATAGTGCAGAATTTAGATGCAAGTGTAAAACAGTTTACATATATTTTCCACCATTCTCTACTGCAAGGACATTTTTGAATAAATACAGGATCTTCGCCATGGGAATTTAGCTACTCCTGCTGCTTTATCTATGCATGATGATGTAATCTTCCATTTATGACAGCACAATCTGCTGCTGTGCAGTGGAGTATAAGAGTGCATGACAGCCCCAGTGAGAGTAGAACTATGAGCAAGTGACAGTGAATGTAATAGTGAAAATGCAGTACCAGCCCAACAGCACAGCAGCCGTGGGCACCGCCATATGCCATGCCAGTGACCCATGTTCTCCTCCCAGGGTACCAATCCCAGAGGACACTCTCCGAAACTAAACGGTACATAGCCACAATGTATAGTTAAGTTCTTTACACAACTTAAGAAGATTCGGGACACACATGCTACTGAGGTGCAACTGTCTTCATTTATTGTCCCTTTTAGAAACACTAAACAGGGCCAGAGGACTTTATCTTATTATGCCATCAAACTGTTTAACAATCTCCCACAATCTGTAACTCCGTGCAATTCTGTTTCAACATTCATACAAAATGTAATGGCCTGATAAATCATTCTTGTCTTGTCAAAGTAATGATTAAATATAATATGTGTTGTATTTACTTTTTATAATTTATTGTTCACACACAATCTTGAAATTGCTCGGCTCCTCAGTCTCCACTTCCAAGCCTTGAGAAAGCACTTGTATTTCTTTGAATTTCTGCTTGGAAAGTATGGCAGTCAGCACAAGGCATCGTGGGACCTTGGATTTTCAAAAAAAAATACTGCTCTCCCTCAGAGAGGAAAATCTAATTAAGAGCTTCCTTAGAAACCAGTTTGTATAGGTTGTAAACCAGCCACTGGTATAAAGTATTGCATTTTATGACCTATTAGGAGGAAAGCAACTTCTGACAGATACCTGTTAGATTTCACACAAATAGGAGAAATAGCTGTCAGGAAGTTCCTCTGAAGATCAAAGGGGTAATTCTTACCTGCCATAAAGCAGGCTCACTAATTAAAAAAAAAAAAGAAAAATAGGGTATATATTGTTTCTGTGGGATGCTTAGCAATATGCAAATGCCTGTGACTACCATTTGGTATACGGGAAATGTGAGTGACCTCACAAGCTGGGTGGAACCCTTGTTCCACATAGATATTGCCAAGGTGGAGGGGACATAGTGGCTTTTGATTTCTGGACTCCTGAGAGAACACACTCTCTAGAAGCACTTCTACCCAAGGTTAAGTAATTCAACCTCCACTACTTGCTAATTGAAACTAGGGTAGGATTAGATACTCAATAATAAGGCGGTTTTGTTTAAATTGTCAATTTAATTTGTATGACTTGTACCCTAAATGTTATTTGTTCTGTGTTTTGTATTTCATTTACTATTTTTAATTTTAGTAAACTTTGTTTCTAGGGACGTAGGTATGTTGTTCATCCACATTTACTGGCAGGTTCCTTGCCGCTTTAAATTTTGCCGAAAGGTCTTCAAGCTGGCTCCTCCCACCCACCCGGGTGATAAAACTCTTGGCTCTGCCCCATGACGCCAGATCCTCCTTACCACTTGGAAGCTCAGGTTCCCTTCTTTGCGCTCTGCATTTTAGGCCTGGATCCTAACTCTTCGGTTAACCCAAAACTAATTTTAAAATTTACATGACTTCGGTCTTTATCCTCCCTCGTGGCTGCGATGGACAAATCGACTCCCGGATTTCGTCGGTGCCCATGCGGGCAGAAGATGTCTCAGACCGATCCGCACGCCATGTGCATCTACTGCTTGGGGCTTGACCACGATTCACAGGCCTATGACTTGTGCAAGTCCTTTTCGGCTGTGGTCTTAGAGGATCACGCTGCCAGATTACAACTTGGGCGCCCAGAGAAACATTATCCTCCGGTCAAGTCGAAGGAGTCCCGTTGGGCGGTGTCCATGGCTGCAGGCTCAGCTGAACAGCTCGAACAGATGATCGCCCTCGAGGAGGATGTGGCCCAGGCCGCATCATCTTCATCCTCGGTCGCTGCATTTATCCCGCTCTTCTTGGGCTCCTCCTACATGGCTTCATTTAAGGAGCTTTGTCCATCCCTCTCCACCAAGGGAGAAGGGCCTTCGGGGGACATTCTTCTCGGTCCAAAAAGAAGGACTCTAAGGGTAAGTCCCACCGTCGAGATTCGTGGGAGCGGGAGAGGTCCCCTTCCCCAGATAGTCCACACTCTACTTTGGTTGAGGTTGCGGCTAAGGCCGCTAGCTTCACAGTGTCGCTGTCAGGTCAGCCGGCTGAGACACCCGTCAACGCGGTC
This sequence comes from Neoceratodus forsteri, assembly GCA_016271365.2. Classification (NCBI taxonomy): domain Eukaryota; kingdom Metazoa; phylum Chordata; order Ceratodontiformes; family Ceratodontidae; genus Neoceratodus; species Neoceratodus forsteri. Next base: position 360,973,574 of record CM057449.1, on the reverse strand, counting down.
GAGGTTTTTCTCGACCAGTCGGACGGTCTGTCGACTGGAGAAGCCGACAACCCTTCTTCACCGGTTTCCCCGGTGGAAACCGAGGATTTGCCTGTGCCTCCTGTGCCGGAGTCTCTGGTTAAGTTCCCTGAACCGAGGGAGGAGCGGGTTTCCCCAGCCCCCTCTCAGACTCACTCTCGGAAACACCGAAGGTCTTGGGTCTCGGACCTCTTCCAGGTCCAGCCAATCCCGCTGACATTGGCGGTCTCGGCACCATGGAAAGCGGTGGCGCCGCTCATCCTCGTCTTTGTCCTCTTTGGAGGATAGGCTCCGGCGCAAATTGTGTCGGCGCTATGAGGCTCTAATGTGGCAGCAGCTCCTTTTGTCCGGAAACAAGCCGACTCCATTGCCTTCCCCGGCCATTAAGTGGCTGTCACCGGAGCGGCCGAAACAACCCCTTGTGGTAGTCGAGGAACCGAAGCCGGCACCGGTTGTTCGGCTGAAACTGGCTGCGCCACCCATTGTGGTGGAAACCCCACCTCCACAACCTAAAACTGGGGCCCCGACCAAGGATTCTCAGTCGAGTCAGGGTTTGCCCCATCGGTTATCGGTCACCCTTGCTCCCGATCGACTCGGCAGGTGGAGGATGGCTCATGTGCTTGGCAGCTGTTTCAGACCTCGAGTCTGACGACTACTCCTTGTTCCTCCAGGCCGCTGACTGGAGTCCACCAGGGTTAGTCAGTGGATGAGAGCCCATCCTCGTTCCTTGGAATGCTTCGACTCATCTCAGAGTCCACTGGGATAAAGCTCGAACCCGTTTCAAAACAGGCCAAGTATCCCCTCATGGAGATACTGGACCGAGGGGATTCCCCTACGGAGGCCTTCCCAGTAGCCAAAGCCATTGTTGGCCCGGCCCTGGAGCTATGGCAGCGGCCAGCTTCTTGTCCAGCACCTTCGGCCAGGATGGCTCGGAAGTATGCTGTTCCCACCAGTTCACGCTCCGGTTTCTTTGAGCACCCCCTCTGCGGAGGGGCTCGTGACCGACAGCGTTTTTCGGCATTCCAGGAATGCTCGGGACATGGACAAGCCTCCCGACAAGGAGTCCAAGAAGTTGAACTACTCTGGACGAAAAGTTTATGCTACTTCCTCCCTAGGTCTTCGTCAGGCCAGCTCGGCCATCCTGATGGCACACTTTTCACATGCCCTTTTGGGCTCTTTGGATGAGGTGATTCCTCATCTCCCGACTGACCTCCAAACGACGATCAAGCAGGTGTGGGATCAGGGAGGGGCGGTGGCCAAACAGCAGCTCCAGACTTCCCTGGACATCGCTGACTCGTGTGCCCGGTCAGTAGCGGCCACAGTGGCCATGCATTGCAGAACTTGGCTGCTGATCTCCACCTTTACGGCAGATACCCAGCACAAGCTGGCAGTCGTTCCCTTCCTGGGTACCGACTTGTTTGGTCCCGGGGTGGAGGGTCATCTGCAACGGATCGAAAAGTCCAATGCCACCTTGGACTTGGTCACGTCTGCCCAGAAGGACAGACGCCACCAGCAGTAGTGTAAGCCCTTTCACCCTTCAGCCCCTGCTGCACGTCCGGCCCAGCAACACCAGCATCAGGGCCAGAAGGCTCGCACTTGGCACCCCAAAGCCAAGCCTGCTGCTTCCTCCAGCAGGAAGCCAGGAGGGAAAGGTCCAGGAGGCTCCTCAGCCGGTCTTTCCTCCAAGCCTACCCAGTGACGGGTTGAGGGGTGTTGCCCCCAACCTCGTCACTCCTCCCCGGGTTCCCCCCGTGGGGGAACGGCTCTGCCGCTTCCTTTCCACCTGGTCCGATATAACCACGGACCGCTGGGTGTTGGAAGTGGTAGTCAGGGGTCTGCCTCTGGAATTTGAGCAGTTCCCACCCTATCGAGCCATCGCCCCATGGGGGGGGGGGCTACAGAGTCCGCAGCCTCCGCGCCGACATTGCCCTGCTGCTCCAGAAGGAGGTGATCAGGGAGGTGGCGCAACGTCCTCCAGACCCAGAGTTTGTGTCCAGGTACTTCCTGGTCCGAAAACAGACCGGGGGGGGCTGGCACCCCATTCTAGACCTACATGACCTGAACAAGTTCCTAAGGTCTCGTACCTTCAGGATGGTCACTCTGGCTCAGATCATTCCATCCTTGGAACGAGGCATGTGGTTCTGTTCTCTGGACCTTCAGGACGTGTTCTTTCATGTCCCAATCCATCCGTCTCACCAGCGATTCCTCCGCTTCAGGGCAGAGGGATCCCTGTACGAGTTCCAGGCCATGCCTTTCGGCTTCTCTCCAGCTCCCAGAGTCTTCACCAAATGCATGGCAGTGGTGACAGCATTCCTGCGGCGCTGAAGGGTCCGGGTGTACCCTTACCTGGACAACTGGCTGATTGCAGCCTCCTCCAGGTTGGAGGTGGAGCGGTCCAGAGATCTGGCCCTCCAGGTCTGCTCTCAGATTGACCTCCTCATCAACGAGGCCAAATCGGAACTCGTGCCAACGCAGGTGATTCAGTTCATTGGGGCAGAGCTCGACTCTCTTCGAGCTAGAGCACAGCTCCCGGCGGACAGGGCCGAGGTCCTTTCCTCCTTTGCCCAATCATTTCAGGTTGGGCAATTGCGCCCTGCCCGGGACTTCCTGTGCCTCCTGGGCCTTATGGCGGCCTGCACCAGCGTGGCCTGTTGGGCCCGCTGGCACATGCGTCCCCTGCAATGGGGCTGGCCTGCCAATGGTCACAGCACTCTGATCCCTTGGATCAGCCAGTGACAGTGACACAGGAGATGTGGAATGCTCTCCAGTGGTGGATTGTTCCAGCTCATCTGCAGGAGGGTATCCCGTTTGTCCGCCCAGAACCGACAGTCACTGTAACGACCAACGCGTCTCTGATGGGTTGGGGTGCCCATCTGGGGGAGCTCAGAGCACACAGCCTCTAGTCCCCTCAGGAGTCTCGATGCCACATCAACCTGCTGGAGCTTCGAGTGGTCCGACTAGCCCTCACCGCCTTTGCTCCTTGTATGGGGTCAAGTGGTCCAGGTCCAGACGGACAACACGACCATGTACTACCTAAATTGCCAGGGCAGGACGCGCTACTTGCCTCTGTGCAAGGAAGCTGTCTGCACTTGGTCTCTCATGAGCAGACTGGAGGCGGATCTCCTAGTCATCCATGTGGCAGGAGCCTCCAGCACTCTTCCCGATGCCCTCAGCTTGATAAACGTTGCATCTCACGAGTGGTCTCTCCTGCCAGAGGGTAGTACAAGACCTGTTCTCCCACTGGGGCACACCTCAGGTGAACCTGTTTGCCTCAAGGGAGAATGTGAAGCTGAGGCTGTTTCATGCCCGCCCCCCTCAGCAGGCCTTGCTGCAGGGGGATGCCTTCTCGAGGCCGTGGACCCCGGGCCTCTTCTACGCCTTCCCTCCATTTCCCTTGATCCACGAGGTGCTCCTCATGGCAAAGAGGGACAAGGCGCAGGCGATTCTGGTAGCCCCAGACTGGCCCCGTCAGTTCTGGTATCCAAATCTCCTCAGCCTCAGCTCCAGGCTCCCGAGGCGGCTCCCATCCCACCTGGACCTGATCTCAGTCAACAAGGGGAAGGTATTCTACCCAGACCTTCAATCCCTGCACTTGACGGCCTGGTTCCTGAGCGGCTAGAGTTCCAGGCCTTGGGTCTTTCCGACGAGGTCCTCAGCGTTGTTGAGGCATCCCGTAAGGAGTCGACCAGAAAATGCTATGCCTTCAAATGGAAGAGATTCTCCATTTGGTGTCAGGAAAAGGGGTTGGACCCTTCCTCCTGTTCCTTGGCCAGCATTCTGGACTACCTGTGGTCCCTTTCTCAGCTAGGGCTTCAGTCGACGACCCTTAAGGTGCACCTGGCAGACATCTCTGCTTACCAGGCATGGGCTGGGAAGCAGTCTGTGGCGCAGGAAAGGTGGTCGGGCGCTTTTTCAAAGGCCTTGATCACATATCCTCTGGTGCGAGAACCTCCACCTCCGTGGGATCTACTGCTGGTACTGGCTAAGCTCATGGGCAAGCCATTCGAACCGATGCACAGGTATGATATTTCTCACCCGTCGTGGAAGACCGCCTTCTTGGTGGCCATCACGTCAGCCAGAAGGATGGGAGAGCTCCAGGTGCTTTCCATCGAGTCTCCTTATCTGGTCTTCCACAGGGACAAGATTGTCCTGCGCCCCCACCCGAAATTCCTTCCGAAGGTGATGTCGGAGTTTCACCTTAACCAGGTGTTGACTCTGCTGGTGTTCTACCCCAATCACACCTTAGAGGCTGAATATAGGCTCCATACTTTGGACCCTAGAAGAGCGCTCTCTTATTACAAGGAGCAGACGGCTGAAGTTCGGGGAGAGGTTCGCCAGCTGTTTGTCACCTACGCTGAAGCCGCATCTGGCAGACCTGCAGCCAAGTGGACGATAGGCAGGTGGGTCACCTCCTGCATAGATCTCTGCTACAGGTTGGCGGGCATGGAGCCTTCAAAGGATAGAGCTCATTTACCCGCCATACCGCTGCTTCCGGTGGCTGCTTCCAGGGACGCCCCTATCCAGGAAATCTGCAGGGCTGCTACCTGAAGTCAGCACACACCTTCATTACCCACTACCACATCGATCTTGAGTCATGCCAGGATGCTGGTTTTGGGACCTCGGTTCTGCAGTCCTTATTTCCCAAGGGGGGGGGGGCGTGCCTTGCCTCTCTTCTCCTGGAGAACTGCTAGGAGTCTGTCAGTAAGTGTGGATTGAACAACATATCCACGTCCCTAGAAATACAGGTTACTCACCTGTAACAGGAGTTCTAGGAGTGGTATATGTTGTTCATCCACACAACCGACCCGACCTCCCTGGCTTTGTCCTGCAGCCTGGCTTCCAGCGGGCTAGATCTGGTGTCATGGGGTGGAGCCGAGAATTTTATCACCTGGGTGGTTGGGAGGAGCCAGCTTGAAGACCTTCCGGCAAGATTTAAAGCGGCAAGGAACCTGCCAGTAAGTGTGGATGAACAACATATACCACTCCTAGAACTCCTGTTACAGGTGAGTAACCTGTATTTCCCCCACAATAGCTTTGCTTGGCCAATAAGAAGTACCAAATTAGAATATAAAAAATGGAAAAAAACAAAACAAAACCGGATTTAACATACTAACCTCCCCCCGAAGCCTGAGATACAACACATTCCTCTTGACCGGGTTCAACCTACTCACCCAAAATCAACTGAAAAACTGTCCTAATAATGATGCTTCTAACGCTTTAGGTAAAGGAAAAATAACACTAATATATAAAAAGAGAGGGACCAAAGCATTTTTAACATAATAGACTCTTTTTTTTCTTCGAAACCTTTCATTTGTTCCATACTGCTACCTTTATCTTCCCTTTACTTAAGGCCTTATCCCAGTTATAATAAGCCATATCGTCCCCACCAAAATACAACCCCACTATACGACATGGTTCCATGGCTACTGGGAATCCTCCCACCACTCTTGAGTTGTTGGGAAACCAGCTGCCCTCAATATTTTTGTTTTAGTCAAATTAAGATGAGCACCTGTAAGTCTCCCCATGGTCTGTATTAACCCACAAGCAATCTGCAAGGAAGATTCATCTCTCAATATTAAACATAGATCATCAACATAAGCAAGAACTTTACACTGATGTTCACTAAAGCCACTTACTCCATAAATCTGCAGATATTTCTGTAATATCTGTAACAAGGTGTCCAAAGCAAAAACTTATAAACTCTGGCTCAGAGGACACCCTTGTCGAACCCCTTTCAGGATTCTATGTCATATCCCCCTCCACCCATTTTCATATGGAACCACATACGCTAGAGCATAACACAAACAAATCAATCCACTGAATAAACTCATCTGGGATACCATAAGCACTCAAGGCTGACCACAAAAAAAATGTGAAACCTCATCAAAGGCCTTAACTTGATCTAATCTGATCAAATAACCCTCCTGATCCCTTTCCAGAGTGGCGTTACTCATGGGTTCCATAAGTTCACGTAAAAGTAAAACAGCATCCAAAATATGCCATCCTGGGACCGCACAAAACTGTCGAGGGCTAATCAAGTCACTCATAACATAAGACAATCTATTGCTTAACAGTTTGGAAAATATTTTTAAATCTGTATTGAGCAAAGTGAGCGGTCTCCAATTCCCAATTACTTCCCTGTTCCCAGATTTATATAAAAAAATCATCAAACCCTCACAGAACTGAGTAGGTAAACTATAATCCATTAAAAAAATTGTATAATTGTACTAATTCTGTATACATAAAGTCCCACAATACCCCATACAATTCATTTGATAACCCATCTGAACCTAGGGAGACTTCTTTGTGGGGAGAACGGATTACTACTTCAATTTCAGCTGTTGTAAAAGGACACACAAGATACGCTGTCTGATCAGGTGTCACCGGTGGAAGATCCGCAGCCCACAACAGTTGTGTTTACATCATGGGAATCTTCCACAGGACAGCTAAAAGTGTTATGGATATGTTTATCCAAAACCCCCATAATACCAACATTATCTCTCTGAGCATTCCCCTCATAAGAAGTCAGACCTGTAAAAATCCGTTTTGGCAGTTTTAAGATGGCTAGCCAAAAAAGGGTTCACCTGTTCAGCTTTCCCCTGAGTGCCAAATTGGTGTTCCTTTTGCAAGGAACAAAATCTGTCATATTGCAAACCCCAACTCCTGTTTAATAGCCCCTATTTCCTCACTAAGGTCTAACGCATCGTCAATCTGCCGAGTCAACAGTACACCTAGTTCATTGTGGAGTGTAGCGTATCTCTCCTTTTTAGCGAGAGCTCGATTCCTCCCCATCTGAGAGAAAAAAAACAAATTCTGAAATCCTCCCACCAAATGCTAATATTCTCATATAAAAACAGAGTGGTCAATTTATCTTGTACCACTATATGTAACTGAGATCTAATATACTCCTCATCCAACAAAGAACTATTCAGCCACCAATATCCACATCCTGTCTCTCTGACAGGGAGGGAAGTAATAGACATACCTAACAACAAATGATCCGAGGATTCAGTGGGTATAACACTAACATTGTCTATCAATAATGTCTTTTTGATAAAGATAAAATCTATTCGAGAAAAAAGTACGCCCTTATAAAAGGTGGGTTTAGGAACCTGCATAAAGCCATCCTGTACATCGTGCAGCCAGCATGGTGTAAAACATGTTTAAGGAAGGTTTTATCACAATGTTCTTTCCATCGGTCCATTTTCGGAAGGAAGTTAATATTAAAATCCCGCCCCCCCCCCAAAAAAAATCTGTCTGCTAGTATGTTAAAAAGGTTGTATCTTATTCAACAATTCTATCAGGGAACATTTTGTCTGCGGATTATAAACATTCAACAATCGACAAGACAAGCCTCTTATCTCTACATCTAGCATAACTGCTCGTCCAGTAACTATATCCACCTGTCTATGCAAGATCCACTCAGTAGTGGAAAAGCAAAACCCCACCCCACTACAAGTCTCTTCCCTTAGTGACCAATACGATGATCCCCATCACCAATCCTTGGAAGCTTGAGCACATTCCCGGAGAGTGTGCAGCCGAGTATCCTGCACAAAAACCACATCATAGGCCAAGGATTGCAATATACTAAACATCGTTAACTGTTTTGTAATGGACTTAATACTGTTTACATTCAAACTAGCTAAATGTAAGTTAAAGGGCTCAGGAAGGGGGCTTAATCACTTTACCGCTAGATATAGTGACCCTCTTTTGTACTGGCAAAGCCCGCGGTTTACGAGCTGGGAGGACCTCGCTTGCTACCAATGGTTCAGAATCCGGTCCTCGTGAACAGACATTATCCTCCATAGGGTGTTCTAGGTTGACGTGTTCCCCCCAAGACTCAAATGGGGCAAACCTATTCAACAACGGCAAGGGAGATAAGGGGACACCCGAGCTGACTACGCCTAATGTCCCACCTACTGAAGGCACCTTCTCCAATCTAGAAGGAAAAGGGGGTTCTAATAAGTTTCCCCCGCCTTCCATATCAGAATCCTCTAGATGTAGACTACGTGGAAAATCCTGGGGGAGAGCCCAGGGGAGTAGCATATGGGGTGACCTGTGTTACTAAAGGAATCATCTCACTATCAGAGTCAATAACTCCACCATGTGATTCTGTAGAAACTGTGGTAGAAGCTGATGGTGGGAGAGCTGTACTGGGAGTAGGGACCTGAGTTCTATACCCAATATTACTTCTAGAACCCCTCCCCCTTCGCTGCCCATGGAGCCCTGACTCTGACATGGGGGTTGGAGGGTGCATCATAGGGGTTCCTAGCTTGCCGTAAAAAAAAAAACTGATCAGAAGCTTCATCATTATCATGTACAGCCCAAGGACAATTCGCATAGGAGTGTTCCAAATCTCCACATAAATTACAAAGTGGCTGGGCCTCACACTTTGCCACAGTGTGTCCTAACAATCCACGCCCAAAACATTTCACTTGATCACAATCTGTATTTAAATGATCTAGAGAACCACACTTATAACAACTTTTCGGTTGGCCCGGGTAGAAGATAATACTCCTATCGTGGCCCAAATAAAAAGAGCTAGGAAGGTGTTGTATACCAGCATCAGTATGCGGCAGTTAAACCCGAAAAGTCCACCCCCCCCGTGTAGAACCCATTGTCATCAAGGATCGGTTTGGGTCGGTCAAATAAAGTGCATCTCTTCTGTAATCAGTAAATAATGTTAGGTATGTTCACCCCTTTGTTATGGAACAAGACCATAACTGTCTTAATCGTAGGCTTTATCAAAATAACCAAAAAATCATACCAATTCTCCAAATCCTTCACTGTGTAATAAAATTTCCAAAACTTGTCCAACAACTGCATTGTACAGAAACTAATGTCGTAATTGTGATCACCCGGAGAGTGTATGAAGGCATACACATCTGCAAGGGTAAATCACATGCTATCCATCAAAAGGGTTTTGCCCACCCAGATACGGTCAGGAACCACCGGGGCCTTACCCCGATATCTTAAGCATACCAAGAACCTACGTTTGACTGCCTCTGCGGGCTTGTGAAAAAGACCTGCATAGGACTTCGTCCCCGGACTCCCGGAGGCCCATGCTGTTGTCGGGGCCCAGCCCCATCTACTGAAGCAGATAACAAAACACTGGGGCCGCATCCATCTGTGATACAGCAGTTACCTGTCCGTTGTCCAAGCAAGGCTGATCCAAAAAAAAGAAACTGTCTTCATAACCTGGGAGTTCGTGTCGGGTGTCGGAAAACATCCGACCTCATTCCCAGCAAGTTGCGCAGCCGACAATGGATCATTCTGGGACTTAGAAAGAACCATGTCCGATCTCATTGACAGGAACTCTTCATCAAGGACTAGAGCAGACCGACTCAAAGATTCATGCTCAGGGGAACCAGGTAGGGGGACAGATGGGTCGGGAATCCAAATCACATTCCGTAATAGCCATCCAGCCTTATGTAGAGCATCTCTTGGGGTCCAGTCGGAAAGTATCTCAGCCGATTCCGGAGAATCAACAGTACAGACCAGTCTGACAATAACAGAGTCACACATATGCAATGATGCAGTATCAGTATCTGGTGACCTACTCACCGGCAAACGTTTGTGTCCTATAGGTAAAGGGCTTGCCCCTGAAGGTTTTCTTTTCTTCTGTTCATCTTCCAACTTTTGTTGGCATATCGCAAAATCCCTTTCCGCCACCAATATCTCAAGTAACAGGGACTTCTTTAATTCCAACCCTTTCTTCAAAATATCTGTCTCATTCAGTACCTCCACCTCTAGGTCTGTTATACCTTCCATCTCCTCAGAATCCAGAGCAATATCTTAGGCCGTACCTAACAAATTCACTGTAGGCAAAACATCCAAGAGCTCTGGAGCTCCAGGAACAGGTCCTTCTCCTGCAACCTCCAAAGCTGGACTGGGGATCTCCATCTCTCCAGCAGCGCACCAGCTTCCCCACAGGAGAGTAGGGGAGATTTTTATTGCTACACATCAAACAATAAAACAATGTCAACAAAACAGAATCATACAATTAATGTGGTAGAAAGAGAAAAAAAACGAGCAAAAATAACAACGAAAAAGGGTAATTTACACAAATTTGATTAAAGCACCATAGTCAACACAATGAAATAAAAAAAAAACTCTACTTATATTTAATAAAAAAGTGAAGCCCTTCCACCAATTCAATATCTGCTGTGAAGAATACAACGAACAGTCTGAATAGTAAACATTCCTAAGTTCATTTGAGACTAAAATACTCAAACAATCGTAAGACATTCTTTTTTGTTGCAAAACCCATTGACATCGGGCTTGCCATAAGTAAAATCCGAGACAGCCAAAAAAAAAAACAGTGAAAGTGCCAGGATGGTAGTTTGCTAGACCAGACCCATATTTCCCCACAACTATAATATCATATGATAAATATCTAAGCCAAGGCAAATACTGTTTATTCACCAAAAAATTCCATAAAGCTGTGGCATAAGAACAATGCAGCACGAAGTGCTCCATGGATTCCAGCTGGGCCACACACTCCATGTAAGGACAGTTTCTCTCCATTAAACACTTAGCATTTCCCCTTAAATTTAATCTCCATTAGACAGTAAACCATAGATTTTCCCATATCTTCCGTGGAATTCTTGGAAGGGTTAATTGATGAAAGATGAAGCCATTATCAACTGAGGGGCAGTTTTTAAAACTAGGTTCCCTAGAGTAATTTCTGAACATCATGCCCTGATAAAGAGTTTTAGTTGTGTGAGTGGTAATGCAAACCTTTGTGATTCCCCATTTATACAATTTCTGGGCTGCAGGAATGAAATAGGGAGCAGTGTTAGGCCGGGGGTGTATTTTAGGTGCTATCTGAAGCCACAATCGAAGATAAGTGGAAAGAGAGCGTCTCATCCAGGTATTAGAACTGTCTCAGTACTGTGCAAAATAGTACCAACTGAGTGCTTAAAAAAAAAAGTATGTAGGAAGACCACTGGTTCTATCATGTTAAGACCTCCTAAATTTATTGCCAAATAAGTATAATGTCATTTAATGGGGTTTAATCTAGTACCCCACAGCATTTGAAAGCATAAACTATAGAGTTTGGTTTCTAGTTGTATGGGTAAAGGGTACAAAGATGCCATATATTGTAAGAGTGGTAAAATAAATGTTTTCAAAAGAGCAATACGTTTTAGTTTTGAAAGTTTCCATTGTTTCCATCTATTAATTTTTTGTTCGGCCTTCTGAAAGACCAGATCCCGATTTTTATCAGGCAAGTTTTGAGGACCAAAATAAATTCCCAAAATTTTCAAAGGAGTGGAGGAAATGATAAGTCCATGCCAAATGGCATCATGGTGAATACCAGGTCCAATGAATAGTCCTTTACTTTTATCCATGTTTAATTTAGCGTTAGAAACCTACTGGTAATGAGAAATTTCTGTCAAAAAAAAATTTAATGTGCTCCGGATGCAAAAAAAATGCACAAATATCATCAGCTTAGGGTCGTATTCATAAGGCCTGGGGGATTCCTATCCCTGTGCACCCTTTCCATTTCGTTGGAGACATAACGGAACAAAGTAAGGGATCAAGGGAAAAGACATATAACAGAGGGCTCAATGGGCACCCCTGTGGAACTCCACAATGTACCTCAAACCCATGACCGACCACACCCTTTAAAAAAGGTCTGACAGTGAAGAAAGATTACAATAACCGCAACTGATTTATAAAAGGTAAAGGTACTTTATAAGTTTATAAAACTAAAAATAAGTCATGAAGAAAACCCTATCAAAGGCTTTCTCTTGGTCAGCTGTTGCTATACAACCCGAGTAACTGGAATTATTACAATGGAAAATTGCATCCCTCGATGTCCTTAAGGCTTGTTGTATATTCCTGGCAGGCAGACCACAATATTGATATGGTGAGATTACCAAGGAGGCATATGCCTTTAAACGGGTGTTTAAGACGTGTGTTAGTATCTTATAATCAGTATTAAGGAGAACTATGGGTCTCCAATTACTAATTTGAGAACGTTTCCCCTTTTTATATAAATAAAATAATAAACCTTCAGGAAAAAGAAAGCTGGATAGTATTGGTCCTAAACCAAAATGTATAGGTTACAAATAAGCTCTCTTCAAGTAGGGAGCAGAAAGTTTTATAAGACGCATGAAGGATACCATCCAAGCCTGGAGCTGTGTGAAGTCGTAAGGATTGTATAGCTTGTGTGATTTCCATCATGGTTATAGGGGACTGTAATTTCAGAAGTTCTGTTGGGTAATCTGGAACTACAAGGGATTGTAAAAAAATCTAGGATATCACAGGTCAAAATGGGTGTTTGTGGTTTTAAGGAGTCATAATGCTGTTGAATAACTGATTCCAGTTCCTGTAGTGAACTGACCTCCTGTCCTTCTGGAGAGAGTAAGGAGTCTAGTGAGATTTTATTTTTTAGGGTTTTACAGGCTTCGTAGGAGTCTCCAATTGAAGAGGTTATAAAAACAGTGCATAATAAAGACTTAATTGAATCGACACTCTCAATTTCGAGTATTTTCATTTCTTCCTTCACCGTGGCGATCTGTGTAGATAAGTCACATCTGAATAGATTTGACAAAGACATTAATCTATATAACTGCTGTCAAAGGGATAAGTATTTTAAAAACTTATAATTTCTGATTCTTTTCACCATAGCGTATAAACCAATTCTGTATATCGGATTGTGTCCATCCACTATTCCCCTTTATCAGGGTATAAGAATTCCACTGATCATCTTGCCTGAAGCAAAGTTGCCATGTCCTTAATAACTATGGAGTCCTGTAAAGCTGAAACATTCAGCTTCCATCTACCATGTAAAGGGGATCGTTTAGTAAAATGAGTCAGTGATAAAAGTAACATTAAATGATAAGAGAATGCGACAGGTATAATAGAGAGAGACCCCTTAGGCACATTAGAGGAAATAAATATACTGTCTATTGTAGAGGTATAAGCATTACGTTTCTATGTGAAATTGGGATCTTTTGCATGTAAAGAATGGCAATTCAGTAGGTCAGCGGTATGAACCATCTGAACCAAAGCGTTGGAGTTGCAATAATTTTTTTTTCCCTGCAACATTAGACTTGTGTTTGTCCAAACTATAATTAAAGGCCCCACATAGAAAAAAATTATAGTGAGTAACTAAAAAAGGCTGGATTGCGTTCATAAGGCTTACTTTTTCTGCTTTAAGTTGTGAAGTGTAAACAGAAATAAATCTGCAATCCATATCATTCCAAAGTCCATCTAAAATAAAGGCCCTCCCAGGAATTAAATCATATAATTTATGTAATGTGAAGTTGCATGAATGAAAAAGAATCCCAACTCCATCAGCAGAGTCCAGGCCAAAGGACCAAAAAGATGGACCCCAAACCCATTCATGCTGAGACTGTCTAACTTGATCCACATTATACAGCCAGGTTTCCTGTGGTAAACAAACATCAATAGACATATCATGCAGAAATGGAAAAACAGCACTTCTTTTGTCAGAATTCAGTAAACTATGCACATTAAGATAACATATCAAACCCGCAGCCATTCAGATAATTCAGGTGACCCAGAAATTAAGTTTTTTTCTCTCCTTTTTTTTCTTTTCCCTTTATAATAATCCTCAGCCATGGTGTGTGAAACTTGGTCAGTGAAGATTTCTGTGAATCAGAGTCTCTGACATCAAATTCTGAGTCCCCCCAGTTTGAAAACAAAGCTGAATATGAATGTTTTGTTTCTGTTGGAGTGGGAGGGTCAGAGGAAATCGATTTTGAAAACCTAGAGGATCTCCTACAGGGCAAAGGGTCTGGAATGGGCAAGTCAGTGTTATCCATAGGGGTAACAGTTGGGTCTTTATAACAAACAGGGGTAAAAATATCTGTGGCAGGAGTCTGTTGTTTAGGAGCTTGTAAAGTACAGTCATGTGTGGCTGGTTCAGCTAAGACAGTAATGGAAGCCTCAGGAAGGTTTTAGTAACTTCAGGAGGAGAAGGAATCAAGGGGGGATTGGGGGGGGTTCTGAGAACACCACTAGATGAACCAGGCTTCGAAGTGTTGGGTAATGCGGAATCCTGAGCCTGTTGAATGAGCAAATCTGGGCTTATATAAGAGGCCTTATTTCTCGCTGCCCAAGGGCATTCACCAAAAATATGCCCATATTCCTCACAAAGATTGCAGCGTGTATGATTGGCACATTGCATAATGTTATGGCCTACCTCCCCACAGTTGTTGCATCTGGGTTTATCGCAGGTACTAGAGAGATGAGTGCGAGAACCCCACTTATAGCAGGCCCGAGGCTGACCCGCGTAGAAACAAAGCCCACGATCACGATCTAGTAGAAAATAATTAAGAATATGTTCTATTCCAGCATCATCTTGGCGAAGTTTTACTTTATATTTCCACCCCCCAGTCCAAAAGTGTTTGCTGTCGAGAATAGCTTCTGGTTCACTCAAAACCTCATATTTCTGCGATAACCAATAGGTTATATCCTCAACATGGACCCCCTCGTTATGAAACATAACAGTGACATATTTCACCAGAGGTTTCGTCAGAGGTATGACAACAAAGGGGGTCCAGGTTGGTGATGTTTTAACCTGACCATAACATTCCCAGAAAAGATCTAAAGCGTAAGAAGTGCGAAAACTAGCATCTTAATTATCTTCTCCGGAGATGTTTATAAAAGCATAGACCTCTCTCGGAGAGAAATGTAAGGAATCTTTTAACAACAGTTTACCCACATAGTACCTATCAGGCCTATCCTGTAATCCACCCTTATAACGAATGCGAACAGCATTCCTACGTGGTGCTGCTTCCTGTTTTGTTTTTGTAAATAAATCAGATAACAACAGCTTTGAGTCCTGTGTGGTATCTGAATCCAAAGGTGAATGAGGAATGTTGTTAGTTTCCAAAGGTGATGAAATGTTCGGTTTGTCAATAGCTGGAAAATAAATCTTAGGGGAAGCAATGGTAGAAGGCAATTTAGAAAAATCACGGTCCGACGTTAAAGAAACATCTGGTACCAGGCAAGAAGGGATGTTTGGCTTCCATTCATCAGAAGCTTGGGAAAATGGAAAGTCACATGAGGGGTCTGGAATCCATATACCCCCTGTCGATTGCTTTTATCCTGCACCGGAGAGTACCTTCTGAGGGGTCCATGCATCCACGGGCTGAGGACCAGGCAGTTTAGTGGGTGGAGAAAGGGGAACAACAAAATTCTCTGCAGAAATAGGAACAGAAGGAATAGTTACAGTATGAATGTCGGTTTGTTCTGTTATCTCTCTTACTTTGCCTTCTTGTACTGGGCCTTGTAGTGCTATTCCCCTCGAGGGCTTGTTGCCAAAATCAAAACCTGTAGTGCCCTCCTGAGAATTAAGTTGAGTTTGATAGACAACGCAAGATTCTGCATCCACAGCCTTTGGAAGTTTAAAAACAAATCCTGCTGTTTTAGAGAGATTTATGCCTGAGTGAGGTAGCGCTGGAGTCATATTACCTGAAGCAGTGCACTGCACGCTTCGCTCGCTGAGAGGAGCAGAAATAGAGTGAATATGAAGTTTGTGAGTGTCAGACTCTAGGCACACACCAAGGTCAGTGTAATAATTGCCAGTCCGAGACTCAGTTTGAACAGGGGAGTCAAGTCCAGTTACCTGTGTCTCTGCCGAGACAGGCTGCACCTGACTGCGGAGAATTGGATAGTTCAAATGCGAGCAAGGCTTGCTCTTGTTAACAACAGAAGAAATACGTTCCATAGCTACAGGAGAAGGGTTGACAGTTAAAGCAGGCTCTTGGCACACATCAGAAGATATATTACTGTTAGCTGCCACATTCGGTGAAATCGCAATGAAACTTTTTGTAGACTCACCCGGCCTCGTCGGGGCGTAGTCAGTGCTTGCTGCGTCAGCAGGCTGCTTGACAGGCCTAACAGTCGAGATGACAGGAGCCATGTCAGGGTGTAGAACAGCCAGTTGTGCTTCTAAACGCATTCTTTCTAGTTTATAGCGTTCCTCTTCAAACTGCACCATCCTCAGAATTTCCTGCTGTTTATCATCCAGATTAGTGATTAAATCATTTTCCTTAACCAATGCTTTATCCATGCTTAAATCTTCAGTTGAGGCATAAATATCTATGATATCCTCAGTAGAAGAACTTAGAATAGTGGTTAATTTTTTTTCTTCAGCTTCTGGCAAGCTCAGAACAGGAGGCCTGCTCTCCCTTCTGCAACACGTCTGCACCCTCCGGTGCTCCAGGCAGAGTGGCCATCCAGCAGACGGATGGCAAGTCCCCCTACTGTCAGAGTAGGGGAATTTCCCCGGTGTCCTTGCCCAATTTTCCCCATTCACTAAAAATACCACCAACAGCTTAATCTAGTTCAGTGTCAGTTGGCATCCATCTGTATCCCCCTCCCCCTGAGGGAGAGTGATTTGGTTTTGAATTCTAAAAAAAAACAGTCAATTTTATTTTCTCATTAGCCCATGAAGATTTGACATTAAAAATCTATATCCTGGAAGGGCCCCCCAATCCTTCAGACCCAAACATATAAATATTTAGGAATGTGGCTCAATGAGTCTTTAAATTGGGCAGTTCATATAAATAGTGTGATAACCACTGTAGGAAGAAAATTGGGTGCTTTGTATTGTGTTAAACATTGTATGAGCACTGAAATTAGGGAGAAAGTAGTACGTTCAATGGTCCTGCCCTCTTTACATCATGGGGATTTTATTTATGCCAGTGCTAAGAGAATTGATCTGGATAGGATTGATGTATGTTACGGTAGATTAGCCAGATTTACTCTAGAAATTGATAGGTTTACACACAAGTGTTTTCTGTTCAGTCGCCTTCAGTGGCTGAGACCATCTAAATACAGACAGGAGCACTTGCTTGCTTTTATGTGTAGATGCTGGTTGGGAACCATGCCTCCATATATTGATGCAGCGATCCCATAACAGTCTAAATTAAGCTCCTTGAGAGCCTCATATGCCCCAGAGTTTGTTGTACCTAGGTATCCGTTAGAGATTGGCAGACATTCTGTCTTTTTAGAGGCCCTATGGCATGGAATAAAATACCAGCTGACATTAAGTCTTGTAAGGGGAAGTTATCCTGGCAAACAATTAGAGTATGGTTTTGACAGCAGGCTGTTAATGTCAGGGATTGTTGTAGTTAGTGCAGTACATCTATTATTTTAAATTGTATTCTGTCTAATATGTATGTTTTCTCTTTGAGAAATGTGTATATAATGTGGGCTGGCAGTATAGCCTAGAGGTTAGAGGAACGAGGTGTGGATGAGCTTGGTACATCCAGCAGACCAGACCTGGGTTTGATTCTCACAACTTCTACTTGCATACTGTGTGACTCTGAGCAAGTCACTTAACCGCCTTGTGCTCCCAGATTGCCCCTGGAAACAGGCACTTGTTTCTAGTGGGCCTTACCTGGTTACCAAAGACTAAAATAAAAAATAAATTCTGTGTGTTTGTTTCTTCATTGTAAAGTCTGTTCACAATATGAAATTGTCTGCACAGGACCTCATTGTAAATGAGCTTCGGCTCAAATGAGTATATCCTAGTTCATATGATTATATGAATAAAACTTTTTACCAACCTACCTTACCTCCCCCGGGACAAGGCTGAAATAGGCAGAATTGTCTAGTCCTCCTTTCCCGGACAACAAAAACTAAATAAATAAGATGGATCCCCGAGACCTCTAAACTGATCATCCTGGAAAGGGTGCTTCTTGGGTCTAGATCTGATCCATCTGGTACTATGGCTAGGGTGCATGTGTGTCTCAAGGAAGCTTTTCCAGTTAAGTCCAGTAATTTATTTTATTTAAACATTTGGTGTCCAGGAAAGGCACGCTGAGCTGAGGCTCATTTCCAGGTGTGCCCCGGGGGAGTGGGAACAAGGTACAAGTATACATTTTCATGATACACAGTACACAAAACATTACATGATATATAATTTGGCAAACTGTAGTATAGAAGGCACTAGCACAGGAGGCATAACAATATAAATAGTACATAGCATATTGTCACAAAGGTGCCACACACATACTTTTCATGAACTAATGCAACATGATAGGCTGCTTAGTTATATAGGATGCGTGGTAGGGTATGGGTGAAGAGAGGATAGACAGAGAGCAGAGTAACTGCAGTTCTAGGGAAATGGATATGTTGTTCATCCACACTGTCTGGCAGGTTCCTTGCCGCTTTAAATCTTGCCGGAACGTCTTCAAGCTGGCTTCTCCCACTCACCCGGGTGGTAAAACTCTCGGCTCCGCCCCATGACGCCAGATCTTCCTTATTGCTTGGAAGCTCAGGTTCCCTCCTTAACTGTCTGCGTGATAGACTGGATCCTAATTCTTCGGTTCGTCCGAAACTCGTTTTAAAATTTTCAGGACTTCGGTCTTCCTTTTCTCTCGCAGCTGCGATGGACAAATCGACTCCCAGTTTTCGGTGGTGCCCATGTGGGCAGAAGATGTCCACGATGGATCCGCACTCCATGTGCGTCTACTGCCTTGGCCTAGAACACGACCCGCAGGCCTGCGAGTCCTGCTGTTCATTCTCGGCCAACGTCTTGGAGGACTGCGCTGCCCGGTTGAAGCTCGGGTGCCCTGAGAAGCGCTACCCGCCGGTTAAGTTGAAAGAGGCCCGCTGGGCGGTTACCGCAGTGGCTGGCTCGGCTGAGCAGCTCAAGCTGATGATCTCCCTCGAGGAGGAGCCGGCCCAGGCCGCATCTTCCTCCTCCTTGGTTGCGTCATTTATCCTGCTCGCCTTGGGTACCTCATATTCTGCTTCGTTCAAGGAGCTTTGCCATTCCCTTTCCACGAAGGGAGAGGGGCCATCGGGACATTCCTCTTGGTCCAAGAAGAAGGATCCCAAGGTTAAGTCCCATCTTTGGCGTTCGTGGGAGTGGGAGAGATCCCCTTCCCCGGACAGCCGACCGTCGACTTTGGTCGATGTTGTGGCTAAGGCTGCTGGCTTCACGGCGTCCCCGTCAGGTCAGCCGGCTGAGACAGCCGTCGACACGGTCGAGATTTTTCTCGAACTGTCGGATGGTTTGTCGACGTGTGAGGCTGACAACCTGTCTTCGCTGGTTCCCCCGGTGGAAACCGAGGATTTACCTGTGCCATCGGTGCAGCAGTCCCCGGTTAAGACGTCCAGAGCCAAGGGAGGAATGGGTGTCCCTGCCCTCCCAGGCCGGCCCTCGGACACAGCGAGGTTCTTGGTCTGGTCTCGACCTCTTCTCGTCCAGCTAACCTACCGACATCGGGCGGTCTCGTCTCGACTGAGGTAAGCGGCGGCGCCCGCCCTCTCGTCTTCCTCCTCGAATGAGGAGAGGCTTCGGTGCAGATTGCATCGATGCTACGAGGAGCTGATGTGGCAGCAGTTACTTTTGTCCGGGGCTAAGTCGACTCCGACGCTTTCCCCGGCCATCAAGTGGCAGTCACCTGATCGGCCGAAGCAACCTCTCGCTGCAGTCGAGATGCCCATGTCTGGGCTGGTTGTTAGGCCTAAACTTGCTGCCCTACCAATTGTGGTGGAACCTCTGCCTCCACAACCGAAATCGGGGGGCACTGACCAAGGACTCTCGGTCGGCTCAAGGCCTGCCCCACAGGTTGTCGGTCACCCTCACTCCCGACCATCCTCGGCAGGTGGAGGGTGGCTCAGGCCCCAGGCAGCTCTTCATGGATTCTTCGGAGTCTGACGATGATGACTCCCTGTTCTCCAGGCAGGTTGACCTGGAGTCCTCCGGGGGCCAGTCACTGGCTGAAGGCCCATTGTCCTTTATGGGTCTGCTTCGGCTCATCTCGGAGTCCACCGGGATGCAGCTCGAGCCCGTGTCCAAATGGGCCAAGTATCCCCTGATGGAGATACTGGACCGAGGGGATTCACCCACGGAGGCCTTTCCTGTGGCTGAGGCCATTGTCAGCCCAGCCTTGGAGCTTTGGCAACGGCCTGCTTCCTGTCCTGCGCCCTCGGCCAGGATGGCCAGGAAGTATGCGGTCCCTACCGGCTCTCTGCCCGGGTTTTTGGAGCACTCCTCTGCCGAGGGGTTAGTCACCGACAGCGTTTTTCCAGTGTTCCAGGAACACCAGGGACGTGGACAAGCCCCCCAACAAGGAGTCCAAAAAGCTGGACTACGCCGGGCGCAAGGTGTACGCTGCATCCTCCCTTGGCCTCCGCCAGGCCAGCTCGGCCGTGCTGATGGCACACTTCTCCCACGCCCTCATGGGCTCCCTGGATGAGGTGATCCCTTATCTCCCAGCTGACCTCCAGACTGGGACCAGGGTAGGGCAGTGGCAAAGCAGCAGCTCCAGACAGCTCTGGACATAGGGGACTTCTGTGCCAGATCAGAGGCGGCCGCAGTGGCCATGCGCCACAGAGCATGGCTGTGGATATCCACCTTTACGGCTGATGTCCCCTTCTTGGGGACCGACCTCTTCAGCCCTGGAGTGGAAGGTCACCTCCAGTGGATCGAAAAATCCAATGCCACCCTGGACTCAGTCACCTCCGCCCAGAAAGACAAAGGCCGCCTTCAGCAGCAGCACAAGCCCTTTCGTCCTTCTGTGCCTGTGGCACGTCCGGCCCAACAGCACCAGCATCAGGGCCAGCAGGCTTACGCTTGGCATCCCAAATCCAAGCCCCGGCTTCCTCCAACAGGAAGCAGGAGGTAAAGGCCAGGAGGTCCTTCAGGCGGTCCTCCTCCAAGCCTGCCCAGTGACGGGTTGAGGGTGGTCATCAGCCCGCCGCCCGGTTCCCCTGGGGACGGCCACCACTTCCTTTCCGCCTGGTCCGCTATCACCATGGACCGCTGGGTGTTGGAGGTGGTAGGAAAGGGCCTGCCTCTGGAGTTTGAGCAGATCCACCCTTTCGAGCTGTGGCCCCTGGGAGTGTCACGAGTCTGCAACCTCGCTGTCGGCCCACCCGAGCGATATTGCCCTGCTCCTCGAAAAAGAGATGATTAGGAACGTAGTGGATCCTCCTCCAGACCCTGGGTTTGTGTCCAGGTATTTCCTGGTCCCAAGACGGACGGGGGGCTGGCGCCCCATTCTTGACCTGCACGACCTGAACAGGTTCCTAAGGTCTCTGACCTTCAGGATGGTCACTCTGGCTCAGATAATCCCATCCTTGGAACGAGGCATTTGGTTCTGTTCCCTGGACCTCCAGGACATGTTCTTTCATGTCCCAATCCGTCCATCTCATCAGATATTCCTCCGCTTCAGGGCAGAGGGATCCCTTTATGAGTTCCGGGCCATGCCCTTCGGCCTCTCCCTAACTCTTAGGGTCTTCACCAAATGCATGGCAGTGGTGACAGCATTCCTGCAGCGCCAAAGGGTCTGGGTGTACCCCTACCTGGACAACTGGCTGATTGCATCCCCCTCCAGAGCGGAGGTGGAGTGGTCCAGAGATCTGGCCCTCCAGGTTTGCTCTCAGATTGACCTCCTCATCAACAAGGCCAAGTCGGAACTCGTGCCAAAGCAGGTGATACATTTCATCGGGGCAGAGCTCGACTCTCTTGAGCCAGAGCACGGCTCCCGCGGACAGGGCCGAGGTTCTTTCCTCCTTGGCTTGGTCATTTCTGGTTGGGCACTGCGCCTGCCCGGGACTTCCTGTGCCTCCTGGGCCTCATGGCGGCCTGCACCAGCGTGGTCCATTGGGCCCGCTGGTACTACGCGCCCCTTCAATGGGGACTGGCCAGCCAGTGGTCACATGCGCTCGATCCGTTGGATCAGCTAGTGACAGTGACCCAGGGGATGTGGAATGCTCTCCAGTGGTGGACCGTTCTGGCACATCTGCAGGAGGGCATCCCATTTGTCT
Organism: Neoceratodus forsteri; assembly: GCA_016271365.2. Lineage (NCBI taxonomy): Eukaryota > Metazoa > Chordata > Ceratodontiformes > Ceratodontidae > Neoceratodus > Neoceratodus forsteri. The sequence continues at coordinate 360,951,788 of CM057449.1, read as the reverse complement.
GCCCCAAGCCGATGGTCTCTCTATCGACCGATGCCTCTCTGATGGGTTGGGGTGCCCATCTGGGGGAGCACAGAGTGCATGGCCTCTGGTCCCCTCGGGAGTCCCGATGCCACATCAACCTGCTGGAGCTTCGAGCGGTTCATCTAGCCCTCAGCACTTTCGCTCCATTTCTATGAGGTCAAGTGGTTCAGGTCCAGACAGACAATGCCACGACCATGTACTATCTAAACTGCCAGGGCAGGACGCGCTCCATGACTCTGTGCAGGGAAGCTGTCCGCATTTGGTCCCTTGTGCGCAGTCTGGAGGTGGATCTCCTTGCCATTCATGTGGCAGGAGCCTCCAACACCCTGGCCGATGCCCTAAGCCGGATAGGGGCTGCGTCTCACGAGTGGTCTCTCCTGCCGGAGGTAGTACAAGATCTCTCCTCCCACTGCAGCACGCCTCAGGCGGACCTGTTTGCCTCCAGGGAGAATGCGAAACTGAGACTGTTTCATGCTCGCCCCCCTCAGCAGGGCTCGATACAGGGAGATGCCTTCTCGAGGCCGTGGGACCCGGGCCTCTTCTACGCCTTTCCCCCATTTCCCTTGATCCTCAAGGTGAAGAGGGACAAGGCGCTGGTGATTCTGGTAGCCCCAGACTGGCCCCGCCAGTTCTGGTATCAAGATCTCCTCAGCCTCGGCTCCAGTCTCCCGAGGCGGCTTCCAGCCCGCCCAGACCTGATCTTAGTCAACAAGGGGAAGGTACTCCACCTGGGCCTTCAGTCCCTGCACTTGACGGCCTGGTTCCTGACCGGCTCGAGTTCCAGGCCTTGGGTCTTTCTGACGAGGTCCTCAGCGTCGTTGAGGCATCCCGCAAGGAGTCGACCAGAAAATGCTATGCCTTCAAATGGAAGAGATTCTCCATTTGGTGTCAGGGCAAGGGGTTGGACCCTTCCTTCTGTTCTTTGGCTAGCATTCTGGACTACCTGTGTTCCCTTTCTCAGCTAGGGCTTTGGTCAATGACCCTTAAGGTGCACCTGGCAGCCACCTCTGCTTACCAGGCGCGGGCCGGAAAGCAGTCGGTGGCGCAGGAGAAAGTGGTCGGGTGCTTTTTCAAAGGCCTTGATCACATATCCCCTCCGGTGTGAGAACCTCCACCTCTGTGGTATCTACTACTGGTATTGGGTAAGCTCCTGGGCAGGCCATTTGAACTGATGCACAGGTGTGACATCTCTCATGTGTCGTGGAAGACCGCCTTCTTGGTGGCTATTACATCAGCCAGAAGGACGGGAGAGCTCCAGTCACTTTCCATTGAGTCTCCTTATCTAGTCTTCCACAGGGACATGGTTGTCCTGCGCCCCCACCCGAAATTCCTTCCGAAGGTTATGTCGGAGTTTCTCCTCAACCAGGTGTTGACTCTGCCGGTGTTCTACCCCAATCATACCTCGGAGGCCGAATATAGGCTCCATACTCTGGACCCCAGAAGAGCGCTCTCTCATTATAAGGAGCAGATGGCTGAAGTTCGGGGAGAGGTTCGCCAGCTGTTTGTCACCTACACTGAAGCCGCACCTGGCAGACCTGCAGCCAAGTGGACGATAGGCAGGTGGGTCACCTCCTGCATAGATCTCTGCTATAGGTTGGCGGACATGGAGCCTCCCAAAGGGATAAGAGCTCATTCTACCCGCCATACCGCTGGTTCGGTGGCTGCTTCCAGGGACGTCCCTCTTCGGGAAATCTGCAGGGCTGCTACCTGGAAGCCAGCACACACCTTCATTACCCATTACCACATCGACCTAGAGTCATGCCGGGATGCTGGTTTTGGGACCTCGGTTCTCCAGTCCTTATTTCCTAAGTAGGGGGTGCGCGCCTTGCCTCCCTCCTCCCGGAGAACTGCTAGGAGTTTGCCAATAAGTGTGGACTGAATAACATATCCACATCCCTAGAAAGACAGGTTGCTCACCTGTAACAGGAGTTCTAGGAATGGTATATGTTGTTCATCCACACAACCCACCTGACCTCCCCGGCTTCGACGCGCAACCTGGCTTCCAGTGGGCTAGATCTGGTGTCATGGGGTGGAGCCGAGAGTTTTACCACCCGGATGGGTGTGAGGAGCCAGTTTGAAGACCTTCTGGCAAGATTTAAAGTGGCAAGGAACCTGCCAGTAAGTGTGGATGAACAACATATACCACCCCTAGAACTCCTGTTACAGGTGAGCAACCTGTCTTTATCCACCACCTCTATCTCCCTCCTGTCATTGTCAGCAAATATACCCTTGGGATATTTTCTATCTGTGGGAGGTGTCAGGAGGGTTGGGGAACCTACTTGTATTATTTCTGGAGTTGCTTCAAACTACAGCAGTTCTGGGTGGATATACAAGAGCAATGAAGTGTCAGGCTTGATGTTCAATTGTTGGATGACCCACTGTCTGTTTTGTTCGGTATAGATACTACAGGAGGAGAGCCATGGGAACTATTGTTAAGGGTAGTTAGAATCTTGTTGGTCCTGGTGAGGAAGTGGTATACAAAATACCTGGGTCTCATGTCAGTCTCCAACAGTGAAAATGTGGTTAGATTTACTCGCCCAAACACTCTACCACTGGAGCGGATTACTTATGAGTTAAAGGATAAAGGGGAGTGGTTTGAGCTGGTTTGGGAGCGTTTTGTTGCCTCCTTTTCGCCTGAGGAAGCTAAGGTGCATTTTGGGGGGATGAGACAATTCGCTGCTTACCTCCCTATGATTTTGTTGAGTTGCTGGGGGCGTTATACCCAAATCCTGAGTAAAGTTCATCTCGGTGGGTGTGGAGCTGGCAGCAGCACAGGTTTTAGTTTCAACCCAGTTTAGTTTTACTCCTAGTTTAGTTTTGACTGGTTAATATCCATTTCCCTTGAGGGAACAATGTTAGTTATGTTCTTGTGTGCTTCGGGTATCACTCTCTACTCTGTTTATTCCAGGCTGTCTGTATCCCAGGATTTCTTTACTGTGTGGGAAGATGCCAGTCTTAGGCTACCATTTTTAGCAGCTATCAGATTTGATTTTCTAAATGTTTTTGATGGTCTGTTTGCTTTAATTCCTCATTTGGTCATAGTATTGCAAGTGCTGCTTTTATTTAAGATATACTTGAATGAACTGTTTATTATTTTTTTTTGTTTCTTTCTTTCTGCTCGGTCACTTACCTGGTCTGCTGCCATCCAGGCAACCTCTGGGACTCCGGCTGCCGTCCGACTGCCCCTGCACTCCTGGGGACATTGCCATTATCCCCTGCGACTTACCCCCTGCAGGGGAAGGGGTGGTGAGCCCCCGAACTCACCCACCGTCCAGATCCAGATCAGTGTGTCCCCCAAGCCGGCGCACCATTGGACGGTCATCAAGCCGCCTGACCAGGAAGCATTTTTCTCTGTTTTCTTTGTCCCCCTGACCTGGCGGGTGTGCAGTGACGCCGGCAGAGAGGAGCGTGCATGCATCCGCACGTGCTCCCTCCTGGTGTCTGCCCTCAGCTCCTCCCCAGTGCACAGCGTGCGCCTTGTCCCCCAACCTCCACTAGGGGGCAGTAAGACACCAACTGTCATGGACCTCCGGCCCCGGAGAGGGAGAGCAGTCCTTCAGACGTTCAATCCCTCTCCTCCCCTGCCAACCCCTGGAGATCCATACTCATTCTTGAATACCGGTCGCTGGCATGGCACGAGGTGCAGCGACCCACGCCACAGGGCCGGCCTCACTGTTGTGTGTTTATAAAATTTTAATAATATTATAAAACAAAAATGCGTTCATCGGATGGCACTGGATGTTCTGCTCAGCTGCCCGAGTTCCCTGGGGTGGAGGAGTTTGTGTGGCTAGTTTTTGTTCAGGATGGGAGGTACTGCAATGCCGAGGCAGTGCCTCTTGCTTTGAATGGGGGCAGGCTATGATAGTTCTTCTGCGCCTGGGAGTTCTGGTGGCTGGGTGCAGTGTTCTGTGTCCCGTGTCTTGGTGTTCTCTGATGGGTGCTTTGACAGAGTGAAGAAGACGGCTGATTGTTTAAGACTGCACTTATCTTGTTTTACAAGCTGTCACAGAAACCCATCTATAAAGTAGTTTCAGCAGTCAAAAAAAAAAGAAAAGAAAAACTTAGTTTGTCTTCTTTTGAGCTGACAGCGACATGAGAGCTGTGCTTTCTTTAGTGGAAAGTGTTATTCTAGGGACATGGATGTGTTGTTCATCCACACTTATTGGCAGGTATCCTTGCTGCTTTAAATCTTGCCGGAAGGTCTTCAAGCTGGCTCCTCCCACCCACCCGGGTGGTAAAATTCTCGGCTCCGCCCCATGACGTCAGATCTTCCTTACCGCTTGGAAGCTCAGGTTCCCTCCTTAACGCTCTGCGTATAAGACTGGTTCCTAACTCTTCAGTTTCGCGAATTTAAAAGTTTTCAACTTTAGACTTGGTCTTCTATCCCTCAGCGACTGCGATGGACAAATCAACTCGGTTTTGGAGATGCCCTTGCGGGTAGAAGATGTCTCGAGCGGATCCGCACCCCGTGCGTCCTGCTTGGGCCTTGGCACGACCCGCGAGGCCTGCGACCTGTGCTCTTCCTTCTCGGCCCTCGTTCTCGACCCGTGCTGCCCGTTTACAACTTGGGCTCGAGCGTTTTCCTCGCTGAAGTCAAAGAGGCCGGTTGGCGGTTTCAGCGGTGTGGTGGGCTCGGCGGATCAGCTTGAGCAGATGATCGCCTCAAGAGGAGGCGGCTCGTGCCTCCTTCCTCGGCTTTATTCCGCTCTCCTGGGTTCCTCTTATTCGGCCTCCTTCAAGGAGTTTGTCTGTCCCTCTCCACCAAGGAGAGGGCCCGCCTGCTGGACCTTCTCAGTCCAAAAAGAAAGACAAGGGTAAGCCCTCCGTCGGCGCTCTTGGGAGCGGAAGGTCCCTCTCCCGAGTAGTCGGCCATCGACTTCGGTCGATCTCTTCGCTTTGGCCACTGGTCTCACGGTATCCCGTCAGATCAGTTGACCGAGACTCCCTCGGCCGACGCGAGTCGAGATATTTCTCACCCTGGACGGGTTGTCGACTGGTGAAGCCGAAAATCCTCTCCTCGGTTCCCCCAGTGGGAGTTGAGGATCCCTGGGCTTGCCAGTGCCTCCGGTTCCGGAGCCCTCGGTGAACCTTCCGAGCCGAGGGACAGCCGGTCCCACCGTCCCCTCCTCCCCCCTGGGAAACCAAGGTTCGCGGTCTCAGACTTTCATGTCCAGCCGATCCCGCCGTCACAGGCGGTCTCGCACCACGGCAAGCGGCGCCCTGTTTGTCCTCACCTCCTCGACGAGAGGCTCAGACGTAGTTGCCGCGTACGAGATCGTGGCAATAGCTTTCTTCTGACCGGGAACAAGCGACCGACGCCTTCCCGCCATTAAGTGGCTGTCACCGAGCGGCCAAGCAACCCTCAACCTTCCCGAGGCGCCTGTTCCCAGGCCGCTGTTCGTCAAAACCAGCTGCTCCGCCGATTCGTGGAAACCCCGCCTCCACAGCCGTTATTTGGGGCTCTGACCAAGAATTCTCGGTTGGCTCAGGGTCTGCCCCATAGGCTGTCTGTCACCCTCACTCCCGATCGGCCTCGGCAGATGGAGGGTGGCTCAGGCCCGAGGCAGCTCTTTGCGGACTCTTCCGAGTCCGACGACGATTCCTCCCTTTTCTCCAAGCGAGTGGACTTGGAGTCCTCTGGGGGTCAGTCGATGGACGAGAGCCCTTCGTCCTTTCTGGGCTTACTTAGGCTCATCTCGGAGTCCACTGGGATGCAGCTCGAGCCGGTATCTAAGCAGGCCAAGTATCCCCTCACGGAGATATTGGACCGAGAGGATTCCCCTATGGAGGCCTTCCCGGTAGCCGAGGCCATTGTGGGTCCGGCCTTGGAGCTCTGGCAGCATCCTGCTTCCTGCCCTGCGCCTTCGGCCAGGATGGCCAGGAAGTATGCGGTCCCTACCGGTTCCCTGTCCGGTTTTTCGGAACACCCCTCAGCCGAGGGGTTAGTTACCGACAGCGTTTTCCGGCGTGCCGGAAATGCTAGGGACGTGGACAAACCTCCCGACAAGGAGTCCAAGAAATTGGACTGTGCTGGGCGAAAAGTCTACGCTGCGTCCTCCCTCGGCCTTCGTCAGGCCAGCTTGGCCGTGCTGATGGCACACTTCTCTTATGCCCTGTTGGGCTCCCTGGACGAGGTAGTCCCTCACCTCCCGGCTGACCTGCAGACCACGGTTAAGCAGGTGCGGGACCAGGGCAGGGCAGTGGCCAAGCAGCAACTTCAGACTGCTTTGGACATTGGTGACTTGTGCGCCAGGTCAGTCGCAGCTGCAGTGGCCATGCGCCGTTGGGCATGGCTGAGGATATCCACCTTCACAGCGGATACCCAGCACAAGTTGGCGGATGTCCCCTTCCTGGGGACCGACCTCTTCGGCCCTGGAGTGGAAGGTCACCTCCAGAGGATCGAGAAGTCCAATGCTACCCTGGACTCAGTCTCTTCCACACAAAGGGACAAGGCCCGCAGGCCACAGCCTAAACCCTTTCGTCCTGCCGCGCCCGCAGCACGTCCGGCCCAGCAGCATCAGGGTCAGCAGGCTCGCGCTTGGCACCCCAAACCCAAGCCCGCGGCTTCCTCCTCCAGGAAGCAAGGAGGTAAAGGCCTGGATGGTCCCTCGGCTGGTTCCTCCTCCAAGCCTGCCCAGTGACGGGTTGAAGGGCATCACCCCCAACCTCGTCGCCATACCCCAGGTTCCCCCTCTGGGGGGACGGCTCCGTCACTTCCTTTCCGCCTGGTCCGTTATTACCACGGACAGATGGGTATTGGAGGTGGTGGGAAAAGGCCTGCCTCTGGAGTTCGAGCAGGCCCCGCCCTTCAGAGCTGTCGCACCTGGGGGCCTCGGGGTCTGCAGCCTCACTGTCGGCTCGCCGAGCCGACATCGCTCTCCTCCTCCAGAAGGAGGTGATCAGGGAGGTGGCAGACCCTCCCTTAGACCCGGGGTTTGTGTTCAGGTACTTCCTGGTCCCAAAACGGATGGGGGGCTGGCACCCCATTCTCGACCTACACGACCTAAACAAGTTCCTAAGGTCTCGAACCTTCAGGATGGTTACTCTGGCTCAGATAATACCATCCTTGGAACGCGGCATGTGGTTCTGCTCTCTGGACCTGCAGGACGCGTTCTTTCACGTCCCTATCCGTCCGTCGCATCAGAGGTTCCTTTGCTTTCGAGCGGAGGGATCCCTTTTCGAATTCCGAGCCATGCCCTTCGGCTTGTGTCCAGCTCCCAGGGTCTTCACCAAATGCATAGCAGTGGTGACAGCATTCCTGCGGCACCGAGGGGTCCGGGTGTACCCTTACATGGATGATTGGCTGGTAGCAGCCCCCTCCAAGCAGGAGGTGGAGCGGTTCAGGGATCTGGCCCTCCAGGTTTGCTCTCAAGTCGGCCTCCTCATCAACGAGGCCAAGTTGAAACTCGTGCCAAAGCAGGTGATACAATTCATCGGGGCAGAGCTCGACTCTCTACGAGCCAGAGCACGGCTCCCGGCGGACAGGGCCGAGGTTCTTTCCTCCTTTGCCCGATCATTTCTGGTTAGGCAATCGCGCCCTGCCCGGGACTTCCTGTGCCTCCTGGGTCTCGTGGCGGCCTGTACCAGCATGGTCCATTGGGCCCGCTGGAACATGCGCCCCCTTCAGTGGGGGCTGGCCAGCCAGTGGTCTCAACGCTGTGATCCTTTGGACCAGCTAGTGACGGTGACCCAGGGGATGTGGAACGCTCTCCAGTGGTGGATCGTTCCAGCTCACCTGCAAGAGGGCATCCTGTTTGTCCGCCCTGAGCCGACGGCCTCTCTGATGGGTTGGGGTGCCCATCTAGTGGAACACCGAGCGCATGGCCTCTGGTCCCTGTGCCACATCAACCTGCTGGAGCTCCGAGCGGTCCGCCTAGCTCTCACCGCCTTCGCTCCGTTTCTTTGGGGTCAAGTGGTTCGGGTCCAGACGGACAATACCACGACCATGTACTATCTGAACCGCCAGGTCGGGACGCGCTCCATGCTTCTATGCAAGGAAGCTCTCCGCATCTGGTCACTCGTGCACAGCCTGGAGGCGGATCTCCTAGCCATTCATGTGGCAGGAGCCTCCAACACCCTGGCCGGTGCCCTAAGTCGGATAGGGGCTGTGTCCCACGAGTGGTCTCTCCTGCCGGAGGTAGTACAAGATCTGTTCTCCCATTGGGGCACCCCTCAGGTGGACCTGTTTGCCTCCAGGGAGAACGCGGAGCTGAGGCTGTTCCATGCCCGCCCCCCTCAGCAGGGCTCGCTGCAGGGGGTTGCCTTCTCGAGGCCGTGGACCCCGGGCCTCTTCTACGCCTTTCCCCCATTTCCCTTGATCCACAAGGTGTTTTTCAAGGCGACGAGGGACAAGGCGCAGGTGATTCTGGTAGCCCCAGACTGGCCCCGCCAATGCTGTTATCCAGATCTCCTCAGCCTCAGCCCCAGGCTCCCGAGGCAGCTTCCAGCTCGCCCGGACCTGCTTTCAGTCAATCAGGGGAAGGTGTTCCATCCAGACCTTCAATCCCTGCACCTGACGGCCTGGTTCCTGAGCGGCTAGAGTTCCAGGCCTTGGGTCTCTCCGACGAGGTCCTCAATGTAGTTGAGGTGTCCCGTAAGGAATCGACCAGGAAATGCTACGCCTTCAAATGGAAGAGATTTTCCATTTGGTGTCAGGGCAAGGGCCTGGACCCTTCCTCCTGTTCCTTGGCGAGCATATTGGACTACTTGTGGTCCCTTTCTCAGCAAGGGCTTAGGTCGACGACCCTTAAGGTGCACCTGGCAGCCATCTCTGCCTACCGGGCGCGGGCCGGGAAGCAGTTGGTGGCGCAGGAGAAGGTGGTCTGGCGCTTTTTCAAAGGCCTTGATCACATTTCCCCTCCGGTATGAGAACCTCCACCTCCGTGGATCTACTGCTGGTACTGGCAAAGCTCATGGGCAAGTTATTCAACCAATGCACAGGTGTGATCTCTCTCACCTGTCGTGGGAGACCGCCTTCTTGGTGGCTGTCACGCCAGCCAGAAGGATGGAGAGCTCCAGGTGCTTTCCATGAGTCTCCTTACCTGGTCTTCCACAGGGACAAGGTTGTCCTGCCCCACCCGAAATTCCTTCCCAAGGTGGTGTCGGAGTTTCACCTTAACCAGGTGTTGACTCTGCCGTTCCTACCCCAATCACACCTCGGAGGTCAATATAGGCTCCATACTCTGGACCCTAGAAGAGTGCTCTTTATTATAAGGCGTGACGGCTGATGTTGGGAGAGGTTCATCAGCTGTTTGTCACCTACGCTGAAGCCGCACCTGGCAGACCTGCAGCCAAGCGGACGATAAGCAGGTGGGTCACCTCCTGCAGAGATCTGTGTTGTAAGTTGGCGGGCATGGAGCCTCCCAGAGGGATAAGAGCTCATTCCACCCGCCATACTGCTGCATTGGTGGCTGCTTCCAGGGACGTCCCTATCCAGGAAATCTGCAGGGCTGCTACCTGGAAGTCAGCACACACCTTCATTACCCATTACCACATCGACCTTGAGTCACGCCGGGATGCTGGTTTTGGGACCTCGGTTCTCCAGTCTTTATTTCCCAAGTAAGTATCGGGGTGTGCGCTTGCCTCCCTCCTCCCAGAGAACTGCTGGAGTCTGCCAATAAGTGTGGATGAACAACATATCCATGTCCCTAGAAATACAGGTTGCTCTACCTGTAACAGGAGTTCTAGGAATGGTATATGTTGTTCCACCCACAAACCCTCGACCTCTGGGCAGCTGACCACAGGCTTCCAGCGTACAGATCTGGCGTCATGGGGCAGAGCCGAGAGTTTTACCACCCGGTGGGTGGGAGGAGCCAGCTTGAAGACCTTCCGGCAAGATTTAAAGCGGCAAGGATACCTGCCAATAAGTGTGGATGAACAACATATACCATTCCTAGAACTCCTGTTACAGGTGAGTAACCTGTATTTTTTAGTATTACTTCTGCTCGAAGAATTTAAGAGTTACAGGTGCTCCTGTGCAAGCATTCTTATTTGATTTTCCACAAAGACATGATGTCTTTCCATGCTAACCCTAAGTTTTTTCCTAAGGTGGTGTCTGAGTTTACCTTAAATCAATCCATTCACCTTCCTGTTTATTTCCCAGAGCATGTTAATCCAGGGGAAGCATTGCTCCACACTTCAGATGTGCAGAGAATTCTGTGTTGTTACACAAACCATATGAAAGACTGTATAAAGTCCTCTTTTGAAACAGTGCTTGTCCAGATGGTTGGCCAACTGTATCAATTATTGCTACAGGAAGTATAGCAAGGATTGTCTGACATTGTTCGTGGCCACTCTACCAGAGGCGTGGCCACTTCTGCTGCCTATTTCAGGAATATGTCAGCTGGAGAGATCTGTGCTGCTGCTACTTGGAATACTGTCCACACCTTTACCAAGCACTACACTCTGGACATTGCCTCTAGGGGTAGGGCCAGCTTTTGCCTAGCTGTCCTCCAGGCCCTTCTTTTTTAGGCTCGAGGTTTCTTCCTCTGAGACTGTGCTGTCTTCTGACAAAACTGCTTGGGGTGCTTTCCATAGGTGTGGCCTGTTGCAAGAGTTACCCCTGAAGTCAGGCAGTACAGTTATGTAAGAACTTGCCATAGCAGGACGACCCGGTGGTGCTGAGGGTTAGGGCACTAGATGCCTCACTTCGCATCATGCCGACAACCTGGGTTCGGGAATGAACCCGGGCCATCGGGGGTCGGCAGGGGTGGGAAGGGATTGAGCATCCGGAGGACAGCTCTCCCTTCCTGGGGAGGGTGTAGGGCTTAACGTCGCTTCCGAGCGACTTCTGGCAGCTGTCGGGGGGCCATGGAAACAGCGTCCCAGGCGCGGTGGAGCTTGGTGGATGCTGGCCGTCACTGCATATCCGAGCTCCAAGGGGGGCAGGGAGAAAACAACACTGAAAAACCCCTCCGATCCTGATAGGCAATGGCTCCCACAGTGCCAGCTGCCACATGCCCAGGGCCGGGTCTCTATCTCTGCCCCTTCAGTTGCCTTCCCGACCCAGCCGGATGCTCTGGATTCTAGATAGAGCGCCAAGTAAGTGGATGGCGGCCCTGCCTTAGGGGGCTCAGAGCTGGGGGGATTGTCTATCATGGGTTCGTTGGGGGGGGGGGCAGTAATACATATGAGGAGCAGGATCACGGTGGGTGGTAGAGCAGCTTGGCGAGCTGGGTAGCCCGAGACAGTTCAGGATCGGGGTGAAGAAATAAAGTTCACAAAAAAAAAACTTACTGTAACAGTAGATCTGCAAGAGGATCTCTTGCTGCAGGCTATGCTGTCCCTCCCTCCCTCCTTCCCCTTGGGTCTGGGAGGCCCTTCTGTGTCTGTATCTCTTTCTTCATTAATTTTCTCTTTGGTGGGAACCTTTGAATCTTACTTCTAGTGGGAGCTCTTGCAGCAGGCTATAACCATTAGGACTAATGCCACAGGCCTTAGGACTCACCAGAAAAACCTTAGCTAGCAGTACCCAGCAGGGACTGCCCCCCGTCATCGGCTCCACCCCGACGTCGGTTATGCCGTAAAAGGGGGTGGATCCTGACTCCACCTCAGTTCGATTCCCGCCACCACCCACTCACGTTGAGAGAACAGGGATTTATTTAACTCTAAAAATTGATTAGCGTTTTGCTCATAAAAGTGCTAAATCTTTGTGAAAATGCATAGCTCTTGCCCCACTGTGTTTAACAAACACAGCACTTCTAGAAAATTTTTATAAATACTTTCTGTACAGTTAGTATAGTCCCAAGAAAAAAACTGCTAATCAGTTATTTAAAACCCTGGAGAATCTTGCCGCTTGCTTCCAGCAGTTCCAGTGAATTCTTCTAATTTCTTAAAAATGTTCTTTTTCCTCACCTTTGCTGTTCATCTGTCTTATGTCTTCGCCATCATCTGTCTCTTCTTCTGGGCCTAAGAAGACAAAGTGCGCCTGCCAGATCCCATCAAAGGACGGCCACGTGAAGTGTGTTTTCTGCCTGGAACCAGACCACGACAGTGCAGCTTGCAAGATCTGCAGAGGCTTCACCAGCAGGCGTGCATCCAACGCCTCAAAGCCCACCTGTTAGAGCAGTAAATGGATGACCTGCAGACCTCGGAGAACAAGGGGAAAGCACCGGGACAAGCCCCGTAAGCGGTCCCGAGACAAGGACCGCAGCCGGTCCCATCATTGTTCCTGTTCCCGCTCCCCTCCCAGGAAAGCCTTGTCTTCTCCCGGCTCGGGTCCCCCTGCCGTCTGAAGCATCCTTGCAAGGAGGATTCCTCCAAGTCGAGCCTTCCCACCAAGGATCCGACGTCAGTCAAGGCAGGAACTTCAGGGGAGAAGACCTCCAAACCTAAGGTCGCGCCACTGCGTGTCTCTTCAGTCTCGAAGCACTCTTCAAAATCCTCTTTGGCGCAAGCCTCGGCCTCGCCCAAGAAGGACTCAACTTTGCCCGGTTCAGGCAAACACTCTAAGGATCCAGACACCCAGGCCAAACCCTCTTCGGAGCCTCGCTTCCCGGTTATGGCCTCTTCAAAACCGACGCTGGCTAAAGCACCAATGCCGGTGGAGGTTCCTGCTGCGGAAGGCACTCCTACACAGGGGTCACTGGTTAAGGTTCCATCACTGGCCCCTAGATCTTCCACCCCACAGGGCTCTTCGGGGGATTCCTCTGCTGATTCTCTGCTGGATCCTCCGGCTTGTCCGGTCCCCATGTTAGGGATGACGGCTTCCATATTTAACAAGGAGGAGTTACAGGAACTCTTCTCCCTCTGGTGGAATCAGGTAAAGAAGGAGGAGACTCCACCGAAACTGGACCTAACACTGGTTCCTGATCGGCCAGACAACCAGGAGCCCGAGGGTCAACCCATTTGTTTGCAGCATAAGACCCCTGAGCGGCCTAATCTCTGCTCTCCCTCAGGCACTCGTTTCCGGTCCGGGTCTGGGAACCGTCGTCGGCACCGTTTCTGGTCGGGTAACCGTTGTCAGTCCTGGCCCAGGAGCAGATTCTGCAGCCCACTGTAGCGCTTCTTCCAGGCAGGCTTGCTGCTCTTCCTGATGCTGGTCCCTAGACCAGCGTGAGTCACTGCTGTCTCATCAGTCCCGAAGCCGACGTCGGTCATCGACGTGCGAGTGGGGGTAGTTCGAGACACAGCTCAGGCTCCTCTCAGCCTAGTAGCAGGTCTTCTTCTTCCTCGTCTTTCCCAGGTGTTGGAGGCTCCCCTGGGGATAAGGAACAACCCTGCTCGCCTCCTGATGATCCAACTTTTATGGGTGTCGTAAGGCACATCCAGGCCTCTGAGTGGGAGACAGAGGACCTGGATCTATAATGCCGGTGACTGGCCCGTTACCTGAGGCAAAAAGAGCCCAAGCCTCCTGTGGTGCCTCCTTTGGTGGACACTTTTCAAGATCTCACCAGGATAACTTGGAAGCATCCAGCATCAGTCCCGGCAGTTCCAAAGAAGTCAGACAGGCTGTACAAGGCCCCAAGGGATGAGCCTTTTTTGGCGGAGCACCCTCAGGCGGATTCTTCGGTTATCATGGCTGCCCATGACAAATCCAAGCAGCCCAAGCATCTCAACTCTCAGCCTCCTGACCAGGAATCCTGTTTTTTGGACCAGGTGGGCAAAAGGTCTACTCTGCCTCCACCTGCTCCATTTGCTTCCTGAACTTCCTCATGGATATGGTCCAGTAGCTTTGGGAGAGGGGACAAAAGCTGGTCAATGCCTTACCAGACTCTGCTCAGAAGACAGAGCTCCTGGATATTCTCAAATTGGGCTTGGATGTAGGCACGCATGTCCGTTGTGCCTTGTACGACACTGCGGATACGGCAGCTGGAGAGGCAGCGTCAAGTGTGTCTCCGGCGCCATGCCTGGTTGAGAATCTCAGGTTTTCACCAGGATCTGCAGTCCAGAATCCGGGTCCTCCCATTCCAGGGTTCTGTCCTCTTTGGGCAGGAGATGGAGGCTCTCATCTCACGTATCCAGGAGTCAGCTAAGTCTGTCTGGTCCATCAGACAGATGTATTGAGGGGACCAGAAATGTGCTAGGCGTCTGCATTTTTGTAAGCCCTCAGGCTCTCAAGCCTGTAGCAGTCAGCAAGGTCAGAGAGGTGGCTTCAGGAGGAAAGCCGGCAACCAGCATCCTGGAGGCGCTCTTTTTTGAGGCCCAAAGACCTCCCCAGCCTCTCTGCCCACCCCCGCCTCCGTCCAGTGACTCCCTTCTGACTCCGCCTTCTCTGAAGGAGGCACCAGGGGAGGCGGTGGGGGGTTGCTTCTCCCTTCATCTGGAGGGATGGAGCTCCATAACGGTGGACCAGTGGGTTCTGGACATTATAAGGAGGGTACATATGCTGAAGTTCACCGAGATCCCTCCAGAAACTCCTCCAAGGTCCTACAGGTATCCTCCGTCTCACATCCCCCTTATAGAAGGAGAGATTCAGGCCCTCTTGCAAAAAAAGGGTGATAGAACCAGTTCCTCTGCAGCAGCGAGGAAGGGTATTACTCCCACTTCTTCCTGGTTCCAAAGAAGACGCAAGACCTTCGACCCATCCTGGACCTCATTTCTCTAAACGTCTATATAGAATACCAAAGGTTCAGGATGGTGACCCTTCCAGGTCTCATCCCTCTGCTGCACCAGGGAGACTGGCTCTGTTCTCTGGATATGCAAGATGCGTATATGCACATCAGGGTCTTTCCCCCTCACAGGAAGTACTTGAGGTTCCACTTCAAGGGGGAGCACTATCCATTTTGGGTTCTTCCGTTCAGCCTCTCCTCGAGTCTTCATCAAGTGTCTGGCAGTGGTAACTGTGGCTCTAAGGCACCAGGGACATTACGTCTTTCCTTACCTCAACGACTGGATGCTCGTGGCCTCGTTAAGGACATGTCTTCTTCAAGCTCTCGGAGACACTTATACTCTGTTCCAAGATGTAGGGATCACCCTGAACCTTCCAAGGTCTTGCCCAAAGCCCAGCCAAAGACTCATCTTAATTGGAGCAGTCCTGGATTCGGTCCATGGCATGGCGTTTCTTCCTCCAGAGAGAGCAGATCGCCTGCAGGAGGTAGCCAGATCGGTCCTAGTAACCCCTCTGATCCAGGCCAGGACCTTCCTCAGACTTCTGGGGCACATGGTGGCGGCCATCCCTGTCACTCCTTTGGCCCTCCTCCACATGAGGGTCCCACAGTGGATGCTCAGGGTGCAGTGGGATCAAAGCTCAGATGGCCTAGACTACATGGTCAGGATCACAGAGCCAGTCAGGAGGACCCTGCTTTGGTGGATGGACCCCTCAATCTGGAGAAAGGGGTCCCCTTCCGTCAGAAGCCCCCTAGTCAGACTCTAACAATAGATGCGTCCGATTTGGGGTTGGGGGGGCGCACCTAGGGGCCCCACCGGACTCAAGGGATCTGGATCCCAGAGGAGAGCACCCTCCACATCAGTGTTCTGGAAATGCGAGCGGTCCTCAGTGCTTTAAAAGCCTTTCAAGAGGACCTCGGACCGGGCTGTCTTCTCGTTCAGATGGACAACATGGCGGTAGTCTTTTACATCAACAAGCAAGGGGGAATGCATTCCTACCCCCATGCAGGGAGGCAATGAGAGTCTGGTACTGGGCACTGGAGCGTCACATTTGTCTGTCCGTGGTGCATGTTCCAGGTGCCAAAATGACTTGGCAGACAGCCTAAGCAGGTCTCAGTCCAAGACGCACGAATGGGAGTTGCTACAGTCAATAGCAGACCAACTCTTCAGCACTTGGGGTTGTCCAGAGCTGGACCTCTTTGCATCTCCGCGTACTGTCAAACTGCCAGTTTTCTGCTCACAAGAGCACGCACCTGGTGTTTTCTGGCCAGACGTGTTGTCCCTTTGTTGGGCAGGGAGGTTTCTTTATGCCTTCCCTCCCTTCCCTCTCATTCAGAGTCTCTTATTGAAACTCCAGGCCAAGGGGGCCCGAATGATTCTGATTACCTCACTATGGCCTTGGCAGATTTGGTTCCCACTAATTCAGTGGTTGTCCTTGGAACCTCCAATTCCACTACCGATATGCTCGCAGTTGGTGTCCCAAGATCTGGGCAGGTTGGTTCATCCAGATCTCAGGTTTCTGCATCTTCATGCTTGGCTCCTGCAGACATAGCCAATTTCAGGTACGGGGTTTCCCAAGAGGTGGCGGATGTTCTCATCTCAGCGAGAAAGCCCTCTACGTGCTCCACTTAAGCTATGAAGTGGAAGTGTTTTAATTTGTGGGCTTCGTCTCACCATCTGGACCCCTTTACCTGTCTGGTGAACTCAGCATTACAGTATCTCCTCTCCTTATGCCAGCAAGGCTTGAGCTACTCTTCTATAAAGGTGCACGTGTGGGCCATCTTGGCATATCATGTCCTCTTGGGATATAGAACCTTGGTCCAACTGGACGTGGCCAGCACCTTCTTACAGGGTATCTTACATTTGAGACCTTCCATTAGGGATCCTATCCCTCCCTGGGACCTCCTTTTTGTGTTGGAGAAGCTCACTCTCCCCCCTTTTGAACCAGCGGCTGATTGTGAGCTACATTATCTTTCCTGGAAGGTTTGTTTTTTAGTTGCTGTTACTTTGGCTCGTAGGGTTTCCGAGCTTCAGGCCCTGATGTGCAAGGAACCTTATATGTTACTTTGAGAGGGCTCTTGCAGTAGGTAATTACATATAGGACTGACATCGGCAGGTGGCAGGACCCCACGGAAAAATTTCTAGCTAGCAGTCCCTGGCGGGGACCGCCCCCATGTCAGACGACGTCGGTATAAAGGGGCGGTCCCAGATGCCTGCCTTCCAGTTCTTTGCTGCCATCAGCTCGTGCAGCACCTCGTGGTGAAGTTCACAAAGCTCAGTCCTGTTGCTTCGTCGGTTTTCCGAAAGTATCAGTATTTTGTATTTTCTTCATCAGGTGAACGTCAGTATATGTCGTCCCCTTCAAAAAATAAGTGCGACTGTCTGGCCCAACTGCCTCACAAAGGCGGGTCACTCCCTCTGCCTTTTTGTTTAGGCCTCCGCAACGCTGTCGGCAAGTGTCCGCACTGCCTTCATTTCAACGCAGCCACCCGCAGACGACGCCAGCAGTCTCTAGAAGCCCATCTCCTCAAAAAGAAGATGTCTGCAATGGAGGAGGAGTTGAAGAAGCTTCAGCAGGCGTCGATCTCCCCTGAAGGGCACAAGAAGCAGGACAAAGAAAGGCACTGGGAGAAGGCCTCCTCCGCGACTCCGCTGGAGCACGCCCAGGTAATGTCCTCCTGGGATCGCCTGACGGCAGCCTCCAAGGCTTTGAGGAGGCGTGCCGGCCTATGGGGTTGCATTCGAGCCGCCGGGTGCTTCCGGAGCAAAAGGAGGCTTCTGCCCCCAGTACCGCCGCAGGCTTGCGGCCTACTGTTGCGGGCGCCTCCCATAAGCCGGACGTTGGCTCCTCTGACGTCCGCCGGGAGAAGGCCGCTAAGACGCCCGACCCTTTGGGGCGGCGCACGGCAGTGTCCCCATCGGACCGGGCCTCTTCCCATCCTCGGCCCACATCTGACGGGGGACTCCCGACGTCGGACACCGGCTCCTCTGGCGTCCACCAGGATTTGGCCCCTAAGCCGCACGTCGGCTCCTCCGACGTGTGCCGGGCCTTGGAGCCTATGGCAGACCCTGCTCCATCTGTTGTCCCAGGTTCCCCAGACCCCGGGGACTTTTCCCCTCCATCCCCGGGCGAGGCTCGGGATGTTTTTCCGTCGTCTGATCCCCTCTATGGCGGGATCCGATGCCAGCTCCCCGGCGCCGGCTTTGCCGACACGGCCCGACACCGGCCCGCCGGCGCGGTTCCGATGCGGCGAGGATATTCCTCTTCGCCGGACCCTCACCCCACAGGCCTATCACGTTCGATCCCTCCGTGGAGTTCCCTACTGGGCCGTCTGCTCCGCAGCTCCTCCGGTACCTGGGTATCCGCCGTCTTATCCGGCTGGTTTACCTGGGTCCACAGTATCCTATGCCGCAGTACCTGGCGCCGACTCGACGCAGTAGTACCCGACGCCGCAGTACTCAGCTCCGCTATTCCAGCAGCCGGGTTACGGATACTCTCCATACGGATTTCATCCGTACAACTATCCCCTCCTCCTCCTCCACCGCCCCCTAGTGGATCTCCAGGAGATTCTGGCCTCCTGGTGGGCTGAGGCCAAGGCTCAGCTCACCAAGGAAGTCGAGAGCCATCTTATGGCAACGGTGCCACCACCGGCTCCCGTACGCCCCAGACGGCACACTCCCTCTCCGCCTCCGGATTCCCAGGCTTTGCCCTCGGGATCCAGAGAGGGGCAGGACACGTGTCCAGGGATCCCCCCTAAGGAACCTGTTCCTCCCCCTAGATGAGCTAGGGAGTCTTACTCTGCTTCAAATTCCTCTTCTTCTTCTCTCTCTCGGACTCCTCGGATTCCTCCGATGGTTGTTCAGAGAAAGACGATGAGCCTCGCTCTCCGTCCAGGCCCCGGCCGAGGACTCCTCCGAAGTCTCCTCCGGAGGATCCTTCCTTCACGGAGTTGCTCAGGAAGATCCAGGAAGTCCATCAGTGGCGTTCCTTAGAACCAGATCCTCAGCGGGTTAAACTCGCCCGAACATCTGGACTTGCCCCTTACGGCCCCTACTCTAGTGCCACCCTGGATCGAGCCTCATGCCCACCTTGTTTCCACCATTTGGAAACAACCGTCGGCTTTAGCCCCACTTCCTTGGAAGTCCAACAGGCTATACCAGGCTACAGAGGGTGTAGACTTTTTAGACTCACCCCCATGCAGACTCGGTTGTGATTAGCGCCGCTCACAGCTGGTCCGCACACCTGAAACATTTGAGCTAGTCTCCCCCGGATAAGGAATCTCGCCTTCTGGATTAGTATGGAAGGAAGATTTACGCTTCTTCCACACTGGGGATCAGGGCCCTAAATTATGTAGCGCATATGGGGGATTACCATCAGGCTGTCCTTACCCAGGCGGAATCCAAAATTGACTCCTTGCCTGACTCCCAAATCAAGCAGGAGTTAGCCGACCTGGTCTGTTCTGCTTGTTTGGCCAGTTGTCACATTCTGAGGACGACCTACGACGCAGGACGCAGTGGACACCGCAGGACGGAGCTCTGTGTTCGCCGTAAGTCTTCGGTGTCGCACATGGCTCCGTGTGTCAGGTCTGGTCCCGGAGGTGCAGTCAGCAATCCAAGAAGCACCTTTCAGGGGTTCTGTGCTTTTCGGTGGTGCTGTCAAGGACATCATCACTGACCTGTAGGAGAAGGGGACAGCCCTTAAATCTGTTGATTCAATGTACCGTCCCCATCCCCTGCTGCGCCGTCCCTTTCGTAGACACAGCCGGCCTCAAGCAAAACCTCAGGGAAGGCGGGCCACAAGCGTTGGGCCCCACAGCTGCCAGGGCCCCTGCCCAAAAAGCAGTGGGTGCCCCAGCTGCGGTTGCTGCTCACTCCACCTGACTCTTTCCTCTCCCCATCGCCTCGGACGCCCGGAGGAACCGTGAGAGGAGATTCTCTCCACCTTCCGGGTTGGGAGAGGATAACATCGGATTCTTGGGTGCTTCAGATCATAGCAGAAGGGCACTCCATAGAGTTTCTGCAGAAACCTCCACGTCATCCCCCTCTGAACTCCTCTTACTCAAGGGACCATCTTCCTTTGGTCAAGGAAGAAATTTCTGCTCTCCTCGTGAAGCAGGCCATAGAACCCGTCCCTCCTCATCTTCACGGGACGGGTTATTATTCCCATTTCTTTCTTGTACCAAAGAAGACGGGAGATCTGAGACCTATTCTCGACCTCAGCTCCTTGAACCTATATGTGGAATACAAGAGGTTCAGGATGCTCTCCCTTCAAACCCTCTTGCCCCTGCTTCGGCCGGGCCAATGGCTTTGTGCACTGGATATGCAGGATGCGTACCTGAACATCCCCATTCGCCTTTCGCACCAAAAGTACCTCAGGTTTGCGTTCCAGGGGGACCACTATCAATTCCGGGCACTCCCTTGTGGTCTTTCCTCGGCTCCCCGAGTCTTTACCAAATGCCTGGCGGTGGTAGCGGCCCACCTACGTACTTTGGGAGTTCAGGTTTTTCCCTACCTGGACGACTGACTCCTGGTGGCCCCATCCAGGGAAGAACTCCTGTATTGTCTCTCCCTCACCCAGCTGGTTTTCACTGGCCTGGGTATCACCAGCAACCATTCCAAGTCTCACCTGGATCCTTCCCAGAGACTCCAGTTCATTGGGGCAATACTCGATATGACAACTTGCAGGGCCTTCCTGCCTCTAGACAGGGGGGCTTCCCTCCAGTCCCAGATTTCCTTTCTGTCGGAACGCAGGAGGGTTCCGTCGAGGTCGGTGCTCCGTCTACTGGGGCTTATGGCGGCTGCCATCCTGACGGTTCCGCGCGCACGCCTCCACATGAGGATCTCTCAGTGGACTCTCCGCTCCCAGTGGGATCAACTTGTAGATGACCTAGATCATCTGGTACTGATCTCCTCGCCGATGATACGAGACTTGCAATGGTGGATGGTTCGAGAGAACCTATTCGGGGGTCCCCTTTTTTCATCGTCCTCCCGCTCAGACTTTGACCACGGGTGCATCAGGCGAAGGTTGGGGAGCCCATCTGGGTCCTCACCGAACCCAGGGCTCATGGTCAAAATTGGAGTTAGATCTCCACATCAGTGTGCTCGAGCTTCGAGCAGTGCTGTATGCTCTCCAGGCCCTTCACCAATACACCCTTCCCGGTCACCTAGCCGTCCAAACAGACAACATGTGTGTGGTGTGGTACATCAACAAGCAGGGGAGGACTCGGTCCTACCCGCTTTGCAGGGAAGCGATGAGGGTTTGGGAATGGGCAACGCTTCACAACCTTCACCTCACGGCGATCCATGTTCCGGGAGTCGACAATGTCCTGGCAGACAAGCTAAGTCGTTCTTCGGCTCTGCCACACGAGTGGGAACTGGACCAAAAAGTTCTAAAAAGCATCTTCCAGACTTGGGGGACTCCACAGATGGACCTGTTCGCCTCCTCACAAAATGCAAAGCTTCCAATTTTTTGCTCGCTCGCGCCAGAGCGAGGCGCTTTCTGGAGCGACGCTCTGTCTCTAAACTGGAAGGACAGATTCATCTATGCTTTCCCCCCCGATTCCTCTGGTCCCTCGTGTGTTGCAAAAGCTGGCATTGGAAGGAGCAAGAATGATTCTGATTGCTCCTTTCTGGCCCAGGCAAATTTGGTTCTCTCTTCTACAACAATACTCAGAGGTTCCTCCTCTTCCTCTGCCTTTATCTCGAAGATTGCTGACCCAGGATCGGGGACCCTGGTCCATCCAGGACTCAAGTCTCTTCAACTTCATGCATGGCTCCTGTAGACCTAGCCCAGTCTCGCATTGGCGTCTCTCCTAAGGTGGCCGAGATTCTGGTGGAGGCTAGAAAACCCTCCACTAGGTCCACCTATGCTATGAAATGGAAAAGATTTTCCATTTGGGCTGTCTCCAGGAAAGTGGAGCCTTTCTCCTGTCCTGTGGCCATTCTGCTTGATTATCTGCGTCATCTTTTTGACCTGGGTCTCCGTCACTCCTCTTTGAAAGTCCACATGGCGGCTATTTCAGCCTACCATGTCCCTTTCGCTAACAAGGCTTTTGCCCAATTGGAGGTATCCAAGACTTTTCTCAGAGGGGTCCTTCATCTCAGACCCCCTATTCGGACTCCAGCTCCCCCCTGGGACTTGAACTTTGTTCTCGAGAAACTTACCCTTCCTCCCTTTGAGCATGCGGCTTCCGCAGACTTGAAGTTCTTATCGTGGAAGATGCTCTTCTTGGTGGCCATTACTTCTGCTCGCAGAATTTCCGAGCTCCAGGCCGTTACGTGTAAAATCCCTTATCTGATCTTTCACAAAGAAAGAGTAGCTCTTCACACGAACCCCAAGTTTCTCCCAAAAGTGGTAGCGGAGTCTACTCTAAATCAGTCTATTGAGTTACCTGCCTTTTTCACGCAGTACTCCAGCCAAGGAGAATACTTGCTCCATACCATGGATGTCCACAGGATTCTGAGATACTACACCGATAGGACGAAGGATCTCAGAAAGACTGATCAGTTGTTCGTCTCCTTTGCTCACAAAAGAGAAGGCAATGCTGTCTCCAAGCAATGCCTGTCAAAGTGGTTGGCTCATTGCATCACTTTCTGTTATGACAAGTACAACAAGGCCCTACCGGGTCAAGTCAGAGGTCACTCCACTCGTGGAGTAGCAGCCTCTACGGCTTGTTTCAAGAATGTGTCTGCAGACATCTGTGCTGCTACCACCTGGACTTCCGTCCATACCTCTACGAAACATTACAGTTTGGACATTGCCTCTCGCCGTAGAGCAGGCTCGGGTTAGCTGTCTTGCAAGGCCTCTTATCTTGAGGTTTGCAAGGTTGTTTGCTACTTCTTGGAGTAGTTCCTCCTTCTGGTGCCTTTCATTTGTTCCAGACTGCTTGGGATTCTGTCCTACATGTAATTACCTACTGCAAGAGCCCTCTCGAAGTAAGATAGTACAGTTACGTAAGAACTTACCGTAACTGTAGATCTTCCAGAGAGGCTCTTGCAGTAGGTAATACCTTCCTGCCCTCCATCCCCCTAGGCTTTCTCAGCTCCTTTTCCATTGAGGGAAATATCTGCTTCTCTCTCGTCTGGGCCTTCTGGGCCTGTGGCGGGAAAGAACTGGAAGGCGGGCGTCTGGGACCGCCCCTTTATACCGACATCGTCTGACGCCAGTCACCTGATGTGGGGGCAGTCCCCGCCAGGGACTGCTAGCTAGAAATGTTTCCATGGGGTCCTGCCGCCTGCCGACGTCAGTCCTATATGTAATTACCTACTGCAAGAGCCTCTCTCGAAGATCTACTGTTACGGTAAGTTCTTACGTAACCGTACTTTAGTTTTTCACAGGGAAAGGGTTTCCCTTAGAACAAATTCTAAGTTCCTTCCCAAAGTGGCCTCAAAGTTGACCCTCAACAAATCGGTTGACCTTCCAGTCTATTATTCTACCCCTACCAATAGGGGAGAGGCTCTTCTACACACATTGGATGTGCACAGGGCTCTGAGGTACTACCTCAAGCGCACAGCTGCACACTGTAAATCAGAGCAACTGTTTGTGGCCTTCGCGCCACAACGCTTGGGCAAACCGGTGCCTAAACAAACTATTTCCAGGTGGCTTGTCCGCTGTGTTGCACTTTGTTACTATAAGAACAACAAACCTCTTCTGGGCACGGTTAGAGCTCATTCCACCAGAGGGATTTCTACCTCCTTTGCCTCTTTAAAGAATGTCTCTCTCTCTCTGAGGGTGCTGTGGAGCCCTAGCTAACTGGCAGCAAAATCTATTAGCTCTGAATTTATACTCTAAAAATCGAAATAATTAACCTGTTGGAGGGGGAAAATCGAGGAGAATTTGAGAAATCTTGATCACCATCAGAAATACAATGTGGGTAATCCTCGCAAAGAGAAAGGTGGCGGTTTGGGAGGAAAAGCCACTGGATCCTCTCACTCTGGTAGGACTGATCCAACTGTACAGGCTTCATCTGCCACGGAGCCCAAAGAGACCTTATCATCAATTGGGACGAAGTTGCAGAGGCTGATATCTGTGGTCTCTGATCTGAACTCAAAAGTGGACGCGTTTAATTCCCGACTGACTGTAGTAGAAACGACTGTGGAACAAGCTAAAATCGAGATGGAAGAGGTCAAAAAACAATCGGAGATGGGCATGGCAACTACAGTGAACTTGATCAAAGAAAACATGCACTTTTGGGCTAGGTTAGAGACACTCGAGAACCAGGCTCGATCCTCTCATATACAGATCTTAGGAATGCCCGAGGGGATAGAGGGAGATCACCCGGTAATGTTTATGCAAGAATGGCTTCAAGAAAACTGTCCCCGGAAGAACCCCTGGCTCCTTTTGTCTTGCAAAAAGTTTATAGAATTACATATCGGGGATACAGGTCAGAATCAGACACACAATGTACCCTACTTTTGGTGACGGACGGTGTTGGGACAAGAGACCACATATTGAGACTGGCTCATCATGCGGGTTCCCTAATGCAAGATGATAGAGCGATCTATGTATTTGCTGACTTAAGCTATGCAACCCGCATGTGAAGCAAAAAGTTTGACAGTATCAGAAGGCAACTGAGAGAGATTCAAGTCCCTCACGCAGTGCTCTTTCCTGCCAGGCTGCGTGTTGTGCGCAATGGGAAGGTCTGGATATTTTCAGATCCCATCGAGGCTGGAAAGTGGATGGCCCATATTCAGGTCCAACAACGGGAACAGAATCAAACAGAGGACCTATCGGAAGACGATGAGGGAGATTGGGGAAAGGTGTGAGTGCCTTTATATTGACTTCTGCCTTTCTCGCTGAACTTTATGCCCTGGACTTTTGGGTTTTTCAAGCTCTTAACAAACAAATAATCTTTTAGTGCTGGAAGGCTCTTTAGGAGCCCTAGTGTAAAATACTATCTTAGTTCCTTAATATCTTGTCAACTCCAGTTGGAGGTTTATCTCAAGTTCTGTGCTTAGAGTAATGTATAGTTAATCGTTGACTAGGCTGCCAAGTTATACTGCATTTCAAGAACTATCTTTAGGGTTTAAGTATGATGCCAGTAGCCTGAGTTCAGGCAGGCAAAAGCTGGACTTTTTGTGGACTTCAGTTACTTGGAAAAAAGTCATACTACTCTTGGGCTTAATTCAAGCAGCACAAGCTTTAGATATAATTTTAAATATTGTCATTTAGTTTTTCCCCCATTATGTGGTATCAATATATCCTTGATGCACTAATCCTATGATTAAAGGGGCTGCGACCCCTAAAGTTGATAACTATATGGACAGTCATGGATACGATGTCTCTTTGGCTTTGTTATAAAGCAACTGAAAATTTAAAAATAAAGTATAAAAAAAAAATTAAAAATAAAAGAATGTCTCTATAAGAGACATTTGTGTTACCGCCACTTGTATTCAGTGCACACCTTTGTGAAGCACTATAGCCCCCTTTTATGGCCTGATTGATGTCGGGAGGTCCTGCTGGTACTGCTAGCTAAGTTTTTTCCGGTGGGTCCTGAGGCCAGCGGTATTGGTCTTAATGGTTATAGTCTGCTGCAAGAGCTCCTCTCGAAGTTCTACTGTTACGGTAAGTTCTTAGTAACTGTACTTTCCTCCTCGGTTCCCTAAACTGGGACTAATTGGCTTATGGTCTCTGATGGGAGAGCTCGGGGTTGTCCACTCTTATAGGATAGACTGACATTGGCATATGATGTCAGAGTAGGTGGCCCCCTGGTAGAATGCTAGCTAGAAAAGTTTCCGTGTGGTCCTAGTGCCTGGTGGCTGTAGTTCCATAGGTGTGGTCTGCTGCAAGAGATCCCCTTGCAGATCTACTGTTAACGGTAAGTTCTTATGTAACTACTTTGTTTCCTTACAAGATTGACAAGTTTAAGTAAAAAAAAAAAAGGTAAACTTTAAGATAAAAAAGGCAGGCGCTTAATGAAAATACAGCTGCTACACTCGAGAGTCAAACCACACACCCTAGATTGCATTTTGTTCATAAAATCATGTTTTTGAAAACTTCTGCCTCTTATAAACTATCGAGTGAGGTTAATGGTTAAAGTCATAGTTACTGTATAGATGATAGGATAAAAAAAAAACAGGACTTTGTTCATCCCCCTTCTGTTCCTTGCTAAGTCTAATTTCCTCTTTTTTAGATTCTTGTCCTATTGCTTTTCTGCTTCATTCTCTCTCTCTCTCTCTCTCTCTCGAGGTTATACTAACCTGGCAGTCTTTTAAAATTCAAACTCCATATGACTGACATGTATATTACTTGGGTTATGATTTAAAGTGCAGCTTCCTAGTATATGACCCCCAAACATATAATAAACATTACCTGGCTCCAAGTGGACTTCATCAGGAATTTTAATTAATTGCTTCCTGTATTTAACATTTGTAGAGATCACATTTGGCTCAATGGAGCCGATAGCCAGAATGCTGCCACTTCCTGTATTGCCAGACACGCCCTGCGCTTGCACGTTTCATGATATCAGTAAATGGAGAGGACGGGGGCACGCTCTACAGACTACTATAGGGATGTTTAATTACTTTTTTTTTTTTATTCTTTAGCGTTGCGGTTATGACAAATCAAGGCCACCAATCCTTTTTAATTGAGCGGTGGGCTTGATTTGTCATAATCAGAATTCTAAAGTATATAAATAAAAAAAAAAAAATTCCCTGTGAGGGGGTGGAGCCAGCCACCGAATTGTGAAGACGAGTGGGAGAGGAGCTCTGCAACCTGAGCAGCAAAAAACATAAAAAACTAAATTTTCCAGTCGGGAACTTGAAGTTTTGCCAGCAGATTTGAATTCAGCAGAGAAATTTCCATCGAGTGACCATCTTATTTTTAGCAATAATGAGTCTGCACACCAGAGGAGCTGCAGCTGGAGATGGAGCCTGCCAGAAGACGCCACAACCACCTGGGAGCAGAGATCAGCAACTCTTGGCCCAAAATGCAGACCCTACGCAACCAACTAATGCAGTGTTACTAAAGACCATTCAGAGTATGGACACTAAAACTGAATCATTGGTGAACAAAATTACTGTACTGGACGCTAATGTCACCAGAGTCCAAGAGGAGGCCAAATCCACCACAGATAGAGCAACCGGGTGCTCACTACGGCTGCTGGCTTAACCAAAGAAAACACGGTGCTCCGACTGAGGCTAGAGCATTTGAAAAACTAGATCAGAGCACAAAATATCCGTATTGTCTGTTTTCCAGAAGGAGTGGAAGATGGAGAGCTTAAAACTTGCATTAAACAGTGACTACAAGGACTTTGCAGCTAGACTCCCTAAATGTCAGAAAAGCCTACTGTGTTACTTCCTGGTGCGCCATAGGTGAGGATCCCCCTGCCAGAACCATCATGGTGGCTTTAGCTGATTCTTCGGAGAGAGATGAAGTTCTACAAGCCACACGGAGAGTGGCAGAGCTGGACTGGAATAGAGTGCCCATGCGAATCTTCCCGTACTTGAGTTTTGCCACTAGGTCTAAGCACAAGGCCTTTGATGGAGTACATACTCAACTTCACAGCTTGGGGGTCCAGCATGTTTTGATGCTGCCTACTTGCATCAAAAATTAGTGTACGGTGGCAAGACCTTTATTCATACAGACCCTGCAGAAGTGAGAAAATGGGCAGCCAAAATTGCCACAGAGTTTGCCCCCGCCATGATGGCGCCGACTCTGAATCAGAGACTTAAACTACTGATGAAGTTGCCAGCCAGGTGGTGCTGAGGGTTGAAGCGCTAGATGCCACACCTTGCGCCACGCCAGTGACCCGGGTTCGGGAACGAGCCTGGGCCAATGGGGGTCAGCAGGGGGAGAGAGGATTGAGTGTCTGGAGGACTGCTCTCCTCTCTCCGGGGAAGGGGACTAGTCATCCTGCTCACTGATTGCCCTCTAGCGGTGGCTGGAGAGCAGTACAGGTTGGGAGGCTCAGAAGCCAACGTGCTTAAGTTGGAGGGGAGGGAAGGAGGGAGAAAAATGAAAAAGGCCGGGGCTCCACAGACCCATGATGGCCCGACCGCTCCGGCGAAGTCTGCCCCCCGCCACCAGATTTGCTGTACCAGGTGGTGGGGAACTGCCGGCACCCCTCGATCTGGCCCTGCCATGGAGGGGGAATCCTCGGGGGAACCTTGAGGAGGCAGACAAGCTGGAGGTAGGGCCGGAGAATGTACCTCTTCTGAGGGAGGGGGTCATAGCCCTGTGGAGTCCGCGGAAGGTGCTAAAGATTAATAATAAAAAAACAAATACTGGTAAAGTGTGCTATTTTACTTTTGTTTGAGGGAACAGAGGGCAGGGTTGGCTAAATGTGAGTGGATTTCGCCAGGACTGAAGAACTTGCAGTCATGTTTGGAATCTCAGTTACGAGTTTGACTCTGCCGTTTGGCTGTTCTATAAGTAACCAGTTACAGGTCTAGAGTATATAAGCGGCCCACCATGATGCAGTTTGTACCTTGGAGAGTCCCTCTGAGCTGTTGCAGAACTTCTGGTCATGTTGTTATCCTCACCACCACATACTCTTTTTTTCGTGGTGCCTGCTGGACATTCCTTGGATTTTTTTTAGTAATGGACTGGAATACTGCCTTTTAGTAATGTAGCCCTTTCATTTAATTGTATTTGTAAAGTATTCGCTACAGTTTGAGATGTTTTTTCTCTAGCTGTTCAGATATGTCTAAAGTGCCTATTTATTCTATATGGTGAAGCTCCGTGTATTCAGTATGGGACATGTTTGTGCTGAGTCTAGGTGCTGGATCTCTGTGTCCCAGGTCTGTTTTATATTTATCCTTATAGAGACCTCTAAATCCATGAAAGATGGATGTATAATTTCTCCTTTTGTTTTTCATATATTCCCAGTTGGGTCTCGTTCTTGGTAGCATATGCTATATGGAATATATCTTAATTCTCATTAGGGATATTTGTTTGTTAATTTTCTCCCACATGTAGTAACAAAATTGTGGTATGTATCAAATCCTACCATTACGTGATGTATTTTATAGTTTCAACTTCACTGATATTCATCTCAGAAAGTAAATGCTTGTATTGAATTGTACACAATCAATAAAATATAAGTGCAAAAAAAAAAAAACCCTGTCCCTATAGTCCCTCTATGGAGCACGCCCCTATGCTCTCCATTTACTGACATCATGAAACATTTGAGTGCGGGGTCATGTCTGGCAGTGCAGGAAGTGGCAGCGTTTTGGCTGTCGGCTCCACAGAGCCAAATACAATCTCTACAAATGTTAAATACAGGCAGCAATTAATTAAAATTCCTGGTGCAGTCCACTTGAGGCCAGGCAATGTTTATTATATGCTTTGGGGAATAGAAGATAAGAAGCCATTCTTTAAGGTAATCCTGTGATTCATCCCTGGCAAAACCATCTAATTACTAATAGTAGGTATCTGTGTATAGCACGTTTATACACACCTTCGTAGTTTGCTTGTTTAATATCTTTAATTTGCTGTACACTGTACTTAACTTTAAAATCAGTAAAAAGGCTGTTTCCGTGGCACCGAGAGAAGGGGTTAGCTCGGTATGCTGGTGACCCGGATTTGCGCCCTGAGCCCGGGTACCAGGAGCGGAGACCAGCAGTTAGGGGATGCACAAGCGTCCATTGGATGCCTCCTTCTCGGGAGTGGGTGGGTGCCTCTGGGCAGATTGGGGGACGCGATGCCTCGACACGCCCCCACCCGAAGACACCAATGTACGTAAGGCTGAGAACTTGATGGGTGGGGCACAGAAAACAGGAGAACAACAGCCGCCAAACCCTTGCCTCCATGGAGCCCCTGGACAGCCGGGACCGACCCCAGAAGCACCCAGGGCCAACAGAGGAAGCTGGCAAGGCACATTCTCTCCGGAAGGAGAGGACCCGCCGGATGAAGGGATACACTGGGTTACCCTGTGGGGCTGCCAAGAATGGGGCGGCAGTTGGCGATGGGGGTTGACTGGGGTGAGTAGGTCCCAGGTGGCCCAAGGGAGAGGCTGGATGAGGTGCAAAAAAAAAAAAATCTGTAAAATGTTAAAAAAAAATAACAAAGATGGTTAGGGTGAGACTGAAAAGTAGAAGTCACGGATATGGTAAAAATGAGAAGAAATCAGGGTTTGGAAAAAGGAGAATGTTAGTGTTAAAATATAAACTAGGGTAAACAAGCATGGAAGACATTTAAAGCATTCTTTTCAATTGGTTTTTGTGTTTTTTTGTTGTGAAGGTGATGCATATGAAAGGTGTTGGATAGACAGCACTAAAAACTGATGCCCTCTATCTAAATGACAAGATGGAAGATGTTTAGTTTCCAACACAAGCAGCACACCTTTTTTTTTCAGATCAGCAGCATTACCCTACAAAGATGGCAGCACTCAGTACTGTAGTTGTTTTTTAAGTCTCCTCCCCAAAGGCCACCCTTTCATCTTTGACCACTGCATCCACAATGTAGATATGACATGGTAGTGCTAGCTCAGGCTTCTTATCACTGGAAGTGCATCAGAACCACCCAGTCTGTATAGATTAATCACAGTGGGCCTGACAAGGGAGCTGGTATTTTTAAACTTTAAAGTCCCATATCTCCCTTCAAACAGTCTAACATCTGCATTGATGTTTTTTGGTTATTCTAACGGATCAATGTCTTTAAATTGTTTACTTTTTTGCTTTGTTCCTCTAAAAAGATAAATTGATGAAAAGTATTTCCTTTTTTTTTGTTGTCATTTAGCTTGGCAACTTCTTTCGTGACCACTATGATGTTGCCTTCAATTCGACAGGAAGACTCCTGGAAGAGAATTTTGATATGGGGGAGAACAAACCTGTGGTAAATATTCTGTTTTGTAATAAGTAGAATAAATGTTTTTGTGTGTGCACTTTTTGCAAATGTACTGATTGCCAGAGTGGAAACCAGTAGTAAATATTCTGGTCTTGAAAGTGATGGAATATTATTTTAAATGCCCTGCCCATTTCAGTGATGGTATAGGGCATAGAGATGCAAGTCACAAGTGGGGTACCTCAGGGATCAGTCCTGTGGCCAGTCCTCTTCAATATCTTCATTAGTGACATTGCAGATGGACTAGAGGGTAAGGCTTGTCTGCTTGCAGTTGACACCAAGATCTGCAACAGAGTAGATGATCCAGATGGGGTGGGCAGAATGAGAAGAGATCTGGATAAACTAGCAAAATGGTCAGAAGAGTGGCAACTGGGATTTAATGCAAAGAAGTGCAAGATCATGCACGTAGGGAAGAGAAACCCTGAAGCCACCTATAGCTGGGAGGGGAGTTGTTGGCAGTCACAAAGGAAGAAAGAGACTTGGGCATCATCATCACCGACGACCTGAAATCATCCAAGCAGACCACTAAAGTAGTAGGTAAGGCTAGGGAGATGTTAGGATGTATTAGTAGGGGTATCACAAGTTGTAAGAGGGAGGTAATAATCCCTCTTTACAAGACACTGGTTAGGCCACGTCTGGAGTACTGCGTGCAGTACTGGAGGCCACACCTTCACAAGGACATTAACCAAATTGAGGTAGTCCAGAGAAGGGCAACCAAATGGTGCAGGGACTGCATCAGAAAACATATGAGGACAGATTAATGGAGCTCAATATGTATACCCTTGAGCAAAGGAGGAGAGAGGTGATATGATCGAGACATTCAAACACCTTAAGGGCATTAACAAGGTGAAAGAGTCTAACATGTTTAAATATAAGAAAAATAGGACGGGGGACACAGCATGAGATTAGAGGGAAGCCTATTAAGGGGGAATGTGAGGACATTCTTTTTCACAGAGAGGGTGGTGGATGCATGGAACGGTCTACCTCAGGAAGTGGTGGCTATGAATACAGTGCAGGGCTTCAAACAGGCATGGGATAAGGCATAAGGGAGCAATACAGATGAGTATGAATAGATAGGCCACAGACAGAGCAAAGGTCGATGGCACATTTATAAGGTAGAAAAAGAAATGGGGAGACTGGATAGGTCTTGCGTTCCTTATCTGCCGTCAACTTCTACGTTTCTGTGTTTCTATGTTAAATACCCTACCCACTACAGTGATGGTATAGGGTATTAAATACCCTGCCCATTGCAGTGATGGTATAGTGCATTAAATACCTTACCCATTACAGTTATTGTGTAGTGCATTAAATACCTTGCTCATTGCAGTGAAGTTATAGGGCATTAAATACCCTGCCCATTACAGTGATGGTATAGGGCATTAAATACCCTGTCCATTACAGTGATGGTATAGGGCATTAAATACCCTGTCCATTACAGTGATGGTATAGGGCATTAAATACCCTGTTCATTACAGTGATGGTATAGGGCATTAAATACCCTGCCCATTACAGTGATGGTATAGGGCATTAAATACCCTGCCCATTGCAGTGATGGTATAGGGCATTAAATACCCTGTCCATTACAGTGATGGTATAGGGCATTAAATACCCTGCCCATTGCAGTGATGGTATAGGGCATTAAATACCCTGTCCATTGCAGTTCTTGTGTAATGCATTAAATACCCTGCTCATTGCAGTGATGGTGTAGTGCATTAAATACCTTACCAATTACAGTTATTGTGTAGTGCATTAAATACCTTACCTATTACAGTTCTTGTATAATGCATTAAATACCCTGCCCATTGCAGTGATGGTATAGTGCATTAATTACCCTGCCCATTACAGTTATTGTGTAGTGCATTAAATACCCTGCCCATCGCAGTGATGGTATAGGGCATTAAATACCCTGCCCATTGCAGTGATGGTATAGGGCATTAAATACCCTGCCCATTGCAGTTCTTGTATAATGCATTAAATACCCTGCTGATTGCAGTGATGGTATAGGGCATTAAATACCCTGCCCATTACAGTTATTGTGTAATGCATTAAATACCCTGCTCATTGCAGTGATGGTATAGTGCATTAAATACCTTGCTCATTGCAGTGATGGTATAGTGCATTAAATACCCTACCCACTACAGTGATGGTATAGGGCATGAAATATCCTGCCCATTACAGTGATGGTGTAGGGCATTAAATACCCTGCCCATTACAGTTCTTGTGTAATGCATACATACTCTGCCCATTACAGTTATTGTGTAGTGCATTAAATACCTTGCTCATTGCATTAGTGGTATAGGATATTAAATACCCTGCCCATTACAGTGATGGTATAGTGCATTAGGCAAGACAAGGCTATTTTATTTGTAGGGCGCCCAATCCCGGAGGCTCTGGGCAACTAACAATATTTAAAATGAGACGTAATCAATCTCCTGAGGTCTTGAGCTGAACCCTGAGAACACCAGAAGACCCCTTGAAGAGGAGCGGAGGGAGCGAACAGAGGTCACCGGTGTCAGGAATTCTGACATAACCTGGACCCAGTCTGTATAGGGCCTTGAAGGTGAGAAGACCCACCTTGAAAAGGACCCTCCACCTGACCGGCAGCCAGTGCAGAGCCCGCAGGACCGAAGTCACGTGACTAGACCTTGAAAGGCCTGTCAGCAACCGGGCCGCCATGTTCTGCACTAGCTGAAGTCTGTGGAGGGTCCCTCCCGTGACCCCGAAGTATAGAGTGTTAAAGTAGTCAAGTCTGGAGGTCGCAAAAGCATGCACTGGTGTCAGCAGGTCCTCGGACAGAACGGGGGCCTTAATCCGGGCAATGTTCCGCAGATGATAAAACTGCTACTGACAACAGATGACACCTGATCTTCAAAAGTCAATCTGTTATCAAGGATCATGCCCAGATTTCGCACACTCGTGGTAGCCACCAAAGGAGCAGAACCCAGGAAATGCCGTGAGTCAGCCCCAGGTGGCAGCCCATCACGTCCGCGACCAGGCTTGATCACCAGTACCTGCATATTGGTCCAGTTAAGTCTCAGCCAGCTGGAAGCCATCCAGTCATTGATTTTAGCCAGACAGTTGTTAAGCACATCAACTGCTGCTGATGTTCTGGGGCCAAAGGACAAGTACAGCTGGGTATCATCTGCATAACAGTGAAACTCCACACTGTACTGTCAAATGATCTCACCCAGGGATGGCATGTACACTGCGAACAGCATCGGTGACAAAATCGAGCCCTGTGGCACTCCACAAGACAGGGGCATTGGGGAGGAGGAGAAATTCCCCATTACTATCCGCTGCACCCTGTTTGAGAGACAGGACTCAAACCACCTGATGACAGTACCGGCGAGTCCACAAAACTCACCGAGCTGATCAAGAAGCACAACGTGGTCCACAGTGTCAGATGCTGAGGAAAGATCAAGGAGAACAAGAACTGACTTGTCTCATCTATCTCTAGCCCTGAGCAGGTCATTATGCACCCTCACTAGAGCTTTTTCTGTGCTACGTGTAGCCCGAAAACCTGGCTGAAATGGCTCTGCTCAATGCAGTGATGGTGTAGTGCATTAAATACCCTGCCCATTACAGTGATGGTATACTGCATTAAATACCCTGCTCATTGCAGTAATGGTTTAGTGCATTATATACCCTGCCCATTACAGTGATGGTATAGTGCAGTGAATACCCTGCCCGTTAGTGATGGTATAGTCTATTAAATACCCTGCCCATTACAGTGATTGATGATATGGGGCATTATATACCCTGCCCATTACAGTGATTGATGGTATGGGGCATTAAATACCCTGCCTGTTACAATGACGGTTCTGGGGTTTGAGTTGCTGCCCCATCTATACGGACCTCTCTAGGTTGAGGGCAGAGGTTGCTGGACTCTGGGCCAAACTGAAAAGGGGCAGAAGACCTGCTGCTGCACCCAGGGGCCCCAAGTCTGCTGCTGCATCTCCAAAGGATGCCTAGGCAGAGGCAGAGTGGATCGACATTGGTGGACTACAGGAGGGAGGGGGTGGCTGGAAGGGTGCATGCCTCTCAGTGTTTACCACTGCACAATTCCTTCAACATACTGGCAGGACAGAGCAGCCAAGAGGAGGCACCTGTAGTGGCGGAAAGGGTGGAATTGGAGGCCCTTAGAAAGGGAGACCACAAGGAGGGAGGAAGGATGAGGCCCTCAGCAGAGGAGGAGGAAGCAGGTGCTGGTAGGGGACCTCTATTGTTGGGGATAGACTTGGGAACAAGGGTGGGCGGAGGGAGAAGGGGTTGAAGTGCCTCCCAAGTACTTCAACTTGGAAAGCTGAAGAGTATATTTAGAGTATCTCTAGGGCAGGAGGAGATGAGAGGGAGCCAGATGTCAGTGTCCTCCTGTGGACAAATGACCTAGTAAGGGACAGAGAAGGGGTAGTGCAGGGTAACTTCAGGGCATCAAACAGGTGGCACACACAGAGGCTTTTGCCAAGGTGTTGCCTGTGTACGCTGAGGAGAGGAAAAGGTACTCTGCACCAGGGCATTTAACATCTTGTTGAAGGCGTGGTGCATGGAGGAGGGCTTCGGCTGCTTTGGGGCTGGAGACCAACCTGGGATGATATGGGCCACTGTAGGGGGAAAGAGCCTGCAACCTTCCAGGAAGTGTCGAAGGTTTAAATGGTGCTTGGATGAGCATTTAAACCAGGTAGTGGGAGAGGCTGTAAAACCAAAGGAGGCAAGAGTTGCCCCCCCCCCCCGGATGATGGGAGCAGATGGGAGGGATGGCCTTAGGTAAGTAAATTCCCATAGGGTAGGGGCGAAAGGAGATGGGTGGAGACAAGACAGATGAAAAGGGGTGGAGGGTATAAATTGGGTAAGCAAGAGTAAAGGATTAAAGGAGACGGGACTGAGAAAGTAGAAGGGGAAGAGGTAGGTCAGTGGGTGCTTTAGGGAAAAGCACAAGCAGGAAGCGGATGGGGAAAATTGGAAAGCAGGCAGGGGGGAAGAGAGTAAGGTATGGAGAGCCATATGCACCAGTGCATGGAATCTGGGAAACAAAATCCCAGACATGAACATTATCATGGTGGAGGCTAGCATGAAATTGGTGGCATTAATGGAGTCATGGTGCACTGAGTACCATGATTGGAACATGGCCATACCTGGCTACTCTCTGTTCAGGAGAGACAGGGATGGGACGAGGTGGGGAGGGTTTGCACTATATGTGATGTGAGGGACTCAAGGCCATGGAAGTACACGGACACTCAGAGGAAAAGTAAGGGATGTAGGTGCTATGGATCATCCTGGGAACTGTTTCTGGGGCTGTTTTATTCATACTGGGGTGGTTTATGGACCTCCAGCACCGTTAGGGGAGTTGGATAGGGCACTTGGAGAGGCCATCATTAGAATGGCAGATAGCCTCCAGAAGTTTTTTCCTATCCCCTAGAGAATTCCACCACACCGTCTGGCTTAATGGCATCAGTAAACTTCAGCAACCTGCTGGAGACTCTGGCTTACAGATCGTTGATGAAAATGTTGAGCAAGTCACCTCAACACCAACAGAAATACACTGCTGAGTAACTCTGTCCATTGGAGCAGTGCCAGTTCAGCAGAACCCACCACTGATGTCCCTAGGCCAGTAAATCGCACCTGAAAATAGGCACACTGTTGTCTAGTGTTCTTACCCGGTTACCAAAAACCAAATAAATAAATAAATCCACCTTATGTAGGCCTTGTGAGTATCACACTGGTGTACTTTACCTAAAGCTTGTCATGCGTCACAGTGTCAAAGCCCTTCTTGAAGGCCAGCTAGATTACATCCACAACCCTACCCCCGTCTACCTCCCTGGTCACCCATTCAAAGAAGGTGATCAGGTAGGTTTGGCACAATTATCTCATCATAAAGTCATGCTGAAGGGCCAAAAACTTTGGCTTCAGCCTAGGGCTTCTTTACTCTGTCTTTGATAATGGCTTTCAGAAGTTTGCCCAGCACTGATGTCAGGCTGACCATCTTGCAAGTGCCAGGGTCTGACCTTGCTGTTTTCTTGAAGAAGGGGACCACAGTGACCACTTTTGTAATCCTTCAGTACCACACCTGTCTGGACAGACTTCTAAAATAGGCCCCAGCAGTTGATCCAACTGCTTCACTATTTTATATATTTATAACATTTTTACCAGGAAAAGCCTACTAAGCTGAGAACAGTTCGTCTTCAGAGGTGTGCCATGGGAAAGGGCACAGGGATCTACTGAATAGCAGTATAGGTAAATGTAACAGTTAAAAATTATTGTATGGTACCAGCCTGCTGGTGCAATGGGAGAACTACTGCTTGCTGCACCGATGACCCTGGTTTGAGAACGAGCCCAGCACGTCGGAGTGTCAGCTGGGGCCGAGGAGGAGGATGAGTGTCCAATGGACTGCTCTCCTCCTCCAGGGTGGGTGAGGTGTGGATGTCCACAATAGCTTGACACCAGGCAGTGTCATTGAGTCCGTGCGCCTGACCCCTCCCTGCTTGCAGAGATTTGGGGCTCAGCGGACGTTGTGCTACAGAGTAAAACTCTGCCAAGACCAAAGGGTGATATGGTCCTTCCTTCAGGGGAGCCCGCCATGAAGGATAAATCATGTTGTCACGGTCCTCCTGGAACCGGCCAGCATTGGGGGGGGGGTGGAGTACTGGTGTGGTGGGGTGCTTGTGAAATCCTGACTTGAAATGGGGATAGATCTTGGCTTAGCCGGAGAGCCAAGGGGGGTTGTTTAACCAGGAGAGGCACACTAAGCTGAATCTTGTTTCCAGGTTTGACCTTGGAGCACAAGGAAGTTAAGTGAGTTGCTCAGGGTCACATAGTATGCAAGTGGGGGCTGTGGGATCCAAACTCAGGTCTCCAGGTTTGCAGCTCAGAGCCCTAAACCACAGCGCTATACTCCCTCCAAAAGAAAAGTTAATAAAAGAAAAAAAAATCGTTGCTGGCCCAGTGGTGCTGAGGGTTGAGGTGCTCGGTGCCACACCTCGCTTCACGCCGACGACCTGCATTCGGGGATGAGCGCTGGCTGCTGGTGATCGGCAGGGAAAAGAAGGATTAAGCATCCGCTGGACAGCCCTCCTTCTTCGGGAAGGGGGGACTCCGGCTGTCGGAGCTTGCCTGGCCCATAGTGGAGGCTGGGGGCAGGAACACTGATGCCACACATGGGGATCAGGGAGTAACGCAAATGCTAGATGGGATCACGGGCATCATTGCACGTGCCGACCCCAGAGAAAGAGAAAACCCAGGAAAAAGTATGCCCCCAGAGGATGAAAGAGGGAGCTCACAGGCCTCGCACCCAGCCTAGCCACGGCACAGAAAAACTCAATCTGGTCTCGGGAGGCCTCTGACCCCACCAGGGAGGATAAGCCCTGGAGGCACTGTGCCAGCTGGTAGACACTGGGGTGACAAGGCTGGGGCTTCCTTCAGATTGCAAGGGCTGCAGGGGCCGGAACATAAATAAAAAATAAAAATAATAATAATCCTATGATTCTAGGATGTATTGCATCCATAGGAAACTAAATTGAGGGGTAGGCACAAAAAACAATGTTCCATCCCAAAATTCTTTGCAGGTATTTTTATTATATCATACTGCAGCATTCTAGGGATTTGGATATGTTGTTCTTATCCACACTGTCTGGCATGTCCATTTCCTTTAGTTATCTTGCCAGAAGTCTTTAAGATGGCTCCTCCCACCCACCGTGGGTAGTATATGCCTTGGCTCTGCCCCTTTATGCCAGATCTTCCTTTCCGCTGGAAGATTCAGGTTCCCTCCTTATTGCTCCTGCATTGAGTAGGCCCTGTAGCTTAAATCATCAGATTACTTACCAAAACTTAAACTCCTTAAGTTCACCACATCGTTTTTCGATCACGACCGCGATGGAGGACAAGTCCATGCCTGGGTTCTGCTGGTGTCCCTGCAGGCAGAAGATGTCTCGCACTGACCCGCACACCACGTGCGTCTACTGCCTGGGTCATGATCACGATACTCAGGCCTGCGAATTTTGTCGCTCATTCCAGCCGAACATGTTGGACAATCACCTTGCACGATTACAGCTCTGCCGACTGGAGAAACGGAACCCACTGGTCAAATCTAAAGAGGGCCATTGGGTGGTCTCCATGGCTGCTGGGTCTACTGAACAACTCAAACAAGTGAAGGCTTTTGAGGAGGAGGCGGCTCAGGCTGCCAATCAGTCCTCTTCAGCATCGGTCTAAGTACCACTCAAACTGCACTCTACCTTTACAGGCTTCTTCAAGGAGTTGTGCCAATCTCTCCCAACCATGGGGGAGGGCCTGTCTGCTTCACACCGCTCCTGCTCCCATAAAAAGGATTCCACGGAGTCAAGAGAGAGAGAGGAGGAGAAGTCTCGCCGATGCCATTCTTGGGATCGAGAGCGTATTTGTTCCCAGGAATCTCCAGATCTTACTTTGAGAGGGCTCTTGCAGTAGGTACTAACCCGATAAGACTAAGTTGGCAGGCGCCAGGACCCCATGGAAAATCTTCTAGCTAACAGTCTCTGGTGGTGACCGCCCCCGACGTCAGCGTGTGTCAGTATAAAAGGGGCGGTCCCACGCCTGCCCTCCAGTTCATTCCCGCCGTCGACTCTTACCTGTCGCCTCGTGGAAGTTCAGCGTTGGTAGCATCGCCTTCTACCTACCTAGCAGTGTCAGTGGCTCAGTAGGTAGCACACTCGCCTCTGAGGCCGGGAGATCAGAGGGCTGTGGGTTCAGTTCCCACATCTGGCACTTGGGTTAATATCCCAGTACTGACACTGTAATGCAGCATGAGAGGGGTGCTGCATTTCTGAGGTGCCGTCTTTCGGATGAGACGTTAAACCGAGGTCCCATCTGCCTGGATTGGTGGTAGTTCAGGTGGATGTTAAAGATCCCATGGCACTTATCGAAAAGAGTAGGGGAATTTCCCCGGTGTCCTGGCCAAATTTCCCTCATTCACTAAAAATACCACCAACAGCTTAATCTGGTTCAAG
The DNA here is from genome assembly GCA_016271365.2 of Neoceratodus forsteri. Taxonomy (NCBI): domain Eukaryota; kingdom Metazoa; phylum Chordata; order Ceratodontiformes; family Ceratodontidae; genus Neoceratodus; species Neoceratodus forsteri. The sequence continues at coordinate 360,912,461 of CM057449.1, read as the reverse complement.
GTCAGTTGGCATTCATCCGTATCCCCCTCCCCCGGGTCGTGCCTGAAAATAGGCAGGATTTGTCTAGTGCACTTACCCGGTCAACAAAAAGCTAAATAAAAAAAAATACCTTTTCAGCTATTTTTGTGTTTTTTTTTCCTCCGCTTAATCGTCTACATCACTGACTGTGCATGTTGTCCCCGACCACCTCTGAATCACATAAAAATGAGTGCGACTCGTGCGGCTCCCAACTCCTGCATAAAGACGGACACTCCCAGTGCCTCTTTTGCCTAGGCCCGGATCACCGTGTGGAAGAGTGTGAGCACTGATGAAAATTCAGCTCCGCCACCCGCAAGAGACGGCAGCAGGCCCTGAAAGCCCACCTCCTGAAGAAAAAGATGGCCTCCATGGAGAAGGAGTTGAGGAAACTCAGGCAGTCAGTGGACTCTCCTGAAGGGCATCACAAGAAGAAGCAGGAAAAGGAGAGACACGGGGACTGGGATACTTCTGTAACAGCCCCGCTGAATCCGGCTGGAGTCATGGCCCTCCAAATTTCTTCCCCACTGGGGTACTCCTTTCAACGACAGCCCTGGTGATGTCCAGGTGTACATGGGCCCCCCTATCGGCCTCACAGTCGAGCCCGACGGGAGCCTGCGGGGCAAAAGAGGCCTCCACCCCTGCTCTGGCTACTGATCCACAGCCTAGTGGTGCTGGTGGGTCTGATAAGTCGGGCTCCAGCACTGCCGTTTCCCGCCTGGACAAGGCTGATAAGCAGATCATCAGTCCTTTCGTCGATCGCCCAGCCAGCGTTCCCCTGTTGGGATCTAACGCCACATTTACCCCAGCTGACAGGAGATCAGCTGCCATTGGAAGCTCCTCTGTCCCCTCCTTCTTTGGAACTGACTCCTATTTCCTTGGCTGGGGTAAAGGATCAGGGACTGCCTATACCATTGTGGGCCCCCACCCGACGCCAGTGCCTCTGACGCTGGCCAGTCCAACGCCGGTCCCCGGATTTCCTGCTCCAGATGATCAACCTTCGGGCCCTCCACCGGAGCTGGATAGGGTGGATTTGCTGACCCCATTTCCCTGGCTGTGCCTTTCACCTCCTCTGCCTGCCGGGCCGACGCCTGGCCTGTCGGCACCCTCGGGTGGTCCACTGGCAGGACCTTTGCGTTACCCGGCACCACAGTATCCGACGCCACATTACCCCATGCCTCAGTACCCGACACTGGCCTATCCCGGCCTGGGTTTTCTGGCGTCGGGTTATGATTACCCATACCATAACTATCTGGGTTTCCCCCTGCCTCCTCCGTCCCCCCGGTGGACTTACAGGCTGTGTTGTCTTCCTGATGGGCTGAGGCGAGGTCCCAGCTAATGTCAGAGTTGGACCGACGTCAGCTGGCGCCTATGCTGGACCTGGCACGTCCACCTCGGGACAGGCCCCCAGTCCCAGAACCTAGGCCGGGACGGCCTTCCAAGCTGCCCCCCAGGAAATACCCACGCCCCCTGGACACTTCTCAGCTGGGCAATCTGCCCCTCCCCTTCTGGATTCCTCTAGTTCTCAGGAGTCCTCTGATTCTGAAGGGGATGACTACCCCTCAGGTTCTGGGGAGGAACCTCACACTCTAGAGTTCCCCAAACCGAAGGACTCTCCGAAGTCCCCTCTGGAGACCTTTCCTTTATGGAGTTGCTTCAGAAAATCCAGGCGGCATATGAATGGAAGACCACTGAACAGGATGTTCAACGTCAGAGGCTGGCCCAGCATTTAGACTTGGCTGCAGCCTCCCCTACTATCATTCCTCCCTGGATCGGTCTGCACGAGGACTTAGTTTCCACTATTTGGAAACAGCTGTCCTCTTTAGCCACTTTGGCATACAAAGCACATAGACTTTATCAATCTCCCGAGGGCAAGGAATTTTTAAGCATCCAACCGAAGGTGGATTCAGTAGTCATTAGTGCAGTGCATGATAGGACTATGAATCCCAAACACCTTAGTTCCGTTCCCCTTGACAAGGACTCCAAGACCATGGACCAATATGGTAGGAAGGTTTTCTCTTTCTACACTTTGGGCATGAGGGCCCTTAATTATGTTGCCCATATGGGGGACTATCAAAAGTCAGTTTTGGGCCAATTGACCTCCAAAATAGACTCCGTTCCGGACTCCTCTTTGAAGTGGGAATTAGACGACCTGGTCTGCTCTGCCAGGTCGGCCTGTAGAAACATGCTCTGAGCCACTTATGATGCGGTGGACTCGGAGGGCTGCAGTTCTGCCTTTGCCACCGGCCTTTGCCAGCACTCTTTGCTGTGGCTCTCCGGTCTGGCTCCTGAGGTTCAGTCAGCCATTATGGATACCCCTTTTAGGGGAGCAGTCCTTTCTAGGATTCTGGATATGTTGTTCTATCCACACTTGTTGGCAGGTACCTTGTCGCTTTAAGATGTGCCTGAAGTCTTCAAGCTGGCTCCTCTCTCCATTCCGGGTGAATAACCCTCGGCTCTGCCCCACGACGCCAGATCTTCCTTTCTGCTGGAAGGTTCAGGTTCCTTCCTTAGCGCTTTCCGCGTGTAGTAGACCCTGGCCTCGGAATCTTCGGATTCACTTCCAGAACTGATCCTGAAGCTCTCAAGAGTAAAATTTGCTCATTTTCCGATCGCATCTGCAGTGGAGGAAAAATTGGCCCCCGGGTATCGCTGGTGCCCCTGCAGGCAGAAGATGTCTTGCACAGATCCACATGCCTCTTGCGTTTATTGCCTGGGGTTAGACCACGATCTGCAGGCTTGCAAATTTTGTCGGTTGTTCACCCCGAACGTGCTAGAAGACCATGCTGCCTGACTTGGATTGGGGCAACTGGAGAAGCGTTTCCTGCCGGTCAAATCGAAAGAGGCCCATTGGTTGGTCTCCGCAGCTGCGGTGTCCGCCGAGCAGTTGGAACAGCTCAAGGCCCTCGAGGAAGAGGTGGCTCAGGCCATGGCGAGTTCCTCTTAGGCCTTTATTCCTCTGCACCTAGGATCCTCCTGTTTGACTTCCTTCAAGGAGTTGTGCCAGTCTGTCTTGACTAAGGGAGAGAGCCCTTCGGGGTCCCATATTTCACGCTCCAAAAAGAAGGAGTAGAAGAAAGACAAGTCGATTCGTCAACGTTCGTGGGACTGGGAGCAGTCCCACTCACAGGAGAACCCTGTTTCGACCTTGGTCAAAGTCGCGACTGAGGCTGCTGGTGTCACGGAGTCCCTGTCAAACCAGTCAGCCAAGACGGCTGTTGACACGGGCAAGATTTTTCTGGAGCTGATCGGTGGGTTGTCGCCCGATCCAGCCGGCGACTCTTTTCCGAATGCTCCCGGTGTCTTTGGAAGAGTTGGCTCAGAATGTTGGGCAGGACCAGGTATCCAAGGAGCCGGAGCTGAGGGTTTCCCCACCTCTGGTCGAGCTTCCCCGCCGGCATCGCTGATGGTCAAGGTCTCTGTCCCGCTCCTTGGCTTTGACATCAGGAAAGTCCAACCATCGACGATCTCGATCCCAACGTCATGGCAAGTGACGCCGCTCATCATCATCTTCATCCTCCTCGGGTGAGGAGATGCTTTGGCGCAAGTTGTGTCGACACTGTGAAGATCTCATGCAGCAGCAGTTTTTCCTGTCCGGATCCAAACCAACCCCGGTTTCGACTCTGGCCATAAAATGGCTCTTGGCAGAGTGACCAAACGTCTGCCATAGTTACCGTCACTGTGATGCCGTTTACGGCCCTGCTGGCTCAGCCGAAGCCGGCCACTCCACTGATTCGGGTGGAGCTGCTGCCCGATCAGCCCAAGTCTGGAGCACTGACCAGGGATTACCGGTCGACTCAAGGCTTGCCCCATAGGCTGTCAGTCACTCTCATTGCCGACCGCCCAAGGAGGGTGGAGCATGACTCGGGGGGGGGGGGGCACTGTATGTGGAGTCCGAGGACTCTTCCATGGTCTCCCGTCCAGTGGACGTGGAATCCTTGGGGGGGTGGGTTCTGTTGACGAGGGCCCTTCCTCGTTGATGGGCATTTGTCAGCTCATCTCCAAGTCTGCGGGGATGGAGCTTGAGCCTGTACAGAAGCAGGCTAAGTAACCCCTCACAGAGATTCTGGATAAGGGGGATTCTAATGCGGAGGCCTTCTCAGTGGCTGAGACCATTGTGGGCCCAGCCTTGGAGCTGTGGCAGCGTCCCGCTTCCTGTCCTGTGCCTTCTGCCCGTATGGCCCGCAAGTATGCAGTGCCCATGGGGTCCCTGTCAGGCTTTACAGATCACCCCTCAGGCAACAGGGAAGACATGGATAGACCCCCGGACAGGGAGTCCAAGCATTTGGACCCCTCCAGGAAGAAGGTCTATGCAGCCTCCTCTCTAGGCCTTCGTCGGGCCAGCTCAGCCGTTATCATGGCACATTTCTCGCACGCCCTCTTGGGCTCCCTGGATGAAGTGATCCCTCATCTCCCGGCTGACCTCCAGACCACGGTCAGGCAGGTCCGGGATCAAGGGAGGGTGGTGGCTAAACAGCAGCTCCAGATGGCTCTGGATGTTGGTGATTGTTGTACCTGCTTGGTAGCGGCTGCAGTGGCCATGCGCCACAGGACTTGGCTCTGCATCTTGACCTTCACGGCAGATACGCAGCACAAGTTGGCTTTTTGGGTACTGACCTTTTTGGGCCAGGCATGGAGGGTCACCTCCAGCGTATAGAGAAGTCCAATTCCACCTTGGATTCTACTACATCTGCCCAAAAGGACAAGGGCTCCAAGCACGCTAACTGCAAGCCCTTTCACTCCTCCACCCCTACGGCCAGACCGGCCCAGTGGCAACACCAGCAGCAGGGCCAGCAGGCTCAGACTTGGCATCCTAGGACCAAGTCCTTGGCCTCCTCCTTCAGGAAGCCTGGGGGAAAGGTCCCAGCGGTCCTCCTGCCGGACCCTCCTCCAAGCCTGCCACGTGACGGGTTGGTGGGTGCCTCCCTCAACTCCATCACGCCTCCCCTGAGTCCTCTCGTAGGGGGCCGGCTCAACCACTTTATTTCCGCTTGGTCCATTATCACTACGGAACGGTGGGTTTTGGAAGTGGTTGGTCGAGGCCTGTCTCTGGAATTTGAGCAGGCCCCGCTGTACCGAGCCCACGCCCCATGGGGGGATCAGGTGTCCACAGCTTCTCAGGCGGCTCTCAGAGCCAACCTGGCCCAGCTCTTCCTAAAGGAGGTGGTGTGCCCAGTAGTGGACTCGCCTTCAGACCCAGGGTTTGTCTCCAGGTACTTCCTGGTGCCAAAGTGGATGGGGGGCTGGCGCCCCATTCTAGATCTGCATGTCCTGAATGGGTTCTTCAGGTCCTGCACTTTCCGGATGGTAACTCTGACTCAGATCATACCATCCCTGGAGCAAGGAATGTGGTTCTGCTCCCTAGATCTTCAGGACGCGTTCTTTCATGTTCCGATCCGTCCGTCCCAGCGATGGTTCCTCCTCTTCGGAGCAGAAGGAATCCTCTTCGAGTTCCAGGCCATGTCCTGCGGCTTATCTTCAGCCCCCAGGGTCTTCAACAAATGTATGGCAGTGTTGGCAACTTACCTGAGGCGCCAAGGGGTCCAGGTCTACCCTTACCTGGATGACTGGCTGATAGCAGGTCCCTCCAGGATGGAGGTGGAGCGGTCCAGGGATCTGGCCCTCCTGACTTGTGCAGAACTTGGCCTCCTGATCAACGAGGACAAATTGGAACTAGTACCTGTGCAGGTGATTCAGTTCATCGGTGCAGAGCTCGACTCCTGCTGAGCCAGAGCTCGGCTCCCGGCAGACAGGACGGAGGCTCTCTCCTCCTTTGCCCAGTCATTTCTGGTTGGGCAGTTGTGCCCTGCCTGGGACTTCCTGCATCTTCTGGGCTACATGGCGGCCTGCACCAGCGTGGACCGATGGGCCTACTGGGATATGCGTTCCCTTCAGTGGGAACTGGCCATCCAGTGGTCCCAGCGCTCAGGTCATCTCGACCAGCTGGTCTCTGTGATCCAGAAAATGTGGGACGGCCTCCAGTGGTGGCTCGTCCCATCCCACCTGCAGGAAGGGATCCTGTTTGTCGTCCCTGAGCCGACGGTCACTCTGATGACTGATGCCTCTCTATTGGGTTGGGGTGCCCATCTGGGGGAACGCAGAGCTCACGGGCTCTGGTCCCCTCAGGAGTCTCGATGCCACATCAACCTGCCGGAGCTCCGAGCGGTCCACCTAGCTCTGACCACATTCGTTCCATTTGTTCAGGGTCAAGTGGTCCAAGTCCAGACGGACAACACCACAACCATGTACTGTCTCAACAGGCAGGGCGGGACGCGCTCCTTACCTCTGTGCAAGGAACCTCTCCGAATTTGGTTGCTCGTGCTCGGCCTGGAGACAGATCTCCCAGCCATTCATGTGGCAGGAGCCTTGAATCGGCTGCCCGATGCCCTCAGCCAGATGGGCGGGGCATCTTATGAGTGGCCTCTCCGACGAGAGGTAGTACACGATTTGTTCTCCCTCTGGGGAACCCTCCAGGTGGACCTGTTTGCCTCCAGGAGAACGTGAAGCTGAGGCTGTTCCATGCCACCCCCCTCAGCAGGGTTTGCTGCAAGGGGATGCCTTCTTGAGGCCTTGGACCCCAGGTCTCTTCTATGCCTTTCCTCCACTCTCCTTGATTCACAAGGTGCTCCTCAAGGTCAGGAGGGACAAGGCACAGGTGATCCTGGTAGTACCAGACTGGCCACGTCCATTCTGGTATCCACATCTCTTCAGCCTCAGCAACAGGCTCCCAAGGCAGCTTCCAGCACCCCCGGACCTGCTTTCGGTCAATCAGTGGAACGTATTCCATCTGGACCTTCAATCCCTGCACCTGACAGCCTTGTTCCTGAGTGGCTAGAGTTCCAGGCCCTGGGTCTCTCCGATGAGGTCCTCAACATTGTTGAGGTGTCCCATAAGGAGTCGACCAGGAAATGCTACGCCTTCAAATGGAAGAGATTCTCCATTTGGTGTCAGGATAAGGGGTTGGACCCTTCCTCCTGCTCCTTGGTCAGCATTCTGGACTACCTGTGGTCCCTTTCTCAGCTAGGGCTTCGGTCGACACCCTTAAGGTGCACCTGGCAGCCATCTCTGCTTACTGGGCGCGGGCTGGCAAGCAGTCAGTGGCGCAGGAGAAGGTGGTTGGGGTCTTTTTCAAAGGCCTTGATCACATATCCCCTCCGGTATGAGAACCTCCACCTCCATGGGATCTACTGCTGGTATTGGCTAAGCTCATGGGCAAGCCATTCGAACCAATGCACAGGTGTGACATCTCTCACCTGTCCTGAAAGACTGCCTTCTTGGTGGCTATCACGTCATCCAGAAGGATGGGAGAGCTCCAGGCACTTTCCATTGAGTCTCCCTATCTGGTCTTCCACAGGGACAAGGTTGTCCTCCGCCCCCACCCGAAATTCCTTCCGAAGATGGTGTCGGAGTTTCACCTTAACCAGGTGTTGACTCTGCCGGTGCTGTACCCCAATCACACCTCGGAGGCCGAATATAGGCTCCATACTTTGAGAAGTTTGGGGAGAGGTTCGCCAGCTGTTTGTCACCTATGCTGAAGCCGCACCTGGCAGACCTGCAGCCAAGCGGATGATAGGCAGGTGGGTCACCTCCTGCATAGATCTCTGCTGTAGGTTGGTGGGCATGGAGCCTTCCAAAAGGATAAGAGCTCATTCTACCCACCATACCGCTGCTTCAATGGGTGCTTCCAGGGACGTCCCTATCCAGGAAATCTGCAGGGCTGCTACCTGGAAGTCAGCACACACCTTCATTACCCACTACCACATTGACCTTGAGTCACACCGGGATGCTGGTTTTGGGACCTCGGTTCTCCAGTCCTTGTTTCCTAAATAGAGGGTGTGTGCCTTATCTTCCTCCTCCTGGAGAACTGCTAGGAGTCTGCCAGTAAGTGTGGATTGAACAACATATCCATGTCCCTAGAAATACAAGATCCTACTTCGAGACACAGCTCTTGCAGCAGGTTACACCATTAGGACTGAAACCCAGGCGGCAGGACCTCGGAAAAATTCTAGCTAGCTATCTTCAGCGGGGACACTTGACGCCGGTCCCGCCTCGGCGTCAGACGTAGTATATAAGAGGGCGCCGCCAGATTCCCCAGTTCTTTCCTCGCTCGACTTATATGTCTCAACCCTTGTCTAGTTCTAGAGCGCATGACGCGTGGTAAAGTTTTTTCCTACGGGAAATTTGTTCTCTACAATCAAGTTCTTCGCTGATGTCCTCTCCGACCTCCGGTCACTCCTCGAAGTGTGCTTGTGGGAAGCAGATCCCTTTCAAGGATCCGCACTCGGCCTGTGTCTGGTGCCTAGGCCCAGACCACGACACCCGGTCCTGCTCCTTTTGCCAGGGTTTCAATAGCAGAACCGGATCCGCGCCAGAAGGCCCTTCAGGCATTCCTGCTAGAAGAGAGACTCAAGACCATGGCTTCCAAGGGGGATTCTTCGCAGAAGGCCCACAAGCTTAAGGAGAAGGCCTCTTCCAGTTCCCCGTCTAGGGCCTCCGACTCGCGCAGCTCTGGTTCCAGGTCCGACCGCTCTCCTTCCCGGGCCAGCTCTCAGCCTCCCCCCGCTGCGGTGAGAAAGTCTTCATCCTCTTCCCAGGCCAAGACTCCCAGGTCTTCATCGTCCTCCAAGGCCCTGGCCAAGTCGGGGGACCGCCACCATCACCATAAGTCGGGTTCCCGCCTTTCTGAACCCGACGTCAGGTCTGCCTCCTTGCCTCCTCGCAAGACCAAAGAGCTTACCTCTCTGAAGAGGCCGCACGATCCGACGCCGGTGCGTCCGTCGTCGACCTCTCGCCACAGGTCCCCGGAGCTGCCGTCGGCCAGAAGACCGTCGCCGGCCAGGCCAACACATCACCGGATGCCGGTAGGGGGACCGGCGCCCGCTCTATAGAGAAGAGGACCCCGACGCCTCCGACTGATGTTGGTCAGGAGACCATCATGGAGGAGGAGTTGACTCAGCCCGAGGACCAGACGGGCGACCCCGGTCCTGTCGAGACACCCAGGGAACCCTCGCCACCACCCGAGCCCCCTGTGGAGCCGACGCTGGGACCCGACGACCGTCCACCGGCGCCCGGGCCGTCGTCGGGCCTTTCCTTTTCGGAAGTGAAGGAGCTGTTTACTTATTGGTGGGACACCATCAAGAAAGACATGGTCCCCACTCCACCTCCACTTCCTCCTCCTCCTCCTCCTCCTACACCGGTTGCTTCTCTGGTTCCTGCGCCCCCCTCTCCATCGAGGTCGGTAGGCTGGTTACCTCCTCCCTGGGAGTACAGGACAACTCCAAGGGGAAGACCAGACAAACGGAAACCTCCGTCCAAATCCTCTTCCAGGTCACCCAGCCCTAAGAGACCCAGAAGACGCCGACGATCGCCTTCGACGGAGGACATGGGATCAGAGTTCTCAACATCCAGATCCACATCTCCTCTCTCCATCCCTTCTCCGGACCCATGTGAGATGCCAAAGTCTCCTCCGGATGACCCTTCGTTCTTGGATATTATGAGGCACGTCCAAGAGAACATGGGATGGGATGTGGAAGAGCTAGACCCCGAAAGGCTACGCCTTGCGAAGTATCTTCGGCAGAAGGACCCCAAGCCTATGGTGGTGCCACCCTTGGTAGACACTTTCGTGGACGTCACCAAGGCAGCGTGGAAGCGTCCACAATTGCTCCCGGCGATGCCGAAGAAAGCTGATCGCTTGTACAAGGCTCCCAGGGAAGACCAGTACTTGACTCAGCATCCTCAGGCCGACTCTCTGGTCATAACAGCCTCTCATGACCGGTCCCAGCGACCGCAACATTTGAGCACCCTGCCACCGGACCAGAGTCCGAGCAGCTGGACGCCATGGGTTGGCGCACGTATGCTTCCGCTACCTGCGCCATCAGATCCCTGAACTATTTGACCCACATGGTGCAGTTCCAAAATGCCCTGTGGGAGCAGGGTCTGGAGGCGGCTGAGAAACTGCCGGAAGGTGAGCAGAAGGAGGAGATGCTACAGCTCCTTCGTATGGGTTCGGACGTGGGAACCCAAGTGCTATGAGCCGCATACGACTCCGCGGACTCCTCGGCCCGAGCAGCAGCTTCATGTGTATGTCTCCGGAGACACTCTTGGCTACGCGTCTCTGGTTTAACCCCGGACGTCCAGAAGAATATCATGGACGCCCCATTCGAGGGAGAAGTCTTGTTTGGTAAACCCTCAGAGAAGATAATTACCAAACTCCAAGAGGCCGGGAAGGCGGTGAGGTCGGTTCAGGCCATGTACCGACCCAAGCTTAGTTCCTTTCGTAGCAACCAAAGCCGATTTCATGGACGGACGCAGAGACAACAGTCCGGCCCCGCTCCACAACAGAGGGGCTCCGGCTTTCGCAGAGCCCAGGGGAAACAACCCACAGGCCGAAACCAGCGTTCTCCTAAGCCGGTCCAGCCAGCAGGACCCTCAGCCGCCACAGCCTGACTCCTTTCGGGCCCCCGCCCCTCAGGATCAACGGGAAGTCATGGTCGGGGGTCGCATTACGAACTTCCTGCCGGGATGGCAGGCTATAACCACCGACAGGTGGGTTCTTCAGTTAGTCGGAAGAGGCCACTTTATCAGTCGCAGAAAAGTCACCCTCGAGGCCTCCTTTGCTTTCCGGTACCGGTCAGCACAATCACTGATTTGGCAAGAAGTACTCGCGCTCTTGCAAAAGGGAGCGATAAATGCGTTCGAAGAACCAGAGAGGACAAGGATACTATTCCCACTTCTTCCTGATTCCAAAGAAAACAGGGGACCTCCGTCCGATTCTGGACCTCAGCGACCTCAACTTGTCGGTCGCCTACAAACGATTTCGCATGGTGACTCTTCCGGGTCTCATTCCCATGCTGAAGCGGGGCACCTTCTTAGCGTCCCTAGACATGCAGGACGCATACCTGCACATCCCTATAGCTCAAGTGCACAAGAGGTTCCTGCGCTTCGAGTTTCTCGGCCATCACCTTCAATTCTGAGCCCTTCCATTCGGGCTGTCATCAGCACCCAGGGTCTTTACCAAATGCATGGCAGTCGTGGCGGCGTCTCTAAGGAGACAGGGCCATTATGTGTTCCCGTACCTGGACGATTGGCTTCTCATGGCCGCCTCCAGAGAGGCATTGTTACGGGCGATCCAGAGTACCCAGGACCTGTTTCAAGCTCCGGGCATCCTAATCAACCACGAGAAGTCTCTCCTGGTACCGTCGCAGAAACTGCAATTTATAGGCGCAGTACTGGACACCGTTGAGGGAAGAGCTTTTCTTCCAGACCACAGAGCGGAGCGCATCAGATCCCTCATCAGGGAGCTTTCGTCGAACAAGACTGTCCCAGCCAGGTCGGTCCTTCGCTTGCTTGAACACATGGCTGCGGCCATTCCCACCGTCCCCTTCGCAAGGCTCCACATGCGGGTAACTCAGTGGATGCTCAAGGTGCAATGGGATCAAAGGCAAGACCACATGCAGCATCCGGTCAGAATCACAAACACAGTCATTCGAGACTGGCAGTGGTGGCTAGACCCAGGGACACTCTCTACGGGCGTCCCATTTATAGCGCCGTCCCCGGAGGTAATCCTCACCACAGACGCTTCAGGTCTAGGGTGGGGAGCACACCTGGATGGGGTGAAGTCCCAGGGATCGTGGACCTCCCAGGAGGCCCACCTCCATATCATCGTCCTAGAAATGAGGGCGGTTCTTTATGCCCTGCAGGCATTTCAGTCAGAGATCCCGCCGCGTACTCTCCTGCTTCAGACAGACAACACGGCGGTGATGTATTACCTCAACAAACAAGGAGGCGCACACTCTTACCCGCTTTGCAGGGAGGCTATGAGGGTGTGGGATTGGGTAATCCGACACGGCGCGAATCTGATCACAGTACATGTTCCCGGGGTGGACAACACAATTGCAGACGGCCTGAGTCACTCCCAGGCCAGAGTCCACGAGTGGGAACTTCTTCAAGAGGTAGCAGAGGATCTGTTTCTTCAATGGGGAACTCCAGAGTTGGACTTGTTCGCTTCCCCAATCCAATTTTTGCTCGCTAGATCCAGGGCCTGGTGTTTTCTGGCGAGACGCATTGTCCCTCTCCTGGGCGGACAGATTCCTCTACGCTTTCCCTCCCTTCCCGTTGATCCAGAGAGTTCTTCTCAAACTGTGCAGGGAGCGGGCAACAATGATCCTGGTGGCCCTCTTCTGGCCCAGACAGATCTGGTTCCCTTTGCTAATTCAGCTATCCTGGGAACCTCCGCTCCCGTTGCCATTCAGCTCCCATCTCTTGTCTCAGGAGGAAGGTTCACTGGTCCACCCGGACTTACGCTCACTGAACCTGCATGCATGGCTCCTAGAGACATAGCCATCTTACGTCACGGGTCTTGCAGAGGTTGGAAGTTCTTTCTGCAGCCAGAAAATGACAGCGCATGCGACGACGCCATGAAATGGCACCGTTGTTTACGGCCCAGCACGCCGACTTTCCCTTTAGGTTGCCCAAAGCGGTTTTAGAGTACCTGCCTCCCTTTCCGCTCGGGTCTCGCCTTACCCTCTATCAGTGCACCTCTGTGCCATTTCAGCTACTCACCCCCGTGACAGCACAGTGGCACAATTAGATGCCTCGGGAATTTTTGAGAGGAGTGTTACATCTTAGGCCACCCATTAAAGACCCAGTGCCTCCATGGATTTGCTCTTTGTCCTTGAACAACTCACGCTTCTCCCTTGAACCTGCCGTAGATTGCGAGCTGCATTTTCTGTCGTGAAAAACGTTGTTTTAGGTTGCTGTTACATCAGCGAGAAGAGTTTCTGAGCTTCATGCTCTCATGTGCAAAGAGCCTTATTTAATTTTCCACCGGGACAGAGTATCCCTGAGGACGAATCCTAAATTTTTGCCTAAGGTGGTTTCCACACTCACTCTCAATCAGGATATTGACCTGCCGGTCTACTTCCCAAATTACTCTAATAGAGGAGAGGCACTGCTCCACACCCTGGATGTGCACCGCAGCTTGAGGTATTACCTCGACAGAACTAAACAGCTTCGTAATTTGGAGCAACTTTTCATCTCCTTTTCCGAAAGGATGATGGGCCAACCTGTATCCAAACAGTCCCTGTCTCGCTGGCTTGTCCAGTGTATCTCATACTGTTATGATATCAAACAAAAGCCCCTCCCGGGATCAGTCCGGGGTCATTCCACTAGGGGTGTGGCCACCTCCTTTGCAGCACTCCGAAACGTCTCCACTTCTGCCATTTGTGCTGCAGCCACTTGGAGCTCTGTACATACCTTTATCAGGCATTATAGCCTGGACATCGCCTCACGGCGTAGAGCAGGCTTCAGCCTGGCTGTGCTACAGGGTCTCCTGTCCTAGATTCAGGACCTGGAATGTTCCTCCTAGTTTTCCTCCTCCCAGAGTGTTTGAAAGCTACTGCTTGGGAATCAGTCCTAATGGTGTAACCTGCTGCAAGAGCTGTGTCTCGAAGTAAGATAGTACAGTTACGTAAGAACTTACCGTAACAGTAGATCTTCGAGAACAGCTCTTGCAGCAGGTACCTTCCCGCCCACCTTCCCCCTTGGAGGAGGCATGGCTTAAGCCCTGGTTAACAGGAAATTTACCCTTTTGTCTTCTGACGGTGGATCCTCGGTCTCCCATTTCGATGTCAGCCTGCGGCCGGAAGTCTCCGGCGGGAGAACTGGGGAATCTGGCTGGACCGCCCCCTTATATACTACGTCTGACGTCGGAGGCGGGACCGACGTCGGGGGCGGTCCCCGCTGAAGATAGCTAGCTAGAAATTTTCCGTGGGGTCCTGACGCCTGCCGGCTTCAGTCCTAATGGTGTAACCTGCTGCAAGAGCTGTTCTCGAAGATCTACTGTTACGGTAAGTTCTTACGTAACTGTACTTTACTCACCTGTAACAAGAGTTCTAGGGATGGTATATGTTGTTCATTCACATGACCCACCCGACCTCCCCGGCTTCGATGCACAACCTGGCTTCCAGTGGGCTAGATCTGACGTCATGGGGCAGAGCCGAGAGTTTTATCACCTGGGTGGGTGGGAGGAGCCAGCTTGAAGACCTTCCGGCAAGGTTTAAAGTGGCAAGGAACCTGCCAGTAAGTGTGGATGAACAACATATACCATTCCTAGAACTCCTGTTACAGGTGAGTAAACTGTATATTCATTTCTACTACAGATATCTGAAAGAGAGTTAATAAACATTGAAAATAAGAGGGCCAGGAGTGATTCCTGGGGAACTCCACATTTGATATGACACTTATCTGAGCGAAGACCATCAATTATTTATTTAAATTTTGGTAACCGGGTAAACCCACTGAGACCATGACAGTCCCTTTTTCAGGGGCAACCCAGGATTAAACATAGGTAAGAACATTTCATGAAGTTACAATACATATACAGGATGGCAGTTACAGTAGTTGGCACAGAAATCAACAGACAGTAGTATAGTGAGCATAGATTGTTGTACATGGCAAAGCTTATCATACAAATTCAGGTCAACATTATGTCAAATTCCAAGATTTCAACCCTTGTTTACAGCCCACAAACATAGGTTGTTAACTAGGTGACTTTTGAGGTTACAGATAAGTTGGTAATAGGGAAAGACAGGTGGCAGGAGGGGATTTGGGCATCACTGATTTGCAGGTGCATTGGTTAAGCTCTATCAGATGAGCCTTAAGTCTCTTCTTCAAACCCCCTAGGGAATTATATGTTTGCACATTTTCTGGGAGAGCATTCCAGAGGGGCGGTATGCATGCCGAGAACAACCTCTGCCCCTGGGAAGAGCTAACTCTAGGCGTAGTGAGGAGCTGGTGGCTACAGTATCTAAGGGGCCTGCTGTTGTGTTTAGCTGATGGTGTTTTTGCTAGGCTTGGTGGGGTGTTTTCTGACCTTAGCTTGTAGGCTAAGCATAAGGATGGATACTCAAGACGCCCTTTCAGTGGTGGCCAGGACAGAACTTGGAGCACCTGGCAGTGGTGATCCCTTGGCTGAGCTCCCATGGCGAACTGGCACACCATGTGATAAAGTGTAACAAGTTTTTTCATTTCCCTAGCCTTTACTGTGAATAGGATTGGTGACCCATTCAGTAGGGTGGGCAGTAGGGTTCCAGTTGCAATCCTTTGCTGGGAATCCTGAGTAAGGAAAGAGCTAAGACGGTACAGTAGCCCCCAATTTCTGATTCAGTGTCTTGGACACTAGCTAGATATACTTTTTGTAAGAGAAGTTTTGGTCTAGTTTAATGCCCAAGTACTTTATTGTGTCTACGACCTCAGTCCTGGTGCCATTTGAGAGGCTTGACGTTAGGACTGAGCTTCTGTCTTGCCCTAGGCTTGAGGGCCCAAATAACATGGCCTTAGTTTTTTTGCTGTTGAGCACAAGTTTATTGCTAGTCAGCCAGTTCTCGAGGAGTTGCAGGTCATTTGTCAGTGCAGTGTTCTGAGAACTCGGGTCCTTGGTGGACCTGTAGAGAACTGCATCATCCGCATATAGAAGTATGTTAGTCTCACCACAGTGATTTGGCATGTCATTTATGAAAATAGAGAATAGTAAGGGCCCCAGAATGGACCCGTGAAGGACTCCATTGAGAATTTTGCAGTTTTCAGATTGTGCCCCTTGCTATCTGACAAATAGGGATCTCCCTTGGAGGTAGTCTGTAAACCACTGAACTGTCAGACTGTCTAGGCCTAGGAGCTTGAGTTTTGCTAGGAGCAACTGATGGTCTACCAGGTCGAAGGCCTTAGTTAGGTCTATGAAGATTGACCCGCTGGACTGGTCTTTGTCGAGAGCTGTTAAGATATGATAAGTGAGACAGACTGGAGCAGCATCCGTGCGATGGTTTTTTCTAAAACCATGTTGTCTTTGGTGTGAGTAAGCCATTCCTCTCAAGGTAATCTGTTACTTGATTATAGACGGCCCTCTCTAGTATCTTGCTAAGGATGGAAAGGATCAATATGGGACAATAGTTTTCCAACTGTCCCATGATCCACCTTTATGGATGGGCATGACCAGGGCAACTTTCCAGAGCGACAGAACTTTCCCTTCAAGGAGGGACCTATTGAGCAGCCATGAAAAAGGAGCAGCTATGGCTGGGGCTGCAATTTTAAGTAGTCTTGAATCTTACTTAGAGTGGGAGCTCTTGCAGCAGGCTATTACAATTAGGACAAACACCGCAGGCATTAGGACCCACCGGAAAACTTCTCAGCCAGCAGTATCTAGCAGGGACTGCCCCACGACGTCGGCTCCACCCCAGCATCAGCCCTGGTACAAAATGGGGCGGACCCAGTTCCACCCCAGTTCTTTTCCTGCCGCGACCTGCGCACGTTGGAAAGTTCTTGGCTTGCCAACCACCAGCAAAAACTCTGGTTTTTGCCTTTTTTCTTCTGTTCTTCATTTTTTCTTCAGTACCGACGTATGTCGTCCCTGTCCTCGGTCTCTTCATTGGGACCCCATCATAATAAGTGCAGCTGCGGCCGTCAGATTCCAGCTAAGGACATGCACACTAAGTGTGTATTCTGCCTGGGGCCTAACCACAACACCATGGCCTGTTCCACCTGCCAGGGCCTTACAAGTAGGACCTGAGATTGCAACAATGTCTGGGGAGTACAGGTTCACCCAGGCTTGCAGCTCGTGCATCTTTGGCGTCGAGCTATTTATGTTTATATGGGTTATCCTTACCCCTTTAGAGTTTGCCCATGTGGACTGAGTAGGAGAGGAAATGTGCATGTTTATGCCAGGGGGGCCGGGGTTCATTTCTGTGTCTCCTCCTAGTAGGAGTTTTAGCTTGGCCCAGATATTGGTCAGGTCCCGTGGTGCCTGGAGTGGTGTCCTAATTCTTGAGTCACTGAGATAGAGTATTAGATTGTACAGGTTGGCTTTTTGTTTAAGACTCTGCATATAGATCAGAGGGGAGTGATGTCCAGTTAGGGGGTATACAGTCAATCAATCAATCAATCTAATCAATCAATCAGTTAATCAGCATGTCTGTGCTGTTTTCTTGGATCTTCATTCGACACAGTCTATCACAGCCTGCTTCTTTCCTCCCTAAGCACCTTAGGCCTGGACCATAAATCTGTGTGCTGGTTTGCAAACTACCTCGGAGAATGGAAACAGCAGGTTAAAGCTGAAGGTGATCTTTCTCCATTAAAACCTATGCTGAGGGGCGTGCCCCAGGGCTCTATCCTTGGTCCCCTCCTCTTTGCAGTCTACATTAACAACATCAATGACCCCATCAAAAAAGCCAACATCCACTTATTCGCGGATGACACTGTACTGTACTTGAGTCATCCCATGCGGAAGCATCCTATGAAGACCTCAAGCTGAATTTAACCTTCTACAATACCAGCTAGTAAACAAAAAGCTTTTGCTCAATGCGAAAAAGACAAAGCAGTGCTCTTCTCCCCTCTTGCATGCGGCAATTCCTGCTGGAGGGGGCGCTACCCCACAAATTACCACTGTTCTTGGAGAAACACTAGAGTATGTAGCTAAATTAAAATATCTAGGAGTTTGGCTCGATCATAAGCTTTCCTTCGCCGACCATCTCAAGAACTACAGAAGAAACTAAGGCAAAGATTAGGATTATTTTACAGAATTAACCACCTGCTCACAAAGGAGGCCAAGATTCAACTGGTTCAAGCTACCTTCCTATCTTTAATAGATTACGCAGACCTGCTCTACAGCCACTACACTGCCTCTGCACTGGCTAAGTTGGACACCCTCTACCACAGAGCTATCAGGTTCATTACTGGCCTTCCACTTTCCATACACCACTGTTCCCTGTACTCATCGTTAGGTTGGACTTCCCTTCACTATAGGAGGAATAGAAATGCCGCCCTATGGGCCTTCAGAGTGGTGACCAACAAGCTCCTCTCATATGTCTCAGATTGTATTCCTCGGAGTGTGTTAGGCACTTACGCTGTAAGGAGCTATTCCCTAATTGCCCTCCAAGTTCCAAGGGTCAACACTCGTTTCGGCAAAGCTGCTCTAAGCTTCTCTTTACCCACATTGTGGAATGGTTTACAAAGGAACTTGAAGCTGAGCTGCCCTTTTAGACTGAATATGTCCAAGGTGCTCTACGATTGCTACGTGAAAGCACCTTGCAGATGTTTTCCTTACCACTAGCCCACTAATTCCACAACTCCCCCTTTCCATCCTGACGCTCGCCATGTTTCTACCCCTGGCTCTCACTCTTTCCCTATTAACTCTTCCTGCTGCACCCACCCTTCCCTGTCCGCTCCAGCCTGGCTAAAGTCCCACCCCATCCATAGTAGTGTCCCAATTATCTACCCCTCCTCCGTCATTATCATAATAAACAAGCACTGTACATGACAGCCATCGTCACTTTCTGTGGTTTTAGCCCAGTTTTTCCCCAGTCGTCGGTAATATATCCCTCCTCTTCTTTACCTCTCTAACCTGCCACCCCGTACTCGGCCTCTTTCCCCTGTATGTGTAGTTGTCAGCTGCCTCACTCAGAAGATCTCTGCTTATAACCCCTGTATGCCTATGGTTGATTGTACATCTTCTGACTTCTTCAATTGTGAAATAATGCTGTTTTTTTTTTTTTATTTCAACCTTGTACTGTACTGTATACACTGTATATACTTTTTCTTCCTTGTATATTATTGCTTTTTGTATACCTGCTTCTGTACTGTACTTTGATGTATTCATGACCAGATCCACCTTGCAAATGAGCCTTGCTCAATGGTGCCCGCCTGGATAAATAAAGATTTTGATTGAAGACCCTGCATATAGATCAGAGAGGAGTGATGTCCAGTTAGGGGGTATACAGTTGGGCATTTGTGGTGGTAGATGTTCCCTCCAGATGCAGAGTCCAGGAGAATGCGGTGTAGAAGTTTGTCAGAGCCTAGGACTACTATGATGTACCAGGCGGCAACGATAATGCCCCGCACCATCTTGGGATTTGAAGCGAGGCGCAGGGCTAATTATAGTGACTAGGTAATAAGGATACAGTCGGCCTTCATCCGGGTAAGATACAGTCGGCCTTCATCTTGGTTAGATAAGGGGAGGGGGAATGATGTTATCAGTAGTGGGGAAGTTAATTAGCTTGACTGTCAGTGTTGGTTATTTATTTATATAATTTAAATAACCTGTGTCATATATATATATATATAACATACACACACACATATATATATATATTTATACAATAGGGGTGGCTGATAAACGTCACATATAAAAGCATGTATTCTCACAAGAGTGATGTAAATGTTGCTCACGTAGGAACTGTGGTAGATATGCAGATTTACACACACAGTTCCTATGTCAGCAACAGATATTCTCACAGTTGCTATGTCATGAAGAGTAAAAAGTGCAGGCAGCTCTGTTTCCTAGCAACTTAAGCAAATGAGACTCACCTGTGAAATCAAGAAACCTTTACAGAAGTAGAGCAGTTATCCGCAGTGCAGCACAGCTGTTAGTAATTAACACAACAGTATTAAAACTTTGCAAAGCCCCATATGAACAGTACAGGAAAGCATTTAAACAGAACCTACACATGCAATACAACATAGGACAAAATACTAAAGCCATGGATAACTATGTACAAGGGAGCACATCACAGTGGAATATGGAAGGATTCCGTGGAGCAAAGCTGAACAAAATGCAGAGCATGAAGCGAGCAGCAGGAAATATTATTAAGCTGCTGCAATTCGAACTGGATACTGAGCCTCTATTAGACCATGACACTTGAAATTCATCCCAAATGTCTGCGATCCACAAATAACTCCTCGACAGCACCAACAGTATTTCTAGACAGTAGTTATATTGATCAATATATTGAATCAGCAAAAAATGAGAATACAGGACGAAAAACGGAATGTGATGTCAGCAATTTTCGGAAGTATATGAAAGAGCAGTTCAATATTACAACACCCATGGAATTTCTGCCTGCACATGATTTAAACAACCTTTTGTGTCACTACTTCATTCAGTGCCAAAAAAAAGACGGTTCTCAGTATGAGCCCTTAAGCTTGAGAGCTAAATTTCAAAGTTATGAGAGACACTTGAAAAAGCACCAGTATCCTGAATCGCTATCCACTTCCCCTGCATTTCTAAAGTGTAGAGATGTTTTGCTGTCAAAACAAAAAAATTAAGGAGGATGGTAAGGAATAGACCGTTCAGCTGCTGACGAACTCACTGACACCTTAATTAATGATCTGTATGAAAAAGATGTACTGGGACCAAGAACTCCACAGTCACTCTTAAATACTATGTGGCTCAACACAACAATGTTCTTTGGTATCCGGGGAAACTCTGAATGTAGGAATTTGAAGTGGGGAGATATAAAATTATGCTCGGATGACAAAGGAGACAAATACATAGAATTTTCCCAGGAGAGACAAACGAAAACAAGGACTGGCAGTAACCCAAAAGACACTCGCATGTTAAAACCACGAGCATATGCCATTGCTAACAGAAAGAAGTGCCCTGTGGCAAACTTTATATTTTATATGGACAATATTTAACATATCCCACTCAGCCCCATCATGTATCCCTATATATATATATATATAGGGATATGATGAAATGAAGGATATGTTAATATGTCACTCTGCGAGTGAGGCATGGATATCTCCACGAGTGCCAGAGGCACGAGTGAGATATCCATGCCTCACGAGAAGAGTGACAATATTTTTATATCCCACTCAGCCCCATCATGTGTTGATTTATGCAATAGGGTAGGTTTCATAGGTGTTGCTGAATAGCAGGTTTTAGTGATGAAAATGGGTGTTATTTACATATCAGTAGTGCTCCGTTGTAATGAGGCTGCTTTGCTTGTGAATACTGCGTTTTTTATGAATGGATGTTGTTTCTTCGTTGTGATTGGGTATTATAGCAGTTGCCTATTTTCATTGGCTAAGGTGTGTGAACTGGGGTAGAAATGCAGCTTATTGGTTATTGTTGTTGTGTAATGATTGGTTGTTGGTTGTGGTGACAGCGTGATTTTACTGTGATTGGTTCATTTTGTTATGCGTCGCGTGCACTTCATTTCTTTTCGGTATACAGCGCTTTATGGTGTGCTTATAGTGCATGGAACAACTTTATTTACTTAACGCTATTTTTTGCAGTTTATTTATATTTGTATGTGTTGCTTGTGACAGTGTTTTGTCAGTTCATGAAGGACCCATTGAGCGCTGGACTTCCGACATTTTGACTGCTGTGATTCTCAGGTAACGGTTCTAATCCGCTGTGCCGTCAGACAACATCTGTAGCTTTTTTCTCAGGAGGGCTTTCTTTTGAGTGACCTGTAAAAGAAAAATATTTGTTAGCATGTGCAGTAGTTTATGTGTTACTGACCGTTTACTATATTACTTTCCCAGTTAACTGTGGTAGAAAGTATTACTGCTTACTGTGATAGATATTGAATGTAATATTTGTAGCACAAATTGTAGGACTGCTGAAACACGTGGACATTGTACGTAAATGTGAAATTCTTTTTATTTTCTTGTATGCTTTCTGTTTTCTGCGTAGTAGCATGTGGGACAGAAGCTGGCATCTCATTCTGTAAGGTAGCTGTTTTGTGGTGTTCCAGTGCAGCTTTACATTCAGCAGAGGTAGATGGCTCTGAGTCAAAGTGGTTGCTCAGTAGATTAGAGATATTTTTCTGTTTCTGTACATTCAGTTTGGAGTAATCATTAAGTGACTGCAGTTGTTTGTGTCCCGAAATCTGTATTACCTCCGTTGGAGGTACATTACTATCCACTAGTTTCTGTACCAGGTGTTTCCTTATGAGTGGTTTGTAAGCCTGCTGTCTGTTTGGATGCCTGCAGTTTGTATTAATGCTGGTATGGTAGCGATGGTATTTACACCGAGTGCTTGTTGTTTGAACCAGCAGTTGTTACTTGCCAGTTTATATTGGTGATTTACTGCTAAAAAAAAAGGGGCAGAGTCATAATTATATTTGGCAGGTCTTTTCTCCATATAAAATATAAAGTTTGCCACAGGGCACTTCTTTCTGTTAGCAATGGCATATGCTCGTGGTTTTAACATGCAGTGTCTTTGAGTTACTGCCAGTCCTTGTTTTCGTTTGTCTCTCCTGGGAAAATTCTATGTATTTGTCTCCTTTGTCATCCGAGCATAATTTTATATCTCCCCACTTCAAATTCCTACATTCAGAGTTTCCCCGGATACCAAAGAACATTGTTGTGTTGAGCCACATAGTATTTAAGAGTGACTGTGGAGTTCTTGGTCCCAGTACATCTTTTTCATACAGATCATTAATTAAGGTGTCAGTGAGTTCGTCAGCAGCGAACGGTCTATTCCCTTTACCATCCTCCTTTAATTTTTTTGTTTGGACAGCAAAACATCTCTACACTTTAGAAATGCAGGGAAGTGGATAGCGATTCAGGATACTGGTGCTTTTCAAGTGTCTCTCATAACTTTGAAATTTAGCTCTCAAGCTTAAGGGCTCATACTGAGAACTTTTTGGCACTGAATGAAGTAGTGACACAAAGGTTGTTTAAATCATGTGCAGGCAGAAATTC
This sequence comes from Neoceratodus forsteri, assembly GCA_016271365.2. Classification (NCBI taxonomy): domain Eukaryota; kingdom Metazoa; phylum Chordata; order Ceratodontiformes; family Ceratodontidae; genus Neoceratodus; species Neoceratodus forsteri. Next base: position 360,889,964 of record CM057449.1, on the reverse strand, counting down.
CATGGGTGTTGTAATATTGAACTGCTCTTTCATATACTTCCGAAAATTGCTGACATCACATTCTCGCTTTTAGTGTATTCTCATTTTTGCTGATTCAATATATTGATCAATATAACTACTGTCTAGAAATACTGTTGGTGCTGTGAGGAGTTATTTGTGGATCATGAACATTTGGGATGAATTTCTCCAAGTGCGTTAGATTAATAGAGGCTCAGTATCCAGTCTGAATTGCGAGCAGCTTAATAATATTTCCTGCTGCTCGTTTCTATGCTCTGCATTTTGTTCAGCTTTCGTTCCACGGAATCCTTCCATATTCCACTGTGATGTGCTCCCTTGTACATAGTTATCCATGGCTTTAGTATTTTTGTCCTATGTTGTATTGTATGTGTAGGTTCTGTTTAAATGCTTTCCCTGTACTGTTTCATATCGGGGCTTTGCAAAGTTTTTAATACTGTTGTGTTAATTACTAACAGCTGTGTACTGCACTGCACGGATAACTCGCTCTACTTCTGTAAAGGTTTCTTGATTTTCACAGGTGAGTCTCATTTGCTTAAGTTGCTAGGAAACAGAGCTGCCTGCACTTTTTACTCTTCATGACATAGCAACTGTGAGAATATCTGTTGCTGACATAGGAACTGTGTGTGTAAATCTGCATATCTACCACAGTTCCTACGTGAGCAACATTTACATCACTCTTGTGAGAATACATGCTTTTATATGTGACGTTTATCAGCCACCCCTATTGTATAAATATATATATATATAACATACACACACACATATATATTTGTACAGTACTAGCTAGATTCCATCTGTACTTTAGTCTTGAGCCTCCAGTGTAAGCAGAAATGAGGTGTTGCAACTGACTGTGTTAAAGTACTAGGCTGCTTTTCATTTTAATCAGATTAGGTAGGGAAAGTTATCTGGGGTCCTTGATAGCTGCCTGGAGGAACCAGATGGTGGCGTGTAATGTTGTGTGCTCTGTGTAATTTACTGCCTTTTTTTCTTTTTCCAGGTAGCTATTAATTGGGCCCGCCTTGCAACCAATAACAGTGCGTCAGGGCTGGGGTGAGTGGGCGGGAGAAAATTGCGAGTTACAGGAACAGTCCATTGTGGGCTAGCTCTCTGTCTCCTTTGGCTGAAAAAAGGCACCAGATTCAAAGGATGTGCAGCAATTGAGCTGCAGAAAGGGCTCCGTGGGAGGTCCCTACCTGGGGTTATTGCTTCTGAGGGGGCGGACCGGAGCTCTGTCACTTGTCCAGGTAGGCAGCAGGTATGCTGTCCGAAGTCCCTGGGGAGACAGAAAAGGACAAAGAAAAGAGGGGAGGGATTAGTTAAGCAGATAGGCGGTGGCTCAGGTTACTGGCTTCAGGGAAGGGACTTGGTTCAGCTGAAGCACTGTCAAGTTAATTTCATCGGGTCCCAGAACTAATAATTACAAGCTGGCAAAATTTCAACAAAAGAAAGAGAAAGGGCCCAAACAAAACAGTAGTTCAGTACAGGAGTGCACAGTGTAGTCTGTTTCAGTACCCATGGACTGCTAATTAACAGATAGTTACAGATTATATTAAACTGCACTCTGGTTTAAATTAAACTGAGAGTGCAGTTTAATTTAAACCGGAGTGCAGTTTACTGACCTTTTAGGGATATTTACGTAACCAGAGTGGGTTACATAAATATCCCTAAAAGGTCAGGAAAACAGTTTTTCTAAGTCCAGAAACAAGTTCCCAGCTTTGTGAGTTACAGGAACAGTCCATTCTGGGCTAGCTCTCTGTCTCCTTTGTCTGGCCGAAAAAGGCACCAAATTCAAAGGATGTGCAGCAATTGAACTGCAAAAAGGGCTCTGCGGGAGGTCCAAAGTCCCTGGAGTTATTGCTTCCTAGGGGGCAGACCGGAGCTCCGTCGCTTGTCCAGGGAGGCAGCAGGTATGCTGTCCAAAGTCCCTGGAGTTATTGCTTCTGAGGGGGCGGACCGGAGCTCTGTCGCTTGTCTAGGGAGGCAGCAGGTATGCTGTCCGAATCATGGTCCTTTGGGGCCTATTTTGCAGGAAGTTCTCAAACCATTTGATAACCTCTGAAGAAAAATGACGCTTTAGTAATATCTTTTAGAGAACACCATGGTTCACAAGATGAAATGCATTGGTGAGGTCGACGAATACTGAGGCTGCCTGTTTTCCCACATCCAGTGGTTTATAAATTTGATTCATGAACCTTACCAAGGCAGTTTCTGAATTGTGATTTGCTCTAAAGCCATGTTGTGATTCTGATCATACCTTGTGCTTATCCAGAAAATCAGTAATCTGCTCAGACAATTTTTTCTAAAACCCTAGATAATGAGGCTAACAAAGATGTAGGCTGATAATTATTAATATTTGTCCTAGATCCAGACCTGTATATAGGTTTGACAATAGCATGCTTCCATTTGGAAACCACCAAAACAAAAGAGAATAATTTAGATAGTTTTGTCAGGGGAGGTGATATTGAGGTACAAGCACATTTTAATAACCTAAATCACTTGGGGAAAGATAGTGAAAGTAAAGCTTGGGTCTCACGTTTATTAACAAATTTACAAAGGGCTGTGACATAGCAGCAGTCAAACCTCCACAATGAAAGGGTCTGCATTTTTCAAGATTACTAAAATGTTGATTAAAATAATTTACAACTTCCAGTGGATCATTAACTAATGATCTCGAGGTTTCTAAAGAGAATTTTTCTTTCTTTTTGGACTTGCCCATAATAGGTTGTGGGATTCCAAATTAATTTACAGTTCCCACAATCCAAGTTCAATTTATGTTTAAACAAAAGCAATGTTTAAAGTCTAAACAATTCAGTTTAAGTTAATGTTGTTAAGCGATAATAAATAATTAACTTGGGTTCTTTTCTACTACCTTTTGCAGACCAATTACAAAACAACGCACAGTGATCGCTTAGGGAGTTGGACAGTACTCCAGAAGCTTTCATATGAGATGGATTGTTAACAATTACCCAATCTAGGGTTGCCTCATAACCATTTCCATAATAGGTACGCGTGGTCTCAGTAATAAGCTGATGAACCCCTGAGCCCGTAATTAATTCTCTGGCTTCATCGGCAATGAGCAGCAGCTCCAGACAGTCGTGGACATCGGAGACTCGTGTACCCAGTCTGTGACTGCCGCTGTGCCCATGCATTGCGGGGCGTGACAGTGGATCTTGATCTTTCTTTTACAGCAGATACTCAGCACAAATTGGCAGATGTGCCCTTCTTGGGCACCGACTTACTTAAGCCGGGGGTGGACGGACACTTTACTCATACTGAGAAGTCCAGTGCCAGTCTGGACTCTTGTTACCTCGACCCAGAGGGATCCCAAGAGCTCTAAGCTCCAGAGGAAGAAGCCCTTCTAGGGACATGGATATGTTATTCAATCCACACTTACTGGCAGGTTCCTTGCCGCTTTAAATCTTGCCGGAAAGTCTTCAAGCTGGTTCCTCCCACTCACCTGGGTGATAAAACTCTCGGCTCCGCCCCATAACGCCAGATCTTCCTTACTGCTTGGAAGCTCAGATTCCCTCCTTTGCACTGTGCGTTTTAGGCCTGGATCCAAACTTTTCAGTTAACCCAAAACTTATCTTAAAATTTACAAGACTTCGGTCTTTTTCTTCCTTCGCAGCTGTGATGGACAAGTCAACTCCCAGATTTCGGTGGTGCCCCTGTGGGCAGAAGATGTCCCGGACCGATCCGCACTCCACGTGCGTTTACTGCCTTGGGCTCGAGCACGATTCGCAGTCCTGCGACTTGTGCAAGTCCTTCTCGGCCACGGTTCTTGAAGATCGCGCTGCCAGATTGTAACTTGGGCACCCCGAGAAATGTTATCTTCCAGTAAAGTCGAAGGAGTCCCATTGGGCGGTGTCCGCAGCGGCGGGCTCAGCTGAACAACTTGAGCAGATGATCGCCCTCGAGGAGCAGGCGGCCCAGGGTGCATCATCTTCATCCTTGGTCACAGCATTTATCCTGTTCTCTTTGGGCTCCTCCTACATGGCTTCGTTCAAGGAGCTTTGTCAGTCCCTCTCCACCAAAGGAAAGGGCCCTTCAGGACATTCCTCTCGGTCCAAGAAGAAGGACTCCAAAGGTAAGTCCCACCATCGACATTCATGGGAGCAGGAGAGGTCCCCTTCCCCAGATAGTCGACACTCGACTTTGGTCGAGGTTGCGGCTGAGGTCACTGGCTTCACGGTGTCCCCGCCAGGTCAGCCAGCCGAGACACCCGTCGATGCAGTCGAGATTTTTCTCGACTCTGTCGGATGGGCTGTCAACTGGAGAAGCCGACAACCCTGCTTCACGGTTCCCCGGTGGAAACCGAGATTTGCGTGTGCCTCCTGTGCGGGTCTCGGTTAAGGTCCCGAACGGAGGAGGCGGGTTTCCCGCCCCTCTCAGACCCACCCTCAGGAAACACCAGGGTCTTGGTCTTGGTCCAGCCGATCCCGCCGACATCGGCGGTCCCGGTCTCAGCACCGAGGAAAGCGGTGGCACTGCTCATCCTCGTTTTCGTCCTCTTCGGAGGATAGACTCCGGCGCAAATTGCGTCAGCACTATGAGGATCTGATGTGGTAGCAGCTCCTTTTGACTGGGAACAAGCCGACTATGTCGCCTTCCCCGGCCATTAAGTGGCTGTCACCAGAGTGGCCGAAACAACCCCTCGTGGTTATCGAGGAGCTGAAGCCGGCACCGGTTGTTAGGCTGAAACCAGCTGCGCCACCCATTGTGGTGGAACCCTCTCCTTCACAACCTAAAACTGGGGCACCGACCAAGGATTCTTGGTCGGGTCAGGGTTTGCCCCATTGGTTGTCGGTCACCCTCACTCCCGATCGACCTCGGCAAGTGGAAGGTGGCTCAGGCCCTCGGCAGCTGTATGCAGACTCCTCGGAGTCTGACGATTCCTCACTGTTCTCCAGGCCTCTCAACCTGGAATCCACTGGGGGTCAGTCGGTGGACAAGAGCCCATCCTCGTTCCTGGGAATGCTTCGGCTCATTTCAGAATCTACTGGGTTGAAGCTCGAACCCGTTTCCAAGCGGGCCAAGTTTCCCCTCACGGAGATACTGTACCAAGAGGATTCTCCCACGGAGGCCTTTCCGGTGGCCGAAGCCATTGTTGGCCCGGCTCTGGAGCGATGGCAGCGGCCAGCTTCTTGTCCAGCTCCTTCGGCCAGGATGGCCCGAAAGTATGCCGTTCCCACTGGTTCACTCTCCGGAGTCTCAGAGCACCCTCCGCGGAGGGGCTTGTGACCGACAGTGTTTTCTGGCACTCCGGAAACGCTCGGGACGTGGACAAGCCACCCGATAAAGAGTCCAGGAAATTGGACTACTCCGGGCGTAAAGTCTATGCTGTGTCCTCCTTAGGCGTTCGTCAGGCCAGTTCGGCCGTTCTGATGGCACACTTTTCACACGTCCTTTTGGGCTCCCTGGATGAGGTGATTCTTCATCTCCCAGCTGACCTCCAGACTACGGTCAAGCAGGTGCAGGATCAGGGAAGTGTGGTGGCTAAGCAACAGCTCCAAACTGCTGTAGACATTGGAGACTCTTGTGCCCGGTCAGTAGTGGCCACGCGCCGCAGAGCTTGGCTATGGATCTCCACTTTCACAGTGGATACCCAGCACAAGCTGGCAGACGTTCCCTTCCTGGGTATCGACTTGTTTGGTCCCGGAGTGGAGGGCCATCTGCAGAAGATCGAGAAGTCCAATGCCACCTTGGACTCGGTCATGTCTGCCCAGAAGGACAAAGGCCGCCAGCAGCAATGTAAGCCCTTTCGGCCTTCTGCCCCTACGGCACGTCCGGCCCAGCAACACCAGCATCAGGGCCAGCAGGCTCGCACTTGACACCCCAAAGCCAAGCCTGCAGCTTCCTCCAGCAGGAAGCCGGGAGGGAAAGGTTCTGGAGGCCCCTCGGCCGGTCCTTCCTCCAAGCCTGCCCAGTGACGGGTTGAGGGGTGACGCCCCCAACCTCGACTCTCCTCCTTGGGTACCCCCCCCCCATGGGGGGAAGGCTCCGCCACTTCCTTTCCGCCTGGCCCGATATCACCATGGACCGCTGAGTGCTGGAAGTGATAGGAAAGGACCCGCCTCTGTAATTCAAGCAGTCCCCACCCTATTGAGCTGTCGCTCCACGGGGGGCTACTGGGTCTGCAGCCTCTCTGCCGGCTCATCGAGCCGACATTGCTGTGCTCCTCCACAGGGAGGTGATCAGGGAGGTGGCGGATCCTCCTTCAGACCCAGGGCTTGTGTCCAGGTACTTCCTGGTCCCTAAACGGATGGGGGGTTGGCGCTGCATTCTAGACCTTCATGACATGAACAAGTTCCTAAGGCCTCAAACCTTCAGGATGGTCACTCTGGCTCAGATCATTCCATCCTTGGAACGAGGTGTGTGGTTGTGTTCTCTGGACCTCCAGGATGCGTTCTTTTGTGTCCCAGTCCGTCTGTCCCATCAGTGATTTCTCTGCTTCAGAGCGGAGGGATCTCTTTACGAGTTCCGGGCCATGCCCTTCGGCCTCTCTCCAGCTCCCAGGGTCTTCACCAAATGCATGGCAGTGGTGACAGCATTCCTGCGGCACCGAAGGATCCGGGTTTACCCTTACCTGGATGATTGGCTGATTGCAGGCCCCTCCAAGTCGGATGTGGAGCGGTCCAGTGATCTGGCCCTCCAGGTCTGCTGTCAGAGTGGCATCCTCATCAACGAGGACAAATCGGAACTTGTGCCAATGCAGGTGATTCACTTCATCAGGGCAGAGCTCGACTCTCTTTGAGCCAGAACACGGCTCCCGGCGGACAGGGCTGAGGTCCTTTCCTCCTTTGCCCAATCATTTCTGGTTGGGCAGTTGTGCCCTACCCGGGACTTCCTGCGGCTCCTGGGCCTCATAGTGGCCTGCACCAGCGTCGTCCGTTGGGCCCATTGGCATATGCGTCCCCTGCAATGGGGACTGGCCTGCCAATGGTCACAGCGCTCCGGTCCTCTGGACCAGCCAGTGACAGTGACTCAGGAGATGTGGAACGCTGTCCAGTGGTGGGTCGTTCCAGCCCATCTGCAGGAGGGTATCCCATTTGTCTGCCCTGAGCTGACGGTCACTCTCACGACCGATGCCTCTCTGATGGGTCGGGGTGCCCATCTAGGGGAGCACAGAGCCCACGGCCTCTGGTCCCCTCAGGAGTCTTGATGCCACATCAACCTGCTGGAGCTCTGAGTGGTCCGACTAGCCCTCACCGCCTTCGCTCCATTTGTACAGGGTCAAGTGGTTCAGGTCCAGACGGACAACACCACGACCATGTACTACCTAAACTGCCAGGGCGGGATTCACTCCTTGCCTCTGTGCAAGGAAGCTGTCCGCACTTGGTCTCTCGTGAGCAGACTGGAGGCGGATCTCCTAGCCAACCATGTGGCAGGAGCCTCCAACACTCTGGCCGATGCTCTAAGCTGGATAGGTGCTGCATCTCACGAGTGGTCTGTCCTGCCGGAGGTAGTATACGATCTGTTCTCCCACTGGGGCACACCTCAGGTGGACCTGTTTGCCTCAAGGGAGAATGCAAAGCTGAGGCTGTTTCATGCCCACCCCCGTCAGCAGGGCTTGCTGCAGGGGGATGCCTTTTCGAGGCCGTGGACCCCGGGCCTCTTCTACACCTTTCCCCCATTTCCCTTGATCCACAAGGTGGTTATCAAGGTAAAGAGGGACAAGGCGCAGGTGATTCTGGTAGCCCCAGACTGGCCCCGCCAGTTCTGGTACCCAGATCTCCTCAGCCTCAGCTCCAGGCTCCTGAGGCAGTTTCCAGCCCACCCAGACCTGATCTCAGTCAACCAGGGGGAAGGTACTCCATCTGGACCTTCAATCCCTGCACCTGATGGCCTGGTTCCTGAGCGGCTAGAGTTCCAGGCCTTGGGTCTTTCCGACGAGGTCCTCAACGTGGTTGAGGCACCCGGTAAGGAGTTGACCAGAAAATGCTACGCCTTCAAATGGAAGAGGTTCTCCATTTGGTGTCAGGATGAGGGGTTGGACCCTTCTTCCTGTTCCTTGGCTAGCATTCTGGACTACCTGTGGTCCCTTTCTCAGCTAGGGCTTCGGTCGACGACCCCTAAGGTGTACCTGGCAGCCATCTGTGCTTACCGGGTGCGGGCCGGAAAGCAGTTGGTGGTGCAGGAGAAGGTGGTCGGGCACTTTTTCAAAAGCCTTGATCACATATCCCCCTCCGGTACGAGAATCTCCACCTCCATGGGATCTACTGCTGGTATTGGCTAAGCTCATGGGCAAGCCATTTGAACCGATGCACAGGTGTGACATCTCCCACCTGTCGAGGAAGACCACCTTCTTGGTGGCTATCACGTCGGCCCGAAGGATGGGAGAGCTCCAGGCGCTTTCCATTGAGTCTCCTTATCGGGTCTTCCACAGGGACAAGGTTGTCCTGCGCCCCCACCCGAAATTCCTTCCGAAGGTGGTGTTGGAGTTTCACCTTAACCAGGTGTTGACTGTGCCGGTGTTCTACCTCAATCACACCTCGGAGGACGAATATAGGTGCCATACTCTGGACCCTAGAAGAGTGCTCTTTTATTATAAGGCGTGGACGGCTGAAGATCGGGGAGAGGTTCGCCAGCTGTTAGTCACCTACGCTGAAGCTGCACCTGGCAGACCTGCAGCCAAGCGGACGATAGGCAGGTGGGTCACCTCCTGCATAGATCTCTGCTGTAGGTTAGCGGGCATGGAGTCTCGCAGAGGGATAAGAGCTCATTCTGCCCGCCATACCGCTGCATCGGTGGCTGCTTCCAGGAACGTCCCTATCCAGAAAATCTGCAGGGCTGCTACCTGGAAGTCAGCACACACCTTCATTACCCACTACCACATCGACCTTGAGTCACACCGGGATGCTGGTTGTGGAACCTCGGTTCTCCAGTTCTTGTTTCCTAAGTAGGGGGTGTGCGTCCTCCTCCCAGAGAACTGCTAGGAGTCTGCCAGTAAGTGTGGATTGAACAACATATCCATGTCCCTAGAAATACAGGTTACTCACCCGTAACAGGAGTTCTAGGAATGGTATATGTTGTTCATCCACACAACCCACCCAACCTCCCTGGTTTCGACGCACAACCTGGCTTCCAGTGGGCTAGATCTGGCGTCATGGGGTGGAGCCGAGAGGTTTATCACCCGGGTGGGTGGGAGGAGCCTGCTTGAAGACCTTCCGGCAAGATTTATAGCAGCAAGGAATCTGCCAGTAAATGTGGATGAACAACATATACCATTCCTAGAACTCCTGTTACAGGTGAGCAACCTGTATTTTTTTTCCCCACTCTTCTGCGGCCAAGCAGTCCCAGCCCCCACCTGGGCAGCAGGCCCAAGCTTGGTGTCCCTGACCAAAGTCAGTTGCTTCGGTTGTCCGAAAGCCAATTGGTCGCGGCCCTGCTACTTCCTCAGTTGGTGCCTTCTCTGCCTCCAAGCTTGCTGAGTGACGGGATGGGGGTGCCTACCCCATGCCCATCCTGACTCCCCTGAGTACTCCCATGGGGGAGTCTGGCTTCGCCACTTCCTTTCTGCCTGGCCAGCTGTCGCCACGGACAGGTGGGTCCTTGAGGTGGTCAGTCAGGGTCTGTCTCTAGAGTTGGAGGCTTACTGAGCCCATGCCCCATAGGAGGACATGGTGTCTACCGACTTGCTATCAGTCCTTCGGGAAGATATTGCCTAGCTCCTCCAGAAGGAGGTAGTGGTTCCAGTCCTGGACCCTCCAGTAAACCCAGGGTCTGTCTCTAGGCACTTCTTGGTGCCAAAGTGAACGGGGGGGGCTGGTGCCCCATCTTAGATCTGCATAACATGAACAAATGCCTTTGGTCGTACTCTGACAGGATGGTCACTCTGTCTCAGGTTATTCTGTTTCTGGAGCAGGGCATGTGGTTCTGCTTCCCGGATCTTTGGGATGCCTTCTTCCACATTCCCATCTGTCTGTCCCACCGCCAGTTCCTGTGGTTCCGTGCATAGGGCGTTCTCTACGAGTTCCAGGCCATGCCCTTTGGCCTCTCCTTGGCTCCCAGGGCACTTCACTAAGTGCATTGCAGTGGTGGCTGCCTACCTGAGGCACCGAGGGATCCGAGTGAACACTTACCTGGATGACTGGCTTATAGTGGGTCCCACCAGAGAGGAGGTGGAGGAGTCCAGGGAGCTGGCCCTCCAGACCTGCTTGTGTCTTGGCCTCCTGGTCAGTGAGGCCAAGTTGAAGCTCGTAGCCTTGCAGGTGATGCACCTCATCGGGGCGGAGCTTCAGCTTCTGGCTGACTAGGCATAGGCTGTCTCCTCCTTTGCCCAGTCATTTCGGGTTGGGCAGTTGTGCCCCGCTTGGGACTTCCTGTGCTTCCTGGAATACATGACAGCATGCACTAGCATGGTCTGTTGGGCCTGGTGGAGAATGCATTCTCTGCAGTGGGAGCTTGCCTGCTAGTGGTCTCAACACCAGGGCCACTTTGACTAGCCGGCCACTGTGATCCAGCTGATGTGAGACACCTTCCAGTAGGCACTTGATTGTCTAGTGTGCTTACCTGATAAACAAAAGCTAAATAAATAAATAAATAGTCCTAGAACATCTGCAGAAGGAATCCCATTTGTCTGCCTGGATCTAACGATCACCATCACGACTGATGCCTCCCTTATCGGCTGGGGGCTGACCTTGGGGACCACAGAGTCCACGGACTCTGGACCCCCGAGGAGTCTCTATGCCATATCAACCTGCTGGAACTTTGGGCAGTTTGGCTGGCATTGATGGCCTTTGCTCCACACATTTGGGGTCAGGTCGGAGACGGGGCAACACCACGACCATATACTACCTCAACAAAGAGGGCAGGGTGCACTCCCTTCCTCTGTGCAGGGAAGCTTTCCACATCAGGACCTTAGTGCTCTGCCTTGGCGTCGATCTACTGGCCATCCATGTGGCTGGCACCTCAAACCAGCTGTAGGATGCCCTCAGCCATGTGCGTGAGGTATCTCACACGTGGTCTCTCCATCCGAAGGTAGTGCACAGCCTGTTCTCCCACGGGGGCAACCATGTGGTGGATTGGTTTTCCTCCAGGGAGAACGCAAAGCTGAGGCTGTATTGTGCCCACCCCCCTCAGCAGGGAATGCTGCATGGGAATGTCTTCTCAAGGCACTGGACCCTGGGTCTGCTCTGTGCCTTCCCTCATTTTTCTCTGATCTACAAAGTGCTGATCAAAGCCAGGAGGATTAAGGCATGGATGATCCTGGTGACTCTGGATTGACCCCACCACTTCTGGTACCCCGATCTCATCAGCCTCCGCTGCAGGCCCACGTGACGTCTTCCTCTCTGCCCGGACTTGCTGTCTTGCAGTCAGGGGAGGGTACTTCATCCAGACCTTCAGTCCCTGCACCAGACAGCCTGGTTCCTAAGCAGCTAGAGTTCCAGGCTTTGGGTCTCTCCAAAGATGTCTTCACTGTGGTTGAGGCTTCTCGGAAGGAGTCAACCTGAAAATGCTATGCCTTCAAATGGAAGAGGTTCTCCATTTTGTGGCAGGGCAAGGGGTTTGACCCCTTATCTACTAGGTGACTTAAATACAAACTGGGCATCCCTTTCTAGCACAAGTAAATTGTTGGATCTATCACCCACCTTAGGAGTTTCTCAGTTAATTAGTACACCAACTAGAATTAATCAGAAGAATCCAAATCTGTCTTCTGTTTTGGATTTAATATTTGTTTCTGCCCCAGATAAATATGTCTTACACGGTGTGCCACCGGATGCCTTTAGCAACCACAAGGTCACCTTTTGTATAAGACAGAAAACTGAAAAACGCAGTGTAGTACAAGTAAAATTCCTTCGAGTCTTGAATTCCTTCGACTATACTGCCTTTATGGTAGACTTAGAAACCAGAAATTGGAATAGATTGGCATTAATTCCTAACATTGATGACGCCTGCCACTATTTTCGAAGTGAATTCCTGGCGATGTGTGATGCCCATGCCTCAATTAGTTTAAAAAAAAATTAAATACAACAGTTTCCTTTGGAACACTACAGATTTAAGAAAATTTCACAAGATTAGGGACAAAGCTTGGAAACTTGCGAAACAACACCCTAATACAAGAACGTTATGGGACAAATATCGACAGGCAAAAAATAATTACATTAAAAAGATAAGACGAACGAAAACATTATTTTTTGTCAAACTTTAAGTCAGATAAGAATAGGCACCCAAGACGCTTTTGCAGATTGGTTAAAAAATTACAGGGCTGTAAGCCAACTAAGCTGCCTAGCTCCTTTTCTGTGAATGGAATTTCACAAGCTACTTTGAATAGAGTGGCAGACATGTTCTGTGACCTCTACGTTAACATGGGAACATCTCTGGCTAATGGCTTACCATCTACAGTGTTGACAGGAAGTAAACAAACAGTTGATGATCCTCCATTTCTCTTGTTGGCAGGAGGTAATCAAACTGGCCCTTGCCTCCCTTGCTTCTCTTTTGTACCCATTTCTGTAAGTGAAGTTCTAAAAGAATTATTAAAAATAGATTTAGCAAAGTCCAAAGGGGAGGACAGTATTCCGTCCTATTTTCTAAAGATGGCTATCCAGCTATTGCTCCCTATCTTGCAGATATCTATAATCTCTCTCTGCAAACTGGGGACTTTCCCCAAGCTTGGAAACAAGCAAATGCGGTACCCATTTATAAAAGTGGCCAGAAAAATATTATGAGTAACTATAGGCCAATATCACTACTCTCAGTTGGTTCAAAAATCTTTGAAAAACTATTAGTGTATCAACTAAATCAGTATCTAGAACAACATAAAAAGTACAATATTTAGAGGTTTTAGAGCATTTTACGGTACTTCCACTGCACTAGTAAAGGTTGTGTCAGACATACAGGTGGCCATGGATGGGGGTCTCATGGTTGGGGCCATATTTATGGATTTGTCAAAAGTTTTCGACACTCTGAAACATGATATCTTCATTAACAAACTACAATCTGTTGGCCTCAGCCATGGGACCCTGAGATGGTTTCATGGCTACCTGTCTGAAAAACAGCAAAGAGTAAGCTTGAATAATACTTTCAAATATGGATACCTGACTATTAAAACAGGGGTTCCCCAGGAGTCGATCATGGGGCCTTTATTGTTCAATCTGGATACAGATTATGTCAGACACCTATTAAGTGGTGTCCGGCATCCTTTGTATGCAGGTGACACTATTCTTTATGTTGAGGTTTGGTCTGTGGTTCAAATACAGGAGAAACTTCAGAGTGCTTTTGATAGGCTACAGGGCTGTAGCTTGGTGTTATATGCCACAAAGTCTCAGCTAATGTTGTCTTGCAATAAGACAGAGGCTATTCAACATCCTCTGACTGTTAAGACATTGGATAATTTTACCCTTGAACTAGTTGATTCTTATAACTATCTGGGGGGTTGGGTGGATTCCTGGTGCAAATGGAATATCCACAAATAGGCAAACTAAATAGAAAACTGGGGTGTTTGTACAAACATAGAAAGTATATCCCACAAGAAATAAGATTAAAAATAATTAATTCAGCAGTCATCCCTTTATTTGATTACAGAGACATTCTGTTTAGGTGGCATCTATTTTATTGCGCCATAGATTAGATATGATCTACAGTAGATTTGCCCAGTATATTCTGGACACCCTGTGGAATACCCACCTTTGCCTTCATTATGGAGCTTTCAACTGGGGCAAGTTTATCTGTACGTAGAGATGTTCATACAGTTCACTAAGCTCTTAAGTGTTAGTTAAAGAAAGTACCTATATATCTGTTAGACATAGTGAAACTTAGGAATGTAAAGAGTGGTTTGCGTGCAGCAAATTTGATTGAATATGTAGTACCAGTCATGAAAACAGCAAAAGGAGATTCAAATTTCATCCGTATTGCTCCTAAACTATGGAACGACCTACCGAATTATTATTTACGTTCACAGAAAACGTCTCCACATTGGAATATGATAAAAACTTGGTTAATGAGCAACGCTGCTTTATCTAAAGTTTGTTGTGATCATACTGTGTAAAGTTAATTTAAATATGTTTTTGATTGTAAATTTGTAAATGCTGTATATTATAGGTGTAATATGTTGTTTGTTTGTTTTTTACACCCATGGGTCCCCATTGTAAATGAGTCTAGGCTCAACTGGGTCATCCTTTTCCGAATATCAGAATAACATTTTTACTACTACTACTTCACCAACCACACCTCGGAGGCTAAGCACAGGCTTCATACTTTGGACCTGTGGTAAGCGCTCCTACTGTAAGGAGTACATGGCAGGAGGGTGGGGAGAGGTTTGCCAGCTCGTGGTCATTTACGATAAAGCCGCACCTAGCAGATTGACAGCTGAGTGGACGATTGGCAGGTGGAATGTATCCTGCATCGACCTCTTCTATAGGTAGGTGGTCAGGGAGCCTCCTGTAGGGCTAAGGGCTCATTCCACCCATGATACTGCTGCTTTGGTGGCTGCTTCTAGGGATGTCCTTATCCAGGAAATTTGCAGGGCTGCTACCTGGAAATCGGCACACACCTTCATTTCCCTCTGCCATGTTTTTCTTGAGTCACACTGGGATGCTGGTTTTGGGGCCTCAGTTCTCCAATCTCTGTTCCCTAAATAGAGGGTGTGCGCCTTGCCCCCCTCCTCCTGGAGAACTGCTAGGAGTCTACCAGAAGTGTGGATATTACATCATATCCACCACCCTAGAAAATCAGGTTATAGGGATGTGGATATGTTGTTCTATCTGCACTTCTGGCCATTACCTTTCCCTTTAAGATTCACTGGGAAAGTCTCAAAGCTGGCTGCTCCCCACCCACCCGGGTGGTATAACCCTCGGTTTTGCCCCGGGGTATGAGCACAATACCCATGCCTGCAAAATGTATTGCTCATTTCACCTGAATGTGCTTGACGATCATCTCACCCACTTGCACCTGGGCCACCCGGGAAAACTGAACCCGCCGGTCAAATCTAAAGAAGCCTGTTGGGTTGTCTCTGCGACTGCGGAGTCCGCTGAGCAGTTAGAATAGATGAAGGCTTTTGAGGAGGAGGCGGCTCGTGCTGCCAAATAGTCCTCTTTGGCTTCTGCCTTTGTCCCTCTTAAACCGGGCTCAACCTTTACAGGCTCCTTCAAGGAGTTGTGTTCGTCTTTTCTGACCAAGGGAGAGGACCCTTCTGGCTTGCACAATTCGCGTTTTAAGAAAAAGGAGTCGAAATACAAAGAAAAGACTCACTGTCGATGTTCTTGGGACAGAGACCAGTCTCAGTCCCAGGAAACTTTGGTTTTGACCATGGTCAAAACTGCGACCTTAGCCACTGGCTTCATGGTGCCCACGTCACGCCAGCCTGCTGAGATGCGGGCTGACGATCTGGCTGAAATTTTTCTTGACCCAGTTGAACCACTTTCTCTCAATGAGGCTGACAATTCTCTTTAGGACTCTTGTTCTACCGGCTGAGCTGATCCAGCCTGCTAGGGCGGATCCAAAGGCTTCAGTTGACCAGGAGGAGCCGCAGCATGCCCTGGTTCCCTCCGAGTGACCGTTTCGCTCCCCCGATGGTGTTGGTCATCTTCCTCCAATGGGTCACAGAGGTGCCACAGGTGCAGTTCTCTGCGTCATAAGAAGTGGCACCGCTGCTGCTACTCTTCCTCATTCTCCTCGGCCGAGGGGAGGCTTCAGTGTAAGTTTTGTCAGTGCTACAAGGACCTCATGTGACAGCAGTTGGTTCTGGCCAGTCAGAAGCCGACACTGGCTCACACCCCAGCTATTACCTGGTTGTTTCCTTCCCAGCCATTGACTATGCCTCCGGAGTTCCTGGTGCCGGTCGACACCACTCCTTACAGTATGTCCCATTGAGCCAGTGAAGACGGTTTTGGCTCGGCCTAAACTGGCCTCTCCACTGATCATGGTGGAGCCGCCACCTTGTCAGCCACCATCTGGGGCTCCATCCAAGGTCTCTGTCAGCTAAGGGGCTTCCCCATCGGCTGTTGATCACTCTCACACCTGACTGTCCGCAGTAGATCAAAGGTGACACGGGAGGTCGGCTGCTGTACAGGGACTTTTCGGAGTCCAACGATGACTCCTTGCTCCGCTCCTGTCCAGTCAACGTGGAGTCAGCAGGGGGTTCTCTCTACGGAGGAGGCCCCTTCATTCTTCTTGGGCATCCTCTGTCTCATCTCCGAGTCTACGGGGATGCAGTTTGAGGTCTGGCAGCACCCTGCCCTGCGCCATCCACCTGTATGGCCTGCAAATATGTGGTGCCCATTGGTTTCCTGTCGGGGTTCACAGAACACCCCTCGGCCGAATGGATAGTGACCGCTTCCATGTTCTGGCATTTGGGTCACAAGGACATGGACAAACCTCTGGACAAGGAGTCCAAGAAGTTGGACTACTATGCAGAAAAGGTTTACGCTGCTTCTTTGCTCCGTCTCTGCCAGACAAGCTCAGCATGATCATGGCACACTTCTCTCATACCCATTTGGGGTCACTGGATGAGGTGCTTCATCATATCCCCACTGATCTCCAGACCATGGTCAAACAGGTCCAGGTTCAGGGTCATGCTCTAGCCAAACAGTAGCTCCAGACAGCCCTGGACATAGGGGACTCTTGTGCCCGCTCAGTTATGGCCACCATCGCCATGCGCTGCAGGACATGGTTAAGGATCTCAACCTTCAGGGCAGATACCCAGCATGAGTTGATGGACATCCCCTTTCTGGGGACTGACTTGCTTTGACTTGGAGTTGACTGTTGCCTCTGGTGCAAAGAGAAGTCCAGTGCCGCCTTGGACTGTATCCAGAGGGACTCTAATGGCTCCAGGCAGCAGAAGCACAAGCCCTTTCTGCCTTCCACCCCATGGCTAAACCAGCCGAGTACCAGTCTGGGCAGCAGGCTGAGTCTTGGTGCCCCCTGTCTCAAGTAAATGGCTTCGGTGCCACGAAAGCCTGGAGGCAAAGTACCCACCTTCTCCTCGGCCAGGTCCTTCTCCTCTGCCAAGCCTGCACAGTGATAGGATGGGTTTTGCCAACCCCATACCTGTCACACTTCCCCTGGGTCCTCCCATGGGGGACCGGCTCAGCCACTTCCTTTCTGCGTGATCCGCGTAACCATATACTTGTGGGTTCTGGAGGTGGTCAGTCAGAGTTTGCCTCTGGAATTCAAACAGTACCCTCCTAGCTGAGCCCATGGGAGGGCTTGGTATCCGCAAACACTCAGTTGGCTCTCTGAGATGACATAGCCCAACTCCTCCTGAAGGAAGTAATGGTCAGGAGTAGCAGATCCTCCTGTGCACCCAGGGCTTGTCTCTGGGTACTTCCTGGTGCCAAAGCGGACTGGGGGCTGGTGCCCCATTCTAGATCTGCACAACCTGAACAAGTTTCTCAGGTCCCACAGCTTCAGTATGGTGACTGTCGCCTCAGATCATACCATCTCTTGAGCAGGACATGTGGTTCTACTCTCTGGATCTTCAGGATGCATTCTTCCACATCCTGATCCGTCCATCCCACTGAAGGTTCCTCCGCTTCCGGGCAGAAGGACACCTGTATAAGTTCCAGGCCATGCCATTCAGCCTTTCCTCTGCCCCCAATGTCTTCACCAAATACATAGCAGTGGTGGCAGCACACCTGAGGCTTTGAGGGGTCCAGGTGTGCCCCTGCCTGGATGACTAGTTGATAGCAGGTTCCTGCAAACAGGAGGTGGAGCAGTCCACAGATCTGGCCCTTCAGACCTACGTCGACCTGGGCCTCCTTGTCAGTGAGGCCAAGTCTGGAACTCACCCCCAAGCAGGTGATCAATTTCATTGGGGCAGAGCTTAACTCCTGCTGAGCCACAGCCAGACTCCCAGCTAACAGGGCGGGGGTTCTCTCTTCTCTTATGCCCAATCATTTGTGGTTGGACACTTGTGCTCTGCCTGGGACTTCCTGCACCTTTTGGGTTACTGGTGGCATATGCTCTCCCTGCAGTGGGAGCTGGCCAGCCAGTGGTTCCAGTGCAGAGGTCACTTAGATCAGCTGGTCACTGTGACCCGGAGGATGTGGGACGCTCTCCAGTGGTGGACCGTCCCGGAGCATCTACAGGAAGGGAATCCCATTTGTCCACCCTGAGCCAATGGTCATCTTGACGACCGACTCCTCTCTTGTGAGCTGGGATGCCCATCTAGGGGAATACAGAGTCCATGGGCTCTGGACCCCTGACGAGTCCTAATGCCACATCAGGCTGCTGGAGTTCTGAGCAGTTCGGCTGGCACTGGCTGTGTTCGATCTGTTTGTTCGGTGTCAAGTGGTTCAAGTCCAGACAGACAAAACCACGACCACGTACTACCTCAACAAGCAGGGAGGGACGCATTCCCTGCCTTTGTGCAAGAAAGCTCTCCACACTTGGATCCTAGTGCACAGCTTGGAGGCAGATCTCCTAGTCATACATGCGGCCAGAGCCTCCAATCAGTTGGTGGACGCCCTCAGCCGAGTGGTTGAGGCATCTCACGAGTGGTCTCTCCATCCAGGGATATGCTGCAGCCTGTTCTCCCAGTGGTGCACCCCTCCAGTGGACCTGTTTGCCTCCAGGGAGAATGCAAAGCTGAGACTGTTTTATGCCCACCTCCCTCAGCATGACTCTCTACAGGGGGATGTCTTAGTTGTTGTTTAACCAGGTATAGCACACTAAGCTGAAAGCTTTTTTACAGGAGCAACCTGGGAGCACAAGGAGGTTAAGTGACTTGCTCAGGGTCACACAGTATGCAAGTGGAAGCTGTGGGATTCAAACCCAGGTCTGGTCTGCTGGATGTCACCAGATTTGCAGCTCAGAGCCTTAGACCACTGTGCTATACTGTCTTCTCGAGGCTGAGGACCCCAGGCCTCTTCTATGCCTTCCCTCTACTTCCCTTAATCCATGAAGTGCTGCTCAGGGTCAGAAGGGACAAGGCACAGGTGATCCTGGTGGCTGTGGACTGGCCCAGCCAGTTTTGGAACCCCGATCTCTTCAACCTCAGCAACAGGCTCCCAAGGTGTCTTGCAGCATGCCCGGACCTTCTTTCCATCAACTAGGGGAAGGTATTCCTTCAGGACCTTCAGTCCCTGCACCGGACAGCCTCATTCTGAGTGGCTAGAGTTCCAGGCTTTGGTTCCCTCCGAAGATGTCTTCACAGTTGTGGAGGTTTCTTGGAAAGAGTTGACCAGGAAGTGCTATACCTTCAAATGGAGGAGATTCTCCATTTGGTGTCGGGGCAAAGGGCTGGACTCTTCGACCTGTCCAGTGGCCAGCATTTTGGACTGCCTGTGGTCTTTCTCCAAAGGGGGACTTTGGTTGAAGGTGCACCTGGCAGCCATCTCCGCTTACCTGGCGCGGGCCATTCAGTGGTTGGTGGTGCAGGAGACAGTGGTCTGGTGTTTTTTCAAGGGATTGGATCGCATATCTCCTCCGGTGTGTGAGCCTCTGCCTCCGTGGGATCTGTTGCTGGTATTGGCAAAGCTCATGAGCTAGCCATTCGACCCGATGCACAAGTGGAGATGTCACATTTGTCGTGGAAGACTGCCTTCTTGGTGGCCATTATGTCAGCTAGAAGAACTGGGGAGCTCCAGGTGCTTTTGGTGGAGTCTCTTTACTTGGTCTTCCACAGGAACAAGGTTGTCCTGTGCCCCAACCTGAAGTTCCTCCCGAAGGTTGTGTTGGAGTTTCACCTGAATCAGGCTATGACTCTTTGGTGCTCTACCCAAATCACACTTTGGATGCGAAATATAGGCTCCATACTTTGGACCTGAGGTGAGTGCTTGCCTGTTATAAAGAGCGCACGGCCAGAGTTTGGGGAAAGGTTTGCCAGCTGTTTGTCACCTACGCTGAAGCTGCACCTGGCAGACCTGCTGCCAAATGGACGAATGACAGATGGATTACATCATGCATTGATCTCTGCTATAGTGTGGTGGGTAGGGAGCCTCTTGTAGGGCTTCAGGCATATTTTACCCACAATACCGCTGCATAGGTGGCTGCTTTTAGGGACATCCCTCTCTGGGAAATCTGCAGGGCTGCTACCAGTATGTCAGCACACACCTTCATTCCCCATTATCACATCGACCTTGAGTCACACTGGGATGCTTGTTTTGGGGCTTCAGTTCTCTGATCTTTATTTTTCAAGTAGGGGGTGTGCACCTTGCCTTCTCTTCCTGGAGAACTGCTCAGAGTCTACCAGAAGTGTGGATAGAACAACATATCAACGTCCTTAGAAGAACATGTTACTTACCTGTACCAGTAGATTTTCTACAGAGTGGTCTCTTGCAGTAGGTAATACTTTTGGGTATCCAGCAGAGGTTGTGGTGCACGGCAGCTCTTCTAGCAGTTTTTCACTAGGGACCGCCTACACATGACATCAGCTTCCTGTTTCCTATATGAGTGGGTGGTCCCTGGTATCTTGCAGTTCATTTTCCTGCCATCTTCAGCTCACGCAGCAGCTAGTGCAACATCTGTATAGCAGTCATCGACGAGAAATTTGTAACTAAGACAAATGTGTACAGATTCTTCAACAAAACAAGCATTATTTTGTTTCTGCCATTGCGGTAGGAAGATACACCAATTTAACAACCACACACTTTGTGTAAGGTGTCTAGAACCCACACACAACACCTATTCTAGGGACATGTATATGTTGTTCATCCACACTGTCTGGCAGGTTTCTTGCCGCTTTAAATCTTGCTGGAGGGTCTTCAAGCTGGCTCCTTCCACCCACACGGGTGGTAAAACTCTCGGCTGCACCCCATGATGCCAGATCTTCCTTATCGCTTGGAAGCTCAGGTTCCCTCCTTAATGCTCTGCATATAGACTGGATCCTAATTCTTCGGTTTGCCTGAAAATAATTCTAAAGTTTTCAAGACTTCGGTCTAATTACTCCCTCACGACTGCAATGGACAAATTGAGTCCCCGGATTTCGGGTGTGCCCATGCGGGCAGAAAATGTCCAGGACAGACCCACACTCCACGTGCGTCTACTGCCTCTGCCTAGATCACAATCTTCAGGCCTGCGAGTTATGTCGATCGTTTTCAGCCAACGTCTTAGAAGACTGCTCTGCCCGGTTATAGCTTGGGCGCCCCGAGAAGCACTACCCGCCGGTGAAGTCCAAGGAGGCCCGTTGGGCGGTGTCTGCAGCGGCTGACTCGGCTGAGCAACTTGAGCAGATGCTCGCCCTCGAGGAGGAGGCGGCCCAGGCCACATCCTCATATTCCTTGGTCGCTGCATTTATCCCACTCTCTCTGGGATCCTCCTACACAGCTTCTTTTAAGGAGCTTTACCAGTCCCTTTCCACGAAGGGAGAGGGGCCATCGGGACACTCTTCTCGGTCCAAAAAGATGACTTGAAAGGTAAGTCCCACTGTCGGCATTCATGGGAGCAGGAGAGGTCCCCTTCCCTAGACAGTCGACTTCGGTCATGGTTGCGGCTAAGGCTGGTGGCTTCACGGTGTCCCCATCAGGTCAGCCGGCCGAGACACTCGTCAACGTGGTCGACATTTTTCTTGACCCGTCGGATGGGCTGTCGACTGGTGAAGCTGACAACCCTTCTTCACCGGTTCCCCTGGTGGAGACCGAGGACTTGCGTGTGCCTCCTGTGCCGGAGTCCCCGGTCAAGGCTCCTGAGCCGAGGGAAGAGCGGGTGTCCCCTTCCCCTTCCCAGACCCGCCCTCGGAAACACCGAGGGTCTCGGTCTCGGACCTCGTCTCGGTCCAGCTGATCCTGCCGACATCAGCAGTCTCGGTCTTGGCACCAAGGTAAGCGGCGGCGCCGCTTGTCCTCGTCTTCCTCCTCAGAAGAGGAGAGGCTTCAGCGCAAATTGCGTCAACGCTACGAGGACTTAATGTGGCAGCAGTTACTTTTGTCCGAGAACAAGTCGACGCCGTCGCCTTCCCCAGCCATCAAGTGGCTGTCACCTAAAAGGCTGAAACAACCCCTCGCTGTAGTCGAGGTGCCCAAGCCTGGGCCAGTTGTTCGGCCGAAACCAGCTGCCCCACCGATTGTGATGGAACCTCCACCTTCACAACCAAAATCGGGGGACGCCGAACAAGGAGTCTTGGTCGGGTCAGGGTCTGCCCCACAGGTTGTCGGTCACCCTCATTCCTGACCATCCTCAGCAGGTGGAGGGTGGCTCAGGCCCCAGGCAGCTCTTCGCGGACTCCTCGGAGTCCGACGATGATTCTTCCCTGTTTTCCATGCCCATTGACTTGGAGTCCTCCGGGGTAAGTCGATGGACGAGAGCCCATCGTTGTTTATGGGTCTGCTTCGGCTCATCTCAGAGTCCACTGGGATGCAGCTCGAGCCCGTATCCAAGCAGGCCACGTATCCCGTGACGGAGATACTGGACCGAGGGGATTCGCCCACGGAGCCCTTTCCAGTGGCTGAAGCCATTGTTGGCTCAGCCTTGGAGCTCTGACAGCAGCTGGCTTCCTGCCCTGAGCCTTTGGCCAGGATGGCCAGGAAGTATGCGGTCCCTACCAGCTCTTTGTCCGGTTTTTCGGAGCACCCCTCTGCAGAGGGGTTAGTCACTGATAGCGTTTTCCAGCGTTCCGGGAATCCTAGGGATGTGGATAAGCCCCCTGACAAGGAGTACAAAAAGTTGTACTATGCCGGGCTCAAGGTGTACGCTGTGTCCTCCCTAGGCCTCCGCCAGGCTAGCTCAGCTGTGCTGATGACACACTTCTCCCACACCCTCATGGTCTCCCTGGATCAGGTGATCCCTCATCTCCCAGCCGACCTGCAGATCACGGTCAAGCAGGTGCGGGACCAGGGAAGGGCAGTGGCAAAACAGCAGCTCCAAAACTGCTCTGCACATTGGAGTCTCCTGTGCCAGATCAATTCCGATCGCAGTGGCCATGCCCGCAAAGCATGGCTGAGGATATCCACCTTCACGGCGGATACCCAGCATAAGTTGGCAGACATCCCCTTCTTGGGGACTGACCTGTTCAGCCCTGGAGTGGAAGGCCACCTCCAGTGGATCGAAAAGTCCAGTGCTACCCTGGACTCTGTCACCTCCGCCCAGAAGGACAAGGGCTGTCGTCAACAACATAAGTCCTTTCGCCCTTCTGTGCCTGCAGCACGTCTGACCCAACAACACCAGCATCAGGGCCAGCAGGCTCGTGCTTCACATCCAAAAGCTAGGCCGGCGGCTTCCTCCAACAGGAAGCAGGGAGGAAAAAGCCCAGGAGGTGCTTCGGCCGGTCCCTCCTCCAAGCCTGCCCAGTTAAAGGTTGAGGGTGTTGCCCCAGCTAGTCGCTCCCCAGGTTCCCCATGGTGGGCCGACTCCTCCACTTCCTTTCTACCTGGTCTGCTATCACCATGGACAGCTGGGTGTTGGAGGTGGTAGGAAAGGCCTGCCTCTGGAGTTCGAGCAGGCCCTGCCCTTCCGAGCCGTTGCCCCCTGCGGGGTTGGGTCCTAACCTCTCTGTCGGCTCGCCGAGCCGACATTGCCCTGCTCCTCGAAAAAGAGGTGATCAGGAAGGTGGTGGATCCTCCACCAGACCCGAGGTTTGTGTCCAGGTACTTCCCGGTCCCAAAATGGACAGGGGGCTGGTGCCCCATTCTAGACCTGCACGACCTGAACAGGTTCCTAAGGTCTCGAACCTTCAGGATGGTCACTCTGGCTCCGATGATTCCATCCTTGGAACGAGGCATGTGGTTCAGTTCTCTGGACCTCCAGGAGGCGTTCTTTCACGTCCCAATCCATCCGCCCCACCAGAGATTCCTCTACTTTAAGGCAGAGGGATCCCTCTACGAGTTCTGGGCCATGCCCTTCAGCCTTTCCCTAGCTCCCAGGGTCTTCACCAAATGAATGGCAGTGGTGTTAGCATTCCTGCTGCACCGAAGGGTCCAGGTGTACCCCTACCTGGATGACTGGCTGATTGCTGCTTCCTCCAGAATGGAGGTGGAGTGGTCCAGAGATCTGGCCCTCCAGGTTTGCTCTCAGGCTGGCCTCCTCATCAACGAGGCCAAGTCTGAACTCATGCCAAACAGGTCATGTACACTTCATTAGGGGAGCTCGATTCTCTCTGAGCAGAGACGGCTCCCGGCAGACAGGGGCGAGGTTCTTTCCTCCTTTGCTCAGTCATTTCAGATTGGGCAATTCGCGTGCCGGAATTCCTGCTCCTCCTGGGCCTCATGGGGCCTGACCAGTGTGGTCCATTGGGCCTGTTGGTACATGTGTCCCCTTCAGTGGGGCTGGCCAGCCAGTGGTCACAGCACTCCGATCCCTTGGATCAGCTAGTGACAGTGACCCAGGGATATGGAATGCACTCCAGTGGTAACGTTCCACATCTGTCTGGAGGGCATCCTGTTTGTTAAGCCCGAGCGGCGGTCTCTCTATTGACCAATGCCTTTCTGATGGGTTGGGGTGCCCATCTGGGGGAGCACAGAGTGCTCGGCCTCTGGTCCCCTCGGGAGTCCTGATGCCACATCAATCTGCTGGAGCTTTGAGTGGTTCATCAAGCCCTCACCGCCTTCGCTCCATTTCTACGGGGTCAAGTGGTCCAGGTCCAGACGGACAATACCAAGACCATGTACTACCTAAACCACCGGGGCGGTATGCATTCCATGCCTCTTTGCAGGGAAGCTCTCCACATTTGGTCCCTTGTGCGCAACCTGGAGGCGGATCTCCTTGCCATCCTTGTGGCAGGAGCCTCCAACATTATGACCGATGCCCTAAGCCGGATAGGGGCTGCATCCTGTGAGTGGTCTCTCCTGCCGGAGGTAGTACAAGATCTCTTCTCCCACTGGGGCATGCCTCAGGTGGACCTGTTTGCCTCAAGGGAGAATGCGAAGCTGAGACTGTTTCACGCCTGCCCCCCTCAGCAGGGCTCACTCAGGGGGATGCCTTCTCGAGGCCGTGGGACCTGGGCCTCTTGTACGCCTTTCCCCCATTTCCCTGGATCCATAAGGTGCTTCTCAAGGTGAGGGAGGGACAAAGTGCAGGTGATTCTGGTAGCCCCAGACTGGTCCAGCCATTTCTGGTATCCAGATCTCCTCAGTCTCAGCTCCAGGCTCCCAAGGCGGCTTCCAGCCCACCCAGACCTGATCTCAGTCAATCAGGGGAAGGTATTCCATCCGGACCTTCAATCCCTGCACCTGACAGCCTGGTTCCTGAGCGGCTACAGTTCCAGGACTTGGATCTTTCCAACAAGGTCCTCAGCGTTGTTGAGGCGTCCCGTAAGGAGTCGACCAGGAAATGCTACGCCTTTTAATGGAAGAGCTTCTCCATTTGGTGTCAGGGCAAGGGCCTGGACCCTTCCTCCTGTTCCTTGGCTTGCATTCTGAACTACCTGTGGTCCCTTTCTCAGCAAGGGCTTCGGTCGACAACCCTCAAGGTGCACCTGGCAGCCATCTCTGCTTACCGGGTGCAACCTGGGAAGCAGTCGGTGACGCAGGAGAAGGTGGTCTGGCGCTTTTTCAAAGGCCTTGATCACATATCCCCTCTAGTGCAATAACCACTACCCCCATGGGATCTACTGCTGGTATTGGCCAAGCTCATGGGCAAGCCATTCGAACCGATGCACAGGTGTGACATCTCTCACCTGTCGTGGAAGACTGCCTTCTTGGTGGCTATCATGTCAGCCAGAAGGATGGGAAAGCTCCAGGCACTTTCCATCTAGTCTCCTTATTAGGTCTTCCACAGGGACAAGGTTGTCCTGCACCCCCACCCAAAATTCCTTCCAAAGGTGGTGTTGGAGTTTCACCTTAACCAGGTGTTGACTCTGCCAGTGTTTTACCCCAGTCACACCTCGGAGGCCGAATACAGGCTGTGTACTTTGGACTCTAGGAGAGCTCTCGCTTACTACAAGGAGTGGACGGCTGATGTTTGGGGAGAGGTTCGCCAGCTGTTTGTCACCTACGCTGAAGCCGCACCTGGCGGACCTGCAGCCAAGCGGATGATAGGCAGGTGGGTCACCTCCTGCATAGATCTCTGCTATAGGTTGGCGGGCATGGAGTCTCCCAGAGAGATATGAGCTCATTCTACCCACCATACCACTGCATCGGTGGCTGCTTCCAGGGATGTCCCTATCCAGGAAATCTGCAGGGCTGCTACGTGGAAGTCAACACACACCTTCATCACCTACTACCACATTGACCTTGAGTCACGTCGGGATGCTGGTTTTGGGGCCTCGGTTCTCCAGTCATTATTCCCTCAGTAGGGTGTGTTGCCCTCCCTTCTCCCGGGATCTGCTAGGAGTCTGCCAGACAGTGTGGATGAACAACATATCCATGTCCCTAGAAATACAGGTTACTCACCTGTAACAGGAGTTCTAGGAATGGTATTAGTTGTTCATCCACATGACCCATCCGGCCTCCCTGGCCTTGACGCACAACCTGGCTTCCAGCGGGCTAGATCTTGCATCATGAGGCGGAGCCAAGAGTTTTACCACCTGGGTGGGTGGGAGGAGCCAGCTTGAAGACCTTCTGGCAAGATTTAAAGTGGCAAGGAACCTGCCAGACTGTGGATGAATAACATATACCATTCCCAGAACTCCTGTTACAGGTGAGTAATCTGTATTTCTAGGAGCGTGGATATGTTGTTCATTCACACTATCTAGCATTGATTTCCTTCACTTTTAATCTTGCGGAGTATCTTCAAGCTGTCTCTCCACCCACACCAGTGTCAGCCTGCTGGCTCCGCCCCATATTCCAGATCTTCCTTTCCGCTGGAAGATACAGGTTCCCTCGTGCTTTTTTGCAGTGATTGAGGCCCTGGATTCAAATTGACGGTTTCCACAGCATCTTCTCGCTTTGAAACTCGTAAAAGTATATGACTCGGATCCGAACCTTTTGGACATGGATGACAAGTTGTCCCCCGGGTTTCGCCGGTGTCCTTGTGGACAAAAAATATCGCGCACCGACCCTCACCTCTCGTGCGTTTAGTGCCTCGGTACCGTTCATGATACCTCATAATGCACTATTACTCTGCCTTCCATCCTTCCATTCTGGAGGACCGTCAGGCGCGCCTGAAGCTGGGGAGACCGGAGCTTCGCAATCCACCGGTGAAATCTAAGGAGGCCAGGTGGGTGGTTTCTGTGGCCGTGGGATCAGCCGAGCAGCTCGAGCAAATGGTGGCCTTGAGGAGGAAGCTACTTGCCCGACCCGAAGACTTCTTGGTGCCTCTCAACTTGGGCTCCACCTTCACGGATCCTTTGCGGATTTGTGCCAGTCTCCCCTACTAAGGTGGGAAGCGCCCTGCAGACTCCTCCTCGTTCCAGAAAGAGAGGATCCAAAACCACATCTTCTTGAGTCGAAGAAGACACTCCTGGGACCAGGAGCGGTCCGACTTCCAGGAGCAAGGGGTCTCAACTACTGTCGAGATCGCTTCCTCGGCTGCCGGTTTTTCAGATCTTCCGTCTGGATCAGGCACAGAAGTCGAGGATATGGCTGAACCGGCCGAGATTACTCTCGACCCGATCGAGCCGTTGTCACCGACGCCTGTTGATGACTCTTTGGAAGAACGCCTATTCTCTTCTTCCCGGCGAAGACCCATCCCTTGGTATCGATGGGGACAGGAATCAGAACCTCAGTTTTCACGGTCTGGCTTCCCTGGACTGACAAAACCGGCGCCGTTGGTCTCGATGGAGGTAAGTCCTCTTGATCCGATGCGACCAGAAAGGACACAAACACTCCGGAAGGCGCCGCACCGTTCCTCATCCTTCTTGGTGCGAGAGAGGCTTTGATGGAAAATCCATCGGCGCTGTGAGGATCTTATGTGGCAGCACTTCTGCTAGCAGGCCCGAGCCGGCTACCCCGAGATTCGGCTATCACTTGGCCCCAGCCTCTTGACCCTTCTCCGACACTGATTTCTTCAGTTTCTAAAGGCTCCGGTCCCTTGAGGGCCTATGCGCCTTCTGGCGCGGCCCGTCTGAGCTCCCCACCAATTTTGTTGCACCTCCTGCAAAACTGGCCCTCGGAGGAGTTCCCTCTAAGGAGGACTGACAGTCTTCGGGTCTTCCTCACAGACTGTTGATTACAGTCACCACTGATCGCCCTAGGTGCATCGAGGGAGATTTAGGTGGGCAGTCTTTGTATCTGGACTCCTCCGATTCAGATAATACCGGCCTTCATTCTCATGATGAACTGTTGGCGTCAGGCTTAGAAGAAGGGCCTTCCTCCTTCCAGGGCATCCTTCGACTCATTTTCGAGTCCACAGGAACGCCTCTGCAGCCTATTCAGAAGAAGGCAGAATATCCCCTCACGGATATTCTTAAGAGGGGGGATACCCCGCCGGAGGCCTTTCCAGTGGCCGAAGCCATAGTTGGCCCGGCTCTGGAACTCTGGCAGCGTCCAGCCTCCTGCCCGGCTCCGTCTGCCTGCATGGCCCGCAAGTACGCGATGCACACAGGGTCCTTGGCGGGGTTTACTGAGCACCCCTCGGCCGAAAGCCTTGTGACTGCCTCAGTATTCAGGCGAACGGGCAGCTCGGTGGATACTGACTGTCCTCCGGACAAGGAGTCCAAACTTATGGACCACTCGGCCCGGAAGGTCTACGCGGCATCATCCTTGGGCCTTCATCAGGCAAGCTCAGCTGTGATCATGGCACACTTCTCTCATGCCCTTTTGGGGTCGCTGGATGAAGTTCTTCCTCACCTCCCAGCAGACATGCAAACCACGGTCAAGCAGGTCCGGGACCAGGGCAGGGCTGTTGTCAAACAACAGCTCCAGACAGGTCTGGACATTGGTGATTCCTGTGCCCGTTCACTAGCTGCAGCAGTATCCACTCGCCGCAGGGCTTGGCTGAGGTTATCCTCCTTCCCCGTGGATTCTCAGCACAAGCTAGCTGACGTGCATTTCCTTGGCACTGACCTCTTCGGTCCAGGAGTGGAAGGTCATCTTCAGCGCATTGAGCAGTCTAATGCTACCTTAGATGCTATCTCTGCTAAGGGTTCTTCAGGTAAGAACCAGCAGAAATTTTCGGCATTCTTCCCCTGCGGTCAGACAGCCCTCCTTTCAGGGAGGTCAGCAACAGCAGCAGGCTCAAGCTTGGCGCCCTAGGCCCAAGCAAGGTCCCCAGCAGCCCCGCAAAGGAGGCCAAAGTGCTGGTCCAGGTGCCTCCTCCTCCTCCTCCTCTAAGCCTGCACAGTGATGGGCCGTGGGTGGCCTCCCCCGCACCCGTCACGCCAGTTCTGGGTCCTCCCGTGGGGGTCCGGCTCCGCCACTTCCTTTCCGCCTGGTTCGGTATCACTTCGGACAGGTGGGTTCTGGAAGTGGTCGGGCAGGGTCTACCCCTAGAATTTGTGCAGTACCCTCCCGGCCGAGCCCGTTCCCCACGGGAGGAAAGGATCTCAGTCGCCCAGTCTGCCCTTCGGGATGACATTGTGCTACTCCTTCTTCAAAGAGGCGGTGGCTCGGGTGGCGGATCCTCCTTCAGACCCAGGCTTCGTCTGCAGGTATTTCCTGGTGCCCAAGCGGATGGGGGGTTGGCGCCCTGATCTAGATCTACATGACCTGAATCGGTATCTCGGGTCTCGCACCTTCCGGATGGTAACTCTGAACCAGATCATACCATCCCTGGAGCGAAACGTGGTTCTGTACACTGGATCTTCAGGACGCGTTTTACCATGTCCCTATCCGTCCGTCCCATCAGCGGTTCCTCCGCTTCAGGGTCGAAGGGACCCTGTACAAGTTCAGAGCCATGCCATTCGGCCTGTCTTCAGCCCCTAGGGTCTTCACCAAATGCATCGCAGTGGTAGCAGCCCATCTATGGCGTCAAGGGGATCGTATTTACCCCCTGTCTAGACGACTGGCTCCTGGCGGGTTCCTCCCTTCAGGAGGTGGAGAGGTCCAGGGACTTGACCCTCTGAACCTGCTCTCACTTGGGCCTTCTGATCAACGAGGCCAAATCAGAACTCGTTCCTTCCCAGGTGATGGGCTTCATCGGGGCAGAGCTCGACTCTTGTCAAGCCAGAACTCGGCTCCCAGCGGACAGGGCGGAGGTTCTATCCTCCTTTGCCCAATCATTTCTGGTTGGGCACTCACGCCTTGCCTGGGACTTTCTGCGCCTCCTGGGTTACGTGGCAGCGTTCACCTCAGTGGTCCGCTGGGCCAGACTGCACATGTGCCCTCTTCAGTGGGAGCTGGCCGCCCAGTGGTCTCAGCGTCAGGGTCTCTTCGACCAGCTGATCACAGTCACCCAGAGGATGTGGGACATTTTCCAATGCTGGACCATCCCGAGTCATTTGCAGGAAGAAATCCCATTTGTCAACCCCGAGCCGACGGTCATCTTTACGACTGATGCCTCTCTCATGGGCTGTGGAACCCACATGGGGGACAACAGAGCCCAGGGCCTCTGAACCCCCGAGGAGTCCCGATGCCACATCAGTCTGCTGGAGCTCAGAGCAGTCAGACTGGCGCTGTCAGCTTTTGCTCCTCAGCTCCGGGGTCAAGTGGTTCAAGTCCAGATGGACAATACCACGACCATGTACTACCTCAACAAACAGGGCGGCCGCACTCCCGTCTGCTATGCAAGGAGGCGCTCGGATCTGGACCTTTGTCAGCTGGCTGGGCGGATCTCCTAGCCATCCATGTGGCGAGTGAAACAACTGGTGGATGCTCTCAGCGCGCAGGCCAGACATCCCACGAGTGGTCTCTCCATCCAGTGGTAGCTTACGACCTGTTCTCCCGTTGGGGCAAACTGTTGGTGGACCTGTTTGCCTCCAAGGGGAACACCAAGCTGAGGCTGTACCATGCCTGCTCCCCTCAGCAGGGTTCGCTGCAGGGGGATGCCTTCTCAAGGCCGTGGACCCCAGGCCACTTTTACGCCTTTCCTCCATTTCCCTTGATCCACAACGTGTTACTCAAGGTCAGGAGGGACAAGGCAAAGGTGATTCTGGTAGCCCCAGATTGGCCATGCCAGTTCTGGTATCCAGATCTCCTCAGCCTCAGCTGCAGGGCCCAGGAGCGGCTGTGTACACTCCCGGACCTGATATCACTTAACCAGGGGAAGGTCTTTCATCCGGACCTTTAATCCCTGCACCTCACAGCCTGGTTCCTGAGCGGCTAGAGTTCCAGGCTTTGGGTCTTTCTGAGGATGTCTACACCGTGGTGGAGGCATCTCAAAAAGAATCGACCAGGAAATGTTATGCCTTCAAATGGAAGAGATTTTCCATTTGGTGTCAGGGTAAAAGCCTGGACCCCTTATCCTGCTCTGTGGCTATCATTCTAGACTACCTTTGGTCCCTCCCAAGGAGGTCTTGAGTCATGCGACCCTTGGGGTGCCAGCAGCCATCTCGGCTTACGGGCGGCGGGGCTGGCAGTTGGCTCAGGAAAAGGTGATCGGGCGCTTTTTCAAAGGCCTGGATCACATATCCCTTCCGGTGTGTGAACCTCCACCTCCGTGGGATCTTTTGCTGGTTTTGGCAAAGCTCATGGGCAAGCCATTCAAACCCATGCACAAGTGGGCACTTTCACACTTATCGTGGAAGACTGCCTTCTTGGTGGCTATCACGTCAGCCAGAAAGACAGGGGAGCTCCAGGCACTTTCGGTGGACTCTCCCTATCTGGTCTTTCACAGGGACAAAGTTGTCCTGCGCCCTCACCCAAAATTCCTTCTGAAGGTGGTGTCAGAGTTTCACCTCAACCAGGTGTTGACTCAGCTGGTATACTACCCTTGCTACACCTTGGTTGCCGAGTACAGGCTCCATACTCTGGACCTCAGGCGTGCTCTCTCCTACTATAAGGAGAGGACGGCAGAAATTCGGGGAGAGGTTCGCCAGCTGTTTGTCACCTATGCTGAAGCTGCTTCTGGCAGACCTGCAGCTAAATGGACTATTGCAAGATGGATTACATCATGCATCAGTCTGTGTTATGAACTGGCAGGTAAGGGCTCCCAAAGGGATAAGGGCTCATTCTACCTGCCATACTGCTACTCGGTGGCTGCTTCCGGGACATCCCTATCCAGGAAATCTGTTGGGCTGCTACCTGGAAGTCAGCGAACACCTTTATTACCCATTACCACATCGATCTTGAGTCATGCCGGGATGCTGGTTTTGGGGCCTCTGTTCTCCAATCTCTGTTTCCTAAGTAGGGGGTGTGCGCCTTGCCTCCCTCCTCCTGGAGAACTGCTTGGAGTCTGCCAGACAGTGTGGATGAGCAACATATCCACGCTCTTAGAAGAACAGGTTACTCACCTGTAACAGTAGTTCTAGGAGTGGTATATGTTGTTCATCCACACGCACCCACCCGACCTCCCCGGCTTTAGGCGCACAACCTGGCTTCCAGCAGGCTAGATCTGGCGTCATGGGGCGGAGCCGAGGTATTTACCACCCGGGTGGGTGGGAGGAGCCAGCTTGAAGACTTCCGGCAAGATTTAAAGGGGAAAGGAATAATGCCAGTCAGTGTGGATGAACAACATATACCACTCCTAGAACTACTGTTACAGGTGAGTAACCTGTTCTTCCTGCAGTTTATGTCAGGAATTTAATCAGGCAACTCATCGATGACAGTTGCTTGAGATTCAACATCTTTTAATGGAGCAGAATATGTCTCTCTTGGAGAACCAGAGAGATCATTCCAAGGGCTCCCCCTCTTCTCGTTCTCGTTCCCAGCAGAAAAAGAAGGAGAAACCCTCTTCGCACTCCCTGCCTTGTCTCTTGATAGCTACTCTTTCAGGTGTCCCTCCATTGATGGGGCATCCTCTAAACACTTCTTCATTGATGGGGCTTATACCCTCTCACTTACAGTGCTTTTCAGCACTTTAAATGCAGTTCAAACTGTGACTGCTCTGTCGACGGAGGCTTATAGCTTCTTGTCGTTGATGCTTTCTTACGCTTTACATGCAGCTTAATATACAGCTACTCCATCAACGAGGGCTCCTCTCCTGTTGACTGCATCTGACTATATTTGTGAAAATAACCCTTTCTAGGGACATGGATATGTTGTTCATCCACACTCATTGGCAGTATCCTTGCCGCTTTAAATCTTGCCGGAAGGTCTTCAAGCTTGCTCCTCCCACCCACCCGGGTGGTATAACTCTCGGCTCCGCCCCATGACGCCAGATCTTCCTTACGCTTGGAAGCTCAGGTTCCCTCCTTAACGCTCTGCGTTTTGTGACTGAATTCCTATTTCTCCGTTTGCTGATTTAAAAATAATATTTTGCAAAGACTTCAGTCTTGATCCCTCGCTGACTGCGATGGATAAATCGACTCGGTTCGGGAGATGCCCATGCGGGCAGAAGATGTCTCGGACGGATCCACACTCCCGTGTGTTACTGCTTAGGCCTTGAGCACGACCGCGGGCTTGCGACCTGTGCTCATCTTTCTCGGCCTCGTCCCCGAAGACCGTGCTGCCCGATTGCAACTGGGCCGTCCCGAGCGCTTCTCCGGTGAAGTCAAGGAGGCCGGTTGGCGGTGTCCGCGGCGGGCTTCGTGGGATCAGCTCGGGCGGATGATGCGCCCTCGTAAAGAGGAGGCGGCCAGCGGCGTATCTTCCTCGGCCGCGGCATTTATCCCGCCTTCTGGGTTCTTCCTACACGGCTTCCTTTAAGGAGCTTTGTCTGTCCCTCTCCACTAAAGGAGAAGGCCTCGTCTGCTGGACTCTTTTCTCGGTCAAAAGAGGGACAAGGGTAAATCCCCTCGTCGGCGGCTCTTGGGAGGCCGGGAAAGGTCCCTCTCCCACGGACGTCGACCGTCGGCTTGGTCGACCCGCACCGACTGACCACTGGCCTCACGGTGTCCCGTCAGGTCAGTTGACCGAGACTCCCACTGATGAAGTCGAGATTTTTCTCGACCCATTGGACGGGCTGTCGCCTTTAGCAGCCGAGATTCCCCTCTCCCCGGTTCCCCCGGGAGGAGTTGAGGATCCCGTGGGCTCGCCTGTGCCTCCGGTTCCAGAGCCCTCGGATGGACCTTCCGAGCCGAAGGGAGTGCCGGTTCAGCCGACCTCCTGCACCGACCCGAAATTCGGGACTCTCGGTCTCGGTCTCGGACCTCTGCGGTCCAGCCGTTCCCACCGTCATAAGCGGTCTCGGTCTCGGCACGCTGAAGCGGCGGCCGCTTCGTCGCGTCCTCGCCCCTCCTCGGATGAGGGAGGCTTCAGCGAACTCACGTCGACGGGCACGAGGACCTTATGTTGCACAGCTCCTCCTGGCCGGAATAAGCCACTCCGCGCCTTCCCGAGCCATTAAGTAACTGTCCACGGGCGAGCCGACACAACCCCTCGACTTGCCGAGGCCTATACCCAGGCCGGTTGTTCGGCCAAAACCAGCTGCTCCACCGATTGCGGTGGAACCTCCGCCTCCACAGCCACCAATTGGGGCTCCGACCAAGGATTCTCGGTCGGCTAAGGGTTTACCCCATCGGCTGTCAGTTACCCTCACTCCCGACCGACCTCGGCAGGTGAAGGGTGGCTCAGGCCAGAGCAGCTCTTCGAGGACTCTTCCGAGTCCGAAGATGATTCCTCCTTCTTCTCAGCGATTGGACTTGGAGTCTTCAGGAGGTCAGCCAATGGACGATAGCCCGTCGTCCTTCCTAGGACTGCTTCGGCTCATCTCGGAGTCTACCGGGATGGAGCTCGAACCGTTCCAAACGGGCCAGGTATCCCCTCACGGAGATTCTGGACCGAGGGGATTCTCCGACGGAGGCCTTTCCGGTGGCCGAGGCCATAGTGGGTCCAGCACTGGAACTTTGGCAGCGCCCTGCTTCCTGCCCTGCGCCTTCGGCCAGGATGGCCAGGAAGAATGCGGTCCCTACCGGTTCCTTGTCCGGTTTTTCGGAACACCCCTCTGCTGAGGGGTTGGTTACCGACAGCGTTCTCGCGCCACTGCAACGCCAGGGATGTGGACAAACCTCCTGACAAGGGTCCAAGAAATTGGACTATGTCGGGCGTAAAAGTCTACGCTATGTCCTCTCTCGGCCTTCGTCAGGCCAGTTCGCCGTCCCTCATGGCACATTTTTCTCATGCCCTGTTGGGCTCCTGGCTGAGTCATCCTCATCTTCCCGCCCGATCTGCAGACTACGGTTAAGCAGGTGCGGGACCAGGGCAGGCAGTGGCCAAACAGCAGCTCAGACTGCTTTGGATGTAGGGACTCATGTGCCCAGATCGGTGGCGGCCGCAGTGGCTATGCGTCATGGCTTGGCTGAGGATATCCACCTTTACTGGATACCCAGCACAAGTTGGCGGATGTTCCTTTGGGACTGACTTCTTGGCCCTGGGGTGGAAGGTCACCTGCAGAGGATCGAGAAGTCCAATGCCACCTTGGACTCGGTCTCTTCCGCTCAGAAGGACAAAGGCCGCAAACCACAGCCTAAGCCCTTTCGTTCTTCTGTGCCCCCGGCGCGCCCGGCCCAGCAACGTCAGGGCCAGCAGGCTCGGCCTTGGCATCCCAAACCCAAGCCGCCGGCTTCCTCTAACAGGAGGCAGGGAGGAAAGGGCCCAGGAGGTCCCTCGGCGGTCCCTCCTCAAGCCTGCCCAGTGACGGGCTGAGGTGTCGCCCCATCCCGTCACCCTTACCCCCTAGGTCCCCCATTGAGGCAGCTCCATTGCTCAGGTTCCGCCTGGTCGCTGTTACCACGGTTGGGTGGGTCTTCGGAGAGAGTGGTGGGAAGAGGCCTGCCTCTGGATTCGAGCAGGCACCACGCTGGAGCCGTGGCCCACGCAGGGGCCGGGATCCCAGCCTCACTGGCGGCTCGTCGGGCGACATCGCTCTCCTCCTCCTCCAGAAGGAGGTGGTAAGAGAGGTAGTGGACCCTCTTTCCAGACCCAGGGTTTGTGTCCAGGTACTTCCTGGTTCAAGCAGGACGGGGGCTGGCGCCCCATTCTCGACCTACACGACCTAAACAAGTTCCTAAGGTCTCGAACCTTCAGGATGGTCACTCTGGCTCGGATAATACCATCCTTGGTGCAGGCGTGTGGTTCTGCTCTCTGGACTTGGAGGCTGTTTTTCACGTCCTATCCGGGTCTGCCTCACCAGAGATTCCTTCGCCTCCGAGCGGAAGGATCTCTTCGAGTTCCAAGCCATGCCCTTCGGCTTGTCTCCAGCTCCCAGGGTCTTCACCAAATGCATGGCAGTGGTGACAGCATTCCTGCGGCGCCGAGGGGTCCGGGTGTACCCTTACCTGGACGACTGGCTGATAGCAGCTCCCTCCAGGAAGGAGGCGAGGGTGGTCAGATCTGGCCCTCCAGGTCTGTTCAACTGGGCCTCTTATCAAGCGAGGCCAGAGTCGGAACTCGAGCGAAGCAGGTGATTTTATTCATCGGGCGCATGCTCGACTCTCTTGAGCCAGAGCGCGGCTCACGCGGACAGGGCGAGGTTCTTTCCTCCTTTGCCCGATCATTTCTGGTTGGGCATTGCGCCTGCCGGGACTTCCTCGCCTCCTGGGTCTCATGGCGGCCTGTACCAGTGCGTGGTCCGTTGGGCCCGCTGGAACATCGTCCCTTCGAGTGGGGACTGGCCAGCCAGTGGTCACAACGCTGCGATCCCTTGGACCAGCTGTAGTCGGGTGACATAGGGATGTGGAACGCTCTCCAGTGGTGGACCGCTCCAGATCATTTGCAGGAGGGCATCCTGTCATCTCGGCCCGAGCCGACGGTCTCTGTCGACCGATGCCTCTCTGATGGGTTGGGGTGCCCATCTGGGGGAACACCGGGCTCATGGCCTCTGGTCCCCGCGGGAGTCCCGATGCCACATCAACCTGCTGGAGCTCCGAGCGGTCCGCCTAGCTCTCACCGCCTTTGCTCCGTTCCTCCGGGGTCAAGTGGTCCGAGTCCAGACGGACAATACCACGACCAATGTACTATCTAAACCGCCAGGGCGGGACGCGCTCCATGCTTCTATGCAAGGAAGCTCTCCGCATTTGGTCACTCTTGCGCAGCCTGGAGGCGGATCTCCTAGCCATTCACGTGGCAGGAGCCTCCAACACCCTGGCCGATGCCCTGAGCGGATAGGGGCTGCATCCCACGAGTGGTCTCTCCTGCCGGAGGTAGTACAGCATCTGTTCTCCCTTTGGGGCACACCCGGTGGACCTGTTTGCCTCCATGGAGAACGCGGTGAGTCTGTTTCATGCCCGCCCTCAGCAGGGCGTCGCTGCAGGGGATGCCTTCTCGAGGCAATGGACCCCGGCCTCTTTACGCCTTTCCCCATTTCCTTGATCCACAAGGTGCTTCTCAAGGCGAGGAGGGACAAGGCGCAGGTGATTCTGATAGCCCCAGACTGGCCTCGCCAGTTCTGGTACCAGATCTCCTCAGTCTCAGCTCCAGGACTCCGCGCAGCTTCCAGCTCGCCCGACCTGCTCTCAGTCAATCAGGGAAGGTGTTCCATCCGGACCTTCAATCCTGCACCTGACGGCCTGGTTCCTGAGCTGCCAGAGTTCCAGGCTTTGGGTCTTTCCGACGAGGTCCTCAATGTAGTTGAGGCGTCCCGTATGAGTCGCACTCAGAAAATGTTATGCCTTCAAATGGAAAAAGGTTTTCCATTTGGTGTCAGGCAAGGGCTTGGACCCTTCCTCCTGTTCCTTGGCAAGCATCTTGGACTATTTATGGTCCCTTTCTAGTCAAGGGCTTAGGTCGGCGACCTAAGGGTGCACCTGGCAGCCATCTCTGCTTACCGGGCGCGGGCGAAGCAGTCGGTGGCGCAGGAGAAGGTGGTCTGGCGCTTTCAAAGGCCTTGATCACATTTCCTCCAGTGCGGGAACCCCACCTCGGATCTACTGCTGGTACTGGCAAAGCTCATGGGCAAGCCATTCGAACCTATGCACAGGTGTGCTTTCTCTCACCTGTCGTGGAAGACCTTCTTGGTGGCTATCACGTCAGCCAGAAGGATGGGAGAGCTCCAGGCGCTCCATCGAGTCTCCTTACCTGGTCTTCCACAGGGCAAGGTTGTCCTGCGCCCACCGAAATTCCTTCCGAAGTGGTGTGGAGTTTCACCTTAACCAGGTGTTGACTCTGCGGTGTTCTACCCCAATCACACTCGGAGGCTAATATAGGCTCCATACTCTGGACCTAGAAGGCTGCTTATTATAAGGAGCGATCGGCGAAATTCGGGAGAGGTTCTGCCAGCTGTTTGTCACTCTACGCTGAAGCCGCATCTGGCAGACCTGCAGCTAAGGGACGATAAGCAGGTGGGTAACCTCCTGCATAGATCTCTGCTATGTTGGCGGGCATGGAGCCTCCCAGAGGGATAAGAGCTCATTCCTACCCTACCATACTGCTGCAACGGTGGCTGCTTCCAGGGACGCCCCTATCCAGGAAATCTGCAGGGCTGCTACCTGAAGTCAGCAAACACCTTCATTACCCACTACCACTCGACCTTGAGTCATGCCGGGATGCTGGTTTTGGGGCCTCGGTTCTCCAGTCTCTCTTTCCCAAGTAAGTATATGGGGATTGCGTCTTGCCTCCCTCCTCCCGGAGAACTGCTAGGAGTCTGCCAATGAGTGTGGATGAACAACATATCCATGTCCCTAGAAATACAGGTTACTCACCTGTAACAGGAGTTCTAGGAATGGTATATGTTGTTACATGACTCCACGACTCCACCCGACCTCCCGGCTTCGACGCACAACCTGAGCTTCCAGCGGGCCAGATCTGGCGTCATGGGGCGGAGCCGAGAGTTATACCACCCGGGTGGGTGGGAGGAGCAAGCTTGAAGACCTTCCGGCAAGATTTAAAGCGGCAAGGATACTGCCAATGAGTGTGGATGAACAACATATACCATTCCTAGAACTCCTGTTACAGGTGAGTAACCTGTATTTTTCCCCTGTGGGCCCGTCGATGAGATCCCGTATTCCTCAAGGGAAGCCTATGGCTTATGCCATACTGAGTGCCCTGCCGCCTTTACAGGTGCCTTCCTATAGGGGTCAAGCAGTCAGAGAGCGGGACCCTGGTTTTTACCACCCAGGGGTGAGTCCTGCTCATACTACTCCTCCCATTCCCTCTATCACTCCACTTGTGTCCCAACACCCCCCCTTCTCAAGAAAGGGACATTGCCAATATAGGACGACAAGTCTTCCATGCCATGCAGCACTCCCAGCCCTTCGAAGATCTGGGTGATTCTCCTCTATCTCCTCCTCCTCCACCTATAGGATTCCATGGTGACATGCCATACCACCCTGGTCTCCTCCTCCTTTGATAGAGGACTATTTGTCTGATGGTCAAGAATTACTGCCTGATTTCCCCGGTGATCTTGAGGATGAAGAGTTCCAAAATCTGGATTTTCCCAATCCTGAATTTACCTGTTTGGAAATCTCTTCTCTGGATGAGAATCTGCCTATGCCTTCCGCAGCCTCTCCCCCAGGTGACTCAACCTTCAGTGAGATCATGGCTCAAATTCAAAAGGTCATGGGATTCTTCACTACTGAACATGACAAACAATGTAAGGATTTAAAGAGGGACATAACGCTCCTAGAGAGGGTCCAAAGGAGAGCAACCAAAATGATCTGGGGCCTGGGGGAGAGGACCTATGAGGAGAGCCTCAAGGAGCTTGACATGTACACCCTGCAGAAGTGGAGGAACAGCGGGACATGATAGAGGTCTTAAGTATATGAATGGGATCAATAAAAGAGGCCCAGTCAGGGTGCTCCAAAGGAAGGAGGGTGGGGCAACAAGAAGTCATGGGTGTAAGCTGGAAGGGGGCAGGCTTCGAGGGGAGAGAAGGAGATGTTATTTCACTGAAAGGGTAGTGGGGCCATGGAATGTACTGCCCATGGAGGTGGTAGAGGTGGAGACTGGATGGGTTTAAGAGGGCATGGGACAGGTGCAGGGGGAGGGTAAATCTGACCAGGCCCAATACAGGTGGAACATCTGGGACTGGGGATGATATAACTCAAGGGGGAGAGACACCAAAGTTGGCCTTCAGTGCGGGTGCTGAAAATCGAGCAGACTCGAGAGAGGCCGATAGGCCTATTCTGCTGGTATTTTAATTTGTTAGTATATGGCAGCATACCTTGAATTACCTGAGGAGCCCATTTTAGTGGTTCCCCTACTAATACCAACTTACCAGAATGCCATGTTGGCCTCTTAGCATCAGCCTTCAGCTATTATAGCTGTTCCCCGCAAAGCAGATTGTCTATATAGTTTTTTTTTTGTTTTTTTTAACTGCCCATTTTCCCATTTGCAGTTTATACTGATCTTTCACTAGAGGCATCTTATTTTTCCAATTAATCCTCTAACCTTGCCTTTGCCTTTTTCCTGTTCTAATCCCGTTATCCCGTGCCTTGTTCTCACTTTTAGCATATTGTACTCCGAAGAAAAAAAAATTACTACACAGCGGCAGTCACCCTCACTGAAGGTCAGTCATTCCCCTTAGCCCCCAGATAAGAAATAGCAATGGGCACCACGGCTGTCACACTCCGCCTACTCATGGTTACCTTTCTTGCTCTGCCCATGTCCCATCCTGCTCCCCTACACTCCACCCTGAGCCCCACCCCCACCAGCCCACAGCCGCTAACCCCCCCCCCACCTTGGACACCCTTATTTCTCCACGGCACCCACCTCCAACCAATACTCCCTCTCCCCAGAACACCCTGGGCCCACCCCTTTCTTGCCATACCTACCCTCCGCTTCCTACCCATTTGTTATACCCCCCACTAGTAGGACGTCGCATTGGTACCTGGCTAAGGGTCCTGGTTGCCACAGACTGCTCATCAGATTAATTGCTCTACTCCTTCTGCTTTCTGGGAACATACACCCCAACCCTGGGCCGTTGTCAACTAGCCATCCCACACCCCACTCTGATACTGGTCTCAGCATTGCAGCCATGCATATTTGCAGCCTCCTAAAAAATCAGCTGCTCTCCAGTGCTAGGCTGTACAACACTGTCCTGATGATATAGCACTAGTCGAGACCTGTCTCTCGAGAAAAACTCCTCACTTGGTTGTCTCCCTCCCTAGCTGCGCTCTGTTCAGGGAAGACTGTATAGGCAAAGTGGCAGCGGGTGTGCAGTCTTTCTGCGTGACACACTTTTAGGCCAAGCTCTCCCTGCCCCCAAGCTTGGTTTTAGTGCCCAAGCCCTCATCCTTAAGGTTACCCCTGACCCAGCCAGGGGCCCTCTTTTTCTCAGTCTCTTACATACCCCCTAGGGACCAGGGACCAGCTGTCCACTCCCTCACTGATTATCTCACTACACTCCCACACGTGGTGGAGCGGTTCATCCTAGGTGACCTTAATATCAATTGGCTGACTACCACTGCCCCCCATATCAGGGACTCCTTCACTGCCCTAGACATGGCCCAACTAGTTACCTCACCCACTAGATTTAACCGGTCAGGCAGCTCTACCACCCTCCTAGATGTAATTCTGTCGAACCACCCCCATAAAATCAGGGATATTAATGTATTACCAGACTCTCTTAGTGATCACTCTCCTGTCCTCTGTCACTGGTCATCCCCCACACCAAAAATGGTGTCCCAGGTCACTTCGCGCCGGCGCTTTCGCCCCGGCGGTCTCAGAAAGCTAAAAATGCACCTTAGCTGAACTTGACTGGTCCCCAATCCTACTCGCAACAGATATTGACTATATCCTAGCCTATTTCTCCAGTGCCTTCAGCAAGGCCTGCAACCTTTTTGCCTCCCTGACCAGAATCCGTACCAAGAAACACAATGCCCCATGGATCTCCCCATCTTTGATGCAAACACTGAAACAAAGAGATAATCTCTGACTTATTGCTGTCGAGACAGGCAAACTGGCTGACAGACAAGCCTATAATGCAGCACGTAACAAGTGCTCCTGCGCTATAAGGCAGGCTAAGGCCGAATATTATCAAGCCACCCTTGAATCCACTTGGGGCTCATCCCGTGCCTTCTGGGACAATATGAAAGAACTCAATAAAAGACCCCCACCATCACTACTCTCCATAGATTGTACCATCACTACTGATCCTCCCCAACGTAGCTGAGTATCTCAATATGGCTTTCTCAGATCTAAGCTCTGTCCTCCCTAACTTCTTTTTCGACCCTATCCCTGCCTCCACCCCCCACCTTGGATCACCCCCTTTCTTCCTGCATACCATATCACCCCTTGAAGCCAGGCCTCATCTGCAAAAAGCGTTAGCTAGCAACAACCCCAGCTGTGATCCCCTGGACTCCAGGATTCTCTGATTAGTCCTAGATACTGCACTAGCCCCTCTCACTAACCTTTTAAATCGGTCTCTATGTCTTGGTCAATTTCCCAGTGCCTGGAAAATTGGAGAAATCACCCCATCCATAAGAGTGGAGATAGAACCTCCCCTAACAATTTCAGGCCCATCTCCGTTCTCCCCCCTCTCTCCAAAGCACTAGAAAAAGTAGTAGCCATTCAGCTCTCTGAGTATCTGGCCAAATATGACCTGCTGTGTCCGAAACAACATGGATTCTGCCCTGGACACAACACCACTACAGACCTCCTGGATTTCTCCCAGCACCTCCACTGTGCTCTTGACTCTGGTCTTGTTGCTGGTGCAGTGTTCGTTGACCTCTCCAAGGCCTTTGACACTGTCCGTCACTCCCTCCTACTTGACTCCCTCCACCAACCTGGCTTCTCCCCTGGACCACTAGCTTGATTCACCGGTTACCTCTCTACCAGATCACAGTGCGTGAAGGTAAACGGCACCCTATCCAATACCCTGCCCATTTGCTCGGGGGTCCCCAAGGGTTCCATCCTGGGCCCCATTCTGTTCAGCCTATTTCTCAAAACCCTCCTCAGCTCCTGCTTGGGCAGTATGCTACTCTATGCCGATGATGTGGTTCTCCTTGCCTCCCACCTTGACCCCGCATCTCTACAGGAATCCCTGCAGCACACATTCGACCAAGCCGAAAAGTGTGTCCTTGACCACCGGCTGGTCATTAACAAAAAAAAAGCAAAAAACAAATCTATGCTTTTTTTGTATCACTGGAATAAGGCCAAAAATGCCCCCCCCTTTGCATTCTCCCCAGTAATGCTCACCCCCTCTCGAGCAGGTGTTGTCCTACAAGTACCTGGGCATCACCTTCAACTCAGCTCTTACATTCCACACTCACATCAATACCCTGTCCTTAGCCATAAACTCTCG
Organism: Neoceratodus forsteri; assembly: GCA_016271365.2. Classification (NCBI taxonomy): domain Eukaryota; kingdom Metazoa; phylum Chordata; order Ceratodontiformes; family Ceratodontidae; genus Neoceratodus; species Neoceratodus forsteri. The sequence continues at coordinate 360,847,043 of CM057449.1, read as the reverse complement.
GATTGGCCTTCACTATCGCCACAGAGATTGCTTCCCCAAACCTCCTTCCGACTGGCCATCAATTCCTTCGTCCTGTCCCTAGTGGACTACGGCCTACCTGTCTACACTGCAGCCGACAATACCTCTCTCACCAGAATTCAGACCTCGATAAACAAGGCCCGCAGGCTCCTGACTGGCGCATCCCTCCACACCCATACTTGCCCGCTCTATTCCACCGCCAATCTGCTCACCTTGGAGGAGTGCCTACGCTACCAAACCTGCTTACTTACCAAAAAATCCCTGCTAGGACTCTCTCCCCCCCCCAGGGGTCATTGCGTCCCTGTGGCTTGCATCCCCATCTGTTGCCACCCGTAGCTCAGTTAAGACCACCTTTCTGGTGCCCCATACCAAGACCTCCCTAGCTCGAAGGTCCTTCTACTACAGCGCCACCACATGGTTCGGCTCCCTCCTGCCCTCTTGTCACTTAGTCTACCTAAATTGGTCCCTTTAAAGTCGCTCTCCGTAACCACCTCTTTGGCGCCCGAAGCTGTAGTTGCCCTTAATCGAGCTAATGTCTGGGTCTCTCCCCATTTCTGGCCCATAGCCTTGACAATGTTTGTTGGACTGCCCCCCCCCCCCCTTTTTTCCTTTTCCTCACCCCTGTCCCCCCCATCCTTCCACATAGGTATTTCCTGGGTATGACCAGGGTTGTGACTTCTACTATTGTATGTAATACTTTATACAATTGCTGTTTCTAGGGACATGGATATGTTGTTCATCCACACTGTCTGGCAGGTTCCTTGCCGCTTTAAATCTTGCCGGAAGGTCTTCAAGCTGGCTCCTCCTACCCACCCTGGTGGTAAAACTCTCGGCTCCGCCCCATGACACCAGATCTTCCTTACCGCTTGGAAGCTCAGGTTCCCTCCTTAATGCTCTGTGTATAAGACTGGTTCCTAACTCTTCGGTTTTGCGAATTTAAAAGTTTTCAACTTTACACTTCGGTCTTCTATCCCTCGCGGCTGCGATGGACAAATCGACTCCCGTTTTTCGGAGATGCCCTAGCAGGCAGAAGATGTCTCGGATGGATCCGCACTCCATGTGCGTCTACTGCTTAGGCCTTGAGCACGACCCGCAGGCCTGCGACCTGTGCTCTTCCTTCTCGGCCTACGTTCTAGAAGACGGTGCTGCCCGTTTGCAACTTGGGCGTCTCAAGAAGTGTTTTCCTCCGGTGAAGTCAAAAGAGGCCCGGTTGGCGGTTTCCGCGGCGGCGGGCTCGGCGCATCAGCTTGAGCAGATGATCGCCCTCGAAGAGGAGGCGGCTCGTGCCGCTCCTTCCTCGGCTGCGGCTTTTATTCCGCTCTCCCTGGGTTCCTCTTATTCAGCCTCCTTCAAGGAGCTCTGTCTGTCCCTCTCCACCAAGGGAGAGGGCCCAACGTCTACTGGACCTTCTTGGTCCAAAAAGAAAGACAAGGGTAAGCCCCTCCATCGACACTCTTGGGAGCGGGAATGATCCCTCTCCCCGAGTCGTCGGCCATCGACTTCGGTCGATTGTTCGGGTTCGGCCACTGGTCTCACGGTACCCCCATCAGATCAGTTGACTGAGACCCCTGTCGACGCAGTAGAGATATTTCTCGACCCGTTGGATGGGTTGTCGACTGGTGAAGCTGAAAATCCTCTCTCCCCGGTTTCCCCGGTGGGAGTTGAGGATCCCGTGGGCTTGCCAGTGCCTCTGGTTCTGGAGCCCTCGGGTGAACCTTCCGAGCCGAGGGGAGAGCCGGTCCCATCCGTCCCTCCTCCAAACCCCCCTCGGGACTACCGAGGTTCACGGTCTCGGTCTTGGACTTCGTCACGATCCAGCCGATCCTGCCGTCACAGGCGGTCTCGGCACCATGGCAAGCGGCACCGCTGCTCGTCCTCATCCTCCTCCTCGGACGAGGAGAGGCTCCGACGTAAGTTACATCGGCGGTACGAGGACCTCATGTAGCAACAGCTTCTTCTGGCCAGGAATAAGCCGACTCTGTCGCCTTCCCCGGCCATTAAGTGGCTGTCACCAGAGTGGCCAAAGCAACCCCTCGAACTTCCCAAGGTGCCTGTTACCAGGCTGGTTGTTTGGCCAAAACTAGCTGCTCCGCAGATTCCGGTGGAACCTCCGCCTCCACAGCCATTATTTGGGGCTCTGACCAAGAATTCTCGGTCGGCTCAGGTTCTGCCCCATAGGCTGTCTGTCACCCTCACTCCTGATCGGTCTCGGCAGGTGGAGGGTGGCTTAGGCCCGAGGCAGCTCTTTGCGGACTCTTCAGAGTCCGACGACGATTCCTCCCTTTTCTCCAAGCGAGTGGACTTGGAGTCCTCTGGGGGTCAGTCGATGGACGAGAGCTCTTCGTCCTTTCCGGATTTACTTAGGCTCATCTCGGAGTCCATCGGGATGCAGCTCGAGCCCGTATCTAAGCGGGCCAAGTATCCCCTCACGGAGATATTGGACCGAGGGGATTCCCCTGTGGAGGACTTCCCGGTAGCCGAGGCCATTGTGGGTCCGGCCTTGGAGCTTTGGGAGCGTCCTGCTTCCTGCCCTGCGCCTTCGGCCAGGATGGCCAGGAAGTATGTGGTCCCTACCGGTTCCCTGTCCATTTTTTCGGAACACCCCTCAGCCGAGGGGTTAGTTACCGACAGCGTTTTCCGGCGTGCCGGAAATGCTAGGGACGTGGACAAACCTCCCGACAAGGAGTCCAAGAAATTGGACTATACCGGGTGAAAAGTCTACGCTGTGTCCTCCCTTGACCTTCGTCAGGCCAGCTCGGCCATGCTGATGGCACACTTCTCTTGTGCCCTGTTGGGCTCCCTGGATGAGGTAGTCCCTCATCTCCCGGCCGACCTGCAGACCACGGTTAAGCAGGTGCGGGACCAGGGCAGGGCAGTGGCTAAGCAGCAACTTCAGACTACTTTGGACATCAGTGACTCATGCGCCAGGTCAGTTGCGGGCGCAGTGGCCATGCGCCGTCGGGCATGGCTGAGGATATCCACCTTTACAGTGGATACCCAGCACAAATTGGCGGATGTCCCCTTCCTGGGGACCGACCTCTTCGGCCCTGGAGTGGAAGGTCACCTCCAGAGGACTGAGAAGTCCAATACTACCCTGGACTCGGTCTCTTCCTTCAAAGGACAAAGGCCGCATGTGCCACAGCCTAAACCCTTCGTCCTGCTGCCCGCAGCTTCGTCCGACCCAACAACATTAGGGTCAGCAGGCTTGCGCTTGGCACACAAACCCAAGCCCGCGGCTTCCTCCTCAGGAGGCAAGGCGGTAAGAGCCGGGAGGTCCCTCGGCCGGTTCCTCCTCCAAGTCTGCCCAGTGACGGGTTGAAGGGCGTCGCCCCCAAGCTCGTCGCCTTACCCCAGGTTCCCCCCATGGGGGGATGGCTCCGTCACTTCCTTTCCACCTGGTCCGTTATTACCACGGACAGATGGGTGTTGGAGGTGGTGGGAAAAGGCCTACTTCTGGAGTTCGAGCAGGCCTCGCCCTTCAGAGCCGTCGCACCTTGGGGGGCCTCGGGGTCCGCAGCCTCACTGTCGGCTCGCTGAGCCGATATCGCTGTCCTCCTCCAGAAGGAGGTGATCAGTGAGGTGGCGGACCCTCCCTCAGACCCGGGGTTCATGTCCAGGTACTTCCTGGTTCCGAAACGGACGGGGGGCTCGCGCCCCATTCTCGACCTGCATGACCTAAACAAGTTCCTAAGGTCTCGAACCTTCAGGATGGTCACTCTGGCTCAGATAATACCATCCTTGGAACACGGCATGTGGTTCTGCTCTCTGGACCTGCAGGACGCATTCTTTCACATCCCTATCCGTCCATCGCATCAGAGGTTCCTTCGATTTCAAGCGGAGGGATCCCTTTTTGAGTTCTGAGCCATGCCCTTCGGCTTGTCTCCAGCTCCCAGGATCTTCACCAAATGCATAGCAGTGGTGACAGCATTCCTCTTGTGCACCGAGGGGTCAGGTGTGCCTCTCCTGGACGACTGGCTGATGCAACCTCAAGCAGGAGGTGGAGCTGTCAGGATCTGGCCCTCCAGGTTTGCTCTCAAGTCGGCCTCACTCATCGAGGCCAAGTCAGAACTCGTGCCAAAGCAGGTGATACAATTCACTGGGCAGGCTCGACTCTCTGCGAGCCAAAGCACGGCTCCCAGTGGACAGGGCCGAGGTTCTTTCCTCCTTTGCCCAGTCGTTTCTGGTTGGGCAATCGTGCCCTGCCCGGGACTTCCTGCGCCTCCTGGGTCTCATGGCAGCCTGTACCAGCATGGTCCATTGGGCCTGCTGGAACATGCGCCCCCTTCAGTGGGGGCTGGCCAGCCAGTGGTCTCAACGCTGTGATCCTTTGCACCAGCTAGTGACGGTGACCCAGGGGATGTGGAAAGCTCTCCAGTGGTGGATCGTTCCAGCTCATCTGCAGGAGGGCATCCCGTTTGTCCGCCCCGAGCCGACGGTCTCTCTATTGACCGATGCCTCTCTGATGGGTTGGGGTTCCCATCTAGGGGAACACCGAGCGCACGGCCTCTGGTCCCCGTGGGAGTCCCGATGCCATATCAACCTGCTGGGGCTCTGAGCAGTCTGCCTAGCTCTTACTGCCTTCGCTCCGTTTCTTCAGGGTCAAATGGTTCGGGTCCAGACGGACAATACCACAACCATGTACTAGCTAAACCGCCAGGGCAGGACGCGCTCCATGCTTCTATGCAAGGAAGCTCTCCGCATCTGGTCACTTGTGCGCAGCTTGGAGGCGGATCTCCTGGCCATTCATGTGGCAGGAGCCTCCAACACCCTGGCCGATGCCCTAAGCCGGATAGGGGCTGTGTCCCATGAGTGGTCTCTCCTGCCGGAGGTAGTACAAGATCTGTTCTCCCATTGGGGCACCCCTCAGGTGGACCTGTTTGCCTCCAGGGAGAATGCGGCTGAGGCTGTTCCATGCCTGCCCCCTCAGCAGGGGTTCGCTGCAGGGGATGCCTTCGAGGCCGTGGACCCTGGCTTCTTCTGCGCCTTTCCCCCATTTCCCTTGATCCACAAGGTGTTTCTCAAGGCGAGGAGGGACAAGGCGCAGGTGATTCTGGTAGCCCCAGACTGGCCCTGCCAATGCTGGTATCCAGATCTCCTCAGCCTCAGTGCCAGGCTTCCGAGGCAGCTTCCAGCTCACCCGGACCTGCTTTCAGTCAATCAGGGGAAGGTGTTCCATCCGGACCTTCAATCCGTGCACCTGATGGCCTGGTTACTGAGCGGCTAGAGTTCCAGGCTTTGGGTCTCTCCGACGAGGTCCTCAATGTAGTTGAGGTGTCCCGTAAGGAATCGACCAGGAAATGCTATGCCTTCAAATGGAAGAGATTTTCCATTTGGTGTCAGTGCAAGGGCCTGGACCCTTCCTCCTGTTCCTTGGCGAGCATATTGGACTACCTGTGGTCCCTTTCTCAGCAAGGGCTTAGGTCAACGACCCTTAAGGTGCACCTGGCAGCCATCTCTGCCTACCGGGCGCGGGCCGGGAAACAGTCGGTGGCGCAGGAGAAGGTGGTCTGGTGCTTTTCCAAAGGCCTTGATCACATTTCCCCTCTGGTGCGAGAACCTCCACCTCCGTGGGATCTACTGCTGGTACTGGCAAAGCTCATGGGCAAACCATTCGAACTAATGCACAGGTGTGATCTCTCTCACCTGTCATGGAAGACTGCCTTCTTGGTGGCTGTCACGTCAGCCAGAAGGATGGGAGAGCGCCAGGTGCTTTCCATCGAGTCTCCTTACCTGGTCTTCCGCATGGACAAGGTTGTCCTGCGCCCCCACCCGAAATTCCTTCCGAAGGTGGTGTCAGAGTTTCACCTTAACCAGGTGTTGACTCTGCGGGTGTTCTACCCCAATCACACCTCGGAGGCCGAATATAGGCTCCATACTCTGGACCCTAGAAGGGTGCTCGCCTACTATAAGGAGCTGCGGCTGGGTCGGGGATAGGTTCGGCCAGCTGTTTGTCACCCTACGCTGAAGCCGTACCTGGCAGACCTGCAGCCAAGCAGGCGATAAGCAGGTGGGTCACCTCCTGCATAGATCTGTGCTGTAAGTTGGCGGAGCATGGGCCTCCCAGAGGATAAGAGCTCATTCTACCGCCATACTGCTGCATTGGTGGCTGCTTCCAGGGACGTCCCTATCCAGGAAATCTGCAGGCTGCTACCTGGAAGTCAGCACACCTTCATACCCACTACCACATCGACCTTGAGTCACTCTGGGATGCTGGTTTTGGGGCCTCGGTTCTCAGTCTTTATTTCCCAAGTAAGTATCGGGGGTGCGCCTTGCCTCCCTCCTCCCGGAGAACTGCTAGGAGTCTGCCAGCCAGTGGGATGAACAACATATCCATGTCCCTAGGAGCAGGTTACCTCCTGTAACAGGAGTTCTTGAATGGTGTTGGTTCATCCACACGCCCACCGACCTCCCTGCTGACGCACAACCTGACATTAGTAAAGCCAGATTCATCCGGTGGTGATTCTTGTGGGGTTAGCTAGCTTAGATACTCGTTGCGCCAGTGGGGATGAACAACATATACCATTCGTAGAACCCTGTTACAGGTGAGTAACCTGTATTTCTAGGGACATGGATATGTTGTTCATCCACCTCATTGGCAGTATCCTTGCCGCTTAAATCTTGGCCGGAAGGTCTCAAGCTTGCTCCACCCACCCGGTGGTATAACTCTCGGCCCGGCCCATGACGCCAGATCTTCCTTTTACCTGGTGCTCAGGGTTCCTCCTTAACGCTCATGCTTTGAGACTGGTTCCTATTTCTCCGTTATGCATTTAAAATAAATTTTGCGAAAGACTTCAGTCTTCATCCCTCTCGGCTGCGATGGACAAATCGACTCCCGGATTCTGGAGATGCTCCATGCGGCAGAAGATGTCTCGACTTGATCCACACTCCACGCAGGCTCACTGCTTAGGGCCTTGAGCACCCACCCAGGCTTGCGACCTGTGTTCATCTTTCTCGGCCAGTCCTCCAAGACCGTGCTGCCCGATTGCAACTGGTACGTCCCCGGAGCCGCTTCCTCCGGAAGTCCAAGGAGGCCCGTTGGCGGTGTCCGCGGTGATGGCTGCATGGATCAGCTCGGCGGATGGTTGCCCTCGAAGAGGAGGCGGCGCGGGCCGGATCTTCCTCGGTCGCTGCATTTATCCCGCCTTCTCTGGGCTCTTTCTTTACACGGCTTCTTTTAGGAGCTTTTGTCTGTCCCTCCACTAAAGGAGAAGGGCTCACGCCTGCTGGACCTTATTCTCGGTCCAAAAGAGGACAGGGTAAGTCCCTCCGTCGACGCCTTGGGAGCGGGAAAGGTCCTTCTCCTGGCCGCCGACCGTCGGCTTCGGCCCACCGGTCAGCTGCCACTGGCCCCTCACGGTGTCCCCGCCAGGTCAGTTGACCGAGACTCCCACCGATGAAGTCGAGATTTTTCTCGACCCATTGGACGGGCTGTCGCCTTTAGCAGCCGAGATTCCCCTCTCCCCGGTTCCCCCGGGAGGAGTTGAGGATCCCGTGGGCTCGCCTGTGCCTCCGGTTCCGGAGCCCTCGGATGGACCATCCAAGCCGAAGGGAGTGCCGGTTCCGGCCGACACCTCCCCGCACCGACCTCGGAAATTCCGGGACTCTCGGTCTCGGTCTCGGACCTCTTCGCGGTCCAGCCGATCCCACCGTCATAGGCGGTCTCGGTCTCGGCACCGCTGTAAGCGGCGTCGCCGCCTCGTCCTCCTCCTCGGATGAGGGGAGGCTTCGGCGTAAATTACGTCGACGGTACGAGGACCTTATGTTGCAACAGCTCCTCCTGGCCGGGAATAAGCCGACCCGTCGCCTTCCCCGGCCATTAAGTGGCTGTCACCGGAGCGGCCGACACAACCCCTCGACTTATCCGAGGAGCCTATACCCAGGCCGGTTGTTCGGCCAAAACCAGCTGCTCCACCGATTCCGGTGGAACCTCCGCCTCCACAGCCACCAATTGGGGCTCCGACCAAGGATTCTCGGTCGGCTAAGGGTCTACCCCATCGGCTGTCAGTTACCCTCACTCCCGACCGACTCGCAGGTGAAGGGTGGCTCAGGCCAGAGGCAGTTTCGAGGACTCTTCCGAGTCCGAAGATGATTCCTCCTTTTCTCCAAGCGACTGGACTTGGAGTCTTCAGGAGGTCAGTCAATGGACGATAGCCCGTCGTCCTTCCTAGGACTGCTTCGCTCATCTCGAGTCCACCGGGATGGAGCTCGAACCCGTTCCAAGCGGGCCAGGTATCCCTCACGGAGATTCTGGACCGGGGATTCTCCGGCGGAGCCTTTTCCGGTGGCCGAGGCCATAGTGGGTCCGGCACTGGAGCTTTGGCAGCCCTGCTTCCTGCCCTCGCCTTGGCCAGGATGGCCAGGAAGTATGCGGTCCTACCGGTTCCTTGTCCGGTTTTCGAACACCCTCTGCTGAGGGGTTGGTTACCGACAGCGCTTCCGCCACGGCAACGCCAGGATGTGGACAAACCTCCTGACAAGGAGTCCAAGAAATTGGACTATGTCGGCTGAAAGTCTACGCCATGGTCCTCTCGGCTTCGGCCAGGCCAGTTCGCCGTCCTCATGGCACATTTTTCTCATGCCCTGTTGGGCTCCCTGGATGAGGTCATCCTCATCTTCCCGCCGATCTGCAGACTACGGTTAAGCAGGTGCGGGACCAGGGCAGGGCAGTGGCCAAACAGCAGCTCCAGACTGCTTTGGATATAGGGGACTCATGTGCCAGATCGGTGGCGGCCGCAGTGGCTATCAGGCCGGCGGCTTGGCTGAGGATATCCACCTTTACTGGATACCCAGCACAAGTTGGCGGATGTTCCTTTGGGACTGACCTCTTCGGCCCTGGGGTGGAAGGTCACCTGCAGAGGATCGAGAAGTCCAATGCTACCTTGACTCGTCTTTCCGCCAGAAGGACAAAGGCCGCAAACCACAGCCTAAGCTCCTTTCGTCCTTCTGTGCCCCGGCGCCTGCCCAGCAAACGTCAGGGCCAGCAGGCTCGGCCTTGGCATCCCAAACCCAACGCCGGCTTCCTCTAACAGGAGGCAGGAGAAAAGGCCCAGGAGGTCCCTCGGCGGTCCTCCTCCAAGCCTGCCCAGTGGCGGGCTGAGGGGTCTCGCCCCATTCCGTCACCTTACCCCTGGGTCCCCCTTGAAGACAGCTCAGCACTTCCGTTCCGCCTGATCCGCTGTTACCACGGACAGGTGGGTCTTGAAGGTAGTGGGAAGAGGCCTGCCTCTGGAATTGAGCAGGCACCACCCTTCAGAGCCGTCGCCCCTCGGGGGCCTTCGGGATCCCCAGCCTCACTGGCGGCTCGTCGAGCCGACATCGCTCTCCTCCTCCAGAAGGAGGTGATAAGAGAGGTGGTGGACCCTCCTTCAGACCCAGGGTTTGTGTCCAGGTACTTCCTGGTTCCGAAACGGACGGGGGGCTGGCGCCCCATTCTCGACCTACACAAGTTCCTAAGGTCTCGAACCTTGAGGATGGTCACTCTGGCTCAGATAATACCATCCTTGGAGCGGTGTGGTTCTGCTCTCTGGACTTGCAGGCCAGCGTTTTCACGTCCCTATCCGTCCGTCTCCCAGAGATTCCTTCACTTCAGCGGAAGGATCCCTCTTCGAGTTCCAAGCCATGCCCTTGCTTGTCTCCAGCTCCCAGGGTCTTCACCAAATGCATGGCAGTGGTGACAGCATTCCCTCGGCCCGAGGGGTCGGGTGTACCCTTACCTGGGCGACTGGCTGATAGCAGCTCCCTCCAGGAAGGAGGCGGAGTGGTCCAGAGATCTGGCCCTCAGGTCTGCTCTCAACTGGGCCTCCTTATCAAGCGAGGCCAAGTCGGAACTCGAGGCGAAGCAGGTGATTCTATTCATCGGGCGCAGCTCGACTCTCTTCGAGCCAGGCGCGGCTCGGCGGACAGGGCGAGTTCTTTCCTCCTTTGCCCGATCATTTCTGGTTGGGCAATGCGCCCCTGCCGGGACTTCCTGCGCCTCCTGGGTCTCATGGCGGCCTGCACCAGCGTGGTCCGTTGGGCCCGCTGGAACATGTGTCCCCTTCAGTGGGGACTGGCCAGCCAGTGGTCACAACGCTGCGATCCCTTGGACCAGCTTGTGTCGGTGACACAGGGGATGTGGAACGCTCTCCAGTGGTGGACCGTTCCAGATCATTTGCAGGAGGGCATCCCGTTCATCCGCCCCGAGCCGACGGTCTCTCTAGCGACCGATGCCTCTCTGATGGGTTGGGGTGCCCATCTGGGGGAACACCGGGCTCATGGCCTCTGGTCCCCGCGGGAGTCCCGATGCCACATCAACCTGCTGGAGCTCCGAGCGGTCCGCCTAGCTCTCACCGCCTTTGCTCCGTTCCTCCGGGGTCAAGTGGTCGAGGTCCAGGCGGACAATACCACGACCATGTACTATCTAAACCGCCGGGGCGGGCGCGCTCCATGCTTCTATGCAGGAAGCTCTCTGCATTTGGTCACTCGTGCGCAGCCTGAGGCGGATCTCCTAGCCATTCACGTGGCAGGAGCCTCCAACACCCTGGCCGATGCCCTGGGCGGATAGGGGCTGCATCCCACAGTGGTCTCTCCTGCGGGGTAGTACAGCATCTGTTCTCCCATTGGGGCACACCTCAGGTGGACCTGTTTGCCTCAGGAGAACCAGCTGAGTCTGTTCCATGCCGCCCCCTCAGCAGGGCTCGCTGCAGGGGATGCCTTCTCGAGGCAGTGGACCCGGGCCTCTTTACGCCTTTCCCCATTTCCCTTGATCCACAAGGGTGCTTCTCAAGGCGAGGAGGGACAGGCGCGGGTAATTCTAATAGCCCCAGACTGGCCTCGCCAGTTCTGGTACCCAGATCTCCTCAGTCTCAGCTCCAGGACTCCGGCAGCTTCCAGCTCGCCGGACCTGCTTTCAGTCAATCAGGGGAAGGTGTTCCATCCGGACCTTCAATCCCTGCACCTGACGGCCTGGTTCCTGGCGGCTAGAGTTCCAGGCCTTGGGTCTTTCCGGAGGTCCTCAATGTAGTTGAGGCGTCCCGTAAGTCGACCAGAAAATGCTATGCCTTCAAATGGAAAAGGTTTTCCATTTGGTGTCGAAACAAGGGCTTGGACCCTTCCTCCTGTTCCTTGGCAAGCATCTTGGACTATTTATGGTCCCTTTCTAGTCAAGGGCTTAGGTCGGCGACCTAAGGGTGCACCTGGCAGCCATCTCTGCTTACGAGGCGCGGGCGGGAAGCAGTCGATGAAGCGGGAGAAGGTGGTCTGGCGCTTTTTCAAAGGCCTTGATCACATTTCCCCTCCAGTGCGGGAACCCCCACCTCCGTGGGATCTACTGCTGGTACTGGCAAAGCTCATGGGCAAGCCATTCGAACCTATGCACAGGTGTGCTCTCTCTCACCTGTCGTGGAAGACCGCCTTCTTGGTGGCTATCCGTCAGCCAGAAGGATGGGAGGCTCCAGGCGCTTCCATCGAGTCTCCTTACCTGGTCTTCCACAGGGACAAGGTTGTTCTGCCCCACCGATTCCTTCCCAGGTGGTGTCGGAGTTTCACCTTATCAGGTGTTGACTCTGCCGGTGTTCTACCCAATCCACCTCGGAGGACCGAATATAGGCTCCATACCTGGACCTCAGAAGGGCGCTCGCTTTATTATAAGGGATGCATGGCTGAAATTGGGAGAGGTTCGCCAGCTGTTTGTCACCCACGCTGAAGCCCGCATCTGGCAGACCTGCAGCCAAGCGGACGATAAGCAGGTGGGTAACCTCCTGCATAGATCTCTGCTATAAGTTGGTGGGCATGGAGCCTCCCAGAGGATAAGAGCTCATTCTACCCGCCATACTGCTGCAGCGTGGCTGCTTCAGGGACGTCCCTATCCAGGAAATCTGCAGGGCTGCTACCTGGAAGTCAGCAACACCTTCATTACCCATTACCACATCGACCTTGAGTCACGCCGGGATGCTGGTTTTGGGGCCTCGGTTCTCCAGTCTCTCTTTCCCAAGTAAGTATTGGGGTGTCGTCTTGCCTCCCTCCTCCCGGAGAACTGCTAGGAGTCTGCCAATGAGTGTGGATGAACAACATATCCATGTCCCTAGAAATACAGGTTACTCACCTGTAACAGGAGTTCTAGGAATGGTATGTTGTTCATCCACCGACTCCGACCTCCCGGCTAACGCACAACCTGAGCTTCCTCGCGGGCCAGATCTGGCGTCATGGGGCGGAGCCGAGTTATACCACCCGGTGGGTGGAGGCAAGCTTGAAGACCTTCCGGCAAGATTTAAAGCGGCAAGGATACCTGCCAATGAGTGTGGATGAACAACATATACCATTCCTAGAACTCCTGTTACAGGTGAGTAACCTGTATTTACTGCGTGTGACTTTATTCCATAAACCACTGTTGCATTGTGTTCTTTTGTTATCTATATTGCACCTGTATGTTACCACTGTTGTATCTCACACTGTAACCATGTCTACCCTCCCTGCGACGATGTGCCTTTGTAAATGAGTCCCTGACTCAAAGGTTGTAAATCTGACTTTCAAAAATAAATAAATATATCAGGCTCCTGTGGACCACCCCTTCCTATCTAGTATTCCAGAGGCAGATTCTGTGGTCATTACTGCCGCTCATGAGGGTATCAAAAAACCCAAGCACATGAGCTCCTTACTGCCTGATAGGGAATCCCGAAGAATTGACCATCTGGGGAAAAGGGTATTTTCCTGAGGTGCTATGAATTTCAGAATCTTGAACTATATGGGTCATGTGATTAAATATCGGCGTACCCTTGGGTCCTCTGCCATTGACCTTGTCAATAAACTCCCTCCCTCTCAGGAAAGGGATAAATCATTGGCTACAGTGGCAACTAGTAATTCTGGCTCCTATCACCTTCTCTGGTCGGGATATGATGCTGTAGATACCTCAGCCCGACTGTCAGCTACTCTTATCACCTTACGTCGCCATGCTTGGCCTTGCATTTCAGGCTTTGCACCTGACATACAACATAAAGTAGCCAATTTCCCCTTTAACGGGTCCACGCTGTTCGGGCCAGGTACTCAAAGTCTACTGGGTGACTTACAGGCATCTGATAGAACTCTCCCTATGGTCCATGGCATGTATTGTGCTCCATCTACGACCTGCTGTACTCAACAGTCCTCTTATTCCAAAAGATTTGGAAGACACAGAGGTAATGATAATAAAGGTGGCTTCAGAGGTCGTGCTCAGTTCACCAGAGGCAACTCCTCTGCTGCCCAGGGTGCCGCTCTTGCCCTTTGGGTGAAGCAGCACAGTCTGTCTCCCAGTGACTCACTAGGGCTTCCCCCAGCCTCCTCGGCCAGGCCTCGGAGGCTGTGGGGAGGTCATTCTGCCCTCCCTCTGGAGGCCTTGCAAATGATTACCTCAGACAAATGAGTACTTCAGATTATACGGAAGGGTCATATTCTGGAGTTTCTTTCCACCTCATGCCCTTACCCTCCGCGGAAGATTCATTATCCTCCAGATCATATACCCATCTTACAAGAAGAACTGAGGGTCCTTTTGACCAAAAAGACTGTTGCACCAGTGCCCCTTCTGGAACATCAAACAGAATTTTACTCCCACTTCTTTCTGGTACCCAAATGAACGGGAGACCTCAGACCAATTCTGAATCTCAGACAACTGAATGTTTACATTCAGTACAAATATTTTCACATGATCACCCTACCTGCCATCATGCTGATCCTGAAACAGGATGTTTGGCTCTGCGCCCTAGATATGAAGGATGCCTGCTTACAATTCCCCAACCATTCTGCCCACCACTAATTTTTGTGCTTCCACCTACTGGATAAAAATTACCAGTTTTGGATATTCCCATTCGACCTCTTGTGAGCCACCAGTGTCCACCAAGTGTTTAGCTGTGTTGGTAGCAGCCTTACAAAGAAAAGAACACTTCGTCTTTCCATATCTAGATGATTGGCTAATCAAAGCAGACTCCAAAGCAGCTCTGCTTGCCTCCCTAGATGTTACCTGGAAAATGTTCACAGATCTAGATTTCATAGTCCGTTGGCCAAAGTCCAGTCGAAATCCGACAGTCTCTCCAATACATTGGAGCTATCTTAGATACACTTACAGCCAGGGATTACCTCTCACCTGCCCTACAGAATGCACTTCTATCTCTGGCATCACACATACATACTCAGAAAATAGTCACAGCCAGACAAATGCTGCGCCTTCTGGGTCACACGTCTGCTGCCATCCCTATGGTGGTATACGCCTGTCTCCATATGAGACCTGTCCAGTGGACCATCCAGCATCAATGGTCCAGAAAAAACAGGACAGTTGGAGGACAACATAAAGGTCACTCCCACGCTGATGCCAACCTTGACATGTTGGACAATCAGAATCAAGGAATGGTTTTCCGGCCCCCCCCCCATGCAAACATTGATCATGGATGCTTCCATACAGGGATGGGGCAAGCACTTCAGTCTTTATCAGACCCAAAGCTGGTGGCCTGCTTCTCCCCATCAGTCTTACATCAGTCTCCTGGAGATGAGAGAGGTCCGTCTCGCCCTCCAGGCGTTCTGGTCCTGCCTAGCACCAGGATCGTTACTGATCCAATAAGACAACACTGCAGTAGTGTTTTACCTCAGCAAGCAAGGGGTACGAAATCTCACACTGTATGCATGGAGATCCTTACAGTCTGGCAAGAAGCCATCCAGCAACAACTGACACTAACAGCTGTCCACCTACCGGGACATTACAACCAGTTAGCTGACCAGCTGAGTCGCCAGTCCACAACTCACGAATGAACACTTCATAAGCAAGTGCTCCAAGAAATCTTCAACCTATGGGGCACTCCTCAGCTGGATCTGTTTTTCTCCCCAATGACTTACCAACTTCCCAGGTATTTTTCCATTATCCCGAACAAAAGGACGGTGTATAGATGCCCTGTCACAGTCATGGACAGGATGTTTCTTATACACTCCCCCAACCCCCCGCGTCCCTCTCCTGCAATGGACCCTACAGAAACTAGAGCTAGAACCAGCCACAATGATACTCATAGCCCCAATGTGGCCTTGCAAGGCATGGTTTCCCCTACTCCTACAACTCTCAGTATGGGACCCTGTTCCATTGCCAGTCAGACCATACCTTTTGACACTGTGTCAAGAGTCTCTCCTGCATCCCAACCTGAAGGCTTTACACCTTCACGCTTGGCTCCTGAGGATGCTTTCATAACTAGATTATAGGTGTCCTCTCCTGTTGCCAATATTCTGTTGGCCTCCTGTGGCCAGCAACAAGAGCAACATACAATTCCAAATGGAAACGCTTTTCCATATGGTCAGCTTCTTGATCTTTGGACCCTTACTCTTGCCCCCGACGAAGGTTCTGGACTATCTGGCCTCACTATCTGAGTCTGGTTTAAGTTGCTCCTTCATCAAAGTCCGCTTGGCCGTCATTTCTGCTTTCCATGAACCTCTGGATGGCAAATTACTGTACCAGCATCACCTAGCTAAGATGTTTTTGAAAGGAATGTTACATATTAAACCCCCTATTAGAAGACCCACTCCTCCGTAGGATCTCAATTTTATGATAGAAAAACTGACCCTTGAGCCTTTTGAGCCAGCAGCCACTTGTGACCTTTGTTTTGTTTCATGGAAGACCCTATTTCTGGTGTCTGTCACTTCCACTCATAGAAACATAGACTTTGACAGCAGATAAGGACCGCTTGGCCCACCTAGTCTGCCCATTTTCCTACCTATAGGATAAGCTGCAGATTCTAGTTAACCAACAGCCTATTTCTTCCTACCCCCCACAAGAATTGCCTTATGTCTGTCCCATGCATCCTTGAATTCTACCACAGTTTTAGACCCCACAACCTCCTCAGGAAGGCTGTTCCATGCGTCCAACACCCTCTCTGTGCAAAAATACTTCCTCACATTGCCACTGAGCCATCCCCTCATCTTCAAATTGTGTCCCCTTGTTCTTGCACATCTCTTTTTCTGAAAGATGCTACCCTCTTGGATTTTGTTGATTCCACTGAGGTACTTAAAAGTTTTATCATGTTCCTCTTCCTCCTTTCCTCAAGGGTAATCATATTAAGCTCTTTAGTCTTTCCTCATATGGCTTCTCTTGCAGACCCTGCACCATTTTAGTTGCCCTCCGCTGGACCGCTTCCATCCTGTCTATGTTCTTGCAGTGACAGGGTCTCACCAACTGTCTGTACAGAGGGATAACAACTTCCTGATCTTACTTCGAGACACACCTCTTGCAGCAGGTTACACCATTAGGACTGAAGCCGGCAGGCGTCAGGACCCCACGGAAAAATTCTAGCTAGCTGTCTTCAGCGGGGACTGCCCCCGACGTCAGTCCCGCCTCCGACGTCAGGCGTGGTGGATAAGGGGGCGGTCCCGCCCGATTCCCCAGTTCTTTCCCGCCGTCGACTTGCATGTCTCGACCCTTCGGTTCAGCTCTAGCGCGCGATGCGTGGTTAAGTTCTTTCCTACGGGAAATTTGGATTTCTTCAAGCAAGTTTTTCTCTTATGTCCTCTCTGACCTCTTGTCACTCTTCCAAGTGTGCTTGCGGGAAACTGATCCCCTTCAAAGACCCCCACACAGTCTGCGTCTGGTGCCTAGGCCCAGACCACGATACCCAGGCCTGCTCCTTCTGCCAGGGGTTTAATAGCAGAACCCGGATCCGACGCCAGAAGGCCCTTCAGGCTTTTCTACTGGAGGAAAAGCTAAAGACCATATCTTCCAAGGGGAATCCGCAAAAAAGACCCACAAGCACGCTGAAAAACGAAGGGAGAAGGCCCCTCCAGGGCTTCGGATTCACGCGGCTCCGGTTCCAGGTCCGACCGCTCCCCCTCTAGGGCCAGCTCTCAGCCTCCCCCGGCTGCGGTTAAGAAGTCTTCCTCTTCTCAGGTCAAGACTGCCAGGCCGTCTCGCCGTCAGTCCTCCAGGGCCTTGGTCAAGTCTGGGGATCGCCACCATCATCATAAGTCGGGTTCCCGCCCTTCGGAACCCGACGTCAGGTCGGCTTCCTTGCCTCCTCGCAAGACCTTGGAGCTTACTTCTCTGAAGAGACCTCAGGACCCGACGCCGGTGCGTCCGTCGTCGTCCTCGCCATTCATCCCTGGAGCCTGCCGCCAGACGACCGCCGCCGCCAGGCCAACCCCTCATAAGACGCTGGTGGGGGACCGCGCCCGCCTTCTTGAGAAGAGAACCCTGACACCTCCGACCAACGCCGGTCAGGAGACCATAACCGAGGAGGAATTGACTCAGCCCGTGGACCAGACGGGCGACCCCAGTCCTGTCGAGCGCCCAGGGAACCCTCGCCGTTACCGAGCCCCTGTGTAGTCGATGCTGGACCTGACGACCGTCCGTTGGCGCCCGGACCGTCGTCGGCCTTTCTATAGCGGATGTAAGGAACTGTTCACTTACTGATGGGACACCATAAAGAAGGACATGGTTCCCTCTCCTCCTCCTCTTTCTCCTACGCCGATTACTCCTCCAGTTCCTGCACCCCCCCTCACCATCGGGGTCAGCAGGCCGTTTACCTCCTCCCCGGGAGTACGGATCACCTCCCAGGGGGAGACCAGACAAATGGAGACCTCCGTCCAAATCCTCTTCTAGGTCACCTAGCCCCAAGAGACCCAGAAGACACCGACGATCGCCTTCGACAGAGGACACGGGATCAGAGTTCTCAACATCCTGATCCCCATCTCCCCTCTCCATCCCTTCTCTGGATCCACGCAAGATGCCGAAGTCTCCTCCGGATGACCCTTCGTTCTCGGATATTATGAGACACATCCAAGAGAACATGGGATGGGATGCGGCAGAGCTAGACCCCAAAGCTACGCCTTGCCAAATACCTTCGGCAGAAGGACCCCAAGCCTGTGGTGGTGCCACCCTTGGTTGACACTTTCGTGGATGTCACCAAGGCAGCGTGGAAGCGTCCACATTCGCTTCCGGCGATGCCGAAGAAAGCTGATCGCTTGTATAAGGCTCCTAGAGAAGACCAGTACTTGACTCAGCAGCCTCAGGCCGACTCTCTGGTCATCACAGCCTCACATGACCGGTCCCAGAGGCCGCAACATCTGAGCACCCTGCCACCGGACCCGGAGTCCAAACAGTTGGACGCTATGGGTAGGCGCACGTATGCTTATGCTACCCGCGCCATCAGATCCCTGAATTATTTGACCCACATGGTACAGTTCCAAAATGCCTTGTGGGAACAGGGTCTGGAAGCGGCTAAAAAACTGCCGGAAGGTGAGCAGAAGGAGGAGATGCTTCAGCTCTTCCGTACGGGTTCAGACTTGGGAACCCAAGTGCTATGAGCCGTGTATGACTCCGCGGACTCCTCGGCCCGAGCAGCAGCTTCTGACGTATGCCTCTGGAGACACTCTTGGTTACGTGTCTCCAGCTTTACCCCGGACGTCCAGAAGAATATCATGGATGCCTCGTTCGAGGGAGAAGTCTTGTTTGGTAAACCCTCAGAGAAGATTATTACCAGACTTCAAGAGGCCGGGAAGGCGGTGAGGTCGGTTCAGGCCATGTACCGACCCAAGCTTAGTTCCTTTCGCAGGAACCAAAGTCAATTACAGACTTGACGCAAGAGGCAGCAGTCCCGCCCGCCCACAACAGAGGGTCCGGTTCGCAGAGCCCAGGGAAACAACCTGCAGGCTGAAGCCAGCGCATTTCCAAGCCGCCCAGCCAGCGAGACCCCAGCCGCCACAGCCTGACTCTTTCCGCCCCGCCTCAGGATCAACGGAAATCATAGTCGGGGGTCGCATAGCGAACTTCCTGCCGGGATGGCAGGCTATAACCACAGACAGGTGGGTTCTTCAGTTGGTCGGAAGAGGCCACTGTATAGAATTCGCAGAAAAGCCACCCTCGAGGCCTCCTTTGCTCTCCCGGTATCTGGGTCAGCACAAGCTTCTGATCTGGCAAGAAGTACTTGTGCGCTTGCAAAAGGGAGCGATAGAGTACGTCCCGGGGAACCAGAGAGGACAAGGATAATATTCCCACTTCTTCCTGGTTCCAAAGAAAACAGGGGACCTCCGTCCGATTCTGGACCTCAGCGACCTCAACGTGTCGGTTGCCTGCAAGGGATTCCGCATGGTGACTCTTCCGGGTCTTATTCCCATGTTGAAACAAGACGCCTTCTTAGCGTCTCTGGACATGCAGGATGCATACCTGCACATCGCTATAGCTCAGGCGCACAAGAGGTTCCTGCGCTTCGAGTTTCTCGACCACCACCTTCAATTCCGAGCCCTTCCATTTGGACTGTCATCCGCACCTAGGGTCTTTACCAAATGCATGGCAGTTGTGGCAGCGTCTCTAAGGAGACAGGGCCATTATGTGTTCCCGTACCTGGAGGATTGGCTTCTCATGGCCGCCTCCAGAGAGGCGTTGTTAAGCGCGATCCAGAGCACCCAGGTCGTGTTCCGATCTCTGGGCATCTTAATCAACCACGAGAAGTCTCTCCTGGTACCGTCGCAGAAGCTGCAATTGATAGGTGCAGTACTGGACACCGTTCAGGGAAGAGCTTTTCTTCCAGATGACAGGGCGGAGTGCATCAGATCCCTCATCAGGGAGCTATCGTCGAACAAGACCGTGCCTGCCAGGTCGGTCCTTCGCTTGCTCGGTCACATGGCTGCGGCCATTCCTACCGTCCCTTTCGCAAGGCTCCACATGCGGGTAACTCAGTGGATGCTCAAGGTGCAATGGGATCAAAGGCAAGACCACATGCAGCATCCGGTCAGAATCACGAACACTGTGATTCGAGACTGGCAGTGGTGGCTAGACCCAGGGTCGCCCTCCACGGGCGTCCCTGCTTGTAGCGCCCTCCCCAAGGTAATCCTCACCACAGACGCCCAGGTCTAGGGTGGGGGGCACACCTGGACGGGGTGAAGTCCCAGGGTACGTGGACCCCTCTGGAAGCTCATCTCCATATCAGTGTTCTAGAGATGAGGGCGGTTCTCTATGCCCTGCAGGCCTTTCAGTCAGAAATCCTGCCGAGTACTCTTCTGCTTCAGACAGATAACACGGCGGTGATGTATTACCTCAACAAACAAGGAGGCGCACACTCTTACCCCCTTTGCAGGGAAGCCATGAGGGTGTGGGATTGGGTAATCCGACACGGCATGAATCTGATCACTGTACATGTTCCCGGCGTGGACAACATGATTGCAGACGGCCTGAGTCGCTCCCAGACCAGAGTCCACGAGTGGGAACTTCTTCAAGAGTAGCAGAGGATCTGTTTCTGCGATGGGGAACTCCAGAGTTGGACTTGTTCGCATCCCCATCCAACGCAAAACTGCCCAATTTCTGCTCGCTAGATCCAGGGCCTGGTGTTTTCTGGCGAGACATGTTGTCCCTCTCCTGGGCGGACAGATTCCTCTACGCTTTCCCTCCCTTCCCATTGATCCAGAGAGTTCTTCTCAAACTGCGCAGGGAGCATGCAGCTATGATCCTGGTGGCCCCTTTCTGGCCCAGACAGATCTGGTTCCCCTTGCTAATCCAGTTATCCCGGGAACCTCCGCTCCCATTGCCGTTCAGCTCCCATCTCTTGTCTCAGGAGGAAGGTTCACTGGTTCACTGGTCCACCCGGACTTACGTTCCCTGAACCTGTATGCATGGCTCCTAGAGACATAGCCATCTTGCGTCACGGGGTCTCGCAAGAGGTTACGGAAGTTCTTTCTGCAGCCAGAAAGCCGGCAACGCATGCTACGTACGCCATGAAATGGCGCCTTTTTTGTTTATGGTCGCGAGCACGCGATTTTTCCCCTTTAGGTTGCCCGGTGGGAGTGGTGTTGACTACCTGCTCTCCTTCGCTCGGGTCTAACCTACTCCTCTATCAAGTGCACCTCTGTGCCATTTCTGCCTACCACCTTCCGTGGGACATCGTACAGTGGCACAATTAGACGCCTCTGGAATTTTTGAGAGGGTGTTCACCTAGGCCTCCCATTAAGGACCCAGTGCCTCCATGGGATTTGCTCTTTGTCCTGGAACAACTCACACTTCCTCTTCGAACCTGCCGCTGATTGCGAGCCACGCTTCGTCATGGAAAACGCTATTTTTGGTTGCTGTTACCTCAGCGAGAAGAATTTCTGAGCTTCACGCCCTCGTGCAAAGAGCCTTATTTAGTTTTCCACCGGGATAGAGCGTCCCTGAGGACGAATCCTAAATTTTTGCCTAAGGTGGTCTCTACACTCACTCTAAATCAGGATATTGACCTGCCGGTCTACTTCCCGAACTACTCTAATAGAGGAGAGGCTTTGCTCCACACCCTCGATGTTCACCGCAGCCTGAGGTATTACCTCAACAGAACTAAACCTCTTCGTAGTTCTGAGCAACTTTTCGTTTCCTTTTCTGAAAGGATGAGGGGCCAACCTGTATCCAAACAGTCCCTGTCTCGCTGGCTTGTCCAGTGTATTTCATTCTGTTATGATCTCAAACAAAAGCCCCTCCCGGGTTCAGTCCGGGGTCATTCTACTAGGGGTGTGGCCACCTCCTTTGTGGCACTACATAATGTCTCCACTTCTGCCATTTGTGCTGCAGCTACTTGGAGCTCTGTGCATACATTTATCAGGCATTATAGCCTGGACATCGCCTCTCGGCGTAGAGCCGGCTTCGCCTGGCGGTTCTGCTGGTCTCCTGTCCTAGATTCAAGACCTGGAATGTATTTCCTAGTTCCTCCTCCCAGATTTTGGCAGCGTTACTGCTTGGGAATCAGTCCTATGTGGTATCTGTTGCAAGAGCTGTGTCTCAAGTAAGATAGTACAGTTACATAAGAACTTACCGTAACAGTAGATCTTCGAGAACAGCTCTTGCAGCAGGTACCTTCCCGCCCACCTTCCCCCTTGGAGGAGGCATGGCTTTAGCCTTTAACAACAGGGATTTTTCCCGTTTGTCTTCTGACGGTGGATCCTCGGTCTCCCATTTCGATGTCAGCCTCGGCCGGAAGTCTCCGGGCGGAGAATTAGGAATCGGGCGGACCGCCTCTTGGTTCTACCATGCCTGATGTCGGAGGTGGGACTGACGTCAGGGCGGGTCCCCGCCGAAGATAGCTAGCCAGAATTTTTCCGTTGGTCCTGACGCCTGCGCTTCAGTCCTAATGGTGTAACCCACTGCAAGAGCTGTTCTCAAGATCTACTGTTACGGTAAGTTCTTAGTAACTGTACTTTTCTGCTGGTGATGCCTCTCCCTATACATCCCAGTATCCCCCAGCCCTCCCTACTGCCTTCTCACATTGCTTCACAACCTAAGGTCATCTGATATGATTACTCCCAGGTGCCTTTCCATTTTTGTTGTTGTTACCACCCCCAATTGTGTAATCTTCCTGGGTTTTTGTTTCCAGGTGTATTATTTGCACTTCTTTGCATTGAATCCAAGCTGCCATACTTCTGACCATTCCTCCAGCCTTGCAAAGTCCCTTCTCATCCTTTCCATGCCTCGTATCAACCCTGTTGAGATCTTGTGTCATCTGCAAAGAGGCATATTTTCCTTACAGTCCCTCTGCAGTGCCACTTATAAAGACATTAAAAAGGACTGGACCCAGTAATGAACCCTGCAGTACCCCACTAGTAACCCCTCTTTCTTCAGAGTGGACTCCATTTACAATTACCTTCTGTGTCCTGTTGTCCAGCCAATGTTTTACCCAGGCTACCACCCTGGAACCCACTCCCAGGCTGGTTAATTTGTTTATTAATTTTTTCTGTGGGACTGTGTCAAATGCCTTGCTAAAGTCTAGGTAGACCATGTCCACAGCCCCTCCCTGGTCTACTACTTTGGTCACCCAGTCAAAGAAATCGATTAGATTCATCTGACATGACCTTTCTGCTGTGAACCCATGCTGCCTTGCGTCCTGTGCCCCACTGGCCTCTAGGTACTCAACAATTCTTTCCTTCAGAAGTGATTCCATCACTTTCCTTACCACAGAGGTCAAACTAACAGGTCTATAGTTTCTTGCCTCTGTCTTGCTCCCACTTTTGTGAAGGGGAATCACATCTGCTTTCCTCCAGTCCTCAGGTACCACCCCATCCTCCCATGATTTGTTAAAAAGGGTAGTCAGTGTTGTCACTAGTTCTCTCCTTAATTCTTTTAGAATTCTGCAATGAGTCCCGTCAGATCCCATTACTTTGTCCACCTTCAGTTTTAGGAGTTCTTTCAGAACTCTTTCTTCTGTGAAAGGACTGGGATTGACCCCCCCTATCTAGAGTGCTTCTGTTAATTGGATAAGGTATCTTCCCCCCCCCCTTTTGTGAATACAGAGCAGAAGTATTCGTTCAGTATCCCTGCTTTTTCACTGTCCCTCTCTGCCCACCCACCATCCATTCTATTTAGCCTCACTATCCCTCCCTTTGTCTTTCTACACTCCCTGATGTACCTATAAAAGGTTTTCTAGGAGCGTGGATATGTTGTTCATCCTCACTGTCTGGCATTGTTCCTTTCCCCTTTAAGTCTTGCCAGAAGTCTTCAAGCTGGCTCCTCCCACCCTGCCGGGTGGTAAATACCTCGGCTCCACCCCATGATGCCAGATCTTCCTTCCGCTGGAAGATACAGGTCCTCGTGCTTTTTTGCAGCGATTGAGGCCCTGGATTCAAATTGACGGTTTTCACCGCATCTTCTCACTTTGAAACTCGTAAGAGTTTATGACTCGGATCCGAACCTTCTGGACATGGATGACAAATCATCCCCCGGGTTTCCGCGGTGTCCTTGTGGACAAAAATGGCAATCGACCCCTCACCTCTCATGCGTTTACTGCCTCAGTACTGTTCATGATACCTTGCAATGCACTATTTGCTCTTCCTTCCATCCTTCCGTTCTGGAGGACCGTCAGGCGTGCCTGAAGCTGGGGAGACTGGAGCTTCGTAATCCACCGGTGAATCTAAGGAGGCCAGGTGGGCGGTTTCCTCGGCCGCGGGATCTGCCGAGCAGCTCGAGCAAATGGTGGCCTTCGAGGAGGAAGCTGCCCAAGCTTCGACCAACCGAGGCTTCTTCGTGCCGCTCAACTTGGGCTCCACCTTCACAGGATCCTTCCGGGATGTGTGCCAGTCTCTCCCTACTAAGGGTGAGGCGCCCTCGGGCTCGCACTCCTCCCGCTTCTAGAAAAAGGATCCAAAACCGTTTCTTTGAGTCGAAGAAGACATCCTGGGACCGGAGCAGTCCGACTTCCAGGAGCAAGGGGTCCCGACTCACGGTCGAGATCGCCTCCTCGGCCACTGGTTTTCAGACCTTCCGCCTGACCAGGCACAGAAGTGAGGACGGGCTGAACGGCTGAGATTACTCTCGACCCGATCGAGCCGTTGTCATCGGCGCTGTCGATGACTCTTTGGAAGAATGCCTATTCTCTCTTTCCCGATAAGGAGACCCGCCTGGGGTATCCGATCGAGGACAGGAGCTGGATCCTCGGTTTTCACAGAGTCCAGCTCCTCGACCAACAAAGCTGCACCGCCGGTCTCGATCGAGGAGTAAGCCTCTCGGTCGGTCGACCCAAGAAAGGACACAAACACTCCCGGAAGAGGCGCTGCCACTGCTTTCATCCTCCTCGGATGAGGAGAGGTTTTGATGGAAAATCCGCCGATGCTGTGAGGATCTTATGTGGCAGCAACTCCTCTAGCAGGCCAGAAGTCGACCCGCGTTCCGCCATCACCTGGCTCCCAGCCTCTCGCCTACTCCGACACCGATTTCTAAGGCTCAGGTCCCTCAGAGGCCCCCGAGCGCCTTCCGGCACAGCCAGCTACAGGCTCCCCACCAATATTGGTGGAACCTCCACCCAAATTGCCCCTTGGAGGGGTTCCCTCCAAGGAGGACTGACAGTCTTCGGGTCTGCCTCACAGACTGTTGATTACGGTCACCCCTGATCGCCCTAGGCGCATCGAGGGAGATTTTGGTGGGCAGCCTTTGTATCTGGACTCCTCCGATTCAGATAATACAGGCCTTCATTCTCATGATGAGCTATCGGTGTCAGACTTGGAAGAAGGGCTATCCTCCTTCCAGGGCATCCTTCGACCCATTTCAGAGTCCATGGGATGCCTCTGCAGCCTATTCAGAAGAAGGCAGAATATTCCTCATGGATATTCTTAAGAGGGGGTACCCAGACTGAGGCTCTTCCAGTGGCCGGGCTAGGTTGGCCCGGCCCTGGAACTCTGGCAGCATCCGCCTCCTGCCCGCCCGTCTTGCCTGCATGAGCCTGCAGGCACGCTGTGCCCACAGGGTCCTTGGCGGGTTTACTGAGCACCTCGTGGAAAGCCTTGTAACTGCCTCAGTATTCAAGCAAACGGGCAGCTCAGGATACTGACCGCCTCCGGACAAGGAGTGCAAACTTATGGACCACTCGGCCCGGAAGGTCTACGCGGCTTCATCCTTGGGCCTTCGTCAGGCAAGCTCAGCAGTGATCATGGCACACTTCTCTCATGCCCTTTTGGGGTCACTGGATGAAGTTCTTCCTCACCTCCCAGCAGACATGCAGACCACAGTCAAGCAGGTCCGGGACCAGGGCAGGGCTGTTGCCAAACAACAGTTCCAGACAGCTCTGGACATTGGCGATTCCTGTGCCCGTTCACTAGCTGCAGCAGTATCCACTCGCCGCAGGGCTTGGCTGAGGTTATCATCCTTCCCCGTGGATACTCAGCACAAGCTAGCTGACATGCCTTTCCTTGGCACCGACCTCTTCAGTCCAGGAGTGGTAGGTCATCTGCAGCGCATTGAGCAGTCTAATGCCACCTTAGATGCCACCTCTGCTAAGGGTTCTTCTGGAAAAAAACCAGCAGAAGCGAAAGAAGAAGCCTTTTGCGCATGCTTCCCTGCGGTCAGACAGCCCTCCTTCCAGGGAGGTCAGCAACAGCAGCAGGCTCAGGCTTGGCGCCTAGGCCCAAGCAGGGTCCCCAGCAGCCCAGCAAAGGAGGCCGAGGTGCTGGTCCAGGTGCCTCCTTCTCCTCTGAGCCTGCTCAGTGACGGGCCGTGGTGGCCTCCCCCGCACCATGCCAGCTCTGGGTCCTCCATGGGGGCCGGCTCCGCCACTTCCTTTCTGCCTGGTCCGCATCACTTCAGACAGGTGGGTTCTAGAAGTGGTCGGGCAGGGTCTGTCCCTAGATTTCGAGCAGTACTCTCCAGCCGAGCCTGCGCCCATGGGAGGAAAGGACCTGTCGCCCAGTCTGCTCTTCGGGATGACATTGCGCTACTCCCTCAAAGAGGTGGTGGCCCGGGTGCCGGATCCTCCTTCAGACCCAGGCTTGCCTCCAGGTATTTCCTGGTGCCCAGCCGGATGGGGAGTTGGCTCATTCTAGATCTGCATGACCTGAATCGGTATCTCAGGTCTCGCACTCTTCCGGATGGTAACTCTGAGCCAGATCATGCCATCCTGGAGGGAAACATGTGGTTCTGTACACTGATCTTCAGGATGCGCTTACCACTCCCTATCCATCCGTCCCATCAGCGTGTTCCTCCACTTCAGGGTCGAAGGGACCCTGTACGAGTTCAGAGCCATGCCGTTCGGCCTGTCATCAGCCCCAAGGGTCTTCACCAAATGCATCGCAGTGGTGGCAGCCCATCTACGGTGCCAAGGGGTTCGTATTTACCCCTATCTAGACGACTGGCTCCTGGCTGGTTCCTCCCTTTAGGAGGTGGAGAGGTCCAGGACCTGACCTCCGAACCTGCTCTCACTTGGGCCTTCTGATCAACGAGGCCAATCAGAACACGATCTTCCCAGGTGATGGGCTTCATCGGGCAGAGCTCGACTTGTCAAGCCAGAGCTCAGCTCCCAGCGGACAGGGCAGAGGTTCTCTTCCTTTGCCCAGTCATTTCTGGTTGGGCACTGGCGCCCTGCCCGGGACTTTCTGCACCTCCTGGGTTACATGGCGGCATGCACTTCAGTGGTCCGCTGGGCCAGACTGCACATGCGCCCCCTTCAGTGGGAGCTGGCCGCCCAGTGGTCTCAGCGTCGGGGTCTCTTCGACCAGCTGATCACAGTCACCCAGAGGATGTGGGACGCTCTCCAATGGTGGACCGTCTTGAGTCATTTGCAGGAAAGAATCCTGTTAGTCCGCCCGAGCCGACGGTCGTCCTTACGACTGACGCCTCTTCTCATGGGCTGGGGAGCCCACATGGGGGACAACAGGGCCCACGGCCTCTGGACCCCCCGAGAAGTCCCGATGCCACATCAACCTGCTGGAGCTCAGAGCAGTCAGACTGGCACTGTCAGCTTTCGCTCCTCAGCTCCGGCGTCAAGTGGTTCAAGTCCAGACGGACAATACCACGACCATGTACTACCCCAACAAACAGGGCGGCACACACTCCCGTCTGCTTTGCAAGGAGGCGCTCCGGATCTGGACCTTCATCAGCCGGCTGGAGGCAGATCTCCTAGCCATCCATGTGGCAGGAGTCACGAACCAACTGGCAGATGCTCTCAGCCGCATAGGCCAGACATGCCACGAGTGGTCTCTCCATCCAGAGGTAGCTTACGACCTGTTCTCTCGTTGGGGAAAGCCATTGCAGGACCTGTTTGCTCAGGGAGAACACCAAGCTGAAGCTGTACCTGCCCACCCCCCAGCAGGGTTCGCTGCAGGGGATGCCTTCTCCAGGCCATGGACCCCAGGCCTTTTACGCCTTTCCTCCATTTCCTTTATCCACAAGGTGTTACTCAAGGTGAGGAGGGACAAGGCAAGGGTGATCCTGGTAGCCCCAGATTGGCCACGCCAGTTCTGGTATCCAAATCTCTCAGCCTCGGCTGCAGGGCCCCGGAGCGGCTGTGTACACGCCTGACCTGATATCAATGAACCAGGGAAGGTCCTTCATCCGGACCTTCAATCCCTGCACCTCACAGCCTGGTTCCTGAGCGGCTAGAGTTCCAGGCTTTGTTTTCTGAAGATGTCTACACGCGTTGGAGACATCTCGAAAAGAATCGACTGAAATGTTATGCCTTCAAATGGAAGAGATTTTCCATTTGGTGGCAGGGCAAAACCTGGACCCCTTATCCTGCTATCTGGCTAACATTCTAGACTACCTTTGGTCTCTCTCCAAAGGGGGTCTTCGGTCATCGACCTTTAGGGTGCACCTAGCAGGCATATCGGCTTACCGGGCGCGGGCCGGTCAGCCGACTTTGGCTCGGGAAAAGGTGATCGGGCGCTTTTCAAAGGCCTGATCACATCCCTCCGGTGCGTGAACCTCCACCTCCGTGGGATCTTTTGCTGGTTTTGGCGAAGCCATGGGCAAGCCATTCAACCCATGCACAAGTTTGCGCCGCACTTGTCGGGAAGACGGCTTTCTTGGTGGCTATCACATCAGCCAGAAGGACAGGGGAGCTCCAGGCGCTTCCGGTGGACTCCCCCATCTGGTCTTTCACAGGGACAAAGTTGTCCTGCGCCCCCACCCTAAATTTCTTCCGAAGGTGGTGTCAGAGTTTCACCTCAACCAGGTGTTGACTCTGCCAGTATACTACCCTAACTACACCTCGGATGCCGAGTACAGGCTCCATACCCTGGACCTCAGGCGTGCTCTCTCCTACTATAAGAAGAGGACGGCGGAAATTCGGGGAGAGGTTCGCCAGCTGTTTGTCACCTACGCTGAAGCCGCTTCTGGCAGACCTGCAGCCAAGCGGACCATTGCAAGATGGATTACATCATGCATAGGTCTGTGCTACCGAATTGCGTGGTAAACAGCCTCCAAAGGGATAAGGGCTCATTCACCCGCTTATACTGTTGTTTTCGTTGGCTGCTTCCAGGGACATCCCTATCCAGGAAATCTGTTGGGCTACTACCTGGAAGTCAGCAAACACCTTATTACCCATCACCACATCGACCTTGAGTCACGCGGGATGCGGGTTTTGGGGCCTCTGTTCTCCAATCTCTGTTCCCTAAGTAGGGGTGTGCACCTTGCCTCCCTCCTCCCGGAGAACTGCTAGGAGTCTGCCAGTCAGTGTGGATGAACAACATATCCACGCTCCTAGAAAAACAGGTTACTCACCTGTAACAGTAGTTCTAGGGGTGGTATATGTTGTTCATCCACACGCACCCACCCGACCTCCCCGGCTTTAGGCACACAACCTGGCTTCCAGCGGGCTAGATCTGTCGTCATGGGGCGGAGCCGAGGTATTTACCACACGGCTGGGTGGGAGGAGCCAGCTTGAAGACTTCCGTAAGATTTAAAGGGAAAGGAACAATGCCAGACAGTGTGGATGAACGACATATACCACTCCTAGAACTACTGTTACAGGTGAGTAACCTGTTCTTCAGGCACGACTGGGAGAAGATACAGTTTTGAAATACAGTGAGCATACATATGACGCAGCACATGAGATATGTAACACAGGACGGAAATCAACATACAAATACAATCAAACTTAGGGTGTAAAGGAAACATTGTTTCAATATAACAATCACACTTAGGCTGTAGAGAAAATTGTTCCGTATAAAGCGGTCAAAATACAGTTTGGTCAAGTAAAAACAAGAATCAAAACAATGTGAGAAACAGGCATTGCAAGAGAAAGATATACACAGAACAATACAATAAGTGCTAAATCTGTGGTTAATGAAAACGGGGGAGAGGAAGGGAGAGCAGTGGGAAGCAGGGGAAGAGGGTATGGGATGAGAGAAGAGACATGTGAGGAGGGTATTAAGAGAGGCGGTGAAGAGGTGTCAGAGAAGTAGATTACCTAGAGAAACAGAGGGCAGGGAGAAAAGATGGTCTAAGATGGGTGAAAGCAAGTGCAGGGGCTAGTTGTATGCAGATGATCACGGTGAAGTTTCTTAAAACTAGCATGGGTGGGTGTCTCTACCTAATGGTTTGAGGTATGGAGTTCCAGTACTTTAGAGCTGTATGAGAAAGCATGTGCACCATATTAGTTTGCATCTAGGGATGGAGGAGGGGCTTGGTCAGCAGATCAGAGCCCATAGGAGAGAGGTTGTGAGTGCAGCAGAGAGGCAAGGGATAGGGGAGGTCTGATTTGGCAATGCAGTTAATCAGTGAGCCAAAGGACTGGAGTCGATAGGCAGAGGGGCAAGGCCATTTTAGGTCAGCATAGAGCTGGCAATGGTGTTTGTAACGTGACGATACAGAGGTGTAGCAGATGCTATTATAGGTGGTGTCCCATTTATGGAGGATGGATTTGAGGCAGACAGGTAAGTGACTGATCCATATGCCAAGGCTGGGAACAGAAAACCTTTTGCCCCAGCTAGTCTAGCTAATGGGTAAGGGCATAGCTAGTACGGTAGGCACCTCTTAACTTAGCATTGACAGATTTACTGGTGGTAGTTATGTGTAGATCGAAATCTAGGGATTCAAGTTTTAAGTTCAAGTTTATTGCAGGAAAACTCCATTGAGCAAGCTCATTCACAAGGAGGTCCTGAGTCATGTACACTAATAAAAAAAAAAAAAAGTGTGATGCTCTAGAAGAAGAAGATGATGTTATGATGAGGCACCAAAGGTCCGAATTATATTCAGATAGGATAACTGCTATCCGGACAAGGAGAGGCAGGAGTCAACTTAGTATTTCGATGCCCGCTGGACGGGCGTTTATTTGGTACCAAGGGGTAGACAGACACAGTCACAAGAAGGAGGAGGGGATGCCCGATCAACAATAGGGCAATGGAACAGGGATATACTGAAATACTTTTTATCCACCTCTTTTACGGTTAGCACTACAAGCATAAACTTTAAGCCCACTGCCACTCTTATTCTAATACAAGGTTATACTGTACTTCTATACTCTAAACAAGAGTCCAGTCTTATTCTGATACTAGTTTATACTGTACTTCTATACTCTAAACAAGAATCCAGTTACATAGGCTTCTCAGCACTACATTAGGGTGATCAGCATCACACATCTACAAAAGAGTCCAGATTTTACAAGAGTCCCGAGATCCGGCGTCTTCGTGTACACCGTCGTTCTTCGCTGGTAGCTACAAGGGAAATAAAACAGAACTGTGGAACCCTAATCTCAGTTCCCAGCAAGGACCTAGATAAGGCCACTGGGGTGGTGAGAGGTTTGTAAACAGACCATATATCTTCAGCAAAGCCCACTCTCTCCGAGGCTGCCGGAATGTAAAACCAAAGCAACTGGTTCCTGAAATAACACACTAAAGCAAGAGGTTCCTCAGCCAAAACCCACTTCTAGGGTTGCCAAGGATGAAGAAAGACCAAGATCTGCGTGGTGATGAATCCAATGGAGGACTACCACGATCCGACTGATGCTGCAGCACTCCAAGAGCCAGCTGGACTCGAAGGAACTCTGACAGGACCTGGAACCATAAGAATCTGAAGAGATGATGGTTGACTCTGCAATCCTAGGATCAGGAACTAACACAAAACAAAGAACGCAGGACGCTGGTCTCAGACTGGGCTACGACGGACTCGACTTTTGGCTTAACCCATCAGGTGGGGGCGCAGAACAGGTTCTCCAAGATGAGCTCTCTCTCTCTCTCTCTTCTGTAGAGGCCGACCAACGTCGGGACATCTGGAACAGGAACCATATGGAACGACACTGGCACGGCTGTCGTTATGCATTTCGGTGGATGTACTTTGAAGCTGTGAAAACAAGAAAACGGCGGGTACGACTTGTATGACTGACGACGGACTCGACTTCGGCGGATGACACAAACGGATGGGATGAGTTGATGGATGATATCCCAGGAGTGAAGAATGCTGGGAGGACGTCTTTTTCTGAGTGGAGACTGATTCTGAGCACATGAGTTTACAGACCACACTAGGAGACTGCAGTGTGGTAGAAGATTGAGACCGCTTCTAGCACAGTAGTAAACATATAACTGAAGAATGCCCAAAGAACTGTGGAATAGTACAATAATTTGCCAGAGGAAGGCAAATTATAACTTCAGGGGTAATTGTTACTGATAAGGGCCAATGTCCAGGTGCTTAGAGCAATAGTTCAGGTACTCAGGGCAAGAGTTCAGGTACTTAGGGCAAGAGTTCAGGTACTTAGGGCAATAGTTCAGGTACTCAGGGCAATAGTTCAGCATAAGCAATAGAGTAATCACAGTAGTTTCACAGTATAGGCATATAGAACATTCTCAAATGAACCCCTGTTTCTATAGGTAGGGTATTCTGGGATAGGATCCCTTACTGTACGTTGTGGCTTGGAAATCCTTTAGTACCACTAGGCTGGCTTGCCCTATTCCGCTAGGCCGGGGCCTCCCTTTAGTACCACTAGGCTGGTTTGCCCTATCCTGCTAGGCCGGGGCCTCCTTTTAGTATCACTAGGCTGGCTTGCCCTATTCCGCTAGGCCAGGGCCTCCCTGTAGACCAGGCTTTACCTCGGGCCTAATGCCCTACCTTTACCTCGGGCCTGAAGCCCTACGTTAGGTTGGGCCTTGTGCCCCACTTTACAATGGGCCTGATACCCCTCTAAACTTTGGGCCTGATGCCACACTTTACCATGGGCCTAATGCCCTACTTTATATTTGGGCCGGAATTGCCCTTTTAAGTCTTGTTGCCCCTTTAAATTCTTTGGCTCCCAGTGCCTACTGTCATTTATGTAGTGAAAGCCCACCTCTGTTCCGCCCCTAATGAATATTCATAGCTGCGATAAAAGGCCTTGCTATCTAGCCCCTCCCCATGGGCGTTGCTAGCCCTGCCTCCCAAATTAATATTCAAGTTGCGGGTCCTAATGACCCGATGCCCTTGCGTCGCTCTGCCGCCTCTTTGAAGCACCTACTGCGCTTTTACAAGACAAATGCAGTCCCCTTTCCAACACAGGCGGCCAGGACAACGCGTGCTGCCACCAACTCAC
This sequence comes from Neoceratodus forsteri, assembly GCA_016271365.2. Classification (NCBI taxonomy): domain Eukaryota; kingdom Metazoa; phylum Chordata; order Ceratodontiformes; family Ceratodontidae; genus Neoceratodus; species Neoceratodus forsteri. The sequence continues at coordinate 360,814,338 of CM057449.1, read as the reverse complement.
CGCTCTGCGGTCTCCAGGGAGTCTCTGCTGTCGCTGGGAGGCGGGAGGTGAGCTGCAGTGGGAGGGAATCACACAGTCGGAAAGAGGGACAGCTCGGGGGGCCTCCGACGGCCAACAACGATGTGGCGCTTCTCTTCTGCCAATGTGGGACCGGATTTACTTGTTCAACACCTCGGGGCTTAAAAGAAATAATCGGAGGGCTTTTAAGCCCATTAAACGTGTTGGAACCGGTGTTTTCATCTTCGTGGTGCCCCGATGGCACCACTGACGACAGACTACCGCAGCAGAGGAAGTCTTCGGGCAGGGGAGGCAGCACAGGACCACAGCAAGTCCAGAGGGACGGCTCCAAACAAAAGGTAAGCCTAAACTGTCCCCTGACTTCAGGGTCCTGGCTCCTCAACCTCTGCCCAGGATTAACTGTCTCCAGCTGTATACTTGTAGAATGCTTGTTTAAACTTGAACCTCCCAGGGTTCTAGATCTGCTGGATTAGAATGCTGTGCATGAGCCACCCAGCACAGCATTCCATCCAGGCTATTATGAACACATTGCTTGTAAATTCTAACTTTTTACAAGTTGTAAGTGCACAGGGCACTTTTCTATTATTTACAGTATTTTCCCTTTAATGGCCAACTTTGGGGCATTACATTCAAGGCCCTCTAAAAATACATGTCCCCACGTATCCCCTTAACATTCTTTAAAATCTATCATCTTAACAACTTCTGAAATCTTACTTAATACTCTATGAAGTCTTACGTTAATAAAACGTTCTTAAAATCCCTAAAATATTTTTACAAAGCCACTCCAACTTTGGACTCCTCGGATAAATTATCTCTATCCTGCTGACTATGCCAATTAATTTTTAGTGTTATGTGATGCTCTAGAAGAAGATGATGTCATGATGAGGCACCAAAGGTCCGAATGATATTTGGATAGGATAACTGCTATCCGGACAAGGAGAGGCAGGAGTCAACTTAGTATTTCGATGCCCTCTGGGCGGGCGTTTATCTGGTACCAAGGGGTAGACAGACACAGTCACAAGAAGGAGGAGGGATGACCGATCAACAGTAGGGCAGTGGAACAGGGATATACTGAAATACTCTTTATCCACCACTTTTACAGTTACCACTACAAGCGTAAACTTTAGGCCTACTGCCACTCTTATTCTAATACTAGGTTATACTGTACTTCTGTACTCTAAACAAGAATCCAGTCTTATTCTGATACTAGTTTATACTGTACTTCTATACTCTAAACAAGAATCCAGTTACATAGGCTACTGAGCACTACATTAGGGTGATCAGCATCACACATCTACGAAAGAGTCCAGATTTTACAAGAGTCCAGAGATCCGGCGTCTTCGTGCACACTGTCGTTCTTCGTTGGTAGCTACAAGGGAAATAAAACAGAACTGTGGAACCCTAATCTCAATTCACAGCAAGGACCTAGATAAGGCCACTGGGGTGGTGAGAGGCTTGGTAAACAGACCATGTATCTTCGCCAAAAGCCCACTCTCTACGAGGCTGCCGGAATGTAAAACCAAAGCAACTAGTTCCTGAAATAACACACTAAAGCAAGAGGTTCCTCAGCCAAAACCCACTTCTAGGGTTGCCAAGGATGAAGAAAGACCAAGATCTGCGTGGTGATGAATCCAATGGAGGACTACCACGATCCTACTGATGCTGCAGCACTCCAAGGGCCAGCTGGACTTGGAAGGAACTCTGTCAGGACCAGGAACCATAAGAATCTGAAGAGGTGATGGTTGACTCTGCAATCCTAGGATCAGGAACTAACACAAAACAAAGAAAACGGTGGACGCGTCCCGGACTGGGCTTCGACGGACTCGACTTTTGGCGAACGACCAGGTGGTAGCGCAGAACAGGTTCTCCAAGATGAGCTCTCTCTCTCTTCTGTAGAGGCCGACCAACTTCGGGACATCTGAAACAGGAACTATATGGAACGACACTGGCACGGCTGTCGTGATGCATTTCGGCGGACGTACTTTGAAGCTGTGAAAACAAGAAAACGGCGGGTACGACTGACGACAGACTTGACTTCGGCGGATGACACAAACGGATGGGATGAGTTGATGGATGATCTCCCAGGAGTGAAGAACGCTGGAAGGACGTCTTTTTCTGAGTGGAGACTGATTCTGAGCACGTGGTGTTACAGACCACACTAGGTGACTGCAGTGTGGTAGAAGATTGAGACTGTCTTCGTACAGTAGTAAACACATAACTGAAGAATGCCCAAAGAACTGTGGAATAGTACAATAATTTGCCAGAGGAAGGCAAATTATAACTTTAGGGGTAATTGTTACTGATAAGGGCCAATGTCCAGGTGCTTAGAGCAATAGTTCAGGTACTTAGACTAGTAGTTCAGGTGCTTAGGGCACAATTCAGGTACCCTGGAAAATAGTTCAGGTACTTAGGGCAATAGTTCAGGTACTTAGGCAATAGTTCAGGTACTCAGGGCAATAGTTCAGCATAAGCAGTACAGTAATCACAGCTGTTTCACAGCATAGGCAAATAGAACACTCTCAAATGAACCCCTGTTTCTATAGGTAGGGTATTCTGGGATAGGATCCCTTACTGTACGTTGTGGCTAGGGAATCCTTTAGTACCACTAGGCTGGCTTGCCCTATTCCACTAGGCTGGGGCGTCCCTTTAGTACCAGTAGGCTGGTTTGCCCTATCCCGCTAGGCTGGGAACTCCCTTTAGTACCGCTAGGCTGGCTTGCCCTATTCCGCTAGGCCGGAGCCTCCCTTTAGTACCACTAGGCTGGCTTGCCCTATTCCATTAGGCTGGGCCTCCCTATAGACCAGGCTTTACCTCGGCCTAATGTCTACCTTTTCCCTCGGGCCTGAAGCCCTACGTTAGCTTGGGACTGGTGCCCCACCTTAGATTGGGCCTGGTGCCCCACTTTACAGTGGGCCTGATGCCTCTAAACTTTGGGCCTGATGCCACACTTTACCATGGGCCTAATGCCCTACTTATATTTGGGCTGGAATTCTCTTTAAATCTTGTTGCCCCTTTAAATTCTGTGGCTCCCAGTGCCTACTGTCATTTATGTAGTGAAAGCCCACCTCTGTTCTGCCCCAATGAATATTCATAGCTGCAATAAAGACCTTGCTATCTAGCCCCTCCCATGGGTGTTGCTAGCCCGCCTCCCAAATTAATATTCAAGTTGCGGTCCTAATGACCCGATGCCTATGCGGGCACTCTGTCATTTTCAAGCACTTACTGCGCTTTTGAGAAGACAAAATGCAGTCCCTTCCAACATAGTGGCCAGCACAGTGTGTGCTGTTGCAGACTCACCGCTCTGCGGTCTCCAGGGATCTGCTGTCGCTTGGGAGGCAGGAGGTGAGCTGCAATGGGAGGAATCACACAGGCGGAAAGAGGGACAGCCTGGGGCCTCCGACGCCAACAATGATGCGCGCTGCTTCTGCCGCCGACGGGACCGAATTTACTTGTTCAACACCGGGCTTAAAATAAATAATCGGAGGGCTTTAAGCCCATTAAACGCGCTGACCGGCGTTATCTTTGTGGTGCTCGATAGCACCACTGACCACAGACTACCGCAGCAGGGGAAGTTCTTTGGGGCAGGGGCAGGCACAGGACCACAGCAAGTCCAGAGGGACGGTTCCAAACAAAAGGTAAGCCTAAACTGTCCCCCTGACTTCTGGGTCCTGGCTCCTCAACCTCTGCCCAGAATTAACTGTCTCCAACTGTATACTTGTAGAATGCTTGTTTAAACTTGAACCTCCCCAGGGTTCTAGATCTGCAGGATTGGAATGCTGTGCATGAGCCACCCAGCACAGCATTCCATTCAGGCTATCATGACACACATTGCTTGTAAATTCTAACTTTTTTCAAAGCTGTAAGTGCACAGGGCACTTTTCTATTATTTATAGTATTTTCCTGTAATGGCCAACTTTGGGGCATTACAGATTACATACAGTTTAAAATACTTGGTAGTACAATGGTATGACATATTCATGATTACACTAAGTACAGCTAGATATTACATAAAAGGAGACAACATCAGATGACAAAGATAGTGAGGAGACATGTGGTGCATAATATGGATCACGTCAGGGTAACATACCATCAGTACAAGACATAGTAGTTGGTGATTGCAATAAATCATTTTTAGTATATTGAACAATGAATAGGGAATAAGGATAACAAAATAATGAGGCTTGGATGAGTGAAAGAAAAATATATACGAGAGAGAGCCAAGAATGGGACTGGGAAGGGGGCAGTGTGGATTCGCCAAGAGTAATGCCCAGATATTTAAAGGATATGGTGCTTACCAGTTGGAAGCCGTCTGCAAATGAGATTTTGAGGGCATTTTGGTTTGCTTTAAGTCTGGCAGGTGAGCCAAAGAGCATAGAGTGTGTCTTGCTAATATTGACAGTAAGTTTGTTCTCTGTTAGCGAAGACTGAATACTTGAGAAGTCTGAGGCAAGAGGTTGGTTTATGTCTGTGATATTTCTTGCACTGTGGTAAATGACTAGGTCACCTGCATAGAGCAAAGATGAACAGGTAGGTGCAAGCAACGGGATGTTGTTAATGAAGATTGAGAAAAGCAAGGGGCCAAGTATGAAGCCCTGGGACACGCCAAAGTGTATAGATGAATGGTCAGATATGGCTGAGTTGAAAACTATAGCCTATTTTCTTTTGGACAAATAGCTTTTGATCCAGGCCACTACATCAGTGGAGAAGCCGAGGGAGCGTAGTTTAGCAAGAAGAAAGGTATGGTTAACCAGGTCAAATGCCTTTGTTAAATCGATGAAAATCACACCTGTCATGAGGCCCGAGTCCATAGAAGCATAGATGTCGTTTGTGAGTTTGAGGAGGACGGTGGAAGTGCTATGGTTCTCATGAAACCATACTAGGAGCAAGAGAGAAGGTTATACTTGAAGATATTCTACGGATTGGGTGGCCACTAGTTTTTCCAAGATTTTGCTGACCACAGAGAGAATTGCTAGGGACGGTAATTCTTGATTTCTTTAGGATCACCTTTTTAGGAATGGATGTGACCTTAGCTATTTTCAGATATTAGGGACTGTACCATGGCATAGAGATAGGTTGAAGATTTTGGTTAGGGAGAGGCTATGGAGCGGGCAGCAGCTTTTAAGAGCCTGGGTTCCAGACCGTCAGACCCCAAGCTGGTAGTGTATGCCATTTATGAGCATGTCACTTGTATGGGCTGTTTGATTTGCTCCAAGAAGGGTTTTATTGTTGACCAGAATTTCTTAGAGTCCTCAGCATTTCATTAGCAGATCTTTGCAGAAAGAGCTTTTTGCTAATTGAATATGTCTTTTGCATGTGTTTCTGAGGGATCGGTAGTTATTTTAGTCGCCTGGAGCCCAGAGTGTTTGAAGTGCCGCCACATTCTGTCCCTGACCCTAATTTGGGTGAGTAGGTCTTTGGTTAGCCACTTTGTCTGATTTCCACAAATCCAACGAGTGACACAGGGAGCATGGGTGTCTTGGAGCACACTAAACTGGGCCAGGAAATGGTCTAACGTTGACTGGGCATTAGCTGAGGTGTAGATGGGTGACCAGTCAGTCAATGAGAGATCATGGTTAAACTGTGTTAAGTTAAAATTAGCCAAATTTTGGAAGGTGATGAGTTTTGGAGGCGGAGATGGTTTACTGGTAGAGTGCCAGATGCAGTAGATTGGGGAGTGATCACTTATTGCATCTGCAAGGGTACCTGCACATACTATACTATCAGGGCAGTTTGTAAGGACTCAGTTGATAAGAGTACTAGTCCAAGTGGGAGCCATGACCCTAGTTGGGTCTGTGATTAGTTGGTGAAGGTTGTGGCCTTGTACCATGGTATGAGTGGACTGGTTTGATTTACTAGTCCATTTAGGTTGAGGTCCCCCAGTATGAGGATTTCATTTTGGCTGATGGTACTGTCCACTTGGGAGATGAGTTCTTCAAGACCCTTGCTACCTCCAGCAGGAGGGTTATAGGTGCAGACTATGTAGTTTCTTTGAGCCTAGCTGTAAGGTTGCATGGATCACTTCACAGTGAGATAGGGTAGGCAGGACATTATGGGATATTAATAAATGAGGTTTATAGAAGATGGCAACACCACCTTCACATTTTGATGAGGGCCTGTCTTGTCTGATTAGATTGTAATTAGGTTGTGAGCAGAGGGATCAGGGTGGATGGTTTTGCCAAGTTTCAGATAGGCAGAGGATATCAGAGTGATATTGAACAACCCATGCCTCAGTTCTGCCATGTTATGAAGAAGGCTTCTGATATTCAGGTGTGCAATGCGGAGGCCCTTGGTGTCATTCCAATTTGTATCATTGTGGGATAAATTACTTACAGGCCTGGGTTTAAAAGCTCAATATCCCCAGCTAACATTAAGGCTAGAAGTAATGGTTATCATAGCTTATGATGGATGAAAGGGGTGGACAGGGCGAGGCTGAGTAACGGGAATTTATGCAGAGTGTAGGCTAAATGGTAGGTGAACATATAAGGGATGAGAAGTGGGGAGGTAACAGGGGGCCAGATGTGGTGGCATATGCATAAAGGAGAGCCTAGAGTTATCGGAGTAGGTGTAGTAATGGGTCCTGGTTGTTTGCTAGTGTAATATAGGGAGCCACATGAGGGTGGAAAATATAGAAACTATTAGGAATATAGCACAAGGATTTTGGGCCATATTAGGTTTTATTGACAGGGTCATTTGAAAGTGGAATGAGTAGGTAGGAAGGAAGGCTCAATATGAGAGTAACATAATTTGTTTTGCTTGCAGGGTTATGATTGGGAAGCCAGAAAATGGAACTAATATCAGGCGCCTTCTAGCAGCCAAGAAATATAGCTTGCTAATGGTAAAGTGAGGAGATAGTTAATTTTCTTCTGTGCGTGGTCTACACTATTCCTCACGCTATATAACTGGTGCTGGCTAAGGATGGGGAGCAGTTGCATAGTGACTGTGGGGAAGCAGCACCTGGCAAGTTAGGAGAAGTTTTGCAGTCATGTTTAGTCTCCTTCCTAAGCTGCAGGTGTTTGTGATTTAAATTTGAGCAGCTGCTAAAATTGTATTAGCAGAGCGAGGAGAGTAGTTTTACTATTAATTACTGTCTCTTTCCTAGGCTGCTGGCGATGCGCTTTAAATGGAGAGCAAAGCACCCAGCAAGCTAGGAGCAGTTTTGCAGTTAAGTTTAGTCTCTCTCCTAAGCTGCAGTTGTTTGTGATTTAAATTCGAGCAGCTGCTAAAATTGTATTAGCAGAGCAAGGAGGGCAGTTTTACAGTTAATTACAGCCTCCTCTTAGGCTGCTGGTGATGCACTTTAAACGAGAGTAATTCTTGTGCTGATTTCACAAGGAAATCAAATAAAATGTGCCCAGTACACGAGGAGCTGCTCAGTCTGCTCTCCTAAACTGTAGGCTATGTAATCTTAACTTTAAGCAGCTCTTGCACTTTGTTTGGCTGCTTTCTTTACACTTTACCAATTTAGTGGCTGAAAGCAGGTTAGAGGTTCAAATCAGGACCGAAGTGTGTATATAGAATTACCAGACAAAAGCAGTTTGAATCTTCCCGAGTCTGTACCGCTAATCATCAGTTAAAATTATTTCTTAACTTAAAATGATAGACAGTCTAGGGTAATGCTGTGCGTATTTCAGCATTAGTCATGGAAGAAATTCAAAACAAGGTTTTGGTGCCACTTTCTTGTGTGTGGGTGGTAGCTGAGATACAGAAATTGAATTACAAGGTCCTAACCTAGTTAGCATACATTTGTATAAGCATTTCAGAATATATAGCAGCTGGTGAGAGTCCTGTGCATTTAGGCAGTCATTTTTAGCAGATTAAAACTGGGCAGAAGTCCAGGTGAAACGGCGCCAACATTTGAACAATCAGACAAAGGAAGGCTGAAGCTAAGAGGCGTTGCAAGGCTTGGCGAAAATTACCTTTAGGATGGGAGCCTGTGTTCGTCGGTCGGAGGGCTCCAGGGCAGGGTGTGCCCTCCCGTAGCCGAGGATTTAGGATGGGAGCCTGTGTTCATTGATCGAAGAGCTCCAGGGCAAGGTGTGCCCTCATGTAGCCGAGGCTTTAGGATGGGAGCCTGTGTTCGTTGGTCGGAGAGCTGCAGGGCAGGGTGTGCCCTCCTGTAGCCAAAGCTTCAGGATGGGAGCCTGTGTTCGTCGGTCGGAGAGTTCCATGGCAGGTTGTGCCTCCTGTAGCTGAGGCTTTTCTACAATAAGTACAACAAGCCTTTACCTGGACCTGTCCAAGCCCATTCCTCCAGAGCTATGGCCACTACTGTGGCTTGCTTTAAAGGAGCCTCCGTTTCAGATATCTGCAATGCAGCTATGTGGTTCATGATTCATACATTCACAAAGTTATTACAATCTGGATATTGCCTCATGACATAGGGCAGCCTTCGATGCAGTCCTGCAAGGTCTGCTGTCATAACTGTCCTCCCACATGGACATTACTGATTGGGATTCATCCCAAAAGTAATACCTAGTGCAAGAGACCACTCCATGGAAGATAGTACAGTTATGAAAAAACTTACCATAACAGTAGATATTTGAGAAGTCTCTCTTGCAGTAGGTTTGTTCCCACCCTCCATCCCCCTCCTTCTCTAAGATAGCAGAATTCTGGTCCAGTGACTTTGGGTTGGGGTCCTTTAGTACCTCGGCTTACCCTTGGTCCTCAGTTTGGGAGCTGAATCCATGGGGAACTCAGGATACCAGGGACTGCCCACTCTTATATAGGAAACAGAAAGCTGATGTCATGTGTGAGCAGTTCCTGGTGAAAAACTGCTAGAAGAGCTGCTGTGTGCCATAGCGACCTCTGCTGGATACCCCAAAGTATTACCTACTACAAGAGGCACTCCTCAGAGATGTACTGTAGCGGTAAGTTTTTACATAACTGTACTTTCTAGGAGTGGTGTATGTTGTTCATCCACACTTCTGGCAGTTGCCTTTCCCGTTAAGATTCGCCAGAAAGTCTCAAAGCTGTCTCTTCCCACCCACCCAGGTGGTATAACCCTCTGCTGTGCCCCTTGATGTCAGATTCTGCCCGCTGGAAAGTAAGAGTATGAGCGCTGAAGCCAGGGAGGTCAGGTGGGTCTGCATGGTAGAACAACATATACCACTCCTAGAACTACTTTTACAGGTGAGTAACTTGTTTTTATTCACCTGTAACAGTAGTTCTAGGAGTGGTATATGGTGTGCATCCACACTGACCCACCCGACCTTCCCTGGCAAGTGGCTCACCGGTCTTGCTTCTAGTGAGTAAGATCTGATGTCATGGGGTGGTGCTGTGGAAGTTATGAACTGGGTGGGTGGGGGGAGCAAGCTTGAAGCAAGCCTTAAAGGGAAAGGAACATAGCCAGAAGTGTGGATGTCTGCGCACTAAGGTTGTTTGTGTTTTAGCTTGTTTTTTGTTTTTATTTGGCTCACCACAGCCCAACCCAGATAGACCAACATAGGGTAGCTGGTTCATTCCTCTGTGGTGTCATACAGATGAGGCACACTGATGAGTCCTGGTAAGATGAAACATGTGTCTGTGTCTTCTGTTGGCACCCTTTACAGACTGTGTGAGAGGCCTTTTGGCACCATGCATGCCTGCTTAAAGTTGAACCAGCATATTTTCTGGTGATTTGCATATACAGCCCATGATGCTTTGCATTATGGGGGTATGTATGATTTTGTATTTCTTTGAAACTTGGCTTCCCGGCCAATGCCCTTTGGGGTAACCCTTGCGTCAGTGTTTACGCACTAAGGTTGTTTGTGTTTTAGCTTGTTTTGTTGTTCTCATTGGGCTTACCACAACTCAACACAGATAGACCAACATAGGGTAGCCGGTTCATTCCACTAGGACAGGAGTTCTCAAATGGTGAGGCCAGCCTCCCTGGGGAGGCCCCAACCTGTTCCAGGGGAGGCTCAAGCAAGTCTGAAAAAGTACTGTATTTAAATTTTGAGTTTTATATATGTGAAGGGATAAAGCAAACTGAAAGAGAATAACAGTAGGTGAATTTTATGTATTTATTTATTAATAGGTGACAAGGGAAGGTGAATGAGCCAAGGCTCATTTCAGGTGTACCCGGGGAAAGGTTAGGTAGTGAATACATTTCAAAAGGCAACTGCAAAACAATCAAGAAATACACAGTGAACAATAGGGCAAACAAATATGAACAATAAACTAATAACGAGTGCTGGTAATTGATCAATTTGTAGACTGATGGCAGAACAGCCCAAATACAAGGGTTGAGCAAAGAAGTGCTAAGAGCAATAGCAGGAAGGAGCAAAGTAATCCCAGAGAAGTTGCTTAGGAGCAGGGAAGGAGGGAGGCAAAGAAAGTATGTAGGAAGGTTATTTCATACAGAGAGGAAACAGAGAAAGTAGTTTGACCCATGACGGTATTGCAACAAGGGGTAACAATGGTTCAAGAATGAAAATAGCGGAGCAAGTAGGCTGGCCTGGGGGGGGGAGGTTTACAATAAGCTGAATAATAATATTTGTTTATTTTATTTATTTGTTATCTAGATGACACCTTTGAGCACAGGAGCTCTTTTTCAAAGGTTCCACGTCAGTATAAGACAAGGAACTGAACATGAGCCAAGTACTCAAAGTGGTTTCAGTTTATTCATGGTGTACTGCGCAAAGTACCGTATGTTATTTTTCTTTGGGGAGGCCCAAGATTATTTCAATGTTTGGGGGAGGCTCAAAATCTTTCCCATGGATTTGGGGAGGCTCACTGTGACAAGGTCTGAGAGCTATTGCACTAGGAGGTTTCATGCATACAAAGCACACTGATGAGTCCTAGTAGGACGAAACACGTGTCTGTGTCTTCTGTTGGCACCCTTTGCAGACGGTGTGAGAGGCCTTTTGGCACCATGCATTTCTGCTTAAAGTTGAACCAGCATAGTATTTTGTGGTGATTTGCATGTACGGCCCATGATGCTTTGCATTATGGGGGGTATGTGTGATTTTTTTACTGCCAAAAGTGTAAATGTGTATCGTTTACCACTCCTAAAACCTAGGCAAATAACGTGTTTTTTTTGTGCCCCAGTCAATTTAGTTTCCTGCTGTTGCGGCATCTGATGGATGTCAGAATTTTAAAATAGCTTCATAAGAGTAATACACCATTATCTGCTTTATTCCACTTCTTGGGACTGTATGCAGTGTTATCCCATCTACTGTTTGCGGCTTAGCTGGCCTGATCTTCATACATTTATCAGTTGCCATGATTGACCGCGAGGCTGCATCATGGCTACTCCTGATGCCCTCACAGCGAAGCAGCCTGCATCCCCTGGGGATTGTTTGGTGAACAATGAAGCAAAGAATTGTTTCAGCATGTCAGCAGTTGCCTCCGGCTCTCACAGATTCCTCCCCCATACCCCTATTTTCAGAGGCCTAATTTCTCTCCTTCACCTTCCTTCCATTTATGTACTGGAGGAAGACTTTGCTGTCTGCAGCTACAGCAGCTATCTTGACTTGCCATCCCTCCTTGGCTTTCCTAACTCTAGCCTTGTAGTCCCTCAATTTTTCCCCATACTCCTCTGTTACCTGGAGGCAGCTCATCTGTTTCCAGTGGTCATAGGCATCTTCTTTTTCCATTTCTATTTTTGTACCTTTGGTGCATGCAGGGATTTATCCTATATCTGGCCAGATTGCAGCCCTGCCCACATCCATCCCATTCCACCCAGGCCTACCTGCTCATGCTTTAGTTGGCCAGTGGTTTACCCCCCACGGCAGGGCTACTCTGGCAAGTAGGGGAGTGACTGTGATCACCAGTTCCGGCAGCTCATTAAGCTTCCTGGAGACCAGATGCGGGAGGTGCCACCACCGGCGTCATGTTCTTGGCCCAAAGGGGGTTCTCTTTTTTTCTGGTTTCCCCTAGGGCAGTGAATGTGCAATGACGTTAGCACGCACAGGGCATACTCCCATGTATTATGCATAGATGTTTGCCACTCCCCTGTCCTCTTCTTGCAGTCCCAGGCTCCCTTTCCTCCAGCGGACACTTGAGGTCAGGTGATCACCTAATGCTGCAGCCCTCCCTCCCCTGAGGAGGAGAGCAGTCCATTGGACACTCAATCCTCCTTCCTCCAGCTGGCCTTGCGATGCCTCGAGTTTATTCCCTAACCCTCATTCCTGAACCCAGGTCATAAGCATTGAAAGTGGTAGCGCTACTGCTGCGCTGGTGGGCCAACCCCATTTGCATCTTTTTTGCCCTGGATCAGTTGCCATAGGCCCCTGTCAAGCCATTTCAACTAGAAAAAAAGCCGAGCACTCACCACCTCTATTTACACGGACACCTGAGATAGTTTTAAATTACATTTATTAAAGTATCGAGCACTGACGCGTTCAGATCACAGCAGGTCCTTTATCAAAGACTAAATTCCTGAAATAAATACATCACTTAAGTACCAAACAGTACCTTGACGCTACTCTGAAATTTAACACACCAAATTCAGTGATTGGTTCACTCATTAAGACACAGCATACAAAATTCATTAGAACATTCTTACAGTTACACAAAGTAGAAAAAGAACATCAACTGTGTTAAAAAACTTTTGTTACCCAATACCCATGGCATCTTTGGACATCAAAGTACAAATGCATATATATAAATCTGAAACAATTGTGAACAAGAAAAGGCAAAAGCAGGACAAAGGTCAAGAGCTGGAAAAAGACCAAATCGGGGATTGAAAGAAGGATAAAAAAGAAACAAAGAAAAAGAAATATTCACTCATCATATGATAGAACAAGTGTCACAATATCATAGCAACATTCCTACTTCCTTTTAAGATAAGGCCGGACATCTAGACCTGCATTTAATCCTGGTTGTTTATTAGCACCTAACTTCAGAATCCCAAAGTTCTCTGTTTGTAAGCTGAAATCATTGCAGTTTCCTGCTCTCAAGCCATGTGGTGCACTTCTTGGCTCTCTTTCCCTTCTTGCTTACAGGGCTGCAGACCTTTGAGACTACTCAATTTATAAACAGGGGGATAAACAGGGTGGCCATATTCCACCATGGCAGGCATCTTCGGAAGGGTTGTAGGCTGCACAGGCTGTGGGATGGCAATAATTCTCAATTGGGCCTGGAGAGAGGGAGGCTGCCCACTCTGTAGACAGCTATCTTGTGTCAGGAGTGAAGTATATTGGTTAAGGAGTAAGCTGGGAGAGCTGGGGGTGGGGAGTGACAAAGGATAAGGGGTGTGGTTATGGGCAGCAGAAGGGTGGGGCTGAGGGAGGCTGGGGCAATGTCAGATCTCCAGGACATTATGTTACAGCAAGCAGGAGGGGGATATTAGGGACAGAGGACCCTTACGGGATGTTGATGCTAAGGGAAGCGTATGGGTGAACATTCTGAATACAAAGAGGTGGAGGGGGAAGAGTCAGGAGGGGCTGTTGTGCGGAAGCCTAAAACAGCCGAGTTGTGGGAAGGAGTCTTAAGGTGAACAGAGCAAGAGGGGGAAGAAGAGGGGCAGTTTAGAGGTGCAGTCAGGGGAAGCTCGGGTTACTTGATGGAGGCTGACATAGAGTGTTGCAATAAATTTGAGCTACTAGCAACCTAGAGGGGAGGAAGGGGTTGGTGGAAATGAGAAAACTTATACAGAGGCCGGGAGGGAGTCTGATACCCACAGGGCATCACAGACCCGCAAGGGAAAGGATAGAAATAGTCCCAGAGGAGAAGGGAAACATATATGTTAAGCAAATGGGGAGATGCAACATATTCCAGACATGAGAGGAGAACATGATTGGAGAGAAACTGGGAGACGAGGTGGAGGAGCCCCTTCAGCAGGGGGGTCAGTACCAAGGATGGGGCCCTAGCTAAAGGATTCACGGAGAGCCTCTGGAGGCAGGGGTACTATTACAAGGGGAGGATGGCGGTGTGAGGGAAGGGAAACCATCAGGCCAGGATAAATGGTTCGGATAAGAGAGGTCAAAGGGGACACCTATTCAGAGGGGCTTGGAGTTAAGGTACAAAATAACGAGGGAGGCAGAAAGGGAAGGGTGACAAGGGGCCTCAATAAGGCAGGAAGACTCCCATGGAATTGAGATCATGAATAAGGGGGGATGGGGGGCCGAGAGGGCATAATGGAGGTAATTATAAGGATGATGATGGTGGTGTTAAGGTTCTGTTATTGGGAGACTCAATGATTAGGGGTATCCACTGAGAGGGACAGGGGGGTGGATGCCATAGCCAGGTGAAGGTAGTGAGTATCTCTGGGCTGACAGTGCACAGAGCAAAGTTCATGGTGTATGAAATGGTTAGGGATTGTGGAGGGAAACCGGATTTCCTGGTGCATTTGGGAACTAACGATCTAGAGGGAAATAGCTTTTTGGAAATCCAAGCAAGATTCCAAGAACTTGCCAGAGTCTGTCGGGATAATGGATGCAACATTTCTTTCGAGATATTGCCAGTACCAAAGGCCTCAGTGGAGAAAAAAATGAAGCTCACAGAGGTTAATGACTGGCTCAGGAAGTGGGGTGAAGAGAGTGGGTTGGGGGTGTTAGGGAACTGGAATGGAGTTTGGGAGGATAAGGGACTATATGCCAAGGACAGGCTTCATCTTGCCGCATTAGGGAAGGAAGTCCTTAAACAGGGGATGGCTGACTACATTCAAGAAAGGTGGGGTTTAAACTTGTGAGGGGGGAAGGGATAAGGGAGGGGCTGACCAGAAGCCATCTTCTCCAGATGAGGGGAGTAGCCTTCAAGCCCAAGGGGGGACAGACTGGGGGTGGAGGTTTCAGGAGGAGCAGAAGGAGAATGGAAGTATAAGGAATCTGGGTGGGGTTGACAAAGAGGATGAGGGATAAGGGGTGGGGTTGGTGTTAGTAAATGCCAGGAGCTTAGGAAACAAGTTGCCAGAGTTCCAGGCCATGTTTTTTTGGGGGTGGATGTGGCGGTGGTCACAGAGACATGGGCCAACAAAAACCATGACTGGGACCTAAATGTGCAGAGGTACACTATGCTTAGGAAGGATAGAAAGGAGGGCAGAGGGGGGTGGAGTGGCTATGTTCATTAGAGATGACATAGAAATTGCTAGGGCAGAAGAGGCAGAGGGAAACGTGGAGGCCTTATGGGTCACCTTACGATCCCCAGCAGGAGATAAGGTCAAGCTGGGTGTAGTATATAGGCCCCCCCCCGGGATGAATGATGTTCTAGAGGATGGTTTGCTGGACAGCATCATTGCCCAGTGTGGACCAAAAGGGGAAGGAGTGGTGTTGATGGGGGACCTTAATATGCCAAGTGCAAACTGGGGAACCATGTCCTCTAAGGTGGCCAAGGAGCAGAGGCTGCTGGACGGCTTCCAGGATGTGTTCTTAACACAGCATGTGATGGAGCCCACAAGGGAGGGGCATGTCCTGGACGTGGTTCTGGCAGATGGGGATCTGGTACGAGACCTGGTTGTACAGGACCCCTGACTGGGAGCGACCACAATACTGTCTGGTTTCAAATAAGCATGGGGGAGGGGGGAGATCTAGGACACTGGCAGTGGTCTGGGGGCAGACTTTGTGGGCATGGGAATGTTCTCAAGGATCACTTGAAGGGATTACATCAATGACAAGTGTGGAAAGGAGATGGAGGTCATAAACGGGACTTCATGAGGCAGTCAGGATCTGCGCTAAGTTGAAATGTAAGGGAGCAAGGTCACATAAACCATGCTGGTGGTCCAGTGAGGTACAGTAGCAGTCAGAGAAAAGAAGGCGGCCTACAAAAAATAAAACAACAAGAGGATAGGATAAGAAATGTACCACCTTGCATCTAGAAAAGTCACCCGATATGAGGGGAGCAAAGTCCAGTAAAAGAGCAGCGGCTGGCATAGAGGATACATGGAGGAAAAGGGTTCTTCCGGTACATTGGGAGCGGAGAAAACTAAGGGCCATCTCAGCAGATTGAGATCAGAAGGAGGTGGGTGGAAGAGGCAAGGGACCAGGCAGAGGTATTTAACGAGTTCTTTGCCTCTGTGTTCAATAAGGGAGGGATGGGATATCTACAAAGCAAGGCACGATGGGGATAGAAGGCGGCAGTGAGGATCAGGGAGCAACAGAAATGGAGCAAGAGTGAGGAGAGGTACCCCAGGGTGTCACATCTGGATAAGGATAAAAAGGCCAGTAAGGTGGAGGGGACGGATGATGCTATCTCTGCCAAAAGGGTGTGGTTAGCCCTCAAGGCTCTAAAGAAAGACAGATCTCCTGGGCCGGATGGCATTCATCCGAGTGTACTATGGGAATTGGCGGACATACTGTCTGCACCCCTGGCAGAGCTCTTCAACAGGTCACTTGAGACAGGGAGGGTACCTAGGGATTGGCATGAGGCACATGTGGTGCCAATCCATAAAGGGGAGTCGAGGGAAATACCAGGTAACTGTAGACCCATCAGTTTGACCTCGGTGATGAGAAAATTAATGGAGTGTATACTAAAGGAACGATTGGGGTGTACTTGGAGGAGGTGGGAGGTCTGGATAGTCGGCACATGGGTTTGTGCCAGGTAGATCATGTCAAACCAAACTTGTGGAGTTCTATGAATGGGTAATATCAGAACTGGACAGGGAAAGCCTGTGGATGTATTATTCTTGGACTTCAGCAAGGCGTTTGACTCTGTCCCCCACAATGGTCTGGTGGAGAAACTGATGGGGTTAGGAGTAGGGCCTTTGATGGTCAGGTGGATTGAAAACTGGCTAGCTGGACGCACCCAGAGAGTAGTGGTCTGTGGGGAGCTCTCGAACCCTAGAGAGGTTGGTAGTGGGGTACCGCAGGGCTCGGTCCTGGGTCCGATCCTATTTAATGCATACATATCGGACAACAGGGAGGGTATAGGGTGTGAAATGAGTCTCTTCGCGGATGACTCCAAGATGGGAGCAGTAGTTGAGGGAGAAGAGGGGAGGTTGGCCCTGCAAGGGGACCTGGAAACCCTGGAAAGCTGGGCTCACACATGGAAATTAAATTTCAGTATCACCAAGTGCAAGGTGTTGTATCTTGGTCAGAAACCCTAAACACAGGTACACCCTGGGAGGTGGCGCTGGAGGCCTCAATAGGGAAAAAGACCTAGGGGTCATAGTGGATGCATGTATGAATAACTCTGGGCAGTGCAGGAGAGTGGCTAGCAAGGCAAACAGGATGTTGGGATGCATCATAAGGAATCACCTCTAGGAGCAAGGAAGTGACTGCCCTGTACAATGGACTGGTTAGACACACCTTGAGTACTGTGTACAGTACTGGAGACCACACTTGAAGAGGGACATACAGCTCCTGGAGAGGTACAGAGGAGGGCAACTAAGATTATACGAGGGCTAGGGATTTGACGTATGAGGACAGACTTGAGGAGCTCTGCCTGTTTTCATTGGAGGAGAGGAGAGACAGGGGACTTGATTGAGGTCTTCAAGTACCTCAAGGGAATAAATAGGGTAAACATGGAGGGAATCTTTAGACTAAAGCAGGAGGTATCACCAGAGGGTATGGTTTGAAGTTAGAAGGTGAAAGGGTGAGGGGAAAAGAGAGGAGGTTTCTCACTGAGAGGGTGGTCGACCCTTGGAATGCATTGCCTGACGAGCTGGTTCAGAGATCCACAGTGGAGGGCTTCAAGAGAGGGTGGGACAGACACAGAAAGTGGATGTATCAGATGATGGCCTGTCCCAGGGGGGGGTGGGGATGGATGATAGGGGTTTCTGGAGCACAAGGGATGGGAGGGCCTTGGCACCCAACTAAGGATCTCAGGTTCGAGCACGCGATAGACCGTAAGGCCTAATCTGCTGGCAAATAGTATGTTAGTATGTTACTTTGAGCATCCTCTTTAACGAGTTCCACATGTGCTGTATGTTACCAGCTTCTTGCATTCCTGTCTGCAGATTACCATATCGCAGGAGCAGAAAGGAGTGTTCACTGTGTGATTGGATGGGTCTTGCAGTTGGAAGACTAGTACATGCACAGCTGCAGCACTCTGCTTCAGTCACAGTAACAGTCAAGTTGTGCAGTAACGTGCAGATGGTAGCAAAACTGTTGAGAACAAGACAGTAGAAAAAAACTAACAGGTACCTAAGGTAGAGTAACCCCTAAGGACCTAAAGCCAAGTAGTTGTATAAAACGTTCTCAAAAATGACCTGGCCAGTTTAGAAATAAGTTATCAGTTGGTGAAATGCCCAGACTGAGAACAAATGGTGAAAAACTGTGGTCCCCCCTCTAAAGGATCACAGCATTATAAGCACTACTAAGATCTGCTTTAAATGTTTATTTTTCCAAAAAATCATTTCATTTTAATTTTTTTAACTAGAAAGTGAACTGGATAAATTTTTTTTTTTTTTTCCCCATTTCTTTTTCACTCCTGGTCACCAACTGCAGGGGCATCCCTCAGATGACACCCCATCTACTGCCACCTGACCTGAGACCACCCCAGCCCCGGGTCCCCTCCGGATCTCCTGACCTGTCACCCCTACCAGCAGGATACATCCTGGCTCATCCACTCACCTTGAGGCACCTTAAATCCAGTACTGCTGCAGGCATGGTGAAGGTCAGAGGATATCGGGACCCAGGGTGGACAGAATCTGACAGTGGACATGGGGCTGGTGGGACGTCATCTCCTATGCAGTTGGGGTTTTCCCCGTCTTGCGTTAGAGTGAGTTCCCCCTCCCTAGAGGTGCAGATGTGCAGTGACGTCCAGCACAAGATGGGTGTGCTCCCACTCTGGTACCATGGATGTCTGCTGTTACCTCTGCCTCTTGCTCTCGTATTCCCTGCTGTTGCTCTACCCAGTCTCTACCTGGAGTTGCGAGATGCAGGGAAGTCACAGTCCATCTTCCCTGAGAGAGGAGAGCAGTCCTCCAGATGCTCAGTCCTCTCTCCTCCGGCTGACCCTTAGTGGCCTGCACTCACTGCCTGGCCTACACTCACTGCCGTCCTCTGGTAGCCAATGTGGTGGAAGGTGTGGCGTCCAGTGCCTCAACGCTCATGCTGCCGGGTTGGTCTGATAAATCCCTTTTTCAGTCACACCTGACATAAAAAGAATGTATATTATGCTGTAACCATATTTACAGATTTTACTATACAAAATACAAGGTAATACAGTAAGTGACAGATTCAAAATTACACCAAAATGAGAACCAGTAGTAGCATTCATTCTTTATTAAATAAATCATCCCATGTTTTAGTCATAATAGGTCAACAGCAACCTGTTGATGGGGTGGACAGTGTCCATTTAAATATTAAAAAGTGATAGTATGATGTTCACGATCATCTCTTGTCATCTTCACCATCTACAGAAGGAGAGTACATCTTAACAGTCACTTTTGAGGTAATCAGCAGTTTGTCTGGTTTTATTTTCTCAGGGAAAAGCAAGGGAGAAAGTGCTGAACATTCGATTCCTTGCAGAGTTTCTGGACAGAGTCAAATATAACAGGTAAGTTGTGTTGTACAATTGTTGAGCTCTGTTTCACTTGGGGGGGTGGTAGTATATTGCCATTGTGTGGGAGATCCTCTTTTGCATCACATGTCAGACTCCCTCATGGCTGGTGGAGTCTGGGGAATGTTGTTGTTTGTGCATTCCCGACCTGGGGTAGTGGGGATTACTGTCCTGCCTTGCATGTGTCTGTGACAGTAACAGACATATTTTACATACATAGACTTGCACATAACAGTAGGAAGATGCATTTAACCTTGGATCAAAATGGAATCCTCGCATTGGCTTTATGAGGATATGGAAGGAAAAATGGAATTCAGTGACTTAGTCGTATGTGCCAGTATGTATTTAGGGCCAGTGTGCAACATCACCTTAGAGCAGCACCAGCCAGGATGCAGTGCGGTAATGCAGCAGTATATCACAAAATGCTGTAGAGGAACAGTAATAATTCAGTGGCAGTTAACTCCCTTTTACTGCAGTATTTTAAGCCATGACATTTACTGCAAGTTACTGTGTTGCATCGCGGCTAGCTCCGCTGTAGAATTTAATTGTTATGTATCAAACATACAAATTGGAGTTTTTACACTGCAGTTCCAAAAATGGCTGTTTAAATGGTCTTGTGAGCCAGACTTCATCTGTGATAGGAAGGAAGTGCAGTTTGACTCAAAGTGATGATGTTTTAATATACAAGTCTGCAAGCTGGTATGCTGCTGTTGGTGCCCTCCTCATACACACACAATGGTTACATTGGATATGTAAGTGGGGAACTTTCACCTCTAGATTCATAGTTGGGGAACTACTGTCATCCCTGATGAAGCCCATATGGGCAAAATGTTGGTCTCCACTTTGAGGATCTGATTTTAAGAAAATTATCAAATAAAACACCTGTGAATAAGGACATTTGGTGTGGCTGTCTTGTTTCGTTTGTTGCTTCTGAACTACTGTCTTTTCCAGGTGGTGAAATTTCTAGAGTATTCAATGAATAAAGACGATAGAGATGCAGGAACTCTCAAGCAGCATTACAAGGAGTGGGGAACTGAGTGTCTGTTCAACTGAACTTCAGAACACAGTATGCTGTTCTACTGTCTTCATTCAGCAGCTGTTACTTACAGGCTAATTATGGCCTGATCAATTAACAATCTCTCTCCCCAGCCTCAACCAAGATAATCTTGTCAGTGTACCTTTTAAAAAGACTTTTAAACTCTGTTCTGTATGTCACTACACCATCATTTACTCACACATGCTAGTCTGTAATTTTATGTGGGGGTAGAGACAAGAAGAGACAAACCTAATTCCTCCTAGAGTACTAAGAGATTTGGTGAAGTACTTGTGGGGCCATTGGTGGACCTGTTCAACACCTCTCTGGAAACTGGAGTGCGTGCCCAGGATTGGAGGTGGTGCATGTAGTGCCCTCCATAAGAGTGGGCCCAAGGATGAATGGGGAGACTACAGACCAGTGAGCTTAACCGCAGTTGTAGGAAAGCTAATTGAGACTATCCTCAAGGAAATTCTGGTAAAAGTTTGGAGGATGATGGTCTCCAGGATGGCAGACAGCATAGTTTATCACAGGCAGATCCTGCCAGATGAACCTGGTTGACTTTTGATTGCGTGGCGCGGGCACTGGACAAGAGTCATATGTTAGATGTCCTCTGCATGGACGTCAGCAAGGCCTTTGATTCACTGCCTCATGGTAGGCTGACTAGAGTAATTGAGCAACTTGGGAGCAGGGAGAAAACTGGTTAGATGGGTCAGGAGCTTGTTACAGGATAGAAAGCAAAGGGTAGTGCTGGGGTGAAGTGCTGGATCCCAGAGCAGTAATTGGCCTGGTGCTGGGACCAGTGCTGTTTTTTTAAACTTTATTTAAATGTTTTTGTTTTAGTAAAATATACATAAAATCTTATTACATCAAATATCAACATGTAAATCAACAAACACATAAACTTCAGACTCAAGTCAGATAGACTCTGAGCACCCTGTTCTTACCTACACGCTGACATCATCCAATAATAATAGCCTTACTTAGTATATGCTTCCTTCCGCCCTCCTTGGTATGCTAGGAACCCAAGTGTCCCTCCCCTAATAGGGGTGTACTACTTGCCATAATTCTACTACTGACCCTTCTCTGGGTGGACAGGCTCATAGACCCATTCCCCTGGAACCAGTGAGCAATCTACATAATATTCCCCCACACAACTTCCTTAGCAGCTACCCTATCTCAAGTATATCTAGTCTCTTAACAGAGCATGAGGTCATAAAAAGGGTGTATGCTATGACCTGCTTTACTAAATGAGCAGGACACGTCGAAGACACCTCATCTCAATACCTAGCACTAAACTGCTAAGGTTACTAGTCCTGCTACTTCTCCTATCAGGTGATGTCCAACCTAACCCTGGCCCATACATACCCAATACCTTGGTAGCATCCCCCCAGGACCATCAATGGGTGGCCACCAAGGGTCTGAAGATAGCACATATGAACATATGTAGTCTTAGACCAAAAATACACAAAGTCCAGGCCTGGTTGGACCTCTACAAACTGGACTTACTAGCCATCTCTGAAACCTGGCTAAAAGCCCACATCCATGACCACGAGATTCAGGTCGTGGGCTACAATAGTTACCGCAATGACAGAGAAACCAAAAAAGGGGGTGGGGTCCTAATCTATGCTAAGGATGTCTCTCTGTGTCACCTCTTCCCCTGCAGACTAATCCTACTGCTGAGGAGAAAGCATATACATCCGGATAACCTAGGGTACCCAAACAACTAACAATTGGCTGCATCCACCCACCCACCAAAATCAGCGCTCAAATCCTTGAAGCCATCAAAATGATCACGGCTATCAAAGGTAACAGCGAACAACTAATCCTGGTGACTTCAACATTAACTGGGCACAGGACCCTGGTTATGCCTCAAAGTCACTTACCCATGAAGCAGGTCTGGCCATGGTCATCTCTGAACCGACCAGACTTAATTACAAAACTGGGAACACCACCACCCTTGACTGGGCTCTGATGTGTAACCCCATGAACATACAGAGTCGGGCACAATGGGAGACTCTCTGACCATTCCTCAATCTTCTGTATATGGAAAAACAAACCACCCAAAGTCCAACCTAGAATTCTTGCCACCTGGGATTGCTCCAAGTTCTCTGAACTACAATACAATCGCTACCTAGGTAGTCTGGACTGGAACCCCATAAATCTTCTCCCACTCTTACTGAGGCTGTGCAATACTTCCAGGACGAACTAACCACAGCGGCCAACCTCTTTGCTCCAGTGAAGAGAGTGAGGGCTAAAGGCAGCTGCTACAAGTGGATCTCTCCCTCCCTCAAAGCCCTAATGGCTACTCGGGGAAAAAGCCTGGAAAAAGTTAAGGCTCTCCTCCCTCCTGGCAGATCTCGCTGAATACAAAGCCCTGAGGAACAAAGCCAAGAGAGCCATAAAACTTGCTATGAGATTACTTAACACACCTCCAGAAAACCAGCCTGGGCAATCCCAAGCAATTCTGGAATCATATCAATGACCTGCTCAAGGGCAGCAAAAGCCTGAGTCCTGTCCCATGGAGATTAACGGTCAGCTCACAACTGCCCTTCTCAAATATCGGCTGCCCTTAACAGGCACTTTTCAGACCTCGAGGCCTACAAGACCTGCCTGTCTCCCCAGACTCTTCCCCCACCTCAGATGAATCACCTCACATGGAAAGACACCCTTTTCACCTGAGACTGGCTAAACGCACTGAAGTAGTAAATCTCCTAAGGAACCTGAAACTGAAAGGGTCAGAGGGATCCGACGGTATCAACCATCGGCTACTCAAGGCAGGAGCTACCTCCTTAGCCTGGCCTATAACCATGCGCCTCAATCGATCACTGAGGGAAGGAGCAGTCCCTGACCCGTGGAAACATGCCAATGTTGTCCCTATTCACAAAGGGGGGCTCAAGGAAAAGCTCGACAACTACAGGCCCATCTCCCTCCTCTGCTCACTTGCTAAGGTGCAAGAAAGAGTCATCTACAATCAACTCAGGAACTACCTGGAAGCTCATCAGCTCCTTGCCCCCTCCCAACATGGATTTAGAACAAACCATGGTACTGACACTGCCCTCATTAACTTCACAGATGAAGTTCTCAGGGCAGTGGACAAAGGGATACCCACTGGTGCAGTCTTTATAGACTTATCCAGGGCGTTCAACCTCGTCGAGCACAACTTGCTACTACAGAAGCTGCAAAATATAGGCCTAGACAATCATGCCCTGAAGTGGTTTGGGAGCTACTTATCAGGCAGGGCACAGAGGGTCTTATGGAAAGGGACCATGTCTGACCACTACCCTAAACCAGGGTGCCCTCAGGGCTCAATTCTAGGCCCCTCCTGTTTTCTTGTTTACCAATGACCTGCGTACCACTGCGGGAGAGCTCGGTTGTGCAGCACGCTGATGATACTGTCATCTTCCAAACCCTGCGTGACATGGTTGCCCTAGGTCCTCTACTCCGAAAGGATATCACTTCACTAGAGACTTGGCTATGCAAGAACAGAATGGTACTAAATGCCGACAAGACCAAGGCAATGCTATGTGGGCCAAGATCCCTGGGATTTGACAGGTCCTCATCCCTCTCCTTAACCTCACTCTCTGGTAAAGCCATTAACGTAGTCCCCTCCCTTAAATAGTTAGGCCTTACGTTGGATCAGAATATCACATACAAGGAACACGTGGACCAGGTCACCAGGACCCTACATCGGAAACTTGGCACCCTGTACCGACTCAGGGACCAACTCATCCCTGAAGCCAGGCTCTCCATAGCTACCAGCGTCCTTCTACCCAACCTGACCTTTGCGGCCCCTATTACACAGGGCATGGCTAAACAAGAGATTCCTAGGATGCAAACCCTTTATAATAAAATAGCTCATTTACGCAACCTTAGACCACCGAGGCGTCACCATTGTGACACTTTGGCCAGTCTTCGTTGGCCCGCATGGGTATCCGCCTCCAACACCCTTGCTTGTCCAGGCCTACAAGCTTCTCAAACCCCACGCTCCACCAAGCATTGCTGGGATCATAACCCTCAAACACAACCCAAGGAACCTAAGGACCTCAGATAGAATGCTATTAGAAGTCCCTAGAGTAAGGACAAACACTGGTGGAAGATCCTTTCTAGGGACATGGATATGTTGTTCATCCACACTTTCTGGCACGTTCCTTGCCACTTTAAATCTTGCCGGAAGGTCTTCAAGCTGGCTCCTCCCACCCACCCAGGTGGTAAAACTCTCGGCTCCGCCCCATGACGCCAGATCTTCCTTACCGCTTGGAAGCTCAGGTTCCTTCCTTAGCGCTCTGCGTTTTCATCTGGTTCCTGATTTTTCAGTTTCTCCGAATTTAGTTTGGAAGTTTTCTAAAACTTCGGTCTTCTTCCCTCGCTGCTGCGATGGATATTTAGTTTCCTGGCTCTCGGGGGTGCCCGGTGAATACCTCTAGGAAGGACCCACACTCCACCTGGTTTGCTGCCTCGACTTGTACCATGATCTGCAAGTTTGCGAATTTTGCTGTGCCCTTTCGACCAGCATCCTGGAGGATCGTCACGGCCATTTGGGGCTCGGCGATCTGGAATTTTTCCGCCGGGAAAATCTTTAGAGGCTCGTCGGGCGGTGTCCGCATCTGCTGTCTCGGCTGGGCAGCTCGAGCTCTCTTTCTCCATGGAGGAGGCGGTGACCAAGGCTGTCCCCCCCCCCCAGTCGCAGCACTTATCCCGCTCTCTTTGACTTCCTCTCATTCAGCTTCGTTCAAGGAGCTTCGTCAGTCCCTTTCCTCAAAGGGAGAGGGACCTTCGGGACCTGCCTCTTGGCCCAGGTCAAAGGAGTCGCAGGATGAGTCCCATTGCTGGCGCTGGCGGGAGCGGGAGAGTTCCCTTCCCTGTCTGCCAACTTTTGACTCGGTCGAGGTTGCGGATCAGGCCACTGGCTTCACGGTGTCCCCGTCAGGTCAGCCAGCCATGACTCCCATCGGCGTTGTCGAGTCTTCTCGAACCCACCACCCAGGCGGTCTCTGCAGGGCCGTCAACCTTCGCCAGTTTCCCGGTGGAGGCTGAGGTTCTGCCTGCACCTTGGGGTGACAGGCCTCGGTCCTTTGTCCGAGCGAGGGAAGGCGGTATCCCGCCTCCTTCCCGGACCCACCCTCGGTTTTCCTGAGATCTTGGTCTCGGTCTCTGTCCTCTTCTCGGTCAAGTTGCTCCCACCGACTTGGCGATCTCGGTCGGGGCACTGAGTTAAGTGGCATTACCGCTCCTCCTCGTCTCCCTCCTTGGATGAGGAGTGGCTTCGATGCAGATGCCGTCTACGTTACGAGGAGTTCATGTGGCAGCAGTTGCTGTTGTCCGGGAATCAGTTGACTCCGATTCATTCCCCATCCAGCAAGCAGCTGCCACCCGAATGGCCAACGCAACCGCTTGCTGCAGTCGAGGTGCCCACGTCGGGGCTGGTTGTTCGTTCGAACCTTGCTGCCCCACCGACTTCGGTGGAACCTCGGTCGGGTCATGACCTGTCCCGCAGGTTGTCTGTCACCCTCACTCCTGCCCACCCTCGGCAGGTGAAGAGTGACTCAGGCCTGAGGCAGCTCTTTGCAGACCCTTCGGAGTCCGACGACGACTCCTCCATGTTCCCCAGTCGGGAGGATCCAGGGTCCTCTCCGGACTGCTCTGTGGACGACAGTCCATCATCCTTTCTGGGTCTGCTTCAGCTCATCTCGGAGTTCACCAAGATGCCGCTTGAACCTGTGTCTAAACAGGTCTCTTATCCCCTGACGGAGATTCTAGACCGAGGGGGTTCACCCTCGGAGGCCTTCCCAGTGGCCGAGGCCATTGTCGGCCCGGCCTTGGAGCTCTGGCAGTGGCCTACTTCCTGTCCTGCTCCCTCGGCCAGGATGTCCAGGAAGTACTCTGTCCCTGTCGGTTCTTTGCCCGTTTTTCACACACACCGCTCCGCTGAGAGCTTAGTTACGATAATGTCTTCCAGCGTTCTGTGAATGCTCGGATGTGGATAGGCCTCCGACAAAGAGTCCAAGGATGGACTATACGGGCGTAAGATTGACAGCGCTCCTCCCAGGCCTCCCGACAGGCCAGCTCGGCCGCACTGATGGCACATTTTCCCACGCCTTTGGGCTCCCTGGATGAGGTGCTCCTCATCTCCGGCTGACCTGCGGATCACGGTCCGGTAGGTGCAGGACCAGGGTAGGGCGGTGGCGAAGCAGCAGCTCCAGACTGCTCTGGACTTAGGTGATTCCTGTGCCAGATCGGTAGCGGCCGCGGTGGCCATGCACTGTAGGGCGTGGCTGAGGTTATCCTCTTTCTCAGCGGATACCCAGCACAAGTTGGCGGACATCCCTTTCTTGGGGACTGACCTCTTCGGCCCTGGAGTGGAGGGACACCTCCAGGGGACCGAGAAGTCCATTGCCACTCTGGACTCAGTCTCCGCCGCCCAGAGGGACAAGGGCTGTCGGCAGCCTTTGCATAAGCCCCTTTGTCCCTCGGCCCCTGCGGCTCGACCGGCCCATCAACACCAGCATGAGGGCCAGCAGGCTTGTGTTGGGCATCCTGACCCCAAGCCAGCGGCTTCCTCCAAAGAGAAGCAGGGAGGTAAAGGCCCAGGAGTTCCCTCGGCCAGTCCCTCCTCCAAGCCTGCTCAGTGACGGGCTGAGGGGTGCCGTCCCCGGCCTCGTCACCCCTACCCGGTTCCCCCCGTGGGGAGACGGCTCCGCCCCTCCTCCGCCTGGTTCGCTTTCATGGACTGCTGGGTGTCGGAGGTGCTAAGGGAAGGTCCTGCCTCTGGATTGCAGAGCAGGCCCACACCTTTTGAGCTGTTGCCCTCGGGGGCCATGGGGTCTGCAGCCCGCTGTCGGCCCTTCAGTCGACTTGCCCTGCCCTCGAGACGGAGGTGATCAGGAAGGTGGCGGATCCTCCTCCAGACCCTGGGTTCGTGTCCAGGTATTCCTGGTCCCCAAACGGATGGGGGGCTTGCGCCCCATCCTTGACCCACATGACGGGATGGTCACTCTGACTCAGATATCCCATCCTCGGAACGAGGCGTGTGGCTCTAGTTCCTGGACCTCCAGGGCGTACTTTACACTTCGATCTGTCCGTTTCTTGGGAGACTCCTCCATTTCTAAAGCGAGGGATCTCTTTACGAGTTCCATGCCATGCCATTCGGTCTCTTCTCAGCAGCATTCCTGCGGCTCCGAAGGATCCGGGCGTAACCCCACCCGGATGGCGGCCTGACTGCAACCCCTCCAGGGCGGAGGGGGACGGTCCAGAGTTCTGGCCCTCTAGGTTGCTCTCAGACTGGTCTCCTCTCTAATGGAGCCATGTTGGAACTCGTGTCTAAGCAGGTGATCCTTCTTCGGGACGAAGCTTGACTCTTGAGTCTGAGCTTGGTTCCCGGCGGACGTGCCGAGGTTCATCCTCCCTTACCTAGTCATGTCTGACTGGACAATTGCGCCCTGCCCGGGATTTCCTGCACCTCCTGGGCCTTGCGGCAGCCTGCACCAGCGTGGTCTGTTTGGACCCGCCGGTCCATGCGTCCCCTTAATGGGGGCTGGCCAGCCAGTGGTCACAATGCTGCGATCCTTTGGACCAGTTCGTGACAACAGCCCAGGGGTTGGGGAACGCTCTCCTTTGGACTGTTCCAGCTCATCTGCAGGAGAACATCCCATTCGTCCTCCCCAACTCGACGGTCTTCTCCGACCGATGCATCTCTGATGGGTGGGGGTGCCTATCAAGGGGAATACAGAGTGCACCGCCTCTGGTCCTCTCGGGAGTCCTGATGTCATTCCAACCTGCTGGAGCTCCAGGCAGTCTGCTTAGCTCGCACTGTTCTCCGTGCTTATGGGGTCTGAGTGGTTTAGGTCCAGGCAGGCGACACCACGACCATGTGCTACTTAACCCGCCAGGGTCGGATGAGCCTTTGCCATTGCGTAAGGAAGTTCTCCGCATTGGGTCTTACGCGCAGCCGGGAGGCGGTTTCCTAGCCATTTCGATGGCAGGAGCCTCCATCACCCTGGTTGATGCCCTAAGCCGGATAAGGGCTGCGCCTCATGAGTGGTCTCCCTGCTGAAGGTAGCATAAGATCTTTCTCCCTCTAGGTTATGCCTCGGGCAGACCTTTGTTTTTTTCCCTCCAGGGAGAATACGAGGCCGAAACTGTCTCATGCCCGCCCCCTCAGCAAGGTTCGCTGTAGGGGATGCCTTTGAGGCCGCAGACCCCGGGCCTCTTCTACGCCTGTCCCCCATTTCCCTTGACCCACAGGCAAGGCGAGGAAGGACTAGACACAGGTGATTCTGGTAGCCCGAGACTGGTTTTGCCAGCTCTGGTATCCGGCTCTCCTCAGTCTCAGCCCCAGGCTCCCGAGGCGGCTTCCAGCCCGCCCAGTCCTGATCTCTGTTATTAGGGGAAGGTATTCCATCCAGACCTTCAATCCCTACACCTGGCGGCCTGGTCCCTGTGCGGCTAGTGGCCAGGCCTTGGGTCTTCCGGCAAGGTCCTCGACGTTGAGGCATTCTGCCAGGAGTCAACCAGATATGCTACGCCTTCAAATGGAAGAGTTCTCCATTTGGTGTTAGGATAGGGCCTGGTCCCCGATCCTGTTCCTTGGCGAGCATTCCGGACTACCTGTGGTCCGTTCTTCTTCTTGAGCAAGGGCTTTGGTTGACGACCCTTAAGGTGCTCCTGATAGCCACTCCTGTCTTCCGGGCGCGGGCCAGAAGGTAGTTGGTGGCGCAGGAAAGGTGGTCTGGCGCTTTCCAAGGCCTTGATCACACTTCCCCTCCGGGGAGAGTATCCCCATCTATGTGGGATCTTACGCTGGTATGGGCTTAGCTCACGGGCAAGCCGTTCGAACCTTTGCACAGGTGCGATTTCCCCACCTGTTGTGGAAGAACGCCTTCTTGGGGGTTACCACGCCAACCAGAAGGCTGGGAGAGCTCCAGGCACTCCTTTGAGTCTCCCTATCTGGTCTTCCACAGGGACAAGGTTGTCCTGCGCCCCACCCAAAGTTCCTTCCGTAGGCGGTGGTGGCGTTTTTCCCTAACCGGGTATTGTCTCTGCCGTGGTTCAACCCCATTCACACCTCGGAGGCCGCATATAGGATCCATTGGGACCCTAATTTAGCGCTCACCTTCCCAGGGAGCGTAGGGCTGAAGTTTGGGAGAGGTTTGCCAGCTGTTTGTCATGTACGCTGAAGCCGCATCTGGCAGACCTGCAGCCAAGTGGACGACGAGGGGGTGGGTCACCTCCTGCATAGATCTCCGCTATAGGTGGGCGGGCATGGAGCCTCCCAGAGGGATAAGTGCTCATTTTACCTGCCCTTCCGCTGCATCGGTGGCTGCTTCCGAGGATACCCCAGTCCAGGATATCCATAGGGCTCCTACCTGGAAGCTGGTATATACTGTTTTAACCCCCTTCCACATCGACCTTGGGTCATGCCGGGATGTTGGTCGGGGCCTCGGTTCTCCAGTCTTTATTCCTAAGTAGGGTGTGTGTGCCTTGCTTCCCTCCTCCCGGAGAACTGCTAGGAGTCTGCCAGAAAGTGTGGATGAACAACATATCCATGTCCCTAGAAATACAGGTTACTCACCTGTAACAGGAGTTCTAGGAATGGTGTATGTTGTTCATTCACACGACCCACCCTGCCTCCCCAGCTTCGACGCACAGCCTGGCTTCCAGTGGGCTAGATGTGGTGTCATGGGTCGGAGCTGAGAGTTTTACCACCCGGGTGGGTGGGTGGAGCCAGCTTGAAGACCTTCCGCCAAGATTTAAAGCGGCAAGGAACCTGCCAGAAAGTGTGGATGAACAACATATACCATTCCTAGAACTCCTGTTGCAGGTGAGTAACCTGTATTTTCCTCCCAAGCAGCCTACCAGTGGAACAAGCTCCCTCCCAGGTCCAGGACTTCTCCTCACTCATGAACTTCCGCACCAGGCTTAAAGATCACGTGCAACGGATTTTACATATTTTTAATAAAAGCTTAAAAAGATGCAGTTCAAGTCCTTGTGTCATGATTAGTGTTTCCTGAAAGTTTCACGCTGTTTGGTTTTGTGGTTTTCTTTAAATCAGCATTTGTTAACTTGCTCTGTAGTGGCTGAAAACAGTGGAGTTATTTCACTCCTCTCAGTCAAACTTAGAGTGTGATGACATCATTTTGGAGTAGCTTGCTGTTTCAGATTCCCAGTCAGAGCAGCACTCTGTAGAATTTATGGTCTGCTGAGCTCTCCAGGTTTCTTACAAACCCAGTCTCTGGTTTGTGTTTAGATAGATCAGCTTAAAATATATAATTCTCTTCCTTTAAAAAGCTGTTCATTTCAGTTTCAATGCTGAATTGAAATAGTGGAAATCTTTTTCTGTGAAAAATCAGCATGTCTGTATCACGGCTCTGTTCTTTCTAATCAAACCTCAATTTTTTTTCTAACTATGTTAACACAGGGCTGTTTAATGAATATAAAATAAATCTAAATTTTGTTCATTCACAGAAAGTTTGTTTTTGACGTATCCTTCATAAATATAATCATGTAAGAAAAATGTTTTTTCATGTCAGATTAACAAACAAGTGCCTGTCACATTCTGCTACAGTATTTCAAGCACATGTCCTATCAGAACTCACAAATTTCAGTTCTTTGGTGGTTTCTGTGTGAAAATACATCATGTATGTGTATAACTAAAACACCGTGTGGCTTCCCGATGCACCATGTCTCTGTCACACAGTTTAGGCAGCTGCAGTCGACTGCTACCAGTCCCCTGCCCCACAAGCCCCTGACTTCTGCTCCACATTCGAGGCTGCTGCACCCTGCTGCCCACTGTCTTCTCCCACACAGTCAGGATTGTGCACCTTGCCTCCATCCTTGTCTAAAGAATCAGGACTGCTGCACCCTGCCACCCCTGCCCAAACAATTGGGTTGCTCCCACCCTGCTGCCCTCTGTCCCCACCCTCACAGTTGGGGATGCTGCACCTGTTGCCCCGTTCCTGTCTCCACAGTCAGGGCTGCTATGCAGTGCTAAGCCCTAGAGTGCCAGAGTTCTTGCCTCCACAGCTGGGGCTGCTGCACCATGCTGCCGTAACACCAGAGGTGGGGCTTTGCTGCACCCTGCTACCCACTTCCATTGCCTCAAATGTTCAGGGCTGCACCACATGTACCCCATCTCATAGTCAGGGCTGCTGTACCCTGATGCTCCATGTGTCCTGCCCCACAGTTGGAGGCTTCTGCACCATGCTGTCTTCTGCCCTGTCACCACTGACAGGGCTGCTGCATCCTGCTCCCTTTCTACACAGTTGGGGTTGCTGTGGCCTGCTGTGCCCTAGAGCCCGATGCCTCTGCAGTTAGTGCTGCTGCACCATGCTGCCACTTGCCACAAGATTCAGGGCATTTGCTGCACCCTGTTGCATGCCTCCACAGTTGAGGCAGTTGCACCCTGCTGTCCCCCTGCCACCAGAGTCAGATCCTTTGCTTTAACCCGCTGAGACAGGAATGTGGGGCAACATGTGTAGTGTCTCTGACGGTGAGGGTGAGAGAGAGGGTAGCAGGGTGCAGCAACCTCAGATGTTCAGGAAGGGTGCAGCACAAGAGTAAGGGCATTTGCTACACCCTGTCCCCTGCCTGTGGAGGCAAAGGGCTCTGTGGTGCAGCAGGGCACAATAGTGGCAGGGGACAAAGGACAGCATGAGGCAAAAGCCCTGACTGTGGGGCAGGACACAGGTGAATATCAGGGTACAGCAGCCCTGACAATAGCACAGGGTGCACATTGTGCAGCAGCCCAGACCATCTGGGCAGTGGAAGTGTGTAGCAGGGTTCAGCAGCCCCAACTGTGGATGCAAGAGCATGAGACTCTAGGGTGTAGCACAGCACAACAGCCCTGACTGTGGAGATAGGAACAGGGGGCAACAGGGTACCATGGCCCTGACTGTGGGTGTGGGGACAGAGGGTAGCAGGGTGCAGTAGCCCTGAATGCTCAGGCAGGAGATAGGGGTGGCAACAGGATACAGCAGCCCAAACTGTGGGACAGGATGCAGCAGTCATGCCTGTTTGGGACAAGGGATGTGGGGAGCAGGGTGTAACAAAAGATTTGACTCTGGTGGCAGGGGGACAGCAGGGTGCAACTGTCTCAACTGTGGAGGCATGCAAAAGGGTGCAGCAAATGCCTGAATCTTGTGGCAAGTGGCAGCATGGTGCAGCAGCCCTAACTGCAGAGGCATGGGGCTCTACAGCACAGCAGGCCATATCACCCCAACTGTGTAGAAAGGAGCAGGGTGCAACAGCCCTATCTCTGGTGACAGGGGATAGAGAACAACATGGTGCAGAAGCCTTGACTGTGATGCAGAACAAAGGGAGCATCAGGGTACAGCAGCCCTGGCTGTGAGATGGGGTACATGTGGTGCAGCAGCCCTGACCATTTGGGGCAATGGAAGTGAATAGCAGGGTGTAGCAAAAGCCCCACCTCTGGTGGCTAGGGCAGCATGGTACAGCAGTCCCAGCTGTGGAGGCAGAGAACCTGGCACACTAGGGCTTAGCACAGCACAGCAGCCCTGACTGTGGAGACAGGAACAAGGGGCAACAGGTTCAGCTTCCCTAACTGTGAGGGTGGGGGAGACAGAGCAGCAGGATGCAGCAACCCCAATTGTTTGGGCATGGGATGCAGGATACAGCAGCCCTGATTCTTTAGGTAAGGGATTGAGCAGCAGGGTGCACAATCCTTGACTGTGTGGAGAAGATGGTGGAAAACAGGATGCAGTAGCTTCAAATGTGGAGCAGAAGGAAGGGGCTTGTGTGGGGACAGGGTGGTCAGGCTGCAGCTGCCTCAGCTTTGAGGCAGAGACATGGTGCATCAGGATGCCACATAGTGTTTCTAGTTATACCTAACGTAATGTATTTTCACACAGAAACCACCAAAGAACTGAAATTTGTGAGTTTTGACAGGTGCCTGTCACACTCTGCTACAATATTTCAAGCACATGTATTGTTTATCAGTCTGACATGAAAAGAAAATGTTCTTACATGAAATTTATTTATGGAGGCTACATCAAAGACAAACTGTTTCTGTGAATGAACAACATTTAAATTTATTTTATATGCATTCCATAGCCGTATGTTATATAGTTAGAAAAACAATCTGAGTTTTGATTAGAAAGAACTGAGAGCTGTGATACAGACAAGCTGATTTCTCACAGAGAAAGATTTCCACTACTTCAATTCAGCATTTAAATTAAAATGATCAGCATTTTATGAGAAGATAATGTTTTATTTTAAGCTGATCTATCTAAACACAAGCCAGAGAATGTGTTTGTAAGATACTTGGAGAGCTCAGCAAACCATTAACTCTACAAACTGCTGCTCTGATTGGGAATCTGAAACAGCAAACTACTCCAAAATGATGTCATCACACTCTGTTTGACTGAGAGGACAGAAATAACTCCACTGTTTTCAGCCACTGTAGAGCAAGTTAACAAATGCTGATTTAAAGAAAACCACAAAACCAAACAGCATGAAATTCTCAGGAAACACTAATTATGACATAAGGACTTGAATTTCATATTTTCAAGCTTTTACTAAAAAAATGTAAAAACCGTTGCACATGATCTTTAAGTCCCATCTGCTGACCTCAAACGCATGCCACTGTCATGGTCTAAAGCTCCTGTACCCTCCTCTCCAACTCCCGCCTCCTAGCTTAACCTTCCTACTACCTGCCTTATACAGACTGCTCACCAGAGGCCACGGTGTAACCCTGAATAAACTATATACATAGATACATACATAGACAGTGTCGGCAGATAAGGACCTGTGGCCCACCCAGTCTGCCCATTTGAGCTTGTAAGTTCAGTTTATGTTTTCCTGGAAGTCTGTTGCCCCTTACCCCTGACCTCCAGAATTCCTTTATGTCTGTCCCATGCATTCTTAAATCCCGTGACTGTTTCAGCCCCCACCACTTCCTCTGACAGGGTGTTCCACTTGTCTGCCACCCGTTCTGTGAAGAAATTCTTCCTCATGTTTCCTCTGAATTGTCCTCCCTCCAACTTCATCCCATGCCCTCTAGTCCTGGAACATCTTTTCGCTTAAAAATAGTGTATTCCTGCACCCTCTTCCTCCCTGTGAGATACTTGTATGTCTCTATCATATTCTGCCTCCCTCCTCTCTCCAGGGAGTACATGTTCAGTTCTTCAACCTGTCTTCATAGGACTTGTGATGCAATCCATGCACCATCTTTGTTGCCTCCTCTGAACCTTCTCTACCCTGTCTATGTCCTTATGTAGGTATGGTCTCCAGAACTGTACACTGTACTCCAGGTGGGGCCTTTCTAGGTCTTGTATAGGAATTATGACCTCCCTTTTCCTGCTGGTGATGCCCTGCCTATATATCCCAGCATCTTATTTGCTTTACCTGCTGCCTTGTCACACTGTTTCCTATCTTGAGGTCATCAGAGATGATAACCCCAAGATCCCTTTCCTGCTTGGTGCATGCTATATCCTCACCCCCAACTGACATATTGTGCCAGGGTTTTTGTGCCCCATATGCATTATCTTGCACTCTTTGTATTGAATTTCAACTGCCAAACCCCTGACCATTCTTCAAGTTTCTGCAGGTCCTTCTCATTCTGTCTACACCTCTGGTGTGTCTGCTGTGTTACAGAGCTTTGTGTCATCAGCGAACAGGAAATCTGCCTTCTAGGTCCTGGGCAATGTCACTGATGAAGATGTTGAATAGGACCGATCCCAGCACTGATCCCTGTGGTACCCCACTGGTCCTCTTCCTCTGTGGAGTGACAGCCATTTACCAACACCTCTGTGTCCTGCCACCCAGCCAGTTACCTGCCCACCACACTACTGTCCTGCCCACACCCATATTCCCCAGTTTGTGTAATAGTCTTCTATGTGGCACAGTGTCAAAGGCCTTGCTGAGGTCCAGATGGGCCATGTCCAATGCCTCCCTGATCCACCTCCCTAGTCACCCAGTCAAAAATTCAACGAGATTGGTCTGACGACTCCCATGGTGAAACCATGCTGCCTTGGGTCCTGTAGTCCATTGACAACCAGATGTTCCACTAATCTCCTTCAGTAGTGCTTCCATGATCTTCCCCACTACTGAGGTGAGGCTGACTGGTCTGTAGTTCCCTGCTTCCTCTTTGTTCCCTTTTGTGTAAGGGGACCACATCTGCTGTCCTCCAGTCTTTAGGTACCTCCCTGTTTCCAGTGATCAGCTAAACAGGATAGCCAGAGGTTCAACCACCACCTCTCTTGTTCTTATGACCCTGGGGTGCACCCCATCTTGGCCCCATTGCTTTATCAACTGTTATTACTTCCAGTTCCTTCAGGACCTTTCTCGTGTAAAGGGACTTGTGTCCATTTCTGCACCATTCTCACCCCTTGTACTCCCTTCAGACCCATTACCCTCCTCTTCCTCAGTAAAGACTGAGCAGAAATACCTGTTCAATATATCAGCTTTACTGTTGTTATCCTCCACGCGGCCCCCATCCTCCCCCTTCAGTCTCACTATCCCTCCCTTTGTCTTTCGTTTTTCACTTATGTACCTGTGAAAGGTTTTGTCCCCTCTACCCACTGATTTTGCAATGTGTTCTTCTGTCTGAGCTTTGGCTTCCCTTACTGACCTCTTGCCTCCCTTTGCCTCTCCTGGTACTTCTCCCTATCCCCTTCTGCCTGTGTCTTTTTGTATTGCCTGAATGCAGTCTTTTTGGCTTTCACTTTCTTTGCTACCTCTTTGGAAACCATAATGGTCTCCTCTTTCGTTTCTCTTGCTAACCTGCAATGCATAATTCTGTTGTTCTTGCAATCCTCATTTTAAATACTGCCCACTGTTCCTCAACCCTGATTCCTGTCCCATTTCCTTAATGCCTCTTTTAAGTATCTCCCATTTTCCCAAAGTCTGCCCCTAAAATCCAGGATCGTGTTTTTGTGTGGTTTGGTTCTGCTCTTTCTGTGATTTCAAGCCACAATGACTGGTGGTCACTGTTCCCAGGTGCTCCCCACTGTTACCCCCATCACACTGTCCCTGTTTGTGAGCACAAGGTCCAGTATTGTCTTCTGCCAAGTTAGTTCCATGACCAGTTGCTTGACGAAGGCACCCTGAAGGGAGTCCAGGATAAATCTGCTCCTAGTTGATGCTGCTGCTGGGATGCTCCAGTCCACGTCTGGAATATTGAAGTCTCCAACCAGTACTACCTCACCCTTGTCTGCCATCCTTTGGATGGCTAGCATCAGCTCCCTATGTGTTTCTTCCTCCTGGGCTGGTGGTCTATAGACCACACCTGTGTGAATGGCTGTTCCCATTTTCCTTTCCAGCTTAACCCACTGTATCTCTCCCCCATTTTGTTCCTCCTGGATCTCTATGGCCCTTATGTCATTTTTCACATACAGTGCCACTCCTCCTCCCTTCCTGCCTGCTCTGTCTCTTCTGAATATATGCAAAGTACTACTAATTGCTTACATGTCATGATGATAACCATGCCTGTACCCATGCCTGCATACACTGCTTTTCTTTTACCGTGCCTGTAAGCCATGCCTGTATGAACTGCTTTTCTTTTACCATGCCTGTAACCATGCCTGTATCCACTATTTTTCTTTACTGTAACCACCTCATGATGTAACTCACAATGCCTCAAATGTTCCTTATGTCCTTGTTCATTCTTATAACTTGTATTGTTATCCCGGGTCGCCCCTGAAAAAAGGGACCTTCGGGGCTCAGTGGGCCTACCTGGTCACCAAAATTTAATAAATAAATAAATAAACATATGCTTCACATTTCATAGACATATATACTTAATTGATATTCTTGTAATATGGTGTTGAGCATAAAAGGTAGAGTGTCTTCCATTTTTGTCAAGGTATGTTGTTCCTCTGTTAATTACATTATGAACTATTCCATATATCATGTTTGGTCCTTAATCCGGGAGGCTTTTTGAGGCACCCCAATGGTACGGGTACGAAGCCTTTCATGGAATAAAATCTGCTCTAACTGGTCCCATATATAGCACCCACTTTCTCCATAGAATTTCAAATTGGTCCTTTCTTTTATTTAGTATGGCTGGCATTCTCTCCATTTTATATATTCCAATCATTATGTCCTGTCAGTGTTTCAGTGGGGAGGGGGGTTAGGTTTAAGCCAGAGTTTAGTAATGGCTTTTTTAGCCGCTAAAGCCGCAGAGCCATTTTCGGAACTGTTTAGTGAGTCTCTGAGCACAGGAGAGGTCCCACAAGACTGGAGAAGGGGTCATGTGATCCCATTCCACAAGAGTAGCATGGAGGAGGTAGGGGACTACAGATCAGTCAATCTTACCTCAGTAGTGGGCAAGATTATAGAGGCACTCAAAAGGAAAGGATAGTGCAACACTTGGAATCCATAGGAGCACAGGATCCCAAGACAGCATGGGTTTACAACAGGAAGGTCCTGTCAAACTGATCTCATAGATTTCTTCACTGGGTAACCAGAGGGTGGACCAAGGGGGCAGTTGATGTCGCTACCTTGACTTCAGCAAAGCTTTCAATACTGTTCCATGTAGAAGATTGATAAATAAGCTGGGTAGGCTCAGGGTGGGTCGAAGTTGGTCAACTGGGTGGCAAACTGGTTTTGGGCAGAAAACAAAGAGTGGTAGTAAGCGGTATACAGTCAGAAGAGATGCAAGTCACAAGTGGAATTACCTCGGGATCAGTGCTGGGGCCAGTCCTCTTCAATATCTTCATCAGTGACATTGCAGATGGACTGAGTGTAGGTTTGTCTGTTTGCAGATGACACCAAGATCTGCAACAGAGTAGATGATCCAGATAGGATGGGCAGAATGAGAAGAGATCTGCATAAACTGGCAAAATGGTCAGAAGAGTGGCAGCTGGGGTTTATTTATTTATTGTTTATTTAGTACAAAGAAGTGCAAGATCATGCACATAGGAAGAGAAACCTCTGAAGCCACCTATAGGCTAGAGGGGATTGCTGGCAGTCATAAGGGAAGAAAGAGACTTGGACATCATCATCATCACAGATGACCTGAAATCATCCAAGCAGACCACTAAAGCAATAGGAAAGGCTAGGGGAATGTTGGGGTGTATTAGTAGGGATATCACAAGTTGTAAGAGGGAGGTAATAATCCCTCTTTACAAGACACTGGTTAGGCCCCATCTGGAGTACTGCGTGCAGTACTGGAGGCCACACCTTCACAAGGACATTAACCAAATTAAGGCAGTCCAGAGAAGGGCAACCAAAATGGTGCAGGGACTGCGCAGAAAACATGAGGACAGATTAACAGAGCTCAATCATGTATACCCTGGAGCAAAGGAGGAGAGAGGTGATGGGATCAAACATTCAGACACCTTAAGGGCATTAACAAAGTGAAAGAGTCTAACATGTTTCAATATAAGAAAAATAGCAGGACAAGAGGACACGGCATGAGATTAGGGAGGCCAATTAAGGGGTAATATGAGGAAGTTCTTTTCTCAGAAAGGGTGGTGGATGCATGGAACAGCCTACCTTGGAAGTGGTGGATATAAATGCAGTGCAGGGTTTCAAACAGGCATGGGATGAGCGCAGGGAGAAATACAGGGAGTATGAATAGATGGGCCACTGACAGAGCAAAGGCCAATGGCTGTTCATAAGGAAGAAAAGAAATGGGCAGACTGGATGGGCCTCGCGGTCCTTATCTGCCATCAGCTTCTATGTTTCTATGTAAAATAGCAATCTTCAGTAATATTGTTGATTGTTAGTCCCTACGCTCTTGTGAATAATCAAAGAAAAAATACAGTGATGGGTGAGGAGCAGCGAAGGGGTCAGCATCTGCCTAAGTACATCCTGTAATTCAAAAATGGGCAGTGCCAGTACATGTGCATGGGATACAGGGGAATATCCGCATTCCCTCCAGCATTCCTATCCTCTGCCCTGGATATACTTTGCTTGAGTAGCTGGAGGTGTGAAGAGTAGTAGGTATTAAAATTTGTATTCATTACATACAAAGATTAATGAATCGGATAGCTCAACTGAGACTAGCTCATTTTCAATGAGGTCCTATTGTACAAATGTGTGGAAAAAAATAATTAAAATGGAAAACAATTTTGTAGAAAATGAACAATACAAATTCTGTAGTAGATGGATAATACATAGACACAAACAATGTATAAAATTTAACTACAGTACTTCAAACAACATGAAGTCTTGCTGTATTCTGACTATATACAGTTAGCCCAACACTTGAACTATGGTTCTAAGGAAGTAGCAGTGAAGGTTCAAAGAAAAAGAAAGCATTCAGGAAGTACAAGGAATCATGGAGGAGCAGGACAGAGAACTGTATCAGTTAAAGCAAAGGAGTCTGGGAAGGCAGTCAGAAGCAACAGGCCCAAACCGAGGAAAAGATAGCCTACTCAGTTAGAAGGCGGATAAAACCTTATAGGTACATCAGGGAGCTAAGGAAGACCAAGGGAGGATAGTGAGGCTTAATAAAGGGAAGGGAGGGTGGGCAGAGGGAGACTGTGAAAGGCAGAGATACTAAATGAATATTTTGCTCAGTATTTACAAAGGAAGGGGAGGTACATAAAACAAACAGTAGTAACACTCTGGATACAGAAGTTGATACCAGCCCATTTACAGAAGAAAGGGTTCTGAAAGAACTCTTAAAACTGACAGGTGGACAAAGCAATGGGGCCTGATGGGTTCATCCCAGAATTCTAAAGAACTAAGGGTAGAACTAGTGACACCACTGACTACCCTTTTAACAAATCATGGGAGGATGGGGTGGTACCCGAGGACTGGGAGGAGGGCAGATGTGATTCCCTTCACAAAAGTGGGAGCAAGGCAGAAGCAGGAAACTATAGACCTGTTAGTTTAACCTCAGTGATAGGGAAATGATGGAATCACTTCTGAAGGAAAGAATTGTCGAGTATCTAGAGGCCAGAGGGCACAGGACCCTAGGCAGAATGGATTCACAGCGGGAAGGTCATGCCAGACTAATCTGATAGATTTCTTTGAGTGGGTGACCAAAGTAGTAGATCAGGAGGGCTGTGGACATGGCCTATCTAGACTTTAGGAAGGCATTTGACACAGTCCCACAAAAGATTAATATACAAGTTAGCCAGCCTGGGAGTGGGTCCCAAGATGACAGCCTGGGTAAAGAATTGGCCGAGAATAGGACACAGAGAGTAATAGTAAATGGAGTCCACTCAGAAGAAAGGAGGGTTACTAGTGGGGTACCGCAGGGTTCAGTATTAGGACGGTCCTCTTCAATGTCTTTATAAGTTTACATTGCAGAAGAACTGGAAGGAAAAGTACGCCTCTTGCAGATGACACTAAGATCTGCAACAGAGTTGATGCACAGGGTGGGGTGGAAAGGATGAGAAGGGACTTGGCAAGGTTAGAGGAATGGTCAAATGTATGGCAGCTTAGATTCAATGCTAAGAAGTGCAAGGTAATGCACCTGGGAAACAAAACCCAGGGGAAGAGTACACAATGGGGGTGAGATACTAGCAACAACAAAATGGAAAGGGACCTGGGGTAGTCATATCAGATGACCTAAAGGTGGGCAAGCAATGTGAGAGGCACAAGGAGGGTTGGGGATACTGGGATGCATAGGGAGAGGCATCACCAGTAGAAAACAGGAAGTTATTATCCTCTGTACAGACAGCTGGTGAGACCCCATCTGGAGTACTGTGTGCAGTCTCTGGAGACCCAATCTCTGCAAAGACATAGACAGGATGGATGCTGTCAGGAGGAGCAACTAAAATGGTGCAGGGTCTGCACCGAAGACATATGAAGAGACTTAGGAGCTTAATATGTATAGCCTCGAGGAAAGGAGGGAGGGGGACATGATAGAAACTTTCAAGTACCTCAAGGAATCAACAAAGTCCAAGAGGTAGCATCTTTCAAAAAAAGAGGTGTGCAAGAACAAGAGGGCACAATTTGAAGATAGAGGGGCAGCTCAGAGGTAATTTAAGGAAGTATTCTTTTCACAGAGGGCTGTGGATGGCTGAACGGCTTCCGAGGGAGGTTGTGGAGTCAAAACCAGTGGTGAATCAAGCATGCATGGGATAATCATAAGGCAATTCTGGGGGTAGGGGTAGGAAGAAGTAGGCTGCTGGTTAACTAGGATCTGCAGCTTATCCAGTAGGTAGGGAAATGGGCAGACTGGGTGGGCCAAGCGGTCCTTATCTGCCGTCAAATTCTATGTTTCTATGTTTCTATGAACTGCTCCAGAGAGGAAAGGGTTAACTCTATGCCAAGGCATAGAACGTTGAGCTTGAGCTCGGTTTTCAAACCTCTGTCCCTGGTACTCAGTGTAACCGTCAGATTCTTTACTTCGTCTAACTGTGAAGTCGCTCCGGAGATGATCTTCTTCGCCTCAGTTCGTTTCAAGTGAAAATCATTCGGTTCATCAACCGTTTTCTTATTTTTTCGGTATTCAGATCTTTGTCTATGGTACAGTAAGTGTATTTAGTAGGTAGTTAGAGTTTTGTAGGTAGAAATTGTTTTTTTGTTCAGTTTCTTCCGGTCGGTCTGGTTGGGAACTAAAGCAAATTCTGTATTGGTTTTTCTTTGTATTTTTCTACCTTTTGTACTGTGGTTTCGCTACCTATTGGATCCTAAAGAAAACACAGTTTTCTTCATTTTTTAATCGTCCGTGACACGGTTGGAACCCGATAGGTTTGTAGTTGCCTGGCTTAAACACTGGTAAGGGTAACTTATTATTTTATAGGCATGTCTGAGAAACCCAAAAGAAAATCGGTCCCATTGGTTTCAGCACTGCACATAATGTGGGGGCCTTTCCTAAGGCTGATCCCCACCTCATCTGTGTTTATTGTCTGGGGTTTCACCACCTCAAGGAAGACTGACAGATTTGCAAAACCTTTTCCAAATCCACTTTCGATAAATGTTTAAGTAGGCTGAAGGAAAGGGAGGACAAGAAGTCCGCTGACCTTGATGGCCAGCCCGGTTCGGTTCCAACCGAACCTGAGGGGGGGTGTCCACTGACCTGGGCATTACCTCCACAGGCAAAAGGAGAGCCGATTCTGCAGAATCTGTTCCGCCTAAGAAAAAGCGCAAGTTGGCCGGTTCGGATCCCGGTCCCCATGTTCTGACCGTGGAAGAAATAGCTAAAGTGAATACTGTTGTACATTCGCTTTGCCCGGTTCGACCGAACCAACACCAACTCAAAGACGATTAGTTCGGTCGGAAGCTTCTGCTTCTGAATATGATCCTGACACATTTTATAAGGGCAATTGGGAAGGAGAAGAAGATTATAAAGAAGAAGAGGATTATGAAGGCATAGATGAGCCAGTAGAGCCCGACATCTCCCAGACAGGCCTTCTAATGTGTCTCCTCCCAGACTTTGAGTCCCCTCCATTTCTTGTTCTACAAGAAAGTGGCTGATCCTGTTCAGCATCTTCCCCTGAAAGATGAAGAGTATCAGGAGGAACCTGACTATGTTGAGATGATGGATGTCCCAGAGTCCAAAAGGGTGTCTATCCCTCTGCATAAATCCCTGAGGACACGGACACAACAAATTCTTCAGTTTCCAACATCCATACTTCCTGTGGATAAAAAGATGGACAGGAAGTATTCCTTGTCAGGTCCTGGGATAGAATTCCTTTCAAATCATTGCAGCCATGTTGGGGTAGTGCAAGCTGCAGCCTGTGACAAGGCTAACATTCCTTAAAGTGTCAGAACAGGTGCTGACAGTGCTTAGGGGTTCCAGGAAACGTTCTACTAAGAGAACGTATTCTTCTAAGTGGAAGAGGTTCTCCATATGGTGTGCAGGTAAGGGTACTGACTCCTCCAGGGCTGACTTGGCTAGTCTCCTGGATTACCTGACACGCCTACATTCCTTAGGCCTGAAACCTTTGACCCTCAAGGTCCACTTGGCTTCAGTCTCGGCTTACCTGTCAGCTGGTAAAGAGTGATGCATGGCCTTTCATCCAGTCTTCAGGAAATTTTTTAAAGGCCGTAACTTTCTGCACCCTCCCCTGAGGGAACCAGTCCCAGCCTGGAATCTGAATATCTGCATTGCCAAGCTCATGGATGCGCCATTCAAGCCCATGGCAACTGCAGATTTGAAGTATATCACTTGGAAAACTGTGTTTCTGGTCGCTATTACTTTAGCCAGAAGGATCAATGAATTACAAGCCTGTGCACAGTTGTGGACTACATTTCTTTTCACAGGAATAAAGTGGTCCTCCGGACCAATAAAAAACTCCTTCCCAAAGTGGTATCTGATTTTCACTTAAATCAGTCTGTCACTCTACCTGTCTTTTTTACAGAGAACTCCAGTTCTCCAGAAAGGAGGCTTCACTTCCTTGATGTCAAAAGGGTACTTAGCCACTGTATTGACGGAACCAAGTTTTACAGATCAAGTCAAATACAGCTCTTTCTCACCTATGGTGAAGTAGGTAGGCAGAGCTGTCACAAAATGTACAATTGCTTGCTGGATAGTGGCATGTATACAGTTTTGTTATAGTAAAGTGGATAAACAGGTGCCCCTGGGTCTGAGGCACATCTCCAGAGCACAGCTGCTTCAGTGGCAGCTGAGAGAAAGAAATTCCACTACTGGAAATCTGCAAAGCAGCTACATGGAAAACAGTACACACCTTCACAAAGCATTACAGCCTGGGTTTGCAATCCAGGAGTGATGCTAGGTTTGATACAGCAGTGCTGCAGAACCTGTTTTCAAAATAGGTTCTCTGCCCAACCTCCAAAGGTACTGCTTGGTAGTCTGCATCAGTTTAATCATAATGAGTGATTCCTGGGGTTAGAAGAAAAAAATACTTACCATAGTAATCTTGTTTCTTTAAGGGACCACTTATTATGATTAAAGACCCACCCTGTCTCCCCTAC
Source organism: Neoceratodus forsteri (assembly GCA_016271365.2). Taxonomy (NCBI): domain Eukaryota; kingdom Metazoa; phylum Chordata; order Ceratodontiformes; family Ceratodontidae; genus Neoceratodus; species Neoceratodus forsteri. Next base: position 360,770,129 of record CM057449.1, on the reverse strand, counting down.
TAGAACCTATAAAGGTTGTTCTGCATCCCTGCATTAGGGAGTTTTTTTTTCCTATATAGGTTAGGTTAGGTTAAAGACTCACTTTTGTTTAACAAGTTGGTTTCCATATGGTCTCGAGTTTCTTAGGTTTGTTTATTAAGAATGTTTTGACCTGAGAGGACAAGAATTATTTTATAAAGTTTTTAGTTTTAACTAGTGGGTCTTATACCCAGTTAGGCTTCGTAAGAATCTGAAGCACTCAGAGTGCAGCAGTTACTGGGCAGCAGTTTAAATTGGCATGAGCCAATTGAGAGTTCCATCATTTGCATATTTTTATTTATTTATTTAGCTTTTTGTTGACCGGGTAAATGCACTAGACAATTTCTGACTATTTTCAGGCACGACCCGGGGGAGGGGGGATACAGATGAATGCCAACTGACCTTGAACCAGATTAAGCTGTTGGTGGTATTTTTAGTGAATGAGGGAAATTTGGCCAGGACACCGGGGAAATTCCCCTACTCTTTTCGAGAAGTGCCATGGGATCTTTAACATCCACCTGAACTACCACCAATCCAGGCAGATGGGACCTCGGTTTAACGTCTCATCCGAAGGACGGCACCTCAACAGTGCAGCACCCCTCTCATGCTGCACTGCAGTGTCAGTACTGGGATATTAACCCAAGTGCCAGATGTGGGAACTGAACCCACAGTCCTCTGATCTCCCGGCCTCAGAGGCGATGTGCTACCTGTTGAGCCACTGACACTGACATATAATTCCATCTCTCCGGGCAGTTCAACACAGGAGGCTGACTTCATCAATTTAATCATAATGAGTGATCCTTTTGAAGAAACAAGATTACTATGGTGAGTAATTTTTTCTTGTGGTACAAGATTGCACCCTGTCTGAAACCATGCTGGAGATTATCAATGATATTTAGATTGATGTGTTCTTCTTCCAGTCTCTTTTTTAAGAGCCTGCCCATGATTTTACGTGGGATAGAGTCAGATTTATAGGCCTATAATTTTCAACCTTTGATTTGTCACCCTTTCTGAAAATTGGCGTTGCATGTGCTGTCCTCCAATCATATGGGACCCTCTGTGAGTTCCAGGCCATGCCCTTCAGCCTCTCCTTGGGCCCCAGGGTTTTCCATGTATTGGAGTAGTGGCAGCTTACCTGAGGTGCCGAGGAGTCCGAGTATATCCTTACCTGGACAACTGACTGATAGCAGGTCCCTCCAGGCAGGAGGTGGAGTGGTCCAGGGACCTGGCCTGCCAGACTTGCACCAGATTTGACCACCTGGTCAATGAGGTCAAGTCAGAACTTGTACCTTTGCAGGTGATCAACTTCATCAGGGTAGAGCTCAAGTCTTGCAGAGCCAGAGCCCAACTCCCAGTGGACAGGGCGGAGGCTCTCTCCTCCTTTGCCTGATCATTTTGGGTTGAGCAATTGCGCCCTGCCTGGGACTTCCTGTGCCTGCTGGACTACATGGCAGCCTGTACCAGCGTGGTCCGTTGGGCCCACTGGAGAACGTGCTTCCTGCAGTGGGAGCTGGTCAGCCAGTGGTCTCGGCGCATGGGGAACTTCGACCAGCCGGTCATGGTGACCCAGCGGATGTGGGACATCATCCAATGGTGGCTGGTCCCAGTACATCTACAGGAAAGGTTCCTGTATGTCCGCACAGGGCCGATGGTCATCCTGGTGACTGATGCCTCTCTCACAGGCTGGGATGTCCACTTGGGGAAAAACTGAGTCCATGGGCTCTGGACCTCTGAGGAATCCCAGTGTCATATCAGCCTGCTGGAGCTCCGAGCAGTTCGGCTGGCGCTGACTGGTTTTGCTTCTCACATTGGGGTCAGGTGGTCCAGGTCCCGATGGACAACACCGCAACCATGTACTACCCAAGAAACATGGTGGGACGCTCCTTGCCACTGTGGAAGGAAGCCTCTGTGTATGGACCATTGTACGCAGCCTGGAGGTCGATCTCCTAGCCATCCTTGTGGCAAGGGTGTTCAACCAGCTGGCAGATGCTCTCAGTCACAGTAGTGTGGCATCTCACAAGTGGTCTCTCCACCCAGATGATAGTACACCTCTGTTCTTCCAATGGGCGCCCTCGGGTAGACCTGTTCACCTCCAGGGAGAAAGCAAAGCTAAGGCTGTTTTGTGTCTGCCACCTTCAGCAGAGAATTCTGCAGGGAGATGCCTTGTCGAGGCCCTGGACCTCAGGCCTCTTCTATGCCTTCCCTCCACTTTCCTTTGATTCACAGAGTTTTGCTGAAGCCCAGGAGAGACATGGCACAGCTGATACCCCAATCTCCACAGCCTCAGCAGCAGGCTTCCAAGGCATCTTCCTCTTTGTCCGGACCTGCTCTTCATGAATCAGGGGAAGGTACTCAACCCAGACCTTCAATCCCTGCACCTGGCAGCCTGGTTCCTGAACGTTTAGAGTTCCAAATTTTGGGTCTCTCTGAAGATATCTTCAGTGTTGTTGAAGCATATCAGAAGGAGTCGACCAGGAAATGCTACGTTTTCAAATGGAAGAGGTTCTCCATTTGGTGTCAGAGCTAGGGTTGGACCCTTCGTCCTGTCCAGTGGCTAGCATCCTTGATTATCTCTGGTCCCTCTCTGTCAGGCCTCGGGTCGACGATCCTTAAGGTGTACCTGGCAGCCATCTCTACATACCGGGTGCACACAGGTCAGCAGTCAGTGACACTGGAAAGGTAGTCTGGTGCTTTTCAAGGGCTTGGACCACATTTCCCTCTGGTGCATTAACCACCTTCACCTTGGAATCTGTTGCTGGTTTTGATAAAGCACATGAGCAAGCCATTCAAACCTATGCACAGGTGTGAGATGTTACACCTGTCATGAAGACCACCTTCCTGGTGGCTATCACATCAGCCAGAAGGATCAATGAGCTCCTGGTGCTTTGGGTGGAGCCTCCATACCTGGTCTTCCACAGGGACAAGGTTGTCCTGTACACCAACCTGGAGTTCCTTCTGAAGCTTGTCTCTGAGTTTCAACTAACCAGGTGAATAATCTCTGGTGTGCTTCACCAACCACACCTCAAGGCCGAGTACAGGCTCCATACTCTGGGACCTGAGGCAGTGCTTGCTCATTACAAAAGCCACAACTGGAGCTTGAGAGGTTTTGCTGTGTCTTGGCTGTTGATGTCCACTGTGGTCATGGGCCTCCGAGCTTCCACCTCTGATTATGCCTGCGCTCTGTTCTGGCACCCTTGGCTTCCCTCCAGATGGTGGGGATGCGGCACCGCCTCCCCAGCACCATAAATACTAGTCCTTGTTGGGAGAAGGCAGCGAGAGGCTAATTGAAGCCTGAGAGCAGGGCTTCATGGAGGCTGACCAGACACAATTTTTCTCCCCTGTAAGCAGGGGCAGGGATGTGCTGTGATGACCAGTGTCCACCCACCCTGAGTTCTGAAGGTGTCGGTGCTATGTGATGAACCCGGCCTCCGCTGGGTGTCGCTCTTACGGACACTCGCCACCCTCCTCCCAGAGAAGGAGAGCAGTCCCTGTATGCTCAATCCTTCTCCCTGGCTGGCTCCTCCGGCGACCTGGGTCCATTCCTGAACCGCGGGTGTTGGCGCTACAAGCAGAAATCCAATCAGCTGCACCAGCGGGCCGGCCCTGGTTCACCAGGTGTTTGTCATTCTACGAAGCATTACCTAGCAGACCGGCCAAGTGGATGATTGGCAGGTGGATTTTTTCCTGCATTGATCTCTGCTATAGGTTGGTGGGTAGAGGTCCTCCTGGAGGGCTAAGGGCTCATTCCACCCATCATACTGCTGCCTTGGTGGCTGCTTCAAGGGACATCCCTATCCAGGAAATCTGCAGGGCTGCTACCTGAAGGTTAGCACACGCTTTCATTTCTCATTACCACTTAGACCTCTAGTCATGCCAGGATGCTGATTTTGGGGCCTCAGTTCTCCAATCTCTGTTCCATAGGTAGGTGGTGTGCGCCTTGCCTCCCTCCTTCAGAGAACTGCTAGGAGAAACATAGAAACATAGAATTTGATGGCAGATAAGGACCGCTTGGCCACCCAGTCTGCCCATTTACCTACCTAATGGATAAGCTGCAGATCCTAGTTAACCAGCAGCCTACTTTTCCTACCACCACCCCTAGAATTGCCTTATGACTGTCCCATGCATGCTTGAATTCCCACTGTTTTTGACTCCACAACCTCCTCCGAAGGCCGCTCCATGCATCCACTAACCCTCTCTGTGAAAAATACTTCTGAAATTACCTCTGAGGCACCCCCATCTTCAAATTGTGCCTCCTTTGTTCTTACACACCTCTTTTTTGAAAGATGCTACCCTCTTGGACTTTGTTGATTCCCTTGAGGTACTTGAAAATTTCTATCATGTCCCCCTCTCCCTCCTTTCCTCGAGGCTATACATATTAAGCTCCTTAAGTCTCTCTTCATATGTCTCCCGGTGCAGACCCTGCACCATTTTAGTTGCCCTCCTCTGGACAGCATCCATCCTGTCTATATCTTTGCGGAGACTGGGTCTCCAGAACTGCACACAGTACTCCAAATGGGGTCTCACCAGCTGTCTGTACAGAGGGATAATAACGAACTGTTTTCTACTGGTGATACCTCTCCCTATGCATCCCAGTATCCCCCCAGCCCTCCTTGCTGCCCTCTCACATTGCTTGCCCACCTTTAGGTCATCTGATATGACTACCCCCAGGTCCCTTTCCATTTTAGTTGTTGTTAGTATCTCACCCCCCATTGTGTACTCTTCCCCTGGGTTTTTGTTTCCCACGTGCATTACCTTGCACTTCTTAGCATTGAATCTAAGCTGCCATACATTTGACCATTCCTCTAACCTTGCCAAGTCCCTTTTCATCCTTTCCACCCCACCTTGTGCATCAACTCTGTTGCAGAACTTTGTGTCATCTACAAAGAGACATACTTTTCCTTCCAGTCCCTCTGCAATGTCGCTTATAAAGACATTGAAGAGGACCGGTCCTAATACTGAACCCTGCGGTACCCCACTAGTAACCCCCCTTTCTTCAGAGTAGACTTCATTTACTATTACTCTCTGTGTCCTATTCTTCAGCCAATTTTTTACCCAGGCTGTCATCTTGGGACCCACTCCCAGACTGGCTAACTTGTATATTAACCTTTTGTGTGGGACTGTGTCAAATGCCTTGCTAAAGTCTAGGTAGGCCATGTCCACAGCCCCTCCCTAATCTACTACTTTGGTCACCCACTCAAAGAAATCTATCAGATTTGTCTGGCATGACCTTCCCACTGTGAATCCATGCTGTCTAGGGTCCTGTGCCCCTCTGGCCTCTAGATACTCGACAGTTCTTTCCTTCAGAAGTGATTCCATCATTTTCCCTACCACTGAGGTTAAACTAACAGGTCTGTAGTTTCCTGCTTCTGCCTTGCTCCCACTTTTGTGAAAGGGAATCACATCTGCCCTCCTCCAATCCTCGGGTTCCACCCCATCCTCCCATGATTTGTTAAAGAGGGTAGTCAGTGGTGTCACTAGTTCTACCCTTAGTTCTTTTAGAATTCTGGGATGAATCCCATCAGGCCCCATTGCTTTGTCCACCTTCAGTTTTAAGAACTGTAAATGGGCTGGTATCAACTTCTGTATCCAGAGTGCTTCTACTGTTTGTTTTAGGTACCCCCTTCCTTCCTTTGTAAATACTGAACAAAAATATTTGTTTAGTATCTTTGCCTTTTCACAGTCACCCTCTGCCCACCCTCCCTCCCTTTTATTAAGCCTCACTATCCCTCCCTTGGTCTTCCTTCGCTCCCTGATGTACCTATAAAAGGTTTTATCCCCCTTCTTAACTGAGTTGGCCATCTTTTCCTCGGTTTGGGCCTTTGCTGTTCTGACTGCCTTCCCAGCTTCCTTTTGCTTTAACAGATACAGTTCTCTATCCTGCTTTTTCTGTGATTCCTTTTACTTCCTGAATGCTTTCTTTTTGTCTTGAACCTTCACTGCCACTTCCTATGAGAACCATAGTGGTTTCTTACATCGTTTAGTTTTATTTGCTTCACACAAAGGGTTGTTACCTCTGTGATGGCAGTTTTTATTATTCCCCATTGTTCTTCCACCCCTTTCCTGCCCATTTGCTAGTGCATTCCTTAGGCACTCACCCATTTTGGCAAAGTCAGCCCTCCTAAAGTCCAGTACTTTTGCCTTTATATGGCTTGACTCTATTGCTGTGTTTATTGTGAACCATACTGTTCGGTGGTTGCTATTTCACAGATGGCTACCCACTTCTACATCTGTGATTCTCTCTTCGTCTCCATTTGAGAGAACCAGGTCTAAGATTGCTCCCTCTTGAGTGGGCTCCAATACTAGTTGTCTAAGGCATGCTCCCTTTAGGGCATCTAGAATAACCCCACTCTTCAAAGTGGCTGCTGCAACTGCACTCCAGTTAACATCTGGCATATTCAGATCACCCATGAGCAATATCTCCCCTTTTTCTGCCATTCTAAGTATACTTTCTATCATTTCCTTGTCTATTTCCTCCCCCTGAGAAAGGGGTCCGTATACAACCCCTGTGCGGATTGTGGTGCCATTGCCGGTCTCCAAATTTACCCACAGTGCTTCTTCTCCTCCCTTTTGTCCCTTTTGTTCTGTTGCTTTGATTCCTTCCCTTATGTAAAGAGCTCCTCCTCCTCCTCTCTTCACCCTCCCTGTCTCTCCTGTAGATAGTGTATCCTGGTATGTTTACGTCCCAGTCATGGTTTTGTGTGTACCATGTTTCTGTGACTGCCACGATATCCAGATGTTCCTCCTCCATCACGGCCACTAATTCGTGAAGCTTGTTACTCAGACTACGGGCATTGGAACTCATTGCTCTCCATTTTCTGATGGCTTTACCTTCTTTGCAGCATCCCCACTGACCTTTCTACCTCAGTCTTTTCTCATTTAGTACCCTGTTTTGTAGGAGAGGCTGGGATTTTCCTGCTGCTTATCAGTGCCTCCCCTCGACTAGTTTAAAAGCTTGCCAGTGAAGCATTTAAACTGATTGCTCAAAGACTTGTTCCCTTCCTGGATAGATGCAGACCATCCTGCCAGTATAGGCTGGTGTCCTCCAGGTGGAACCCCAGTCCCAATGAAGCTAAACCCTGTGCTCCACACCATTTTTCTACCATTCATTAAACTGCATGGTGCAAGTACCTCGCCTCACTCATGCCACTGACAGGCAGCACCTCAGAGAAGGATACTGTGTGTGCTACTTGTCTTAGGCCCCTCCCCATCTCCAAGAGTCCTTCTGCACTGCCTCTAATCTCCTGATAAGCCAAGTCTTTTGTCCCTAGGTGGACAGTGACGTCCAGCTCAGACTCCCGTGCAGCTGTTCTCGTGATCCTGAGGATGCGCTTCCTGTCCCTCCAAGCCATGGCACCAGGCAGGCACCTTAATTCAGTTTTCCCTGCTCCCCCCAGTGCTATCCCCCTAATAACTGAGTCCCCCACCAGGAGCTGCTTCCTTTCCTTGTGGTGTCCTCTGTCTCCTTCCTGTGGGCCTCCCTTGTGACAGTTGTCCTCAGCCTCCTCTGCGGGTGCATCCATAGGGGAGAATGGTGTATGGATTGTGGAGTGAAACAACTGACTGGATGTGACTCTGTTCCACCATCATCACCCTCCCTGAGCCCACTGTGGTCCAACTGCTGTGCTTTCTTCACAACCTCTGAGGTAGTGGTGGTGGCTCTGGTGCTTCTTGGATGGGGGAGGTTCCCCTCCTACCGTCCAGTGTGGCTTGGGGGAAGGTTCCCTTACTACTGTCCAGTGTGGCCTGAAGGAAGGGTCCTTACTACTATCCAGTGTGGCCTGAAGATGGGCAACTTCCTCCCTCAGGGCAGAGAGTTGTCTGCAAATAGGGCAGCATCTCAGCCTCCAGAAAGACTCCCGAAGCCTCTGCCCCACAGTCATTACATTGCACTACTCTCCACATGTTTATCTACTTTTTGTGTGTGTGTGATTGGTTTGTTATATAGAAATATATATATTATATACAATGTATGCTTATATTGTCAGTGCAGTGTGCTAGAGAGGATATGACAGTGATATGCACCTTGCACTCTTGAGGAAATGATGTCAGAACCCCAGGTATAAAGGAACTATTTCCAGGGTGGGTGGGGTGAGGTGAGATGGGGTTGGGCCTAAACTGTGCCCTCACAAAACAATCAGCTAAAAGCTCTGACCCACCGCCATGACGAGTGCCTTCCTGTCAGCAAGATGCCCTACACAACAATATGACAGAGAAAATACCCTGCTGATGAAAGAGAAAAATCCAGACATCCAAGTCAGACAGAGGTAAACCTCCCCAGCCCCAAAACAGCCTGGTGGTTTGTGCTGTGAAAGCAATCAGCCCCAAAATAAGTCAGCTGTGCTTTAAACTCTTCCTGCACTGAAAATCTTAAGAATTGTAACAAACGTAAAGCTAGATCCACCTCCCTCTGTTGCTTGAAAGACTGTCTTTTCCTGATAATTCTAAGTTCCTTAAAGTATTTCACCTTTCAGTTAGAAGTAGCCTCCACCTGCAGAATATCTGCTACAAACCAAAGAAAATTGTAAGGTTCACCTCCCTCTGTTGTGAGCACAAAGTGCAATATAGAATTTCTCAGACAGCTCACAGCTGAGAAAAGTAGTGTCCTTCCAGGTCAAGAAGATGTACGTCGTGTCTCTAAATATTTCAGCCACCAGTAATTTATAGTAATCTGATCTAGTCTGGATATCTCCAGCCAGGGCAGTTTGTTGACAGTGGTTGTGATGCAGCCTTTCCTGTTCCAATACAACACTTTGTGGTCTGAAAACAATGAGGTGAACAATTTCCTGCACTTGAGGCTGTCTGTGTTTCAATTCACACTGCAGGTTTTGCTATGACAACTCCTTAACCACAGTAACTTATTTAAAAATAGTTTAACTATCACAAACTCCTACGCACCAGTAAATTATTTAAAAATAGTTCTAGGAGCGTGAATATGTTGTTCATCCACACTGTCTGGCATTGTCCCTTTCCCCTTTAAATCTTGCCGGAAGTCTTCAAGCTGGCTCCTCCCACCCACCCGGGTGGTAAATACCTCGGCTCCGCCCCATGACGCCAGATCTTCCTTTCCGCTGGAAGATTCAGGTTCCTCGTGCTTTCTGCAGTGTTGAGGCCCTGGATTCGTTTCTCGATGGTTTTCACCGCATCTTCTCGCTCTGAAACTCATTAAGAGTTTACGACTCTGATTCGACATGGATGACAAGTCATCCCCGTGAGCTCACCGGTGTCCTTGCGGACAGAAAATGTCGTGCACCGATCCCCACCTCTCGTGCGTTTACTGCCTCAGTTCGATTCACGATACCTCGCAGTGCTCCATTTGCGCTTCCTTCCAACCCAACGTCCTGGAAGATCGTCAGGTGCGCCTGAAGCTGGGTAGACCGGAGCTCCGCAACCCACCGGTAAAATCCAAGGAGGCCAGGTGGGCGGTTTCCGCGGCTGCGGGATCCGCCGAGCAGCTCGAGCGCATGGCGGCTTTGCCGAGAAGAAGTTGGCCAAGCCTCGCTAGCCGAGGTTTCTTCGTGGCCGCCAACCTGGCTCATCCTTCTCAGGATCCTTCGGATTTGTGCCAGTCTCTCCTGTCAAGGGTGAGGCGCCTCGGGCTCGCACTCTTCCCGCTCGGAAGAAAAAGGATCTAAATCTTCTTCTAGTCGAAGAAGACGCCCTGGATCAGGAGCGGTCTGAAGTTTCGACTTCGGTCAAAATTGCCTCCTCGGCCGCTGGGTTTTCAGACCTCCCGTCTGTACCGGGCGTAGAAGCCGAGGAGTCGGCTGATCTGGCCGAGATTTTTCTCGACCCGATCGAGCCGTTATCACCGACTCCTGTCGATGATTCTTTGGAGAGAACGCCGATTCTCTCCTTCCCCGACGAGGAGACCCGCCCTGCGGGCCTCCCGATCGAGGAAAGAACCGGAGCTCGGTTTTCACCGAGCTCAAGTCTCTCCCGACGACAAAGCCGACACCGCCGGTCTCGATCAGGGAGTAAGTCCTCTTGTCGATCGACCTAAAAAGGACACAAGCACTCGCAAGAGGCGCCGCCATCGTTCTCTTCCTCCTTGGATGAGGAAGGCTGACGAACAATTAGAAATCAGCTGCGCGGATCTCATGTGGCAGCAATTCCTGCTAGCAGGTCGAAGCCGACCCCTCGGGGTCTCGGCCATTCCTGGCCTCAGCCTGTTCGACCACCTCAGACACCCGATTGCTCCGGTGCGGTCTCTTGAGGGCTCCGGTGCGTCTTCCGCCACAACCGGTTTCAGGTTCCCCACCTATTTTGGTGGAACTTCCACCTAGTTGCCCTCGGAGGATTCCTCCAAAGAGGCAACGCAGTCTTCGGTCTTCCCACAGACTGTCAATTGACGGTCACCCTGATCGCCTAGGCGTATCAGGGGAATAAGGTGGGCAGCCTTTATATCGGGACTCCTCCGATTCCGATAACACTGGCCTTCACTCTCGATGAGCTTTTGGGCCAGGCTTGGAAGAAGGGCCCTCCTCCTTCCAGGGCATCCTCCGGCTCATTTCTGAATCCGACGGGATGGCCCTACAGCCTATCCAGAAAAAGCAGAATATCCCTTACGGATATCCTTAAGAGGGGATACCTCACGAGGCTTTCCAGTTCAAGCCATTATGGGTCCGCCTTGAACTCTGGCAGCGTCCAGCCTCCTGCCCAGCTCCATCTGCCCGCATGGCACGCAAGTACGCGGTGCCCACAGGGTCTTTGGCAGGGTTTACTGAGCATCCCTCAGTGGAAAGCCTTGTGACTGCCTCAGTATTCAGGCGGATGGGCAGTTCAGCCGATACTGACCGCCCTCCAAAGAGTCCAAACTCATGGACCACTCGGCTCGAAAGGGCTATGCTGCATCATCTTTGGGCCTTCGTCAGGCAAGCTCAGCGGTGATTATGGCACACTTCTCTCACGCCCTCTTGGGGTCGCTGGACGAAGTTCTTCCCCACCTCCCAGCTGACATGCAGTCCACGGTCAAGCAGGTCAGGGACCAGGGCAGAGCTGTTGCTAAACAACAACTCCAGACTGCTCTGGATGTGGGTGATTCCTGTGCCCGTTCACTAGCTGCAGCGGTATCCACTCGCCGCAGGGCTTGGCTGAGGTTATCCTCCTTTCCCGTGGATACTCAGCACAAGCTGGCTGATGTGCCCTTCCCTGGCACCGACCTCTTCGGCCAGGAGTGGCAGGTCACCTGCAGCGTATCGAGCAATCTAATGCCACCTTAGATGCTACATCTGCTAAGGGTTCTTCAAGTAAGAACCAGCATAAGCGCAGGAAGAAGCCTTTTCGTCAGTCTTCCCCTGCGGTCAGGCAACCACCCTTCCAGGGGGGTCAACAACAGCAGCAGGCTCAGGCTTGGCGCCCTAGGCCCAAGCAAGGTCCCCAGCAGCCACGCAAAGGAGGCCGAGGCGCTGGTCCAGGTGCCTCCTCCTCCTCCTCCTCCTCTAAGCCTGCCCAGTGACGGGCCTGGGGTGTCCTCCCCCGTACCCGTCACTTCAGCTCTGGGTCCTCCCGGGGGCCGGCCCGCCCACTGCTTCCGCCTGGTCCGTATCACCACGGACAGATGGGTCCTGAAGTGGTCGGGCAGGGTCTGCCTTAGAATTCGAGCAGTACCCGCCCAGCCGAGCCCGTGCCCCATGAGAGAGCTGATCTCAGTCGCCCAGTCTGTCGCCTGAGGCGACATTGCGCTACTCATCCTCAAAAAAGTGGTGGCCCGAGTGACGGATCCTCCTTCAAACGCAGGCTTTGTCTCCAGGTATTTCCTGGTGCCAAAACGGACGGGGGGTTGGCGCCCCATTCTAGATCTGCACGACCTGAATCGGTATCTCAGGTCTCGCACCTTTCGGATGGTAACTCTAAATCAGATCATACCATCCCTGGAGCGAAACATGTGGTTCTGCACACTGGATCTTCAGGGCGCTTTTTTCCACGTCCCTATCCGTCCGTCTCATCAGCGGTTCCTCCGCTTCAGGGTCGAAGGGACACTGTACGAGTTCAGAGCCATGCCGTTCGGCCTGTCATCAGCCCCAAGGGTTTTCACCAAATGCATTGCAGTGGTGGCAGCCCATCTTCATCAGGGGGTTCGTATTTACCCCTACCTGGACGATTGGCTCCTGGCGGGATCCTCCCTTCAGGAGGTGGAGAGGTCCAGGGACCTGACCCTCCGTACCTGCTCACACTTGGGCCTTCTGATCAACGAGGCCAAATCGGAACTCGTACCTTCCCAGGTGATGGGCTTCATCGGGGCAGAGCTCGACTCTCGTCAAGCCAGAGCTCGGCTCCCGGCGGACAGGGCGGAGGTTCTCTCCTCCTATGCCCAATCATTTTTGGTTGGGCACTCATGCCCTGCCCGGGTCTTCCTGCGCCTCCTGGGCTACATGGCGGCGTGCACGTCGGTGGTCCGCTGGGCCAGACTGCACATGCGCCCCCTCCAGTGGGAGCTCGCCGCCCAGTGGTCTCAGCGTCAGGGTCTTTTCGACCAGCTGGTCACGGTCACCCAGAGGATGTGGGACACTCTCCAATGGTGGACCGTCCCGAGTCATCTGCAGGAAGGGATCCCGTTCGTCCGCCCCGAGCCGACGGTCGTCCTTACGACCGATGCCTCTATCATGGGCTGGGGAGCCCACATGAGGGACCACAGAGCTCATGGGCTCTGGACCCCAGAGGAGTCCGGATGCCACATCAACCTGTTGGAGCTCAGGGCAATCAGACTGGCTCTGTCAGCTTTCGCTCCTCAGCTCCGGGGTCAAGTGGTTCAAGTCCAGACGGACAATACCACGACCATGTACTACCTCAACAAACAGGGCGGCATGCACTCCTGTCTGCTATGCAAGGAGGCGCTCGGATCTGGACCCCTCAGCCGACTGGAGGATGCTAGCCATCCATGTGGCAGGAGTCGCGAACCAACTGCGTGCATGCTCTGGAGCCGCTTAGGCCAGACATCCCACAGTGGTCTCTCCATCCACAGGTAGCGACTACCTGTTCTCTCTCAGCAACCGTTGGTGGACCTGTTTGCCTCCAGGGAGAACACCAAGCTGAGGCTGTTCCATGCCTGCCCTCAGCAGGGCTCGCTGCAGGATGCCTTCTCGAGGCCGTGGACCCCAGGCCTCTTTACGCCTTTCTCCATTTCCCTGATCCACAAGGTGTTACCAAGGTGAGGAAGGACAAGGCGAAGGTGATCCTGGTAGCCCCAGATTGGCCACGCCAGTTCTGGTATCCAGATCTCCTCAGCCTCAGCTGCAGGAACCCGGAGGTGCTCAGTACACGCCCGGACCTGATTTTTTCTGAACCAGGGAAGGTCCTTTATCTGACCTTCAATCCCTGCACCTCACAGCCTGGTTCCTGAGCGCTAGAGTTCCAGGCTTTGGGTCTTTCTGAGGATGTCTACACCGTGGTGGAGGCATCTCGAAAAGAATCGACCAGGAAATGTTATGCCTTCAAATGGAAGAGATTTTCCATTTGGTGTCAGGGTAAAGGTCTGGACCCCTTATCCTGCTCGGTGGCTAACATTCTGGACTACCTTTGGTCTCTCTCCAAAGGAGGTCTTCGGTCATCGACCCTTAGGGTGCACCTTGCAGCCATCTCTGCCTACCGGGCGCGGGCCGGTCAGCTGACGTTGGCTCAGGAGACGGTGATCAGGCGCTTTTTCAAAGGCCTGGATCACATATCCCCTCCGGTGCGTGAACCTCCACCTCCGTGGGATCTTTTGCTGGTTTTGGCAAAGCTCATGGGCAAGCCATTCGAACCCATGCACAAGTGTGAGCTCTCGCACTTGTGTGGAAGACTGCCTTCCTGGTGGCTATCACGTCAGCCAGAAGGACAGGGGAAGCTCCAGGCGCTTTCGGTGGACTCCCCTTATCTGGTCTTTCACAGGGACAAAGTTGTCCTGCGCCCCCACCCGAAATTCCTTCCGAAGGTGGTGTCAGAGTTTCACCTTAACCAGGTGTTGACCCTGCCAGTATATTACCCTAATTACACCTCGGACGCTGAGTATAAGCTCCATACTCTGGACCTCAGACGTGCTCTCTCCTATTATAAGGAGAGGACAGCGGAAATTCATGGAGAGGTTCGCCAGCTGTTTGTCACCTACGCTGAAGCCGCTTCTGGCAGACCTGCAGCCAAGCGGACTATTGCGAGATGGATCACATCATGCATAGGTCTGTGCTATGAATTGGCGGGTAAGGGGCCTCCCAAAGGGCTAAGGGCTCATTCTACCCGTCATACTGCTGCTTCGGTGGCTGCTTCCAGGGACATCCCTATCCAGGAAATCTGTCGGGCCGCTACCTGGAAGTCAGCAAGCACCTTTATTACCCATTACCACATTGACCTAGAGTCACGTCGGGATGCTGGTTTTGGGGCCTCGGTTCTCCAATCTCTATTCCCTAGTAGGGGTGTGTGCCTTGCCTCCTCCTCCCGGAGAACTGCTTGGAGTCTGCCAGGCAGTGTGGATGAACAACATATCCATGCTCTTAGAAGAACAGGTTACTCACCTGTAACAGTAGTTCTAGGGTGAGCCATGTTGTTCATCCCTGCCTTACCACCAAACCTCCCGGCTTTAGGCGCAGACCTGGCTTCCAGCGGGCTAGATCTGGCGTGATGGGGCGTAGCCGAGGTATTTACCACCCGGGTGGGTGGGAGGAGCCAGCTTGAAGACTTCCGGCAAGATTTAAAGGGGAAAGGGACAATGCCAGACAGTGTGGATGAACAACATATACCACTCCTCGAACTACTGTTACAGGTGAGTAACCTGTTCTTACTCACCTGCAACAGTAGATCTTCTACGGATTGTTCTCTTGCAGTAGGTTATTACTCTTGGAAGTCCACTAGGTGGAGCTGTCACACGGTAGCTTCTCCCAGCAGTCTTCTATAGGTCCATCCCCATACATCACTTTCTCTGGCTGTGTATAAGGGGTGACCCCAGGTAAACACTGTTCATTTTCCTGCTGGCTTCAGCCCGCATGGCATCTAGCTCAGTCTTCTGTGTTGCAGCCTTGATGTGAACTTGAACCTGATTTTTCTTCTTCTGTGCCGGGCCTGTGGCACACCCCAGGCCCTGGCTCTTCTGCTCCACTGGACCCAGGCCTGTGAACCACCACAGTACACCTGGCTGTCCTTGGTTTCAGCGGCCTGTGTTCACCACAGCACCCCCTGCTGCTCCTTGGCCCAGGCTCTCTTGCTGGGCGCCAGGGACTCCGCCCATAGCTGACTAGGCAACCTTCCTGGGACAGACCTCGGGGACCCGTGTTGGGGTCCCCAGCCCAAGGCTCTCATTCCCGGCATCAGTGGCAGCAGCACTCACCCTCCTCACTCCTCCAATATGCTCTGTTGACAGTGGTCCTCCATCATCGACGGGCCTTCATCATCGGCGGGACTGCTCCTCTGCCCATTTAAGCCTTTGTTGCTCCCTTTATCGCCGACAGGCCATACCCCATCAACAGATCACTCTTTTCACTTGTACCGTTGATGGAGGCTGTCTCCCCCATCGACTGGTCATCCCCGTCACCAGAGCAGTCTCACGGATGTTTCCCAATGACAGGCACTGTTCTCCCGTTTCTCTCCCTCATCGACTGGAGCTGTTCCTGTTGACTGGATATGCTGTTGCTTTCTTCTCGTCGACTGAGGCTCTTTCCCCGTCGTCAGAGTGCTCCTCGTCGACAGGACAGCTTCCCCCGTCGATGGGACATCTTGTTTTGTGTTCCTCGTCGCCGGGACGTCCCCTATTCCATTCCTTGTCAATGGGACTGCTTCCCCATCAACTGGACGTCCCTTCCTACATCCCTTTTGGTGGGGCTGGTTCCCCTGCTGATGGAAGGCTCCCACACCTCAGGATGTTCCCTTTCCGGGGTCCCCATTCGTGTCCTCACCCACCCATCCTGGCACTGACACACTGTTCCCTACGCGGCGGGGCCGCCCCTCCGTCGCCATTCCTGCACCTTTGCGCCTTTCTTTTGCCTTTGGTCGGGTTCCTGCCTCGACCCTCATTCCTCTCCTCCTTCTACAGTGTCACCCCACTGGGGTCGGGGATGCCACCCTCCCACCTTTCCGGCATTGTCCGGTTCTGGCTGTCTCCTCCTGGGTCCTCCTCCCTCCCTCCCTCCTGTTTTCCAGGGTCCGTGCCTGGGGTCCAGCCCTGGGGTGCCCTGCTGGGGGCATTTCCTGCCACTGCCACTGCCTCGGCTTTGGCACCCCCCCCCCATTATGCCCTGCGTGGACCTCCAAGATGTGTAGCACTCTATTGGGTCTTCACTGTTTGCCGCTGCTCTTGTGGCTGCCTCCATAGGCATCTCGGGGGGCTCCTACCCAGCCCCGTTATGCCTGTTACTTGTCCACTGGCTGTGGTTTCCCAACGCTGTGTTTGCTTCAGTGTGCGGGCTTGCCCTCCCATGCCTTGCTGCTTTGCAGCCTTCCCTATGTGGGCCGCGTGGTCCGGTGTCTCCATGCCTAGTGTGCTTCTAGTCTTGGCACCTTCTCCTCAAGCATTGGCTCCCCAGCCTGGGTCGGCCCTATTGGTGCTGTTTCGTGTATGCCCTTTCCATGCCTTCCCAACACCGGCTTCCTGCAGGCCCCTGTGCAATGGCTGCATCTGCTCATCTGTCTGCCGCTGCCGTTGCCTTATGGCGCCACGCCTGGCTTCAGCTGTCATGTTTGGCTCCCTGCATGCACTTGTCGATTGCCATCGTCCAGTCTGTGGTGTCACATTGTTTAGTCCTGGTCCTCAGGCCTTTCTGGGTTCTCTACCCTGCTGTCTGGTCATTCCCAGCGGTCGGTCTGGTACCTCTCCTGTGCCCCCCAGTTCCTGTCATCCTCCTCAGCTGCTGAGGCATCCTGTTCCTGAATCCCCTTCCCCAGGGTGCTGCTTGGGACCGTGATGGGGCCTCTCTTGGGGCTGCTATGTCTGCTGCTCTGTTCCCTGCCTGCCCTTCTGGCGAGACCAGGCCTGCCTCTCCTCCTCGACTGCTCTTTCGGGCCTACTCCCTGCTTCCTCGGAGGCACCTGTGAGTCCCTTCTCCCTTTCTTTGGAGGCCTGCTTCCTCATCCTGGTCGCTTCCTCCTCTCTGCGGTATCTTTGTGACAACTGCTGCTTTCCCTCCGGGAGCCCCTGCTGTTGTTCTTTGCTGTGGCTTGCTCATTGCTTCTTGCCCCGGTTCACTCCAAATCCTGCCCGCGCACTTCACTCTTGGTGGGCTTTCCTATGTCTTGTTTGCCATGGCCTTTTGACCCCTGCCTCGTCAGGTTGAATCACTGTGTATGGCCTCCTGCATCTCTCTTTTTCTGCATTGACAGGTCTCTGGCTGTCTCTGACGGCACTTTGGGTGCCCTGCTGGACTTGCTGTACGCCGTTGCCTCTTGCACCCCTGCTCGGCAGGTTGAATCATTGGCTTGGCCCTATTCCTACTCTCCCTTCGTGGAGTACTCTCTTCCTCGCACACCTCTGGCTTATCCACCCGACTAGGTGTTGTTTGTGCTGACTTGACTTGGACTTTGTGTGATGCCATCCCTTTCCGGGATCACAAGGCCGTCTCTTGGATTGTTCTGCAGTTCCTCCATGGCTTCCGCCTGGGTCATGTTTGCCGCCTCTTTTTCCATTGTCATGGATGTGTCTTTTTGGCATTGCTTGGAGCCGTGGCTTATATCCCGCCTTCCTGCTGTGCTGGTCCTCCCTTTCTTATAACTGCTTGGTACTCTCCCAAGAGTAATAACCTACTGCAAGAGACCAGTCTGTAGAAGATAGTATCGCTACGTAAGAACTTACCATAACAGTAGATCTTCGAGGAACTGTCGCTACAGTAGGTACAGTCCCACCCTGTCCCCCTGCCTTTTTTTTTTGCTCAGGGTCCTTGGATCTCAGGATGTTGGGATGGATGTTTCCCTCGATCCTCTACCTTTTGTGTGCTGCAGCCGGTGGGGAACAGTGTGTACCTTGGCCACTCCATTTTATACACAGCCAAAGGAAGTGATGTGTGGGGGGTGGCCCTATAGAAGACTGCTGTAAGACGCTACCATGAGGTAAACTCCACCTAGCGGGCTCCCAAGAGTAATAACCTACTGCAGGAGACTGTTTCTCGAAGATCTACTGTTACTGTAAGTTCTTACATAACGATACTTTCTAGGAGTGGTATATGATGTTCATCCACACTGACCTACCTGACCTCCCCTGGCTTTGGCGCACAACACTGCTTCCAACGGTCAGGATCTGGCGTCATAGGTTGGAGCCAAGGGAGTTACCACCTGGGTGGATGAGAGGAGCCAGCTTGAAGACGTTCGGCTAGAATTAAAGGGAAAGGCATCCGAGTAACATTGATTTTTTTTCAGGTATTATCAATGTTCACATTATATTACTAGCATTATCGGCCTCACAGACCTATCCCAGAGACCCTCAGCTCCAAATATATTAACATATCAAAGAAGCATTATAGGAGATACCAGATCCTTTATATCGAAGGTATATAAAATACTGATGGAAGACTGAGGGACTTTGGCAATACAAAGGGTAGAAATGAAATGGGAAATGGAGGCAAACTTAAACCTTACAGAACAAAAATGGCATAACATTTGGTTAGGGGTGCACAAAACTACTAATTCACCCTGGTGGAGAGAATTTAGATGAAAAATTAATATTTGCTTTTTTGAAACCCCAACAATCACTGCCCAGTATACTAAACACCTCTCATAAATGTTGGGAGACTGTGACTCTATAGGATCACATTGCCACATTTTCTGGGATTGCCCCAAAATTACCCCACTTTGGAATAACATTTCTGGAGAAGTAGCTTCAATCTTTCCCTTTCCACCCCATTAAAATTTGAAAACCTGGTTCTGGGCCCCTCCACTGGAAATTAAGACCTCAACAGAGAAATATATTTTTATATTCTGATTGTGGCATCTCTTAAGGCCCTTCACAAAATTGGATGTCGAACTCCCCCACTTAATGCGTGGTTTAGAAACATAGGACTAATTCAGTTACGCTTATCCACGGATAAATTTAATACAAGGTGGTTACCTTTTTTAAAGTATAGAGAAACAAGAGAAGGGACCCCAATCCTGGAACAACTTCTCCAGACTTAACCTTGTAAAGGTGATATACACTTCTTTAGAACTCCCTTGAAAATTATATATAAGATAAAGTATGGGTCTGGGTGTGTAACGAGAATTTACACACACCCGAGGGGTTTATGTGAAGCATCTAACCCCGAGGGTGTGTGTAATTCTGGAATTTCACACACCTGTGACCTTATTTTATTTTTATATAATTGCTGGTTTCCTTTTTTTGCCCCAGCAATTGTATAAAATAAAATCTAGCTG
Organism: Neoceratodus forsteri; assembly: GCA_016271365.2. Lineage (NCBI taxonomy): Eukaryota > Metazoa > Chordata > Ceratodontiformes > Ceratodontidae > Neoceratodus > Neoceratodus forsteri. The sequence goes on along the minus strand of CM057449.1, from coordinate 360,750,815 downwards.
TGCAGCCAGGTTTGCGGAGGGTGAAGTAGTTGCCGTAGTCAGCCGTTTGATTTTAAGTTTTTATTTTTTTTTTATTTTGTTCACAGCACTGACTGAGGCAGATTTGTTTTTTTTATGTACTTACCGCCTAGTCGAGGTGGCGGTTTGAAGTGTCCCATAGCGGTTCCCTGAGCAGGCACGGTGTCACGAAGTGAGGAAGTGCAGCGCGCGCATGCACACAGTGAGGGAAATCGTGCGCGTGTTTGCCATAATGAACACTCCTTCATTACGGCAAATTACGCCACGGTTTCCCTATGGGAAAAAAGGGAAACCGGTAATTATGACCACAGTTTCAGTATAAAGAATGGACACAGCAGGCACTTGGCCTTAATTTGCTGGCCCCACCTCAACAGACTAAAATAAAGTCTACAAAGATTTACCTTAGGGGTATATCCTTTGCCTTGCTGGATTTTTTTTTATTATTATTGTAAATGAAACAAGGACTCACTCTTTTTTATTTATTGTTCTTATTGTTGAAAGGGTTTTTTTATTGTTCTGAAAGATCTCGACATACTAATACACGCACACCTTCTCAAAAATCTCTTAAGAAAACAGACTTAGAGGCTTCAGGAACTAATCTAGATGGTATATTCTAAAGTAAGAAATGGTGACATATCCAACAGACTCTTCCACTTGAATGGACTAATCCACCTTGATTGGTCCTGATCTGATGGAGGGCCACTAGAGTTGAACCTGTAATAACAAACAAAGGTTTTAAGTAATCAGATTAGTACCGTAAAGATTGTTGGAGGAAACTCACGACAAGAATTGTAGCGGTACTGTCTTGGAGATTAGAACATCAGTTCTGTATTAGGAAGGTTATTGATGTGTCTTATGAACTTCAATAAAATTATTTTTCAAGTTCAAAAAAAAAATAAAGGGAAAGGCAACTGGCAGAAAGTGTGGATGAACATCTTATACCATTCTTAGAAGTACTGTTACAGGTGAGTAACCTGTTTTTCACCGGCCCAGACCCTATGTAACCTCCCAGGTCATGCCTGAAAATAAGCATTTCATTGTCTAGTTTACTTTTTGGTTAACAGAAACTAAATAAATTAGACCTTTCTCTGAGAACTCTGGGGAGAAGAACTCTGCCCTCTCTCCTTAAGCCAGCTATGGGTGGTTCTTCAAAACAGCTTTGCATTTAAATGCGTTACTGGCTTGTTGGCTGAAGTCCATTGCCTCAGCTATTCTCCTTCAAGGCCCCCGCTCTCTGCAGCAAACTGATGTAACTTCTTCGGCAGGGACTCTGAACTTCTTCGGCACTGTTAGGTCAAGTCCTGCAGCAAGGTTTAAGGTTCTGCGGCACATTTCTATATAACTGATAAAAAGCCAGCTTTACAGTGTTGCGGGACTCCAGCAAGGATGGCCTGAGAGGAGGACCTGACTTCCACCACATAAATGTTAGTTGCATAGTTTCCCTTAAACTTTCAGTTTTATTCTTTTTCTTTTCAGACGCTGTTAGGGCGCTCCATATTTATCTAACTCTATTTAGGGTTTAGTGCTGTGTCATGCAACATTAGTGGTTATTAGCAGGCACCCCCTCAATGTACTGGCAACAAAGCAAATAGCTGAATAGTTTTTCTCCAAGGGACAGCTTGAAGTAGCCTAGCCACTGAGCACCCAAGACTCCTTCCTCTGTGAACACCTATCAGGGCCCCCATACACAGTTGCAGTTGGGGGAGGCTGTTGGTGCATACAGAGACTCCCCATAGTGCCACCCTGCAAACTATTCAAATATTACACAGCAGTGTCAGCATGATTATTTCTGTCCTTTTCCTGTGTCACTCTTTCCTTGTTTAGTTGTCACATTTTGAATTAATCTGTATCTTGATTGTCATCTTTCTTACATTGGCTTCATTTAAAAAAAAATTATTTCATATGAACCTCACTCCTCTAGCCTGAAAGTCTTGGCATCTGCAACACCCTCTTACCATGGTCTACCTTTAGCAGGTAATGTCAGGATCACACCTAATCGTAGGTTGCCCTCATGGAACCTCGATGCAGTACTACTGACCTAGTAGGGTGGCTCTGCTAGCTTCTTGTATTTTCCCTTTTTTTTGATGTTTGCTTGCACACATGTGCAAGAAATATAGTGCCACCATATGAATTTTCGTAGGTGTGCCACCCGCCCAGTGCCCTGCTCTTTGCAGGCACGTCCTCACCACACCAGTAATGTCTGAGCTGTCTATGACAGCAGTTCAGATGCAGTGGCATACAGTTGAAAGCCAAAGACTGCTACAATCAGTGGTGGTAAAGTGTAGGCAGTTTTACATATTGTTGTCGGCAGGTAATTTACATATTGCCGTCGGCAGTAAAGCGCAAAGTGCCTACACTCTCAGCAATCAAGATGAACAGCTGTCATAGACAGCTCAGTTTTTTTCTACTCCCTCCCCAACAAATACCCAAGTAGCACGCTGAGCCCACCCCAGCTTTCTTGCACATGCGCCCCTCAAGACACCCAGATGGCCAACGGGGGTGCCCAATCCCCTGCTGCTTCACTGACCCCAAACAGACTTCTAGGTGCCACGCTGGGAGCCCACCCCAGCGATGCAAAAGTCTATGTGGCCGATGGGGTGCCCAATCTCCCATCGGCTCCACTGCCCCTCAAAAAAACTTCCAGCTTGTGTGGCAAAAAGTCCTGCGGCGCTTCCTGTAAAATAAAATAAAATAAAAAAGGGGTCCCCAGTTGACTGTCTTGCCCACCCAACTCGCGTCTACACCTTCTGGCGCCTACACACTCACCGCCCCATTTTTACCTCGAGCCCAGCGATGAACTGTGGACCGAACACGCCTGTACTTTCAAAGCTGAGCGCGAACTGAAGAAGTGCCGCAAGCTGTATAATGGCATAAATGTTTTTTTTCAACTTTGGTGCATATCTACCGGCCATTTTTGGGAATTTTTCATTTTCAACATGGGGTTCTTGGGGCCCCACCTCATGAACTGAGTCACTGTCATTTTGTTATTTGGTCCCGAAAGGTAATTTCGCAGTCACTGTGCGGAACCACCTTTCGGGACTGAGTAACAAAACAATAGTGTCACAGTTCATAAGGTAGGGCCCCCCAAAACCCTATGTTGAAAATTTGGTGAACAAATTCTCAAAAATGACTGTTTTACGAGTGTGTGTTTCACAGTTCATATGCATGCTCGTAACTTTGCGAATTTTTAATATTTTCACTCCAGATATTCAACAGTGCATTTTACCACACCTCCTTATGAGCAGTACAGCTGTCATTTTTCACATCTCGCCTAAATGTGTTTTGCGATTAGCGCCAATGGCACAGTCGTGTGCAAAATCAGTGTTCGGATAGATTAAGAAAATCAGTGACAATGTTCATGAGCAGAGGTCTTAAAATGGCTATGTTGAAAATTTGATGACGAAAGTCCATAAAATGACTTTGTTATGAGTGTGTATTGCAGTTTCCACGCACCTGTAGTTCACAAATTTTGATGTATTTTAGTCCAGATTTTCAACACTGGCATTTTTCCACACCTCCTTATGAGCAGTATAGCTGTTATTTTTCACACCCTGGCCGAAATGTGTTTTTGCATTTCCGGCGCAGAATAGCATGGTCACTGTGAGAAATTAGGGTTCAGGACAGATTACGAAAATCACAGTGACACTGTTCATGAGCAGAGGTCCCAAAATGCCTTTGTTGAAAATCTGCTGTAAAAAATCCCCAAACTAATTACATTACGGGTATATGTCGTGCAGTTTCTGCGCACGCTCTTGACTTCACCAGTTTTTGTATATTTTCACTCCAGATTTTCAACAATGCCATTTTTTACACCTCTTCATGAACAGTACACCTGTCACTTTTCACATCCTGTTCGAAATGTGTTTTCGCACCTGTGGTGCCAAATGGTGCAGTCGCTGTGCAAAATTACCTTTCACCTAAACGAACTGAGAGCGTCATTATTCATGCGGTGGCTCACAAAAGCCCACGGAAAACCTGGAGTAAAAATACCAAGAAACGCCCAGGGCATTAGGGTTTTTGACCATAACGCCTCACTCCTTTAGGGACTGACAGGCCAGGGGTGACTTGGGATTGTCGACAGTAATGCTCATGCCATTCCACCCCCACGCTGCAGCCAGTGACAGGCATCGAGGTGCATCTTGGACCCTTTTCCCCCAGAGTTCACCTCATTCTCCTACACTGCACTCATTTCAGCATATTTCCTTATGGAATGAGGTGAATGTAAAGCCCAAACACCCGAAGGCACGCGTCAATACTTGTCAGTGTCTGAAGGGTAGGGTGAGGTGAAATATCATGACCATCATGGGCGACAACCCAAAGGCACATCCCAATGCCTGTCCATCTCTGCAGAGTGAGGGTGGAGTTAGCGTCAGTTCAATACTTCAGTGCCATTCCTATACTGCATCTGTTTAACTCCTGCACTTCCACTGCTAATGCCAGCAAGCAAACATTCAGTATCGACAAATGCTTGTTTCTTCTGCCTCTGTAGTCTCATTGTCTGTGTTTTCAAATCAGACAAAATTAACCCCGAGGAAAAATGGTTGCATAGCTCCCACCTCCACTAGAGACCAAAGGGCTGCAATGCTGTCTACTCTCTTCTTCTTCCTCTGCAAAACCTTGTAAAGAAAAAGCTTTCTCCCCCACCTCCCACCTACCTATTGGCAATAATGTGATCTCCTCCCCCAGTCTGCATAATGGCAGCAATAATCTCCTCTCTTCTCTTCCCCAGACCTAATCACAGCAATGCTGTCTCTTCTCCCCCTTCCCCATAATGACAGTAGTGTTCTCTGCAGCCTCCCCCCACCCTAGACCTAATGGAAGCAAGGTATTCTCTCCTCTCCCTAACATGATCCTGCCCCCCAAAAGCCTTTCTTGATCCCATTTTTTTTTAATCCAGTGTAGCCCATCTCTTCCCATTTCGAAGCCACTACCCACCCAGGGAGGAAAAGGATGGTGTTTGCAATGCTTGCCCAACAATGTTATCACAGAATGTTTACACACTAGGGGCTGGCTGTCAGACTAGGGAAGTAGAAGAGACAGGGCTGCCAGTTAAACAGAGCCAAAATTTGATTCATTCAAATTGGGGTTGGGTTACACCAGATTTATTCCCTGGTAACCATACCTGGTTACCAAAGAATAAAAAAAGAACTGACCACTGTATTGAAGGGTCAAGTGATTTGTGCTTTAAAGAGCAGCTGACCATTAAAAGTCACACCCCTAAACACATACAATCGCTACCCTCTGGTTTAAGAGTTTCATCCCAAAAGTGGAATTTGTTTCATGGTTTATTTTGTAAAAAAGCACCTGTGAAATAGTTGCGTGGAGCTGGTATCCAAACTGATAGCTGTTCTCTCCCAGAGCCCGTGCCCCCCACGGTTGCACGCTTCACGATGTCCCTAACTGAACGGTGCGGGGACATGCTCTATAGACTATGATGGGGTAAATTTGCAAAAGTTGTCTTTATACATTTTAGTGTTGAATTTGAAAAAGGAAGGCCACTGCTCAACTAACAAAGCCCTTGTTGGTTAAGCGGTGGCCTTCCTTTCTCAGATTCTGCACTATAAAGTATTAAAATCTTTTAAAAATGTCCCCTATTGTAGTTTATGGCACGTGCCCCTGTGCCAGTCTGGTACTGATGTCATGAAATGTGCAAGCATGAGGGCACGGCTCCAGAGAAAGAAAAGCTACAGTTTTGGATACCAGCACCACAGAACGGTTTTAAGAGAGCTTTTTTACAAAATATACCATTGAGGGTAAGTGATCATATATGTTGGAGGGGGGAACCTTTCAATGGTTGAAACCTGCTCTTAAAAAAAAAAAAACACCTTAGAAGCTGCAGTGATGCTCTGAGTAAATGTACTTGTTGTCCCTCAGTGGCATTTTTAATTGTGATGCGGTGAGCTTGAAATCTGTCTTGCCCACCCTTGCTTATTGTCCTGGAGCAACATATAAATGTTAAACATTTTTAAAATGTTTCATCTGCAATGTCAGTATGACTCTCTAGTTTCCCAATTTGTTTTTCTCTTCCCTTAGTTCCCACATTTTACATCAATGATCTTTAGCTTTGTCGCTTTTCTTACCTTGGTTTCATCTTTTTTAATTTTTTCAGTCTATCCAGCATGTTCTCATTATTTTCCTTCCCTAAGTTTTTTTTGTTTACTTAGCTGTCCCTTTGCTTGCGTTTTTTTATAATTTTCTTCCATAGGCACCAGAGTTGACCCATCAGGTTGGCAACCTCACAGCCCCGTCCACATCAACCTCTTGTGCTCTGAACCCCCATAAGGATAGCAAATTGTCCCCCACCCCCACCCCAACAGCACTTTACCCTGTCATGTTTTTAGAACAGGTAAAACCCACCACTGCCCTTGTCAACACCACCACTTTCCTAATGAGCCTTGAGAATAGCATTGAGTGGTCTTGTAAATTTAAATGTATGTCATTATCCAGCCCAACACTGTACAGTGACTCTTCCTGCCTCAGACATATTGTAAAGTCTCTCTAGACATTACTCTGCCCCCTCATAAAACAAGAAACACCAACCCTGCATATCTAAGCCCCAAAAGTCATTCCACCCAGAGCCTTATTGAGTCGCTCTGTTTTTATATTGGCACCTTTTCTGGTCCAACAGTGTAGGACAATCCTTTGCCTCCTCCTATTACTGCTGGTTCCAAATACTGGATTCATTCCCAGTATGGCTTTGTGTGGGCCCTACAGAGCACTGCTGGGATAAGAAAAACATGCTGGTCCGGTGGTGCTGAGGGTTGAGGTGCTGGATGCCACACCTTGCGCCCACGCCGCAACCCAGGTTCAGGAATGAGCCTAGGCTGATGGGGATTGGGGAGGGAGAGATTGAGCGTCCGATGGACACGTCTCCCTCCCGGGAGGAGGGCTGGGCTGTTCGCCAACCAGCGGCCCGTGGGATTGGGGTGCTGGGCAACAGACAGCACATGGGCAAAAGCACCACTGGTAGGTTGCTATACCATGATGCTAGGGTGCCTACGCAAGGGAGGGTGGAAAGCACCAGAAAACACAAAAAGCCTGGCTCAGCAGGGTAGGCGACGGCACCTGACCCCATGCCCACCGCTGGATCTGACTCACCCGGCCTTCCAGTTCCTCTGCCTGGGCCCTCACCTACAGCCAGGGTCTGACTTTGAAGTACGCCCAGAGAGGAGGGCCGGCCCCACCCCAGAGGGGGGTTAAGCTGGGAGTACTGACTGTAGCAGTGGGGGGGAGGGAGAGGAGGCTTAGGGCTGAGAGGACCTAAGCAGGATGCCTGAGAGAGGCTCCACAGGCTGTGACTGGAGGGAAAAAGAGCTATAAAAAAAAAAAAAAAAAAACATTCTGACCCACTAGTAGTGATAAGAAAAGGCAATGGATCATCATGCAGCCTTGGACCAAAATTAGGGTGCCAATCCAAAAAAAATAGGGTGACTCGGGGGGGCTCTCAGGGTTGGATGGGGATGGTTTGAGGGTCTGAAATGGTTGGGGGTGAATTTTAGTTTTTATAAAGCTACAAGGAGGCAGAGGAATCGCTTGAAAGGAGTGGTGTCAATCTCTGAATGACTTACTGGGGTAATTTCTGTGGCTAACCACAAATTCTGTGGCAGGTCATAATTTCTGCGGCAATCGCTACATGCCCTAGAACCACAGAAAACAGGGCCATGCTCCTCTTCTGTGAGGGCTCCAGTTACAGCAGCTAGTCTTTTGCATAACACTGGTCTTGCAGACAAGGAGGCACCATCATTTTGCTACTGGCTGCAACTGTAAACTCCATTTCCCTCAGATTGTAACTAGTTTAAAAACACATTTTATGATTGGTTACATTCTACAGGACCTTAGGATATAGGTGGTTGTTTGATTCTGATTCCTGTTTTCTTTTGTAAGTGAAAACAGACTACCAACCATATTAGTAGTACCCATAAAAACATGTTTGTTTACATTCCTTGAAGATCTCCCACTGTATCTTCTTCAGACTTGGGAACACCCCAACACAGTCTAAGCCACCCGTGATGCAATGTGTGGAGAGGGGACTGCACTGTTTGAGGGTGTTTATAATGTTCAGTAAGTATACAAGAAGGGTTGATAAAGGCCTGATGATACCAGTACCATGCATTTGAGTTCTGTTAAGAAAAGAAGCAGATAAAACAACCAAGAACATGGAAAGTAGGCAATTATAAAAGACGGGTTTTCAACTAGAAATTATATGAAGCAGATAAAGTTGACAGTGTCATTTAAATGGTCCCACTTAGTAATGATCAGCTCATCATTAGAGAGACCAGTGGGTTACCACACTTCATGTAAAGGAGCACGTCCCCACACAGCAGATATACTGTATAGTTTAGAGGCAACCTTTAGTCTGTGATTGGGTACTCCTCAGCTACTCTGTTGTTAATGGATCTCAGAACATAAGTGGGCACTTTTTTGTGAACTAGTGCATAAGCTTTTTTTTTTATTTATGTTTTTTTCCCCGACCTGCTGCTATTTGACACTTTTTCTCTCCACGTTTTGGTTCCAGCTGTCAATATGCATGTTTTACCAAGAATTCGAAGAGACAGAGTGTGCTCATCAGTGACTGGCTAAGTGACATCCCTCTGGACTTGTTAGCAGAGGAAGTTCACAACGAGATGAAGACCCAGTGGAAACAGCTGCTGTTTGATGAAGCTGCGACAGGGGGAGCCCTGGCATACCTCCCACTTACTGAAACAGAACACTTGCAGGAGGGCTGTCTAATCTATCCCAGCAATGAAATGAGGAATTCGCTCAGTATCCTTTCAGAAATGGTTATTGCTGGGTGCTTGGCAGAGCTGGGCTTATAGGGCCTTGGGTGTTCCTCTTGACAGTTACATTTACAGTTAGCAGTGACCAGGTGGGAGGGTTTATAAGAATTTGATACAGTGACTCAGGTAAGCAAAAAACTGTGGTTGGTGGCGAGCACGCTCAAATTCAAAAACACTTTTGGTTTGAGTTTGTTTTATACTTACAACTGAGCTTGAAAGAGAGTTCATCAGTTTAACATTTGCCAGTTTACAACAGAACTGTAAAAAACTATTTTTACATACTGAATATTTAGTTACACCACTGACAGTTGTGGGATACTTGCATCTTTTTACCCCAGTATTCTAATATTAATTTTGTTGATTAATCAGTGCATTTAAAGCCCTGATTACATCGCCCTAGTTGCAGCGCATCATCCCATGTGCACAAGTTGATGTGCTGCAAATGCTGCCATGTGGATGCTCCTTGGAGCGCTTCAGGAGCCATGCACATCCAGTTTTCGTATCGACACAGGAGAAGGATTGTTTAGCAGATCGAGCGCTTTTCCATGACCTGTAAACTCGCTTCTACACTCGATCCGCTATGCAGCCCAGTGTTCCCATTATCCACGATTCGCCCCACAGTCTCAGGAAAACACCCACTGAAGGAACAGCCACACTGTGGTGCAGCTATGTGCAACATGAGGGCTATTTGAACAGTTAACATACCGGCACACAGCGCAGCCAGAGAAGCGGAGGAGAATTCAGACTCCGCGGCAGTGTAACCCAGGCTTAAGAATTAACACGTGTCCTGCATTCAGGAGCACTACTTTTCACAGTAGAGCATGCATACATTCTTAGAATGGAATTGATTTTCTCCTGTGCCATTGTTCCTGAACATAAAGACTCAAAGTGCTGGGCAGCCCGTGGGGGCAGAGGCAGGGCTACTGATCATGACATTGATGGCCCAAGCTCAGGAACAAGCCTGGGGCTTTGGGGCCAGCAGAGGAGAGGACTGAGTGTCCCAGTAGACTCTTTCCTTCTCTGGAAAATAGAAAGCTGAATAAGGTAGTGCACACACAGATCATAAGTTAATTAATGAGATTTACTTTATTTTGTAAAAACAGCACCATGTGCAAAAATGTTTTTTTCAATAAAGTGCTGTTGTGTTTAAATTAAAATGTATGGTATGTAGCAAAAAATGGGACAGAAAACTCATGGACGCCACTAACCACCCCTGTGTATTGGAGCGCTCTGCTGCGTCATCTGGGGAGGAAAGGACATCACCTTCACTGCAATACTGCCACTTATGTGGCCACAGGTGGCAGTTTGGCAAGACGCCATGATGGACAGGTAGGATGGTGGCTGGGGTCCCTTGCTGTGCATGCATTGCATGTGAAGGTGCATTGGACCTCCTTGCATGCCAGCAGCTTACAAGGGATTGGGGAAAAAACAAGAAAGCTGACCAAGGGACGGCCTTTGGCTCTTCACCATACCTGTTGATGTGTAGCATGTTCTAGGGTATATTCCCTCCACCTTGTACCTTACCTAGGGGAGTCAGCTGAGTCTCTGTGGAGCATAGGCGGTACAGAGTAGGTGGTGTGTAGTAGAATGGTGGCAGAGGGTTCAGAGATACAGGAATTGGGCAGAAAAAATTAAGCCTCAAAGCTCTTTACAAACCAATAAAGGACACATTAATACATAGACAGTGTCGGCAGATAAGGGCCTATGGCCCACCTAGTCTGCCCATTTGAGCTTGTAAGTTCAATTTGTTTTCCTAGAAGTCTATTTCCCCTTACCCCTGACCTCTAGAATTCCTTTATGTCTATCCCATGCATTCTTAAATCCCGTGATTGTTTCAGCCCCTCCACTTCCTCTGGCAGGGTGTTCCACTTGTCCACCACCCGTTCTGTGAAGAAATTCTTTCTCATGTTTCCTCTGAATCGTCCTCCTCCAACTTCATCCCATGCCCTCTAGTCCTGAAACATCTTTTCGCTAAAATAGTGTTTTCCTGCACCCTGTTCCTCCCTGTAAGATACTTGTATGTCTCTATCATATCCCCTCTCTCCCTCCTCTCCTCCAGGGAGTACATGTTCAGTTCCTTCAACCTGTCTTCATAGGACTTGTGATGCAACCCATGCACCATCTTTGTTGCCCTCCTCTGAACCTTCTCTACCCTGTCTATGTCCTTACGTAGGTATGATCTCCAGAACTGTACACTGTACTCCAGGTGGGGCCTCACTAGTGTCTTGTATAGCGGAATTATGACCTCCCTTTTCCTGCTGGTGATGCCCCTGCCTATACATCCCAGCATCCTATTTGCTTTACCTGATGCCTTGTCACACTGTTTCCCTACCTTGAGGTCATCAGAGATGACAACCCAAGATCCCTTTCCTGCTTGGTGCATGCTATATCCTCACCCCCAACTGATATATTGTGCCAGGGTTTTGTGCCCCATATGCATTATCTTGCACTTCTTTGCATTGAATTTCAACTGCCAAACCCTTGACCATTCTTCAAGTTTCTGCAGGTCCTTCTCATTCTGTCTACACCCTCTGGTGTGTCTACTCTATTACAGAGCTTTGTGTCATCAGTGAACAGTGAAATTCTGCCTTCTATATCCTGTGCAATGTCACTGATGAAGATGTTGAATAGGACCGGTCCCAGCACTGATCCCTGTGGTACCCCACTGGTCACTCTTCCCTCTGTGGAGTGACAGCCATTTACCACCACCCTCTGTGTCCTGCCACCCAGCCAGTTACCTACCCACCACACTACTGTCCTGCCCACACCCATATTCCCCAGTTTGTGTAATAGTCTTCATGTGGCACAGTGTCAAAGGCCTTGCTGAAGTCCAGATAGGCCATGTCCACTGCCCTCCCCTGATCCACCTCCCTAGTCACCCAGTCAAAAATTCAATGAGGTTGGTCTGACATGACCTCCCCTGGTGAAACCATGCTGCCTTGGGTCCTGTAGTCCATTGACAACCAGATGTTCCACCAATCTCTCCTTCAGTAGTGCTTCCATGATCTTTCCCACTACCGAGGTGAGGCTGACTGGTCTGTAGTTCCCTGCTTCCTCTTTGTTCCCACTTTGTATAAGGGACTACATCTGCTGTCCTCCAGTCTTTGGGTACCTCCCTGTTTCCAGTGATTGGCTGAACAGGATAGCCAGAGGTTCAGCCACCACCTCTCTTAGTTCTTTAAGGACCCTGGGTGCACCCCATCTGGTCCCATTGCTTTATCAGCTCTTATTACTTCCAGTTCCTTCAGGACCCTTTCTCGTAAAGGGACTTGTGTCCATTTCTGCACCATTCTCACCCCTTGTACCCCTTCAGACCCATTACCCCCTCTTCCTTAGTAAAGACTGAGCAGAAACCTGTTCAATATGTCAGCTTTACTGTTGTCATCCTCCACGCTCCCATCCTCCCCCTTCAGTCTCACTATCCTCCCTTTGTCCTTCTTTTTCACTTATGTACCTGTAAAAGGTTTTGTCCCCTTTAACCACTGATTTTGCAATGTGTTCTTCTGTCTGAGCTTTGGCTTCCTTACTGACTTCCTGCCTCCCTTTGTTTCTCCTGGTACTTCTCCCTATCCCCTTCTGCCTGTGTCTTTTGTATTGCCTGAATGCAATCTTTTGGCTTTCACTTTCTTTGCTACCTCTTGGGAAACCATAATGGTCTCCTCTTTCTTTTCCTCTTGCTAATAACCTGCTTAATGCATAATTCTGTTGTTCTTATAATCCCCATTTTAAATACTGCCCACTGTTCCTCAATCCCTGATTCCTGTCCCATTCCCCTTAATGCCTCTTTCAAGCATCTCCCATTTTCCCAAAGTCTGCCCCCTAAAATCCAGGATCGTGTTTTTGTGTGGTTTGGTTCTGCTCTTTCTGTGATTTCAAACCACAATGGCTGGTGGTCACTGTTACCCAGGTGTTCCCCACTGTTACCCCATCACACTGTCCCTGTTTGTGAGCACAAGGTCCAGTATTGCCTTCTGCCGAGTTGGTTCCATGACCAGTTGCTTGAGGAAGGCACCCTGAAGGAGTCCAGGATAAATCTGCTCTAGTTGATGCTGCTGCTGGGATGCTCCAGTCCACGTCTGGTATATTGAAGTCTCCAACCAGTACTACCTCACTCCTTGTCTGCCATCCTTTGATGGCTAGCATCAGCTCCTATCTGTTTCTTCCTCCTGGGCTGGTGGTCTATAGACCACACCTGTGCGGATGGCTGGCCCCATTTTCCTTTCCAGCTTAACCCACAGTATCTCTCCCCCATTTTGTTCCTCCTGGATCTGTGTGGCCCTTATGTCATTTTTCACATACAGTGCCACTCCTCCTCCCTTCCTACCTGCTCTGTCTCTTCTGAATATGTTGTAGCCAGGTATGGCCATCTCCCAGTCATGGTTATCATTACACCAGGTTTCAGTGATGGCCACAATGTCCAGGTCTGACTGTACCATGACAGCCTCCAGATCTTCCATCTTGTTGCTAAGGCTCCTGGCATTTGCACACATGGCTTTCCATGATTTGACTTCCTAGACTGCTTCACTGTTCTACTCCAGCCCTTCCTTGGCTGTCATTTATCCCTGGTTCCCCTTGCTGTCTGCTCTTCTGCTGAATTTTGCCCCTTTCTGCTTATCCACCTTTTGGACACTAATCTCCATCTTTGCACACTGCTTTGCAGAGATAGCCACCTCTGGTTCACTGGTTCCATTACTAGCTGTGGGGTGAGCAAGTAGGTACCATCCTTGCTGGCCTGCCACCCCTTTGCTAGTTTAAATGCTTGTCAATGTAGCATTTAAACTTATCATTGAGTGCTTGGATTCCCCTCCAGGATGGATGCAGGCCATCAGGCTTGAACAAACCTCCATCCCTCCAGATGGGTCCCCAGTCACCAATGAATCCAAACCCTTCCTCACAGCACCAGTTCTTCAACCATGAGTTAAAGTTCCTGGTGCATGCACTCCTATGCTCCCTTGCCTCTCACAGGTAGTACTTCTGAGAAAGTGACAGAAGTAGCTACTTGCTTGAGACCCCTCCCCAGTTTCCTAAACTCTTCCTGAACTTCCTTTGGCTCCCCATTTGCCAAGTCATTAGTACCTAGGTGGATAATGACATCCAGCTCACCCTCCCGTCTTGCCTTCCCAGTGATCCCCAGTATCTTCCTTCCATCCCTCCATGCTGTGGCACCTGGTAGGCACCTCACCTCCCTGTCCTCCCCCTCCTGTGTTCCTAGCTGGATCCCTCTTACGATGGAGTCCCCCACCAGGATTCTGCCTCCTCCCTCTGGGGTCCACTGCTTCCCCCACTGAGGTCACCTCCTTGCCTAACCTCCACATCCTTTCCTTCCACTTCCCTGGGTACCTCTATTTGGTTGTCCTCATTTGCCAGTGTGGCATATGAGTTCTTGAGAGGAATAGGATCTGGGATGTGCCTCTGCCTGACTGCTCTAACCCTCCCTGAGCCCACTGTCATCCAAGTGCTCCTCGTTCTCGGCATCCTTTGAGGCAGCTGCATTGGACTGGGTGGTCCCTGGATAGGGGTGATGGTACTCCTGACCCAGTTTACTTCCGCTCTGAGTCTGGCTACCTCAGCCCGCAGAAGGGACTGTGTACAGACTAACTCAGCATGCATCAAGTCCAAGTGTTTTTCTGTTTTTGCTGATCTGTGCCATATTCCTACCACTTTGTTTAAAACTTACCAGCAGGGCTGGAATTTAGCACTTGCTGGTGGCAGAATGCTGCAGACAAATTCATTGTAGCCAGTTAACGGAGTGACTGGTATAACAAGTTGTCATTTACGCTTGCTGTCCCTATAATTTTAAGTCCCATGGCTGTTACTTGGTTCTCCCATCCATCCATCCTGACCCCTCCACTGTCTATTATCTGGAGTCAGCGTAATTATTGGTGATGTGTGTAACTTGTCCCACCCTCTTTTATACTTGTTCTCCTTTTGTCGGTCTGGTCCTCTATCACTTACTTGGCTGCATCCAGTAACAAGAACAGAATATAAAATGTTTTGTTCTGATAACCATGCTCTGACTCTTCAGAGGCACCTTAGAGCATGAGAATCTGTAGTTTCCCATTAGTTCTTTGTTGGCATATGATTGGAGAGGCAGTGGGATAGCATGCTGTTGGGGCAAAGGTGGTATGAGTGATCATGGATATGGCAGAAGTGTTATGTAGTTAGGGAGGTGGCATGCTAGGGGCAGCTTGCAATCAGTAGGTGCACAATACAGAGGGAGGCAGGTAAGGCATTGAGGGAAGCAAAGGTCAGACCAAGGAAAGGATAGCCAGAGGGGTAGCCAAAGAGGATGACTTTCTTCAGGTACATAAGTGAGAAGAGGAATGCAAGGAGAGTGACAATGAGGATAAGGAGGATGACAGAGGGAGATTGTGCAAGAGGATCAAGAAAAAGCAGGCATTCTGATCATGTATTTCTGCTGAGTCTTCACAGTGGAGGGAGGGTTGACTGACCACCAGGAAGCAGCAGTAACAGTGGTGGGGGAAGGTGGACATGACATAGGTCCATTTTCAGAAGAAGGAGTCCTGAAGGGACTTGCTGGTCTGACAATGGACAAGACCATGTTACTGGCTGGGATTCACCCAAGGGTACTGCTGGAACTCAGGGAAGTGCTTGCACCACTGACAGACTTATTCAACAGCTCACTTGAAACAGGTGTGGCTCCAGAGGATTGGAGGAGAACAGACTTGGTCCTGCTCCATAAGAGCATCAGCGGGAGGAGGCTAGCAACTATATAGGCTGGTGAGTCTCACATCAGTGGTGGCGAAATTAATGGAAACCCTGTTAAAAGAAAGGTTAGTAGAGTATGTTGAATCTGAAGGGGCTACAAGACCAAAGACAGCATGGATTTATGGTGGGGTGGAGGGGAAGTAATGCCAGACGAAACTGATTGATTTAGGGCAGTGGACATGGCCTATCTACACTTCAGCAAGGCCTTCATCACTGCTGCACAGGAGACTGATAAGAAATTGAGCAGCTTAGGGCTGGCATCCCAAGTGGTAGCTTGGTTAAGACACTGTTTAATGGATAGGTGACAAAGGGCGGTGGTTAATGGCACTCACCCCAATGAGGGGAGAGTGAACAGTGGGGTGTTGCAAGGCTCAGGACTGGGACTGGTCCAATTCAATGTCTTCATAAGTGACATTTCAGAAGAACTGGAAGGAAAGGTTTGCCTCTTTGCAGAGGACACCAACATTTGTAGTAGGATAGATACATGGGGGGGAGAATTCGTAGGGACCTTGGGAAACTTGAGGAGTGACCAGGGCATGGCAGCTGTGTTTCAGTGCCCAAAAATGTAAACTTATGCAGATAGGGTACAGAAACCCAGGATCTGAGAATAGAATGGGGAGGGGGGTAGTGACCAACCATCATTAAGCAGGGAAGGGACCTTGGGGTTGTTGTATCTGATCACCTCAAAGTGGCAAGGCAGTGTGGCAGAGCAGTGGGTATGGCCAGTGGGGTGCCGGGATGCATAGGGAGAGGTATCACCAGCAGGAGGAGGCGAGAGGTGGAGTTACTGCTGTATCTGTTGCTAGGGAGACCCCACCTGTAATATTGTATCCTTTTCTTGAGGCCGAACCTCAGCAAGTGTTATGGATGGACCCTTGACCTGACAAATAGGGTTGTGCAATATGTATACAGCTGTTTGATGGAGAAATCCATTTTAGTGTTGTAATCTGTATTTTATAGATTTGTAATACATTTGTAATACATTGTGTTGTATAGTATTGTATGTATAAAGAAGTACTATATGTTGTAGATGTCTTCATATTGTATTTTGAGTTTTACTCTCATATTTGTATGTGTTATGTGTTGGAACACTATATAAAACAGGACCATCTTGTAAATAGGACATTCATCTTAATGATGTGCTGTTCCATCTGCTATCCTGTATAAAAATAAAGGATTTTACTACTACTACTACTACTAGAAGGGATATATACCAGGTGGAGGCAGTCCAGAAAAAGACAACTAAAATGGTGCAGGGGTTGCTTCTAAGTTCTGCGAGGAGAGACTGAAGGCTCTCAACTTGTACACCCTGGAAGAGAGGAGGGTGAAAGGGGACATGATTGAGACCTACAAGTACCTCAGAGGGGTGAACAAGGTGCAGAAGGGGAGTCTCTTTCAAATGAGAAAGAGCACCAGGACCAGAGGGTATGCGATGAAGCTGGAAGAGATTAAGTTTAAGAGGTGTGTGAGGAAGTACTACTTAACTAAAAGAGTGGTAGATGCCTGGAACATTGAAGTAGAAACAGGCAACATCCAAAATACAGAAAAATGAAAAATACTCAGCAGGTAAGAACATAAGAACGTGACAGCAAATGGGGATCGCTTGATCCATCTAGTCAACCTGTTTGTTTGTCTACCCCCCTCAATACACTACTTTGTTTCAGTATCCCACAATGCCTATCCCAAGATATTTTGAATTCCCTGACAGTCTTTGCCTCGACGACCTCTTGCGGTAGTCTGTTGTGTTCCAAGGCTCCACTACCCTGTCTGTGAAGAAGAACTTTCTGGCATTACTCGGGAATCTGTCCCCCACCAAACGTTGTGCCCTCTGGTACATGCTTCTTTATTTACATTGAAGAGGTTCTGCTGCTGCTCTGATTCCCTTGAGGTATTTAAAGGTCTCTATTGTATCTCCCCTGTCCCTTCTCTGCTCCAATGAGTACCAGTTTAAATGCCCAAGTCTGGTCTCATAGGGTTTGTGTTGGAGGTCTTGGACCATCTTTGTAGCTCTTCTTGCACAGACTAATCAGTTTATGTCCTTTTAAGGTGCAGTCTCCAGAACTGGACGAGTACTCCAGGTGAGGCCTAATCAAGGGCTTGTAATCGGATTATCACCTCTTGCTTTCTGCTTGTACTATCTCCTACCTGTGCATCCTAGGATGCTGCTGGCTTTTTGATGCCTTGTCACATTGCCTTCCCATCTTCAGGTCATTCCATACCAAGATTACGAGGACATGTTCAAGGTCGGTGATGACTAATGTTTCACCTCCCAATGTGTATTCTAGGGACATGGATATGTTGTTCATCCACACTGTCTGGCAGGTATCCTTGCCGCTTTAAATCTTGCGGAAGGTCTTCAGCTGGTCTCCCACCCACCGGTGGTAAAACTCGGTTCCGCCCCATGACGCCAGATCTTCCTTACTGCTTGAAGCTCAGGTTCCTCCTTAACGCTTCGTGATAAGACTGGTTCCTAATTCTTCGGTTTTCGAATTTAAAGTTTTGCATTATAGACTTCAATCTTCTGTCCTCAGCATTGGACCGTCGACTCCGGTTTCGGCGGTGCCCTTGCGGGCAGAAGATGTCTCGGACGGATCCGCACTCCACGTGTGTCTACTGTTTAGGCCTTGAGCACAACCTGCAGGCTTGCGACCTGTGCTCTTCTATCTCAGCCTACGTCCTTGAAGACCATGCTGCCCGTTTACAACTGGGGCGCCCCGAGAAACGTTTTCCTCCGGTAAAGTCAAAAGAGGCCCGTTGGCGGTTTCTGTGGCGGCGGGCTCGGCGGATCAGCTAGAGCAGATGATCGCCCTCGAAGAGGAGGCGGCGCGGGCCGCATCTTCCTCGACCGCGGCATTTATCCCGCTCTCCCTGGGTTCCTCTTACACAGCTTCCTTTAAGGAGCTTTGTCTGTCCCTCTCCACTAGAGGAGAGGGACCAACGTCTGCTGGACCTTCTTCTCGGTCCAAAAGAAAGACAAGGGTAAGTCCTCTGTCGACGCCTTGGGAGCAGGAAAGGTCCCTCTCCCGAGTTGTTGGCCATCGACTGGTCGATCGCTCGGCTTCGCCACTGGTCTCACGGTGTCCCCGTCAGGTCAGTTGACTGAGACTCCCGTTGACGCAGTCGAGATCTTTCTCGACCCGTTGGACGGGTTGTCGACCGGCGAAGCCGAAAATCCCCTCTCCCTGGTTCCCCTGGTGGGAGTTGAGGATCCCGCGGGCTTACCAGTGCCTCTGGTTCCGGAGCCCTCGGGTGAACCCTCTGAGCCGAGGGAGGAGCCGGTTCCACCTGTCCCCTCCCTGCACCGTCCTCGGAAAGGCCGAGGTTCTCGGTCTCGGACTTCTTCACGGTCCAGCCGATCCCGCCGTCATAGGCGGTCTCGGTCTCGGCACTGTGGTGGCGGCACCGCCGCCGTCCTCATCCTCGCCCTCGATGAGGGGAGGCTTCACGTGTTACGCCGACGACATGAGGACCTCATGTGGACAACTCCTTTGACTCGGGAACAAGCCGACGCCGTCGCTTCCCCGCCATTAAGTGGCTGTCACCGAGCAGCCGAAACAACCCCTGCTTTACCGAGGAGCCTGTTCCCAGGCCGGTTGTTCGCCAAAACCAGCTGCTCCACCGATTCCGTGAACCCCACCTCCACAGCCGACAGTTTGGGGTTCGACCAAGAACTCTCGGTCGGCTCAGGGTTTGCCCCATAGGCTGCCTGTCACCCTCACTCCCGACGCCTTGGCAGGTGGAGGGTAGCTCAGGCCAGAGGCAGCTCTTTAGGACTCTTCTGAGTCTGATGATGATTCCTCCTTTCTAAGCGAGTGGACTTGAGTCCTCTGGAGGTCAGTCGCTGGACAACAGCCCTTCGTCCTTCCTGGGTTTGCTCAGGCTCATCTCGAGTCCACCGGATGCAGCTCGAGCCCATATCCAAGCGGGCCAAGTATCCCCTCACGGAGATATTGGACCGAGGGAATTCCCCTTCAGAGGCCTTTCCTGTGGCTGAGGCCATTGTGGGCCCGGCCTTGGAGCTCTGGCAGCGCCCTGCTTCCTGCCCTGCGCCTTGGCCAGGATGGCCAGGAAGTATGTGATCCCCACCGTTCCCTGTCCGGTTTCTCGAACATCCCTCGCCGAGGGGTTGACATCGACAGCATTTTCTGGCGTGCCGGAACGCTTAGGGACGTGGACAAACCTCCCACAAGGAGTCCAAGAAATTGGACTATGCTGGGCTAAAGTTCTACGCTACGTCCTCCCTTGGCCTTCGTCAGGCAAGCTCGGCCGTGCTTATGGCACATTTCTCCCATGCCCTGTTGGGCTCCCTGGACGAGGTAGTCCCTCATCTCCCGGCTGACCTGCAGACCACGGTTAGGCAGTTGTGGGACCAGGGCAGTGGCCAAGCAGCAACTTCAGACTGCTCTGGACATTGGAGACTCATGTGCCAGGTCAGTCGCGGCTGCAGTGGCTATGCGCCGTCGGGCATGGCTGAGGATATCCACCTTCACAGCGGATACCCAGCACAGATTGGCGGATGTCCCTTCCTGGGGACCGACCTCTTCGCCCGGAGGAACGCCACCTCAGAGGATCGAAAAGTCCAATGCCACCTTGACTCGGTCTCATCCGGCTAGAGGGACAAGGGCCGCAGACCGCAACCCAAGCTCTTTTGCCTGTCTGTGCCCCTGCACGTCCGGCCCAGCAACACCAGGGCTAGCAGGCTCAAGGCCATGCCCCAAACCCAAGCCCGCAGCTTCCTCCTCCAGGAAGCAGGGAGGTAAAGGCCCAGGTGGTCCTCGGCTGGTTTCTCCTCCAAGCCTGCACAGTGACGGGTTGAGGGGTGTCGCCCAACCTCGCCACTCACCCAGGTTCCCCTTCTGGGGACGGCCCGGTTCTTCCTTTTCGCCTGGTCTGCTATTACCACAGACCGGTGGGTGTTGGAAGTGGTAGGAAAGGGCCTGCCTCTGGAGTTCGAGCAGGCCCCACCCTTCAGAGCCGTCGCACCTCGGGGGGCCTCGGGGTCCGAAGCCTCGCTGTCAGCTCGCCGAGCCGACATCGCTCTCCTCCTCGAGAAGGAGGTGATAAGAGAGGTGGTGGACCCTCCCTCAAACCCGAGGTTCGTGTCCAGGTACTTCCTAGTTCCGAAACAGACGGGGTGCTGCTGCCCCATTCTCGACCTACACGACCTAAACAAGTTCCTAAGGCCTCGAACCTTCAGGATGGTCACTCTGGCTCAGATAATACCATCCTTGGAACACGGCGTGTGGTTCTGCTCTCTGGACCTACAGGACGCGTTCTTTCACGTCCCTATCCGTCCATCCCATCAAAGGTTCCTTCGCTTTCGAGCGGAGGGATCCTTTCGAGTTCCAAGCCATGCCCTTCAGCTTATCTCCAGCTCCCAGGGTCTTCACTAAATGCATGGCAGTGGTGACAGCATTCCTGCGGCGCCGAGGGGTCCGGGTTTACCCTTACCTGGACGATTGGCTGATAGCAGCCCCCTCCAGACAGGAGGTGGAGCGGTCCAGAGACCTGACCCTCCAGGTTTGCTCTCAGGTCGGCCTCCTCATCAATGAGGCCAAGTCGGAACTTGAGCCAAAGCAGGTGATTCTTTTCATCGGGGCAGAGCTCGACTCTCTTCGAGCCAGTGCATGGCTCCCGTTGGACAGGGCCGAGGTTCTTTCCTCCTTTGCCCAATCATTTCTGGTTGGGCAATTGCACCCTGCCCAGGACTTCCTGCGCCTCCTGGGTCTCATGGCGGCCTGTACCAGCGTGGTCCGTTGGGCCCGCTGGAACATGCGTCCCCTTCAGTGGGGGCTGGCCAGCCAGTGGTCCCAACTCTGCGACCCATTGGACCAGCTAGTGACTGTGACCCAGGGGATGTGGAACGCTCTCCAGTGGTGGACCGTTCCAGTTCATCTGCAGGAGGGCATCCCGTTTGTCCGCCCCGAGCCGACGGTCTCTCTGTCGACCGATGCCTCTCTGATGGGTTGGGGTGCCCATCTGGGGGAACACCGAGCACACGGCCTCTGGTCCCCGTGGGAGTCCCGATGCCACATCAACCTGCTGTAGCTCCGAGCGGTCCGCCTAGCTCTCACCGCCTTTTCTCCGCTTCTTCGGGTCAAGTGGTCCGAGTTCAGACGGACAATACCACGACTATGTACTATCTAAACCACCAGGCGGGACGCTCCATGCTTCTATGCAAGGAAGCTCTCCGTGATCTGGTCACTGTGCGCAGCCTGGAGGCGGATCTCCTAGCTATTCATGTGGCAGGAGCCTCCAACACCCTGGCCGATGCCCTAAGCCGGATAGGGGCTGCGCCCCACGAGTGGTCTCTCCTGCCGGAGGTAGTACAAGATCTGTTCTCCCATTGGGGCACACCTCAGGTGGACCTGTTTGCCTCCAGGGAGAATGCGGAGTTGAGGCTGTTCCATGCCCGCCCCCCTCAGCAGGGCTCGCTGCAGGGGGATGCCTTCTCGAGGCCGTGGACCCCGGGCCTCTTCTGCGCCTTTCCCCCATTCCTCTTGATGCACAAGGTGCTGCTCAAAGCAAGGTGGGACAAGGCGCAGGTGATTCTGATAGCCCCAGACTGGCCCCGCCAGTACTGGTACCCAGATCTCCTCAGCCTCAGCTCCAGGCTCCTGAGGCAGCTTCCGGCTTGCCCGGACCTGCTCTCAGTCAATCAGGCGAAGGTATTCCATCCGGACCTTCAATCCCTGCACCTGACGGCCTTGGACTCGGTCATGTCTGCCCAGAAGGACAAAGGCCGCCAGCAGCATCGTAAGCCCTTTTGTCATTCAGCCCCTGCGGCACGTCCGGCCCAGCAACACCAGCATCGGGGCCAGCAGAATCACACTTGGCACTCCAAAACCAAGCCTGCTGCTTCCTCCAGCGGGAAGCTGGGAGGAAAAGGCCCAGGCAGCTCCTCGGCCGGCCCTTCCTTCAGCCTGCCCAGTGACGGGTTGAGTGGTGTTGCCTCAACCTCGCCACCTCCTCCCTGCCTCCCCCATGGGGATGGCACCGCCACTTCCTTTCCACCTGGTCCGATATCACCACGGACCGCTGGGTGTTGAAGTGGTAGGCAGGGGTCTGTCTCTGGAATTCGAGCAGTCCCCACCCTATCGAGCCATTGCCCCACGGGGGGGGAGCTACGGGTTCCAAGAGCCTCTGTCGCTCACTGAACCGACATTGCCCTGCTTCTCCAGAAGGAGATGATCAGGTGGTGGCGGACCTCCTCCAGACCCAGGGTTTGTGTCCAGGTACTTCCTGGTCCCAAACGACGGGGGCTGGAGCCCCATTCTCACCTACACCACCTGAACAAGTTCCTAAGGTCTCCGATCTTCAGGATGGTCAGAGTGGCTCGGATCATTCCATCCTTGGAATGAGGTGTGTGGTTCTGTTCTCTGGACCTCCAGGGCTGCTCTTCACATCCCAACCCGCCTGCCTCACCAGCCATTCCTCCACTTCAGGCAGAGGGATCCTGTACGAGTTCTGGGCCATGCCTTCGTCTCCTCCAGCACCCAGGGCCTTCACCAAATGCATGGCAGTGGTGACAGCACCTCTGCATGCGAGGGGTCCGGTATACCCTTACTTGGATGATTGGCTGATTGCGCCCCCTAGGTTGGAGGTGGAGTGTCCAGGATCTGGCCCCGAGGTCTGCTCTCAGATTGGCCTTCCATCATCGAGGCAAAATCAGAACCGTGCCATCGCAGGTGATTCAGTTCGCTGGGGCAGAGCTCGCTGTCTCGCCAGAGCCTAGCTCCCGGACAGGGCTGAGGTCCTTTCCTCCTTGCCCAATCATTTCTGGTTGGGCACTGCGCCTGCTCAGGACTCCTGTGCCTCCTGGGCCTCATTGCAGCCTGCACCAGCATGGTCCGCTGGGCCCGCTTGGCATGCATCCCCTGCAGTGGGGCTGGCCCGCCAATGGTCACAGCACTCGGTCCCTCTGACCAGCCAGTGACTGTGACCCAGAGATGTGGAACGGTCTCCAGTGGTGGCTGGTTCCAGCTCATCTGCAGGAGGGTATTCCATTTGTCCGCCCAAGTCGATGGTCACTGTCACGACCGACGCCTCTGATGGGTTGGGGTGCCCATCCGGGGGATGCTCAGAGCCCATGGCCTCTGGTCCCCTCAGGAGTCTCGATGCCACATCAACCTGCTGGAGCTTCGAGCAGTCCGACTAGCCCTCACTGCCTTCGCTCCATTTGTACGGGGTCAAGTGGGCCAGGTCCAGACGGACAACACCGCGACCACGTACTACCTAAACTGACAGGGCAGGATGCACTCCTTACCTCTATGCAAGGAGGCTCTCTGCACTTGGTCTCTTGTGATCAGCCTGGAGGTGGATCTCCTAGCCATCCATGTGGCAGGAGCCTCCAACAGTCTGGCCGATGCCCTAAGCCGGATAGGCGCTGCATCTCACGAGTGGTCTAACCTGCCGGAGATAGTACAAGATATGTTCTCCCACTGGGGCACTCCTCAGATGGACCTGTTTGCCTCCAGGGAGAATGCGAAGCTGAGGCTATTCCATGGACGCCCTCCTCAGCAGGGCTCGCTGCAGGGGGATGCCTTCTCGAGGCCGTGAACCCCGGGCCTCTTCTATGCCTTCCCTCCATTTCCCTTGATCCACAAGGTGCTTCTCAAGGCAAAGAGGGACAAGGCGCAGGTGATTCTGGTAGCCCCAGACTGGCCCCGCCAGTTCTGGTATCCAGATCTCCTCAGCCTCAGCTCCAGGCTCCCGAGGCAGCTTCCAGCCCGGCCCGACCTGATCTCAGTCAACAAGGGAAGGTACTCCATCTGGACCTTCAATCCCTGCACTTGACGGCCTGGTTCCTGAGCAGCTAGAGTTCCAGGACTTGGGTCTTTCCAACGAGGTCCTCAACGTCGTTGAGGCATCCCGTAAGGAGCCGACCAGAAAATGCTATGCCTTCAAATGGAAGAGATTCTCCATGTGGTGTCAGGATAAGGGGTTAGACCCTTCCTCCTGTTCTTTGGCTAGCATTCTGGACTAGCTGTGGTCCCTTTCTCAGACAGGGCTCCGGTCGACGACCTCAAGGTGCACCTGGCAGCCATCTCTGCTTACCGGGCGGGCTGGAAAGCATTCGTGGCGCAGGAGAAGGTGGTCGGCCGCTTTCAAAGGCCTTGATCACATATCCTCCGTGCGAACCTCCTCCTCTGTGGGATCTACTGCTGGTATTGGCTAAGCTCATGGGCAAGCCATTAGAACCGATCCACAGGTGTGACATCTCTCACCTGTCATGGAAGACTGCCTTCTTGGTGGCTGTCATGTCAGCCAGAAGGATGGGAGAGCTCCAGGCGCTTTCCATCGAGTCTCCTTATCTGGTCTTCAACAGGGACAAGGTTGCCCTGCGCCCCCACCCAAATTCTTTCCGAAGGTGGTGTTGGAGTTTCACCTTAACCAGGTGTTGACTCTGCCGGTGTTCTACCCCAGTCACACCTGGGAGGCCGAATATAGGCTCCATACTGTGGACGCTAGAAGAGCGCTCTCTTATTATAAGGATCAGACAGCTGAAGTTCGGGGAGAGGTTCGCCAGCTGTTTTTCACCTACGCTGAAGCCACACCTGGCAGACCTGCAGCCAAGCAGACCATAGGCAGGTGGGTCACCTCCTGCATAGATTTCTGCTATAGGTTGGCGGGCATGGAGCCTCCCAAAGGGATAAGAGCTCATTTAACCCGCCATACCGCTGGTTCTGTGGCTGCTTCCAGGGACGTTCCTATCCAGGAAATCTGCAAGGCTGCTACCTGGAAGTCAGCACACACCTTCATTACCCACTACCACATCAACCTTGAGTCACGTGGGATGCTGGTTTTGGGACCTCGGTTCTCCAGTCCTTATTTCCCAAGTAGGGGGTGCGCGCCTTGCCTCCCTCCTCCCGGAGAACTGCTAGGAGTCTGCTAGTAAGTGTGGATTAAACAACATATCCACGTCCCTAAAAATACAGGTTACTCACCTGTAACAGGAGTTCTAGGAGTGGTATATGTTGTTCATCCACACTACCCACCCGACCTCCCCGGCTTTGACGCGCAACCCGACTTCCAGTGAGTTAGATCGTGAGCGTGGAGAGTTTGACGCCAGGAGTAAGTTGGCCGCCATAAGATGCAGCGGTAGTGAACTGTTAGTAGTGGGATGAACAACATATACCACTCCTAGAACTCCTGTTACAGGTGAGTAACCTGTATTTCTAGGACATGGATATGTTGTTCATCCACACTTATTGGCAGGTATCCTTGCCGCTTAAATCTTGCTGGAAGGTCTTCAGTTGGCTCCTCCACCCACCCGGTGGTATAACCTCGGCCCGCCTCATGACGCTAGATCTTCCTTACCGCTGGAAGCTCAGGGTTCTCCTTAACGCCTCCGCGCTTGAGACTGGTTCCTATTTCTTCCTTTTGTAATTTGAAAGTTTTTGCTAAAAAGACTTCAGTCTCGATCCCTCGCGGCCGCGCGGACAAACCGACTCGTTTCGGAGATGCCCTCTTGGGCAGAAGATGTCTCGGACGGATCCACACTCCACGTGTGTCTACTGTTTAGGCCTTGAGCACGACCCGCAGGACTGCGACTTGTGCTCTTCCTTTTCGGCCTATGTCCTCGAAGACCGTGCTGCCCGATTGCATCTGGGCCGTCCCGAGAAGCGCTTCTCCGGTGAAGTCTAAGGAGGCCCGGTCGGCGGTGTCCGCGGGCGGCGTTCGGGCGGATCAGCTCGAGCAGATGATCGCCCTCGAAGAGGAGGCGGCTGGGCCGGATCTTCCTCGGCCGCGGCATTTATCCCGCTCTCTCTGGGTTCTTCCTACACAGCTTCCTTTAAGGAGCTTTGTCTGTCCCTCTCCACTAAGGGAGAAGGGCCAACGTCTGCTGGACCTTTTTCTCGGTCCAAAAAGAGGGACAAAGGTAATTCCCTCCGTCGACGCTCTTGGGAGCGGGAAAGGTCCCTCTCCCCGAGTCGTCGACCGTCGACTTCGGTCGACCGCTCGGCTCCGGCCACTGGTCTCACGGTGTCCCCGTCAGGTCAGTTGACTGAGACTCCCGTCGACGAAGTCGAGATTTTTCTCGATCCGTTGGACGGGTTGTCGCCTATAGAAGCCGAGACTCCCCTCTCCCCGGTTCCCCCGGGGGGAGTTGAGGATCCCGTGGGCTTGCCTGTGCCTCCGGTTCCGGAGCCCTCGGATGAACCCTCCGAGCCGAAGGGAGTGCCGGTTCCTGCCGACACTTCCCCGCACCGACCTCGGAAAAGCCGAGGCTCTCGGTCTCGGTCTCGGACCTCTTCGCGGTCCAGCCGATCCCGCCGTCATAGGCGGTCTCGGTCTCGGCATTCCGCAGTAAGCCGGCGTCGCCTGCCCTCGCCCCTCCTCCTCGGACTCAGGGAGGCTTCGCGAAGTTACGTCAACGTATGAGGACCTCATGTGGCAACAGTTCCTCCTGACTAGGAATAAGCCGACGCAGTCGCCTTGCCCGCCATTAAGTGGTTGTCACCGAGCGGCCGACACAACCCCGACTTACCCGGGAGCTCTGTACCCAGGCCGGTTGTCTCGGCCAAACCAGCTGCTCCACCGATTCGTGGGAACCTCCGCCCACAGCCACTATTTGGGGCTCCGACCAGGGATTCTCGGTCGGCTAAGGGTCTACCCCAAGGCTGTCTGTTACCCCCACTCCGACCGACCTGCAGGTAGAGGGTGGCTCAGGCCAGAGGCAGTTTCTTCGAGGACCTCGTCCGAGTCCCAAGATATTCCTCCTTTTCTCCAAGCGACTAGACTTGGAGTCCCCAGGAGGACAGTCAATGGACGATAGCCCGTCGTCTCTTCCTAGGACTGCTTCGCTCATCTCGGAGTCCACCGGGATGAAGCTCAACCTGCTTCCAAACGGGCCAGGTATCCTCACGGAGATTCTGGACCGAGGGATTCTCCAACGAGGCCTTTCCGTGGCCGAGGCCATAGTGGGTCCAGCCTGGAGCTTTGGCAGCGCCTGCTTCCTGTCCTGCGCCCGCCAGGATGGCCAGGAAGTATGCGGTCCCTACCGTTCCCCTGTCCGAGCTGAGCACCCTCTGCTGAGGGGTTGCTTACCGACAGCTGCCTGCCACCGGCAACGCCAGGGATGGGATAAACCTCCCACAAGGAATCCAAGAAATTGATTATGTCGGGCAAAAGTCTATGCTGCGTCCTCTCGGCCTTCGTCAGGCCAGTTCGGCCGTCCTCATGGCACATTTTTCTCATGCCCTGTTGGGCTCCCTGGATGAGGTCATCCCTCATCTTCCCGCGGATCTGCAGACTACGGTCAAGCAGGTGCGGGACCAGGGCAGGGCAGTGGCCAAACAGCAGCTCCAGACTGCTTTAGATATTGGGGACTCATGTGCCAGGTCGGTGGCGGCTGCAGTGGCTATGCGTCGACGGGCTTGGCTGAGGATATCCACCTTTACTTCGGATACCCAGCACAAGTTGGCGGATGTTCCCTTTTTGGGGACTGACCTCTTCGGCCCTGGGGTGGAAGGTCACCTGCAGAGGATCGAGAAGTCCAATGCTACCTTGGACTCGGTCTCTTCCGCTCAGAAGGACAAAGGCCGCAAACCACAGCCTAAGCCCTTTCGTCCTTCTGCGCCCGCGCCTGCCCAGCAACGCCAGGGCCAGCAGGCTCGCCTTGGCATCCCAAACCCAAGCCGCCGGCTTCTAACAGGAGGCAGGAGGAAAGGGCCAGGAGGTCCCTCGGCCGGTCCCTCCTCCAAGCTGCCCAGTGACGGGCTGAGGGGTGTCGCCTCATCCCCGCCACCCACTCCCTGGTTCCTCTGGGGACGGCTCGACACTTCCTTTTCCGCCTGGTCCGCTGTTACCACGGACAGGTGGGTACTGGAGGTGGTGGGAAAAGGCCTGCCTCTGAACCGAGCAGGCCCCACCTTCAGAGCCCGCGCAGCCGGGGCCTCGGGTCCGTAGCTCACTGTCGCCCGCTGAGCCGACATCGCCTCCTCCTCCGAAAGGAGGTGATCAGGGTGGTAGCGACCCCCTCAGACCCAGGGTTTGTGTCCAGGTACTTCCTGGTTCCGAACGGACGGGCTGGCGCCCATTCTCGACTCCACACGACCTAAACAAGTTCCTAAGGTCTCGAACCTTCAGGATGGTCACTCTGGCTCAGATACTACCATCCTTGAACGCCGCGTGTGGTTCTGCTCTCTGGACTTGCAGGACGTGTTTTTCACGCCCCTATCCGTCCTGCCTCACCAGAGATTCCTTCGCCCGAGCGGAAGGATCCTTTTGAGTTCCGAGCCATGCCCTTCGGCTTGTCTCCAGCTCCCAGGGTCTTCACCAAATGCATGGCAGTGGTGACAGCATTCTCATGGGCGCCGAGGGTCCGGTGTACCTTACCTGGACGACTGGCTGATAGCAGCTCCCTCCAGGCAGGAGGTGGAGTGGTCCAGAGATCTGGCCTCCAAGTCTGCTTCTCAACTGGGCCTCCTTATCAACGAGGCCAAGTCGGAACTCGAGCCGAAGCAGGTGATTCTGTTCATCGGGGCGCAGCTCGACTCTCTTCGAGCCAGAGCGCGGCTCCCGGCGGACAGGGCCGAGGTTCTTTCCTCCTTTGCCCAATCATTTCTGGTTGGGCAATTGCGCCCTGCCCGGGACTTCCTGCGCCTCCTGGGTCTCATGGCGGCCTGCACCAGCGTGGTCCGCTGGGCCCGCTGGAACATGCGTCCCCTTCAATGGGGACTGGCCAGTCAGTGGTCACAACGCTGCGATCCTTGACCAGCTTAGTCGGTGACAGGGGATGTGGAACGCCTCCAGTGGTGGATCGCTCCAGGTCATTTGCAGGAGGGCATCCTGCCTGTCCGCCCGCGAGCCGATGGTCTCTATCGACCGATGCCTCTCTGATGGGTTGGGGTGCCCATCTGGGGAACACTGCTCACGGCCTCTGGTCCCTCGGGAGTCCCGATGCCACATCAACCTGCTGGAGCTCCGAGCGGTCTGCCTAGCTCTCACCGCCTTTGTCTGTCCTCCGGGTCAAGTGGTCCGAGTCCAGACGGACAACACCACGACCATGTACTATCTAAACCGCCAGGGGCGGACGCCTTCCAATGCTTCTATGCAAGGAAGCTCTCCACATTTGGTCACTGCAAGCAGCCTGGAGGTGGATCTTCTAGCCATTCATGTGGCAGGAGCCTCCAACACCCTGGCCGATGCCCTAAGCCGGATAGGGCTGCATCCCACGAGTGGTCTCTCCTGCCGGAGGTAGTACAGCATCTGTTCTCCCATTGGGGCACACCTCAGGTGGACCTGTTTGCCTCCAGGGAGAACGCGGAGCTGAGGCTGTTCCATGCCCGCCCCACTCAGCAGGGCTCGCTGCAGGGGGATGCCTTCTCGAGGCAGTGGACCCCGGGCCTCTTCTACGCCTTTCCCCCATTTCCCTTGATCCACAAGGTGCTTCTCAAGGCGAGGAGGGACAAGGCGCAGGTGATTCTGATAGCCCCAGACTGGCCTCGCCTGTTCTGGTACCCAGATCTCCTCAGTCTCCGCCTCCAGGACTCCGCTGCAGCTTCCAGCTCGCCTGACCTGCTCTCAGTCAATCAGGGGAAGGCTCCATCCGACCTTCAATCCCTGCACCTGACGGCCTGGTTCCTGAGCTGCCAGAGTTCCAGGCCTTGGGTCTTTCCCGACGAGGTCCTCGATGTAGTTGAGGCGCCGTATGAGTCGACCAGAAAATGCTATGCCTTCAAATGGAGAAGGTTTTCCATTTGTGTCAGGCAAGGGCTTGGACCCTTCCTCCTGTTCCTTGGCAAGCATCTTGGACTATTTATGGTCCCTTTCTAATCAAGGGCTCAGGTCGGCGACCCTAAGGGTGCACCTGGCAGCCATCTCTGCTTACCCGAGCGCGGGCAGGAAGCAGTCGGTGGCGCAGGAGAAGGTGGTCTGGCGCTTTCAAAGGCCTTGATCACATTTCCTCCGGTCAGAACCTCCACCTCCGTGGATCTACTGCTGGTACTGGCAAAGCTCATGGGCGCTATTCGAACCTATGCACAGGTGTGTCTCTCTCACCTGTCGTGGAAGACTGCCTTCTTGGTGGCTATCACGCCAGCCAGAAGGATGGGAGAGCTCCAGGCACTTTCCATCGAGTCTCCTTACCTGGTCTTCCACAGGGACAAGGTTGTCCTGCGCCCCACCAAATTCCTTCCGAAGGTGGTGTCGAGTTTCACCTTAACCAGGTGTTGACTCTGCCGGTGTTCTACCCCAATCACACCTCGGAGGCCGAATATAGGCTCCATACTCTGACCCTAGAAGGCGCCCGCTTATTACAAAGAGCGCACGGCTGAAATTGGGAGGTTCGCCAGCTGTTTGTCACCTACGCTGAAGCCACACCTGGCAGACCTGCAGCCAAGCGGACGATAAGCAGGTGGGTCACCTCCTGCATAGATCTCTGCTATAAGTTGGCGGGCATGGAGCCTCCCAGAGGGATAAGAGCTCATTCTACCCGCCATACTGCTGCATCGGTGGCTGCTTCCAAGGACGTCCCTATCCAGGAAATCTGCAGGGCTGCTACCTGGAAGTCAGCACACACCTTCATTACCCATTACCACATCGACCTTGAGTCACGCCGGGATGCTGGTTTTGGGGCCTCGGTTCTCAGTCTCTCTTTCCCAAGTAAGTATTGGGGTGTCGTCTTGCCTCCCTCCTCCCGGAGAACTGCTAGAGTCTGCCAATGAGTGTGGATGAACAACATATCCATGTCCCTAGAAATACAGGTTACTCACCTGTGAGGAGTTCTAGGAATGGTATATGTTGTTCATCCACGACCCACCCGACCTCCCCGCTTCGACGCAACCTGAGCTTTCCAGCGGCTAGATCTGGCGCCATGGGGCGGAGCCGAGAGTTATACCACCCGGTGGGTGGGAGGAGCCAGCTTGAAGACCTTCCGGCAAGATTTAAAGCGGCAAGGATACCTGCCAATAAGTGTGGATGAACAACATATACCATTCCTAGAACTCCTGTTACAGGTGAGTAACCTGTATTTTTATTCCCATTCAAAAGCTAATAGTTGTAAGTACGGTGCTTTGCACCATAGACATGACGCTTCATCAGGGGATGCCCCAGGCAAAGCTTCATGTGTGTGATGTGAAGCTCTGGGACAAAGCATCATGTCTGTGACACGAAGTGCTGGAGCTTAGCGCTGTGAGCTCTTGAATCACAATAAAACTTTTGGTTTCTTGGCTACTTACCTGCTATTTGTGTGAGTATTTTTCATTTTTCTTGTTTGAGTGCTGCCTGTTGTTTCCCCTTCAGTGTAGTGTTTTGGATTCCAGCACCCATTCACTTCCGAGAGTGCGTGTCTTTGTCTCTCAGAGATGCCTGGAACAGACTGCCAGTAGAAACGGTGGAGGTGAAAACAGTAAGGGGCTTCAAGCATGCCTAGGATAGACTTAGGGAAGGAGGAGGGAGATTCACCAGAGACCAGATAGGATCTGCAGGGACAGACTAGGCAAGGACCATCAGGGCAGACTGAGTGGACCAAGGGGTCCTTTTCTGCTGACAAATTATATGTTTCTGTGTACAGTACAGAAAAAAGGAAGAACAGCAGAGGATGTAGCAAAAAGCACCGAGGCAAGGCTTTTAAAAGCACAAATCAGGGAACACAGAAAGAGCACTGAGGAGATAATCTAACGGCTCCAACAGGAAAGCGCAAGATCACAGAGGAAAGCATATTAAAAAGCACAGAGGACAAGCGAGGACAGAAGATTAAAGGCAAAAGAAGGAGAAGAGGAGCACATCTAGGATGGGTTGAGCTATCCATCTGAGAGGTAGCAGCAGAAGCATGGAGCTCTGATGTGACCTTACAAGAAAATGGTTTTGTACTTTCCTCTACATTATGTGAATTTGAAAATGGCTTCACAAAGACCTTCCAGGCTGCAGAAGAAGAAGAAAACCTATTTCTTCTTCCTTGGAACAGTTAACCCCTGTGTTTAAAGGTCTTTTGAAAATACTTGGTGCACTCACCTAGCCAGGAGGTTAGTCACCATGGCCACAGCTAAGACTGCAGCCAGAGTGCTACCACCTGTGGCATCTACATACTCTACAATCCAAACAGCTCAGCCGGCAAGAGGAAAAAGTCAAATTCATGTGGAGGAATTAAATGCGGTAGTTCAAATGGGTGGTTTCGGCAGCTAATCGAAATGAAACTCAGTGATTTAACTATAAAAGTCACTAAAATTGAAGCGGAGCACCTAGACTTGGAAAAGGATTATTGAAATCAACAGAAGAAGTAGATAGCAAATGTAAAAATATGAAATTTGGAGCCATTGTTCAGAATACTAAAGAGAGAAAATGTTCTTTTAAGGAGGAAAATGGAAACCAGGAGGTATAAAAATGTGAGGTTTGTTGGTTTTCTTTTTGAAGTTGACCCTGTGTTTCTAAACACAGTAGACCTAATTCGGGACTTCTTGGAAGAAACATTTGATTTTCCTTCTGACAATCTACCACCCATTTCTAAAGCTTTTCAAACTCCCATTTGGCACTATTCTAGCCCACGTGGAGGGCAGCAAAATATTGAGACTTACATTGCGGTTTCAGCTTAAGAACGGATGGGAAAAGCCACTGCATTGATTAGATAAGAATGGCCAGGTTGAAGGGAGCTTTTGAATATGAGGGTGCCAAAATATATATTCATATCAACATTTCTTTAAAAACCTAGACGAGCCACTGGCTATTTTTTAACTGTTTAAAATCGAAGACAAGTTTTTATTTATTTATTTATTTATTGTCCAGTACCCTTGTCACTGTAAAATAATTTTGAACACTAAGACATATATTTTTTTTTTTTTTTTTTTTTACAATGATCAATTGAATAATTTCTGGGAAGGTCTGTGAAGGCTGCAAGTTGATGAACTTACAACTTTACAATCATCTGAAATTTTAGCGCTTGTTTCAGAGACCATTGTTTTTTTCCATGCTGTGGCTGAGATCAGATTTACAGTAAATGCCCAGGGCCCGAGTCTCAAAATCTTATGCCTGGTGTAACTTGACTTGTGTCAAAATAAATGGTGCAAGTAGCAAGTTACATCAGCAGTTGCAACATACGGTATTCTGCAAAGCAGCTTGCGACGTGTGGCAGGCTGCTTGCGCCAAAGTGGACAAATTCCACCAGTTAAGCCCAAACCCCCTACGACATGGCGCTACGGGATTTATGTCACCAGTTGCGCCGTATTCTGGAAGGGCAGCAACAAAGACCCCAAGGTTGCCATTCTCAAACAACCCCTGGAGGACATCCACCAAAGTACAGTTACACCAGCTTTTAGCTAGTGTAAGTGTACTTACACCCGCCGGTGGTTGTACAGATCTGCCACCGGTCCAGCTCCCAAGACATGTGCCCCCCCCCATGCCCCAATCCACAAATTGGTAGCATTAAAGCCCCGCAAGACTAATCATGCCCCCCAATGCCCCA
This sequence comes from Neoceratodus forsteri, assembly GCA_016271365.2. Taxonomy (NCBI): domain Eukaryota; kingdom Metazoa; phylum Chordata; order Ceratodontiformes; family Ceratodontidae; genus Neoceratodus; species Neoceratodus forsteri. Next base: position 360,716,888 of record CM057449.1, on the reverse strand, counting down.
TCCCCCACAGACACATTAATGCCCAGCAGGAAAATAGCCACCCCCCCCACCAATCAGTCCTGGGGCCAGTCCTCTTCAGTATCTTCATCAGTGACATTGCAGGTGGACTGGAGGGTAAGGTTTGTCTGTGTGTGTGTGTGTGTGTGTGTGTGTGTGTGTGTGGTGGCACTTGCACCCTTCGCTTGGGCAAGCCACAGGCTTGCGGTCAACCGTTCCAGTATGCCCTCCGTTTGGCATACCGATACGGCTGGCACAAGTCGTGGGACTTGGCCGTGGGGACCCTGCCTGATAGAGAATCAGGCGCAGGGTCCCTGGCGCAACTGTGTTTGGCACAAGTCACAATTGGCGGCGACTTGCGCCATCATTCTGGAATCGGGCCCCCTATATTTTACCTACAGGGCTGCAATGACTTAGATAATGGGTGGACATGAGACTGCTTTGGTTTAAGTGACCGGATTTTTATTTTATGTGAATCTTTTTTCTTTGTTTCCAAACTTTAGAAACCTTATTATAAAACTCCTTTAATGAGGATGATGCTATGCTTTTGATACTGAGAATAATTCAGTGTGACCTCATATTTTTGTTTCAGTTCTCCATTGCTTTTTCTTTTACTTTTTTTTTTAACTTAATTTACTTGGGTATAATACATAAAAAAGACTGGCTGATTTACATCTCTCATGGTTGCAGGGCTCGAATATCGGCTGTCCGCCTGTCTGGGACAGCCGGTTTTCACCTGGGACAGCTAATTCTGCCTTCTAGGGACATGGATATGTTGTTCATCCACACTCATTGGCAGTATCCTTGCCGCTTTAAATCTTGCCGGAAGGTCTTCAAGCTTGTTCCTCCCACCCACCCGGTGGTATAACTCTCGGCTCCGCCCCTACGACGCCAGATCTTCCTTACCGCTTGAAGCTCAGGTTCCTCCTTAACGCTTCTGCGCTTGCGACTGGTTCCTATTTCTCCGCTTATGGATTTAAAATAAAATTTTGCAAAAGACTTCAGTCTTCTATCCCTCGCGGCCGCGATGGACAAATCGACTCCCGGATTTCGAGATGCCCATGGCAGAAGATGTCTCGGACGGATCCACACTCCACGCGGTGTCTACTGCTTAGGCCTTGAGCACGACCCGCAGGCTTGCGACCTGTGCTCATCTTTCTCGGCCTACGTCCTCGAAGACCGTGCTGCCCGATTGCAACTGGGCCGTCCCGAGAAGCGTTTCCCTCCAGTGAAGTCCAAGGAGGCCCGGTTGGCGGTGTCCGCGGCGGCGGGCTCGACGGATCAGCTCGAGCGGATGGTCGCCCTCGAAGAGGAGGCGGCGCGGGCCGTATCTTCCTCGGCCGCGGCATTTATCCCGCTCTCTGGGTTCTTCCTACACGGCTTCTTTATGAGCTTTGTCTGTCCCTCCACTAAAGGAGAAGGGCTCGCGCTCATGGACCTTATTCTCGGTCCAAAAAGAGGGACAGGGTAAGTCCCTCCGTCGACGCCTTGGGAGCGGGAAAGGTCCCTCTCCCCGGGCCGTCGACCGTCGGCTTCGGTCGACCGCTCGGCTGCGGCCACTGGCCTCACGGTGTCCCCGTCAGGTCAGTTGACCGAGACTCCCACCGATGAAGTCGAGATTTTTCTCAACCCATTGGACGGGCTGTCGCCTTTAGCAGCCGAGATTCCCCTCTCCCCGGTTCCCCCGGGAGGAGTTGAGGATCCCGTGGGCTCGCCTGTGCCTCCGGTTCCGGAGCCCTCGGATGGACCTTCCGAGCCGAAGGGAGTGCCGGTTCGCCGACACCTCCTGCACCGACCCCGAAATTCGGGACTCTCGGTTCGGTCTCGACCTCTTCGCGGTCCAGCCGCTCCCACCGCCATAGGCGGTCTCGGTCTCGGCATCGCGGTAAGCGGCGTCATTGCCCTCGCCCTCCTCCTCGGATGAGGGAGGCTTCGCGTGAATTACGCCGACGGCACGAGGACCTTATGTTGCAACAGCTCCTCCTGGCCGAATAAGCCGACTCGCGCTGCCCCGCCATTAAGTGGCTGTCACCGGAACGGCCGACACAACCCCTCGACTTGTCCGAGGAGCCTATACCCAGGCCGGTTGTTCGGCCAAAACCAGCTGCTCCACCGATTCCGGTGGAACCTCCGCCTCCACAGCCACCAATTGGGGCTCCGACCAAGGATTCTCGGTCGGCTAAGGGTTTCATCCCATCGGTTGTCAGTTACCCTCACTCCCGACCGACTCGCAGGTGAAGGGTGGCTCAGGCCAGAGGCAGTTTCTTCGAGGACTCTTCCGAGTCCGAAGATGATTCCTCCTTCTTCTCCAAGCGACTGGACTTGGAGTCTTCAGGAGGTCAGTCAATGGACGATAGCCCGTCGTCCTTCCTAGGACTGCTTCGGCTCATCTCGGAGTCTACCGGGATGGAGCTCGAACCCGTTTCCAAACGGGCCAGGTATCCCCTCACGGAGATTCTGGACCGAGGGGATTCTCCGACGGAGGCCTTTCCGGTGGCCGAGGCCATAGTGGGTCCGGCACTGGAACTTTGGCAGCGCCCTGCTTCCTGCCCTGCGCCTTCGGCCAGGATGGCCAGGAAGTATGCGGTCCCTACCGGTTCCTTGTCCGGTTTTTCGGAACACCCCTCTGCTGAGGGGTTGTTACCGACAGCGTCGCCACGGCAACGCCCAGGGATGTGGACAAACCTCCTGACAAGGAGTCCAAGAAATTGGACCATGTCCGGGCAAAGTCTACGCCATGCCCTCTCTCGGCCTTCGGGCAGGGCCAGTTGCCGCCCTCATGGCACATTTTTCCTCATGCCCTGTTGGGCTCCCTGGATGAGGTCATCCTCATCTCCCGCCGATCTGCAGACTACGGTTAAGCAGGTGGGACCAGGCAGGGCAGTGGCCAAACAGCAGCTCCAGACTGCTTTGGATATAGGGACTCATGTGCCAGATCGGTGGCGGCCGAGTGGCTGGCGTCTGTCGGGTTTGGCTGAGGATATCCACCTTTACTCGGATACCCAGCACAAGTTGGCGGATGTCTCTTTGGGGACTGACCTTCGGCCCTGGGGTGGAAGGTCACCTGCAGAGGATCGAGAAGTCCAATGCCACCTTGACTCGGTCTCTTCCGCTCAGAAGGACAAAGGCACAAACCACAGCCTAAGCTCTTCGTCTCTTCTGTGCCCTCGCCGCCTCGCCCAGCAACGTTAGGGCCAGCAGGCTCGGCTTGGCATCCCAAACCTGAGCTCACCGGCTTCCTCTAACAGGAGGCAGGAGGAAGGGCCCAGGAGGTCTCTCGGCGGTCCCTCCTCCAAGCCTGCCCAGTGACGGCTGAGGGTGTCGCCCCATCCCCGCCACCTACTCCCTGGGTCCCCTGGGGACGGCCCGCACTTCTGCTCCGCCTGGTCCGCTGTTACCATGGACAGGTGGGTCTTGAGGTGGTGAAGAGGCCTGCCTCTGGAATTCGAGCAGGCACCACCCTTCAGAGCCGCCGCCTGGGGCTTCGGATCCCAGCTCACTGGCGGCTCGTCGAGTCGACATCGCTCTCCTCCTCCAGAAGGAGGTGGTAAGAGAGGTGGTGGACCCTCCTTCAGACCCAGGGTTTGTGTCCAGGTACTTCCTGGTTCCGAATGGACGGGGCTGGCGCCCATTCCTAACTCCACACGACCTAAACAAGTTCCTAAGGTCTCGAACCTTCAGGATGGTCACTCTGGCTCAGATAATACCATCCTTGAACGCTGGGCGTGTGGTTCTGCTTCTGGACCTGCAGGACGCTTTTTTCACGGCCCTATCCGTCCGCTCCCACCAGAGATTCTTCTGCCTCCAGCGGAGGGATCCCTCTTCGGTTCCAAGCCATGCCCTTCGGCTTGTCTCCAGCTCCCAGGGTCTTCACCAAATGCATGGCAGTGGTGACAGCATTCTGCGGCGCCGAGGGGTCCGGGTGTACCCTTACCTGGATGACTGGCTGATAGCAGCTCCTCCAGGGAGGAGGCGGAGTGGTCCAGAGATCTGGCCTCCAGGTCTGTTTCTCAACTGGGCCTCCTTATCAACGAGGCCAAGTCGGAACTCGAGTCAAGCAGGTGATTCTATTCATCGGGCGCAGCTCGACTCTCTTCAGCCAGAGCGCGCCCCGGCGGACAGGGCCGAGGTTCTTTCCTCCTTGCCCGATCATTTCTGGTTGGGCAATTGCGCCTGCCCGGGACTTCCCTGCGCCTCCTGGGTCTCATGGCGGCCTGCACCAGCGTGGTCCGTTGGGCTCGCTGGAACATGCCCTTCAGTGGGACTGGCCAGCCAGTGGTCACAACGCCAGATCCCTTGACCAGCTTAGTCGGTGACATAGGGGATGTGGAACGCCTCCAGTGGTGGACCGCTCCAGATCATTTGCAGGAGGGCATCCTGCTCGTCTCGCCCTGGCCGAGCGGTCTCTCTATCGACCGATGCCTCTGATGGGTTGGGGTGCCCATCTGGGGAACACCGGCTCATGGCCCTGGTCCCCAGCGGGAGTCCCGATGCCACATCAACCTGCTGGAGCTCCGAGCGGTCCGCCTAGCTCTCACCGCCTTTGCTCCGCTCCTCCGGGTCAAGTGGTCCGAGTCCAGACGGACAATACCACGACCATGTACTATCTGAACCGCCTAGGGCGGACGCCCATGCTTCTATGCAAGGAAGCTCTCGCATTTGGTCACTGTGGCGCAGCCTGGAGGCGGATCTCCTAGCTATTCACGTGGCAGGAGCTCCAACACCCTGGCCGATGCCCTGAGCCGGATAGGGGCTGCATCCCACGAGTGGTCTCTCCCGCGGAGGTAGTACAGCATCTGTTCTCCTTTGGGGACACCTCAGGTGGACCTGTTTGCCTCCATGGAGAACGCTGGTTGAGTCTGTTCCATCCCTGCCCTCAGCAGGGCTCGCTGCAGGGGATGCCTTCTAGGCAATGGACCCCGGCCTCTTTACGCCTTTTCCCCATTTCCTTGATCCACAAGGTGCTTCTCATGCGAGGAGGGACAAGCGAGGTGATTCTGATAGCCCCAGACTGGCCTCGCCAGTTCTGGTACCCAGATCTCCTCAGTCTCAGCTCCAGGACTCGGGCAGCTTCCAGCTCGCCCGGACCTGCTCTCAGTCAATCAGGGAAGGTGTTCCATCCGACCTTCAATCCTGCACCTGACGGCCTGGTTCCTGAGCTGCCAGGAGTTCCAGGCCTTGGGTCTTTCCCGACGAGGTCCTCAATGTAGTTGAGGCGTCCCTTAAGGAGTCTACCAGAAAATGTTATGCCTTCAAATGGAAAAGGTTTTCCATTTGGTGTCAGGCAAGGGCTTGGACCCTTCCTCCTGTTCCTTGGCAAGCATCTTGGACTATTTATGGTCCCTTTCTAGTCAAGGGCTTAGGTCGATTTCGACCCTAAGGTGCACCTGGCAGCCATCTCTGCTTACTAGGCTGGGCGGGAAGCAGTCGGTGGCGAGGAGAAGGTGGTCGTGGCTTTTCAAAGGCCTTGATCACATTTCCTCCAGTGCGGGAACCCCACCTCCGTGATCTACTGCTGGTGGTGGCAAAGCTCATGGGCGACCATTCGAACCTCATGCACAGGTGTGCTCTCTCACCTGTCGTGGAAGACCGCCTTCTTGGTGGCTATCACGTCAGCCAGAAGGATGGGAGAGCTCCAGGCGCTCCATCGAGTCTCCTTACCTGGTCTTCCACAGGGACAAGGTTGTCCTGCGCCCCCACCCTAAATTCCTTCCGAAGGTGGTGTCGGAGTTTCACTTAACCAGGTGTTGACTGCCGTGTTCTACCCCCAATCACCCTCGAGGTCGGGTCACAGGCTCCATACTTTGACCCTAGAAGGGCGCCCTATTATAAGGAGCGCACGGCTGAAATTGGGAGAGGTTCGCTAGCTGTTTGTCACCTACGCTGAAGCCGATCTGGCAGACCTGCAGCCAAGCGGACGATAAGCAGGTGGGTAACCTCCTGCATAGATCTCTGTTATAAGTTGGCGGGCATGGAGCCTCCCAGAGGATAAGAGCTCATTCTACCCGCCATACTGCTTGCAACGGTGGCTGCTTCCAGGGACGCCCCTATCCAGGAAATCTGCAGGGCTGCTACCTGGAAGTCAGCAACACCTTCATTACCCACTACCACATCGACCTTGAGTCACGCCCGGATGCTGGGTTTTGGGGCCTCGGTTCTCCAGTCTCTCTTTCCCAAGTAAGTATATGGGGGTGCTGTCTTGCCTCCTCCTCCCGGAGAACTGCTAGAGTCTGTTATGAGTGTGGATGAACAACATATCCATGTCCCCTAGAAATACAGGTTACTCACCTGTACAGGAGTTCTAGGAATGGTATGCTGTTCATCCACACCACCCACCCGACCTCCCCTCAAGCTGGCAAGATAACCTGAGCTCTGAAGTTAGATCTGAACATGCGGTATTCTCGACAGGAGGTAGTTAGCCGCATAGCGGCAGATAGCCACACGAGTGGATGAACAACATATACCATTCCTAACTCCTGTTCTAGGGACATGGATATGTTGTTCATCCACACTCATTGGCAGTATCCTTGCCGCTTAAATCTTGCCGAAGGTCTTCAAGCTTGCTCCTCCCACCCACCCGGTGGTATAACTCCGGCCCGCCCCCATGACGCCAGATCTTCCTTACCGCTTGGAAGCTCAGGTTCCTCCTTAACGCTTCCATGCTTACGACGGTTCCTATTTCTCCGCTTATGGATTTAAAATAAAATTTTGCAAAAGACTTCAGTCTTCTATCCCCTGCTGCGATGGACAAATCGACTCTCGGATTTTCGAGATGCCCATGCGGGCAGAAGATGTCTCGGACTTGATCCTCACTCCACGGTGTATACTGTGCCCAGGCCTGAGCACGACCCGCAGGCTTTTTGCGAGACCTGTGTTCATCTTTCTTCGCCCACACCGGAAGACCGCGGCTGCCCGATTGCACCGGCCGTCCGAGAAGCTGCTTCCTCCAGTGAAGTCCAAGGAGGTCTGGTTGAAGTGTGTCCATGGCGGCGGTTCGGGCGATCAGCTCGAGCGATGGTCGCGTCAAGAGGAGGCATGCACGGGCTGTATCTTCCTCGCCGCGGCATTTATCCCGCTTCTGGGTTCTTCCTACACGGCTTCTTTAAGGAGCTTTGTCTGTCCCTCTCCACTAAAGGAGAAGGGCTCATGCCTGCGGGACCTTACTCTCGGTCCAAAAAGAGGAGAGGGGAGGTCCCTCCGCCGACGCTCTTGGGAGCGGGAAAGGTCCTCTCCCGGGCCGGCCGACTGTCGGCTTCGTTGACCGCTCGGCCGCCACTGGCCTCACGGTGTCCCCTGGCCAGGTCAGTTGACCGAGACTCCCACCGATGAAGTCTCGAGATTTTTCTCACCCATTGACGGGCTGTCGCCTTTAGCAGCGAGATTCCTCTCCCGTGTTCCCCGGGAGGAGTTGAGGATCCCGGGCTTCTGTGCCTCCGTCTGGAGCTCGGATGGACCTTCCGGGAGTCGGCGGGAGGTTGCCCGCCGACACCTCCTCGCACCGACCTCGAAATTCGGGACTCGGTCTCGTCTCTATCCTCTTTCATGTCCAGCTGCCTCCCACCGCCATAGGCGGTTCCGGGCTCTCGGCGTAAGCGGCGTCGCTGGGCTGCCCGGTCCTCCTCCTCGGATGAGGGAGGCTTCCCGCGAATTACGCCGGACGGTACGAGGACCTTATGTTGCAACAGCTTCTCCTGGCCGGGAATAAGCCGACTCCGGCGCCTTCCCCGGCCATTAAGTGGCTGTCACCGGAACGGCCGACACAACCCCTCGACTTGTCCGAGGAGCCTATACCCAGGCCTGTTGTTCGGCCAAAACCAGCTGCTCCACCGATTGCGGTGGAACCTCCGCCTCCACAGCCACCAATTGGGGCTCCGACCAAGGATTCTCGGTCGGCTAAGGGTTTACCCCATCGGTTGTCAGTTACCCTCACTCCCGCACCGACCCTCGGCAGGTGAAGGGTGGCTTAGGCCAGAGGCAGTTTCTTCGAGGACTCTTCCGAGTCCGAGATGATTCCTCCTTCTTCCAAGCGACTGGACTTGGAGTCTTCAGGAGGTCAGTCAATGACTATAGCCCGTCAGTCTCTTCCTAGGACTGCTTGGCTCATCTCGGAGTCTACCGGATGGAGCTCAACCCGCTTCCAACGGGCTGGTATCCTCACGGAGATTCTGGACCGGGATTCTCCGACGAGGCCTTTCCGTGGCCGAGGCCATAGTGGGTCCGCATGAACCTTTGCAGCTCCTGCTTCCTGCCCTGCGCCTTCGCCAGGATGGCCAGGAAGTATGTGTCCCTACCGTTCCTTGTCCGTTTTTTCGGAACACCCTCTGCTGAGGGGTTGGAGCTACCGACAGCGCCCGCGCACCGGCAACGCCAGGATGTGGACAAACCTCCTGACAAGGAGTCCAAGAAATTGACTATGTCGGCGAAAAGTCTACGCTATGTCCCTTCTTGGCCTTCGTCAGGCCAGTTCGCCGGTCCTCATGGCACATTTTTCTCATGCCCTGTTGGGCTCCTGGATGAGGTCATCCTCATCTTCCCGCCGATCTGCAGACTACGGTTAAGCAGGTGCGGACCAGGGGTACAGTGGGCCAACAGCAGCTCCAGACTGCTTTGGATATAGGACTCATGTGCCAGATCGGTATGGCCGTGAGTGGCTATGTGGTCGCGGTCTTGGCTGAGGATATCCACCTTTACTGGATACCCAGCACAGTTGGCGGATGTTCCTTTTTGGGACTGACCTCTTCGCCCTGGGGTGGAAGGTCACCTGCAGAGGATCGAGAAGTCCAATGCCACCTTGACTCGGCTCTTCCACTCAGAAGGACAAAGGTCAAACCACAGCCTAAGCCCTTTCGGGTCCTTCTGTGCCCCGGCGCTACTCTCGGCCCAGCAACGCCAGGCCAGCAGGCTCCTGCCTTGGCATCCCAAACCCAAGCCCCGCTTCCTAACAGGAGGCAGGGAGGAAAGGCCCAGGAGGTCCCTCGGCCGTCCCTCCTCCAAGCCTGCCCAGTGACGGGCTGAGGTGTCGCCTTCCCGTCACTCCACCTATCTGGTCTCTGTGGGGACGGCCCGCACTTCTGCTCCGCCTGGTCCGCTGTTACCACGGACAGGTGGGTCTTGAGGTGGTGGGAAGAGGCCTGCCTCTGAATCTCAGCAGGCACCACCCTTCCGGAGCCGCCGCCTCGGGGCTTCTGGGTCCCCAGCCTCACTGGTGGCTCGGCCGAGCCGACATCGCTCTCCTCCTCCAGAAGGAGGTGGTAAGAGAGTGGTGGACCCTCCTTCAGACCCAGGGTTTGTGTCCAGGTACTTCCTGTTCCAACGGACGGGGCTGGCGCCCATTCTCACTACCACACCACCTAAACAAGTTCCTAAGGTCTCAACCTTCAGGATGGTCACTCTGGCTCAGATAATACCATCCTTGAACGCTGGCGTGTGGTTCTGCTCTGGACTTGCAGGACCGCCACGTCCCCATCCGTCTGCCCCACCAGAGATTCCTTCTGCCCGAAGCGGAGGGATCCCTCTTTGAGTTCCAAGCCATGCCCTTCGGCTTGTCTCCAGCTCCCAGGGTCTTCACCAAATGCATGGCAGTGGTGACAGCATCTGCGCGCCGACGGGGTCCGTACATTTTACCTGGACGACTGGCTGATAGCAGCTCCTCCAGGAAGGAGGCGGAGGGTCCAGAGATCTGCGCCCAGGTCTGCTCAACTGGGCCTCCTTATCAACGAGGCCAAGTCGGAACTCGAGCCGAAGCAGGTGATTCTATTCATCGGGGCGCAGCTCGACTCTCTTCGAGCCAGAGCGCGGCTCCCGGCGGACAGGGCCGAGGTTCTTTCCTCCTTTGCCCGATCATTTCTGGTTGGGCAATTGCGCCCTGCCCGGGACTTCCTGCGCCTCCTGGGTCTCATGGCGGCCTGCACCAGCGTGGTCCGTTGGGTCCGCTGGAACATGCGCCCCTTCAGTGGGGACTGGCCAGCCAGTGGTCACAACGCTGCGATCCTTTGGACCAGCTAGTGTCGGTGACATAGGGGATGGGAACGCCTCCAGTGGTGGACCGCTCCAGTTCATTTGCAGGAGGGCATCCTGCTCGATCTCGCCTCGAGCCGACGGTCTCCCTATCGACCGATGCCTCTGATGGGTTGGGTGCCCATCTGGGGAACACTGGCTCATGGCCTCTGGTCCCCGCGGAGTCCCGATGCCACATCAACCTGCTGGAGCTCGGAGCGTCCGCCTAGCTCTCACCGCCTTTGCTCCGTTCTCCGGGGTCAAGTGGGTCCGAGTCCAGACGGACAATACCACGACTATGTACTATCTGAACCGCCAGGGAGGGACGCGCCCATGCTTCTATGCAAGGAAGCTCTCCGGATTGGTCACTCGTGCGCAGCCTGGAGGCGGATCTCTAGCCATTCACGTGGCAGGAGCCTCCAACACCCCTGGCCGATGCCCTGAGCCGGATAGGGCTGCATCCCACAGTGGTCTCTCCTGCCGGAGGTAGTACAGCATCTGTTCTCCCTTTGGGGCACACCTCAGGTGGACCTGTTTGCCTCCATGGAGAACGCTGCTGAGTCTGTTCCATGCCCGCCCCACTCAGCAGGGCTCGCTGCAGGGGATGCCTTCAGGCAATGGACCCCGGCCTCTTTACGCCTTTTCCCCATTTCCCTTGATCCACAAGGTGCTTCTCAAGGGGGAGGGACAAGGCGCAGGTGATTCTGATAGCCCCAGACTGGCCTCGCCAGTTCTGGTACCCAGATCTCCTCAGTCTCAGCTCCAGGACTCGCGCAGCTTCCAGCTCGCCCGGACCTGCTCTCAGTCAATCAGGGAAGGTGTTCCATCCGGACCTTCAATCCCTGCACCTGACGGCCTGGTTCCTGAGCTGCTAGAGTTCCAGGCCTTGGGTCTTTCCGACGAGGTCCTCAATGTAGTTGAGGCGTCCCGAAGGAGTCGACTCAGAAAATGTTATGCCTTCAAATGGAAAAGGTTTTCCATTTGGTGTCAGGCAAGGGCTTGGACCCTTCCTCCTGTTCCTTGGCAAGCATCTTGGACTATTTATGGTCCCTTTCTAGTCAAGGGCTTAGGTCGACGACCCTAAGGGTGCACCTGGCTGCTATCTCTGCTTACAGGCGCGGGAAGCAGTCGGTGGCGCAGGAGAAGGTGGTCTGGCGCTTTTCAAAGGCCTTGATCACATTTCCTCCAGTGGAAACCCCCACCTCCGTGGGATCTACTGCTGGTATTGGCAAAGCTCATGGGCAAGCCATTCGAACCTATGCACAGGTGTGCTCTCTCTCACCTGTCGTGGAAGACCGCCTTCTTGGTGGCTATCACGCCAGCCAGAAGGATGGGAGAGCTCCAGGCGCTTTCCATCAGTCTCCTTACCTGGTCTTCCACAGGGACAAGAGGTTGTCCTGCGCCCACCAAATTCCTTCCGAAGGTGGTGTCGGAGTTTCACCTTAACCAGGTGTTGACTCTGCCGTGTTCTACCCCAATCACACCTGGAGGTTCATATAGGCTCCATACTCTGACCCTAGAAGGCCGCATTATAAGGAGCGACGGCTGAAATTCGGGAGAGGTTCGCCAGCTGTTTGTCACCTACGCTGAAGCCGCGATCTGGCAGACCTGCAGCCAAGCGGACGATAAGCAGGTGGGTAACCTCCTGCATAGATCTCTGCTATAAGTTGGCGGGCATGGAGCCTCCCAGAGGGATAAGAGCTCATTCTACCCGCCATACTGCTGCAACGTGGCTGCTTCCAGGGACGCCCCTATCCAGGAAATCTGCAGGGCTGCTACCGGAAGTCAGCAACACCTTCATTACCCACTACCACATCGACCTTGAGTCACGCTGGATGCTGGTTTTGGGGCCTCGTCTCTCAGCTCTCTTTCCCAAGTAAGTATGGTGGGGTGTGCCTTGCTCCTCCTCCCGGAGAACTGCTAGGAGTCTGCCAATGAGTGTGGATGAACAACATATCCATGTCCCTAGAAATACAGGTTACTCACCTGTAACAGAGTTCTAGGAATGGTATATGTTGTTCATCCACACCACCACCCGACCTCCGGCTCGGACGCACAACCTGAGCTTCCAGCGGGCCAGATCTGGCGTCATGGGGCGGAGCCGAGAGTTATACCACCCGGGTGGGTGGGAGGAGCAAGCTTGAAGACCTTCCGGCAAGATTTAAAGCGGCAAGGATACTGCCAATGAGTGTGGATGAACAACATATACCATTCCTAGAACTTCTGTTACAGGTGAGTAACCTGTATTTACAGGTGAGTAACCTGTATTTCCTGCCTGTCCCTGGGACAGGCGCTTTAGTACTGCAGCGCTACTAGTGTTAAATCCTCCCCATCTTTTCTGCAGCAAGTTCTGTGGCTGGGGCAGGCACTAGGAGCCAGTGGTGTCAGGAGTTGAGAACGAGCAGAGAGGAGGAGGAGCCGCACGCATGATGTACCCGCCTTGCCCATCATACCAGTGCTGCCCATCAGTCAGGGGACTTAGCATTGCTTCAGCCACCTGACGTCTGTCTGTCTCCAGTGGTCCTTGCAGCAGGAAGAGCTGGTGTAAGAAACGGGCATTCTCGTTAATCGGGCATGCGCAGATCATTGTTGAACAATCGCAGTTGACGTTTTGCTACTCGCTCTGCTCATTCTCAGTACAGATCTCATAGGAGAAGGACGTCGACGAGAGCAGAGCGAGAGTTTTTCTAGATTATTTGCTAGGAGCCAAAAGCGCTTCAATTCACTGACTGTCTGACTTCACCAGACTCCACTAAAAAAGTTACCTGTCTGGACTGTGTAGGTCACCTAGCGACTGAATGAAAAAAAACGAATTAGCTCTCAGGCTAGCAGAGGGGCGAAGGAGGAGATAGGAGTCTCTGGGAACTTGAACTTAATTCTGATTTCACTATAAAAGGGAAAAGCCTTAAAAAACAGAGTTAAGGCAGGGCTGCCTGCCTCTGAATGTAGGCTGTTCTCTCCACATGGTTAAAAAGAGGAGAGGGAGTGGGACTGAAACAATCTAATTCTAATCTCTTGCTTAGAGGAAAAATATAAGAAAAAGCAGCACTTACTCTGTATTGTCTGTGGGAATCTGGGGAAAAATTAAGGGAACATCCAAGGCTATACCTTGAGGGCTGTGTGTAAGAAAGATTAAAGAAGTATAAGCAGGGATTAGGGAGAACATAAGACAAGGCAGCAACCAGGGGCACTATACTAAAAAAAACAAAAAGACCTCCACTCCAGTCAGAGTGTTGGGGTGCAGCCTGCAGCAGAAGCCTAAAGAAGAAAAATATATAGCCCTTTTCAGGGCACTCGGGGGTAAAAAAAAAAAAAGCAATTTGCAAGTTGCAACACAACTTAAGGGAAATATACTGGTGTTTTGTAGCTGAGTGTTGTGATTTGTAATAAAAAATGTTAAAGCACAAATAGCAGCTGTGTTTGTGAACTGCATGTGAATGGGTGAGGAGAAGGGTTACTGAATTCAGATACCCCATCTCACTAGAAAGTGGAAACAAATAAAACATTTTTCAAAGCTTCTGTGAGAAACAGAAGGGCTCCCTTGAGGGGTTATCCACTATGCTCTCTCTGTGAGCTTGGAGGAGGTGACTGACTAGGGACTGAAATTAATTGCTGAAAAATGACAGAAAAATAAAAGTTGCCCTTTTCAGTCTTTGCTGTGTAGTACTTACCCTATAACCCTAGCCTTGCCAAACAGGCCACAGGACCCTTGTGATATTTGAATGGAATTTATGGAAAGGAGGGGGACTGTCTGGTTAAGAAAGGGGACATTAGCTGAAATTACCTTGTCTTTAAACATTAGCTGAAATTACCTTGTCTTTAAACAGGAATTACCTTGGCTTTCATTGTTCACTTGGGAGCTTAAACAGCAGGATTGTAGGAAAGAGGGCTGCAGTTATATTCTGTTTTAACTGAAATATTTGAATAGTTTGTAAGTGAAATTAGTTCTATGTGTTAAAAATTATTACCTTGAATTAGAACTGTTACTTGGGCTGTGATATTGTAACTTTGGAGATAGTTGTTTGGCAGGGATAATTAGAGGAAATTTAAATGTGTTTGCCTGTAAATACTGAAAAGCCACTGGGGTTGGGATTGAAGGGCAGTATTTCTGTTTGGGACTGAAATTGAGCAACAGAGCTGAGTGGGCCCTGTGCACATCATATTGTACCTGATGTCTGCTACACACACTGTTAGTGGGACCCGAACACACACTGGACTGTATGTGTTTGTGAGACTTGGGAACTTATTGTGGTGTTGGAAATTGGTTTGTAAATAACTACAGTCAGTATAGAGAGAAACTGTACCCAGGGAAAGGGACTGAGAAAAGGGGGTGTTCTATTATAAACAGAGGGGTAATCAGGGTGGCCATATTCCCACCATGGCAGGCATCTTCGGAAGGGTTGTAGGCTGCTCAGGCTGTGGGATGGCACAATAATTCTAAATTGGGCCTGGAGAGGGAGGTTGCCCACTCTGTAGACAGCTATCTTGTATCAGGAGTGAGGTATATTGGTTAAGGAGTGCTGTGGGGCTGGGAGGTGTCCAAGGATAAGGGTGGATATGGGCAGCAGAAGGGTGGGGCTGAGGGGAGGCGGGGCAGCAACGCTCTGAAATTACAGGACGTTATGTTACAGCAAGCAGGAGGGGGGATATTTGGGACAGAGGACCCCTTTAGATAGGGAAGTTGATGCTAGGGAAAAGCATACGGGTGAACATTCTGAATACAAAGAGACTAGAGGGGAAGAGTCAGAGGGCTGTTTCAGTGGAAGCCTAAACAGCAGGCTGTGGGAAGGAGCTCTCCAAGGCAGAACAGTGCAAGAGGGGAAGAGGGGTCATTTTAGAGATGCAGCCAGGGAAACCCTCGGGTTATTTGATGGAGGCTGACATAGAGTGTCACAATACATTTGGAGCTACCACAACCTAGAGGGGAGGAAGGGGTTGGTGGAAATGAGGGAAAACTTATACAGAGGCCGGGGGGAGGGTCTGATACCTATAGGGCATCACAGACCAGCTGTGGAAAGGATAGACATAGTCCCAGATGGAGAAGGGAACATATGTTAAGCAAAATGGGGAGATGCAACATATTCCAGACATGAGGGAGGAGACATTGATTGGAGAGAAACTGGAGACAAGGAGGTGGAGAGGAGCCCCCTTCAGCAGGGAGGTCGAGTACCAAGGATGGGGCCATAGCCAAAGGGGACCACAGAGAGCCCTGGAGGCAGGGGCCCACACAAGGGGGGAGTGATGGTGTGGAGGAAGGGAAACCATCAGGCCAGGATAAATGGTCTAGATAAGAGAGGGTTAAAGGGGACACTCTATCTGTGAGGGGTTTGAGTTAAGGGCAAAACAACGAGGGAGGCAGAAAGGAGAGGGTGACAAAGGGTCTCTATTAAGGCAAGAGGAAGACTCTCATGAAATTGAGATAATGAATAAAGGGGGGGGAAGGGGCGAGGGCATAGTGGAGGCAACCATAAGGATGATGGCGTGTGTTAAGGTTCTGCTACTGGGAGACTCCGTTGATTAGGGGTATCCATTGGGAGGGACAGGGGTGGATGCTACAGCGTGTGAAGGTAGTGAGCATCTCTGGGCTGACAGTGCACAGAGCAAAGCTATGGTGTATGAAATGGTTAGGGGATTGTGGAGGGAACCGATTTCCTGGTGCATTTGGGAACTAATGATCAGGAGGAAATAGCTGCTTTGGAAATCCAAGCAAGGTTCCAAGAACTTGCCAGAGCTCCGGTCGATAATGGATGCAACATTTCTTTTCTGAGATATTGCCAGTACCCAAAGCCCCAGTGGAGAAAAACAGAGCTTCACAGAGGCCAATGGACTGGGCTCAGGAAGTGGGGGGTGAAGAGAAGGCTAAAGTTAGGGAAACTGGAAATGGAGTTTGGGAGGATAAGGGACTATATGCCGAGGACAGGTTTCATCTTGCCCCATTAGGAAGCGAAGTCCTAAACAGGGATGGCTGACTACATACAAGGAAGGTGGGGTTTAAACTTGTAAGGGGGGAAGGATAAGGAGGGGTTGGATTGTAGCCCTTCCTCCAGATGAGGGAGAGCCTTCAAGCCCAAGGGGAGGGAGAAACAGACTGGAGGTGGAGGCTCTTTGAGAGGAGCAGGGGGAGGATGGAAGTATAAGGAATCTGGGTGGGTTCTTACAAAGAGGATCAGGGATAAGGGGTGGGGTTATGTGTAGTAAATGCCAGGAGCTTGGGAAACAAGTTGCCAGAGTTCCAGGCCATGCTGTCTGGGTGGTGATGGCGGCAGTCACGAGAGACGGTACAACAAAACCACATGACTGGGACCTAAATAATGGGGCATGCTATGCTTAGGAAGGATAGAAAGGAGGGCAGGGTGGAGTGGCT
Organism: Neoceratodus forsteri; assembly: GCA_016271365.2. Classification (NCBI taxonomy): domain Eukaryota; kingdom Metazoa; phylum Chordata; order Ceratodontiformes; family Ceratodontidae; genus Neoceratodus; species Neoceratodus forsteri. Next base: position 360,700,531 of record CM057449.1, on the reverse strand, counting down.
ATGTTCATTAGAGATGACATAGAAATTGCTATGGTAGAAGAGGCAGAGGGAACGTGAGGCCTTATGGGTCACTCTACGATCCCCAGCAGGAGATGCCTTAGTTGGAGTAGTATAGTCCCCTGGGGTGAGTGATGTTCTAGAGGATGGTTTGCTGGACAACATCATCGCCCAGTGTGGTCCAAAAGGGGAAGGAGTGTGTTGATGGGGACCTTAATATGCCAGGCAAAACTGGGGAATCATGTCCTCTCTAAGGTGGCTAAGCAGAGGCTGCTGGATGGCTTCCAGGATGTGTCTAACACAGCATGTGATGGAACCCACAAGGAGGTACAACTGATGTGGCTCCCAAGGTATGGGGATCCGGTATGGGACATGACACAGGACCTCTGACTGGAGTGACCACCACTGTCTGGCCTCAGCCAAGCATGGGGGGAGGGGTGGATCCAGGGACACTGGCAGTGGACTTCAGGGGGGCAGACCTTTATGGGCATGGGAAATATTCTCAAGGATCACTTGAAGGGACTACCTCAACGACAAATGTGGAAAGGAGATGGAGGTCATAAACGGGACTTCATGGAGGCAGTCAGACCATGCTTAAGTTGAAACGTAGTGAGCAAGGTCACATAAACCATGCTGGTGGTCCAGTGAGGCACAGGTGGCAGTCAGAGAAAGAAGGTGGCCCAGCAAAAAATATAAAACAACAAGAGGATAGGGATACAAGGAAATGTACCAGCTTGTATCTAGAAAAGTCACCTGTATGTGTGAGGGGAGCAAAGTCCTGCAAAAGAGCAGCGGCTAGGCAGCAGGGGACACATGGAGGGGAAAAAGGGTCCTTCCGACATTGGGGAGCCGGAGAAACTAAGGGCCATCTCAGCAGATTGAGACTCAGAAGGAGGGTGGGTGGAAGAGGCGAGGACCAGGCAGGAGGTCGAATCTAGGCACTCTGCTTCTGTGTTCACTTTAGAGGGGATGGGATACTACAAAGCAAGGCATGAAGGGATGGAAGTGGCAGGAGTGGGACCAGGAGCAACAGAAATGGAGCAAGAGGGAGGGTAAGGCACTCCAGGTGTCACATCTGGATATGGATAAAAGACCAGTAAGGTGGAGGGAACGGATGATGTTATCTCCACTGCCAAGTGTGGTTAGCCCTCAAGGCCCCTAAAGAAAGACAACTCCCCTGGGCCGGACATGGCATCCATCCCGGAGAGTGCCATGGGAATTGGCGGGACACACTGGCTGCACCCCTGGCTGAGCTTTCAGCAGGTCACTGAGACAGGGAGGGTACCAAGGGATCATGAGCTGGCACATGTGGGTAACAGTCCATAAGGGGGCCTGAGGGGAAGTACCAGGGAACCATAGACCCATCAGTTTGACCTCGTGGTGGGAAAATTAATGGAGAGTATATCAAAGGAACGATTGGGGGTGTACTTGAGGAGGTGGGAGGATCCATAGTCGCAACATGGTTTGTGCCAGATAGATCAAGTGTCAAAACCAACCTGTGTGGAGTCTTGCTAGGGAATGGGTAACATCAGAACTGGACAGGGGTGTTTCTGTGGATGTATTATTCTTGGACTTCAGCAAGGCGCTTGACCCTGTCCCCAGCAAATGGTCTGGTGGAGAAACTGATGGTTAGGAGTAGGACCTTTGATGGTCGGGGATGGATTGAAAACTGGCTAGCTGGACGCACTCAGAGAGTAATGGTCTGTGGGGAGCTTTGAACCCTAGAGAGGCAGGTAGGGGACCACAGGGCTTGATCCTGTCCCGATCCTGCTTTAATGCATACAATGGACATCTTGGAGGGTATAGGGTGTGAATTAGTCTCTTCGCTGATGACTCTAGGATGGGAGCAGTAGTTGAGGGAGAAGAGGGAGGCTGGCCTTCTGCAAGGGGACCTGACACCCTGGAAAGCTGGCCCACACATGGAAATTAAATTCTCAATATCACCAAGGTGTTGTTGCATCTTGGTCGGGAAACCCAAACACAGGCACACCCTGGGAGGGAGGCGGCTGAGGCCCTAATAGGGGAAAAGACCTAGGGGTCATGGTGGATACATGTATGAATAACCCTGAGCAGTGCAGAAGAGCAGCTGTGCAAGGCAAACAGGATGCGGGATGCATCGTAAGGGGATCACCTCTAGGAGCATGGAAGTGATTCTGCTGGCTGTACAGTGGACTAGTTAGACCACACCTTGAATACTGCATGGTACTGGAGACACACTTGAAGAGGGACATACAGCTCCCTGGAGAGGGTGGCCAGAGGAGGGGCAAACAAAGATGACACGAGGGCTAGGGATTTGACCCCATGAGTGGACAGAGACTCTGAGTGAGCCTGCCTACTTTCATTGGAGGAGAGGAGAGACAGGGGGACATGATTGAGGTCTTCTGGGCACCTCAGGGAACAAATAGGGTAAACATGGAGGGATCTTAAACCAAAGCAGGGAGGTATCACCAGAGGGCATGGCTTTGAAGTTGGAAGGAAGGTGAGGGGAAGAGGATGAGGTTTTCACTGAGAGGGTGGTGGACCCTTAGATGCACCGCCTGGTGAGCTGCCCAGAGATCCAAGGTGGAGGGCTTGCAAGAGAGGGTGGACAGACACAGAAAGTGGATGTATCAGATGATGGCCTGTCCTGGGGGATGGATGATAGGGTTTCTGGAGCACAAGGGATGGGAGGGTCTCGGCACCCAACTAAGGATCTAGGTTCGAGCAGACTCCGGAGCAGACCGTAAGGCCTAATCTGCTGGCAAATAGTATGTTAGTATGTTAGACTGTGCACTAGTAACTGGACACAAAATAAGAAACAGACCTCTAGAGACTTGGGGTGCAGGCTGCAGCAGAAACCTAAACTAGGGCTGTAAGCTGTGGAGTGGGACAAGAATTAAAAATAAAAGTATGTGACAAGATTTCAAGGAAGGTGTCAGGGGCTCTGCTGAAAGGAAAGGAAGGGGGATTGAATTAAACTTTATCACTGTATTACTATTACAGGTTAACAGCCAACTGCCAATAGGAGTGGAAGTAACACATGCACAGCCCACCAGAGTGTTCACTAAGCTAGTGGAGAAATCCTAAATAAGGAGAGAAAAAATAAAAAGCCCTTTTTCAGGGGTTTTGAGAAACAGTAAACAACCTTATCTGATCATCACGATCTGTCTGTCTTGTGTCTAGTGTGTACTCTGTTTAATTACACTACCACTACAGACTCAGTATCCACCTGACCTAGCCAAGCAAAAACTAAAATGAAAAAAACAAGCATTTGTCAATGCCAAATGTTTGCTTGCTGGCATTGGCATTGGTAGTGTAGAAGTTACAGAGCTGCATAATAGGAATGGCAGCGAAGTTTTGAACTGAAGCCAACCCCACCACCACCCTGCAGAGAGTGACAGGCATTGGGGTGTGCCTTTGGGTGCATCAGGCATAACGACCACGCCACTTCACACCCGACCCTGCAGACACTGACAAGTCACGGTGTACCTTAGGGTCTCTGGCCCTTATAGCACCCCATTCCATCATCAGGAAATACGGTGAGATGGGTGCTGTATAGAGAATGGGGTGAAGTTTTGGCCCGAAGAGTCCCAGAGGCGTCAATCTTGATGCCTCTCACTGGCTGCAGGGTGTGGTTGAGGGTGGAATGGTATGAGCATGATGGACGAAATCAAGTCACACCCCTGATGCCTATCATTCTCTACAGGGTGCGTATGGTAGAAACCCTAACACCTCAGGCATTCATTGGTATTTTCACTCCAAATTTTCAGCATGGTTTTTTGTGACCCCCACCTCATGAACAGTGGTAATATCAGTTTATTAGCCAAAAACTACTTTTGCACAGTGACTATGGCATTTGGCAACACAGATGCAAAAACACATTCCGAACAGGATGTGAAAAATGACAGCGGTACTGTTCATGGGGAGGTGTAAAAATGGCAGTGTTGAAAATCTTAAAAAACTGGTGAAGTCGTGAGCTGCAGCGTGAGAAACTGTGCGCAACGCACACCCGTAATAAACTAGTTTGGGATTTTTACAGCAGATTGTTAACACAGGCATTTTTGGGACCCGATCATGAACAGTGTCAGTGTGATTTTCTTTATCTGTCCTAAACAATGATTTCCCACAGCGACCATGCATTTCTGTGCTGAAAGTGTGAAAACACATTTCGCCATGTTGTGGAAAATGACAGCTGACTGTTGATAAGGAGGTGGGAAAATGCCACTGTGAAAATCTGGACTGAAAATATTACAAATTCATGAACTTACAAGGGTGCGTGGAAACTATGAATACTCACTGCACTACAGTCATTTTATGGAGTTTTGTCACCAAATTTTCAGCATAGCCATTTTAAGACCTCCGCTCATGACCAGTGTCACTGTGATTTTCTCTTAATCTGTCCCAAACATTGTTTTCACAATACGACTGTACCATTGTGCGCTACATATTGCGAAACATATTTGAGAGTAGATGTGAAAATGGTAGTTGTACTGCTCATATAGGAAGTGCGTAAAATGGCACTGTTGAAAATCTGGTGTCAAATATTACAAATTCGCAACTTGCCAGCGCAGAGGGAACTGCGAATGTGCGCCCTAAGACAGTCATTTTTGGGAATTTTTTCACCAAATTTTCAACATAGCCATTTTAAGACCTCTGCTCATGACCAGTGTCAATTGTGATTTTCTTAACGGGTCTTTTACATTGATTTCTATTAACCATGCGTTCATTATACGCTACATGGCAGGAAAACATCGCCAGGTAAGGTGAAATGACAACTGTACTGCTCATAAAGAAGTGTGTGTAAAATGACAGTGTTGAAAATCTGGAGTGAAAATATTAGTAATTATGTGAACTTACGAGTGTATGCGAGGAACTCTGCAACTTCGCTCGTGAAACAGTCATTTTAGGAATTTTTTCACCAAATTTTCAACATAGCCATTTTAAGACCTCTGCTCATGAACAGTGTCATCAGGATTTTCTTAATATGTCTCCAGACATTGATTCTCGCGACAATCGACCGTGCCCATTGTGTGCTAGCATGGGCTGCACATTTTGGGTGAGATTTGAAAATGACAGCTGTACTGTCATAAGAAGGTATGGTAAATGGCAATGTTGAAAATCTGGAGTGAAAATATTGAAAATTATGGAACTTATTGAAATGCGGCGTAGAAACTGGCGCATAACGATCGTCAGAGTTGAATATTTTAGAATTCAAATTTTCAAAGGTCTTTAAGAGCCCACCTGGCGAACACCAGTGTCGTTTGTTAATCATCTGAAAGATGATTATATGGTTGCAAAATCACCCTTCGGGCCCAGTAACGCCCACATGACAGTATATTCATGAGAAGGTCCCAAAACCCATGTTAAAAATTTGGTGCAAAAAATTCCAAAATGCCTGAGATATGCAGTGCAAAGTTGAAACCTCCTATTACATTATGCAGCCATCGCCCGTTTAGAGTGCAGACGTGTTCCCGGTCCACCAAGATCGTCAGGCCGATCCGGAGGTGGGGCATGGGGGTGAGGGGGCTGGGGAGGCAGGGTGCGCAGTGTGGGAGACTGCTGTGAGGGACCGTTTTTCAATTTACATGTTTTTGTTTTTTTTATTACTAAGACGACGGAGGACATTTGCCATGTTGGGGTGGCCCTTCAGCTGCAGCTGGAAAGGCTGTTTGGGGGCTGGAGCCGATGGAGGATTGGGGCACCCCCCGGCCATAGAGACGGTGCCACGCTGGGTGGGCTCTCAGCGTGGCACCAGGAAAGCTTTTTGGTTGGGTATGGAGCCAATGGGCATTGACACCCCGTCCGCTATACAGTATGTGTGTGTGGGGCGTGGCCTGCACACAATATGCGCAGGCATGTTGAGGGGGAGCTCTCTCTCACTGAAGCTGAGTTTCCTTTTCAGCTGTATGCTATTGCATTTTCAGCTGTCACTAGACAGCTGGAGCAGTGATTAGGCGACTGTGACCGCGCCTCACACACACACTCGACTGAATTGGAAGAGGCTGACACACCTCTGAAAACTCGGATGATGGCACTATGTTTCTTGCATATGCGCAAAACAAAACATAAAATGTCTTAGTTAAAGCTTCTGGCTTTACAAAATTACTGTAAAGCCTTTTTAGCTTCTTCAGGCCAAGGGGGGAGGAGAAAGTTTGGATTCCTCTGTGGGTACTCCTGCTACTCCATTAGTGACAGACTCGGTAGCACCAACTATTCATCCCACCATTGTGGCCACAGATGTGACAACTAGTTTCAGCGGTAGTACCACTGCCAGTGTTGTTACATCAGCAACTCTGGACATAGCTGTCATAGCTGAAAGTGGGATAAAAAGAATACGGGGGTTCCAGGAGACCTGGAAGAAAAATAGAGAGTGGCTGCTATATGACCCTGATGTGGGCATGACCTGCTCATATTGTAAAAAATACTTAAAAGAGACAAACACTTTCATGACTGGCTGTAAGAACATGAGACATGAAAATGTACATGCTCATGAACTCTCCAAACCTCATAAATTAGTGAATGAAAAAAATATTGTGTCTAACACAGACCCTTCCAACTTAGCAATAGAACAAAGAATAATACAAATGGAAAAAAAAAGAGGCGACACAAGTGGAACATTTGTTTAGAACAACTCTTTATTTGATTAATTCAGAACGCCCATTCACAGATTCCCTTGGCATATTAGACTTACAACATGTAAATGGTGCAAATGTCGGAGTCACTTATAGAAGTGACAAACAGGCAGCAACGTTTCAGCACATTTTATTTCAGAATCAATAAGGATACAAGATGCAAAAACTGGTTAATAGTACGTTTTATCTCTGTCCCATGTGACTCCAAGCACTGATGCCTCAGTAATAGAAGAGGAGGCAGTCTATATTAGGACAATGAAACATTTCCATCCAGTTAACAAATTTGTTTGCCTTCAACCAGTCTCTATTCCAAATGGCGAAAGCATTTATAACTCAGTAGGTGATGCTTTAGAATTCACCTTGGACTGTAAAGACTGGAAAGAAAAAATTATTGCTTTTGGATCTGATGGGGCACCTGTCATGTTGGGTAAAGTGAATGGGGTGTTTGGCAGGATTTTGAAAGACATGCCTCATTTGTTAGGGATTCAGTGCAGTGCCCACAAGTTGGAGCTTGCTATAAAGCAATCAGCAAAATCTATTCCATACATGAAAACAACAGATGAAGCCTTAATGGGTATCTATAAAATATACCATAAGTCTCCCAAAAACTAGGCCAGTCTCAAAGAGTTAACCAGCAATATGAGCTACACCATTCACAAACCAGTTAATCTGTCAGGAACCTGGTGGATTGCACGCAGAGAGAGAGCTCTGTCTATTATTCTATTCAGCTACCAGGCCTTAGTTGTACATTTACAGCACATTGCTTCCACACCAGGGCAAACAAACGATCAGGCCAGTGGGTTGTTCAAAATAATAAGTACTGTGAGATTTGTCCTCTTTCTCAGTTTCTGGCTGAATACCTTTCTGTCATGATGGCCTTCAGTCTAACTCTACAGAGAGACAGCTCAACAGTAGAAACAATAGTCAGTAAGGTTGAAAGCACAGTGCTCTGGCTAGAGAACTACCCTGCGCAGGATAAACTTGACAAAGTCTGTAACGAATTGCTCTTGCTCCCTGACCCTGACACAGCTGACAGTGACACTAGCACAAGTCGATTGACAGTCTGAGCCCAGTACTCAGGTTCCGTACTGTGATGGATCTCATATCTTCCTTAACTTAGAAAGGGGACATTCTGTAGCTAGGACCAAACAGGCAGTGTTACGTGATGTTACAAGTCTTCTTTCATCAACAATTGAAAATATTAACTTACGATTTTCCAATTTTAAAACAAAGTCCTACGGTCATTCAGGATATTTAACCCATTACAGTTACCAGATAACAGTGACCAGCTAGCCCTTTATGGCAATGAAGAAGTCCGAACCCTCACAGAGCACTACAGTGACATACTCAAGAAACACAATCATAATGTAAACTTGATTGAAGCGCAATGGTTAGAGCTTAAACCACTTATGAAGAAATCACTGAATGAGCTGTCTCCGAAATTTCACTATTTGGATTTCTGGCAAAAAATTCTCCATAATGATGTACATGAACAGCGATTCCCTGATATTCTGGTCTTAGTCACTACAGCTCTACTGATCCCAACCCAAACTGCAGCAGTTGAGAGAGGATTCAGCTGATGGGCAGAGTGAAGTCTGATCATGGGTCCTGTCTGTCTCCTGCAGCTACATCTGAACTAATGCGTGTCAAGCTGTCAGATGCTAGCGTTGCTACATTTGACCTGCAGGATGCCATAACACTATGGTTCAAATCTGGAAAACAAAAGAGAAGACCTCATGTGAGACCATATGGCTGCAGAGATTCAAGTTCTGATTCAGAAATAGACTAGACTCAGTTAGTGTTTTACCTTGAGAAATGATCCCCCAAAAGCAACAGTTTTCTCTATTTCCACTTTACAGTTCATTTTATGTTTTAAGTTCAAAATTCACCTCATGACAATGTGGACAGGTAAAACTTTGGCCGGACAGGCAAAATTTATATCTCATCTGTCCCTTGGGCAGGCATCTCAAAAACATTATTTCTAGCCCTGCATGATTATAATGCAACAGTTACGTTGGTGGTTAATGTAAGCAATCCATATTGCCTCTGGTATCACTAGTAAATATTTGAACCAGTACATAGATTTAAGTCCTTGGATGACTACCTATAAGGCAGTTGTGAAACACCTCAGAGCACGATAATTGGGTAGTTTCACTTTAGTTCTGTGTCAGCGTATGATCGGAGAGACAGCGAGGGCAGCATGACGCTGGGGAAGCAGCGGAATGGTGTGTGATTGTGGATAGAAACATAGAAACTGACGCACAAAAGGACTGCAAGGCCCACCCAGTCTGCCCGTGTTCACTACCTAGATCTGGATATGGCAGAAGTGGTGTGCGGTTGGAGAGGCGACCTGCAATGTAGCAGCTTGTGATCTGAAGGCGCACAGTACTGAAAAAAGGATAGTAGGAGAGAATATAGAAAAAAGCATCATCAAGAAATGAAACAGCAATGGCACGAGAGAATCTGAAGGCACACAGAGGAGGAGAGCATAATAAGAACATAGTGGAGATAATCATACACATTAACAGGAAAGCACTTCAGTCTGTTGACACAGCAGTAGCGTGACACTGGCGACCAAATTTGGGAATGAGCTTGGATTGTCAGGACCAGGTGCGGGGGAGGATTCAGCGTCCCAGTGTACACTCACCTCAGGGTAGGGAAGCAGTTCTTCCCACCATATAGCTACCTGGCTGATCACAGGTGGCAGTGAAGTTGGGGACACTGTGAGAGGAGAGGACGTAGGTTGACGATCTGCACTGAGCACTCACAGTGTGCACATGCACATTGGTCCTCTGAGTTCACCTACATCCTCTGGGGAACTAAAAAACATGGATAAAAGTCCAGCCCTCTGGCATGGGCTCCTACAGGACCCTAGTACGTCTTCAAGTGGTCTGAGCTGCCCCTCATTGTCCAACGAGTGGTGGTACATCTCCCCACTCCATTTCCCCCACTCTGGGGTATACCACAGCTACATGAGGGTGGGTGGAGAAAGGTAAGCTTTACCAGGAGAATGCGCTGGGGGAGAATCTGGGAGTTATTGGAGACCATTACAAATTGTTGGTGAAAAAAAGAAAAGAAAAAGACAAGATCACAGAGGAGAGAATATTAAGGAAACACTGGAAAAGGCACAGCTACTCCAGGCACTAGCAAAAATTCCTGATTAGTGCTTTCAGACAGTAACATTTTTTAAAAAGACTCTAATAGTTTTTAGAAGATTTAAACAGTGACCTCCCCAACTTTCACTTTCTATTGCTGGCAGCCACCATTTCCTCATGAGTAGCAGAAGCTTCCTGAGCTTCACGTTATGCTAATATGTCCTACCAACCACATAACTGAGGTCAGACAGACATCATGATAGTACAGTGAGCTCTGTGGTGTCGCTGCTGCTCATAGAAATGGTTCTGCCAGCAGCAGGAAGCGTAGTTGTGGGTAGCTGTTCTGAATTATTAAATAAAGTTGTTACTATCTGAAAGCACTAATTGAGAGTTTCTGTAGTGTCTGAGGAAAGCTGTGTCTTTTCCATTGTTTCACTTTAAGGCAAATGATACAGGAATACAGCTAATAAAAACAAACTACACAAACGAAGAGCAGAAAAAGGATACATAATTTAAACCCATGGCTAAAGCAACCAAGAGAGAACAATATGAGACACCTAAGGGCAAGAGAAATATAAAAAGCCATCAAGTGAGTGAGGCCAGTGAGGGAAGTCCAGCCACACTGAGAAATGGAATAAAGAGCACAGAGGCAGGTATTATAAATCACTTGAGTGATTTCAGCCAGTCTCATGGTCTCACAGGGAATCCACCCAAAACCCCCCATCAATACTCAACATCAATGGAACCACAACCCTCAACCCAAAAACCATTACGGATACCTTTAACAAAGCCTTTACCGGCCTCAGCACTGTCCTACCCCAGGACTACTTCAAAGATGGCGAAGCCCCTGTGTCCTCAATGAACACTACTCCCATCAGCTCCCCCTGCTTCTACTTCAAAGCAGTCAAGGATCACCAAGTACGCAAATATGTTACCAAAGCCCTTGGTAAATCAAGATCCAGTAATGACTCCCTCAATCTCAAAATCCTGTCTCTCACACTTGATGAAGTGCTTGGTCCTCTGACCAGAATTTGCAACCTCTCCCTCAGCCTTAGCCAGTTCCTGGACAGATTGGAATCTGCCACTGTCACTCCAATCCATAAAAGTGGTGACAAAACTGCCTACGATAACTACAGACCTATCTCCCTACTACCCCCACTCTCCAAGGCACTAGAACGCATCGTCTTGGACCAGCTCACAGTATACCTGGATACGCACAACATCCTGTGCAAGCAACAACACTGGTTCCACAAAGGTCACAGCACCTCCACAGCCCTACTTGAATTCCTGGCTGCAATCCACAATGCACTTGGCTCGGTGAACTACTAGGCTCAACCCCATTGACTTAACAAGCCTTGACACGTGTTCATACTGCCCTCCTGCTTGTCCAGCTTCAGAACACTGGGCTGTCAACTGACTCCATTGGCTGGTTTGCATATCATTCCTGAAGAACGGATCCCAAACAGTAAGAATCGCTGATACACTCTTGGACCCTCAGACCAGTCTGCTTGGGAGTCCCCAGGGCTCCATTCTGGGACCCGGCCCTCTTCAGCCTGTTCTTAAACTCACTACCGGACAGCTGCTGCCAAAACAAATAATTCTTCACGCTGACGATGCTGTGATCCTCACCGGACCCCGATCCAGTCCAGTTACAAAATAAACTTCAGCGGGCTCTCTCTCCATCGAATCCTGGTTTCTAAATCATAAACTGCTTCTCAATCAGAAAAAAAACCAAGTCTGTGGTCTTCTGCAGTCCCCACAACAAAAACAAACAACTCCACCTCTCCATTGCAACCGAACAAGGAGCCATCCTAGAGCAAACACAATCATTCAAGTACCTCGGCATCACCCTTGATCCCCACCTCTCATACGCTGTCCATATCAGCAATGTTGAAAAGTCTACCAGTACGAAGTTAGGCATATTATTCTGGCACAGGAAACACCTAACCCCATAAGCACTGTCAGTGGCTGTCCAAAGCTCCGTCAGCATTATAGACTATGGTCTTACTGTATCATATATGGGTCTGCAGCTACCACTGCTCTCAAACGTATTGCAACCTCCCTGAATAAGGCCTGTCGTCTCATCACTGGCTCACATTGCCGTACCCACACATGTGACCTTTATTTCCAATCTGGATGGCTTCAACTGGACAAATGCATAAAATACCAAACCTGCATCACGGCAAGAAAACTATAATGAGGCTTGCCCCACCTGTGTCTGTGACTCTTAAGCTTCAGACATGAAAACGTCTACCAAGGAGAGATCCAGTTCTGCCTACTACATATCCAGGATGTTGCACTACTCAAGGACAAAGATCATTCGCCTATCGGGCATCCAACCGCTCAACTCTCTTTGGCAGCGACATAGCGACCGCCTCCAAAACTCGGCCTCTTCAGGTCCAAGCTCGCCTCTCACTGCTTATATCCTGTGATTGCCCATCTTAACATTTCCACCATTCCAGCTGCACATGCCCCAGCACCAGCACTACAATCAGTCTTTGCACCCCTAGCACCTTACTCTGTCATATTCCCTGACAAGGCCCCTGGTTGCACTGTCTCCCCGCCCCCCCCGCCTGTGATCTCCACTCCTGCCCCCGCCCCAACAAACCTCACGAATCCCCTTACCCCTGCACCTCCTACCCCAGCTCGATCTCCTACCCTCACTTCCCACCCCTTCCCTTGTCTTGCTCATAGCTCAAGTATTTGTACTGGTTATTCATACGTCTGTAAGTCAATGACTATATGTTTGTAACTAAAATGATGACTGTTGCACATGCTGACGTGGAACCTTTGTCAAGAGCCTCGGCGCAAAGGTATTATAATCCTAGATTGAAATAAATAAATAAATAAAAAAGTCATCATACAGAGCCAATATTCCTTTTATTTTGGGTTCAGAGCTCTCTTGTGCAGGAACGTAAGCAGTGGAGCATTCCACTTCAGTGCTCAGGGGAGGAGGGCTAGATTTAAATTTAAAATATATATTAGAAAAAAAAAAAACTGTGACTTAAAAATTTGTTATGAGGGCACTGCTGAGCCATCCAAAATGGAGGACACCAACACATCTTACCTCTCTCTCTCTCTCTCTCTCTGACTCCACAGTTCCTTTTAATTTGGATGGCTGCAGTGTAGAAGTTCTAACTTAACTTTGATCCTGGGGATGTCTAGCACTGGAAGGTTAACAAAGAGCAGTTGTAGCAAAACATTGGGACAGTCAGCAGTACAAGAGACCTTGCAGACTGTTACTTATGAAGCACTCTTAAAGACACACCTTTCAGTGTAGCTTGTGTACCCTCCAATGGTGTTGCAGCCTGCTGCAGACTCTGCTTTGCTGACTGCAATAAACCAGAAGGTCGATGACAACACTACGTGACTAAACAAGGCAGAGCAAAGGATGAGCGACCTTCAAAACAGTCTCAGACATGGGCCATGCTCTTTGTCCAGCTCTGGACACTATTACGTTTATGCACTACAAGACTGATGATATGGAAAATTGAGCCTGGAGATCAATTCTCAGAATTATAGGTTTGCCGAAGGGACTGGAAATGAAGGCCACTGTTTCTTTTACCTGGAAATGGCTAACAGAAAGGGTACTTGGATCTTGGAGAATGCTACCAGTGAAACTCAATGTGTGCACAGGTCCCAGGTGCTGAAACCAGCAGCTTATAAGAAGCAGTGCCATTTGTTTGTAAAATTCCTCAGAATTTGGGATTGGAAGGAGATGCTCCAGTCTGCAAGGAAAATAGGATTCTAGGGACGTGGATATGTTGTTCAATCCACACTTATTGGCAGGTTTCTTGCCGCTTTAAATGTTGCCGGAAGGTCTTCAAGCTGGCTCCTCCCATCCACCCAGGTGGTAAAACTCTCGGCTCCGCCCCATGACGCCAGATCTTCCTTACTGCATGGAAGCTCAGGTTCCCTCCTTAGCGCTCTGCGTTTCAGGCCTGGATCCAGACTCTTTGGTTAAACCAAAACTTATTCTCAAATTTTCTAGACTTCGGTCTGTTTCTTCCTTTGCGGCTGAGATGGATAAGTTGACTCCCGGACTTCGGCGGTGCTGATGCGGGCAGAAGATGTCTCGGACCGATCCGCACTCCACGTGGAGGTTTAGCCTTGGGCTTGGAGCACGATCCGCAGGCTCAGGGATTGTGCAAGTCCTTCTCGCTAGTGTCTTAAGGCCATGCTGCCAGACTCCAACTTGTGCGCCCCGAGAGATGTTTCCCTCCGGTGAAGTCAAAGGAGGCCTGTTGGGCGGTGTCCATGGTGGCGGGCTCGGCTGAGCAACTTGAGCAGATGATCGCCCTCGAGGAGGAGGCGGCCCATGCCGCATCTTCGTCCTCCTCGGTCGCGGCATTTATCCTGCTCTCCTTGGGCTCCTCCTACACTGCTTCTTTTAAGGAGCTTTGTCAGTCCCTCTCTACAAAAGGTGAGGGTCCATCAGGACATTCCTCTCAGTCCAAGAAGAAGGACTTGAAGGGTAAGTCCCATCGCCGGGTCGGGAGGGAGAGGTCCCTTCCCCAGACAGTCGACACTCTACTTCTGATCGAGGTTGCAGCTAAGGCCGCTGGCTTCATGGTGTCTCCGGCCAGGTCAGCAGGCCGAGACATCCGCCGATCGGGTTGAAATTTTTCTTTGACCCGTCGGACGGGTTTCGTCGACTGGAGAAGCCGACACCCCCTTCACCGGTTCCCCCGGTGGAAACCGAGGACTTGCCTGCACCTCCTGTGCCCGGTTAAGGTTCCTGAGTCGAGGGAGGAACGGGTTTCCCCCTCCCAGACCCACCATTGGAAATACAGACGGTCTCAGTCTCGGACCTCTTCTCAGTCCAGCCGATCCCGCCGACACCGGCGGCCTCGGTCTTGGCACCAAGGAAAGCGGTGACGCCGCTCATCCTCGTCTTCATCCTCCTCAGAGGAAAGGCTTTGGCTCAAATTGCGTCAACGCTATGAGGACTTGATGTGGCAGCAGCTCCTTCTGACCGGGAACAAGCCGACCCTGTTACCTTCCCCGGCCATTAAGTGGCTGTCACCGGAACGGCCAAAACAACCCCTCGTGGTTATCGAGGAGCCCAAATCGCCTCCGGGTTGTTCGTGTCCAAACAGCTGCGCCCATCCATTGTGGAGGAATCTCCACCTCCACAACCTGGGCTCCAGATTCACCAAGGATTCTGCGTGTTCAGGAGTTGCCCCATCGGGTTGTCGGTCACCCTCACTCCTGATCGCCCTCGCAAGTGGGAGGGTGGCTCAGGCCCTAGGCAGCTGTTCGCAGACTCCTCGGAGTCTGATGATGACTCTCCCCTTTTCTCCAGACCCCTTGACCTGGAGTCCACTGGGGGATAGTCGGTGGACGAGAGCCCATCCTCGTTAATGGGTTTGCTTTGGCTCATCTCAGAATCTACTGGTATGAAGCTCGAACCCGTGTCTAAGCGGGCCAAGTATCCCCTCACGGCGATACTAGACTGAGGGGATTCTCCCACGGAGGCCTTTCCGGTGGCTGAAGCCATTGTTGGCCTAGCTTTGGAGTTATGGCACGGCCAGCTTCTTGTCCTGTTCCTTTGGCCAGGATGGCCAGGAAGTGTGTGGTCCCCACCGTTCACTATTTGGTTTTTTCGGAGCACCCCTCTGGGCGCAGCAGGGCTTGTCAGGTTATTGTATTGCGAGGTTATGCTCGACTTCTGAGGTTGGAATACAGCATCTCCCGAACAGCTTTATGCTTGGGAAAGACAGGGATTCTTTTTACCCCGCCAGCCTAAAGCTTGCTACAGATGGGTCTCAGAATCATATAAGTAGTGTCTGTGACAAGATTAAATGCTCTGTTTGTGGTAACATTGGCCGGCTGGAGGTTTCCCAATGTGTGGATGAACCTCTTTATGCCCTTTTAGACGCATCAGTACACTTTCCAGACTTGTACTTGGGCAGCTCACAACTCCTTTGACTCTTGCTGATGGGGAAAAACAATGTTTGATTATTACTGTCGACAACATTCTCGCTTATCTGACACTCTTTCTAGACCTCAACGGTACCTCTCACCCTGTTGTACCTGCTGTTGACCCTCTTCATTTTTACACGAACGTCTGTTCCTTTGTTTTGGAACCACAGACCTTATTACAGCTCTCCCTCCCCCTTCCTCTGATCTTTGTTATTTCTACTAGGAAGGGTCCCTATTCCTATCTTGCCCTAGTATTTATGGGTCTTCCATGGACCCCCCGAACCTTTGTTAGAGTTACATGAGGATCTAGAGGGGCCTCCTTCTTCTAAGGCCCGAAATCTTCTACTGTACTCGTATGAATAAATTTGAGGTTTTACGCCACCCTCAGGACAACACGACTCTGATACGTTCTCTGTTCTTTCCTCCCACCTGATGTGACTACGGACACTGTGTACCATTGATAATATTGGTTCTCAAAAGGAAGCTAAGGCAAAACTGAAACATAGGAAGGTACCCCTAGGAAGGTAGGTAAGGTGACTTTTTGTGTTTTTGTTTCACTTTCCTGTTTCATGTCTTCTGCTTTCTCAGTGCATACTATTATTAACAGTATAAAAAGCTGTCTAGAGAGATGATTTTTTTCACTTTTTATCTGGCTTGGCTGGTCTCATCTTTTTACCAAGATGTCGTTTCCATACTCTTCAAGAAATTTCCAGGACCACTTTTGCTCGGACCTCTGGGCTCTCTTTTGGTCCTTTGGACAGGACTCTTGTTCTGGTTTGGGTATTTTATTTAGTATACCTGATGTTACTGTTTGTTAAACGTTGGATGTCTACCGGGTCGGCTTCTGTTGGATATTTTGATTTCTTCTGTCCCTTCCGGATTATTAATGTTTGCTCTCAATTGAAATCCCACAGAATTGAACTACTGAAACTGGTTCAACCCTATTTATACACATCAATGCATGTGATTTTTGGGTTATTTAATTGTGGGTTATCCATTTCAGAGATAAGTCTTCTGTTTCAAAGACTACTAATTTTGTTTTGACACGAATTTTTCTGAAACAATTGCTCCATTCCACAGGTTTACAGGATGCATATTTGTCTTTTCTAGGGACATGGATATGTTGTTCATCCATATTGGCAGGTATCTTGCCGCTTTTAAATCTTGCGGAAGGTCTTCAGGCTGCTCTCCCACCCACCCGGGGGTGGTATTACGGCTCGTATGGCGCCAGGAGTCTTCCTTACCGGCAGCTCAGGTTCCCCCCTTAGCGCTCTGCGTTTGAGACTGGTTCTATTTCTCCGTTTCGCGGATTTAAAAATAAATTTTGCGAAAAGACTTGATCTTCTATCCCTCGGCAGCTGCGATGGACAAATCGACTCCCAGTTTTCGGAATGCCCATGCGGGTGCCAGAAGATGTCGGGCGGATCCACACTCACGTGTGTCCTGCTTGGGCCTTGAGCACGACCCATGAGCTTCACGACCTGTGCTCATCTTTCTCGGCCTCGTCCTCGAAGACCGTGCTGCCCGATTGCTGGGCGTCCCGAAGCGTTCCCTCAGTGAAGTCAAGGAGGCCCAGTTGGCGGTGTCCTTGGCCCGGTTCGGTGGATCAACGAGGATGGTGGCCCTCGAAGAAGAGGCTTGTTGTGAGCTATCTTCGCCCGGCATTTATCCAGCTCTCTCTGGGCTCTTCACCACGGCTTCTTTTAAGGAGCTTTGTCTGTCCTCTCCACTAAAGGAGAAGGGCCTCATGCTCGGACCTTATTCTCGGTCCAAAAGAGGACAGGGTAAGTCCCTCGACGACGCTCTTGGGAGCGGGAAAGGTCCCTTTCCCGGGTCGTCGACCGTGCGCTGATCTGAGTCGGCTGGAATTCGACCACTGGCCTCACGGTGTCTCGTCAGGTCAGTTGGCCGAGACTCTCCCTCCGATGAAGTCGAGATTTTCTCGACCCGTTGGACGGCTGTCGCCTTTAGCAGCAGGATTCCCTCTCCCGGTTCCCCGGAGGAGTTGAGGATCCCGTGGGCTCGTCTGTGCCTCGGTTCGGAGCCCTCGGATGGACCAGCATCCGGGCGGAGGAAGTGCCGGTTCGGCCGACACCTCCCGCTTGACCGACCTCGAAATTCGGACTTCGGTCTCGGACTCTTCGTGTCCAGCCGATCCCATCGCTATAGGCGGTCTCGGTCTTGGCATCATGTAGTAAGCGGCGTGTACGCTCGTCCTATCCCCTCCTCCTTGGGCGAGGGAGGCTTCCCCGGCGTAAATTACGCCGACGGTATTTGAGGACCTTATGTTGCAACAGCTCCTCCTGGCCGGGAGTAAGCCGACCCCGTCGCCTTCCCCGGCCATTAAGTGGCTGTCACCGGAGCGGCCGACACAACCCCTCGACTTATCCGAGGAGCCTATACCCAGGCCGGTTGTTCGGCCAAAACCAGCTGCTCCACCGATTCCGGTGGAACCTCCGCCTCCACAGCCACCATTGAGTCCGACCAAGGATTCTCGGTCGCTAAGGTCTACCCATCGGCTGTCAGTTACCTCACCCCGACCGACCTCGGCAGGTGAAAGGTGGCTCAGGCCAGAGGCAGCTCTTCGAGGACTCTTCCGAGTCGAAGATGATTCCTCCTTTTTTCTCAAGCGACTGGACTTGGAGTCTTCAGGAGGTCAGTCAATGGACGATAGCCCGTCCGTCCTTCCTAGGACTGCTTCGCTCATCTCGGAGTCCACCGGATGGAGCTCGAACTGCTTCCAACGGGCCAGGTATCCTCACGGAGATTCTGGACCGAGGGATTCTCCGACGGAGGCCTTTCCGGTGGCCGAGGCCATAGTGGGTCCGGCACTGGAGCTTGGCAGCGCCCTGCTTCCTGCCCTCCGCCCGGCCAGGATGGCCAGGAAGTATCACCCTGTCCCTACCGTTCCTTGTCCGCTTTTCGAACATCCCTCTGCTGAAGGGTTGAGTTACTGACAGCTGTTAGTGCCACGGCAGCGCCAGGATGTGGTACAACCTCCTGACAAGGAGTCCAAGAATTGGACTATGTCGGGTGAAAAAGTCTCACGCTAATGCTCTCTGTCTTCGCTCGTCAGGCCAGTTCGGCCGTCCTCATGGCACATTTTTCTCATGCCCTGTTGGGCTCCTGGATGAGGTTGTCCCTCATCTTCCCGCGATCTGCAGACTACGGTTAAGCAGGTGCGACCAGGGCAGGGCAGTGGCCAAACAGCAGCTCCAGACTGCTTTGGATATAGGGGGACTGCGCAGATCGGTGGCGGCTGTAGCATATATGGTCAAGGGCTTTGGCTGAAGATATCCACTTTACTTCGGATACCCAGCACAAGTTGGCGGATGTTCCTTTTTGAGGACTGACCTCTTCGACCCTGGGGTGGAAGGTCACCTGCAGAGGGATCAGAAGTCCAATGCTACCTTGGACTCGGTCTCTTCCGCTCAGAAGGACAAGGCCGCAAACCACAGCCCTAAGCCCTTTCGTCGCTTCTGTGCTTGCCCCCGCCTTGACCCAGCACCGTCAGGGCCAGCAGGCTCGGCCTTGGCATCCCAAACCCAGGCAGCGGCTTCCTCTAACAGGAGGCAGGGAGGGAAAGGCCCAGGAGGTCCCTCGGCGGTCCTCTCTCCAAGCCTGCCCAGTGACGGGTTGAGGGGTGTCGCCCCATTCCGTCACCTTACCCTGGGTCCCCGTTGGAGACGGCTCCGGCACTTCCGTTCCGCCTGGTCCGCTGTTACCACCCGGACAGGTGGGTCTTGGAGGTGGTGGGGAAGAGGCCTGCCTCTGGGAATCGAGCAGGCACCACCGCTTTCAGAGCCGTGGCCCCTCGGGGGCTTCGTCCCCAGCCTCACTGGCAGCTCGTCGAGCCGATCGCCTCCTCCTCCAGAAGGAGGTGATAAGAGAGGTGGGGACCCTCCTTCAGACCCAGGGTTTGTGTCCAGGTACTTCCTGGTTCCGAAGCGGACGAGGGGCTGGCGCCCCATTCCCACCTACACGACTCTAAACAAGTTCCTAAGGTCTCGAACCTTCAGGATGGTCACTCTGGCTCAGATAATACCATCCTTGGAGCGGGCGTGGTTCTGCTCTCTGGACTTGCAGGCCGCGTTTTTCACGTCCCTATCCGTCCGTCTCACCAGAGATTCCTTCGCTTCCAGCGGCAGATCCTTTCGAAGTTCCAAGCCATGCCCTTCGGCTTGTCTCCAGCTCCCAGGGTCTTCACCAAATGCATGGCAGTAGTGACAGCATTCCTCGCGGGCGCCGAGGGGTCCGGTGTACCCTTACCTGGACGACTGGCTGATAGCAGCTCCTCCAGGAAGGAGGCGGAGTGGTCCAGAGATCTGGCCCTCCAGGTCTGCTCTCAACTGGGCCTCCTTATCAACGAGGCCAAGTCGGAACTCGAGCCCAAGCAGGTGATTCTATTCATCGGGGCGCAGCTCGACTCTCTTCGAGCCAGAGCGCGGCTCCCGGCGGACAGGGCCGGGTTCTTTCCTCCTTTGCCCGATCATTTCTGGTTGGGCAATTGCGCCCTGCCCGGGACTTCCTGCGCCTCCTGGGTCTCATGGCGGCCTGCACCAGCGTGGTCCGTTGGGCCCGCTGGAACATGCGTCCCCTTCAATGGGGACTGGCCAGCCAGTGGTCACAACGCTGCAATCCTTTGGACCAGCTTGTGTCGGTGACACAGGGGATGTGGAACGCTCTCCAGTGGTGGACCGTTCCAGATCATTTGCAGGAGGGCATCCCGTTCGTCCGCCCCGAGCCGACGGTCTCTCTATCGACCGATGCCTCTCTGATGGGTTGGGGTGCCCATCTGGGGGAACACCGGGCTCATGGCCTCTGGTCCCCGCGGGAGTCCCGATGCCACATCAACCTGCTGGAGCTCCGAGCGGTCCGCCTAGCTCTCACCGCCTTTGCTCCGTTCCTCCGGGGTCAAGTGGTCCGAGTCCAGACGGACAATACCACGACCATGTTCTATCTAAACCGCCAGGGCGGGACACGCTCCATGCTTCTATGCAAGGAAGCTCTCCGCATTTGGTCACTCGTGCGCAGCCTGGAGGCGGATCTCCTAGCCATTCATGTGGCAGGAGCCTCCAACACCCTGGCCGATGCCCTGAGCCGGATAGGGGCTGCATCCCACGAGTGGTCTCTCCTGCCGAGGGGGGTACAGTATCTGTTCTCCCACTGGGGCACACCTCAGGTGGACCTGTTCGCCTCCAGGAGAACGCGGCTGAGACTGTTTCCATGCCCGCCTCAGCAGGGCTCGCTGCAGGGGGATGCCTTCTCGAGGCAGTGGACCCCGGGCCTCTTCTACGCCTTTCCCCCATTTCCCTTGATCCACAAGGTGCTTCTCAAGGCGAGGAGGGCCAAGGCGCAGGTGATTCTGATAGCCCCAGACTGGCCTCGCCAGTTCTGGTACCCAGATCTCCTCAGTCTCAGCTCCAGGACTCCGTGGCAGCTTCCAGCTCGCCTGACCTCTCTCAGTCAATCAGGGAAGGTGTTCCATCCGGACCTTCAATCCTGCACCTGACGGCCTGGTTCCTGAGCGGCTAGAGTTCCAGGCCTTGGTCTTTCCGACGAGGTCCTCAATGTAGTTGAGGCGTCCGTATGAGTCAACCAGAAAATGCTATGCCTTCAAATGGAAAAGGTTTTCCATTTGGTGTCAGGGCAAGGGCTTGGACCCTTCTTCCTGTTCCTTGGCAAGCATCTTGGACTATTATGGTCCCTTTCTAATCAAGGGCTTAGTCGTTGCGACCCTAAGGGTGCACCTGGCAGCCATCTCTGCTTACGGGCGCGGGCGGAAGCAGTCGGTGCGCGGGGAGGAGGGAAGGTGGTCTGGCGCTTTTTCAAAGGCCTTGATCACATTTCCTCCAGTGCGGGAACCTCACCTCCGTGGATCTACTGCTGGTACTGGCAAAGCTCATGGGCAAGTTTATTCGAACCTATGCACAGGTGTGCTCTCTCTCACCTGTCGTGGAAGACCGCCTTCTTGGTGGCTATCACGTCAGCCAGAAGGATGGAGAGCTACAGCTTTCCATCGAGTCTCCTTACCTGGTCTTCCACAGGGACAGGTTGTCCTGCGCCCCCACCGAAATTCCTTCCGAAGGTGGTGTCGGAGTTTCACCTTAACCTAGGTGTTGACTCTGCGGTGTTCTACCAATCACACCTCAGAGGTGAATATAGGCTCCATACTTTGGACCCTAGAAGGCGCCGCCTATTACAAAGAGCGACGGCTGAAATTCGGGAGAGGTTCGCCAGCTGTTTGTCACCTACGCTGAAGCCGCAGATCTGGCAGACCTGCAGCCAAGTGGACGTATAAGCAGGTGGGTCACTTCCTGCATAGATCTCTGTTATAAGTTGGCGGGCATGGAGCCTCCCAGAGGATAAGAGCTCATTTTACCCGCCATACTGCTGCAGCGGTGGCTGCTTCAGGGACGTCCCCTATCCAGGAAATCTGCAGGGCTGCTACCTGGAAGTCAGCAAACACCTTCATTACCCATTACCACATCGACCTTGAGTCACGCCGGATGCTGGTTTGGGGCCTCGGTTCTCCAGTCTCTCTTTCCCAAGTAAGTATTGGGTGTGTGTCTTGCCTCCCTCCTCCTGGAGAACTGCTAGGAGTCTGCTAATGAGTGTGGATGAACAACATATCCATGTCCCTAGAAATACAGGTTACTCACCTGTAACAGGAGTTCTAGGAATGGTATATGTTGTTCATCCACCTGACTCCTGACCCTCCCGGCTCGACGCAGACAACCTGAGCTTCCAGCGGCCAGATCTGGCGCCATGGGGCGGAGCCGAGAGTTATACTCACCTGGTGGTGGGAGGAGCAAGCTTGAAGACCTTCCGCAAGATTTAAAGCGCAAGGATACCTGCCAATGAGTGTGGATGAACAACATATACCATTCCTAGAACTCCTGTTACAGGTGAGTAATCCTTTTTACGGGTCGGCATACTCCTACTTTTCACAAAGGCCCCTTGCAACCCGTATTGATTTTTTTTTTCTTTTTCCCACCTCCAACTTTCTGATGCTGTAATTCAAGTTGGAATTTTCGGATCATAATTTATTATCTATTTCTTTAAGCCCTTCCTTGACATCTCGTTTTGGCCCTGGCATTTGGAAACTGAATGCTTCCCTGTTATCTGATTCACGTTTGTTAAGTCACTTAACTGAGTATATTCATAATCGAAAGACTATATTTTTTTTTATATGATGCCCCCTGGGATTGGTGGCGAGATACGAAATCTGGACTCCGAACTTTATTTAAAAATTTTAGTAAACATCATCATGATTCACTGTATTTCCTTTATCACACTAACAGACGATGACTTCAAAAATTACTTACTTTATCTCATGAAACTGGCCATGATTTTTCCACCCAAATAAGTGCTCTTAAGGAGCACATGATCGATTATCACCTTCTGAAGGCTACTTGTTCAGCATCAGCAGCGTTTTGGGACCTCTGGTACCCGTGACACAGTATGTCCATATGCTTCTATTCGGTGAACAGTAGAGAGTAAAACCTTTACTATGCTGTTTGATGACAGTTTCACCGAGCTCACTGATATTTTGGATATCAGGCACTGTGTTACCTGTTATACACAAAAACTGTTTGGTCCCATGCCCCCCCATCTGCATCCATAATGGACTACTTTTCCTTTTTACAACTTCCTGATGTACCTTCTTCTGTTGTAGATATGTTAGATACTGAAATACAAGCACATGAAATTGAAGCAGTAATCAAGTCTTTACATTCAAGAGTGACACCGGGCCTGGATGGTCTCTCCAGTGAGCTGTATAGATTGTTTTCTGCTGACCTGAGTTCTGAATTGGCTACAGTTTATAATTCTATTCTACAGTGCGAACATCTTCCTTTAGACTTTAACATGGGTTGTTTATTTTACTTGCATAAAAAAGGGGATAGAAGATTGCTCTCCAATTGGAGACCTTTATGCCTCTTAAATACTGATTTTAAAATATTGACCAAAATTTTGGCCCTCAGACTTTCTAAATTGGCCATATATGTGATTTCTACCGCACAATCTTGCAGTGTCCCTGGGAGATGTATACAGGACCATCTAATTTTACTTATAGAAATGATTGAACGTGGAAATTCTAATGTTTTACATGGTTTCATATTCTCACTGGACCAATGGCAGGCTTTTGATTCTGTACATCATGATTTTTTATGGTCTACTCTTCGATATTATAAAGTACCTGATTATACCCTGACTAGACTCCGGTTGCTGTATCGGTCTGCAACTGTTGTCCCACTGGTCAATGGATGGAAGGGCCCTATGCTTCATCTACACAGAGGGGTTAGACAGGGCTGTCCCTTAGTCCACTTTATATGTTTTTTTTTGGATCCCTTGCTTCGCTCTATTAATTCGCCCCAATGATTATGCTACTTCTTCAGCCCCATATTCCGTGTTGGCCTATGCAGACGTATATGAGTCTCATGGTGGCTAATGTTGCCTCCGTGCATTCTGCATTATGGCATTGTTCCAAGTTTGGTCTGTTTCATGCTGCCTTTAATCTTGATAAATGTGTAGGCCATAGATTAGGTTCCCTTTGTAGATGAGTCTTCTGTTGACATTTGACTTTGTGATGACCCTATTAGAATTTTGGGCATTTTATACAGTAATGGTCCTTTAGATGTCCTTAACTGGACTCCCAAATTAAATTATGCTCAAACTATGGTTGCACGTTGGAATTCATGGCAGATGAGTAAGAAAAAGGATTTACATGATTAAAACCTTTCTGCTTCCCCTTTTTCTCTTTCTGGCTTATATTTTCCCCCCTCCCCGGCAATTTGAAACCAGATTGCTTAGTCTCTTTTTTTGAAGCCCTATGGGGTAGCCGCCTGAACCCCATTAAACATCAGATCACCTATCTCCCTATTCGGGATGGAGGCCCAGCTATGGTCCAACCTGTTTTTTTTTTTTTTTTTTTTATACTAGTTTTTCTTGTTTCATAATATTAGACCCCTGCTGGTTAACCAAGATTGAGGTTGGGAACCTTGGTTTCTTGAATCCTGTGGTCCTTGGTTTATAAATGGAACTTAACAAATTGATTGTTTTAACACATGCCTCTCAGATTTCTGCTTATGTTAGGATAGTTTTTTTTCCTTTGAAACACTGGCAGATTACTAGCCATATGCTAATAACTGTCTCCAGAAAATCATTGTATAAGTATTTAGTGGACCGTGTATGTTTGGAGATTGTTGTTTTTCCCAAATGTCCTACGCAACATCTCCCTGCTTTGCTCACTTTACTTCGTAATTCTAGGGTTTCCCAAAAGATGTGGGACTTACATTGGCTTAGCTGCCATGAACGTATCAACGTCAAATGTAACCATAAACACAAATCACTACAGAGATTTTGTTCCAGACCTGAATGTCAGCAACAAGAAGAAACTATTTCACTCTTTTTTTCATGTACATTTATTGTTTCTTTTTGACTCTATTAGCTGCCAGATGGCGTGAACCCTTGTTTGCTCTCATTACTTATGACAATTTGATGTATGTTTTTTTTCCCCCTCACTTGGTCTCATTGGAATATTAATAGGTTAAATTTGATTTTTGTAATAATCAAATGGCATGTGTGGAATGCTCGTTGTCTGTTTAATTTACAGAATCAGGATGTGCCTCTTCTTACCATTATTCGAAGGATTGAACTTGATTTGAAGGCCATATATTTTTCAGAGGCAGAGCATTTGCCGTCTGACTCTTTGTTGGAATTATGGACATTATTACTCTGATAACTGATTCTGATTTTCCTGTTACAGAATTATTTTGTGTTTTATTTTTCTCTGTATCATTTTCATTTTTCTTTTCTGTTCAGTTGATGTTCAATAAATACTTCCCCTGCTCTTTTTCAAGAAGTGCCATGGGATCTTTAACATCCATCTGAACTACCACCAGAAAAGGCAGGTGGGACCTCGGTTTAACGTCTCATCCGAAAGACGGCACCTCAGGAGTACAGCACCCCCCTCATGCTGCACTACAGTGTCAGTACTGGGATATTAACCCAAGTGCCTGGTGTGGGGATAGAACCCACAGCCTACTGATCTCCCGACCTCCGTACAATTGTTCTGTCCCACTAGTAAAAGGTGTAAACTAAGTCAAGGGTGTAGACAGGCATACTCACTGTACCCATTTGTGTACAGTTTTGTTGAGTGCCTGTCACAAACCATATGCCTTTCTGTTAATATTTTCATTTTAATCTGTAGTATTTGGTTAGTGTAGGCCACTGAGGAATGTCTGTTTAAACTTCTGTTGTTTGGGAGACAGATACATATATAACCTCTTTAGAGACTAGAGGAATCATTTTTTTTTTAATTTATTTTGTAATTCGGAATCATCTGACAATCTCATTTGTTTGGAAGGGGGCACCTTTTAGAGAGGATGTATACATTTTTAAATGGGGGGTGTAACTGCTGGAGATTTTGTGTACAAAATGGAAATTTCTGGCTGCACCTCTGAACTAAGTCATAAATCGGTATTACTCTATGATGCTAAAACAAAATAAAACTTGCACAGCTAACTGCACTCATTTCCTACAGTATTCTAAGTCAGGTGTCCAGTGACCATTACAGCAGTATTCAGGCCTGAAATTCAAGACAAGTCCATTGGCAGGACATGTGTTAGACCTCCACTCTACACAGGAATTTCTAAGGACCCTAACTTATGTGAATATGGAGTAGAACATTGCCAACGCTACGCAAACTCAGAGTTGTGTGATTTGGATGAACCTATATATTTTTTTTAACATGGGGGCGGTGCATTTTTTTGTTTTGGTTTATTAAATTGAAACTGAGTGTGTGGGGAGCACAGCCCCTAACCCAAACAAATGAAACCCACCTATGCTACACTAACTCCGGCAGCACAAACTGAAGACTAAGGCCCCACTCACTCCTGCACAAACTGTATTTGGGACCCATACTTCCACTGTCCCCAAACTGATTTTTTCCTCAAAAATTTCAATTTTCTCTCCTGAATTTGGGTGTCTGTTGCAGAAGAGTAGGGACTCAAAGCATAACATAGTACCAGATTGTAGTGTTACAGCCTACTTGTCCTTCAGAAAATGCCTTACACCAAGCCAACCAATTTTGCAAGATTTCTGAGCTAATATTAGAATTTTTTTAAATATGTCCCTTTGGACACTTGTCCCTGATTTTGGAGTTTTGTCCCTGAAATTTTAAAGCCTTGTCCCTGGTTTGCAAGGTAGGAAGTCATGCAGTATGGTGGATCTTTAGTCCTTTACTTACACTGAATCTGCCGTGCCAGTTCCACTGTGACAAGGTGAAAATTCAGAACAAAACACGAGAGAAAATTTCAGGACTGTCCCCGGACATTCAGGACAGGTTGTCAGTCATTCTAGTTCTGAGCTTGGATGTCCGAGTTGAGTCCCACTCATATTATGAAGGCTAGGTGCTTTCTCATTTTCCTACATTTCGTGGCAACTGGTTGATAATCATGGGCAGAAATAACCTCACTCAGGAGACAGACAGACAGAATACCCTTGGTAGTCACATATCATCCAGACCTTGAACGTCTGCGTAAGATTATTAAAGATCTCCACCCAATGTTTAGTGAGGATGAAACCCTTAATTGTATTTTTAAGGAACTCCCACTACTATCTTTTAAACAACCACCAAATTTATCCAGCCTAATTATTAGGAGCAAACTTGCACCGGAACAGAATACCATGTCACACAATGGCACACGACCCTGCAATCAACGCCCCTGTAAGACTTGTGGGCTCATTTCTACCTCGGACTGTGTGGTTACATCACAAAACAGACAATTCCAGGTGCATGGGAGTTATAATGGCATGTCACTACATGTTGTTTATTTCATTCAGTGCAAGAGATGTCCACAAACAGGTTATGTAGGAGAGACACGCCAACAGCTCCGCACTAGGATGAACTCGCATAGACATACTATTACAGCAAGGAAGACTGAAAAACCAGTGGGGCACCACTTCTCCCAGCCTGGCCACTCAATCTCAGATATGTCAGTAATAGTCTTAAAAGGAAATCTCAAAAACACACAACAGAGACAAACTTTTGAGATTAAACTTATTTTACATCTCAGTATGGTAGCAGATGGGATGAACGTTGATCTTGGCTTTATGGGACACTACAGAAACTAACATCCACAGACCTTTTCTTCTTCAAACTGACATATTATAGGACTTCAGCATGTGGATTGGATGCGTGTGTGTATGTATGTGTGGGTATGTAAGGTGAGGTATGTGATATAACAGATGTGGGGTTTGCTGTCGATTGAGGTAAGTCTCTATTTAGATATATGGAATTATAATGTGTTACTGTTCTTATTTCACGCATAATGAATATTAATTCCTCCTTACTTTTTATCTTTGCCGGGGTGATTCCATTGCACCATATTCAGATTACCCATCCTGCTAGTGTACATACAGGAGTGTTATCATATACTGTTACATATAATTTTGTAACTCTGTACATATTAAGAGTGTGATCTCATTTGCATGGGGTCCTGCACAGATTTTTTACATTAGGCTAATATTGTATTAATTTGTGGATATGTAGGTATGTTAGACCTCTGGTCTTACACATATACTTTATATTTACTTCTAGTTACCTTATCCTGGGGAGGGTGGTAGGTTTATTTCATGGTAGTTCTATCTAGTATCCTTGGAAATGTTACTATGCAGATAGTAGTATGGTTAAATACTGTTACATTTTTGCTCTGTAGGTATTAGGAGACATAAGCCCTTTTACTCAAGATTTCATGACAAGTTGAATTCCTTTGGGGAACAATTGCAGTGACTAAAGTTAATATAGGTTCACTAGGAGAAAGAGTGTGTGTGTTTCTGTGGGGGAGAGAGAGAGAGAGAGAGAGAGAGGAAAAAAAAGGGGGGGAGAGAGAGAGACAACATCACGCTTCCCCACACGTTTGGTCCACCATCCTGTAGTGCCCCCGATCTCCATCAGGGGTTGCTGGGATGCTGGACAACCCCATTGCCCTCCCCCCAGGAGAGGTGAGCAGTCCATTGGATGCTCAGTCCTCTCCCTCCTCTGCCGATCCCCGGCGACCTGAGCTCGCTTCCAAACCTGGGTCGCTGGTGTAGCACAAGGTGTGACGTCCAGTGCCTCAACCTTCAGCACCACTGGGCTGGTCCAGTTCTTGCGGCCGCCGTGCCTACCAGGTATTCCGTAGGGCACTGCCCAAGGAAGGATCGCTGGGGAGGGGGTGTGGCTATAGTTTTTCGAGCCAGTCTGGGCTTCCACAGGTACACCAGTTGTTGACACACAATCTTTTTAGTGCGTTGCTGTGCATGGGGTGCAGGTGGGTTGCATTTCCTGCAGAAGGTGGTGGACTTTGTTGTTGACCAGGTGGTGTTGGAGTCCCCAGGTGTTTAATCTGGGAGACTTCAATGTGGATCGGACGACTAATCCTTGCATTTCGGTATTGACCTCCTCTAGTTGATGCATTCACTGGGCCTGTCACAAGCGGTTGCTTCTGTGACGCATCAGCGCAGCCACACACTCAATCTGGTGTTCCAGCTGGGCCTTGAGGTTGATAACCTCAATATTGTTCAGGTCACTTGGTCTGATCACTGTACCGTGGAGTTCACGTTTGGGGGCCCCCCAGTAGTCCCCCCCCCCCCCACCGTGGAGATGGTCAGCTTTCGCCCTTTAAGGGGCATGCACCCTGAGGGACTGTTGGCACGGTGTGTGCAATGGGCTCCTGAGAGGCAGTGGCTACTTATAACAGAGTGGTCTCTGAAGCTGTGGATGCTCTCGCACTAGTTTGTATACGACCCAGATCTTCTCACTTGAGGTCTCCCTGGTTTGATGGAGACCTCAAGGCAATGAAGATCAGGGGTCAGAGGTTGGAGCGTTGCTGGCGGAGGACCCGGCTGGAGGCCGATAGGCTGGCCCTACCTGCTCACTGTGTGGAGTACCAGGGGTCAGTTTCGTGTAAGAAGGCAGAATTCCTGTCCAGGGAAATTGCTGCGGGGAAAAACAGACCATCTCAGCTATTTCAGACTCTAGACAGGCTTCTTCACCCTGCCTGCAGCAAAGTAAAGCATTGTCATCCACCTTGTGTGAGGAGTTTGCTGTTTTTCTCTGACAGAGTGTCGGCCATCCGGCCGGGGCCCCGCCAGGAGTTATTTGCCTTGCACTGGTCAGGCTGGTGATCTCGGAGTCACCCGCCTGTCTGGGAGGAGTTTAGACCATGGAGATGTCTGAAGTGACTAAGATGATCTTAGAGCTGAAGCACACTTCTTGTGAACATTTCTTAATGGGATATGTCAAGGCTGTTGGCCCGGTGTTTGTCAAGATTGACAGATGGTTCTCGATGGAAGAGGGGGTCCTTCCTGCGGCTTTAAAAGAAGTGTTGGTGAGGCCCCTCCTTAAGAAACCTTCCCTTGACCCTGATGTCCTGGCCTATCTCCAACCTGCCCTTTTTGGGCAAGGTTGTTGAGAAGTTAGTGGCACATCAGCTCGAGGATCGCCTGTTATCCTTTGACATCTGTGAGCCATTTGTCGGGTTTTCAGGCTAGACATAGCACAGAAACTGCTCTAGTGAGGGTGCATCATGATCTGCTCAGGGCTAGAGATAGAGGACACTGGTCGGTTCTTGTTCTCCTCGATCTCTTCTCAGCATTTGACACTGTGGACCACGTTGTGCTTCTTGATCGGCTGTGTGAGTTTTGTGGACTCGCCAGTATTGTCATCAGGTGGTTTGAGTCCCATCTGTCAAACAGGATGCAGCGGGTAGTGATGGGGAATTTCCTCCTCCCCAATGCCCCTGTCTTGTGGAGGCCACAGGGCTTGATCTTGTCACCGATGCTGTTCACACTGTACATGCTGCCCCTGGGTAAGATCATTCGACAGTACAGCATGGAGTTTCACTGTTGTGCAGATGATACACAGCTGTACTTGTCCTTGGCCCCAGAACATCAGGAGTGGTTGATGTGTAACAACTGTCTGGCTAAAATCAATGACTGGATGGCTTCCAGCTGGTTGAGACTTTACCTGGCCAAGATGGAGGTACTGGTGATCGAGCCTGGTCGGACATGATGGGTTGCCACCTGGGGCTGATTCAGGGCCTTTCTTGGGTTCTGCTCCATTGATGGCTTCCTCGAGGGTGCAAATCTGGTATGATCTGTGATAACAGATTGACTTTGAAGATCAGGTGTCATCTGTTGTCAGTAGCGGTTTCTACCATCTGCGGAACATTGCCCAGATTAAGCCCCTCATTTCCGTCAAGGACCTGCCGACACTAGTGCATGCCTTTGTGACCTCCAGGCTTGATTGCTGCAACTCTCTGTACTTCGGGGTCACGAGAGGGACCCTCCGCAGACTTCAGCTAGTGCAGAACATGGTGGCCCGGTTACTGATGGGTCTCTTGAGGTCCAGTCATGTGACTCCGGTCCTGCCAGCTCTGCACTGGCTGCCGGTTAGGTGGAGGGTCCTTTTCAAGGTGGGTCTTCTCACCTTTAAGGCCCTATATAGACTGGGTCCTGGTTACCTTCAGAGCTCCTGACACCAGTGACCTCTGCTTGCTCCCTGTGCCCCTCTTCAAGGGGCCTCCTGGACATTCCCAGGGTGCGGCCCAAGACCTCAGGAGATCATGCGTTCAGCATCTCTGGGCCGACCCTGTGTAATTTAGTTACAACCTTTATCCAGGAGGCTCCCTTGGTTGAGGTGTTCAGCGAGGCTGAAGGCCCACCTCTTTGTCCTGACTTTTCCAGATTTCTTAGTCCACTCTGTTCTAGTCCCTTTCTGTGACAGTCTGAAAGCCTTTTGATCTGTTTTAAATTGCTACACTTGTATTTATGCATTGTTATTATTTTATTTATTTATGCTGTTTCTCACTATGCTTTGTTGAAATTACTGTTAGGCGCCCAGAGCCTCCAGGATTGGGTGCCCTATGTATCCACTGAGGTGCTCATACGCACTTCACCAAGGTGAAGTTTTCTGATACCCTGATCCCTGACAATAAATACACTGAAGCTGTCCAGGAGGAGGAGGAGTGACTTGCTGAACCACCAACTGGGCTCACCGTTGAAGAGTTTGAACACTTACACCATCTTGGCAACAGAATTGAAGAGCAACCCACTGCCGACTATGTTTTTATTTTTTTTTTTTTTATTTCAACTTTATTTTCCTCCCCGTCTCAGCTGGGGGGATCTCTCTCAGGCATCCCTGTCTTGTGCCTGCCTGCCTGAGATCCGCTGTGGACTGTGCTCCTCCTGTTGCCAGTACCCCTGGTTTAACCCGGCCAGGAAGGGTAGCCCTGACACTTACTTGGGCTACTTGAGGTTCAGACTCAACAACGGGTCAGGGCCACGCGGAGGAGTGATTAGGGTCCTGCCCAGCCATATCCATGGCTGGGCATGGAGGAAGGGTGCCGTCGCCTATCCCTCCAGCTGGGTGTTTTCCACGTTTTCTCCCCGCCAATCCCTGTGCATGCGCACCCCCGACGCTTAGCACATGGCAACCCTGCCAGCTGCTGGCACGCTGTGACGTGCAGCCGAGCTTCTGTAACAACCCCCAGTCTCCACCAGGGGCTGCCGGAGCTCCAGACTACCCAATGCCCTTCCCCCGGGACAGGAGAGCAGCCCACTGGGCGCTCAATCCTATCCCTCCCCTGTCGACCCATGGTGCCCAAGTTCGCTCCCGAACCTGGGTTGCCGGTGTGGCGCGAAGTGTGGCATCCAGCTCCTCAACCCTCAGCGCCACCGGGCTGGTCCACTGCCGACTATGTTGATGAAGTTGCATCCTCCATGTGTGCTAGCCAGGACTCAGAATCAGAAGAGGAGGAAACCGAGCAAGTGACTTGGAGACATCCATAAGGACGTAGGCTGCCCTCTTCTCATTAAAAAAGCACTGAAACATAGACCATGTTAGCAGAAAAAGACCATCGGCCACCCAGCAGGGCTGTTCAAATCAAAACTTTTTTAAGATTTGTCCAGCCACAATTGTAGCAAAATTTACTCGCCCCAGATTCTTTACAGTGAAATCAGCTCTCTTTTTGTATTGTCCTTCAAGGAAATTGACTTGTGTAGGACAGGGGGCAATAGGATTTGCACACCCCTGTCCTCTAGTGTGCCTTGTTATACTTATGCTACCCTGGGACTTAATGTCTAGATAGGGTTCATGCCCTCTCCCCTTTTACCCTCTGCCTTACTACTACCCCTCTGAGTAACTATTAATCCCTTTACTCTTTCCTAGTGCAGTACTTTAAACTGTTGATGGCTTTTGCACCCACCACATCAGCTGGTAGGCTGTTCCTTCCATGGTTTAACCACTCTCCTCTAAAGTAAAGATTAATTCAGGGACATGGATATGTTGTTCATCTACACTTATTATAGCGTCCTTTCCCTTTAAATCTTGCTGGAAGGTCTTCAAGCAGCTCCCACCACTCGGGTGGTATAACCAGAGTCTTAATCTAACATAGATTTTTACTAGCCCAGGACATAGTGCAGAGTGCCTTGGCTAAGTGCAGATACCTCCCTACCTGTCCGTGTGGGCTAATGCGGTTGGCAGAGTCATCTGTACTTCCGGCTGTGATAGCGGTCCTGGGAGCAAAATCCTACCGAGCCCATGGAACTCCGGAGCGGCTGCAAATAAGACACCTTGCTGGCGGGTACTGCGGAGACCCGAACAAGCATGCCCAGCTTCCTCTTGTTTGTTTAGGCAGGAAGCTGCTCCTAGAGGGTGGGAATGCAGGCTGTCACTCTTTGCATTCCTTTGCTTCTATTGGCCAGCCCAGTTTGCAAGTTGGCAGGGAGGGAGGAAGGAGCAACAGGAGATGGGAACAGCACAGATGTCATCAGGGAGCACTAACTGGCTAAAACCTGTAGTCTGACGTGTAAGGTGGCAGACTGGCAATGGCCACTGAATCGGTGGTTTGGGGTGTGGCTTTCAGGTGCCCAACTGTGGATTTAAAGAGCTGTTTTGTGTCCCTAAAACCACAGACGATTCAAATTTTGGAAGAGACTGTCGACTGTGTTGCTGCTGCTACACTGGAGGAATGGCTGTTTGTCGAGTGAGGATTGGGTGTTCTGTGGTTTTGGTGGTTGTGGTAGTCCGGAAGGTTCAGCTGCGCCGTGGTCGTGGTCTTGGTCTTGTATCCCTCCCAGAACCGGATATCTGGATTCTCCACTGAAACAAGGCAATCATCTGGTGTGTTGATTATTGTTTGGGAGCTGAATCACCTAAACATAAAGAAAACGCCAGTTCAAGTAAGGCAGTGCCACGTGGCATTAAAAATCAAGAATGGTGTGTGGTACCTTTCTTCAGAGTGATTCTGTTAGTTAACATAGGAGTAACTGGTAGACTAAGACAGTGTGGGCTGGCACTGAAAAAGAAATCAGGTTCTAAATAAGGTTATGGAGGGAACAAACTGAATTGAAAAGAGTGTCTCCCTCACGATTAGTGTCTTAAACTCGGCCGTGGAAGTTTGTGATGCTGATTTACATCCTGTCCTGTGAATAATAATTTTTGAAAGCACAGACGTTTTGGGGGCTTGTTGTTGTAAGACAGTGTGTACTTTCCAATTCCCTCGCTCAGCTCTGCATACTGGCGGGGGGGGGGGTCTGTGGCTTATCGTGGGGCTGGGCTGCTTGATTGGGCTGTCTTTTATTATTCTGATGAGAAGGCTGCTGCAAGGCAAGAATACTAGGAGCTGTATTGCCTAAAAAGTAAAATGCTTAGGTAACGTGAGGCACTGAATTTTAAATGCAGACAGTATTTGTCTACGCTGGGGCTCTGTCTTGTTGTGGAGCTGGGCATCCTGTCTGTGGCTTTTCTTTTCGGATTGCTATTTGAACACACCAAGGTACTCAGGTAAGTCAAGTTGTTACTGTTTTTGTGAGGTTGTGTGGGGGCATGGGCAGAGTTGAAAGCGTGCCGTTGTGATGTGCCCTGTTGCTCATCTATAAACTGTGCTGCTTTCATCATTACTCATTATGTTGTGTGTCAGAAACACCTGGTGACTTCGAGTGCAGAATAGTGCAAATCACTGCGTGCTAGTGCTGTTTTAGACTGACTTGTCCTGCTGGCTAGTGCAAAAAAAACTTAAGGTCAACCCCTGTGTATAACTCTCGGTTCCGCCCCATGACGCCAGATCTTCCTTTCCACTTGGAAGATGCAGGTTCCCTCCTTACCGCTCACACATTATAGTAGGCCTTGGTGTTTAACTCCCCAAATTTGCTATGAATGTTCGACTCATTTCTTTGCATCGCTTCGTGATCTCGACCGTGATGGAGGGTAAGTGCTCACCCGGTTTCCGCCACTGCCCGTGCAGGCAAAAGATGTCTTGCACCAACCCGCACGCCTCTTGCGTATACTGCCTAGATGTAGGCCATGACACCCAGGCCTGTGATATGTGTTCCACCTTCCACCCGAACGTCTCAGACGATCGCCTCATATGACTGCAGCTGGGCAGACCGGAGGGACGGAATCCGCCGGTCAAGTCTAAGGAAGCCCATTGGGCGGTCTCTGTGGCTGCGGGGTCCACTGAGTAGTTAGAGCAGATGAAGGCCTTCGAGGAGGAGGCGGCTTGTGCCGCGGATCGGTCCCCGTCAGTATCCTCTTCGTCCCACTCAATTTGGGCTCCACCTACTCAGGCTGCTTTTGGGAGTTGTGCCAGTCTCTCCCCACTAAGGGAGAGGGTCCTTCAGGTGCATACGTTTCTCAGTCCTGTAAAAAGGACAAGGAGCCTAGAGAATCATCGACTCACCGATGACATTCTTGGGATCATGAGAGATCTCGGTCTCAGGAATCTTATGTCTCGACTTCGGTCGAGTTGCTGGTTTCATGGTACCCCCATCAGGCCAGCTGGCCCAGACACAGACGACGATCCGGTCGAGATCATTCGCGACCCAGTCAACCCGTTGTCACTTGATGAGGCTGACAACTCTTTATTCAAGACTCCAGTCTTGCTGGAACCTTCTGAGGAGCCCCCCAGCCCGCTGGGGAATCCCTCGAGGTCCCGGTTCCTGACCAGGAGGAGCCGCAGTTTTCTCCGACTCCTTGTAGCCAATCCCAAAGGTCCCCCATGTTGGTCCAGATCGAGATCTTGGACCCCTTCGACCGACAGGCCGAAGAAAGTGCATAAGCGCTCCAAGAAGTGGCGCTGCCGCTATTCTTCCTCATCCTCCTAGGATGAGGAGAGGCTTCGACAGAAACTCCGTCGATGTTACGAGGACTTAATATGGAAACAGCTCTTCTTGTCCGGACAGAAGTCTGCGACTTCCACCCTGGCCATTACTTGGCTGTTGCCTCCTAGGCCAATGCAGACTCTATGGGAGCTGGTCCCTACTGTTCCTCCACCTGTAGAGCTAGTCAAGACCATTCTGGCTCGGCCGAAATTGGCCTTTCCACCGATTTTAGAGTGGAGCCACCACCTAAACAGCCTCCCTCAGGGGTTCCATCTAAGGAGTCTTGGCTTGTTCCAGGCCTTCCTTGTAGGTTGTCCATCACTGTCACTCCTGACCATTCTCGGCGGGTAGAAAGTGACTCAGGTGGCCGGCCGATCTAGCCGGACTCCTCAGAGTCCGAGGAATCCGACTGCATTCTCGCCCCCTAGACAAGGAATCCGTTGGTAGTCTCTCGATGGAGGAAGGTCCCTCCTCCTTTCTGGGTATCCTCTGCCTCATCTCCGAATCTACAGGGATGCCCTTAGAACCTGTAGAAAAATGGGCTGAATATCCCCTCACTGATATTCTAAAATGGGGGATCAACCGACTGAGGCCTTCCCAGTAGCTGAGGCCATTGTTGACCTGGCTTTGGAGCTGTGGCAGCACCCAGCCTCGTGCCTCATGCCCTCAGCCCGCATGGCATGTAAATACGCGGTGCCCATCGGGTCCCTTCCAGGATTCTCAGAGCACCCCTGGGCCGAGGGGTTGGTGACTGAATCTGTATTCAGGTGCTTGGGAATTCGGGAGACACTGATAGACCCCGGACAAAGAGTCCAAGAAACTGGACCATTCTGCCTGGAAGGTCTATGCTGCCTTTGCTGGGCCTTCACAGCAACTTCGGCTGTCGTCATGGTGCATTTCTCCATGCTCTTTTGGGCTGTCTTGATGAGGTTTTCCTCACCTCCCAGTGGACCTCCATACTACAGTCAAGCAGGTCCAGGACCAAGGTTGGGCTGTTGCCAGACAGCAATTCCAGATGGCCTTGGACATCGGGATTCCTGCGCCCGCTCTGTGGCGGCCGTGGTTGCCATGTGCGCAGGGCTTGGTTGTGGTCTCCACCTTTATGGCGGACACCCAGCACAGGCTGACTGGATGTTCCTTTCCTGGGTACCGACCTTTGGCCCAGGTGTGGACGGTCACCTCTAGCGCATCGAGAAGTCCAGTGCCACCTTGACTCTGTGACTTCAAGTAGAAGGAATCTCAGGGTTCCAAAAGCAGAAGAAGAAGAAAAGAAGAAGCCTTTGCATTCTACCTCATGCCAAACAGCCCCATTCCAATCTGGGCAACAGCAGCAGGCCCAGTCTTGGCACCCTCAGCCCAAGCCAGGAGCTCAGTCAGCCCGTAAATGGGGGGAGAGGCTCAAGCGGCTCTGCGTCCAGACCCTCCTCTTCTAGGCCTGCCCAGTGATGGGCATGGGGGTGACTAGCCCCATGCCCATCACGACAACTCTGGATCCCTCGTGGGGGGCGGGCTGCACCAGTTCCTTTCCGCCTGGTCCGCTGTCACAACGGACAGGTGGATTCTGGAAGTGGTTGGTCAGGGACTGCCTCTGGAATTTGAGCAGTACCCACCAAGCTGAGCCCGCACCCCACTGGAGGAAAGGGTATCAGTACAAACTCGGTTGGTTTCTTCGAGACGACATCACCCAACCTCCTCAAGAAGGTAGTGGCTCAAGTCACAGATTCCCAGTCAACCCAGGGTTCATTTCAGGTACTTCCTTGTCCCGAACAGGCGGGAGGCTAGCGCCTCATTCTGGATCTGCACAACCTAAACCAGTATCTCAGGTCGGCACCTTTTCAGATGGTAACTTGTCCCAGATCATACCGCCTCTTGAGCGGAACATGTGGTTCTGCACCCTAGATCTTCAGAACGCATTCTTTCACATCCTGATCTGTCTGTCCCATGAAGGTTCCTCCACTTCTGAGCAGAGGGAACCCTCTACGAGTTCCAAGCCATGCCGTTTGGCTTGTCATCAGGCCCCCCCGAGTCTTCACCAAATGCATCGCAGTGGTGGCAGCCCATCTCTGGTGTCGAGGGGTCAGGGTGTACCCTTATCTCGACGATTGGCTCATAGCAGGTCCATCCAGGTCAGAGGTGGAGATCTGGCCCTCCAGACTTGAACCAGCCTTGGCCTGCTAATCAATGAAGCCAAGTCGGAACTCATACCATCGCAGGTGATCTGTTTCGTTGGGGCAGAGCTCGACTTTTGCCAAGCCAGAGCCAGGCTCCTGGCGAACAGGGTGGTGGTTCTTCCATCTTTGCCCAATCATTTCTGGTTGGGCAATTGATCTGCCCAGGACTTCCTGCATCTTCTGAGTTACATGGCAGCCTGCACCACCTGGTCCATTGGGCCAGGTGGCATGTGCACCCCATTCAGTGGGGCTTGGCCAGCCAGTGGCCCCAGCATCAGGGTCATCTCGACCAGCTGGTTTTAGTAACCCAGTGGATTTGGGATGCTCTCCACTGGTGGAGTGTTCTGGAACATCTGCGGGAAGGGATCCCATTTGTCCGCCCCAAACTGACGGCTGTCCTCATGACCGATGCCTCTCTCATGGGCTGGGGAGCCCACATTGGGAACCACAGGGTCCACGGGCTCTGGAACCCCGAGGAGTCCCAATGTCTCATCAACCTGCTGGAGCTCCGAGCAGTACGGCTGGCGCTGAATGCATTTGCTCTGTTCTTTGGGCTCAAGTGGTCCAAGTCCAGATGGACAATACCACGACCATGCACTACCTCAACAAGCAGGGTGGCACGCACTCTCTACCTCTGTGCAGGGAAGCGCTCTGCATCTGGACACTCGTGAGCCATGTGAGGGGGGATCTCCTTGCCATCTATGTGGCAGGAACCTCGAATCAACTGGTGGACGCTCTCAGCCGTGTGGGTGAGATGTCCCATTAGTGGTCACTACATCCGGAAGTAGTTCGCAGTCTGTTCTCCCAGTGGTGCACTCCTCGGGGGACCTGTTCACCTCCAGGGAGAACAAAAACCTGAGGCTGTTTCATGCCTGCCTCCATCCACTGCAGGGGATGCCTTCTTCAGGCCGTGGACCCCAGGCCTCTTTTACGCCTCCCCATTTCCCTTGATCCACAAAGTACTTCTCAAGGTGAGGAGGGACAAGGCGAAGGTGATCCTGGTAGCCCCAGATTGGCTGTGCCAGTTCTGGTATCCAGATCTCCTCAGCCTCAGCTACAGGCTCCCAAGGCATCTCCCAATCTCCTAGCACACCCAGACCTGATATCGATCAATCAGGGAAGGTACTCCATCTGGACCTTCAATCCCTGCACCTGACAGCCTGGTTCCTGAGTGGCTAGAGTTCCAGGCTTTGATCTTTCTGACTATGTACTCAGTGTGGTTAAGGCATTCAGGAAGGAGTCGACCAGGAGGTGCTATCCTTCAAATGGAAAAGATTTTTCATTTTATGTCAGGGCAAGGGCTTGGACCCTAATACCTGCCCTGTGGCTAGTATCATAGACTACCTTTGGTCCCTCTCCAAAGGGGGTCTGCGGTCGACTACCCTTAAGGTGCACCTGGCAGCCATCTCTGCCTGCCAGGTGCGGCTGGTCAGCGGCCAGTGGCACAGGAGACAGTGGTCTGGCGCTTTTTCAAGGGCCTCAATCACATATCCCCTCTGGTGCGTGAACCTCCACCTCCATGGGATCTACTGCTGGTATTGGCAAAACTCATGGGCAAGCCATTCGAACCAGTGCACAGGTGTGAGTTATCTGTCATGGAAGACCGCCTTCTTGGTGGCTATCATGTCAGCCAGAAGGATTGGGGAGCACTAGGTGCTTTTGGTGGAGTCTCCTTACCTGGTCTTCCACAGGGACAAGGTTGTCCTGCACCCTAACTCGAAGTTCCTTCCGAAGGTTGTGTCAGAGTTTCACCTTAACCAGGTGTTGACTCTGCCAGTGTACTACCCGACTACACCTTGGAGGCAGAGTACAGGCTGTGTACCTTGGACCTGAGATGAGTGCTCTCTTATTATAAGGAGTGGATGGCTGAAGTTCAGGGGAGAGGTTCGCCAGCTGTTTGCCTATGCTGAAGCTGCACCTGGCAGACCTGCAGGAAGCAGATGATTGGCAGACGGATTACATTATGCTTTGATCTCTGCTATAGGTTAGAGGGCAAGGAGCCTCCCAGATGGATAAGTGCTCATTCCACCCACCATACTGCCGTTGGTGGCTGCTTCTAGGACGTCCCTATCCAGGATATCTACAGGGCTGCTACCTGGAAGTCAGCAAACACCTTCATTACCCATTACCACATCGACCTTGAGTCACACCGGATGCTGGTTTTGGAGCCTTGGTTCTCAGTCTCTATTCTCAATAACGTGAATTGCACCTTGCCTCC
The DNA here is from genome assembly GCA_016271365.2 of Neoceratodus forsteri. Lineage (NCBI taxonomy): Eukaryota > Metazoa > Chordata > Ceratodontiformes > Ceratodontidae > Neoceratodus > Neoceratodus forsteri. The sequence goes on along the minus strand of CM057449.1, from coordinate 360,660,366 downwards.
CTCCTCCGGGACAACTTGCTAGAGTCTGCCAATAAGTGTGGAGGAAGAACATCCATGTCCCTAGAAACACGGGTTCTAGGGACATGGATATGTTGTTCATCCACACTTATTGGCAGGTTCCTTGCCGCTTTAAATCTTGCTGGAAGGTCTTCAAGCTGGCTCCTCCCTCTCTCCCACCCGGGTGGTAAAACTCTCGGCTCCGCCCCATGACGCCAGATCTTCCTTACCGCTTGGAAACTCAGGTTCCCTCCTTAGTGCTCTGCGTTTTCGACTGGTTCCTGGAAATTTTGGTCTTCGAATTCAATTGGAAGTTTTTGAAACTTCGATCTTTTTCTTCTTCTTCGCTGCGGCGATGGCTCATTCGTTTTCCGGCTCGCGGAGGCACCTGGCATTTTCCTCCAGAAAAGACCAGCACTCCACGTGCGTTTACTGCCTTGACTTGGATCATGATCCTCAACTTTGCGATTTTTGTTGTGCCCTTTCGGCCAGCTCTCTGGAGGATCGCGGGGCCCGTTCGGGGCTCGGGTGACCGGAAATTTTTCCCGCTCCGGAAGATTCCTTGGAGACTCGTCGGGCAGTGTCCGTGTCGGCGGCCTCGGCTGAGCAGCTAGATTTTCCTCCCTCCGGGGAGGGGGCGGCCGCCTCCCTCTTCCTCGGTCGCGGCACTTATCCCGCTCTCCTTAAGTTCTCCTGATGCAGCTTAGTTCAAGGAGCTTCGCCCGTCCCTTTCCTCGAAGGGAGGGACCTTCAGGACCTGCCTCTGGCCCAAGTCCAAGGAGTGCAGGCTGGTCCTTAGTCGGCGCCGGGTGGCGGGAAGTTCCCCCTCCCTGCCGGCCGGCGTTCGACTTCGGTCGAGGATGCGGCTCTGACCGCTGGCCTCACGGTGTCCCCGTCAGGCCAGCCGGCTAGGAGACTCCGTCGACGTTGTCGAGTCTCTCGACCCGTCATCTGGGCTGTCTTCTGCTGGAGCCGCCATCCCTTCGCTGGTTCCCCGCGGAGGCTGAGGTTCTGCCTGTATCTTCGGGTCGACAGACCTCGGCCCTTTCTTCCAAGCCGAAGGAGGAGCGGGCGCGTCCCGTTCCTTCCCAGGCCCGCCCTTGGTTCCCCCGAGGATTCGGGTCTCGGTCCTCCTCTCAGTCTAGCCGCTCACGCCGACCTCGGCGTTCTCGGTCGGGGCACCGAGTCAAGTGGCATTGCCGTTCTTCCTTGTCCCCCTCCTCGGATGAGGAGTGGCTTTGATGCCATTGGCATCGACATTCGAGGAGTTTATGTGCAGCAGCTGTTGTTGTCTGGGAATCAATCGACCCGATTCATTCTCCGCTAGTAAGCAGCTGCCGGGTCGGCTGACGCGGCAGCTCGAGGCAGTCGAGGTGCCCTCTCCGGGGCCGGTTGCGCATCCGATCCCTGCTGCCCCACCGTCCTCGGTGGAACCCAGGCCGGGTCATGACCTGTCCCGCAGGTTATCTGTTCCCCTCACTCCCGCCCGCCCTCGGCGGACGAAGAGTGTCTCAGGCCTGCGGCAGCTTTTTGCAGACCCCTCAGAACCCGAGATCGACTCCTCTATGTTTCCTAGCAGGGAGAACCCATGGTCTTCTCCGGAACATTCCGCGGATGACAGCCCATCATCCTTTATGGGTCTGCTCCAGCTCATCTCGGAATTCACTGGGATGCAGCTCGAGCCCGTTTCCAAACGGGCCCCTTACGGAGATTCTAGACCGAGGGGGTTCACCCTCGGAGGCCTTCCCGGTGGCTGAGGCAATTGTGGGCCCAGCCTTGGAGCTCTGGTGGCGGCCTACTTCCTGCCCTGTGCCATCGGCCAGGATGGCCAGGAAGTACTCTGTCCCTGTCGGTTCTCTGCCCGGTTTCTCGGAACACCCCTCGGCTGAGGGGGTAGTTACCGACAATGTTTTCCAATGTTCTGGAAATGCTAGGGATGTGGATAGGCCCCCTGACAAGGAGTCCAAAAGGATGGACTATGTTGGGCGCAAGGTTTACGCTGCGTCCTCCCTAGGCCTCAGTCAGGCCAGCTCGGCTGCATTGATGGCACATTTCTTCCACGCTCTCTTGGGCTCCCTGCATGAGGTCCTCCCTCATCTCCCGGCCGACCTGCGGACCACAGTCCGGCCGGTGCGGGACCAGGGTAGGGCGGTGGCGAAACAGCAGCTCCAGACGGCTCTGGATCTGGGCGACTCCTGTGCCAGATCGGTGGCGCCTGCAGGCATGCGCCGCAGGGCGTGGCTGAGGTTATCCTCCTTCTCTTTGGAAACCCAGCACGAGTTGGCGGACATTCCCTTCTTGGGGACTGACCTTTTGGCCCTGAAGTGGAGGGACACCTCCAGGGTCCAAGAGTCCATGCCACTCCGGACTCGGTCACTCCTGCCCAGAGGGACAAGGCAGCCGGCAGCCTTTGTGTAAGCCCCTTGCCCCCGGTCCCTGCGGGCTTGACCGGCCCAGCACGAGGGCCAGCAGGCATGCTGGCTAGCCTGATGCCAAACCAGCATCTTCCTCCAAAGGAAGCAGGGAGGTAAAGGTCCAGAGCTCCTCGCCTCTTCCTCCCCAAGCCTGCTCAGTGATGGGCTAAGGGGCACTGTCCCCAGACCCGTCGTCCCTACCCGGGTTCCCCCGTGGGGGGACGGCTCCGCACCTCCTCCTCTTGGTCCGCTTCAGGGACCTCTAGGGGTCGGAGGTGCTAAGGGTAGGTCCTGTCTCGGGTTTGCGAGCAGATTCCACCCTTTTTGAGCCGTTGCCCCACGGAGATCTTGGGGTCCACAGCCTCTTCATCGGCCCGCTGAGCCGACTTGCCTGTCCCTCTAATTAGAGGTGATCAGGAAGGTTGCGGATCCTCCTTCTGACCCTGGGTTCGTGTCCAGGTATCCTTGGTCTCAAGCGGACAGGGGCTTGCTCCCATTCTTCAGACACCTGGATGGTCTCTCTGACTTAGATATCCCATCCTTATAACGGGCGTGTGGCTCTGCTCCTGGGCCTCCAGGACGTAATTACTCCTCGTTCCGTCCGTTTCCTGGGAGACTCCTCCCCTTCCTAGCGGGGGATCTCCTTACGAGTTCCAGGCCAGGCCCTTCGGTCTCTGCCCAGCAGCTTTCTACGGCATCGAGGGGCCCGGGCGTAACCCCACCCGGATGGCGGCCTGACTACAACCCTTCCAGGTGGAAGGGGTCGATCCAGAGTTCTGGATCTCAGGCTGGTCTCCTGTTATCGGAGCCATGTTGGAACTCGTGTCTTAGCGGGTGACCCTTCTTCGGGACCAGGCTCGACTCTTGAGTCTGAGCTTGGCTCCCGGCGGACAGGGCTGGGGTTCTTCCTCCCTTACCTGGTCAGGTCTGACTGGGCAGTTGTGCCCTGCCGGGACCTCCTGCTCCTCCTGGGCTTTGCGGCGGCCGGCTCCAGCGTGGTCTGTTGGACCCGCTGGTTCATGCGTCCCCTTGTGGGGACTGGCCAGCCAGCGGTCACAGTGCTGCGTTCCTTCAGACCAGTTCGTGACTACAGCCCAGGAGTTAGGGAACGCTCTCCTTCGGACCGTTCCACCTCTTGCAGGAGAACATCCTGTTCGTCCGCCCCGAGTCGACGATCTGCTCCGACTGATGCTTCTCGGATGGGTTGGGGTGCCCATCAAGGGGAATACAGAGTGCTCTGCCTCTGGTCCTCTTGGGAGTCCTGATGTCTTTCCTACCCGCTGGAGCTCCTGGCGGTCCACTTTGCTTGCACCGCTCGCTCCATTTGTGCGGGGTCTAGTGGTTTAAGTCCAGGCGGACAACACCACGACCATGTGCTACCTACCCTGCCAGGTTCGGACGAGCCCCTTGCATCTCGTAAGGAGGCTCTCTGTATTGGTCTTTCGCGCAGCTGGGAGGCGGTTTCCTAGCCATTCGATGGCAGGAGCCTCCAGCACCCTGGCTGATGCCCTCAGCCGGACATAGGCTGTGCCTCACCAGTGGTCTTCCCTGCCGGAGGTAGCACAATATCTTCTCCCTCCTTCCCTCCAGGGAGAATACGAGGCTGAGACTGTCTCATGCCCGCCCCCTCAGCAAGGTTTGCTGTAGGGGATGCCGTCGAGGTCGTGGACCCCGGGCCTCTTCTACGCCTCTCCCCCATTCCCTTGACCCACGGGCAAGGCGAGGAGGGACTAGGCGCAGGCGATGTTGGTAGTCCCAGACTGGTTGGCCAGCTCTGGTATCCAGCTCTCTCAGTCTCAGCCCCAGGCTCCCGAGGCGGCTTCCAGCCCGCCTGGTCCTGATCTCTGTTTTCAGGGGAAGGTTTTCCATCTGGATCTTCAATCCCTGCACCTAAAGGCCTGGTCCCTGTGCAGCTAGGGGCCAGGCCTGGGGTCTTTCGGCAAGGTCCTCGACATTTTCGAGGCGTCCTGCCGGAAGGCGGCCAAACGTGCTCGCCTTCAAATGGTAGAGTTCTCCATTTGATGTTGGGACAGGGCTGGGGCCCCCTCTTCCGTCCCTCGGCGAGCATTCCGGACCATCTGTGGTCCGTTCTTTTTGAACCAGGGCTTCGGCCGACGACCCTCTGGGTGCTTCTGTTGGTCACCCCTGTCTTCCGGGCGCGGGCCGGAAGGCAGTCGGTGGCGCAGAAAAGGTGGTCTGGCGCTTTTCTAGGCCTCGATCACACCTCCCCTTCAGGGAGAGTATCCCCATTTCTGTGGGATCTTCGCTGGTATGGGCTTAGCCTCGGGCAAGCTGTTCAACCTTTGTACAGGTGCGTAGTTCCCACCTGTTGTGGAAGAACACCTTCTTGGGGCTACCCTGCCATCCAGAAGGAGGGAGAGTTCCAGGCGCCCTTTGAATCTCCCTATCTGGTCTTCCACAGGGACAAGGTTGTCCTGCACCCCACCCAGTTCCTTCCGTTGGGGTGGCGGAGTTTTTTCCCTATCCGGTATTGCTTCTGCCGGGTTCTTCCCCATTCACGCCTCGAGGTCAGATATAGGTTCCTTTGGGACCCTATTTAAACGCCGCTACCCAGGGAGCGTAGGGCTGAAGTTCGGGAGAGGTTCGCCAGCTGTTTATCATCTACGCTGAAGCCGCACCTGGCAGACCTGCAGCCAAGCGGACGACGAGTGGGTGGGTCACCTCCTGCATAGGTCTCCGCTATAGGTGGGCAGGGATGGAGCCTCCCAGAGGGCTAAGTGCTCATTTTACCCGCCCTTCTGCTGCATCGGTGGCTGCTTCCAAGGATACTCCTGTCCAGGATATGCGCAGGGCTTCTACCTGGAAGCAGGCTTTACCGTTTTTCCCCTTCCACATCGACCTTGGGTCACGCTGGGATGTTGGTCGGGGCCTCGGTTCTCCAGTCTTTCTACCTGAGTAGGGGGTGTGCGCCTTGCCTCCCCCCTCCTGGAGAACTGCTAGGAGTCTGCCAATAAGTGTGGATGAACAACATATCCATGTCCCTAGAAATACAGGTTACTCACCTGTAACAGGAGTCCTAGGAATGGTATATGTTGTTCATCCACACGACCCACCCGCCTCCCCGGCTTCGACGCACAACCTGGCTTCCAGCAGGCTAGATCTGGTGTCATGGGGCGGAGCCGAGAGTTTTACCACCCGGGAGGGTGGGAGGAGCCAGCTTGAAGACCTTCCGGCAAGATTTAAAGCGGCAAGGAACCTGCCAATAAGTGTGGATGAACAACATACAGTATACCATTCCTAGAACTCCTGTTACAGGTGAGTAACCTGTATTTACTCACCTGTAACAGTTCTAGGAGTGGTATATGTTGTTCATCCACATTGACCCACCCGACCTCTCCGGCTTTGACGTACAACCGTAGCTTCCAGCAGGAAATATGTGGCGTCATGGGGTGGAGCCGAGGGTTATGCCACCCGGGTGGGTGGGAGGAGCCAGCTTGAAGACCTTCCTGCAAGATTTAAAGGGGAAAGGACATTGCCAATAAGAGTGGATGAACAAATAAACCACTCCTAGAACTACTGTTACAGGTGAGTAACTTGTGTTTTTGTCCCTCCTGAATCTCCCCACTGTCCTTATTCACTCATGTCCCTGTGTTTTTTGACTTGCCACGCATGCTGAATAATTCCTGATAGTGTACCATAGATATATTCCTTTTGGGAATGTGAAGGCCTCTATCCTGTCTGCCCTATCTCCTGGACGCCAGCGTGTACAGTACATGTTCAGTGCTGTAACATTTCCTTGTAGCATCTGCCCTGTTAGCCCTGAATCATTTTGGTTACCCTTCGCTGCACCATCTTCAGACTGTCTTTTTCTTTCCTTAGGTAGGGGCTTCAGAACTATACACAGTATTCCAGGTGCTGCCTAACCGGTGATCTTACTTCGAGAGACAGCTCTCTTGCAGCAGGTAACACAATTAAGACTGTAGTCGGCAGGTGACAGGACCCCACAGCAAACTTCTAGCTAGCAGTCTATGGCGGGGACTGCCCCCGCCCACGTTGGTCTGCCCCCGATGTCACATATGGAATAAAGGGTGGGCAGTCCCCTACGTGCCTCAGTTCTTTTCCCGCCATCAGCTTGCGTTTATTGGCTCCATGACTTGCCTCTCGCTAGTCTGACCACCATATTTTCTACAACTTGAGTTTATTTTCTTTGAAAGTTCCGCTTTTAGCGGTCATTTCTCCATGTATGTCGCTCCCTGGCACCCCATTCTAGGCACGCTAACAAGTGTGCCCTGGAAGCAGATCCCATCCAAAGACGTCCACTCGGCCTCTCTGCTGTGTCTGGGTCCAGACCATGCCACCCAGAATTACCCACACTGTCAGAAATTCAACAGCCAGACGCGGATCCGATGCCCGAAGACCCTGCAGGCCTGTCTAACAGAGCAACGGTTGGCTGCCATGCAGCAAGAATCCTCTTCTGAGAAAGAATCTTCCCACCATTTTCACAAAAAGTCTTCAGGGAAACACAAAGACAAGAGGAGAGAGAAGGAGAGGTTCTGTTTGTGATAGAGATCTTCTGTCTCTCACTCTGCCTCCAGGGGCAGTTCAGACTCCATTTCCCATGGGACTTCTAGACTCATCGTGGTCAAGCCCCCGGCTGTGGTCTGTGTATTGGGCAACAAGGACAGAGAATCTGGGTCTTTGGGCCCCTCTTTCCAGCCTATAAAAATCAGGCCATCGGTATCCCCAACAGGCCGCTCTACTGACGCAAGTAAGGGGCCCAGTCAGTTCCTTCTCATTCGGTCTCTGTATGAGGTGCCAACTCCCAGGACAGGCATAAGGTCTCAGGTCACTTCTCTGGGAAATCGTCCTCACTCCCACCGAGGCACTCCAAGAAGCCGGAGGAGAAACACTCCCAAGCCAACGTCAGACAGATCTCCATCCTCTAAACATATGTTGGACCAGCACCAATGTCTGACATCCGTTGACGCTCCTATGACTAACCAAGCGCTGGCACCGCTGGCAGGAGCACTGTCGTCTCCGGTCTTACCCCCGCCACCGGTTGACGATAGGTCCAATGACAGCTCTTAAGGAGGATGAACAGGCATCGGTTACCCAGGAGAAGCCGGCTGCCGATGGTTGTGCTAACGCCACCCCATCATCGCCCCTGATACGCCCACTGTTGCCAGATGTAGGCAAGGTGCCAGACGCCAGCACCAGCACCGGACCGGACGAAGGCACTCGACCGATGCCAGACCAGCCGCCTGGTTCAGATCCCAAATTGAACCTGTCACAGGTCAAAGATCTTTTCAGCCATTGATGGGAGACTATTTGCTCAGACATCCTCCCTCCAAAAGCACAACCAGATGTGTCCAGCATTCCAGATAATGGGGCCCTGCAAAGGTTCTACCTCAACCCTGGCCCTGCCAAGGTCCTTCACCTTCTCCAGACAAGGGCCATGGCACAGAGCCTCCTCTCCCTGACAAGACTAAAGGGAAGGTTCCCCATGAAAGATGTCACAGGTGTCGGTCACGGAGTCCGAGCCCTCAAGCGCCTCTGACTGCATGGGTGTAAGAAGAGGCCCCGCAGATCACACTCCTCCTCCTCCTCCTCCTCAGACTCATATCAGCCCTCGAACTATTCCTATTCGGATTCATCCATCAGAGACCTATCTCCTCTGGATCCAGAAGACTCACCCAAATCCCCTCCTGACACCCCCTCTTTCATGGAGGTCATGAGGGACATCCAGTCTAATATGGGATGGGACATGGAGGACCTAGACCCAGAGAGACTGTGCCTGGTGAAATATTTGCGCCAGAAGGATCCAAAGCTGGTGGTTATCCCACCCCTGGGGGACACCTTCGTGGAAGTCACACAGGCAGCTTGGAAGTGCCCACATGCCTCAACCGCAGTCCCAAAGTAAGTGGATCGCCCTGTAGGGACCCAAAGGAACAACGCTTTTGGCAGAGCATCCATTAGTTGACTCAGTGGTGATATTGGCAGGCCATGGTTGGTCTCAGAGGCCAAAACACCTCAACACACAACCCCAGACAAAGCGTCTAAGCATTTGGACTCCATGGGGCTAAGATGTGTTCCTCCACCACCTAGAGTATCAGGAGCTTGAACTTTTTAATGCACATGGTTCAGTTCCAGAACGCCCTTTGGAAACAGGGGATGGATATTGTACAAGAAATCCCAGACTGTCCGCAGAAGGCAGAACTCCTCAAGCTTCTGCAGACCAGATCTGACATTGGCACCCGTGTCCTCCGCGCAGCCTATGATTCCGCAGATATGGCAGCAAGAGCGGCAGCGACGGGAGTATGCCTGCACCATCCCTCCTGCTTCCAGGTCGCAGGGTTTGTGCAGGACATGCACTCCAGCCTCCTTGATGCACCCTTCCAGGGTTTGGTCCTCTATGGCAAGGACACAAACAGGATCATTACAAAATTACAGGACTCTGACAAGGCAGTTTGGACTGTGCAATCCATGTATTGCCTGAAGCAGAGACAATTTTGCAGGTCTTGTTTTCGTGGCCAAGGGAAGACAACAGCCACAGCAAACCTGCTTTCAGCTCCAAGAGACCCAGCGGGGAGGCTATAACCAGAAAAGCGCCCCTAGGGGCTCTGCAGGACCCGCCTCTTGCTCGGCCAAGCTAACCCAAGCCTCTTTCCCCCCTCCAACTACTGCCTGACTCCCTACGGGACCCACATCCTGCCGTGACCCCAGCAGGGGAGGCGGTTGAAGGGCGCTTTTCACTCTACGCCAAAGCCTGGTGGAAGGTGAGCTCTGTTCAGTGGGTCTACCAACTTGTAGACAATGGACTCTCGATAGAGTTTGCCCATTTCCCATCGGACGGCCTTCCCCATCCCGTTACTCAGTGAAGCACGCAAGACTGATTGACACAGAGATTCAAACCCTGCTACTCAGCCATAGAACCTGTTCCCACCGCCCAGAGAGGAACAGGATTCTACTCGCACTTCTTCCCAGTGCTGAAAAAGACAGGAGTTCTGAGACCCATTCTGGACCTTAGCGAACTCGACCAATTTGTAGAGTACAAGAGGTTTCGGATGGTCACCCTTCAGGGCCTGCTCCCCATGATACATCACGGACACTGGCTAACATCACTGGACATGCAGGATGCTTACCTCCATATCGTTGTGGCAAAGCCACACAGAAGGTTTCTCAGAGTCACCTTCCATGGCAGGCACTTTCAATTCAGGGTGCTACCCTTTGGCCTTCCATCGGCACCGAGGGTTTTCACAAGTGCCTCGCGGTGGTAGCAGCAGCCCTTCAAGGATGGGTCATTATGTCTTCCCATACTTGGACGATTCTACATTGACAGCACCATCCAAAGAACAACTGCAACGATCCATTTGGGACACCTGCTCTCTTTGAGGAACTAGGTATCGTGGTCAACATCCTGAAATCCTTCCTAATTCCATCCCAAAACCTCAACTTCATTGGAGTGCACCTCGATACTACTTGAGGGAGGGCCCATCTGCCCCAAAACAGAGCTGTCCGGCTTCAAGCCCTAGATCGCCACGTCTTTTCTGCCTCAGTCGTACCAGCCAGAACTTTGTTAAGGCTGTTAGGTCACATGGCAGCGTCCATCATTACAGTCCTCCACATGAGGATGATTCATTGTACCCTACACGTCCAGTGGGACCAAAGATGGGATGACTTGGATCAACCAGTCTTCATCACGAAGCTGGTCCATCAGGAACTGCTGTGGTGGATGACATCCCCTTCACTGCACGAAGGGATGCCCTTTCAAAGAGAAGTGCCAGACCAGGTCTTAATGTCCGATGCCTCTGGCATGGGATGGGGAGCACATCTAGACATTCACAGGACTTAGGGCTCCTGGTCCATGAACGAGTAATCTCTTCACATAAATGTCTTAGAGATGACAGCTGTTCTGTATGCCCTGCAGGCCTTGAGCCCCATGCTCTGACCAGGACACCTCCTTGTGGAAACAGACAATATGTCAGTGGTGTTCTAGCTCAACAAACAAGGAGGTACACACTCCTACCCTCTCTGCAGAGAAGCAGTGAGGGTGTGGAATTGAGCCATATCCCATCATCTGGAGATCTCGGCTGTCTACGTCCCTGGGGTCCAGGATACTCTGGCTGACGCTCTCAGCCAAACTCTGTCAAGAGCACACGAATGGACTCTTCTGCAGTCTGTCATTGACAAGCTCTTCAATGGATGGGGAATACCTGAACTGGATCTCTTTGCTTTCTACCAACCAAAACTGCCCAGTTTTTGCTCGCTAGATCCAGGGCCTGGTGTTTTCTGATGAGACGTGTTGTCCCTTTCCTGGAAGGAGAAATTCCCTATGCCCTCCCAGTTTCCGCCTCCTTCAGAAGGTTCTTCTCGGGTTACAAGCAGAGGGTGCAACAATGATCATGGTGGCACCACTATGATCCCGACAGATCTGGTTTCCACTGCTGCAGTAGCTGGCTGTGGAACCTCCGATTCTCTTGCCATTGTGCACTTACCTGCTGTCCCAGGACAACGGGACCTTGGTCCACCTGAACCTTCGGTCCCTACACCTACATGCATGGCTCCTGAGGACTTAGCCAGACCACACTTCAGAGTCTCGGACAAGGTCACTGACATCCTGGTGGCTGCCAGGAAGCCCTCCACCAGAGCGACCTATGCCATGAAGTGGAAACGCTTTTGTCTCTGGGCTATGGCTCGTCACCTAGACCCTTTGGCTTGTCCGGTGAACACTCTCCTCGAGTGTCTGTTGTCTCTTTTGGACTCGGGCTTCGGCTATTTCTAAATCAGAATGCACTTAGCAGCCATTTCTGCCTACCATATTCCTGTCCAGGGCAGAACTGTGGCACTGATGGAGGTAACCTGTATTTTTCTTAGAGGTATCCTACACATAAAGCCTCCCAAAAGGGACCCGTCCCTCCTTGGAACTTATTTGTTTTGGAGAAGTTGACCTTACCCCCATTTGAACCAGCCTTGGATTGTGAGCTTTGTTTACTGTCTTGGAAAGTGTTATTTTTAGTTGCTGTCACTTCTGCTCAAAGGATTTCCGAGCTTCAGTCTCTGATGTGCGAGGAGCCTTATTTGGTGTTTCACAAGGACGGGGATGGCCTTGAGAACCAGTCCCAAGTTCCTCCCTAAGGTGGTGTCCGAGTTGACTTTGAATCAGGACATCCAGCTCCCTGTATACTACCCTAATCATTCAAATGGGGGAGAGGCTCTTCTCCATACTTTAGATGTTCACCACATTCTGCGGTTTTACTTGTCCAGAACAAAGGCCTGTAGACATTCTGACCAGTTGTTTGTTTCCTTTGCCCCAGGACCCAAGGGGACCCTGTAGCCAAGCAGACCCTGTCAAAATGGCTACGTCACTGTATCTCCTTTTGCTATCAGAAGCACAACAAGCCCTTACCGGGCTCGGTGAGGGGTCACTCCACAAGGGGTGTAGTGGTTTCCTTCGCAGCACTCAGAAACGTGTCTGTGTCTGACATTTGTACAGCCGCTACGTGGCACACAGTCCACACCTTCATAAGGCACTACAGTCTGGACATCGCCTCTTAACACAAAGCAGGCTTCATCCTTGCAATTTTGCAGGGTCTCCTCTCTTAAGGGAACTTCCCCTTTCACTCTTCTCTTACCTACCCCTTGAGACTAATATGGTTTTCTGTACTGCTTGGGAATCTGTTCTAATTGTGTTACCTGCTGCAAGAGCTGACTCTCGGTAAGATAGTACAGTTACGTTAGAACTTACTGTAACAGTAGATCTTCCAGAGAAGCTCTTGCAGCAGGTTATTTCCCCCCTCCTTCCCCTAGAGGTTTTCTGCTGCATCCTGCTTACATTGGCTATCTCATGTTTGCTCTGTGAGGTATGGACCTCTGTTCTCTGGTTCTGATCACATTCCATACTGATGCTGGAGTCTCCGGCAGAAGAACTGGGACATGTCGGGGACCACCGACCCTTTATTCCATACATGACGTCGGGGTGAGCCGACACCGGGAGGGGCGGTCCCGTCATAGACTGATAGCTAGAAGTTTGTCGTGTGGTCCTGTCGCCCACTGGCTACAGTCCTAATTGTATTACCTGCTGCAAGAGCTTTCTCGAAGATCTGCTGTTACGGTAAGTTCTTACGTAACTGTACTTTCTTTAGAGAAGTGGTATTACCTCTTTCTTCCTGCTGTTGAAACCCTCCCAAAAGACCCCACCATTTTTGGTGCTTTACTGTAGGTCTTGGTCCATTAACTGTATGGTTTAAGGAAGTCACTTATGATTACTTCTAGATCCCATTCCTCAGAAGTAGTTTTCAGGTTAACCCTTCCCATAAAATATGTCCATAGGTTCTTGGTCCCTGTGTGCATCACCTTGCACTTTTTTGCATTAACTTTCAACTGCCCAATTTTGGACCACCTTTCTAACATTTGTAGGTCTCTCTGCATCTCCTTTATCGCTCCTCATTGTCTGCCCTGCCACATAGCTTGGGTCATCTGTGATGAAACACTATTCCTCCTATGGTGCTGATAAATATTTTGAAAAGGATGAGCCCCAGGACTGATCCTTGTGGTGCCCCTCTTATGACCTTGCTCTCCCCTGACTTGACCCCTGTGTTGTCTCCCCTCAACCAGATTCCCATTCATCTTGGGTCCTTTGCACCTACTGTAGATCCTCTAATTTCTCCAGCAACTTTCTTTGGGGCACCAAGTTGAATTCCTTGCTAAAGTTGAAGTATAGTAAATCTATTGATTGTCCTTTATCTACTGCCATGGTTACCTAGTCAAAGAATGCTATCAGGTTGGTCTGACAAGGCCTCCCTGCTGTGAACATGTGCTGCTTACTATCCTGAAGCCCATTTTTCTCCAGTTAGTCCACCAGGTCCTCTCTGACTAGTGTCTCCATCAGTTTACCCACAAGAAGGTAAGACTGACTGACTGACCTGTAGTTACTCAGTAGTGCTGCCACCTCCTTGTGGTACAGAATTACATTTGCTACCATCCAATGCTTGAGAACTACCCCTGACTAGTGAATTACTGAAAAGCCCTGCCAAGGGTTCAGCCAGTTCCAATGCTAGTTCCCTGAGCATCCTTGGGTGTAGTCCATCTGGCTCTGAAGCCTTATCTACTCTTTGGGCTGTAAACCCTTTTCTGACCTATTTCCCCATGATTACAAACTTTCCCTATTTCTGAGATCCCCCTTGCAGTAGCTTTTAATAAGCTGTCTGGCAAGAGCCCACCATGGTCCACAGTAAATACAGATCGAATTAGTTATTAAGTGCAGCTGCCGTCTTTTTGTACCCTTCAGTTTTCCTGCCCACTTCTGTCAGCTTTAAAAATGTCCCCTCTCATCTTTCTTTTCCCCTAGTGTATCTAAAAAAAAAAAAAAAAAACTGTTCTAGGGACGTGGATATGATGTACAAATCCACACTTCTGGCAGTGTCCTTTCCCTTTAAGGCTAGCCGGAAAGTCTTCAAGCTGGCTTCTCCCACCCACCTTGGTGGTAACTCCCTCGGCACTGCCCTGTGATGCCAGATCTTCCTTTCTGCTGGAAGAAGGTTCCCTCTTTACCGCTGTTGCGCTGAGTAGGCCCTTTGCATTCTAAAACCATTCGCTTTGCAAATTCTTCAGTCTTCAGGTGATTTCTTCACCTCATATGTCATGGACGACTTAAAGTTGACACTGGGATTTTAAAAATGCTCGTGTGGGCAGAAGATGTCCCGGACGGACCTGCACTCCACGTGCATCTGCTGTCTTGGCTATGAACACGATCCCCAGGCATGTGGCCTGTGTCGCACCTTGCATCCTTCAACTTTAGAAGACCAGCATGCACAACTTCTTTTTGGGTGACTGGATAAATGGGATCCTCCCATTAAATCCAGAGACGCCATTGGGCAGTCCCGTGGCTGCAAGGTCTGCTGAACAATTGGCGGCTTTTGAAGAAGCTGCGGCCTCAGCCATGGAGCATGCTTCTTTGGCTTCAGCCTTTGCCGCTCTGGCCTTTTCCGGAGAGTGTTCGAATTTGTGCCAGGCCTTTCCAACCTTTGGTAGGGCCCTTCTTCGGCACAAATCAAAGACCAAAAAGACTAAGAAAACTCTTGTTGTTAGTCGGGAATGCGAGAGCCTCTAGCCTCAGATTCCTCTGCTTCTATGAGGTTTTGACTATGGTTGATCCTTTGACCTTGGCCGCTGGCTCTATGGTCTCTGCATTGGGACAGTTGGTTGAGAAGCCCGTTGGCTAACCTGTCGAGGTATTTCTTGAGCTGGTCGACCCATTGTCACTGGATGAGGGCCGATAACTCCCTCTCGAGGGATTGTGGTCCTGCCTATTACCTCCCTGGGAGGACCAGGCCAGAATGCTGATCTGATTCCTCCTCCTCAGTATCCGGTGAACCCGGAGGATCCTCTGCTTTTGCTGGCTCCCTCTGAGACCCATCGTCGGTGACCCCAACGGTCGAGGTCCCGATCCAGAAGTCCCGAGTCGGGCAGCCTGCGTCGACATCGGCGCTCCTGTTCTTGGCACTCTGGCAAGCAGCATCACCACCATTCCTCTCCATCCTTCTTGGATGAGGAGAGGCTTCAGTGCAAAATGCGTTGATGCTATGAGGAGCTTATGTGACACCAGCTCATGTTCTCTGGGGTCAGTAAGCTTCTGCTCCCACGCCAGCTATACATGGCTCTCACCACCAAGGCCCTCAACCTACTCTGGCTTGGCTGGATCCTCCTCTCCCTGTTCTGTTTTCTCCTCTGATTCTGGTGGAGTTGCCTCAGAAACAGCCACCAGTGGGCCTCCAGCTAAGGACGCCTGTACTGTCCCCAGGTTTCCTGGGCAGCTGTCGGTCACCGTGACTCTTGATCTACCCCGTAGGGTCAGCGGGAACTCTGGTGGTCTACCACTCTTAGACGGATCCTCAGAATCGGAGGACTCCTCCTTACACTACTGTCTGTTGTACATTGAATCGACCAAGGATTTCTCAGCAGAGCACAGCCCCACCTCCTTCTTGGGCCTTCTTCGACTTATCTCAGAGCTCGACTGGTCTCCGGGGGGGGGGATTGTTTAACCAGGAAAGGCGCACTAAGCTGGAGCTGGTTTCCGGGTGCGACCTGGGAGCACAAGGAAGTTAAGTGACTTGCTCAGGGTCACACAGTATGCAAGTGGAAGCTGTGGGATTCAAACCCAGGTCTGGTTGCTGGATGTCACCAGATTTGCAACTCAGAGCCTTAGACCACTATACTGTCTAGTCACTCCTGATGGAGTCCGTCCAGAAGTGGGCTAAATACCTGCTTACTGAGATTCTTGACTGGGGTGACTCCTGGGAAGCCTTCCCTGTTACTGAGGCCATTCATGGCCCTGCTCTGGAGTTCTGGCAGCATCCAGCCTCTTGCCCTGCATCATCAGCCCAGATGGCCTGCAAGTATGCAGTTCCTACCAGTTCCCTCTCGGGCTTCATCTAGCACCCCTCGTTGAGGGTCTGGTGGCCGACTGTTTTCCGTGTACCGATGTCGGGATGTGATAAACCTCCTGTAGAAGCGTGGAAATAACAGATGTCCAAACCAAAGGTTTAAGATGCATAAAAAGCAAAGGTATGCGTTTGTCAATTTATTTCCAAAAACAAAACAAAAAAAAATTATTCTTAGCTTAAAGTTCACAGAAAGGAAAAAAAATCGGTATTAGTCTTCACACCCAAAAACAGGAAATACTTCTTTCCACAGACTCCTGAATCGCCTTTTCCTTTCCTTTCGTCTGAACAGCACTTTGTGTGGAAGCACACACACACAACCTTCTTGCTCTGTGGTTAGTCGAATACTGACTCTCCTCTCTCTATCTAAACAGGTCTCCTAGTGGAGGGTTTATATACTTTCCAGAAGGGGTGTGTCTTGAACTGAGCCCCTCCCCTATTGTGACATCACATTACCTGAATACTATAAAAGCAGCCATTTGTAGGATGCCATCCCTATAGCAGGACCTCAGCAGGACCAGCAAGACATTCAGGTACACATTCATTCTGTTTTAATACAGAAAGAAAACAAACACTTGTTAAAGATTGAAATAAAATCTGCAGCATTGGCAAGAAAAGCAGATGAGGGGCGCCCTATCTGTCTTCTCTAAGGTTTCAGGATTCTATTTACTTTTAAATGTAATTGTCAGAAAGCAAACATGCATTTATTTTAGACAACAATTCTAGTAAATATTTTTACATAGTAGTCTCCTGTAACATATTTTCTTTATATAATGCTTGTTTTTATGAAATTCCTCACAGCTAGAATTTCAGCTGACTGCTTTTCAGCTTATCAAGATTTGGATGCCAGATTGTTTTAAAGGTAATCAGGGACAGTAAAGAAAGGTTTAAAGATTGCCAGGTTGGCCACCCTGACAAGAAAATTAGTATAGCTACGAATATAGAAGCAGACAGGATAGAGTAAAAATTGAAAAGTGGGGGCATCTTGTAAATTCTTGATATTTCTCTTCATAACAGGACCCTGTTACACCTCCTGACAAGGAATCCAAGAAGTTGTATCATAAAATCAAAAAGTCTGTGCTGCCTCTTCGTTCCAACTTCGGCAGATGACTTCGACCTTTTTGATGGCCCACTTTGCCCATGCCCTGTTGGGCACGCTTGATGCGGTGCCTCCCCAGCTCCCAGCTGACTTACAGACTACGGTCAAGCAGGTCTGGGACCAGGGCTGAGCTGTGGCTAAACAGCAGCTCCAGACAGCCATGGACATTGGCAGCTCCTGCATTCGGTCCATGGTGGCCGCAGTTGCCATGCATCACAGGGCCTGGCTGAGAATCTTGACCTTTACTGTGGATACCCAGCAGAAGTTGGAGGATGTCACCTTTCTGGGCACTGACTTGTTTGGGCCAGGGGTTGAAGGCCACCTCACTTGCATTGAGAAATCCATTGCCACCTTGGACTCAGTGATCTCCGCCCAGAGGGACCCCAAAGGCTGTAAGTCTCTGAAGAAGAAGCCCTTTCAGCCCCCTCTCTGCCCCTGTGACCAAGCCGTTCCAGCCTCCTGCTGGGCAACAGGCTCAGGCTTGGCAGCCTCGGCTGAAGTCCGTTGCTTCAGTTGTCTGGAAACCCGGAAGTTGAGGCCCCTCTGGTTCTTCAGCTGGCCCCTCGTCTGACTCCAAGCCGGCTCAATGATGGGATGGAGGGGTGCCTCCTTTGTACCTATCCTGACTCCCCTGGTTCCTCCTGTGGGAGGCCAGCTCCGCCGCTCCCTTTCTGCCTGATCCGCTGTCACCACGGACAGGTGAGTCCTCGAGGTGGTAGGTCAGGGTCTGCCTCTGGAGTTCGAGGCTTGCCCTCCATGCCGAGCCTGTGCCCCACGGGAGGACATGATGCCCGCCGACATTCTCAGTCCTTTGGGAAGACATTGCCCATCTCCACCAGAAGGAGGTAGTGGCTGCTGTCTTTGACCCTCCAGTACACTCTAGGGTTTGTCTCCAGGTACTTCCTGATGCCAAAACAGATGGGGGGCTGGCGTCCCATCTTAGATCTGCATGACCTGAACAAATGTCTTCGGCTATGCACTTTCATGATAGTCACTCTGTCTCGGGTCATACCATGTGTCTGGATCTTCAGAATGCATACTTCCATGTCCCAGTCTGTAGGTCTCAGTTTGCCGGTTCCTGCAGTTCTGAGCGGAAGGGATTCTTTACGAGCTCCAGGCCATGCCTTTTGGCCTTTCCTTGGCTCCCAGGGTCATCACCAAATGCATTGCAATGGTGGCAGCTTACTTACCTGAGGCACCAAGGAGTCCAGGTATACTCCTACCTAGACAACTGGCTCATAGCGGGTCCCTCCAGGGAGGAGGTGGAGAGGTCCAGGTATCTGGCCTTTAAGTCCTGCATGTCCCTTGGCCTCCTGGTCTATGAGGCCAAGTCAGAACCCGTGCCCTCACAGATGATTCTCTTCAACAGGGCAGAGCTCGACTCGTGCAAAGCCAGGGCTCAGCTTTCGGCAGACCGGGCAGAGGCCCTCTCCTCCTTTGCCCGATCATTTTGGGTTGGGCAGTTGTGCCCTACTTGGGACTTCCTGTGCCTCCTGGGATATATGCCGACTTACACCAGCATGGCCTGTTGGGCCCGGTGCAAAATGTGCTCTCTGCAGCTGGAGCTTGCCCGTCAGTGGTCTTGGCGCGAGGGCCATTTCAACCAGCCGGTCACTGTGACCCAGCCGATGTTCGATTTCCTCCAGTGATGATTAGTCCTGGAACAGCTGCAGGAAGGGATCCCATTTGTCTACCCAGAGCCGATGGTCATCCTGACAACCGATGCCTCCCTGATGGACTGGGGTCCTCACCTGGTGGACCACAGAGTCCATGGAGTCTGGACCCCTGATGAGTCCTGATGCCATATCAACCTGCTGGAACTGCGGGAGGTTCAGCTAGCATGGACAGCCTTTGCTCCGCATGTTTGGGGTCAGTTTGTTTAGGTCCAGACAGAAAACACCACGACTATGTACTACCTCAACAAATGGGGCAGGGCCTGCTCCCTTCCTCTGTGCAGGAGCTTCTGGACCCTCATGCTCCAGCCTGGACCCAGTGGGCGGAGCCAGGTTTTGGAGCATCTGGGAGCCGGAGGGCATTCAGTCAATCATGGGCTCTGATGGGCTAAACAGTGAATAAAGATCATGGTGGGGCAGCACTACTCACACTGGGGCAGCCAGGAGGGGCGACCGCCCCTCAGCCCCCCCGTAACTCCACCACTGCCTGGACCCTGATCTCCTGGCAATCCATGTGGCTGGTGAATGCCCTTAGCCGTGTGAGCAAGGCGTCTCACAAGTGGTCCCTCCATCTGGAGGGTAGTACACAACTTGTTGTCCCACTGGGGCACCCCTCAGGTGGACCTGTTTTGCCTTCAGGGAGAACACAAAACTGAGGCTGTACTGTGCCCGCCTCCCTCAGCAAGGAATGCTGCAGGGGGATGCCTTCTCCAGGACCTGGACCCCAGGCCTTCTAACATACTAACATACTATTTGCCAGCAGATTAGGCCTTATGGTCTATCGAGTCTGCTCGAACCTCAGATCCCTAGTTGGGTGCTGAGGCCCTCCCCTCCCTTGTGTTCCAGAAACTCCCATCATCCATCCCCACCCCCGGACAGGCCATCATCTGATAGATCCACTTTCTGTGTCTGTCCCACCCTCTCTTGAAGCCCTCCACTGTAGATCTTTGAACCAGCTCGCCAGGCAGTGCATTCCAAGGGTCCGCCACCCTCTCAGTGAAAAACCTCCTCCTCTCCCCCCTCCTCACCCTTCCTCCTTCCAACTTCAAACCATGCCCTCTGGTAATACCACCCTGCTTTAGTCTAAAGATCCCCTCCACGTTTACCCTATTTATTCCCTTGAGGTACTTGAAGACCTCAGTCATGTCCCCCCGTCTCTCCTCTCCTGTCCTCCAATGAAAACAGGCAGAGCTCCTCAAGTCTGTCCTCATACGTCAAATCCCTAGCCCTCGTATCATCTTAGTTGCCTTCCTCTGTACCTCTCCAGGAGCTGTATGTCCCTCTTCAAGTGTGGTCTCCAGTACTGCACACAGTACTCAAGGTGTAGTCTAACCAGTCCATTGTACAGCGGCAAAATCACTTCTGCTCCTAGAAGTGATCCCCCACGATGCATCCCAACATCCTGTTTGCCTTGTTAGTCAGCCTCCTCATGCACTGCTCAGAGTTATTCATACATGCATCCACCATGACCCCTAGGTCTTTTTCCCTTATTGAGGCCTCCAGCGCCTCCCTCCCAGGGGTGTACCTGTGTTTAGGGTTTCCCCACCCAAGATGCAACACCTTGCACTTGGTGATATTGAAATTTAATGCCTTCTCTATGCCTTCCCTCTGTTCCCCTTGACCCACAAGGTATTGCTCAAGGCCAGGAGGGACAAGGCACAGATGATCCTGGTGGCTCTGGACTGGCCCCACCAGTTCTGGTACCCTGATCTCCCTTAGCCTCAGCAGCAGGCTCCCGAGGCATCTCCCTCTACTCCATACGGACCTTCAATCCCTGCACCTGGCAGCCTGGTTCCTGAGTGGCTAGAATTCCAGGCTTTGGGTCTCTCTGACGATGTCCTCACTGTAGTCAAGGCTTCTTGGAAGGAGTTGACCCAAAAATGCTATGCCCTCTCTTCAAATGGAAGAGGTTCACGCACCCAATGTTGGACAAGATAGGATGCAGTTTCCTAAGCAACTTCTACGAGATGTGGGGGACCAGGGCGTCTGTTTCTGCGGGGGCATCAGCTATGTGTTGCAACTGAAATTGACAGATGTGGACTGAATTTGGGAGACCCGGGAGGGGAGAAAATCAAACATCTGTTGGCCACATCAGGGCTCATAGATGGCACCTACATGGGAGGGAGAGAAACTATACTTTCTTCTTCAACCCACACAGACAATTTTCTTGAATAGACTTTTTCCTGATGGCTAAAGAGTGGTTACATGTGGCCCACACTAGTCAAATACAGCTGATTACTGCCTCAGACCACGCCCGTGGTCCTGTACCTTATGGTGGAGCCAATATTCAAGAACGATTCTGGTGGTTAAACATTTCCCATCTAAATGACAAGGACTTTTGCCAGATGCTTACGTAAGCCATCCAGGATTACCTTCATACCAATAAGGAGGAAGAGACCATGGATGCAGTTCGCTGGGATGTCTTAAACACTTCCAAAGGTCGTTGCATGCAGCACGCTTCATGTAAAAAAAAATAAAAAAAAAAATATAAAAATGGATGCAACAGGCTAGGACTTGAATTAGAGCAACAAATGTATGATGTTGAAGCAGACCACTAAATCACACTTAACCCCCAGGTTAAGGAACAATTAAAAGATTATAGGGACAGACTAACCAGACTGCTAGAACAGACAATAGAAGGGAACTTGTGTTATACACAACAACGATACTACGAATCTGGAAACAGGGCGGGAAAGTTGATGGTCTGGCAGCTCAGGCAGCAGGTGGCTAGCGGGGCAGTCCTAAAAATTAAGGCAGGGGACTCCTACAGCCTGGTGATTTTCTCATAATTCAGCTTGAATAATTTCCCAAAGCTAGAGTTATACTGACTTCGTAGCGTATCACATTGTTTTGGGCCAAAGTGAAAGGGAACTGTGCTTTATCTACCTGTGTAAAATTCCCACTGATCTTGATTGCTTCAGATTTAGACTAATTCACTTTATAGCCCGATACCTTTCCATAATCTTTTAGGAGCTGGGACAGTGCAGGGACAGACATACTGGGATCCCTCAAAAATATAAGGGCATCATCGAGGCCAAGGGAGATTTTCTTTAGGTGGTCAGAACCCAATGGCGGAAACAGAGGGCCCTGGTCCTCATATCTTGTAGATGGTGCTTAGGAATGGAGACATACGCCCAGCTATTAGGTGGGTCAGAAATACCCAGATATTAGGTGGGTCAGAACCCAATGGGAGGAACTTTTACTGGTCTGTCATCCTGAGGGTCCGGATAAGATATATATCTCCACGATGTACACACTGTTGTTAAAAGCAAGGGCCCCTGAGGCTGTAGTGAAAGTAAATGGTGTCAATTCAGCCAGATTCCCATTGGCTAGGAGTACGTGGCAGGGCTGTCCTCTGCCCCCATCCCCATTCGCATTGCGCATATAACCACTTTTGCTTAAGGTGGTGGAGGTGGAGGACATCTGGGGTGTGGTGGTGGCAGGGGAATCTCATAAAATGTCCACTATACGTGCTCCTGACCATGCCGATTACCCCCTAGCTGAGGTGGAAAATCACTAATAGGTGAGTCTTACATTCATTAAACATTTTACATAAAATCAAAGTTATGATGGGTACACCAAATGAGATTGGTCCTTTCACCTTAATCATAGGGATTGAATCGAACCTGGGCACCAAAACGGGCTTTAAACAATGGAACATAGAGACTAATCAGATATGAACAGTTCCTGGAGGGACCACCGTGTCTCCTTTCAGTTCTTGTGCACTAAATAATCAATTGGGGAGAACAGAGTTTTACAGATATCTGCAATTATGCAGTTACCTGTTGGACAGAAACATAACGCCCAGCTATTAGCTGGGTCAGAACCCAAGGGGAGGAATTTCTTTACTGGTCTGTCATCCTTGGGGACTGGATAAGATATATCTCCACGATCTACACACTGTTGTTTAAAGCGGGGTTTGGGGGGGCACTTTGCTCAACCTTAAAGATAAATTAGTACGCACATATTGGACAAACAGTGGGAAGAATGTTTTTGGGGGGATGGCGGGTATTAAGAGTCCCAAAACTGGAGGGAGTTCCAGTGGAAAATACCAGATTCTGTTTTGTCCCCTCCATCACTAAACACTTTGGGACGACCACTTCAGATAGGTTGGCGTAATCATGCGAGCCTCTGGTAACCATTACCACATATTTTAGTTTTGCCCATACTGGCCAGCTACTGGACACAGATCCTCCATGAACTCTCTGTAACATGGGGGTCACGATGCCAGATTATTTTGCCATTACCTGCTGGTGGTCAGGTGCCTGGGGTCTCAGCAGGCAAAGTAGAGATATATTCCAGTGCATGGTCCTGGCAGCCCTCAAGGTGGTGACATCTCACTGGCTCTGCCCGGAAGCACCAGAGCTGGCAGATTGGAAGGGAAGAGTAAATCAGAGCTTCTGAATAGAACACCTCATAGCTTAACTTTCCTTAGCTGAACACAAATTTAGGGAAAATTGGGGGGCCTGGATGCGTTACATCACTGAGGCACATGGGGAATAGCCAACATTGTCAGGAGGTTTAAAACATCTGTTGGGGGAGGTGGTGAATGGAAATGAAGCAATATGCAATGACCAGGACCTGAGATGTGTTCTTCAGGGTGAGTGTAAGATGCATAAACAGGAATAATGACACACAGACCAATACTCTTTGTTATAAGAGTTCTTTTTATTTGATAGTTCATATTGAACTCCTTTTGTTAGCACTTTTCGACAAAGAAGTTTCATATTTATTGCCTCACATCAAGATGACCTGCAGCCTCACCACTGTGGTTAGCTTACCTTTATAGGGGCAGGAGGGTGAGTCCATATCATGCTAAACAAGTCCTACAGCTGGCTGCATGCAAAGCCACCCGGAGTCATCTAGGATCAGCAAATATAAATGGGAAAAGAAGGGTGGGGACTGGGGTGATGTCATTTTCTCTTTCCAGCAGAGTTGAATAACTGGAGGAACCAGCCGATACCCCATGTGATCTGTCTTATTTGTTTTTTAATTCATCAGAATTGTTATCGTTTCCAGAACTGAATGAACCTCAAATATTATTTTTTTGAGACGGGAGCAGACCCCAATATATACCCCGAATAAATAGAGAAACACTTCCTCCTTCCTTCCTTTACCTGATCATTATTATCCTACTGTTATAAGGGGCAGTGTATGAAATATTGGGCTGCTCTGGATTCCATTAAATTGGCATGTGTCTTTGTTGCAGTTAGGCCTATTGATGTACTATGAGATGTAATTTTTGAGGCATGTAATAAAGCTGAGTTTCAAATGGAAGAGGTTCTCCATTTGGTGCCAGGGCAAGGGGCTGGACATAGAAACATAGAAACATAGACTTTGACGGCAGAAAAGGACCACTTGGCCCACCCAGTCTGCCCATTTCCCTACCTACTGGATAAGCTGCAGATTCTAGTTAACCAACAGCCTGCTTCCTGCAACCCGCACTATAATTGCTTTGTGTCTGTCCCAAGCATGTTTGAATTCCCCCACTGTTTTAGACCCAACGACCTCCTCAGGAAGGCTGTTCCATGTATCCACCACTCTCCGTGAAAAAAATTTCCTCACATTACCCTGAGCCGTCCCCCTCTATCTTTAAACTGTGCCCCTTGTTCTTACACATCTCTTTTTCTGAAAGATGCTACCTCCTGACTTTGTTGATTCCCTTGAGGTACTTGAACGCTTCTATCATGTGCCCCTGTCCCTCTTTTCATCAAGGGTATACATATTAAGCTCACTCAGTCTCTCTTCATATGGTTTCTGATGTAGACCCTGCACCATTTTAGTTGCCCTCCTCTGGACTGCTTCCATCCTGTCTATGTCCTTGCGTGGATGAGGTCTCCAAACTGCACACAGTACTCCAGATGGGTCTCACCAACTGTCTGTATAGAGGATAATCACTTCCCTTTTCTACTTGTGATGCCCTTCCTATGCATCCCAGTATCCCCTGGCTCTCCTTACTGACTTCTCACATTGCTTACCCACCTTTAGGTCATCTGATGTGACTACTCCCAGGTCCTTTCCATTTTTGTTGTTGTTAGTACCTCCCTGCTATTGTGTACTCTTCTCCTGGGTTTTGTTTCCCAGGTGCATTACTTTGCACTTCTTGCATTTAATCTAAGTTGCCATATGTCTGACCATTCCTCCAACCTTGCCAAGTCTCTTCTCATCTTTCTACCCTCTTGTGTATCAACTCTGTTACAGATCTTTGTGTCATCTGCAGAGAGGCATACCTTTCCCTCCAGACCCTCTGCAATGTCACTTATAAAGATGTTAAAGAGGATTGGACCCAGTACTGAGCCCTGAGGTACTCCACTAGTAACCCCCCTTTCTTCGGAATGTGTTCCATTCACTATTACCTTCTGTGTCCTGTTGTGCAGCCAGTTCGCTACCCAGGCTACCACCCTGGGACCCACTCTCAGGCTGGCTAACTTGATTATTAATCTTTGCGCGGACTGTGTCAAATGCCTGTTGAAGTCTAGGTAGGCCATATCCACAGCCCCTCCCTGGTCTATTACTTTGGTCACCCAGTCAAAGAAATCAATTAGATTAGTCTGACATGACCTTCCTGCTGTAAATCCATGTTGCTTTGGGTCCTGTGCCCGCTGGCCTCTAGGTGCTCAACAATTCTTTCTTTCAGAAGTGATTCCATCATTTTCCCTACCACTGAGGTCAAACTTACAGGTCTGTAGTTTCCTGCTTGCCTTGCTCCCACTTTGTAAAGGAATCACATCTGCCTCCTCCAGTCCTCAGGTACCACCCCATCCTGCCATGATTTGTTAAAAGTGTGGTCAGTGGTGTCACTAGGTCCCCCTAGTTCTTTTAGGATTCTGGGGTGAATTCCGTCAGGCCCCATTGCTTTGTCCACCTTGAGTTTAAGGAGTTCTTTCAAGACTCTTTCTTCTGTGAATGGACTGGTATCAACCCCCTACCCAGAGTGCTTCTATTGTCTGGTTTAGGTAACTGCTCCTCATCTCTTTTGTGAATACTGAGCAAAAGTATTCATTCAGTATCTCTGCCTTTTCACTGTCTTCCCTGCCACCTCCCTCTCCTTTATTAATCTTCACTATCCCTCCCTTAACCTTTCTATGCTCCTAATGTACCTACAAAGGTTTTATCCCCTTTTGACTGAGTTGGCTATTTTTTCCTCGGTTTGTGCCTTTGCCATTCTGACTGCCTTTCCTACTTCTTTCTGCTTTAATTGATACAGTTCCCTGTCGTGCTCCCTCTGTGATTCCTTATACTTTTTGAATGCAGCCTTTTTCTCCTTAACCTTCCCTGCCACCTCTTTTGAGAACCATAGTGTTTTTTACTCCGCTTTGTTTTCTTTATTTGTTTTACACAAAGACTTGTTGCCTCTATGATGGCAGTTTTGATTTTTCTCCATTGTTCTTCCACCCCTCCTATTTGGCCATTTGCTAGTGCATTCTTCAGGTGTTCACCCATTTTGCCAAAGTCAGCCCTTCTAAAGTCCAGTATCCTTGTTTTTGTATGGCTTTTCTCCATGGTTGTGCTCATTGTGAAACACACTGTGCAGTGGTCGCTTGTTCCCAGATGTCTACTGACTTATAAATTTGCGATCCTCTCCATTTGAGAGTACCAGGTCTAGTATTGCTCCCTCCCGAGTGGGTTCCAGCACTAGCTGTCTGGTCTGCCTCTGCAGGTGCGAGAATGACCCTGCTCTTGGATGTGGCTGCAGTACATGTTCTCCAGTTAACATCTGGCATATTCAGGTCCCCATCAACAGTATCTCCCTTTTCAGCCATTTTGAGAACCTGTTATCCTGTCCAGTGGCCAGCAGTCTCAACAACCTTTGGTCTCTCTCTGTTGTGCTTCGACGATCTACCCTCAAGGCACCTGGCAGCTATCTCGCTTGCTCACAAGAGTCTGGTATGCAGTTTGGTGGGCGCAGGAGAAGATGGTTCTGCACTTTTCAAGGGCCTTGACCACATTTCCCCTCCAGTGTGTAAACAGCCGCCACCTTGGGACATGTTGCTGGTGTTGGCAAAGTTCATGGGCAAGCCATTCGAACTAGTGCACAGGTGTGAGATGTCTCACCTGTCATGAAAGACCACCTTCCTGGTGGCTATCACGTCAGCCAGAAGGATCAGTGAGCTCCAGGCGCTCTCGGTTGAGTCTCCTACTTGGTCTTCCACAGGGACAAGGTTGTCCTTTGCCCCAACCTGAAGTTCCTCCCGAAGGTTGTGTCGGATTTCCACCTTAACCAGGTGACTAATCTCCCAGTGCACTTCACCAACCACACCTTGGAGGCCGAGCACAGGCTCTATACCTTGGATCTGAGGCTAGCACTAGCCTATTTATTTATTTATTAGCTTTTGGTAACTGGGTAAGTGCGCTAGGCAACAGACCTGCCTATTTTCAGGCACGACCCGGGAGAGCACAGGACATTGGTTACAACATGCAGAAATGCACAGACATAATATAGGTGTACAGGAGCAAAACAAGATATACATTGGGTAGCACAGTAATAGTTACATAGGGATACATTTTAGGCATAGATCATAATAAGGATGTAAAATAAAGCAATTAGGGTAACCATAAGACAGCTGAGGACAGTAAAGACATCAAGGTTCATAGCCACCTAGACAAGCATATTGCATGGGAGAACATTAATGTAGTATCTGTAGATGTTACCTATGGTCAATGAGTGGGAGAAGAAACCTGTGTTCCGTTTGGCTTGCGGAACCACTTCGACTGCCCTGTTGTTCATGAGACCATGAATCTCAGAAGCAAGGTCTGAGTGGTAGACAACCTGGGCTGTCGATTGGGTGGACGATCTGAGGGGTCTCTGAGAAACTGAGAGAGTATCCCCTCTCGAATTATCCTGAGGACCCATTTGTCTGTTGTAACGGACTGCCACTGGTTGTAAAATTGAGTCAGACACCCCCCTTCTGCCAAAGAGGAGTCCCCCTCTGACAGTTGAGGTGGGACATGGGCTGGGTCTTCAGAGGGTGGTACTGGGCGCCTTCAGGGCCTGTGCCTTCTGCTGCGTTTTCTTTTGCAGCTGAGGGGTTTGGCTTTTGTTAAAAGCTCCATGGTCTTTACCTTGAAAGGACCGCCAGTTATGAAACTGTCAGCAGTTTCCACCCTGCTGAGGGGCAGCAGGGGCTGGTCTGGCAGTCTTGGTCTTCTGAGTGGCCTCCAGTGCCTGTTTCACTTGGGGACCGAAAAGATAAAACCTTGTCAAAGGGGGAAATTCATGACTCTCTGCTGAGCATCATTTGTGAAGCCTGAAGTCCTTAGCCAGGAATGCCACTGTTGCTGTAGAGGTACTGTCAAAGGCATCCATAGCATCTTTTAGTTGCTGACTGTTGGACTCAGTGCCTCTGGTAATGGTCTGAAGAAGCTCAGAGTTGGTGTCCGACTCCAGAAGAGCCTCGACCGTTTCTTTAAGCGAATGCCAGAGAGCACAGGAGAAGTCCCAGAAGACTGGAGAAGGGCTCATGTGATCTCGCTCCACAAGAGTGGTAGCAGGGAGGAGGCAGGGAACTACAGACCAGTCAGTCTTACCTCAGTAGTAGGCAAGATTATGGAAGCACTCCTTAAGGAAAGGATAGTGACAAACCTGGAATCCATAGGAGCACAGGATCCAAGACAGCATGGGTTTACAACAGGAAGGTCCTGTCAAACTAATCTCAGCTACAGAGTCAAGCCACACAAAAGTGAGGGTACTGGACTTCAGGAGGGCTGACTTTGACAAGATGGGAGAGTGCCTTAGAAAAGCACTAGCAAACAGACTAGGAGGAGGGGTGGAGCAACAATGGAGAAACATCAAAACTGCTATCACAGAGGCAACAAGCCTTTGTGTGAAGCAAATAAATCAAAACAAAAGAAAAAGCCACTATGGTTCTCAAAAGAGGTGGTGGGGAAGGTTACTGAGAAAAAGATAGCATTTAGGAAGTATAAGGAAACACAGAAACAGCAGGACAGAGAACTGTACCAGTTAAGGCAGAAGGAAGCAGGGAGGGAAGTCAGAATAGCAAAGGCCCAAACTGAGGAAAAGACAGCCAACTCTGTTAAGAAGGGGGATAAAACCTTCTATAGGTACATCAGGGAGCGTAGAAAGACAAAGGGAGGGATATTGAGGCCTTATAGAAAGGACAGTGGGTGGGTAGAGAGGGACAGTGAAAAGGCAGGGATACCGAATGAATACTTCTGCTCAGTATTCACAAAAGAGGAGGAAGGGGAGGTGCCGAATCCAGTTAACAGAAGCACTCTGGATTGGGGGGGGGAGGTTGATCCCAGTTCTTTCACAGAAGAAAGGGTTCTAAAAGAACTCCTAAAACTGAAGGTGGACAAAGCAATGGAGCCTGCTGGAATTCACCCCAGAATTCTAAAAGAATTAAGGGGAGAACTAGTGATACCACTAACTACCCTTTTTAACAAATAATGGGAGGATGGTATGGTACCTGAGGACTGGAGGAAGGCGGATGTGATTCCCCTTCACAAAAGTGGGAGCAAGACAGAGGCAGGAAACTACAGACCTGTCAGTTTGACCTCTGTGGTAGGGAAAGTGATGGAATCACTTTTCAAGGAAAGAATTGTTGAGTACCTAGAGGAAAGTGAGGTACAGAACCCAAGGCAGCATGGGTTCACAGTGGGAAGGTCATGTCAGATGAATCTAATTGATTTCTTTGACTGGGTGACCAAAGTAGTAGACCAGGGAGGGCTGTGACATGGCCTACCTAGACTTCAGCAAGGCATTTGACACAGTCCCACACAAAAGATAATAATAAAATTAACCAGCCTGGGAGTGGGTCCCAGGGTGGTAGCCTGAATTAAAACTTTGGTTGGACAACAGGACACAGAAGGTAATTGTAAATGGAGTCCACTCTGAAGAAAGAGAGGTTCTAGGGACATGGATATGTTGTTCATCCACACTTATTGGCAGGTTCCTTGCCGCTTTAAATCTTGCGGAAGGTCTTCAGCTGGCTCCTCCACCCACCCAGGTGGTAAAACTCGCTCCACCCCATGATGCCAGATCTTCCTCACCGCTTGGAAGCTCAGGTTCCCTCCTTAACGCTCTGCGTATAAGATTGGTTCCTAATTCTTCGAAAGTTCGAAATCAAAACGTTTTTGGCTAAAAAGACTTCGGTCTTCTTTCCTCGCGGCTGCGATGGACAAATCGACTCCCGGCTTCCGGAGGTGCCCTTGCAGGCAGAAGATGTCTAGGACGGATCCGCACTCCACGTGCGTCTACTGCTTGGGCCTTGAGCACGACCCACAGGCCTGCGACTTGTGCTCGTCCTTTTTGGCCTACGTCCTTGAAGACCGTGATGCCCGATCACAACTGGGCGCCCGAGAAAAGAATTCCACCGTTAAATCTAAAGAGGCCTGTGGCGGTGTGTCCAAGGCGAAGTGGCTCGGATCAGCTCGGCAGATGATCGCCTCGAAGAGAGCGCACGCTTCACCTGCTGGCGGCATTTGTCCCGCCTCTCGTGCCTCTCGTGACCGGCTTCTTTCTTCAAGGAGCTTGTCTGGACCTCTCAACGAAGGTGAGGGTCCAACTTCTTCTGGACCCTTTTCAGGTCCAAAAGAGCAAAAGTAAGTCTCACCGTCGACGCTCTTGGGAGCGGAAAGATCCCTCCCTTCTTGTCGACAGTCGATTGGTCAACCTCAGCTTCGCCACTGTTCACGGTGTCCCCATCAGGCCAGTTGATCGAGACTCCACGACGCGGGTTCGAGATTTTCTCGATCCGTTAGATGGGTTGTCGGCTGGAGAAGCTGAGAATCCCCTCTCCCCGGTTCCCCCGGTGGGAGTTGAGGATCCCGTCGGCTCGTCTGTGCCTCCGGTTCCGGAGCCTTCGTTGGGATCGTCCGAGCCGAGGGGAGTGCCGATTCGACACTTCTCCCTCCCTCGGCCTAGTCGAGACTCTCGGTCCCGGTCTCGGACATCCTCAGGTCCAGCCGATCCCCGGCCATAGGCGGTCTCGGCATCACAAGCAAGCGAGCGCCCGCTTCTTCCTTCCTCCTTGGACGAGGGAGGCTTGGCACTAGTTGCGCCGGAGCTATGAGGAACTCTTGTGGCAACAGTTTTTTGACCGGGAATAAGCCGACCCAGTCGCCTTTCCCGGCCATTTAGTGGCTGTCACTGGAGCGGCCAAACAACCCTCATTGTAGCCAGAAGCCTGTCTCCCAGGCCAGTTGTTCGGCCAATTCCAGCTGCCCACCGATTCTGGTGAAACCTCCGCCTCCACAGCCATTAGTTGGGGCTCCGACCAAGAATTCTCAGTCGGCTTTGGGTTTGCCTCAAGGCTGTCTGTCACCCTCACTCCCGATAAACCTCGGCAGGTGGAGGGTGGCTCAAGCCCAGGCAGTTTCTGAGGACTCTTCCGGGTCCGAGGATGATTCTCCCTCTACAAGTGATCTGACTTGAGCCCGGAGGACAGTCAATGGACGCTAGCCCTTCATCCTTCTTAGGGTTGCTTCGGCTCATCTCGGAGTCCACCGGGATGAAGCTCGAACCCGTTTCTAAACGGGCCAGGTATCCCCTCACGGAGATTCTGGACCGAGGATTCTCCTACTGAGGCCTTTCCGTGGCCGAGGCCACAGTGGGTCTGGCCTGAGCTTTGGCAGCGCCTGCTTCCCGCTCCTGCGCCCGGCCAGGATGGCCAGGAAGTGGCGTCCCCACCGTTCCCCTGTCCGGTTTTTCGAACACCCCCGCGGAGGGGTTGGTTACCGATAGCTTATCCCGCGGCCGGGAACGCCAGGGATGTGGGACAACCTCCGACAAGGAATCCAAGAAATTGGATTATGCCGGGCAAAAGTCTATGTTGCGTCTCGCCTTCACAGGTCCAGTTCACGGCCCTCATGGCACATTTTTTCACATGCCCTGTTGGGCCCTGGATGAAGTCGCCTCATCTTCCCGGATCTGCAGACTACGGTCAGGCAGCTGCTGACCAGGGCAGTGGCCAAACAGCAGCTCCAGACTGCTTTGGACTTGGGGACTATGTGCCAGGTTGTGGCAGCCGCAGTGTGCTATGCGTTGCCGGGCTTGGCTGAGGATATCCACTTTTATCTCGGATACCCAGCATGTTGGCGGATGTCTCTTTTGGGGACTGGACCCCGCCCTGGGGTGGGAAGGTCACCTGCAGAGGATCGAGAAGTCCAATGCTACCTTGACTCGGCCCTTCCGCCAAGAGGACAGCGTCCGAAGCACAGCCTAAGCCCTTTCTGTTCTTCTGGAGCTCAAGGGCGCGCCAGGCCCAGCAACGCTAGGGGCTAGCAGGCTCGAGCTTGGCATCCCAAACCTGGCTGCCGGCTTCCTCCAACAGGAAGCAGGAGGAAAGTTCCAGGAGGTCCTCGGCCGCCCTCCTCCAAGCCTGCCCAGTGACGGGCTGGGTACGCCCCATCCCCGCTACCTGTCCTGGTTCCTCTGTGGGGACGGCTCGACACTTCCTTTCCGCTCTGGTCCGCTATTACCACGGACAGGTGTTCTGGAGGTAGGGAAAAGGCCTGCCTTTAGAATTCGTGAGAGGCCCCACCCTTCAGAGCTATCGCGGCCTGGGGCCTCGGGCCGATCGTCACTGTCGTGCTCGCCGATGCCGACATCGCTTCTCTCCTCCAAAAGGAGGTGATCAGGGAGGTAGAGGACCCCTTCAGACCTGGGGTTCGTGTCCAGGTACTTCCTGGTTCCGAACGGACGGGGCTGGCGCCTATTTCCCTACTTCCACACGACTCTGAAAGTTCCTAAGGTCTCGAACCTTCAGGATGGTCACTTGGCGCAGATAATACCATCTCTGAACACGGCGTGGTTCTGCTCTCCTGACCTGCAGGATGCGTTCTTTTCACATCCTATCCGTCCACACATCGGAGATTCCTCTACTGAGCTGGAGGGATCCTCTTCGAAATTCGAAACATGCGCTTCTGCCTGTCTCCAGCTCCTGGTGGTCTTCACCAAATGCATTGCAGTGGTGACAGCTCTGGGCGGCGCCGAGGGGTCCGGTGTACTTACCTGGACGACATGACAGCAGCCCTCCAGACAGGGAGGTGGAGCGCACCAGAGATCTGGCCTCTAGGTTTGCTCAAGTCGGCCTTCTCCATCAACGAGGCCAGTCGGAACCTGTCAAGTAGTGATTCTGTTTATCGGGCAGAGCTCGACTTCTTCGAGCCAGAGCACGGCCCGCGGACAGGGCCGAGGTTCTACCTCCTTTGCCCGATCATTTCTGGTTGGGCATCGCGCCTGCCTGGGCTCCCCTGGGCGCCCTGGGTCTCATGGCGCCTGTACCAGCTGAAGTCATTGGGCACGCTACATGCTCCTTCAGTGGGGACTGGCTGAGCCAGTGGTCAACGCCGTGATCCATTGGACCAGCTAGTGATGGTGACCCAGAGATGTGGAACGCCTCCTGTGGTGGACTGTCTCCATCTGATCTGCAGGAGGGCATCCTGCTTGTCCGACCGAGCCAACGGTCTCTCTGTCGACCGATGCTCCTCTGATGGGTGGAGGTGCCCATCTGGGGAACACTGAGTGCACGGCCCTGGTCCCTGCGGAGTCCCTTGCCACATCAACCTGCTGGAGCTCCTGAGTAGTCCGCCTAGCCTCACCGCCTTTGTCTGCTTTCTCCGGGTCAAGTGGTCCCGAGTCCAGACGGACAATACCACGACCATGTACTACCTGAACTGCTAGGGCGGACGCCGGCCCATGCTTCTCATGCAAGGAAGCTCTCCGTGATTTGGTCACTGGCGCAGCCTGGAGGCGGATCTCCTAGCTATTCATGTGGCAGGAGCTCCAACACCCTGGCCGATGCCCTGAGCCGGATAGGGGCTGCATCCCACGAGTGGTCTCTCCTGCTGGAGGAAGTATAAGATCTGTTCTCCCACTGGGCACACCTTCAGGTGGACCTGTTTGCCTCAGGAGAACGCTGGTTGAGGCTGTTTCATGCCCGCCTCAGTGCAGGGCTCTCGCTGCAGGGGATGCCTTCTTGAGGCTCTGACCTCTGGCCTCTTTACGCTTCCATTTCCTCTTGATTCATAAGGTGCTTCTCAAGGCAAGGAGGACAAGGCGAGGTGATTCTGATAGCCCCAGACTGGGTCTCGGCCAGTTCCTGTACCCAGATCTCCTCAGCTCCTCCAGGCTCCCCGAGGCAGCTTCCAGCTCGCCCGGACCTGCTCTCAGTCAATCAGGGGAAGGTGTTCCATCCGGA
Organism: Neoceratodus forsteri; assembly: GCA_016271365.2. NCBI lineage: Eukaryota > Metazoa > Chordata > Ceratodontiformes > Ceratodontidae > Neoceratodus > Neoceratodus forsteri. The sequence continues at coordinate 360,626,622 of CM057449.1, read as the reverse complement.
CCTTCAACTCCTGCACCTGACGGCCTGGTTCCTGAGCTGCTAGAGTTCCAGGCCTTGGGTCTTCCCGACGAGGTCCTCAATGTTGTTGAGGCGCCTCCGTAAGGAGTCCATCAGAAATGCTACGCCCAAATGGAAGAGATTCTATTTGGTGTCGGGGCAAGGCTTGACCCTTCTTCCCGTTCTGTGGCAAGCATTTTGACTATTTATGGTCCTTTCTTAGTCAAGGCTTAGGTCTACAACCCTAAAGGTGCACCTGGCAGCCATCTCTGCCACTGTCTGGGCCGGGGAGCAGTCGTGGCGCAGGAAAAGGTGTTCGGCGCTTTTTTCAAAGGCCTTGATCACATTTCCCTGGTGCGAGAACCTCCACCTCCTCAGGATTTATCACAGGCTGGTAAAGCCTGGCAATATTCGAACCAGTGCACAGGTGTGATCTCTCACCTGTCGTGGAAGACCGCCTCTTGGTGGCTCACGTCAGCCAGAAGGATGGGAGAGCTCCAGGCGCTTTGCATCGAGTCTCCTTACCTGGTCTTCCACAAGGACAAGGTTGTCCTGCGCCCCCACCCGAAATTCCTTCCGAAGGTGGTGTCGGAGTTTCACCTTAACCAGGTGCTGACTCTGCCGGTGTTTTACCCCAATCACACCTCGGAGGCCGAATATAGGCTTCATACTCTGGACCCTAGAAGGGCGCTCGCTTATTATAAGGAGCGCATGGCTGAAATTCGGGGAGAGGTTCGCCAGCTGTTTGTCACCTACGCTGAAGCCGCACCTGGCAGACCTGCAGCCAAGCTGACTTAGCAGGTGGGTCACCTGCCATAGATCTGGCTATAAGTTGGCGGGCATGGAGCCTCCAGAGGATAAGAGCTCATTCTACCCACATACTGCTGCATCGGTGGCTGCTTCCCAGGATGTCCCTATCCAGGAAATCTGCAGGGTTGCTACCTGGAAGTCAGCACACACCTTTATTACCCATTACCACATCGACCTTGAGTCACGCCCGGATGCTGGTTTTGGGGCCTCGGTTCTCTAGTCCTTATTTCCCAAGTAAGTATTGAGTTGTGCGCTTGCCTCCTCTCCTCCGGAGAACTGCTAGGAGTCTGTTAATAGTGTGGATGAACAATATATCCATGTCCCTAGGAATACAGGTTACCACCTGTACCAGGAGTTCTAGGAATGGTATATGTTGTTCAGCCACATGACCCACCCGACCTCCCGGCTTCGACGCACAACCTGAGCTTCCAGCGGGCCAGATCTGGCGTCATGGGGCGGAGCCGAGAGTTTTACCACCCGGGTGGGTGGGAGGAGCCAGCTTGAAGACCTTCCGGCAAGATTTAAAGCAGCAAGGAACCTGCCAATAAGTGTGGATGAACAACGTATACCATTCCTAGAACTCCTGTTACAGGTGAGTAACCTGTATTTACTAGTGGGGTACCGCAGGGTTCAGTACTGGGTCCAGTCCTTTTTAATTTCTTTATAAGCGACATTGCAGAGGGACCGGAAGGAAAAGTACGCCCCTTTGCGGATGATACAAAGATCTGCAACAGGGTTGATGCACAAGGAGGTGTGGAAAGGATGAGAAGGACTTGGCAAGTTGGAGGAATGGTCAGAAGTATGGCAGCTTGGATTCAATGCAAAGAAGTGCAAAATAATGCACCTGAGAAACAAAACCCAGGGATGGTTACAATTTTTTTGGGTTAGGAACAACAACAAAATGGAAAGGGACCTGGGGTAATCATATCAGATGACCTTAAGGTTAGCAAGCTAATGTGAGAAGGCAGTAGGGAGGGCTGGGGGATACTGGGATGTATAAGGAGAAGCCATCAGCAGAAAATAGGAAGTTCCTCTGTACAGACAGCTGGTGAGACCCCATCTGGAGTACTGTGTCCAGTTCTGATACCCCATCTCCGCAAGGACATAGATAGATGGAGGCAGTCCAGAGGACTGCAACTAAATGGTGCAGGGTCTGCAAGAGAAGCCATATGAGGAGACTAAAGGAGCTTAATATGTATACCCTTGAGAAAAGGAGGGACATGATAGAAACATTTAAGCACCCCAGTGGAAATCAACAAAGTCCAAGAGGGTAGCATCTTTCAGAAAAGAGATGCAAGAACAAGGGGACACAATTTGAAGATAGAGGGGGACGGCTCAGGGGCAATGTGAGGAAGTATTTTTTCACAGAGAGGGTGGTGGACGCATGGAATAGCCTTTCTGAGGAGGCTGTAGGGTCTAAAACTGTGGGAGAATTGAAGAATGCATGGGTCAATCATAAGGCAATTGTTGCGGGGGGGTAGGAAGAAAGAACAGGTTCTAGGGACATGGATATGTTGTTCATCCACACTCATTGGCAGGTATCCTTGCCGCTTTAAATCTTGCCGGAAGGTCTTCAAGCTTGCTCCTCCCACGCACCCGGATGGTATAACTCCTCGGCCCGCCCCCATGACGCCAGATCTTCCTTACCGCTGGAAGCTCAGGTTCCTCCTTAACGCCTGGCGCTTGTGACTGGTTCCTATTTCTCCGCTTATGATTTAAAATAAATTTTGCAAAAAGACTTCAGTCTTCTATCCTCCGGCCATGGCGGACAAATCGACTCCCGGATTTTCGGAGATGCCCATGCGGGCAGAAGATGTCTCGGACGGATCCACACCCACGCGGGTTCACTGCTTAGGCCTTGAGCACCACCCGCAGGCTTGGCGACCTGTGCTCATCTTTCGGCCTACGCCCCCAAGACCGCGGTTGCCCGACAACTGGGCCGTCCTCGAGAAGCGCTTTCTCCGTGAAGTCCAAGGAGGCCCGGTTGGTGTGTTCATGGGCGGCGGCTCGCTGATCAGCCTCGAGCGGATGGTCGCCTCGGAAGAGGAGGCGGCGCCGGGTCAGAGTCTCTCGGGCCGCTGCATTTATCCTGCGTCTCTGGGTTCTTCCTACACGGTTTCTTTTTAAGGAGCTTTGTCTGTCCCTCTCCACTAAAGGAGAAGGGCTGCTGCCTGCTGGACCTTATTTCGGTCCAAAAGAGGGACAGGGTAAGTCCTCTCCGACGCTCTTGGAGCGGAAAGGTCCTCTCCCGGGCCGCCGACCGCCGGGTTTCGGCGTCGAGCCGGCTTCGCCACTGGCCTCACGGTGTCCCTGGCCAGGTCAGTTGACCGAGACTCCCACCGATGAAGTCGAGATTTTCTCACTCCATTGGACGGGCTGTCGCTTTTAGCAGCCGAGATTCTCTCTCCCCGTTCCCGGGAGGAGTTGAGGATCCTGTGGCTCGCTTGTGCCTCCGGTTCCGGAGCCCTGGATGGACCATCCGAGCCAAGGGAGTGCCGGCTCCGCCGACACCTTCCCGCACCCACTGGAAATCCCGGGACTTCGGTCTCGGTTCGACCTCAGCGTCCAGCCGATCCCACCGCCAGGCGGTCTCGGCGCTCGCATCAGCAAGCGGGCGTCGCTGGCCCTCGCCCCTCCTCCTCGATGAGGAGGCTTCATGAATTACGTCACGGTCACAAGGACCTTATGTTGCAACAGTTTTCTCCTGGCCGGAATAAGCCGACCCTCGCCTTCCCCGCCATTAAGTGGCTGTCACCTGAACGTGCGACACAACCCTCGACTTATCCGAGGAGTTTCATACCCAGGCCGGTTGTTCGCCAAACCAGCTGCTCCACCGATTCCTGTGAACCTCCGCCCACAGCCACCACTGGGGCTCCACCAAGGATTCTCGGCCGCAAGGGTCTACCCCATCGGCTGTCATAGCCACCTCACCCGACCGACTGCAGGTGAAGGGTGGCTCAGGCCAGAGGCAGTTTTTCGAGGACTCTTCCGAGTCTGAAGATGATTCCTCCTTTTCTCCAAGCGACTGGACTTGAGTCTTCAGGAGGTCAGTCAATGGACGATCAGCCTGTCAGTCCTTCCTAGGACTGCTTCGCCTCATCTCGGAGTCTACCGGATGGAGCTCGAACCTGCTTCCAAACGGGCAGGTATCCTCACGGAGATTCTGGACCGAGGGATTTCCGACGGAGGCCTTTCCGGTGGCCGAGGCCATAGTGGGTCCGGCACTGAGCTTTGGCAGCGCCTGCTTCCTGCCCCGCGCCTCGGCCAGGATGGCCAGGAAGTATGCGGTCCCTACCGGTTCCTTGTCCGTTTTTGAACACCCTCTGCTGAGGGGTTGGTTATCACAGCTGCCGCGCAGCCGGCAATGCCAGGGATGTGGACAAACCTCCTGACAAGGAGTCCAAGAAATTGGATCATGTGTCGGGCGAAAAAGTCTACGCTATGCCCTTCTCGGTTTTCGCAGGCCAGTTCGGCCGTCCTCATGGCACATTTTTCTCATGCCCTGTTGGGCTCCTGGATGAGGTCATCCTCATCTTCCCGCCGATCTGCAGACTACGGTTAAGCAGGTGCGGGACCAGGCAGGGCAGTGGCAAACAGCAGCTCCAGACTGCTTTGGATATAGGGGACTCATGTGCTAGATCGGTGGCGGCCGTAGTGGCTATGGTCGGAAGGGCTTGGCTGAGGATATCCACCTTTACTGGATACCAGCACAAGTTGGCTGGATGTTCCTTTTTGGGACTGACCTCTTCGGCCCTGGGGTGGAAGGTCACCTGCAGAGGATCGAGAAGTCCAATGCCACCTTGGACTCGGTCTCTTCCGGCTCAGAAGGACAAAGGCCGCAAACCACAGCCTAAGCCCTTTCGCCCTTCTGTGCCCTCGAGCCCGCCCAGCAACGCCAGGGCCAGCAGGCTCGGCCTGGCATCCCAAACCCAAGCCCGCTTCCTCTAACAGGAGGCAGGAGGAAGGCCCAGGAGGTCCCTCGCCGTCCTCCTCCAGCCTGCCCAGTGACGGGCTGAGGGTGTCGCCCCATCCCCTACCTACCTCCTGGGTCCCCCTGGGGACGGCCCGCACTTCTGCTCCGCCTGGTCCGCTGTTACCACGGACAGGTGGGTCTTGGAGGTGGAAGAGGCCTGCCTCTGGAATTCGAGCAGGCACCACCTTTCAGAGCTGCCGCCCCTCGGGGCTTCGGGATCCCAGCCACTGCTGGCGGCTCGTCGAGCCGACATCGCCTCCTCCTCCCAGAAGGAGTGGTAAGAGAGGTGGGGACCCTCCTTCAGACCCAGGGTTTGTGTCCAGGTACTTCCTGGTTCGAACGGACGGGGCTGGCGCCTCATTCTCAACCTACACGCCCTAAACAAGTTCCTAAGGTCTCGAACCTTCAGGATGGTCACTCTGGCTCAGATAATACCATCCTTGGAACGCCGGCGTGTGGTTCTGCTCTCTGACTTGCAGGACGCTGCTTTTTTTCACGCCCTATCCGTCCGCCTCACCAGAGATTCCTTCGCCTCGAGCGGAAGGATCCCCTCTCGAGTTCCAAGCCATGCCCTTCGGCTTGTCTCCAGCTCCCAGGGTCTTCACCAAATGCATGGCAGTGGTGACAGCATTCCTGCGTGGCGCCGAAGGGTCCGGGTGTACCTTACCTGGACGACTGGCTGATAGCAGCTCCTCCAGGAAGGAGGCGAGGTGGTCCAGAGATCTGGCCTCCAGGTCTGCTCTCAACTGGGCCTCCTTATCAACGAGGCCAAGTCGGAACTCGAGTCAAGCAGGTGATTCTATTCATCGGGCGCAGCTCGACTCTCTTGAGCCAGAGCTGCTCCCAGGACAGGGCCGAGGTTCTTTCCTCCTTTGCCCGATCATTTCTGGTTGGGCACTGCGCCTGCCCGGGACTTCCTGCGCCTCCTGGGTCTCATGGCGGCCTGCACCAGCGTGGTCCGCTGGGCCCGCTGGAACATGCGTCCTTCAGTGGGACTGGCCAGCCAGTGGTCACAACGCTAGATCCCTTGGACCAGCTTGTGTCGGTGACACAGGGATGTGGAACGTCTCCAGTGGTGGACCGTTCCAGATCATTTGCAGGAGGGCATCCCGTTCGTCTCGAGCCGACGGTTCTCTCTATCGACCGATGCCTCTCTGATGGGTTGGTGCCCATCTGGGGAACACTGCCTCATGGCCTCTGCTCCCAGCTGGAGTCCCGATGCCACATCAACCTGCTGGAGCTCCGAGCGGTCCACCTAGCTCTCACCGCCTTTCTCCGCTCCTCCGGGTCAAGTGGTCCGAGTCCAGACGGACAATACCACGACCATGTACTATCTAAACCGCCAGGGAGGGGACGCGCCATGCTTCTATGCAAGGAAGCTCTCCGCATTTGGTCACTCAGGCGCAGCCTGGAGGCGGATCTCCTAGCCATTCACGTGGCAGGAGCCTCCAACACCCTGGCCGATGCCCTGAGCCGGATAGGGGCTGCATCCCACAGTGGTCTCTCCTGCCGGAGGTAGTACAGCATCTGTTCTCCCTTTGGGCACACCTCAGGTGGACCTGTTTGCCTCCATGGAGAACGCGGCTGAGTCTGTTCCATGCCCGCCTCAGCAGGGCTCGCTGCAGGGATGCCTTCTCGAGGCAATGGACCCCGGCCCTTTACCTTTTCCCCATTTCCTTGATCCACAAGGTGCTTCTCAAGGCGAGGAGGACAAGGCGAGGTGATTCTGATAGCCCCAGACTGGCCTCGCCAGTTCTGGTACCCAGATCTCCTCAGTCTCAGCTCCAGGACTCCGCTGCAGCTTCCAGCTCGCCTGACCTGCTCTCAGTCAATCAGGGAAGGTGTTCCATCCGACCTTCAATCCCTGCACCTGATGGCCTGGTTCCTGAGCTGCCAGAGTTCCAGGCCTTGGGTCTTTCCGACGAGGTCCTCAATGGTTGAGGCGTCCCGTAAGGAGTCGACCAGAAAATGCTATGCCTTCAAATGGAAAAGGTTTTCCATTTGGTGTCAGGGCAAGGGCTTGGACCCTTCCTCCTGTTCCTTGGCAAGCATCTTGGACTATTTATGGTCCCTTTCTAGTCAAGGGCTTAGGTCGGACGACCCTAGGGGTGCACCTGGCAGCCATCTCTGCTTGCCAGGCGGGGCGGGAAGCAGTCGGTGGCGAGGAGAAGGTGGTCTGGCGCCTTTCAAAGGCCTTGATCTCATTCCCTCCATGTGGGAACCCCACCTCCGTGGGATCTACTGCTGGTACTGGCAAAGCTCATGGGCAAGCCATTGAACCTATGCACAGGTGTGCTCTCTCTCACCTGTCGTGGAAGACCGCCTTCTTGGTGGCTATCACGTCAGCCAGAAGGATGGGGAGCTCCAGGCGCTTTCCATCGAGTCTCCTTACCTGGTCTTCCACAGGGACAAGGTTGTCCTCGCCCCCACCGAAATTCCTTCCAAGGTGGTGTCGGAGTTTCACCTTAACCAGGTGTTGACTCTGCCGGTGTTCTACCCCAATCACACTCGGAGGCTTAATATAGGCTCCATACTCTGACCCTAGAAGGGCGCCGATATTATAAGGAGCGACGGCTGAAATTCGGGAGAGGTTCGCCAGCTGTTTGTCACCTACGCTGAAGCCGCATCTGGCAGACCTGCAGCCAGCGGACGATAAGCAGGTGTGTAACCTCCTGCATAGATCTCTGCTTGAGGTTACGGCATGGAGCTCCCAGAGGGATAAGAGCTCATTCTACCGCCATACTGCTGCAACGTGGCTGCTTCCAGGGACGTCCCTATCCAGGAAATCTGCAGGCTGCTACCTGGAAGTCAGCACACACCTTCATTACCCATCACCACATCGACCTTGAGTCACGCCGGGATGCTGGTTTTGGGGCCTCGGTTCTCAGTCTCTCTTTCCCAAGTAAGTATTGGGGGTGTGCGCCTTGCCTCCCTCCTCCCGGAGAACTGCTAGAGTCTGTTAATGAGTGGGGATGAACAACTATCCATGTCCCTAGAAATACAGGTTACTCACCTGTAACAGGGAGTTCTAGGAATGGTATATGTTGTTCATCCTACACTCTCCTTTCTCCCGGCCGACGCACAACCCTGAGCTTCAGCTGGGCCAGATCTGGTGTCATGGGGCGGAGCGAGAGTTATACCACCCGGTGGGTGGAGGAGCAAGCTTGAAGAACTTCCGCAAGATTTAAAGCGCAAGGATACCTGCCAATGAGTGTGGATGACAACATACCATTCCTAGAACTCCTGTTACAGGTGAGTAACCTGTATTTACTCACCTGTAACAGTAGTTCTAGGAGTGGTACATGTTGTTCATCCACACTGTCTGGCATTGTTCCTTCCCCTTTAAATCTTGCCGGAAGTCTTCAAGCTGGCTCCTCCCCCCACTCGGGTGGTAAATCCCTTGGCTGCTCCCCATGACACCAGATCTAGCCCGCTGGAAGCCAGGTTGTGTGCCTAAAGCCGAGGAGGTAGGGTGGGTGCGTGTGGATGAACAGCATACTACTCCTAGAACTACTGTTACAGGTGAGTAACCTGTTCTTCTGTAGGCGTGGATATTGTTCATCCACATCGTCTCGCAGACTCCAAGCAGTTCTCCGGAAGAGGGAGGCAGGCACACACCTCTACTTAGAGCAGAGATTGGAGAACAGAGGCCCCAAAATCAGCATCCCAGCGTGACTCTAGGCCGATGTGGTAATGGGATAGAGGTGTTTGCTGACTTCCAGGGTAGCCAGATTTCTGGATTTGGGATGTCCCTGAGCAGCTACTGAAGCAGCAGTATGGTGGGTGAATGCCCCTTATCCCTTTGGGAGGCCCTCATTCACCAATTCTACAGCACAGACCTATGCATGATCTATGCAGGAGGGTGACCCACCTGCTTATCGCCTGCTTGGCTGCAGGTCTGCCAGAAGCGGCTTCAGCGTAAGTGACAAACAGCTGGTGAACCTATTATAAGGAGCGCACAGCTGAGTTTGGGGAGAGGTTCACCAGCTATGTGTCACCTACACTGAAGCCGCATCTGCAGACCGCAGCTAATGGACGATTGGCAGGTGGATAGTATCCTGCATCAACCTCTGCTATAGGTTGGCGGGCAGGAGCCTCCCATGGGGCTAAGGGCTCATTCCACCAGACATACTGCTGCCTTGGTGACTGCTTCCAGGACATCCCCATACAGAAATCTGCAGGGCTGCTACTTGGAAGTCAGCACACACTTTCTTTTCCAATACCACATTGGCCTCGAGTCATGCTGGGATATGGTTATGGGGCCTCAGTTTTCCAGTCTCTGTTCCCTAAATAGGGGGTGTGCACCTTGCCCCCTCCTCCTGCAGAACTGATAGGAGTCTGACAGAAGTGTGGAATTGTACATCATATCCATGTCCCTAGATAAACAGTTACTCACCTGTAACAGTAGATCTTGCATGGAATGGCTCTTGCAGTAGGTAATTACTTCTGGGAGGTTCCAACAGAGGTCGCTGTCGCACGGCAGCTTCTTCTAGCAGTTTTCACCAGGGACCGCCCACACAGGACATCATGTTCTGCTTCCTATATAAGTGTGGGTGGTCACTGGTATCCTCAGTTAATTTTCTCGCCATCTTCAGCTTGCGAAGAAATTGATTACAAGACGAATGTCTAAAGATTCTTCAACCAAACAAGTTCTGTTTCGTTCCTACCATTGTGGTAGGAAGATATACTACTTTGACAACCACACATTTTGTGTAAGGTGTCTGGAACCCACACACGACACCAAAACCTGCAATTCCTGTCAGGAGTTCAATAGGGCAACCCATCGACAACGGGTGCTTGAAACTGAACACTTGCTTACAGTGCAGAAAATGTCTCTGCTAGAGAACCAGGGGTTTGTACCAAGGGCTCCCCAGCTCTGGTTCTTGTTCTGCCCGGCAAGGAGAGGACAAGACCCCTCTCACTCTCGGCCACACCGCCTGTTGATGGCCACTGTTTCAGTAAGCTCCTCCGTCGACAAACTGACTTTCTACAATCCTCCTCCTCGTGAGGCTCACACTCTCTCGTCGTGGCACTTTCTAGCGCTTCAACGGTTGTGGGCTCTGCCTGTTCACGACGGGGTATTCCATTTCAGCCGACGATGCTGTCAAGCATCCTAAATACAGCCAAATACCTGGCTCCTCCGTCAGTGGGGGCTCCTCTCCCGTCGATGAAGTCTGACATTTTTTTATGACAATCGCTCCATGGGCTCGTCGATAACGTCCCGTGTTACTCAAGGCAAAACTACGACTTTTGACTTACAGCATGCCCCTCCATCCTCACAGGTGCCATCTTACAGGGGTCAAGCGGACAGAGACCGAGACCCGGGTTTGTTCTTTCCAGGGGCGAGACCTGCTCACTCTACCCATCCCCATCCCCTCTATTGCCCCTATTATTTCTCAAGCCCCGCTTTTTACGCCCCACCCAGGAATGGGACATCACCAAGATAGTGACGCAGATCTTACACAACATGAGGTATACCCAGCCCTCTGACCCAGGAGCGCTCGGGGATCCTTTCCGGTCTCCCTCTCCTCCGCCTAAACGGTTTCATGGAGACAGGGATCCACTGCCACCCTGGTCCCCTCCTCCTAACATGGAAGATTATTTGTCAGACGAACCTTAACTATCAGTGAATATCCCTTGTGTTGTTGATGAAGAAGACTTCATAAGACTTGGATTTCCTTAATCCGGAGTTCCCCTGCTCGGAAATCTCTTCCTGGATGAGGACATGCCTATACGAGCTGCCACCTCTCCTCCTGATGACCCATCCTTTAGCGAAATGATGATCCAAATACAAAAGGTCATGGGGTTCTCTACCACAGAACATGACAAACAATGTAAGGATATGGCAGAATATCTTGAATTGCCAGAGGAGCTGGCCTTAGTGGTGCCCCCACTGATTCCGACCTACCAGAATGCCATGCTGGCTGCCTGGCATCAGTCATCAGCTTAGGCTCCCCTGGATCATCCCTTCCTGTCCACCATCCCAGAAGCGGATTCAGTGGTCATTACTGCCGCTCATGATTGTACCAAAAGACCTAAACACACGGGTTTCTTACCTCTCGATAAAGAATCCCACAGGATTGACTACCTGGGAAAAGGTTTTCTTCAAGCACCATGAATATTCGAATCTTGAACTATATGGGCCATTGTACCTTTGGTGCTTCAACAATCAAACTTATCATTAAGCTTCCTCCCAGGAGAAGGACAAGTTATTAGCCACAGTGTCTACTAGCAATTCTGTATCCCACCACCTACTCCAGTCAGGATATGATGCCATTGATACCTCAGCCCGACTCTCAGCTACTGGAGTCTCTCTGCGTCACCATGTTTGGCTTCACATTTCAGGCTTTGCTTCTGACATACAACATAAAGTAGCTAATGCTCCCTTTGATGGGTCCAAACTGTTCAGGCCAGGTACTCGGACATTGTTAGATGATTTGCAGGCGTCAGGCAGAACCCTTTGTACAGTACACGGCATGTACCATACTCCGCAGCCAACCTACCCTCCACAATATTCTTCCTATTCCAAAAGAGGCTGAAAATATAAGGCCTCTAATAGAAGTGGCTTCACATCGTGCTCAATCCACAAGAGGCACTGCCTCCGCCGCCATGGTTCCTATGCCCATCCCTCGGGAGGGGCTGAACAACCCCCTACCCAGTGACCTAGTAGGGCTTTCCCCTCACCGCCTTGACCAGGCCTCAGGGGCAGTGGGGTGTTGTTTTGCCCTCCATTTGGAGGCCTGGCGAACAATCACTTCAGACAAATGGGTACTTCAGATAATTCAAAAGGGACACACTCTGGAATTTCTTTCCGCTCCACCCCCGTCCCCACCTTGGACAATCCATTATCCACCAGATCATGTCCCTATCCTTCAAGAAGAACTGAAGGCATTTCTGGCCAAACAAGTTTTTATCAGTGCTCCTGCCAGAACATCAGATGGGATTTTACTCCCACGTTTTTCTGGTACCCAAGCGAACTGGAAAGCTCAGACCAATATTAGACCTGAGACATCTGAATCGATATATTCAGTGCAGACATTTTCACATGATAACTCTAACCACCATCATGTCTATTCTGAAACAGAGACTGGCTGTGTTCCTGGACATGAAGAATGCCTACTTACATATCCCCATTCATCTTGCTCATCAAACATTTCATGCCTCCACCTTCTGGGTCAAAACTATCAGTTTTGGGCACTCCTTTCGCCTCTCATCGGCTCCAAGAGTGTTCACCAAATGCCTAGTGGTGGTAGCAGCCTTACGGAAAAAGGGCACTTGCTTCCCATATCTAGAATATTGGCTAATCAAAGCAGAATCCAGAGAAGCTCTGCTTGCCTCCCTGGCCGCTACCCTAAGCATGTTCAACGAGCTAGGATAACAGTCATCTGGCCAAAGTCCAGGCCACGCCTGACGATTCTCTCCAATACATCGGAGCTGTTCTAGATAGTCACAGCCAGAGCTTACCTTCCACCTGCTCGCCAGGACACTCTTATATCTCTAGCTTCGCTGAATACAGAGACCTGTAGTAGTCACGCCAGACAAATGGATGAGCCTCTGAGTCACATGCCTGCAGCCATCTCAACGGTGACATTCGCCCGCTCACATGAGACCCGTCCAGTGGACCCTCCAGAATCAGTGGTCTCAAAGAACTGGACAGTTCGACAACCAAATCAGGGTCACTCCTTCTCTGAAGTCATTCCTGACATGATGGACCATCAAAACCAATTTGTGTCAAGGAATGCCTTTCTGCCCCCCCCCCCATGCAGACGTTAACCACGGATGCTTCCCTGGACAGATGGGACGCACACTTGAGTCCTTATCTGACCCAAGGCCAGTGGACTACCTCCTCCCATCACTCTCATATCAGTCTCCTAGAGATGAAATCGGTCCGTCTGGCCCTTCAGGTATTCCAGCCCTACCTCAAGCCACGACCATTGCTGATTCAATCAGACAACACTGTAGTGGTGTTCTACCTCAACAAGCAAGGGGGCATGAAGTCACGCACCCTCTGCATCGAGGCCCTTACTGTCTGGCAGGATACCATCAGACAAGGTCTGACACTAACTGCCGCTCCACCCACCGGGACGATGCAATCAGTTAGCATGACAGGCTAGTTGCCATTCCTCCGCTCATGGATGGACACTTCACAAAGAAGTACTCTAAGAAATCTTCAACTCTGGGGACTCCACAGCTGGATCTGTTTGCCTCCCAGTCAATCACCGCCCCCAATTACTTCTCCATTATCCTGAGCAGTGAGTGAGGCTCTACAGATGCCCCTCTCAACCTTGGACAGGACTCTACTCATATGCCTCCACCCCATTCCTCTCTTACAACGGACTCTATTGAAACTCCACATAGAGATGGCCTCCATGATTCTAACAGCACCAATGTGGCCTCGCCAACCGTGGTACCCTCTACTACAACAACTGTCAGTCAGGGACCCCGTTCAGTTGCCAGTCAGACTGGACCTCCTGACTCAGTGTCAGGGTTCCTTCCTGCACCCCAGCCTGAAGACTCTTCATCTTCACTCCTGGCTCCTTATGATGCATTCATAAATAAACTTCAAGTGTCCTCTTCTGTTGCTAACCTTCTCCTGGCTTTTCATAAGCCAGTGACTAGAGAAACATGTAATTCCAAATGGAAACGCTTTTCCATGTGGTCGGCCTCTGGGTCCCTGGACCCGTACTCGTGTCCACTGACGAAGGTCTTTGACTACCTGGCCTCTTTATCAGAGTCAGGCTTAAGTTACTTCTCCATTAAAGTCCACCTGGCTGCCATCTTGGCCTTCCATGAACCCTTCGATTCTAAATTGCTGTACCAGCATCATTTAGCCAAGATGTTCTTGAGAGGAATGCTACATATTAAGCCTCCTATTAGATGACCCACTCCTCTGTGAGATCTTAGTTTCATTATAGAAAAACTGACTCTCGCACCTTTTGAGCCAGTGGCCACCTGTGATCTCCGATCTGTCTTCGAAGGTGGAGCTCTTGCAGCAGGTAATACCATTAGGACTGAAGCCAGCAGGCGTCAGGACTCCATGAAAAACTTGTAGCTAGCAATCTGAGGCAGGGGACCGACATTAGTCACGCCCGACGTCAGACGTGGTATAAAGGGGGTGGTCCCCTAGCGCCATCTCGGTTCTTTTCCTGCCGTCGACCCACGTAGTTCAGCTCCTCGGACGCCTTCCTTAGCAGTCAACAGCCATCGAACGTCAGAAGTGTGTTTAATTCTTCAAAACCCTTTTTTCAATGTCTCGTTTATGTTGTCGCCCTCCCGACCACGGCGAAAGTCAAAGTGTGCATGCAGGAAGTAGATCCGGCCAAAGACGGCCATGCAGTCTGCCTCCTCTGTCTAGGCCCAGAACACCAGCCTGATGCCTGCACACATTGTTAAAAGTTCAACCAGAAGATGCGCACAGGGAGGCCCATGCACTGAGACCTTCCTGCTAGAAAAGAAACTTACGGCCATGCATCGAGGATCAGGAGCCAGCTCATCCTCTCCGCCAGGGATTCCCCACCCAAAGATAGGTCATCTGGGGGGGAAGCATCACCACAAGGATAAGGATCAGGCCAGGTCTGAATCCCGCCCTAAGTTGCAAGCCAAGCAGACCTTGTCTTCCTCGTCCTCCAGCCGGAGGTCTGGTCCTGGCCCAGCCGTCCGAACCTTCCCGCATGTCTAAGTCCGCTTCTACCTCTTCTAAGGACAGACATCGGGAGTCAGCCTCGTCGTGACACCATCACTCTTTCCTGGCTCACTGACCCCTAAAACCCTCAGGGTCGACCCATGAAAGTCTGTCCAGGACTCAGGACAGGCCCAGTTCTTCTGAGAAACGCAAGTGCTCAGAACCACCCTCAGATAGGCAGGAGGCTGCCGGGCTTGGATGCCTTCCTCTGGTTAGGTGTGCCTCCTCCAGACCAGCTCAAGCCTAGTCAGTCGCCTACTCCGTTGACCCACTCCCTGACACGTGTGCGGCCGGATGAAAACCAGCCGTCCACCCCTCCTCTGAGGGATCAGACTCTTGACAAAGCCACACGGACTCCAGACCTACAGACAAAGGCACCTTCCGGTCATTGGCCTATTGAGGATCCCGACCCGATGCCTACCGAGCCAGAGCCCCAGATGCCCGCACCTAAAGACCCGATGCCCGGCCCCTCAAACCCGGCGTCGGCCCCTGTGGTTGTCCAGTAGCAGACATCGGGAGTCTGTTCACTACATGGTGGAATACAGTTAAAGGGGATCATCTGTATAGACCCCCAGACACTGTCCCTCCTCTGCCTCCCGTGGGTCCCCCGCCCATCCCAGGGCCTCGGGGGTAAGGGTGAGCACCCATGTCCGGATCCTAAGGGGAAGAGAAGGAAACGGCTCTCATCTCCGTCTCCTCCTGTCACGTCCTGCTCTGATGAAGGTGACGTGGATTCAGAGCCTTACTCAGACGGGGAATTCTGTCCTCCCTCCCAGGGACCTAAAGATTCTCCACGGTCCCCCTGGATGACCCCTCATTTTTGGACATTATGAGGCACATCCAGGCTATATACGAGTGGGACACGGAGGATCTGGACCCAGAGCGTAAGCGCCTGGCCAAGTTCCTCAGAGAGAAGGAACCCAAACCTTTGGTGATTTCACCGTTCCTGGAACCATTTCAGGATGTAACATGCCTCACCCTGGCATACACCATCCTCCATTCCAGCAGTCCCTAGGAAGGCGGACAGACTTTATAAGGCTCCAAAGTCTGAACCTTTTCTCGACGAACAACCAAAGGCCAATTCATTGGTCCTCACGGCTGCCCATGGCAGAGGGTCTCAGTCAAAGCATTTCGGTTCCCAACCTCCGGATCCCGTCTTTAAAAAGTTAGATGGTTGGGACCGAAAAGTCTTCTGCTCAGCCACTGGGACCATCAGGTCTTTGAACTTCATGACTCACATGATTACCTACCAGCAGTTGCTGTGGAGGAAGACAGTGAACCTCGTTGAAGCTATGCCAGACTGCGACTCGAAATAAGAAATTCTTGCATGTGCCCAGTTGGGTTTAGATGTAGACAAACACGTCCTCAGGTGTTCTTACGATGCCGTGGATATGGCCTCCAGAGCAGCCGCCTTGGGGGTCTGTATGAGATGGCAGTCTTGGTTTAGGCTCACGGGCTTCCAGCCAGACCTACAAGAGTCCAGTCTGGATTCTTCCTTTCAGGGTCCCGTTCTGTTCGGCCCGGAAGTTGAACAAATGATTAAGCAACTTCGGGAGTCTGGGAAAAGCAGTGGCCGACGTGCACCGCATTAACAAATCCCAGCCTCAGGAACCCCGTCGACGCCCTTTTCGCAAACAGCAAAGACGGGAGTAAACAGTCCCACGGTAAGAGGTTCAAGAGGCAGGGTCACCCTGCCCCTCAAGGTTCCCAAAAACTCCCAGGGGCCCCTCCACCCCCTCAGCCTGACTCCCTCTGCCCCCACTCCTCCCTTCAGGGACAGGCAGAGCGAGAAGGTAGGAGGGTGGTTTGCGCTTTACCCACTCGAATGGTCCAGTATCACGGCGGACCAGTGGTTAATGGATTTAATTCGAAAGGGGTACATGATAGAGTTCATCTCTATCCCGCCGGACAACCCCCCCCCCGGCCCAACACAATCTTCTTCTAGCAGCAGAGATTCAACAGCTCCTAGCCATTCAAAAGGTTCCACAGGCCCAAAGGAAAAGGTTACTACTCCCGCTTCTTCCTTGTCCCAGAAAATGGGAGACTTTCATCCAATTCTGATCTGAGCTAGCTCAATCTCTGTAAAATACCAGAGGTTTCAGATGGTCACTCTGGCAGGTCTCTCCTTACTCCAGCAAGGGACTGACTGTGTCTCCTAGATATGCAGGATGCCTTCATGCATATCCAGGTCCTGAAGTCTCACAGAAAGTGTCTGTGTTTCAGCTTCCAGGACAAGCACTACCAATTCCGGTACTTCCTTCAGCCTTTCTTCCACCCCCAGGATTTTTACCAAGTGTCTAGCAGTGGTAGTGGCAGCCTCCACAGGAGAGGCCTCTTCGTCTACCCTTACCTGGACGGTGGCTCCTCCCACTCGGGTGGAGGAGCTTCTAGTCGCCATTTAGAGACACAAGCTGTATTTTCCTCCCTCATGGATCACAGTAACTGACCAAAATCACACCTTCACGACACAAAGGCTGCAGTTCATATGGGCTATTCTGGACACCAGACAGAGAAGAGCCTTTCTGCCTCCAGACAGGGCAGACTGCCTTCGGGTATTTGACCAGCAGGCTCCAGAAAGCCCCCTCTTCCCCTGCCCGGGCTGTTCTACAGCTTCTGTGCCATATGGCGGCTGCCATAGCCACAGTACCCTTAGCCAGACTACATATGAGGACCCTCCAATGGCATCTCAGGGTCCAGTGGGACCAATCGGTGGCTGATCTGGATCTCCGAATTCAGATGTCTCGGGCAGTACATCGTTCCCTCGAATGATGGCGCTGTCACAACAGCCTAGCGGGAGGATTTCCATTCCGGAGACTTGTTCCTCTCCAGACTTTAACCACAGATGTGTCTTTGTCCATTTTTTTTGGGGGTCTCATTGAGGAGATCACAGGACCTGGGGTCTTGGTCTGCTATAGAGAGCTCTCTACATATAAATGTTCTGGAAAGAGAGCAGTACTGAATGCACTTATCGTGTTCGGAGACCAGCTCTGCCAGGCCTCTCCGTGCAGGCAGACAGCAACCAGTGATCTTCTACGTCAACAAACAAGGGAGATGTCCTGGCACTTTTACCATCTCTCTGAGGACAGGGTGGGTGCCCCAGGACTGGAAGGTGGCGTATATAGTGCCTATCCACAAGGGGATCAAGGGAGGTGACAGGGAACTACAGGCCTGTCAACCTGACATCGGTGGTGGGCAAGGTGATGGAGGGCATTGTCAAGGAGAGGCTGGGGGACCTGGAAAAGTCAGGGTGCTTGGGCGATGACAGCATGGATTTGTCCTGGGAAGTGTGTCAGACACCCCTTGTGAGTTCTATGACTGGGGGCTTGAGTGCCTTGGACCTGGGTAGACCAGTGGACTTCCTCTTTCTAGACTTCGCAAGGCATTTGACTCTGTTCCTCACGTGGGCCTGTTGGATGAGCTGGGAAAAATGGGGGTGGGGAACCAGATGATCAGATGGATAGGCAATTGGCTCCAGGACCGGACCCAGAGGGTCGTAGTTGGCGGGATAGTCTCATCCCCAAGGAGGGTCATTAGTGGGGTCCTACAGGGATCAGTCCTTGGGCCCCTCCTATTCGACGCCTGTGTCTCTGCCATAAGGACAGGAATCAGGAGTGAGATAAGTCTCTTTGCAGATGACTCAAAACTGGGGGCAGTGGTGGATGGGGAGGAGGGGAGGGTGGCCCTACAAGGGGACCTGGAGGCTCTGGAAAGATGGTCTAGAAAGTGGAAACTGAGGGTTCAATGCGGGAAGTGTGAGGTACTGCACCTGGGGCCCAGAAACCTGGCCAAGTGTACACCAGGGGAATGCTACAAGTCTCGATGGCTGAGAGGGACCTGGGGTGGTAGTGGATGTCAAGATGAACAACTCTGAGACTTGTAGGAGGGCAGCAGCCAAGGCCAACAGGATGCTGAGATGCATCGCTAGGGGATAATCTCCAGAAGGAGGGAAGTGATACTCCCTCTGTATAACTGCTTGGTGAGGTCGCACTGTGAGTACTACGTGCAGTTTTGGAGGCCACACTTAAAGAGAGACATTAAACTCCTGGAGAGGGTCCAAAGGAGGGCAACCAAAATGATTTGGGGCTTGGGGACAGGACCTATGAGGAGAGGCTCAAGAGCTAAATATGTACACGTTGGAAGAGAGAAGGACCGGGGACGTGATAGAGGTCTTCAGGTACACTAAGGGGTGAATAGGGAGGAACAGTCAGGGTGCTTCTGAAGAAGGAGGAGGGGCCACTAGAGGGCATGGGTGGAAGCTGGAGGGGAAGATTCAGGGAAAGGAGATGGTGCTACTTCACTGAGAGGGTGGTGGAGCCATGGAATGTGCTGTCTAGGGGGCTGGTGGAGGGGTTCAAGAGGGGTGGGACAGGTACAGGGGAAGGGTTCTGGAAGCAAAATCCAATGCAGCGAGAATATCCGGAACTGGGAAGGGATACGCTAGAGAAGGCGAGGGGGGCAGCAAGGTCAGCTTCCAGGGTGGGGGCTGACCAAACGAGCAGACACTAAAGACCATTAGGCCTGTTCTGCTGGCATTTTAGTATGTTAGTATACCCCCTTTGCAGAGAGGCCATGAGAGTGTGGGATTGAGCAGTAGAACATCGGCTGGATCTCATCGCAGTTCATCTGCCTGGGGTTCAGAATGTTCTCGCCGACAGTCTCAGCCGCTCTACCTCTCTGACAATGAGTGGGAACTGCTCCAAGATGTTGCATATGACCTGTTCCGTCACTGGGGCCATTCAGAGTTGAACCTTTTTGTGTCCCCGTGCAACGCCAAACTGCAAAATGTTTGCTCGCTCGTTCCAGGGCCTGGTGTTTTTTGGTGAGACGCATTGTCCCTCTCTTGGACAAGGATGTTCCTGTATGCCTTCCCTCCTTTTCCCCTCATTCAGAGAGTACTGCTCTGTTGCAGCCAGAGGGAGCCAGAATGATTCTGGTGGTTCCTCATGGCCCTGTCAGATCTGGTATCCATTGCTCCAGCAACTGTCACTGGAACCTCCAGTTCAGTTGCCACTCTCCACCACTTGCTGTTCACTCTGTTCACCTGCATGCGTGTCTCCTGCAGTCTTAGTGAAGAGAGACTAGGAGTATGAAGCAGGGTGGCTGAGATCTTGGTTGCATCGAGGAAACCTTCCACCAGGGCACCTACGCCTGAAGTGGAAACTTTTCTGTCTGTGGGCTACGGCCAGCCCTAAATCCCTGGGTTGCCTGGCTAGGCATGTGCACAATATTCCATCACCTTCTGGATTTAGGACTGAGCTATTAATCCATTAAGGTACACATGTGTGCGGTTTCAGCCATCATGATCCTGTTGGAGATAAAACACTGGCACAGCTCAACATCTGTAAGACATTTCTTCGAGGGGTCTTACATATCAGACCTCCCACGAGAGACATCGTTCCTCCTTGGGACTTACTTTTTGTCCTGGAGAAACTCACCCTTCCTCCCTTCGAGCCAGCAGCTTCCTGTGAGCTGCGCTTCCTCTCATGAAAGATCCTCCTTTTGGTAGTCATTACCTCCGCTCAAAGGGTTTCTGTGCTGCAGGCCCTGATGTGCAAGGAACCTTATATAGTTTTTCCACAGGGACAGGGTGACCCTGCACACAAACCCTAAGTTTTTGCGAAGTGGTGTCTGTGCTGACTCTTAACTGAGGACATCAGTCTTCCGGTTTATTATCCAGAATTTGTTAACCAACGTGAAGCATTGTTGCACACCTTGTATGTTCACAGAATTTTGAGGTATTACCTCCACAGGACTCGCTCCTTCAAACAGGCAGACCAGTTGTTCGTCACATTCGCCAAGTGACTGTTAGGGTCTCCTGTTTCCAAACAGTCTCTAGCCCGTTGGCTGGTGCAGTGCATTACATTCTAGGGACATGGATATGTTCATCCACACTGTCTGGCAGGTATCCTTGCCGCTTTAAATCTTGCCGGAAGGTCTTCAAGCTGGCTCCTCCCACCCACCTGGGTGGTAAAACTCTCGGCTCCGCCCCATGACGCCAGATCTTCCTTACCGCTTGGAAGCTCAGGTTCCCTCCTTAACGCTCTGCATATAAGACTAGTTCCTAATTCTTCGGTTTTCTGAATTTAAAAGTTTTTTGCAGTATAGACTTCGGTCTTCTATCCCTAGCAGCCGATGGACAAACGACTCCCGGTTTTCGGCGGTGCCCTTGCGGGCAGATGTCTCGGACGGATCCGCACTCCACGTGTGTCTACTGTTTAGGCCTTGAGCACGACCCGCAGGCTTGCGACCTGGGCTCTTTCTTCTTAGCCTGCGTCCTCGAAGACCGTGCTGCCCATTTACAACTGGGGCGCCCCGAGAAACGTTTTCCTCCAGTAAAGTCAAAAGAGGCCCGGTCAGCGGTTTCCGTGGCGGCGGGGTTGGCGGATCAGCTAGAGCAGATGATCGCCCTCGAAGAGGAGGCGGCGCGGTCCGATCTTCCTCGACCGCGGCATTTATCCCGCTCTCCCTGGGTTCCTCTTACACAACTTCTTTAAGGAGCTTTGTCTGTCCCTCTCCACTAGAGGAGAGGGACCAACGTCTGCTGGACCTTCTTCTTGGTCCAAAAAGAAAGACAAGGGTAAGTCCCTCCGTCGACGCTCTTGGGAGCGGGAAAGGTCCCTCTCCCGAGTTGTCGGCCATCGACTTCGTTGATCGCTCGCTTTGGCCACTGGTCTCATGGTGTGTCCTGGCCAGGTCAGTTGACTGAGACTCCGTCGACGAGTTGAGATCTTCTCGACCTGTTGGACGGGTTGTCGACTGGCGGCCGAAAATCCCTCTCCCCTCCGTGGAGTTGAGGATCCCGCTGGCTTGCCAGTGCCTCCAGTTCCGGAGCCCTCGGGTGAACCCTCCGAGCCGAGGGAGGAGCCGGTTCCACCTGTCCCCTCCCCGCACCGTCCTCGGAAAGGCCAAGGTTCTCGGTCTCGGTCTTGGACTTCTTCGCGGTCCAGCCGATCCTGCCATCATAGGCGGTTTTGGTCTCGGCATCGCTGCAGCCGGCGCCGCCCTCCTCCCTCGGATGAGGGAGGCTTCATGTCAGTTACGCTGAATGATAATGTAGGACCTCGTGGCAACAGCTCCTTCTGACCGAACAAGCCGATGCCGTCGCCTTCCCCGCCATTAAGTGGTTGTCACCGAGCGGCCAAACAACCCTCGCTTACCCGAGGAGCCTGTTCCCATGCCGGTTGTTCAGCGAAAACCAGCTGCTCCACCGATTCTGATGGAACCTCCGCCTCCACAGCCTGCTGTTTGGGGCTCCGACCAAGAACTCTCGGTCGCTCAAGGTCTGCCCCATAGGCTGTCGGTCGCCCTCACTCCCGATCGCCCTCGGCAGGTGGAGGGTGACTCAGGCCCGAGGCAGCTCTTTGAGGACTCTTCTGAGTCCGACGACGATTCCTCCCTTTTCTCCAAGCGAGTGGACTTGGAATCCTCTGGAGGTCAGTTGCTGGACGACAGCCCTTCGTCCTTCCTGGGTTTGCTCAGGCTCATCTCGGAGTCCACCGGGATGCAGCCCGAGCCCGTATCCAAGCGGGCCAAGTATCCCTCACGGAGATATTGGACCGAGGATTCTACAGAGGTCTTTCTCTGTGGCCGAGGCCATTGTGGGCCCGGCCTTGAGCTCTGGCAGCGCCTGCTTCCTGCCCTGCGCTTTGGCCAGGATGGCTAGGTAGTATGGCGGTCCCTACCGTTCCCTGTCCAGTTTCTCGAACATCCGTCAGCCGAGGGTTAGTTACGACAGCATTTTCCGGTGCCGGAAACGCTAGGATGTGGACAAACCTCCCGACAAGGAGTCCAAGAAATTGGACTATGCCGGGCGAAAAGTCTACGCTGCGTCCTCCCTTGGCCTTCGTCAGGCAAGCTCGGCCGTGCTTATGGCACATTTCTCCCATGCCCTGTTGGGCTCCCTGGACGAGGTAGTCCCTCATCTCCCGGCTGACCTGCAGACCACGGTTAGGCAGGTGCGGGACCAGGGCAGGGCAGTGGCCAAGCAGCAACTTCAGACTGCTCTGGACATTGGAGACTCATGCGCCAGGTCAGTCGCGGCCGCAGTGGCTATGCGCCGCCGGGCATGACTGAGGATATCCACCTTCACAGCGGATACCCAGCACAAATTGGCGGATGTCCCTTCCTGGGACCGACCTCTTCAGCCCTGGAGTGGAAGGCCACCTCCAGAGGATCGAAAAGTCCAATGCCACCTTGGACTTGGTCTCATCCACTCAGAGGGACAAGGGCCGCAGACTGCAACCCAAGCCCTTTCATCCGTCTGCGCCCCTGGCACATCCGGCCCAGCAATACCAGGGCCAGCAGGCTCGTGCTTGGCATCCCAAACCCAAGCCCGCGGCTTCCTCCTCCAGGAAGCAGGGAGGTAAAGGCCCAGGTGGTCCCTCGGCCGGTCCCTCCTCCAAGCCTGCACAGTGACGGGTTGAGGGGTGTCGCCCCCAACCTTGTCACCTCACCCCAGGTTCCCCGTGGGGGGATGGCTCCGGTACTTCCTTTCTGCCTGGTCTGCTATTACCACAGACTGGTGGGTGTTGGAAGTGGTAGGAAGGGCCTGCCTCTGGAGTTCGAGCAGGCCCCACCCTTCAGAGCCGTCGCACCTTGGGGGGCCTCGGGGTCCGAAGCCTCGCTGTCAGCTTGCCGAGCCGACATTGCTCTCCTCCTCGAGAAGGAGGTGATAAGAGAGGTGGCGGACCCTCCCTCAAACCCAGGGTTCGTGTCCAGGTACTTCCTGGTTCCGAAACGGACGGGGGGGCTGGCGCCCCATTCTCGACCTACACGACCTAAACAAGTTCCTAAGATCTCGAACCTTCAGGATGGTCACTGTGGCTCAGATAATACCATCCTTGGAATACGCCGTGTGGTTCTGCTCTCTGGACCTACAGGACGCGTTCTTTCACGTCCCTATCCGTCCGTCCCATCAAAGGTTCCTTCGCTTTCGAGCGGAGGGATCCCTTTTCCAGTTCCATGCCATGCCCTTCGGCTTATCTCCAGCTCCCAGGGTCTTCACCAAATGCATGGCAGTGGTGACAGCATTCCTGCGGTGCCGAGGGGTCCGGGTTTACCCTTACCTGGACGATTGGCTGATAGCAGCCCCCTCCAGACAGGAGGTGGAGCGGTCCAGAGATCTGGCCCTCCAGGTTTGCTCTCAGGTCGGCCTCCTCATCAACGAGGCCAAGTCGGAACTCGAGCCGAAGCAGGTGATTCTTTTCATCAGGGCAGAGCTCGACTCTCTTCGAGCCAGAGCACGGCTCCCAGCGGACAGGGCCGAGGTTCTTTCCTCCTTTGCCCAGTCATTTCTGGTTGGGCAATTGCACCCTGCCCGGGACTTCCTGCGCCTCCTGGGTTTCATGGCGGCCTGTACCAGCGTGGTCCGTTGGGCCCGCTGGAACATACACCCCCTTCAGTGGGGGCTGGCCAGCCAGTGGTCCCAGTGTTGCGATCCATTGGACCAGCTAGTGACGGTGACCCAGGAGATGTGGAACGCTCTCCGGTGGTGGACCGTTCCAGTTCATCTGCAGGAGGGCATCCCGTTTGTCCACCCCGAGCCGACGGTCTCTCTATCGACCGATGCCTCTCTGATGGGTTGGGGTGCCCATCTGGGGGAACACCGAGCGCATGGCCTCTGGTCCCCGCGGGAGTCCCGATGCCACATCAACCTGCTGGAGCTCCGAGCGGTCCGCCTAGCTCTCACCGCCTTTGCTCCGTTTCTTCGGGGTCAAGTGGTCCGGTCCAGACGGACAATACCACGACCATGTACTATCTAAACCGCCAGGGCGGGACGTGCTCCATGCTTCTGTGCAAGGAAGCTCTCCGCATCTGGTCACTCGTGCGCAACCTGGAGGCGGATCTCCTAGCCATTCATGTAGCAGGAGCCTCCAACACCCTGGCCGATGCCCTAAGTCGGATAGGGGCCACGTCCCACTAGTAGTCTCTCCTGCCCGAGGTAGTACAAGATCTATTCTTCCATTGGGGCACACCTCAGGTGGACCTGTTTGCCTCCAGGGAGAATGCGAAGCTGAGGCTGTTCCATGCCCTCCCCCCCTCAGCAGGGATCGCTGCAGGGGGATGCCTTCTCGAGGCCGTGGACCCCGGACCTCTTCTACGCCTTTCCCCCGTTCCCCTTGATGCTCAAGGTGCTTCTCAAAGCAAGGAGGGACAAGGCGCAGGTGATTCTGATAGGCCCAGACTGGCCCCGCCAGTACTAGTACCCAGATCTCCTCAGCCTCAGCTCCAGGCTCCCAAGGCAGCTTCCAGCTCGCCCGGACCTGCTCTCAGTCAATCAGGGGAAGGTATTCCATCCGGACCTTCAATCCCTGCACCTGACGGCCTGGTTCCTGAGCGGCTAGAGTTCCAGGCCTTGGGTCTTTCGGCGAGGTCCTCCAAGCGTAGTTGAGGTGTCCCATAAGAGTCAACCAGAAAATGCTAGCCTTCAAATGGAAGAGGTTTTCCATTTGGTGCCAGGGACAAGGCCTGGACCCTTCCTCCTGTTCCTTGGCGAGCATATTGGACTACCTTTGGTCCCTTTCTCAGCAAGGGTTTAGGTCGACGACCCTTAAGGTGCACCTGGCAGCCATCTCTGCTACTGGCGCGGGCCGGGAAGCAGTCAGTGATGCAGGAGAAGGTGGTCTGGCGCTTTTTCAAAGGCCTTGATCACATTTCCCCTCCGGTGCGAGAACCTCCACCTCCATGGGATCTACTGCTGGTACTGGCAAAGCTCATGGGCAAGCCATTCGAACCAATGCACAGGTGTGAACACTCTCACCTGTCATGGAAGACCGCCTTCTTGGTGGCTATCACGTCAGCCAGAAGGATGGGAGAGCTCCAGGCTCTGCATCGAGTCTCCTTACCTGGTCTTCCACAGGGACAAGGTTGTCCTGCGCCCCCACCGAAATTCCTTCGAAGGTGGTATCAGAGTTTCACCTTAACCAGGTGTTGACTCTGCTGGTGTTCTACCCAATCACACCTCGGAGGGACGATAGGCTCCATACTCTGGACCCTAGAAGGCGCCGCTTACTATAAGGAGCGCATGGCTGAAATGGGGAGAGGTTCGCCAGCTGTTTATCACCTACGCTGAAGCCGCACCTGGCAGACCTGCAGCCAAGCGGATGATAGGCAGGTGGATCACCTCCTGCATAGATCTCAGTTGGGCGGGCATGGAGCCTCCCAGAGGATAAGAGCTCATTCTACCCGCCATACTGCTGCATCGGTGGCTGCTTCCAGGGATGTCCTATCCAGGAAATCTGCAGGGCTGCTACCTGGAAGTCAGCACACACCTTCATCACCCATTACCACATCGACCTTGAGTCACGCCGGGATGCTGGTTTTGGGGCCTCGGTTCTCCAGTCTCTATTTCCCAAGTAAGTATTGGGGGTGTGCGCCTTGCCTCCCTCCTCCCAGAGAACTGCTAGGAGTCTGGCAGACAGTGTGGATGAACAACATATCCATGTCCCTAGAAATAGAGGTTACTCACCTGTAACAGGAGTTCTAGGAATGGTATATATTGTTCATCCTGACTTCCTCCCGGCCTCCCGCTCGCACACAACCTGAGCTTCTAGTGGGCCAGATCTGGCGTCATGGGGCGGAGCCGAGAGTTGTACCACCCGGGTGGGTGGGAAGAGCCAGCTTGAAGACCTTCCGGCAAGATTTAAAGCGGCAAGAATACCTGCCAGACAGTGTGGATGAACAACATATACCATTCCTAGAACTCCTGTTACAGGTGAGTAACCTGTATTTTTGCTACCAGCATCATAACAAACCACTTCCGGGAACAGTCAGGGGCCAGTCTACCAGAGCAGTGGCCTCTTCCTTCGCAGCACTAAAAAATGTCTCCTCGGCAGATATTTGCGCTGCAGATACTTGGAATTCAGTCCACACTTTCATTAGACATTACAGCCTGGTCATTGCATCCAGAAGGACAGCAGGTTTTGGACTAGCACTCCTGCAAGGCCTACTCTCTTAAATGCTTTTCTAATATTTACAGCTGTTTTTCAGCTTTTCAGCATCTCCCCCGACGCCCTCAGACCTGGGCCTATCCTTGGTACTGCTTGGGACTCCGCCCTAATGGTATTATCTGCTGCAAGAGCTCCACCCTCAAAGACAGATAGTACAGTTATGTAAGAACTTACCGTGGCAGATCTTGGGGCGAGCTCTTGCAGCAAGATGGCTTTCCACCCTCCATCCCCCAGGATAGTATTCTGGTTATTACATCTCCAGAACATGGTGGGGACTTCCTGCTCGGTTCTCCAGTTTTGTTTCTAGCTGGGTCTCAGGAGAAATGAGATGCGCTTAGGACCCCTTTATACCATCGCCTGATGTTGGGGGCGGTCCCCTGCCTCAGACTGATAGCTACAAGTTTTCCGTGGGGTCCTGATGCCTGCTGGCTTCAGTCCTAATGGTATTACCTGCTGCAAGAGCTCCTCTCAAAGATTTGCTGTTATAGTAAGTTCTTAAGTAACTATACTTTTCCTTTCATGGAAGACATTATTCCTAGTGGCTATTACTTGGCTTGTCGTATTTCCGAGCTTCATGCCCTCATGTGTAGGGAACCTTACTTGATTTTCCACAAGGACAGGGCGATCCTTCATACAGGCCCTTCCTTCCTTTGTAAAGTAGTCTCTGAACATACTTTAAATCAATCTTTGGTGCTCCCGTTGTACTACCCCAAACGCTCCAATCCTGGTGAACATCTATTACATACCTTAGATGTCCATCGTATCCTACGCTATTACACTAATCGTACTCAGTCGATTAGGAAAATGTCTCAGTTGTTTGTCACCTTTAATGGCTTCCTGTTGATAAACAAACCCTGTCTTCATGGTTAGCGATTTGTATTACCTGTTGTTACAAAAAATACAACAAGACTACCTGGACCTGTCCAGGCTCACTCTGCTAGAGCTATGACCACTAGTGCGGCCTGCTTCAAGGGTGCTTCTGTTTCAGAGCACATCTGCAATGCAGCTATCTGGTCCACAATCCATACTTTCACAAGGCATTACAATCTAGATATTGCCCCTGAGACGAGGGACTTGCCTTCAAGTTGTACAGTCCACAAGGTCTCCTGTCATAATTGTCCTCCCATATGGAAATATCTGCCCGAATCTCCCAGAAGTAATTACTCACTGCAAGAGACCATTCCAGAGAAGATAGTATCAGTTCACGTGAAATCTTACTGTAGCAGTAGATCTTCAAGGAATGTCTCTTGCAGTAGGTGCAAACCTGCCCTCCGTCATTCTCCTTCTCTAACAGAGCAAATTCTGGTCCAGTGACTTAGGGTTGGGACTCTTGGTACTCTCAGTTTACCTCGGTCCTCACCTTTGCGAGCTGAATCCGGCCGGGGGAACTGAGAGTACCAGGGACTGCCCATACTTATATAGGTACCAGGACATGTCATGTGTGGGCGGTTCCTGGTGAAAACTGCTAGAAGAAGCTGCCGTATGACAGTGACCTCTGCTGGAACCTCCCAGAAGTAATTACCTACTGCAAGAGACATTCCGCGAAGTTCTACTGTTACGGTAAGATTTTATGTAGCTGTTCTTTGTTGGAGTGGTATGTGATGTACATCAACACTTACCCACCCAACCTCCCTGGCAAGTGACACACTGGTCTTGCTTTCAGTGGGCAAGATCTGATGTCGTAAGGTGCATGAGGAGTTACCACCCAGGTGAGTGGGAGGAGCCAGCTTGAAGACTTTAGCTAGCCTTAAAGAACAGCTGATGCCTTTGGGAGAACTTTGAAAACCATAATATCGGGACACAATTCAGCTTGCATTCCATTATTTATTACTGAAGAAATTCTCACAAACACACAATCTTTATCCTTTAGAGTTCATCTGTCTCTAGCTTATTCCCAACTTGACATTAAAGTGCTGTGTTGTGACATCACAGTCTGTTGCCGTGTGAGTAACTTTGATATCACAGGCAGAGTATTATGACACTGAAGCATTAGGAGATGATGACCCTCAAGGAACAACTATCCTGTTTTCATTCATATCATCTCAGTAATAAGTAATGGATGAGAAATCAGAGCTAATGAGAAATGTAAGCTGCTTTGTGTTCAAATTATATGTTTTTCAGAGTTCTTTCAAGGCATCACTGGCTCTTTAAAGGGAAAGGACACTGCCAGAAGGTGTGGATGTACATCACATTCACTCCTAGATCTACTGTTACAAGTGAGTAACCCTTTTTTCCTCCTCCCTTGACACCCCCGTAGTATGCAGCTCAGTGTCTGCTTTTGTGTCCTAACTGTCTTCTTTGGCTTCCTATCGCTAGTGGGTATTCACCCATTCCTCGACCCCCTGTATTTCTTTGTATCTGATGGAGGCCCTTTTTTGTCCCTCACTGCCTCCCTGACTTTTTTAGAGAACCAGATTGGACTCTTGTACCTGTTACTCTTTGCAACCTCTCTGAAGCATGATTTTGTTGCCTCGAGAATGGTCCCTCCAGCCACTGATTTGATCTTTGCCAACCAACTTCACTTTGACTGATTCGCTCAACTGGTCAGAGTCTGCTTGTCTGAAATCCAGAACCTTGCCAGCTGCTGGTGCAGCAGTAGCAGTACCACTTGAAATGCTGATGGTCTGGTGCGTGATTGAGCCTGGAGTATCTGAGGGCTGTTTGGGGGGCAGGATGAGCATCTGATGGACTGCTCTTGTATTCCGGGAGTGGTAGAGCCTAGTAACTGTAACTCCCAGCAGAGGATGGAGTACAACATGAGCATGGGACCATGTGGAAGGGGTGGAAGTGATGGGGGACGTCTGCAGGACATGAATGGGAGCGCATGTCTGCATCTCCAGAGGGACCTTAAACAAGAAAACCTTTGTGCTAGCCACACGATGACAACAGGGCTCTTGCAAGCTCTGCCTCAGCCTGCTGTGGGGGGTCCGGGGGGCCAGATTAGAATCTGTCCTCCCTGTTGGGTCTGGGGGAGCCCCACCTTGGGGGAGAAGCCACAGTCTCCTAGACCTCTGGTAGGTCCCTGGAGCTGGCACAGCATGGAAACGAACATGAAAGGGCACCAATTGGTTGACTTGGGGTCAGGGACAGTCCTGATATGCACCAAAAGGACAAAAGTTGCATCCTTTCCAAAACTGACCCTCATTACTTTGGCAGTGAGTCCAAATTGATGTGCCTACTCTGTAACAATATTTAAAGGAAGGAATGAAACTGTTCAAAATTTGCCACTGATTATGTTTTGACCTAGTAGGTTCCTCTTTAAACCCACATTTTTACACCTGTGGGTCCAATTCAACCCGTGTTTTAAATCCAACAGCACTGTCACTGCTTGGGGTATGTCTCCAGCCTACACAGGAGCGTAAAGAGAGCCAAAAAATAAATAAAGAAATGAAAACCAGAACTTTAGCCTTTTATGAGGGAGTAGCTCGGTTGCTCCCCAACCCAAACTCGGCCTGCCATTTCTGAATTGGTGAGCTCCATGTTAAGAATGGCAGCCTGCCTTGTAGGTTCCCTGACCAGCAGGCAGCCCTGCTACTTATCTAGTAGGGCCTGGTTCCTGGTACCCTTAGCTGTTGAAGTGTCCCAGTCTGTGCCTGGTAGCTTGAGGTCCCTTCCACAACTACCTCCCTTTATGTCCTTCTTCTCAGTTTCTGCCCCTATTTCCTAATATCCCTTCCTCCTTTGGCAGTGGTCTATAGACCACCCAGTTTCTTATTTGATGCTGTTGTGACTGTCACCACAGTGATTCTGACACCACGCTAACTTCCCTAATGGCTTCATCCTCTACCACCTGTATGCCTTCCTTGACATTGAGGACTTTCCCACCTTCCTTCCAGTATCTTGTCTGTGTATGGTGTACCTCAGTACTGGCAGGTCACAGTCCTTATTCCCGGTTCTCACGCCTTGAACAGCAGTGGAGCAGCATGGGAACATAGTGTTAGACTGAGCACTAATCAGCAACTCTGAGCGAATGTGACGCTAATATTTAGTTCAGAAGTTTAACCAAGAAAGACGTACTGAGCTGCTAACAGCTCTTTCCAGGTGCATCCTCGGGATTAGGGGTAAGGAAGATAGTGCTAGAGGAAGAAAACAATCAGTGGTAATAGCATTACAAAAATAGAAGTCCTATACGGCAATGTAGACATCAAAAGAGCATAATCTTAAACATTGCAAGGTAAAATAGTATAACAGGTACATGTACTAGATAAAAATTGCATTGATGGGAAGGGGGAATTACTTGTACAGGTATCGCAAGGGGAAATGCTGTGTATCTGGTTGTTTTATGCTGTACATTGTTTGAATTGTCAATGTCTGTTATTCTCCTGGGTCATACCTGAAAAAAGGCAGTTTCTGCTTAGTGTACTTACCTGGTTAACACAAACAAATAGCTAAAAGCAGCTCAAACAGTCAAGCATTCATGACTTTTAAATAAAAAATGAAAAAAGGAAAAAAGACTTAAAAATAAAAATAAATAAGAGTGAAATAAAGTACACAGAGTACACCCCCCTTACCCTTTATAACAAACAATAAAGAAATGAAACTTTATAAACAAACTCTGCAGTCTCTAAACAGTCTCCGAGTTACCCAGTCATGCTGTGAGCAGTGCTATCACAAACTGCTTGTGCTTGCATTACTGTGTTCCCTGCTTATAACAAACATGGGACTACTACTGCAGTACATCAACTAGTCCGCTTATAAGTGAGTTTCACTGTAATTGAACCCATGGAGGGCTAGTTTCTGTACGTGCAAAGGCCAGGTCAGGTGGTCCTATAATGCATTGTTGAGTCTGGATAGAGCAGTAAAGGAGAAACTGACAAAAGGTAATCAGCAGGGTATCAAGCTTGGATAGTTCGTAGTTTGGGGCAGTGTCGAGATCAAATCTCCAAAGTCAGCAACTGGCAATATCTTGTTCGACAGGGCACTTTCTCATGCTTAAAGAAAGGCAGTCTCCCACTTCATGGAGGGCGCCAAGTTTTCTGCATGACTTTAGAACCAGTTACTGGATATGTAAGGAAAAAATCAAAGGTTTCATCAAGAAGGATGCCAAAATATTTATATTCAGTAATTAATTTTGAAGTAGCGCCATCAGATGTTTTAATGACTAGGTTAGAGCAGCCCAACAGACTGTTTTTGAGCCGAGTATCATGGAACAGAGTATGTTGCAGTCTGATAGCAGGGAATTGGGAATGACTCAGGAGTTGTGCCCAGTTGTATATAGGATTGTCGTCCATATACGTATGGAAATTACCACATACGTATGGATATTGCAGGATTTAACAACCTGAGGGAGGTCATTTACAGAAAAATATTAAAAATGAGTAGTTCCAGTATGGACCCTTGGGAATCCCTATATAGACTTGCCGGGTCTGAGAGGGCTTAGCTAGCAGACACACATTGGGACCGGACGGATAGGTATGAAGAGAAGCAGGAGAGTGAGGCAGTAGTGAGGCCAGAGGCAGAGAGCTTATTTTGGAGAAGGGTGTGATCTACTGTGTTAACAACTTTAGCTCTGTCAAAGACTAGGATACCAGTATATTTATTTTGTTTATTTATTTATAAAAGTTTCGCCAGGAAAGACAACGTGAGCTGCAGCAGCTCGTTTCCAGAAGTGTCCTGGGGGAGGGGTTACATGAGGGGGAGGAGCAGAACGCCAACAATAAATAACATGGTGAACAAATCGAATACAATGCAACTCAAACCAAGGCAACTAATCATGATGAGATGGGCAGAAACAGTAAATAGATAAATGGCAAAAATATACATACTTATGAAATACCAACAAAAATATAAAGGTGTCTTATTTTGAAGGGTGAACCCTAGAATGCAAACAGATAGCCTGAATAAATGGTAATTATATAGTAAGATGGACATGCTCTTTGGAAAGTCATTTACATTATTTCACTGTCAGCAGCAGGACCTTTACCAACAAGTTGGTGAAACAGTTTTTTCTCTCTGGCCTGTTATTTGTTTGCTGTCTTTTACACACCCACCTGGGTGTGGCTTACCTCATTCTGCATTTGGTAGACAGCCCGAAACTGTCTGCAGATTCTCTTTAAAGTATGTGCTGGACTGACTGGTAAAGGTAGTCATTATGGCTTCAGAGGTGCTTAGCATTCTGAATGAAGTGCAGTCCATATACATAAGGTGTAGGATAAAATATCTTTTCCCATTTAGGGTTTTTATCTGCTTTGGCTGAGGCAGGCTTCACTCCTTTCCTCACAGTCCCTGCCATCCCCAACTGTCTCACCTCACTGGGACATACCTACAGTCCGACCTGCTCTTCCGGTCCCGTGGTGGATGAAGTGAAGCAAGGCTCATACATCCCTGCCTCATTGCCATTTTCCTCCAGGTTTTCTCCTCCTGTGCTGGGGGCGGCCACATCAGTCACATCACGCATGGGAGGCATCGCAGCAGCATTGCAGGGTCCGCCATTCCTCCCTCGTTGCCACTGCTGTGCTGCAGTACCCCAGGCCACTAACTGGTGGCAGTTGTTGAAAAGAGCGCAGGCCAACCCTCCTTCCCTCCAGTAGAGGGAGCAGTCTGTTGGACACTTGATCCTCCCTGCCAGACCCCAGCAACCTGAGATCGCTTCCTATCCTGGATCACTGGGGTGGTGGGCGGTAGTCCTACCACTGCACCACTGGGCTTGCGATAAAATATCTTTTTATTGACATTTTACAGAGGTTTATCCAGTACAGGGCAAGATTTTTTAAAAAGTCTCTGTATGTTTGAGTTGTCTTTGGCACAGAGTCAACAACTTGGTCTGTTTTTGTATTTAGGTGGGAAAGACTAGTGATCATCACATTCCTCCTTCCCACTAGCTCAGTGTATAAACCATCAACCCATTTCCCTTTCTTTTTACTCTCTGCCTCTAACTTTATTCCAGCCAACAGTATATTAATACAGCCAGCTCTGCTTATGACCTGTGAAACGTATTGCTTAGACTTTGTCTGGCCAGCATGCCAGATGGTCTGTGTCCCACGTTAGCTTGTAACTGAAGCCCCCTGTGGCTTGTCTGCCTCCTGAAACCTGGGTATTTGTTTCTGGTGACATCTGTACTCTGAGAAATACCCACCAATTCTTACTATCCTTGAACTCCCATCAGTTCAGAAATAAAATAAGACTTAAGCTTGTTCACACTGCCAACTCGGTGCATCAACCCATGTGCGTGGGTTGATGTGCTGTAAAGTTGGCAGTGTAAACACTGCCAGGAGCATGTTAAGGGCATGTCGGATCATTTTCTTGATCCGACTCGGCTGTGTGTATAAGTAGCGGAGCGAGTGCGTTCAGTGGCAGTGTGGATGGTCTGCTGTACTCGCTCTGCTACAAAGGCTTAT
The DNA here is from genome assembly GCA_016271365.2 of Neoceratodus forsteri. Taxonomy (NCBI): domain Eukaryota; kingdom Metazoa; phylum Chordata; order Ceratodontiformes; family Ceratodontidae; genus Neoceratodus; species Neoceratodus forsteri. The sequence continues at coordinate 360,592,875 of CM057449.1, read as the reverse complement.
TTCTAGGGACATGGATATGTTGTTCATCCACACTCATTGGCAGGTATCCTTGCCGCTTTAAATCTTGCCGGAAGGTCTTCAAGCTTGCTCCTCCCACCCACCCGGTGGTATAACTCGGCCCGCCCCATGACGCCAGATCTTCCTTACCGCTGAAGCTCAGGTTCCTCCTTAACGCCTGCGCTTGAGACTGGTTCCTATTTCTCCGCTTATGGATTTAAAATAAATTTTGCGAAAAGACTTCAGTCTTCATCCTCACGTTGCGATGGGACAAATCGACTCCCGGATTTCGGAGATGCCCATGCGGGCAGAAGATGTCTCGGACGGATCCACACTCCACGTGTGTCTACTGCTTAGGCCTTGAGCACGACCCGCAGGCTTGCGACCTGTGCTCATCTTTCTCGGCCTACGTCCTCGAAGACCGTGCTGCCCGATTGCAACTGGGCCGTCCCGAGAAGCGTTTCCCTCCGGTGAAGTCCAAGGAGGCCCGGTTGGCGGTGTCCGCGGCGGCGGGCTCGGCGGATCAGCTCGAGCGGATGGTCGCCCTCGAAGAGGAGGCGGCGCGGGCCGTATCTTCCTCGCCGCGGCATTTATCCCGCTCTCTGGGCTCTCTTACACGGCTTCCTTTAAGGAGCTTTGTCTGTCCCTCTCCACTAAAGGAGAAGGGCCTACGCTAGCGGACCTTATTCTCGGTCCAAAAGGAGGGACAGGGTAGTCCCTCCGTCGACGCTCTTGGGAGCGGAAAGGTCCCTCCCGGGCCGCCGACCGCCGGCTTGCCACTGGCCTCCACGGTGTCCCGCCAGGTCAGTGTGACCGAGACTCCCACCGATGAAGTCAGATTTTTCTCGACCCATTGGATGGGCTGTCGCCTTTAGCAGCCGAGATTCTCTCTCCGGTTCCCCGGAGGAGTTGAGGATCCCGTGGCTCGCTTGTGCCTCCGGTTCCGGAGCCTGGATGCACCATCCAGCCGGCGGAGTGCCGTTCCGCCGACACCTCCCCGACCGGACCTCGGAAATTCCGGGATCTCGGTCTCGGTTCGACCCTTCATGTCCAGCCGATCCCACCGCTATAGGCGGTCTCGGGTTCGGCATCGCGGTAAGCGGCGTGCGGGCTGGCCGCCTCGGCCCTCCCTCGGATGAGGGAGGCTTCGCGTAAATTACGCCGACGGCACGAGGACCTTATGTTGCAACAGCCTCCTGGCCGGGAGAGTACGCCCCTGTCGCCTTTCCCGCCATTAAGTGGCTGTCACTGAGCGCTGACACAACCTCGACTTATCCGAGGAGTCTATACCCAGGCCGGGTACTCGGCTAAACCAGCTGCTCCACCGATTCGTGGAACCTCCGCCTCCACAGCCACCACTGGGGCCTCACCAAGGATTCTCGGTCGGCTAAAGGTCTACCCCATCGGTTGTCAGTTACCCTCACTCCCGACCGACCTCCGCAGGTGGAGGGTGGCTCAGGCCAGAGGCAGCTTTTCGAGGACTCCTTCCGAGTCTGAAGATGATTCCTCCTTTTTCTCCAAGCGACTGGACTTGGAGTCTTCAGGAGGTCAGTCAATGGACGATAGCCCGTCGTTCTTCCTAGGACTACTGCTCATCTCGAGTCCACCGGATGGAGCTTGAACCCGCTTTCCAAACGGGCCAGGTATCCTCACGGAGATTCTGGACCGAGGGGATTCTCCGACGGAGGCTTTCTGGTGGCGAGGCCATAGTGGGTCCGCACTGAGCTTGGCAGCGCCTCTGCTTCCTGCCCTGCGCCTTCGGCCAGGATGGCCAGGAAGTATGCGGTCCCTACTGGTTCCTTGTCTGGTTTTTGAACACCCTCTGCTGAGGGGTTGGTTACCGACAGCTCGGGCGCACCGGCAACGCCAGGGATGTGGACAAACCTCCTGACAAGGAGTCCAAGAAATTGACCATGTCGGCTAAAAGTTCACGCTAAGGCCTCTCTCTCGCTCTTCGCCAGGCCAGTTCGGCCGCCCTCATGGCACATTTTTCTCATGCCCTGTTGGGCTCCCTGGATGAGGTCATCCTCATCTTCCCGCCGATCTGCAGACTACGTGTTACAGGTGCGACCAGGGCAGGGTAGTGGCCAAACAGCAGCTCCAGACTGCTTGATATAGGGGACTCATGTGCTAGATCGGTGGCGGCCGAGAGGGCTATGCGTCATGGGCTTGGCTGAGGATATCCACCTTTACTCGGATACCCAGCACAAGTTGGCTGGATGTTCCCTTTGGGACTGACCTTCGCCCTGGGGTGGAAGGTCACCTCAGAGGATCGAGAAGTCCACGTTACCTTGACTGGGTTCTTCCGGCCAGAAGGACAAAGGCAAGAAACCACAGCCTAAGCTCCTTTCAGTCCCTTCTGTGCCTCCGCCGCCGCCCAGCAACGCCAGGGCCAGCAGGCTCGCCTTGGCATCCCAAACCCAAGCCGCGGCTTCCTCTAACAGGAGGCAGGGAGGAAAGGCCCAGGAGGTCCCTCGGCCGTCCCTCCTCCAAGCCTGCCCAGTGACGGGCTGAGGGGTGTCGCCCCATTCCCCTGGCTACCTTCCCCTGTCCCCCTGGGGACGGTTGCCCACCTCCATTCTGCCTGGTCCGCTGTTTCCACGGACAGGTGGGTCTTGAGGTGGTGGAAGAGGCCTGTCTCTGGAATCTCGAGTAGGCACCACCTTCAGAGCCGGCCGCCTCGGGGCTCTGGATCCCCAGCTCACTGGCGCTCGGGTCGAGCCGACATCGCCTCTCCTCCTCCAGAAGGAGGTGATAAGAGGGTGGACCCTCTCAGACCCAGGGTTTGTGTCCAGGTACTTCCTGGTTCCGGAGCGGACGGGGCTGGTACTTCCCATTCTAATTCCACATGACCTCAAACAAGTTCCTAGGTCTCAACCTTCAGGATGGTCACTCTGGCTCAGATAATACCATCCTTGAACACGGGCGTGTTGTCTCTGCTCTGGACTTGCAGGACGCTGCTTTTCACGCCCTATCCGTCCGCCTCACTCAGAGATTCCTTCGCCCGAGCGGAAGGATCCTCGAAGTTCCAAGCCATGCCCTTCGGCTTGTCTCCAGCTCCCAGGGTCTTCACCAAATGCATGGCAGTGGTGACAGCATTCCTGCGCGCCAGGGGTCCGGGTGTACCCTTACCTGGACGACTGGTTGATAGCAGCTCCTCCAGGAAGGAGGCAGAGGGTCCAGAGATCTGGCTCCTCCAGGTCTGTTTCAACTGGGCCTCCTTATCAACGCAGGCCAAGTCGGAACCTCGAGTCAAGCAGGTGATTCTATTCATCGGGCGCAGCTCGACTGTCTTCGAGCCAGAGCTGCTCCCATTGGACAGGGCCGAGGTTCTTTCCTCCTTTGCCCCATCATTTCTGGTTGGGCACCGCGCCTGCCCGGGACTTCCTGCGCCTCTGGGTCTCATGGCTGCCTGCACCAGCGTGGTCCGCTGGGCCTGCTGGAACATGCGCCCCTTCAGTGGGACTGGCCAGCCAGTGGTCACAACGCCAGGATCCTTGACCAGCTTAGTCGAGTGACAGGGGATGTGGAACGCCTCCAGTGGTGGACTGCTCCAGATCATTTGCAGGAGGGCATCCTCAGCTCACGCCTCCGAGCCGACGGCTCTATCGACCGAGCGCCTTCTGATGGGTTGGGGTGCCCATCTGGGGAACATCGGGCTCATGGCCTCTGGTCCTCCCGGGAGTCCCGATGCTACATCAACCTGTTGAGCTCCCGAGCGGTCCGCTAGCTCTCACCGCCTTTGCTCCGCTCTCCGGGTCAAGTGGTCCGAGTCCAGACGGACAATACCACGTACTATGTATTATCTAAACCGCCAGGGCGGACGCTGCCCATGCTTCTATGCAAGGAAGCTCCGTGATTTGGTCACTGTAAGGCAGCCTGGAGGCGGATCTCCAGCTATCTCACGTGGCAGGAGCCTCCAACACCCTGGCCATGCCCTGAGCCGGATAGGGGCTGCATCCCACGAGTGGTCTCCTGCCGGAGGTAGTACAGCATCTGTTCTCCCTTGGGGCACACCTCAGGTGGACCTGTTTGCGCTCCATGAGAACGCTGTGAGTCTGTTCCATGCCCGCCTCAGCAGGGCTCTCGCTGCAGGGGATGCCTTCTCGAGGCAATGGACCCCGGCCTCTTTTCAGCTTTCTCCATTTCCCTTGATCCACAAGGTGCTTCTCAATGCGAGGGAGGGACAAGGCGCGAGTGATTCTGATAGCCCCAGACTGGCCTCGCCTAGTTCTGGTACCCAGATCTCCTCAGTCTCAGCTCCAGGACTCGCGGCAGCTTCCAGCTCGCCCGGACCTGCTCTCAGTCAATCAGGGGAAGGTGTTCCATCCGGACCTTCAATCCCTGCACCTGACGGCCTGGTTCCTGGCGCTAGAGTTCCAGGCCTTGGGTCTTTCCGACTGAGGTCCTCAATGTAGTTGAGCGTCCCGTAGAGTCGACCAGAAAATGCTATGCCTTCAAATGGAGAAAGGTTTTCCATTTGGTGTCAGAACAAGGGCTTGGACCATTCCTCCTGTTCCTTGGCAAGCATCTTGGACTATTTGTGGTCCTTTCTAGTCAAGGGCTTAGGTCGGCGACCCTTAGAGTGCACCTGGCAGCCATCTCTGCTTACGGGCGGGCGGGAAGCAGTCGATGCGCAGGAGAAGGTGGTCTGGCGGCTTTTCAAAGGCCTTGATCACATTTCCCTCAGTGGGAACCCCCACCTCCGTGGGATCTACTGCTGGTACTGGCAAAGCTCATGGGCAAGCCATTGAACCTATGCACAGGTGTGCTCTCTCTCACCTGTCGTGGAAGACCGCCTTCTTGGTGGCTATCACGTCAGCCAGAAGGATGGGAGGCTCCAGGCGCTTTCCATCGAGTCTCCTTACCTGGTCTTCCACAGGGACAAGGTTCTGCGCCCACCGAAATTCCTTCCGGCCGGTGGTGTCGGATTTTCACCTTAACCAGGTGTTGACTCTGCCGGTGTTCTACCCCAATCACACCTCGGAGGCGAATATAGGCTCCATACTCTGGACCCTAGAAGAGGCGCTCATTATAAGGAGCGCACGGCTGAAATCGGGAGAGGTTCGCCAGCTGTTTGTCACCCACGCTGAAGCACATCTGGCAGACCTGCAGCCAAGCGGACGATAGCGGTGGGTAACCTCCTGCATAGATCTCTGCTATAAGTTGGCGGGCATGGAGCCTCCCAGAGGATAAGAGCTCATTCTACCAGCATACTGCTGTAGGTGGCTGCTTCCAGGGACGTCCCTATCCAGGAAATCTGCAGGGCTGCTACCTGGAAGTCAGCAAACACCTTCATTACCCACTACCACATCGACCTTGAGTCACGCGGGATGCTGGTTTTGGGGCCTCGGTTCTCAGTCTCTCTTTCCCAAGTAAGTATGTGGGTGTCGTCTTGCCTCCCTCCTCCCGGAGAACTGCTAGGAGTCTGCCAATGAGTGTGGATGAACAACATATCCATGTCCCTAGAAATACAGGTTACTCACCTGTAACAGGAGTTCTAGGAATGGTATATGTTGTTCATCCACGACCTCCTCGACCTCCCCGGCTGACGCACAACCTGAGCTTCCAGCGGGCCAGATCTGGCGTCATGGGGAGGAGCCGGAGTTATACCACCGGGTGGGTGGGAGGAGCAAGCAGAGACCTTCCGGCAAGATTTAAAGCGGCAAGGATACTGCCAATGAGTGTGGATGAACAGCATATACCATTCCTAGAACTCCTGTTACAGGTGAGTAAGCCTGTATTTACTCACCTGTAACGAGGATTCAAATAATATGTTATCCACTACATTTCCCGACCTCCCGGCTCGACGCACAACCTGAGCTTCCAGCGGCCAGATCTGGCGTCATGGTGGGAGCCGAGGAGTTATACCACCCGGTGGGTGGAGGAGCAAGCTTGAAGACCTTCCGGCAAGATTTAAAGCGGCAAGGATACCTGCCAATGAGTGTGGATAGACAACGCATATACCATTCCTGGGAGCTCCTATTTTTGGGTGGTAACCTGTATTTACTCACCTGTAACAAGGATTCTGAGGAATGAGTATATGTTCATCCACGACTCCACCGACCTCCCAGCTTCGACGACAACCTGAGCTTCCAGCGGGCCAGATCTGGCGTCATGGGGCGGAGCCGAGTTATACCACCCGGGTGGGTGGGAGGAGCAAGCTTGAAGACCTTCCGGCAAGATTTAAAGCGGCAAGGATACCTGCCAATGAGTGTGGATGAACAACATATACCATTCCTAGAACTCCTGTTACAGGTGAGTAACCTGTATTTTCTTCAGTCTTTGGTGAATTTACAGCCTCTCCTCGGTACGACCTGCAGCATTGCAAGGACAGGCTGTATAAACGTAAAGCAGCCAGCGCATCGTGGAAGGGAGCAGCGCACATGCCACAGCGCTACTGCCATGTAAACATGGCTTTAAGGTAGCTTTCTGAGCTACTCTGCTGCCGTAAGCAGCCATGACTGTGCTCTTGACCCAGCATATTACATATATATCTTATATGCAGATAAAAATGTTGTATACTTATGGGATTTCATGAATTTTTGCACAGCTGAAAGCTGCAGCCTTGTTATCCTCAAAATTGCTGTATATTATTATAGCTGATGGTTGAGCAAGGGCTATTGGGGTAATATGTAATGCTATACCTTCTTTATTTATTTTATAACGTGGTGTAGGCTGTACTTTGAGCAAGGGTGGGAGTAGTAAAAGCTGATAACCAGTGTAATTAAAAAATTCCTTATTCTGTTCTTTTTGCAGGGAGATTTTGAATTTGAGCCTATGCACTGTGTGAATGGAGAGTGCTGGGAACCCACTGACCCGATATCTGTGCCTCTTCTGCCACCAAATTCAGGTGAGTGACAAGCAGTTTATTAAACGGTGTGCTTGTGTAGGGTTCTCCAGAGGGGGTTGCATCTTCAGTTTGGTTTGAGTGTTCAGATGTACACCAACTAAAGTTTTTTAGTCTAGAGAAGAGAAGGCTGAGAAGAGGGTATGATCTTCCTGCTCGAATGGTCAGTCTTGCTCTTGTCTCATTACAGTCCAGGTTCACTCTGCCCAAGTCTCTAAACCTCCCCTCTAGCTCCTAAACTAGATGTTTTTACAGAGTTTTCTGAAAAAGAGGCTTACTTAACAACCTGGCTGGTTGGTCATTTCTTGTTTACATTGAGTCACAGGTCACATCTTCAGCGGTTTGACCTTCAACCCGGAGACCTGGGGAGGGGCCATTTACAGGATCCTGGTCAGGATAAGGACATTCCAAGGCTATGTAGCCTATAAAAACGTTCCGTAGAGTTCACTGTGAGAACAAATGGAATGGAGCACCCAAACCCCAAATCTGTTACACTATCATACTTGGTTGGAAACTAAAATGATTATGAAACTTTATTTCGATTTTTTTAATTTTTTTTCCTACTGCCCCTGGCTGCTCCCCTTCTGACTGACCCCATCCGCCCCATCAGTCCGGCTACCCTGGTATGTACCTTCACTTGTGCCTTCTGCCACAGGGCTATGGTGGTGCCCGGCCACCAGATTCGGAGCCTGCCGAGGGTCGGTCGTCACCTGCAGCCCGGGGTTTCTTTCCTCCATTTTTTTCTCCTTTCCAGTCCCGGGACCCCAGGTCAGCTGCGTGCATGCACAGTGTGGAGGTGTTGTGCATGCTGAGACACCCAGTGATGCCCTCCCCCAACCTATCCTAGCACCACTTCTCCCATGGCTTGACACTGACTCCAAGCCTCCACTCGGAGGCAGCAAAGAGCCGAGGAGAAGTTGTCTCCCTTCCCAGGAGAAGAGAGCTGCTTGATAGCTGCTCATCCAGACTCCCGGCTGACGCCAGGCAACCCGGCTCACTTCCCAAACCTGGGCTGCCAGCGCTGTGAGATGTGGCATCCAGCTCCTCAACCCTCAGCACCACTGGCTTGAACTCTTTATTTAGAGTTCGAGGAAAAAATTGTTTAACTTTGGAAAGTGATTAATTTTAAGAAGAGCAAGGAAATACTTTAAAGATAAATTATCAAAAGCTATAACAAGTCGAACAGACACACAGCAAACAGTTGATTTGACATAGGGGGGATGGGGAGAGAGAGAGAGAGAGAAGTCCAGTTGTCATGCTAACCTTCTAAGGAGTCTTGTGCTTTGTGTGGCAAAATGTTCCCATAGCACTGATGGAATTTTAAAAGGCTACACGGCTGTAATTTTGCTTCTGCAAGCGCCAACAGCTTACGCGAACTGTGATGAACAGGAGGAGAAACTGTGGCATCCCCAGAAAACATTCCACAGTCTGTGTGATAGCTTTGTGACTGAAGATGATGTTCCCTCAATTCAGCTAAATCTAGCCCTGACAGCATACACCACAGCTTATTGTGTCTATCTGCCCCCGCCATTACTCTCCCCTCACCTCCCTACTAAATCTGTCTTTCGCCACAGGCACAGTCCCCAAAGCCTGGAAATCGGCCAGTATCATTCCTCTTCACAAGGGTGGCGACTCTGCAGTACCCAGCAACTGTTGCCCAAGTTCCCTCCTCCCAGCCTTCTCCAAACTACAGGGATGACTAGTTCAATCCAGACTGACTGATTTCCTCAACTCCATAAATTTCCTCTCCACCTACCAATTCGGTTTCAGGAAACGCCACTCCACCTCTTCCTTACTACTCTGTGTAACTGGGCGCATCCAGTCTGCTATTGACAAAGTGCTTCTCACAGTTGCAGTCTTCATTGACCTAGCCAAGGCTTTTGACTCAGTTTCCCATCCACTTTTCCTAAACACACTCTGGGACGCAGGGCTTGCCCCCCATTGCCATACAGTAGTTTAACTCGTGCCTCTCAAACAGATGTCAGTCGGTCAAAATTGCAAATTTCTCCTCCCACTCCCTCCCTATCACAGCTGGCATACCCCAGGGCTCTATACTTGGACCCGTTTTATTCTCCATCTTCATAAACGACCTCCCATCTGTCTGCACAAACTCCCACATCCATATGTATGCTGATGACACCATCTTATTCATTTCCGACCCTGAACTCCATTTCAATCCACTCTGCTCTTCTACAGGACTTCCACTCAGTCCAGTCCTGGTTCCAGGCTAAAAAAACACTCAAACTAAATGCATCCAAAACTGTCTCTATGACCTTTGGAACCTCTCAAAGAATAGCCAACGCTCTCCCCACTCCACCCAACACTTCCTCGGATAGTACTCCACTGAGTGAAGTATCCTCCGATAAATATCTAGGTGTCTAGCTGGACCCGCTGCTTAATTTCTCTACGCATATAAACTACAATCTTCAAAACTTTGTCCAAAGCTCGGTATCCTCTACCGCAACAGAGACTCTTTGCTCCTCCCAGTGTGACGTGTACTACTAACCAAAATGATTCTACTTATTTTCGATTATGTTGACATAATCTATTGCACTGCTCCATCCTCCTCACATGCCAGACTGGACTCCCTCTTCTACGCCTTCTGTCGCTTTGCCGCTATCTCTCCCTATAGGACCCACCACTGCTCGCTTCTGTCTTTTCTGGATCTCCCTTCCCTTTATCAGCGCCTCATCCATTCAGACTCTTTTATCTCCCAAGTACTGGCCCAACCTTCTTTCCTCCTACCTCACTTCCCACCTCACCCCTGTTCCCTCCTCTGCTTACTCCATCTGCTCCAGAGACCCTCCTCTACTTACTCCCTCTGCTCCAGAGACTCCTGCTCCTTCTCCCTTCCCATACCATACCCTAATGTGGGCAAATCTGCCTGCCCTTTCAGCTCCCCCCTCTCTGGACCTCTCAAACGCCTCTCCTGCGTAATTCTCCTTCTAGGGACATGGATATGTTGTTCATCCACACTTATTGGCAGGTTCCTTGCCGCTTTAAATCTTGCCGGAAGGTCTTCAAGCTGGCTCCTCCCACCCACCCGGTGGTAAACTCCGGCTCCGCCCCATGACGCCAGATCTTCCTTACCGCTTGAAGCTCAGGTTCCCTCCTTAACGTTGCGATTAAGACTGGTTCCTAATTCTTGAAAGTTCGAAATTAAAAGTTTTTGCTAAAGACTTGGTCTTCTTCCCTCGGCTCGCGATGGACAAATCGACTCGGTTTTCAGGGTGCCCTTGCGAAGCGAAGATGTCTAGGGCGGATCCGCACTCCACGTCGCTCACTGCCTGGGCCTTGAGCACCCACCCGCAGGCCTGCGACTTGTGTTTCTCCTTTTCGCCCATCGTCCTTGAAGACCGTGGTTGCCCGATTACAACTGAGCGCCCGAGAAAAGAATTCCAACGGTGAAATCTAAAGAGGCCTGACATGGTGTCCATGCGGCGGCTCATGGATCAACTAGAGCAGATGATCGCCTCGAAGAGGAGGCGCGGGGCTTCTACCTCGGCTGCGGCATTTGTCCCGCTCTCTCTCGGTGCCTCGTACTCGGCTTCTTTTAAGGAGCTTTGTCTGACCCTCTCGACCAAAGGTGAGGGTCCAACTTCTTCGGGACCTTTTTCCAGGTCCAAAAAGAGCAGAAGTAAGTCTCTCCGTCAACGCTCTTGGGAGCGGGAAAGATCCCCCTTCCCTTGTTGACAGTCGACTTAGGTCGACCCCTCAGCTTCGGCCACTGGCTTCACGGTGTCCCCGTCAGGCCAGTTGACCGAGACTCCTGTCGACGCAGTCGAGATTTTTCTCAACCCGTTAGATGGGTTTGTCGGCTGAGAAGCTGAGAATCCCCTCCCTGGTTCCCCGGTGGGAGTTGGAGGATCCCTGGCGGCTCGTCTGTGCCTCTGGTTCCAGAGCCTTGATGGGATCGTCGAGCCGAGGGAGTGCCGATTCCGACACTTCCTCCTCGCCTTCCTTGGCCTAGTCGAGCTCGGTCCTCGGACATCCTCATGTCCAACCGATCCCGCCCGCCAGGCGGTCTCGTCTCGGCACTGCAAGCCGGTGCCGCCACTCTTCCTTTCCTCTTCCTCGGATGAGGGAGGCTTCGCACAAGTTGCGCGGAGGAAGAGGAACTTATGTGGCAACAGCTCCTTTTGACTGGGAATAAGCCGGACCAGTCGCCTTCCCCGCCATTAGTGGCTGTCACCGAGCAGTCGAACAACCCCTCGTTGTAGTCGAGGAGCCTGTTCTCAGGCCGGTTGTTCGGCCAATTCCAGCTGCCCCACCGATTCTGGTGGAACCTCCGCCTCCACAGCCATTAGTTGGGGCTCCGACCAAAAATTCTCGGTCGGCTTTGGGTTTGCCCCATAGGCTGTCTGTCACCCTCACTCCCGATAAACCTCGGCAGGTGGAGGGTGGCTCAGGCCCGAGGCAGCTCTTTGAGGACTCTTCTGAGTCCGATGATGGTCCTCCTCTTCTCCAAGTGTATGGACTGAGAGTCCTCGGGAGGGCAGTCAATGGACGATAGCCCTTCGTCCTTCTTAGGGTTGCTTCGACTCATCTCGGAGTCCACCGGGATGAAGCTCGAACCCGTTTCTAAGGGCCAGGTATCCCTTCACGGAGATTCTGGACCGAGGGGATTCTCCTACGGAGGCCTTTCCGGTGGCCGAAGCCATAGTGGGTCCAGCCTTGGAACTTTGGCAGCGTCCTGCTTCCTGCCCTGCGCCTTCGGCCAGGTTGGCCAGGAAGTATCACGGTCCCCACCGTTCCCTGTCCGTTTTTGAACACCCTCGGCCGAGGGTTGGTTACCGACAGCGTTTTCGGCGTGCCGGAACGCCAGGCATGTGGACAAACCTCCGACAAGGAATCCAAGAAATTGGATTATGCCGGGCGAAAGTCTATGCTGGGCGTCCTCTCAGCCTTCGTCAGGCCAGTTCGCCGCCTCCAGCATTTTTTCTCACGCCCTGTTGGGCTCCCTTGATGAGGTTGTCCTCATCTTCCCGCAGATCTGCAGACTACGGTCAGGCAGGTGCGGGACCAGGGCAGGGCAGTGGCTAAACAGCAGCTCCAGACTGCGTAGACATCGGGACTCATGTGCCAGGTCTGTGGCGGCCGCGAGTGGCCAGCGCGTCGCCGGGCTTGGCTGAGGATATCCACCTTTACCGGATACCCAGCATGTTGGTGGATGTTCCCTTTTGGGGACTGACCTCTTCGGCCCTGGGGTGGAAGGTCACCTGCAGAGGATCGGAAGTCCATGCTACCTTGACTCGGTCTCTTCCGCTCAGAAGGACAAAGGCTCAAGCCACAGCCTAAGCCCTTTCGTCCTTCTGAGCCGCGCGCTGCCCGCCCAGCAACGTTAGTGCCAGCAGGCTCGACCTTGGTATCCCAAGCCCAAGCCGTCGGCTTCCTCCAACAGGAAGCAGGGAAGTAAAGGCCCAGGAGGTCCCTCAGCCGGTCCCTCCTCCAAGCCTGCCCAGTGACGGGCTGAGGGGTGTCGCCCCCATCCCTGTCACCTCACCCCTGGTTCCCCCCGTGAGGGGATGGCTCAGACACTTCCTTTCCGCCTGGTCCGCTGTTACCACGGACAGGTGGGTACTGAAGTGGTGGGGAGCCTACCTCTGGAATTCGAGCAGGCCCGTCCTTCAGAGCCGTCCGCACTGGGGCCTCGACCGCGAGCCTCACTGTGCTCGCCGAGTCGACATCGCCTCCTCCTCCAAAAGGAGGTGATCACGAGGTGGAGGACCCCCTTCAGACCCGGGGTTCGTGTCCAGGTATTTCCTGGTTCCGAAACGGACGGGGCTGGCACCCCATTCTCGACCTACACGACCTGAACAAGTTCCTAAGGTCTCGAACCTTCAGGATGGTCACTCTGGCACAGACAATACCATCTCTGGAACACGGCGTGTGGTTCTGCTCTCTGGACCTACAGGACGCGTTCTTTCACGTCCCTATCTGTCCGTCACATCAGAGATTCCTCCGCTTCGAGCGGAGGGATCCCTCTCTCAGTTCCCGAGCCATGCCCTTCGGCTTATCTCCAGCTCCAGGGTCTTCACCAAAATGCATGGCAGTGGTGACAGCATTCCTGGTGCGCCGAGGGGTCCGGGTGTACCCTTACCTGGACGATTGGCTGATAGCAGCCTCCTCCAGACGGGAGGTGGAGCGGTCCAGAGATCTGGCCCTCCAGGTTTGCTCTCGAGTTGGCCTTCTCATCAACGAGGCCAAGTCGGAACTCGAGCCGAAGCAGGTGATCCTGTTCATCGGGGCAGAGCTCGACTCTCTTCGAGCCAGAGCACGCCTCCCGCGGACAGGGGCTGAGGTTCTTGCCTCCTTTGCCCAGTCATTTCTGGTTGGGCAATCGCGCCCTGCCCGGGACTTCCTGCCTTCTGGGTCTCTGGCGGCCTGTACCAGCGTGGTCCGTTGGGCCTGCTGGCACATGCGCCCCCTTCAGTGGGGACTGGCCAGCCAGTGGTCACAACGCTGCGATCCTTTGGACCAGCTAGTGATAGTGACCCAGGAGATGTGGAACGCTCTCCAGTGGTGGACCGTTCCATTCCATCTGCAGGAGGGCATCCCGTTTGTCCGCCCCGAGCCGACGGTCTCTCTATCGACCGATGCCTCTCTGATGGGTTGGGGTGCCCATCTGGGGGAACACTGAGTGCACGGCCTCTGGTCCCCATGGGAGTCCCGATGCCACATCAACCTGCTGGAGCTCCGAGCGGTCCACCTAGCTCTCACCGCCTTTGCTCCGTTTCTCCGGGGTCAAGTGGTCCGAGTCCAGACGGACAATACCACGACCATGTACTACCTGAACCGCCAGGGAGGGACGTGCTCCATGCTTCTATGCAAGGAAGCTGTCCGCATTTGGTCACTCGTGCGCAGCCTGGAGGCGGATCTCCTAGCCATTCATGTGGCAGGAGCCTCCAACACCCTGGCCGATGCCCTGAGCCGGATAGGGGCTGCATCTCACGAGTGGTCTCTCCTGCCGGAGGTAGTACAAGATCTGTTCTCCCACTGGGGCACACCTCAGGTGGACCTGTTTGCCTCCAGGGAGAACGCGAAGCTGAAGCTGTTTCATGCCCGCCCCCCTCAGCAGGGCTCGCTGCAGGGGCATGCCTTCGAGGCTGTGGACCCCAGGCCTCTTCTACGCCTTTCCCCCATTTCCCTTGATTCACAAGGTGCTTCTCAAAGCAAGGAGGGACAAGGCGCAGGTGATCCTGATAGCCCCAGACTGGCCCCGCCAGTTCTGGTACCCAGATCTCCTCAGCCTCAGCTCCAGGCTCCCAAGGCAGCTTCCAGCTCACCCGGACCTGCTTTCACTCAATCAGGGGAAGGTGTTCCATCCAGACCTTCAATCCCTGCACCTGACGGCCTGGTTCCTGAGCGGCTAGAGTTCCAGGCCTTGGGTCTTTCCGACGAGGTCCTCAATGTTGTTGAGGTGTCCTGTAGTGAGTCACCAGAAAATGCTACGCCTTCAATGGAAGAGATTCTCCATTTGGTGTCAGGCAAGGGCTTGGACCCTTCCTCCTGTTCTGTGGCAAGCATTTTGACTATTTATGGTCCCTTTCTAGTCAAGGGCTTAGGTCGACCACCTTAAAGGTGCACCTGGCATGCCATCTCTGCTTGCAGGCGCGGGCTGGGAAGCAGTCGGTGTGCAGGAAAGGTGGTCTGGCGCTTTTTCAAAGGCCTTGATCACATTTCCCCTTGGTCTGAGAACCTCCACCTCCGTGGGATCTACTGCTGGTACTGTGCAAAGCTCATGGGCAAGCCATTCAACCAATGCACAGGTGTGAACTTCTCTCACCTGTCGTGGAAGACCGCCTTCTAGGTGGCTATCACGTCAGCCAGAAGGATGGGAGAGCTCCAGGCTTTGCATCGAGTCTCCTTACCTGGTCTTCCAAGGGACAAGGTTGTCCTGCGCCCACCCAAATTCCTTCCGAAGGTGGTGTTGGAGTTTCACCCTAACCAGGTGCTGACTCTGCGGTGTTCTACCCCAGTCACACCTCGGAGGCGAATATATAGGCTCCATCGCTGGACCCTGAAGGCTCAGCTTATTATAAGGAGCTTACGGCTGAAATTGGGAGAGGTTCGCCAGCTGTTTGTCACCTACGCTGAAGCTGCATCTGGCAGACCTGCAGCCAAGCGGACGATAGGCAGGTGGGTCACCTCCTGCATAGATCGCTGCTATAAGTTGGCGGGCATGGAGCCTCCCAGAGGATAAGAGCTCATTCTACCTGCCATACTGCTGCATCGGTGGCTGCTTCCAGGGACGCCCTATCCAGGAAATCTGCAGGGCTGCTACCTGAAGTCAGCACACACCTTCATTACCCATTACCACATCGACCTTGAGTCACGCCGGGATGCTGGTTTTGGGGCCTCGGTTCTCCAGTCTTTATTTCCTAAGTAGGGGGTGTGCGCCTTGCCTCCCTCCTCCCGGAGAACTGCTAGGAGTCTGCCAATAAGTGTGGATGAACAACATATCCATGTCCCTAGAAATACAGGTTACTCACCTGTAACAGGAGTTCTAGGAATGGTATATGTTGTTCATCCACACGACCCACCCGACCTCCCCGGCTTCGACACACAACCTGAGCTTCCAGCGGGCCAGATCTGGCATCATGGGGCGGAGCCGAGAGTTTTACCACCCGGGTGGGTGGGAGGAGCCAGCTTGAAGACCTTCCCGCAAGATTTAAAGCGGCAAGGAACCTGCCAATAAGTGTGGATGAACAACATATACCATTCCTAGAACTCCTGTTACAGGTGAGTAACCTGTATGTCCCACACTGCTGTCAGATCTCTACTGCGCCAGTTGCCCACCCCTACCTGCACCCATAACATCAGCTGACCTCACGCTATACTTGCATTGTCTTCCTTGAATCTCTTTAACTGCTGTCTCACTCGTACCCTGGCCCTACTTATTTTGAAAAATGTTTTGTGAATTGAGCAAATGTATACCTTACAGTATTTTGTCTCGTGTATTGGCATACCTATTGTTTCAATGTAACTTTCAATGTAACTCTGTTCTATTGCATTGTACTGCACTTGCTCTTTGCATTTTGTATCCTACTTTTGTTCCCTCCCCCAGGTTGCACCTGGAAACGAGTCTTTGGCTCAGGTGCCTTTCCCGGTTACCAAATGTTTAAATAAATAAATAAAAAGCTTGCATCCTGACAGCCGAGGTTGCAGCATCAGTGGCTGACTGTGAAGGTGACCAGTATGATGATGATGATGATGAGGGAGACGAAGAGACAACACTGCCTGCCTCGACAGCAAAAGATGTGCTTTAGTCTCTCTTGCACATACCCTGCCATATTGAGCAGAATGTCTGCAGTGGGGAAGATTACATAGAGAATACTGGATGGGCAACTATGCACAACCAGTGTGTTCTGCCACAGAGGGGTTCTGATTCCCTCTGACCTCGACAGTGAAGCTCGAGAGATCCATGGGAATCAGAACCCCGAGGTGGCAAAACACACTGGTTGTACATGGAGTTGCTCATCCTGTATTTTTTATAATGTATAGTACTGTGTGAAATATGTGTTTGTGACTTCTTTTGCTTTCAAAATGAAACTGACTCATGCCGTCTCTAGAGGTTCTACAATGCTGTTCTACCACAGTAGGGTAGAATCGCATTCCATGACCTTTGAACTGTGGTACAACAGCATTTTGAATTCTGTACAGAACAACACTCCACTATACACTATAAATCATTTTATGAACTGGAGAATGTCTGCAACACGGCAGTGAAAACGGCAGTCTAAAGTGACTGACCATTTTAAGCCGTTTAATACAGAAGGCACTGATTAACGTTAAATAAAGTTACAGCCTGTTTTAACAGTTCAAGCACCAGTCTCCCACAGTACTCAATCACTTACATGAGCACCATATCATTTTAAAAAAAGAAAGGCACAAAATAAAGCTATGGGCAGATTTTAACAGTTCCGCATAACAAGCATTTTGCCCCATACAGAACAGTACCTTTCAGCCATCAAACTCAGTAAATACAGAGCCAGCATTTTGCTCCCCTTTAGTCCCATACAGCACAATACAGTAGTTTTCCACCATCGAGCTCAGTAAATACAGAGCTAATACTTGCTTCCCTTCGGTCCCATACAACACAGTACAGTAGTTTTCCACCATCGAACTCAGTAAATGGACCCCACCGACACCCTCACCCCGTCTCCTACCTACCTCATATTTGCAGCTGACCCGGGGTAGCCCAGTGTATCCCTTCACCGGATGGGTCCCTCTGCTTCGAGGGGGAAGGCACCAGGGGAACAACCAGCACATTAACTGTTCGGTCCCTGGGTGCTGCTGAGGTGGTTCCAGGGACTAAGGGCACTCACGGCGGCAGCCATCATCCGGCCGACCAAGAAGCTGTTTTTCCTGTTTGCTCCCTTGGGGCATGGTGTGCCACAGACGTCAAGGCATATGCTGATGTCCACGCCCCTTGCGTTCATCGGGGCTCACCGAACTGTGCTCCCCGCCTCCTCCAGGAGGCAGCACACAGTGAGCCACATCCCCACCCTCCCCCCAGGAGAAGGCGAGCAGTCATCGGACGCTCGAGCTTTCTCCCGGCAGGCCCTTCAGTGACCCAGGTCCATTCCTAAACCCGGGTTGCCGGCATTGCAAGCAGAAATCCAACTGCTGCGCTGACCGGCCGTGTGGAACCGTGTTCATTTCTGCTACTTGACAAAAGTTCTGACCACACAGAAGGACCTATCATTGGATGTTGGGTTGAATGGACATCTTCAACATGTGACACCGGACGCCGGGATGTCCATAGCCCAACTGTACAGGTGGCAACATCTTCTGGATCCTAGTACCTGCTAATAATGCTTTTTCACTTAGAGCCTGTCCCGGGCATGCAGAGAAATTAAATCAGCTGTCCCTGGAGAAAACTGGGTGTCTGGGACAGGCAGACAGGTGGTTATTTACGCCCCTGTGAATAGTGACAGATTATGCACTATTGGACTTTGTGGTCCTTCAGGGATATTGCAGTTTAGTCAAACATCCATAATTCTTCCCACTTCTGCTGTGAAGGGTCTGTGTCCCACTCTGGTCCACCAGTCCTGTGCTTTGGTATCTTTTCATGTATTTGTCATGCTATGAATTGGTACCAGGAAAAGGTTGAGTGTGTTTTTTTTTTTTTTTTTTTTCAGGTTTTGTACAGATAACAGTTGATCTTACTTAGAGTATGAGCTCCTGCAGCAGGCTACCCCTTAAGGACTATGCTGCCAGGCACTAGGACTCCATGGAAAACTTCTGGCCAGCAGTACCCAGCTGGGGCCTGCCCCTTACGTCGGTCCGCCCACCGATGTCACCCTTTGTATAAAGGGACGGTCCCCAGCCTCACCTCAATTCTTTTCCCGCCATCAACCCGTGCGCTTCAGCTCCTCTGATGCCTCATCGCATCTGTCAACCGCCATTTTGTGCTTCTTGTTAGCGTGCCCATTTTTCTTTAAAACTCATTTTCTTGACTCAGTTTGTGTCGCCTCTGTCTTCTTCTTCCTATACCAAGCTACAGAAATCCAAGTGTCCTTACAGGTGGCAGATTCTGGCGAAAGACGACCATACTCAGTGCTTCTTCTGCTTGGGGCCTGACCACAGTGTTGACTCCTGCCCAGACTGTGGTAAATTCAACCAGGACCCGTTGCCACAAGACACTCCAGGCTTACCTCATGGAGCAGGAGCTCGCCGCCCTCCAACAGCCGTCGAAGGCCAGCTTCTCAGCCTCATGGTTGCCGACTTCCCATAAGGAAAAACATGCAGGAGGGAAGCACCATCACTGAGGAAAAAGATCACAGTAGGTCAGAGTTCCACTGCAGAGCTCCTCATCAGAAGGAGAAACCTTCCGGTTCACACTCTGGCAAGAGAGCGGACTCTGGCCCCCTCCCACTATCAGGCCTGTTTTTCTCCAGCCTGCTGTTAATGAAGGCTCCCACCCTTAGCCTTTCAGTGGGTGGGAGTTCTTCGGGGCAGGGATCTTCGGGTCCCTCCTTGAGCCTTAGGCCCTTCCAGCATTCCTTGGGGTCTAAGGCCTGGGCATCTGCCGACAAGGCTCAGGTGTCTTCTGTTTCTAGTTTGTCACTGGCTTCCAACGACCGATGCAGACACCAGGAACAGTTGCGCTCCTGGAAACGCTCCCCCTGAGGGAGGTCATCAGGCGCTAAGCCAAAAACCCAGATGTACACCTCTGACGACAGGCCTTCCGATAAACAGAAGGACCGGAAGCAGGCACCACAGGATAGGGCATCCAGTGACCAGGCGTCGGGGTCAGCTACCTACCTCAGGCGCCTAGGTCTACCGCCTCAGAAGCCAGTGTGAGGACTACGTCTCCGATGGATCAGCAGTCTGACGCCTGGGCACCGGTTGATCAGACGCCAGACCAAACACCCACTACTCCGGTATCCAATGACTGGGCGTCGTGGGACCAGGCGACAGGCGGCCAGATGACAGGTCTTGCAAACCTACCTTGCCCTGATGTACGCCCAGATGTGATGCCAGGACTGAGTAATCCTCCAGATGCTTCCACAGGCCCCACCAGCGTACCCCCGCCTCAAGTACCAGTGGTACCCCTGGAGGACGTCGGGCAACTTTTTACATCGTGGTGGAATATGGTGAAAGGGGACTTACTTAAAAAGGTGCCCTTCCCCAACTCTCCCTTCACCACAGCCTCCCACCCTGGTCCCGGACAAGACTCCGATACCAGACACTCAGCCCGCACCTCTGCCCACCCCCAGGAGCCCCACTTCTAAGGATTTGGATTCAAAGCGCTCCAGATGTAGGGGCAGACATCGCCACTCATCCTCCAGGTCATCTTCCTCCGATGACCAGAGCAGATGCTGGCACAGGCACAAAGGTTTTTTTTTTTTTTTTAACTTTATTTCTTTTCCCATTCCTATGGGCTTTCTTCAAGTGAACCCTCGACATCTGCCTACTCCCAGCCTGAACCCTCGCGTTTCCCTTGATCTCTCCTTCGGCGACCCCAGGTGAGCCAGGCCGAGTATCATCTCTGGGGCTGATTCCGCCCCTTGCAGTGTGCTGCGTAGGCATGAAGTGCCTACCTGGCTGGTCGCTCTGGTCAGGGATGGAGGATGATCCTGGGTGCATTGGGCCGGCGCTTGGGATGTGGGCTGAGTCACCGTCATCTCACTGAAGGGATGAGAGGCCTTTTCCGTTTTCTTTACTTGTCCCTTGGGTTGCGGCAAGCAAGGCAGCGTAGAGCATGACACTCACGCCCCAATGCACTCACTGCGTCGCCACGCTGGCGCCTGATTCACCACCAGAAGCCGCTCCAGGAGCCTAGCGCTACCCTTATCCCTTCCCCGAAGAGAGAGTAGTCCTCATACGCTTCAATCTCTCCCCTGCCAACCCCCCAATGACCTGGGCTCGTTCCTGAACCCAGGTTGCTGGTGTGACGTGAGGTGTGGCATCCAGCGCCTCAACCCTCAGCGCACCGGGCCGTGGATACAGGCACAAATGTTTGAGGTCAGCTTTCTCTTCCTCCTCCAGAGGCAGCTCTTTTTCCTTGGGCTGTTTGGCCAGGGTCTATTCCCCAGAGCGAAAGGTCATTGCAGTTCACCCAGGTCCCAACCGCATGACCCGACCTTCATGGACGTAATGCGCCATATCCAGTACCTAAACCAGTGGGATACGGAGGAGTTGGACCCGGAGAGAAGAAGGCTACATATCTTCTTGGGTATGAGTGACCCTAAACCCTTGGTCACTCCTCCTCCTCTGGTTCCTCCCTTCCAGGACCTAACAAGACTGGCATGGGAGCATCCGTCTTCCTTTTTAGCTGTCCCCAAAAAGGCGAACAGGCTATACAAGCCCCCTAAAGCGGAGCCCTTCCTGGGAGAGAATCCAAGGGCAGATTCCATGGCCCTAACCACAGCACATGGCAGGACCAAGCAGTGCAAGCCCTGGCCCTGCCAACGTCTGCAGTACATAGGGGCCATTCTGGACACAAAGCAGGGAAGGGCTTTTCTCCCACCTGACAGGACCACTCGGCTGAGAGATCTGGTGTCCAGAATAGCTTCGGCCAACCCAGTCACAGCCCGGACTATGTTGCAACTTCTGGGACATATGGCAGCTGTTCTTCGCATCCCCGTGCAACCCCAAACTGCCCAATTTTTGCTTGCTAGATCCCAGGCCTGGTGTTTTCTGGCGAGATGTGTTCTCCCTCTGCTGGATAGGGAGGTTTCTTTACGCATTCCCTTGCTTCCCCCTTCTGCAGAGGGTGCTGTTCAAGCTGCAGGCCGAAGGGGCAGCAATCATTTTGATAGCCTTGTTCTGGCTGCGCCAGATATGGTTACCCCTCTTGCAGCGATTGGCAGTGGAACCTCCTTTCTCACTACCTCTATCATTCAGCTTGTTATCCTAAGACCAGGGCATACTAGTTCTCCCGAATCTTTGGTCTCTACAACTAAATGCATGGTTCCTGCAGACCTAGCTGTCTCCCATCGTGGAGTTTCTCAGAGGGTGGCCGAAGTCCTAGTAGAAGCAAGAAAGCTATCTACATGGGCTACGTATGCCATGAAGGGGTAACGCTTTTGCATCTGGGCAGCTGCACGTTCCCTGGACCCCTTTTTTTGCTTGGTGAACTTGGTCTTATTTATTTATTTATTTAATTTTGGTAACCGGGTAGGCCCACTGAGTCCAGTAATGGTCCCTTTTTAAGGGGTGACCTGGAATTAATTACAGATGCATCGAAATATTACATTTGCAGAAATTACAATTTACAATTGTTTACATCATATGTAATGGAGAACAGTTTTCAGCATCTGACACATAGCAATAATTGTTAATATAGCTATATACATTAACAAATGCCCCGCTCACTGACAGAATTTTTGAGTCAGCAGGACCATAGTAGAGATATCAATGGTGATAAGTGCATTGATTTAGCTCCAGCTAATGGGCCTTTACTCCCGCTTTGAATCCCCTAGTGAGTTGCACTCCTGGAGATTTGTTGGCAACGCATTCCAGATGGGAGGAATGAGGGCTGAGAAAGCCTGAGACCCTTGGGTGGACATCGCCCAGGGAACCTCGAGGAGCTGTCTGCTTGAGGATCTTAGTGTCCTGCTATTCTTTTTTGTTTGCAGCAACTCTGCCAGGCTAGGAGTATCATCTCTCGAACACAGGGCTGCGCTACTCATCCATTAAGGTGTACCTCTCTGCCATCTCAGCTTATCATGCACCTGTGGAGGGTAGGAACATTGCCTAGTTGGATCTCTCCCGTACCTTTCTACGGGGCATACTTCACAGGGTTTTATTTAACTCTAAAAATTGATTAGCGTTTTGCTTATAAAAGTTCTAAAACATTGTGAAAATGCATAACACTTGCCTCACTGTGTTTAACAAACATAACACTGCTAGAAAACCTATATAAATGCTTTCTGTACAGTTAGTATTGTCCCAAGAAAAAAACTGCTAATCAGTTATTTAAAACCCTGCTTCATTTAAAACCTCCCTTCAGGGATCCTGTTGCCCCATGGAATCTTTTATTTGTTCTAGAGAAGTTAACCTTGCCTCCTTTTGAACTGGCCTCGGATTGCGACCTTAGCTTTTGCTCTTGGAAAGCGTTATTTTTAGCTGTCATTAATTTGGCTAGAAGAATTTCAGAGCTTCAAGCACTCATGTGCAAAGAACCTTATTTAGTTTTTCACAGAGACCGTGTGTCTCCGTACCAATCATAAGTTTCTGCCAAAGGTAGTATCTTAGCTGACTCTGAATCAGAATATCTGCCTTCTGGTTTATTATCCCAAGTATTCAAATTGGGGGGAGGCACTCCTTCACACTCTAGACATCCACAGGATCCTTCATTGCTACTTGGACTGTACTAAAACGGTCCACAAATCTGATCAGTTGTTTGTTTCTTTTGCCCCCAGGGCTCTGGGGAAGCCTGTTTCAAAACAAACCCTGTCAAAATGGTTAGCAATAACATTGGGTTCATTTACAACAAGTATGACAAACCCTTGTAGGGCCCAATCAAGGGACATTCCACAAGGAGGATGGCTGCATCCTTTGCAGCTATGAAAAATGTTTCGGTGGCAGACATCTGCACTGCCGCAACCTGGAACTCTGTGCATACTCACAGCACTACACTTGACATTGGGCGTCCAAAAGAGCAGGATTCAGTCTGGCTGTGCTCCAAGGTCTCCTATTATAAAACTCCATGTTTTTTTTCCTACCACGGTGTTTGTTTTCTCCCCCTCTGGGACACTGCTTGGGACTCAATCCTTAAGGTGTAGCCTGCTGCAGGAGCTGAGGTGCAGACGGGGTTCTTACTCACTTCTTCCTAGTCCCGAAGAAGTCGGGGGACCTCGGACCCATTCTGGACCTCAGCGATCTGAACAAATGGGTTGCCTACCGGAGGTGTCAAAAGGTCTTCCTTCCTGCTCTCCTGCTGCTTTTGATGACACAAGACTGGCTGGCTTCAGTCGATATGCAGAATGCTTATCTGCATATCCCAATCGCCAGGTCTCACTGAAGATTCCCGAGGTTCAGAGTGATATGAAGGCATTATCAGTTCAGAGTCCTTCTCTTGGTCTTTCGTCAACCCCCAGGGTATTCACCAAGTACCTGGCAGTGGTCCCCCGGCGCCGGAGAAGGGGCTTTTTACGTGTTCCTTGCCTGTTTGTTGACTCCTCTGACCCACACTAAGCCTCACCTGTTGGAAACCATCAGGACACTCTATCACTTTTCCGTGTCAAGGAATCACCGTCAATTGGGGAAAGTCTCAGCTCCTCCCAGAGGCTTCACTTTATCAGGGCCATTCTGGATTCCATCCTCGAGAAGGTTTTCTTCCCCCATAGAGCGGGCTGCATCCAAGTCTTACTGCCTCAGGTCTGTACAGCCTCAAGGGTTCCAGCAAGATCCTCAGGCTATTGGAACATGGCAGCAGCCATTGTTTCAGTAATTCTAGCACGGCTGCACATGAGGACCATCTCAGTGGTCCCTGAGGTCCAGTGGGATCAGACCAGGGACAATCTGGATGCTAAAGCAAAAAGCCGCACCACTCAGGAGACCTGAATAAAGGCAATATATTTATTTATTATAAAATAACACCGCTACAACAACAACCACTACAGGTGTGTGGAAGAACAGGTAACCTCTACCGTTTCGTAAGCCATCAGGAGGATAACCAATCAAAGTACATAACCCTTATATAGCCAGTGAGACTATCAAATTTAAAATGACATAGACAATATTAAAAACAACGAATCTACATAACATAAAAAATACTTTCTTTTTATCTTGTTATGTACTACCTACACCTAAGAAACATATATAGAATTCTGAAAGGTATGTAATATTATTACTAGGGACATGGATATGTTGTTCATCCACACTTATTGGCAGGTTCCTTGCCGCTTTAAATCTTGCCGGAAGGTCTTCAAGCTGGCTCCTCCCACCCACCTGGGTGATAGAACTCTCGGCTCCGCCCCATGACGCCAGATCTTCCTTACCGCTTGGAAGCTCAGGTTCCCTCCTTAGCGCTCTGCGCAATAGACTGGTTCCTGATTTTTTCGGTCTCTCCGAATTCAGTTGGAAGTTTTTTCTATTACTTCGACTCTTCTCCCTTGGAGCTGCGATGGATAGTCGTTTTCCAGCTCTCGGGCGCCAGCTAGTTCCTCCAGGAAGAGGCCGCACTCCCGTGTGTTTACTGCCTCGACTTGGACCATGATCCGCAAGTTTGCGATTTTTGTTGTGCTCTTTCCACCAGCTCCTTGGAGGATCGTGTGGCCCGTTTCGGGCTCGGGCGACCTGAATCTTTTTCCGCGCTGGAAAAATCCTTGGAGACTCGTGGGGCAGTGTCCACGTCGGCTGTCTTGGCTGAGCAGCTCGATCACCTTTCCTCCATGAAGGGGGCGGCATCTAAATCTGCCCCCCCCACCGGTCACGACGCTTATCCCGCTCTCCTTGAGTTCTCCTCATTCAGCTTCGTTCAAGGAGCTTCACCAGTCCCTTTCCTCGAAGGAGAGGGACCCTCGACCTGCCTCTCGGCCCAGGTCAAAGGAGTGACAGGCTAAGTCCCATTGTCGGGCGTTGGGGAGAGTTCCCCCCGTCCTCTGTCGGCCGACTTTCGACTTTGGTCAAGGGTGTGGCTCAGGCCGCTGGCTTCATGGTGTTCCCGTCAGGTCAGCTGTCCAGGACTTCCGTCGACGTTGTCGAGTCTCTCGACCCGTCATCTGGGCTGTCTTCTGCTGGAGCCGCCATCCCTTCACCGGTTCCCCCGGCGGAGGCCGAGGTTCTGCCTGTACCTTCGGGGTGTCAGGCCTCTGTCCTTTTGTCCGAGCCGAGGGAAGAGCGGGCGTCCTCCGCTTCTTCCCAGGCCCACCGACTGGTTCCCCAAGGATTGGGATCTCGGTCTCAGTCCTCTTCTCGGTCAAGCTGCTCCCTCCAAATTCGGCGATCTCAGTCAGGGCACCGAGTTAAGTGGCATTACTGTTCTTCCTCGTCTCCCTCCTCGGATGAGGAGTAGCTTCGGTGCAGATGGCGTCAACGTTACAAGGAGTTCATGTGGCAGCAGTTGTTATTGTCCGGGAATCAATTGACGCCGATTCATTCCCCGTCCAGCAAGCAGCTGCCGCCCAGTCGGCCGACACAACCACTCGCTGCAGTCGAGGTGCCCACTCCGGGGCTGGTTGTTTGTCCGAATCTTGCTGCCCCACCGTCTTCGGTGGAACCGCGGTCAGGTCACAACCTGTCCTGCAGGTTGTCTGTTCCCCTCACTCCCGCCTGCCCTCGGCGGACGAAGAGTGACTCAGGCCTGAGGTAGCTCTTTGCAGACCCTTCGGAGTCCGACTTCGAACCCTCCATGTTCCCCAGTCGGGAGGACCCAGGGTCCTCTCTGGAACGCTCTGTGGATGACAGCCCATCGTCCTTTATGGGTCTGCTTCAGCTCATCTCGGAATTCACTGGGATGCAGCTTGAACCGTGTCCAAACGAGCCTGTTATCCCCTGACAGACCGAGGGGGTTCACCCTCGGAGGCCTTCCCGGTGGCCGAGGCCATTGTCAGCCCGGCCTTGGAGCTCTGGCAGGGGCCTACTTTCCTGTCCTGCGCCCTCGGCCAGGATGGCCAGGAAGTACTCTGTCCCTGTTGGTTCTTTGCCCGGGTTTCTCGGAGCACCCCTCGGCTGAGGGGCTAGTCACCGATAATGTTTTCCAGTGTTCTGGGAACGCTCAGGATGTGGATAGGCCCCCCCGACAGAGTCCAAAAGGAAGGACTACGTCGGGCGTAAGGTTTACTCTGCATCCTCCCTAGGCCTCCGACAGGCCAGCTTGGCCGCACTGATGGCACATTTCTCCCACGCCCTCTTGGGCTCCCTGGACAAGGTACTCCCTCATCTCCCGGCCGACCTGCGGACCACGGTCCAGCGGGTATGGGACCAGGGTAGGGCAGTGGCGAAGCAGCAGCTTCAGACTGCTCTGGACTTAGGTGATTCCTGTGCCAGGTCGGTGGCGGCCACAGTGGCCATACGCCGCAGGGCATGGCTGAGGTTATCCTCTTTCCCATTGGAAACCCAGCACAAGTTGGTGGATATCCCCTTCTTGGGGTCTGACCTTTTCGGCCCTGGAGTGGAGGGACACCTCCAGGGGACCGAGAAGTCCGATGCCACTCTGGATTTGGTCAACCCCACCCGGAGGGACATGGGCCGCCGGCAGCCTTTGCGTAAGCCCCTTGGCCCCTGCACTCCAGCATGAGGGCCAGCAGGCTTGAGCTGGGTGTTCTGACCCCAAGCCAGCGTCCCCTACCTCGGGATTGCTAGCAGGCGCCACCCTTTTGAGCCGTTGTCCCACGAGGGTCTTGGGTTCCGACCTCGTTGTCGGCCCGCTGAGCCACTTGCCTGGCCCTCTAAATGGAGGTGATCAGGAAGGTTGCGGATCCCTTCAGACCCTGGGTTCATGTCCAGGTTTCCTGGTCTTAAATGGACGGAGGCTTGCGCCCATTCTTAGCCCGCGCGTCGGGATGGTCTCTCTGTCTCAGATATCCCTTCCTCAGAACGAGGTGTGTGACTCTTTCCTGGACCTCCAGGATGTACTTACACTTCGTTCCGTCCGTTTCCTGGGAGACTCCTCCGTTCTTAAGCGGGGGATCTCTTTACGAGTTCCAGGCCAGGCCCTTCGGTCTCTGCTCAGCAGCGGCACTGAAGGGTCCGGGCGTAACCCCACCTGGATGGCGGCCTGACTGCAACCCTTCCAGGCGGAAGAGGGACGGTCCAGATTTCTGGCCCTCTAGGTTGCTCTCAGACTGGTCTCCCTTTACCGGAGCCACGTTGGAGCCCGTGTCTTAGCAGGTGATCCTTCTTCGGGACGAGGCTCGACTCTTGAGTCCGAGCTCGACTCCTGGCGGATAGGGCTGAGGTTCTTCTTCCCTTGCCTAGTCAGGTCTGACTGGGCCGTTACGCCCTCTCCGGGACCTCCTGCACCTCCTGGGCCTCGGTGCGGCCTGCTCCAGCGTGGTCTGTTTGGACCCGCCGGTTCATGCGTCCCCCTAGTGGGGGGCTGGCCAGCCAGTGGTCACAGTGCTGCGTCCCTTCGGACCAGTCCGTGACAACAGCCCAGGGGTTAGGGAACACTCTCCTTCGGACCGTTCCAGCTCTCGCAGGAGAACATCCCGTTTGTCCGCCCCGAGTCGACGGTCTTCTCCGACCGATGCATCTCGGATGGGTGGAGGTGCCCATCAAGGGGAATACAGAGTGCTCCACCTCTGGTCCTCTCGGGAGTCCCGATGTCTTTCCTACCTGCTGGAGCTCCAGGCGGTCCGCTTAGCTTCTACCACTTGCTCCGTATGTGCGGGGTCTAGTGGTTTAAGTCCAGGCGGACAACACCACGACCATGTGCTACCTATCCCGCCAGGTTCGGACGAGCCCCGTGCCTCTGCGTAAGGAGGTTCTCCGCATTGGGTCTTTCGTGCAACCGGGAGGCGGTTTCCTTGCCATTTCGATGGCAGGAGCCTCCCGCTCCCTGGCTGATGCCCTAAGCCGGATTAAGGCTGCGCCTCACGAGTGGTCTTCCCTGCCGGAGGTAGCACAAGTTCTTTCTCCCTCTCTGTCACGCCTCAGGCGGTCCCTTTTTTCCCCCAGGGAGAATACGAGGCCAAGACTGTCTCACGCCCCCTCAGCAAGGTTCGCTAGGGATGCCTTTGAGGCCATGGACCCTGGGCCTCTTCACGCCTCTCCCGCTTCCCTTGACCCACGGGCAAGGCAAGGAGGACTGAGCGCGAGGCAATGCTGGTAGCCCCAGACTGGTTTGCCAGCTCTGGTATCCAGCTCTCTTCAGTCTCAGCCCAGGCTCCCGAGGCGGCTTCCAGCCCGCCCTGTCCTGATCTCTGTTTTCAGGGAAGGTATTCCATCGGACCTTCAATCCCTGCACCTGGCGGCCTGGTCCCTGTGGCGGCTGGGGGCCAGGCCATGGGTCTTCGGCAAGGTCCTCGGCGTTTTGAGGCGTCCTGCCAGGAGTCGACCAGACATAGCTCGCCTTCAAATGGAAGAGTTCTCCATTTGGTGTTGGGATAAGGGCCTGGTCCCTTCCTGTCCTCGGCGAGCATTCCGGACCGTCCGTGGTCCGTTCTTTATTGAACAAGGGCTTTGGTCAACGACTCTCTAGGTGCTTCTGTTGGTCACCCCTGTCTTCCGGGTGCGGGCCGGAAGACAGTCGGCGGCACAGAAAAGGTGGTCTGGCGCTTTCTTAGGCCTCGATCACACCTCCCCTCTGGGGAAAGTATCCCCTTTTCTGTGGGATCTTTGCTGGTATGGGCTTAGCCCACGGGCAAGCCATTCGAACCTTTGCACAGGTGTGAGTTCCCCACGTGTTGTGGAAGAACACCTTCTTGGGGCTACCATTCCATCCAGAAGGACGGGAGAGTTCCAGGTGCTCCTTGAATCTCCCTATCTGGTCTCCCACAGGGACAAGGTTGTCCTGCCCCACCGGTTCCTTCCGTAGGTGGTGGCGAGTCCTTTTCCTAACTGGGTATCGTCTCTGCCGGGTTCAACCCATTCACACCTCGGAGGCCATATATAGGATCCATTGGAACCCTATTTAGTGCTCGCCTTCCCAGGGAGTGTAGGGCTGAAGTTCGGGAGAGGTTCGCCAGCTGTTTGTCATCTACGCTGAAGCCGCACCTGGCAGAGCTGCAGCCAAGTGGATGACGAGCGGGTGGGTCACCTCCTGCATAGGTCTCCGCTATAGGTGGGCGGGCATGGTGCCTCTCAGAGGGATAAGTGCTCATTTTACCCGCCCTTCCGCTGCATCGGTGGCTGCTTCCGAGGATACTCCTGTCCAGGATATCCGCAGGGCTTCTACCTGGAAGCAGGCATATACTGATTTCCCCTTCCACATCAACCTTGGATCACGCCAGGATATTGGTCGGGGCCTCGGTTCTCCAGTCTTTATACCTAAGTAGGGGGTATGCGCCTTGCCTCCCTCCTCCCGGAGAACTGCTAGGAGTCTGCCAATAAGTGTGGATGAACAACTTATCCATGTCCCTAGAAATACAGGTTACTCACCTGTAACAGGAGTTCTAGGAATGGTGTATGTTGTTCATCCACTACGACCAATCTGCCTCCTCCGGCTCGGACGCGACAACCTGGACTTCCAGCGGGCTAGATCTGGCGTCATGGGGCGGAGCCGAGAGTTTTATTTATTTATTTATTTATTGAAGATTCGGATGTACCTTTGAGTCAAGGACTCATTTACAAAGGTTCCACGTCACAGGTATTACATACAAGGAGAGAGAGTTACATAGCAGTACAGTAGTACATAGTCAGGTGTTACATAGGCAGTAGTTACAAAGACCTTTATGGGGCTCTCAGAGGATACATAGGTTAGGCTTAAGCAGACAGGCAATAAGGCATAGCAGTGCAGGGCAACAGGCAACAAAAAAGGTGGTATAACAGAGCAGAGCTTGGCAAGAGGGTACTGCACAAGGTAGGGTTACACAGAGGAGGAGCCAGCCATAGCCTGGGTCTGCTGTTGGATGAGGTATTAGTCAAGGACAGTCACAAGGGTTTGAGGCCTGCAGGTGGGATCTAAGAGTGGATTTGAAGGATCCTAGTCTGTTTTCATTTGCAATCGGTGGGGGCAGACTATTCATCCAAGATGGGGCTCTGCAGCTGAAGGACCTCTGGTATAGGGAGGTACGGCAGTGGGGGACAGACAGTAGATGTTTTCCATAGCTCCTAGTGTGCTTTAGCGATTGGACCGGTCTTATTAGTGGAGCAAGGCCAGAGGGGCAGGATCCAAGGGCAAATTTTTTTGCCAAGAAGCAAGTGTGGAACTTGAGCCTATTGTCTAGGTTAAGCCAGTTGGTTGCATTGTGTAGTGTACATGTATGGGTTTGCCGGTTGCAGCCTAAGGTGAGCCGGCAGGCTATATTTAGGGAGACACGTATTCTGTTAAGTGTCGAGGAGTTAGCCGACCCATAGATGACTAGGCCATAGTCAAGTAGTGAGAGGACTGAGGAGGAGACAGCTAGCCTTAGGGCATTGGGGGTGAAGCAGTGCTTAAGGCAATACAGGAGCCCAGCGTGCATTGAGGGAAGTCGAGAGGAGGTGGATATGCTGTTGGAATGTGAGTGCAGTGTCAAGTGTTAGGCCTAAATATTTGAAAGTGTCTCCTGGGCAAGGGTGGTTTGGTTGGCAGTCCAAAGGTGAGGGTAAAGTGCCCTTTTTGAGTTAGATGGATGGGAGAAGTACATAACCTTAGTCTTGGAATAGTTCAGGACAAGGCGATGGGACGCAAACCATAGCTCTGCGGTGCTGAAGGAGGACTGGAGGGATAGGAGGAGCTGCAGCGGGTCAGTGTTGGATGTGTAGAGGACGGCATCATCAGCATATAGAAGAAGATTCCCGGGGCAGGTCTTTGGGAGGGAATTTAGAAAGAGGCTGAAGAGTAGAGGACCCAGGATGGATCCTTGCGGGACACCCGAGAGGACAGGTAGGACACTGGAGACAGTGTCACCAATCCTTACCTGCTGAGAGCGGTTAGACAGGTAGTCAGAGAACCATCCCAGTGCATCTGGGGAGAAACCTGTGCTAGCCAGAGTGGACAGCAGGAGTGGATGACTGACGGTGTTGAATGCCTTGGTAAGATCTATGAAGACAGTCCCTGCGATATGTCCTCTATCTAGTGCTGAGTGGAGGTAAGAGGTGAATTCCAGAAGGGCAGTGGTGGTGCTGTGGCCCTTCCAGAAGTCATGTTGTTGCGGGCTAAGCAGGTTGTATTTGTCTAGGTGGGCCGTTAGTTGGTCAGAGACTATCCTCTCAAGGGCCTTGGATAGGGGAGGGAGAATGGAAATGGGTCGGTAGTTGTTTGTAAGGGCATGGTCACCACTTTTGAAGATAGGTGTGATATGGGCAGATTTCCAGCGGGAGGGGAATTTCCCTTGGCATAAGGAGCGATTTAAAATATGGGTGAGGGGGTCAAGCACTTCGGTGAGTGAGAGTCGAAGCAATTTCAGGTCTAGGGTGTCACTACTATATCTGGAGTGACTTAGAGCCCACCTGAGGTAGGGCTCTGCATGCTTGGGAGAGATGACACACAGGCGAAAGGGTGGTGTAGATGGGTGGGGGGGTGCCAGTGGTGGGGTCAAAGAAGTTAGGTGGGAGAACCTGGCTAAGATTAGAGAAGGCATCATTAAAGGCATCGGCCATGCGAGCTGGGTCAGAGGTAAGGCACCCATCAACCCTGAGCTGGCTGGGGCAAATTTGGTAGCTTTGCCACGCAGGTCATTGATGTTGTTCCGGAACTTTCGACCTGAGCCCTAGGAGTTGGTGAGTGAGTTCTGATAGTGCTCCGCTTTTGCTCTGTGTAGGCCCACGTACATTTGTTCCTAGCTTCTATACTTCTGCCTGTCAGCTGGCTGGCAGTCTTGTTGGAGAAGTGCCATAGGGAGTCTCTATTACACATGAGATCTAGGAGGTGGTCATTGACCCATGGTACTGGGTTACCTTTTGCCACTCTTTTGGTGATGGGGTGACTTTGTCACAGGTGTTGTTAAAGGCAAGGATGAAGTGACTTAGGGGTAGGTCTGTGTCCAAGGTATTCATGACAGTGGACCAGTCCATCGACCTAAGATAGGTCTTTAGTTTGGCAAGTATTCCTGGGACAAGTTTGCGCTGATAGAGAGTCTTGGGGGTTTCGGGTTTTTCCGACCAGCGGCAGAACCGGGAGTGGTCACTAATGGCATCAGGGGTACAGTAGTACTGAGAAGTTTTCTTAGGGCGATTGCTGGCGCTAGGTCAGTAGAGAGGAGGACCCAGTCTTTGAGTTTAGTCTAGTGTGGGGATGCGACGAGCTGGGTAAGGTCCTGGGCAGTAGGCGGCCTATGAGAGGTGCGGAAGCTTTGTCTATCTAATTGATGTTAAAATCCCTAATACAATTTTCTGCTAGAGGTGGGAGAGTAGCCAGGTAGGACAGAACAGGAGTGGAAAGCACGCATCTGATCCCTGGGGGGGATATAGACTGTGGTGATGAGGAGTGGGGGGTTGATGTGCCTAGAGTGACTTTTACCGTGATAGTTTGAGGTCCGGGATGGAGTTCAGGGGTGGCAAGTAAATGGCCATGGAGGGCCTCTCTAGTATGTACAGCGCAGCCCCCACCTCGTTTACCTTGCCGATCCGCCCGGAAGAGGTTGTACCCTGGGAGGTTTATGTATGAGTCGGGGGTCAAGGGGGAGAGCCAGGTTTCTGTGAGGGCAATAATGTCCGGTTGGTGTAGGTAGACCCAACCCTGGAAGGCATCCCATTTTTTTAGAAGGCTGCAGACGTTAAGGGCAGTAATACATAGTCCTGTGGAGGGCAGGGTAGGTGCATTCGCAGGGGCAGGGCCAGGGTTAGGGTGAACATTACCAGATGTGAGCAGGAGGAGGAGCAGGAATATCCTGCGAGTGGGGTGCCATTTGCATGCCTTGCGTGGCCGCGAGCTGCCACCTGAGGGCCCTGTAGGTGTGGGGAATGAGGGGATGGGGAGGTTGGAGAGGAAGGGTGAGGCCAGTAAGAATGTGCAAGGCAAGCAGTCTGAGAATAGGGGTTGGAGACAGGAGGAGGGCTTAAGCGTTGATCTGGGAAGAGACTCACAGGCAGGCTCCCAAGGGGGGGGGGTAGAAGAGGTGTGGGGCCTTGCAGCGTGGAGAGTACTGGTGCCTGGCAAGGTATCTGGAGGTAGATTAGAAAAAGAGTTAGTAAGGTATGCATTGCAAGATTCATTGTTTTAAGAAGCCTGCTGAAAGTAGCAGTGAGACAGCTTATGTCCCTAGTGGTGGAATGGTGTAAGCTGCAAATGAGGAAATGGGCTGATTGGTTGCTGAGCCCTTATAAAAGGGAGTGCTCTCCTGAGTCCCACGTGTGGGGATCTGTGTCAGCGTACCTTGACAAAGTAGTCAGCAATGGGGGGTGGGGGAGGGCAAGTCCAGGGCCCTCATGACCTCCAGCGCGGCTCGTCTTGTTGGAGCAGGAGTCAAGACCTGAGGAGAGAGGGAGAGGTACAGCAGTTTAAGTACTTGTTGGGTGTTTGGGGGCGAAATTTACTAGCGAGTGGCATTTACGGGGAAAAAAATCCTTGTGGCACAAAACGAGTACAGCAGAGCTCCGAAGGGGGAGATAGAGCCTTTAAATAAAACCACAATACTTTTAGACTAGAAATCCGACATAAGACTGAGCTATGTAGCAGGGACTATATATAGGGATACACAATTTGCATAAAGGTACAGCAGGGCTTTGGTTCCAGGAGCTGATTTTTACAACAATAAAAAAACAGTCTTCACTACTATGCCGACTGGAAAATGCATTTCTGTAAAAGGTTTCTTTTAAAGAATGGCGCCAAGCTCTCCTGAGTCCCGCATGTGGGGAGCTGTGTCAGCGTACCTTGACAAAGTAGTCAGTGATGGGGGGTGGGGAGGGCAAGTCCAGGGCCCTCACGACCTCCAGCGTGGCTCGTCTCGTCGGAGCAGGAGTCAAGACCTTGCCAAAGTAGTCAGCGATGGGGGGTGGGGAGGGCAAGTCCAGGGCCCTCACGACCTCCAGCGGCTCGTCTCGTCGGAGCAGGAGTCAAGACCTTGCCAAAGTAGTCAGTGATGGGGGTGGGGGAGGGCAAGTCCAGGGCCCTGACGACCTCCAGCGTGGCTCGCCTCGTCGGAGCAGGGAGTCAAGACCTTGACAGAGTAGTCAGCGATGGGGGTGGGTGGGGAGGGCAAGACCAGGGCCCTCACGACCTCCAGCGTGGCTCGTCTCGTCGGAGCAGGAGTCAAGACCTTGCCAAGGTAGTCAGCGATGGGGGGTGGGGAGGGCAAGTCAGGGCCCTCATGACCTCCAGCGGCTCGTCTCGTCGGGCAGCAGGTCAAGACCTTGATAGTAGTCAAGTGGGGGTTGGGGAGGGCCAGTCCAGGGCCCTCCCACGACCTCCAGCCGTATATAGGATCCATTGGGACCCTATTTAGAGCTCGCCTTCCCAGGGAGCGTAGGGCTGAAGTTCAGGAGAGGTTCGTCAGCTGTTTGTCATCTACGCTGAAGCCGCACCTGGCAGACCTGCAGCCAAGCGGACGATGAGTGGGTGGGTCACCTCCTGCATAGGTCTCCGCTATAGGTGGGCGGGCATGAAGCCTCCCAGAGGGATAAGTGCTCATTTTACCCGCCCTTCCGCTGCATCAGTGGCTACTTCCGAGGATACTTCTGTCCAGGATATCCACAGGGCTTCTACCTGGAAGCAGGCATATACTGATTTCCCCTTCCACAACGACCTTGGGTCACGTTGGGATGTTGGTCGGGGCCTCGGTTCTCCAGTCTTTATACCTAAGTAGGGGGTGTGCGCCTTGCCTCCCTCCTCCCGGAGAACTGCTAGGAGTCTGCCAATAAGTGTGGATGAACAACATATCCATGTTCCTAGAAATACAGGTTACTCACCTGTAACAGGAGTTCTGGGAGAGGTATATGTTGTTCATCCACACAACCCACCCGGCCTCCCCAGCTTCGACGATAACCTGACTTCCAGCGGCTAGATCTGGCATCATGGGGCGGAGCCAAGAATTTTATCACCCGGTGGGTGGGAGGAGCCAGCTTTGAAGACCTTCCGCAAGATTTAAAGCGGCAAGGAACCTGCCAATAAGTGTGGATGAACAACATATACCATTCCTAGAACTCCTGTTACAGTGAGTAACCTGTATTTCCATCATGTGCATCCTTATTAGCATAACGAATATAAAGCATATTGATTTGTTCATAAAAAATGAATGAACTTATATTCTAAAGCCAAGAATGAAGCTTAAGTAAATAAATACTTTAACATTACCACCTTGAATTCTATATCCAAAACGAAATTTAGAATATTTAGGATAAGGACATCATGAAACTGAAGGGAAGCACTTATTCCCTGTTATCTGTAAAGAAAACATAAAAAACATCAAAATCAAGAGCTGAACATAAATACAAAAATTATCATTTATCTGTTGTGCATAATGTGGACATCGAGAGCAAATATCAAAGCAAAGAATATAAATATATGTATGTATATACAATCATAATTACACAGTTATATTAGTACTACTGGTTCTAGTCCCACCACAGATACAGTCCAAAGAACATAGTCTCATAAAGGAAACTACTTCCCTCTCCTGATGCATGACAACAAGTCAATTCTATCATTGAGACCAGGGGGTTTTAGAGCTCCCAAAGTGAAAATCCAAAAGGATTCTCGTTGGAGCAATTTTTCTTCTAAATTACCACCACGTGGTCCCAATGTAACTCTCTCTCTCAATAGCCCAGAACTTGAAAGAATGTTTGCCATCTCTTGTATTACTGACATGCTTGGCTAATGCATTCTTAGCATCGTTAATGATAGAACGAAGATGTTCACGATTCTGATTTTAAACTGTCTGCTGGTTTTACCTACATAAAATGCCCCACATTCACATGTTGCTAGGTATATCAAATTACTACTAATGCAATTAAAGAACTCTGTAATCTGGAATTCCTTATGATTATTACATGAAGTAAATGTGTCAGTCCTCAAAATAAGGGAACAGTATTTCTAGGGACATGGATATGTTGTTCATCCACACTGTCTGGCAGGTATCCTTGCCGCTTTAAATCTTGCCGGAAGGTCTTCAAGCTGGCTTCTCCCACCCACCTGGGTGGTAAAACTCTCGGCTCCGCCCCATGACGCCAGATCTTCCTTACCGCTTGGAAGCTCAGGTTCCTTCCTTAACGCTCTGCGTATAAGACTAGTTCCTAATTCTTGGTTTTCCGAATTTAAGCGTTTTGCTTAAAGACTTCAGTCTTGATCCCTCGCTGCGATGGACAAATCGACTCGGTTTCGGCGGTGCCTTGTGGGCAGAAGATGTCTCAGACGGATCTGCACTCCATGTGTGTGCTGTTTGGGCCTCGACACGTCCCGCGAGCTTGCGACCTGTGCTCTTCCTTCTCAGCCTCGTCCTCGAGCCGTGATGCCTGTTTACAACTAGGCGAGAACATTTTCCTCCGGTTAAGTCAAAGAGGCGGTGGCGTTTTCCGCGGTCGGCGGTCGGTGATCAACTAGAGCAGATGATGCCCCTCGAAGAGAGGAGGCGAGCCGTATCTTCCTCGACAGTGGCTTTTATTCGGCTTTCCTGGGTTCCTCTTACAGCTTCTTTTAAGGAGCTTTGTCTCTCCTCTCCACTAGGGGAGAGGACCAACGTCTGCTGGACCTTCTTCTCGGTCCAAGAAGAAAGACAAGGGTGAGTCTCTTCATCGGCCGCTCTTGGGAGGCCGGAAGGTCCCTCTCCCGGTTGTCGGCCGCCGACTTCGGTCGATCGTTGACCCGACCACTGGTCTCACGGTGTCCCCGTCAGGTCAGTTGACCGAGACTCCCGTCGACGCAGTCGAGATCTTTCTCGACCCGTTGGACGGGTTGTCGACCGAAGCCGAAAATCCCCTCTCCCCGGTTCCCCCGGTGGGAGTTGAGGATCCCGTGGGCTTGCCAGTGCCTCCGGTTCCGGAGCCCTGGGTGTTCCCTCGAGCGAGGAGGGCGGTTCCACCATCCCTCTCGCACCGTCCTCGGGAAGCCGGGGTTCTCGGTCTCAGTCTCGGACTTCTTGGCGGTCCAGCCCGATCCCGCCGTCATGGCGGTCTGATCTCGGCACCTTGATGGCAACGCCGCCGCTCATCCTCTTCCTCCTCCTTGGATGAGGGGAGCTCTGGCCTAAGTTGTGTCGGCGATATGAGGACCTCATGTGGTAACAGCTCCTTCTGACCGGGAATAAGCCGACGCCGTCGCCTTCCCCGGCCATTAAGTGGCTGTCACCGGAGCGGCCGAAACAACCCCCCGGTTTACCCGAGAAGCCTGTTGTCAGGCCGGTTGTTCGGCCAAAACCAGCTGCTCCACCAATTCCGGTGGAACCTCCGCCTCCACAGCCGCGGTTTGGGGCTCCGACCAAGAATTCTCGGTCGGCTCAGGGTCTGCCCCATAGGCTGTTGGTCACCCTCACTCCCGATTGCCCTCGGCAGGTGGAGGGTGGCTCAGGCCTGAGGCAGCTCTTTGCGGACTCTTCCGAGTCCGACGACGATTCCTTCTTTCTCCAAGCGAGTGGACTTGGAGTCCTCTGGAGGTCAGTCGCTGGACGACAGCCCTTCGTCCTTCCTGGGGTTGCTCAGACTCATCTCGGAATCCACCAGGATGCAGCTCGAGCCGTGATCAAGCGGGCCAAGTATCCCTCACGGAGATATTGGACCAGGGATTCCCCTCGGAGGCCTTCCCTGTGGCTGAGGCCATTGTGGGCCCAGCCTTGGAGCTCTGGCAGCGTCCTGCTTCCTGCCCTGCGCCTTCGGCCAGGATGACCAGGAAGTATGCGGTCCCTACCGGTTCCCTATCTGGTTTCTCGGAACTTCCCTCGGCCGAGGGGTTAGTTACCGACAGCGTTTTCCGGCGTGCCGGAAACGCTAGGGACGTGGACAAACCTCCCGACAAGGAGTCCAAGAAATTGGACTATGCCGGGCGAAAAGTCTATGCTGCATCCTCCCTTGGCCTTCGTCAGGCCAGCTCGGCCGTACTGATGGCACATTTTTCTCACGCCCTGTTGGGCTCCCTGGACGAGGTGGTCCCTCATCTCCCGGCTGACCTGCAGACCACGGTTAAGCAGGTGCGGGACCAGGGCAGGGCAGTGGCCAAGCAGCAACTTCAGACTGCTTTGGACATCGGTGATTCATCGCCAGGTCAGTAGCGGCTGCAGTGGCTATCGCCCGTCGGGCATGGCTGAGGATATCCACCTTCGCGGTTACGCGGACAAATTGGCTGGATGTCCCTTCTTGGGGACCCGACCTCTCGGCCCTGGGTGGAAGGCCACCTCAGGGGATCGAAAAGTCCAATGCCACCTTGGACTCGGTCTCATCCGCTCAGAGGGACAAGGACGCAGACCTCAACCCAAGCCCTTTCGTCCGTCTGCGCACCGGCCTTGCCCAGCAACACCAGGGCCAGCAGGCTCGGCTTGGCATCCCAAACCCAAGCCTGCGGCTTCCTCCTCCAGGAAGCAGGGAGGTAAAGGCCCAGGCGGTCCCTCGGCCGGTCCCTCCTCCAAGCCTGCACAGTGACGGGTTGAGGGGTGTTGCCTCCAACCTTGTCACCTTACCCCAGGTTCCCCACGTGGGGGGATGGCTCCGGTACTTCCTTTCCACCTGGTCTGCTATTACCACAGACAGGTGTGTGTTGGAGGTGGTTGGAAAGGGCCTGCCTCTGGAGTTTGAGCAGGCCCCACCCTTCAGAGCTGTCGCACCTCGGGGGCCTCGGGTCGGCCTCGCTGTCAGCTGGCTGAGCCGACATGCTCTCCTCCTCGAGAAAGGAGGTGATAAAGAGGTGTGGACCCTCCCTCAAACCAGGGTTCGTGTCCAGGTACTTCCTGGTTCCGAAGCGGACGGGGGGGCTGGCGCCCCATTCTCGACCTACACGACCTGAACAAGTTCCTAGGGTCTCGAACCTTCAGGATGGTCACTCTGGCTCAGATAATCCCATCCTTGGAACACTGCGTATGGTTCTGCTCTCTGGACCTACAGGACGCGTTCTTTCACGTCCCTATCCGTCCGTCCCATCAAAGGTTCCTTCGCTTTCGAGTGGAAGGTTCCCTTTTCGAGTTCCAAGCCATGCCCTTGGCTTATCTCCAGCTCCAGGGTCTTCACCAAATGCATTACGGTGGTGACAGCATTCCTCCTGGCGCTGAGGTCCGAGTTTACCCTTACCTGGACGATTGGCTGAAGCAGCCCCTCAGACAGGAGGTGGGCGGGTCAGAGATCTGGCCCTTCAGGTTTGCTCTCAGGTCGGCCTCCTCATCAACAAGGCCAAGTCGGAACTCGAGCGGAGCAGGTGATTCTTTTCATCGGGCAGAGCTCGGCTCTCTTGAGCCAGACACGGCTCCCGGCGGACAGGGCCGAGGTTCTTTCCTCCTTTGCCCAGTCATTTCTGGTTGGGCAATTCGCCTGCCGGGACTTCCTGTGCCTCCTGGGTCTCATGGCGGCCTGTACCAGTGTGGTCCGTTGGGCCGCTGGAACATCGCCCTTCAGTCTTGGACTGGCCAGCCAGTGGTCCCAGCCTGCAGATCCATTGGACCAGCTAGTGGCGGTGACCAGGGGATGTGGAACGGCTCTCAGTGGTGGACCGTTCCAGTTCATCTGGGAGGCATCCCGTTTGTCCGCTTCTTGACGGTCTCTCTATCGACCGATGCCTCTCTGATGGGTTGGGGTGCCCATCTGGGAAAACCAGGCGCGCTGGCCTCTGGTCCCTCGCGGAGTCCCGATGCCACATCAACCTGCTGGAGCTCCGAGCGGTCTGCCTAGCTCTCACTGCCTTTGCTCCGTTTCTTCCAGGGTCAAGTGGTCTGGGTCCAGGCGGACAATACCACAACCATGTACTACTACAATAGCCAGAGGCGGGCAGCTCCTGCTCTATGCAAGGAAGCTCTCCGCATCTGGTCACTCGTCTGCCAGCCTGGAGGCGGATCTCTAGCCATTCATGTGGCAGGCCTCCAACACCCTGGCCCGTGCCTAAGCCAGATGGGGGCTGCCTCCACAGTGGTCTCCTGCCGGAGGTAGTGAGATCTGTTCTCCCATTGGGGCACACCTCAGGTGGACCTGTTTGCCTCAGGGAGAATGCAAAGTTGAGGCTGTTCCATGCCCGCCTCAGCAGGGCTCTCTGCAGGATGCCTTTTCGAGGCCCGTGGACCCCGGGCCTCTTCGCCTTCCCCTGCCCCTTGATGCACAAGGTGCTGCTCAAAGCAAGGAGGGACAAGCAGCAGGTGATTCTGATAGCCCCAGACTGGTCCCGCCAGTACTGGTACCCAGATCTCCTCAGCCTCAGCTCCAGGCTCCCGAGGCAGCTTCCAGGTCACCCGGACCTGCTCTCAGTCAATCAGGGGAAGGTATTCCATCCAGACCTTCAGTCCTTGCTTCTGACCGCCTGGTTCCTGAGCGGCTAGAGTTCCAGGCCTTGGGTCTTTCCGACGAGGTCCTCAACGTAGTTGCGGCATCCCGTAAGGAATCGACCAGAAAATGCTACGCCTTCAAATGGAAAATGTTTTCCATTTGGTGTCAGGGCAAGGGCCTGGACCCTTCCTCCTGTTCCTTGGCGAGCATGTTGGACTACGGTGGTCCCTTTCTCAGCAAGGGCTTAGGTCGATTTACCTTAAGGTGCACTGCATAGCCATCTCTGCTTACCGGCGAGGCCGGAAGCAGTCGGTGGCGAGGAGAAGGTGGTCTGGCACTTTTCAAAGGCCTTGATCACATTTCCCTCCGGCATGGGAACCTCCACCTCGTGGGATCTACTGCTGGTACTGGCAAAGCTCATGGGCAAGCCATTCGAACCAATGCACAGATGTGAACCCTCTCACCTGTCGTGGAAGACCGCCTTCTTGGTGGCTATCATGTCAGCCAGAAGGATGGGAGAGCTCCAGGCGCTCTGCATCGAGTCTCCTTACCTGGTCTTCCACAGGGACAAGGTTGTCCTGCGCCCCCAACCGAAATTCCTTCCGAAGGTGATGTCGGAGTTTCACCTTAACCAGGTGTTGACTCTGCCGGTGTTTTACCCCAATCACACCTCGGAGGCCGAATATAGGCTCCATACCTGGACCCTAGAAGGCGCCCGCTTATTTTAAGGGCGCACAGCTGAAATTCGAGGAGAGATTAGCCAGCTGTTTGTCACCTACGTTGAAGCTGCACCTGGCAGACCTGCAGCCAAGCGGATGATAAGCAGGTGGGTCACCTCCTGCATAGATCTCTGCTATAAGTTGGCGGGCATGGAGCCTCCCAGAGGGATAAGAGCTCATTCTATCCGCCATACTGCTGCATCGGTGGCTGCTTCCAGGGATGTCCCTATCCAGGAAATCTGCAGGGCTGCTATCTGGAAGTCAGCACACACCTTCATCACCCATTACCACATCGACCTTGAGTCACGCCGGGATGCTGGTTTTGGGGCCTTGGTTCTCCAGTCTCTCTTTCCCAAGTAAGTATCGGGGTGTGCGCCTTGCCTCCTCCTCCGGAGAACTGCTAGGAGTCTGCCAGACAGTGTGGATGAACAACATATCCATGTCCTAGAAATGAGGGTTGCTCACCTGTAACAGGAGTTCTAGAATGGTATATGTTGTTCATCCACACGACTCCACCGACCTCCGGCTCGGACGCGACAACCTGAGCTTCCAGCGGCCAGATCTGGCGTCATGGGGCGGGGCCGAGAGTTTTACCACCTGGGTGGGTGGGAGGAGCCAGCTTATAGACCTTCCGGCAAGATTTAAAGCGTCAAGGATACCTGCCAGACAGTGTGGATGAACAACATATAGCATTCCTAGAACTCCTGTTACAGGTGAGTAACCTGTATTTACAGTTCCACAGCTGAAATTCCCAACAGGTAAAGGTGGTAACCAAGTTTCTAATGACGGTTCTATCTTGTCCCTCAAGTAACTGTGCACTAATCTATCCTTCAAATTCCTACCCTCGATAAACAAAACAAGGTTTTCTTTTACATCCTGAATCAAGAGAGGATCAGTTTCCAAAATATACCAGTTCTTGTTAATAACATCCTGTACCTTGTGAGAATGCCTAGTATAACTGGTAACAAAATTCAGCTGAGATGTCACTGCTGGTTTTGGTTTAACGGTTAGTAGGGTTTCCCTTTTAATGTCCAAAGTGTCCAGAAAGATCTCATTTACATGCTTAGGAGAATAACCACTTGCAATAAATTTATTGCACATATTACTACCGTGAACCAAAAAAATCACTATCCTCAGAGCAGTTCCTACGAGCCCTATATAATTGAGCTTTGGGAATGTTTCTAATCATATGGTATGGGTGGCAACTGGAAGCTAACAAAAGTGAATTACGGTCAGTTTCCTTACGGAACAAATCAGTTCT
The DNA here is from genome assembly GCA_016271365.2 of Neoceratodus forsteri. Lineage (NCBI taxonomy): Eukaryota > Metazoa > Chordata > Ceratodontiformes > Ceratodontidae > Neoceratodus > Neoceratodus forsteri. Next base: position 360,550,679 of record CM057449.1, on the reverse strand, counting down.
CAAAGTTCCATCTTGATTTTTAGAGATCTTTAAATCCAAAAAGGAAACACTATCCAAATTACTTTGTACAGTGAACTTGAGGTTAGAATCAGTAGATTCAAGAAATCTCACAAAATCTTCAAGTTCCACCAGTTTAGATACCATAAAGATGTCATCAATAAAACGACGCCAGATATCGATCTTATCACGATATAAGTTGTTTCTGGCATCGTAGACGTACATTTTCTCCCACCTGCCCAGATAGAGGTTGGCATAATTTGGTGCAAAAGTTGCTCCCATAGCTGTCCCCTTAATTTGTTTGTACATGTCCCTACCAAAAAGAAACACATTCTTAGTACATGTTCACTACAGGTTAGTAAAAACTGTTTTTTGGAGTCAGTGATATTCTGATCCATAGAGAACCAGTAGTCAGCACCTGTATCCCTCCCAAATGGGGGATATTAGTATAGAGGGCAGTGATATCCATTCAGACAAGATACCACTCTTTTTCTCAGTCTGCATTTCACCTATTATACCTAGCATCTGAGTAGTATCTCTAATAAATGAAGGCAAAGCGACATAAGGTTTAACGTATGCATCAACAAATTTAGATAATGGCTCAGTAAGTGAACCAATCCCAGACACTATCGGCCTTCCTGGTGGATCATGATAGTTCTTATGAATCTTAGGTATAATGTAAATACTGGCTCTATCTGGTTTAGATACAGTAAGAAAATTAGCCTCCATCGTGGAAATGACATCTGTGCAAAAAGCATCATTAATAAACATGTCTTTTTCTTGTTTATATTTAGGTGTAGGATCACTCCTAAGGAGTGTGTAGAATTCTACATCGCTAAGTTGTCTGGTAATCTCTTTAGTGTACATATCTCTGGACAATACCACAGCTGAACCCCCTTTGTCAGCTGGCTTGATAATAATGTCACAGTTCTGTTCGAGTTCTTTCAAAGCAACAGCTTCCTTACTAGAAATATTAATATATCCAGCTGTTGTATCAGAATCGAACATTACTTGGAGTTCCCTTTCACATTCATTTCCAAAGACACGCACAGTTTCATTATATGGGGGCATAAAATTAGACAGAACGTGGAAAGGACTCACCTTTTCCTGAGACGTGCTCCCCTCTAGTGATGTAGCAGAAGAATTACCAAGACACGTTTCTGATTTATGAAAAAAAGCTCTCAAATTAAGCAATCTGGTAAAACAATGTAAATCTCCATGCAAGTCAAATGGATTAGAATCCTGAGTGGGAACAAAGGATAATCCTTTTTGTGAGATTTTAGGTTGATCTGATGTAAGCTCCTGTCCAGAAATGTTAATTACAGTTTTCTCCTGCACCACCGACTCCTTAGTTGCTAAACCAGACGTCTCCCTCTGACGCAACTGCCGATATTTTCTCCCCCCACATCGTGTTGTCTTCCTCTTTGGTCCTTGATATTCCGGTTGTCTCTATGAATTCCTCGGCCTCTGGATCTGCTGCTCCTGTTTGGTTGGGGTAGTTGAAAATGCACAGTCCGTTGTGCATCTTACTCCTCGATCTGGTCTGGATCTAAAAAAGGATCCTCCACTTCCGATTCACTATTATCTGTGGTGTAGGTAGGGGAACTGATTCTGTTCCTCAGAATGGATTTAGTATATGAGGCAATATGCTGTTTAACACCTCCATGTCTAAAAAGACGTATTTTTCTGATTCCATTAAACACTGATCATGCAAATAATCTGCTCTGTGTCGTTCAAATTTTGCAGTTTAATTTGTTTCAGCTTATTGTCCCTCTCTTTACCTTGTCCTTAAGTTTTTGTTGGACACAAAGCAAAGTCAGTATGATCTTTTAAACTGAAGAACCAGTTTTCTTGATTAATAATATCAGCTGTTACTTCAGGTTGTTAAATTTCATAATCACATGCATAAATTCATCTGTGGCTGTTTGTTGTGCTCGCTTCCAATCAGATACTAATGATTCTCTGTCCCAACCATATCCAGGGTTTTTAATTACCCACAGTCCCCTATAGGTGAACGCCCCACTTGCAAATAAGTTCCAGAGTAATCTTACCCCAATAGTGGCGTCAACCTCTAATAATAGGTTGTTCCAATAAAGTGAATGCTGCTCGAATATCCACAATATTTGCAGCAGAATCTGAAATAGCTAAATTTTCACCAGCTCGAAGGTTAACTTCACCATGTGAATCACTAAATAATTCTTATTCTCCTGTAGGCAGGAAAATACATGCAGCATATGAACCTGCAGTGGCTCCAAAAGTGTATCAGTGAAATGCTTCAGACATTCCTTAATCGGGCAGGCTAATCAATTATGTTAAAACATACTGAAGATGTATGCAGCACACAGAAGAAACGAGCAGCACAAAAGTGTTCAAGTACTTAGACCTGAACGCCTCCAAGTTCAGTCCAGCTGTATTGTATTAGCTGCCCATAAGCAAAAATGCCGTGATTAGAAATAAGTAAGAATAGCCTAAAGGTACTCCCACCAAGAGCAAGTAATAAATCAAGGAACAGCAAACAAAACAGCTCAGCAGTAAAAACTGTGTAGACCCAATAAATCATATAACGCTAAAGCAAAAAGCCGCACCACTCTGGAGACCTGAATAAAGGCAATATATTTATTTATTATAAAAATAACACCGCTATGGCCACAACCATGACAGGTGTGTAGAACAAGGTAACCTCTACTGGTTTTCGCTCAGTTAGCGTCATCAGGAGGATAACCAATCAAAGTACATAGACCCTTATATAGCCAGTGAGACTATCAAATTTAAAGTGACATAGACAATATTAAAACAACGAATCTACATAACATAAAAAAAATTTCTTTTAAATTATGTACTACCTACACATAAGAAACATATATAGAATTCTGAAAGGTATGTAATATTATTTCCATCATATGCATCCTTATTAGCATAATTCACTGATAGGAGCTCTGAGCAAATCTGCAGAGAGCTTCTAGTGGATGACGCCACAAAATCTCCTGGGAGAGCTTCCCTTCCATGCAGGAGTTCCCTCCCAGACTCTGACCACGGATGTTTCGTCTTCGGGGTGGGGCACCCATTTGGGATCCCATCGAACACAGGGTTCCTGGTCTCCAATAGAAGAAAATCTGCATATCAATGTCCTGGAATTGAGAGCGGTCCTATATGCTCTCCAGGCCTTAGCCTCGATCTTGTTGCCAGGCCATCTGTTAGTCCAGACAGACAACACGTCAGTGATGTTCTACATCAGCAAACATGGCAGCACTCACTCGTATCCCCTTTGCCGGGAAGCCATGAGAGTGTGGGATTGGGCACTGGAGCATCAGCTCACCTTGTCGGCAGTCCATCTTCCAGGATCACAGAACGTGCTGGCCAACGCGCTCAGCCGAACCAGGTCTCAGGCTCACGAGTGGGAGCTTTTTGAAGAGGTTGCAGATCATCTCTTCCGCAGATGGGGGACTCCAGAAATGGACCTCTTCGTGTCTCCATCCAACGCAAAACTGCCCATTTTTTGCTTGCTAGAGCCAGAGCCTGGAGCTTTCTGGCAAGATGCATTGTCCCTCTCCTGGAAGGGGCGAGTCCTTTACGCCTTTCCTCCCTTCCCCTTGCTGCATAGGGTGCTCCTCAAAGCCCAGTCAGAGCAGTCCACCCTCATTTTGTGATAGCCCTGCTGTGGCCCCATCAGATTTGGTTTCTGTTGCTTCAGCATTTAGCGGCAGAACCTCAATTTCCTCTTCAAGATCATTTCAACTCCTGTTTCAGGACAATGGATCCTGATTCACCCAGTCTGCCTCCCTTCACCTGCATGCTTGGCTCCTCAGGACCTAGCTAAAGCAAGGTTGGGGTCTCCTGACAAGATAAGCGCAGGTTTTGGTTGAGGCATGTAAGCCTGCCACCAGGGTCACTTACGCTATGAAGTGGAAATGTTTTTGCGTTTGGGCTACATCCATGAAGGTGCCCCTTGGTCTTTCCGGTGAATTTGGTATTTGGAATACCTGCTGTCCTTTTAGTCAGGTTTCAGTTACTCCTCCATCAAAGTACACCTGGCGCTGTATCTGCCTATCACATGCCAGTCCAGGGTAAGATGGTGGCTCAGATGGAGGTCTCCAAGATTTCCTGCATGGTATACTACATTAGACCACCTATCTGGGACCCTGTCTCTCCTTGGGATCTTCTCTTTGTTCTAGAAAACTGACTCTTCCCCTTTCTGAGCCAGCGATGGAGGCTGAACCGCTTTCTATCCTGGAAGACCCTACTTTTGGTAGCTATTACTTGAGCAAAGTGGATTTAGAACTTCAGGCTCTTATCTGTGAACCCTATATCATTTTCCATAAGAGACGTTGATCTGCATATTAATCTGAATTGTTTGCGAAAGTGGTCTAAGACTCACTCTCAAGCAGACTGTCAAACTCCAGTCTAGTACCGGTACTGTAATAAAGGAGCGTTGCTTCGCTCTCTGGATATTCTGGGGCACTCCGTTTGTTACCTGGCTAGAACCAAGGGGACAGAAAGTCCGATCAGTTGTTTGTCTCTTTCACTCAAAGGTCCTTAGGTTGCTCGGTTACCAAGCAGACGCTGTCGCCACTGGTTGGTAAACTGCAACACCTTTGTTATGAAAAGTAGAACAGCTCTGCTCATGGGCCAATCAAGGCCATTCCCTACCAGAGCAGTCGCCACTTCCTTTCTATGACTCTAAAAAGGGTCTCAGTGGCTGATATTTGTGCTGCTGCCATGTGGCATTCTCATCCGCACCTTTGTCTGGTATTACAGCTTGGACATCATTTCCAGATGCAGACCGGGTTTGGTCTTGCCCGTTCTGCAAGGTTTGGCCTCATGAGAGATTCCTCTTGCTTCCTTGCCTATCTTTCCTTCTCCCTCCCAGGAGTTATCTTTAGTTTATACTTGCGGTAATCAGTCTATATGTTACCTGCTGCGAAGAGCTTCCTCTCAAGTAGATAGTACATTTATGTGAGAACTTACCGTCACAGTAGATCTTTAGAGAGAGCTCCTGAGCAGGTATGATCCCCCAAGGATCAGACCTCATCCATTGCGCCTTCCTCTCTCTGATGGGAGTGTATATTCTGCCTCATTTGTTGCCTAGTGCAATTCCGCTTACCTGTGGTGGGCGTGCAGAACTAGAGCACATGGGAACTCCTCCCCTATGTGAGATAACATGCGAGTGGAGCTGACTTCATGAGCGCTCCCACATGTCGGTACTGCTGGAAAAAATTGCTGAGATCCTCCACAAGGCGGCGCTGGTTCTATCGTGTTACTTGCTGCAAGGAGGCTTTATAGAAGATCTGACCCTTATGGTAAGTTCTTGCCTGTACTTTCTCTGCAACACCACTGCAAACAAATAAGCAGATAATTTTTATTTTTTATTTATTTATTAAATTCTCGGATTACAAAATACCTTGAGCGAAACTGCTAGTTTACAAAGGTTCCCATTCAAAAAGGATGAGGGTCAACATACATACCAATGAGGTAGTAAAGAATGCACAATAAGCAACCAAAAAAACTAAAGAAAAAATAAAGATGCTCAGTTATAACATACTTTTGAGATAATATTCATAAATGAAGAGCTTGGTGGGAGCTGGCTGCGGTAACTGATAAGAGAAGGGCACCACAAGCAGTTAGTATTGCAGGCATCGACAGGAGGAGGAAGTTGGCAGGCGAATGGGCCACTGTCGATGGTAGTGGAAATGTCTTGTACCAGTGGAGATGTCAAAGGAGAAGAGTCACAAGGAGGCCCAGTGCCAGAGGGAATGAGATTGGGAAAGAGGCGGGCTGTGAGACATGAGTGAGCTGGGAGGTGTTTGAGAGATCTCTGTTCAACAAAAGCAGTCACATCAGGTGGTGGAGGTGAGGTGAGTTTGAGATTCCTTTTTGAAGGATACAAGGTGTAGTGAGGAGAGTGATTCTTTATTGGGGAATTGTACCGTTGAGGCAGCTCTATAGATAAAGGACCGCTGACCATGCGGAGTGCGACATCACAGGAACCTGAAGGTTAAGATTGGGCACACGTGTTTGTTGGAGTGCCACTGTAGGTAGTAAGGTGGCTAACACCAGGTGGCATGAGACCAAGGAGAATCTTTGGTGAAGTAAGCAGGTGTGGAAAGTATTCTGATCCTTAGGGGTAGCCAGCTGGCTGTGCATAGAGGTCACGGTGTGAGTTAGTCGAACTGCACCTGTCAGTGTCTACAGGCTTTGTTGAGCAACTGAGATCAGCGGAGGGCGCGGTAGGGGCAGGGCCATGATGGCAAGGCCTGGTCAATGATGGGGTGACAGAGCTGTAGATGGCTAGTTTGGGCATCCCTGAACATACGTGCTTGTGTTTGTGTGGTCAATCGATAGGCGGTCTTGGCAACAGTGTCAACATGCCGAGTGTGGGAGGGCAATATCAGGGCCAATACCAGGTAGCGAACTCCTTGACATGTTCGAGGTGGGTTCCCAGCGTGAGATGTGATGGTGAGGGACCATGAGAGGTTGTGCCTGCTCTGTCGTTTACGGAGGACATGGTTTAGTCTTGCTGTGGTTCCAGCAAGTTTATGAGGATGAACCAGAGCTTAGATCAAGTGAAGTCGAGCTGCAGTTGGATTCAAGGACTGTAAATAGTGGTGGCTGGAAAACAGGCTGCATCTCCTTATAGTAATATTTCTTGGTAGCGAGCACTGGGGAGATGTTGATGAAGGAGACAGTGAGGGCCCAGAATAGACCCTGGGACTCCGGGCCGGACGGTTCTCATCAAAGAGATCCCTGCAATCCTTACGTTGGATCCGTTATCAAGGTAGCTGGTGAACCATGGAAGGGCATCGCGCACGCCCATTGGCTGTAGCTCTGCACCAATGGGCGTCAGCCCTCACCGACAGTCAGTCGGCGGGCGGCAGGGCGGCAGGCGGTGGGATGCTGCCGCCCGCCGCCGCCAGGGGGAGCGGTGAGGGGCTTCGGTGGGGGGGACACTAAACACCAGGGAGATTTTGGGGGTTGTAACTTGACATTCTGCCTGCGATCAGGCATTACGGTCCACTGGACCACCAGGGAGATATTCGGGTTGGTGGGGCTTTTACATTCCGCCCACGATCGGGCACTGGGGTTGATACACGCTCTGCCCGCGATCAGGCATCGGAGATGTGGGCGGGGTTCATGATACTTTCTGCCCGCGATCGGGCATTGGGAGATGTGGGGGTTCATGTTACTTCGCCCACGATCGGGCATTGGGAGATGTGGGGCTGTTTTACGCTCTGCCCGCAATCGGGCTGGTGGGGGGCACAGGGACTGAGTTGGGGGCCAGGCAGGGGTGGCAGCTGCTGTGTTGTGCCCTGCAATACAGCAGCTCACCTGTGGGTGGCCCTCAGCGATCCTTTGGCTCAAGGTTGTGCAGGCACAGGTTGGGGGTTGGCATGCGCAACTCTGCAAACCCGACTGAATATCGGGTTGCACAGTTTATGCATGGTTCCTCCCCTCCTGTTGAGCATGCATTCATTTGCATTGCGCTGTTGCGCAACCTGTTGTCAGTGGCGAACTGCCTACTGCTGAATATCGCAGAATGGCGCATCGAAACCGGCGCGCGCAACCCCTGCACGCGCATGGCCAACCCTTTGGAATATCTGGGCCGTTGTCTCTAGTTGCTGAATACAGTGGGGTCTAGAACAAAGTCGTTCTGAAAACTGTTTGTGTTTTGATGTTCCTTAACATTCCATCAATTATGACGACAGAGCCAGTGAATGTCCTACATTTTCTCAGGGATCCTAGGGTTGTTTAAAAAGTCCAGCAGAACCTGTGTCAAATTATTTGGACAACTGGAGAAAGAATTCAGCTCCCTAAACTTAGTGGAAATTATTTGTTTATAAAGAAGCTTTCTGTGTTGGCCTCGTACCATAGCAACAGTTAATTGCCAACTCTTAAGCTTGACAAACACGTCCCTTATGTATGGAGGACAGATATTAGAATACCTGAGTACTCTAAGTGAGGCAGCTTCCCATTGAGGGAACCAAGGACTACAAGTAAGGACATATAAAGAGATCCAAGACCTGTGAACATGAGTCAATACTGGTCTTAGGTTAACAATAATATATAACGATTACAAAGAAACACAGGATTCACCATTCCCAAACCACCCTGAGGTTTAGGTAGATACAACATATTCCTCTTCAGAGGATTCAGCCTGCTGCCCCATACAGCCTGAAAAAAAATGCTGTATAAGGAAGCTTCCAACATTTGAGGGGGAGGAAATAACCAACAAATATGTGTAAAAAGAGGCAAAAGAAATGTTTTAACAAGATGGACCCTTTTCAATTTTCCCATATGCCACGTGTTCCATGCCTTTACCATCTGCAGGGCCTGGGAAAGTTTAGAACTCCAATTTAAAATGTCCAGGTCCTGGTAACCAAATATTATACCCAATAGTAATAGGTGTTGACAAGGTAACCCCAGCAACTGAATCCAGGGAAGCAGGGCTGACCAAATTGTCTACCCACACACTTCAGCATGTTGAGAGAAGTCCTGATAAGGATCCAAAGGATCGATAGATATCCATCACTTGTGTTGCAGATGCTACGTCACCAACCAATATAGTAAGGTCATCTGCATAGGCTAAAGCTATATAAGGAACAGCATAAGTGTCCACATGGATATATGTTAGTGATGGGGTAGAATTCAAAGCCCGAAAAAGCGGATCAATACTAAGAACACAGAGGAGAGGTAACCTTGTCTAATCTCTCATTTTACTGGAATCATTGGCCCCACCCAGCCATTAATAACAGGGGACACAATAGCCACAGCATATATGGATCGTAACCAGAAAAGAAAAGATGCTGGCACACCATACCGAGCAAGCACATCCCATAGATAGCTATATTCTACAGTGTCAAAGACTTGCTTCTGATCCAAAGACAGAAGAAACCTGGAAAAACCCTCAGCATTGTCTCTTTCAAGGAGTTCACGTAGGAGAATAAGATGGCCACTCATACGCCTCCCAGGAATAGAACAGGTTTGACTAGGGGATATGAGATGTATGGCCACTTGCAACAACCTGGTATGTAAAATTTTAGCGATAATTTTGAAATCAGTATTGAGAAGACTAATGGGTCTCCAGTTAGTAAGACCAGTTTTATCTCCTTTTTTATAAAAGAAAACCAATAAGCCCTGAGTCATTTCCAATGGAACAGACAAGCAGTATTCAATAAAAAGGAAAACACCACCACCAATTCTCTAGAAATCAGTGGTCCAAGCATTTTATATAAGTCAGGAGTGAACCCATCCAATCCCGGAACTTTATTGTTGTGTAAATATTTTATAGCCTGCACAACTTCAGAAGCAGAAATGTCATTAGTTCAGTCACAAATATGGCAGGCAAACAGGAATATGAGAAGCAGACAACAATGTATCAGTAGTATCATAGGAGTGAGTATGTTGTGAGAAAAGAGAAGTTGTATGCTGGGGTACGATTCTGAGGATGTTTTGTTTATCAGTATATTCACACCCGTCTAAATCCATGAAACAGTCCATTACTTTATGTTTAACATTATTTTGACAATGTAAATAAGGACTGATCACCTCCGCGTTCCCCTGAATGCCAAAGATTTGATGTTTCTTTAAACTGCCAGAGTGTCTCAAATGAAAAGCCTGCATATCCTGTTACAACAATTGAATTTGAGCCCTGAAATCATGAGAAGTAGTTCTAGCTAGGGACTGCAGTTTTTGTAGGTGCTTTCGTTGACCAAGGTACTGGAAATAGGTAGTAGTATGAAGCCTTTTACTTTCCAATTGCAACATTCGGCACAAAATCCAATTTGACATCTTCCCACCAGAGGGCAGGAGAGTCAAACATTTCCAAAACAGAGCATTTATATGCCACAAAGTACTGGAGATTCTGCACTAAAGAAACCTGGGACAGAAGAGAAGAATTACATTTCCAATAGCCCGGACCCTGTGAAATGCCACTTCGAACCCCAGACTTAAGTGCAATAATTTATGGTCAGAAAATTCTATCTCTATAACCTGTATTGCGGAAACAGGTAAAGATGCAGTAATAAAGAAAAAAAACAATCCTAGTGGCCAACTGACCTTTTTGAAAGGTTGGATGTACAGTCCGATGAGTAGATAGATAAGCATCTTTTAAATTAGATGTTGAAATCACAGATCTCAAAGTAGACATATCACAAAAAACCTTAGTAGTAGTAGACCTCACACCCCATCTTGTTTATCAAGTCCACAACTGAAATACCCTCCCAGAATCACAGCCTGAGAAGATATAAATAAGGTTGGATATCCTTAAATAAGGAGGGTCTATCAGCCTTAGTTTGGGATGCATAAACATTAACAAACCTAATATAAAGGTTATTCATTTTAGCGTCTAATATCAGAACACGCCCAGGTATTAAATCAATTAATTTAAGTAAATGCACATTCAAGTCTGGCCGAAATAAAATCCCCACCCATGGGCCAACATGAGGGACCAGCATGCCAAAGTTTAGTAGCAAGTCCCAATTCCGAAATAGTGTGCAATCTGGTATCTTGTAAGAAAATTATTTGCAAAGAACTGGTTGGGAAATAAGATAAGGCCAAACGCTTTTTTCTGTGACTCTTAATGCTACTCACATTCAACGTTCCCAATGTCAGGGAAAACATATTGGCAGAAGAGAGTGAAAGCTAAAAATCAAAAACCAGTCGAGGGGCTTTTTCTGTGTCCTTTGAGATCTACGTTGCTGGGCCACAGGAGGTGGATGATGAACTTCAGATTCAGAAGAGGGGTCAACCTGCGAAGACTACAGGGAACAACCCTCCGAATCAGCATCTGAAAGGTCAGAGGACTGAAAGGCCTTGTACCTATTACTTAAAGGTAAATCCGAAGTCTTAGACATTTTAGGGGCTGATTGTTCAGCTACCTGGGACCTTCTGGAGGATTGCATGCTAACTCTGGGGGCATGACCGAAGAAGAGTCTCTCCCATTACCATCTCCTCAAGGGAAGTATCAACACAATCTATTGGAGGTGGGGAGGGAGGAAAGGATCCACTACCTTCAGTAAGGCAGGTGAACCGAGAACAGCAACGGGGGGCACAGTAGTAACATCAGGCCATCCAGGGAGGTGGGAAAAGAATCCTTTGAGCAATAGCTATCAGCAGCCGCTGTTCATCATCATCGAGGAGTTGGATTGGTTATGAGCTGTCCAGGTACAACACTGATACGTATGTCCCACAGAGTCACACAGGTTACGCTTAGGCTCATTTAGACAATTCCGCTAGTGTGACCCAGTTCTTGACATAGGTTGCACTTCACCTGGTCACAAGGCTACTTAAGTGAGTGCAGGAGCCACACTTAAAGCATGCCTTGACTGACCGCATTGAATAATACACCCTATCCCTTCCTAAAAAAAAAACAATTAGGAAGGTGACTCAAGCCAGTGTCAGTAACATGAAGCATAACCTTTGCCTTCCACCCCCCAGTCCAGATATGTTCAGTGTCAAATATTGCCTCAGGGGAGCCCAGAACCGAACAACGTTGTTTCAACCAATAAATCAAATCTGTGACACTTACCCCCTCATTTCTAAACAGAACCGTAATATTTTTATATGCAGGTTTAATAAGAGGGATAGCTTCAAAGGGGTCCCATAAAGCAGTATTTTTCAAAATGTTAAATTGTACCCAAAACCTCTGTAACCCAGCATTCAGCTTGAAACTAATATCAAAAGTGGTCTCCCCAGACACATGAATAAGGTCGTAAATTTCATTAGCAAAGAATTTCATTGAACCCTTCAATGAAGTTTTAGCCACAAAAACCCTATCTGGAAAATCCGACATACCCCCTTTATACAAAAGAAGAATAGCATTATGACGCTTAGCAGGAAATATAGACTGATGAAAAAGGGAAGCATAAGGTCACTGAGTAGTCTTTCTAATCTGGTTCAGCAGTACTTTAGGGCCCCCCCTCCAGTGCAGCTGATGTAGAGAGTGTAGACAAAGCAGGCTGTGGTAGTTCATTAGAGTCCAGAGCAAGAACTGGGTTACCAGTAAGTTGTAAGTCTGAAGATAGATGTAATGGGGAAGGAGCTCCTGACATGTCCTGATCTGGTTGTGGCAAAGTAGAGGTGGAAGTCACAGGGAAATCAGTAGGTTGGACGGTGATCCGATGAGAAGCTGGGGAAGTAGCAATCAGAGTAGGACCGGACACCCATAGACCCGTTTCAGACTTCAGCCATCCCGTGTCGAGAAGGACAGTAGAAATTTCCTTATCTGATCGAGTGAGAGGTTCATCGGGGGAGCATCTTAGGCCAGATACACAATCTGTTAATGCCATTCCCAGCGCTCCCTCCATAGCAGACACAGTATTAACAGGCTCACAAGCAACTTGCACAGGTGTCGCTGACTTTCCACACCAAGGAGAACCCGCTCTAGCACAAGTAGGGTTCTCAACCATAGCAGGGAGCTGCAAAATGGAAGTGTCCTTTTTACTGGATAAATGGAAAGGTTCCTGACTTTCAGATGCTTGTAACTGAGCAGACTTCAAAGCATTTTGCAATTCTTGATGGCAGAGTGCATAACGCTCATCTTCAGCCTGTAGCTGCAACTCGAGTGATTGAATCTCAGAGGCGCCAGCGCTAGCTTCATTAAGAGGCAAGGAGTCACTCACCAGTTCTGGTTGTTGTTTATTGGAAGCAAACGGAGCATCCATAGTAAAAGGGTCTGGAGCCTGTAGAGAAGCACTAACTTGATCTGTAGAAATAGCAGCATTCAACATGGTCTCTGATCGAGAAGAAGCAGGGGAAGAGACCTTTTCTCTTGCTTCAGTGGCATCCATCATCTCCTCCAACACTTCTGTGGTCGCCATCTTGGTCAAGAACCGGGATGACAAAGGTTCCCCTACAGGACAGTAGGGGAATTTTTATTAGAATAACAAAATCAAAACATTACAGAACAGTGTTGCCTCACAGAAAAGTACAAATCATAACAAAAGCAAATAAGTATTACAGTCATACATATCCAAACAGGCTGTCTAATTTAGAACTAGAACTCAAATCTAATCCCAAGACAGAAAGGACCTCTCCCCCCTACTAAAAGAGTAGGGGAATTTCCCCGGTGTCCTGGCCAAATTTCCCTCATTCACTAAAAATACCTGCAACAGCTTAATCTGGTTATATTTCAGTTGCTTACCATCTGTATCCCTCCTCCCCCCGGTCGCCCCTGAAAAAGGGACTTCTAAGCCCAGTGGGCTTACCGGGTCAACAAAATTCAATAAATAAATAAATCTAAATAAGTAAACTGCAATTGTGCAGTGAAGGAGAATCTTTATACAGTTCTGGCAGCTTTCAACTGATGCACTACCCTTCAAAGGCTTTACACCTCTGTCTCATGGCATAGGAGTAGTCAGCAAAGGAAAGTATCTTATGTTCTCCATTTAGGACTGGTGAAGCTACTCTGGCAGCCTTTAGGATTTGGTCCTGAAGCACTGAAGTAGTCTTAGTTAGGAGGACTGTTCTTGGCCCCTCAGAGTTATTTGTGGCTCTCCGAAGAGTGATTCTAAAGGCTTTGACAATGGGGATTGCATATCCAAGTCCAACAGTTCCGGGGTACCGTCTCTCCAAATAGGTTGACAAGTCCCCCCCTTCGCCCCTTCTGGAATACCCAAGAGAGCATATTAGCTGACCAAGCCATGTTTTCGAGTTGCTCAGTGTGGTTCTGGACCACAGTTTGTTCCTTGATGATTGTCGCACTAGCAGCAAGGACTTTCCCACACGGCCATGTTCCTCAATGGAGCTTGCCATAATATCCATCGTTGTTCGAGCACCACAGTTTTATGGTTCTGCAGATCCATATTTTGTTATCAATTCTTGTATTGTTTGTTTTAGCATGTGATAGCTCTTTGTAAAGATGCACTATTAGAGTTGTCAATGTCTTTCCCAGAGACTGAGTTCCAGCCAGAGGATTCACAGGCCCTGTAGTCTCGCTAGCAGAATCCATTTTCCCTGCTCCCTTTAGACATCCCATTACCAAATGAAATGATTATTCCATTCTAAGCACTTCTAACAGTGAATGGATCAATTTAAAAGACAAAAATGCAATTCTTGTTAATACTAGTTTGAGCTTAGCAGCCTTAGACACAGAGGTCAAGCTGCACACATCTTTCCTGCTCAGTTGCTGGCCACTTGCCTCTATTAAGGTCCTTTAATCTCTCCTTGTACAGCTTCTAATGCAGACCCTACACCATTTTAGGTGCCCCCTCTGTACCGCTTTCACTCTATGTCCTTTCTGAGATGTGGTCTTTAGAACTGGACACAGTACTCTAGGTGGGGTCTTACCATTGATCTATACAGATGTAACACCACCTCCATCTTTCTGCTGGTGATACCCCTCCCTATGCACCCCAGCATCCTACTTGCCCTCCCAACTGCCTTGTCACACTGCCTGGACACCATTAGGTCATCCGATATGATCACCTCCAGGTCTCTTTGCTGCTTGGTGGTCATCAGTACCACCCTCCCCATTTTGTACTCATCCCTTGATTTCTGTGCCCCATAGGCAGCACAGAAACCAGGGCATGGAGGTGCATAGGGGGTAAACAAACCCACACACTAACAAAAAAGACAAAAAAAAACAGGAAGGGTGAGAGACAAGTGGGGAGTAGTGCAATACACTGGCCGTGGGGTGGCAGTCTTCGAGAGACATTCTGGAGGCTGTGATGCTGCCCTATTTGCAGGCACATCTCTGCTCTGAGGGAGGAGGTTGCCTGTCTCCAGGCTGAACTGGCAAGAAGAAAACCTCCTCCCCACCCAGGAACCACCAAAGCTGTCACCACAGCCTTAGAGGTTGCAAAGAAAAAAGGTTGGTTGGACCACAGTGGGCTCAGAGAGGGTGAGGGTGGTGGAACAGAGGTGCATCCCTTCAGTTGAACCTCTCCACAATTCATATGCCATTCTGACAGGCGTGGTTCCTCTATGGAGGCACATGCAGTGGAGACCAAGGATGATGCTGGGAACCTGCACAAGGGAGACCCAAAGGAAGGTGGCATGGGACCCCACAGGGGAAGGAAACAGTTCCTGGTGGGGGACTCAATTGTTAGGGGGTAGAACTAGGGAGGGAGAGAGAGGTAAGGTGCCTGCCCAGTGCCATGGCTTGGAGGGACAGGAAGCGAATCCTCAGGATCGCAGAAGCAGCTACATGGGAAAGAGAGCTGGATGTCATTGTCCACTTAGGGACAAATGACCTAGATGGGAATGGAATCAGAGCAGTACAGAATGAGTTTGTGGAGTTAGGAAGGTGCCTTAGACAAGTAGAATGCACAGTAATCTTCTCGGAGGTGCTGACTGTCTATGGCATGAATGAGGCTAGGGTACTCTGCACCATGGGATTCAAGGAATGGTTGAAAACTGGTGCAGAGCACATTTTGAGCTTCATTGGGAACTGGGGTCCACCTGAGGGACACAGGCCTATACTGGCACAATGGTCTGCATCTGTCCAGGAGGCGAACCAGGGTCTTAGGTGATAGGTTTAAATAATTTATAGGAAAGCTTAAACTAGCCAAGGGAAGCACTGAAAAGGAGCAGGGAATTCCCAGCCCCCCACAAAACATGGTAGTTAGCGCAGTAAACACCAAGGTAAAGAAGTCGATGGGAAGCAGGACGGGGTCAATGGAGAAAAAGGCAAAGGCAGTAAGGGCAGGGATGAGGCTAAAAGGGGTAAGGCCATCAAAAAATGGAGGGTGATGAGAACCAATACCCATAGTCTGGGTAACAAGCTTCCTGAACTAGTGGCCTTGATGGAAGAGGGATGGCTGGACATTGTGGCAGTCACAGAAACATGGTACACAGAGAACCATGTCTGAGATGTCAACATACCAGGGCACACAATCTACAGGAGGGACATGGAGGGTAAAAGTGGAGGAGGAATAGTTCTCTACATAAGGGAAAGGATCAAAGCAATGGAACTGAAGGGTAAACAGGAATGAGAGAAGGCACCGTGAGTCACTTTAGAGACAGGAAATGGCACCACAATCCGCACGGGTGTTGTTTACAGACCCCCATCTCAGGGGGAGGAAAGGGACCAGGTAACGATAGAAGGCATCCTTAAAATGGTAGAAATAGGGGAGATATTATTGCTGGGGGACCTGAATATGCCAAATGTTAACTGGAGCACATTTGTTGCATCCACATCCAAGAACAGGGTCCTTCTTGATGCCCTATAGGGGGCATGCCTCAGACAGCTAGTGTTGGAACCCACTTGGGGGGAGCAATCTTAGACCCAGTACTCTCAAGCGGGAACAAAGAGAAGATCTCAGATTTAGAAGTGGGTATCCATCTGGCAGCAGCGACCACCAAACAGTGTGGTTCACGATAAACACAGCCGTAGAGTCAAGCCATACAAAAGCGAGTGTACTGGAGTTTAGGAGGGCTGACTTTGGCAAATGGGACAGTGCATAACGAATGCATTAGTACATGGGCAGGAAGGAGGGGTGGAAGAACAATGGGGAAAATCAAAACTGCCATCACAGAGGCAACAAGTCTTTGTGTGAAACAAATAAAATAAAGTAAGGAAAAACACTATGGTTCTCAAAAGAGATGGTGGGGAAGGTTAGGAAAAAAGCATTCGGAAATAATAAGGAATCACAGAGGGAGCAGGACAGGAAGCTGTATCAGTTAAAGCAGAAGGAAGCAGGAAGGCAGTCAGAAGAGCAAAAGGCTCAAACAGAGGAAAAGATGGCCAACTTGGTAAAGAAGGGTGATGAAAACCTTTTATAGGTACAGTAGAGAGCAAAAAAAAGATCAAGGGAGGGATAATGAGGCTCATTAAAGGGGAGGGGAGGTGGGCAGAGGGTGACAGTGAAAATGCAGAGATCCTGAATGAATACTTGTGCTCAGTATTCACAAAAGAAGAGGAGGGGAAGTACCTGAACCAAACAATAGAAACATTCTGGATAGGGGGTCAATATCAGTCCATTCACAGAAGAAAGGGTCCTGAAAGAACTCCTAAAACTCAAGAGGCTGGATATTCAGACTGCGCCAGGCAGGGGTGCAAGCCTGGGCGCAGCACAACTGGGTTGCGCCAGGGCATGGACCAGGCGATATTCAACGGTGCTGCGCCATGGCTCAGCACCATTGAATATGGTACTGAGGGCGCACGCACGACCCAGTGGCACTGCGCCAGCGCAAGCGGCAGAATGGGAGCAGGGGGATGAGCCAGCGCAAGTGCAGTTGCACTAAGCGCATCACCCGCGATATTCAGCACTGGGCATACAAATGAGGCCATTAAGCAAGCAAGGTGCAAATCGGGCCATTTGCATGTCATTATGGCACCATTTGCATGCGGTGCGCCAATCCCTGGTGACTTGCGCCTGGTGCCCTGCCAGGCTGCAGCTGTCAGGGACTGACACCCTGCAGTCTTATGGCAGTCCCCACTCCCGTACGCCCGATCGTGGGCATAAGTAAAATTAGACTCCCTGGTGGTCCAGTGGAATCCTCTCCCATCGCCCGATCGCAGGCATAAGTTTAAAGACACTCCCTGGTGGTCCAGTGAACCCCCCCCATCACCTGATCGCGGGCATAAGTTTAAAGAAGTTCCCTGGTGGTTCCCATCACCTGATCGTGGGCGGCAATAGCAATAGAAACCCTGATGGTCCAGTGGTACCCCCCACCGCCCACTGGGGTCCCCGCCACCCAGCACCCTCCTCTCATCGGCGGTGGCAGCACCTGCCCGCATGCCCACCGACCCGCCGCCGAATGACAGAGTACAATGCGGTCTGTACACCTATTGGTCCCTGCGTGGACCAATGGGCGTGCAAACCATATTTACACTACACAGGCCCGACCAATGTGAATGAGCGCGTTCATTCACGCATTGAGCCTGTGTGCAATGTGGTCTGCATGCCCATTGGTCCATGCAGTGACCAATAGATGTACAGACCGTACTGTACGCTGTCATTCGGTGGGTGGCCGGGCAGCATGCGGGTGGAGTGCTGCTGCCTGCCGATGATGGGGGGCGTGCAGGGTGGTGAGGGACTTCAGTGGGCGAGTGTGGAGGGGGTACCACTGAACCACCAGGGTTTCTGTTGCTATTTTCTCCCATGATCGGGCGATGGGGGGGGTTCCACTTGACCACCAGGGAGGCTTTTGATACATATGCCCGCGAGCGGGCAACGGGGTTGGGGAGCACAACGCTCCCAGGGCAGAGAGCTTGTGGGCAGTGTTCTGGGTGGGCGGGTGGCCACCCACGTCTGGCAGCTGCTGTGTTGCGCCCTGCAATATGGCAGCTCGCCTGTGGGTGGCCAGGATTTGTTCCTGGTTTTGCCAGGCACATCTTTGCACCCCCCCCGAGCGGCACAAGGCAGAGTTGTGGCAGCAAATGCACCGCACATCCCGGGCTGAATATCAAGATGTGCCGCATATGCATGGGCATGCCCCCCGCACTTGTACCGCATACATTACCGATGCACCCCGGTGTATACGGAGTTGTGCATTGCAACTTGCCCTTTGAATATCGGCGCTGGGGTGCATTAGTGGGTTGCACATGGCGCAACCCTGTTGCGCCATGTGCAACCCTTTTGAATATCCAGGCCAAGGTGGACCAAGCAATGGGGCCTGACGGAATACACCCCAGAATTCTAAAAGAACTAAGGGGAGAACTAGTGACACCACTGACTACCCTTTTTAACAAATCATGGTAGAATGGTGTGGTACCTGAGGACTGGAGGAACGTGGACGCTATTCCACTCCACAAAAGCAGGAGCAAGGCAGAGGCAGGAAACTACAGACCTCTTAGTTTGACCTCAGTGGTAGAGAAAATGATGGAATCACTTCTGAAAGAAATATTTGTTGAGTACCTAGGGGTCAGTGGGGCACAGGACCCAAGGCAGCATGGATTCACAGCAGGAAGGTCACGTCAGACCAATCTAATAAATTTCTTTGACTGGGTGACCAAAGAAGTAGACCAGGGAGGGGCTTTGGATGTGGCCTGCCTAGACTTTAGCAAGGCATTTGACACAGTCCCACACAAAAGATTAATAAACAAGTTAGCCAGCCTGGGAGTGGGTCCCAGGGTGGTAACCTGGGTAAAATATTGGCTGGACAACAGGACACAGAGGGTAATACTAAATGGAGTCCACTCCGAGGAAAGGGGGTTACTAGCGGGGTACCACAGGGTTCAGTACCAGGACCAGTCTTCTTTAATGTCTTTATAGGCAACATTGCAGAGGGGCTGGAAGGAAAAGTATGCCTCTTTGCAGATGATACAAAGAGCTGCAACAGGGTTGATACATGTGGGCAGGGTGGAAATAATGAGAAGGGACTTGGCAAGGTTGGAGGAATGGTCAAAAGTATGGTAGCTTAGATTCAGTATAAAGAAGTTCAAAGTAATGCACCTGGGAAACAAAACCCAGGGGAAGAGTACACAATGGGAGGTGGTACTAACAATAACAAAAATGGAACGGCACCTGGGGGTAGTCATATCAGATGACCTAAAGGTAGGCAAGCAATGTGAGAAGGCAGTAAGGAAGGCTGTGAGATATTGGGATGCATAGGGAGAGGCATCAATAGTAGAAAACAGGAAGTTGTTATCCCTCTGTGCAGACAGTTGGTGAGACCCTATCTGGAATACTGTGCATGATCCTGGAGACCCCATCTCCATAAAAACATAGAGTGGAGGCTGTCCAGAGGAGGGCAACCAAAATGGTGCAGGGTCTGCACCAGAAGAGATACGAAGAAAGACTAAAGGAGTTTAATATGTATACCCTTGAGGAAAGGAAGGAGAGAGGGGACATGATAGAAACTTTTAAGTACCTGAAGGGAATCAACAAAGTCCAAGAGGCTGGCATCTTTCAGAAAAAGAGATGTGCAAGAACAAGGGGGCACAATTTGAAGACAGATGGGGGATGGCTCAGAGGTAATGTTTAGGAAGTATTTTTTCACAGAGAGGGCTGTGGATTCAAGAACAGTGGGGGAATTCAAGAATGCATGGGACAGACATAAGGCAGTCCTAGTGGGGGGTAGGAGGAAGTAAGCTGTTGGTTAACTAGGATCTGCAGCTTATCTGTTAGGTAGGAAAACAGGCAGACTAGGTGGGCCAAGCGGTCCTATCTGCGACAAATTCTATGTTTCTATGTTACTACTCCACTAAAAGAGTGGTAGACACCTTGAATAGACTACCAGCGTAAGTGGTGGAGGCAAAAACAGTAGGGGGCATCAAGGATATCTGGGATAGTCATAGGAGAATATTAGTAAATAGGTAGGGAGGAGGGAGGGTCCCCGGAGACCAGTTAGGGTCTGCGGACACAGATACAAGTGACCATCTGGGCAGACTGGGTGGTCCAAGTGGTCTTTTTCTGCTGACAAGTTTACTTTATATAAAATAGGCAAGAAAAATCTAGTGATCTGATTGGTCAATAGCTGTCTTGACCTGTGCATGAATTTAAATAAATGAGTATATAAATAACTCTTCTCATACTTCTCAAGCTCCTGCCTCATAAATGAACTCTTCTCATACTTCTCAACCTGTTGCCTCATAAATGAATGAATATAATAAATATACTCTTTTCATACCTCTCAACCTCCTGCCTCATGAACGGCTAAACTGGGTTATCCCTTTCCAATGTGTTTCAGAATAAAATTTTTGCTATTACTACTACTCATAAATGAGGGACAAGGCTTAAAGAAATCACGGACCAAGGACAAACATCAGGGACACATCTTAAATACTTGCACACTGTATTCCCTCTCTAACTTCCTTAATCTGGAGGAAAAGGCTTATCTATCAGTCTTGCCTCTTGACCAAAAAAATCACTGCAGGTCTGACTCCCCCTGGTCTGACTTCTATTATAATAATAATATAATCCTATCTACCCCCTCCCTCTCTACCAGCAGCACTGTCCGCTCCCCTTTGCAGGCCCCAGAGTTAGGACCTCCCTTGTACAGAGGTCATTCTGTTACAGTGCCCTGTCCTGGTACAATTCCCTGCCTGTTGCTATCACCTCCCTACCAAGATTGGGGCCTTTTAAAATTGCTCTCAAGAACCACCTCCTCTCCTCCCGCCGCTGTGACTGCCCTGAGTTTTCTCCCGCCTTTCCTCTTCTCAGTCTGCCTATTTTTTGACTCTGCCCTTCATTTGACTCATTATAGCCCACATTATTGTTTATGTCTGTTTATTATTGCTAATTTACCTTGACATGGGGCCTTTCTAACTAGCCTTTAATTTTGACCGTTTGCTTTTATTTGAGCTCATTTACTTTGTTTTCTGTTGCTTGCTATTAATGTATTGTCTTCCTGACGAGGAGCCTTTGTAAATGAGTCCCTGACTCTAAGGGCTGTAATTCTAATTACTTCTTTAAATAAAAATAAATAAATACAAATTGGTGGTGTCTACTCAGACAGAACAAGGAGCTTAGTGTAAAACACATTTTCTGAACAAGAACAAGCATGTAATTCTAATGTTTGATATTGTTACAATCCCTACTTTTCAGTCATGGAAACACAAATTTTAAGAGGGACACAGGTAAATTTTGAAACAAAATCAGGCACGACCCTGAAGATCAGGGACAGATGAATGATATGCTCTTTCTTACTGGTTAAAATTTCCACAGGGGGAGAAGAGGCTTTCTCTAATTAGCTGTCTGTTCTCCCGCACCTCACTGGGGGAAAGCAACAGGTGCAAAGGGGTGGGGGATGTGTAACTCACTAGCGCAGGGACCGGCGTCAAAGTACAAGCTTTGTCACTGAGCCTAAAATCATAACATCGTTGCTTAGCGCAGAACATTAGCCTTCAGCAAGGCAGCATTTACCGACAGGGTGAGGATTTGCAGTCAACGATCAGGAAGCACTGCCAGGAAACGTTTTTAGACTATGCACGTTTATAATAGCATGTAACTGTTAGCGGAGCCCTGGGGAAATGCAACACGTGGGTGAAGCTATTACATCAAAGGGGAAGCAAGTGAAGTGCAGTAACCGTCCAGCTGGCTGCGATGTAGTATTGTCTTGCACCTAGTAATCTCTTCTTTACCGTCTGTAGCCCCAGGTCTAGCTTCATAAAGCAGAAGTTAGCGGTTGGCCATTGTAGGTGTTGGGACAGTGCCCTTATTCATCATTTACTTCTCAGCGTGAGGGGACAGACAAGAGAGAGACCCAGACCCAAACTGGACTTCCACCTTTTCGCTCTGTAGAAGTCTCCAGTCTAGTCCTCTCATTTCAGACAGTACCAACTCAGGTAAGGCCAAACTGGGACCTTTCTGCACTCCTCCTCCACAGTATCAAATGGGCCGGGTTGTTACTGAAGTGGTTGGAAGGACATCCAGAGATTAATATTTTAAAGGGATATTGATGAGATGGGATAACAGTCCAGTTAGAAGGGCTGGGTGTAGTTAGTCCTCCCAACAGCTGCCTGGAATGAGCATCCGGATTTAACCACGTTTGGGTTGTTGCGACTACTTGTCCCTAATTTCCCAGGGTATCGTGAAATTCCTTCACCTATCTAGAATTCTAACCTTGTCCAGAACGGATCTGGGGTTTCTAATGCAAGTTCTGAATTCGAGATGTTGTCAAAACAAAATTGCAGGTCTTGTGCAGTCATCCCAGATGCCACAGTGGGAGGAGAGT
This sequence comes from Neoceratodus forsteri, assembly GCA_016271365.2. Taxonomy (NCBI): domain Eukaryota; kingdom Metazoa; phylum Chordata; order Ceratodontiformes; family Ceratodontidae; genus Neoceratodus; species Neoceratodus forsteri. Next base: position 360,528,128 of record CM057449.1, on the reverse strand, counting down.
TGATGGTTTGGTTGGTCGGTTTAAAAAGCTACCGACACCACAAAAAAAACTGAAACACATAATAAGGTACAATTCAAGGGCACTGTAAACCTTTTTGCATCATTGTTTTTAGGTTAAAAAAAACATTTTATGGTTGCTTTTCTCAAAACAACCAGCAACGAAATAATTTCAATCTGCCTCCTTGCTTATAAGAACCAAATGCATGGTAATGTATAGCTATGCCCAGCTTTGTTTTGCTTCAGATCACTGAACTACTCCTAGTGCACACTTCCTGATAATTAGAAACACCCTCAAACAGTGCAGCCACTCATGACAGAACAGTCTGTGCTATGCCAGTGCATAATGAGCGTCTAGATTGTGTTGGGAGTGTTCCTGATTCCAGGAAAGATGCAGTGGGAGTTGGTCAAGGAACGTAAACAAACCTGTTTTGGTGTGGTAACATCAGTATGGTGGGTGGTCAGTTTTTCACATTTTAAACGAAAAGGGATCTGAATCAAACTACTAGGTGCATCAACAGTCTCTATAGAATGTGAACAATTATGTTTTTAAACTAGGAACACTCTGAGGCCTAAGGGGTTGACAGTGTCCCTTTTGACTTGCATTCCATATATATTCTGTATCTCTTCTCCATTATTTACTGAGTGAAATTTGCATGAATACATGATCTTTATCCCTTAGAGTTCATCTACCTCTATAGCTTACTCCCTACTTGAAGTCCTAATCCTCTGTGACATCACGGTGTGTTGCCATGAGAGTAAACTGTCATGAAAAATTTGAAATGCCCACCCTCCCCCCAAATCTGGCACTCCTCCTCTGCCTACTCCTTCGGCTGTGCCCTCAATAATTGCCTTGCACCTAACTGCTCCTGCCATGTTCCTCCCTAATTCCCTCCTCTAAGCCCTGGACAAACCATACCCCTCTACCGTCACCTTCATTTTACCCTGTGTGCCCCCAGCATTTCTAGCTCTCCTCCCCTTCCCCCAAATTGCTCCCCTTACTGGCCTCCTTGATCTCTAACAAAATGTTAGAGACCTCGAATGTTCTCCATGGGTCCCTCTCCTTCCGCCGTCCCCCATGGGGCTTGTATCTCTCATCTGCTCCCTTCCCCCACCATCCAGCCTATCTCCCTTGCTTTCGCAGTCCCCTTGCAGGGTTCACAGCATCCTAAAGGGGTCCTACTGGGCCTAGGCTTGTCTCCTCTTCTCTCCGCCCAATCTACCTTTCTCCTTAGTCTTCACAGTCCCCCTTGCAGGATTCCCAGCTTCTTACGGGAGTCCTACTGCACCTAGTCTTGTCTCCTCTCCTTCCCCTTTCCCCATCTACCTTTCTCCTTGGCCATTGCAGTCCCCTTACAGGGTTATCAGCATCCTGAAGGGATCCAACTGAGCCTATGCATATCTCCCCTATTCTATCTAGGCACTATCTTGGCTTTTCATGACTACTAGCGGGTCCAATGCATCCCGATGGACTACTGATTAGTCCCGTCCCTCTAAAGGTGCAAATTCCTCAAGGGTTCAATTCTGACTTTCTCCCTCTTCTATCACACTCCATTAATCCCTATCTACTGACCTTTCCCAACCCCTTGCAGGGTACCCTGCATCCTGAAGTGTCCTCTCTTGGGTTGGGTCCTATTTCCCCCCTCCTAGTATTGTTGCATCTCCTCCTTCTCTCTCTCTCTCTCCTCCATCTTTAAATCCCTACAGCCTTATCCCCCCCCTTTCTGTCTAGCCCCACAGCACCCTTGCAGGCCCCATCCTGAAGAAGGGTCTCTCTAGGTTTCACCTTAACCCTTCTATTTGGTCCCCACCCCAGTCCCCTTACAGGGTTCCTCCGCATCCTGAAGTGGTCTCCAGGGATCGACCCCCAAACCTCACCCTGCCTCTTTTCCCCTTTTCTTTCATGTAAGCACTTATAAGCACTTATTATTGTCCACTTTTTCTACCTATTATATGCAACACTGTTGTAAGACCTGCCTTACAACTATATGTTATGTTGATGTTGTAACTTGAATGTTTATTATACAATGGCAAGTAAGAATGCTGGGCTCTGATTGGTCACTCTGGAACTGGACCCATGATGTTATCCCAGCAACATCATGGATCTAATCCCAACACACACAAGACCATATAAAATGTTATAAGAATCATTCCACAGCCCATGTCAAGTTGTCCACACTAGAATGGCTGCTGTGGTTTGCCAGTACTTGCTAATGTAACCCCCCTGCAAATGGGGTTCCCAAAAACTTCCAGGAGCTTGCTTGAGTGCTCCAAGCCTGAATGGTGTTTGGCGTTTAAGCCATTTATCAGTAGTGTTTTTAGAACCTCTGGTACTGTCTCTTTAAGAGCTGTCTGCTTGCAGACATAATTAGTTGTAATGGGACTGTGTGTTTCTTTGATTGAGTACCACTCAAGCTGCTGCCAATTCACTCCATTTTTGCAGTCACTAGGGTGCAAAGGAACCTATCTGAAAGATGTAACTGTTTGCCAGAAACCATTTAGAGTAATAATGAAATTACAGTTTGTCTAACCTGCTTTCTTTGCAGTCAGAACAGTGTCTGCCTAGTTCCCATTCTGGTTTTGAACTGCTGAACTGGATCAATCAGTGTGGGTAAGCTAGCTCTAAAATGGTGCCTTGGACGAATCAGAACTTGGACTCATAATCTGAGCCAGCCACAAGAGGATTGTATGGGCAGTGACTCTGGGAGATGTAGTTTAGACTTAGGCGCCTTTTTGGACCAACAGGAGCAGTCTATTGTGAGTAACAGCCAATCCAGTCAAGAACTGGGAGGAACTCAAAGGAAGTGCCCGGTTTTGTCTGTTGGAGTTTCAGTTGAGCTGTGGCAGTGAAGAAGGAAGGAGCCCTGTGCTTTTCAGTGTGCAGTTTTAGTCGGAAAGCGTGTGTAAGGCCCAGAGTTCCGGTCTGCATCTTGTGTAACTGCTTGTTAGGACTGAATCCGTCCTGTGAAGAGAATCAAAGGATATCTGAAGAGTAGAAACCAGGCTCACCCTGTAGAAGACTGGAGAAATTGCTGAATTGCACTCGGTCTGTCAGGAACTGAATCTGCTGTGTGTTCTCCCGGGTATTGTGCAGTAATTGCGATCGGGATAGAGAAGCAGCCTGCCTGGTATAGTACTTTCTGTTTTACCATATAAATGTGTGAAGAGGCATGTACCTCAAGTGAATCCTGCTGCCATTAAAGGACTTTTGCCTGTTACTGTTCACCATATAAATGTGTGAGGAGGCTTGGTTAGCTCAAGAGTAGCCCTGCTGACACTGAAGGACCCTATCTTGTTTGGAGGTCGTGAGTACTAATTCAGGAGTAGCTCCTGTTGAATTGCCACATTGAATCCAAATGGAATCACTGTACTGCTGACTGTTTAAACTAATTTTTCTTTTCTCTGTGGGAAAGGGCCCTACCAGCTGCCACGGTTTGGACTAGCCACTAGGGCTTGGGTACAGGGACAGTAACTGGTAGGATAGGCCTGTGCACAGAGCCATAGATAGATGAGTAAAGTGATAAGCTAATTAACCTGATTTACCCCTGTCCTTGTTATATTCCCCTAAATAAATCAGAGCTGCTTGTTTCAGCAAAGTTATACTGCCTGAGGTATTTGTCTATGTTAAAGTATTGTACTGTGATTGTTGCACTGTATCTTATTTACAGGAGGTCCCAGTGCCTGAACTAGCCCTGGGGTAAGTGTATACTGTGAAGGTAATTCTGATATATTGTGTGGGCCACTAGTGGGAAGAAAGGGGGTTGCAGTGTCCCAGAGGGCTGTGACCAAGTAAGTTTAACTATTGCAAACCCTGACCTCTGGGTGGAGGCACCCGCCATTGGATCCAGGCCCCTCAACCTGTTAGTGGCAAATCAGGCAGGGGTAGTAGCCCCTGGGATAGCGCCATCTAGGGGTTACATCTTGGAGGCTCACCGCTGGGATTGTGTGTCCTCTAGTGGCCATATTTACAAACCACTGTTAAGGAAAATAAATAAATAAATGGGTACCCCGACAGAAGTGGCTGTGCACCGGCTGGTGGAGTGGTGTACTGTGGAGGAGATCGACCCCCCAAATGCTATGCTTATCCTGGACATCCCCCTGGGTATCAATACGGACACTGTGCAGGGAGTACTTTCCAAGGTGGAAGGTTTACAAAACCCTGTGGTGGTGGGTCGGCATGCTAATCTGCTCACCCACACTTTCCTGGCCCTAGTAGAGTTTAGGATCCCATAGATAGCTCCAAAGTGCCACAGACCATTACCCAGAGGGAGCCCTCACTGCTTGGAGAGTGATAACTAAGGACAGTAAAGACCCGGTGGGGAATGAGCCCCCACCACTATCCGAAACTTTTGAGGAGAAATTTGCTAAATGGTTGCTGGGGAAGGGAAAACTGTGGAGGACTTGAAGAAACTATTCTTGCCACCTGGGGTGTTCCTCCCCAACACCCTCTCCCGCTCCAGTACCCGAATGGTGGCTGAACCAATGCAGACTCCTATTTCTGCACCTGCCATTAGTCACGACTCTTACGAAGGTTGAGGATCTTCTCTGGCACCCTTCCCACCCCCCAAGGGGAGGATGACTGGGAGACCTGGATAGACTATGTTGCCCCCCAAGTGCTAGAATGGCAATGCTCGGAAGCCGAAAAGCAAAAGAGGGTTAGTGAGAGCCTCCGAGGTCCTGCCCTGGCTACCATCTGTGCTAAACGGGCCAGTAACCCTGAAGTGACTGCACAGGCCTATCTTGAGGCCTTGGAGAATGTGTATGGGAGCCCAGATTCTGATGAGGATCTATGGTGGAAGCAAGAAATGCACAACAGTACCAAGGGAGTTGTTGTCTGTGTATGTATCTCGGCTGGAAAAATTGTTGCAAGAATGCCTCAGAAAGGGTAGTTTGCCAGCGATTGAACTGGACCGAACCAGGCTGGACAGGATCCTTAAGTCTGCCCCTTCTCAGAACTGCTGTTGCTTCAGTTACGCCTGGCAAATCGACTGGAATCCCCACCCTCCTATGATGAGTTAATGAGAGAAATTCGAGGAGTTGAGAAAAGGCGACCTCGGGAGGGACCTGCACCAATAGCTGCGACTACGACCCGAGTGACTGAGGGTGACCCATCAAGTGAAGTTCAGGGGCAGAGGTTGACAGTCAATGAGTGCTCTGACAAGGAAAAAGATATGCCACAATGGGGCAAACTGTTGAGAGAGATCCGGGAATTCAAAAACAGTCCCTTTATGAAGGCCACGCCTGCAAGTACGGGCCCTGACCTATATCCGACTGCATCTGCTATGGGGGTTGGGGTACCCACCCATGAATCTTCTGCTGATAACAGCTCCAAACTCAATTCCTTGACCATGGAAGTGGAGAAACTGACGAGATGTCTCCAAATGCTTATCACGCCGCAGACAGAGATGGCACCAAGGTTTCCAGTTAGTAGTACCCCCGCCCTGGCTCCCAGTGTGGCGCCTCGGCCAGCTCAAACTCCAGAAAGTATGTTTTGCTATAATTGCGGGAAGGATGGGCACATGAAGAGGGAATGCCGGTCCCCAAAAGACACTGACAAAGTTGCATATAGGCTACAAGGAGAGCTTCGGAGAACAAATCAGTGGTTAAGAGGTGCACGAATGATCCCAGTGAGGGCACCAAAAATGCTAACTCACGTCCTTGTTGGCAAGGTCAGTTGCCCAGGCCCCACTACCGCCTCTCCAGACTGGTCCAGAATAGTGGGTCCCTCCATGGAGACCACTGTAAAGGTGAATGGAGTGTCTACAAGAGCTGTATAGACAGTGGCTCCCAAGTGACAATATATGTTCCAGGATTGGTATCAAACATTTGTCAGACGTGACCTTACAACCATTAGAAGGACTGCATGTATGGGGTTAAGTGAGAAGACCTACCCTATTCGGGTATATACAAATTTGGCTGTCTTTCCCCACCTCCGTGGCTGGGTGGCGAACAAGTAGAGACCCTAGCCTTAGTGTGTCCCCCACTGGACTGTATGATGGTGTCCCTTTGTTGATTGGAACAAATGCTCATATGTTCAGAAGGCTGGCACAGTTGTGTTATGAAAAACAGGGGTCAAAGACTAGTAGAGCTTTAGAGTTCCGCTTTAATTAAGAAGGCCTATGAGGCACAGAGAGATGCTGAAAAAATAGAACCAGAGGAACCCGTCGGAATTATATGGAAGAAGGATCCTGAGTCTCTGATCCTGGCACCAAATGCCCAGTGTACCTTACAGGAGAGATCCGTATCAGAAAGGAAGTTAAGAATAAAATATTAATGTTGGATGCACCAGGCGATGGAAAATTGCCAGAGGGACTGCTGGTCAAGCCTAGTATTTTGCCGCTGAAGGCCATGCTTATGCCAGAAGGGTAATGGTCCAAGTTCATAATGTGTCTGAAAGAGACATTCGAGTAAATAGAGGTTGCATCCTGGCTAATGTGCATTGTGCAGACACTGCAGTGCTACTCAGCAGCAAGAGTTCAAGGAAGAATGACACAGTAACGCCTGACTTGTTTGATTTGGTGACTCCGCTGCCAGCTGAATGGAAAGTGAGGATCAGTGAGAAGCTTGCCCAGAGAGACCAGGTGTTTTCTTTAAAGGAATGGGATGTAGGATGGTGCAAGGAGCTGAGCACAATATCCGGCTGCATGACGAAAGACCATTTGTGAGAGGTCTCGACGCCTGGCACCTGCTGACATAGATGATGTGAGACGGCATCTGCAAGAGATGTTAGCTGCTGGTGTAATACAAGAATCCAGAAGCCCTTATGCTTTCCCCATTGTGGTAGTGAGGAAAAAGAATGGAACAGTAAGGATGTGTGTGGATTATCGCACTTAAACCGTGGACTATCCTGATCAGTACACAATGCCCGCATTCAGGATGCTTTGGACTGCCTAAACGGGAGCAAGTGGTTCTCTGTGCTGGATCTCCGCAGTGGGTACTACCAGATCCCGATGGCCCCAGAGGACCGTGAGAAGACGGCCTTTATCTGTCCGCTTGGCTTCTATGAATTCATGAGGATGCCTCATGACTTTCAGGTGCCCCAAGCCACTTTTCAACGATTGATGGAGCGTGCAGTGGGGACAATGAACTTACTAGAGTGCCTGGTATACCTAGATGATGTTATTGTGTTTGGCAGCTCACTGGAGGAACATGAGAGCAGATTATTTAAGGTATTGGACCGACTGGAGGACTTTGGCCTAAACTGTCCATTGATAAGTGTCAATTCTTTCAAACATCAGTAAAGTATTGGGACACATAGTATCCACCGAGGAATAGAGACCGACCCAAGTAAAGTTGAGGCCTTGACCACCTGGCCACAGCCCAAAAATCTAAAGAGACTGCAAAGATTCCTGGGATTCTGTGGTTATTATCGGCTTTTCATCAAGGACTATTCAAGAGTGATCCGCCTTTACTTAACCTTACTCAAGGGTATCCCCAACCCACAAAAATACCAAAAGTCAAGCGTCCCTCAAGACTGAAAGAGTGTATTTTAGTCCGAGTGAAATATTTGGGGCCTGCTGGACTCCTGATTGTGAGACTGCTTTTCATGAGATCATATATCAACTTACCCATGCTCCAGTGCTGGCCTATGCCGATCCAAGAAAACCTTACGTCCTGCACACTGATGCTAGCTTGCAAGGGTTGGGGGCTGTGTTGTACCAAGAGCATGAGAATGGCCTGAGACCAGTGGCCTTTGCCAGTAGAAGCCTGACCCTATCTGAAAAGAACTATCCTGTACATAAGTTAGAGTTCTAGCTTTGAAGTGGGCTATTGTTGACCAATTCCATGTGTACTTGTATGGGGCTAAAATACTAGTAAAACTGACAATAATCCTTGACCTATGTGCAGACCTCAGCTAAGTTGGATGCCACTGGCCATAGGTGGCTTTCTGCATTATCTACATATGACTATGCTCTGAATACCGAGCAGGTCTGAACCATATAGATGCTGATGTTCTCTCCTGGAGGCCTGTTCCCCAGAATGATTGGGTCCGATTGGCAGAACTGACATTCGGGCACTTTGCCGAAGTTTGACAGGGAGGAACACAATGTCCACGGATGCAGTGGACTGCATGGTGGATTGCTTGGGACCCTCTGAGAATTGCATACCTGCTGCTTATTGCCACTTTTCTGCAATAGACATTGGTGCACTGCCTCAGCTGGACAATGACAGTATTCAGTGGGCTCAACTCGCGATCCCATGATCAAAGCAGCTTTAGAAGCCCTCTATGCAGGAAAAGATGTGTCCAAATTACGCCCACTGATTTGAGAACTGCACTGTTATACAAAGAAGGTCCTAAGTTGAAACAGATCAATAAACTGTTATACAGAGAAACAGTAGACAGAGGGACAAGTAGACAAACAACAACTAGTGCTGCCCACTGCCTTTCGAGACTCAGTACTGATGTCCTTGCACAACCACATGGGGCACCTTGGTATAGACAGAACACTTGACTTGGTGAGATCCAGATTCTATTGGCCTAAGATGGGGCTGATGTGGAGCAACACATCTGAACTTGTAGTCGCTGCTTACAGAGGAAAGCTTTTGCCCCCAGAGGGCTGCCCCCTTGTTAACATAACCACCAGTGCACCCATGGAGCTGGTCTGTATTGATTTCTCTGATTTTGGAGTCAGATCAAAGAAATATCAGTATGTGCTGGTGGTCACTGACCATTCTCGCGAGATATGCCCAAGCTTTCCCCACAAAGACCAAAGCAACCACTGTAGCCAAAGTACTTGTAGAAAACTTTTTTGTTCACTATGGGGCTCCACAAAGAATCCATTCTGATCAAGGGAGAGACTTTGAGAGTCGTCTGATCAAAGAGATGCTTTCTCTGTGGGGAGTGCGAAAGTCCAGAACCACTCCTTACCACCCCCAGGGGGACCCACAGCCTGAACGTTTCAACCGCACTTTGCTAGATATGCTAGGCACCCTGCACCCAAAGGACAAGTCTAGATGGAGCCAACAAATTAGCACCCTGGTACATGCTTATAACTGCACCAAAAGTGATGCCACTGGGTTCTCCCCCTACCGCCTGATGTTTGGAAGAGAAGCTCGACTACCGGTAGATGTGTGTTTTGGGGTATCTCCTGATGGGGTTCAAGCTGACAACTATTTACAGTATGTGCAAAAGTTAAAGGCCCAGCTAACTCATGCGTACCAACTGGCTCAAACCATGGCTGCCACAAGAAATCTGGCCAACAAAGAAAGGTATGATAAAGGTGAAAAGCACAGGAACTCCAGGAGGGAGATCGGTTTGCTAAGAAATCTGGGACTGCATGGCAAGCACAAGATTGCTGACAAATGGCACCATCTCCCTCACATTGTAGTGGGCAAACTAGATGATCTGCCAGTGTACAAAGTAAGGCCTGAGAATAATGCAAAGATGTAAAACAATGCATAGAAATCATTTACTGCCCATTGGACAAATCTTAATTGAGTCTGAGCCCTAGAAGATGCCCCTCTGGACCAGTGACTAGAGCTGCTGCTAAGAAAAGATCAAGAAAGTCTGCACCTACAGAAGCAAAGTTAAAGTGTTCCCCTCCACAGTCCCAGTTGAGCATGACTGTCAGTCCATATCGGAAGAAAGTGAGAGTGACTTTGAATACTATCCTTCTTACAAACTGAGTCAATTGTTTCTGGGCAATCCCTAGTCAATACTGAGATGAAGCTGGGCCTTCTGGACTGTCCAAGCCCCCAGCTCGTCCCTGGAGCCAATGCTCCCAGAAAGTGAAGTGCAAAGCATCAGATCAGATGAAATGGAATCATTGTGCATGGTTGAACTGTTTGAGCTCAGGGAGGAAAATGATGGATTGGGTCAGACTGGTGATACACCAGAACAAGAAGAGTATTTTGAGTGCCCTGACAGTCCACTGCCAGTGTCCGAAAGTCTCCATGCGAGCCAAATGTTGTGGACTCCAGAAACTGTAACTCTGGAGCTGAAAGTGCCCCAAGTTCTAGCCTCTCTACCCCATGGAGACTCCCTGACAAGTGAGGACAATGCTGAAAATGAGGCTCAGAGTGCAGAGACTGTAACAGTTCCCCTTAGAAAGACTGGTCGAGCTGTAAAGCCTGTGGTGCACCTCAGTTATGATTCCCTGGGCCGGCCAGTGGATCTGCCTCTCAATGTTGTCCATAAAGGAGTGTATGTGTCCCCGAGCTCATTGCCCAAACTGAGCGTCAGTGCTAACTCCAAGTTACTTGTGTTGCCCTCTAAGTATGGTGCCCTTGCCCCATCCAGCCCCAAGGTAACTGATAGGAAGGGCCCCTCTTCAGGTTTCATGTACAAGAGGTAATAACTTGAGTTATGGTACAATGTGTATGTAATACTGTGTAAAGAGTGACGACTGCAATGTTTCAGAAATGTGTTCTTGGTAAAATGATATATTGACTGATGATTACGTAATGCGAGCCTAATGCAAATGTATATGGTTATAGTTGAAACTTAGGTACTTGCTTGACGCGACGCCAAGCTTTCCCAGGCCAGGAAGGGTAACCCCCTGCAAATGGGGGTTCCCAAAAACTTCCAGGAGCTTGCTTGAGTGCTCCAAGCCTGAATGGTGTTTGGTGCTTAAGCCATTTATCAGTGAGTGTTTTAGAACCTCTGGTACTGTTCTTTAAGAGCTGTCTGCTTGCAGACATAATTAGTTTGTATGGGGGACTGTGTGTTTTTTGATTGAGTACCACTCTGCTGCCAATTCACTCCATTTTTGCAGTCACTAGGAGTGTAAAGGAACCTATCTGAAAGATGTAACTGTTTGCCAGAAACCATTTAGAGTAATAATGAAATTACAGTTTGTCTAACCTGCTTTCTTTGCAGTCAGAACAGTGTCTGCCTAGTTCCCCATTCTGGTTTTGAACTGCTGAACTGGACCAATCAGTGTTGGGTAAGCTAGCTCTAAAATGGTGCCTTGGACGAATCAGAACTTGGACTCATAATCTGAGCCAGCCACAAGAGGATTGTGGGCAGTGACTCTGGAGATGTGAGTTTAGACTTGCCGCCTTTTGACCAACAGGAGCAGTCTATTGTGAGTGACAGCCAATCCAATCAAGAACGGGAGGAACTCAAAGGAAGTGCCCGGTTTTGTCTGTTGGAGTTTCAGTTGAGCTGTGGCAGTGAAGAAGGAAGGAGCCCTGTGCTTTTTCAGTGTGCAGTTTAGTCGGGAAACTGTGTAAGGCCCAGAGTTCCGGTCTGCATCTTGTGTAACTGCTTGTTAGGACTGAATCCGTCCTGTGAAGAGAATCAAAGGATATCTGAAGAGTAGAAACCAGGCTCACCCTGTAGAAGACTGGAGAAATTGCTTGAATTGCACTGGGTCTGTCAGGAACTGAATCTGCTGTGTGTTCTCCGGTATTGTGCAGTAATTGCATTCGGGATAGAGAAGCAGCCTGCCTGGTATTAGTACTTTCTGTTTTACCATATAAATGTGTGAAGGGCTTGTGCCTCAAGTGAATCCTGCTGCCATTAAAGGATTCTTGCCTGTTACTGTTCACCATATAAATGTGTGAGGAGGCTTGGTTAACTCAAGAGTAGCCCTGCTGACATTGAAGGACCCTATCTTGTTTGGAGGTCGTGAGTACTAATTCAGGGTAGCTCCTGTTGAATTGCCACATTGAATCCAAATGGAATCACTGTGCTGCTGACTGTTTAAACTAATTTTTCTTTCTCTGTGGGAAAGGGCCCCTACCAGCTGCCACGGTTTGGACTAGCCACTAGGGCTTGGGTACCCAGGGACAGTAACTGGTAGGGATAGGCCTAATGCACAGAGCCATAGGTAGATGAGTAAAGTGATAAGCTAATTAACCTGATTTACCCCTGTCCTTGTTATATATTCCCCTAAATAAATCAGAGCTGCTTGTTTCAGCAAAGTTATACTGCCTGAGGTATTTGTCTATGTTAAAGTATTGTACTGTGATTGTTGCACTGTATCTTATTTTACAGGAGGTCCCAGTGCCTGAACTAGCCCTGGCTGTTCACTTCCTGGGAGAATGCACAACTGAGGCTGTTCTGTGCCTGCCCCCCCACAGTGCAGAACATTGATGGAGGATGACTTTGCAGGCCCTGGACCTCCTGTATGGCTTCCCTTCCTTTTCCCTGATCCACAAGGTGTTGATCAAGGTGCGGAGGGACAAGGCATGGATGATCCTGGTAGCCCCAGACTGGCCATGCCAGTTCTGGTACTAAGATCTCCTCAGCAGCAGTCCTTTGTGTCGCTTGCCTCTATGCCCAGACCTGCTCTCTTGCCACCAGGGGAAGGTCTTGCATTCGGACCTTTAATCTCTGCACGTGACAGCCTGGTTCGGTTCTACCAAACCAGTTTGACAGAAAATCTGTCGACTGCCTTTATAGCAACGGCAAAATGTCAACCGCGATTGTGGTCAGCACTGTGCCATCAGGAAAACTTTGTGTTTGCTTCAAAAACGACCAGACAAACATAGAAGACATGGATGCCAGAAACAAGCTCTGCCCCCACACCCTCAGACTTAAATATAATCAACTCCGTGTTGGAGTTATTTCAGGGAGGGGGCGTAAGACCTGAAGAGACCGTGCCGGGGGTCCCGTGCGACCATTACAGCGAACTGTCAGTTTTGTCGCTGTAAAGCTTAAGCTTAAAGGGCACACAGGCAGAAAGTAAGGAGAGAGAGAAAAAAAAAACAGAGGAAAGAGTAAGGATTGCAAACAGTTAAGGGGCCAGAAATAGGACATGATTGGAGTGGTGCAGTGCAGTGGCTGTGGAGCAGCAGTCTTCCGGGAGATGTTCTGGAGAATGCGGTGTTGTCCCATTTGCAGGCACCTCTCTGGGCTGAGGGAGGAGGTTGCTCATCTCCAGGCTGAGTTGGCCAGGATTTGTGGGACCTCCTCTTCCATCCAGGGACCACCAGTGCCACTGCCGTTGCCTCAGAGGTTGCCAAGAAAGAGGAGCGGTTGGACCACAATGGGCTCAGGGAGGGTGAGGGTGGTGGAACAGAGGTGCATCCCTCCCGTTGTACCTCTCCACAATTCCTATGCCATTCTGGCAAAGTGTGGTTCCTCTATGGAGGCACCCACAGTGGAGACCAAGGAGGATGCTGGGAACCTCCACAAAGGAGACCCACAGAAGGGTGGCAGGGGACCCTGCAGGAAGAAACAACTCCTGGTGGGGGACTCCATTGTTAGGAAGGTAGAACTGGGGAGGAAGGGAGAGGAGGTAGGTGCCTTCCTGGCGCCATGGCTTGCAGGGACAGGAAGCGAATCCTCAGGATTGCGGGAGCAGCTGCACAGGGAGGGAGTGGATGTCATTGTCCACCTAGGGACAAATGACCTGGCTAGAAAGGGATTAGAAGTGCAGGAAAAGTTTGTGGAATTGGGGAGGGCCTTAGTCAAGTAGCCTTACGGTAACCTTCTCGGGTGTACCCATCTATGGCATAGGAGGAGGCTAGGGTTTTCCGCACCATGGGATTCAATCAGTGGTTGAAAACTGGTGTGGAGCTCAGGGATTGGCTTCATTGGGAACTGGGGTCCACCTGGAGTGATGCAAGCCTATACTGGCATGATGGGCTGCATCTGTCCGGGAGGGAACCAGGATCCTAGGTGATAGGTTTAAATGCTTCATTGGGAAGCTTTTAAACTAGCCAAGGGAGGCACTGGAAAGGAGCAGGAAATCCTAGCCCCAAAATAATCACGGTAGTAAGTCGGCGAACACCAACATAGAGGTGTCGATAGGAGAAGGGCAGGGTAAATGGAGAAAGTGACAAAGGCAAGAAGGACAGGGATGGGGCAAAAGGGAGGAGCCATCAGGAAATGGAGGTACTGAGTACCAATGCTCGTAGTCTGGGCAACAAGCTCCTGAGCTGATGGCCTTAATGGAAGAGGGATGCCTGGATATCGTAGCAGTCACAGAAACATGGTACACAGAGAACCATGACTGGGATGTTAACACACCAGGTACATAACCTACAGGAGAGACAGGCAGGGGAGAAGGGGAGGAGTAGCCTCTATGTAAAGGAAGGATAAAAGCAACTGAACAAAGAGTAAACAGGGAGGAGAGGAGGCACTGTGGGTCACCCTGAGACTGGAAAGGGCACCACAATCCGCACAGGGGTTCTGGTACAGACCCCCATGTCAGGGGGAAGGAATGGACAAGGATATGATAGAAGGCATTCTTAGAATGGCAGAGAAAGGAGATACTGATGATGGAGACCTGAATATGCCAGATGTTAACTGGAGCACATTTGCTGCAGCACATCCAAGAGCAGGGCCATTCTTGATGCCCTACAGGTGGCAGGTATTAGACAGCTAGTTTGGAACCCACTGTGTGTGAGCAATCTTAGACCTCGTGCTCTCAAACGGGGCAGTAGAGGATCTCAGATCTAGAAGTGGGTTGCCATCTGGGACAAGGACCATCAAACAGTGTGGTTCACGTGCAAACTCAGCTACAGAGTCAAGCCATACAAAAGTGAGGGTACTGGACTTTAGGAGGGCTGACTTTGGCAAGATGGGAGAGTGCCTCAGAAAAGCACTAACAAACAGGCTAGAAGAAGGTGTGAGCAACAATAGGAATTATCAAAACTGCCATCACAGAGGCAACAAGCCTTTGTGTGAAGCAAATAAACAAATCAAAGCGAAGAAAAAGCCACTACGGTTCTCAAAGAGGTGGCTGTGAAAGTCAGGAAGAAAAGATAGCATTCCGGAAGTATAAGGAAACACAGAAGGAGCAGGACGAGAGCTGTACCAGTTAAGGCAGAAGAAAGCAGGGAGGAAGTCAAATAGCAAAGGCCCAAACTGAGGAAAGATAGCCAACTCAGTTAAGAAGGGATAAAACCTTTATAGGTACATCAGCGAGCGATGAAAGACAAAGGAGGATAGTGAGGCTCAAATAGCATGAGTGTGGGTGGACAGAGGGGTACAGTGAAAAGCAGAATACTGAATGAATATTTCTGCTCAGTATTCACAAAGAGGAGAAGTGCCTAATCAATTAACAGAAGCACTCTTGATAGGAGGTCGATCCCAGTCCTTTACAGAAGAAAGGGTTCTGCAAGAACTCCTAAAACTGAAGGTGGACAAAGCAATGGGTCCTGATGGAATTCACCCAGAATTCTAAAAGAATTAGCGAAGGAACTAGTGAAACCACTGGCTACTCTTTTAATAAATCATGGGAGGATGGTGGTACCCGAGGGACTGGAGGAAGGCGGATGTGATTCCCCTTCACAAAAGTGGGTCCAAGACAGAGGGAGGAAGGAAACTACAGACCTGTCAGTCTGACCTCTGTGGTAGGGAAAGTGATGGAGTCACTTCTGAAGGAAAGAACAGTCGAGTACCTAGAGGCCAGTGGAGCACAGGACCCAAGGCAGCATGGGTTCACAGCCGGAAGGTCATGTCAGACGAATCTAATAGATTTCTTTGACTGGGTGACCAAAGTAGTAGACCAGGGAGGGGCTGTGGACATGGCCTACTTAGACTTTTCAAGGCATTTGACACAGTCCCACACAAAAAATTAATAGTCAAATTAACCAGCCTGGGAGTGGGACCCAGGGTGGTAGCCTGGGTAAAACATTGGCTGGACAACAGGATGCAGAAGGTAATTGTAAATGGAGTCCACTCTGAAGAAAGGGGGTTACTAGTGGGGTACCTTGAGGTTCAGTATTGGGTCCAGTCCTTTTAATGTCTTCATCAGTGACATTGCAGAGGACTGGAAGGAAAAGTATGCCTTTGCAGATGACACAAGATCTGCAACAGGGTTGATACACAAGGAGGCGTGGAAAGGATGAAAAGGGACTTGGCAAGGTTGGAGGAATGGTCAGAAGTATGGCAGCTAGGATTCAATGCAAAGAAGTGCAAAATAATGCACCTGGGAAACAAGAACCCAGGGGAAGAATACACAATGGGTGGGGAGGTAGTAACAACAACAAAAAAGGAAAGGGACCTGGGGGTAATCATATCAGATGACCTTAAGGTTAGCAAGCAATGTGAGAAGGCAGTAGGGAGGGCTGGGGGTATACTGGGATGTATAGGGAGAGGCATCATCAGCAGAAAGCAGGAAGTTGTTATCCCTCTGTACAGACAGTTGGTGAGACCCCATCTGAGTACTGTGTCCAGTTCTGGAGACCCCATCTCCGCAAGGACATAGACAGGATAGAGGCAGTCCAGAGGAGGGCAACTAAAATGGTGCAGGGTCTGCAAGAGAAGCCGTATGAGGAGAGACTAAATGAGCTTAATATGTATACCCATGAGGAAAGAAGGAGAGGGGGGACATGATAGAAACTTTTAAGTACCTCAGTGGAATCAACAAAGTCTAAGAGGTAGCATCTTTCAGAAAAAGAGACTTGCAAGAACAAGGGGACACAATTTAAAGATAGAAGGAGGGCAGTTCAGGGGCAATGTGAGGAAGTATTATTTCACAGAGAGGGTAGTGGATGCATGGAACAGCCTTCCTGAGGAGGTTGTGGGGTCTAAAACTGTGGGAGAATTCAAGAATGCATGGGACAGACATAAGGAAATTCTTGTGGGGGGTAGGAAGAAATAGGCTGTTGGTTAACTAGGATATACCGCCTGTTTCCTGAGTGGCAAGAGCTCCAGGCTTTGGGTGTCTCTGACAAGTTCCTTCATGTCGTAGAAGTCTCTCTGAAGGAGAAGACTCACCAGTGCTATGCCTTCAAGTGGAAATGTTTTTCAATTTGGTGCAAGGGCAGGGAGCTAGACCCCCTTTCCTGCCCTGTGTCTAGCATCCTAGACTACCTGTGGTCCCTTTCTCAGTCTGGCCTGAGGTCGGCGATCCTCAAGGTGCACCTGGCAAGCATCTCAGCATATCGGGTACGGGCTAGTATGCTGATTGTGGCACTGGAGAAGGTGGTAGGGCACCTTTTCAAGGCCTTGATCACCTGTCCCCACCGGTGCGTGAACCACCACCACCTTGGAACTTGTTGCTGGTACCAGCAATGCACACAGGCAAGCCATTCGAACCTGTGTACAGGTGTGACATTTCCCACCTGTTGTGGAAGACTGCTTTTCTCGGTGGCTATCACCTCCACCAAAAGGATCAGTGAGCTCCAGGTGCTGTTGGTGGAGTCTCCACACTTGGTTTTCCACAGGGACAAGGTTGTTCTCCACCCCAACACAAAGTTCCTTCCGAAGGTTGCTTCACAGTTTCACCTTAATCACGTGATTAACCTCCTAGTACATTTCAATAACCCAAACTCAAAGGCCGAACGCAGGCTCCACATGTTGGACTAGAGATGAGCACTTGCTTATTACACAGAGTGCACGGCTAGAGTTTGGGGAAATATTTGCCAGCTCTTTGTCACCTACGATGAAGCTGCGTCTGGCAGATGGGCAGCTAAGTGGACAATTAGCAGGTGGATTGTCTCCTGCATCTTCATCTGCTATACGGTGGCTGGTAGGGAGCTTCCCGTTGGGCTAAGAACTCATTTCACCAGACATACCACTACCTTGGTGGCTGCTTCCAGGGATGTCCCTTTCCAAGAGATCTGCACGGCTGCCACCTGGAAATCAGCACACCCCTTCATCTCCCATTACCACACTGGCCTTGAGTTTTATTGGTTCTGGGGCTTCAGTTCTCCGTTCCTTGTTCCCTATGTTGGAGTGTGCGCCTTGCCCCCTCCTCCCAGAGAACTACTAGGAGTCTGGCAAAGTGTAGATAAATGCACTATATCCACGTCCCTAGAAATGAGGGTTACTCACTTGTAACCGTAGTTCTAGGAGTGGTACATGGTGCACATCCACACGACCCACCCAACCTCACCTGGCAAGTAGCACACAGATCCCTCCTTCCAGCGTGCAAGATCTTATGTCACGGGGTGGAGCTGAGGAGGATACCACCAGGGTGGGTGAGAGGAACTTAGCTTGAAGACGTCCCGTCTGAATTTAAAGGGAAAGGAAGTCTGTCACAGTGTAGCTATGCAGAACTACGGTTACATCTTATAACATGAATAAAATAATTTATAAAGAAGCCAGAGCCTCGGTGGTCTGTAGAAATTTTAGGTTGTGTGTGCCAGTTTTCCTGATGACTATATTACAGAGACATGCATTTCTGTTTGCTCAACAAAGTACAGTTACGTAAGAACTTACCGTAACAGCAGATCTTCGAGAGAGGCTCTTGCAGTAGGTAATTACATATAGGACTGAAGCCGGCAGGCGTCAGGACCCCACGGAAAAATTTCTAGCTAGCAGTCTCTAGCGGGGGACCACCCCCACGTCAGGTGACCGACGTCATGCGACATCAGTATAAAGCGGCGGTTCCCCATGCCTGCCTTCCAGTTCTTTCCCACCAAAGGCCAAAAGGCGAGACGAGAGAGAGAGAAGCGGATATTTCCCATCCTGGAAAATGAGCTGAAAAAGCTAAGGGGGATGGAGGCCGGGAAGGTATTACCTACTGCAAGAGCCTCTCTCAAAGATCTACTGTTATGGTAAGTTCTTACGTAACTGTACTATCTTACTTCGAGAGGGCTCTTGCAGTAGTAATTTACATAGGACTGAGTCCCAAGCAGTCTGGAACAAAGAGAAGCTCACGGGAGGAGGAAACTACTCATACACAGATCCTCTGGCTGTGAAGGTCTTAGGAAAGAAGACCTTGCAGAACAGCCAACCTGAAGCCAGCTCTACGGTGAGAGGCAATGTCCAAACTGTAATGTTTCGTAAAGGTATGGGCAGAAGTCCAAGTTGCAGCTGCACAAATATCAGCCGCCGACACATTCTTGAAACAAGCAGCAGAGGCAGCTACACCCCTAGTGGAGTGACCTCTGCTTGACCTGGCAAGGTCTTGTGATACTTGTCATAACAGAAAGTGATACAATGAACCAACCATTTCGAAAGGCATTGCTTGGAGACAGCATTGCCCTCTCTTTTGCGAGCAAAAGAGACAGTTGATCAGTCTTTCTGAGATCCTTTGTCCTGTTGGTGTAGTATCGCAGAATCCGGTGAACATCCAGGGTATGCAAGAGGTACTTCCCTTGACTGGAATGTTGTGTAAAAAACGCAGGCACTTCCATGGACTGATTCAGCGTAGATTCCGCTACCACCTTAGAAAGAAACTTAAGGTTGGTTCACAGAGCCACACGTTCCTTGTGGAAAATCAAGTATGGGATTTTGCACATTAAGGCCTGAAGCTCGGAAAAATGTCGAGCGGAGGTAATGGCCACCAGAAGAGAGCCTTCCAGGAAAGGAACTTAAGGTCTGCTGATGCTACCGGCTCAAAAGGAGGCAGGGTAAGCGTCTCGAGGATGAAATTCAAGTCCCAAGGAGGGGCAGGTGTGCGAATGGGGGGTCTCAAGTGGAGGACCCCTCTAAGGAAAGTCTTAGCGACTTCCAGCTGCGCAAAAGACCTGTCCCCAAAAGGAACATGGTATGCAGAAATGGCCGCCATGTGAACCTTCAAGGAGGAGTGACTGAGACCCAGATCGAAGAGGTGACGCATGTAATCCAGGAGCCTCCCAACAGAGCAGGAGAATGGCTCAAAAGCTCTGGAAGAGGCCCAAATAGAGAACCTTTTCCATTTCATGGCGTAAGTGGAACGAGTGGAGGGCTTTCTGGCCTCCACTAGAATCTCCGCCACCTGTGACGAAACCCCGAACCGGGTTTGAATCATGTCTGCAGGAGCCATGCATGCAGCTGAAGGGATCTGAGTCCTGGATGGATCAGGGTCTCCTGATCCTGGATCAACAAGAGTTGTGACAGAGGAAGAGGAGGCTCCTCTGAGTATTGTTGCAGAAGAGAGAACCAAACTTGCCTGGGCCAGAACGGAGCGATGAGAATCATGCGAGCTCCTTCTGAACAGAGTTTGTGTAGGACCCTCGGGATCAACAGGATCGGGGAAGCATAGATGAATCTGCCCTTCCAGTTTAGAGACAGAGCATCTCTCCAAAAAACTTTGTGCCCTGGAGCAAGCGAGCAGAAGATGGGAAGTTTTGTGTTGAGAGGAGAGGCAAACAGGTCTGCCTGAGGGGTTCCCCAGCGTAGGAAGACATCTTCTACTACCCCTGATCCAGTTCCCATTTGTGCGCTTGGGAGGACGACCAGCTGAGGTGGTCTGCCAAAGTGTCCTCGACCACTGGAACATGAAACGCCGTGAGGTGAAGGTTGTAAAGTATCGCCCAATCCCAAACCCGCATCGCTTCCCTGCAAAGAGGGTAGGAATGGGTTCCTCCCTGTTTGTTGATGTACCACACTACGCACATGTTGTCGGTCTGAACGGCCAGATGACCAGGAAGCAGATGCAGAGCTTGTAAGGCATACAGGATGGCCCTCAGCTCGAGTACATTGATGTGAAGAGTCTGCTCGAGCCTGGACCAAGAGCCCTGGGTCCGTTGAGATCCCAGGTGGGCTCCCCAACCCTCGCACTAGGCATCTGTCATCAGGATTTGGGAGGGGGAGAAAGACAGAAGGGAACTCCCCAGCAAAGGTTCTCCTGAACCATCCACCATTGCAAGTCCCGAACCATCGGAGAGGAGACCAGGATCTCGCGATCCAAGTCGCCCACCAATTGATTCCACTGAGACCGAAGCGTCCACTGAGAGATTCTCATGTGGAGCCGAGAGCGACGCACCATCGGAATGGCAGATGCCATGAGCCCGAGGAGGCGAAGGACTGACCTGGCAATTTATTTTTATTTTTTTTTTTTTGTTGACCGGGTAAGTGCACTAGACAAATCCTGCCTATTTTCAGGCACGACCCGGGGGAGGGTGATACAGATGAATGCCAACTGATCTTGAACCGGATGAAACTGTTGGTGGTATTTTTAGTGAATGAGGGAAATTTGGCCAGGACACGGGAAATTCCCTACTGTGCTGCTGTTCTAGTGGCCAGAAGGGAGTAAGGGCGTTGCGATGTGGTGACTGAGTGAATCATGGCTCAGTCGAGGCAGGGACAGCAGTGGAGAGGTGCTGGTGGCGCAGAGCAGACTGACCGAGAATGTTGGCGGTCTTATGGCAGAAACCAAGCATATCTTTCACTGAGAAGGGAGTCGTTGTTTGAAGAGAGAGCAAATGAGGCAGAGGTAATTTGCAGGAGGGGTTCCTTTACGGCAGCTCTTGAGGAGGACCCCAGTCAGACGGCGCAGCAAAGGCAGATCAGCGGTTCCTTTAAAACGGCAGGAGAAGCCGGCAACGCTGGAAGTAATGGCGGACGAGGCACGAGAACCTTTTCCAACGCTAGCGGTCCTAACCAACAGGATTCTGGAGTCGGAACAGAAGGAAGTGGATCCGGAGGTCGGAGACAGAGAATGGTATCAGAGGAGGATATTTTTCAGCTTGTAGATACAGAGGACCAAGATGCAGGAGCGAGAGGTAATGACGGTCTTCAACACTGCACCTGTAAGTAAAAAAATAAGCTGTATAACTTTCCAACCATCCCTATATCTAAAGACTCAGGATTTGTGTTTTATCCAAAGGGATGGCTGATTCTAAAGGTTTACCTGTGATTTTTCAAGCAAAACATGGGCAGCAAGAGGGAGGACTGAATTTAACTTTCAAGATGACAATATAGCCTTTAGGATTTTCAAAACGGGATTTGGAGTTGAAAAAAAGGTGTATCTGAAAGTTTGGTGGCAGTGGGGGAACATGATTGTTTTGGACTCGTGAACTGCTTTATCAGCTGCAGGCTGGAAGCAGAAAGAACTATGGAGTGTGGACACCTGATTCTTCATGGGAGGATGTTTGGGGTTTACAGTCTGCCTTACCTGCATGGAAACCAGGGATGGGGAGGGGGGACGGGCTTCCTGTCTCTGATATTTCTGTTGTTAAAGAAAGTAACAAAGAGGATCACTTGTCTGTAGTAGGGAAGCAGACCAATTCTGTGACTGCAGTTACGGATAGGAGGGTTAGTGTAAATAATGTTGAGCAGACAGAAGTTAGTGGAGTGAAGCCAGTAAAACCCTTTTATCAAGTTTATTTTCACAGAGTAAGAGGGAGGCAGCACCGAGGAGGAATGCTGTAAGGATTCGTTATAAAGGGGGTTTGAAGGAAAAGCCAAACAGATATTATGTTGGTAGACTGTTAATTAAAGACTCTTTGAAGTTTTCCCCTAGGGACGTATTTGCTTTTATCAATATTTCAGGTGAGGACAATTATGATATTAGCTTTCGTTCACCTGCTTTACTTGATCTTTTCTGGGAAAGGTACAATCAAGTAAAGTTTTCCCCTTTATGGACACCTTTTTGTTATTCCTCTGTCTAAACCGTCTGATAAAGTTTGTGACGGTGATGTTCAGGAATGAGGGGGTTCAGGTAGAAGACATTAAATTTTGGCTATCACAAAAGTGTGAAGTGTTAAGTGAACCAGATCCCACCTTAGACTCTGAATTATTTTGGACAGGAGGGTGGAAGTTTAAGGTGAAATTGAAACAAACAACGACAGGGGTGGAACATATTCCTAATTCATTTATGTTAGGAAGAGATAGGGGGGTCTATTTTTACAGTGGGCAGCCCAGGGCCTGCTATAAATGTGGATCCAAAACACATTTATCTAATGTTTGTGACCAACCTAAATGTGATAATTGTGGAGAAGTGGGCCATATCACTTTATTTTGTTCAAACGCTTTAAAATGTGACTTATGTGACGAAATAAATCATGCTTTTAAAGATTGTCCCTGGGCAGCCCAGAATAAGCAAACTTGTGGAGTTTCGGACCTACTGATCCAACAAGCTCAAAATGCAGGGTGTCTCAGCATGAGGTATCCACTGGGGTTAAAGAGGTATTAATTCCCGAGCATGAGTAAACAGAAAGAAGAAGTAAGGTAGCTGACAAAGTGGTTCAGAAGCAGGAAGCTGGAGAAGGGTACTAAATCTTCTTCAGCCGGTTTGTTATTCTGATACTTGGAAGGGAGAAGTGATTGGTGTGGGTGAACCTCAACCGCCAGTTGCCCCGCCATCATTAAGGAGGTCTAGTAGGACTGCTAAAAATCTGGTGCCTGTAGAATTGGAAAGTATTGAGTCAAAAAACCCGCTTATGGAATTGTCTTGGGAGATTCGGAGATGGATATGGGATACTGATTCCCAAGTTTCAGTCCAAGAGGGAGGGGAGTAAAGAGGACGATTACAAAGGAAAAAAAAAAGAAGAGGAGGAAGAAATGAGAATAGTTCAGTCTGTTATTTCCTCTTGGTGAAACTAGGCAGATGGATATTACATGGGCTTCCTTAAATACCCATAGTCTGTTAAAACCCTGAAAAGGCGCAGTATTTCAAGTAATAGCAGATTTGCATATATCCATTTGTTTTTTGCAGGAGACTGGATGTTTGCTAGTAATCAAGCTAGTGCATTTACTCAGGATTGGCCATGGGGACCCTCGCTTTGGTCTTTGGTGAGGAAAGAGCTGATGGGATAGGAATTCTTTTAACTCCTTTAACTTTTAAGTTACATAAATTGATAGAGGTCTGTCCTGGGAGGGTATTAATTATAGAAGGGTGTTGGTTTGCACAAAGGATTAGATTAATTAATATTTATGGACCACAATCTAAAGCTGAGGGTTAGTGTTTTCGGACATACGACCCTTTTAATAACAACTATTCCAGTTTTTTGGGGGACTTTAATTGTACTATAAAAGGTAATAGAGGTAAGGATAGGTTGGAGCAAGGGAAAAGAAGATCTATTGTGATTCGGTATGTCTTAATAATATTGTGAAAACAGCAGACCTGGTGAGTTGTATGGATAGTAAGGATGGTGGTTTGTTAGGTACCTTTTTACAAAGGGAAAAGTTTTATGATTGATTATTTGTTCATATCTAAAAGAATCTCGCTTTATAGCTCACAGATTATTCCTATGGAATTCTCAGACCACGCTCTGATACTTATCAAGGTGGGGGCACAGCAAGGGTTTTTAGTCATAAAACTGTATGGAAATTGAATGCTTCAATCCTTCATGAGACGGTAGTTTCTAATTCCATTCGCTGTATTCTGGATGCCAGGTTGTCAGTGGCCTTTTTGTACCAAGATCTTGGGGTTTGGTGGCAGGAGACAAAGAATGATTGCATTTGGTGGTTTAAAAAATATGGGGTTAGGAAGAGGAATCAAGATTTTTTTGAATATCTTAAACTCAGAAAACAGCTCCAATATATATTGTCATGTGCAAATTCTTCTAGAGGTAATTTTTCAGAGCAGATAGCTGAAATTAAAGGTCTCATGAAGAAGAAACAGTAGCTAGAGCAAAATCACTTCAAGCGTTAATACAGAATCATTTAAAAAAATCTGTTTTTGGAGATCCTTTCGAGCTCTGTAAATCAATTAAGGAGAAGGAGAAATTAGAATTTTTATACCAAGGAGATACTAAGGTTTTCTCTATTAAAGCATTAGGGGAAATTATTAAAGAGCACTTTAGGGATCTTGAACCAAAGGTTGCTCCATCGTCACTTCAGATTAGCCAGTTTTTAGGTCCTAGATTAAAAGAAAGCAGGGACAATGAAGGCCTGAAGGAATTAGGTCGGCCCTTTCCGAAAATTGAAATTTTGGAAGTCATTAAATCATTAAAACATAATGTATCCCCGGGTATAGATGGGCTATCACATGGTTTTTATAAAGCCTTTTCATCCGAATTAGTGGACTGTCTTTGGTTAGTGTTTAATTTTTTTCTCTCAAAAGGGGTGGTGTTAAATTCTTTTACAGAAGGGCGTCAGACATATATCTTTAAATCTGGAGATAGAGGTAATTTTAGAAACTGAAGGGAGGCCGTTAACACTGTTGAATTCTGATTACAAAATCTTAACTACTTTAATTAATAATAGACTTAAAGAAGTTGTAGAGGGGTTGTTTCTTCCTATTCAACACAGTGGTATTCCAAATAGAAGAATTCATTCAATATTATGTTTAATTAGAGACATAATTGAGCAGGTCAAGAAGGAGGGTCAGTCAGGGTAATTGTATCGTGGATCTTGAGAAAGCATTTGATAGGGTAGATCATGATTTTTATTTGCATCCCTAGATTGGTTTTGTATTCCTCAGATTATCATACAGCTCATAAAGAGGTTATATAATAATGCGACAGTATATCCAGTTTTGAAAGGTACTTTGGGAGAAGGTTTTATTATAAAATGGGAGGCGCAGGGTGTCCATTAAGCCCGCTCTTGTATAACTTTCTTTAGAACCTTTGATAAGGGCAGTCTGTGTTTCACCCTTGTGGTCGGAATAAAGGTTCCAGGGCTTCAACCCTGTCTTATACAAACATTTGCTGACTATATTTGTCTATTTTTCTTAACCATGTGGATTTTTCTGGTTTTTATTCAGTATTTAAGGCCTATGCAGGTGTAGCTAATGCTAAATTGAATACATAAATCAAAGGGTTGTTGGGTAACTGTCAAAGGGAATTGTTTTTCTTTAAATCAGTTGAATTTTCTAAACCCTTGAGAATTTTAGAGTAGAGTTTGCCAATCAGAATAGCCCATTGAGGTTTGGTCAGGTGTTTTGACTCTGTTTCAGAAAGTAACAATTTGGAAAAGGTTTAAGTTTTCTAAAATAAAACGGATTCAGATACTTAAGCAATTTATTTTACCTAGACTGCAGTATATAGCGGTTGTTTTTCCATTGCCAGTGCAGCTAGAAACAAAGTTATATAGCATCTGTTTCCAGATGTTATGGGGAAGCAGACTGAATCCAGTAAAGAGGGGATGTACATATCTTGACAGAAGACAAGGTGGGTTGGGGATGGTGGACCCTGTGGTTTTTTGTTTCTCCCTTTTCTTTCCTTTTTCTTTAAAAAAAAGTTTGGGGGGTTCTGCAGAGTTAGACAGTTTAGTCTTTCAGAATCTGTTGCAAGCATATCTGAGTATGGAGACCTCTGGCTCCTAACTGGTCTACTTAGATTTAGGACCCCGGGGTATTTTAAGCCAGCGGCCCAGAAATTATTTAAATGGAAAATCTCAAAAGACATGATTTTAAGATGTACAACAAAAGGTTTGTACAAAGAAATCATGGTACAATTCTTTCATATAGAACCAAACTTTAAAAATTGTTCAAGTTATAATAAAAGTAATGTGTTGGAGCAGCTAAATAATAATAGACTTCCTCCTTATATGTGGGAAAATTTATGGCTAATTATGTATGGAAAATTAAATGTAAGGGGTACGGCCAAACATAAAGCAGTTGAAGAAAGAAGTTGTCCTTACCCAGAATGTGTTAATCAAGAAGAGACGATGGAGCATTTTTTTTTGCATTGTTCTTTTCCCACTAAATTATGGGTTTTTTTAGCTCGGGTTTGGGATCTCCCTTGGTTAGCACACATGGATTACGATCTCCTGGTTATTGGGAATTTTCCACAGTTTTTGAGTCGTTTTGAGAAAAATACGTTAAGAGTCTTTTGGCTTGTTTGAGGTTTTGCTTATGGCAAACTAGAGTTCAATGGGTGCTATATCAGAAGCGCCATCATTGAGGGGCTTTAGAATTTATGTAACCAATGTTTTGAATAAAATTTATATAGAAGAATGTCAAATATAATATTCGGTAAAGTTAAATTTTGGTGGAGGGGATTTCTTCATTTCATTAAATATAAGTAAAAAAATAGTAAGGGTTATGCATAGAACTGTTTAGAGATTGCTTTAGTTAATTGTGAAGATTTGGAATATACAAGTTTAAGTTTGTTTTAGTTTTTATTTTGGTTTATGTACAGAAATACGTAAGTTTATTGGTTTGATGTTATTTGTTGTTGAGTTTGATTTATATGTGAATATTTTAATAAAGTTACCCCTACTCTTTTCGATAAGTGCCATGGGATCTTTAACATCCACCGGAACTACCACCAGTCCAGGCAGATGGGACCTCGGTTTAACATCTCATCCGAAAGACGGCACCTCAGAAGTGCAGCACCCCTCTCACGCTGCACTACAGTGTCAGTACTGGGATATTAACCCAAGTGCCAGATGTGGGAACTGAACCTACAGCCCTCTGATCTCCCGGCCTCAGAGGCGAGTGTGCAACCTACTGAGCCTGCTGAGCCTACTGAGCCTGCTGCTGGACAACAGGCTGGCCTGTGCCTGAAGGGTGGCCACCCTGTCCAAAGGCAGAAAGGCCATACCAGAAGTCGTATCCAGGATCGCCTCGATAAACTGGAGTCTTTTAGATGGGATCAAATGGGACTTGGCCTGGTTGATGGTAATACCCAAGCTGGTGAAAAGGGCCGCCAGGAGCCAATCATCCAGGTAAGGGAAAACCTGAACCCCCTGGGTATGTAGGTGGGCCGCCACCACAGAAAGGCATTTGGTAAATACTCGGGGGGCCAAGGAGAGACCACATGGGAGGGCCCTGAACTGGTAGTGGTCCCCTTGAAAAGAAAACTGAAGGTATTTGTGGTGGGACGGGTGGATAGGGATATGCAGGTAGGCATCCTGCATGTCCAGGGCGCACAGCCACTGTCCTGGCCGAAGGTGGGGCAGAAAGCTCTGCAGAGAGAGCATTCAGAACTTCTTGTACTCCAGAACAAGTTCAGGGAACTGAGGTCCAGGACTGGCCTCACTTTGCCTGACTTCTTCGGAACCAGAAAGAAATGAGAATAGTAACCCGTCCCCCTAAGATGGAGAGGGACGGGCACTATCGCTGCCTTCCGAGGAAGGGTGGAGATTTCTTCCCGAACCAGAAGAAGGTGTTCCGGTGAGTAAGATGACCTTGGAGGAGATTTTCTGGGAGGTTTCTGAAGTAACTCTATTGAGTGTCCTTCCGCTATCAGCTGGAGCACCCAAACGTCTGACATGATCCTCTACCAACCTGGTAGATGCAGGGAGAACCTCCCCCCTACTGGTTTCTCTGGAAGAGCCAGAAGCTGTGGGAGAGGAAAGGAGTCAGGTGGTGTGAGGCAGCGCTGCGGCTGGAGCTCTCGCTGCTTGTATGGGCGGGGGGGTGCTTTGCAGCCTGAGTGGCCCGGCGTTTTTGGCCCGCTTCCCTTGTGGTTTCTCCTTGGCCCGTGCCCACTTGTGAAAGGGACGGCGATGCGGTACAGGGGCTCTGTACAAGTCATTGACCTCCTTGAGAGCAGTGCTCTTCTCTCACAGTCCGTGATGATAACCTTGACATCACCACCGAACAGCACCGAACCCCTAAAGGGCACGTCCTGGATGGCAGACTGCACTTCAGGGACCAAACCCGACACTCTGAGCCAGGTGTGTCGCTGCAAACCTACGTCGAACGCCGAGCTCCTACAAGCAGCGTCCACTGCATCATATGAAGTACGGAGCATGTGCCTACCGAATGAGCAGATCGGACCAGGTCTGCCGCTTCCTGTTTGGTCTGTGACTCAGGAAGGGAGTTCAGTTTAGCTTCCACCTCGCTAAGGACGGCCTTCTGGTAATCCCCCATATGGGCAACGTAGTTCAAGGCCCTAATACCCAGAGTGGAAGAAGCGAAGACCCTCTTCCCATACTGGTCCAGAAGGCGGAATTCCTTATTAGGGGGTGACGAGCTCAAATGCTTTGGATTGGCTGTCTGGCCATGGGAGGCGCTGATCACGTCCGAGTGAGCCTTGGGGTGAGAGGTAAGAAACTCAACACCCTCTGGAGCCTGATATAGCCTGTCCACCTTCCTCGGAAGGGGGCTATGGCAGAGGGTTTTTTCCAGATAGTGGTAACAAGGTCTGCGTGAGGCTCAATCCAGGGTGGAACCAAGGTAGGAGCGACCTCGGGCAGATCCAAATGGGCAGCTAGCTTCTGACACTGTGGATCTGGCTCCAAGGAGTGCCACTGATGGATGGCCTGGATTTTGCGCAACTCCATAAAGGAAGGATCCTCTGGAGGAGACTTTGAAGGGGTCCTCGGCCTGGGCTTATCCGGAGAGCACGGCTCGTCGTCCAAATCGGAGTGCCCATCAGAGTCGTCCGAGGGCTCCGAGGAGGATGAAGAAGAGGAAGACTCCACCTCCTGATGTGGGGGAGGAACAGACTCCTTGGGAAGCCCTCACGGAAGCATATACAGCCCCGCTCTGGAACCGGAGGGCTCACCTCTGGTATCCGGAGTAGGGGAGGGAGTCTTTTGTCTCCGATGTAGGGGGGCCAGAACCGGGACTGGCGTCAGAAGACGGCTCTCTGCCTCCCTGGTGAGCTGAGCCTTGGCCTCAGCCCACCAGGAAGCCAGAGTCTTCTTCAAATCCACCGTGGCTGAGGGCGGTGGAGGAGGAGGAGGGGATACGGATACTGGGGGAATCTGTAGGGTGCGTATCTGTACCCTGACGGTGGGTATCCCTGGCGTCGGTACTGAGCACCATATACTGCAGCATCGGGTGAGCCAGCGTGCGGGTACTGGAGCGTCAGATACCCGAGGAACCAGGGGTCTGCCGAAGCAGAAGGTCCCGCAATGGCCCAGTGGGTGGACCCGAACGGTGGCCCGCAGGCCCGGGCGCCGGGATGGCATCCGGAGGAGGGATGTCGCCTGCGCCGCAAAACTGGCGCTGGTGCCGCGCCCGAGGAACCGTCAGGTCATCCGGCCCAGCTGGAGGGAGACCAGATGGGAGTGTACCCACATCCTCGGCATCCCCCGGGGAGGGTGGACGAAATTCCCCAGGGTCAGACCGTAGGCTGCAGGGAGCCAGGGACAGTGGACAGGATGCCGGGGCCTGGCGTCGGCTCCTGCACCGTGCGGCCGTTGGAAGGGTCGACGGTCACCTTACTGGCATGGTCCGGGCGGACGTCGGAGAAGCCGTCGTCCGACTTAGCAGAGCCAATGCCCGAGGCAGGCCATGAAGGAGGAACAGCCTGGTCAGGTGGAGGAGTGACCATGCGCTGCCCCGAAGGGTCGAGTGACTTAGCGGCCTTCTCTGGGCGGGGCGTCAGAGGAGCTGGCGTCCAGCTTACTGGCCACTCAAACTAGAAGGCCTAGGCCAGCGGCTCTAGCAGGAGTGGGAGCCTCTTGGCCCAGAGGCACCGGCCGCCCAGTGAGCCAGACGGGGTCGATGCCGGCTTGAAGCCTCCCAAGACGCTGACGAGCGGTGGGGACGTTACCTTGAGCACGGCAACTCCAGCCGGTGCGTGACCGAGGAAGAGGAGTCCTGGTCCTGGTGCTTCTCCTGTCCTTCTTTTTCGGTGTCCCTCAGGCGAGTGGAGGCCTGAAGAGCTTCTTCAGCTTCTTTTCCATGGAGGTCATTTTCTTTTTGAGGATATGGACCTCCAGGGACTGCTGCTCCTCTGCGGGTGGCAGCAATGAATTTCAGGCAATGCTGGCACGTCTCCACAGGGTGATCCGGGCCCAGACAGAAGAGGCACTGGGAGCGATCGTCCTTGTGCGGGAGTTGGGCCCCGCACGAGTCACACTTATTTTTGTGCTCGGAGGGTGTAGGGGACGACATACGACCGCCGCGATGATGGACGTGAATTTAGTAGAAATCCGAAGTAAATCCAAGAAAAAACTACCGTAAAACTACCGACAACAGACTGACGGAGCAGGTGAACTTAACCATGAGGCACTTTCACAAGCTAACGGCGGAGAGAAATGGAAGAAGGGCATGGGGAACCGCCTCTTCATAATGGACGCCGCATGACGCCGGGTCACCTGACGGGGTGGTCCCTCGCCAGAGACTGCTAGCTAGAAATTTTTCCGTGGGGTCCTGACGCCTGCCGGTTTCAGTCCTATATGTAATTACCTACTGCAAGAGCCCTCTCTAAGTAAGATCTATATTTACCCTGCTGCCACTCTGTGGTGAAGCCTGGCTATAGTAATCTATTAATATTTTGTTTATTACTCCATTTTTGGTCTGGTTCTAAACACTTCTGACCTATTTACTATACTATTGATATTACTTGCATTCCTAAGATTTGGGGGGAGCTGCAAGGGGATGCATCTATGTTTCCTTCTTTTAAAAGAGATTAGTTCTCTTCCATTTGTCTAGTCATGGACTCCAGGGCTTAGTCTTATGACACTGTCCCATCTTCATTGAAGGGATTCTTCTTGGACTTTACATTATACAGATTGGTTGTCTATGGTCCTGCTGTGAAGGCCTTTCTTTTGTATTCATTTTATGGACATTTACTGGATCATTTAATTTCTCGCCCCAGTGTTGTGACACTGAATGAAGGGCTATGTACAGTATTACCTACCATAATGATCTCTGTACTTCATCCTATACCCGAAATCAAGTTTTGTATTATGTCTGTTCATGATGAAAATAAATTAAAAAAAAAAAAAGTCTGAACTTGAATTATAGGCCTGTTCACTTTTTATTTTATTCTTTTGGTAACCAGGTAAGGCCCATTAGGTACAAGTGCCTGTTTTCAGGAGTGACCCAGTAGCACTAGGGTGGTTAAGTGACTTGCTCAGAGTCACACAGTATGCAAGTGGAGGTTGAAGGAATCAAACTCAGATCTGCTGGATGTACCAAGCTCATTCACAGCGCATTACTCTAACAACTACACTATACTGCCAGCAACTTAATGGAAGTATTACTATTTTAACTTTGTTTTGTATTGTACTGAAGTCAGTCTGTCACTTTAAGGTTGAAATGACTGTACAGTTGTTTTTCTGCTTAGGTTCCAACTCTTCAAGGATATGCAAAAACATGCTTATCGAATGTTCACAGCAGAAATGTAAGTAAAATTCAGCTTAGCCATCTTAACTCATTACCACCTGGAGCACTTTTTGAAGTCCGAGTTTTCCACTGCTTAACCCTGATACAAAATGGCTGCCGAGGTATAATTGAGAATGTCTAATGAAGTGAGACGAAAAATGTTTGCTATGTGAAATGTACTGTATAAAAATACAGCCCCTTCTCGAGAGAGTTATCGTATTACATACCCTCCAACAATGGCATCAAGAACTATGGTATTCTGAACATCTCATGCCATCAAGAGATGTGATACGTCTGAACAACAATACCATCAAGATGGTACTTCAACATTTAATGCCATCAGGAGATGTGGTATTTCTCAACATCTAAAGTCATCAACTATGGTGTACTGAACATCAAACACCATCAAGATGGTATTTTCAACATCTGATATCATCAGGTGTTGTGGCATTTCTCAACATCTGGTACCATCATTATGACATCTGTAAGCAACAATGTTTCTGCAGCAACTCAACCAGGAGAAAGACAACATGCAGAATCCTGTCTACCATGCCTCAAAATCATGATGCAACAAGACGTTCAGGAACAAGACTCCCACCAGCTCAAACATCGACACCGGATCAGACCACCAAGGGAGAGACTGCCAGCAAGCATCACCCCCCACGAACCAGGTGAAAACAAGTGTTTGTGAATGACTGCAAGCCCATGCGAAATAAACTTGCTAGCTAATGTCTCATCCTTGGTAAGAGACTAAAAGGGCTGGGAGTGAGATTTTTAGCTGGGGGGGGGCTACGGGTTCATAGAGTGGCTAATGTGTGTACATGTTACTAATAAATATATAAACTGTCATCATCTGGACTGGTTATATGCCAGTCTGAAACTGAGTCTATTGTACTGAGGGCATCACCTAAAAAAGAACTTTCAGCACCCCAACCCCTTCCAGGGGGAATGCCAAAAGACTATCAACAATTTCATGTTCGTCTAACAAGAGTGCACTAGTACAAATGTATTTGAAAGAGACTGTTGCTTAATTACTTGCTAATTGCTTATATGTCATCTTCTTCTTTTCAATTCTGTTGTTTAAAATAAACCCACTGAATGGTACAGCACGGGTTTCCTGTTATTTACTCGTCCTGTGAAATACACGACATTGAGAGATTTACGTGACGTCCACTACACTTGGACTAAGACTTGCTCACGGGCTAGTATAAAGTGAATCAGGTTGCCTCCCACACATTTAGCTTCCAAATCTGGTTTTGGGTAACTACAACCAGGTCATAGCACTCACAGGGCTTTGACAATGATGTTTCCTCTTCCTTGCCCTTCTCAGAAGTCTTTGCTGACTGTGGTGCAACACCACCACCTCGAAGTATCCTTCCCAGCTGCGGCCAGATATGACAGATGCCAGTTTACAGCCTCAGCCTAGGCTTGAGCTTCCATGGCCTTTATGGTAATAAAGGTTTCTAGAGCCTTCTTTCAGTGTCTCCTTGTGGCCTGGTTGCATCCCTGGCAGATCTTGCAGGCCCTGACATTGCGGAACAGGCCCAAACAGCACACACAAACTACATGAACTTCTTCCTTGTAGATCTTGTAACTGCAGGTGCAAAACCTAAATAAAGGTTCTTTCGATGACAACATACAGGGACAATTTCGACAAAGTTACTTAAAGTGAAAACAGTGTTGTTTCTCTTCATGCCTGATGAGTGGCTGACGGCAGAAGAAAGAACTGAGAAGCAACAGGCTGCCCATGTTTTCTAGGTGGAAATGCTACATGTCATCGTGGGTGGCTCCAGCTTGCAAAAGTTTCCAAGTGGTCTTGATGTTGACGGCTTGCAGTTTCAAAGGTATGGTCCAATGGAGGAGATATCCTTGATGAAGATCTGTTCTGCTTTGCAGACCAGCCTTAAAAATTACCCAAAGTTATTAATAAACAAATAGTGTAGTTGCCGTATTGGTCCTAGTAAGAACAGATCCAGAAGCAAATGATTTGATATCTTTTATTGGACCAACATAGATGTTACAACAAAGGAACAAAGTGCTTTAGCTTTCGGACCAACCAAGTCCTTCTTCAGAAGCTTTATGACAGTTATTTAGAAAATCCCATGCTATTAACACCCAGATAATGCATAAAAAAACAAATAATTCTCATTGGTTTAACATATTCATTTGAAACATAACAGATGATTACGTTAGAGAAGCTAATTAACACCAGTGTGCTTATTAAAGTTATTGAGGTATTGGGCTAAGAAAGCATATCAAATACAGCCAGGAAGGCTTTAACCATACCTTACACTCTGAATTGTTTTGTCAAGGCAGAATGATAACCCACACGGATTGCTAACTAAGCCATTTGTGTGAAAAAAAAAATGACATTTCAATTTAAATTTAAAGCAGACAGAACTGACTTTAGAGCACTGCTGAAGAAACAAACAGTGTATACCTGCTAGAGTTACCTTTAAGAAGAAAAAAACCCACACACAACATAAAAATTGTGACAATTCAAAGTAAGGAGCTCCTTGAAAAAGCCGCTATCTCTTCCCAATGACACAGAAAGATTGATTAGTGGGAGTCTATCCTGGTATTTCCAGATATCAGTCAAGCAGCTTGTTTCAATCCTTCTACAAAGGTATAGTGCATTTTTCCTTCCCTTCTACTGCACATTGTATGGTGTTGCATAATATGTCATTAGTTTGTAGCTGGAATTGTTACTATTATTAAGCAATAAGGCATGACCAAGGGTTATGTTAATGGTGTTATTGGTCTGTTAATCATCTTCTAGGGGTGTACTGTGGCACGAGGTGTAGCCGCGTGCCACATGCCCCTAGAGGGTGATTAACTGACCATTAACATAATCCCTGGGAGTGCCTTATTGCTATTATAATAAACAATGTTTTTAAACAGTGTTAAACCTTGTTCAGCATATGGTTAAACTCCACATGTATGTTAATAAAAGATTAACATAAGGCTACTAGAATGTTTGCAGCCAATCAGAAAGTTCCATTTCTCAAACCTTTTTTATAATTACTGTTTTTACTGTGTGGCAATAACTGGGCTGATCAGTGAGAGGCTCTGGAATCCTTTTACAACAAACATTCCATGCTGATATCAAGCTTTGGGCTGTGCTCGTGTCCCTAGCAGGGGTGCATCTTGCACATTTTTTATGAATTCCCAGTGACGACGTGGAGTGCTACAGAAACTGTGGTTAAATCTATATTAGCCAGTCTAACGAAGTCACACACAACCACACTGCTTCTCTGTTGGTTAGTCATGGGGCACTTAGAGGTTTCTCACACACATGAAAAACAGAAGGACTGGAAGCCAAGCTTCTTACCTCCACAAAGTGCCCAACCCCAACCAGCATAGGATTATGTGGCTCAATTGCAAACCCCACTCTCTAAAGTGGCAATGCGTCCTGTGGCCAATGTGCCACAGGGATAGCCCTTCTGTTTTTAATGTGAGGAGATTCATTTTAATATCTGCAGATACTGACAAGTGCTTTCAAGACCTGTTCTGTGGGTCCTGGCCTTACCTAGTCTGTAGCCATCAGTGAGTCCTTCCATCTTGGCGATTTTACTTGCCATAAGCAGTAAATGGCCTAGCAGCTGGTAAGAATTAAATTAAGACAATAAGTAAAGAACAATGGAAACAGTCTGTCTCACTATTTGTGTGTTCGCTCAGCTCAGTCTATAGCATAACTTAGATGACAACACCAACCAACAACCCCAACCCCCAAGTAAGTACCGAGATTCACTGGTGAACATGCCTGCACTGTGACTGATGGTGCCAGGCTCCAGTGCGGTCCATCTCTCTGTTTTTAACTTGTGTTTTACTGTTTTTGAAAAGTGCAAGTGTTCCACAGAGGTACAGTCCCATTAAAAGATACAAGGAGCACATAACGGTAGGAATATGTATCTCGTCTCTTGTTACTGTTACACATATGGGGGTTCCCCATGAAAAAAATCTATAAAGAAACATTTTATTATTGGCTAGACATTGCTATAACAAGAACACATTCAGGAATGCTAAATCTTGTTTTTATTTTATCACCAACACTAAAGTCATCACAGTATGGGAAAGCCTGTATTGCAACCATTATACTTACTGTTCTGTGAACGAACAGATGACTTTAGTCCCTAGTGATGTCAGCCACTGAAAACAGCAGTCTGATTTTTATTAAAATTAACGAAAAAAGAGTAATTATTTTATTTATACCCTCATTTTTCCCACTGAACACTGGGTGCCAACAGCCTTATCTCAAAGATATGCTCAGAGTACAATTATGGGCATCATGTGTGAATTCTGATTTCCAAGGTGGCAGTGCGATGGGGTCACAGCACCGAGACCAGCATAGCAAAAGTCCTTAGACATGCTTGGCTTGGTGGTGCATGTTAAGCACACCATGCTCCTATGCGGGCAACCTGGGTTCATGCTGTGAACCTGCCTTGGGCTGGTGAAACTGCAAGAGCACTGTGGAGGCAGTGCCCCTGAGCTCTGTTAGGGAGTGAGGGAGACAGAGCCTGCTGCTCGAGTGCCTCCTGTATTTAGCAGGGTGGACTTGACATCATATGTGAAAATGTAATGTGGCCCCTTCCCCAACAGGCTATGCGTGTAGAAGCCTTGATGGAGGGATGGAGAAATGAGGGACAAAAATCATTTCTATCTCACACCACCAGTGACAGTGGTCTCCCCCCCACCCACACTTCACTGTCCTGGGCCCTGCCCACCTCTCTTGTGGCACAAGTGAAAGCATGTCCTGATCTGATCTCTGGTGGTCTGGGGCCCACCACAACAGGGGGAACCTCATGGGGTTTCTGGCCAAGGATACAGGGGTCTTGGTAGACAGATGGTGAGCAGCCAGTAACTGAGTGGAGAGCAGTGGGATGAGTGACCCGAGTAAGCCACAGGTTGGCATAAAGCAGGAAGGGGAAAAGTGCAACTCCCCCAAAAAAGCATCCATTCGACATTTTAACTGTATTTGCAGGAATGTTTTGCATACAGTTTGTTTATATGGTATATTGAAAACTTCAACAAAGTATCTTCTCCTGCCACCATCTCCATCCCACCTTGTCCAATGCTTGACTAAACAAACCCTTGATCTCATCCAAGAATGGAGTATGTCTGGTGTTCATGTTACACTTACATATAAGCAGAGCTGAAACTGTCCCTGAACCATTAGCTAAATTCTGGTAGACTTTTTTTTTAATCAGTCTAGTAAACTTTCCTTTGACTAGCCCTGCTGGCTTGTTTGCAGAAAATAAAATTTAAGTAAGTTGACTAGCTGCAGTAAAACGTAATTCTGACCCCCTAAATAATGGTGCATATTGAGTAGTAGTAATATATTCTAATTCATAATTTACACTTGAACAAGATCACCCAGCTGAGCTACAGCTCATTTTCATTGGGGTACCTGAAGCAGAATGGTTACATGGTACAAAGAAAAGTACAAAGAATAAACATTAATATACATTTTCAGCATGCATGCATACAAGAATACAAATATTATCGCACATAAGCATCAACAAAGATAAACAGAACATATTCTACATAATGTACTGCATAAAAAATTCACTACACTTATTAAATGTTCAGATACTGAAAAAAAAAAGATATAATCTGTTGAGAACCAGAAACACAGATTACTCACCTGTAACAGTAGTTCTAGGAGTGGTATATACAGGTTACTCACCTGTAACAGGAGTTCTAGGAGTGGTATGTGTTGTTCATCCACACTGTCTGGCAGGTTCCTTGCTGCTTTAAAATCTTGCCGGAAGGTCTTCAGGCTGGCTCCTCCCACCCACCCAGGTGGTAAAACCCTCGGCTCTGTCCCATGATGCCAGATCTAGCCCGCTGGAAGCCAGGTTGCGCGTCAAAGCCGGGGAGGTCGGGTGGGTCGTGTGGATGAGCAACATATACCCTCCAGAACTCCTGTTACAGGTGAGTAAATACAGGTTACTCACCTGTAACAGAAGTTCTAGGAGTGGTATATGTTGTTCATCCACACTTACTGGCAGGTTCCTTGCCGCTTTAAATCTTGCCGGAAGGTCTTCAAGCTGGCTCCTCCCACCCACACAGGTGGTAAAACTCTCGGCTCAGCCCCATGATGCCAGATCTAGCCCGCTGGAAGCCAGGTTGCGTGTCAAAGCCAGGGAGATCGGGTGGGTTGTGTGGATGAACAACATATACCACTCCTAGAACTCCTGTTACAGGTGAATAACCTGTATTTCTAGGGACGTGGATATGTTGTTCAATCCACACTTATTGGCAGACTCCTAGCAGTTCTCCGGGAGGAGGGAGGCAAGGCGCACACCCCCTACTTGGGAAATAAGGACTGGAGAACCGAGGTTCCAAAACCAGCATCCCATCATGACTCAAGGTCAATATGGTAGTGGGTAATGAAAGTGTGTGCTGACTTCCAGGTAGCAGCCCTGCAGATTTCCTGGATAGGGACGCCCCTGGAAGCAGCCACCAAAGCAGCAGTATGGTGGGTAGAATGAGCTCTTATCCCTTTGGGAGGCTCCATGCCCGCCAACCTATAGCAGAGATCTATGCAGGAGGTGACCCACCTGCCTATCATCCACTTGGCTGCAGGTCTGCCAGGAGCGGCTTCAGCGTAGGTGACAAACAGCTGACGAACCTCTCCCCGAACTTCAGCCATCCGCTCCTTATAATAAGAGAGCGCTCTTCTAGGGTCCAGAGTATGGAGCCTATATTCGGCCTCCGAGGTGTGATTGGGGTAGAACACCGGCAGAGTCAACACCTGGTTAAGGTGAAACTCCGACACCATCTTCGGAAGGAATTTCGGGTGGGGGCGCAGGACAACCTTGTCCCTGTGGAAGACCAGATAAGGAGACTCGATGGAAAGCACCTGGAGCTCTCCCATCCTTCTGGCTGACGTGATAGCCACCAAGAAGGCGGTCTTCCAAGACAGGTGAGAGATGTCACACCTGTGCATTGGTTCGAATGGCTTGCCCATGAGCTTAGCCAATACCAGCAGTAGATCCCACAGAGGTGGAGGTTCTCGCACCGGAGGGGATATGTGATCAAGGCCTTTGAAAAAGCGCCCAACCACCGTCTCCTGCGCTACCGACTGCTTCCAGGCCCGCACCCGGTAAGCAGAGATGGCTGCCAGGTGCACCTTAAGGGTCGTCGACTGAAGCCCTAGCTGAGAAAGGGACCACAGGCAGTCCAGAATGCTAGCCAAAGAACAGGAGGAAGGGTCCAACCCCTTATCCTGACACCAAATGGAGAATCTCTTCCATTTGAAGGCACAGCATTTTCTGGTCGACTCTTATGGGATGCCTCAACAACGCGGAGGACCTGCTGGAAAGACCCAAGGCCTGGAATCCTAGCCGCCAGGAACCAGGCTGTCAAGTGCAGGGATTGAAGGTCTGTGAGTACCTTCCCTTGTTGACTGAGATCAAGTCCGCGTGGCTGGAAGCCTCCGGGAGCCAGGAGTGAGGGCTGAGGAGTCTGGATACCAGAACTGGCGGGGCCAGTCTGGGGCTACCAGAATCACCTGTGCTTTGTCTCTTCGCCTTGAGAAGCACCTTGTGGATCAAGGGAAATGGAGGAAGGCACAGAAGAGGCCCGGGGTCCACGGCCTCGAGAAGGCACCCCCCCGCAGCGAGCCCTGCTGAGGAGGGGCGGGCATGAAACAGCCTCAGCTTCGCATTCTCCCTGGAGGCAAACAGGTCCACCTGAGGAGTGCCACAGTAGGAGAACAGATCTTGTACTACTTCTGGCAGGAGAGACCACTCGTGAGATGCAGCACCTATCCGGCTGAGGGCATCGGCCAGAGTGTTGGAGGCTCCTGCCACATGGATGGCTAGGAGATCCGCCTCCAGTCTGCTCACGAGAGACCAAGTGCGGAGAGCCTCCTTGCACAGAGGCAAGGAGTGAGTCCCACCCTGACGGTTTAGGTAGTACATGGTCGTGGTGTTGTCCGTCTGGACCTGGACCACTTGACCCCATACAAACGGAGCGAAAGCGGTGAGGGCTAGTCAGACCGCTCGAAGCTCCAGTAGGTTGATGTGGCATCGAGAATGCTGAGGGGACCAGAGGCCGTGAGCTCTGAGCTCCCCCAGATGGGCACCCCAACCCATCAGAGAGGCGTCAGTCGTCAGACTGACCATCGGCTCTGGGTGGACAAATGGGATACCCTTCTGCAGGTGAGCTGGAACGAGCCACCACTGGAGGTTGTTCCACATCTCCTGGGTCACTGTCACTGGCTGGTCCAGAGGACCGGAGTGCTGTGACCATTGGCAGGCCAGCCCCCACTGCAGGGGACGCATATGCCAGCGGGCCCAACGGACCACGCTGGTGCAGGCCGCCATGAGGCCCAGGAGGAGCAGGAAATCCCAGGCAGGGTGCAATTGCCCAACCAGAAATGACTGGGCAAAGTAGGAAAGGACCTCGGCCCTGTCCGCCGGGAGCCGTGCTCTGGCTCGAAGAGAGTCGAGCTCTGCCCCGATGAACTGAATCACCTGCCATGGCACGAGTTCCAATTTGGCCTCGTTGATGAGGAGACTAATCTGAGACCAGACATGGAGGGCCAGATCCCTGGACCGCTCCACTTCCAACTTGGAGGGGTCTGCAATCACCCAATCGTCTAGGTAAGGGTACACCCGGACCCTTCAGCGCTGCAGGAATGCTGTCACCACTGCCATGCATTTGGTGAAGACCCTGGAAGCTGGAGAGAGGCCGAAGGGCATGGCCCGGAACTCGTAAAGGGATCCCTCTGCCCTGAAGTGGAGGAATTGCTGGTGAGACAGACGGACTGGGACATGAAAGAACGCATCTTGGGAGGTCCAGGGAACAGAACCACACGCCTCATTCCAAGGATGGGATGATCTGAGCCAGAGTGACCATCCTGAAGGTACGAGACCTTAGGAACTTGTTCGGGTCGTGTAGGTCGAGAATGGGGCACCAGCCCCTCCGTCCATTTTGGGACCAGGAAGTACCTGGACACAAACCCTGGGTCTGGAGGAGGGTCCGCGACCTCCCTGATCACCTCCTTCTGGAGGAGCAGGGCAATGTTGGCTCAACGAGCCGAAAGAAAGGCTGCAGAACCCGTAGCCCCCCCTTGGGGCGACGGCTCGATAGGGTGGGGACTGCTCGAATTCCAGAGGCAGACCCCTGCCTACCACTTCCAACACCCAGCAGTCCATGGTGATATTGGACCAGGCGGAAAGGAAGTGGCGGAGCCATCCCCCCATGGGGGGAACCCTGGGAGGAGTGATGAGGTTGCGGGCGACACCCCTCAACCCGTCACTGGGCAGGCTTGGAGGAAGAACCAGCCGAGGAGCCGCCTGGACCTTTCCCTCCTGACTTCCTGCTGGAGGAAGCAGCAGGCTTGGCTTTGGGGTGCCAAGTGCGAGCCTGCTGGCCCTGATGCTGGTGTTGCTGGGCCAGATGTGCCGGAGGGGCTGAAGGACGAAAGGGCTTATGCTGCTGCTGGCGGCCTTTGTCCTTCTGGGCAGACGTGACCGAGTCCAAAGTGGCGCTGGACTTCTCAACCGCTGGAGATGACCTCCTCCGGACCTAACAAGTCGGGTACCCAGGAAGGAACGCCTGCCAGCTTGTGCTGGGTATCCGCCAGAAAGGTGGAGATACGCAGCCAAGCCTGGCGATGGTCACTGCGCTACCAGTGACCGGGCACACGAAAGTTAGCTGGCGTCCAAGGAAGTTTGAGCTGCTGTTTGGCCACCGCCTTCCTCGATCCCGCACTTGCTTGACCGCCGCTTGAAGGTCAGCCAGAGATGAGAAATCACCTCATCCAGGGAACCCATAAGGGCGTGAGAGAAATGTGCCATCAGAACGGCCGAACTAGCCATTTGACGGAGCCCTAGGGAGGAAGCAGTAAATCTTCCGCCCCAAGGTAATACAGCTTTTGATTCCTTATCGGGCACTTTGTCCACATCCCGAGCATTCCCGGCTGAAAATGCCATCGTCACCAACCCCTCCGTAGAGGGGTGCTCCGAAACCAGAGGTGAGCCGTGGGGATCAGACATTGAGCCATCCTGGCTGAAGGCGCTGGGACAAGTTGCTGGTCAGCACACATTCCAGGGCCAGGCCAACAATGGCTTCAGCCACAGGAAAGGCCTCGAGGGGAATCCCTCGATCCAGTATCTCCGTGAGGGAATACTTGGCCGCTTTGAACGGGTTCGAGCTTCATCCCGGCGGACTCCCAGATGAGCCAAAGCAAACCTAAAAACGAGGATGGCCTCGCCCACCGACTGGCACCTGCAGACCCAGGTCAAGGTGGCCGGAGAACAGGGAGGAGTTGCGCCAGACTCTGAAGAGTCTGCAACCTGCCGGCGCCTGAACCACCCCTCCACCTGCTGAGGTCAATCGGGAGTGAGGGTGACTCGACAACCTGTGGGCAAGCCCAACCTGACTGAGAATCCTTGGTCGGGGCCCCAGTCTTCGTTGTGGAGGGCAGAGGTTCCACCACAATGGGTGAGTAGCCAGTTCGACCGAACAACCGGTGCCGGGTCGCTCGCTGACCACTATGAGGGTTGTTTTGCCGTCCGGTGACAGACACTTAATGGCTGTAGAAGGCGACGGAGTCAGCTTATTCCTGACAGTAAGAGCTGCTGCCATTAAATTCTTAGAAGGCCGGGACGCAATTGGCGCCGAGCTCATCTCAGAAGAGGACGAAGAGGATGATAGCGCGCCGCTTCCATGGTGCAGAGACGAGACCACGACGTCGGTGGGACCGCGTGACCTGTAAGAGGACCGACACTGAGACCTTCGGGGGTTCCAAGGGTGGGTCAGAGAGGGGACGGGGGAAACCCGCTCCTTCCTCGGTGCAGGGACCTTAATCGGGGACTCCGGCACAGGAGACACAGGCAAGTCCTCGGTTTCACCGGGGAACTGCAAGTAGGGGTTGTCGGCTTTTCCAGTTGACAAACCATCCGACGGTCGAGAAAATCTTCGACCGCGCTAATGGATGTCTCAGCCGGCTGACCTGACGGGGCACCATGAAGCCAGCGCCACAGTCGCAACTCGACTCAAGCCAAGAGTCACGGTCCAGTGAAGGGACTCTCCTGCTCTACCAACGCCGACGGTGGACTTACCCTCAGAGTCCCTTCTTCTTGAACCGAGTGGAATGTCCGGTGGCCCTCTCCCTTTGGTGGAGAGGGACTAGCAAAGCTTCTTAAATGAAGCTGTGTAGGAGGAGCCCAAAGAGAGCGATAAAATGCCGCAGCCGAGGAGGAAGCAGCGCCTGGGCCACCTCATCCTCGAGGGCAATCAATTGCTCCAACTGTTCCGCTGGAGCCCGGCCACACGGACACCGCTCTCAACGGGCCTCCTTAGACTTGACCGCGGATACCGCTGGTCGCAGATAGAAGCAGTCTGGCAGCGTGGTCCTCCAAGACTGAAGCCGAAAAGGACTTGCACACTTCGCAAGCCTGTGAGTTGTGGCCAAGCCCCAGGCAGTAGATGCATGTGGAGTGCGGATCGGTCCAGGACATCTTCTGCCCACACGGGAACCGACGGAAGCCGGGAGTCGATCTGTCCATCGCAGCCGCGAGGGAAGACGAAGACCGAAGTCATGTAAATTTTAAAATAAGTTTCGGAAATTCCGAAGAGTGTGGATCCAGGCCTAAAATGCAGAGCGCTAAGGAGTGCACCTGAGCCTAATGGTAAGGAAGATCTGGTGTCATAGGGGAGCTGAGGGTTTTATCACTGGGGGTGGGTGGAGTTAGCTGAAGACCTTCCGGCAAGATTTAAAGCAGCAAGGAACCTGGTTGGATAGTGTGGATTGAACAAACATCCACATCCCTAGAAATGTTGTTCATCCACCCTTGTTAATAATGTCCTTTCCTTTAAGAGTTGCTGAAAGTCTTCAAGCTTGCTCCCTCCCACCCACCCAGGTGGTATATCCTCCGCCCTGCCCCATGACGCCAGATCTTGCCCGCTGGAAGCAGAGGTTGTGCGGAGCCTGGGGAGGTTGTGTGGGTCTGTGTGGATGAACAACATATACCACTCCTAGAACTACTATTACAGGTGAGTAACCTGTGTTTCTAGGGACGTGGATATGTTGTTCTATCCACACTTGTGGGCAGACTCCAAGCAGTTCTCTGGGAGGAGGGAGGTAAGATGCACATAACCCTATTTAGGGAACAGAGATTGGAGAACTGAAGTGCCAAAGCCAGCATCCCGGCGTGACTCGAGGTCAGTGTGGTAATGGGAAATGAAGGTGTGTGCTGACTTCCAGGCATCAGCCTGCAGATTTCCTGGATATGATGTCCCTAGAAGCAGCCACTGATGCAGCGGTATGGACGGGTGGAATGAGCCCTCATTCTCCGGGAGGCTCCCTACCTGCCAACCTATAG
Organism: Neoceratodus forsteri; assembly: GCA_016271365.2. Classification (NCBI taxonomy): domain Eukaryota; kingdom Metazoa; phylum Chordata; order Ceratodontiformes; family Ceratodontidae; genus Neoceratodus; species Neoceratodus forsteri. The sequence goes on along the minus strand of CM057449.1, from coordinate 360,484,340 downwards.
CAGAGATCAATGCAGAATTGATCCACCTGCCCATCGCCTGCTTGGCTGCAGGTCTGCCAGTGCGGCTTCCGCAGAGACTAACAACACAGACGTGAACCTCCCCAAACTCCAGCGCAGCGCTTTGTAGTAAGTGAGCGCTTGCCTCAGTCCAGAGTATGGAACCTGTGTTCGGCCTCCGAGGTGTGATTCGGGAAGAACACCAGAAGAGTCATCACCTGATTCACGTGAAACTCTGACACAACCTTCAGAAGGAACTTCAGGTTGGGGCACAGGAAAGCTTGTCCCTATGGAAAACCAGGTAAAGAGACTCCACCGAAAGCGCCTGGAGCTCATTGATCCCTCTGGCTGACGTGATAGGCACCAGGAAGGTGGTCTTCCACAACAGGTGAGACATGTCACATCTGTGCATCGGTTCGAATAGCTTGCCCATGAGCTCTGCCAAAACCAGCAACAAGTCCCACGGTGGTGGTGGTGGTTCACACACCGGAGGGGAAATGTGATCTAAGCCTTTGAAAAAGCACCAGACCACCTTCTCCTGTGTCACTTACTGCTGACCAGCCTGTGCCCGGTAAGCAGTGATGGCTGCCAGGTGCACCTTAAGGGTCGTCGACCGAAGGCCCCCTTTGGAGAGGGACAAGGGTAGTCCAAAATGCTGGCCACTGGACAGGACAAAGGGTCCGGCCCCTTGCCTTGACACCAAATGGAGAATCTCTTCCATTTGAAGGCACAGCACTTTCTGGTTGATTCCTTTCTAGATGCCTCCATCACAGTGAGGACATCTTCGGAGAGACCCAAAGCCTGGAACTCTAGCCGCTCAGGAAGCAGGCTGTCTTGTGCAGTGATTGAAGATCCGGGTGGAATACCTTCCCCTGACTGATGGAGAGCAGGTCTGGGCATAGTGGAAGATGCCTCAGGAGCCTGTTACTGAGGCTGAGGAGATCGGGGTACCAAAACTGTTGTGGCCATTCCAGAGCCACCAGGATCACCTGCACCTTGTTCCTCCTGACCTTGAGTAGCACCTTGTGGTTCAAGGGAAGTGGAGGGAAGGCAAAGAAGAGGCCTGGGGTCCAAGACCTCGAGAAGGCATCCCTCTGCAGTGAGCCCTGCTGAGGGGGGAGGCGAACAGGTCCACCTGAGGGGTGCCCCACTGGGAGAACAGACTGGTAGCTACCTATGGATGGAAAGACCACTCGTGAGACGCCTCACCCAGCTAGCTGAAGGTATCTGCTAGTTGATTGGAGGCTCCTGCCACATGGATGGCTAGGAGATCTGCCTCCAGGCTACGCATGAGAGCCCATATGTGGAGAGCTTCCTTGCACAAAGACAGGGAGTACGTCCCACCCTACTTGTTGAATTAGTACATGGTTGTGGTGTTGTCCGTCTGGACTTGGACCACTTGACCCCCGAACAAACGGAGCAAATGCAGGCAGTACCAGCCGAACTGCCCAGAGCTCCAGCAGGTTGATGTGGCATCGATACTCCTCGGGGGTCCAGAGCCCGTGGACTCTGTGCTCCCCCAAATGGACACCCCAGCCCATGAGAGAGGCATCAGTTGTCAGGACGACCATTGGCTCAGGGCGGGCAAATGAGATCCCTTCCTGCAGATGCTCTGGGAGTAGCCACCACTGGAGGGCGCTCCATATCTTCTGCATCACAGTGGCCAGCTGGTCAAGTAACCTTTGTGCTGAGACCACTGACTCGGCCAGTTCCCATTGGTGGAACGACAAGCCGATGGCCAATGACCATGCTGGCAGGTCGCCATGTAACCTAAAAGGAGCAGTAAGTCCTGGGCAGGGCGCAAGTGCCCAACCCGAAATGATCAGGCAAAGGAGGAGAGACCTCCGCCCTGTCCACTGGGAGCCGGGCTCTGGCTCGGCAAGAGTCGAGCTCTGCCCCGATGAAGCTGATCACCTGCAGAGGCATGAGCCTCGTTGAGGCCAAGGGAGGTGCAGGTCTGGAGGGCCAGGTCCCTGGACTGCTCCAGCTCCTGCCTGGGGGAACCTATGATCAGCCAGTCATCCAGGTAGGGGTACATCTGGACTCCTTGGCGCCTCAGGTAAGCTGCCACCACTGCTATGCATTTGGTAAAGACCCTGGGGGCTGAGGAGAGACCGAATGGCATGGCCCGGAACTCGTAGAGGGTTCCCTCAGCTCGAAAACATAGGAATCTTCGATGGGATGGGTGGATCAGGATGTGAAAGAATACATCCTGGAGATCCAGGGAGCAAAATCACATGTCTTGCTCCAGAGATGGTATGATCAGGGACAGTTACTATGCTGAAAGTGCGAGACCTGAGGAATTTGTTCAGGTTGTGCAGATCTAGAATGGGGCGCCAGCCCGCCGTCCGCTTTGGAGACAAACCCTGGGTGTTCTGGAGGATCCTCTACTCTAATCAATACCTCCTTGTGGAGGAGTTGGGTTATGTCATCTTGAAGAGCCGATCGAGTGTCTGCAGACACCAAGACCTCCTCTGGGGCGTGGGCTCGGCTTGGAGAGTACTGCTCGAATTCCAGAGGCAGACCTTGACTGACCACTTCCAAGAACTCACCTGTCCATGGTGACAGCAGACCAGGCAGTAAGGAAGTGGGGCGGGCTGGCCCCCACAGAAGGACTCGGGGAGGTGTGGCGGGGCATGAGGGTGAGGTACCCCTCATGTCGTCACTGAGCAGGCTTGGAGGAGGAGGACCCGGCTAAGAAGCCACCGGGTCCCTTCCCTCCGGGCTTACAGACCACTGAGACCATGGACTTGGGTCTGGATCACCAAGACTGAGCCTGCTGGACATACTGGTGCTGGGCTGGTTTTGCCGCAGGAGTAGAGGACCGAAAAGGCTTATCTTCTGCTGCCTGGGGCCCTTGGGATCCTTCTAGGTGGCTGTCACGGAGTCCAAGGTGGAACTGGACTTCTCGATACGCTAGAGGTGACCCTCCACACTGGGCCCGAACAGGTGGGTGCCCAGAAATGGGATGTCCACCAGCTTGTGCTGAGTGGTTGCCATAAAGGTCAAGATCCGCAGCCAAGCCCTACAGCACTATAGCAGCTGCAGCCACCAAGCGTGGCACAGGAATCTCCATATCCAGGTCCATTTGAAGTTGCTGCTTGCACGGCCCTGATAATGGACCTGCTTGACCGTGGTCTGAGGTCCGAGAAGGTGAGGAATCACCTCATCCAAGGACCCAGGAGGGCATGGGAGAAGTGTGCCATCATGATGGCCAAGCTCGCCTGGCGGAGGCCGAGCAAGGAGGCAGCACAGGCTTTTTAACCGCATGGTCCAATTTCTTGGATTCCTTGTCCGGCTTTCGGCGTCCCAGTGTGCCCAAGTGCCGAAACATGTTGTTGGCCACCAACCCCTTGGCCAAGGGGTGCTCCGTGAAACCCGAGAGGGTACTGGTGGGCACCGCATACTTGTGGGCCATCTGAGCCGAGGGCACAGGGCAGGATACGGGGCACTGCCAAAGCTCCAGATCTGGGCCAACAATGGCCTCAGTCACTACGAATGCCTCAGTTGAGAGTCCATTTTTTCCAGGATTTCTGTAAGGGGATAGTGAGCCCACTTCTGAATGGGCTCCAGTTTCATCCCCTTGGACTCGGAGATGAGGCAGATGATGCCCATGAAGAAAGTGGGCCCTTCCTCCGTCGAGAGATCCCCATGGACTCCACATCGACCGGATGGGAGTGCAGTGAGAAATCCTCAGACTCTGAGGAATCCACATAAAGCAGCCGACTGCCCAAGTCACTTTCGAATCGCCGGGGCAATCAGGTGTGAGAGTGACCAATAGCCAAGGGGAAGCCCCTAGGCCAGCTGAGACTCCTTAGTCGGAGCACGGGTCAGCGGTTGCTTGGTAGCTCCACCACAATCGGTGGAGAGGCCAGCTTTGCTGAACTGAGATGGTCGTGACTGCTCTGTTGGGGAGGAACAGTTTCGACTAGCCCACGGGGCATCAGTGATGGCCTGTCAGGCGACAGCCAAGTGATGCCAGTGTGGAAGCCGGGGTTGGCTTGGACCAGCCAACACCAACTGTTGCCCATGAGGTCTTTAGTGGCGTTGAGCACTTGTGCCGGAAGCCTCCTCTCACCCGAGGAGGTCAAGACGAATAGTGATGGCACCTCTTCTCATGGTGTCAGAGCGAGATCACCGGTGACAGCGGGATTTGCTCGACCCACTGGATGAGGAAGACCTTGACCTCGGTCACCAGGGGTACCGATGGGGGATCTCTGAAGAAGCCGGGGAGAGCCGCGGCTCCTCCTGGTCTAGGTCAGTGACTGGAGGGTTTGGCTCAGCGGGCTGAGCCGCCCTTTCAGAGGTCACAGGCAGAACTGGAGTCCTGAACAGAGAATTGCTGGTCTCTTCTGATGACAACCGGTCGATAGGGTAGAGAAAAATCTCAGCTGCATTGTCAGCTGGTGTCTCGACCAACTGGCCGACGAGGTTTCTGTGAAGCCAGCGGCCAAAGCCTCGGTTTCGACCGAGGTCAAAACCTGAGAGTCCTGAGACCGAGAATGCTCCTGGTCCCAGGAATGTCGACGGTGAGTCTTCTCCTTTTCTTTCTTTGACTCCTTCTTGCGAGAGCGGGAGCTATGCGACCCAGAAGGGCCCAGCCCTTTAGTCGGGAGGGACTGGCACAGCTCCTTGAAGGAGCCCGAATAAGAAACATAGACTTTGATGGCAGATAAGGACCGCTTGGCCCACCCTGTCTGCCCATTTCCCTACCTATTGGATAAGCTGCAGATCCTTGTTAACCAACAGCCTATTTCTTCCTACCCCCCACCAGAACTGCCTTATGTCTGTCCCATACATTCTTAAATTCCCCAGTTTCTGACCCCATGACCTCCTCAGGAAGGCTGTTCCATGCGTCCACCACCCTCTTTGTGAAAAAAATACTTCTTCACATTGCCCCTGAGCCGTTCCCCCTCTATCTTCAAATTGTGCCCACTTGTTCTTGCACATCTCTTTTTCTGAAAGATGCTGCCCTCTTGGACTTGTTGATTCCCTTGAGGTACTTGAAAGTTTCTATCATGTCCCCCCCGCTTCCTCCTTTCCTCGGGGGTATACATATTAAGCTCCTTTAGTCACTTTTGGTATGGCTTCTGGTGCAGACCCTGCACCATTTTAGTTGCCCTCCTCTGGACTGCCTCCATCCTGTCTATGTCCTTGTGGAGATGGGGTCTCCAGGACTGCACGCAGTACTCTAGATGGGTTCTCACCAACTGTCTGTACAGAGGGATAACAACTTCCTGTTTTCTACTGGTGATGTCTCTTCCTAAACATCCCAGTATCCCCAGCCCTCCTTACTGCCTTCTCACATTGCTTGCTTACCTTTAGGTCATCTGATCGATTACCCCAGGTCTCTCCATTTTTGTTTAATACCACCCCCTACTGTGTACTCTTCCCTGAGTTTTGTTTCCCAAGTGCATTTCTTTGCACTGGAATCTAAGCTGCCATACTTTGACCATTCCTCCAACCTTGCCAAGTCCCTTCTCATCCTTTCCATTCCCTCTTGTGTATCAACCCTGTTGCAGATTCTTTGTGTCATCTGCAAAGAGGCATACATTTCTCTTCCAGTCCCTCCGCAATGTCACTTATAAAGACATTAAAAGGTCTGGACCAGTACTGAACCCTTTGGTACCCACTAGTAACCCCTTTCTCCAGAGTGGACTCCGTTTACTATTACCCTGTGTCCTTTTGTCCAGCCAGTTTATACCCAGGCTACCACCCTGGGACCCACTCACAGGCTGCCTAATTTGTTAATTAATCTTTGTGTGGGACTGTGTCAAATGCCTTGCTAAAATCTAGGTAGGCCATGTCCACAGCCCCTCCTGGTCTACTACTTTGTCACCCAGTCAAAGAAATCTATTAGATTCGTCTGACATGACCTTCCCGCTGTGAATCCATGCTGCCTTGGGTCCTCAGCCCTGCTGGCCTCTAGGTACTCAAGAATTCTTTCTTCAGAAGTGATTCCATCATTTTCCCTACCACTGAGGTCAAGCTAACAGGTCTGTAGTTTCCTGCCTCTGCTTTGCTCCCACTTTTGTGAAGGGAATCATATCCTCCCTCCTCCAGTCCTTAGATACCACACCATCCTCCCATGATTTGTTAAAAAGGGTAGTCAGTGGTGTCACTAGTTCTCCCCTTAGTTCTTTTAGAATTCTGGGGTGAATCCCATCAGGGCCCATTGCTTTGTCCACCTTCAGTTTTAGGAGTTCTTTCAGAACCCTTTCTTCTGTGAATGGACTAGTATCGACCCCCGCTATCCAGAGTGCTTCTATTGATTGGATTAGGTACCTCCCTCTCCTGTTCTTTTGTGAATACTGAGCAGAAGTATTCGTTCAGTATCCCTGCTTTTTCACTGTCACCTCTGCCCACCCACCCTCCCTTTATTAAGCCTCACTATCCCTCCCTTGGTCTTTCTTGGCTCCCTAATGTACCTGTAAAGGTTTTATCCCCCTTCTTAATGATGTTGGCTATTCTTTCCCAGTTTGGGCCTTTGCTATTCTGACTGCCTTCCTTCCTTCTGCTTTAACTGGTACAGTTCTCTGTCCTGCTCCTTCTGTGTTTCCTTATACTTCCCGAATGCTATCTTTTTCTTCCTAACCTTCTCCACCACCTCTTTAGAACCATAGTGGTTTTTCCTTCGCTTGATTTTATTTGCTTCACACAAAGGCTTGTTGCCTCTTTGATGGCAGTTTTGACATTTCCTATTGTTCCTCCACCTTCTCTTCTTGCCCATTTGCTAGTGCTTTTCTGAGACACTCTCTCATTTTGACAAAGTCAGCCCTCCTAAAGTCCAGTACCCTCACTTTTGTATGGCTTGACTCTATGGCTATGTTTATTGTGAACCACACTGTTTGGCGGTCACTTGTTCCCGGATGGCTACCCACTTCTAAATCTGAGATCCTCTCTACGTCCCCGTTTGAGAGTGTCAGGTCTAAGATTGCTCCCACCCCAGTGTGTTCCAACACTAGCTGTCTGAGGCATGCCCCCGTAGGGCATCGAGAATGACCCCGCTCTTGGATGTGGCTGAAGCAAAGGTGCTCCAGTTAACATCTGGCATATTCAGGTCCCCCATCAACAGTATCTCCCCTTTATCTGCCATCCTAAGGATGCCTTCTATCATTTCCTTATCCATTTCCTCCCCCTGAGACGGGGGGGGAGGGGTGTCTGTATACAACACCTGTGCGGATTGTGCTGCTATTTCCTGTCTCCAGGGTGACCCACAGTGCCTCCTCCTCCCTGTTTACCCTTCAGTTCTGTTGCTTTGATCCTTCCCTTATGTAGAGAGCTACTCCTCCTCCTCTTCTACCCTAACTGTCCCTCCTGTATACTGTGTAACCTGGTATGTTGACATTCCAGTCATGGTTCTCTGTGTACCATGTTTCTGTGACTACCACTATATCCAGGCATCCCTCTTCCATCAAGGCCACTAGTTCAGAGTGCTTGTTACTTGACTATGGGCGCCAGTACTAGCTTGCCTCCACTTTTTGATGGCTCACTTTTAGCTCCATCCCTGTCCTTACTGCTTTTGCTATTTTTCCATTTACCCTGCCCTTCTCCCTAGCGACTTCTCTATCTTGGTGTTTACCTCACTAACCACCCTGTTTATTTTTTGGGGAGGCTGGGCTTTCCTGCTCCTTTTCAGTGCACCCCTTGGCTAGTTTTAAATGCTTGCCAATGAAGTTTTAAACCGATCACCTAGGATCCTGGTTCCCTCCTGGACAGATACAGACCATCGCGCCAGTATAGGCCTGTATCTCTCCAGGTGGACCCCAGTCCCCAATGAAGCCAAAACCCTGAGCTCTGCACCAGTTTTTCAACTATTGATTGAATCCCATGGTGCGGAGCACCCTAGCCTCACCCATGCCATAGACAGGCAGCACCTCTGAAAAGGTTACAGTGCATGCTACTTGTCTAAGGCCCCTCCCCAACTCCACAAACTCCTCCTGCACTGCTCTGATCCCATTCCCAGCCAGGTCATTTGTCCCTAGGTAGACAATGATGTCCATTTCCCTCCCCCGTGCAGCTGCTCCCGTGATCCTGAGGATTCTCTCCCTGTCCCTCCAAGCCATGGTGCCAGGCAGGCACCTCACCCTACCTCTCCCCTTCCTCCCCCCCCCAGTTCTACCTCCCCCAACAATCGAGTCCCCCACCAGGAGTTGTTTCCTTCCCCTGTGGGGTCCCATCCCACCCTTCTGTGGGTCTCCTTTGTGGAGGTTCCCAGCATCCTCCTTGGTCTCCACTGTGGGCGCCTCCATAGAGGAACCATGCTCTGCCAGAATGGTGTACAAATTGTGGAGAGGTACAACTGGAGGATGCACCTCTGTTCATCCATCCTCACCTCCTGAGCCCACTGTGGTCCAACTGCTCCTCTTCCTGGCAACCTCTGAGGCAGTGGTGTCGGCCCTGGTGATCCCCAGGTTGAGAGGAGGTCCCTCAATCCTGGTCAGTTCAGCCTGGAGACGAGCAACCTCCTCCCTCAGCCCAGAGAGGTGCCTGCAGATGGGACAACACCACATCCTTCAGAACGTCTCCGAAGACTGCTGCTCCATAGTCACTGCACTGCAACACTCCCATCATGTCTTATTTAGGGCCCTTGACTGTGGTTTGTACGCTACCTTTCCTCTCTCTGTTTACTTTTTTTTCTCTCTACTTTCCTACTGCCCCTGTGCCTTTACAGCTCCTACCATCCCTTTTCTGGGACAGGAAGTTTCTATATTCCTCAGTAGTCTCCTTCTTACTTGCTCAGAGACAGACCTCCAGCAGCTAGGGGGTGAGGGAGAGCTATTCTTTTCCTTCTAGGATGGTGAGTCTTTTGTGCCTTTGTCATCACTCCCTTCCTTCTCCCAAACAGGAAGTCGCTGCTGTCAGTCATTTCCAGTGCCTATAAACGTGGAACTGGCTATGTGTGGGGGTGTGGGGGAGTGAAGGGGAGGGCTATATAGTTCTAGTAGAAGAGTTCTAGCAGCTGCCTCCTTCCTCTTGCTGCTCTCTGTCAAAAGCTAACTAGGGAAGTTTTAAATATACCTGCTGGGCCAGTGGTGCTGAGGGTTGAGGCTGGAAGCCACACCAGCGACCGGGTTGGGAGCGAGCCCAGGATGCGAGGGGTCGGCGGGGAAGAGATTGGTCTGGAGGACTGCTCTCTTCTCTCGGGGGATCCAGGGTTTGCCGGCACGTAACGGGCCCCGGTGGAGACCGGAGGCACTGCAACGCTTCAGGGAACGCTAGAGGGCATGCAGGAGCCGCGATCGACGCCCCTGGCGGCCATTGCATGCTCGGGTCTGCGAGGCACAACCACAAGCAGAAAAATTCCATCCTCGGGGATAGGTAACGGCACCACCTCCCACAGCACACTCCACTAGCCGGACTCTTTCTACTTATTGTAGATAGAGTGCACTGGGCGGATAGGGCAGCCCTACCTTGGGGGGGGTGGGGGGCGCTCAGAGCCGGCGGGATAGCCAGGCTGGTGCCAGGAAATGGAGGAGTTTCGGGCTCAGAGGTAGAGCTGGGGTCCAGTGGATGCCTGAGAGAGTTCCCCGGGTGACGGTGCCATAAAAAGAGTTAAAAAAATAAATAAATAAATACAGACACCTGGCTTTCTGTTGCCTAAGCCACACCCCTTAATTTGCAATGCTTCTGTTCACCTAGCTAACAGCACAGATAACAGTTTCCTTCACCCAACTCACAAGCACACTAACTCTTGGTTTTTTTTTGTTTGTTTTTTACCCTAATTGAAGGTCCCAGTAGTAGAGTTCTAGTTGTTTAGTCACAGTAGAAGAGTTCTAGCAGCTGCCTCCTTCCTCTTGCTGCTCTCTCTTTGTTTGTTGTTTACCCTAATTGAAAGTCCCAGTAGTAGAGTTCTAGTTCTTTAGTTCCAGTAGAAGAGTTCTAGCAGCTATCTTCTTCTTCTTGCTGCACTCAGTGGAGCCGTTGATAAGCGGAACAAAGGCAGAAGCCGAGAAGAGGACTGCATGGCGCCCGAGCCACCTCCTCCTCCTCGAGGCCTAAGTTGTTCCACCTGCTCAGCCGGACCCCTTGGCTGCAGACCATAGCAGGCATCCTTAGATTGACTGTGGCATTTGTTTTCCAGGCGCTCAACTTAAAGGCAGAAGGTCCTCAGGACCGTTATGTGAATCGACTGGCAAATGTCACAGGTCAGGGTATCATGTTCGTGGCCCAGGCTGTAGACGCATGTGGTGTGGGGGTCGGTATGCAACATCTTCTGCCCTCATGGCCACCAGCATCCGGGTGGGTAGGAGGAGCCAGCTTGAAGACTTTCTGGCAACTCTTAAAAGGGAAAGGACACTGCCAACAAGTGTGGATAGAAGAACATATCCATGACCCTAGAAACAGTTTCCTAAGGCAACAAATTGTTGCCTCCCTTTAAAATATTTTGCATTTATTTTAGGGGGATGGGTGCCAAAGCCAGGTTTTCTAGTCTTGGACAGGATTGTGTCGTGGTCCAACCTATCAGATGCTTTAGAAAGATCTATAAAAATAGTTCCAACAGACACTCTCTTATGCCTATCCCATGCCTTCTTAAATCCTGTTAACGTTTTGGCCCCCACCACTTCCAATGAGAGGCTGTTCCAGGCATCCATCACCTTTTCTGTGAAGAAGTACTTCCTCACTTCTCCCCCGAGTCTACCCCCCTCCAGCGTCATTGCCCATTGCTTTCTGGATGTCACCACCACTCTCACCAGAGCTGTAGTAGTACTGCATTTAGAGCAAAATCCTGACTGATTCTTATTTAACCCCCTCCCCCCCCCATCACTGCCGATTGCTTTCTGGATGTCACCACCACACTAACCAGAGCTGCAGCAGTACTGCATTTAGAACACAATCCTGACTGAATCTCATTTCAAATATTGTTATTGTCCAAGTATGATTTCAACTCATTACATACAATCTTCTGAAAAGCTTTGGACAATATCAGTAGCAGTGAAAATTGATTGGTAATCCCCAGTATCAGTTTTGTTTCTTGATGAATAAATTGGGATGACTTTCTGGCCGTTTTCTAAGCCACTGGAAATTCTCCTGAGGTATGGGAAAGATTAAAGATGGCGGTTAGTGGGGTGGCAATCACTGGAGCTGCATATTTCAGTACTAAGAATGGTGTACTGTCTTGCCCAATTGCTTTTGAAGTATCCACCCAGTTTAACTTTTCCAGACGTCTGTGGATTCAGAGGCATCTGGAGTATCAATAACATTAAAACTGCTAGAAGAATCCTGGTCCATGTACCCAAAGTCTGTGTTCAGGGCTTCCATGCCCATTTTATCCAACATTTTTTGAATTCTTGGCAGCACTAAAGTGCAAAGAAATCTGTTGTTCATCAACTGGGAAATTTGCTTGGAAACTCCAAAATTGCCTGATTCTTAAATTTTTTTCACAACTTTCCCAAACTCCCTTGGTTGGCACTATATTTGTTAGTAGTATTAATGGCTAATTTACATTAGTCTTCCTCATACTGCACAATTTATTTAGTGTATTACGTGTATATTAATAATGATCCCAACTAATTTTTAGCAATCCTCCACAATTTGTCACTTTGTAATTTTGTGTCATTTTGAATGACGCCAGGGGCGTTATTGGCTTTTATTTGATTTTTTCTTTCTTGGACATACTTGTTGCAGACAGATACGAATTCCTGATAAAACTATGACCAGGCATCACTAGCCACTGGTATAAGTTCAGATCTCATCCAATCTGTAAATAATGTGTTTTGTAAAACAAGGACACTGATCTTTGGCTCGAATGCAATAAAAAAAATGGTTTGGTGATCGCTAAGACAATCTGGAAGGACTCTGCTAAGTTTTTAGTTCTCCAGTTTGTTTGCAAAAATCAAGTCAATGATGGTTGATAAGATTGGGTTCTTGTAATTGATTTGAGTGAACATTTAATATTCACATAATGTGGACAGACTGACAGTACAGAGGCTGAGAAGCCACACCATATGTCAGCAACCTCAGTTCCTACTGCAAGCTCAGGATGCTGCTATGGGACAGCATGCAAAAGGTTGAGCCTCCCAGAAGATGCGCTCATCCCACGGTGATGAGGTAAGGATGGCCCTGCATGACACTGGACCCGGGCAGAATGACAATCAGAACAAATCTTATTTGAGGGTAATGACACTGGCTCAGACCTGTGCTGGCATGACTGTGTGTCAATGTGCTTGGGTTTGCTAGTTTGCCATGTCTCCAGGTGGTGATACCAGTATACAAAGGAGAACACCCCTAGACCTGAAGATGGCGCCCGATATTGCCAGATCCAGTACCTCTGCCTGAAGACAGCTAGACCTAGTCTCTGGAGAAGGTGCTGCCTCAAAGGCCCGCCATGGGCAGAAAGTTGTGGGTGCATCAAGAGCTCCTGGTAAGTTTTTTTTTTGTTCTAATACGGATTGAAAGAAAAAAAATACTCACTGTAGTAATGTTGTTTATTCGAAAGTGCATCTGACCCAGAGTTAAAGCTTATGCTAATTTTGGAACCTTGAGCTAAGTTCATACTCTGTGCTGTGGTTACGCTCCCCTTACCAGTTTAACACCAGATTTGTTTCTAGAGCCACAAGAGTAGTGACCACCAAGACTATCTAAGTAACTACTAAATTTGTTTTCAGAAAAAACAAATTCAAAATGTTTTAAAAGAAAAAATTACTCACCTTAGTATTGTTGTTTCTTCTAATGGAGTCTTGCTGTATTCTGACAATAGCAGTGAGTCCCAACCTTGAACTGCCCGGAGATGAAAGAGTTAACTTTCCATGCCAGGCATGGAACGCTGAGCTCGAGCTCGGTTGAGACTCTGTCTGTTGCTGTTTGAACTCAAACGTCAGATCTTTACTAGCTAAACTCACTGAGGTCCTGTGTGGAAGCTGTAAACCTACACTAGCCAACTGGCTACTAACATAAAAACATATTTTTGGTCCCAAAACAAAGACTGAAGTCAGGAAACCCAAAAATTAAATAAACACAACACCCACTCACCCAAAGAAAGAGGTGATAACAAAAAGGTGGGGCACCTCTGAGGTGCCAACACTGCTACTGCCCACCCATCCCAAAACAAAGGTTCTGAGAGGAGAAGGGAGGGGAGGTCAGAAATACAGCAAGACTCCATTAGAAGAAACAAAATTACTAAGGTGAGTAATTTTTCTTCAAACAACATAAGTCTTGCTGTATTCTGACAATAGCAGACTACCAAGCAGTACCTCCATGGAGGAGGGACAGAACCTACTTAGGAAAAAGGCTCTGAAGCACAGCTGTGCCAAACCGAGCATCACTCCTAGCCTGGATATCCAGGGAGTAATGCTTGGTAAAAGTGTGAACTGTTTTCCAGGTAGCTGCTTGACATATCTCTAAGATAGGAATATCCCTGGCAGCAGCCAGGGTAGCAGCTGTACCTCTGGTAGAGTGAGCCATCAGGCCTGAGGGTGGAACCTTACCTAGTTTTTCATAGCAAAATTGAATGCAAGAGACAATCCACCTGGCAATGGATCTTTTAGTGGCAGGTTTTCCTTTACCAACCTCACCATAAGTGAGGAACAGTTGGAGGGAATCAAACCTGTGACCCTTGGTACGTTCTATGTAGTAGCTAAGGGCTCTTTTCACATCTAAACTGTGCAGCCTCCTCTCACCAGAGGAGGAATGGTCAGTGAAGTACACAGGAAGAGAAACAGATTGGTTAAGGTGGAAGTCTGAAACCACCTTAGGCAAAAACTTCCTGTTAGTCCTGAGGACCACCTTATCTCTATGGAAAGAGATAAAATCAGGCTCCACTGACAAGGCTTGTAACTCACTTATGCGCCTGGCAGAAGTGATGGCCACCAGGAACACAGTTTTCCAAGTCAAGCATTTAAGCTCTGCTGAGGACAAAGAGCTCAAAAGGGGTTGCATAAGCTGAGCAATGCAAACGTTAAGGTCCCAAGCAGAGGCAGGGTCCCTGAATGGTGGATTGGTATGAAGCAATCCCTTGAAAAACTTGGAGAATACAGGGTGAGCTGAAAGAGAAGAGGGCTTACCTGCTGAAATGAAAGCAGAAACAGCTGCCAGATGCACCCTTAGTGTAGCTGGTCTGAGTCCCAAGCTATTCAGATGGACCATATAGACAAGGACTGTGGGCAGATCAGCAGAATCTGAGGAAATATGCTTCCCAGAGCACCATATGGAAAATCTTTTCCACTTGGAATTATAAGTAGCTCTGGTGGAAGGCTTCCTAGAAGCCTTTAGAATGTCCATAACACCTTGGGAGAGGTGTAAATCAGCAAACTCTAACTCTTCAAGAGCCAGGCCTTGAGATTGAGAGATTTGAGATTCGGGTACCAAACCCTCCCCTGTGCACAGGTTAACAGGTTGTAATTCCTGGGAAGAGACAGGGGAAGGTGGACTGCTAAGGACAATAGCAGAAGATACCAGGGCTGTCTGGCCCAGTCTGGAGCAATCAGGATCACCTTGCAGGGTTGAGACCTGATTTTGACTAGCACTTTGAACAGGAGAGGGAAGGGGGGAAAAGCATACAGGAACTTCCCTTCCCAACTGAGAACTAAAGGCATCCAGGGGGACTGAGCCCAACACTGGGGGCCTGCAGCAAAAAAGGGGAAGTTGGTGATTGTCTGGGGCTGCAAAAAGATCCATCTGTGGGGTGCCCCATCTGGAGAATATCACCTCCAAAACCAGGGGATCCAGTGACCATTCGTGATGGCCCCGAGATATCCTGCTGAGAGCATCTGCCAGGACATTGTCCTTGCCTGGGAGGTATACTGCTGTGAGGGAGGCGTTCAGGGAATAAGCCAGAGACCACAACTTCATTGCTTCTGTGCACAAGGCCATAGACCAAGTGCCTCCTTGCTTGTTGATATACCACACTGTGGTGGTATTGTCTGTTCTGATCTGAATAACTTTGTTCTGAACAGACTTGGAAAAGGCTTGAAGTGCTAGAAATACTGCTCTGAGTTCCAACAGATTGATGTGAAGCAGAGATTCCTGAGGGACCACAACCCTTGGGTGGTCAGGTCTCCCAAGTGGGCCCCCCACCCCAAGAGGGAGGCATCTGTAGTAAGGATTAAAGAGTGAGACTGAGTGACAAAGGGAACTCCCTGTCTTAGATTGTTCTGATCCTGCCACCACTGCAAGGCCTGGATCAGTGTTCGAGTCACTGGAATCAGTTTGGTCAGAGGGTCCTTTTTCTGAGACCAAAAGGCTCTCAAGTGGAACTGAACATCCCTCATCTGAAATCTTGCTCCCTGCACCACTGCTACAGAAGCAGCCATGTGCCCCAGGAGCTACAGAAAATGCCTTGCTGGACGAGACACCTGTAGGGTGAATGAAGAGGCCAGTGTGATAAGGGTCCTTGCCTGTCCAGGGAAGGAAGGCTCCGGCCTTTTCTGTATCTAGCTCTACGCCTATGAAGGTGAGGAGCTGAACAGGCTCTAGAACTGACTTTGAAAGATTCAGAAGGAAACCTAGAGAGGTAAGCAGTTGCTGAGTTATCTGTAGGTGTAATGTGACCTGGTCTGGGGACTGGCCTACTATGAGCCAGTCATCTAGGTATGGGAAGATGGCAATCCTTTGCCTTCTTAGAGGAGCAACTACTACTGCCAGGCATTTTGTGAACACTCTTGGAGCAGAGGTTAGGCCGAAGGGCATTGCTCTGAATTGGTAATGGCCTGAGGGCAGCTCGAACCTGAGGTACTTTCAATGGGAGCTTCTGATGAGAATATGGAAGTAGGCATCCTTGAGGTCCAGGGAGACTAGCCAGTCCCCTGGCCTTAGAGAGGGTAGAATTATTCCCAGAGTCACCATTTTGAATTGTGGCTTTAAAAGGTGCTTGTTTAAGTATCTGAGATCCAGGATGGGCCGCCATTCTCCTGTCTTTTGGGGGAAGGAAGTACCTGGAGTACAATCCTTTGCCTTGGTGTGAGGTGGAACCCTTTCCACAGCTCTGAGAGCCAGAAGGAAGAGACCTCTGCCTCAAGGGCAAGTGCCTCTGAGGATTTGCAGGTGGAAAGGATCTGGTTCTCAGCTTTGGAAATTTTGAAGCTGAGAACCAGTCCCTGGCTACTACTTCCAGGACCCATTTGTCTGATGTTAGAGACTTCCAGTCCTGGACAAAGTAAGCCAGCCTGCCCCTACAGGTAGTGGAGAATCGGCCTAGGCAATCCCATCAGGGTGCCTGCTTGGCAGGGGTTTTAGGCTGAGGGTGGGAGCAGGTCTGCTTGTACCCTTCTGCCTCTCCCTCTAAAGAACCCCCTGAGCATAGGCAGAAGAAGAGGCCTGGCTTGGTAGAAAGGCCTATGAAAGGCCTGCCCCTGCCCCTGGGATGCTGCCTCTGAGGAGTGGCTTGCCTTTCCTGGCCTGGCACTCCATAGGTGGTCCTATATTCATCCATTTTCTTCATGTAATTCTCTGTTTGCTCCCCAAACAGAGAATTACCCACAACAGGAAAATCCATGGCCTTAGTCTGGGTATCCTGTGACAGGCTAGTATATCTGAGCCAAGCCATTCTGAAATGCCACAGATGTAGCCATGACTCTAGATGAAACATCATGAGTCCACTGCAGCATGGAATTGCACCTTGGATGCCTCAATACCATCCGCAGCCACCTGCTCCAGCTCCTTGCAGCTGGCCAGGGACCTGTTTGCTAAAGCCATGACAGTGTCCCATCTGGATTTCTGATACCTAGCAGTATAGGCCATATAGTTGGCCTGTCTGAGTCCCAAGGATGCTGCCATGTACTGTTTCTTTGCCATGGCATCAATCCTCCTGGAGTCCTTGTCTGGGGTGTGAAGCCAAGGGAATATTTGCCTTATCACGGCTGCAGCCTGCACTACTCCAACATGGCTGCATTGTTGTGTAAGGAACTCCGTATCTGAGCCTGACAGAGTATACCTCTTGTCCATTATTTTATCCACAGGAGGTATAGTATTAGGAGTCTTTAAAATCTTAAATGTCTGTTTCCCAAAAGATTTGTGTAAGGGAATAGACAGCCTCCTAGACTCTGGGATATCCATCATTTCCACATAGTCAGGCTCTTCCTGGTCATCCACAGCTTCTTCCATAGGAAGCTGAAGGGTTTCGTCCACTTTCTTATAAAACATGAAATGGGAGGGGGACTCAGAAAGCCTAGAAGGAGACATTCCTGAAGGTCTGTCTGGGGAGATGTCCGGGTCAATGGGCACATCCAGACTTTCAAAACCACATTCACTTTCCTCATACTCCTCTTCCTCCTCCTCTGGTTCATAATATTCCTCTAAATCATAATCTTGAACAGTGGAACCCGGCTTGAATTCCAGTGCGCCTTCCTGATGGTGCGGTCGATCGAACTGAAAGCGATTGCACAATTTTTATCGCTTTGGCTATTTCCTCAGCGGTTGGAGAAGAAAGTTTTAGATCCACACCAGCTGATTTTTCCTTTCTTGTTCTCTTAGCCAGAACCGACTCTCAGAATCGGCTCTCCTTTTGTCTAAGGAAGTCTTGCCCTGGTCAGGGGGCACGCCTTTCTGTTCAGGTTTGAACCGAACCGGGCTGGCCATTCGTTCAGCGGACTTTGGCCTCCCTTTCCCAGAGCTACCAACTCTCTCTAGGGTAGCTGCAGGAAAATTTTTACAAATCTGGCAGTCTGTGAATAGGGTGGTCAAACCCCAGACAAAACACAGGTGGTGTGGGGTCAGCCTTAGCAAAGACTTCCCCACACACACTGCAGTGTTGAAACCCAGTGGGCCCGGTTTTTCTTTTGGGTTTCTCAGACATTCTGCCAGTCCTAACAAAACTTACCCTTTTAATGGCAATCCGCCAGGCAAGACACTCTTATTGGTTCCTGACTGTGTTACAGGTCGTGGAAAAAAACGTAATAAAATCCGTTTTTTTTAGAACCGATAAGAACCGGTAACCACACTCTAAAAGTACAGATAAAGATTTTACAACAACTTGATCGGTTTAAACCGAACCGATGAACCGTTTACAAGTTTCACACAGAACAGAAAACAATATAACCTATCTAGTACTCATGAATACCACAGACAGAGACTGAACCGACAGGTTACGGTTTAAATTCGGTCGAAAACCGATACTTTAACCGACAAATTGAACCGAGCAAAGGAGAAATCTCCGGGCGACTGTTCAGTGGTAGAGAAGAATAGTACAGTTACGTAAGAACTTACCGTAACAGTAGATCTTCGAGAACAGCTCTTGCAGCAGGTTACACCATTAGGACCGAAGCCGCCAGGCGCCAGGACTACCAGGAAAAATTCTAGCTAATAACTACAGCGGGGACCCCCAGCGTCAGTCCCGCCTCCGGCGTCAGGCGTGTACAAAAAAGCGGGTCGCCTAGATTCCTCAAGTCTCCGCAGGAGACTTCTTGCGCAGGCTGACATCAAAATGGGAGACCTAGGATTAGCCGTCAGAAGACAGAAAGATAACAATTCCTGCTCAGAAAGATGAGCCATGCTTCCTCCAAGGGAAGGTGGGCAGGAAGGTACCTGCTGCAAGAGCTGTTCTCGAAGATCTACTGTTACGGAAGTTCTTACGTAACTGTACTATCTTACTCGAGACACAGCTCTTGCCTTTAATTCACCATTAGGACTGATTCCCAAGCAATAACGCTGTCAGAAAATCCGGGAGGAAAATAAGGGTAAATACCAGGTCCTGAACCTAGGACAGGAGACCCTGAAGTGCCCAAACCAAACCAGCCCTTCGCTGAGAGGCGTGTCCAGGCTATAATGCCTGATAAAGGTATGCACAGAACTCCAAGTGGCTGCAAGCATATAGCAGAAGTGGAAACATTTTGGCGCTGCAAAGGAAGTAGCCACCCCTCTAGTGGAATGACCCGGACTGTACCGGGAGGGCTTTGTTTGATACCATAACAGTGAGAATACACTGGACAAGCCAGCGAGAAAGGGACTGTTTGGATACTGATTGGCCCATCATTTTCTCAGAAAATGAATAAAAGCTGCTCAGAACTACGAAAGGACTGAGTTCTGTTGAGGTAAAACCTCAGGCTGCGGTGAACATCCAGGGTATGGAGCAGAGCCTCTCCTCTATTTGAGTAGCTCGGGAAGTAGACCGGAAGGTCGATATCCTGGTTCAGAGTGAGTGAAGAAACCACCTTAGGCAAGAATTTAGGGTTCGTCCTCAGGGATACTCTGTCCCGGTGGAAAACTAAATAAGGCTCTTTGCACATGAGAGCGTGAAGTTCAGAAATTCTTCTTGCCGAGGTAACAGCAACTAAAAACAACGTTTTCCATGACAGAAAACGTAGCTCGCAATCCGCGGCAGGTTCAAAGGGGGGGAGCGTGAGCTGTTCAAGGACAAAAAGCAAATCCCATGGAGGCACAGGGTGTCTAATAGGAGGCCTAAGGTGCAACACTCCCCAAGAAATTCCCGAGAGGCACCACCTGAGCCACTGTACGATTTCCCACGGGAGGTGGTAGTCGAAATGGCACAGAGATGCACTTTAATAGAGGAGTAGGCTAGACCCGAACGAAAGAGGAGAGCAAATATCTAATATTACTCCCACAGGACAACCTAAAGGGAAAGGTCGTGCTCATGACCATACACAAAAATAGCACCATTTCATGGCGTCACGTCGCGTAATTGCAGCTTTTCTGGCTGCAGAAAGGACTTTGCAACCTCTTGAGACCCCGTGACTTAAAATGGCTATGTCTCTAGGAGCCAAGCATGCAGGTTCAAGGAACGTAGAGTCCGGTGGACAAGTGAACCCTTCTCCTGAGACAGTAAGTGGAGCTGAGGGAACGGAGGCGGGGTTCCGAGATAGTTGAATCAACAAGGGAACCAAATCTGTCTGGCCAAATGGGCCACCCAGGATCATTATTAGCGTGCTCCCTGCGCAGTTTGAGAAGAACTCTCTGGATCAACGGGAAAGGAGGAAACGAGAGGAATCTGTTGGCCCAGGAGAGGGATAGCGTCTCGCCAGAAAACACCAGGCCCTGGATCTAGCGAGCAAAATTGGGCAGTTTTGCGTTGGATGGGGAGGCGAACAAGTCTAGATCTGGAGTTCCCCATCGAAGAAACAGATCCTCTGCTACCTCTTGAAGGAGTTCCCATTCGTGGACTCTGGCCTGAGAACGACTCAGGCCGTCTGCAACCGTGTTGTCCACTCCGGGAACGTGCACAGTGATCAGATTCGCGCCGTGTCTGATTACCCAATCCCACACTCTCATGGCCTCCCTGCAAAGGGGGTAAGAGTGTGCGCCTCCTTGTTTGTTGAGGTAATACATCACCGCCGTGTTGTCTGTCTGAAATAGAAGAGTACGGTGGGATAACTGACTAGAAAGGCCTGCAGGGCATAGAGGACCGCTCTCATTTCCAGCACGTTGATGTGAAGGTGAGCTTCCATCTGAGTCCACTGACTCTGGGACTTTACCCCGTCCAGGTGTGCCCCACCCAAGACCGGGCGTCTGTGGTGAGGTGACCTCCGAGGGGCAGGCGCAATGAAGCGGGACGCCTGATGAGGAAGCTGACCCTGGGGCTAGCCACCACTGCCAGTCTTGAATCACTGAATTCGTGGAGTCTGACCGGATGCTGCAAGTGGTCTTGCCTTTGGTCCCATTGCACTGAGCATCCACTGAGTAATGCGCATGTGGAGTCTTTCGAAGGGGATGGTAGGAATGGCCGTAGCCATGTGTCCAAGCAAGCAAAGGACCGACCTGGCAGGTACAACCTTGCTTAATGATAGGTCCCTTATGAGGGATCTGATGCGCTCCGCTCTGTCGGCCGGAAGAAAGGCTCTTCCCGAACAGTGTCCAGAACTGCTCCTATGAACTGCAGTTTCTGCGGCGGTACCAGGAGAGACTTCTGTAATTTATGAGGATGCCCAGGGATGGAACAGATCCTGGGTGCTCTTGATGCAAGCAACGCCTCTGGAGGCGGCCATGAAAGCCAGTCGTCCAGGTACGGGAACACGTGAGTGGCCCTGTCTCCTCAGAGCGCTGCCACGACTGCCATGCACTTGTAAAGACCCTTGGTGTGGAAGACAGTCCGAAAGGAAGGGCTCGGAACTGAAGGTGGTGGTCGAGAACTCGAGCGCAGGAACCTCCTGTGCGCCTGAGCCATAAGGATGTGCAGGTAGGCATCCTGCATGTCTAGAGACGCTAAAAGGCGTCCTGTTTGAGCATGGGGATAAGACCGGAAGGGTCACCATGCGGAATCTCTTGTAAGTGACCGACACATTGGGGTCGCTGAGGTCCAAGATTGAGCGGAGGTCCCTGTTTTCTTGGGAACCAGGAAGAAGTGGAATAGTATCCTAGTCCTCTCTGGTTCTCTGGGACGTACTCATCGCTCCCTTTAGTAGCGCAGTACTTCTTGCCAGATCAAGGCTTTGTGCTGACCCTGATACAGGAGAGCAAAGGAGGCCTCGAGGTGGCTTTCCTGCGAATCCTATAAAGTGGCCTAGACTGACCAACTGAAGAACCCACCTGTCGGTGGTAATGGCCTGCCATCCCGGCAGGAAGTTCACTAATCGACCCCCGACTATAAACTCCGTTGATCCTGAGGAGGGGCCGAGAAGGAGTCAGGCTGTGGCGGCAGATGGACCCGCTGGCTGGGCCTGCCTAGGAGAACGCTGGCCTCGGCTGGCGGGGTGTTTGCCCTGGGCTCTCTGAAAAGCCAGAGCCCCTCTGGGGTGCAGCCAGGTGGGTCTGTTGCCTCTGCGTCTGCATGCAGCGGCTTTGGTTCTCGAAGGAACCAAGCTTGGTCCAGTACATGGCCTGAACCGACCTTACCGCCTTCGGCCTCTTGGAGTTTGGTAAGGATCTTTCTGTAGGATTACCAAACAATACTTCTCCTCAAAAGGCGTCCAAGATGTTCTTTTGGACGTCAGGTAAAACCGAGACGCCGCAACCAAGAGTGTCTCCGGAGGCAAACGCCAGAAGCTGCTGCTCGGGCCGATGAGTCCGCGGAGTCATACGCGGCTCTTAGCACTTGGGTCCCCACGTCTGAACCCGTACGGAGGAGCTGAAGCATCTCCTCCTTCTGCTCACCTTCGGGCATCTTTTCAGCCGCTTCAGACCCTGTTCACAAGCGTTCTGGAACTGGAACCATGTGGTTTAAATAGTTCAGGAATCTGATGGCGCAGGTAGCGGAAGCATCGTGCGCCCTACCCATGCGCTCCAGTTGTTTGGACTCTGGGTCCGTGGCAGGGTGCTCAAATGTTGTGGCCTCTGTGACCGGTCATGTGAGGCTGTGATGACCACAGAATCGGCCTGAGGATGCTCGTCAAGTACTGAGTCGTCCTTAGGAGCCTTGCCTGGCCGATCAGCTTTCTTGATCTCGCCGCGGGGCGAGTGTGGATGCTTCCACGTGGCCTTGGTGGCGATCCACGAAAGTGTCAACAAGGGTGGTACCACCACAGGCTTGGGGTCCTTTTGCCGAAGATATTAGGCGAGTCGTACTCTTCGGGTCTAAGTCTTAGTATCCCATCCCATGATTCTCTTGTATATGTCTCATAATATCAAAGGACAGAGGATCATCGAGAGGAGATCCTAGGCATCTCACGTGGGTCCGGAGAAGGGATGGAGAGTGGAGATGGGGATCTAGAGGTGGAGTAGTCTGATCCCGTGTCCTCCGTTGGCGATGCGTCGGCGTCCCTGGATCTCTTGGGGCTGGGTGATCTAGAAGAGGATTTCAGCCAGAGGTCTCCGTTTATCAGGTCTCCCCTGGGAGGTTCCTGAGGCTCCCGGGAGGAGGAACATGACCTGCCGACCCCGATGGCGAGGGGGCAGGAACCGGAGGGAGGAGGAGGAGGAGGAGTAGGAGGAGGAGGGGGGAACCATGTCCTTTTAATGGTATCCACCAGTAGGTGAACAGATCTTTCACCTCCACTAGAGAGAGCCCGGCGGACGGCCTGGGTGCTGGTGGGCGGTGGGCAGGGTCCAGCGTCGGCTCCACAGGGGCTCTGGTAATGGCGAGGGTTCCCTGGGAGTACCGGGGACCGGGTCACCCGTCTGTTCTCGGGCTGCTCTAGGTCCTCCTCCGATAGAGGCTCCTGACCGATGTCGGTCGGAGGCAACAGGGCCTTCTTCTTTTCAGGAGGGCGGCGTCGGTCCCCTACGCGGCGTCCGCTGGGATGTAATGGCGGCGTCGGTCATCGGGCGGCCAGGAAGAAGAGGGCGCCGCTGGCGGCTGTCGGGCGGCGTCTAGGCTACAGGCCTTTTAAAGGCGTGAGCTCCAGCGTCTTGCGTGGAAGCACCGGCGAAGACCTGACTCGGTACCGAGGCGGGGAACCCGACTTGCGGTGGTGATGGTGTCGTTCCCGGACTTCGCCAAGGCCCTGGAAGGGAGGAAGGCCTGGCGGATTTCTCCTGAGATGAAGGTTTCTTGATTGCAGCCGGAGGAGATTTCGAACCGAGCTACTGGACTCCAAACCCTGGAAGGGACCTGGAAGGGCCTTCTCCTCTCTTCTCCGCGTGCTGCTGGACCCTGGAGCTTTCCCCTTGGAGGACATGGTCTTCAGTTGTTCCTCCAGAAGAAACGCATGCAAAAGCCTTCTGACGCCGGATCCGGTACGCTGTTGAACCCTTGGCAAGAAGGACAGGCCGGGTATCGTGGTCTGGGCCTAGGCACGGACGAGGCCGTGTGGGGGTCCTTGAGCAGGATCTGCTTTCCACAAGCGCACTTGATGGATGGCCAGAAGTTGGTGATGACATCAAGATCTTGCTTGAAGAAATTCTGAGGATTTTGAAATTCTATCAAAAGAACTATTCGCGTCAGCGCTAGACTGGTAACCGAAGGGTCAGGTAGCTAAGTCGTGACGAGGAAAAGAATCTAGAATCTGTGGGACCGCCCTTTTACCACGCCTGACGCCGGGCCGGACCGACGTCTGAAGGTCCCCGCTGTAGTTAGCTAGCTAGAATTTTTCCGTGGGGTCCTGGCGCCTGGCGGCTTCGGTCCTAATGGTGTAACCTGCTGCAAGAGCTGTGTCTCGAAGTAAGATCTGCTGGTTTGAGTTCAAACAGCAACAGACAGAGTCTCAACCGAGCTCGAGCTCAGCGTTCCATGCCTGGCATGGAAAGTTAACTCTTTCATCTCCGGAGCAGTTTGAAGGTTGGGAGTCACTGCTATTGTCAGAATACAGCAAGACTTCATGTTGTTTGAATTCAAATAAATTATTAGTAGACAAAATCTGCCACGAAATGGCCCTGCCTATGAAATGTTGTGAAACTTCAATACAGTAATGCTCGAGCAACCATAAAAACTAGTACTTGTGTGAACCTATTTTCAGGTTGTAGAAGGGGAGGTAGGGTCAGGGTTTGTAAGTCTCACTGATGTATCCCTAAGAAGAAAAAACACTACTAAGGTGAGTAATTTTTCTTCTAACATAGAAACACAGAATTTTATAGCAGATAAGGACTGCTTGACCCACCAAGTCTGCCATTTTCTGTACCTACAGTGTCACCCATAGACCTATATGCTCTCCAGCTTTTTCTCCCTTCCTTTTTTTTTTTTTTTTATATAAACACAGAATGTGGCTGTTCCTTAGGTGGGAACCAGATGGAACGCTCTCTGTCTTAGGAACCAGAGAAACTGCTAAAAATTATAAAATAAAAACACCCCAACGCAGAGTATTCAAGTAACTTTTTAAACAAAACAACAATGCTTTTATGATTTGAAAAAAAAAGTGAACTGGATAACCAGAAGGCTGGAAATGACTTCAGGGCAACTGCTCTCTTCAAGCAGAGAAACAAATCTGGCATTAAGCTAGTAAGCGCAGTGTGACCACAGTGCAGAGTTTTAGCTTAGCTCAAAGTTCCAAAATTAGCACAAAGTCTAGATCTGAGGCAGCACACTCCTGCAGACTGATGCAATTAGTAAGGCATCAGTGATAGATTCCTGTTGTTAGAAGAGGTCTTGCTGTCAATGTGGTTTCTTCCATGAGCACTAAAAGTCAGTACAAAAATTAAAAACTAAAAAAAAAACCTGACCTGCCAGTTAAAACAAAAAAGTAGATCATAAAAACCTGATGGAGGGCTGATATTTCACACCATTTTGAAGATTATTATTAGTCTATCTGCAACCCTTTCCTCACCTCTTAAAAACCCTTGCCTACTTACAACACTTCTGTGGGTCCTAACCTTCAGGCAGAGGCTTGGAGTAGCAAAGTGGGCAGAGAGTGAGGCCATCACCTCCCAAGTGCACTAAGTGGAAGAGGAAACTTCACTGTCCCAGTGCCAGGCAGAAACCCAATTGATGAGAAGGCAGACCGACTCCTCCCAGTGTTCCCCATTCAGTGTTTTAGTGTGGTACACAACCCCTATATTTTCTACCACCACTCAATAATTTTTTACCACCACACTATATTTTTGCCATTATCCTGATTTTTATTTTGTTTTAATAAAATTCTCCAAAATTGTCTTACTTCACCATTCAAAATGGTGCAGGGTCTACACCAGAAGACATCTGAAGAAAGACTAAAGGAGCTTAATATGTATACCCTAGAGGAAAGGAGGAGAGAGGGACATGATAGAAACTTTCCAAGTACCTCAAAGGAATTAACAAAGTCCAGGAGGGTAGCATCTTCCAGAAAAGAAATGTGCAAGAACAAGGGGCACAATTTGAAGATAGAGGGGGACGGCTCAGAGGTAATGTGAGGAAGTATTTTTCACTGAGAGGGTTGTGGATGCATGGAACAGCCTCCTGAGGAGGTCGTGGAGTCAAGAACAGTGGGGACTTCAAGAATGCATGGGGCAGGCATAAGGCAGTCCTAGTGGGGGTAGAGGAAGTAAGCTGTTGGTTAACTAGGATTTGCAGCTTATCTGTTAGGTAGGAAAATGGGCAGACTAGGTGGGCCAAGCGGTCCTTATCTGCCGTCAAATTATATGTTTCTATTCTTTATTGTACTTCTACCCATTTTGATGGCAGTGTTCTTTATTCCTAAGAACCACTTATGGACATGCACAATGCTTAGAAGTCCATGGAATAATGCAGCCTTGGCCCTGATCCATACCGCCCATATTCCCAGAGGTAGAGACTCTGCTCCTGATTCTGCACTCACCTTCTAGATGTACACAGCCTTCTGTCCCGGAAGGAAACATAGAAACACAGAAGTTGTTGGCAGATGGGGACAGTATGATCCATCACGTCTGCCCTTGGCTTCCTACCCCCCTACTTAGCTGCCTGCTTGTGTATCCTACGGTGTCTGCCCCATGCCTGCTTGATTTCCCCCATTGTCTTGGCTCCCACTACCCCCTCCGGCAGGCTATTCCATGGTTCCACAATGCACTATGTGAAGAAAAGTTCTCATGCTGCTTCTGAACTTTCCTCCTTAAGTCAAAGGTTGTGCCCTCTAGTCCTGCTGTAATCCTTTACCTGAAAGAGGTTCTGCACATGCACCCTGTTGTTGCCTTTAAGGTGTCTGAGTGTTTCTATCATGTCCCCATGATTCCTGCATTGTTCTAGGAAGTATAATTTAGGTCATCCAGTCTTACCGCATACGGTTTCTGATGCAAGCCCTGCACCATCCTTGTTGCGCTTCTCTGTACCATCTCCAGCCTATGTCTTTCCTGAGGTGTGGCCTCCAGAATTGGACACAGTACTCCAGGTGAGGCCTGACCAGGGATCGATACAGGGGCATGATTACTTCATGCCTTCTGCTTGTGATGCCCCTCCCTATGCATCCCAGGATACCACTAGCCTTTAGTGCTGCCTTTTCACATTGTCTACTGACCCTGAGGTCATCTGCTATGATCTCCTGGGTCTGGCTCCTGCCTGGTAGCCACCAGCTGCTCCCTCCCATTGAGTACAGTTTCCTGGTCGCGCTTCCCAGGTGCATGACCTTGCATTTTTGGCACTGAATTTCAACTGCCAGGTCTTGGACCACTTCTCTGGTTTTCGGAGATCAGCTTCCATGCTTTGCTGTCCTCTGTTGTGTCTACCCTGTTGCCGATTTTAGTGTCATCTGCAAACAGGCACACCTTTCCTCAGTTCATCTGCAATGTCGCTGATGACTATGTTGAAGAGGATGGTCCCAGAACTGAGTCCTGCGGCACCCTGCTAGTCACCCTCCCCTCCACAGACAGAGTGCCATTTACTAATACTCTCCTAGTTCTCCCACATAACCAGTTTCTGACCCAGTTTGTAACCTCGGGCCCAATTCCCATGTTCTCCAGTTTTTTGACTAGTCTCTTGTGTGGAATGCAGTGAAAAGCTTTGCTGAAGTCCAGGTAAACCACATCCACTGCCCCACCCTGATCCACTGTTTTGGTGACCCAGTTGAAAAAAAAATCAACCAGGGTTTGTCTTGCAGGATCTCCCTGCCATGAAACTGTATTGATTTTTGTCGAGCTGACCAGTTTGCTCCAAAAAAGCTATGATTCTTTCCTTCAGCAGGGACTCTATCAGTTTTCCCATGACTGACGTTAGACTAACCAGATGGTAGTTACCTGGCTGTTCCTTGCTTCCACTCTTGTGGAGTGGTACTAGTGTTGCACTCTTCCAATCCTCCGGCACCTCCCCACTCCTTAATGATTTGTTGAAGAGCACTGCTAAGGGGGCTGCCAGTTCCCTCCTAGTTCTTTCAGTATTCTTGGGAGTATCCCATCTGGTCCCATAGCTTTAGCTACCTTTAACTTCTATTTCCTCTAGGACCCTTTCCTCTGTGAAGGGACCTGTGTCTATTCGTTCAATTGGACACTTCTTTATGCCTATTGTTGGTCTGTTACCGTCTGCTTTGTGTGTGAAGCTGAGCAAGTATTCATTGAGTGCCTCTGCCTTCACCCATCTTGCTCTGTGGTTTGTCCGTCTTCTTTCTGTGATTCTAACAATGCCCCCTTTGGTCTTCCTTTTTTCACATATGTACCTGTAGAATGTTTTGTTACCCTTTTTTACTTCCTGAGCTATCCTAACCTCTGTCTGAGCCTTTTCATTTCTTATCCCTTTCCCTGTCTCTTAGTTTCTGTTTATATTCTGTTTTGTCCGCCTCATTCCCCGACTCCTTGTACTTTCTGAAGGCTATGCACTTTTTTCTCACCATGGTTGCCACCTCCATAGAAAACCATAGTGGTTTTTTTCTCCTTTTGTTCTTACTAACCTGACGGGCACACTGTGATGTGACCATGGTTATTGCATCCTTCAACCTTGTCGAAATATTCCTCAACACTCCCTTCTGTCAAGTTACTAAGGTTGTCTCTTAGGCAGGTCTTCATCTTTGTGAAGTCTGCCCTCCTGAAGTCAAGAACCTTCTGTTTGGAGTGTGTGGAGTCTACAGTCCTTTTTTACGCTGAACCATACTGTGTTATGATCACTGTTGCCCAGGTGGTTCCCTACTTCGACACCCATAACCCTATCGCTATCTGTGAACATCAGATCTTGAACCACGTTACCCCTTGTGGGTGATATCACTACTTGACTCAGGCCTGCTTCCTGTAATGTGACTAGGAATCCCCTGCTCTTCTGTGATGCTGCTGTGTGTGTATTCCAATCTATGTCCGGCAGATTGAAATCCCCCCACCAGCACCATGTCC
Source organism: Neoceratodus forsteri (assembly GCA_016271365.2). Lineage (NCBI taxonomy): Eukaryota > Metazoa > Chordata > Ceratodontiformes > Ceratodontidae > Neoceratodus > Neoceratodus forsteri. Next base: position 360,455,888 of record CM057449.1, on the reverse strand, counting down.
CTTTGCCTGACATCTGGAGGATGGTTTCCAGGATTTCCTTATCCCTGGCTTCCTCCTGATTTGGGGGTCAGTAGATTATTCCTACCCAAATGGGTTTCCGGCCCCTATAATGATCCATAGATCCTCTGTTTCCCCTAGTGCCTGCTGCATTTCTGTAACATTGATAGTATCCTTAACACAAATAGCTACCCCCCCCCCTTTCCCAGTCCTATCTCTCCTGAACAAGTTGTACCCCAGGATAGTCACCTCCCAACCGTGATTATCTGTGAATCATGTTTCGGTCACAGCCACCCAGTCTAGTCCTGCCTCAGCTATTGTGACAGTGAGGTCAGTCATCTTGTTAGCCAGACTGTGTGCAATGAGGCATAGTGCTGACCACTCTTGCTGTGTCACTTTGTTTGTCATGCCTCCCTTGATCTTATTGTTCGTCCCTTTGTAGTTTTCCCTGTTTATGGTTCCTCCTGTTCCATTTTGATGATCAACACCAGAGTCAGAACAAGGAAAGTTTACTCTCAGACACTTGATCTCCACTCAGGAGCCCAAAACAACTAAACTGGGTTACTTGCTAATAGGCTAGCAATACATTGGATTTAAATTCTTAAATTTCAGTGTCCCTGCCTCCACCCTAAGCTCCCTTCCTCCTGTAACACGCTGCCACAGTCGCATCATTCCTCTGGCCGATGGATAGTACACCCCACAGTCACACCATTTCAACAAGCAGTAAATGCTCATCGCTGCCCAACCAGTGTCTTACACTGAAAATGAAAACTTAACTACAACAATGCAGTCAGCCAACTTCAACCCACAGCACGGTGCCCATGTCTACTCTTGATCCCAGATATCCCAGAATCAGAAAACAGCACTGAGTGCTATGACACTCTATCGTTTTAGGTCTTTCCACTTCTGTTTGATATAACATGGGTATCAGGAATGCAAAGATCTGGCAGTACTTTGTTGCAGACTGACCCATAACACCTGAAAAGATACCCTGAGGAAGAACAAGGTCACTCCTACCTCTTTGTCTTCATCCACTGCCTCGCTGATACGTGGTATTGGTAGCTTTGGGATGACTAAAAAATGCACAGGCGCTTGAGGATTGATGTCTCGGAATGCAAGGCACTGCAGAAAACAAAATATTTATGAGGGTCTACAAGAAGCTTACACATCACACTGGGGCATCCTGGAAAGGAGTTTAATCCAACCCAGCTGCAGCAACTTATAAATGAGGGTTACTCACCTGTAACCATAGTTCTAGGAATGGTATATCATTCATTTATCCATTCTTAAGCAGTCTTCCTTTAAAGAGCTGTTTTGGCCGGACTGTCTTAAAGATAAGCTCCTCCCGCCATCCAGGTAGTATATCCCTCTGCTCTGCCCCGCGACGTCAGATCTTGCATAGTGGAGGGGCCAGCCCAACAGCACAGTGGTTGGCTTTCCGCTGGCGACCTGGGTTCGGGAATGGACTGGGTCGTTGGAGGGCCAGCCAGGGGTAGTTGGATCGAGTGTCCCACGGACTGCTCTCCTTCTCCAGGGGGAGGGTGTGGGGTGTCGCCAGTGCATGGGGGACAGGGGACCCCGGGTGGAGGCCAGGGTTTCCACAGCAGACGGCGCCAGCAAGATTGAAGGGGGCAGGATGGACGCTGGCGTCATTGCACGTTCCTGCCCCCCACAAATGGGGGGGAAAAATAAAATAAAAAAACAGCCTGCCTACTGCCTCTATGAAGCCTGCCCCCTGGCTGCAATCAGCTCCCCCAGGCCAATGTGGTAATGGGAAATGAAGGTGTGTGCTGACTTCCAGGCAGCAGCCCTGCAGATTTCCTGGATAGGGACGTCCCTAGAAGCAGCCACCGACGCAGCAGTATGACGGGTGGAATGAGTCCTAAGCCTTACGGGAGGCTCCTTACCCACCAACCTATAGCACAGATCAATGCAGGAAGTGATCCACCTGACAATTATCCACAGGTCTGCCAGGTGCAGCTTCAGTGTAGGTGACAAACAACTGACGAACCTCTCCCCAAACTTCTGCCATATGCTCTTTGTAGTAAACGAACGCTCTTCTCAAGTCCAAAGTATGGAGCCTGTACTCGGCCTCCAGTTGTAACTGGGGTAGAACACCAGCAGAGTCAACACCTGGTTCAGGTGAAACTCGACATCACCTTCGGGAGAAATTTCGGTTGGGGGCGCAGGACAATCTTGTCCCTGTGGAAGACCAGGTAGGGAGCTTCAATGGAAAGTGCCTGGAGCTCCCCAATCCTTCTGGCTGATGTGATATCCACCAAGAAGGCGGTCTTCCACGACAGGTGAGAGATGTCACACCTGTGCATCGGTTCAAATGGCTTGCCGATGAGCTTGGCCAATACCAACAGTAAATCCCATAGAGGTGGTGGTTCACGCACCGGAGGGGATATGTGATCTAGGCCCTTGAAAAAGCACCAGACCACCTTCTCTTGCGCCACCGACTGCTTGCCGGCCCATGCCCAGTAAGCAGAGATGGCTGTCAGGTGCACCGTGAGGGTCATCGACCGAAGCCCCTGCTGGGAAAGGGACCACAGGTAGTCCAGAATGCTAGCCAGTGGACAAGATGAGGAGTCCAACCCCTTGCCCTGACACCAAATGGAGAATCTCTTCCATTTGAAGGCATATCATTTTCTGATCGACTCCTTGCGGGATGCCTCAATGACGTTGAGGACCTAGTCGGAAAGACCCAGGGCCTGAAACTCTAGCCGCTCAGGAACCAGGTCGTCAGATGCAAGGATTGAAGATCGAGTACCTTCCCCTCACTGATGGAGAGCAAGTCCGGGCGGGCTGGAAGATGCCTCAGGAGCCTGGAGCAGAGGCTGAGGAGATCTGGATGCCAGAACTGGCGAGGCCAGCCTGGGGCTACCAGGATCACCTGCGTCTTGTCCTTCCTGATCTTGGGGAGCACTGTGTGGATCAAGGGCAGAGGAGGGAAGGCATAGAAGAGGTCCAGGGTGCACGGCCTGGAGAAGGCATCCCCCTGCAGCGAGCCCTGTTGAGGGGGGCAGGCATGGTACAGCCTCAGCTTGGCATTCTCCCTGGAGGCGAACAGGTCCACCTGAGGTGTGCCCCAGTGGGAGAACAGCTCTTGTACTAGAGCTCTGGCAGGAAAGATCACTCATGAGATGCCGCGCCTATCTGGCTGAGGGCATCGGCCAGACTGTTCAAGGCTCCTGCCACATGAATGGCTAGGAGATCTGCCTCCAGGCTGAGCACGAGAGACCAAATGCAAAGAGCTTCCTTGCACAGAGGCAAGGAATGCATCCCGCCCTGTCTGTTGAGACAGTACATGGTCGTGGTGTTGTCTGTCTGGACCTGGACCACCTGACTCCGAACAAATGGAGCGAAGGCAGTCAGGGTTAGCTGGACCGCTCGGAGCTTCAGCAGGCTGATGTGGTATCGGGACTCCAGAGGGGACCAGAGTCTGTGGGCTCTGTGCTCCCCCAGACGGGCATCCCCAACCCATCAGAGAGGCGTCGGTCGTCAAGATGACCATCGGCTCGGGGCGGACGAACGGAAACAGAGACTGGCTGCTCTAGATGACCTGAGCACTGAGACCACTGGCGGGCCAGCCCCCACTGCAGGGGGCGCATATGCCAGCGGGCCCAACAGACCACGCTGGTGCAAGCTGCCATTAGACCCAGAAGGCACAGGAAGTCCTGGGCAGGGCACAATTGCCCAACCAGAAATGATTGGGCAAAGGAGGAAAGGACCGCGGCCCTGTCCATCGGAAGCCGGGCTCTGGCTCTAAAGGAATCGAGCTCTCCCGATGAACTGAATCACCTGCAAGGGGCACGAAGTTCCAACTTGGCCTCATTGATGAGGAGGAGGCCGAGTGCAAACCTGAGGCCAGATCTCTGGACCGCCCACCTCCAACATGGAGGGACCTGCTTCAGCCAGTCATCCAGGTAAGGGTAGACCTGGACCCCTCGGCACCACAGGAATGCTTCCACCACTGCAATGCATTTGGTGAAGACCCTGGGAGCTGATAAGAGGCCGAAGGGCATGGCTCAGAACTCATAGAGGGTTCCCTCTGCCCGAACGTGGAGGAACCGCTGATGAGACGGATGGATTGGGACGTGAAAGAACGCATCCTGGTGGTCCAGGGAGCAGAACCACATGCCCTGCTCCAGGGATGGTATTATCTGAGCCAGGGTTACCATCCAAAAGGTGCGCAACCTTAGGAACTTGCTCAGGTCGTGCAGATCGAGAATGGAGCACCAGCCCCTCTGTCCGTTTTGGAACCAGGAAGTACCTGGAAACAAACCCTGGGCACGGAGGAGGATCCGCAACCTTGCTGACTACCCCCTTGCGGAGGAGCTGGTCGATGTCGTCTCAGAGAGCCGACTGGGAGACTGCAGACAGTAGCCTCCCCTGCAGGGCCAGATTGAAAAGAGAGGTACCTGCTCTAACCCCGAGGCAGGCTCTCTGCCGACCACTTCAGCACCCAGCGGTCCATGGTGATACTGGACCAGGCAGAAAGGAAGTGGCTGAGCTGGCCCCATGGGGACCAAGGGAGGGTGAGGCGAGGTTGGGGCACCGCAACCCGCCACTGGGCACAGGCTTGGAGGAGGACACAATGGAGGGTGAGACAATGACAACAGCAAAAATGGAAAGGGACCTAGGGGTAGTCATATCAGATGACCTAAAGTTGGGCCAGCAATGTAAGAAGGCAGTAAGGAGGGTGGGGGATACTGGGATGCACAGGGAAAGGCATCACCAGTAGACAACATGATGTTGTTGTTGTCCCTCTGTACAGACAGTTGGTAAGACTAAATCTGGAGTACTGTGTACAGTTCTGGAGACCCCATCTCTGCAAAGATATAGACAGGAGGCTGTCCAGAGGAGGGCAACCAAAATGGTGCAGGGTCTGCACCAGAAGACATATGAAGAAAGACTAAAGGAACTTAAGATGTGTAGCCTTGAGGAAAGGAGGGAGAGGGGGGACATGATAGAATCTTTCAAATACCTCAAGGGAATCAACAAAGTCCAAGAGGGTAGCATCTTTCAAAAAAGAGATGTGCAAGAACAAGGGGGCACAATCTGAAGATAGAGGGGGGACGGATCAGAGGTAATGTGAGGAAGTATTTCTTCACAGAGAGGGTTGTAGTTGCATGGAACAGCCTTCCTGAGGAGGTCATAGAGTCAAAAACAGTGGGGGAATTCAAGAATGCATGGGACAGACATAAGACAATTCTAGTGGGGGGTAGGAGGAAGTAGGCTGTTGGTTAACTAGGATCTTCAGCTTATCCGTTAGGTAGGGAAATGGGAAGACTAGGTGGGCCAAGTGGTCTTTATCTGCCGTCAAATTCTATGTTTCTATGAGGGACTGGCTGAGGAGCCGCTGGGGCTCTTCCCCCCCAGGCTTCCTGACCGAGGAAGTGGTGGACTTAGCTCTAGGGCACGAAGTCTGATCCTGCTGGCCCTGCTAATGGTGCTGCTGGGCAGGTCTTGCCGCAGGAGCAGAGGAACAAAAGGGCTTACGCTGCTGATGGCGGCCTTTGTCCTTCTGTGCAGATGTGACCGAATCTAGGGTGGCACTGGATTTTTCAGTACGCTGGAGGTTGCCCTCCACACTGGGCCCGAACAAGTCGATGCCCAGAAAGGGAACATCTGCGAGCTCATGTTGGGTGTCTGCCGTGAAGGTCAAGATCAGTAAACCAAGTCCTGCGGCACATGGCCACTGTGGCCGCTACTGAACGGGCACAAGAGTCTCCAATGTCCAGAGCCATCTGGAGCTGCTGCTTTGACACCGCCCTACCCTGATCTCGGACCTGCTTGACCGTGGTCTGGAGGTTGGCCGGGAGATGAGGAAGAACCTCTTCCAGGAAGCCCAACAGGGCGTGAGAGAAGTGTGCCATCATAACAGCCAAGCTGGCCTGGCGAAGGCCCAAAGAGGCGGCAGCGGACACCTTTCTCCCTGAGTAGTCCAATTTCTTGGACTCCTTATCTGGGGGCTTGTCCACATCCCTCGTGTTGCCTGAGTGCCTGAAGACAGAATCTACCACCAACATCTCGGCTGAGGGGTGCTCCGAGAAGCCGGAGAGAGAACCAGTAGGGACCATGTACTTGGGCCATCCTGGTCGATGGCACTGAGCAGGAGGCTGAGCGCTGCCAGAGTTCTAACGCTGGGCCCACAATGGCCTCAGCTACGGGGAAGGCCTCCATGGGGGAGACCCCTTGTCCAGAATCTCTGTAAGGGGACATCTGGCCCGTTTCTATACGGGTTCGAGCGGCATCCCAGTGGGCTCCGAGATGAGCCAAAGAATACCAAGGAACGAGGTGGGGCTCTCATCCACAGAAAGACCCCCCCCGAGGATTCGAGGTCGACTGGATGGAACTGCAACTTCAGCACTTCATCAGCTAGAAGGATTGGGAGAAACTTTGGGATCCGAAGAGTCAGGTGACAGCTGGTGACACCTGAGCCACTCTCTACTCGCTGAGGGCAAGTGGGGAGAGTGTTCAACAACCAATGGGGCAAACCTGAGCCTACAGAGAATCCTTGGTCGGCACCCCATTCTTCGGCTGGGGAGGCGGTGGTTCCACCAGAATGGGTGGGGCAACCGGTTTGGCCGAGCTGTCGGCGCCGAGTCAGCCCGGCCACGTTCGAGCGACAGCCACTTAATTGTCGTCTGGAAGCCAGCCGCTTGCTGTTGGCCAAAAGGAGCCAAGGCTATTAGATCCTCATAGCACCGGCCACAACTTATGCCAGAGCCTCCCTCAGCCGGTGAGGAGGATGAGGAAGAAGAGCGGCAGTGCCAGCCCGCAATGTCGGGATTGAGACTGCCAACGTCAGGGATTTCCCAAAGCAGAGGAGGATCGAGACCCGACTGTCAGCGGGGCCAGCAGCGGGCTGAGGAAGGAGCAGGGAAACTCGCTGCCCCTCCGGTTCAGGGTCCTGGACCGGCGGCTTTGACTCAATGATCTGAGGCAAGTCCTCGGAAGGCACCGGAAGCACCGGTGTCTGAGAGAGAGAGAGAGAGAGAGTTGTCAGCCTCCTCGGCCGACAACCTGTCGGTGGGCTCGAGAAAAATCTTGCCCTCGTCAACAGGTGTCTCTGCTGGTCTGGTCTGACGGGGGCACCATGAAACCAGCAGTATGGGATGCAACATCGACCGGAGTCAAGAGCCGACGGTATAGAGAATGAGATCTCCCCCGCTCCCAAGAGCGGTGATGGTGGGTCTTACCATTTTTGGATCCTCCTTCTGGGACCGATGGGTGTGAGACCCAGAAGGACCTTCCCCTTTAGTCGAGAGGGACTGGCACAGCTCCCGAAAGGAAGCCGTGTAAGAAGAGCCCAGTTGGAGTGGAATAAAGCTTGAAGCCGAAGAGGAGCTTGCCGCGGCCTGGGCCACCTCCTCCTCGAGGGCCGTGAGCTGTTCAAGCTGTTCCAGTTGTTCCGCAGAGCCTGCCGCCATGGATACCACCCAATGGGCCTCCTTTTGTTTGACCAGCAGGTTCCGTTTCTCTGGTCGCCCCACCTGGAGTCGGGCAGCGCGGTCTTCGAGCACCAACGGAGAACGGACAGACACATCTCACAAGCCTGTGGATCGTGGTCATGCCCGAGGCAATTAACACACGAGGCGTGGGGGTCAGTGTATGACATCTTCTGCCCACAGAATCACCGCCGGAACCCGGGGATGGTCTTGTCCTCCATCGCAGCCACAAGGGAAGAGGGTGAGGACGTAACTCGAATGAGTTTCAAAATAAGTTTAGGAAAAATCTGAAGTTTTTGGAGCCAGGGCCTGCAAAACACGAGAGCACTAAGGAGGGAACCTGATGCTTCCAAGCCGTAAGGAAGATCTATACTACAAGAGCCGAGTTTCACTCCGGTGGGTGGAGAACCATCTTTAAGACTCTTTTGCTCATCTTAAAGCGGCAAGGTACCTGTCAGATAGTGTGATAGAACAACATATCCACGCCCCTAGAAAGTACAGTTCGTAAGTTACCGTACAGTAGATCTTCGAGAGAGGCTCTTGCAGTAGGTGCTAACCAATAGGATTAAGATGCCAGGCACTAGGACCACGGAAAACTTTAGCTAGCAGTGTCTGGCAGGGGACCACCCACCCAATGTCATGTGACTGACATTAGGCGTGGCGCTTATATGATGGCGGCCCCATGCTCACCCTCCAGTTCTCCTCCGGAGACCTAGAAAGGTTCGACAGGAAAAGGTGGGCTCCTGGAGCTATAAAGCTATGAAAGGAGAAGTAATATAAAAACCAGGAGGAAGGTGGGAGGGAAAGCAGTTTCTACTGCAAGAACCTCTCTCAAAGATCTACTGTTACGGTAAGGTCTTACGTAACTGTACGATCTTACTTCGAGAGGGCTCTTGCAGTAGATACTAACCGACAGGACCGAGTCCCAAGTAGTCACAATCAGACAAGTCTGAGACATGGGAGGTAGGAACTAGTCTGCAGGAAACAGGGATCTTGACAAGAGCCCCTGAAAAACAGCTAGGCCAAAGCCTGCTCTGTGCCTAGAAACAATGTCCAAACTGTAATGCTTAGTGAAGGTATAGACAGAACTCCAAGTGGCAGCTGCACAGGTATCTGCAGCAGAGACGTTCCCAAAACAAGCAGTAGAGGCAGCCATGCCCCTGGTTGAGTACCCTTTGACTACCCCCAGAAGTGGCTTGTTATACTTCTGATAACAAAAGGTAATGCAGTTTGCCAACCATTTTGACAAACACAGTTTTGAAACCGCAGCTCCCTCTCTTTTGGGTGCAAAGGAAACATAACTGATCAGTTTTACGGACTGACTTAGTCCTGTTAGTGTAGTAATGAAGCATTCTATGTACATCAAGAGTATGTGAATTGCCCCCCGACTGGAATGCTCAGGGTAGTACACTGGCAACTGCATGGTCTGATTTAGGTGGACTCAGAACCACCTTAGGTAAGAACTTAGGATTAGTATGCAGAGTCACTCAGTCTCTGAAAAATCAAATAAGGCTCCTTATACATCAGGGCCTGGAGCTCGGAAATCCTCCAAGCTGAAATAATGGCAACTAAAAAGAGCACCTTTCATGACAGATAGTGCACATCACAACTCACCGCTGGTTCAAATGGAGACAACGTGAGTTGTTCCAAAATGAAGTTCAGGTCCCAGGGAGAAGCACGGCTCCTGACTGGGGGTTTCAAATGAAGAATCCCTTTTAAGAATGTCTTGGATACCTCCAACTAAGCCAGGATTTTGCCATCCACAGGAATGTGGTAGGCTGAAATGGCAGATAAGTGGACCTTCAGGGTCTCACAGCTGAGTCGAGGTCAGAGAGATGCAGCAGATACTCTAAGACTTGCGGAACAGGGCAGGAAAAGGGGTCCCACTCCGTAGACGTGGCCCATATGGAAAACCTTTTCCATTTCATTGCATAGGTGGATCTAGTGGATGGCTTTCTTGTCTCCACTAGTACCTGTGCCACTCTAGAGGATACTCCAAAGTGAGCTGTGGCTATGTCAGTAGGTGCCACGCATGCCGGTAAACGGACTGAAGACCTGGATGGACCAGGGTGCCCTGTTCTTGAGTCAGAAGGTCTTGACAGATGGGCAGGGGAACTGGGGGTTCCACTGTCAGTTGCTGAAGCAGAGAGAACCAAATCTGACACGGCCAGTAGGGAGCAATCAGGATCATATGTGCTCCCTCTGCCTGTAGTTTCAGTAATACCCTCTGTAGTAGTAGAAAGGGAGGGAAGGCGTACATTAATCTCCCTGTCCAGCATAGAGACAGTGCGTCTCACCAGAAAACACCATGCCCCGGAGCGAACGAGCAGAAAGCTGGTAGTTTTGTGTTGAAAGGGGATGCGAACAGATCTAGGTCTGGTCGACCCCAATGGGTGAATTTTCATCTACCACTGACTGTCTCAGCTCCCACTTGTGGACTCTGGCTGAGTGCTGCTGAGTGTGTCTGCCAAGACATTTTGAATGCCAGGGACATGCACTGCCATGAGGTGGAGACTCTGCTGAACTGCTTAAGACCATGCTCACATCGTTTTGTGACAGAGTGGGTACAAGCAGAGTGCTCCCTTGTTTGTTTATGTACCAGATGACACACATGTTGTCTGTCAGGATCATGGGTGTTCCCAGCTGGAAGAGGTGCTGGAAGGCCTGGAGGCATCTCGGCACAGCTCTCATCTCCAGCGCATTGATATGGAGCATAAGTTCCCTCAGAGCCAAAGAACCCTGTGTCTTGTAGGTTCCCAAATGAGCTCCCCATCCCAGTCCCAAAGTATCCGTCGTCAGTGTCTGGGAGGGAGGGAGGGGCTGAACAGGGACCCCTCCTTGGAAGTTGTCTGGACTCTGCCACCACAAGAGGTCCCGAGCCATTTAGTTGGAGATCAGGATCATGTGGTCCAGGTTGTCTGATCTCTGATCCCACTGTACTCAGAATACATTTCGTAACCAACCTGCATATGGAGCCTGGCCAGATGTATGGTCAGGATGGTAGCTGCCATGAGACCAAGCAGGTGAAGGATTGACCTTGTGGAGGTCCGCCTCTGGGAAGCCACCAGGTGTGCTCGTCAATGGAGAGCCTCTGCTCTGTCTGGGGAAGGAAGGCTCTCCCTGGACTGTATCCAACACTGCCCCAATAAACAAACTGCAGGCATTGTGAAGGGATAAGATAAGATTTGGGATAACTGACTGAAATGCCCACCTACCAGAAAAGGTCCAGGGTACTGGACAGGGATCCGATAGGCTGTCCTCAACAGAGCTGAGAGGAGCCAGTCGTTAGGTAGGGGAACACATGAATGCCCTGTCTGGCGTAATGCCACAGCAACCACCACTAGGCACTTCCTGAACACTCTGGGTGCTGAAGACAGGCCAGAAGGAGAGCTTTAAACTGAAAATGTTCCCCTGAAAAGAGAATCTGAGAAATTGGTGGTGGGACAGGAAAATAGGGGATATGCAGGTATATATCCTGCGTATCAAACACAGAAACCAATGTCCCTGATGTAACAAGGAAGGAGACCCAGCAGGGATAGCATGCAGAACCTCTTGTACTCTACAAAGAAGTTCAGAATGTTGAGATCAGTATTGGTCTGAGGTTGCCCGTCTTCTTGGGGACTACAAAGAAGCAGGAGTAGTATCCCCTGCCCATCTGGCTCTGGGAACAGGTTCTATGACTGTTTTTTGCAGCAGAGATTCAATTTCCTCACTGACTAAGTGGATGTGACCCGGAGGATAATAAGAGGGACCTGGAGGATGATCTGGTGGTCTCTCTAAAAACTTGATTTTGTGCCTACGAGTTGAAAGTACACAGTCCGCTGGATTGCTTCCCAGCCCAGTGGGTGGTTTGCAGACCTTCCCCTACCAGTTCCCCTTGATCTGGGTTTGGGGGCAGGAGGGCTGAGTGAGACAGGAAGTGGCGGGGAGGGTGAAGGGCATGGTTCCTGAGAGATTTAGCAGGGAGAGCCATGCCAGCCGAGGGTGCCAGATGTTTGTTCTGATGTTGGTTCTGCTATTGCCTTTGCTGTCGTTGTTAAGAATGAAAGGGTTGCTTAGGCTTCTGAGGGGACTTGTACATGAACTGGGCAGAGCACAATGCTTTTCCCTTGTCTTGTAGATCAGTGATGATATCTTTTACATTTCCTCCAAACAGGACAGGAGTCCGGAAAGGGCATCCTGGATGACCGATTGGACCTCATGCACCAGGCTGGAGATCCTCAGCCATGAGTGCCTCCATAAGCTGATGGCAGTAGCTATACCCCTTGTGGAGGCATCCACCACATTGTAAGTAGCCCTCAGTGTGTGCCGGCTAGCAGATCTAGCCGACCTCGCCATACTGACCATATCTTTTTTTAGCTCGGAGTCAGGGAGTTTCTCCAGCTTAGATTTCAGCTGACCCAGAATAGATTTCTGGTATACTACCTTATGAGCCACGTAATTAAGTGCTCTAATGGCTAAGGTGGATGAAGAGTAAAACCTCTTGCCAAACTTATCCAGTACCTTTGACTCCTTGTCCGCCGGAGAAGTACTGAGGTATTTTGATTTGGACAAATGGTCGGGCGGCACTTTGATGACCACTGAGCTCAGCCTTAGAATGGATGCTAAGGTAATCCTTCCCTCTGGCATCTGGTACATCCTGTCTTTCTTCCTTGCCACTAGTGCCAGGGAAGCAGGTTGTTTCCATATTGTAGAGGCCAAATCTTCATGCGGGCCTATCCATAGTGGAATGAGAGTCAGAGACTGATCAGATAATTCCAGCTGCTCTGCAAGCCTCTGGCGTTGTGGATCTTGTTCCTCCATCCGCCAGTCACAGGCTGCTTGGATCTTTCTGAGGAGTTCCATAAAGAAAGGGTCCTCAGGAGGAGACTTTGGTTTTGGCTCCTCTGGGCTAGGGATTCATAATCTGATCCCGAATGGACCATGTCAGGTCCGATTCCAACATCGGGCTTTATCAGGAAGTACAGTGTCTGAGTAGAGGGTGTCCACAGGTCTCGAGGTCCTTGGGTCTCGAGATTTCTGTGGGTCGCTCTGGTTGCAGCAAGTGCTCTGCAGACCTGCCTGATGTTGAAGGTTTGGAGTCCGTCAATGTTAGTCTGTGCATCTGCTCTCTAGTGACAGACGTAGGGGTGACCGGAGGCTGACATTTCTTAAGTTCTGACGCAGGCTGAGATTTTGCTTTGTCCCACCAGGAACGCAACATTGCCTGCAAGTCCACCTGGGCCTGGGGTGGAGGTGGAGAGGGTGGAGGTTGATGTCTGTACCCAGGTGTCAGCTAGGGCCGGGAATCCTGGTGTCAGGTACCCTGAAGGGTAGTGTGGGCGGGTGGCAGAGGCATCGGATAGCTCGACAGAGAACCCGAGGGGCCAGCGAAGGTCCTGATGGAGGGGCTGTTGGAGGACCCGATGGCGGAGCAAGGGGCCAGTGGTGGGTCCAACGGTGGGTCCACTGGGCCTGAAGGAGGCCCCGACAGCCTGTCTGAAGGGGCCTATAGGAGGGCTGGCGTCCAGGCCTGACGGCGGCCCAGAGGGACCTGAAGGACCTTGTGTTGTGCTGTTGGGCTCAGCAGGAGGCCAGGCATGGGGCGATCCAGCATCAGCAGCAGGATAGTGCTTGGACGAGTCACTCTCTCCTCCTCTGGATCCCGCAGAACTGGGGAATCAGAGGGACTCCCTCAAGAGGTGGAGGAGAATCCCAAGGGAAAGGACCCTCTGGGATAAGCTGCGGCTCAGGTAGCAGCTGATCCGGTTCCCTGACATCAGGCCTGTTGTTGGGTCCTGCCAGAGGATCCTGGGTTTGGTGCATGTCGGAGGTCCAATGTGCGACTTATCAGCCACGGTCGTGCGACCATCGGAGGAACCGATGGTCAACTTACTGGCCATGCTACTCGCTGTAGACCCTATAGTCCTTAAGGGTCTAAGAGCAGCAGGTGTCTCCTGATTCCCAGAGACTCCCGTTGGAACCAAAATCAGTCCCAGTGGGGGGCACAGCAGAAGTGGCCTTGGCCGGAGTGACATTTGCCTGCTGCTCCAGGAGGGGGCTGCAGATGGGAAGGAGACCATTCCCAGTCCCGATGTCTCTCCTTGTTCCGCTTCTTTCTGCGATGGCCCTCGGAGGAAGAGGACGAGCTCCTGAGTTTCTGCAGCTCCTTCTCCGTGGAGGCTATTTTAATTTCAATAAATGGGCTTCCAGGATCTGCTGATGGCATTTCTGTGTGCCTGGCTGAAGTTCTGGCAGGCCTCACAGTCTTCGATCATTGCTCTGTCCCAGGCAGAAGAGGCAGAGAATGGCCATCTTTGTGAGGCTTGAGATTCATGGGAGTAGCACTCTTTTTATGCGAATCGGGAGGCGCGGAGACGACATGTGATGTAAATAACACTAGTACTTCATGAGAAAAAGAAATAAACGAGTAGAAATACTCATCCAAAATGATGTCAACAGAAGCAAAGTTCTTGCGAGGTCAGGCAGTAGGGGACTGTGACATGGACAGCCAGTTCTGAGTGCTCTATCATTTTGTTTTAAATATAAAATGTATTATTGGTCGTCTCTGCTAAAAATCTGGTGCTCTTAGAATGACCTCACTCATCCCCCAACCCAGGTTTCAGCTGAAAGAGGAAAGTCATGAGAAAATGCTGAAGACAGCATGTGAGATCACACACACAGTTTTAGAGACAATGTGTTACATGGAAGGCCTTAAGCAAGGACCTCCTGTTTTTCCTGAGTTAATTACAGCTGTAGTTGCTAAGATGGAAGAGCATATCCATTTTATAGCGTTCCAAAGGAAACCTGGTTTAGCAAACTGGTGCAAGGTTGTAAATGCTCCTGTGAAGCCTGTGTGAGGGAGGATGCAGCATGGATCAATTGAAACATATGAGTTATGCTGTGGTTGCAAAATGTAATACTTTGAAAAGACATCCTGTTTTTTTTTTATTAGATATATTTTTATATATAATCTGACAGAGGAGGAGCTAGATGACCTCACACAAAAGGGGTTGGCAGATACAGTTTACTTTAAGGAACAATTCTGTTTTACTTAAACACACTTTTACCTAGACTCTGAAGAGGATATATCTGTAAGCACTTTAAGCAGGTATTTAGAGAGAGAGAGAGTCAAATCTAAGTACTGTAAGTAGGAATTTGCACTGTTTAAACCTTGTTCTTTAAAAGATTTGTATGTCTTGTGATATAAGAATTCTGTATTTTGTGTTTCACATATTTTTATCTATTTTTAGTAAAACTCTTTTAGAACACATTTGGTCTGTCTTTGAATTTCTTTTATTTGTAAGAAAAGTATTATGGTTAAAAGCAGACAACAGACATAAGCTTGAATGGTGGTACCAAACTGGAAAGGTAAGATTAATCTGAAGTCTTTATTTAAGTGTTTAAGGGTTCATCTCTGTATACCTGGTTAGGTGCCCATAGGCAAAGATATCTGGCCCCCCGAAGACAGAAATATCTGAGCCTGTGCATTGGGTATGCTAGTAAGAGGTTAACAGCTTGAATCCTTCCATGACTTGAGACCAAAGGTTGATCCGAACTCACAAAACAGACAAGAGAGTTACCTTGTTCTGTCAAACTGTTCACAACACTGCACTTGGAGGTTGGCACTTTGGGAGTAGAGGGCCTGACCTGCTAAGTGGGTTTGTGACAGGGACCACTCACTATATAGCGCCACGCTGATGGCGGTCACGTGAAGTCAGGTGGGTGGTCCCCCGCCACACACTGATAGCTAAAGTTTTACATGTGGTCCTAGCACCTAGCAGCTTAGTCCTTCCGGTTAGTACCTACTGCAAGAGCCCTCTCAAAGTAAGATCCAAGGTCCCAAAAGCAACATCCCGGCATGACTCAAGGTCGATGCTGTACTAGGAGATGAAGGTGTGTACAAACTTCCAGGTAGCCGCCGTACAGATCTGCTGCATGGTGAGATCCCTAAAAGCAGCCACTGAGGCAGCAATATGTCCAGTGGAATGAGCTCTAAGCCCTCTGGGAGACTTCCTACAAGCCAAACTATAGCAGAGGTCGAAGCAGGAGACAATCCACCTGCCAAGTGTCCTCTTAGCTGCTGGTCTGCCAGCTGTGGCTTCAGCATATGTTACAAAGAGCTGGTAAGCTTCACTCCAAACTTCAGGCATACGTTCCTTATAATAAGAGCGTGCCCACTGCAGGTCCAAGGTATGAAGCCCACAACTGGCCTTCAAGAAAGGTTGGTAAAGTATACCATGAGGTTAATCACCTGGTCAAGAAAAACTCTGAAACCACCTTTGGGATGAGCGTCAAGTGGGGCAAATGAGGACCTTATCCTGTGAAAGACCAAGTAAGGAGACTCCACAGAGAGCACCTGGAGCTCACTGATCCTTCTGGCGAAGGTGATGGTCACCAAGAATGCAGTTTTCCTCAATATGTGCGACATCTCACACTTGTGCATAGGCTCATAAGGCTTGCCTGTGAGCACAGCCAGAACCGAAACAAATTCCAAGGTGTTGGTGGCACTGGCGGGGTCTAGTGGTCAAGGCCCTTGAAAAAGTGCCCAACCACCTTCTGCGCCACCATCGGCATACAAGCCTGCTCCTGGTATGCAGAAACGGCTATCGGGTGCACTTTCAGGATTGTCGACCTCAGCCCCAGTTGGGGTAGGGACTACAGATAGTTAAGGATGCTAGCCAAGGAGCAGGCAAGGGGATCAAGCTCCTTGCCCTAGCACCAAATGGAGAAACTTTTCCATTTGAAGGCATAGCACTGATGGTACGACTCCTTTCGGGATGCCTCCACAATGTGGAGCACACTGTTCAAAAGATCCAGAGCCTGGAACTCTAGGCACTCAGAAACCAAGCTGTGAGGTGGAAAAATTGAAGATCCAGGTGCAGGATCTTGCTCTGATAACAAGACATCAGATCCAGGTGCAGGGGCAACCGCCATGGAGGTCTGCTGTTTAGGTTGAGCAGATCTGGGTATCAGAACTGGCAGGGTCAGTGCATGGCTATCAGAATCATCTGTGCCTTGTCCTTCTGTACCATGACCATCACCTTGTGGATCAGGGGAAGGGAGGAAAGGTGTACAGGTGGCCTGGGGTCCCAGGTCTCATGAATGCATCCACCAGCAGTAACCCAAACTGAGAGGGTGGGTGCAAAACAGCCTGTTTTGCATTTTCCTGGAGGCAAGGAGGTCCACTAGAGGAGTGCCCACAGAGGAGAACAGGTGGTTCACCACCTCCTGATGCAGAGACCACTCATGCAATGACTCACCCACCCACCCAGCTGAGGCATCCACCAGCTGGTTGTCGGCTCCCATGACATGAATCACCAGGAGATCCGCGCTCAAGTGCGCACAAGGTTCCAGGTGCAGTGGGACTCCTGACAAAAATGAACGGAGTGTGTGCCACCCTGTCTGTTCAGGCAGAACATGGTTGTGGTATTGTCTGTCTGGGCTTGAACGACCTGACCCTGGACCAAAGGAGCAAATTTCATCAGGGCCAGGGACAGTGCATGGAGCTCCGGCAGGTTTATATGACAGAACTCCCTGAGGGACCAAAGCCTGTGGGTTCTGTGGTCTCCCAGGTGTGCTCCCCCTCCCACCAGAGATGCATCTGTTGTTAATGGGACAGATGGTGCTGGGCAGACAAACAGGACTCCTTCCTGCAAAGCTCTGGGACAAGCCATCACTGGATGGCATCCAACATCAGCTGGGTCACCAAGACTGGCTGGTCCAAGTGTCCTAGGTGCTGGGACCACTCATGGCCTAGCTCCCACTGAAGGTAGCACATCTGCCAGCGGGACCACTGGACTATGCTGGCACAGGTACCACAGCAGCCTCAGGAAGTTCCAGGCAGGGGGAGAGCACCCAACCTGAAATGATAGGGCAAAAGTAAGTTGCCCTAAATAAGGCATGTCGCCTTGTATGTGTGTCCACAGACTCACCCACGCTACAACCTCTACTGCGCATTAATGTAAACTTCAGTAACAGGCTCATCTACCAGTCCTGTCAATCACCATTGGCCTCACACACCCCTCCTCACAGTCCTCCTCACACATGCAGCCACTACCAGGCTCACAAGTGCTACCAAAGTCTCCTTCAATGTCCCGCTACTGAATCTCCTAATGCCAGCTGGCTTTATGTACAGAACTCCGGCTTGCTGGTTTGCCATAGAAGTCTTGCCTGAACAAAAGTTGGGACCTTTAAATACAAACTCGGCAGTACTTACTATCTCTTAGCTCCTGTGATTGTTTTTAACTGATCTATGTCTCCCCTACCCCCAACCATGCACCCTCTGCCCTGATGACTATGTCCGCTTAGACTGATACCAGTTTACCTTCGTTCTCGATGGAGTAGTCCGATTATGTTATTGATGACTATGTCTGTTTTGATTGATAACTGCAGTTTTTGCTACTTTTGGCTTTTGTTATCATGGTCTACATTGTTGCCTCTACTGTACTAACTGGTTAGAAACACAGAAGTTGATGGCAGATAAGGACCATAAGGCCCATCCACACTGCCCATTTCTTTTCTACCTTATGAATGTGCCACTGGCCTTTGCTCTGTCAATGGCCTATCTATTCATACTCATCTGTATTGCTCCCTCATGCCTATCCTATGCCTGTTTGAAGCCCTGCGGTATTCATATCTACCACTTCTGAGGTAGGCCGTTTCATGCATCCACCACCCTTTCAGTGAAAAGAACTTCCTCACATTACCCCTTAATCGGCCTCCCTCTAATCTCATGCTGTGTCCTCTTGTCCTGCTATTTTTCTTATATTTAAACATGTTAGACTCTTTCACCTTGTTAATGCCCTTAAGGTGTTAGAATGTTTTGATCATATCACCTCCCTCCCTACTTTGCTCTAGGGTATACATATTGAGCTCCGTTAATCTGTCCTCATATGTTTTCTTATGCAATCCCTGCACCATTTTGGTTGCCCTTCTCTGGACTGCCTCAATTTGGTTAATGTCCTTGTGAAGGTGTGGCGTCCAGTACTGCACGCAGTACTCCAGATGGGGCCTAACCGGTGTCTTGTAAAGAGGGATTATTACCTCCCTCTTCAGACTTGTGATACCCCTACTAATACACCCCAACATCCCTCTAATCTTACCTACTGCTTTACTGGTCTGCTTGGATGATTTCAGGTCATCAGTGATGATAACGCCTAAGTCTCTTTCCTCCCTTGTGACTGCCAGCAACTCCCTCCCAACCTATAGATGGCTTCAGGGTTTCTCTTCGCCATGTGCATGATTTTGCACTTCTTTGCATTAAACCCCAGTTGCCATTCTTCCGACCATTTTGCTAATTTATCCAGATCTCTTCTCATTCTGCCCACCCCATCTGGATCATCTACTCTGTTGCAGCTCTTGGTGCCATCTGCAAACAGACAAACCTTACCCTCCAGTCCATCTGCAATGTCACTGATGAAGATATTGAAGAGGACTGGCCCCAGGACTGATCCCTGGTTCTTCTACCATTGTACCTCATTGTATCTACTGCACCATTACACAGCATTCACCTGTATTGTATTCCCTCCCTTGGTGTAACTTCAAGATTTGTACTGCACAGTTCCTCCTGTTTTGTATTTGTCTTCCCATAATTACAGATTTGTTGTTGCTGAAATTATTTTTTTTCTTTAGTACCAATCTCTAACCTTGTAACCTGTATCTATGACGTGCAGCCTTTGTAAAAGAGTCCCTGACTCAAAGGCTTTTTAATTCCGAGACTTAAATAAATAAAGGCGACAAGATTCAGTGCCTGTTCTGCTCTGAGTCAGTCTTAGTCCAAAGGGAGTTTAGCTCTGCCCCAATTAAAATCGAGGGGTTCAGTTCGGATTTGGCTGGATTAACCAAAAGGCCCAAGTCTTTGCAAGTCTGGAGGACCAGGTCCCTGGATCACTGCTCAACTGCCTCCTTGGATGACCCAGCAGTCAGTCAGTCATCCAGATAGGGGTATACTCTGACCCTCTGGTAATAGGGTTACCACCTTTTAAGAAGCCCAGAGTGGAACATTTCTTACTGAAACATGATTTTTCGTAGGACAGTACGTAACCTCGACCGATGCAACAGACTTGTTTTCTCTATATAATCAGAATTAAGGCTATGTGCAGTAGTTTCCTAGTTGCTTCTATTGTTTCTTATTATTTTAAGGCATTTTAGTTAAGATATTGTAGTTTTTTGCAACATTTAGTGGAAAGTTCAAAAATATTTTTTCTACTATAAAATCAGGACATTTAGTATTTTTCATGTTTTTTTCCGCAGGACGCAGCTGCCCAAATCAGGACTGTCCTGCGAAAATCAGGACAGGTGTAACCCAACCTGGTGAAGCAGTAATGCTGCCACCACTGCCAAGCACTTACTGAAGACCCTGTGTGTCGAAGAAAGGCTGAATGGCATGACCTGTAACTGACAGAACCTCTTCTGTGTGGAACAGAAGGTACTGCCGGTGGGGCGGACAGACAGGAATGTGGAAGAACGTATCCTGCAGGTCCAGGGAGCAGAACCACATGTCCTAATCCAGAGATGGAAGTACCTGGTTCCATGTAACCATCCTGAACTGCGCTTCCTGAGATACTGATTTATCATAGAATCATAGAAGCTTGATGGCAGAAAAGGACCCTATAGCTGTCCTCTTCCCTCCCGACACCTCCCTTCCTGCCCTCCCCCATATGCTTGTCCCATGCCCACTTGAATTCTTCCACCGATTTATCCCCCACCACTCCATCTGGTAGTCTGTTCCAGGGCTGCACCACCCTCTCCGTGAATAAATGCCCTCTCACATTGCTCCTGTATCTTTTTCCTTGCAGTCTAAGGCTGTGCCCTCTAGTTCTGACCCCCTCCTTCCTCTTAAGTAAACCCTCTACTCCCACTTTATTGCACCCCTTTACATATTTAAAAGTTTCAATCATGTCTCCCCTTTTCCTCCTTGTCTCCAGCGTGTACAGATCCGGCTCCTTACACCTCTGCTTGTATGACTTTCCCTGCATACCCTGCACTGTCTTGGCTGCCCTTCTCTGAACCCTCTCCAACACATCTATATCCCTGCGCAGATGTGGCCTCCAGAACTGAACCCCATATTCCAGCTGCGGCCTCACCATGGCTTTGTAAAGGGGCATTATTACCTCCCTCCTTCTACTAGTAGTAATGCTCCTGCTTATGCATGACAACATTCCATTGGCCTTTCCCACCGCCCTCCTACACTGGATTCCTACCTTAAGGTTTGAGGAGACTATGATCCCCAGATCCCTCTCCTGTTCTGTTACTTTGATTTCCTCTCCACTTAGGGTGTACCCTGCTCTTCTGTTCCTATTCCCCAAGTGCATCACAGAGCACTTCTTGGCATTAAATTTCAGTTGCCACATCCCAGACCATTTCTTGAGCGTCTTTAAGTCCTCCTCATCTCCTCCACACACCTCCCAGGGTGTCCACTCTATTGCACATTTCATATCATCAGCAAATAGGCAACTCTCCCCTCAAACCCTCCATAATATCACTGATGTAGATGTTGAGGAGAAGCAAACAAAACTGACCCCTGTGGCACTCCACTCTTCATCCTCGCTGTCCCAGAGTGTACCCCGTTTAGCACCACCTTCTGAGTTCTTCCTGCCAGTCAGCCAGGCCTCCACCCAGCTTGTTATTTTCCCACCCAGCCCCAGGCTTTCCATCTTGCTCACCAGCCTCCTATTGGGAACGGTGTTGAAGGCCTTACTGAAGTCCAGATAGGCCACGTCCATCGCCCCCTCCCTGGTCATTCACCTGAGTCACCCAATCAAAGAACTGAATTAGGTTTGTCTGGCAAGACTTCCCCTTCGTGAAGCCATGCTGTCTGCTGTCCTGCAAGCCACTCTCCTCCAGGTACTCCACCACGCTCTCCTTGATTAATGCCTCCATTATCTTCCCCACCACTGCCGTGAGGCTGACAGGTCAGTAGTTCTCCTTCACCTCCTTTGTGTAAAGGCACAATGTCACCCTCTTCCAGTCCTCCAGCACTCTCCCTGTATCCAGGGGACAAGTTGAAGCCTTGTCAAGGGAGCAGACAACTTCTCCTTCAATTTTCTGATCACTCTGGGGTGTAAACCCATCAGGCCCCATTGCCTTATCTACTCTCAATCTATCTAGCTCTGTCCTAACCCTATCCACAGTGAATGGGCCCAGGTCCACCCATTTGCCCTCCTTCCCTTCGACTTTAGCTCAGGTCCCTACCATCCTCCTCCTCTGTGAATACCGAGCTAAAGCACTTATTTAATAACTCGGCTTTTTCCCAGTCCTTTTCCAATTTTATTCCTCCTTCCCCCCTCAGCCTAGTAATCCCCTGCCTTTCCCTCCTCCTCTCCCTCACATATCTGAAAAAGGTTTTATCCCCCCTTTTGGCATTTTCTGCTATTTTCTCCTCAGTATCTGCTTTTGCCCGTCTGATATTCTTCCCTGCCAGGCTCCTCTTTTCCCTATACTCTTCCTTATCTTCATCGCTGAGTGTCCTCTTAAATTTTCAGAAAGCCCTCCTCCTTTCCCTTAGATCATGAAGATCCAGTATGGGGCGCCCTACCCCACCGCCCATCCATTTTGGGACCAGGAAGTATCTGGACATGAATCCCTGACCTGACATGGAGTCTGGGACATGGGCTATGGCTCCTTTCTTGAAGAGCTGAGCAACGTTCTCCATAAGGGCAGACATGTCCTGCGACACCACAGACTCTCTGAGCGCATAGGAAAAGTAAGGAGGGAGAGCCTCGAAGTCGACAGGCAACCCTCCACCCGCCACCTCTAGGACCCACTTGTCTAAGGTAATTAAGGACAAAGCATGCCAGAAGTAGGGCAACCGACTCCCCCACAGGGAGGTGGGGCGGGGACCAGACATGTGGGAGGTAGTCACCCACCAACCTGTCAGCGGTCAGCTTTGGAGGGGACACCAGCATCTGCTGATGGAGGGGCACCACTACCCTTACAACCCTGCCTTTTTGGGCCCTGACCGGGAACTTGGTCTTGGGGCACCAAGCCTGCAACGCCCTGCTGGGGCTGCTGCTGCCTATGCTGCTGTGATGGAAAGAGCCAAAACTGAAAAGGTTTCTTTGGCTTCTGCCCTTTTGAATCCTTCTGGGTGGAGGTCACAGAATCCAGGGTAGCACTGGACTTTTCAATCCTGGTGAGGTGGCCCTCCACCCCAGGGCCAAAGAGGTTGGTGGACAGGAAGGGGACATCAGCCAACTTGTGCTGGGAGTCAGCTGTTAAAGGGGAAATCCTCAGCCAGGCCCTGCGACACATTGTGATGACCGCTGCCATGACACGGGTGCAGGAATCACTTCCATCCAAGGCCATCTGAAACTGGTGTTTAGCCAGCCCTTGACCCTGGTCTCAGACCATTTTCACACTACCAGCTGCTTATTGACAGGGAGGTGTGAGAGGATATGATTAAGGATTCCCAAAGGGGAATAACAAAAATGGGTCTTCATCGGGGCATAGCTCACCTGACAGAGACCAAGCGAAGATGCATCATAGACCTTCTTAGCTGTGCGTTCCAGGTTTTTGGACACCTATTGGGGGGCTTGTCCATGTCTCCGGTATTCCCAGACTTACAGAAGACAGTCAACAACCAGACCCTCAGCCGAGGGGTTGTCCAAAAACAGAAACATAGACTTTGATGGCAGATAAGGACCACTTGGCCCACCCAGTCTGCCCATTTCCATACCCATCGGATAAGCTGCGGATCTAGTTTTATCAACAGCCTACTTCCTTCTGCCTCCCACTAGAATTGCCTTGTGTCTGTCCCATGCATTCTAAAAATTCCCCCACTGTTTCTGACCCCACGACCTCCTCAGGAAGGTTGTTCCATGCGTCCACCACCCTCTATGTGAAAAAATACTTCCTCACGTTGCCCCTGAGTAGCCCCCCCCTCTATATTCAAGTTGTGCCCCCTTGTTCTTGCACATCTCTTTTTCTGAAGATGCTACCCTCTAGGACTTTGCTGATTCCATTGAAAGTTTCTAACATACCCCCCCACCCTCTTTTCCTCGAGGCATACATATTAAGCTCTTTTAGTCTCTCTTTTTATGGCTTCTGGTGCAGACCCTGCACCATTTAGTGCCCTCCTCTGGACTGCCTCCATCCTGTCTCTGTCCTTGTGGAGATGGGGTCTCCAGACCTGCACACAGTACTCAAAAGGGGTCTCACCAACTGTCTCTACAGAGGGATGAAAACTTCCTGTTTTCTACTGGTGATGCCTCTCCCTATGCATCCCAGTATCCCCCAGCCCAGCTTACTGCCTTCTCACATTGCTTGCCTACCTTTAGGTCATCTGATATGACTACCTCCAGGTCCCTTTCCATTTTTGTTGTCGATAATATCCCCCCCCCCCCCATGTACTCTTCCACTGGGTTTTTGTTTCCCAGGTGCATTACTCTGCACTTCTTTGCATTGAATCTAAGCTGCCATACTTTTGACCATTCCTCCAACCTTGCCAAGTCCCTTTTCATCCTTTCCATCCCTGGTGTATCAACCCTGTTGCAGATCTTTGTGTCGTCTGCAAGAGGAATAGATTTTCCTTCCAGTCCCTCCGTAATGTCATCTATAAAGACATTAAAGGGGATCTGTCCCAGTACTGAACCCTGTGGTACCCCACGAGTAACCCCTCCTTTCTTCGGTGTGGACACCGTTTACTATTACCCTCTGTGTCCTGTTGTCCAGCCAAGTGTTTACCCAGGTTACCATCCTGATCATTTAATCTTTTGTGTGGGACTGTGTCAAACATCTTGCTAAAGTCTAGGTAGGCCACGTCCACAGTCCCTGGTCTACTACTTTGGTCACCAATAAAAAGAATCTATTAGATTTGTCTGACATGACCTTCCTGCTGTGAATCCATATGCAGCCTTGGGTCCTGTACCCCGCTGGCCTCTAGGAACTGAACAATTCTTTCTTTCAGAAGTGATTCCATCATTTTCCCTACCACTGAGGTCAAACTAACAGGTCTGTAGTTTCCTGCCTCTGCCTCTGCCTTGCTCCCACATTTGTGAAGGGGAATCACATCCACCCTCTTCCAGTCCTCGGGTACCACACCCTCCTCCCACGATTTGTTAAAAGGGCAGTCAGTGGTGCCACTAGTTCTCCCTTTAGTTCTTTCAGGATTCTGGGGTGAATCCCATCAGGCCCCATTGCTCTGTCCACCTTCAGTTGTAGAGTTCTTTCAGGACCCTTTCTTCTGTGAATGGACTGGTATTGATCCCCTATCCAGTATGCTTCTATTTGGTTTAGGCACCTCCCTCCTTTTCTTTTGTGAATACTGAGCAGAGGTATTCATTCCAGTATCTCTGCTTTGTCACTGTCACCCTCTCCACCCTCTTTCCTTTATTAAGTCTCACTATCCCTCCCTGGGTCTTTCTTAGGTGCCTCTAATGTACCTACAAAATGTTTTATCCCCCTTCTTAAGTGAGTTGGCTATCTTTTCCTCGGTTTAGGCCTTTCCTATTCTGACTGCCTTCCCTGCTTCCTTCTGCTTTAACTGGTACAGTTCTTTGTCCTGATCTTTCTGTGTTTCCTTATACATCCTAAATGATATATTTTTCTCCCTAACCTTCCCCGCCACCTCTTTTGAGAACCATAGTGTTTTGTCCTTCATTTTATTTGCTTCACACAAAGGCTTGTTGCCTCTGTGATGGCAACTTTGATGTTTCCCCATTGTTCTTACATCCCACCTTCTTGCCAAAGTCAGCCCTCCTAAAGTCCAATACCCTCACCCTTGTGTGACTTGACTCTACGGCTGACAAGGTAGCAGTAGGGACCGCATACATTTGAACCATATAGGCAGAGGGTGCTTGTCAGGAAGCTGTGTGATGCCAAGGTTCCAGTGCCGATCCCAAGATGGCCTCGGCCATCGGGAAGGCAACACCAGGGGATCTGTCCCTGTCCAGTATTTCAGTAAAGGGGTATTTTGCCTTTTTCCGGACTGGCTCCAAGGAACCTGCTGGAAGCAGAAATGAGCCTAAAAGTGCACTGAAGGACATCAGCCCATGGTTGGTAGTCAATTTTTGGCGAATCACGGTCAGAAGCATGGCCCCTCAAAGACTGCACTGAGGACCCGCCAGTTGTCATAAAAATTCTCAATTACAGCTCAGTGGCCATTCACTGCCATACACCACTTGGGACTCTTCCGGTGAGTGATCTCCACCGACAACCTGCCTGGCAAGCCAACAGCCACAATGAAATCCTTCAAGGGATATCCCTGCAAGGACTGTCATGGAGGTGGCTCCACCTGGATCAGTGGCGAGACTCGTGTTAGGCACAGCTGTCTCGGTAGGACTGGTATGGGCTGAACTGGCACAGACCAGGTGACCACAGGGATCAAGGGTAGAGTCCTACCCTGCCCGACCAAGGCTCACTACTGCCACAGAAGCTACTCATAGCGCCGGTGCATATAGTGATGGAGCCTCTCGTCGTCAGAGGATGAAGAGAAGCGACTACAGTGGCACCTCTCATGCTGAGCGAGACCAAGAGTGCGAGGAATACCTCAACTTTGAGTGTCGACAGGCCCAATGACAGGGGTGAAGTCAAGCCAAATGGAATAGTTAGAGTTTTGTGCCTACACTGTGCACAGAGCTGCGAAGGAGGAGACATGGCTCTTCCAGCGGAAAGGAAGATCTGACATCACAGGGTGCAGCCAAGGGATATACCACCCGAGTGGTGGGAGGAGCTTCTCTTAAAGACAGTTCGGCATGAACAGCTCTTAAAGAGAGACTGTTTAAGTGTGGATAAGTGAACCATATCCTCATCCCTAGAAAATTTATTATTCACTTATTTAGTTTTTATGCACTAGACAATGCAATACCTATTTTTCAGGCATAACCAGAAAAATACAAAAAGAACCATAAACATAATGCAAAACAAATATCGAGCAATAGTTACAAACAAGCATGTTTCAATAATACAGAGGTAGGTAGCAAACAAGTTGATAAGTCACAATAAATATTTGAACAGCAAAGAAGCTATACTGTAAACAACGGTTACGGAACTTTAGTGAGGCAGACACAATGAAGGCAGGCAAAGTTGACAGGATTTAACTCAAAATACACAAATTACAACAGATACCAAGGCATATAAACAAGGCATGGGCACAGGTGCAACTAACATAGTAATACAAGTTTGGATGCAACTTGGTATAAAATAAGTACAGTATCATATATATACCAATGAAATCACACCAGCTGCATGCTTGTCCCATTTTGTGAAAACAAAATACCAAAAAAAAATGCGTTACAAAAAAAGAAAATGAAATCTGGGCATCATACAATACTTGAGAATTCTGTAGCATTTTTGTTCAGTAGTTCCAGCTGCATTTTGTCTTATTTCACTTTAACCACTGTGTAGCTTTGTCAGATATTTATAAAAATAAAATGGATGCTGGGAAACAATTCAAAGTTAGCTCTGAGCAACACAAAATATCTCCAGTTTCATCACTGCTTATGTTTCTTTTGGTTTTCATCACCTGGTTACCAGAAGCTAATCTCTGCCTAGCAGCCACCCAGCCTTCTATTGCTCCATCTCTGGTACTTACCTGTCCTCATGGTGTCCACAGAGCATTTGGCTCCATGGTGACTTCCACTGGGAAGCCTGACAGGGAAGTGCCCTCATAAACACAGGTTACTCACCTGTTACAGTAGTTCTAGAAGTGGTCTATGATGTTCATCCACACTAACTGGCAGTGTCCTTTTCCATTAAATCTAGCCAGAAAGTCTTCAAGCTGGCTCCTCCCACCCACCCGGGTGGTATAACCCTTGGCTCCGCCCCATGTTGCCTCTGTGCAATGAAGCTCTTTGCATCTGGACCCCATGATGCCAGATCTTGACTGCTGGATGCATAGTCGTGCACCGAAGTCAGGGGAGGTCGGTTGGGCAATGTGGATGAACATCATATACCACTCCTAGAACTACTGTTACAGGTGAGTAATCTGTGTTTCTAGGGACGCGGATATGATGTTTTATCCACATTAACTGGCAGACTTCTAGCAGTTCTCCTGGAGGAGGGAGGCAAGGCGCACACCCCCTACTTTGGAAACAGAGATTGGAGAACTGTGGCCCCAAAACCAGCATCCTGGCGTGATTCGAGGTCAATGTGGTAATAGGAAATGAAGGTGTGTGCTGATCCCAGTTAGCAGCCCAGCAGATTTCCTGGATAGGGATGTTCCTAGAAGCAGCCACCGTCGCAGCGGTATAGTGGGTGGAATAAACCCTTAGCCCTCCGGGAGGCTCCCTACCCGACAACCATATATAGCAGAGATCAATGCAGGATGTGATCCACCTGCCAATTGTCCACTTGGCTGCAGGTCTGCCAGGTGTGGCTTCAGCGTAGGTGACAAACAGCTGACGAACCTCTCCCCAAACTCCAGCCATGCGCTCTTTGTAATAAGCAAGCGCTCACCTCAGGTCCAGAGTATGAAGCCTGTGTTCAGCCTCCAAGATGTGACTGGTGAAGAACACTGGGAGAGTCATCACCTGGTGCAGGTGAAACTTGGACACAACCTTCAGAAGGAACTTCGGGTTGGGGCGCAGGACAACCTTGTCCTTGTGGAAGACCAGGTAAGGAGACTCCACCGAGAGCACCTGGAGCTCACTGATCCTTCTGACTGACGTGATAGCCACCAGGAAGGTGGTCTTCCATGACAGGTGAGACATCTCACACCTGTGCACTGGTTCGAATGGCTTGCCCATGAGTTTTGCCAAAACCAGCAACAAGTCTCACGGTGGTAGTGGTTCCACACACCAGAGAGAAATGTGATCAAGGACTTTGAAAGCGACAGGCCACCTTCTCCTGTGCCACCGACTGCTGCCAGCCAGCGCCGGTAAGCAGAGATGGCTGCCAGGTGCACCTTAAGGGTCGTCAACCAAAGTCCCCCTTTGGAGAGAGACCACAGGTAGTCCAAAATACTAGCCACTGGACAGGCTGAAGGGTCCAACCCCTTGCCCTGACACCAAATGGAGAATCTCTTCCATTTGAAGGCATAGCACTTTTTGGTCGATTCCTTTCTAGATGCCTCAACTACAGTGAGAACATCTTCGAAGAGACCCAAAGCCTGGAACTCTAGCCACACAGGAACCACGCTGTCAGGTGCAAGGACTGAAGGTCCGGGTGGAGTACCTTCCCCTGATTGATGGAGAGCAGGTCTGGGCATGTGGGAAGATGCCTTGGGAGCCTGTTGTTGTGGCTGAGGAGATCGGGGTACCAAAACCAGCGTGGCCAGTCCAGAGCCACCAGGATCACCCGTGCCTTGTTCCTCCTGATCTTGAGCAACACTTTGTGGACCAATGGAAGAGGAGGGAAGGCATAAAAGAGGCCTGGGGTCCACGGCCTCAAGAAGGCATCCCCTGCAGCGAGTCCTTATGAGGGGGCAGGCACAAAATACAGGTTACTCACCTGTAACAGGAGTTCTAGGAATGGTATATATTGTTCATCCACACTGTCTGGCAGGTATCCTTGCCACTTTAAATCTTGCCGGAAGGTCTTCGCTGGCTCCTCCCCACCCACCCGGGTGGTAAAACTCCGGCTCCAGCCCATGACACCAGATCTGGCCCCTGGAAGCTCAGATTGGGTAGTAGCCGAGCCGAGGAGTCAGTTGGAGTGTAGGATGAACAACATATACCATTCCTAGAACTCCTGTTACAGGTGAGTAACCTGTATTTCTAGGGACATGGATATGTTGTTCATCCACACTGTCTGGCAGACTCCTAGCAGTTCTCCGGGAGGAGTGAGGCAAGGCGCACACCCCCTACTTAGGGAATAGAGACTGGAGAACCGAGGCCCCAAAACCAGCATCCCGGCGTGACTCAAGGTCGATGTGGTAATGGGTGATGAAGGTGTGTGCTGACTTCCAGGTAGCAGCCCTGCAGATTTCCTGGATAGGGACGTCCCTGGAAGTAGCCACCGATGCAGCAGTATGGCGGGTAGAATGAGCTCTTATCCCTCTGGGAGGCTCCATGCCCGCCAACTTATAGCAGAGATCTATGCAGGAGGTGACCCAGCTGCCTATCGTCCGCTTGGCTGCAGGTCTGCCAGGTGCGGCTTCAAGCGTGGTGACAAACAGCTGGCGAACCTCTCCCAATTTCAGCCGTCGCTCCTTATAGTGCGGCGCCTTCTAGGGTCAGAGTATGGAGCCTATATTGAGCCTCCGAGGTGTGATTGGGGTAGAACACCAGCAGAGTCAACACCTGGTTAAGGTGAAACTCGACACCACCTTGGAAGGAATTTTGGGTGAGGCAGGACAACCTTGTCCCTGTGGAAGACCAGGTAAGGAGACTGCGATTCAAGCGCCTGCAGCTCTCCCATCCTTCTGGCTGGCGTGACAGCCACCAAGAAAGGCGGTCTTCCACAACAGGTGAGAGAGTTCACACCTGTGCATTGGTTCGAATGGCTTGCCCATGAGCTTTGCCAATACCAGCAGTAGATCCCACGGAGGTGGAGGTTCTCGCACCGAAGGGGAAATGTGATCAAGGCCTTTGAAAAAGCGCCAGACCACCTTCTCCTGCGCCACTGACTGCTTCCCAGCCCGCGCCCGGTAAGCAAAGATGGCTGCCAGGTGCACCTTAAGGGTCGTCGACCTAAGCCCTTGCCGAGAAAGGGACCAAAGGTAGTCCAATATGCTCGCCAAGGAACAGGAGGAAGGGTCCAGGCCCTTGCCCTGACACCAAATGGAAAATCTTTTCCATTTGAAGGCGCAGCATTTTCTGGTCGACTCCTTACGGGACGCCTCAACTACGTTGAGGACCTTGTCGGAAAGACCCAAGGCCTGGAACTGTAGCCGCTCAGGAACCAGGCGGTCAGGTGCAGGGATTGAAGGTTCGGATGGAATACCTTCCCCTGATTGAATGAGAGCAGGTCCAGGCGAGCT
This sequence comes from Neoceratodus forsteri, assembly GCA_016271365.2. Classification (NCBI taxonomy): domain Eukaryota; kingdom Metazoa; phylum Chordata; order Ceratodontiformes; family Ceratodontidae; genus Neoceratodus; species Neoceratodus forsteri. The sequence goes on along the minus strand of CM057449.1, from coordinate 360,425,594 downwards.
GGAAGCTGCCTCGGGAGCCTGGAGCTGAGGCTGAGGAGATCTGGGTACCAGTACTGGCGGGGCCAGTCTGGGGCTATCAGAATCACCTGCGCCTTGTCCCTCCTTGCTTTGAGCAGCACCTTGTGCATCAAGGGGAACGGGGGAAAGGCGTAGAAGAGGCCCGGGGTCCACGGCCTCGAGAAGGCATCTCCCTGCAGCGAACCCTGCTGAGGGGGGCGGGCATGGAACAGCCTCAGCTGCGTTCTCCTTGGAGGCAAACAGGTCCACCTGAGGTGTGCCCCAATGGGAGAACAGATCTTGTACTACCTCCGGCAGGAGAGACCACTCGTGGGACGCAGCCCCTATCCGGCTTAGGGCATCGGCCAGGGTGTTGGAGGCTCTTGCCACGTGAATGGCTAGGAGATCCGCCTCCAGGCTGCGCACGAGTGACCAGATGCGGAGAGCTTCCTTGCATAGAAGCATGGAGCGCGTCCCGCCCTGGTGGTTTAGATAGTACATGGTCGTGGTATTGTCCGTCTGGACCCGGACCACTTGACCCCGAAGAAGCGAAGCAAAGGCGGTGAGCTGACGGACCGCTGGGAGCTCCAGTAGGTGATATGGCATCAGGACTCCCGGGGACCAGAGGCCGTGCGCTCTGTTCCCCAGATGGGCACCCCAACCCATCAGAGGCATCGGTCGCACAGAGACCGTCGGCTCGGGACGGACAAACGGGATGCCCTCCTGCAGATGAACTGGAACGGTCCACCACTGGAGAGCATTGCACATCCCCTGGGTCACCGTCACTAGCTGGTCCAATGGATCGCAGCATTGGGACCGCTGGCTGGCCAGCCCCCACTGAAGGGGGCGCATGTTCCAGCGGGCCCAAAGGACCACGCTGGTACAGGCCGCCATGAGACCCAGGAGGCGCAGGAAGTCCCGGGCAGGGCGCAATTGCCCAACCAGAAATGACTGGGCAAAGGAGGAAAGAACCTCGACCCTGTCCGCCGGGAGCCGTGCCCTGGCTCGAAGAGAGTCAAGCTCTGCCCCGCGAAAGAATCACCTGCTTCGGCTCGAGTTCCGACTTGGCCTCGTTGATGAGGAGGCTGACCTGAGAGCAAACCTGGAGGGCCAGATCTCTGGACCGCTCCACCTCCTGTCTGGAGGGGGCTGCTATCAGCCAATCGTCCAGGTAAGGGTAAACCCGGACCCCTCGGCGCCGCAGGAATGCTGTCACCACTGCCATGCATTTGGTGAAGACCCTGGGAGCTGGAGATAAGCCGAAGGGCATGGCTTGGAACTCGAAAAGGGATCCCTCAGCTCGAAAGCGAAGGAACCTCTGATGTGACAGACGGATAGGGACGTGAAAGAACGCGTCCTGCAGGTCCAGAGAGCAGAACCACATGCCGTGTTCAAGGATGGTATTATCTGCGCAGGTGACCATCCTGAAGGTTCGAGACCTAAGGAACTTGTTTAGTCGTGTAGGTGGGAAATGGGCGCCAGCCTCCGTCCGTTCGGAACCAGGAAGTACCTGGACACGAACCCGGGTCTGAGGAGGGTCCGCCACCTCTCTGATCACCTCCTTCTCGGGAGGAGGCGATGTCGGCTTAGCGAGCCGACAGCAAGGCTTCAGACCCGAGGCCCCCGGGTGCAACGCTCTGAAGGGTGGGGCCCTGCTCGAACTCCAGAGGCAGGCCCTTTCCCACCACCTCCAACACCCACGGTCTGTGGTGATAACGGACCAAGCGGAAAGAAAGTGTGGAGCTGCCCCCATCGGGGCACCTGGGGTGAGGCGACGGGGTTGGAGGCGACACCCTCAACCCATCACTGGGCAGGCTTGGAGGAAGGACGGCCGGGGACCTCAGGGCCTTTACCTCCCTGCTTCCTGGAGGAGGAAGCAGCAGGCTTGGGTTTGGGATGCCAAGCGCGAGCCTGCTGGCCCCTGATGCTGCTGGGCGGGACGTGCAGGTGCAGGCAGACGAAAGGGCTTGGGTTGCGGTCTGCGGCCCTTGTCCCTCTGAGCGGATGAGACCGAGTCCAAAGTGGCATTGGACTTTTCGATCCTCTGGAGGTGGCCTTCCACTCCAGGGCCGAAGGGGTTGGTCCCCAGGAAGGGGACATCCGCCAATTTGTGCTGGGTATCCGCTGTGAAGGTGGATATCCTCAGCCATGCCCGACAGCGCATAGCCACTGCGGCCGCGACTGACCTGGTGCATGAGTCTCCAATGTCCAGAGCAGTCTGAAGTTTTGCTTGGCCACGCCCTGCCCTAGTCCGCACCTGCCTAACCGTGGTCTGCAGGTCAGCCGGGAGATGAGGACTACCTCGTCAGGGGCCCAACAGGGCATGGGAATGTGCCATAAACACGGCCGAGCTAGCCTGGGAGAGGCCAGAGAGAGGGCGCAGCGTAGACTTTTCGCCGGCATAGTCCAATTTCTTGGACTCTTGTCGGGAGGTTGTCCGTACCCTAAGCGTTTCGGCATGCGGGCAGCTCGTAACTAACTCCTCGGCTGAGGGATGTTCGAAAACCCGGACAGGAACGGTAGGGACGCGATACTTCCTGGCCATCCTGGCAAGGCGCAGGGCAGGAAGCAGGCGCTGCCAGAGCTCCAAGGCCGGCCCACGAATGGCCTCGGCCACAGGAAAACCTCCGTGAGAATCACCTCAGTCCAATATCTCCGTGAGAGATGCTTGGCCAGCTTGGTCTGGGCTCGAGCTGCATCCGGTGGACTCCAAGATGAACCTGAGCAAACCCAGGAAGGACGAGGGCTGTCGTCCAGCGACTGACTTCAGAGGACTCCCAAGTTCACTCGCTTGGAGAAAAGGAAGAATCGTCATCAGACTCAGAAGAGTCCATGAAAGGCTGCTCGGGCTGGACCACCTCCACCTGCCGAGGGCGATCGGGAGTGAGGGTGACCGACAGCCTATGGGGCAGACCCTGAGCCGACCAAGAGTTCTTGGTCGGAGCCCCAAACAGCGGCTGTGAAGGCAGAGGTTCCACCGGAATCAGTGGAGCAGCTGGTTTTGGCCAAACGACCGGCCTGGGAACAGGCTCCTTGGGTAAGACGAGGGGTTGTTTCGGCCGCTCCGGTGACAGCCACTTAATGGCCGGAGAAGACAACGGTCGGCTTGTTCCCGGTCAGAAGGACTTGTTGCCACATGAGTCTCCTAGACTGTCGACGTAATACATCGAAGCCTCCCTCATCCGAGGAGGAGGGACGAGACGAGCGGCAGCGCCACACCGCAGTGCCGAGACCAAGACCGCCTATGGCCGGGATCGGCTGGACCGAAAGAAGTCGAGACCGAGAACCTCGGCCTTTCCGAGGGCAGTGCAAGGGAGGGGCGGTGGAACCAGCTCCTCCCTCGGCTCGGAGGGTTCACCGAGGCTCCGGAACGAAGGCACTGGCAAGCCGGGATCCTCAACTCCACGGGGAACCGGTGAGAGGATTTCGGCTAAGCGGTCGACAACCCGTCCAACAGGTCAGAAGATCTCGACTCGTCGACAGGAGTCTCGTCAACTGACCTGGCGGGGACACCGTGAGACCAGTGGCTGAAGCCGAACGATCGACGAAGTCGATGGCTGACAACTCGGGAGAGGACCTTTCCGCTCCCAAGAGCGTCGTCGGAGGGACTTACCCTTGTCTTTCTTCTTGGACCGAGAAGAAGGTCCAGCAGGCGTTGGTCCCTCTCCTCTAGTGGAGAGGACAGACAAAACTCCTTAAAGGAAGCTGTGTAAGAGGAACCCAGGAGGCGGGATAAATGCAGTCGAGGAAGATCTTGACCCGCGCCGCCTCCTGAGGGCTGATCATCTGCTCTAGCTGATCCGCCCAGATTCGCCGCTGCGTGAGACCGCCACTGGGCCTTTGACTTCACCGGCGAAAACGCTTTCAGGGCGCCCAGTTGTAAACGGGCAGCACGGCCTTCGAGGACGTAGGCTGAGAAGGAAGAGCACAGGTCACAAGCCTGCGGGTCATGCTCAAGGCCTAAACAGTAGACACACGTGGAGTGCGGATCCGTCCGAGACATCTTCTGCCCGCAACGGCATCTCCGAAAACCGCGGGAGTCGATTTGTCCATCGCAGCCGCGAGGGATAGAAGACCGAAGTCTATAAGCAAAAAACTTTTAAATTCGGAAAACCGAAGAATTAGGAACCAGTCATATACGCAGAGCGTTAAGGAGGGAACCTGAGCTTCCAAGCGGTAAGGAAGATCTGGCGTCATGGGGCGGAGACGAGAGTTTTACCACCCGGGTGGGTGGGAGGAGCCAGCTTGAAGACCTTCTGGCAAGATTTAAAGCAGCAAGGATACCTGCCAGACAGTGTGGATGAACAACATATCCATGTCCCTAGAAACAGCCTAGCTTTGTGTTCTCCCTGGAGGCGAACAGGTCCACCTGAGGGGTGCCCCCACTGGGAAAACAGACTGTGAGCTACCTCCGAATGCAAAGAACACTCGTGAGATGCCTCGCCCATCCGGCTGAGGGCATCTGCCAGTTGGTTAGGCTCCTACCGCATGGATGGCTAGGAGATCTGCCTCAAGCTGCGCACTAAGGGTCCAGATGCAAGAGCTTCATTGCACAGAGGCAAGAGTGCGTCCTGCCCTGCTTGTTGAGGTAGTACATGATCGTGGTATTGTCTGGCCTGAACCCAGACCACTTGACCTCAACAAACAAAGCGGAAGTGGTCAGCGCAGCCAAACCGCCACAGCTCCAGCAGGTTGATGTGGCATTAGGAATCCTGGGGTCCAGAGCCCATGGACTCTGTGGTCCCCAGGTGGGCACCCCAGCCCATGAGAGCGTTGGTCATCAGGATGACTGTCGGCTCAGGCGGACAAATGGGATCCCTTCCTGCAGATGTTCTGGGACGAGCCACCACTGGTGGGTGTCCCACATCTTCTGGATCATCGTGACCAGCTGGTGAAGTGACCTTTGCGCTGAGACCACTGGCTGGCTGTCTCCACTGCAAGAAGTACATATGCCAGCGAGTCCATTGGACCACACTGGTGCAGGCATGTAACCCAGAAGGCACAGGAAGTCCCAGGCAGGCGCGAGTGCCCAACCAGAAGTGATCAGGCAAGGAGGAGAGAACCTCCACTCTGTCCGCCGGGAGCCGGGCTCTGGCTCGGCAAGCGTCAAGCTCTGCTCCAGTGAAGCTGATCACCTGCGAGGGTACGAGTTCTGATTGGCCTGGTTGACCAGGAGACCAAGGTTGATGTAGGTCTGGAGGGCCAGATCCCTGGACTGCTCCACCTCCTGCCTGGAGGGACCTGCAATCAGCCAATTATCCAGGCAGGGGTACACTGGGACCCCTCAGTGCCTCAAGTAAGCTGCCACCACTGCTATGCATTTGGTGAAGACCCTGATGGCCAAGGAGAGGCCAAATGGCATGGCCTGGAACTCACAGAGGGTTCCCTTGGCTCGGAAGCAGAGGAACCTTTGGTGGGACAGACGGGTCCGGACGTGAAAGAATATGTCCTGTAGATCCAGGGAGCAAAACCACATCTACTGTTTGAGAGATGGTATAATCTGAGACAGAGTGACCATCCTGAAAGTGCAAGACGTGAGAATTTGTTCAGGTTTTGCAGATCTAGAATGGGGTGCCAGCCCCCATCCCTTTGGTACCAGGAAGTACCTGGATACAAACCTTGGACATTCTGGAGGATCCGCTACCCTGATCACGACCTCCTTGCGGAGGAGCTGGGCTATGTCCTCTTGGAGAGCCAACTGAGTGTCTGCGGATACCAAGTCCTCCCGTGGGGCGCGGGTCGGCTAGAAGGGTACTGCTCAAACACCAGAGGCAGACCCTGACCGACCACTTCCAGAACCCACCTGTCCACTGTAACAGCGGACCAGGTGGAAAGGAAATGGTGGAGCCGACCCTCCACAGGAAGGACCCAGGGGAGTGTGACAGGCATGTGGGAGGCACCTCTCATCCCATCACTGAGCAGGATTTGGGAGGAGGCCCGGCAGAGGGTGGCCAGGTCCCTTCCTCCCGCTTTCTGACCACTGAGGCCATGGACGTGGCCCAAGGTCACCAGGACTGAGCCTGCTGGCCAGACTGGTGCTGGGCTGGTTTTACCGCAGGAGCAAAGGATCGAAAGGGCTTGCGCTTTTGCTGCTTGGAGCCCTTGGGGTCCTTCTGAGTGGATATCACAGAGTCCAGGGTGGCACTGGACTTTCCAATACGCTGGAGGTGACCCTCCACACCAGGCCCGAAGAGGTTGGTGCCTTAAAAAGGAACATCCACCTGCTTGTGCTGGTTGTCTGCCGTGAAGGTCGAGATCCACAACCAAGCCCTACATCGCATGGCAACTGCGGCTGCCACTGAGCCAGCACAGGCGTTTCCTACATCCAGAGCCATCTGGACTTACTGTTTTGCCACAGCTTGACCCTGGTCACGGACCTGCTTGACCGTAGTCTGTAGGTTTGCCGGGAGGTGAGGAATCACCTTGTCTAGGGAGCCCAACAAGGCATGGGAGAAATGTACCATCAGGATGGCCGAGTTCGCCTGGCGGAGGCCTAGCGAACACGTAGCACAGACCATACAAGTCGAGTGCTCCAGTTTCTTGGACTCCTTGTCTGGCGGTCTAGCAACATCCCCAGTATTGCTTGAGCACCTAAACACGGAGTCAGTCACCAACCCTTGAGCCGAGGGATGTTCCATGGAACCCGAAAGGGTGCCAGTGGGTACTGCATATTTGTAGGCCATCCAGGCCGACGGCGTCAGGCAAGATGTGGGGCGCTGCCAGAGCTCCGAGGCAGGGCCAATAATGGCCTCGGCTACTGGGAAAGCCTCCGTCGGAGAGTCCACTTTATCTAGAATTTCTGTTAGGGGGTAGTGAGCTTGCTTTTAAACAGGCTCTCAACTCATCCCCATAGACTCGGAGATGAGACAAAGAATTCCCATGAATGAAGTGGGGCCATCCTTCGTTGAAAGATCTCCTATCGACTCCGTATCCAAAGGATGGGAGTGCAAGGAGGAATCCTCAGACTCCGAAGAGTCCTCATAAAGCGGGCAAGCACCGGAATCCCTCTCAACCTGCCATGGGTAGTCAGGTGTGAGAGTGACCGACAGCTGATGGGGAAGCCCCTTAGCTGGCCGAGACTCCTTGGTCGGAGCCCTGGTCATCAACTGCTTGGGTGGCAACTCCACTACTATCAGTGGAGAAGCCAGCTTCAGCCAAACTGAAACTGTCTGAACCGGATCTGCTGGGGGAGGAACGGTGTCGACCAGTCCCACCGGGGGTGTCAGTGTCGGCCTCTCGGGTGACAGCCAGGTGATGGCCGGGTGGTAGCCAGAGTCGGCTTCGGCCCGGTCAACACTAATTGTTGCCACATAAGGTCTTCATAGCATCAACACAGCTTGCGCCAAAGCCTCTCCTCACCCGACAGCGAGACTGCTGACGTCAGTGGGACCTGCTCGACCAAGAAGATGAAGACTGAGACCTTGACCTCGGCTGTTGGTGGTGCTGACAGGGGTCCTCAGAGGGAGTTGGGGAGATCTGCAGCTCTTGGTCTGGGTTGATGAATTAAATTTCAATATCACCAAGTGCAAGGTGTTACATCTTGGGCGGGAAAACCCTAAACACAGGTACACCCTGGGAGGGGAGGCGCTGGAGGCCTCAACAGGAGAAAAATACCTAGGGGTCATGGTGGATGCATGTATGAATAACTCCGAGCAGTGCAGGCGAGCGGCTAGCAAAGCAAACAGGATGTTGGGATGCATCGTAAGGGGGATCACCTCTAGGAGCAGGGAAGTGATTCTGCTGCTGTACAATGGATTGGTTAGACCACATCTTGAGTACTGTGTACAGTACTGGAGACCACACTTGAAGAGGGACATACAGCTCCTGGAGAGGGTACAGAGGAGGGCAACTAAGATGATCACGAGGACTAGGAGTTTGAAGTATGAGGACAGACTTGAGGAGCTCTGCCTGTTTTCATTGGAGGAGAGGAGGAGATGGGGGACATGATTGAGGTCTTCAAGTACCTCAAGGGAATAAATAGGAGTAAACACAGAGGGATCTTTAGACTAAAGCAGGAGGTATCACCAGAGGCATGGTTTGAAGTTAGAAGGTGGAAGGTGAGGGGGAAAAGGAGGAGGTTTTTCACTGAGAGGGTGGTGGATCCTTGGAACATGCTGCCTGGCGAGCTGGTTCAGAGATCCACAGTGGAGGGCTTCAAGAGAGGGTGGGACAGACACAGAAAGCGGATGTACCAGATGATGGCCTGGCCCAGGGGGGTGGGGATGGATGACAGGGGTTTCTGGAACACAAGGGGGGAGCCTCGGTGCCCAACTAGGGATCTGAGGTTCGAGCAGACCCGATAGACCATAAGGCCTAATCTGCTGGCAATTAGTATGTTTTAATATGTTAGTATGATGACTGAAGGGTCCAGCTCAGCAGGCTGGGACACCCCTTCAGTGGTCATCGTCAGGACTGGAGTCCTGAATAGTGAGTTGTCGGTCTCCTCAGATGACAACTGGTCGATGGGGTCAAGAAAAATCTCAGCCGTGTGGATGGCCGGCGTCTCAGCCAACTGGCCTGATGGGGTCTCCGTGAAGCCAGCGGCCAAAGCCATGGTTTCGACCGTAGTCAAGACCAGAGACTCCTGATAACGAGAACACTCCCAATTCCAGCATCGACGATGATGAGTCTACTCTTTATCTTTCTTGGACTCCTTTTTGCATAAGCGGGAACTGTGCGATTCAGAAGGACCCTGCCCCCTGGTCTGGAGGGACTGGCACAGCTCCTTGAAGGAGGTGGAATAAGTGGAGCCCAACTGGAGCGGAATGAAAGCCGAGGTGGAAAAGGACTGTGCAGTGGCCTGCGCCGCCTCCTCTTTGAGAGTCATAAGTCACTCTAACTGTTCAGCGGACCCCGTGACCGCGGAGACCACCCAATGGGAATCCTTAGATTTGTTTGGCGAATAACATTTCTCCGGGTGACCCATTTTCAAGCGGGCAGAGCGGTCCTCAAAAATCACTGCATGAAATGACCGATAAATGTCACAGGCCTGAGGATTGTGATTGTGGCCGAGACAGTAGACGACGTGGCATGTTGGTCGGTATGTGACATTTTCTGCCTGCATGGGCACTAGGGAATCTGGGCAAGGATTTATCCTTCATTGTGGTCGGGATTGAAGATCAACCTGAAGGCGGAACTCGAATGAGTTTAAGTTTAGGAAGCTGAATCGAAAATTGGAGCACCAGGGCCTACTCAACATGGGAGCAGTCAGGAGGAACCTGCTTCTTCCAGCGGAAAGGAAGATCTGGCGTCATGGTGAAGCCAAGATTTATACCACCTGGGTGGGTGGGAGGAGCCAGCGAAGACTTTCCAGCAAGATTTAAAGGGAAAGGACACTGCTATTAGTGTGGATAGAACATCATACCCGTCCTAGAAACATAGAATTTGACAGCAGATAAGGACAGCCTGGTCACCCAGCCTGCCCATTTTCCCCCAAAGGTTGAAGGTCACGGATGACAGAGGCCAGTCAGAGGTGTGGGGACCGATTGTGCTGGCATCATATTACATGCTCTGGGTTTTCTGCTTTGTTTCTCCCCAGCCCAAAGGATGCAACTGGTAAAGGCTCCATGGTGCACATATGTACAGAACTGCTTGGCTGTGCTCTAGAGCCTGGTTGTGTTATCCCTCCTCAAGCTCCTCCTTCTGCACCTCCTCCTATGGTCACCCAGTTTAGTTTAGTTTAGTTTATTGGTCTAGGAATTAATACCTTTGAGCCAGGGCTCTTTTACAAAGGTTCCACGTCACATAGAACATCTAACAAACAATACACATTACAAGTAATACCAGAAGGAAAAGTTACATAATAAATATGCTATTAACAGTTTCAAGGCAGTAAAATTTAGAAGTTACATAGTAAATATGCTTTAAACAGTTTCAAGGCAGTAAACAATTTAGGAAACAAAAAAACTTCCAGGGAGAGGGAGATAAGTAGGGGCCAACAGGGAGGCGAGAAGGAGAGAAAGTGGTGGGCAGTAGAGCAAGTGAAAGGGGACAGAAGGGGGAGAAGAAGAGTGAGTTAGGAGGCAGACAGGAGTAGTAGTGGTACGTGCGGGTTCATTAAACAAGGAGGGTAGGCCATGGATGTGAGGATGGTCAAGAGGAGGAATAGCCTTTATCGAATGCAATCACAGTTGCTAGTGGCAGTGAGGTGGGCATAGAGCATGGTTTGAAAGCTCCAAGAGAGTTGAGGATAAGTAGGTGGACTTAGAGCACTGAACCAGGTCGGGCCCTGTCTGTAACGTTCTTTGTCCCTGTGCAGTCCGACATCTGGGAACCAGAAAAGGTTGGTGTTCAGATCTGGTGGTGGGGCGCATGCCATGATTCAGACAGAGTCCCAAGATAGATTTTTTGCCATTATGCAGGTGAGATATATAAGGCGATTTGATAGTTGGAACCAGCCTGTTTCATAGTAGAGCTCACACGTGTGTGTGGGTCTTTGTGCCTCAATGAGGAGTCGCAAGCCTTATTTAGATCAACTGAGATACAGCTTAGTGCCGTGGTGATAGCTAATCCATAGATAATAAGGCCATAGTCACCGATTGAGATTATGGAACTCTGTGTACAGCTATCCTCCAAGCGCAGCTTGGTTTAAATTGTCGGTTTTCGAGAAATAGTATTCCTAGGCGTTGGTTAAGCTGTTTTCGCTGTGTTGTCAATGTGGGTTGCAAAGGTAAGCCCTTGGTCAAACGTGATGCCAAGGTATTTTAAAGTATTTACTTGGTCCAGTGTATTTCCAGCAGAGGTTTTATGGTGAGTGGAGTATTTCTATTTTGTTTTGGTGATTGGTAAAAGCATGGCTTTTGTTTTATTGTAGTAAGCACAAGTTTACTATCCAGGAACCACTTTTCAACACTAGAGAAAGCAAGTTGTAGACTCTGGTGTAGGGAGTTTGGTTCTTTGTGAGAAGCAAGAATTACAGCATCATCAGCATATAAGATTATTCTTTCCGGGCAGAATTCTGGGAGGGAGTTGAGGAACAGGCTAAAGAGGAGCGGGCCTAGAATTGATCCCTGCGGTACACCCGAGAGGACTGGTTTGGAGTCAGAGAGTTCATCAGAGATTTTTACAGCCTGTGACCGATTTGACAGGTAACTTTTTACCCAAGCACTAGGACCTTCTGCCAGGCCTTGGCTGGTCAATAAGGAGATAAGTAGGCCATGATGGACTGTATCGAAAGCTTTTGTGAGGTCAATAAAGACCACCGGTTTGTACCCTTTGTCCAGGGCTGAGTGGACTTCTCCAGAGAAGTCAAGTAAGGCTGTTGTAGTACTGTGTCCTTTCCTAGAGCCGTGCTGTTGATTACAAAGTAGATTGTACTTGTCCAGTTAGTCAGAGTTGGTCTGCCACAATGCGTTCAAGTACTTTGGAGGGGTGGGAGTATTGATATAGTTCGATAGTTACCTGTTGAGGCTTTGTCCCCCCTTTGTGCACTAGGCGTGACTATGGCAGACTTCCATTTGTTGGGAAATTGACTTTGGCAAAGGGAGAGGTTAAGAATTTTAGCAAGGGGTGGACCACTTCGTCCAAGGTGAGAGACAGGATTTTTAGATCTAAGGTGTCACTACTTGTTCTGGATTTGGAGCAGGCCTTTTTTATGTATTTGTACGCTTCATGCACTTTGATTTTCTTGAAATAAAACCATGGTTTGTCACGAGGGTGTTTTGCGATACTAGGTTAGGCACAGGTAAGTCCAAGAAGAAATCTGGGGAGGACCCCACTGAGGGTCTATGAACGTCTCATTTAGAGCATCTGCAATAGTCTTTGGGTCAAGTGTGGTGGATCCATCCACTTTCATAATGGTGGGTGAGATTTTGATTGCTTACCCATTATATTTGGATGTTGTCCCAAAAGTCTCCCATCACCCCAGGTGGATTCAAGGCGTTTTTGAAATAGGCTCTTCATTTGCCTAATTTGTGTGGTGCATATGTTTCATGCCTGCTTGTATTTTAGGGTATCATGTGGTGAGCCTGTGTCCTGGCTATGGCCCAGAGGTGGTCGAGCCTTGAGCTGGGCAAGTAGTTTGGCAGTAATCCAAGGATTTGATAGTGCTTTGATTTTACGCTTTTTACTGGGGCGTAAAAGTCACATGCAGTATTGAAAGTTGTGATGAAGTATTCTAGTGCAGCATTTACATCAGTCATTTTGAAAATTGGTGTTCAGTCATGTTGCAGGAGACAGGTCTTTAATTTGATAAGATTCCTTTGTGGCAATACTCTGCTTGAAATAACTTTGGGGGGCGGCTTGAGAAATTTATTAGACCAGGTACAAGACACTGGGGAGTGGTCACTGAGAGAGTCAGGGAGAACTTTAATGTTTTTTATCCGGTCAGGGTGATTAGTGAGAACCCAGTCAATAAGGTGCTTGTTCCAGTTTTGTAATTTTTCGGGTGGGAAGTTACCATCTCGTCAGGTTGGCTGCTAGGATGTCATCTTTGCAGGCGCCAGTGTCGGAGGCGAGACAGTTTATATTGAAATCCCCGAGGAGGAGGAGCTCATTTTCAGGGGGTTGCAAGCTTACAAATTCAAGCACTGACTTGAGACTGGAACGGTGGTCTTTTGGAGGGATACAGACTGCGGCCACTGTGAGTACTTTATTTTGTGCACCAAGGAGCAATTTGATAGGGAGAAGTTGCACCTGAGTATTTGTGGAGGTGAAGCTACCACATTGACTGGATAGGTTGTCCTTTATGTAGATAGCACAGCCCCCACCCTTCTTGCTTGCCGGTCAAGTCTGAAAGATTGTAGCCTTCAAGTGAGACAGCATGATCCGGGTGCTGGGAGACAGCCAGGTTTCCACAATGGCTAGTATATCGGGATTTGTTTGCCCAACGCCGTGTCGCAGTTAATGGCACTACAGCAGAGAACACTGCCCATCCTTCTCAAGGAGATCCAAGGGAGGAATACAAATTCAAATCCTCCTCTGGGTGGCTGTGGAGGTTTCAAGCGCCAGACATAGTATTACGCCGTGTCTGCTTTAGTGGAGAACAAAGGTCCTGTGATGATCTGGCAGTTGTGCATTCAAGGCAAAATCGAAGGACATTCTCACTGCTAGAGGGTACACTCCTGAAAAGGTGTACAACGCAGATGAAACTAGCTTATTCTGGAGGTGCCTCCGGATGTTATCCTTGTTGATAAAAATAACAAAATGTCTCCAAAGGATTTAAAGTTTCAAAAGCAGAGCAACATTTCTGTTCTGCACAAATGCCACTGGGACTCACAAGGTGCAGCCATTGTGCATTGGTAAATTTGAACGACCACGTTGTTTTCACCATGTCATCCCTCCCAGTTAGCTACTGTCACAGCCGAAACGCCTGGGTGACAGTTGACATTTTTTGGATGTGGTTACTGAGACATTTGTTCCCCCTGTGAGAATTCATATAAAAAAAAAATAAAAAAGCTTCCATATAAGCACTTCTTCTCCTTGATCAGAGTCCTGCCCACCCCCAAGAATCAGAATTACGATCTTGTGATGGCCAAAATCAAAGCACTGTTCCTTCCAAAAAATACCACATCCCACATTCAGCCTTTAGATGGCGAGGTCATTGTTACATTTCAAGAAGCACTACCGGACGCATCTGTTGACTGATTTGGTAGCTGAAGGGACACGGTTTGCTGTTTTCCTTAACTCATTGTACCCAATAGCTCCGTATTAAGTCCGAAGCATCCATTGATTCTCCTGATACAAAATGGCTTCCCAGGTAGAATGAGTTAAAAAACTTAATTTAAGGAAGATGATAAACCTTGCTGGTGAAGCCTTGGGGAATGTGACACAAGCAACCATAGCTTACAGCTGGGAGCTTACACTAGGTTCTGCTTTTGGTGACCAATTCATCCCTCCAGACAACGGGCAAGATGAGGATGACACAACTGAGATCACAGCATTAGCAACTGATCTCAACCTGACTAACTCAACAAACCCTTCAGAAGTTATTGATGAATGACTTACTATCGATGACACTCTGCAAACCAATGAGCTGCTGATAGACACCGACATTGTTAGTGTAATCAAACACATGGGGCACGAGAATGAAGAATCTAGTGAGGAGGAGTCTGATAGGGAGGTAATGATCCCTGCCTACAGTGAAGCTATCCGGGGCTAGAACGGGACTCAGCTGGCTACAGTCACAGGAGGTAGACCAATCAAAGTTCTGTAACTTATGCATCTTGTTTCCTACACTAAGGACTTTGCTTCAAAAAATGCAAAACAGACAACAATTACAGCCTTAAACCAGGTGTCAGTAAGTAAGTGCTACGCTAAGTGCAATAGCTCACATGAACCAAATGTTTTACTTAATGAATGAATGAATCAAATAAACGTAGATAAAGTGTGGATAAGCTCAATAAAGTAAAATTAAACTATTGTATTTAATAGTTTTTGTCAATATTTTTGTGGGCAAGTAATGAACGTATGTGATTCACTCGTTTTACGTTCCCTCGTTATAACGAACACGCCACGATAATGATTACGTCTCCTAACTTGTTCGTTATAGCAAGGGAGCACAGTAGTTTTCTTCCCTGCTTGCACTGTGGTGCATGTAATTTTAAAAGCTATGTTGACTTTGTGGTACATTCCCGTATTTGACTGTCAGAGCTCAGGATTGATCGAAAGGTTGAGTCACAGTGCACAGCTGGGCATTTGAGCACAGGCTAGCCATTCCCTCCCACCTCATGCCTATCACCTGCAGCCAGGGACACAGTGCATGGGTAAGATGTTTAGCCTCGGCTCTTGGTGACAGCAGGAGGAGGGGTGGGTAGGAGTGTGGCACGCTACTATTGCCGGGTCAGGCTGGTCAATGCATTTCCTCCTAGCAGCTCTAGCTGAGGTCTGCACACTCCAAACCTACACAGCAAAGGATCTGAGCACAGGATTGGAACCAACTGGTGACTGACAGCAGGGAGGAGATGGGTTGGTGAGTCAGTGTGGCGCGCTGTCTGTATAGAATGCTGGGGCAGGGAGAGGGCACTGGGAAGGGGAAGAGACAGACTGCATCACTGAAGAGTCAAGAAGACCTTTAGACCTCAGAATGCCTACCTACAACATGCACAGCATGTAGTCTTAAGTCAGTGATACACGTGGTTCACAGATCTGGCAAAATCCATGTGCAAGTATAGGCGCATGCGTAGTTGGCAGCTGACTTTGGAGGACACATACAGATATCTAAGCACAGAGTAAGAGTAGTAACTAATCACATTCTAACCTGCAGAGAAAAAAACAAAAAAAAGTATTGATACTGGTTTTCAACGTATACTTTTTTGTAATCATTTTTGAAAGGTGCAGGAAGCCTGAGTCTGGTGAATGCAACTTTTGCCACATGCTCCACGGTGCAAATACTACAAAAAACTTTCTACCCCTGCGAGGAGTGTGCTGGGGGGAAGGGGGTATCATTCTCTTGCTCCCTGCCTGCTGCTCTTCAGCTGGCCTGAGGCTGTGGCACTAGTCCACTGGCCTCCCACTGCTAGTTCACCATTCCTGGTGCGCTATTTTCCTGTGGTGCACTGCCCTTTGTGGTATACTGTTCCTCTTATCTCCTGCTACTTGTGTTTTTGCTTCAGTGTGGCAGCTAGCCCTGCGTCTTGGCTCGGCTGCCTCTGGTCAGCCTCAGCTGGTGTTTGAAATCCCTCCCCACTCCTACTGTGTTTTGGGAGCCTGGCTTCTTCTCTGTCTGTTTGTGCTGTGACCTTATTGTAGCTAAGTTTTTGCTCTCAGTCACTGCCATAGCCATGCTTCGCTTTGGTGTGTTTTGGGCTCAGTCCTTTCATGCCCTATGCAGATATGATTTCTACCCTGCTGAATCCTTTCTCTGGCAGTCTCTCTCCTCACTCATGGCAGTCCTCTCCTCACTCCACTTGCCCCTCAGGGGCTCAGTATGCTTTCATCTCTTGGCTCCAATTGCACCATGCCTACCCAGCTGCCGCTATGGCCGTGCTCAGCTCTGGCATTCTTTCGCTCTGCTTCTACTAAACCATACCTTCCAGTCTTCCTAAGTGGCTGTCTAGTCCTCTTCTTGGAGCTCAACTTAACCTTCCCAATCTCTTACAGTATCTAATATTCCTACTTTACCTTTTACTTTCAGGAAAAAGCCTCAACAATCAACAACATCGGGCCTATGTCCCATCAGCAACTATCAGGTACAGGTTCCTGCACCAATCAGGTATACACCCCTTTCACACTGCCCATCAAGGATTCAGTACACTTTTGCCTTCTATGGCTTCATACTGCAATTAAATGAGCCCCTCAAGGAATCAGCTTCTTGTATCTGCGAGCCTTGTCATCAAATTAGACTATAAGGGCTGCCAGACCTGAAGCAGCTGTTCCAAATTTTTCCTTGGGGTGTTTTCGTAGCTTCAACATTCCTTGGCACTACATCAGCATGCACTTCGGAGGGCAAACCTTAACCAGCTTCTGGGGTGGAGGTCCTCAGGGCCATCATGCCCATAGCATCAAATTTCCATCCAAGTATAGCTTTTTAAGAGGAAGGACTGTAAAAGTATAACTTAGTAGCTGGCCCAGTGGCATGGAGGGCCAAGGTGTCTAACATACACCTCCTGTCATGCCAGCGACCGTGTTGGGAACCCAGCGCAGGTTGACAGAGACTGGCGGGGTGGGAGAGGGTAAGTGTCCTAGGACAGCTCTCCTCTTCCAGGGAAGGGGTGGCAAGATCAGCATTTAACTGCCACTAGGTGGAAGCCCAGTGGTGATGCAGGCAATGAGCCATAGGGCGGGCCACGGATCTGCAGAACATGTGTACCCCCACAGGCAAGTTTCCAACGTGAAGCTGCAGCAATGGGTTCAAGAGAAAATGGAAAAGGGATCCTGTGGCAGCATGAAGCCCTGTGCTCCTCCCCAGATCCACACCACCACCTGGATACCTAGACTCAAACTGGACATGTGTGTATGCGGAGGTGGGAGGATGACCCTCCGTTCTCCACCCTCCACAGGGGGAAATCCATGGGGGAACAAGCTTCAAGGTGGGTACCAGCTAATGGGGGGAGGGAGGAACAGAAGAGCTCGCTGGCAAGAGTAGAAAACTGTATTTAAAAAAAAAGTATAACTTAGTGCCTTCCTTGATTAAATTTTCATTGTGTACCTCCCCAAGCGGATTTACTTGGTATGGTATCCCTGAAAGGTCTACAGAGCAAAGGAGCTCACTTATTCCCTAGCTCTGCAGCAATGTGTCACAGGTCCAGCTTCAGCGTTAAGCCTGGAGGGATGGTGGTCTACAGTCTTGTAGCCCAGTGGTTTTCTCAAAAGCATTTTTCCTCTCCTCTGAGCTGAAGCTCTTAAAATTAGTTAACCTTGTGTAGTTTCATTCTGCTGAATGGGTTGGATCTTGGATGGTGGCTCCTCCTTCCTCACTAGCTTTTCAGAACTGTGGCCTTTCCTATTTTCTTAGCAGAAGACAATATTCTGACAAGGTACCTTCAGCTAAGGGTCTTGCCATCCTGCAGCACTTCTAGCGGTGCAGTCAGGCTGGGACAAATCAGGTACCCAGGTGGTCAACAACCACTAAAAAGGTTGGTCTGGCTACTAGACTTTGTAGGTAACCAGCCAAATGGCTGCCTTCCCACAAAAATATTGATTTGGCTGCCAGATTTTAAAGTCAGTAGCCAAACTGACCACCAGTTCACAAACAAATCTGTCCCACCCTGGGTGCAGCCCACCTGAAAAGGGTTTACGTGCCTCCAGTACCCCAAAATGGTGGTAGTTCCTCTGGAAACAGAGAGCATGAAAGGTCACCTTGACTCCTCAGATGCAATCACCGTGCTGACAGTACAGTTACCTACAGTACTCAGCAACCATATCCAGTTCAGTTACACAAGCACTATATTAAGTTGCACAGGTATTTGCCACAACAATTCAAGCAATAAACTGCAGTAGTTACTTCATACCTAGATGCCCACGGACAGTGAATTGCAAGGCAATGCCTTGGGGTTTGTGTGGTGCAGCAGGTGATATAAGCCACCTCCCAACCGAGTCACTACTTAAGTGCACACAGACACTTGTTTCTTCGCTCCCATCATCCTCTTGTCCTCCCCAGAGGCTCACCTCTCCCCTTCGGACTTCTTCCCCAAGGTACCTTCAGCATAGGATTTGCCATCCTGTGGCACCTAGGGTGAAAACCTCCTCACACAGGTTCCTGTGCCTCTGGAATCCTGAAAGGATGGTAGTTCCTCTTGGAACAGACAACATGAAAGGCCACTTACATTTCTCAAATCCAAACACCATACAAATAGTACAGAGCTACCTATAGTACTTGGCAACCTTGTTCCAGTTCAGTTGCACATACACCAACTACACTGCAGCAGCACTCACCACAACAATTCAAGTAACCCACGTGCGTAGTTACTCCATACCTAGGTGCCCTCTAAACCAGTGAAACAAAGTTTTGATACACTCTGAAGAATTATGTGCAACTGTAAACAAATTTTATTTTGCTATTTTTTCTGCACCACAAAGAGAAACAGCAAACTGTTATTTAATAAAGCTGATTGGGTAATGCCCTAGGCTACTGTCTATTGGTCAGTCATACTATTACACGTCACACACACTCCTACACCCCGCTGGCTTCAGGATCTCTTCTCATGTCTTTTGCTGCAGACACAAAATAAGACCAACATAATGGGAATAGGGTCCTGCTGGACTTGAAAGCATGAAACATCTGGCCCCAGATCTTCAAATGGGATAGTAGTACAAGAGCCACAAACCTCACTAAAAGGGCAGTGGTTTGTATGGCTTTTACAGATGCAGATTTTTTTTTTGCAGCCAATTTTGATAAAAATGCTGCACTGGCAAAGGTTCTGCTCCTTCGTTCTGCCCCTTAAGGAACTCTGACGAGAAAAATGTCTGAATACTGCCACAAAGCCCCCCCCCCCACCAGAATTTTTATTTTATTTTATTTGCTCTACCAAGAAGAGGACTGGAATTTACAACCCATTTTTAGCCTCAGAATTTATACACTTATTTATTTATTTAAGGAATCAGATACACCTTTGAGCAGGGCTCTTTACAAAGTCCACGTCAGGTTACTTGAAACATTACGACAGGCAGTGGTTTTGTGCAAAGAAAATAAACATTGCAGCTGGTGGGCTTTGTCAATTACCAAAACATCATTGTGCAAATCACTTCTATAACAATTTAAACAACATAGATTCGTATAGGTAGCCATCCGACAGAGGAGGCAGGCCAGAAGGCTGGTGTAAAGAGGGAGAAAGAGAGGAGTGAGGGGTGGGTCAGGGTCAGCGAGGAGGTGTGGAGGAGTAAAGGAGGAGGAAGAAGTAGGGAGGGAAGGGTGGGGTATGGGGGTGTGGGGATAACCATTTAGGTGTAGCAGTTGCAGGAGGCACAGGAGATGAGGTATTGGCGCAGGCTGAGCTTAAAGGCACCCAGGGTTGCTTTGCTGGTAACTTCTGCTGGCAGGATGCTAAACCTGGAAGAGGCTCTGAAAAAGAAGGATCGTTGGCGTTGGGTAGTCCTACAAAGGAGAACAGTGAAGGAGAGGTCGTTTGAATTCCTGGTTTGTCATGGGCCCTATATGGTCTCAGCAGTGCCTGTGATCCAGGGGTAGTAGGTCCAATGTCTTTTTTTAAGCTAGGATGCAGGTTTGATATTTAATTCTGCCAGATAGTTGGAGCCAGTTGCGTGTTACGTAGATCCTGCAGGTGTGTGTAAGGTGGTTTGCATATGTTTGGAGAGAACATGCCTTGTTTAGTGCTGTGGCGATGCGTCGGAGAGCTGTGTCAGTGGCAGACCCGTAGATCACAAGCCCATAGTCTATTATAGAAATTACTGAACTGTGAATGGCAGTGCTTAGGGCTTCATCCGTGAGGCAGTTCTTATGTCTATGGAGCAGGCCTATGCGGGTATTCACAGATTTTGCTACGCAGTTGATATGTTCAGAATATCCAAGTATTGGGTCAAGAATCACCCCAAGATATTTAAATAGATTTATTTGTTCAAGGGTGGCCCCTTTGCTGTTTGATATAGAGAGGTCTCTATTTTTATGTTTGCTGTGGGTACCATGGAACAGCATTGATTTGGTTTTGCTGTAGTTAAGAATAAACTTGTGGGATTTAAACCATGCCTCTACATCAGTGAAGTTTTCTTGTAGTAGCAACTGAAGAAAGGAGGGGTCAGAGTGGAAGTGAAGATGACAGTATCGTCGGCATAGAGTAGGATTTTTCTGAGCAAGATGAAGGGAGGCTGTTTAGGAAAATTCTGAAAGGATAGGACCCAGGATAGATTCTTGTGGGATTCCTGATCGGACCAAGAGGGGTGTTGAGAGGGATTCGCCAATTTTACCTGCTGTGTTCGGTCACTGAGGTAGCCTTGAAACCAAAGAGTTGTGTCTGGAGATAGACCTATTAGAGATAACTGTTGAAGCAGTAGTGAATGGTTGATGGTGTCAAACACCTTAGGTTGATGAAGGTAGCGCCAATGAGATCCCTTTGGTCCAGGGCATTGTGGATGTAGGAGGTAAGCTCTAGGAGTGCCGTGGTCATGCTGTGGCCCTTGCGAAGTCCATGTTGTTCTTGACATAGCAGGTTATACTTAGTAAGGTGTTCTATCAGTTGGTTGGCAGCTATTCTCTCCAGCGTTTTTGAGAGAGGGGGGACACTGCATTGTACATTTTCATACTTTATGTACTGGATTTACACTGCACCCATCTGAATTGCTCAGTATGCCTTACAGCACAGTACAGATAAAACAGACAAACAAAACAACCAAAATACTAATCTGTCCAGCATCACTGTACTCAAAAGACCTGCATGTTGTATGCAGACACAAGCATACCTCTCAACCTCTTGCCTCATGAATCAGGGACAAGGCTTAAAAAAAATCAGGGACAAAGACCTCAAATCAGGGACACATCTTAAAAACTGGTACTGTTCACTTAGAAAGCTGATAGAATAAAGGGATTTGTGATTAGGTGCATTTTCTGAAGAAGAACAAGTCTGCAGCTTTAATGTTTGACATTATTTTGTGCTTTTAATCCCCCTGTTCTGTCACAAAACCACACATTTTTCGAGGGACAGAGGAGAATGCTGAGGCCAAATCAGGGATATCCCTGAAAACCAGGGACAGTTAAGAGGTATGGACACAAGCGTGGCAAGGCAAGACCATTTTATTATTATAGCACCCTGTCTCGGGGGCACACATCACTTCACGATAAAACAATCATTAAATACAGAGATGTCACAACACACAGTAACAGCAAGAAACAGAAAACAATACAAATTGATTAAATAAATTAAGTGTGAAATAGGCTTGTGCAAGCACAGTCGAGGCCAAAAATATTGGCGCCCTTGCAGTTTTTTCTAATAATGCATCATTCCTTCCAGAAAATTGTTGAAATTAAAAAAATATTTTGGTATCCACATATGTATTTCTTTGGTTTGCAGTGGAATAAAAACCAAAAAGCAGAAAAATTTACTAAGTCTTAGCTTATTCCACACAGAAATCCTTAAATGCCCAGACAAAATTATTGGCACCTTGTAGAAGTAGTTAGAAATAATTAGATTTCAAGCAGGTGATTCTCCTTCACTTTGGAACTGAACTCACCTGTGGTGAGTTGCAGGTGTGCCAATATAAAATCACTCATTCAACCAGTTTGAATAGAGAAAAGGACTCGTCCCCTGTTTTTTTTTTATACTTCATTTTATTAAGCACAGGTTAATAACAGTACATTATGACATATAGTCAATCATGGATATGCTCAATACAGTTGATATCAAGACATTTCAACTAGATACTAAAAATTCCATATTATTATTTTATTTTAAGCACTATATACCAACTTCAGGTGTAGCGGAAGAAATACAGGTTACTCACCTGTAACAGGAGTTCTAGGAATGGTATATGTTGTTCATCCACACTCATTGGCAGGTATCCTTGCCGCTTTAAATCTTGCGGAAGGTCTTCAAGCTTGCTCCTCCCACCCACCGGGTGGTATAACTCGGCTCCGCCCATGGCGCTAGATCTGGCCGCTGAAGCTCAGGCTGCGCCGGGCCGGGAGGTTTGAGAACAGTAGGATGAACAACATATACCATTCCTAGAACTCCTGTTACAGGTGAGTAACCTGTATTTCTAGGGACATGGATATGTTGTTCATCCACACTCATTGGCAGACTCCTAGCAGTTCTCCGGGAGGAGGAGGCAAGACGACACCCCAATACTTACTTGGGAAGAGAGACTGGAGAACTGAGGCCCCAAAACCAGCATCCGGCGTGACTCAAGGTCGATGTGGTAGTGGGTAATGAAGGTGTTTGCTGACTTCCAGGTAGCAGCCCTGCAGATTTCCTGGATAGGACGTCCCTGGAAGCAGCCACCGTTGCAACAGTATGCGGGTAGAATGAGCTCTTATCCCTCTGGGAGGCTCCATGCCCGTAACTTATAACAGAGATCTATGCAGGAGGTTACCCACCTGCTTATAAGTCCGCTTGGCTGCAGGTCTGCCAGATGCGCTTCAGCGTAGGTGACAAACAGCTGGCGAATCTCTCCCGAATTTCAGCCGGGCGCTCCTTATAATAAGCGAGCGCCTTCTAGGGTCCAGAGTATGGAGCCCATATTCGACCTCCGAGGTGTGATTGGGGTAGAACACCGGCAGAGTCAACACCTGGTTAAGGTGAAACTCACACCACCTTCGGAAGGAATTTCGGTGGGGCGCAGGACAACCTTGTCCCTGTGGAAGACCAGGTAAGGAGACTCTATGGAAAGTGCCTGGAGCTCTCCCATCCTTCTGGCTGGCGTGATAGCCACCAAGAAGGCGGTCTTCCCGACAGGTGAAGAGAGAGCACCTGTGCATAGGTTCGAATGGCTTGCCCATGAGCTTTGCCAGCCAGCAGTAGATCCCACAGGGTGGGGGTTCCCGCACTGGAGGGAAAAGGATCGTCAGGCCTTTGAAAGCGCCAGACCACCTTCTCCTGCGCATCGACTGCTTCCCGGCCCGCGCCCGGTAAGCAGAGATGGCTGCCGTGCACCCTCTAGGGTCACAACCTAAGCTCCTTGACTAGAAAGGGACCATAAATAGTCCAAGATGCTTGCCAAGGAACAGGAGGAAGGGTCCAAGCCCTTGCCCTGACACCAAATGGAAAACCTTTTCCATTTGAAGGCATAGCATTTTCTGGTCGACTCTACGGACGCCTCAACTACATTGAGGACCTCGTCGGAAAGACCCAAGGCCTGGAACTCTCAGCTCAGGAACCAGGCCATCAGGTGCGGGATTGAAGGTCCGGATGGAACACCTTCCCTGATTGGCTGAGAGCAGGTCGGGCGAGCTGGAAGCTGCCATGAGTCCTGGAGCTGAGACTGAGGAGATCTGGGTACCAGAACTGGCGAGGCCAGTCTGGGGCTATCAGAATCACCTCGCCTTGTCCTCCTCGCCTTGAGAAGCACCTTGTGGATCAAGGAAATGGGGAAAGGCGTAAAGAGGCCCGGGTCCACTGCCTCGGAAGGCATCCCCTGCAGCGAGCCCTGCTGAGGGGCGGGCATGGAACAGACTCAGCTCTGCTCTCCTGGAGGCAAACAGGTCCACCTGAGGTGTGCCCCAATGGGAGAACAGATGCTGTACTACCTCCGCAGGAGAGACCACTGGGATGCAGCCCCTATCCGCTCAGGGCATCGGCCAGGGTGTTGGAGGCTCCTGCCACGTGAATGGCTAGGAGATCCGCCTCCAGGCTGCGACACAGTGGACCAAATGCGGAGAGCTTCCTTGCATAGAAGCATGGAGCGGCCCGCCCTGGCGGTTTAGATAGTACATGGTCGTGGTATTGTCCGCCTGACCGGACCACTTGACCCCGGAGGAACGGAGCAAAGGCGGTGAGAGCTGGCGGACCGCTCGGAGCTCCAGCAGGTTGATGTGGCATCGGGACTCCTTGAGGACTAGAGGCCATGAGCCGTGTTCCCCAGATGGGCACCCAACCCATCAGAGTGGCATCGGTCGATAGAGAGACCGTCGGCTCGGGCGGACGAACGGGATGCCCTCCTGCAAATGATCTGGAACGGTCCACCACTGGAGAGCGTTCCCACATCCCGTCACCCGGCTGGCTGGTCCAAAGGATCGCAGTGCCAGACCACTGGCTGGCCAGTCCCACTGAAGGGGACGATGTTCCGAGGGCCTGTGACCACGCTGGTGCAGGCCGCCATGAGACCCAGGAGGCGCAGGAAGTCCCGGCTAGGCGCAATTGCCCAACCAGAAATGATCGGGCAAAGGAGGAAAGAACCTCGGCCCTGTCCGCGGGAGCCGCGCTCTGGCTCAAGAGAGTCGAGCTGCGCCCGATGAATAGAATCACCTGCTTCGCTCGAGTTCCGACTTGGCCTCGCTGATAAGGAGGCCCAGTTGAGAGCAGACCTGGAGGGCCAGATCTCTGGACCACTCCGCCTCCTTCCTGGAGGGCTGCTATCAGCCAGTCGCCCAGGTAAGGCACACCCGACCTCGGCGCCCAGAGGGAATGCTGTCACCACTGCCATGCATTTGGTGAAGACCCTGGAGCTGGAGACAAGTCAAGGGCATGGCTTGAACTCAAGAGGGATCCTTCCGTCAGGCGAAGAATCTCTGGTGAGACGGACGGATAGGGACGTGAAAAAACGCGTCCTGCAAGTCCAGAGAGCAGAACCACACGCCGCGTTCCAAGGATGGTATTATCTGAGCCAGAGTGACCATCCTGAAGGTTCGAGACCTTAGGAACTTGTTTAGGTCGTGTAGGTGGGGAATGGCGCCAGCCCCGTCCCGCTCGGAACCAGGAAGTACCTGGACACAAACCCTGGGTCTGAAGGAGGGTCCACCACCTCTTATCACCTCCTTCTGGAGGAGGAGGAGATGGCGTCGGCTCGACGAGCCGCCAGTGAGCTGGGGATCCCGGCCCCGAGGCGGCACGCCTGAAGGGTGGTGCCTGCTCAGATTCCAGAGGCAGACCTCTTCCACCACCTCCAAGACCCACCTGTCCGTGGTAACAGCGGACCAGGCGGAATGGAAGTGCTGGAGCCGTCCCCCAGGGGGGACCCAGGGGATGGTGACGGAATGGGGCGACACCCTCAGCCCGTCCTGGGCAGGCTTGGAGGAGGGACCGCCGAGGGACCTCCTGGGCCTTTCCTCCTGCCTCCTGTTAGAGGAAGCCGGCGGCTTGGGTTTGGGATGCCAAGGCCGAGCCTGCTGGCCCTGACGTTGCTGGGCAGGCCCGGCGCCGAGGGCACAGAAGAAGGACGAAAGGGCTTAGGCTGTGGTTTCTGGCCTTGTCCTTCTGAGCGGAAGAGACCGAGTCCAAGGTAGCATTGGACTTCTCGATCCTCTGCAGGTGACCTTCCACCCCAGGGTCAAGAGGTCAGTCCCCAAAAGGAACATCCGCCAACTTGTGCTGGGTATCAAGTAAAGGTGGATATCCTCAGCCAAGCCCTCCGACGATAGCCACTCCGGCCGCCACCGATCTGGCACATGAGTCCCCTATATCCAAAGCAGTCTGGAGCTGCTGTTTGGCCACTGCCTGCCCTGGTCCCGCACCTGCTTAACCGTGATCTGCAGATCGGCGGGAAGATGAGGATGACCTCATCAGGGGAGCCCAACGGGCATGAGAAAAATGTGCCATGATGAGAATGCAGACTACAGCCTGTGAAGGCGAGAAGAGGAATATGGCGTGAACTTTTAAGCCGACATAGTCCAATTTCTTGGACTCCTTGTCAGGTATCCCACATCCCTGGCGTTCGTGGCCGACCAGAACGCTGTCGGTAACCAACCCTCAGCAGAGGGTGTTCCAAAACCGACAAGGAACCGGTGGGGACCGCATACTTCCTGGCCATCCTGGCGAGGCGCAGGGCAGGAAGCAGGCGCTGCAAAGCTCCAGTGCGGACCCACTATGGCCTCGGCCACCGGAAAGGCCTCCGTCGGAGAATCCTCGGTCCAGAATCTCCGTGAGGATACCTGGCCCGTTTGAAGGCGAGTTCGAGCTCCATCCGGTGGACTCGAGATGAGCGAAGCAGTCCTAGGAAGGACTGACGGGCTATCGTCCATTGACTGACCTCCTGAGACTCCAAGTCCAGTCGCTGGAAAAAGGAGGAATCATCTTCGGACTCGGAAGAGTCCTCGAAGCTGCCTCCGGCCTGAGCCATCCTTCACCTGCCGAGGTCGGTCGGGAGTGAGGGTAACTGACAGCCGATGGGGTAGACCTTAGCCGACCGAGAATCCTTGGTCGAGCCCCAGGTGGTGGCTGTGGGTGGAATTCCACGGAGTCGGTGGAGCAACTGGTTTTGGCGAACAACCCGGCCTGGGTATAGGCCTCCTCGGATAAGTCGAGGGTTGTGTCGGCAGCTCGGTGACAACCACAATGGCGGGGAAGCGGCGAGTGACACCGACCAGGAAATATTGAACATAAGATCCTCGTACATCGATAATTTACGTAAAGCCTCCCTGTCCGAGGAGGGCGGCAGCGATACCGCTTACGGTGCGGACCGAAACCGCTATGACGGGGGTCGGCTGGACCCAGCGAAGACCGAGCGGGCCCGGAATTTCCGAGTCGGTACGAGAGGTGTCGGCGCTGCTCCTTGACTCGGATGGTCCATCCGAGCTCCAGAACCGGAGGCACAAGCGACCCAGAGATCTCAACTCTCCAGGGGAACAGAAAGGGAATCTCGGCTGCTAAAAGCGACAGCCGTCCAGATAGAAAAATCCGACTTCACCGGTGGGAGTCTCGGTCAACTGACCTGGCAGGGACACCGTGTAAAGGCCAGTGGCGAAGCCCGGCCGGTCGACTGAAGCCGGACGGCGACCGGGAGAGGACCTTTCCGCTCCAAAGGCGTCGATGGAGGGACTTACCCTATCCTCTTTTGGACCGAGAATAAGTCCCGCGGGCGTAGGCCCTTCTCGCTGGTGAGAGGACAGACAAAAGCTCATAAAGAAGCACGTGTAGAGAGCCCAGAGAGGCGGGATAAATGCAGCACGACGAGAAATCGGACCAGCCTCCTCTTCGAGAAGACCATTCGCTCGAGCTGATCCGCCGAGCCGCCGCCACGAGACACCGCAACCGGGCCTCTTGGACTTCACGGAGGGAAGCGCTTCGGGGACGGCCCAGTTGCAATCGGGCAGCACGGTGTGACGGGGCGTGGGCAGAAAGATGAGCACAGGTCGCAAGCCTGCGGGTCGTGCTCAAGGCCTAAGCAGTAGACTGCGTGGAGTGTGGATCCGTCCGAGACATCTTCTGCTCGCATGGGCATCTCCAATCCGAGTCGATTTGTCCATCGCAGGCTGTGGGATAGAAGACGAAAGTCTTTTCGCAAAATTTATTTTAAATCCATAAACGGAGAAATAGGAACCAGTCTCAAACGCAGAGCGTTAAGGAGGGAACCTGAGCTTCCAAGCGGTAAGGAAGATCTGGCGTCATGGGGCGGAGCCGAGAGTTATACCACCCAGGTGGGTGGGAGGAGCAAGCTTGAAGACCTTCCGGCAAGATTTAAAGCGGCAAGGATACCTGCCAATGAGTGTGGATGAACAACATATCCATGTCCCTAGAACCTGTCACTTTATAAGGATTATATTGTACATAACTCCACTACTACCTAGTGGAAAATTGCTCCAGGATTTGATTAAAGAAAACAACAAATGGCATATAGTGCGGATATTTAGGTAAAAAAAAAAAAAGAGATTAAAGATCTTTTAAAGAAACCATTCTAACAATTTAAAAAGAGAAAATAAAAAGTTTAGTAGGTCAGCATATTCTTCATTTGGATTTTGTTTCAAGAAGGCATCATACATATATTTCTTCCCTTATATCCGGGACAATAAGGTGTGAGCCCCATGCATTAGAGGGTTTTCTATATAGATTGGGATCTAATCCTCTGCAGTTCTTCCCCATATGCAAGGTGCGGACTGGTTCAAAACTCTTAACCCAGGTACCAGGGTGTATCTCCCCAATATTCTCAGGTTGCCCCTGTCAGAACATCCTGGGAATACACAACCCACCTGGTCCATCTGTTCACATAGACTACTGACTTATTCTGTAAATTATGGGAGATATTCTCAAATGTTCTGATTTGGTTCATAATGCTTCTCCATTCAAAGATGGAGGGGTGTTCTCTAGCTATCTCCCTGGTAATGGCCTTATAGGCCGCCACCAGTAGTATAGACCACGATATTTCATATCTTTTGTTTAAGAGACTCGGGAGATGCCCAGGACCAAATTCTGAGATGTTAAAGGTACATCAAGACATAAGATTTTAGAAATGTGCTGAGTGACAGATGACCAGAAGGGTTGAAGCTTCGGGCAACCATAAAATATATGCGCTTGGGTAGCCACCCCTGTCTCACATGCCCTCCAACAATCTGAGGGAAGGCTAGGGTTTCTTTTGGCCTGTAGGTGAGGAGTTAAAAACCTTGTACGAACTTTCCAGGCGATTCACTCACTTCGATGAAGTGGTGGACCACGCCATCTGCCAGATCTTAGCCCATTGTGGTTGTAGTAACGGAGGTGAAGATCCTGCTCCCATTTGACCTTGAGAGGCTCCAGCATGAGTTCCTGCAAGGACACCAGATATTATATATATAGGATATTGCATGGTCACCCCTTAGCACTGAAGATTTGAATATATGGGATGTATCTTCCAATATCTGGGAACGGACTGAAGTACGCCTATACTGGGAGTTTACAAAATCTTTAATTTGAAAGTAACGAATCTTTCTCCTCACTCCATCTAAATTTGGTCTTAGCTTCCTCAAAAGATATATGGCATTTGCTAATGAGCTGCCAGGGACAAAAGTCCCCTATTTGCTTGGACCGTATACCATGTTGAGTCCTTAGCAGGTGGAAATTCTGGATTAGTGATAAACCACTTATATTTCCATATGTGTTCCTTAATGTTCCTCCAGGGGTTTCCCCTCCTCCACCCCGGATGCTCCCCTGTGTACCTTGTAAGGTCTGTTTTAATAAAGTACCTGAAAATATTATGGTAGGCAAAGGATACCGTGAACCTCTAGTTAAGTCAATTTGTTTCCAATGAGCATCACAATACTTATTGCCCCACATCAGTGTGCATCTCATTTGCGCAGAGTTCCAGTATGTGGAAAAATTAGGGAATGCAATGCCACCCTGCGACTTAGGAAGGTGTAATGCCTGGAGTTTAAATCGTGGTTTTCTACCTTGCCATATAAACGCGAGACATTTGTTGCCAGGCCTTAAGATCTGGATAGGAATAACACGGTATTGATTGGAAAAGGTATAGCAAATGTAGCAGAAGATTTAACTTTATTGCCTGAGACCTAGCATAGAATGACAGTGGAATTATGTTCCACCTTTTAATATCTTTTTTAATATTATTTATCAATGGAGTGTAATTGTTTTTATATAATTGGCTAAGATCTACTGGTATTTGGGTTCCTAAATATTTTATTGAGGGGAGATCCCATTTAAATGGGAATTGCCAATGTATAAGCGTGGGAACTGGGTAGTTAAATGGGAGTACTTCAGTTTTGGTTGTGTTCAGGGAGTGGTCTGATAAAACAGAGAACCTTTCAAGCTTGTGAAAAAGGGCAGGAAGGGTCTTGGTTGGATTTGTAAGCTATACCAGTACATCGTCGGCAAAAAGAGCCAGCTTGTGTTCTTTATCCCCCAAATTGATACCCTCCACGTCATTCGCCAACCTGATATATTGGGCCAGAGGTTCTATATACAGGGCGAATAGCAGGGGAGAGATTGGGAAACTGTGGGAAATATTACCATTTGACCGTATATACGCCTGGGGGTTCGAATAGAATTTGAAAATAAGGTTGATGAATTTCTGGGGAAAGTCAAAAGCAGCAAGGACCCCTCTTAGAAATTGCCATTACACTCTGTCAAATGCTTTTTCAGCATCTAAACTTATAAGGCTCACCGGAATTTTATAATTTTGTACATGTTCAATCAGGTAAATGGTTCGCCGAATGTTGTCCGAGGCCTGGCGGCCTGGGATAAACCCGCACTGGTCCTGTTGGATTAAGGTAGGAATCATTTGCTTTAATCTCTGCGATAACACAGAGGTAAATATTTTATAATCTGTGTTTAACACCGAGATAGGGTGATAGGAGCTTGGAAGGGCAGGGTCCTTACCTGCCTTTGGGATGACAGATATAATTGCCTAGTCCCAGGATGGGGGAATTTTCCCTTCAAGGCTTTGGATATTGGTATACAGTCTGGAGAGTAGGGGAATAACTGCCCCTTTAAGAGATTTATAAAATTCACCAGGGAGGCCATCCGTCCCCGGGCACTTTAGTGTTTTCAGTCTCCCTATCTCTGCTTCTATTTCCCTGGTTGTTATGAGGGTGACCAGGCCTTGACCCAGATGTTTAGGCAGTTTTGGCAGCTGGAGGGTTGCCAAAAAGGTATTTATTTGTTCCTCTTTCACCTGGGTCGGGGGCGATATAACTGTGTGTAATAGTGACTAAGGTGTTTGATATTTTCTCCACTGTATGACAGGGCGGATGTTGGGGACGGCCTTAAAGTTGATATTAGTGCTTTGCCCTGTGTTGTCTGGAGACGCTCCAGCCAACAATTTCAAGGAGCGAGGGCCTCCATCATAATATTTCTGCTTTAGAAACAATAACTTCTGCTCAATTTTATAATCTAGTATAGCATTCAGTTCTTGTTTAAGGTTTTTAATTTCTTTTGAAGTTTTGGAGTTGGTCTGGGATATCTGTTGAAGCTCTAGTTTTTGTATCTGGGCCGTCAAGGCACTTTGTTTTTGTTCCCTCTCTCGTTTGTTTCGAGCTGATAATTCAATAAATTTGCCCTTGCAGATCGCCTTGATGGTGTCCCATAAAACTGAAATATCGATCTCAGGGCAGTCATTTTCATTACAGCTTGTTTGATAATCTCTTCCATAGTATGAATGTTGTCCTTACTGTGAAGCAGGGAGAGGTTGAGCCTCCACATAGTACTTTTCCTACAATTATCTGAGTCTAGTCTAAGAAAAACTGGGGCATGATCTGACAAGATAAAAATCACCCGTCCATGTCCTACCCGCCAACCCTAGATGCTCTTGGGAGATTAACATATAGTCGATTGTGGTATAGCTAGAGTGGACCCGTGAGAAAAAGGTGGCATGTTTAGCTGATCCATTTAAATATTTCCATGTATCCACAAATCCCAGTTCACCAAGCAATTTTATTAATTCTCTTTGTTTTTTTCCCCGCTGACCTTCCCCCACTCCCAGCCGCTGAAAGATCTAAGTTAAAGTCTCCTCCACAAACCGTTGTACCTTCCGCCCATTGAGACATGAGGAGGAAGAAAGCCCGGTAGGTTATGAACTCCGTGGCTGGAGGAAAGTATACTGAGGCAAAGGTGGCAAGTTTCCCATTTAGTTTCCCCTTGATCATTACGTATCGCCCTTCCTTGTCACACAATTGGTCTTGACATTCGAATGGCACCCTGGAAGGTATTAATATAGCTGTTCCTCTCCTACGCCCCTTAAAAGAAGAAGAATAAACCTGTGAAAAGCCCAGACGCCTAAACTTCTCATGTTCATCATGTGACAAATGGGTTTCCTGAAGTAGAGAGATATCGGTTCCAGAGCGCTCAGGTAAGATAATACTTTGAGCGCTTTAATCGCCCAGATAGGCCATGAACAATATATGAGCATATAGTATAACCCATTGTGGCTGAAAGACAAAGGCTCAGTCCCTTTAACACAAACCCCTCTCCCGGTACAAGGTACCTCATTAGTATCATTTCTGCTGACCCAAAGAAAAAATTATAACGGCAACAACATAATACGCTTAATTGATCTAAACGACAAACCAAAACTATTGTGCAAACAGTGCACTAACATAGTCATTTTTAACTGGCTTCCAAGGTAGGAGGTCAAACAAGTGTGGTGACCTCTTTTCCCACCTATCTGATGGTATTGGTGGGGGAGTGCCTCAAAATCCCTCAAACAAGAGGGGAACTCCTCCTGGGCCCTTGTTTTGTAGGGCTCCTGAATTATGGTATTTCGCCATATATGGCCATCTTGGCTGTACTGCCCTCCTCGTGGTTGATGTGAAGGTATAAGATTTCCTTCCGAATATGCCCGCTAAATCCCCAATCCCTTCTCCTCACCTCTCACCCTCCCCAGTCCCCTTCCCTCATCCCCCCCCTTAGGGGAGAGGGAGGGGGGAGTTGTGCCTCCTTAAATTCCCCTCTTCCGGGAGTACCTTCACAGTGGTGTTTACAAAGATCTCACCCACATGAAGCACATCATAGGGGGTTTTCAACATACAAGGTGATTAGAAATAAAAAGGTGGCGATTTTTGTGCTTCCATAAACTATTGGGGGTCTTTAAATGAGATTATCAATCCAGATTACAAAGGCACGCCCTGTTCAGTGGAGTATAAACTGGCCACGCACCAGTGCCCAACCCCCTGCCCCCACAAAATAAACACTTCAGGGATATTTATCATGTCCATAGTTCATTCATGCTGTTTATAGGAGAGACTCCCTGCAACCCGACTGGGTTTCACGTATTCCGGCACTGAATTCCCTTGATCGAAAGAAAACATGAACATGAGAGTCACTAGACCAGAGTCTTGTAGTATTGCAACATAACATACTTCTTGATCAATTTCTATGTACTTTAAAAAAGGAGTAGTATGAACACAGGTGGGGCCATCACACTATCTCCCAGTCAAAATCATGTGCCCAACAGCAGGTGAATAGAAACGAGGGGGAGGGCCAGGAACATTCCGGGGGTAGTGTCCAAGACCTGAGCCTGGAACAAAAGGCATTAGCAAACTCCACCGGAGACATCAAGAGTC
The DNA here is from genome assembly GCA_016271365.2 of Neoceratodus forsteri. Lineage (NCBI taxonomy): Eukaryota > Metazoa > Chordata > Ceratodontiformes > Ceratodontidae > Neoceratodus > Neoceratodus forsteri. Next base: position 360,392,854 of record CM057449.1, on the reverse strand, counting down.
TGGGCATTGGAAGTGTCTCACTTCGAGGGTATTTGCAGCGAAACAACAAGTCAATACTTCTCGGCTTAACAGTCCAAGCATCAAAAGGAAACAGTATTTAGAGGTATTTTCTCACCCATCTGCAGACTCAAGATCTCTTTCTGAGATTCCTGGCAGTTTCTTCATTAGTTCTTTAAACTCATGTAGAACTGGTGATATGATATTACCACTCACAGCCCTATTTTTCCTCAGGGGAACGATGTGCCATTCCTCTGTAGGCTCCTTTCTCTTGGGCTTGGTAACCTTTTGAGTGCTGGAACCGCAACCCGCTTTGCAACGCTTCACCGGTTTTCGTGGAGAATCGATAATTCAGCTCCTTCCTTCCAAAAACTCTCAATTTCGCCGGATAAGGTGTTTGAATCCGCAGTTGTTTATTTCTAAGAAGTTTGATGATTGGTATATATTCCATACGTTGCTTCTGTATAATAGGTGGGTAATCTTGGTTGAAAAATAAACGTGAATCAACATATTTGACCTCCTTCTTCACCCATGCTCAGCGGAGGATATCTTCCTTGGTGCGATAGCTTCGGAATTTAATGATTATTGATCTGGGTCTGGTAGTCGGGTCTTTGGGCTTGGGCAGTAGGGCCCGGTGGGCACGCTCAATTTTCAACTTGTAGTCATGTGGTAGTTCGAGTACATCTTTCAACAAGTCAGTCAGGAACTCAACCATGTCCCCTTCCTCTGCGCCTTCCTTCAAACCATATAGACATAAGTTATCTCGTCTGGATCGGCTTTCCAAATCTACACATTTTTGTTCTGTATATATAGCATGGTTACAAAGGGCAAAAACTGTGCGGCCTAAAGATTGCAGGCCATCCTCCGCGTTGGAAATTTGGTCCTCAGCTTCCTGGACCCGACCCTCCACCATCGAGAGCTTCTGATTAAGCTGTTTAAATTCCGTCTTATTTTCCGCTTGCATTTCTTTCAACTCTTTCATTAGAGCTTCATAGCGGTTTCTGTACAGATGCTCCGCTTTCGTCGTGTCTCATAGCTTTTGGCTATGATGGCCCTAGGTTGGAGTGGAGGTGCATGTAGGGGAACTTGCTCTCGAATCTTCACCGTCCCTTTCAAATCTGGACTGCTGCATTTTAGATCTCACTCCTCGATCTCTTTGTGAACGCTCCTCCCGACATTTTAGGAACTTTTGAATTTCTTATTCTGGATTTTTGAGGTTGTTCAGACAGGCGAGGCAGAGCCGCCGAAGTTTAGCTACTGCTCAGTGCCGTGGCAGAACCAGAAGTCCTCATTCTCCTGTTTTGTGTCACTGTGTGTACCGCAATGAGCATGGAGAAAGAAAGAAAGCCAGAGAATTGTAGAAGATTGTAGTGCATACATGGACAATCTCAAGGCCACAAATCAATCTCCAGAGACCTTGATGTTCCTGTTTCCACCGTATGTAATGTTATCAGGAAGTTTAAGGCCCATGGCACTGTAGCCAACCTCCCTGGACATGGCTGCAAGAGAAAACTTAATCGAAGATTGCAGCGCAGGATTGTTCAAATGGTGGAGAAAGCACCTCGATCAACTGCCAAACAGATTCAAGCTGACCTTCAGACACAAGGTACAACAGTTTCAACTCACACCATCCATTGCCAACTCAATGAAAGGGGGTTATATGGTAGGAGGCCCAGGAGGACCCCACTGCTGAGAGAGAGACATAAGAAAGCCTGACTGGAGTTTGCCAAAACACACCCGAACAAGCCAAAATCCTTCTGGGAGAATGTCCTGTGGACAGATGAGACCAAATTAGAGCTTTTTGGTAAAGCACATCATCTCTATGTTTACAGAAAACAAAACGAAGCCTTCAAAGAAAAGAACACCTTCCCTACAGTCAAACATGGAGGAGGTTCAGTGATGTTTTGGGGTTGCTGTGCTACCTCTGGCACTGGTGCCTTGAACAAGTGCATGGCATCATGAAATCTGGAGATTACCAGGCCATTTTGGAGCACAATGTTGAACCCAGTGTCAGAAAGCTGGTCTCCACAAAGGTCATGGGTCTTCCAGCAGGACAATGACCCAAACACACTTCAAAAAGCACCCAGGAATGGTTCAAGACAAGACGCTGTACTGTTCTGAAGTGGCCAGCAATGAGTCCAGATCTAAATCCCATTGAAAACCTGTGGAGAGATCTGAAAACAGCAGTTGGGAGAAGGCACCCTTCAAATCTGGGAGAACTGGAGCAGTTTGCACAAGAAGAGGGCCAAACTGCCAGTAGAGAGGTGCAGGAAGCTCATCCATGGCTATAGGAAGTGGTTGATTGCAGTTATTTTGACCAAAGGCTGTGCTACCAAATATTAAGTCTAGGGTGTCAATAATTTTGTCAATGCCATTTCTTTTCATTTTCTGACTTAAAAGGATATATTAAATTCTGAATCAAAAACAAAGGTTCTGTAATATTAACAGAGAAATAAAGAATTGTGGAGACCAAATACTGTTGTTAATTTCAACTTATGTTTAGAGGAAATTGTGAGTTATTTGAAAAAAGTGCAAGGGCGCCAATATTTTTGGCCGACTGTAAGAATACTTCAGCCCTTCTTAAACTCCTCCACTTAGGAGAATTTCTAAGCTGGGATGATAAGGAGTTCTAGAAATTTGAGGCCACATTACAGAAAGCTTTATCTTCTGACTGCTTTATACAAGATCATTGGGCCTGGATGTGTTAACCAGGAAACTGATCCTAATGCAATGTTTTCTCCCTGCTAAAGAGTACACTGATGTGGTCTACATAATGGCACGTCAAATAATACTGAATAAGCTGTCATCTACAACCAAGTATGCTGGTTTACACTGGATGTGCGTCATACAACACATCAGTGTGACCTCTATGAGTCACTTGGCATCCTAGCTCTCGAGGACAGAAGTTGTACTGCCAGTATCTACATAAATGTACTCAGGGCACATCCACAACTATCTGTGTAGACTGCAAAAAAAAAAAAGATCTCTAATTACACATTAAGGTCACGGGCAAGGGAGGTCCTCCATGTACCAAAAACAAAGTGAAATGACAGGTGAAAGGCATTTAGCAGTGCATCACACATAGGCTGGAATGTATGGCAGACCATGTGAAGTGTGTGGGCAGCCTTGCCCAGTTCAAGTTAGAGAGAGAGAGAGTTTTTTATTTATATGGAGCCCTTTCAGGGCTCAAAGCGCTTTAAAATATAACATACAATATGAATTATTACAAAATAACTCATAGCCACAGTAAAAACTATTACATCAACACCTCTGTATAACAGCATTGAGTCATACCACGCAATTGCCACAATGCATGAAAGGTGATCCACTATTTTAGTGAGTAGCTGTCACCAGTTGTTACGTACTATTATCTAACATTACATGCTTCCTATCTTGCCTACTTCCCAATGTTTTCTGTTACCATGACAGTTTCCTTCCCTTAAATGCTGTGTGTCTGTATATGTAAGATGTAACTGCTGTCCTCTGTAAATAATCTATACATTTCCTCAGATCAATGGCACCCTAAAAGTACAGTTACATAAGAACTTACCGTAACAGGAGATCTTGAGAGAAGCTCCTGCTCTGTCCAATAGAACTAAAGGCCACCAGGTGTTAAGACCCCACGGAAAAATCTTCTAACCAGCAGCCTGTGGCGGGACTGCCCAAGTTGGCTCCGCCCGATGTCAGATGTGGTATAAAGGGGGTGGTCCCCCAGCGCCATCTCAGTTCTCCCGTCGAAGACCTGGCTGAGGAAACAGATGGAGAACAGAGGAGGGTCTCCCGTCCCCAAAGACAAGATGTCAAATTTGTCCCTGAGGGCAGGTGGGTGGGAAAGCCACCTGCTGCAAGAGCTCCTCTTGAAGATTTACTGTTACGGTAAATTCTTACGTAACTGTACTATCTCACTTTGAGGGTAGAGCTCTTGCAGCAGGTAATACCATTAGGATTGAGTCCCAAGCAATGCCCAAGAAGAGACCCAGGTCAGAAGGGTGGAGAACAAAAAGGCTGTAGGAGATTAGGAGAGAAGTCCCTGAAGGACTGCTAGGCCGAAACCTGCTCTCCTCCTGGAAGCAATGTCCAGACTATAGTGCCTCACAAAAGTGTGCACTGAACTCCAAGTAGCGGCCGCACAGAGGTCCGCTGATGAAACATTTCGAAGGGAAGCAAAGGATGTCGCTATCGCTCTGGTGGAGTGACCCCTAAACGGTCCTGGTAGGGGTTTGTTGTGGTGCTGGTAGCAGAAAGTGATAACAATGCACAAGCCACTTGGTTAGGGTTTGTTTTGTGACTGGTGCCCCAAGTTTCCTGTGGGCAAAAGAGACAAACAACTGGTCTGTCTTTCTGGTGGAACTGGTCCTGGCCAAATAGTAACGCAAAATTCTATGTACACCCAGAGTATGTAACAATGCCTCCCCCTTGTTCGAGTACTCTGGGTAATAAACTGGTAGTTGGATGTCCTGGTTCTACGTGAACTCAGACACTACCTTTGGTAGGAACTTAGGGTTTGTGCGAGGGGCTAAGACAAAGCTCTTCACACATCACAGCCTGCAGCTCAGAAATCCTCTGGGCTGAGGTAATGGCAACTAAAAATAATGGCATCCAAGAGAGAAGACGAAACTCACAACTTGCAGCTGGTTCAAAGGGTGGCAAGGTGAGCTTTTCTAAAACAAACAGGAGATTCTAAGGCAGCACTGTGTCTCTCCTGGGGGCTTAATATGCAAGATGCAAGGTCTTGCAGATGTCCAGCTGTGCCAGAGTCTTCCCATTCATTGGTGCACGGTAAGTTGACAGAGCACAGAGATGCACCTTAATGAATGAGTAGCTGAGACCCACGTCCGAAAGGTGAAGAAGATACTCCAGCACAGATTTCACCAGACAACCGAGGGGATCCAGAGAACGGGGAATTGGCCACAAGCAGAAGTGTTTCCATTTCATGGCATATGTTGCCCTGGTAGAAGGTTTTCTCGCTGCCATGAGCACCTCTGCCACTCTGTGGGATACTCCAAACCTATCCCTAGCTAAGTCCGCAGCAGCCAAGCATGCAGATGCAGGGACCAGATGGACCAACGTCCCTTGCTCCTGGGACAGCAAGTGAGTGGAGCAGGGCAACGGAACTTGTGGTTCCGATGTCAGCTGTTGCAACAGCGGAACCAAATCTGTCGAGGCCTGAAGGGTGCTACAGTATCATCCTGGCTTCTGTCTGCCACTTGAGTAGGACCCTTAAGAAGAGGGAAGGCATACAGAAACTTCCCTGTCCAAGAGAGGGCAGTGCATCTCGCCAAAAAAACACCAGGCCCTGGATCTAGCGAGTAGAAAATACAGGTTACTCACCTGTAACAGGAGTTCTAGGAATGGTATATGTTGTTCATCCACACTCATTGGCAGTATCCTTGCCGCTTAAATCTTGCCGGAAGGTCTTCAAGCTTGCTCCTCCCACCCACCGGTGGTATAACCTCGGCTCGCCCATGACGCCAGATCTGCCCGCTGGAAGCTCAGGTTGTGCGCCGGCCGAGGTCGGTGGGGGTGGATGAAACAATATACCATTCCTAGAACTCCGTTACAGGTGAGTAACCTGTATTTCTAGGGACATGGATATGTTGTTCATCCACACTCATTGGCAGACTCCTAGCAGTTCTCCGGGAGGAGGGAGGCAAGACGTACACCCCCATATACTTACTTGGGAAAGAGAGACTGGAGAACCGAGGCCCCAAAACCAGCATCCCCAAGTGACTCAAGGTCGATGTGGTAGTGGGTAATGAAGGTGTTTGCTGACTTCAGGTAGCAGCCCTGCAGATTTCCTGGATAGGGACGCCCTGAAGCAGCCACCGTTGCAGCAGTATGGCGGGTAGAATGAGCCTTATCCTCTGGGAGGCTCCATGCCCGCTAACTTATAGCAGAGATCTATGCAGGAGGTTACCCACCTGCTTATCGTCCGCTTGGCTGCAGGTCTGCCAGATGCGGCTTCAGCGTAGGTGACAAACAGCTGGCGAACCTCTCCCGACATTTCAGCCGCGCCTCCTTATAATAAGCGAGCCCCTTCTAGGATCCAGAGTATGGAGCCTATATTCGCCTCCCGAGGTGTGATTGGGGTAGAACACCGCAGAGTCAACACCTGGTTAGGTGAAATCGACACCACCTTCCGGAAGGAATTTGGTGGGGGCGCAGGACAACCTTGTCCCTGTGGAAGACCAGGTAAGGAGACTCGATGGAAAGCGCCTGGAGCTCTCCCATCCTTCTGGCTGACGGATAGCCACCAAGAAGGCGGGTCTTCCACGACAGGTGAGAGAGAGCACACCTGTGCATAGGTTCGAATGGCTTGCCCATGAGCTTTGCCAGTACCAGCAGTAGATCCCACTGAGGTGGGGTTCCGCACTGGAGGGAAATGTGATCAAGGCCTTTGAAAAGCGCCAGACCACCTTCTCCTCAGCCACCGACTGCTTCCGGCCCGCGCCGTAAGCAGAGATGGCTGCCAGGTGCACCCTTAGGGTCGCTGACCCAAGCCCTTGACTAGAAAGGGACCATAAAAGTCCAAGATGCTTGCCAAGGAACAGGAGGAAGGGTCCAAGCCTTGCTCCTGACACCAAATGGAAAACTTTTCCATTTGAAGGCATAGCATTTTCTGGTCGACTCCTTACGGGACGCCTCAACTACATTGAGGACCTCCGGAAAGACCCAAAGCCTGGAACTCTAGCAGCCAGGAACCAGGCCGTCAGGTGCAGGGATTGAAGGTCCGGATGGAACACCTCCCTGATTGACTGAGAGCAGGTCCGGCGAGCTGAAGCTGCCATGAGTCCTGGAGCTGAGACTGAGGAGATCTGGTACCAGAACTGGCGAGGCCAGTCTGGGGCTATCAGAATCACCCGCGCCTTGTCCCTCCTCGCCTTGAGAAGCACCTTGTGGATCAAGGGAAATGGGGGAAAGGACGAAAGAGGCCCGGGGTCCATTGCCTGCGAAGGCATCCCCTGCAGCGAGCCCTGCTGAGGGGGCGGGCATGGAACAGACTCAGCTCTGCTCTCCGTGGAGGCAAACAGGTCCACCTGAGGTGTGCCCCAAAGGGAGAACAGATGCTGTACTACCTCCGCAGGAGAGACCACTGTGGGATGCAGCCCTATCCGCTCAGGGCATCGGCCAGGGTGTTGGAGGCTCCTGCCACGTGAATGGCTAGGAGATCCGCCTCCAGGCTGCGCATCGAGTGACCAAATCGGAGAGCTTCCTTGCATAGAAGCATGGAGCGCGCCCGCCTGGCGGTTTAGATAGTACATGGTCGTGGCTTTGTCCGCTCTGACTCGGACCACTTGACCGGAGGAACGGAGCAAAGGCGGTGAGAGCTAGGCGGACCGCCTCGGAGCTCCAGCAGGTTGATGTGGCATCGGACTCCCAAGGGGACCAGAGGCCATGAGCCCGTGTTCCCCAGATGGGCACCCCAACCCATCAGAGAGGCATCGGTCGACAGAGAGACCGGCTCGGCTCGGGCGGACGAACGGGATGCCCTCCTGCAATTGATCTGGAACGGTCCACCACTGGAGAGCATTCCACATCCCTGTGTCACCGACTAAGCTGGTCCAAGGGATCGCAGCTGGACCACTGGCTGGCCAGTCCCCACTGAAGGGGACGCATGTTCCAGCGGGCCCAACGGACCACGCTGGTACAGGCCGCCATGAGACCCAGGAGGCGCAGGAAGTCCCGGCAGGCGCAATTGCCCAACCAGAAATGATCGGGCAAAGGAGGAAAGAACCGCGCCCCTGTCCGCCGGAGCCGCCGCTCTGGCTCAAGAGAGTCGAAGCGCCCGATGAATAAAATCACCTGCTTCGCTCGAGTTCCGACTTGGCCTCGCTGGACAAGGAGGCCCAGTTGAGAGCAGACCTGAGGGCCAGATCTCTGGACCACTCCGCCTCCTTCCTGGAGGAGCTGCTATCAGCCAGTCGTCCAGGTAAGGGCACACCCGACCCTCGGCGCCGCAGGGAATGCTGTCACCACTGCCATGCATTTGGTGAAGACCCTGAGCTGGAGACAAGCCAAGGGCATGGCTTGAATCAAGAGAGATCCTTCCGCCGAAGGCGAAGGAATCTCTGGTGAGACGGACGGATAGGGACGTGAAAAACGCGCCCTGCAAGTCCAGAGAGCAGAACCACGCTCGCTCCAAGGATGGTATTATCTGAGCCAGAGTGACCATCCTGAAGGTTCGAGACCTTAGGAACTTGTTTAGGGTCGTGTAGGTTTGAGAATGGGGCGCCAGCCCCGTCTGCTGCGAACCAGGAAGTACCTGGACACAAACCCTGGGTCTGAAGGTGGGTCCACCACCTCTTACCACCTCCTCTGGAGGAGGAGAGCGGCGGTCGGCTCGACGCAGCCGCCAGTGAGGCTGGGGATCCCGGCTCCCGAGGGGCGACGGCTCTGAAGGGTGGTGCCTGCTCGAATTCCAGAGGCAGGCCCTTCCCACCACCTCCAAGACCCACCTGTCCGTGGTAACAGCGACCAGGCGGAACGGAAGTGCCGGAGCCGCCTCTACGGGGACCCAGGGTAGGGTGACGGGATGGGGCTGACACCCTCAGCCCGTCATACCGGGCAGGCTTGGAGGAGGGACCGCCGAGGGACCTCCTGGGCCCTTTCCTCCCTGCCTCCTGTTAGAGGAAGCCAGGCGGCTTGGGTTTGGGATGCCAAGGCCGGCTTCCGCTGGCCCTGACGTTGCTGGCCGGGCGCTACCGGGGCACAGAAGGACGAAAGGCTTAGGCTGTGGTTTGCGCCTTTGTCCTTCTGAGCGGAAGAGACCGAGTCCATGTGCGGCATTGGACTTCGATCCTCTGCAGGTGACCTTCCACCCCAGGGCCGGCAGAGAGTCAGTCCCGAAAAAGGGAACATCCGCCAACTTGTGCTGGGTATCCGAAGCAAAGGTGGATATCCTCAGCCAAGTCACCGACGCGACAGCCACCGCGGCCGCCACCCGATCTGGCACATGAGTCCCCACATCCAAAGCAGTCTGAGCTGCTGTTTGGCCACTGCTCCTGCCCTGGTCCCGCACTCTGCTTAACCGTAGTCTGCAGATCGGCGGAAGATGAGGGATGACCTCATCCAGGGAGCCCAACAGGGCATGAGAAAAAGTGCCATGAGGACGAACTGGCCTGACTAAGGCCGAGAGAGGACGCAGCGAGACTTTTCGCCCGACATAGTCCAATTTCTTGGACTCCTTGTCAGGAGGTTTGTCCACATCCCCTATGCGTCGGGCGCTACCGAAAAACGCTGTCGGTAACCAACCCTCAGCAGAGGGGTGTTCCAAAACCGGACAAGGAACCGGGTAGGACCGTGACACTTCCTGGCCATCCTGGCCGGGCGCAGGGCAGGAAGCAGGGCGCTGCCAAAGTTCCAGTGCTGGACCCACTATGGCCTCGCCACCGGAAAGGCCTCCGCCGGAGAATCCCCCGGTCCAGAATCTCGTGAGGATACCTGGCCTGCTTGGAACGGGTTCGAGCTCCATCCCGCAGACTCCAGATGAGCCAAGCAGTCCTAGGAAGGACGACGCGGCTATCGCCCATTGGCTGACCTCCTGAAGACTCCAAGTCCAGTCGCTGAGAAGAAGGAGGAATCATCTTCGGACTCGGAAGAGTCCTCAAGAGCTGCCTCTGGCCTGAGCCACCCTTCACCTGCCGAGTCGGTCGGGGTGAGGGTAACTGACAGCCGATGGGGTAAACCCTCAGCCGACCGAGAATCTCTGGTCGGAGCCCCAATTGGTGGCTGTGGAGGCGGAGGTTCCACCGCACCGGTGGAGCAGCTGGTTTTGGCCGAACAACCGCCTGGGGATAGGCCTCGGCAAGTCGAGGGTTGTGTCGGCGCCCGTGACAGTTACTTAATGGTCGGGAAGGGCCGGAGTCGGCTTATTCCCGGCCAGGAGGAGTTGTTGCAACATAAGGTCTCGTCACCGTCAGCGTACTTACGCCAAGCCTCCTCATCCGAGGGAGGAGGACGAGGACGAAGCGGCGACGCCATGCACCGCGGTGCCGAGACCGAGACCGCCTTATGACGGTGGAACGGGCTGGACAGGGCCAAGAGGTCCGAGACCGACCGAGAGTCCCGGAATTTCGGGTCGGTGCAGGAGGTGTCGGCCGGAACCGACACTCTTCGCCTCGGAAGGTCCATCCGAGGCTCCGGAACCGGAGGCACAGGGCGAGCCCACCGGATCTCAACTCTCCCGGGGAACCGGGAGAGGGGAATCTGCCGCTAAAGGCGACAGCTCAGTTCAATGGGTCGAGAAAATCTCGACTTCATCAGTGGAGTCTCGGTCAACTGACCTGACGGGACACCGTGAGGCCAGTGGCCAAGCCGGCGGTCGCAAAGCAGCGACGGTCGACGGCCCGGGAGAGGGACCTTTTCCCGCCCCAAGAGCGCCGACGGAGGGACTCTACCTCTTGTCCTCTTTTGGACCGAGAAAGGTCCAGCAGACGCAGGCCCTCTCCTTTAGTGAGAGGGACAGACAAAGCCCCTTAAAGGAAGCCGTGTAGGAAGAACCCAGAGAGAGCGGGATAAATGCAGTGTCGAGGAAGATACGCCCACCGCCTCTTCTTCGAGGGCGACCATCCGCCGAGCTGATCCGGCCGAACCCGCCATGACACCGCCAACCGGCCTCCTGGACTTCACCAGAGGGAAACGCTTCGGACGCCCAGCTGCAATCGGGCAGCACGGTTCTTCGAGGACGAGGGCCGAGAAAGATGAGCACAGGTCGCAAGCCCGCGGTCGTGCTCAAGGCCTAAGCAGTAGACACACGTGAGTGTGGATCCGTCCGAGACATCTTCACACCGCATGGGCATCTCCAAATCCGAGTCGATTTATCCATCGCAGCCGCGAGGGATCGAAGACTGAAGTCTTTTGCAAAATATTATTTTAAAACCGAAACGGAGAAATAGGAACTAGTCACAAAACGAGAGCTGTAAGGAGGGAACCTGAGCTTCCAAGCGGTAAGGAAGATTCATGCCATGGGCGGAGCCGAGTTATACCACCCGGGTGGGTGGGAGGAGCAAGCTTGAAGACCTTCCGGCAAGATTTAAAGCGGCAAGGATACTGCCAATGAGTGTGGATGAACAACATATCCATGTCCCTAGAACTGGGCAGTTTGGCATTGTGTGGGGACGCAAAGAGGTCCAGTTCTGGTTGACCGCACCTTTCGAAGAGATCGTCTATGACTTCCTGCTGTAGTTCTCACTCATGGTTCTGAGACCAAGAGCGACTTAGGCTGTCTGCGAGAATGTTGTGAGACCCTGGAACATGGACTGACGTAATGTCTATGTTGTGATCCACTGCCCAAGACCATACTCTTATCGCCTCTCTGTGTAGGGGATATAAATGTGTACCCCCTTGCTTGTTGAGATGGAAGATTACTGGGGTATTGTCTGACTGGACCAGCAGGGGTCCAGGATGGAGCATCCCTTGGAAGGCTTGAAGGGCGTACAGCTCTCATCTCTAAAATGTTTATATGGAGTGTTTGTTCCATTGAGTTCCAGGAACCCCTCGTCTGATGAGAAGCAAGATGTGCTCCCAATCCCAGTCCTGATGCATCGGTAGTAAGAGTCTGTTGTAGGCTGGGCCACTGGAAGGGAACCCCTGTGCTCAAGTGGGCTGGGGTGAGCCATCAGGTCATGGATTGTCAGACCGCACTGAAGATCCAAATGGGCTCCTCCAGCTCATCTGTACCTTGATCTCATTGAACTCTGAGGTGCCACTGCAGGATCCTCAGGCTCTGATGTGAGAGTGGAACCAAGACTATGGCTGCGGCCATGTGGCCTAGCAGTTGTAGAACTACTCTAACTAGAACCAAGTCTGAGTCTTGTGCCCTGCTCGCGACTTCTCTTAGCCTTGATGCCCTGTCTGCGGGCAGAAAGGTTCCCTTGGACAGTGTCCAGGACTGCTCCTATGTATTGCAGCCTTTGAGCTGGCCATGGTTGTGACTTGGGCAGGTTTAGGGTAATGCCCAGAGTCTGGAATAGACTGAATGTCTCCTCCAGGGTTCTGTTCAACTGGTCTTCTGTTGGAGTGGTAAGAAGCCAATCGTCCTGGTAAGGGTAAACAAAGTGACCCCCTCTCCTGAGGGCCGCCACTACTACTGCTAGGCATTTGGTAAAACCCTTGGTGCCGAGGACAGGCCGAATGGCAGTGCCCAGAACTGGTAGTGTCCTCCTTGAAAGGTAAAGCGGAGGTACTTCCTGTGGGACAGCAGGATCTTGATGTGCATATAGTCATCCTGCATGTCTAGGCGCAAAGCCAGTCTCCTTGGTGGAGCATTGGTAACAGGCACGCCAAGGTCACCATTATGAATTTGTATTCAACAGAAGTGTTCAGATGACCCAGGTCCAGAATGGGACGGAGGTCTCCTGTCTTTTTGGGACAAGGAAGAAATGGGAATAGAATTCTTGTCCACTGAGCAAAAGAACCTCCTGTATGGCTCTTTTGTCTAGTAATTCCTGTATTTCTGCCCTCAGGAGGCGCATGGGAGGGTGAGCAGTTGAGGGACTGGTGGGTTGTCCGGTGGAATCTGGGTGAATTCTGGGGTATCCCTTTCCACTATATGGGGACCCATTGGTCTGATGTTATACTGGACCATTCGGATAGGTAGAGGGAGACTCTCCTTCTACTACCTCCCCTGCACTACCTGCGATGGGGGGTAGGAGTCGAACTGTGTTGGAGGGTGTAGGCAGGGGAGGTCTGGGCGCCTTGGGATTTTTGGGGCCCTGGGCACCTGAAGGGATAGGGTGGCCTTTTCTTTTAAAACCTCCCTTGTGTTGTGTCTGGCAACTTCCTTGCCGTCCCTGATTTTTCCAAAAGGGACGGCAACATGTGGACTGTGGTTATGATCTGTACATCCTGCGGACTTCAGATACGGCTTTGCCCGAATGTTGAAGTCCAGTGATCAGTTTCCCAGTGTCCTGGCCAAACAGGACTGGTCCCTGAAAAGAAGCATCCAGGATAGCATCCTGAAGATCCTGTGAAGCCAGAAACTCTGAGCCAAGCATGCCTCTGCATGCAAATGCCGTGTGTAACAAGGGATAAAGAAGTGTGTCCCTATATTTCAGCCTAAACCTCATTTTGGTCTAAAACATAATGTGTTTGTGTAACAAATGTTGAATCATATAAAACTTGTGAAGCCACAAGACAAACTAAGCCACAAGCTGCAATATTAAAGTGCCTTTTGATATTTGTACTGACCATGTAAGTAATAGCAAACAGTTGTCTTATGTGTCTGCAAAACAGAAACACAGGACAGAGTTCAAATTACCTTTTGACTATCTCTAGTGTTTATTCTTATCAGGACAGGCCAAAATGCTTGTATGCATTCTTAAGTCCAAACCTATTTTTCCTCCTGGACTTTGGTAACTGGTAGTGACAACTGTTGCTAGCCATATATAATAATAGAATGTACACTAGCTATACTTGTGCTGACCAAGGATGAGCTCATACATATACCATAGGAGTATTGCCTTTTAAGTTGATGTTTGTACTTGTTTGAACCAATCATAGAAAAGCATAGGAAATGATGATGCTGTCTTCCACTATATAAGCAAGCCAGCACACACTGTTATTTTGAAGAATGAAGAATGTACCACTTGTAATCTTTCGCTGTGATTATTGTTATAATCATTAAATTCTTCCGCCTTCAGTCTCATCTCCGTTAGTCTCCTTTCTAAGTACTTGTAATAGATAATTTACTAACTGTAATTTTTTCACAACGCTACACGGTGGCCGCTGCTCGTTTGCTGTATCGCAGAGTCATAAAAGCTCCTTAAGACGTGTTTGTCCACATCCATGCCAGACTGAATGATAGCAAGGAGTTCCGCCTTACCCTCTGAATCTGGCTGGGCCTGCCCTTGGCCAGGTCCATTGCCTTTGCCACATGGACTTCAGGTATGTAACCATGTGGGCAAGCGTCAATAGATCAACGGTGCAAGTTGCGAGGAGTACAACTTGTGTCCCATCTGATACAATGTTATGGATTCTGGATCCGGTGGCTGGGCACTCAAGTGACGTGGTTGCTGTGCCCTGCTATGGGCAGCTGTCAGGACCATTGAGACTGCCTTTGGGTGTTCGCCCAGAAAAAGGTTCCCCTTTCGGTGTTTTATAAAGCCTGTTGGCCTTGCGTTGTACTGTGGTGGTAGTGGCTGGATGTCTCCATGTGGACCTGGTCACATCCTGAAAAGGCTCTGTCACAAACTCACCCAGCAGGTCAGGCCCTCTACTCCCAAAGTGCCAACCTCTGAGCGCAGTCTTGTGAACAGTGTAACAGACAAGATAACCCTCTTGTCTGTTTTTGTGAGTTCGGATCAACCTTTGGTCTCAGTTCTGGAGGGATTCAAACTATTAACCTCTTGCTAGCATACCCAATGCACAGGCTCAGATATATCTGTCTGCGGGGGGGCCAGATATCTTTGCCTATGGGCACCTAACCAGGTACTCAGAGATGAACCCTTTAAAACTTTTATAAAGACTTCAGATTTAAAACTCTTCTCTTTCCAGTTTGATACCACCATACAAGCTATATGTTTGCTGAACCATAAATATTTCTTAGCAAAAGAAAGCAATTCAAAGACAGACCAGGTTTTCTCTAAAATTAGAGTTTTTACTAAAATATATAATAATGTCAAACATACAATACAGAACTCTTATATCACAAGACATACAGATCTTTAAACAAAACAAGGTTTAAAACAGTGCAATTCCTACAACTTTATTTAGATTTTGCTAGCTTTCTAAATACCTCTTTTCAGTGCTCAGATGCTTTCTTGGTCAGTGTCAGATACAAATGCCCATCTATAGTGAAAGAGAATAATCTTTTCAAGCAGTATTGGCCAACTCCTTTTGGATGAAGTCATCCAGCCCCTCCTCTGGTCAAATATCTAACAAAAATATATTTTTATACAACCACAGAATGTAATTTCAAAGTATTAATTCTGCAACCTTAGCATAACTCAAGTTTCAGTGACACCTCTTTTGATCTCATGCTGTACCCTCTTCACACAGGCTTCATAGGGTCATTTACAACCTTACACCTCTATGTAACATCCTAGCTTCCCTTATTTTAACGTCATACACCTAGTTTATGATTTCTCTCTTAACAACTCTGTAATTAGCTCAGAGAAATAGGATCCTTAATAAAAGTATTGAGTAACTGTCAGCAGTTCTCTTGGCCTGCATCTGTCAGCTAAAATCTGTGGGGGATGAGAGAGGTCATTCCTAGAGCATTTGATTTTCAGCAGAGACATTAATACATTTTATATTAAAAAATACAATACAGCACTCAGAACTGCCTGTTTACGTCATACTCTTCCCCACCTAGACTGAATTTGGGGGATCTATCCCCTACATGGGATGAGCTTCCCAAATCAGTTCACTCCTCACAGACCCTAGACAGCCCATCGACGTTCTGATTCTTAATGCCTGCCTATGTATGATTGCCAAAGCATATCCTTGCAAAGCAAGACTCTATCTTAGTAGTCTCCCATTGCTCTTTCCTATCTGCGTCAGCCAAACCAGGGGGTTGTGGTCAGTCTGCACCACAAAATGCTGCCTATATAAGTATGGCTCTAATTTCTTCAGGGCCCACACTATGGCAAGACACTCCTTTTCCACCGTGAAGTATGTGCTTGCTCCCTGGGATAAGCTTCCTGCTCAAGACACAACTGGGTGGTCTGTGCCTTGCTAGATGTCTGGCTAAGTACTGCTCCAATACCCACGTCTGAGGGCATCCGTCTAAACTATAAAGGTTTTGCTATAGTCTGGACTTGTCAAAACAGGAGCACTGCACAGTGCCTCCTTCAGTCTGGTAAAGGCTTCCTCACAGGCTGGGCCCCAAGTAATTGTCTTTGTCATTTTTTTCTTTGTCAGGTCAGATAGGGAGCAGCCAGGGCACTGTAATTAGTACAAACTTTCTGTAGTACTCTGCTGTCCCTAGAAAGCTCTGACCTGCTTCTGGGTTTCTGGTCAGGGCAGCGCTCTGAATCACCTCTATCTTTATTTGGTTAGGACGGAGCTGTCCCCGGCCTACCACATGCCCAAGGTATGCCACTTCCCCCATGGCCACCTGGCACTTCTCGGCTTTGAAAGTGAGCCCGGCCTCTGTATCCTGCCCAGCACTTCCCTAAGGTGTGAAAGGTGTTCCTCCCAGGTGGTACTGAAGATGGCAATGTCATCCAGGTACACTACGGCATACTCCTCAGCACCATTTAACACCTGGTTCACAAACCTTTGGAAAGTGGCTGGGGCGTTCTTCATTCTGAAAGGCATTACTTTAAACTCAAATAAGTCTGTCGGAGTGATGAAGGCCGACCTCTCCCTAGCTCTGTCTGTCAATTCTACCTGCCAATACCCCTTGGTCAGGTCAATAGTCGTAAGGTAGGTCACCCCTCCCAACTTGTCCAGGAGTTCGTCTGTCCGGGGCATCGGGTGGGCTTCGGACTTTGTGACTGCATTCAGTCCACGATAGTCCACACAGAAACGAGTTGAGCCATCTGGCTTGGGCACAAGGACTGCGGGTGAGGCCCAGGGGCTGTGGGATCCCTGGATTACCCCCAAATCCAGCATCTCCTCTACTTCCCTCCTAATGTCCTTTTGGACAGCCTCTGACACCCGATATGCTGTCCGCCGTATGGGCGTCTGTGTCTCTATCTCCACATCGTGTGTTGCTAAGGGGGTTAGTCCAGACTTGGTGCTAAACAAGGGGGAAAAGTCTGCTAAAACCTCCTTTACTGTCTGGACCTGGTCCGGGGTCATCTGGGGAGACAATTGTACTGCCTCCACAGAGGACTCCCGCTTATTCTCTTCCAGCAGATCCAGAAGGGGGTCTCCTTCGTCCGTCTCCTCCCCATGACTACACACTGCGAACACCATGTCAGCCCTGTTTGCATATGGCTTCATCATGTTGACATGGTACATCCTTTCAGTCTGTCTATGGTCAGGTAACTCCACAATGTAGTTTACGTCATTTTCTTCCTAACCACTCTGTACGGTCCTGCCCACTCAGCTTGCAGCTTGTCTTTCTGGACCGGAATAAGGACCATGACTTCCTGACCCACAATGTACGAGTGAGCTCTGGATCTGCGGTCGTACCACACCTTTTGTCTCTGTTGGGCAGCTGCCAGGTTGCTCTGGGCTGTCCCCATAAGCTCCTTCAGCCTTTCCCTAAACCTAAGGACATAATCCACAATGGGAGTTCCCTGGGTGGCGTGCTTTCCTTCCCAGTCCTCTCGGATTAAGTCTAGGGGCCCACGTACCCGGCGTCCATATAAGAGTTTGAAGGGGGAAAGTCCTGTCGACTCTTGGGGCACCTCCCTGTATGCAAACAACAGGTGGGGAAGTATTTCTCCCAGTCCCTCCCATGCTGTTCAGCAGACGCCCGGAGCACTGACTTTAGGGTACCATTGAAGCGTTCCACAAGCCCATTGGCTTGTGGGTGATCTGATATCGTGCATCTCGCACCACCCACACTTCTCCCATAAACACTTCATCAGGTCTGACATGGAAGGAACCCCTTGATTGGTGATTACCTCTGTGAGAGACCCTACACGGGAGAAAATCCCAGTAAGGCATCTGCCACTTTGTCTGTCCTCAGTGAGGATAGGCGACTGCCTCTGGGTACGGGTGGCATAATCCACCACAGTCAGGATGAATCTCTTCCCTGAGGAGCTGGGGTATTTAAAGGCCCCACAATATCCATTCCCACCCTCTGGAATGGCTCCTCCACTATGGGCAAGGGGATCAGGGCAGCTTGGGTTTTCTTGCCCGCCTTCCCTATTTCTTGGCACCGGTGACAAAACCTGCAATACTCCTTCACCTGCTGGGTGAAGTTAGGCCAGTAGAAATTCTGGGCCAACCGCTGCGTAGTTTGTGCGATTCCCAGATGACCAGACAAGGGAATATCATGTGCAATTTTGAGCAACTGCTCACAATATACCTGGGGAACGACAAGCTGCCTGCCTAGCATCCCTCCCTCTGTCTGTACTGCCTGTGTATACATAAGTCCATTTTCCCAATAAACCTTATGTCTCCCGTCACCTCCCTGTGTGCCCTCAGAGTCTGCCCAAGCCCTCAGCTTCTCTAAACTAGGGTCACTCCTCTGAGCAGCTGCAAACCCCTCACACAGTCCCAAGGCATGGGACAAGTCCCCTTCAGTCGCTAAACTACGGTCCCTAGCACTAGCGTCAGTGCCCTCAGAATCACTGTCAAGCCTAACCCTCTAACAATTGGTCACCCCTCCCTCTTCGGAGTAACCTTCCGTAGCTGTGTGGTCACTCGCTACCAGGGAAATTTCTACCCCCTTTTTATCAGTTTCCCCATCTGGAGACACAGGCTGGGGAACCAGCCTCCGTGGTTTCCACACTGGTTTCTGTGGGGTTCAGGAACTACTATTTCCCTTGCTGCTTGGCTACGGGTAACTCGCTGGCACTCATCCCCCTGTTGTAACTGTTACCCAGGATCACATCTACTGCTACGCTTTTAGCTACAGCCACCTGTTGCACAGTTCCCCTGTTTCACCCCAGTCTAGGAGAACATGGCCAGTGGCACAGCTGCTCTCACCGCAAAGCCCTGTACAGTCACGTATTTGTTTGGGATAAGCTGACCAGGCTGTACTAGATCCTTTCACCAATGTCAGGATTCCTGTGTCCTTTAACCCTGTGTCTGTACGCTATTTACCAAGACTGGGCATGTGTTCCCTCATGTTCACTGGCATGCTTCCAGGACACACAAACAACCTAATTTCCTTTCTGGTTACTACTTCATGATTATTGCTTCCGCTCTTGGACACTGTCTGGCAATGTGCCCAGTTTCTTTACATAACCAACAAACATTTCTTACTTCAGAGAAATCTTTCTTTGAAACCTGGGTCTAACGGGTTTCGGTGGAGGCAGAGGGTTTTAGCTGCCCTGAAGGCGCGCTTTTCCCTTTCTGCACTGCCACGCCCGCCCCATTCGCTCTCAGAGCAGGTCTGCTCTTGGCATAGAAACATAGAAGTTGACGGCAGATAAGGACCGCAAGGCCCATCCAGTCTGCCCATTTCTTTTTCTACCTTATAAATGTACCATCGGCCTTTGCTCTGTCAGTGACCTATCTATTCATAGTCATTTGTATTGCTCCCTTATGCCTATCCCATGCCTGTTTGAAGCCCTGCACTGTATTCATAGCACACTCACTTTGTGGTAAGCCATTCCATGCATCTACCACCCTTTCTGTGAAAAAGAATTTCCACATTCCTTAATCGCCTCCCTCTAATCTCATGCTGTGTCCTCTTGTCCTGCTATTTTTCTTATATTTAAACATGTTAGACTCTTTCACCTTGTTTATGCCCTTAAGGTGTTTAAATGTCTCGATCATATCACCTCTCTCCCTCCTTTGCTCAAGGGTATACATATTGAGCTCCGTTAATCTGTCATATATGTCTTCTGATGCAGTCCCTGCACCATTTTAGTTGCCCTTCTCTGGACTGCCTCAATTTGATTAATGTCCTTAGAAGGTGTGGCCTCCAATACCGCACGTACTCCAGATGGGGCTAACCAATTGTCTTGTACAGAGGGATTATTACCTCCCTCTTACACTTGTGATACCCCTACTAATACACCCTAACACCCCCCTAGCCTTACCTACTGCTTTAGGGTCTGCTTGATGATTTTAGGTCATCAGTGATGATGATGCCCAAGTCTCTTTCTTCCTTTGTTGACTGCTAAACTCCCTCCAGCCTATAAGTGGCTTCAGGGTTTCTCTTCCCTATGTGCATGATTTTGCACTTCTTTGCATTAAATCCCAGTTGCCACTCTTCTGACCATTCTGCTAGTTTATCCAGATCTCTTCTCATTCTGCCCACCCCATCTGGATCATCTGCTCTGTTTGGCAGATCTTGGTGTCATCTGCAAACAGACAAGCCTTACCCTCTAGTCCATCTGCGAGGTCACTAATGAAGATGTTGAATAGGACTGGCCCCAGGACTGATCCCTGAGGTACCCCACTTGTGACTTGCATCTCTTCTGGACTGTATACCATTTACCACCACTCTGTTTTCTGCCAGTCAACCAGTTTGCCACCCAGTTGACCAACTTCGACCCACCCAGGCCTACCTAGCTTATTTATCAATCTTCTATGTGGAACAGTGTCAAAAGCTTTGCTGAAGTCAAGGTAGGCGACATCAACTGCTCCCCTTGGTCCACCACTCTGGTTACCCAGTCAAAGAAATCTATGAGATTAGTTTGACAGGACCTTCCTTTGTAAACCCATGCTGTCTTGGATCCTGTGCCCTATGGATTCCAGGTGTTGCACTATCCTTTCCTTAGGGTGCCTCCATAATCTTGCCCACTACTGAGGTAAGACTGACCGGTCTGTAGTTCCCGCCTCCTCCCTGCTCACCACTCTTGTGGAGTGGGATCACATGAGCCTTTCTCCAGTCTTCTGGGACCTCTCCTGTGCTCAGAGACTCACTAAACAATTCTGCTAATGGCTCTGCTAGTTCCTCCTTTAGCTCCTTAAGTACCCTAGGATGTATGCCATCAGGTCCCATTGCCTTATCCACCCTGAGCTTAGCAAGCTCTTGTAGGACCCTTTCTTTTGTGAAGGGAGTGCCACTCCTCCCCTGTGTCCATGATGCTGAGCTGTGGGCCCTGCCCTACCTTCTCTTCAGTAAATACTGAGCAAAAGTATCTATTTAGGATAGATGCCTTTACGGGTCCTCCTCCTCACATGCTCCCTTTTCTCCATTAAAGCTTAGCAATACCCCTCTGGACTTTCTCCTTTCACTAATGTATCTATAGAAAGTCTTGTCACCTTCTTTTACTGTTCGTGCTAGTGTTTCCTCAGTTTGGGACTTTGCCTGCTTACTGCCTTACCTGCTTCCCTTAGGGCAGTTTGGTATGCCTCCCTATCTTCATCCCGCTGTGTTCCTTATATTTTTCTGAAGGCCAGCCTTTTGGCTCTGACCTTTTCTGCTACTATATTTGAGAACCAAAGTGGTTCCTTCTTCTTTTGCACTTCCTTTTCTGTCTAACACAATGAGATGTTGCTTCAAGTATTGTATCCTTAATGCTTGCCCACTTTGCCTGTACCTCCTCACCTGTGTTTCTTTTGCCAGGGCTAGCTTAACTCTGTTGGCCATCTTATCAAAGTCAGCTCCTCTGAAGTCCCATATTTTTGCCTGGAATGGGATGATTTAGATGTAGTAGCCAAATGAACCATACCATGTGATGGTCACAGCCCGGTGACCTTCTACCTGGAGATCTGTGATCCCTTCTTTGTTAGTCAGTACTAGATCTAGGATAGCCCTGTCTCTTGTGGGTTGCTGTACCAGTTGTTTGAGGCCCTCCCCTGCAGGGAATCCACTATGAGTCTAGTTCTGGCAGATGTCCTGCTGGTATTGACCAATCTGTATCTGGCATGTTGAAGTCTCCATTATCAGAACCTCCCTTTAGCTGTCATGTTTTTATATCTTCTAACAGTAATGTGTCTATGTCTCCCTCTGGTCTGGGGGCCTGTAGACAACCCCAGTTCTTATGGCTGCCCATTACCTGTTTCCAGGGTGACCCACAGTTCTTCTGGCTCCTTATGTGTATTCTGAATTTCTGTAGCTTTGATATTTTCATTAACATACAGGGCCACCCCTCCCCCTTTTTGCACCTCGGTCTCTTCTGAACAATACATATCCAGGTACTGAAGTCTCCAAGTGTGGTTACTGGTAAACCACGTCTCACTAATTGCTACTATGTCCAGTTTAGCCTCTGACATTATTGCCTGCAGGTCTGGGATCTTATTTCCAGGCTGTGAGCATTGTGTACATGATTTTCCATTGGCCAGATTTTGGTGTGTTAGTTGTTGGGTGAAGTTTGGCATTACCCCTGTGCATCGTATGGGGAGACAAACCTTTTTTCTTACCTGGTGATGCAAATGAACGGCAAACACGCTGAATTCCTGTTTGACCACTAGCTGAGGGGGGAGGGGTGTTCTTCCCATTAGACGTATGGGGTGCTGCACCCCTCTCCCCATTTGCTAGTTTAAATATTCTGCAAAGACGTCAAACTTCTGCCCCAATGCACTGACTCCCTCTTTAGTCAGATGCAGTCCATCAAATTTAAAGAACTTTCGCTCCCAGAACTGTTGCCAGTTCCCTACAAATCTGTGTCCTTTTTCCTGGCACCAGTCCTTGAGCCACGTGTTTAGCTCCCCTATCTCCCCTTCTCAGACCTCCGTCCATCTGCTCCCTTCTCCCAGACTGGCAGGATCTCAGAGAAGGAGATGCAGACGAAATAGATGATAGTTTGTCACCCAGCCTAGTCAGGTGTTCCTTGGTCTCCACAACTGACCGGCTGGCGGAGATCATTAGTCCCTATGTGTACTAGGACATCAATGTTTTCTCCTGCTTTGTGAACAATTTTGCAATGCGGTCAGTGTCTCCATGCTGATGTACCTGGGAGACATCTGACCATCACCCTGGCTGGAGATGGGTATCAACTCCCCGAATCATGGAGTCTCCTATGATCAGAAGTTTTTGGATTTCCTTTCTGCTTGTTTAGTTTTGGTTCCTGATTTGGGTGAGTATTGTTGTGCTAGCTCCTGTGCTGCAGTTCCTGCTCTGCAGTGTCTTCTGCCTCTTTATTTGATTTCAGAGATAGAGGCAGATACCTGTTTGTAGTGTTTATATGGTTTTGGAGGTAATGTGTTGGAGAGCAGAGAGTGATGGGGCACCTGATTTGCTCCTCCTAACCACCTGCCAACCTCCTGGACCAACCACCCTCTGCGTGTCGAGGTTTTTCTGTTGGATGCTGGGGAAATGGCGGTGGTTCTTATAATGTATTTCCTCTTCAATATGAAATTTGAGGCGTGCAATCTCTGCCCATGCTGCCCGGAGCTGAGACCTAAGATCTCCAAAGGCCCAGCATGTAGGACAGTGTCCTAAATCCTGTAAGACTGTCCTTCTGAAAATTGTTCCACAGTACCTGCAGTTAATGAAATCCATTCCAAATAAGTTGCTGGGTTTGTAACCTAGTCAGAGTAATTAGAAGGAAAAAAATGCAAGTAATGGTTTAATTGTGCTTTGTTTAACTTGTTATAACAAGTTAAATTACTAGTGCCCTGTAAATGAGATCACCTTGTTGAGGCCCCACTGATCCGCCTTCCTGTTCTGCCACAGGAAATGTTACAACTGTAGGTTCCTCATGGTCCGGAGAGTTAAAGCAGCCTTTACTCTTTTTGGATCTGGTTCTCTAGCCAGGTTTTTAACTCTGCTGGGCATGCCCATTAAAACTCTTCTAACAATATCACATTTTCAGTTTTATCAACAGTGTTTGCCTCAATTCCTTCCCACCAACTTTTAAAACTGACGTTGTTTGGTAGCTAGCTCCTCATAGCTCATATCAAGCTTCTCCTGAGCTTACAGATTTAGCTCTGTATGATTCAGCAGTTAATTCAAACTTTTTTAGTAGTGCAGCTTTTAACTTGCTGTAATCATCACTGCCCTATTGTCCATGTGACCCAATGCATCCCAAGCTTTTCCGTAAGTAGCGGGATAGCTGGAAGCTCCAGGACTCTAGAGAATGTTAGCCTGAATACAAACTTTTTCAAAAGAATTTAAAAGGCGTCTATATTCTCCCGTCCTTAAACTCAGCTATTAATTTAGAGTTCAATTTGTAACCCAGTCCTGCAGTCCCAGTTAAACCCAAGCCACTTACCTGTCCTGGTGCCACTGGTTGGAGTCATAGCTTCTCCAGTTTGTGTTGCCACTAGCGCTCCTCTCCTCTGCAGCTCTGCGTTCTCGCTCTCTCTTCTCCTCTGCCTCTCGCTGGTGCTCATGTTCCTCACAGTCTGCCTCCCTCTGTTGTCGCTCTGCCTGCAGTTCTATCCTCCGCAACTCAATTTGCAGCTTGAGTACCTCTGGATTCAGGATACTCGTGACCTTCCCTGCTGCTGTGGCCCTTCATTGACAATGGCCTGCTGTCCGCCTCATCGGCTCGGGACCCTCACTGGCCACTAGTTCTGCCACACTCGAGGTCTAGTCCCTTTCAGTCACGGTCTGTGACTCCCTGCTCTGGGTATCTGCTACCATCAGGGCTTCTACGAGGTTCTGCTTACTGGCTTTCACCTCAAACAGGACTCCTCTGTCCTCGCACAACTGTTTTAACTGTTCTATAGTGTGCCTGCTGTAGTAGGACGCCATCTTTCCTAACTACTGCTACTCTGACTTTGCACTTTAGAAAAAAAAAAAGAAGTACGAACTTGACTGTAGACCAAGTGATATACAGTTCTGTTTTCTTTTTAAAATAAAACTCTGTCTTTTTCTTTCTTTGCAAGAGAGCTTACGGTCTAAGCTGACAGAACAATAAAGCTTGTGATACCAAAATTAATGCCACAGCTGCCAACCAATCTGTCACACATTCACTCAGCAGGTCAGGCCCTTTACTCCCAAAGTGCCAGTCTCTGAAGCGCAGTCTTGTGAACAGTGTAACAGACAAGGTAACCCTCTTGTCTGTTTTTGTGAGTTCGGATCAACCTTTGGTCTCAGTTCTGGAGGGATTCAAACTGTTAACCTCTTGCTAGCATACCCAATGCACAGGCTCCGACATGTCTGTCTTCAGGGGGGCCAGATATCTTTGCCTATGGGCACCTAACCAGGTATTCAGAGATGAACCCTTCAAAACTTTTATAAAGACATCAGATTTAAAACTCTTCTCTTTCCAGTTTGATACCACCCTACAAGCTATATGTCTGCTGAACCATAAATATTTCTTAGCAAAAAGAAAGCAATTCAAAGACAGACCAGGTTTTCTCTAAAATTAAGAGTTTTTACTAAAATATATAATAATCTGTCAAACATACAATACAGAACTCTTAAATCACAAGACATACAGATCTTTAAACAAAACAAGGTTTAAAACAGTGCAATTCCTACAACTATATTTAGATTTTGTCTAGCTTTCTAAATACCTCTTTTCAGTGCTCAGATGTTTTCTTGGTCAGTGTCAGATACAAATACAAATGCCCATCTATAGTGAAAGAGAATAATCTTTTCAAGCAGTATTGGCCAACCCCTTTTGGATGAAGTCATCCAGCCCCTCCTCTGGTCAAATATCTAACAAAAATATATTTTTATACAACCACAGGATGTAATTTCAAAGTATTAATTCTGCAACCTTAGCATAACTCAAGTTTCAATGAAACCTCTTTTGATCTCATGCTGTACCCTCTTCACAGAGGCTTCATAGGGTCATTTACAACCTTACACCTCTATGTAACTTCCTAGCTTCCCTTATTTTAACATTATAAACCTAGTTTATGATTTCTCTCTTAACAACATTAATTTAACAACTCTGTAATTAGCTCAGAGAAACAGGATCCTTAATAAAAATCTTCCAGTAACTGTCAGCAGTTCTCTTGGCCTGCATCTGTCAGCTAAAATCTGGGGGGGGGAGATGAGAGAGGTCATTCCTAGAGCATTTGATTTTCAGCAGAGACATTAATACATTTTATATTAAAAAAAATATAATACAGCACTCAGAACTGGCTGTCTACATCACAGGCTCCACCAATGGGGGGGGGGGATGACCAATGGTTTAAGGTCAGTGGCCCCCAAAAATGTTGTCAATCTGCGCCTTTCTGGGTATAAGTCCTCTGTGTCCCACTGGTATAGCGCCTGAATGTGCTGCATAATGTCCTGAAAGGACGGGTCATTCGGGAGTGACCTCGGTGAGTCCCTCAGATTAGGAGATGGAATGGGTAGCTCATCCTCTGAGGAGCAGTCCAAAGATGAGTCTCCTGCATCGTCCCCTGGGGACGAAGGCGGGCATCTGCTGGAGGATGGGACGGACGATGGGTGTCCTTTACGGCCGCCCAACCCAGGCGTCTGCCTGTTTTCTTTTTCTGGTGGCAGGAGCTCCTGCGGCAACAAAGGCCGCTCAGGAGGGAAATCCGTAGGAGGTGGCTGTACTGGGGATGGATCCCTAGGTCTGGGGAGAAGATCCCTTTAATGGTATTCCGCCATGCATTAAAGAGAGCTCCCACCTCAGACAGTGGAATGACTAGTGGTGGGGGTGTCTGGTTGACACCGGAGGCCTGGCATCTGATCCAGAGGTAGTGGCGTCCGGTCCTCGGGCACCTTATCAGTGGGTATTTCTGACATCATATCTGCAGTGCCTGGTGGTCTGGCGTCCGGTTCCCTTGGAGGAGGCTACTGGGTATCCGGTACCCCGTGTCTGGGAAATCGGTCACTGGGGCCGATGGCTGATACTTACAGAGACCAGCGGCTGTTCTTTGGCTGGTGGCACCTGCTCCTTCTCTGATGCAGAGTCGGAGTATCCAGTGGTCTGCCTTCCTTCTGAGGCAGACAACACCTGTTCCTTGGGTGGGGGAGGCGTCTGGTACCTGTCAACCTCCTGGCGTTTCGTGGATTCATCTGGTTTCTTGTGCTTCTCGGATGACCCAGAATGCTTGCAGGCACCGGACTCGGTAGCTTTGCCCGAAGCTAACACCTGTCCCTCATGGGTTGACCTACGTTTTTGGGGTCAGTGGGCCAAGAGAACTTGGGTGGACTGCTGTCTCTGGGAAGAAGACTCCCTACCTTTTGCGTGTGTTGAGGTGGTCGACTTCTTGTGGGTCTCCCTCGAAGCTGCCTTCATGTACCTGGGGGGAAAGACTCCGACCTCCCGCCAGAGGTGGAGGTAGTAGATGCCTGGTGAGGGGACTTTGGGTGGGACTCTGATCTAGCCCTCTCCTTCTCCCAGTGGTGGTGTTTCCCTCCTAATCTCTTCTTCTTGGGAGGGAGACTCCCTGGCTGAAGAGGACGAACTATGTCCCGATGGGGTCTTCTGCATGGCGGCTACTTGCTGCTCGAGTAGATAGGCCTTCAGGATGTTGGCACGGCAAATCCTGGTTTTGTTGCTGAACGTCTGGCAATGCCAGCAATTGTCAGGCTGGTGGACTGGGCCTCGGCAGATCAGGCAGGCAGAGTGGCCGTCTTTGGCCGGGATTTGCTACCCGCACACACACTCCGATTTTTGCCGCTGTGTCGACGAAGACATGCAGTTAAACTGACGAAAACTGTCAAAGAAAAATACTATTTTATACAAAAAACTACGTGATGCACAAGAAAAAGGCGGTCGACTACGACTATGGCATCCGTAGATCTGATGTTAGCAATGTCGACGGCGGGAAAAGAACTGAAGTGGTGCCACAGACTGCTAGCTAGAAGATTTTTCTATGGGGTCCTAATGCCTGGCAGCCTTAGCCCTAATGGTATTACCTGCTGCAAGAGTTCCCCCTCAAAGTGAGATCTGTTGTACCTGTGTAGTCAATTCTACATCTGTGAGCTAAGTAATTCAGGTAAAATTTGCTGCTACTGCTGTTTTAAATGCCACCCTAGGACCTTGTTTGTTTTTTTGGGCTCAGAATGGTCCCCCCCGCCCCAGCCTGTACTCTGTCAATGTCCCTGGGGTTGGCTCTCCCTGGCGTTCCCCCCTGACTTACCTCCCAGGGCGGGGCCTCCCCACTTACTCCATCAGATGCCATGTTCAGTGTCGGTGGAAGGCACCATGGGTCGGCTTATGCAGAGTCAGGGTGAGGCAGGTGGCATCCTACTCGTCCAGCATTTTTCCAAGTTTTCTGAAGGAGAGGCATGATGTGCAATGATGCCGAGGCATAAGAATGCCATGCATCTCTCTCACCTCTCAAATGCAGGGAGCTCCGGCTGTCAGATCTCCAGCCTCCACTAGAGGTCATGCAGGTAACAGAAACATAGACTTTGATGCAGATAAGGACCACTTGGCCCACCCAGTCAGCCCATTTTCTACCTGGATAGCTGCAGTTCTAGTTAACCCCTTCTCCGCCCACTAAATTGCATGTCCAGCGTATTTGATTCCCCTGTTTGTAACAACCTCCGGAAGCGTGCCATCCACCACTCTCAGTGAAAAACATTTCAATAAACCTGACCCCTCTATCACCATTGTATCCTTGTTCTTGCATCTCTTTCTCTGAAAGATGCTACCTCCTGGACTTTGTTGATTCACTTGAGGGACTTTCAGGCGTTTCATATCATGTCCCCTCATCCCTCCTTTCATAAAAGGGTATACATATAAAACTCTCTCAGTCTCTCTTCATATGATTTCTGATGCAGACCCTGCACCATTTTAGTTGCCCTCCTCTGGACTGCTTCCATCCTGTCTATGTCCTTGCGTGAAGAGGTCTCCAAAACTGCACAGAGTACTCAAGATGGTACGGCTCCCTCCCTCCCAGAGGAGAGCAGTCTGTGGGGCACTCAATCCTCTCTCCCCCCAACCCGGCCCGCCCAACACCGGGCTCACTTCCAAACCGGGTTGCTGGCGTCACATTCAATAGTGCTACTACTTTTCGCCAGCAGCTCTAGCACCCCAGAAGACCCTCTTAAAAACTAGGAGATGCACCCTAAATAGAGGCTATGTTGGTGCTAAAATTTCTCAAATAACGTTTGTCCGAAAAGAATAGCTTTAAAATGCTTTTAAATAAGCGGACCATCGGCAGGGGTAGGGCTACCACTTGTGACCCAGGACTGAGAATGAGCCAGGGTCATTGGGGGTCTGCCAGGGAAGAGTATCCTAGAGGCACATTCCAGGAGGGCAGTGTCCCTCATGGCAGTACTGCCGCCTGGGTGAAAACAGGTGGCAGTACAGTGGAGGGCCTGCAGGTGGATGGGAAGTTGCTGACAAGCGCACACACAACGCTTATGCTGTTCTCTACAGTGATGTCCCAGGGTCAGAAGCAACCAAGGAATTCCCCACACCATGGCAGGATGACAGCTCGGGTACACATGGGTCCAGTGTCCCTACCCTTTCATCTTGCACATGGCCATAGGTTCAAGTGGGGTTATCTGGAGGACTGCCCAACTTGCTGGAACAAAGGTGCTGAGATAAGGGATGCGATGGGTTGGGACAAGGGGGCTGTGTAGTTACTAGAGGGTATGAAGAGGGTAGAGGTGGTGGTGATGGGCAGGAACAGAAAATTAAAAAAAAATTATTTTAAATATCAACAATAAACGAACAGTTTTCCATTAGTAATGCATTCCATAAACTTGGGTCTACAACTGCAATATACTAGAACTTCTGTTAACCTCACTGTAGGGACTGTGTCCAAGACACCCAATCCTTGCTTGAAACTATTGATCAGGGAGCAGTGGGTTCCAAAATGCACCATATTCTCTACCCTACCTTTTTTATTTATTTATTCTTTCTCCACCTCAGCCTAGGTGCAGCAGATGCACTGTGTTTTTCTGGCTGGGTGTACCAGCCATCATGTGGCTACAGGGGTAGTAGGATTTGGCCAGCCCACCGAGGCAGCGATAGAGCTAATGCTTGTGATGCTGGGGACCCTGGTTCAGGAGTGGACTGAGCTGCTAGAAGGTTGGCCGTGGGGAGGGGGCTGGACTGAGCAGCTCACATGTTCTCCACCACCGGGGTGGGGGTGGGAGTTGTATCTCTGGTACAGGGCTACTGGATGACTACAGGACGTACTACAACCGGTGTGCAGATGCATGGCGTGTTACACTGCATGCCATGTCTCCCATAGTTACAGAAAAAAGCCTCGCTGGACGAGCTCAATGAAGCCCCTGTCACGCCACTAACAGTGCGTAGCTGACCTGGGGGTTCCTGTCTGGCACCAGATACAATAGTCCAAAGAGGTAAGAGGGAACCCTGGAGGCCCCAGCCAGGGGGGTACACCGGCCTCAGTGTCACCACCACGAACAGTGAACGTGTGCGCAAAAGTGGGAGCTGAGGGGGAGTTGTCCTGGCTGAAAAGTGCAGTAAGTTACAATAAAAAAAAAAAAAAGGAGGAGGAATAGGATTTACCTTGATTACAGTTTTTCCACCTTCCATTCTGTGTGTCCCTGTCCCCATAGGGACACGGCACTATGGGACCAAGGTCCCTGACACAAGCATGCTGGCACATGATCTGCAATCCATGGCTTAATGTCATTCCCTCCCTCCCGTGTCCCAAGTACTCTGTCAGACACCCATATGTCTACAAATGGCTGTAATGCTACGGAGGCGTGGCTCCCAGCCCACCATAGGAGGAGGGTGTCCTATTCAGCGCCAACCTCCTCCTTCCCTTCTGCAGCCCTGCTGTAATACCAATGGGCCAGTTTTCTGCCCCAACTTTTTAAAATTTGCTTCCTATACAGAATTTCCATAAAGCATGCCTTGGGTAGAGCAGCGATTATCTTGAGAGTTAGGCAACTTTGTGGCAAAGAAGTTGCCTGCCCCAGGACCCGAGTCCACAGAAATAATTTGTTTTATCCAGCCATTATTGTTATATTTACCTAAGAAGAATCGTGATCTCAGTTCAGCATTCAAAGCTAGCTGCCAAGCACCCTTTGCAGCACTCGCACACAGAAAACCGCATTCTGATGACGTGAAGTGGGAAAGGGCTGCAGGGCTATAAGTAGCATTATAATACTATAGTATAGAAGCTTATTCATGTTAAAAAGGGAATAGTACATGTAATACTATCCCTTAACATATAAATGCCT
The DNA here is from genome assembly GCA_016271365.2 of Neoceratodus forsteri. NCBI lineage: Eukaryota > Metazoa > Chordata > Ceratodontiformes > Ceratodontidae > Neoceratodus > Neoceratodus forsteri. The sequence continues at coordinate 360,362,364 of CM057449.1, read as the reverse complement.
GTAGTAATAAAAGCTAAACTTAAAGGCTGCCTGCCCCAACAGCATTATATTATTTCTAGCCCTGCAGCCCTTCCCATTTGCATCAACAAAATGTTTTTCTTGACGGGGCAGCAGCAGACGTTCAGTGACTACCTCGAATGCAGAAGAGATCATCATTCTTGGTAAATATAACAATAATGCCTGGAGTTAAAAATAAAACAAAAACAAATTTGTGTCTGTTAGGTCCTGGGGCAGCTCCCTGCAATGAGTCTCTTACCCCAAGGAAAAATACTTGTCAGCAGCTCTTTAATCTTCCTGACCAATGCAACACCTACTCTACGGCCTTCCAAAGTCTCAGCTTTCAAGACTTCAGCATGTCCAACATGCAACCTGCGGCCGCCTCCCTACCCACTCTAAAAAATGTGATGACATTAACCTCATTCTCTGTGACCTGCACTGCTCCCTCGCCTCTTCTAGATTCAATTCAAAACTGGCTTTCATGTTTTCAATTTCCTTATTGGTGGTAGCAGGATATAAACCTTCTGGGTCTTCAGGTTCACAACTCTGCTCTAGCAACTGGTCACACAGCCTTGATCCAACAGGCAACGTACCTTCTCATCCTCATAGATAATATCTGCAGGAATTTTCCTGTCAATGACTTTGGAGAAGATTGTCGGGGACGCATCACCATACTTCCTGCGAGCTGTGTCAGCCAAGTGAGCTTTTGTGACCTCGCTGCTGGAGCCTTTCTCTGTGCAGTAGCCACTCTGGAATCATGTTTAAAAAAAAATATATAAATCATGACATCATTGTTAGCCAGTCAGAACTGTACATTTCTAAACATTAAAGGTACTCTTATATAAGCTTACTGGTTATGCCGGAGGGCCTCTTATGACTGTAAGAGTGTTGCCTCGCACATTCTTAGGATGTGAGAACTGTGAACCAAAGGTGAGCAGTTTTGACATTCTAAGAACACTCGAAGTGACACTCTTATAGCCATAAGAGGCCCTCCAACATAACCAATAAACTTATGTTAGAAAATGGGCTTAGAAATTTAAAGATTCTGATTGGCTACCAGTGATGCCAGGGGGGTACATTAACTTTCAGTGAGAGCCCTGAGAAAAACAGGTATCAGCTGTGCCAACCCCATCACTGGTATCATGGTGCCAGTCAGAATCAGTGTTGATGTGCTGCCATTTTTATGCTTGCTTATTGAGGACAGGACTGAACTAGACTGGGGCCTTCCTGCCCGCTCGTAAGAAGGGTCACCTCCACTGCTCTGTTAAACAGTACAGTTAACAGAAATTAAGACAGATTACATACTTTTGTAAGCTGTTTCCTTTGTAGGGATTGGCTTCTACAATGAAAAACAGCAGCGGTACCACGTCGCACGCTCAGAGCTACTCAGAAACAACCCAGCTCGTGGCACGCGTCAAGTGCATTCCCGATCACCCACAAAACAAAACAGAAACATTTTTGTCTTTTTAAAATGAATTGCTTTAACTGATTCTGCTTTGTCTGTGCCCCAGCACATCCACAACTCTGCTCCCTTCACTGATTCTGCTGTACACAGCTACAGTCCACTCACTTTCCTTCCCTTAAGTCTGCTCTGTTTGTGCCTTGCTTATATCCACCACAGTCCACGAACAGAAAGCTGCAGTCTGTCCCCCTTCTACCTGCATATCTTAAAATCGTTATCCAATATTAACTGCTCACCCTTGCTCATTCAAACTATAAATAGGATTCTAAATTAGGTGTTACTAAATAAAGCGTAACATCAACAAAAACAAGTCAGAGCATACCTGCCCCGTGTAAATGTAACAATAAATACAGGTTACTCACCTGTAACAGGAGTTCTAGGAATGGTATATGTTGTCATCCACACTTATTGGCAGTTCCTTGCGCTTTAAATCTTGCCAGAAGGTCTTCAAGCTGGCTCCTCCCACCACCAGTGGTAAAACTCTAAGCTCCGCCCCAGCAGCATGAGATCTGGCCCGCTGGAAAGCTCAGGTTGTCACGTGACGAAGGAAAATCGGGTGGAGTCGTGTGGATGAACAACATATACCATTCCTAGAACTCCTGTTACAGGTGAGTAACCTGTATTTCTAGGGACATGGATATGTTGTTCATCCACACTTATTGGCAGACTCCTAGCAGTTCTCCGGGAGGAGGGAGGCAAAGCGCTTTCAATACTTACTTGGAAATAAGGACTGGAGAACCGAGGCCCCAAAACCAGCATCCCGGCGTGACTCAAGGTCGATGTGGTAATGGTAATAAAGGTGTGTGCTGACTTCCAGGTAGCAGCCCTACAGATTTCCTGGATAGGGACGTCCCTGGAAGCAGCCACAGATGCAGCAATATGGACGGTAGAATGAGCTCTTATCCTCTGGGAGGCTCCATGCCGCCAACTTATAGCAGCGATCTATGCAGGAGGTGACCCACCTGCCTATCGTCCGCTTGGCTGCAGGTCTGCCAGGTGCGGCTTCAGCGTGGGTGACAAACAGCCAGCGAACTCTCTCCCAATTTCAGCCGTCGCTCCTTATAAGCGAGCCCTTCTAGGGTCCAGAGTATGGAGCCTATATTCGGCCTCCGAGGTGTGATTGGGGTAGAACACCGGCAGAGTCAGCACCTGGTTAAGGTGAAACTCCGACACCACCTTCGGAAGGAATTTCTGGTGGGGGCGCAGGACAACCTTGTCCCTGTGGAAGACCAGGTAAGGAGACTCGATGCAAAGCGCCTGGAGCTCTCCCATCCTTCTGGCTGAGGTGATAGCCACCAAGAAGGCGGTCTTCCACGACAGGTGAGAGAGATCACACCTGTGCATTGGTTCGAATGGCTTGCCCATGAGCTTTGCCAGTACCAGCAGTAAATCCCACTTGAGGTGGAGGTTCTCGCACCGAGGGGAAATGTGATCAAGGCCTTGGAAAAAGCGCCTGACCACCTTTTCCTGCACCACTGACTGCTTCCCGGCCCGCGCCCGATAAGCAGAGATGGCTGCCAGGTGCACCTTTATGGTCGTCGACCTAAGCCCTTAACTAGAAAGGGACCATAAATAGTCCAAAATGCTTGCCACAGAACAGGAGGAAGGGTCCAAGCCCTTGCCCTGACACCAAATGGAGAATCTCTTCCATTTGAAGGCGTAGCATTTTCTGGTCGACTCCTTACGGGACGCATCAACAACACTGAGGACCTGCTGGAGAAGATCCAAGGCCTGGAACTCTAGCAGCCAGGAACCAGGCTGTCAGGTGCAGGGATTGAAGGTCCGGATGGAACACCTTCCCTGATTGACTGAAAGCAGGTCGGGTGAGCTGGGAGCTGCCTCGGGAGCCTGGAGCTAAGGCTGAGGAGATCTGGGTACCAGAACTGGCGGGGCCAGTCTGGGGCTATCAGGATCACTTGCGCCTTGTCCCTCCTTGCTTTGAGAAGCACCTTGTGAATCAAGGGAAATGGGGGAAAGGCATAGAAGAGGCCTGGGGTCCATAGCCTCGAGAAGGCATCCCCCTGCAGCGAGCCCCTGCTGAGGGGGCGGGCATGAAACAGCCTCAGCTTTGCCTCCCTGAGGCAAACAGGTCCGTCCGAGGCATGACCCAGTGGGAGAACAGATCTTGTACTACCTCCGGCAGGAGAGACCATTCGTGAGATGCAGCCCCTATCCGGCTCAGGGCATCGGCCAGGGTGTTGGAGGCTCCTGCCACATGAATGGCTAGGAGATCCGCCTCCAGGCTGCGCACGAGTGACCAAATGCGGAGAGCTTCCTTGCATAGAAGCATGGAGCGCGTCCCGCCCTGGCGGTTCAGGTAGTGCATGGTCGTGATATTGTCCGCCTGGACTCAAACCACTTGACCCCGAGAAACGGAGCAAAGGCGGGAGAGCTAGGCGGACCGCCCGGAGCTCCAGCAGGCTGATGTGGCATCGGGACTCGCTGTGGGACCAGAGGCTGTGCACTGGTGTTCCCCCAGATGGGCACCCCAACCCATCAGAGAGCATCGGTCGATAGAGACCGCTCAGCTCAGGACAAATGATGCCCTCCTGCAAATGGAATGGAACGTCCACCACTGAGAGCGCCTCCACATCTCCTGGGTCACTATCACTAGCTGGTCCAAAGGATCGCAGCTGCCAGACCACTGGCTGGCCAGTCCCCACTGAAGGGGACATGTGCCAGCGGGCCCAACGGACCACGCTGGTACAGGCCGCCATGAGACCCAGAAGGTGCAGGAAGTCCCGGGCAGGGCGCGATTGCCCAACCAGAAATGATTGGGCAAAGGAGGTAAGAACCTCGGCCCTGTCCGCCGGGAGTCGTGCTCTGACTCAAAGAGAGTCGAGCTCTGCCCCGATGAACAGGATCACCTGCTTTGGCTCAAGTTCCGACTTGGCCTCGTTGATGAGAAGGCCAACTCGAGAGCAAACCTGGAGGGCCAGATCTCTGGACCGCTCCACCTCCCGTCTGGAGGAGGCTGCTATCAGCCAATCGTCCAGGTAAGGGTACACCCGGACCTCGCGGCGCCACAGAATGCTGTCACCACTGCCATGCATTTGGTGAAGACCCTGGGAGCTGGAGATAAGCCAAAGGGCATGGCTCAGAACTCGAAGAGGGATCCCTCCGTCGAAAGCGGAGGAATCTCCGATGTGACGGACGGATAGGGATGTGAAAGAACGCGTCCTGTAGGTCCAGAGAGCAGAACCACACGCCGTGTTCCAGAGATGGTATTATCTGCGCCAGAGTGACCATTCTGAAGGTTCGAGACCTTAGGAACTTGTTCAGGTCGTGTAGGTCGAGAATGGGGCGCCAGCCCCCCGTCCGTTTTGGAACCAGGAAATACCTGGACACGAACCCCGGGTCTGAAGGGGGGTCCTCCACCTCCGTGATCACCTCCTTTTGGAGGAGGAGAGCAATGTCGGCTCGGCGAGCCGCCAGTGAGGCTGCGGACCCCGAGGCCCCCCGAGGTGCGACGACTCTGAAGGGCGGGGCCTGCTCGAATTCTAGAAGCAGGCCTTTTCCCACCACCTCCAGTACCCACCTGTCCGTGGTAATAGCGGACCAGGCGGAAAGGAAGTGTCGGAGCCGTCCCCCCACGGGGGGAACCAGGGGTGAGGTGACAGGGATGGGGTGACACCCTCAGCCTGTCACTGGGCAGGCTTGGAGGAGGGACGGCCGAGGAACCTCCTGGGCCTTTCCTCCCTGCTTCCTGTTGGAGGAAGCCCGGCATGGCTTGGGATACCAAGGTCGAGCCTGCTAGCCTAGCGTTGCTGGGCAAGGCGCAGCAGGCGTCAGAAGGACAAAAAGGGCTTAGGCTGTGGCTTCATGCCTTGTCCTTCTGAGCGAAGAGACCCAGTCCAAGGTAGCATTGGACTTCTCGATCCTCTGCAGGTGACCTTCCACCCCAGGGCCGAAGAGGTCAGTCCCCAAAAAGGGAACATCCGCCAACTTGTGCTGGGTATCCGAAGTAAAGGTGGATATCCTCAGCCAAGCCCGACGATGCATGGCCACTGCGGCCGCCACAGACCTGGCACATGAGTCCCCGATGTCTAACGCAGTCTGGAGCTGCTGTTTAGCCACTGCCCTGCCCTGGTCCCGCACCTGCCTGACGGTAGTCTGCAGATCTGCGGGAAGATGAGGGACAACCTCATCCAGGGAGCCCAACAGAGCGTGAGAAAAATGTGCCATGAGGACGGCCGAACTGGCCTGACGAAGGCCGAGAGAGGACGCAGCATAGACTTTTCGCCCGGCATAATCCAATTTCTTGGATTCCTTGTCGGGAGGTTTGTCCACATCCCTGGCGTTCCCGGCACGCCGGAAAACGCTGTCGGTAACCAACCCCTCGGCCGAGGGGTGTTCCGAAAAACCGAAGGCGCAGGGCAGGAAGCAGGACGCTGCCAAAGTTCCAAGGCCGGACCCACTATGGCTTCGGCCACCAGAAAGGCCTCCGTAGGAGAATCCCCCCGGTCCAGAATCTCCATGAGGGGATACCTGGCCCGTTTAGAAACGGGTTCCAGCTTCATCCCGGTGGACTCCGAGATGAGTCGAAGCAACCCTAAGAAGGACGAAGGGCTATCGTCCATTGACTGTCCTCCCGAGGACTCCAAGTCTATGCGCTTGGAGAAGAGGGAGGAACCATCAGCGGACTCAGAAGAGTCCTCAAAGAGCTGCCTCGGCCCTGAGCCACCCTCCACCTGCCAAGGTTTATCGGGAGTGAGGGTGACCGACAGCCTATGGGGCAAACCCAAAGCTGACCGAGAATTTTTGGTCGGAGCCCCAACTAATGGCTGTGGGGGCGGAGGTTCCACCAGAATCGGTGGGGCAGCTGGAATTGGCCGAACAACCGGCCTGAGAACAGGCTCCTCGACTACAACGAGGGGTTGTTTCGGCTGCTCCGGTGACAGCCACTTAATGGCCGGGGAAGACGACTGGGTCGGCTTATTCCCGGTCAAAAGGAGCTGTTGCCACATAAGTTCCTCGTACCTCCGGCGCAACTTGCGCCAAGCTCTCCTCGTCCGAGGAAGAGGAAGAGCGCGTGCCGCTGCCAGCAGGTGCAAGACCGAGACCGCCTATGACGGCGGATCGGTTGGACCGCGAGGATGTCCGAGACCGAGACCGAGAGTCTCACCAGCCGAGGCAGAGGAGAAGTGTCGAAATCGGCACTCCCTCGGCCCGGACGATCCCACCGGCTCCGAACCGGAGGCACAGACGAGCCGACGGGATCCTCAACTCCCACCGGGGAACTGGGAGGGGATTCAGCTTCTCCAGCCAACAACTCCATCCAACGGGTCGAGAAAATCTCGACCCGGCCGACGGGAGTCTTGGCCAACTGGCCTGACGGGGACACCGTGAAGCCAGTGGCGAAGCTGAGGGGTCGGAATCAAGCCCACTGCGACAAGGAGGGGATCTTTCCCGCTCCCAAAAGCGTCCGACGGAGAGACTTACTTTTGCTCTTTTTGGACCTGGAAGAAGGTCCCGAAGAAGTTGGACCCTCACCTTTGGTCGAGAGGGTCAGACAAAGCTCCTTAAAAGAAGCCGAGTAAGAGGCACCGAGAGAGAGCGGGACAAATGCCGCAGCCAAGGTAGAAGCAGCCCGCACCGCCTCCTCTTCAAGGGCGATCATCTGCTCAAGCTGATCCGCCGAGCCCGCCGCCACGGACACCACCAATCGGGCCTCTTTAGATTTCACCGGTGGAATTCTTTTCTCGGGGCGCCCCAGTTGTAATCGGGCAGCACGGTCTTCAAGGACGTAGGCCGAAAAGGAAGAGCACAAGTCGCAGGCCTGTGGGTCATGCTCAAGGCCCAGGCAGTAGACGCACGTGGAGTGCGGATCCGTCCTAGACATCTTCTGCCCGCAAGGGCACCTCCGAAATCCGGGAGTCGATTTGTCCATCGCAGCCGCGAGGAGAAGAAGACCGAAGTCTTTTTGCAAAAACTTTTCAATTTCGAACTTTTCAAAGAATTAGGAACCAGTCTTAAGCGCAACGAGTTAAGGAGGGAACCTGAGCTTCCAAGCGGTAAGGAAGATCTGGCGTCATGGGGCGGAGCCGAGAGTTTTACCACCCAGGTGGGTGGGAGGAGCCAGCTTGAAGACCTTCCGGCAAGATTTAAAGCGGCAAGGAACCTGCCAATAAGTGTGGATGAACAACATATCCATGTCCCTAGAAACATATTTTTTCAGACTGGACTGGCAATTTACTGTTTTGATTTCAAAAGGGTAGGAGGTCCTCTGTATTCACCTAGCTACCAACGTTGAGTGACCACCATTCAACTGGGTCCCTACTCTAAACTGCATCTGCCTCAAATGGCTTACCTTTATAGGGTGCATCAGCCAAAATTGGCTTTAATTAAGGTGTGGTCCCCAGCTAATGTGCAGGTAACTATGGGAGTTAGTTAATGAGAAAGTTGATATTTCATTTACAAACTTTGGCCACTATTAACTACTCACCCTGCTCATTCACAAACTGTAAATGGGATTCTAATGAGGGTGCTACTGAATATTGGATAAAGTTTGTAAATGGGAAGTATGGCTTTTTCATTTAACTAGGTCTTCCTCAAAATCTGGAATTGACATGCTCCACTCAGATGTGCCAGAGTCCGCGGTTCCCTCCTCCCTTGGATCACATCTGATCTCCTGGATTGTCTAAGGACTCGGGACCTAGCCTGGAAAGACCACAAATGGTCACCCTCCACTGCCACCCACCAAAAATACCACCAACTCCGTAATATATGCACCAGATTAGTCCCATCAAGCCAAAGCCAAATATTTCTCCAGCACCTATCAGTCAAATATAAACCACCCATCTAAATTTTGGAAGGTGGTACACGCTCTCTTCACACCCCCAAACAGCCCCCCTGCCCCTACCCTTATAGTGGGTGACTCAACCCTTTCGGACTTGCCCTCGGTAGCCGAAGTGTTCACTACCTACTTTACCTCCTGTGCCTCTTCTTTTCTCTCCTTACTCCCCCTCTCCCTCCATCACCCCCAATGCCATCTGTGCCCCCTTCCTTCTCACCTGTCTCCCTCAAACACTCTCCAGGAACTCCCAACACTGAACCCAACTAAAGACAAAAGTCCAGATGACCTTGACACCAAACTACTATACTTGTCTGCCCCTGCCATCGCTTACCCCATTGCTGAGCTATTGAATCTCTCCTTTAAGCTAGCCTCTGTCCCAGATGCTTCGAAGCAAGCCACCATAATACCCCTCCATAAAGGAGGTGAACCCTTAACAGCAGGCAACTACCATCCCATCTCCCTTCTCCCAGTCCTAGCCAAACTTCAAGAACATATAGTTCTCTCTCTCAACTCTTTCCGTTCCTTGACACCACCTCCTTTTTCACCTCTTTCCAGTCTGGCTTCAGGAAGAACCACTCCACATCCACCTCTCTACTCCGGCTCACTGATTCCATCTTTTCTGGCATGGATCAGGGACAAATTGCCTCTGCCATCTTTGCTGACCTTGCCAAGGCTTTCAACACTGTCTCCCATTCGCTTCTACTGGACAAACTCTCTACAGCTGGGTTGTTTCCTGCTGCCACCAACTGGTTTAAATCCTACTTAGTGGGCAGACCACAATCAGTCAGAATTGGGGACTCTCTCTCTCGCTCTCTCTCTCCTCGTCACTTCCCATCCACACTGGGGTCCCTCAAGGTTCAGTCATTGGTCCAATTCTCTTCTCCATTTTCCTCAATGATCTCCCCTCGGCCTGCCAATCTGCATCCATTCACATATGCGGATGACACCATCCTGTATGCATCCGGTCCCTCCTCTCCCATGGTGGCGTCCACACTTCAGCAAGACTTTGATAATGTTCAGCAGAGGTTACGTGCCAATCAGGTGTTCCTCTATGCCAAGAAGACAGTCTCCATGACCTCTGACACAAGGTAGAGACTGGTAAGGCTCCCTCCCACCCCCACCTTCCGCACTCTTGATGGAACTATGCTGGAAGATGCTACCTCCTTCAGATATCTAGGGGTATGGCTCAATAAACACCTCAACTCTCTAATCATGTTGATGGTACTCACAAAAACTTCTACACAAGCTGTGCCCTTTACTGGAATTGAGAATGCATCCTTTTATCGGTCCATAGAGAAATTCTATAGAGAATGATCCTTCAAGCATGTCCGACTACGGTGATGTAGTCTACGAGTGCACACCCAAAACCACCCTAGCCAGACTGGACACACTCTTTCACTCCTTCTGTTGCTTCTCTCGACTGCCCACCCTGCACACACCACTGCTCCTTATATAAATCCCTGGCACTCCCTCCTTCAGTGATCGCTGCCTGGCTCACTGTGCAATTTCCACTGGTAGGTTCTGGCTCAGTGCGGCCCCCATCTTACCTCTTGTTCTCACTTTCCTCCCCTCCTCTCGCTCCTCAGAAGCTCTGCTCATACCCTTGCTATCCCCACCAGGTTCTCAACTGCCTAGCCAGGCTTCCTTCTCACAGAAACAGAAAAACATAGACATTGTCGGCATATAAGGACCGCTAGGTCCATCCAGTTGCCCATAGGCCCTATACATGTATGCATCCACTCACCTAAGTGGTCAATGGCTTTTCATCACTCCCTTCCCACCCAAAAATCCCCATGCTTGTCCCAGGCATGCTTAAACCTCCACTGTGCTTCCCCACTACCTCCTGTGGCAGACTATTCCAAATGTCAACTACCCTCTCTGTATAGAAAAATGTCCTCACATTACCTCTCCCACCGCTTTCCCAAGCTTTGGAACTCCCTCCCTGCCAACATTCAAAATGCCACTTGATCCCGGGCCCTCTCCTCTCTCTTGCATGCTTTCACCTCCCCCACATGCAATTGCACCTACCAAAATGTTTGACATACCTACCCTATCCTATCCAAAGGCACTCTTTGTTCTCAATATCTTCCTCCCCTGTACCCTAAGCTATTTGCACTCTGAAAAAGTCTGTTTCTTATTGAACCTATGCTATTGTTCTTGGAAGTTGTATGTACTCCTTTAAAACAATGCTAAAGCACTTACTATCTATGTTAACTCATCAGATCTGTCCTGTACGCCTATCCTTGTTTTCCATTGTTACCAGCTGCTGTCACTGTCTTTACCTGCTGTACTTATCCCACTTTCCCCTCCTCCAGCACACATCTGGAAACAAGCAATTTTTGCGCAGTATATCTTCCCGGTGAAACATTTAAATAAAAAACAAAACAAATCACTACGTTTATTTTGGGCATTTAAACTGACCTGGTTTTACACCTTTCTTTTTTAGCAGGTGGGTGCAGATTTACATTCATGAGATCAAACATTTTTTTGAAAATTTTCATGAACAAATAAGTCATACAGCGTCAGCAAGAAATTGATAAATATAATAATGCATTATACGATGGCATGAAAGAATCTTGTACTCTGATTGGACTGTCATGCACTGGAGCCGTGATGTTATCCGAGTACAACATCACTGCTCTAGTACCAGCACACAGAAGACCGCATAAACGGTTACCTAAATCATTCCACTACAGCACGCTTGTCAGGTTCCCCGCCAGCTAGCCCGCTTCTGTAATTCCCACTCCGAAGCCGTCTTTCGTGTTCACGGTTAAAACTTCAAACCTCCCTCTGATCAAATCACTCCTAAGTCCCTCAGCACAGAAGGTTCCAAAAAATATAACTCCTACACACATTTCTTCCTAAAACCGAGCGGCTTCAGATTAAACAGTACTTCATAGTCACGCGACTCTTTGACGTTGCTCAATTCCTAACAAAATAGTAGCTACTAGCCCACAAGAACTGCACAAAAAGAACTAGACAAGCAAGTTTACCTTACAGCACTTTTAACAGCTCCTTTCTTTCAAGTGAGACACACATAAAAACGGAACCGGAAAACCGGAAGTGTACCTACAAGCCTAGCTCCCGACTTCTGTATGCGACTTTCACTGACGATATTTAAAAAAATTTTCACCTGACACATGAACGACTGGACAGCAGAATCAATCCAATCAAACTTGATGGCAACAAAAACTGACACAAAAATTACCGGGCTCTGTGGTGTGGGGTGGGGGTGGGGGACATGGTGTTTAATCTGCACCACCACGCCCGAATTCTCGTGATGCTAATTTTCACTGATGGTATTTAAAAATCTTCAGCTGACACAAGAAAGACTAGACAGCAGAATCCAATTAAACTTGATGGCAACAAAAACTGACACAAAATATTAGCGTGTGTGTGTGTGTGGGGGGGGCAGGACATGAAGCACCACCTACTGTGCAAACAATAGAACAGCACTATTTTTCCAGTAAGTATTCCTACTCAATAAAAAAATCACTAAAAAAAATTTTAAATACATTTCAAATCTATTTTTTTTTATTTAATTTGACAAATGAGCCATTGTATAATTGCAATAATGAACTCCAGGGTGTGTGTTGTGCTGGGATAACGTCACTTCTGGGGTGATTAGTCACACTCGGCCTGCGGCCTCATGCCTAATCACCCCAGGCGTGACATTATCCCAGCACAACACACATCATCGCATTATTGCTTAAATAACCACACCCTGTCGTGTCTTATTGCTTAATTAAATGCTATTTCAATCCAACATTAATAACCAGCAATATACAAATACTTTCATTATTTAAACTGTTTGACAAATGACCAAGGATTTTCAGGTATATTACTTCTAATGTATTCACTGTATATATTATACGGTTTACAGTTCATTTGTTTGTTACAATTTATGCATTCTAGGCTACCTCCAATAAATGGAAATGTAGAATTACTGAAATTGCTGCTCACTGCACTGAGGTTTCTGTGCAACTGAGCAGGCATACCTACTGCAGGAACGTTTGGACAACCAAGTCAGAGTCGTATTTAAAGTTGCTAGGCTCTATTGTTAACCCACGTTTCGCATAGTTGCCGTCATCATGAACAGAATGGTGTATGAAAGTATTGAACTCTTTCTTTGGGACTCATCTGGTGACTGTAATGCTTTAGGCTCACTTCACTTTTATGATCAGAAATGTTTATATGTGTCCTCCTGAATCCCAGCATCAGAAAGCAGCTGGCAACAGGTTGCTCTTATGCAGTGATTAGTCTGTATGGTGCCAGTCCAGTTGCTCCTGAAATCAAGCACATCAAGGAAATACAGGCTACTCACCTGTAACAGGAGTTCTAGGAGTGGTATATGTTGTTCATCCACACTGTTTGGCAGGTTCTTTGCCGCTTTAAATCTTGCCGGAAGGTCTTCAAGCTGGCTTATCCCACCCACCTGGGTGGTAAAACCCTCGGCTCCGCCCCATGACGCCAGATCTAGCCTGCTGGAAGCCAGGTTGCTGCTGGAAGCCAGGGGAGGTTTGGTGTCGGGTGGATGAACAACATATACCACTCCTAGAACTCCTGTTACAGGTGAGTAACCTGTATTTCTGGGATGTGGATATGTAGTTCAATCCACACTGGCTGGCAGACTCCTAGCAGTTCTCCACAAGGAGGGAGGCAAGGCGAGCACCCCCTACTTAGGAAATAAGGATGGGAGAACCGAGGTCCCAAAACCAGCATCCTGGCGTGACTCTAGGTCAATGTGGTAATGGGAAATAAAGGTGCGTGCTGACTTCCAGGTAGCAGCCCTGCAGATTTCCTGGATAGGGACATCCCTAGAAGCAGCCACCGAAGCAGCGGTATGGCGGAAAGAAACAGCTCTTATCCCTTTGGGAGGCTTCATGCCCGCCAACCTATAGCAGAGGTCTATGCAGGAGGTGACCCACCTGCTTATCAGCTTGGCTGCAGGTCTGCCGGGTGCGGCTTCAGCGTAGGTGACAAACAGCTGGCGAACCTCTCCCCGAACTTCAGCCATCCGTTCCTTATAATAAGCGAGAGCTCTGCTAGGGTCCAAAGTATGGAGCCTATATTCGGCCTCTGAGGTGTGATTGGGGTAGAACACCGGCAGAGTCAACACCTGGTTAAGGTGAACTCAGACATCACCTTCGGAAGGAACTTCGGGTGGGGGTGAAGGACAACTTTATCCCTGTGGAAGACCAGGTAGGGAGACTCGATGGAAAGCGCCTGGAGCTCTCCCATCCTTCTGGCTGATATAATAGCCACCAAGAAGGCAATCTTTCATGACAGGTGAGAGATGTCACACCTGTGCATTGGTTCGAATGGCTTGCCCATGAGCTTAGCCAATACCAGCAGTAGATCCCACGGAGGTGGAGGTTCTCACACCGAAGGGATATGGGTCTAGGCCTTGAAAAGCACCGACTAACTTCTCCTGTGCTAACATTGCTTGCCGCCTGCGCCCGTAAGCATAGATGGCTGCCAGGTGCACCTTTAAGGTCGTCGACCGAAGCCATAGCTGAGAAAGGGACCACAGGTAGTCCAAAATACTAGCCAATGGACAGGAAGAGGGGTCCAACCCTTTGTCCTCACACCAAATGGAGAATCTCTTCCATTTGAAGGCGTAGCATTTTCTGGTCGACTCCTTACGGGACACCTCAACGACGCTGAGGACCTTGTCGAAAGACCCAAGGCCTGGAACTCTAGCCGCTCAGGAACCAGGCCGTCAGGTGCAGGGATTGAAGGTCTGGATGGCGCACCTTCCCCTTGTTGACTGAGATCAGGTCTGGGCGGGATGAAAGCCGCCTCGGGAGCCTGGAGCGGAGGCTGAGGAGATCTGGGTACCAGAACTGGCGAGGCCAGTCTGGGGCTACCAGAATCACCTGCGCCTTGTCCCTCTTCGCCTTGAGAAGCACCTTGTGGATCAAGGAAAATTAAGGAAGGCGTAGAAGAGGCCCGGGGTCCACGGCCTCAAGAAGGCATCCCCCTGCAGCGAGCCCTGCTGGGGGGGGCGGGAAACAGCCTCAGCTCTCGCAGATTCTCCTGAGGCAAACAGGTCCACTTGGGGTGCCCCAATGGGAGAACAGGTCTTGCACTACCTCCGGCAGGAGAGACCACTCGTGACATGCAGCGCCCATCCGGCTGAGGGCATTGACCAGACTGTTCGAGGCTCCTGCCATATGGATGGCTAGGAGATCCGCCTTCAGGCTGATCACGAGAGACCAAATGTGGAGAGCTTCCTTGCACAGAGGCAAGGAGTGTGTCCCGCCCTGACGGTTGAGATAGTACATGGTCGTGGTGTTGTCCGTCTGGACCTGAACCACCTGACGCCTTACAAACAGAGCGAAGGCGGTGAGGGCTAGTCGAACCACATGAAGCTCCAGCAGGCTGATGTGGCATCGAGACTCCTGAGGGGACCAGAGGCCGTGGGCCCAGAGTTCCCCCAGATGGGCACCCCAACCCATCAAAGAGGCGTCGGTCATAAGAGTGACCGTCGGCTCGGGCGGACAAACAGGATACCCTCCTGAAGATGAGCTGGGACGAGCCACCACTGCAGGGCGTCCCACATCTTCTTGGTCACGTCACCGGCTGGTCCAAAGGACTGGAGCACTGTGACCACTGGCGGGCCAGCCCCCATTCCAGGGGGCACATATGCCAGCGGGCTCAACGGACCACGCTGGTGCAGGCCGCCATGAGGCCCAGAAGGTGCAGGAAGTCCCGGGCAGGGTGCAATTGCCCAACTAGAAATGATTGGGCAAAGGAGGAAAGGACCTCGGCCCTGTCCGCCGGGAGCCGGGCTCTGGCTCGAAGAGAGTCGAGCTCTGCCCCGATGAACTGAAACACCTGCAATGGCACGAGTTCCGATTTGGCCTCATTGATCAGGAGGCCAATTTGAGAGCAGACCTGGAGGGCCAGATCCCTGGACCGCTCCACCTCCAACCTGGAGGGGGCTGCAATCAGCCAGTCATCCAGATAAGGGCACACTCAGACCCCTTGGCGCCACAGGAATGCTGTCACCACTGCCATGCATTTGGTGAAGACCCTGGGAGCTGGAGAAAGGCTGAAGGGCATGGCCCGGAACTCGTAAAGTGATCCCTCTGCTCTGAAGTGGAGGAATCACTGATCAGACAGATGGATTGAGATGTGAAAGAACGCATCCTGGAGATCCACAGAGCAAAACCACATGCCTAGTTCCAAGGATGGAATGATCTGAGCCAGAGTGACCATCCTGAAGGTATGTGGCCTTAGGAACTTGTTCAGGTTGTAGATCGAGAATGGGCGCCAGCCCCCATCTGCTTTGGGACCAGGAAGTACCTAGACACAAAATACAGGTTACTCACCTGTAACAGGAGTTCTAGGAATGGCATATGTTGTTCATTCACACTGTCTGGCAGGTTCCTTGCCGCTTTAAATCTTGCCGGAAGGTCTTCAAGCTAGCTCCTCCCACCCACCCGGGTGGTAAAACTCTCGGCTCCGCCCCATGACGCCAGATCTAGCTCGCTGGAAGCCAGGTTGTGCGTCGAAGCCGGGGAGGTCGGTGAGTCGTGTAGATGAACAACATATACCATTCCTAGAACTCCTGTTACAGGTGAGTAATCTGTATTTCTAGGGACATGGATATGTTGTTCATCCACACTGTCTGGCAGACTCCTAGCAGTTCTCCGGGAGAAGGGAGGCAAGGCACACACCCCCTACTTAGGGAATAGAGACTGGAGAACCGAGGCCCCAAAACCAGCATCCCGGCGTGACCCACGGCCCATGCAGTAATTAGGTATGTGCCGACTTCCAGGTAGCAGCCCTCAGATATCCGGATAAGGACATCCTGGAAGCAGCCACCGATGCAGCGGTATGACGGATAAAATGATCTCTTATCCCTCTGGGAGGCTCCATGCCAGCCAACCTACAGCAGAGATCTATGCAGGAGGTGACCCCGCTCATCGTCCGCTTGGCTACAGGTCTGCCAGGTGCGGCTTCAGCGTAGGTGACAAACAGCTGGCGAACCTCTCCCCGAACATCAGCCGTACGCTCCTTAAGAAAGCGAGCACTCAACTAGGGTCCAATATGGAGCCTATATTCGGCCTCCGAGGTGTGATTGGGGTAGAACACCCGCAGAGTCAACACCTGGTTAAGGTGAAGCTCCGACAGCACCTTTGGAAGGAACTTCGGTTGGGGCGCAGGACAACCCTGTTCCTGTGGAAGACCAGATAGGGAGACTTGAAGGAAGCGCCTGGAGCTCTCCCGTCCTTCTGGTTGACGTGATAGCCACCAAGAAGGCGGTCATCCACAATAGGTGGGAGATATCACACCTGTGTATTGGTTCGAATGGCTTGCCCATGAGCTTGGCCAATACCAGCAGTAGATCCCACGGAGGTGGAGGTTCTTGCACCGGAAGAGAAATGTGATCAAGGCCTTAGAAAAGCGCCCGACCACCTTCTCCTGCACCACCGACTGCTTTCCGGCCCGCGCCCGGAGGGCAGAGATGGCTGCCAGGTGCACCTTAAGGGTCGTCGACCGAAGCCCTTGCTAAGAAAGGACCACAGGTAGTCCGGAATGCTTGCCGAGGAACAGGAGAAAGGGTCCAGACCCTTTCCCTAACACCAAATGGAGGAACTCTTCCATTTGACGGCATAGCATTATCTGGTCGACTCCTGACGGGATGCCTCAACAACGTTGAGGACCTCGCTGGAAGACCCAAGGCCTGGAATCTAGCCGCTCAAGAACCAGGCCGTCAGGTGCAGGGATTGAAGGTCCGGATGGAATACCTTCCTCTGATAACAGAGATCAGGTCCGGGCGGGCTGGAAGCCGCCTCGGGAGCATGGAGCTGAGACGGAGGACAGCTGGATACCAGAGCTGGCGGAACCAGTCTGGGGCTACCAGAATCACCTGCTCCTTGTCCCCCCTCGCCTTGAGAAGCACCTTGTGGATCAAGGGAATGGGGGGAAGGCGTAGAAGAGGTCCGGGGTCCACGGCCTCGAAAAGGCATCCCACTGCAGCGAGCCCTGCTGAGGGGGCCGGGCATGAAACAGTCTCGGCTTCGCACTCTCCCTGTAGGGAAAAAGGTCCATCCAGCATGACCCAGTGGGAGAACAGATCTTGTGCTACTCCGGCAGGAAGAGACCCCTCGTGAGACGCAGCCCCTATCCGGCCTAGGGCATCGACCAGGGTGTTGGAGGCTCTTGCCACCTAAATGGCTAGGAATACGCCTCCAGGCTGCGCATGAGACCATATGCGGAGAGCCTCCTTACATAACGACAAGGAGCGCGTCCGGGTCCTGGCGTTTAGGTAGCACATGGTCGTGGTACTGTCCGTCGGACCTGAACCACTTGACCTCGCAGAAACGAGCGCAGGTAAGAGCAAGGCGGACCGCCCAGAGCTCCAGCAGGTTGATATGGCATCGGGACTCCCGAGTGGACCAGAGGCCGTACGCTCTGTGCTCCCCCCGATGGGTACCCCAACCTATCAGAGATGCATCGCTCGATAGAGAGACCATCGACTCGAGGCGGACGAACGGGATGCCCTCCTGCAGATGTGCGGGAACGGTCCACCACTGGACAGCGTTCCACATCTCCTGGGTCGCTGTCACGGGCTGGTCCAATGGATCGCAGCATTGTGAACACTGGCCGGCCAGTCCCCATTGAAGGGGACGCATGTACCAGGGGGCCCAACGGACCACGCTGGAGCAGGCCGTCATAAGCCCAGGAGGCGCAGGAAGTCCCGGGCAGGGCGCAATTTCCCAACCAGAAATGACTGGGCAAAGGAGGAAGAGCCTCGGCCCTGTCTGCCGGGAGCCGAGCTCTGGCTCGAAAGAGTCGAGCTCTGCCCCGATGAATAGTATCACCTGCTTCGGCACGAGTTCTGACTTGGCCTCGTTGAAGAGGAGGCCACTCTGAGAGCAGCCTGGAGGGCCAGAACTCTGGACCGCTCCACCTCCGCTCTGGAGGGGCTGCAATCAGCCAGCTGTCCAGGTAGGGGTACACCCGGACCCTTCGGTGCCGCAGGAATGCTGTCACCACTGCCATGCATTGGTGAAGACCCTGGGAGCTGGAGAGGCCAAGGGCATGGCCCGAACTCAAAGGGATCCTCCGCCTGAAGTGGAGGAATCTCGATGAGACGGACAGATCGGAACGTGAAGAAGGAGTCCTGGAGGTCCAGGGAACAGAACCACACGCCTCATTCCAAGGATGGTATTATCTGAGCCAGAGTGACCATCCTGAAGGTCCGAGACCTTAGGAACCTGTTCAGGTCATGCAGGTCGAAAATGGAGCACCAGCCCCCCGTCCGTCTGTGAACCAGGAAATACCTGGACACGAACCCCGGGTCTGGAGGAGGATCCGCCACCTTCCTGATCACCTCCATCCTGAAGCACAGGGCAATATCGGCTCGGCGAGCCAACAGCAAGGCTTCGGACCCCATGGTCCCCCGGGGGGTGACGGCTCAAAAGGGAAGGGCCTGTTCGAAACCCGGAGACAGGCCCTTACCTACCATCTCCCACACCCAACGGTCCATGTGATAGCGGACCAGTACGAAGGGAAGTGGTAGAGCCTGCCTCTCACGGGGACCCAGGGGAGAGTGGCGGTTGGAGGTGAAACCCCTCAACCCGTCACTGAGCAGGCTGGAGGGAGGGACCGCCGAGGAGCACCTGGGCCCTACCTCCTGCTTCCCATTAAAGGAAGCCGCTGGCTTGGTTTGGGATGCAAAGCGCAAGCCTGCGCTCCTCATGCTGGTGCTGATGGGTGTGCGTCGCGAGGCCAAGAGACGAAGGACTGCACGCAGATGTTGCCGACAGCCCTGTCCCTCTAGGGAGGAGACAGAGTCCAGAGTGGCGCTTGGACTTTTCGATCCACGGAGATGTCCTCCACTCCAGGGCCGAAGATCAGTCCCAAAGAAGGATGTCCGCCAACTTGTGCCTGGTATCCGCCAGAAGGTGGATATCCTCAACCACGCCCTCGCAACGCCATGGCCACCATGCACTACTGACCTGGCACAGGAATCACCTATGTCTAGAGCAGTCTGAAGCTGCTGTTTAGCCACCGCCTTCCCGGGTCCGCACCTGACAGGCTGTAGTCCGCGGGTCGGTAGAGAAGCTGAGGATCATCTCATCTAGGGAGCCCATGAGCGTGGGAGAGTATGCCATCAGGCGGCCGAGCTGGCCTGCAAGGCAGGGCATGGCGTAAACCGCCCACTGCAGTCAGCAGACCACTCCTCGGCAGGCTATCGCGTCCGGCCAGGCAGCGGGGTATGATGGCAAATCCTCAGCAGAGGGATGCCGAAACAGTCAAGAGCATTAGGGACCGCACACTTCCTGGCCATCCTGGGCGAAGGCACAGGACAGGAAGCAGGTCTGCTCAAGCTCAAGGCTGAGCGACAATGACCTCAGCCACAGGGAAGGCCTCGTTAAGGCGAATCCCCTTGGTCTAGAGATCTCCGTCGGGGATAATAGGCCCGTCTGGACCCGGGCTCAAGCTGCATCCAGTAAACTCCGAGATGAGCCCTAAAGCGCACAGACCCAGAAAGGCGATAGCTATAGATCCGAGGACTAGCCGGAGGACTCAAGCCCCCGCCTGAGGAGACGAAGGTAAATCGCCGGACTCCTAAGGTCTGCAAAAAGTAGCCTCAGGCCTGGACCACCCTTCACCTGCCGAGGCGGCGGGAGTGAGGGTGACCGACAACCTGCAGGGGCAGGCCGTGACCCAGCCGAGGTTCCACCACAATCGGTGGGGCCACTAGATTTGGTCAAACAACCGGCCCAGAAATGGGCATCTCAGATGTGGCAGCGTTGCTTCAGCCGTTCAGGCGGCGGCAGCCATGATGGCGGGGAATGAATCGGGTGATTGGTTCCGGACAACAACAACTGCTGCCCGTAAGCTCCTCGTAGACGGCGGCAATCTGCGTGAACTCTCTCTCATCCGAGGAGGATAGCGAGGAAGAACAGTGTTGCCCTTAACTCGGTGCCCAGACGAGACTGCCGAGGAAATCGGCGGGGCGACGGCCGAGATGAAGACCGAGACCAGACCCTGGGTGAAACCGAGGGAGGGTCTGGGAAGGGTGGGGGACACCAGCTCTTCCCTCGGCTCGGACACTGACCGGGACTGCCACCCTGAGCGCGGGCAGAACCTCAGTCTCCGCTGGGGGAACCGGCGGAGAAGGGTTGACGACTCTTCCAGTCGACCGCCTGGCTGACGGGTCGAGAGAAAACTCAACTATGTCGCCGGGAGTCTCGGCAGGCTGGCCTGACGGGGACACCGTGAAGTAGCGGCCTGAGCCGCCTTCTCGACCCGAAATGCGATGGTGCAGTCTGTCCGGGGAAGGCTCTCCCGCTCCTGGCGGACGATGGGACTTACCTTGGGCTCCCTAGATCTTGGGCTGGAGAAGGCGCGATGACGGTCCTCTCACGTCGTGGAAAGGACTGGCGAAGCTCCTTGAGCGAAGCAAATAGGGGAACTCAGAGAGAGCAGGATAAATGCCGTGACCGAGGAGGAGGGAGATGCGGCCTGGGCACGCCTCCTCCTCAAGGCGATAGAGTGTTCGAGGTTGCTCAGCTGAGTCAGCCACCGCGGACGCCTGCATGAGCCTCTTTGGGTTTTACGTGAGGGAAAAATCTCGCAGTGCCGAACTCCCAATCGGGCAGCACGATCCTCCAGGACGTTGGCGGCGACACAACTCGCAGACCTGCGGGTCGTGGTCCAAGTCGAGGCAGTACTCGCACGCGTGGAGTGCGGATCAGTCCTGGAGATAATCCGCCTGGGCGCCTCCGAGAGCTGGAAACGACTGTCCCCATCGAGGCGAAGGAAGACCAAGTTTAGAAAACTTCAAAACTAAATTGGACGAATCAAGAATCAGGAACCAGTCGAAAACGCAGAGCGCTAAGAAGGAACCTGAGCTTCCAAGCGTAAGGAAGATCTGGCGCCATGGGGCGGAGCCAGAGTTTTACCACCCGGTGGGTGGGAGGAGCCAGCTGAAGACCTTCTGGCAAGATTTAAAGCGGCAAGGAACCTGCCAGATAGTGTGGATGAACAACAAATCCATGTCCCTAGAACCCCGGGTTTGGAGGTGGATCCGCCACCTCGCTGATCACCTCCTTCTGGAGAAGCAGAGCAATGTCGAGCGATGAGCCGACAGAAAGGCTGCGGGCCGGAGCCCTGATGAGCGATGACTCGATAAGGAGGGACTGCTCGAATTCCAGAGGCGAACCCCTGCTAACCACTTCCAGCACCCAACGGTCCGTGGTGATAGCAGACCAGGCAGAAAGGAAGTGGCGGAGCCGTCCCCCCATGGGGGGAACCCAGGGAGGAGTGACAAGGTTGGGGGTGACACCCCTCAACCCGTCACTGGGCAGGCTTGGAGGAAGGGCAGGCCAAGGGGCCACTTGGACCCTTCCCTCCAGGCTTCCTACTGGACAGCGGCAGACTTGGCCTTGGGGCACCAAGCGTGAGCCTGCTGGTCCTGTTGCTGGTACTGCTGGGTTGGATGTGCCGCAAGGGCAGAAGGGCAAAAGGCCTTACGCTGCTGCTGGCGGCCTGTGTCCTTCTGGGCAGACGTGACCGAGTCCAAGGTGGCACTGGACTTCTCGATCCTCTGGAGATGGCCTTCCACCCCCAGCCCGAACAAGTCAGTGCCCAGGAAGAGAACATCTGCCAGCTTGTGCTGGGTATCCGCTGTGAAGGTGGAGATCTGCAGCCAAGCTCTGCGGCACATGGCTACTGCGGCCACTACTGACCGGGCACAAGAGTCTCCAATGTCCAAAGCAGTTTGGAGTCATTTGGCTACTGCCCTTCCTTGATCCCGCACCTGCCTGACCGTCGTCTGAAGGTCAGCCGGGAGATGAGGAAGCACCTCATCTAGGGAACCCATAAGGGCGTGTGAAAAATGCGCCATCAGCATGGCTGAGCTAGCCTGTCGAAGACCTAGGGAGGAGGCAGTGTAAACGTTCTCCCCGAGTAGTCCAGCTTCTTGGACTCCTTGTCGAGGGGCTTTTCCACGTCGCTAGCATTTCCCGAGCGCCGGAAGACGCTATCGGTTGCCAGCCCCTCAGCAGAGGGGTGCTCTGAAAAACCGGAGAGGGAACCGTTGGGGACTGCGTACTTGCGAGCCATCCTGGCCGAAGGCGCAGGACAGGATGCAGGCCGCTGCCACAGATTCAGAGCCGGACCAACGATGGCCTCGGCCACAGGGAAGGCCTCCGTGGGGGAATCCCTTCAGTCCAGAATCTCCGTGAGGGGATATCTGGCCCATTTTTGTACGGGTATGAGCTGCATCCCAGTGGACTCTGAGATGAGCCGAATGGTTCCCAGGAACGAGGATGGGCTCTCGTCCACCGACTGACTCCTGGAAGATTCCAGGTCAAGGGGTCTGGAATACAAGGAGTCGTCAGACTCTGAGGAGTCCACGAACAGCTGCCGAGCGCCTGAGCCACCCTCCACTTGCCAAGGCCGATCGGGGGGTGAGGGTGATCGACAACCTGTAGGGCAAGCCCTGACCCGACCGAGAATCCTTGGTCGGGGCCCCAGTCTTAGGTTGTGGAGGTGGTGGTTCCACCACAATGAGTGGAGCAGCTGATTTTGGCTGAGCAATCTGTGCCGGAGTTGGCTCCTCTACGATAGCGAGGGGTTGCTTCAGTCGTTCGGGCGACAGCCACTTAATGGCTGGTGAAGGCGACGGAGTCGGCTTATTACCGGCTAGCAAGAATTGCTGCCACATCATGTCCTCATAGTACTGACACAACTTGTGCCGGAGCCTATCTTCCGAACAGGACGATGAGGACGAGCGGCGATGCCACTTTCTGTGATGCCGGGACCGAGACTACCAATGTCGGCGGGACCTACCCGACACGGCGGAGGACTGAGACCAAGACCTTTGGGGTCACCACTGGTGGGTCGAAGAGGGGGCAGGAAACCCGCTCATCCCTTGGTTCAGGGTCCCTGACCGGGACTTCGCACAGGAGGCACGGGCAGTCTTCGGTAACCACCGGGAACTGGTGAAGAAGGTTGTCGGCCTCCAGTCGACAACCCGTCCAATGGGTCGAGAAAAATCTCGACTGCATTGATGGGTGTCTCGGCCAGCAGACCTGACAGGGACACTGTGAAGCCAGCGGCCTTAGCCACAGCCTCAACCCAAGTCGAAAGCCGATGGCCCGGGGAAGGAGATCTCTCCCACTCCCATGAACGTCAACGGTGGGACTTACCTTTCAGTTCCTTTTTCTTCGACCTACTCATGTGAGTCCCCGAGGGCCCTTCTCCCTTTGTGGAGAGGGACTGACAAAGCTTCTTAAAAGAAGCAGTGTAGGAGGAGCCCAAGGAAAGCGGGATAAACGCCAACGCCGAGTAGGAAGAAGACGCGGCCTGGACCGCTTCCTCCTCCAGGGCGATCAACTGCTCCACGGAGCCTGCAGCCGCAGACACCGCCCAACGGGCCTCCTTCGACTTCACCGGCGGAAACAGTTTCTCGGGGCGCCCCAGCTGAAGTCGGGCAGCGCAGTCCTAAAGAACCGAAGTCGCGAAGGACTTATATAGAACGAGACTCAAGGATCATGAGCAAGTCCCAGGCAGTAAACGTGACATGGTGTGCGGGTCGGTCCGAGACATTCTGCTCCGCAAGAGCACCGACGGAAGTCAGGAGTAGATTTAGTATCCATCGCAGCCGCGAGGGAAGATGAAGACTTAAGTCTAGTAAACTTTAAAATTATTTTCGGAAATTCCGAAGGATTAGGATCCAGGCCTACAAACGCAGAGCACTGAGGAGGGAACCTGAGCTTCCAAGCGGTAAGAAGATCTGGCATCATGTGGCAGAGCCAAGGGTTTTACCACCCGGGTGGGTGGGAGGAGCCAGCTTGAAGACCTTCTGCCAAGATTTAAAGCAGCAAGGAACCTGCCAGACAGTGTGGATTGAACAACATATTCACGTCCCTAGAACCAATGTTATGCTTGCCACACAGTTTTTTGTCCAACCATATTTTAACATCCATTCCTGCATTTCACAGCTTCTGAAATAGTTAGTTCTGTCTGGCATGCAGTCTGTCCATATGTAACCCCTAGGTGGCGCTATCTCAAGGGCTACTACCCCTGCCTGCTTGGCTAGTAGCAGGTTAAGGGGCCTGGGTACTAAAAAGGGTGCCTACACCCGGAGGTCAGAGTTGTTAGTGGTCAAGCTAACCTGGGCACAGCCCTCCGGGACACTGTAACCCCCCCTCTTTCCCTTCTAGTGGCCCGAACAATATACAATAATCACTTTCACAATGACCCTTATTCATCATGTAGTTACCCACACTGTTTGCACTTACTACCAGGGCTGGTTCCTCTAGCTCGACCCTGGGGACCCCCTGTAAAACAAGGTTATGCACAGCAAATAGCATCAGTACAGTACTCTTGGCACAAACTGGAACCACAGTCAGGTTAAATGCAAAAGAGTTAGATCTGATTTATTCAGGGGACTTGAACAATGGAGGTGTGTAATCAAGCTGATCTGCTTAAAGGCTACATCAATCAGACAGTTATGCATGCACTTCAGAGTCCCTACGCAGTCACACACTCTGGGTACCCAGGTAGGAAGACGGTGGCTAGCCAGGAACGTTGCCCGGGGCAGGCCGGCTCACAGCTGGTTGGGGCCCTGTGATGGAAGAAAGCAACATGCACAACACACACTAGTTGTAATCCAGAGCCGGAGCGATCAGTTCATGACAGAAAAGACAACAGATTAATCAGATGACAACACTTTAGATTTAGCTGTTGTTGCAGGGAGCTACCCTGATGTTTACTCACGATACCCAATACAGGACACAGGCAAGACGAAATCGTGACAGCAGGTTGCTGAACTGGAGTGTCAGGAGAAGCAGGGCCCACACGAATCACTGAGGCGTCGTTCCTGTTCAAAGCATGAGCAGGGGGCTGATCCCCAGGCAGGTCTCTCGTCGATGGCTTTCTCTGTGCAGCAGGTAGTCTGGCCAGGCCAGTGTGGTAAAGCCCAGGACCAATGAAGATGAATACAGATTCAGTCCGTGGGAGCTGGATGCAGGAGCTCTTGAGTGATCACATGAAATTTACAGTGTAACTGTCTACATGTAATACCGATAACACGAGGTGAATCAGGAGTGCACTTCCTGTTCAAGCTGCCACAGCAACAGGAAAGCACTTTTTGAACGGACTTTCTATCTGGCAGTTCTACAGTGAGAGTTTCACACTGCAAGCTGCATGCACATTAAGCACACTGTTTCATGCAATCCATAACCAACTTCATCAATCAATTGCAGGACAACTTTGTAAACAGGGCTGTCAAGGTCCTAACAGTTATAGCCTGTTGAAACATAAAATAATTGAACTGAATAAATAACAAGACTTTTGTTTGGCTATGACAACACTACTGATCAATCTACAATAACTGTAAGAGGGTGTCTCATGCAGTAGTTCTAAAATTCTGAAGTTCTCAGTTCAGTTGCCTTCTAGCCCATTTCCAATCACTGTGATTTTTATAGCTTTTTACAAAGTAAAATATTTTGATTTTAATTCCAATTCCATTTTTAAAAACTGAAGTCTGCAACATGTTTATGATATCCGCATATGTACAGTTCCTGTGTCTCTTACAGTTATAAGAGAGTTTCTTTTCAAGTCGTGCGCCAGAACTGCTCAGACTTGCTTTGCAGTTCTCTCACCCAAAGAACTCAAGAGTGCACTCTTATACCCATAAGAGATGCAGTAACTGTACATATAAAACAAAACATATCACTCTCATGGTAATGTTCACTGGCACCGGAATCGTGCTATACGATCGAATCTACATATAGTACTAGATAAATTATGATAATCATCATCCAGTTGGCAGTTAAGACAAAACAATCCACATACCTGTGACTCATTTATATATTATTTTCTTTTACAAAAGAATCAAGTAGGTAATTTAGCTCCAAGGACATCACTTTAAGTGTTGAACTGCATAGCCTAGCAAACCGTAGGCTTATCAACAGATGAATAAATTATTACTAGAGTGTACACCTCAAGCCAGTCCCCTCGTGGGAAGATTTCATATAGGGATTGAAGCTCAAGAAAAGCAGGTACCACCCAGGCAGATGAAGTCTACAATTCCCCCATGCTCATCAAAAGTCGTTAAGGGTAAGCATCCTCCGCATCATCCTGCCTGCCTCTTTTGTTGAGTGAAGTTGGGAGTTGCAGTATGGACGGTCCTATCCACAGGGCACAGGGCCAACACAGCCAGGTCTAACAGTGAAGCAATGCAAAGGTACAGGATCCCTGAAAGCATGGGCAGAAACAAAGGTAAAAAAAATCCAAGGCTGACGGACAAGGATTAGATTCAGAAGACACAGGCAGTGAGTACTTCAAGATGTTCAGCATAGTGGAGACCCATAATGAAATCCAGTGACCTACATCAAACTTCCATTCAAGAGCCAGCCAGTGGGCGAGCGGTTGGATTTCCGCTGTAACGCCGGGCGACCTCAGGTTCAGGAATGGACTCTGCTGTCGGAGGGCCAGCTGGGAGAAGGATCGATCATCCCACCACTGCTCTCTTTCTCCGGGAGAGGCACGGGATGTCGCCCTGCAAGAGGGAACCCTGGTGGAGGCCAGAGTGCCGCAGCATATGGTGCCGCAAGGTTACAAGGGGTGGGATGGACACTGATGTCACTGCATACCTGCCTCTCAGGATAAAACCAAGCCTACCCCTCTCTCTGCCTAACTGATGCCCACCTCTCAGCTGCGATCGGCTCCCAGGCCGACTCCTGCCTACCTCCGTTGTTCGTGGTACCTTATGCTGACCGGGTGCCACATCTCCACCCTGGGAGTCCGGAGAGCGGCTTATGTGGGGATGCCGCAGCCGAGGGGTCCGTGACGGCGAATGGCCTGGCAGAGAGAAGTGTGGCTCAAAACGACTAAATAGAAAGAAAAAAAAGCTTCCATTCCAGAGCACCTCTGATTCGTCTTCTGTCTGAGGCATGAGGTTTAGGCCTGACAGTTTTTACCATAAGTCTTGTGTTGATATCAAGTAATTATTTTAGTAGCTTTTCTTTGAACATTTTCAATTTTGCTTGTCATTCTTACTTAAAGGCACCAGAAATGGCTGGTGGAGTTCAGAGAGAAGAAAACATAGCACCAACCACCAACTCGCATAAACAGCAGGCTTGCACCAAAATCTTCTTGGTGTGTAAGGAGCCCCAGCTGGCATTCCTAGAAGAGGTATCTTGTCTGTGACTACTCTAGTAAATATCATTATCATGCACCTTAAGTTTGGTGTAAGCCTGCTGTTTATGCGAGCTGGTGGTTGGTACTATGTTTTTCTACTTTTGAATTGTGCTGTTGCTGTGCACGTCCAGTTGTGGGGCGACTTCTTGCTTTCTGAAAGTTCAGAAGAGGCCAGACATATGCTCTGTACAGGGGAAATATGACATCTTTGTTATGGGTACAGATGCTCATCCTGACTGTTCACAAAACGTAGCTCTTGAAATAACCTCACTGCATTCCTTGTCTTGTTTGAAATTATTTAATATTACCCAAGGTCCTCTCCGCTGCTGCTGAAGTCAGGTTTGTTTACATAATTTGTAGTGATGTTTATGCTTTTTTACCAACATGCATTATACAGCATTTGTCTACACTGAACTTCATTTTCCCATATCACACATTGTGAAATTTTATCTAAGTCTGCTTGAATATTGACAGTTTGTTCTTCGATCTACAAGGTCCACCAAGTTTTGAATCATCTGCATCTTTGGTGGAGCAATTTATGACATCTTTGGTCACATCCATTGAGGAAAATAAGGAAAATGAGGGCAGTCACGAGCCCTGAGGAACCCCCAAACACTGCCAGGTAATGATTTGTGTCCATTATTTTACTACACTTTGTGTTCCGTTGGTCAACCAATTATTTACCTAGTTATGAGTTCTATTGCAAATGTATTCATTTTTTCAACTAGTGCCAGTGAGGGAACAAGGTCAAAAGAACTACGCAAAATCTAAGATAATGGTATCTACCGGCTTCCTTTTGTCGGAGCTCACAACTGACTTTTTATAACAGCGTAATAGGTTTGTGGTGCATGATCTGCCAGCCATAAAAAACATGTTGTTCTTTATCTACAATATTCAGTTTTGCAGTGATTTTGTCCTTAATTATCCTTTCAAGTATTCTTCCGGGAATTGATGCGAGGCTGATGGGTCCATAATTTTTTTTTTTTTTTACTTCAAGTTTATTTAGTTAACTCATCACATTACAACTATAAAACTGTACAATATCACAATACTTTTGATAGATAAAATGTTTCCTTTGTTACATTCCATTACTACCTACTAAATAAAAACACTGTTTAAAACAGTTATACATAATCTTGTTATAAATTTCTGCTTATCCTACAAACCTTGACAACTTAAGATAAAAACAAATAAGGCTAAAAAAGAACTTCATAAGTCCAACAAATATCCCTATTCCATCTTGCACTATACCTCTCCAATTAATACCACTGTAATACTTTCATAATTTTTCTACTTCTCGATGCCAGAGGGACCATATTTGGCAAACTTTATCCTCCTGTAGCCTGAGTTTACTGGTAATTCGCTCCATTCTATCCAATTCTATTACTTTCGAATGCCACTCTTGTATCGTTGGGGGGGGGTCCGGGGACAACCATCTAGCAGTGATGCATTTTAGGGCTGCCACCCTTAATGTTTGCCCCCAATTTAGTTATATCTCGGCTCCCTGATAGCAGGGTAGGAAGGCCCAACATCAGGTCCTCTCCCGTAAATGGTAGCTGTATATTAGTTAGTCGTTGAATTTTGAAGTGCACCTGCTGCCAGAACCCTTTAATCTCAGGACACCCCAGAAAATATGGGCATTACCACAACCGCCACACTTCCTCCAGCACCTGTCAGACCCAGAAGTGTTATAATGCTGCGTACTTGTCGGGGTTAGGAAGACTCTCATTGCAATCTTCCAGTTAAATTCCCTCCAAGAGGGTGAGCTTGTGACTCCCCATCCTCTAGTTAGTCTCCTGAGCCAAAGCCCTGGTGTTATAGTTGCGGCTAGCTCTGTTCCCATCTCTGCCTCACCCTTTCCACCATATTAGGGGACAATAAAGTGATGCACTTGTAAAGTTGCGAGTAGGGCATGAGGTGTCTTTCAGTGTTGTGCGGTGTAAAAGAATGACTCTAGTTCTGTTTGTTCCCATTTTATCCCTGGAGAACCTTTGGGTCCGATAGGAAGTGTCCGATTTGAAAATATCTGAACTGTTCTGTTTGTTCTAGGGAGAATTTGCCTTTCAACTGAGCAAATGACAATATTCCTTAGAGTCTAGATTAACGCGTAAACTGTACTCAATTTCTTAGTAGTCCAATTTTAAGTATCCCTGTATAGGCATGGGGGTGTTAAAACTGAGTCTCATGCCTGATCAGCGATAACGGACCCGGATCTTCTGGTGTGTGTGTCAGCTTCCTCGATCTAGAAATTATTTTAATTGAGTGATGAATCCAGGGATTGACCACCTCCCCTCGTATTTGTTTCAGAGAGGTATTCGTCAGGAGAGACCATAGTGCCCATCCCTTTAAAGCTTGTTCCTCCAACTGGTACCAACCCGACTCAGATTTCCTTTTAGTCCAGGTGATCAGTTGTGCTCCCCTTGCTGCTAAATAATACCGGTAAAAGTTCAGAAGCGCCAAACCTCCCCTTTCTCTGGGGGCCTGTAAAGTACATCTATTTATTCTGGGGTGTTTCTTGTTCCAAATGAAACTTTGTGTGACTTTTTGAAGTTGTTTCCAAAACTCCTTGGGAATCTGGATTGGAAGGGTCTGAAATAAAAACAAAAGACAGGGAAGGATGTTCACTTTTAAACTTTGAATTTTTCCATATAACATCAGCGGCAGTACCTGCCATCTTACCAGGTCAGCCTGTATTTCCTGCAGGAGTTTCAAGTGATTATTGCGGTACAGATGTGAAATGGTCCCCAAACTTTGAAGGTCCAGGTATCTAAATGTGTTTCAGGGGGCCCACGTCAAAGGGAGATCGGCTTTAAATCTCTGTGAGGGGACGCCACTTATGATCAACACCTCTGATTTATCTAAATTAATTTTATACCCAGCTAGAATGCTGTAATTTTCCAACGTTTTAATAATACAGGGACTGAGTTCTCTGGTTCTGCCATGAAAACAGAGAGTCATCAGCATACAGGGTCATTTTCTGTTCAAGGCCTGCTATGGTAATTCCCTTAATTTGTTTCGAACCCTTATCTCTACAGCCAGAGGCTCCAGAGAGAGCAAGAGAAGGCGGAGAGGGGCAGCCCTGCCTTGTCCCTCTTTGTAGTGGGAACCTGTCCAAAGGAATGCCACTGACCCTGACCTCTGGGGTCAAATAGAGTGCCCTAATTACACCGGAAAACCTGTCTCCTAAGCCAAACTATTTTAAAACTTTGTCTAGAAACACCCAGTCCACCCTGTCGAACGCCTTTTTAGCGTCCATACTAATAGCAAGCTGTAGGTCTTTTTTCCCTGCTTGGACTGAGATAATATTAAGGAGGCATCTTATATTGTCTAGTAGAAGTTGGTCTGAGATAAACCCAGTCTGGTCTCTATGTACCAGCAGTCCTATAATGTTTTGTAACCTGTTCGCTAAAATCCCGGTGAAGATTTTCAGGCCTACCGTTAAGAGAGAGATGAGATAAGGATTTACACTCCTCAGTTCTTGTTTAGTTTGGCAATGACTGAAATCAGAGCTTGATTCCAGGATGCAGGGCTGCCCCTCTCCCCACAGCAGTTCATTATATGCTTCAGCCAAATTCGGGACCAAAATTCCTTCAGATTTCTTATAAAATTCTGAAGCATACCCATCTGCCCCTGGGGCTTTCCCATTTTTTTAGGTTTCTGATTTTGTTCTTAATTTCTAATAGGGAAATTGGAGCCTCCAAGGTCTGGCGTTGAGCTGATTTTCATTGTGGGATTTGCAGTTGCTCTAGATATGCGGACACTTTCTCTTGGTGTTGGTCCCCCCTCTCTGCCTTGTAAAGTTCTCCATAGAACTTCTGAAAATAGCTATCTTCTGTGGGGATGTCGCCCAAGTGTCACCACTGGGGTCCTTAAGCTTTATCACCGCTTTGGAAGAACACTCCTTCTGCAGCTGCCAGGAGAATAGCCGGCCTGCTCTATTTTCTAACTCAAAGTACTTCTGTTTGGAGTATCTGCTTTGTCCTTCTACCTGAGTGTTAAAAGCTTGTTTAGTTTGTTTCTTGCCTGCTCTAATTTTTCTTTGGTACTACTATCTAGAGTAGTTTGGTGCAGGTCCTCTAGCTGTGTTATCTCCCTCTCCAAATCTAGTCTCTCCTTTGTCTTCCTCTTTTTATACCATATCGAATATTTTATAATCTCGCTTCCAAGGTAACATTTCAGCGCATCCCACCAGATCCCTGCTTTTCCCTGTACCGCTGGGTTCTCCATTAAAAATGTTTCTGTAGTTTTATTAATCAATTCCTTAAATTCTGTGTGGTCCAATAGGCTGACATTAAGGCACCATAGTGATTCTGGGGGACTTTGAGTTATTGACATTCCTAGTGTTATTGGGGCATGGTCTGAGAGAAAAATATTACCAATCGAGGAGTCTGTTACAAGCTGAAATGCATTGGAGGACAGTAGAAAAAAGTATATTCTCGAGTACATATTGTGTTTCTGAGAATAAAATGTGTAGTCCTTCTCCCTTGGGTGTTGAAATCTCCAAACATCCATTAAAGATAGCCCGAAGCACAGCCGGGAGAGAAGTCTACCTGTTCTAGAGGACTTGGAGCCTGCCCTGTCCATCTGCAGATCAGCAACTTAGTTAAAGTCCCCTCCTATAATTATCAAGCTTTGAGAGTCTGTTACTGTATCGGACAAGATCTTTGCTAAGAACTTGGCTCTTTCCATTTCTTCATTTGGGGCATATAAATTTACTAAAATGCACCTTTTCCTGGAATTCCCCCACTAGTTTAATATATCTACCTTCTGGGTCTGACTCCGGAAACGTTACCTTTAGGGGTATGTCTTTCTTTATCAGGATTGCTACCCCCTACGATTTGTGTGTGACTGGTATTCCGCCGCAAACACTTCTCCCACCCAACTCCTGCTCAACTTTCTATGTTCACTGGCTCCCAAATGCGTCTCCTGTAGAAATGCTATAGTCGCCTTTTGGAGGTGCAGTTCTTGTAAAATCTTTGCTCTTTTTATAGGGCTATTGATCCCTCTGACATTCCATGAGACAAATCTCAAGTCTCTCATTTTGCAATTTTAACCTTTACACATAGGTCTTGGAGAGTGTGTGTGTTGCCTTATATTTAACATTAGTAACCCAGTACAATGAACTATAAACCTTCAACATAATAAAACTATTTACATTTGCCCCTTGTTGACACGACGGGGCCATCTAACTACTTCAAGGTTAGTTTATACCCAAGTCCAAGCCTCAGGAATTTCTCTACAAGGCAAGGTAGGAGGTATATTCCACGAGGGAAGCTCCCCTCTTCCTGAGCCGTCACACTCAATACGAATGTAAGCCCCAGTGGATGCAAGTTCGGTGCTTTACCAGGTGGAGTAGAAACCATGATCCTCCTTGGCTGTTGCCCAACAGAGTATCTGTTTTTTTACCTCTGAAAGCCTCTCTGCCAACCTCCCTTCCCACTCTGGAGAAGGATGGGGAGATGGGGAACGAGCAACCCTCTATCCTCACTTTGCTCTCGTTATTGAGCGCAATCCCCTTCTCCCTGCATCAAAAAAAAAAAAGAAGGGAGGGGGGAACAAAAAACATGAGAGATGGATCTCAATTCCCAAAGGTCCCAGCTTTAGCCCATCTGGGAAATTCTGGCCGCCTCAGATGTCAATCTCCCAGGGAGTCGCGATCCCTCCCCAAGCCACCGGAAGGGTTTATATCACCTTTAGATTTTATTGTGGATTTTCCTGGAGGACAATGGATAAAGGGGGACACCTCCGCAGATAGATCACTTTCTTGGGGAAGATCCCCACCCCCCCATTTGTTCTGAATATTTAGGCACACCTAAAAGGCCAATCTAGGGGGTCAGGTGGGGCTCCATCGAGTCCCGACCATCCCCCCTGTGCCCTCTAAACTTGGGGTTGTAAGGACTCCCTATCCGACATAAAAAGCAGAGATTAACTCTCATTCTCTGCTGGGTGCCCCCTCCCCATATGTCCTCTTTTAGCCAGAAAATATTGTGTCCGGAATAGGCCCAGGCATCGGAGGGACCAGCAACTCCCAATTCTAGACATCCAGGTCAGCTCCACCCCGGCACTTGTCATTGAGCCTCTCATGCGCCCTCCCGTCCCTCCCAGCTGGAACTCAATCCGATCTTCTAAGGGGGCTTTATAGCAGAGTAGACGTTTTCCTTTGTATCCTGTGTCTAATTAAAGCAACTTAAACAACAATATGACAAACAAAAACCAGCATCCTAACATTAAACCAAGCAACACAGAGTCTTTAGTCGTCAGTTTTGCCGACCAAGTTGTATTGGGCATCCTCTAATGAGGAAGGAGGAACCTGGCCATTGATATTAAACTGCAGGAATCCTCCTCCTCCCTCCACCCCTCCTTCCCAGGAATCTAAGTTAGGGGAGGAAACCACCTGCAACAGTCAAATTCCCACAGTCAATCTTCCAGAAATGCTCACTTGTCTCTTCATGTCTCTCTTGCCCCTTCTCGGATCTCCCGTGAACGTGCTTCTACGCGATGTTCGTTCTGGGGGAGCACTCTTGCTGCAACACTGTTCCACTTAAAGGAAGGAGTGTCCGAGCCCCACTGCCTCAGACTTTTAGTTCCGCTTAGCTGCCACGATCCTTTCTTCAATGTTTTCACTCCATGCACGGCGCCATCTGCAGGGACTTGGATACCTGCCTTCTTGGCCCAGTCTATCGCTTCATTCAACTCCGCAAATCTCAGCCAGCCTTCCTCAGTGCAGACTTTGATTTTTGCCAGGTACTCCAATTGAGACTGGTGTCCTGCCATCCTGAATATTTTAACCAGCTGGAAGGCGTTTTGTCGACAAGCCATGGTCTGGGGGGCGTAATCCTGATCGAAATAGAGATGCACATCCCCAAAATGAACTTGTTTCCGGGACCAGGCAGTATGGAGAATATCCTCCTTTAGTCTATAAATGCCATCACCACGGACCTCGGGCGTGCTTTCGGGTCTTCTGGCTTCTGGACTAACGATCGATGCACTCCAATGATACCGAGGTTGTTTTCCTGGGGTAAGTTAAGTATATCTTTCAGAAACCCCTCCATGAACTGTGTCATACTTCCAACTTCAGTGCCCTCCGGTAACCCATGCAACTGCAGATTATTTCTGCAGTCGCGATTTTCCATCTCCTCCAGCTGTAGTCGTAGGGTGCTTTCTCTTCTATGCAGATCGAGTAAAGCTCAGTTGTGAAGATCCATGGTGGAAGTATACTCAGAGAGTAGTTTCGAGGCTGCTTGTTTTTTCGGCCAGATCTGATAGTACTTGTCGGTCCTCTGAAGATCGCTGTTCCAGTCTGGAGAGTGTCTCATTAATTTGTTGCAGCGTGTGGCATAATGTTTTAGAAGTGATGGTGTAGTCTTCTTCGTCCGTTGCTTGGGACGGAGAAGCTTGTGCTATGAGGATCGCGATGTCGTTTCGAAGCATGGCCTGCTGTTGCGATCCCTGCAACTGACTCAATTTAGCTTTATGTTGGGCTCCCAGTGAGCCATCTTTACTACGTTGCTTGTTTGGCTTCATTTAGTCTTTGATGCTACGTTTCCCCTTCAGGTTGCCGGTAAATCTCTGTCGATGGCACAGGACTGTTTATTTGAGCAAGATAGTGCCAAGAGGATTAGGCTGCCATTAGTTTGCAACCGAACCCGAAGTCCGGGTCCATCATTTTTAATGTCTTGTTCATTTATTTTTTTTGTAAAATTGGTACACCATTTTCCGTTTTCCAGTGGTTAGGATCTCTTTCCTCCTTAAATGATGCTTCACGGATAATTTCCAGTGGGGCGACAATGTGGACTCCTGTATTTTTTGGTATTTCACTACAAATTGTGTCTGGCACATGCAAAGAGTGTTTTTTTTATTGTTGATTTGATTTCAGTTTTTTTTTTTTTATATTTTCTTATGTCACTGGTAATTCATCATGATGAGTGTTCCCCACTGATAACATTTCCAATTTGACCAGTATAATGGTAATAAGGCACACCAGGTTGTGGGTTGTGTGGATTTACACCTCTCCTCATGAGGTTAAGAAGTCACTTGGCCTTCAGCCTAGAGACACATAACACAAGACGGGTAAATCCCACAATAACTCTCACTCTGTTGTGCCTTACTGCTCAAGTCTATTTGGATTTAGCAAAGCCTTTGGCACTGTGTATGACAAGCTTTTGGGCAAAGTACACCAGTGAGGTATGTAAGAGGCATACACAAAGTGGATTGCTAGCTGGCTTGAAGGCATGAACTTAGCGATGTCTCTCAGGGAGTGGTGCTGGGGCCACTGATTTGGAAGCTAGGATCTAACAGACTGCTTATGTTTGCTAATGATATTAACCTGGGCAGAATGGTAGACTACAACAAGGAAAATTACAGGACATTCCTTGCCCACTGTGTCACTGTGTGACAATATATAAACATAATTACATAGATACATAGACACATAGACAGTGTCAGCAGATAAGGGCCTATGGCCCACCCAGTCTGCCCATTTGAGCTTGTAAGTTCAGTTTATGTTTTCCAAGAAGTCTGTTGCCCCTTACCCCTGACCTCCAGAATTCCTTTATGTCTATCCCATGCATTCTTAAATCCCGTGATTGTTTCAGCCCCCACCACTTCCTCTGGCAGTTTGGAGGAGCTTCTTCCACGACAATGTCCAAAATGCAGTTAATCAAAGAAACACCCATGGCTCCACTTCTAGTTTAAATGAATGCCAGTTTTATTTGGGGATTTAAAATCCATCTCACAGTATGTCCGCCAATTCTTGTCTGGACACCACTTCCTCAGGGAAGCGGTA
Organism: Neoceratodus forsteri; assembly: GCA_016271365.2. Classification (NCBI taxonomy): domain Eukaryota; kingdom Metazoa; phylum Chordata; order Ceratodontiformes; family Ceratodontidae; genus Neoceratodus; species Neoceratodus forsteri. Next base: position 360,326,145 of record CM057449.1, on the reverse strand, counting down.
AAATTATTTTCATAACACAGGTTAAACATTTCTTTCTTGACAGCTAATCAGTCTTCACAGTCATCTATCCCTCACACCAGGCACTTAGGTTAATATCCCAATACTGACACTGTAGTGCTGCATGAGGGGTACTGCATCCTGAGGTGCCGCCTTCGGATGAGACGTTAAACCGAGATCCCATCTGCTTGCTCTGGTGGTAGTTCAGGTGGATGTTAAAGATCCCATGGTACTTATCGAAAAGAGTAGGGGAATTTTCCCGGAGCCCTGGCCAAATTTCCCCCCATTCACTGAAAATACCACAACAAGCTTAGTCTGGTTCAAGGTCAGTTGGCATTCATCTGTATCCTCCTCGGTCGTGCCTGAACATAGGCAGGATCTGTCTAGTGCACTTACCTGGTCAACAAAAACTAAATAAATAAATCTTATAGTGCTGCTACAGCCTGCTCAACTCATCCACTTCTCCAGTTTTTAATATCACATTCTGCTGTTACATACTATACAAAAAGTTGTGTGTATAAAGCAGGTTGGTGCAGCCTGCTCCTATGTTGCCAGGAGCCTGGGCAACAATACAAGGGGAAACATGTTTCTGTGTATATAGTCCCCCCAATGATGGTATCAAAAACCTAGCTAGACTAGTTGACATAGTGTGAGCCCAGGTCAAGGATAATGGGTTAATTTATCCTGGGTGATTTAAGCAATAAGCCATGAGGGGGTGTGGGTTATCAGGGGATTTACCACGGCTGGAGTGGTTTTCGCCGAGTGGGTAAATCCTCACCAGCCATGGTAAATCCTCTGATAACTCACATCCTCCGAGTGGCTTACTGCGATTATACCAATGTTCATTTATTTACTATAATAAAATACAAATATTAAAAAGAGATTGATTTGTTTTGTTTTTATTCTATTTATTCCTATGCTGCAGATGATGCATTGGATACATTGGATTCCAGTCTTATCCACAGCCAGTGATCATCAACGGATTTACACCGGTGGCAAACTGCCAGTCTGACCATTTCATTGGCTGTTCACTTATGTCCATGGTATAATTCAACACAGACTGGCTCTGCATTAACAAGATTCTAGGACAGCATCACCTGAGAAATCTATTGTAAATGTGTCTCAGCTTATCATGGAGCCCACCAGGCTCTCTAAAGCTGGGGAAAGGCTACCCTATTGGACTGGATCTTAACACCTAGAGCACACATAACTCACCCCTCTGGCATCCTCCCAGACTTGATTAGTGACCACTCTATCTATTGCCTCCGGAGTGCCAAAGTTCCATCTCCCCATTCCAGATTAGTTACGTTCCAGGATTTCTCTAAGTTTGAGCCCACTGTTTTTAAGGCTGACCTTGCATGTACTGATTGGTCCAACCTCTGGACCACTGACAGCGTCAATGACGCAGTCTCCTATTTTACAAAGACCTTTCAGAATCTACAGGATAGGCACCTACCAGTTACCACCAGGAGGAATAGGGGCTTTGCCAACAAATGGCTAGATTGTAACCTGCTTGCGCTATTAAAAGACCACAACAAACCACGGAGGACCTTTAAATTATCTGCCTCTGACTGGAATAAATTTAGGCTTCTTCAATCCCAATGTAAGAAAGCAATTGTTGAGACTCCTTAACGGCCACTTTGAGGATGCTTTCTGGCATGGATCCACAGTCCTCCTAATTGAATACTGAGCAAAGCAGTCATTCAGGATGGTGGCCTTTTGCTCATCCTCTTCTATCAGTCTACCCCCTCAACTAGCCATGTGATGCCCCCCCTTCACTGATATAGCTAAAAAACAGTTTTTCTCCATTCCTGATCCCCCTCTGCGTTACGCAGCTCTGTGTCTGCTTTCACTCTTTGACTCCCTATTTTTCTGTAGATAATCTTCCCATTCTGCCTCCTCCTGCTTTTCCTTGTATTTATAAGAGACTTTCTTTTTGGCCCTAACTGCTTCCCTGACCCTAGCTGAGAACCAGAGATACTGTTCTTATGCTTGCCTTTGATGCCTCGAGGATGACTCCCTTTATTTCCCCCATATCTCCTCTACCCCCCCATGTCCTGCACCCCTACTAACTTATTTCTCTATCACTCACACTGGATACAAGGAGGCTGAAAAGTGACATGATCTGAGTTTTCCACAAACTCAAGGTTATCGAAAAGATCACAAACAGATGTTTGGGGGGTGCTGTGGAGCCCAAGCTTGCTGGCAGCAGACTATAACAGCTCCATAACAGAGTGTTAAAATTTCTTTAAAAAAAAAACAATTTGGAGTAAAGACTAAAGCAAACTTCTGACACTGTTGGAAAGAGAGGATTTGAAGTCTAAAATGGGCAACCCATGCAAGGACAGAATTGGTACAACTAGTGGAAAAGCTTCAGGTTCCACTAACCCGAGGTTGGGCCTTGAGGCAAGGCACCTCACAGCCTGACTCTGAAGAAACCATGTCTACTATCGGGACGAAACTTTAGAGGCTTATCACGTCAGTCTCTGACTTAAATACGAAGATACAAAACTTCACTACCAGAGTCACGGTCGTGGAAAAAACAGTGGAAACCCTGCAAACTGAAATGTGTGATCTTAAGAGGAGCACGGATTCAGCAGCAGCAACACTATGATGATAATAAAGGAAAATACCCATCTCCAGGCCATATTAGCATCTTTAGAGAATCAGGTCAGAGCCTCCAATGTAAGGTTTCTCGGGCTACCACAGGGGATCGGAGGGGATCACCCCTTCAAGAATTTGCAGGACTGGTTAAACGAAAAGCTGGTTCCAAAAGGGCAAAATATTAAATTTGGGCTACAAAAAGCTTATTGAATCACCCCGAGGGGCCTTCAATATGATAGTAATACCCCATGTACCTTGTGTTTATCACCTATGGCATGGGCACCAGAGAAAAAATTCTAAGTTTAGCAAGGAAAGCTGGCCCTCTTCATCAGGATGATCGCCTCATCTTCCTGTTTCCCGATATCAGTTACTCAACGCACATGAGGCACAAGAAATTTGATGAGGTTCGGAAACGCTTATGGGAGGCTTCAATTCCACATGCAATGGTTTTCCCTGCTCGACTCTGGGTGGTACACGATGGGAAGGCATGGGTCTTTACCGATCCAATTGAAGTAGGCAAGTGGGCGTCTCGATTTGCTTCCAAGTCCTGGAATGTCGACAAAAGTGATTCTGAAATAATTGATGGAGACTGAGGAACACTAAATTAAGTTTTCTGACTGTTTTCTTGTTTGCAATGTAAAACCAGACAGAGAACTTGGTACAGAAGTTTACTTACTGAGAGCACTATTATTGTGGTTACAATTCTGGGCTAATCTAAAGATCTTTTGAGTATGACAGATATGGTGGGAGTGGGTGGTAATGCTACTCTCTGTCTACATATATAATCCTCATCATAATTACAAAGTAAAATCTTTGTTTTTATGGGTTTGCTAAATAATTTTCCTTTTTCTCTTTGACTTGATGGAAAGTCTGCTGCCTAAGTTGTTTGATTCCCTGTTTCTGTAGCCTTTAGGTGTATGGTATGATGCCATTAATACCTTTGTGAGGCACTTAACAGTTTGGACTTTAATTTGGACTTTAGTTATTTGAAATAGTCAGCTCTTGGGCTTGTATCCACAGCATAATAAAATGTTCACTCATTTAGACAATCTGTTTAGCGATCCCTCCATATGAGGTATCACAGTATTTGAGATGCACATATCCTTTGTTAAGGAGATTTAATGTATCTCCCAAAGGTCTCTGTTACTGTATTTGGACTGTCAAAAATATGGAATGTATCTGTTTTAACAACATATGAAAATAATAAACAGAGGGTGGGATATTCAGAAGGGTTGCACATGGCGCCATACAGTTGCGCCATCATAACTACTAATCATGCTGCGCGATATTCAAAGAGGAAAGTCGTGGACAAATCCCGATCGCGGGCGCATCAGTAATGTGTGCAAGTAGGGGCGGCCCATGCATACCCCACACATCCAGATAGTCAGCACGGGATGTGCAGAGTCCATGCAGGCACAACCCTTACATGCGCCGCAACAGTTGTTCCAAAAATAAAGCAGCAACAGCTGGCCACCCACAGATGAGCTGCCGTATTGCAGGGCACAACACAGCAGCTGCCAGCTATGGGTGGCCACCCGAGCTCCAGTGGCACCTTCCATCGGGTAGTGCCCCCCCATGCCCAATCGCGGGCAGAAGTAGGATATTAAACAGTCCTATATCCCTGGTGGTCCAGTGGACCGCTCGCAGCCCAATCGCGGGCAGAAGTATAGATATAATAAACATCTATATCCCTAGTGGTCCAGTGGACCGCTGGCAGCCCGATCACGGGCATAAGTATAAAAATAATAAATACCTATATCCCTGGTGGTCCAGTGGACCACTCGCAGGCCAATCGCAGGCAGAAGTATAAATTTAATAAACACCTATATCCCTCGTGGTCCAGTGGACTGCTCGCAGCCTGATCATGGGCACAAGTCTAAAAAAAGATTAGATCCCATCCCTGGTGGTCCAGCGGTACCCCCACTCCCCACCCTCCCACTGAGCCCCGCCAACCCGCTCCCCGGTCAATGGCGGCGGCAGCTCCCCACCATAAGCCGCCCGCCCGACTGACTGCGTACAGTACAGCTGTACAACCATTGGTCCACAGCATGGGCCAATGGGCGTGCAGACAGGCTGTACTACAATCAGATATGAATGGACTCACATATCTGGACTGTGTAGTGCGACTCTGAGCTGCACACCCATTGTACGCTGTGGATCAATGGGCGATACTGTACTATACGCAGTCAGTCGGCGGGCGGGCAGCCAGCGGTTAGGGTGGGAGCTGCCACCCGCCGCTGACCGGGGCGGGTGGCGGGCTCAGTGGGAGGGTGGGGAGGGGGTACCGCTGGACCACCAGGGATGGGATCTAATCTTCTGTTAGACTTCTGCTGCAATCGTTGGACAGCGTCCACTGGACCACCAAGAATATAGGAGTTTGTTATATTTATACCTATGCCCACGATCGGGCTGTGAGCGGTCCACTGAACCACCAGGATATAGGTGTGTATTATTTTTATGCTTATGCCCGCCGATCAGCTGCGAGCGGTCCACTGACCACCAGGGATATAAGAGTTTATTATATTTATACTTATTCCTGTGATCGGGCTGTGGGGCATTTCGCTGCTTGTGCAGGGGGCGTCGGTCCCCGACGGCTGCAGCCTAGCAGGGCGCCAGGCACAAGTCGCCGGGGATGGGCGCACCTGCATGCAAATGGAGCTATAATGACATGCAAATGGCGCCATTTGTATGTGCACCTTTGAATATCATAGTTGATGCGGCTAGCGCAATGGCACTTGCGCTAGCACATACCCCTGCCCCTCTCTGGCCACTTGCGCTGGTGCAGTACCACTGCACCATGCACAACGTGGGTGGCCACAGAGCGATATTCAACAGTGCTGAGCCATGGCGCAGCACCGTTGAATATCACCCTGTCAGCGTCCTGGCACATCCCAGTTGTGCTGCGCCCAGGCTTACGCCACAACCTGGCGCAGTCTGAATATCCCACCCATAAAGTATTAAAAAAAAGAAAAAAGAAAAAGATGTTTGATCAGGGGTCCTTCAGCAGGACACGGGGACACACCCTGAAGTTCAGAGTAATATTAGTAACCACTTCTCCCAGATGGTGGTGAAACTATAGAACAGCCCTCCAGCACAGACAGCGAACATGAAGACAGTACAGGCATTCAGCGCAAGTCTGAACTAATTTCTTTTTCTTAATTAATACTCAATGCTTCAGTTTCAGTGTCTCTCTCTCTCTCTCTCTCTCCTCCTCTCCCCATGTCAGGATCCTGTACAACCCCTACTCCTGACCATCGCAAGATATCTCTTCCCACAGTGGAGCTGTAGTGCTGAGCCAGGTCCTCCAGATCAAGGTCACTTGGTGGCCGGGAGATTGCTAGGGCAAATAATTTTCCATTTTCAATAGACAAAGCGATAAAAACAGAATCTGTCCTTTCTAAACCAGCACTTGGGAGTTAATTTTTGATGAAAAAAACTCACTTTGGACCAGCATTTTTGTGCAAACCACCTCCATTTTGAACCAACTTTTTCCGCCTTCCTGTCCTCAGCCCGCCACTCCGAGCAGCTCAATGTCCCTGCTGCCCGCCAGTCTCACTCCTACTGCCAGCTCCCGCCACCTGGTTTCCCCGTACTTACCTGGGTCTTGGCGGGTTCTGGTTTATCCTTGCCAGGAACGGGGGGGGGGAGAGTAACTGGCTCAGAGTCCTCTAAGGCAACAGGTGTAGGGGGCTGGGAGCGGTGCACCTTGGGGACTGTGGTGTGGGGGAACACGTCCACCCTCATCCAGCTGACTGAGACAGGTGATTTTCCATTGTTTTTGGCCCCACCCACCTCAAACATGCGTGCGGCTGCAGCAACGTCCCAGGGCAAGGACATTCAGCAGCATGTGGCCATCCATGCCACCAAGAATGCCTCTGCTAAGCCACCACCAGGAGTCGCTACAGCAGCAGTTCGCAACAACCCTCCCCCCGGAAGGGATGCATCTAAGGGATGTCTGTAACTCCCTCCCTGCCCTTCCCTGCTCCTTACATCGGGCTCAGGGCATGAACCCAGATCACCAGTGTGCCAGGAGCGATACCCCACTGCTCGGTGCCCGGAGCTGACAAAACAACTTTTACAAAACACGATTTGCCCCCACAGAAAAACTATTTTAAGATTTTGCCAAATAGAACTGGCCATTTTTAAAACAGAAACTCATTGGCTCTAGACTATGCAAGTCGGCAGGTGCGGAATCTGTACATGCTGCAACAGTAGGAGAATCTCCTCTATTCCTCTCAAACCATGGAGATGCTGGCTGAAAGTGGAATGCAAACAGGATATGCATCTTGCCCACCCTAACCAATTGGTGTCTCCCCTTCCCCCCACAGAATCCACTCCTGCCTGCATCATCATCTGTGGCCACCCAGGTGGTGGAAACACAGTGAAGAGTTCTCCCCTCCTTTTCCAGAGGAGGACAGCATCCGGTGCGATGCTCAGTCCTCCTCACCTGGCTGGCTATCCAATGACCCAAGCTCGTTCCCGAACCCAGGCTGCCAGTGTCGAGAACGGTAGTTCTACCCTACCCAGCGGGCTGGTCTAAGTCTGGACAAACTTCTGCAGACTGAGAGAATCACTGTATACCCCAGACCGTATACTAGGTAGGAAACCCCTTAAAGTGTAAGAGATTTATTGTTAAGTAGTCAAAGGTTAATCTTATTAAAGTCATTACTGAGGGTAGAAGAAATTTAATCTGAGGATGTTACACAGCAATATGCAATGAGGTTAACAGTATATGTTTTATTTTATTTATTTTATTCTTTTTGGTAACCGGGTAAGGCCCACTAGGCACAGGTGCCTGTTTTCAGGGGCGGCCCGGGAGCACTGGGGAGGTTAAGTGACTTGTTCAGAGTCACACAGTATGCAAGTGGAGGTTGTGGGAATATAGCAAGGAGTTTGTCTGCGGAGAGTTGGCAAAGAACTAATAGATTAGGATGGGCAGTTGCTGGCATCCGCGGATTCAGTTTAATGAGTTGATGGATAAGCCCAGGACCATTAACCTCTGAGACATTATGGCCTAACTGACCAGGTCAAAAGTCATGTCCACGAACACAGAGCCAGTTAACAGGCCACTGTCCATGAATTTTCTTACATAACTGGTGAACTTTTTTGATTCTCCGTTCATGACTTTCTATGTCATGGCCAGACCTACCCCCTCAGGGTCCTCCAAGGTGACATAGCTATGCCTAGCACCCAGCCCCTACAGGTGCCCTGTCTCCATGATGCCTCAGTTCAGTCTCCCACTGGGCAGGGATGGAGGCAGACCCCCACACACACACCCCTGCAGGACGTTTTGTCAGGCAGACTCCTGAGGGTTCAAGATTCTGTCCTCTTCAGTTCACCGGAGGGTGGAGGCCATCATCAAGCTGGCTACATGGTCCATTTCCACCTCTTCCCCCAGGATGCAGGCACTCATGGAGGCCAAGGGTGTTTGCATGCCTAGGCGTGCTGCCACTCCAGATCCTGGCCTCCATCCTTCCTTCCACAGCACCACCGACCGCTTTAGTACCTGTGGTTACACGGTAGCAGTGTGGCAACATGGAATTGGTGACCCTCCTGCCCCAGAGGAGGACAGCATCCCTGGGATGCCCAATCCTCCTCCACCACCCCCTCCCGACTGGCCCCCAATGACCCAAGCTCATTCCTGAACTCAGGTCACCAGTGTCAAGAGAGATAGCGCTACTGCTGCACTGATGAGCTGGCCATAATTGGTGAATTAGACTAGGGCAGTGTCTGTGCTGTGGTCTTGCCTGAATGAATGCCAGGGTGGGCGCGAGAGAATGCACAAACATGTAAGTGTTTCTTCAGTCAAATACACAGAGAATAAATAACCCCTCTGAGAAAAACAAGCTGGCAACAACTCCAAGTTAGTGTGATGACATGTCATGGGAGAGTAAAGTTAAGTGCCTTTATGATGTCACAAGGTTAGCGAGATATGAAGTTACCAGTGAGTTCTTCTCAGCTGATTTTTTTTTATTGTATATAAAAGCAGCCTGTTTCATTTTTTTTTTTTTTAACCGTGTGGTGCCGTTTTCAGACAGCATTTGTGCAGTGGCCCAAGTTTCAGCTGCCTTTGACGCTGGTCAGAGCAGCCGAGAGGAGATATACAGTAATTCATGTTCTAAAGCATAAATGATTTCTCTGAACGTTCTAAAGTATTGATTATTATTTTTTGAAAACACAGATGGAACAGGCTGGTGATGTATAATAGCTTTTTTTTTTTAAATTAGAATGAGAACTTGTAACACCTGCCATTTTACTTTTCCTCCCCAACCACACTCACATATAAACACATACCCATTACCCAGACCCTCCTCAAACACAAAATCTTGTGCTGTTTCTTCATATATATGTTTTTTTAACTAGAATTTTATTCAGACAACCAATACAAAACATAATTTATACATATTCCATTAGATACAGGTCACTGTATTTGTTCAAGAGAGCAAGCGTATCTATTTTAGACACACATAAATTAATTTTTAGAACTTAAAAGGAAGAACAAAGACAAAAGCATCCATAGAATTAATAAAAAATAGTTCCATCAATATCTAAGTGTCCTGCTTTCTCTTTCCTTTGCAGATTAGTCTCTGACGTAGGAAAAACAATTCCACCTGCTCAAATAAGGCTCATCGCCGGGATCTGGATCTTCCTCCCCATCCCTAGTAAGAAATTAAACTGGAAATGGAGAGCGACTTTCAAACTGTTATCAATTCAAGTGTGCCGCTTACAACCCTGTATGCTATTTAGCTCGTAGTGGTTGTGTTTTATGTATAATAAAAATAAGAAAAAAATAAGAAAATCCTAAAGGATTATCAGTTATATGCTTTCCTAGATTTGTTTATTGTTGATAAATATTGGATAACACCTTTGAGTCAAAGACTCCTTTACAAAGGTTCCACGTCGTACATAAGACAGAGACAACCATGACAAAATTGACAACTGACATAGTAATTAAAGACAATGGTTACAGAATGGTTGCAAATGAATACAGAAAGTACAAAATAGCAGCAAGGAATACATGGTAACAGAGAGCTGCAAACAAGGTACAAAGTGCAAAAGGTTACAGGTACAAGCATAACATTTCAAGGCGGTGGTGCTAGCCATGGCCAGGAGTTCTTTGTTGGCCAAGGCAGGACATTTGGGTCCACTGTCACAGTATAGGCACGCCCAGCGGCGGCACACCAGTGTTAGGTCCATGATCAAGGTGGGGGGAGGTGGGGGGTGGTAGAAATGGAAGGTCAGGTTTAGGGGCAGTCACATATTGATCCCTGGGTGATAAGGTCCCTTAGTTGGGACTTGAACCGACCAAGTTTGGGTTCAGTGAGGAGGGAATATGGGAGTGAGCTGAGCCAGGATGGGGCCAGATATCGAAATGTTCTTTGGCCTGAGGTGGTCTTGCAGCGAGGTACCCTAAATTGGGTAGCCGCTGATTGCCGTGTGAGGCAGTTAGACAGTGGGGACTAAAGGGGAGAGGGCTGGTGGAAATAATCCTGAGGTGATTTTCTCAGTGAAGAGGCAGGCCTGGTACTTTAGCCTCCCATCGAAGTAGAGCCAGTTTGCTGAGGTGTACAGGGTGCAGGTGTGTGTAAGTCTAGGACAGCCTGTAGCAAGTCTGCAAGCCTTATTGAGGGCCAGTCTAATCTTGTGTAGGTGGGTGGTGTCGGCTGCACCATAGATGATGATTCCATAATCAGTTAGAGACAGAACAGATGCAGAGATGGCTAGGCGGAGAGATTCAGGGGGGAGGCAGTGCTTATAGCGGTGAAGGAGACCAATACGTGTATTGACAGCGGTGCTGAGCATCCGGATACAGTTGTGGAAAGTGAGACCAGTATCTAGGGTGATGCCAAGGTATTTGAAAGTGGTAACCTGCTCAAGGGGGTCTTTCAGTGAGTTCAGAATGATCAAGGGTTGTCCTAGGTTCTTACTTTGGGGGTGTGCAAACATCATGGATTTAGTTTTTTGTAATTTAGTACTAATCTATGCTGAATGAACCAGGATTCAGCTCCAGAGAAGGATTTCTGGAGTGCCGAGTGGAGGGCTGCGGGATCAGTGTGCGAGTTGTAGAGGACTGCGTCGTCTGCATATAACAGAATTTTTTCCAAGCAGGACATATCTGTGATCTCCATAATAAAACCAGAAGAAATAAAAAGAACTGGTTGTTTGTGGTACTTTAGTTAATATCAACTAAGGAAGTTATAAATTGGCACCAATGGTAATTTCCTAATGCCGCTGAGGATAATAGTGTACCCTCATCCCACCAGTGTCTAGCCAGACTCCCTTAATCAGTGTAGGAGTTGTTCCAGCACTGTTTTACCTTCTTTTTCCTCCACTGGATGCTAATACGGTAACCATCTAGCATTATACTTCTCCACCCAAAGACGCAGATTAGCATTAATAACCTCTAAATGCTTAATGGCTTTGACATTAGCTATCCAGTGCGCCTCTGTGGGAGTCTTAGAGGCCAATCAATGTTGTGTAAGGAGGATTAACCCACGACAGAGTATGGGCTTACTGAGCATTAATCCCGCTTGGGGGTGGGTGGGGGTGGAATCACGAGGCCACAGACAGAGTGATTTCAATCACTCAGGCATGGATTAATGCTCAGTAAACCCATACCCTGGAGTGGGTTAATCCTCTTATAACATTAGCCGCATTATAGTTGAGGTTTATGTAAAGGAATATTAAAATATATGTGTCTGAACATGGATTTCTACTAAAATAGTCCTTCCGCCTAATGAATAATGTCTATAGAGGATGCTGTCTTTGTAGTTGTCCACTAGGTGGATTTGTTGTTATGAGGATACGAACATACGAAATTTGCCAACAGATAAAGGCCTAGAGGTCTATCAAGTCTGCTCGAATGTGCAGCTAGCACCCCTTATTCTGCAGCTACCCCTCCCTTCCACCCTTCCCCTTCATTAACCCTCCCCCTTGTCCTGTCCCATCTTCGTTTGAAGCAGTCCATTGTTCTACTGCATACCACTTCTGCGGTTAACGCATTCCACCCAGCCACCACCCCTCTCTGTAAAAAGTGTCCCTCATCTCCTCCTGAACCTTCCTGCCCAGTCTCATATCATGGCCCCTGGTGGCCCTCCCTCCCTTACTTTGAACAGCCCTCTGTACCCGTCTTGTTTATTCCTTTCATGTATTTAAAGGTTTCTATCATGTCACCCTGTCTCCTCTCCTCCAGTGAGTACATGTTCAACTCCTTCAACCTCCTCTCGTATGATAAGTCCCCCAGCCCCTTGATCATCTTTGTCGCCCTGCACTGCACCCCCTCCAGTAACTTAATGTCCCTCTTCAGATACAGACGCCAGTACTCCACGCAGTACTCCAGGTGTGGTCTAATGACCTATTCAGTGGCAGAAGCACCTCCTCCCTCCTCGAGGATATACCCCTTGCAATACAACCCAGCATTTTGTTGGCCTTTGCAGCTGCCTTCCTACATCGTGCCGAGTTGTTCATTGACCCTGTAATGAGCACACCCAGCTCCTTCTCCTCCTCTGTCTTGGCTAGCTGCACTCCCCTAGCTGGTAACTCCTCCTTGGGTTCTTCATCCCAAAATGCAGCACCTTGCACTTTTGGCATTAAAGCCCAGTTGCCAGGTGTCTGACCAGGTTTCAAGCTTTGCCAGATCATCCTGCAACCCCTGCCATCCCCTAGGTCATCCACCACTGCACCAACCTTGGTATCATCAGCAAACAGACTGATCTTGCTCTTGATGTCCCATGATATGTCTGCAATGAATATCCGAAACAACACTGGTCCCAACACGAGCCCTGTGGGACAGCTCGTCACTGACCTTGGATGTGGCTCCCCCACCCACCACCACCCTCTGTTGCATTCCCTGCAGCCAATTTCCTACCCATCTCACCAGTTCTGCACCCGCCCTGTGCCTACTAACTTCCTTCCCAGCCTTCCATGTGGCACTGAGTGAATGCCTTACTGAAGTCCAGATACAGGACATCCACTGCATGGTCCTTGTCCAGTTGCCTAGTTACCCAGTCACAGAACTTCGACCAGGTTGGTTTGGCGGGATCTGCCGCGTATGAAGCCATGCTGTCTGCTGTCCTGTAGTCCTTTGGCCTCTGAGGGCCACCAGCCTCTCCTTCAGGATAGTCTCCATTAGCTTACCCATGATGGATTATGAGGCTCACTGGTCTGTAGTTTCCTGGTTCATCCTTGGGGCCACTCTTGTGGAGGGCACCACATGAGCCATCCTCCAGTCCTGAAGTACACACCCAATGTGTGTGAGGCATTAAATAGATCTGCCAAAGGTCCTGCAAGGACCTCTGCCAGCTCCTTCAGTACCCTGGGGTGATGCCATCTGGGCCTGGCGCCTTGTCCACCCTCAGTGCCTTCAAACCCTCTCGAACTCTGCCTCCATGATTTCCCATCTGTCACCACTCCCCGCTTCTGCCATTTCTCCCACCTTGGGTGTCACCCCCTCTTCTCTTTAGCAAATACTGAGCAGAAGTACTCATTTAGTGCTTCACCTTATCGCACTCTGCTTCCACCCAACCCCACCTCCTTCCTATCCTTACTATGTGGTCCTTACAGCCCTTTTCTCCTGATGTACTTAAAGAATTCTCCCCCTTCTAATGCCTTGTGCCAGACTGAGTTCCGTAGATGCTTTGCCCCTTACTGCCCTTGTCACCTCCTTGATTCCGTCAAGTACTCCTCTATCCTCCCCTCCTGTTTTCTTGTACTTCCTAAAGGCAGCTCTTTCTTCCTTACCTTTCCATGACCTCCTTGCTCAACCAGCTCGGTTTCTTAGCCAGCCTCTTGCTCTGGGTTTGCAGCAGGTTTTGTTGCCTCCACTATCCCCAGCTTTATGAGCTCCCACCTCTGGTTAGATCCATACTAGATTGAATTCTGGCCAGGTACCCTTTCCACTTCCCCCATCCTCCCAAAGTCGGCCCTCCTGAAGTCCAGCACTCTTGTGCCAGATTCCACCCTTCCTTGCCCATATCCAATGTGAGCCATACTGAGTGGTGGTCACTCCTGACAGCGTTCCTCCACTGTAAGTTCTCTCACAAAGTCCCCATTTGCCAGCACAAGGTCAAGGGTATTCCTTAACCTGGTTGGTTCACTGACCATCCGGAATCTGCCTTCTCTTTTTCAATGCGTCTATGGTGGAGTGATTTCTTTAAGTTAATTTATGTTGCTCTCAATCAGGATAGTGTCGACTGGCAAGGCAACTGTGGATATATCGGGGATTAATCAATGGTCAGGTGATGTGTTCTGACCAATGAAATGATTGTATTTTAGATAGCCATGTTACAATGGCCTTTAATGCTGCCACTTTCAGTGCCTGGAAGAGATTTCTCATTTCTGACTTCAAGCCCTCTGGGATGAGCCCAGTACAAAATTAACAAAGGAGAGTCTACCTGGAGCTGGAACATGTATTGTATGGTTTGGTGACCAACATCCAGAAGGGTTGGATTTTGTCACATTACCAAAAAATGTGGTAGTGCGTGCCACGCCCCCACACACCCTCCAGCACTGATCTGTGCTGTGTTTACCTAAGGGCTTGGATATCTCTGGGGTTATAAAGAATCGCACACCCACCTTCCATTGAAAGTCCCTCCAGGAAGACAGGCTGGTCACCCTGTGAACAGCTAACCATACCTGGTCCCAGTCCCCACGCCACCCCCATCTCTTGTTCCCACTTGTCCTGTATGCGTTGGATCCCTAGGGTCCCTACGTTCTCCTGTAATAATTTATATATCTGCAAAATAAGTTTTCTGGTGTCCCCCTGAATAGCCTTAGTGCAGATGAGCTCAAGTCCTGGGGCTGGATCACTTGCAAAGCTACCACTGCCAGCCTGCTGTTATGTAGTGTCTGCACTGCAGGCATCTATAAAAATCCTGCTTGGGGATTTTAAATTCAATTAAATGATGAACGAAAGCCTGTGATGTTTTCTCCTTTGATTAGCTGTCCCGGTCTTTTAATACCCAGCTTATCCCATCTCGCAAAACATTGATCAGAAGCACCAGCTGGAAATCCCGCTATGTATTTCAAAGGGATATATGGCCATACCGGCTGGGTAATTTCTCATTATTGTCTTGCCCTCAGCCAAGTCTTCATAGTATGCCTTGCCCACTTGTTTTGAACCTCAACAAGGTTGTTGGGGAGTATAATCCAAGGGAGGTATTTCAAGGGAACAACAGGGTGTGCATCTGCCTCCAGCTCTGTCCAGCCATTTCCAGCTCTCCCAACTATCATCTCAACTACTGGGATTATTTGAGCAGCAATGTAATATTGAGGCAAATCGGGAAGCCCCCAACCCCCCTCTCCCTTTCCGGCCAGGAGAACAGGCTATCTAAATCTTGGCTTTCATCTGGCCCATATGAATTTGGTAAGGTTATGCTTAAGGTTTTTCCAGTCCCTGGACAGGAATGGGATTGGGAGGGACGAGAACAAGAATAGAAATCTGGGTAAGATGTTTTCTTTATAGCCTCTATTCTTTTAGAGAGGGAGAATGGTAATGAGGTCCACCTGTTCATGTCCGAGTATACCTGGATCAAGAGAGGGGCATCATTAGCTCTATATAGGTCCTCCAGTATAGTCAACACCCAGGTACCCAAGTACCTCACCGTTCCTTTAGCTAATTTAAATGGCATGCCCTCCACCACTGTCCGGGGTAGCTGGCCACTCAGGAGCAGAGCCTCAGTTTTCTCCAGGTTAACCCAGAAGCTGGAGAGCAATTCATACTCCTGAAGGAGACGGAGGAGATGGGGCAGAGAATCCTCCGGGTTGGACAGGTATGTCAGGGTATCATCTCTATATAGTGATACTTGCAAATACATCTGCCCACCTGTATTCCCAATATTCTGGAAAGGATGAGAAGGGACTTGGCAAGGTTGGAGAAATGGTCAAATGTATGGCAGCTTAGAGTCAATGCTAAGAAGTGCAAAGTAATGTACCTGGGAAACAAAACCCAGGGGAAGAGTACACAATGGGGGTGAGATACTAACAACAATAAAAATGCAAAGGGACCTGGCGGTAGTCATATCAGATGACCTAAAGGTGGGCAAGCAATCTGAGAGGGCAGTAAGGAGGGCTAGGGGAATTCTGGGATGCATAGGGAGAGGCATCACCAATAGAAAACAGGAAGTTGTTATCCCTTGTATGGACAGCTGGTGAGACCCCATCTGAGTACTGCGTACAGTTCTGGAGACCCAATCTCCGCAAGGACATAGACAGGATAAAGGCAGTCAGAAGGAGGGCAACTAAAATGGTGCAGGGTCTGCACCAGAAGTCATATAAGAGAGACTTAGGGCTTGGCCGATGTATACCCTCGAGGAAAGGAGGGAGGGGGGACACGACAGAAACTTGCAAAATACCTCAAGGGAATCAACGAAGTCCAAGAGGGTAGCATCTTTCAGAAAAAGAGGTGTGCAAGAACAAGGGGGCACAATGTGAAGATAGAGGGGGATGGCTCAGAGGTAATGTGAGGTAGTATTTTTTCACAGAGAGGGTTGTGGATGCATGGAACGGCCTTCCTGAGGAGGTTTTGGAGTCGAAAACAGTGAGTGAATTCAGGAATGCATGGGACAGACATAAAGCAATTCTAGGGGGTGGGAGTAGGAGAAAGTAGGCTGTTGGTTAACTAGGATCTGCAGCTTATCCATTAGGTAGGGAAATGGGCAGACTGGGTGGGCCAAGTGGTCTTTATCTGCCCTCAAATTCTATGTTTCTATCTACTCCGCCTCCCGGATCGCTTCCAACGGTTCCAGGCTGAGGGCGAAAAGCAAAAGACACAGGGGACAGCCTTGCCTTGTACCACTTTTTATGTTAAAAAAAAATCTGAAAGGGTGCCATTGACCCGAACTCTGGCCATCGGGCAGGTATAACATAGTGACACCCAACTGATGACTTTACCACCCAAGCCAAAATGCTTCATAGCTTGTCAGGTAATCCCAATTGAGGTGGTCAAATGCCTTTTCAGCATCCAGAACAGCGCCATCTGTGTGGCACTAGTCCTGGAGCTACACTGGTTAACATTTAGCAATTTTCTGATTTTGTCCCCCAATAATTGCATTATTAGGAATAAAGCCAGCTTGATCCTCGTGTATGAGCTGTTCAATATGGCATTGCAATCGAGTGGGGAAAATTTTCACTAGGATTTTTAACTCTTGATTTAGAAGAGAGATTGGTCTGTACGACCCACAAACAGAATGGGGTTTATTTGGTTTGGGTAGCATTGTCACCAGGGCATCATTCCAGGAGTTAGGTATTTTACTCTCCTCAATACAAGCATTAAATATCTCAGTCAAGATCCCAGAGATTGGGTTGACAAGTTTTTTTTATAAAATTCAGGGCTACAACCATCTGGGCCTAGTGTTTTCCCTGTCGGGAGTGACCTGATGGCTATTTTAACCTCCTGTTCCGTAATCTGAGCATCCAACTGCTGTCGGGCAGTTATAGCTAATTTAGGGAGTATCAATTTATTAAGAAAAAATTCTGTTTGGGGGGGGTGACTTGTTTCCTTGATTTGTCCTCTGCATATAGCTCTTGGTAAAAAGCTCTAAACTGCTCAGCAATATCTCTAGGCCTAATCCACGGTGAACCAGGGTTTAGTTTGTTTGTAATTCGGGGAACCCATCTCAATGCCTGTTCCTTTTTTAATCTGAAAGCTAATAGCCTGGAAGCTCAACCCCCAATATCCTGGTATTTCTGCTGTATGAATCTAAGATGACCCTCAGCCCTGACGTTTTCAGTTTCTGCCAGCTTTCCTCTGGTTTCTGCTAATTTTCTGAATATCGTCTTAGAAGGAGTTTACTTGTGTAAATCTTCTAGTTCTGTTATCTCTTTCAGCAGCCTATTCTAGGTAAGGAGCCTCAGTTTTTTTTGAGCTGATGCGTAGCTTATGATTCCCTCTGATAGTTTTACTGCATCCCAAGTTGAAAAGAATGGAGCACTGCTGCGCTAAGTTGATATCTAGAATTTCTTGCACTTTGGTCTTAATTTGGGTAACAAATGCCTTGTCGTTCAGTAATGAGACATTCAGACGCCAGAGGGTTTAGGTCTAAAGGACCCATCTGAAGTATCACAGACAACAGGCGTGGTCAGATAAAGTAAAATTATGGATTTGGGATTCTAAGACCTTATACCAGTGTTCTGTATGGATACAAAAAAAAAAAAAAAAGGTCAATTCTAGAATAGGCACCTTGAGATGCTGAATAATATGTTAAATCTTTGTCTCCTATGTGCTGCTTGCACCAGACCTCAGCTAGGCCCATTTCTGTTCTAAGGTCCACAAGGGTTTTAGTCACCTGTGTGTTAGTGTTCACCTTTCCTGAAGAGCGGTCCACTACTGGGTTTACAACTGCGCTAAAATCCAACCCCCCCCCCCAATAGTACAATCCCCAGTGTAAGCTGAGCTACTCTGTCAAATATCTCCCTGAAGAACGTTTCTGCATTGTGATTTGGAGCATAGATATTCACCAGACGGGCTTTCTCTCCTCCCATTACCCCAGACACTCTGATAAACCTCCCCTCCATCCCTTTCTCTACCAACCCCAACTGAAAAGGGACATTTCTTCAAATCAGGATTGCTACCCCTGCCCTTCTGGAGTTAGGGGCCAGGAGAGACTCTACATGTGAGACCCACCTTCGCCTCAACTTTTCATATTCCAGAGCACCAAGATGCGTCTCCTGGAGGAAAACAATGTCTCCACCAGTACTCTGGTTCTTTTTACCGGGGAGTGGATTCCTTTAATACTAAGAGATTAAACGGATAGTATCCATGGTTAGGTATGGGGGCAATCAACACACATATGGAGCCTAAGAACCGTAGTATCATTAAGAGTTCCATGACTGCACCCATAAACCTGAACTTTTAAGGAAAAGAAAAATAAGAACAATAAGCTAGCACTGTTAACATTAAACCAAACAAGAACATTTCTGAACAATAAAGTTACTTGAATAATAATTAAAGCAGGTAAGGGGGGCAATACTGAAGTTCTTGCCTCTTCTGCAAGCTCCCTAGGTCAGAAATCCCTGTACGATAGTTGCAGAAGGAAATTATTTACACAGAATCTCCACTAGACAAGGAGATCAAGGGTGTACCTGCCCTTGGAGAAACCCCAGGGGCAGGTGATAACCCTTTACCACCGAGGTGGGTAGAAATGTCGCCAGAGTACAACCTTTAACGGTTGAGATCTCGTAAAATGAGAGGACACCCAACATGAAATCCCCCACCCAAGGCCTTTATCATTTTCCATAAGGAGATTAGATTTCACCGCCTACATCATATTGCCGAATGGCTTACCCAACCCTGCTCCCTCCAAATGATATTCCTCCCCTCCACATTTCCCACAGTCTCTCAGTTTCTATTTTACAGTTTGAATTTACCCACAGTCTTGAGCAACATGGTTTCTTCAACGCTGAGAGGGTATGAAGAGTGGCAGTTTCTTAGTAATCCAGTAAGCAGCCTGGGAGCAGAAGAAACAAGGCAAGCCCCACCCACACCAGGATACAAAATTCTATGGCACTCAGCAGCCTTTACTTGTGTTAAGTCTGCTTACCCTAGTTCAACTACGCTCTTGAGATGGTGCCCTGATGTTGTCTGGAGCATGCATGTCTCAATTCTCTTGGTGGGGCATCTGTTTCTCTCAGGAAGCCCATTGCAGCATTTTGTGCAGGTCTGCTGCTACTGTTGCGGGAAAGGAACCTCCCAGAGAGCATCGGTTCTTGTCTGGGACCACTGACCAGCTATGTCGCGTCAACTTTTTCTCCAGTGCCTCCACTTATAGTTCCAGTAGTGGAATTTTAAGTTCCTGAAGCTCAGGTGCTGCCTCCAGGAGGGAAGAGTAAACCTTGGGCCCATTTTCTAAAAATATCTTCAGTTTCGCTGGAAAATTTATTTGGGCCCTGGTTCTTTTCCTTTCTTTGAGCTCTTTAAATAACAGCATGGAGCTGCAGGCCTTCTGCTGGAAGCGCTGGGGAGTAATCATGGTCAAAAATGATTGGCGCTGACTGATATGAGGTTTCTGTGTCTCCAGGCCTCTTGGAGAATTGCATCTTTATTCTGAATATACACCATCCTGATGATCAGTGACCTGGGGCGAGCAGTTGAGTTGTTCGGTGGGGACCGGGGAGCAGTGTGCTCCGTCCATTTCCCAGTGAAAATCAGAAGGTAATGATGATGTTGTTTAAGTAGATGCGGATGAAATCTATCACTGTTGGGAAACCCTCCTCAGCCCTCTCAGGGACCCCACAAATACAGAAGTTATTCCTTTGGTTTCTGTTTTCTAAATCTTCCATTCTGGTATTTAAATGTCTTTCTTGCCCCATTAAATATAGTACCAAACGCTCCGTTGCTTCTTGAGTCTCTGCCACTACAGATACCTTTGTTGTGTTGCTAGAAACTCTTTTATCCAGCCCTCGGACATCCTGTCTCAGGTCTGCTAGGGATGAGTCGATCTTCTGAATGTATGTTAAAATTTTGTTTAGTTTCCGATGTGTATCCCTAGAGGTTCTATCTTCCCTCTCTGAGCCGTCCGAGGTGTATTCCAACAGCGACCGTGAATGAGTTGCGAGCTGCTAGACCTTCCATGCTGGCCTTCAGGAGCAACTGCTTCAGCTTTGGAGTTGCCAACCTGGTTTTCGCCGATCATCCCAGATTTGTTTTCTTAGGCATATGGGCTGCTGGACAGTACCGCCGGTACCCCGAAATTGACTCTACACATGGCAGATTTTAGTGGATTTAGCTATACGACATCAGAGCACGGGGAGAGAGATGCTCACATTGTAGTGACATCACGGAAGTCCATCATTTCTTCATTTTAAGAGACAGAAACCTCCCCATCCCATGTGGGTTTTCAGCATCTGGGTGAGGATGTGTTTGCTTTGTTTTTGGAGAAAAAAAATAAACCTAAACTTCTTGGAGGAAAAACAGTATTGTTTAATTTTCTATTTAAAACCATACACTATATAATTTAACAAATGGGCAGCCATGCACAACTCAGCTGTGTTCCATCTGGGTATTCTCATGACATCAGGGACCACTCAAGGCTTTGCTCAGAGGTCACTATAATCAGAATCCTAAAATGAAACAGACTTACAGAATATGGTTAGCCTGTTGTGAACAGATTTCCATACACACAATTTTCTTGTTGTAAGATGGTTCAGAAGTCACCAAATGTTGTTGCAGTACAGTTCAAAAGCCACAAAACTTGCTGTAGTATAGTAGTGACATCATTACTATATTACACACAACTTTTCCCCTTTGCAGTTCATCCCGTCTTTTCCTTGTGTAGCTTCCCTATCCCCACCTTCTCCCAAAACACAAATACACCATTCACATTTTAGATTTTAAAAGTAATTTTTTCCTTAATTTTCACTAAGAAAAGAAGTAATCATAGCCTGCCCCATTTTATTTGATGCAGCACCATGCGACGACTCTTCTGTGTAAGTGCTTCTGTTTTAAACAACAGAAGGATTTACAAGGAGGAGTCATTTCTCAATGTGGTGTTGCTTCTAACAAGTAAATAAAATATCACTGAACACTTTACAGTACTAAATTGAATTTGTACACCAAAGTGGTGTGACTTTGGGTCATGCAGTTTTCTTTAAACACTGACTACTTCTCGGTGTCCAGGAGAGAGCATTAGTGCTCTCTGCGGATACCGAGAAGGCATCTGACAGAACAGAATGGGAATACCTGTTCAATGTGATGGAGAGATTTGGTCTTAGGCAACCCTTTATAGACATGACTAAGTTGCTATATACAGGTCCCATAGCTCAAGTATCAGTAAATGGCCAGCCCTCCTTTTCTCTAGCTAGGGGGGCTAGGCAGGGGTGTTCTACCCCCACCCACTTTTTTTTTTTTAAATATACATTAGCCATTATTTATTTATTTATTTTTATTTATTTATCAAGTCTAAGATTACAAATACCTTTGAGCCTTGGCTCTTTTACAAAGGTTCCATGTCAGAGAAATACAAATTATGGGGAACATCAAGACAGACATTACAACAATGTGGACATTGCAAACAGAGTACAGATTAATACAATTCAAGGGTTTAAACCCTTAGCTACCCAGATCAGGGCTGAAGCAGAGATAAGGGGACTCATCTCTGACTCAGGCAAATCCCACAAGATTACCTTGTATTTAGATGACATCCTGCTGTACATTACAGATCCCGAAACCGCTATACCTACCCTTCTAAATACTTTAGCGGACTTCTCGCATTTCTCTGGCTGTAAAATCAACCTGCAAAAGTCATGTCTCATGGGGGTAGCAGCAGCTCACACACAAGTCCATACACTAGCAAGGATTAAATTATTTACCTGGGGCTAAGTGTGAGTCCCTCTGATGCGTTATATGCCCCAACTATAGTCCCCAATCACTGTACTCCCAGCCCACTTGGAAAGATGCCATACTTTACTACCCCTTTCATGGTTGGAATGCCGACATTTAAGATGACAATCCTCCCAGATTTTATACCTTATGCAGTGTTCTCCTATGGGACTCACTAAGGAGGATAGTAACAGATGTAAGGCAGATAGTCTAAGATTCTTATTGGGGACAAAAGACCTACAGCGAGCCTTGCTAAGTTAAAGAGGATGCACAACAAGGGGGACTGAAATTCCCAGACATAACACTACTACTACCGGCTACCCTGAAACATTACATACAGGCCTGGATAGCACAGACAGACAGAACCCAGTAGTCTGGTTTGGAGTGGAAGGCAGCCCCATAAACAAAAACAAGATTCCAGTGCACAACCCCCAAAAAAAAATGTACATATTCAAAATGAAACAATTTAACTGCCTGTTGGCTTTTCTACTTTAAACTCCATGAAAAAGGGGGTCCTGTTTGTTTCACATTGGAATTCCAATCTGAGCAGCTATACCACCACTTCACGGTGGGACCCATTCCGTAAAGTCCCTACACTAGCTGCTCAACTCTGAAATGCCTGCAGTGGCTACTCATAAATATAGAATGCATTAAAGCAATATACCCCGACAGGGTAATGGGTATACTGGAGGACTTACCACAAGCTGGTGTGGTTCGGTCTCCAAGGCACAGCCGACTGACTTAACCACACCAGTAGTGGTAAATCCTCCAGTATACCCACTCCCTGGAGGGATATATTGCGATTATACAAAGGCCCTGTTTGTTTCTGTACAAAAAAAAAAAAAATATTTAAAACGTCCGTTCGTTTTCAGAGTTGCTGCTCCTTTGTTTTTTTACTGCGGATGCACTGGTTGGATTTTTTTGCGAGTTATGCGCATGTGCCAGAGGATCGCTGATTGCCACCGCTACTGTTATGATTTTTATTCAGTTATTTGCTGTCGAGAGAATGAACTGCATTTTCTTTTCTTTTTTTCTTTTGGGTGCATCGCTTTTCTGGAATGGTGCAGCACTTTTTTTGAAGTTTTGAGGGTAGTGACGGAGTATCGGATGTCGGGTTAACGACTAGGTAATCTCGCCATCTGTCCGTGGTGGTAGTGGTATATTGCGATGAATGGAGGGATTTGCCAGGGAGTTCCTGATGCAGCTGAGTGGTGGCTGGCACCTTTTCCAGTGGGTACTCTGGAGGATTTACAACACTGAAAAGGTGCCAGCCAGCCAATCAAAATGCAAGATTCTGTCCATTTTTTTTGTGCCCGTTGTATAATGCCTAATTGGCTCCTTTTAAATAAAGTGCTCAGTTTCACAGGTGGTGGAAGGGAGCATGCTGAAAGGAGTACCACACTTCCCCAAATTAGCACGCTCTAACCTCTGCAATGCTCACAAAGTGTAATTCACATACCGGCTGAGGGGTGCTACTGGTGTGTGGTATACAACAAACAAAAACAAGATTCCAGTGCACAAACCCCTCCCCCCCCCCAAAAAAAAACATGGCACATATTTAAGCAATGTATCCCTCCAGGGTGTGGGTATACTGGAGGATTTACCACACCAGTCGTGTTAAGTCCTCCAGTATACCCACACCCTGGAGGAATAAATTGCTATCATACAATGACAAATGTTATTTAATCTTTTTTTAACTATTTTCTAACTCACCGAGGTCCCTATAGTTTGAAAGAGGATGTAATTGTTTTTAAATTTATCGATGTGTTTTACCGAAGTGGCGACAAGACAAATGGCGGCAGTTTTGTTTGAAGTGAAGCATCGGATTGTACGAAGATAAGGTTGTCCGGCACCTTTTCCCGTGGGTACACTGGATGATTTATTACGCTGAAAAGGTGCCCACCAACCAATCAGGATGCGCGATTTGGCACATTCAATTTACCACATTGTATAATCAAAATTAAGCAACTGAACTGCCTATTGGCTTTTCTTACTTTAAACTCCATGAAAAATGGGGTCCTCTTTGTTTTCAGATTGGAATTCCAATGGGAGCAAGCTATACCACCACTTCATGGTGGGACCCATTTGGTAAAGTCCCTACACTAGCTGCTCAACTCTGAAATGCCTGCAGTGGCTACTCATAAATATAGAGTGCACTGCCATACCCTGAATACTTGGTAGTGGTGGTGGTGGTGGTGGGGGTAGTACAAGGTACAACAAGCATCCTCATAAGAACCCATTAGTGCAGTCGACATTATGCATGTGGGTGGCTATATATAAAGCAAGGCAGGGGCTAAAGGGAATACATTACTAGTCCCACTAGCCAACAATACGGATTTCCTGCCAAGCCGGGGTGGTAGCGTTGAATGACAATTATGAGGCATGTAGTGCTTGGGTGACTTGGTCACTAAAGATGGGATGCGTCCCTTTGATGAAATCCAGTGCCTGTGGGAAATACCCAACACACAGCTATAAGACACCTGTTTTGTTTTTTAATTAACTGTGTTTCTCTCACATTGCATATGTATGTGGCTGAGTTTACCTATACAATGAAACACTCTGTACCACACAGACAATGTGAAATGTTGGACTGCATTGTTTTTTAACTGAAAATTCAATAATCATGTTTTAAAAAATACTCACTGCAAGTAAATAAAATGGGAGGGGGGGTGAGCAGGCAGACAGTAGCACTCTATTTCATTGCGACTCTAGGCACTTTACATATACCAAACATTACACTAAATTAAAAACATACATAAATATAACAGTCACATTAGATTAAAAGGTTAAAAAGTTAAAAAGAGTGAAAACCTTTAATAAATAGGAAGGTCTTCAGATCCCTCTTGAAGGCGCTGACCGGTGTGGCCCCTCTGATCGAGCCAGGGCAGTGAATTCCACAAGGTCAGCACCGTCACAAGCAGCGGTGCACCAGATGATTTCAAGTGGACCCTGGCAATCACCAGTTGACCATAGGGGAAGATACGGGACGTAAGGCTGTAGGGGGTCTGGGTGCAGCAGCCCTGATTCTTTAGGCAAGGGATAGAGGCAGCAGTGTGCACAATCCCCGACTGCATGGGAGAAGACAGAAGACAGCAGGCAGCAGGTGGCAACAGAGTGCAGCTGCCTCAACTGTGGGGAAGAGACACGGTGCATCAGGATGCCAGATAGTGTTTCTATTTATACAAATGCAGTACATGTGAGCCAGCCTGGTGGCGCGGAAGGTTGAGGTGCTGAACACCACACCTCGCACCACGCCGGCAACCCGGGTTCGGGAATGAGTCTAGGTTGTCGGGGGTCGGAGAGGACTGAGCATCCGGAGGATGGCTCTCCACTCTTGGGGAGGGTGGGCGAGAGACTCCCCATTACTAGCGACTCCCTTCAGAGGCTGGGGGTGCAACAGCCAGGGCTTACATCAACGACAGGGTGGGAGCGTCGGCAGACATCCATGGGGAAGGGTGCGTGAG
Source organism: Neoceratodus forsteri (assembly GCA_016271365.2). Lineage (NCBI taxonomy): Eukaryota > Metazoa > Chordata > Ceratodontiformes > Ceratodontidae > Neoceratodus > Neoceratodus forsteri. The sequence continues at coordinate 360,300,765 of CM057449.1, read as the reverse complement.
CGCGCTCTGGCTGCACTGAATGTCATTGCACGTCTGTGCTCCCTGAGGGGAACTCACGCTCACGAACATCAGGAAAGCACCCATTGACTAGGAGGAAGACATTGCCTGCCCCCACTTCCAACACTGGACCCTGCCCACTGGATCTCGACTCACCCTCCACCTCCACCTGAGGGGCATTAGATGAGGTAAGCGCTGGAGAGCTGTAGACGGCCCCGCCCTGGGACCAGGAGTTCCCTAGGGGGGTGTTATGGGTGGATCGGAAGACCGGGATCACGGCTCAGGAGGGTCTCAACAGGAGGGGATCAGGCAGGATGACCAATGGGGCCCCAGCCAGCAGTGAAGAGAGGGAAAAAGAATTAAAAAAAAAAAATACGGTACACAACATTTTATTTTTCACATAGACTCCACCAAAGAACTGACATTTGTGAGTTCAGTGAGTGTGTTTGAAATAGTAGAGTGTGACAGGCACCCGTTTGTCGATCTGACATGAAGAAAAAATGTTCTTATATGAATGTATTTATGAAAGCTACATCAAAGACAAACTATTTATAAGAATGAACACATTTTAGATTTATTTTATATTAGTCAAACCCTGTGTTACATAGTTAGAAAAAAATCAGAGCTTTGATAACAAAGAGCTGAGAGATGTGACTCAAACAAGCTGATCTATCACAGAGAGATTTCCACTACTTCAATTCAGCATTGAAACTCAAATGCTCAACATTTTATAAGAGAATGATAGCGTTTAAGTTAATCTATCTAAACACAAACCAGAAACTGAGTCTGTAAGAAATCTGGTGAGCAAACCAATAACTCTACAGCCTGCTGTGACTGGGAATCTGAAGCAGCAAGCTACAGTATTCCATGATGATGTCATCGCTCTCCAAGCCTAACTGAGAGAGACAGAAATAACTTCACTGCTTTCAGCCACTGTAGAACAAGTTAACAGATGCTTATTTTAAGAAAATCGCACAACCAAACAGCATGACATTTTCAGGAAACTCTAACCATGACACAGGGACTTGAATTCAAGCTTTATCGATATGCAAAAACCTTTGCACATGATCTATAAGTGAACAGACGGCACCCCACTGCTACACTATGGAGTGAGCAGGCAGACTCCCCACAGCCACTACACCAGCTGATGATCCAGTGCTCTTTACAGGCTCTGTGATGATTCTCAGGACAGCTGACAGCTCTGGGCAGCAGACCATCTCTGGGTCACCCTGCTCTCTGTGGAGCTGCATTCCGGTAAGTTTAATCCAGCAGACACCCTCCAAAACTGGAACCCCCTATCTGAAAATTATAAAACTAACTCTTATCTCTACCTCACTCTGTCTAGTGCTCCCCAAACTAAATCTTGAAGCTAACTAATTAAAACAACAGCATACAGAATAAAACAAAAGTAAAAGTAACAAAATGCAGAGAATTCAAAATAAAGGACTCAGTCTGTTAAACATACCCACTGTGGGGGTGCATCTGCATCCACCTTACAGTAGTTATTATGTTCCCAGTAAACAGTAAAGTTAATAATGAAGGCCACTACACTGGTGCTGCGTTCATAGACCTCACCAAACTTCGACCTCGTTGATCATGAAGTCCTCCTGCAAACCCTGGTTGGCCTCCATTTCTCACCTGAGATCTGCCTCTGGTTCAAGGATTACCTAACGGGCGGATCCCATCGCACCATTATTGGCGGTGTCCTCTCTGAATCCTGCCCATTAAATACGGCATCCCCCAAGGGTCCATACTGGGCCCTCTTCTCTTCTCTCTGGTCGTTAACTCCCTGCTCGACAGCTGCACCTCCTCCAAACTCATTCTCTATGCTGATGATGCAGCCCTTTTCTGTCAGGACAAAAACCCCAACGCTCTCATTAACAAACTCCAATTCGATTTCAGCAGACTTTACACCTGGTTCACGTCCAAAGGTCTTGTATTCAGCTCAAAAAAAAAATAAGTTCATGGTTTTCTCCAGCCCCCTCAAACCCCTTGGCTTTGACCTCTCCCTCTATGACAACCTTGGTAATTCTATTGAAAGAGTCAGTGAATTCAAGTACCTCGGCTTACTCCTGGAAAGCCACCTCAATTTCAATGCTCACATTAGCCTCACAATCAAAAAAGCCCACCAACAGCTCGGTATCCTCCATAGAACCAAGCATTATCTTAACAGGGGGAGCTATTGGGAATCCAAATCGCTCAGTCTCCAGCTTCCTCCTTCCTGTCTTCAACTATGGCTCACTTGTCTCCCTCTCCTGCCTCTCCATCAAATATTTATCCAGACTGGCCTGCCTGGTGGTGCCAAGGGCTGAGGCACTGGACGCCTTACCTCACACTATGTCAGCGACCTGTGTTTGGGAATGAGCACAGGCCGCCGGGGGTCGACAGGGGAGGAGAAGGATCGAGCATCCACTGGACTGCTCTCCTTCTCCAGGGAGGGGGGTCCTCAGCAGTCAGTCCCTCATCTTCCAACTGGCAGAGGCTGGGGACAGGGTGCAAGCTGTGGGGGGAGGAAGTTGGGGGCCGAGCCCTTGGAAGTAGCACATACGCGCTGCCGTCCGCTAGCGTCATTGCACTCCCCAGCTCCTGGGAGAGAAAAACCAGGAAAAAGTGATGCCGCGGCAGAATGGTGGAGGGCACCTCGCAGGCTCCACTTCTGGCTAGCCACAGCGCTGGCCCACTGAATCCGGACTCCGGTGGGGGTAGGGGAAACCCGCCGGCCCCGCCAGGGAGGGCAAGCCCTGGAAGTTCAGATCAGTGGTGGATGGTGGACGCCGGGGGACGGGGCTGGGGGTGCCCTCCGGAGGACAAGCCAGCATCAGGAGGAAAAAGCACCAACAAAAAAAATTAATACATTTCTCCAGACTTGCTCCTACCACAATGCTATCCACTTTGCTTCTGGTCTCCTAAACTCACACACCACTGTGACCTTCATAAGCTCACCAGTTGGCCCCTTGAGGCCGCTTCAACTGCAAGATTGCCACCTTCTTCTTCAAACTCTCCCATGGACTGCTCCTTGATTGCCTCACCTCTCTCTTCCAGACAGCCGCCACCACCAGGACCACCAGACTGTCCTCCACTCTCTCTTTCACTGTTCCTTTCTGCCGGACCACTCAGCCAGAAAACACTCTCCTTTATGGGACCGAAGCTCTTCAACTCTCTCCCTCCAGAACTAAAACTCTGTCCCACCACAAATGCCTTCAAACACAGTATCAGGAGACATTTCTCCCTCACCTGCTCGCAGCCCTAATCTGGTTCCCCTTCTGCACTCTTTTTCCTTCACTCTCTGGTTATCCACCTCTGGCACTTACCCTCTCTTTCTAGCACTTGTAGTATTGTTAATCCACCTAGGCTAGTTTTCAGATTGCACTTAAATTTTTTGTTTCCCACTGTTATATTATAGTTAAACCCTCACTGAATGCTTAATGTCATTAATGTGTTTAATTCACAAAAGCTAGTTCATGGTTGGCCCTTTAGTCTATATTATTCTGATTTTATGTACCATTGTATTAACCCTCGCTGTTAGTTAAATGTTTTAGCTTATGTCATGTCTCATGGTTGTTGTAACTGGACACTTTTACAAACGGGCAGCAATGCTCCCATGCCCTTCCAGTATAACCAATAACAATGAAATAAAACAGATAAAAACTCACTTTCAGTTCTACTAAACCATATACTATAACAAATAATATTTGGGTTAATCACAACTTCACATGTTTGCATCGTGGGGTTGAAATGACATCAGAGACCTCGAGGTTCCTATGATGTTAGCTCAACCCCTGGATGGAAACATATAGGATAGTCAAGTGCATGGGGAACGGTTGACAACAGGGCTATTCTTTCACCGAGTTGGCACTATGATGACAGATTACTCGAGAGGTAATCCGCTGTCATAGTGCAACGAGGTGAAAGATGCCCTGTTGTCAACTGTTCCCCATGCACTTTTCTTTATAGTGTATGGTGGAACGTCGTTTTTTGGGAAAAACAGTTACTAGAAGGAAAAAAGAATTTACATTGTGAACGTTTTCACACTAACCATTAATACTGCCCTGATATTGCTGCTTTCGCCATGTGTCCTGTCTATGGAGTGAGCCCTAACTGTCAAATGCTGCGCGAGGACACAGTGTGACGTTCGCAGTACAGTAGAACAACATCATTCTGTTGTACTGCGAACGTCACTAGTGTGTGACTACAAGGTTTCGAAAACGATCGATTTCGGTGGAGAACGACGTTCCACCATACACTATAGCCTTGTTGTGTATAGTTGTCTCACTTGTCTGTAGGTTCAATGTGGTCTGCATGGCTGTCCATGCATTATTCCGTCTGTAATTTTTTTCAGAAGTTGAGGGGGCTAGTGGATTAGGCGCCGAAACGGGAAAGGGGCCACTATAGCCATGGCCCTACCTCTTTCATAATTGGCCCTATCAGTTTTGCAATCTCATATAATGTATTACCGGGGAGAATTTATCCGTTGTATCCTTGGCCCTATCACTTTTCAGACCGTTCTAGCACCAGGCAGTGGCTAGTGGAGCTCTGCTGAGCTATGCCAGTTCATGAAGGTGGAGCTACTGCCCTTGAAGCCTGTCACAGCCCCAAGTTACCATATTATGACAGAAGAGTTGAGCAGGGAACATCGACACAGTCGACACTATACTAGTCAGCATATGCATGGGGTGATTTCAGCTGACTTGGATGCGATACACAGGAAAGCCGTGTGGGAACTACGTTAGCATATTACTACTGAACTGTTCTTATAAGAGACCACTAGCCACCCTGCCGCTGGCTAAAAAAAAAACATCGATTACTCCAACACCCTACGGGGTTCCTGTACCCCCATTCATACCTGAAGACATGCGTGCACTCCAGGAGCAATTAACAGAGCTGTCACTTTTAACAGGAGGTTCCTCTGAGCCGCCAAAGCCTTGGGCAAAAGCAATGACACAACTCCGCGATACATTGCTATGTCTGCAGGTTCCCCGGGTACGTCACCTCCCACCACCAGCACAGCAGCTGTAACAAGGGCCGGGACACAGAGTCAGAGAACCAAGGGCGAGAATACAGCATCCCATTGGCTTGTTGTATTGTCAGTAGCGATGGCAGGAGTTTCATGAGTGAGGGATCCTACGGAGCGCAGGGGCGGATTACAGTCGCCAATCGTTGGATAACCGTCAGGCCAATGTGCAAGGAAGAAATTGATTGGTTGTATGATATCAAACGCAGACTCCATACTTGGTGTGTTTGTTGGGGAGGCGTAACAATTCTGGTCTGGGAAGAGTTGCTGTAGTTAGTAGGTGGAACAGCAGTAAAAGAATTGCGTTAGGAAGAGTTGAAGGAAGGTTACGTTATTAAACTAACTGGCAATGTAATAGAACGGAGTGAAAGTATGGCGAACATAGGTCTCAACTTTTCAGCATTAAAAATCACCCCACTGGCCATCAAAAATCATAGCAAATGGCCAGAACGTGTAGCACTTTTATTATTTTATACAATAAGTTTACAAATGGTGGGGGCACTATAGAGTTAGTGATAAGAATTGTTTCTGACAACTTAATTCAATGATTTAATACGTTGTGTATCCAGAACTAGCTCTAACATTAAGAACATCAGTAAACCTATGCGGAGCTAGAGTAAATTTGAGTGCAAAGCCATAGCAGTTGAGAGGTATGATGGCGAGCTACAAACAGCAGGTGGCACACAATGTGGGGGTGTTATTTAGTTTGTTTTTGTTGACTGGGTAAGTGCTCCAGACAAATCCTGCCCATACCTCTCAACCTTTGTCCCCAAATGTGAACATTGCCTTTCAAAATGTGGAACAAATGGGCAAAATGTGGAACACTTAATCAAATCTTTACATTAGAAGCTCACAACACTGTTAAAATGTTTGCATTTATGTTCAGAAAGTCAGTTATTCATTAAATGATATATATTTTTGCATCATTTACTATAGATTTTTGCTTTAAAATGTTAACACTGAATGTGGGACAAGTCCTCACAATGTGGAACAAGGAGCTTTTGTGAAGTAAAATGAGGTACGTTCCTCGTAATGTGGTACAGTTGAGAGGTATGATCCTGCCTATTTTCAGGCACGACCTGGGGGAGGAGGATACAGATGAATGCCAACTGAGACCTTGAACCAGATTAAGCAATTTGTTGTATTTTTAGTGAATGTGCAAAGAAGGACCCAAGCCAGAATGCATCCCTGGCTCCAAGCACTTGTATGTGCCTGTGAGCTGCAATGCAAATTAGCCAGATGTTAGTGACGCCAGTCACATTGGCATTGTTTGGGGGCAGTAGTGCCTTAGGCATTTTGTAGGGGTTAATGACCGGCTGAGGATATTGATGGCCCAGGTGGCAGACAAGGGCCATTAACCCCAGCAGGGGCATTAAGCCTATGGAAATGCCTGGTTGTGTCTGGTGACGTCTGGCACATGCCTTCCTGACATAGAATGTGTCAGCAGAAAAGGACTAGTAGGCTCATCTAGTCTGCTCCATTTTCCTGCCTATTGCTACACTCTGGACCCTATTTGGCCACAGGTGTCCCTCCCTCTTCCATTACATCTACTTATTATACCCATGTCCATGTGCCTAGTGGTTTTAGGTACAAGCGGTCGCTTGGGGTGCCAGCACTGAAGTAGAAAGTATGAGCAGAAATCATCTGAAATGCAAAAAGTGTCAATCTGAAACCAAAGTTGTTTTCATCACCCTTGTATCGGATGAGACGTTAAACCGAGGTCCCATCTGCTTGGATTGGTGGTAGTTTAGGTGGATGTTAACGATCCCATGGCACTTATCGAAAAGAGTAGGGGAAAGTTTTTATTAATAAACAGAACAATAAATCAGAAAAACAGTAATACAATTCATGGAAAATAAAACAAAACATAAAGAGAATATCAGCAATACTCAATTCTCTGACAGCATAATGATTCAACCTATTTTATAGTGTGTATGGTGGAACGCTGTTCGCATGGAAATCCATGCCTGGAACAGCGTTGTTATCCTTCACTTCGGTGCGTCACAATCTTGTTGTGCTGCACAGTCGTCACCGGTGCAGCACAACAAGATCGAATACATTTGCGGCGCAATGAGAGCTGATGACGGGAACACGGAAGGAAGCCTTGACGCAGACACAGAAGTAAGGTTTTTTTTTTCCCCCGAGTGTTCACGAGTGCTATTTATGGTTGCCCATACACTATAAAAGATTGTGTATGAGCAACCATACACAAACAAGGCAGTTGTGCGATCTTGAGGTTTCTGTGGTAACGGACCTCTCGAGCTACGCTCTCGAGGTCTCAGGTTACCATGGAAACCTCTCGATCGCAACTGCCTTGTTGTGTATGCTTGCGCATGCACAATCCTCTATGTCTTTCAAAAAAGGAACCTCTTTCCACCTCATAAGCCATACATTTTTGGACAAACAGTTGCGTTCAGAATCACATTGTAACAACAAATCATGTTCAACATGTTGAAGAACTTCAAGTGGTGAGTGGTATAACTGTTGTAGAGTAAGGTGACATCTGTCATGCCATAAATTAAACTTGAACATAGCAAACAGCAGCCGTACTACACCTGCATCCAACAAAGTAGAATGTAGCAAAAAAACCTCCCACAACTTCCAGATATGTAACAGCCCGCCAGAAAGGCTGGCTCCAGTGAGCAGAAAGGGTCATCCAGAATTCTTGCACAAAGGGGCAGGAAACAAAAAAAGGGACATTGTTTCCTCCTGATTAGTGCAAGTATCCCTCGAACAAGTACGTTCAGTAACCATTTTATGCTTTAAATTCCCCCTAACATTGAGAACATGACAACTAAGCAATGAAACATCCCATAATCTAGGTGGAATCCGTTTATCTACCAAACTTTTAAGGAGATTATCAACATGACCATCCGGTACATCCTTAAAAATGGGGACTATGGAATGTGCTTTAGATTGTAGGACATCATAAATATATTTGCACAATTTGCAATACACATGGGCCAGAAGTAACTTCCACCTATTAAGTTTCGATATCACAGGTCTGACATAAATCGGGTAACTAGGAATGTGTAAATTTTTCTGGCTCAAACCTGGCCACTCTTGAGGACAATTTAGGTAACCAACTATACTCATAAATCACCCATAACACAGAGTGTGGACGTCTAAAGTCTAGTAAATTCCAATTAAAAAAAATATTATAGTAAAAAGTAATCGGATTCACACAATTCAAACCACCCTGTGCAATAGGAAGATACAACACATCTCTTTTAATGGGATTTAGGCGACTCCCCCAAATAATTTGAAAAAAAAGAGCCAATAAAGTGACTTCCAAACCAGAAGGAATGGGGTATACCGCACTAAGGTATAAAAATTGAGGGAGAAGTAAAGATTTAGTAATGACAACCTTTTTCTGTTTAGTTTGTTGCCAAGAATTCCATAATCTGATTCTGGACCGAACTGCCTCAATTTTAGCTGACCAATTAAGCAACGCATTATCACCTTTACCAAAATCAATACGTAAAATTTGGACCAGGCCCAGTACAACAGGAACACCTTGCAGCTCCGTAACCTCAGGAATGGCAGTATGCAGAGGATAAAAAAACTCTTAGATTTATTAAGGGAGGAACCTGCAACATCCGGAAAATTAGAAAAATTATGTAACACCTTATCTCCAGAGGTCAAATCAGCAACAAAGACACAGACATCATCAGCATAAGCCGAAATTTTGGCCTCAAGGGTACTATGAGGGGGAAGCAATACCAAGAATCCGCACATCTTGGGCAATTGTACGTAAAAGCGGATCCAAACTAAAAACATAAAGCAATGGACTCAGAGGGCAGCCTTGTCTCACCCCCTGATGAATAGGGATATAGGAACCCAAGTAACCATTTACCAAGGGCATAGCATAAGCATGACTATAAAGCAAAGCAATCCAGGTTATAAAGCGATCAGGAACTCCATAGGTTCGTAAAACCTGAAACAAATAACTATGCGGGACCTGATCAAAAGCCCTTTGTTGATACATGGACATAAGAAAACCCTTTATAACATCAACTTTACCAAGCTCTATTAGTTCCCAAAGCAAAAGGAGATTATTGTAGATAGATCTGCCCGGTACTGAACAGGATTGGTGTACGGAAATCAAGTGTGGAGCTATGGACAACAATCTGGTATTCAATATTTTCATTAAAATTTTAAAATCCGTATTAAGGAGACTTAAAGGCCTCCAATTGGAAAGTAAAGTTCTATCACCTTTCTTATATAACAAAATCTGAATTGAAGTACAACAATGGAAATCGAGAGTGTGACGTTGCAAAACCCAATTAAACACTACTGTGAGCACATCACAAACCAAAGGACTACAGGTTTTATAAAATTCTGCAGGCAAGCCATTAATACCAGGTGCCATGTTATTCCGTGAACGGGAAATTTCCCTTTTAACTTCATTAACACTAATTGGAGCAACTAAAGCCCGTAATAGTATATCAGAACAAGGGGCAATATGGGGAGAGGAAAGGAATTGTTCTACACCAGCGCTATCCACTGGAGATGCAGCATATAAGTCTGAAAAATATGAGGAGACTGCTCGCAAGATATCCAGAAATGCAGTGTAACTAGTACCAGCAGTATCCACAACTTCAGTCAGAAGGCGATCCGCAGAACGCCTATGACTACAATCGAAAACATCCCCCAAAGCAGATTTATTAGCAGAACAAACCTATGTTCATGTAACAGGGAAGTAGCTCTAGTATACTGTAATGCAGCCATTTCTTTTTTTACATTCTGTACCTGTGCTGTCAAAGATAAGCCTTGTGAGTGTATAGCTGAACGTAATGTTTCCAACTGCATACGTAAAGACAAATATCTCTTATATTTAGTCACTGCAGCATATTTAGATGTTCTCCTAGCCAAAGTAGAGATTTCAGATTTAGTGAGTAGCCACCAATCTAACAAATCTTTGGAAAGTCCATATAGTGACATACGAGCTTTCAACAAATCATGAACTTGGGCCAAAAACCTGTCATCAAGTAGCAGTAAAGAATTCAGTTTCCAATATCCCTGCCCCAGTTTAGCATGAGAGCCTACCCCTAACGTGGCAGTTACCACATTATGGTCTGAAATCTCCACTGGAATGGTTTGAGCTTTAATCACCCTCAAAGCTGCAGAGACAAAAAGAAAATCAATCCTAGTGGATAAGGCACCCTTAAAAAGTACGTCCACCAGTAGGATGACAAACCCTATAAACATCCTGTAAATGACCCTGGACAATAGTGTGATTGAGACAATGTGTATCACAGAAATCATTATCAGTCCAGGCCCCCCGATCTGATTTATGCACTACACAATTAAAGTCACCATCCCATATGAGAAAGCGTGACATGAACAAAAAAGGCTGCACCTCACGAAACAGATCCACTCGACCTTTCTTCATAACTGGTGCATAAATCACAATTAATCTCCAAGTGTAATGTAAATAAGTAAAATCCAATATTAAGGCCCGTCCCATAAGCAGTTCAACCAACTTGATAACATGAAATCCATCACCCCTAAACAACACCCCAACACCACTACATGTGTCTAACCCTAAAGAAAAAAAAGAAGGACCCCATCGCCAAAGCTTTTTGGCCATATTAACCAAAGGAAGGGTATTGAGACGGGTATCCTGAATAAGGCAAATATCACACGCCAAATCACTCAAAAGTTGAAAAGTAATCAGGCGCCTATGAGCATTTTTCACACTGTTCACATTGAGGGTGGCTACAGTGAGATGAAATGCCATGGCCATGAAAGAGAATCAGATAAAGGGTCAAAATAAAAATAAGTCAACATCAAGTAACCCTTCCCTTTCTAGTACTTCTCTGGGGTCTCACCCTGACCGCGAGGGTCGAGTATCCATAGGCAACTCCTTTGATTTATCATTCTCAGAATCAGAGGATACCATAGGTTGTGAGGAGGTGTCAGAATCAGCTTCCACATCGGAAGACTGAGTGTGACAGGACAGGACCTCAAATTTATTACTTAAGGGAACAGAGCCACCAGGAGAAGATGCTTTAGCCAATTTGGCCCTACCTGTAGTCTGTTTTTGAGCCTGTTTCTTTGTCTGAACACTAGGCTCAGGAGGGGGCATAATAATAATATCCAGAGGTTTGTCAGGGACAGGCACAGGTTCAGCAGGAACCGGAGAAACAACAGAAAGGGGGGAGGGGCGTAGAGGAAGGGTCCTGTACAACCGGTCGTGGAACTTCCTGTAAAGGAGGCTCAGAGGAAGGTTCAGATACAGAAACCACTGACTGGGGAGCAGGCACCATAATATCAGGGCACAAGGGGACCAGTGACTACCTTAACATGCTAAGAAAGGATTTACCGTAGCAATATCCTTTTCTGGGCATTAAGAAGGATCACATCCTGATCCGGCTATCTTCCCTGTTATGGGAAGCCCAAGGACAGGATCTAAAACCATGACCTAATTCTTCACAGAGGTTACACTTTAGTTCAGAATTACAATCTGCACTAGCATGGCCAAAAGATAAACAAAGGGAACATCGTAGTCTATCACAGGCTGCACTGAGATGGGAAGGGGAGCCACATTTAAAACAGGTACGAGGCTGCCCCACATAGAAGCAATGCCCTCGGTCCCTACCTAAAAACAAACTATTAGGTAAGTGTATGGGACCCACATTTGTATTTCTAAGTCGCACCCTATACCACCAGTCCACAAGTGTTCAGAGTCAAATATAGGCTGTGGCAAACCCAAGACATCACAGCGTTTAGCTAACCAATGCGTTATATCACTAGCTGCTACATTTTCATTTCGAAACAAAATGGTGACAGTTTTAATAGAAGGTCTAGTAAGTGGGATAGCCCGAAATGGTAGCCACAACTCAGTGTATTTAAGAGCATCATACTTTGCCCAGAATCGATCTAATCCTCTAGGGCTTTGAAAACTAACGTCATATGAGGAAGAACCTGATACATGAATCAGTGCAAATATTTCGTTTGTAAAAAAAAACAAAGATCCTTTCAAAAGTGACTTTCCCACATAGAGACGGTCTGGGGCTACATCAAGACCCCAATATACTGAAGGTGGACCGCATTCCATCGTTGAAGAGGAGGGGGGGAGTTCCAAAACGTATGCCTTCTACGAAATTCTTCCCAAGTAGATTTAGCCTTGTCCCCAGGGTCAGGAGAAGGGCCCGGAGGAGGGTCAGGGAGCGGGACATCCATGTCCATTCTACCACCCCACGCTGGTCCCCGAGAGCTAGGGCCTTCATCACCCGAAGAGGAGGGAGGCAAAGAAGGAACTTTAGCCAGCAGAGTAGTATCCAATGCAGGATGCTGAACATCCTCAGCATGCAAATCCAAATCTGGGCTACCAGGCAAAGGTGGAGGCATGTCTATCAAAGGGGGCTGTTGCCCTCCACAACCAGGTATCGGCCTATGGGCAGGGTCAGGTATCGAATGCCCCGAACCGCCTGGTTTCCAACCCACACTCCGCAGGTAGGCCTCTAAAGAGACAGGTAGTGGGCTAGAACAAGACAACAGAGCGGGAGGAGGCAAAACAGGTGAGACAGTCTGCGCATTAGGAGGTGAAACACACGGTCTAGGATGCATAGTACTCACAAGTTCACCAGGCAAAGTCGCCGCCGAGTTCAAAGGCGGAGAAGACACTGCTTGATCCAGATTTGTAGGAACCAAAATTCCAACGGACATGGTGCAACACTGTAGGACCGGTGTTACAGAAGATTGTTGCCAACTCTGCACCTCCAAAGAGCCCGAAGGTACCGCATCTGTAATGAAAGCAGGAAGATCCTCCACCGCCCCTAGTTCTGGCGACAGAGTCCATGTCCCAGGAGAGGCCGACTCAAAAGGGCTAATGGCATCAACAACAGCAAGTACCTGGTCCCGATGTGCAGCAAGGAGGGACTTCAACCAAAGTTCATTCGCAGGCAAAAAATCTGTCGATGCAGAGGCAGACTGAGCAGGTAAAGATTCATCTGGTACAGCAAGATCCACAAGCATATCAACAAAATGGTCAGATGTCCTCAGTACTTCAGGCTCCAAAGCTGGACCTGCAGGAGCGGAGCTCTGCTCTCCTGCAGATACACCAGCAGAATGACTGGGTCCCATGAACGAATCCATGGTCCAACAGCGCCCCCACACAGAGTAGGGGAATTTTCCCAGTGTCTTGGCCAAATTTCCCTCATTCACTAAAATACCACCAACAACTTAATCTGGTTCAAGGTCAGTTGGCATTCATCTGTATCCCCCTCCCCCGGGTCATGCCTGAAAATAGGCAGGATTTGTCTAGTGCACTTACCCAGTTAACAAAAACTAAATAAAATAAATAAAATTTATAGAATTCTTATCGCTTTTTGGATGTGGGAGGGGGAAGAAGGGAGGATGGGGGTGATGGGAAGCAGTGTAGGGGGTACCACAGTATTTCAGCTTGGTGCGCCATTAGGTCTAAAACCGCTACTGGCCTAGCCCATGCATGTTTGAAACTCACCATTGTTTGTCGTCGCCCCTACCACCTCGCCTGGCAGCCTGCTCCAGGTGTCTGCTACTCTTTCTGTGAAGTATTTTCTTGCATACCTCTTAAACATACCCTCTCAGGCTTCATAGCATGCCCCATTTTTCTGGTACTCCTCCTATGAAAGCAACTCCCCTCCTGCACTTTGTTCACCCCTGTGGGGTACTTACAGGTCTCAATCATGTCCCCTCTCGCTCTCCTCCAGGGAGTACACGTTGAGCTCCCACAGCCTTTCCTCGTATGGTTTCTCATGTAACCCTCGCACTGTTTTGTTAGCTCTCATCTGGACTACTTTGTTCTTGTCAGTGTCCTTGCAGAGGTTCAGCCAATACCGCCTCCCTTCTCTTACTAGAAATCCCCCCTCCCTATGCACCCCAACATCTGACAAGCCTTGCCTACTGCCCTGAAAGATAGAATTTGACAGCAGATAAGGCCCACTTGGCCCATTCAGTCTGTCCCATTTCTCCCTACCTACACTATTACATCAGATCGTGCCTGATCTACAGCTCTTTCTCCTTCCCCTTCCTTCTCACAGTGATTCCTTTGTGTTTATCCCATGCATTCTTGAACCTCACCACCTCCGCTGGAAGGCTGTTCGAGGAATCAACCACTCTTTCTGTGAAGAAAGGTTTCCTCACATCTCTCCTGAATCTATCCCCCAACTTCATAGCATGTCCCCTTGTTCTTAAGCACCTTTTCTTCTGAAAAATGTTCCCCTCCTGTACCTTATTTACCCCCATGAGGCATTTAAAGGTCTCTATCATATTTCCTCTCTCTCCCTTCTCTGTTCCAGGGTGTACACATTAAGGTCCTTTAGTCTCTCCTGATAGAGCTTTTGATGGGGATCCTGCACCGTTTTAGTTGCCCTCCTTTGGACCTCTTCCTCTCTATGTCCTTCCGGAAATGTGGTCTCCTGAACTGGACACAGTACTCTAGGTGGGGTCTTACCAGCGATCTATACAGAGGCAACACCACCTCCCTCCTTCTACCTGTGATACCCCCTCCCTATACACCTCAACATCCCACTTGCTCTCCCTACTGCCTTGTTGCACTGCCTGCCACCTTTAGGTCTTCTGATGATTAACCCAGGTCTCTTTTCTGTTTGGTGGTTATCAGTACCACTCTACCCATTTTGTACTCCACCCCTAGGTTTCTGTGCCCTAAGTGCATTATGCTACACTTTTTTGCATTGAAACTCAGCTACCATACCCATGACCGATCCGCTAGTTTTCTCAAGTCTCTGCTCATCTGTTCTATTCCCTCTGGATTGTCCACCCTATTGCAGATTTTGGTGTCATCCACAAAGAGGCAGACCTTCCCGTCAAGCTCCTCTGCAGTGTCACTTATAGACATTAAAGAGGACAGTCCCAGCACTGATACCTGAGGCACTCCACTGGTCACCCTCCCTTCCTTGGTGTGAACTCTGTTTACCACCACCACCATCTGTCGCCTATCCCCTAACCAATTTCTTACCAAGTTTACCACCTTTGGACCCACTCCTAAGCTACCCAGCTTGTTTACTAGTCTCCTATGTGGAATGGTGTCGAATTCCTTACTGAAATATAGGTAGGCCACATCCATCACTTCACCCTGATTTAGTTCCTTGGTCACCCAGTCAAAGAAATCTATCAGATTCATTTGACATGACCTCCCTTTTGTGAAACCATGCTACCTTGGGTCTTGTAACCCACTGGATTTAAGATACGCCACAGTCCTTTCCTTCAGCAGTGATTCCATTAACTTTCCCACCACCCGGTGGCGCTGAGGGTTGAGGTGCTGGACGCTTTACCTCATCCTACACTGGTGACCCGTGTTCGAGAATGAGCACAGGCCACTGGCGGTCATCAGGGGAGGAGAAGGCTCGAGCATCCATAGGACTGCTCTCCTTCTCTGGGGAGGGGGGGACACCAGCACTCGGTGCATGACTGGCCCCTAGCGGAAGCTAGGGGCTGGTGCGCCGATGCTGCAGAAAGGAGAGACAAGGCAGATGCTCAGAGGAGCATGTAGAGAAGCATGCGCGCTCACTCCTTGCAGCATCATTGCACACCTCCTAAAGAAATTAGGAGGAAAAAGGGGTCCTGGTGCTGCAAGAATGAAAGTCGATCCCCGCAGGCGCTGCCCCTGTAATGGCCAATAACCTTCCAGCACCGGATCCGTGAGTTAGGCAGGTTGAGGGATCCCCGCCGCCCCACCATGGGGGAAAAGCCTTGGGGCAGCTGGAAAGGAGACTGCGAGAGGGGGACAGGGCTGGGGGATCTGACAAAGATGTACCACCACCAGGGACCAGGAGTATAAACAAATTAACTGCAAAAAAACTTTCCCACCACTGATGTCAGGCTGATTGGCCTATAATTGCCAGCCTCCTCCCTGCTACCACATTTGTGTAGTGGGGCATCCACCCTCCTCCAGTCCTCTTCAACCACTCCTGTTTCCAGTAAGCTGTTAAATAGAACTGTGAGAGGTGCAGCCAGTATTTCCCTGAGCTCCCTCAATACCCTAGGATACACCCCATCTGGCCCCATTGTTTTGTTCACCTTCTGATTAGCAAGTCCCTTCAGGACTCTCTCTTCCAAAAAAGGACTAGTGTCCACCTCTCTACCTCCAAAGCTTTTGTTACTTTTTTTGTGGCCCCTCTCCTTCTTCTTGTTGCCACCTGCCACATTGAGGTCATCAGATATGATTACGCACAAGGTCCCTCTGTTGTTTGGTAACTGTAAGTACCCCCCTAATCTTATATACATCCCTCGGGTTTCCCTACCCAGGTGCACGACTTTGCACTTTTGGGCATTGAAACCGAGCTGCCATTCCCTAGACCAGGGTTTCTCAAATGGTGAGGCCAGCCTCCTTGGGGAGGCCCCATCCTGTTCCAGGGGAGGCTCAGCCATGTCTGAAAAAGAACTATATTTAAATTTTGAGTTTTAGGTATTTTGTGTGAAGCAATGAGGCAATCTGAAAAAGGATAATAGTAGGTGAATTTATGTATTTATTTACAAATTGGTGACCAGGAAGACACTTCTGAGCCAAGGCTCATTTCAAGGTACCTTGGGAAGTGTAGAGAGTGAAGAAAATTCAAAAGGCAACTACAAAACAATGCAATACAAATGAATAATAGTGCAAACAAATAGGAACAATGAACAAATAATGAGAGGTAACAATTGACCATTTAGACTGGTGGCAGAACAACCCAAAATACAGGGCTTAAGCAGAGACACTGTAGGAGTAAGAGCAGGAGGAAGCAAAAGGATCTCTGCGAGGATGTTTAAGAGCAGGGGAAGAGGGAGACAGGTGGGTAGGAATGTTATTCCAGATAGTGGGGAAACAGACAGAGAAAGCAGTCTGACCAATGAAGGCACTGCAGCAAGGGGTAACAATGGTTTTAGAGTCAAAACAGTGGAGCAAGTAGGCTATCCTGGGGAGGGAGAGTTACAAGGAGGGGTACAATAAGCTGTATAAAATGAGAGGTAACTACTCAAAGGAGTTTCACTTTATTACTGAGGTACTGTGCTAAGATGTAATTTTTTTATGGGGAGGCCCAAGACTATTTCAGTGTTTGGGGGAGGCTCAAGATGTTTTCCATGGCTTTGGGGAGGCTCACCATAACAAAGTTTGAGAACTAATGCCCTAGACCATTCATTTAATTTCCTGAAATCCCTTTGCATTCTCTGCACCCCATCCTGGGTGTCTACCATGTTGCAGATTTTTGTATCATCTGCAAAGAGACACACCTTCCCCTCCAGTTCCTCAGCAACAGGGGTGAAGCCAGGCATTTCAGATATGTACACCAACCTGCCACACTGCTACCCCTCCCCCATTGTTAGTCATGCCTCCCCCCCCACAACTTGAGTCCAAGGTTCCTGGCTCCAGTCAGATGATTCCCACACTAGGCCTGCTATCTGTCTGCGCTGCTAGTGTGGTGCTTGCTGCCCACTGATAAATGCCACTGACAACACCACGAGTCCAAGACCATGGCAGAAATTTCTTCTCTCTCTCCCCTGCATGTAGGCAGATTTGCTCCACTTGCCACTCCACATGAAGTCCTTTTTTCTTTTAGTTGGCTCTGAGTCTGTTCTTCTGTCTGTTGCTCCTCAGTTTTCTACTGCTTCTCTCGCTCCCAGTACAATTGAACTAACAGTATGGCTTCTAACTTTGATGGGGCATTTAAACTCACTGTCCCAAACTTGCCACACCCCCTACCAGATGCCACAGCCAATTACTATGCAGGTGGACCATGCAAACCTAATTAAGAGCTTCAGCTTCAACGTCCGTTGTCCACTCTGCCGCCCCCCAAAACAAAGCAGAGAAAAGAAAAAGCTTGCAAAGCTAAACAAAGGAATTTAAACATGATGGACTAGAGAGGGCAGAGCAATGATGGCCAGCTTGTTTGCTACCCCCTGCTACTGAATTTGGTACACCATGGCTTACTTGGAGTATCAGTAGCTTTGCCCTTGCTCAGCAATGTCACTTATGAAGACATCGAAGAGGACAGTATCAAGTGCCAATGCCAATCCGTGTGGTACTCCTCTGGTCAATCTCTTGTCCTCCAAGTGACTGCCATTTACCACCATTCTCTGCCTCCCATCCTTCAGTCAGTTAGAAACCCAGTTCACCACCTTCTCCCCAACCCCCAGGCTGCCAAGTTTCTTTATTAGCCTCTTTTGTGGTACAGTGTCAAAGGCATTACTGAAGTCCAGATAGGCCAATCCCCCCCCCGGCTCCACCTCCATAGTTACCCAGTCAAAGAAATCTATGATATCTGTTTGGCACTACTTCCATCCTGTAAAGCCATGCTGCTGGAGATCCTGCTGCCCATTTGTCTCCAGGTACTCCGTCAGTCTCTTAAACAAATATTTCTGGTCAGTATTCACAGTTGAGAGGGATGGGAGGGGCCTCAAATAAGCACCAAGAGATGGGGGGGGGGAATCAGTCCCTTTTCTGAGGGGAGGGTCAGGAAAGCACGCGCTGATCTGAGGGTGGAAAAAGCCATGGGGCCAGACAGGGTGCATCCAACAGTGTTAAAGGAACTCAGGGAGGTGCTAGCTGCACCCCTGACAGATCTGTGTAACAGTTCACTGGAGCCACTTCACAAAAGTGGTAGCAAGGAGGAGGCGGAAAATGACAGGTTTGTCAGCCTGACATCTATAGTAGAGAAATTGAATAAAACACTACTAAAGGAAAGAATTATGGAATACCTGGAATCCAATGGACTGCAGACCCGAGGAAGCATGGCTTTACAGAGGGGAGGCCGTACAAACAAATCTGATAGATTCTTTTGACTGGGTAACCAGGGTGTTGGGTTTGGGGGGGGGGCAGTAGACATGGCCTACTTGGACTTCAGCAAGGCCTTTGACACCGTTCCACAAAGGAGGCTAGTAAACAAGTTAGTGGGCAATAAGATGGCAACATGGGTAAGAAACTAGTAAGGGGATAGGAGGCAGAGGGTGGTGGTAAATGGAGTTTGCTCTGAGGAGGGGAGAGTGACCAGCAGGGTACTGCAGGGGTCAGTACTGGGGTTAGTCCTATTTAATGTCTTCATTAGTGACATAACAAAGGAACTGGAAGTACTGTAGTCCAGCAGCATAGCTCAATTTTTGGGTGAATTGTACACTTTTTGGTACCAGCATGATACTTGGCATATTTGAAGAGGCCCATAAGACAATCATTTTCTGATATAGTGCCAAGCTGTAAAACAATTTGTTACTGTGGAAACCGATTTTTAATTGGAACCATATATCATCTACAGCACCCATTGCTGTCATGAGTCTATTATGCAATCACAGGGATCCAAATATTCACCATACATCTTTTTATTATTTATGAAAATATCACTTTATGTTAGAGAAATCTACTTTATTGATACCATAATAATCTAAAAAATAATTTTATGTACAGACAGCATTACTTTAAAGGAAATAAATATCAAAGCCAATATTGCTGTCCATAAATTTGAAATCAAGTTGAATGTTATCTACATATTACAATAATGCACGATCGGTGTGGTATATCGACATCATCACGCCCTCAGGTGGTTGGGCACGCAGGTCAGAATAAGAAGTGACGATACCACACCCTGGAGTGCATTATTGCTATTATGAACTGGTTTAATAGTTTTGTCAGAGAAAATAATAAAAAACACACTTTTAAAATATTTTAATGCCTTTTTTGGAGTGATGGAGAAATATCTTTAAAAAAAATAGTTCCTGGAGGGCTACGGGCAACAGGTGGCACTGTTGTAAGTGGAGTTCATGGAGGAGTGCAGCTGTGAACTAAGTCTCACTCTTGCAGCACTACTCCTGAACTGTTATTTCTACCTCAGGAGTCCTTTAGCATCAGTAACTTTTTTGCACTTAGCTGACTAGGTGCAATTGCCTCGGAAGTGTGCCTGTAAGAGATATTTAATGAGCGTAGGGCCATGCCAATCAAAAGACAGGAGGGGTGTGAACTGAGTAAGAGCTGTTGACTGCTTCAGAATTTTTTCTCTGCTGTACTGAGCAATACTGCCTCTGAGATGTCTCCCAACTTTCCTTGTTGACAGTCTCCTAGTGCTTATCTGCGTAAAGTTTCCTCACAAATTATTTCCTTTAGTGTGCTGAGTGAAAGTTTTACTTTTTCATTAGTGTTGCACAAATTTTTTATTTTTAGCGCACCGGCGCTATTTAGACTTTATTTTTACCGTGACTATTTAGTTTAAAGCCTAATTTTATCGCGGGTGCTTATTTTTGATGGTTTCCTTCATTTTTGGACAAATTCTTGTGGGAACCGTCGAATTAGGAACAGTTGCCTTGTTTTTTACCTCAGACCTTGCGGAATTTACCGCGAGTCACCTGCAGTAGATTTCAAACTTAAACAGTGCCTGGGGGTTTTCTCTCTAGATTGGCAATTGCAAGGAAACCTTTTTTGTTATATTACTGGACCTTGGTATCATCTGTGTCAGGACTGTCCGTAAGGGTCCAGCAGCCACCTGTGCACAGTTGAGTATTACTGGGTTTCTATTAAGACTGGCACTGGTATAGATCCCAGTTTTACAACCAAAAAAGGCACTGGTAATAGACAGAGTTTATTAACTGGGGCAGGACTGGCCGGTGGCATTTTCACAGAAACCTGCACTCAGTTCATAGGTCCAGAACTGGTTTGCTTTGCTTAAATTAGCGAACATAGCAGACTAAACTTTGATTATTATGGCTGAGAATAAATCAAAGGCTTCCGACGAGGGGCCATTCAAAAGTACTAATACCAAAAGCAGAGGTGTTGAGGAACCCTCCAGATCCCAGTCAAACAATAAAGCTTCCAAAGATGAAGTTCCTCACAAATTGAAAAATAATAAGAGTGACGAAAAAAGGAAGCTTGATCAAGCCTCTGATGAAGTGGCTAAAAAGAAATTCTGTCAAGACAGATATGCTCCTGTTGCTCCTGGAAAAGCCAATAGTGAGACAACAGGCAGCTTAAAGCATACAGAAAAACAAAACGTTTACAAACTGTGCTGGTTCTTCCATCAGTGCAAGATATGGAAAAAGCATGGCAACTGTTTCAGACCCTTCAAAAGATGGGTCCCTCGATTTACTGGGGCTGGCAAGCACTCTTCCACAGCTCTCTCTTCTGTAAACTGTGAGGATGATGCAGACGATGATCAATTTTTATGATGCCCCTGACATGGATTTTGAGAGCCTTGAGCCCCAGGAGTCCCCGGACCCTCACTTTGGGGATCCCTCGGGTGACCACGAAGATCCTTCGTCTATGTTTACATTTATACAAAATATGCTGGATACCCTGGACCTCCTTATGCAGGAGCCCAACCAGGATGTCAATAAGGATGAAGATTATAGGGAGATGAAGGGTCTTTCATCCTCAAAGACGCTAGTCATCCCTATATACAATGCATTTAGAAAAAATACCATGAAGGTGCTTCAGCACCTCACTTCAGTACTAGGGGGTTGATAAGCGGCTTGAGAGAAAATATAAATTGTCTAAAAATAGTACCGAGTTCCTGTCTGCATACCCTAGCCACGAGGGTATAGTGCAGCAGACAGCTTATGAGAAAGCTGGAGTCTCCTTGTCGCCCTTTCCCCCTGACAAGGATCCCAAGAAAATTGACGTTATAGCAAAGAAAATGTGTGCCACAGCTTCCCTGCTTCTCAGGCTTTCTTCTTACATGGCATTCATAGCCAAATATCAGAAAGCCCTTTGGAAATCTGTCCAGGCTATCCCCCACAACAGATCAGATTCTATGGTGCATAAGCTGGTGGATATGTCAAAAATGGCCTTGGAATCTATTATGTACCAGTTCCACATGGCAGATGACAATAATGATGCAGCCTCTAGGGTGATGGCCCATGCCATCTCTCTGAGACGCTTTGCCTGGCTTAGAACAACCAGTCTGACCACAGAGACTCAGAACAAGGCCATGGATTTTCCCTGTGATCAAAATATGTTGTTTGAATACAGAACCACTGGCTACATGAAAAAGGTAGATGAGTACAAGGCCTCCTGGCAGAGCCATACATCCAAGCCTAAGCCCGCCACCCCTTAGAGATCCCGTCCCAGGGGTGGTGGGGCAGAAGTTTTGTTCCCAGGCGTTACAATCCCTATCTCCAATCTGACTTTAGCCAGTACAGGGGGTCTTTCAGAGGCAGGGGCAGAAGGGGGCAAAGAAGAGCCACCTCTACCCAGCCATCTGCCTCTCAGTCTAAGTCCTGATATGAGTGTCCAGGTTGCCTCCCTGTTTCCGGTTGGAGGCAGACTCTCTCGCTATCTTCAGCACTGGTCCCTCATCACGTCAGACAAGTGGGTGCTGGAGATAGTGGAGAAGGGTCTGTCATTACATTTCAAGCAGCTGCCAGACCTGAAGCATACCCAGATGTCAAGACCTCTGTCCCCATCACAGATACCGCTGTTGGAAATGGAGGTACAAAACCTTCTGGCTTTATGAGCAGTGGAGAGGGTCCCCACCCACGAGAAGGCAAGGGCCTCTACTCCAGGTATTTTCTGACACAAAAGAAAACTGGGGAGTGGCGACCTATCTTAGATCTCAGATATTTAAACAAACACCTGAAAAAAAAAAAAATTAAAAATGGTCATTCTGTCACTGGTCATACAGTCCTTACAGCAGGGAGACTGGCTAGCCTCCCTTGACTTAAAGGACGGCTACTTCCACATACCCATAAGGAGATCTCACAGGAAGTTTCTCAGGTTCACACTTCCTTCGGGTCACTATCAGTTCACCGCAATGCCCTTCAGTCTGTCCTCAGCCCCAAGAGTCTTTATGAAGTGTCTCGCAGTTTTAGCAGCACATCTCAGGAGACTGGATGTCGCACTGTACCCCATCTGGATGACTGGATCATAGTAGCAAAGTCTCCTTGCCAAGTCAAGGAATCTCTTTCCTCACAGAACACACTCTGGAGTCTCTGGGTTTCCTGGTAAATCTCAAGAAATCTCACCCAGAACCCACCCAGCTGCTCACCTTCATAGGGGCCCAGCTGGTCACTCAGAAGGGATATGCTTTCCTCCCACAGGAAAGAATTCAGAGTTTCCTTTCAGTGGCAGATTCTTTCACCCAGGGACAGCCAAGACCAGCCAGACATTTCCTCAAACTTCTGGGACACATGGCCTCTATGACTGCAGTAATCGCAGGGGTCAGGTACAGGATGAGACTCCTGCAAGCCTACCTCAGAACTCGCTGGTTTCAGAGAAGCAACAGATTTTCAAAGTTAATACCGGTGTCGGAACAGTTCCTCCAAAAGTTGCTGCGGTGGAAGGACCCTGCAAATTTGCAGACAGGGGTTCCCTTTCAAGCTCCTCTTCCCACAAAGGTGATCATCATAGATGCCTCCCTGTTGGGCTGGGGAGCTCATCTAGACAGTGCCTCAGTAAGCGGCAACTGGACTCCCGAAGAGTCACAGTTGCACATAAATCTTTTGGAACTCAGAGCAGTCTTACTTGCTCTCAAAGCTTTTGCTCCCAGCATAGGAGGGCAGGTGGTTCAAATTCGAACCGACAGCACCACTGCAGTGTGCTACATAAACAAGCAGGGTGGTACCAGCTCAGGAATACTCTGTTTGGAAGCTCTGAAGCTCTGGTCTCTAGGATTCTCCCTGGGAGTCAGTCTCTCAACTATTCACCTCCCAGGCAAACTCAGTACTCTGGCGGATGCTTTAAGCCGCAACAGTCATGGTCAGAGCGAATGGACACTGAGCAAGCAAGTATTAGCCACAGTGTTCAGGCAGTGGGGCACACCAGATGTGGATCTGTTTGCCTCGCCTCTCAATTTTCAGCTTCCCCAGTACTGTTGCAGGCCCCCTGTTCCAGGAACACTTCCTCTGGATACCCTGATCCTGGACTGGTCAGGAAGGTTCCTATATGCATTTCCTCCCTTTCCCCTGATATTCAGGGTTTTGCTGAAACTCGAGCAGCAGCCTGCATCCATGATCCTAGTGGCTCTGGACTGGCCCAGGCAAGCCTGGTACCGTGTCCTTCTCTCAATGTACTGCAGCAGGCCCATTCGCCTGCCTCCGACTCACTCCCTGCTGACCCTTTCTCAGATGGATTTCCCAGACATACACTGTCTTCACCACAAGGCCTGGTTCTTGAGGAGTTAGAGTTTCCATCCTCAGAGTACTCTGAACAGGTCCTTAAGATACTGAGGATGGCTAAAAAACAGAACACTAAGAAGACCTATGCAGCCAAATGGAAAAGATTTTCCCTCTGGTGCAGAAACGAAAAGGCTGAACCCCTATCAACTTCAGACCCTCAGCTGCTAGACTACCTGGTACACCTACAGTCATCAGGCTTGAAACCATCTTCACTCAAGCTACACCTGGCAGCAATTTCAGCCTACCTTCCGGGGGGAAAGAAGAAATCATTTTTTTCCCACTACATTTTTAAACAGTTTTTTAAAGGCCTCTTGCACCTCCAGCCTCCAACCAGGGAGCCTGTTCCTCCTTGGAGCCTGAACCTTGCATAGATGGGCTCATGAATCCACATTTCAGCCTCATGTCCACAGCCCACATCAAGTTTGTAACTTGAAGACTATCTTCCTGGTAGCCATTATGTCTGCCAGGAGGATTTCAGAGCTACAGGCCCTGTGCACTGAGCCAAATTACATCATCCCTCACAATGATAAAGTTGAGCTCAGGACAAATAGGAGATTTCTGCCAAAGGTGGTTTCAGAGTTTCACCTGAACCAGTCCATTACTCTGCCTGTCTTCTTTACTGAACCATCCACTTCTGGCAAGCAAAAACTCCACAGCTTGGATGTCAAAAGAGTCATCTTTCACTACCTAGAGCATACTAGACAATCCAGAGGCTCTTCCACTCAGTTGTTCCTCACCTACGGGGATGTAGGCAGAGGAAGACCAGCTACCAAGAGAACTATTACTCGTTGGTTGGTCTCTTGTATTAGATTCTGCTATGAGAAAGCTGGTCAACAACCTCCAGTGGGGCTCAGGGCCCATTCAACCAGGGGCGCTGCAGCCTTGCTTGTAGCAGCAAAGGACATTACCCTACTGGATGTCTTGAAAGCAGCTACCTGGAAATCTGTGTACACCTTTGTGAAACACTACAGTTTGGATGTGCAGACTAGATCTGATGCCAAATTTGGCAGGGCAGTTCTGCAGAGCCTCTTTCCTAAGTTGGTTCTCTGCCCGCCTCCCACTTGGTATTGCTTGGTAGTCTGCAAAAAAGTTGCTGATGCTGATGCTGATGCTCCTGGGGTAGGAAGAAAAAATTACTCACCGCAGTAATCTTCTTTCTTCCATGGGGTCCTTTAGCATCAGTAAGCTCCCACCCTTCCTCCCCGGATCACCTGTCAGAGAAGGGCTCTTACATTGCCTTTTACCAAATTTGGTGTTTCTTATTGATGAGTTTTTACCTCGTGTTGCTGTTGTTTCTATTTCCACTTTTGGACATTTGCATGTTTTTTGAATCCTGTTAATTCGTTTTCGGGGCATTTGCCCTCATTTTTCCTTGAAAAAATTCTGAAGCAGTCAACAGCTCTCACTCAGTTCACACCCCCTCCTGTCTTTTGATTGGCTTGGCCCTACGCTCATGAAATATCTTTTAAAGGCTCACCTCCGGGGCAATTGCACCTATCCAGCTAAGTGCAAAAAAGTTACTGTTGCTAAAGGACCCCATGGAAGAAAGAAGATTACTGCGGTGAGTAATTTTTTCTTCTCTGCATTTGGCCCAGTCTTGCTGCCTTCTCTGGGACCAGGTGAAGATCTGTGTGTATTTTTTTTCCTGAAAGCCCTGCTGACAGGTACTGTGATTGTGTCGTCTGTGCTCTGGTCTCCTCACCTCACTACTACCACCTGTCCTTCTGAGACGCTGTGTTGTGATTGCTGCAGCCCTGGAGCAGAGAGATAAACTGCCTGCGTTGCCTTTTGAAGGGAGCAGGTGAGGTTGGCCAAAACATTTTTTTTTTAATTTCTCTTTATTACTCCCATACTGCCTGCCAGCCCTGACCCTTCGAGGCATACAAGGAGTCATCCTCCTGCCTCTCGCCTACCTGGACCTACCTCTCAATCCTCCACAGAGCTTCGGTTTACCCCCTGAGCGGGGATGAGGTGGGGTGCCTTCACCCCGAGAATCCTTCATTGTGTCAGGTCGAGGAGGTGGTCCAGTGAGCGGGGCACATTGGAGGCACGCTCTGGGAAGCCCATCTTCCCAGAGCCAGCAGGTGTGTTTCCTCTTTTCCTCCCCTCCCCTACAGCGTGGCCCCTGGCGTCAAGGTGCCGATGTCGCTCTGTGTAGCGGCTGTCCGTCCCCTACCATTGGAAGCTTGCAGTACTCTGAGCCTCCGCTCAGAGTCAGGCAAGTCTGTGAGGCTTAGCCTCAGTCCTCCCCGGAGAAGGCAGGTGTTGCGGGACGCTCAAGCCTGTCTCCCCCCAGCCAACCCACCAGCGATCCGAGTTCGCTTCCGGACCCGGCATGGAGTGAGGTGTGGCATCCAGCGCCTCAACCCTCATCGCCACCAGGCTGGAAAAAAACAAAACAAAACATTTTTAGTAACAAGAAGCAGCAGCTAAAATTGTGAGGTTGTTGTTTTGACTACCAGCTGGCAGATGTCTGATTGGGAGGGGCTGTCATGGTACTTGGGGGTGTTTTCTTATGAGTGGCCATTGCTGTCTATTGAGCGGCATGCTGGTGTTCCGGTATTTCTTGTTTGGGAACGGGTGCTCTATTTGTGTATGCCGCAGTCGGCAGGAGTTTTAATCATGCCAGCAGTGGGAAATGTTTTGAGTTCTTTTTTTTTTTTTTGCACTGGTCATCTTCGTGTGTGAGTCGCTGTAGGCCTCTGGACATGGTGAACATTGCGGTCGGAGGATCTGTTGCCTATGAGGAGGCTGGTGGCCGGTGTTTTTTTAAAGCAGTGATGACGTAAATATCATCGCGGCTTCAAAAACTTCTCAGCCAATCAGCGTTTATTTTTATTTATTTAGTTTTTGTTTACCGGGTTGGTGCACTAGCCATAACCATGACTATTTTCAGGCACGACCCAGGAGGATACGGTATAATACAACAAAACATGACAATTTACATAAATATCTTTGGGGATAACAATATCAACAGTAAAACAAAGTAGGTAAGTCTCCATGTATGATCACCAGTTCATAACTGGTGCCGTTTAACATTACAAAATATGTATAGTTTAAAGTCATATCCGAATCCTGGGTTTATTGTCTTAACACACATACCAGAATAACATACTGTAATTGTGTGAAGAAGCAAAATAATAAGCAACAAAGAATACTTCAGGTTAGAGCATTCATACAATCTCATTGTTCACAGAACTGGGTCCAGCCATCCATCATTCTAACTCTTGAGGAGGCAGTGTAGTGCAGTGGGTTAAGGCTCTTATCTGCAGATCTGGAGACGTGGGTTTGAATCCCACAGCCGACTAGGTGCATACTGTGTGATCCTGAACAAGTCACTTAACTTCCTTGTGCTCCCAGGTCGCATCTAGAAACAAGCTTCGGCTTAGTGTGCTACTCCTGGTTAAATAATGTTCCCTTTCCCTTTCTTGCACATAGGCCATCACACATACAAAGTGGTGTACAAGGTAAAGAAGCCATTACACGCTTCCCCTTTTTACAACCACAGTGTACAAGTTCATAACATATTTTGGCAGCCTCTGGCAGATAGTCCATTTAGGCAGAAGTTTCCCGTCAACAAGGATCCATCCCCAGTCGGTAGGGTTTGGAAGCACTGGCATCACCACCATGGATTGTCCCCATATGTGTCCCCCTCGATAGGTTGCCTGATGGTTGTGCTGCACCAGGGCAGCCTGCATTGGTGTATGCCTTCCAGACCTCAGCCTTTCTTAGTTGACAGATATTTTCGGGCATCATTCACCTGCAAAATTAGCAAGATGTATGCAAGAATATTGCTAATCTTATGAATGTTTCCTATGCTAGTAAAGATATTAATGTATCTTGCAGTTCTCATCAATGAAAATTATTAAAAAGCTTTACACGTTGCACAGTATGAAGCTTATGTATCACTCCCCTTTACTTCCCTCCGAACAGTATCTTCTTCTTGACTACAGGTTTCTTCTGCTCCTTCCTGACCTGTTGTATCTCTCCCTTCTCCTTGCTCTAGTGTTTTTCTTACTTTCTGAAGCCATTCCTTTTCTTCTTCAGTAGCAACCTTCACTGTCTTAGGATCACAGTGCGTCTTGTTTTCAACAGCTGGCACATGTGAATGTGCACATTTGATAGACACTGGAGGCACATTTGTATAGGCTGAAAGCAGTGGATTCACACACTTTGTAGAGGATGACTTCTTTAACATCACTTTGCCCATGTCAGTGTCCTCTCCTGTAAAAGTAGGATGCTGTATGAGTGAGATTCCAGTTCCACGAAAAGAACCTGTTGCAGTGGTTGAGTATGAATTGTGGTCAATGTTATCCACTCCAGCTGTTGTGAATACACCACCATGAAGCTGAGGAGGACAGATGACCTGGTTTTCTTCATAACATTCACAGACAGCATTTGCAAGGTCTGCTGACAGACTTAATATTGTCATATGATACAGAAATACCCATCTAGAGTACTGCATCCAGTTCTGGAGACCCCATCTCTGCAAGGACATAGACAGGATGGAAGCAGTCCAGAGGAGAGCAACTAAAATGGTGCAGGGTCTGCAAGAGAAGCCATATGAGAAGAGACTAAAGGAGCTTAATATGTATACCCTTGAGGAAAGGAGGGAGAAACGTTTAAGTACCTCAGTGGGATCAACAAAGTCCAAGATGATAGCATCTTTCAAAAAAAGAGATGTGCAAGAACAAGGGGACACAATCTGAAGATAGAGGAGGAACGGCTCAGGGGCAATACAGAGAGGGCGGTGGACGCATGGAACTGCCTTCCTGAGGAGGTTGTGGGGTCTAAAACTGTGGGAGAATTCAAGAATGCATGGGACAGACATAAGGCAATTCTTGTGGGGGGTAGGAAGAAATAGGCTGTTGGTTAACTAGGATCTGCAGTTTATCCAGTAGGTAGGGAAATGGGCAGACTAGGTGGGCCAAGTGGTCCTTATCTGCTGTAAAAGTCCATGTTTCTATGTTCTATGTTTCTAAGTTCATAAAGTCTGTCTGCCAGCTCTCTCTTTCTGGTTTTAGTATGCAGCATTGCTCCTATGTATAGTGGTAAAGGTGTTTCTAGGTTTCTGGTATGCTTTGCAGAACTCGTTCCTTGCTGTTTGTGCTTTACCCTGTTAAACTTCAGCAGCTGAGCTATAGACACACTGCCTGATTTGTTGGTTGGGCTGATTGATTTTTGATGTTTGGTCCTTCAAGAATCATATTAACTAGTGCCAGAACTGATGGCGAGACTAACTTTTCTTGGCAATCGGGGGCATGTCTCATTGAAAGGTGTGTTCTCTTCAAAGAGTTTCCTTCAAACTATGTGCGCTACATATACCATACACATTGCGTCACTATCACTATCCTTCTAAAAAGCATCTGAAAGTACCTGCTCTATGTCATTGTCAAATGACAGGAACACTTCTTTTCCTTTGGTGTGTGCTCTGAGACCTGGGATATGTGCCAAAAGTTTGTTCTTCAGTCTGGTTGTGAGGAGTCTTTGTGTTTGCTTCACATCCAATTTTTCAAGCTGTATGCAATAGTCGTTTGCTAAGTCTGTAAGTTTGAAGATGGATGTATTTGATTTGTCTAATTGAGCATCTTCTATTTAAGAAATCAGTTGAGCAAGAACAATACTGTGAGTCACCGCTTCACTGTCCGGTTGGAACGACTCTTTCTTAGCCTTATCCCTTGCGTGATTATAGAGTGCAGCAAGGCATTTCTTGTGATACTTAGCTTCAGTGGCTATTAGGTCTCCAGCACTTAACTTGGCAAGAAGCTTGGTATCTTCCAACTGAAGAGCCACTGACCGAGTGCATGAGTCTAACCCAAAAGTGCATGCTTGTGTTAGATCATCCACAGAGGACACCTGGTCACAGAAGAAGCATGCTGTTTGAACTGGATCTTTTTGTTGGATATTGGAAACTGAGCGAGTGTGTTTGGGGATTCCTGTTGACTCCTCTCAGTCAGCATCCGATGACTTTCTTTTCACCACTTGACTTAATTTGGTTTTGTTATACGTATCTCTGCATGACTTATGCCACAAGGCACTACGCTCGAGTAGAGTTTCTGCAATTCCACCACCTTCATCTAAGTAGGCTAAGTACAAAGTCATGGGCAACCCATGAACCTCAGCAAAGTCCTACAGATCCTCTTCTATTGTTCTGTAACATACACCAGAGTCCTTTCTCTTGGACTTTGCAGGACACTGGAGACATTCATCTATGACCTTTTGACATATAATACACTTTGACCAGTCAATGGCAATCGTTGAAGGCCCTGGAAAAGGACTGTCTTTTTTCAGCTGATATTCCTCGGGATGTTTTTCCATTTTTCATAAGTACCAAATAATGACTACATTCTACTGCTTCATTCTATGTTTACTCTCCAAATAAGAAGGAAAATGCAAGGAACTAAGTGTTAGTCATCTAATATTAGCAGCTCCAGAAGATTGCAAACACCAGATTAGATCTAAAAGCATTTGTATAGGTACCCAACTGTGATACAAACTTTTAACAATGAACATATTCTGCTAATGTCAAGAGACAACTAAGCTACACATAATGCATGATTATGCAAAGAGGCATCAGAGGCAGTCCCTTCACCAAATGCTGAAACTGTCAGTTGCAGGTCTATATATTTTGTTTTTCTTAGCCAGTTAGGAGCAGTAGTTTAAACATACTCATAATTTACCATAGGCGTATTATGGCAGACAATCAAGGAGACATACTGACTAACCCATGGGGAGGAATGAAGGTAAATGGACATTTGCATATCGCAGAATACCTCCATACATCAAAATGAGGGTAGTTTATTAAGCATGATGAATTTAGAAGCCCATCTGGCTTCATGTTTGAGCGCATACTGAAAACACATGATAAATGCATAGCTTTACATAGCAATTTTATAAAAAAATTATCCCGTAGCCTAATTGGAAATGGCACTGTATCAGAAATTAATCAGCTTGACCATGCCTAGCACCTGCAATGTGTGACACTGGATTAAAAATATGAAAAATTTTTCATCTATGCCGCTGGACTAAAGGGACGGTCTGCCTCTCTATGGATGACACCAAGATCTGCAACAGGGTGGACACTCCAGAGGGGGTGCAAAAGATGGAAAGAGACTTGAAATGATTGGAGGAGTGGTCAAAAGTTTGACAGCTAAGGTTTAATGCAAAAAGTGCAAAATAATGCACTTGGGTCACAGCAACTCAGGGGTGCAGTACCAAATGGGTGGAGACTGGAGAGATACTAGCAGCAACCAAGCAGGAAAGAGACTTGGGAATAATCATATAGGATGACCTGAAGGTGGTCAAATAATGTGACAAAGTGATCAGGAAAGCTGGTGGGATGCTGGGATGTATAGGTAGGGGTATTCCAGCAGGAGGAATGAAGAGTTGTTGCCACTATATAGGTCTTTAGTAAGACCCCACCTGGAGTACTTTGTCCAGTTTTGGAGGCCACATCTCAGGAAGGACATACACAGGATGGATGCTGTCCAAAGGAGGGCTACCAAGATGGTACAGGGTCTACATCAAATATTCTATGAGGAGAAGCCAAATGAATTAAACATGTACACCCTGGAGGAGAGGGAGAGGGAGAGGGGGGATATGATCAGGACCTTTAAATATCTCGTGGGAGTGACTATGGTACAAGTGGAAGGCATTTTTCAGAGGAAATTATGCTGCTCCAGAACAAGGGGCAATGATATGAAGCTGGAGGGGGGGTAGGTTTAGGAGAGAGGTGAGGAAATACTTCTTCACAGAAAGGGTAGTGGATGCCTGGAACAGTCATCCAGTGGAGGTTGTAGGGGTGAAAACTGGTGGGATTAAAAAAAGCCTGGGATAGGCACAAGGGAGTCATAAAGTATAGGTAATGGGGTGGCAGAGAAAGTGCCATAGACCTGAAGGGGTCTACAGTGTAAGCAATGCAACAAAAAAACGGAAGACTGGATGGGCCATGTGGCCCCTTATCTGCCGTCAGCTTCTATGTTTCCTTCAGCAGGGACTCCATTAATTTTACCACAACTGATGTGATACTGACTTGTAAGTAATTGCTATCCTCCTCCCTGCTGTCGCCCCTCCTCCAGTCCTCTGGAAGAACCCCCTTCTCCAAAGAGGTGCTAAATAGTGTGCCAGTGGGGTGGCTAGCATCATGCTCAGCTGCTTTAGTTCCCTTGGGTGGATCCCTTCCGGCCCCATCACCTTGTTTTCCTTTAGGGCTTCCAACCCTGGTGGACTCTCTCTTCTGCAAATGGACTTGTGTTCACAGACCCTTCCCCCGATGCCTGTTAATGCATGTCGGCCCATCCCCCCTTCCAATGTGGAGACCAAGCAGCAGTACTGTATTAATTTACAATTTCAGCTTTTTCTTGGTCTTCCTCTGCATAGTCCCCCTCTGCTGGTCTCCTGATCATCTTTATAGCACCCTCACATTTCTCTTTTCGCTCACGTACCTGAGGAAGGTCTTAACCCCATTCCTAACCAACTGGGCAATCCTCTCCTCATTTTGAGCCTTTACTCTCCTTACCCGCCTTCCTGCCTCCCTTTGTTTCTCTAGATATTCCGCCCTGTTTGCCTCCACTTAGATCCCTTTGTACTTCCTGAAAGCTGTGTTTTTTTCTCCCTTACCACCTCGGTCACCTCCTTTGAGAACCACATTGGCCTCTTTCTCCTCTTTCCCTTGCTTACTGCCTTTGAACAGCTTGCTGTTACCTTAGGTAGTCCCTCCTTTATTATTTTACATTTTGCTTCTCTGTAGAAAAGCTAAGCACAGAGTACATGGATGTACCTTGCCTTAACAAAGAGGTAAAATTTCAGAGAACCCAGACAGCACTCACCCGAGACTGTTGTCCATACAACAATAAGCTTTAAATGACTGAACCAACCAAATGTTGATTGCCTTGACTGTGATTTGTTGGTGCAAAAGAACATATGTAAAATTCAACAGAGACTCTGGCACATGTTGGACAAGGATACGTGGTGAGAGAGCAGTAGCCATCTCTACCTTCCACTTAAGTTTCGTTTGCCCACCGAGTTTCGCCAGAGGTCAGACTCTCTGATGAAGCTCCGTGGTGGAGCGAACTTTAGGTGGAGGGTAGAGATGGCTACTGCCATCTCGCCAGATGTATTGTTGTCCAACTTGTACCAGGAGTTCTATTGAACTGCACACATTAAAGTTTTTACAAATGTTCTTTTGTACCAAATAAATAGTGGTTGGAGGCAATCAGCTTTGCTTTGTGCAATCTTTTTTACACTTTTCCATTACGCCTCCGCTCCCGGCTGTCTCTCCCTTCAAAGTGTTTCCTAAGGTAGTCTCCTGTTTTATTTTTAAATCTGCACTCCTAAAGTCCAGGACCCTTGTCCTAGTGTGGTTTATCTCTTGACCAATCCATACGCCATATCACACTGTACAATGATCAGTTGTACCCATACGGCTGCCGACAGTGACTTCTGCAGTGCTGTCCCTGTTTGTAAGTACCAGATCCAGTAGTGCCCCACCTCTGGTAGGATCTGTAACCAGCTACCTGTCCTGAGACATGCCCTTTGCAGGGAATCTAGAATAACCCTGCTCCTAGTTGTAACTGCAGCCAGGATGTTCCAGTCTACATCTGGCAGTAATTACTACTTGGCATTTTGCCTATGGCCTCCCCAAAACTCTGTCCAATTCTTCCCTCTGTGTTGGTGGCCTGCACACCATGCCCACATGTATAACGGCTCCAGACCCCATCTCTAAGTCAGCCAAAAGAACCCCAACCTCCTTTTTCCCCATTATGTCCTTGTATTTCAGTGGACTGTATACTGTACCTTCCATATAAAACACCTCCCCCTTTCCTCCCTGCCCTATCCTTTCGTAACATGCTTTAGCCTGGCCATCTCCCAGCTGTGGTTGTTGGTGCACAATGACTCTGTTATGGTCACCAGACCCAGGCCCACCTCTGCAATGGTAGCCCCTAGGTCAGGAACTTTGTTTCCTAGGCTCCTTGCATTGGCGCACATAGCTCTCTGCTCCTTTTGTCCTTCCCTGCCCCTACTTTTCCCTCCTTTCCCAAGTCCCATCTTCATCCTTCTCTTATCACTGGTACTGTTCTCCTCCTTTTTATCCTCCCTCTGCCCACCTTCCCTAGTATTTTCCTCTGCCTTAGATCCACCACTCGGCCCTCCCATCCCTTTCTCCCCTACTTCCCATTAACCCTGGGGAATTTATTTCCCCAGGGCTCATCTTCACTGTTCCTGCAGTTCTGGGGAAGGGGGTGGCATTCACTGCATCCTTCGTTTTTCTGCCTCCTCCCTTGGCTAGTTTAAATGCCCATTGAAGTAGCATTTAAAGCTTCCACCCAGGGCTGCTATTCTCCTGGTAGGACCCCAGTCCCCGATGTAGGCAAACTTCTCCCTGCACCATGCCTTCAACCAGTTATTGAAGAACGGGGTGCAGTGTTCCTTCTCCTCTCTCCAGCCGTGGACAGGTAGCAGTTCAATGAAGGCCAGCTTAAATGCTACCTGCTTCAGGCCCCTTCCTAGCTCCCTAAATCTATCTTGCTCCACCCCTGCTGCGTCCTCTGCCAAGTCATTTGTGCCAAGATGGACAGTGACATCCGACTTTCTCTCCTGTCCTGCCATGCTAGTGATCCTAAGGATCCGCTTGCCATCCTTCCACACGGAGGCACTAAGTAGGCACCTCACCTCCCTCCTTCCTTCCCGTGGTATTCCCAAAACTACCTCCCTAATGAGTCCCCCACCAGAAGTTGCTTGCTCTTCCTCTAGGGTACTGTGCCTCACACTTCTGGGCCTCTCCTCTGAAGGATCCCCTCATCCTCCCTTACCACTACTATGGGTGCCTCGTCCTGGCAGTCCTGTCCTACCAGAGCAGCAGAAGACTTGTGTAGTGGCAATGGCTGAGGAATGTATTCACCTCCC
Source organism: Neoceratodus forsteri (assembly GCA_016271365.2). NCBI lineage: Eukaryota > Metazoa > Chordata > Ceratodontiformes > Ceratodontidae > Neoceratodus > Neoceratodus forsteri. The sequence continues at coordinate 360,265,775 of CM057449.1, read as the reverse complement.
CCCCACACACTCCTGGAGCCCACCACAGTTCAGGTGGCCCGCCTTCATGGCACCCTTTGAAGTAACAGTGATGGAGTTGGTGGACCCTTGGTAGGAGAAGAGGTCCCCCAAGTCCTAGCTAACTAAGCTCAGAGTCTAGAGACCTTCTCCCTCAGCCCAGAGACATGCACACAGATGGGGCAGCACCTCAGTCTCTCGAAGGTCTCTTTGAAAACTGCCGCTCCACAGCCACTGCACTGCACCACTCCCAACATTCCCAAATGTACTCCCCCTATGTCCTGAAAAAGAATGTTATTTATTTATTGTAAACTTTGGAAATTACCTTTGAGCACAAGTGCTTGTTTACAAAGGTTCTACATCAAATACAAAGTCACAAAAACAGTACAAGTACAATAAGCATTTCCTGTGGAAATGCAGTTGAGTCGGGCTCGAAGCACTTAAAGCAGAATAATTACATACCATTTTGAAAAAAATCAATACATGCCTTTACCCCTGATAGGGTGTTTCTTGATTTCCCTTAATTTGTTTGTCTTACTCCTTTTTTGCTATTCCCTGGGTAGTAACTTGATTTCCTTGTATTTGTTTGGTTTACCCCTTTTTGCAGTACCCTAGGTAGGTTACTAATTAGAGTCACAAAGTATGGATGTTGGGAGCAAGAATCTGCAGCACACTACTACAGTATGCTGTGGATTCTCACTCCCAACATCCATACTTTGTGGCTCTATTTATTTATTTTTCTGGTGGAGTGCTTTTCGTTTGTGTTCTATATCCGAATTTGTTTTGTGCTAGTTAGCTTTCCACTTATGCTTGTAAAGGATTTTACTAAGTTCCCCTTTATATACCACTTGCCTAGATAGAATTTGAATTTGATTCAAATTCTATCTAGGCAAGGTATAAAGGGAACGCTTAGTAAAACCCTTTTACAAGCATAAGGGGAAAGCTAACTAGCACAAAACAAATTAGGATATATATGGGTCCTATTAGTTTTCTCTGTTCCCTCCTTAATACCTTTATGCTCCTGCCCTAGGTAGGGTGCTATTAGTTTCCTCCTGTTCCCTCTTAATCCATTTATACCCTTACCCTAGATAAGGTGTTGCTCCTATTCCCAGTTATGGCTTACCTTTTACACTCCACCCTTCCCTGCAGTGAGTGTAACTACAGGTGTGGACAGGAACCTTACCTTAGACAACCAGCACAGTCCCCTGCTTCCTCCTGCAGATGCCTAAGATGCCAGTCTTACACCTATTCCACTCCTGTGCTGTTCCACTCATGTTCTGGACATGAATATGTGTGGACCCATGAATGGACTACTGTTACGCTCTTTATGGTGGTTTTGTGGGTAGCATGTAATGTGGGCGATTCCGGAATGGCAAAAGGAAAAGGGGGAAGGTTGTTTTATTTTTTAACCGGCTATTCCCCTAACGGAGGTTCCTGGTCCCCTGCTCTGCTTGCCACCCCCATCCCCAGGCTTACCCCTCGGCAGAGCCCATAGTTTCTAAGTTCTGGCTTGCCCTCCAGGGCTGGGTCATGGGAGCGACCCCAGTGAACTTTTTGTCTGCAGCGGGAATGACGGCAGAAGCGGGGTCTGTCATTAGCGGCAGGCATTGTTCTTGCTTGTTTTCCTGGGGGGGCAGGGACATGCAATGATGCCATCGTCCTCTGCCAGAGGTCCACATAGCACCAGACACTCTTCCCCCTCCCCCCAGAGAAGGAGAGCAGTCTCAGGGATGCTCAGTCCTTCTCCCTCTGGCCAGCCCTCTGACTCCCGAGTCTGTCCCCGAACTCAGGATGTCAGCACTGCAGACTGATGCCTTGCCAAGGTGCCAGTGGGCCGACAGTGAGGGAATTACAGCAAGGACCAAATGGCGACGTAAGTGTTACCCCCACCCCAAGGTGCTAGGACCTCGGAGTTGGTTATTTAAGTAAGGGGGTGTAAAATAAAAGTCACCATTTGCATCCTCGCTGTAATTCCTTCGCAGTTCTAGACTTGCTGTTCTGGAGTCACTGTTATCACATAAAACCAATTTTTGGAGGTTTGTTGTGTCATCTCCAGCTAGTACAAAACACCACAGCCAGGCTGGTATCGGGTGCAAGCACTTTTTATTACACAATGCCAGTGCTGCATGATTTGCACTGGCTATCGGTTAGATGGCTTACCACCTTAAAGAGTTGCTTGTTGGTTTTCAAGAACATGCATGCTCTGGGTCCTGGATTCATTAAGACCTCTTGCAACTGAGTCTGTATACTCCATGTCACACTCTCTGGTGGGGAGAATTAGTTGGAAGTCCCCCAGGCTTCCTTAAATCATTTGGGAATAGGGCCTTTGCAGTGGTGGTGCCGTGGTTGTGAAACTCATGTCGTTGCTTTTGGAATATTTCCTTGGGGAGGACATTAAGAAGGCCATCAAGACACATCTATTCTCCTTGACTTTTAATGACTGTTTAATCTTCATGTACTGTGCATTTCTTTAAATTGAATGCATATTTTACTCTTTTTATGTGCAATGCCCTGATCCCCAGAGATGGGGCACTTTATATATAAAATTTACCTTACCTTTATCGTTATTGCGATTATAAGTATAATCGCACTAATAAGGAAAAAAAATAATTTAAAAAAAGTTAAATTCCTGCTCCACTCTGAGCTATACTGGGCATTTCTAAGGGCTTAGTTTGCAGTACAGCAGTCCATCATATTCATCTGTTGGCCCCATGAATACTTGATTAGACTTGTAATGTACAGTATGTTAATGTTAGTTATAAGTCTTTTTACCCGGGGTTACTAGAATCCCAGTAAGACCTAGTGGTAGGCAGGGAAGGCAGCTTGTGAAACTCCAGTTAAATGGATTTCACACTGTCTCACTCTGTTCTCAGTCTCAGCTGAGTCTGAGGGATGACATCACCATAGAACTGTCGCAGCTGCATGAGCCACAATGGAACCTGCAGCAGGGAGTTGGAGTAGAATGTTGGGAGCTTTGAACAGTAGTCTGTAGGTCAGTTGGAGTTTGGAGCTTGTAGAGAGAGGAGCACAGCAGCTCTGTGTTAGACTATTGGAGCCTCAGCCCTGACATAGGGCTACACATAGGGAAAGGTGTGTGTTTCCACCTAAAGAGAGACACAGTGAGCAATTTTAAAGTGGTGGAGACCGCTGAATCGGGTCTCAGTGCCCCATCCCTGAGGGGATGGGGCAGGAAAGTTTAGCCTGCATATTCCAGGGGCAACCCCCTGGCTACTGTTAGTAGAGAAGCTGCCTTATTTTGTCCAAGAGAATGGGAAACAAGAAGATTTCGTGATTCGCCTGTGAGGCACCTGCAACCGGAGGGTGAGTTCTGCTCTTTCTAAAGGGCCCATGTTTCACCCTGGAACTGTGCAAAAGTGGGGACTGGACTACTGAAGTAGTGGGACGCCTAGAGTAATAGGTTTAGCCAAAAGTAAAAGTATGTTCAAGTCCAGCACAAAAGGGAAGTCAAGACATGTAGAGGAGATGTGACATACGTCTCCCCAGTAATCTACATTGCCAAGCTTTCAGAAAAGAGTTGTTTAGTTTCCAGAGAAATGGCCGGGTATGGATTGTGGGAGCTGGAGGTGGGAGACCCCCCCATCTTTAGTAACCAGGTCCACCTCAATGGATTTGCTCTGTGGATTTCTACTTTGCCTCATGCACTTGGCCAGTGATGAGGGAAGTACCCAGATGTGGGATTGGAAGGAAAATTCCCTCTAGGAGTCGAAGGCTCTAAGGTGGTTTGGGGAGCCACCAACAGGAAAACTGGTTCATTCCCATAATGGACCACGGATCAAGTTGCCGGCAGGGGAGCCGGGCCAGTGGGGAAAAACCCAAGTAGTGTACAAGTCGGGCTGTGTACCCAAAGCTGCGTGCAAGTCCGGGCTGTGTGCCTGATGGGTTTAGAGCCTGACGGCTGGAAATAGTGAAGAAGTGTTCTGTTGTCTCTAATCTGCATTACCAGGAATGTAGCCCCGTGGGGGTCCATCTATGCTTTGTTTGTTCAGCTTGGATGTGAATAAAAGCCACACTGTAGAATCCCATTCCTGGTTTTGGACATTACAGTTATTGTTTCTGTGTTCGGATTTACTTGGGTGCCCCTGTGCAGAGTAGCCAAACCTAGGCCCCCTGTGCTGAGTAACCTAATCCTCCCCAAACCCAGCCCCCACCAGGTACTGCTGTCAGCTTCAACAGCATGCCACCTGTCGTTTTGCAAAAAGGCAGGGGTCCGGGAGTTACATATGTATTTATGCTGCTATCACATACAGACATAAAAATATGCCAGCAGAAACAGGCCTCATGGTCTATCAAGTCTGCTCGAATGTGCAGCTGGCACCCTTACAATGCAGCTGCCCCTCACCCCCCCCAATCTGTCCCATCCCCTTTTAAAATTGCCCACTGTCTTACAGGATACCACCTCCTCTGGCAGAGTGTTCCATTTAACCACAATCCTCTCCGTGAAAAATATCTCCTCATCTCTCTCCTATATCTTTCCCCCTCCAACCTGAGGCCATGCCCTCTCGTGTCCCTCCCCCTCCTCAACTTAAAGACCCCTTCTGTACTTGTCTTATTTATCCCCTTCAAGTATTTAAAGGTCTTGATCATATCTTCCTGCTCCTTCCTCTCCTCCAGGGTGTACATATTTAACTCACTCAGCCTGTCCTTGTAGGATTTATCCTCCAATCCCTGGATCATCCTAGGTGCTCTGCGCTGTACCCCTCCAGTAATCTGATATCCCTTTTCAGGAGTGCTCTGATATGCTCTGATTGTTTGCTGTACCAGTTGTTAATCTCTTAGAAATGCCACGTATAATGTCAGGAAAGGGGCACACATTTTCATATGTTGTGGTCCTGCGCAAAACTGACGAGCATCTGGGCCCAAATTAGATAGGAGCTGTCCAGGGTTTGGAGGGTTTAGATGTTGGAGGCCTTTTAGCACTACCTGCTGGGAATCAGGATTTGGGGAATTCAAACATGGAAAAGAAGGGAGGTTTCTCAGTGCATGGTTATGGCAGCCCTCAAGACTTTGTCCTCCCACTGGCTTGACCCAGTGACTCCAGGGGTGGCAGAATGGATGGAAAGAGTGTCTCAGATTTTCCATATGGAACAATTCACAGCTAGGCTCCATCTAACTGAGGAAAAATTCACAGAGGCATGGCAGACATGGTTGTTATATACAGGCGAAGTTGGGGACCAATGAGGGGCCATCTTAGTCGAGTGGTGCCCTTTGTTAATCTCAAACTGGCCATTCGTATGTACAGAAATGGACTTAAAAGTGACCCCCATTTACTTTAATGGGGCGCTCTCCCATATTCTCCCTGGGCACATGTCATTACGTGCCTGAGCGTGGCGGCAGATCTCAGCAACTGGGAAGTGAAGGGCTCAGCTGGCTGCCTTTCTGGGGCCAAATTACAATTCCTTTTATTTTAATGCAGAGTTTGGCAAACAATGTTAACTGACCCTCCAAAGACTTGTGCCATTATGGACTTGCACAGCATGTAAGCCTAACCATATTTTATATAACTTAAACAATCTCATTAAGTGTAATATGCATCCTCTGTAACCACCTTCCAGCCGGGAGGTGGAAGGAAATATGTCTTGTATATGTTGTGACTGGCATTTAATAAAGCTGAGTTTTAAAAAAAATGCCACGTATGGCTCAGAGCACGCACGTTTGTAAACTTTCTTCTTTTTTACCCTTTATCTGCCACTCGTAGGAAAATGACAGGCACCAAATGTTGGATTTCAGTGGCCATAGCAAAATTTAAAGGGACACTGTCAAACTCCTTACTTAGACCTTAAAAGATCCCTAGTTTAAAAACACATTTTATGATTTTTCACAATCTGTAGAATGTGCTGATATAGCTGACAGATTTAGTCTGATTTCTTTTTTGTTTTTAAAAGTGAAAAATAGATTGCCCACCATACTGGTGTTAATACACAAAAACATGTTTGTTTACAGCACTTGATCAACCCCTACTGTACCTTTCCTTGACTTGGGAACACCCTCAACACAGTCTTGCCTCTAGTGATATAGTGAGAGGAGAGGAGACTATTGCATCATGAGCAGCAGCACTGTTTGGGTTGTTCCTAATGTTCAAGAAGTATGCAACAAGAGCAGATCAAGGATTTGAAACAAACAAGGTTTGGTATAATTACATAACTTAGCGTGCATTTCAGTTTTACTTAGAAAGGAAGCAAATAAAACAACCAGCAACATCAGTTAATTATAGAGAAGGTATGCAAACATAAAATGTGGGTTTTCAACCAGAAATAGTATGATGCAAAAAGAGTTGACAATGTCCCTTTAATCATAAATCAATGATAAAATCTACACCACAGAGAATATATATACATGCAGTCTCAACCCATTATATACTGTACAGTTTACCCATGACTGACTTAGAATAGCCTGCACGAGGTACCTCAAACCAGAAAAGCCCCAGAAGTGATCCTTTACAAACCAAGGAGGCCAGACTCCAGACATGGGGATCCTACACACTACCCCGCCTGTGAGGAGGTGAGCAAGACATCCCCTCTCCACTTTCATCCCACTCTACCCGCCTGTGATCAGGTGGGGATCCCTGTTCTGTCCCTGCCTGTTTGACCCTCCATTGCACAGCTTCGGCCAGTATGGTGAAGAGGGTCCCTTCTTGCTGTGCTGGCATGCTTGAGGTAACCCTGTCCACCTTGTAGGAAGCACAACAAATCCATGTTTGTGCTCCCCCCACCACCATAGTCAGGCAACCTTTCTAGTTGATTATGGCTTCCAAAATATCCTGCAAGGATGGGTTAAGCCCCCCCACACACACACACCTTACTACTTTCCTTGAGTAACTATAAATCTCTTTACTCTGTCCCAGCCATGCTTTAACCCATTAATGTTTTTTACGCGGCATACCTCTCAACCTCTTGCCTCATGAATCAGGGACAAGGCTTAAGAAAATCAGGGACAAAGACCCCCAAATCAGGGACACATCTTAAAAACTGGTGCTGTTCACTCAGAAAGCTGACAGAATAAAGGGATTTGTGTTAAGATGCATTTTCTGAAGAAGAAAAAGTATGTTACTTTAATGTTTGACATTATTTTCTGCTTTTAATCCCCACTGTTCTGTCACAAAAACACAAATTTTACGAGGGACAGAGGAAAATTTCGAGGCAAAATCAGGGACGTCCCTGAAAATCAGGGACACTTGAGAGGTATGCGCCCAACCCCTCTGCTCAAGTGAGGAATACTTTTGAGCATGATCCTAAATGCAAAATTAGCCAGACTCCACTGAGTTCTGAGTTCTCATTGTAACAAATTTAGGACCTCCAGTGTGTGGCAGCAATGTGTCTTACTTCTAGAAGATGCAAATTTAGATATTTTGTTATACAGTGCAAGGCCCTCTTGTTGGCCCATACAGTTTAGGTGCTACATCGGTTATGACAGAGCCATATTCCAGCAAGGGAAATTAGCCTTTGCAATTTTAACTCTGGAGTCAATGGTTTAAAACTTTTGGATGTGATATAAAGACCCTATTTTTGATGCAGAACTGAAGTTATGTATTTTACATGAGTGTCACATGTAGGCAGGGATTGATGGTGCAACAAAATGGTGCAGGGGCTGCATCTAAAGCCTATGAGGAGAGACTGAAGGATCTCAGTATGTACACCCTGAAAGAGAGGATGGAGGGGGGAACATGACAGAGACCTATAAGTACCTTACAGGGTGTGAATAAGGAACAGAAAGGGAGTATTTTTCAGAGGGGAATGTGCAGGAGAACAAGGGAGCATGCACTGAAGCTGGAAAAGGGAAATATAGGAGGGATGTGAGGACGTACTTCACTGAGAGAGTGGTGGATGCCTGGAACAGTCTTCCAGCTGAGGTGGTGGGGGTGAAAACAGTGCTGGACTTCAAGCGTGCTGTGGGATTGGCACAAAGGAATTTTGGTAGAAAAGCAGGGGTGGGGGTAGCTGGAGATCAAGTAGGGTCTATGGAGACAGTACAGACAGGGAAAAATGAACAGTCTGGCTTTGCCATGCTGTCCTTATCTGCCAAGAAATTCTATGTTTCTGTGTGGGAAACACCTACATATCTGAAGGCATCTACTGCTTTAGGTAGATTATCTTCAATCTTCATGATCAAAAGTTCTGACTGGAACTCCTAACTGTTGGGTCTGAACTGAACAGCATTGCTTGCCTCTTTAGCACATTTCGAATTAGGTTTTCTTTTAAGAACCAGTCCTGTAGCAAGGGGTCAAAAACAGTGGGGGAATTCAAGAATGCATGGGACAGACATAAGGCAATTCTTGTGGGGGGTAGGAAGAAGTAGGCTGTTGGTTAACTAGGATCTGCAGCTTATCCAATAGGTAGGGAAATGAGCAGACTAGGTGGGCCAAGCGGTCCTTATCTGCCATCAAAGTCTATGTTTCTATGTTTCTAAATGAAAATTATGATGAAGAGTGGTGTCAATCTCCTTAATATCTTTGCCATGCATAAAAAGTACAGCACCATCAGCATATAACAGGGTGTTTGCATATGCAGTCAGACACAATGGGGTGTATGTTGTGCTGGCATAACGCAAACCCAGGAATGTAGTGAGGCATGACGCCACAGGTGGAGTGCCTTCTGCTCTGGTAGTGTGTTGTGCCAGCACAATGCTCACCTCAGAGTGTCTAACCGTGCTTATAAAATGGGTAACCTGAGAAAATTAAAAAATAAAATAAAATGGCAACGTGTAAAAAAACCAACCCCAAAACAGGTATTTTCTTTTCGTTAAAAGTAACAAGTAAAAAGTAATTCCTCCACAGCTGTCAAGTGTCTGTCTATCCACACATTCAATAGATGGAATGTTTATCTTTTTCTTGTGATTAATCATTTTTATTTCCTTAAACAGTGACATATGTGATACAGATATGAAGAAATTTCTTATGCTGATACTAAAAAAAACAAAACTGTATCCTTAGTAGGATACAACTAACTCAAAAGTTTCCAAACAGTGGCACTTTCATTGAATAATACAAACAGTATAGTGCTGATCAGCAAACTAAATACATGCTCTATTCCTGACAAAAACATGTGTCCAAGGGGGAGAGTTTATCATAGTAGTATGCAGAAATCTATATTATGTTACCACTGGGTGCCTGTCAATATGGGAGAAGATGTCTACACAAGACCTACAATAGGTACCTCCCAACCACTGTCTACGGGGGGTCAGCAGTGTGTAGGCTGTCACTAATCGCATTATGCAGTTTGTGACCCGTGGCCTTCATCTTCCTAACCTCCCCGTCGAACAAAGGGAATCTTAAGCAAGAAGTCCTGGGCCGTATATGAACTGGTGCAACAGTATTGAGGGCCGAGGCTCTGTTATAGGCCACCGCTGTCTTCCCCGATCCTGCCCCACAAACAGCCATCACACCTGGGAGGTGCATCGCTGCCTGGAGTCCTGCTTGGGGCAACCCCTTTAAAGGGCAGCAATGGACCATTTCCACAGGGGCTGTAGGGGCCCCCGAATGAGAACTTCACTGTACAGTGGTCTGACCAACAGACCAGATCAATCTTGAGGCGGTTAGTCTCAAGCCCCAATGAGAATCCAAGGCAAAACAGTAAAACAGAACTGACCATGTTTGAAAACAGAAAATTAGTGGCCTAAACATGGCAGAACTATTAAAAAAGTCATAATTTAAAATTGAATGTTTTATTATTCTATTATTTATTGTTTATTTTTTTAGCTATTTTACCTCTTTGGATTCCTTTGCTCCCAGACAGCACCCCTACGATTGTGGTCATCTCAACTGTATCCTTTTTTTGTCCCAGACAGCAGGAAAATGGGCCCCTTCACAATCAACGCCAGTGTTGCTTCTTGATCGTCTGTCTTGATCGTTCTGAGAGCTGAACATAGAAACATAGAAAATGATGGCACAAGGAGACCTGTGGTCCATCGAGTCTGCCCAAACATGGTTTCCCAGGACCTACTGTCACACCTCGGTCCTGTCCCCCAGCATGTCCAGTCTAGCCTTCTCTAATGCTGTGTGATTGTGCCCAAGCCTTGTCCCACATGTGCTTAAAACTTGACACCGACTTTGCAGCCACCACCTCGGGTGGCAGTCTATTCCATGGCTCCACCACTCTCTCCGGGAAGTAATACTTTCTGATGTCCCTCCTGAATTTCCCACCTCTTAATTTCCACTTGTGCCCCTGTGTTGTAGAGCTGGTGTTCCTGGTGAAAAGCACTGTGTGCGGCACTTTGTTTATGCCTCTAAGGAACGTGAAGGTTTTGATCATATCCCCCCTTTCCCTCCTAGTTTCCAATGAGTACATGTTCAAAGCCTTTAGCCTCTCCTCATAGGTGACTCCCTGTAGGTCATGTATCATCTTTGTTGCCCTTCTCTGGACCACCTTCAACCTATCAGTATCCTTTCTGAGGTGAGGCCTCCAAAACTGGACACAATACTCCAGATGAGATCTCACCAAGGACTGGTAGAGGGCAGCATCACCCCCTGGCACTGCTATCTATGCCCATTCCAATACATCCCAGTACCCTGCAAGCCTTGCTGTAAGCCTTATTACACTGACTTTGCTGCTTGAGGTGGTCCCTAATGATGACCCCGAGATCCTGTTCCTCTGCCGAGGAGCTACGTTTGACCCCGTTTAGTCAGTATTCTGTCTTAGGGTTAGCTCTACCCAGGTGCATCACCTTGCACTTCTTAGCATTGAATTTCAACTGTCATATGTGCATCCACCTTTCCAACTTTTTAAGATCCTCCTGAAGCTCTCTGACTCCCTCCTGCTGTCCACTCTGCCGCTAGGTTTAGTGTTGTTGGCAAACAGGGCAGTGTTGTCTTTTGTACTCTTGTCGATGTCACTAATGAATATATTGAAAAGGATCAGCCCAGGACCGACCCCTGAGGCACCCCACTAGTGACATGTCTTTCAGTAGATCTTACCTCATTTACTACTACCCTCTGTTTCCTGTCTTCCAGCCAATTTCGCACCCACCTGACTATTTGCTCTGGTGCTCCCAGGTCCTCCAACTTAAGAGACTCCTGTGCAGTACTGTGTCAAATGCCTTATTGAAGTCAAAGTAAAGCAGGTCCACCGCATGACCCTTATCCAACTCCCCGGTCACGTAGTCGAAGAAAGTAATAAGGTTCGTTTGACTTGACCTGCCCGACACAAACCCATTCTGTATATTGTCTTGGAGGTGATTAACATCGAGGTATTCTACCAGATCTTGTTTAATAAGGGTCTCCATCAGCTTGAACACCTCACTTCCATAATGTGCTCGACTCCCCTAGACCGCTCCAATGTTACATAGAAACAGAATTTGATGGCAGATAAGGATGGCTTGGCCCATCCATTTTGCCCATTCCTCCCTACATTATTATCACAGACTGTACCCGGTCTACAGCTCTTTCTCCCTCACCCCTTCTTTCCACTATGATTCCTTTGTTCTTACCCCATACCTTCTTGAACCCCATCATTGTTTTTGCCCCCACCACCTCTGCTAGAAGGCTGTCCCAGGAATCCACCACACTTTTTGTGAAGAAGTACTTCCTCACATCTCTCCAGTGCTTCCTCACATTTCTCCTGAATCTACCCCCCTCCAGCTTCATAAAATGTCCCTTTGCTCTTGAGCACCTTTTCCTCTGAAAAATACTAACATACTAAAATGCCAGCAGAATAGGCCTAACGGTCTTCGTGTGGTTCCTTGGTCAGCCCCCACCCTGGGTGCTGACCTTGCTGTCCCCCTCACCTTCTCTGGCTTCTCCCTTCCCAGTTCCGGATATTCTTGCTGCATTGGATTTTGCTTCCAGAACCCTTCCCCTGTACCTGTCCCACCACCTCTTGAACCCCTCCACTGTCTCTGCCTCCACCAGCCGCCTAGGTAGTGCATTCCATGGCTCCACCACCCTCTCAGTGAAGTAGCACCTCCTCCTTTCTCCCTGAATCTTCCTCCAGCTTCCACCCATGCCCTCTAGTGGCCCCTTCCTCCTTCCTTCGAAGCACCCTGACTGTTCCTCCCTATTTACCCTCTTCATGTACCTGAAGACCTCTATCATGTCCCCCGGTCCCTCTCTCTTCCAATGTGTACATATTTAGCTCTTCGAGCCTCTCCTCATAGGTCCTGTCCCCAAGCCCCAAATCATTTTGGTTGCCTCCTCTGGACCCTCTCCAGGAGTTTAATGTCCCTCTTAAGTGTGGCCTCCAAAACTGCATGCAGTACTCCAGGTGCGGCCTCACCAAGCAGTTATACAGAGGGTATCACTTCCTCCTTCTGAGGTGATCCCCTAGCGATGCATCCCAGCATCCTGTTGGCCTTGGCTGCTGCCCTCCTACAAGTCTCAGAGTTGTTCATCTTGACATCCACCACCACCCCCAGGTCCCTCTCAGCCATTGAGACTTGTAGTATTTCTCCCCAGGGTGTACACTTGGCCTGGGTTTCTGGCCCAGGTGGAGTACCTTGCATTTCCTGCATTGAACCTCAGCTTCCACTTTCTAGACCATCTTCCAGAGCCTCCAGGTCCCTGCAGGCCACCCTCCCTCCTCCCCATCCACCACGCCCCAGTTTGAGTCATCTGCAAAGAGACTCATCTCACCCTGATTCCTGTCCTTATGTCAGATACATAGGCGTTGAACAGAAGGGGCCCAGGACTGATCCCTGGGACCCCATAATGACCCTCCTTGGGATGAGACTATCCCACCAACTACGACCCTCTGGATCCGGTCCTGGAGCCAATTGCCTATCCATCTGATCATCTGGTTTCCCACCCCCATTTCTCCTAGCTTATCCAACAGGCCCACGTGAGGAACAGAGTCAAATGCCTTGCTGAAGTCTAGAAAGAGGACATCCACTGGTCTACCCAGGTCCAAGGCACTTGTCACCCAGTCATAGAACTCCACCAGGTTTGTCTGACACGATTTCCCCGGGTTGAATCCATGCTGTCTATCGTCCAGGCACCCTGACTTATCCAGGTCCCCCCTAGCCTCTCCTTGACAATGCCCTCCATCACCTTGCCCACCACCGATGTCAGGCTGACAGGCCTGTAGTTCCCTGCCACCTCCCTTGATCCCCCCTTGTGGATAGGCACTACATGCGCCACCTTCCAGTCTTGGGGCACCCACCCTGTCCTCAGAGAGATGGTGAAAAGCTCTGCCAGGGATTTCACTAGGGCATCTGCAAGTTCCTTCAGCACTCTAGGATGTACTTTATCCGGCCCCAGTGCTTTCTCCATCTTAAGGGAGCTGAGGGCTTCCCTCACTCTCTCTGCTGTGATTTCCACTTCTGGTACCTCTTCTCCCTGCTTAGCCCTCCCCCACCTGCCAGTGATGCCTCCCCTCTCCCCAGACCTGCCAATCGGTAAGGGTCCCCCTCTCATTATCTCTGTCTCCTCCCATGTATGATGCAGCACCCCATTTTCCCTGGTGAAACTAAGGTGAGTACTCATTTAGTACCTCAGCCTGCTCCCCGGGTCTTGTGCCCATCTCTCCTGATTTAATCCTGCTAATCTGCCCCTTCACCCTTCGTCTTTCCCCAATGTATCTAAAGAACCCTTTTTCCTCTCCTAATTTCCTGGCCAGGTTCTGCTCCTCTTTGCCTTAGCCACCCTCACCACTCTAGTGGCCCTTCTAGCCATCAGCTTGTACTCCCCTCGATCCCTTTCACTCCTTGAGCACTTGAATTTCTTATAGGCTGCTTTCTTTCCCCGCACCACCTCCTGGACCTCCCTGGTCCACCAACAGGGTTTTTGGGCCCTACCGCATTTTCGTCTTACTCTTGCACAGGTGCTGGTAGCATCCTGCACCCCTCTCCTGATGATTTCCCACCTACTATCAGCGTCCATGTCTGACCCAATCCCATCCAAATGCTCCTTAAGGATCCTTCCCATTTCCTTAAAATCCGCCCCCCTGAAGTCGGTTACTTCTGTCTTTGTGCAGCCTTCTACCCCTCCTAGGTCCAGGCAGAACCAGACCGTGGCATGGTCACTCCCCGCCAATGGGTCCCTTACCTCCAGGCCCCCAATCTGGTCACTGTCTGCCAGGACCACATCCAGTACCCGTGCCTCCCTGGTCGGTTTCCTCACCTGCTGAGTTAGGAACATCTTGAAAGACATCCAACAACCTCTGTTCCCTGGTCACAGAGGATGTCATAGTCTCCCAGTCTGTTCCTGGCATGTTTAAGTCCCCTAACACCACCACCATTCCTCTGCCCAGTCTGCAGTGTCTCCTAACATCTGCCACCAGACTGTCCTCCAGCTCCTCCGCCAGGGCAGGGGGTCTATACACCACTCCTATTTTTACTCATTTTTACTACCCTCCTATACCTTATTTACCCCGTGAGGTATTTAAAGGTCTCTATCATATCCCCCCTCTTGGATTCTTTGGATCACAGCACCCATGAGTGTAGACAGAAATTTCAGTTTTGTGCACACTCTCTCCAACTGTGGCACCAAACCTCCTCCTTCCTGGCTCATGTTACAAAAAAATAAGATTGCTGCCATGTGTCTTATCTAATCTCTAAACAGGTTGCACACATTCTTCTGTGTCCTTCATGTCCTACGATATAGATGCGGCTTTGTGGCCGACAGAAAATCAAACACTCCAGATTAGAATGATAAAGGTTAACAAAAGGCATATGGTTTGGGACAGGTACTTTAAAAACTGTACACAAATGTGTAAAGTGTGTATATGCCTACCTATGCCCTTGGGCTCAGTTGTTTACTTTTTAAAACTACATAGTTTTTTTGCTTCCCTCTCTGGGGAAGAGGTCCTCTTCATGCTGGCCTTCCCCAGCCCTGTCACCTGGCTTTCCGTGTGCTTACCTCGAACCTCCATCCTCCACTTGTAACTCTTCCTTAGCAGGGGGCAGTGGTCCAGGCCTCACACCACTTGGGTCAGGTCCCAGACTGGTGGAGAGCTACCTCACCGGTGCGAGATCTGCAGGAAACCAGGTATTCATCCTGCTTTTCTGCCTGGGCATTTCCACTTTTTCAGTCCCATCCCATGGGACGCGGGCAGTGCAGGTGCGTATGTACGCAGTCATACTTAGCTTGGCACCAACCTGCATCCCCCTTCCCCTATGCCGCTCCGGCCACTGCCACTTGGGTCACCCAGGTGGCAGTAAAGCAGCAGAGCTGGCAGCTGTCCCTTCCCAGAGAAGGAAAGCATTCTCTGGGACACTCAACCCCCCCCCCCGACTGCCCCTGACGATCCAGGCTTGTTCCTTAATCCGGGTCACCGGCACTGCGAGCAGTAGCACTACTGTTGCACTGATGGGCCAGCTCTTGAAGGACTCATAAACAGGGTTATATGACTCTGCCCAAGAAAAACTCAGCACTGTAGGTTAGAGACTTACCTACATAATACTGTGCTCCAGTTGCCTCTAAATGTTCTTAGTTCCTGTTTGCTATGAATTAAAGCTCTCTGTGACATGTAAACAAACTGCAGCTCGGTATTCAAACACTGTGCTTCAGTAGCTGCCTAAGATGGCTGCTATGTGCTTAAGCGATGACGTCACTGGAGAAACAGTGCTCCGAAATGATAAGTTAACTCCAACCATAGCACTTATCCATGTATAATCTGGTAAAACAAGACTGTACTTCCATGGTAACTCACTGCCTTATTGCCTGTAGAATAATCCTGATGTACCTGGATGCTGTCTAGACGTCCCTTTTTGTCTACCCTGTACTATTTAGTGTCAACCCTTGTTTATAAGTCTCTCTTAATAGCTGTTGTACATTTCTTTGTATAATCAAAGCTACCTGTATAATCACCTGTTCCCTCTTGTTTGTAATGTTTCTGCTATCGCCATGTCAGGTTTTCATTAACTGTGCTCTGTTCTTCTGAAAATGCTTATGTAGCTGTAAATTGTTCTTGTTCTTGTGAATGTAATCTTCCAGGTTGTACTTGAAAACAGGCACACTGTTGTGTAGTGTACTTACCCGGTTACCAGAAACCAAATAAATACCATCTGTATGGGGACCTGAGTAATACAATATTAGAATAACATTAACAAAGCGTTTCTCCTCATCACACCTGCACAGAATTTGGAGGAGAAACACTTTGTTAATGTTATTTCAATATTGTGTTGCTCAGTCCCCATACAGACTGTATTATCGCTTTGGAGCACTGTCGCTCCAGTGATGACATCGCGTAAGCACGTAACGGCCATCTTAGGCAGCTACGGAAACGCGCGGTGTTTGAATACCAAGCCACAGTTTGTTTACATGTCATGAAGAGCTTTAATTCATAGCGACCAGGGATTAAGAACATTTAGAGGCAACTGGAGCACAGCATTATGTAGGTAAGCCTCTAACCTACAGTGCTGTGTTTTTCTTGGGCAGATGCAAATAACCCTGTTTATGAGTCTTTTAATACACTTATCATTTGTGTTTTTCAAAGTTCCATGAACTGCTACACTTTCAAGAGGCAGTGGAAAATTATTGGAGGGGTGAAAGAAAACTGGTGATGCAGTTAGGCACCAGGGTATTAAATAGCTGGTATAGCATACAAAATGCCATGCAAAACAGGGGGTAATGCTAATGTAACCCCAAGGTGGCACTATCCTATGGGCTACTACCCCTGCTGCGTGACTGTGCACAGGTTGAGGGGCCTGAGCTCGGTGAATGGGTGCCTGGCAATGGTTTTGGAGTAGCGTGGCTGCTGTTGGTATAGCCCTCCGAGATGCTATATCCACCCACCAACCCTTCTAGTGGCCTAAACAGTTCAGCAACAGAACATTCACATTTACCATATGACAGTAATGATATGCTCACACTTCTTGCACTTACCACCAGGGCTGGATCTTTGGCAACTGCCCTGCAGACCCCTTGGAAAATAAGACCAGTGATGCAACAATACAATAGCAGTACTGTATCCCCACCAAGAAGGTACACACTAGCCAGGTTAAATGTGAAAAAACACAATCTGATTTATTTAGGGGGTTGTGAACAAGGGTGGGGTGTGAATCTAGCAGGTAATTGGCTGATCTGATTAAATACAGGCTGAATAAGCATGCACAGTGAGTCCCTTTAACACAGTCCTCACAACCCTGGGTACCCAGTATGTTAAATAGGCTAGCCTGAAGCATTGCCTAGGGTAGGCCGTCGTTGCAGCTGTTGTTGGGGCCCTTAGGAAGGAAAATAATTAACATGCACTCAACCCAAATATTTGTAATCTGGAACCGGATGGCTCAGTCCATTGCAATGAACCGAAACACAAGTAAATCAGATGACACACAAATGATTGTAGCTTTTGTTGCAGGGAGCTACCTTGTTTGGTATTCACGCTACCCAAACTAGGATGCAGGACAGGTGAGATGAAGACCTCATGGTGTTGTAATGGATTGCCAGGGGAAGCAGGGCCTACATGACTCACCGTGGTGGTCGCTACCTGTTCGATGGTGTTGAGCAGGGGGCCGAATCCCCGAGCAGGTCTTTCGCCGGAACGTCTCTGAATCGGGAGCAGCGGCCTAGGTCGAGATGGCAGGGCCCAGGCAGAGCAGGCAGTTCAGATAAAGTTCATGATGAAGTGCTGGAACAGCCCCCCAGCTACAGTAACAGGACTCGCTGTGAGGAACCAAATCATGACCCACGATACACATTCAGCACACTTAAAATATTTTGCCACAGTTCGGATAAAGTCCATTTGCAAATCGTAGGTCCTCTGCATAAACCTTTCGATCTGAGGCTCACTTGATACCAGGCCGACTGATCACTTCTGGAGCAAGTCTTGGTCCACTTTCAAGTAGCACTAACACACTTTTCTCTTCAGACACAGGTCTCGATCTGGTAATTGGATAAATCCGACTATCACACTCAAGGCAATACTTCACACTGGAAGATGTGACAGGCAGGCCAGCAGAGCCTTCCCGCTGATTCTCCTTAGGCTCCAAGCAGGAGCAGCTGCTCGATGGCTCGAGCTGTTCACTCTCCAAACTCCAACTCTCAACTGACACTCTCTCCAGGCAGTTCTGGGGGTTTCCCAGTGATCCAAAAGGTTTGGTTGGCTGAGGGAACGGTCTCTTACAAAAAGGGCTTCCCCTCCAGGTCCATTTAGGTGCCAAACATTTAAAACTACAATTCCTACAAAATTTCAATCCCACAAGACCTCTGGGGACAGTCTCCATTTTAGGTCCCCTAAGGTTCAATTGATCCAACACTGGCAGTCCGGAACCAAAATGGTGGCTCTCGTTACAAATCTCAAGTTGCAAATGAAAGCAGGTCAGACAAACTCCTATATTATTATTATTATAACAAATAAACAGCAAATAATCACTTTCCCTAACAGAACTCCCTCTGCACAAATAGCGACTGCAGAATGGAGCAGAAATACAGACTGTCTGGCTGGTCGTGAGCCTTAAATCACTCAGACCCAGCCCAGACTAATTTTCTAATACAGCACAGGTGCTTTCCTAAAGAGGCAGGCATGGAGGCTTACTAGAGCACTCTCATGGAACATAGGGACATAAGAATGTGACGGCAGAAAAGGACTGCCAGGCCCACCAAATCTGCCCAGTTTGCCTAGATCTACTAGGCCTGTTCTGTTAGCCCTCGCCCCTTGGCCAGCATCCCTCTGTGCCTGTCCTAAGTCCTCTTAAAACCCCCCCACTGTCCTTTCTCCCACAACCTCCCTTGGCAGACCATTCCAGCTGTTCATCACCCTCTCAGTGAAGAAGCACTTCCTAATGTTACCCCTGAACCTTCCCCCTTCTATTTGGAAATCATAACCCCTCATCCAAGGCCGCTCTTTTACCTTAAATAGGTTCTCCACCTGCACTTTATTGAAACCCTTCAAATATTTAAATGTCTCAATCATGTCACCCCTCTCTCTCCTCTGCTCCAGAGAGTATATGTTCAGGTCCCTCAGTCTCTCCTTGTATGGTAAGTGTCCGAGCCCTCTCACCATCTTGGTTGCCCTCCTCTGGACTCGCTCCACCCTCTCCATGTCCTTCCTTAGGTACGGCCCCCAGAACTGCACCCCAAACTCGAGGTGTGGCCTGACTGACTGTGTGTACAAAGGAATCATGACCTCTCTTTCTGCTGGTGATCCCTCCCTATGCAACCCATCATCCTACTGGCTCTTGCCACTGCCCATCTGCATTGCTTACCCACCTTCAGGTCTTGTGAAATAATGATGAAGGTCCCTTTCCTCCCTTGGTTACCTCCAGGAGCCCTACCCCATGCTGTACTTCACGCCAGTACTGTAGGAAGGGTGGGGTGGTGGGCAGCTGCCCCAGGTGCAAGCCACTAGAAGCAAGTTTCAATCAGAACCTCACAGTACTATAAGTTCAAAAGTGAGTACTGCCACTTTAAATTAAATTTTTTAATTACTTTAACAGTAATTACTACTTGCTGTCAGTAGTGGGCTCATCCAAGACCAGCAAGTCGTGCAGAGTCACATGGTGCGTTGCAGCCTCAGCAAGAAGAATCGTGTGTACAGTTTCAGACAGCCATGTGGTTCGGCCGGGCTAAGCACATGAGGTGAGAGAAATGTGCGTGATGCAGTCTAGAACTGTTTGAGACGAGAGATAGTAGAGAGAGAGGTCGGAGTAGAGACAGTGTTGTGCTGCAGGATTTTCATTGAGCACGTTTGTTTAATAAATTGGTGATCTGTGCTGTGGAGTGGGTTGGAAAAAATGGTAAAAAAAAGACCGATCTGTTTAAGAAGGCAAAGAGATTAGGATAGGAATAGGATTATCTGACTACAGTGTGTTTGTTTCAATTGTAGTTTGGACCATGGGCTGCCTGGCGCAGCTGTGTTCTCCCCCGCACCCTGACTCCGTCCTCCTGATTCTTGATCCCGGTCCCCTGTCTTGCTGACTCCTGAGGTCAGGAGGCCTGCCCCCGCTCGCTGCTTTGGTAGTTTCGTTCCATCCTTTCTTTGGGTACTGTCTAAGCTGGAGGCATAGGACAGGTCTAAAATCCGTTCTCCCGAGTCCCAAGTGAAGTGTAAGTGAATAAATACATTGTGCAAATTGTGAAAGTGCACTACTACTGAGACTGAGTCAGTCTGTGATGACTAGACTTACTTTCAAGTTTTTCAACTGTCATCTTGCTGAGCCTGATGAATAAAATAAAAGTTAAAACGTTTATTTCCTTGTGTGTGCCCCCCTGTGCATGCCTGCCAGAGTCCCTGGATTTTTTTGGTGACTTGATCATCGTCGCTGCCTTAGTTCGATCTTTTCTTCGGATCTTTGACTGGGCCGGGGGGCATCCGATTGAAAAAATTAAAATTAATTCACATATCTGGACTGACTTGTACGGTATGGGCTGCACGCCCATTGGCTCATGCTCTGAACCAATAGGCATGCAGCCTACGAGCTGTCAGTTGGTGATGTGAGCGGGCGGCAGATGGGTGGGTGCTGCTGCCGCCGGCTTGAACGGGGAGCGGTGGTGGGGCTCCATGGGTGGAGGGGTGGGGCCACTAGATCACCAGGGATTCTGGACGGGAGGGTGAGGATGCTGCCCGCGATCGGGCTACTTGGGGATTAACATTATGCCCGCGATCGGGCTACTCGGGAGTGGGGAGATGATTCACATTATGCCCGCGATCGGGCTACTTGGGGTGGAGAGATGATTAACATTATGCCGCGATCGGGCTGCTGGGGGACGGAATACTGTTCCTGCCCGCGATCGGGCTGCTGGGGACGAATACTGTTCTGCCCGCGATCGGGCTGCAGGGCTTCGTCCCCGACAGCTGCTGCCTGGCAGGGCGCCAGGCATAGTCGCCCGGGGATAGGAACACCTGCATGCTTATTGGTGGTAAATGGGGCCATAATCAGATACAAATTGCCCCCGCGCTTTGCATAAATTATGGCCCCATTTGCATGTCACCCTTGAATATCGCAGAGGTGCTGTGCATGGCGCAATGGAACTTGCGCCACCACATCTCAATGCTCCACTCTGACCACTTGTTCCACTCGCCATGCACAGTGGGTGTGTGAGGGCGATATTCAAAGAATGTGCGTAACGTCAGGGCCAGCAGGCTCGGCCTTGGCATCCCAAACCCAACGCCGGCTTCCTCTAACAGGAGGCAGGAGAAAAGGCCCAGGAGGTCCCTCGGCGGTCCTCCTCCAAGCCTGCCCAGTGGCGGGCTGAGGGGTCTCGCCCCATTCCGTCACCTTACCCCTGGGTCCCCCTTGAAGACAGCTCAGCACTTCCGTTCCGCCTGATCCGCTGTTACCACGGACAGGTGGGTCTTGAAGGTAGTGGGAAGAGGCCTGCCTCTGGAATTCGAGCAGGCACCACCCTTCAGAGCCGTCGCCCCTCGGGGGGGCTTCGGGATCCCCAGCCTCACTGGCGGCTCGTCGAGCCGACATCGCTCTCCTCCTCCAGAAGGAGGTGATAAGAGAGGTGGTGGACCCTCCTTCAGACCCAGGGTTTGTGTCCAGGTACTTCCTGGTTCCGAAACGGACGGGGGGCTGGCGCCCCATTCTCGACCTACACAAGTTCCTAAGGTCTCGAACCTTGAGGATGGTCACTCTGGCTCAGATAATACCATCCTTGGAGCGGTGTGGTTCTGCTCTCTGGACTTGCAGGCCAGCGTTTTCACGTCCCTATCCGTCCGTCTCCCAGAGATTCCTTCACTTCAGCGGAAGGATCCCTCTTCGAGTTCCAAGCCATGCCCTTGCTTGTCTCCAGCTCCCAGGGTCTTCACCAAATGCATGGCAGTGGTGACAGCATTCCCTCGGCCCGAGGGGTCGGGTGTACCCTTACCTGGGCGACTGGCTGATAGCAGCTCCCTCCAGGAAGGAGGCGGAGTGGTCCAGAGATCTGGCCCTCAGGTCTGCTCTCAACTGGGCCTCCTTATCAAGCGAGGCCAAGTCGGAACTCGAGGCGAAGCAGGTGATTCTATTCATCGGGCGCAGCTCGACTCTCTTCGAGCCAGGCGCGGCTCGGCGGACAGGGCGAGTTCTTTCCTCCTTTGCCCGATCATTTCTGGTTGGGCAATGCGCCCCTGCCGGGACTTCCTGCGCCTCCTGGGTCTCATGGCGGCCTGCACCAGCGTGGTCCGTTGGGCCCGCTGGAACATGTGTCCCCTTCAGTGGGGACTGGCCAGCCAGTGGTCACAACGCTGCGATCCCTTGGACCAGCTTGTGTCGGTGACACAGGGGATGTGGAACGCTCTCCAGTGGTGGACCGTTCCAGATCATTTGCAGGAGGGCATCCCGTTCATCCGCCCCGAGCCGACGGTCTCTCTATCGACCGATGCCTCTCTGATGGGTTGGGGTGCCCATCTGGGGGAACACCGGGCTCATGGCCTCTGGTCCCCGCGGGAGTCCCGATGCCACATCAACCTGCTGGAGCTCCGAGCGGTCCGCCTAGCTCTCACCGCCTTTGCTCCGTTCCTCCGGGGTCAAGTGGTCGAGGTCCAGGCGGACAATACCACGACCATGTACTATCTAAACCGCCGGGGCGGGCGCGCTCCATGCTTCTATGCAGGAAGCTCTCTGCATTTGGTCACTCGTGCGCAGCCTGAGGCGGATCTCCTAGCCATTCACGTGGCAGGAGCCTCCAACACCCTGGCCGATGCCCTGGGCGGATAGGGGCTGCATCCCACAGTGGTCTCTCCTGCGGGGTAGTACAGCATCTGTTCTCCCATTGGGGCACACCTCAGGTGGACCTGTTTGCCTCAGGAGAACCAGCTGAGTCTGTTCCATGCCGCCCCCTCAGCAGGGCTCGCTGCAGGGGATGCCTTCTCGAGGCAGTGGACCCGGGCCTCTTTACGCCTTTCCCCATTTCCCTTGATCCACAAGGGTGCTTCTCAAGGCGAGGAGGGACAGGCGCGGGTAATTCTAATAGCCCCAGACTGGCCTCGCCAGTTCTGGTACCCAGATCTCCTCAGTCTCAGCTCCAGGACTCCGGCAGCTTCCAGCTCGCCGGACCTGCTTTCAGTCAATCAGGGGAAGGTGTTCCATCCGGACCTTCAATCCCTGCACCTGACGGCCTGGTTCCTGGCGGCTAGAGTTCCAGGCCTTGGGTCTTTCCGGAGGTCCTCAATGTAGTTGAGGCGTCCCGTAAGTCGACCAGAAAATGCTATGCCTTCAAATGGAAAAGGTTTTCCATTTGGTGTCGAAACAAGGGCTTGGACCCTTCCTCCTGTTCCTTGGCAAGCATCTTGGACTATTTATGGTCCCTTTCTAGTCAAGGGCTTAGGTCGGCGACCTAAGGGTGCACCTGGCAGCCATCTCTGCTTACGAGGCGCGGGCGGGAAGCAGTCGATGAAGCGGGAGAAGGTGGTCTGGCGCTTTTTCAAAGGCCTTGATCACATTTCCCCTCCAGTGCGGGAACCCCCACCTCCGTGGGATCTACTGCTGGTACTGGCAAAGCTCATGGGCAAGCCATTCGAACCTATGCACAGGTGTGCTCTCTCTCACCTGTCGTGGAAGACCGCCTTCTTGGTGGCTATCCGTCAGCCAGAAGGATGGGAGGCTCCAGGCGCTTCCATCGAGTCTCCTTACCTGGTCTTCCACAGGGACAAGGTTGTTCTGCCCCACCGATTCCTTCCCAGGTGGTGTCGGAGTTTCACCTTATCAGGTGTTGACTCTGCCGGTGTTCTACCCAATCCACCTCGGAGGACCGAATATAGGCTCCATACCTGGACCTCAGAAGGGCGCTCGCTTTATTATAAGGGATGCATGGCTGAAATTGGGAGAGGTTCGCCAGCTGTTTGTCACCCACGCTGAAGCCCGCATCTGGCAGACCTGCAGCCAAGCGGACGATAAGCAGGTGGGTAACCTCCTGCATAGATCTCTGCTATAAGTTGGTGGGCATGGAGCCTCCCAGAGGATAAGAGCTCATTCTACCCGCCATACTGCTGCAGCGTGGCTGCTTCAGGGACGTCCCTATCCAGGAAATCTGCAGGGCTGCTACCTGGAAGTCAGCAACACCTTCATTACCCATTACCACATCGACCTTGAGTCACGCCGGGATGCTGGTTTTGGGGCCTCGGTTCTCCAGTCTCTCTTTCCCAAGTAAGTATTGGGGTGTCGTCTTGCCTCCCTCCTCCCGGAGAACTGCTAGGAGTCTGCCAATGAGTGTGGATGAACAACATATCCATGTCCCTAGAAATACAGGTTACTCACCTGTAACAGGAGTTCTAGGAATGGTATGTTGTTCATCCACCGACTCCGACCTCCCGGCTAACGCACAACCTGAGCTTCCTCGCGGGCCAGATCTGGCGTCATGGGGCGGAGCCGAGTTATACCACCCGGGTGGGTGGGAGGAGCAAGCTTGAAGACCTTCCGGCAAGATTTAAAGCGGCAAGGATACCTGCCAATGAGTGTGGATGAACAACATATACCATTCCTAGAACTCCTGTTACAGGTGAGTAACCTGTATTTACTGCGTGTGACTTTATTCCATAAACCACTGTTGCATTGTGTTCTTTTGTTATCTATATTGCACCTGTATGTTACCACTGTTGTATCTCACACTGTAACCATGTCTACCCTCCCTGCGACGATGTGCCTTTGTAAATGAGTCCCTGACTCAAAGGTTGTAAATCTGACTTTCAAAAATAAATAAATATATCAGGCTCCTGTGGACCACCCCTTCCTATCTAGTATTCCAGAGGCAGATTCTGTGGTCATTACTGCCGCTCATGAGGGTATCAAAAAACCCAAGCACATGAGCTCCTTACTGCCTGATAGGGAATCCCGAAGAATTGACCATCTGGGGAAAAGGGTATTTTCCTGAGGTGCTATGAATTTCAGAATCTTGAACTATATGGGTCATGTGATTAAATATCGGCGTACCCTTGGGTCCTCTGCCATTGACCTTGTCAATAAACTCCCTCCCTCTCAGGAAAGGGATAAATCATTGGCTACAGTGGCAACTAGTAATTCTGGCTCCTATCACCTTCTCTGGTCGGGATATGATGCTGTAGATACCTCAGCCCGACTGTCAGCTACTCTTATCACCTTACGTCGCCGTCGCCATGCTTGGCCTTGCATTTCAGGCTTTGCACCTGACATACAACATAAAGTAGCCAATTTCCCCTTTAACGGGTCCACGCTGTTCGGGCCAGGTACTCAAAGTCTACTGGGTGACTTACAGGCATCTGATAGAACTCTCCCTATGGTCCATGGCATGTATTGTGCTCCATCTACGACCTGCTGTACTCAACAGTCCTCTTATTCCAAAAGATTTGGAAGACACAGAGGTAATGATAATAAAGGTGGCTTCAGAGGTCGTGCTCAGTTCACCAGAGGCAACTCCTCTGCTGCCCAGGGTGCCGCTCTTGCCCTTTGGGTGAAGCAGCACAGTCTGTCTCCCAGTGACTCACTAGGGCTTCCCCCAGCCTCCTCGGCCAGGCCTCGGAGGCTGTGGGGAGGTCATTCTGCCCTCCCTCTGGAGGCCTTGCAAATGATTACCTCAGACAAATGAGTACTTCAGATTATACGGAAGGGTCATATTCTGGAGTTTCTTTCCACCTCATGCCCTTACCCTCCGCGGAAGATTCATTATCCTCCAGATCATATACCCATCTTACAAGAAGAACTGAGGGTCCTTTTGACCAAAAAGACTGTTGCACCAGTGCCCCTTCTGGAACATCAAACAGAATTTTACTCCCACTTCTTTCTGGTACCCAAATGAACGGGAGACCTCAGACCAATTCTGAATCTCAGACAACTGAATGTTTACATTCAGTACAAATATTTTCACATGATCACCCTACCTGCCATCATGCTGATCCTGAAACAGGATGTTTGGCTCTGCGCCCTAGATATGAAGGATGCCTGCTTACAATTCCCCAACCATTCTGCCCACCACTAATTTTTGTGCTTCCACCTACTGGATAAAAATTACCAGTTTTGGATATTCCCATTCGACCTCTTGTGAGCCACCAGTGTCCACCAAGTGTTTAGCTGTGTTGGTAGCAGCCTTACAAAGAAAAGAACACTTCGTCTTTCCATATCTAGATGATTGGCTAATCAAAGCAGACTCCAAAGCAGCTCTGCTTGCCTCCCTAGATGTTACCTGGAAAATGTTCACAGATCTAGATTTCATAGTCCGTTGGCCAAAGTCCAGTCGAAATCCGACAGTCTCTCCAATACATTGGAGCTATCTTAGATACACTTACAGCCAGGGATTACCTCTCACCTGCCCTACAGAATGCACTTCTATCTCTGGCATCACACATACATACTCAGAAAATAGTCACAGCCAGACAAATGCTGCGCCTTCTGGGTCACACGTCTGCTGCCATCCCTATGGTGGTATACGCCTGTCTCCATATGAGACCTGTCCAGTGGACCATCCAGCATCAATGGTCCAGAAAAAACAGGACAGTTGGAGGACAACATAAAGGTCACTCCCACGCTGATGCCAACCTTGACATGTTGGACAATCAGAATCAAGGAATGGTTTTCCGGCCCCCCCCCCATGCAAACATTGATCATGGATGCTTCCATACAGGGATGGGGCAAGCACTTCAGTCTTTATCAGACCCAAAGCTGGTGGCCTGCTTCTCCCCATCAGTCTTACATCAGTCTCCTGGAGATGAGAGAGGTCCGTCTCGCCCTCCAGGCGTTCTGGTCCTGCCTAGCACCAGGATCGTTACTGATCCAATAAGACAACACTGCAGTAGTGTTTTACCTCAGCAAGCAAGGGGTACGAAATCTCACACTGTATGCATGGAGATCCTTACAGTCTGGCAAGAAGCCATCCAGCAACAACTGACACTAACAGCTGTCCACCTACCGGGACATTACAACCAGTTAGCTGACCAGCTGAGTCGCCAGTCCACAACTCACGAATGAACACTTCATAAGCAAGTGCTCCAAGAAATCTTCAACCTATGGGGCACTCCTCAGCTGGATCTGTTTTTCTCCCCAATGACTTACCAACTTCCCAGGTATTTTTCCATTATCCCGAACAAAAAAGGACAGTGTATAGATGCCCTGTCACAGTCATGGACAGGATGTTTCTTATACACTCCCCCAACCCCCCGCGTCCCTCTCCTGCAATGGACCCTACAGAAACTAGAGCTAGAACCAGCCACAATGATACTCATAGCCCCAATGTGGCCTTGCAAGGCATGGTTTCCCCTACTCCTACAACTCTCAGTATGGGACCCTGTTCCATTGCCAGTCAGACCATACCTTTTGACACTGTGTCAAGAGTCTCTCCTGCATCCCAACCTGAAGGCTTTACACCTTCACGCTTGGCTCCTGAGGATGCTTTCATAACTAGATTATAGGTGTCCTCTCCTGTTGCCAATATTCTGTTGGCCTCCTGTGGCCAGCAACAAGAGCAACATACAATTCCAAATGGAAACGCTTTTCCATATGGTCAGCTTCTTGATCTTTGGACCCTTACTCTTGCCCCCGACGAAGGTTCTGGACTATCTGGCCTCACTATCTGAGTCTGGTTTAAGTTGCTCCTTCATCAAAGTCCGCTTGGCCGTCATTTCTGCTTTCCATGAACCTCTGGATGGCAAATTACTGTACCAGCATCACCTAGCTAAGATGTTTTTGAAAGGAATGTTACATATTAAACCCCCTATTAGAAGACCCACTCCTCCGTAGGATCTCAATTTTATGATAGAAAAACTGACCCTTGAGCCTTTTGAGCCAGCAGCCACTTGTGACCTTTGTTTTGTTTCATGGAAGACCCTATTTCTGGTGTCTGTCACTTCCACTCATAGAAACATAGACTTTGACAGCAGATAAGGACCGCTTGGCCCACCTAGTCTGCCCATTTTCCTACCTATAGGATAAGCTGCAGATTCTAGTTAACCAACAGCCTATTTCTTCCTACCCCCTACAAGAATTGCCTTATGTCTGTCCCATGCATCCTTGAATTCTACCACAGTTTTAGACCCCACAACCTCCTCAGGAAGGCTGTTCCATGCGTCCAACACCCTCTCTGTGCAAAAATACTTCCTCACATTGCCACTGAGCCATCCCCCTCTATCTTCAAATTGTGTCCCCTTGTTCTTGCACATCTCTTTTTCTGAAAGATGCTACCCTCTTGGGATTTTGTTGATTCCACTGAGGTACTTAAAAGTTTCTATCATGTTCCCCCTTCCCTCCTTTCCTCAAGGGTAATCATATTAAGCTCTTTTAGTCTCTCCTCATATGGCTTCTCTTGCAGACCCTGCACCATTTTAGTTGCCCTCCGCTGGACCGCTTCCATCCTGTCTATGTTCTTGCAGTGACAGGGTCTCACCAACTGTCTGTACAGAGGGATAACAACTTCCTGATCTTACTTCGAGACACACCTCTTGCAGCAGGTTACACCATTAGGACTGAAGCCGGCAGGCGTCAGGACCCAACGGAAAAATTCTAGCTAGCTGTCTTCAGCGGGGACTGCCCCCGACGTCAGTCCCGCCTCCGACGTCAGGCGTGGTGGATAAGGGCGGTCCCGATTCCCCAGTTCTTTCCCGCCGTCGACTTGCATGTCTCGACCCTTCGGTTCAGCTCTAGCGCGCGATGCGTGGTTAAGTTCTTTCCTACGGGAAATTTGGATTTCTTCAAGCAAGTTTTTCTCTTATGTCCTCTCTGACCTCTTGTCACTCTTCCAAGTGTGCTTGCGGGAAACTGATCCCCTTCAAAGACCCCCACACAGTCTGCGTCTGGTGCCTAGGCCCAGACCACGATACCAGAGCCTGCTCCTTCTGCCAGGGTTTAATAGCAGAACCGGATCCGGCGGCAGAAGGCCCTTCAGGCTTTCTACTGGAGGAAAAGCTAAAGACCATATCTTCAAGGGGAATCCATAAAAGACCCACAAACGCGCTGAAAAGCAGAGAAGGCCCTCAGGGGCTGTTCACGCAGCTCCGGTTCCAGGTCCGACCGCTCCCCCTCTAGGGCCAGCTCTCAGCCTCCCCCGGCTGCGGTTAAGAAGTCTTCCTCTTCTCAGGTCAAGACTGCCAGGCCGTCCTCGTCGTCGTCCTCCAGGGCCTTGGTCAAGTCTGGGGATCGCCACCACCATCATAAGTCGGGTTCCCGCCCTTCGGAACCCGATGTCAGGTTGGCTTCCTTGCCTCCTCGCAAGACCTTGGAGCTGACTTCTCTGAAGAGACCTCAGGACCCGACGCCGGTGCGTCCGTCGTCATCCTCTCGCCATCGATCCCTGGAGCCGCCGTCGGCCAGACGACCGTCGCCGGCCAGGCCAACCCTCATAAGACGCTGGTAGGGGGACCGGCGCCCGCTCCTCTTGAGAAGAGAACCCTGACACCTCCGACCAACGTCGGTCAGGAGACCATAACCGAGGAGGAATTGACTCAGCCCGTGGACCAGACGGGCGACCCCAGTCCTGTCGAGACGCCCAGGGAACCCTCGCCGTTACCCGAGCCCCCTGTGTAGTCGATGCCGGGACCCGACGACCGTCCGCTGGCGCCCGGACCGTCGTCGGGCCTTTCTATAGCGGATGTGAAGGAACTGTTCACTTACTGATGGGACACCATAAAGAAGGACATGGTTCCCTCTCCTCCTCCTCTTTCTCCTACGCCGATTACTCCTCCAGTTCCTGCACCCCCCCTCACCATCGGGGTCAGCAGGCCGTTTACCTCCTCCCCGGGAGTACGGATCACCTCCCAGGGGGAGACCAGACAAATGGAGACCTCCGTCCAAATCCTCTTCTAGGTCACCTAGCCCCAAGAGACCCAGAAGACACCGACGATCGCCGACAGAGGACACGGGATCAGAGTTCTCAACATCCTGATCCCCATCTCCTCTCCATCCCTTCTCTGGATCCACGCAAGATGCAGTCTCCTCCGGATGACCCTGTTCTCGGATATTATGAGACACATCAAGAGAACATGGGATGGGATCGCGGCAAACTAGACCCGAAAGCTCACCTTGCCAAATACCTTCGGCAGAAGGACCCCAAGCCTGTGGTGGTGCCACCCTTGGTTGACACTTTCGTGGATGTCACCAAGGCAGCGTGGAAGCGTCCACATTCGCTCCCGGCGATGCCGAAGAAAGCTGATCGCTTGTATAAGGCTCCTAGAGAAGACCAGTACTTGACTCAGCAGCCTCAGGCCGACTCTCTGGTCATCACAGCCTCACATGACCGGTCCCAGAGGCCGCAACATCTGAGCACCCTGCCACCGGACCCGGAGTCCAAACAGTTGGACGCTATGGGTAGGCGCACGTATGCTTATGCTACCCGCGCCATCAGATCCCTGAATTATTTGACCCACATGGTACAGTTCCAAAATGCCTTGTGGGAACAGGGTCTGGAAGCGGCTAAAAAACTGCCGGAAGGTGAGCAGAAGGAGGAGATGCTTCAGCTCTTCCGTACGGGTTCAGACTTGGGAACCCAAGTGCTATGAGCCGTGTATGACTCCGCGGACTCCTCGGCCCGAGCAGCAGCTTCTGACGTATGCCTCTGGAGACACTCTTGGTTACGTGTCTCCAGCTTTACCACGGACGTCCAGAAGAATATCATGGATGCCTCGTTCCAGGGAGAAGTCTTGTTTGGTAAACCCTCAGAGAAGATTGTTACCAGACTTCAAGAGGCGGGAAGGCGGTGAGGTAGGTTCAGGCCATATGCCTGACCCAAGCTTAGTTCCTTCGCAGGAACCAAAGTCAAATTAGTGGACGGACGCAGAGGCAGCAGTCCCCGCCTCCACAACAGAGGGGCTCCGGTTTTCGCAGAGCCCAGGGGAAACAACCTGCAGGCTGAAGCCAGCGTACTTCCAAGCCGGCCCAGCCAGCGAGCCCTCAGCCGCCACAGCCTGACTCCTTTCCGGCCCCCGCCCCTCAGGATCAACGGGAAATCATAGTCGGGGGTCGCATAGTGAACTTCCTGCCGGGATGGCAGGCTATAACCACAGACAGGTGGGTTCTTCAGTTGGTCGGAAGAGGCCACTGTATAGAATTCAGAAAAGCCACCCTCGAGGCCTCCTTTGCTCTCCGGTATCTGGGTCTTTAAGCTTCTGATCTGGCAAGAAGTACTTATGCGCTGCAAAGGGAGCGATAGAGTACGTCCCGGGGAACCAGAGAGGACAAGGATAATATTCCCACTTCTTCCTGGTTCCAAAGAAAACAGGGACCTCCGTCGATTCTGGACCTCAGCGACCTCAACGTGTCGGTTGCCTGCAAGAGATTCCTGGTGACTCTTCCGAGTCTTATTCCCATGTTGAAACAAGCGCCTTCTTAGCGTCTCTGGACATGCAGGATGCATACCTGCACATCGCTATAGCTCAGGCGCACAAGAGGTTCCTGCGCTTCGAGTTTCTCGACCACCACCTTCAATTCCGAGCCCTTCCATTTGGACTGTCATCCGCACCAAGGGTCTTTACCAAATGCATGGCAGTTGTGGCAGCGTCTCTAAGGAGACAGGGCCATTATGTGTTCCCGTACCTGGAGGATTGGCTTCTCATGGCGCCTCAGAGGCGTTATTGATAGCGGATCCAGAGCACCCAGGTCGTGTTCGATCTCTGGGCATCTTAATCAATCACCGAAGTCTCTCCTGGTACCGCCGCAGAAGCTGCAATTGATAGGTGCAGTACTGGACACCGTTCAGGGAAGAGCTTTTCTTCCAGATGACAGGGCGGAGTGCATCAGATCCCTCATCAGGGAGCTATCGTCGAACAAGACCGTGCCTGCCAGGTCGGTCCTTCGCTTGCTCGGTCACATGGCTGCGGCCATTCCTACCGTCCCTTTCGCAAGGCTCCACATGCGGGTAACTCAGTGGATGCTCAAGGTGCAATGGGATCAAAGGCAAGACCACATGCAGCATCCGGTCAGAATCACGAACACTGTGATTCGAGACTGGCAGTGGTGAGTAGACCCAGGGTCGCCCTCCCACGGGCGCCCCGCTTGTAGCGCCGTCCCCCAAGGTAATCCTCACCACAGACGCTCAGGTCTAGGGTGGGGGACACCTGGACGGGTGAAGTCCCAATGCGTGGACCCCTCTGGAAGCTCATCTCCATATCAGTGTTCTAGAGATGAGAGGCGGTTCTCTATGCCCTGCAGGCCTTTCAGTCAGAAATCCTGCCGGTACTCTTCTGCTTCAGACAGATAACACGGCGGTGATGTATTACCTCAACAAACAAGGAGGCGACACTCTTACCCCTTTGCAGGGGAAGCCATGAGGGTGTGGGATTGGCAATCCGACACGGCATGAATCTGATCACTGTACATGTTCCGGGCGTGGACAACATGATTGCAGACGGCCTGAGTCGCTCCCAGACCAGAGTCCACAGTGGGAACTTCTTCAAGAGCAGAGGATCTGTTTCTCGATGGGGAACTCCAGAGTTGGACTTGTTCGCATCCCCATCCAACGCAAAACTGCCCAATTTCTGCTCGCTAGATCCAGGGCCTGGTGTTTTCTGGCGAGACATGTTGTCCCTCTCCTGGGCGGACAGATTCCTCTACGCTTTCCCTCCCTTCCCATTGATCCAGAGAGTTCTTCTCAAACTGCGCAGGGAGCATGCAGCTATGATCCTGGTGGCCCCTTTCTGGCCCAGACAGATCTGGTTCCCCTTGCTAATCCAGTTATCCCGGGAACCTCCGCTCCCATTGCCGTTCAGCTCCCATCTCTTGTCTCAGGAGGAAGGTTCACTGGTTCACTGGTCCACCCGGACTTACGTTCCCTGAACCTGTATGCATGGCTCCTAGAGACATAGCCATCTTGCGTCACGGGGTCACGCAAGAGGTTGCGGAAGTTCTTTCTGCAGCCAGAAAGCCGGCAACGCAAGTACGTCACGCCATGAAATGGCGCCTTTTTGTTTATGGTCACAGCACGCATTTTTCCCTTTAGGTTGCCCGTGGGAGTGGTGTTGACTACCTGCTCTCCCTCTTGCTCGGGTCTCAACCTACTCCTCTATCAAGGTGCACCTCTGTGCCATTTCTGCCTACCACCTTCCGTGGGACATCGACAGTGGCACAATTAGACGCCTCGGGAATTTTTGAGAGGGTGTTACACCTAGGCCTCCATTAAGGACCCAGTGCCTCCATGGGATTTGCTCTTTGTCCTGGAACAACTCACACTTCCCCTCTTCGAACCTGCCGCGGATTGCGAGCTACGTTTTCTGTCATGGAAAACGCTATTTTTGGTTGCTGTTACCTCAGCGAGAAGAATTTCTGAGCTTCACGCCCTCGTGCAAAGAGCCTTATTTAGTTTTCCACCGGGATAGAGCGTCCCTGAGGACGAATCCTAAATTTTTGCCTAAGGTGGTCTCTACACTCACTCTAAATCAGGATATTGACCTGCCGGTCTACTTCCCGAACTACTCTAATAGAGGAGCTGCTCCACACCCTCGATGTTCACCGCAGCCTGAGGTATTACCTCAACAGAACTAAACCTCTTCGTAGTTCTGAGCAACTTTTCGTTTCCTTTTCCGAAAGGATGAGGGGCCAACCGTGTCAAACAGTCCCTGTCTCGCTGGCTTGTCAGTGTATTTCATTCTGTTATGATCTCAAACAAAAGCCCCTCCCGGGTTCAGTCCGGGGTCATTCTACTAGGGGTGTGGCCACCTCCTTTGTGGCACTACATAATGTCTCCACTTCTGCCATTTGTGCTGCAGCTACTTGGAGCTCTGTGCATACATTTATCAGGCATTATAGCCTGGACATCGCCTCTCGGCGTAGAGCCGGCTTCGGCCTGGCGGTTCTGCTGGGTCTCCTGTCCTAGATTCAAGACCTGGAATGTATTTCCTAGTTCCTCCTCCCAGATTTTTGGCAGCGTTACTGCTTGGGAATCAGTCCTAATGGTGTAACCTGCTGCAAGAGCTGTGTCTCGAAGTAAGATAGTACAGTTACATAAGAACTTACCGTAACAGTAGATCTTCGAGAACAGCTCTTGCAGCAGGTACCTTCCCGCCCACCTTCCCCCTTGGAGGAGGCATGGCTTTAGCCTTTAACAACAGGGATTTTTCCCGTTTGTCTTCTGATGGTGGATCCTTGGTCTCCCATTTTGATGTCAGCCTGCGGCCGGAAGTCTCCGGCGGGACTGGGGAATCGGGCGGGACCGCCCCCTTGTCTACCATGCCTGATGTCGGAGGTGGGACTGACGTCAGGGGCGGTCCCCGCTGAAGATAGCTAGCTAGAATTTTTCCGTGGGGTCCTGACGCCTGCCGGCTTCAGTCCTAATGGTGTAACCCACTGCAAGAGCTGTTCTCGAAGATCTACTGTTACGGTAAGTTCTTAGTAACTGTACTTTTTCTGCTGGTGATGCCTCTCCCTATACATCCCAGTATCCCCCAGCCCTCCCTACTGCCTTCTCACATTGCTTGCCAACCTTAAGGTCATCTGATATGATTACTCCCAGGTGCCTTTCCATTTTTGTTGTTGTTACTACCCCCCCCCCCAATTGTGTAATCTTCCCCTGGGTTTTTGTTTCCCAGGTGTATTATTTGCACTTTGCATTGAATCCAAGCTGCCATACTTCTGACCATTCCTCCAGCCTTGCAAAGTCCCTTCTCATCCTTTCCATGCCTCGTGTATCAACCCTGTTGCAGATCTTTGTGTCATCTGCAAAGAGGCATACTTTTCCTTACAGTCCCTCTGCAGTGCCACTTATAAAGACATTAAAAAGGACTGGACCCAGTAATGAACCCTGCAGTACCCCACTAGTAACCCCTCTTTCTTCAGAGTGGACTCCATTTACAATTACCTTCTGTGTCCTGTTGTCCAGCCAATGTTTTACCCAGGCTACCACCCTGGAACCCACTCCCAGGCTGGTTAATTTGTTTATTAATTTTTTCTGTGGGACTGTGTCAAATGCCTTGCTAAAGTCTAGGTAGACCATGTCCACAGCCCCTCCCTGGTCTACTACTTTGGTCACCCAGTCAAAGAAATCGATTAGATTCATCTGACATGACCTTTCTGCTGTGAACCCATGCTGCCTTGCGTCCTGTGCCCCACTGGCCTCTAGGTACTCAACAATTCTTTCCTTCAGAAGTGATTCCATCACTTTCCTTACCACAGAGGTCAAACTAACAGGTCTATAGTTTCTTGCCTCTGTCTTGCTCCCACTTTGTGAAGGGAATCACATCTGCTTTCTCCTCCAGTCCTCAGGTACCACCCCATCCTCCCATGATTTGTTAAAAAGGGTAGTCAGTGTTGTCACTAGTTCTCTCCTTAATTCTTTTAGAATTCTGCAGTGAGTCCCGTCAGATCCCATTACTTTGTCCACCTTCAGTTTTAGGAGTTCTTTCAGAACTCTTTCTTCTGTGAAAGGACTGGGATTGACCCCCTCTCTAGAGTGCTTCTGTTAATTGGATAAGGTATCTTCCCCTTTTGTGAATACAGAGCAGAAGTATTCGTTCAGTATCCTGCTTTTCACTGTCCTCTCTGCCCACCCACCATCCATTCTATTTAGCCTCACTATCCCTCCCTTTGTCTTTCTACACTCCCTGATGTACCTATAAAAGGTTTTCTAGGAGCGTGGATATGTTGTTCATCCTCACTGTCTGGCATTGTTCCTTTCCCCTTTAAGTCTTGCCAGAAGTCTTCAAGCTGGCTCCTCCCACCCTGCCGGGTGGTAAATACCTCGGCTCCACCCCATGATGCCAGATCTTCCTTTCCGCTGGAAGATACAGGTTCCCTCGTGCTTTTTTGCAGCGATTGAGGCCCTGGATTCAAATTGACGGTTTTCACCGCATCTTCTCACTTTGAAACTCGTAAGAGTTTATGACTCGGATCCGAACCTTTCGGACATGGATGACAAATCATCCCCCGGGTTTCGCCGGTGTCCTTGTGGACAAAAAATGGCGTGCACCGACCCTCACCTCTCATGCGTTTACTGCCTCAGTACTGTTCATGATACCTTGCAATGCACTATTTGCTCTTCCTTCCATCCTTCCGTTCTGGAGGACCGTCAGGCGTGCCTGAAGCTGGGGAGACTGGAGCTTCGTAATCCACCGTGAATCTAAGGAGGCCAGGTGGGCGTGCTCATGTCGCTGGATCTGCCGAGCAGCTCGAGCAAATGGTGGCCTTCGAGGAGGAAGCTGCCCAAGCTTCGACCAACCGAGGCTTCTTCGTGCCGCTCAACTTGGGCTCCACCTTCACAGGATCCTCGGAATTTAGCCAGTCTCTCCCTACTAAGGGTGAGGCGCCCTCGGGCTCGCACTCCTCCCGTTCTAGAAAAAAGGATCCAAAACCGTCTTCTTTGAGTCGAAGAAGACACTCCTGGGACCGGGAGCAGTCCGACTTCCAGGAGCAAGGGGTCTCGACTACGGTCGAGATCGCCTCCTCGGCCACTGGTTTTTCAGACCTTCCGTCTGGACCAGGCACAGAAGTTGAGGAGACGGCTGAACCGGCTGAGATTACTCTCGACCCGATCGAGCCGTTGTCATCGGCGCCTGCTCGATGACTCTTTGGAAGAATGCCTATTCTCTCTTTCCCGATAAGGGAGACCCGTCCCGTGGTATCGATCGAGGGACAGGAGCTGGATCCTCGGTTTTCAGAGTCCAGCTCTCGACCAACAAAGCCGGCACCGTCGGTCTCGATCGAGGAGTAAGTCCTCTTCGGTCGGTCGACCCAAGAAAGGACACAAACACTCCCGGAAGAGGCGCTGCCACCGTTTCTCATCCTCCTCGGATGAGGAGAGGCTTTGATGGAAAATCCGTCGATGCTGTGAGGATCTTATGTGGCAGCAACTCCTGCTAGCAGGCCAGAAGCCGGCTACCCCGCCGGTTCCGGCTATCACCTGGCCCCAGCCTCTTCGGCCTACTCCGACACCGATTTCTAAGGCTCAGGTCCCTCAGAGGCCCCAGCGCCTTCCGCACAGCCAGCTACAGGCTCCCACCAATATTGGTGGAACCTCCACCCAAATTGCCCCTTGGAGGGGTTCCCTCCAAGGAGGACTGACAGTCTTCGGGTCTGCCTCACAGACTGTTGATTACGGTCACCCCTGATCGCCCTAGGCGCATCGAGGGAGATTTTGGTGGGCAGCCTTTGTATCTGGACTCCTCCGATTCAGATAATACAGGCCTTCATTCTCATGATGAGCTATCGGTGTCAGACTTGGAAGAAGGGCCATCCTCCTTCCAGGGCATCCTTCGACTCATTTCAGAGTCCATGGGGATGCCTCTGCAGCCTATTCAGAAGAAGGCAGAATATTCCCTCATGGATATTCTTAAGAGGGGTACCCAGACTGAGGCCTTTCCAGTGGCCGAAGCCATAGTTGGCCCGGCCCTGGAACTCTGGCAGCATCCGCCTCCTGCCCGCTCCGTCTGCCCGCATGGCCCCTGAATCGCGGTGCCCACAGGGTCCTTGGCGGGTTTACTGAGCACCTCGGTGGAAAGCCTTTAACTGCCTCAGTATTCAACAAACGGGCAGCTCGGTGGATACTGACGCCCTCCGGACAAGGAGTGCAAACTTATGGACCACTGGCCGGAAGGTCTACGCCTTCCATCCTTGGGCCTTGCCAGGCAAGCTCAGCAGTGATCATGGCACACTTCTCTCATGCCTTTGGGGTCACTGGATGAAGTTCTTCCTCACCTCCCAGCAGACATGCAGACCACAGTCAAGCAGGTCCGGGACCAGGCAGGGCTGTTGCACAAACAACAGTTCCAGACAGCTCTGGACATTGGCGATTCCTGCCTGCTCACTAGCTGCAGCAGTATCCACTGCCGCAGGGCTTGGCTGAGGTTATCATCCTTCCCGTGATACTCAGCACAAGCTAGCTGACATGCCTTTCCTTGGCACCGACCTCTTCCAGTCCAGGAGTGGTAGGTCATCTGCAGCGCATTGAGCAGTCTAATGCCACCTTAGATGCCACCTCTGCTAAGGGTTCTTCTGGAAAAAAACCAGCAGAAGCGAAAGAAGAAGCCTTTTCGGCATGCTTCCCCTGCGGTCAGACAGCCCTCCTTCCAGGGAGGTCAGCAACAGCAGCAGGCTCAGGCTTGGCGCCCTAGGCCCAAGCAGGGTCCCCAGCAGCCCAGCAAAGGAGGCCGAGGTGCTGGTCCAGGTGCCTCCTTCTCCTCTGAGCCTGCTCAGTGACGGGCCGTGGGTGGCCTCCCCCGCACCCGTCATGCCAGCTCTGGGTCCTCCCATGGGGGGCCGGCTCCGCCACTTCCTTTCTGCCTGGTCCGCTATCACTTCAGACAGGTGGGTTCTAGAAGTGGTCGGGCAGGGTCTGTCCCTAGATTTCGAGCAGTACTCTCCCAGCCGAGCCCGTGCCCCATGGGAGGAAAGGACCTCAGTCGCCCAGTCTGCCCTTCGGGATGACATTGCGCTACTACTCCTCAAAGAGGTGGTGGCCCGGGTGCCGGATCCTCCTTCAGACCCAGGCTTCGTCTCCAGGTATTTCCTGGTGCCCAAGCGGATGGGGAGTTGGCGCCCCATTCTAGATCTGCATGACCTGAATCGGTATCTCAGGTCTCGCACTTTCCGGATGGTAACTCTGAGCCAGATCATGCCATCCCTGGAGTGAAACATGTGGTTCTGTACACTGGATCTTCAGGATGCGTTTTACCACGTCCCTATCCATCCGTCCCATCAGCGGTTCCTCCACTTCAGGGTCGAAGGGACCCTGTACGAGTTCAGAGCCATGCCGTTCGGCCTGTCATCAGCCCCATGGTCTTCACCAAATGCATCGCAGTGGTGGCAGCCCACTCACGTGCCAAGGGGTTCAGATTACCCCTCATCTAGACGACTGGCTCTGGCTGGTTCCTCCCTTTAGGAGGTGGAGAGGTCCAGGGACCTGACCCTCCGAACCTGCTCTCACTTGGGCCTTCTGATCAACGAGGCCAAATCAGAACACGTATCTTCCCAGGTGATGGGCTTCATCGGGGCAGAGCTCGACTCTTGTCAAGCCAGAGCTCAGCTCCCAGCGGACAGGGCAGAGGTTCTCTCTTCCTTTGCCCAGTCATTTCTGGTTGGGCACTGGCGCCCTGCCCGGGACTTTCTGCACCTCCTGGGTTACATGGCGGCATGCACTTCAGTGGTCCGCTGGGCCAGACTGCACATGCGCCCCCTTCAGTGGGAGCTGGCCGCCCAGTGGTCTCAGCGTCGGGGTCTCTTCGACCAGCTGATCACAGTCACCCAGAGGATGTGGGACGCCTCCAATGGTGGACCGTCCCTGAGTCATTTGCAGGAAAGAATCCTGTTAGTCCGCCGAGCCGACGGTCGCCCCACGACTGACGCCTTCTCTCATGGGCTGGGAGCCATGGGGACAACAGGGCCCACGGCCTCTGGACCCCGAGAAGTCCCGATGCCACATCAACCTGCTGGAGCTCAGAGCAGTCAGACTGGCACTGTCAGCTGGCTCCTCAGCTCCGCCAAGTGGTTCAAGTCCAGACGGACAATACCACGACCATGTACTACCCCAACAAACGAGGCGCACACACTCCTGCCTGCTTTGCAAGGAGGCGCCCGATCTGGACCTTCATCAGCCGGCTGGAGGCAGATCTCCTAGCCATCCATGTGGCAGGAGTCACGAACCAACTGGCAGATGCTCTCAGCCGCATAGGCCAGACATGCCACGAGTGGTCTCTCCATCCAGAGGTAGCTTACGACCTGTTCTCTCGTTGGGGAAAGCCATTGGTGGACCTGTTTGCCTCCAGGGAGAACACCAAGCTGAAGCTGTACCGTGCCCACCCCCTCAGCAGGGTTCGCTGCAGGGGGATGCCTTCTCCAGGCCATGGACCCCAGGCCTCCTTTACGCCTTTCCTCCATTTCCCTTTATCCACAAGGTGTTACTCAAGGTGAGGAGGGACAAGGCAAGGGTGATCCTGGTAGCCCCAGATTGGCCACGCCAGTTCTGGTATCCAAATCTCCTCAGCCTCGGCTGCAGGGCCCCGGAGCGGCTGTGTACACGCCCGGGGACCTGATATCAATGAACCAGGGGAAGGTCCTTCATCCGGACCTTCAATCCCTGCACCTCACAGCCTGGTTCCTGAGCGGCTAGAGTTCCAGGCTTTGGGTCTTTCTGAAGATGTCTACACCGTGGTTGAGACATCTCGAAAAGAATCGACCGGGAAATGTTATGCCTTCAAATGGAAGAGATTTTCCATTTGGTGGCAGGGCAAAAACCTGGACCCCTTATCCTGCTATCTGGCTAACATTCTAGACTACCTTTGGTCTCTCTCCAAAGGGGGTCTTCGGTCATCGACCTTTAGGGTGCACCTAGCAGGCATATCGGCTTACCGGGCGCGGGCCGGTCAGCCGACTTTGGCTCGAAAAGGTGATCGGCGCTTTTCAAAGGCCTGATCACATATCCTCCGTGCGTGAACCTCCACCTCCGCGGGATCTTTTGCTGGTTTTGCGAAGCTCATGGGCAAGCCATTCAACCCATGCACAAGTTTGCGCCGCACTTGTCGGAAGACGGCTTTTTGGTGGCTATCACATCAGCCAGAAGGACAGGGAGCTCCAGGCGCTTCGTGGACTCCATCTGGTCTTTCACAGGGACAAAGTTGTCCTGCGCCTCACCCTAAATTTCTTCCGAAGGTGGTGTCAGAGTTTCACCTCAACCAGGTGTTGACTCTGCCAGTATACTACCCTAACTACACCTCGGATGCCGAGTACAGGCTCCATACCCTGGACCTCAGGCGTGCTCTCTCCTACTATAAGAAGAGGACGGCGGAAATTCGGGGAGAGGTTCGCCAGCTGTTTGTCACCTACGCTGAAGCCGCTTCTGGCAGACCTGCAGCCAAGCGGACCATTGCAAGATGGATTACATCATGCATAGGTCTGTGCTACGAATTGGCGGGTAAACAGCCTCCCAAAGGGATAAGGGCTCATTCTACCCGCCATACTGCTGCTTCGGTGGCTGCTTCCAGGGACATCCCTATCCAGGAAATCTGTTGGGCTACTACCTGGAAGTCAGCAAACACCTTTATTACCCATCACCACATCGACCTTGAGTCACGCCGGGATGCGGGTTTTGGGGCCTCTGTTCTCCAATCTCTGTTCCCTAAGTAGGGGGTGTGCACCTTGCCTCCCTCCTCCCGGAGAACTGCTAGGAGTCTGCCAGTCAGT
Organism: Neoceratodus forsteri; assembly: GCA_016271365.2. NCBI lineage: Eukaryota > Metazoa > Chordata > Ceratodontiformes > Ceratodontidae > Neoceratodus > Neoceratodus forsteri. The sequence goes on along the minus strand of CM057449.1, from coordinate 360,224,915 downwards.
GTGGATGAACAACATATCCACGCTCCTAGAAAAACAGGTTACTCACCTGTAACAGTAGTTCTAGGGTGGTATGTTGTTCATCCACACGCACCCACCCGACCTCCCGGCTTTAGGCACAACCTGGCTTCCAGCGGGCTAGACCATGTCATGGGCGGAGCCGAGGTATTTACCACACGGCTGGGTGGGAGGAGCCAGCTTGAAGACTTCCGGTAAGATTTAAAGGGGAAAGGAACAATGCCAGACAGTGTGGATGAACGACATATACCACTCCTAGAACTACTGTTACAGGTGAGTAACCTGTTCTTTCAGGCACGACTGGGGAGAAGACAGTTTGAAATACAGTGAGCATACATATGACGCAGCACATGAGATATGTAACACAGGACGGAAATCAACATACAAATACAATCAAACTTAGGGTGTAAAGGAAACATTGTTTCAATATAACAATCACACTTAGGCTGTAGAGAAAATTGTTCCGTATAAAGCGGTCAAAATACAGTTTGGTCAAGTAAAAACAAGAATCAAAACAATGTGAGAAACAGGTATTGCAAGAGAAAGATATACAGAACAATACAATAAGTGCTAAATCTGTGGTTAATGAAAACGGGGAGAGGAAGGGAGAGCAGTGGAAGCAGGGGAAGAGGGTATGGGATGAGAGAAGAGACATGGAGGAGGGTATTAAGAGAGGCGTGAAGAGGTGTCAGAGAAGTAGATTACCTAGAGAAACAGAGGGCAGGGAGAAAAGATGGTCTAAGATGGGTGAAAGCAAGTGCAGGGGCTAGTTGTATGCAGATGATCACGGTGAAGTTTCTTAAAACTAGCATGGGTGGGTGCTCGACGAATGGTTTGAGGTATGGAGTTCCAGTACTTTAGAGCCGTGTATGAGAAAGCATGTGCACCCATATTAGTTTGCATCTAGGGATGTGAGGAGGGGCTTGGTCAGCAGATCAGAGCCCATAGGAGAGAGGTTGTGAGTGCAGCAGAGAGGCAAGGGATAGGGGGAGGTCTGATTTGGCAATGCAGTTAATCAGTGAGCCAAAGGACTGGAGTCGATAGGCAGAGGGGCAAGGCCATTTTAGGTCAGCATAGAGCTGGCAATGGTGTTTGTAACGTGACGATACAGAGGTGTAGTGGCAGATGCTATTATAGGTGGTGTCCCATTTATGGAGGATGGATTTTGAGGCAGACAGGTAAGTGACTGATCCATATGCCAAGGCTGGGAACAGAAAACCTTTTGCCCCAGCTAGTCTAGCTAATGGGGTAAGGGCATAGCTAGTACGGTAGGCACCTCTTAACTTAGCATTGACAGATTTACTGGTGGTAGTTATGTGTAGATCGAAATCTAGGGATTCAAGTTTTAAGTTCAAGTTTATTGCAGGAAAACTCCATTGAGCAAGCTCATTCACAAGGAGGTCCTGAGTCATGTACACTAATAAAAAAAAAAAGTGTGATGCTCTAGAAGAAGAAGATGATGTTATGATGAGGCACCAAAGGTCCAATTATATTCAGATAGGATAACTGCTATCCGGACAAGGAGAGGCAGGAGTCAACTTTAGTATTTCATGCCCGCTTGGACATGCTTATTTGGTACCAGGTAGACAGACACAGTCACAAGAAGGAGGAGGGGATGCCCGATCAACAATAGGGCAATGGAACAGGGATATACTGAAATACTTTTTATCCACCTCTTTTACGGTTAGCACTACAAGCATAAACTTTAGGCCCACTGCCACTCTTATTCTAATACAAGGTTATACTGTACTTCTATACTCTAAACAAGAGTCCAGTCTTATTCTGATACTAGTTTATACTGTACTTCTATACTCTAAACAAGAATCCAGTTACATAGGCTTCTCAGCACTACATTAGGGTGATCAGCATCACACATCTACAAAAGAGTCCAGATTTACAAGAGTCCCAGATCCGCGCCTTCGGTACACGTCGTTCTTGGTAGCTACAAGGAAATAAAACAGAACTGTGGAACCCTAATCTCAGTTCCCAGCAAGGACCTAGATAAGGCCACTGGGGTGGTGAGAGGTTTGGTAAACAGACCATATATCTTCAGCAAAAGCCCACTCTCTCCGAGGCTGCCGGAATGTAAAACCAAAGCAACTGGTTCCTGAAATAACACACTAAAGCAAGAGGTTCCTCAGCCAAAACCCACTCTAGGGTTGCTAAGGATGAAGAAAGACCAAGATCTGCGTGGTGATGAATCCAATGGAGGACTACCACGATCCGACTGATGCTGCAGCACCCAAGAGCCAGCTGGACTCGAAGGAACTCTGACAGGACCTGGAACCATAAGAATCTGAAGAGATGATGGTTGACTCTGCAATCCTAGGATCAGGAACTAACACAAAACAAAGAAACGGCGGACGCGTCCCAGACTGGGCTTCGACGGACTCGACTTTTGGCGAACGACCAGGTGGGGGCGCAGAACAGGTTCTCCAAGATGAGCTCTCTCTCTCTCTCTCTTCTGTAGAGGCCGACCAACGTCGGGACATCTGGAACAGGAACCATATGGAACGACACTGGCACGGCTGTCGTTATGCATTTCGGTGGATGTACTTTGAAGCTGTGAAAACAAGAAAACAGCGGGTACGACTTGTATGACTGACGACGGACTCGACTTCGGCGGATGACACAAACGGATGGGATGAGTTGATGGATGATATCCCAGGAGTGAAGAATGCTGGGAGGACGTCTTTTTCTGAGTGGAGACTGATTCTGAGCACATGGTTTTACAGACCACACTAGGAGACTGCAGTGTGGTAGAAGATTGAGACCGTCTTCGCACAGTAGTAAACATATAACTGAAGAATGCCCAAAGAACTGTGGAATAGTACAATAATTTGCCAGAGGAAGGCAAATTATAACTTCAGGGGTAATTGTTACTGATAAGGGCCAATGTCCAGGTGCTTAGAGCAATAGTTCAGGTACTCAGGGCAAGAGTTCAGGTACTTAGGGCAAGAGTTCAGGTACTTAGGCAATAGTTCAGGTACTAGGCAATAGTTCAGCATAAGCAATAGAGTAATCACAGTAGTTTCACAGTATAGGCATATAGAACATTCTCAAATGAACCCCTGTTTCTATAGGTAGGGTATTCTGGGATAGGATCCCTTACTGTACGTTGTGGCTTGGAAATCCTTTAGTACCACTAGGCTGGCTTGCCCTATTCCGCTAGGCCGGGGCCTTCCTTTAGTACCACTAGGCTGGTTTGCCCTATCCTGCTAGGCCGGGGCCTCCTTTTAGTATCACTAGGCTGGCTTGCCCTATTCCGCTAGGCTAGGGCCTCCTGTAGACCAGGCTTTACCTGGGCCTACTGCCCTACCTTACCTCGGGCCTGAAGCCCTCACGTTAGGGTTGGGCCTTGTGCCCCACTTTACAATGGGCCTGATACCCTCTAAACTTTGGGCCTGATGCCACACTTATCATGGCCTAATGTCTTACTTTATATTTGGGCCGGAATTGCCCTTTTAAGTCTTGTTGCCCTTTAAATTCTTTGGCTCCCAGTGCCTACTGTCATTTATGTAGTGAAAGCCCACCTCTGTTCGCCCCTAATGAATATTCATAGCTGCGATAAAGGCCTTGCTATCTAGCCCCTCCCATGGGCGTTGCTAGCCCTGCCTCCCAAATTAATATTCAAGTTGGGTCCTAATGACCGATGCCCTCGTCGCTCTGCCGCCTCTTTGAAGCACCTACTGCGCTTTACAAGACAAATGCAGTCCCTTTCCAACACAGGCGGCCAGGACAACGCAGGTTGCCACTCAACTCACCGCCTACGGTTCCAGGGAGTCTCTGCTGTCGCTGGGAGTAGGAGGTGAGCTGCAGTGGGAGGGAATCACACAGTCGGAAAGAGGGACAGCTCGGGGCCTCCGACGCCAACAACGATGTGGCGCTTCTCTTCTGCCAATGTGGGACCGGATTTACTTGTTCCAACACCTCGGGCTTAAAAGAAATAATCGGAGGGCTTTTAAGCCCATTAAACGTGTTGGAACCGGTGTTTTCATCTTCGTGGTGCCCCGATGGCACCACTGACGACAGACTACCGCAGCAGAGGAAGTCTTCGGGCAGGGGAGGCAGCACAGGACCACAGCAAGTCCAGAGGGACGGCTCCAAACAAAAGGTAAGCCTAAACTGTCCCCCTGACTTCAGGGTCCTGGCTCCTCAACCTCTGCCCAGGATTAACTGTCTCCAGCTGTATACTTGTAGAATGCTTGTTTAAACTTGAACCTCCCCAGGGTTCTAGATCTGCTGGATTAGAATGCTGTGCATGAGCCACCCAGCACAGCATTCCATCCAGGCTATTATGACACACATTGCTTGTAAATTCTAACTTTTTACAAAGTTGTAAGTGCACAGGGCACTTTTCTATTATTTACAGTATTTTCCCTTTAATGGCCAACTTTGGGGCATTACATTCGGGCCCGCCTAAAAATACATGTCCCCACGTATCCCCTTAACATTCTTTAAAATCTATCATCTTAACAACTTCTGAAATCTTACTTAATACTCTATGAAGTCTTACGTTAATAAAACGTTCTTAAAATCCCTAAAATATTTTTACAAAGCCACTCCAACTTTGGACTCCTCGGATAAATTATCTCTATCCTGCTGACTATGCCAATTAATTTTTAGTGTTATGTGATGCTCTAGAAGAAGATGATGTCATGATGAGGCACCAAAGGTCCGAATGATATTTGGATAGGATAACTGCTATCCGGACAAGGAGAGGCAGGAGTCAACTTAGTATTTCGATGCCCGCTGGGCGGGCGTTTATCTGGTACCAAGGGGTAGACAGACACAGTCACAAGAAGGAGGAGGGGATGACCGATCAACAGTAGGGCAGTGGAACAGGGATATACTGAAATACTCTTTATCCACCACTTTTACAGTTACCACTACAAGCGTAAACTTTAGGCCTACTGCCACTCTTATTCTAATACTAGGTTATACTGTACTTCTGTACTCTAAACAAGAATCCAGTCTTATTCTGATACTAGTTTATACTGTACTTCTATACTCTAAACAAGAATCCAGTTACATAGGCTACTGAGCACTACATTAGGGTGATCAGCATCACACATCTCTGAAGAGTCCAGATTTTACAAGAGTCCAGAGATCCAGGCGTCTTCGTGCACACTGTCGTTCTTGGTAGTAGCAAGGAAATAAAACAGAACTGTGGAACCCTAATCTCAATTCACAGCAAGGACCTAGATAAGGCCACTGGGGTGGTGAGAGGCTTGTAAACAGACCATGTCTTCGGCAAAGCCCACTTCCACGAGGCTGCCGGAATGTAAAACCAAAGCAACTAGTTCCTGAAATGACACACTAAAGCAAGAGGTTCCTCAGCCAAAACCCACTTCTAGGGTTGCCAAGGATGAAGAAAGACCAAGATCTGCGTGTGATGAATCCAATGGAGGACTACCACGATCCTACTGATGCTGCAGCACTCCAAGGGCCAGCTGGACTTGGAAGGAACTCTGTCAGGACCAGGAACCATAAGAATCTGAAGAGGTGATGGTTGACTCTGCAATCCTAGGATCAGGAACTAACACAAAACAAAGAACGGTGGACGCTGCCCCGACTGGGCTTCAATGGACTCGATTTTGCATGAACGACTAGGTAGTAGCGCAGAACAGGTTCTCCAAGATGAGCTCTCCTCTTCTGTAGAGGCCGACCAACTTCGGGACATCTGGAACAGGAACTATATGGAACGACACTGGCACGGCTGTCGGATGCATTTCATGGACGACTTTTGAAGCTGTGGAAACAAGAAAATGGGCGGTATTTAATTGACTTACAGACTTGACTTCTGGGCGGATGACACAAACGGATGGGATGAGTTGATGGATGATCTCCCAGGAGTGAAGAACGCTGGAAGGACGCCTTTTTCTGAGTGGAGACTGATTCTGAGCACGTGGAGGTTACAGACCACACTAGGTGACTGCAGTGTGGTAGAAGATTGAGACTGTCTTCGTACAGTAGTAAACACATAACTGAAGAATGCCCAAAGAACTGTGGAATAGTACAATAATTTGCCAGAGGAAGGCAAATTATAACTTTAGGGGTAATTGTTACTGATAAGGGCCAATGTCCAGGTGCTTAGAGCAATAGTTCAGGTACTTAGACTAGTAGTTCAGGTGCTTAGGGCAATAATTCAGGTACCTCGGAAAATAGTTCAGGTACTTAGGGCAATAGTTCAGGTACTTAGGGCAATAGTTCAGGTACTCAGGGCAATAGTTCAGCATAAGCAGTACAGTAATCACAGCTGTTTCACAGCATAGGCAAATAGAACACTCTCAAATGAACCCCTGTTTCTATAGGTAGGGTATTCTGGGATAGGATCCCTTACTGTACGTTGTGGCTAGGGAATCCTTTAGTACCACTAGGCTGGCTTGCCCTATTCCACTAGGCTGGGGCGTCCCTTTAGTACCAGTAGGCTGGTTTGCCCTATCCCGCTAGGCTGGGAACTCCCTTTAGTACCGCTAGGCTGGCTTGCCCTATTCCGCTAGGCCGGAGCCTCCCTTTAGTACCACTAGGCTGGCTTGCCCTATTCCATTAGGCTGGGGCCTCCCTATAGACCAGGCTTTACCTCGGGCCTAATGCCCTACCTTTACCTCGGGCCTGAAGCCCTACGTTAGCTTGGGACTGGTGCCCCACCTTAGATTGGGCCTGGTGCCCCACTTTACAGTGGGCCTGATGCCCCTCTAAACTTTGGGCCTGATGCCACACTTTACCATGGGCCTAATGCCCTACTTTATATTTGGGCCGGAATTGCCCTTTTAAATCTTGTTGCCCCTTTAAATTCTGTGGCTCCCAGTGCCTACTGTCATTTATGTAGTGAAAGCCCACCTCTGTTCTGCCCCAATGAATATTCATAGCTGCAATAAAAGACCTTGCTATCTAGCCCCTCCCCATGGGTGTTGCTAGCCCCGCCTCCTAAATTAATATTCAAGTTGCGGGTCCTAATGACCCGATGCCTATGCGGGCACTCTGTCATTTTCAAGCACTTACTGCGCTTTTGAGAAGACAAAATGCAGTCCCTTCCAACATAGTGGCCAGCACAGTGTGTGCTGCTGCAGACTCACCGCTCTGCGGTCTCCAGGGAGTCTCTGCTGTCGCTGGGAGGCAGGAGGTGAGCTGCAATGGGAGGGAATCACACAGGCGGAAAGAGGGACAGCTCGGGGGGCCTCCGACAGCCAACAATGATGCGGCGCTTCTCTGCCGCCGACGTGGGACCGAATTTACTTGTTCAACACCGGGCTTAAAATAAATAATCGGAGGGCTTTAAGCCCATTAAACGCTGACCGGCGTTATCTTTGTGGTGCTCGATAGCAACCACTGACTACAGACTACCGCAGCAGGGGAAGTCTTCGGGCAGGGGAGGCAGCACAGGACCACAGCAAGTCCAGAGGGACGGTTCCAAACAAAAGGTAAGCCTAAACTGTCCCCCTGACTTCTGGGTCCTGGCTCCTCAACCTCTGCCCAGAATTAACTGTCTCCAACTGTATACTTGTAGAATGCTTGTTTAAACTTGAACCTCCCCAGGGTTCTAGATCTGCAGGATTGGAATGCTGTGCATGAGCCACCCAGCACAGCATTCCATTCAGGCTATCATGACACACATTGCTTGTAAATTCTAACTTTTTTCAAAGCTGTAAGTGCACAGGGCACTTTTCTATTATTTACAGTATTTTCCCTGTAATGGCCAACTTTGGGGCATTACAGATTACATACAGTTTAAAATACTTGGTAGTACAATGGTATGACATATTCATGATTACACTAAGTACAGCTAGATATTACATAAAAGGAGACAACATCAGATGACAAAGATAGTGAGGAGACATGTGGTGCATAATATGGATCACGTCAGGGTAACATACCATCAGTACAAGACATAGTAGTTGGTGATTGCAATAAATCATTTTTAGTATATTGAACAATGAATAGGGAATAAGGATAACAAAATAATGAGGCTTGGATGAGTGAAAGAAAAATATATACGTAGAGAGAGCCAAGAATGGGACTGGGGAAGGGGGGCAGGTGTGGATTCGTCAAGAGTAATGCCCAGATATTTAAAGGATATGGTGCTTACCAGTTGGAAGCCGTCTGCAAATGAGATTTTGAGGGCATTTTGGTTTGCTTTAAGTCTGGCAGGTGAGCCAAAGAGCATAGAGTGTGTCTTGCTAATATTGACAGTAAGTTTGTTCTCTGTTAGCGAAGACTGAATACTTGAGAAGTCTGAGGCAAGAGGTTGGTTTATGTCTGTGATATTTCTGCACTGTGGTAAATGACTAGGTCACCTGCATAGAGCAAAGATGAACAGGTAGGTGCAAGCAACGGATGTTGTTAATGAAGATTGAGAAAAGCAAGGCCAAGTATGAAGCCCTGGGACACGCCAAAGTGTATAGATGAATGGTCAGATATGGCTGAGTTGAAAACTATAGCCTATTTTCTTTTGACAAATAGCTTGATCCAGGCCACTGCATCAGTGGAGAAGCCGAGGGAGCGTAGTTTAGCAAGAAGAAAGGTATGGTTAACCAGGTCAAATGCCTTTGTTAAATCGATGAAAATCACACCTGTCATGAGGCCCGAGTCCATAGAAGCATAGATGTCGTTTGTGAGTTTGAGGAGGACGGTGGAAGTGCTATGGCCCTTTCGGAAACCATACTAGGAGCAAGAGAGAAGGTTATACTTCTGAAGATATTCTACGGATTGGGTGGCCACTAGTTTTTCCAAGATTTTGCTGACCACAGAGAGAATTGCTATGGGACGGTAATTCTTGATTTCTTTAGGATCACCTTTTTTAGGAATGGATGTGACCTTAGCTATTTTCCAGATATTAGGGACTGTACCATGGCATAGAGATAGGTTGAAGATTTTGGTTAGGGGAGAGGCTATGAGCGGGGCAGCAGCTTTTAAGAGCCTGGGTTCCAGACCGTCAGACCCCAAGCTGGTAGTGTATGCCATTTATGAGCATGTCACTTGTATGGGCTGTTTGATTTGCTCCAAGAAGGGTTTTTATTGTTGACCAGAATTTCTTAGAGTCCCATGCAACTTTCATTAGCAGATCTTTGCAGAAAGAGCTTTTGGCTAATTGAATATGTCTTTTGCATGTGTTTCTGAGGGATCGGTAGTTATTTTAGTCGGCCTGGAGCCCAGAGTGTTTGAAGTGCCGCCACATTCTGTCCCTGACCCTAATTTGGGTGAGTAGGTCTTTGGTTAGCCACTTTGTCTGATTTCCACAAATCCAACGAGTGACACAGGGAGCATGGGTGTCTTGGAGCACACTAAACTGGGCCAGGAAATGGTCTACGTTGACTGGGCATTAGCTGAGTGTAGATGGTGACCAGTCAGTCAATGAGAGATCATGGTTAAACTGTGTTAAGTTAAAATTAGCCAAATTTTGGAAGGTGATGAGTTTTGGAGGCGGAGATGGTTTACTGGTAGAGTGCCAGATGCAGTAGATTGGGGAGTGATCACTTATTGCATCTGCAAGGGTACCTGCACATACTATACTATCAGGGCAGTTTGTAAGGACTCAGTTGATAAGAGTACTAGTCCAAGGGGGAGCCATGACCCTAGTTGGGTCTGTGATTAGTTGGTGAAGGTTGTGGCCTTGTACCATGGTATGAGTGGACTGGTTTGATTTACTAGTCCATTTAGGTTGAGGTCCCCCAGTATGAGGATTTCATTTTGGCTGATGGTACTGTCCACTTGGGAGATGAGTTCTTCAAGACCCTTGCTACCTCCAGCAGGAGGGTTATAGGTGCAGACTATGTAGTTTCTTTGAGCCTAGCTGTAAGGTTGCATGGATCACTTCACAGTGAGATAGGGTAGGCAGGACATTATGGGATATTAATAAATGAGGTTTATAGAAGATGGCAACACCACCTTCACATTTTGATGAGGGCCTGTCTTGTCTGATTAGATTGTAATTAGGTTGTGAGCAGAGGGGATCAGGGGTGGATGGTTTTAGCCAAGTTTCAGATAGGCAGAGGATATCAGAGTGATATTGAACAACCCATGCCTCGAGTTCTGCCATGTTATGAAGAAGGCTTCTGATATTCAGGTGTGCAATGCGGAGGCCCTTGGTGTCATTCCAATTTGTATCATTGTGGGATAAATTACTTACAGGCCTGGGTTTAAAAGCTCAATATCCCCAGCTAACATTAAGGCTAGAAGTAATGGTTATCATAGCTTATGATGGATGAAAGGGGTGGACAGGGCGAGGCTGAGTAACGGGGATTTATGCAGAGTGTAGGCTAAATGGTAGAACATATAAGGGATGAGAAGTGGGAGGTAACAGGGGCCAGATGTGGTGTATGCATAAAGGAGAGCCTAGAGTTATCGGAGTAGGTGTAGTAATGGGTCCTGGTTGTTTGCTAGTGTAATATAGGAGCCACATGAGGGTGGAAAATATAGAAACTATTAGGAATATAGCACAAGGATTTGGGCATATTAGGTTTTATTGACAGGGTCATTTGAAAGTGGAATGAGTAGGTAGGAAGGAAGGCTCAATATGAGAGTAACATAATTTGTTTTGCTTAGGGTTATGATTGGGAAGCCAGAAAATGGAACTAATATCAAGCGCCTTCTAGCAGCCAAGAAATATAGCTTGCTAATGGTAAAGTGAGGAGATAGTTAATTTTCTTCGTGGTCTACACTATTCCTCACGCTATATAACTGGTGCTGGCTAAGGATGGGGAGCAGTTGCATAGTGACTGTGGGGAAGCAGCACCTGGCAAGTTAGGAGAAGTTTTGCAGTCATGTTTAGTCTCCTTCCTAAGCTGCAGGTGTTTGTGATTTAAATTTGAGCAGCTGCTAAAATTGTATTAGCAGAGCGAGGAGAGTAGTTTACTATTAATTACTGTCTCTTTCCTAGGCTGCTGGCGATGCGCTTTAAATGGAGAGCAAAGCACCCAGCAAGCTAGGAGCAGTTTTGCAGTTAAGTTTAGTCTCTCTCCTAAGCTGCAGTTGTTTGTGATTTAAATTCGAGCAGCTGCTAAAATTGTATTAGCAGAGCAAGGAGGGCAGTTTTACAGTTAATTACAGCCTCCCTCTTAGGCTGCTGGTGATGCACTTTAAACGGAGAGCAATTCTTGTGCTGATTTCACAAGGGGAAATCAAATAAAATGTGCCCAGTACACGAGGAGCTGCTCAGTCTGCTCTCCTAAACTGTAGGCTATGTAATCTTAACTTTAAGCAGCTCTTGCACTTTGTTTGGCTGCTTTCTTTACACTTTACCAATTTAGTGGCTGAAAGCAGGTTAGAGGTTCAAATCAGGACCGAAGTGTGTATATAGAATTACCAGACAAAAGCAGTTTGAATCTTCCCGAGTCTGTACCGCTAATCATCAGTTAAAATTATTTCTTAACTTAAAATGATAGACAGTCTAGGGTAATGCTGTGCGTATTTCAGCATTAGTCATGGAAGAAATTCAAAACAAGGTTTTGGTGCCACTTTCTTGTGTGTGGGTGGTAGCTGAGATACAGAAATTGAATTACAAGGTCCTAACCTAGTTAGCATACATTTGTATAAGCATTTCAGAATATATAGCAGCTGGTGAGAGTCCTGTGCATTTAGGCAGTCATTTTTAGCAGATTAAAACTGGGCAGAAGTCCAGGTGAAGCGCGCCAACATTTGAACAATCAGACAAAGGAAGGCTGAAGCTAAGAGGCGTTGCAAGGCTTGGCGAAAATTACCTTTAGGATGGGAGCCTGTGTTCGTCGGTCGGAGGGCTCCAGGGCAGGGTGTGCCCTCCCGTAGCCGAGGATTTAGGATGGGAGCCTGTGTTCATTGATCGAAGAGCTCCAGGGCAAGGTGTGCCCTCATGTAGCCGAGGCTTTAGGATGGGAGCCTGTGTTCGTTGGTCGGAGAGCTGCAGGGCAGGGTGTGCCCTCCTGTAGCCAAAGCTTCAGGATGGGAGCCTGTGTTCGTCGGTCGGAGAGTTCCATGGCAGGTTGTGCCCTCCTGTAGCTGAGGCTTTTCTTACAATAAGTACAACAAGCCTTTACCTGGACCTGTCCAAGCCCATTCCTCCAGAGCTATGGCCACTACTGTGGCTTGCTTTAAAGGAGCCTCCGTTTCAGATATCTGCAATGCAGCTATGTGGTTCATGATTCATACATTCACAAAGTTATTACAATCTGGATATTGCCTCATGACATAGGGCAGCCTTCGATGCAGTCCTGCAAGGTCTGCTGTCATAACTGTCCTCCCACATGGACATTACTGATTGGGATTCATCCCAAAAGTAATACCTAGTGCAAGAGACCACTCCATGGAAGATAGTACAGTTATGAAAAAACTTACCATAACAGTAGATATTTGAGAAGTCTCTCCTGCAGTAAGTTTGTTCCCACTCTCCATCCCCCTCCTTCTCTAAGAGAGCAGAATTCTGGTCCAGTGACTTTGGGTTGGGGTCCTTTAGTACCTCGGCTTACCCTTGGTCCTCAGTTTGGGAGCTGAATCCGTCGGGGGAACTCAGGATACCAGGGACTGCCCACTCTTATATAGGAAACAGAAAGCTGATGTCATGTGTGAGCAGTTCCTGGTGAAAAACTGCTAGAAGAGCTGCTGTGTGCCATAGCGACCTCTGCTGGATACCCCAAAGTATTACCTACTACAAGAGGCACTCCTCAGAGATGTACTGTAGCGGTAAGTTTTTACATAACTGTACTTTCTAGGAGTGGTGTATGTTGTTCATCCACTCTTCTGGCAGTTGCCTTTCCCCTTAAGATTCGCCAGAAAGTCTCAAAGCTGTCTCTTCCCACCCACCCAGGTGGTATAACCCTCTGCTGTGCCCCTTGATGTCAGATTCTGCCCGCTGGAAAGTAAGAGTATGAGCGCTGAAGCCAGGGAGGTCAGGTGGGTCTGCATGGTAGAACATATACACTCCTAGAACTACTTTTACAGGTGAGTAACTTGTTTTTATTCACCTGTAACAGTAGTTCTAGGAGTGGTATATGGTGTGCATCCACACTGACCCACCCGACCTTCCCTGGCAAGTATTTCACCGGTCTTGCTTCTAGTGGTAAGATCTGATGTCATGGGGTAATTATATGGAAGTTATGAACTGGGTGGGTGAGAACAGCTTGAGCAAGCCTTAAAGGGAAAGGAACAGCTAGAAGTGTGGATGTCTCACACTAAGGTTGTTTGTGTTTTAGCTTGTTTTTTGTTTTTATTTGGCTCACCACAGCCCAACCCAGATAGACCAACATAGGGTAGCTGGTTCATTCCTCTGTGGTGTCATACAGATGAGGCACACTGATGAGTCCTGGTAAGATGAAACATGTGTCTGTGTCTTCTGTTGGCACCCTTTACAGACTGTGTGAGAGGCCTTTTGGCACCATGCATGCCTGCTTAAAGTTGAACCAGCATATTTTCTGGTGATTTGCATATACAGCCCATGATGCTTTGCATTATGGGGGTATGTATGATTTTGTATTTCTTTGAAACTTGGCTTCCCGGCCAATGCCCTTTGGGGTAACCCTTGCGTCAGTGTTTGCGCACTAAGGTTGTTTGTGTTTTAGCTTGTTTTGTTGTTCTCATTGGGCTTACCACAACTCAACACAGATAGACCAACATAGGGTAGCCGGTTCATTCCACTAGGAGGTTTCATGCATACGAAGCACACTGATGAGTCCTAGTAGGACGAAACACGTGTCTGTGTCTTCTGTTGGCACCCTTTGCAGACGGTGTGAGAGGCCTTTTGGCACCATGCATTTCTGCTTAAAGTTGAACCCGCATAGTATTTTGTGGTGATTTGTATGTACGGCCCATGATGCTTTGCATTATGGGGGTATGTGTGATTTTTACTGCCAAAGTGTAAATGTGTATCGCTTACCACTCCTAAAACCTAGGCAAATAACGGTTTTTTTGTGCCCCAGTCAATTTAGTTTCCTACTGTTGCGGCATCTGATGGATGTCAGAATTTTAAAATAGCTTCATAAGAGTAATACACCATTATCTGCTTTATTCCACTTCTTGGGACTGTATGCAGTGTTATCCCATCTACTGTTTGCGGCTTAGCTGGCCTGATCTTCATACATTTATCAGTTGCCATGATTGACCGCAGGCTGCATCATGGCTACTCCTGATGCCCTCACAGCGAGCAGCCTGCATCCCCTGGGGATTGTTTGGTGAACAATGAAGCAAAGAATTGTTTCAGCATGTCAGCAGTTGCCTCCGGCTCTCACAGATTCCTCCCCCATACCCCTATTTTCAGAGGCCTAATTTCTCTCCTTCACCTTCCTTCCATTTATGTACTGGAGGAAGACTTTGCTGTCTGCAGCTACAGCAGCTATCTTGACTTGCCATCCCTCCTTGGCTTTCCTAACTCTAGCCTTGTAGTCCCTCAATTTTTCCCCCATACTCCTCTGTTACCTGGAGGCAGCTCATCTGTTTCCAGTGGTCATAGGCATCTTCTTTTTCCATTTCTATTTTTGTACCTTTGGTGCATGCAGGGATTTATCCTATATCTGGCCAGATTGCAGCCCTGCCCACATCCATCCCATTCCACCCAGGCCTACCTGCTCATGCTTTAGTTGGCCAGTGGTTTACCCCCCACGGCAGGGCTACTCTGGCAAGTAGGGGAGTGACTGTGATCACCAGTTCCGGCAGCTCATTAAGCTTCCTGGAGACCAGATGCGGGAGGTGCCACCACCGGCGTCATGTTCTTGGCCCAAAGGGGGTTCTCTTTTTCTGGTTTCCTAGGGCAGTGAATGTGCAATGCGTTAGTCACGCATAGGCATACTCCCATGTATTATGCATAGATGTTTGCCACCTCCTGTCCTTCTTGCAGTCCCAGGCTCCCTTTCCTCCAGCCGGACACTTGAGGTCAGGTGATCACCTAATGCTGCAGCCTCCCTCCTCCTGAGGAGGAGAGCAGTCCATTGGACACTCAATCCTCCTTCCTCCAGCTGGCCTTAGATGCCTCGAGTTTATTCCCTAACCCTCATTCCTGAACCCAGGTCATAAGCATTGAAAGTGGTAACGCTACTGCTGCGCTGGTGGGCCAACCCCATTTGCATCTTTTTTGCCCTGGATCAGTTGCCATAGGCCCCTGTCAAGCCATTTCAACTAGAAAAAAAGCCGAGCACTCACCACCTCTATTTACACGGACACCTGAGATAGTTTTTAAATTACATTTATTAAAGTATCGAGCACTGACACGTTTCAGATCACAGCAGGTCCTTTATCAAAGGCTAAAATTCCTGAAATAAATACATCACTTAAGTACCAAACAGTACCTTGACGTCACTCTGAAATTTAACACACCAAATTCAGTGATTGGTTCACTCATTAAGACACAGCATACAAAATTCATTAGAACATTCTTACAGTTACACAAAGTAGAAAAAGAACATCAACTGTGTTAAAAAACCTTTTTGTTACCCAATACCCATGGCATCTTTGACATTCAAAGTACAAATGCATATATATAAATCTGAAACAATTGTGAACAAGAAAAGGCAAAAGCAGGACAAAGGTCAAGAGCTGGAAAAAGACCAAATGGAAAGAAGGATAAAAAAGAAACAAAGAAAAAGAAATATTCACTCATCATGATAGAACAAGTGTCACAATATCATAGCAACATTCCTACTTCCTTTTAAGATAAGGCCGGACATCTAGACCTGCATTTAATCCTGGTTGTTTATTAGCACCTAACTTCAGAATCCCAAAGTTCTCTGTTTGTAAGCTGAAATCATTGCAGTTTCCTGCTCTCAAGCCATGTGGTGCACTTCTTGGCTCTCTTTCCCTTCTTGCTTACAGGGCTGCAGACCTTTGAGACTACTCAATTTATAAACAGGGGGATAAACAGGGTGGCCATATTCCACCATGGCAGGCATCTTCGGAAGGGTTGTAGGCTGCACAGGCTGTGGGATGGCAATAATTCTCAATTGGGCCTGGAGAGAGGGAGGCTGCCCACTCTGTAGACAGCTATCTTGTGTCAGGAGTGAAGTATATTGGTTAAGGAGTAAGCTGGGAGAGCTGGGGGTGGGGAGTGACAAAGGATAAGGGGTGTGGTTATGGGCAGCAGAAGGGTGGGGCTGAGGGGAGGCTGGGGCAATGCTCAGAAATTACAGGACATTATGTTACAGCAAGCAGGAGGGGGGATATTAGGGACAGAGGACCCTTAGGGATGTTGATGCTAAGGGGAAAGCGTATGGGGTGAACATTCTGAATACAAAGAGAGTGGAGGGGGAAGAGTCAGGAGGGGCTGTTGTGCGGAAGCCTAAAACAGCAGACTGTGGGAAGGGAGCTCCTAAGGTGAACAGAGCAAGAGGGGGAAGAAGAGGGGCAGTTTAGAGGTGCAGTCAGGGGAATCTCGGGTTACTTGATGGAGGCTGACATAGAGTGTTGCAATAAATTTGAGCTACTAAGCAACCTAGAGGGGGAGGAAGGGGTTGGTGGAAATGAGAAAACTTATACAGAGGCCGGGGGGAGGGAGTCTGATACCCATAGGGCATCACAGACCGGCAAGGGAAAGGATAGAAATAGTCCCAGAGGGAGAAGGGGAAACATATATGTTAAGCAAATGGGGGAGATGCAACATATTCCAGACATGAGAGAGGAGAACATGATTGGAGAGAAACTGGGAGACGAGGTGGGAGAGGAGCCCCCCTTCAGCAGGGGGGTCAGTACCAAGGATGGGGCCCTAGCTAAAGGGGATTCACGGAGAGCCTCTGGAGGCAGGGGTACTATTACAAGGGGGGAGGATGGCGGTGTGAGGGAAGGGGAAACCATCAGGGCCAGGATAAATGGTTCGGATAAGAGAGGGTCAAAGGGGACACCTATTCAGAGGGGCTTGGAGTTAAGTAAGCAAAATAACGAGGGAGGCAGAAAGGGAAGGGTGACAAGGGGGCCTCTAATAAGGCAGGAAGACTCCCATGGAATTGAGATCATGAATAAGGGGGGATGGGGGGCCGAGAGGGCATAATGGAGGTAATTATAAGGATGATGATGGTGGTGTTAAGGTTCTGTTATTGGGAGACTCAATGATTAGGGGTATCCACTGAGAGGGACAGGGGGGTGGATGCCATAGCCAGGTGAAGGTAGTGAGTATCTGCGCTGACAGTGCACAGAGCAAAGTTCATGGTGTATGAAATGGTTAGGGATTGTGGAGGAAACCGAGTTTCCTGGTCATTTGGAACTAACGATCTAGAGGGAAATAGCTTTTGGAAATCCAAGCAAGATTCCAAGAACTTGCCAGAGTCTGTCGGGATAATGGATGCAACATTCTTTCAAGATATTGCCAGTACCAAAGGCCTCAGTGGAGAAAAAAATGAAGCTCACAGAGGTTAATGACTGGCTCAGGAAGTGGGAAGAGAGTGGGTTGGGGGTGTTAGGGAACTGAATGGAGTTTGGGAGGATAAGGGACTATATGCCAAGGACAGGCTTCATCTTGCCGCATTAGGAAGGAAGTCCTTAAACAGGGATGGCTGACTACATTCAAGAAAGGTGGGGTTTAAACTTGTGAGGGGGGAAGGGATAAGGGAGGGCTGACCAGAAGCCATCTTCCAGATGAGGGAGTAGCCTTCAAGCCCAAGGGGGGAGACAGACTGGGGTGGAGGTTTCAGGAGGAGCAGAAGGAGAATGGAAGTATAAGGAATCTGGTGGGGTTCGACAAAGAGGATGAGGATAAGGGTGGGGGTTGGTGTTAGTAAATGCCAGGAGCTTGGGAAACAAGTTGCCCAGAGTTCCAGGCCATGTTGTTCGGGGGTGGATGTGGCGGTGGTCACAGAGACGTGGACCAACAAAAACCATGACTGGGACCTAAATGTGCAGGGGTACACTATGCTTAGGAAGGATAGAAAGGAGGGCAGAGGGGGTGGAGTGGCTATGTTCATTAGAGATGACATAGAAATTGCTAGGGCAGAAGAGGCAGAGGGAAACGTGGAGGCCTTATGGGTCACCTTACGATCCCCAGCAGGAGATAAGGTCAAGCTGGGTGTAGTATATAGGCCCCCCGGGATGAATGATGTTCTAGAGGATGGTTTGCTGGACAGCATCATTGCCCAGTGTGGACCAAAAGGGGAAGGAGTGGTGTTGATGGGGGACCTTAATATGCCAAGTGCAAACTGGGGAACCATGTCCTCTAAGGTGGCCAAGGAGCAGAGGCTGCTGGACGGCTTCCAGGATGTGTTCTTAACACAGCATGTGATGGAGCCCACAAGGGAGGGGCATGTCCTGGAGGCGTGGTTCTGGCAGATGGGGATCTGAGTACGAGACCTGGTTGTACAGGACCCCCTGACTGGGAGCGACCACAATACTGTCTGGTTTCAAATAAGCATGGGGGGGGGAGATCTAGGACACTGGCAGTGGACTTCAGGGGGGCAGACTTTGTGGGCATGGGAAATGTTCTCAAGGATCACTTGAAGGGGATTACATCAATGACAAGTGTGGAAAGGAGATGGGAGGTCATAAACCGGGGACTTCATGAGGCAGTCAGGATCTGCGCTAAGTTGAAATGTAAGGGAGCAAGGTCACATAAACCATGCTGGTGGTCCAGTGAGGTACAGGTAGCAGTCAGAGAAAAGAAGGCGGCCTACAAAAAGTATAAAACAACAAGAGGGGATAGGGATAAGGAAATGTACCACCTTGCATCTAGAAAAGTCACCCGTATGGCGAGGGGAGCAAAGTCCAGTAAAGAGCAGCGGCTGGCATAGAGGATACATGGAGAGGAAAAGGGGTTCTTCCGGTACATTGGGGAGCGGAGAAAAACTAAGGGCCATCTCAGCAGATTGAGATCAGAAGGAGGGTGGGTGGAAGAGGCAAGGGACCAGGCAGAGGTATTTAACGAGTTCTTTGCCTCTGTGTTCAATAGGGAGGGGGATGGGATATCTACAAAGCAAGGCACGATGGGGATAGAAGCGGCAGTGAGTGGGATCAGGGGAGCAACAGAAATGGAGCAAGAGTGAGGAGAGGTACCCCAGGGGTGTCACATCTGGATAAGGATAAAAGGCAGTAAGGTGGAGGGACTTGATGATGCTATCTCTGCCAAAGGGTGTGGTTAGCCCTCAAGGCTCTAAAGAAAGACAGATCTCCTGGGCGGATGGCATTCATCCGAGTGTACTTATGGAATTGGCGGACATACTGTCTGCACCCCTGGCAGAGCTCTTCAACAGGTCACTTGAGACAGGGAGGGTACCTAGGATTGGCATGAGGCACATGTGGTGCCAATCCATAAAGGGGAGTCGAGGGAAATACCAGGTAACTGTAGACCCATCAGTTTGACCTCGGTGATGAGAAAATTAATGGAGTGTATACTAAAGGAACGATTGGGGTGTACTTGGAGGAGGTGGGAGGTCTGGATAGTCGGCAACATGGGTTTGTGCCAGGTAGATCATGTCAAACCAAACTTGTGGAGTTCTATGAATGGGTAATATCAGAACTGGACAGGGGAAAGCCTGTGGATGTATTATTCTTGGACTTCAGCAAGGCGTTTGACTCTGTCCCCCACAATGGTCTGGTGGAGAAACTGATGGGGTTAGGAGTAGGGCCTTTGATGGTCAGGTGGATTGAAAACTGGCTAGCTGGACGCACCCAGAGAGTAGTGGTCTGTGGGGAGCTCTCGAACCCTAGAGAGGTTGGTAGTGGGGTACCGCAGGGCTCGGTCCTGGGTCCGATCCTATTTAATGCATACATATCGGACAACAGGGAGGGTATAGGGTGTGAAATGAGTCTCTTCACGGATGACTCCAAGATGGGAGCAGTAGTTGAGGGAGAAGAGGGGAGGTTGGCCCTGCAAGGGGACCTGGAAACCCTGGAAAGCTGGGCTCACACATGGAAATTAAATTTCAGTATCACCAAGTGCAAGGTGTTGTATCTTGGTCAGGGAAACCCTAAACACAGGTACACCCTGGGAGGGGTGGCGCTGGAGGCCTCAATAGGGGAAAAAGACCTAGGGGTCATAGTGGATGCATGTATGAATAACTCTGGGCAGTGCAGGAGAGTGGCTAGCAAGGCAAACAGGATGTTGGGATGCATCATAAGGGAATCACCTCTAGGAGCAAGGAAGTGATTCTGCGCTGTACAATGGACTGGTTAGACCACACCTTGAGTACTGTGTACAGTACTGGAGACCACACTTGAAGAGGGACATACAGCTCCTGGAGAGGGTACAGAGGAGGGCAACTAAGATTATACGAGGGCTAGGGGATTTGACGTATGAGGACAGACTTGAGGAGCTCTGCCTGTTTTCATTGGAGGAGAGGAGAGACAGGGGGGACTTGATTGAGGTCTTCAAGTACCTCAAGGGAATAAATAGGGTAAACATGGAGGGAATCTTTAGACTAAAGCAGGGAGGTATCACCAGAGGGTATGGTTTGAAGTTAGAAGGTGAAAGGGTGAGGGGGGAAAAGAGGAGGAGGTTTCTCACTGAGAGGGTGGTCGACCCTTGGAATGCATTGCCTGACGAGCTGGTTCAGAGATCCACAGTGGAGGGCTTCAAGAGAGGGTGGGACAGACACAGAAAGTGGATGTATCAGATGATGGCCTGTCCCAGGGGGGTGGGGATGGATGATAGGGGTTTCTGGAGCACAAGGGATGGGAGGGCCTTGGCACCAACTAAGGATCTCAGGGTTCGAGAGCAGGCGCGATGACCGAGGCCTAATCTGCTGGCAAATAGTATGTTAGTATGTTACTTTGAGCATCCTCTTTAACGAGTTCCACATGTGCTGTATGTTACCAGCTTCTTGCATTCCTGTCTGCAGATTACCATATCGCAGGAGCAGAAAGGAGTGTTCACTGTGTGATTGGATGGGTCTTGCAGTTGGAAGACTAGTACATGCACAGCTGCAGCACTCTGCTTCAGTCACAGTAACAGTCAAGTTGTGCAGTAACGTGCAGATGGTAGCAAAACTGTTGAGAACAAGACAGTAGAAAAAAACTAACAGGTACCTAAGGTAGAGTAACCCCTAAGGACCTAAAGCCAAGTAGTTGTATAAAACGTTCTCAAAAATGACCTGGCCAGTTTAGAAATAAGTTATCAGTTGGTGAAATGCCCAGACTGAGAACAAATGGTGAAAAACTGTGGTCCCCCCTCTAAAGGATCACAGCATTATAAACACTACTAAGATCTGCTTTAAATGTTTATTTTTCCAAAAAATCATTTCATTTTAATTTTTTTAACTAGAAAGTGAACTGGATAAATCCTTTTTTTTTTTTTTTTCCCCATTTCTTTTCACTCCTGGTCACCAACTGCAGGGCATCCCTCAGATGACACCCCATCTACTGCCACCTGACCTGAGACCACCCCAGCCCGGGTCCCTCGGATCTCCTGACCTGTCACCCCTACCAGCAGGATACATCCTGGCTCATCCACTCACCTTGAGGCACCTTAAATCCAGTACTGCTGCAGGCATGGTGAAGGTCAGAGAATATCGGACCCAGGGTGGACAGAATCTGACAGTGGACATGGGGCTGGTGGGACGTCATCTCCTATGCAGTTGGGGTTTTCCGTCTTCGTGTAGAGTGAGTTCCCCTCCCTAGAGGCAGATGTGCAGTGATGTCCAGCACAAGATGGGTGTGCTCCCTCTGGTACCATGGATGTCTGCTGTTACCTCTGCCTCTTGCTCTCATTCCTGCTGTTGCTCTACCCAGTCTCTACCTGGAGTTGCGAGATGCAGGGAAGTCACAGTCCATCTTCCTTGAGAGAGGAGAGCAGTCCTCCAGATGCTCAGTCCTCTCTCCTCCGGCTGACCCTTAGTGGCCTGCACTCACTGCCTGGCCTACACTCACTGCCGTCCTCTGGTAGCCAATGTGGTGGAAGGTGTGGCGTCCAGTGCCTCAACGCTCATGCTGCCGGGTTGGTCTGATAAACCTTTTCAGTCACACCTGACATAAAAAGAATGTATATTATGCTGTAACCATATTTACAGATTTTACTATACAAAATACAAGGTAATACAGTAAGTGACAGATTCAAAATTACACCAAAATGAGAACCAGTAGTAGCATTCATTCTTTATTAAATAAATCATCCCATGTTTTAGTCATAATAGGTCAACAGCAACCTGTTGATGGGGTGGACAGTGTCCATTTAAATATTAAAAAGTGATAGTATGATGTTCACGATCATCTCTTGTCATCTTCACCATCTACAGAAGGAGAGTACATCTTAACAGTCACTTTTGAGGTAATCAGCAGTTTGTCTGGTTTTATTTTCTCAGGGAAAAGCAAGGGAGAAAGTGCTGAACATTCGATTCCTTGCAGAGTTTCTGGACAGAGTCAAATATAACAGGTAAGTTGTGTTGTACAATTGTTGAGCTCTGTTTCACTTGGGGGGGTGGTAGTATATTGCCATTGTGTGGGAGATCCTCTTTTGCATCACATGTCAGACTCCCTCATGGCTGGTGGAGTCTGGGGAATGTTGTTGTTTGTGCATTCCCGACCTGGGGTAGTGGGGATTACTGTCCTGCCTTGCATGTGTCTGTGACAGTAACAGACATATTTTACATACATAGACTTGCACATAACAGTAGGAAGATGCATTTAACCTTGGATCAAAATGGAATCCTCGCATTGGCTTTATGAGGATATGGAAGGAAAAATGGAATTCAGTGACTTAGTCGTATGTGCCAGTATGTATTTAGGGCCAGTGTGCAACATCACCTTAGAGCAGCACCAGCCAGGATGCAGTGCGGTAATGCAGCAGTATATCACAAAATGCTGTAGAGGAACAGTAATAATTCAGTGGCAGTTAACTCCCTTTTACTGCAGTATTTTAAGCCATGACATTTACTGCAAGTTACTGTGTTGCATCGCGCTAGCTCCGCTGTAGAATTTAATTGTTATGTATCAAACATACAAATTGGAGTTTTACACTGCAGTTCCAAAAATGGCTGTTTAAATGGTCTTGTGAGCCAGACTTCATCTGTGATAGGAAGGAAGTGCAGTTTGACTCAAAGTGATGATGTTTTAATATACAAGTCTGCAAGCTGGTATGCTGCTGTTGGTGCCCCCTCCTCATACACACACAATGGTTACATTGGATATGCTTAAGTGGGGAACTTTCACCTCTAGATTCATAGTTGGGGAACTACTGTCATCCCTGATGAAGCCCATATGGGCAAAATGTTGGTCTCCACTTTGAGGATCTGATTTTAAGAAATATTATCAAATAAAACACCTGTGAATAAGGACATTTGGTGTGGCTGTCTTGTTTCGTTTGTTGCTTCTGAACTACTGTCTTTTCCAGGTGGTGAAATTTCTTAGAGTATTCAATGAATAAAGACGATAGAGATGCAGGAACTCTCAAGCAGCATTACAAGGAGTGGGGAACTGAGTGTCTGTTCAACTGAACTTCAGAACACAGTATGCTGTTCTACTGTCTTCATTCAGCAGCTGTTACTTACAGGCTAATTATGGCCTGATCAATTAACAATCTCTCTCCCCAGCCTCAACCAAGATAATCTTGTCAGTGTACCTTTTAAAAAGACTTTTAAACTCTGTTCTGTATGTCACTACACCATCATTTACTCACACATGCTAGTCTGTAATTTTATGTGGGGGTAGAGACAAGAAGAGACAAACCTAATTCCTCCTAGAGTACTAAGAGATTTGGCTGAAGTACTTGTGGGGCCATTGGTGGACCTGTTCAACACCTCTCTGGAAACTGGAGTGCGTGCCCAGGGATTGGAGGTGGTGCATGTAGTGCCCTCCAGAGAGTGGGCCCAAGGATGAATGGGGGGAGACTACAGACCAGTGAGCTTAACCGCAGTTGTAGGAAAGCTAATTGAGACTATCCTCAAGGAAATTCTGGTAAAAGTTTTGGAGGATGATGGTCTCCAGGATGGCAGACAGCATAGTTTATCACAGGCAGATCCTGCCAGATGAACCTGGTTGACTTTTTGATTGCGTGACGCGGGCACTGGACAAGAGTCATATGTTAGATGTCCTCTGCATGGACGTCAGCAAGGCCTTTGATTCACTGCCTCATGGTAGGCTGACTAGGTAATTGAGCAACTTGGGAGCAGGGAGAAAACTGGTTAGATGGGTCAGGAGCTTGTTACAGGATAGAAAGCAAAGGGTAGTGCTGGGGGTGAAGTGCTGGATCCCAGAGCAGTAATTGGCCTGGTGCTGGGACCAGTGCTGTTTTTTTTTTTAAACTTTATTTAAATGTTTTTGTTTTTAGTAAAAATATACATAAAATCTTATTACATCAAATATCAACATGTAAATCAACAAACACATAAACTTCAGACTCAAGTCAGATAGACTCTGAGCACCCTGTTCTTACCTACACGACGCTGACATCATCCAATAATAAAGCCTTACTTAGTATATGCTTCCTTCCGCCCTCCTTGGTATGCTAGGAACCCAAGTGTCCCTCCCCCTAATAGGGGTGTACTACTTGCCATAATCTACTCACTGACCCTACTCTGGGTGGACAGGCTCATAGACCCATTCCCCCGAGAACCAGTGAGCAATCTACATAATATTCCCCCACACAACTTCCTTAGCAGCTACCCTATCTCAAGTATATCTAGTCTCTTAACAGAGCATGAGGTCATAAAAAAGGGTGTATGCTATGACCTGCTTTACTAAATGAGCAGGAAGCGTCGAAGACACCTCATCTCAATACCTAGCACTAAACTGCTAAGGTTACTAGTCCTGCTACTTCTCCTATCAGGGATGTCCAACCTAACCCTGGCCCATACATACCCAATACCTTGGTAGCATCCCCCCCAGGACCATCAGTGGGTGGCCACCAAGGGTCTGAAGATAGCACATATGAACATATGTAGTCTTAGACCAAAAATACACAAAGTCCAGGCCTGGTTGGACCTCTACAAACTGGACTTACTAGCCATCTCTGAAACCTGGCTAAAAGCCCACATCCATGACCACGAGATTCAGGTCGTGGGCTACAATAACTACCGCAATGACAGAGAAACCAAAAAAGGGGGTGGGGTCCTAATCTATGCTAAGGATGTCCTCTCTGTGTCACCTCTTCCCCTGCAGACTAATCCTACTGCTGAGGGAGAAAGCATATACATCCGGATAACCCTAGGGTACACCAAACAACTAACAATTGGCTGCATCCACCACCCACCAAAATCAGCGCTCAAATCCCTTGAAGCCATCACAAATGATACGGCTATCAAGGTAACAACGGAGCAACTAATCCTGGTCGACTTCAACATTAACTGGGCACAGGACCCTGGTTATGCCTCAAAGTCACTTACCCATGAAGCAGGTCTGACGCAGGTCATCTCTGAACCGACCAGACTTAATTACAAAACTGGGAACACCACCACCCTTGACTGGGCTCTGATGTGTAACCCCATGAACATACAGAGTGCGGGCACAATGGGAGACTCTCTGACCATTCCTCAATCTTCTGTATATGGAAAAACAAACCACCCAAAGTCCAACCTAGAATTCTTGCCACCCGTGACTGCTCCAAGTTCTCTGAACTACAATACAATCGCTACCTAGGTAGTCTGGACTGGAACCCCATAAATCTTCTCCCTACTCTTACTGAGGCTGTGCAATACTTCCAGGACAAACTAACCACAGTGGCCAACCTCTTTGCTCCAGTGAAGAGAGTGAGGGCTAAAGGCAGCTGCTACAAGTGGATCTCTCCCTCCCTCAAAGCCCTAATGGCTACTCGGGAGAAAAAAGCCTGGAAAAAGTTAAGGCTCTCCTCCCTCCTGGCAGATCTCGCTGAATACAAAGCCCTGAGGAACAAAGCCAAGAGAGCCATAAAACTTGCTATGAGAGATTACTTAACACACCTCCAGAAAACCAGCCTGGGCAATCCCAAGCAATTCTGGAATCATATCAATGACCTGCTCAAGGGCAGCAAAAAGCCTGAGTCCTGTCCCATGGAGATTAACGGTCAGCTCACAACTGACCCTTCTCAAATATCGGCTGCCCTTAACAGGCACTTTTCAGACCTCGAGGCCTACAAGACCTGCCTGTCTCCCCAGACTCTTCCCCCACCTCAGATGAATCACCTCACATGGAAAGACACCCTTTTCACCTGAGACTGGCTAAACGCACTGAAGTAGTAAATCTCCTAAGGAACCTGAAACTGAAAGGGTCAGAGGGATCCGACGGTATCAACCATCGGCTACTCAAGGCAGGAGCTACCTCCTTAGCCTGGCCTATAACCATGCGCCTCAATCGATCACTGAGGGAAGGAGCAGTCCCTGACCCGTGGAAACATGCCAATGTTGTCCCTATTCACAAAGGGGGGCTCAAGGAAAAGCTCTGACAACCACAGGCCCTCCTCCCTCCTCTGCTCACTTGCTAAGGTGCAAGAAAGAGTCATCTACAATCAACTCAGGAACTACCTGGAAGCTCATCAGCTCCTTGCCCCTCCCAACATGGATTTAGAACAAACCATGGTACTGACACTGCCCTCATTAACTTCACAGATGAAGTTCTCAGGGCAGTGGACAAGGATACCACTGGTGCAGTCTTATAGACTTATCCAGGGCGTTCAACCTCGTCGAGCACAACTTGCTACTACAGAAGCTGCAAAATATAGGCCTAGACAATCATGCCCTGAAGTGGTTTGGGAGCTACTTATCAGGCAGGGCACAGAGGGTCTTATGGAAAGGGACCATGTCTGACCCACTACCCCTAAACCAGGGTGTACCTCAGGGCTCAATTCTAGGCCCCCTCCTGTTTTCCTTGTTTACCAATGACCTGCGTACCCACTGCGGGGAGAGCTCGGTTGTGCAGTACGCTGATGATACTGTCATCTTCCAAACCCTGCGTGACATGGTTGCCCTAGGTCCTCTACTCCGAAAGGATATCACTTCACTAGAGACTTGGCTATGCAAGAACAGAATGGTACTAAATGCCGACAAGACCAAGGCAATGCTATGTGGGCCAAGATCCCTGGGATTTGACAGGTCCTCATCCCTCTCCTTAACCTCACTCTCTGGTAAAGCCATTAACGTAGTCCCCTCCCTTAAATAGTTAGGCCTTACGTTGGATCAGAATATCACATACAAGGAACACGTGGACCAGGTCACCAGGACCCTACATCGGAAACTTGGCACCCTGTACCGACTCAGGGACCAACTCATCCCTGAAGCCAGGCTCTCCATAGCTACCAGCGTCCTTCTACCCAGCCTGACCTTTGCGGCCCCTATTACACAGGGCATGGCTAAACAAGAGATTCCTAGGATGCAAACCCTTTATAATAAAATAGCTCATTTCGCAACCTTAGACCACCCGAGACGTCACCATTGTGACACTTTGGCCAGTCTTCGTTGGCCCGCATGGGTCGCCCGCCTCCAACACCCCTTGCTTGTCCAGGCCTACAAGCTTCTCAAACCCCACGCTCCACCAAGCATTGCTGGGATCATAACCCTCAAACACAACCCAAGGAACCTAAGGACCTCAGATAGAATGCTATTAGAAGTCCCTAGAGTAAGGACAAACACTGGTGGAAGATCCTTTCTAGGGACATGGATATGTTGTTCATCCACACTTTCTGGCACGTTCCTTGCCACTTTAAATCTTGCGGAAGGTCTTCAAGCTGGCTCCTCCCACCCACCCAGGTGGTAAAACTCTCGGCTCCGCCCATGACGCCAGATCTTCCTACCGCTGCAGGCTCAGGTTCCTTCCTTACGCTCTCGTTTCATCTGGTTCCTGATTTTCAGTTTCTCCGATTTAGTTTGGAAGTTTCTAAAACTCGGTCTTCTTCCTCGCTGCTGCGATGGATATTTAGTTTCCTGGCTCTCGGGGGTGCCCGGTGAATACCTCTAGGAAGGACCCACACTCCACCTGCGTTTGCTGCCTCGACTTGTACCATGATCTGCAAGTTTGCGAATTTTGCTGTGCCCTTTCGACCAGCATCCTGGAGGATCGTGCGGCCCATTTGGGGCTCGGGCGATCTGGAATTTTTTCCACGCCGGGAAAATCTTTAGAGGCTCGTCGGGCGGTGTCCGCATCTGCTGTCTCGGCTGAGCAGCTCGAGCTCTCTTTCTCCATGGAGGAGGCGGTGACCAAGGCTGTCCCCCCCCCCCAGTCGCAGCACTTATCCCGCTCTCTTTGACTTCCTCTCATTCAGCTTCGTTCAAGGAGCTTCGTCAGTCCCTTTCCTCAAAGGGAGAGGGACCTTCGGGACCTGCCTCTTGGCCCAGGTCAAAGGAGTCGCAGGATGAGTCCCATTGCTGGCGCTGGCGGGAGCGGGAGAGTTCCCCTTCCCCTGTCTGCCAACTTTTGACTTCGGTCGAGGTTGCGGATCAGGCCACTGGCTTCACGGTGTCCCCGTCAGGTCAGCCAGCCATGACTCCCATCGACGTTGTCGAGTCTTCTCTCGACCCACCACCCAGGCGGTCTACTGCAGGAGCCGTCAACCCTTCGCCAGTTTCCCCGGTGGAGGCTGAGGTTCTGCCTGCACCTTCGGGGTGACAGGCCTCGGTCCTTTTGTCCGAGCCGAGGGAAGAGCGGGTGTCCCCCGCTCCTTCCCGGACCCACCCTCGGTTTTCCTGAGGATCTTGGTCTCGGTCTCTGTCCTCTTCTCGGTCAAGTTGCTCCCACCGACTTCGGCGATCTCGGTCGGGGCACTGAGTTAAGTGGCATTACCGCTCCTCCTCGTCTCCCTCCTCGGATGAGGAGTGGCTTCGATGCAGATGGCGTCTACGTTACGAGGAGTTCATGTGGCAGCAGTTGCTGTTGTCCGGGAATCAGTTGACTCCGATTCATTCCCCATCCAGCAAGCAGCTGCCACCCGAATGGCCAACGCAACCGCTTGCTGCAGTCGAGGTGCCCACGTCGGGGCTGGTTGTTCGTTCGAACCTTGCTGCCCCACCGACTTCGGTGGAACCTCGGTCGGGTCATGACCTGTCCCGCGGTTGTCTGTCACCCTCACTCCTGCCCACCTCGGCGGGTGAAGAGTGACTCAGGCCTGAGGCAGCTCTTTGCAGACCCTTCGAGTCCGACGACGCTCCTCCATGTTCCCAGTCGGGAGGATCCAGGGTCCTCTCCGACTGCTCTGTGGACGACAGTCCATCATCCTTTCTGGGTCTGCTTCAGCTCATCTCGGAGTTCACCAAGATGCCGCTTGAACCTGTGTCTAAACAGGTCTCTTATCCCCTGACGGAGATTCTAGACCGAGGGGGTTCACCCTCGGAGGCCTTCCCAGTGGCCGAGGCCATTGTCGGCCCGGCCTTGGAGCTCTGGCAGTGGCCTACTTCCTGTCCTGCTCCCTCGGCCAGGATGTCCAGGAAGTACTCTGTCCCTGTCGGTTCTTTGCCCGTTTTTTCAGAGCACCGCTCCGCTGAGGGCTTAGTTACCGATAATGTCTTCCAGCGTTCTGTGAATGCTCGGGATGTGGATAGGCCCCCCGACAAAGAGTCCAAAAGGATGGACTATGTCGGGCGTAAGATTCAGCAGCTCCTCCCTAGGGCCTCCGACAGGCCAGCTCGGCCGCACTGATGGCACATTTTCCCACGCCTTTGGGCTCCCTGGATGAGGTGCTCCTCATCTCCGGCTGACTCTGGATCACGGTCCGGTAGGTGCAGGACCAGGGTAGGGCGGTGGCGAAGCAGCAGCTCCAGACTGCTCTGGACTTAGGTGATTCCTGTGCCAGATCGGTAGCGGCCGCGGTGGCCATGCACTGTAGGGCGTGGCTGAGGTTATCCTCTTTCTCAGCGGATACCCAGCACAAGTTGGCGGACATCCCTTTCTTGGGGACTGACCTCTTCGGCCCTGGAGTGGAGGGACACCTCCAGGGGACCGAGAAGTCCATTGCCACTCTGGACTCAGTCTCCGCCGCCCAGAGGGACAAGGGCTGTCGGCAGCCTTTGCATAAGCCCCTTTGTCCCTCGGCCCCTGCGGCTCGACCGGCCCATCAACACCAGCATGAGGGCCAGCAGGCTTGTGTTGGGCATCCTGACCCCAAGCCAGCGGCTTCCTCCAAAGAGAAGCAGGGAGGTAAAGGCCCAGGAGTTCCCTCGGCCAGTCCCTCCTCCAAGCCTGCTCAGTGACGGGCTGAGGGGTGCCGTCCCCGGCCTCGTCACCCCTACCCGGGTCCCCCCGTGGGGAGACGGCTCCGCCCCTCCTCCGCCTGGTTCGCTTTCATGGACTGCTGGGTGTCGGAGGTGCTAAGGGAAGGTCCTGCCTCTGGATTGCGAGCAGGCCCCACCCTTTTGAGCTGTTGCCCCTCGGGGGGCCATGGGGTCTGCAGCCTCGCTGTCGGCCCGCCGAGTCGACTTGCCCTGCCCTCGAGACGGAGGTGATCAGGAAGGTGGCGGATCCTCCTCCAGACCCTGGGTTCGTGTCCAGGTATTCCTGGTCCCCAAACGGATGGGGGGCTTGCGCCCCATCCTTGACCCACATGACGGGATGGTCACTCTGACTCAGATATCCCATCCTCGGAACGAGGCGTGTGGCTCTAGTTCCTGGACCTCCAGGGCGTACTTTACACTTCGATCTGTCCGTTTTTGGGAGACTCCTCCATTTCTAAGCGAGGATCTCTTTACTGAGTTCCATGCCATGCCATTCGGTCTCTTCTCAGCAGCATTCTCTGCTCCGGGATCCGGCGTAACCCCACCCGGATGGCGGCCTGACTGCAACCTCCAGGGCGGAGGGGACGGTCCAGAGTTCTGGCCCTCTAGGTTGCTCTCAGACTGGTCCTCCTCTAATGGAGCCATGTTGGAACTCGTGTCTAAGCAGGTGATCCTTCTTGGATGAAGCTTGACTCTTGAGTCTGAGCTTGGTTCAGCCCGGACATGCCGAGTTCATCCTCCCTTACCTAGTCATGTCTGACTGGACAATTTCGCCCTGCCGGGATTTCCTGCACCTCCTGGGCCTTGCTGGCAGCCTGCTGCCGTGGTCTGTTTGGACCCGCGGTCCATCGTCCCTTAATGGGGGCTGGCCAGCCAGTGGTCACAATGCTGCGATCCTTTGGACCAGTTCGTGACAACAGCCCAGGGTTGGGGAACTCCTCCTTTGGACTGTTCCAGCTCATCTGCAGGAGAACATCCCATTCGTCCTCCCCAACTCGACGGTCTTCTCCGACCGATGCATCTCTGATGGGTGGGGGTGCCTATCAAGGGGAATACAGAGTGCACCGCCTCTGGTCCTCTCGGGAGTCCTGATGTCATTCCAACCTGCTGGAGCTCCAGGCAGTCTGCTTAGCTCGCACCGTTCGCTCCGTCTTTGCGGGGTCTAGTGGTTTAGGTCCAGGCAGACGACACCACGACCATGTGCTACTTAACCCGCCAGGGTCGGATGAGCCCTTTGCCATTGCGTAAGGAAGTTCTCCGCATTGGGTCTTACGCGCAGCCGGGAGGCGGTTTCCTAGCCATTTCGATGGCAGGAGCCTCCATCACCCTGGTTGATGCCCTAAGCCGGATAAGGGCTGCGCCTCATGAGTGGTCTCCCTGCTGAAGGTAGCATAAGATCTTTCTCCCTCTAGGTCATGCCTCGGGCAGACCTTTGTTTTTTTCCCTCCAGGGAGGAATACGAGGCCGAAACTTGTCTCATGCCCCCCCTCAGCAAGGTTCGCTGTAGGGGATGCCTTTGAGGCCACAGAGACCCCGGCCTCTTCACGCCTGTCCCCATTTCCCTTGGACCCACAGGCAAGGCGAGGAAGGACTAGACACAGGTGATTCTGGTAGCCCGAGACTGGTTTTGCCAGCTCTGGTATCCGCTCTCCTCAGTCTCAGCCCCAGGCTTCCGAGGCTTCCAGCCCGCCCAGTCCTGATCTCTGTTATTAGGGAAGGTATTCCATCCAGACCTTCAATCCTCACACCTGGCGGCCTGGTCCTCGTGCGGCTAGTGGCCAGGCCTTGGGTCTTCCGGCAAGGTCTCGGCGTTGAGGCATTCTGCCAGGAGTCAACCAGATATGCTACGCCTTCAAATGGAAGAGTTCTCCATTTGGTGTTAGGATAGGGCCTGGTCCCCGATCCTGTTCCTTGGCGAGCATTCCGGACTACCTGTGGTCCGTTCTTCTTCTTGAGCAAGGGCTTTGGTTGACGACCCTTAAGGTGCTCCTGATAGCCACTCCTGTCTTCCGGGCGCGGGCCAGAAGGTAGTTGGTGGCGCAGGAAAGGTGGTCTGGCGCTTTCCAAGGCCTTGATCACACTTCCCCTCCGGGGAGAGTATCCCCATCTATGTGGGATCTTACGCTGGTATGGGCTTAGCTCACGGGCAAGCCGTTCGAACCTTGCACAGGTGCGATTTCCCCACCTGTTGTGGAAGAACGCCTCTTGGGGTTACCACGCCAACCAGAAGGCTGAGAGCTCCAGGCACTCCTTGAGTCTCCCTATCTGGTCTTCCACAGGGACAAGGTTGTCCTGCGGCCCACCCAAAGTTCCTTCCGTAGGCGGTGGTGGCGTTTCCCTAACCGGTATTGTCTCTGCCGTGGTTCAACCCCATCTCACCTCGGAGGCCATATAGGATCCATTGGGACCCTTAATTTAGCGCTCACCTTCCCAGGGAGCGAGGGGCTGAAAGTTTGGGAGAGGTTTGCCAGCTGTTTGTCATGTCGATTGAAGCCGCATCTGGCAGACCTGCAGCCAAGTGGACGACGAGGGGGTGGGTCACCTCCTGCATAGATCTCCGCTATAGGTGGGCGGGCATGGAGCCTCCCAGAGGGATAAGTGCTCATTTTACCTGCCCTTCCGCTGCATCGGTGGCTGCTTCCGAGGATACCCCAGTCCAGGATATCCATAGGGCTCCTACCTGGAAGCTGGTATATACTGTTTTTACCCCCTTCCACATCGACCTTGGGTCATGCCGGGATGTTGGTCGGGGCCTCGGTTCTCCAGTCTTTATTCCTAAGTAGGGGGTGTGTGCCTTGCCTCCTCCTCCCGGAGAACTGCTAGAGTCTGCCAGAGTGTGGATGAACAACATATCCATGTCCCTAAATACAGGTTACTCACCTGTAACAGGAGTTCTAGGAATGGTGTGTGTTGTTCATTCCTACGACTCACTGCCTCCCCAGCTTGACCGCCAGCCTGGCTTCCAGTGGGCTAGATGTGGTGTCATGGCATGGAGCTGAGAGTTTTACCACCCGGTGGGTGGGTGGAGCCAGCTTGAAGACCTCGCAAGATTTAAAGCGGCAAGGAACCTGCCAGAAAGTGGATGACAACAATATACCATTCCTAGAACTCCTGTTGCAGGTGAGTAACCTGTATTTTCCTCCCAAGCAGCCTACCAGTGGAACAAGCTCCTCCCAGGTCCAGGACTTCTCCTCACTCATGAACTTCCGCACAGGCTTAAAGATCACGTACTGTGGTTTACATATTTTAATAAAAGCTTAAAAGATGCAGTTCAAGTCCTTGTGTCATGATTAGTGTTTCCTGAAAGTTTCACGCTGTTTGGTTTTGTGGTTTCTTTAAATCAGCATTTGTTAACTTGCTCTGTAGTGGCTGAAAACAGTGGAGTTATTTCACTCCTCTCAGTCAAACTTAGAGTGTGATGACATCATTTTGGAGTAGCTTGTTGTTTCAGATTCCCAGTCAGAGCAGCACTCTGTAGAATTTATGGTCTGCGAGCTCTCCAGGTTTCTTACAAACCCAGTCTCTGGTTTGTGTTTAGATAGATCAGCTTAAATATATATTCTCTTCCTTTAAAAAGCTGTTCATTTCAGTTTCAATGCT
This sequence comes from Neoceratodus forsteri, assembly GCA_016271365.2. NCBI lineage: Eukaryota > Metazoa > Chordata > Ceratodontiformes > Ceratodontidae > Neoceratodus > Neoceratodus forsteri. The sequence goes on along the minus strand of CM057449.1, from coordinate 360,191,322 downwards.
GAATTGAAATAGTGGAAATCTTTTTCTGTGAAAAATCAGCATGTCTGTATCACGGCTCTGTTCTTTCTAATCAAACCTCAATTTTTTTTCTAACTATGTTAACACAGGGCTGTTTAATGAATATAAAATAAATCTAAATTTTGTTCATTCACAGAAAGTTTGTTTTTGACGTATCCTTCATAAATATAATCATGTAAGAAAAATGTTTTTTCATGTCAGATTAACAAACAAGTGCCTGTCACATTCTGCTACAGTATTTCAAGCACATGTCCTATCAGAACTCACAAATTTCAGTTCTTTGGTGGTTTCTGTGTGAAAATACATCATGTATGTGTATAACTAAAACACCGTGTGGCTTCCCGATGCACCATGTCTCTGTCACACAGTTTAGGCAGCTGCAGTCGACTGCTACCAGTCCCCTGCCCCACAAGCCCCCTGACTTCTGCTCCACATTCGAGGCTGCTGCACCCTGCTGCCCACTGTCTTCTCCCACACAGTCAGGGATTGTGCACCTTGCTGCCTCCATCCCTTGTCTAAAGAATCAGGACTGCTGCACCCTGCCACCCCCTGCCCAAACAATTGGGGTTGCTCCCACCCTGCTGCCCTCTGTCCCCCACCCTCACAGTTGGGGATGCTGCACCTGTTGCCCCGTTCCTGTCTCCACAGTCAGGGCTGCTATGCAGTGCTAAGCCCTAGAGTGCCAGAGTTCTTGCCTCCACAGCTGGGGCTGCTGCACCATGCTGCCGTAACACCAGAGGTGGGGCTTTTGCTGCACCCTGCTACCCACTTCCATTGCCTCAAATGTTCAGGGCTGCTGCACCACATGTACCCCATCTCATAGTCAGGGCTGCTGTACCCTGATGCTCCATGTGTCCTGCCCCACAGTTGAGGCTTCTGCACCATGCTGTCTTCTAGCCCCTGTCACCACTGACAGGGCTGCTGCATCCTGCTCCTTTCTACACAGTTGGGGTTGCTGTGGCCTGCTGTGCCCTAGAGCCCGATGCCTCTGCAGTTAGTGCTGCTGCACCATGCTGCCACTTGCCACAAGATTCAGGGCATTTGCTGCACCCTGTTGCATGCCTCCACAGTTGAGGCAGTTGCACCCTGCTGTCCCCCTGCCACCAGAGTCAGATCCTTTGCTTTAACCCGCTGAGACAGGAATGTGGGGCAACATGTGTAGTGTCTCTGACGGTGAGGGTGAGAGAGAGGGTAGCAGGGTGCAGCAACCCCAGATGTTCAGGAAGGGTGCAGCACAAGAGTAAGGGCATTTGCTACACCCTGTCCCCTGCCTGTGGAGGCAAAGGGCTCTGTGGTGCAGCAGGGCACAATAGTGGCAGGGGACAAAGGACAGCATGAGGCAAAAGCCCTGACTGTGGGGCAGGGACACAGGGTGAATATCAGGGTACAGCAGCCCTGACAATAGCACAGGGTGCACATTGTGCAGCAGCCCAGACCATCTGGGCAGTGGAAGTGTGTAGCAGGGTTCAGCAGCCCCAACTGTGGATGCAAGAGCATGAGACTCTAGGGTGTAGCACAGCACAACAGCCCTGACTGTGGAGATAGGAACAGGGGCAACAGGGTACCATGGCCCTGACTGTGGGTGTGGGGACAGAGGGTAGCAGGGTGCAGTAGCCCTGAATGCTCAGGCAGGAGATAGGGTGGCAACAGGATACAGCAGCCCAAACTGTGGGACAGGATGAGCAGTCATGCCTGTTTGGGACAAGGGATGTGGGAGCAGGGTGTAACAAAAGATTTGACTCTGGTGGCAGGGGGACAGCAGGGTGCAACTGTCTCAACTGTGGAGGCATGCAAAAGGGTGCAGCAAATGCCCTGAATCTTGTGGCAAGTGGCAGCATGGTGCAGCAGCCCTAACTGCAGAGGCATGGGGCTCTACAGCACAGCAGGCCATATCACCCCAACTGTGTAGAAAGGAGCAGGGTGCAGCAGCCCTATCTCTGGTGACAGGGGATAGAGAACAACATGGTACAGAAGCCTTGACTGTGATGCAGAACAAAGGGCATCAGGGTACAGCAGCCCTGGCTGTGAGATAGGAGTATGTGGTGCAGCAGCCCTGACCATTTGGGGCAATGGAAGTGAATAGCAGGGTGTAGCAAAAGCCCCACCTCTGGTGGCTAGGGCAGCATGGTACAGCAGTCCCAGCTGTGGAGGCAGAGAACCTGGCACACTAGGGCTTAGCACAGCACAGCAGCCCTGACTGTGGAGACAGGAACAAGGGGCAACAGGTTCAGCTTCCCTAACTGTGAGGGTGGGGGAGACAGAGCAGCAGGATGCAGCAACCCCAATTGTTTGGGCATGGGGATGCAGGATACAGCAGCCCTGATTCTTTAGGTAGGGGATTGAGGCAGCAGGGTGCACAATCCTTGACTGTGTGGGAGAAGATGGTGGAAAACAGGATGCAGTAGCTTCAAATGTGGAGCAGAAGGAAGGGGAGCTTGTGTGGCAGGGATAGGTGGCAGTAGGCTGCAGCTGCCTCAGCTTTGAGGCAGAGACATGGTGCATCAGGATGCCACATAGTGTTTCTAGTTATACCTAACGTAATGTATTTTCACACAGAAACCACCAAAGAACTGAAATTTGTGAGTTTTGACAGGTGCCTGTCACACTCTGCTACAATATTTCAAGCACATGTATTGTTTATCAGTCTGACATGAAAAGAAAATGTTCTTACATGAAATTTATTTATGGAGGCTACATCAAAGACAAACTGTTTCTGTGAATGAACAACATTTAAATTTATTTTATATGCATTCCATAGCCAGTATGTTATATAGTTAGAAAAACAATCTGAGTTTTGATTAGAAAGAACTGAGAGCTGTGATACAGACAAGCTGATTTCTCACAGAGAAAGATTTCCACTACTTCAATTCAGCATTTAAATTAAAATGATCAGCATTTTATGAGAAGATAATGTTTTATTTTAAGCTGATCTATCTAAACACAAGCCAGAGAATGTGTTTGTAAGATACTTGGAGAGCTCAGCAAACCATTAACTCTACAAACTGCTGCTCTGATTGGGAATCTGAAACAGCAAACTACTCCAAAATGATGTCATCACACTCTGTTTGACTGAGAGGACAGAAATAACTCCACTGTTTTCAGCCACTGTAGAGCAAGTTAACAAATGCTGATTTAAAGAAAACCACAAAACCAAACAGCATGAAATTCTCAGGAAACACTAATTATGACATAAGGACTTGAATTTCATATTTTCAAGCTTTTACTAAAAAAATGTAAAAACCGTTGCACATGATCTTTAAGTCCCATCTGCTGACCTCAAACGCATGCCACTGTCATGGCACTTAAAGCTCCTAAGGTACTCCCCTCCTCTCCAACTCCCGTCTCCTAGCTTAACCTTCCTACTACCTGCCTTATACAGACTGCTCACCAGAGGCCACGTGTAACCCCTGAATAAACTATATACATAGATACATACATAGACAGTGTCGGCAGATAAGGACCTGTGGCCCACCCAGTCTGCCCATTTGAGCTTGTAAGTTCAGTTTATGTTTTCCTGGAAGTCTGTTGCCCCTTACCCCTGACCTCCAGAATTCCTTTATGTCTGTCCCATGCATTCTTAAATCCCGTGACTGTTTCAGCCCCACCACTTCCTCTGACAGGGTGTTCCACTTGTCTGCCACCCGCTCTGTGAAGAAATTCTTCCTCATGTTTCCTCTGAATTGTCCTCCTCCAACTTCATCCCATGCCCCTAGTCCTGGAACATCTTTTCGCTAAAAATAGTGTATTCCTGCACCCTCTTCCTCCCTGTGAGATACTTGTATGTCTCTATCATATTCTGCCTCCTCCTCTCTCTCCAGGGAGTACATGTTCAGTTCTTCAACCTGTCTTCATAGGACTTGTGATGCAATCCATGCACCATCTTTGTTGCCTCCTCTGAACCTTCTCTACCCTGTCTATGTCCTTATGTAGGTATGGTCTCCAGAACTGTACACTGTACTCCAGGTGGGGCCTTGCTAGTGTCTTGTATGGAATTATGACCTCCCTTTTCCTGCTGGTGATGCCCTGCCTATATATCCCAGCATCTTATTTGCTTTACCTGCTGCCTTGTCACACTGTTTCCTATCTTGAGGTCATCAGAGATGATAACCCCAAGATCCCTTTCCTGCTTGGTGCATGCTATATCCTCACCCCCAACTGACATATTGTGCCAGGGTTTTTGTGCCCCATATGCATTATCTTGCACTCTTTGTATTGAATTTCAACTGCCAAACCCCTGACCATTCTTCAAGTTTCTGCAGGTCCCTTCTCATTCTGTCTACACCCTCTGGTGTGTCTGCTGTGTTACAGAGCTTTGTGTCATCAGCGAACAGGGAAATTCTGCCTTCTAGGTCCTGGGCAATGTCACTGATGAAGATGTTGAATAGGACCGATCCCAGCACTGATCCCTGTGGTACCCCACTGGTCACTCTTCCCTCTGTGGAGTGACAGCCATTTACCAACACCCTCTGTGTCCTGCCACCCAGCCAGTTACCTGCCCACCACACTACTGTCCTGCCCACACCCATATTCCCCAGTTTGTGTAATAGTCTTCTATGTGGCACAGTGTCAAAGGCCTTGCTGAGGTCCAGATGGGCCATGTCCAATGCCCTCCCTGATCCACCTCCCTAGTCACCCAGTCAAAAATTCAACGAGATTGGTCTGACATGACTCCCATGGTGAAACCATGCTGCCTTGGGTCCTGTAGTCCATTGACAACCAGATGTTCCACTAATCTTCCTTCAGTAGTGCTTCCATGATCTTCCCCACTACTGAGGTGAGGCTGACTGGTCTGTAGTTCCCTGCTTCCTCTTTGTTCCGCTTTTGTGTAAGGGACCACATCTGCTGTCCTCCAGTCTTTAGGTACCTCCCTGTTTCCAGTGATCAGCTAAATCAGGATAGCCAGAGGTTCAACCACCACCTCTCTTGTTCTTATGACCCTGGGGTGCACCCCATCTGGCCCCATTGCTTTATCAACTGTTATTACTTCCAGTTCCTTCAGGACCCTTTCTCGTGTAAAGGGACTTGTGTCCATTTCTGCACCATTCTCACCCCTTGTACTCCCTTCAGACCCATTACCCTCCTCTTCCTCAGTAAAGACTGAGCAGAAATACCTGTTCAATATATCAGCTTTACTGTTGTTATCCTCCACGCGGCCCCCATCCTCCCCCTTCAGTCTCACTATCCCTCCCTTTGTCTTTCGTTTTTCACTTATGTACCTGTGAAAGGTTTTGTCCCTCTACCCACTGATTTTGCAATGTGTTCTTCTGTCTGAGCTTTGGTTCCCTTACTGACCTCTTGCCTCCTTTGCTTCTCCTGGTACTTCTCCTATCCCTTCTGCCTGTGTCTTTTGTATTGCCTGAATGCAGTCTTTTGGCTTTCACTTTCTTTGCTACCTCTTTGGAAAACCATAATGGTCTCTTCGTTTTCCTTTGTAACCTGCTTAATGCATAATTCTGTTGTTCTTGCAATCCTCATTTTAAATACTGCCCACTGTTCCTCAACCCCTGATTCCTGTCCCATTTCCCTTAATGCCTCTTTTAAGTATCTCCCCATTTTCCCAAAGTCTGCCCCCCTAAAATCCAGGATACGTGTTTTTGTGTGGTTTGGTTCTGCTCTTTCTGTGATTTCAAGCCACAATGACTGGTGGTCACTGTTCCCCAGGTGCTCCCCCACTGTTACCCCCATCACACTGTCCCTGTTTGTGAGCACAAGGTCCAGTATTGTCTTCTGCCAAGTTAGTTCCATGACCAGTTGTGGCAGAAGGCACCCTGAAGGAGTCCAGGATAAATCTGCTCTAGTTGATGCTGCTGCTGGGATGCTCCAGTCCACGTCTGGAATATTGAAGTCTCCAACCAGTACTACCTCACCTTGTCTGCCATCCTTGGATGGCTAGCATCAGCTCCTATGTGTTTCTTCCTCTGGGCTGGTGGTCTATAGACCACACCTGTGTGAATGGCTGTTCCCATTTTCCTTTCCAGCTTAACCCACTGTATCTCTCCCCCATTTTGTTCCTCCTGGATCTCTATGGCCCTTATGTCATTTTTCACATACAGTGCCACTCCTCCTCCCTTCCTGCCTGCTCTGTCTCTTCTGAATATATGCAAAGTACTACTAATTGCTTACATGTCATGATGATAACCATGCCTGTACCCATGCCTGCATACACTGCTTTTCTTTTACCGTGCCTGTAAGCCATGCCTGTATCCACTGCTTTTCTTTTACCATGCCTGTAACCATGCCTGTATCCACTATTTTCTTTACTGTAACCACCTCATGATGTAACTCACAATGCCTCAAATGTTCCTTATGTCCTTGTTCATTCTTATAACTTGTATTGTTATCCGGTCGCCCTGAAAAAGGGACCTTCGGGGCTCAGTGGGCCTACCTGGTCACCAAAATTTAATAAATAAATAAATAAACATATGCTTCACATTTCATAGACATATATACTTAATTGATATTCTTGTAATATGGTGTTGAGCATAAAAGGTAGAGTGTCTTCCATTTTGTCAAGGTATGTTGTTCCTCTGTTAATTACATTATGAACTATTCCATATATCATGTTTGGTCCTTAATCCGGAGGCTTTTGAGGCACCCCAATGGTGCAGGTGACAAGCCTTTCATGGAATAAAATCTGCTCTAACTGGTCCCATATATAGCACCCACTTTCTCCATAGAATTTCAAATTGGTCCTTTCTTTTATTTAGTATGGCTGGCATTCTCTCCATTTTATATATTCCAATCATTATGTCCTGTCAGTGTTTCAGTGGGGAGGGTTAGTTTAAGCCAGAGTTTAGTAATGGCTTTTTTAGCCGCTAAAGCCGCAGAGCCATTTTCGGAACTGTTTAGTGAGTCTCTGAGCACAGGAGAGGTCCCACAAGACTGGAGAAGGGGTCATGTGATCCCATTCCACAAGAGTAGCATGGAGGAGGTAGGGGACTACAGATCAGTCAATCTTACCTCAGTAGTGGGCAAGATTATAGAGGCACTCCAAAAGGAAAGGATAGTGCAACACTTGGAATCCATAGGAGCACAGGATCCAAGACAGCATGGGTTTACAACAGGAAGGTCCTGTCAAACTGATCTCATAGATTTCTTTCACTGGGTAACCAGAGTGGTGGACCAAGGGGGGGCAGTTGATGTCGCCTACCTTGACTTCAGCAAAGCTTTCAATACTGTTCCATGTAGAAGATTGATAAATAAGCTGGGTAGGCTCAGGGTGGGTCAGAAGTTGGTCAACTGGGTGGCAAACTGGTTTTTGGGCAGAAAACAAAGAGTGGTAGTAAACGGTATGCAGTCAGAAGAGATGCAAGTCACAAGTGGGGTACCTCAGGGATCAGTCCTGGGGCCAGTCCTCTTCAATATCTTCATCAGTGACATTGCAGATGGACTGGAGTGTAAGGTTTGTCTGTTTGCAGATGACACCAAGATCTGCAACAGAGTAGATGATCCAGATAGGATGGGCAGAATGAGAAGAGATCTGCATAAACTGGCAAAATGGTCAGAAGAGTGGCAGCTGGGGTTTATTTATTTATTGTTTATTTAGTGCAAAGAAGTGCAAGATCATGCACATAGGGAAGAGAAACCCTGAAGCCACCTATAGGCTAGGAGGGGATTTGCTGGCAGTCATAAGGGAAGAAAGAGACTTGGACATCATCATCATCACAGATGACCTGAAATCATCCAAGCAGACCACTAAAGCAATAGGAAAGGCTAGGGGAATGTTGGGGTGTATTAGTAGGGATATCACAAGTTGTAAGAGGGAGGTAATAATCCCTCTTTACAAGACACTGGTTAGGCCCCATCTGGAGTACTGCGTGCAGTACTGGAGGCCACACCTTCACAAGGACATTAACCAAATTAAGGCAGTCCAGAGAAGGCAACCAAAATGGTGCAGGGACTGCGCAGAAAACATGAGGACAGATTAACAGAGCTCAATCATGTATACCCTGGAGCAAAGGAGGAGAGAGGTGATATGATCAAACATTCAGACACCTTAAGGGCATTAACAAAGTGAAAGAGTCTAACATGTTTCAATATAAGAAAAATAGCAGGACAAGAGGACACGGCATGAGATTAGAGGGAGGCCAATTAAGGGGTAATATGAGGAAGTTCTTTTTCTCAGAAAGGGTGGTGGATGCATGGAACAGCCTACCTTAGGAAGTGGTGGATATAAATGCAGTGCAGGGTTTCAAACAGGCATGGGATAGGCATAAGGGAGAAATACAGGGGAGTATGAATAGATAGGCCACTGACAGAGCAAAGGCCAATGGCTGTTCATAAGGAAGAAAAAGAAATGGGCAGACTGGATGGGCCTCGCGGTCCTTATCTGCCATCAGCTTCTATGTTTCTATGTAAAATAGCAATCTTCAGTAATATTGTTGATTGTTAGTCCCTACGCTCTTGTGAATAATCAAAGAAAAATACAGTGATGGGTGAGGAGCAGCGAAGGGTCAGCATCCCTAAGTACATCCTGTAATTCAAAAATGGCAGCCAGTACATGTGCATGGGATACAGGGAATATCCGTGATTCCCTCCAGCATTCCTATCCTCTGCCCTGGATATACTTTGCTTGAGTAGCTGGAGGTGTGAAGAGTAGTAGGTATTAAAATTTGTATTCATTACATACAAAGATTAATGAATCGGATAGCTCAACTGAGACTAGCTCATTTTCAATGAGGTCCTATTGTACAAATGTGTGGAAAAAAATAATTAAAATGGAACACAATTTTGTAGAAAATGAACAATACAAATTCTGTAGTAGATGGATAATACATAGACACAAACAATGTATAAAATTTAACTACAGTACTTCAAACAACATGAAGTCTTGCTGTATTCTGACTATATACAGTTAGCCCCAGCACTTGAACTATGGTTCTCAAAGGAAGTGGCAGTGAAGGTTCAAGAGAAAAAGAAAGCATTCAGGAAGTACAAGGAATCGCGGAAGGAGCAGGACAGAGAACTGTATCAGTTAAAGCAAAGGAGTCTGGAAGGCAGTCAGAACAGCAAAGGCCCAAACCGAGGAAAAGATAGCCTACTCAGTTAGAAGGCGGATAAACCTTTTATAGGTACATCAGGGAGCGAAGGAAGACTAAGGGAGGGATAGTGAGGCTTAATAAAGGGAAGGAGGGTGGGCAGAGGAGACTGTGAAAAGGCAGAGATACTAAATGAATATTTTTGCTCAGTATTTACAAAGGAAGGGGAGGTACATAAAACAAACAGTAGTAACACTCTGGATACAGAAGTTGATACCAGCCCATTTACAGAAGAAAGGGTTCTGAAAGAACTCTTAAAACTGACGGTGGACAAAGCAATGGGGCCTGATGATTCATCCCAGAATTCTAAAGAACTAAGGGTAGAACTAGTGACACCACTGACTACCCTTTTTAACAAATCATGGGAGGATGGGGTGGTACCCGAGGACTGGAGGAGGGCAGATGTGATTCCCCTTCACAAAAGTGGGAGCAAGGCAGAAGCAGGAAACTATAGACCTGTTAGTTTAACCTCAGTGATAGGGAAAATGATGGAATCACTTCTGAAGGAAAGAATTGTCGAGTATCTAGAGGCCAGAGGGGCACAGGACCCTAGGCAGAATGGATTCACAGCGGGAAGGTCATGCCAGACGAATCTGATAGATTTCTTTGAGTGGGTGACCAAAGTAGTAGATCAGGAGGCTGTGGACATGGCCTATCTAGACTTTAGGAAGGCATTTGACACAGTCCCACACAAAGATTAATATACAAGTTAGCCAGCCTGGGAGTGGGTCCCAAGATGACAGCCTGGGTAAAGAATTGGCCGGAGAATAGGACACAGAGAGTAATAGTAAATGGAGTCCACTCAGAAGAAAGGAGGGTTACTAGTGGGGTACCGCAGGGTTCAGTATTAGGACGGTCCTCTTCAATGTCTTTATAAGTTTACATTGCAGAAGAACTGGAAGGAAAAGTCACGCTTTGCAGATGACACTAAGATCTGCAACAGAGTTGATGCACAGGGTGGGTGGAAAGGATGAGAAGGGACTTGGCAAGGTTAGAGGAATGGTCAAATGTATGGCAGCTTAGATTCAATGCTAAGAAGTGCAAGGTAATGCACCTGGGAAACAAAACCCAGGGGAAGAGTACACAATGGGGGTGAGATACTAGCAACAACAAAATGGAAAGGGACCTGGGGGTAGTCATATCAGATGACCTAAAGGTGGCAAGCAATGTGAGAGGCAGCAAGGAGGGTTGGGGGATACTGGGATGCATAGGAGAGGCATCACCAGTAGAAAACAGGAAGTTATTATCCTCTGTACAGACAGCTGGTGAGACCCCATCTGGAGTACTGTGTGCAGTCTCTGGAGACCCAATCTCTGCAAAGACATAGACAGGATGGATGCTGTCCAGAGGAGGAGCAACTAAAATGGTGCAGGGTCTGCCGGAAGACATATGAAGAGACTTAGGAGCTTAATATGTATAGCCTCGAGGAAAGGAGGGAGGGGGACATGATAGAAACTTTCAAGTACCTCAAGGAATCAACAAAGTCCAAGAGGTAGCATCTTTCAAAAAAGAGGTGTGCAAGAACAAGAGGGCACAATTTGAAGATAGAGGGGCAGCTCAGAGGTAATTTAAGGAAGTATTCTTTTCACAGAGGGCTGTGGATGGCTGAACGGCTTCCGAGGGAGGTTGTGGAGTCAAAACCAGTGGTGGAATTCAAGCATGCATGGGATAGTCATAAGGCAATTCTGGGGGGTAGGGGTAGGAAGAAGTAGGCTGCTGGTTAACTAGGATCTGCAGCTTATCCAGTAGGTAGGGAAATGGGCAGACTGGGTGGGCCAAGCGGTCCTTATCTGCCGTCAAATTCTATGTTTCTATGTTTCTATGAACTGCTCCAGAGAGGAAAGGGTTAACTCTATGCCAAGGCATAGAACGTTGAGCTTGAGCTCGGTTTTCAAACCTCTGTCCCTGGTACTCAGTGTAACCGTCAGATTCTTTACTACTCTAACTGTGAAGTCGCTCCGGAGATGATCTTCTTCGCTTCAGTTCGTTTCAAGTGAAAATCATTCGGTTCATCAACCGTTTTCTTATTTTTTCGGTATTCAGATCTTTGTCTATGGTACAGTAAGTGTATTTAGTAGGTAGTTAGAGTTTTGTAGGTAGAAATTGTTTTTTTGTTCAGTTTCTTCCCGGTCGGTCTGGTTGGGAACTAAAGCAAATTCTGTATTGGTTTTTCTTTGTATTTTTTTCTACCTTTTGTACTGTGGTTTCCGGTACCTATTGGATCCTAAAGAAAACACAGTTTTCTTCATTTTTTTTAATCGTCCCGTGACACGGTTGGAACCGATAGGTTTGTAGTTGCCTGGCTTAAACACTGGTAAGGGTAACTTATTATTTTATAGGCATGTCTGAGAAACCCAAAAAGAAAATCGGTCCCATTGGATTTCAGCACTGCACCGAATGTGGGGGGCCTTTCCTAAGGCTGATCCCCACCTCATCTGTGTTTATTGTCTGGGGTTTCACCACCTCAAGGAAGACTGACAGATTTGCAAAAACTTTTCCAAATCCACTTTCGATAAATGTTTAAGTAGGCTGAAGGAAAGGGAGGACAAGAAGTCCGCTGACCTTGATGGCCAGCCCGGTTCGGTTCCAACCGAACCTGAGGGGGGGTGTCCACTGACCTGGGCATTACCTCCACAGGCAAAAGGAGAGCCGATTCTGCAGAATCTGTTCCGCCTAAGAAAAAGCGCAAGTTAGCCGGTTCGGATCCCGGTCCCCATGTTCTGACCGTGGAAGAAATAGCTAAAGTGAATACTGTTGTACATTCGCTTTGCCCGGTTCCGACCGAACCAACACCAACTCAAAGACGATTAGTTCGGTCGGAAGCTTCTGCTTCTGAATATGATCCTGACACATTTTATAAGGGCAATTGGGAAGGAGAAGAAGATTATAAAGAAGAAGAGGATTATGAAGGCATAGATGAGCCAGTAGAGCCCGACATCTCCCCAGACAGGCCTTCTAATGTGTCTCCTCCCAGACTTTGAGTCCCCCTCCCATTTCTTGTTCTACAAGAAAGTGGCTGATCCTGTTCAGCATCTTCCACTGAAAGATGAAGAGTATCAGGAGGAACCTGACTATGTTGAGATGATGGATGTCCCAGAGTCCAAAAGGGTGTCTATCCCTCTGCATAAATCCCTGGGGACACGGACACAACAAATTCTTCAGTTTCCAACATCCATACTTCCTGTGGATAAAAGATGGACAGGAGTATTCCTTGTCAGGTCCTGGGATAGAATTCCTTTCAAATCATTGCAGCCATGTTGGGGTAGTGCAGCTGCAGCCTGTGACAAGGCTAACATTCCTTAAAGTGTCAGAACAGGTGCTGACAGTGCTTAGGGTTCCAGGAAACGTTCTACTAAGAGAGAACGATTCTCTAAGTGGAAGAGGTTCTCCATATGGTGTGCAGGTAAGGGTACTGACTCCTCCAGGGCTGACTTGGCTAGTCTCCTGGATTACCTGACACGCCTACATTCCTTAGGCCTGAAACCTTTGACCCTCAAGGTCCACTTGGCTTCAGTCTCGGCTTACCTGTCAGCTGGTAAAGAGTGATGCATGGCCTTTCATCCAGTCTTCAGGAAATTTTTTAAAGGCCGTAACTTTCTGCACCCTCCCCTGAGGGAACCAGTCCCAGCCTGGAATCTGAATATCTGCATTGCCAAGCTCATGGATGCGCCATTCAAGCCCATGGCAACTGCAGATTTGAAGTATATCACTTGGAAAACTGTGTTTCTGGTTGCTATTACTTTAGCCAGAAGGATCAATGAATTACAAGCCTGTGCACAGTTGTGGACTACATTTCTTTTCACAGGAATAAAGTGGTCCTCCGGACCAATAAAAAACTCCTTCCCAAAGTGGTATCTGATTTTCACTTAAATCAGTCTGTCACTCTACCTGTCTTTTTTACAGAGAACTCCAGTTCTCCAGAAAGGAGGCTTCACTTCCTTGATGTCAAAAGGGCACTTAGCCACTGTATTGACGGAACCAAGTTTTACAGATCAAGTCAAATACAGCTCTTTCTCACCTATGGTGAAGTAGGTAAGGGCAGAGCTGTCACAAAATGTACAATTGCTTGCTGGATAGTGGCATGTATACAGTTTTGTTATAGTAAAGTGGATAAACAGGTGCCCCTGGGTCTGAGGGCACATTCCCGCAGGGGCACAGCTGCTTCAGTGGCAGCTACAAGAGAAAGAAATTCCACTACTGGAAATCTGTAAAGCAGCTACATGGAAAACAGTACACACCTTCACAAAGCATTACAGCCTGGGTTTGCAATCCAGGAGTGATGCTAGGTTTGATACAGCAGTGCTGCAGAACCTGTTTTCAAAATAGGTTCTCTGCCCAACCTCCAAAGGTACTGCTTGGTAGTCTGCATCAGTTTAATCATAATGAGTGATTCCTGGGTTAGAAGAAAAAATACTTACCATAGTAATCTTGTTTCTTTAAGGACCACTATTATGATTAAAGACCCACCCTGTCTCCCCTACTAGAACCTATAAAGGTTGTTCTGCATCCCTGCATTAGGGAGTTTTTTTTCCTATATAGGTTAGGTTAGGTTAAAGACTCACTTTTGTTTAACAAGTTGGTTTCCATATGGTCTCGAGTTTCTTAGGTTTGTTTATTAAGAATGTTTTGACCTGAGAGGACAAGAATTATTTTATAAAGTTTTTAGTTTTAACTAGTGGGTCTTATACCCAGTTAGGCTTCGTAAGAATCTGAAGCACTCAGAGTGCAGCAGTTACTGGGCAGCAGTTTAAATTGGCATGAGCCAATTGAGAGTTCCATCATTTGCATATTTTTATTTATTTATTTATTTAGCTTTTTGTTGACCGGGTAAATGCACTAGACAATTTCTGACTATTTTCAGGCACGACCCGGGGGAGGGGGGATACAGATGAATGCCAACTGACCTTGAACCAGATTAAGCTGTTGGTGGTATTTTTAGTGAATGAGGGAAATTTGGCCAGGACACCGGGGAAATTCCCCTACTCTTTTCGAGAAGTGCCATGGGATCTTTAACATTGAACTACCACCAATCCAGGCAGATGGGACCTCGGTTTAACGTCTCATCGGAAAGACGGCACCTCAACAGTGCAGCACCCCTCTCATGCTGCACTGCAGTGTCAGTACTGGGATATTAACCCAAGTGCCAGATGTGGGAACTGAACCCACAGTCCTCTGATCTCCCGGCCTCAGAGGCGAGTGTGCTACCTGTTGAGCCACTGACACTGACATATAATTCCATCTCTCCGGGCAGTTCAACACAGGAGGCTGACTTCATCAATTTAATCATAATGAGTGATCCTTTTGAAGAAACAAGATTACTATGGTGAGTAATTTTTTCTTGTGGTACAAGATTGCACCCTGTCTGAAACCATGCTGGAGATTATCAATGATATTTAGATTGATGTGTTCTTCTTCCAGTCTCTTTTTAAGAGCCTGCCCATGATTTTCGTGGGATAGAGTCAGATTTATAGGCCTATAATTTTCAACCTTTGATTTGTCACCCTTTCTGAAAATTGGCGTTGCATGTGCTGTCCTCCAATCATATGGGACCCTCTGTGAGTTCCAGGCCATGCCCTTCAGCCTCTCCTTGGGCCCCAGGGTTTTCGCCAAGTGTATTGGAGTAGTGGCAGCTTACCTGAGGTGCCGAGGAGTCCGAGTATATCCTTACCTGGACAACTGACTGATAGCAGGTCCCTCCAGGCAGGAGGTGGAGTGGTCCAGGGACCTGGCCTGCCAGACTTGCACCAGATTTGACCACCTGGTCAATGAGGTCAAGTCAGAACTTGTACCTTTGCAGGTGATCAACTTCATCGGGGGTAGAGCTCAAGTCTTGCAGAGCCAGAGCCCAACTCCCAGTGGACAGGGCTGGGCTCTCCTCCTTTGCCTGATCATTTTGGGTTGAGCAATTGCGCCCTGCCTGGGACTTCCTGTGCCTGCTGGACTACATGGCAGCCTGTACCAGCGTGGTCCGTTGGGCCCACTGGAGAACGTGCTTCCTGCAGTGGGAGCTGGTCAGCCAGTGGTCTCGGCGCATGGGGAACTTCGACCAGCCGGTCATGGTGACCCAGCGGATGTGGGACATCATCCAATGGTGGCTGGTCCCAGTACATCTACAGGAAAGGTTCCTGTATGTCCGCACAGGGCCGATGGTCATCCTGGTGACTGATGCCTCTCTCACAGGCTGGGATGTCCACTTGGGGAAAAACTGAGTCCATGGGCTCTGGACCTCTGAGGAATCCCAGTGTCATATCAGCCTGCTGGAGCTCCGAGCAGTTCGGCTGGCGCTGACTGGTTTTGCTTCTCACATTGGGGGTCAGGTGGTCCAGGTCCCGATGGACAACACCGCAACCATGTACTACCTCAAGAAACATGGTGGGACGCACTCCTTGCCACTGTGGAAGGAAGCTCTCTGTGTATGGACCATTGTACGCAGCCTGGAGGTCGATCTCCTAGCCATCCTTGTGGCAAGGGTGTTCAACCAGCTGGCAGATGCTCTCAGTCACAGTAGTGTGGCATCTCACAAGTGGTCTCTCCACCCAGATGTAGTACACACTCTGTTCTTCCAATGGGGCGCCCCTCGGGTAGACCTGTTCACCTCCAGGGAGAAAGCAAAGCTAAGGCTGTTTTGTGTCTGCCACCTTCAGCAGGGAATTCTGCAGGGAGATGCCTTGTCGAGGCCCTGGACCTCAGGCCTCTTCTATGCCTTCCCTCCACTTTCCTTTGATTCACAGAGTTTTGCTGAAGCCCAGGAGAGACATGGCACAGCTGATACCCCAATCTCCACAGCCTCAGCAGCAGGCTTCAAGGCATCTTCCTCTTTGTCCGGACCTGCTCTTCATGAATCAGGGGAAGGTACTCAACCCAGACCTTCAATCCCTGCACCTGGCAGCCTGGTTCCTGAACGTTTAGAGTTCCAAATTTTGGGTCTCTCTGAAGATATCTTCAGTGTTGTTGAAGCATATCAGAAGGAGTCGACCAGGAAAATGCTACGTTTTCAAATGGAAGAGGTTCTCCATTTGGTGTCAGAGCTAGGGTTGGACCCTTCGTCCTGTCCAGTGGCTAGCATCCTTGATTATCTCTGGTCCCTCTCTGTCAGGCCTCGGGTCGACGATCCTTAAGGTGTACCTGGCAGCCATCTCTACATACCGGGTGCACACAGGTCAGCAGTCAGTGACACTGGAAAGGTAGTCTGGTGCTTTTTCAAGGGCTTGGACCACATTTCCCCCTCTGGTGCATTAACCACCTTCACCTTGGAATCTGTTGCTGGTTTTGACAAAGCACATGAGCAAGCCATTCAAACCTATGCACAGGTGTGAGATGTTACACCTGTCATGAAAGACCACCTTCCTGGTGGCTATCACATCAGCCAGAAGGATCAATGAGCTCCTGGTGCTTTCGGTGGAGCCTCCATACCTGGTCTTCCACAGGGACAAGGTTGTCCTGTACACCAACCTGGAG
Organism: Neoceratodus forsteri; assembly: GCA_016271365.2. Classification (NCBI taxonomy): domain Eukaryota; kingdom Metazoa; phylum Chordata; order Ceratodontiformes; family Ceratodontidae; genus Neoceratodus; species Neoceratodus forsteri. The sequence continues at coordinate 360,174,808 of CM057449.1, read as the reverse complement.
TTCCTTCTGAAGCTTGTCTCTGAGTTTCAACTTAACCAGGTGAATAATCTCCTGGTGTGCTTCACCAACCACACCTCAAAGGCCGAGCACAGGCTCCATACTCTGGGACCTGAGACGAGTGCTTGCTCATTACAAAAAGCGCACAACTGGAGCTTGGAGAGGTTTTTGCTGTGTCTTGGCTGTTGATGTCCACTGTGGTCATGGGCCCTCGAGCTTCCACCTCTGATTATGCCTGCGCTCTGTTCTGGCACCCTTGGCTTCCCTCCAGATGGTGGGGATGCGGCACCGCCTCCCTAACAGCACCGCAAATACTAGTCCTTGTTGGGAGAGCCGGCATGGAAGGCTAATTGAAGCCTGAGAGCAGGGCTTCATGGAGGCGGCCAGACACAATTTTTCTCCCCCTGTAAGCAGGGGCAGGGATGTGCTGTGATGACCAGTGTCCACCCCACCCCTGAGTTCTGAAGGTGTCGGTGCTATGTGATGAACCCGGCCTCCGCTGGGTGTCGCTCTTACACCGGACACTCGCCACCCTCCTCCCAGAGAAGGAGAGCAGTCCCTGTATGCTCAATCCTTCTCCCCCTGGCTGGCCCTCCGACGACCTGGGTCCATTCCTGAACCCGGGGTGCTGGCGTCACAAGCAGAAATCCAACCGCTGCACCAGCGGGCCGGCCCTGGTTCACCAGGTGTTTGTCATCTACGGTGAAGCCGTACCTAGCAGACCGGCGGCCAAGTGGATGATTGGCAGGTGGATTTTTTTCCTGCATTGATCTCTGCTATAGGTTGGTGGGTAGAGGTCCTCCTGGAGGGCTAAGGGCTCATTCCACCCATCATACTGCTGCCTTGGTGGCTGCTTCAAGGGACATCCCTATCCAGGAAATCTGCAGGGCTGCTACCTGAAGGTTAGCACACGCTTTCATTTCTCATTACCACTTAGACCTCTAGTCATGCCAGGATGCTGATTTTGGGGCCTCAGTTCTCCAATCTCTGTTCCATAGGTAGGTGGTGTGCGCCTTGCCTCCCTCCTTCCAGAGAACTGCTAGGAGAAACATAGAAACATAGAATTTGATGGCAGATAAGGACCGCTTGGCCCACCCAGTCTGCCCATTTACCTACCTAATGGATAAGCTGCAGATCCTAGTTAACCAGCAGCCTACTTTTTCCTACCACCACCCCCTAGAATTGCCTTATGACTGTCCCATGCATGCTTGAATTCCCCCACTGTTTTTGACTCCACAACCTCCTCCGGAAGGCCGTTCCATGCATCCACAACCCTCTCTGTGAAAAATACTCCTGAAATTACCTCTGAGGCACCCCCCCATCTTCAAATTGTGCCTCCTTGTTCTTACACCTTTTTTTGAAAGATGCTACCCTCTTGGACTTTGTTGATTCCCTTGAGGTACTTGAAAATTTCTATCATGTCCCCCCCTCCTCCTTTCCTCGAGGCTATACATATTAAGCTCCTTAAGTCTCTCTTCATATGTCTCCGGTGCAGACCCTGCACCATTTTAGTTGCCCTCCTCTGGACAGCATCCATCCTGTCTATATCTTATGGAGACTGGGTCTCCAGAACTGCACACAGTACTCCAAATGGGGTCTCACCAGCTGTCTGTACAGAGGGATAATAACGAACTGTTTTCTACTGGTGATACCTCTCCCTATGCATCCCAGTATCCCCCAGCCCTCCTTGCTGCCCTCTCACATTGCTTGCCCACCTTTAGGTCATCTGATATGACTACCCCCAGGTCCCTTTCCATTTTAGTTGTTGTTAGTATCTCAGCCCCAATTGTGTACTCTTCCCCTGGGTTTTTGTTTCCCACGTGCATTACCTTGCACTTCTTAGCATTGAATCTAAGCTGCCATACATTTGACCATTCCTCTAACCTTGCCAAGTCCCTTTTCATCCTTTCCACCCCACCTTGTGCATCAACTCTGTTGCAGAACTTTGTGTCATCTACAAAGAGACATACTTTTCCTTCCAGTCCCTCTGCAATGTCGCTTATAAAGACATTGAAGAGGACCGGTCCTAATACTGAACCCTGCGGTACCCCACTAGTAACCCCCCTTTCTTCAGAGTAGACTTCATTTACTATTACTCTCTGTGTCCTATTCTTCAGCCAATTTTTTACCCAGTCTGTCATCTTGGGACCCACTCCCAGACTGGCTAACTTGTATATTAACCTTTTGTGTGGGACTGTGTCAAATGCCTTGTTAAAGTCTAGGTAGGCATGTCCACAGCCCTCCTAATCTACTACTTTGGTCACCCACTCAAAGAAATCTATCAGATTTGTCTGGCATGACCTTCCCACTGTGAATCCATGCTGTCTAGGGTCCTGTGCCCCTCTGGCCTCTAGATACTCGACAGTTCTTTCCTTCAGAAGTGATTCCATCATTTTCCCTACCACTGAGGTTAAACTAACAGGTCTGTAGTTTCCTGCTTCTGCCTTGCTCCCACTTTTGTGAAAGGGAATCACATCTGCCCTCCTCCAATCCTCGGGTTCCACCCCATCCTCCCATGATTTGTTAAAGAGGGTAGTCAGTGGTGTCACTAGTTCTACCCTTAGTTCTTTTAGAATTCTGGGATGAATCCCATCAGGCCCCATTGCTTTGTCCACCTTCAGTTTTAAGAACTGTAAATGGGCTGGTATCAACTTCTGTATCCAGAGTGCTTCTACTGTTTGTTTTAGGTACCCTTCCTTCCTTTGTAAATACTGAACAAAAATATTTGTTTAGTATCTTTGCCTTTTCACAGTCACCCTCTGCCCACCCTCCCTCCCTTTTATTAAGCCTCACTATCCCTCCTTGGTCTTCCTTCGCTCCCTGATGTACCTATAAAGGTTTTATCCCCTTCTTAACTGAGTTGGCCATCTTTTCCTCGGTTTGGGCCTTTGCTGTTCTGACTGCCTTCCCAGCTTCCTTTTGCTTTAACAGATACAGTTCTCTATCCTGCTTTTCTGTGATTCCTTTTACTTCCTGAATGCTTTCTTTTTGTCTTGAACCTTCACTGCCACTTCCTATATGAGAACCATAGTGGTTTCACATCGTTTAGTTTTATTTGCTTCACACAAGGGTTGTTACCTGTGATGGCAGTTTTATTATTCCCATTGTTCTTCCACCCTTTCCTGCCCATTTGCTAGTGCATTCCTTAGGCACTCACCCATTTTGGCAAAGTCAGCCCTCCTAAAGTCCAGTACTTTTGCCTTTATATGGCTTGACTCTATTGCTGTGTTTATTGTGAACCATACTGTTCGGTGGTTGCTATTTCACAGATGGCTACCCACTTCTACATCTGTGATTCTCTCTTCGTCTCCATTTGAGAGAACCAGGTCTAAGATTGCTCCCTCTTGAGTGGGCTCCAATACTAGTTGTCTAAGGCATGCTCCTTTAGGGCATCTAGAATAACCCCACTCTTCAAAGTGGCTGCTGCAACTGCACCAGTTAACATCTGGCATATTCAGATCACCCATGAGCAATATCTCCCTTTTCTGCCATTCTAAGTATACTTTCTATCATTTCTTGTCTATTTCCTCCCTGAGAAAGGGGTCTCAGATACAACCCCTGAGCGGATTGTGGTGCCATTGCCGGTCTCCAAATTTACCCACAGTGCTTCTTCTCCTCCTTTTGTCCCTTTTGTTCTGTTGCTTTGATTCCTTCCCTTATGTAAAGAGCTCCTCCTCCTCCTCCTCTTTCACCCTCCCTGTCTCTCCTGTAGATAGTGTATCCTGGTATGTTTACGTCCCAGTCATGGTTTTGTGTGTACCATGTTTCTGTGACTGCCACGATATCCAGATGTTCCTCCTCCATCACGGCCACTAATTCGTGAAGCTTGTTACTCAGACTACGGGCATTGGAACTCATTGCTCTCCATTTTCTGATGGCTTTACCTTCTTTTGCAGCATCCCCCACTGACCTTTCTACCTCAGTCTTTTTCTCATTTAGTACCCTGTTTTGTAGGGAGAGGCTGGGATTTTCCTGCTGCTTATCAGTGCCTCCCTTGACTAGTTTAAAAGCTTGCCAGTGAAGCATTTAAACTGATTGCTCAAAAGACTTGTTCCTTCCTGGATAGATGCAGACCATCCTGCCAGTATAGGCTGGTGTCCCTCCAGGTGGAACCCCAGTCCCCAATGAAGCTAAACCCCTGTGCTCCACACCATTTTTTCTACCATTCATTAAACTGCATGGTGCAAAGTACCCTCGCCTCACTCATGCCACTGACAGGCAGCACCTCAGAGAAGGATACTGTGTGTGCTACTTGTCTTAGGCCCCTCCCCAATTCTACAGAGTCCTTCTGCACTGCTCTAATCTCCTGATAAGCCAAGTCTTTTGTCCCTAGGTGGACAGTGACGTCCAGCTCAGACTCCCGTGCAGCTGTTCTCGTGATCCTGAGGATGCGCTTCCTGTCCCTCCAAGCCATGGCACCAGGCAGGCACCTTAATTCAGTTTTCCCTGCTCCCCCCAGTGCTATCCCCCTAATAACTGAGTCCCCCACCAGGAGCTGCTTCCTTTCCTTGTGGTGTCCTCTGTCTCCTTCCTGTGGGCCTCCCTTGTGACAGTTGTCCTCAGCCTCCTCTGGGTGCATCCATAGGGAGAATGGTGTATGGATTGTGGAGTGAAACAACTGACTGGATGTGACTCTGTTCCACCATCATCACCCTCCCTGAGCCCACTGTGGTCCAACTGCTGTGCTTTCTTCACAACCTCTGAGGTAGTGGTGGTGGCTCTGGTGCTTCTTGGATGGGGGAGGTTCCCCTCCTACCGTCCAGTGTGGCTTGGGGGAAGGTTCCCTTACTACTGTCCAGTGTGGCCTGAAGGAAGGGTCCCTTACTACTATCCAGTGTGGCCTGAAGATGGGCAACTTCCTCCCTCAGGGCAGAGAGTTGTCTGCAAATAGGGCAGCATCTCAGCCTCCAGAAAGACTCCCGGAAGCCTGCTGCCCCACAGTCATTACATTGCACTACTCTCCACATGTTTATCTACTTTTTTTTGTGTGTGTGTGATTGGTTTGTTATATAGAAATATATATATATATATACAGTGTATGCTTATATTGTCAGTGCAGTGTGCTAGAGAGGATATGACAGTGATATGCACCTTGCACTCTTGAGGAAATGATGTCAGAACCCCAGGTATAAAGGAACTATTTCCAGGGGTGGGTGGGGTGAGGGGTGAGATGGGGTTGGGCCTAAACTGTGCCCTCACAAAACAATCAGCTAAAAGCTCTGACCCACCGCCGCGACGAGTGCCTTCCTGTCAGCAAGATGCCCTACACAACAATATGACAGAGAAAATACCCTGCTGATGAAAGAGAAAAATCCAGACATCCAAGTCCGACAGAGGTAAACCTCCCCAGCCCCAAACAGCCTGGTGGTTTGTGCTGTGAAAGCAATCAGCCCCAAAATAAGTCAGTTGTGCTTTAAACTCTTCCTGCACTGAAAATCTTAAGAATTGTAACAAACGAAGCTAGATCCACCTCCTCTGTTGCTTGAAAGACTGTCTTTTCTGATAATTCTAAGTTCCTTAAAGTATTTCACCTTTCAGTTAGAAGTAGCCTCCACCTGCAGAATATCTGCTACAAACCAAAGAAAATTGTAAGGTTCACCTCCCTCTGTTGTGAGCACAAAGTGCAATATAGAATTTCTCAGACAGCTCACAGCTGAGTAAAGAAGTAGTGTCCTTCCAGGTCAAGAAGATGTACGTCGTGTCTCTAAATATTTCAGCCACCAGTAATTTATAGTAATCTGATCTAGTCTGGATATCTCCAGCCAGGGCAGTTTGTTGACAGTGGTTGTGATGCAACCTTTCCTGTTCCAATACAACACTTTGTGGTCTGAAAACAATGAGGTGAACAATTTCCTGCACTTGAGGCTGTCTGTGTTTCAATTCACACTGCAGGTTTTGCTATGACAACTCCTTAACCACAGTAACTTATTTAAAAATAGTTTAACTATCACAAACTCCTACGCACCAGTAAATTATTTAAAAATAGTTCTAGGAGCGTGAATATGTTGTTCATCCACACTGTCTGGCATTGTCCCTTTCCCCTTTAAATCTTGCGGAAGTCTTCAAGCTGGCTCCTCCCACCCACCGGTGGTAAATACCCCCGCTCCGGCCCATGGCGCCAGATCTTCCTTTCCGCTGGAAGATTCAGGTTCCCTCGTGCTTTCTGCAGTGTTGAGGCCCTGGATTCGTTTCAAGCGGTTTTCACCGCATCTTCTCGCTCTGAAACTCATTAAGAGTTTACGACTCTGATTCGAGACATGGATGACAAGTCATCCCCTGGGTTCACCGGTGTCCTGCGGACAGAAAATGTCGTGCACCGATCCCCACCTTCGTATGCTTTTTGCCTCAGTTCGATTCACGATACCTCGCAGTGCTCCATTTGCTTCCTTCCAACCCAACGCCCTGGAAGATCGTCAGGTGCGCCTGAAGCTGGGTGAACCCGGAGCTCCACAACCACGGTAAAATCCAAGGAGGCCAGGTGGGCGGTTTCCGCGGCTGCGGATCCGCCGAGCACCTCGAGCGCATGGCTTTAGCGAGAAGAAGTTGGCCAAGCCTCGCTAGCCGAGGTTTCTTCGTGGCCGCCAACCTGGGCTCATCCTTCTCAGGATCCTTCGGATTTGTGCCAGTCTCTCCTGTCAAGGGTGAGGCGCCTCGGGCTCGCACTCTTCCTGCTCAAGAAAAAGGATCCTAGATCTTCTTCTAGTCGAAGAAGACGCTCCTGGGATCAGGAGCGGTCTGAAGTTTCGACTTCGGTCAAAATTGCCTCCTCGGCCGCTGGGTTTTCAGACCTCCCGTCTGTACCGGGCGTAGAAGCCGAGGAGTCGGCTGATCTGGCCGAGATTTTTCTCGACTCGATCGAGCCGTTATCACCGACTCCTGTCGATGATTCTTTGGAGAGAACGCCGATTCTCTCCTTCCCGATGAGGAGACCGCCTGCATGGCCTCCCGATCGAGGAAAGAACCGAGCTCGGTTTTCACCGAGCTCAAGTCTCTCCGACGACAAAGCCGACACCGCCGGGTCTCGATCAGGGAGTAAGTCCTCTTGCTCGATCGACCTAAAAAGGACACAAGCACTCCAGAAGAGGCGCCGCCATCGTCTCCTCTTCCTCCTTGGATGAGGAGAGGCTTGACGAACAATTAGAATCAGCGCCGGATCTCATGTGGCAGCAATTCCTGCTAGCAGGTCGAAGCCGACCCCTCGGGGGTCGGCCATTCCTGGCCTCAGCCTGTTCGGCCACCTCAGACACCCGATTGCTCCGGTGCGGTCTCTTGAGGGGGCTCCGGTGCGTCTTCCGCCACAACGGTTTCAGGTTCCCCACCTATTTTGGTGGAACTTCCACCTGTTGCCCTCGGAGGATTCCTCCAAAGAGGCAACGCAGTCTTCGGTCTTCCCACAGACTGTCAATTGACGGTCACCCTGATCGCCTAGGCGATCGAGGGAATAAGGTGGGCAGCCTTTATATCGGGACTCCTCCGATTCGATAACACTGGCCTTCACTCTCTGATGAGCTTTTGCGCCAGGCTTGGAAGAAGGGCCCTCCTCCTTCCAGGGCATCCTCCGCTCATTTCTGAATCCGACGGGATGGCCCTACAGCCTATCCAGAAAAAGCAGAATATCCCTCACGGATATCCTTAAGAGGGGATACCCCACGGAGTTTTCCAGTGCCAAGCCATTATGGGTCCGCCTTGAACTCTGGCAGCGCCCAGCCTCCTGCCCAGCTCCATCTGCCCGCATGGCACGCAAGCAGCGGTGCCCACAGGGTCTTTGGCAGGGTTTACTGAGCACCCTCAGTGGAAAGCTTGTGACTGCCTCAGTATTCAGGCGGATGGGCAGTTCAGCGATACTGACCGGCCTCCAAAGAGTCCAAACTCATGGACCACTCGCTCGAAAGGGCTATGCTGCATATCTTTGGGCCTTCGCCAGGCAAGCTCAGCGGTGATTATGGCACACTTCTCTCACGCCTCTTGGGGTCGCTGGACTGAGTTCTCCCCACCTCCCAGCTGACATGCAGTCCACGGTCAAGCAGGTCAGGGACCAGGGCAGAGCTGTTGCTAAACAACAACTCCAGACTGCTCTGGATGTGGGTGATTCCTGTGCCCGTTCACTAGCTGCAGCGGTATCCACTCGCCACAGGGCTTGGCTGAGGTTATCCTCCTTTCCCGTGGATACTCAGCACAAGCTGGCTGATGTGCCCTTCCTTGGCACCGACCTCTTCGGGCCAGGAGTGGCAGGTCACCTGCAGCGTATCGAGCAATCTAATGCCACCTTAGATGCTACATCTGCTAAGGGTTCTTCAAGTAAGAACCAGCATAAGCGCAGGAAGAAGCCTTTTCGTCAGTCTTCCCCTGCGGTCAGGCAACCACCCTTCCAGGGGGGTCAACAACAGCAGCAGGCTCAGGCTTGGCGCCCTAGGCCCAAGCAAGGTCCCCAGCAGCCACGCAAAGGAGGCCGAGGCGTGGTCCAGGTGCCCCTCCTCCTCCTCCCCTCTGCCTGCCCAGTGACGGGCCTGGGGTGTCCTCCCGTGCACTCCGCCACTTCAGCTCTGGTCCTCCTGGGGGCCGGCCCGCCACTCGCTTCCGCCTGGTCCGTATCACCACGGACAGATGGGTCCTGAAGTGGTCGGCAGGGTCTGCCCTTAGAATTCGAGCAGTACCCGCCCAGCCGAGCCTGTGCCCCATGAGAGAGCGGATCTCAGTCGCCCAGTCTGTCGCCTGAGACGACATTGCGCTTACTCATCCTCAAAAGTGGTGGCCCGAGGACGGATCCTCCTTCAAACCCAGGCTTTGTCTCCAGGTATTTCCTGGTGCCAAACGGACGGGGTTGGCGCCCATTCTAGATCTGCACGACCTGAATCGGTATCTCAGGTCTCGCACCTTCGGATGGTAACTCTAAATCAGATCATACCATCCCTGGAGCGAAACATGTGTTCTGCACACTGATCTTCAGGGCGCTTTTCCACGCCCTATCCGTCCGTCTCATCAGCGGTTCCTCCGCCTCAGGGTCAAGGGACACTGTACGAGTTCAGAGCCATGCCGTCTCAGCCTGTCATCAGCCCCAAGGGTTTCACCAAATGCATTGCAGTGGTGGCAGCCCATCTTCGCATCAGGGGTCTGTTTACCCCTACCTGGACGATTGGCTCCTGGCGGGATCCTCCTTCAGGAGGTGGAGAGGTCCAGGGACCTGACCTCCTGTACCTGCTCACACTTGGGCCTTCTGATCAACGAGGCCAAATCGGAACTCGTACCTTCCCAGGTGATGGGCTTCATCGGGGCAGAGCTCGACTCTCGTCAAGCCAGAGCTCGGCTCCCGGCGGACAGGGCGGAGGTTCTCTCCTCCTATGCCCAATCATTTTTGGTTGGGCACTCATGCCCTGCCCGGGTCTTCCTGCGCCTCCTGGGCTACATGGCGGCGTGCACGTCGGTGGTCCGCTGGGCCAGACTGCACATGCGCCCCAGTGGGAGCTCGCGCCCAGTGGTCTCAGCGCCAGGGTCTTTTCACCAGCTGGTCACGGTCACCCAGAGGATGTGGGACACTCTCCAATGGTGGACCGTCCTAGTCATCTGCAGGAAGGGATCCTGTCGTCCGCCCCGAGCCGACGGTCGTCCCTACGACCGATGCCTCTCTCATGGGCTGGGGAGCCCACATGGGGGACCACAGAGCTCATGGGCTCTGGACCCCAGAGGAGTCCCGATGCCACATCAACCTGTTGGAGCTCAGGGCAGTCAGACTGGCTCTGTCAGCTTTCGCTCCTCAGCTCCGGGGTCAAGTGGTTCAAGTCCAGACGGACAATACCACGACCATGTACTACCTCAACAAACAGGGCGGCATGCACTCCTGTCTGCTATGCAAGGAGGCGCTCCGGATCTGGACCCTCGTCAGCCGACTGGAGGCGGATCTCCTAGCCATCCATGTGGCAGGAGTCGCGAACCAACTGGCGCATGCTCTGAGCCGCTTAGGCCAGACATCCACCAGTGGTCTCTCCATCCACAGGTAGCGACTACCTGTTCTCTGTTAGCAAACCGTTGGTGGACCTGTTTGCCTCCAGGGAGAACACCAAGCTGAGGCTGTTCCATGCCTGCCCCCCTCAGCAGGGCTCGCTGCAGGGGGATGCCTTCTCGAGGCCGTGGACCCCAGGCCTCTTTTACGCCTTTCCTCCATTTCCCTTGATCCACAAGGTGTTACTCAAGGTGAGGAAGGACAAGGCGAAGGTGATCCTGGTAGCCCCAGATTGGCCACGCCAGTTCTGGTATCCAGATCTCCTCAGCCTCAGCTGCAGGAACCCGGAGCGGCTCAGTACACGCCCGGACCTGATTTTTCTGAACCAGGAAGGTCCTTTATCTGACCTTCAATCCCTGCACCTCACAGCCTGGTTCCTGAGCGCTAGAGTTCCAGGCTTTGGGTCTTTCTGAGGATGTCTACACCTGGAGGAGGCATCTCGAAAAGATCGACCAGGAAATGTTATGCCTTCAAATGGAAGAGATTTTCCATTTGGTGTCAGGGTAAAGGTCTGGACCCCTTATCCTGCTCGGTGGCTAACATTCTGGACTACCTTTGGTCTCTCTCCAAAGGAGGTCTTCGGTCATCGACCCTTAGGGTGCACCTTGCAGCCATCTCTGCCTACCGGCGCGGGCCGGTCAGCTGGCGATTTGGCTCAGGAGGCGGTGATCAGGCGCTTTTAAAGGCCTGGATCACATATCCCTCCGTGCGTGAACCTCCACCTCCGTGGGATCTTCTGCTGGTTTGGCAAAGCTCATGGGCCAAGCCATTCGAACCCAGCCACAAGTGTGAGCTCTTGCACTTGTCGTGGAAGACTGCCTTCCTGGTGGCTATCCGTCAGCCAGAAGGACAGGGGAAGCTCCAGGCGCTTCGGGTGAGACCCTTATCTGGTCTTTCACAGGGACAAAGTTGTCCCGCGCCCCCACCGAAATTCCTTCCAAGGTGGTGTCAGAGTTTCACCTAACCAGGTGTTGACCCTGCCAGTATATTACCCTAATTACACCTCGGACGCTGAGTATAAGCTCCATACTCTGGACCTCAGACGTGTTTCTCTCCTATTATAAGGAGAGGAGAGAGCGGAAATTCATGGAGAGGTTCGCCAGCTGTTTGTCACTCTACGCTGAAGCCGCTTCTGGCAGACCTGCAGCCAAGCGGACTATTGCGAGATGGATCACATCATGCATAGGTCTGTGCTATGAATTGGCGGGTAAGGAGCCTCCCAAAGGGCTAAGGGCTCATTCTACCCGTCATACTGCTTGCCAGGCCGCTCCAGGGACATCCCTATCCAGGAAATCTGTCGGCCGCTTACCTGGAAGTCAGCAAGCACCTTTATTACCCATTACCACATTGACCTAGAGTCACGTCGGGATGCTGGTTTTGGGGCCTCGGTTCTCCAATCTCTATTCCCTAAGTAGGGGGTGTGCGCCTTGCCTCCCTCCTCCCGGAGAACTGCTTGGAGTCTGCCAGGCAGTGTGGATGAACAACATATCCACGCTCCTAGAAGAACAGGTTACTCACCTGTAACAGTAGTTCTAGGGTGAGCCATGTTGTTCATCCCTGCCTTACCACCAAACCTCCCGGCTTTGGCGCAGGCCTGGCTTCCAGCGGGCTAGATCTGGCGTAGCGTGGGGGGGGCCGGGTATTTACCACCCGGTGGGTGGGAGGAGCCAGCAGAGACTTCCGGCAAGATTTAAAGGGAAAGGGACAATGCCAGACAGTGTGGATGAACAACATATACCACTCCTCGAACTACTGTTACAGGTGAGTAACCTGTTCTTACTCACCTGCAACAGTAGATCTTCTACGGATTGTTCTCTTGCAGTAGGTTATTACTCTTGGAAGTCCACTAGGTGGAGCTGTCACACGGTAGCTTCTCCCAGCAGTCTTCTATAGGTCCATCCCCATACATCACTTTCTCTGGCTGTGTATAAAAGGGGGTGACCCCAGGTAAACACTGTTCATTTTCCTGCTGGCTTCAGCCCGCATGGCATCTAGCTCAGTCTTCTGTGTTGCAGCCTTTGATGTGAACTTGAACCTGATTTTTCTTCTTCTGTGCCGGGCCTGTGGCACACTCCCAGGCCCTGGCTCTTCTGCTTCCACTGGACCCAGGCCTGTGAACCACTCACAGTACACCTGGCTGTCCTTGTTTCAGCGGGCCTGTGTTCACTCACAGCACCCCTGCTGCTCCTTGGCCCAGGCTCTCTTGCTGCGTCAGGGACTCCGTCCATAGCTGACTAGGCAACCTTCCTGGGACAGACCTCGGGGACCCGTGTTAAGGGTCCCCAGCCCAAGGCTCTCATTCCCGGCATCAGTGGCAGCAGCACTCACCCTCCTCACACTCCTCCAATATGCTCTGTTGACAGTGGCTCCTCCATCATCGACGGGGCCTTCATCATCGATGGGACTGCTCCCCCTGTCGACGAAGCCTTTGTTGCTCCCTTTATCGTCGACAGGCCATACCCCATCAACAGATCACTCTTTTTCACTTGTACCGTTGATGGAGGCTGTCTCCCCCCCCCCCATCGACTGGTCATCCCCGTCACCAGAGCAGTCTACGGATGTTTCCCAATGACAGGCACTGTTCTCCTTTGCTTTCCCTCATCGACTGGAGCTGTTCCTGTTGACTGGATATGCTGTTGCTTTCTTCTCGTCGACTGAGGCTCTTTCCCCGTCGTCAGAGTGCTCCTCGTCGACAGGACAGCTTCCCCCGTCGATGGGACATCTTGTTTTGTGTTCCTCGTCGACGGGACGTCCCCTATTCCATTCCTTGTCAATGGGACTGCTTCCCCATCAACTGGACGTCCCTTCCTACATCCCTTTTGGTGGGGCTGGTTCCCCTGTTGATGGAAGGCTCCCACACCTCAGGATGTTCCCTTCCGGGGTCCCCATTCGTGTCCTCACCCACCCATCCTGGCACTGACACACTGTTCCACCGCGACGGGGCCGCCCCTCCGCCGCCATTCCTGCACCTTTGCGCCTCTTTCAGCTCTTGGTCGGGTTCCTGCCTCGACCCTCATTCCTCTCCTCCTTCTACAGTGTCACCCCACTGGGGTCGTGGGATGCCACCCTCCCACCTTTCCGGCATTGTCCGGTTCTGGCTGTCTCCTCCTGGTCCTCCTCTCCCTCCCTCCCTCCTGTTTTCCAGGGTCCGTGCCTGGGGTCCAGCCTGGGGTGCCCTGCTGGGGCATTTCCTGCCACTGCCACTGCCTCGGCTTGGCACCCCCCCATTATGCCCTCGTGGGACCTCCAAGATGTGTGGCACTCTATTGGGTCTTCACTGTTTGCCGCTGCTCTTGTGGCTGCCTCCATAGGCATCTTGGGGGGCTCCTACCCAGCCCCGTTATGCCTGTTACTTGTCCACTGGCTGTGGTTTCCCGACGCTGTGTTTGCTTCAGTGTGCGGGCTTGCCCTCCCATGCCTTGCTGCTTTGCAGCCTTCCCTATGTGGGCCGCGTGGTCCGGTGTCTCCATGCCTAGTGTGCTTCAACTTTGGCACCTTCTCCTCGCTACTGGCCCCTGCCCGGGGTCGGCCCTATTGGTGCTGCTCGTGTATGCCCTTTCCATGCCTTCCCAACACCGGCTTCCTGCAGGCCCCTGTGCAATGGCTGCATCTGCTCATCTGTCTGCCGCTGCCGTTGCCTTATGGCGCCACGCCTGGCTTCAGCTGTCATGTTTGGCTCCCTGCATGCACTTGTCGATTGCCATCGTCCAGTCTGTGGTGTCACATTGTTTAGTCCTGGTCCTCAGGCCTTTCTGGGTTCTCTACCCTGCTGTCTGGTCATTCCCAGCGGTCGGTCTGGTACCTCTCCTGTGCCCCCCAGTTCCTGTCATCCTCCTCAGCTGCTGAGGCATCCTGTTCCTGAATCCCCTTCCCCAGGGTGCTGCTTGGGACCGTGATGGGGCCTCTCTTGGGGCTGCTATGTCTGCTGCTCTGTTCCCTGCCTGCCCTTCTGGCGAGACCAGGCCTGCCTCTCCTCCTCGACTGCTCTTTCGGGCCTACTCCCTGCTTCCTCGGAGGCACCTGTGAGTCCCTTCTCCCTTTCTTTGGAGGCCTGCTTCCTCATCCTGGTCGCTTCCCTCCTCTCTGCGGTATCTTTGTGACAACTGCTGCTTTCCCTCCGGGAGCCCCTGCTGTTGTTCTTTGCTGTGGCTTGCTCATTGCTTCTTGCCCCGGTTCACTCCAAATCCTGCCTGCGCACTTCACTCTTGGTGGGCTTTCCTATGTCTTGTTTGCCATGGCCTTTTGACCCCTGCCTCGTCAGGTTGAATCACTGTGTATGGCCTCCTGCATCTCTCTTTTTCTGCATTGACAGGTCTCTGGCTGTCTCTGGCACTTTGGGTGCCTGCTGGGCTACTGTCGCCGTTGCTCTTGCACCCTGCTCGGCAGGTTGAATCATTGGCTTGGCCCTATTCCTACTCTCCTCTGTGGATACTCTCTTCCTCGCACACCTCTGGCTTATCCACCCGACTAGGTGTTGTTTGTGCTGACTTGACTTGGACTTTGTGTGATGCCATCCCTTCCGGGATCACAAGGCCGCCTCTTGATTGTTCTGCAGTTCCTCCATGGCTTCCGCCTGGGTCATGTTTGCCTCTTTTTCCATTGTCATGGATGTGTCTTTTGGCATTGCTTGGAGCCGTGGCTTATATCCCGCCTTCCTGCTGTGCTGGTCCTCCCTTTCTTATAACTGCTTGGTACTCTCCCAAGGTAATAACCTACTGCAAGAGACCAGTCTGTAGAAGATAGTATACGCTCGTAAGAACTTACCATAACAGTGATCTTAGGGAACTGTCGCTCACAGTAGAGTACAGTCCCACCCTGTCCCCCTGCCTTTTTTTTTGCTCAGGGTCCTTGGATCTCAGGATGTTGGGATGGATGTTTCCTCGATCCTCTACCTTTTGTGTGCTGCAGCGGTGGGGAACAGTGTGTACCTTGGCCACTCCATTTTATACACAGCCAAAGGAAGTGATGTGGGGTGGCCCTATAGAGACTGCTGTAAGACGCTACCATGAGGTAAACTCCACCTAGCGGGCTCCCAAGAGTAATAACCTACTGCAGGAGACTGTTTCTCAAGATCTACTGTTACTGTAAGTTCTTACATAACGATACTTTCTAGGAGTGGTATATGATGTTCATCCACACTGACCTACCTGACCTCCCTGGCTTTGGCGCACAACACTGCTTCCTCAACGGTCAGGATCTGGCGTCATAGGTTGGAGCCAGGAGTTACCACCTGGGTGGATGAGAGGAGCCAGCTTGAAGACGTTCGGCTAGAATTAAAGGGAAAGGCATCCGAGTAACATTGATTTTTTTTCAGGTATTATCAATGTTCACATTGTATTACTAGCATTATCGGCCTCACAGACCTATCCCAGAGACCCTGAGCTCCAAATATATTAACATATCAAAGAAGCATTATAGGAGATACCAGATCCTTTATATCGCAGGTATATAAAATACTGATGGAAGACAGAGGGACTTTGGCAATACAAAGGGTAGAAATGAAATGGGAAATGGAGGCAAACTTAAACCTTACAGAACAAAAATGGCATAACATTTGGTTAGGGGTGCACAAAACTACTAATTCACCCTGGTGGAGAGAATTTAGATGAAAAATTAATATTTGCTTTTTTGAAACCCCAACAATCACTGCCCAGTATACTAAACACCTCTCTAATAAATGTTGGAGAGGCTGTGACTCTATAGGATCACATTGCCACATTTTCTGGGATTGCCCCAAAATTACCCCCCTTTGGAATAACATTTCTGGAGAAGTAGCTTCAATCTTTCCCTTTCCACCCCATTAAAATTTGAAAACCTGGTTCTGGGCCTCCCTCCACTGGAAATTAAGACCTCAACAGAGAAATATATTTTTTATATTCTGATTGTGGCATCTCTTAAGGCCTCTTCACAAAATTGGATGTCGGAACTCCCCCCCCCCCACACTTAATGCGTGGTTTAGAAACATAGGACTAATTCAGTTACGTCTATCCACGGATAAATTTAATACAAGGTGGTTACCTTTTTTAAAGTATAGAGAAACAAGAGAAGGGACCCCAATCCTGGAACAACTTCTCCAGACTTAACCTTGTAAAGGTGATATACACTTCTTAGAACTCCCTTGAAAATTATATATAAGATAAAGTATGGGTCTGGGTGTATGGCAATTTACACACACACACCCGGGGGTTTATGGAAGCATCTAACCCCAGGGTGTGTGTAATTCTGGAATTTCACACACCTGTGACCTTATTTTATTTTTATATAATTGCTGGTTTCCTTTTTTTGCCTCAGCAATTGTATAAAATAAAATCTAGCTGTGCAGCCAGGTTTATGGAGGGTGAAGTAGTTGCTGTAGTCAGCTTTCTGATTTTAAGTTTTATTTTTTTTTTATTTTGTTCACAGCACTGACTGAGGCAGATTTGTTTTTATGTACTTACCGCCTAGTCGAGGTGGCGGTTTGAAGTGTCCCATAGCGGTTCCCTGAGCAGGCACGGTGTCACGAAGTGAGGAAGTGCAGCGCGCGCATGCACACAGTGAGGGAAATCGTGTGCGTGTTTGCCATAATGAACACTCCTTCATTACGGCAAATTACGCCACGGTTTCCCTATGGGAAAAAAGGGAAACCGGTAATTATGACCACAGTTTCAGTATAAAGAATGGACACAGCAGGCACTTGGCCTTAATTTGCTGGCCCCACCTCAACAGACTAAAATAAAGTCTACAAAGATTTACCTTAGGGGTATATCCTTTGCCTTGCTGGATTTTTTTTTATTATTATTGTAAATGAAACAAGGACTCACTCTTTTTTATTTATTGTTCTTATTGTTGAAAGGGTTTTTTTATTGTTCTGAAAGATCTCGACATACTAATACACGACACCTTCTCAAAAATCTCTTAAGAAAACAGACTTAGAGGCTTCAGGAACTAATCTAGATGGTATATTCTAAAGTAAGAAATGGTGACATATCCAACAGACTCTTCCACTTGAATGGACTAATCCACCTTGATTGGTCCTGATCTGATGGAGGGCCACTAGAGTTGAACCTGTAATAACAAACAAAGGTTTTAAGTAATCAGATTAGTACCGTAAAGATTGTTGGAGGAAACTCACGACAAGAATTGTAGCGGTACTGTCTTGGAGATTAGAACATCAGTTCTGTATTAGGAAGGTTATTGATGTGTCTTATGAACTTCAATAAAATTATTTTTCAAGTTAAAAAAATAAAGGAAAGGCAACTGGCAGAAAGTGTGGATGAACATCTTATACCATTCTTAGAAGTACTGTTACAGGTGAGTAACCTGTTTTCACCGCCCAGACCCTATGTAACCTCCCAGGTCATGCCTGAAAATAAGCATTTCATTGTCTAGTTTACTTTTTGGTTAACAGAAACTAAATAAATTAGACCTTTCTCTGAGAACTCTGGGAGAAGAACTCTGCCCTCTCCTTAAGCCAGCTATGGGTGGTTCTTCAAAACAGCTTTGCATTTAAATGCGTCATTGGCTTGTTGGCTGGAAGTCCATTGCCTCAGCTATTCTCCTTCAAGGCCCCCGTTCTCTGCAGCAAACTGATGTAACTTCTTCGGCAGGGACTCTGAACTTCTTCGGCACTGTTAGGTCAAGTCCTGCAGCAAGGTTTAAGGTTCTGCGGCACATTTCTATATAACTGATAAAAAGCCAGCTTTACAGTGTTACGGGACTCCAGCAAGGATGGCCTGAGAGGAGGACCCCTGACTTCCACCACATAAATGTTAGTTGCATAGTTTCCCTTAAACTTTCAGTTTTATTCTTTTTCTTTTCAGACGCTGTTAGGGCGCTCCATATTTATCTAACTCTATTTAGGGTTTAGTGCTGTGTCATGCAACATTAGTGGTTATTAGCAGGCACCCCTCAATGTACTGGCAACAAAGCAAATAGCTGAATAGTTTTTCTCCAAGGGACAGCTTGAGTAGTAGCCACTGAGCACCCAAGACCCTTCCTCTGTGAACACCTATCAGGGCCCCCATACACAGTTGCAGTTGGGGGGGCTGTTGGATACAGAGACTCTATAGTGCCACCCTGCAAACTATTCAAATATTACACAGCAGTGTCAGCATGATTATTTCTGTCCTTTTCCTGTGTCACTCTTTCCTTGTTTAGTTGTCACATTTTGAATTAATCTGTATCTTGATTGTCATCTTTCTTACATTGGCTTCATTTAAAAAAAATTATTTCATATGAACCTCACTCCCTAGCCTGAAAGTCTTGGCATCTGCAACACCCTCTTACCATGGTCTACCTTTAGCAGGTAATGTCAGGATCACACCTAATCGTAGGTTGCCCTCATGGAACCTCGATGCAGTACTACTGACCTAGTAGGGTGGCTCTGCTAGCTTCTTGTATTTTCCCTTTTTTTTGATGTTTGCTTGCACACATGTGCAAGAAATATAGTGCCACCATATGAATTTTCGTAGGTGTGCCACCCCGCTTCCAGTGCCCTGCTCCTTTTTGCAGGCACGTCCTCACCACACCAGTAAATGTCTGAGCTGTCTATGACAGCAGTTCAGATGCAGTGGCATACAGTTGAAAGCCAAAGACTGCTACAATCAGTGGTGGTAAAGTGTAGGCAGTTTACATATTGCTGTCGGCAGGCAATTTACATACTGCCGTCGGCAGTATGCAAAGTGCCTACACTCAGCACCGCATGTGAACAGCTGTCATAGACAGCTCAGTTTTTTTCTACTCCCCCTCCCCAACAAATACCCAAGTAGCACGCTGGAGCCCACCCCAGCTTTCTTGCACATGCGCCCCTCAAGACACCCAGATGGCCAACGGGGGTGCCCAATCCCCTGCTGCTTCACTGACCCCCCAAACAGACTTCTAGGTGCCACGCTGGGAGCCCACCCCAGCGATGCAAAAGTCTATGTGGCCGATGGGGGTGCCCAATCTCCCATCGGCTCCACTGCCCCCCCTCAAAAAAAACTTCCAGCTTGTGTGGCAAAAGTCCTGCGTCGTCTTCCTGTAAAATAAAATAAAATAAAAAAAAGGGGGTCCCCAGTTGACTGTCTTGCCCACCCAACTCGGTGCCCACCCTCTGTGCCTCCACACCACCGCCCCATTTTTACCTCCGGAGCCCAGCGCGATGAACTTCGGTGGACCGGGAACACGTCTGTACTCTTCAAAGCTGAGCGCGAACTGAAGAAGTGCCGGCAAGCTGTATAATGGCATAAATGTTTTTTTTTTTCAACTTTGGTGCATATCTCGGCCATTTTTGGGAATTTTTTCACCACATTTTCAACATGGGGTTCTTGGGGCCCCACCTCATGAACTGAGTCACTGTCATTTTGTTATTTGGTCCCGAAAGGTAATTTCGCAGTCACTGTGCGGAACCACCTTTCGGGACTGAGTAACAAAACAATAGTGTCACAGTTCATAAGGTAGAGCCCCCCAAAACCCTATGTTGAAAATTTGGTGAACAAATTCTCAAAAATGACTGTTTCACGAGTGTGTGTTTCACAGTTCATATGCATGCTCGTAACTTTGCGAATTTTTAATATTTTCACTCCAGATATTCAACAGTGCATTTTACCACACCTCCTTATGAGCAGTACAGCTGTCATTTTTCACATCTCGCTCAAAATGTGTTTTTGCGAATTTAGCGCTCAATGGCACAGTCGGTGTGCAAAATCAGTGTTCGGGATAGATTAAGAAAATCAGTGACAATGTTCATGAGCAGAGGTCTTAAAATGGCTATGTTGAAAATTTGATGACGAAAGTCCATAAAATGACTTTGTTATGAGTGTGTATTGCGCAGTTTCCACGCACCTTCGTAAGTTCACAAATTTTGATGTATTTTTAGTCCAGATTTTCAACACTGGCATTTTTCCACACCTCCTTATGAGCAGTATAGCTGTTATTTTTCACACCCTGGCCGAAACGTGTTTTTGCATTTCCGGCGCAGAATAGCATGGTCACTGTGAGAAATTAGGGTTCAGGACAGATTACGAAAATCACAGTGACACTGTTCACGAGCAGAGGTCCCAAAATGCCTGTGTTGAAAATCTGCTGTAAAAAATCCCCAAACTAATTACATTACGGGTATATGTCGTGCAGTTTCTGCGCACGCTCTTGACTTCACCAGTTTTTGTATATTTTCACTCCAGATTTTCAACAATGCCATTTTTTACACCTCTTCATGAACAGTACACCTGTCACTTTTCACATCCTGTTCGAAATGTGTTTTCGCACCTGTGGTGCCAAATGGTGCAGTCGCTGTGCAAAATTACCTTTCACCTAAACGAACTGAGAGCGTCATTATTCATGCGGTGGACTCACAAAAAGCCCACGTGGAAAACCTGGAGTAAAAATACCAAGAAACGCCCAGGGCATTAGGGTTTTTGACCATAACGCCCTACCCTTTAGGGACTGACAGGCGTCAGGGGTGTGACTTGGGATTGTCGACAGTAATGCTCATGCCATTCCACCCCCACGCTGCAGCCAGTGACAGGCATCGAGGTGCATCTTGGACCCTTTTCCCCAGAGTTCACCTCATTCTCCTACACTGCACTCATTTCAGCATATTTCCTTATGGAATGAGGTGAATGTAAGCCCAAACACCAAGGCACGCGCTATTTGTCAGTGTCTGAAGGGTAGGGTGAGGAAATATCATGACCATCATGGGCGACAACCCAAAGGCACATCCCAATGCCTGTCCATCTCTGCAGAGTGAGGGTGGAGTTGGCGTCAGTTCAATACTTCAGTGCCATTCCTATACTGCATCTGTTTAACTCCTGCACTTCCACTGCTAATGCCAGCAAGCAAACATTCAGTATCGACAAATGCTTGTTTCTTCTGCCTCTGTAGTCTCATTGTCTGTGTTTTCTAAATCAGACAAAATTAACCCCCGAGGAAAAAATGGTTGCATAGCTCCCACCTCCACTAGAGACCAAAGGGCTGCAATGCTCTCTACTCTCTTCTTCCCTCTGCAAAACCTTGTAAAAGAAAAGCTTTCTCCTCCCCCACCTCCCACCTACCTATTGGCAATAATGTGATCTCCTCCCCCAGTCTGCATAATGGCAGCAATAATCTCTCCTCTCTTCTCTTCCCCAGACCTAATCACAGCAATGCTGTCTCTTCTCCCCCTTCCCCATAATGACAGTAGTGTTCTCTGCAGCCTCCCCCCACCCTAGACCTAATGGAAGCAAGGTATTCTCTCCTCTCCCTAACATGATCCTGCCCCCCAAAAGCCTTTCTTGATCCCATTTTTTTTTAATCCAGTGTAGCCCATCTCTTCCCATTTCGAAGCCACTACCCACCCAGGGAGGAAAAGGATGGTGTTTGCAATGCTTGCCCAACAATGTTATCACAGAATGTTTACACACTAGGGCTGGCTGTCAGACTAGGGAAGTAGAAGAGACAGGGCTGCCAGTTAAACAGAGCCAAAATTTGATTCATTCAAATTGGGGTTGGGTTACACCAGATTTATTCCCTGGTAACCATACCTGGTTACCAAAGAATAAAAAAAGAACTGACCACTGTATTGAAGGGTCAAGTGATTTGTGCTTTAAAGAGCAGCTTTCGACCATTAAAAGTCACACCCCCCCAAACACATACAATCGCTTACCCTCTGGTTTAAGAGTTTCATCCCAAAAGTGGAATTTGTTTCATGGTTTATTTTGTAAAAAAAGCACCTGTGAAATAGTTGCGTGGAGCTGGTATCCAAACTGATAGCTGTTCTCTCCCCAGAGCCGTGCCCCCACGGTTGCACGTTTCACGATGTCCCTAACTGAACGGTGCGGGGACATGCTCTATAGACTATGATGGGGTAAATTTGCAAAAGTTGTCTTTATACATTTTAGTGTTGAATTTGAAAAAGGAAGGCCACTGCTCAACTAACAAAGCCCTTGTTGGTTAAGCGGTGGCCTTCCTTTCTCAGATTCTGCACTATAAAGTATTAAAATCTTTTAAAAATGTCCCTATTGGTTGTTTATGGCACGTGCCCTGTGCCAGTCTGGTACTGATGTCAGAGAAGTGCAAGCATGAGGGCACGGCTCCAGAGAAAGAAAAGCTACAGTTTTGGATACCAGCACCACAGAACGGTTTTAAGAGAGCTTTTTACAAAATATACCATTGAGGGTAAGTGATCATATATGTTGAGAGGGGAACCTTCAATGGTTGAAACCTGCTCTTAAAAAAAAAAAAACACCTTAGAAGCTGCAGTGATGCTCTGAGTAAATGTACTTGTTGTCCCTCAGTGGCATTTTTTATTGTGATGCGTGAGCTTGAAATCTGTCTTGCCCACCTTGCTTATTGTCCTGGAGCAACATATAAATGTTAAACATTTTTAAAATGTTTCATCTGCAATGTCAGTATGACTCTCTAGTTTCCCAATTTGTTTTTCTCTTCCCTTAGTTCCCACATTTTACATCAATGATCTTTAGCTTTGTCGCTTTTCTTACCTTGGTTTCATCTTTTTTAATTTTTTCAGTCTATCCAGCATGTTCTCATTATTTTCCTTCCCTAAGTTTTTTTTGTTTACTTAGCTGTCCCTTTGCTTGCGTTTTTTTATAATTTTCTTCCATAGGCACCAGGAGTTGACCCATCAGGTTGGCAACCTCACAGCCCGTCCACATCAACCTCTTGTGCTCTGAACCCCCATAAGGATAGCAAATTGTCCCCACCCCACCCCAACAGCACTTTACCCTGTCATGTTTTTAGAACAGGTAAAACCCACCACTGCCCTTGTCAACACCACCACTTTCCTAATGAGCCTTGAGAATAGCATTGAGTGGTCTTGTAAATTTAAATGTATGTCATTATCCAGCCCAACACTGTACAGTGATCCTCTGCCTCTTCCTGCCTCAGACATATTGTAAAGTCTCTTCTTAGACATTACTCTGCCCCCTCATAAAACAAGAAACACCAACCCTGCATATCTAAGCCCCAAAAGTCATTCCACCCAGAGCCTTATTGAGTCGCTCTGTTTTTTATATTGGCACCCTTTTCTGGTCCAACAGTGTAGGACAATCCTTTGCCTCCTCCTATTACTGCTGGTTCCAAATACTGGATTCATTCCCCAGTATGGCTTTGTGTGGGCCCTACAGAGCACTGCTGGGATAAGAAAAAAACATGCTGGTCCGGTGGTGCTGAGGGTTGAGGTGCTGGATGCCACACCTTGCGCCACGCCGGCAACCCAGGTTCAGGAATGAGCCTAGGCTGATGGGGATTGGGGAGGGAGAGGATTGAGCGTCCGATGGACACGTCTCCTCTCCCGGGAGGAGGGCTGGGCGTTGTTCGGCCAACCAGCGGCCCCCGGTGGAGATTGGGGTGCTGGGCATACAGACAGCATGGGCAAGAAGCACCACTGGTAGGTTGCTATACCATGGCGTTAGGGGTGCCCACGCAAGGGAGGGCGGGGGAAAGCACCAGAAAACACAAAAAGCCTGGCTCAGCAGGGTAGGCGACGGCACCTGACCCCATGCCCACCGCTGGATCTGACTCACCCGGCCTTCCAGTTCCTCTGCCTGGGCCCTCACCTACAGCCAGGGTCTGACTTTGAAGTACGCCCAGAGAGGAGGGCCGGCCCCACCCCAGAGGGGGTTTAAGCTGGGAGTACTGACTGTAGCAGTGGGGGGGAGGGAGAGGAGGCTTAGGGCTGAGAGGACCTAAGCAGGATGCCTGAGAGAGGCTCCACAGGCTGTGACTGGAGGGAAAAGAGCTATAAAAAAAAAAAAGAAAACATTCTGACCCACTAGTAGTGATAAGAAAAGGCAATGGATCATCATGCAGCCTTGGACCAAAATTAGGGTGCCAATCCAAAAAAATAGGGTGACTCGGGGGCTCTCAGGGTTGGATGGGGATGGTTTGAGGGTCTGAAATGGTTGGGGTGAATTTTAGTTTTTATAAAGCTACAAGGAGGCAGAGGAATCGCTTGAAAGGAGTGGTGTCAATCTCTGAATGACTTACTGGGGTAATTTCTGTGGCTAACCACAAATTCTGTGGCAGGTCATAATTTCTGCGGCAATCGCTACATGCCCTAGAACCACAGAAAACAGGGCCATGCTCCTCTTCTGTGAGGGCTCCAGTTACAGCAGCTAGTCTTTTGCATAACACTGGTCTTGCAGACAAGGAGGCACCATCATTTTGCTACTCGCTGCAACTGTAAACTCCATTTTCCCTCAGATTGTAACTAGTTTAAAAAACACATTTTATGATTGGTTACATTCTACAGGACCTTAGGATATAGGTGGTTGTTTGATTCTGATTCCTGTTTTCTTTTTGTAAGTGAAAAACAGACTACCAACCATATTAGTAGTACCACATAAAAACATGTTTGTTTACATTCCTTGAAGATCTCCCACTGTATCTTCTTCAGACTTGGGAACACCCCAACACAGTCTAAGCCACCCGTGATGCAATGTGTGGAGAGGGGACTGCACTGTTTGAGGGTGTTTATAATGTTCAGTAAGTATACAAGAAGGGTTGATAAAGGCCTGATGATACCAGTACCATGCATTTGAGTTCTGTTAAGAAAAGAAGCAGATAAAACAACCAAGAACATGGAAAGTAGGCAATTATAAAAGACGGGTTTTCAACTAGAAATTATATGAAGCAGATAAAGTTGACAGTGTCATTTAAATGGTCCCACTTAGTAATGATCAGCTCATCATTAGAGAGACCAGTGGGTTACCACACTTCATGTAAAGGAGCACGTCCCCACACAGCAGATATACTGTATAGTTTAGAGGCAACCTTTAGTCTGTGATTGGGTACTCCTCAGCTACTCTGCTGTTAATGGATCTCAGAACATAAGTGGGCACTTTTTTGTGAACTAGTGCACAAGCTTTTTTTTTTATTTATGTTTTTTTCCCCGACCTGCTGCTATTTGACACTTTTTCTCTCCACGTTTTGGTTCCAGCTGTCAATATGCATGTTTTACCAAGAATTCGAAGAGACAGAGTGTGCTCATCAGTGACTGGCTAAGTGACATCCCTCTGGACTTGTTAGCAGAGGAAGTTCACAACGAGATGAAGACCCAGTGGAAACAGCTGCTGTTTGATGAAGCTGCGACAGGGGGAGCCCTGGCATACCTCCCACTTACTGAAACAGAACACTTGCAGGAGGGCTGTCTAATCTATCCCAGCAATGAAATGAGGAATTCGCTCAGTATCCTTTCAGAAATGGTTATTGCTGGGTGCTTGGCAGAGCTGGGCTTATAGGGCCTTGGGTGTTCCTCTTGACAGTTACATTTACAGTTAGCAGTGACCAGGTGGGAGGGTTTATAAGAATTTGATACAGTGACTCAGGTAAGCAAAAAAAACTGTGGTTGGTGGCGAGCACGTTCCAAATTCAAAAACACTTTTTGGTTTGAGTTTGTTTTATACTTACAACTGAGCTTGAAAGAGAGTTCATCAGTTTAACATTTGCCAGTTTACAACAGAACTGTAAAAAACTATTTTTACATACTGAATATTTAGTTACACCACTGACAGTTGTGGGATACTTGCATCTTTTTACCCCAGTATTCTAATATTAATTTTGTTGATTAATCAGTGCATTTAAAGCCCTGATTACATCGCCCTAGTTGCAGCGCATCATCCCATGTGCACAAGTTGATGTGCTGCAAATGCTGCCATGTGGATGCTCCTTGGAGCGCTTCAGGAGCCATGCACATCCAGTTTTCGTATCGACACAGGAGAAGGATTGTTTAGCAGATCGAGCGCTTTTCCATGACCTGTAAACTCGCTTCTACACTCGATCCGCTATGCAGCCCAGTGTTCCCATTATCCACGATTCGCCCCACAGTCTCAGGAAAAACACCCCCACTGAAGGAACAGCCACACTGTGGTGCAGCTTGCGGTGCAACATGAGGGGCTATTTGAACAGTTAAATACAAATTCGGCACACAGCGCAGCTTGTGAGAAGCGGAGGAGAATTCAGATCGCTGCGGCAGTGTAAACGAGGCTTAAGAATTAACACGTGTCCTGCATTCAGGAGCACTACTTTTCACAGTAGAGCATGCATACATTCTTAGAATGGAATTGATTTTCTCCTGTGCCATTGTTCCTGGAACATAAAGACTCAAAGTGCTGGGCCAGCCCGTGGGGGCAGAGGCAGGGCTACTGATCATGACATTGATGGCCCAAGCTCAGGAACAAGCCTGGGGCTTTGGGGGCCAGCAGAGGAGAGGACTGAGTGTCCCAGTAGACTCTTTCCTTCTCTGGAAAATAGAAAGCTGAATAAGGTAGTGCACACACAGATCATAAGTTAATTAATGAGATTTACTTTATTTTGTAAAAACAGCACCATGTGCAAAAATGTTTTTTTCAATAAAGTGCTGTTGTGTTTAAATTAAAATGTATGGTATGTAGCAAAAAATGGGACAGAAAACTCATGGACGCCACTAACCACCCCTGTGTATTGAGCGCTCTGCTGCGCTATCTGGGAGGAAAGGACATCACCTTCACTGCAATACTGCCACTTATGTGGCCACAGGTGGCAGTTTGGCAAGACGCCATGATGGACAGGTAGGATGGTGGCTGGGGTCCCTTGCTGTGCATGCATTGCATGTGAAGGTGCATTGGACCTCCTTGCATGCCAGCAGCTTACAAGGGATTGGGGAAAAACAAGAAAGCTGACCAAGGGACGGCCTTGGCTCTTCACCATACCTGTTGATGTGTAGCATGTTCTAGGTATATTCCTCCACCTTGTACCTTACCTAGGGAGTCAGCTGAGTCTCTGTGAGCATAGGCGTACAGAGTAGGTGGTGTGTAGTAGAATGGTGGCAGAGGGTTCAGAGATACAGGAATTGGGCAGAAAAATTAAGCCTCAAAGCTCTTTACAAACCAATAAAGGACACATTAATACATAGACAGTGTCGGCAGATAAGGGCCTATGGCCCACCTAGTCTGCCCATTTGAGCTTGTAAGTTCAATTTGTTTTCCTAGAAGTCTATTTCCCTCACCCTGACCTCTAGAATTCCTTTATGTCTATCCCATGCATTCTTAAATCCTTGATTGTTTCAGCCCCTCCACTTCCTCTGGCAGGGTGTTCCACTTGTCCACCACCGCTCTGTGAAGAAATTCTTTCTCATGTTTCCTCTGAATCGTCCTCCTCCAACTTCATCCCATGCCCTCTAGTCCTGAAACATCTTTTTCGCTTAAAATAGTGTTTTCCTGCACCCTGTTCCTCCCTGTAAGATACTTGTATGTCTCTATCATATCCCTCTCCCTCCTCTCCTCCAGGGAGTACATGTTCAGTTCCTTCAACCTGTCTTCATAGGACTTGTGATGCAACCCATGCACCATCTTTGTTGCCCTCCTCTGAACCTTCTCTACCCTGTCTATGTCCTTACGTAGGTATGATCTCCAGAACTGTACACTGTACTCAGGTGGGGCCTCACTAGTGTCTTGTATAGCGGAATTATGACCTCCCTTTTCCTGCTGGTGATGCCCCTGCCTATACATCCCAGCATCCTATTTGCTTTACCTGATGCCTTGTCACACTGTTTCCCTACCTTGAGGTCATCAGAGATGACAACCCAAGATCCCTTTCCTGCTTGGTGCATGCTATATCCTCACCCCCAACTGATATATTGTGCCAGGGTTTTTGTGCCCCATATGCATTATCTTGCACTTCTTTGCATTGAATTTCAACTGCCAAACCCTTGACCATTCTTCAAGTTTCTGCAGGTCCTTCTCATTCTGTCTACACCCTCTGGTGTGTCTACTCTATTACAGAGCTTTGTGTCATCAGTGAACAGTGAAATTCTGCCTTCTATATCCTGTGCAATGTCACTGATGAAGATGTTGAATAGGACCGGTCCCAGCACTGATCCCTGTGGTACCCCACTGGTCACTCTTCCCTCTGTGGAGTGACAGCCATTTACCACCACCCTCTGTGTCCTGCCACCCAGCCAGTTACCTACCCACCACACTACTGTCCTGCCCACACCCATATTCCCCAGTTTGTGTAATAGTCTTCTATGTGGCACAGTGTCAAAGGCCTTGCTGAAGTCCAGATAGGCCATGTCCACTGCCCTCCCCTGATCCACCTCCCTAGTCACCCAGTCAAAAATTCAATGAGGTTGGTCTGACATGACCTCCCCTGGTGAAACCATGCTGCCTTGGGTCCTGTAGTCCATTGACAACCAGATGTTCCACCAATCTCCTTCAGTAGTGCTTCCATGATCTTTCCCACTACCGAGGTGAGGCTGACTGGTCTGTAGTTCCTGCTTCCTCTTTGTTCCCACTTTTGTATAAGGGACTACATCTGCTGTCCTCCAGTCTTTGGGTACCTCCCTGTTTCCAGTGATTGGCTGAACAGGATAGCCAGAGGTTCAGCCACCACCTCTTTAGTTCTTAAGGACCCTGGGTGCACCCCATCTGGTCCCATTGCTTTATCAGCTCTTATTACTTCCAGTTCCTTCAGGACCCTTTCTCGTAAAGGGACTTGTGTCCATTTCTGCACCATTCTCACCCCTTGTACTCCCTTCAGACCCATTACCCCCCTCTTCCTTAGTAAAGACTGAGCAGAAATACCTGTTCAATATGTCAGCTTTACTGTTGTCATCCTCCACGCGGCTCCCATCCTCCCCCTTCAGTCTCACTATCCCTCCCTTTGTCCTTCTTTTTTCACTTATGTACCTGTAAAAGGTTTTGTCCCCTTTAACCACTGATTTTGCAATGTGTTCTTCTGTCTGAGCTTTGGCTTCCCTTACTGACTTCCCTGCCTCCCTTTGTTTCTCCTGGTACTTCTCCCTATCCCCTTCTGCCTGTGTCTTTTGTATTGCCTGAATGCAATCTTTTGGCTTTCACTTTCTTTGCTTCTTGGGAAAACCATAATGGTCTCCTCTTTCTTTTCCTCTTGCTAACCTGCTTAATGCATAATTCTGTTGTTCTTATAATCCCCATTTTAAATACTGCCCACTGTTCCTCAATCCCTGATTCCTGTCCCATTCCCTTAATGCCTCTTTCAAGCATCTCCCATTTTCCCAAAGTCTGCCCCCTAAAATCCAGGATACGTGTTTTGTGGTTTGGTTCTGCTCTTTCTGTGATTTCAAACCACAATGGCTGGTGGTCACTGTTACCCAGGTGCTCCCCACTGTTACCCCCATCACACTGTCCCTGTTTGTGAGCACAAGGTCCAGTATTGCCTTCTGCCGAGTTGGTTCCATGACCAGTTGCTTGAGGAAGGCACCCTGAAGGAGTCCAGGATAAATCTGCTCTAGTTGATGCTGCTGCTGGGATGCTCCAGTCCACGTCTGGTATATTGAAGTCTCCAACCAGTACTACCTCACCCTTGTCTGCCATCCTTTGGATGGCTAGCATCAACTCCCTATCTGTTTCTTCCTCCTGGGCTGGTGGTCTATAGACCACACCTGTGCGGATGGCTGGCCCCATTTTCCTTTCCAGCTTAACCCACAGTATCTCTCCCCCATTTTGTTCCTCCTGGATCTGTGTGGCCCTTATGTCATTTTTCACATACAGTGCCACTCCTCCTCCCTTCCTACCTGCTCTGTCTCTTCTGAATATGTTGTAGCCAGGTATGGCCATCTCCCAGTCATGGTTATCATTACACCAGGTTTCAGTGATGGCCACAATGTCCAGGTCTGACTGTACCATGACAGCCTCCAGATCTTCCATCTTGTTGCTAAGGCTCCTGGCATTTGCACACATGGCTTTCCATGATTTGACTTCCCTAGACTGCTTCACTGTTCTACTCCAGCCCTTCCTTGGCTGTCATTTATCCCTGGTTCCCCTTGCTGTCTGCTCTTCTGCTGAATTTTGCCCCTTTTCTGCTTATCCACCTTTTGGACACTAATCTCCATCTTTTGCACACTGCTTTGCAGAGATAGCCACTCCTCTGGTTCACTGGTTCCATTACTAGCTGTGGGGGGTGAGCAAGTAGGTACCATCCTTGCTGGCCTGCCACCCCTTTGCTAGTTTAAATGCTTGTCAATGTAGCATTTAAACTTATCATTGAGTGCTTGGATTCCCTCCAGGATGGATGCAGGCCATCAGGCTTGAACAAACCTCCATCCCTCCAGATGGGTCCCCAGTCACCAATGAATCCAAACCCTTTCCTCACAGCACCAGTTCTTCAACCATGAGTTAAAGTTCCTGGTGCATGCACTCCATGCTCTCCCTTGCCTCTCACAGGTAGTACTTCTGAGAAAGTGACAGAAGTAGCTACTTGCTTGAGACCCTCCCCAGTTTCCTAAACTCTTCCTGAACTTCCTTGGCTCCCCATTTGCCAAGTCATTAGTACCTAGGTGGATAATGACATCCAGCTCACCCTCCCGTCTTGCCTTCCCAGTGATCCCCAGTATCTTCCTTCCATCCCTCCATGCTGTGGCACCTGGTAGGCACCTCACCTCCTGTCCTCCCCTCCTGTGTTCCTAGCTGGATCCTCTTACGATGGAGTCCCCACCAGGATTCGCCTCCTCCTCTGGGGTCCACTGCTTCCCCACTGAGGTCACCTCCTTGCCTAACCTCCACATCCTTTCCTTCCACTTCCCTGGGTACCTCTATTTGGTTGTCCTCATTTGCCAGTGTGGCATATGAGTTCTTGAGAGGAATAGGATCTGGGATGTGCCTCTGCCTGACTGCTCTAACCCTCCCTGAGCCCACTGTCATCCAAGTGCTCCTCGCTCGGCATCCTTGAGGCAGCTGCATTGGACTGGGTGGTCCCTGGATAGGGGTGATGGTACTCCTGACCCAGTTTACTTCCGCCTGAGTCTGGCTACCTCAGCCCGCAGAAGGGACTGTGTACAGACTAACTCAGCATGCATCAAGTCCAAGTGTTTTTCTGTTTTTGCTGATCTGTGCCATATTCCTACCACTTTGTTTAAAACTTACCAGCAGGGCTGGAATTTAGCACTTGCTGGTGGCAGAATGCTGCAGACAAATTCATTGTAGCCAGTTAACGGAGTGACTGGTAGTAACAAGTTGTCATTTGCGTTTGCTGTCCCTATAATTTTAAGTCCCATGGCTGTTACTTGGTTCTCCCATCCATCCATCCTGACCCCTCCACTGTCTATTATCTGGAGTCAGCGTAATTATTGGTGATGTGTGTAACTTGTCCCACCCTCTTTTATACTTGTTCTCCTTTTGTCGGTCTGGTCCTCTATCACTTACTTGGCTGCATCCAGTAACAAGAACAGAATATAAAATGTTTTGTTCTGATAACCATGCTCTGACTCTTCAGAGGCACCTTAGAGCATGAGAATCTGTAGTTTCCCATTAGTTCTTTGTTGGCATATGATTGGAGGCAGTGGATAGCATGCTGTTGGGGCAAAGGTGGTATGAGTGATCATGGATATGGCAGAAGTGTTATGTAGTTAGGGAGGTGGCATGCTAGGGGCAGCTTGCAATCAGTAGGTGCACAATACAGAGGGAGGCAGGTAAGGCATTGAGGGAAGCAAAGGTCAGACCAAGGAAAGGATAGCCAGAGGGGTAGCCAAAGAGGATGACTTTCTTCAGGTACATAAGTGAGAAGAGGAATGCAAGGAGAGTGACAATGAGGATAAGGAGGATGACAGAGGGAGATTGTGCAAGAGGATCAAGAAAAGCAGGCATTCTGATCATGTATTTCTGCTGAGTCTTCACAGTGGAGGGAGGGTTGACTGACCACCAGGAAGCAGCAGTAACAGTGGTGGGGAAGGTGGACATGACATAGGTCCATTTTCAGAAGAAGGAGTCCTGAAGGGACTTGCTGGTCTGACAATGGACAAGACCATGTTACTGGCTGGGATTCACCCAAGGGTACTGCTGGAACTCAGGGAAGTGCTTGCACCACTGACAGACTTATTCAACAGCTCACTTGAAACAGGTGTGGCTCCAGAGGATTGGAGGAGAACAGACTTGGTCCTGCTCCATAAGAGCATCAGCGGGAGGAGGCTAGCAACTATATAGGCTGGTGAGTCTCACATCAGTGGTGGCGAAATTAATGGAAACCCTGTTAAAAGAAAGGTTAGTAGAGTATGTTGAATCTGAAGGGGCTACAAGACCAAAGACAGCATGGATTTATGGTGGGTGGAGGAAGTAATGCCAGACAAACTGATTGATTTAGGGCAGTGGACATGGCCTATCTACACTTCAGCAAGGCCTTCATCACTGCTGCACAGGAGACTGATAAGAAATTGAGCAGCTTAGGGCTGGCATCCCAAGTGGTAGCTTGGTTAAGACACTGTTTAATGGATAGGTGACAAAGGGCGGTGGTTAATGGCACTCACCCCAATGAGGGGAGAGTGAACAGTGGGGTGTTGCAAGGCTCAGGACTGGGACTGGTCCAATTCAATGTCTTCATAAGTGACATTTCAGAAGAACTGGAAGGAAAGGTTTGCCTCTTTGCAGAGGACACCAACATTTGTAGTAGGATAGATACATGGGGGGAGAATTGAGGGACCTTGGGAAACTTGAGGAGTGACCAGGGCATGGCAGCTGTGTTTCAGTGCCCAAAATGTAAACTTATGCAGATAGGGTACAGAAACCCAGGATCTGAGAATAGAATGGGAGGGGTAGTGACCAACCATCATTAAGCAGGGAAGGGACCTTGGGGTTGTTGTATCTGATCACCTCAAAGTGGCAAGGCAGTGTGGCAGAGCAGGGTATGGCCAGTGGGGTGCCGGGATGCATAGGGAGAGGTATCACCAGCAGGAGGAGGCGAGAGGTGGAGTTACTGCTGTATCTGTTGCTAGGGAGACCCCACCTGTAATATTGTATCCTTTTCTTGAGGCCGAACCTCAGCAAGTGTTATGGATGGACCCTTGACCTGACAAATAGGGTTGTGCAATATGTATACAGCTGTTTGATGGAGAAATCCATTTTAGTGTTGTAATCTGTATTTTATAGATTTGTAATACATTTGTAATACATTGTGTTGTATAGTATTGTATGTATAAAGAAGTACTATATGTTGTAGATGTCTTCATATTGTATTTTGAGTTTTACTCGTCATATTTGTATGTGTTATGTGTTGGAACACTATATAAAAACAGGACCATCTTGTAAATAGGACATTCATCTTAATGATGTGCTGTTCCATCTGCTATCCTGTATAAAAATAAAGGATTTTACTACTACTACTACTACTAGAAGGGATATATACCAGGTGGAGGCAGTCCAGAAAAAGACAACTAAAATGGTGCAGGGGTTGCTTCTAAGTTCTGCGAGGAGAGACTGAAGGCTCTCAACTTGTACACCCTGGAAGAGAGGAGGGTGAAAGGGGACATGATTGAGACCTACAAGTACCTCAGAGGGGTGAACAAGGTGCAGGAGGGGAGTCTCTTTCAAATGAGAAAGAGCACCAGGACCAGAGGGTATGCGATGAAGCTGGAAGAGATTAAGTTTAAGAGGTGTGTGAGGAAGTACTACTTAACTAAAAGAGTGGTAGATGCCTGGAACATTGAAGTAGAAACAGGCAACATCCAAAATACAGAAAAATGAAAAATACTCAGCAGGTAAGAACATAAGAACGTGACAGCAAATGGGGATCGCTTGATCCATCTAGTCAACCTGTTTGTTTGTCTACCCCCCTCAATACACTACTTTGTTTCAGTATCCCACAATGCCTATCCCAAGATATTTTGAATTCCCTGACAGTCTTTGCCTCGACGACCTCTTTATGTAGTCTGTTGTGTTCCAAGGCTCCACTACCCTGTCTGTGAAGAAGAACTTTCTGGCATTACTCGGGAATCTGTCCCCCACCAAACGTTGTGCCCTCTGGTACATGCTTCTTTATTTACATTGAAGAGGTTCTGCTGCTGCGCTGATTCCCCTTGAGGTATTTAAAGGTCTCTATTGTATCTCCCCTGTCCCTTCTCTGCTCCAATGAGTACCAGTTTAAATGCCCAAGTCTGGTCTCATAGGGTTTGTGTTGGAGGTCTTGGACCATCTTTGTAGCTCTTCTTTGCACAGACTAATCAGTTTATGTCCTTTTTAAGGTGCAGTCTCCAGAACTGGACGCAGTACTCCAGGTGAGGCCTAATCAAGGGCTTGTAATCGGGATTATCACCTCTTGCTTTCTGCTTGTACTACTCCTACCTGTGCATCCTAGGATGCTGCTGGCTTTTTTTGTGATGCCTTGTCACATTGCCTTCCCATCTTCAGGTCATTCCATACCAAGATTACGAGGACATGTTCAAGGTCGGTGATGACTAATGTTTCACCTCCCAATGTGTATTCTAGGGACATGGATATGTTGTTCATCCACACTGTCTGGCAGGTATCCTTGCCGCTTTAAATCTTGCCGGAAGGTCTTCAAGCTGGCTCCTCCCACCCACCCGGGTGGTAAAACTCTCGGCTCCGCCCCATGACGTCAGATCTTCCTTACTGCTTGGAAGCTCAGGTTCCCTCCTTAACGCTCGATGATAAGACTGGTTCCTAATTCTTCGGTTTTCCGAATTTAAAGTTTTGCATTATAGACTTCAATCTTCTATCCTCAGCCCGATTGGACCGATCGACTCCGGTTTCGGCGGTGCCCTTGCTGGGCAGAAGATGTCTCGGACGGATCCGCAGACCAATGGTGTGTCTACTGTTTTAGCCTTGAGCACAACCTGCAGGCTTGCGACCTGTGCTCTTCTATCTCAGCCATTCCCGAAGACCATGCTGCCCGCTTACAACCGGGGCGCCCGAGAAACGCTTTTCCTCCGGTAAAGTCAAAAGAGGCCCGGTTGGCGGTTTCTGTGGCGGCGGGCTCGGCGGATCAGCTAGAGCAGATGATCGCCCTCGAAGAGGAGGCGGCGCGGGCCGCATCTTCCTCGACCGCGGCATTTATCCCGCTCTCCCTGGGTTCCTCTTACACAGCTTCCTTTAAGGAGCTTTGTCTGTCCCTCTCCACTAGAGGAGAGGGACCAACGCCTGCTGGACCTTCTTCTCGGTCCAAAAGAAAGACAAGGGTAAGTCCTCTGTCGACGCCTTGGGAGCAGGAAAGGTCCCTCTCCCGAGTTGTTGGCCATCACTTCGTCGATCGCTCGGCCGCCACTGGTCTCACGGTGTCCCCGCCAGGTCAGTTGACTGAGACTCCCGCTGACGCAGTCGAGATCTTTCTCACCCGCTGGACGGGTTGTCGACCGCCAGCCAAAATCCTCTCCTGGTTCCCCTGGTGGGAGTTGAGGATCCCGCGGCTTACCAGTGCCTCTGGTTCCGGAGCCTCGGTGAACCTCTGAGCCGGGAGGAGCGTTCCACCCGTCCCCTCCCTGCACCGTCCTCGGAAAGGCCGAGGTTCTCGGTCTCGGACTTCTTCACGGTCCAGCCGATCCCGCCGTCATAGGCGGTCTCGGTCTCGGCACTGTGGTGAGCGGCACCGCCGCTGTCCTCATCCTCGTCCTCGTGATGGGGAGGCTTCACGTAGTTACGCCGACGACACGAGGACCTCATGTGGGCAACAACCTTTTGACTCGGGAACAAGCCGACGCCGCGCTTTCCCCGCCATTAAGTGGCTGTCACCGAGCAGCCGAACAACCCCTGCTTTACCGAGGAGCCTGTTCCCAGGCGGTTGTTCGCCAAAACCAGCTGCTCCCACCGATTCCGTGAACCCACCCACAGCCGCAGTTTGGGGCTCCACCAAGAACTCTCGGTCGGCTCAGGGTTTGCCCCATAGGCTGCTCTGTCACCCTCACTCCCGACGCCTTGGCAGGTGGAGGGTAGCTCAGGCCAGAGGCAGCTCTTTGCGGACTCTTCTGAGTCTGATGATGATTCCTCCCTTTTCTCTAAGCGAGTGGACTTGGAGTC
Source organism: Neoceratodus forsteri (assembly GCA_016271365.2). Taxonomy (NCBI): domain Eukaryota; kingdom Metazoa; phylum Chordata; order Ceratodontiformes; family Ceratodontidae; genus Neoceratodus; species Neoceratodus forsteri. The sequence goes on along the minus strand of CM057449.1, from coordinate 360,139,105 downwards.
CTCTGGAGGTCAGTCGCTGGACAACAGCCCTTCGTCCTTCCTGGGTTTGCTCAGGCTCATCTCGGAGTCCACCGGGATGCAGCTCGAGCCCATATCCAAGCGGGCCAAGTATCCCCTCACGGAGATATTGGACCGAGGGAATTCCCCTTCAGAGGCCTTTCCTGTGGCTGAGGCCATTGTGGGCCCGGCCTTGGAGCTCTGGCAGCGCCCTGCTTCCTGCCCTGCGCCTTCGGCCAGGATGGCCAGGAAGTATGTGATCCCTACCGGTTCCCTGTCCGGTTTCTCGGAACATCCCTCGCCGAGGGGTTAGTTACCGACAGCATTTTCTGGCGTGCCGGAGACGCTAGGGACGTGGACAAACCTCCCGACAAGGAGTCCAAGAAATTGGACTATGCCGGGCGAAAAGTCTACGCTGCGTCCTCCCTTGGCCTTCGTCGAGGCAAGCTCGGCCGTGCTTATGGCACATTTCTCCCATGCCCGTTGGGCTCCTGGACGAGGTAGTCCTCATCTCCCGGCTGACCTGCAGACCACACGGTTAGGCAGTTGTGGGACCAGGGCAGTGGCCAAGCAGCAACTTCAGACTGCTCTGGACATTGGAGACTCATGTGCCAGGTCAGTCACGGCTGCAGTGGCTATGCGCCGTCGGGCATGGCTGAGGATATCCACCTTCACAGCGGATACCCAGCACAGATTGGCGGATGTCCCCTTCCTGGGGACCGACCTCTTCGGCCCCGGAGTGGAACGCCACCTCCAGAGGATCGAAAAGTCCAATGCCACCTTGGACTCGGTCTCATCCGCTCAGAGGGACAAGGGCCGCAGACCGCAACCCAAGCTCTTTCGTCTGTCTGCGCCCCCGGCACGTCCGGCCCAGCAACACCAGGGCTAGCAGGCTCAAGGCTACGCCCCAAACCCAAGCCCGCAGCTTCCTCCTCCAGGAAGCAGGGAGGTAAAGGCCCAGGTGGTCCTCGGCTGGTTTCTCCTCCAAGCCTGCACAGTGACGGGTTGAGGGTGTCGCCCCAACCTCCCACCACCCCAGGTTCCCTCTTGGGGGCCGGCTCGTTCTTCCTTCCGCCTGGTCTGCTATTACCACAGACCGGTGGGTGTTGAAGTGGTAGGAAAGGGCCTGCCTCTGAGTTCGAGCAGGCCCCACCCTTCAGAGCTGCTGCACTCGGGGGCCTCGTCGGTTCGGGCCTCGCTGTCAGCTCTCGCCGAGCCGACATCGCCTCCTCCTGAAGGAGGTGATAAGAGAGGTGGTGACCTCCCTCAAACCCGAGGTTCGTGTCCAGGTACTTCCTAGTTCCAAACAGACGGGGCTGCTGCCCATTCTCACCTACACGACCTAAACAAGTTCCTAAGGCCTCGAACCTTCAGGATGGTCACTCTGGCTCAGATAATACCATCCTTGGAACACGGCGTGTGGTTCTGCTCTCTGGACCTACAAGGCCGCGTTCTTTCACGTCCCTATCCGTCCATCCCATCAAAGGTTCCTTCGCTTTCGGCGGAGGGATCCCTTTTCGAGTTCCAAGCCATGCCCTTAGCTTATCTCCAGCTCCCAGGGTCTTCACTAAATGCATGGCAGTGGTGACAGCATTCCTGCGGCGCCGAGGGGTCCGGGTTTACCCTTACCTGGACGATTGGCTGATAGCAGCCCCCTCCAGACAGGAGGTGGAGCGGTCCAGAGACCTGACCCTCCAGGTTTGCTCTCAGGTCGGCCTCCTCATCAATGAGGCCAAGTCGGAACTTGAGCCAAAGCAGGTGATTCTTTTCATCGGGGCAGAGCTCGACTCTCTTCGAGCCAGTGCATGGCTCCCGTGGACAGGGCCGAGGTTCTTTCCTCCTTTGCCCAATCATTTCTGGTTGGGCAATTGCACCCTGCCCAGGACTTCCTGCGCCTCCTGGGTCTCATGGCGGCCTGTACCAGCGTGGTCCGCTGGTCCGCTGGAACATGCGTCCCCTTCAGTGGGGGCTGGCCAGCCAGTGGTCCCAACTCTGCGACCCATTGGACCAGCTAGTGACTGTGACCCAGGGGATGTGGAACGCTCTCCAGTGGTGGACCGTTCCAGTTCATCTGCAGGAGGGCATCCCGTTTGTCCGCCCCGAGCCGACGGTCTCTCTGTCGACCGATGCCTCTCTGATGGGTTGGGGTGCCCATCTGGGGGAACACCGAGCACACGGCCTCTGGTCCCCGTGGGAGTCCCGATGCCACATCAACCTGCTGTAGCTCCGAGCGGTCCGCCTAGCTCTCACCGCCTTTTCTCCGTTTCTTCGGGGTCAAGTGGTCCGGGTTCAGACGGACAATACCACGACCATGTACTATCTAAACCACCAGGGCGGGACGCTTCCATGCTTCTATGCAAGGAAGCTCTCCGCATCTGGTCACTCGTGCGCAGCCTGGAGGCGGATCTCCTAGCCATTCATGTGGCAGGAGCCTCCAACACCCTGGCCGATGCCCTAAGCCGGATAGGGGCTGCGCCCCACGAGTGGTCTCTCCTCGGAGGTAGTACAAGATCTGTTCTCCCATTGGGGCACACCTCAGGTGGACCTGTTTGCCTCCAGGAGAATGCTGGTTGAGGCTGTTCCATGCCCGCCCCTCAGCAGGGCTCGCTGCAGGATGCCTTCTCGAGGCCGTGGACCTCTGGCTCTTCTGCGCTTTCCCCATTCCTCTTGATGCACAGGTGCTGCTCAAAGCAAGGTGGGACAAGGCGCAGGTGATTCTGATAGCCCCAGACTGGCCCCGCCAATACTGGTACCCAGATCTCCTCAGCCTCAGCTCCAGGCTCCTGAGGCAGCTTCCGGCTTGCCCGGACCTGCTCTCAGTCAGTCAGGCGAAGGTATTCCATCCGGACCTTCAATCCCTGCACCTGACGGCCTTGGACTCGGTCATGTCTGCCCAGAAGGACAAAGGCCGCCAGCAGCATCGTAAGCCCTTTTGTCATTCAGCCCCTGCGGCACGTCCGGCCCAGCAACACCAGCATCGGGGCCAGCAGAATCACACTTGGCACTCCAAAACCAAGCCTGCTGCTTCCTCCAGCGGGAAGCTGGGAGGAAAAGGCCCAGGCAGCTCCTCGGCCGGCCCTTCCTTCAAGCCTGCCCAGTGACGGGTTGAGTGGTGTTGCCCCCAACCTCGTCACTCCTCCCCGCGTTCCCCCCCATGGGGGGACGGCACCGCCACTTCCTTTCCACCTGGTCCGATATCACCACGGACCGCTGGGTGTTGGAAGTGGTAGGCAGGGGTCTGTCTCTGGAATTCGAGCAGTCCCCACCCTATCGAGCCATTGCCCCACGGGGGGGGAGCTACGGGTTCCGCAGCCTCTCTGTCGGCTCACTGAACCGACATTGCCCTGCTTCTCCAGAAGGAGATGATCAGGGTGGTGCCGGACCCTCCTCCAGACCCAGGGTTTGTGTCCAGGTACTTCCTGGTCCCAAAACGGACGGGGGCTGGTGCCCCATTCTCGACCTACACGACCTGAACAAGTTCCTAAGGTCTCGCATCTTCAGGATGGTCAGAGTGGCTCGGATCATTCCATCCTTGGAATGAGGTGTGTGGTTCTGTTCTCTGGACCTCCAGGGCTCGTTCTTTCACATCCCAACCCGTCTGCCTCACCAGCGATTCCTCCACTTCAGGGCAGAGGGATCCCTGTACGAGTTCTGGGCCATGCCCTTCAGCCTCTCTCCAGCACCCAGGGCCTTCACCAAATGCATGGCAGTGGTGACAGCATCCCTGCGGTGCCGAGGGGTCCGGGTATACCCTTACCTGGATGATTGGCTGATTGCGGCCCCCTCTAGGTTGGAGGTGGAGCGGTCCAGGGATCTGGCCCTCGAGGTCTGCTCTCAGATTGGCCTTCTCATCATCGAGGCAAAATCAGAACTCGTGCCATCGCAGGTGATTCAGTTCGTTGGGGCAGAGCTCGGCTGTCTTTAAGCCAGAGCCTAGCTCCCGGCGGACAGGGCTGAGGTCCTTTCCTCCTTTGCCCAATCATTTCTGGTTGGGCAATTGCGCCCTGCTCAGGACTTCCTGTGCCTCCTGGGCCTCATTGCAGCCTGCACCAGCATGGTCCGTTGGGCCCGCTGGTGCATGCATCCCCTGCAGTGGGGGCTGGCCCGCCAATGGTCACAGCACTCCGGTCCTCTGGACCAGCCAGTGACTGTGACCCAGGAGATGTGGAACGGTCTCCAGTGGTGGCTGGTTCCAGCTCATCTGCAGGAGGGTATTCCATTTGTCCGCCCAAGTCGATGGTCACTGTCACGACCGACGCCTCTCTGATGGGTTGGGGTGCCCATCCGGGGGATGCTCAGAGCCCATGGCCTCTGGTCCCCTCAGGAGTCTCGATGCCACATCAACCTGCTGGAGCTTCGAGCAGTCCGACTAGCCCTCACTGCCTTCGCTCCATTTGTACGGGGTCAAGTGGGCCAGGTCCAGACGGACAACACCGCGACCACGTACTACCTAAACTGACAGGGCAGGATGCACTCCTTACCTCTATGCAAGGAGGCTCTCTGCACTTGGTCTCTTGTGATCAGCCTGGAGGTGGATCTCCTAGCCATCCATGTGGCAGGAGCCTCCAACAGTCTGGCCGATGCCCTAAGCCGGATAGGCGCTGCATCTCACGAGTGGTCTAACCTGCCGGAGATAGCTAAGATATGTTCTCCCACTGGGCACTCCTCAGATGGACCTGTTTGCCTCCAGGAGAATGCTGGCTGAGGCTATTCCATGGACGCCCCCCTCAGCAGGGCTCGCTGCAGGGGGATGCCTTCTCGAGGCCGTGAACCCCGGGCCTCTTCTATGCCTTCCCTCCATTTCCCTTGATCCACAAGGTGCTTCTCAAGGCAAAGAGGGACAAGGCGCAGGTGATTCTGGTAGCCCCAGACTGGCCCCACCAGTTCTGGTATCCAGATCTCCTCAGCCTCAGCTCCAGGCTCCCGAGGCGACTTCCAGCCCGCCCGGACCTGATCTCAGTCAACAAGGGGAAGGTACTCCATCTGGACCTTCAATCCCTGCACTTGACGGCCTGGTTCCTGAGCAGCTAGAGTTCCAGGACTTGGGTCTTTCCAACGAGGTCCTCAACGCTTGAGGCATCCCGTAGGGCCACCAGAAAATGCTATGCCTTCAAATGGAAGAGATTCTCCATGTGGTGTCAGGATAAGGGGTTAGACCCTTCCTCCTGTTCTTTGGCTAGCATTCTGGACTAGCTGTGGTCCCTTTCTCAGACAGGGCTTCGGTCGACGACCCTCAAGGTGCACCTGGCAGCCATCTCTGCTTACCGGGCGTGGGCTGGAAAGCATCTCGGTGGCGCAGGAGAAGGTGGTCGGCCGCTTTTTCAAAGGCCTTGATCACATATCCCCTCCGGTGCGAGAACCTCCTCCTCTGTGGGATCTACTGCTGGTATTGGCTAAGCTCATGGGCAAGCCATTAGAACCGATCCACAGGTGTGACATCTCTCACCTGTCATGGAAGACTGCCTTCTTGGTGGCTGTCATGTCAGCCAGAAGGATGGGAGAGCTCCAGGCGCTTTCCATCGAGTCTCCTTATCTGGTCTTCAACAGGGACAAGGTTGCCCTGCGCCCCCACCCAAATTCTTTCCAAGGTGGTGTTGGAGTTCACCCAACCAGGTGTTGACTCTGCCGGTGTTCTACCCCAGTCACACCTGGGAGGCGAATATAGGCTCCATACTGTGGACGCTAGAAGAGCGCTCTCTATTATAAGGATCAGACAGCTGAAGTTCTGGAGAGGTTCGCCAGCTGTTTTTCACCCACGCTGAAGCCACACCTGGCAGACCTGCAGCCAAGCAGACCATAGCAGGTGGGTCACCTCCTGCATAGATTTCTAGCTATAGGTTGGCGGGCATGGAGCTCCCAAAGGGATAAGAGCTCATTTAACCCGCCATACCGCTGGTTCTGTGGCTGCTTCCAGGGACGTTCCTATCCAGGAAATCTGCAAGGCTGCTACCTGGAAGTCAGCACACACCTTCATTACCCACTACCACATCAACCTTGAGTCACGTGGGATGCTGGTTTTGGGACCTCGGTTCTCCAGTCCTTATTTCCCAAGTAGGGGGTGCGCGCCTTGCCTCCCTCCTCCCGGAGAACTGCTAGAGTCTGCTAAGTGCGTGGATTAAACAACATATCCACGTCCCTAAAAATACAGGTTACTCACCTGTAACAGGAGTTCTAGGAGTGGATATGTTGTTCATCCACACTACCCACCCGACCTCCCGGCTTTGGCAACCTGACTTCCAGTGAGCTAGATCTGGCGTCATGGTGGGCCGAGTTTTACTCGCCGGTGGGTGGGAGGAGCCAGCCATAAGAAGCTTAAGCGAAGGAACTCATTAGTGGGGGATGAACAACATACACCACCCTAGAACTCCTGTTACAGGTGAGTAACCTGTATTTCTAGGACATGGATATGTTGTTCATCCACACTTATTGGCAGGTATCCTTGCCGCTTAAATCTTGCTGGAAGGTCTTCAGTTGGCTCCTCCCACCCACCCGGTGGTATAACCTCGGCCGCCCCATGACGCTAGATCTTCCTTACGCGGCAGCTCAGGTTCCTCCTTAACGCTTCCGCGCTTGAGACTGGTTCCTATTTCTTCCTTTTGCTAATTTGAAAGTTTTTGCTAAAAAGACTTTAGTCTCGATCCCTCGCGGCCGGGGACAAACCGACTCGTGTTTCGGAGATGCCCTCATGGGCAGAAGATGTCTCGGACGGATCCACACTCCACGTGGTGTCTACTGTTTAGGCCTTGAGCACACCGCAGGATTGCACTTGTGCTCTTCCTTTTCGCCTATGTCCTCGAAGATCGCGTATGCCCGATTGCATCTGGGCCGCCCCAGAAGCGCTTCTCCGTGAAGTCTAAGGAGGCCCGGTCGGCGGTGTCCGCGGCGGGCGGTTTCGGGCGGATCAGCTCGAGCAGATGATCGCCTCAAGAGGAGGCGGCTGGGTCAGATCTTCCTCGGCCGCTGCATTTATCCCGCTCCTCTGGGTTCTTCCTACACAGCTTCCTTTATGAGCTTTGTCTGCCCCTCTCCACTAAGGGAGAAGGGCCAACGTCTGCTGGATCTTTTTCTCGGTCCAAAAAGAGGGACAAAGGTAATTCCCTCCGTCGACGCTCTTGGGAGCGGGAAAGGTCCCTCTCCCCGAGTCGTCGACCGTCGACTTCGTGGCCGATCACTACAGCCGCACTGGTCTCACGGTGTCCCCTGCCAGGTCAGTTGACTGAGACTCCGGCCGACTAAGTCGAGATTTTTCCTCGATCCGCTGGACGGGTTGTCGCCTATAGAAGCCGAGACTCCTCTCTCCCCGGTTCCCCCGGGGGGAGTTGAGGATCCCGTGGGCTTGCCTGTGCCTCCGGTTCCGGAGCCCTCGGATGAACCCTCCGAGCCGAAGGGAGTGCCGGTTCCTGCCGACACTTCCCCGCACCGACCTCGGAAAAGCCGAGGCTCTCGGTCTCGGTCTCGGACCTCTTCGCGGTCCAGCCGATCCCGCCGTCATAGGCGGTCTCGGCTCGGCATTCCGCAGTAAGCGCGCCGCTGGCTGGCCTCCTCGCCCCTCCTCCTCGGACTCAGGGGAGGCTTCGCGAAGTTACGCCAACGTATGAGGACCTCATGTGGCAACAGTTCCTCCTGACTAGGAATAAGCCGACGCAGTCGCCTTGCCCGCCATTAAGTGGTTGCACCGAGCGGCCGACACAACCCCGACTTACCCGGGAGCCTGTACCCAGGCCGGTTGTCTCGGCCAAACCAGCTGCTCCACCGATTCGTGGGAACCTCCGCCCACAGCCACTATTTGGGGCTCCGACCAGGGATTCTCGGTCGGCTAAGGGTCTACCCCATAGGCTGTCTGTTACCCCCACTCCCACCGACCTGCAGGTAGAGGGTGGCTCAGGCCAGAGGCAGTTTCTTCGAGGACCTCGTCCCGAGTCCCAAGATAATTCCTCCTTTTCTCCAAGCGACTAGACTTGGAGTCCTCAGGAGGACAGTCAATGGACGATAGCCCGTCGTCCTTCCTAGGACTGCTTCGCTCATCTCGAGTCCACCCGATGAAGCTCCAACGGGCCAGGTATCCTCACGGAGATTCTGGACCGAGGGATTCTCCAACGAGGCCTTTCCGTGGCCGAGGCCATAGTGGGTCCGCCTTGAGCTTTGGCAGCGCCTGCTTCCTGTCCTGCGCCCGCCAGGATGGCCAGGAAGCATGCGGTCCCTACCGTTCCCTGTCCGATGAGCACCCTCTGCTGAGGGGTTGTTACCGACAGCTGCTGCCACCGGCAACGCCAGGATGTGGATGTAACCTCCCACAAGGAATCCAAGAAATTGATTATGTCGGCGAAATGAGTGTTATGCGCCCTCTCGGCCTTTGTCAGGCCAGTTCGGCGTCCTCATGGCACATTTTTCTCATGCCCTGTTGGGCTCCCTGGATGAGGTCATCCTCATCTTCCCGCCGGATCTGCAGACTACGGTCAAGCAGGTGCGGGACCAGGCAGGGCAGTGGCCAAACAGCAGCTCCAGACTGCTTTAGATATTGGGACTCATGTGCCAGGTCGGTGGCGGCTGCAGGTGGCTATGCGTCGACGGGCTTGGCTGAGGATATCCACCTTTACTCGGATATCCAGCATGTTGGTGGATGTTCCTTTTGGGGACTGACCTCTTCGGCCCTGGGGTGGAAGGTCACCTGCAGAGGATCGAGAAGTCCAATGCTACCTTGACCCGGTCTCTTCCGCCCAGAAGGACAAAGGCCGCAAACCACAGCCTAAGCCTCTTGCGTCCTTCTGCGCCCGCGCCTGCCCAGCAACGCCAGGGCCAGCAGGCCCGCCTTGGCATCCCAAACCCAAGCCGCCGGCTTCCTAACAGGAGGCAGGGAGGAAAGGCCCAGGAGGTCCCTCGGCCGGTCCCTCCTCCAAGCCTGCCCAGTGACGGGCTGAGGGGTGTCGCCTCATCCCCTGCCACTCACTCCCTGGTTCTCTGGGGACGGCTCGACACTTCCTTTTCCGCCGGTCCGCTGTTACCACGGACAGGTGGGTACTGGAGGTGGTGGAAAAGGCCTGGCTCTGACTCGAGCAGGCCCCACCCTTCAGAGCCGCCGCAGACCGGGGCCTCGGGTCCGTAGCTCACTGTCGCCCGCCGAGCCGACATCGCCCTCCTCCGAAAGGAGGTGATCAGGGTGGTAGCGACCCCCTCAGACCCAGGGTTTGTGTCCAGGTACTTTCCTGGTTCCGAACGGACGGGCTGGCGCCCATTTCTACCTCACACACCTAAACAAGTTCCTAAGGTCTCGAACCTTCAGGATGGTCACTCTGGCTCAGATACTACCATCCTTGAACGCGGCGGTGGTTCTGCTCTCTGGACTTGCAGGACGTGGTTTTCACTGCCCTATCCGTCTGCCTCACCAGAGATTCCTTCGCCCGAGCGGAAGGATCCTTTTGAGTTCCGAGCCATGCCTTCGGCTTGTCTCCAGCTCCCAGGGTCTTCACCAAATGCATGGCAGTGGTGACAGCATTCTGGGCGCCGAGGGGTCCGTGTACCTACCTGGACGACTGGCTGATAGCAGCTCCTCCAGGCAGGAGGTGGAGTGGTCCAGAGATCTGGCCTCCAAGTCTGCTTCTCAACTGGGCCTCCTTATCAACGAGGCCAAGTCGGAACTCGAGCCAAAGCAGGTGATTCTGTTCATCGGGCGCAGCTCGACTCTCTTCGAGCCAGAGCTGCTCCCAGCGGACAGGGCCGAGGTTCTTCCTCCTTTGCCCAATCATTTCTGGTTGGGCACTGCGCCTGCCCGGGACTTCCGCGCCTCCTGGGTCTCATGGCGGCTGCACCAGCGTGGTCCGCTGGGGCCCGCTGGAACATGCGCCCCTTCAATGGGGACTGGCCAGTCAGTGGTCACAACGCTGCGATCCTTGACCAGCTTAGTCGGTGACATGGATGTGGAACGCCTCCAGTGGTGGATCGCTCCAGGTCATTTGCAGGAGGGCATCCTGCCTGTCCGCCCGCGAGCCGATGGTCTCTATCGACCGATGCCTCTCTGATGGGTTGGGGTGCCCATCTGGGGAACACTGCTCACGGCCTCTGGTCCCTCGGGAGTCCCGATGCCACATCAACCTGCTGGAGCCCGAGCGGTCTGCCTAGCTCTCACCGCCTTTGCTCGCTCCTCCGGGTCAAGTGGTCCGAGTCCAGACGGACAACACCACGACCATGTACTATCTAACCGCCAGGGGCGGACGCGCTTCCATGCTTCTATGCAAGGAAGCTCTCCACATTTGGTCACTGCAGCAGCCTGGAGGTGGATCTTCTAGCCATTCATGTGGCAGGAGCCTCCAACACCCTGGCCGATGCCCTAAGCCGGATAGGGGCTGCATCCCACGAGTGGTCTCTCCTGCCGGAGGTAGTACAGCATCTGTTCTCCCATTGGGGCACACCTCAGGTGGACCTGTTTGCCTCCAGGGAGAACGCGAAGCTGAGGCTGTTCCATGCCCGCCCCACTCAGCAGGGCTCGCTGCAGGGGGATGCCTTCTCGAGGCAGTGGACCCCGGGCCTCTTCTACGCCTTTCCCCATTTCCCTTGATCCACAAGGTGCTTCTCAAGGCGAGGGGGACAAGGCGCAGGTGATTCTGATAGCCCCAGACTGGCCCGCCAGTTTCTGGTACCCAGATCTCCTCAGTCTCGGCTCCAGGACTCCGCTGCAGCTTCCAGCTCGCCCGGACCTGCTCTCAGTCAATCAGGGGAAGGCTCCATCCGGACCTTCAATCCCTGCACCTGACGGCCTGGTTCCTGAGCGGCTAGAGTTCCAGGCCTTGGGTCTTTCCGACGAGGTCCTCGATGTAGTTGAGGCGTCCCGTAAGGAGTCGACCAGAAAATGCTATGCCTTCAAATGGAGAAGGTTTTCCATTTGGTGTCAGGGCAAGGGCTTGGACCCTTCCTCCTGTTCCTTGGCAAGCATCTTGGACTATTTATGGTCCCTTTCTAATCAAGGGCTCAGGTCGACGACCCTAAGGGTGCACCTGGCAGCCATCTCTGCTTACCCGAGCGCGGGCAGGAAGCAGTCGGTCGCGCAGGAGAAGGTGGTCTGGCGCTTTTCAAAGGCCTTGATCACATTTCCCTCGGTCAGAACCTCCACCTCCGTGGATCTACTGCTGGTACTGGCAAAGCTCATGGGCAAGCCTTATTCGAACCTATGCACAGGTGTCTCTCTCACCTGTCGTGGAAGACTGCCTTCTTGGTGGCTATCACGTCAGCCAGAAGGATGGGAGAGCTCCAGGCACTTTCCATCGAGTCTCCTTACCTGGTCTTCCACAGGGACAAGGTTGTCCTGCGCCCCCACCCGAAATTCCTTCCGAAGGTGGTGTCGGAGTTTCACCTTAACCAGGTGTTGACTCTGCCGGTGTTCTACCCCATCACACCTCGGAGGCCGAATATAGGCTCCATACTCTGGACCCTAGAAGGGCGCCCGCTTATTACAAAGAGCGCACGGCTGAAATTGGGAGGTTCGCCAGCTGTTTGTCACCTACGCTGAAGTCAAGATCTGGCAGACCTGCAGCCAAGCGGACGATAAGCAGGTGGGTCACCTCCTGCATAGATCTCTGCTATAAGTTGGCGGGCATGGAGCCTCCCAGAGGATAAGAGCTCATTCTACCCGGCCATACTGTTGCAACGGTGGCTGCTTCCAGGACGCCCCTATCCAGGAAATCTGCAGGGCTGCTACCTGGAAGTCAGCACACACCTTCATTACCCATTACCACATCGACCTTGAGTCACGCCGGATGCTGGTTTTGGGGCCTCGGCTCTCCAGTCTCTTTCCCAAGTAAGTATTGGGTGTCGTCTTGCCTTCCTCCTCCCGGAGAACTGCTAGGAGTCTGCCAATGAGTGTGGATGAACAACATATCCATGTCTCCTAAATACAGGTTACTCACCTGCTGAGGAGTTCTAGGAATGGTATATGTTGTTCATCCACACACTCCACCCGACCTCCCGGCTTCGACAGCAACCTGAGCTTCCAGCGGGCTAGATCTGGCGTCATGGGGCGGAGCCGAGAGTTATACCACCCGGGTGGGTGGGAGGAGCCAGCTTGAAGACCTTCCGGCAAGATTTAAAGCGGCAAGGATACCTGCCAATAAGTGTGGATGAACAACATATACCATTCCTAGAACTCCTGTTACAGGTGAGTAACCTGTATTTTTATTCCCATTCAAAAGCTAATAGTTGTAAGTACGGTGCTTTGCACCATAGACATGACGCTCATCAGGGGATGCCCTAGGCAAAGCTTCATGTGTGATTGAAGCTCTGGGACAAAGCATCATGTCTGTGACACGTAAGTGCTGGAGCTTAGCGCTAGAGCTCTTGAATCACAATAAAACTTTTGGTTTCTTGGCTACTTACCTGCTATTTGTGTGAGTATTTTTCATTTTTCTTGTTTGAGTGCTGCCTGTTGTTTCCCCTTCAGTGTAGTGTTTTGGATTCCAGCACCCATTCACTTCCGAGAGTGCGTGTCTTTGTCTCTCAGAGATGCCTGGAACAGACTGCCAGTAGAAACGGTGGAGGTGAAAACAGTAAGGGGCTTCAAGCATGCCTAGGATAGACTTAGGGAAGGAGGAGGGAGATTCACCAGAGACCAGATAGGATCTGCAGGGACAGACTAGGCAAGGACCATCAGGGCAGACTGAGTGGACCAAGGGGTCCTTTTCTGCTGACAAATTATATGTTTCTGTGTACAGTACAGAAAAAAGGAAGAACAGCAGAGGATGTAGCAAAAAGCACCGAGGCAAGGCTTTTAAAAGCACAAATCAGGGAACACAGAAAGAGCACTGAGGAGATAATCTAACGGCTCCAACAGGAAAGCGCAAGATCACAGAGGAAAGCATATTAAAAAGCACAGAGGACAAGCGAGGACAGAAGATTAAAGGCAAAAGAAGGAGAAGAGGAGCACATCTAGGATGGGTTGAGCTATCCATCTGAGAGGTAGCAGCAGAAGCATGGAGCTCTGATGTGACCTTACAAGAAAATGGTTTTGTACTTTCCTCTACATTATGTGAATTTGAAAATGGCTTCACAAAGACCTTCCAAGCTGCAGAAGAAGAAGAAAACGCCTATTTCTTCTTCCTTGGAACAGTTAACCCCTGTGTTTAAAGGTCTTTTGAATAATTTTTGGTGCACTCACCTAGCCAGGGAGTACAGTCACCGATGGCCACAGCTAAGACTGCAGCCAGAGTGCTACCACCTGTGGCATCTACATACTCTACAATCCAAACAGCTCAGCCGGCAAGAGGAAAAAAGTCAAATTCATGTGGAGGAATTAAATGCGGCAGTTCAAATGGGTGGTTTCCTCGGTGCAGCTAACCGAAATGAAACTCAGTGATTTAACTATAAAAGTCACTAAAATTGAAGCGGAGCACCTAGACTTGGAAAAGGATTATTGAAATCAACAGAGAGAAGTAGATAGCAAATGTAAAAATATGAAATTTGGAGCCATTGTTCAGAATACTAAAGAGAGAAAATGTTCTTTTAAGGAGGAAAATGGAAACCAGGAGGTATAAAAATGTGAGGTTTGTTGGTTTCCTTTTTGAAGTTGACCCTGTGTTTCTAAACACAGTAGACCTAATTCGGGACTTCTTGGAAGAAACATTTGATTTTCCTTCTGACAATCTACCACCCATTTCTAAAGCTTTTCAAACTCCCATTTGGCACTATTCTAGCTCACGGGAGGGCAGCAAAATATTGAGACTTACATTGCGTTTCAGCTTAAGAACGGATGGGAAAAGCCACTGCATTGATTAGATAAGAATGGCCAGGTTGAAGGGAGCTTTGAATATGAGGGTGCCAAAATATATATTCATATCAACATTTCTTTAAAACCTAGACGAGCCACTGGCTATTTTTAACTGTTTAAAATCAAGACAAGTTTTATTTATTTATTTATTTATTGTCCAGTACCCTTGTCACTGTAAAATAATTTTGAACACTAAGACATATATTTTTTTTTTTTTTTTACAATGATCAATTGAATAATTTCTGGGAAGGTCTGTGAAGGCTGCAAGTTGATGAACTTACAACTTTACAATCATCTGAAATTTTAGCGCTTGTTTCAGAGACCATTGTTTTTTCTCATGCTGTGGCTGAGATCAGATTTACAGTAAATGCCCAGGGCCCGAGTCTCAAAATCTTATGCCTGGTGTAACTTGACTTGTGTCAAAATAAATGGTGCAAGTAGCAAGTTACATCAGCAGTTGCAACATACGGTATTCTGCAAAGCAGCTTGCGACGTGTGGCAGGCTGCTTGCGCCAAAGTGGACAAATTCCACCAGTTAAGCCCAAACCCCCTACGACATGGCGCTACGGGATTTATGTCACCAGTTGCGCCGTATTCTGGAAGGGCAGCAACAAAGACCCCAAGGTTGCCATTCTCAAACAACCCCTGGAGGACATCCACCAAAGTACAGTTACACCAGCTTTTAGCTAGTGTAAGTGTACTTACACCCGCCGGTGGTTGTACAGATCTGCCACCGTCCAGCTCCCAAGACATGTGCCTCCATGCCCCAATCCACAAATTGGTAGCATTAAAGCCCATAAGACTAATCATGCCCCCCAATGCCCCATCCCCCACAGACACATTAATGCCCAGCAGGAAAATAGCCACCCCCCCCACCAGTCAGTCCTGGGGCCAGTCCTCTTCAGTATCTTCATCAGTGACATTGCAGGTGGACTGGAGGGTAAGGTTTGTCTGTGTGTGTGTGTGTGTGTGTGTGTGTGTGTGTGTGGTGGCACTTGCACCCTTCGCTTGGGCAAGCCACAGGCTTGCGGTCAACTGCTCCAGTATGCCCTCCGCTTGGCATACCGATACGCTGGCACAAGTCGTGGGACTTGGCCGGGGACCCTGCCTGATAGAGAATCAGGCGCAGGGTCCCTGGCGCAACTGTGTTTGGGTAAGTCACAATTGGCGGCGACTTGCGCCATCATTCTGGAATCGGCCCCTATATTTTACCTACAGGGCTGCAATGACTTAGATAATGGGTGGACATGAGACTGCTTTTGGTTTAAGTGACCGGATTTTTATTTTATGTGAATCTTTTTTCTTTGTTTCCAAACTTTAGAAACCTTATTATAAAACTCCTTTAATGAGGATGATGCTATGCTTTTGATACTGAGAATAATTCAGTGTGACCTCATATTTTTTGTTTCAGTTCTCCATTGCTTTTTTCTTTTACTTTTTTTTTTTTAACTTAATTTACTTGGGTATAATACATAAAAAAGACTGGCTGATTTACATCTCTCATGGTTGCAGGGCTCGAAATAATCGGCTGTCCGCCTGTCTGGGACAGCCGGTTTTCACCTGGGACAGCTAATTCTGCCTTCTAGGGACATGGATATGTTGTTCATCCACACTCATTGGCAGTATCCTTGCCGCTTTAAATCTTGCCGGAAGGTCTTCAAGCTTGCTCCTCCCACCCACCCGGGTGGTATAACTCTCGGCTCCGCCCCATGACGCCAGATCTTCCTTACCGCTTGGAAGCTCAGGTTCCCTCCTTAACGCTCTGCGTTTGCGACTGGTTCCTATTTCTCCGTTTGTGGATTTAAAATAAAATTTTGCAAAAGACTTCAGTCTTCTATCCTCATGGCGGGACAAATCGACTCCGGATTTCGAGATGCCCATGCGCAGAAGATGTCTCGGACGGATCCACACTCCACGCGGTGTCTACTGCTTAGGCCTTGAGCACGACCCGCAGGCTTGCGACCTGTGCTCATCTTCTCGCCCACGCCCCTCGAAGACCGCGGCTGCCCGATTGCAACTGGGCCGTCCCGAGAAGCGTTTCCCTCCAGTGAAGTCCAAGGAGGCCCGGTTGGCGGTGTCCGCGGCGGCGGGCTCGACGGATCAGCTCGAGCGGATGGTCGCCCTCGAAGAGGAGGCGGCGCGGGCCGTATCTTCCTCGGCCGCGGCATTTATCCCGCTCTCTCTGGGTTCTTCCTACACGGCTTCTTTAATGAGCTTTGTCTGTCCCTCCACTAAAGGAGAAGGGCTCGCGCTCATGGACCTTATTCTCGGTCCAAAAAGAGGGACAGGGTAAGTCCCTCCGTCGACGCCTTGGGAGCGGGAAAGGTCCCTCTCTCGGCCGTCACCGACCTGCCTGCTTCGACCGCTCGGCTTCGGCCACTGGCCTCACGGTGTCCCCGTCAGGTCAGTTGACCGAGACTCCCACCGATGAAGTCGAGATTTTTCTCAACCCATTGGACGGGCTGTCGCCTTTAGCAGCCGAGATTCCCCTCTCCCCGGTTCCCGGGAGGAGTTGAGGATCCCGTGGGCTCGCCTGTGCCTCCGGTTCCGGAGCCCTCGGATGGACCTTCCGAGCCGAAGAGTGCCGGTTCGCCGACACCTCCACGCGACCCCGGAATTCCGGGACTCGGTCTCGGGTCTCGACCTCTTCGCGGTCCAGCCGCTCCCACCGCCATAGGCGGTCTCGTCTCGGCATCGCGGTAAGCGGCGTCATTGCCCTCGCCCTCCTCCTCGGATGAGGGGAGGCTTCGCGTGAATTACGCCGACGGTACGAGGACCTTATGTTGCAACAGCTCCTCCTGGCCGAATAAGCCGACCCGCGCCTTCCCGCCATTAAGGGCTGTCACCGAACGGCCGACACAACCCCCGACTCTGTCCGAGGAGCTCATACCCAGGCCGGTTGTTCGCCAAAACCAGCTGCTCCACCGATCCTCGTGGAACCTCCGCCTCCACAGCCACCACTGGGGCTCCGACCAAGGATTCTCGGTCGGCTAAGGGTCTACTCCCATCGGTTGTCAGTTACCCTCACTCCCGACCGACCTCGCAGGTGAAGGGTGGCTCAGGCCAGAGGCAGTTTCTCGAGGACTCTTCCGAGTCCGAAGATGATTCCTCCTTCTTCTCCAAGCGACTGGACTTGGAGTCTTCAGGAGGTCAGTCAATGGACGATAGCCCGTCAGTCTTTCCTAGGACTGCTTCGCTCATCTCGGAGTCTACCGGATGGAGCTCGAACCCGCTTCCAAACGGGCCAGGTATCCTCACGGAGATTCTGGACCGAGGATTCTCCGACGGAGGCTCTTCCGTGGCCGAGGCCATAGTGGGTCCGCACTGAACTTTGGCAGCGCCTGCTTCCTGCCCCCTGCGCCGGCCAGGATGGCCAGGAAGTATGCGTCCCTACCGGTTCCTTGTCCGTTTTTCGGAACACCTCTGCTGAGGGGTTGTTACCGACAGCGCCGCGGCAACGCCCAGGGATGTGGACAAACCTCCTGACAAGGAGTCCAAGAAATTGACTATGTCGGGCTTAAAAGTCTACGCTATGCCCTCTCTCGGCCTTCGGGCCAGGCCAGTTCGGCCCTCATGGCACATTTTTCTCATGCCCTGTTGGGCTCCCTGGATGAGGTCATCCTCATCTCCCCGCCGATCTGCAGACTACGGTTAGCAGGTGGACCAGGCAGGGCAGTGGCCAAACAGCAGCTCCAGACTGCTTTGGATATAGGGACTCATGTGCCAGATCGGTGGCGGCCGAGTGGCTGGCGTCGTCAAGGGTTTGGCTGAGGATATCCACCTTTACTCGGATACCCAGCACAAGTTGGCGGATGTCTCCTTGGGGACTGACCTTCGGCCCTGGGGTGGAAGGTCACCTGCAGAGGATCGAGAAGTCCAATGCCACCTTGACTCGGTCTCTTCCGCCAGAAGGACAAAGGCCGCAAACCACAGCCTAAGCTCCTTCGTCCTTCTGTGCCTGCCTGCCTGCCCAGCAACGCTAGGGCCAGCAGGCTCGGCCTTGGCATCCCAAACCGGGGTCACCGGCCTCTAACAGGAGGCAGGAGGAAGGGCCCAGGAGGTCTTCGGCCGTCCCTCCTCCAAGCCTGCCCAGTGACGGGCTGAGGGGTGTCGCCATCCCCGTCCACCTACTCCTGGGTCCCTCTGGGGGACGGCCCGCACTCTGCTCCGCCTGGTCCGCTGTTACCATGGACAGGTGGGTCTTGAGGTGGTGGAAGAGGCCTGCCTCTGAATTCGAGCAGGCACCACCCTTCAGAGCTGCCGCTCGGGGCTTCGGATCCCCAGCTCACTGGCGGCTCGTCGAGACGATCGCCTCCTCCCTCCAGAAGGAGGTGGTAAGAGAGGTGGGGACCCTCCTTCAGACCCAGGGTTTGTGTCCAGGTACTTCCTGGTTCCGAATCGGACGGGGCTGGCGCCCATTCTCTACCTACACGCACTCAAACAAGTTCCTAAGGTCTCGAACCTTCAGGATGGTCACTCTGGCTCAGATAATACCATCCTTGAACGCTGGGCGTGTGGTTCTGCTCTCTGGACCTGCAGGACGCTTTTTTCACAGCCCCTATCCGTCCGCTCCCACCAGAGATCTCTTCTGCCTCCAGCTGAGGGATCCCTCTTCTGTGCTCCAAGCCATGCCCTTCGGCTTGTCTCCAGCCTCCCAGGGTCTTCTCACCAAATGCAGGCAGTGGTGACAGCATTCTGCCATGCGCCGAGGGGTCCGGGTGTACCCTTACCTGGATGACTGGCTGATAGCAGCTCCTCCAGGAGGAGGCGGAGTGGTCCAGAGATCTGGCCTCCAGGTCTGTCTCTCAACTGGGCCTCCTTATCAACGAGGCCAAGTCGGAACTCGAGTCAAGCAGGTGATTCTATTCATCGGGCGCAGCTCACTCTTCGAGCCAGAGCGCTGCCCCGGCGGACAGGGCCGAGGTTCTTCCTCCTTTGCCCGATCATTTCTGGTTGAGCAATTGCGCCTGCCCGGGACTTCCCCGCCTCCTGGGTCTCATGGCGGCCTGCACCACGTGGTCCGCTGGGCTCGCTGGAACATGCCCCTTCAGTGGGGACTGGCCAGCCAGTGGTCACAACGCCATGCATCCCTTGACCAGCTTAGTCGGTGACATAGGGGATGTGGAACGCCTCCAGTGGTGGACCGCTCCAGATCATTTGCAGGAGGGCATCCTGTTCGTCCGCCCCGAGTCGCGGGTCTCTATCGACCGATGCCTCTCTGATGGGTGGGAGTGCCCATCTGGGGAACACGGCTCATGGCGCCCTGGTCCCTCAAGGGAGTCCCGATGCCACATCAACCTGCTGGAGCTCCGAGCGTCCGCCTAGCTCTCACCGCCTTTGTCCGCTCCTCCGGGTCAATGGTCCGAGTCCAGACGGACAATACCACGACTATGTACTATCTGAACCGCCTAGGGCGGACGCTCCATGCTTCTATGCAAGGAAGCTCTCCATTTGGTCACTGTGGCGCAGCCTGGAGGCGGATCTCCCAGCTATTCACGTGGCAGGAGCCCCAACACCCTGGCCGATGCCCTGAGCCGGATAGGGGCTGCATCCCACGAGTGGTCTCTCCTGGCGGAGGTAGTACAGCATCTGTTCTCCCTTTGGGGCACACCTCAGGTGGACCTGTTTGCTCCATGGAGAACGCTGGTGAGTCTGTTCCATCCCTGCCCCTCAGCAGGGCTCGCTGCAGGGGATGCCTTCTAGGCAATGGACCCCGGCCTCTTTACGCCTTTCCCCCATTTCCTTGATCCACAAGGTGCTTCCTGCGAGGAGGGACAAGGCGAGGTGATTCTGATAGCCCCAGACTGGCCTCGCCAGTTCTGGTACCCAGATCTCCTCAGTCTCAGCTCCAGGACTCGGGCAGCTTCCAGCTCGCCCGACCTGCTCTCAGTCAATCAGGGAAGGTGTTCCATCCGACCTTCAATCCTGCACCTGACGGCCTGGTTCCTGAGCTGCCAGAGTTCCAGGCCTTGGGTCTTTCCGACGAGGTCCTCAATGTAGTTGAGGCGTCCTGTAGGAGTTTACCAGAAAATGTTATGCCTTCAAATGGAAAAGGTTTTCCATTTGGTGTCAGGCAAGGGCTTGGACCCTTCCTCCTGTTCCTTGGCAAGCATCTTGGACTATTTATGGTCCCTTTCTAGTCAAGGGCTTAGGTCGATTTGACCCTAGGTGCACCTGGCAGCCATCTCTGCTTACCAGGCTGGGCCGGAAGCAGTCGGTGGCGAGGAGAAGGTGGTCTGGGGCTTTTCAAAGGCCTTGATCACATTTCCTCCAGTGCGGGAACCCCCACCTCCGTGATCTACTGCTGGTGGTTGGCAAAGCTCATGGGCAAGCCATTCGAACCTATGCACAGGTGTGCTCTCTCACCTGTCGTGGAAGACCGCCTTTCTTGGTGGCTATCACGTCAGCCAGAAGGATGGGAGAGCTCCAGGCGCCCATCGAGTCTCCTTACCTGGTCTTCCACAGGGACAGGTTGTCCTGCGCCCACCCTAAATTCCTTCCGAAGGTGGTGTCGGAGTTTCACTTAACCAGGTGTTGACCTGCCTGTGTTCTACTCCCCAATCACCCTCGAGGTCGGGTCACAGGCTCCATACTTTGACCCTAGAAGGGCGCCCTATTATAAGGAGCGCACGGCTGAAATTGGGAGAGGTTCGCTTAGCTGTTTGTCACCCACGCTGAAGCCAAGATCTGGCAGACCTGCAGCCAAGCGGACGATAAGCAGGTGGGTAACCTCCTGCATAGATCTCTGTTATAAGTTGGCGGGCATGGAGCCTCCCAGAGGGATAAGAGCTCATTCTACCCGCCATACTGCGTGCAACGGTGGCTGCTTCCAGGGACGCCCCTATCCAGGAAATCTGCAGGCTGCTACCTGGAAGTCAGCGCAACACCTTCATTACCCACTACCACATCGACCTTGAGTCACGCCCGGATGCTGGGTTTTGGGGCCTCGGTTCTCCAGTCTCTTTCCCAAGTAAGTATATGGGGTGTGCTGCTTGCCTCCTCCTCCCGGAGAACTGCTAGAGTTCTGTTATTGAGTGGGATGAACAACATATCCATGTCCCTAGAAATACAGGTTACTCACCTGTAACAGGAGTTCTAGGAATGGTATGCTGTTCATCCACACGACCCACCCGACCTCCCCCAAGCTGACAAGATAACCTGAGCTCTGAAGTTAGATCTGAGCATGAGTTATTCTCGCAGGAGTAGTTACCCGCATAGCGGTAGATAGCCACACGAGTGGATGAACAACATATACCATTCCTAACTCCTGTTCTAGGGACATGGATATGTTGTTCATCCACACTCATTGGCAGTATCCTGCCGCTTTTAAATCTTGGCCGAAGGTCTTCAAGCTTGCTCCTCCCACCCACCCGGTGGTATAACTCTCGGCCCGCCCCATGACGCCAGATCTTCCTTACCGCTTGGAAGCTCAGGTTCCTCCTTAACGCTCATGCTTACAACTGGTTCCTATTTCTCCGCTTATGGATTTAAAAATAAAATTTTGCAAAGACTTCAGTCTTCTATCCCTCGGCTGCGATGGACAAATCGACTCCGGATTTCGGAGATGCCCATGCGGGCAGAAGATGTCTCGGCCTGATCCTCACTCCACGGTGTATACTGTCTGGCCTTGAGCACGACCCGCAGGCTTATGCGACCTGTGTTCATCTTTCTGCCCACGCCCTGCAAGACCGCGTGCTGCCCGATTGCACTGGGCCGTCCGAGAAGCGCTTCCTCCAGTGAAGTCCAAGGAGGTCTGGTTGGAGTGTGTCCATGCGCGAGGTTCGGGCGATCAGCTCGAGCGGATGGTCGCCTCAAGAGGAGGCGTGCACGGGCTGTATCTTCCTCGGCGCGGCATTTATCCCGCCTCTCTGGGTTCTTCCTACACGGCTTCTTTTTAAGGAGCTTTGTCTGTCCCTCTCCACTAAAGGAGAAGGGCTCATGCCTGCGGGACCTTATTCTCGGTCCAAAAGAGGGACAGGGGGTCCCTCGCCGACGCTCTTGGGAGCGGAAAGGTCCTCTCCCGGCCGTCGACTGTCGGCTTCGCTGACCGCTCGGCTCGCCACTGGCCTCACGGTGTCCCCTGCCAGGTCAGCTGACCGAGACTCCACCGATGAAGTCGAGATTTTTCTCACCCATTGACGGGCTGTCGCCTTTAGCAGCCGAGATTCTCTCCCGTGTTCCCCGGGAGGAGTTGAGGATCCCGGGCTTCTGTGCCTCCGTTCTGGAGCCTCGGATGGACCTTCCGGAGCCGGCGGGAGGTTGCCCGCCGACACCTCCTCGCACCGACCCCGGAAATTGGGACTCGGTCTCGGTCTCGGACCTCTTGGTGTCCAGCTGCTCCCACCGCATAGGCGGCTCTCGGTCCCGCATCATGTAAGCCGTGTCGCCGCTGCCCTCGCCCTCCTCCTCGGATGAGGGGAGGCTTGCGCGAATTACGCCGACGCACGAGACCTTATGTTGCAACAGCTTCTCCTGGCCGGAATAAGCCGACTCCGCGCCTTCCCCGCCATTAAGTGGCTGTCACCGAACGGCCGACACAACCCCTCGACTTGTCCGAGGAGTTTCATACCCAGGCCGGTTGTTCGCCAAAACCAGTTGCTCCACCAACTTCGTGGAACCTCCGCCCACAGCCACCATCTGGGGTCTACCAAGGATTCTCGGTCGGCTAAGGGTTTACCCCATCGGTTGTCAGTTACCCCACTCCCGACCGACCTCGGCAGGTGAAGGGTGGCTCAGGCCAGAGGTAGTTTTCGAGGACTCTTCCGAGTCCGAGATGATTCCTCCTTCTTCCAAGCGACTGGACTTGGAGTCTTCAGGAGGTCAGTCAATGGACTATAGCCCGTCGTCTCTTCCTAGGACTGCTTCGCTCATCTCGGAGTCTACCGGATGGAGCTCAACCCGCTTCCAAACGGGCATGGTATCCTCACGGAGATTCTGGACCGAGGGATTCTCCGACGGAGGCCTTTCGCGTGGCCGAGGCCATAGTGGGTCCGCACTGAACTTTGGCAGCCCCTGCTTCCTGCCCTGCGCCTCGGCCAGGATGGCCAGGAAGTATGCGGTCCCTACCGTTCCTTGTCCGTGTTTGAACACCCTCTGCTGAGGGGTTGTTACCGACAGCGCTTCCGCGCCGGCAACGCCAGGATGTGGACAAACCTCCTGACAAGGAGTCCAAGAAATTGACTATGTCGGGCGAAAAGTCTACGCTATGCCCTCTCTCTGCCTTCGCCAGGCCAGTTCGGCCGCCCTCATGGCACATTTTTCTCATGCCCTGTTGGGCTCCCTGGATGAGGTCATCCTCATCTTCCGCACGATCTGCAGACTATGGTTAAGCAGGTGCGGGACCAGGGCAGGGTAGTGGCCAAACAGCAGCTCCAGACTGCTTTGGATATAGGGGACTCATGTGCCAGATCGGTGGCGCGTGAGTGGCTATAGTGTCGCAGGCTTGGCTGAGGATATCCACCTTTACTGGATACCCAGCACAAGTTGGCGGATGTTCCTTTTGGGACTGACCTCTTCGCCCTGGGGTGGAAGGTCACCTGCAGAGGATCGAGAAGTCCAATGCTACCTTGACTCGGTCTCTTCCACTCAGAAGGACAAAGGCACAAACCACAGCCTAAGCCCCTTCGGGTCCTTCTGTGCTGCCCGGCAGCCTTGCCAGCAAGTCAGGGGGCAGCAGGCTCGCCTTGGCATCCAAACCCAAGCCGCCGGCTTCCTAACAGGAGGCAGGGAGGAAAGGCCCAGGAGGTCCCTCGGCCGTCCCTCCTCCAAGCCTGCCCAGGACGGGCTGAGGTACGCCCACCCGTCACTACCTTCCTGTCTCTGCGGGGACGGCTCCGCACTTCCTGCTCCGCCTGGTCCGCTGTTACCACGGACAGGTGGGTCTTGAGGTGGTGGGAAGAGGCCTGCCTCTGAATTCGAGCAGGCACCACCCTTCAGGAGTCACGCCTCGGGGCTTCGGGGTCCCCAGCCTCACTGGTGGCTCGTCGAGCCGATATTGCTCTCCTCCTCCAGAAGGAGGTGATAAGAGAGGTGGCAGACCTCCTTCAGACCCAGGGTTTGTGTCCAGGTACTTCCTGGTTCGAACGGACGGGGCTGGCGCCCATTCTGATCCTACACGACTAAACAAGTTCCTAAGGTCTCAACCTTCAGGATGGTCACCTGGCTCAGATAATACCATCCTTGAACGCGGGCGTGTGGTTCTGCTCTGACCTGCAGGACGCGCCACGTCCCTATCCGTCTGCCTCACCAGAGATTCTTCGCCCGAGCGGAAGGATCCCTTTGAGTTCCAAGCCATGCCCTTCGCTTGTCTCCAGCTCCCAGGGTCTTCACCAAATGCATGGCAGTGGTGACAGCATTCTGCGCCCGACGGGTCCGAAACCTTACCTGGACGACTGGCTGATAGCAGCTCCTCCAGGAAGGAGGCGGAGTGGTCCAGAGATCTGCGCCCAGGTCTGTCTCAACTGGGCCTCCTTATCAACGAGGCCAAGCTCGGAACTCGAGCCAAGCAGGTGATTCTTGTTCATCGGGGCGAGCTCGACTCTCTTCGAGCCAGAGCGTTGCCCCGGGACAGGCCGAGGTTCTTTCCTCCTTGCCCGATCATTTCTGGTTGGGCAATTGCACCCTGCCCGGGACTTCCGGCGCCCTGGGTCTCATGGCGGCCTGCACCAGCGTGGTCCGTTGGGCCGCTGGAACATGCGCCCCTTCAGTGGGACTGGCCAGCCAGTGGTCACACGCATGCGATCCCTTGACCAGCTTGTGTCGGTGACATAGGATGTGGAACGCCTCCAGTGGTGGACCGCTCCAGATCATTTGCAGGAGGGCATCCTGTCATTCGCCTGCGAGCCGACGGTCTCTATCGACCGATGCCTCTGATGGGTTGGGGTGCCCATCTGGGGAACACTGGGCTCATGGCCTCTGGTCCCGCGGAGTCCCGATGCCACATCAACCTGCTGGAGCTCGAGCGGTCCGCCTAGCTCACCGCCTTTGCTCCGCTCCTCCGGGTCAAGTGGTCAGAGTCCAGACGGACAATACCACGACCATGTACTATCTAAACCGCCAGGGCGGGACGCGCCCATGCTTCTATGCAAGGAAGCCTCCGATTTGGTCACTGTGGCGAGCCTGGAGGCGGATCTCCTAGCCATTCACGTGGCAGGAGCCTCCAACACCCTGGCCGATGCCCTGAGCCGGATAGGGGCTGCATCCCACGAGTGGTCTCCCTGCCGAGGTAGTACAGCATCTGTTCTCCCATTGGGGCACACCTCAGGTGGACCTGTTTGCCTCCAGGGAGAACGCGAAGCTGAGTCTGTTCCATGCCCGCCCCACTCAGCAGGGCTCGCTGCAGGGATGCCTTCTCGAGGCAGTGGACCCCGGGCCTCTTTTACGCCTTTCCCCCATTTCCCTTGATCCACAAGGTGCTTCTCAAGGGAGGACAAGGCGCAGGTGATTCTGATAGCCCCAGACTGGCCTCGCCAGTTCTGGTACCCAGATCTCCTCAGTCTCCGCCTCCAGGACTCAGGCAGCTTTCAGCTCGCTCGACCTGCTCTCAGTCAATCAGGGAAGGTGTTCCATCCGACCTTCAGTCCCTGCACCTGACGGCCTGGTTCCTGGCGCGCTGAGTTCCAGGCCTGGGTCTTTCCGACGAGGTCCTCAATGTAGTTGGAGGCGTCCCTATGAGTCGACCAGAAAATGATATGCCTTCAAATGGAAAAGGTTTTCCATTTGGTGTCAGGGCAAGGCTTGGACCCTTCCTCCTGTTCCTTGGCAAGCATCTTGGACTATTTATGGTCCCTTTCTAGTCAAGGGCTTAGGTCGGCGACCTAAGGGTGCACCTGGCTGCCATCTCTGCTTGCAGGCGCGGGCAGGCAGTCAGTGGCGCAGGAGAAGGTGGTCTGGCGCTTTTCAAAGGCCTTGATCACATTTCCCTCCAGTGCGGGAACCCCCACCTCCATGGGATCTACTGCTGGTACTGGCAAAGCTCATGGGCAAGCCATTGAACCCTATGCACAGGTGTGCTCTCTCTCACCTGTCGTGGGAGACCGCCTTCTTGGTGGCTATCCGTCAGCCAGAAGGATGGGAGAGCTCCAGCGCTTTCCATCGAGTCTCCTTACCTGGTCTTCCACAGGGACAGAGGTTGTCCTCGCCCCCACCGAAATTCCTTCCGAAGGTGGTGTCGGAGTTTCACCTTAACCAGGTGTTGACTCTGCGGTGTTCTACCCAATCACACCTCGGAGGTCGAATATAGGCTCCATACTCTGGACCTAGAAGGCTCGCTTATTATAAAGGGCTGCGGCTGAAATCGGAGAGGTTCGCCAGCTGTTTGTCACCTACGCTGAAGCCGCATCTGGCAGACCTGCAGCCAAGCGGACGATAAGCAGGTGGGTAACCTCCTGCATAGATCTCTGCTATAAGTTGACGGGCATGGAGCCTCCCAGAGGATAAGAGCTCATTACCCGCCATACTGCTGCAACGGTGGCTGCTTCCAGGGACGCCCTATCCAGGAAATCTGCAGGCTGCTACCTGGAAGTCAGCAAACACCTTCATTACCCACTACCACATCGACCTTGAGTCACGCCTGGATGCTGGTTTTGGGGCCTCGGTTCTCAGTCCTCTTTCCCAAGTAAGCATTGAAAAGTGCTCTGACTCCTCCTCCCGGAGAACTGATAGGAGTGTGTCAATGAGTGTGGATGAACAACATATCCATGTCCCTAGAAATACAGGTTACTCACCTGTAACAGGAGTTCTAGGAATGGTATATGTTGTTCATCCCTACATTCCACTCGACTCCGCGCTCGACGCACAACCTGAGCTTCCAGCGGGCCAGATCTGGCGCCATGGGGCGGAGCCGAGAGTTATACCACCCGGTGGGTGGGAGGAGCAAGCTTGAAGACCTTCCGCAAGATTTAAAGCGGCAAGGATACCTGCCAATGAGTGTGGATGAACAACATATACCATTCCTAGAACTCCTGTTACAGGTGAGTAACCTGTATTTACTCACCTGTAACAAGAGTTCTAGGAGTGGTCTGTTGTTCATCCACAGCCCACCCGACCTGCTCCGGCTTCACGCTAGCAACCTGGCTTCCAGCGGGCTAGATCTGAGTGTCATGGGGCGGAGCCAGAGTTTTACCATCCGGATGGGTGGGAGGAGCCAGCTTGAAGACCTTCCGCAAGATTTAAAGCGGCAAGGATCCTGCCAGTAAGTGTGGATTGAACAACATATACCACTCCTAGAACTCCTTTTACAGGTGAGTAACTTGTATATCTTCCACAGGATGGTTTCAGCAGGCAGTACACTTGGGTAGTTGCCAGAGGTCACTGTGGTGCATGACAGCTCTTCTAGCAGTCTTTTACTGGGGCCGCCTAGCGATGACATCATCATTCTGCTTCCTGTATAACAGTGGGTGGTCCCTGGTCTGCTTAGTTCATTTTCCTGCTGTTTTCAGCTCACACGCAGCAGCTAGTGCAAAGTGTAGGCAGTCATCAACGAGAAACTGAACAAACTGAACTTTTTTTTCCTGTTCCCACTCCTTCATCAATGGATGTCAGAAGGATCTTCAAGCAAATCACGTCTGCCATCATCCAGGGAAACATATAATGCTAAATGGAAATGCTTTTCCATATGGGCTGCTTCCCTTTCTCTAAATCCGTATACATGGCCTTTACCAAAAGTTTTGGACTACTTGGCCTCCCTTGCCAAGCCAGGCCTTAGCTATTCCTCTATCAAAGTTCATCTGGACTCCATTTTGGCCTTTCACGAGCCCTGTGAAAGCAAATTAGTGTACCATCATCTTGCCAAGATGTTCTTAAGAGGCCTGCTTTATGTCAAACCTCCCCTCAAGCACCCCCCAGATCTGAATTTTATATTAGAGAACCTCACCCTGGTGCCCTTTCAGCCAGCGACTACTGTTGCTCTCTCTGCCTACTTGGAAGACAACGCTTTAGTGGCTACTTCGGCCTGCCGAATCTCTGAGCTGCTAGCTCTAATGTGTCAAGAGCTGTACCTAATCTTCCACATGGATAGTGTGGTTCTCCGCACTAATCCTCCTTTCTGCTGAAAGTGGTTTCAGAACATACCTTAAATCAGACCATGGAATTGCCCGCCTACTATTCCGACCATTCTAATCCGGGCAAGCATCTCTTACACACCTTAGATGTTCATCGTATCCTGTGGTAGTATATAAATCATACCAAATCCTTGAGAAAAACTCTCAATTGTCCGTCACCGTCGCCTTCATGAGGAAAGGTTCCCCCGGTTGCCAAGAAAACCATTTCCAGTTGGTTGGCAAATTGTATCATGTTTTGTTACACTAAAGACAACAAACCCCTATCTGGAACAGTACAAGCCCATTCCACTAGAACCCAGGCCTCCACGTCGGCCTGTTTCAAAGGGTCCTCGATCAGTGATCTCTACAATGCAGCCACGTGGTCCACTATTCACACTTTCATGAAGCAATACAATTTGGCCATTGCTTCTCGCCATAGGACAGCCTTTGGCCATGCAGTCCTACAGGGTTTCCTGTCATAAATCCTCCCTCTTCTGGGTACACTGCTTGGGAATCATCCCAAGTGTATTACCTTCTGCAAGAGACCATCCCGTGGAAGATAGTACAGTTATGTAAAAACTTACTGTAACAGTAGATATTTGAGGGATGTCTCTTGCAGCAGGTATATTCCCTCCCTCCGTCCGTCCCTCCTTCTCTAAGAGAATGACTTTGTTCCACTTAGCCCTTGGGGAGGGACACCTATGGTACCTCAGATCCCCTTGGTCGTCGTTTAGTGAGCTGAATCTGGCGGGAACTGAGGAGAAAAGAGACCGCCCACTTTTATATAGGAAGCAAGATGATGTCATCGATGGGCAGCCCCTGGTAAAAGACTGCTAGAAGAGCCGCCGTGCACCACAGCAGCCTCTGGCCACTACTGAAGTGTATTACCTGCTGCAAGAGACGTCCCTCAAAGATCTACTGCTACGGTAAGTTTTTACGTAACTGTACTTTCTAGGAGTGGTATATGTTGTTCATCCACATGGACTCAGCCGACCTCCCTGGCTTCGGTGCTCACACTCTGCTTTCCAGCGGGCAGGATCCGACGTCATGGGGTGGAGCCGAAGTTATATCACCCGGGTGGGTGAGAGGAGCCAGCTTGAAGACTTTCCGGCGACTCTTAAAGGGAAAGGACATATCCGAAGTGTGTTTGAACAACGTATAGCACTCCTAGAACTACCGTTACAGGTGAGTAACCTGTTTTTATGTTTTGGGTATTTAAGTGCTGGTAATAGTCATGATGACCCCTCCCCCGAGGAAGCTCTTAACAGCAAAGCGCCGGGGCATCTGGGTAGCAGTCCCAATGGTGCTTGCAGTTACATGTCTGTGTGGTGACCTATCTAAATTTTGATTTTGTTTTGGAAGACATTCTGGATTTCAGAGCATTTATTCCAGATGCGCCACACACTGCTCCAAAGTGTGGTTGCTTTTGTTTGATTGTGTCTAATGTGCGAGCTCCTTATTTGATTTTCCACAAAGACAGGGTGTCTTTGCATACTGATCCAATGTTTCTCCCAAAGGTGTTGTCTGAGTTTACTTTAAATCAAAACATTCACCTGCCAGTTTATTATCCAGAGCATGCCAATCCAGGAGAAGTATTGCTTCGTACCTTATGTGCATATAATACTCCTGTATTATAGACACCATACAAAGAACTGAAGAATGTCCTTGCAGCTTTTTGTTTTGTTCGCCCTTGGGAAACAGGGTGTACCAGTTTCTAATCAATGCCTGTCCAAATGGCACATTGTATTACATCGTGTTACAAGAAGTACTATAAGGAACTTCATGGTGTGGTTCATGGTCATTCCACTGGTTCTGTAGCTTGTTTTCAGAGTGTTTCTACTGTAAAAATCTGTGCAGCTGCCAAATTGAGTACTGTCCACACTTTCACTAAGCATTACAGTCTGGACATTGTCTCTCGTTGATTTGCTGGGTTTGACCTTGCTGTACTACAAGGCTTGTTATCTTTTGGTACTGCTTGGGACCTGTCCTGAAGCTGTGGCCTGATGAAAGAAATATTCTCAAGGAAGATAGAGAAGAGTGATGTATGTAAGAACTTACCATAACAGTAGATCTTCAAGAGGATCGCTTTCATCAGGCCATGGCGTCCCACCCTCCTCCTCTCTTCAGGGTTGTGACACAGGATTTGGTCCTGCTGCTTCCATTGCTGTTTTTGTCTGCACTCTGTCTCACCTAGTAAGCAGGGTGCTGGGTCTCTTCTGCTTCCCTAGAGGGAGGTCCTCCAAGCATGATCTCTGGCAAGGAACTGAAGAGAGGTGGGGCTGCCCACATTTATGTAGATGCTGACGTCTAACATTGTCATGGGCGGCCCCTGGCTTGCAAAATTTCCATCTGGTCCTAGCGCTGACACGGGCATAGTTCCTAAGGTGTGGCCTGATGAAAGAGGGTCTCTTGACGTTCTCTTGTTACGGTGAGTTCTTACTTAACTGATCTTTTTTCCTGTTTTCTCAGCAAAAGGGTGGCCCTACTAATGGCTATGGAGATCATGTCCATTAAACTGAAGAGGCAGGTAGCCAGTGACTGCCTCAAGAAAAAGCTTGTGGCATCTCTGATTATCAATAGCCATGGCTTTTGAAGGTTTTTGACTGTTTGGTCTGTTTATTGCTTCTTTTTGTATTTATCTGATGCGTGCTGGCAGTTTAAGCTGCAGTGCTTTTTAATTCTTTAAGCAATCTGAAAGTTTTCTTTTAACAAAGCTGTTAACAGATTTTAGGAAAATTGCACTGGAGTTTGACAGGGATAAGGCTTCACATCTAAGCGTGAGATACGAGCCAGTGACATTTAAACTGGAGTGGTACTAATCCGACAAATCAGTACTGGGAATGCTGAGGACAGGGTAGGTGGCCAAGAGCAAAAGGTTTCAAGTTCTCTGTTTTTTTCCCCAGCCGGCTTGTACAAGTTGCTCATCCACTCATTAACCTCTTAGCCATTAACGCTCACAGCATTTTCAAAGAGGACTAGCTGCTTCCCTTTTTCTACTACTTATGTGGACTGTCCTTTATTTAAGAATGTGCTTCTAATTAGAGTTGCTCCAATATCTTGTACAGTTTGGATGGATACCTACTATTCTAAAATATTTCAGAGTATGAAAATGAGTGAGTGTAAGAACTTTTCTGTTATTGTTCCTCCATCCCATTTTCCCCAGTTGTCCTCCCCAATGATAGGAGTTGTCAAAGTCGTATCTTCCAGAGGGCCATTGCTTTTCAGTTTAAAACAAACAAGCATTTACATCTGGCCAAATCTTAAAATTGCTCCCCACTCAAAACATATTTGGTGGAGATCTGCATGTCTTGCATTAAAAATTGGTTTTGAAAAGGAAGATTTTCCTGCAATAAAATTGGGACTGGCTCAGCTCAGTGTTGTGGACAGAAAACTTCACACTTCCTTTTGGGTGACCCTGCTTAGCACAGCGGGGTCTACCTATTTGCGCTTAGCCGATGGAGCCATGGGAGTGTTCTGGAGGCAGTGTTCTGTGACTCTAGGAGACAGGGAGACCATCCACACTTTAGCAGTGCCTCCAACATGACCTGGAATATCTATAATGTTGTGGGTTATCATGAAACACCAGCCTTTACTCCATAGGCTGGTGCAGAAGCTAGGGTGAGTGACTTTGTCAAAAGGAGGGGACTTAGTGGGAGAAAACCCAAAAGCATGTAAATTGGACCAGCCCACCAGTGCAATGGTAGAGCTACTGACCGCGATGTGGACAACTTGGTTTTGGGAATGAGCCTGGGCTGTTGGAGGGCTGGCGAGGGGGGAGAAGGATTGAGCATCTCCTCCAGGGAGGAGGGTAGCCGTTCCCACTCAGTACCACCACCTGGGTGGGCACAGGGTAGCAGAGCAGCAGAGAACACCATGTTGGGGGAGGTGGCGTCAGCCAGAGACCACCGCGCTCGCATTGGTCTCAGCGTGGGTGTGCTGATGTCTTGGGGACTGTGGGCACCAGGAACAGAAAAGCTCAGCCCTGGTGTTGGCTTATTTATTTATTTATTTTATTTATATAAGTCTTTGATTACCAGGTGGGTGTACTGATCCAAGGGACCATTTTTCAGGCGTGACCCGGACTGACAAAGTGGCACAAAAGTAATTATGGTATATAACAGGTACAAGCGAATAAACAGTCAAAACTGATTGATGCAGCACGATTTACAAATGTGTAGGCTGAAATCAAAATATACATTACAATTTATCAGCGGGACTCCGGTACAATCCAGGGCGAGCCCTGCCACCACCGTTCAGCTGCCTGATGACTTATGTAAGCAGGGGTATAGCTGGCCACCCCTACCCCTGCAAGGAGGGTAAACCAAGGCTCCGTGGGGGCAGGCTGTGGTGGGACTGGCAGAAACACCACAGATGGCCTGGTGACTCAGTCTGCAGGACTGGCCTGGTGAATCAGGCAAAACAATGTGAATTAAAAAAAAGGCGTCGGTCCGGTGGCGCTGAGGGTTGAGGCGCTGGACGCCACATCTGGCCCCACGCCGGTGAGCCAGGTTTGGGAACGAGCCTGGGTCAGCAGGGAAGAGAAGAGATTGAGCATCCGGAGGACTGTTCTCTCTTCCCGGAGAGGGTTCTGGGGAGTGATCGCCTCTGGCGGTAATCGCGGGTGCCCAATGAGCTCTGCGTAGGAGCAGAGTTGTGGCATAGTGATGCCTTCATGAGCTGCACTCCGCGCTGGACTGGAAACTAATGTACAAATCCCTCTCGTGGGGATAGACAAAGGCGCTGCCCTCCAGTCCACACTCCCAAGGCCGGTTGCTGTCTCTGTTCCTGTCCTCTCCACCCCAGCCGGCACTGCACTTCAGATAGAGTGCCCTGGGCAGATAGGGGCGGCCCTTCCTCTGGGGGTTCAGATCCGGGGTTTCACCAGTCTGGGGTGAGGTTGTTGTGAGCTTCACAGTGGGGTAGAGACTAGGAGATAGCAGTCGCTGGAGAGAGTGTCCCACGAGAAGGTATATAAATAAAGTTGAGACAAAAAAAAAAAGACAAAAAAAAAAAGCATGTAAATCCCACCATTGTAGTGAATGACAGCCCATCCACCTCCCAATTACCAGCATCACATCAGCTGATTTCTGTGGGTCCAGCCTCTGGACCCAGCCGGTGCCGCGGGGGGGCGGGGTAGCTCACAGAGTTCTTGCCAGTGGATTGGATCTGGGTTGGCATGGCCCAACAGTGAGAAGACTGGTGAATATATTGGATACGAGTGGGGAAAAAAAGGCACTTCGCATTTGTAATTTGATACAAAATACAGGGTTTTGTACAAAGAAATTAGAGCAAAGTGGAGTTGTCCTACACCACCATACAGCAAAATGCTAAATTAAGCATAACAATTTAAAAATGCCATATTCTTTTGTTCCCCAAAATGGTTAATTCTATTTGTTTTCTGTTTGATTTTAATGGAACATTATGGACTCTCACCCTTTAGCCTGAGGTGGTGGATTCACAACTGAATCCAGTGCTGCTCCATGGTTGTGCATGCTGGGTGTCCTTGCCCACCTTCTCTGAGGACCTAGAACCCGACCTCTGGGACCTGTTTGACCCTAGTCGGCCTTAGTGTGGGATTCTAGGGCTGGTATGCAAACACCTGTCTCCGTGGCACTGGGCCTGCTGTAGGAAAACATCTGAGCAAATTTTCTTGTATTTTAAGAAACAAAAAGCAAGCCACTCAACCTATCTGGAGAAGGTCCAGAGGAGGGCTACAAAGATGATAGCTGGTCAGCAGGGTAAGGCATACAAGGAGAGGCTGAGGGCACTGAACATGTACTCCCTGGAAGATAGGAGAGAGAGAGAGAGAGAGGACATTATTGGGACCTTCAAGTACTTGAAGGGGATAAATAAGGTTGATAAGGAGAGTCTCTTTAAGCTGAGTGGCAACTATAACACTAGGGAGCACAGTCTTAAGCTGGAGGGTGGGAGGTTTAGGAGGAGATCAGGAAGAGGTTCTTCACAGAAGGATGGTGGACACTTGGAATGCGCTGCCAGAAAAGGTAATCTGGTGAAGACAGTGGGCGGCTTTAAAGAGCTGGGACAGGTGTAGGGGGAGGGTAAGGGTCATGGGTAGGGAGGAGTGGGGAGAGGGGGCAAGGACAGTAGCTCAAGCTGTGGATCCTGCAACATGAGCAGACTTGATAGACCAAATGGTCTTCTTCTGCTGGCTTCTTCGTATATTAATATCAACCTAGCAGCAAAGGCAAACAAGATGCTAGGATGCAAATCTAGTGGGATCAGTAAGTAGTAGGAGAGAGAAGGTTATACTGCCCTTGTACAGGTCACTGGTAAGGCCACATCTAGAGTATGGAGTTCAGTACTGGTGCCTGCACCTCAAAAAGGATATTAACCTGCTGGAGGAGGGCTACAAAAATGATAGTCGGTCAGCAGGGTAAGGCATATGAGGAGAGGTTGAGGGCACTGAACATGTACTCCCTGGAAGACAGGAGGTGGGGGGCATGATTGGGACCTTCAAGTACTTAGAAGAGATAAATAAGGTTGATAATGAGAGTCTCTAAGCTGAGTGGCAGCCATAACACGAGGGCACAGTCTTAAGCTGGAGTGTGGAAGGTTTAGGAGGGAGGTCAGGAAGCACTTTTCACATGGTGGTGGACACTTAGAATGCTGCCAGAAGAGGTAATCTTGTTGAATGATAAGTGTAGGGAAGGTAAGGATCCTGGGTAGGGAGGATGGGAGGAGTGGGGAGGAGGGACGGGCAGGAACATTAGCTCAAGCTGTGGACCCTGCAATGTGAGCAGACTTAATAGACCAAGTGGGCTTCTTCTGCTGACTTCTTCATATGTGTGTATCAGTCACGCTGGTGATTCCATTAAAAAAATGGACAACTACTTCAAAGAAGAAATGTAGCACCCACCTACCACTAAGGCTACTAAGTACTATGTACCGTTATATTTAATGAAGCTGACATACGCATCTGCTAAAATCCATATATTTTGTTTTCAGTGTCGCCATGCCGACCCTATGGAACACTTTACCAGCTGTTATCCGGAATGCTCCAATGGTCAAACAGTTTAAGCAGGGCTTAAGGCTCGCTTGTTCCTCCTGGCCTTCCCAGATGAGACCATATGATCTTCCCCAGCCATTATTTAACTGCTGATGTATTTTATCCTGATTTCAGTTGTAATACTGTTATGCAAAATTTTTCTTTATTTTGTTTGTCAGAAATTATTGTTTCTTTTCCTACTGTTAGGTGCTCAGAACTTCTGAGATTGGGCATTATGGAAATAAATTTGCCTTGCTTGCCTTCATGTCAAATTCAAGTTGTTAAAAAAGTTACAAAAGACTATTAGTAGCACACTGTGGTGTGAGTTGCACCATTTCTAAAAGAAATTAGAAATTTGTCTTACACTTTACTATGTAAATACTGTCTAGCCTGTAGTTGAAAGAAAAAGTGAGAACTATAGTCTGTTTATCCCACACAGTGTAGTCTAATGGTAGCTGTGTGATAGATGGTGGGTCAGTACATCTGTTTAAAACCCACCACCTGGATAATATATAGTCTATGATACCAAGCCTGTCTTTTGGCCAAAAAAGCACTTCTAGGGACGTGAATGTGTTGTTCTATCCACACTTGTTGGCAGATCGCCTTCCCCTTTAAGTGGTGCCAGACCGTCTTCAAGCTGGCTCCTCCCACCCACTTGGGTGGTATAATCCTCGGCTCCGCCCCAAGATGCCAGATCTTCCTTTCCGCTGGAAGGTTCAGGTTCCCTCCCTAAGCGCTCCAGCGTATAGTAGGCCCTGCCTGTCAAATCTTCGGATTTGCTTCCTAAACTTACTGTAAAACCCATCAGAGTACCATCTTTGCTCCCTTCTCTCGCTACTGCGATGGAAGACAAGACCGTCCCCGGGTTTCGCCGGTGCCTCTGCAGGCAGAAAATGTGCACCGACCTTCATGCCACATACGTGTACTGCCTAGGCCACGATCATGATACACAGGTCTGTGATATTTGTCGGTCTTTTCACCCTTCGGTTCTTGACGACCGCACTGCCCGACTTCAGCTGGGGCGACCAGAGAAGCAGTGCTCTTTGGTCAAATCCAAGGATGCCTGTTGGGTGGTCTCCACTGCTGCGAGGTCTGCCGAGCAACTTGAACAGCTTAAGGCCTTCAAGGAGGAGGCGGCCCAGGCTGCGGCTCGTTCCTCTTCGACTTCGGCCTTTGTTCCACTCCCGTTGGGCTCCACATACTTGGCTTCCTTCAAAGAGCTGTGCCAGTCCCTCTCCACCACGGGAGAGGGTCCTTCGGATTCACATGTTTCATGCTCTCACAAGAAGGAGTCAAAAAAAGAGAAGACTCAGCGTCGACGCTCTTGGGATCGGGAGCGGTCCCATTCTCTGTAGACTCCGGTTTCGACTTTGGTCGAAGCCTCGGCTGCTGGTTTCACGGGCCCCTGTCAGACTGGTTGGCTGAGAGCGGTCGATGGGCAGAGATTTTTCTAGACCTACTGACAGGTTGTCTTCTGAGGACATAACTCTCTTATGGACCCTGGTTCTCCTGGTGTCCTCCAATGGGTTATCTCAATCTGCTGAGTCAAACCTGCCAGTCCTAGACCCTGGCCAAAAGGAGCTGCGGGGTTCCCAGGTTCCCTCCGAAGGTCCCAGTCGGCCTCTCCGACAGTCGAGATCGAGGTCTCGGTCTTCCTCCTCAGACTCTGGCAGGTCTCACCATCACAGGTGATCTCACTTCTGACACCATGGAAAGTGGCACTGCCACTATACCTCTTTGTCCACCTCGGCCAAGGAGAGGCTCCATTGCAAACTGCATCAGTGCTATGAAGATCTAATGTGGCAACAGTTAGTCTTGTCCAGTCCGAAGCCATTGCCGGTTTCTACCCCGGTTATCAAGTGGCTGTCGCCCGAGCGGCCGACGTCGGCTCCTGCCCCTGTCACCCCTTCGGAGATGCAAGCGCAGCCCAAGTCAACATGGCTGAAGCAGGCTTCTCTACCAATCCCAGTGGAGCCACCACCTGAACAGCTGAAGTCCAGGGCTCCAACCAAAGAATCTCGGCCCGACAAGGGACTTCTCCGTTGGCTGTCAGTCACCCTCACTCTCTACTGCCTAAGGTGGGTCGTGGGTGACTCGGGTGGACGCCCGCTTTACGTGGACTTTCGCGGAGTCCAAAGACTCTTCTCTGCATTCATGCGCTATCAATGTTGAGTCTTCAGAGGGCATCTTCATGGATAAGGGTTCCACCTTGTTGGGCATTCTTCGGTTCATCTCTTAGTCCACGGGGATGAAGCTCAAGCCTGTCCAGAAACTGGCTCGGTATCCCCTCACAGAGATTCTGGACATAGAAACATAGAATGTGATGGCAGATAAGGACCACTTGGCCCACCTAGTCTGCCCATTTTCCTACCTAACAGTTAAGCTGCAGAGCCTAGTTAACCAACAGCTTACTTCCTCCTACCCCCCACTAGGACTGCCTTATGTCTGTCCCAAGCATTCTTGAATTCCCCCACTGTTCTTGACTCCACGACCTCCTCAGGGAGGCTGTTCCATGCATCCACAACCCTCTCCATGAAAAATACTTCCTCACATTACCTCTGAGCCGTCCCCTCTATCTTCAAATTGTGCACCCTTGTTCTTGCATCTCTTTTCTGAAATATGCTACCCTCTTGGACTTTGTTGATTCCTTGAGGTACTTGAAAGTTTCTATCATGTCCCCTCTCCTTCTTTCCTCAAGGTTATACATATTAAGCTCCTTTAGTCTTTCTTTGTATGTCTTCTGGTGCAGACCCTGCACCATTTTGGTTGCCTCCTCTGGACAGCCTCCACTCTGTCTATGTCTTTGCAGAGATTGGGTCTCCAGAACTGCACACAGTACTCCAGATGGGGTCTCACCAACTGTCTGTACAGAGGGATAACAACTTCCTGTTTTCTACTATTGATGCCTCCCTATGCATCCCAGTATCCCCCAGCTTTCCTTACTGCCTTCTACATTGCTTACCCACCTTTAGGTCATCTGATGTAATTACCCCCAGGTCCCTTTCCATTTTACTGTTGTCAGTATCTCACCCTCCATTGTATACTCTTCCCTGGGTTTTGTTTCCCAGGTGCATTACCTTGCACTTCTTTGCATTGAATCTGAGCTGCCATACATCTGACCATTCCTCCAACCTTGCCAAGTCCCTTCTCATCCTTTCCACTCCATCCTGTGTATCAACCTCTTGGCAGATTTTGTGTCATCTGCAAAGAGACATACTTTTCCTCCCAGTTCCTCTGCAATGTCACTTATAAAGACATTAAAAAGGACCAGTCCTAGTACTGAACCCTGCGGTACCCCGCTAGTAACACTCCTTTCTTCACTGTGGACTCCACTTACTACTACCCTTTGCATCCTGTTGTCTAGCCAATTTTTTATCCAGGCTACCACCTTGGGACCCACTCCAAGGCTGGCTAACTTGTGTATTAATCTTTTGTGTGGGACTCTATCAAATGCCTTGCTAAAATCTAGGTAGGTCATGTCCACAGCCCCTCCCTGGTCTACTACTTTGATCACCGAGTCAGAGAAATCTATTAGATTCGTCTGACACGACCTTCCCATCGTTAATCCATGCTGTCTTGGGTCCTGTGCCCCAATAGCCTCTAGGTACTCAACAGTTCTTTCCTTTAGAAGTGATTCCATCATTTCTCCTACCACTGAGGTCAAACTAACTGGTCTATAGTTTTCTGCCTCTGTCCTACTCCCACTTTTACGAAGAGGAATCACATCTGCCCTGCTCCAGTCCTCAGGTACCACCCCATCCTCCCATGATTTGTTAAAGAGAGTAGTCAGCGGTGTCACTAGTTCTACCCTAGTTCCTTTAGAATTCTTGGGTGAATCCCATCAGGCCCATTGCTTTGTCCACCTTCAATTTTATTAGTTCTTTCAGAACCCTTTCTTGTGTAAATGGACTGGTATCGACCCCTGTCTTCAGAGTGTTTCTCTTCTTTGGTTTAGGTACCTTCCCCTCCTCTTCCTTTGTGAATACTGAGCAGCAATATTCGTTCAGTATCCCTGCTTTTTCACTGTCACCCTCTACCCACATTCCCTCCCCTTTATTAAGCCTCAGTATCCCTCCTTTGGTCTCTCTTCGCTCCCTAATGTACCTATGAAAGGTCTTATCCCCCTTCTTAACAGGGTTGGCTATCCTTTCCTCGGTTTGGGCCTTTGCTATTCTGACTGCCTTCCCAGCCTCTTTCTACTTTAACTGATGAAGTTCTCTGTCCTGCTCCTTCTGTGTTTCCTTATATTTTCTGAATGCTATCCTTTTCTCCTTAACCTTCCCTGCCACCTCTTTTGAGAACCATAGCGTTTTTTTCCTTCATTGTGTTTTGTTGATT
Organism: Neoceratodus forsteri; assembly: GCA_016271365.2. NCBI lineage: Eukaryota > Metazoa > Chordata > Ceratodontiformes > Ceratodontidae > Neoceratodus > Neoceratodus forsteri. Next base: position 360,099,975 of record CM057449.1, on the reverse strand, counting down.
TGCTTTGCACAAAGGCTTGTTGCCTCTGTGATGGCTTTTGATTACTCCCATTGTTCCTCCACCCTCTTTCTTGCCTGTTTGCTAGTGCTTTTCTGAGGCACCTCTCATTTTCCCAAGTCAGCCCTCCTAAAGTCCAATACTCTTGCTTTGTATGGCTTGATTGTATGGCTGCTATCGTGTGAACCACATTGTTTGGTGGTCGCTTGTTCCCAGATGGCTACCCACTTCTAAATCTGAGATTCTTTCTCCATCCCCATTTGAGAGTACCAGGTCTAAGAATGCTCCCTCGAGTGGGTTCAATACTAGCTGTCTGAGGCATGCCCCTGTAGGCATCGAGAATGACCATGCTCTTGATGTGCCTGCAGCAAGGTGCTCCAGTTAACATCTGGCTATTCAGGTCCCCCATCAACAATATCTCCTTTCTGCCATTCTAAGGAAGCCTTCTATCATTTCCTTGTTCATTCTCCTCCCTGAGATGGGGGGTCTGTATGCAACCCCATGCAGATTGTGTGCCATTTCCTGTCTCCAGAGTGACCCAGAGTGCCTTGTCTGCTCCTGTTTATTCTTTAGTTCTGTTGCTTTGATCCCTTCCTTTACACAGAGAGCTACTCCTCCTCCTCTTTTACCCTCCCTGACCCTCCTATAGCTTGTGTATCCTGGTATGCTGACATCCCAGTCATGGTTCTCTGTGTACCATGTTTCTGTGACTGCCACAATATCCAGGCAACCCTCTTCCATCAAGGCCACTAGTTCAGGGAGCTTGTTATACAGACTACGGGCATTGGTACTCATCACCCTCCACTTTTTGATGGCCTTACCCCTTTTAGCCCATTCCTGTCCTTACTGCCTTTGCCTTTTTTCATTTACCTCTGTCCTTCTCACTAATGACTTCTCTACCTTGGCGTTTACTCTCACTAATTACCATGTTTTGTGGGGAGGCTGGGATTTCTCTGCTCTTTAGTTGCCCCCTTAGCTAGTTTAAATGCTCAGCAATGAAGCATTTAAACCTCTCACCTAGGATCCTGGTTCCCTCTGGGACAGATGCAGACCATCGCACCAGTATAGGTCTGCATCTCTCCAGGTGGCTCCTGTCCCCAATGAAGCAAAACCCTGAGCGCCACCAGTTTTTCAACCATTTATTGAATTCCCAGTGAGGAGTACCTTTAGCATCACTCCTTGCCATAGACAGGCAGCACCTCCTAGAAGGTTACCGTACGCTACTTGTTAAGACCCTCCCCAACTCTACAAACTCCTCTTGCGCTACTCTGATCCCATTCCTAGCCAGGTCGTTTGTCCCTAGGGTGGACAATGACATCCAGCTCCCTCCCTCTGCAGCTGCTCCCACGATCCTGAGGATTCGCTTGTCCCTCCAAGCCATGGCACCAGGCAGGCAGGCACCTTACCTCCCTCTCTTCCTCCCCATTTCTACCCCCCAATTATTGAGTCCCCACTAGGAGTTGTTTCTTCCCTGTGGGGTCCCATGACACCCTCCTGTGGGTTTCTTTGTGAAGGTTCCCAGCATCCTTCTAGGTCTCCACTGCAGGTGCCTCCATAGAGGAACCACTATCCATCAGAAGAGTGAATGAATTGTGGAGAGGTACAGCTGGAGTGATGCAACTCTGTTCCACTACCCCTCTCCTCCCTGGGCACACCCTGGTCAAGCCTCTCCTCTTTCTTGGCAACCTCTGAGGTAGTGGCATTGGCCCTGGTAGTTCCTGGGTGGGGGAGGAGGTTTCACGAATCCTAGCCAGGTCAGCCTGGAGACGGGTAACCTCCTTTCAGACCAGAGAGGTGCCTGCAAATAGGGCAGCATCGCAGCCTCCAGAATGTCTCCCAGAATACTGCTACCCCACAGCCATTGCACTGCACCACTCCTATCATGTCTGATTTTGTGTCCTCTCCTGTTTCTCTGTATGCTTACTCTCCTCTCCTTAGAACTCTCACCCTTCCTGTTCTGGGATAACAACTTCCTATATTCTTCTGTAGCCTCCTTCTTCCTTGCTCAGAGTCAGACCACCACCAGCTGTGGAGGGAGGTGAGCTAATTTTTCTTTAGGGTTGACCAAACCAATGTTTCTCTATGATCCTTCCTTCCTTCCTACTGCCAAACAGGAAGTTCCTGTTGACAGTCAAATCCAGTGGCTATAAAAGTAGAACTGGCTTAGGGTGGCTGGGTGGAGGGGTGAGATGGAGGGCAATTAGTAAGAAAAAGGCTAGCATCACGAAGTTGTAATTTGAGTCAGCTGCTTTTATAGTGTCTAAGCCACACCCCATTAAGCTTCTCTCCTACTACTGGTTTAGCAAAGTAAGTTGATACAGTACCCTTCACAGCACAGAACACACACTGACTTTCTTTCTTTTCTTTCTTTAATCTTAAATAAGACCCTTCTACTTCTGGTAAATTATCTGTCTGCTAATCTCAACAGACCCTGACTCCTGCTGGATATGTGTTAAATTAATAAGAAATATAGCTTCTTTTAGTTAGCTGCTTTCTGCTCTACAAGCAAGGCTAGCAACAGGGAGGGACAAAGGGGATTCTCCCACGAGACCTTCCCTGGCCGAGGCCATTGTTGGCCAACCCTGGACCTTTGGCACTTCCCGCCTCTTGCCCTGCACCTCGGCCCTGATGGCGCAGTATATGGTACCAACCCGGCTCCCTTTCAGGGTTTTGGAGCATCCCTTGGGTGAGGGTTTGGTGGCTGACTCTGTTTTTCGGCTCAGGCAATGCGGGATGTCAACAGACTGTTGCAAAGAGTCCAGGAAACTGGACCATTCGGCTAAGAACTCTGTGCTGCTTCCTTGCTTGGCCTTCATCAGGCTAGCTTGGCCATGCTGATGGCACACTTCCTCATGCCCTTTGGGCTCCTGGATGAGGTGATTCCTCACCTCCCGGAACCTCCAGACCACGGTCAAGCAGGTCCAGGACCAGGGAGGAAGTGGAAACAGCAACTCCAGATAGCTCTGGATATTGACGCAATCTTTGTGCCCGCCTCAGTGGTGGCTGCAGTAGCCATGTGCCGAAGGCTTGGTTGAGGATCTCGAGCTCACGGCAATACCCAGCACAAGCTGGCAGATGTCCCCTTTGAGCACTGACTTGTTCCTGCCCAGTGTGGAGGGTCACCTCCAGTGTACTGAAAAGTCCAATGCCACCATGGACTCTGTGACATCCGCTCAGAAGGACAGGGGCCCCAAGCACCAGCACCAAAAGTGCAAGCCCTTTTGGTCCTCTACTCCTGCAGCAAAATCAGCCCAGCAACAACGGGGCCAGCAGGCTCAATCCTGGCAACCTCAGGCCAAGTCTGTGACTTCATCGGTCAGAAACTCTGGAGGGAAGGGACCCGGCGGCTCCTCGATTTGCTCCTCTCCTCCAAGCCTGCTTAGTGATGGGTTGGGGGCTGTCGCTCTCAATCCTGTCACATCTCCCCTGGGTCCTCCTGTGGGGGGCCAGCTCCGCCACTTCCTTTCTGCCTGGACCATTATCACCACCACAGACAGGTGAGTGCTGGAAGTGGTCAGCCAGGGTCTGCCTCTGAAATTCGAGTAGTACCCCTCAAGCCGAGCCCACACCATATGGGAGGATTTGGTGTCCACTGTCACTCAGTCAGCTGTTTGAGATTGCATTGCCCAGCTCCTCTGCAAGGAGGTCATGGGAAGAGTTGTGGAACCTCTGGAACACCCAGGGTTTGTTTACAGGTACTTGATGGTGCCAAAACGGATGGGGAACTGGCACCCCATTCTAGATCTGCATGACCTGAATAGGTTTCTCAGGTTTCGACCTTCAGGATGGTAACTCTAGAAACATAGAGTTTGACGGCAGATAAGGACCACTTGGCCCACCCAGTCTGCCCATTTCCTACCTATTGGATAAGCTGCAGATCCTAGTTAACCAACAGCCTACTTCCCGCAACCCAATTATAATTGCCTTATGTCTGTCCCATGCATGTTTGAATTCCCCACTGTTTTATACCCACAGCCTCTCCAGGAAGGCGGTTCCATGCATCCACCACTCTCCGTGAAAATGAATTTCCTCACATTACCGCTGAGTCGTCTCTCTCTAACTTTAAACCGACCCTTGTTCTTACACATCTTTTCTGAAAGATGCTACCCTCCTGGACTTTGTTGATTCCCTTGAGGTACTTAAAAGTTTCTATCATATCCTCCGTCCTCCTTTCATCAAGGATATACATATTAAGCTCTCTCAGTCTCTCTTCATGTGGTTTCTGATGTAGACCCTGCACCATTTTAGTTGCCCTCTCCTGGACTGCTTCCATCCTGTCTATGTCCTTGCGTGGATGAGGTCTCTAAACTGCACGCAGTACTCCAGATTGGGTCTCACCAGCTGTCTGTACAGAGGGATAACCACTTCCTTTTTCTACTTGTGATGCTCCTTCCTATGCATCCCAGTATCCCCCTTGCTCTCCCTTACTGACTTCTCACATTGCTTACCCACCTTTAGGTCATCTGATATGACTACACCCAGATCCCTTTCCATTATTGTTGTCGTTAGTACCTCCTGCTGTTGTGTACTCTTCTCCTGGATTTTTATTTCCCAGGTGCATTACTTTGCACTTCTTTGCATTGAATCTAGTTGCCATATGTGGACCATTCCTCCAACCTTACAAGTCTCTTCTCATCCTTTCTAACCCCCCCTTGTGTATCAACTCTGTTACAGATCTTTGTGTCATCTGCAAAGAGGCATACCTTTCCTTCTAGACCCTCTGCAATGTCACCTGTAAAGACATTAAAGAGGACTGGACCCAGTACTGAGCCCTGAAGTACTCCACTAATAACCCCCCTTTCTTCAGAATGGGTTCCATTCACTATTACCTTCTGTGTCCTGTTGTGCAGCCAGTTTGCTACCCAGGCTACCACCCTGGGACCCACTCCCAGGCTGGCTAACTTGATTATTAATCTTTTGTGGGGACTGTGTCAAATGCCTTGCTAAAGTCTAGGTAGGCCATATCCACAGCCCCTTCCTGGTGTATTACTTGGTCACCCAGTCAAAAGAAATTGATTAGATTCATCTGACATGACCTTCCTGCTGTGAATCCATACTGCTTTGGGTCCTGTGCCCTGCTGGCCTCTAGGTACTGAACAATTTTTTCTTTCAGAAGTGATTCCATCATTTTCCCACCACTGAGGTCAAACTAACAGGTCTGTAGTTTCCTGCATCTGCTTTGCTCCCGCTTTGTGAAGGGGAATCACATCTGCCCTCCTCAAGTCCTCAGGTACCACCCCATCTTCCCATAATTTGTTAAAAATGCGGTTAGTGGTGTCACTAGGTCCTCCTTAGCTCTTTTAGGATTCTAGGTGAGTCCAGTCAGGCCCCATTGGTTTGTCCACCTTGAGTTTTAGGAGTTCTTTTAAGACTCTTTCTTCTGTAAATAGACTGACGTCAACCCCCCTACCCAGAGTGCTTCTACTGTTTGGTTTAGGTAACTCCTCCTCTTCTTCTTTTGTAAATACTGAGCAAAAGTATTCATTCAGTATCTCTGCCTTTTCACTGTCTTCCTCTGCCCACCTGCCCTCTCCTTTATTAATCTTCACTATCCCTCCCTTAACCTTTCTATTCTCCCTAATGTACCTATAAAATGTTTTATCCCCCTTCTTAACTGAGTTAGCTATCTTTTCCTCGGTTTGGGCCTTTGCTTTTCTGACTGCCTTCCCCACTTCTTTCTGCTTTAATTGATACAGTTCTCTGTCGTGTTCCATCTGTGATTCCTTATACTTTTTGAATGCAGCCTTTTTCTCCTTAACCTTCCCTGACACCTCTTTTGAGAACCATAGTGGTTTTTTATTCCGCTTTGTTTTCTTTATTTGTTTCACACTTGTTGCCTCCATGATGGCAGTTTTGATTTTTCTCCATTGTTCTTCCACCCCTCCTTTCTGGCCATTTGCTAATGCATTCCTCAGGTAATCACCCATTATGCCAAAGTCAGCCCTTCTAAAGTCCAGTATCCTTGTCTTTGTATGGTTTGTCTCCATGGTTGTGTTTATTGTGAAGCACACTGTGCAGTGGTCGCTTGTTCCCAGATGTCTACTGACTTCTAAATTTGTGATCCTCTCTCCATTTGAGAGTACCAGGTCTAATATTGCTCCCTTCCGAGTGGGTTCCACCACTAGCTGTTAAAGGCATGCCCCCTGTAGGGCATTGAGAATGACCCTGCTCTTGGATGTGGCTGCAGTCCATGTTGCCCAGTTAACACCTGGCATATTCAGGTCCCCCATCACAGTATCTCCCCTTTTCAGCCATTTTGAGAATGCCCTCTATCATTTTCTTGTCCATTTCCTCCCCTTGAGACAGAGGTCTGTATACAACCCCTGTGCGGATTGTGATGCCATTCCCTGTCTCCAAGGTGACCCAGAGTTCCTCTTGTCCTCCCCCTTTACTTTTCAGTTCTGTAGCTTTGATCCCTTCCCTTATGTAGAGAGCTACTCCACCTCCTCTTTTACCCTCCCTGACCCTTCTGTAGATTATGTACCCTGGTATGTTGACATCCCAGTCATGGTTCTCCATGTACCATGTTTCTGTGACTGCCACAATATCCAAGTGTTCCTCTTCCATCAGGGCTACTAGCTCTGGAAGCTTGTTTCCCAGACTACGGGCATTGGTACTCATTGCCCTCCATTTAATGTTGGCTTTATGCTTTTTAACCCCATCCCTGCTCTTATTGCCCTTGTCCATTTTTCCATTTACCCCTGTCCTGCCCTCTGTCAAGCTCTGTACCTCAGTGTTTACTCTACTACCTGCCATGTTTTGTGGGGGGAGGCTTGAACTTTCCTGTTTCCTATCAGCACCTCTCCCCTTGGCTAGTTTAAAAGCTTGCCAAGGAAGCCTTTAAACCTGTCACTTAGGAGCATGTTTCCCTTCCTGGACAGATGAAGCCATCATGTCAGTATAGACCTTCATCTCTCCAGGTGGACCCCCAGTCCCCAATGAAGCCAAAGCCCTGTGGTCTGCACCAGTTTTGCAACCATTCATTAAACTGCATGGTGTGCAGTACCCTAGCCTAACCCCTGCCATAAACTGGCAGCACCTCTGAGAAGGTCACCATGCTTGCTACCTGTCTGAGGCCCCTCGCTAACTCCACAGATTCATCCTGCACTGCACTGATCTCATGCCTAGCTAGGTCATTTGTCCCGAGGTGGACAATGATATCTAATTTCCTCTCCTGTGATGCTGCTTCTGGAATCCTGAGGATTTGCTTCCTGTCCCTCCAAGCCGTGACACCAGGCAGGCACCTTATTTCCCTCTCCTCTCCCTTCCCCAGGTCCTACACCCTAACAGTGAGCCCCCTATCAGAGCTGTGTCTTTCCCTGTGGTGTCCCACTTGCCTTTAGGGGTGGGGGGTAGGAAGAAGTAGGCTGCTGGTTAACTAGGATCTGCAGCTTATCCATTAGGTAGGGAATGGGCAGACTGGGTGGCCAAGCTGTCCTTATCTGCCAAATTCTATGTTTCTATGTTTCACTTTGTGGGTCTCCTTGTGGATTTCCCCAGCATTCTTCTTGGTCTCCAATGAGGGTGTCATCATAGAGGAACCTTGATTTGCCAGACTGACATATGACTTCCGTAGAGGTACAACTTGGGGCTACGCCTCTGTTTCACCACCCTCACCCTCCCAGAACCTACTGTGGTCCATCTGCTCTTCACACATGGCAACCTCTGAGGCAGTGGTTGTGGAACTGGTGCTCTTTGGGTGGGGGAGGCCTCCTTAGTCCTTGCCAGTTCAGCCTGGAGGTGGGCAACCTCCTCCTCAGACTGATAGATTTGCCTGCAAATAGGGCAGCAACGCAGGTTCCAGAATGTCTCCTCAAAATTGCTGCTCCCATAGCCAGTGCATTGCACCACCTCACATGTCCTCTTCCTTATATTATACAATGAGTAATATATAAACATTTTTGTGTGTGTGTGTGTGTACTTACCCTTTATGCACTGTGCTGGGCAATTAAGAATATGACAGATCTGCCCCAAGACCTGTTGAGGAAGTGATGTCAGAACCATGGCTATTAAGGAAATGCCATGCCTGGGGTGGGCAGGGTGGAGAGGAGGGGTGGATGGGTAGGCACAAGCACTGGTGACTGTTAGAAACAATCAAATACACCACTGCTTCACCACCCTGGTGAGTATTGCCCTTTATAGTAAGTCAACCAACACCACAACTTACTAGACCATGGCTCTATACAAACCACTCTTCTGAGTCCAGGGATAAACGAACTCACTGCTCAGCCAGCTGGACACTTCTAAATATTGCACAAATATCCTTCCAAATCTATGTGTCTAGCACAGAAATCAAGCAATTTCAGTTGTATTTCACCCCTCTGGTTATAAAATTACTACACTTTAATGGAATCCTGCCATTCTTAATGCCAATAAGAAAATAATGAAACTTTCAATAGAAAGCTTACTTACCTTCCTAACTAGTCCCCAACAAAATTATGTTTTACCAGGTTCTCAGTTCCTCAAATGCATTCTAGTTTGTTCTCTGCAGTATAGCAAGTTTTCAGCTTCCAACAGAAACAGGGAAGTCTTTTCTGACTGGCTTCTCCTTGTGAGTTTGCCTAAGACAGCTCAGTGATAAAAGCCCCACCCAGAATCAGTTGATTGACTAGTGACATCTGTGATGTAAGCAGGCTTTTCAGTGAAGACAGTTTGCTATGTCTGCTTCTAATACACACGCAAACCCTTTATCTGAAACCAGGGATAAACTCACTGCTTAGCCAGCTGGACACTTCTAAAATATTGCATAAATATCCTTCCAAATCCTATGTGTCTAGCACAGAAATCAAGCAATTTCAGTTGCATTTCGCCCCCTCTGGTTATAAAATTACTACACTTTAATGGAATCCTGCAATTCTTAATGCCAATAAGAAAATAATGAAACTTTCTGTAGAAAGCGTAGCTTACCTTCCTAACTAGTCCCCAACAAAATTATCTTTTACCAGGTTCCCAGTTCCTCAAATGTGTTCTAGTTTGTTCTCTGCAGTATAGCAAGTTTTTCAGCTTCCAACAGAAGCAAGCAAGTCTTTTCTGACTCTTTCTCAGATCGTACCATCCCTTGAGGAAGGCATGTGGTTTTGCTCCCTGGATCTTCAGGATGCGTTCTTTCATGTCCTGATTCATCCGTCCCATTGAAGGTTTCTTCGCTCAACTGAAAGAACTTCATGAGTTCCAGGCCATGCCTCTTCAAGCCTGCCGGCCCCAGGGTCTTCAACAAATGTGTTGCAGTGGTGGCAGCTTTCCTGAGATGCAGAGGGGTCTGTAAGGGTTTACCCTTACCTGGATGACTAGCATATAGCAAGTCCCTCCAGGCAGGAGATGGAGCGGTCCAGGGATCTGGCCCTCCAGACTTGCTTCGAGCTTGGCCTCCTGATCAACGAGGCCAAGTTGGAACTCATGCCCTCGCAGGTGATTCATTTCATTGGGGCAGAGCTCGACTCTTGCCGAGACAGAGCCCGGCTCCGGGCGGACAAGGCGGAGATTCTCTCCTCCTTTGTCCAATCATTTCTGGTGAGGCAATCGTGCCCTGCCTGGGTCTTCCAGCGCCTTCTGGGCTTTATGACGGCCTGCACCAGTGTGGTCCGATGAACCCACTGGCATATGCATTCCCTCCAATGGGAACTGGCCAGCCAGTGGTTTCAGCACTTGGAGCACCTCGACCAGCTGGTCACTGTGACCCAGAGGATGTGGGACGCCCTCCAGTGGTGGCTCATCCCAGCACATCTGCAGAAAGTTATCCAATTTGTTCGCCCCGAGCCGATGGTCATCCTGACGACTGACGCCTCTCTGATGGGCGGCTGGGGTGCTCACGAGCTGTGGTCCCCTCAGGAATCTCGATGGTCAGATCAACCTGCTGGAACTACGAGCGGTTCTGCTAGCCCTGACCGCATTCACTCCGTTCATTCAAGGTCAAGTGGTCCAGGTCCAGACAGACAGACAACACCACGACCATGTACTGTCTTAACAAGCAGGGTGGGATGCACCCTTGCTCCTGTGCAAGGAAGCTCTCTCTGTTTGGTCCCTCTGCTCAGCTTGGAGGCAGATGTCCTAGCCATCCATGTGGCAGGAGCCTCGAATCAGCTGGCCGTGTGCTCAGCCGAATGGGTGAGGCATCTCACGAGTGGTCCCTCCATCTGGAGATAGTGCAAAATCTGTTCTCCCAGTGGGGCATCCCTCAAGTGGACCTGTTCACCTCCAGGTAGAACGCAAAGCTGAGGCTGTTCCATGCCCACCCCCCTCAGTAGGGCTTGCTGCAGGGGGATGCCTTTTCGAGGCCATGGACCCCAGGCCTCTACTGTGCCTTCCCTCCACTTTCCTTGATCCACAAGGTGCTCCTCAAGGTCAGGAGGGACAAGGCACAGGTGATCCTGGTAGCCCCAGACTGGCCACGTCAGTTCTGGTATCCACATCCCCTCAGCCTCAGCAACAGGCTCTCGAGGCATCTTCCAGCACGCCCGGACCTGCTCTCCATCAATCGGGAAGGTACTCAACCCGGACCTTCAATCCCTGCACCTGACAGCCTGGTTCCTGAGCGGCTAGAGTTCCAGGCTCTGGGTCTTTCCAGCGAGGTCCTCGCAGTTGTTGAGGCATCCCGTAAGGAGTTGTCCAGAAAATGCTATGCCTTCAAATGGAAAAGATTTTCCATTTGATGTCAAGGCAAGGGGTTGGATCCCCCGTCATGTCCAGTGGCTAGTATTTTGGAATACCTGTGGTCCCTCTCCCAGCAGGGACTTCGGTCATTGACCCTCAAGGTGCACCTGGCAGCCATCTCTGCTTACCGAGTGGGCCGGTCAGCAGTTGATAGCACATGAGAAGGTGGTCTGGTGCTTTTTGAAGGACCTAGATCACATATCCCTCCAGTGCGTGAACCACCACCTCCGTGATTTACTGCTGGTTTTGACAAAGCTCATGGGCAAGCCATTCTAAACCAATGCACAGGTGCTATATCTCACCTATCATGGAAGACTGCCTTCTTGGTGGCCATTAGGTCAGCCAGAAGGATTGGGGAGCTCCAGGTGCTCTCAATGGAGCCTCCTTACCTGTTCTTCCACAGGGACAAGGTTGTCCTGTGCCTCTACCCAAAATTCCACCAAGGTGGCATCAGAGTTTCACCATAACCAGGTGTTGACTCTGCCAGTGTACTACCCAAATTACATCCTCAGAGGCCAAGTACAGGCTCCATAATTTGGACCCGAGATGAACATTCACCTACTACAAGGCGTACGGTGGAAGTCTGGGAGAGATTTGCCAACCGTTTGTCACCTGTGCTGAAGCCGGGTATCTGGCAGACCTGCAGCCAAGCCGGATGATTGGCAGGTGGATCACTTCGGCATTGATCTCTGCTATAGGTTGTCTGGTATGGAGCCCCCATAGGCTAAGGGCTCATTCCACCTGCCATACCGCTGTGTCGGTGGTTGCTTCTAGGACGCTCTATACAGGATATCTGCAGGGCTGCTACCTGGAAGTCAGCATACACCTTCCTTACCCATTACCACATTGATCTAGAGTCACGCCAGGATGCTGGTTTTGGGGCCTCAGTTCTCTAATCTCTGTTCCCTAAGTAGGGGTGTGTGACCTTGCCTTCCTCCTCCCAAAGAACTGCTAGGATTCTGCCAACAAGTGTGGATAGTACAACATATCCACATCCCTAGAAACATAGGTTACTCACCTGTAACAGTAGATCTTCCTCGGAGTGGTCTCTTGCAGTAGGTAATTACTTTTGGGAGTTTCCAGCAGAGGTCGCTGTGGCACTACAGCTCTTCTAGCAGTTTTTCACCAGGGACCGCCCACACATGACATCAGCTTCCTGTTTACTGTATAAGTGTGGTGTGGTCCCTGGTATCCTCAGTTCATTTTCCTGCCATCTTCAGCTCACACAGCAGCTAGTTCAACTTCTGTGTAGCAGTCATCGATGAGAATTTGAATGTCTAAAGAGTCTTCTATCAAACAAGCTCTATTTCGTTCCTGCCGCTGCAGTGGGAAGGTATACCTGTGAAGGTATACTTGTGACAGCCACAAATCTTGTGTTAGGTGTCTGGGACCCAAACACGATACCAGGTCCTGCTGTTTCTGTCAGGAATTTAATCAGGCAATTCGTCGATGACGGTTCCTTGAGATTAAACATCTTTTGATGGAGCAGAATGTCTCTCTTGGAGAACCAGGGGATTTGTACCAAGGGCTCCCCCACCTCTGGTTCTCATTCCTGGCAGAAAAAAGAGAAGGAGAAATCCTCTTCACATTCCCTGCCGTGTTGCCCGTCAACGGCCACCGTTTCAGGTGTTCCTCCGTCAACGGCGTGTCCTTCAACGGCATCCCTGTCGACGCAGGGTCACACTCGCTTGACGGTACCCTGCCAGGCACCTTGAGTGCAGCGGAAAACTATAACTGCTCCATCGAATGCGGAAGCTTATACCCTCTCAGTCGACGATGCTTTCAAGCAACTTACATGCAGCTAAATACAGAGCTGCTCTGTTAATGGGGACTGCTCACCCGTCAACGGCATCTGACAATCTAAGTGAAAATAATCATTTCTAGGGACATGGATATGTTGTTCATCCACACTGTCTGGCAGGTTCCTTGCCACTTTAAATTTTGCCGGAAGGTCTTCAAGCTGGCTTCTCCTGCCCACCCGGGTGGTAAAACTCTCGGCTCCGCCCCATGACGCCAGATCTTCCTTACCACTTGGAAGCTCAGGTTCTCTCCTTAACGCTCTGCGTATAGACTGGATCCCAATTCTTTGGATCACCGAAAATAATTCTAAAGTTCTCAAGACTTGGTCTAATACTCCCTCGCTGCTGTGATGGACAAATAGACTCCCAGTTTAGCGGTGCCCATGCGGGCAGAAGATGTCCAGAGACGGACCCACACTCCACGATCGTCTACTTTCTGAGCCTAATCCACGGCCCTCAGGTCTGCGGTTATGTAGATAGTTTTAGTAGCGTTCTAGAAGACCGCGCGCTGCTTGTTACAGCTTAGGCGCCCGGAGCGCTACCGCCGGTGAAGTCCAAGGAGACCTGTTGGGCGGTGTCCTCGGTGGCTGGCTCGGTTGAGCAACTCGAGCAGATGATCGCCCTTGAGGAGGAGGCGCATCCTCATCTTCCTCGGTCGCGGCATTTATTCCGCTCTGTCTGGGATCCTTCTACACAGCTTCTTTTAAGGAGCTTTGCCAATCCCTTTCCATGAAGGGAGAGGGGCCATCGGGACACTCTTCTCAGTCCAAAAAGAAGGACTTGAAAGGTAAGTCCCACCGTCGACGTTCGTGGCAGCGGGAGAGGTCCCCTCCCCAGACAGTCGACGCTCGACTTCGGTCGAGGTTGCGGCTAAGGCCGCTGGCTTCACGGTGTCCCTGTCAGGTTAGCTGGCCGAGACGCCTGTCGACGCAGTCAAGATTTTTCTCGACCCATCTGACGGGCTGTCGACTGGTGAAGCCGACAACCCTTCTTCACCGGTTCCCCCAGTGGAGACCGAGGACTTGCCTGTGCCTCCTGTGCTGGAGTCCTCTGTCAAGGCTCCTGAGCCGAGAAAAGTGCGGGTGTCCCCCGCTCCCTCCCAGACCCGCCTTCGGAAACACTGAGGGTTTTGGTCTTGGACCTCGTCTCGGTCCAGCCAATCCCACCGACATTGAGGTCTCTGTCTCGGCACCGAGGTAAGTGGCGGCGCCGCTCGTCCTCGTTTTCCTCCTCGGAAGAGGAGAGGCTTTGGTGCAAATTGCGTCGACGCTATGAGGACTTAATGTGGCAGCAGCTACTTTTGTCCGGGAACAAGTCAACGCCTTCGCCTTCCCCGGCCATCAAGTGGCTGTTGCCCGAAAGGCCGAAACAACCCCTCGCTCTAGTCGAGGTGGCCAAGCCTGGGCCGGTTGTTCGGCCGAAACCAGCTGCCCCACCGATTGTGGTGGAACCTCCGCCTCCACAACCGAAATCGGGGGTGCCGACCAAGGACTCTCGGTCGGGTCAGGGTCTGCCCCACAGGTTGTCGGTCACCCTCATTCCCGACCGCCCTCAGCAGGTGGAGAGTGGCTTAGGCTCCAGGCAGCTCTTCGCGAACTCCTCGGAGTCTGACGATGACTCCTCCCTATTTTCCAGGCCCCTTGACCTGGAGTCCTCCGGGGGGGGGGGCAGTCGATGGACAAGAGCCCATCATCGTTCATGGATCTGCTTCAGCTCATCTCGATGCAGCTCGAGCCCGTATCCAAGCGGGCCAGGTATACCCTGATGGAGATACTGGACCAAGGGGATTCGCCCACGGAGGCCGTTCCGGTAGCTGAGGCCATTGTTGGCCCAGCCTTGGAGCTCTGGCAGCAGCCGAGCTCCTGCCCTGCACCTTGGCCAGGATGGCCAGGAAGTATGTCGGTCCCACCGGCTCTTTTTCCGGTTTTCAGAGCACCCTCTGCGTGGAGGGGTTAGTCACTGATAGCTTTTCCGTGTTCCGGAATGCTAGGGATGTGGATAAGCTCCTGACAAGGAGTCCAAAAGCTGGACTATGCCGGCGCAGGTACGCCATGCCCTCCCTAGGCCTCTGCCAGGCAGGCTCGGCTGTGCTGATGGCACACTTTTCCACGCCTCATGGGCTCCTGGATGAGGTGATCCTCATCTCCGCCAACCTGCAGACCCACGGTCAAGCAGGTACGGGATCAGGAAGGGCGGAGCGTAAAGCAGCTCCAAACGGCTCTGGACATTGGAGACTCCTGTGCTAGATTAGTAGCGGCCGTGAGTGGCCATGCACCACAGGGCATGGCTGGAGATATCCACCTTCACTTGCGGATACCCAGCATAATTGGGGACGTCCCTTCTTGGGGACTGCCTGTTCAGCCCTGGAGTGGAAGGCCACCCAGCGGATCAAAAGTCCAATGCTACCTCTGACTGGTCACCCCGCCCAGAAGGACAAGGGCCGTCGTCAGCAATATAAGTCCTTTCGGCTCTTCTGCGCCTGCGGCACTCTGGCCAGCAACGGCAGCATCAGGGCCAGCGGCTGGGCTTAGCATCCCAAAGCCAAGCCTCGCGACTTTCTAATAGAAGCAGGGAGGAACAGGCCCAGGAGGTCCGCCGCCGACCCCTCCTCCAAGCCTGCCCAGTGACGGGTTGAGGTGTCTCCCCAGCCTCGTCTACTCCTCTGTCTCCCCTGTTGGGGATGGCTCCGCCACTTCCTTTCCGCCTGGTCCGTATCACCATGGACCACTGGGTGTTGGAGGTGGTAGGAAAGGGCCTGCCTCTGGAGTTGACAGGCCCGCCTTTATGAGCCGTCGCCCCTCGGGGGGGGGGGCTACAGGGTCCGCAGCCTCTCTTTTGGCTCGCCGAGCCAACACTGCCCTGCTCCTCGAAAAAGAGGTGATCAGGAAGGTGTCGAATCCTCCACCAGACCCAGGGTTTGTGTCCAGGTACTTCCTGGTTCCGAAATGGATGGGGGGCTGGCGCCCCATTCTAGACCTGCATGACCTGAACAGGTTCCTAAGGTCTCGAACCTTCAGGATGGTCACTCTGGCTCAGATCATTCCATCCTTGGAACGAGGTATGTGGTTCTGTTCTCTGGACCTCCAGGATGGGTTCTTTCATGTCCCAATCTGTCCGTCCCACCAGAGATTCCTCCGCCTCAGGGCAGAGGGATACCTCCACGAGTTCGGGCCATGCCCTTGGCCTTTCCTAGCTCCTAGGGTCTTCACCAAATGCATGGCAGTGGTGACAGCATTCTCATGTCGCCCAAGGGTCCGGTGTACCCTCACCCGGACGACTGGTTGATTGCAGCCTCCAGGATGGAGGTGGAGCGGTCCGGGATCTAGCCCTCCAGGTTTGCTCTCAGGTTGACCTCCTCGTCAACGAGGCCAAGTCGGAACTCATGCCAAAGCAGGTGATACAATTCATCGGGGCAGAGCTCGACTCTATGAGCCAGAGCACGTCTCCCGGCGGACGGGGCCAAGGTTCTTTCCTCCTTTGCCCAATCATTTCAGGTTGGACAATTGCTCCCTGCCCGGGACTTCCTGCGCCTCCTGGGCCTCCTGGCGGCCTGCACCACCGTGGGTCCATTGGGCCTGTTGGCGCTTTGTTGCCCTTCCAATGGGGGCTGGGGGCCAATGGTCACAGCACCGATCCTTGGATCAGCTAGTGACAATGACTCAGGGGATGGGAACGCCCTCCAGTGGTGAACTGCTCCAGCACATCTGCAGGAGGTCATCCCGTTCGTCCGTCCCGAGCCGACGGTCTCTTTATCGACCGATGCCTCTCTGATGGGTTGGGGTGCCCATCTGGTGGAGCACAGAGTGCACGGTCTCTGGTCCCCTCGGGAGTCCCGATGCCACGTCAACCTGCTGGAGCTTTGAGCGGTTCATTTAGCCCTCACCGCCTTCGCTCTGTTTATATAGGGTCAAGTGGTCCAGGTCCAGATGGACAATACCATGAACATGTACTACCTAAGCCGCCAGGGCGGGACGTGCTCCTTGCCTCTGTGCAGGGAAGCTCTCCACATTTCGTCCCTCGCAAGATCCTTGAGGCGGGTCTCCTGGCATCCATGGGCAGGAGCCAACATTCTGGCCGATGCCCTGTCGGATAGGGACTGTGTTCCACGAGTGCTCTCTCTTGCCAGAGGTAGTACAAGATCTGTTCTCCCACTGGGGCACACCTCAGGTGGACCTGTTTGCCTTCAGGGAGAATGCAAAGCTGAGACTGTTTCATGCCCGCCCCCTCAGCAGGGGGCTCGCTGCAGGGGATGCCTTCTCGAGGCCGTGGACCCCGGACCTCTTCTACACCTTTCCCCCATTTCCCTTGATCTACAAGGTGCTTCTCAAGGCGAGGAGGGACAAGGCACAGGTGATTCTGGTAGCCCCAGACTGGCCCCGCCAGTTCTGGTATCCAGATCCCCTCAGTCTCAGCTCCAGGCTCCCGAGGCGGCTTCCAGCCTGGCCGGACCTGATCTCAGTCAATCAGGGAAGGTATTCCATCCGGACCTTCAATCCCTGCACCTGACGGCCTGGTTCCTGAGCGGCTAGAGTTCCAGGCCTTGGGTCTTTCCGACGAGGTCCTCAACGTGGTTGAGGTTCCGTATGAGTCGCACCAGGAAATGCTACGCCTTTAAATGGAAGAGACTCTCCATTTGGTGTCAGGGCAAGGGCCTGGACCCTTTCTCCTGTTCTTGGCTAGCATTCTGGACTACCTGTGGTCCCTTTCTCAGCAAGGGCTCGGCCGACGACCTTAAGGTGCACTGGCAGCCATCTCTGCTTACCAGGCGCGGGCCGGAAGCAGTGGTGCACAGGAGAAGGTGGTGTGGCTCTTTTCAGAGGCCTTGATCACATATCCTCCGTGCAAGAACTTGCACCCCGTGGGATCTACTGCTGGTATTGGCTAGCTCATGGGCAAGCTATTCGAACTGATGCACAGGTGTGACATCTCTCACCTGTCGGAATACCGCCTCATGTCAGCCAGAAGGATGGGAGAGCTCCAGGCGCTTCCATTGAGTCTCCTTATCTGGTCTTCCACAGGGACAAGGGTTGTCCGCACATTTCACTTGAAATTCCTTCTGGAAGGTGAAGTCGGAGTCACCTTAACCAGGTGTTGACTCTACCAGTGTTCCCTACCCCAATCACACCTGGAAGCCAAATAGGTCCATTCCTGACCCTATATGGCGCTTTTGCTTATTATAAGGAGCGGACGGCTGAAGTTTGGGGAGAGGTTCAGCCAGCTGTTTGTCACCTGCTGTTGCTGCACCTGGCAGACCTGCAGCCAACAGACAACAAACAGGTGGGTCACCTCCGCATAGATCTCTGCTATAGGTTGGCGGTCATGGAGCCTCCCAAAGGGATACAGAGCTATCTCTACTCCACAGCACCGCTGCTTCCTAGGACGTTCCTATCCAGGAAATCGTAGGGTTGCTACCTGAAGTCAGGCACACCTTTATTTCCCATTACCACATTGACCTAGAATCACGCTGGGATGCTGGTTTTGGGACCTCTGTTCTCCAGTCCTTATTTCCCAAGTAGGGGGTGCGCGCCTTGCCTCCCTCCTCCCGGAGAACTGCTAGGAGTCTGTCACAAAGTGTGGATTGAACAACATATCCATGTCCCTAGAAATACAGGTTACTCACTTGTAACAGGAGTTCTAGGAGTGATATACTGTATGTTGTTCATCCACACGACTCACCCGACCTCGCTGGCTTTGACGCGCAACGTGGCTTTCAGCGGGCTAGATCTGGCGTCATGGGTCGGAGCCAAGGGTTTTACCACCCAGTTGGGTGGGAGGAGCCACCTTGAAGATCTTCCAGCAAGATTTAAAGTGGCAAGGAACCTGCCACAAAGTGTGGATGAACAACATATACCACTCCTAGAACTCCTGTTACAGGTGAGTAACCTGTATTTCTGAGTGCTACCTTTTGGCCTCTCATCGGCCCCAAGAATGTTCACCAGATGCCTAGTGGTGGTGGTGGCAGCAGCCTTACGAAAAAAAGAGCACTTCGTCTTTCCATATCTAGATGATTGGCTGATGAAAGCAGACGCCAGAAAAGCTCTGCTTGCCTCCCTAGATGCTACCCCGAACCTGTTCAAAGATCTAGGGATCACAGTCAACTGGCCAAATCCATCCTAAACCCGACACAATCCCTCTAATACAATGGAGCCGGCCTAGATACAGTTACAGCCAGAGCTCATCTCCCACCTGCTCACCAGGACACCCTTTATATCTCCAGCTTCGTAGATACAGACTCAGAAAATAGTCACAGCCAGACAAATGTTGAGCCTTCTAGGTCACATGTCCGCTGCCATCTCAACGGTGACATTTGGCCCTTTTCTTACATGAGACCTGTCCAGTGGACCTCCAGAGCCAATGGTCTCAAAAATGAACAGTTCAAAGACAAAATCAGGGTCACTCCTCTTTGAAGTCAACCCTGACATGGTGGACAACCAGTACCAATTTGAGTCAAGGAATGCCTTTCTGGTCCTTGCCTCCATGCAAACATTAACCCATGGATGCTTCTCTGACTGATGGGTGTGCACTCAGGTCATTATCAGACGCAAGTGGACTGCCTCTCCCATCACC
This sequence comes from Neoceratodus forsteri, assembly GCA_016271365.2. Taxonomy (NCBI): domain Eukaryota; kingdom Metazoa; phylum Chordata; order Ceratodontiformes; family Ceratodontidae; genus Neoceratodus; species Neoceratodus forsteri. The sequence continues at coordinate 360,080,962 of CM057449.1, read as the reverse complement.
CTCATATCAGTCTCCTAGAGATGAAAGTGGTCCGCCTAGTCGCTCGGGCATTCCAGCCTTACTCTGACACCAGGACTGTTGCTGTTTCAATCAGACAACACTGCAGTGGTATTTCACCAACAAGCAAGGAGGTGGAAATCACGCACTTATGCATGGATACTTTGTAGTATGACAAGAAGCTATCGGGCAACAGCTAACGCTTAACGGCCGTCCACCTACCGGGACGTTGTAACCAGTTAACTGACCGACTGAGTCGGCAGTCCTCTCTCATGAATGGACACTTCATACAAGGCTCCAAGAAATCGCCAACCTTTGGGGCTATTCTACAGGTGGACATGTTTGTGCCCCTAGTAAATCATCATCTCCTCAATTTCTTTCCATTATCCTGAACAAAAGGCATGGTCTATAGATGCCCTGTCCCATCCATGGACAGGACTCTTCTTATATGCGCCTCCCAATCCCTCTCCTGCAACAGACTCTACTGAAACTATAACTAGAACCAGCCACAATGATACTCATAGCCCCAATGTGACCTCGCCAAACATGGTTTCCTACTCCAACAACTGTCAGTACGGGAACCCATTCCGCTGTCAGTCAGACTGGACCTTGAAGAGCACTGTCTTTCCATATCTAGATGATTGGCTGATGAAAGCAGGCAGCCAGAAAAGCTCTGCTTGCCTCCCTAGATGCTACCCGAACCTGTTCAAAGATCTAGGGATCACAGTCAATGGCCAAATCCATCCTAAACCCGACACATTCCCTCTAATACAATGGAGCCGGCCTAGATACAGTTACAGCCAGAGCTCATCTCCCACCTGCTCACCAGGACACCCTTATATCTCCAGCTTCGCAGATACAGACTCAGAAAATAGTCACAGCCAGACAAATGTTGAGCCTTCTAGGTCACATGTCCGCTGCCATCTCAACGGTGACATTTGCCCTTCTTCACATGAGACCTGTCCAGTGGACCCTCCAGAGCCAATGGTCTCAAAAAAATGAACAGTTCAAAGACAAAATCAGGGTCACTCCCTCTTTGAAGTCAACCCTGACATGGTGGACAACCAGTACCAATTTGAGTCAAGGAATGCCTTTCTGGTCCTTGCCCTCCATGCAAACATTAACCCATGGATGCTTCTCTGGACGGATGGGGTGTGCACTCAGGTCATTATCAGACGCAAGTGGACTGCCTCTCCCATCACCCTCATATCAGTCTCCTAGAGATGAAAGTGGTCCGTCTAGTCGTTCGGGCATTCCAGCCTTACCTGACACCAGGACTGTTGCTGTTTCAATCAGACAACACTGCAGTGGTATTTCACCTCAACAAGCAAGGAGGTATGAAATCACGCACCCTATGCATGGATACTCTTGTAGTATGACAAGAAGCCATCGGGCAACAGCTAACGCTAACGGCCGTCCACCTACCGGGACGTTGCAACCAGTTAACTGACCGACTGAGTCGCCAGTCCTCCTCTCATGAATGGACACTTCATAAGCAAGTGCTCCAAGAAATCGTCAACCTTTGGGGTACCCCACAGGTGGACATGTTTGCGTCCCCAGTAAATCATCATCTCCTCAATTACTTTTCCATTATCCTGAACAAAAAGGCATGGTCTATAGATGCCCTGTCCCATCCATGGACAGGACTCTTCTTATATGCGCCTCCCCCAATCCCTCTCCTGCAACAGACTCTACTGAAACTATAACTAGAACCAGCCACAATGATACTCATAGCCCCAATGTGGCCTCGCCAAACATGGTTTCCCCTACTCCAACAACTGTCAGTACGGGAACCCATTCCGTTGCCAGTCAGACTGGACCTTTTGACTCTGTGTCAAGGGTCCCTCCTGCATCCCAACCTGAAGACTCTACATCTTCACACTTGGCTCCCGAGGACGCTTTCATAACTAGATTACAAGTGTCCTCTTCTGTTGCCAATATTCTCTTGGTCTCACATAAACCAGCAACCAGAGAAGCATACAATTACAAATGGAAATGCTTTCCATATGGTCTGCCTCTTGATCATTGGATCCTTACTCTTGTCCACTGACGAAGGTTTTAAACTACCTGGCCTCATTATCTGAGTCAGGTGTAAGTTATTCTTCCATCAAAATCCACTTGGCCGCCAACTTGGCTTTCCATGAACCTCTAGATGGCAGATTACTGTACCAACATCATCTAGCCAAGATGTTTTGAAAGGAATGTTACATATTAAGCCACCTATCAGAAGACCCACTTCTCCATGGGATCTCAATTTTCTAATAGAAAAATTGACTGTTGAACCATTTGAGCCAGCAGCCACTTGTGACTTCCAGTCCCTTTCATGGAAGGCGCTATTTCTATTGGATGTCACTTCAGCTAGCCGTTATCTCCGAGCTTCATGCCGTCATGTGTAGAGAGCCTTACTTGATTTTCCACAAGAACATGGTGCACTTTGTACCAACCCCTCCTTCCTTTCTAAAGTAGTCTCAGAACATACTTTGAATCAATCCTTGGAGTTACCAGTATGCTATCCTGAATACTCCAATCAAGGTGAACATTTTCTACGTACTTTAGATGCCCATTGTATACTGCGCTACTATACTAATCGGACAAAATCGATTAGAAAAACTTCTCAATTGTTCGTCACTTTCACCTCGGGCAGAGAAGGACTCCCACTATCTAAAAGAACCCTTTCTTGTTGTATCACATTTTGCTACTAGAGCTGTGGCCACTACTACTACTACTGGGTACTACTACAGAATTCAATCTAGTATGGACACTAACCAGAGGTGGGAGCTCATAAAGCTGGGGATAATGGAGGCAACCAAAACCTGCTGCAAATCCCAGAGCAAGAAGGCTAGGGCTAGAAACCGATCTGGTTGAGCAAGAGGTCATGGAAAGGTAAGGAGGAAAGAGCTGCCTTTAGGAAGTACAAGAAAACAGGGAGGGGAGGACAGGAGGAGTACTGACAGAATCGAAGGAGGTGACAAGGGCAGTAAGGGAGCCAAAGCATCTACGGAACTCGGCTGGCACAAGGCATTAAGAAGGGAAGAAGAATTCTTTAAGTACATCAGGGAGAAAAGGAGCTGTAAGGACCACATAGTAAGGATTAGGAAGGAGGGGGTTGGGTGGAAGCAGGTGTGATAAGGCGGAAGCACTAAATGAGTACTTCTGCTCAGTATTTACTAAAGAGAAGAGGGGTGACACCAAGGTGGGAGAAATGGCAGAAGCAGGAAGTGGTGACAGATGGGGAAATCATGGAGCAGAGTTCGAGAGGGTTTGAAGGCACTGAGGTGGACAAGGCGCCAGGCCCAGATGGCATCCACCCCAGGGTACTGAAGGAGCTGGCAGAGGTCCTTGCAGGACCTTTAGCAGACCTATTTAATGCCTCACTACATTGGGTGTGTACCTCAGGACTGGAGGATGGCTCATGTGGTGCCCTCCACAAGAGTGGCCCCAAGGATGAACGGGAAACTACAGACCAGTGAGCCTCACATCCATCGTGGGTAAGCTAATGGAGACTTTCTGAAGGAGAGGCTGGTGGCCTCCTAGAGGCCAAAGGACTACAGGACAGCAGACAGCATGGCTTCATATGTGGCAGATCCTGCCAAACCAACCTGGTCGAGTTCTATGACTGGGTAACTAGGCAACTGGACAGGGGCCATGCATTGGATGTCCTGTATCTGGACTTCAGTAAGGCATTCGACTCAGTGCCACATGGAAGGCTGGGAAGGAAGTTAGTAGGCACAGGGGCGGGTGCAAAGCTGGTGAGATGGGTAGGAAACTGGCTGCAGGGAAGGCAACAGAGGGTGGTGGTGGGTGGGGAGCTCTCACACCCAAGGGCAGTGACGAGCGGTGTTCCACAGGGCTCAGTGTTGGGACCAGTGTTGTTTGAGATATTCATTGCAGACATATCATGGGACATCAAGAGCAAGATCAGTCTGCTTGCTGATGATACCAAGGTAGGCGCGGTGGTGGATGACCTAGGGGATGGCAGGGATTGCAGGATGATCTGGCAAAGCTTGAAACCTGGTCAGACACCTGGCAACTGGGCTTTAATGCCAAAAGTGCAAGGTGCTGCATTTTGGGATGAAGAACCCAAGGAGAGTTACCAGCTAGGTGAAGTGCAGCTAGCCCAGACAGAGGAGGAGAAGGATCTGGGTGTGCTCATTACAGGGTCAATGAACAACTCGGCACAATGTAGGAAGGCAGCTGCAAAGGCCAACAAAATGCTGGGTTGTATTGCAAGGGTATATCCTCGAGGAGGAGGAGGTGATTCTGCCACTGTATAGGTCATTAGTTAGACCACACCTGGGGTACTGCGTGCAGTACTGGCGTCCGTATCTGAAGAGGACATTAGGTTACTGGAGGGTTGCAGCGCAGGCGACAAAGATGATCAAGGGGCTGGGGACTTATCATACGAGAGGAGGTTGAAGAGTTGAACATGTACTCACTGGAGGAGAGGAGAGACAGGGGTGACATGATTGAAACCTTTAAATACATGAAAGGAATAAACAAGGCGGGTATAGAGGGGCTGTTCAAAGTAAGGAGGGAGGGCCACCAGGGCCATGATATGAGACTGGGCGAGGAAGGTTCAGGAGGAGATGAGGAGACACTTTTTACAGAGAGGGTGGTGGCTGGATGGAATCGTTACCTGCTAGGTGGTATGCAGTAGAACAGTGGACTGCTCAAGCGAGGATGGGACAGGACAAGGGGGAGGGTTAATGAAGGGGAAGGGTGGAAGGAAGGGGCAGCTGCAGAATAAGGGGTGCTAGCTGCACATTCGAGCAGACTTGATAGACCTCTAGGCCTTTATCTGCTGGCAAATTTCGTATGTTCGTACTACTGCAGCTTGCTTTAAAGGAGCCTCCATTCTGGATATCTGCAGTGCAGCTACTTGGTCCACAATCCATACACTCACAAGGTATTACATTCTGGATATTGCCTCACAACATAGGGCGACCTTTGGCCGTGCAGTCCTTTAAGGTCTCCTATCATAACTGTCCTCCCACATGGGCATAACTGCTTGGGATTCTCCCAAAAGTAATTACTTACTGCAAGAGACCACTCCTTGGAAGATAGTACAGTTATATAAGAACTTACCGTAACAGTAGATCTTACTTCGAGATACAGCTCTTGCAGCAGGTAACACCATTAGGACTGAAGCCGGCAGGCGTCAGGACCGCACGGAATTCTTCTAGCTAGCTATCTTCAGCGGGGACCGCCCCCGATGTCGGTTCCGCCTCCGACGTCAGGCGTAGTACATAAGGGGGCCGTCCCGCCAGATTCCCCAGTTCTTTCCCGCCATCGACTTGCATGTCTCGACCCTTCGGTTCAGTTTCTAGCGCGCGACGCATGGTAAAGTGTTTTCCTACGGGAAATTCGTTTTCTTTGTTCAGCTTTTTGTCTGATGTCCTCTCCAACCTCCAGTCACTCCTCGAAGTGCGCCTGTGGGAAGCAGATCCCATTCAAGGATCTGCACTCGGCCTGTGTCCGGTGCCTAGGCCCAGACCACGACACCCGGTCCTGCACCTTTTGCCAGGGTTTCAGCAGCAGAACCTGGATCCGTTGCCAGAAGGCCCTACAGGCGTTCCTGCTCGAGGAACAACTCAAGACCATGGCTTCAAGGGGGGATTCTTCGGAGAAGGCCCGTAAGCATTCTGAGAAGCATAGAGAGAAGGCCCCTTCCAGGTCCCCGTCTAGGGCCTCCAACTCGCGCAGCTCCGGCTCCAGGTCCAACCGCTCTCCTTCCCAGGCCAGCTCTCAGCCTCCCCCACTGCGGTGAGAAAATCTTCAGGCTCCTCTTCTCAGGCCAAGACTCCCAGGCCTTCCTCGTCCTCCAAGGCCCTGGCTAAGTCGGGGATCGTCACCATCACCACAAGTCGGGTTCCACCATTCTGAACCCGACGTCAGGTCCACCTCCTTGCCTCCTCCTCCCCAGGGAAGACCAAGGAGCTCACCTCACTTAAGAAGCCGTTGGACCCGACGCCGGTTCGCCCGATGTCAGCCTCTCGCCACAGGTCCCCAGAGCCGTCGTCCGTCAGAAGACCGTCCGAGGCAAAGCCTACTCATCCCCAGACCGGTAGGGGACCGCGCCCGCACTATCGAGAAGAGGACCCGGCGCCTCCGACCGGCGTCCGGTCAGGAGACCATCACTGAGGAGGTTGACACAGCCCGAGGACCAGACGGCGGCCCCGCCCTGTTGAGACTCCCAGGAACCCTCCCGCAACCCGAGGCCCTGTGGAGCCGGCGCCGGGACGACGACCGACCACCAGCGCCCGGTCCGCTGTCGGGCCTTTCCTTCAGAGGTGAAGGCTTTTCACTTGCTGGTGGGATACCATCAAAAGGACATGGTCGCCACTCCACCTCCTCTCCCACCTCCTCCTCTTCCTACACCGGTTACTCCTCTGGTTCCTGCGCCCCCTTCTCCATCTGGGTCTGCAGGCCGGTTACCTCCTCCCCGGGAGCCCAGGATCCCTCCAAGGGGGAGACCAGATAAAAGGAGACCTCCGTCCAGATCCTCTTCTGGGTCACCCAGCCCTAAGAGACCCAGAAGACGCCGCCGTTCACCTTCGACAGAGGACACGGGATCAGAGTTTTCAACAGGATCCAGATCCCCATCTCCCCTCTCCATCCCTTCTCCGGACCCACGTGAGCTTCCAAAGTCTCCTCCGGATGACCCTTCGTTCTCGGATATCATGAGACACATCCAAGAGAACATGGGATGGGATTCGGAAGAGTTAGACCCGAAGGCTCTGCCTTGCGAATATCTTAGGCAGAAGGATCCCAAGCCTGTGGTGGTGCCACTCTTGGTAGACACTTCGTGGGCGTCACCAAGGCAGCGTGGAAGCGTCCACATTCCTCGGTGATGCCAGAAAGCTGACCGCCTGTACAAGGCTCCAAGGAAGACCAGTACTTGGCTCAGCATCCTCAGGCCGACTCTCTGGTCATAACAGCCTCTCTGGACCGGTCCCAGAGACCTCAACATTTGAGCACCCTGCCACGGACCCAGAGTCCAAGCAGCTGGGCGCCATGGGTAGGCGCACGTGTGCTTCCGCTTCCTCGCCATCAGATCCCTGAATTATTTGACCCACATGGTGCAGTTCCAAAATGCCCTGTGGGAGCAGGGTCTGGTTGGCTGAGAAGTTGCCAGAAGGTGAGCAGAAGGAGGAGATGTTGCAGCTCCTCCGTATGGGTTCGGACGTGGGAACCCAGGTGCTACGAGCTGCGTACGACTCCGCGGACTCCTCGGCCCGAGCAGCAGCTTCAGGCGTATGCCTCCGGAGGCACTCTTGGCTCCGTGTCTCCGGTTTTACCCCAGACGTCCAGAAAAACATCATGGACGCCCCATTTGAGAGAGAAGTTTTATTTGGTCAGCCCTCCAAGAAGGTAATCACCAAACTCCAAGAGGCCGAGAAGGCGGTGAGGTTGGTTCAGGCCATGTACCGACCGAAGCTTAGTTCCTTTCGTAGGAACCAAAGCCGATTTCGTGGAAGGACGCAGAGACAACAGTCCGGCCCCGTTCCACAACAGATGGGCTCCGGTTTCTGCAGAGCCAAGGGAAAACAATCCGCAGGTCAAGGCCAGCGCTCTCCTAAGTCGGCCCAGCCAGCGGGCCTCAGCCACCACAGCCTGACTCTTTTCCGCCCGCCCCCAGGATCAGCGAGGTTTCATGGTGGGGGTCGCATTACAATTTCCTGCCAGGATGGCAGTCTATAACCACCGACAGGTGGGTTCTCCAAATGGTCGGAAGGGAGCCCTTTATAGAATTCGCAGAAAGCCACCCTTGAGGCCTCTCTGCTCTCCGGTACTCAGGTCAGCACAAGTCATTGATCAGACAAGAAGTACTCGCGCTCCTGCAAAAGGGAGCGATAGAGTACGTCCCAGAGAACCAGAGAGGATACGGATACTATTCCCACTTCTTCCTGGTTCCAAAGAAAACAGGGGACCTCCGTCCGATTCTGGACCTCAGCGACCTCAATTTGTCGGTCGCTACAAAAGATTCCGCATGGTGACTCTTCCGGGTCTTATTCCCATGCTAAAGCAGGACGCCTTCTTAGCATCTCTAGACATGCAGGACGCATACCTGCATATCCCTATAGCTCAAGCGCACAGGAGGTTCCTGCGCTCCGAATTCCTCGGCCACCATCTTCAGTTCCGAGCCCTTCCATTCGGGCTGTCATCGGCACCCAGGGTCTTTACCAAATGCATGGCAGTCGTGGCAGTGTCTCTAAGGAGACAGGGCCATTATGTGTCTCCCATTACTGGACGATTGGCTTCTCATGGCTGCCTCCAGAGAGGCGTTGCTACTGGCGATCCAGAGTACCCAGGACCTGTTTCGATCTCTGGGTATCTTAATCAACCATGAGAAGTCTCTCCTGGTACCGTCGCAGAAGCTGCAGTTCATAGGCGCAGTTCTGGACACCGTTCAGGGAAGAGCATTTCTTCCAGACGACAGAGTGGGCGCATCAGATCCTCATCAGGACCTTTCGTAGAAGACCGTCCCAGCCAGGTTGGTCCTCCGCCTGCTCGGACACATGGCTGCGGCCATTCGACCGTCCCTTTGCAAGGTTCCACATGCGGGTAACTCAGTGGATGCTCAAGGGTGCAATGGGACCAAAGGCAAGACCACATGCAGCATCCAGTCAGAATCACTGAAGCCTGTGATTCGAGACTGGCAATGGTGGCTAGACCCAGGGACACTCTCTACGGGCGTCCCATTTATAGCGCCGTCCCCGGAGGTAATCCTCACCACAGACGCCTCAGGACTAGGGTGGGGAGCACACCTGGCCGGGGTGAAATCCCAGGGAACGTGGACCCCTCAGGAGGCTCACCTCCATATCAACGTCCTAGAGATGAGGGCGGTCCTTTATGCCCTGCAGGCATTTCAGTCAGAGATCCTGCCGAGTACTCTCCTGCTTCAGACAGACAACACGGCGGTGATGTATTACCTCAACAAACAAGGAGGTGCACACTCTAACCCCCTTTGCAGGGAGGCTATGAGGGTGTGGGATTGGGTAATCCGACACGGCGCGAACCTGATCACAGTACATGTTCCCCGGGTGGACAACACAATCGCAGACGGCCTGAGTCATTCCCAGGCCAGAGTCCACGAGTGGAAACTTCTTCAGGAGGTAGCAGAGGATCTGTTTCTTCGATGGGGAACTCCAGAATTGGACTTGTTCGCTACATCCAACGCAAAACTCCCAATTTTTGCTTCGCTAGATCCAGGGCCTGGTGTTTTCTGGCAGACGCATTGTCCTCTCCTGGGTGGACAGATTCCTCACGCTTTCCCTCCCTTCCTGTTGATCCAGAGAGTTCTTCTCAAACTCGGGGAGCATGCAACAATGATCCTGTTGGCCCCTTTGGCCCAGACAGATCTGGTTCCCTTTGCTAATGCAGCTATCCGGGAACCTCCGCTCCCGTTGCGTTCAGCTCCCATCTCTTGTCTCAGGAGGAGGTTCATTGGTCCACCTGGACTTACGCTCTCTGAACTGCATGCATGGCTCCTAGAGACATAGCCATTTTGCGACATGGGGTCTCGCAAGAGGTGGCGGAAGTCCTTTCTGCAGCCAGAAAGCCGGCAACGCATGCAACATACGCCATGAAATGGCACCGTTTTTGTTTATGGTCACAAGCACGCGGCCTTTCCCCTCTAGGTTGTCCGGTGAAGGCGGTGCTTGAGTACCTGCTCTCCCTTTCCGTTTAGGTCTCGCCCACTCCTCTATTAAGGTGCACCTCTGTGCTATCTCCGCTTATCACCTTCCGGTGGGACAGCGCACTGTGGCACAATTAGTTGCCTGTCGTGAATTCCTGAGAGGGGTGTTGCATCTTAGGCCTCCCATTAAGGACCCTGTGCCTCCATGGGATATACTCTTCGTCCTGGAACAGCTCACGCTCCCCCCCTTTGAACCTGCCGCGGATTGCGAGCTGCATTTTCTGTCGTGGAAAATGTTATTTCTAGGGACATGGATATGTTGTTCATCCACACTTATTGGCAGGTCCCTTGCCACTTTAAATCTTGCCGGAAGGTCTTCAAGCTGGCTCCTCCCACCCACCCGGGTGATAAAACTCTCGGCTCCGCCCCATGACGTCAGATCTTCCTTACGGCTCGGAAGCTCAGGTTCCCTCCTTAGCGCTCTGCATTTTCGACTGGTTCCTGAAAATTTCGGTAAAGTTCGGCAGAGGTTCGCCAGCTGTTCATCATCTTCGCTGAAGCCGCATCTGGCAGATTTGTAGCCCAGTGGACGACAAGCGGGCGGGTCACCCCTGCATAGGTCTCCACTATAGGCGGGCGGGCATGGAGCCTCCCAGAGGGATAAGCGCTCATTTTACCCGTCCTTCCGCTGCATCGGTGGCTGCTTCTGAGGACACTCCGGTCCAGGATATCCGCAGGGCTTCTGCCCAGAAGCAGGCTTTACCGTTCCCCTTCCACATCGACCTTGGGTCGCGCCGGGGTGCTGGTGAGGGCCTCGGTTCTCCAGTCTTTCTACATAAGTAGGGGTGTGCGCCTTGCCTCCCTCCTCCCGGAGAACTGCTAGGAGTCTGCCAATAAGTGTGGATGAACAACATATCCATGTCCCTAGAAATACAGGTTACTCACCTGTAACAGGAGTTCTAGGAATGGTATATGTTGTTCATCCACGACTCACCAGCCTCCCGCTTCGGCACACAACCTGGCTTCCAGCGGGCTAGATCTGGCGTCATGGGGCGGAGCCGAGGGTTTTACCACCCGGGTGGGTGGGAGGAGCCAGCTTGAAGACCTTCCGGCAAGATTTAAAGTGGCAAGGGACCTGCCAATAAGTATGGATGAACAATATATACCATTCCTAGAACTCCTGTTACAGGTGAGTAACCTGTATTTTTAGTTGCTGTTATGTCAGCGAGAAGAGTTTACGAGCTTCAGGCTCTCATGTGTAAGGAACCTTATTTGGTTTTTCACCAGGACAGAGTTTCCCTGAGGACGAACCCTAGGTTCCTGCCTAAGATGGTCTCCACACTCACTCTCAATCAGGATATTGACCTGCCGGTCTACTTCCCTAATTATTCTAATAGAGGGGAGGCGCTGCTCCACACCCTGGATGTTCACTGCAGCTTAAGGTACTACCTAAGCAGGACTAAGCGGCTTCGTAAGTCAGAGCAGCTTTTTGTCTCCTTTACTGAAAGGATGATGGGCCAGACAGTATCGAAACAGTCCTTTCTAGGGACATGGATATGTTGTTCATCCACACTCATTGGCAGTATCCTTGCCGCTTTAAATCTTGCCGGAAGGTCTTCAAGCTTGCTCCTCCCACCCACCCGGGTGGTATAACTCTCGGCTCCGCCCCATGACGCCAGATCTTCCCTTACGCTTGAGCTCAGGTTTCCTCCTTAACGGCTCTGCGTTTGCGACTAGTTCCCTATTTCTCCGTTTGCGGTTTAAAAGCAAATTTGCAAAGACTTCAGTCTTGAGTCCTCGGCTGCACACGATGGACCGTCGACTCCAGTTCGGAGATGCCATGCGGGCAGAAGATGTCTCGGGCGGATCCACCTCACGATGTGTCTACTGCCTTAGGCCCTTGGCCTGACCCGCGGAGCTTAGGCCTGTGCTCATCTTTCTCAGCTCCTCGAAGACCGTGCTGCGATTGCAACTGGGCCGTCCCGGCGTTTCCCTCCGGTGAAGTCCAAGGAGGCCCGGTCGGCGGTGTTCGGGCGCGGGCTCGGCGGATCAGCTTCGGCGGATGGTGCGCCCTCGAGAGGCGGCCAGAACGTATCTTCCTCGACACATTTATCCCGCTCTCTACAGGATAGCTTCCACCGGCTACTTTTAGAAGCTTTGCCTGTCCCTCTCCACTAAAGAAGAGGGCCTGCGTCTGCTGGACCTTATTACGGTCCAAAGAGGACAAGGTAAGTCCCTCCGTCGGCGGCTCTTGGGGCAGGAAAGGTCCCTCTCCCGGGCCGTCGTCAGTCGGCTTGATCGACCGCACCGGCTTCGACCACTGGCCTCACGGTGTCCCGTCAGGTCAGTTGACCGAGACTCCACCTGATGAAGTCAGAGATTTTCTCGACCCATTGAACCAGGCTATCGCCCTTAGCCGAATTCCCCTCTCGGTTCCCCGGAGGAGTTGAGATCCGTGGGCTCGTCTGTGCCTCGGTTCCGGGCCCTCGGATGGACCTTCCGAGCCGAAAGGAGTGCGGTTCAGCCGACACCTCCCGCACCGACCCGAAAATTCCGGGACTCTCGGAATCGATACCGGACCTCTTAGCGGTCCAGCGATCCACCGTCATAGGCGGTCGCACGGTCTTAGCACGGTAAAGCCGGCGTCGCCGCTGGTCTCGATCCTCCTCACGGATGAGGGAAGCGGCGTAAGTACGTCGGACGATGCGAGACCTTATGTTCAACAACTCCTCCTGGCCGGGAATAAGCGACTCCGGCGCTTCCCGGCCATTAAATGGCACTGTCACGGGCAGCCGACGCAACCCTCGACTTATCCGAAGGCCTATGCCAGGCGGTTGTTACGGAAAACCAGCTGCTCCACCGTTCGGTGGAACCTCCATCCACAGCCACCAATTGGGGCTCCGACTGAGATTCTCGGTAAGTAAGGTCCTACCCCATCGGCTGTCAAATCCCTCACTCCCGACCGACCTCGGCAGGTGAAGGTGGCTCAGGCCAGAGCAGCTCTTGAGGACTCTTCCGAGTCCGAAGATAATTCCTCCTTCTTCTCCAGCGACTGGACTTGGGTCTTCGGAGGTCAGTCAATGGGCGATAGCCGTCGTCTTCCTAGGACTGCTTAAGGCTCATCTCGAGGTCTACCGGGATGGAGCCAGAACCCGTTCCAAGCGAACAGGTATCCCTCACGGAGATTCTGGACCGGGGATTCTCGACGGAGCCTTTCGGTGGCGAGGCCATAGTGGGTCCGGCACTGGAACTTTGGCAACTACTTCCTGCCCTAAGCGCCCGGCCAGGATGGCCAGAAGATGCAGTCCACGGTTCCTTGTCGGTTTTAGGAACACCCTCTGCTGAGGTTGGTTACCGACAAGCGTTCCGCGCGCCCGGCAACGCCAGGGATATGGACAAACCTCTGACAAGAGGTCAAGGGGTGGACTATGTCGGGCGAAAAGTCTCGCTCGTCCTCTCAAGCGGCCTTGATCAGGCCAGTTAGGCTGTCCTCATGGCACATTTTCTCATGCCCTGTTGGGCTCCTGGATGAGGTCATCCCTCATCTTCCCTTGATCTGCAGACTACGGTTAAGCGATGCGGGACCAGAGACAGAACAGTGGCCAAACAGCAACTCAGACTGCTTTGGATATAGGGGACTCATGTACCAGATCGGTGGCGAACGCAGTGGCTATCGTCGGCGGAGCTTGGCTGAGATATCCACCTTGACCGGATACCCAGCACAAGTTGGCGGATGTTCCTTTTGAGGACTGACCTCTTGACCCTGGGGTGGAAGGTCACCTGCAGAGGATCGAGAAGTCAATGCCACCTTGGACTCGGTCTCTTCAGCTCAGAAGGACAAAGGCCATAAACCACAGCCTAAGCCTTCGTCCCTTCATGCGCCCAGTGCCAGCACCCAACAGCGTCAGGGCCAGCAGGCTCGAGCAGCATCCCAAACCCAACCCACGGCTTCCTCTAACAGAGCAGGAGAAAGGGCCCAGGGGTCCCTGGCGGTCCCTCCTCCAAGCCTGCCCAGTGGCAGGCTGAGGGTGTCGCCCCATCCGTCACCTCACCTAGGTCCCCAATGAAGAGCCGGCTCCGACCCACTTCAATTCCACCTGGTCCGCTGTTACCCACGGACGGGTGGGTCTAGAGGTGGTGGGAAGAGGCCTGCCTCTGGAATTCGAGCAGGCACCACCCTTCAGAGCCGTCGCCCTCGGAAGCTTGAGATCCAGCCTCACTGGCGGCTCGTCGAGGCCGACGCCAGCTCCTCCTCCAGAGGAGGTGGTAAGAGAGGTGGTGGACCCTCCCTTCAGACCCAGGGTTTGTGTCCAGGTACTTCCTGGTTCGAAAGCAGACGGGGGCTGGCGCCCCATTCTGCAAACCTACGACTCAAACAAGTTCCTAAGGTCACGACACCTTCAGGATGGTCACTCTAGCCAGATAATACCATCCTTGGAGCACGTGATGGTTCTGCTCTCTGGACTTGCAGGGCATTTTCCGTCCCTATCATCCGTCTCACCGAGATTCCTTAACTTCCGGCGGAAGGATCCCTCTTGAGTTCAAGCCAGCCCTTGGCTTGTCTCCAGCTCGAGGTCTTCACCAAGTGCAAAGCAGTGGTGACGGCACATTCCCTCGAGCGCCGAGGGGTCGGTGTACCCTTACCTGGACGACTGGCTGATAGCAGCTCCCTCCAGGAAGGGAGGGTGTGGTCCAGAGATCTGGCCCTCAGGTCTTGCTCTCAAGCTCGGCCTCCTTATCGCGAGGCCAAGTCCGAACTCGAGGCAGAAGCAGGTGATTCTATTCATCGGGCGTACAGCTCGACTCTTGAGCCAGGACCATGGCTCCAGCAGGACAGGGCGAGGTTCTTTCCTCCTTTGCCCGATCATTTCTGGTTGAGGCAGTGCGCCTACCGGGACTTCCTGCGCCTCCTGGGTCTCATGGCAGCCTGTACCAGCGTGGTCGATTGGGCCCGCTGGAACATCGTCCTTCAGTGGGGACTGGCCAGCCAGTGGTCACAACAGCTGCGATCCCTTGGACCTAGCTATGACGGTGACTCAGGGGATGTGGAAACACTCTCAGTGGTGGACGTTCCAGATCTCATTTGCAGGAGGGCATCCCGTTCGTCCGCCCTCGAGCACGACGGTCTCTCTATCGACCGATGCCTCTCTGATGGGTTGGGGTGCCCATCTGGGAACACCGGGCTCATGGCCTCTGGTCCCCAGGAGGTCGATGCCACATCAACCTGCTGGGCTCAAGGCGGTCCGCCTTAGCTCTCACCGCCTTTGCTCCGTTCCTCGGGGTCAAGTGGTCCGAGTCCAGGCGGACAATACCACGACCATGTACTATCTGAACCGCCAGGGCGAGGGGCCGGCTCCATGCTTCTATGCAAGGCTGCTCCGCATTTGGTCACTCGTGCGCAGCCTGGAGGCGGATCTCTAGCCATTCCGTGGCAGGGCCTCCAACACCCTGGGCGATGCCTGAGCCGGATAGGGGCTGCATCCCAGTGGTCTCTCCTGCGGTGGTACAAGCATCTGTTCTCCCTCTGGGGCACACCTCAGGTGGACCTGTTTGCCTCCATGGAGAGCAGCGAGCTGAGTGCTGTTCCATACCCGCCCCCCTCAGCAGGGCTCGCTGCAGCGGATGCCTTCTCGAGGCAATGGACCCGGGCCTCTTTACGCCTTTCCCCATTTCCCTTGATCTCACAGGTGCTTCTCAAGGCGAAGGAGGGACAAGGCGCAGGTGATTCTGATAGCCCAGACTGGCCTCGCCAGTTCTGGTACCCAGATCTCCTCAGTCTCAGCTCCAGGACTCGCGGCAGCTTCCAGCTCGCCCGGACCTGCTCTCAGTCAATCAGGGGAAGGTGTTCCATCGGACTTCAATCCCTGCACCTACGGCCCTGGTTCCTGGCGGCTGAGTTTCCAGGCCTTGGGTCTTTCGGCCGAGGTCCTCAATGTAGTTGAGGCGTCCCGTGGAGTCGACCAGAAAATGCTATGCCTTCAAATGGAAGAGGTTTTCCATTTGGTGTCAGGGCAAGGACTTGGACCCTTCCTCCTGTTCCTTAGCAAGCATCTTGGACTATTTATGGTCCCTTTCTAGTCAAGGGCTTAGGTCGGCGACCCTAAGGGTGCACCTGGCAGCCATCTCTGCTTACAGGAGCGGGCAGAGCAGTCAGTGGCGCAGGAGAAGGTGGTCTCGCTTTTTCAAAGCCTTGATCACATTTCCTCCTCAGTGGAGAACCCCCACCTCCGTGGGATCTACTGCTTGGTACTGGCTAAAGCTCATGGGCAAGCCATTCGAACCTATGCACAGTGTGATCTCTCTCACCTGTCGTGGAGGGCCACCTTCTTGGTGGCTATCACGTCAGCCAGAAGGATGGGAGAGACTCCAGGCGCTTCTCATGAGTCTCCTTACCTGGTCTTCCACAGGGACAAGGTTGTCCTGCGCCCCCACCGAAATTCCTTCCGAAGGTGGTGTCGGAGTTTCACCCTTAACCAGGTGTTGACTCTGCGGTGTTCTACCCAATCACACCTCGGAGGCCGAATATAGGCTCCATACTCTGGACCCTAGAAGCGCGCTTATTATAAGGAGGCGCTGCGGCTGAAATTCGAGGAGAGGTTCGCCAGCTGTTTGTCACATGGCTGGAAACGCATCTGGCAGACCTGCAGCAATGCGGACGATAAGCAGGTGGGTAACCTCCTGCATAGATCTCTGCTATAAGTTGGCCGGGCATGGAGCCTCCCAGAGGGATAAGAGCTCATTCTACCCGCCATACTGCTGCTAGCGGTGGCTGCTTCCAGGGACGTCCTATCCAGGAAATCTGCAGGGCTGCTACCTGGAAGTCAGCAAACACCTTCATTACCCACTACCACATCGACCTTGAGTCACGCCGGGATGCTGGTTTGGGGCCTCGGTTCTCCAGTCTCTCTTTCCCAAGAAGCATGGGGAAATGGTCTTGCCTCCTCCTCCCGGAGAACTGCTAGGAGTCTGCCAATGAGTGTGGATGAACAACATATCCATGTCCCTAGAAATACAGGTTACTCCACCTGTAACAGGAGTTCTAGGAATGGTATATATTGTTCATCCACCCCATCCCGACCTCCTCAACCCGGCCTTGAACCTGAGCTTCCAGCGGGCCAGATCTGGCGTCATGGGGCGGGCCGAGTTAGTACTACCACCGGTGGGTGGGAGGAGCAAGCTGAAGACCTTCCGGCAAGATTTAAGCGGCAAGGATACTGCCAATGAGTGTGGATGAACAACATATACCATTCCTAGAACTCCTGTTACAGGTGGCAACCTGCCTGGCTTGTCCCGGTGCATATCATACTGCTTTGATATCAAAGAAGCCCCTCCTGGGATCAGTTCGGGGCCATTCCACTAGAGAGGTGGCCACCTCATTTGCAACGCCATAGCGTCTCCACTTCAGCCATTTGTGCTGCAGCCACTTGGAGCTCTGTCCATACCTTTATCAGGCATTATAGCCTAGATATTGCTTCTGGCCAGAAGAGCCGACCCTGACCTAGCCGTGCTAAGGAGTCTCCTGTCCTAGAACCAGGACTTGGAATAGAGCCTTCTAGTTTCCTCCTCCCAGAGTGTTTGCAAGCTACTGCTTGGAAATCAATCCTATAATGGTATTACCTGCCACAGAGCTGTATCTCGAAATGAGTAGTACAGTTACGTAAGAACTTACCGTAACAGTAGATCTTGAACAGCTCTTACAGAAACTCTACTCCACCCACCTTCCCCTTGGAGGAGGCATGGCTTCTCGAGCCTTTAAGGGGACTTATACCTCTTTGTCTTCTGATGGTGGATCCTCGGTCTCCCATTCTGATGTCATCCTCGGCCGGAGTCTCCGGCTGGAGAACTAGAGTCTTGGCGGACCGCCCCCTTATGTACTACGCCTGGCGTTGGAGGCGGGACCGGCGTCGGGCGGTCCCCATGAAGATAGCTAACTAGAAAAGAATTCCAGTGGGGGTCAGGCATACCGGCTTCAGTCCTAATGGTATTACCTGCTGCAAGAGCTGTTCTCGAAGATCTACTATTCACGGTAAGTTCTTACGTAACTGTACTCTAAAGGACATGGATATTGTTCATCCACACTCATTGGCAGGTATCCTTGCCGCTTTAAATCTTGCGGAAGGTCTTCAAGCTTGCTCCTCCACCCACCGGGTGGTATAACTCAGCTCCGCTCCATGGCGCCAAATCTTCCTTACCGCTTGGGAACTCAGGTTCCCTCCTTAACGCTCTGCGTTTGAGACTGGTTCCTATTCTCCGTTTGCGGTTTAAAAATAAATTTATGCGAAAAGGCTTCAGTCTTCTATCCTCGCTGCTACGATGGACCGTCGACTCCGGTTCAGGAGATGCCCATGCGGGCAGAAGATGTCTCGGACGGATCCACACTCACGTGTGTCTACTGTAGGCCTTGAGCACGACCGCGGAGCTTCGACCTGTGCTCATCTTTCACCGACCTCGTCCTCGAGAACCGTGCTGCCCGATTGCAACTGGGCCGTCGAGCGTTCCCTCGGTGAAGTCAAGGAGGCCCGGTTGGCGGTGTCGCGGCCCGGTCGGCCAGGATCAGCTCGGCGGATGGTCACCCCCTCGAGGAGGCGGCGCGGGCCGTATCTTCCTCGGCCGCGGCATTTATCCCGCTCTCTCTGGGTTCTTCCTACACGGCTTCTTTTAAGGAGCTTTGTCTGTCCCTCTCCACTAAGGGAGAAGGGCCTACGTCTGCTGGACCTTATTCTCGGTCCAAAAGAGGACAGGGGTAAGTCCCTCCGTCGACGCTCTTGGGAGCGGGAAAGGTCCCTCTCCCCGGGTCGTCGACCGTCGGCTTCGGTCGACCGCTCGGCTTCGACCACTGGCCTCACGGTGTCCCGTCAGGTCAGTTGACCCGAGACTCCACCGATGAAGTCGAGATTTCTCGACCCATTAGACAGGGCTGTACGCCTTTAGCGGCGATTCCCTCTCCCGAGTTCCCCGGAGAGTTGAGGATCCGATGGCGCTCGCCTGTGCCTCCGGTTCCGGAGCCCTCGGATGGACCATCCGAGCCGAAGGGAGTGCCGGTTCCGGCCGACACCTCCCCGCACCGACCTCGGAAATTCCGGGACTCTCGGTCTCGGTCTCGGACCTCTTCGCGGTCCAGCCGATCCCACCGTCATAGGCGGTCTCGGTCTCGGCACCGCGGTAAGCGGCGTCGCCGCTCGTCCTCGTCCTCCTCCTCGGATGAGGGGAGGCTTCGGCGTAAATTACGTCGACGGTACGAGGACCTTATGTTGAAACAGCTCCTCCTGGCCGGGAGTAAGCCGACCCCGTCGCCTTCCCCGGCCATTAAGTGGCTGTCACCGGGCGGCCGACTGGCCCTCGACTTATCCAAGGGCCTATACCCAGGCGGTTGTTACGGCCAAAACCAACTGCTCACGATTCGGTGGAACCTCCATAGCCTCCACAGCCACCAATTGGGGCTCCGACCAAGGATTCTCGGTCGGCTAGGAGTCTACCCATCGGCTGTCAGTTACCCTCACTCCCGACCGACCTCGGCAGGTGAAGGGTGGCTCAGGCCAGAGGCAGCTCTTGAGGACTCTTCGAGTCGAAGATGATTCTCCTTGCTCCTCCAGCGACTGGACTTGGAGTCTTCCAGGAGGCCAGTCAATGGACTGATAGCCCGTCGTCCTTCCTAGGACTGCTCGGCTCATCTCGGAGTCCACGGGATGGGCTCGAACCCATTCCAAACAGGCCAGGTATCCCCTCACGGAGATTCTGGACCGAGGATTCTCCGGCCGGAGGCCTTTCCGGTGGCGAGGCCATAGTGGGTCCGGCACTGGAGCTTTGCTGGCGCCCTGCTTCCTGCCAAGCGCCCGGCCAGGATGGCCAGGAAAGTATCGCGGTCCCTACCGGTTCCCTGTCCGGTTTTGGAACACCCTCTGCTGAGGGGTTGGTTACGACAGCGTTTTCGGTAGCGCCGGCACGCCAGGGATGTGGACAAACCTCCAGACAAGAGGTCAAGAAGGGTGGACTATGTCGAGAGGCGAAAAGTCTCGCTGCGTCCTCTCTCGGCCAGCCGTCCAGGCCAGTTCGGCCCGTCCTCATGGCACATTTTCTCATGCCCTGTTGGGCTCCCTGGATGAGGTCATCCTCATCTTCCGCCCGATCTGCAGACTACGGTTAAGCAGGTGCGGGACCAGGAGCAGAGCAGTGGCCAAACAGCAGCTCAGACTGCTTTGGATATAGGGGACTCATGTGCCAGATCGGTGGCGGCCGCAGTGGCTATGCGTCGGCGGGCTTGGCTGAGGATATCCACCTTTACTTCGGATACCCAGCACAAGTTGGCGGATGTTCCCTTTTTGGGGACTGACCTCTTCGGCCCTGGGGTGGAAGGTCACCTGCAGAGGATCGAGAAGTCCAATGCTACCTTGGACTCGGTCTCTTCCGCTCAGAAGGACAAAGGCCGCAAGCCACAGCCTAAGCCCTTTCGTCCTTCTGTGTCCCCAGCGCGCCCGGCCCAGCAACGTCAGGGCCAGCAGGCTCGGCCTTGGCATCCCAAACCCAAGCCGCCGGCTTCCTCTAACAGGAGGCAGGGAGGAAAAGGCCCAGGAGGTCCCTCGGCCGGTCCCTCCTCCAAGCCTGCCCAGTGACGGGCTGAGGGGTGTCGCCCCCATTCCCGTCACCTTACCCCTGGGTCCCCCCGTGGGGGGACGGCTCAGGCACTTCCGTTCCGCCTGGTCCGCTGTTACCACGGACAGGTGGGTCTTGGAGGTGGTGGGAAGAGGCCTGCCTCTGGAATTCGAGCAGGCACCACCCTTCAGAGCCGTCGCCCCTCGGGGGGCTTCGGGATCCCCAGCCTCACTGGCGGCTCGTCGAGCCGACCTCGCTCTCCTCCTCCAGAAGGAGGTGATAAGAGAGGTGGTGGACCCTCCTTCAGACCCAGGGTTTGTGTCCAGGTACTTCCTGGTTCCGAAGCGGACGGGGGGCTGGCGCCCCATTCTCGACCTACACGACCTAAACAAGTTCCTAAGGTCTCGAACCTTCAGGATGGTCACTCTGGCTCAGATAATACCATCCTTGGAACGCGGCGTGTGGTTCTGCTCTCTGGACTTGCAGGACACGTTTTTTCACGTCCCTATCCGTCCGTCTCACCAGAGATTCCTTTGCTTCCGAGCAGAAGGATCCCTCTTCGAGTTCCAAGCCATGCCCTTCGGCTTGTCTCCAGCTCCCAGGGTCTTCACCAAATGCATGGCAGTGGTGACAGCATTCCTGCGGCGCCGAGGGGTCCGGGTGTACCCTTACCTGGAGCGACTGGCTGATAGCAGCTCCTCCAGGAAGGAGGCGGAGTGGTCCAGAGATCTGGCCCTCAGGTCTGCTCTCAACTGGGCCTCCTTATCAACGAGGCCAAGTCAACTTCGAGCGAGCAGGTGATTCTATTCATCGGGCGCAGCTCGACTCTCTTGAGCCAGAGCGGGCTCGGCCGGACAGGGCCGAGGTTCTTTCCTCCTTTGCCCGATCATTTCTGGTTGGGCAATTCGCCCCTGCCAGGGACTTCCTGCGCCTCCCTGGGTCATGGCGGCCTGCACCAGCGTGGTCCGTTGGGCCCGCTGGAACATCCCGTCCTTCAGTGGGGACTGGCCAGCCAGTGGTCCACAACGCTCCGATCCTTTGGACCAGCTTAGTCGGTGACACAGGGATGTGGAACGCTCTCCAGTGGTGGACCGTTCCAGATCATTTGCAGGAGGGCATCCTGTTCGTCTCCAACCGGACGGTCTCTCTTTCGACCGATGCCTCTCTGATGGGTTGGGGTGCCCATCTGGGGAACACTGCTCATGGCCTCTGGTCCTCGGGAGTCCCGATGCCACATCAACCTGCTGGAGCTCCAGTGGTCCGCCTAGCCTCACCGCCTTTGCTCCGTTCCTCTGGGGTCAAGTGGTCCGAGTCCAGACGGACAATACCCGACCATGTACTATCTAAACCGCCAGGGGCGGGACGCTGCCCATGCTTCTCATCAGGAAGCTCTCCGCATTTGGTCGCCGTGGCGCAGCCTGGAGGCGGATCTCCTAGCTATTCACGTGCAGGAGCCTCCAACACCCTGGCCGATGCCCTGAGCCGGATAGGGGCTGCATCCCACGAGTGGTCTCTCCCTGCCGGAGGTAGTACAGCATCTGTTCTCCCATTGGGGCACACCTCAGGTGGACCTGTTTGCCTCCAGGAGAAAGCGAAGCTGAAGTCTGTTCCATGCCCGCCCCCCTCAGCAGGGCTCGCTGCAGGGGGATGCCTTCTCGAGGCAGTGGACCCCGGGCCTCTTTTACGCCTTTTCCCCATTTCCCTTGATCCACAAGGTGCTTCTCAAGGCGAGGAGGGACAAGGGGCAGGTGATTCTGATAGCCCCAGACTGGCCTCGCCAGTTCTGGTACCAGATCTCCTCAGTCTCAGCTCCAGGACCTCGGCAGCTTCAGCTCGCCCGGACCTGCTCTCAGTCAATCAGGGAAGGTGTTCCATCCGGACCTTAATCCCTGCACCTGACGGTCTGGTTCCTGATGGCTAGAGTTCCAGGCCTTGGGTCTTTCCGACGAGGTCCTCAATGTAGTTGAGGCGTCCCTTAAGGAGTCGACCAGAAAATGCTATGCCTTCAAATGGAAAAGGTTTTCCATTTGGTGTCAGGGCAAGGGCTTGGACCCTTCCTCCTGTTCCTTGGCAAGCATCTTGGACTATTTATGGTCCCTTTCTAGTCAAGGGCTTAGGTCGACGACCCTAAGGGTGCACCTGGCAGCCATCTCTGCTTACCGGGCGCGGGCCGGGAAGCAGTCGGTGGCGCAGGAGAAGGTGGTCTGGCGCTTTTTCAAAGGCCTTGATCACATTTCCCCTCCAGTGCGGGAACCCCCACCTCCGTGGGATCTACTGCTGGTACTGGCAAAGCTCATGGGCAAGCCATTCGAACCTATGCACAGGTGTGCTCTCTCTCACCTGTCGTGGAAGACCGCCTTCTTGGTGGCTATCACGTCAGCCAGAAGGATGGGAGAGCTCCAGGTATGCCCATCGAGTCTCCTTACCTGGTCTTCCACAGGGACAAGGTTGTCCCTGCGCCCACCCGAAATTCCTTCCAAGGTGGTGTCGGAGTTTCACCTTAACCAGGTGTTGACTCTGCCGTGTTCTACCCCAATCACACCTCGAGGCCGAATATAGGCTCCATACTCTGGACCCTAGAAGGCGCCGCTTATTATAAGGGAGCGCACGGTTGAAATTCGGGAGAGGTTCGCCAGCTGTTTGTCACCCACGCTGAAGCCGAATCTGGCAGACCTGCAGCCAAGTGGACGATAAGCAGGTGGGTAACCTCCTGCATAGATCTCTGCTATAAGTTGGCGGGCATGGAGCCTCCCAGAGGGATAAGAGCTCATTCTACCCGCCATACTGCTGCAACGGTGGCTGCTTCCAGGGACGTCCCTATCCAGGAGATCTGCAGGGCTGCTACCTGGAAGTCAGCAAACACCTTCATTACCCACTACCACATCGACCTTGAGTCACGCCAGGATGCTGGTTTTGGGGCCTCGGTTCTCCAGTCTCTCTTTCCCAAGTAAGTATTGGGGGTGTGCGTCTTGCCTCCCTCCTCCCGGAGAACTGCTAGGAGTCTGCCAATGAGTGTGGATGAACAACATATCCATGTCCCTAGAAATACAGGTTACTCACCTGTAACAGGAGTTCTAGGAATGGTATATGTTGTTCATCCACACGACCCACCCGACCTCCCCGGCTTCGACGCACAACCTGAGCTTCCAGCGGGCCAGATCTGGCGTCATGGGGCGGAGCCGAGAGTTATACCACCCGGGTGGGTGGGAGGAGCAAGCTTGAAGACCTTCCGGCAAGATTTAAAGCGGCAAGGATACCTGCCAATGAGTGTGGATGAACAACATATACCATTCCTAGAACTCCTGTTACAGGTGAGTAACCTGTATATCTTCGAGGAGTGTCTCTTGCAGTAGGTCTGATGCCACTCTCCATCCCCCGCCTTTCCTAAGAACGCAAATTCTGGGGCAGTGACTTTGGGTTGGGACTCCTTTGGTACCTCGGGTTCCCCTCGGTCCTCGCTTTGCGAGCTGAATCTGACGGGGGAACTGAGGATACCAGGGACCACCCACACTTATATAGGAAACCGGAAGATCATGTCGTGTGGGTGATCCCCGGTGAAAAACTGCTAGAAGAGCTGCCGTGCCACAGAGATCTCTGCTGGAAACTCCCAAAAGTAATTGCCTACTGCAAGAGACACTCCTTGAAGATCTACTGCTACGATAAGTTCGTACATAACTGTACTTTCTAGGAGTGGTATATGTTGTTCATCCAGGCTGACCCACCTGACCTCCCCGGCTACGACACACAACCTCTGCTTCCAGCGCGCAAGATCTGGCGTCATGGGGTGGAACCAAGGATTATACTACCCGGATGGGTGGAAGGAGCCAACTTGAAGATGTTCCGGCACCACTTAAAGGGAAAGGCGATCTGGCAACAAGTGTGGATGAACAACATATACCACTCCTAGAACTACTGTTACAGGTGAGTAACTTTGTTTCTAGGGACATGGATATGTTGTTCATCCACACTTATTGGCAGGTCCCTTGCCGCTTTAAATCTTGCCGGAAGGTCTTCAAGCTGGCTTCTCCCACCCACCCGGGTGGTAAAACTCTCGGCTCCGCCCCATGACGCCAGATCTTCCTTACCGCTTGGAAGCTCAGGTTCCCTCCTTAGCGCTCTGCGTTTTTGACTGGTTCCTGAAAAGTTTGGTCTTCAGATTTCTTAAAGTATCCTTGAACCTTCGATCTTTTCTTCTTCACTGCGGCGATGGCTTTTTCCGGCCCCGAGAGGCGTACGGTTAGTTCCTCCAGGAGGGACTCGCACTCCACGTGCTCTTTTTGCCTGGACTTGGATCACGATCCTCGGGCTTGCGATTTTTGTTCTGACCTTTCGGTCAGCTCTCCGGAGGACCGTGTGGCCCGATTCGGGCTCAGACTTCCGGTGGTTTTTTCCGCTCCGGAGTCTCCATCGGACCGGCGGGTGCCCGCTTCGACTGTTTCTCTGCAGTCTTATCCTGCCGGGGAAGGGACGGGGGTTCCCCTTCCCTCTCCTTTGGTTGCAGAGCTTATCCCGCTCTCCTTGGATTCATTACATTCAGCTTCGTTCAGGGAGCTTCGTCATTCCCTCTCCTCCAAGGGAGAGGGAACCTGGCCTGTCTCTCGGCCTATGTCTAAAGGGGCACAGCAGGGTCTCTTCGCCAGGGCGGGAAGTTTTCCCTCCCTCATTGGTCGACGTGCGACTTCAGTGCGGTTTGAACTTGGGCTCTGGCCTCACAGTACCCCCGTCAGGTCAGCAGGCCAAAATCCCCTTCGACGTTGTCGAGTCTCTCGACCCGTCTTCCGGGGGGTCGGCTGAGGCCGTCTTCCCACCGCCTTCAGCGGAAGTCGAGGCTCTGTCCTCCACTTCGGGTCGACAGCCCTCGGTCCATTCCGAGCCGATGGAGGCGCGGGTGCTCCCCGTTTCTTCCCAGGCCAGCCCTCGGTTACCCCGAGGATTTGGGTCTCGGTCTCGGTCTACATCTCGGTCTAGCCACTCACGCCGATCTCGGCGTTCTCGGTCGGAGCACCGGGTTAGGTGGCATGGCCATTCTTCCTCGTCCCCCTCCTCAGATGAGGAGTGGTTTCGATGCCGTTGGTGTCGGTGTTTCAAGGAACTTTTGTGGCGACAGCAGTTGTCTGGGTTTCAATCGGCCCCGATTCATTCTCCAGATAACAAGCAGATCGCCTGGCAATCGGCAACCGTTTGTATCGGTCGAGAGTCTTCTCCAGGACGGTTGCTCGTTCGACCCTTGCTGCCCCTCCGTGCGGCCTAGGCTTGTCCTTCAGGTCTCTGGTTCCCTCACTCCTGCCTCCGCGGTGATTGAAGAGGCCTCTGACCATGGGCAGCTTTTGCAGACCCCTTCGGAGCCTGGAGCAGGCTCTGCCATGTTTCCTGACGGGAGGACCCCGGGTCTTCCCAGGAACATCCAGTAGACGACAGCCCATCGTCTTCTAAGGGTCTCCTTCGCTCTTTTCAGAGTTTACTGGAATGCAGCTTAAGCCCGTCTCCGATCGGGCTCCTTACCCTCTTCTGGAGATTCTGGATCGAAGGGGTTCTTCCACGGAGGCCTTCCGGTGGCTGAGGCTATTGTGGGCCCAGCCTTGGAGCTATGGCGGCGGCCTACTTCTTGCTCTGCGCCTTCGGCCAGGGTAGCTCGGAGGTATCCTATCCCGGTCGGTTCTCTGCCCAGTTTCTTGGAGCACCCCTCGGCTGAAGGGGTAATTACCAACGACATTTTCAATGTCTTGGAAACGCGGGATGTGGACAGACCCCGACAAGGAGTCCAGAAGGATGGACTATGTCGGGCGAGGTTTACGCCGCCTCCTTAGCCTCGGCCAGGCCAGCTCGGTTGCACTGATGGCACATTCTCCCACACCCTTTTGGGCTCCCTGGATGAGGTTCTCCCTCATCTCCCAGGCGACCTGCGGACCACGGTTCGACAGGTGCGGGACTAGGGTAGGGCAGTGGTGAAGCAGCAGCTCCAGACGGCTCTGGATCTAGGCGACTCCTGTGCCAGATCGGTGGCGGCCGCAGTGGCCATGTGCCGCAGGGCGTGGCTGAGGTTAACATCCTTCTCCTTGGAAACCCAGCACAAGTTGGTGGACATCCCCTTCTTGAGGACTGACCTTTTCGGCCCTGGAGTGGAGGGATACATCCATGGGCCTGACAAGTCCGATACCACTCCGGACTCAGTCACTCTCGCCCACGGGGTCAAGGGCAGCCGTCAGCCTTTGCGTAAGCCCCTTTGGCCCCTGAGCCCTGGGGCCCCCCTGGCCCAGCATGAGGGCCAGCAGGCATGCACTGGGCGGCCTGTTACCAAACCAGCATCTTCCTCCAAAAGGAAGCGGAGAGGCAGGAAACCGAGGGGCTCCTCGGCTCCCTTCCCCTCTAAGCCTGCCCAGTGACGGGCCAAGGGGCATTGCTTCGGCTCCTTCGTCCCTGCCCGGGTTTCCCCATGGGGGGACGGCTCGCACCTCGTTCTGGAGGTATTTAGGGTGGATCCTGTCGCAGTTGCGAGCGCGGATCCCCTTGAGCCATTGCCCCACGGGAATTTGAGTTCACTGCCCCTGTCGGTCAGTCCGACATGCCTGGCTCTCTAGTTAGAGATGATCAGGAAGGCCGTGGACACCCCATTCAACCCTGGGTTCGTGTCCAGGTATTCCTGGTCTCTTATGGACGGGCTTGCCCATCTTCCCGCATGCCTGGATGGTCTCTCTTCTGCAGACATTCCATCCTCAGAACGTGGCGTGTAGCTGTTTCCTGGTCTCCAGGATGTACCTACTCCTCGTCCGTCCGTTTTTGGGGGAGGCTGCACCCCTTCTTGCAGGGGAGCTGCTTACAAGTTCCTAACACTTCCTTGCTTAGCAGTCTCTGCGGCATGGAAGGGTCCGGATATCACCCAACCCGGAAGGCAGACTGGTCTCCCGTTTCGGGAGCCGAGTGAGAACTCGTATCTTAGCGGTGAAGCTTCTTGGACTAAGCTTGACTCTGAGTCGAGCTCAGCTCCGGGCGAACAGGGCGAGGTTTTCCTCCTTTGCCGGTTGGGTTGGCCAGGGAATTACGTCCTGCCAGGACCTCCTGCTCCTCCTGGGCCTCAGGGCGGCCTTCCCTTAGTGGGAGGGACCAGCCAGAGGTCACAACGCTGTGTCCCGTGGATCAGTTCGTGACTTACAGCCCAGGAGTTAGGAGAACGCTCCCTTGGACCGTTCTAACCTCGGCAGGAGACTATCCTGCTTGTTCGCCCTGAGTTGCCAGTCTTCTCCGACCGATGCTTCTCGGATGGGTGGGGTGCCCATCTTGTGGAATGCAGTGCGTCGCCTCTGGTCCTCTTGTGAGTCCCGATGTCCTTTCCACTCGCTGGAGACAGACGGTCTGGTTAGCCGGCACCGCTCGCTCCGCTTGTACGGGTCTAGTGGTCTAAGTCCAGTTGGATTATTCCAAGACCATGTGCTACCTACTCCGACAGGTTTGGTCTATCCCCTTGTCTCGGTGCAAGGAGGTTCTCCACATTGGGCGGTTGCGCAGTCGAGGCTTCCTAGCCATTTCATGGCAGGAGCCCAATTCCTTGGCTGCGGCCCTGAGCCGGGCATAGGCTGCGCCTTATGAGTGTCTCCCCTGCCGGGGGTAGCACAGGATCTTCTCCCTTTTCCCTCCGGGGAGAATACTAGGCCGAGACTGTTTTTGTGCCCGCCCCTCAGCAAGGCTTGCTGTAGGGGATGCCATCGGGGCCACGGACCCTGGGCCCCTCCGTGCCTCTCCCCCATTTCCCTTGACCTACGGGCAAGGCGAGGAGGGATTTGGCGCAGGTGATGCTGGTAGCCCCAGACTGGATTGCCAGTGCTGGTATCCAGCTCTCCTCAGTCTCAGCCCCAGGCTCCCGAGACGGTCTCTAGTCCGCTGGTCCTGTCTTCCTTTTCAGGGGAAGGTTATCCATCTGGACCTTCAATCCCTGCACCTGTTGGCCGTCCCCTGTGCGGCTAGGGGCTAGGCCTAGGGTCTTTCGGCAAGGTCCTCGACCTTCGAGGCGTCCTGCTAAGAAGTCGGCCAAGATGCTTGTCCTTTGGGAGATGTTTTTCCTTCTTCCGATGATGGGATAGGGCGGTGCCCTTCCCCGTCCCTGGGCATAGCATTCCGGGCCATTTGCATTCCATCCTTATACCAGGGCTTCGGTCAACATCCCTCTGGGTGCTTCTGCGGTCACCACTGTCTTCCGGGCGCAGGCCGGAGGGTAGCTGGTGGTACGGAGAAGGTGGTCTGGCACTTCTAGGCCTCAACCATGCCTCTCCCTTTGGGAGGGTATCCCCGTTCCTGCGGGATCCTTGCTGGTATGGGCTTAGCTCATGAGCAAGCCATCCGAACCTTTGCACAGATGTGTTTTCCCCCACCTGTTGTGGAAGAACACCTTCTTGGGGCCACTCCGCCATCCAGAAGGCTGGGAGAGTTCCAGGCGCTCCTTTAACCTCCCTATCCGGTCTTCCACAGGGACTAGGCTGTCCTGCACCCCACCCGAAGTTCCTCCAGGAGGTGGTGACGGAGTCTTCCCTTCGGGGGTTTTGCCTCTGCCGGGGTTTATCCCCATTCACACCTCGGAGGCCGTATTCAGGTTCCGTGGGAACCGTTTTAACGCTCACCTCGTGAGAGTGTAGAGCTTAAATTCGGGAGAGGTTTGCCAGCTGTTTATCATCTTCGCTGAAGCCGCATCTGGCAGACTTGCAGCCAAGTGGACGACGAGCGGGCGGGTCACCCCTGCATAGGTCTTCACTATAGGCGGGCGGGCATGGAGCCTCCCAGAGGGATAAGCGCTCATTTTTACCCGTCCTTCCGCTGCATCGGTGGCTGCTTCCGAGGATACTGTGGTCCAGGATATCTCCAGGGCTTCTGCCCGGAAGCAGGCTTTACCGTTCCCCTTCCACATCGACCTTGGGTCGCGCCGGGGTGTTGGATGGGGCTTCGGTTCTCCAGTCTTTCTACCTAAGTAGGGGTGTGCGCCTTGCCTCCCTCCTCCCGGAGAACTGCTAGGAGTCTGCCAATAAGTGTGGATGAACAACATATCCATGTCCCTAGAAATACAGGTTACTCACCTGTAACAGGAGTTCTAGGAATGGTATATGTTGTTCATCCACACGACCCACGACCTCCCCGGCTTCAACGCACAACCTGGCTTCCAGCGGGCTAGATCTGGCGTCATGGGGCGGAGCCGAGAGTTTTACCACCCGGGTGGGTGGGAGGAGCCAGCTTGAAGACCTTCCGGCAAGATTTAAAGCAGCAAGGGACCTGCCAATAAGTGTGGATGAACAACATATACCATTCCTAGAACTCCTGTTACAGGTGAGTAACCTGTATTTCTCGGCCTCCTGCTACCAGGCACCACAAGCCTGCTTTAAGCCTCAATTGTAGTTCACAGCATACACGGACTTCGAATAGCCATCATCTCCATGTTCCTAGATGCCGGACAGCCCAGGGGAACGCTCATTTGCCTGTAGAGCACCTCAGTAGTTTAATACTATTCATGGTGATATAACTACCCTACCTAAATTGGGACCATTCAAATTGAAGATACTGCAACATCTCGTGGCCAACAGTTCTTGTGACTGCTTCATTGAGACTCCCATCTACTAGGATTCAGTCTCTCACAGCTGGATAATCCTGTATCTCCGCTGTTACATAATAATTCGAGGCTACCCTCCATTTTCGCACTTTGACAGCCCCCTGTCCCTACCCCTCCCACACCAGCTTGACAAGGCCAATGGCTGCCACTTCCTACCTTTCTTACCCCCGCCCACCTCAGCCCCCTCTACCCCTCCCACAACATTGACAGTTCATGGTTGCCACTTCCTACCTTTCTTTCTCCCATCTGAAAATAGAGTTTCTAGGGACATGGATATGTTGTTCATCCACACTCATTGGCAGTATCCTTGCCGCTTTAAATCTTGCCGGAAGGTCTTCAAGCTTGCTCCTCCCACCCACCCGGGTGGTATAACTCTCGGCTCCGCCCCATGACGCCAGATCTTCCTTACCGCTTGGAAGCTCAGGTTCCCTCCTTAACGCTCTGCGTTTGCGACTGGTTCCTATTTCTCCGTTTGCGGATTTTAAAATAAAAAATTTGCAAAAAGACTTCAGTCTTCGATCCCTCGCGGCTGCGATGGACAAATCGACTCCCGGATTTCGGAGATGCCCATGCGGGCAGAAGATGTCTCGGACGGATCCACACTCCACGTGTGTCTGCTTAGGCCTGAGCACGACCCGCGAGCTTGCGACCTGTGCTCATCTTTCACCGGCCCTCGTCGCCGAGACCGTGCTGCCCGGTGCAACTGGGCGTCCGAAGCGTTTCCCTCAGGTGAAGTCAAGGAGGCCGGTTGGCGGTGTCCCGTCGCGGCTTCGGCGGATCAGCTTCAGAGCGGATATGTCCCTCGAAGAGGAGGAGGCGCTACGTATCTTTCCTGCCGCGGCATTTATCCCGCTCTCTCTGGGGTTCTTCCTACACGGCTTCTTTAAGGAGCTTTGTCTGTCCCTCCACTAAAGGAGAAGGGCCTCGTCTGCTGGACCTTATTCTCGGTCCAAAAGAGGACAGGTAGAATCCTCCGTGACGCTCTTGGGAGCGGGAAAGGTCCCTCTCCGGGCCGGTCCGCCGGGTTTTCGCCCATCAGGCCAGCCGCCACTGGCCCCACGGTGTCCCTCGTCAGGTCAGTTGACCGAGACTCCCACTGATGAAGTCGAGATTTTCTCGACCCATTGGACAGGCTGTCGCCTTTAGCAGCCGAATTCCTCTCCCGGTTCCCCGGGAGAGTTGAGGATCCGTGGGCTCGCCTGTGCCTCGGTTCCGGAGCCCTCGGATGGACCTTCCGAGCGAAGTGCGGTTCCGGCCGACACCTCCTCGCACCGACCCCGGAAATTCCGGACTCGGGTCTCGGTCTCGACCTCTTCGCGGCCCAGCCGCCCCACCGCCATAGGCGGTGTCTCGGTCCCGCACTGTGTAAGCGTTGGCGTCGCCCCGCTCGCCCCTCGCCCTCGCCTTGGATGAGGGAGGCTTCGGGTGAAATTACGCCGACGGCACGAGGACCTTATGTTGCAACACCTCCTGGCCGGAATAAGCCACCCGCGCCTTCCCCGCCATTAAGTGGTTGTCACCGAACGGCCGACACAACCCTCGACTTTGTCCGAGAGCTCTATGCCGGTCAAGAGTTCGGCCAAAACCAGCTGCTCCACCGATTCCGGTGGAACCTCCGCCACAGCCACCATTGGGGCTCGACCAAGGATCTCGGTCGGCTAAGGTTTACCTCATCGGTTGTCATTTGCCCTCACTCCCGACTGACCTCGCAGGTGAAGGGTGGCTCAGGCCAGAGCAGCTCTTCGAGGACTCTTCCGAGTCCGGAGATGATTCCTCCTTCTTCTCAAGCGACTGGACTTGGAGTCTCAGGAGGTCAACAATGGGACGATAGCCCGTCCGTCCTTCCTAGGACTGCTCGGCTCATCTCGGAGTCTCACCGATGGAGCTCGAACCCGTTTCCAAACGGGTTGTGTATCCCTCACGGAGATTCTGGACCGAGGATTCTCCACGGAGGCCTTTCGGTGGCCGAGGCCATAGTGGGTCCGGCACTGGAACTTTGGCAGCGCCTGCTTCCTGCCCTGCGCCCGGCCAGGATGGCCAGGAAGTATGCGTCCCTACGGTTCCTTGTTCGTTTTTTGAACACCCTCTGCTGAGGGGTTGGTTACCGACAGCGTTTTCGGCCGGCAACGCCAGGATGGACAAACCTCCTGACAAGGAGTCCAAGAAATTGACTATGTCGGGCGAAAAGTCTACGCTTCGTCCTCCTCGGCCTTCGTCAAGCCAGTTCGGCCGTCTCATGGCACATTTTTCTCATGCCCTGTTGGGCTCCTGGATGAGGTCATCCCTCATCTTCCGCCCGATCTGCAGACTACGGTTACAGGTGGGACCAGGGCAGAGCAGTGGCCAAACAGCAGCTCCAGACTGCTTTGGATATAGGGGACTCATGTGCCAGATCGGTGGCGGCCGCAGTGGCTATCGTCGGCGGGCTTTGGCTGAGGATATCCACCTTACTTCGGATACCCAGCACAGGTTGGCGGATGTTCCTTTTGGGGACTGACCTCTCGACCCTGGGGTGGAAGGTCACCTGCCAGAGGATCGAGAAGTCCAATGCCACCTTGGACTCGGTCTCTTCCGCTCAGAAGGACAAAGGCCGCAAACCACAGCCTAAGCCCTTCGTCCTTCTGTGCCCCCGCGCCGCGTGCCCAGCAACGTCCAGGGCCAGCAGGCACCGCCTTGGCATCCCAAACCCAAGCCGCCGCTTCCTCTAACAGGAGGCAGGAGGAGGGCCCAGGAGGTCCCTCGGCCGTCCCTCCTCCAAGCCTGCCCAGTGACGGGCTGAGGGGTGTCGCCTCATCCCCCACCTGCCTCCCTGGTCCCTCGGTGGGGACGGCTCCGCATTGCTCACCTGGTCCGCTGTTACCACGGACAGGTGGGTCTTGGAGGTGGTGGGAAGAGGCCTGCCTCTGAATTCGAACAGGCACCACCCTTCAGAGCCGTGCGCCCCTCGGGAATCAGATCCCGGCTACTGGCGGCTCGTCGAGCCGACATCGCTCTCCCTCCTCCAGAAGGAGGTGGTAAGAGGTGGTGGACCCTCCTTCAGACCCAGGGTTTGTGTCCAGGTACTTCCTGGTTCGAACGGACGGGGGCTGGCGCCTCATTCTCACTCTACACGACCTAAACAAGTTCCTTAAGGTCTCGAACCTTCAGGATGGTCACTCTGGCTCAGATAATACCATCCTTGGAACGCGGGCGGTGGTTCTGCTCTCTCTGGACTTGCAGGGCCCGCTTTTTCCACGTCCCTATCCGTCCGTCTCACCAGAGATTCCTTCGCTTCGAAGGAAGGATCTCTCTTGAGTTCCAAGCCATGCCCTTGGCTTGTCTCCAGCTCCCAGGGTCTTCACCAAATGCATGGCAGTGGTGACAGCATTCCCTGCGGCGCCGAGGGTCCGGTGTACCCTTACCTGGACGACTGGCTGATAGCAGCTCCCTCCAGGAAGGAGGCGGAGTGGTCCAGATCTGGCCTCCAGGTCTGCTCTCAACTGGGCCTCCTTATCAACGAGGCCAAGTCGGAACTCGAGCCAAGCAGGTGATTCTATTCATCGGGCGCATGCTCGACTCTCTCGAGCCAGAGCGGCTCCGCGGACAGGGCCGGAGTTCTTCCTCCTTGCCCGATCATTTCTGGTTGGGCAATTGCGCCCTGCCCGGGACTTCCTGCGCCTCCTGGGTCTCATGGCGGCCTGTACCAGCGTGGTCCGTTGGGCCCGCTGGAACATGCGTCCCCTTCAGTGGGGACTGGCCAGCCAGTGGTCACAACGCTGCGATCCCTTGGACCAGCTTGTGTCGGTGACACAGGGGATGTGGAACGCTCTCCAGTGGTGGACCGTTCCAGATCATTTGCAGGAGGGCATCCCGTTCGTCCGCCCCGAGCCGACGGTCTCTCTGTCGACCGATGCCTCTCTGATGGGTTGGGGTGCCCATCTGGGGGAACACCGGGCTCATGGCCTCTGGTCCCCGCGGGAGTCCCGATGCCACATCAACCTGCTGGAGCTCCGAGCGGTCCGCCTAGCTCTCACCGCCTTTGCTCCGTTCCTCCGGGGTCAAGTGGTCCGAGTCCAGACGGACAATACCACGACCATGTACTATCTAAACCGCCAGGGCGGGACGCGCTCCATGCTTCTATGCAAGGAAGCTCCGCATTTGGTCACTCGCGCAGCCTGGAGGCGGATCTCCTAGCCATTCACGTGGCAGGAGCCCAACACCTGGCCGGTGCCCTGAGCCGGATAGGGGCTGCATCCCACGAGTGGTCTCTCCTGCCGGAGGGTACAGCATCTGTTCTCCCTTTGGGGCACAATCAGGTGGACCTGTTTGCCTCCATGGAGACGCGCTGAGTCTGTTCCATGCCCGCCCTCAGCAGGGCTCGCTGCAGGGGATGCCTTCTCGAGGCAATGGACCCCGGGCCTCTTTACGCTTTCCCCATTTCCTTGATCCACAAGGTGCTTCTCAAGGCGAGGGACAAGGCGAGGTGATTCTGATAGCCCCAGACTGGCCTCGCAGTTCTGGTACCAGATCTCCTCAGTCTCAGCTCCAGGACTCCTGCAGCTTCCAGCTCGCCGGACCTGCTCTCAGTCAATCAGGGAAGGTGTTCCATCCGGACCTTCAATCCCTGCACCTGACGGCCTGGTTCCTGAGCGGCTAGAGTTCCAGGCCTTGGGTCTTTCCGACGAGGTCCTCAATGTAGTTGAGGCGTCCCGTGAAGGAGTCGACCAGAAAATGCTATGCCTTCAAATGGAAAAGGTTTTCCATTTGGTGTCAGAGCAAGGGCTTGGACCCTTCCTCCTGTTCCTTGGCAAGCATCTTGGACTATTTATGGTCCCTTTCTAGTCAAGGGCTTAGGTCTGCGACCCCTAAGGGTGCACCTGGCAGCCATCTCTGCTTACCGGGCGCGGGCCGGAAGCAGTCGATGCTGTATGCGAGGAGAAGGTGGTCTGGCGCTTTTTCAAAGGCCTTGATCACATTTCCTCCAGTGGGAACCCCACTCCGTGGGATCTACCGCTGGTACTGGCAAAGCTCTATGGGCAAGCCATTCGAACCTATGCACAGGTGTGCTCTCTCTCACCTGTCGTGGAAGACCGCCTCTTGGTGGCTATCACGTCAGCCAGAAGGATGGAGAGCTCCAGGCGCTTTCCATCGAGTCTCCTTACCTGGTCTTCCACAGGGACGGTTGTCCCTCGCCCGCCGAAATTCCTTCGAAGGTGGTGTGGGAGTTCACCTTAACCAGTGTTGACTCTGCAGTGTTCTACCCCAATCACCTCGGAGGCTAATATAGGCTCCACTACCTGACCCTTTAGAAGGCGCGCTTATTATGTGAGCGCACGGTTGAAATTCGGGGAGAGGTTCGCCAGCTGTTTGTCACCTACGCTGAAGCCGCATCTGGCAGACCTGCAGCCGCGGACTGATAAGCAGGTGGGTAACCTCCTGCATAGATCTCTGCTATAAGTTGGCGGGCATGGAGCTCCCCAGAGGGATAAGAGCTCATTCTACGCCATACTGCTGCAACGTGGCTGCCTCAGGGACGTCCTATCCAGGAAATCTGCAGGGCTGCTACCTGAAGTCAGCAAACACCTTCATTACCCACTACCACATCGACCTTGAGTCACGCCGGGATGCTGGTTTGGGGCCTCCGGTTCTCCAGTCTCTTTCCCAAGTAAGTATATGGGGTGTCGTCTTGCCTCCCTCCTCCCGGAGAACTGCTAGGAGTCTGCCAATGAGTGTGGATGAACAACATATCCATGTCCCTAGAAATACAGGTTACTCACCTGTAACAGGAGTTCTAGGAATGGTATATGTTGTTCATCCTACCATTCCCTACATTCTCCCGGCTTGACGCACAACCTGAGCTTCCAGCGGCCAGATCTGGCGTCATGGGGCGGAGCTGAGTTATACTCACCCGGTGGGTGGAGGAGCAAGCTTGAAGACCTTCCGGCAAGATTTAAAGCGGCAAGGATACTGCCAATGAGTGTGGATGAACAACATATACCATTCCTAGAACTCCTGTTACAGGTGAGTAACCTGTATTTACTCTCTCTTGCTGTCCAATAAATTTTGATACTTTTTTTTATACTTTCCCCTCTCATCTATGCTGTCCTCCTATTAGAACGATAAAACTGCATACAGATATATGTATTTGCTCACTTTATTTTACTGTTTTTGGAAACATTGTACTTTGCCTCCTTTGTATGTTTTGTCTCCCCTCCCCACTGATGTGGAACATTTGTAAATGAGCTGTGTGTACTCATAGGTATTATAATCCGAGAATGAATAAATAAAAAAAAAAATGATAGCAGAGGGGATGGTCTCTGGGTAAGGAGAGCCATTTGTAATGCATCTCCCAGACAGTGTAGTGTATTGGTAGCAGTGTGAGGGATGGTAGATCAGGTGATCTTTGTAACCCAGAGTCACAGGACCACTTCTGTGGGGCAGGATTCCTTGGGCTTACAGCAAACTTCCCTGAGTGCAGCCTGTGCAGTGAGGGTCAGGCCCCCCCCCTCCCCGGAGTCCTTCCAGGGTACTCGCTGGGTTTTCAACTGAGCATCCGCCAGAAGATCCAGAGGCTTCTTTCTCTCTGTGTGAGTGGTGCAAATACAGCTTTGGGCCTGTATTCCTGGGAAAGAACCATTTTGGTCACTGTGCAACGTAAAAGAAAATTACAGGCATTTACAGGCCTTCAGGTGCCCTATAAGACCCTATATGTGTCTTTTCTTGGGAACTGCAGGGATGGCTCATACCCCACAGACCTCTCCATGAGACCTCGTGTATCTCCCCCTACCTCCTCAGAGGCTCTTCCCATGTTCCGCTCCGGTAGCGTTTGGCCTTTAAACGTTAGGTCAGGTTTTGTTTTGTTTGAACAAACCCTCCCAAGCTTACACACACAAGACAATTGCAGAGATGTTATAAAAGTATGCCAAAGGCTTTACTAATATTTACTACGTAATATGTGGAGTATCACAGGGTTCCGTATTGGGCCCCGCACTTTTTGGTATATTTATAGGGGACTTACATCTGGATGTATCTAGCCAGATAAGTAAATTTGCAGACAGCACCAAAATTTCATCTGAGGTGGTTGCAGAAACAAAAATAAATAAACTTAAAAAAGATCTCCAAATCATCGAAGTATGGGCACATGAAAATAATAAGGCCTTAAATACTGATAAGTGCTTAGTTATACATCTGGGGAGAAGAAATCCCAATACTGAGTATACCTTATGCAATGTTCATATTAAGACAGTGTACCATGAAAGAGACTTGGGTGTTGTAGTAAATAACAAATTTAGTTGGAGTAATCGATGTAATAGTCACCCAAGTGGGTAACCGCATCATATCTGCTATTAAAAAATCCTTCATAACACGTAATAAAGAACGTATTACTAAACTGTATAGGTCTTATATCAGACCTTACACAGACTATGCCGTCTCCTTTTGGGCCCCATACCTGAAACAAGATAAAAAAAATGGAGAAGAGTTTACAGAGAAGAGTAACAAAACTAATACCAGAAATAAGGGGTTTACCCTATCAAGAAAGGGTGACTTTCCTAGGATTATATGATCTACAAATAAGGCGGGATAGGGGAGATCTGCTATTGTTATTTAATATCTTAAATGATGAGAGTCTTAAGAATGTCTGCAACTTACAATTCTCAGATAAAAAGCATGGACTACGATGTAACAGGCAAATTCAAATCCTGAGGGCATTTACAAATAAAAAAAAATATTATTTTACTCTTAGGGCAGGTGAACTTTGGAACACCTTACCCAAGTATATAGTGGAGCAGTCATCGTGTAAGCAGTTTAAAACTGAGTTGGACAAATTTCTTCTGGGGAAACCTTGTGTAGATACCCCCCATTGGTGTGGGGAAAGTGGTCTCAGTGGGCCTAGTGCCTACTTCCACTTTTTTCAATGAGTCATACTGAGTACTATAGATTAATAGAGTCATAGGTATAGAATTTGTTGGCAGAAAAGGACCATCTTGGCCCATCGAGTCTGCCCATGTCCCCCCTCCTTATTTGCCCCCCACCCAGAGAGCCCCCGCCTCCCTTGACAACCCCTTGTGTTTATCCCATGCCCTTTTGAATCCCTCCACTGTTCTGGCACCCACCACCTCTGGCAGACTGTTCCAGGGCTCCACCACCCTCTCCATGAAGTAATGCCCCTTGCATTTCCCTTAAACCTACCCCTCAACCCTCAGTCCATGACTCTAGTATTAGATCGCCCACCTTCCCTGTGTATAAGGTCCCCAACTTTATTAATCCACTTCACATACTTGAATGTTTCTATCATGTCCCCCCCTCCTTCGTGTCTCTAGCAGATACAAATCCAGCATCCTTAACCTCTTCGTAAGGCTTTCCACTTAACCCATGTACCATCTTAGTGGCCTGTCTCTGCACTCTGTCCATGCCATCTATGTCCTTATTGTAATTAAACATTTAACTAGCATTCAAAATTTGGTTACGGGATTTAAGAAATAAAAGTTGGACAATATATAAAAAAATACTTAACTTTCATAATCTAATGTATAATTTCTACCTTGTTCCAGTTGCAGTTGATGCAGTTAAGAGTCCAGTAAAGAACTCCTGGTTTCCCGCTTTGTGATGGAATTCAAACAGGGGTCCCATTGATCAGTTTTCCCATGACAAACAGAACTGACTTCCACAAACCTTGCTCTGACTTTGAAAAGGCAGGTTCAAAATGGTTGCTTCTGGGATTGCCCTACTGTGATTGGCTGGCTGAAGACCAGTCACCACCAGTGACGGGAACCCCTTGTCCCCTTGATGTTGGGATTTTGTTTAATTCAGCTGCAGATTTTCTTTCAGGAAGGTCCCCATTTAGGACACAAGAAACCAGTTTTACTCCTACATTGTGTTTGAGACACTGTGGCTCCCCCCACTGCAGAGATAACTTGGCCTGAGGCCTTTTTTTTTTTTTTTTTTTAACCAGGAGAAATGCACTAAGCTGAAAGCTTGTTTACAGGTGTGACCTGGGAGCACAAGGAAGTTAAGTGACTTGCTCAGGGTCACATAGTATGTAATGCGGGGGCTGTAGGGTTCAAACCCAGGTCTCCAGGTCTTTTATTTATTTTTATTTATTTATTTTAGTTGTTTAACAAGGAATAGCACACTAAGCTGAAAGCTTTTTACAGGAGCGACCTGGGAGCACAAGGAAGTTAAGTGACTTGCTCAGGGTCACACAGTATGCAAGTGGAAGCTGTGGATTCAAACCCAGGTCTGGTCTGCTGGATGTCACCAGATTTGCAGCTCAGAGCTCACACCACCGCGCTATACTGCCTCCTCCTAATGTCAAGCTACTTCCCTAACAGGCCAGTCATGACTTTTACAGTGCTGGCTCTTCATTCCAAAAGAACTGTCAGACTTAATGGCTTGGCTGCTGGCTTTAACAACCTCCAATTAACTGAAGACGCCCGCCCAAGAACAGCTTCTGAAAACACAGAAGTTAAAAAAGCAGAGCGCCTTACTCAACTCATACTGCAGAATAAACCCAAAGAAATATTTCATGCAGAAAGAAATTACAGGAAAAAAAACAGGCTTGACCACCACCATAACAACGGGAATAGTAACTATACAAACAACAGAAGAGTACCTTTAAATTGGGACCATTTAAAGGCAGTCTTCGTCAGCATCTTACAGCTAGCAGTTCCTGTGACTGTTTCAACTGACATGGCACTACCTCAGCAGTATTGACACATCCTTGTGTACCTACTCTCTCTTTCTTTCTCTGTGAATGACCACTTTCACCTTAACCACTTTGCCCTATTTCCAGCCTCCTTCCCCGATCCTTCCTTCCCCTCACCCTCCACCTTCTTTCCACTGTTTATCTTCACTTACCTGAACTTTGTTCACCCAAATCTACCTATACCTGTTTGACAAAGCACCGTGGCTGCCTCCTTTATTAGGTTATTTTTGATTTCCTACCGATTCATAGTTTTAATTTTAGTTGCAATATTAATGTCGTATTGTCATTTTAAACACTTTCTTGTCAAAATTTTATGCAATACCATCCGTTGTATGTCTGTTACTCTTCCCACTGAAGTGGAACCTTTGTAAAAGAACTGCCATGTGCTCAAAGGTATTGTAATCCGAGAATGAATGAATGAATAAATAAATGACATGGTGTGATTCCGACACACCCAGTACCAAAAGTATATAGGCTCATGATTATAGCAAAGTGATGGTCTGTGGGGAAGCAGATGTTTGTAGTCTAGCTCCCAGATAGTGTAACGCATTGGTAGCAGCGTAAGGGATGGTAGGTCAGGAGTTCTTTCTTTGTAACCCAACTCCCAGGTAGTGTAGTGCATCTGTAGCTGAGTGAATGGTGATGGGTTAGGAAGGTCAGGAGTTCTTTCTGTGTAACCCAGCTCCCAGTTAGTGTAGTGTATCTGGAGCTGAGTGAACGGTGATGGGTCAGGAGATATTTCTGTGTAACCCAGCTCCCAGTTAGTGTAGTGTATCTGTAGCTGAGCGAACGTGAAGGGTCAGGAAGGTCAGAGTTCTTTCTGTAACCCAGCTCCCAGTTAGTGTATCTGTAGCTGAGTGTACGGTGATGGGTCAGGAAGGTCAGGAGTTCTTTCTGTGTAACCCAGCTCCCAGTTAGTGTAGTGTATCTGTAGCTGAGTGAACGGTGATGGGTCAGGAGTTCTTTCCGTGTAACCAGCTCCCAGTTAGTGTAGTGTATCTGTAGCTGAGTGAACGGTGATGGGTCAGGAAGGTCAGGAGTTCTTTCCGTGTAACCCAGCTCCCAGTTAGTGTAGTGTATCTGGAGCTGAGTGAATGGTGATGGGTCAGGAAGGTCAGGAGTTCTTTCCGTGTAACCAGCTCCCAGTTAGTGTAGTGTATCTGTAGCTGAGCGAACGGTGAAGGGTCAGGAAGGTCAGGAGTTCTTTCCGTGTAACCCAGCTCCCAGTTAGTGTAGTGTATCTGTAGCTGAGTGAACGGTGATGGGTCAGGAAGGTCAGGAGTTCTTTCTGTGTAACCCAGCTCCCAGTTAGTGTAGTGTATCTGTAGCTGAGTGTACGGTGATTGATCAGAAAGGTCAGGAGTTCTTTCCGTGTAACCCAGCTCCCAGTTAGTGTAGTGTATCTGTAGCCAAGTGTACGGTGATGGGTCAGGAAGGTCAGGAGTTCTTTCCGTGTAACCAGCTCCCAGTTAGTGTAGTGTATCTGTAGCTGAGTGAACGGTGATGGGTCAGGAGTTCTTTCCGTGTTACCAGCTCCCAGTTTGTGTAGTGTATCTGGAGCTGAGTGAACGGTGATGGGTCAGGAGTTCTTTCTGTGCAACCCAGCTCCCAGTTAGTGTAGTGTATCTGTAACTGAGTGTACGGTGATGGGTCAGGAAGGTCAGGAGTTCTTTCTGTGTAACCCAGCTCCCAGTTAGTGTAGTGTATCTGGAGCTGAGTGAACGGTGATGGGTCAGGAAGGTCAGGAGTTCTATCTGTGTAACCCAGCTCCCAGTTAGTGTAGTGCATCTGTAGCGGAGTGAACGGTGATGGGTCAGGAGTTCTTTCTCTGTAACCCAGCTCCCAGTTAGTGTAGTGTATCTGTAGCTGAGTGTATGGTGATGGGTCAGGAGTTCTTTCCATGTAACCAGCTCCCAGTTAGTGTAGTGTATCTGTAGCTGAGTGAACGGTGATGGGTCATGAGTTCTTTCCGTGTAACCAGCTCCCAGTTAGTGTGTGTATCTGGAGCTGAGTGAACGTGATGGGTCAGGAGTTCTTTCTGTGCAACCCAGCTCCCAGTTAGTGTAGTGTATCTGTAACTGAGTGTACGGTGATGGGTCAGGAAGGTCAGGAGTTCTTTCTGTGTAACCCAGCTCCCAGTTAGTGTAGTGTATCTGGAGCTGAGTGAACGGTGATGGGTCAGGAAGGTCAGGAGTTCTTTCTGTGTAACCAGCTCCCAGTTGGTGTAGTGTATCTGTAGCTGAGTGTATGGTGATGGGTCAGGAAGGTCAGGAGTTCTTTCCGTGTAACCCAGCTCCCAGTTAGTGTAGTGTATCTGGAGCTGAGTGAACATTGATGGGTCAGGAGTTCTTTCCGTGTAACCAGCTCCCAGTTAGTGTAGTGTATCTGTAGCTGCGTGAACGGTGATGGGTCTGGAGTTTTTTCTGTGTAACCCAGCTCCCAGTTAGTGTAGTGTATCTGTAGCTGAGTGAACGGTGATGGGTCAGGAGTTCTTTCTGTCTAACCCAGCTCCCAGTTAGTGTAGTGTATCTGTAGCTGAGTGAACGGTGATAGGTCAGG
This sequence comes from Neoceratodus forsteri, assembly GCA_016271365.2. NCBI lineage: Eukaryota > Metazoa > Chordata > Ceratodontiformes > Ceratodontidae > Neoceratodus > Neoceratodus forsteri. Next base: position 360,038,905 of record CM057449.1, on the reverse strand, counting down.
AGTTCTTTCTGTGTAACCCAGCTCCCAGTTAGTGTAGTGTATCTGTAGCTGAGTGAACAGTGATGGGTCAGGAGTTCTTTCCATGTAACCCAACTCCCAGTTAGTGTAGTGTATCTGTAGCTGAGTGAACGGTGATGGGTCAGGAGTTCTTTCTGTGTAACCCAGCACCCAGTTAGTGTAGTGTATCTGTAGCTGAGTGAACGGTGATAGGTCAGGAGTTCTTTCTGTGTAACCCAGCTCCCAGTTAGTGTAGGTGTCTGTAGCTGCATGAGCGGTGATGGGTCTGAGTTTTCTGTGTAACCCAGCTCCCAGTTAGTGTAGTGTATCTGTAGCTGAGTGTACGGTGATGGGTCAGGAAGGTCGGGAGTTCTTTCTGTGTAACCTAGCTCCCAGTTAGTGTAGTGTATCTGTAGCTGAGTGAACGTTGATGGGTCAGGAAGGTCGGGAGTTCTTTCTGTGTAACCCAGCTCCCAGTTAGTGTAGTGTATCTGTAGCTGAGTGAACGGCGATGGGTCAGGAGTTCTTTCTGTGCAACCCAGCTCCCAGTTAGTGTAGTGTATTTGTAGCTGAGTGAACGGTGATGGGTCAGGAGTTCTTTCTGTGTAACCCAGCTCCCAGTTAGTGTAGTGTATCTGTAGCTGAGTGAACGGTGATGGGTCAGGAGTTCTTTCTGTGTAACCCAGCTCCCAGTTAGTGTAGTGTATCTGTAGCTGAGTGAGTGGTGATGGGTCAGGAGTTCTTTCTGTGTAACCCAGCTCCCAGTTAGTGTGGTGTATCTGTAGCTGAGTGAACGGTGATGGGTCAGGAAGGTCAGGAGATCTTTCCGTGTAACCCAGCTCCCAGTTAGTGTAGTGTATCTGTAGCTGAGTGAATGGTGATGGGTCAGGAAGGTCAGGAGTTCTTTCTGTGTAACCCAGCTCCCAGTTAGTGTAGTGTATCTGTAGCTGCATGAACGGTGATGGGTCTGGAGTTTTTTCTGTGTAACCCAGCTCCCAGTTAGTGTAGTGTATCTGTAGCTGAGTGTACGGTGATGGGTCAGGAAGGTCGGGAGTTCTTTCTGTGTAACCCAGCTCCCAGTTAGTGTAGTGTATCTGTAGCTGAGTGAACGATGATGGGGCAGGAAGGTCGGGAGTTCTTTCTGTGTAACCCAGCTCCCAGTTAGTGTAGTGTATCTGTAGCTGAGTGAACGGGCGATGGGTCAGGAGTTCTTTCTGTGTAACCCAGCTCCCAGTTAGTGTAGTGTATCTGTAGCTGAGTGAATGGCGATGGGTCAGGAGTTCTTTCTGTGTAACCCAGCTCCCAGTTAGTGTAGTGTATCTGTAGCTGAGTGAACGGCGATGGGTCAGGAGTTCTTTCTGTGTAACCCAGCTCCCAGTTAGTGTAGTGTATCTGTAGCTGAGTGAACGGTGATGGGTCAGGAGTTCTTTCTGTGTAACCCAGCTCCCAGTTAGTGTAGTGTATCTGTAGCTGAGTGAATGGTGATGGGTCAGGAGTTCTTTCTGTGTAACCCAGCTCCCAGTTAGTGTGGTGTATCTGTAGCTGAGTGAACGGTTATTGGTCAGGAAGGTCAGGAGATCTTTCCGTGTAACCCAGCTCCCAGGTAGTGTAGTGTATCTGTAGCTGAGTGAACGGTGATGGGTCAGGAGATCTTTCTGTGTAACCCAGCTCCCAGTTAGTGTAATGTGTCTGTAGCTGAGTGAACGGTGATGGTTCAGGAAGGTCAGGAGTTCTTTCTGTGTAACCCAGCTCCCAGTTAGTGTAGTGTATCTGTAGCTGAGTGAATGGTGATGGGTCAGGAAGGTCAGGAGTTCTTTCCGTGTAACTCAGCTCCCAGTTAGTATAGTGTATCTGTAGCTGAGCGAACGGTGAAGGGTCAGGAAGGTCAGGAGTTCTTTCTGTAACCCAGCTCCCAGTTAGTGTAGTGTATCTGGTAGCGGAGTGAACGGTGATGGGTCAGGAGTTCTTCCCTGTAACCCAGCTCCCAGTTAGTGTAGTGTATCTGGAGCTGAGAGAGTGGTGATGGGTCAGGAAGGTCAGGAGTTCTTTCTGTGTAACCCAGCTCCCAGTTAGTGTAGTGTGTCTGTAGCTGAGTGAACGGTGATGGGTCAGGAGTTCTTTCTGTGTAACCCAGCTCCCAGTTAGTGTAGTGTGTCTGTAGCTGAGTGAACGGCGATGGGTCAGGAGTTCTTTCTGTGTAACCCAGCTCCCAGTTAGTGTAGTGTGTCTGTAGCTGAGTGAACGGCGATGGGTCAGGAGTTCTTTCTGTGTAACCCAGCTCCCAGTTAGTGTAGTGTATCTGTAGCTGAGTGAACGGTGATGGGTCAGGAAGGTCAGGAGTTCTTTCGTGTAACCCAGCTCCCAGTTAGTGTAGTGTGTCTGTAGCTGAGTGAACGGCGATGGGTCAGGAGTTCTTTCAGTGTAACCCAGCTCCCAGTTAGTGTAGTGTATCTGAGCTGAGTGAGTGGTGATGGGTCAGGAGTTCTTCTGTGTAATCCAGCTCCCAGTTAGTGTGGTGTATCTGTAGCTGAGTGAACAGTGATGGGTCAGGAGATCTTTCTGTGTAACCCAGCTCCCAGCTAGTGTGGTGTATCTGTAGCTGAATGAACGGCGATGGGTCAGGAGTTCTTTCTGTGTAACCCAGCTCCCAGTTAGTGTAGTGTGTCTGGAGCTGAGTGAGTGGTGATGGGTCAGGAGTTCTTTCTGTGTAACCCAGCTCCCAGTTAGTGTGGTGTATCTGTAGCTGAGTGAACGGTGATGGGTCAGGAGATCTTTCTGTGTAACCCAGCTCCCAGTTAGTGTAGTGTATCTGTAGCTGAGTGAACGGTGATAGGTCAGGAGTTCTTTCCGTGTAACCCAGCTCCCAGTTAGTGTAGTGTATCTGTAGCTGAGTGAATGGTGATGGGTCAGGAAGGTCAGGAGTTCTTTCTGTGTAACCCAGCTCCCAGTTAGTGTAGTGTGTCTGGAGCTGAGTGAACAGTGATGGGTCAGGAGATCTTTCTGTGTAACCAGCTCCCAGGTAGTGTAGTGTATCTGTAGCTGAGTGAACGGTGATGGGTCAGGAAGGTCGGGAGTTTTTTCTGTGTAACCCAGCTCCCAGTTAGTGTAGTGTATCTGTAGCTGAGTGAACGGCGATGGGTCAGGAGATCTTTCTGTGTAACCCAGCTCCCAGTTAGTGTAGTGTATCTGTAGCTGAGTGAACGGCGATGGGTCAGGAGATCTTTCTGTGTAACCCAGCTCCCAGTTAGTGTAGTGTATCTGGAGCTGAGCGAACGGTGATGGTTCAGGAAGGTCGGGAGTTCTTTCTGTGTAACCCAGCTCCCAGGTAGTGTAGTGTATCTGTAGCTGAGTGAACGGTGATGGGTCAGGAGATCTTGTTTGTGACCCAGCTTGAGAGACAGTGTAGTGTAATGGTAGCATTGTGAAGGATAGTGGGTCAGGAGATTCAGGTTAGACATACAGCTCAGGTCCTGACTGAGTGCAACACTGGACCATGTTGTTATCATTCCTTCAAGCTGCAAATCAGAATGGAAGTAGGGCCCCCCCTCACTTTAAATGGGTGAATAAATACCTTAGTGGTATGAATGTCTAGTGCAGCTAAGCTCTGAAAATGTTTCATTTTTACAACCTTTTATGAGAGCTCCTCTCCTTCTAATTACTTTCTTTTGTTAACTCTTTGGACAGTGTTTGTGGGTGTCCGCTCCGATTACCTCTGTGGGGCTTGGAAGCTTGTAGGGGATAAGACCCACTCCTCTACAAGTGATACAGACAGAGCACATTGCAACCTGCATAAATGTTAGGTAAGCAGTTCTAAGTCCCAAGGCTATTGGTTATGCCAGAGGCTGTATCCAAATACTTGTACAAATGTTACACTTTGCTGTATTTTGTTTGTTTGTATATGATGTTATCATGGCAGTAATACTGCAACACTTGCAGCTTTTAATCTGGGATTCTAGTCTGTAAAGGCTACTGACATTTCTGGAAAACTCTGGAAAACATAATATATTGACACAGTTCAGCTTGTATTTCTATCTTAAATAGATTTCAAACCCCAGGAATCTCCCAGTATGATTAGACATAATGCAGTCAGCCCAGAATCTCTGACTGTCCTAGAGCTGATGTAATGTGGCATGTATGCAAATAATGGAACTCGCATGCTGTTCAGACTGCTGCCTCTAGGTGGACTATGTTCTAACGAACTGCCAGATTTATTTTCTCCACTCTGACAACTAGACGTCCCAAGAGCTTTCCACAGCAAGCACGCCATGAGTTTATTTGTTTTGAAGTTTTATATTTTGTAGTTCTCCCAGATAAAGACTTAAGGAAGCTTGACAGCAGGGAAAGAAGGGACGCACCTTCTTCCTTTCTTCTAGACAGGCAGCTTACACTATATATGCTGCCCAGTACCAAAAAGCTCTCTTGAATTCTGTTTTGACCATGACTGACAAACTCTCAGGTGACGTTGCCCATGATTTGGCTGACACTGCCAGGACGGCGTTGGATGCCACTAAATACCAGTTTCACATGACCATGGATACCAAACACAGTGCCTCCAGGCTGTTGGCATTATCAGTTTCCATGAGAAGGTTTGCCTGGCTCCGGACAAGAAGTCTCACTCAGGATATGCAGATGAAGGCTATGGGCTTTCCTGTGAGAATAATTCTCTTTCTAGTGACGTGATATGATGTACTATCTTTATATGTGTAAAAGGTTTCAGATGTCCTTTTTAGTGCGTATTATTTCTAGGATCGTGAATATGTTGTTCTATCCACACTGTTTGGCATGTCCTTTCCCATTAAGAATCTTGCCGGAAGGTCTTAAAGCTGGCTCCTGTCGCCCACCCAGTGGTATAACCCTTGGCTCCGCCCCATGACACCAGATCTTCCTTTCCGCTGGAAGATACAGGTTCCCTCCTTACCACTCTCGTGTACAGTACGCCCTGGCTTCAAAATCCTCAGATTTGCTCAGAATGAAACTCATTAGAGTTCATAACGATCACTTTGCGATTTTTACCATCATGGAAGATAAATCTTCTCCCAGTTTCCGCCACTGCCCGTGCGGGCAAAAGATGTCTTGCACAGACCCGCATGCCATGTGCGTATATTGCCTGGGTGTCGGCCATGACACTCGGGTCTGTGAAATGTGTCTCACGTTTCACCCGAACGTCTTGTACGATCGTCTCGCACTGCTGAAATTGGGCAGGCCGGAGAAACGGAACCCGCTGGTCAGATCTAAAGAGGCCCGATGGGCGGTCTCCGCACCTGCGGGGTCCGCCAAGCAACTTTTAATAAATGAAGGCTTTCAGGGAAGAGGCAGCTTGGGCCACGGATTGGTCCTCAGAGTCCTTTTTTGTTCTGCTCAACTTGGGCTCCACTTTCTCCATTTCCTTCCGGAAGATGTGCCTCTCCCTTCCCACCAAGGGTGAGGGGCCTTCGAGCTCATATGTTTCTGGTCCCATAAAAGGACAAGGAACTGAGAGAATCTTAGTCTCACTGATAACTTTCCTGGGATCGTGAGATCTCAGTCCCAGGAATCACCTGTTTCGACTTCAGTCGAGGTTGCGCCTTGGCCGCTGGTTTCACGATTCCGCCGTCAGGCCAGCTGGCCCATACACTGGATGACGATCTGGCTGAGATAATTCTCAACCCAGTCGACCAGTTGTCACCCGAGGAGGCTGACAACTCCTTGTTCAGGACCCCAGTCCTGCCTCTCCTGATGAGGAGACCCAGCCCGCTGGGAAACCTGCGAGGACCGGTCCCGACCTAGAAGATCCACCAGTCTCCCTGGTGCCTTCTATTCGACCCCATCGGTCACCCCAATGATCAAGGTCTCTGGCTCCCTCGACTGATCAGCAGAGAGGCGCACAAGTTCACTAAAAGAGGCATTGCCGACATTCTTCTTCTTCCTCCGGACCTAAGGGAAGCTTCGGTGGAAACTCTGTTGACACTATGAAGACCTAATGTGGCAACAGCTGATTTTGTCCAGTCAGAAGCCAACTCTGGCTTCCACCCCAGCCATCACTTGGCTATCTCCTCCAAAGCCAAAGTCGACCTCAGGAGCCAGCACGCACTGTTCCACCTCCCAGGTGTCAGCGTGGCTCAGTTGGTAACACATCCGCCTCTGACCAGAAGGTCGTGGGTTCTCGCCCCACACTGGATTGGACTTGCACCTAAAAATCGCTGGCATCCGAGTATAGTATTGGGGGTGCTGTACTGCTGGAGTGTGCCAGCCTTCGGATGAGACGTTAAACCGAGGTCCCTTCTGCCCATCCTGCTGTTGTCCTGGTGGGTGTCCAGGTGGAAGTAAAAGAGCCCAGGGCACTCTTCACAAAGAGTAGGGAACATTCTCGGTGTCCTGGCCAACATTCCCTTTCCATAAACTGGTTCATGCAATTATCCATGCTGTGTGTGGGTGATGATGTGCGATATGGCGCCACCACACATTCAGTCACTTCACTACCAGTCTAGCATTGCTTGTAAAGTGCTTTGGATGTATGAAAAGCACTATATAAATGCTGATTCTTCTTCTTCTTCCTTTGGAGCAGGTAAAATAGTTCGGCCAGACTTGACCTCTCCACCGATTTTGTACACCCAGACCTGTTATCTGTCAGTCAGGGAAGGTATTCCATCCGGACCTTCAGTCTCTGCACCTGACAGCCTGGTTCCAGGTGCTGCAGAGTTCCAGGCTCTGGGTCTCTCTGAAGATGTACTCATAGTAGTGGAAGCATCCAGGAAGGAGTCGACCAGGAGGCGCTCTTCAGATGGAAGTGGTTTTCCATTTGATGTCAGGGTGAGGGCCTGGAGCCTTTGTCCTTTCAGTGGCTAGCATCCTAGACTACCTTTGGTCTCTGTCCAAAGGCAGTGTTTGGTCTCGACCCTTAAGGTGCACCTGGCAGTCATCTCTGTACCAGGCGCAGGCTGGTCAGCAGATAGTTAGCACAGGAGAAGGTAGTCTGGTGTTTCTTTAAAGCCTAAATCACATATTCCCTCCGCTGTGTGAACCTCCACCTCTGTGGGTTCACGGCTGGTACTGGCAAAGCTCATGGGCAAAGTCATTGAACCGATCACAAGTGTGAGATGTCACATTTGTCGTGAAGACTGCCTTCCTGGTGGCTAGCACATCAGCCAGAAGGACTAGGAAGCTCCAGGCGTTCTCTGTCAAGTCCCTTACCTGGTCTCCACGGACAAGGTTGTCCTGTGCCCTCAACCGAAATTACTTCCGAAGATGGTGTCGGAGTTCCACCTTAATCCGATGTTGACTCTGCCTGTGTTCTACCTGAACTACACCTTTGGAGGCCGAGTACAGGCTCCATACTCTGGACCTGAGACGAGCGCTCCCTTATTATAAGGAGTGGACAGCGAACGTTTGGGGAGAGGTTTGCCAGCTGTTTCTCACCTACGCTGAAGCCGCACCTGTCAGACCTGCAGCAAAGCGGATGATTGGCAGATGGATTACATCCTGTATTGATCTCTGCTATAGGTTGTCGGGCAAGGAGCTTCCCAGAGGGATAAGAGCTCATTCTACCCACCATATTGCTGCGTTGGTGGCTGCTTCCAGGGATGTCCCTATCCAGGAAATCTGCAGGACTGCTACCTGGAAGACAGCAAACACCTTCATTACCCACTACCATATCGACCTAGAGTCACGCCGGGATGCTGGTTTTGGAGCCTCAGTTCTCCAGTCTCTGTTCCTCAAGTAAGTATTTCAGAGAGGGTATGTGCCTTGCCTCCCTCCTCCCGGAGAACAGCTTGGAGTCTGCCAAACAGTGTGGCTAGAACAACATATCTACGATCCTAGAAAAACAGGTTACTCACCTGTAACAGTAGTTCTAGGAGTGGTATATGTTGTTCATCCACACGAACCCACCCGACCTCCCTGGCTTCGACGCACAACACCTGGCTTCCAGCGAGCAAAGATCTGGCATCATGAGGCAGAGCAGAGGGTTATACCACCTGGGTAGGTGGGAGGAGCTAGCTTCAAGACCTTCCAGCCAGCTTCTTAAAGGGAAATGACATGCCAAACAGTGTGGATGAACAACATATACCACTCCTAGAACTACTGCTACAGGCGAGTAACCTGTTTTTACTTGATGTTCTGAGTGGGGAGTGTCCCCGTAACCAGAATTTTAAAGAAAATTGTATTTTAAGGGATACTGCTACCCACAAATACTGTTGTTTGTAATACATCAATTCCATCTCATGTTGCTTTGTTTTTGTTTTTTATTTCTGTTTTTTATTATTCATCTTTGCTCCCTTGAAGTGTTTATGTATATTTCAGGACTTCCTGTCCCTTCATCAGAACACATTTGAGGCTATGTAATAAACATAGGAAGGAAATAATCAATATTTACATTCAGTTCTATTAGCTATAATAATATTCACAGTATGTCACAATTAGCTTGAAGTCTTTGAAGTAATTTATTCAATCAGTCATACCTGCTACTTTAAATAGTACCCTCTCAAACGCTGCACCCTTTCATTTCTTTCTATCTTTTATATTAATCCAGTTGTAGAAATGAAAGGAAAGTGTGACTCTCACTGGGATTTGAACCCAGGAGCTCAACAATCTGTGCTTTAGCTCTTAACCAAGTGAGCGATGAGAGTTCAGCCAGTTAAGGCCCCTGAGTTTTCCCATGTGAATCACACATGGGTCTGTTCACAAGAAAGGGGTACCAAAGTGAGACATAGAGGTAATTTTGTCAAACCCACAGAATACATTTGATAAGCTCTTCTGAACACTCTTACCCAAAGTTGAAAAAGTAACCATGTAGTGAGATAACTGCCTAACTAAAACTTCAGATAAAACCCACTCAGTGTGGCGCGTGCACCAAAACAGTGTTCTTCTCAGCCTCTAATCATTATAATACTAAAACCATTTTACAACAAATATTGCATAACTAGCACATTTACATTTATGACTGTTTTGAAGTGTTCCAAGGTGCAATTCCGCCAACCACCAAAAATCTTCTATTCCAATATTGTTATTTTGTTGTCTTATGCTGTATTGCCCTGTTTCCCCTGTTCTACCCAAACAAACGGAGACACACACCAAGCACTGCAGAGAATTGGCCGCTGCCATGTATTTATTTGACAAAAAAAAAAAACATTAACAAGTCTGCGTGATGTGGGCAGCCAGGTAGTCTTGATTAATATTCAACTTCGTAACTCAGGGCTTCCACATGAGTTAATGCGTCTTCAGCCGTGCTCTCAGTTGGATTTTTCAATAGGGGGTCCTCTACTTTCTTTAAAAGAAGTTGGGGTGCCATGTCCCAAAAGTGGAAGTCCCTGTTAAATTTCCGGGGGTCCTCATTTAAACATGTGAGCCATGGCCCTGCACCTGCATGGCTTGTGATGTAAGATTCTTTAGGGCACAGGGGCATGCTCCATTGTTCTCTATGGGGCCATGTCTGAATCTGCCATTTCTAATGTTAACGTATGAGTTCAAACAAATTACAGCCACCATGCTACTAACAGTGGTCTTGTTAGTTGAGTAGTGGCCATAATTTATTTGCAGTCACCATCTGTAAAACAGCCCTAGAGTAGACCAATGGAGTGTGCCCTCAAGCTCTACAGATTCTTTCATTACCAGCCATGTGGTCGCAGGGGCACAGCTCCCTCTCCCTGGGCATTGCAAAGGAGAGTCTCTGGGAACTTTCTCCCTAAAAGCACAAGCATCCAGATGCATGAAATGGGCTTAAAGGATGCTGGTACCTTCCCCTGTTCTGCATCAACCAAGACTTCCGTGCCACCTGAGACATAACAGTAAGTAAATTAACCGGTCCTGTCTTACCCTGATTTCACTGGAGAAGGCAGACAACCCAGAAAAACCCTGTGGAAAACCGAAAATTCCTTCACGACCCCAAAGGCTACTTCTCCAGAGAGGGACAGCGAGACCGCATTGACCCACACTTCCAGTTTTTACAATGGTGGGTATGGTGAGTGCACTACCCACTGGATGTAATCTAAAACCTATCTAAATTTATGCTACACAAATGCACACCACACAACAATGTCTCTTTAATCCGATACCCTCCTTTCTTACCACAACCACCCACCCACCCAATAGTATCCATAATGTTCTCATTGCGCATTCTTAAGTCAGGTCATTCTTCATAGTTTTATAGAACGGTTCATAGTTCATCAGAGTGCCATTGCTCAAGAAATTGATTTTGCCTCCTGGATTTGCCCAGAATTCAAACTTCATGGACAGCTGCACACCCAAAGTAGTTTCTGTCACAACCCCACTCAGCAGGTCAGGCCCTCTGCTCCCACAGTGCCAACCTCCGGCGCAGTATTGTGAACAGTTAACAGAACAGGGTAACCCTCCTGTCTGTTTGTGGGCTCGAATCAACCTTTGGTCTCAACTTCTTGGAGGATTCAAACTGTGAACCTCTTGCTAGCATACCCAATGTACAGGCTCAGATAATTCTGCTCTTGATTGGGGCCGAATCTTTTAGCCTCACGGGCACCTAACCAGGTGTACAAAATGGACCCTTAGAACTCTATGAAAGACCTCAGAATAAACTCTTACCTTTTCCCAGTTTGCATTACCATTAAGCTATGCACAGTATCACTGTAACCATATATGCTTCAATTTGTCAAAGAAAGAATTTCATAGGCACACCAAGTAGTCTCTAAAATGAGATGTTTACTTAAAAATAGATAAAAATGTAAAATATAAATACAGAACAATATATCACAAAACCTTACAATCTTTGAAAAGAATAAGGTTAAACGTGCAAATTCCTACCAATAATATACTTAGGCCTATCTACCTAATGTATTCTTATCTCCTTATAGTGCTGTAGACGTTTCTTCCTCAGAGTCCAAACATGTGTAACTCTCTAAAGGTCAGTCACAGCATAATCAAAGAAAATTGTCTTGAACCTGCCTTCTCCATGATGTCACCCAGCTCCTCCTCTGTTTATTAAAAATCATACAAACAGGATGTCTTATCCCTCAGAAGGTGACATCAGCAAAAATTTGTTTCCCCATGTCCTTTTGATCTAGAGTGTCTTCCTGTCTCAAGGACATCAAAGGACTTTTATGACTCTCTGCCAGATCTCACTGCGGTTGTCGTATACTTTGTGATACCAGTCAATTAACTGGGTTTTCCTGAGGACGTCATAAAATGGATATTTTAGTTCTTAGCTTCAAACAACCCAGATCCTAAATAAGGCTATAAAATGCGAGTTTTGCAAGTTAATTACCTTACAGAGATCTGCTGTTTAACATATATCCTGCCCTTTGAAGTGAAACCTGGGGGTCATCCAGGAGCACATCATTTCTCATGACTGACAATCGCACTATATTTTATTTTACAAAAATCATAGAGTAATCAGAACCAGCTGCCCAAGCGTCACAATCAGAACCAGCTGTCCAAGCGTCACAGTTTCTTCTTTGAACCGACACAGCATGAGATTAGAGGGAGGCCGATTAAGGGGGAATATGAGGAAATTCTTTTTCACAGAAAGAGTGGTAGATACATGGAATGGCCTACCTCAGGAAGTGGTGGCTATGAATACAGTGCAGGGCTTCAAACAGGCATGGGATAGGCATAAGGGAGCAATACAGATGAGTATGAATAGATAGGCCACTGACAGAGCAAAGGCCGATGGCACATTTATAAGGTAGAAAAAGAAATGGGCGAACTGGATGGGCCTTGCGGTCCTTATCTGCCATCAACCTCTATGTTACCTGTGAAAACAAAAACACAGATTGAAATCAGTTCCTGCATCACATAACATTCAAAATCCAGTGATTGTCAGTGCCCAAGGGCCTGCATCTACAAACATCTGCCAAAACAAAAATAGGTTTATCATGTGCCACCACACATAACCAAAATCAAGCTGTGCCGATGCCCGAGGACCGGCATCCAGTCATCCATGAGTCCTTCCACCCTTGCATTCTTCACTTCCTTCACACCTTTCCCTTTTCTCCTCTTCCTGCACACCTTTTTCCACACCTTCTACCTTACTTTGCACCTTCCCCAACTAATCATCCCATCTTCCTTCCATCAGCACCCCCTTCCACTTAATTCCACCATATGATAACCTCCACTTGGCCACCCTGTCTCTGTCTACCTTTAGCAGCCCTCGTGTCCACCAACATTCTTTAAATTCTTCCCAGACACCTGTCCACCTTCAGCAGTCTCTGGCCAACCAAATGTCTGTCCACTGTCAGCATGCCCTGTGTCCCTGTGCTTACATCCATCTACTCACCTACTGCTGTCACCATATCTAACTGTATACCTTCCTACCTACCCATCCTCTTACAGGACCATTCAGAAATGTTAAAAGACAATACTTTCTTCAAATTATGTTAATTCCAATGTTGTGTGTAGTTTTTCATGTTTGTTGACAGTGGTTTTCAAGTCATCTGGTGATAATGTTGAATTTTCCTTGTCTTTCCACTGTTACCAGTCCATAAAAAAGTTGTTTTCCCTTTATGACATTGATGTCCGGATGCCGTGGCCAATAGAATTTGCTATCCCTGCTCTGTTGCAAAAATTTACATTCAAATTCTTGTTTCATTTCATCAAATTATGTTATTTGTCCAATGTAATAGATGGCATAAAACTGGCTTGTCTGTATGTGGTCATAGTTCTTTTGTTTTCTGGTAGATGCGCTGGCAACAGATGTATTGGCTGTTGTGCTGGCTGCGCTGGCAACAGATGTAATGTTTGTTGTGCTGGCTGCAGAATCTGTCAGCGTGGCAGCATGTTTACTAATCTGGTTTGCACCAGTAGATGTACTGGTCGTCACTGGAGGTGTGATATCAGAAGTGGGGGGTGCATGTGCTGGTGATTGCATTGGAGACAGGAATCTGTAATGTAGAGGGCCCAGGAGTCTCAGTATCTGAAGCAGGTGTGGGTGCACGAGTGATTGCACTGGAGACTGGAATCGGCAATGTAGAGGGCCCTGAAGTTTCTTTTTCCTTCACTGAAGACACATAGCCAGGTGCAGTCTGAATAATCCTCTTCTTTCATTCGTCGACATATCTTGCATTTTCACAGTGACCATCCTCTTTTCTGCATGGCCCGCAGCAACAACTGTAGTCTTGGACTTCAACACCATCCGCCGCCGGCCGGACACTCTGAACCTTTCGTGTGCCAGCTATTGTTTTTAGTTCTTGTCCTGCATTTCTGCTAATTTTTCTGTCACCGACTCAGAAGAATGTTCTGCGGTAATGAGTGCAACCTTCAATGGCAGGTTCCTTTGTTAAATTCCTCTTGCAGTACTGAAAGAGGTGTGCAGCATTTGAAATGATAGCCTGCTGGGACTGCACAGCTAGGCTTGCACGTGACTTCACCACGGCACACTCACTATGTGAGCGTCCTTTTCCATGCCTGGATCCAAAAAATGCAAGCTCTGTTGGGAATCTATGTAGTGATGGAGACAATGATATATTCTGGAAGGTCCATTTCAATTTGTGCTGACTCCCACACCCATCAGTAAAGTGTACCTGTTTCTCAGTATTGATGCCACGAATGTTCCTGAGGTAGGAATTGGACATGTTGATGAAATGCAGAACTGTGTGGTGGTCATGTTTGAGATCACTAGATATGAAGACAAGTGACTCTGTAACTAAGTCTGTACGTCTTTCACACCTGTAGTATGTCACTGCAGGGTGAACAGTGGCTTGCTCATGGTGCCAGTGGCATGGCTGAATTTCATCCTGGTGCTTGTATGTGTAGTTCTCTGCGAAGTCTAGTACCATCAATACCCAGTTGTCGGGAAGGTTATCTTTGAGTGATTTGAATTGGTGGTGTTGCCAAGATGCCATGTGTAGATTTCAACCCAGAAACAGGAGGTCCTCCTTAAAGACTTCAACCAGACATCGAAATGTGGCAACTTTTCACTTCATGACTTTTCTTGTTTGTTTACTTTCTGATCCATTTATGACCCTGAAATGGTCACATTGTCCCACTGTTGCCATTTCACCTCCTCAGTTCTGTGTGTTTGTAAAGTTCTTCCAGTGATTTGTCAATAGCAGAAGTGCTACACTTTTGCAATTTTTTCAATTCAGGACGTTTAAAGAATTTCTCACCTTCCGTCTTTGGGCACATTGTCAGCTCTACTGCTTCATAAATATTGAAATTTTGTACTCCAGTCTTTTCTGCTCGGCAAAACACTTTATTGTTAACAGCTTTAGTTTACCATTGGTGCAATACTCATATAGACACTGGTCTAGTTTTTGATCCTGTGCGAGTTTAAAATTATCGAGGGGAGACTCCTGACTTTAGTAGTCAATTTTCTCATCTGAGTTTTGCTCACAGAATTGGTACAGCTTTTCAGAGTTTTGTCTGTGAATGATCTGGCTTTTCGGATCATTTAGAAAATGCCTTCTTGTGTGGAAGCGGTGTTGCTGATCTACTGAAAAAATCTACTTTCTTCTGCAGCTCCTTAGATATTCCCAACTTGTGACTGGTGCTCCTCTTAACTTGTGCGCTGTTCGATACCCTCAGCATTCTTCTCCAGCTGATCCCCAGGCACGTGCTTGCTCTTGGTAGTAAGCGGTACTTTTTCAGAACCAGAAACGTGCTGTTGAATTCTTTTTTCAGTTCTTTGTCTGCCTTTCTGTTGCCCTGTTTAAACGAATGTAATTTTTGTTGAAGGACTTCCATTAATTTATTGTCCAGTTTGGTGCAACATCCAAGCCTTCAGAAGGCAGTCTGTTTTTTGGGTGTGGTCAAGGAGATAACTTTTGAGATTGTCGCAGCAAACCTGGTCGGGGACCTGGGCAGTCCTTCACGTGCTCTCTGCACAGCCTTTCTAATTGCGCTTTCTGACCTCTGGTCCATCACTGGTGTTGTGCTTTCATCCAAGGCAACCGATGTCATGGTTGTACTGGTAATGTAGGTGTTCTCATTTGTGTTTCTGTTGTGCTGGACTGTGTACTCACTTGCATTTCCATAGAGTTTTGTTGTTACTAGCTATGATCATGGAATTGGTGGTCCGCGTCTTCTTTACTTCATGGTATCCTTGTCATCATTTTCATTGATTCTTCTGCTTTTGTGAGGTCATCATCATGCGTTGTTGTCTTTCTCTCGCTCTCTCTCCCAATATTCTCTTTCTGTTCTGCAGTTTGTTTAGTTGTTTTAGTTACAGAAGGGTTTACTGATGGGTTTACAGTATCGGTGTCATGTCCTCTTCCTTTTCCTGGCTTCATTTCTCTCTAGCAAGCATGCATTGTTCTTCGCTTATTTTCTCTTTGTGTTTCTGTGCATGTCCTTTTCTTTTTCTTTATACTCCTGGATACATTGTGGATCCTTTCTTAAGTTATTCCAGTACCGCTAAGTTATTTCTTTTACTGTGAACGGTACAGATCAATTCTTCAGAGCCCCACGGAGAAGGTCAGCAGCAGACACACATGGTGTTTGATGTCTTCTTGTTTCACTTTGATCCATCTTTCCAAAACTATTATAACACAAGATGACAAAAAAAAAAAAATCTATGATGCCATAATAAAAAACAGTGCAGAATATATTAATAAATGCACCCATGGAAAACAACGAGGAGGGAACAGGACAAAATAGAGGTAGAGCAAGTGGCACACATGGGTACACTGCACAAGGTCAAGTAGAGCAGCACGAAGTTGAGTAGAGCAGCACGAGATCGAGTAGAGCAGCACATATGGCGATGGCGCACAATGTAAGAGTAGAGCAGCACACATGGTGACGCCACCCGAGGTCGAGTAGAGCAGCACGAGGTCAAGTAGAGCAGCACACATGGTGATGCTGCACAAGGTAGAGTAGAGCAGCATGAGGTCGAGTAGAGCAGCACATATGGTGATGCCGCATGAGGTTGAGTAGAGCAGCACACATGGTGACGCCACCTGAGGTCGAGTAGAGCAGCACGAGGTTGAATAGAGGAGCACATATGGTGACGCCGAACGAGGCCGAGTAGGCAGCAAGACATGGTGATGCCGCACGAGGTCGTGTAGAGCAGCACAAGGTCAGGTAGAGTAGCACATATGGTGATGCCGCACAAGGTCGAATAGAGCAGCATACATGGTGACGCCACACGAGGTCGAGTAGAGCAGCACACATGGTGACGCCGCACGAGGTCCAGTGGAGCAGCACTCATGTTGACGCCACACAAGGTCAAGTAGAGCAGCACGAGGCACGCCCACACTTTCCTTGTAAACAAGATGGAGGCACGCCCGCATATTCCCTGCAAACAAAATGGAAGCACACCCGTACTTTCCCTGCAAACAAAATGGAGGCACGCCCGCACTTTCCCTGCAAACAAAAATGGAAGCACACCCGTACTTTCCCTGCAAACAAAATGGAGGCACGCCCAGACTTTCCCCTGCAAACAAATGGAGGCATCACCAAGACTTTCCTTGCAAACAAAATGGAGGCACGCCCAAGCTTTCCCTGCAAACAAACTGGATGTGGGGAAAATGGAGGGTCCTGAGGCCGGGGGTGGGGATGGTACCTAGTGTCAGAATAGATATGTCGGGGCAGCAATGGGGTCAGTGGTTAGCTGGGGAGGGATGTGACATGAAGGTCTTGTTTTAAAATAGAAGGTCTCGTTTTAAACAAAAAAGCCGGCAATCACAAAATAATTCGGCATGAATAATCTAGACAAAGCCAACACACCAGCCCCAGATGATGTATCTTTCCAGGTGTGCTTCTCGGCCTACACCCTTCCACCAACACAACTCCCCTCCCCAAACCAAGAAAGCACATGGCACTCAAGATGGCCGAGCCATAAGCAAGACAGGCAAAATGCATCCTCCCCCCCCCCCCACAACAGGTATACACTTTAAACAACAAGGCAGCAGTCACAAAATTCAGCACAATAATCATGGCAAAGCATCTTTCCAGGTGCGCTTATCCATCACCCACCGGGCCAAGAAAGCATGATGCTCAAGATGGCCGAGCCTCTGTGAATAAGCACACCTGGAAAGAAACATTGCCTGTTTCAAACCCCTCAGTGTCTCGCTTGCATTTAAAAATAACACCTCTTAAATAAAAAATTAAAAAAGAAACACAGGTCCACATTTCAACACACCAGCTCCAGATGGTGCATTTTTCCAGGCGTGCTTCTCGGCTCACACACCTTCCACCAACCCAACCCTCCCCAAACCAAGAAAGCACATGGCAGTCAAGATGGCGAGGGCTTAAGCAGGCCTGGAAAATGCATCACCTGCCCCCAACAACAGGTATCACTTTAAACAAAAGGCAGCAATCCCAAAATTCAGCACAGTAGTCATGGCAAGCATCTTTCCAGGTGTACTTATCCATCACCCACTGAGCGAAGAAAGCATGATGCTCAAGATGGCTGAGCCTCTGTGCATAAGCACACCTGGAAAGAAACATTGCCTGTACGATACCCCTCAGCGTCTCGCTAAAAAACCCACAGGTCCTCAGCATCTCGCTTTAAAAAAAAAAGACGATCCACATTTCAACACACCAGCTCCAGATGATGCATCTTTCCAGGCATGCTTCTTGGCCTTCACCCTTCCACCAACCTAACCCCCCCTCCCCAAACCAAGAAAGCACATGGCGCTAAAGATGGCCGAGTGAGCCTCTGTGGACAAGCACACCTGGAAACAAACGCTGCCTGTACATGCAACCCCTCAGCATCTCACTTTAAAATAAAAAAAAAAACCCAGCAGATTTCAACATACCACTTCCAGATGATGCATCTTTCTAGGCGTGCTTCTCGGCCCACACCCTTACACCAACCCCCTCCCTCCCCAAACAAAGCAAGCATGGTGCTCAAAATGGCCGAGCCTTAAGCAGGCCTGGAAAAATGCATCATCTGTATCCCACTCCTAATCACAGGTCTTGCTTTAAACCAAACAAGCAGCAATCACAAAATTCAGCACAAATAAAGACAAAGCATCATTTCAACACACCAGCTCCAGATGATGCATCTTTCCAGGTGTGCTTCTCAGCCTACACCCTTCCACCAACCCCTTTCCCCCCATCACCCAAACCAAGAAAGCACATGGCACTGAAGATGGCCGAGCCTTAAGCAGGTCTGGAAAAATGCATCTCCTGGTCACCTCTCCCCTCCGCCCCCCGCCACAAGCATCGACATTAAATAAAAAGGCAGCAAATTCTGCTCTATAATCCAGACACAGCGTCTTTCCAGGTGTGCTTATTCACCACCCACTGAGCCAAGAAAGTACATGGCACTCAAGATGGCCGTTTGACTTCTGTGGACAAGCACACCTGTAAAAAAACGCTACCTGTAGATGCAACCCCTCAGCAGCTCGGTTTAAAATAAAAAAAAAAAAAAAAAAAAACAAAATAAAATGCCCAATTCAATACACCACTTATAGATGATGCATCTTTCTAGGCGTGCTTCTCAGCCCACACCCTTACACCAACCCCTTCCCTCCCCCAAACAAAGAATGCGTGGTGCTCAAAATGGCCGAGCCTTAAGCAGGCCTGGTAAATGAATCTCCTGGGCCCCCGGACAAACACAGCAATCACAGTTAAGCACAGTATTAAGACCCCCCAGTGTCTTAACATGCAAGCATTGCCAGTAGACATTACAGCTCTCAGCACATTTATTTTAATAACAATACCAAAAAAAAAATAACACACTCTCAGTGCTGTGCCACCACAACAAACATAAGGCTCATAGGCCAGGAAGAGGCAGTGCAGCATGTTAGCAAATTGGCCCGCAAGCCAAACAAACCCGATTGACCCCACAGGTTACTTTACCAGACTCAGAGTATCCTGACAGGAATTTTGCACTGCAAATGCTGAGGAACTCTGAAGTTGCAGGTTTGGATTTTCAGGGAGCACAACCAAATAAGCCCCCCACCACCACCTAAAAATAAAAGGAAAAGCTGAAAGCAGGGAGTAAAGGAACTGGGAAATCATCACCATGTACATCCTTAGCCACTCACCTTAATGTGGTGCAGTAAACATTGTGGGCACCCCAAAAACATTTCACAAACAGGGCAAAATAATAGGCAAACACAAAAACTAATGGCCCCTACCAAACAACATAGCGCAGCAAACAGGGTGGGAGCCCAAAATCATTGAAAAAAAAACAAATGCACATTACAAAACTGAATTTGCAGTCTCACTGAATCTTCTCAGAAGGCTGCAAAACATGGCGTGGCACAGCAAACAGTGTGGGAACCAAAACACATCGCAAACCCCCAAAATGGCACTTTACAAGAAAAACAAAAATAAATCTGTACACAGTCTGGTTATATTTTCCCACACATTTAAAATGGTCTCCCAGAGGGAAGCAAAACTTACTTTAACAGGAACTCACTGTGGTGCAGCAAACAAGGTGGCGCAGTAAACGGCTGATGTAGAAACTGGCATGGCACAGGTACGGAGCTAGTGATCGTGGACACAATTTGTCCGCCTCACAAAACTTACACTTGCAAAAGGGGGCAAGGGAACAGGCTCACATGTTTTTATAACCCCCCCCCCCGAGAACCTTGCAGACTGTGACGTCCCAATGAATCCGTCAGTGAGACTGGTATTTCGGGAACAAGTCCCTCTGTGACGCAGACACATCTGGGTCATTGGGATGCGAAACTGACCCGTAGCACAAAGTCACTTTTTTTGGCATAGGAGACCATGAGAACCTAGTGCATCATTGCTTGCCACTTACCCCAGTGCCTTCCCATAACAGCTGGCATACTTTGCGCAGAATACAAAAAAAAAAGACATTTCTAGGGACGTGGATATGTTGTTCAATCCACACTGTCTGGCAGGTTCCTTGCTGCTTTAAATTGGGCTGGAAAGTCTTCAAACTGGCTCCTCCCACCCACCCGGGTGGTAAAACCCTTGGCTCCACCCCATGACGCCAGATCTTCCTTACCACTTGTAAGCTCAGGTTCCCTCCTTAGTGCTCTTGCGACTTTAGGCCTAGATCCTAATCATTCGGTTTTTCCGAAAATTGTCTTAAAATTTAAAGACTTAAGTCTTCTCCTTCCTTCGCGGCTGCGATAGATTCGAAATCTACTCCCGGCTTCTGTCGGTGCCCTTGCGGGCAGAAGATGTCTCGGACCTACCTGCATGCCACGTGCGTTTTACTGCCTGAGGCTTGCCCATGATCCGCAGGCTCGTGGATCTCTGCAAGTCTTTTCGGCTTTGGTTCTGAAGACCACGCGCCTGACTCCAACTAGAGGCGCCCGAGAAACAGTTTCCACGGTGAAGTCAAAGGAGGCCCGTTGGGCGGTGTCCGCGGCTACGGGCTAAGTGGAGCAGCTGGAACAATTAATCGTCCTCGAGGAGGAGGCGGCCCAGGTCGCTTCTTCTACTTCCTCGGCATCGGCATTTATCCCGCTCTCCTTGTGCTCCTCTGATACTGCTTCCTTTAAAGAGCTTTGTCAGTCCCTCTCCACCAAAGGAGAAGGGCCCTCAAGGACTCACTTCAGTAGGTCAAAGAAAAAGGAACGGAAAGGTAAGTCCCACCATCGACGTTGGTGGGAGCGGGAGAGATGTCGATCCTCAGTGCATCTGCAATCGACTTTGGTCGAGGTTGTGGCTAAGGCCACTGGCTTTTCGGTGTCCCCGTCAGGTCAGATGGCTGAGACACCCATCGATGCGGTCGAGATTTTTCTCTGCCCATTGGACGGGTTGTCGACTAGAGAAACCGATAACCCTCTTTCACCGGTTCCCCTGGTGGTTACCGAGGACTTGCCTCGGCCTCCCGAGCCAAAGTCCCCAGTCAAGGACCCTGAACCGGAGGATGAGTGGGGTTTCCCCCCGCCCCCTCTTCGTCCCACCATTGGTGACCCTGACGGTCTCGGTCTTGGTCTCGGTCCTCCTCCTTGTCGGGTAGGTCCCACCAACATCAGCAGTCTCAGTCCTGGCTTCACGGAAAGCGGCATCGCCGCTCGTCCTCATCGTCCTCTTCGGAGGATAGGCTCCGGCGCAAGTTGCGTCGGCGCTATGAGGCCATGATGTGGCAGCAGCTCTTATTGGCTGGCAGCAAGCCGCTCTGTCACCCTTCCTGGCAATTATGGTTGTCGCCCGACCCGGTCAAGCAACCTGTCGCCATCGCTCCTTGGTCAGGAGCCAACTCTGGTACTGATTGCTTGGCCAAACCGCTGTTCTACCCATTGTGGTGGAACCTCTGCCCCGCGAACGAAGACTGGGGCCCGACCAAGGATTCTCGGTTGGTCAGGCTTGCCCACAGGTTGTCGGTCACCTCACCCCGATCGACCTCGGCCAGTGGAGGGTGGCTCAGGTGCTTGGCATCTGTTCGCGGCTCCTCGGGTCTGCAGCTCCCTGTATTCCGGCCCCTCGACCTGGAATTCTCTGGGGTCTGTCGGTGGACGAGAGCCCATCCTCATTCCTGGGTATCCTTCGCTCATCTCAGAGTCCACTGGGACAGTCAAACCTGTGCAAGAAACGGGCCAGATATCCCCTCACAGAGATTTTGGACCGAGGGTATTCCCCCACTGAGGTCTTCCCTGTGGCTGAGGCCATTGTTGGTCCGGCCTTGGAGTTGTGGCAGCGACCTGCATCCTGTCCTGTGCCTTCGGCTGGGATGGCCCACAAGTACGCAGTCCCCACCGGTTCCCTCTCCAGTTTTTCAGAGCATTTTTTGGCTGAAGGGCTGGTAACCGATAGCGTCTTCCGGTGCTCCTGAAATGCTCGGGACATAGAGAAGCCCCCGGACAAGGAGTCCGAATAGCTGGACTACTCCGGGCGCAAAGTTTATGCTCTCTCCTCCCTAGGCCTTCGACAGGCTAGCTCGGCTCTACTGATGGCACACTTTTCACACACCCTTATGGGTTCCCTGGGTGAGGTGCCTCCTCATCTCCCGGCTGACCTTCAAACGACGGTCAAGTAGGTGTGGGATCTGGGAAGGGTGGTGGCCAAGCAACGGCTCCAGACTGCCTTGGATGTCGGAGACTCTTGTGCCCGATCAGTAGTGGCCGCAGTAGCCATGCGCCGCAGAGCTTGGCTGCGGATCTCCACCTTCATGGCGGATACCCAGCACAAGCTGGCAGACGCTCCGTTGTTGGGCACCAACTTGTTCGGGCCGGGGGTGGAGGGCCCTCTCCAGAGGATTGAGAGGTCCAACGCCACCTTGGACTCAGTCACGCCTGCCCAGAAGGACAAAGGCTGCCAGCAGCAGCGTAAGCCCTTCCACCCTGTGGCACGTCCGGCCCAGCAGCACCAGCAACAGGGCCAGCAGGCTCACGCTTGGTGCCCCAAGGCCAAGCCTGCTGCTTCCCAGCAGGAAGCCTGGAGGGAAAGGTTCAGATGGCTCCTTGGCGGCCCTTCCTCCAAGCCTGCCCAGTGGCAGGTTGAGGTGCCGCCCCAACCTTGTCACTCCTCCCTGGGTCCCCCATGGGATGGCTCAGTCACTTCCTTTCCGCCTTGGTCCGCTATAACCATGGACCGTTGGGTGTGAAGTGGTCGGCAGGGGTCTGCCTCTGGAATTCGAGCGACCCTCCCTGTCGAGCCATCGCCTCGGGCTACCAGTTCTGCAGCCTCTCTGTCAGCTCATCGAGCTGACATAGCCTGCTCCTCCAAAAGGAGGTGATCATCAAGGTGGCGGATCCTCCTTCAAGCCCAGGATTTGTGTCCAGGTACTTCCTGGTCCTGAAACAGACGGGGGGGGGGGGGCTGGCACCCCATTCTCGATCTATATGACCTGAACTGGTTCCTAAGGCTGCGCACCTTCAGGATGGTCACTCTGGCTCAGCTCATACCATCCTTGGAACTAGGCATGCGGTTTTGCTCTCTGGATCTCCAGGACGTGTTCTTTCACGTCCCAATCTGTCCGTCACATCAGCGATTCCTCCGCTTCAGGGCAGAGGGATCCCCCTATGAGTTCCTGGCCATGCCCTTTGGTCTTTCTCCAGCTCCCAGGGTCTTCACCTAATGCATGGCAGTGGTGACAGCATTCCTGCGGCGCCGAGGGGTCCGGGTGTACCCTTACCTGGACAACTGGCTGATACCAACTCCCTCCAGGTTGGAGGTGGAGCGGTCCAGAGATCTGGCCCTCCAGGTCTGCTCTCAAATTGGTCTCCTAATCAACGAGGCCAAATCAGAACTTGTGCCATTGCAGGTGAATCTGTTCATCGGGGCAGAGCTCGACTCTCTCTGAGCCAGAGCATGGCTCCCGGCGGACAGGACCGAGGTTCTTTCCTCCTTTGTCCGATCATTACAAGTTGGGCAATTGCTCCCTGCCCGTGACTGCCTGTGCCTTCTGGGTCTCATGGCGGCTTGCACCAGCGTGGTCCATTGGCATATCGTCCCTGCAATGGGGCTGGCCCGCCAGTGATCTCAGTGCTCGGTCCTTTGGACCAGCCAGTAACCATGACCCAGAAGATGTGGGACTGCCTGTGGTGGCTCTTCCCAGCTCATCTGCAGGAGGGTATCCCGTTTGTCCACCCGAGCTGATGGTCATACTTGCGACTGACGCCTCTTTGATGGGTTGGGGTGCCCATCTGGGGGAACTCCGGGCCCACGGCCTCTGGTCCCCTCAGGAGTCTCGATGCCACATCAACCTGCTGGAGCTTTGGGCAGTATGGCTAGCCCTCACCACCTTCGCTCCATTTGTACGGGGTCATGTCGTTCAGGTCCAGACAGACAACACCAAAACCATGTACCATCTCAACCATCAGAGCAGGACGCACTCCTTGCCTCTGTGCAAGGAAGCTCTCCACATTTGGTCTCTCCTGATCAGCCTGGAGGGAGCTCTCCTAGCCATCCATGTGGCAGGGTCCTCGAACAGTCTGGCCGATGTCCTCAGCCGGATAGGCACTGCATCTCATGAGTGGTCTCTCCTGCTGGAGATTTTTCAAGACCTGTTCTCCCATTGGGGCACCCCTCAGGTGGACCGGTTTGCCTCCAAGGAGAACACGAAGCTGAGGCTGTTTCATGCCCGCCCCCCTTCAGCAGGGCTCGCTGCAGGGGGATGCCTTCTCGAGACCATGGACCCCGGGCCTCTTCTACATCTTCCCTCCATTTCTCTTGATCCACAAGGTGCTTCTCAAGGTGAAGAGGGACAAGGCACAGGTGATTCTGGTAGCCCCATAATGGCCTCACCAGTTCTGGTACCAGATCTCCTCAGCCTCAGCTCTAGGCTCGAGGCGGCTTCCAGCCCACCGGACCTGATCTCAGTCAACAAGGGAAGGTGCTCTTCTGAACCTTCAATCCCTGCACCTGATGGCCTAGTTCCTGAGCGGCTAGAGTTCCAGGCCTTGGGTCTTTCCGACGAGGTCCGCAACGTCGTTGAGGCGTCCTGTAAGGACTCGACCAGAAAATGCCTTGCCTTTAAATGGAAGAGATTCTCCATTTGGTTTCAGGACAAGAGGTTGGACCCCTCTTCCTATCCATTGGCTAGCATTCTGGACTAACTGTGGTCCCTTTCTCAGCTAGGGCTTCGGTCGATGACCCTTAAGGTGCACCTGGCAGCCATCTCTGCTTACTGGGTGCGGGCCGGCAAACAGTCGGTGGTGCAGGAGAATATGGTCTGGCGCTTTTTCAAAGGCCTCTATCACATATCCCCTCCGGTGCGAGAACCTCCACCTCCGTGGGATCTACCGCTGGTACTGGCCAAGCTCATGGGCAAGCCATTCGAACAGATGCACAGGTGCGATATCTCCCACCTGTCGTGGAAGATCGCCTTCTTGGGGACTATAATGTCAGCCAGAAGGATGGGAGAGCTCCAGGCGCTTTCCATCGAGTCTCATTATCTGGTCTTCCACAGGGACAAGGTTGTCCTTCGCCCCCACCAGAAATTCCTTCCGAAGGTGGTGTCAGAGTTTCACCTTAACCAGGTGTTGACTCTGCGGGTGTTCTACCCCAATCACACCTCGGAGGCCGAATATAGGCTCCATACTTTGAACCCTAGAAGAGCACTCGCTTATTATAAGGAGCGGGCAGCTGAAGTTCGGGGAGAGGTTCGCCAGATGTTTGTCACCTACGCTGAAGCCGCACCTGGCAGACCTGCAGCCAAGCGGACAATAAACAGGTGGGTCACCTCCTGCATAGATCTCTACTATAGGTTGGCGGGCATGGAGCCACCCAAAGGATAAGAGCTCATTCTGCCTGCCATACCGCTGCTTCTGTGGCTGCTTCTAGGGACGTCCCTATCCAGGAAATCTGCAGGGCTGTTACCTGGAAGTCAGCACACACCTTTATTTCCCATTACCACATTGACCTAGAGTCACGCCGGGATGCTGGTTTTGGGACCTCGGTTCTCCAGTCCTTGTTTCCCAAGTAGGGGGTACGCGCCTTGCCTCCCTCCTCCCGGAGAACTGCTAGAAGTCTGCCAGACAGTGTGGATTGAACAACTTATCCACATCCCTAGAAATACAGGTTACTCACCTGTAACAGGAGTTCTAGGAGTGGTATATGTTGTTCATCCACATGACCCACCCGACCTCCCCGGCTTCGACATGCAACCTGGCTTCCAGTGGGCTAGATCTGGCGTGATGGGGCAGAGCCGAGGGTTTTACCACCCGGGTGGGTGGGAGGAGCCAGCTTGAAGACTTTCCGACCCAACTTAAAGCGGCAAGGAACCTGCCAGAAGTGTGGATGAACAACATATACCACCCCTAGAACTCCTGTTACAGGTGAGTAACCTGTATTTTGGGGGCATACTTAGTCGGGTCCTTGCAGTGGACACTGCATATTGCCTCTGCCATAGCAAATTTGGGAACTAAGTGCATTAAAGTGGCAGTTTAAAAAGGGGTGTAATTTAAGCATTGGTTTTGTTTAAAGATACACTGCACACACTTTTAAAATGACTTTTATTACATGAAACAAACACATATGTGTACTAAAATGGGAAACAATATGCAGTGATCTGTTATGTCACAAATTCCAGCTAGCAATATGTGGTTTTTAACAGATGGTTCATAAAAAAAAAAAAAAAAGGCTGGACCCAGGACTTTAACACTATGTACATTATCTGTCTACATTCACATCTATTGAAACCCCACTTTATAATAGCAGTAGCTATTATCATTCTGTTTTAATTTAGTGATAAAATCCGTGCACATTGGTAACCCTGTCTCATGAACGGACCCACATGCATTCTGTTCTGGTGTTGCAATGAGCAATCAGGAAATCTTTTTACAGACTCAAATAACTCCTCCTCAATCTCTCCCAAGTGCAGTATATGCCAATGTGATGCAAATTTAGAAATCCAGTTGTAGAAATGAAAGGAAAAATAATAATAATCTTTCTTTCTAAAGCGCAATTCAAAAATTGTCAAAGTGCTGTACAGATAAAAGAATAAAACGTGCGAAAGAAAACAGTAAAAACACAGTGTAAGCCAGCTTATACACCAATTTACAATAAACAGTGATATCATATAAAATCTGCAAAGGCAAGAAGGAACCAGGTAAGTCTTCAAGGCTTTCTTAAAGCTCTCCACGGTCTGGCACTGTGGATCTGACGAGGTAGAGTTCCACTGTGTAGGGGCTGCATATGTAAAAGCTTGTGCCCCTGAGGTTTTCAGTCATACCCTGGGAACCTCTAGCAGTCCCTCATCGGCTGAGCGGAGAGGTCGGAAGTGGCAGTAGGTAACCAGGAGCTCTTGCAGGTAGCCTGGTCCCTGTCCGTGTAGGGCCTTATAAGTCAGTGAACTGACCCTGAAGGTGATCCACCACTGTACAGGCAGCCAGTGCAGTTCGCGCAGAACAGGCGTGATATAACTCACACGGCAGACCCGTCAGTAGCCTGGCCACTGTGTTCTGCACCAGCTGCAAGCGGAGGATATCAATTCCCAGGAGCCCTAGGTAGAGGGAGTTGCATTAGTCAAGGCATGAGGTCACAAAGGCGTGGATCCTCGTTGGATGGTCGCTAGATGGAGCAAGATGCTTAATCCGGCGATGTTCCTCAGATGAGTAAAAAAGGACTTGACTACTGCAGACACCTGGAAAAGTGTGACTGTCACTGGGATTTGAACCCAGGACCTCAGCAATCCGTGTTAGTAATGTGGGACCATCTATAATGAGCAAAAAGAGGAGGGGCCCTGCCAAAATAGAGTCTAAGAACTGTTTTCTCAAGCACAGATGTTCCAATACCATATAACAAGATTATAAAGACATTTTTAAAAGACTTGATTTTGGTAAGGACCTTCTAAAAAATAAAAATTAAAATGAAGTTGAGATACATAAAGTGAAGTAAGAAAGTAATACTTTATACCAACTATTTGACATTTAATATTTTCTCCCTCCGTCCCCCTCCCCTTTTTGCTTATTATAGATGGTCCCACATTACTAATATAAACGATAGAAAGAAATGAAAGGGTGCAGTGTTTGAGAAGATACTATTTAATGTAGCAGGTATGATTGATTGAATGAATTACTTGTCTTCAAGCTAATTGTGACATACTGTGAATATTATTAAAGCTAATACAGTTGAATATAAATATTGATTCTAGGGACATGGATATGTTGTTCATCCACACTCATTGGCAGGTATCCTTGCCGCTTTAAATCTTGCCGGAAGGTCTTCAAGCTTGCTCCTCCCACCCACCCGGGTGGTATAACTCTCGGCTCTGCCCCATGACGTCAGATCTTCCTTACCTCTTGGAAGCTCAGGTTCCCTCCTTAACGCTCTGCGTTTGAGACTGGTTCTGTTTCTCCGTTTGCGGTTAAAAAATAAATTTTGCGAAAAAAGACTTTGATCTTCTATCCCTCGCGACTCGCGATGGACCAATCGACTCCGGATTTCGGAGATGCCCATGCGGGCAGAAGATGTCTCGTCTGATCCACTCCACGTGTGTGTACTGCTTAGGCCTTGAGCACGCACCCGCAGGTCATGACCTGTGCTCATCTTTCTAGGGACATGGATATGTTGTTCATCCACACTCATTGGCAGTATCCTTGCCGCTTTAAATCTTGCCGGAAGGTCTTCTGCTTGCTCCTCCCACCCACCCGGTGGCAAACTCGGCCCGCCCCATGACGCCAGATCTTCCTTACCGCTTGGAAGCTCAGGTTCCTCCTTAACGCTCTGCGTTTCACGACTGGTTCCTATTTCTCCGTTTGTGGATTTAAAATAAAATTTGCAAAAGACTTCAGTTCGATCCTCGCTGCTGCGATGGACAAATCGACCTCGATTTCGGAGATGCCCATGCGGCAGAAGATGTCTCGGACGGATCCACACTCACGTGTGTCTACTGCTTAGGCCTTGAGCACGACCGCAGGCTTGCGACCTGTCATGCTTCCTACGCCTCTCGTCCTCGAACGACGTGCTGCCCGATTGCAACTGGGAACCCGACGAAGCCGCTTCCTCGGTGAAGTCCAAGAGGCCGGTTGGCGGTGTCGCGCCGGCCGGGCTTTCGGCGGATCAGCTCGAGCGATGGTCGCCTCAAGAGGAGGCGGCATGGGTCAGATCTTTCCTCGGCCGCTGCATTTATCCCGCCTCTCTGGGTTCTTCCTACCGGCTTCTTTAAGGAGCTTTGTCTGTCCCTCTCCACTAAAGGAGAAGGGCCTGCGTCTGCTGGACCTTATTCTCGGTCCAAAAGAGGGACAAAGAGTAGAGTCCCTCCGTCGACGCTCTTGGGAGCGGAAAGGTCCTCTCCCCTCGGCCGTCCGTCGGCTTGCTGTCGACTGCTGCTTCGCCACTGGCCTCACGGTGTCCCTCGCCAGGTCAGTTGACCGAGACTCTGACTGATGAAGTCGAGATTTTCTCGACCCATTGACGGGCTGTCGCTTTTAGCAGCCGAGATTCCTCTCCTGCTCCCCGGGAGGAGTTGAGGATCCCGTGGGTTCGCCTGTGCCTCGGTTCCGGAGCTCCTGGATGGACCTTCGAGCCGAAGGGAGTGCGGTTCGGCCGACACCTCCCTGCACCGACCCGGAAATTCGGGACCTCGGTCTCGGTCTCGGACCTCGCGGTCCAGCTGCTCCCACCGCTATAGGCGGTCTCGGCCTCGCATCGTGGTAGGGCTGCGTGCCGCCGGCCGGGCTCCTCGGCCCTCCTCCTCGGATGAGGGAGGCTTCGCGTGAATTACGCCGACGGTACGAGACCTTATGTTGCAACAGCTCCTCCTGGCCGGAATGTCGACCGCGCTTCCCGCCATTAAGTGGCTATGTCACCGAACGGCCGACACAACCCCTCGACTTGTCCGAGGAGCCTATACCAGGCCGGTTGTTCGGCCAAACCAGTCGCTTCCACCCATTCGGAACCCTCCGCCTACAGCCACCACTGGGGGCTCCGACCAAGGATTCTCGGCCGGCCAAGGGTTTACCTCCATCGGCTGTCAGTTACCCTCACCCGACCGACCTCGCAGGTGAAGGGGTGGTGGCTCAGGCCAGAGGTAGTTTCTTCAGGACCCTTCCAGTCCGAGATGATTCCTCCTTCTCCAAGCGACTGGACTTGGAGTCTTCAGGAGGTCAGTCAATGGACGATAGCCCGTCGTCCTTCCTAGGACTGCTTCGGCTCATCTCGGAGTCTACCGGGATGGAGCTCGAACCCGTTTCCAAACGGGCCAGGTATCCCCTCACGGAGATTCTGGACCGAGGGGATTCTCCGACGGAGGCCTTTCCGGTGGCCGAGGCCATAGTGGGTCCGGCACTGGAACTTTGGCAGCGCCCTGCTTCCTGCCCTGCGCCTTCGGCCAGGATGGCCAGGAAGTATGCGTCCCCATCACCCCTTGTCCGTTTTTTCTGAACACCTCTGCTGAGGGTTGGTTACCGACAGCTGCCGCTACCGGCATCGCCAGGATGTGGACAACCTCCTGACAAGGAGTCCTGGCAAAATTGACTACGCCGGGCGAAAAGTTCACGCTATGCCCTTCTCTCGGTTTTCGTCAGGCCAGTTCGGCCCTCATAGCACATACTTTTTCATGCTCCCTGTTGGGCCCCTGGATGAGGCTGATCCTCATCTTCCGCCGATCCTGGCAGATCTACGGTTAAGCAGGTAGCGGACCAGGGCAGGGTAGTGGCCAAACAGCAGCTCCAGACTGTTTTGGATATAGGGACCCATGTGCCAGATCGGTGGCGGCCGTGAGTGGCTAGTGCTAGGTCAAGCGGCTTGGCTGAGGATATCCACCTTTACTCGGATACCCAGCATGTTGGCGGATGTTCCTTTGGGGACTGACCTCTTCGCCCTGGGGTGGAAGGTCACCTGCAGAGGATCGAGTAGTCCACTGCCACCTTGACTCGGTCTTTCCGCTAGCAGCGACAAAGGCCGAAACCACAGCCTAAGCTCTTCGTCTCTTCTGTGCCTCGGCGCGCCTGCCCAGCAACGTCAGGGCCAGCAGGCTCGGGCCTTGGTATCCCAAACCCTGCCGCCGGCTTCTAACAGGAGGTAGGAGGAAAGGGCTCCAGGAGGTCCCCGGCCGGTCCTCTCCTCCAAGCCTGCCCAGTGACGGGCTGAGGGTGTCGCCCCATCCCCGCTACTCATGCTCCTGTCCCTCGGGGACGGCTCCACCTTGCTCCACCTGGTCCGCTTGTACCACGGACAGGTGGGGTCTTGGAGGTGGTGGAAGAGCTTGCCTGAATTCTGCAGGCACCACCCTTCAGAGCCGCCGCCTCGGGGTCTCTGGATCCCTCAGCTTCACTGGCGCCTCGCCGAGCCGAAGATCGCCTCCTCCTCCGCAGAAGGAGGTGGTAAGAGAGGTGGTGGACCCTTCAGACCCAGGGTTTGAGTCCAGGTACTTCCTGGTTCCGAACGGATGGGCTGGCTTCCCATTCTCGACTCCACACGACCTAAACAAGTTCCTAAGGTCTCAACCTTCAGGATGGTCACTTGGCTCAGATGATACCATCCTTGAACGCGCGTGGTTCTGCTCCCCTGGACTTGCAGTAACGCGTTTTTTCACGTCCCTATCCGTCTGCCTCACCAGAGATTCTTCTTCCGAGCGGAAGGATCTCTTGAGTTCCATGCCCTCGCTTGTCTCCAGCTCCCAGGGTCTCTCACCAAATGCATGGCAGCAGACAGCATTCCCTGCGCGCTCGAGGGGTCCGGTGTACCTTACCTGACGACTGGTTGATAGCAGCTCCTCCAGGAAGGAGGCGGAGTGGTCCAGAGATCTGGCCCTCCAGGTCTGTTCTCAACTGGGCCTCCTTATCAACGAGGCCAAGTCGGAACCGAGCCGGGCTATATGATTCTATTCATCGGGCGCAGCCTCGACTTCCTCGAGCCAGAGCTGTCTCCCATGGACAGGGCCGAGGTTCTTCTCCTGCCCGATCATTTCTGGTTGGGCAATTGCGCCCTGCCCGGGACTTCCTGCGCCCCTGGGTCTCATATGTGCCTGTACCAGCGTGGTCCACACCATGGAACATGCGCCCCTTCAGTGGGACTACAGCCAGGTCACAACGCTACATCCTGACAGCTTAGGTCGTGACATTAGGGATGTGGAACCCTCCAGTGGTGGACCGCTCCAGATCATTTGCAGGAGGGCATCCTTGCTCGTCCGCCTCCGCTTGCCGACGGTCTCTCTGTCGACCGATGCCTCTGATGGGCTGGGGTGCCCATCTGGGAACACTGCGTCATGGCCTCTGGTCCCCGCGGAGTCCCGATGCCTATATCAACCTGTTGAGCCCGAGCGGTCCGCCTAGCTTCACCGCTTTGCTCTGTTCCTCGTCAAGTGGTCCGAGTCCAGACGGACAATACCACGACCATGTACTATCTAAACCGCCAGGGCGGGACGCGCCCATGCTTCTATGCAAGGAAGCTCAGATTTAGTCACTGCAGCAGCCTGAGGCGGATCTCCTGTATTCACGTGGTGTGAGCCCAACACCCGGGCCGATGCCCTGAGCCGATAGGGGCTGCATCCCACGCAGTGTCCTCCTGCCGGAGGGGTACAGCATCTGTTCTCCCTTGGGGCACACCCTCAGGTGGGACCTGTTTGCCCATGGAGAACGCGAAGCTGAGTCTGTTCCATGCCCGCCTCAGCAGGGGCTCGCTGCAGGGGATGCCTTCTCGAGGCAATGGACCCCGGCCTCTTACGCCTTTCTCTATTTCCTTTGATCCACACAGGTCTTCACTGTAGGAGGGACAAGGCGCAGGTGATTCTGATAGCCCCAGACTGGCCTCGCCAGTTCTGGTACCCAGATCTCTCAGTCTCAGCTCCAGGACTCACAGCAGCTCGTAGCTCGCCCGGACCTGTTTCTCCACAATCAGGGGAAGGTGTTCCATCCGGACCTTCTCATCCTTTGCACCCGACGGTTGGTTCCTGAGCGGCTAGGAGTTCCAGGCCTTGGGTCTTTCCGACGAGGTCCTCAATGGTTGAGGGCGTTCTGCAGGAGTTTAATTAGAAAATGTTATGCGCCTTCAAATGGAAAAGTGCGTTTTCCATTTGGTGTCAGGGCAAGGGCTTGGACCCTTCCCTCCTGTTCCTGCGCATCTGGACTACTTATGGTCCCTTTCTAGTCAAGGGCTTAGGCTCCATTTAATTTTGCTGGGTGTGCACCTGGTAGCTATCTCGCTTACCGGGCGCCAACAAGCAGTCGTATGAGGAGAAGGTGGTCTGCCAAAGGCCTTGATCACATTTCCTCCAGTGTGAGACCCCCACCTCCGGGATCTACTGCTGGTATTGCAAAGCTCACAGGCGTTTATCTCGAACCTATGCACAGGTGTGTTTCTCTCACCTGTCGGGAAGACCGCTCTCTGGTGGCTATCACGCCAGCCAGAAGGATGGGAGAGCTCCAGGCGCTTCCATCGAGTCTCCTTACCTGCCTCTCCATAGGGACAGCAGTTGTCCTGCGCCCCCACCTGAAAGTTCCTTCCTGGTGGTGTGTCGGAGCTCACCTTAATCCAGCTGACTCTGCCGGTGCCTCCCACCCCAATCACACTCGGAGGTCAATATAGGCTCCATACTCTGGACCCTAGAAGGCGCCGCTTATTATAAGGAGCGACGGCTGAAATTCGGGAGAGGTTCGCCAGCTGTTTGTCACCATTGAAGTCGAGATTGGTAGACCTGCAGCCAGCGGACGATAAGGTGGGTAACCTCCTGCATAGATCTCTGATAAGTTGGCGGGCATGGAGCTCCCAGAGGATAAGAGCCTATTCTACCCCTTAGCGTTGCAACGGTGGCTGCTTCCAGGACGCCTTTATCCAGGAAATCTGCAGGCTGCTACCTGAAGTCAGCAAACACCTTCATACCCATTACCACTCACCTTGAGCCGATGCTGGTTTTGGGGCCTCGGTCTCCAGTCTCTTCCCAAGTATCCTCCTGGTCTGCTATCACCATGGACCACTGGGTGCTGGAAGTGGTAGGAAGGGTCTGGCTCTCTGAATTCCGAGCAGGCCCTGCTCCCTTCCAAGCTTGCCGCCTCCACGGGGGCTACGGGTTCAGGCTCTGTCAGCCTGCCGAGCCGACATTGCCCTGCTCCTCCAGAAGGAGGTGATCAAGGAGGTGGCGGGTCCTCCACCAGACACAGGTTTGTATCCAGGCATTTCTGGTCCCATAACGGATCAGCTGGTGCCCCATTCTAGACCTGCACGACCTGAACAGGTTCCTAAGGTCTCGAACCTTCAGGATGGTCACTCTGGCTCAGATCATTCCATCCTTGGAACGAGGCATGTGGTTCTATTCTCTGTACCTCCAGGAGGCGTTCTTTCACCTCCCAATCCATCTGTCCCACCAGCGATTCCTCTGCTTCAGAGCAGAGGGGTCCATTTACTAGTTCCGGCCATGCCCTTAGGCCACTCTCCAACTCCCAGTCTTCTACCAAATGCATGGCAGTGGTGACAGCATTCCCAGAAGGGCCATGTCCGGGTGTCACTTCACCTGACGACTGGCTGATTGCGGGCCTCCAGACTCCATACACTCCATCAGGTGGAGCGGTCCAGGATCTGGCCCCATGTGTAAGTTTCAGGTTATCATTAGCGAGGCCAAATCGAACTCGTGCCAAAGCAGATGATCCAGTTCATCGGGCAGAGCTCAACTCTAGCTGAGCACGGCTCCCGTGGACAGGGCCAAGGTTCTTCCTCCTTGCCCAGTCATTTGTGGTTAGGCACTTGCATCCTGCCTGGGACTTCCCATGCCTCCTGGGCCTCATGGCAGCCTGCACCAGCATGGTCCGTTGGGGCCCATTGGCACATGTCCCCTACTGGGACTGGCCAGCCAATGATCACAGCCCGTCCTTTGACCAGCCAGTGGTAATGACCCGTGAGATGTGAAATGCTCTAGTGGTGGATCGCTCCAGCTCATCTGCAGGAGGGCATCCCATTTGGTCCGCCAACGGGTCACCTACTCCGACCCCACTTCCTCTGATGGGCTTGGGTGCCCATCTAGGGGAGCACAGAGCACATGGGTCTCTGGTCCCCCGGGAGTCCCGACATGAACCTGCTGGAGCTTCTCGGCCCGACTACTCCTCCGCCTTCTCTGCCTGTTTGTACGGGTCAAATGTCCAGGTCCAGGCAGACAACACCACTCTACCATGTACTACCTTAACTGCCAGGGCAGGATCAAGGCCCTTGCCCCTGTGCAGGGAGGCTCTCCGCACATGGTCCTCGTGAGCAGACTGAGGCGGATTCTACGCCATCCATGCTGGGAGTCTCCAACACTCATTGATGCCCAAACCGATAGGTGCTGCATCTCATGAGTGTCTCTCTCCCGGCCGGAGGTAGTACACTTAATTGTTCTCCCACTGGGCACACCCCCAGGTGGACCTGTTTGCTTCCAGGAAGTAATGCTGTGAGGTTGTCTCTCATGCCCGCCCCTCAGCAAGGCTCGCTGCAGGGGATGCTCTCGAGGTCAGGACCCAGGCCCTTCTACACCTTTCCCCTACTTCCCTTGGTGATCTACAAGGTGCTTCTCAATGCAAGTGAGGACAAGGCACAGGTGATTTGTTAGTCCCAGACTGCCCCACCAGTTCTGGTATCCAGATCTCCCAGCTCAGCTCCAGGTCCTGCCATGCTTCCAGCCCGCCCGAACTGATCTCAGTGAACCAGGGAAGGTACTCACCTGACCTTCAATCCCTGCACCTGATGGTCTGGGTTCCTGAGCTGCTCAGAGTTTCAGGCCTTTGGTCTTCCGATGAGGTCCTTAACGTTGTTGAGGCATCCTGTAAGGAGTCGACCAGAAAATGCTACGCCTTCAAATGGAAGAGATTCTCATTTGGTGTCAGGATAAGGCTGGACCCTTCCTCCTGTTCTTGGCTAGCATTCTGACTACCTATGGTCCCTTTCTCAGCAAGGGCTTTGGCCTGATCACTCTCAGGTGCTCCCAGCCATCTCTGATTACTGGGCGTATGAAAGCAGTTGGCACAGGAGAAGGTGGTCGGCGCTTTTCAAAGGCCTTGATTACATATCCTCCAGTGCGAACCTCCACCTCCATGGGATCTACTGTTGTATTGGCTAAGCTCATGGGCATGCTATTCTAATTGATGCACAGGTGTCATCTCTCACCTGTCATGGAAGACCGCTTTTCCTTGGTGGCTATCACGTCAGCCAGAAGAATGGGAGAGCCCAGGCACTTTCCATCAAGTCTGCTTATCTGGTTTCAACAGGGACAGGTTGTCCTACGCCCCTGCCTGAAATTCCTTCCAAGGTGGTGTCGAGTTCACCTAAGCAGGTAATGACTTGCCGGTGTTCTACTCAATCACACCTGAGACCGTACATAGGCTTCATACTTTGACTTGGAAGAACGCTGTCTTATTATATGGATTTGACAGCTGTGGTTTGGGGAGAGGTTCACGTTTGTCACCACGCCAGAAGCCGCACCTGGCAGACCTGGGCAGCCAGCATGACACAGGGCAGATGGGTCACCTCCTGTATAGATCTTCATAGGTTGGCAAGCATGGAGCCTCCCAGAGGGATAAGAGTCATTCTGCCTGCCATACCACTGCTTTGGTGGCTGCTCCAGGACGCCCTATTCAGGAAATCTGTAGTGGCTGCTACCTGCAGGTCAGCACACACCTTTGGTTACCCATTACCATCAATCTTGCATCACTGCGTGATGCTGGTTTTGGGCCCTCGGCTCTCCAGTCTTATTTCCTAAGTAGGAGGCAGCGTGGCCTCCCTCCTCCCGGAGAATCATAGGGGAGTTCACAGCAGCAGGATTAACATATCCACGCCCCAAGAAATACAGGTTCTAGGGACATGGATATGTTGTTAAGCCACACTTATTGGCAGGTTCCTTGCCGCTTTAAATCTTGCCGGAAGGTCTCTGCTGGCTCCTCCCACCTACCCGGTGGTAAAACTCCTCGCCCGCCCATGACGCCAGATCTTCCTTACTGGAAGCTCAGGTTCCCTCCTTAGCGCCCCGCGCTAGACTGGATCCCAACTCTTTAGTTCATGAAATTGGTTTTGGAAGGTTTCTAACCCCGGGTCTCATCTCCTCACGGGCCGCGATGGACAAATCTATTCTCGGCTGAGGTGCCTCCCTTATGGGCAGAAATGTCCAGGACGGATCCGACTCCACGTATGGCCTACTGCCTTGGCCTCGAGATCACGCACCCGCAGGCCTGTGAGTTGTGCCGCTTTCAGCCAACGCCCTGATGATTGCGCTGCCCGATTAGCCTCGGGCGCCTTATAGCGTTTCCGCCGTGAATCAAAAGAGGCTGTTGGGCAGTGTCTCATGCGGCTGGCTCCTGCTGGAGCAGCTTGAGTAGATGATCGCTTCTCGAGGAGGAGGCGCCCAGTCCAGATCTTCCTCCTCCTCGGCCGCTGTATTTATCCTTGCCTCCTGAGTTCTCGATATGGCTTCATTCAAGGAGCTTGTCATCCTTTCCATGAAGGAGAGGGGCCATCGGGACATTCTTCTGCCCAAGAAGAAGGAGTCTGCAGTCCCACCGCCGCGTCTGTGGAGCGGAGAGGTCTCTTCCTGGACAGCCGACCATCGATTGCTGGAAGCAGGCTCAGGTTGCTGGAGCCACGTGTCCCCGCCAGGCCAACCTGCCGAGACTCCCGTCGACGCAGTCGAGATTTTTCTCGATCCGTTAGACGGGCTGTCGACTGCTTTCCATCGAGTCTCCTTATCTGGTCTTCCACAGGGACAAGGTTGTCCTGCACCCCCACCCGAAGTTCCTTTGAAGGTGGTGTCGGAGTTTCATCTTAACCAGGTGTTGACTCTGCTATGTTCCGACCCTAATCACACCTCGAGGCCGAATATAGGCTCCATACTTTGGACACTAGAAGAGCGCCTCTTCATTACAAGGAGCGACAGCTGAAGCCCGGGAGAGGTTCAGCTGTTTGTCACCTGCGCTTGAAGCCGCACCTGGCAGACCTGCAGCCATGGGGATGATAGGCAGGTGGGTCACCCTGCATAGATCTCTTCTTATAGGTTTGTGGGCATGGAGCATCCCAGAGGATAAGAGCTCATTCTACCCGCCTACATCACAGCATCGTAGCTGCTTCCAGGGATGTCCTCATCCAGGATACTTCTCCGCAGGGTTGCTACCCAAGTCGCACATACCTTTATTACCCACTACCACATCGACCGAGTCACGCCAGATGCTGGTTTTGCCCTCCAGTCTCTATTCCCCAAGTAGTACCAGGTGTGCGCTTGCCTTCCTCCTCCCGGAGAACTGTTAGGAGTTCGTTAACAGGTGG
Organism: Neoceratodus forsteri; assembly: GCA_016271365.2. NCBI lineage: Eukaryota > Metazoa > Chordata > Ceratodontiformes > Ceratodontidae > Neoceratodus > Neoceratodus forsteri. Next base: position 360,001,492 of record CM057449.1, on the reverse strand, counting down.
ATTGAATACATCCATGTACCTAGAAATATAGGCTCTAGGACATGGATATGTTGTTCATCCACACTCATTGGCAGTATCCTGCCGCTTAAATCTTGCCGGAAGGTCTTCGCTTGCTCCTCCCACCCACCCGGTGGTATAACCTGGCTCCGCCCCCATGACGCTTGTAGATCTTCCTTACCGCTTGAAGCCTAGGTTCTCCTTAACGCTTCATGCTTGCAACTGGTTCCTATTTCTCCGCTTATGGATTTAAAATAAATTTGCGAAAAGACTTCAGTCTTCTATCCTCGCCGCGATGGACAACCGACTTTGATTTCGAGATGCCCATGCGGGCAGAAGATGTCTCGGACTTGATCCACACTCCACGTGTCTACTGTTTAGGCCTTTGAGTACAACCCGCAGGCTTGCGACCTGTGTTTCATCTTTCTGGCCCAGCCCTCAAGACCGTGGCTGCCTGACATTGCAACTGGGCCCTCTCGAGCGCTTCCTCCAGTAAGTCCAAGGAGGCTCTGGTTCATGTGTCCGCGCAAAGGTCTCGGGATCAGCTCGAGCGGATGGGCCTCAAGAGGAGGCGTGCACGGGCTGTATCTTCCTCGGCCGCGGCATTTATCCCGCCTCTCTGGGTTCTTCCTACACGGCTTCTTTTTAAGGAGCTTTGTCTGTCCCTCTCCACTAAAGGAGAAGGGCTCATGCCTGCGGGACCTTATTCTCGGTCCAAAAAGAGGGACAGGGGTCCTCCTCGCGACGCTCTTGGGAGCGGGAAAGGTCCTTCCCTCGGCCGTCGACTGTCGGCTTCGCTGACCGCTTCGCCACTGGCCTCACGGTGTCCCCTGCCAGGTCAGCTGACCGAGACTCTCACCGCTGAAGTCTAGATTTTTCTCGACCCATTGGACGGGCTGTCGCCTTTAGCAGCCGAGATTCTCTCCCGGTTCCCCGGGAGGAGTTGAGGATCCTGTGGGTTTCGCCTGCCCGGTTCTGGAGCCCTCGGATGGACCTTCCGAGCCGACGGGAGGTTGCCGTTCCGCCGACACCTCCTCGCACCGACCCCGGAAATTGGGACTTCGGTCTCGGTCTCGGACCTCATGGTCCAGCCGCTCCCACCGCTGGCGGTCTCGGGTTCCGCATCATGTAAGGCGTCGACGTTGCCCCGCCCTCCTCCTCGGATGAGGGGAGGCTTCAAGCGAAATTGCCGACGGCACGAGGACCTTATGTTGCAACAGCTCTCCTGGCCGGGAATAAGCCGACCCGCGCCTTCCCCGCCATTAAGTGGTTGTCACCGAACGGCCGACACAACCCCTCGACTTGTCCGAGGAGTTTCATACCCAGGCCGGTTGTTCGCCAAACCAGTTGCTCCACCGATTCCGTGGAACCTCCGCCCACAGCCACATTGGGGTCTACCAAGGATTCTCGGTCGGCCAAGGGTTTACCCCATCGGCTGTCAGTTACCCCACTCCCGACCGACCTCGGCAGGTGAAGGGTGGCTCAGGCAGAGGCAGTTTTCGAGGACTCTTCCGAGTCCGAGATGATTCCTCCTTCTTTCCAAGCGACTGGACTTGGAGTCTTCAGGAGGTCAGTCAATGGACGATAGCCCGTCGTCCTTCCTAGGACTGCTTGGCTCATCTCGGAGTCTACCGGATGGAGCTCGAACCCGCTTCCAAACGGCAGGTATCCTCACGGAGATTCTGGACCGAGGGATCTCGACGGAGGCTCTTCCGGTGGCCGAGGCCATAGTGGGTCCGCACTGAACTTGGCAGCGCCCTGCTTCCTGCCCTGCGCCTCGGCCAGGATGGCCAGGAAGTATGCGGTCCCTACCGGTTCCTTGTCCGTTTTGTGAACACCCTCTGCTGAGGGGTTGTTACCGACAGCGTTCTCGGCACCGGCAACGCCAGGGATGTGGACAAACCTCCTGACAAGGAGTCCAAGAAATTGGACTATGTCGGGCGAAAAGTTCACGCTATGCCTCTCTCTCGGCCTTCGCCAGCCAGTTCGGCCGCCCTCATGGCACATTTTCTCATGCCCTGTTGGGCTCCCTGGATGAGGTCATCCTCATCTTCCCACGATCTGCAGACTATGGTTAAGCAGGTGCGGGACCAGGGCAGGGTAGTGGCCAAACAGCAGCTCCAGACTGCTTTGGATAGGGGACTCATGTGCCAGATCGGTATGGCCGTGAGTGGCTATAAGGCCGGGCTTGGCTGAGGATATCCACCTTTACTTCGGATACCCAGCACAAGTTGGCGGATGTTCCTTTTGGGACTGACCTCTTGCCCTGGGGTGGAAGGTCACCTGCAGAGGATCGAGAAGTCCAATGCTACCTTGACTCGGTCTCTTCCACTCAGAAGGACAAAGGCGAAACCACAGCCTAAGCCTTCGGGTCCTTCTGTGCCCCCGCGCTCTGCCCAGCAACGTCAGGGGCCAGCAGGCTCGCCTTGGCATCCCAAACCCAAGCCGCCGGGCTTCCTAACAGGAGGCAGGGAGGAAAGGCCCAGGAGGTCCCTCGGCCGTCCCTCCTCCAAGCCTGCCCAGGACGGGCTGAGGGTACGCCCATTCCCGTCACTCCACCTTCCTGTCTCTGCGGGGACGGCTCCGCACTTCCTGCTCCGCCTGGTCCGCTGTTACCACGGACAGGTGGGTCTTGAGGTGGTGGGAAGAGGCCTGCCTCTGAATCGAGCAGGCACCACCCTTCAGAGCCGCCTCGGGGGGCTTCGGGGTCCCCAGCCTCACTGGCGGCTCGTCGAGCCGACATTGCTCTCCTCCTCCAGAAGGAGGTGATAAGAGAGGTGGCAGACCCTCCTTCAGACCCAGGGTTTGTGTCCAGGTACTTCCTGGTTCCGAAACGGACGGGGGGCTGGCGCCCCATTCTCGACCTACACGACCTAAACAAGTTCCTAAGGTCTCGAACCTTCAGGATGGTCACCTGGCTCAGATAATACCATCCTTGAACGCGGGCGTGTGGTTCTGCTCTGACCTGGTAGGACGCGCTTTCACGTCCCTATCCGTCCGTCTCACCAGAGATTCCTTCGCCTCGAGCGGAAGGATCCTTTTGAGTTCCAAGCCATGCCCTTCGCTTGTCTCCAGCTCCCAGGGTCTTCACCAAATGCATGGCAGTGGTGACAGCATTCTCTGCGCGCTGTCGGGTCCGTACCTTACCTGGACGACTGGCTGATAGCAGCTCCCTCCAGGAAGGAGGCGGAGTGGTCCAGAGATCTGGCCCTCCAGGTCTGCTCTCAACTGGGCCTCCTTATCAACGAGGCCAAGTCGGAACTCGAGCCGAAGCAGGTGATTCTGTTCATCGGGGCGCAGCTCGACTCTCTTCGAGCCAGAGCGCGGCTCCCGGCGGACAGGGCCGAGGTTCTTTCCTCCTTTGCCCGATCATTTCTGGTTGGGCAATTGCGCCCTGCCCGGGACTTCCTGCGCCTCCTGGGTCTCATGGCGGCCTGCACCAGCGTGGTCCGTTGGGCCCGCTGGAACATGCGTCCCCTTCAGTGGGGACTGGCCAGCCAGTGGTCACAACGCTGCGATCCTTTGGACCAGCTGTAGTCGGTGACAAGGGGATGTGGAACGCTTCCAGTGGTGGACCGCTCCAGATCATTTGCAGGAGGGCATCCTGTCATTCGCCTGCGAGCCGATGGCGGTCTCTATCGACCGATGCCTCTCTGATGGGTTGGGGTGCCCATCTGGGGGAACACCGGGCTCATGGCCTCTGGTCCCCGCGGGAGTCCCGATGCCACATCAACCTGCTGGAGCTCCGAGCGGTCCGCCTAGCTCTCACCGCCTTTGCTCCGTTCCTCCGGGGTCAAGTGGTCAGAGTCCAGACGGACAATACCACGACCATGTACTATCTAAACCGCCAGGGCGGGACGCGCTCCATGCTTCTATGCAAGGAAGCTCTCCGCATTTGGTCACTCGTGCGCAGCCTGGAGGCGGATCTCCTAGCCATTCACGTGGCAGGAGCCTCCAACACCCTGGCCGATGCCCTGAGCCGGATAGGGCTGCATCCCACGAGTGGTCTCTCCTGCGGAGGTAGTACAGCATCTGTTCTCCCATTGGGGCACACCTCAGGTGGACCTGTTTGCCTCCAGGGAGAACGCGAAGCTGAGTCTGTTCCATGCCCGCCCCACTCAGCAGGGCTCGCTGCAGGGGGATGCCTTCTCGAGGCAGTGGACCCCGGGCCTCTTTACGCCTTTCCCCCATTTCCCTTGATCCACAAGGTGCCTCAACAGGAGGGACAAGGCGCAGGTGATTCTGATAGCCCCAGACTGGCCTCGCCAGTTCTGGTACCCAGATCTCCTCAGTCTCCGCTCCAGGACTCAGGCAGCTTTCAGCTCGCCGGACCTGCTCTCAGTCAATCAGGGAAGGTGTTCCATCCGGACCTTCAGTCCCTGCACCTGACGGCCTGGTTCCTGAGCGGCTAGAGTTCCAGGCCTTGGGTCTTTCCGACGAGGTCCTCAATGTAGTTGAGGCGTCCCGTAAGGAGTCGACCAGAAAATGATATGCCTTCAAATGGAAAAGGTTTTCCATTTGGTGTCAGGGCAAGGGCTTGGACCCTTCCTCCTGTTCCTTGGCAAGCATCTTGGACTATTTATGGTCCTTTCTAGTCAAGGGCTTAGGTCGGCGACCTAAGGGTGCACCTGGCTGCCATCTCTGCTTGCAGGCGCGGGCAGGCAGTCAGTGGCGCAGGAGAAGGTGGTCTGGCGCTTTTCAAGGCCTTGATCACATTTTCCCTCCAGTCGGGAACCCCCACCTCCATGGGATCTACTGCTGGTACTGGCAAAGCTCATGGGCAAAGCATTGAACCCTATGCACAGGTGTGCTCTCTCACCTGTCGTGGAAGACCGCCTTCTTGGTGGCTATCCGCCAGCCAGAGGATGGGAGGCTCCAGCGCTTTCCATCGGTCTCCTTACCTGGTCTTCCACAGGGACAAGGTTGTCCTCGCCCCCACCGAAATTCCTTCCGAAGGTGGTGTGGAGTTTCACCTTAACCAGGTGTTGACTCTGCGGTGTTCTACCCCAATCACACCTCGGGAGGCCGAATATGGGCTCCATACTCTGGACCTAGAAGGCTCGCTTATTATAAAGGGCTGCGGCTGAAATCGAGAGAGGTTCGCCAGCTGTTTGTCACCTACGCTGAAGCCGCATCTGGCAGACCTGCAGCCAAGCGGACGATAAGCAGGTGGGTAACCTCCTGCATAGATCTCTGCTATAAGTTGGCGGGCATGGAGCCTCCCAGAGGGATAAGAGCTCATTCTACCCGCCATACTGCTGCAACGGTGGCTGCTTCCAGGGACGTCCCTATCCAGGAAATCTGCAGGCTGCTACCTGGAAGTCAGCAAACACCTTCATTACCCACTACCACATCGACCTTGAGTCACGCCGGGATGCTGGTTTTGGGGCCTCGGTTCTCCAGCTCTCTTTCCCAAGTAAGTATTAAGAGTGTGCTCTTGACTCCTCCTCCGGAGAACTGATAGGAGTCAGTTAATGAGTGTGGATGAACAACATATCCATGTCCCTAGAAATACAGGTTACTCACCTGTAACAGGAGTTCTAGGAATGGTATATGTTGTTCATCCCTACATTCCATTTACTACGGCTTGACGCACAACCTGAGCTTCCAGCGGGCCAGATCTGGCGTCATGGAGGCGAGGCAGGGTTATACCACCCGGGTGGGTGGGAGGAGCAAGCTTGAAGACCTTCCGGCAAGATTTAAAGCGGCAAGGATACCTGCCAATGAGTGTGGATGAACAACATATACCATTCCTAGAACTCCTGTTACAGGTGGTAACCTGTATTTACTCACCTGTAACAAGAGTTCTAGGAGTGGTCGTTGTTCATCCACAGCCCACCCGACCTGCTCGGCTTCGACGCGCAACCTGGCTTCCAGCGGGCTAGATCTGGTGTCATGGGGCGGAGCCAAGAGTTTTACCATCCGGATGGGTGGGAGGAGCCAGCTTGAAGACCTTCCGGCAAGATTTAAAGCGGCAAGGATCCTGCCAGTAAGTGTGGATTGAACAACATATACCACTCCTAGAACTCCTTTTACAGGTGAGTAACTTGTATATCTTCCACAGGATGGTTTCAGCAGGCAGTACACTTGGGTAGTTGCCAGAGGTCACTGTGGTGCATGACAGCTCTTCTAGCAGTCTTTTACTGGGGCCGCCCAGCGATGACATCATCATTCTGCTTCCTGTATAACAGTGGGTGGTCCCTGGTCTGCTTAGTTCATTTTCCTGCTGTTTTCAGCTCACACGCAGCAGCTAGTGCAAAGTGTAGGCAGTCATCAACGAGAAACTGAACAAACTGAACTTTTTTTTCCTGTTCCCACTCCTTCATCAATGGATGTCAGAAGGATCTTCAAGCAAATCACGTCTGCCATCATCCAGGGAAACATATAATGCTAAATGGAAATGCTTTTCCATATGGGCTGCTTCCTTTCTAAATCCGTATACATGGCCTTTACCAAAAGTTTTGGACTACTTGGCCTCCTTGCCAAGCAGGCCTTAGCTATTCCTCTATCAAAGTTCATCTGGACTCCATTTTGGCCTTTCACGAGCCCTGTGAAAGCAAATTAGTGTACCATCATCTTGCCAAGATGTTCTTAAGAGGCCTGCTTTATGTCAAACCTCCCCTCAAGCACCCCCCAGATCTGAATTTTATATTAGAGAACCTCACCCTGGTGCCCTTTCAGCCAGCGACTACTGTTGCTCTCTGCCTACTCTCTTGGAAGACAACGTTTCTAGTGGCCGTCACTTCGGCCTGCCGAATCTCTGAGCTGCTAGCTCTAATGTGTCAAGAGCTGTACCTAATCTTCCACATGGATAGTGTGGTTCTCCGCACTAATCCCTCCTTTCTGCTGAAAGTGGTTTCAGAACATACCTTAAATCAGACCATGGAATTGCCCGCCTACTACTCCGACCATTCTAATCCGGGCAAGCATCTCTTACACACCTTAGATGTTCATCGTATCCTGTGGTAGTATATAAATCATACCAAATCCTTGAGAAAAACTCTCAATTGTCCGTCACCGTCGCCTTCATGAGGAAAGGTTCCCCCGGTTGCCAAGAAAACCATTTCCAGTTGGTTGGCAAATTGTATCATGTTTTGTTACACTAAAGACAACAAACCCCTATCTGGAACAGTACAAGCCCATTCCACTAGAACCCAGGCCTCCACGTCGGCCTGTTTCAAAGGTCCTCGATCAGTGATCTCTACAATGCAGCCACGTGGTCCACTATTCACACTTTCATGAAGCAATACAATTTGGCCATTGCTTCTGCGCCATAGGACAGCCTTTGGCCATGCAGTCCTACAGGGTTTCCTGTCATAAATCCTCCCTCTTCTGGGTACACTGCTTGGGAATCATCCCAAGTGTATTACCTTCTGCAAGAGACCATCCCGTGGAAGATAGTACAGTTATGTAAAAACTTACTGTAACAGTAGATATTTGAGGGATGTCTCTTGCAGCAGGTATGTTCCCTCCCTCCGTCCCCTCCTTCTCTAAGAGAATGACTTTGTTCCACTTAGCCCTTGGGGAGGGACACCTATGGTACCTCAGATCCCCTTGGTCGTCGTTTAGTGAGCTGAATCTGGCGGGAACTGAGGAGAAAAGAGACCGCCCACTTTTATATAGGAAGCAAGATGATGTCATCGATGGGCAGCCCCTGGTAAAAGACTGCTAGAAGAGCCGCCGTGCACCACAGCAGCCTCTGGCCACTACTGAAGTGTATTACCTGCTGCAAGAGGACGTCCCTCAAAGATCTACTGCTACGGTAAGTTTTACGTAACTGTACTTTCTAGGAGTGGTATATGTTGTTCATCCACATGGACTCAGCCGACCTCCTGGCTTCGTGCTACACTCTGCTTTCCAGCGGGCAGGATCCGGCGTCATGGGGTGGAGCGGTTATATCACCGGGTGGGTGAGAGGAGCCAGCTTGAAGACTTTCCTGCGACTCTTAAAGGGAAAGGACATATCCAAGTGTGTTTGAACAACGATAGCACTCCTAGAACTACCGTTACAGGTGAGTAACCTGTTTTTATGTTTTGGGTATTTAAGTGCTGGTAATAGTCATGATGACCCCTCCCCCGAGGAAGCTCTTAACAGCAAAGCGCCGGGGCATCTGGGTAGCAGTCCCAATGGTGCTTGCAGTTACATGTCTGTGTGGTGACCTATCTAAATTTTGATTTTGTTTTGGAAGACATTCTGGATTTCAGAGCATTTATTCCAGATGCGCCACACACTGCTCCAAAGTGTGGTTGCTTTTTGTTTGATTGTGTCTAATGTGCGAGCCTCCTTATTTGATTTTCCACAAAGACAGGGTGTCTTTGCATACTGATCCAATGTTTCTCCCAAAGGTGTTGTCTGAGTTTACTTTAAATCAAAACATTCACCTGCCAGTTTATTATCCAGAGCATGCCAATCCAGGAGAAGTATTGCTTCGTACCTTATGTGCATATAATACTCCTGTATTATAGACACCATACAAAGAACTGAAGAATGTCCTTGCAGCTTTTTGTTTTGTTCGCCCTTGGGAAACAGGGTGTACCAGTTTCTAATCAATGCCTGTCCAAATGGCACATTGTATTACATCGTGTTACAAGAAGTACTATAAGGAACTTCATGGTGTGGTTCATGGTCATTCCACTGGTTCTGTAGCTTGTTTTCAGAGTGTTTCTACTGTAAAAATCTGTGCAGCTGCCAAATTGAGTACTGTCCACACTTTCACTAAGCATTACAGTCTGGACATTGTCTCTCGTTGATTTGCTGGGTTTGACCTTTGCTGTACTACAAGGCTTGTTATCTTTGGTACTGCTTGGGACCTGTCCTGAAGCTGTGGCCTGATGAAAGAAATATTCTCAAGGAAGATAGAAAGAGTGATGATGTAAGAACTTACCATAACAGTAGATCTTCAAGAGGATCGCTTTCATCAGGCCATGGCGTCCCACCCTCCTCCTCTCTTCAGGGTTGTGACACAGGATTGGTCCTGGTTCCATTGCTGTTTTTGTCTGCACTCTGTCTCACCTAGTAAGCAGGGTGCTGGGTCTCTTCTGCTTCCTAGAGGGAGGTCCTCCAAGCATGATCTCTGGCAAGGAACTGAAGAGAGGGGCTGCCCACATTTATGTAGATGCTGACGCCTAACATTGTCATGGGCGGCCCTGGCTTGCAAAATTTCCATCTGGTCCTAAGCCTGACACGGCATAGTTCCTAAGGTGTGGCCTGATGAAAGAGGGTCTCTTGACGTTCTCTTGTTACGGTGAGTTCTTACTTAACTGATCTTTTTCCTGTTTTCTCAGCAAAAGGTGGCCCTACTAATGGCTATGGAGATCATGTCCATTAAACTGAAGAGGCAGGTAGCCAGTGACTGCCTCAAGAAAAAGCTTTGGCATCTCTGATTATCAATAGCCATGGCTTTTGAAGGTTTTTGACTGTTTGGTCTGTTTATTGCTTCTTTTTGTATTTATCTGATGCGTGCTGGCAGTTTAAGCTGCAGTGCTTTTTAATTCTTTAAGCAATCTGAAAGTTTTCTTTTAACAAAGCTGTTAACAGATTTTAGGAAAATTGCACTGGAGTTTGACAGGGATAAGGCTTCACATCTAAGCGTGAGATACGAGCCAGTGACATTTAAACTGAGTGGTACAATCCGGCAAATCAGTACTGGGAATGCTGAGGAACAGGGTAGGTGGCCAAGAGCAAAGGTTTCAAGTTCTCTGTTTTTTTTCCCCAGCCGGCTTGTACAAGTTGCTCATCCACTCATTAACCTCTTAGCCATTAACGTTCACAGCATTTTCAAAGAGGGGACTAGCTGCTTCCCCCTTTTTCTACTACTTATGTGGACTGTCCTTTATTTAAGAAATGTGCTTCTAATTAGAGTTGCTCCAATATCTTGTACAGTTTGGATGGATACCTACTATTCTAAAATATTTCAGAGTATGAAAAATGAGTGAGTGTAAGAACTTTTCTGTTATTGTTCCTCCATCCCATTTTCCCCAGTTGTCCTCCCCCAATGATAGGAGTTGTCAAAGTCGTATGCTTTCGTAGGGCCCATTGCTTTTTCAGTTTAAAAACAAACAAGCATTTACATCTGGCCAAATCTTAAAATTGCTCCCCCACTCAAAACATATTTGGTGGAGATCTGCATGTCTTGCATTAAAAATTGGTTTGAAAAGGAAGATTTTCCTGCAATAAAATTGGGACTGGCTCAGCTCAGTGTTGTGGACAGAAAACTTCACACTTCCTTTTGGGTGACCCTGCTTAGCACAGCGGGGTCTACCTATTTGCGCTTAGCCGATGGAGCCATGGGAGTGTTCTGGAGGCAGTGTTCTGTGACTCTAGGAGACAGGGAGACCATCCACACTTTAGCAGTGCCTCCAACATGACCTGGAATATCTATAATGTTGTGGGTTATCATGAAACACCAGCCTTTACTCCATAGGCTGGTGCAGAAGCTGAGTGAGTGACTTGTCAAAGGAGGGACTTAGTGGGAGAAAACCCAAAAGCATGTAAATTGGACCAGCCCACCAGTGCAATGGTAGAGCTACTGACCGCGATGTGGACAACTTGGTTTTGGGAATGAGCCTGGGCTGTTGGAGGGCTGGCGAGGGGGGAGAAGGATTGAGCATCCCCTCCAGGGAGGGAGGGTAGCCGTTCCCACTCAGTACCACCACCTGGGTGGGCACAGGTGGCAGAGCAGCAGAGAACACCATGTTGGGGGGAGGGTGACGTCAGCCAGGAGACACGCGCTCACCGCATTGGTCTCCGCGTGGGTGTGCTGATGTCTTCGGGGACTGTGGGCACCAGGAACAGAAAAGCTCAGCCCTGGTGTTGGCTTATTTATTTATTTATTTTATTTATATAAGTCTTTGATTACCAGGTGGGTGTACTGATCCAAGGGACCATTTTTCAGGCGTGACCCGGACTGACAAAGTGGCACAAAAGTAATTATGGTATATAACAGGTACAAGCGAATAAACAGTCAAAACTGATTGATGCAGCACGATTTACAAATGTAGGCTGAAATCAAAATATACATTACAATTTATCAGCGGGACTCGGTACAATCCAGGCGAGCCCTGCCACCACCGCTCAGCTGCCTGATGACTTATGTGCAGGGGTATAGCTGGCCACCCCTACCCCTGCAAGGAGGGTAAACCAAGGCTCCGTGGGGGCAGGCTGTGGTGGGACTGGCAGAAACACCACAGATGGCCTGGTGACTCAGTCTGCAGGACTGGCCTGGTGAATCAGGCAAAACAATGTGAATTAAAAAAAAAAAGGCGTCGGTCCGGTGGCGCTGAGGGTTGAGGCGCTGGACGCCACATCTCGCCCCACGCCGGTGAGCCAGGTTTGGGAACGAGCCTGGGTCAGCAGGGAAGAGAAGAGATTGAGCATCCGGAGGACTGTTCTCTCTTCCCGGAGAGGGTTCTGGGGAGTGATCGCCTCTGGCGGGAATCGCGGGTGCCCGAAATGGCGAAGCTGCGCATGCGAAGGGGGCAGAGTTGTGGCATAGTGATGCCTTGCGTAGCTGCACTCTGCGCGGACTGGAAACTAATGTACAAATCCCCTTCTCGTGGGGATAGACAAAGGCGCTGCCCTCCAGTCCACACTCCCAAGGCCGGTTGCTGTCTCTGTTCCTGTCCCTCTCCACCCCAGCCGGCACACTGCACTTCAGATAGAGTGCCCTGGGCAGATAGGGCGGCCCTTCCCTGCGAGGGTTCAGATCCGGGGGTTTCACCAGTCTGGGGTGAGGAGTTGTTGTGAGCTTCACAGTGGGGGTAGAGACTAGGAGATAGCAGTCGCTGGAGAGAGTGTCCCACGAGAAGGTATATAAATAAAGTTGAGACAAAAAAAAAAAGACAAAAAAAAAAGCATGTAAATCCCACCATTGTAGTGAATGACAGCCCATCCACCTCCCAATTACCAGCATCACATCAGCTGATTTCTGTGGGTCCAGCCTCTGGACCCAGCCGGTGCCGCGGGGCGGGGTAGCTCACAGAGTTCTTGCCAGTGGATTGGATCTGGGTTGGCATGGCCCAACAGTGAGAAGACTGGTGAATATATTGGATACGAGTGGGGAAAAAAAGGCACTTCGCATTTGTAATTTGATACAAAATACAGGGTTTTGTACAAAGAAATTAGAGCAAAGTGGAGTTGTCCTACACCACCATACAGCAAAATGCTAAATTAAGCATAACAATTTAAAAATGCCATATTCTTTTTGTTCCCCAAAAATGGTTAATTCTATTTGTTTTTCTGTTTGATTTTAATGGAACATTATGGACTCTACGTCCTTTAGCCTGGAGGTGGTGGATTCACAACTGAATCCAGTGCTGCTCCATGGTTGTGCATGCTGGGTGTCCTTGCCCACCTTCTCTGAGGACCTAGAACCCGACCTCTGGGACCTGTTTGACCCTAGTCGGCCTTAGTGTGGGATTCTAGGGCTGGTATGCAAACACCTGTCTCCGTGGCACTGGGCCTGCTGTAGGAAAACATCTGAGCAAATTTTCTTGTATTTTAAGAAACAAAAAGCAAGCCACTCAACCTATCTGGAGAAGGTCCAGAGGAGGGCTACAAAGATGATAGCTGGTCAGCAGGGTAAGGCATACAAGGAGAGGCTGAGGGCACTGAACATGTACTCCCTGGAAGATAGGAGAGAGAGAGAGAGGGACATTATTGGGACCTTCAAGTACTTGAAGGGGATAAATAAGGTTGATAAGGAGAGTCTCTTTAAGCTGAGTGGCAACTATAACACTAGGGAGCACAGTCTTAAGCTGGAGGGTGGGAGGTTTAGGAGGGAGATCAGGAAGAGGTTCTTCACAGAGAAGGATGGTGGACACTTGGAATGCGCTGCCAGAAAAGGTAATCTCGTTGAAGACAGTGGGCGGCTTTAAAAGAGGCTGGGACAGGTGTAGGGGGAGGTTAAGGGTCATGGGTAGGGAGGAGTGGGGAGAGGGGGCAAGGACAGTAGCTCAAGCTGTGGATCCTGCAACATGAGCAGACTTGATAGACCAAATGGTCTTCTTCTGCTGGCTTCTTAAGTATATTAATATCAACCCTAGCAGCAAGGCAAACAAGATGCTAGGATGCAAATCTAGTGGGATCAGTAAGTAGTAGGAGAGAAGGTTATACTGCCTTGTACAGGTCACTGGTAAGGCCACATCTAGAGTATGGAGTTCAGTACTGGTGCCTGCACCTCAAAAGGATATTAACCTGCTGGAGGAGGGCTACAAAAATGATAGTCGGTCAGCAGGGTAAGGCATATGAGGAGAGGTTGAGGGCACTGAACATGTACTCCCTGGAAGACAGGAGGTGGGGGGCATGATTGGGACCTTCAAGTACTTAGAAGAGATAAATAAGGTTGATAATGAGAGTCTCTAAGCTGAGTGGCAGCCATAACACGAGGGGGCACAGTCTTAAGCTGGAGTGTGGAAGGTTTAGGAGGGAGGTCAGGAAGCACTTTTTCACATGGTGGTGGACACTTAGAATGCGCTGCCAGAAGAGGTAATCTTGTTGAATGATAAGTGTAGGGGGAAGGTAAGGATCCTGGGTAGGGAGGATGGGAGGAGTGGGGAGGAGGGACGGGCAGGAACATTAGCTCAAGCTGTGGACCCTGCAATGTGAGCAGACTTAATAGACCAAGTGGGCTTCTTCTGCTGACTTCTTCATATGTGTGTATCAGTCACGCTGGTGATTCCATTAAAAAATGGACAACTACTTCAAAGAAGAAATGTAGCACCCACCTACCACTAAGGCTACTAAGTACTATGTACCGTTATATTTAATGAAGCTGACATACGCATCTGCTAAAATCCATATATTTTGTTTTCAGTGTGCCATGCCAACCCTATGGAACACTTACCAGCTGTTATCCGGAATGCTCCAATGGTCAAACAGTTTAAGCAGGGCTTAAGGCTCATGTTCCTCCTGGCCTTCCCAGATGAGACCATATGATCTTCCCCAGCCATTATTTAACTGCTGATGTATTTTATCCTGATTTCAGTTGTAATACTGTTATGCAAAATTTTTCTTTATTTTGTTTGTCAGAAATTATTGTTTCTTTTCCTACTGTTAGGTGCTCAGAACTTCTGAGATTGGGCATTATGGAAATAAATTTGCCTTGCTTTGCCTTCATGTCAAATTCAAGTTGTTAAAAAAAGTTACAAAAGCACTATAGTGCACACTGTGGTGTGAGTTGCACCATTTCTAAAAGAAATTAGAAATTTGTCTTACACTTTACTATGTAAATACTGTCTAGCCTGTAGTTGAAAGAAAAAGTGAGAACTATAGTCTGTTTATCCCACACAGTGTAGTCTAATGGTAGCTGTGTGATAGATGGTGGGTCAGTACATCTGTTTAAAACCCACCACCTGGATAATATATAGTCTATGATACCAAGCCTGTCTTTTGGCCAAAAAAGCACTTCTAGGGACGTGAATGTGTTGTTCTATCCACACTTGTTGGCAGATCGCCTTCCCCTTTAAGTGGTGCCAGACCGTCTTCAAGCTGGCTCCTCCCACCCACTTGGGTGGTATAATCCTCGGCTCCGCCCCAAGATGCCAGATCTTCCTTTCCGCTGGAAGGTTCAGGTTCCCTCCCTAGCGCTCCAGCGTATAGTAGGCCCTGCCTGTCAAATCTTCGGATTTGCTTCCTAAACTTACTGTAAAACCCATCAGAGTACCATCTTTGCTCCCTTCTCTCGCTACTGCGATGGAAGACAAGACCGTCCCGGGTTTGCGGTGCTCTGCAGGCAAGAAAATGTGCACCGACCTTCATGCCACGCTCGTGTACTGCCTGAGCCCACGATCATGATACACAGGTCTGTGATATTTGTCGGTCTTTTCACTAACCAGTTCTTGGCGACCGCACTGCCCGACTTCAGCTGGGGCGACCAGAGAAGCAGTGCTCTTTGGTCAAATCCAAGGATGCCTGTTGGGTGGTCTCCACTGCCACGAGGTCTGCCGAGCAACTTGAACAGCTTAAGGCCTTCAAGGAGGAGGCGTGCCAGGCTGCGTCCTGCCCTCTCGACTTCGCCTTGTTCCACTCCCTGGGCTCCACATACTTGGCTTCCTTCAAAGAGCTGTGCCAGTCCCTCTCCACCACGGGAGAGGGTCCTTCGGATTCACATGTTTCATGCTCTCACAAGAAGGAGTCAAAAAAAGAGAAGACTCAGCGTCGACGCTCTTGGGATCGGGAGCGGTCCCATTCTCTGTAGACTCCGGTTTCGACTTTGGTCGAAGCCTCGGCTGCTGGTTTCACGGGGCCCCTGTCAGACTGGTTGGCTGAGACGCCGGTCGATGCGGCAGAGATTTTTCTCGACCCCATTGACAGGTTGTCTTCTGAGGACGATAACTCTCTTATGGACCCTGGTTCTCCTGGTGTCCTCCAATGGGTTATCTCAATCTGCTGAGTCAAACCTGCCAGTCCTAGACCCTGGCCAAAAGGAGCTGCGGGGTTCCCAGGTTCCCTCCGAAGGTCCCAGTCGGCCTCTCCGACAGTCGAGATCGAGGTCTCGGTCTTCCTCCTCAGACTCTGGCAGGTCTCACCATCACAGGTGATCTCACTTCTGACACCATGGAAAGTGGCACTGCCACTATACCTCTTTGTCCACCTCGCCAAGGAGAGGCTCCATTGCAAACTGCATCAGTGCTATGAAGATCTAATGTGGCAACAGTTAGTCTTGTCCAGTCCGAGCATTGCGGTTTCTACCCGGTTATCAAGTGGCTGTCGCCCGGCGTGACGGCGGCTCCTGCCCTGTCACCCGCCGGAGATGCAAGGCGCAGCCAAGTCAACATATGCTTGAAGCAGGCTTCTCTACCAATCCCAGTGGAGCCACCACCTGAACAGCTGAAGTCCAGGGCTCCAACCAAAGAACTCGGCCCGACAAGGGACTTCTCCTGGCTGTCAGTCACCTCACTCTCTACTGCCTAGGCGTGGGTGACTCGGTGGACGCCGCTTACGTGGACTTTCATGAGTCCAAAGACTCTTTTCTCTGCATTCATGCGCTATCAATGTTGAGTCTTCAGAGGGCATCTTCATGGATAAGGGTTCCACCTTGTTGGGCATTCTTGGTTCATCTCTTAGTCCACGGGATGAAGTTTCAAGCCTGTCCAGAAACTGGCTGTATCCCTCACAGAGATTCTGGACATAGAAACATAGAATGTGATGGCAGATAAGGACCACTTGGCCCACCTAGTCTGCCCATTTTCCTACCTAACAGTTAAGCTGCAGAGCCTAGTTAACCAACAGCTTACTTCCTCCTACCCCCACTAGGACTGCCTTATGTCTGTCCCAAGCATTCTTGAATTCCCCACTGTTCTTGACTCCACGACCTCCTCAGGAGGCTGTTCCATCATCCACAACCCTCTCCATGAAAAATACTTCCTCACATTACCTCTGAGCCGTCCCCCTCTATCTTCAAATTGTGCACCTTGTTCTTGCACACTTTTTCTGAAATATGCTACCCTCTTGGACTTTGTTGATTCCCTTGAGGTACTTGAAAGTTTCTATCATGTCCCCTCTCTCCCTTCTTTCCTCAAGGTTATACATATTAAGCTCCTTTAGTCTTTCTTTGTATGTCTTCTGGTGCAGACCCTGCACCATTTTGGTTGCCCTCCTCTGGACAGCCTCCACTCTGTCTATGTCTTTGCAGAGATTGGGTCTCCAGAACTGCACACAGTACTCCAGATGGGGTCTCACCAACTGTCTGTACAGAGGGATAACAACTTCCTGTTTTCTACTATTGATGCCTCTCCCTATGCATCCCAGTATCCCCCAGCCTTCCTTACTGCCTTCTCACATTGCTTGCCCACCTTTAGGTCATCTGATGTAATTACCCCCAGGTCCCTTTCCATTTTTACTGTTGTCAGTATCTCACCCTCCATTGTATACTCTTCCCCTGGGTTTTTGTTTCCCAGGTGCATTACCTTGCACTTCTTTGCATTGAATCTGAGCTGCCATACATCTGACCATTCCTCCAACCTTGCCAAGTCCCTTCTCATCCTTTCCACTCCATCCTGTGTATCAACCCTGTTGCAGATTTTTGTGTCATCTGCAAAGAGACATACTTTTCCTCCCAGTTCCTCTGCAATGTCACTTATAAAGACATTAAAAAGGACCAGTCCTAGTACTGAACCCTGCGGTACCCCGCTAGTAACACTCCTTTCTTCACTGTGGACTCCACTTACTACTACCCTTTGCATCCTGTTGTCTAGCCAATTTTTTATCCAGGCTACCACCTTGGGACCCACTCCAAGGCTGGCTAACTTGTGTATTAATCTTTTGTGTGGGACTCTATCAAATGCCTTGCTAAAATCTAGGTAGGTCATGTCCACAGCCCCTCCCTGGTCTACTACTTTGATCACCGAGTCAGAGAAATCTATTAGATCTGTCTGACACGACCTTCCCATCGTTAATCCATGCTGTCTTGGGTCCTGAGCCCCAATAGCCTCTAGGTACTCAACAGTTCTTCCTTTAGAAGTGATTCCATCATTTCTCCTACCACTGAGGTCAAACTAACTGGTCTATAGTTTTCTGCCTCTGTCCTACTCCCACTTTTACGAAGAGGAATCACATCTGCCCTGCTCCAGTCCTCAGGTACCACCCCATCCTCCCATGATTTGTTAAAGAGAGTAGTCAGCGGTGTCACTAGTTCTACCCTTAGTTCCTTTAGAATTCTTGGGTGAATCCCATCAGGCCCCATTGCTTTGTCCACCTTCAATTTTATTAGTTCTTTCAGAACCCTTTCTTGTGTAAATGGACTGGTATCGACCCCTGTCTTCAGAGTGTTTCTCTTCTTTGGTTTAGGTACCTTCCCCTCCTCTTCCTTTGTGAATACTGAGCAGCAATATTCGTTCAGTATCCCTGCTTTTTCACTGTCACCCTCTACCCACATTCCTCCCTTTATTAAGCCTCAGTATCCTCCTTTGGTCTCTCTTCGCCCCTAATGTACCTATGAAGGTCTTATCCCCCTTCTTAACAGGGTTGGCTATCCTTTCCTCGGTTTGGGCCTTTGCTATTCTGACTGCCTTCCCAGCCTCTTTCTACTTTAACTGATGAAGTTCTCTGTCCTGCTCCTTCTGTGTTTCCTTATATTTTCTGAATGCTATCCTTTTCTCCTTAACCTTCCCTGCCACCTCTTTTGAGAACCATAGCGTTTTTTTCCTTCATTGTGTTTTGTTGATTTGCTTTGCACAAAGGCTTGTTGCCTCTGTGATGGCTTTTTGATTACTCCCCATTGTTCCTCCACCCTCTTTCTTGCCTGTTTGCTAGTGCTTTTCTGAGGCACTCTCATTTTCCAAAGTCAGCCCTCCTAAAGTCCAATACTCTTGCTTTGTATGGCTTGATTGTATGGCTGCTATCGTGAACCACACTGTTTGGTGGTCGCTTGTTCCCAGATGGCTACCCACTTCTAAATCTGAGATTCTTTCTCCATCCCCATTTGAGAGTACCAGGTCTAAGAATGCTCCCTCCCGAGTGGGTTCCAATACTAGCTGTCTGAGGCATGCCCCCTGTAGGGCATCGAGAATGACCATGCTCTTGGATGTGCCTGCAGCAAAGGTGCTCCAGTTAACATCTGGCATATTCAGGTCCCCCATCAACAATATCTCCCCTCCTTTTTCTGCCATTCTAAGGAAGCCTTCTATCATTTCCTTGTTCATTCCCTCCCCCTGAGATGGGGGTCTGTATGCAACCCCCATGCAGATTGTGGTGCCATTTCCTGTCTCCAGAGTGACCCAGAGTGCCTTGTCTGCTCCCTGTTTATTCTTTAGTTCTGTTGCTTTGATCCCTTCCTTTACACAGAGAGCTACTCCTCCTCCTCTTTTACCCTCCCTGACCCTCCTATAGCTTGTGTATCCTGGTATGCTGACATCCCAGTCATGGTTCTCTGTGTACCATGTTTCTGTGACTGCCACAATATCCAGGCAACCCTCTTCCATCAAGGCCACTAGTTCAGGGAGCTTGTTATACAGACTACGGGCATTGGTACTCATCACCCTCCACTTTTTGATGGCCTTACCCCTTTTAGCCCCATTCCTGTCCTTACTGCCTTTGCCTTTTTTTTTACATTTACCTCTGTCCTTCTCACTAATGACTTCTCTACCTTGGCGTTTACCTCACTAATTACCATGTTTTGTGGGGGGAGGCTGGGATTTCTCTGCTCCTTTTCAGTGCTCCCCCCCCCTTGGCTAGTTTAAATGCTGCAATGAAGCATTTAAACCTCTCACCTAGGATCCTGGTTCCCTCGGGACAGATGCAGACCATCGCACCAGTATAGGTCTGCATCTCTCCAGGTGGCTCCTGTCCCCAATGAAGCTAAACCCTGACGCCAGCCAGTTTTTCAACCATTTATTGAATTCCCCAGTGAGGAGTACCTTTAGCATCACCCTTGCCATAGACAGGCAGCACCTCCGAGAAGGTTACCGTATGCGCTACTTGTCTAAGACCCCTCCCCAACTCTACAAACTCCTCTTGCGCTACTCTGATCCCATTCCTAGCCAGGTCGTTTGTCCCTAGGTGGACAATGACATCCAGCTCCCTCCCTCGTG
Organism: Neoceratodus forsteri; assembly: GCA_016271365.2. Classification (NCBI taxonomy): domain Eukaryota; kingdom Metazoa; phylum Chordata; order Ceratodontiformes; family Ceratodontidae; genus Neoceratodus; species Neoceratodus forsteri. The sequence goes on along the minus strand of CM057449.1, from coordinate 359,981,966 downwards.
CAGCTGCTCCCACGATCCTGAGGATTCGCTTCTTGTCCCTCCAAGCCATGGCACCAGGCAGGCAGGCACCTTACCTCCCTCTCCCCTTCCTCCCCCATTTCTACCCCCCTAATTATTGAGTCCCCCACTAGGAGTTGTTTTCTTCCCCTGTGGGGTCCCATGACACCCTCCTGTGGGTTTCCTTTGTGAAGGTTCCCAGCATCCTTCTAGGTCTCCACTGCAGGTGCCTCCATAGAGGAACCACTATCCATCAGAAGAGTGAATGAATTGTGGAGAGGTACAGCTGGAGTGATGCAACTCTGTTCCACTACCCTCTCCCTCCCTGAGCACACCCTGGTCAAGCCTCTCCTCTTTCTTGGCAACCTCTGAGGTAGTGGCATTGGCCCTGGTAGTTCCTGGGTGGGGGAGGAGGTTTCACGAATCCTAGCCAGGTCAGCCTGGAGACGGGTAACCTCCTTTCTCAGACCAGAGAGGTGCCTGCAAATAGGGCAGCATCGCAGCCTCCAGAATGTCTCCCAGAATACTGCTACCCCACAGCCATTGCACTGCACCACTCCTATCATGTCTGATTTTGTGTCCCCTCTCCTGTTTCTCTGTATGCTTACTCTCTCCTCTCCTTAGAACTCTCACCCTTCCTGTTCTGGGATAACAACTTCCTATATTCTTCTGTAGCCTCCTTCTTCCTTGCTCAGAGTCAGACCACCACCAGCTGTGGAGGGAGAGTGAGCTAATTTTTTTCTTTAGGGTTGACCAAACCAATGTTTCTCTATGATCCTTCCCTTCCCTTCCTACTGCCAAACAGGAAGTTCCTGTTGACAGTCAAATCCAGTGGCTATAAAAGTAGAACTGGCTTAGGGTGGCTGGGTGGAGGGGTGAGATGGAGGGCAATTAGTAAGAAAAAAGGCTAGCATCACGAAGTTGTAATTTGAGTCAGCTGCTTTTATAGTGTCTAAGCCACACCCCCAATTAAGCTCTCTCTCCTACTACTGGTTTAGCAAAGTAAGTTGATACAGTACCCTTCACAGCACAGAACACACACTGACTTTCTTTCTTTTCTTTCTTTAATCTTAAATAAGACCCCTTCTACTTCTGGTAAATTATCTGTCTGCTTAATCTCAACAGACCCTGACTCCTGCTGGGATATGTGTTAAATTAATAAGAAAATATAGCTTCTTTTAGTTAGCTGCTTTCTGCTCTACAAGCAAGTCTAGCAACAGGAAGGGACAAAGGGGATTCTCCCACGGAGGCCTTCCCTGTGGCCGAGGCCATTGTTGGTCCAGCCCTGGACCTTTGGCACTTTCCCGCCTCTTGCCCTGCACCCTCGGCCCTGATGGCCCGCAAGTATATGGTACCAACCGGCTCCCTTTCAGGGTTTTTGGAGCATCCCTTGGGTGAGGGTTTGGTGGCTGACTCTGTTTTTCGGCGCTCAGGCAATACGGGGGATGTCAACAGACTGTTGGGCAAAGAGTCCAGGAAACTGGACCATTCGGCTAGGAAACTCTGTGCTGCTTCCTTGCTTGGCCTTCATCAGGCTAGCTTGGCCATGCTGATGGCACACTTCCCTCATGCCCTTTTGGGCTCCCTGGATGAGGTGATTCCTCACCTCCCGGTAGACCTCCAGACCACGGTCAAGCAGGTCCGAGACCAGGGAAGGGAAGTGGCAAAACAGCAACTCCAGATAGCTCTGGATATTGACGAATCTTGTGCCCGCTCAGTGGTGGCTGCAGTAGCCATGTGCCGTAAGGCTTGGTTGAGGATCTCGAGCTTCACGGCAAATACCCAGCACAAGCTGGCAGATGTCCCCTTTTTGAGCACTGACTTGTTCCTGCCCAGTGTGGAGGGTCACCTCCAGTGTACTGAAAAGTCCAATGCCACCATGGACTCTGTGACATCCGCTCAGAAGGACAGGGGCCCCAAGCACCAGCACCAAAAGTGCAAGCCCTTTTGGTCCTCTACTCCTGCAGCAAAATCAGCCCAGCAACAACGGGGCCAGCAGGCTCAATCCTGGCAACCTCAGGCCAAGTCTGTGACTTCATCGGTCAGAAACTCTGGAGGGAAGGGACCGGCGGCTCCTCGATTTGCTCCTCTCCTCCAAGCCTGCTTAGTGATGGGTTGGGGGCTGTCGCTCTCAATCCTGTCACATCTCCCTGGGTCCTCCTGTGGGGCCAGCTCCGCCACTTCCTTTCTGCCTGGACCATTATCACCACCACAGACAGGTGAGTGCTGGAAGTGGTCAGCCAGGGTCTGCCTCTGAAATTCGAGTAGTACCCCTCAAGCCGAGCCCACACCATATGGGAGGATTTGGTGTCCACTGTCACTCAGTCAGCTGTTTGAGATTGCATTGCCCAGCTCCTCTGCAAGGAGGTCATGGGAAGAGTTGTGGAACCTCTGGAACACCCAGGGTTTGTTTACAGGTACTTGATGGTGCCAAAACGGATGGGGAACTGGCACCCCATTCTAGATCTGCATGACCTGAATAGGTTTCTCAGGTTTCGCACCTTCAGGATGGTAACTCTAGAAACATAGAGTTTGACGGCAGATAAGGACCACTTGGCCCACCCAGTCTGCCCATTTCCCTACCTATTGGATAAGCTGCAGATCCTAGTTAACCAACAGCCTACTTCCTGCAACCCCCCACTATAATTGCCTTATGTCTGTCCCATGCATGTTTGAATTCCCCCACTGTTTTATACCCCACAGCCTCTCCAGGAAGGCGGTTCCATGCATCCACCACTCTCTCCGTGAAAATGAATTTCCTCACATTACCGCTGAGCCGTCCCCCCTCTAACTTTAAACTGTGACCCCTTGTTCTTACACATCTCTTTTTCTGAAAGATGCTACCCTCCTGGACTTTGTTGATTCCCTTGAGGTACTTAAAAGTTTCTATCATATCCCCCCGTCCCTCCTTTCATCAAGGATATACATATTAAGCTCTCTCAGTCTCTCTTCATGTGGTTTCTGATGTAGACCCTGCACCATTTTAGTTGCCCTCCTCTGGACTGCTTCCATCCTGTCTATGTCCTTGCGTGGATGAGGTCTCTAAACTGCACGCAGTACTCCAGATTGGGTCTCACCAGCTGTCTGTACAGAGGGATAACCACTTCCCTTTTTCTACTTGTGATGCTCCTTCCTATGCATCCCAGTATCCCCCTTGCTCTCCTTACTGACTTCTCACATTGCTTACCCACCTTTAGGTCATCTGATATGACTACACCCAGATCCCTTTCCATTATTGTTGTCGTTAGTACCTCCCCTGCTATTGTGTACTCTTCTCCTGGATTTTTATTTCCCAGGTGCATTACTTTGCACTTCTTTGCATTGAATCTAAGTTGCCATATGTCGGACCATTCCTCCAACTCACAAGTCTCTTCTCATCCTTTCTAACCCCCTGTGTATCAACTCTGTTACAGATCTTTGTGTCATCTGCAAAGAGGCATACCTTTCCTTCTAGACCCTCTGCAATGTCACCTGTAAAGACATTAAAGAGCACTGGACCCAGTACTGAGCCCTGAAGTACTCCACTAGTAACCCCCCTTTCTTCAGAATGGGTTCCATTCACTATTACCTTCTGTGTCCTGTTGTGCAGCCAGTTTGCTACCCAGGCTACCACCCTGGGACCCACTCCCAGGCTGGCTAACTTGATTATTAATTTGTGGGGACTGTGTCAAATGCCTTGCTAAAGTCTAGGTAGGCCATATCCACAGCCCCTTCCTGGTGTATTACTTTGGTCACCCAGTCAAAGAAATTGATTAGATTCATCTGACATGACCTTCCTGCTGTGAATCCATACTGCTTTGGGTCCTGTGCCCTGCTGGCCTCTAGGTACTGAACAATTCTTTCTTTCAGAAGTGATTCCATCATTTTCCCCACCACTGAGGTCAAACTAACAGGTCTGTAGTTTCCTGCATCTGCTTTGCTCCCGCTTTTGTGAAGGGGAATCACATCTGCCCTCCTCAAGTCCTCAGGTACCACCCCATCTTCCCATAATTTGTTAAAAAATGCGGTTAGTGGTGTCACTAGGTCCTCCCTTAGCTCTTTTAGGATTCTAGGGTGAGTCCAGTCAGGCCCCATTGGTTTGTCCACCTTGAGTTTTAGGAGTTCTTTTAAGACTCTTCTTCTGTAAATAGACTGACGCCAACCCCCTGCCCAGAGTGCTTCTACTGTTTGGTTTAGGTAACTCCTCCTCTTCTTCTTTTGTAAATACTGAGCAAAAGTATTCATTCAGTATCTCTGCCTTTCACTGTCTTCTCTGCCCACCTGCCTCTCCTTTATTAATCTTCACTATCCCTCCCTTAACCTTTCTATTCTCCTAATGTACTATAAAATGTTTTATCCCCTTCTTAACTGAGTTAGCTATCTTTTCCTCGGTTTGGGCCTTTGCTTTTCTGACTGCCTTCCCACTTCTTTCTGCTTTAATTGATACAGTTCTCTGTCGGTGTTCCATCTGTGATTCCTTATACTTTTTGAATGCAGCCTTTTTCTCCTTAACCTTCCCTGACACCTCTTTTGAGAACCATAGTGTTTTTTTATTCCGCTTTGTTTTCTTTATTTGTTTCACACAAAGGCTTGTTGCCTCCATGATGGCAGTTTTGATTTTTCTCCATTGTTCTTCCACCCCTCCTTTCTGGCCATTTGCTAATGCATTCCTCAGGTAATCACCCATTATGCCAAAGTCAGCCCTTCTAAAGTCCAGTATCCTTGTCTTTGTATGGTTTGTCTCCATGGTTGTGTTTATTGTGAAGCACACTGTGCAGTGGTCGCTTGTTCCCAGATGTCTACTGACTTCTAAATTTGTGATCCTCTCTCCATTTGAGAGTACCAGGTCTAATATTGCTCCCTTCCGAGTGGGTTCCACCACTAGCTGTTAAAGGCATGCCCCCTGTAGGGCATTGAGAATGACCCTGCTCTTGGATGTGGCTGCAGTCCATGTTGCCCAGTTAACACCTGGCATATTCAGGTCCCCCATCAACAGTATCTCCCCTTTTTCAGCCATTTTGAGAATGCCCTCTATCATTTTCTTGTCCATTTCCTCCCCTTGAGACAGAGGTCTGTATACAACCCCTGTGCGGATTGTGATGCCATTCCCTGTCTCCAAGGTGACCCAGAGTTCCTCTTGTCCTCCCCCTTTACTTTTCAGTTCTGTAGCTTTGATCCCTTCCCTTATGTAGAGAGCTACTCCACCTCCTCTTTACCCTCCTGACCCTTCTGTAGATTATGTACCTGGTATGTTGACATCCCAGTCATGGTTCTCCATGTACCATGTTTCTGTGACTGCCACAATATCCAAGTGTTCCTCTTCCATCAGGGCTACTAGCTCTGGAAGCTTGTTTCCAAGACTACGGGCATTGGTACTCATTGCCCTCCATTTAATGTTGGCTTTATGCTTTTTTACCCCATCCCTGCTCTTATTGCCCTTGTCCATTTTTCCATTTACCCTGTCCTGCCTCTGTCAAGCTCTGTACCTCAGTGTTTACTCTACTACCTGCCATGTTTTGTGGGGAGGCTTGAACTTTCTTGTTTCCTATCAGCACTCTCCTCTTGGCTAGTTTAAAAGCTTGCCAAGGAAGCCTTAAACCTGTCACTTAGAGCATGTTTCCTTCCTGACAGATGAAGCCATCATGTCAGTATAGACCTCATCTCTCTCCAGGTGGACCCCCAGTCCCCAATGAAGCAAAGCCCTGTGGTCTGCACCAGTTTTGCAACCATTCATTAAACTGCATGGTGTGCAGTACCTAGTCTAACCCTGCCATAAACTGGCAGCACCTCTGAAAGGTCACCATGCTTGCTACCTGTCTGAGGCCCCTCGCTAACTCCACAGATTCATCCTGCACTGCACTGATCTCATGCCTAGCTAGGTCATTTGTCCCAGGTGGACAATGATATCTAATTTCCTCTCCTGTGATGCTGCTTCTGGAATCCTGAGGATTTGCTTCCTGTCCCTCAAGCAGTGACACCAGGCAGGCACCTTATTCCCTCTCCTCTCCCTTCCCAGGTCCTACCCCTAACAGTGAGCCCCCTATCAAGCTGTGTCTTTCCCTGTGGTGTCCCACTTGCCTTTAGGGGTGGGGGGTAGGAAGAGAAGTAGGCTGCTGGTTAACTAGGATCTGCAGCTTATCCATTAGGTAGGGAAATGGGCAGACTGGGTGGGCCAAGGGGTCCTTATCTGCCGTCAAATTCTATGTTTCTATGTTTCACTCTTTTGTGGGTCTCCCTTGTGGATTTCCCCAGCATTCTTCTTGGTCTCCAATGAGGGTGTCATCATAGAGGAACCTTGATTTGCCAGACTGACATATGACTTCCGTAGAGGTACAACTTGGGGGCTACGCCTCTGTTTCACCACCCTCACCCTCCCAGAACCTACTGTGGTCCATCTGCTCTTCACACATGGCAACCTCTGAGGCAGTGGTTGTGGAACTGGTGCTCTTTGGGTGGGGGAGGCCTCCTTAGTCCTTGCCAGTTCAGCCTGGAGGTGGGCAACCTCCTCCCTCAGAGCTGACAGTTGCCTGCAAATAGGGCAGCAACGCAGGTTCCAGAATGTCTCCCGAAAAATTGCTGCCCCATAGCCAGTGCATTGCACCACTCCTCACATGTCCCTCTTCCTTATAATATACAATGAGTAATATATAAACATTTTTGTGTGTGTGTGTGTGTACTTACCCTTTATGCACTGTGCTGGGCAATTAAGAATATGACAGATCTGCCCCAAGACCTGTTGAGGAAGTGATGTCAGAACCATGGCTATTAAGGAAATGCCATGCCTGGGGTGGGCAGGGTGAGAGGAGGGGTGGATGGGTAGGCACAAGCACTGGTGACTGTTAGAAACAATCAAATACACCACTGCTTCACCACCCTGGTGAGTATTGCCCTTTATAGTAAGTCAACCAACACCACAACTTACTAGACCATGGCTCCTATACAAACCACTCTTCTGAGTCCAGGGATAAAAACGAACTCACTGCTCAGCCAGCTGGACACTTCTAAAATATTGCACAAATATCCTTCCAAATCCTATGTGTCTAGCACAGAAATCAAGCAATTTCAGTTGTATTTCACCCCCTCTGGTTATAAAATTACTACACTTTAATGGAATCCTGCCATTCTTAATGCCAATAAGAAAATAATGAAACTTTCAATAGAAAGCTTAGCTTACCTTCCTAACTAGTCCCCAACAAAATTATGTTTTACCAGGTTCTCAGTTCCTCAAATGCATTCTAGTTTGTTCTCTGCAGTATAGCAAGTTTTTCAGCTTCCAACAGAAACAGGGAAGTCTTTTCTGACTGGCTTCTCCCTGTGTAGTTTGCCTAAGACAGCTCAGTGATAAAAGCCCCACCCAGAATCAGTTGATTGACTAGTGACATCTGTGATGTAAGCAGGCCTTTCAGTGAAGACAGTTTGCTATGTCTGCTTCTAATACACACGCAAACCCTTTATCTGAAACCAGGGATAAACTCACTGCTTAGCCAGCTGGACACTTCTAAAATATTGCATAAATATCCTTCCAAATCTTATGTGTCTAGCACAGAAATCAAGCAATTTCAGTTGCATTTCGCCCCCTCTGGTTATAAAATTACTACACTTTAATGGAATCCTGCAATTCTTAATGCCAATAAGAAAATAATGAAACTTTCTGTAGAAAGCGTAGCTTACCTTCCTAACTAGTCCCCAACAAAATTATCTTTTACCAGGTTCCCAGTTCCTCAAATGTGTTCTAGTTTGTTCTCTGCAGTATAGCAAGTTTTTCAGCTTCCAACAGAAGCAAGCAAGTCTTTTCTGACTCTTTCTCAGATCGTACCATCCCTTGAGGAAGGCATGTGGTTTTGCTCCCTGGATCTTCAGGATGCGTTCTTTCATGTCCTGATTCATCCGTCCCATTGAAGGTTTCTTCGCTTTCGAACTGAAAGAATCCTCTATGAGTTCCAGGCCATGCCCTTCGGCCTCTCGTCGGCCCCCAGGGTCTTCAACAAATGTGTTGCAGTGGTGGCAGCTTTCCTGAGATGCAGAGGGGTCTGTAAGGGTTTACCCTTACCTGGATGACTAGCATATAGCAAGTCCCTCCAGGCAGGAGATGGAGCGGTCCAGGGATCTGGCCCTCCAGACTTGCTTCGAGCTTGGCCTCCTGATCAACGAGGCCAAGTTGGAACTCATGCCCTCAGGTGATTCATTTCATTGGGGCAGAGCTCGACTCTTGCGAGACAGAGCCTGCTCGGGACAAGGCGGAGATTCTTCCTCCTTGTCCAATCATTTCTGGTGAGGCATCGTGTTCCTGCCTGGGTCTTCCAGCCTTCTGGGCTTTAAGGACTGCCTGCACCAGTGTGGTCCGATGAACCCACTGGCATATGCATTCCCTCCAATGGGAACTGGCCAGCCAGTGGTTTCAGCACTTGGAGCACCTCGACCAGCTGGTCACTGTGACCCAGAGGATGTGGGAGGCCCTCCAGTGGTGGCTCATCCCAGCACATCTGCAGAAAGTTATCCAATTTGTTCGCCCCGAGCCGATGGTCATCCTGACGACTGACGCCTCTCTGATGGGCGGCTGGGGTGCTCACGAGCTGTGGTCCCCTCAGGAATCTCGATGGTCAGATCAACCTGCTGGAACTACGAGCGGTTCTGCTAGCCCTGACCGCATTCACTCCGTTCATTCGAGGTCAAGTGGTCCAGGTCCAGACAGACAGACAACACCACGACCATGTACTGTCTTAACAAGCAGGGTGGGATGCACTCCTTGCTCCTGTGCAAGGAAGCTCTCTCTGTTTGGTCCCTCGTGCTCAGCTTGGAGGCAGATGTCCTAGCCATCCATGTGGCAGGAGCCTCGAATCAGCTGGCCGTGTGCTCAGCCGAATGGGTGAGGCATCTCACGAGTGGTCCCTCCATCTGGAGATAGTGCAAAATCTGTTCTCCCAGTGGGGCATCCCTCAAGTGGACCTGTTCACCTCCAGGTAGAACGCAAAGCTGAGGCTGTTCCATGCCCACCCCTCAGTGGGGCTTGCTGCAGGGGATGCCTTTCGAGGCCATGGACCCCGAGGCCTCTACTGTGCCTTCCTCCACTTTCCTTGATCCACAAGGTGCTCCTCAAGGTCAGGAGGGACAAGGCACAGGTGATCCTGGTAGCCCCAGACTGGCCACGTCAGTTCTGGTATCCACATCCCCTCAGCCTCAGCAACAGGCTCTCGAGGCATCTTCCAGCACGCCCGGACCTGCTCTCCATCAATCGGGAAGGTACTCCACCCGGACCTTCAATCCCTGCACCTGACAGCCTGGTTCCTGAGCGGCTAGAGTTCCAGGCTCTGGGTCTTTCCAGCGAGGTCCTCGCAGTTGTTGAGGCATCCCGTAAGGAGTTGTCCAGAAAATGCTATGCCTTCAAATGGAAAAGATTTTCCATTTGATGTCAAGGCAAGGGGTTGGATCCCCCGTCATGTCCAGTGGCTAGTATTGTGGAATACCTGTGGTCCCTCTCCCAGCAGGGACTTCGGTCATTGACCCTCAAGGTGCACCTGGCAGCCATCTCTGCTTACCGAGTGTGGGCCGGTCAGCAGTTGATAGCACATGAGAAGGTGGTCTGGTGCTTTTTGAAGGACCTAGATCACATATCCCCTCCAGTGCGTGAACCACCACCTCCGTGGGATTTACTGCTGGTTTTGACAAAGCTCATGGGCAAGCCATTCTAAACCAATGCACAGGTGCTATATCTCTCACCTATCATGGAAGACTGCCTTCTTGGTGGCCATTAGGTCAGCCAGAAGGATTGGGGAGCTCCAGGTGCTCTCAATGGAGCCTCCTTACCTGTTCTTCCACAGGGACAAGGTTGTCCTGTGCCTCTACCCAAAATTCCTACCGAAGGTGGCATCAGAGTTTCACCATAACCAGGTGTTGACTCTGCCAGTGTACTACCCAAATTACATCTCAGAGGCCAAGTACAGGCTCCATAATTTGGACCCGAGATGAACATTCACCTACTACAAAGAGCGTACGGTGGAAGTTCGGGGAGAGATTTGCCAGCCGTTTGTCACCTGTGCTGAAGCCGTACCTGGCAGACCTGCAGCCAAGCGGATGATTGGCAGGTGGATCACTTCGTGCATTGATCTCTGCTATAGGTTGTCTGGTATGGAGCCTCCCATAGGGCTAAGGGCTCATTCCACCTGCCATACCGCTGTGTCGGTGGTTGCTTCTAGGGACGTCTCTATACAGGATATCTGCAGGGCTGCTACCTGGAAGTCAGCATACACCTTCCTTACCCATTACCACATTGATCTAGAGTCACGCCAGGATGCTGGTTTTGGGGCCTCAGTTCTCTAATCTCTGTTCCCTAAGTAGGGGGTGTGCACCTTGCCTTCCTCCTCCCAAAGAACTGCTAGGATTCTGCCAACAAGTGTGGATAGTACAACATATCCACATCCCTAGAAACATAGGTTACTCACCTGTAACAGTAGATCTTCCTCGGAGTGGTCTCTTGCAGTAGGTAATTACTTTTGGGAGTTTCCAGCAGAGGTCGCTGTGGCACTACAGCTCTTCTAGTAGTTTTCCACCGAGGGACCGCCTCACACATGACATCAGCTTCCTGTTTACTGTATAAGTGTGGTGTGGTCCCTGGTATCCTCAGTTCATTTTCCTGCCATCTTCAGCTCACACAGCAGCTAGTTCAACTTCTGTGTAGCAGTCATCGATGAGAATTTGAATGTCTAAAGAGTCTTCTATCAAACAAGCTCTATTTCGTTCCTGCCGCTGCAGTGGGAAGGTATACCTGTGAAGGTATACTTGTGACAGCCACAAATCTTGTGTTAGGTGTCTGGGACCCAAACACGATACCAGGTCCTGCTGTTTCTGTCAGGAATTTAATCAGGCAATTCGTCGATGACGGTTCCTTGAGATTAAACATCTTTTGATGGAGCAGAATGTCTCTCTTGGAGAACCAGGGGACTTGTACCAAGGGCTCCCCCACCTCTGGTTCTCATTCCTGGCAGAAAAAAGAGAAGGAGAAACCCTCTTCACATTCCCTGCCGTGTCGCCCGTCAACGGCCACCGTTTCAGGTGTTCCTCCGTCAACGGCGTGTCCTTCAACGGCATCCCTGTCGACGCAGGGTCACACTCGCTTGACGGTACCCTGCCAGGCACCTTGAGTGCAGCGGAAAACTATAACTGCTCCATCGAATGCGGAAGCTTATACCCTCTCGTCGACGATGCTTTCAAGCAACTTACATGCAGCTAAATACAGAGCTGCTCTGTTAATGGGGACTGCTCACCCGTCAACGGCATCTGACAATCTAAGTGAAAATAATCATTTCTAGGGACATGGATATGTTGTTCATCCACACTGTCTGGCAGGTTCCTTGCCACTTTAAATTTTGCCGGAAGGTCTTCAAGCTGGCTTCTCCTGCCCACCCGGGTGGTAAAACTCTCGGCTCCGCCCCATGACGCCAGATCTTCCTTACCACTTGGAAGCTCAGGTTCTCTCCTTAACGCTCTGCGTATAGACTGGATCCTAATTCTTTGGATCACCCGAAAATAATTCTAAAGTTCTCAAGACTTCGGTCTAATTACTCCCTCGCGGCTGTGATGGACAAATAGACTCCCGGATTTTGGCGGTGCCCATGCGGGCAGAAGATGTCCAGGACGGACCCACACTCCACGTGCGTCTACTTTCTAGGCCTAAATCACGGCCCTCAGGTCTGCGGTTATGTAGATAGTTTTAGTAGCGTTCTAGAAGACCGCGCGCTGCTTGATTACAGCTTAGGCGCCCCGAGCGCTACCGCGGTGAAGTCCAAGGAGACCTGTTGGGCGGTGTCCTCGGTGGCTGGCTCGGTTGAGCAACTCGGAGCAGATGATCGCCTTGAGGAGGAGGCGCATCCTCATCTTCCTCGGTCGCGGCATTTATTCCGCTCTGTCTGGGATCCTTCTACACAGCTTCTTTTAAGGAGCTTTGCCAATCCCTTTCCATGAAGGGAGAGGGGCCATCGGGACACTCTTCTCAGTCCAAAAAGAAGGACTTGAAAGGTAAGTCCCACCGTCGACGTTCGTGGCAGCGGGAGAGGTCCCCTCCCCAGACAGTCGACTCTCGACTTCGGTCGAGGTTGCGGCTAAGGCCGCTGGCTTCACGGTGTCCCTGTCAGGTTAGCTGGCCGAGACGCCTGTCGACGCAGTCAAGATTTTTCTCGACCCATCTGACGGGCTGTCGACTGGTGAAGCCGACAACCCTTCTTCACCGGTTCCCCCAGTGGAGACCGAGGACTTGCCTGTGCCTCCTGTGCTGGAGTCCTCTGTCAAGGCTCCTGAGCCGAGAAAAGTGCGGGTGTCCCCCGCTCCCTCCCAGACCCGCCTTCGGAAACACTGAGGGTTTTGGTCTTGGACCTCGTCTCGGTCCAGCCAATCCCACCGACATTGGAGGTCTCTGTCTCGGCACCGAGGTAAGTGGCGGCGCCGCTCGTCCTCGTTTTCCTCCTCGGAAGAGGAGAGGCTTTGGTGCAAATTGCGTCGACGCTATGAGGACTTAATGTGGCAGCAGCTACTTTTGTCCGGGAACAAGTCAACGCCTTCGCCTTCCCCGGCCATCAAGTGGCTGTTGCCCGAAAGGCCGAAACAACCCTTCGCTCTAGTCGAGGTGGCCAAGCCTGGGCCGGTTGTTCGGCCGAAACCAGCTGCCCCACCGATTGTAGTGGAACCTCCGCCTCCACAACCGAAATCGGGGTCGCCGACCAAGGACTCTCGGTCGGGTCAGGGCCTGCCCCACAGGTTGTCGGTCACCCTCACTCCCGACCGTCCTCGGCACGTGGAGGGTGGCTTAGGCTCCAGGCAGCTCTTCGCGAACTCCTCGGAGTCTGACGATGACTCCTCCCTATTTTCCAGGCCCCTTGACCTGGAGTCCTCCGGGGGGGGGGGCAGTCGATGGACAAGAGCCCATCATCGTTCATGGATCTGCTTCAGCTCATCTCGATGCAGCTCGAGCCCGTATCCAAGCGGGCCAGGTATACCCTGATGGAGATACTGGACCAAGGGGATTCGCCCACGGAGGCGGTTCCGGTAGCTGAGGCCATTGTTGGCCCAGCCTTGGAGCTCTGGCAGCAGCCGGCTTCCTGCCCTGCACCTTTGGCCAGGATGGCCAGGAAGTATGCGGTCCCTACCGGCTCTTTTTCCGGTTTTTCAGAGCACCCCTCTGCGGAGGGGTTAGTCACTGATAGCTTTTTCCGGTGTTCCGGGAATGCTAGGGATGTGGATAAGCCTCCTGACAAGGAGTCCAAAAAGCTGGACTATGCCGGGCGCAAGGTGTACGCTGCGTCCTCCCTAGGCCTCTGCCAGGCCAGCTCGGCTGTGCTGATGGCACACTTTTCCCACGCCCTCATGGGCTCCCTGGATGAGGTGATCCCTCATCTCCCGGCCAACCTGCAGACCACGGTCAAGCAGGTACGGGATCAGGGAAGGGCGGAGGCGAAATAGCAGCTCCAAACGGCTCTGGACATTGGAGACTCCTGTGCTAGATTAGTAGCGGCCGCAGTGGCCATGCACCACAGGGCATGGCTGAGGATATCCACCTTCACGGCGGATACCCAGCATAAATTGGCGGACGTCCCCTTCTTGGGGACTGACCTGTTCAGCCCTGGAGTGGAAGGCCACCTCCAGCGGATCGAAAAGTCCAATGCTACCCTGGACTCGGTCACCTCCGCCCAGAAGGACAAGGGCCGTCGTCAGCAATATAAGTCCTTTCGCTCTTCTGCCCTGCGGCACGTCTGGCCCAGCAACACCAGCATCAGGGCCAGCAGGCTCGCGCTTGGCATCCCAAAGCCAAGCCTGCGACTTTCTCTAATAGAAAGCAGGGAGGAACAGGCCCAGGAGGTCCGTCGGCCGACCCCTCCTCCAAGCCTGCCCAGTGACGGGTTGAGGGGTGTCTCCCCCAGCCTCGTCACTCCCCTCTGGGTTCCCCCCGTTGGGGGATGGCTCCGCCACTTCCTTTCCGCCTGGTCCGCTATCACCATGGACCACTGGGTGTTGGAGGTGGTAGGAAAGGGCCTGCCTCTGGAGTTCGAGCAGGCCCCGCCTTTATGAGCCGTCGCCCCTCGGGGGGGGGCTACAGGGTCCGCAGCCTCTCTTTTGGCTCGCCGAGCCAACACTGCCCTGCTCCTCGAAAAAGAGGTGATCAGGAAGGTGTCGAATCCTCCACCAGACCCAGGGTTTGTGTCCAGGTACTTCCTGGTTCCGAAATGGATGGGGGGCTGGCGCCCCATTCTAGACCTGCACGACCTGAACAGGTTCCTAAGGTCTCGAACCTTCAGGATGGTCACTCTGGCTCAGATCATTCCATCCTTGGAACGAGGTATGTGGTTCTGTTCTCTGGACCTCCAGGATGGGTTCTTTCATGTCCCAATCTGTCCGTCCCACCAGAGATTCCTCCGCTTCAGGGCAGAGGGATACCTCTACGAGTTCCGGGCCATGCCCTTCGGCCTTTCCCTAGCTCCTAGGGTCTTCACCAAATGCATGGCAGTGGTGACAGCATTCCTGCGTCGCCAAAGGGTCCGGGTGTACCCCTACCCGGACGACTGGCTGATTGCAGCCTCCTCCAGGATGGAGGTGGGCGGTCAGGGATCCAGCCCTCCAGGTTTCTCTCAGGTTGACCTCCTCGTCAAGCGAGGCCAAGTCGGAACTCATGCCAAAGCAGGTGATACAATTCATCGAGGCAGGCTCGACTCTATGAGGCAAACACGCGGCTCACGTGGACGGCCAAGGTTCTTTCCTCCTTTGCCCAATCATTTCAGGTTGGACAATTGCTCCCTGCCCGGGACTTCCTGCGCCTCCTGGGCCTCATGGCGGCCTGCACCACCGTGGTCCATTGGGCCTGTTGGTACATGCGTCCCCTTCAATGGGGGCTGGCCGGCCAATGGTCACAGCACTCCGATCCCTTGGATCAGCTAGTGACAATGACCCAGGGGATGAGCGCGCTCCAGTGGTGAACCGTTCCAGCACATCTGCAGGAGGGCATCCCGTTCGTCCGTCCCGAGCCGACGGTCTCTTTATCGACCGATGCCTCTCTGATGGGTTGGGGTGCCCATCTGGTGGAGCACAGAGTGCACGGTCTCTGGTCCCCTCGGGTGTCCCGATGCCACGTCAACCTGCTGGAGCTTTGAGCGGTTCATTTAGCCCTCACCGCCTTCGCTCTGTTTATATAGGGTCAAGTGGTCCAGGTCCAGATGGACAATACCATGAACATGTACTACCTAAGCCGCCAGGGCGGGACGTGCTCCTTGCCTCTGTGCAGGGAAGCTCTCCACATTTCGTCCCTCATGCGCAGCCTTGAGGCGGGTCTCCTTGCCATCCATGTGGCAGGAGCCTCCAACATTCTGGCCGATGCCCTAAGCCGGATAGGGACTGTGTTCCACGAGTGCTCTCTCTTGCCAGAGGTAGTACAAGATCTGTTCTCCCACTGGGGCACACCTCAGGTGGACCTGTTTGCCTTCAGGGAGAATGCAAAGCTGAGACTGTTTCATGCCGGCCCCCTCAGCAGGGCTCGCTGCAGGGGGATGCCTTCTCGAGGCCGTGGACCCGGACCTCTTCTACACCCTTTTCCCATTTCCTTGATCTACAAGGTGCTTCTCAAAGAGGAGGGACAGGCACAGGTGATTCTGGTAGCCCCAGACTGGCCCGCCAGTTCTGGTATCCAGATCTCCTCAGTCTCGGCTCCAGGCTCCCGAGGCGCTTCCAGCCCGCCCGGACCTGATCTCAGTCAATCAGGGGAAGGTATTCCATCCGGACCTTCAATCCCTGCACCTGACGGCCTGGTTCCTGAGCGGCTAGAGTTCCAGGCCTTGGGTCTTTCCGACGAGGTCCTCAACGTGGTTGAGGCGTCCCGTAAGGAGTCGACCAGGAAATGCTACGTCTTTAAATGGAAGAGACTCTCCATTTGGTGTCAGGGCAAGGGCCTGGACCCTTTCTCCTGTTCCTTGGCTAGCATTCTGGACTACCTGTGGTCCCTTTCTCAGCAAGGGCTTCGGTCGTCGACCCTTAAGGTGCACCTGGCAGCCATCTCTGCTTACCAGGCGCGGGCCGGGAAGCAGTCGGTGGCACAGGAGAAGGTGGTCGGGCTCTTTTTCAGAGGCCTTGATCACATATCCCCTCCGGTGCAAGAACTTCCACCTCCGTGGGATCTACTGCTGGTATTGGCTAAGCTCATGGGCAAGCCATTCGAACTGATGCACAGGTGTGACATCTCTCACCTGTCGTGGAATACCGCCTTCATGTCAGCCAGAAGGATGGGAGAGCTCCAGGCGCTTTCCATTGAGTCTCCTTATCTGGTCTTCCACAGGGACAAGGTTGTCCTGCACCCCCACCTGAAATTCCTTCTGAAGGTGGTGTCGGAGTTTCACCTTAACCAGGTGTTGACTCTACCAGTGTTCTACCCCAATCACACCTCGGAAGCCAAATATAGGCTCCATTCCTTGGACCCTATAAGGGCGCTTGCTTATTATAAGGAGCGGACGGCTGAAGTTTGGGGAGAGGTTCGCCAGCTGTTTGTCACCTATGCTGAAGCTGCACCTGGCAGACCTGCAGCCAAGCAGACAATAAGCAGGTGGGTCACCTCCTGCATAGATCTCTGCTATAGGTTGGCGGTCATGGAGCCTCCCAAAGGGATAAGAGCTCATTCTACCCGCCATACCGCTGCTTCTAGGGACGTCCCTATCCAGGAAATCTGCAGGGCTGCTACCTGGAAGTCAGCACACACCTTTATTTCCCATTACCACATTGACCTAGAATCACGCTGGGATGCTGGTTTTGGGACCTCTGTTCTCCAGTCCTTATTTCCCAAGTAGGGGGTGCGCGCCTTGCCTCCCTCCTCCCGGAGAACTGCTAGGAGTCTGCCACAAAGTGTGGATTGAACAACATATCCATGTCCCTAGAAATACAGGTTACTCACTTGTAACAGGAGTTCTAGGAGTGATATACTGTATGTTGTTCATCCACGACTCTCCCGACCTCGCTGGCTTTGGGCATAGCGTGGCTTTCAGCGGCTAGATCTGGCGTCATGAGGTGAGCTGAAGTGTTTACCACCCAGTTGGGTGGGAGGAGCCACCTTGAAGATCTTCCAGCAAGATTTAAAGTGGCAAGGAACCTGCCACAAAGTGTGGATGAACAACATATACCACTCCTAGAACTCCTGTTACAGGTGAGTAACCTGTATTTCTGAGTGCTACCTTTTGGCCTCTCTATGACCCCAAGAATGTTCACCAGATGCCTAGTGGTGGTGGTGGCAGCAGCCTTACGAAAAAAGAAGAGCACTGTCTTTCCATATCTAGATGATTGGCTGATGAAAGCAGGCAGCCAGAAAAGCTCTGCTTGCCTCCCTAGATGCTACCCGAACCTGTTCAAAGATCTAGGGATCACAGTCAATGGCCAAATCCATCCTAAACCCGACACATTCCCTCTAATACAATGGAGCCGGCCTAGATACAGTTACAGCCAGAGCTCATCTCCCACCTGCTCACCAGGACACCCTTATATCTCCAGCTTCGCAGATACAGACTCAGAAAATAGTCACAGCCAGACAAATGTTGAGCCTTCTAGGTCACATGTCCGCTGCCATCTCAACGGTGACATTTGCCCTTCTTCACATGAGACCTGTCCAGTGGACCCTCCAGAGCCAATGGTCTCAAAAAAATGAACAGTTCAAAGACAAAATCAGGGTCACTCCCTCTTTGAAGTCAACCCTGACATGGTGGACAACCAGTACCAATTTGAGTCAAGGAATGCCTTTCTGGTCCTTGCCCTCCATGCAAACATTAACCCATGGATGCTTCTCTGGACGGATGGGGTGTGCACTCAGGTCATTATCAGACGCAAGTGGACTGCCTCTCCCATCACCCTCATATCAGTCTCCTAGAGATGAAAGTGGTCCGTCTAGTCGTTCGGGCATTCCAGCCTTACCTGACACCAGGACTGTTGCTGTTTCAATCAGACAACACTGCAGTGGTATTTCACCTCAACAAGCAAGGAGGTATGAAATCACGCACCCTATGCATGGATACTCTTGTAGTATGACAAGAAGCCATCGGGCAACAGCTAACGCTAACGGCCGTCCACCTACCGGGACGTTGCAACCAGTTAACTGACCGACTGAGTCGCCAGTCCTCCTCTCATGAATGGACACTTCATAAGCAAGTGCTCCAAGAAATCGTCAACCTTTGGGGTACCCCACAGGTGGACATGTTTGCGTCCCCAGTAAATCATCATCTCCTCAATTACTTTTCCATTATCCTGAACAAAAAGGCATGGTCTATAGATGCCCTGTCCCATCCATGGACAGGACTCTTCTTATATGCGCCTCCCCCAATCCCTCTCCTGCAACAGACTCTACTGAAACTATAACTAGAACCAGCCACAATGATACTCATAGCCCCAATGTGGCCTCGCCAAACATGGTTTCCCCTACTCCAACAACTGTCAGTACGGGAACCCATTCCGTTGCCAGTCAGACTGGACCTTTTGACTCTGTGTCAAGGGTCCCTCCTGCATCCCAACCTGAAGACTCTACATCTTCACACTTGGCTCCCGAGGACGCTTTCATAACTAGATTACAAGTGTCCTCTTCTGTTGCCAATATTCTCTTGGTCTCACATAAACCAGCAACCAGAGAAGCATACAATTACAAATGGAAATGCTTTTCCATATGGTCTGCCTCTTGATCATTGGATCCTTACTCTTGTCCACTGACGAAGGTTTTAAACTACCTGGCCTCATTATCTGAGTCAGGTGTAAGTTATTCTTCCATCAAAATCCACTTGGCCGCCAACTTGGCTTTCCATGAACCTCTAGATGGCAGATTACTGTACCAACATCATCTAGCCAAGATGTTTTGAAAGGAATGTTACATATTAAGCCACCTATCAGAAGACCCACTTCTCCATGGGATCTCAATTTTCTAATAGAAAAATTGACTGTTGAACCATTTGAGCCAGCAGCCACTTGTGACTTCCAGTCCCTTTCATGGAAGGCGCTATTTCTATTGGATGTCACTTCAGCTAGCCGTTATCTCCGAGCTTCATGCCGTCATGTGTAGAGAGCCTTACTTGATTTTCCACAAGAACATGGTGCACTTTGTACCAACCCCTCCTTCCTTTCTAAAGTAGTCTCAGAACATACTTTGAATCAATCCTTGGAGTTACCAGTATGCTATCCTGAATACTCCAATCAAGGTGAACATTTTCTACGTACTTTAGATGCCCATTGTATACTGCGCTACTATACTAATCGGACAAAATCGATTAGAAAAACTTCTCAATTGTTCGTCACTTTCACCTCGGGCAGAGAAGGACTCCCACTATCTAAAAGAACCCTTTCTTGTTGTATCACATTTTGCTACTAGAGCTGTGGCCACTACTACTACTACTGGGTACTACTACAGAATTCAATCTAGTATGGACACTAACCAGAGGTGGGAGCTCATAAAGCTGGGGATAATGGAGGCAACCAAAACCTGCTGCAAATCCCAGAGCAAGAAGGCTAGGGCTAAGAAACCGATCTGGTTGAGCAAGAGGTCATGGAAAGGTAAGGAGGAAAGAGCTGCCTTTAGGAAGTACAAGAAAACAGGGAGGGGAGGACAGGAGGAGTACTGACAGAATCGAAGGAGGTGACAAGGGCAGTAAGGGAGCCAAAGCATCTACGGAACTCGGCTGGCACAAGGCATTAAGAAGGGAAGAAGAATTCTTTAAGTACATCAGGGAGAAAAGGAGCTGTAAGGACCACATAGTAAGGATTAGGAAGGAGGGGGTTGGGTGGAAGCAGGTGTGATAAGGCGGAAGCACTAAATGAGTACTTCTGCTCAGTATTTACTAAAGAGAAGAGGGGTGACACCAAGGTGGGAGAAATGGCAGAAGCAGGAAGTGGTGACAGATGGGGAAATCATGGAGCAGAGTTCGAGAGGGTTTGAAGGCACTGAGGTGGACAAGGCGCCAGGCCCAGATGGCATCCACCCCAGGGTACTGAAGGAGCTGGCAGAGGTCCTTGCAGGACCTTTAGCAGACCTATTTAATGCCTCACTACATTGGGTGTGTACCTCAGGACTGGAGGATGGCTCATGTGGTGCCCTCCACAAGAGTGGCCCCAAGGATGAACGGGAAACTACAGACCAGTGAGCCTCACATCCATCGTGGGTAAGCTAATGGAGACTTTCTGAAGGAGAGGCTGGTGGCCTCCTAGAGGCCAAAGGACTACAGGACAGCAGACAGCATGGCTTCATATGTGGCAGATCCTGCCAAACCAACCTGGTCGAGTTCTATGACTGGGTAACTAGGCAACTGGACAGGGGCCATGCATTGGATGTCCTGTATCTGGACTTCAGTAAGGCATTCGACTCAGTGCCACATGGAAGGCTGGGAAGGAAGTTAGTAGGCACAGGGGCGGGTGCAAAGCTGGTGAGATGGGTAGGAAACTGGCTGCAGGAAGGCAACAGAGGGTGGTGGTGGGTGGGGAGCTCTCACCCAAGGGCAGTGACGGCGGTGTTCCACAGGGCTCAGTGTTGGGACCAGTGTTGTTTGAGATATTCATTGCAGACATATCATGGGACATCAAGAGCAAGATCAGTCTGCTTGCTGATGATACCAAGGTAGGCGCGGTGGTGGATGACCTAGGGGATGGCAGGGATTGCAGGATGATCTGGCAAAGCTTGAAACCTGGTCAGACACCTGGCAACTGGGCTTTAATGCCAAAAAGTGCAAGGTGCTGCATTTTGGGATGAAGAACCCAAGGAGGAGTTACCAGCTAGGTGAAGTGCAGCTAGCCCAGACAGAGGAGGAGAAGGATCTGGGTGTGCTCATTACAGGGTCAATGAACAACTCGGCACAATGTAGGAAGGCAGCTGCAAAGGCCAACAAAATGCTGGGTTGTATTGCAAGGGTATATCCTCGAGGAGGAGGAGGTGATTCTGCCACTGTATAGGTCATTAGTTAGACCACACCTGGGGTACTGCGTGCAGTACTGGCGTCCGTATCTGAAGAGGACATTAGGTTACTGGAGGGTTGCAGCGCAGGCGACAAAGATGATCAAGGGGCTGGGGACTTATCATACGAGAGGAGGTTGAAGAGTTGAACATGTACTCACTGGAGGAGAGGAGAGACAGGGGTGACATGATTGAAACCTTTAAATACATGAAAGGAATAAACAAGGCGGGTATAGAGGGGCTGTTCAAAGTAAGGAGGGAGGGCCACCAGGGCCATGATATGAGACTGGGCGAGGAAGGTTCAGGAGGAGATGAGGAGACACTTTTTACAGAGAGGGTGGTGGCTGGATGGAATCGTTACCTGCTAGGTGGTATGCAGTAGAACAGTGGACTGCTCAAACGAGGATGGGACAGGACAAGGGGGAGGGTTAATGAAGGGGAAGGGTGGAAGGAAGGGGCAGCTGCAGAATAAGGGGTGCTAGCTGCACATTCGAGCAGACTTGATAGACCTCTAGGCCTTTATCTGCTGGCAAATTTCGTATGTTCGTACTACTGCAGCTTGCTTTAAAGGAGCCTCCATTCTGGATATCTGCAGTGCAGCTACTTGGTCCACAATCCATACACTCACAAGGTATTACATTCTGGATATTGCCTCACAACATAGGGCGACCTTTGGCCGTGCAGTCCTTTAAGGTCTCCTATCATAACTGTCCTCCCACATGGGCATAACTGCTTGGGATTCTCCCAAAAGTAATTACTTACTGCAAGAGACCACTCCTTGGAAGATAGTACAGTTATATAAGAACTTACCGTAACAGTAGATCTTACTTCGAGATACAGCTCTTGCAGCAGGTAACACCATTAGGACTGAAGCCGGCAGGCGTCAGGACCGCACGGAATTCTTCTAGCTAGCTATCTTCAGCGGGGACCGCCCCCGATGTCGGTTCCGCCTCCGACGTCAGGCGTAGTACATAAGGGGGCCGTCCCGCCAGATTCCCCAGTTCTTTCCCGCCATCGACTTGCATGTCTCGACCCTTCGGTTCAGTTTCTAGCGCGCGACGCATGGTAAAGTGTTTTCCTACGGGAAATTCGTTTTCTTTGTTCAGCTTTTTGTCTGATGTCCTCTCCAACCTCCAGTCACTCCTCGAAGTGCGCCTGTGGGAAGCAGATCCCATTCAAGGATCTGCACTCGGCCTGTGTCCGGTGCCTAGGCCCAGACCACGACACCCGGTCCTGCACCTTTTGCCAGGGTTTCAGCAGCAGAACCTGGATCCGTTGCCAGAAGGCCCTACAGGCGTTCCTGCTCGAGGAACAACTCAAGACCATGGCTTCAAGGGGGGATTCTTCGGAGAAGGCCCGTAAGCATTCTGAGAAGCATAGAGAGAAGGCCCCTTCCAGGTCCCCGTCTAGGGCCTCCAACTCGCGCAGCTCCGGCTCCAGGTCCAACCGCTCTCCTTCCCAGGCCAGCTCTCAGCCTCCCCCACTGCGGTGAGAAAATCTTCAGGCTCCTCTTCTCAGGCCAAGACTCCCAGGCCTTCCTCGTCCTCCAAGGCCCTGGCTAAGTCGGGGGATCGTCACCATCACCACAAGTCGGGTTCCAGCCATTCTGAACCCGACGTCAGGTCCACCTCCTTGCCTCCTCCTCCCCAGGGAAGACCAAGGAGCTCACCTCACTTAAGAAGCCGTTGGACCCGACGCCGGTTCGCCCGATGTCAGCCTCTCGCCACAGGTCCCCAGAGCCGTCGTCCGTCAGAAGACCGTCCGAGGCAAAGCCTACTCATCCCCAGACCGGTAGGGGACCGCGCCCGCACTATCGAGAAGAGGACCCGGCGCCTCCGACCGGCGTCCGGTCAGGAGACCATCACTGAGGAGGTTGACACAGCCCGAGGACCAGACGGCGGCCCCGCCCTGTTGAGACTCCCAGGAACCCTCCCGCAACCCGAGGCCCTGTGGAGCCGGCGCCGGGACGACGACCGACCACCAGCGCCCGGTCCGCTGTCGGGCCTTTCCTTCAGAGGTGAAGGCTTTTCACTTGCTGGTGGGATACCATCAAAAAGGACATGGTCGCCACTCCACCTCCTCTCCCACCTCCTCCTCTTCCTACACCGGTTACTCCTCTGGTTCCTGCGCCCCCTTCTCCATCTGGGTCTGCAGGCCGGTTACCTCCTCCCCGGGAGCCCAGGATCCCTCCAAGGGGGAGACCAGATAAAAGGAGACCTCCGTCCAGATCCTCTTCTGGGTCACCCAGCCCTAAGAGACCCAGAAGACGCCGCCGTTCACCTTCGACAGAGGACACGGGATCAGAGTTTTCAACAGGATCCAGATCCCCATCTCCCCTCTCCATCCCTTCTCCGGACCCACGTGAGCTTCCAAAGTCTCCTCCGGATGACCCTTCGTTCTCGGATATCATGAGACACATCCAAGAGAACATGGGATGGGATTGGAAGAGTTAGACCCGAAGGCTCCGCCTTGCGGAATATCTTAGGCAGAAGGATCCCAAGCCTGTGGTGGTGCCACTCTTGGTAGACACTTCGTGGGCGTCACCAAGGCAGCGTGGAAGCGTCCACATTCCTCGGTGATGCCAGAAAGCTGACCGCCTGTACAAGGCTCCAAGGAAGACCAGTACTTGGCTCAGCATCCTCAGGCCGACTCTCTGGTCATAACAGCCTCTCTGGACCGGTCCCAGAGACCTCAACATTTGAGCACCCTGCCACGGACCCAGAGTCCAAGCAGCTGGGCGCCATGGGTAGGCGCACGTGTGCTTCCGCTTCCTCGCCATCAGATCCCTGAATTATTTGACCCACATGGTGCAGTTCCAAAATGCCCTGTGGGAGCAGGGTCTGGTTGGCTGAGAAGTTGCCAGAAGGTGAGCAGAAGGAGGAGATGTTGCAGCTCCTCCGTATGGGTTCGGACGGGAACCCAGGTGCTACGAGCCGCGTACGACTCCGCGGACTCCTCGGCCCGAGCAGCAGCTTCAGGCGTATGCCTCCGGAGGCACTCTTGGCTCCGTGTCTCCGGTTTTACCCCAGACGTCCAGAAAAACATCATGGACGCCCCATTTGAGGGAGAAGTTTTATTTGGTCAGCCCTCCAAGAAGGTAATCACCAAACTCCAAGAGGCCGAGAAGGCGGTGAGGTTGGTTCAGGCCATGTACCGACCGAAGCTTAGTTCCTTTCGTAGGAACCAAAGCCGATTTCGTGGAAGGACGCAGAGACAACAGTCCGGCCCCGTTCCACAACAGATGGGCTCCGGTTTCTGCAGAGCCAAGGGAAAACAATCCGCAGGTCAAGGCCAGCGCTCTCCTAAGTCGGCCCAGCCAGCGGGCCCCTCAGCCACCACAGCCTGACTCTTTTCCGCCCGCCCCCAGGATCAGCGAGGTTTCATGGTGGGGGTCGCATTACAATTTCCTGCCAGGATGGCAGTCTATAACCACCGACAGGTGGGTTCTCCAAATGGTCGGAAGGGAGCCCTTTATAGAATTCGCAGAAAGCCACCCTTGAGGCCTCTCTGCTCTCCGGTACTCAGGTCAGCACAAGTCATTGATCAGACAAGAAGTACTCGCGCTCCTGCAAAAGGGAGCGATAGAGTACGTCCCAGAGAACCAGATAGGATACGGATACTATTCCCACTTCTTCCTGGTTCCAAAGAAAACAGGGGACCTCCGTCCGATTCTGGACCTCAGCGACCTCAATTTGTCGGTCGCCTACAAAAGATTCTGCATGGTGACTCTTCCGGGTCTTATTCCCATGCTAAAGCAGGACGCCTTCTTAGCATCTCTAGACATGCAGGACGCATACCTGCATATCCCTATAGCTCAAGCGCACAGGAGGTTCCTGCGCTCCGAATTCCTCGGCCACCATCTTCAGTTCCGAGCCCTTCCATTCGGGCTGTCATCGGCACCCAGGGTCTTTACCAAATGCATGGCAGTCGTGGCAGTGTCTCTAAGGAGACAGGGCCATTATGTGTTCCCGTACCTGGACGATTGGCTTCTCATGGCTGCCTCCAGAGAGGCGTTGCTACTGGCGATCCAGAGTACCCAGGACCTGTTTCGATCTCTGGGTATCTTAATCAACCATGAGAAGTCTCTCCTGGTACCGTTGCAGAAGCTGCAGTTCATAGGCGCAGTTCTGGACACCGTTCAGGGAAGAGCATTTCTTCCAGACGACAGAGTGGAGCGCATCAGATCCCTCATCAGAGACCTTTCGTCGAAGAAGACCGTCCCAGCCAGGTTGGTCCTTCGCCTGCTCGGACACATGGCTGCGGCCATTCGACCGTCCCTTTGCAAGGTTCCACATGCGGGTAACTCAGTGGATGCTCAAGGGTGCAATGGGACCAAAGGCAAGACCACATGCAGCATCCAGTCAGAATCACTGAAGCCTGTGATTCGAGACTGGCAATGGTGGCTAGACCAGGGACACTCTCTACAGGCGTCCCATTTATAGCGCCGTCCCGGGTAATCCTCACCACAGGCGCCTCAGGACTAGGGTGGGAGCACACCTGGAGGGTGAAATCCCAGGGAACGTGGACCCCTCAGGAGGCTCACCTCCATATCAACGTCCTAGAGATGAGGGCGGTCCTTTATGCCCTGCAGGCATTTCAGTCAGAGATCCTGCCGAGTACTCTCCTGCTTCAGACAGACAACACGGCGGTGATGTATTACCTCAACAAACAAGGAGGTGCACACTCTAACCCCCTTTGCAGGGAGGCTATGAGGGTGTGGGATTGGGTAATCCGACACGGCGCGAACCTGATCACAGTACATGTTCCCGGGGTGGACAACACAATCGCAGACGGCCTGAGTCATTCCCAGGCCAGAGTCCACGAGTGGAAACTTCTTCAGGAGGTAGCAGAGGATCTGTTTCTTCAATGGGGAACTCCAGAATTGGACTTGTTCGCTTCCCCATCCAACGCAAAACTGCCCAATTTTTGCTTCGCTAGATCCAGGGCCTGGTGTTTTCTGGCAGACGCATTGTCCTCTCCTGGGTGGACAGATTCCTCACGCTTTCCCTCCCTTCCTGTTGATCCAGAGAGTTCTTCTCAAACTCGGGGAGCATGCAACAATGATCCTGTTGGCCCCCTTTTGGCCCAGACAGATCTGGTTCCCTTTGCTAATGCAGCTATCCCGGGAACCTCCGCTCCCGTTGCCGTTCAGCTCCCATCTCTTGTCTCAGGAGGAGGGTTCATTGGTCCACCTGGACTTACGCTCTCTGAACCTGCATGCGTGGCTCCTAGAGACATAGCCATTTTGCGACATGGGGTCTCGCAAGAGGTGGCGGAAGTCCTTTCTGCAGCCAGAAAGCCGGCAACGCATGCAACATACGCCATGAAATGGCACCGTTTTTGTTTATGGTCACAAGCACGCGGCCTTTCCCCTCTAGGTTGTCCGGTGAAGGCGGTGCTTGAGTACCTGCTCTCCCTTTCCGTTTAGGTCTCGCCCACTCCTCTATTAAGGTGCACCTCTGTGCTATCTCCGCTTATCACCTTCCGGTGGGACAGCGCACTGTGGCACAATTAGTTGCCTGTCGTGAATTCCTGAGAGGGGTGTTGCATCTTAGGCCTCCCATTAAGGACCCTGTGCCTCCATGGGATATACTCTTCGTCCTGGAACAGCTCACGCTCCCCCCCTTTGAACCTGCCGCGGATTGCGAGCTGCATTTTCTGTCGTGGAAAATGTTATTTCTAGGGACATGGATATGTTGTTCATCCACACTTATTGGCAGGTCCCTTGCCACTTTAAATCTTGCCGGAAGGTCTTCAAGCTGGCTCCTCCCACCCACCCGGGTGATAAAACTCTCGGCTCCGCCCCATGACGTCAGATCTTCCTTACGGCTTGGAAGCTCAGGTTCCCTCCTTAGCGCTCTGCATTTTCGACTGGTTCCTGAAAATTTCGGTAAAGTTCGGCAGAGGTTCGCCAGCTGTTCATCATCTTCGCTGAAGCCGCATCTGGCAGATTTGTAGCCCAGTGGACGACAAGCGGGCGGGTCACCCCTGCATAGGTCTCCACTATAGGCGGGCGGGCATGGAGCCTCCCAGAGGGATAAGCGCTCATTTTACCCGTCCTTCCGCTGCATCGGTGGCTGCTTCTGAGGACACTCCGGTCCAGGATATCCGCAGGGCTTCTGCCCAGAAGCAGGCTTTACCGTTCCCCTTCCACATCGACCTTGGGTCGCGCCGGGGTGCTGGTGGGGCCTCGGTTCTCCAGTCTTTCTACATAAGTAGGGGTGTGCGCCTTGCCTCCCTCCTCCCGGAGAACTGCTAGGAGTCTGCCAATAAGTGTGGATGAACAACATATCCATGTCCCTAGAAATACAGGTTACTCACCTGTAACAGGAGTTCTAGGAATGGTATATGTTGTTCATCCACGACTCACCAGCCTCCCGCTTCGGCACACAACCTGGCTTCCAGCGGCTAGATCTGGCGTCATGGGGCGGAGCCGAGGTTTACCACCCGGGTGGGTGGGAGGAGCCAGCTTGAAGACCTTCCGGCAAGATTTAAAGTGGCAAGGGACCTGCCAATAAGTATGGATGAACAATATATACCATTCCTAGAACTCCTGTTACAGGTGAGTAACCTGTATTTTTAGTTGCTGTTATGTCAGCGAGAAGAGTTTACGAGCTTCAGGCTCTCATGTGTAAGGAACCTTATTTGGTTTTTCACCAGGACAGAGTTTCCCTGAGGACGAACCCTAGGTTCCTGCCTAAGATGGTCTCCACACTCACTCTCAATCAGGATATTGACCTGCCGGTCTACTTCCCTAATTATTCTAATAGAGGGGAGGCGCTGCTCCACACCCTGGATGTTCACTGCAGCTTAAGGTACTACCTAAGCAGGACTAAGCGGCTTCGTAAGTCAGAGCAGCTTTTTGTCTCCTTTACTGAAAGGATGATGGGCCAGACAGTATCGAAACAGTCCTTTCTAGGGACATGGATATGTTGTTCATCCACACTCATTGGCAGTATCCTTGCCGCTTTAAATCTTGCCGGAAGGTCTTCAAGCTTGCTCCTCCCACCCACCCGGGTGGTATAACTCTCGGCTCCGCCCCATGACGCCAGATCTTCCTTACCGCTTGGAAGCTCAGGTTCCCTCCTTAACGGCTCTGCGTTTGCGACTAGTTCCCTATTTCTCCGTTTGCGGTTTAAAAGCAAATTTGCAAAGACTTCAGTCTTGAGTCCTCGGCTGCACACGATGGACCGTCGACTCCAGTTCGGAGATGCCATGCGGGCAGAAGATGTCTCGGGCGGATCCACCTCACGATGTGTCTACTGCCTTAGGCCCTTGGCCTGACCCGCGGAGCTTAGGCCTGTGCTCATCTTTCTCAGCTCCTCGAAGACCGTGCTGCGATTGCAACTGGGCCGTCCCGGCGTTTCCCTCCGGTGAAGTCCAAGGAGGCCCGGTCGGCGGTGTTCGGGCGCGGGCTCGGCGGATCAGCTTCGGCGGATGGTGCGCCCTCGAGAGGCGGCCAGAACGTATCTTCCTCGACACATTTATCCCGCTCTCTACAGGATAGCTTCCACCGGCTACTTTTAGAAGCTTTGCCTGTCCCTCTCCACTAAAGAAGAGGGCCTGCGTCTGCTGGACCTTATTACGGTCCAAAGAGGACAAGGTAAGTCCCTCCGTCGGCGGCTCTTGGGGCAGGAAAGGTCCCTCTCCCGGGCCGTCGTCAGTCGGCTTGATCGACCGCACCGGCTTCGACCACTGGCCTCACGGTGTCCCGTCAGGTCAGTTGACCGAGACTCCACCTGATGAAGTCAGAGATTTTCTCGACCCATTGAACCAGGCTATCGCCCTTAGCCGAATTCCCCTCTCGGTTCCCCGGAGGAGTTGAGATCCGTGGGCTCGTCTGTGCCTCGGTTCCGGGCCCTCGGATGGACCTTCCGAGCCGAAAGGAGTGCGGTTCAGCCGACACCTCCCGCACCGACCCGAAAATTCCGGGACTCTCGGAATCGATACCGGACCTCTTAGCGGTCCAGCGATCCACCGTCATAGGCGGTCGCACGGTCTTAGCACGGTAAAGCCGGCGTCGCCGCTGGTCTCGATCCTCCTCACGGATGAGGGAAGCGGCGTAAGTACGTCGGACGATGCGAGACCTTATGTTCAACAACTCCTCCTGGCCGGGAATAAGCGACTCCGGCGCTTCCCGGCCATTAAATGGCACTGTCACGGGCAGCCGACGCAACCCTCGACTTATCCGAAGGCCTATGCCAGGCGGTTGTTACGGAAAACCAGCTGCTCCACCGTTCGGTGGAACCTCCATCCACAGCCACCAATTGGGGCTCCGACTGAGATTCTCGGTAAGTAAGGTCCTACCCCATCGGCTGTCAAATCCCTCACTCCCGACCGACCTCGGCAGGTGAAGGTGGCTCAGGCCAGAGCAGCTCTTGAGGACTCTTCCGAGTCCGAAGATAATTCCTCCTTCTTCTCCAGCGACTGGACTTGGGTCTTCGGAGGTCAGTCAATGGGCGATAGCCGTCGTCTTCCTAGGACTGCTTAAGGCTCATCTCGAGGTCTACCGGGATGGAGCCAGAACCCGTTCCAAGCGAACAGGTATCCCTCACGGAGATTCTGGACCGGGGATTCTCGACGGAGCCTTTCGGTGGCGAGGCCATAGTGGGTCCGGCACTGGAACTTTGGCAACTACTTCCTGCCCTAAGCGCCCGGCCAGGATGGCCAGAAGATGCAGTCCACGGTTCCTTGTCGGTTTTAGGAACACCCTCTGCTGAGGTTGGTTACCGACAAGCGTTCCGCGCGCCCGGCAACGCCAGGGATATGGACAAACCTCTGACAAGAGGTCAAGGGGTGGACTATGTCGGGCGAAAAGTCTCGCTCGTCCTCTCAAGCGGCCTTGATCAGGCCAGTTAGGCTGTCCTCATGGCACATTTTCTCATGCCCTGTTGGGCTCCTGGATGAGGTCATCCCTCATCTTCCCTTGATCTGCAGACTACGGTTAAGCGATGCGGGACCAGAGACAGAACAGTGGCCAAACAGCAACTCAGACTGCTTTGGATATAGGGGACTCATGTACCAGATCGGTGGCGAACGCAGTGGCTATCGTCGGCGGAGCTTGGCTGAGATATCCACCTTGACCGGATACCCAGCACAAGTTGGCGGATGTTCCTTTTGAGGACTGACCTCTTGACCCTGGGGTGGAAGGTCACCTGCAGAGGATCGAGAAGTCAATGCCACCTTGGACTCGGTCTCTTCAGCTCAGAAGGACAAAGGCCATAAACCACAGCCTAAGCCTTCGTCCCTTCATGCGCCCAGTGCCAGCACCCAACAGCGTCAGGGCCAGCAGGCTCGAGCAGCATCCCAAACCCAACCCACGGCTTCCTCTAACAGAGCAGGAGAAAGGGCCCAGGGGTCCCTGGCGGTCCCTCCTCCAAGCCTGCCCAGTGGCAGGCTGAGGGTGTCGCCCCATCCGTCACCTCACCTAGGTCCCCAATGAAGAGCCGGCTCCGACCCACTTCAATTCCACCTGGTCCGCTGTTACCCACGGACGGGTGGGTCTAGAGGTGGTGGGAAGAGGCCTGCCTCTGGAATTCGAGCAGGCACCACCCTTCAGAGCCGTCGCCCTCGGAAGCTTGAGATCCAGCCTCACTGGCGGCTCGTCGAGGCCGACGCCAGCTCCTCCTCCAGAGGAGGTGGTAAGAGAGGTGGTGGACCCTCCCTTCAGACCCAGGGTTTGTGTCCAGGTACTTCCTGGTTCGAAAGCAGACGGGGGCTGGCGCCCCATTCTGCAAACCTACGACTCAAACAAGTTCCTAAGGTCACGACACCTTCAGGATGGTCACTCTAGCCAGATAATACCATCCTTGGAGCACGTGATGGTTCTGCTCTCTGGACTTGCAGGGCATTTTCCGTCCCTATCATCCGTCTCACCGAGATTCCTTAACTTCCGGCGGAAGGATCCCTCTTGAGTTCAAGCCAGCCCTTGGCTTGTCTCCAGCTCGAGGTCTTCACCAAGTGCAAAGCAGTGGTGACGGCACATTCCCTCGAGCGCCGAGGGGTCGGTGTACCCTTACCTGGACGACTGGCTGATAGCAGCTCCCTCCAGGAAGGGAGGGTGTGGTCCAGAGATCTGGCCCTCAGGTCTTGCTCTCAAGCTCGGCCTCCTTATCGCGAGGCCAAGTCCGAACTCGAGGCAGAAGCAGGTGATTCTATTCATCGGGCGTACAGCTCGACTCTTGAGCCAGGACCATGGCTCCAGCAGGACAGGGCGAGGTTCTTTCCTCCTTTGCCCGATCATTTCTGGTTGAGGCAGTGCGCCTACCGGGACTTCCTGCGCCTCCTGGGTCTCATGGCAGCCTGTACCAGCGTGGTCGATTGGGCCCGCTGGAACATCGTCCTTCAGTGGGGACTGGCCAGCCAGTGGTCACAACAGCTGCGATCCCTTGGACCTAGCTATGACGGTGACTCAGGGGATGTGGAAACACTCTCAGTGGTGGACGTTCCAGATCTCATTTGCAGGAGGGCATCCCGTTCGTCCGCCCTCGAGCACGACGGTCTCTCTATCGACCGATGCCTCTCTGATGGGTTGGGGTGCCCATCTGGGAACACCGGGCTCATGGCCTCTGGTCCCCAGGAGGTCGATGCCACATCAACCTGCTGGGCTCAAGGCGGTCCGCCTTAGCTCTCACCGCCTTTGCTCCGTTCCTCGGGGTCAAGTGGTCCGAGTCCAGGCGGACAATACCACGACCATGTACTATCTGAACCGCCAGGGCGAGGGGCCGGCTCCATGCTTCTATGCAAGGCTGCTCCGCATTTGGTCACTCGTGCGCAGCCTGGAGGCGGATCTCTAGCCATTCCGTGGCAGGGCCTCCAACACCCTGGGCGATGCCTGAGCCGGATAGGGGCTGCATCCCAGTGGTCTCTCCTGCGGTGGTACAAGCATCTGTTCTCCCTCTGGGGCACACCTCAGGTGGACCTGTTTGCCTCCATGGAGAGCAGCGAGCTGAGTGCTGTTCCATACCCGCCCCCCTCAGCAGGGCTCGCTGCAGCGGATGCCTTCTCGAGGCAATGGACCCGGGCCTCTTTACGCCTTTCCCCATTTCCCTTGATCTCACAGGTGCTTCTCAAGGCGAAGGAGGGACAAGGCGCAGGTGATTCTGATAGCCCAGACTGGCCTCGCCAGTTCTGGTACCCAGATCTCCTCAGTCTCAGCTCCAGGACTCGCGGCAGCTTCCAGCTCGCCCGGACCTGCTCTCAGTCAATCAGGGGAAGGTGTTCCATCGGACTTCAATCCCTGCACCTACGGCCCTGGTTCCTGGCGGCTGAGTTTCCAGGCCTTGGGTCTTTCGGCCGAGGTCCTCAATGTAGTTGAGGCGTCCCGTGGAGTCGACCAGAAAATGCTATGCCTTCAAATGGAAGAGGTTTTCCATTTGGTGTCAGGGCAAGGACTTGGACCCTTCCTCCTGTTCCTTGGCAAGCATCTTGGACTATTTATGGTCCCTTTCTAGTCAAGGGCTTAGGTCGGCGACCCTAAGGGTGCACCTGGCAGCCATCTCTGCTTACAGGAGCGGGCAGAGCAGTCAGTGGCGCAGGAGAAGGTGGTCTCGCTTTTTCAAAGCCTTGATCACATTTCCTCCTCAGTGGAGAACCCCCACCTCCGTGGGATCTACTGCTTGGTACTGGCTAAAGCTCATGGGCAAGCCATTCGAACCTATGCACAGTGTGATCTCTCTCACCTGTCGTGGAGGGCCACCTTCTTGGTGGCTATCACGTCAGCCAGAAGGATGGGAGAGACTCCAGGCGCTTCTCATGAGTCTCCTTACCTGGTCTTCCACAGGGACAAGGTTGTCCTGCGCCCCCACCGAAATTCCTTCCGAAGGTGGTGTCGGAGTTTCACCCTTAACCAGGTGTTGACTCTGCGGTGTTCTACCCAATCACACCTCGGAGGCCGAATATAGGCTCCATACTCTGGACCCTAGAAGCGCGCTTATTATAAGGAGGCGCTGCGGCTGAAATTCGAGGAGAGGTTCGCCAGCTGTTTGTCACATGGCTGGAAACGCATCTGGCAGACCTGCAGCAATGCGGACGATAAGCAGGTGGGTAACCTCCTGCATAGATCTCTGCTATAAGTTGGCCGGGCATGGAGCCTCCCAGAGGGATAAGAGCTCATTCTACCCGCCATACTGCTGCTAGCGGTGGCTGCTTCCAGGGACGTCCTATCCAGGAAATCTGCAGGGCTGCTACCTGGAAGTCAGCAAACACCTTCATTACCCACTACCACATCGACCTTGAGTCACGCCGGGATGCTGGTTTGGGGCCTCGGTTCTCCAGTCTCTCTTTCCCAAGAAGCATGGGGAAATGGTCTTGCCTCCTCCTCCCGGAGAACTGCTAGGAGTCTGCCAATGAGTGTGGATGAACAACATATCCATGTCCCTAGAAATACAGGTTACTCCACCTGTAACAGGAGTTCTAGGAATGGTATATATTGTTCATCCACCCCATCCCGACCTCCTCAACCCGGCCTTGAACCTGAGCTTCCAGCGGGCCAGATCTGGCGTCATGGGGCGGGCCGAGTTAGTACTACCACCGGTGGGTGGGAGGAGCAAGCTGAAGACCTTCGGCAAGATTTAAAGCGGCAAGGATACTGCCAATGAGTGTGGATGAACAACATATACCATTCCTAGAACTCCTGTTACAGGTGAGTAACCTGTATTCTCTCGCTGGCTTGTCCAGTGCATATCATACTGCTTTGATATCAAAAAGAAGCCCCTCCTGGGATCAGTTCGGGGCCATTCCACTAGAGGAGTGGCCACCTCATTTGCAGCACTTCGCAACGTCTCCACTTCAGCCATTTGTGCTGCAGCCACTTGGAGCTCTGTCCATACCTTTATCAGGCATTATAGCCTAGATATTGCTTCCGGCGAAGAGCAGACTCGACCAGGCCGTGCTAAGGAGTCTCCTGTCCTAGAACCAGGACTTGGAATGAGCCTTCTAGTTTCCTCCTCCCAGAGTGTTTGCAAGCTACTGCTTGGAAATCAGTCCTAATGGTGTTACCTGCTGCAGAGCTGTATCTCGAAGTGAGATAGTACAGTTACGTAAGAACTTACCGTAACAGTAGATCTTGAGAACAGCTCTTACTGAACTACTCCCACCCACCTTCCCCTTGGAGGAGGCATGGCTACCGAGCCTTTAAGGGGACTTATACCTCTTTGTCTTCTGATGGTGGATCCTCGGTCTCCCATTCTGATGTCATCCTGCGGCCGGAAGTCTCCGGCGGGAGAACTGGGGAATCTGGCGGGACCGCCCCCTTATGTACTACGCCTGGCGTTGGAGGCGGGACCGGCGTCGGGCGGTCCCCACTGAAGATAGCTAACTAGAAAGAATTCAAGTGGGGTCAGGCATGCCGCGCTTCAGTCCTAATGGTATTACCTGCTGCAAGAGCTGTTCTCGAAGATCTACTATTCACGGTAAGTTCTTCACGTAACTGTACTTTCAAGGACATGGATATGTTGTTCATCCACACTCATTGGCAGGTATCCTTGCCGCTTTAAATCTTGCGGAAGGTCTTCAAGCTTGCTCCTCCACCCACCGGGTGGTATAACTCGGCTCCGCCCCATGGCGCCAGATCTTCCTTACCGCTTGGGAAGCTCAGGTTCCCTCACTTAACGCTCTGCGTTTGAGACTAGTTCCTATTTCTCCGTTTGCGGATTTAAAAATAAATTTTCGAAAAGGCTTCAGTCTTCTATCCTCTGCGCTACGATGGACCGTCGACTCGGTTTCGGAGATGCCCATGCGGGCAGAAGATGTCTCGGACGGATCCACACTCACGTGTGTCTACTGCTTAGGCCTTGAGCACGACCCGCGGCTTCGACCTGGCTCATCTTTCGCCACTCGTCCTCGAGAACCGTGCTGCCCGATTGCAACTGGGCCGTCGAGCGTTCCCTCGGTGAAGTCAAGGAGGCCCGGTTGGCGGTGTCGCGGCGGGCGTCGGCCAGGATCAGCTCGGCGGATGGTAAGCCCCTCGAAGGAGGCGGCGGGCGGGCCGTATCTTCCTCGGCGCGGCATTTATCCCGCTCTCTCTGGGCTCTTCCTACGGCTTCTTTTAAGGAGCTGTCTGTCCCTCTCCACTAAGGAGAAGGGCCTACGTCTGCTGGACCTTATTCTCGGTCCAAAAGAGGACAGGGTAAGTCCCTCCGTCGGCGCTCTTAGGGGCCGGGAAAGGTCCCTCTCCCGGGACGTCGACCGTCGGCTTGATCCGACCGCTCGGCTCGACCACTGGCCTCACGGTGTCCCGTCAGGTCAGTTGACCCGAGACTCCACCGATGAAGTCGAGATTTTTCGACCCATTAGACGGGCTGTCGCCTTTAGCGCGCGATTCCCTCTCCCGAGTTCCCGGGAGAGTTGAGGATCCGATGGCGCTCGCCTGTGCCTCCGGTTCGGAGCCCTCGGATGGACCATCCGAGCGAAGGGAGTGCCGGTTCAGGCGACACACTCCCGCCCGACCTCGGAAATTCCGGGACTCTCGGTCTCGGTCTCGGACCTCTTCGCGGTCCAGCCGATCCCGTCGATGGCGGTCACGGTCTCGGCACCGCGGTAACGGCGGCGTCGCCGCTCGTCCTCGTCCTCCTCCTCGGACGAGGGAGGCTTCGGCGTAAATTACGTCGGCCAGTCACGAGGACCTTATGTTTAAACAGCTCCTCCTGGCAGGGAGTAAGCCCGACCCCGTCGCCTTCCCCGACCATTAAATAACTGTCACCGGGCGGCCGACTGGCCCTCGACTTATCCAAGGGCCTATACCCAGGCGGTTGTTCGGCCAAAACCAACTGCTCCACGATTCGGTGGAACCTCCACCTCCACAGCCACCAATTGGGGCTCCGACCAAGGATTCTCGGTCGGCTAGAGGTCTACCCATCGGCTGTCAGTTACCCTCACTCCCGACCGACCTCGGCAGGGTGAAGGGTGGCTCAGGCCAGAGAGCATCTTCGAGGACTCTTCGAGTCGAAGATGATTCCTCCTTTTCTCCAGCGACTGGACTTGGAGTCTTCAGGAGGCCAGTCAATGGACGATAGCCCGTCGTCCTTCCTAGGACTGCTTCGGCTCATCTCGGAGTCCACCGGGATGGAGCTCGAACCCATTTCCAAACGGGCCAGGTATCCCCTCACGGAGATTCTGGACCGAGGGATTCTCCGACGGAGGCCTTTCCGGTGGCCGAGGCCATAGTGGGTCCGGCACTGGAGCTTTGGCAGCGCCCTGCTTCCTGCCCTGCGCCTTCGGCCAGGATGGCCAGGAAGTATCCCGGTCCCCTACGGTTCCCTGTCCGGTTTTGGAACACCCTCTGCTGAGGGGTTGGTTACCGACAGCGTTTTCGGTAGCCCGTAGCGCCAGGGATGTGGACAAACCTCCAGCAAGAGGTCAAGAGAAGTGGACTATGTCGAGAGGCGAAAGTCTCGCTGCGTCCTCTCTCGGCCGCCGTCCAGGCCAGTTCGGCCCGTCCTCATGGCACATTTTCTCATGCCTGTTGGGCTCCCTGGATGAGGTCATCCTCATCTTCCGCCGATCTGCAGACTACGGTTAAGCAGGTGCGGGACCAGAGCAGAGAGCAGTGGCCAAACAGCAGCTCAGACTGCTTTGGATATAGGGGACTCATGTGCCAGATCGGTGGCGGCGCGCGGTGGCTATGCGTCGGCGGGCTTGGCTGAGGATATCCACCTTTACTTCGGATACCCAGCACAAGTTGGCGGATGTTCCCTTTTTGGGGACTGACCTCTTCGGCCCTGGGGTGGAAGGTCACCTGCAGAGGATCGAGAAGTCCAATGCTACCTTGGACTCGGTCTCTTCCGCTCAGAAGGACAAAGGCCGCAAGCCACAGCCTAAGCCCTTTCGTCCTTCTGTGCCCCCGGCGCGCCCGGCCCAGCAACGTCAGGGCCAGCAGGCTCGGCCTTGGCATCCCAAACCCAAGCCGCCGGCTTCCTCTAACAGGAGGCAGGGAGGAAAAGGCCCAGGAGGTCCCTCGGCCGGTCCCTCCTCCAAGCCTGCCCAGTGACGGGCTGAGGGGTGTCGCCCCCATTCCCGTCACCTTACCCCTGGGTCCCCGTGGGAGGCGGCTCAGCACTTCCGTTCCGCCTGGTCCGCTGTTACCACGGACAGGTGGGTCTTGGAGGTGGTGGGAAGAGGCCTGCCTCTGGAATCGAGCAGGCACCACCCTTCAGAGCCGTCGCCTCGGGGCCGGGATCCCAGCCTCACTGGCGGCTCGTCGAGCCGACACCGCTCTCCTCCTCCAGAAGGAGGTGATAAGAGGTGGTGGACCTCCTTCAGACCCAGGGTTTGTGTCCAGGTACTTCCTGGTTCCGAGGCGGACGGGGCTGGCGCCCCATTCTCGACCCACACGACTAAACAAGTTCCTAAAGGTCTCGAACCTTCAGGATGGTCACTCTGGCTCAGATAATACCATCCTTGGCAGCAGCGTGTGGTTCTGCTCTCTGGACTTGCAGGACAGCGTTTTTCACGTCCCTATCCGTCCGTCTCACCAGAGATTCCTTTGCTTCCGAGCAGAAGGATCCCTCTTCGAGTTCCAAGCCATGCCCTTCGGCTTGTCTCCAGCTCCCAGGGTCTTCACCAAATGCATGGCAGTGGTGACAGCATTCCTGCGGCGCCGAGGGGTCCGGGTGTACCCTTACCTGGACGACTGGCTGATAGCAGCTCCCTCAGGAAGGAGGCGGAGTGGTCCAGAGATCTGGCCCTCAGGTCTGCTCTCAACTGGGCCTCCTTATCAAGCGAGGCCAAGTCGAGACTCTCGAGCGCGAGCAGGTGATTCTATTCATCGGGCGCAGCTCGACTCTCTTGAGCCAGAGCGCGGCTCCGGACGGACAGGGCGAGGTTCTTTCCTCCTTTGCCCGATCATTTCTGGTTGGGCAATTCGCCCCTCCGGGACTTCCTCGCCTCCTGGGTCTCATGGCGGCCTGCACCAGCGTGGTCCGTTGGGCCCGCTGGAACATCGTCCTTCTGAGTGGGGACTGGCCAGCCAGTGGTCACAACGCTCGATCCTTTGGACCAGCTTGTGCCGGTGACACAGGGGATGTGAGCGCTCTCCAGTGGTGGACCGTTCCAGATCATTTGCAGGAGGGCATCCCGTTAAATCGCCCGAACCGGCGGTCTCTCTTTCGACCGATGCCTCTCTGATGGGTTGGGGTGCCCATCTGGGGGAACACGGGCTCATGGCCTCTGGTCCCGCAGGAGTCCCGATGCCACATCAACCTGCTGGAGCTCCAGTGGTCCGCCTAGCTCTCACCGCCTTTGCTCCGTTCCTCGGGGTCAAGTGGTCCGAGTCCAGACGGACAATACCACCGACCATGTACTATCTAAACACGCCAGGCGGGGGCGCGCTCCATGCTTCTGCAAGGAAGCTCTCCGCATTTGAGTCGCTCTTGCGCAGCCTGGAGGCGGATCTCCTAGCCATTCACGTGGCAGGAGCCTCCAACACCCTGGCCGATGCCCTGAGCCGGATAGGGGCTGCATCCCACGAGTGGTCTCTCCTGCCGGAGGTAGTACAGCATCTGTTCTCCCATTGGGGCACACCTCAGGTGGACCTGTTTGCCTCCAGGAGAGCATGCTGAAGTCTGTTCCATGCCCGCCCCCCTCAGCAGGGCTCGCTGCAGGGGGATGCCTTCTCGAGGCAGTGGACCCCGGGCCTCTTTTACGCCTTTCCCCCATTTCCCTTGATCCACAAGGTGCTTCTCAAGGCGAGGAGGGACAAGGGGCAGGTGATTCTGATAGCCCCAGACTGGCCTCGCCAGTTCTGGTACCCAGATCTCCTCAGTCTCAGCTCCAGGACTCCGCGGCAGCTTTCAGCTCGCCCGGACCTGCTCTCAGTCAATCAGGGGAAGGTGTTCCATCCGGACCTTCAATCCCTGCACCTGACGGTCTGGTTCCTGAGCGGCTAGAGTTCCAGGCCTTGGGTCTTTCCGACTAGGTCCTCAATGTAGTTGCGGCGTCCCTTAAGGAGTCGACCAGAAAATGCTATGCCTTCAAATGGAAAAGGTTTTCCATTTGGTGTCAGGGCAAGGGCTTGGACCCTTCCTCCTGTTCCGTGGCAAGCATCTTGGACTATTTATGGTCCCTTTCTAGTCAAGGGCTTAGGTCGACGACCCTAAGGGTGCACCTGGCAGCCATCTCTGCTTACCGGGCGCGGGCCGGGAAGCAGTCGGTGGCGCAGGAGAAGGTGGTCTGGCGCTTTTTCAAAGGCCTTGATCACATTTCCTCCAGTCGCGGGAACCCCCACCTCCGTGGGATCTACTGCTGGTACTGGCAAAGCTCATGAGCAAGCCATTCGAACCTATGCACAGTGTGCTCTCTCTCACCTGTCGTGGAAGACCGCCTTCTTGGTGGCTATCCGTCAACCAGAAGGATGGGAGAGCTCCAGAAGCTTTCCATCGAGTCTCCTTACCTGGTCTTCCACAGGGACAAGGTTGTCCCTTCGCCCACCGAAATTCCTTCGAAGGTGGTGTCGGAGTTTCACTAACCAGGTGTTGACTCTGCGGTGTTCTACCCCAATCACACCTCGGAGGCCGAATATAGGCTCCATACTCTGGACCCTAGAAGGCTCGCTTATTATAAGGAGCCTACGGCTGAAAGTCGGGAGAGGTTCGCCAGCTGTTGTCACCTACGCTGAAGCCGCATCTGGCAGACCTGCAGCCAAGCGGACGATAAGCAGGTGGGTAACCTCCTGCATAGATCTCTGCTATAAGTTGGCGGGCATGGAGCCTCCCAGAGGATAAGAGCTCATTCTACCCGCCATACTGCTCTAGCAGTGTGGCTGCTTCCAGGGGCGTCCCTATCCAGGAGATCTGCAGGGCTGCTACCTGGAAGTCAGCAAACACCTTCATTACCCACTACCACATCGACCTTGAGTCACGCCAGGATGCTGGTTTTGGGGCCTCGGTTCTCCAGTCTCTCTTTCCCAAGTAAGTATTAGGGGTGTCGTCTTGCCTCCCTCCTCCCGGAGAACTGCTAAGGAGTCTGCCAATGGTGTGGATGAACAACATATCCATGTCCCTAGAAATACAGGTTACTCACCTGTAACAGGAGTTCTAGGAATGGTATATGTTGTTCATCCTCACGACCCACCCGACCTCCCCGGCTTCGACGCACAACCTGAGCTTCCAGCGGGCCAGATCTGGCGTCATGGGGCGGAGCCGAGAGTTATACCACCCGGGTGGGTGGGAGGAGCAAGCTTGAAGACCTTCCGGCAAGATTTAAAGCGGCAAGGATACCTGCCAATGAGTGTGGATGAACAACATATACCATTCCTAGAACTCCTGTTACAGGTGAGTAACCTGTATATCTTCGAGGAGTGTCTCTTGCAGTAGGTCTGATGCCACTCTCCATCCCCCGCCTTTCCTAAGAACGCAAATTCTGGGGCAGTGACTTTGGGTTGGGACTCCTTTGGTACCTCGGGTTCCCCTCGGTCCTCGCTTAGCGAGCTGAATCTGACGGGGAACTGGAGGATACAAGGACCACCCACACTTATATAGGAAACCGGAAGATCATGTCGTGTGGGTGATCCCCGTGAAAAACTGCTAGAAGAGCTGCCGTGCCACAGAGATCTCTGCTGGAAACTCCCAAAAGTAATTGCCTACTGCAAGAGACACTCCTTGAAGATCTACTGCTACGATAAGTTCGTACATAACTGTACTTTCTAGGAGTGGTATATGTTGTTCATCCAGGCTGACCCACCTGACCTCCCATTCGACACACACAACCTCTGCTTCCAGCAGCGCAAGATCTGGCGTCATGGGGTGGAACCAAGGATTATACTACCGGATGGGTGGAAGGAGCCAACTTGAAGATGTTCGGCACCACTTAAGGAAAAGCGATCTGACAACAAGTGTGGATGAACAACTATACCACTCCTAGAACTACTGTTACAGGTGAGTAACTTTGTTTCTAGGGACATGGATATGTTGTTCATCCACACTTATTGGCAGGTCCTTGCCGCTTTAAATCTTGCCGGAAGGTCTTCAAGCTGGCTTCTCCCACCCACCCGGGTGGTAAAACTCTCGGCTCCGCCCCATGACGCCAGATCTTCCTTACCGCTTGGAAGCTCAGGTTCCCTCCTTAGCGCTCTGCGTTTTTGACTGGTTCCTGAAAAGTTTGGTCTTCAGATTTCTTAAAGTATCCTTGAACCTTCGATCTTTTCTTCTTCACTGCGGCGATGGCTTTTTCCGGCCCCGAGAGGCGTACGGTTAGTTCCTCCAGGAGGGACTCGCACTCCACGTGCTCTTTTTGCCTGGACTTGGATCACGATCCTCGAGCTTGCGATTTTTGTTCTGACCTTTCGGTCAGCTCTCTGGAGGACCGTGTGGCCCGATTCGGGCTCAGACTTCCGGTGGTTTTTTCCGCTCCGGAGTCTCCATCGGACCGGCGGGTGCCCGCTTCGACTGTTTCTCTGCAGTCTTATCCTGCCGGGGAAGGGACGGGGGTTCCCCTTCCCTCTCCTTTGGTTGCAGAGCTTATCCCGCTCTCCTTGGATTCATTACATTCAGCTTCGTTCAGGGAGCTTCGTCATTCCCTCTCCTCCAAGGGAGAGGGAACCTGGCCTGTCTCTCGGCCTATGTCTAAAGGGCCGCGAGCGGGGTCTCTTCGTCAGGAGCGGGAAGTTTTCCCCTCCCTCATTGGCCGACGTGCGACTTCAGTCGAGGTTTCGGCTTCGGGCTCTGGCCTCACAGTACCCCCGTCAGGTCAGCAGGCCAAAATCCCTTCGGCGTTGTCGAGTCTCGACCCGTCTTTCGAGAATCGGCTGAGGCCGTCTTCCCACGCCTTCAGCGGAAGTCGAGGCTCTGTCCTCCACTTGGTCGACAGCCCTCGGTCCATTCCGAGCCGATGGAGGCCGGGTGCTCCCGTTTCTTCCAGGCCAGCCCTCGGTTACCCAGTTTGGGTCTCGGTCTCGGTCTACATCTCGGTCTAGCCACTCACGCCCGATCTCGGCGTTCTCGGTCGGAGCACCGGGTTAGGTGGCTTGGCCATTCTTCCTCGTCCCCCTCCTCAGATGAGGAGTGGTTTCGATGCCGTTGGTGTCGGTGTTTCAAGGAACTTTTGTGGCGACAGCAGTTGTCTGGGTTTCAAT
The DNA here is from genome assembly GCA_016271365.2 of Neoceratodus forsteri. Taxonomy (NCBI): domain Eukaryota; kingdom Metazoa; phylum Chordata; order Ceratodontiformes; family Ceratodontidae; genus Neoceratodus; species Neoceratodus forsteri. The sequence continues at coordinate 359,939,991 of CM057449.1, read as the reverse complement.
CGACCCCGATTCATTCTCCAGATAACAAGCAGTCGCCGCTTAGTCGGCAGCCGTTTGTATCGGTCGAGGAGTCTTCTCCAGGACCGGTTGCTCGTTCGACCCTTGCTGCCCCTCCGCCTTCGCTTGTGGCTTGTCCTTCAGGTCTCTCGGTTCCCTCACTCCTGCCCGCCCCCGGGATGAAAATGCCTCGACTCACGGGCAGCTTTTGCAGACCCTTCGAGCCTGGAGCAGGCTCTGCCATGTTTCCTGGACGGGAGGACCCGGTCTTCCCAGGAACATCCAGTAAGCGACAGCCCATCGTCTTCTAAGGTCTACTTCGGCTCTTTTCAGAGTTTACTGGAATGCAGCTTAAGCCCGTCTCGATCGGGCTCCTTACCCTCTTCTGGAAATTCTGGATGAAGGGGTTCTTCCACGGAGGCCTTCCGGTGGCTGAGGCTATTGTGGGCCCAGCCTTGGAGCTATGGCGGCGGCCTACTTCTTGCTCTGCGCCTTCGGCCAGGGTAGCTCGGAGGTATCCTATCCCGGTCGGTTCTCTGCCCAGTTTCTTGGAGCACCCCTCGGCTGAAGGGGTAATTACCAACGACATTTTCCAATGTCTTGGAAACGCCGGGGATGTGGACAGACCCCCCGACAAGGAGTCCAGAAGGATGGACTATGTCGGGCGTAAGGTTTACGCTGCGTCCTCCTTAGGCCTCCGTCAGGCCAGCTCGGTTGCACTGATGGCACATTTCTCCCACACCCTTTGGGCTCCCTGGACGAGGTTCTCCCTCATCTCCCAGGCGACCTGCGGACCACGGTTCGACAGGTGCGGGACTAGGGTAGGGCGGTGGCGAAGCAGCAGCTCCAGACGGCTCTGGATCTAGGCGACTCCTGTGCCAGATCGGTGGCGGCCGCAGTGGCCATGTGCCGCAGGGCGTGGCTGAGGTTAACATCCTTCTCCTTGGAAACCCAGCACAAGTTGGTGGACATCCCCTTCTTGGGGACTGACCTTTTCGGCCCTGGAGTGGAGGGGATACATCCATGGGCCTGACAAGTCGATACCACTCGGACTCAGTCACTCGCCCACGGGGTCAAGGGCAGCCGTCAGCCTTTGCGTAGCCCTTTGGCCCCTGAGCCTGGGGCTCAGCCCCTGGCCAGCATGAGGGCCAGCAGGCATGCACTGGGCGGCCTGTTACCAAACCAGCATCTTCCTCCAAAAGGAAGCGGAGAGGCAGGAAACCGAGGGGCTCCTCGGCTCCCTTCCCCTCTAAGCCTGCCCAGTGACGGGCCAAGGGGCATTGCTTCGGCTCCTTCGTCCCTGCCCGGGTTTCCCCATGGGGGGACGGCTCCGCACCTCGTTCTGGAGGTATTTAGGGTGGATCCTGTCGCAAGTTGCGAGCGGATCCCCTTTGAGCCATTGCCCCACGGGGAATTTGAGTTCACTGCCCCTGTGTCGGTCGTCCGACATGCCTGGCTCTCTAGTTAGAGATGATCAGGAAGGCCGTGGACACCCCATTCAACCCTGGGTTCGTGTCCAGGTATTCCTGGTCTCTTACGGACGGGGGCTTGCGCCCATCTTCCCGCACGCCTGGATGGTCTCTCTTCTGCAGACATTCCATCCTCAGAACGTGGCGTGTAGCTGTTTCCTGGTCTCCAGGATGTACCTACTCCTCGTCCGTCCGTTTTTGGGGGAGGCTCCACCCCTTCTTGCGGGGGAGCTGCTTACGAGTTCCTAACACTTCCTTGCTTAGCAGTCTCTGCGGCATGGAAGGGTCCGGATATCACCCAACCCGGAAGGCAGACTGGTCTCCCGTTTCGGGAGCCGAGTGAGAACTCGTATCTTAGCGGTGAAGCTTCTTGGACTAAGCTTGACTCTGAGTCCGAGCTCAGCTCCAGGCGAACAGGGCGAGGTTTTCCTCCTTTGCCGGTTGGGTTGGCCAGGGAATTACGTCCTGCCAGGACCTCCTGCTCCTCCTGGGCCTCAGGGCGGCCTTCCCTTAGTGGGAGGGACCAGCCAGAGGTCACAACGCTGTGTCCCGTGGATCAGTTCGTGACTTACAGCCCAGGAGTTAGGAGAGCGCTCCCTGGACCGTTCTAACTTCGGCAGGAGACTATCCTGCTTGTTCGCCCTGAGTTGCCAGTCTTCTCCGACCGATGCTTCTCGGATGGGTGGGGTGCCCATCTTGTGGAATGCAGAGTGCGTCGCCTCTGGTCCTCTTGTGAGTCCCGATGTCCTTTCCACTCGCTGGAGACAGACGGTCTGGTTAGCCGGCACCGCTCGCTCCGCTTGTACGGGGTCTAGTGGTCTAAGTCCAAGTTGGATTATTCCAAGACCATGTGCTACCTACTCCGACAGGTTTGGTCTATCCCCTTGTCTCGGTGCAAGGAGGTTCTCCACATTGGGCGGTTGCGCAGTCGAGGCTTCCTAGCCATTTCATGGCAGGAGCCCAATTCCTTGGCTGCGGCCCTGAGCCGGGCATAGGCTGCGCCTTATGAGTGTCTCCCCTGCCGGGGGTAGCACAGGATCTTCTCCCTTTTCCCTCTGGGGAGAATACTAGGCCGAGACTGTTTTTGTGCCCGCCCCTCAGCAAGGCTTGCTGTAGGGGATGCCATCGGGGCCACGGACCCCGGGCCCCTCCGTGCCTCTCCCCCATTTCCCTTGACCTACGGGCAAGGCGAGGAGGGATTTGGCGCAGGTGATGCTGGTAGCCCCAGACTGGATTGCCAGTGCTGGTATCCAGCTCTCCTCAGTCTCAGCCCCAGGCTCCCGAGACGGTCTCTAGTCCGCTGGTCCTGTCTTCCTTTTCAGGGGAAGGTTATCCATCTGGACCTTCAATCCCTGCACCTGTTGCCGTCCCTGTGCGGCTAGGGGCTAGGCCTAGGGTCTTTCGGCAAGGTCCTCGACCTTGAAGCGTCCTGCTAAGAAGTCGGCCAAGATGCTTGTCCTTTGGGAGATGTTTTCCTTCTTCCGATGATGGGATAGAGGCGGTGCCCTTCCCGTCCCTGAGGCATAGCATTCCGGGCCATTTGCATTCCATCCTTATACCAGGGCTTGGTCAACATCCCTCTGGGTGCTTCTGCGGTCACCACTGTCTTCGGGCGCAGGCGGAGGGTAGCTAATGAGTGCGGAGAAGGTGGTCTAGCACTTCTAGGCCTCAACCATGCCTCTCCCTTTGGGAGGGTATCCCGTTCCTCACGGGATCCTTGCTGGTATGGGCTTAGCTCATGAGCAAGCCATCCAACCTTTGCACAGATGTGTTTTCCCCCACCTGTTGTGGAAGAACACCTTCTTGGGGCCACTCCGCCATCCAGAAGGCTGGGAGAGTTCAGGCGCTCCTTTAACCTCCCTATCCGGTCTTCCACAGGGACTAGGCTGTCCTGCACCCCACCGAAGTTCCTCAGGAGGTGGTGGTCAGTCTCCCTTGAGAGTTTTGCCTCTGCGGGGTTTATCCCCATTCACACCTCGGAGGCCGTATTCAGGTTCCGTGGGAACCGTTTTAACGCTCACCTCGTGAGAGTGTAGAGCTTAAATTCGGGAGAGGTTTGCCAGCTGTTTATCATCTTCGCTGAAGCCGCATCTGGCAGACTTGCAGCCAAGTGGACGACGATCAGGCGGGTCACCCCTGCATAGGTCTCCACTATAGGCGGGCGGGCATGGAGCCTCCCAGAGGGATAAGCGCTCATTTTTACCCGTCCTTCCGCTGCATCGGTGGCTGCTTCCGAGGATACTGTGGTCCAGGATATCTCCAGGGCTTCTGCCGGAAGCAGGCTTTACCGTTCCCCTTCCACATCGACCTTGGGTGGCGGAGTGTTGGATGGGGCTTGGTTCTCAGTCTTTCTACCTAAGTAGGGGTGTCGCCTTGCCTCCCTCCTCCCGGAGAACTGCTAGGAGTCTGCCAATAAGTGTGGATGAACAACATATCCATGTCCCTAGAAATACAGGTTACTCCACCTATAACAGGAGTTCTAGGAATGGTATATGTTGTTCATCCACGACCCTCGACCTCCCGGCTTCAACGCACAACCTGGCTTCCAGCCGAGCTAGATCTGGCGTCATGGGGCGGAGCCGAGAGTTTTACCACCGGGTGGGTGGGAGGAGCCAGCTAAGACCTTCCGGCAAGATTTAAAGCAGCAAGGGACCTGCCAATAAGTGTGGATGAACAACATATACCATTCCTAGAACTCCTGTTACAGGTGAGTAACCTGTATTTCTCGGCCTCCTGCTACCAGGCACCACAAGCCTGCTTAAGCCTCAATTGTAGTTCACAGCATACACGACGCTCGAATAGCCATCATCTCCATGTTCCTAGATGCCGGACAGCCCAGGGGAAACGCTCATTTGCCTGTAGAGCACCTCAGTAGTTTAATACTATTCATAGTGATATAACTACCCTACCTAAATTGGGACCATTCAAATTGAAGATACGGCAACATCTCGTGGCCAACAGTTCTTGTGACTGCTTCATTGGAGACTCCCATCTACTAGGATTCAGTCTTCTCACAGCTGGATAATCCTGTATCTCCGCTGTTACCGCAATAATTCCGAGGCTACCCCTCCATTTTCGCACTTTGACAACCCCCTGTCCCTACCCCTCCCACACCAGCTTGACAAGGCCAATGGCTGCCACTTCCTACCTTTCTTACCCCCGCCCACCTCAGCCCCCGCCTCTACCCCTCCCACACCAGCTTGACAGTCTATGGTTGCCACTTCCTACCTTTCTTTCTCCCATCTGAAAATAGAGTTTACTCTCTCTTGCTGTCCAATAAATTTTGATACTTTTTTTTATACTTTCCCCTCTCATCTATGCTGTCCTCCTATTAGAACGATAAAACTGCATACAGATATATGTATTTGCTCACTTTATTTTACTGTTTTTGGAAACATTGTACTTTGCCTCCTTTGTATGTTTTGTCTCCCTTCCCCACTGATGTGGAACATTTGTAAATGAGCTGTGTGTACTCATAGGTATAATAATCCGAGAATGAATAAATAAAAAAAAAAATGATAGCAGAGGGGATGGTCTCTGGGTAAGGAGAGCCATTTGTAATGCATCTCCCAGACAGTGTAGTGTATTGGTAGCAGTGTGAGGGATGGTAGATCAGGTGATCTTTGTAACCCAGAGTCACAGGACCACTTCTGTGGGGCAGGATTCCCTGGGCTTACAGCAAACTTCCCTGAGTGCAGCCTGTGCAGTGAGGGTCAGGCCCCCCCCCTCCCCGGAGTCCTTCCAGGGTACTCGCTGGGTTTTCAACTGAGCATCCGCCAGAAGATCCAGAGGCTTCTTTCTCTCTGTGTGAGTGGTGCAAATACAGCTTTGGGCCTGTATTCCTGGGAAAGAACCATTTTGGTCACTGTGCAACGTAAAAGAAAATTACAGGCATTTACAGGCCTTCAGGTGCCCTATAAGACCCTATATGTGTCTTTTCTTGGGAACTGCAGGGATGGCTCATACCCCACAGACCTCTCCATGAGACCTCGTGTATCTCCCCCTACCTCCTCAGAGGCTCTTCCCATGTTCCGCTCCGGTAGCGTTTGGCCTTTAAACGTTAGGTCAGGTTTTGTTTTGTTTGAACAAACCCTCCCAAGCTTACACACACAAGACAATTGCAGAGATGTTATAAAAGTATGCCAAGGCTTTACTAATATTTACTACGTAATATGTGGAGTATCACAGGGTTCCGTATTGGCCCTTTTTGAGTATATTTATAGGGGACTTACATCTGGATGTATCTAGCCAGATAAGTAAATTTGCAGACAGCACCAAAATTTCATCTGAGGTGGTTGCAGAAACAAAAATAAATAAACTTAAAAAGATCTCCAAATCATGAAGTATGGGCACATGAAAATAATAAGGCCTTAAATACTGATAAGTGCTTAGTTATACATCTGGGAGAAGAAATCCCAATACTGAGTATACCTTATGCAATGTTCATATTAAGACAGTGTACCATGAAAGAGACTTGGTGTTGTAGTAAATAACAAATTTAGTTGGAGTAATCGATATAATAGTCACCCAAATGGGTAACACGCATCATATCTGCTATTAAAATCCTTCATAACCGTAATAAAGAGCGTATTACTAAACTGTATAGGTCTTATATCAGACCTTACACAGACTATACCGTCTCCTTTTGGGCCCCATACCTGAAACAAGATAAAAAAAATGGAGAAGAGTTTACAGAGAAGAGTAACAAAACTAATACCAGAAATAAGGGTTTACCCTATCAAGAAAGGTGACTTTCCTAGGATTATATGATCTACAAATAAGAAGGGGATAGGGAGATCTGCTATTGTTATTTAATATCTTAAATGATGAGAGTCTTAAGAATGTCTGCAACTTACAATTCTCAGATAAAAAGCATGGACTACGATGTAACAGGCAAATTCAAATCCTGAGGGCATTTACAAATAAAAAAAAATATTATTTTACTCTTAGGGCAGGTGAACTTGGAACACCTTACCCAAGTATATAGTGGAGCAGTCATCGTGTAAGCAGTTTAAAACTGAGTTGGACAAATTTCTTCTGGGAAACCTTGTGTAGATACCCCCATTGGTGTGGGGAAAGTGGTCTCAGTGGGCCTAGTGCCTACTTCCACTTTTTCAATGAGTCATACTGAGTACTATAGATTAATAGAGTCATAGGTATAGAATTTGTTGGCAGAAAAGGACCATCTTGGCCCATCGAGTCTGCCATGTCCCCCCTCCTTATTGCCCCCACCCAGAGCCTCCCCGCTCCCTTGACAACCCCTTGTGTTTATCCCATGCCCTTTTGAATCCCTCCACTGTTCTGGCACCCACCACCTCTGGCAGACTGTTCCAGGGCTCCACCACCCTCTCCATGAAGTAATGCCCCCTTGCATTTCCCTTAAACCTACCCCCCTCAACCCTCAGTCCATGACCTCTAGTATTAGATCGCCCACCTTCCCTGTGTATAAGGTCCCCCCAACTTTATTAATCCACTTCACATACTTGAATGTTTCTATCATGTCCCCCCCTCTCCCTTCGTGTCTCTAGCAGATACAAATCCAGCATCCTTAACCTCTCTTCGTAAGGCTTTCCACTTAACCCATGTACCATCTTAGTGGCCTGTCTCTGCACTCTGTCCATGCCATCTATGTCCTTATTGTAATTAAACATTTAACTAGCATTCAAAATTTGGTTACGGGATTTAAGAAATAAAAGTTGGACAATATATACAAAAAAAATACTTAACTTTCATAATCTAATGTATAATTTCTACCTTGTTCCAGTTGCAGTTGATGCAGTTAAGAGTCCAGTAAAGAACTCCTGGTTTCCCGTTTTGTGATGGAATTCAAAACAGGGGTCCCATTTGATCAGTTTTCCCATGACAAACAGAACTGACTCTCCACAAACCTTGCTCTGACTTTGAAAAGGCAGGTTCAAAATGGTTGCTTCTGGGATTGCCCTACTGTGATTGGCTGGCTGAAGACCAGTCACCCACCAGTGACGGGAACCCCTTGTCCCCTTGATGTTGGGATTTTGTTTAATTCAGCTGCAGATTTTCTTTCAGGAAGGTCCCCATTTAGGACACAAGAAACCAGTTTTACTCCTACATTGTGTTTGAGACACTGTGGCTCCCCCCACTGCAGAGATAACTTGGCCTGAGGCCTTTTTTTTTTTTAACCAGGAGAAATGCACTAAGCTGAAAGCTTGTTTACAGGTGTGACCTGGGAGCACAAGGAAGTTAAGTGACTTGCTCAGGGTCACACAGTATGCACGTGGGGGCTGTAGGGTTCAAACCCAGGTCTCCAGGTCTTTTATTTATTTTTTATTTATTTATTTTAGTTGTTTAACAAGGAATAGCACACTAAGCTGAAAGCTTTTTTACAGGAGCGACCTGGGAGCACAAGGAAGTTAAGTGACTTGCTCAGGGTCACACAGTATGCAAGTGGAAGCTGTGGGATTCAAACCCAGGTCTGGTCTGCTGGATGTCACCAGATTTGCAGCTCAGAGCCTTACACCACTGCGCTATACTGCCTCCTCCTAATGTCAAGCTACTTCCCTAACAGGCCAGTCATGACTTTTTACAGTGCTGGCCCTTCATTCCAAAAGAACTGTCAGACTTAATGGCTTGGCTGCTGGCTTTTAACAACCCTCCAATTAACTGAAGACGCCCCGCCCAAGAACAGCTTCTGAAAACACAGAACTAGTTAAAAAAAGCAGAGCGTCTTACCTCGAACTCATACTGCAGAATAAACCCAAAGAAATATTTCATGCAGAAAGAAATTACAGGAAAAAAAACAGGCTTGACCACCACCATAACAACGGGAATAGTAACTATACAAACAACAGAAGAGTACCTTTAAATTGGGACCATTTAAAGGCAGTCTTCGTCAGCATCTTACAGCTAGCAGTTCCTGTGACTGTTTCAACTGACATGGCTCTACCTCAGCAGTATTGACACATCCTTGTGTACCTACTCTCTCTTTCTTTCTCTGCGAATGACCACTTTCACCTTAACCACTTTGCCCTATTTCCAGCCTCCTTCCCCGATCCTTCCTTCCCCTCACCCTCCACCTTCTTTCCACTGTTTATCTTCACTTACCTGAACTTTTGTTCACCCAAATCTACCTATACCTGTTTGACAAAGCACCGTGGGCTGCCTCCTTTTATTAGGTTATTTTTGATTTCCTACCGATTCATAGTTTTAATTTTAGTTGCAATATTAATGTCGTATTGTCATTTTAAACACTTTCTTGTCAAAATTTTATGCAATACCATCCGTTGTATGTCTGTTACTCTTCCCACTGAAGTGGAACCTTTGTAAAAGAACTGCCATGTGCTCAAAGGTATTGTAATCCGAGAATGAATGAATGAATAAATAAATGACATGGTGTGATTCGACACACCCAGTACCAAAAGTATATAGGCTCATGATTATAGCAAAGTGATGGTCTGTGGGGAAGCAGATGTTTGTAGTCTAGCTCCCAGATAGTGTAACGCATTGGTAGCAGCTGTATGGGATGGTAGGTCAGGAGTTCTTTCTTTGTAACCCAACTCCCAGGTAGTGTAGTGCATCTGTAGCTGAGTGAATGGTGATGGGTCAGGAAGGTCAGGAGTTCTTTCTGTGTAACCCAGCTCCCAGTTAGTGTAGTGTATCTGGAGCTGAGTGAACGGTGATGGGTCAGGAGATATTTCTGTGTAACCCAGCTCCCAGTTAGTGTAGTGTATCTGTAGCTGAGCAAACGGTGAAGGGTCAGGAAGGTCAGGAGTTCTTTCCGTGTAACCCAGCTCCCAGTTAGTGTATCTGTAGCTGAGTGTACGGTGATGGGTCAGGAAGGTCAGGAGTTCTTTCTGTGTAACCCAGCTCCCAGTTAGTGTAGTGTATCTGTAGCTGAGTGAACGGTGATGGGTCAGGAGTTCTTTCCGTGTAACCAGCTCCCAGTTAGTGTAGTGTATCTGTAGCTGAGTGAACGGTGATGGGTCAGGAAGGTCAGGAGTTCTTTCCGTTGTAACCCAGCTCCCAGTTAGTGTAGTGTATCTGGAGCTGAGTGAATGGTGATGGGTCAGGAAAGGTCAGGAGTTCTTTCCGTGCAACCAGCTCCCAGTTAGTGTAGTGTATCTGTAGCTGAGCGAACGGTGAAGGGTCAGGAAGGTCAGGAGTTCTTTCCGTGTAACCCAGCTCCCAGTTAGTGTAGTGTATCTGTAGCTGAGTGAACGGTGATGGGTCAGGAAGGTCAGGAGTTCTTTCTGTGTAACCCAGCTCCCAGTTAGTGTAGTGTATCTGTAGCTGAGTGTACGGTGATTGATCAGAAAGGTCAGGAGTTCTTTCCGTGTAACCCAGCTCCCAGTTAGTGTAGTGTATCTGTAGCCAAGTGTACGGTGATGGGTCAGGAAGGTCAGGAGTTCTTTCGTGTAACCAGCTCCCAGTTAGTGTAGTGTATCTGTAGCTGAGTGAACGGTGATGGGTCAGGAGTTCTTTCCGTGTTACCAGCTCCCAGTTTGTGTAGTGTATCTGGAGCTGAGTGAACGGTGATGGGTCAGGAGTTCTTTCTGTGCAACCCAGCTCCCAGTTAGTGTAGTGTATCTGTAACTGAGTGTACGGTGATGGGTCAGGAAGGTCAGGAGTTCTTTCTGTGTAACCCAGCTCCCAGTTAGTGTAGTGTATCTGGAGCTGAGTGAACGGTGATGGGTCAGGAAGGTCAGGAGTTCTATCTGTGTAACCCAGCTCCCAGTTAGTGTAGTGCATCTGTAGCGGAGTGAACGGTGATGGGTCAGGAGTTCTTTCTCTGTAACCCAGCTCCCAGTTAGTGTAGTGTATCTGTAGCTGAGTGTATGGTGATGGGTCAGGAGTTCTTTCCGTGTAACCAGCTCCCAGTTAGTGTAGTGTATCTGTAGCTGAGTGAACGGTGATGGGTCAGGAGTTCTTTCCGTGTAACCAGCTCCCAGTTAGTGTAGTGTATCTGGAGCTGAGTGAACGGTGATGGGTCAGGAGTTCTTTCTGTGCAACCCAGCTCCCAGTTAGTGTAGTGTATCTGTAACTGAGTGTACGGTGATGGGTCAGGAAGGTCAGGAGTTCTTTCTGTGTAACCCAGCTCCCAGTTAGTGTAGTGTATCTGGAGCTGAGTGAACGGTGATGGGTCAGGAAGGTCAGGAGTTCTTTCTGTGTAACCAGCTCCCAGTTGGTGTAGTGTATCTGTAGCTGAGTGTATGGTGATGGGTCAGGAAGGTCAGGAGTTCTTCAGTGTAACCCAGCTCCCAGTTAGTGTAGTGTATCTGGAGCTGAGTGAACATTGATGGGTCAGGAGTTCTTTCCTGTAACCAGCTCCCAGTTAGTGTAGTGTATCTGTAGCTGCGTGAACGGTGATGGGTCTGGAGTTTTCTGTGTAACCCAGCTCCCAGTTAGTGTAGTGTATCTGTAGCTGAGTGAACGGTGATGGGTCAGGAGTTCTTTCTGTCTAACCCAGCTCCCAGTTAGTGTAGTGTATCTGTAGCTGAGTGAGCGGTGATAGGTCAGGAGTTCTTTCTGTAACCCAGCTCCCAGTTAGTGTAGTGTATCTGTAGCTGAGTGAACAGTGATGGGTCAGGAGTTCTTTCCATGTAACCCAACTCCCAGTTAGTGTAGTGTATCTGTAGCTGAGTGAACGGTGATGGGTCAGGAGTTCTTTCTGTGTAACCCAGCACCCAGTTAGTGTAGTGTATCTGTAGCTGAGTGAACGGTGATAGGTCAGGAGTTCTTTCTGTGTAACCCAGCTCCCAGTTAGTGTGGTGTCTGTAGCTGCATGAGCGGTGATGGGTCTGAGTTTCTGTGTAACCCAGCTCCCAGTTAGTGTAGTGTATCTGTAGCTGAGTGTACGGTGATGGGTCAGGAAGGTCGGGAGTTCTTTCTGTGTAACCTAGCTCCCAGTTAGTGTAGTGTATCTGTAGCTGAGTGAGCGTTGATGGGTCAGGAAGGTCGGAGTTCTTTCTGTGTAACCCAGCTCCCAGTTAGTGTAGTGTATCTGTAGCTGAGTGAGCGGCGATGGGTCAGGAGTTCTTTCTGTGCAACCCAGCTCCCAGTTAGTGTAGTGTATTTGTAGCTGAGTGAACGGTGATGGGTCAGGAGTTCTTTCTGTGTAACCCAGCTCCCAGTTAGTGTAGTGTATCTGTAGCTGAGTGAACGGTGATGGGTCAGGAGTTCTTTCTGTGTAACCCAGCTCCCAGTTAGTGTAGTGTATCTGTAGCTGAGTGAGTGGTGATGGGTCAGGAGTTCTTTCTGTGTAACCCAGCTCCCAGTTAGTGTGGTGTATCTGTAGCTGAGTGAATGGTGATGGGTCAGGAAGGTCAGGAGATCTTTCCGTGTAACCCAGCTCCCAGTTAGTGTAGTGTATCTGTAGCTGAGTGAATGGTGATGGGTCAGGAAGGTCAGGAGTTCTTTCTGTGTAACCCAGCTCCCAGTTAGTGTAGTGTATCTGTAGCTGCATGAACGGTGATGGGTCTGGAGTTTTTCCTGTGTAACCCAGCTCCCAGTTAGTGTAGTGTATCTGTAGCTGAGTGTACGGTGATGGGTCAGGAAGGTCGGGAGTTCTTTCTGTGTAACCCAGCTCCCAGTTAGTGTAGTGTATCTGTAGCTGAGTGAACGATGATGGGTCAGGAAGGTCGGGAGTTCTTTCTGTGTAACCCAGCTCCCAGTTAGTGTAGTGTATCTGTAGCTGAGTGAACGGCGATGGGTCAGGAGTTCTTTCTGTGTAACCCAGCTCCCAGTTAGTGTAGTGTATCTGTAGCTGAGTGAATGGCGATGGGTCAGGAGTTCTTTCTGTGTAACCCAGCTCCCAGTTAGTGTAGTGTATCTGTAGCTGAGTGAACGGCGATGGGTCAGGAGTTCTTTCTGTGTAACCCAGCTCCCAGTTAGTGTGTAGTGTATCTGTAGCTGAGTGAACGGTGATGGGTCAGGAGTTCTTTCTGTGTAACCCAGCTCCCAGTTAGTGTAGTGTATCTGTAGCTGAGTGAATGGTGATGGGTCAGGGAGTTCTTCTGTGTAACCCAGCTCCCAGTTAGTGTGGTGTATCTGTAGCTGAGTGAACGGTTATTGGTCAGGAAGGTCAGGAGATCTTTCCGTGTAACCCAAGCTCCCAGGTAGTGTAGTGTATCTGTAGCTGAGTGAACGGTGATGGGTCAGGAGATCTTTCTGTGTGCAACCCAGCTCCAGTTGTGTAATGTGTCTGTAGCTGAGTGAACGGTGATGGTTCAGGAAGGTCAGGAGTTCTTTCTGTGTAACCCAGCTCCCAGTTAGTGTAGTGTATCTGTAGCTGAGTGAATGGTGATGGGTCAGGAAGGTCAGGAGTTCTTTCCGTGTAACTCAGCTCCCAGTTAGTATAGTGTATCTGTAGCTGAGCGAACGGTGAAGGGTCAGGAAGGTCAGGAGTTCTTTCTGTGTAACCCAGCTCCCAGTTAGTGTAGTGTATCTGTAGCGGAGTGAACGGTGATGGGTCAGGAGTTCTTTCCCTGTAACCCAGCTCCCAGTTAGTGTAGTGTATCTGGAGCTGAGAGAGTGGTGATGGGTCAGGAAGGTCAGGAGTTCTTTCTGTGTAACCCAGCTCCCAGTTAGTGTAGTGTGTCTGTAGCTGAGTGAACGGTGATGGGTCAGGAGTTCTTTCTGTGTAACCCAGCTCCCAGTTAGTGTAGTGTGTCTGTAGCTGAGTGAACGGCGATGGGTCAGGAGTTCTTTCTGTGTAACCCAGCTCCCAGTTAGTGTAGTGTGTCTGTAGCTGAGTGAACGGCGATGGGTCAGGAGTTCTTTCTGTGTAACCCAGCTCCCAGTTAGTGTAGTGTATCTGTAGCTGAGTGAACGGTGATGGGTCAGGAAGGTCAGGAGTTCTTTCCGTGTAACCCAGCTCCCAGTTAGTGTAGTGTGTCTGTAGCTGAGTGAACGGCGATGGGTCAGGAGTTCTTTCTGTGTAACCCAGCTCCCAGTTAGTGTAGTGTATCTGGAGCTGAGTGAGTGGTGATGGGTCAGGAGTTCTTTCTGTGTAATCCAGCTCCCAGTTAGTGTGGTGTATCTGTAGCTGAGTGAACAGTGATGGGTCAGGAGATCTTTCTGTGTAACCCAGCTCCCAGCTAGTGTGGTGTATCTGTAGCTGAATGAACGGCGATGGGTCAGGAGTTCTTTCTGTGTAACCCAGCTCCCAGTTAGTGTAGTGTGTCTGGAGCTGAGTGAGTGGTGATGGGTCAGGAGTTCTTTCTGTGTAACCCAGCTCCCAGTTAGTGTGGTGTATCTGTAGCTGAGTGAACGGTGATGGGTCAGGAGATCTTTCTGTGTAACCCAGCTCCCAGTTAGTGTAGTGTATCTGTAGCTGAGTGAACGGTGATAGGTCAGGAGTTCTTTCCGTGTAACCCAGCTCCCAGTTAGTGTAGTGTATCTGTAGCTGAGTGAATGGTGATGGGTCAGGAAGGTCAGGAGTTCTTTCTGTGTAACCCAGCTCCCAGTTAGTGTAGTGTGTCTGGAGCTGAGTGAACAGTGATGGGTCAGGAGATCTTTCTGTGTAACCAGCTCCCAGGTAGTGTAGTGTATCTGTAGCTGAGTGAACGGTGATGGGTCAGGAAGGTCGGGAGTTTTTCTGTGTAACCCAGCTCCCAGTTAGTGTAGTGTATCTGTAGCTGAGTGAACGGCGATGGGTCAGGAGATCTTTCTGTGAACCCAGCTCCCAGTTAGTGTAGTGTATCTGTAGCTGAGTGAGCAGGCGATGGGTCAGGAGATCTTTCTTGTAACCCAGCTCCCAGTTAGTGTAGTGTATCTGGAGCTGAGCGACGGTGATGGTTCAGGAAGGTGGAGTTCTTTCTGTGTAACCCAGCTCCCAGGTAGTGTAGTGTATCTGTAGCTGAGTGAGCGGTGATGGTCAGGAGATCTTGTTTGTGACCCAGCTTGAGAGACAGTGTAGTGTAATGGTAGCATTGTGAAGGATAGTGGGTCAGGGATTCAGGTTAGACATACAGCTCAGGTCCTGACTGAGTGCAACACTGGACCATGTTGTTATCATTCCTTCAAGCTGCAAATCAGAATGGAAGTAGGGCCCCCTCACTTTAAATGGGTGAATAAATACCTTAGTGGTATGAATGTCTAGTGCAGCTAAGCTCTGAAAATGTTTCATTTTTACAACCTTTTATGAGAGCTCCTCTCCTTCTAATTACTTTCTTTTGTTAACTCTTTGGACAGTGTTTGTGGGTGTCCGCTCCGATTACCTCTGTGGGGCTTGGAAGCTTCGTAAGGGGATAAGACCCACTCCTCTACAAGTGATACAGACAGAGCACATTGCAACCTGCATAAATGTTAGGTAAGCAGTTCTAAGTCCCAAGGCTATTGGTTATGCCAGAGGCTGTATCCAAATACTTGTACAAATGTTACACTTTGCTGTATTTTGTTTGTTTGTATATGATGTTATCATGGCAGTAATACTGCAACACTTGCAGCTTTTAATCTGGGATTCTAGTCTGTAAAGAGCTACTGACATTTCTGGAAAAACTCTGGAAAACATAATATATTGACACAGTTCAGCTTGTATTTCTCTATCTTAAATAGATTTCAAACCCCAGGAATCTCCCAGTATGATTAGACATAATGCAGTCAGCCCAGAATCTCTGACTGTCCTAGAGCTGATGTAATGTGGCATGTATGCAAATAATGGAACTCGCATGCTGTTCAGACTGCTGCCTCTAGGTGGACTATGTTCTAACGAACTGCCAGATTTATTTTCTCCACTCTGACAACTAGACGTCCCGAAGAGCTTTCCACAGCAAGCACGCTGCGAGTTTATTTGTTTTGAAGTTTTATATTTTGTAGTTCTCCCCAGATAAAGACTTAAGGAAGCTTGACAGCAGGGGGAAAGAAGGGGTACGCACCTTCTTCCTTTCTTCTCAGACAGGCAGCTTACACGATATATGCTGCCCAGTACCAAAAAGCTCTCTTGAATTCTGTTTTGACCATGACTGACAAACTCTCAGGTGACGTTGCCCATGATTTGGCTGACACTGCCAGGACGGCGTTGGATGCCACTAAATACCAGTTTCACATGACCATGGATACCAACGACAGTGCCTCCAGGCTGTTGGCATTATCAGTTTCCATGAGAAGGTTTGCCTGGCTCCGGACAAGAAGTCTCACTCAGGATATGCAGATGAAGGCTATGGGCTTTCCCTGTGAGAATAATTCTCTTTTCTAGTGACGTGGATATGATGTACTATCTTTATATGTGTAAAAGGTTTCCCAGATGTCCTTTTTTTAGTGCGTATTATTTCTAGGATCGTGAATATGTTGTTCTATCCACACTGTTTGGCATGTCCTTTCCCATTAAGAATCTTGCCGGAAGGTCTTAAAGCTGGCTCCTGTCGCCCACCCAGTGGTATAACCCTTGGCTCCGCCCCATGACACCAGATCTTCCTTTCCGCTGGAAGATACAGGTTCCCTCCTTACCACTCTCGTGTACAGTCGCCTGGCTTCAAAATCCTCAGATTTGCTCAGAATGAAACTCATTAGAGTTCATAACGATCACTTTGGATTTTTACCATCATGGAAGATAAATCTTCTCCCAGTTTCCGCCACTGCCCGTGCGGGCAAAGATGTCTTGCACAGACCGCATGCCATGTGCATTATATTGCCTGGGTGTCGTACATGACACCGGGTCTGTGAAAGATTCTCACGTTTCACCCGCCGTCTTAACAGATCGCTCCGCACTGCTGAAATTGGGCAGGCCGAGAAACGGAACCCGCTGGTCAGATCTAAAGAGGCCCGATGGGCGGTCTCCGCACCTGCGGGGTCCGTCAAGCAACTTTTAATAAATGAAGGCTTTCAGGGAAGAGGCAGCTTGGGCCACGGATTGGTCCTCAGAGTCCTTTTTTGTTCTGCTCAACTTGGGCTCCACTTTCTCCATTTCCTTCCGGAAGATGTGCCTCTCCCTTCCCACCAAGGGTGAGGGGCCTTCGGGCTCATATGTTTCTCGGTCCCATAAAAAGGACAAGGAACTGAGAGAATCTTAGTCTCACTGATAACTTTCCTGGGATCGTGAGAGATCTCAGTCCCAGGAATCACCTGTTTCGACTTCAGTCGAGGTTGCGGCCTTGGCCGCTGGTTTCACGATTCCGCCGTCAGGCCAGCTGGCCCATACACTGGATGACGATCTGGTTGAGATAATTCTCAACCCAGTCGACCCGTTGTCACCCGAGGAGGCTGACAACTCCTTGTTCAGGACCCCAGTCCTGCCTCTCCCTGATGAGGAGACCCAGCCCGCTGGGAAACCTGCCGAGGACCCGGTCCCGGACCTAGAAGATCCACCAGTCTCCCTGGTGCCTTCTATTCGACCCCATCGGTCACCCCAATGATCAAGATCTCTGACTCCCTCGACTGATCAGCCGAAGAAGGCGCACAAGTTCACTAAAAAGAGGCATTGCCGACATTCTTCTTCTTCCTCCTCGGACGAAGGGAAGCTTCCGGCGGAAACTCTGTTGACACTATGAAGACCTAATGTGGCAACAGCTGATTTTGTCCAGTCAGAAGCCAACTCTGGCTTCCACCCCAGCCATCACTTGGCTATCTCCTCCAAAGCCAAAGTCGACTCCTCAGGAGCCAGCACGCACTGTTCCACCTCCCAGGTGTCAGCGTGGCTCAGTTGGTAACACATCCGCCTCTGGACCAGAAGGTCGTGGGTTCTCGTCCCACACCGGGATTGGACTTGCACCTAAAAATCGCTGGCATCCGAGTATAGTATTGGGGGGTGCTGTACTGCTGGAGTGTGCCGTCCTTCGGATGAGACGTTAAACCGAGGTCCCTTCTGCCCATCCTGCTGTTGTCCTGGTGGGTGTCCAGGTGGAAGTAAAAGAGCCCAGGGCACTCTTCGCAAAGAGTAGGGAACATTCCCGGTGTCCTGGCCAACATTCCCCTTCCCATAAACTGGTTCATGCAATTATCCATGCTGTGTGTGGGTGATGATGTGCGATATGGCCGCCACCACACATTCAGTCACTTCACTACCAGTCTAGCATTGCTTGTAAAGTGCTTTGGATGTATGAAAAGCACTATATAAATGCTGATTCTTCTTCTTCTTCCTTTGGAGCAGGTAAAAATAGTTCGGCCAGACTTGACCTCTCCACCGATTTTGTACACCCAGACCTGTTATCTGTCAGTCAGGGGAAGGTATTCCATCCGGACCTTCAGTCTCTGCACCTGACAGCCTGGTTCCCGAGCGGCTAGAGTTCCAGGCTCTGGGTCTCTCTGAAGATGTACTCATAGTAGTGGAAGCATCCAGGAAGGAGTCGACCAGGAGGCGTCTTCAGATGGAAGTGGTTTTCCATTTGATGTCAGGGTGAGGGCCTGGAGCCTTTGTCCTTTCCAGTGGCTAGCATCCTAGACTACCTTTGGTCTCTGTCCAAAGGCAGTGTTTGGTCTACGACCCTTAAGGTGCACCTGGCAGTCATCTCTGCTTACCAGGCGCAGGCTGGTCAGCAGATGGTGGCACAGGAGAAGGTAGTCTGGTGTTTCTTTAAAAGCCTAAATCACATATTCCCTCCGCTGTGTGAACCTCCACCTCTGTGGGATTTACGGCTGGTACTGGCAAAGCTCATGGGCAAGTCATTCGAACCGATCACAAGTGTGAGATGTCACATTTGTCGTGGAAGACTGCCTTCCTGGTGGCTAGCACATCAGCCAGAAGGACTAGGAAGCTCCAGGCGTTCTCTGTCAAGTCCCCTTACCTGGTCTTCCACAGGGACAAGGTTGTCCTGTGCCCTCAACCGAAATTACTTCCGAAGATGGTGTCGGAGTTCCACCTTAATCCGATGTTGACTCTGCCTGTGTTCTACCTGAACTACACCTTTGGAGGCCGAGTACAGGCTCCATACTCTGGACCTGAGACGAGCGCTCCCTTATTATAAGGAGTGGACAGCGAACGTTTGGGGAGAGGTTTGCCAGCTGTTTCTCACCTACGCTGAAGCCGCACCTGTCAGACCTGCAGCAAAGCGGATGATTGGCAGATGGATTACATCCTGTATTGATCTCTGCTATAGGTTGTCGGGCAAGGAGCTTCCCAGAGGGATAAGAGCTCATTCTACCCACCATATTGCTGCGTTGGTGGCTGCTTCCAGGATGTCCCTATCCAGGAAATCTGCAGGACTGCTACCTGGAAGACAGCAAACACCTTCATTACCCACTACCATATCGACCTAGAGTCACGCCCGGGATGCTGGTTTTGAGCCTCAGTTCTCCAGTCTCTGTTCCTCAAGTAAGTATTTCAGAGGGTATATGTGCCTTGCCTCCCTCCTCCGGAGAACAGCTTGAAGTCTGCAAACAGTGTGGCTAGAACAACATATCTGATCCTAGAAAAACAGTTTACTCACCTGTAACAGTAGTTCTAGGAGTGGTATATGTTGTTCATCCACACGAACCCACCCGACCTCCCCTGGCTTCACACGCACAACACCTGGCTTCCAGCGAGCAAAGATCTGGCATCATGAGGCAGAGCAGAGGTTATACCACCTGGGTAGGTGGGAGGAGCTAGCTTCAAGACCTTCCAGCCAGCTTAAAGGGAAATGACATGCCAAACAGTGTGGATGAACAACATATACCACTCCTAGAACTACTGCTACAGGCGAGTAACCTGTTTTTACTTGATGTTCTGAGTGGGGAGTGTCCCCGTAACCAGAATTTTAAAGAAAATTGTATTTTAAGGGATACTGCTACCCACAAATACTGTTGTTTGTAATACATCAATTCCATCTCATGTTGCTTTGTTTTTGTTTTTTATTTCTGTTTTTTTTATTACATCTCTTTGCTCCCTTGAAGTGTTTATGTATATTTCAGGACTTCCTGTCCCTTCATCAGAACACATTTGGGGCTATGTAATAAACATAGGAAGGAAATAATCAATATTTACATTCAGTTCTATTAGCTATAATAATATTCACAGTATGTCACAATTAGCTTGAAGTCTTTGAAGTAATTTATTCAATCAGTCATACCTGCTACTTTAAATAGTACCCTCTCAAACGCTGCACCCTTTCATTTCTTTCTATCTTTTATATTAATCCAGTTGTAGAAATGAAAGGAAAGTGTGACCTCTCACTGGATTTGAACCCAGGAGCTCAACAATCTGTGCTTTAGCTCTTAACCAAGTGAGCGATGAGAGTTCAGCCAGTTAAGGCCCTGAGTTTTCCCATGTGAATCACACATGGGTCTGTTCACAAGAAAAGGGTACCAAAGTGAGACATAGAGGTAATTTTGTCAAACCCACAGAATACATTTGATAAGCTCTTCTGAACACTCTTACCAAAGTTGAAAAAGTAACCATGTAGTGAGATAACTGCCTAACTAAACTTCAGATAAAACCCACTCAGTGTGGCGCGTGCACCAAAACAGTGTTCTTCTCAGCCTCTAATCATTATAATACTAAAACCATTTTACAACAAATATTGCATAACTAGCACATTTACATTTATGACTGTTTTGAAGTGTTCCAAGGTGCAATTCCCAACCACCAAAATCTTCTATTCAATATTGTTATTTTGTTGTCTTATGCTGTATTGCCCTGTTTCCCTGTTCTACCCAAACAAGCGGAGACACACACAAGCACTGCAGAGAATTGGCGCTGCCATGTATTTGTTGACAAAAAAAAAAAACATTAACAAGTCTGGCGTGATGTGGGCAGCCAGGTAGTCTTGATTAATATTCAACCGTAACTCAGGGCTTCCACATGAGTTAATGCGTCTTCAGCCGTGCTCTCAGTTGGATTTTTCAATAGGGGTCCTCTACTTTCTTTAAAAGTTGGGGTGCCATGTCCCAAAAGTGGAAGTCCCTGTTAAATTTCCGGGGTCCTCATTTAAACATGTGAGCCATGGCCCTGCACTGCATGGCTTGTGATGTAAGATTCTTTAGGGCACAGGGGCATGCTCCATTGTTCTCTATGGGGCCATGTCTGAATCTGCCATTTCTAATGTTAACGTATGAGTTCAAACAAATTACAGCCACCATGCTACTAACAGTGGTCTTGTTAGTTGAGTAGTTGGCCATAATTTATTTGCAGTCACCATCTGTAAACAGCCCTAGAGTAGACCAATGGAGTGTGCCCTCAAGCTCTACAGATTCTTTCATTACCAGCCATGTGGTCGTCAGGGGCACAGCTCCTCTCCCTGGGCATTGCAAAGGAGAGTCTCTGGGAACTTTCTCCCTAAAGCACAAGCATCCAGATGCATGAAATGGGCTTAAAGGATGCTGGTACCTTCCCCTGTTCTGCATCAACCAAGACTTCCGTGCCACCTGAGACATAACAGTAAGTAAATTAACCGGTCCTGTCTTACCCTGATTTCACTGGAGAAGGCAGACAACCCAGAAAAACCCTGTGGGAAAACCGGGAAAATTCCTTCACGACCCCAAAGGCTACCTCCCGTAGAGGGACAGCGAGACCGTACTGACCCACACCTGCTTTTACAATGGTGGGGCATGGTGAGTGCACTACCCACTGGATGTAATCTAAAAACCTATCTAAATTTATGCTACACAAATGCACACCACACAACAATGTCTCTTTAATCCCGATACCCTCCTTTCTTACCACAACCACCCACCCACCCAATAGTATCCATAAATGTTCTCATTGCCGCATTCTTAAGTCAGCGGTCATTCTTCATAGTTTTATAGAACGGTTCATAGTTCATCAGAGTGCCATTGCTCAAGAAATTGATTTTTGCCTCCCTGGATTTGCCCAGAATTCAAACTTCATGGACAGCTGCACACCCAAAGTAGTTTCTGTCACAACCCCACTCAGCAGGTCAGGCCCTCTGCTCCCACAGTGCCAACCTCCGAGCGCAGTATTGTGAACAGTTAACAGAACAGGGTAACCCTCCTGTCTGTTTTGTGGGCTCGAATCAACCTTTGGTCTCAACTTCTTGGAGGGATTCAAACTGTGAACCTCTTGCTAGCATACCCAATGTACAGGCTCAGATAATTCTGCTCTTCGGTGGGGCCAGATATCTTTCGCCTACGGGCACCTAACCAGGTGTACAAAATGGACCCTTAAGAACTCTATGAAAGACCTCAGAATAAACTCTTACCTTTTCCCAGTTTGGTATTACCATTAAGCTATGCACAGTATCACTGTAACCATATATGCTTCACTTGTCAAAGAAAGAATTTCATAGGCACACCAAGTAGTCTCTAAAATGAGATGTTTACTTAAAAATAGATAAAAATGTAAAATATAAATACAGAACAATATATCACAAAACCTTACAATCTTTGAAAAGAATAAGGTTAAACGTGCAAATTCCTACCAATAATATACTTAGGCCTATCTACCTAATGTATTCTTATCTCCTTATAGTGCTGTAGACGTTTCTTCCTCAGAGTCCAAACATAGTGTAACTCTCTAAAGGTCAGTCACAGCATAATCAAAGAAAATTGTCTTGAACCTGCCTTCTCCATGATGTCACCCAGCTCCTCCTCTGTTTATTAAAAATCATACAAACAGGATGTCTTATCCCTCAGAAGGTGACATCAGCAAAAATTTGTTTCCCCATGTCCTTTTGATCTAGAGTGTCTTCCTGTCTCAAGGACATCAAAGGACTTTTTATGACTCTCTGCCAGATCTCACTGCGGTGTCGTATACTTTGTGATACCAGTCAATTAACTGGGTTTTCCTGAGGACGTCATAAAATGGATATTTTAGTTCTTAGCTTCAAACAACCCAGATCCTAAATAAGGCTATAAAATGCGAGTTTTTGCAAGTTAATTACCTTACAGAGATCTGCTGTTTAACATATATCCTGCCCTTTGAAGTGAAACCTGGGGGGTCATCCAGGAGCACATCATTTCTCATGACTGACAATCGCACTATATTTTTATTTTACAAAAAAATCATAGAGTAATCAGAACCAGCTGCCCAAGCGTCACAATCAGAACCAGCTGTCCAAGCGTCACAGTTTCTTCTTTGAACCGACACAGCATGAGATTAGAGGGAGGCCGATTAAGGGGGAATATGAGGAAATTCTTTTTCACAGAAAGAGTGGTAGATACATGGAATGGCCTACCTCAGGAAGTGGTGGCTATGAATACAGTGCAGGGCTTCAAACAGGCATGGGATAGGCATAAGGGAGCAATACAGATGAGTATGAATAGATAGGCCACTGACAGAGCAAAGGCCGATGGCACATTTATAAGGTAGAAAAAGAAATGGGCAGACTGGATGGGCCTTGCGGTCCTTATCTGCCGTCAACCTCTATGTTACCTGTGAAAACAAAAACACAGATTGAAATCAGTTCCTGCATCACATAACATTCAAAATCCAGTGATTGTCAGTGCCCAAGGGCCTGCATCTACAAACATCTGCCAAAACAAAATAGGTTTATCATGTCCACCACATAACCAAAATCAAGCTGTGCCGATGCCGAGGACCGCATCCAGTCATCCATGAGTCCTTCCACCCTTGCATTCTTCACTTCCTTCACACCTTTCCCTTTTCTCCTCTTCCTGCACACCTTTTTCCACACCTTCTACCTTACTTTGCACCTTCCCCAACTAATCATCCCATCTTCCTTCCATCAGCACCCCCTTCCACTTAATTCCACCATATGATAACCTCCACTTGGCCACCCTGTCTCTGTCTACCTTTAGCAGCCCTCGTGTCCACCAACATTCTTTAAATTCTTCCCAGACACCTGTCCACCTTCAGCAGTCTCTGGCCAACCAAATGTCTGTCCACTGTCAGCATGCCCTGTGTCCCTGTGCTTACATCCATCTACTCACCTACTGCTGTCACCATATCTAACTGTATACCTTTCCCTACCTGCCCATCCTCTTACAGGACCATTCAGAAATGTTAAAAAGACAATACTTTCTTCAAATTATGTTAATTCCAATGTTGTGTGTAGTTTTTCATGTTTGTTGACAGTGGTTTTCAAGTCATCTGGTGATAATGTTGAATTTTCCTTGTCTTTCCACTGTTACCAGTCCATAAAAAAGTTGTTTTCCTTTATGACATTGATGTCGGATGCCGTGCCAATAAATTTGCTATCCCTGCTCTGTTGCAAAATTTACATTCAAATTCTTGTTTCATTTCATCAAATTATGTTATTTGTCCAATGTAATAGATGGCATAAAACTGGCTTGTCTGTATGTGGTCATAGTTCTTTTGTTTTCTGGTAGATGCGCTGGCAACAGATGTATTGGCTGTTGTGCTGGCTGCGCTGGCAACAGATGTAATGTTTGTTGTGCTGGCTGCAGAATCTGTCAGCGTGGCAGCATGTTTACTAATCTGGTTTGCACCAGTAGATGTACTGGTCGTCACTGGAGGTGTGATATCAGAAGTGGGGGGTGCATGTGCTGGTGATTGCATTGGAGACAGGAATCTGTAATGTAGAGGGCCCAGGAGTCTCAGTATCTGAAGCAGGTGTGGGTGCAGTGATTGCACTGGAGACTGGAATCGGCAATGTAGAGGGCCTGAAGTTTCTTTTCCTTCACTGAAGACACATAGCCAGGTGCAGTCTGAATAATCCTCTTCTTTCATTAAACGACATATCTTGCATTTCACAGTGACCATCCTCTTTTCTGCATGGCCGCAGCAACAACTGTAGTCTTGGACTTCAACACCATCTACGCTCGACGAGACACTCTGAACCTTTCGTGTGCCAGCTATTGTTTTAGTTCTTGTCCTGCATTTCTGCTAATTTTTCTGTCACCGACTCAGAAGAATGTTCTGCGGTAATAGTGCAACCTTCAATAGCAGGTTCCTTTGTTAAATTCCTCTTGCAGTACTGAAAGAGGTGTGCAGCATTGAAATGATAGCCTGCTGGGACTGCACAGCTAGGCTTGCACGTGACTTCACCACCGCACACTCACTATGTGAGCGTCCTTTTCCATGCCTGGATCCAAAAAATGCAAGCTCTGTTGGGAATCTATGTAGTGATGGAGACAATGATATATTCTGGAAGGTCCATTTCAATTTGTGCTGACTCCCACACCCATCAGTAAAGTGTACCTGTTTCTCAGTATTGATGCCACGAATGTTCCTGAGGTAGGAATTGGACATGTTGATGAAATGCAGAACTGTGTGGTGGTCATGTTTGAGATCACTAGATATGAAGACAAGTGACTCTGTAACTAAGTCTGTCGTCTTTCACACCTGTAGTATGTCACTGCAGGGTGAACAGTGGCTTGCTCATGGTGCCAGTGGCATGGCTGAATTTCATCCTGGTGCTTGTATGTGTAGTTCTCTGCGAAGTCTAGTACCATCAATACCCAGTTGTCGGGAAGGTTATCTTTGAGTGATTTGAATTGGTGGTGTTGCCAAGATGCCATGTGTAGATTTCAACCCAGAAACAGGAGGTCCTCCTTAAAGACTTCAACCAGACATCGAAATGTGGCAACTTTTCACTTCATGACTTTTCTTGTTTGTTTACTTTCTGATCCATTTATGACCCTGGAAATGGTCACATTGTCCCACTGTTGCCATTTCACCTCCTCAGTTCTGTGTGTTTGTAAAAGTTCTTCCAGTGATTTGTCAATAGCAGAAGTGCTACACTTTTTGCAATTTTTTTCAATTCAGGACGTTTTAAAGAATTTCTCACCTTCCGTCTTTGGGCACATTGTCAGCTCTACTGCTTCATAAATATTGGAAATTTTGTACTCCAGTCTTTTCTGCTCGGCAAAACACTTTATTGTTAACAGCTTTAGTTTACCATTGGTGCAATACTCATATAGACACTGGTCTAGTTTTTGATCCTGTGCGAGTTTAAAATTATCGGGGCGGAGACTCCTGACTTTAGTTAGTCCAATTTTCTCATCTGAGTTTTGCTCACAGAATTCTTGGTACAGCCTTTTCAGAGTTTTGTCTGTGAATGATCTGGCTTTTCCGGATCATTTAGAAAATGCCTTCTTGTGTGGAAGCGGTGTTGCTGATCTACTGAAAAAATCTACTTTCTTCTGCAGCTCCTTAGATATTCCCAACTTGTGACTGGTGCTCCTCTTAACTTGTGCGCTGTTCGATACCCTCAGCATTCTTCTCCAGCTGATCCCCAGGCACGTGCTTGCTCTTCGTAGTAGCGGTACTTTTCAGAACCAAGCGTGCTGTTGAATTCTTTTTCAGTTCTTTGTCTGCCTTTCTGTTGCCCTGTTTAAGCGATGTAATTTTTGTTGAAGGACTTCCATTAATTTATTGTCCAGTTTGGTGCAACATCCAAGCCTTCAGAAGGCAGTCTGTTTTAGGGTGTGGTCAAGGAGATAACTTTTGAGATTGTCGCAGCAAACCTGGTCGGGGACCTGGGCAGTCCTTCACGTGCTCTCTGCACAGCCTTTCTAATTGCGCTTTCTGACCTCTGGTCCATCACTGGTGTTGTGCTTTCATCCAAGGCAACCGATGTCATGGTTGTACTGGTAATGTAGGGTGTTCTCATTTGTGTTTCTGTTGTGCTGGACTGTGTACTCACTTGCATTTCCATAGAGTTTGTGTTGTTACTAGCTATGATCATGGAATTGGTGGTCCGCGTCTTCTTTACTTCATGGTATCCTTGTCATCATTTTTCATTGATTCTTCTGCGTTTTTGTGAGGTCATCATCATGCGTTGTTGTCTTTCTCTCGCTCTCTCTCCCCAATATTCTCTTTTCTGTTCTGCAGTTTGTTTAGTTGTTTTAGTTACAGAAGGGTTTACTGATGGGTTTACAGTATCCGGTGTCATGTCCCTCTTCCTTTTCCTGGCTTCATTTCTCTCTAGCAAGCATGCATTGTTCTTCGCTTATTTTCTCTTTGTGTTTCTGTGCATGTCCTTTTCTTTTTCTTTATACTCCTGGATACATTGTGGATCCTTTCTTAAGTTATTCCAGTACCGCTAAGTTATTTCTTTTACTGTGAACGGTACAGATCAATTCTTCAGAGCCCCACGGAGAAGGTCAGCAGCAGACACACATGGTGTTTGATGTCTTCTTGTTTCACTTTGATCCATCTTTCCAAAACTATTATAACACAAGATGACAAAACAAAAAAAAATCTATGATGCCATAATAAAAAACAGTGCAGAATATATTAATAAATGCACCCATGGAAAACAACGAGGAGGGAACAGGACAAAATAGAGGTAGAGCAGAGTGGCACACATGGGTACACTGCACAAGGTCAAGTAGAGCAGCACGAAGTTGAGTAGAGCAGCACGAGATCGAGTAGAGCAGCACATATGGCGATGGCGCACAATGTAGAGTAGAGCAGCACACATGGTGACGCCACCCGAGGTCGAGTAGAGCAGCACGAGGTCAAGTAGAGCAGCACACATGGTGATGCTGCACAAGGTAGAGTAGAGCAGCATGAGGTCGAGTAGAGCAGCACATATGGTGATGCCGCATGAGGTTGAGTAGAGCAGCACACATGGTGACGCCACCTGAGGTCGAGTAGAGCAGCACGAGGTTGAATAGAGGAGCACATATGGTGACGCCGAACGAGGTCGAGTAGAGCAGCGCACATGGTGATGCCGCACGAGGTCGTGTAGAGCAGCACAAGGTCAGGTAGAGTAGCACATATGGTGATGCCGCACAAGGTCGAATAGAGCAGCATACATGGTGACGCCACACGAGGTCGAGTAGAGCAGCACACATGGTGGCATACGAGGTCCAGTGGGCAAGCACTCATGTTGACGCCACAAGGTCAAGTAGAGGCAATGAGGCACGCCCACACTTCCTTGTAAACAAGATGGAGGCACGCCTGCATATTCCCTTGCAAACAAAATGGAAGCACACCGTGCACTTTCCCTGCAAACAAAATGGAGACACGCCGCACTTTCCCTGCAAACAAAAATGGAAGCTACCATTACTTTCCCTGCAAACAAAATGGAGGCACGCCCGCACTTTCCCTGCAAACAAATGGAGGCACGCACAAGACTTTCCTTGCAAACAAAATGGAGGCACGCCCACACTTTCCCTGCAAACAAACTGGATGTGGGGAAAATGGAGGGTCTCGGAGGCCGGGGGTGGGGATGGTACGAGTGTCAGAATAGATATGTCGGGGCAGCAATGTGGGGTCAGTGGTTAGCGGGGGGAGGGATGTGACATGAAGGTCTTGTTTTAAAATAGAAGGTCTCGTTTTAAACAAAAAAAGCCGGCAATCACAAAATAATTCGGCATGAATAATCTAGACAAAGCCAACACACCAGCCCCAGATGATGTATCTTTCCAGGTGTGCTTCTCGGCCTACACCCTTCCACCAACACAACTCCTCCCCAAACCAAGAAGCACATGGCACTCAAGATGGCCGAGCCATAAGCAAGACAGGCAAATGCATCCTCCCCACAACAGGTATACACTTTAAACAACAAGGCAGCAGTCACAAAATTCAGCACAATAATCATGGCAAGCATCTTTCCAGGTCTTATCCATCACCCACGGGCCAAGAAAGCATGATGCTCAAGATGGCCGAGCCTCTGTGAATAAGCACACCTGGAAAGAAACATTGCCTGTTTCAAACCCCTCAGTGTCTCGCTTGCATTTAAAAATAACACCTCTTAAATAAAAAAATAAAAAAGAAACACAGGTCCACATTTCAACACACCAGCTCCAGATGGTGCATTTTTCCAGGCGTGCTTCTCGGCCTACACCCTTCCACCAACCCAACCCCCCTCCCCAAACCAAGAAAGCACATGGCAGTCAAGATGGCCGAGGCTTAAGCAGGCCTGGAAAAATGCATCACCTGCCCCCAACAACAGGTATCACTTTAAACAAAAAGGCAGCAATCCCAAAATTCAGCACAGTAGTCATGGCAAAGCATCTTTCCAGGTGTACTTATCCATCACCCACTGAGCGAAGAAAGCATGATGCTCAAGATGGCTGAGCCTCTGTGCATAAGCACACCTGGAAAGAAACATTGCCTGTACGATACCCCTCAGCGTCTCGCTAAAAAACCCACAGGTCCTCAGCATCTCGCTTTAAAAAAAAAAGACGATCCACATTTCAACACACCAGCTCCAGATGATGCATCTTTCCAGGCATGCTTCTTGGCCTTCACCCTTCCACCAACCTAACCCCCCCTCCCCAAACCAAGAAAGCACATGGCGCTAAAGATGGCCGAGTGAGCCTCTGTGGACAAGCACACCTGGAAACAAACGCTGCCTGTACATGCAACCCCTCAGCATCTCACTTTAAAATAAAAAAAAAAAAACAGCAGATTTCAACATACCACTTCCAGATGATGCATCTTTCTAGGCGTGCTTCTCGCCCACACCCTTACACCAACCCCTCCCTCCCCAAACAAAGCAAGCATGGTGCTCAAAATGGCGAGCCTTAAGCAGGCCTGGAAAATCATCATCTGTATCCCACTCCTAATCACAGGTCTTGCTTTAAACCAAACAAGCAGCAATCACAAAATTCAGCACAAATAAAGACAAAGCATCATTTCAACACACCAGCTCCAGATGATGCATCTTTCAGAGTGTGCTTCTCAGCCTACACCCTTCCACCAACCCCTTTCCCCCATCACCCAAACCAAGAAAGCACATGGCACTGAAGATGGCGAGCCTTAAGCAGGTCTGGAAAAATGCATCTCCTGGTCACCTCCCTCCCCCCCCCGCCACAAGCATCGACATTAAATAAAAAGGCAGCAAATTCTGCTCTATAATCCAGACACAAGCGTCTTTCCAGGTGTGCTTATTCACCACCCACTGAGCCAAGAAAGTACATGGCACTCAAGATGGCCGTTGACTTCTGTGGACAAGCACACCTAAAAACGCTACCTGTAGATGCAACCCCTCAGCAGCTCGGTTTAAAATAAAAAAAAAAAAACACAAAATAAATGCCCAATTCAATACACCACTTATAGATGATGCATCTTTCTAGGCGTGCTTCTCAGCCCACACCCTTACACCAACCCCTCCCTCCCCCAAACAAAGAATGCGTGGTGCTCAAAATGGCCGAGCCTTAAGCAGGCCTGGTAAATGAATCTCCTGGGCCCCCGGACAAACACAGCAATCACAGTTAAGCACAG
This sequence comes from Neoceratodus forsteri, assembly GCA_016271365.2. Classification (NCBI taxonomy): domain Eukaryota; kingdom Metazoa; phylum Chordata; order Ceratodontiformes; family Ceratodontidae; genus Neoceratodus; species Neoceratodus forsteri. The sequence continues at coordinate 359,910,579 of CM057449.1, read as the reverse complement.
TATTAAGACCCCCCAGTGTCTTAACATGCAAGCATTGCCAGTAGACATTACAGCTCTCAGCACATTTATTTTAATAACAATACCAAAAAAAAATAACACCTCTCAGTGCTGTGCCACCACAACAAACATAAGGCTCATAGGCCAGGAAGAGGCAGTGCAGCATGTTAGCAAATTGGTCCATAAGCCAAACAAACCGATTGACCCCACAGGTTACTTTTAACAGACTCAGAGTATCCTGACAGGAATTTTGCACTGCAAATGCTGAGGAACTCTGAAGTTGCAGGTTTGGATTTTCAGGGAGCACAACCAAATAAGCCACCACCACCTAAAAATAAAAGGAAAGCTGAAAGCAGGGAGTAAAGGAACTGGAAATCATCACCATGTACATCCTTAGCTACTCACCTTAATGTGGTGCAGTAAACATTGTGGGCACCCCAAAACATTTCACAAACAGGGCAAAATAATAGGCAAACACAAAAACTAATGGCCCCTACCAAACAACATAGCGCAGCAAACAGGGTGGGAGCCCAAAATCATTGAAAAAAAACAAATGCACATTACAAAACTGAATTTGCAGTCTCACTGAATCTTCTCAGAAGGCTGCAAAACATGATGCTACAACAACAGTGTGGGAACCAAAACACATCAAAACCCCCAAATGGCACTTTACAAGAAAACAAAATAAATCTGTACACAGTCTGGTTATATTTTCCACACATTTAAAATGGTCTCCCAGAGGAAGCAAAACTTACTTTAACAGGAACTCACTGTGGTGCAACAAACAAGGTGGCGCAGTAAGCGGCTGATGTAGAAACTGGCATGGCACAGGTACGGAGCTAGTGATCGTGGACACAATTTGTCCGCCTCACAAAACTTACACTTGCAAAGGGGCAAGGGAACAGGCTCACATGTTTTATAACCCCGAGAACCTTGCAGACTGTGGCGTCCCAATGAATCCGTCCAGTGAGACTGGTATTTGAGAACAAGTCCTCTGTGGCGCGAACACATCTGGGTCATTGGGATCGAAACTGACCCGTAGCACAAAGTCACTTTTTTGGCATAGGAGACCATGAGAACCTAGTGCATCATTGCTTGCCACTTACCCCAGTGCCTTCCCATAACAGCTGGCATACTTCTGCGAGAATACAAAAAAAAGACATTTCTAGGGACGTGGATATGTTGTTCAATCCACACTGTCTGGCAGGTTCCTTGCTGCTTTAAATTGGGCTGGAAAGTCTTCAAACTGGCTCCTCCCACCCACCCGGTGGTAAAACCCTTGGCTCACCCCATGACGCCAGATCTTCCTTACCACTTGTAAGCTCAGGTTCCCTCCTTAGTGCTCTTGCGACTTTAGGCCTAGATCCTAATCATTCGGTTTTCCAAAATTGTCTTAAAATTTAAAGACTTAAGTCTTCTCCTTCCTTCATGACTGCGATAGTTAGAAATCTACTCGACTACTGTCGGTGCCCTTGCGGGCAGAAGATGTCTCGGACCTACCTGCATGCCACGTGCGTTTACTGCCTGAGGCTTGCCCATGATCCGCAGGCCTGTGATCTCTGCAAGTCTTTCTCGGCTTTGGTTCTGGAAGACCACGCCGCCTGACTCCAACTGGGGCGCCCCGAGAAACAGTTTCCACCGGTGAAGTCAAAGGAGGCCCATTGGGCGGTGTCCGCGGCTACGGGCTAAGTGGAGCAGCTGGAACAATTAATCGTCCTCCAGGAGGAGGCGGCCCAGGTCGCTTCTTCTACTTCCTCGGCATCGGCATTTATCCCGCTCTCCTTGTGCTCCTCTGATACTGCTTCCTTTAAAGAGCTTTGTCAGTCCCTCTCCACCAAAGGAGAAGGGCCCTCAAGGACTCACTTCAGTAGGTCAAAGAAAAAGGAACGGAAAGGTAAGTCCCACCATCGGCGTTGGTGGGAGGCGGGAAGATGTCGATCCTCAGTCATCTGCAATCGACTTTAGTCGAGGTTGTGGCTAAGGCCACTGGCTTTCGGTGTCCCGTCAGGTCAGATGGCTGAGACACCCATCGATCTGATCGAGATTTTCTCTGCCCATTGGACGGGTTGTCGACTAGAGAAACCGATAACCCTCTTTCACGGTTCCCTGGTGGTTACCGAGGACTTGCCTCGGCCTCCCGAGCCAAAGTCCCCAGTCAAGGACCCTGAACCGGAGGATGAGTGGGGTTTCCCCGCCCCTCTTCGTCCCACCATTGGTGACCCTGGCGGTCTCGGTCTTGGTCTCGGTCCTCCTCCTTGTCGGGTAGGTCCCACCAACATCAGCAGTCTCAGTCCTGGCTTCACGGAAAGCGGCATCGCCGCTCGTCCTCATCGTCCTCTTCGGAGGATAGGCTCCGGCGCAAGTTGCGTCGGCGCTATGAGGCCATGATGTGGCAGCAGCTCTTATTGGCTGGCAGCAAGCCGACTCTGACTCCTTCCCTGGCAATTAAGTGGCTGTCGCCCGAACGGCCGAAGCAACCTGTCGCCATCGGCTCCTTGGTCGAGGAGCCAACTCTGGCACTGATTGCTTGGCCAAAACCGGCTGCTCTACCCATTGTGGTGGAACCTCTGCCCCCGCAACCGAAGACTGGGGCCCCGACCAAGGATTCTCGGTTGGGTCAGGGCTTGCCCCACAGGTTGTCGGTCACCCTCACCCCCCGATCGACCTCGGCCAGTGGAGGGTGGCTCAGGTGCTTGGCATCTGTTCGCGGCTCCTCGGAGTCTGCAGCTCCTCCCTGTATTCCGGGCCCCCTCGACCTGGAATTCTCTGGGGGTCTGTCGGTGGACGAGGGCCCATCCTCATTCCTGGGTATCCTTCGGCTCATCTCAGAGTCCACTGGGATACAGTCAAACCTGTGCAAGAAACGGGCCAGATATCCCCTCACAGAGATTTTGGACCGAGGGTATTCCCCCACTGAGGTCTTCCCTGTGGCTGAGGCCATTGTTGGTCCGGCCTTGGAGTTGTGGCAGCGACCTGCATCCTGTCCTGTGCCTTCGGCTGGGATGGCCCACAAGTCGCAGTCCCACCGGTTCCCTCTCCAGTTTTTCAGAGCATTTTTGGCTGAAGGGCTGGTAACCGATAGCGTCTTCGGTGCTCCTGAAATGCTCGGGACATAGAGAAGCCCCGGACAAGGAGTCCGAATAGCTGGACTACTCAGGCGCAAGTTTATGCTCTCTCCTCCCTAGGCCTTGACAGGCTAGCTCGGCTCTACTGATGGCACACTTTTCACACACCCTTATGGGTTCCCTGGGTGAGGTGCCTCCTCATCTCCGGCTGACCTTCAAGCAGCGGTCAAGTAGGTGTGGGATCTGGGAAGGGTGGTGGCCAAGCAAGCGGCTCCAGACTGCCTTGGATGTCGGAGACTCTTGTGCCCGATCAGTAGTGGCCGCAGTAGCCATCGCCCGCAGAGCTTGGCTGCGGATCTCCACCTTCATGGCGGATACCCAGCACAAGCTGGCAGACGTTCCGTTGTTGGGCACCAACTTGTTCGGGCCGGGGGTGGAGGGCCCTCTCCAGAGGATTGAGAGGTCCAACGCCACCTTGGACTCAGTCACGTCTGCCCAGAAGGACAAAGGCTGCCAGCAGCAGCGTAAGCCCTTCCACCCCTGTGGCACGTCCGGCCCAGCAGCACCAGCAACAGGGCCAGCAGGCTCACGCTTGGTGCCCCAAGGCCAAGCCTGCTGCTTCCTCCAGCAGGAAGCCTGGAGGGAAAGGTTCAGATGGCTCCTTGGCCGGCCCTTCCTCCAAGCCTGCCCAGTGGCAGGTTGAGGGGTGCCGCCCCCAACCTTGTCACTCCTCCCCTGGGTCCCCCCATGGGGGATGGCTCAGTCACTTCCTTTCCGCCTTGGTCCGCTATAACCATGGACCGTTGGGTGCTGGAAGTGGTCGGCAGGGGTCTGCCTCTGGAATTCGAGCGGACCCCTCCCTATCGAGCCATCGCCCCTCGGGGGCTACCAGTTCTGCAGCCTCTCTGTCAGCTCATCGAGCTGACATAGCTCTGCTCCTCCAAAAGGAGGTGATCATCAAGGTGGCGGATCCTCCTTCAAGCCCAGGATTTGTGTCCAGGTACTTCCTGGTCCTGAAACAGACGGGGGCTGGCACCCCATTCTCGATCTATATGACCTGAACTGGTTCCTAAGGCTGCGCACCTTCAGGATGGTCACTCTGGCTCAGCTCATACCATCCTTGGAACTAGGCATGCGGTTTTGCTCTCTGGATCTCAGGGCGTGTTCTTTCCGTCCCAATCTATCCCGTCACATCAGCGATTCCTCCGCTTCAGGGCAGAGGGATCCCTCTATGAGTTCCTGGCCATGCCTTTTGGTCTTTCTCCAGCTCCCAGGGTCTTCACCCTAATGCATGGCAGTGGTGACAGCATTCCTGCGGCGCCGAGGGGTCCGGTGTACCCTTACCTGGACAACTGGCTGATACCAACTCCTCCAGGTTGGAGGTGGAGCGTCCAGAGATCTGCCCTCCAGGTCTGCTCTCAAATTGGTCTCCTAATCAACGAGGCCAATCAGAACTTGTGCCATTGCAGGTGAATCTGTTCATCGGGGCAGAGCTCGACTCTCTCTGAGCCAGAGCATGGCTCCCGGCGGACAGGACCGAGGTTCTTTCCTCCTTTGTCCGATCATTACAAGTTGGGCAATTGCTCCCTGCCCGTGACTGCCTGTGCCTTCTGGGTCTCATGGCGGCTTGCACCAGCGTGGTCCATTGGCATATGCGTCCCCTGCAATGGGGGCTGGCCCGCCAGTGATCTCAGTGCTCCGGTCCTTTGGACCAGCCAGTAACCATGACCCAGAAGATGTGGGACGGCCTGCAGTGGTGGCTCTTCCCAGCTCATCTGCAGGAGGGTATCCCGTTTGTCCACCCCGAGCTGATGGTCATACTTGCGACTGACGCCTCTTTGATGGGTTGGGGTGCCCATCTGGGGGAACTCCGGGCCCACGGCCTCTGGTCCCCTCAGGAGTCTCGATGCCACATCAACCTGCTGGAGCTTTGGGCAGTATGGCTAGCCCTCACCACCTTCGCTCCATTTTATGCGGGTCATGTCGTTCCAGGTCCAGACAGACAACACCAAAACCATGTACCATCTCAACCATCAGAGCAGGCGCCTCCTTGCCTCTGTGCAAGGAAGCTCTCCACATTTGGTCTCTCCTGATCAGCCTGGAGGGAGCTCTCCTAGCCATCCATGTGGCAGGGTCCTCGAACAGTCTGGCCGATGTCCTCAGCCGGATAGGCACTGCATCTCATGAGTGGTCTCTCCTGCTGGAGATTTTTCAAGACCTGTTCTCCCATTGGGGCACCCCTCAGGTGGACCGGTTTGCCTCCAAGGAGAACACGAAGCTGAGGCTGTTTCATGCCGGCCCCCCTTCAGCAGGGCTCGCTGCAGGGGGATGCCTTCTCGAGACCATGGACCCCGGGCCTCTTCTACATCTTCCCTCCATTTCTCTTGATCCACAAGGTGCTTCTCAAGGTGAAGAGGGACAAGGCACAGGTGATTCTGGTAGCCCCATAATGGCCTCACCAGTTCTGGTACCCAGATCTCCTCAGCCTCAGCTCTAGGCTCCCGAGGCGGCTTCCAGCCCACCCGGACCTGATCTCAGTCAACAAGGGGAAGGTGCTCTTTCTGAACCTTCAATCCCTGCACCTGATGGCCTAGTTCCTGAGCGGCTAGAGTTCCAGGCCTTGGGTCTTTCCGACGAGGTCCGCAACGTCGTTGAGGCGTCCTGTAAGGACTCGACCAGAAAATGCCTTGCCTTTAAATGGAAGAGATTCTCCATTTGGTTTCAGGACAAGAGGTTGGACCCCTCTTCCTATCCATTGGCTAGCATTCTGGACTAACTGTGGTCCCTTTCTCAGCTAGGGCTTGTCGATGACCCTTAAGGTGCACCTGGCAGCCATCTCTGCTTACTGGAGTGCGGGCGGCAAACAGTCGGTGGTGCAGGAGAATATGGTCTGGCGCTTTTTCAAAGGCCTCTATCACATATCCCCTCCGGTGCGAGAACCTCCACCTCCGTGGGATCTACCGCTGGTACTGGCCAAGCTCATGGGCAAGCCATTCGAACAGATGCACAGGTGCGATATCTCCCACCTGTCGTGGAAGATCGCCTTCTTGGGGGCTATAATGTCAGCCAGAAGGATGGGAGAGCTCCAGGCGCTTTCCATCGAGTCTCATTATCTGGTCTTCCACAGGGACAAGGTTGTCCTTCGCCCCCACCAGAAATTCCTTCCGAAGGTGGTGTCAGAGTTTCACCTTAACCAGGTGTTGACTCTGCGGGTGTTCTACCCCAATCACACCTCGGAGGCCGAATATAGGCTCCATACTTTGAACCCTAGAAGAGCACTCGCTTATTATAAGGAGCGGGCAGCTGAAGTTCGGGGAGAGGTTCGCCAGATGTTTGTCACCTACGCTGAAGCCGCACCTGGCAGACCTGCAGCCAAGCGGACAATAAACAGGTGGGTCACCTCCTGCATAGATCTCTACTATAGGTTGGCGGGCATGGAGCCACCCAAAGGGATAAGAGCTCATTCTGCCCGCCATACCGCTGCTTCTGTGGCTGCTTCTAGGGACGTCCCTATCCAGGAAATCTGCAGGGCTGTTACCTGGAAGTCAGCACACACCTTTATTTCCCATTACCACATTGACCTAGAGTCACGCCGGGATGCTGGTTTTGGGACCTCGGTTCTCCAGTCCTTGTTTCCCAAGTAGGGGGTACGCGCCTTGCCTCCCTCCTCCCGGAGAACTGCTAGAAGTCTGCCAGACAGTGTGGATTGAACAACTTATCCACATCCCTAGAAATACAGGTTACTCACCTGTAACAGGAGTTCTAGGAGTGGTATATGTTGTTCATCCATGATCCACCCGACCTCCCGGCCTCGACATGCAACCTGGCTTCCAGTGGGCTAGATCTGGCGTCATGGGGTGGAGCCGAGGTTTTACCACCGGGTGGGTGGGAGGAGCCAGCTTGAAGACTTTCCGACCCAACTTAAAGCGGCAAGGAACCTGCCAGAAGTGTGGATGAACAACATATACCACCCTAGAACTCCTGTTACAGGTGAGTAACCTGTATTTTGGGGCATACTTAGTCGGGTCCTTGCAGTGGACACTGCATATTGCCTCTGCTCATAGCAAATTTGGGAACTAAGTGCATTAAAGTGGCAGTTTAAAAGGGTGTAATTTAAGCATTGGTTTTGTTTAAAGATACACTGCACACACTTTTAAAATGACTTTTATTACATGAAACAAACACATATGTGTACTAAAATGAAACAATATGCAGTGATCTGTTATGTCACAAATTCCAGCTAGCAATATGTGGTTTTAACAGATGGTTCATAAAAAAAAAAAAAAAAGGCTGGACCCAGGACTTTAACACTATGTACATTATCTGTCTACATTCACATCTATTGAAACCCCACTTTATAATAGCAGTAGCTATTATCATTCTGTTTTAATTTAGTGATAAAATCCCGTGACACATTGGTAACCCTGTCTCATGAACGGACCCACATGCATTCTGTTCTGGTGTTGCAATGAGCAATCAGGAAATCTTTTACAGACTCAAATAACTCCTCCTCAATCTCTCCCAAGTGCAGTATATGCCAATGTGATGCAAATTTAGAAATCCAGTTGTAGAAATGAAAGGAAAAATAATAATAATCTTTCTTTCTAAAGCGCAATTCAAAAATTGTCAAAGTGCTGTACAGATAAAAGAATAAAAGCGTCGAAAGAAAACAGTAAAACACAGTGTAAGCTAAGCTTATACACCAATTTACAATAAACAGTGATATCATATAAAATCTGCAAAGGCAAGAAGGAACCAGGTAAGTCTTCAAGGCTTTCTTAAACTCTCCACGGTCTGGCACTGTGGATCTGGCAGTGGGGTAGAGTTCCACTGTGTAGGGGCTGCATATGTAAAAGCTTGTGCCCCTGAGGTTTTCAGTCATACCCTGGGAACCTCTAGCAGTCCCTCATCGGCTGAGCGGAGAGGTCGGAAGTGGCAGTAGGGAACCAGGAGCTCTTGCAGGTAGCCTGGTCCCTGTCCGTGTAGGGCCTTATAAGTCAGTGAACTGACCTTGAAGGTGATCCACCACTGTACAGGCAGCCAGTGCAGTTCGCGCAGTACAGGCGTGATATAACTCACACGGCAGACCCCCGTCAGTAGCCTGGCCACTGTGTTCTGCACCAGCTGCAAGCGGAGGATATCAATTCCCAGGAGCCCTAGGTAGAGGGAGTTGCATTAGTCAAGGCATGAGGTCACAAAGGCGTGGATCCTCGTTGGATGGTCGCTAGATGGAGCAAGATGCTTAATCCGAGCGATGTTCCTCAGATGGTAAAAAAAGGACTTGACTACTGCAGACACCTGGAAAAGTGTGACTGTCACTGGGATTTGAACCCAGGACCTCAGCAATCCGTGTTAGTAATGTGGGACCATCTATAATGAGCAAAAAGAGGAGGGGGGCCCTGCCAAAATAGAGTCTAAGAACTGTTTTCTCTCAAGCACAGATGTTCCAATACCATATAACAAGATTATAAAGACATTTTTAAAAGACTTGATTTTGGTAAGGACCTTCTAAAAAAACATAAAAAATTAAAAATGAAGTTGAGATACATAAAGTGAAGTAAGAAAGTAATACTTTATACCAACTATTTGACATTTAATATTTTTCTCCCTTCCCGTCCCCTTCCCCTTTTTGCTTATTATAGATGGTCCCACATTACTAATATAAACGATAGAAAGAAATGAAAGGGTGCAGTGTTTGAGAAGATACTATTTAATGTAGCAGGTATGATTGATTGAATGAATTACTTGTCTTCAAGCTAATTGTGACATACTGTGAATATTATTAAAGCTAATACAGTTGAATATAAATATTGATTCTAGGGACATGGATATGTTGTTCATCCACACTCATTGGCAGGTATCCTTGCCGCTTTAAATCTTGCCGGAAGGTCTTCAAGCTTGCTCCTCCACCCACCGGGTGGTATAACTCGGCTCTGCCCCATGCGCCAGATCTTCCTTACCCTCTTAGAGCTCAGGTTCCCTCCTTAGCAGCTCTGCGTTTGAGACTGGTTCTGTTTCTCCGTTTGCGGTTTAAAAATAAATTTTGCGAAAAAAGACTTTGATCTTCTATCCCTCTGACTCGCGATGGACCAAATCGACTCCGGATTTCGGAGATGCCCATGCGGGCAGAAGATGTCTCGGACGGATCCACACTCCACGTGTGTCTACTAGGCCTTGAGCACGACCACGAGCTTGCGACCTGTGCTCATCTTTCTCGGCCCTCGTCCTCCCGAAGACCGTGCTGCCCGATTGCAACTGGGCGCGTCAAGAGCGTTCCCTCGGTGAAGTCAAGGAGGCCGGTTAGGCGGTGTCGCGGCGGCGGGCTTCGTGAATCAGCTCGGCGGATGATGCGCCCTCGAAGAAGGGCCGCGGGCCGTATCTTCCCGGCGCGGCATTTATCCGCTCTCTCTGGGCTCTTCTTACGGCTTCTTTAGGAGCTTGTCATCCCTCTCCACTAAAGGAGAAGGGCCTACGTCTGCGGACCTTATTCTTGGTCAAAAGAGGGACAGGGTAAGTCCCTCCGTTGGCGGCTCTTGGGAGCGGGAAAGGTCCCTCTCCCGGGCCGTCGACCGTCGGCTTGGTCGACCGCTTCGGCTTGACCACTGGCCTCCGCGTGTCCCGTCAGGTCAGTTGACCGAGACTCCACCCGATGAAGTCGAGATTTTCTCGACCCATTGACGGGCTGTCGCCTTTAGCAGCGAATTCCCCTCTCCCGGTTCCCCGGGAGAGTGAGGATCCCGATGGGCTCGCCTGTGCCTCCGGTTCGGGCCCTCGGATGGACCATCCGAGCCGAAGGAGTGCGGTTCGGCCGACACCTCCCGCACCGACCTCGGAAATTCCGGGACTCTGGTCTCGGACCTCTTATGATCCAGCCGATCCCACGTCATAAGCGGTCTCGGTCTCGGCACCTTGATAAGCGGCGTCGCCGCTCGTCCGTCCTCCTCCTCGGATGAGGGAGGCTTGGCGTAAATTCGTCTGACGGTACGAGGACCTTATGTTGCAACAGCTCCTCCTGGCGGGGAGTAAGCCCGACCCGTCCTTCCCGGCCATTAAGTCGCTGTCACGGCGGCCGACACAACCCCTCGACTTATCCGAGGGCCTATACCCAGGCGGTTGTTCGTAGGAAACCAGCTGCTCCACCGATTCGGTGGAACCTCCGCCTCCACAGCCACCAATTGGGGCTCCGACCAAGGATTCTCGGTCGGCTAAGGGTCTACCCCATCGGCTGTCAGTTACCCTCACTCCCGATCGACCTCGGCAGGTGAAGGGTGGCTCAGGCCAGAGGCAGCTCTTCGAGGACTCTTCCGAGTCCGAGATGATTCCTCCTTTTTCTCAGCGACTGGACTTGGAGTCTTCAGGAGGTCAGTCAATGGACGATAGCCCGTCGTCCTTCCTAGGACTGCTTCGGCTCATCTCGGAGTCCACGGGATGGAGCTTGAACCGTTCCAAGCGGGCCAGGTATCCCCTCACGCGGAGATTCTGGACCGAGGGATTCTCGACGGAGGCCTTTCCGGTGGCCGAGGCCATAGTGGGTCCGGCACTGGAGCTTTGGCAGCGCCCTGCTTCCTGCCCTCGCCTTCGGCCAGGATGGCCAGAAGTATCGCGGTCCCCGGTTCCTTGTCCGGTTTTGAACACCCCTCTGCTGAGGGGTTGGTTACCGACAGCGTTTTCGGTAGCGCCGCTGCATGGGGATGTGGACAAACCTCCTGACAAGGAGTCACAAGAATGGACTATGTCGGGCGAAAAGTCTCACGCCGTCCTCTCTCGGCCTCGTCAGGCCAGTTCGACCCGTCCTCATGGCACATTTTTCTCATGCCCTGTTGGGCTCCCTGGATGAGGTCATCCTCCATCTTCCCCGATCTGCAGACTACGGTTAAGCAGGTGCGGGACCAGGAGCAGGAGCAGTGGCCAAACAGCAGCTCCAGACTGCTTTGGATATAGGGGACTCATGTGCCAGATCGGTGGCGCCGCAGTGGCTATCGTCGGCGGGCTTGGCTGAGGATATCCACCTTTCCCGGATACCCAGCACAAGTTGGCGGATGTTCCCTTTGGGACTGACCTCTTGACCCTGGGGTGGAAGGTCACCTGCAGAGGATCGAGAAGTCAATGCTACCTTGGACTCGGTCTCTTCCGCTCAGAAGGACAAGGCGCAAACCACAGCCTAAGCCTTTGCGTCCCACAGCCTTTGGCCCGCCCGGCCCAGCAGCGTCAGGGCCAGCAGGCTCGGCCTTGGCATCCCAAACCCAAGCCGCCGGCTTCCTCTAACAGGAGGCAGGGAGGAAAAGGCCCAGGAGGTCCCTCGGCCGGTCCCTCCTCCAAGCCTGCCCAGTGACGGGCTGAGGGGTGTCGCCCCCATTCCCGTCACCTTACCCCTGGGTCCCCCCGTTGGGGGGACGGCTCCGGCACTTCCGTTCCGCCTGGTCCGCTGTTTCCCACCGGACAGGTGGGTCTTGGAGGTGGTGGGAAGAGGCCTGCCTCTGGGTCGAGCAGGCACCACCCTTCAGAGCCGTCGCCTCGGGGCAGATCCCCAGCCTCACTGGCGGCTCGTCGAGCCGACAGCCGCTCTCCTCCTCCAGAAGGAGGTGATAAGAGAGGTGGTGGACCCTCCTTCAGACCCAGGGTTTGTGTCCAGGTACTTCCTGGTTCCAGGAGCGGGCGGGGCTGGCGCCCCATTCTCGACCTACGACCTAAACAAGTTCCTAAGGTCTCGAACCTTCAGGATGGTCACTCTGGCTCAGATAATACCATCCTTGGAGCAGCGGCGGGTGTGGTTCTGCTCTCTTGGACTTGTAGGGCAAGCGTTTTTCCGTCTATCCGTCCGTCTCACCAGAGATTCCTTCCGCTTCAGCGGAAGGATCCCTCTTGAGTTCCAAGCCATGCCCTTGACTTGTCTCCAGCTCCCAGGGTCTTCACCAAATGCATGCGCAGTGGTGACAGCATTCCCTGCTGGCCCGAGGGTCCGGGTGTACCCTTACCTGGATGACTGGCTGATAGCAGCTCCTCCAGGAAGGAGGCGGAGTGGTCAGAGATCTGGCCCTCCAGGTCTGCTCTCAACTGGGCCTCCTTATCCAGCGAGGCCAAGTCGAACTCGAGGCAGAAGCAGGTGATTCTATTTATCGGTAGCAGCTCGACTCTCTTCGAGCCAGGCGCGGCTCGGCGGACAGGGCGGGTTCTTTCCTCCTTTGCCCGATCATTTCTGGTTGGGCAATGCGCCCCTGCCGGGACTTCCTGCGCCTCCTGGGTCTCATGGCGGCCTGCACCAGCGTGGTCCATTGGGCCCGCTGGAACATCGCGTCCTTCAGTGGGGACTGGCCAGCCAGTGGTCTGGCGCTGTGATCCTTTGGACCAGCTTGTGTCGGTGACACAGGGGATGTGGGCGCTCTCCAGTGGTGGACCGTTCCAGATCATTTGCAGGAGGGCATCCCGTTCATCCGCCCGAGCGCCGGTCTCTCCTCGACCCGATGCCTCTCTGATGGGTTGGGGTGCCCATCTGGGGAACACCAGGCTCATGGCCTCTGGTCCCCTCGGGAGTCCCGATGCCACATCAACCTGCTGGAGCTCCGAGCGGTCCGCCTAGCTCTCACCGCCTTTGCTCCGTTCCTCCGGGGTCAAGTGGTCCGAGTCCAGACGGACAATACCACGACCATGTACTATCTAAACGCCAGGGGGCGGGGCCGCTCCATGCTTCTATGCAGGGAAGCTCTCCGCATTTGGTCACTCGTGCGCAGCCTGGAGGCGGATCTCCTAGCCATTCACGTGGCAGGAGCCTCAACACCCTGGCCGATGCCCTGAGCGGATAGGGGCTGCATCCCACGAGTGGTCTCTCCTGCCGGAGGTAGTACAGCATCTGTTCTCCCATTGGGGCACACCTCAGGTGGACCTGTTTGCCTCCAGGGAGAACGCGAAGCTGAGTCTGTTCCATGCCCGCCCCCCTCAGCAGGGCTCGCTGCAGGGGGATGCCTTCTCGAGGCAGTGGACCCCGGGCCTCTTTTACGCCTTTCCCCATTTCCCTTGATCCACAGGTGCTTCTCAAGGCGAGGGAGGGACAGGCGCAGGTGATTCTGATAGCCCCAGACTGGCCTCGCCAGTTCTGGTACCAGATCTCCTCAGTCTCAGCTCCAGGACTCCGCGCAGCTTCCAGCTCGCCCGGACCTGCTCTCAGTCAATCAGGGAAGGTGTTCCATCCGGACCTTCAATCCACCTGGCCGGCCTGGTTCCTGGCGGCTAGAGTTCCAGGCCTTGGGTCTTTCCGGCGAGGTCCTCAATGTAGTTGGGCGTCCCGTAAGTCGACCAGAAAATGCTATGCCTTCAAATGGAAAAGGTTTTCCATTTGGTGTCAGGAACAAGGGCTTGGACCCTTCCTCCTGTTCCTTGGCAAGCATCTTGGACTATTTATGGTCCCTTTCTAGTCAAGGGCTTAGGTCGGCGACCCTAAGGGTGCACCTGGCCATCTCTGCTTACCAGGTGCGGGCCGGGAAGCAGTCGGTGGCGCGGGAGAAGGTGGTCTGGCGGCACAAAGGCCTTGTTCACATTTCCCTCAGTCAGGAACCCCACCTCCGTGGGATCTACTGCTGGTACTGGCAAGCTCATGGGCAAGCCATTCGAACCTATGCACAGGTGTGCTCTCTCTCACCTGTCGTGGAAGACCGCCTTCTTGGTGGCTATCCGTCAGCCAGAAGGATGGGAGAGCTCAGGCGCTTTCCATCGAGTCTCCTTACCTGGTCTTCCACAGGGACAAGGTTGTCCTGCCCCACCGAAATTCCTTCCGAAGGTGGTGTCGGAGTTTCACCTTAACCAGGTGTTGACTCTGCGGTGTTCTACCCCAATCACACCTCAGGAGCGAATATAGGCTCCATACTCTGGACCTAGAAGGCGCTCGCTATTATAAGGGCGCCACGGCTGAAATCGGGGAGAGGTTCGCCAGCTGTTTGTCACCTACGCTGAAGCCATCTGGCAGACCTGCAGCCAAGGGACGATAAGCAGGTGGGTAACCTCCTGCATAGATCTCTGCTATAAGTTGGCGGGCATGGAGCCTCCCAGAGGGATAAGGCTCATTCTACCCGCCATACTGCCTAGCAGTGGCTGCTTCCAGGGGACGTCCCTATCCAGGAAATCTGCAGGGCTGCTACCTGAAGTCAGCAAACACCTTCATTACCCATTACCACATCGACCTTGAGTCACGCCAGGATGCTGGTTTTGGGGCCTCGGTTCTCAGTCTCTCTTTCCCAAGTAAGTATTGGGGGTGTGCGTCTTGCCTCCCGGAGAACTGCTAGGAGTCTGCCAATGAGTGTGGATGAACAACATATCCATGTCCCTGAAATACAGGTTACTCACCTGTAACAGGAGTTCTAGGAATGGTATATGTTGTTCATCCTGACTCCCCTCGACCTCGGCTTGCACACAACCCTGAGCTTCCAGCGGGCCAGATCTGGCGCCATGGGGCGGAGTCGAGAGTTATACCACCCGGGTGGGTGGGAGGAGCAAGCTTGAAGACCTTCCGGCAAGATTTAAAGCGGCAAGGATACCTGCCAATGAGTGTGGATGAACAACATATACCATTCCTAGAACTCCTGTTTCAGGTGAGTAACCTGTATTTATTTCCTTCCTATGTTTATTACGTAGCCCCAAATGTGTTCTGTTGAAGGGCCAGGAAGTCCTGAAACATATGTAAACACTTAAAGGGAGCAAAGAGATGTAATAAAAAAAAACAGAAATAAAAAATAGACAAAACAACATGAGATGGAATTGATTTCTTGCAAACAATAGTATTTGTGGGTAGCAATATTCTTTAAAATACAATTTTCTCGATGATGTACTATCCACACTTCTGGCAGTGTTCCTTTCCCTTTAAGACCTGCCAGAAAGTCTTCAAGTTGGCTCCTCCCACCCACCCGGGTGGTAACTCCCTCGCCACTGCCCTGTAATGTCAGATCTTCCTTTGCAAGATGGCGGCCACGCTGGGCTAGCTGTCTGCACGTTTTATTACTTTTAGATTTAGATTTGTTTTATTTCACTTTGTTCTTGTTTGTTTTGCAATTTAGTATTAGTTTTTAGAGCTTAGGCAGTTAGGGTAAACAAGTGAGGTAGTAAGTGATAGCCTCGTTTACTGGATAAGAGGAGAGCACATAAGTGATTACGGATAGCTTCAAAGGATAAGTTTGTCTAACGCTCTTTTGCTGCTGCTGAATTTTTTGCTATTGCCTCGAACTTTGGGTTTGAGAAGATACATTTTTCTCCCTTACCTGCGCTTCGGCACTGGTGCCTTACTTTTGGGAGAGAGGGAACTGGTGTCGGCTGTCCGCTGGTAGCGAGAGCTGTGGAACTGTGGAGATCTGTGGTCTTCTGCTTGCAACAGACGTGTACTCGGTCCTGTGGAGTGTGACTGGCCTGGGGATCTTGTTTGAGGGGTGCTGCTGGCTGTTGGTTTTGGACAGCTTCTGTTTTCTGCTTCCTGTTTGGATCGGAGGGAACTGTGGTGGCTCCTGATTTCGGGTCCAGATTGCCGGCATTCTACCGAGTGTCGGGCTGACTGGGTTTTGGGCCCGACCTGAGCCCAGGGGACGTTTGCTGGGGTTGCCGGCTGTGGGGAGGAACTGGGTCTGGTGCCCTTGGAGGACGGGCACTGAGTGCCTGAGATTCCTTGGCTTGGGTGGGCGGTCTAGAGGGCCTGCTCGCTCTGAGCTGACTACGGTCGGAGCTTTTGGCAACTCCTTGGGGGATGGCTGGGGTGAGTAATTGTTTCCCAGTCAGGGAGCTCCCATTACTGGAGGTCAGAATAGGTCCTGAAGTGTGGAAGGAGTTCTGGCTACAGTGGATGCCCTGTTTGTCTCTCATCCCCTGAAGATTCAACAGCATTGAGAATGTTTTAACTTCTTTTATGTTGTCTGACATGAATTTGCCCTGCATATGTGAGAGATAGGCTGGGGGATTATGCTATCATGTCATTTTGGACTGCAAACCGAAGATACTTGTTCTAGGGACATGGATATGTTGTTCATCCACACTGTCTGGCAGGTTCCTTGCCGCTTTAAATCTTGCCGGAAGGTCTTCAAGCTGGCTTCTCCCACCCACCCGGGTGGTAAAACTCTCGGCTCCGCCCCATGACACCAGATCTTCCTTACCACTTGGACGCTCAGGTTCCGTCCTTAACGCTCTGCATGTAGACTGGATCCTAATTCTTCGGTTCACCCGAAACTTATTTTAAAATTTTCAAGACTTAGGTCAAGTTTCTCCCTCACGGCTGCGATGGACAAATCGACTCCTGGATTTCGGCGGTGCCCTTGTGGGCAGAAAATGTCCAGGACGGATCCGCACTCCACGTGCGTCTACTGCCTCAGCCTAGACCATGACTCGCAGACCTGCGAGTTATGCCGTTCGTTTTCGGCCAACATCCTGAAAGATTGCGCTGCCCGGTTACAGCTTGGGTGCCCCGAGAAGTGCTACCTGCCGGTGAAGTCGAAGGAGGCCCATTGGGCGGTTACTGCGGCGGCTGGCTCGGCTGAGCAACTGGAGCAGATGATCGCCCTCGAGGAGGAGGTGGCTCAGGCCGCATCATCCTCTTCCTCGGTCGCGGCATTTATCCCGCTCTCTCTGGGTACCTCATATTCAGCTACTTTCAAGGAGCTTTGCCAGTCCCTTTCCACGAAGGGAGAGGGGCCATTGGGACATTCCTCTCTGTCCAAAAAGAAGGACTGAAAAGGTCCACTTCCCTGGACAGTCGACACTCGACTTCGGTCGAGGTTGCGGCTAAGACCGCTGGCTTCACGGTGTCCCCGTCAGGTCTCGACCAGTCGGACGGGCTGTCGACTGGTGAAGCCGACAGCCCTTCTTCACTGGTTCCCCTGGTGGAGACCGAGGATCTGCCTGTGACCCCGGTGCCACAGTCCCCAGTCAAGGCTTCCGAGCCGAGGGAAGAGCGGGTGTCCCCCGCCCCTTCCCAGACCTGTCCTCGGAAACACCGAGGTTCTCGGTCTAGGTCTCGGACATCCTCTTGGTCCAGCGGATCCCGCTGACATCGGCAGTCTCGGTCTCGGCACCGAAGTAAGTGGTGCTGCCGCTCATCCTCGTCTTCCTCCTCGGAAGAGGAGAGGCTTCGGCGCAAATTGCGTCAGCGCTACGAGGACCTGATGTGGCAGCAGTTACTTCTGTCCGGGAACAAGCTGACGCCGTTGCCTTCCCTGGCCATCAAGTGGCTGTCACCCGAGCGGCCGAAACAGCCCCTCGCTGTAGCCGAGGTGCCCAAGCCTGGGCCAGTTGTTCGGCCAAAACCAGCTGCCCCATCGATTGTGGTAGAACCTCCGCCTCCACAACCGAAATCGGGGGCACCAACCAAGGACTCTCAGTCGGGTCAGGGCCTGCCCCACAGGTTGTCGGTCACCCTCACTCCCGACCGTCCTCGGCAGGTGGAGGGTGGCTCAAGCTGAGGCAGCTCTTCGCGGACTCCTCGGAGTCCGGCGAGCGCTCCTCCCTGTTCTCCAGGCCCATTGACCTGGAGTCCTCCGGGGCCAGTCAATGGGCAAAGCCCATCGTCCTTCATGGGTTTGCCCGGCTCATCTCGGTGTCCACGGGATGCAGCTCGACCTGTATCCAAGTGGGCCAAGTATCTCCTGACGGAGATACTGGACCAAGGGGATTCACCCACGGAGGCCTTTCCGGTGGCTGAAGCCATTGTCGGCCCAGCCTTGGAGCTCTGGCAGCGGCCTGCTTCCTGTCCTGTGCCTTTGGCCAGGATGGCCAGGAAGTATGTGGTCCCTACCGGCTCTTTACCCGTTTTTTTCGGAACACCCCTCCGCTGAGGGGTTGGTCACTGACACTGTTTTCCGGCGTTCCGGGAATGCTAGGGATGTGGGCAAGCCCCCCAACAAGGAGTCCAAAAAGCTGGACTACGCCGGGCGCAAGGTGTACGCTGCATCCTCCCTTGGCCTCCGCCAGGCCAGCTTGGCTGTGCTGATGGCACACTTCTCCCACGCCCTCATGGGCTCCCTGGACGAGGTGATCCCTCATCTCCCGGCCGACCTGCAGACCACGGTCCGGCAGGTATGGGACCAGGGAAGGGCAGTGGCAAAACAGGAGCTCCAAACGGCTCTGGACATTGGAGACTCCTGTGCCAGATCAGTTGCTGCCGTGGTGGCCATGCGCCGCAGAGCATGGCTGAGGATATCCACCTTCACGGCGGATACCCAGCATAAAGTGGTGGATGTCCCCTTCCTGGGGACCGACCTCTTCGGCCCTGGAGTGGAAGGTCACCTCCAGCGGATCGAAAAGTCCAGTGCCACTCTGGACTCTGTCACCTCCGCCCAGAAGGACAAGGGCCATCGACAACAGCAGCATAAGTCCTTTCGTCCTTCTGCACCTGCGGCACGTCTGGCTCAACAGCACCAGCACCAGGGCCAGCAGGCTTGCGCTTGGCATCCCAAACCCAAGCCTGCGGCTTCCTATAATAGGAAGCAGGGAGGTAAAGGCCCAGGAGGTCCCTTGGCCGGTCCCTTCCCTAAGCCTGCCCAGTGATGGGTTGAGGGGTGTCGCCCCCAGCCTCGTCACTCCCCCCTGGGTTCCCCCCATGGGGGGATGGCTCCGCCATTTCCTTTCTGCCTGGTCCATTATCACCACGGACCGTTGGGTGTTGGCGGTGGTAGGAAAGGGCCTGCCCCTGGAGTTCGAGCAGGCCCCGCCCTTCCGAGCCGTCGCCCCTCAGGGGGCTACAGGGTCCACAGCCTCTTTGTCGGCTCGCCGAGCCGATATTGCTCTACTCCTTGAAAAAGAGGTGATCGGGAAGGTGGCGGATCCTTCTCCAGACCCGAGGTTTGTGTCCGGGTACTTTCTGGTCCCAAAACGGACGGAGGGCTGGCGCCCCATTCTCGACCTGCACGACCTGAACAGCTTCCTAAGGTCTCAGACCTTCAGGAGGGTCACTCTGGCTCAGATAATCCCATCATTGGAACGAAGTGTGTGGTTCTGTTCTCTGGACCTTCAGGATGCGTTCTTTCACATCCCAATCCGTCTGTCCCACTAGAGATTCCTCCACTTCAGGGCAGAGGGATCCCTCTGCGAGTTCCAGGCCATGCCCTTCGGCCTTTCCCTAGCTCCCAGGGTCTTCACCAAATGCATGGCAGTGGTGACAGCATTCCTGCGGCGCTGAAGGGTCTGGGTGTACCCCTACCTAGACGACTGGCTGATTGCAGCCCCCTCCAGAACGGAGGTGGAGCGGTCCAGGGATCTGGCCCTCCAGGTTTGCTCTCAGGTTGGCCTCCTCATCAACGAGGCCAAGTCAGAACTCGTGCCAAAGCAGGTGATACAATTCATCGGGGCAGAGCTCGACTCTCTACGAGCCAGAGCACGGCTCCCGGCGGACAGGGCTGAGGTTCTTTCCTCCTTTGCCCAGTCATTTCAAGTTGGGCAATTGCGCCCTGCCCGGGACTTCCTGCGCCTCCTGGGCCTCATGGCGGCCTGCACCAGCGTGATCCATTGGGCCCGTTGGTACATGCGTCCCCTTCAATGGGGACTGGCCAGCCAATGGTCACAGCACTTCGATCCGCTGGATCAGCTAGTGACAGTGACCCAGGAATGTGGAACGCTCTCCAGTGGTGGACCGTTCCAGCACAACTGCAGGACGGCATCTCATTTGTCCGCCCCGAGCCGACGGTCTTTCTATCGACCGGTGCCTCTGTGATGGGTTGGGGTGCCCATCTTGGGGAACACCGAGCGCACGACCTCTGGTCCCGGAATCCCGATGCCACATCAACCTGCTGGAGCTCAGGCGGTCCGCCTAGCTCTCACCGCCTTTGCTCCGTTTCTCCGGGGTCAAGTGGTCCGAGTCCAGACGGACAATACCACGACCATGTACTACCTAAACCGCCAGGGCGGGACGCGTTCCATGCTTCTATGCAAGGAAGCTCTCCGCATTTGGTCACTCGTGCGCAGCCTGGAGGCGGATCTCCTAGCCATTCATGTGGCAGGAGCCTCCAACACCCTGGCCGATGCCCTGAGCCGGATAGGGGCTGCATCTCACGAGTGGTCTCTCCTGCCGGAGGTAGTACAAGATCTGTTCTCCCACTGGGGCACACCTCAGGTGGACCTGTTTGCCTCCAGGGAGAACGCGAAGCTGAGGCTGTTTCATGCCCGCCCCCCTCAGCAGGGCTCGCTGCAGGGGGATGCCTTCTCGAGGCTGTGGACCCCGGGCCTCTTCTACGCCTTTCCCCCATTTCCCTTGATTCACAAGGTGCTTCTCAAAGCAAAGAGGGACAAGGCACAGGTGATTCTGATAGCCCCAGACTGGCCCCGCCAGTTCTGGTACCCAGATCTCCTCAGCCTCAGCTCCAGGCTCCCGAGGCAGCTTCCAGCTCGCCCGGACCTGCTCTCAGTCAATCAGGGGAAGGTGTTCCATCCGGACCTTCAATCCCTGCACCTGATGGCCTGGTTCCTGAGCGGCTAGAGTTCCAGGCCTTGGGTCTTTCGACGAGGTCCTCAATGTTGTTGAGGGTCCCGTAGAGTCGACCAGAAATGCTATGCCTTCAAATGGAAGAGATTTTCCATTTGGTGTCAGGCAAGGCTTGGACCCTTCCTCCTGTCCTTTGGCAAGCATCTTGGACTATTATGGTCCCTTTCTAGTCAAGGGCTTAGTCCCGTGACCCTAAGGGTGCACCTGGCAGCCATCTCTCTGCTTGCAGTGATATGGGCAGGGAGCAGTCGGTAGCGCAGAGAGAAGGTGCTTTTTCAAAGGCCTTGATCACATTTCCTCCGTGCGAGAACCTCCACCTCCGTGGGATTTACTGCTGGTACTGGCAAAGCTCATGGGAAAGCCATTCGAACCAATGCACAGGTGTGAACTCTCTCACCTGTCGTGGAAGACCGCCTTCTTGGTGGCTATCACGTCAGCCAGAAGGATGGGAGAACTCCAGGCCTCATTGAGTCTCCTTACCTGGTCTTCCACAGGGACAAGGTTGTCCTGCGCCCCCACCCGAAATTCCTTCCGAAGGTGGTGTCGGAGTTTCACCTTAACTAGGTGTTGACTCTGCCGGTGTTCTACCCCAATCACACCTCGGAGGCCGAATACAGGCTCCATACTTTGGACCCTAGAGGGCCTTTCGCTTATTATAAGGAGCGCACGGCTGAAATCGGGTGAGCTTAGCCAGCTGTTTGTCACCTCGCTGAAGCCGCACCTGGCAGACCTGCAGCGGCGGACGATAAGCAGGTGGGTCACCTCCTGCATAGATCTCTGCTACTGAGTTGGCGGGCATGGAGCCTCCCAGAGGATAAGAGCTCATTCTACCCGTCATACTGCTGCATGGGTGGCTGCTTCCAGGGACGTCCCTATCCAGGAAATCTGCAGGGCTGCTACCTGGAAGTCAGCACCTCCTTTATTACCCATTACCACATCGACCTTGAGTCACGCGGGATGCTGGTTTTGGGGCCTCGGTTCTCCAGTCTTTATTCCCTAAGTAGGGGTGTCGTCTTGCCTCCCTCCTCCCGGAGAACTGCTAGAGTCTGCCAGACAGTGTGGATGAACAACATATCCATGTCCCTAGAAATACAGGTTACTCACCTGTAACAGTAGTTCTAAGGAATGGTACCATATTGTTCATCCACCTGACCCCTCCCGACCTCCCTGGCTTCGACGCACAACCTGAGCTTCCAGCGGGCTAGATCTGACGTCATGGGGCGGAGCCGAGAGTTTTACCACCCGGGTGGGTGGGAGGAGCCAGCTTGAAGACCTTCCGGCAAGATTTAAAGCGGCAAGGAACCTGCCAGACAGTGTGGATGAACAACATATACCATTCCTAGAACTCCTGTTACTGGTGAGTAACCTGTATTTACTCCCTTGACTTAGTCTTTCTCCTGGGGATCGAGGCCTCTGATTTGGGGGTGGAACCAGTTGGATGCGATCACTACACCGTGCGGTTTAGTTTTAGCACCCCCCTTCGCAGGCCTACCCCTGTGGAGATGGTCAGGTATCGCCCTTTACAAGATGTTAGCTCTGCAGGCCTGGCGATGGTACTTGACCTGTCGACACTTCCAGTGGCAAACAGTGACCCAGAAGCCATCATGGTAGCCTAAAATATGGCTATCTCAGTGGCCTTGGATGTTGTTGCTGCTGTCCCTGTTCGCCCTCTCTCCCTTTGCCCTCAGTCCCCATGGTTTGATGGGAACTTGAGGGAGATGTGGCGACTAGTACGAAGGTTAGAGCGCTGCTGGCAGTATAGCCTAGAGGTGAGAGGAACGAGGTGTGAATGAGCTTGATACATCCAGCAGACCAGACCTGAGTTTGATTCTCCCAGCCTCCACTTGCATACTGTGTGACTCTGAGCAAGTCACTTAACCACCCAGTGCTCCCAGGTTGCCCCTGAAAACAGGCACTTGTACCTAGTGGGCCTTACCCGGTTACCAAAGACTAAATAATAAATAAATAAATAAATAAATAAATCCTCCCTTGTTGCCAACCACCTTAGATTGATGGAGCATTATCAAGCCTGTCAATCGGTAATCACCCGTAAGAAGGCAGAGTTCCTGTCCAGGGAGATTGCGGCTGCTCAGAACCGACCAGCTCAGCTCTTTCGCACTGTAGACAGACTGCAACCCAGCCTGCCTACAAGTTCGAAAGACGTTTTCGCAAATTGAGTGCGATGAACTTGTTTGATTCTTTGCAACTAAGGTGGCCGACATTAAGGCAGTGCTCCAACCAGCACACTCTAAGGGTGTTGCTTTGGATCAGTACGTGACCGCTGCTCCTCAGCTTTCCTGGAGTACCTTCGACCAACCAGAGTTCATAGATGTCATGCGGATTGTCCAGGGTGCGCGCCCTTCGTGCTGTAGTTTGGATTCTGGACCAGCTTCCCTGATCTTGGGTTGCATTGATTCCATCGGTCCGGTCCTAGCACAGATAGTCTGATGCTCCTTGGAAACAGGTGAGTTTCCTAGTTCCCTGAAGGAGGCGGTGGTAACACCCCTCTTGAAGAAAGTTTCTTTGGACCCCGACTGCCATGCAAGCTACAGACCAATCTCTAAGCTCCCCTTCTTAGGGAATGTGATTGAGAGGGTAGTGGCCGTACAGCTGGAGAACCATTTGACCATCCATGATATCTATGAACCCCTCCAGTCCGGTTTTCGAAAGAGGCACAGTACTGAGACAGCGCTGGTCGGGTGCTCAATGATCTCCTGATGGCTAGGGACCATTCCATCTTGGTTCTTCTAGATCTTTCATCAGCTTTTGACACTGTGGACCATGGGGGTTCTACTTGAGCGCCTAAGGTTCATCTATGGACTATCGGATGTAGTCCTCAGGTGGTTTACATCTTACCTCACTGGAAGAACACAGAGTGGTTTCCGGGGTTTATTCCTCAGACCCAGTTTCTCTGTCTTGTGGGGTTCCTCAGGGTTCGGTGTTGTCCCCCATGTTGTTCGCAGTGTACATGCTGCCCCTCGGAGACATTGTAAGAAGGTAGGGCTGAGGTTTCACTGTTATGCTGATGATACCTAGCTCTACCTTTATTTTGCACCCAACTAGAATGGAGCTCTCTTGGTCTTTAATAACTGCCTCAAAGAAATCCAGAAGTGAATGGACTCGAGTTGGCTGAAGTTGAACTTGGAAAAGACAGAGGTGCTGGTTGTGGATCTGGTGCATTGGATAGGGGGGCCAGGGGTTGGTTCACCCTCCAGGCTCTTTCTTGGGGGTGTTTCACTCCCAACCTCTAAACAGATGTGTTACCTGGGGGTAATTTTTGACGAAGGGCTGACTCTGCATTCACAGGATTCTGCTGTCATCAAGTCCTCATTCTACCATCTGAGGAATATCTCCAGGATTAGGCACCTTGTTCCGTCCGGCGATCTTCCTATGCTGGTCCATGCCTTTGTGTCCTCTCTCTTGGACTACTGCAATTCCCTTTACCTTGGGCTTCCTGGGGTGGAAATCCGCTGCCTGCAGCTGGTGCAGAACGCAGCGGCCTGGCTTGTGACTGGTACTTCCCGGTCCAGTCATATTTCGCCGGTGCTGCATGGACTGCACTGGCTGCCAGTACAGTGGCGGATCACCTTTAAAGTCAGTCTTCTGAGTTTTAAAGCCCTACGTGGACTTGGCCCGGACTACCTGAAAGAGCTCCTGGTCCCTTACTGCCCTGGGCGATCGCTCCGCTCAGCTGACGAGGGGTTGCTACAGATCCCAAGGGTGTGCTCGAAATCCTCTGGTGCCCGTGCATTTATGCATGTAGCCCCTACCCTCTGGAATTCTCTACCCCGTCAGTTACGGGAGTGCGCTACCGTGGCAGGATTTAAAAAGGCCCTGAAAACATGTTTATGGATTCAAGCGTTTGGTGACTGACTTTATTCACCTAACTGTATCAGCTGTTTTATATATTTTAAGATTTGAAATGTTTGATATGTTTTTAAACTCTGTAAGACACTTTGGTTTTTGAAAGGTGCCATAGAAATAAAACATTATTATTATTATTACTAGGAAGAAGAGTCCCTCCTTACTGCTCCATGCGCTGAGTAGGCCTTTTGCTTCAAACCTTTGCAAACTTTGCAAAATCACTTCATCTTCAGCCAATTTCCCAGTCTCTGAAATGGATGAGTCGAAGTCGGCACCGTGATTTAAGAAGTGCGAGTACGGGCAGAAGATGTCCCGGATCGACCCACGCACCTCATGCATCTACTATCTAGGCCATGAACACGATCCACAGGCATGTGGCCTTTGTCGCACCTTGCACCCTTCTACTTTAGAAAACTGGCATGCTAGGCTTCTCTTAGGGCACCCAGATGAACGGGATCCCCCTGTTCACTTGAAGTTTGCCCATCAGGCTGTCTCTGTGGCTGTGGGGTCCACTGAACAACTTGCGACATTCGAAGAGGCTGTGGCTCAGGCCATGGAGCATGCCTCTTTGGCTTCAGCTTTCGTGCTGCTTTCTTTTGGCACCACCTTCACCGGGGCATTTCGTGATTTGTGCCTGTTCCTTCCCATCTTTGGACAGGGCCCTTTTAAGGGCATAAAATCCAAACCTTTGAAAGAGAAGTCTAACAGGAAGTCTCGTCGTCGATCGTGGGATCATGACTGCTCTTGGGCCTCTGAATCCCGCACTTTTCTGGAGGTTTCAACTACAGTCAATCCCTCGGCCCAGGCCACTTGCTCCGCATTCTGACTGTCGGGCCAGTTGGTCGAGACACCCGTCGTCCAACCTGTTTAGATTTTTCTCAACTCGGCCAGATGAGGCTGATACCTCCCTCTCTAGGACTCCAGTTCTTCCTGCCACCTTTCAGGGTGGGTCGGACCAGCATGCTGATCCGGTCCACACCCCTCTGGGATCCGTTAACCCAGGAGGTTCCTTGGCTTTCGCTGGCTCCCTTAAGGACTCACCATCGGTGTCCCCCGATGGTCAAGGTCTAGAAACCTGAAGCCCCGAATCAAGAAGCCCACATCAGTATCGGTGTTCCCTCTCTCCTCATTTGGGCAAGCGGCATCATTTCAGTTCAGTTTAGTTTTTATTTTACCAGGAAAATGCATCGTTGAGAGAACTCATTTACAAGGTGGTGCTGGGTGGACTGGTACAGAGGTCAAATTAACAATTAAAACAATTGCATGACAGAAAAGCAATTCTCTAAATGATACAGGTTAAAGGCAAAACACTAATGAGTAAATACACAACATACATACGGTAGGTATGCTACAGCTAGGAGCACAACATCTCAGTAAAAAATCAATTCTACTGAAGAAATGGAGTGCAACCAATAAATATGGTAGTAGGGAGGAAGGGTAGGTATGCGGTCTGGAAGGACTAGGGACCAAGAGTGGCAGGAGGGAGAGAGTAAGAAAGGAATGGAATGGAAGCTAGGGTGAAGAGGGGAAGGTGATATGGGAAAAGAAGGTTAGGTGCAAGAAGTATGAGGAGGGAGTGTAGGGAAAAATGGGGAAGGTGAGAAAAGTCTACATAGCAGTGGCAATTATCCCTTACTTAGTGATTGAGGAGAACCCTGAAACGGGGTAATCAAACCCAGTCGAACAGTTTTAAAGAATGCTGAAGGGTGTTCCATAGAGATGGTATGGCATAACTCAAAGACGAGGTACCAAAGTGAGATGTTACCCTGGGAACATCAAGTATGATGTAAGCGTATTTTCTAAGAGGGTAGCACAGGGAGTGCATTTGAATAGAGCAGAAATATAGGAGGGACGCTTGTCTGAAATAGCTTATATACCCAGAGCAGGGCATTCCTTGACCTCTGGGTGTCAAGCAGAGTCCACCCTATGAGAGAGTAAAGGGAACAGTGGTGAGTTTCGTATAGGGGGCATTGGAGATGAATCTAAGGGCTCTAGGATACAACGTATCCAGCTGTGTTAGGGCAGATTGATGACTATGGATATAGAGGAAATCCCCATAGTCAAACGGGGGGTGGGATGTTGTCTATACCAATCTAGTTTTTGTGTCCTGGGTTAGCAGATGTTTAATACGGAAAAATAGGCCTAGACGCTGCTTTAGTTTTTTAGCCTGTTCAGCGATATGCACTGAAAAGGACAGTTTACAGTCAATCCAAACTCCTAAATATTTAAATTTATCCACAGATTCCAGGGATTCCCCCAATAGTGTCTTAATCTGCAGTTGGATAGTGGAAGAGAGGGTGGACGCTGATTTTATATGCGGAGAGAGAAGCATGACTTTGGTCTTTTTTAGTATTGAGCAAAAGCTTTAGGTCAATCTGTGTCTATTGAAGCAGATCAGATTCGCGCTGCAGTTCCAGATAAGCATCCTCGGGAGAGGGCAGAGCAACGTAAAGTACAGTGTCATCTGCAAAGAGATGACCACTTGCTGACCTGACATTGTGGTTCATATAATTAATATAGATAGCGAATAATAGGGGCCCTAAGATAGAGCCTTGGGGTACCCCTCTCAGCACAGTTTTCAATGGGGAAAGGTCGCCCTGGGCTTTTACCTGCTGTTGTTGGCCTAACAGATAACTAGAGAACCACCTCATCGCCTGCGCATCAAGACCAATGTTCTGCAACATTCCCAATGGAAGAGCATTGTCCACTGTATCAAAGGCCTTGCTTAGATCAAGGAACAGCGCACGTATGTAGTTCTTGGAGTTGAGGGCAGTAAACTAGTCGTTTGTGACTTTGGCAAGAGCAGATCTTACTTCGAGATACAGCTCTTGCAGCAGGTTACACCATTAGGACTGAAGCCGGCAGGCGCCAGGACCCCACGGAAATTTTCTAGCTAGCAGTCTTCAGCGGGGACCGCCTCTGATGTCGGTCCCCCCCGGCGTCGGGCGTAGTAAATAAGGAGGCAGTCCCCCCATAATCCTCTGTTTTTTTCCCGCCGTCGACATCGCCAGTATCGGCCTCTCGGTCTCTTTTTCTAGCGTGCGACGACCTTTAGAACTACGACGATTTTCGTCTTTCTTTCGACTTTGGATCAACTGATGCCCTCTCCAACAACTTCTGTTGAGGGTCACCATTTGAAGTGTGCCTGCGGCAAACAGATCCCCTTCAAGGATCCACATTTGGCCTCCGTGCGCTGCCTAGGCCCGGAACACGACACCAAGGCCTGCTCCTTCTGCCAGGGCTTCAACAGTCGCACCAGGATCTGCCGACAGAAGGCCCTTCAAGCGTTTCTCTTGGAGGAGAAACTGAAAACTATGGATAAAGAACCTTCCTCCCAGGGAGAGTCATCGGGTAAAACCTACAAGCACCAGGACAAACACCGGGAAAACGAAAGGTCCAGGTCCCCTGCTAGGGCCTCAGACTCCTGAAGCTCCGGCTCAAGATCAGACCACTCTCCCTCCAGGGCTCAGTCGCAACCTGCCCCGGTTCAGGTCAGATCCTCCAGCGGCTCCTCTTCTCTACGGCCCCTGAAGATTTCCAGGCCGTCTGCCTCTTCCACTCCATGTAAGGCCTCGTCGAAGTGCGGGGAGTGCCATAAATCTTCTTCCTGCCGGCGGGACACCGATGCCAGGTCAGTTTCCCAGCCTCTGTGTGGATCGGATCTGGTTCCTCGTAAGACCAAGGACCTGACGTCCCTCAAACGGATGTCGGACCCGACGTTGGCCAAGCATCATCGGCACTCCCAGGAGCCGGCGACACCTAAACACCCGTCGCCGGCCAGGCGTTCGCCTCTGAAGGCGTCAGCCAGGGAACCGACGTCGGCTACTCCGGAGAAGAGGACCTCGCCACCGTCACCGGCGGACGCCGGTCAGAAGGACTCATCAGAGGAGGATGCCACACAGCCCGAGGACCAGGCGGGCGACATCGGAGATGCCGGGCTACCACGGGAACCTTCCCCGGAGTGGGAGACCCCCGCGGACCCGACGCCTGACCCCAGCGACAGGCCACCGGCGCCAGGCCCTTTGTCGGGTATGAATCTGGCAGAGGTAAAGGAACTTTTTACCTTCTGGTGGGACACCATCAAAAAAGATGTGGTCACCACTACTCCAACTCCGCCTCCACCTACTCCTTTACCGCCTACGCCCCCTTCTCCGCCCAAGGGGCCCGTAGGACTGTCACCAACCCCCAAGGAGCAGACACCACCTCCTCAG
Source organism: Neoceratodus forsteri (assembly GCA_016271365.2). Lineage (NCBI taxonomy): Eukaryota > Metazoa > Chordata > Ceratodontiformes > Ceratodontidae > Neoceratodus > Neoceratodus forsteri. The sequence continues at coordinate 359,882,005 of CM057449.1, read as the reverse complement.
GGCAGATCTTCAGAAAAGAGAAGACCTCCCTCTAGATCCCCCTCAGGGTCACCCAGTCTCAAGAGACCCAGATGATGCCGGTACACTCTGTCTGGGGAGGATTCCAGATCTGACACCTCAGTGTGCTCCAGATCTCCTTCTCCTATCAGCATTCTCTCTCCGGACCCACGCGACCTACCCAGGTCTCCTCCAGATGATCCCTCTTTCGCGGAGATCATGAGGCACATCCAGGAGAATATGGGGTGGGATGCTGAATAACTCGACCCCGAAAGACAACGCCTTGCTTGCTACCTTCGGCAGAAAGATCCGAAGCCTGTGGTAGTGCCGCCCTTTGTGGATACCTTTGCAGACGTCACCAAGGCTGCCTGGAAACATCCACACTCCACTCCCGCAGTGCCGAAGAAGGCTGACTGCCTATACAAGGCCCCTAGGGAGGACCATTATCTGGCAAACCATCCTCTGGCTGACTCCCTGGTCATCACTGCTTTGCATGACCGGTATCAGAGAACTCAGCATTTGAGCACACAGCCACCGGACCAGGAATCCAAGCAATTGGATGTCCTGGGTAGGCGCATGTACGCGGCCGCGACTTGCGCCATCAGGTCACTGAATTACCTCACCCACATGGTTCAATTCCAGAACGCACTGTGGGAGCAGGGTCTGGACCTGGTCGAGAAGATGCCCGATGGCGACCACAAAGAGGAGCTCTTGAACCTCCTCTGCATGGATTTGGATGTGGGGACCCAGGTGCTTAGAGCCGCATGTGATTCTGCAGACTCTTCAGCCAGAGCTGCAGCCTCAGGCGTGTGTCTCCAGGGACACTCTTGGCTCTGTATCTCCGGCTTTACACCGGACGTCCAGAAGAACATCTTAGACGTCCCGTATAACGGCGAGGTCCTATTTGGTGAAGCCTCCGAGAGAGTAATCACCAAACTTCAGGACGCTGGGAAGGCAGTCCGATCTGTAAAAGCTATGTACAGGTCTCGGCCTAGTACCTTTAGTAGGAACCAGAGCCGTTTCTGTGGCCCGGCTACAAAGGCAACAGCCACGTTCCGGCCAACAGCAGAGGGGCACTTTCACCCACAAGGCCCAGGCCAAGTCATCCCCAGGCAGAGGCCAACGATTTGCAAAGTCGGCCCAGCCTGCCGGATCAAACGCTGCCACAGCATGACTCCTTCCCGGCCCCAGCCCCTTCTCAGGATCAACGGGAAAAGAAAGTCAGGGGGTCGCATCGCATGCCACTTGCCAGGGTGGCAATCGATCACCACTGACTGGTGGGTTCTGCAGCTGGTCAAAAAAGGCCACTATATAGAATTTGTAGGCAGTCCACCTACAAGACCTCCCCTGCTCTCCTGATATTCGAGTCAGCATGCCGTGCTCACGCTTCTGGAAAAGGAAGCCTTAGAGCATGTCCCAGAGAACCAGAGAGGACTAGGGTACTATTCTCACTTCTTCCTGGTTCCAAAGAAGACAGGGGACCTCCATCCAATACTGGACCTCAGCAACCTCAAACTTTCGGCCATTTACAAACACTTCCGCATGGTGACCTTCCAGGCCTAATTCCCATGCTGAAGCAGGACACCTTTCTGGCGTCTTTGGACATGCAGGATGCCTACCTGCATATTCCGATTGCTCAAGCGTACCGGAGGTTCCTGCGCTTCGAGTTTCAGAGCCGCCATTATCAGTTCCGAGCTCTTCCCTTCGGGCTGTCATCTGCACCTCACGTATTCATGAAGTGCATGGTGGTCGTAGCAGCGTCTCTGAGGAGACAAGACCACTACGTGTTCCCATACCTGGACGACTGGCTTCTCATGGCGCCCTCCAGGGAGGCACTGATGACGGCTATTCACTGCACCCAGTCCCTTTTTCAATCACTGGGTATTCTCATCAACTACGAGAAGTCACTCCTGGTGCTGTCCCAGAAACTGCAGTTTATAGGAGCAGTTCTGGACACCGTCAGAGGAAAAGCTTTTCTTCCCTCGGACAGAGCGGAACACATCAGATCCCTCGTCAGGGACTTGTTGGTGAAGAAGACCATCCCGACCAGACTGGTCCTTCGCCTGCTCGGACACATGGCTGCGGCCATTGTGACAGTCCTGCTGGCACATCTCCACATGCGGGTAACCCAGTGGATGCTACGGGTGCAATGGGACCAAAGGCAAGACCATCTGCAGCATCCAGTCCGAATCACGAATGCCGTAATTCAGGATTGGCAATGGTGGCTAAACCCAGGGAACCTCTCTGCGGGGGTTCCCTTCACAGCGCCGTCTCCGACTGTGACCCTCTCCACAGACGCCTCAGGGCTCGGGTGGAGAGCACACCTGGACGGTGTTCAGTCTCAGGGCCTGTGAACAGCACAGGAGTCTCATCTCCACATCAACATTCTGGAAATGAGGGCAGTCTTTACGCTGTGCAAGCCTTCCAGTCGGAGATTCCACCGGGCACACTTCTGTTACAAACAGACAATACCGCGGTGATGTATTACCTCAACAAACAAGGAGGCACTCACTCCTACCCGCTTTGCAGGGAGGCCATGAGAGTGTGGGAGTGGGTATTGCAACTCGGCACAAACCTAATTGCAGTACATGTCCCGGGAGTGGATAGTACCATCGCAGACAGTCTGAGCTGCTCTCAGGCCAGAGTCCATGAGTGGGAACTTCTACAGGAGGTGGCAGAGGATCTGTTTCACAGATGGGGCACTCCAGAGTTGGACCTTTTCGCGTCCCCATCCAACGCAAAACTGCCCAATTTTTGCTCGCTAGATCCAGGGCCTGGTGTTTTCTGGCGAGACGCATTGTCCCTCTCCTAGGTGGGCAGATTCCTCTATGCCTTCCCTCCTTTCCCGTTGATCCAGAGAGTTCTCTTAAAACTGCGCAGGGAGCAAGCGACGCTCATTTTGATCGCACCCTTCTGGCCCAGACAGATTTGGTTCCCTCTTCTGCACCAGCTATCCCGGGAACCTCCAGTTCCTTTGCCAATCAGCTCCCATCTATTGTCTCAGGAGGCGGGTTCATTGGTCCACCCAGACTTACGCTCATTGAACCTGCATGCTTGGCTCCTAGAGACGTAGCCATGATGCGATACGGGGTCTCACAAGAAGTGACAGACGTACTCTCTGCCGCCAGAAAACCGGCAACCCATGCAACGTACGCCATGAAATGGCATAGATTCTGTTTGTGGGCTCAAGCGTGCAGCTTCACGCCGTTAGACTGTCCGGAAAAGCTGGTTCTGGACTACCTGCTTTCCCTCTTCCACTCCGGACTGGCTTACTCCTCGATTAAAGTGCACCTCTGTGCAATCTCTGCTTATCATGCCCCCGTAGGCCATCGGACGGTGGCCCAGCTGGACACTACTCGTGTCTTCTTAAGGGGTGTCCTTCACCTTAGGCCGCCCATTAAGGATCCAATCCCTCCTTGGGACTTACCTTTTGTCCTGGAGCAGCTTACGCTGCCACCCTTTGAACCAGCCGCGGATTGCGAGCGACGTTTTCTTTCTTGGAAAACGTTACTTCTAGGGACATGGATATGTTGTTCATCCACACTCATTGGCAGGTATCCTTGCCGCTTTAAATCTTGCCGGAAGGTCTTCAAGCTTGCTCCTCCCACCCACCCGGGTGGTATAACTCTCGGCTCCGCCCCATGACGCCAGATCTTCCTTACCGCTTGGAAGCTCAGGTTCCCTCCTTAACGCTCTGCGTTTGAGACTGGTTCCTATTTCTCCGTTTGGGGATTTAAAATAAATTTTGAAAAGACTTCAGTCTTCTATCCCTCATGGCTCGCGATGGACAATCGACTCCGGTTTGGAGATGCCCATGCGGGCGAAGATGTCTCGACGGATCCACACTCCGCGTGTGTCTACTGCTAGGCCTTGAGCACGACCGCGAGGCTTGCGACCTGTGCTCATCTTTCTCGGCCTCACGTCCCTCGAAGACCGTGCTGCCCGATTGCAACTGGGCCGTCCCGAGCGTTCCCTCGGTGAAGTCCAGGAGGCCGGGTTGGCAGTGTCCCGCGGTCGTGGCTCGGCGGATCAGCTCGAGCGGATGGTCGCCCTCGAAGAGGAGGCGGCGCGGGCCGTATCTTCCTCGGCCGCGGCATTTATCCCGCTCTCTCTGGGCTCTTCCTACACGGCTTCTTTTAAGGAGCTTTGTCTGTCCTCTCCACTAAGGGAGAAGGGCCTTACGTCTGCGGGACCTTATTCTCGGTCCAAAAAGAGGGACAGGGGTAAGTCCCTCCGTCGACGCTCTTGGGAGCGGGAAAGGTCCCTCTCCCCGGGCCGTCGACCGTCGGCTTGATCGACCGCTCGGCCCGGCCACTGGCCTCACGGTGTCCCCGTCAGGTCAGTTGACCGAGACTCCCACCGATGAAGTCGAGATTTTTCTCGACCCATTGGACGGGCTGTCGCCTTTAGCAGCCGAGATTCCCCTCTCCCCGGTTCCCCCGGGAGGAGTTGAGGATCCTGGGCTCGCCTGTGCCTCCGGTTCGAGACCCTCGGATGGACCATCCGAGCGAAGGAGTGCGGTTCGGCCGTCACCTCCCGCACCGACCTCGGAAATTCCGGGACTCGGTCAGGTCTCGGACCTCTTCGCGGTCAGCCGATCCCACCGTCATAGGCGGTCTCGGTCTCGGCACCCCAGCGGTAAAGCGGGCGTCGCCGGCTGATCCCTCGTCCTCTTCCTCGGATGGGGGAAGCGGGCGTAAGTCTCGTCGGCCAGTGAGGACCTTATGTTGCAACAACTCCTCCTGACGGGAGTAAGCCGACCCGTCGCCTTCCCGGCCATTAAGTGGCTGTCACGCGCGGCCGACACAACCCCTCGACTTATCCGAGGCCTATACCCAGGCGGTTGTTCGGCCAAAACCAGCTACTCCAGATTCCGTGGAACCTCCGCCTCTACAGCCACCAATTGGGGCTCCGACCAAGGATTTTCGATGCGACTAAGGGTCTACCCATCGGCTGTCAGTTACCCTCACTTCCGACCGACCTCGGCAGGTGAAGGGTGGCTCAGGCCAGAGGCAGCTCTTTGAGGACTCTTCCGAGTCCGAAGATGATTCCTCCTTTTTCTCCAAGCGACTGGACTTGGAGTCTTCAGGAGGTCAGTCAGTGGACGATAGCCCGTCGTCCTTCCTAGGACTGCTTCGGCTCATCTCAGAGTCCGCCGGGATGGAGCTCGAACCCGTTTCCAAACGGGCCAGGTATCCCCTCACGGAGATTCTGGACCGAGGGGATTCTCCGACGGAGGCCTTTCCGGTGGCCGAGGCCATAGTGGGTCCGGCACTGGAGCTTTGGCAGCGCCCTGCTTCCTGCCCACGCCTTGACCCAGGATGGCCAGGAAGTATCACGGTCCCACCAGTTCCCTGTCGGTTTTGGAACACCCTCTGCTGAGGGTTGGTTACCGACAGCGTTTTCGGCAGCGCCCGGCTAGCGCCAGGGATGTGGACAAACCTCCTGACAAGGGTCCAAGAATTGGACTATGTGGGCGAAAAAGTCTACGCTCCGTCCTCTCGGCCTGCGTCAGGCCAGTTCGGCCGTCCTCATGGCACATTTTCTCATGCCCTGTTGGGCTCCTGGATGAGGTCATCCTCATCTTCCGCCCGATCTGCAGACTACGGTTAAGCAGGTGCGGGACCAGGGCAGCAGTGGCCAAACAGCAGCTCCAGACTGCTTTGGATATAGGGGACTCATGTGCCAGATCGGTGGCGGCGCGGTGGCTATCGTCGGCGGGCTTGGCTGAGGATATCCACCTTTGACCGGATACCCAGCACAAGTTGGCGGATGTTCCTTTTGGGGACTGACCTCTTGACCCTGGGGTGGAAGGTCACCTGCAGAGGATCGAAAGTCAATGCTACCTTGGACTCGGTCTCTTCCGCTCAGAAGGACAAGGCATAAGCCACAGCCTAAGCCCTTTGTCCTTCTGTGCCCCCAGCCCTTGACCCAGCAACGTCAGGGCCAGCAGGCTTGGCCTTGGCATCCCAAACCCAAGCCGCGGCTTCCTCTAACAGGAGGCAGGGGGAAAGGCCAGGAGGTCCCTCGGCGGTCCCTCCTCCAAGCCTGCCCAGTGGCGGGCTGAGGTGTCGCACCCCATTCCCGTCACCTTACCCCTGGGTCCCCCCGTGGGGGGACGGCTCCGGCACTTCCGTTCCGCCTGGTCCGCTGTTACCACGGACAGGTGGGTCTTGGAGGTGGTGGGAAGAGGCCTGCCTCTGGAATTTGAGCAGGCACCACCCTTCAGAGCCGTCGCCCCTCGGGGCGCTTCGGGATCCCCAGCCTCACTGGCGGCTCGTCGAGCCGACATCGCTCTCCTCCTCCAGAAGGAGGTGATAAGAGAGGTGGTGGACCCTCCTTCAGACCCAGGGTTTGTGTCCAGGTACTTCTGGTTCCGAAGCGGACGGGGGGCTGGCGCCCCATTCTCGACCTACACGACCTAAACAAGTTCCTAAGGTCTCGAACCTTCAGGATGGTCACTCTGGCTCAGATAATACCATCCTTGGAGCGCGTGTGGTTCTGCTCTCTGGACTTGCAGGGGCCAGCGTTTTCCGTCCTATCCGTCCGTCTCACCAGAGATTCCTTCGCTTCCGGCGGAAGGATCCCTCTTGAGTTCAAGCCATGCCCTTGGCTTGTCTCCAGCTCCCAGGGTCTTCACCAAATGCATGGCAGTGGTGACAGCATTCCTGCGGCGCCGAGGGGTCCGGGTGTACCCTTACCTGGACGACTGGCTGATAGCAGCTCCCTCCAGGAAGGAGGCGGAGTGGTCCAGAGATCTGGCCCTCCAGGTCTGCTCTCAACTGGGCCTCCTTATCAACGAGGCCAAGTCGGAACTCGAGCCAAGCAGGTGATTCTATTCATCGGGCGCAGCTCGCTCTCTTCGAGCCAGAGCGTGCTCCCGGCGGACAGGGCCGAGGTTCTTTCCTCCTTTGCCCGATCATTTCTGGATTGGGCAACTGCGCCCCTACCGGGACTTCCTCGCCTCCTGGGTCTCATGGCGGCCTGCACCAGCGTGGTCCGTTGGGCCGCTGGAACATCGTCCCTTCAGTGGGGACTGGCCAGCCAGTGGTCTGGCAGCTGCGATCCTTTGGACCAGCTTGTGTCGGTGACACAGGGGATGTGGGACATCTCCAGTGGTGGACCGTTCCAGATAATTTGCAGGAGGGCATCCCGTTACGTCCGCCCGAACCGGCGGTCTCTCTTCGACCGATGCCTCTCTGATGGGTTGGGGTGCCCATCTGGGGAACACGGAGCTCATGGCCTCTGGTCCGCGGGAGTCGATGCCACATCAACCTGCTGGAGCTCGAGCGGTCCGCCTAGCTCTCCCGCCTTTGCTCCGTTCCTCCGGGGTCAAGTGGTCCGAGTCAGGCGGACAATACCCGACCATGTACTATCTAAACCGCCAGAGGCGGGCGCTCCATGCTTCTATGCAAGGAAGCTCCCGCATTTGTGTCGCCGTAAGCAGCCTGGGGCAGATCTCCTAGCCATTCACGTGGCAGGAGCCTCCAACACCCTGGCCGATGCCCTGAGGCGGATAGGGGCTGCATCCCACGAGTGGTCTCTCCTGCGGGGTAGTACAGCATCTGTTCTCTCATTGGGGCACACCTCAGGTGGACCTGTTTGCCTCAGGAGAGCACGGCTGAGTCTGTTCCATGCCCGCCCCCTCAGCAGGGCTCGCTGCAGGGGGATGCCTTCTCGAGGCAGTGGACCCCGGGCCTCTTTTACGCCTTTCCCCCATTTCCCTTGATCCACAAGGTGCTTCTCAAGGCGAGGAGGGACAAAGCGCAGGTGATTCTGATAGCCCCAGACTGGCCTCGCCAGTTCTGGTACCCAGATCTCCTCAGTCTCAGCTCCAGGACTCCTCGGCAGCTTTCAGCTCGCCCAGACCTGCTCTCAGTCAATCAGGGGAAGGTGTTCCATCCGGACCTTCAATCCCTGCACCTGATTGACCTGGTTCCTGGCTAGAGTTCCAGGCCTTGGGTCTTTCGACGAGGGTCCTCAATGTAGTTGAGGGCGTCCCGTGAGTCGACCAGAAAATGCTATGCCTTCAAATGGAAAAGGTTTTCCATTTGGTGTCAGAACAAGGGCTTGGACCCTTCCTCCTGTTCCTTGGCAAGCATCTTGGACTATTTATGGTCCCTTTCTAGTCAGGGCTTAGGTCGGCGACCCTAAGGGTGCACCTGGCAGCCATCTCTGCTGACAGGCGCGGGCGGGAAGCAGTCGATGGCGCAGGAGGAAGGTGGTCTGGCGCTTTTCAAGGCCTTGATCACATTTCCTCCAGTGCGGGAACCCCACCTCCGTGGGATCTACTGCTGGTACTGGCAAAGCTCATGGGCAAGCCATTAGAACCTACGCACAGGTGTGCTCTCTCTCACCTGTCGTGGAGACCGCCTTCTTGGTGGCTATCCGTCAGCCAGAAGGATGGGAGAGCTCCAGGCGCTTTCCACCGAGTCTCCTTACCTGGTCTTCCACAGGGACAAGGTTGTCCCTCGTCCCACCGAAATTCCTTCCGAAGGTGGTGGCCGAGTTTCACCTTAACCAGGTGTTGACTCTGCCGGTGTTCTACCCCAATCACACCTCAGAGGCCGAATATAGGCTCCATACTCTGGACCCTAGAAGGCGCTCGCTTATTATAAGGAGGCTGCGGCTGAAATTTAGGAGAGGTTCGCCAGCTGTTTGTCACCTACGCTGAAGCCGCATCTGGCAGACCTGCAGCCAAGCGGACGATAAGCAGGTGGGTAACCTCCTGCATAGATCTCTGCTATAAGTTGGCGGGCATGGAGCCTCCCAGAGGATAAGAGCTCATTCTACCGCCATACTGCTGTGCATGGCTGCTTCAGGGGCGTCCCTATCCAGGAAATCTGCAGGGCTGCTACCTGGAAGTCAGCAACACCTTCATTACCCATTACCACATCGACCTTGAGTCACGCCGGGATGCTGGTTTTGGGGCCTCGGTTCTCAGTCTCTCTTTCCCAAGTAAGTATTGAGGGTGTGCGTCTTGCCTCCCTCCTCCGGAGAACTGCTAGGAGTCTGCCAATGAGTGTGGATGAACAACATATCCATGTCCCTAGAAATACAGGTTACTCACCTGTAACAGGAGTTCTAGGAATGGTATATGTTGTTCATCCACACGACCAACCCTACTCGGTTCAAGGCACAACCTGAGCTTCCAGCGGGCCAGATCTGCGTCATGGGGCGGCCGAGTTATACCACCGGGTGGGTGGGAGGAGCAAGCTTGAAGACCTTCCGGCAAGATTTAAAGCGGCAAGGATACCTGCCAATGAGTGTGGATGAACAACATATACCATTCCTAGAACTCCTGTTACAGGTGAGTAACCTGTATTTTTAGTTGCTGTTACTTCGGCTAGAAGGATCTCGGAATTGCATGCTCTTATGTGCAAAGAGCCTTATTTGGTTTTCCACCAGGACAGGGTATCCCTAAGGACAGACTCAAAGTTTTTGCCTAAGGTGGTTTCAGTCCTCACACTAAATCAGGATGTTGATCGACCAGTGTATTTCCCAAGGTACACTAATCGAGGAGAAGCCCTTCTGCACACCCTTGATGTGCATCGCTGCCTCAGATAGTACCTGACCAGAACGAAACAGCTCCGAAAGTCGGACCAACTTTTCGTCTTCTTTGCTCACAGGATGAAAGGAGCTCCTGTCTCCAAACAGTCACTCTCTAGGTGGCTCATCCAGTGCATAACTTTCTGTTATGATAAGCGCAATAAACCCTTACCGGGTGCGGTCAAGGGTCATTCCACAAGAGGGGTGGCTACTTCATTTGCAGCGTTAAGAAACGTCTCCACCTCAGCTATTTGCGCTGCAGCTACTTGGAGCTCTGTGCATACCTTTATCAGGCATTACAGACTAGACATTGCATCGAGGCGAAGAGCGGGGTTCAGTCTAGCCGTCCTTTAGGGACTTCTGTCCTAGGCTCGAGTAATATTGAGATCTCTACCTTTCCTCCTCCCAGTGGTGCATGATTGCCACTATTGCTTGGAAATCAGTCCTAATGGTGTAACCTGCTGCAAGAGCTGTATCTCGAGTAACATAGTACAATTTGCGTAGAACTTACCGTAACAGTAGATCTTCGAGAACAGCTCTTCCATCAGACCTCCCACCATCCCCTTTTGGAGGTAGGTCATAGTCAAGCACCCATTTTATGGGATGGGACATTCCTATTCTTTAGTGTTTGCCATCTGGTGGCGGATCCTCGGTCTCCTCTTCTGATGTCATCCAGCAGGAGTCTCCAGCGGGAGAACTGAGGATTATGGGGTTCACCTCCTTGTAGCCCTTTCGCCCGGCGTCGGGGTGGGACCAACGTTGGAGGTGGTCCCGCTGAGAGACTGCTAGCTAGAAAATTTCCGTGGGGTCCTGGCGCTTGCCGGCTTCAGTCCTAATGGTGTAACCTGCTGCAAGAGCTGTTCTCGAAGATCTACTGTTACAGTAAGTTCTTAAGTAACTGTACAGTACTTTACGGTACTGTGCTTGGGCCTGAAGCCAGACTGCAACGGGTTGAGCATGTTAGTGAAGTCTATATATTCTCTCAACTGAGAGTTAACAATTGTTTCAAGCAGTTTTGATAACATAGGTAGCTACGAGATGGGTCTGTAATTATTAAGATCACAGGTATCACCAGATTTGAATAGTGGGGTAACATGGGCTGTTTTCCATATAGATGGAAGGGCCCCTTTGGACAGCGACAAATTAAAAAGCTGGGTAATGGGAGGTGCCAGGGAGAAGAAGCCAAGCTTTAAAAAATACGGTTCAAACTGATCAGCTCCTGCACTTTTCTTAGTATCAAGGGTGAGTAGGAGGTCTTCAACCTGCTTGACGGTAAAAGGGTGAAAGAGTACATATGTGGGGGGGGGGGATACATAGGGGAGAAAAGCGGGCTAGAGATACCAGGTGGAAGGGAGAGCTTACTTAGGGGAGAAGTATCAAAGGCAAGTTCAACTGTAGCAAATGATTGTTCAGCTGTTCTAGGATGCAATGCTTGCTAGTATAGTTGTTCACTCCCACAGTGACCAGTGCCATCACCACTATTCCTCTTCCTATTCCTCCTCAGACGAGGAGAGGCTCCACGGCAAAATGCGTTGACACTATGAGGAGCTCATCAACTGTTTACCGGGGTTAAACTAGCCCTGGCCAACACCCCTGCTCTTCCATGGCTCCCACGACCCAGGCCCCAGCCTACTCTGGCTCAACTGATTCCGGCTCTGCCTATTCCAGCCTCTCCGCCTATCCAGGTGAAGCAGCTGCCAGTGTATCCCCACCCCCCCCAGGATGCCTGTACCACTTCCAGGCTCCCTCGTCGGCTGTCTATCACTGTGACTCCTGACAGACACCATAGGGTCAGCGGGACTGCTTTTTGGTGAATCCTTGGAGTCTGTGGGCCTCTACCTACACTCCCATCCATGAGATGCCGAGTTGGGAGAGGATTTGTCGACGGAACATGGTTTCTTTCTCAGGCCTGCTCTGCTTAATCTCGGAATCTACAGGACTCCAGATGGAGTCCATCCAGAAATAGGCCAAGTACCCATTGCCCAAGACTCTTCACCGGGGCGACTGTCCTCAGGAGGCCTTCCCAGTCACCAAGGCTATTCTTGGCCCCGCTCTGGAGCTTTGGTGCACCCTGCCTCTTGCCCAGTGCCGTCAGCCTGGCTTGCCTGCAAGTATGCGGTCCCTACTGGTTCCCTGTCGGGCTTCACTGAACATCCCTTGGCTGAAGATCTGGTGACCAACTCAGTCTTCCTGTGTACCGGCAACACTGGAAACATGGACACGCCTCACAACAAGGATTCCAAGAAATTGGATCATATGGCCAAAAAGTTCTATGCAGCCTCTTTCCTCAGCCTTCAGCAAGCAAGTTCAGCCCTTCTAATGGCCCACTTCACTCGTGACGTCTTAGGCACCCTTGTTGAGGTGCTATCCCAGCCCCGTCTGACTTGCAGACCATGGTCAAGTAGGTCCTGGACCAGGGCCGAGCAGTGGCTAAGGAGCAGCTCCAGACAGCCATGGACATTGGTGACTCCTTCGCTTGGTCTGTGACTGCCGCAGTGGCCATGTGTCACAGGGCTTGGCTGAGGATCTCGCAGTTTGCAGCAGATGCCCAGCACAAGTTGTTGAATGACCCCTTCTTGGGCACTGACTTGTTCGGGCCGTGGGTGGAAGGACACCTTACTTACACAGAGAAGTCCAGTGCCACCCTGGACTTGGTTACCTCCGCCCAGAGGTATCCCATTGGCTCTAAGCTCCAAAGTAAGAAGCCCTTACGGCCCCTCTCTACCCCTGCAGCCAAGCCATCCCAGCCCCCAGCTGGGGCAGCAAGCCCAGGCTTGGCATCCCTGACCGAAGTTGGTTGCTTCAGTTGTCCAAAAGCCAGATGGTGAGGCCCCGCTGCTTCCTCAGCTGGTCCCTCCTCTGCCTGCAAGCCCACCCAGTGATGGGGGGAGCCTTCCCCCATGCCCATCCTGACTCTTCTGGATCCTCCCATGGGGGGGGGGCCAGCTCTGCCACTTCCATTCCACCTGGTCCGCTGTCACCACAGACAGGTGGGTCCTCGAGGTGGTCAGTCAGGGTCTGCCTCTAGAGTTTGAGGCTTACCTGTCTTGCCGAGCCAGTGCCCCATGGAAGGACATGGTGTCCACTGACATGCCGTCAGCCCTTCGGGAAGACATTGCCCAGCTCCTCCAGAAGGAGGTAGTGGCTCCAGTCCCAGACCCTCCAGTGAACCCAGGGTTTGTGTCCAGGTACTTCTTGGGGCCAGAATGCATGGGTGGTGGGGGGGCTAGTGCCCCATCTTAAGAAGGCAGTATAAGTGTAGTGGTTAAGAGCACTGAGCTACAAACCTGGAGACCTGGGTTTGAATCCCACAGCCCCCACTTGCTTGCTGTGTGACCCTGAGCAGGTCACTTAAGTTCCTCGTGCTCCCAGGTTGCACCTAGAAACAAGCTATGGCTTAGTGTGCCTTTCCTGGTTAAACAATTTCCTCTTTCCTATCTTAGATCTGCACTACCTAAACAAATTTTTTCGGCCGCGCACTTTCAGAAAGGTCAATCTCTCTCAGGTCATTCCCTCTCTGGAACAGAACATGTGGTTCTTCTCCCTGGATCTTGAAGACACATTCTTCCACGTCCCCATCCACCATCTCACCACTGGTTCCTACGGTTCTGTGCGGGGGGGATTCCCTTGAGATCCAGGCCATCCCCTTCGGCCTATCCTTGGCTCCCAGGATCTTTACCAAATGCATTGCAGTGGTGGTAGCCTACCTGATACACTGAGGGGTCCGGCTGTACCCCTACCTGAACTACTGGCTTATAGCGGGTCCCTCAAGGGAGGAGGTGGAGCAGTCCAGGGACCTGGTCCTCCAGACCTGCTTGTCCCTTGGCCTCCTGGTTAACGCGGCCAAGTTGTAACTCATACCTTTGAAGGTGATATACTTCATTAGGTAAAGTGTGACTCTTTCAGAGCCATGGCTTGGCTTCCGGTGGACTGGGTGGAGGCTCTCTCCTCCTTTGCCCGATCATTTCATGTTGGGCAGTGGCGCCATGCTCAGGACTTCCTGCACCTCCTGGGATACATGGCAGCATGCACCAGCGTGGTCCGTTTACACCGGTGGAAAATGCACTCTCTGGAGTGGGAGCTTGCCCATCAGTGATCTCTGCGCCAGGGCCACTTCAACCAGCCAGTCACTGTGACCCAGTTAATGTGGGATGCCCTTCAGTGGTGGTTCGTCCCAGAACATCTGCAGGAAGGAATCCCATTTGTCCGCCTGGTGCCGACAGTCACCATCACAACCAGTGCCTCTCTGATGGGCTGGGGTGCCACCTGGGAGAGCACAGAGTCCACGGACTCTGGACCTCCAAGGAGTGCCGATGCCATATCAACCTGCTGGAACTTCGGGCAGTTGGGCTGGCGCTGACAGCCTTTGGTCCACACATTCAGTGTCAGTTTGTTCATGTCCAGACGGACAACACCATGACCATGTACTACCTCAGCAAACAGGGTGGGACGCACTCCCTTCCATTGTGCAGGGAAGCTCTCCATATCTGGACTCTCATGCTCAGCCCAGATGCCAATCTCCTGGCCATCCATTTGGTCAGCATATCCAACCAGCTGGTGGATGCCCTCAGCTATGTGGGTGAGGTGTCTCATGAGTAATCTTTCCATCTGGAAGTAGTGCACCTTCTCTTCTCCCAGTGGGGCATCCCTCTGGTGGATCTGTTCGTTTCAAGGGAGAACGCAAAGCTGAGGCTGTATCGTGCCCATCCCCTTCAGCATGGAACGCTGCAGGGAGATGCCTTCTTGACGCCCTGGGCCCCAGGCACCATGTATGCCTTCCCTCCATTTCCGCTGATCCACAAGGTGCTGCTCAAGGCCAGGAGGGACAAGGCATGGATGATCCTGGTGGCTCCAGACTGCCTCAGCTGCAGGTGCCCGTGGCATCTTCTCCGCCCGGTCCTGCTGTTTTGCAATCTGGGGAAGGTACTTCATCCGGACCTTCAATCCCTGCACCTAGCAGCCTGGTTCCTGAGCAGCTGGAGTTCCATGCTTTTTGTCTCTCCGCAGATGTCCTCACTGTGGTTAAGGCTTCTCTGGAGGAGTTGACCCGAAAATGCTATGCCTTCAAATGGAAGAGGTTCTCTATTTCAAGCCAGGGCAAGGGGCTTGACCTGTTATCTTGCCCAGTGGCTAGTATTCTCAGCTACCATTGGTTCCACTCTCAGAAGGGCCTTCGGTTGACGACCCTTAAGGTGCTCCTGTCAGCTATCTCTGCATTCCGGGCACGGGCTGGTATGCTGTTGGTGGTGCAGGATAAGGTGGTCTATCGCTTTTTCAAAGACCTTGATCACATTTCCTCTCCAGTGTGTGAACCACCACCACCATGGGACTTGTTGCTGGTTTTGGCAAAGCTCATGGTCAAGCCATTTGAACTGATGCACAAATGTGAGATGTCACACCTGTCATGGAAGACTGCCTTCTTGTAGGCTATCACGTCAGCCAGAAGGATCAGTGAGCTTCAGGGGCTCATGGTGGAGTCTCCTTACTTGGTCTTCCACAAGGACAAGGTTGTCCTTCGCCCCAACCCGACGAAGTTTCTCCTGAAGGTTGTGTCTGTGTTTCACCTTAACCAGACAGTGCATCTCCTGGTATTCTTCACCAATCACACTTTAGAAGTCAAGCACAGGCTCCATACTTTAGACCTGAGGTGAGTGCTTGCCTATTATAAGGAGTGCATGGCTGGAGTTTGGGGAGAGGTTTGCCAACTCTGTCATGTACACTGAAGTCGCGCCTGGCAGACCGGTAGCTAAGCGGACGATTGGCAGGTGGACTGTATCCTGCATCGACCTCTGCTATAGGTTGGAGCCTCCCGTAGGGCTTGGGGCTCATACCACTGCCTCAATGGCTGCTTCCAGGGATGTCCATATCCAGGAAATCTGTAGGGCTGCTACCTGGAGGTCAGCACACACCTTCATTTCCCACTACCACATTGACTTGAGTCACGTTGGGATGCTTGGGCCTCAGTTCTCCAATCTCTGTTTCCTAAATAGGGTGTGTGTGCCTTACCCCTACCTCCCTGGAGAACTGCTAGGAGTCTGCCAGAAGTGTGAATCTGTACATTACATCCACGTCCCTAGAAAAACGGGTTACTCACCTGTAACAGGAGTTGTATATGATGTACATCCACACTGACCCACCAGACCTCCACTGGCAAGTGGCACACTGATTCTTGCATCCAGCGGTTCAGATCTGATGTCAAAGGGCGGTGCTGAGGGGATTTAACACTCAGATGGGTGGGAGGAGCCAGCTTAAAGACGATCTGACAGGAATTAAAGGGAAAGAAACACTGCCAGAAGTGTCGATATACATCATATACCACTCCTAGAACTACTGTCTCAGGTGAGTGACCTGTTTTTCCGGGATCTACTTTTTGTTGAAGCAGCGGTGTATGAATGTGGTGAAAATTTTGACCTATATTTTTCATACTATTCTAGATTGCCCCTTATCTCCTGACTTGTATAATACCTTTCTTTCTCCATTTTGAGTCTGCTTTAGTATTTTTTCACATTTGAGATAAAACAAGGAGCGCTCCTTTTAATATGGCTTGCACCAGATTTTCATCAGTATCCTCAGCTGTTTTTGAACACGCACTGTCCCATAAGGTCAGGGAGCACTGCCTGTTGTATAATAGTTCAGTTTAGTCACAACACAAGTGATTTTAAGCAACTGATGTACAAAAACAGCTGAAAATTCTGATGGAAACCTGGTCCAAGCCATATTAAAAACAGCGCTCCTTATAATATTCTAGATGTGAAAAAAAGTACTAAAGCAGTCAGACTGTGGAAAGAAGGGTATCACACAAGTCAGTAAATAAGGGGAAATTTAAAATGGAGTAAAAAAGGATAGGTCAAAATTTTCACCACTATCATGCACTGCTGCTTTAAGTTAATCAGACCCACACAAAAAAAGCAAAGTCTATACAGTTTATGTTGGTTGAGAAGGGATACTAATCTAGTTGTAACCCCGCTACAAATGGGGGTTCCCGAAAAGTCTTCCTTGAGCTTTCCTAAATGCTCACTGCCGGGCTGGTGTCCTGCGTTTTAGCAGTTTAAATGTGATTGCCAGAGAGTGCCTGTATAGCCTCTGTGTATTGTCTCTTTAAGAGCTGCCTGGATTGCCATCATAAGTAATCTGAGAGGTAGCTCTGTTGAAAGATGTAACTATTTGCTGAAAATCGTTTAGAGTGATAATGATAATGTAGTTTGTCTAACCTGCCTTCTTTGCAGCAAGGACTGTTTTGTTTATCTCCATTATCTTGGTCCTGGACTACGAATTGTACCAATCAGTTCTGGTGGGACCTAAAATGGAGCCAGACTACAGGAGCTGTCTGGAGTCAAAATCTGTAGGAATTGTAGTTTTAGGTTTTTTGCACCTTTTTGCACCTGAAGGGGGAGACTTTGTTGTGACTGACAGGAGGATCAGCCAACCGAACCTTTTGGATCTTGGGGAATTTCCCAGGCTGCTGCAGCTAGTTTTCAGTTTTTGAGCTGAGAAGTGAAGAAGTAACAGCTCCAGTGATTTTTGGCAGCAGTTCTGTGTAGTTTTGCATGGGAGAACTGTGAAAGGGCTGAGTTTTGGCCTGCCTGTCTGCCTTCTATCCCTGAGAGGGAAAATAGAGTTTATTCGGACTGAATCCGAGTTATGAGGACTATTTAAGCCACTGGACTGTGACCAGGCTTTAACCTGAAGAAGACCAAAGATTTGCTGAATGCGATCGGCCTGTCAGAATTTCCAGCTGCTTTTGAATCCCCGGTTTATGCAGAGACTTTGCGACAGTGACCGGAGAGCGATTTGCCTGGTACAGTAGAATTTCCTTACATGTAAATGTGCTGTGTATTGAAAGTGAGTTGTGATTTGGTTCCCCATTGTGTGAACTGTGTTCTGCTTGCTGGAAGCTTTATCCAGCCTAATCGGACTGAATCCGCGTTCATCTCCATTCGGCCTGGGCCATGTCACACTGGCCCTGCCAGACTACCCGCCTGCACAGAGAAAGCCACCAACGAGAGACCTGCCTGGGGATCAGCCCCCTGCTCCATGCTTGAACAGGAACGATGCCTCAGTGAATCGCGTGGCCCTGCTTCTCCTGGCACTCCAGATTAACCACCTGCTGTCTTGATTTTCATCCAGCCTGTGTCCAGTCTTGGGTATCATGAGTAATCATCAGGGTAGCTCCGTGCAACAACAGCCTAATCTAAAAGTGTGTCATCTGATTGTCTTGTTGTTTTCTTTTCATGAACTGAGCCCTCCAGCTCTGGATTACAAATAGTGTGTGTTGTGCATGTTGTTTTCTTCCATCACAGGGCCCCAACCAGCTGCAATGTTCCTGGCTAGCCCACCATTCTCCATCTGGGTACCCAGAGTGTGTGACTGTTTATGGAACCTGAAGTGCATACATAACTGTTTGACTGATAGAGCCTTTAAGCAAATTATCCTGATTACACCCCTCCCTTGTTCACGCCCCTTAATTAAATCAGATCTAACTCTTTTTTGCATTGACCCTGTCTGTGGTTCCAGTTTGTGCAATAGTACTGTATTGCTGTTATTTGCTGTGTATAACCTTGTTTTACAGGGGGTCCCCAGGGCCGGGCCAGAGGAAAGTCCTGGTGGTAAGTGCAAACAGTGTGGGTACTTGTGTGGTGTATCAGTGATATTGTGAAAGTGATTATTGTGTATTGTTCCGGCCACTAGTAATGAAAGAGGGGGGTTACAGTGTCGCGAAGGGCAGTGCCCAGGTTAGCTTGACCACTGCCAACCCTGACCTCCGGGTGGAGGTACCCGTTTCAGAACTCAGGCCCCTTAACCTGCTACTAGACAATCAGACAGGGGTAGTAGCCCTTGGGATAGCGCCACCTAGGGGTTACATAGTTATTAAACCACATTATTTTATTAGATGTCAGCATGGCTCAGTTGTTAGCACATCCACCTCTGGGCCAGAAGGACATGGGTTCCAGTCCCACACTGAGATTGGGCTCATACCATGAATACTGGCACATAAGTGCAGTACTGATGCAGTGCTTTATTGCTGGGGTATGTCGTCTTTACGAACATACGAACATACAAAATTTGCCAGCAGATAAAGGCCTAGAGGTCTATCAGGTCTGCTCGAATGTGCAGCTAGCGCCCCTGATTCTGCAGCTGCCCCTCCCTTCCACCCAAGTACAGTACAACGACTGACCTTCTGCAGAGACATTAAACTGAGGTCATGTGTGCCTTTTATTGTGGTTGTTCAGATGGACATTAAAGATCCCATGGCACTTCAGATATGAAGGTGAATTTACCCGCCCGAATTTTCCCTGTCCATCATGAAATACCAACATCTACTTAATCTGGTTCAATTGTAATTGTTTATCTGCGTCCTCACCGCCGCCACCACCACCACCACCACCCTGGACGAGGCTAAAAATAGGCAACATAAAATAAATAAATAAATAAATAAATGTTACTTTACTTGGTACAGTATTGTGATATTTTCCTTGCTAAATATTATATTGTGAGAGAAACATATCTTTCGTACCCCAAGCTGCCACGATAGTTGCTAATATAGTTTGTTTTCTTGACAGTTCTCACATACCAGGAGAGCTGCTTGTTTGCAGCGAGAGTGGAACCCTGTTCCTGTGGAGACTGGAGAAAGGGTAAGGAACTTTACTGTTACCTTCCTGACTCTTGGGATGCTTAGTTGTGTGTGTGTGTGTGTATATGTATGTATGTATATAGTTATTGTTCCCCCAGGTAAGTGCACTGGACAATTAAATGCATTTTTCAGGCATGACCTGGGAGGTTACATAGGGTCATTCATGGTCAGTAAGCAACAAGTACAGTACAACGACTGACCTTGAGAACAGCATATATAACATATTACACAGCAAAGGTAGTACATAGCTAAGCAAAAAAAAAACAAAGTTACAAGGCACTGGAGGAGCATGCCAATTTACTTGTTAATGAAACCCGACAATATAAATAGTCTAACAAGACTGCAAAACAAGCCTTGGTAGCAAAGGACCGACTAACATTAGGGGCTAAGGTGTAGCATCAGTTCTAAAATAGTGCTGTAGACACAAGAGCATACATGATACTTAACAAGGTGGCTGCACTATCCCTTTGTGAATGTAGTAGAAGTCTGGCACAGGTGTAGGCTAGGCAGAATAGAATTCCATAGCCTTGGGACAACAGTAGAAAAAGAAATGCCTCCCAGGTGCATCCTGGCTCTCAGAATAGGTAATTCTTCTAGAAGCGTGGATATGTTGTTCATCCACACTCAATGGCATGTCCTCTTCCGCTTTAAATCTCACTGGAAGTCTTCAAGCTGGCTCCTCCCACCCAATCAGGTGGTATATCCCTCGGCTCCACCCCATGACACCATATCTTCCTTTCCGCTGCAAGATTCAGGTTGCCTCCCTCGTGCTCACGCATTTCGTAGGCCCTAGCTTTCAAATCTTCTTCGTGGGTCACGTGATAGCAGCGTGTTGAACGGCAGCAGGAGCTTAGTGCTCTCTCCCCCAACCACCCCAGTTGCCATATTTTGTAGTTTTCGGCCCGTTATTCTTAGCCAGATTGCTTGTGCTGGTTGCCTAAGATCGGATTCTTGACCCTCGGGGACGATTTCCAGCGAATACGAAGCGGTTACAGAAGAGATGGAGGTTGATAGGAAACAGGCCACGACTAAACATACGCCGCCTGCGACTCCTGAAAAACAGCCGAAAAAGCCACGAAACCAGGTGGGCGCGGGGTCAGAAAAACCTGGGGATAGGCCCCAGTCATCGGGGCTGCTTACAGAAGAGAAATTCATGCAAGAGCTTGGTCCGCTCCGAAGCCTGCTCCAAGACATCACATCTGAGCTAAAATCGATGCGGGCGACCTTTCCTCCCTCACCATGAGGTTATCAGACTCAGAGGCCAAAGTTTTCTCCTTGGAACAGTGGAGAGAAGGACCGAGTCAGAAGTGGCGGGGCTGATTCAGCGAATCTGGTTACAATTGAAAAGCGGAGGACTTGGAAACATAACCGTAGGAATAACCTGCTAATTTTGGGCCTGCCAGAGATGGAGGAAGGTCCGGATCTTATGGCCTTTTGCAGCGTTTTCTAGCCAAGATAGTTGGTCCCATGATCAACCCCACTACCATCTTATGACTGGCACATCGCTCCATGAGGCCTCGACCTCCACCCGGTTCTCCCCTCGCCCAATAATTATAAAGTTCCTAAGTTATATAGAGAGGCAGCATGTATTTAGCAAAGCCCGGGAACTGCAAGCAATTATGTGGGGGTCTGCCAAAATCCGTATCGCCCAGGATCTTCCTAAAGAAATGCGAGTGAAGAGGGCAGCGTTTCATCCAACTGTGCAGAAGCTAATTGCTGCGTCTATCCCTTTTAGAATGATGTACCCTGCCGTGCTCAAGGTTACCATCGGGGGTATCACTCATGGATTCGACTCCTGGAGGCAGCCCAGAAAGACTTAGTGACTAGGCTCCCCGACCTTTTCAAGGCCAATGGCTGAGTCACGCAGTGTTTCCTGCATTGATGGACTGTTTCTGTGCAGTACAATGTTATTAATAGTTGATGATCTTTTTTCTCCTTTTCTAGGTAATCCCACTGAAGCGGCTCTGGTACCCTTTATGCCCATTTCTCCTGGTGGCTTCCTGGTCCCCTTACCTGCCTCGGCTAGTCCCGGGCCTTGCAGTGGGTGAGATCCGTGGAGGCTGAGTGGAGGTGGAACTGGGCGCCTTTGCAGCTCTTTTCGGCGTTTCCAGACTGCGCTTGAGTGAGGGTTTCCCGGGGTTAAGGTTTGGGTAGCGGACGGGTTTGGTCCTGCTACTTTAATCGCCCCTGGAAACATAGTGGCCTTGCTGCGCTAGTAAGTTCTTACGCATGGCCCAGTCAGCCCGTTGGCTTCTCCTGGCTTTCTACACCAGGGTGAGTTGCAATCAGCCTTTTCGTTTTGGGCGTTTTTCCCTTCTTGGAGTCGAATAGGGACACTACATTTATATGGGACCGAAAGTCAATAGGGATTCATGATCGATTGGGTGATCGGGTTGGTGGGGGAGGATAACAGGCCTTGCTTCCCACAACAGCTGAGTTGCGAGCCTATGGAGGGGGGGGGGGTGCCAATCCTGGCCCATCTGCAGGGTTCATCTTGGTCCCTGGTATTTTGGTTGGTAAAGGACCCTTTTCTGGGGGGATGTTTTTTAAAGTTTTTCTCTTGCTGATCGGTTCCTGCATGGTGGGTGGCATCGGATTCGCGTTGGGGGTCTGGCTCTCAGAACTTTTGATTTTCTGGGTTGATTTTATTGCCCTTCAGTTCTGGTGCCAGGTTGTATATAGTTATTTAGCAGGGATTAAGGAGGGTATTTTTGGGGGATGGGTGGGGGTGGGGAGGACTCAGCTTGCTGGCTTTACTTGGTTCAGAGTAAAGCTTGATTTCAATATATGTTGTTAATTTGAGATTGGGTCTAAAGGGTTTTCGTGGGCGAGCTGAGAGGGGATGGATTTTTGGGGCTGGTAATTTGAAGGGGCTGGCCTGCCAGTTGCAATCTGCTCAGGTCTGTATCGCTATAGCAACTTCTGCTCAGTCAAGGTTACCATTAAGGGATCCCCGAGGGCAAGCTGGGGGTGTATGGGGTCGGAGGGTTCGAGTGGGCTCATTCCCTGGTCTTGTTTCTGGATGGGGGGGTGGGAGCTTGCTGCTTGTATCCTGTTCAATCATATGTTTCAATAACAATTCCTGTTCTGTCAGAGTTATCCTTAAAGGGTTTCAGATGGCAAGTTGAGGGCGATGGAGGTGGGGAATGCAAGTGTGCTCATTTCTACTTCTGGTTCTGGATAGTTCTGTATCTCTCTCCCTACAGTGCAGATTTTAAAATGGCTATGTGCACGATCAAGGTGATGTCATGGAATGTCGTGGGCTCAGAGAGAGGTCAAAGAACTCAAATTTTTAATCACTGTGTGTTGCTGCAGACAGATGTTTTGTTACTACAGGAGACCCACTTGGTCAATCGGGAGTAAATGGCTATCTAGGTCCGGCTTTACACAAATTTATGCAAAGTGGATCTAGTTCCAGTAGGGGGTAGCCATACTTATTAAAAACATGTCCTATTTTGAAAGACTCGGTAGTGGAGGACCCAGAGGGAGATTACGTGTTGGTCAGAGGCTCCTGTAATGGGAACACTGTAGTTTTGGGCTCTATTTATGGCCCCGTTGGAGAAGTCCTGAGTTTCTAATGACTCTTTCAGATAAAATCAGTGCTTGCTCCCTCTCAACTTATCTAGGAGGAGTTGGAATATATCACCCTGCCACTTCCTGGATAAGGATCCTCAGGATTTCCCGCTCCCTCACTTCCCTGCAGAGAGCCCTACAGGACTTTTTGCAGATGTTAGGTCTATGTGATCCTGCGCTATCTAATCCCTCCTTCGGGCATTCTTGTACTTTTCTCAGCCCCATAGGTCATGGTCCAGGATAGACTATATCCTGCTCCATACAGTCTTATGTCAGGTTTCCTCCAGTCTGGTATTGAGCCGATAATTCTTTCGGACCATGCATGTGTTTGGATCAGACTCTCGTTGGATCCTGGTTTCATCAGGATACTACCTGGAGACTCAATACGCAGCTGCTAAAAGATCCTATCTGACAGCACATATTAAGTCCCTAATTTCCCTTTTCTTGGCGGATAATCTTGGAACTGTTTCAAGGTTTGATCTGGTCTGGTGCTCCCTAAAATACTACCTGAGGGGTGAGCTAATTAAATTAGCCTCGACAAGGAAAAAGGCTTGGCAAGCGCGAGCAATTTTCCTAATGAACAAAATCAGGGAAGTCGAAGCTGCCCAATCTCCCACCTTACCGATATCTTCTCTTGAGGCCCTTTTAGCGTTAAAAGACGAGTACACTGATCTTCTTAAGGAGAAGGCTGAATACTGTTGGGTTAAAACGCAAGTTAAGTATATTGATCATGGGGAGAAAGCTGGGAAATTGTTGGCTTTAAGGCTTCATTCATTAGAGGGTTCTAGACTAATTCCGGCCTTGCGAACACCTGCTGGTTCCATTCAAACTTCCCCTAAGGAAGTTGTACAGATTTTTCAGGATTACTATCGGGATTTATATAGTTTGCCCACATCCCCCGCACCCCCCTTAGATATAGATACGTATCTGGCTGACATTGACATTCCGCAGCTTTCGCCGGCTCATGAGAGGGCCCTTACTGTCCCAATCTCTCTCGCCGAGATAGAAGGGGTTATTGCCTACTTGGCTTTGGATAAGGCACCCGGCCCGGACGGGTTTCCTGCCAATTTCTATAAAGCTTTCTCGAAGGAGCTTGCTCCGATGCTCCTTAAACTCTATGAATATCTTTTCTCCTCCCCCGTTATTGATTCCACGCTTCTCGAAGCTACCGTTATTTTGATTCTCAAGCCGGGCAAAGTCCCTACTGATCCGGTGAGTTATAAGCCTATATCCCTTCAAAATACGACATGAAAATACTTTTAAGATCTTGGCTGAGCGGGTGAAGGGGTTTGGACCCATCTTCTCAGCCCAGAACAGGTAGGCTTTGTGCATTCCGATCTCCGTCGGACCATCTTAGAACCCTCTCTCATATTTCTCAATATGCAGGCTGCTCTAACCCCAATGGCTTTGGTCCGCTTGATGCTGAAAGCCTTTGATCGGGTGGATTAGGTCTTTCTCTGGGCAGTACTGGATAGGATGGGGTTTCGGCTCCTTTTCTCAAATGGATCCAGACCCTCTACAGATGTCCTTCAGCTAGGATATATTGTAATGGGCTTTTCTCTTCACAGTTCCGGTTATATACTGGTACCAGACAAGGATGCCCCTCTCTCGCGTTTCTCTTTAACTTTTATCTGGAACCTCTCCTCATTAAACTTAAATCTTCACCAGATATTAGAGGGTGCCTGTGTACTAGCGGGAGTTAATCCTCTAGTATTATCACCGGATGATAATCTCTACATCGCACACCCTGCCGAGTCTTTAGAGCATCGTTGGGCAGCGTCAGGCGGTATGGGGCCCTTTCGATACAAGTTAAATATTTCCAAATCGGAGATCTTCCGCTGAATGCTCTCACATGTAAATCGATATTGATCATTTTGGTATGAAGTGGTCTCCTAAGTCAATTAAATACTTAGGGATCCATTTCTCGACAGACCCTTCCTACTTAAGAAGCTTAATCTGGATGATCTTAAAGTCATATTCAGCAGGATTTGCAGCGGTGGGCACCCTCCCATCTCCCTCTGAGGGCAGGTTAATATTATTAAAATGAATTTCTCCCCATTATATTTTACCTCTTAATTTACTAAATCTTTGGTTGCCCGTTTCATACCTTCAGCAGTTTCATAGAATGTTCTCTAACTTTATCTGGCAGGAGTAAGGGGTTGGCGTTCCTTTTAAGTTATCCCTACCCAGGATAAAGGTGGTCTAAGGCTTCCTAATTTACAGCTTTACTACTGGGCAGCCATCTGGCTAAATTAGGAGGTGGTTGCGGTTAATCTAATCCTTCCACCCGATCTGGCTTCAAATCGAAAATCAATCCTGCTTGACTCGGATCGACCATACCGCTATTTTCTACACTCCCACTCCATACTCTCACATTCGATAACAGACCAGACAGTCCTTTTATCCCTCAGGTCCCTATCACAGTGTATCGTTTTCTTAAAATATTTCGAAGGAAGATCTGAGTCAACCGATTACGTGTAATCCCAATATTAAGGTAGAATTCAATGATTACTCGATTGGCTCCCACAGATTAAAGACTTGTCTAGAACATTTCTATGGCAGTGGGTCCCTTCTTTCGTCCATGGACATTCTAGATAAATATGCTATTCTGGGACATGGATATTTGTTCATCCACACTCATTGGCAGTATCCTTGCGCTTTAAATCTTGCGGAAGGTCTTCAAGCTTGCTCCTCCCACCCACCGGGTGAGTATAACTCGGCTCCGCCCCATGACGTAGATCTTCCTTACCGCTTGGAAGCTCAGGTTCCCTCCTTAACGCTCTGCGTTTCGACTGGTTCCTATTTCTCCGTTTGCGGTTTAAAATAAAAATTTGCAAAAGACTCAGTCTTGATCCCTCGCTGCATGGACCAATCGACTCCGGTTGGAGATGCCCATGCGGGCAGAAGATGTCTCGAGACGGATCCACACTCCCGTGTCTACTGTGGAAGCCTTGAGCACGACCCGCAGGCTTGCGTTACTGTGCTCATCTTTTTCGTCTCGTCCTCGAAGACCGTGCTGCCCGGTACGCTGGGCGTCCCGAGCGTTCCTCCGGTGGTCAAAGGCGGTTGGCCCGGTGTCCGCGGCGGGCTTCGTGACGGATCAGCTCAGCGGATGATGGCAGCCCTAAAGAAGAGGCGGGCGCGGGCGTATCTTCCTCGGCGGCGGCATTTATCCCGCTCTCCTGGGTTCTTCCTACGGCTTCTTTAGGGGCTTTGTCTGTCCCTCTCCACTAAGGAAGAGGCCTGCGTCTGCTGGACCTTATTCTCGGTCCAAAAGAGGGACAAGGTGAAGTCCCTCCGTCGGCGCTCTTGGGGCGGGAAGGTCCTCTCCCGGCCGTCGTCCGTCGGCTTCGATGCGACCCTTCAACCCGGCCACTGGCCTCACGGTGTCCCGTCAGGTCGGTTGTTGAGACTCCCACTGATGAAGTCGAGATTTTTCTCGACCCATTAGATGAGCTGTCGCCTTTAGCCGACGATTCCCTCTCCGGTTCCCAGGAGGAGTTGAGGATCCGTGGGCTCGTCTGTGCCTCCGGTTCGGAGCCCTCGGATGGACCTTCGAGCGAAGGAGTGCGGTTCGGCCGACACCTCCCGCCGCGCCGATCCGGGACTCTGGTCTTGTCTCTCCGGACCTCTTCGCGGTCCAGCCGTTCCCACCGTCATGGCCGGTCTCGGTCTCGGCACCGCGGTAGCGGCGTCGCCGCTTCGTCTCGTCCTCCTCTCGGATGAGGAAGCGGCGTAAATTACGTGTGATACGAGACCTTATGTTCCGCAACAACTTTCCTCCTGGCCGAGAATAAGCCCGACTCCGGGCGCCTTCCCGCCATTAAGTGGCTGTCACGGGCAGCCGACACAACCCCTCGACTTGTCGAGGCCTATACAGGCGGTTGTTGGCAAAACCAACTGCTCCACGATTCGGTGGAACCTCCGCCTCCACAGCCACCAGTGGGGCTCCGACCAAGGATTCTCGGTCGATGAGGTTTACCCCATGCGGCTGTCAGTTACCCTCACTCCCGACCGACCTCGGCAGGTGAAGGGGTGGCTCAGGCCAGACGACTCTTCGAGGACTCTTCCGGTCCGAAGATGATTCCTCCTTCTTCTCAAGCGATGGACTTGGGTCTTCAGGAGGTCGAGTCAATGGACGATAGCCGTCGTCCTTCCTGGGACTGCGGCTCATCGGAGTCTACCGGGATGGAGCTCGAACCCGTTCCAAGCAGGCCAGGTATCCCTCACGGAGATTCTGGACCAGGGATTCTCCGGCGGAGGCCTTTCCGGTGGCGAGGCCATAGTGGGTCGGCACTGGAACTGCAGCGCCTGCTTCCTGCCCTGCGCCTTCGGCCAGGATGGCCAGGAAGTATCACGGTCCCTACCGGTTCCTTGTCGGTTTTGAACACCCTCTGCTGAGGGTTGGTTACCGACAGGCGTTTTCCGGTGACGCCCGAGCAACGCCAGGATGTGGACAAACCTCCTGACAAGGAGTCCAGAAATTGGACTACGTCGGCGAAAGTCTCTGCTCGTCCTCTCTCGGCCTTACGTCAGGCCAGTTCGGCCGTCCTCATGGCACATTTTCTCATGCCCTGTTGGGCTCCTGGATGAGGTCATCCTCATCTTCCGCCCGATCTGCAGACTACGGTTAAGCAGTGCGGGACCAGGGCAGAACGAGTGGCCAAACAGCAGCTCAGACTGCTTTGGATATAGGGGACTCATGTGCCCAGATCGGTGGCGACCGCAGTGGCTATTGCGTCGGCGGGCTTGGCTGAGGATATCCACCTTTACTTCGGATACCCAGCACAAGTTGGCGGATGTTCCCTTTTGAGGACTGGCCTCTTGACCCTGGGGTGGAAGGTCACCTGCAGAGGATCGAGAAGTCCAATGCCACCTTGGACTGGGTCTCTTCGCTCAGAAGGACAAGGCATAAACCACAGCCTAAGCCCTGTCCTTCTGTGCTTGCCCCAGCGCAGCGCCCGGCCCAGCAGCGTCAGGCCAGCAGGCTCACCTTGGCATCCCAAGCCCAACCCATGACTTCCTCTAACAGGAGGCAGGAGGAAAGGGCCCAGGAGGTCCCTCGGCGGTCCCTCCTCCAAGCCTGCCCAGTGGCCGGGCTGAGGGTGTCGCCCCATCCCGTCTTGCCCTAGGTCCCCGTGAGAGCGGCTCCAGCACTTCCGTTCCACCTGGTCCGCTGTTACCACGGACAGGTGGGTCTGAAGGTGGTGGGAAGAGGCCTGCCTCTGGGTCGAGCAGGCACCACCCTTCCAGGCCGTCGGCGCCTGGGAGCTTGGGATCCCAGCCTCACTGGCGGCTCGTCGAGGCGACATCCTCTCCTCCTCAGAAGGAGGTGGTAAGAGGTGGTGGACCCTCCTTCAGACCCAGGGTTTGTGTCCAGGTACTTCCTGGTTCCGAAAGCAGACGCGGGGCTGGCGCCCGATTCTCGACCTACGACCTAAACAAGTTCCTAGATCTCGAACCTTCAGGATGGTCACTCTGGCTCAGATAATACCATCCTTGGAGCAGCGTGTGGTTCTGCTCTCTGGACTTGCAGGGCCGTTTTCCGTCCCTATCCGTCCGTCTCACCAGAGATTCCTTACTTCAGGCGGAAGGATCTCTCTTGATTCAAGCCATGCCCTTGGCTTGTCTCAGCTCCAGGTCTTCACCAAATGCATGGCAGTGGTGACAGCATTCCCTGCGGCCGGGGAGTCCAGGTGTACCCTTACCTGGGCGACTGGCTGATAGCAGCTCCCTCAGGAAGGAGGCGGAGTGGTCAGAGATCTGGCCCTCAGGTCTGCTCTCAACTGGGCCTCCTTATCAACGAGGCCAAGTCGGAACTCGGGCGAAGCAGGTGATTCTATTCATCCGGCGCAGCTCGACTCTCTTCGAGCCAGAGCGCGGCTCCCGGCGGACAGGGCCGAGGTTCTTTCCTCCTTTGCCCGATCATTTCTGGTTGGGCAATTGCGCCCTGCCCGGGACTTCCTGCGCCTCCTGGGTCTCATGGCGGCCTGTACCAGCTAGTCCGTTGGGCCCGCTGGAACATCGTCCTTCAGTGGGACTGGCCAGCCGAGTGGTCACAACGCTGCGATCCTTGGACCAGCTTATGTCGGTGACACAGGGGATGTGGCAGGCTCTCCAGTGGTGGACGTTCAGATCATTTGCAGGAGGGCATCCCGTTACGTCCGCCCCGAGCCGGCGGTCTCTGTCGACCGATGCCTCTCTGATGGGTTAGGGTGCCCATCTGGGGAACACCGGGCTCATGGCCTCTGGTCCCCTTGGGAGTCCCGGTCCACATCAGCCTGCTGGAGCTCCGGGTCCGCCTAGCTCTCACCGCCTTCCTCCGTTCCTCCGGGGTCAAGTGGTCCGGAGTCAGACGGACAATCACCACGACCATGTACTATCTAAACCGCCAGGCGGGGGCCACGCTCCATGCTTCTGTGCAGAGCTCTCCGCATTTGGTCACTCGTCACGCAGCCTGGAGGCGGATCTCCTAGCCATTCACGTGGCAGGGCCTCCAACACCCTGGCCGATGCCCTGAGCCGGATGAGGCTGCATCCCGCAGTGGTCTCTCCTGCGGGTAAGTACAGCATCTGTTCTCCTTTGAGGCACACCTCAGGTGGACCTGTTTGCCTCCATGGAGAGCTGGAAGCTGAGTCTGTTCATCCGCCCCCTCAGCAGGGCTCGCTGCAGGGGGATGCCTTCTCGAGGCAATGGACCCCGGGCCTCTTTTACGCCTTTCCCCCATTTCCCTTGATCCACAAGGTGCTTCTCAAGGCGAGGAGGGACAAGGCGCAGGTGATTCTGATAGCCCCAGACTGGCCTCGTCAGTTCTGGTACCCAGATCTCCTCAGTCTCAGCTCCAGGACTCCGGCGCAGCTTCCAGCTCGCCCGGACCTGCTCTCCCGTCAATCAGGGAAGGTGTTCCATCCGGACCTTCTAATCCCTGCACCTGACCTGGTTCTAGCGGCTAGGTTCCAGGCCTTGCGTTCTTTCCGACGAGGTCCTCAATGTAGTTGAGGCGTCCCGTAAGAGTCGACCAGAAAATGCTATGCCTTCAAATGGAAAAGGTTTTCCATTTGGTGTCGAAACAAGGGCTTGGACCCTTCCTCCTGTTCCTTGGCAGCATCTTGGACTATTTATGGTCCCTTTCTAGTCAAGGGCTTGGGTCGGCGACCCTAAGGGTGCACCTGGCAGCCATCTCTGCTTACGGGCGCGGGCCGGGAAGCAGTCGATGGCGCAGGAGAAGGTGGTCTGGCGCTTTTTCAAGGCCTTGATCACATTTCCCCAGTCTTGCGAAACCCCACCTCCGTGGGATCTACTGCTGGTACTGGCAAAGCTCATGGGCAAGCCATTCGAACCTATGCACAGGTGTGCTCTCTCTCACCTGTCGTGGAAGACCGCCTTCTTGGTGGCTATCCGTCAGCCAGAAGGATGGGAGAGCTCCAGGCGCTTTCCATAGGTCTCCTTACCTGGTCTTCCACAGGGACAAGGTTGTCCCTGCGCCCCCACCGAAATTCCTTCCGGAAGGTGGTGTCGGAGTTTCACCTTAACCAGGTGTTGACTCTGCGGTGTTACCCCAATCACACCTCGGAGGCGAATATAGGCTCCATACTCTGGACCCTAGAAGAGCAGGCGCTTGTATAAAGGCGCCGCGGCTGAAATTCCAGGGAAGGTTAGCCAGCTGTTTGTCACCTCTGCACAAGGCCGCATCTGGCAGACCTGCAGCCAAGCGGACTGATAAGCAGGTGGGTAACCTCCTGCATAGATCTCTGCTATAAGTTGGCGGGCATGGAGCCTCCCAGGGATAAGGCTCATTCTACCGCCATACTGCCCGTGATGGCTGCTTCCAGGGCGTCCCTATCCAGGAAATCTGCAGGGCTGCTACCTGGAAGTCAGCAAACACCTTCATTACCATTACCACATCGAGCCTTGAGTCACGCCGGGATGCTGGTTTTGGGGCCTCGGTTCTCAGTCTCTCTTTCCCAAGTAAGTATATGAGGTGTAAGTCTTGCCTCCTCCTCCCGGAGAACTGCTAGGAGTCTGCCAATGAGTGTGGATGAACAACATATCCATGTCCCTAGAAATACAGGTTACTCACCTGTAACAGGAGTTCTAGGAATGGTATTATTTGTTCATCCTGTTCTCGACCTCCCGGCCCGGCGCACGGCCTGAGCTTCCAGCGGGCCAGATCTGGCGTCATAGGGACGAGCCGAGAGTTATACCACCCGGGTGGGTGGGAGGAGCAAGCTTGAAGACCTTCCGGCAAGATTTAAAGCGGCAAGGATACTGCCAATGAGTGTGGATGAACAACATATACCATTCCTAGAACTCCTGTTACAGGTGAGTAACCTGTATTTCCCAGGGTTAAAATTTTTAAAGTATACCAATTGAGACACCTTATTGCCAGTAAATTTGGCACTCATTACAGGGATTCGTTAGTTTGTCCCTTTCTCTCCCAGGTGCTAACTCTTGCTGCTAAGCCACATGCTATCTCGACAATCTACTCCTTTCTGTTGAATTACAAGGTTTCAGAGCCTCTGATGGTTCCAAGATTTGGTCTTCCCTTTTCCAGATTCTACACTGAATTGGTCCGCCTCTGGAAGGATCTCCATAAGTATCATACTCAGGATAGATTAAAGCTTACCCAATACTATATTGTAAGTAACATATATTACACTCGAAGAAACTCTTCCTTCTTAAAAGCTTCCTATTCCGACCTTTTCCAGGTGCATGCAGGTGAAGGAGATTCCTTGCATATTTTCTGGAGCTGCAGTAGAGTCTCCCTCTGTGGTCCTCTATTGGGATAACATAGATCCGTTATTAGGTCTCTCTGGTTTCTTTACTCCGAGGTCTACATCTTGGGGATTATGCCAGTGTTGACAGTGCAGGCGTCGCTATCACATGGCGTTGATTGCATGTGGTCAAGAGATTGGTCCTTAGGCATTGGGCGGACCCAGCTGACTTTGTCATATGCGAATGGTTGTGGAACTCTCGGCGTGTCTCAATGCCGAAAGACTGGCTGCTAGTTTGCGCAACCACATGGACCTGTTTCACAAAAGTGGGAGTAAGCTATTTTCTTTGTATCTCCATTAATGTTCAATGACCTTCTCTCTGTGGCCTGCTATATCTCAGTTACCTTTTGACTTTGGTAGTGCTTCGCTTTCCGGTATTAGGAGATGGAAGTTTGTTCGGTTGGGTGGACATGCTTTATATCCAGCTTTGATGTACTGCGGTATTGCACACTCTGGTGGGGAGAGGGTGGAGGGTGGGGGTATTTGGGGAGGGAGAGATGGCGGGGGGTTGGTTTATGTTGTACCATGTAAGTTCTTGGTCTGTTAATACTGTCTTGCTGTATGGTTTGTTTTTTTTGTTGTTGAAAATCAATAAAGTTAAATTTAAAAAAAAAAAACAAATCTTCTTCGTATAGTTCAAGTTAGGGATCGCAAGTTTGCATCTTCGATCATGAGGATAAATCTTCCCCTGGTTTTTGTAGGTGCTCGTGCAGCCAAAAGAAGTCACGTACCGATCCCCATACCGCTTGCATCTACTCCCTCGGAGTTCGCAATGACACCTCGTCCTGCAGTTTCTGCTTGGCTTCCCATCCCAACATTCTGGACGACCATCTCGCATGCTTAAAACTGGGGAGGCTGGAAAAGAGGAGGCCTCCGGTGAAATCTAAGGAGGCTCAGTGGGCAGTTTCGGTGGCTGCGGGATCCGCCGAGCAATTGGAATGCATGCAGGCATTCGAGGAAGTAGCAGCTCGCGCTGCGGAGTCTTCTCAGAGCTTCTTTGTTCCGCTCAACCTCTGCTCCACCTTCTCGGGCCGCTTCCAGGAGTTGTGCCAGTTTCTCCCCATGAAGGGAGCGGTGCCTGCAAGCCTGCACTCCTCTCAAACTCATAAGCGGGAGAAGGGTCCGAGTACAAGATCTCAGTCCCAGGAGCACGCGGTCTTGACTTCGGTCGAGATCGCTTCTTCAGCCGCTGGCTTCTTGGACCTCCCGTCAAGCCAGCCGACCAATGGTGTGGTCAACGACATCGAAATAGTCATCAACCCAATTGATCCACTGTCGCTGACTCCGGTGGACGACTCCTTGGAGAGGACTCCGGTCCTCGTTTTCCCCGATGAAGAGACCCAGCCCTCTGGAGTCTCCATCGAGGAACCGGTCCCGGACCCTGGGAAGTCACCAGCCCGCTGGTGTCTTCCGAACAACCGAGTCGGCCTGCCCGGTCTCGATCGAGGTCTAGGACCCCCTCGACCAACAGGCTGAGGAAGAGCCATAAGTGCTCTAAAAAGAGGCAGTGCCATCGGTCGACCTCATCCTTCTTGGATGAGGAGAGGCTCCAGCAGAAACTCCGGCGCCACGAGGACCTCATGTGGCAACAGCTGATTTTGTCCAGGCACAAGCCTACCCCAGCTTCTACCCTGGCCATTACTTGGCTTTCGCCTCCTAGGCCGAAGCCGACTCCTTCGGAGCCAAAATCTTCAGTTTCTTCACCCGTGGGGCTGGCAAAATCATCTGTTCAGCCTAAAACTGTCTCTCCACCAGTTATGGTGGAACCACTGCCTAAGCAGCCTGTGGGAGGGGCTGCTTCTAAGGAAAACAGACCAGGCACCAGGCTTCCCGAGCGCTTGTCGGTCACGGGCACCCCGGACCACCCTCAGCGAGTCGAAGGTGACCTGGGCGGTAGGCTGTTGTATCCAGATTCCTTGGATTCGGATGTCACCAGTTTACGTTCTCATCCAGGGGATGATGAATCAACCGCTGGCCTAGAGACGGAGGAAGGTCCCTCATCTTTCCAAGGGATCCTTCACCTCATCTCTGAATCTACAGGGATGCCCCTGGAGCCTATCCAGAAAAAGGCAGAGTACCCTCTTACGGACATCCTTAAGAGAGGGGATACCCCGACGGAGGCCTTTCCTGTGGCTGAGGTCATTGTTGGCCTGGCCCTTGAACTTTGGCAGCATCCTGCCTCTTGTCCAGTTCTGTTTGCCCGTGTGGCCCGCAAGTATGTAGTGCCCATGGGGTCCCTTGTAGGGTTCACTGAGCACCCTTCGGCCAAGAGCCTGGTGACCGCCTCTGTGTTCAGGCATACTGGCAGTTCTGCCAACACAGACCAACCTCCTGACAAAGAGTCCAGGCTTTTGGACCATTCAGCCAGGAAGGTCTATGCGGCTTCCTCCTTGGGCCTTTGTCAGGCAAGTTCAGCCATCATCATGGCACACTTCTCCCACGCCTTTCTCGGGTCGCTGGATGAAGTCCTCCCACATCTCCCCGCGGACATGCAGACCACTGTCAGGTAGGTCCGGGATCAGGGCCGAGCTGTTGCTAAACAGCAGCTTCAGACAGCCCTAGACATTGGGGATTCCTGCGCCCGTTCGATGGCTGCCGCAGTTGCCTCTTGTCGCAGAGCTTGGCTGAGGCTGTCCTCCTTTCTGGCAGATACTCAGCACGAACTAGCTGACGTGCCCTTCCTTGGGACCGACTTGTTCATCCCAGGAGTAGCTGGTACCTTTAGTGCATTGAGCAGTCCAGTGCCACCTTGGACGCTACTTCTGCCAAGGGTTTTTCGGTCAAGAACCAGCAGAAGAAGAAGAAGCCTTTTCGGCCTTCTTCCCCTGCAGTCCAACAGTCCTCCTTTCAGGGGGGACAGCAGCACCAGCATCAGCAGCAGGCTCAAGCTTGGAGCCATCGGCTCAAGCCCGGACTCCAACAAGCCCGTAAAGGAGGCAGAGGCTCAGGTCCTGGAGCCTTCTCCTCCTCCAAGCCTGCTCAGTGACGGGGCAGGGGTTGCCACCCTTTCTCCTGTCACGCCAGCTCTGGGTCCTCCCATGGGGGGCCGGCTCTGCCACTTCCTTTCCGCCTGGCCCGTTGTCTCTTCGGACAGGTGGGTTCTCGAAGTGGTCAGTCAGGTACTGCCTCTGGAATTCGAGCAGTACCCTCCCAGCTGAGCCTGCGCCCCTCAGGAGGAACAAGTATCCTCTCACACTCAGTCGGCTCTTCGAGGCGACATTGCTTGGCTCCTCCTCAAGAAGGCAGTAGTTCCAGTGGCGGATCCTCCAGTAGACCCATGCTTTGTCTCCAGGTACTTCCTGGTGCCTAAGCAGATGGGGGTCTGGCGCCCCATTTTAGATCTCCACGACCTGAATCAATATCTCAGGTCATGCACCTTTCAGATGGTCACTTTGTCCCAGATCATACCATCCTTGGAGTGAAACATGTGGTTCTGTTCACTGGATCTGCAGGACGCGTTCTTTCACTTACCAATCCATCCATGCCATCAACGGTTCCTCCTCTTCAGGGTCGAAGGGACCCTGTACGAGTTCCTAGCCATGCTGTTCGGCCTGTCTTCGGCCCCATAGATCTTCCACCAAATGCATTGCAGTGGTGGTGGCCCATCTCCGGTGTCGGGGGGTCAGAATTTATCCCTACCTTGAAGATTGGCTCCTTGCAGGTTCCACCCAGCAGGAGGTGGAGAGGTCAAGGGACCTGGCCCTCAAAACCTGCTCTCAACTCGGCCTCCTCAATGAGGTCAAGTTGGAACTCGCGCCCTCTCTGGTGATGGGTGTCATCAGGGCAGAGCTCGACTGTTGTCAAGCCAGAGCTCGGCTCCCAGCGGACAGGGCGGAGGTTCTTTACTCCTTTGGCCAATAATTTCTGGTTGAGCACTTGTGCCCTGCCCGGGACTTTCCGTGCCTTCTGGGTTACATCTCTGCACCTTCTGGGTTACATGGCGGCGTGCACCTCAGTGGTCCATTGGGCCCGGTTGCACATGCGTCCCTTCCAATGGGAGCTGGCCGCCCAATGGATTTAGCGTCCCGGTCACTTCCACCAGCTGATCCCTGTAACCCAGAAGATGTGGGGCCTTTCAATGGTGGACTGCCCGACGGATGCAGAGAAGGATCTCATTTGTCCACCCCAAGCGGCGGTCGTCCTTACGACCGATGACTCTGTCATGGACTGGGGAGCCCACATGGGGACAAAAGGGCCCACGGGCTCTGGACCCCGAGGAGTCCTGATGCCACATCCACCTGTTGGAGCTCAGAGCAGTCAGACTGGCATTGTCAGCTTTCACTCCTCGGCTCTGGGGTCAAGTGGTTCAAGTCCAGACGAACAATACCACAACCATGTACTACCTCAACAAGCAGGGCGGCACGCACTCCCATCTGCTGTGCAAGGAGGCGCTCCGCATCTTGACCCTCGTGAGCCGACTGGAGGCAGATCTCCTAGCCATCCATGTGGCAGGAGCCTCGAACCATCTGACGGATGCTCTCAGCCGCTTAGGTCAGACATCCCACGAGTGGTCTCTCCATCCAGAGGTAGCTTACAGTCTGTTCTCCCATTGGGGCAAACCAGTGGTGGACCTTTTTGCCTCCAGGAACAATACCAAGCTGAGGCTGTTCCATGCCGCCCCCTCAGCGGGCTCACTGCAGGAGATGCCTTCTTGAGGCTGTGGACCCCAAGCCTCCTCTCGCCTTCCCTCCACTTCCCTTGATCCACAAGGTGCTCCTCAATGTGAGGAGGGACAAGGCAAAGGTAATCCTGGTAGCCCCAGAATGGCTGCGCCAGTTCTGATATCCAGATCTCTTCAGCCTCAGCTGCAGGCCACCAGAGCGGCTTTGCAGACGCCCGGACCTGATATCACTCAATCAGGGGAAGGTATTCCATCTGGACATTCTAGCCCTGCACCTCACAGCCTGGTACCTGAGCGGCTAGAGTTCCAGGCTTTGGGTCTTTCCGAAGATGTCTACACCATAGTGGAGGCATCCAGGAAGGATTCTATAAGGAAATGTTATGCCTTCAAATGGAAAAGGTTTTCCATTTGGTGTCAGGACAAGGGCCTGGATCCTCTGTCCTGCCCAGTGGCTAACATACTCGACTACCTTTGGTCTCTCTCCAGAGGGGGTCTCCAGTCATCGACCCTTAGGGTGCACCTGGCAGCCATCTCTGCTTACGGGCGGCGGGTGGGTCGCCCGGCAGTGGCGCAGGAGATGTGTTGGTGCTTTTTCAAGGTCTGGATCACATATCCCCTCCGGTGCGTGAACCTCCACCTCCATGGGATCTACTGCTGGTACTGGCAAAGCTCATGGGCAAGCTATTCGAACCAATGCAAAAGTGTGCTTTGTCACACTTGTCATGGAAGACGGCCTTCCTGGTGGCCAGAAGGTGGAGTCCTCTTATCTGGTCTTGCACAGGGACAAGGTTGTCCTACACCCCCACCCAAAATTCCTTCCGAAGGTGGTGTCAGAGTTTCACCTTAACCAGATGTTAACTCTGCCGGTGTACTAACCCATCTACACCTCGGAGGCCGAGTACAGGCTCCATGCTTTGGACCTGAGATGGGCTCTCTCCTATTATTAGGAGAGGATGGCGGAAATTTGAGGAGAGGTTCGCCAGCTGTTTGTCACCTACGCTGAAGCTGTTTCTGGAAGACCTGCAGCTAAACAGACCTTTGCAAGGTGGATTACATCTTGCATAGGTCTGTGCTATGAGTTGGTGGGCAAGGAGCCTCCCAGAGGGATAAGAGCTCATTCTACCCACCATACTGCTGCATTGTGGCTGCTTCCTAGGACATCCCTATCCAGGAAATCTGTTAGGCTGCTGCCTGGAGGTCAGCAAACACCATCATCACCCACTACTGCATCGACCTTGAGTCTTGCCGGGTTGCTGGTATTGGGGCCTCAGTTCTCCAGTCTCTGTTCCCTAAGTAGGGGGTATGTGCCTTCCCTCCCTCCTCCCAGAGAACTGCTAGGAGTCTGCCAATGAGTGTAGATGTGTAGATGAAGAACATATCCACGCTCCTTGAAGAACAGGTTCTAGGGACATGGATGTGTTGTTCATCCACACTGTCTGGCAGGTTCCTTGCCGCTTTAAATCTTGCCGGAAGGTCTTCAAGCTGGCTCCTCCCACCCACCCGGGTGGTAAAACTCTCGGCTCCGCCCCATGACACTAGATCCTCCTTACTGCTTGGAAGCTCAGGTTCCCTCCTTCACGCTCTGCGTGATAGACTGGATCCTAATTCTTCGGTTCGCCCGAAACTAATTTTAAAATTTTCAAGACTTCGGTCAACTTTCTCCCTTGCGGCTGCGATGGAAAAATCGACTCCCGGATTTCGGCAGTGCCCTTGTGGGCAGAAGATGTCCAGGATGGACTTGCACTCCACGTGCGTCTACTGCCTCATCCTAGAACACGACCTGCAGGCCTGCGAGTCATGCCGTTCGTTTTCGGCCAATGTCCTGGAGGACCGTGCTGCCCGGTTACAGCTTGAGTGCCCCGAGAAGCGCTACCCGCCGATTAAGTCGAAGGAGGCCCGTTGGGCGGTTACCGTGGCGGCTGGCTCAGCTGAGCAGCTCGAGCAGATGATCGCCCTCGAGGAGGAGGCAGCCCAGGCCGCATCATCCTCTTCCTCGGTCGCAGCATTTATCCCGCTGTCTCTGGGTACCTCGTATTCAGCTTCGTTCAAGGAGCTTTGCCAGTCCCTTTCCACGAAGGGAGAGGGGCCATCGGGACATTCCTCTCGGTCCAGAAAGAAGGACACTAAGGGTAAGTCCCATCGTTGGCGTTCGTGGGAGTGGGAGAGGTCTCCTTCCCCGGACAGCCGACTGTCGACTTCGGTCGAGATTGCGGCTAAGGCCGCTGGCTTCACGGTGTCCCCGTCAGGCCAGCCAGCCGAGACACCCGTTGAAACAGTCGAGATTTTTCTCGACCCGTCGGAAGGGCTGTCAACTGGTGAGGCCGACAACCCCTCTTCACTGGTTCCCCCGGTGGAGACCGAGGATCTGCCTGCGCCCCCGGTGCAGCAGTCCCCGATTAAGGCGTCCGAGCTGAGGGAAGAGCGGGTGTCCCCGCTCCTTTCCAGACCCGTCCTCCAAGAAACACCGGATCTCGGTCTCGGACTTCTTCTCGGTCCAGCTGATCCCGCCGACATCGGCGGTCTCAGCACCGAGGTAAGGGGCGCCGCCGCTCCTCCTCCTCTTTCTCCTCGGAAGAGGAGAGGCATCGGCGCAAACTGCGTCGACACTACGAGGACCTGATGTGGCAGCAGTTACTTCTGTCCGGGAGCAAGCCGACGCCTTCCCCGGCCATCAAGTGGCTGTCACCCAAGCGGCCGAAACAACCCCTCACCGTAGTCGAGATGCCCATGCCTGTGCCGGTTGTTTGGCCGAAACCTGCTGCCGCACGGATTGTGGTGGAACCTCCGCCTCCACAACCAAAATCGAGGGCACCGACCAAGGACTCTCGGTTGGGTCAAGGCCTGCCCCAAAGGTTGTCGGTCACCCTCACTCCCGACCGTCCTCGGCAGGTGGAGGGTGGCTCAGGCCCCAGGCAGCTCTTTGCGGACTCCTCCGAGTCCGACGACGACTCCTCCCTGTTCTCCAGGCCGGTTGACCTGGAGTCCTCCGGGGGCCAGTCATTGGGCAAAGCCCATCGTCCTTCATGGGTTTGCTTGGCTCATCTCGAGTCCACGGGATGCAGCTCGAGCCCATATCCAAGCAGGCCAAGTATCCCTGCGGAGATACTGGACCGAGTCCCACGGAGGCCTTTCTGGTGGCTGAGGCCATTGTTGGCCCAACCTTGGAACTTTAGCGGCCTGCTTCCTGCCCTACGCCTTCGGCCAGGATGGCCAGGAAGTATCACGGTCCCTACGGCTCTTTGCCGGGTTTTTGGAACACCCTCTGCTGAGGGGTTGGTCACCGACAGCGTTTTCAGCGTTCCGAGGCGCTGGGGCGTGGACAAGCCCCGACATGGGTCAAAAGCTGGACTCGCTGGGCGCAGGTGTATGCTCGTCCTCCTTGGCCTCTGCCAGGCCAGCTCGGCCGTGCTGATGGCACACTTCTCCCATGCCCTCATGGGCTCCCTGGATGAGGTGATCCCTCATCTCCCGGCCGACCTGCAGACCACGGTCCAGCAGGTTCGGGACCAGGGTAGGGCAGTGGCTAAGCAGCAGCTCCAAACGGCTCTGGACATAGGAGACTCCTGTGCCAGATCGGTTGCGGCCACGGTGGCCATGCGCCGCAGAGCATGGCTGAGGATATTCACCTTCATGGCGGATACCCAGCACAAATTGGCAGATGTCCCCTTCTTAGGGACTGACCTCTTCGGCCCTGGAGTGGAAGGTCACCTCCAGCGGATCGAGAAGTCCAATGCCACTCTGGACTCGGTCACCTCTGCCCAGAAAGACAAAGGCCGCCGACAGCAGCAGCACAAGTCCTTTCGCCCTTCTGCGCCTGCAGCACGTCCGGCCCAACAGCACCAGGGCCAGCAGGCTCGCGCTTGGCATCCCAAACCCAAGCCTGCGGCTTCCTCCAATAGGAAGCAGGAAGGTAAAGGCCCAGGAGGTCCCTCGGCCGGTCCCTCCTCCAAGCCTGCCCAGTGACGGGTTGAGCGGTTTCACCCCCAGACTTGTCACTCCCCCGTGGGGGGATGGCTCCGCCAATTCCTTTCCGCCTGGTCCGCTATCACCACGGACCACAGGGTGTTGGAGGTGGTAGGAAAGGGTCTGCCTCTGGAGTTCGAGCAGGCCCCACCCTTCCGAGCAGTCGCCCCTCGAAGGTCCACGGGGTCCACAGCCTCTCTGTCGGCCCACCGAGCCGATATTGCCCTGCTCCTCGAAAAAGAGGTGATCAGGAAGGTGGCAGATCCTCCTCCAGACCCGGGGTTTGTGTCCAGGTATTTCCTGGTCCCAAAACGGACGGGGGGCTGGCGCCCCATTCTCGACCTGCATGTCCTGAACAGGTTCCTAAGGTCTCGGACCTTCAGGATGGTCACTCTGGCTCAGATAATCCCATCCTTGGAACGAGGTGTGTGGTTCTGTTCCCTGGACCTTCAGGACGCATTCTTTCACGTCCCAATCTGTCCGTCCCACCAGAGGTTCCTCCGCTTCAGAGCGGAGGGATCCCTCTTCGAGTTCCGGGCCATGCCCTTCAGCCTTTCCCTAGCTCCCAGGGTCTTCACCAAATGCATGGCAGTGGTGACAGCATTCCTGCGGCGCCGAAGGGTCCGGGTGTACCCCTACCTGGACGATTGGTTGATTGCAGCCCCCTCCAGAGCAGAGGTGGAGCGGTCCAGAGATGTGGCCCTCCAGGTTTGCTCTCAGGTTGGTCTCATCGTCAACGAGGCCAAGTCGGAACTCATGCCAAAGCAGGTGATACAATTCATCGGGGCAGAGCTCTACTCTCTACGAGGCAGAGCATGGCTCCTGACGGACAGGGCCGAGGTTCTTTTCTCCTTTGCTCAATCATTTCAGGTTGGGCAATCGCGCCATGCCCAGGACTTCCTGTGCCTCCTGGGCCTCATGGCGGCCTGCACCAGCGTGGTCCGTTGGGCCCGCTGGTACATGCATCCCCTTCAGTGGGGACTGGCCAGCCAATGGTCACAGCACTTCAATCCGCTGGATCAGCTAGTGACAGTGACCCAGGGGATGTGGAACACTCTCCAGTGGTGGACCATTCCAGCACATCTGAGGAGGGCATCCCATTTGTCGGCCCCGAGCCAGCGGTCTCTCTTCGACCAGTGCCTCTCTGATGGGTTGGGGTGCCCATCTGAGGAGCACAGGCGCAGCCTCTGGTCCCCTACGAGATTCCGATGCCACATCAGCCTGCGGGAGCTTGAGCGTTGCGTCTAGCCCTCACCACCTTGGCTCCGTTTCCTACAGGTCAAGTGGTTCAGGTCCAGATGGACAATACCACGACCATGTACTACCTAAACCACCAGAGGCGGGATCGCTCCATGCCTCTGTGCAGGGAGGCGCTCGCATTTGGTCACTCATCGCAGCCTGGAGGCGGAGCTCCTGCATTCAGTGGCAGGAGCCTCCAACACCCTGGCCGATGCCCTAAGCCGGATAGGGGCTACGTCCCACAGTGGTCTGTCCTGCTGGAGGTAGTACAAGATCTGTTCTCCCTCCGGGCACGCCTCAGGCGGACCTGTTTGCCTCAGGGAGAATCTGAGCTGAGACTGTTCATCCCGCCCCTCAGTAGGGCTCGCTGCAGAGGATGCCTTCTCGAGGCCATGGACCGCGGGCCTCTTCTATGCCTTTCCCCCATTTCCCTTGATCCACAAGGTGCTTCTCAAGGCGAGGAGGGACAAGGCGCAGGTGATTCTGGTAGCCCCAGACTGGCCCCGCCAGTTCTGGTATCCAGATCTCCTCAGTCTCGGCTCCAGGCTCCCGAGGCAGCTTCCAGCCTGCCCGGACCTGATCTCAGTCAATCAAGGGAAGGTATTCCATCCGGACATTCAATCCCTGCACCTGACGGCCTGGTTCCTGAGCGGCTAGACTTCCAGGCCTTGGGTCTTTCTGACGAGGTCCTCAACGTCGTTGAGGCGTCCCGTAAGGAGTCGACCAGAAAATGCTACGCCTTCAAATAGAAGAGATTAGTTTCTGAAGGTGGTGTCGGAGTTTCACCTTATCCAGGTGTTGACTCTGCCGGTGTTCTACCCCAATCACACCTCGGAGGCCGAATATAGGCTCCATACTTTGGACCCTAGAAGGCGCTTGCTTATTATAAGGAGCGGGCGTGAAGTTGGGAGGTTAGCCAGCTGTTTGTCACCTACGCTGAAGCCGCACCTGGCAGACCTGCAGCCAAGCAGACGATAGGCAGGTGGGACACCTCCTGCATAGATCTCTGCTATAGGGTGGCGGGCATGGAGCCTCCCAGAGGGATAAGAGCTCATTCTACCCGCCATACCGCTGCATCGGTGGCTGCTTCCAGGGATGTCCCTATCCAGGAAATCTGCAGGGCTGCTACCTGGAAGTCAGCACACACCTTCATCACTCATTACCACATCGACCTTGAGTCACACCGGGATGCTGGTTTTGGGCCTCGATTCTCCAGTCTTTATTCCTAAGTAGGGTGTGCGCTTGCCTCCCTCCTCCGGAGAACTGCTAGGAGTCTGCCAGACAGTGTGGATGAACAACATATCCATGTCCTAGAAATACAGGTTACTCACCTGTAACAGGAGTTCTAGGAATGGTATATGTTGTTCATCCCATATTCCTACGACCTCCCGGCTGGCCTTTAACCTGGCTTCCAGCGAGCTAGATCTGGCGTCATGGGGGGAACCGAGAGTTTTACCACCGGGTGGGTGGGAGGAGCCAGCTTGAAGACCTTCCGGCAAGATTTAAGCGGCAAGGAACCTGCCAGACAGTGTGGATGAACAACATATACCATTCCTAGAACTCCTGTTACAGGTGAGTAACCTGTATTTACTCACCTGTAACAGTAGTTCTAGGAGTGGTATATGTTGTTCATCCACATGGACCCACCCGACCTTCCTGGCTGCAGACACACAACACCTGGCTTCCAGCTGGCTAAGATCTGACATCAAGGGGCGGAGCCAAGGGATATACCACCCGGGTGGGTGGGAGGAGCCAGCTTGAAGACTTCTGGTGAGATTTAAAGCGGAAGAGGACATGCCAGTGAGTGTGAATGAAGAACATATACCACTCTTAGAACTACTGTTACAGGTGAGTAACCTGTTCTTCTCTGTTAACTGAGCTTAGTGGATTGGTACCAGTTGGAAAATGCAGAAGACCAGACAGTATAAAAGTGGACTGGATTAGCAAGACATTGTAAATTGCCTCTCCCAAGTGCTCTTAGTTTGTCGTATAAAGTGCAGTGATGGGTATGGTGGCTTAGCGACATGGCGAATTGACAGATATTACTATATTTAACGTTCCATTTTTGCAAATTGATTTTGGAAGATGCATGGATTACAGATACCCCATAAGCAAGTTTAGGAAGCAGGACTCCACAGTCTATGGATAGACAGGCTAAAGGGGTAAGCTTTTGTTTGAGCTTATGCAAAAGATTCATAGAATCATAGAATCTGTTGGCAGATAACTACCATATGGCCCACCTAGTCTGCACATTTCCCTACTCACTGCTGCAGACCCAGTTCCTATTAGCCATCCTGGCTGACTCAAATCTGGTTCAAATGATTGGTGACCCTACTCTTATTTATACAAAGACTGGTAACCATACTTCACTTGACTGGGTGGTCACAAACCGTGCTCTGATGGTATAAGTGACCACTTGCCGACACTCTGTGTATGGCGTAACAATTTCCCTAATCCCCCTCCTAAGATCATCACCGTTCGGGACATGTCCAGGTTTGACATGAACAACTTTGTTAGTACCATCCGTGAAACTGATTGGGATCCAATTAATACCCTGCCGGACGTTAACTTTGCACTAGACTGTTTCGTGGCAAAATTCACTAACATTGTTGATCAACATGCTCCTCTAAAAAGTAGCCAGGTAAAAGGTATTAAAGCACCATGGCTTACCAAGGAATTAAGGCAGCTCATGTCCAATTGCGATAAGGCATGGAGGACTTATAAGGATAGTGGGCTACGTACCAACTGGCAGACATACAGGCAACTAAGGAACAGCTGCAAGAACTCAATCCAAAAAGCTGAATGACTCCACTTCAAGAGACTCCAGATTGAGCATTTTGGTAATCCGAAAGAATTCTGGTGACAAGCTAACTCCCTTTTGAAGGGCAACACCTGAGACCCCCAGTTCCCTCGATGCCTAGGGGGTCTCTCTCACTGACCCCCCATCCATTGCCTCTGGCTTCAATGAGTTCTTCACCAATCTGGATAGGTACACATCAGTATTTTCTAATTCATCCACTCCCTCCCAACCTGACCCCTGCCATCAGTCGATGCTGTGGATCACCCTGCCTTTCATCTAAAGCTTGCAACCCTTGCGAAGGTTCGCCATCTCCTCATGAACCTAAAGGCTGACAACTCACCTGGCCGTGACACTGTAGAGCATAAATTCCTTAACTTGGGAGCTGATGCCCTAGCCCACCCTGTGCGAGAGTTAATCATTCCTTCCTTACTTACTCTGTCCCTGGAAAAAGGAAAGTAGCAGTGGTTGTCCCTGTCCACAAAGGAGGTCCCAACTCAACAGTGGACAATTTTCAACCTATTTCAATACTTTGCCTCTAGAGCACCTTCAGGATTACCTCGA
This sequence comes from Neoceratodus forsteri, assembly GCA_016271365.2. Classification (NCBI taxonomy): domain Eukaryota; kingdom Metazoa; phylum Chordata; order Ceratodontiformes; family Ceratodontidae; genus Neoceratodus; species Neoceratodus forsteri. The sequence continues at coordinate 359,837,297 of CM057449.1, read as the reverse complement.
CCTCCACCATCTGCTCTCAACCTCTCAGCATGGGTTTAGGAAAAAACACAGTACACTTACAGCTCTACATTAAAGTCACCTCTGACATATTCCGTGAGATGGACCTTGGTCAAACCACTGGAGCAATTTTCGTAGACTTGACCAAGGCTTTTGACTTGGTTAACCATGGCCTTTTATTACAACGACTGTATGTCCTTGGTCTTGATGCCACTGCCCTGTCCTGGACCCAAAGTTACCTTTACGGCGGTACCAAAAATTAAAATGGGCAGGCTCCCTAGCTGACTTGAGGCCCATTACCCATGGTGTCCCCCAGGGCTCCATATTGGGCCCATTACTTTTTCATCTGTATATTAATGACCTCCCTAATATTTGTGGTGGGGCCTCTGTTCACCTATATGCAAACGATGCTGTCATATAGCATTCCTTTTTTGATATTGGGTGGCTCAGTTCAACACTAGCCTCCGATTTCCACACCCTTGAGGACTGGTTCCTTCAGAAGCGGCTAGTCCTTAATACTAAAAAAACAAAGAGCATGTTATTCTCCAACTCATCCGCACCAACCCTCCCCTTACGGCTATCCTCTCATGTACGGGGGATGCTCTCGAATCGGTCAGGTCCTTCAAATACCTGGGAGTCACCTTAGATCCTCACTTACCCTGGATGCGCATGTTACAGCCATCACTAAAACTATAAACCAAAAAATCAGTGTCCTCTTTCGCATCCGTCTATTCCTTACATAGACCTCATGCTGCAAGATTGCAGATTCCACACTCCTGCCCCTTGTTATGTATGGTGCTCCATTATTACTCACTACTTCCACAGCCATACTATCACACCTATCACAGGCTTACCATAGAGTTGGCAGGTTTGCTCTCGGGGCCAATGCTCAGCACCTTTACTGTGATGTCTTGTCTGCCCTAGGATGGCTACCCTATGAATTTAAATTACTTTATGCCACACTAAGCTTTATACATAAGCTTGTACATTGCTTCACTCCTCCTTGCCTTGCTGATATTGTTCAACATAGTCTCCCTTGACGTACCCTCAGATCTACCTCCTTGCCTCTTCTCTCAGTGCCAAACATAAGACTCTCCATGGCTCGGAGATGGTTTGCATTTTCTGCTGTGTCCCACTGGAACTCTCTACCTCCTTTTATACTGGTCTGCACCTCCCTCTCTCAATTTCAGAGGTTGCTGTTAACTCACTTAACCGCTCCACCTTGCTTCTGCTTCCGCTGACTCCTAACCCCTGTTCACTTCTTGCATGATTCTCCTAGCAAAACTTCCCACTCTCTATCTCCTGCTCTCCAAGACAAAAAAAAAATGTAAATGATGTTTGAATGTATGTAAGGATCTTACTTCGAGAAACAGCTCTTGCAGCAGGTTACGCCATTAGGACTGAAGCCGGCAGGCGTCAGAACCCCATGGAAATTTTCTAGCTAGCAGTCTTCAGTGGGGACCGCCTCCGGCGTCGGTCCCGCCCCAACATCAAGCGTAGTACATAAGGCGGTCCCCACAATCCCCAGTTCTTTTCCACGCGTTGACGCCATGTATATGGCCTCTAGGTCCTTTTCTAGCGTGCGGCGACCTTTAGAAACTCGGCGATTTGGTCTTCCTTCACAACTCTGGATTCAACTGATGTCCTCTCCAAATACTTCTCTGGAGGGGTCACCCATGAGAAGTATTGCCTCGGCAAACAGATCCCCTTCAAGGATCCACGATCACCGCAGTGCCTGCCCAGGCCGGAACAAGACATCAAGGCCTGCTCCTTCTGCCAGGGCTTCAACAGTTGCACCAGGATCCGCCGCCAGAAGGCCCTTCAAGCGTTTCTCTTAGAGGAGAAACTGAAAACCATGGATAAGGAATCTTCCTCCAGGGGGGAGTCGTCGGGTAAAACCCACAAGCACCGGGAGAAACACCAGGAGAAGGAAAGGCCCAGGTCCCCTGCGAGGGCCTTGGATTCCCGAAGCTCCAGCTCGCGTTCGGACCGCTCTCCCTCCAGGGCTCAATCGCAACCTCCCCCGGTTCAGGTCAGAGCCTCCAGCGGCTCCTCTTCTCTGCAGCCCTTGAAGACTTCCAGGCCGTCGGCTTCTTCCACTCCATCTAAGGCCTCGTCGAAGTCTGGGGAGCGCCACAAATCATCTTCCCTCCAGCGGGACTCCGATGCCAGGACGGTTTCCCAGCCTCCACATGAGTCGGACCCGGTTCCTTGCAAGACCAAGGACCTGACGTCCCTCAAACGGACGTCGGACCCGACGTCGGCCAAGCATCATTGGCGCTCCCAGGAGCCGGCAACACTGAAACACCCGTCGCCGGCCAGGCGTTCACCTCCAAGGGCGTCGGCCAGGGGACTGACGTTGGCTACCCAGAGAAAAGGACCGCACCACCATTGCCGGCTGACGCTGGTCGGAAGGACTCGTCGGAGGAGGATACCACACAGCCCGAGGACCAGGCAGGCGACACCGGAGATGCTGGGCTCCCATGGGAACCTTCCCCGGAGCGGGAGACCCCTGGGACCCAACACCCGACCGGCACAGATCGCGCTGCGCGCCTACGCTCGGGCATGAGCTTGGCAGAGGTAAAGGGCTCTTTACTTTCTGGTGGGACACTATCAGAAAAGATGTGGTCGCCACACATCCGCCTCCTCCTACTCCGACTCCTCCTACTCCTTCACTGCCTACGCCCCCTCCTCCACCCAAGGGGCCTGTAGGACGGTCGCCAACCCCCAAGGAGCAAACACCACCTCCTCAGGACAGATCCTCAGACAGGAGAAGACCTCCTTCCAGATCCACCTCAGGGTCATCCAGCTCTAAGAGACCCAGACGACGCCAGTACACCCCGTCTGGGGATGATTCCAGATCTGACACCTCAGGGCGCTCCAGATCTCCTCCTCCCATCAGCATTCCCTCTCCGGACCCACACGACCTACCTAGGTCTCCTCCGGATGATCCCTCTTTTGTGGAGATCATGAGGCATATCCAGGAGAATATGTGGTGGAATGCTGAAGAGCTCGACCCCAAGAGACAACGCCTTGCCCGCTACCTTCGGCAGAAAGACCCAAAGCCTGTGGTAGTCCGGCCCTTGGTGGATACCTTTGCGGACGTCACCAAGGCTGCCTGGAAATGTCCGCATTCCACTCCAGCAGTGCCGAAGAAGGCTGACCGCTTATACAAGGCCCCTAGGGAGGACCAGTATCTGGTGAACCATCCTCTGGCTGACTCCCTGGTCATCACTGCTTCGCATGATTGGTCGCAAAGACCTCAGCATTTGAGCACACAGCCACTGGACCAGGAATCCAAGCAATTGGATGTCCTGGGTGGGTGCACGTATGCGGCTGCGACTTGCGCCATCAGGTCACTGAATTACCTCACTCACATGGTTTAGTTCCGGAACGCACTGTCGGAACAGGGACAGGACCTGGTTGAGAAGATGCCTGATGGCGACCAAAAGGAGGAGCTCTTGAACCTCCTCCACACTGGTTTGGATGTGGGGACCCAGGTGCTCAGAGCCGCATATGATTCTGCAGACTCTTCAGCCAGAGCTGCAGCCTCAGGCGTGTGTCTCCGGAGACACTCTTGGCTCCGTGTCTCCGGTTTTACCTCGAACGTCCAGAAGAACATCTTAGACGTCCCTTACAATGGCAAGGTCCTATTTGGTGAAGCCTCCGAGAAGGTGATCACCAAACTTCAGGATGCAGGGAAGGCAGTCAGATCTGTACAGGCTATGTACAGGTCTCGGCCCAGTTCCTTTCGTGGGAACAAGAGCCGCTTTCGTGGCCGGCTACGAAGACAACAGCCACGTTCCAGCCAACAGCAGAGGGGCACTTTCACCCGCAAAGCACAGGCCAAGTCATCCCCAGGCAGAGGCCAACAATTTGCAAAGTCGGCACAGCCTGCCGGATCGAACACTGCTACAGCATGACTCTTTCCCGGCCCCCACCCCCCCTCAGGATCAATGGGAACAGAAAGTCGAGGGATCGCATCGCACGCCACTTGCCAGGGTGGCAGTCGATCACCACCGACTGGTGGGTTCTGCAATTGGTCAAAAAAAGACCACTATGTAGAATTTGTAGGCAGTCCACCCAAAAGACCTCCCCTGCTTTCCCGATATTCGGGTCAGCATGCCCTGCTCATACAGCAGGAGGTGCTCACGCTTCTAGAAAACGAAGCCTTAGAGCATGTTCTGGAGAACCAGAGAGGACTAGGGTACTATTCTCACTTCTTCCTGGTTCCAAAGAAAACAGGGGACCTCCGTCCAATACTGGACCTCAGCGACCTCAACCTGTCGGTCGTTTACAAACGCTTCCGCATGGTGACCCTTCCGGGCCTAATTCCCATGCTGAAGCGAGACGCTTTCCTGGCATCTTTGGACATGCAGGATGCCTACCTGCACATTCCCATTGCTCAAGCGCACCGGAGGTTCCTGCACTTTGAGTTTCAGAGCCGCCATTATCAGTTCCGAGCTCTTCCCTTTGGGCTGTCATCGGCACCTTGCGTTTTTTCGAAGTGCATGGCGGTCGTAGCAGCGTCTCTGAGGAGACAAGGCCACTACGTGTTCCCATACCTGGACGACTGGCTTCTCATGGCACCCTCCAGGGAGGCACTGATGACGGCCATTCACTGCACCCAGTCCCTTTTTCAATCACTGGGTATTCTCATCAACTCCGAGAAGTCACTCCTGGTGCTGTCCCAGAAACTGCAGTTTATAGGAGCAGTTCTAGACACCGTCAGAGGGAAAGCTTTTCTTCCCTCGGACAGAGCGGAACACATCAGATCCCTTATCAGGGACCTGTCGGTGAAGAAGACCGTCCCGGCCAAATCGGTCCTTCGCCTGCTCGGACATATGGCTGCAGCCATTGCAACAATCCCGCTGGCACGTCTCCACATGCGGATAACCCAGTGGATGCTAAGGGTGCAATGGGACCAAAGGCAAGACCATCTGCAGCAGCCAATTCGAATCACGAATGCCGTGATTCAGGATTGTCAATGGTGGCTAGACCCGAGGGAACCTCTCCGCGGGGGTTCCCTTCATAGCGCCGTCTTTGACTGTGACACTCTCCACAGATGCCTCAGGGCTCGGGTGGGGAGCACACCTGGACGGTGTTCGGTCTCAGGGCCTTTGAACAGCCCAAGAGTCTCATCTCCACATCAGCATTTTGGAAATGAGGGCAGTCCTTTACGCTGTGCAAGTCTTCCAGTCGGAGATCCCACCGGGTACGCTCCTGTTACAGACAGACAATACCGCGGTGATGTATTACCTCAACAAACAAGGAGGCACTCACTCCTACCTGCTTTGCAGGGAGGCCATGAGAGTGTGGGAGTGGATATTGCAACACGGCACAAACCTAATTGCAGTACACGTCCCAGGAGTGGACAACACCATCACAGACAGTCTGAGTCACTCTCAGGCCAGAGTCCCCGAGTGGGAACTTCTACAGGAGGTGACAGAGGATCTGTTTCACAGATGGGGCACTCCAGAGTTAGACCTTTTCGCGTCCCCATCCAATGCAAAACTGCCCAATTTTTGCTCGCTAGATCCAGGGCCTGGTGCTTTCTGGCGAGGCGCGTTGTCCCTCTCCTGGGCGGGCAGATTCCTCTATGCCTTCCCTCCTTTCCTGTTGATCCAGAGAGTTCTCTTAAAACTTCGCAGGGATCAAGTGATGCTCATTTTGATCGCACCTTTCTGGTCCAGACAAATTTGGTTCCCTCTTCTGCACCAGCTATCCCGGGAACCTCCAGTTCCTCTGCCAATCAGCTACCATCTATTGTCTCAGGAGGCGGGTTCATTGGTCCACCCAGACTTACGTTCATTGAACCTGCACACTTGGCTCCTAGAGACATAGCCATGATGCAATACGGGGTCTCGCAAGAAGTGGCAGATGTACTCTCTGCCACCAGAAAACCAACAACTCACGCAACGTACGCCATGAAATGGCGTAGATTCTGTTTGTGGGTTCAAGCGCGTGGTTTTTCGCCGTTAAACTGTCCCGAAAAGCTGGTTTTGGACTACCTGCTTTCCCTTTTCCATTCCGGACTGGCCTACTCCTCGATTAAAGTGCACCTTTGTGCAGTTTCTGCTTACCATGCCCCAGTAGGCCATCGGACGGTGGCCCAGCTGGACACTACTCGTGCCTTTTTAAGGGGAGTCCTCCACCTTAGGCCGCCCATCAAGGATCCATTTCCTCCTTGGGACTTACTCTTCATCCCGGAGCAGCTTACACTGCCACCTTTTGAACCAGCCGCAGATTGCGAGCTACGTTTTCTCTCTTGGAAAACGTTATTTTTAGTTGCTGTTACTTCGGCGAGAAGGATCTCAGAATTGCATGCTCTTATGTGCAAAGAGCCTTATTTGGTTTTCCATCAGGACAGGGTATCCCTAAGGACGAACCCAAAGTTTTTGCCTAAGGTGGTTTCAGCCCTCACCCTTAACCAGGATATTGATTTACTAGTGTATTTCCCAAGGTACACTAATCGAGGAGAAGCCCTTCTGCACACCCTTGACGTGCATCGGTGCCTCAGATACTATCTGACCAGAACCAGTTTTGAAAGGCGGACCAACTTTTCGTCTCCTTTGCTCACAGGATGAAAGGAGCTCCTGTCTCCAGTCACTCTTGAGGTGGCTCATCCAGTGCATCACTTTCTGTTATGATAAGCACAATAAACCCTTACCGGGCGCAGTCAAGGGTCATTCCACAAGAGGGGTGGCTACTTCATTTGCGGTGTTAAAGAACATCTCCACCTCAGCTATTTGCTCTGCAGCTACTTGGAGCTCTGTGCATACCTTTATCAGGCATTACAGCCTAGACATTGCATCGAGGCGAAGAGCGGGGTTCGGTCTAGTTATCCTTCAGGGACTTCTGTCCTAGGCTCGAGTAAGATTGAGATCTCTGCCTTTCCTCCTCCCAGTGGCGCATGATTGCTACTATTGCTTGGAAATCAGTCGTAATGGTGTAACCTGCTGCAAGAGCTGTATCTCGAGTAAGATGGTACTGTTACGTAAGAACTTACTGTAACAGTAGATCTTCAGAGCTAACATAATCTTCCATACCACCATCCTCCTCCTTTTTGGAGGTAGGTCTGAAGTCGAGCACTCATCTTAGGGGATGGGTCATTCCTGTTTAATAGTCTTTGCCACCTGGTGGCGGATCCTCGGTCTCATCTTCTGATGTCATCCAGCGGCCAGGAGTCTCCGGCAGGAGAACTGAGGATTGTGGGGGAACCGCCTCCTTATGTACTACGCTTGACGGGAGCGGGACCGACGTCGGAGGCGGTCCCCGCTGAAGACTGCTAGCTAGAAAATTTCCGTGGGGTCCTGACGCCTGCCGGCTTCAGTCCTAATGGTGTAACCTGCTGCAAGAGCTGTTCTCGAAGATCTACTGTTACGGTAAGTTCTTACATAACTGTACTTTTTATTGAGTGTGCTTTAAATTGCTTATTTTACATAACTGAATGTAACTGATGTACTCTTCTACTGTATGACTACTCCTTGTCTAACTTCCTGTGTCAATGAATGCACTATCAATGTACTGCACTTCCCGGGTTGCCCCTGAAAAAGGGACAGTCTTGTCTCAGAGGGCCCACCCGATTTACCAAAATTCAATAAATAAATAAAATAAAGCTTTGATCTGTGTCTGTCCTGCTCTGCAAATCTCCAGGGTATCCTTATGTCTATCCCATGCACTCTTGAACCCCTGTAATGTTTTCACCCCCACTACTTCTGCTGGAAGGCTGTTCCATGGCTCCACCACCCTTTCAGTGAAAAAGTACTTCTAGGATCGTGGATATGTTGTTCATCCACATTGGCATGTCCCCTTCCACTTTAAGTTCTATTGGAAGTCTTCAAGCTGGCTCCTCCCACCCACCCGGGTGGGAGGAACTCTGCCCCATGATGCCAGATCTTCCTTTCCACTGGAAGATTCAGGTTGCCTCCCTCGTGCTCACGCATTCCGTAGGCCCTTGGTTTCAAACCTTTGGTTTTACTGAAAATTAGAATTGTTCGGGTTAGCAATCGCCTTTTCGTATCTTTGACTATGGAAGAGAAATCTTCCCTCGGATTTCACCGGTGCTTGTCTGGCCAAAAGATGTCGTGTACCAATCCCCACTCCACGTGCGTCTATTGCCTCGGTGTCTGCCATGACACCTCATCGTGCAGTTTCTGCTTGGCCTTCCATCCCAACATCCTTGACGACCGTCTTGCACACCTTCAACTGGGGAGACTGGAGAAAAGGAACCCTCCGGTGAAATCCAAAGAGGCTAGGTGGGTGGTTTCCACAGTTGCGGGATCCGCCGAGCAATTGGAATGGTTGCAAGCGTTAGAGGAAGAAGCGGCTTGCGCTGCGGACTCTTCCTGGAGCTTCTTCGTTCCGCTCAACCTGGGCTCCACCTTCTCGGGTTCCTTCTGGGAGTTGTGCCAGTCTCTTCCCTCCAGGGGAGAGGCGACTGTGTGCCCGCACTTCTCTCGATCCAGTAAGTGGGAGAAGGATCCGAGCAAACCTTTGTCTCGACAAAGGCGCTCGTGGGACCGGGAGAGGTCTCAGTCCCAGGAGCACGTGGTCTTGACTTCGGTTGAGATTGCTTCCTCGGCCGCTGGCTTCTCGGACGTCCTGTCGGGCCAGCCGACCGAGGATGTGGTTGACGAGGTCGAGATAGTTATCGATCCAATCGATCCGCTGTCACCGACTCCTTGGAGAGGACTTTGGTCCTTGTGTTCCCTGATGAGGAGACCCAGCCCGCTGGAGTCCCTTTCAAGGAACTGGTTCCAGACCCCGGGAAGTCACCGGTCCCACCAGTGTCTCCCGAGCAACCAAGTCGGCCTGCCTGATCTCGGTTGAAGTCTAGAACCCCCTCGTCCGGCGGGCTGAGGAAGGGCCATAAGCGCTCTAAAAAGAGGCGACGCCATCGGTTGTCCTTGTCCTCCTCGGATGAGGAGAGGCTCCAGCGGAAACTCCGGCGCTACAAGGACCTCATGTGGCAACAGCTGATTTTGTCTGTGCATAAGCCTACCCCGGCCATTATTTGGCTTTCGCCTCCTAGGCCGAAGCAGACCCCTTCGTAGCTGAAACCTTCGGCTCCCCAACCCGCGGGGCCGGCAAAACTACCAACTCGGCCTAAAACGGTCTCTCCACCGATTCTGGTGGAACCACCGCCTAAGCAGCCTGTGGGAGGGGCTCCTTCCAAAGAAGACAGACTGGACATCAGGCTTCCTCGGCACTTGTCAGTCACTGTCACCCCGGACCGCCTCTGGCGAGTCGAGGGTGACTTGGGCGGTAAACCGTCGTATCCGAATTCTTCGGATTCGGATATCACCGGTCTACTTTCTCATCCAGGGGATGACGAATCGACTGCTGGCCAAGAGATGGAGGAAGGTCTTTCGTCTTTCCAAGGGATCCTTCGCCTCATCTCTGAGTCCACAGGGATGCCCCTGGAACCTATCCAGAAAAAGGCGGAGTACCCTCTTATGGGCATCCTTAAGAGAAAGGATACCCCAACGGACGCCTTTCATTGTTGGTCCGGCCCTTGAACTTTGGCAACATCCTGCCTCTTGTCCAGCTTCATCTGCCTGCATGGACTGCAAGTACGCAGTGCCCATGGGGTCCCTGGCGGAGTTCACAGAGCACCCTTCATCTGAGAGCCTGGTGCCGCCTCTGTGTTCAGGCATACTGGCAGTTCTGCTGATATGGACCAACCTCCTGATAAAGAGTCCAAACTTTTGGACCACTCAGCTAGGAAGGTCTATGCAGCTTCCTCCTTGGGCCTAGGAGTGGCCGGTCACCTTCGGCGCATTGAGCAGTCCAGTGCCACCCTGGATGCCACTTCTTCCAAGGGTTCTTTGGGCAAGAACCAGCAGAAGAAGAAGAAGAAGAAGCCTTTTCGGCACTCTTCCCCTGTGGCTCAGCAGTCCTCCTGTCAAGGGGGACAGCAGCATCAGCATCAGGCTCAAGCTTGGCGCCTCGGCTCAAGCCTGGGCCCCAACAGGCCCGTAAAGGAGGACGAGGCTCAGGTTCTGAAGCCTCCTCCTCCTCCAAGCCTGCTCAGTGACAGGGTGAGGGCTGCCACCCCTACTCCCTTCACGCCAGCTTTGGGTCCTCCTGTAGGGAGCCGGCTCCACCACTTCCTTTCTGCCTGGTCCGCTGTCACTTCGGACAGGTGGGTTCTCGACGTGGTCGGTCAGAGACTGCCTCTGGAATTGACAGTACCCTCCAGCTGTGCCCACGCCCCTCGGGAGGAACGGGTATACACTCACACCCAGTCTGCTCTTCAAGACGACATGGTTTGCTGGCCAAGGCACCTAGCTTCACCTGAGCTCTTTCCTTCTAAGACTGCTTGAAAAACAGAGTAGAGAAACTTACCAGAGCAAGGGAAAAGGATTAAGACTTAGTTTGGCTAAGCAGATTTACTGTGTGGTGGTGGTTTTATTTTTTACTCACAGGGATTGCTACTGTTTGTTGCTAACATTTCATTGCTTTATTTTTTCTCTGATTCAAATTGTTGTTGCTGGTATACCTTCTTCTGCATTATTACAAGGTCTGCCTACAGGTGTGTGCTAACAGATTACTCCTGTAATCTTCTGATTCAAATTGTCTTTTGCAAGGTATATCTTCTGTTACTGCTTTATTTTTCTCTGGAGCAAAGTGTTTCTTACAGCGTATATCTTCTCTGAAATTATTGCAGGTGGTGCTTGACAGGTTTTACAGTTTTATCTAACATTAGGATAAGCTTTCAGGATTACTGCATTTGTTGTTGACTGATTGTTTCTGCTCTTACCTCCTTGTTCTTTCGTCCGTGGTTCTTCTTTTTAGGCAGGGGAAGGGCCCAGCTACCCACCCCCATCCCCAACCACCCCACGCTACACTCCTTTTATAGGGTACCACAGTTGTGACATTTCCTGTGGCAGAGCAGGAAGGGGCGGATCAGTGGGGCCTCCACAAGGTGATCTCATTTACAGGGCACTAGTAATTTAACTTGTTATAACAAGTTAAACAAAGCACAATTAAACCATTACTTGCATTTTTTCCCTTTTTTTCTCCTTCTAATTACTCTGACTAGGTTACAAACCCAGCAACTTATTTGGAATGGATTTCATTAACTGCAGGTACTGTGGAACAATTTTCAGAAGGACAGTCTTACAGGATTTAGGACACTGTCCTACATGCTGAGGCCTTTGGAGATCTTAGGGCTCAGCTCCGGGCAGCATGGGCAGAGATTGCCGCCTCAAATTTCATATAGAAGAGAAATACATGCTAAGAACCACCGCCATTTCCCAGCATCCAACAGAAAAACCTGACCGCAGAGGGTAGTTGGTCCAGGAGGTTGGCACGTGGTTAGGAGGAGCAAATCAGGTGCCCCATCACTCTCTGCTCTCAACACATTACCTCCAAAACCATATAAACACTACAAACAGGTATCTGCCTCTATCTCTGAAATCAAATAAAGAGGCAGAAGACACTGCAGAGCAGGACACTGCGCACAGGAGCTACCACAACAAAACTCACCCAAATCAGGAACCAAACAAAACAAGCACAAAGGAAATCCAAAAACTACAGTCATAGGAGACTCCATGATTCGGGGAGTTGATACCCATCTCCAGCCAGGGGTGGTGGTCTGATGTCTCCCAGGTACATCAGCATGGAGAGACACTGACCGATTGCAAAATTGTTCACAAAGCAGGAGAAAACATTGATGTCCTAGTACATAGGGACTAATGATCCCCAGCCGGGTCAGTTGGGAGACCAAGGAACACCTGACTAGGCTGGGTGAAAACTATCATCTATTTCGTCCGGCATCTCCTCTCTGAGATCCTGCCAGTCTGGGAGAGGGAACAGATGGACGGAAGGTCAGAGAAGGGGAGATAGAGGAGCTAAACACGTGGCTCAAGGGCTGGTGCCAGGAAAAGGACACAGATTTGTAGGAACTGGCAACAGTTCTGGGAGCAAAGTTCTTTAAATTTGATGGACTGCATCTGACTAAAGAGGAGTCAGTGCATTGGGGCAGAAGTTTGACGTCTTTGCAGAATATTTAAACTAGCAAATGGCGAGAGGGTGCAGCACCCCATACGTCGAATGGGAAGAACACCCTCCCCCCAGCTAGTGGTCAAATAGGAATTCAGCATGTTTGCCGCTCATTTGCATCACCAGGTAAGAAAAAGGTTTGTCTCCCCATACCACGCATTGCAGGGTAATGCCAAACTTCACCCAACAACTAACACACAAAATCTGGCCAATGGAAAATCATGTACACAATGCTCACAGCCTGGGAAATAAGATCCCAGACCTGCAGGCAATAATGTCAGAGGCTAAACTGGACATAGTAGCAATTAGTGAGACGCGGGTTTTACCAGTAACCACACTTGGAAGACTTCAGTACCTGCTATGTATTGTTCAGAAGAGACCGAGGTGCAAAAAGGGGAGGAGGGCCCTGTGTGTTAATGAAAATATCAAAGCTACAGAAATTCAGAATACACATAAGAGCCAGAAGAACTGTGGGTCACCCTGGAAACAGAAATGGGACAGCCATAAGAACTGGGGTTGTCTACAGGCCCCCAGACCAGAGGGAGGACATAGACACATTACTGTTAGAAGATATACAAAACATGACAGCTAAAGGGAGGTTCTGATAATGGGAGACTTCAACATGCGGATACAGATTGGTCAATACCAGCAGGAACATCTGCCAGAACTAGACTCATAGTGGATTCCCTGCAGGGGAGGGCCTCAAACAACTGGTACAGCAACCCACAAGAGACAGGGCTATCCTAGATCTAGTACTGACTAACAAAGAAGGGATCACAGATCTCCAGGTAGAAGGTCACCTGGGGGCCAGTGACAATCACATGGTGTGGTTCAATTTGGCTACTACATCTAAATCATCCCATTCCAAGGCAAAAATATGGGACTTCAGAGGATCTGACTTTGATAAGATGGCCAGCAGAGTTAAGCTAGCCCTGGCAAAAAGAAACACAGGTGAGGGGTACAGGCAAAGTGGGCAAGCATTAAGGATGCAATACTTGAAGCAACATCCCATTGTGTTGGACAGAAAGGAAGTGCAAAAGAAGAGGAAACCACTTTGGTTCTCAAATACAGTAGCAGAAAGGTCAGAGCCAAAGGCTGGCCTTCAGGAAATATAAAGGAACACAGCGGGATGAAGATAGGGAGGCATACCAAACTGCCCTAAGGGAAGCAGGTAAGGCAGTAAGGCAGGCAAAGTCCCAAACTGAGGAAACACTAGCAACGAACAGTAAAAGAAGGTGACAAGACTTTTATAGATACATTAGTGAAAGGAGAAAGTCCAGAGGGGTATTGCTAAGCTTAATGGAGAAAAGGGAGCATGTGAGGAGGAGGACCCTGTAAAGGCATCTATCCTAAATAGATACTTTGCTCAGTATTTACTGAAGAGAAGGTAGGGCAGGGCCCACAGCTCAGCATCATGGACACAGGGGAGGGAGGTGAGCACTACTCCCTTCACAAAAGAAAGGGTCCTACAAGAGCTTGCTAAGCTCAGGGTGGATAAGGCAATGGGACCTGATGGCATACATCCTAGGGTACTATGAGAGCTAAAGGAGGAACTAGCAGAGCCATTAGCAGAAATTGTTTAGTGAGTCTCTGAGCACAGGAGAGGTCCCAGAAGACTGGAGAAGGGCTCATGTGATCCCGCTCACAAGAGTGGTAGCAGGGAGGAGGCGGGGAACTACAGACCGGTCAGTCTTACCTCAGTAGTGGGCAAGATTATGGAGGCACTCCTAAGGAAGGATAGTGCAACACCTGGAATCCATAGGGCACAGGATCCAAGACAGCATGGGTTTACAAAGGAAGGTCCTGTCAAACTAATCTCATAGATTTCTTTGACTGGGTAACCAGAGTGGTGGACCAAGGGGAGCAGTTGATGCCTACCTTGGACTTCAGCAAAGCTTTTGACACTGTTCCACATAGAAGATTGATAAAAAGCTGGGTAGGCTCGGGTGGGTCAGAGTTGGTCAACTGCTTGGCAAACTGGTTGACGGGCAGAAAACAGAGTGGTGGTAAATGGTATACAGTCAGAAGAGATGCAAGTCACAAGTGGGGTACCTCAGGATCAGTCCTGGGCCAGTCCTCTTCAACATCTTCATTAGTGACCTTGCAGATGGACTAGAGGGTAAGGCTTGTCTGTTTGCAGATGACACCAAGATGTGCAACAGAGTAGATGATCCAGATGGGGTGGGCAGAATGAGAAGAGATCTGGATAAACTAGCAGAATGGTCAGAAGAGTGGCAACTGGATTTAATGCAAAGAAGCAAAATCATGCACATAGGGAAGAGAAACCCTGAAGCCACCTATAGGCTGGGTGGGGAGTTGCTAGCAGTCACAAAGGAAGAAAGAGACTTGGGCATCATCATCACTGATGACCTAAAATCATCCAAGCAGACCTCTAAAGCAGTAGGTAAGGCTAGGGGGATGTTGGGGTGTATTAGTAGGGGTATCACAAGTCGTAAGAGGGAGGTAATAATCCCTCTTTACAAGACACTGGTTAGGCCCCATCTGGAGTACTGCGTGCAGTATTGGAGGCCACACCTTCACAAGGACATTAACCAAATTGAGGTAGTCCAGAGAAGGGCAGCCAAAATGGTGCAGGGACTGCATCAGAAGACATATGAGGACAGATTAACAGAGCTCAATATGTATACCCTTGAGCAAAGGAGGAGAGAGGTGATATGATCGAGGGCATTCAAACACCTTAAGGGCATAAACAAGGTGAAAGAGTCTAACATGTTTAAATATAAGAAAAATAGCAGAACAAGAGGACACAGCATGAGATTAGAGGGGAGGCCGATTAAGGGGAATGTGAGGAAATTCTTTTCACAGAAAGGGTGGTGGATGCATGGAATGTCTTACCACAAGAAGTGGTGGCTATGAATACAGTGCAGGGCTTCAAACAGGCATGGGATAGGCATAAGGGAGCAATACAAATGACTATGAATAGATAGGCCACTGACAGAGCAAAGGCTGATGGCACATTTATAAGGTAGAAAAAGAAATGGGCAGACTGGATGGGCCTTACGGTCCTTATCTGCCGTCAACTTCTATGTTTCTGTTTCTATGTTCTATGTTTCTACATTGGTGAATCCTCCAGCAGACCCAGGCTTTGTCTCTAAGTACTTCCTGGTGCCCAAGCGGACAGGGGGCTGGTGCACCATTCTAGATCTCCACGACCTGAATTAATATCTCATTTCTCGCACCTTTTGGATGGTCACTCTGTCCCAGATCATACCATCCTTGGAGCGAAACATGTGGTTTTGTTCACTGGATCTGCAGGATGCGTTCTTTTATGTCCCAATCCATCCATCCCATCAGCAGTTCCTCCACTTCAGGGTCGAAGTGACCCAGTACGAGTTCCGAGCCATACCGTTCGGCCTATCTTCGGCCCCATGGATCTTCACCAAATGCATTGCACTGGTGGCAGCCCATCTCCGGCATCGGGGGCAGAATCTACCCTTACCTCAACGATTGGCTCCTAGCAGGTCCCACCCAGCAGGAGATGGAGAGGTCCAGGGACCTGGCCCTCCAGACCTGCTCCCAACTTGGCCTCCTGATTAATGAGGCCAAGTCAGAACTCGTGCCTCCTTAGGTGATGGGCTTCATCAGGGCAGAGCTCCATTGTTGTCACGCTCCCGGCGAACAGGACGGAGGCTCTTTCCTCCTTTGCCCAATCATTTCTGATTGGGCATTTGTGCCCTCGCCGGGTCTTTCTGCGCCTTCTGGCTTACATGGCGGCGTGCACCTCAGTGGTCCATTGGGCCCAGTTACACATGTGCCCCTTCCAATGGGAGCTGGCCGCCCAGTAGACTCAGCGCCACGGTCATGTCGACCTGCTGATCACTGTAACCCAGAAGATGTGGGACACTCTCCAATGGTGGACCGCCCCAGACCAGTTGCAGGAAGGTATCCCATTTGTCCGCCCTGGGCTGAAGGTTGTCCTTACGACTGATGCCTCTCTCATGGACTGGGTAGCCCACATGGGGGACAAAAGGCCCCACGGGCTCTGGACCCCCGAGGAGTCCTGATGCCACATCAACCTGTTAGAGCTCAGAGCAGTCAGACTGGCACTGTCAGCTTTCACTCCTCAGCTCCGGGATCAAGTGATTCAAGTCCAGACGGACAATACCATGACCATGTACTACCTCAACAAACAGATTGGCACGCACTCCTATCTGCAATGCAAGGAGGCACTCCGCATCTGGACCCTCATGAGCTGATTTGAGGTGGACCTCCTAGCCATCCATGTGGCAGGAGCCTCGAACCATCTGGCGGATGCTCTCAGCCACCTAGGCCAGACATCCCACAAATGGCCTCTCCATCCAGAGTTAGCTTACAGTCTGTTCTCCTGTTGGGGTAATCCAATGGTGGACTTGTTTCGCCTCCAGGCAAAACGCTAAGCTGAGGCTGTACCATGCCGGCCCCCCTCAGCAGGGCTTGCTGCAGGGGGATGCCTTCTCGAGGCCATGGACCCCAGGCCTCCTCTACGCCTTCCCTCCATTTCTCTTGATCCACAAGGTGCTTCTCAAGGTGAGGAGGGACAAGGCGAAGGTGATCCTGGTAGCCCTAGACTGGCCGCGCCAGTTCTGATAGCCAGGTCTCCTCAGCCTCAAGCCCCCGGAGTGGCTTTGCACACGCCCAGACCTGATCTCTCTGAATCAGGGGAAGATATTCCATCCGGATATTCTAGCCCTGCACCTCACAGCCTGGTGCCTGAGCGGCTAGAGTTCCAGGCTTTGGGTCTTTTCGAAGATGTCTACACCATGGTGGAGGCATCCAGAAAGGAATCGACCAGGAAATGTTATGCCTTCAATTGGAAAAGGTTTTCCATTTGGTGTCAGGGCAAGGGCCTGGACCCTTTGTCCTGTCCAATGGCTAACATTCTCGACTACCGCTGGTCTCTCTCCAAAGGGAGTCTACGGTCATCGACCCTTAGGGTGCACCTGGCAGTCATCTCTGCTTACTGGGCATGAGCCGGTCAGCTGACATTGGTGCAGGAGACAGTGATCAGGTGCTTTTTCAAAGGCCTGGATCACATATCCCCTCCCGTGCATGAACCTCCACCTCCTTGGGATCTACTGCTGGTACTGGCAAAGCTCATCGGCAAGCCATTCGAACCAAGGCACAAGTGTGAGCTGTCACATTTGTTGTGGAAGACAGCCTTCCTGGTGGCTATCACGTCGGCCAGAAGGACAGGGGAGCTCCAGGCGTTTTTGGTGGACTCCCCTTATCTGGCCTTCCACAGGGACAAGGTTGTCCTGCGCCCCCACCCGAAATTCCTTCCGAAGGTGGAATCAGAGTGTCACCTTAACCAGGTGTTAACTCTGCTGATTTACTACCCTAATTACACCTCGGAGGCTGAGTACAGGCTCCATACTTTGAAACTGAGACATGCTGTCTCCTATTACAAGGAGAGGACGGCGGAAATTCGGGGAAAGGTTTGCCATCTGTTTGTCACCTATGCTGAAGCCGCTTCAGGCAGACCTGCAGTAAAATAGACCATAGCAAGATGGATTACATCATGCATAGGTCTGTGTTATGAGTTGGCGGGCAAGGAGCCTCCCAGAGGGATGAGAGCTCATTCTACCTGCCATACTGCTGCATCAGTGGCTGCTTCCAGGGAAATCCCTGTCTAGGAAATCTGTCGGGTTGCTACCTGGAAGTCCGCAAACACCTTCATCACCCACTACTACATCGACCTTGAGTCATGCCGGGATGCTGGTTTGGGGGCCTCAGTTCTCCAATCTCTGTTCCCTGAGTAGGGGGTGTGCGCCTTGCCTCCCTCCTCCCGGAGAATTGCTAGGAGTCTGCCAATAAGTGTGGATGAACAACATATCCACGATCCTAGAAAAATAGGTTACGCACCTGTAACAGTAGTTCTAGGAGTGGTATATGTTCATCCATACGGACCCACTCGACCTCCCCGGCTGCGGACGCTCACAACCTGGCTTCCAGCGGGCTAAGATCTGGCGTCACAGGGCGGAGCCGAGGTATATACCACCCAGGTGGGTGGGTGGGAGGAGCCAGCTTGAAGACTTCCGATAGAAATTAAAGTGGAAGGGGACATGCGAATAAGTGTGGATGAACAACATATACCACTCCTAGAACTACTGTTACAGGTAAGTAACCTGTTTTTCCTAACATTACCCCTGAGCCTTCCACTCTTCAGCCTCATATCCTGCCCCCTTGTTTTTGTGCTGAGTTTTCTCTGAAATATACTTTCCAGCTGTACCTTGTTTATTCCCCTAAGGTATTTGAAAGTCTCTATCATATCTCCCCTCTCTCCTCCAATTAATAGATATTAAGATAACATTAAGATCCAATCTAGTATTTACCGATTTGCAGATTCCCATTATGTGCTGGGAGAAACCAAGGGATGCATCGAGTGTGACACCAAGGTAATTGAATGTAGGTACCAGTACCAGGGGGTGTGTTGTCGAGGCACAGGTCAGGAAGCAGAAGAAAACCAGGAGGAGACGTATCAGGTTTGATGACTGTGTATGAGGAGCCGGGGGAACTGGTGCTGACCCTTGATAAGGTTATTTCCGAGGCCCTCGACTCTATCGCACCTGTTCGTGTTCAACCCCTCACCTCACACCGGCGATCCCCATGGTTTGATGGGACCCACAGGGAGCTGAGGATGAGGGATCGAAGGCTGGAGCTGCACTGGTGGAGGACTGGTTTGGAGGGGGACAAGCTTATATTGATGGCCCACTATAGGGACTATCAATTGGCAGTTTCCTATAAGAAGGCAGAGTTCTTGTCCTAGAAGATTGCCGCAACATTCAGCAGAGCAGCTAAAGCTGTTCCTCACTGTTGATAGTCTGTGTAATCCAGCCTGTCTTCAGTCCAGGGGAGGTTTTTCAAAAGCAAAGTGTGATGAATTTGCTCTGTTTTTGCTAATATGATTGCCTCCATCAGATCAGAAATCTAGTCGGTGCCCTCTAGTGGGGCTTAAGGTAATGGGCCTGAGGTTGCAGGCATTCAGTCAGTCTGGTCCGACTTCGACCAGTAGGCAGTCGTGGATGTGGTAAGGGTCGTCCGGCAGTTACGTCCAACCTTCTGTTGTTTGGACCTGGGACCAACACGCCTCCTTGTGGGTTGTGTTGATATCATCGGCCCAGTCCTAGCTAGGATAGTCTGGAGTTCCTTAGTGTCAGGGGATCTTCCCTGAGTCCCCAAAGGGGGCGGTTGTTAGGCCACTCCTGAGAAAAACTACACTGGACCCGGACTACCTGGCAAACTACAGACTAGTGTCTAACCTTCCCTTTGTGGGGAAGGTTATTGAGAAGGTTGTGGCTGTTCAACTGGAGACCTATTTAACAACCCATGACATCTACGATCCTCTCCAGTCAGGTTTCAGGAAAAGACATAGTACCAAGACCACCCTTGTTCAGGTGTTAAATGATTTCCTGGCGGCGAGGGATTGAGGAAGACTTTCCATCCTTATTCTCCTTAATCTGTCTGCTGCATTTTACGCCGTGAACCATGGGGTGCTGATAGAGCGCCAGTGGGTTTGGTGTGGACTGGCTGGTACAGTCCTAAACTGGTTTAAATCTTTCCTCACTGGCAGGACACAGCGAGTGGTGTCCGGGATTTTTTTCTCGGCACCCTTGCTCCTCTCATGTGGGGTCCCGCAGGGCTCCGTTTTATCCCCCATATAGTTTGCGCTGTATATGCTACCACTAGGGGACATTATAAGACGGTATGGATTGAGTTCTCACTGTTATTCAGATGATACTCAGCTATACATGTCTGTTGCGCCAGAGCAACAGGAGATGGTCTCGATGCTTAATTGCTGCCTTGCTAAGATCCAAGGCTGGATGAGAGCCAGCTGGTTGAGGCTGAATCTGGACAAGACTGATGTACTGGTGCTGGAATCTGATCACCAGGGGGCGAGGGTGCAATATGGTCGAGTCTCGCGGCTGAGGCTCTCGGACTTCCAGTTGCTTACCTCAGACCAGGTAAAGAATCTTGGCATTGTTCTGGACTGTGACCTGATGCTTAAATCACAGGTGTCGGCCATGGTCCAGACCTCATTTTACCATTTGAGGAACATCACCAGGATCAAATACCTGGTACCACCTGGTGATCTGCCAGCACTAGTGCACGCCTTTGGCCTTTGTGACCTCTTGCCTTGATTACTGCAATGCCCTGTACCTAGGGCTGCCGGGGGTAGATCTTCACCGCCTGCAGCGAGTGCAGAATGCAGCGACTAGGCAGTTGACCGGGTTACATAGATCATGTCACATTAGGCCTGTGCTGCGCTCTCTGCACTGGCTGCCAGTTGATGACTCTCCTTCAGGGTCAGTTTGCTGACTTATAAGGCCTGCACAGTCAGGGGCCTGACTACCTGCAAGACCTCCTGTGTCCCTGTTGCCCCTTCCACCCTCTTCACTCAGCAGATGAGGAATTGTTAGAAATTCCCAGGGTTTGTTTAAAAACATCAGGGGCCTATGCTTTTTTCTTCATGGCCCCAACCCTGTGGAATGCTGTCCCTCGTTATATCCAAGAATCCCATTTACATGATATAGTTAAACGAGCTGAAAACTTTTTTCTAGGGACGTGGATATGCTGTACTTATCCCCATGTTCTGACAGTGTCGTTGCCCTTTAAGATGTGCCGGAAAGTCCTCCCACCCACTCGAGTGGTATATCCCTTGGCTCCACCCCATGATGCCAGATTTTCCTTTCCAATAGAAGAAGCAGGTTCCCTCCTTACTACTCCCACGTTGAGCAGGCCCTAGCACTTGAATCTTCGGATTTACTTCCAAAACTTTAAACTCTTACAAGTTTCCGTCTTCAGTTCAGTCTTCGATCGCAACAGCTATGGACCCTAAGTCCTTGCCTGGATTTCTCTGGTGCCCATGCAGACAGAAGGTGCTGCACACCAACCCTCATGCCACGTGCGTCTGCTGCCTGGGCCCCGCTCAAGATACCCAGGCCTGCGATATTTGTCAGTCGTTTCATGCGACGGTCCTCGAGGATCACCTTGCCCACCTTAGGTTGGGCCGCCCGGAAAAACGACATCTGCCGGTCAAATCTAAAGATGCCTGTTGGGTAGTCTTCATGACTTTGGGGTCCTCCGAGCAGTTGGAACAGTTTACGTCCTTTGCGGAGGAGGTGGCTCGGGCTGCCGCACTGTTCTCCTCAGTGTCTGCCTTCATTTCGCTTCAATTGGGCTCCACTTTTTCTGGCTCCTTCAAGGAGCTGTGCCAGTCCCTCCCAACTAAAGGGCAGGGCCCTTCGGGTTCGCACAGCTCCCGCTGTCACGAGAAGGAGTTGAAGAAAGAATAAGAGAAGACTGGGCTGGCCCACAGGGGCAGGGTGTCTGTCCGCATTGCTAATGACCCAGGTTTGGGAACAGACCTGGGACGTCGAAGGGTCGGCTGGGAAGAAGGATTGAGCACCTGGGGGACTGCTTCTCCGGGGAAGGGGGAGCCTAGTGTCCAGCACACCATGGACCGCTGGCAGAGGTCGGGGGGTTCCGCAGCAACCGGCACCATCACGTACGGGGTGGGACAGACGCGTGATGTCATTGCACGTCCCTGCCCCCGGGGAAGAGCTTACAGCACCAAAAAATACTGGCCTCAGTGGATGACGCCGGCTCCCCTCTGGCCACCAGAGTCCACCGGGGGTGGTCCCGCTCCTGTGTCCCCGACTTGGAGGGCAAGCCGGGTTTCACTTACCAGTATCTGTCTGAAGGGGTGCCCACCTGGTGGCCCCACTCTGGGGGGCAAGCCTGAGTATGAGGGGGCACTCAGTGGAGCAGAACTGAATAAAGATTGGGACCCGGCAACAAAAAAAATTAAATAAAAAAAAAGAATAAAGACAAAGAAAACTAACTGTCGACATTCCTAAGACCGGGAATGTTCTCTGTCTTAGGACTCAAAGGTTTTGACTGCGGTCGAAACTGCGCATGGAGAACCTGTCAGGTCAGTTGATTGAGATGCTGGCCAATGATGCGGGCGAGATCTTTCTCGACCCTATTGACCGGTTGTCATCCGAGGAGGCCGACAATTCTCTTTTCAGGACTCCGGTCCTGCCTGTGACCTCAGGAGGGGCCACTCAGTCTGCTGAGCAGATCCCTCTGGTCACCGACCATGACCAGGGGAGCCATGGCATTCCACAGCTCCCTCTGAAATCCCCCATCAGCACCACTAGCGGCCGAGATCAAGGTCTCAGTCCTCCTCCTCCAGTGGGTCAAGCAGCTTCCTCCGTCATTGGCACTCCTGCTCTCGATGCCATGGGAAGCAGCGCCACCACCTTTCATCATCTTCATTCTTCTCGGCTGAAGAGAGGATTTGGCACAAGTTGCGTCAATGCTACAAAGACTTCATGTGGCAACAGTTGGTGCTGACTGGTCTGAAGCCGACCCTGCTCCTACACTGGCCATCACTTGGCTGTCGCCTGACAAGCCGACGCTGAGTCCCACTATGGGGTCAGTCAAGACCGTCCCCCCCCCTGGCGGAACCCGTCAAGACCATCTCAGCCAACATCGGCCTCTCCCAAGCAGTCGCTGACTAGCGCTCCAACTAAAGAGTCTCGGCTGGCTAAGGGGCTTCCCTGTCAGCTGTCTGTCAACCTCACCCCTGATCATCTGTGTCGGGTCGAGGGTGATTCGGGCAGTCTGCTGCTTTTTGTAGACTCTTCCGAGTCCAAGGATTCCTCACTGCACTCCCGTCCCGTCGACGTGGTGTCCATGGGGGACCTCTCGACAGAGGAAGGGCCCACTTCCTTCATGGGCATCCTCCACCTCATCTCCGAGTCCACAGGGGATGAAACTGGAGCCCATCCAGAAGCAGGCTCACTATCCCTTTACAGAGATTCTGGACACAGAGGACTCTCAGATGGAGGCTTTCCCAGTGGTTGAGGCCATGTTGGTCTAGCCCTGGAGCTTTGGCAGTGCCTTGAGTCCTGCCCTGTGCCCTCTACCTGGATAGACCGCTAATATGCGGTGCTCACCGGTATCCTCTCAGGTTTTGTGGAGCACCCCTCAGCCGAGGGGTTGGTGGCCAACTCCATGTTTCGTTGCTCGGGTAGTACGGGGGACATTGACAAACTGCCGGACAAGGAGTCCAAGAAATTGGTTTTAGAAAGTCTGTGCTACCACCTTGCTCGGGGTCGGCCGTCATGATGGCACACTTCTCCCATGCCCTTTTGGGCTCTCTGGATGAGGTGATTCCTCACCTACTCATGGACCTCCAGACCACGGTGAAGCAGGTCCAAGATCAGGGCCGGGCTGTGGCCAAGCAGCAACTTCGGACGGCTCTGGATCTGGGGGATTCCTGTGCCCCCTCTGTGGTGGCCACAATTGTCATGTGCCGTAGGGCTTTGCTCCAGGTCTCTACCTTCATGGCAGACATTCAGCACAAGCTGGCAGATGTTCCATTCCTGGGCACTGACCTGTTTGAGCCCAGTGTGGAGGGTCACCTCCAGCGTATCAAAGTCCAGTGTCACCTTGGATCCCATGACATCCACACAGAAGGATCCGATGGGCCCCAGGCAGCAGAAGCAAAAGCCCTTTCGGTACTCCACTCCTGTGGCAAAACCAGCCCGGCATCAGCCGGGCCAGCAGGCTCAGTCCTGGTGACCCAGACCCAAGTCAGCTGCCTCGGTGGTCCATAAGTCCGGAGGAAAGGGACCCGGTGGCTCCTCAGCCAGGTCCTCCTCCTCCAAGTCTGCTCAGTGACAGGATGGGGGTGCCACCCTCATGCCCGTTATGCCTGTCCTGGTCCTCCTGTGGGGGGAGGGGGCCAGCTTCGCCACTTCCTTTCCGCCTGGTCCGCTGTCACCATGGACAGATGGGTTCTGGAAGTGGTCGATCAGGGTCTGCCTCTGGAATTCGAGCAGTACCCTCCAAGCCGTGCCCACCCCCCATAGGAGGACTTGGTATCCACAGACACTTGGTTGACTCTTCGAGATGACATAGTCCAGCTCCTCGACAAAGAGGTCGTGGTCAGAGTAGTGGATCCTCCGGGACACACAAGGTTTGTCTCCAGATACTTCCTGGTGCTAACGCGGATGGGAGCTGATGCCCCATTCTACATCTGCAACGGAATGAACAAGTTCCACAAGTCATGCACCTTAAGGATGGTGACTCTGTCTCAGATCATACCATCTCTAGAGCAAGATGTGGTTTTGCTTCTTGGGTTTTCAGAACTAATTCTTTCGTGTCCCAATTCGTCCGTTCCACCGATGGTTCCTCCGCTTCCAAGCTGAGGGAACCCTCTACAAGTTCCAGGCCATGCCTTTTGGCCTCTCCTCAGCCCCCCAGGGTCTTCAACAAATGCATTGCAGTGGTGGCAGCCTACTTGAGGCGTTGAGAAGTCCAGGCGTACCCATACCTGGACGACTGGTTGATCGCAGGTCCCTCCAGGCAGGAGGTGGAGTGGTCCAGGGACCTGGCTCTCCCAGACCTGTGTCAGACCTGCCCTCCTGGTCAACAGGGGCAAGTTGGAACTCATGCCCTCGCAGGTGATTAACTTTATTGGGGCAGAGCTCAACTCTTGCCAAGCCAGAGCCTGGCTCCCGGCGGACAGGGCAGAGGTTCTCTCCTATTTTGCCCGATCATTTCGGGTTGGGCAGTTGTGCACTGCCAGGGATTTCCTTGCCTCCTGGGTTACAGGGTGGCCTGCACCAGCGTGGTTCGATGGGCCCACTGGAATATGTGCTCCCTGTAATGGGAGCTGGCCAGCCAGTGGTCTCAGAGCAAAGGTCACTTCCACCAGCTGGTCACTGTGACCTAGAAGATGTGGGATTCTCTCTAGTGGTGGCTATTCCCAGAACATCTACAGGAAGGGATCCTGTTGGTCTGCCCCTAGCAGATGGTCATCCTGATGAACGATGCTTCTCTCACGGGCTGGGGTGCCCTGGGGAGCACAGAGTCCACGGGCTATGGACCCCTGAGGAGTCTCGATGGCACATCAGCCTGCTGGAGCTCCGGGCAGTTTGGCTGACGCTGACTGCATTTGCTCCATATTTTTGGGGTCAAGTGGTCCAAGTCCAGACAGACCAACACCCCGACCGTGTACTACCTCAACAAACAGGGTGGGATGCACTCCCTGCCTCTGTGCAAAGAAGCTCTCTCTGTATGGACTCTCATGCGCAACCTGGAGGCGGATCTCCTAGACATCCAAGTGGCAAGAGCCTCCAGTAAGCTGGTGGATGCCATCAACCGGGTAGGCGAGGCGTCTCACAAGTGGTCTCTCCATCCGGAGGTAGTTCACAGTCTGTTCTCCCAGAGGAGCACCCCTCAGGTGGACCTGTTTGCCTCCAGGGAGAACACAAAGCCGAGGCTGTTCTGTGCCCACCCCCCTCAGCAGAGCTCGCTGCAGGGGGATGCCTTCTCAATGCCTCTGACCCCAGTCCTCTTCTGTGCCTTCCCTCGATCCTCAAGGTGCTGCTCAAGGTCAGGAGGGACAAGGCACAGGTGATCCTGGTAGCTCTGGACTGACCCCGCCAGTTTTGGTACCCTGATCTCCTCAGCCTCAACAACAGGATCCCAAGGCATCTTCCAATATGCCCAGACCTGCTCACCATCAAACAGGGGAAGGTGCTCCACCCGGACCTTCAATCCCTGCACCTGACAGCCTGGTTTCTGAGTGGCTAGAGTTCCAGGCTTTGGGTCTCTGTGAAGATGTCCTCACTGTGGTGGAGGCATCTAGAAAGGAATCAACCAGAAAATGGTATGCCTTCAAATGGAAGAGATTCTCCATTTGGTGTCAGGTGGAGGCTGGACCTTTTGTCCTGTCTGGTGGCCAATATTTTGGACTACCTGTGGTTCTTCTCCAAAGGGAGACTTCGGTCAACAGCCTTTAAGGTGCACCTGACAGCCATCTCTGCTTACCGGGCACTGGCTGGTCAGTAGTCGGTGGCACAGGCGAAGGTGGTCTGGTGCTTTTTCAAAGGTCTTGACTACATTTCCCCTCCAGTCTGTGAACCACCACCACCACCGTGGGACTTGTTGCTGGTTCTGGCAAAGCTCATGGGCATGCCATTCAAACCAGTGCACAGGTGTGAGATGTCTCACCTGTCATGGAAGACCACCTTCTTGGAGGTTATCACGTTGAGCAGAAGGATCAGTGAACTCCAGGTGCTTTCGGTGGAGTCTCCTTACCTCATCTTCCATAGGGACAAGGTTGTCCTGTGCCCCAGCCCGAAGTTCCTCCCGAAGGTTGTGTCGGAGTTTCGCCTGAATCAAGTGATGACTCTTCCGGTGTTCTTCCTGAATCACACCTTGGAGGCCAAACACAGCTCCATTTTATTTATTTATTTTATTTATTGAATTTTGATAACTGGGTTGGCCCTCTGAGACAAAACTGTCCCTTTTCCAGGGGTGACCCGGGAAGTGCAGTACATTGATAGTGCATTCATTGACATAAGAAATTAGACAAGGAGTAGACATACAGTAAAAGAGTACGTCAATTACATTATGTAAAATAAGCAATCTAAAGCACCGTCAACAGTCATACAGTAAAGAGTACATCAATTACATTCAGTTATGCAAAAATAAGCAATTTAAAACACAGTCTAACCTTACATACATTCAGACATCATTTACATTTTTTTTTGTCTTGGAGAGCAGGAGATAGAGAGTGGGAAGTTTTGCTAGGAGAATCATGCAAGAAGTGAACAGGGGTTAGGAGTCAGCAGAAGCAGGAGCAAGGTGGAGCGGTTAGGTGAGTTAGCAGTGACCTTTGAAATTGAGAGAGGGAGGTCCAGACCAGTATAGAAGGAGGTAGAGAGTTCCAGTGGGACACAGCAGAAAATGCATACGATCTCTGAGCCATGGAGAGCCTTAAGTTTGGCACTGAGAGAAGAGGCAAGGAGGTAGATCTGAGGGTACATTGAGGGAGACGACGTTGGACAGTATCAGCAAGGCAAGGAGGAGTGAAGCAATGTACAAGCTTATGTATAAAGCTTAGTGTGGCATAGAGTAATTTAAATTCATAGGGTAGCTGTCATAGGGCAGACAAGACATCACAGTGAAGGTGCTGAGCATTGGCCCTGAGAGAAAACCTGCCTACTCTATGGTAAGCCTGTGATAGGTGTGATAGTATGGCTGTGGAAGCAGAGAGTAGTAATGGAGCACCATACATAAGGAGGGGCAGGAGTGTGGCATCCTCAATCTTGCGTCATGAGGTCTATGTGAGGAACGGACAGATGTGGAAGAGGACACAGATTTCTTTTGGTTTATAGTTTCAGTGATGGCTGTAACATGCGCATCCAGGGTAAGTGAGGGATCTAAGGTGACTCCCAAGTATTTGAAGGACCTAACCGATTCTAGTACATCCCATTACATGAGAGAATAGCCGGGGCGGTGCAGGCGACTTGGAGAATAACATGGTCTTTGTTTTTTTAGTATTAAGGACGAGCTGCTTCTGAAGGAACCAGTCCTCAAGGGTGTGGAAATCAGAGGCTAGTGTTGAACTGAGCCACCCAATATCAGAAGAGGAACAGTATATGATAGCATCATCTGCATATAGGTGAACAGAGGCCCTACCACAATTATTAGGAACGTCATTAATGTACAGCGAAAAAAGTAACAGGCCCAATATGGAGCCCTGGGGGACACCATGGATAATGGGCCTCAGGTCAGATAGGGAGCCTGCCCATTTTACTTTTTGGGTACGGCTGTAAAGGTAACTTTGGGTCCAGGACAGGGCAGTGGCATCAAGACTAAGGACATGCAGTTGTTGTAACAGAAGACCATGGTTAACCAAGTCAAAAGCCTTGGTCAAGTCTACGAAAATTGCTCCAGTGGCTTGGCCATGGTCATCTCACGGAATATGTCAGAAGTGACGTTAGACTTCCGATGACGTCACCATCGGGAATGGCAGCATAGAGGAAAAGCTCCAGAATAACCTGCCAACTATTTCTCCCCTAACTTGCCATAGCGAATTCAAAAACCAGCCCAAGAAGTCAGAACATGGCGGGAGTAAAAATAGAGCAAACTCGCGCTCAGGGAGACTCCCGCAAAAGGCAGATGCATCTGGATTTCAGAAGAGGCCTGCTGGCAGCCGGAGCATCTCTCCGGCAAGTAGCATGGCCGGCAACCAAGACCCCGATACTGATCAGGAAGCTGAAAGGTTCTGCGCGATCCCGCTACGAAACACTCCTGGCCGAAATAAGGGCATTCCGTGCTGAAAATAAAAAATAATTCGTGCTACTACAAAATCGGCTTTCGGAGGTCGAAGAAAGATTAGACCACTCGGAGGAAGCAACCGGAGAGGTTGCCGAGAAAACCTATCGGCTCCATAGTGCAGTAGATTACCTGGTGGAACAACATGAAGCCATGCAAGAAAAGATCACTGACCTCGAGGCTAGGTCCCGGAGGGATAACCTCCGCATTTACGGGCTTCCAGAGGGATCGGAGACTGGCAGAATGGAGGACTTTATATCCAACATGCTGAAAGACATTTTAGCTCTCTCCTACCTTTCAATTTAAAATTGAAAGAGCATAGAAACCTTAACAAAACCCTGAACCCTTCAATGAGACCCGCTCCAGTTGTTCTGAAACTTTCCAGCTATAGAGATAAAGAGCAGATCCTGAGGACAGCATGGGCTTTAAAGAATGTTACCTACAACTCAGCCAGGCTACTTTTCGACAATGATTATCCTACAGATATCATGAGAAGAAGGATGGCATACACACCAATCTTAAAAGCTCTTAAGAGAGAAAGGAATTAAATTTCAGACGCCATACCCAGCCAAGCTCCGGTTTCCTGGGAATCTGGAATTCTAGGGACATGGATATGTTGTTCATCACACTCATTGGCAGTATCCTTGCCGTTTAAATCTTGCGGAAGGTCTTCAAGCTTGCTCCTCCACCCACCGGGTGGTATAACTCAGCTCCGCCCCATGGCAGTGATCTTCCTTACCGCTTGGAAGCTCAGGTTCCTCCCTTAGCGCTCTGCGTTTGTGACTGGTTCCTATTTCTCCGTTTCAGTTTAAAAATAATATTTTGCAAAAGACTTCAGTCTTGATCCCTCGTGACTGCGATGGATAATCGACTCGGTTGGAGATGCCCATGCGGGCAGAAAGATGTCTCGGCGGATACACTCCCGTGTGTCTGCTTAGGCCTTGGTACGCGACCGCGGGCTTGCGACCTGTGCTCATCTTTCTCGGCCTCGTCCTCGAAGACCGTGCTGCCCGATTGCAACTGGGCCGTCCCGAGCGTTCCTCCGGTGAAGTCCAAGGAGGCCGGTTGGCGGTGTCTAGGCGGCGGAATTCGGCGGATCAGCTGGCGGCGGATGGTCGCCCTCGAAGAAGGTGACGTGGCCGTATCTTCTCGGCCCGCGGCATTTATCCCGCTCTCTGGGTTCTTCCTACGGCTTCCTTTAAGAGCTTTGTCTGTCCTCTCCTAAAGGGAAGACTCGTCTGCTGGACCTTTCACCGGTCAAAAGAAGGATTAAGGGTAGTCCCTCCGTCGGCGCTCTTGGGGCGGGAAAGGTCCCTCTCCCGGGCCGTCGACCCGTCGTGATCGACGGCTGCGGCCGGCCACTGGCCTCACGGTGTCCCGTCAGGTCAGTTGACCGAGACTCCCACTGATGAAGTCAGATTTTCCGACCCATTGAGCCAGGCTGTCGCCTTTAGCAGCGAGATTCCCTCTCCCGGTTCCCCGGGAGAGTTGAGAATCCCGTGGGCTCGCCTGTGCCTCCGGGTTCCGGAGCCCTCGGATGGACCTTCCGAGCCGAGAACTCGGTTCAGCCGACACCTCCCTGCACCCCGACCCGAAATTCGGGACTCGGTCTCGGTCTCGGACCTCTTGGCGGTCCAGCCGTTCCCACCGTCATAAGCGGTCTCGGGTCTCGGCACCGCGGTAGCGGCGTCGCCGCTCGTCCTCGTCCTCCTCCTCCCGGATGAGGGGCTTGGCGTAAATTCGTCGGCAGTGCGAGGACCTTATGTTACAACAGCTCCTCCTGGCCGGGAATAAGCCGACTCAGGCGCCTCTGACCATTAAGTATATTATCACGGGCAGCCGACACAACCCTCGACTTGCCGAGGCCTATACCCAGGCGGTTGTTGACCGAACGCTGCTCCACGTTGCGGTTGGAACCTCCACCTCCACAGCCACCAATTGGGGCTCCGACCAAGGATTCTCTCGGTCGGCTAAGGGTTTACCCCATGGCTGTCAGTTACCCTCCTCCCGACCGACCTCGGCAGGTGAAGGGTGGCTCAGGCCAGAGGCAGCTCTTGAGGACTCTTCCGAGTCCGAAGATGATTCCTCCTTCTTCTCCAGCGACTGGACTTGGGTCTTCAGGAGGTCAGCCAATGGACGATAGCCGCGCCCGTCCTAGGACTGCCCGGCTCATCTCGGAGTCTCGGGATGGGCCGAACCCACGTTTCAAGCAGGACCAGGTATCCCCTCACGGAGATTCTGGACCCGAGATTCTCCAGACGGAGGCCTTTCCCATTGGCGAGGCCATAGTGGGTCCAGCACTGGAACTGGCTTGGCGCCTGCTTCCTGCCCGTCGCCTTGGCCAGGATGGCCAGGAAGTATCACGGTCCCTACGTTCCTTGTCGGTTTGGAACACCCCCTCTGCTGGGGGTTGGTTACCGACAGCGTTTCAGCGCGCCCGGCTGCGCCGAGGATATGGACAAACCTCCTGACAAGGAGTCAAAAATTGGACTATGTCGGTGAAGAGTCTCGCTTCGTCCTCTCGGCCTACGTCAGGCCAGTTGACCGTCCTCATGGCTTTATTTTCTCATGCCCTGTTGGGCTCCTGGATGAGTCATCCCTCATCTTCCGCCCGATCTGCAGACTACGGTTAAGCGGAGTGCGGGACCAGGAGCAGGAGCAGTGGCCAACAGCAGCTCAGACTGCTTTGGATGTAGGGACTCATGTGCCAGATCGGTGGCGGCGCAGTGGCTGATCGTCTGGCGGGCTTGGCTGAGGATATCCACCTTTACGCCGGATACCCAGCACAAGTTGGCGGATGTTTCCTTTTGGGGACTGACCTCTTCGACCCTGGGTGAAGGTCACCTGCAGGTCCGAAGTCAATGCCACCTTGGACCGGTCTCTTCAGCTCAGAAGGACAAGGCAGAACCACAGCTAGCCCTTTCGTCCTTCTGTGCCCCGGCTTGACCCAGCAGCGTCAGGGCCAGCAGGCTCGACAGCGCATCCCAAACCAACGCCGGCTTCCTCTAACAGGAGGCAGGGAGGAAAGGGCCCAGGAGGTCCCTCGGCGGTCCCTCCTCCAAGCCTGCCAGTGGCGGGCTGATGATGTCGCCCCCATCCCGTCACCACCCCTAGGTCCCCGGTAGAGGCGGCTCCAGCTACTTCCGTTCGCCTGGTCGCTGTTACCACGGACGGTGGGTCTTAGAGGTGGTGGAAGAGGCCTGCCTCTGGAATTGAGCAGGCACCACCCTTCAGGAACGTCGCCCCTCGGGCTTGGGATCCCAGCCTCACTGGCGGCTCGTCGAGCCGACATCACTCTCCTCCTCCAGAAGGAGGTGGTAAGAGGGTGGTGGACCCTCCTTCAGACCCAGGGTTTGTGTCCAGGTACTTCCTGGTTCAGAAGCGGACGGGGCTGGCGCCCATTCACAACCTACGACCTAAACAAGTTCCTAAGGTCTCGAACCTTCAGGATGGTCACTCTAGCTCAGATAATACCATCCTTGGAGCGCAGGCGTGTGGTTCTGCTCTCTAGGACTTACAGGGGCCAGAGTTTTTCACGTCCTATCCGTCCGTCTCACCAGAGATTCCTTAACTTCCGGCGGAGGATCTCTCTTGATTCAAAGCCATGCCTTGTCTCAACTCCAAGGGTCTTCACAAATGCATGGCAGTGGTGACAGCATTCCCTCTTGGCGCCGAGGGTCAGGTGTACCCTTGCCTGGGCGACTGTGCAGCTAGCACCTCCAGGAAGGGGGGAGTGGTCGAGATCTGGCCCTCAGGGTCTGCTCTCAACTGGGCCTCCTTATCCAGCAGGCCAAGTCGGACTCGAGGCGAAGCAGGTGATTTTATTCATCAGGCGCAGCTAGGCTCTCTTGAGCCAGGCGCGGCTCGGCGGACAGGGCGAGTTCTTTCCTCCTTTGCCCGATCATTTCTGGTTGGGCAATTAAGCCCTGCCGGGACTTCCTCGCCTCCTGGGTCTCATGGCGGCCTAGCACCGGCGTGGTCCGTTGGGCCCGCTGGAACATCGTCCTTCCAGTGGGGACTGGCCAGCCAGTGGTCCTGGCATGCGATCCCTTGGACCAGCTTGTGTCGGTGACACAGGGATGTGGAATGCTCTCAGTGGTGGACCGTTCCAGATCATTTGCAGGAGGGCATCCCGTTAGTCCGCCCGAGCCGGCGGTCTCTGTCGACCGATGCCTCTCTGATGGGTTGGGGTGCCCATCTGCAGAACTTACCGGAGCTCGGCCTCTGGTCGCGGGAGTCGATGCCCACATCAGCCTGCTAGAGCTCCGGCGGTCCATAGCTCTCCACCGCCTTTGCTCCGTTCCTCCGGGGTCAAGTGGTCCGAGTCCAGACGGACAATACTACCTACCATGTACTATCTAAACCGGCCAGGGCGGGACGCGCCATGCTTCTATGCAGGAAGCTCTCCGCATTTGGTCACTCTGCGCAGCCTGGAGGCGGATCTCCTGGCCATTCACGTGGCGGAGCCTCCAACACCCTGGCCGATGCCTGGGCCGGATGGGGCTGCATCCCGAGTGGTCTCTCCTGCGGAGGTGGTACATCTGTTCTCCCTTTGGGGCACACCTCAGGTGAGACCTGTTTGCCTCCATGGAGAGCAGCGAAGCTAGTCTGTTCCATGCCGCCCCCCCTCAGCAGGGCTCGCTGCAGGGGATGCCTTCTCGAGGCAATGGACCCCGGGCCTCTTTCGCCTTTCCCCATTTCCTTGATCCACAAAGGTGCTTCTCAAAGCGAGGAGGGACAAGGCGCAGGTGATTCAATGAGCCCCAGACTGGCCTGCGCCAGTTCTGGTACCCAGATCTCCTCGGTCTCAGCTCCAGGACTCCAGCGGCAGCGCCAGCCCGCCCGGACCTGCTCTCAGTCAATCAGGGAAGGTGTTCCATCCGGACAGCCTTCAATCCCTGCCTGGCCTGGTTCCTAATGACTAGAGTTCCAGAGCTTTGGGTCTTTCGGCGAGGTCCTCAATGTAGTTGAGGCGTCCCGTGAGAGTCGACCAGAAAATGCTATGCCTTCCAAATGGAAAAGGTTTTTCCATTTGGTGTCAGAACAAGGCTTGGACCCTTCCTCCTGTTCCTTACGCAAGCATCTTGGACTATTTATGGTCCCTTTCTAGTCAAAAGCTTGGTCGGCGACCTAAAGGGTGCACCCTGGAGGCCATCTCTGCTTACCCGGTAGCGGGCGGGAAACAGTCGAGTGGCGCAGGAGAAGTGGTCTGGCGCTTTTCAAGGCCTTGATCACATTTCCCTCAATGCGAGAACCCCGCATCCGTGGGATCTACTGCTGGTACTGGCAAAGCTCATGGGCAAGCCATTCGAACCTATGCACCCAAGGTGTGCTCTCTCTCACCTGTATCGTGGAAGGCCATTCTTGGTGGCTATCACGTCAGCCAGAAGGATGGGGCTCCAGAGGGCACTTCCATCAGTCTCATACCTGGTCTTCCACAGGGACAAGGTTGTCCTGCGCCCCCACCGAAATTCCTTCCGAAGGTGGTGTCGGAGTTTCACCTTAACCAGGTGTTGACTCTGCGGTGTTCTACCCCAATCACACCTCGGAGGGCGAATATGACTCCATCTCTGGATCCCTGAGAAGAGCTCGCTTATTATAAGGCGCCGCGGCTGAAGTCGGGAGAGGTTACGCCAGCTGTTTGTCACCTACGCTGAAACAGCATCTGGCAGACCTGCAGAAGCGAGACGATAAGCAGGTGGTAACCTCCTGCATAGATCTCTGCTATAAGTTAGCGGGCATGGAGCCTCCCAGAGGATAAGAGCTCATTCTACCGCCATACTGCTGCAGCAGTGGCTGCTTCCGGGGCGTCCCTATCCAGAGAAATCTGCAGGGCTGCTACCTAAGTCCAGCAAACACCTTCATTACCACTCCATAGAGCCTTGAGTCACGCCCGGGATGCTGGTTTTGGGGCCTCGGTTCTCAGTCTCTCTTTCCCAAGCTAAGTATATGGGGGTGTCGTCACGCCTCCCCTCCTCCCGGAGAACTGCTAGGAGTCTGCCAATGAGTGTGGATGAACAACATATCCATATTCCTAAATACAGGTTACTCACCTGTAACAGGAGTTCTAGGAATGGTATATGTTGTTCATCTACATTTCCCGACCTCCGCCCGGCCGCACAACCTAGAGGCTTCCAGCGGGCCAGATCTGGCGTCATGGGGCCGAGAGTTATACCCGGTGGGTGGGAGGAGCAAGCTTGAAGACCTTCCGGCAAGATTTAAAGCGGCAAGGATACTGCCAATGAGTGTGGATGAACAACATATACCATTCCTAGAACTCCTGTTACAGGTGAGTAACCTGTATTTACAGTCTACTCAAGTCAGAGAAATTTCCCGGAACTGAAAAGAGGATGAGTCTCCACCTGGCGGGTCCTGTGCAGCAACGAAATGTCCCCCCATCCCGCTGGCAAAAGCTATACAGGCGCTTGCAGGGACACAGGAAAGCATGGAAGATTTCATCTCTGCAGAAGCTCAAACATTATATTGGATTGAGGCATCCCTCCCCGAAGGACCCAGAAATGGATTCTCTCAGCTCTGATACTTGAGGCCGTTGCTGTTCACTCGCTGCCTACGGGACCTAAGTAAATCCCTTTGTTACTTAAACTGGGTATCACCAGTGGCGTGTTCTGAGGGTTGACACTGATCCGCCTTATCCCTTTTTCCTGCTGAGTTAACAAACTAATGCCTTAGTATTTCATCTTTGTTTAAAATCAGTTCTAATTTGTTAATTATTCCTATGAATGTATCAGGAGTCCTTTTTTCTGGTGGTTTACTCAGAGTTATTCTGAAAGGTTTTAGAGCGCCTACAGCTAGAAGTTATTTTTTCCAGGCGCAGGTTATGAAGGTAAGCGTTCAACAACTTAAGCCTCATGCAGCGATCCCGAATATGCCCCCCCAGGGCATGCTTTCAGGTTATCCGATTGATGATTACCCTGATGACCTTCCTTACTGGCTTGACGTACCCAACATTCAACCCCAAATTTCTAAGGGGTTTGGGAGGCATGACTTCGCTGAAGGTCACAATTCCTCCCAAAGGGCCCTTTCCTGAATCTAGGGCTGGGTCCTTTTTTTTTTTTCAGAGGGGTAGTTCTTACGCCCTCCAACTTTGGAGGTGCAAGTGTAAATAAGTTGACCAAGTTCTGGTCTGTTAGAGTCAGTTATTATTTTTCTTACCCTTATGTGCACAGGCTATTTTGTCTTTCTGGGATTGGTCGAGGTAAAAGGCTAATCTCCCAGTCTAATCTGATCATTTATTACAATGCGTTATACTGGGCGCTGAAAATGAGAGGACCTGCTCCTGAGCTATTCTTCAGTGGAAATCTGAGCAACATCATAATGTTTTCAGTAAGGTCACTGATGCAGTTCACATTTCTTTGTTTTTTATGATGGATAAGGCCCCTATAGTTAATATCTGTTCACACAATGTCAACGGGCTAAATAACCCCATGAAGAGATATAGGGTGATCTCCTCTCTTAAAAAGCTAAAACCCTCATTTCTCCTGTTACAGGAAACCCACCTAAATAAACAGGAACATCAAAAACCAGCTAAATTTGGTTTCTCTACAATTGTAGCCTCAGTGTATGGTAGAGGGAAAAGGAGGGGAAATGCTGTTCTGATCCCCAAGGGTGTCCCCTTCCATCTGACAAATTCATACTCTGACCCAGATGGTCGCCTTGCTATTGCTGTGGGTCAGTTAGAGGAGCAGGAGCTCACCCTTGCTCTCTATATATGTCCCCGGGAAGGGGCCACAGTGAGGAAATGCTGTTTCGAAAGTATTAGAAGTAGGAGTCTTGATAATGGGGGGATCCACTACTACCTCTTGTCTGAACACTTCTGCTAAAGGCCTTTTAAGAAGTCCTCTGCGCATCGAGCGTGTGCAGGCGTACCTCTCGAGGCGCACTGGATAGACATTTGGCGTAACCAACATCCCAATAAAAGGGAATACACGCATTATTCTGCCCCCATAAGGTGTATACCCATATAGATTACGTACATGTATCTAAAGAGCACCTATATAAAATGCAGAGCTGTACACAGACCTCTACTATGCTGTCAGATCATTCGATCCTCACCTTAAACATGACTTGGAACAGGGAAAGAATTAACACCCTTTGGAGGTTCAACAATTTCCTGCTAAATAGTAAAGATTTTAGAGAGATGATACAATACAAAATAAAGCTGATTCTAGATGACAACAACAGACAGGATATTAAAAAGGGAGTCTTATGGGACACCCTTAAAGCGGTATTAAGGGGAGAAATAATGAAATACGCTGCACATCAGAAGAAAGAGCAGCAACAGCATCTAGATAAGCTGCAACGACAATTACAAAGCCTTCAGACCTTACATGCAGCTGGTGACGTGGGGGCTTACCCTCTTATACAAGCCACTAAACAACAGATCCAGGCAATCTTAGACATACGAACAGAGCAAGCATTGCAGCTTCTCAAACAAAAATACTATGAGGGAGGTCCCAGGGCCACCCGACTGCTAGCTCATAGACTTAGGCAGCATAAATCTAGGTCCAACATTGGCCAAATCAGAGATCCTGGTTCAAGGAGAATACTTACTCTCCCCCGGGAAATTGAGCAGGCCTTTCAGAGACACTACAGTAGCCTGTATGGCACCGAACATTCTGAAAACTCACAAACACTGGAGGCCTTCCTGGGAAAACTTAACCTAACGAGGCTATCTCAAAAGCAGCCGCAATTCCTGGAGAGCCCAATCACCAAAATAGAACTGGAACAGGCTCTGACTGCTCTTAAAACTAATAAAAGTCCTGGCCCTGGCCAGCCTATGCTGGACTTTTATAAAGCCTTCCGTGCAGATCTTTCCCCTTCCTTGCTTGAGGCCTGCAGGGCCATACAACTGGGCGATCCCATTCCTGACTCGTGGCGGTATGCATACATATCCAGTATTTTAAAGCCCGGTAAAGACATAACCTCTTGTTCGTCTTATAGGCCTAGCTCGGTCCTTAATATTGATTATAAAATGTTCGCAACTATAATAGCCAAAAGATTTCAAACATTTTTACCAAAGATAATAGATCTAGATCAAACGGGTTTTGTTCCTGGGCGCCAGACACAAGACAACATTAAAAGAACTCTGCGCTTGCTGCAAAGGGCGAAGGACATTAAATCCTGTTTTCTCCTTCTCTCCCTAGACGCAGAGAAAGCATTCGACCGGGTCAAGTGGCCTTTTCTGTGGGAAATCCTGGGTAGGGTTGGAATTCCCCAGATGGTTGTTAAATTAATGAAAGCTATGTACTCCCATCCCAAAGCTTATATCTGGATAAATGACTCCTTCTCCAATCCTATTTCTCTGTCCTGCGGCACCAGACAGGGGTGCCCCCTCTCCCCTTTATTATTTGCGATATATCTAGAACCCTTGGCACAGGCCCTGAGACAGAGGATGGGTTGACGGAATAGAGGTCAGTCTATAAATCATAAATTGGCATTATCATGAATGACATCTTAATATATTTGACTGACCCTGAGCCTGCTCTCCCTCTTCTGTGGGACATTCTGGAAAAATATAGAACAATTTCAGGTTATAAAATTAATGAAAGTAAGATTGAGGTCTTGGCTTGGAATTTTTCCCCTCGGGAGGATCTGAGGCAAGCTTACAACTTTAAATGGCATTTAGAAAGTATTGATTACCTAGGAGTCCGCATTGGCCCCGCGGGTAGCGACCTGTTTACGTTGAACTACGCCCCTTTCATGTCCAAGACCTCGTCGGATCTGGAAAGATGGCGAGCCCTCCCTTTGTCTCTCTATCAGCTAGTAGAGTCAATTAGAATGGTGCTTTTGCCCCGCTTCCTATACCTAGCCCAGACCCTCCCTGTGCCAATCCCAGATGCGTTTTTTAGGACTTTGCAGAAAAAAATTTCCGCAGTTATTTGGGCAAATCATAAGCCTAGGATTAACCTTGCAGCACTACAATTCCCAAGACACTTTGGAGGCCTGTCCCTACCTAACTTTAGATCATATTACCAAGCTTGTCAAATAAGAATTCCTCTATACTGGCTTGACGAGACATATATATCCCGATGGAAATCAGTGGAGATGCAGGGAAAAGAGTTCATCGACATTTATAGTACCTTACTATCTTCCCCTCCTACGACCAGGGCAGAAACTATAGCCAACCCATACATGCAGTCAACACTTAAATGCTGGCAGAGAACTCTATCAGCTGGGGAGTTTAAACCCTGGAGATCAACTATGTTTTCCCTCCCCTACCTAGATTCTTTCCCCCCGGGCAAAATGGATAAGGGATTTGCATTGTGGTTTAGGAGAGGTCTGTATCTGGTGTATCACTTTACACCCAAGGGTATGATCCTTTCCTTAACAGAACTAACCCAAAGATATAATATTGCCTACACTGACAGATTCAGATATTTTCAGACTAGGAATTATCTCAATTCATTAGGGAAGTTACAGTGGGAGGATTCACCCCCTACTGACCTCCTGCTTATCTTAATAACGGCGTTAGAAGGGAAACCCGTCCTACCTCATTTGATTTCTACTTTGTACAGAGCTCTCTGTAAGTTGCAAAATAAGCCCCTGGATAAAATTAGGATAGCCTGGGAAAAAGACCTGTTGACTGAGGTATCGCCATCATGCTGGCATGACTATTTGAAGAATATGTACAAAGGTGTCAGTTCCGGGATCTGGAAGGACTTTACATGGAAATTAGCTGTCAGGTACTTTAGGGCCCCTGTAGTGACCCAGAAATATTCAATGCAAGTTAAGGCTGATTGCTGGAGACAGTGTGGATTCTCCCCAGCTACTCTAGGTCATATTTTTTGGTCTTGTGAGGTCCTTCAACCATTCCTTGCACAACTCAGTGAGGCTCTCCATCAGTCAGTATGCCCAAGTCTTGTCTTGACCGCCCGACTTTTCCTGTTTGGCATCTACTCCCCGGAAACTACTGACGTTCCTTCTAAGAAATTCTTAAATCTGGCCCTTCTGGCTGCTAAAAAAGCTATTACAAAAAAATGGAATTCTCATTCTAGGGACATGGATATGTTGTTCATCCACACTTATTGGCAGGTTCCTTGCCGCTTTAAATCTTGCCGGAAGGTCTTTAAGCTGGCTCCTCCCACCCACCCGGGTGGTAAAACTCACGGCTCCGCCCCATGACGCCAGATCTTTCCTTACCGCTTAGGCTCAGAGTTCCCTCCTTAGCTCGTTTAAGACTGATTCTAATTCTTGAAAGTTGGTCGAAAAGTTTTTGCTAAAGACTTGGTCTTCTTCTCTCTCGCTGGCTGCGATGGACCATCGACTCGGTTTCGGAGGTGCTCTTGGGCGAAGATGTCTTGGGACGGATCCGCCTCCGCGATCGTCTGCTTGGACCTTGAGCATGCGACCTGCAGACCTCGGACGTAATGCTCTTCTTTTTAGAGCCTCGTCATTGAGAGCCGTGCTGCCCGATTACAACTGGGCGCCCGAGAGAAATTCCACGGTGAAATCTAAAGAGGCCGGTTGGCGGTGTCATGGCGGCAGGCTCGGCGGATCAGCTCGAGCAGATGATCGCCCTCGAAGAGGCGGGCGGGCGCTTCTACCTCGGCTCGGCATTGTCCCATTCTCTCTCGGTGCCTCGTGCTTGGCTTCTTTAGGAGCTTTGTCTGACCCTCTCGACGAAGGTGAGGTCCAACTCTTGGACCTTTTCCAGGTCAAAAGAGCAAAAGTAAGTCTCTCCGTCAGCGCTCTTGGAGGGGAAGATCCCCCTCCTTCTTGTCGACTTGAGTCGACCCTCAGCTTTCGGCCACTGGCTTCACGGTGTCCCGTCAGGCCAGTTGGCCGAGACTCCGTCGACAGTCGAAATTTTCTCAACCCGTTAGATGGGTTAATACGGCTGGAAAGCTGAAATCCCTCTCCCAGTTCCCCGGTGGGAGTTGAGATCCCTTTGGCTCGTCTGTGCCTCCGGTTCGAGCCTGGTCGGTCGTCCGAGCCGGGAAGTGCGATTCCGACACTTCTCCTCGCCTTCCTCGGCTAGTCGAGACTCGGTCTGGACATCCTCATGATCCAGCGATCCTGCCACCATGGCGGTCTCGGTCTCGGCACACCGCGAGCAGCGCCGCCGGCTCTTCC
The DNA here is from genome assembly GCA_016271365.2 of Neoceratodus forsteri. Classification (NCBI taxonomy): domain Eukaryota; kingdom Metazoa; phylum Chordata; order Ceratodontiformes; family Ceratodontidae; genus Neoceratodus; species Neoceratodus forsteri. Next base: position 359,797,058 of record CM057449.1, on the reverse strand, counting down.
TCTTCCTCCGGACGAGGGAAGCAGGCGCATGGATTGCGTCGGATGCGAGAACTCATGTGGCAACAGCTCCTTTGACCGGGGAATAGGCCCGACCAGTCGTCTTCCCGGCTATTAAGTGGCTGTCACTGGGCGGCGAAACAACCCCTCATTGTGGCGAGGCCTGTTCCCAGGCGGTTGTTCGGCCAATTCAGCTACACCTCACCGATTCTGGTGGAACCTCCGCCTCCACAGCCATTAGTTGGGGCTCCGACCAAAATTCTCGATCGGCTTGGGTTTGCCCCATAGGCTGTCTGTCACCCTCACTCCCGATAAACCTCGGCAGGTGGAGGGTGGCTCAGGCCCGAGGCAGCTCTTTGAGGACTCTTCTGAGTCTGAGGATGGTTCCTCCCTCTTCTCCAAGCGCATGGAGTCCTCGGGAGGGCAGTCAGTGGACAATAGCCCTTCGTCCTTCCTAGGGTTGCTTCGGCTCATCTCGGAGTCCACCGGGATGGAGCTCGAACCCATTTTCAACAGGCCAGGTGTCCCTCACGGAGATTCTGGACGAGAGATTCTCCTGGAGGCCTTTCCGGTGGCGAAGCCATAGTGGGTCGGCCTTGGAACTTTGGCAGCGTCCTGCTTCCTGCCCTGCGCTTTTGGCCAGAATGGCCAGGAAGTATCTTGGTCCCTACCGGTTCCCTGTCGGTTTTGAACACCCCTAGGCCGAGGGTTGGTTACCGACAGCGTTTTCGGGTGCGAGGCATGAGGGGATGGACAAACCTCCCGACAAGGGTCAAGAAATTGGATTATGCGGCGAAAAGTCTATGCTCGTCCTCTCTGGCTGCCGTCAGGCCAGTTCGGCTGTCCTCATGGCACATTTTCTCACGCCCTGTTGGGCTCCTGGATGAGTTGTCCCTCATCTTCCTGCGGATCTGCAGACTACGGTCAGGCAGGTGCGGGACCAGAGCAGGGCAGTGGCCAAACAGCAGCTCCAGACTGCTTTAGACATCGGGGACTCATGTGCCAGGTCTGTGGCGGCCGCAGTGGCCATGCGTCGTCTGGCTTGGCTGAGGATATCCACCTTTACCTCGGATACCCAGCACAAGTTGGCAGATGTTCCCTTTTTGGGGACTGACCTCTTGACCCTGGGTGGAAGGTCACCTGCAGAGGATCGAGAAGTCCAATGCTACCTTGGACTCTGTCTCTTCTGCTCAGAAGGACAAGGACCGCCAAGCCACAGCTAAGCCCTTTCGTCCTTCTGCGCCCTTGGCCTTGACCCACAACGTCAGGACCAGCAGGCTCGACTTGGCATCCCAAACCCAAGCCGTCGGCTTCCTCCAACAGGAAGCAGGAGGTAAGGCCCAGGAGGTCCCTCGGCGGTCCTCCTCAAGCCTGCCCAGTGACGCGGGCTGGGGGTGTCACCCCATCCCTGTCACCTCACCCTGGTTCCCCCGTGGAGGCGGCTCAGACACTTCCTTTCCGCCTGGTCGCTGTTACCACGGACAGGTGGGTACTGGAGGTGGTGGGAAAAGGCCTACCTCTGGGGAGTCGGGCAGGCCCGCCCTTCAGGCCGTCGCACCTCGGGGGCGCTGGAGTCCGCAGCCTCACTGGCGGCTCATCGAGCCGACATTGCTCTCCTCCTCCAAAAGGAGGTGATCACGGAGGGAGGACCCCCTTTCAGACCCGGGGTTCATGTCCAGGTATTTCCTGGTTCCGAAACGGACGGGAGGCTGGCGCCCCATTCTCGACCTACACGACCTGAACAAGTTCCTAAGGTCTCGGACATTCAGGATGGTCACTCTGGCGCAGATAATACCATCTCTGGAACACGGCGTGTGGTTCTGCTCTCTGGACCTACAGGACGCGTTCTTTCACGTCCCTATCAAAGTCCATCGCATGGAGATTCCTCCGCTTTCGGCGGAGGATCTCTCTTGATTCAAGCCATGCTCTTGGCTTATTTCCAGCTCCCAGGGTCTTTACCAAATGCATGGCAGTGGTGACAGCATTCCTCTGCGCGGGGTCCGGTGTACCCTTACCTGAGCGATTGGCTGATAGCAGCCCCTCCAGGCGGGAGTTGGGGCGGTCCAGAAATCTGGCCCTCCAGGTTTGCTCTCAAGTCTGCCTTCTCATCAGAGGCCAAGTCGGAACTCGAGGCGAAGCAGGTGATCCTGTTCATCGGGCAGAGCTCGACTCTCTTGAGCCAAACCAGAGCTCCCGGCGGACAGGGCCGAGTTCTTACCTCCTTGCCCAATCATTTCTGGTTGGGCAATCGCTCTGCCGGGACTTCCCTCGCCTCCTGGGTCTCATGGCGGCCTGTGCCAGCGTGGTCCGTTGGGCCCGCTGGAACATCGTCCCCTTCAGTGGGGACTGGCCAGCCAGTGGTCTGCCGCTGCGATCCATTGGACCAGCTGGTGATAGTGACCCAGGAGATGAAACGTTCTCCAGTGGTGGACCGTTCCATCCCATCTGCAGGAGGGCATCCGTTTGTCCGCCCGAGCCGGCGGTCTCTCTGTCGACCGATGCCTCTCTGATGGGTTGGAGTGCCCATCTGGGGAACACCAGTGCACGGCCTCTGGTCCCCTCGGAGTCGATGCCACATCAACCTGCTGGAGCTCCGGCGGTCCGCCTAGCTCTCACCGCCTTTGCTCCGTTTCTCCGGGGTCAAGTGGTCCGAGTCAGGCGGACAATACCATGACCATGCTACCTGAACCACCAGGGCGGGGGCGCTCCATGCTTCTTGCAAGAAGCTCTCCGCATGTGGTCTCACCGTCTGCAGCCTGGAGGCGGATCTCCTAGCCATTCATGTGGCAGGAGCCTCCAACACCTGGCCAATGCCCTGAGCAGGATAGGGCTGCATCTCACGAGTGGTCTCTCCTGCGGAGGTAGTACAAGATCTGTTCTCCTGGGGCTCACCTCAGGTGGACCTGTTTGCCTCAGGGAGAACACAGGCTGAGCTGTTTCATGCCCGCCCCTCAGCAGGGCTCGCTGCAGGGATGCCTTCTCGAGGCTGTGGACCCCGGGCCTCTTTACACCTTTCCCCATTTCCCTTGATTCACAGGTGCTTCTCAAAGGCGAGGAGGACGAGGCGCGAATTCTGATAGCCCCAGACTGGCCCCGCCAGTTCTGGTACCAGATCTCCTCAGCCTCAGCTCCAGGCTCCCGAGCAGCTTCCAGCTTCGCCCGGACCTGCTCTCAGTCAGTCAGGGAAGGTGTTCCATCTGGACCTTCAATCCCTGCACTGACTGCCTGGTTCCTGGTGGCTGGGGTTCCAGGCCTTGGGTCTTTCCGGCGGGTCCTCAATGTTGTTGGGCGTCCCATAAGGAGTCGACCAAGAACTCGCCTTCAAATGGAAGAGATTCTCCATCTGGTGTCAGGGCAAGGCTGGACCCTTCCTCCTGTTCTGTGGCAAGCATTTTGGACTATTTATGGTCCCTTTCTAGTCAAGGGCTTGGGTCGGCGACCTAAAGGTGCACTGGCAGCCATCTCTGCTTGCAGGCGCGGGCCGGGGCAGTCGGTGGGTGCAGGAGAAGGTGGTCGGGCGCTTTTTCAAAGGCCTTGATCACATTTCCCCTCCGGTGCGAGAACCTCCACCTCCGTGGGATTTACTGCTGGTACTGGCAAAGCTCATGGGCAAGCCATTCGAACCAGTGCACAGGTGTGATCTCTCTCACCTGTCGTGGAAGACCGCCTTCTTGGTGGCTATCACATCAGCCAGAAGGATGGGAGAGCTCCAGACGCTCTGCATCGAGTCTCATTACCTGGTATTCCACAGGGACAAGGTTGTCCTGCGCCCCAACCCGAAATTCCTTCCGAAGGTGGTGTCGGAGTTTCACCTTAACCAGGTGCTGACTCTGCCGGTGTTCTACCCCAATCACATCTAGGAGGCCGAATACAGGCTCCATACACTGGACCCTAGAGAGGCGCTAAGCATTATAAGGGCCTTGCGGCTGAAGTCGAGAGAGGTTCAGCAGCTGTTTGTCACCTACGCTGAAGCCGCACCTTGGCAGACCTGCAGCTAAGCTAGATTGATGCAGATGGGTAACCTCCTGCATAGATCTCTGCTATAAGTTAGCGGGCATGGAGCTCCCAGAGGGATAAGAGCTCATTCTACCCGCCATACTGCTGCATCGGTGGCTGCTTCCAGGGGCGTCCCTATCCAGGAAATCTGCAGGGCTGCTACCTGGAAGTCAGCACACCTTTATTACCATTACCACATCAACCTTGAGTCACGCGGGATGCTGGTTTGGGGCCTCGGTTTCTCAGTCTTTATTCCCTAAGTAGGGAATGTATGCTTGCCTCCTCCTCCCGGAGAACTGCTAGAGTCTGCCAATGAGTGTGGATGAACAACATATCCATGTCCTAAATACAGGTGCACCTGCAACAGGAGTTCTAAGGCGGTGTGTTGTTCATCCTACATTCCCGACCTCGGCTTGACGCACAGCCTGAGCTTTCCAGCGGGCCAGATCTGGCTCATGGGGCGAGCCGAGTTTTACCACCCGGTGGGTGGGAGGAGCCAAGAAGACCTTCCGGCAAGATTTAAAGCGGCAAGGAACCTGCCAATAAGTGTGGATGAACAACATATACCATTCCTAGAACTCCTGTTACAGGTGAGTAACCTGTATTTCTCCCCCTACCTTAGAGCTCTGGCAACAAGTAATGATAGATATTTATAAGATGGAGAGACTCACTGCTATAATTAACAAATCACAAAAGGCTTTTGAAATTGAATGGAGAAAATGGGTTGTATATATTATGTCCATACGCTCAGATTTTGTACCTTAATTCACCAGTGACTGCTTTTTCCCCATGTTTATTGTTTATAACTGATTAGCTAGCACTCTCTGCTTCTTATTTTCGGCATTGAATGAAATTTTCTGTTTTATCTGACCTTTGTGCACATTATTTTTATTCTCTTTTTATTTATTTGTGTAAATAATCAAGTTCCCCTGTTGTTTTGGTCCAGATGTTCTGTACTTAAAATCCAATAAAGATCGAAAGTTAAAAAAAAAAAGAAGTGACTTTAATTAGAGCTGTAAGTGTACTGTGGTTTTTCCCAAACCCATGCTGAGAGGTTGAGAGCAGATGGTGGAGGTCAAAGTAACCCTGAAGGTGGTCATACTCCATACTCTGGACCTGAGGCAAGCACTCGTTTATTACAAAGAGCACATGGCTGGAGTTCGGGGAGAGGTTTGCCAGCTGTTTGTCACCTACGCTGAAGCCGCACCTGGCACACCTGCAGCCAAGCAGACGAATGGCAGGTGAATCAGATCCTGCATTGATCTCTGCTATAGGTTGGTGGTTAGAGAGCCTCCTGGAGGGCTAAGGGCTAATTCCACCCGCCATAACACTGCATCGGTGGCTGCTTCTAGGGACATCCCTATCCAGGAAATTTCCAGGGCTACTACCTGGAAGTCAGCACACATCTTCATTTCCCATTACCACATTGACCTCAAGGCACCCTGGGATGCTGGTTCAAACAACATGAAGTCTTGCTGTATTCTGACATATGCTGTTAGCCCCAGCACTTGAACTGCCGCGGAGAGGAAGGAGTTAACTCTATGCAAGAGCATAGAACATTGAGCTCAAGCTCAGTTCACACCTCTGTCTTCAGCACTTCAAAGTGTAACCGGCAGATTCTTTACTCCGCCTAACCGAACAGTCGCTCCAGAGATTGCTCCTTCACTTGCTCGGTTCGATAAAACATTCGGTTTAAAAACAGTTTTCGCTTTATTATTTTCGGCTTCAAATTCTTGTCTGCAGTACAGTAAGTGTTGTAGGTAGTGGACTTTAGTTTTATTGTGGTAATTCTGTGGAAATTGTAAAAATGTGTCGATCGGTCCAGTTGTGGAACCAATTGGATTAGGTTTATTTTACTGTATTTCCTATTTTTCTAGTGTGAGGTACCGGCTCCTATCGGTTTCAAAAAAACTGAAATTTAAACGTTTTTTTCCACGACCCGTAACACGGTTGGTAACCAATTGGGGGGGGGGGGTCTTACCTGGCTTTTAAGCTATAACGGGTAAGTTGTTAGCCTGGCCATGTCTGAGAAACCCAAGGAAAAAATAATGGGCCCACTGGGTTTCAACACTGTAGTGAGTGTGGAGATGCCTTTGCTAAGGCAGACCCTCACACCACCTGTATTTACTGTCTGGGGTTTGACCACCTCAATTCAGACTGCCAAATCTGCAAGAATTTTCCAGAGGCCACCCTGAATAAGAGATTGGGAAGGCTCAGGGAAAAGGAGGCCGAGAAGTCCACTAATCCAGATGGCCAGCCCGGTTCGGCTCCGACCGAACCTGAGGGAGTGCCCACTGACTTGGGCGATAATCCCTCAGGCAAAAGGAGAGTCGATCCTGAGGGGTCGGTTCCGTCAAAAAAAAAATGGAAATCGTCTGGTTCGAATCCAGAACCGCAACGTCCAACCGCCAAAGAGATAGAGCGATAAGCATTGTAGAGTCGCTCTGTCCGATCCAGCGCCTTTCAGTAGGCGCTCGGTTCGGTCGGTTCCTCCGGTTCTGGAATATTGTCCAGATGAGTTTTATGAACTGGAATGGGAAGAGGAGGAAGAGGACAATGATGATGTTGATGGTGTGGAAGGTCTGGATGAGCCCATTGAACTGGACATCTCCCCAGACAGGCATTCTAATGTTTACGCTCCTAGGCTTTCTGAGTCCTCATCTCACTATTTGTTTTACAAAAAAGTGGCAGAGACCCTCCAGCTCCCTCTGGTCGAAGCTGTTGAGGAACAAGAGGAGCCTGATTTTGTAGAAATGATGGACATCCCAGAGTCCAAAAGGCTATCTATTCCCTTCCATAAATCTCTTGGGAAACAGGCACAAAAAAATTCTCCAAACACCAAATTCTATACCTCCTGTGGATAAAAGAATGGACAGGAGGTATATGCTTTCAGGCTCAGGTACAGAGTTCTAGTTCCACCAATGCAGCCATGTTGGGGCAGTGCAGGTTACAGCATGTGACTAGGCTAATATACCTTTGGCTTCACACACCCCAGATAAAGACTCTATGAGGGTGGATGCTATGGCCAAAAAATAGTACTTGGCATCCTCCTTGGGACTCAGGCGGGCAAATTAATTGGCCTACACAGCCAGATACAAGAAGTCCAGATGGGATACTGTTCTGAAACTGGCTAAACAGGCTTCCCCAGCGAGCTGGAGGAGGTGGCTGCTGATGGGATTGAGGCATCTAAAATTCAATTTCATGCGGCTGTGGACTCAAATGAGGTCTCACCATGAGTCATGGCTACATCTGTGTCTCTTAGGAGATTTGTTTGACTCAGATGTACTAGCCTCTCACAGGACACTCAGGCTAAGGCCATTGATTTCCCTGTGGTAGGTAGTTCTCTGTTTGGGGAGCAGAGAATTACATGAAAAAGATGGATGAATATCGGACCACCTACAAGAGTGCACAGGCCAAGGAAAGGCAGGCAACTCCTCAGAAGCAGCAGTCTAGGGGCAGGGGCAGGCCTTTTCACAGGCCTTACTACCAGGCACAGACCTCCTCTCCTTTTCCTCAGAGGGGGTTCTTCAGAAGGAGAGGCAGAAGGGGATGAGCAGGGCTGCATCCTCCTCTCAGTCTAAGGCTCCTGCCAAGCAGACACCCTGATGTGTCAGCCTGAGTCGACTCCCCTATTCCAGTAGGGAGGCAGGCTGGCTTACTATTTCCAAGCCTGGAAGTCTTGTTACCTCAGGCAAGTGGGTCCTGGAGGTAGTAAGCCAGGGACTGGCCCTCTGCTTCAAAAAATTTCCAAAACTGAGGGTCAAGTCTTTTCCACCTGCAAACATCTCCGAAACCATTGTTCTAGAGGCAGAGGTTTCCTCTCTGCTGGCTCTCAGAGGCATAGAGAGAGTTCCTACTCTACACAGGGGCAAGAGTCTGTACTCCAGATACTTTCTTACCCAAAAAAAGACAGGGGAATGGTAGCCCATCCTAGACCCAAGATACTTAAACAAGCACCTTGTCAAGCCAAAATTCAAAATGGTGACTCTGGGAGTAATTCTTCCCTCTCTGAGGTCAGGGGATTGATTAGCCTCCCTAGACCTCAAGGATGCCTACTTTCACATCCCAATCAGGTGCTCCTACAGAAGGTACCTCAGGTTTGAGTTGCCTTCAGGCCATATCACTTCAGAGCAATGCCCTTTAGCCTAACATCAGCTCCAAGGGTGTTCACAAAGTGCCTAGCAGTAGTAGTGGCTTTTCTCAGAAGACAGAATATCTCCATTTTCCATACCTGGACGACTGGCTCATCATGGGACAGTCTCCAGACCAAGTCAAGTCAGACCTACAAGTATTACGACAGTTACTCACTTCCCTGGTGTTCCTTCTCAACCTACCAACGTCAGTTCTCGAACCAGTGCAGCTCCTTACCTTCATAGGGGTAGAGTTGGATACTGTCCAAGCAAAGACTTTTCTTCCCTTGGTAAGGGTGAAGGCCCTTACAGACATGGCTTCTTCCTTTCACCCTCAGGTGTCTCGACCAGCAAGACATTTTCTTCAGCTCCTAGGCCACATGGCAGCGTCCACTGCGGTGGTACAAGGAGCCAGATTTCAAATGAGGGACATTCAGTTCCATCTGAGGTCATTTTGGTCCCAGAAAAAAGATCTTTTAACCAAATTTATTCCAGTGACTCAGACTCTGATCCAAGCTCTCCAGTGGTGGTTGGTTCAGGACAATCTCAGACAAGGAGTCCCATTCATCAGTCAGACTCATTCAGTGGTGTTAACCACATATGCTTCTCACCTGGGCTGGGGAGCTCACTTAAGAGCTCTTACAGCACAAGGGGTGTGGTTCCCTCAGGAGCCCCTTCTTCATATCAATCTTCTGAAACTCAGGGCAGTATTCCTGGCTCTCCAAACCTTCTCAGACTCAGTAAGGAACAAGGTGGTTCAGGTCAGGACAGACAGCACCACCACCATGTGGTACATCAACAAGCAGGGAGGCACTCGGTCTACGGCCTTGTGCACGGAAGCCATGAAATTATGGCCTCTGGCTTATTCCCTGCAGACATCTCTGGTAGCAGTCCATCTTCCAGGGAAGGACAATGTGATAGCAGATGCTCTGAGCAGGATATCTCAGGGCCATCATGAATGGTCCCTGGACCCCTTCATATTGAAAGTTATTTTCTCAAGGTGGGGCACTCCAGAGATAGATCTCTTTGCAGCCCCAGAAAATCATCAACTTCCTCTCTTCTGTTGCAGACCCCCAGTCATGGGCTCAGTTCCCCTGGATGCTCCGGTTTTGGATTGGGAGGGGAAATTCCTCTATGCCTTTCCTCCCTTTCCTCTGTTGTTCAAGGTTCTGGTCAAGATAAGGTCACAATCATGCAAGGTGATCCTGATTGCACCAGACTGGGCCAGACAGCCTTGGTATCCTCTTTTGATGTCCCTAGCAGTCAGTCTTCCCTTACCTCTTCCCAAGAAGCGCAATCTGTTTACCTCCTCTCAGGGAAGGCTATGGTACCCCAACCTTTGGTCTCTCAACCTCAAAGCTTGGCTCTTGAAGAGTTAAGAGTATGCAAGTCTGCATCTGTCTCAGGGGGTTCTGGATATTCTTAAAGCCTCTCAAAAATCTGCCACCAGAAAAACTTATAATTCCAAATGGAAAAGATTCAGCATTTGGTGTTCCAACAGGAATGTCCTACCAGATACTGCTGATTTGACTACAGTTCTGGATTATATGGGTCATGTTAATGGCTTAGGCCTCAGGCCAGCCACTCTGAAAGTGTATCTAGCAGCTGTCTCTGCATTCCTGTCAGTGGGCAAGGTTCCTTCCCTGGCATCTCATCCTGTCTTCTGTAAGTTTTTTAGGGGTTTAGTCCATAGTAACCCTCCCTTTAGGGACCCTACTCCTGCCTGGGATCTTAATATTTGCGTTGCTCAGCTCATGCAATCCTTTCGAGCCTTTAGCTTCAGCAGAACTCAAGTACTTGACTTGGAAAACTGTGTTCCTGGTAGCTATCACCTCTGCCAGGCGTATTAGTGAATTACAAGCTCTGTTAGTGGAGCCGGATTTTATCTCTTTTCACAGAGATAAGGTGGTCCTTATAACCAATAGGAGGTTCTTACCCAAAGTGGTCTCAGATTTTCATCTGAACCAGATCATGTCTCTCCTGTGTTTTTCTCTGATCATTCTTCTTCAGAAGAAAGAAGATTACACAGTTTTGATGCTAAGAGGGCACTTAGCTGCTACATAGAACATACTAAAGCACTGAGGTTCGACTGTCCTCAATTGTTTCTTACTTATGGTGAAGTAGGAAAAGGTAAACCTGCTACTGAGAGAACTGTTGCCAGGTGGATTGTCTCTTGTATACAGTTCTGCTATGAAAAGCTAGGCAAAACACCTCCCTCAGGCCTGAGGGCTCATTCGACTAGGGGTACAGCTGCTTTCCTGGCTGCTGCCAAGGATATACCTTTATTAGAGATATGCAAAGCAGCCACCTGGAAAACTGTCCATATCTTCACCAAGCATTACTCTCTGGATATCCAGGCTAGGAGTGATGCTAGGTTTGGAGCAGCAGTACTGCAGAGTCTGTTCCCAAAATAGGTTCAGTACCCCCCTCCATGGTGGTACTGTTGATACTCTGCATATATCAGAATACAGCAAGACGTCATGTTGTTTGAAGAAAAAAATTACTCTCCTTAGTAACTGTGTTTCTTCTAATGGAGTCTTGCTCTATTCTGACCTCCCCCTGCCTCCCCTCTCAGAGCCTGCTTTTGGGAAGTGGGCTAGCAGGTACAGTGTTGCACCTTAGGGGTGTACTTGGCACCCCCCTTATTAAAAGGGGAATGGGTTTATTGTTATGTTGTTTTTTGGTAACTATTTGTGTTGGTTCACTACCTGGTTTTTATTTTGGGTTCTCGACTTCAGTCTTTTAGGGGACCCAAAACATTAATTGCCTTTTTTGGCCATCTTCTTTACAATTTCCACTTAAGTAGAATAGTTAGTATTGTACGTAAGAATCTGACGGTTACACTTTGAAGTGCTGCAGACAGAGGTTTGAACTGAGCGTGAGCTCAACGCTCTATTCTTATGCATAGAGTTAACTCTTTCCTCTCCGGGACAGTTCAAGTGCTGGGGCTAACTGCATATGTCAGAATACAGCAAGACTCCATTAGAAGAAACACAATTACTAAGGTGAGTATGCTGTATTTTTCTTTTGGGGCCTCAGTTCTCCACATTCTGCTCCCTAAGTAGGGGGTGTGCGCCTTGCCTTCCTCCTCCCAGAGAACTGCTAGGAGTCTGCCAGAATGTGTGGATAAGTCCACCATATCCACGTCCCTAGAAACAGAGGTTACTCCCCTGTAACAGTAGATCTACCACGGAGTGGTCTCTTGCAGTAGGTAATACTTTTGGGTATCCGGCAGAGCTCGCTGTGGCACATGGCAGCTCTTCTAGCAGTTTTTTACCAGGGACCGCCCACACATGACCTCAGCTTCCTGTTTCCTGTATAAGTGTGGGCGGTCCCTGGTGTCTTCAGTTCATTTTCCGCCGTCTTCGGCTCGGCGCGGCAACTGCGATACCAACTTCTGTGCTAGCAGTCATCGATTAGAAATTTGAAACTAAGAACAAATGTCTACAGATTCTTTAACAAAACGAGCGTTATTTTGTTCCTGCCGTTGCGGTAGGAAGATATACCGATTTGACAACCACACACTTTGTGTAAGGTGTCTGGGACCCACACATGACACCAAATCCTGCAGTTTGTGTCAGGAATTTAATCAGGCAACTCGTTGACGATGGTTGCTTGAGATTCAGCATCTTTTGATGGGGCAGAAAATGTCTCTCATGGAGAACCAGGGGCCTTGTTCCAAGGGCTCCCCCTCTTCTGGTTCTCGTTCCTGGCACACAAATGAGAAGGCGAAACCCTCCTCACACTCCCTGCCTCATCGCCTATCGACAGCCACCGTTTCAGGTGTACCTCCGTTGATGGGACGTCCTCGAAACACTTATTCGTTGACAGGGCTCATTCCCTCTCATCGACGGCATTTTCCAGCGCCTTAAATGCAGTTCAAACTGTGTCTGCTCAGTCGACGGAGGCTTATACCCTCTCGTCAATTACGTTTTCCGGCACTTTACATTCAGCTAAATATACAGCTGCTTCTTCGATGGGGGCTCCTTTCCTGTTGATGGCATCTGACAACTGTAGTGAAAATAACCTCTTTTTCCCTGTGGGCCTGTTGACGAGACCCCGCATTCCTCAAGGGAAACCCATTGCTTATGCCTTACTCACTGCCCTCCGTGTTCACAGGTGCCTTCCTATAGGGGTCAGGCTGACAGAGCTTGGGACCCTGGTCTTTACCACCCAGGGGCAAGACCTGGTCATACTACTCGTCTCATCCCTTGTATTACCCCACTTGTGTCCCATCACATACCCCTTCTTACCCACACCTCCTTCCCAAGAAGGGGACATCACCAATGTAGTACAACATGTTTTGCATGCCATGCAGCACTCCCAGCCCTCCGAAGAGCTGGGTGATCCTCCCCAGTCCCCCCCCCCCCCACCTAAAACATTCCATGGTGAGAGGGATACCATACCACCCTGGTCTCCTCCTCCATTCATAGAGGACTATCTGTCAGATGACCAAGTATTACTGCCTGATTTCTCTGGTAATCTTGAGGATGAAGAGGTCCAAGATCTGGATTTTCCCAATCCTTAATCTCCCTATTCGGAAGTCTCTTCTCTGGATGAGGATCTGCCTATACCTTTCGCAGCCTCTCCCCCATGACCCGACCTTTAGTGAGATGATGGCTCAAATACAAAAGGTCATGGGATTCTTGACTACTGAACATGACAGACAATGTAAGGATATAGAAAAATACCTTGAATTGCCTGAGGAGCCTGTTCTAGTTGTCCCCCAATTTACCAGAATGCTGTGTTGATGCTTAGCATCGGCCTTCAGCTATTACAGCTGTTTCCCACAAAGCAGATCATCTATATCAGGCTCCTCTGGACCACCCCGTTCTGTCTAGTATTCCAGAGGCAGATTCTGTGGTCATTACTGCCGCTCATGACTGTACCAAAAAAAACAAGCACATGAGCTCCTTACCTCCTGATAAGTAATCCCGAAGAATTGGCTATCTGGGGGGAAAAGGTATTTTCCTCAGGTGCTATGAATATCACAGTCTTGAACTTCACAGGAAAGGGATAAATTATTGGCTACAGTGACAACAAGTAATTATATCTCCTGTCACCTTCTCAGATCGGGATATGATGCTGTAGATACCCCAGCCCGACTATCAGCCACTGGTATCACCTTGCGTCGCCATACTTGGCTTCGCGTTTCACGTTTCAGGCTTTGCACCTGACATACAACATAAAGTAGCTAATGCCCCCTTTAATGAGTCCAAGCTGTTCAGGCTAGCTACTCAAACTCTACTAGATGACTTACAGGCATCAGGCAGAACCCTCTGTACGGTCCATGGCATGTATCACACTCCATCTACAACTTAATGTACTCAGCCGGCTTGGTGGTACTGAGGGTTGAGGCGCTGGACGTCACACATCGAGCCATGCCGGCGACCCAGGTTCAGAAACAAGCCTGGGTCGTTGGGGACTGGCAGGGGGCGGGAAGAGATCGAGCATCTGGAGGACGGCTCTCTCTTCCCGGGGAGGGTTTCAGGGAGCTGTCGCGCAAGAGCGATCTCTGGCGGTGGTCTGGGATGCACAACACAGCGACGCATGCATCAGCAGGGAGTGGAGTGGTGGCTCAACGTTGCCTTACTCGGCTGCACTCCAAGGGCAGGAAATCATAAGCAGAAAAATCCCCGCTCCTGGGGATAGATGAAGGCACCTTGGCCTCCAAAGTCCACACTCCAGGCACCGGACCTATCCTCCTCTCCACGGCCAACTCATGTGACCCTGGCACTCTATACTGTAGATAGAGCTCCCTGGGTGGGTAGGGCGGCCCTTCCTCCGGGGGTTCAGATCCAGGGCTTGTGCCAGGGTGCACGAAGGAGGGAGCTAGAGGTCTCAGTGGGAGGTCCCAAGGATGCCGGAGAGAGTTCCCCAGGGTCAAGTGGAGCAGAAAAAGAATTAAAAAAAAAAACTACCGTGCTCAACATTCCTCTTATTCCAAAAGAGGCAGAAGATACAGCGGTAATAATAATAATAAAGGCGGCTTCAGAGGTCATGCTCCGTCCACCAGAGGCAACTCCTCTGCCGCCCGGGGTGCCTGCTCCCACCCTTCGGGTGGTACCATGCAACCTGCCTCCCAGTGTCCCACTAGGGCTTCCCCTGCCTCCTTGTCCAGGCCTTGGATGCTGCCAGGGGTCGTTTTGCCCTCCATCTGGGGGCCTGGCAGATGATCACTTCGGACAAATAGGTACTTCAGATTATACAGAAGCATCATACTCTGGAGTTCCTCTCCACCCACTCCCTTGCCCTCCATGGAAGTTTCATTATCCTCCAGATCATATACCCATCCTTCAGGAGGAATTCAAGGCCCTTTTGGCCAGAAAGACAGTTGTACCAGAGCCCCTTCTGGAACATCAAACGAGATTTTACACCCACTTCTTTCTGGTACCCAAACGAACGGGAGACCTCAGACCAATATTGGATCTCAGACAACTGAATCTTTACATTCAGTACAAACATTTTCGCATGATAACCTTACTTGCCATCATGCCCATCCTGAAACGGGGCAATTGGCTTTGCACCCTGGACATGAAGGATGCCTACTTACATATCCCCCATCCCATCCACCCTGCCCACCACAAATTTGTGCGCTTCCACCTACTGGGTCAAAATTACTAGTTTAGAACACTCCCTTTTGGCCTCTCATCAGCCCCCAGAGTCAGAGTGTTCACCAAGTGCCTAGTGGTGGTGGCAGCGGCCTTACAAAGAAGAGGGCACTTCATCTTTCCACATCTAGATGATTGGCTAATCAAAGCAGACTCCAAAACAGCTTTGCTTGTCTCCCTAGATGCTGGCCAAAGTCCAGTCGAAATCTGTCATAGTCTCTCCAATACATCAGAGCTCTCCTAGATACAGTTACAGCCAGGGCTTACCTCCCGCCTACCAGGCAGGACATGCTCATATCTCTGTCGTTACACATACAGACTCAGAAAATAGTCACAGCCCGAACAATGCTGCGCCTTCTGGGTCACATGTCCACTGCCATCCCTATGTTGGCATTCGCCCATCTTCACATGAGACCTGTCCAGTGGACCCTTCAGAATCAGTGGTCCCAAAAAACAGGACACTTCGACGACAAAATCAGGGTCACTCCCTCTTTGAAGTCAGCCCTGACATGGTGCTCAGTCAGAATCAATCTGAGTCAAGGGATACCTTTTCGTACCCCCCCCCCCATGCAAACGTTGCCACGGATGCTTCCCTACAAGGATGGGGCGCACACTTTGGTCCTTATCAGACCCAAGGCCAGTGGCCCACTTCTCCACATCAGTCTCCTTGAGATGAAAGCTGTCCATCTGTTCTTGACTGTTCTTTTTCTTAATTACTGTTGTTTCATGTTTGTTGTAAATTATTTGGGGCTTCAGTGATTTGATGTTGTGTCTTTTGATGTGGAATTTTATTTTTTTAATTTTATTTTAATTTATTTGTGGTATGGAACTTCATTGAAAACGAGCTCTGCTCAATTGAATGTATCCTTTTATTCATTATGAATAAAAAATGATTTACTACTACTGCATCTAGCCCTACAGGCATTCTGACCCTACCTTGAACCAGGATCGTTACTGATCCAATCAGGCAACACTGCAGTAGTGTTCTACCTCAACAAACAAGGGAGTATGAAATCTCACGCCCTATGCATGGAGACTCTTGCAGTCTGGCAAGAAGGCATCTGGCAACAACTGACATTAACAGCTGTCCACCTGCCGGGGCACTGTAACCAGTTAGCTGACCGGCTGAGTCGCCAGTCCGCAACTCACGAATGGACAGTTCACGAGCAAGTGCTCCAAGAAATCTTCAACCTATGGCGCACTCCACAGCTGGCTCTGTTTGCCTCCCCAGTGAATTACTATTTTCCCAGATATTTTTCCATTATCCCAAACAAAAAGGCACGGTCTATAGATGCCCTGTCCCGACCATGGACAGGACTTTTCTTATATGCTTCCTTCTTATCCCTCTCCTGCAACGTACTCTGCTGAAACTACAACTAGAACCAGCCACAATGATACTCAGCCCCAATGTGGCCTCGCCAGCCGTAGTTCCCCCTACTCCTACAACTGTCAGTCTGGGACCCAGTTCCATTGCCTATCAGAGCAGAAGGTTTGACCCAGTATCAAGGGTCTCTCCTACATCCTAACCTGAAGGCTTTACACCTTCACGCTTGGATCCTGAAGACCTTTTCATAACTAGGTTACAAGTGTCCTCTCCTGTTGCCAGTATTCTCTTAGCTTCCTGTAAGCCAGCAACAAGAGCAACATATAATTCCAAATGGAAATGCTTCTCCATATGGTCGGCCTATCGATTCGTGGACCCTTACTCTTGTCCACTGACAAAGGTTCTGGACTACCTGATCTCTCTGTCAGAGTCTGGTTTAAGTTACTCTTCCATCAAAGTCCACTTAGCTGCCATCTCAGCCTTCCATGAACTGCTGGATGGCAGGTTACTGTACCAACATCATCTAGCTAAGATGTTTTTGAAAGGAATGTTACATATTAAACCTCCCATTAGCAGACCCACTCCTCCGTGAGATCTCAATTTTATGATAGAAAAAATTGACCCTTGGACCTTTTCAACCAGCAGCCACTTGTGACCTTCGTTTTCTTTCATGGAAAACTGTATATCTTACTTCGAAAGGGTTCCTGCAGTCGGTCTTCACAGTTAGGACTGCACCCCCTTGTGTCAGGACTGCATGGCAAAATTGTAGCTAGAAATCATCGCCCGCCCTCCATTTCTTTCTCGCCATTAACCTGAATCATATAGACCTCGTGGTAGAACAGCTTCAGTCGCCCACCATTTTAAGACCTTTTATATCAACCTTTTTTCTGATCTTTATTCCATCCACGTAGCGGTGTATGTCATCTCATCCGCCCAAGAGAAAGTGCTCCAAGTGCGGTGTGCAGATCCTGCACTGGGATGACCATTCCCATTGTGTCCTCTGCCTGGAGCCTAAGCATACCACTGCAGAGTGCTCTATCTGTCAGGGCTTCAACCAGGCCATACGCACCCATCACAAGAGGATCCTCAATGTCCATTTACTGACCCAAAGACTGGTATCAATGGAAAAAGAGCTCCAGGAGCTGAGGGAGAGATCAGCCGTGGCCACGGAGAAGAAAAAGGAGAGTCGCTGGGAGCTGAGCCACTCTCCACAGAGGAAATCCAATCAGACAGCCGATGCCATCTCGGGTGGGGCCTCCACCCCTTGTGAGTACCCCACCTCCAGGGCCTTCATCCACTCTGGCGGACCAGACTACCTCTCCTTCCCCTGCTGAAATCAGTGGGCAGTCGGGGGTTTGGCCTCAGAAGGAAACTGCTAAAGTACCTGCTTTGAGCCCCGCCGTTAAGTTGCCCTCCGGCTCTGCCGCCGGGTGCCCGGCCCAGGCCAATCAGCCTGACTTTAATCTCCCAGCTTCTGTCAGCCCGGCCACAGTCCGTCACTTCTGAGTCAGACAACGGACCACCCGGTGCCCACGTGGTGACTCCTTTCCCGTCGGACTCCCTCATGGACCCCGACACTGGGCAGAGAGAGCTCGCAGGTCCCTCCTCATCCCACCAGGGTTCTCTCACTAGGGATTTGCTGTCCTTCTCTGATCTTTTTGGGCCTCATCCACAGGACCCTCTCCATCGGATACCTTACCACACCTGTTGACGGGGATTCTTCCAGACCTTCCCCCGTCGCCAGGCTGTATCCCATTGACGGATCCTCACCCGACGCCAGATCCCTTGCCGGACACTTTTGGGGGCAGTATGGACCCGTCTCCTGTTGGACCTTCGTGGATTCTCCCCCCACTCCTCAGCCGACGGACCCGTCACCTAGTGGTCCCCCAGCACCGCCCTTCGCTCCTGACCAGGTACTATCCTGGGTACACACCGCAGAATCCACAGTACCTGACTCCGGGGGGGGTCCGTCGCCGTGATACCCTCCTTGACAACGGGTTACCCGACACAGGGTCGGGCCATTCATTACCAGGGATATCAGTACCCTTACTGGTACCAACTGCCTAGCTACCCTTCTTATCCTACAGGGTACCCAGGTTATCCTCCATCCCCTCATCCTCCTCCTTCTCCACCACCACTGCAGCCAGAACTGGATGTCATTCCTGCCTGGTGGAAGGTGCAAAATCTCAGCTGCTCCAGGAGTTGGGTCAGCCACAGCTGGTGGTCAGGGCCACCCCACCTCACAGGGTGCTACCCAGTAGCTCGGCACCTTCCAGCCGAGCCTTGGACAGAGGTTTGGGCATTCTGCCCTCAGGCGTTACAGAGCATAGGCTCCCAAATTCTGTCCTGGAGACCTCTCTGCCCAGTAGGCCGGAATCTTCTGAGTTGGACAAGGACTCTGAAATGAGGGACCAATCAGAGCCTCACTCGCCTGTTGAACCTCAGCAAAAGAATCCCCCAAATCCCTTCCGGAGGACCCGTCTTTCGCTGAGCTCCTCCGGACTATTCAGAAATCTTGCGGATGGGCCTCACAAGAATTGGTCCCCAAATGCAGAAGACTGGCTGAACATCTGGACTTGGTCAATGCGGATCCCCTTCCTATTCCTCCTTGGACGGGGCCGCATGAAAATTTCATGTCCACTATCTGGCAGCAATCGCTGTCCATCCCGGCCATTTCAAAAAAGGCCAATAGGATGTACCACCCCCGGAAGGGGTTTCCCACCTTACGGCCCAACCTAAGGCCAACTCTTTTGTGATCACGGCTGCTCACGATAGATTGGCCCACCCTAAACATCTTAGTGCCTCCCCTTCAGACAGGGAGTCAAAGCAGATGGACCAGTATGGTCGCAAGATCTATGCCTCATCTACTTGCGCCATTCCCTCCTTAAATTACATGGCCCATATAATGGCTTTCCAGAAGGCCTCCTTGTCGGATCTGGAAAAGGACCTTAAGGAGATTTCCAATGAGCAGCTCAGGAACAAACTTCTGGAAAAGGTTAGGATGAATAAATCATCCTGCAGCCCTGCCCTCCATGCCACCTACGACTCCGTGGACTTGGTAGCACGAGCTGCGGCTGCTGGCATATGTCTTAGACGCCTTGCTTGGCTTCATCTGGTGGGGTTTGCTCACGATGTACAGAGTACTCTTCTGGATGCTCCCTTCAGGGGTCCTGTTCTGTTTGGCAGCGATGCCAAAGACATTATCGCAGAGCTGCAAGAGAGTGGCAAATCCTTGAAGGATGGCCGTTCCCTTTATCGTTCGGGCCAAAAACCATAGCAGCAGCCCTTTCACCGCCAGCGGAAATGGAATAAACAGATCCAGGGCAGATGACAGACCAAGCGTCGCTTCCAGTGTTCTGGTGCTCAAACCCCCCAGGCCAAGTTTCCCAAAACTGCCTCTGGGGGAAAAGCGCCCCTCCCCTCTGCATCCTGACTCCCAACTCCCCCTTCCCGCTCCCTGCTGCTCCCAGGGAGGAATCGGTGGGGGGACTATTCGACTTCCACCTGGACGGGTGGAAGGCCGTAACCACAGATGCATGGGTTCTTCAACTCACTGCAAGAGGCCACTCGATAGAGTTCCTGGAGAGACCTCCCTCCAATCCTCCGGGAAGGTCGCACTACCCGTCAGGCCAGCAACATCTGGTCTTCCAAGAAATTCAAGCTCTTCTGCAGAAATCTGCTATAAAGCAAGTCCCACCGGAACAAACAGGAAGGGGAATTTACTCCCATTTCTTCCTGGTTCCCAAAAAGACGGGAGATCTAAGGCCTATCCTAGATTGCAGCTTGTGCAGCCTCGTCGTAGAGTACAAGAGGTTCCACATGTTGACCCTCCAGGGACTGTTACCTGTACTCCCCCCAAACACTTGACTGTGCTCCCTGGATATGCAGGATGATGTCCCGGTGTTTAAGCATGGCAACCCCAAGGAGTTGAATAACTACCACCCCATTGCCATACTCCCTGCTACCAGCAAGCTACTTGAAAAAGCTGTGGCTGGACAAATCTCCCATTACCTCCAGGAGTATGCAGTTCTTTCCCCTGCCCAGCACGGCTTCAGGAAGGGGCATAGCACGTCCACCGCTCTCGCCGTGGTCACCTCCCAGGTCAGAGCTGCCATAGATGCTGGTAAACTGACTGGAGCCATCTTTTGTCGCACCCTAAGGCCTTTAACCGAGTTGACCATAATCTCCTTATCTCCACCCTCACGGGCAAGGCTTCTGCCCGAGCTCATGACTGGTTCACCAGCTATCTTGGGGAGACAACAATACACCTGTTTTAACCTGCCTCTTCGGGCCTCTCCCCAGTTAGATGTGGTGTACCCCAAGGGTCCGTTCTTGGTCCCATTCTGTTCTCCCTCTATGTAAACGAACTCCCCTTAGTTACAACCTTTGGGTCTACTACTCTGTATGTGGATGATCTGGTATTACTATCTAGCGCCCTGAACCCTGTTACCATCAACTCCCAACTCAGTTCTGATTTTGGGCGTATCCAAAACTGGCTCGTGGGTTGCAGCTTACTGTAAATCTTGACAAAACCCACGCCATGTTATCTGGGTTGGCGTCAGTATCTGTTTCTTGCCCTCCCCTGGCCATAAATGGGGGGAACGGGTCTCTCCTGCCTGTCCTGAACTCCGCTAGGTACCTAGGAGTGACACTAGACCCCCAACTTGATTTCACTGAGCATCTCCGGAACATTTGCAAAGCGTCAAACTGTAAGCTTGGCCTAGCCTACAGGTCCAAGGACTGCCTCACCCCGGCTGCTCTGCTCGCCATAGCCAGAGGGATCCTCTTTCCTACGCTCTGCTATGGGATTGTTGGCTTTGTGCCGGTCCCGAATGCCTCCCTAGCAAAATGGGACACGGCATATAACAATGTCTGTCGTTTTGCCCTCTCTGCCCATCGCCTTACGCATCGGTGTGCCCTCTATGCTCGGCTAGAGTGGCTTCCCCCCGATAAACACCGAGCCTTTGTCTTTGGTAGCTTGGTAGACAACATAGTCCATACAGTTTGCCCCCCGGCACTTGCCCTTCCCTTCCAACACTGCACCCCGGCCTATCTGCTTAGGCCCAGCTCGACTCTCGCTTGCAAGGTCCCCAGGACCCGCTCCTCACTGGGGATCGGGCCTTCCATCTATGCCCCAGATTCTGGAACTCCTCCCTGCTCCTGTTCGAGCTGCCCTTCCCACTTCGGCTTCAAACGTCCCTCTGGAAATTCCTCAAAGGGTCCTCCACCTGTCCTTGTGGAAATGTGTAGCTGCCACCACTGGCTGCCCATCACCTCTTCCACCTCGTAGGTTTCGGCCCTAACCACTTCTCCTCCCCTGCACTTATTTGCTCTCATGGCCTCCCTACTCCCCACCCTCAAGTAGTTCCTGGCCCCCACCGTCCCCTCTGGTCTGCACCTCCCCCCCACCCATGCTGTCTGGGATCCCTCCCCTTCTAGCTCCCTTCCTTGGGGCTCCGAAGGTCCCTTCGCTGTCCCCAGACCTGCCCACTGGGGCCTGTCACTGGATTGGGCAGTACTCCCCAGCAGCTCGTGCTTGCCTTGCCGTGGTGGTCCTCCAGGTTGGGTTCCTCTCCCTCTAGCTCAATGCTGCCCACTGAAAAATCTCGCCACCCCCTGCCCGTCTTCCCGACCGCCACTTGGGGTGTCAGCAGATTCCGTCCCTCCCCTCCCTCTAGCCCCCTGTACTTGTTGTTCTCCTCACCTCTGCCACAATGTGAACTTATTTCTTAATGAGCCTGTAGTTGCATTCTTGTCTGTTGCTCTGACCGTGTACTAGTGTCTACATGCTGTTTACTCTGGCCCCACCTGTGTGTGGGTGAGATTGTTCCTTGTCCATTCAATGTCCTGTGTATTGTATTCCACTTGACCCACTTGTAGTTGCGGGCCTGTATGCTACCCTGTATATGTACCATGTTTCTCTGTACTGTAACCTCCCGGGGTCGCACCTGAAAATAGGCACTTGTTGTCTAGTGTGCTTACCTGGTTAACAAAAACAAATAAATAAATAAATGATTACCGTCATATCCCTATTTTACCAGCCCACTGCCACTTGCTGAGGTTCTCTTTTCTGGAGGAACATTTCCAGTTCAGAGCCCTCCCATTCGGCCTCTCCAAGGCACCTCGGGTATTCACCAAGTGCCTAGCGGTGGTAGAGGCGTTCCTATGCTGCAGAGGCATTTATGTGTTCCCATATGTGGATGACTGGCTTTTCTCAGCCCCTTTCCTTCACTCTGGACCTATTTTCCAGTCTGGGCATTACGGTCAATTACCGCAGGTCCCAGCTGTTACCCTGCCAGCACCTCCAATTTATTGGAGCGGTACTGGACATGGTCCAGAACAAGGCCTTTCTTCCAACCAACAGAACAGAGTCCCTAATCTCTCAAGCGGCATTGTGGCTTCATCTCAGTGGACCACAGCGTGTTTGGTCCTATGACTTCTGGAGTTGATGGCGGCATCCATATGCACAGTCCCTCTGGCCAGACTGCACATGAGGGTTACCCGGTGGTCTGTGCGAGTCCAGTGGGACCAGCACTTGGATGACATGGATCAGAAGGTCCTAGTCATCAGCAGCCTTCAGAAGGCTCTCCTTTGGTGGCAAGACCCAGCCAGCCTCTCAGTGGGGGTTGGTTTCCACCCTCCGTCTCCCTCCATGATCCTCACTTTGGACGCCTCGAACTTGGGATGGGGAGCACATCTGGGAGACCATCGGACTCAAAGCACTTTGTCATCCATGGAGGAGAACCTTCACGTCAATATTCTGGAGGTGAGAGCAGTGCTCCATGCTCTTCAGGCGGTCCAGTCTCTTCTGATTCTGGGAACACTTCTCATCCAGACAGACAACATGGCCACTGTCTGGTACTTAAACAGGGAGGTACCCGATCTTACCCACTTTGCAGGAAGGGGATGTGGGTATGGTACTTGGCTGTACAGCATGGCCTATCCTTGACAGCAGTCCACGTGCCAGGTGTTCACAACAGTCTCAGCTGATCATTCGCCAGGGCTCATGAGTGATAACTAAAGCAGGTTCTAGTAGAAGACCTGTTTCTTCAATGGGGTTGGCCAGACATAGATCTCTTCGCCTCCCCATCCAATGCAAAACTACCCAGCTTTTGCTCGCTTGTTCCCGGACACGGTGCTTTTTGGTGAGACGCACGGTCTCTTTCCTGGACAGGGAGATATCTATACGCCTTCCTTCCCCTTTCTATCCTACAGAGGGTTCTGCTGAAGCTTCAAGCTGAGGGGGCACATATGATTATCATTGCTCCCCTGTGGGCTCGGCAGATTTGGTTACCGCTGCTACAGCAATTGGCTGTGGAACCTACAGTACCTCTTCCTTTCTCGCACGACCTTCTGTCCCAGGAACAGGGCACCCTGGTACGTCCGAGCCTCAAGTCCCTTCATCTTCATGTGTGGCACCTGTGGACATAGCGATTTCTCACTATGGTGTCTCTTCCAGAGTTGTTCAGGTCCTAATGGAGGCTAGGAAACCCTCCACTAGATCCACTTACACTATGAAGTGGAAGAGATTTGCCATATGGGCATTAGCTAAAGGCATAGATCCCTTTTCCTGCTCGGCCTCCCAAGTTTTAGAGTACCTCTTGCACCTGTCAGAGTTGGGCCTCAGTTATGCCTCCCTGAAGGTCCATCTCTCTGCGGTTTCGGCCTACCACTTCCCGGTGGAGGGCAAAACCCTAGCGCAGCTAGAGATTTCCAGAAATTTCCTGAAGGGGATCCTTCACATTAAACCTCTGGTGCAGAATCCTGTCCCCCCCCCCCCGATCTTAATTTTATGTTAGAGAAGCTTACTTTGCCCCCTTTGGAACTGGCAGCAAGCTGTGATTAGCGTTTTTTTGGTGTGGAAAAAGCTATTTTAGTTGCTATTACTTCAACTCGAATAGTTTCAGAGGTCCAGGCTCTAGTTTGCAGAGAGTCTTATTTTTAGATTTTTAGGTTAAAGAGATGTTGGAGGAGATCTCATTTGGGGGGAGATTGGCCCCGAGGTCACACTATGTGTACTGTTGGGGCAATCTCCCGAAAAAAGGCAGAATTTCTGTCTAGGGAGATTGCTATGGTGGGGAACAGGCCAGCTCAGCTCTTTCACATGGTAAATAGGCTATTACATCCGGCCTGTCTCTGTGTGGGGGGAACAGGTTCTAGCACTAGGTGTGACGAGCTGGCTCTGTTCTTCGCCGACAAGGTGTCCTCCATCAGAGCCGCTGTCTCCTTGGATGTCCCTCAAAAGGGATTAGGTGGTCCACCTGAGTTGTGCCGAGACACTCCTCCTGTCTGGGATGAGTTTGAACTTGTTGGGGTGGATGAGGTGGTGGGGTAATCTCAAAGCTACGACCTTGATCTTGACCCAGGACCAACCCAACTTTTAGTTGGATGTTTGGACCTGGTGGGTCCTTTGATTGCTGAGATCAACTGAAGTTCCTTGAGGAGTGAGGTCTTTCCATAGGCTTTGAAAGAGGCCTTGGTGAGACCACTTTTGAAAAATCCTTCCTTGGACCTGGACTGTCTTGGCAACTACAGGCCAGTCTTGAACCTCCCATTTTTAGGGAAGGTTATTGAGAAGTGGTGGCCGTTCAGCTTGAGAGGCATCTCACCTCATCCTCTTCCTATGAGCCATTCCAGTCTGGGTTCCGAGCAGGGCATGGCACAGAGACTGCCCTGGTACGGGTGCTGAATGATCTCCTGATGGTGAGGGATAGGAGGGATCATACCATCATGGTCCTCCTTGACGTCTCAGTGGCGTTTGACACTGTGGACCACGAGGTGCTGCTTGACCGCCTGTGGTTTTGGTGTGGCCTGTCCGGGAAGGTCATAAAATGGTTCAGGTCATACCTAACAGGCAGAGTGCAAAGGGTGACGATGGGGTTAGCCTCATCTTCCCCGGAGCCTCTGTGCTGTGGAGTTCCGCAAGGTTCGGTCTTGTCACCTTTATTGTTCACGGTGTATATGCTGCCATTGGGGGACATTATCAGGTGGTACAGGCTGGGTTTTCACTGTTATGCAGATGATACCCAGCTGTATCTGTCCTGTGAACCTGAGAGCCAGGTGTCGGTTTCCATATTTAACAGCTGCCTCGAGGAGATTCAGGCATGAATGGCTCAAAACTGGCTTAGACTTAACCCAGACAAGATAGAGATACTGGTTGTGGATCCGGGTCGTCGTGGAGGAGGAGGGTGTGAGGGGCTGCCCTCTGGGCTAGTGCTGGAGGGTGTCCCTCTGGTACCCTCTAGACAGGTAACAGATTTGGGTATTATTCTTGATGATGGCTTGACCGTGGATGCCCAGGTGTCGTCAGTCGTCAGGCATTGGTTTTACCATCTGAAGAACATCGCCTAAATCCGATCCTTGATCCCACCAGGGGACCTGACCATACTAGTGCATGCCTTCGTTACTTCCAGGTTGGACTACTGTAATGCCCTGTACCTAGGGTTATCTGGAGGTAGCCTCAGCAGGGTTCAGCTGGTGCAGACTGTGGCAGCAAGATTATTGACAGGGTAAGAAAATGTGAACATATTATTCCTGTTCTCCACGGTCTTCAGTGGCTACCAGTTAGGTGGAGGATTGTCTTTAAGATAGGGATTCTTACCTATAAAACCCTGCACGGAAAGGGACCTACCTATCTGCAAGATCTTCTTGTCCCCTGCTGTCCGCCCCAGGCACTTCATTCTACTGAGGGAGGGCTCCTCGGGGTTCCAAGGGTGAGGCTGCGGCATTCTGGGGATAGGGCATTCTCGGAGGCCGCACCCACCCTGTGAAACTCCTTACCTGATTATCTGAGGAGTGCTCCCTCAGTGGAAGCTTTTAAACGAGCCCTAAAGACATATTTATTCCAGCTGGCTTTTTCTGATTTCTGATTACTGCTGAATGTCAAGTATTTTAACTGATAGACTGATATGTTTAAGAGTGTTTTAGGCATTGTATATGAATGCTGATGTTGTTTTAATCATGAGTTATTTTATTAAATTGTAAAGCGCCTAGAGTCTTTGAAATAGGCACTTAATAAATAAAATATCTATATATCTATCTATCTATTTAATTTTCCACAGAGACCAGGTGGCTCTTTGGGCCAATCTGATCTTTATTCCGAAAGTGGTTTCGGAATTGACCCTTAAACGAAATGTAGAACTGCCGGTGTTCTTCCCAGAACACTCCAACAGGTGGGAGTATCTCTTGCACACCCTTGACGTGCACAGGATTTTGAGATACTATGTCTCAAGGACTAAGGAGGTTCGCAAACCAAACCAACTCTTTGTAGCCTTTGCTCCCCAGTGCCAAGGCAAGGCTATTATGAAACAGACTTTAGCAAGTTTGCTGGCAAATTGTATACAATACATTTACCAGAAATACGAGAAGCCCCTTCTGAGGATGGTTAAGGTCCACTCCACTAGGGGTGTAGCCACTTCTACTGCATTTTTCAGGAATGTGTCCACTGTGGACATCTGTGCAGTGGCCACTTCATCCTCCATCCACACCTTCACTAAACACTACAGTTTGGACATTGCTTCTAGGCACAGGGCTGACTTCGGCCTTGCAGTCCTGCAAGGTCTTCTGTCTTGAAAGACCTGTAGTTGGCAGACATTTTCCTCTTCCCGGATCCTCATCTCCGACTCCTCCTTTTTTGTTTGACTGCTTGGTATTCAATCCTAAGTGTAAAGACCCTCTTGAAGTAAGATATAGCAGTTACGTAAGAACTTACCATAACAGTAGATCTTTGAGAAAGGTTCCTGCAGTAGGGCTAGATTTCCCACCCACCTTTCCACAGCGCCTTTGGTTTTTCTGTTTATTCCCTGTCCAGGGCTTTGTCTCATCCAGGGCACAGGGTCCCAGAAGTTTTCCACCCCTTTTTTCTGCTTCCTCTTTGGAGGTCTCCGGCGGAAGAACTGGGGGGCAAGCAGGGGACCACCCCTTTTATAGTCACACTGATGTCTGTCACCTGACACCGGGGGCGGTCCCCGAAGATGATTGCTAGCTACAGTTTTACCGTGCGGTCCTAACGCCAGGGGGCGCAGTCCTGACTGTGAAGACCTACTGCAGGAACCTCTCTCAAAGATCTACTGTTATGGTAAGTTCTTATGTAACTGCTATTTCTAGTGGTTGTCACTTCTGCTTGATGTATTTCCAAGCTTCATGCCCTCATGTGTAGGAAACCTCACTTGATTTTCCACAAAGACAGGGTGGTCTTTCATTCCAACCCTTCCTTCCTTCCTTCCTAAAGCAGTCTCCGAACATACTTTAAATCAGTCCTTGGAGCTTTCAGTCTACTATCCTGACTACTTCAATCAGGGTGAACTTCTACTACATTCTTTAGATGTCCATCATATGTTATGTTATTACACTAATCGGACAAAATCGATTAAAAAGACGTCTCAACTGTTCGTCTTTTTTGCCCCATGTCGCTACGGCCTCCCGGTTGCTAAACGTACTCTTTCATCCTAGTTTGCAAATTGTATTACAAAAAATACCTCAAGCCTTTACCTGGACCTGTCCAAGCCCACTCCACTAGAACTATGGCCACAACTGTGGTTTGCTTTAAAGGAGCCTCCATTTCAGATAAACTGCAGTGCAGCTACCGTCCACAATTCATACATTCACGAGGAATTACAATCTGGATATTGCCTGACGACGTAGGACGGCCTTCGGCCGTGCAGTCCTACAAGGTCTCCTATCATAACTGTCCTCCCACATGTGCATTACTGCTTGGGATTCATCCCAAAAGTATTACCTACTGCAAGAGACTCAGATAGTACAGTTACGTAAAAACTTACCGTAACAGTAGATCTTTGAGGAGTGTCTCTTGCAGTAGGTTTGTTCCCACTCTCCATCCTCCTCCTTCTCTAAGAGAGCAATTTCTGGTCCAATGACTTTGTGTCGGGACTCCTTGGTACCTCGGCTTCCCCTGGGTCCTCACTTTGCGAGCTGAATCTGGCGGGGGAACTAAAGATACCAGGGACCGCCCACAATTATATAGGAAACAGGAAGCTGATGTCATGTGTGGACGGTCCCTGGTAAAAAAAAAAAAACTGCTAGAAGAGCTGCCATACGCCACAGCGACCTCTGCTTGATACCCAAAAGTATTACCTACTGCAAGAGACACACTCTTCAAAGATCTACTGTTACGGTAAGTTTTTATGTAACTGTACTTTATATGGTGAAACATCCACACGGACACACCCGACCTTCCAGGCTCAGGCGCACAACCTCTGCTTCCAGCGGGCAAGATCTGACGTCATGGGGCGGAGCCGAGGGATATACCACCCAGGTGGGTGGGAGGAGCCAGCTTGAAGACTTTCCGGCACATCTTAAAGGGAAAGGACACTACCAGAATGTGTGGATGTACACCATATAACACTCTTAGAACTAATGTTACAGGTGCGTAACCTGTGTATTTATGCAGGCCTTCCCTCAGAATTAGCAAGGCTTTTATTGATAATTTAAAACTGATTGATTATTTTAATTTAAAAAATAGGAATAATCTATTTGTCTGTATTTATCTGTATTATATGTTAATATTTTTTAATGTTTTAGAAACTGTATGTAAAGCACATTGAATCACATTGATAATTGCGCTATACTAAATAAAACCTGAATGAATGAAAAAAGGAGCAGCTGTAAAATTTGCAAGTAGTGTTTTATCAATAACAGCAAAATAAAAATTAAAAATTGTTCAGTATAACTGTTTGCAAAGGCAGTACAGAGAAAACAAAGTCCTTCGTCTGAGGGTATCTCTAATTCCAACTTTCAATCTCTCCTCAGCAAAATACTGCTCTTTTTATAACAAGTCTTTGCCTACAATTAACTTCTTGATCCTGAGCTTGTTAAGGAGACATTGTGTTTCTCACAAAATGTGTCAGAGTTCTTGTCAGTTTCTTAGCAGAGCCGACTTGCAAATAGAACAGTGTCCCAAGCTGGCCTCCTTCTGACAGCTCTGCAAAAGAGTTTGCAAATAAGCCTAAGAGGAGCACAAACTGCATCTCAGGTTAACCCCCTAAATTCCAAATAGCTTTTTGCAATCATTTCAACAGTATAGCTATACAGTTTCAAACAAAGGGATCCCAGTATCTCTTACCAATTCACATATATTTTTATAACTGCAGATATGCAAGGGGGAAGAAAAGACAGAAATATCAAGTGTAGGTAAAGAGATAGCGAAAGGCAGAGAATCTCAAGACTATCGGTGATCAGTTCCTAGGTCTTACGAGAACATTTGGTTGCACAACCAGACAGACAAGAGACAGAAAAGGAGAGGATAGAACAGATCTTTGACATTTAACTCTGTCTGCATAACAAATGGGACAGGGCCCTATTCAACCCCATCACGGGGAGGTGGGGGGGTTTTAAGGCTGTCTTGAAAATGTATTGCCATTTTCCGATTATTAAAACTGCTATTATATTTATTAGTTTGTTAATTTTATTTGGTTATTTTATTAATATTTATTTGTTTATTATTTATTAAATTTTGGTGACCGGGTAGGCCCACTGGGCCCCGAAGGTCCCTTTTTCAGGGGCGACCCTGGATAACAATACTAGTTAAATACAGAAAGAGCAAAAAGAAAAGAACATTTGTATACACAAGTTATTACACCATGAGGACGTTACAGGAAATAGTGGATACAGGCATGGTTATCATCATGACACTATGCTTGGTTTTATTGTACAGGCGCCTTGGTTTTGGAAAGGCACCTTTTTATAAATAAAGAATTGATTGATTCTGTCTCTACACCATTGTTACAGGGATAGTACAGCTTTTAATTTTAGGAGTAGAGCCAAACAGTATGGCCTGTGACTTTGACGTATTTAACAGGAGTTTGTTAGATAAGGAGCCAATGCTGCACTCTGTGGAGGTCAGCGGATAAATCAGTGTTTATGTCAGATATGCTGTGTGAGCTTAGATACCAAACAAGATTGTCTGCCTGCAAGATAGGGATGCAATGGGAGAGGATCTGGTGAATGTCATTTATATGATGGGAGAATAGATGGGGTCCAAGAATGTAACCCTGTGGTTCTCCCACCGTGGTAGGGCAGGATCACAGAGAGAGATAGAGAGAGAGCAGATCTTCATCGAGAGTATCTCTTGCATCAGGCCACACCTATGGAACTGTAGTCGCCAGACACTAGGATCATACGGAACCTTTTCTTGCTAGCAGTCTACTAGGGACCGTCGATGTCCCTGCCATATAAACGTGGGTGGCCCTGCTTTCTTTCCGGGTCTTTTCCTGCCATTGACCATCACTCGTTGGACTCCATGGAGGCACTGCTGCTTCAGTCAACCGCTAATATCGTTGATTTCTATCTTTTATTTTCTTTCTCACCCTAGTTGTCTGTCACTTTATTTCTAAAGAGATGTTCGCTCTTCGTTTATGCCGACCAACCCTGACAAACTTTTCAAATTCTGTGAGTGTGGTAAGATTTACGACAAGGACAACCATGGCACCTGCGTCCGCTGTCTTGGCAAGGCCCATGACGTTAAGGCCTGCGAGGTCTGCCACAGCTTCAACCAGGCTACCCAGCGGCACCATCAGAAGGCCCTTGAGTCTTTCCTCCTGGAACGGAAGATCACCAGATTGGAGAAGGAGCTCCATGTAAGAAGCTCCTCGCCTCGCCAGCTCTGTTTATGGGATCCCATTCCTCCAAGACCCGGAATAAATCTTCCAATAAACACATGCATCAGGAGTACAGGATGAAGGAGAAGTCCTCCTCGGCCCACTGTCAGTCGCTTCTTCGAGCACCAGCAGACCCCACTGCCACCCAGACCCTGTCTTCCACAGGGTTGGCTTTGGCAGTGCCCTCCGCTGGACCTGCTTTGGCGGGCGATGCCTCATTGACGTCTGGCCTCCTGATTTCCCCACCGACATTCCAACACATGCTGTTCAAACCCCTTCTTGCACATGGGCAACAGACAGAGTTCCACTGGACCTGTTACAGCCAGTGCCGGCCTGTCGACATCGGAATTTCTGTCTCTCTCATTGATTCCTTTGGCCAGTTCGTCAATGCCAGGGATTCAGTCTCCTCCTTAGATGCCTCTGACCATAATGTCAACGCCAAGGTCTCAGCCCCTCTCGTTGATGCTTCAGGTCATACCGCCAACACCGGTGATCTAGTCCCCCTTCCCCCTTTGATGACGCAAGGCAAGCCAGTGACACCAATCACCATCGATAACCTAACCATGTTTACCTCCTTTTGGGAGTTCATGCATTGCCTTGCTTCTCCTCCGGTTCTGTAGATGCCGTGGCCTACTTGGCCACCTTCCGCGCCAACATCTTCCATGTTGATGCACCCTTCTCTCTGGCATCAGTGTCTACTGTGCTGCTTTCAGAGCCAGGAGATGAGGATGAGTACCATCCTGACCTGCTTCCCCCTCTGGAGGAGAATGAAAAGGATGAAGCTTAAAGAGTAAGGAGCCCCTCCAGGTCCTTCTGCACTGTTTCCTCCAAGTATACCCTTAGGTCCCCCCTAAGTCTCCTTCATCTTGGTGATGAGGCAGCTTCAAACAGCTATAGGGTTTGATGCTGAGAAGAAGGATATTACCTGGAGAAATCTGACGGAATACTTGAAATTGTTAAGGCTCTACACCTCTGATTATTCCTCCCCCTCTGCTGGCTGCCTTTGAGGATGCCAGCATGGCTGCCTGGTACAGGCCAAATATGATCCCTGCTATGGCAAGAAAGGCAGACAAACTGTACCAGGCTTTCTCATGGAGAAGGTATTTCTAGGTTCACGAGGAGGTGATTTCCAGGAAACAACTCACACAGAGAGTGGTTCTGCTTTTTAAAATAGTCTTAATGAGGAACTGCCACTACAGTGGTACTTATAATGTGTATAGTCTTTTTGTCTGGCATTGTGTTTTTTAACAAAGTCTGATCTGTTTTTTTAATGCGAGTTGATCTATATTCTATATATGTAATGGTTCTTTGTTCACATTTGTGTTGTTTTGTCTTTACGTCGCTGGCTAGCACTGAGTTTCAGAACACCCACCCTCTTGAATATTCATGAGATATGGGTATTTCTTGCATGGGAGATTATCGACCTATCAGCTCTGAAGAAGCCTTTTTGGCAAAATGTCAGCTGATTGATATGTCCCACTCATGTGGATGCATGCTGGCTGTTCTGGCAATTTTTTCTCGCTGCTGTGGAGCATCAACATGGTGCCGGCATTAATTTGTTCTGTTTAATTTTCATTATGGTACTATCGCTGTTTTAATTTGCACACTGTACTTTGAATCTATGGTTTGTAAGCACTTTTGAATAAACATTGACATCAGCAAGGTAAGCTGTGTCAGTTTTCTATTTTACAAGTATTGTGCCTTGCAGTGTCAGTGGCTCAGCAGGTAGCACACTCTCCTCTGAGGCCGGGAGATCAGTAGGCTGTGGGTTCTATCCCCACACCAGGCACTTGGGTTAATATCCCAATACTGACACTGTAGTGCAGCATGAGGGGAGTGCTGCACTCCTGAGGTGCCGTCTTTCGGATGAGACATTAAACCGAGGTCCCATCTGCCTGTTCTGGTGGTAGTTCAGGTGGATGTTAAAGATCCCATGGTACTTCTCAAAAAGAGTAGGGGAATTTTTCCGGTGCAGTGGCCAAATTTTCTCCATTCACAAAAATACCACCAACAGCTTATTCTGGTTCAAGGTCAGTTGGCATTCATCTTTATCCCCTTCCCCCAAGTCGTGCCTGAAAATAGGCAGGATTTGTCTAGTGCACTTACCCGGTCAACAAAAAATAAATAAATTATGGTGAGTGCAGCAGGTGTTTTGGAAACTTGGCTTTCCATATATTGCTTTCACATATATATATATATATATATATATATATATATTTTTTTTTTTTTACAGCTAGCGCCAAACTGGTCACATTGAGTGATTTGAGGCCACACACACCCCTTCCCCCCCCCACACACACACACACTTTTCTTGTTGTGTGTTGAGCATCCAGCATCCTGCTTGGCACCCTCCGCCCACGTGGTCCGCAAGTATGTGGTCCCTGCAGGTGCCCTTTCAGGCCTCATTGACCACCCTTCCACAGAGGGGCTGGTTTCAGACTCCCATGTTCTGCAAATCCGGACACCAGAGGAATGTGAATGAGCCCCCTGACAGAGAGTCCCATGAAGTTGACCATACCACTAAAAAGGTGTATGCAGCAGCTACTCTGGGTCTCAGGCAGGCTAGTCATGCCATTATGATGGATAACTATGACCATGTCATGATGGGCTTGTTTGTGATATGATCCTCGCCAACCTCCACCCGGAGCATCGTGTGGCATGGAGCTCATCTGGGACCATGGTCAAATGCTGGCTAAACACCAACTCCAGACAGTCTTGGACATGGACAACTTGTGTGCTGGAGTGGCGGCAGCCATTATCTCCATGCATCGCAGGGCCTGGCTGTGCTGTCCACCTTCAGGCAGACACTAAACAGAGGCTAGCAGATGTCCCTTTCCTGGGCACCAACTTCTTTGGCCCTGGGGTGAAAGGACACCTTACTGGGATTGAGAAGTCCAGTGCCACCATGGTCTCGGTGATGTCATCCTAGAAGGACCTGAAGAAGAAGCTCAAGAAACCGGCCTTCCAGTCACCTCTTCCTCAGCAACAGCCCCAGCGGGTGCAGTTCCAGGGCTGGTGAGCCAAGAAATCTGGGGGCAAGGGTCCAAAAGGAGGGGGCGGGGGTAGTGGGGTAGTGGTGCCCCTCTGGCAGCAGCCACCGGTGCCCCCTCCAGGCATTTCCAGTGACTGGTTGGGGGTGTCATCCCTCCACCTTTTCTGTTCCCAACTGCTCTTCCTGTCAGAAGTAGGCTGCGTCTCTTTTTTCCATGTTGGTCCGCTATCACAATGGACAAGTGGGTACTGGATGTAATGGGCAGAGGTATGTCTCTCAGTTTTGAGACTCTTCCCACTCTACCGTCTCCACGTTCCTCAAGAGTCCAGGGCATCTCAGGACACGCAGTTCTCCCTTCGGGAAGACATTGCTCAGCTCCTGGCAAAAGGAGCCATAGCCCGTGTCCCAGACAACCTGGCCTGTCAGAGGTTCATGTCCAGGCACTTCCTGGTTCCAAAACTGACAGGGGGACTATGATAGGGTAGAATAAGGCCCTGTCCCATTTGTTATGCAGAAAGTGTTAAACACAAGAATCTGTTCTACCCTCCCCTTTTCAGCCTCTTGTCTGTCAGGTTGCGCAACCAAATGTTTTCATGAGACCTAGGAACTGATCACTGATGGCCTTGTGATTCTCCGCCTCTTGCTATCTCTCTGCCTTCCCTTTCTGTTTCTGTCTTTTCTTCCCCCTTGTGTATCTGCAGTTATAAAATAAATGTGAATCTTTGTGTGAAACTGTAAATGATACTGGGATCCCTTTGTTTGAAACTGTGTATAGTTATACTGTAAGTACAACTATTTACAAAGGCAGTACAAACGGTTGCAGGTGAGTAACATTTTCATACTGCCCACCCAAAATTTTATTTTAGGACCATTTCTAAAAGCGAGCCTCTCCCACTCCAATTGTGACTGTACTTAATCCTACTCCCCCTTACCTGTGACTATAACCTTTTGATTTTCTGTAAATGTTATTGTACATGCTGGATTTATAATGGTTTGACACGAGCTGGTCTTTTCCAACCTTAAACTGTAACTTGTCCTCATTATATGCCCCTTATTGTATACACTGTCTCTGAACTTGCAATGTATGTTTTCTGGTGTGTTCTCTGTATATTTATTATTATATATATTATTTTTTATAATGTAGGTATACCGTGTATGTAATGTATATCTGACGTGGAGCCTTTGCAAAGGAGTCCTTGACTCAAAGGTTGTAATTCCAATTCCTTCAGTAAATAAATAAACTATATTTTTATTTTATTTATTTATTTAATGTCTCAGATTACAACAACCTTTGAGCTAGTAGCTCATTTACAAAGTTTCCACGTCCAGTACAAATAATGAGATATACAAAGGTATTTAACTTATGCACAATCTGTTCCAGAGTTACACAGTGTGATGAACGGTGTGGTATAGGCCAAATCAAAATCAATACAAGTGGCAGCCTGGTTGACTCTGTCAGTAGGAAGTGGAGGAAATGGCAGCCAAATTTAGCCTTGTCAAATTGGGAAGAGTAGTGTGATAGAGCATAGGGGAAACCGGCCTTACCAGTTAGATGTGGTCCTGGTTCACCAAACATAGATAGGAAAAGAGGGAGTATTGGGGGGGGGGCGAGGATGAGAGAGTGACGGGTATAGGTATTATGGGACAGAGGAGGATACACAGGAGTGGGCTTTGCTGTAGGCAGAGGTAAAGTAGGCTAATTGGTATACTCACATTTACCCATCAGAATCAGATACGAACAGAGCTCCTTTTGAACTGCCCAATGTCCTGGATAGTTGTGAGGGTAGTAGGGAGCGCATTGAGCCACAGAGGGGCCCTGTAGGTGAAGAAGCGCTGGGCTAATGGGGCACCTGGAGGGTGTTTCTGGTGGTGCTTCTAGTGAGTGTGATAGTTTTGAATAAGGCCCTATCCCATTTGTTATGCAGAAAGAGTTTAAATCAAGGATCTGTTCTATTCTCTCCTTTTCTGTCTCTTCTCCGTCTGGTTGCGCAACCAAATTTTCTTATGAGACCTAGGACTTGATCACCTCGATAGTCTTGCAATTCTCTGCCTCTCACTATCTCTCTACCCTCACTTGCTGTTCTGTCTTTCTCCCCTCTTGCATATCTGCTGGTATAAAAATATACGTGAATCATTTTGTGAAAATGTAATTGATACTGGGATCCCTTTGTTTAAAATTGTATATAGTTATACTGTTGAAATGATTGCACAGCTATTTGGAACTTAAGTGGTTAACCTGAGATGCAATTTGTAAGCCTCTCGCAGAAGATGTAAACAGGAGGTAGTTCTGGGTCACAGTGTTCTTTTTGCTGCACCTGCTGAAACTGACAAGAACAATGGAAACTTACCAGAACACTGTGTGAGAAGCATGCTATTTTCTTAACAGGCTCCTGCACAGACTTATAAAAAGGAGCTGCAATGTTTTGCAAAGGAGAGACACAGAGACTGAGATTGGAAATTGAGAAGAAACCTAGATGGACTTTCTCTGTTTATACTGCCTTTGTAAATTGTTACACTGAACAATTTTCTTTTTTTTTATTTTACTGTTATTAATAATAAATCAGTTGTTGTGAATTTTACAACTGCTCCTGGTTTTCGTATGGTTCCTGACCTGTGCCTCGACGACAGTAAGGTGCAGGCAGTGTGAATACTGGAGGAGCTTTTGTATATCTTTTTGGGGGGGTAAGTTCTAGGCATGCTTTTTTACCACGGAGGCATACTTGGTACATGATCCTCCCCTGAAGAGTCAATTGGATTGAGCATAGAGGTTACAGGTGTGTGTTAGTTTCCCTGTACCAGTCTGCATGCTTTATTTAATGCCACCTTAACTCTTCTTAAAGCTATTTCGGAGACTACACTGTACACTACTAGTCCATAGTCTATAATGGACAGTATTGAACTGTTAACAGTGAGTCTTATGGCCTCTTGTGTCAGATAGTTCCTATGCCTGTAAAGGGCACCTAGTCTGGCATTTATTGTTTTAGCCACATGTGTGGGGTGAAGGAAAGGGAGTTATTTAGCGTCTCTCCAAGGTATTTGAAGGAGCACAGTTGATCAAGCGGTTCACCACTACTGTTCAAAATAACCATTTGGCTCACTTTGCCCTTATTCTAGGGGTTGGCGAATAGCATGTTCTTTGTTTTTTTTTTTTGTAGTTTAGCAGTAGTTTATTCTTCCTAAACTACTTTTCCAGTTGTTGGAAGCTAAGTTACTTACAACCAACCACAAAGTCTTGCACTTTCCCCACCTCTAGCTCTTTGGTTCTAGGGACATGGATATGTTGTTCATCCACACTCATTGGCAGTATCCTTGCCGCTTTAAATCTTGCCGGAAGGTCTTCAAGCTTGCTCCTCCACCCACCGGGTGGTATAACTCGGCTCCGCCCATGCGCCAGATCTTCCTCGCTTGGAGCTCAGGTTCCCTCCTTAGCGCTCTGCGTTTTGCTGACTGTTCCTATTTCTCCGTTTGCGGTTTAAAATAAAATTTTGCAAAAGACTTCAGTCTTCTATCCCTCATGACTGCGATGGACAAACGACTCCCGGATTTCGAGATGCCCATGCGGGCAGAAGATGTCTCGACGGATCCTCACTCCACGTGTGTATACTGCCTAGGCCTTGAGCACGACCGCGGGCTGCGACCTGTGCTCATCTTTCTCGGCCTACGTCCTCGAAGACCGTGCTGCCCGATTGCAACTGGGCCGTCCCGAGAAGCGTTTCCCTCCGGTGAAGTCCAAGGAGGCCCGGTTGGCGGTGTCCGCGGCGGCGGGCTCGGCGGATCAGCTCGAGCGGATGGTCGCCCTCGAAGAGGAGGCGGCGCGGGCCGTATCTTCCTCGGCCGCGGCATTTATCCCGCTCTCTCTGGGTTCTTCCTACACGGCTTCTTTTAAGGAGCTTTGTCTGTCCTCTCCACTAAAGGAGAAGGGCTCATGCCTGCGGACCTTATTCTCGGTCCAAAAGAGGGACAGGGAGTCCCTCCGCCGACGCTCTTGGGAGCGGGAAGGTCCTCTCCCGGGCCGCCGACTGTCGGCTTCGTCGATCATTGCTTCGCCACTGGCCTCACGGTGTCCCTGGCCAGGTCAGTTGTCCGAGACTCCACCGGTGAAGTCGAGATTTTCTCGACCCATTGGACGGGCTGTCGCCTTTAGCAGCCGAGATTCCTCTCCCGGTTCCCCGGGAGGAGTTGAGGATCCTGGCTCGCCTGTGCCTCCGGTTCCGGAGCCCTCGGATGGACCTTCCGAGCGGGAGTGCCGGTCCGCCGACACCCTCCCGCACCGACCCGGAAATTCCGGGACCTCGGTCTCGGTCTCGACCTCTTGGCGGTCCAGCCATTCCCACCGTCCATAGGCGGTCTCGGTCTCGGCACCACGGGCGGCGTCGCCGCTGGCTCCTCGCCCTCCTCCTCGGATGAGGGAGGCTTCGCGAATTACGCCGGACGGTATGAGGACCTTATGTTGCAACAGCTTCCTGGCCGGGAATAAGTCGACTCGCTTCCGCCATTAAGGTTGTCACCGAACGGCCGACACAACCCTCGACTTGTCCGAGGAGCCTATACCCAGGCCGGTTGTTCGGCCAAAACCAGCTGCTCCACCGATTGCGGTGGAACCTCCGCCTCCACAGCCACCAATTGGGGCTCCGACCAAGGATTCTCGGTCGGCTAAGGGTTTACCCCATCGGCTGTCAGTTACCCTCACTCCCGACCGACCTCGGCAGGTGAAGGGTGGCTCAGGCCAGAGGCAGCTTTCGAGGACTCTTCCGAGTCCGAAGATGATTCCTCCTTCTTCTCAAGCGACTGGACTTGAGTCTTCAGGAGGTCAGTCAATGGACGATAGCCCGTCAGTCCTTCCTAGGACTGCTTCGGCTCATCTCGGAGTCCACCGGGATGGAGCTCGAACCCGTTTCCAAACGGGCCAGGTATCCCCTCACGGAGATTCTGGACCGAGGGGATTCTCCGACGGAGGCCTTTCCGGTGGCCGAGGCCATAGTGGGTCCGCACTGGAACTTTGGCAGCGCCCTGCTTCCTGCCCTGCGCCTTCGGCCAGGATGGCCAGGAAGTATGCGGTCCCTACCGGTTTCTTGTCCGGTTTTTCGAACACCCTCTGCTGAGGGTTGGTTACCGACAGCTGCTCGCGCACCGCAACGCCAGGATGTGGACAAACCTCCTGACAAGGAGTCCAAGAAATTGACTATGTCGGGCTAAAGTCTACGCTATGCCTCTCTCGCCTTCGGCCAGGCCAGTTCGGCCGTCCTCATGGCACATTTTTCTCATGCCCTGTTGGGATCCCTGGATGAGGTCATCCTCATCTTCCCGCCGATCTGCAGACTACGGTTAAGCAGGTGCGGGACCAGGGCAGGGCAGTGGCCAAACAGCAGCTCCAGACTGCTTTGGATATAGGGGACTCATGTGCCAGATCGGTGGCGGCCGCAGTGGCTATGCGTCGGCGTGGCTTGGCTGAGGATATCCACCTTTACTTCGGATACCCAGCACAAGTTGGCGGATGTTCCCTTTTTGGGGACTGACCTCTTCGGCCCTGGGGTGGAAGGTCACCTGCAGAGGATCGAGAAGTCCAATGCTACCTTGGACTCGGTCTCTTCCGCTCAGAAGGGCAAAGGCCGCAAACCACAGCCTAAGCCCTTTCGTCCTTCTGCGCGCCCGGCCCAGCAATGTCAGGGCCAGCAGGCTCGGCCTTGGCATCCCAAACCCAAGCCGCCGGCTTCCTCTAACAGGAGGCAGGGAGGAAAGGCCCAGGAGGTCCCTCGGCCGGTCCCTCCTCCAAGCCTGCCCAGTGACGGGCTGAGGGGTGTCGCCCCCATCCCCGTCACCTTACCCCTGGGTCCCCGGGGGACGGCCCGCACTTCCGTTCCGCCTGGTCCGCTGTTACCACGGACAGGTGGGTCTTGAGGTGGTGGGAAGAGGCCTGCCTCTGGAATTCGAGCAGGCACCACCCTTCAGAGCTGCCGCTCGGGGCTCTCGATCCCCAGCTCACTGGCGGCTCTGC
Source organism: Neoceratodus forsteri (assembly GCA_016271365.2). Lineage (NCBI taxonomy): Eukaryota > Metazoa > Chordata > Ceratodontiformes > Ceratodontidae > Neoceratodus > Neoceratodus forsteri. The sequence goes on along the minus strand of CM057449.1, from coordinate 359,757,398 downwards.
CGAGCCGACATCGCTCTCCTCCTCCAGAAGGAGGTGGTAAGAGAGGTGGTGGACCCTCCTTCAGACCCAGGGTTTGTGTCCAGGTACTTCCTGGTTCCGAAACGGACGGGGGGCTGGCGCCCCATTCTCGACCTACACGACCTAAACAAGTTCCTAAGGTCTCGAACCTTCAGGATGGTCACTCTGGCTCAGATAATACCATCCTTTGAACGCGGCGTGTGGTTCTGCTCTCTGGACTTGCAGGACGCGTTTTTTCACGTCCCTATCCGTCCGTCTCACCAGAGATTCCTTCGCTTCCGAGCGGAAGGATCCTCTCGAGTTCCAAGCCATGCCCTTCGGCTTGTCTCCAGCTCCCAGGGTCTTCACCAAATGCATGGCAGTGGTGACAGCATTCCTGGCGGCGCCAGGGGTCGGGTGTACCCTTACCTGGACGACTGGCTGATAGCAGCTCCCCTCCAGGGAGGAGGCGGAGTGGTCCAGAGATCTGGCCCTCCAGGTCTGCTTCCCAACTGGGCCTCCTTATCAACGAGGCCAAGTCGGAACTCGAGCCAAGCAGGTGATTCTATTCATCGGGCGCAGCTCGACTCTCTTCGAGCCAGAGCGGCTCCCGCAGACAGGGCCGAGGTTCTTTCCTCCTTTGCCCGATCATTTCTGGTTGGGCAATTGCGCCCTGCCGGGACTTCCTGCGCCTCCTGGGTCTCATGGCGGCCTGCACCAGCGTGGTCCGTTGGGCCCGCTGGAACATGCGTCCCCTTCAGTGGGGACTGGCCAGCCAGTGGTCACAACGCTGCGATCCCTTGGACCAGCTTGTGTCGGTGACACAGGGGATGTGGAACGCTCTCCAGTGGTGGACGTTCCAGTTCATTTGCAGGAGGGCATCCCGTTCGTCCGCCCCGAGCCGACGGTCTCTCTATCGACCGATGCCTCTCTGATGGGTTGGGGTGCCCATCTGGGGGAACACCGGGCTCATGGCCTCTGGTCCCGCGGAGTCCCGATGCCACATCAACCTGCTGGAGCTCGGCGGTCCGCCTAGCTCTCACCGCCTTTGCTCCGTTCCTCCGGGGTCAAGTGGTCCGAGTCAGCGGACAATACCACGACCATGTACTATCTGAACCGCCAGGGCGGGGCCGCTCCATGCTTCTATGCAAGGAAGCCTGCATTTGGTCACTCTCGTGCGCAGCCTGGAGGCGGATCTCCTAGCCATTCACGTGGCAGGAGCCCCAACACCCTGGCCGATGCCCTGAGCGGATAGGGCTGCATCCCACGAGTGGTCTCTCCTGCCGGAGGTAGTACAGCATCTGTTCTCCCTTTGGGGCACACCTCAGGTGGACCTGTTTGCCTCCATGGAGAACGCGAAGCTGAGTCTGTTCCACGCCCGCCCCCCTCAGCAGGGCTCGCTGCAGGGGGATGCCTTCTCGAGGCAATGGACCCCGGGCCTCTTTTACGCCTTTCCCCCATTTCCCTTGATCCACAAGGTGCTTCTCAAGGCGAGGAGGGACAAGGCGCGAGGTGATTCTGATAGCCCCAGACTGGCCTCGCCAGTTCTGGTACCCAGATCTCCTCAGTCTCAGCTCCAGGACTCCGCGGCAGCTTCCAGCTCGCCCGGACCTGCTCTCAGTCAATCAGGGGAAGGTGTTCCATCCGGACCTTCAATCCCTGCACCTGACGGCCTGGTTCCTGAGCTGGCTAGAGTTCCAGGCCTTGGGTCTTTCCGACGAGGTCCTCAATGTAGTTGGAGGCGTCCTGTAGAGTCGACTAGAAAATGTTATGCCTTCAAATGGAAAGGTTTTCCATTTGGTGTCAGGGCAAGGGCTTGGACCCTTCCTCCTGTTCCTTGGCAAGCATCTTGGACTATTTATGGTCCCTTTCTAGTCAAGGGCTTAGGTCGGCGACCTATAAGGGTGCACCTGGCAGCCATCTCTGCTTGCAGGCGCGGGCGGGAAGCAGTCGGTGCGGGGAGAAGGTGGTCTGGCGCTTTTCAAAGGCCTTGATCACATTTCCTCCAGTGCGGGAACCCCCACCTCCGGGATCTACTGCTGGTACTGGCAAAGCTCATGGGCAAGCCATTCGAACCTATGCACAGGTGTGCTCTTCACCTGTCGTGGAAGACCGCCTTCTTGGTGGCTATCACGTCAGCCAGAAGGATGGGAGAGCCCAGGCGCTTTCCATCGAGTCTCCTTACCTGGTCTTCCACAGGGACAAGGTTGTCCTGCGCCCCACCGAAATTCCTTCCGAAGGTGGTGTCGGAGTTTCACCTTAACCAGGTGTTGACTCTGCCGGTGTTCTACCCCAATCACACCTGAGGTCGAATATAGGCTCCATACTCTGACCCTAGAAGGGCGCTCATTATAAGGAGCGACGGCTGAAATTGGGAGAGGTTCGCCAGCTGTTTGTCACCTACGCTGAAGCCGCATCTGGCAGACCTGCAGCCAAGCGGACGATAAGCAGGTGGGTAACCTCCTGCATAGATCTCTGCTATAAGTTGGGGGCATGGAGCCTCCCAGAGGGATAAGAGCTCATTCTACCCGCCATACTGCTGCAACGGTGGCTGCTTCAGGGACGTCCCTATCCAGGAAATCTGCAGGGCTGCTACCTGGAAGTCAGCAAACACCTTCATTACCCACTACCACATCGACCTTGAGTCACGCCGGGATGCTGGTTTTGGGGCCTCGGTTCTCCAGTCTCCTTTCCCAAGTAAGTATATGGGGTGTGTCTTGCCTCCCTCCTCCCGGAGAACTGCTAGAGTCTGTTATGAGTGGATGAACAACATATCCATGTCCCTAGAAATACAGGTTACTCACCTGTAACAGGAGTTCTAGGAATGGTATTGTTGTTCATCCCACGACTCCCCCGACCTCCCCGGCTTCGACGCACAACCTGAGCTTCCAGCGGGCCAGATCTGGCGTCATGGGGCGGAGCCAAGAGTTATACCACCCGGGTGGGTGGGAGGAGCAAGCTTGAAGACCTTCCGGCAAGATTTAAAGCGGCAAGGATACTGCCAATGAGTGTGGATGAACAACATATACCATTCCTAGAACTCCTGTTACAGGTGAGTAACCTGTATTTACTGACCCCCCTATACCCCTTCCCTTCTCTGCCCTGCTCTCCATATGTTACACACATAAATGTTCATGCCGCTCTATGTGTTTCTCTCTTTTTACTTTACTGTAATCGATTGCCTCCTGTTTTTCAGTTTATGAAAATTGGTAACTGCTAATTGGACAACTGTTAGTCTTTGACATTCTTCTATATATCTAAACCACTTGTTTGGATTGTTTCCCCTGTATAGTTCTTGTTTCTGTTAGACTCTGTTTTGTATTGTCATACTTTCTTGATATCTCTTACACTGAATGTTTGTGAAACATAGAAACATAGACTTTGATGGCAGATAAGGACCGCTTGGCCCATCTAGTCTGCCCGTTTCCCTACCTACAGGATAGGCCACAGATCCTAGTTAACCAACAGCCTATTTCTTCCTCCCCCCCCCACAAGAATTGCCTTATGTCTGTCCCATGCATTTTTGAATTCTCCCACAGTTTTAGACCCCACAACCTCCTCAGGAAGGCTGTTCCATGCATCCACAACCCTCGCTGTGAAATAATACTTCATCACATTGCCCCTGACCCGCCCATCTTTAAATTGTGTCCCCTTGTTCTTGCACATCTCTTTTTCTGAAAGATACTACCCTCTTGGACTTTGTTGATTCCACTGAGGTACTTAAAAGTTTCTATCATGTCGCCCCTCTCCCTTCTTTCCTCAAGGGTATACATATTAAGCTCCTTTAGTCTCTCCTCATACGGCTTCTCTTGCAGACCCTGCACCATTTTAGTTGCCCTCCTCTGGACTGCCTCTATCCTGTCTATGTCCTTGCGGAGATGGGGTCTGCAGAAGTGGACGCAGTACTCCAGATGGGGTCTCACCAACTGTCTGTACAGAGGGATAACAACTTCCTGTTTTCGGCTGCTGATGCCTCTCCCTATGCATCCCAGTATAGCCCCAGCCCTCCCTACTGCCGTCTCACATTGCTTGGTAACCTTAAGGTCATCTGATATGATTACCCCCCGGTCCCTTTCCTTTTTTGTTGTTGTTACTACCTCCCCCCCCCCATTGTGTATTCTTCCCCTGGGGTCTTGTTTCCCAGGTGCATTATTTTGCACTTCTTTGCATTGAATCCTAGCTGCCATACTTCTGACCATTCCTCCAACCTTGCCAAGTCCCTTCTCATCCTTTCCACGCCTCCTTGTGTATCAATCCTGTTGCAGATCTTTGTGTCATCTGCAAAGAGGCATACTTTTCCTTCCAGTCCCTCTGCAATGTCACTTATGAAGACATTAAAAAGGACTGGACCCAATACTGAACCCTGTGGTACTCCACTAGTAACCCCTCTTTCTTCAGAGTGGACTCCATTTACAATTACCTTCTGTGTCCTGTTGTCCAGCCAATGTTTTACCAGGCTACCACCCTGGGACCCACTCCCAGGCTGGTTAATTTGACTATTAATCTTTGTGTGGGACTGTCAAATGCCTTGCTAAAGTCTAGGTAGGCCATGTCCACAGCCCTCCTAGTCTACTACTTTGGTCACTCAGTCAAAGAAATCTATTAGATTCATCTGACATGACCTTCCGCTGTGAACCCATGCTGCCTTGGGTCCTGTGCCCCACTGGCCTCTAGGTACTCAACTATTCTTTCCTTCAGAAGTGACTCCATCACTTTCCCTACCACAGAGGTCAAACTGACAGGTCTGTAGTTTCCTGCCTGTGTCTTGGTCCCACTTTTGTGAAGGGGAATCACATCCGCCTTCCTCCAGTCCTCGGGTACCACACCATCCTCCCATGATTTATTAAAAAGAGTAGCCAGTGGTTTCACTAGTTCCCCCTTACTTCTTTTAGAATTCTGGGGTGAATTCCATCAGGCCCCATTGCTTTGTCCACTTTCAGTTTTAGGAGTTCTTGCAGAACCCTTTCTTCTTTGAAAGGACTGGGATCGACCCCCCTATCAAGAGTGCTTCTGTTAATTGGATTAGGCACTTCCCGCTCCTCTTTTGTGAATACTGAACAGAAATATTCGTTCAATATCCCTGTTTTTTCACTGTCCCCCTCTGCCCACCCACCGTTCATTCTATTCAGCCTCACTATCCCTTTCTTTGTCTTTCTACGCTCGCTGATGTACCTGTAAAAGGTTTTATCCCCCTTCTTAACCGAGTTGGCTATCTTTTCCTCAGTTTGGGCCTTTGCTATTCTGACTTCCCTCCCTGCTTCCTTCTGCCTTAACTGGTACAGCTCTCTGTCCTGCTCCTTCTGTGTTTCCTTATACTTCCAGAATGCTATATTTTTCTTCCTGACTTTCACAGCCACCTCTTTTGAGAACCATAGTGGCTTTTTCTTTCATTTTGATTTGTTTATTTGCTTCACACAAAGGCTTGTTGCCTCTGTGATGGCAGTTTTGATGATTCCCCATTGTTGTGCCACACCTCCTTCTAGCCTGTTTACTAGTGCTTTTCTGAGGCACTCTCCCATCTTGCCAAAGTCAGCCCTCCTGAAGTCCAGTACCCTCACTTTCGTATCACTTGACTCTGTAGCTGAGTTTAACGTGAACCACACTGTTTGATGGTCACTTGTTCCCAGATGGCAACCCACTTCTAGATCTGAGATCCTCTCACTAACCCCATTTGAGAGTACGAGGTCTAAGATTGCTCCCTCACGAGTGGGTTCCAAAACTAGCTCTCTGAGGCCTGCCACCTGTAGGGCATCAAGAATGGCCCTGCTCTTGGATGTGGCTGCAGCAAATGTGCTCCAGTTAACATCTGGCATATTCAGGTCTCCCATCAACAGTATCTCCCCTTTCTCTGCCATTCTAAGAATGCCTTCTATCATATCCTTGTCCATTCCCTCCCCCTGACATGGGGGTCTGTACACAACCCCTGTGCGGATTGTGGTGCCCTTTCCAGTCTCCAAGGTGACCCACAGTGCCTCCTCTCCTCCCTGTTTACTCTTTTGTTCAGTTGCTTTTATCCCTTCCTTTACATTGAGAGAGCTACTCCTCCCCCTCTTCTCCCCTGCCTGTCTCTCCTGTAGGTTATGTACACTGGTATGTTAACATCCCAGTCATGGTTCTGTGTACCATGTTTCTGTGACTGCTACGATATCCAGGCATCCCTCTTCCATCAAGGCCACCAGCTCAGGGAGCTTGTTGCCCAGACTACGGGCATTGATACTCCTTACCCTCCATTTCCTGATGGCCTTACTCCTTTTTGCCCCATCCCTGTCCTTCTTGCCTTTGTCACTTTCTCCATTTACCCCTGCCCTTCTCCTTATCGACACCTCTATGTTGGCATTTACCGCACTTACTACTGTTATTTTTTGGGGGGGGCTAGGATTTCCCTGCTCCTTTCCAGTGCCTCCCCCCTTGGCTAGTTGAAATGCTTGCCAATGAAGCATTTAAACCTATCACCTAGGATCCTGTCCCCCTCCTGGACAGATGCAGCCCATCATGCCAGTATAGGCTTGCATCACTCTAGGTGGATCCCTAGTCCCCAATAAAGCCAAATCCCTGAGCTGCACACCAGTTTTTCAACCACTGATTGAATCCCATGGTGCGAAACACCCTAGCCTCTCCTACGCCATAGATGGGCAGCACCTCCAAGAAGGTTACCATGCGTGCTACTTGTCTAAGGCCCCTCCCCAATTCCACAAACTCTTCCTGCACTTCTCTAATCCCTTTTTTAGCCAGGTCATTTGTCCCTAGGTGGACAATGACATCCAGTCCCTCCCCTGTGCAGCTGCTCCGGCAATCCTGAGGATTCGCTCCCTGTCCCTCCAAGCCATGGCGCCAGGCAGGCACCTTACCTCCCTCTCCCCTTCCTCCCCCAGTTCTACCTTCCTAACAATGGAGTCCCCCACCAGGAGTTGTTTCCTTCCCCTGCCACCCTCCTTTGGGTCACCTTTGTGGAGGTTCCCAGCATCCTCCTTGGTCTCCACTGCGGGTGCCTCCATAGAGGAACCACTCTTTGCCAGAATGGCATAAGAATTGTGGAGAGGTACAACTGGAGGGATGTGCCTCTTCTCCACCACCCTCACAGTCCCTGAGCCCACTGTGGTCCAACCGCTCCTCTTTCTTGGCAACCTCTGAGGCAACGGCAGCGGCACTGGTGGTCCCTGGATGGAAGAGGAGGTCCCAAAAATCCTGGCCAACTCAGCCTGGAGATGAGCAACGTCCTCCCTCAGCCCAGAGAGGTGCCTGCAGATGGGACAACACTGCATCCTCCAGAACGTCTCCCAGAAGAAAATGGGCATTTTTCCTCACATACCTTCCAATATACAAATAAAGATTGATTGGTTGAAGTTGGAGCTCCTGATTCAGTGAGCTTATCCGAGGGCTACGAGAGAAGATGGCAGTGTCATCAGCATAGAGTAGTGTATTAGGTGGGCATGCATCTGGGAGGGTGTTTACGAAAAGGCTGATGAGCAGTGGTCCAGGTATGGACCCTTGAAGGACACTGAGTGTGACCCATTTGCTGTCTAATAGTATGTCATTTATCTTTACATGTTGGGTTCTCTGGGTAAGGTAGCTTCTGAACTAGCTCACTGTCTCAGAGGATATCCCAAGTGCATAAAGTTTTGTGATCAACAATTGGTGGTTATCTGTATCAAATGCTTTTGTTAGGTCTATATTTACAGACCCAACGAGTTGGCCTTCGTTCAGTGCCTCATGAATGTAGTTAGTGTACTCTGCCAATGCAGTAATAGTACTGTGGGCTTTTCAAAATCCATGCTTTTGGGGGCACTGGATATTGTACTTGTTTAGACCTTTGATGGTGTTCGATATCATCCGGGATCCATATTTAATTACAGAGTTGGGCTTGGAGTTTAAAAGTGACCACTATTGTACTAGGGGGCACCCAAGTCAGCTCAAAAGGAAAAGTTTCCAGCATAATAACCAAAAATATTTTTTCACACAAAGAATTATTAATCCTTGGAACAGACTACCTTTAGACGTTATTGCTAGTAAATCAAAATTTGAGTTTAAACATCATCTTGATGTTCATGTTCTTGAATGGCTGGATATTAGCTATTATCAAGGCCCCTGCTTTTCTGTGGCACATTAGGGCCAAGTTCTGTGGCAAGATTACCATTTGCTACAGAACTTCTTCGGAGGTGGTTTGTAATTTCCGCTGAAGTTCTGTGGCACTAACGGACCACCACATCACAGTGTCAGCTTGTCATCTTAACATCTTTATAGGTTACATTGCAGAGGGTATGGAGGGAAAGGTATGCCTCTTTGCAGATGATACAAAGATCTGTAACAGATTTGATACACAAGGTGGGGTAGAAAGGATGAGAAGGGACTTGGCAAGGTTGGAGGAATGGTCAGACATATGGCAACTTAGATTCAATGCAAAGAAGTGCAAAGTAATGCACCTGGCAAATAAAAACCCAGGAGAAGAGTACACAATAGCAGGGGAGGTACTAACAACAACAAAAATGGAACGGGACTTGGGGGTAGTCATATCAGATGATCTAAAGGTGGGTAAGCAATGTGAGAAGTCAGTAAGGAGAGCCGGGGGATACTGGGATGCGTAAGAAGGGGCATCACAAGTAGAAAAAGGGAAGTGGTTATCCTTCTGTATAGACAGTTGGTGAGACCCCATCTGGAGTACTGCGTGTAGTTTTGGAGACCTCATCTACGCAAGGACATAGACAGGATGGAAGCAATCCAGAGGAGGGCAACTAAAATGGTGCAGGGTCTGCATCAGAAACCATATGAAGAGAGACTGAGGAGCTTAATATGTATACCCTTGATGAAAGGAGGGACAGGGGGACATGATAGAAATGTTCAAGTACCTCAAGGGAATCAACAAAATCCAGGAGGTAGCATCTTTCAGAAAAAGAGATGTGTAAGAACAAGGGGACACAATTTAAAGATAGAGGGGGGACGGCTCAGGGGTAATGTGAGGAAATCTTTTTTCACGGAGAGAGTGGTGGATGCGTGGACCTGCCTTCCTGGGGAGGTTGTTGGGGCTAAAACAGTGGGGGAATTCAAACATGCATGGGATAGACACAAGGCAATTGTAGATGGGGGGTGGCAGGAAGTAGGCTGTTGGTTAACTAGAATCTGCAGCTTATCCAGTAGGTAGGGAAGTGGGCAGACTGGGTGGGCCAAGTGGTCCTTATCTGCCGTCAAAGTCTATGTTTCTATGTCATCCTGACTTCACATCCATGGCAATGGTTACAACAATCAGGATGGGGGAAAGCACAGTAACACTAGTTCAAAAAATAATAGACTTATAGAAATTATTTTATGCCTAAAAAGGCAAAAAAAAAAAAATATCTATCGCTTAAGGTCCTAGCTTGTTGCATAAATGAAATACGCAGAGGGGACCTTATATGATAAACAAGGTATTTCTATACTCATGTTGTCTATACCACTCATGAGGTCCCCACTGTATATCACATATATTTCTTACCCCAGGAGTCCTTTAGCATCAGTAACTTTTTTGCACTTAGCTGGCTAAGTGCAGTTGCCCCTGAGGTGTGCCTTTAAGAGATATTTAATGAGCGTAGGGCCAAGCCAATCAAAAAGACAGGAGGGGGTGTGAACTAAGTGAGAGCTGTTGACTGCTTCAGAATTTTTCTCTGCTGGACTGAGCAATATTGCCTCTGAGGTGTCTCCCAACTTTTCTTGTTGACAGCCTCCTAGTGCAAATCTGAGTAAAGTTTTCCTCACAAATTATTTTCTTTATTGTGCCAAGTGAAAGTTTTACTTTTTCATTAGTGCTGTGCACATTTTTTATTTTTAGTGCGACAGCACTATTTAGACTTTATTTTTACCGCAACTATTTAGTTTAAAGCCTAATTTTATCGTGGATGCTTATTTTTGATGGTTTCCTTCATTTTTGGGTAAATTCTTGTGGGAACCATCAAATTAGGGACAGTTACCTTGTTTTTTTACCTCAGACCTTACGGGGTTTACCGCGAGGCACCTGCAGTAGATTTCAAACTTAAACAGTGCCTGGGGGGGTTTCTCTCCAGATTGGCAATTATGAGGAAACCTTTTTACGTTCGCTTGCGCGCATGCGCTAGGAACGTTTTGGGAGAGTAGCACACTTGGAGGTGTGCCTCTCCCACCCAGTGCACTGCTCCTTTGAGCAGGCGTGGCGGTCCTGCGCCAATGGGTGCAGGGCTCAGATGTAACAGCGGTGTTCTCTGCTTCAAGGAAAGCACCGCTGCCATACTGAGCCGCCCCTGGGCCACGTGCGCCACCTCCCGCCACGTCACGCGCGCCCCCAGTGCTTTGGTGCCCGCTGGGAGCCCACCCCAGCGTGGCAAATGTGTTGCCGGCGGGGTGCCCAATCCCCGTCGGCTCCACGGCCCCAAGCCGTCCTGCTGCCACCGGAACCCACCCAGCGTGGCAAGCGGTCGTTTACTTTGCCGGCGGGGTGCCCAACCCCGTCTGGCTCGCCTCGCCACAGAAGTTTCTGCCAACGGGTGCCTCAATCCCCGCCGCCTCGCCCCCAGCCATCTTCTGCCATGCTGGGAGCCCACTAGCGTGGCAAAGCGTCCCCGTCGTCTTTTTATTTTTCAACCTGTAAAACAAAAGCGGTCCCTTGGCCGTCTCCCAGCCCCTCCCACAACCTGCACCCACCACTGCGACCCAGCCTCCCCACACCCCCTCACCCCATACTTACCTCCGGACTCCGCCGTGGACGATCTTCGTGGACCGGGAACACATCTGCACTCTTCAAAGCCGACCGTGAACTGAGGAAATGCCCGTAAGCTGTATAATGGGCTACATAGGGGTTTCAACTTTATTGCATATCTCAGTCATTTTGGAATTTTTACAAATTTTCAACATGGGGTTTTGGGACCTTCTCATGAATGATGTCACTGTCATGGCGGTGCTGGGCCTGAATAACGCCATGACAGTGACATCATTCATGAGAAGGGTCCCAAACCCCACGTTGAAAATTTGGTGCAAAAATTCCAAAAAATGACTGTTTTATGAGCGTGCATTGCGCAGTTCCTACGCAGGCTCGTAAGTTCGCGAATTTTCAATATTTTCACTCCAGATTTTCAACATTGCCATTTTATCACACCTCTTATGAGTTGTACAGCTGTCATTTTTCACATCTCACCCAAAACATGTTTCCGCCCATGTAGCGCACAATGGCGCAGTCGGTGTGCGAAATCAATGTATGGAATACATTAAGAAAATCACAGTGACACTGTTCATGAGCAGAGGTCTCTAAAATTACTATGTTGAAAATTTGGTAATGATAATCCATAAAATGACTGTGTTACGTGCGTGCGTGCGCGGTTGCATGCACGCTTCATCAACCATGAATGTATAATATTTTCACTCCAGATTTTCAACATTGCCATTTTACCACACCTCCTTATGAGCAGTACAGCTGTCATTTTCACATCCTGCCCAAAGCGTCTTTCCGCCCATGTAGTGCACAATGGCGCAGTCGGTGTCGCGAAATCAATGTATGGGACACAGTAAGAAAATCACAGTGACACTGTTCATTAGCAGAGGTTTTAAATGGCAATGTTGAAAATTTGGTGAAAAAATCCTACAAATGACTGTGTTCTGAGTGCGATGTCACAGTTCCCACTTGCCTTTCATAAACATAGAAACATAGAATTTGATGGCAGATGAGGACCACTTGGCCCACCCAGTCTGACCATTTCCTCTACCTTCTGGATAAGCTGCAGATCCTAGTTAACCAGCAGCCTACTTCTTCCTACCCCCACCCCCAGAACTGCCTTATGACTATCCCATGCATGCTTGAATTCCACCACTGATTTTGACTCCACAACCTCCTTCGGAAGGCCGTTCCATGCATCCACAACCCTCTCTGTGAAAAAATACTTCCTTAAATTACCTCTGAGCCGCCTCTATCTTCAAATTGTGCCCTCTTGTTCTTGCGCACCTCTTTTTTTGAAAGATGCTACCCTCTTGGACTTTGTTGATTCCCTTGAGGTACTTGAAAGTTTCTATCATGTCCCCCTCTCCTCCTTTCCTCGAGGCTATACATATTAGCTTCTTTCGCTCTCTTCATATGTCTTCCGCAGACCCTGCACCATTTTAGTTGCCCTCCTCTGGACAGCTTCCATCCTGTCTATGTCTTTGCGGAGATTGGGTCTCCAGAACTGCACACAGTACTCCAGATGGGGTCTCACCAGTAGTCTGTACAGAGGGATAATAACTTCCTGTTTTCTACTGGTGATGCCTCTCCCTATGCATCCCACTATCCCCCCAGCCCTCCTTGCTGCCCTCTCACATTGCTTGCCCACCTTTAGGTCATCTGATATGACTACCCCCAGGTCCCTTTCCATTTTTGTTGTTGTTAGTATCTCACCCCCCATTGTGTACTCTTCCCTGGTTTTTGTTTCCCAGGTGCATTACCTTGCACTTCTTAGCATTGAATCTAAGCTGCCATACATTTGACCATTCCTCTAACCTTGCCAAGTCCCTTCTCATCCTTTCCACCCCACCCTGTGCATCAACTCTGTTGCAGATCTTTGTGTCATCTGCAAAGAGACATACTTTTCCTTCCAGTCCTTCTGCAATGTCGCTTATAAAGACATTGAAGAGGACCAGTCATAATACTGAACCCTGCGGTACCCCACTAGTAACCCTTCTTTCTTCTGAGTGGACTCCATTTACTATTACTCTCTGTGTCCTATTCTCCAGCCAGTTCTTTACCCAGGCTGTCATCTTGGGACCCACTCCCAGGCTGGCTAACTTGTATATTAATCTTTTGTGTGGGACTGTGTCAAATGCCTTGCTAAAATCTAGATAGGCCATGTCCACAGCCCCTCCCTGATCTACTACTTTGGTCACCCAGTCAAAGAAATCTATCAGATTCGTCTGGGATGACCTTCCCGCCGTGAATCCATGCTGCCTAGGGTCCTATGCCCCTCTGGGCTCTAGATACTCGACAGTTCTTTCCTTCAGAAGTGATTCCATCATTTTCCCTATCACTGAGGTTAAACTAACAGGTCTGTAGTTTCCTGCTTGGTTCTGTGCCCCTCTGGCCTCTAGATAGTCGACAATTCTTTCCTTCGGAAGTGATTCCATCATTTTCCTTATCACTGAGGTTAAACTAACAGGTCTGTAGTTTCCTGCTTCTGCCTTGCTCCCACTTTTGTGAAGGGGAATCACATCTGCCTGCGAATTTTCAATATTTCCACTCCAGATTTTCAACATTGCCATTTTACCACACTTCCTTATGAGCAGTACAGCTGTCATTTTTCACATCCTGCCCAAAACGTGTTTCCGTCTATGTAGCGCACAATGGGGGTAGCAACAAGGTCATACTGACAATTTATTGTGCAAATACCAGCAGTCGCACAGGTCATTAGGGTACAGCACCATACATGCCAAACATCACTGCAAATACCTGCAAGCGAACGTTCGGCATTGACAAATGCTTGTTTGTTATATTACTAAACATTGGTATCATCTGTGTCAGGACTGTCCGTAAGGGTCCAGCAGCCACCTGTGCACAGTTGAGTATTACTGGGTTTCTATTAAGATTGGCACTGGTATAGATCCCAGTTTTACAACCCCCCCAAAAAAAAGGCACTGGTGATAGAGTTTATTAACTGGGGCAGGACTGGCCAGTGGCACTTTCACAGATACCTGCACTCAGTTCATAGGTCCAGAACTGGTTTGCTTTGCTTAAATTGGCGAACATAGGAGACAAACCTTTGATTATTATGGCTGAGGATAAATCAAAGGCTTCCAACGAGGGGCCATTCAAAAGTACTAATACCAAAAGCAGAGGTGCTGAGGAACCCTCCAGATCCCAGTCAAAAAATAAAGCTTCCAAAGATGAAGTTCCTCACAAATTGAAAAATAATAAAAGTGCCGAAAAAAGGAAGCTTGACCAAGCCTCTGATGAAGTGGCGAAAAAGAAACTCTGTCAAGACAGATATGCTCCCATTGCTCCTGGGAAAGCCAGTAGTGAGACAACAGGCAGCTTAAAGCATACAGAAAAAACAAAACACTTACAAACTGCGCAGGTTCATCCGTCAGTGCAAGATATGGAAAAAGCATGGCAACTGTTTCAGACCCTTCAAAAGATGGGTCCTCGATTTACTGGGGCTGGCAAGCACTCTTCCACAGTTCTCTTTTCTGTAGACTGTTAGTGTTATGCAGATGATCAATTTTATGATGCCCCTGACATGGATTTTGAGGGTCTTGAGCACCAGGACCCTCACCTTCTGGATTCCCCGGGTGACCACAAGGATCCTTCGTCTGTGTTTACATTTATACAAAATATGCTGGATACCCTGGACCTCCCTATGCAGGAGCCCAACCAGGATGTCAATGAAGATGAAGATTATAGGGAGATGAAGGGTCTTTAATCCTCAAAGACCCTGGTCGTCCCTATCTATAATGCATTTAGAAAAAATACCATGAAGGTGCTTCAACGCCCCACTTCAGTACTAGGGGTTGATAAGCGTCTTGAGAGAAAATATAAATTGTCTAAAAATGGTGCCGAGTTCTTGTCCGCACACCCTAGCCACGAGAGTATAGTGCAGCAAGCAGCTTGTGAGAAAGCTGGAGTCTCCTTGTCGTCCTCTTCCCCGTGACAAGGAGTCCAAGAAAATTTACTTTATAGCAAAAAAAATATATGCCACAGCTTCCCTGCTTCTCAGGCTTTTTTCTTACATGGCATTGACAGCCAAATATCAGAAAGCCCTTTGGAAATCTGTCCAGGCTATCACCCGCAACGGATCAGATTCTATGGTGCAGGAGCTGGTGGATACGTCAAAAACTGCCTTGGAAGCTACTATGTACCAATTCCACATGACAGATGACAATAATGATGCAGCCTGTAGGGCGATGGCCCATGCCATCTGTCTGAGGCACTTCGCCTGGCTTAGAACAACCAGTCTGACCACAGACACTCAGAACATGGCCATGGATTTTCCCTGTGATCAAAATATGTTGTTCGATTACAGAACCACTGACTACATGAAAAAGGTCTATGAGTACTGTACAAGGCCTCCTGGCAGAGCCATTCATCAAAGCTTAAACCCGCCACCCTTCAGAGATCCTGTCCCAGGGGCGGTAGGGGCAGAAGTTTTGTTCCCAGGCCTTACAATCTCTATCCCCAATCTGACTTTAGCCAGTACAGGGGGTCTTTCAGAGGCAGGGGCAGAAGGGGCCAAAGAAGAGCCACCTCTACCCAGCCATCTGCCTCTCAGTCTAAGTCCTGATGTGAGTGTCCAGGTCGCCTCCCCGTTTCTGGTTAGAGGCAGACTCTCTCACTGTCTTCAGCACTGGTCCCTGATCACGTCAGACAAGTGGGTGCTGCAGATAGTGGAGAAGGGTCTGTCATTACAGTTCAAGCAGCTGCCAGACCTCAAGCATACCCAGGTGTCAAGACCTCTGTCCCCATCACAGATACCGCTGTTGGAAATGGAGGTACAAAACCTTCTGGCTTTTCGAGCAGTGGAGAGGGTCCCCACCCACGAGAAGGGCAAGGGCCTTTACTCCAGGTATTTTCTGACACAAAAGAAAACTGGGGAGTGGTGACCTATCTTAGATCTCAGATATTTAAACAAACATCTGAAAAACCCAAATTCAAAATGGTCACTCTGTCACTGGTCATACAGTCCTTACAGCAGGGCGACTGGCTAGCCTCCCTCGACTTAAAGGACGCCTACTTCCACATACCCATAAGGAGATCTCACAGGAAGTTTCTCAGGTTCAAACTTCCTTTGGGTCACTATCAGTTCACCGTAGTGCCCTTCGGTCTGTCGTCAGCTCCAAGAGTCTTTACGAAGTGTCTCGCAGTGGTAGCAGCACATCTCAGGAGACTGGATGTCACTCTCTACCCCTATCTGGATGACTGGCTCATAGTAGCAAAGTCTCCTTGCCAAGTCAAGGAGTCTCTTTCCCTCACAGAACGCACTCTGGAGTCTTTGGATTTCCTGGTAAATCTCAAGAAATCTCACCCGGAACCCACCCAGCTGCTCACCTTCATAGGGGCCCAGCTGGACACTCGGAAGGGATATGCTTTCCTCCCACAGGAAAGAATTAAGAGTTTCCTTTCAGTGGCAGATTCTTTCACCCAGGGACAGCCAAGACCAGCCAGACATTTCCTCAAACTTCTGGGACATATGGCCTCTATGGCTGCAGTAGTTCCAGGGGTCAGGTACAGGATGAGACTCCTGCAAGCCTACCTCAGAGCTCCCTGGTCTCAGAGAAGCAACAAATGTTCAAAGTTAATATCGGTGTTGGAGCAGTTCCTCCAAAACTTGCCGTGGTGGAAAGACCCTGCAAATTTGCAAGCATGGGTTCCCTTTCAAGCTCCTCTTCCCACAAAGGTGATCATCACAGATGCCTCCCTTTTGGGCTGGGGAGCTCATTTAGACAGTACCTCAGTAAGTGGCAACTGGACTCCCGAAGAGTCACAGTTGCACATAAATCTTTTGGAACTCAGAGCAGTCTTACTAGCTCTCAAAGCTTTTGCTTCCAGCATAGAAGGGCAGGCAGTTCAAATTTGAACGCACAGCACCACTGCAATGTTCTACATAAGCAAGCAGGGTGGTACCGATCAGGAATACTCTGTTTGGAAGCTCTGAAGCTCTGGTCTCTAGCATTCACCCTGGGAGTCAGCCTCTCAGCTATTCACCTTCCAGGCAAACTCAGTACTCTGGCGGATGCTCTAAGCCGCATCAGTCAAGGTCAGAGTGAATGGACACTGAGCAAGCAAGTACTAGCCACACTGTTCAGGCAGTGGGGCACACCAGACGTGGATCTGTTTGCCTCACCTCTCAATTTTCAGCTTCCTCAGTACTGTTGCAGGTCCCCAGTTCCGGGAACACTTCCTCTGGATGCCCTGATCCAGGACTGGTCAGGGAGGTTCCTATACACATTTCCTCCCTTTCCCCTGATATTCAGGGTTTTGCTGAAACTCAGGCAGCAGCCTGTATCCATGATCCTAGTGGCTCCGGACTGGCCCAGGCAAGCCTGGTACCCTCTCCTTCTCTCAATGTCCTGCAACAGGTGCATTTGCCTGCTTCCGACTCGCTCCTTGCTGACCCTTCCTCAGATGGGAGTGCAGTACCCAGACATATACTCTCTTCACCTCAAGGCCTGGTTCTTGAGGAGTTAGAGTTTCTATCCTCACAGTCCTCTGAACAGGTCTTAAGACACTGAGGATGGCTAAAAAACTGAACACTAAGAAGACTTATGCTGCCAAATGGAAAAGGTTTTCCCTCTGGTGCAGGAGTGAAAAGGTCAAACCCCTATCAGCTTCAGACCCTCAGCTGCTAGACTACCTGGTACACCTATAGGCATCAGGCTTATAACCATCTTCACTCAGGTTACACCTGGCGGCAATTTCAGCCTACCTTTCGGTGGGAAAGAAGAAATCATTTTTTTTCATGACATTTTTAAACAGTTTTTCAAAGGCCTCTTGCACCTCTAGCCTCCAACCAGGGAGCCTGTTCCTCCTTGGAGCCTGAACCTTTGCAGAGATGGGCTCATGAATTCACCTTTCTAGGGACATGGATATGTTGTTCATCCACACTGTCTGGCAGATTCCTTGCCGCTTTAAATCTTGCCGGAAGGTCTTCAAGCTGGCTCCTCCCACCCACCCGGGTGGTAAAACTCTCGGCTCTGCCCCAGGACGCCAGATCTTCCTTACCGCTTGGAAGCTCAGGTTCCCTCCTTAACGCTCTGCGTGATAGACTGGATCCTAACTCTTTGGTTCGTCCGAAACTCGTTTTAAAATTTTCAAGACTTCAATCTTCCTTTTCCCTTGCGGCTGCGATGGACAAATCGACTCCCGGTTTTCGGCGGTGCCCTTGTGGGCAGAAGATGTCCAGGACGGATCTGCACTCCACGTGCGTCTACTGCCTCGGCCTAGAACACGACCCGCAGGCCTGTGAGTCATGCTGTTCGTTCTCGGCCAACATCTTGGAGGACCGCGCTGCCCGGTTGAAGCTTGGGCGCCCTGAGAAGCGCTATCCACCGGTAAAGTCAAAAGAGGCCCGTTGGGTGGTCACCGCGGCGGCTGGCTCGGCTGAGCAGCTCGAGCAGATGATCGCCCTCGAGGAGGAGGCGGCCCAGGCCACATCTTCCTCCTCCTCGGTCGCGGCTTTTATCCCGCTCTCTTTGAGTACCTCGTATTCTGCTTCGTTCAAGGAGCTTTGCCAGTCCCTTTCCACGAAGGGAGAGGGGCCATCGGGACACTCCTCTTGGTCCAAAAAGAAGGATCCCAAGGGTAAGTCCCATCGTCTGCGTTCATGGGAGCGGGAGAGGTCCCCTTCCCCGGACAGCCGACCGTCGACTTCAGTCAAGGTTGCGGCTAAGGCCGCTGGCTTCACGGCGTCCCCGTCAGGTCAGCCGGCCGAGACTCCCGTCGATGTGGTCGAGATTTTTCTTGGCCCGTCGGACGGGTTGTCGATGGTGAAGCCGACAACCCTTCTTCGCCGGTTCCCCGGTGGAGACCGAGATCTGCCTAGCCCTCAGTGCAGCAGTCCCGGTTAAGGTGTCCGAGCCGAGGGAAGCGGGTGTCCCCCGCTCCATTCCAGGCCCATCTTATAAACACCGAGGATCTCGGTCTTGGACTTTTCTCGGTACAGCCGATCTCGCGACATTGGTGGTCTCGGCACCGTGTAGCTGCACGCCTGGCTGCCCTCGCCTCCCTCCTCCCCAGAAGAGGAGAGGCTGCTAAAATTCGTCAGCGCTAGAGGAACTGATGTGGCAGCAGTTACTTTTTGTCCAGGAGCAAGTCGACACGGCGCCTTCCCGGCCATCAAGTGGCTTGTCACCCGAATGGCCGAAACAACCTCTCGCTGCAGTCAAGATGCCCAAGCCTGGGCCGGTTGTTCGGGCGAGACCTGCTGCCCCACAGATTGTGGTGGAGCCTCTGCCTCCACAACCGAAATCGGGGGCGCTGACCAAGGACTCTCGGTTGGGTCAAGGCCTGCCCCACAGGTTGTCGGTCACCCTCACTCCCGACCGTCCTCGGCAGGTGGAGGGTGGCTCAGGCCCTAGGCAGCCCTTCGCGGACTCCTCGGAGTCCGACGACGACTCCTCCCTGTTCTCCAGGCCGGTTGACCTGGAGTCCTCCGGGGGGCCAGTCAATGGATGAAAGCCCATTGTCCTTTATGGGTCTGCTCCGGCTCATCTCGGAGTCCACCGGGATGCAGCTCGAGCCCCTATCCAAACGGGCCAAGTATCCCCTGACGGAGATACTGGACCGAGGGGATTCTCCCACGGAGACCTTTCCAGTGGCTGAGGCCATTGTAGGCCCAGCCTTGGAGCTTTGGCAGTGGCCTGCTTCCTGTCCTGCGCCCTCGGCCAGGATGGCCAGGAAGTATGCGGTCCCTACCGGCTCTTTGCCCAGGTTTTTGGAGCACCCCTCTGCCGAGGGGTTGGTCACCGACAGCGTTTTTCGGCGTTCCGGGAATGCTAGGGACGTGGACAAGCCCCCCAACAAGGAGTCCAAAAAGCTGGACTATGCCGGACGCAAGGTGTACGCTGCGTCCTCCCTTGGCCTCCGCCAGGCCAGCTCGGCCATGCTGGTGGCACACTTCTCCCACGCCCTCATGGGCTCCCTGGATGAGGTGATCCCTCATCTCCCGGCTGACCTGCAGACCACGGTCCAGCAGGTTCAGGACCAGGGTAGGGCGGTGGCGAAGCAGCAGCTTCAAACAGCTGTGGACATAGGGGACTCCTGTGCTAGATCAGTTGTGGCCGCGGTGGCCATGCGCTGCAGAGCATGGCTGAGGATATCCACCTTCACGGCGGATACCCAGCACAAGTTGGCAGACGTCCCCTTCTTGGGGACCGACCTCTTCGGCCCTGGAGTGGAAGGTCACCTCCAGCGGATCGAAAAGTCCAATGCCATTCTGGACTCAGTCACCTCCGCCCAGAAGGACAAAGGCCGCTAACAGCAGCAGCACAAGCCCTTTTAGTCCTTCGCGCCTCGGCATGTCCCGGCCCAACAGCACCAGCACCAGGGCCAGCAGGTTGTGGCATCCCCAAGCCCAAGCCAGCGGCTTCCTCTAGTAGGAAGCAGGAGATAAAGGCCAGGAGGTCCCTCGGCTGGTCCCTCCTCCAAGCCTGCCCAGTGACGGGTTGAGGTGTCGCCCCAGCCTCGCTACTCCCCGGTTCCCCTGAGGGTCGGCTCCCACTTCCTTTCCACCTGGTCCGGAATCACCACGGACCGCTGGTTGGAGGTGGTAGGAAAGGACCTGCCTCTGGAGTTCGAGCAGGCTCCACCCTTTCAATCCATTGCCCCTCGGGGGGCATCGGGGTCCACAGCCTCGCTGTCGGCCCGCCGAGCCGATATTGCCCTGCTCCTCGAAAAAGAGGTGATCAGGAAAGTGGCGGATCCTCCTCCAGACCCGGGGTTTGTGTCCAGGTGTTTCCTAGTCCCAAAACGGACAGGGGGCTGGCGCCCCATTCTCAACCTGCGCGACCTAAACAGGTTCCTAAGGTCTCGGACCTTCAGGATGGTCACTCTAGCTCAGATAGTCCCATTCTTGGAACGAGGCATGTGGTTCTGTTCCCTGGACCTCCAGGACGCATTCTTTCACGTCCCAATCTGTCCATCTCATCAGAGATTCCTCCACTTCAGAGTGGAGGGATCCCTTTACGAGTTCCGGCCATGCCCTTCGGCCTCCCTAGCTCCCAGGGTCTTCACCAAATGCATGGCAGTGGTGACAGCATTCTCTGCGGTCGCCAGGGTCTGGGTGACCTACCTGGATGACTGGCTGATTGCAGCCTCCACAGCAGAGGTGGAGCGGTCCAGAGATCTGGCCCTCCAGGTTTGCTCTCAGATTGGCCTCCTCATCAACAAGGCCAAGTCGGAACTCGTGCCAAAGCAGGTGATACATTTCATCGGGGCAGAGCTCGACTCTCTTCGAGCCAGAGCATGGCTCCTGGCGGACAGGGCCGAGGTTCTTTCCTCCTTTTCCCAGTCATTTTAGGTTGGGCAATCGCGCCCTGCCCGGGACTTCCTGTGCCTCCTGGGCCTCATAGCGGCCTGCACCAGCGTGGTCCGTTGGGCCCACTGGTACATGCGTCCCCTTCAATGGTGACTGGCCAGCCAGTGGTCACAGTGCTTCGATCCGTTGGATCAGCTAGTGACAGTGACCCAGGGGATGTGGAACGCTCTCCAGTGGTGGACCGTTCCGGCACATCTGCAGGAGGGCATCCCGTTTGTCCGCCCCGAGCCGACGGTCTCTCTATCGACCAATGCCTCTCTAATGGGTTGGGGTGCCCATCTGGGGGAGCACAGAGCGCACGGCCTCTGGTCCCCTCGGGAGTCCCGATGCCACATCAACCTGCTGGAGCTTCGCGGTTCGTCTAGCCCTCACCGCCTTCGCTCTGTTTCTACGGGGTCAAGTGGTTCTGGTCCAGACGGACAATACCACGACCATGTACTACCTAAACCGCCAGGGTGGGACGCGCTCCATGCCTCTGTGCAGGGAAGCTCTCCGCATTTGGTGTCTCGTGCGCAGCCTGGAGGCGGATCTCCTCACCATTCACGTGGCAGGAGCCTCCAACACCCTGGCCGATGCCCAAAGCCGGATAGGGGCTGCGTCTCATGAGTGGTCTGTCCTGCCGGAGGTAGTGCAAGATCTCTTCTGCTACTGGGGCACGCCTCAGGCGGACCTGTTTGCCTCCAGGGAGAATGCGAAGCTGAGACTGTTTCATGCCGGCCCCCCTCAGCAGGGCTAGCTGGAGGGGGATGCCTTCTCGAGGCCGTGGACCCCGGGCCTCTTCTACACCTTTCCCCCATTTCCCTTGATCCACAAGGTGCTTCTCAAGGTGAGGAGGGACAAGGCGCAGGTGATTCTGGTAGCCCCAGACTGGCCCTGTCAGTTCTGGTATCCAGATCTCCTCTGTCTCAGCTCCAGGCTCCCGAGGCGGCTTCCAGCCCACCCGGACCTGCTCTCAGTCAATCAGGGGAAGATATTCCATCCGGACCTTCAATCCCTGCACCTGATGGCCTGGTTCCTGGCGGCTAGAGTTCCAGGCCTTAGGTCTTTCTGGCGAGGTCCTCAACGTCGTTGAGGCGTCCGTAGGAGTTGACCAGAAAATGCTACGCCTTCAAATGGAAGAGATTCTCCATTTGGTGTCAGGGCAAGGGCCTGGACCCTTCCTCCTGTTCCTTGGCAAGCATTCTGGACTACCTGTGGTCCCTTTCTCAGCAAGGGCTTCGGTCGATGACCCTTAAGGTGCACCTGGCAGCCATCTCTGCTTACGGTGCGGGCGGGAAGCTGTCGGTGGCGCAGAGGAAGGTGGTCAGGTGCTTTTTCAAGGCCTTGATCACATATCCCTCGGTCTGAGAACCTCCACCTCCGTGGGATTTACTGCTGGTATTGGCAAAGCTCATGGGCAAGCCATTCGAACCAATGCACAGGTGTGAACTCTCTCACCTGTCGTGGAAGACCGCCTTCTTGGTGGCTATCACGTCAGCCAGAAGGATGGGAGAACTCCAGGCGCTCTGCATCGAGTCTCCTTACCTGGTCTTCCACAGGGACAAGGTTGTCCTGCGCCCCCACCCGAAATTCCTTCCGAAGGTGGTGTCGAGTTTCACCTTAACCAGGTGTTGACTCTGCGGTGTTCTACCCAATCCACCTCGGAGGCAGAATACAGGCTCCATACTCTGGACCCTAGAAGAGCTCGCTTATTATAAGGCGCTGCAGCTGAAATCGGGGAGAGGTTCGCCAGCTGTTTGTCACCTATGCTGAAGCCGCACCTGGCAGAACTGCAGCCAAGCGGACGATAGGCAGGTGGGTCACCTCCTGCATAGATCTCTGCTACAAGTTGGCAGGCATGGAGCCTCCCAGAGGGATAAGAGCTCATTCTACCTGTCATACTGCTGCATCGGTGGCTGCTTCCAGGGACGTCCCTATCCAGGAAATCTGCAGGGCTGCTACCTGGAAGTCAGCACACACCTTTATTACCCATTACCACATCGACCTTGAGTCACACCGGGATGCTGGTTTTGGGGCCTCGGTTCTCCAGTCTCCAGTCCCTAAGTAGGGGGTGTGCACCTTGCCTCCCTCCTCCTGGAGAACTGCTAGAGTCTGCCAGACAGTGTGGATGAACAACATATCCATGTCCCCTAGAAATACAGGTTACTCACCTGTGGGAGTTCTAGGAATGGTATGTGTTGTTCATCCACACGACCCATCCGACCTCCCCGGCTTCGACGCACAACCTGAGCTTCCAGCGGGCTAGATCTGGCGTCATGGGGCGGAGCCGAGAGTTTTACCACCCGGGTGGGTGGGAGGAGCCAGCTTGAAGACCTTCCGGCAAGATTTAAAGCGGCAAGGAACCTGCCTGACAGTGTGGATGAACAACATATACCATTCTTAGAAATCCTGTTACAGGTGAGTAACCTGTATTTAATTCATTTTACCAGTTATTCATTTCAAGTGGCATCTCTATACCATAAAGGCAAAAATAAGTTTGTACAAAGTAAGGTATGGACTTAACAGGTCTATGCTATTGTCAAGGTTTTGTTTGTTGGCCCTGGTGTAATAACGTAAGACTGAAAATATTGTATTAGGCTATAGTGCAGGTTGAACAAATATCACTGTGCCTGATGTGCTGTGCCACCGCCTCAGACAGTGGGAGCTGTGGTAGATAAGTGACTATTCATTTCTGTGGCTGAATACAGCCATTTCATTAGCCAATGTATCATGTTATAGCACTGATAACATCACATGCTGAATATAGAGGGGTTTGGGATCTAAAAAGAGGAGAAGGAAACCAGGTTCTTGGGATAAACGAAAATATTAGTAAAGAATCACCAAAAACAGTGAATTCTGCAGCACTGCAGAAGTTCTGCGGTAGGTTGCAAGTTCTGCGCAAAATTCTGTGGCCGCAGAATTCTAGGGGCCTTGGCTATTATAATTAATTTAATAGGTGCAGTCATGGGCGTGTAGCCTCCTAGCACCGTACTGACCTTAGTGAACCTTAGTGATGGGAGGGGTGCAGGATAAAGATTGGTTTGTAGTTGGAGTAGATGGCATGATCTCCGCTTTTATGGACTAGTGTCACCAGAGATTCTTTCCATTGAGCTTGGAATTCAGCCTGTCTGAGGGCTAAGTTAAAGATCTTAGTGAGGGGCAGAGTGACTTCGTCAAGTGTGAGAGTAGTCATCTTTATGTCTAGTCCGTCACTGCCAACCCTAGTTTTGCCCAGGGTGTGTTTTCAGTACTTTTTGGTTTCTGATGTGGTGACTTGTTTGAAGTAAAAAAAAAAAAAGGGGGTGTCAGGAGTTGAATGTGGTTTAGTTGTCTGTACTTCATCTGTTACATTGGACTGGGGGTGAAGATAGTCCGGTGGGAGAATTCCGTCAAGGTCAGTGAATTTAGAGTTGAATCTGTCTGCTATCTCCTTTCGATTTAGTGTTGTTGTGCCTGTGATGGGGTGGAATAGGACCCAGTCCCATTTGTTAGAGAAAGTGTTTAAAATGCAGGGATTAGGCTGGCCCGGTGGTGTAGAGGGTTGAGGTGCATGCGCCTTACCTCTTACCATGCCGGCGACCCATTTTCTGGAACGGACTTGGGTGCCAGGGGTTGGCAGGGGAAGGGGAAGGATAGAGCATCCGTAGGACTGCTGTCCTCTCCTGGGGTAGGTTAGGGACGCATGGTCGCTCTGCAGCGGCACCTAGTGGAGATTGGGAGCATTGCAGAGGGAGCATTTCAGGGGAAACACCAGAAAACTGAAATACTGCTCTGGAGACTGGCCGGATGATGGCTACCGGCCTAAGGACACCTCTGAAGACCCCCGGAGGCCACGCAAAGTCTCAGCAGCGCCCGGGACCAAAAGAAGTAGTGTGCCGGTTTCCTCCCGCCAGTGCCTTCCCCCTCGGAGGAGAGGGACCCACCCAGTACAGGGTTACGCCGGGCTATACCAAGGTTGGCTACGAATATGAGTTAAGGTGGCTTGCGTGGAGATAGTAGGAGGAATGTCTGAGGGGGTCTTGGCGGCTCGAAGGAGAGGCAGCTCCTGAGCACGACGGGGCAAAAATAGATAACTCAGAAAAAAAATGCAGGGATCTTTCCTTTTCTGTCTCTTCTCTGTCTGGTTATGCAACCCAATCTTCCAGACCTTGAACTTGATCAACCCCGAACAATCTTGCAATTCTTTGGCTCTCACTGCCTCTCAGCCTTCCCTTGCTATCTGTTTTTCCTCCCTTGCATATCTGTTGATATAAAAATATGTGCAAATCATTGTGTGGAAAGGAAACTGAAGTTAGGATCTCTTTTGTTTAGAAAATGTCTAGCATTACTGTTGAAATATATATAATTATATTTTGAGATGATTGCAGAAAGCTATTGTAAACTATAATGGTTTCTTAAGTGCAAATCTTCCAGCCTTTTGAAAAAGCTGAAAAGGGGGCCTCTCAGCTCAGTCACGCTATGTTCTAGCAGCTCTGCCTGAGATTTACAAAAACAGGATGTTTGTCAAGAGTGGGGGTAGAAAAGACTTATAAAAGAGCTAAGCTGCAACTGCAAAAGAGATTAGAAGAAAAAAGGGACACAGACAGAAAGAAAAAAATATTTCATTTCTCCTCTCTACATAGTTATACTGAACAAGTTTATTTTATGATACTGCTAGTGTAAATAAATAATTTCTGGTGAATTCTACAACTGCTTCTGGTATTCCTATGCTTCCTGACCTGTGCTTCGATGACAGTGCCATTAGTGAGGAGCATAGTAGTAGATGTTTTATTGTCCTTTCCGGTCAGTTTCTTTAGATTGGCCCAGAAGCTTCTCCCCTCCTCCCAGCTTTTCTCTAGCTGGTCCCTATAGCAGTCAGCTTTGGCTTGCCTAATTTCATGTGTGCAGCGATTTCTAGTAGCCCTGTCTTTTTGGTAGTCATCAGGTTTACTGGATGATTTGGCCCTGAGCCATAGATTGTCCCTGGCTTTCATTCTTTCTAGGAGGGACTGGGAGACCCATCCATTGCTGCAGCCCCTAGCTTTGCATTTTTTTTTTTACAGGTGCAAAGATGTCACAGGCTTTCGTATATCTGCTTATGAAATAATCCAGGGCCAGGTCTACATCGTGGATAGCGTCAAGGTGTGTGTGGTGGGGGGACCAGTTCAGTTGGCTGAGGTATGCCTTAAAAGAGGCCAAGATACTTTGTCTTAGGACTCTGCTACTAGTGACATTGGGACTCAGTTTTGTAAATTTATTTGACCAGGTGCAGAGAACTGGTGAGTGATCACTGAGTCAGTCAGACTGGGTTATTACCTCAGTGATCGTTTCAGGGTGGTTAGTGAGTACCCAGTCAATTGGTGATTTTGTTCCAGTACGGTAATTGATCCTATGGCCTCCGTAACCATCTGGGTCAGACATATGGTGGTTATGGTGTCTTTTTTTTGGGTATCCTGTACTAATTAGTTAATATTGAAATCCCATAGCACCACGATCTCTCAGTTCTGATGTAAGAGTTTGACTTGATTAGTTACCATCTCTATCCTCAGTTTTTGTTTTCCAGGGGGTATGTAGACAGTGGTTAATACTAGAGATTTGTTATTGCTTCCAAGTAATGTCTTTTCGGTTAGGAGCTGCACTTTGTTGTTAGCATTATTAGGTTGAATCATATGTTCCCGGAGGTTGTTTCTTAAGTAGACTAGACAGCCCCTTCCCGTTTTCTGTAGCCTGTCTTGCCTAAAGATGGCATACTCATCCAGAGAGATGACAGAGTCTGGGGTTTTAGGGGTGAGGCAGGTTTCAGTGAGTGAGATTACATCTGGTTTGTGTGGAGTGATCCAAGCTTGAAATTGTGCCATTTTAGGTAGCAGTCTCCCAATGTTGAGGGAAAACTGGCATTGGAGATAACATTGACATAAAGTTATTATTCTTCACATTGTACGAATTAACATACCGAGTCACAAATGTGGTAATGCCTGTCTTCAAGAGTGGTGACAGAACAAACAGCCAACTACAGGCTGATCTCGATCCTCTCCGTGCTGTCTAAGGCACTTGAACGGTTGTAAATGATCAGCTAATCACTGACCTAAATGAGTATGACATTTAACGTATCCAACAACATGGATTTAGGAAATTACTCTGTACCAGTATGGCTTTGGTTGAAGAGTAGTAGTAGTAGATTTTATTTATTTGAATACACCAATGTCCCTTCATGAGTATTTCAACAGCAGAGATATGGTAGGTGTAGTCTACATTGACCTGACAAAGGTTTTGGGGCTGCAATTCTGCATAGCAGGTTGGGGCTACCTTGTGACAGGGAGGAACCCTTACAAAACTGTGCCTGTTAAGCTCCGGCTTTCAAATTGGCTCAACTGAATACATTCACTTCCCTTCATGAGTGTTTCAGCTGCAAAGATATGGTAGGGGCAATCTACATTGCCCTGACAAAGAAGTTTGATGTTTTCAAGCATAAACTCCTGCTAGAAAACTTACTGAATCGGGGCCTGTGCATGGTCAATGTCTCCTGATTTGAAAGCTACCTGACCACACAAACCCAGAATGTTAAACTCGAGGGTCTGACCTCCATGGACAGCACTATGTTTGTTGTGGTGCCTCCAGGCTCCATTTTTGGACCAGTATTATTTGTCCTGTTGATAACAGCCTGAAGCCTGTCAATCTGCTAATGCTGTGTTGTACGCAGATGATGCAGTAATTTTAGCAAGACTCCCTAGCAAAGACAGTTCTAGGGACATGGATATGTTGTTCATCCACACTTCTTGGCAGTTCCTTGCCGCTTTAAATCTTGCCGGAAGGTCTTCAAGCTGGCTCCTCCCACCCACCCAGGTGATAAAACTCTCGGCTCCGCCCCATGACGCCAGATCTTCCTTACCGCTTGGAAGCTCAGGTTCCCCTCCTTAGTGCTCTGCATTTTAGGCCTGGATCCAAACTCGTCGGTTAAACCGAAACTTATTCTCAAATTTTCTAGACTTCGGTCTGTTTCCTCCTTCGCGGCTGCGATGGACAAATCGACTCCCGGATTTCGGCGGTGCCCTTGCGGGCAGAAGATGTCTCGGACCGATTCGCACTCCACGTGCGTTTTCTGCTGTAGGCTTGAACCGATCCACAGGCCTGCAATTGTGCAAGTTTTTTTCGTCCAGCGTCCTCGGAGACCATGCTGCCAGACTTCAACTCGGGCGAGGAAGCGTATTCCTCCCGGTGAAGTTGAAGGGAGGCCCGTTAGGTGATGTCCGGCGTCGGCGGGCTCGGCTGAGCAACATGAGCAGATGATCGCCCTCGAGGAGAAGGCGGCCCAGGCCGCATCCTCGTCTTCCTCTGTCGTGGCATTTATCCCGCTCTCCTTGGGATCCTCCTACACAGCTTCTTTCAAGGAGCTTTGTCAGTCCCTCTCTACAAAAGGTGAGGGTCCATCGGGACATTCCTCTCGGTCCAAGAAGAAGGACTCGAAGGGTAAGTCCCACTATCGGCGTTCGTGGGAGCGGGAGAGGTCCCCTTCCCTGGACAGTTGACACTGGACATCGGTCGAGGTTGCAGCTAAGGCCACTGGCTTCACAGTGTCCCCGTCAGGTCAGCTGGCTGAGACACCCGTCGACGCAGTCGAGATTTTTCTCAACCCATCGGACGGGCTGTCGACTGGTGAAGCCGACAACCCTTCTTTACCGGTTGCCCCGGTGGAAACCGAGGACTTGCCTGCACCGGAGTCCCCGGTTAAGGTTCCTGAGCCGAGGGAGGAACGGGTTTCCCCACGCTCTCTCCAAGACCCACCCTCGGAAACACCGAAGGTCTCGGTCTCGGACCTCCTCTCAGTCCAGCCGATCCCGCCGACATCGGCGGTCTCGGTACCGAGGGAAGCGGTGGCGCCGCTCCTCCTAGTCTTCGCCCTCCTCGGAGGCTAGGCTCCGGCGCAAGTTGCGTCGGTGCTATGAGGACTTGATGTGGCAGCAGCTCCTTCTGACCAGGAACAAGCCTTCCCCGGCCATTAAGTGGCTATCACCTGAGTGGCCGAAACAACCCCTCGTGGTCATCGAGGAGCCGAAGCCGGCGCCAGTTGTTCAGTCGAAACCAGCTGCACCACCCATTGTGGTGGAACCCCCGCCTCCACAACCTAAAACTGGGGCTCCGACCAAGGATTCTCGGTCAGGTCAGGGGTTGCCCCTTCAGTTGTCCGTCACCCTCACTCCCGACCGGCCTCGGCAGGTGGAGGGTGGCTCAGGCTCTCGGCAGCTGTTTGCAGACTCCTCGGAGTCTGATGATGACTCTTCCCTGTTCTCCAGGCCCCTCAACCTGGAGTCCACTGGGGGACAGTCAGTGGACGAGAGCCCATCCTCATTCATGGGAATGCTTCGGCTCATCTCAGAATCTACTGGGAGGAAGCTCGAACCTGTGTCAAAGCGGGCCAAGTATCCCCTCACGGAGATACTGGACCGAGGGGATTCTCCCACGGAGGCCTTCCCGGTGGCTGAAGCCATTGTTGGCCCAGCTCTGGAGTTATGGCAGCGGACGGCTTCTTGTCCAGCTCCTTCTGCCAGGATGGTCAGGAAGTATGCATTCCCTACCGATTCACTCTCCAGTTTTTCAGAGCACCCCTCTGCGGAGGGGCTTGTGACCGACAGTGTTTTCCGGTGCTCCGGAAACACTAGGGATGTGGACAAGCCTCCTGACAAAGAGTCCAAGAAACTGGACTATGCTGGGCGTAAAGTCTACACTGCGTCCTCCATAGGCCTTCATCAGGCCAGTTCGGCTGTACTGATGGCACACTTTTCCCACGCCCTTTTGGGCTTCCTGGATGAGGTGATTCCTCATCTCCCGGCTGACCTCCAGACTACAGTCAAGCAGGTGTGGGATCAGAGAAGGGCGGTGGCAAAGCAGCAGCTCCAGTGGAGGATCGAGAAGTCCAGTGCCACCTTGGACTTGGTCACGTCTGCCCAGAAGGACAAAGGCCTCCAGCAGCAGCGTAAGCCCTTTCGGCCTTCTGCCCCTGCGGGACGCCCGGCCCAGCAACACCAGCATCAGGGCCAGCAGGCTCGCACTTGGCACCCCAAAGCCAAGCCTGCAGTTTCCTCCAGCTGGATTCCTCATCTCCCGGCTGACCTCCAGACTTCAGTCAAGCAGGTGTGGGATCAGAGAAGGGCGGTGGCAAAGCAGCAGCTCCAAACTGCTCTCGATATTGGAGAGTGGCCATGTGCTGCAGAGCTTGGCTGCGGATCTCCACCTTCACGGCAGATACCCAGCACAAGCTAGCAGACGTACCCTTCTTGGGTACCGACTTGTTTGGTCCCAGGGTAGAGGGTCATTTGCAGAGGATCGAGAAGTCCAGTGCCACCTTGGACTTGGTCACGTCTGCCCAGAAGGACAAAGGCCTCCAGCAGCAGCGTAAGCCCTTTCGGCCTTCTGCCCCTGCGGCACGCCCGGCCCAGCAACACCAGCATCAGGGCCAGCAGGCTCGCACTTGGCACCCCAAAGCCAAGCCTGCAGTTTCCTCCAGCTGGATTCCTCATCTCCCGGCTGACCTCCAGACTACAGTCAAGCAGGTGTGGGATCAGAGAAGGGCGATGGCAAAGCAGCAGCTCCAAACTGCTCTCGATATTGGAGACTCTTGTGCCCGGTCAGTAGCGGCCGCAGTGGCCATGTGCTGCAGAGCTTGGCTGCGGATCTCCACCTTCACGGCAAATACCCAGCACAAGCTAGCAGACGTACCCTTCTTGGGTACCGACTTGTTCGGTCCCAAGGTAGAGGGTCATTTGCAGAGGATTGAGAAGTCCAGTGCCACCTTGGACTTGGTCACGTCTGCCCAGAAGGACAAAGGCCTCCAGCAGCAGCGTAAGCCCTTTTGGCCTTCTGCCCCTCCGGCACGCCCGACCCAGCAACACCAGCATCAGGGCCAGCAGGCTCGCACTTGGCACCCCAAAGCCAAGCCAGCAGTTCCTCCAGCTGGAAGACGGAAGGGAAAGGCCCAGGAGGTCCCTCGGCCGGTCCTTCCTCCAAGCCTGCCCAGTGACGGGTTGAGGGGTGTTGCCCCCAGCCTCGTTACTCCCCCCTGGGATCCCCCCCTTGGGGGGACATCTCCGCCACTTCCTTTCCGCCTGGTCTGCTATCACCACGGACCGCTGGGTACTGGAAGTGGTAGGAAAGGGTCTGCCTCTGGAATTCGAGTAGGCCCCACCCCATTTAGCCGTCGCCCCACGGGGCCACTGGGGCCGCAGCCTCCTGTCAGCTTGCCGAGCCGACATTGCTCTGCTCCTCCAGAAGGAGGTGATCAGGAAGGTGGTGGATCCTCCACCAGACCCAGGGTTTGTGTCCAGGTATTTCCTGGTCCCAAAACGGATGGGGGGCTGGCGCCCCATTCTAGACCTGCACGACCTGAACAGGTTCCTAAGGTCTCGAACCTTCAGGATGGTCACTCTGGCTCAGATCATTCCATCCTTGGAACGAGGCATGTGGTTCTGTTCTCTGGACCTCCCGGACGCGTTCTTTCACGTCCCAATCCCTCCGTCCCACCAGCGATTCCTCCACTTCAGGGTGGAGGGATCCCTTTTCGAGTTCCGGGCCATGCCCTTAGGCCTCTCTCCAGCTCCCAGGTTCTTCACCAAATGCATGGCAGTGGTGACAGCATTCCTGCGGCACTGAAGGGTCTGGGTGTACCCTGACCTGGACTGGCTGATTGCAGCCCCCCTCCAGACTGGAGGTGGAGCGGTCCAGGGATCTGGCCCTCCAGGTCTGCTCTCAGATTGGGCTCCTCATCAACGAGGCCAAATCAGAACTCGTGCCAGTGCAGATGATTCAATTCATCGGGGCAGAGCTCGACTCTCTTCGAGCCAGAGCACGGCTCCCGGCGGACAGGGCCGAGGTTCTTTCCTGCTTATGCCCAGTCATTTCTGGTTGGGCAATCGCACCCTGTCCAGGACTTCCTGCACCTCCTGGGTCTCATGGCGGCCTGCACCAGCTTGGTCCATTGAGCCTGTTGGCATATGCGTCCCCTTCAATGGGGACTGGCCAGCCAATGGTCACAGTGCTCCCGGTCCTCTGGACCAGCCAGTGGTAGTGACCCAGGAGATGTGGAACGCTCTCCAGTGGTGGCTCGTTCCCGCTCATCTGCAGAAGGGCATCCCGTTTGTCCGCCCCGAGCTGACGGTCACTGTAACGAGCGATGCCTCTCTAATGGGTTGGGGTGCCCATCTGGGGGAGCACAGAGCGCACGGCCTCTGGTCTCCTCGGGAGTCCCAATGCCACATCAACCTGCTGGAGCTTTGAGCGGTCCGACTAGCCCTCACCACCTTCGCTCCGTTTGTATGGGGTCACGTGGTCCAGGTCCAGATGGACAATACCACGACCATGTACTACATAAACCGCCAGGGTGGGACGCGCTCCTTACCCCTGTGCAAGGAAGCTCTCCACACTTGGTCCCTCGTGAAGCAGTCTGGAGGTGGATCTCCTAGCCATCCATGTGGTAGGAGCCTCCAACACTCTGGCTGATGCCCTAAGCTGGATAGGGGCTGCATCTCACAGTGGTCACTCCTACGAGGAGTAGTGCATGATCTCTTCTCCCACTGGGGCACAACTCAGGTGGACCTGTTTGCCTCCAAGGAGAATGCAAAGCTGAGGCTGTATCATGCCCACCCCCCTCAGCAGGGCTCGCTGCAGGGGGATGCCTTCTCGAGGCCGTGGACCCCGGGCCTCTTCTATGCCTTTCCTCCCTTTTCCTTGATCCACAAGGTGCTTCCCAAGGTGAGGAGGGACAAGGCGCAGGTGATTCTGGTAGCCCCAGACTGGCCCTGCCACTTCTGGTATCCAGATCTCCTCAGCCTCAGCTCCAGGCTCCCGAGGCGGCTTCCAGCCCACCCGGACCTGATCTCAGTCAACCAGGGGAAGGTACTCACCGGACCTTCAGTCCCTGCACCTGAAAGCCTGGTTCCTGAGCGGCTAGAGTTCCAGGCCTTGGGTCTTTCCGACGAGGTCCTCAACGTGGTTGAGGCATCCCGTAAGGAGTCGATCAGGAAATGCTACACCTTCAAATGGAAGGAGATTCTCCATTTGGTGTCAGGGTAAGGGGTTGGACCCTTCCTCCTGTTCTTTGGCTAGCATTCTGGACTACCTGCGGTCCCTTTCTCAGCTAGGGCTTCGGTCGACGACCCTTAAGGTACACCTGCCAGCCATCTCTGCTTATCGGGCATGGGCCGGGAAGCAGTCGGTGGTGCAGGAGAAGGTGGTCGGGCGCTTTTTCAAAGGCCTTGATCACATATTCCCTCCAGTGTGAGAATCTCCACCTCCGTGGATCCATTCACATATCGGAATGTGGCCAATGCGGTGGGCTGCGCCCATTGGCTCACGCTGTGGACCAATGGGCGTACAGCCGACTGTGTCAGAGGCGGGCAGCAGGCGGGTGGGGTGCCCCTGCGTGCTGACCAGGGGAGGCGGGCGGTGGGGATCAGTTGGTGGAGGGGGGGTCCACTGGACCACCAGGGATATAGGAATCTTTATAATTTTACTGAAGCCCCGATGGCTGACTGCGGTCCACTGGACCACCAGGGATATTGGATACTTTATTATTTTACTTTATCCCGCGATCAGGCTAACAGCAGTCCACTGGACCACCAGGGTTATTGGATACTTTATTATTTTACTTTATCCCGCGATCGGGCTGACAGCGGTCCACTGGACCACCAGGGATATTGGATACTTTATTTTACTTTATCCCGCGATTGGGGTAACAGCAGTCCACTGGACCACCATGGATATTGGATACTTTATTATTTTACTTTATCCCGCGATTGGGCTGTGGGTCACATTGCTGCACTGCAGGGGGCGTCGGTCCCCAATGGCTGCTGCCTGGCAGGGCGCCAGGTGCAAGTTGCCGGGGATCGGCGCACCTGCATGGAAATGGGGCCATAATGACATGCAAATGGCGCCATTTGCATGTGCACTTTTGAATATCGCGGTTGTGCGCCTAGTGCAATGGAACTTGCGCTAAGCGTGATCCCATTCTCCCTCTGGCCACTTGCGCTGGCGCGTACCACTGCACCATGTGCACTGCGGGTGGCCAGGGTGCGATGTTCAATAATGCTGAGCCATGGCGCAACTCCATTGAATATCGTGATCAACCCCTCTTGACCAAGTTGCGCTGCGCCCAGGTAGCTGCGCCACAGCCTGGCGTAGATTTGAATATTCTGGCCTAAGGGTACAGTCAGAAAATACAGTAAATGGACAATTATAAACAAAACCGCCTTGTACTGAATAACTAATCCTACCCCAGTTTCCGTTGGTAATTAGTGGTGCTGAAATTACCTATTTTGGCAGAAGTGCCTCTCTTTGAGCCCAGTCACAAAAGTGTCCCTTAGAAGTCCAGAACACAAAGTGTCAGTCTTTTCAGCCAGGCTTCACCATTATCAAAGGCCAAAATGTCCCTCCCATCCTGTGATGTCAGAGCTCTGAGCTGCTAGTGTGAGGTCACACACAGTCCTGCATACTTAATTTGCAACATGCAGTTACATAGGCGAACAAGTCAGATTACCACTGAATTGCAATCTGCAAATACAACAGTATTTTTTAATTATAACAAGACAGTCTGTCTGCCTCAGAGTATGGTTTACGACACCCTTTGATGTTGCAGAAATATCCTATAAGGTTAATTCACATATGCTTCCCAAAAACCATCTTCCTCCTGTTAGCCTATAAAATGTAACCATTTATGGCAGTTTTCCTAAGTTCAAAGCAGTTGTCTTTTTACAACCTGGTTGTATAGCAACTACCCAGGCTCTCACAGGTAGGTGTCAAAAAAGGAAACTCTAACTAGCTTATCTTCTAGGTCAGTGAGAGGGCAGACCATTTTTTTTCTTCTCTTGTAAAATCCAGTGTCCCATGAGGCTCTGCTGCTTGGCTTGTTTCCTTAGCAGAACTGCCATACAGCACATAGATTTGTAAGAAAATTATATACACATCAAAACAAGCAGATGGCTGTTGCCACATCCCTTCCTCCTAAACAGAATTTGTAGGGATCCATTCCTAGGCATAGGATGGGTTCCCCAAATTCAGTTCCCTGCTCTAACTGACACGATAGACCATCTGCATTGGCATTTGTTGCCCCTGCCCTGGGAGTGACAGTCATAGCGCGTACCTGTAAGGCAAGACTTCATCTTAGAAGCCTACCATTTGTCTTACCCATTTGTGCCAGCCAAACCAGGGGGTTATGATCCGTTTGCACCTCAAAGTGCCACCCGTATAGGTATGGCTCTAATTTCTTCAGTGCCCACACAAGGGCCAGGCACTCTTCTCCAATGTAGAATAAGCCTGTTCCCTGTGAAGTAATTTCTTACTGAGGTACACTATTGGGTGACCTTTCCTTGGTTAGAAGTCTGGCTAAGTACTGCCCCAATACCCACATCTGAGGCTTTGTCTGGACTACAAATGGTTTACTGTAGTCTGGACTGGCTAACACAGGAGCATCGCACAGTGCCTCCTTTAGCCGTGTAAAGGCCCACTCACAGGCTGGGTGCCAGTTCAGCCTTTTTGGCATCATTTTCCTTAGCAGGCCAGATAGGGGAGCTGCCAGGGCACTGTAGTTTGGTGCAAACTTTCTATAGTACCCTGTGGTCCTTAGAAAACTCCAAACCTGCTTCTGTGTTTCAAGCCTGGGCCATGCCTCTATTGTCTCAACCTTGGCTTGATTGGGACGGAGCTGTCCCCACCCTACTACGTGCCCTAGGTATGCCACCTCAGCCATAGCCACCTGGCACTTTTCTGCTTTGACAGTGAGCCCGGCCCTCTGTATCTTGCCCAATCCTTCCTTTTAATGGGACAGGTGTTCCTTCCAGCTGGCACTGAAGATGGCAGTATCATCCAAGTACGCAACGGCGTACTCTTCAGTACCTTGTAACACCTTGTTCACCAACCTTTGGAAGGTGGCAGGGGCATTGCTCATTCTGAAAGGCATTACCTTGAACTCAAATAACCCTGTCGGAGTGATGAAAGCCGACATCTCCCTAGCTCTGGCAGTTAACTCCACCTGCCAATACCGTTTCGTCAGGTCAGTGGTGGTAAGGTGTGTCACCCCTCCCAACTTGTCCAGTAGTTCGTCCACCCGTGGCATTGGATGGGCGTCTGACATCGTGACTGCATTGAGTTCACAATAGTCCACACAAAATCAAGTAGAACCATCCGGTTTGGGAATGAGAATTCTAGGAGCGTGGATATGTTGTTCATCCACACTGTCTGGCATTGTTCCTTCCCCTTTAAATCTTGCCGGAAGTCTTCAAGCTGGCTCCTCCCACCCACCCGGGTGGTAAATACCTCGGCTCCACCCCATGACACCAGATCTTCCTTTCCACTGGAAGATACAGGTTCCCTCGTGCTTTTCTGCAGCGATTGAGGCCCTGGATTCAATTCGACGGTTTTCACTGCATCTTCCCGCTTTGGAACTTCATTAGAGTTCTACGACTCAGATGGGACATGGATGACAAGTGGTTCCCGGGTTTTGCCGGTGTCCTTGCAGACAGAAAATGTCGCGCGACCGCCCACCTCTCGTCGTTTACTGCCTCGGTACTGTCCATGATACCTGCGCAATGTACCATTGCACTTCCTTCCATCCGACCGTTTTGGAGGATCGTCAAGTAGCGCCTGAAGCTGGGGGAGACGGGCTTAATCCACGGTAAATCTAAGGAGGCCAGGTAGGGCGGTTTCTACCACCTGCGGGATCCGCCGAGCAGCTCGAGCAAATGGCGGCCTTCGAGGAGGAAGCCGCCCAAGCTTCAGCCAGCCGAGGCTTCTTCGTGCCGCTCAACTTGGGCTCCACTTTCTCAGGATCCTTTCAGGATTTGTGCCAGTCTCTTCCTACCAAGGGTGAGGCACCCTCGGGCTCGCACTCCTCCCGTTCTAGAAAAAAGGATCCAAACCGTCTTGAGTCGAAGAAGGTGCTCCTAGGATCGGGAGTGGTCCGAGGTCTCGACTACTGATCGAGATCCCCGCCTGCAGCTGTTTTCAGACCTTCCGTCTGGACCAGGCACAGAAGTCGAGAGCGGCTGGACGGCGAATTTCTCTCGACCCTATCGAGGCGTTGTCACTGACACCTGTCGATGATTCCTTGGAAAGCGCCTATTCTCTCCTTCCCGGCGAGGAGACCCGTCCGCGGGCCTCGATCGAGGACAGGATCGGATCCTCGGTTTTCGCGGTCCAGTTTCTCCTGATAACCAAAGCCCGACACCGTCGGTCGATCAGGTAAGTCCTCTTGATTCGATCGACCCAGAAAGGACACAAACACTCCCGGAAGGCGCCACCGTTCCTCATCCTCCTCGGACGAGGGAGGCTTGACGGAAGATCCGTCGGCCTGCAAGGATCTTATGTGGCAGCAACTCCTGCTAGCTGAGCCAAGCGGCTCCCTTGGCGGTCCGGCTATCACTTGGCCTCAGCCTCTTGACCTACTCGACACCGATTCCCTTGGCACGGTCCCTCGGGGCTCCGGTGCACCCTCAGCTTGACCGGTTACAGGCTCCCACCAATATTGGTGGAACCTCCACCAAAGCTGCCCCTTGGAGGGGTCCCCTCCAAGGAGGACCGACAGTCTCCGGGTCTTCCTCACAGACTGTCGATTACAGTCACCCCTGATCGCCCTAGGCGTATCGAGGGAGATTTAGGTGGACAGCCTTTGTATCTGGACTCCGCCGATTCAGATAATACAGGCCTTCATTCTCACAATGAGCTATCGGTGTCAGGCATGGAAGAAGGGCCTTCCTCCTTCCAGGGCATCCTCCGGCTCATTTCTGAGTTCACGGGAATGCCCCTGCAGCCTATTCAGAAGAAGGCAGAATATCCCCTTACGGATATTCTTAAGAGGGGGGGATACCCCTATGGAGGCCTTTCAGTCGCGAAGCCATAGTGGCCCGGCTCTGGAACTCTGGCAGCGTCCTGCCTCCTGCCCAGCTCCGTCTGCCCACGCCTTGCGCAAGTGGCGGCAGGGTCACTGGCGGGGTTACTACAGGCACCCTCGTGAGAAAGCCTGGTGGCTGCCTCGGTTTTCAAGCGGATGGGCAGGTCGGGATACTGGCCGCCCTCCGGACAAGGAGTCAAACTTATGGACCACTTTCGGCGGAAGGTCTATGCCGCATCTTCCTTGGGCCTTCATCAGGCAAGCTCAGCAGTGATTATGGCACACTTCTCTCATGCCCTTTTGGGGCGCTGGACGAAGTTCTTCCTCACCTCCCAGCTGACATGCAGACCCACGGTCAAACAGGTCAGGGACCAGGAAACGAGGGCTGTTGCTAAACAACAGCTCCAGACTGCACTGGACATGGGTGATTCCTGTGCTGCGTTCACTGGCTGCAGCGGTATCCACTGCCCCGCGGGGCTTGGCTGAGGTTATCCTCCTTTCCCATGGATACTCAGCACAAGCTAGCTGATGTGCCCTTCCTTGGCACCGACCTCTTCGGGCCAGGAGTGGCAGGTCATCTGCAGCGCATCGAACAGTCTAATGCTACCTTAGATGCCACCTCTGCTAAAAGTTCTTCAAGTAAGAACCAGCAGAAGCGCGGGAAGAAGCCCTTTAGCCATTCTTCCCCTTGGTCAGACAACCACCTTCCAGGGGTCAGCAACAGCAGCAGGCTCAGGCTTGGTGCCCTAGGCCTAAGCAAGGTCCCCAGCAGCCCCGCAAAGGAGGCCGAGGCACTGGTCCAGGTGCCTCCTCCACCTCCTCTAAGCCTGCCCAGTGACGGGCCGGGGGTGGCCTCCCCCATACCCGTCACACCAGCTCTGGGTCCTCCCGTGGGAGGCCGGCTCTGCCATTTCCTTTCCGCATGGTCCGGTATCACCTCGGACAGGTCGGTTCTAGAGAGTGGTCGGGCAGGTCTGCCCCTAGAATTCGAGCAGTTCCCTCCCAGCCGAGCCCGTGCCCCACGAGGAGAAGGATCTCAGTCACCCAGTCTGCCCTTCGGACGA
Source organism: Neoceratodus forsteri (assembly GCA_016271365.2). Taxonomy (NCBI): domain Eukaryota; kingdom Metazoa; phylum Chordata; order Ceratodontiformes; family Ceratodontidae; genus Neoceratodus; species Neoceratodus forsteri. The sequence continues at coordinate 359,718,519 of CM057449.1, read as the reverse complement.
CATTGCGCTACTCCTCCTCAAAAGGCGGTGGCCAGTGCGGATCCTCCTTCAGACCCAGGCTTCGTCTCCAGGTATTTCCTGGTGCCCAAACGGACAGGGGGGGTTGGCGCCCCATTCTAGATCTGCACGACCTGAATCGGTATCTCAGGTCTCGCACCTTTTGGATGGTAACTCTGAACCAGATCATACCATCTCTGGAGCAAAACATGTGGTTCTGCACTGGATCTTCAGGACGCTTTTTTCCACGTCCCTATCCGTCCGTCCCATCAGCGGTTCCTCCACTTCAGGGTCGAAGGGACCCTGTGCAGATTCAAAGCCATGCCGTTTGGCCTGTCACCGACCCCAGGGTCTTCACCAAATGCATCGCAGTGGTGCAGCCCATCTGGCGTCAGGGGTTCGTATTTACCCTACCTAGGCGACTGGCTCCTGGCGGGTTTCCTCCCTTCAGGAGGTGGAAGGTCCAGGGACCTGACCCTCGAACCTGCTCACACTTGGGCCTTATGATCAAGGCGATCGGGACTTCGTACCTTCTCAGGTGATGAGCTTCATGGGCAGGCTTCGACTCTCGTCAAGCCAGGCTTCGGCTCCCAGCGGACAGGTGAGGAGGTTCTCTCCTCCTTTGCCGAATCGTTTCTGGTTGGGCAATCGCGCCCTGCCCGGGACTTTCTGCGCCTCCTGGGTTACATGGCAGCGTGCACTTCAGTGGTCCGCTGGGACAGACTGCACATGCGCCCCCTTCAGTGGGAGCTGTCTGCCCAGTGGTCTCAGCGTCAGGGTCTTTTCGACCAGCTGATCACAGTCACCCAGAGGATATGGGACACTCTCCAATGGTGGACCGTCCCGAGTCGTCTGCAGGAAGGAACCCCATTTGTCCGCCCTGAGCCAACGGTCGTCCTTACGACCGATGCCTCTCTCATGGGCTGGGGGAGCCCACATGGGGGACACAGGGCCCGACCTCTGAGCCCTTGAGAGTCCGATGCCACATCAACCTGCTGGAGCTCAGGGCAGTCAGACTGGCTCTGTCAGCTTAGCTTCTCAGCTCCGGGGTCAAGTGGTTCAAGTCCAGGCGGACAATACCACGACCATGCACTACCTCAACAAACAGGCGGCCACGCACTCCGTCTGCTATGCAAGGAGGCGCTCCGGATCTGGACCTTCGTCAGCCGGCTGGGGGCGGATCTCCTAGCCATCCATGTGGCGGGAGTCACGAACCAACAGGCGGATGCTCTCAGCCGCTTAGGCCAGACATCCCACGAGTGGTCTCTCCATCCAGAGGTAGCTTACTACCTGTTCTCTCGTTGGAGCAAACCGTTGGTGGACCTGTTTGCCTCCAGGGAGAACACCAAGCTGAGGCTGTACCATGCCGGCCCCCCTCAGCAGGATTCGTTGCAGGGGGACGCCTTCTCGAGCCGTGGACCCCAGGCTTCTTTTCGCCTTTCCCCATTTCCCTTGATCCACAGGTGTTACTCAAGGTGAGGAGGGACAAGGCGAAGGTGATCCTGGTAGCCCCAGATTGGCGCCAGTTCTGGTATCCAGATCTCCTCAGCCTCAGCTGCAGGGCCCCGGCGGCTGTGTACGCCGGACCTGATATCAATGAACCAGGGAAGGTCCTTCATCTGGACCTTCAATCGCTGCACCTCACAGCCTGGTTCCTGAGCGGCTAGAGTTCCAGGCTTTGGGTCTTTCCGAAGATGTCTACACCGTGGTTGAGGCATCTCGAAAAGAATCGACCAGGAAATGTTATGCCTTCAAATGGAAGAGATTCTCCATTTGGTGTCAGGGCAAAAGCCTGAACCCCTTATCCTGCCCTGTGGCTAACATTCTGGACTACCTTTGGTCCCTCTCCAAAGGGGGTCTTCGGTCATCGACCCTCAGGGTGCACCTAGCAGCCATATCGGCTTACCGGGCGCGGGTCGGTCAGCCGACGTTGGCTCAGGAAAAGGTGATCGGCGTTTTCAAGGCCTGGATCACATATCCCCTCCGGTCGTGAACCTCCACCTCCTGGGATCTTTTGCTGGTTTGGCAAAACTCATGGGCAAACCATTCGAACCCATGCACAAGTCTGCGCTTCGCACTTGTCGTGGAAGGCGGCCTTCTTGGTGGCTATCACGTCAGCCAGAAGGACGGGGAGGTCCAGGCGCTTTCAGTGGACTCCCCTATCTGGTCTTCACAGGGACACAAAGTTGTCCTCGCCCCCACCGAAATTCCTTCCGAAGGTGGTGTCAGAGTTTCACCTCAACCAGGTGTTGACTCTGCCTGTATACTACCCTAACTCACCTTGGATGCGAGTACAGGCTCCATACTCTGGACCTCAGGCATGCTGTCTCCTACTATAAGGAGAGGACGGCAGAAATTCGGGGAGAGGTTCGCCAGCTGTTTGTCACTTACGCTGAAGCCGCTTCTGGCAGACCTGCAGCCAAGCGGACTATTGCGAGATGGATTACATCATGCATAGGTCTGTGCTATGAATTGGCGGGTAAGGAGCCTCCCAAAGGGATAAGGGCTCATTCTACCTGCCATACTGCTGCTTCGGTGGCTGCTTCCAGGGACATCCCTATCCAGGAAATCTGTCGGGCCGCTACCTGGAAGTCAGCAAACACCTTTATTACCCATTACCACATCGACCTAGAGTCACGCCGGGATGCTGGTTTTGGGGCCTCTGTTCTCCAATCTCTGTTCCCTAAGTAGGGGGTGTGCACCTTGCCTCCCTTCTCCCGGAGAACTGCTTGGAGTCTGCCAGACAGTGTGGATGAACAACATATCCACGCTCCTAGAAGAACAGGTTACTCACCTGTAACAGTAGTTCTAGGAGTAGTATATGTTGTTCATCCACACGCACCCACCCGACCTCCCCGGCTTTAGGCGCACAACCTGGCTTCCAGCGGGCTAGATCTGGTGTCGTGGGCGGGCCGCGGTGTTACCACCCGGGTGGGTGGGAGGAGCCAGCTTGAAGACTTCCGGCAAGATTTAAAGGGGAAGGAACAATGCCAGACAGTGTGGATGAACAACATATACCACTCCTAGAACTACTGTTACAGGTGAGTAACCTGTTCTTACAGGTGAGGCCCAGGGGCTGTGGGATTTCTGGATTGCCCCTAAATCCAGCATTCCCTCCACCTCCCTCCTAATGTCCTTTAGGATGGCCTCAGATACCCAGTATGCTGTCCGCCGTATGGGTGCTTGCATCCCAGTGTCTACATTGTGCGTCGCTAAGGGGTTTAGTCCAGGCTTGGCATTAAACAAAGCGGTAAAGTTTGCTAAAATCTCCTTTACTTTCTGGGTCTGTTCTGGGGTCAACCGGGGCGATAGTTTGATTGCCTCCACAGAGGACTCCCAGTCCAGAAGGGGGTCTGCTTCATCCATCCCCAGGACCACACACTGCAAAGACCATGTCAGCCCTATTTGCATGTGGCTTCAACATGTTGACATGGTACAGTCTTTGGGTATGTCTCCTGTCAGGAAGTTCCACAATGTAATTTACGTCATTCACCTGTTTGACTACTTTATTTGATGCTACCCACTCGGCCTGCAGCTTGTCTTTCCAGATTGGGATTAGGACCATGGCCTCCGGATACACAGTGTACGAGCGAGCTCTGGCTCTGCGGTCGTACCATATGTTTTGCTTCTGCTGGGTGGCTGCCAGGTTCCTCTGGGCTATTCCCATAAGCTCCTTCAGCATTTCCCTAAACTTAAGGACATAATCCACTATGGGAGTTCCCTGGGTGGCAAGCTTACCTTTTCAGTCCTCCCAGATCAAGTCTAGGGGCCCACGCACCCTGCATCCATATAAGAGCTCGACTTAGGGAAACCCTGTTGATTCTTGGGGCACCTCCCTGTATGCGAACAGCAGGTGGGGAAGGTATTTCTCCCAGTCCCTCCCATGCTGTTCAGCAAACACTTGGAGCATCGATTTTAGAGTACCATTAAACCTTTCCACAAGCCCATTGGTTTGCGGGTGGTAAAGTGCCATGTGTCTCTGCACCGCCGCATACTTCTCCCACAAACACTTCATTATGTCTGACATGAAGAAACTCCCTCGATCAGTGATAACCTCCTGCGGGAGCCCGACATGGGAGAAAATCCCTAGCAAGGCATCTGACACTTTGTCAGTCCTCGGTGAGGATAGGGTGACTGCCTCTGAGTACCCGGTGGCATAATCCACCACTGCTGGGATAAACCTCTTCCTGGAAGAGCTGGTGGTATTCAGAAGCCCCACAATATCCATTCCTACCCTCTGGAATGGCTCCTCCACTATGGGCAAGGGAATTAGGGCAGCTTTGGTTTTACTACCCGCCTTCCCTATTTCTTGGCACCGGTGACAAAACCTGCAATATTCCTTCACCTGCTGGGTGAAGTTGGGCCAATTGAAATTTTGGGCCAATCACTGCATAGTGCGTGCAATTCCCAGATGTCCAGACATGGGGATATCTTGAGCATCTACTCACGGTATCCCTGGGGAACAACAAAAGTTGCCTGTCCATCACCCCTCCCTCTGTCCTTCTATCCTGCGTATGCAACAGTCCATTGTCCAAGTACACTCTGTCTTCCATCACCTCCCTGTGTTCCGGCAGAGTCTGCACAAGCCCTCAGTCTCTCTAAACTAGGGTCATTTTTCTGAGCAGCTGCAAAATCTTTACATATTCCCAAGGCATGGGACAGGTCCCCTTCAGTTTCTAATGTAGGGTCCCTAGCTATATCATCAGGGCATTCAGTGTCACTGCCATCCCTAGCCCTCTGACCACTGGTTACCCCTCCCTCCTCAGAGCATCCTTCTGTAGCTGTTTTGTTAACTGCTATCTGGGGAATTTCTGCCTCCCTTTCACTGCTCTCCATGTCAGCAGACACAGGCTGGGGAATCAACCTCCCAGTGTTTTCCACAGGGGCTTCTATGGGGTCCGGGGAACCACAGTTGGCCTTTGCCATCTGACTACTGGTAACCGCACAAAAAGCCACCTTTTGGAGATTGTTCCCTATGGTCACATCCAGGGCAAGATTTTCTGCCACTGCAACATTTTGCACAGTCTCTCCTTCCTCACCCCAGTCCAGGGGAACACTAGCAAGTGGCAGAGTTTTCTCCTCCCCAGTGAATCCCCATACTGTAACAAATTGATTTGGTATAAGCTATTTGGGCTCCACCAAATCCCCTTTTACTAAGGTAAGGGACCCTCCCCCCATGTACCGCAACCCATGGATTTGCACCCTACTTACAGTAACTGGGTGTATGTGCTCCCTCATGTTTATAGGCATGGTTTCAGGGATACACATTGTGACCACTTTGTGCACTCTGTGCCTTTTTAAGACACTGTCTTGCAAGATGCCCAGGTTGTTTGCAAAACCAACAATCATCACTTCTTTTATCAGGCAAATCCTTTCTTTGTAACCTGGGGCTGCTCACTTTCTGCGGAGGCAGTGAGGATTTTAGCTGCCCTGAAAGCGCACTTTTCCCTTTTTGCGCTGCCACACCCGCCCCACTCCCTTTCAGAGCAGGCCTGCTCCTGGCATAGCGGTTCGAGAGCTCGGCAGCCTCCTGCACTGTTTTTGGAGCATGGTCCTCTAGCCAGGTTTTCGGTTCTGCTGGGCAAGCCCAAAAGAATTGCTCCAAAAGTACCACATCCTTAGTTTTCTGTACAGAGTCTGTTTTGACCCCCTCCTGCCAATGTTTCAAAAACTGACGTTGCTCGGTGGCTAGTTCCTTGTAGATCATGTCAGGGCTTCTCATGAGCTTATGGAACTTAACTCTGTACGTTTCAGCTGTCGGTTCATACTTTTAAAGCAATGCAGCTTTAAGTTTGTCATAATCATTACTGTCCTGATTGTCCATTTGACCCACTATATCACAAGCTTTCCCGGTAAGCAGCGGAGATAGCTGGAAGCTCACAGACTCTCGGGGAATTTTTGCTTGAATGCATACCTTTTCAAATAAATTTAAAAATGCATCCATATCCTCCCCCTCTTTAAATTCAGCTATCAATTTAGAATTTAACTTGTAACCCAGTCCTGGAGTTCCGGGTTCACCCATGTCATTTACCTGCTCTGGCACTGGTCTTTGGAGTTTTAGTTTCTCCAATTCAAATTTCCTCTGATGCTCTCTCTCTCCTCTGCCTCTCTCTAAAGTGGTCACTCTCTTTTTTCTGCCTCTCTCCGAAGCTGGTTTTCTCTTTCCTCAGCCTCTCTTTGGCACTGTTGCTCTCTTTCCTTGGCCTCCTTTCTCAGAAGCTGGTTTTCTCTTTCCTCAGCCTCCCTCTGGCGCTGTTGCTCTCTTTCCTTGGCCTCCTTTCTCAGAAGCTGGTTTTCTCTTTCCTCTGCCTCTCTCCGGCAGCTGGTTTTCTTTTTCTTGCTTCTTCAGCTCCATCTGGAACTTCCTCTCTTCAAATTCCAGCTCCATTCTCCTCAACGCTAACTGTAGCCTGATCCCTTCTGGCTCCAGCATTGTGGTGACCCTCCCCTGGTGCCGTGGCTCTCGGTTCTCGCTGGTCTTGCTGCCCTCCTCCCTGGGACTGGACACTGTGATAGACTCTGGCACCACCACGTCCAAGGTGTGGTCCCTTTCAGTCACTGACTGTGACCTGAGGTCCTGGGCAGTTGCTTTTGCATCGGCTGCCACAAGAGCCTCCATGAGGTGCTGTTTGGTTCACCCCTCACATCGGACTCCTCTTTCCTGGCACAACTGCCATAAGTGATCTGCTGTGTATTTGCTGTAGCTGGAAGCCATCTTCTTCCCTAATCTACTGCTGCACTAGCTTGCACCGAAAAAAAATTAAAATGGGTAGGGAAATTAGGCTGTAACCAAAATTATATATTTCTTTTAAAAATCTCTGCCTTGTTTGTGTGTGAAGTGTTACAATTTATCAGTCCGACACTCTGGCCTGTTAGTGCTTGTGTCACCAAATAATTGCATGGTATGCAAACAAATCTTTTAGATCACACCACTGCACACCAAATTTGTCACAAACCCACTCCTGGGGTTAGGCCCTCTGCTACCACAGTGCCTAATCTTTAAGTGCGATTCATGAATAGGGGACAAACAGGGACACCCTCCTGTTTGTTTTGGGTCCGAGCAAACTACCAGTCTTGAGTCCTGGGATCAATTATGAACCCTTTTTAGCTAGCATACCCAGGGAACAGGTCCAAATATCACATTCTCTTCGGGGGAAAGCAGCACAATACTTGACCGAGCGGGCATACAACCAACCTGGTTCACAAATCCCCCCCCCGCCCCCGACTCAATGAGACTCTGGTATTTTTCTTACCTTGCTGGATCTTTATACAGATCCTTCTTAGCATGGCTGCATAAGATGACACAATAAGTATTTAACATCTGTCTTACAATATTAAGACTGTTCCACCATTCACACACAAATGAGCATGTCTCAGGCAGCGTTTTAAGGAAAAACAAAGTTTACTAAAATTAAAAATAGTAAATAAAATACAAAACACAGAACATATATATCAGAAAATAGATGGACAATTATAAACAAAACCGCCTTGTACTGAATAATCTTACCCCAGTTTCAGTTGGTAAATAGTAGTGCTGAAATTACTTATTTTGGCAGAAGTGCCTCTCTTTGAGTCCAGGAACAAAAGTGTCCATTAGAAGTCCAGAACACAAGTGTCAGTCCTTTCAGCCAGGCTCCACCATTATCAGAGGCCAAAATGTCCCTCCCATCCTGTGATGTCATAGCTCTGAGCTGCTAGTGTGCGGTCACACATAGTCCTGCATACTTAGTTTGCAGCATGCAGTTACATAGGCGAACAAGTCAGATTACCACTGAACTGCAATCTGCAAATACAACAGTATTTTTTAATTATAACAAGACAGTCTGTCTGCCTCAGAGTATGGTTTACGTCAAACTCCCTTTGATGTTGCAGAAATATCCTGTAAGGTTAATTCACATATGCTTCCCAAAAACCATCTTCCTCCTGTTATCCTATAAAATGTAACCCTTTATGGCAGTCTTCCTAAGTTCAAAGCAGTTGTCTTTTTACAACCTGGTTGTATAGCAACTACCCAGGCTCTGACAGGTAGGTGTCATAAGAGGAAACTTTAACTAGCTTATCCTCTAGGCCAGTAGGAGGGGCAGACCACTTATTTCTTCTCTTTTAAAATCCAGTGTCCCATGAGGCTCTGCTGCTTGGTCTGTTTCCTAAGCAGGACTACCGTGCAACACATAGATTTGTAACAAAATTATATACTCATAATAACAAGCAGATGGCTATTGCCACAGAGTGGTCTACAGATCTCCACCTTTTGGGGTGGGGGGGGCGGGTTAGAGAGCCTTTAGCAAGATGGCAGAAAAGTAAGTGCTGCTGGTGGGGACTTTAATCTGCCAGATGTAGATTGGAGCCTCCCAGCAGTGGCTTAAGCTAGAAGCAGGGATATCCCTGACTTTCTGCAGGGGGTGTTCCTCAGGCTGCTACTTGGGGAACCCACTCATGAAGCGGCAGTTCTGGACCTCGTACTCACTAACAGGGACAGTATTCTAGACATCAAGGTGGGAGGCCAGCTGGGGATCAGTGATCACCTTACAACATGGTTTAATATAAGGAAGGACAGCTGCGGAGTTGAACCATACAAGGGTGAGCGAGGGTCCTGGACTTCAGGAGGGTAGATTTTATAAAAATGAGTGAGGGTCTTGGGTGATCTGCTGGGGGGGGGGGACAGTGGTTGATGCTAACATGGAGTACAATAAAGGCAACATACCTCCACTTCAAGAAATAAGCAAGAGGAGAAAGAGACTGTTATGGTTCTTAAAAGGGGTGGCTGACAAGGTAGGGGCTAAAAAGGGTAGCATTCAGAAGATATAAGGAGACACAGAGGGAGCAGGATAGGGAGGTGTATCAGGGGAAACAGAGGGAGCAGGGTAGGGAGGTGTATTGGGGGAAACAGGGGGAGCAGTGAAAGCAGTAAGGAGCGCAAAGGTGCCAACGGAAGACAGAATAGCCCAGGAGGTAAGGAAAGGGGACTAGATATTTTTCACGTACTGTATGTAAGTGAAAAGAGGATGGGATTAGGTTAAAAAGGGAAGGGGGGCTGTGCAGAGGGGGTGCAGGAGTAGGCAGACTTCCTGAACAATTACTTTTGTTCAGTGCTCACAGAAAGGAAAGGGAAGGGGCCACAAAAAAGTAACAAAAGCTTTGGAGGAAGTGAGGTGACAATAGTCCGTTTTTTTGGAGATGAGAGTCCTGAAGGGTCTCGCTAATCTGAAGGTGGACAGAGCAGTGCAGCCACATTGGGTGCATCCAAGGGTATTGTGGTAGCTCAGGGAAATACTGGCTGCACCTCTGACAGTTCTGCTTATCAGTTTACTGGAAACGGGAGTGGTTCCAGAAGACTGGAGGAGGGTGGATGTAGTTCCACTATGCAAAAGTGGTAGCAGGGAGGAGGCTGGCAATTATAGGCCAGTCAGCCTGACATCAATGGTGGGAAAGTTAATGAAATCACTGCTGAAGGAAAGGACTGTGCAGTGTCTGGAATTCAGTGGGTTAGAAGTCCCGAGGCACCATGGTTTCACAAGAAGACGGTCACGTCAAATGAATCTGTTAGATTTCTTTGACTGGGTGACACAAGATTTAGATCAGGGGTGGCAAAATATTTACATCAGGGTGGAGTAGTGGACGTGGCCTATCTAGATTTCGGTATGCTTATGACACAGTTCCACATAGGAGACTAGTAAACAAGTTGGGTAGCTTAGGAGTGGTTCCAAAGGTGGTAAACTGGATAAGGAATTGGTTAGGGGATAGGCGACAGAGGGTGGTGTTAAATGGAGTTCTCACTCCAAGAAAGGGAGGGTGACCAGCGTGGTGCCGCAGGGACCACTGCTGGCATCGGTCTTCTTTAATGTCTTCATAAATGACATACCAGAGGAGCTGGAAGGGGAAGTCTGCCTCTTTGCAGATTACATCAGAATCTGCAGTACAGTGGACACTCCAGGAGTGTGGAAAGGGATGACCAGAGGCTTGAGATAACTGGAGGAGTGAGGGCACAGAAACCTAGGTGTGATGTACAGAATGGGTGTAGTGGTACAGTACTGACGACCACCAAACAGGAAAGTGACCTGGAGGTAATCATGTCAGATGACCTAAATCCCGGCAATGTGGCAGTGCATTCAGGAGGGATAGTGGGATGCTGGGTGCATAGGGAAGGAAAGGGTATTACCAGCAGAAAGAGGGAGGTGGTGTTGCCTCAGTATAGATTGCTCGCTGATAAGACCCTACCCAGAGTACTCTGTCCAGTTCTGCAGACCACATCTCCTGAAGGACATAGAGTTGAGGCTGTCCAGAGGAGGGCAACTAAAATGGTGCAACTCTTGCAAAATACTTGGATGCCTTGTATCACACTATAATTTAGGCTTTCACTTCTTTTGCTGATGAGAAGGGAAGTTTGGGGACATGTAAAACACCATTACACAATACAGCCCTGCCACATTCACCATGCAAGGAAATATTCGGCATTGACAAATGGCTTGTCTTATCTTGAGCTTATATTTTTGCTGGATGTCGCAGTGATTAATCTATAATATGGGGAGTCATGATACACATTAAGTGCATTGTTGTAATGTAGGAACATAGGAATGTGATGGCAGAAAAGGACCGCCAGGCCCACTTAGTCTGCACAGTTTGCCTAGTTATCCACTAGGCCTTTTCTGTAGTCCCCCCCCCCCATGTCAACAGCTCTCTGTGCCTGTCCCATGTCCTCTTGAATCCTTCCACTGTCCTCTCCCCCACCACTTCCCTCGGCAGCCCATTCCAGTTGTCCACCACCCTCTCAGTGAAGTACTTCCTAATGTTTCCTCTAAATTTTCCCCCCTTGATTTGGAATGCATGTCCCCTCATCCTAGGTCACTCCTTTAATTGGAAGAGGCTCCCCACAGGCGCTTTATTGATACCCTTTAAGTATTTAAATGTCTCGATCATGTCACCCCTCTTCCTCTCTGCTCTAGAGAGTACATGCTTAGGTTTTTAAGTCTCCCCTCTTATGGTGAATGGTTGAGCCCCCTTACCATCTTTGTCACCTTACTCTGAACTCTTTCTACCCTCTCCACGTCCTTCTTGAGTTACGTCCTCCAGAACTGTACCCCATACTCCAGGTGTGGCCTGACCAGCTGGGTGTACAAGGGAATTATGACCTCTCTCCTCCTGCTGGAGATCCCACTCCCTATGCAACCCAACATCCTGCTAGCTCTTGCCTCTGCCCTTCCACACTGCTTTGCCTCTTTCAGATTCTGTGAAATGATGATGCCAAGGTCCCTTTCCTCTTCTGTTACCTCCAGAGACCTGCCCCCATCCTGTACTCCACTTTCCATTTTTTACTGCCGATGTGCATGATTGGACACTTTGCTGTACTGAACGACAGTTGCCACTCTCTGGACCAGTCCTTTAACTTCCTCAGATCTCTACGTATCATCTCAACCCCCTCCTGCATATCCATTCTATTGCAGACCTTTGTATCGTCTGCAGATAGACTCATCCTCCTTTACAGACCCTCCGCTATGTCCCCTATGAAGACATTAAATAGCAGTGGTCCTAACACTGACACTTGGGGAACCACGGTTTCCCCCGAGGGAACCCTGTTGACCAATACCCTCTGTGTTATGCCCTCCAACCAGTTTTGCACCCACCTTATTGCCACCTCCCCCAGGCAACCCACTTTGTGCAATAGCCTCCTGTACAGCACTGATTTCAATGCTTTTCTGAAATTAAGGTAGGCCACGTCCACCATCCTCCTCCCCGATCCACCACCTTGTTGATCCAGTGAAAGAACTCAGTCAAGTTTGTTTACAGGATCTGCCCTCGGTGAACCCGTGTTGCCTTGGGTCCCAAAGGCCATTTTCCTCCAGGTAGCTGCTGATTCTGTTCTTGAACAGTTTTTCCATGAGCTTGCTTACTACAGATATCAAACTCACTGGCCTGTAGTTACCCACCTCCCCAACCCCCAGTGAAGAGGTACCACATCCACGCATTTCCAATCATTAGGTACCACCCCTGATCTTAAGGAATTGTTGAATAGGGTGGTCAGGGGAGCAGCCAGTAAATCCCTCAGCTTCCTCAATACTCTTGGGTGAACCCCGATCTGGCCCCATGACTTTGTCAACCTTCAAGTCCTTAAGCTCCCTCAGGATCTCCCCAACCCGAAAGGGACTCATGCCCACCCCTTCCCCTACAACCTCTGCTATCCTAGAGTTACCCCCTTTCATTCCTCTTCCTTCATGAATGCTGAGCTGAAATAGCTATCCAGTAGTTCAGTCTTCTCCTGGTCCCTCACCACCCGCTCCCCTGCCCTGTTTTTCAGATGGGGTATCCCTTTCGCTGTTTTCCTCTACTCACCTATATACCTAAAAAAGGTCTTGTCCCCTTTCTTGACCGCCTTGGCAGTGCTCTCCTCCGATCTTGCCTTTGCTCGTCTGACCTCCCTTCCTGCCTCCCTCTGCCTTACCTGGTACTCTTCCCAATCCTTCTCTCCCTATGTCTTTTTAAATCTCTTAAAGGCTCTTCTCTTAGCTCTGATGCTTCTGTTTCCTTCCACTTCCCTGCTGAACCACAGTGGCTTCCTTTTCCTCCTGTTCTTGCTCACCCTCCTTGTGCAGAGGTCTGTGGCCCCCACGATGGCGACCTTTATTAAGTCCCACATATCATCCACACCACCAAGCTTCCCCACTCCTTCTAGTACCTGTCGAGCAAATTCCCCCATCTTTCTAAAATCCACTCGTCTGAAGTCAAGCACCTTCACCTTGGTCTGTTAATAGTGGTCGATGTGTGTACCATGAACCAAACAGTACTGTGGTCGCTTTTACTAAGGTTTTGCCTTGCTTTTACTTCCCCTACCCTGTCACCATTTGATAGCACCAAATTTAACACCGCTCCATCCCTAGTTGGTTCCCTGACCATCTGTCTGAGTAGGGCAACTTGAAGGGAGTCTAGAATCACCCAGCTTCTGGGTGAGGCTGCTGACAGTGTGTACCATACCACATCCGGCAGGTTGAGGTCCCCCATCAGCAACACCTCTCCCTTAGTTGCCATCCTTAGGATCTCTTCCACGATCTGGTTGTCCACCATTTCTTGCTGCCCTGGTGGCCTATATACCACTCCGGTGCGCACCACCTCTCCCTTCCCTGTGGTCAGTGAGACCCATAATGCCTCTGTGTCCCCCCACCTGCCTTGTATTTCTGTTGCTTTAATCCCCTCCCTCACATAACCCCCCCGACCCTGTCTCTCTAAACAGTGTATACCCTGGTATGTTCATGTCCCAATCCTGCCTGCCATGGCATCAAGACTCAGTGATTCCCACCAAGTCTAAGTCCACCTCGGCCACGACTGCTGCCAGGTCCGGGACCTTGCTATCCAGGCTCCTGGCATTGGTGCACATGGCCTTCCAGATTCCAGCCACTCTGGTACCCTCCCCTGTCTTGACACTCCTCCCTGTCCTGACCCTCCCTCCCGTAGCCACAACTGGGCACCTTATTTTCTGGGTGGGGGGGAATGAGTGCCCTCCTTTTCAGCCTCACTGTTTTTTGGTTAAGCTCGCAGCACCCCTCAAACTCAGTTTAAATTGTAGTGTTTTTCAGTGAACTCCTCTACTGTCCATTTCAGCACGTCCTTACTCTCCATATTAAGTGTAGCCTATCTGGGGTGAAGAGGCTTTCATCTTGCCAAAGGTGATGTGGTCTCCCAGTCTCCCACCAGTCCAAAGCCGTTCTGAGCACACCATCCAGAAAGCCAGCTGTTAAACTCTCCTATCCTCTGCTTCCTTTCTGAGCTAGCTCTTGGTACTGGCAGCACCTCTGAGAACACCACGGATTCAAATTTCAGGCTGCTGCAGAACCTTGCCAGTGCTCCAATCCTTGCCTGTACTTCCAGCAAACTGTGCCCTGCAAGGTCATTTGTTCCCAAGTGGAACACTAGGTGGGTTCTCTCATCTTGCTGTTCCCCCCCAGGAGGGGATGTGATGAATTACCTCTGCTGCTGTCATGCCTGGCAAGCAACTAACCCAGACTTTGCCCCCCTCCCCCCAGCTAATCCCTCTAACAGTGGAGTCCCCTGACAATCATGACGTTGTCCTCCACCCTTCCTGAACTGGATCTGCTCCCTGCCGGCTCTCCTGCAGCCCTCACCCCCTGTCTTCCCTGCATCTTATCACCTCCAGCCCTATGTCACCTACCCTAGATTTGGTCTCCCTCTTCCTTGCCCCTCCCCCAAGCCTACCCCTTCCAGAAGCTACCCTCTGGACTCCTACTGGCAGCTGCACTGTCCCAAGACTCTGTGCTGCCCTCCTGCCTCACATACCCACTTTCTGTGGCAAGCTCCCTTGCCTGCTCCTGTGATGCCCACTCCTTATGTGCAGCAAGCTCCCTTTCCTGCCGTTGTCTTGCCCTCTCCTTCCTTGTGGTTGGGTTACTCAACTCTTCCTTCCCCACCACCTTCTCCTCTGATCCTCGTTTAACACCAATGAGATTTGTCGACGGGGCCCCAGGCGCACTACCCTCCTGTACTGGCCCCCACTCTTTTATATCTGCCCTCGGTTCCCCTTCACTTTGGCACCATTTGGTCACCCGATACCCCGCCTGGTTCTAGGCAAGCCTGACGTTTGGGTACCACTCCCCCTGTCCTGCTGGATCTGCTTCCCCGAGTGTTGCCTGGCTCTCAAAACCCTTTCTTGGCTGCTACTGTCCTGAGGTGACTTCCTCAGTGCACTCTTCTCACTGTGATCCCAGCTCCCAGTGCCCTTTCCTGGTTGCTACTTTCCTGAGGTGACTTCCGATTGCTCTCCTCCCCATGATCACTGTCTGCCAACACCCTATTTGCCCCTTCTGTGGGAAGGACCTCTGCTTTCCCTTCCCCTGGGGGTTTTAGCAGGTCTGCCTCATCCATTCTCCCCTGATTCCCCTTCACACAAATGTCCCCACTCCCAGCCTCGTCCTGGGTCTGTAAATCAGCAAACCTATTTTTGTGTGCGATATCTCAACAGCTCTTCCCTACAGCTCCTCCTCCCTCCTTTTGTCCTATGAAATTGGTCCAAGTTCCCTTTCCCCTAACCAACTTCCATCCCTTATTTACTTGCATCAACCATGTGCTGGTCGTAGGCCCCTCCTCTGCCGTGCACTTACACCTCCACTCAGCCCACCCCTCTCTTTTATCTTTACCTACTGTCCCCGTCCAACCCATCCATCTCTCATTGCAGCTCACTAACCGCCTGCCCCCTGGTGTCTCGATTTGATGTTCACCACTGTCCTCATTTCTACCTCGTCACCATTAATTCCCCGCCTGTCTCTTCTACTACTCCATCTACACTCAGATGCATCAAGTGCCCATCGCAGCCCCCTTACTTCCTCCCTGATCAGTGCCAACTGCCTGCACACTGTACAGCCCCCTAGCTTCCAAGCCATGTCTAGCACCATGGCCGACCCACACCCAGTACACCCCACAAGCCTACTGAAAATGCCCCCGGTCCTTGCTGCTTGGGGGTCTGACCACCATCCATACTGCCTCTACCATGTTAGGCTAAGTGTCACAGAGCAACAGTTTGAACAGGACTACAGAGTTGGTGCAGTGGCTAGTGTTACCGCCTCTGGTGCAGAAAGTTCTAGGTTAGATTCCATGGTGGGGTACTTTAGAATTACCTAGGATACCAGGGTTGGGACTCACAAATCTGTTCATATACGAGTACTGTAATTCAGGAAGACACAGGGATTTCAGGGGAAGCAGAAGTAATCGGATGGCTCACTAGCACCTCCCAGTGTCCAGCTAGTATAACCTGCAAACAGGAAAATGGGGACTTAGAAATTTACGGTCCAAGTCATGTGACCTAGTCACATGATCCAGTTCACCAATAAATTAAGGGACAACCCAGGGTGGGGTTGGGGGGGTGTTGCAGTCAACAGAAAGCGTAGATGGGCAAACACTGTTCACGAGTGTTCCTTGATGCTGATGCTCTACCTCCTCTGCCCGCCAAATGCCAGCTGCTCCAGCTGCTGCTTGAGGAGAGGGTCCTGCTGCTTTCAGCTTGCTCCAAGTGGGAAGGGGTGCCTGTTCGGCTATACCTACGAAGAGCTTCAGTTACAGGCGGGGGGGTTGGGGAGATGGACTGCGCATGCGCCGAGTCCGTTCCTGACTCCTGAAACATGAAAGAAAAATGTACCAACTTAACACAGCTCAAATAAAGCAAATACATGCATACAACAGCTACAACATTCAAATCTGGCAGTCGCTAACTTCTCTGGCTCAGTTGGTAAGTACACAGCCTCACAGACCTGCCTTAAGGCAGCCCCCATGAAGCAGTCACAACGTCAAGTTTGCCTGCATTCCCCAAGTAACAGAAACCGTCTCCATCGCTTGGCTGACTGACAGAATACACATTAAACTTGTAAATCCACTGTTCGCAAGTGTTCCTTGAGGCTGATGCTCTACCTTCTCTGCCTGCTGAATGCCAGTTGCTTGCTTGGGGGAGAGGGTCCTGCTGCTTGACTGCAGCTTGCTTCAATGTAGTTTGTTAACCATTAGAACTGTCCTCTTAACCTTATATAGCAAACAGTAAGGAAATTTAAACTAGGGATAGGAATAACAAGAACGAAAGACAGAAAGTTCAGACAGTATAGAAGGAAGGGATATAGAAGTCCCTGCACAACTGAGTGGAAGGTATTCCACCCCCCAATATGGTACAAAGTCAGGGTAGTTTTCTAATTGATATAATACACATTTCCTCCAAAATGTCTCAAAGCGAAGGAGCATATCCGTACGGATATATGTTAGACGCTTCATGTTCTAAATTTCTACCATTATGGATCTCCGGGTCTCCCTAGATGGTACTCTGACTCTGACAGCATGCCAAAGCCGTATTATAGCCTTTTTTTGCTGCCAAGACAAATATGAAAATTAGGCAAAGAGTGACGGGGTTCAGCCCCGACCCTTCTGGAGGAATAGTTAGTAATATTAATGATGGGGTAATTACACCCTTACAGTCAAAGGTGGTCTCTGTTTTGTGAATAACTGTTTGCCAGAATGGCTGTAAATTGAGACAGGCCCAGAAAAAATGTGTTGTGTCTGCCAAGAGTTGCCCGCATCCCCTCCAGCATACAGCCATCCCCTCGCCTGCATACTTAGCCACTACATCTGGTGACTTAAAAATCTTGTAGTGGCACTTCCAGGAGAATTCTCTCCAGTAGGTTGAGGAGGTAAGATGGTAGGCACTGGTGCTGAATGTGTTCCAGTCCTCTGTTGTATGCACAGTGGATACCTCTGCAATCCATCTTTGTAGGGTGGACATTATGGATTCCACTGTCACTTCTTGAGTCGCTTTATATGCACGCCCTATTATGTGATCTAGGGAGTGTCCTTGCAGGCAGAATATTGGGAGCTGAGGGAGTAAAGGAAGGTTAGCTGGAGGGATGTGAGGCACTGTTGGTTGATCTCCTATATATGCTATCACTTGGAGATAATGAAAATGATTTGTGTTCCGAAGATGAAACTCTGATTGCAGAGTGGCAAAAGGGAGGGTTCCATGCTGGTCTGTCAGTCGAAAAAAGAAGAGGAGGCCCAGTTTGGCCCAGATTTGGAAGGCCTCATCCATTTGGTTGGGCCAGTAGTCTACATTGTATGCTAGGGCTCTGAGATAGAAACGGTGTGCTGGGGTAAGATATTTTTTTGTAATTCCCAACCACTGGGTTAATGCCATTGACATTTACTTACATTATAAAATTATGTTAATGGGACACAGGCTGGAGGGTTGCCAAATAAATACAGTGCCTTCAGAAAGTATTCAGCCCCCTTGGATTTTGTCACATTTTGTTGTGTTACTACCAGAATTTTTAATGCATTGAAATTGTTTATCCCCCCCCTTGATTCACACAGCATGCTCAACAATTTAAAGGGGCAAAAATATTTATATTGTGTAACAAAAATTTATGAAACTTTAAAAACTGAAATATCTTACTTACTTAAGTATTCACCCCCTGAGTCAATACTTTGTAGAAGCGCCTTTGGCAGCAATTACAGCTTTGAGTCTTCTTGTATGTCTGTATCAGCTTTGCACATCTGGATTTGGGGATTTTCGCCCATTCTTCCTTGCAGATTTGCTCAAGCTCTGTCAAGTTGGATGGGGAGCGTTGGTGAACTGCAATCTTTAAGTCTTTCCACAAATTCTCAATGGGATTCAAGTCTGGGCTTTGGCTGGGCCACTCAAGGACTTTCACTTTCTTGTTCTGAAGCACTCCAGTGTTGCTTTGGCTGTATGCTTGGCGTCATTGTCCTGTTGTAACGTAAATCTTCACCCCAGTCCAAGTTTTATTGCAGACTGATGCAGGTTCTCCTCAAGGATGTGCCTGTATTTGGCTCCATTCATTGTTCCCTCTATCCTGACAAGTGCCCCAGTCCCTGCTGCTGAAAAGCATCCCCATAACATGATGCTGCCACCACCATGCTTCATGGTAGGGATGGTGTTACATGGGTGATGAGCTGTGTTCGGTTTGCGCCAGGCATAGCGCTTTGCATTCAGGCCAAAGAGTTCAGTTTTTGTTTCATCAGACCAGAGAATCTTTTGCCACATGGCCTCAGAGTCTGCCATGTGCCTTCTTGCAAACTCCAGGCATGCTATTATGTGGCCTTTTCTCAGGAGTGGCTTCCGTCTAGCCACTCTCCCATAGAGGCTACATCTGTGAAGTGCTGCAGAGATTGTTGCCCTCTGGACAGGTTCTCCCATCTCAGCCATGGAACTCTGTAGTTCTGTCAGGGTGGTCATTGGGTTCTTGGTCACTTCCCTGACCAAGGTCCTTCTTGCCCGGTTGCTCAGTTTGGGAGGACGGCCTGCTCTAGGAAGAGTCGGGTGGTTCCATGATCTTTCCATTTCCTAATGATGGACTTGACTGTGCTCCTGGGAACTTTCAACACCCTAGAAATGTTTTTATACCCTTCCCCAGATCTATGCCTCCTCACAATTCTATCATGGAGTTTTACGGACAGCTCCTTGGTCTTCATGGTAGAGTTTCTGCTCTGACATGCACTGTCAACAGTGGGACCTTATATAGACAGGTGTATTTCCTCTGAAATCATGTCAACCATTTGAACTGACCACTGGTAGACTCCATTCAAGTTTTAGAGTGATCTCCCAAGGAAATTGGATGCACCTGAGCTCAATTTGGAGTGTCATAGCAAAGGGGGTGAATACTTATCAAATCAAGACATTTCAGGTTTTTATCTTAAATACATGTACAAAAAATTCTAGAAGTTTCATTCCACTTTGACATTATAGAGTAATTTGTGTAGATACGTGACAAAAGAGTCCCATATAAATGTATTTTAATTTGAGTTTGCAACATCACAAAATGTGACAAAATCCAAGGGGGCGAATACTTTCTGAAGGCACTGTATGGATCACAGTTGTGCAGATCGTTCAAGGTGAATTCAATTTATTTCCTCTAGGGGTGTTGGGAGGGGGCTAACCAGATGCAAAAGTTACACAAATATGCAGCTAAGGCATACTTTGAGAGGTTCCTTAGATTAAGGCCACCTCTATGCTTCGGAAGTTGTAATGTTGAGAATTTGATCCGGGGGGGGGGGCTTCCCATTGCATATGAAGCGGGAGATTGCTTTGTCCCATGCTTAGAAGTATAGCTGGTCTGGCATTATGGGTAGTGTTTGCAGGTAGTATAGGATACGTGGCAGTATTTTTTTTTTGGTATTTTCTATTTGTTGCACCATCTCTTGAGGAACTCTCTCAGGCAGCCACTACTTCCCCAACCTCTACCTCCTACCTGAGACATCTCTGTCTTCCTGGCACCAGCTCCTCGGACCCCCCAACTCTGAACTCCCCTGAGGTGGGGCCACCCTATCTGCCCAGGGTGCTCTATGTACAATCTAATGCGCCGGGCTGGGCTCAACCCATGAGAGGAGATGCCCGGCAATTGGAGTGTGGCTACAGGGACAGAGGTGTCATCGCCTATCCCCGAGGACAGGGATTTTTCTCTTGTTGTGTTCCTCCCCCTTGGAGCGCAGTGTGCAATGACGCCTGCGCACAGCTGCCCTGCTGGCGTCTGCCGCACTCCATCCCCCTACGCTAGCTTGGTGTGCCTGCAGTGCCCCTGATCACCATCAGGGGCCGCTAGGACACCGAGCATCCCAGGATCCCACCCCAGGGAGAGGAGAGATGTCCTCCGGATGCTCAGTCCTCTCTCTTCCCCCCTGTCGACCCGCAGCAACCCGACTCCATTCCTGAACCTGGGTGCCAACGTGGCATGAGGTACAGTGTCCAGCGCGTCAACCCTCAGTGCCACCGAGCCGGCCTCGTGGCAGTATGTTTTCGACATATAGATCTTATTTCGAGGGGCTCTTGCAGCGGGTATCACCTTTAGGACTAAAGCCAGCAGGGGCCACCACCACCATAAATCCCGACTTGATGTCGTATGGTATAAAGGCGGTCCCCAGTCCATCCCCAGTTCTTTTTCCGCAATTGACCACTCAAGTTGGACCTCCGAGGACTCCTTCAGCTTGTCGACCACCATTTATTCTACACTAAACTGCATTTTTGTTATTTTATCCAGTGGTTTTTTTCGATTCTTGCATGTCGTCATCTTCCCCATCCTCTTCCATCAAGAGGCAGCAATCCAAGTGTGTATGTGGCAAGCAGATTCCCCATAAGGATGGCCATTTGGCTTGCCTTTTCTGCCTAGGCCCGGACCACAGCATTGAGGCTTGCCAGAATTGTCAAGACTTTAACCAATGCACCAGACTGTGCCGCCAGAAGACCCTCGAAGCCTTCCTGCTTTCTAAGAAGCTACATGAAATGGAAAAGGAGCTTCACCGCAAGAGTTCTTCATCCTCTCTGGCCCCTGGTGCCTCCACATCTTCTCATAAATAGAAGAAATCGAGCGGCAAACACAAGCACCGGGAAAAACATGAGGAGAGATTCTGGGCAGAAGTTCGCTTACAGTCCTAGACGAAGTAAGCGACCACCTCAGGCTCATTCCTCCGTGGGGGGTCGACCCCCACCAGGGCTGCCCTTTCTCCCTCCCTCCGGGCTCACGGTGACCATGCCTCCCTCCCTCATCTCTGTAGGGGGAGAAGTTTCTTTGGGGTGCAGGAAGTCTTCCCTTGCCCCTCAGCCTCTTAAGCTTAGGCCCATCGTTCCTTCATGCTCTAAGCCTAATGGCTTGACCAGTGGTTCTTCAGGTGGCAGGTCTTTGCCTGTCGCTTTCCCAGTCAGGGTGTCAGCTGAGTCCGCCCTGAAGTCAGGGGTCAGTGCTACCAGGCGACACCCACGACCATCTCCTTCCTCCTCTGGGAAAGAGGGGCATCCGTCCTACTCGGGATCTAGCTCTCCTATACAGGCAACTCCACCCAGGTGGCCGCCAGCTGGCTGTCTGGCTTGGCCTCAGCCTACGCTGGTCCCCCAATGCTGCCTTCCCCAACTCCTCCTCAGCTGACCCCGTCACCAGATACTCTGAAGTCCCCAGCGGGGCCAGAAGCCCCTTCTTAGCTGATGCCCAATCATCAGCCGGGTCCAGTTCATCTGATGCCAGACAGTACTGTCCCTCTGGGTCTGATACCATGTACCTTGGACTTGCCTACCCCCAAAACGTCGGGGCCTTCTAAGCCTTACCCCCTCCCCCCCAATGCCGGACACGCCGACTTTGCCACAGAATCCTCTGCAGTGTCTGAATGAGCTCTTTGTGGTGTGGTGGGCCTATTTTAAAGATGAAGAGACATCCAGGGGTACCTGTTCTACTGGTTCACCAGGTGCTACCTCTGAACAAGCCTCCACTCCACCCACCTAATACTCCTCCCTGGAGTCCTGCCCTGACACCCAATAGGGATGTCACCTCTCCGCCTCAAGGCCAGCCGCGTAAGCAACCATGGTCACTTTCCCTCTCACCAGATGTGAGGGGGATTCAGACGGGCACTCCTCCTCTTCCTCCAGCTGGGGGGAACTCTGCCCTGCTGTTGGAGCCTGAGTGTGTCAAAGGTGCCCCTCATTCCCCGCCTGACAACCCAACGTTTATGGATGTGATGCATCACATCCAACAACTGAATGGCTGGGACACCGAAGAGTTGGACCCAGAACGAAAGCGACTAGCCACCTTTCTCAGGAAAAAGGACACTTTGCCTATGGGTTGTCCTTCCTATAGTTGAGTGCTACAAGGACTTCGACAAGATTGCTTAGAAGCACCCCTTTTCTACTCTGACAGTGCCTAAGAAATTGGACCAGCTGTATACAGTACCCAAGGAAGACCCTTTTTATGGGGAACAACTGGAGGTGGACTCAGTCGTGATTAATGCTGCCCACAGCTGGTCCAGGCACCCTCTGCACCTCAGTATGCAACCACCAGATAAAGACACAAAGCATTCTGACTGTCTGACTAGGAAGGTGTATTCATCAGGCACATGTGCCATACGCTCCCAAAACTTCCTTGCCCACTTGGTTCAATACCAGAACGCCTTGTGGGACAAGGCAGTGGAGGTTGCACAAGCCATGCCAGGTTGGCAAGGAAGGGCAGAGCTGATGGCTATTCTGCAGTCCGGCTCGGATATTGGTAATCATATCTGCAGGGCATGCTGTGATGCCGCGGACTCGTCGGGTAGGGCTGCTGCTTCTGCAGTTTGTATCCGCCGGTATTCTTAGTTGAGAGTGTCTGGGTTCGCCCCAGATGTCCAGTCGAAGATTATGGTGCCCACTTTAGAGGGCCTGTCCTGTTCGATGAGGATTCACTGAATATCATCACCCATTTACAGGAATCGGGGAAAGCGATTCATTCTGTACATACAATGTACAAATCTCAACCCAAGCAGCATTCCAGGCAGTCCTTTTGAAGGAATGCTAGGCAACAGCCAAGAGGGCAGCAACAGAGAGCAGGTTTTAAGCGAAAGGCCTCCACTCCTGCCTCTGGAAGTTCAGCCCCTCAGACCCCCAGAACCTCCTACCCTGCTCTCCCTCTCCCCGGCTCCTCAGCCTGACTTATTGCCCAACCCCTTCCCCCAGCCGAGACCTTAGCAGAGGCGGTGGGGAGTCAGTTTTCCTTGCACATAGAAGGGTAGCGTCGGATAACCACAGGTCAGTAGGTACTGCAACTTATCGAGAGAGGGCACACTCTCAGGTTCACCGAGGTTCCTCCGGACAACCCTGTCATCCAGTCCCATTACTCCCTGGCCCACAGCGCTCTTATTGCAGAGGAAATCTAGGCTCTCATACACAAAAGGGCTATAGTCCTGTACCCCAGGCACAACTGGGGAAAGGGCATTACTCCCATTTCTTCCTAGTGCCAGAGAAAATGGGGGACCTGCGTCCGATCGTAGACCATAGCCACTTGAATCAGTACATCGAATACAAAAAATTCAGGGTGGTCACCCTGATAGGTCTGCTTCTGCTGCTCCATCAAAGGGATTGGTTTTGCTCCCTGGACATGCAGGATGCATATCTCCACATTCTGATTTTCCAACCACACAGAAGATTCCTTCGCTTCCAGGGAGGTCACTACAAGTTCAGGGCTCTGCCTTTCGGCCTGTCCTCGGCACCCAGAGTGTTCACCAAATGCCTCGCAGTAGTGGCTGCAGCTCTCAGGAGGCAGGGCCATTACATCCTTCCCTACCTTGACAGCTGGCTCCTAACCACTCCCACCAGGGACTGGCTACTGGGCACCATGCAGGCCACCTTCTCCCTATTTCAGGACCTAGGGTCACTTAAATCTCCTCAAGTCCTCCCCTTGGCCAAGTCAGCGGCTACAATATATAGGGGTAATTTTGGACACTGTCCAAGGTAAAGCCTTTCTCCTCCAGGACAGAGCAGAGCGCCTTCAGTCACACGATTGACAACACTTCTCTGCTCATCAGGTCCCATCCAGGGCTGTCCTCAGAATCTTGGGACACATGGCAGCTGCCATTGTCATGGTCCCTTTGGCCAGGCTATACATGAGTGATCCAGTAGAACCTGAGAGTTCAATGGGATCAGTGACCTGGACCAGCCAGTCCTGGTGTGCAACCCAGTCAAGCAAGCCCTGACATGGTGGCTGAATTCCTCCAACCTATCCAGAGGAGTTTGTCTCCAGAAGGAACCCCCCCCCAGACACATCCTAACCACAGATGCTTCAGGCCAAGGCTGGGGAGCTCACCTGGGAGATCGCCAGACTCAAGGATCCTGGGATCAGCAAGAGCTTCATCTCCATATCAACAGTTTGGAAATGAGGGCAGTTAAGTACGCCCGTCAGGCTTTTCAAACAGTTCTGCCATCTGGACCCCTGTTAATACAGACTGACAAGATGTCTGTGGTATTTTACATCAGCAATCTGGGGGGCATATTCCTATCCCCTCTGCTGAGAAGTTATGTGAGTGTGGACGTGGGCAGTGGACCATCCCCTGGACTTACCAGCAGTCCACGTCCTAGGCATCCAAAACACCCTGCCCGACAGCCTAAGTCAGTCTCAGTCCAGGGACCACGAGCTGGAGCTTCATCCCTCAGTGGTAGATCTTTTTTTTTTTTTTTTTTTTTTTGAATGCTCTGTTTATTAAGAAATTTTCTTTTACAGAAACATACACATACAACATACAACAATAGACATCTACTAACATCCCAGTTAGACCATTGATACATATCACATACCAACACATAGATGCAGTCGAGTGTGCATTACAATCCATATTATCAGACATATTCAAGTATCCACAGTTGATCATATAATATTAATCATATAATATTCAGGTGATCCATTACAATTCATACTGTGCAGGGCAAACAGGGCCATGAGTACCTGATAGGCCGTGGGTGGGCCACTGACACTAACAGGAGGGGCATTCTCCCCTTACCTAACTGTTAACCTGAAATTTAGATATTCAACCCTGTATGGAGCATTAGGTTTTCAGATATGCTCAAGGATGCCAGAAAAGGAGCCCAGTCCCTCAAAAACACCTCCTCTCTGTCTCTTACGAACCATGTAAGCCTTTCCAAAGCCAAGCAGTGTATAACCATTCTCCGCCACTCAGTTAGCATAGGCCCATTTCCAGTGACCCAGGTGTTCTGAATATAGTGCCTGGCCAGCACCAACAAAACCCTTACCCACCTAGGCAGTGGCTGCCACTCCTCCTCCCCTTCCACTACCTCCACCCCAAACAGACAGACCAAAGGGTCATGAGACAGTCGGCCCACCAACCCCTTATTCACCTCTTGTACTATCCCCCCCCCCAAAAAAAAAACTTAATCAAGACCGGGCATGTCCAGAAGCAATGAAAAAAGGTACCCAACCCCCACTGCATCTCCGACAATTCAGCGACACTGCCGGATGAGCCCGATGTACTGTCACGGGGGGCTAGTATATTCTATGCAAAAACTTATAGAAGACCTCCTTGAACTTATTGCATACCATAATTCCCTCTGGCATGCCTAACGCTAGCTTCCAGTTCTTATCCGATATTTGCTGCCCTAAGTCCCTCTCCCAAAGAGCCTTTATGGGACCCATTAAATCTGGAAGGTTCTGCTTATCCTGTTTAGCCACTTTCCCAATAAATCCTTTCGGATCTTTCCTAGCCTGACATACCATCTGCTCTATTCGATTTGGGTGCAACCCACCCCTTCCCCCCATTCCCAATCTTCCTTCGAAGGCTTTCACTTGCAGGTACCAAAATAATTGGGATGTCCCTAACCTCATCTCTCACCTAATCTTATCGAACTCACTCAGATCCCCTTTCTCCAGTAACATCCCTACATAAACTGCCCCTCCTCTCTCCCATTCTAAAATTCCCCCATCCTCCATCCCAGCCACAAGGAAGGGATTCTTCACAATCGGGAGTAACACAGTCTCCCTCTGGGCCAGTCCCTTCTGCGCCCACAGATGATCCCAGGCCTCCAGTGTTTCCCTAACTAACGGGTTGCCACTTCCCAAATCTCTATATGCTCATAACCCCTTACTATGAAGGTAGGCTGTGAGCCTCCCTGGATTCCCCTCTTGTTCCAGCCCTACCCAACTAACCACCTCTGGCCTATGGACCCAGTCAGCCACTCCCTTAAGCTGCACCGCCCTATAGTATGTACCCAGATCCGGGAAATTAAGCCTTCCCCTAATTCTATCCACCTTAAGCCTTGTTAAACTTATTCTTGGCTTCTTTCCCTGCCAAATGAAATCCGTGAACCCCTTCTCCAACCGTTTCACATCCCCCAATGTTAGCCTCACCTGCAGCATTTGCATGGGATATAGAATACGGGACATAATATTCATTTTGATGAGATTGATCCTCCCAATCCAAGACACAGGAAGCTGCATCCATCTCTTAAGATCTGCCAGTACCAATTTGATCAAGGGATGATAATTCAGCTTATACAACTCTTCCCATCTCCGCCCTATTCGGACCCCAAGATATTTAAAGTCCGTCTGAACCACCTTGAATCCCATTTGCTGTACCTGTTGGCCGGCATCCGGGAACCCCATAACTTCGGATTTCCTGACATTAATCTTATACCTGGAAAAACCTGCGAACCTCTCAATAATATTCATCAAATGTCCCATAGAGTTATGTATATCCCTTAAGAATAACAGCATATCGTCAGCGTAAAGCGCCACCTTATGCTCTCTCCCCTCCACAGCACCTACACCCACCACGCCTTTATGCTGGCATATCACTGATGCCAGGGGGTTTGATCACCAGGGCGAACAACAAAGGGGACAGCGGGCATCCCTGTCTCGTACCCCTACCCAACCCAAATTTCCCAGAAAGGCCCTCGTTCACCATCATCTGCATGCTCGGCCTTAGGTACATAGTCCTGACCCAGCCTATAAACGGATGCCCCAGACCAAACCGGGTCATCACTTCGAAGAGGTGCTCCCATTCCACCCTATCAAATGATTTTTCGGCGTCTAAGGAGGTCACCCCCATCTTACCTCTGGTCTGACCAGCCCGCCATATGACATTTAACAATCTACGTACATTATGGTAGGACTGACGCCCCTTGATAAACCCGGTCTGGTCTGGGTGGATCACCTCCGTCAGAATGTTCTCTAACCTGGTGGACAGCACCTTGGCCAGGATTTTCAGATCAACGTTAAGGAGGGATATAGGTCGATAAGCTGAACACTCGATCTCGTCCTGTTCCCCCCCCCCCTTATGTATTAAGCAAATGTTTGCCTCATAACATGAGTTAGGTAGTTCTGGGATCTGTCCCTCCTCCCCTTTCTCAAATACCTTACTCAGCGCTTCAGCCATTTGCCCCCAAAATCCTATAATACTCGACAGGAAACCCATCTGGCCCACGGCCTTACCCTCCTGCAACTTCTGTATAGCACTTAGGATTTCCGTTCTTGAGATGGGCTGACCCAGCACCTCCCTCTGCTCCTCTGTAACCTTCTGCAAAGGTACCCCATCAAGTAACTCCCGGATGCACTCTTCCTTCCCCACATATTCTGCTCTATACAGCCTTTCATAAAAACTCCTGAAGCGGTCTGCTATTTTCCTTGAGCTTGTAATGGCTTGCCCCTCCGCCCCCCTAATCCTCAGTATCCGTATTGGGCATCTGCCCCCCTTCATCAGCCTCACCAACATAGGCCCTGGCTTATTCCCCCACTTAAACACCCTTCTTTGACAGTAGAACCATGCTTTCCTGCCTCTTCTCTCAGTAAAGAATTAAGGGCTTCCCTCGCCGTTGCTAACAATTTGGTGACTTCTCCCCCTTCCCTTCCCCCTACCCGCTTCTCCAGCTTTTTCACTTTCCTCTCCAGTTCTTCCCTCTTTCCCCTTCTCTGTTTCTTAATTTTAGTTACATAGGGTATTATAGCCCCCCCTCATGTAGGCCTTACCTGCCTCCCAGAAAGTGGCACTAGAAACCTCATCCGTGGCATTCGTCTCCTCATAAAACTTCCATTGATCTGCTAAATACTCCCTAAATGTTTGATCCTTAGCCAAATATGTAGGAAATCTCCAGGTAGCAGGTCTACTCTCAGCCCCCCCCCCCCGAGATCCTAAGTACCACCATAGCATGGTCCAAAATAAAGATGGGTCTGTGGCCTATCTCCTTTATCCTTCCCACTCAGCTTCTGGCCAGAAAAATATAATCTAAGCGGGACCAGGTCTTATGGGGATTGGAATAAATAGTGTACTCCCGCCCAGTCTGGTTAACCGCTCTCCAGCTATCCACCATATCTAAGTCTGCTATCCCAATTTGCCACTGACACATAGCCTCCGTCACCCACCCCTTACCTGCAGAGAGGTCCACATTTGCATCCATAGTCCAATTAAAGTTCCCTCCCATAATAAGCCTGGGAAATTGCTCTCTGACAAGCAGGCCCAGCAAAGAGGAATAGAATTGTGGGTCATACACTGCCGGTGCGTAGACAGCAAAATGTAAGCGCCTCCCCTCGCCACATCCCAGTAACAAAAATATATCTGCCCTCCATTGGGTCTTTCACTACTCTTTTCACCTCAAGGAGCAGATTCTTATGTAGGAGTATTGCTACCCCCCTTTTATGAGAGGAGTAAGAGGCCGCCAGGCACTTCCCAACCCAGTTTCGCACCAGTTTGGCATCCTCCAAATCTGTCAGGTGTGTGTCTTGCAGCAATGCCACCTTTCGTCTAAGCGCAGTTAAAAATGCGGTCCTTTTCACTGGGCTCGCTATGCCTTTTTACATTCCAAGATATAACATTAAGATTCACTGGATCACCCATCCCAACCTGTAGAACTTTCCAAATACCAATCCGTTCCCACTTGATATTTCTCTACACACATCCATGTTATCATAACACTTTCAGAGATACTCGTTCATTGTCTTTGATTTCTATACAATCGACTGCATCCATACAAATATAACCAGGTAACTACAGCAACAGTGAAAACAGTCGTGAACCTATCTAACACAACATTTATAACTTCACAACCCTGAAACCGTCCCCCATCGCCCCCCACCTCCCCTTCCCCCTTACTCTCCTCCCACACTCTACTCTTCCACTCTTCCCCTCCACTACAGTAATTGCTAACATAGCACAAGTGTATTTTTTAAGACAAAAAAAAAATCAGAAATTCTCCTCCACAACTGAGATGTGCGTCTCGCCACTCCCTCCAGCAGCCAAGTTCCCTCCTTCCCGAAAAATCCCACCCTCAGAGCCCCCAACGGGACCAATCTAAAGCCCAAAATCACCATACTGTCCCATCTTTTACCCCTGGGGTCCTCTCCACCGCCCCCCTCCCTCCACCTACACCTGCTTCCCATCAATCCGTCTCTCCCCCTTTCCTTGCCAACCCTAGGAGGTCATCTTTGCATCTCCCCCATCCTTCTGGGCCCCTTTTCTTTTGAATTTTAGCCATGAAAGCCTTCCGCCTATCGTTATGCCCTCCCATCCAAATTATCTCTCTACAAGGCAGCCTGCCTTCATCTGGAGGATTCGCCACCCTCAAGCACTGCCCCCCCCAAGGCGGGGTCGACAGCCCATCATTGCAGCTTCTGTCGCCTCTTTACCACCATCCTCCCACAGCCCTCCCCCTCCCCCAATACCATCCTCACACCGGGGAGCAGTCTCCAACCTCCTCCCCACCACGCCTTCTCGATCCAGTGCAGCACTCCAGGGCAGCCACCACCAACCCAAAAAAGAATAAAGGCGCAGTCGTAAGTCATATCCCCTTATCTCACCATGCAACCCCCACTCCACGGACAAGGGCGCACAGCAGTGCAGGAAGCTGGAAAACTCAGAGGGCAGGAAGGGGCTGATCCGCGGTGTGCACCAGAATATGCCTGGTTCACTCCCGCTCCCCCTCCTGTATTGGCCCCGCCTCCAGCTCCTCGCTTCAAGCTCTGCGGCCTCCCTCCCCCGAAGTGCCCCGAGGGTATGCCTGCCAGCACAAAAAGAAAAAATACACGCGGCAGACCTCTGTGACATCCCGGAACCCCACTGCCTTAATCCACCCTATTAAACCTGCTCTCACGAGGTAACTCCTCCACCTCATGAATTTGGGCATGCCAAATCAGGCCCCCCGCATCTCCCACACGCCCCAATCTCACTAAGCAGTTCAACCCCCAGCACTTCCCTCTTCATTACATTACCTCCCCATCTCCCCCTCAACCCAGATTAATAAAAGCAGTTGTAGGCGTAAGGTGCCAGACAGCATCGGGGCATGGGGCCAGGCCACGCCATCAAAAAACACGCGCTAGGCCCGCCCTTGCTCCTACCTTATAGGTACCAAGAATGCAATCCAGAAGCCTCTCCCTCCACATTCTCAGCCTTCTGACGCACTCCAAAAGTCAACAGGAAGTCCCCTTGGGAGGCAGGGAGAGACGCACCAGGGCCCAGTCTCCAAACTTCTCGGCCCCCCCCCCCAGTTCAATGCATATCGGTGTCGACTAGGCCAGCATCTGACCCTGTCATGTCATGAACTCCTTGGGTGGATGGGGCGCAACGGTGCCAACAAGAATGCATTAAACATATCCAAGTCCACAATCCGAATGAACAGGAACACAGCACACCAAAAAGAAATACAGGCTCCTTTCAGCCCAGCCTTCTAGCTCTTCTCGACTGTCTTACAGCCGTTCAGCTCACTTTTCTCCTTAAGGCCTTCACAAATTCCTCCGCCTTCTCGAGCTCCCAGAAGGAGTAAGTCGCCCCTTCATGCTTAATTCTGAGTGTGGCAGGGTAGACTAAGAAATTTTCCACCTTTAGGCTCCTCAGCTGAGCCATAAGTCCATTGAACGCCTTTCTCTTTTTCAGCAGACGTGCTGAATAGTCCTGCGAGAGGAACAATCTATGCCCTTTGAAACTCAGGGAGCCCTGTGATCGGTACGCCTTCAGGATCGCCTCCCGGTCCTGGAAATTGTGAAATCACATGATTGTCTGACGGGGAGGCTGATCCGCCGGCGGCCGTGGCATGACCACTCGGTGTGCTCGCTCCAGCTTAACCCTGCCATTTTTCATGCTAAGGCCCAGCAGCTCAGGTAACACTCTACCACAGAAATCTAGGGCATCGTTCCCCTCTTGCCCCTCTGGAAACCCTCCGAGATGCAGGTTTAACCTCCTATGATAATTTTCTTGATAATCATATGCCTCTTTGAACTCCTCCAGCTCCTTCTGGAGAGCTCGAACTTGCCCAGGTACCATCAACACCTCGTCCTCTAATCTAGAAATTCTTTCCTCGGCTTCTGTCAATCTAGTGCCTTGTTGTGCTTGCTGCTCCAAGTCCTCCTGTAGTCTACCATCCAGCTTGTCCTCCAGCTTAACCAAACGTGGCTCCAGGGCTGCGATTACTTGGCCCGTCAGCTCCTTCCCTAGGGCCGCCACCTCAGCAGCCGACAGCGAGACTAGGCCTGCATTCTCCCCTCCAGGGCCCGACGTTCCCTTCTTTCCCGATCGCCCGCTGGCTCTTGGAAGGCATGGGAGTTAAATACTCTTCCATCGCTCCCTCCACCACCCGACGACACCGTTTTGCCCGCTCCAGGGTAGGAAATTTCGTGATTTAATAATTAACGGCTGTCCCGACGGAGCTAGCGAGAAACGCGACTGCTCAGTTAACTGCTCATTAGCACCCCCAGAAGATCTTTTTGACAGATGGGGTCATCCAGAACTGGATCTATTTGCCTCCCCATCCAGCGCAAAACTGCCCAATTTTTGCTCGCTAGATCCACGGCCTGGTGTTTTCTGGCATGATGCGTTGTCACTCTACTGGACAGGGAGGTTCCTTTACACATTCCCTCCCTTCCACCTGCTGCAGCAGGTTCTCCTCAAGCTGCAATCAGAGGGTGCAGAGATGATCCTGGTGGCACCTTTCTGGCCACGCTAGATTTGGGTCCCACTGCATCAGCAACTGGTATCAGAACCTCCGATTTCCCTGCCCCCTACTATCAGACTTGCTCTTACAAGATCAGGAAACCCTGGTACATCCGGATCTCAGATCTCTACATGTTCATGCATGGCTCTTGCAGACCTACCCGTCTCCAGATTTGGGGTTTCACCCAGAGTAGCGGATGTCTTAGTAGCAGCCAGGAAACCCTCCACTAGGGCAACCTACTCAGTGAAATTGAAGCAGTTCTGCATCTGGGCCACTGCTCGGCTTCTAGACTCTGTATTAGAGTACCTCCTCTCTTCATCTGATGCAGGACTCTGCTACTCTTTGTTCAAAGTGCACTTGTCTGCCATTTCAGCCTATCATATGTCTATTGAGGCCAAAGCTATTGCCCAGCTGGACCGTCCCTGTACTTTCCTTCAGGGCATTCTGCACTTGAAGACTCCCATCCAGGATCCTGTCCTGCCATGGGACCTTCTGTTTGTTTTAGAAAAGCTCACATTGCCTCTCTTTGAACCTGCCGCATGTTGCGAGCTACGCTTTCTATCTTGGAAAGCGTTATTTCTAGGATCATGGATATGTTGTTCTAGCCACACTGTTTGGCATGTCCTTTCCCTTTAAGAATCTTGCCGGAAGGTCTAAAAGCTGGCTCCTCCCACCCACCCAGGTAGTATATCCCTCAACTCCACCCCTTGACACTAGGTCTTCCTTTCTGCTGGAAGATTCAGGTTCCCTCCTTACCATTCCTGCGTCGAGTAGGCCCTGGTGCTTTATCCTTCAGAAAGATTACTGAAAATTAAACTCATTAGAGTTTCTCCGCATAGATTTGCGATAATGACCGCAATAGAGGACAAGTCCTCACCGGGTTCTGCCGGTGTCCCTGCGGGCAGAAGATGTCTCGTACCAACCCACAGCCACGTGCGTTTACTGCCTGGGCCATGACCCATGATCCCCAGGCCTGCAATTTGTGTTGCACGTTCCATCTGGCAGTGTTGGACGATCGCCTTGCTCATTTGCAGCTCAGACTACCAGATAAATGGCACCCACCAGTCAAATCAAAAGATGCCCATCGGGTGGTCTCCTCGGCCACAGGACCGACAAACAGCTTGAGCAGATGAAGTCCTTTTAGGTGGAAGCTGCTAAGGCTGCTGAACAATCCTCCTCAGTTTTGGCTTTCGTTCCGCTCAGACTGGGCACTTCCTTTTCTGGCTCCTTCAAGGAGTTGTGCCAGTCTCTCCCGACAAAAGAGGAGGGCCCATCTCCCGCTCCCATAGAAAGGAGTCGAAGGAGTTGAAAGGTGAGTTGACTCATTGATGGTGCTCTTGGAACAGAGAGAGATCTTGGTCCCAGGAGTCTCTTGCTTTGACTTCAGTCGAAATTGCGACCTCGGCCGCTGGCTTCATGGTGCCCCCGACAGGCCAGCCAGCTAAGATTGGGGTTGACGACCCAGTCGAAATTGTAATCAACCACGTCGACCCATTGTTGAACGATGAGGCTGACAATTCTTTATTCAGGACTCCAGTCCTACCTGGACCTACTGAGGATGAAACCCAGCCTGCAAGGAAACCCCTCGAGATCCTTGTCCCAAACCTGGAGGAGCCACAGTTCTCCCTGGCTCCTTCGGAGCTTCCCCGTCGGTCCCCCCGACGGATAAAGTCCAGGTCTCAGACCCCCTCGTCCGATAGGCTGAGGAAGTCTCACAAGCGGTGCTCCAAGAAGCGTCAATGCTGCTATTTGTCCTCATCCTCCTTTGATGAGGAGAGGCTTTGACGCAAACTGTGTCAACACTTTGAGGACCTTATGTGGCAACAGCTGGTGTTGGCCGGTCCGAAGTCGACCCCAGCTTCCACTCCAGCTGTCACGTGGCTGTTGCCCTCTAGGCCGACGCCAACTCCTCCAGAGCTGATTGACACCGTCCCTCCACCCACAGAGCCGGTGAAGACCCTCCTGGCTCAGCCAAAGCCGGCCTCTC
The DNA here is from genome assembly GCA_016271365.2 of Neoceratodus forsteri. Taxonomy (NCBI): domain Eukaryota; kingdom Metazoa; phylum Chordata; order Ceratodontiformes; family Ceratodontidae; genus Neoceratodus; species Neoceratodus forsteri. The sequence continues at coordinate 359,684,827 of CM057449.1, read as the reverse complement.
CACCGATTATGGTGGGACCACTACCCAAGCAGCCTCACTCAGGGGCTCCCCCTAAGGAGTCTCGGCCTGTTAAGGGTTTCCTGCACAGGCTGTCTGTCACCCTAACTCCTGACCATCTGCGGTGGGTCGAAAGTGACTCCGGTGGTCGGCCGCTCTATCCAGACTCCTTGGAGTCCGAGGAATCTGACTTGAATCTCACATCTCCGTGACGATAATTTAATGAGTCTCTCGACAGAGGAAGGTCCCACGTCCTTCCTGGGCATCCTTCATCTCTCCTCCGAGTCCACGGGGATGCCCTTGGAGCCTTTTGGAAAAACGGGCCAAATATCCCCTAACTGATAGTCTCAGAAAAGGGGCTTCTCTGACTGAGGCCTTCCCAGTGGCCGAAGCCATATTTGGCCCAGCCTTGGAGCTTTGGCAGCACCCAACCTCCTGCCCTGCACCTTCAGCCCAGATGGCCCGCAAGTATGCGGTTCCCATTGGCTCCCCTTTGGGGTTCACACAGCACCCCTCGGCCGAGGTGTTGGTGACCGAGTCTGTGTTTTGGGGCAGTGGAAATTCAGGGGACACTGATAGACCTCCAGACAAAGAGTCCAAAAAGTTGGACTATTCAGCCAGAAAGGTCTATGCTGCCTCCTTGAGTGGTTTACATCAGGCGAGTTCGGTCGTCATCATGGCACACTTCTCCCATGTCCTCTTGGTCTCTCTGGCTAAGGTGCTTCCTCATCTCCCTGCGGACCTTCAGACCACAATGAAGCAGGTCTGGGGCCAGGGCCAGGGTGTTGCTAAGCAGCAACTTCAGATGGCTCTGGACACTGGAGATTCTTGTGCCCGCTTGGTGGTGGCCCGCAGTAGCCATGTACCGCAGAGCCTGGCTGAGAGTCTTGACCTTTACGGCAGACACCCAGCACAAACTGGCGGACATTCCCTTCTTGTGTACCGACTTGTTCAGTCCAGGATTTGAAGGTTACCCCCAGCGTATCAAGAAGCCCAATGCCACCTTGGACTCCGATACTTCTGCCTGTAAGGAACCTCGGGGTTCTAAAATGCAGAAGAGAAAGCCCTTTCAGCCTTCTGCCCCTGTGGCCAAGCAGCCCCAGTACCAGTCTGGACAGCAGCAGCAGGCTTAGTCTTGATTCGCCGGCCCAAGCCAGGGCTTGGCAGCCCATAAGACCAGAGGAGGGCTCAAGCGGTCCCCCGCTGGACCCTCCTCCTCCAAGCCTGCTCAGTGACGGGATGGGGGTGGCCACCCCCATAACCATCATGACCACTCTGGGTCCTCCCGTGGGGGGCTGGCTCTGCCACTTCCTTTCCGCCTGGTCTGCTATCACAATGGACAGGTGGGTCTTGGAAGTGGTCAGGCACGGTCTGCCTCTGGAATTCGAGCAGTGCCCACCAGGCTGAGCCTGTGCCCCATGGGAGGAGAAGGTATCTGTGCACACTCAGTCGGCTCTCCAAGACGACATCACCCAGCTCCTCCTCAAGGAGGTAGTGGTCGGAGTCGTGGATCCCCCTGTCAACCAGGGTTCATTTCCAGGTACTTCCTGGTCCCAAAACGGACGGGGGGGCTCTCGCCCCCATTCTAGATGTGCGTGACCTGAATCAGTTTCTCAGGTCACGCACTTTCAGGATGGTAACTCTTGTCTCAGATCATACCATCTCTTCAATAGAACACGTGGTTCTGCTGCCTTGATCTGCAGGATGCGTTCCTTCACATTCCAATCTGTCCGTCTCACCGAAGGTTCCTCCGCTTCAGGGTGGAGGGAACCCTCTACGAGTTCCAAGCCATGCCATTCAGCCTATTATTGGCCCCCGGGGCCTTCACCAAATGCATAGCAGTAGTGGTGGCCCATCTTCGGCATCGAGGGGCCAGAGTTTACCTCTGTCTCGACGATTGGCTCATAGCAGGTCCTTCCAGACTGGAGGTAGAGAGGTCCAGGGATCTGGCCCTCCAAACCTACATCAGCCTTGGCCTCCTGATCGAGGTCAAGTTGGAACTCATGCCGTCGCAGGTGATCTGCTTCATCAGGGCAGAGCTTGACTCTTGCCGAGCCAGAGCCAGGCTCCCGCCAGACAGGGCAGAGGTTCTCTCCTCCTTTGCCCGATCATTTCTGGTTGGGCAGTTGCGCCCTACCCTGGACTTCCTGCGACTTCTGGGTTACATGGCAGCCTGCACCTCTGTGGTCTGATGGGCCCGGTGGCATATGTGCCTCCTTCAGTGGGGAGCTGGCCAGCCAGTGGTCTCAGCATCTAAGTCATTTCGACCAATTGGTCACTGTAACCCAGAAGATGTGGGATGCTTTCCAGTGGTGGACTGTCCTGGAACATCTGCAGGGGAAGATCCCGTTTGGTCCCCCCCCCCCCCGAGCCGATGGTCGTCCTCACGACCAACGCCTCTCTCACGGGCTGGGGTGCCCACATGGGGGAACCACAGAGTCCACAGGCTCTGGACCCCCAAGGAATCCTGATGCCATATCAACCTGCTGGAGCTCCGAGCAGTTCGGCTTGCGCTGGCTGCATTCAGTCCATTCCTTCGGGGTCAAGTGGTTCAAGTCCAGACGGGCAACACCACGACCATGTACTATCTCAACATACAGGGCAGCATGCACTGCCGACCTCTGTGCAGGGAAGCGCTCCATATCGGGACCTTCGTGAGCCGACTGGCGGCAGATCTCCTAGCCATTCATGTGGCAGGAGCCTCAAATCAGTTAGTGGATGCCCTCAGCTGTGTGGACGAGGCGCATCACGAGTGGTCTGTCTATCCACAGTTTGTGCACAGTCTTTTCTCCCAGTGGGGCACCCCTCAGATGGACCTGTTTGTGTCCAGGGAGAACACAAAGCTGAGACTGTTGCATGCCCGCCCCTCTTAGTTAGGGCTCGCTACAGAGGGATGCCTTTTTGAGGCCGTGGACCCCAGACCTCTTCTGTGCCTTCCCTCCACTCCCCTTGATCCACAAAGTGCTCCTCAAGGTCAGGAGGGACAAGGCACAGGTGATCCTGGTTGCCCCAGACTGGTATCCAGATCTCCTCAGCATCAGGCTCCCGAGGCATCTTCCAGCACACCTGGACCTGCTTTCCATCAATCAGGGGGAAGATATTCCATCCGTACCTTCAGTCCCTGCACCTGACAGCCTGGTTCCTGAGTGGCTAGAGTTCCAGGCTTTGTGTCTGTCTGTCGACGTACTCGCTGTAGTTGAGGCATCTAGGAAGGAGTCGACAAGGAGGTGCTATGCCTTCAAATGGAAGAGATTCTCCATTTGGTGTCAGGGCAAGGGCCTGGACCCTTCGTCCTGTCTGGTGGCTAGCTTCCTCTACTACCTTTGGTCTCTCTCTCTCTCCAAAGGGGGGTCTTCAGTCTACGACCCTTAAGGTGCACCTGGCAGCCATCTCTGCTTACCGGGCGCGGGCCGATCTGCAGATGGTGGCACAGGAGAAGGTGGTCTGGCATTTCTTTAAAGGCCTCAACCACATTTCCCCTCCAGTGCATGAACCACCACTACCGTGGGACCTACTGCTGGTATTGGCAAAGCTCATGGGCAAGCCATTCGAACTGATGCACAGGTGTGTGATGTCACACCTGTTGTGGAAGACCGCCTTCTTGGTGGCTATCACGTCAGCCAGAAGGATTGGGGAGCTACAGGTGCTCTCTGTTGAGTCTCCCTATTTGGTCTTCCACAGGGACAAGGTTGTCCTGCACCCCTACCCGAAGTTCCTTCTGAAGGTTGTTTCAGAGTTTCACCTGAACCAGGTAATGACTCTGCCAATGTACTACCCCAGTTACACCTCGGAGGCTGAGTACGGGCTCCATACTTTGGACCTGAGATGGGTGCTCTCTTATTTATTTATTTAGCTTTTGTTTACCGGGTAAGTACACTAGACAAGTATTATGCCTATTTTCAGGAACGACCCGGGAGAATACAACATGAGGAACAACAGTCAAGGAGACATGGCAAAGAGAGTACAGTTTTTTGTCACAGTAAACAAACATATGGGAAATACATCATTTGACGCTAGGGAAGCACATTTCAGATTATACACTCTAGACTAGCTAGTTCAACTGACAGATATATACAGGTCATCATACATAGGAGTGGAGCATAGTTCAAGGACTGGATTGGTCATAATATAACTTATAACATTGTCGTATACACCCCCTAGGCTAGTTGGATCGCGGACAGGTACATACAGCAAGGAGCGTATGGCTGAAGTTCGGGGAGAGGTTCGCCAGCTGTTTGTCACCTATGCTGAAGCTGCACGTGGCGGACCTGCAGCAAAGTGGACGACTGGCAGATGGATTACATCTTGCATTGATCTCTGCTATAGGTTGGCGGGTAGGGAGCCTCCCGTAGGGCTAAGGGCTCATTCCACCTGCCATACTGCTGCATCGGTAGCTGCTTCTAGGGATGTCCCTATCCAGGATATCTGCAGGGCTGCTACCTGGAAGTCAGCAAACACCTTCATTTCACCATTACCACATTGACCTAGAGTCATGCCAGGATGCTCATTTTGATGCCTCAGTTCTCCAGTCTCTTTTCCCCAGGTAAGTATTAAGGGAGTGTGCGGCTTGCCTCCCTCCTCCTGAAGAACTGCTAGGAGTCTGCCAAACAGTGTGGATATAACAACATATCCACGATCCTAGAAAAACAGGTTACTCGCCTGTAACAGTACTTCTAGGAGTGATGCATGTTGTTCATCCACACAAACCCTCCTGACCTCCCTGGCTTCGACACACAACCCTCTGTTTCCAGCGGGTGAAATATCGTGTCACGGGACAGAGCCGAGGGGTATACCACCTGGGTGGGTGGGAGGAGCTAGCTTTTAGATCTTCCGGCAAGATTCTTAAAGGGGAAAGGACATGCCAAAGTGTGTGAATGAACAACATATACCACTCCTAGAACTACTGTTACAGGTGACTAACCTGTTATTTTAGTTGCTATTACTTCTGCTTGGAGGATTTCTGAGCTTCAGGCCCTAATGTGTAATGAGCCTTATTTATTTATTTACAAGGACATGGTGTCCTTGAGAACTAATCCTAAGTTTCTTCCGAAGGTGGTGTTAGAGTTTACTTTGCATCAGAATATCCACCTTACAGTCTATTACCTGGAGTACTCGAACCACGGGAAGGCATTACCTCATACTCTGGATGTTCACAGGGTGCTTCGTTATTATTTGTAGCGCACCTGGTCTGTTTGAAAATCCGATTAGTTGTTTGTTTCTTTTGCCCCCCCCGAATGGAAGAGGCTCATGTTTCTAAACCCTGTTTATCGAAATGGTTGGTTAATTGCATTGTTTTTTGCTGCAGTAAGCATGACAAACCCTTACTGGGCTTGGTTAAGGGTCATTCTACCAAGGGCATGACTGCTTCTTTTGCCTCATTGAAGAATGTGTCGGCTGCTGACATTTGTGCAGCTGCTTGGAGTTCTGTCCACACCTTTGTGAAGCACAGCAGTCTGGACATTGCTTCTCACTACAGAGCAGACTTTGGACTCGCTGTCTTCCAGGGCCTCCTGTCTTAATTTCTTTGAGAGACTTCTACCGCCACCCTTCTGACCAGGGTCTCTCTTTTACTGCTTGGGACTTGGTCCTAAAGGTGTTACCTGCTGCAAGAACCCTTTCGAAGTAAGATACCGTTTTTCACTGTTTAGAAGCCGTACCTTCTGTTACATTTTTCACTTTTCAGCTGCAGCTTCTAAATGATGGTGGCTTGTATTTGGAGGAGCTTTAATAAACAAGCTGTGTTTTTGCCACACAAAGCCTTTCTGTCGCCATCCTGCCTGCTCACAGTGCACCTTTCTCTCTCTCGCTCCCTCCTGCTCACAGATGATGGATCTTTCTGTCTCGCACTTCCTCCTGCTCGCACACAGCATTTCAATAAACAAACAGGTAGATAGCTGACAGAGCAATGCCAATCCCAATCCCAGATGCTCACTGCCTCTGTTCACTGTACTACTCTCTCCCTCCCACACACAGCATTTTTCTGTGCCACACCGCTCATGAGAAGCCAAGAAATGCTGCCCCTTACCACAGCTGTGCCAAAAATAATGCCACAAATCAGGAGTTAAGCCCGTCAGGAACATTTGGATGGAAAGCAACCACATGCGCCACGCTTACTGGGGAATCCCATAGCTTTTTGTTCTGTACCGGTACCTGTGCTCATTGCTCTTTTTCTTTCTAGTCGGAAGTTACCCGAGTGTCTGGGAGGCAGCTGCCTATTTCACCGCTTTCAAAGCCAACTACCTTTAGAAGCCACGGCTTCAAATCTAGGACAGCTTCTATTAATAAACTTTATTTCGGGGGCTCTGTGAAGCAGCAACAAGGTTGCAACACTCCGAACAAGCTCTGTTTCGGTAAATAATAAAAAGTCAGTCTAGCCTGCTATTTACCTTAGATCAACTACCTAATTTCACGAAGGTGTATCGGAAAGCAGTAAGATCACAATGGGACCCAAAAAAGACCACAGGCATGCTCGCCAAATCCAAAACCTCAATGGCTTTCTCTCCTTCTCGAGTGCAACAAAAGATTCTGGGCCTGCTACATCGGGTACACCTATGGCGACTGAACTGCTTTCTACTCAAATTCTTGCCATGCTGAGTAAGATGCAAGCAAATGGTGAGGAAATGAACCAGCAACTGGCGGCAGTAGAAGCTAAATTAACGATTAATGAAACCACCATCCAAGACAACACTGTGGCTATAAATGACTTAAAGAAAGCCAGCTCACAGCAGGCAGAGTGCCATGCCGCGTATATTCAGGACCTCTATTTTCTTAAGACAAAAGTTGAGAATCTAGAAAACTCTCAGAGGCAGTCTAATATTCGTATTAAGCAGATTTACTGTGTGGTGTTGTTTTTATTTTTTACTCACAGGGGTTGCTACTGTTTGTTGCTAACATTTCATTGCTTTATATTTCTCTGTAGCAAAGTGTTTCTTAAAGCATATATCTTCTCTGAAATTATTACAGGTGGTGCTTTACAGGTTTTACAGTTTTATCTAACATTAGGATAAGCTTTCAGGGTTACTGCATTTGTTGTTGACTGATTGTTTCTGCTCTTACCTCCTTGTTCTTTCGTCTGTGGTTCTTCTTTTCCGGCAGGGGAAGGGCCCAGCCACCCACCCCCATCCCCAACCACCCCACACTACACTCCTTTTATAGGGTACCACAGTTGTGACATTTCCTGTGGCAGAGCAGGAAGGGGCGGATCAGTGGGGCATCCACAAGGTGAGCTCATTTACAGGGGCACTAGTAATTTAACTTGTTATAACAAGTTAAACAAAAACAAAACACAATCAAACCATTACTTGCATTTTATTTACTCTGACTAGGTTATAAACCCAGCAACTTATCTGGAATGGATATCATTAACTGCAGGTACTGTGGAACAATTTTCAGAAGGACAGTCTTACAGGATTTAGGACACTGTCCTACATGCTGAGCCATTGGAGATCTTAGGGCTCAGCTCCGGGCAGCATGGGCAGAGATTGCACGCCTCAAATTTCATATTCAAGAGGAAATACATTATAAGAACCACCTGCCATTTCCCCAGCATCCAACAGAAAAACCTTGACCGCAGAGGGTAGTTGGACCAGGAGATTGGCAGGTGGTTAGGAGGGGCAAATTGGGTGCCCCATCACTCTCTGCTCTCCAACATATTACCTCCTAAAACCATATAAACACTACAAACAGGTATCTGCCTCTATCTCTGAAATCAAACAAAGAGGCAGAAGACACTGCAGAGCAGGACACTGCGGCACAGGAACTAGTACAACAAAACTCACCCAAATCAGGAACCAAAACAAAAAAAGCAAAAAGGGAATCCAAAAAACTTCTGATCATAGGAGACTCCATGATTCTGGGAGTTGATCCCCATCTCCAGCCAGGGGTAATGGTCAGATGTCTCCCAGGTACATCAGCATGGAGAGACACTGACCGCATTGCTAAAATTGATAAAGCAGGAGAAAACATTGATGTCCTAGTACAGATAGGGACTAATGATCCCGCCAGCCGGTCAGTTGTGGATACCAAGGAACACCTGACCAGGCTGGGTGACAAACTATCATCCATTTCGTCCGGCATCTCCTTCTCTGAGATCCTGCCAGTCTGGGAGAGGGGGCAGATGGACGGAAGGTCAGAGAAGGGGAGATAGGGGAGCTAAACACGTGGCTCAAGGGCTGGTGCCAGGAAAAAGGACACAGATTTGTAGTGAACTGGCAACAGTTCTGGGAGCGAAAGTTCTTTAAATTTGATGGACTGCATCTGACTAAGGAGGGAGTCAGTGCATTGGGGCAGAAGTTTGACATCTTTGCAGAATATTTAAACTAGCAAATGGGGAGAGGATGCAGCACCCCATACGTCGAATGGGAGGAGCACCCCTCCCCCCTCAGCTAGTGGTCAAACAGGGATTCAGCATGTTTGCAGTTCATTTGCATCACCAGGTAAGAAAAAAGGTTTGTCTCCCCATACACGCACAGGGGTAATGCCAAACCTCACCCAACAACTAACACACCAAAATCTGGCCAATGGAAAATCATGTACACAAATGCTCACAGCCTGGAAATAAGATCCCAGACCTGCAGGCAATAATGTCAGAAGCTAAACTGGACATAGTAGCAGTTAGTGAGGCGTGGTTTACCAGTAACCACTGCGGGAGACTTCAGTACCTGGCTATGTATTGTTCAGAAGAGACCGAGGTGCAAAAGGGGAGGAGTGGCCCTGTATGTCAATGAAAATATCAAAGCTACAGAAATTCAGAATACACATAAGGAGCCAGAAGAACTGTGGGTCACCCTGGAAACAGGAAATGGGACAGCCATAAGAACTGGGGTTGTCTACAGGCCCCCAGACCAGGGGGAGGACATAGACACATTACTGTTAGAAGATATACAAAACATGACAGCTAAAGGGGAGGTTCTGATAATGGGAGACTTCAACATGCCGGATACAGATTGGTCAATACCAGCAGGAACATCTGCCAGAACTAGACACATAGTGGATTCCCTGCAGGGGGAGGGCCTCAAACAACTGGTACAACAACCCACAAGAGACAGGGCTATCCTAGATCTAGTACTGACTAACAGGGAAGGGATCACAGATCTCCAGGTGAGAAGGTCACCTGGGGGCCAGTGACCATCACATGGTATGGTTCAATTTGGCTACTACATCTAAATCATCCCATTCAAGGCAAAAATATGGGACTTCAGAGGAGCTGACTTTGATAAGATGGCCAACAGAGTTAAGCTAGCCTGGCAAAAAAACACAGGTGAGGGGTACAGGCAAAGTGGGCAAGCATTGAGGATGCAATACTGAAGCAACATCCCATTGTGTTAGACAGAAAAGGAAGTGCAAAGAAGAAGGAACCCACTTTGGTTCTCAAATACAGTAGCAGAAAAGATCAGAGCCAAAAGGCTGGCCTCAGAAAATATAAGGAACACACGGGATGAAGATAGGGAGGCATACCAAACTGCCCTAAGGGGAAGCAGGGAAGGCAGTAAGGCAGGCAAAGTCCCAAACTGAGGAAACACTAGCACGAACAGTAAAGAAGGTGACAAGACTTTTATAGATACATTAGTGAAAGGAGAAAGTCCAGAGGGTATTGCTAAGCTTATTGGAGAAAAGGAGCATGTGAGGAGGAGGACTATGTAAAAGCATCTATCCTAAATAGATACTTTGCTCAGTATTTACTGAAGAGAAGGTAGGGCAGGGCCCACAGCCTCAGCACCATGGACACAGGGGGAGGGAGGAGCACTACTCCCTTCACAATAGAAAGAGTCCTACAAGAGCTTGCTAAGCTCAGGGTGGACAAGTCAATGGGACCTGATGGCATACATACCAGGTGCCCAAGGAGCTAAGGAATTGGAACTAGCAGAGCCATTAGCAGAACTGTTTAGTGAGTCTCTGAGCACAGGAGGTCCCAGAAGACTGGAGAAGGGCTCATGTGATCCCGCTCCACAAGAGTGGTAGCAGGGAGGAGACAGGAACTACAGACCAGTCAGTCTTACCTCAGTAGTGGGCAAGATTATGGAGGCACTCCTTAAGGAAAGGATAGTGCAACACCTGGAATCCATAGGGGCACAGGATCCAAGACAGCATGGGTTTACAAAGGAAGGTCCTGTCAAACTAATCTCATAGATTTCTTTGACTGGGTAACCAGAGTGATGGACCAAGGGGACAGTTGGTGTCGCTACCTTGACTTCAGCAAAGCTTTTGACACTGTTCCACATAGAAGATTGATAAATAAGCTGGGTAGGCTCGATTGGGTCAGAAGTTGGTCAACTGGGTGGCAAACTGGTTGACGGGCAGAAAACAGAGAGTGGTGGTAAATGGTATACAGTCAGAAGAGATGCAAGTCACAAGTGGGGTACCTCAGGGATCAGTCCTGGGGCCAGTCCTCTTCAACATCTTCATTAGTGACCTTGCAGATGGACTAGAGGGTAAGGCTTGTCTGTTTGCAGATGACACCAAGATCTGCAACAGAGTAGATGATCAGATGGGGTGGCAGAATGAGAAGAGATCTGGATAAACTAGCAAAATGGTCAGAAGAGTGGCAACTGAGATTTAATGCAAAAAAGTGCAAGATCATGCACATAGGGAAGAGAAACCCTGAAGCCACCTATAGGCTGGAGGGAGTTGCTAGCAGTCACAAAGGAAGAAAGAGACTTGGGCATCATCATCACTGATGACCTGAAATCATCAAAGCAGACCTCTAAAGCAGTAGGTAAGGCTAAGGGGGTGTTAGTGTGTATTAGTAGGGGTATCACAAGTCGTAAGAGGGAAGTAATAATCCCTCTTTACAAGACACTGGTTAGGCCCCATCTGGAGTACTGCGTGCAGTATTGGAGGCCACACCTTCACAAGGACATTAACCAAATTGAGGCAGTCAAAGAGGGGCAACCAAAATGGTGCAGGGACTGCATCAGAAGACATATGAGGACAGATTAACAGAGCTCAATATGTATACCCTGGAGCAAAGGAGGGAGAGAGATGATATGATCAAGGCATTCAAACACCATAAGGGCATTAACAAGGTGAAAGAATCTAACATGTTTAAATATAAGAAAAATAGCAGGACAAGAGGACACAGCATGAGATTAGAGGGGGGCCAATTAAGGGGGAATGTGAAATTCTTTTCACAGAAAGGGTGGTGGATGCATGGAATGGCCTACCTCAAGAAGTGGTAGCTATGAATACAGTGCAGGGCTTCAAACAGGCATGGGATAGGCATAAGGGAGCAACACAAATGAGTATGAATAGATAGGCCACTGACAGAGCAAAGGCCGATGGCACATTTATAAGGTAGAAAAAGAAATGGGCAGACTGGATGGGCCTTACGGTCCTTATCTGCCGTCAACTTCTATGTTTCTATGCAAATCTTGTGCAAACAATGAAAGTTTGTATTCTTTACCCCCTACTGGAATCCCCGAAATCTGAGGAGTTTGTCGGATCTGGGTGGCTAGGGGTTCTAAGTAGAGTGCAAAAAGGAGAGGTGACAAGGGACAGTCTTACCTAGTTCCCTGTTTTGATGGGAATGGGTCATACAGAGATCCATTTACACTGCCATATGCCCGGGTCTCTGTATATGTTCAACAAGGCGTGAATGAATTCATCTGGGATGCCGAACGCGGACAGAGTAGCCCACAAAAATGGTCAGGGCACTCTGCTGAATGCTTTCTTAGTATCTAGACTTAGCTGGGCTAATGGTATTGTATGTGTTGTGGTATGGTCTAATAGTAGGAAAGTCTGTCTCACACTGTCATGTGCTTGACGATTTTGTACAAATCCCTCTTGGTCGATTAGATTGGGCAAAATGGTTTTAAGCCTATGGGCCAAGATGGTCATATACATTTTATAGTTTTAGTTCAATAGGGAGGTAGGTCTATAAGAAGAGGCATATCTCGGATCTTTATTCGGCTTTGGAAGTGCTGATATCACCAAATTGAGGGGTGGTGGTGGTCTCTGTTCTGCACAGCATGGAATACTGGGAGAAGGATCGGGGAAAGCAATGAATTGAACTTTTTAAAGAATTCCGCCATGTATCCATGTAGTCCTGGGGCTTTCTGAAGCTTTGAATCCTGGATCATCACGTGGAGCTCCCCAGCTGTGATAAGGGCCACCAGCCTCTCTGCCACAGAGTCATCCAACTTTGGGATATTGAGGCAATTCAGATAGCTTTTTATTACTTGTGAGAATGCTTCTGAGTCGGCTGAGTATAGTTTTTTTTTTAATAGAATTTGGTTAGTATAGTGTGGATGGCTGATGGGTGCGTAGCAAGCATTCCTGTGTCTGTGTCAAACATTTGAGAGACACATGCTCAAGATTTTTATGCGCGGAGTTCCCTTGCTAAATTTCAAGCTCTCCTGACCTCTCCCTCATAATAATGATGTTTGGGAAAGATGAGGGACTGCTTTACTTTTGAGTCTAAAATTTTCTGCACTTCCCTTTTGACTTGTTTTATCTGCAGAGAAATAGAGTTCTAGGAGCGTGTATATGTTGTTCATCCACACTGTCTGGCATTGTTCCTTTCCCCTTTAAATCTTGCCGGAAGTCTTCAAGCTGGCTCCTCCCACCCACCCGGGTGGTAAATACCTCGGCTCTGCCCCATGACGCCAGATCTTCCTTTCCGCTGGAAGATACAGGTTTCCTCGTGCTCTTTTGCAGCGATTGAGGCCCTGGATTCAAATTGACGGTTTTCACCGCTTCTTCTCGCTTTGAAACTCGTAAGAGTATACGACTCGGATCCAAACCCTTCGGACATGGATGACAAGTCGCCCCCGGGTTTCGCCGGTGTCCTTGTGGACAAAAAATGTCGCGCACCGACCCTCACCTCTAGTGCGTTTACTGCCTCGGTACCGTTCATGATACCTCGCAATGCACTATTTACTCTGCCTTCCGTCCTTCCGTTCTGGAGGACTGTCAGGCGCGCCTGAAGCTGGGGAGACCGGAGCTTCGCAATCCACCGGTGAAATCTAAGGAGGCCAGGTGGGTGGCTTCCGCAGCCGCGGGATCCGCCGAGCAGCTCGAGCAAATGGCGGCCTTCGAGGAGGAAGCTGCCCAAGCTTCGACCAACCGAGGCTTCTTCATGCCACTCAACTTGGGCTCCACCTTCACAGGATCCTTTCGGGATTTGTGCCAGTCTCTCCCTACTAAGGGTGAGGCGCCCCCGGGCTCGCATTCCTCCCGTTCCAGAAAAAAGGATCCAAAACCGTCTTCTACGAGTCGAAGAAGACGCTCCTGGGACCGGGAGCGGTCCGACTTCCAGGAGCAAGGGGTCTCGACTACGGTCGAGATTGCTTCCTTGGCCGCTGGTTTTTCAGACCTTCCATCTGGACCAGGCACAGAAGTCGAGGATACGGCTGAACCGGCTGAGATTACTCTTGACCCGATCGAGCCGTTGTCACCGACACCTGTCAATGACTCTTTGGAGAGAACGCCTATTCTCTCCTTCCCCAACGAGGAGACCTGTCCCGCGGGTATCCCGATCAAGGGACAGGAGCCGGAACCTCGGTTTTCACCGAGTCCGGCTTCCCCGGACCGACAAAACCGACGCCGTCGGTCTCAATCGAGGAGTAAGTCCTCTTCGGTCGGTCGACCCAAGAAAGGACACAAACACTCTCGGAAGAGGTTCCGCCACCGTTCCTCATCCTCCTTGGACGAGGAGAGGCTTTGACGGAAAATCCGTCGACGCTGTGAGGATCTTATGTGGCAGCAACTTCTGCTAGCAGGCCAGAAGCCGGCTACCCCAGCGGTTCCGGCTATCACTTGGCCTCAGCCTCTTCGGCCTACTCCGACACCGATTTCTAAGGCTTCGGTCCCTTTGGGGGCCCCCGTGCGCCTTCTGGCGCGGCCAGCCATAGGCTCCCCATTAATTTTGGTGGAACCTCTACCAAAACTGCCCCTCGGAGGGGTTCCCTCTAAGGAGGACCGACAGTCTTCGGGTCTTCCTCACAGACTGTCGATTACGGTCATCCCTGATCGCCCTAGGCGCATCGAGGGAGATTTAGGTGGGCAGCCTTTGTATCTGGACTCCTCCGATTCAGATAATACCGGCCTTCATTCTCATGATGAGCTGTCGGTGTCAGGCTTGGAAGAAGGGCCTTCCTCCTTCCAGGGCATCCTTCAAATCATTTCAGAGTCCACAGGAATGCCTCTGCAGCCTATTCAGAAGAAGGCAGAATATCCCCTCACAGATATTCTTAAGAGGCGGGATACCCCGACAGAGGCCTTTCCAGTGGCCGAAGCCATAGTTGGCCCGGCTCTGAAACTCAGGCAGCGTCCAGCCTCCTGCCCGGCTCCGTCTGCCCGCATGGCCCGCAAGTACGCGGTGCCCACAGGGTCCTTGGCAGGGTTTACTGAGCACCCCTCGGTGGAAAGCCTTGTGACTGCCTCAGTATTCAGGCGAACGGGCAGCTCGGTGGATAGTGACCGCCCTCCGGACAAGGAGTCCAAACTTATGGACCACCCTGCCCGGTAGGTCTACGCGGCATCATCCTTGGGCCTTCGTCAGGCAAGCTCAGCAGTGATCATGGCACACTTCTCTCATGCCCTTTTGGGGTCGCTGGTTGAAGTTCTTTCTCACCTCCCAGCAGACATGCAGACCATGGTCAAGCAGGTCTAGGACCAGGGCAGGGCTGTTGCCAAACAGCTCCAGACAGCTCTGGGGCATTGGTGATTCCTGTGCCCGTTCACTAGCTGCAGCGGTATCCACTCGCCGGAGGGCTTGGCTGAGGTTATCCTCCTTCCCGTGGATACTCAGCACAAGCTAGCTGACGTGCCCTTCCTTGGCACCGACCTCTTCGGTCCAGGAGTGGCAGGTCATCTTCAGCGCATCGAGCAGTCTAATGCCACCTTAGATGCCACATCTGCTAAGGGTTCTTCAGGCAAGAACCAGCAGAAGCGCAAGAAGAAGCCTTTTCAGCATTCTTCCCCTGCGGTCAGACAGCCCTCCTTCCAGGGAGGTCAGCAGCAGCAGCAGGCTCAAGCTTGGCGCCCTAGGCCCAAGCAAGGTCCCCAGCAGCCCCGCAAAGGAGGCCGAGGTGCTGGTCCAGGTGCCTCCTCCTCCTCTAAGCCTGCACAGTGACGGGCCGGGGGTGGCCTTCCCCGCACCCGTCACGCCAACTGTGGATCCTCCCTTGGGGGGCCGGCTCCGCCACTTCCTTTCCGCCTGGTCCAGTATCACCTCGGACAGGTGGGTTCTGGAAGTGGTCGGGCAGGGTCTGCCCCTAGAATTCGAGCAGTACACTCCCAGCCGAGCCTGTGCCCCACGGGAGGAAAGGATCTCAGTCGCCCAGTCTGCCCTTCGGGACGACATTGCGCTACTCCTCCTCAAAGAGGCGGTGGCCCGGGTGCCAGATCCTCCTTCAGACCCAGGCTTCGTCTCCAGGTATTTCCTGGTGCCCAAGCGGACGGGGGGTTGGTGCCCCATTCTAGATCTACACGACCTGAATCGGTATCTCAGGTCTTGCACCTTCCGGATTGTAACTCTGAACCAGATCATACCATCCCTGGAGCAAAACATGTGGTTCTGTACACTGGATCATCAGGACGCGTTTTACCACGTCCCTATCCGTCCATCCCATCAGCGGTTCCTCTGCTTCAGGGTCAAAGGGACCCTGTACGAGTTCAGAGCCATGCCGTTCGGCCTGTCATCAGCCCCAAGGGTCTTCACCAAATGCATCGCAGTGGTGGCAGCCCATCTACGGCGTCAAGGGGTGCGTATTTACCCCTGTCTAGACGACTGGCTCCTGGCAGGTTCCTCCCTTCAGGAGGTGGAGAGGTCAGGGACTTGACCCTCGAACCTGCTCTCACTTGGGCCTTCTGATCAATGAGGCCAAATCAGAACTCGTACCTTCCCAGGTGATGGGCTTCATCGGGGCAGAGCTCGGCTCCCGGCGGACAGGGCGGAGGTTCTCTCCTCCTTTTCCCAGTCCTTTCTGGTTGGGCACTCGCGCCCTGCCCGGGACTTTCTGCGCCTTCTGGGTTACATGGCGGCGTGCACCTCAGTGGTCCGGTGGGCCGGACTGCACATGCACCCCCTTCAGTGGGAGCTGGCCGCCCAGTGGTCTCAACGTCAGGGTCTCTTCGACCAGCTGATCACAGTCACCCAGAGGATGTGGGACGCTCTCCAATGGTGGACTGTCCCGAGTCATTTGCAGGAAGGAATCCCGTTTGTCCGCCCCAAGCCGACGGTCGTCCTTATGACCGACGCCTCTCTCATGGGCTGGGGAGCCCACATGGGGGACAACAGGGCCCACGGCCTCTGGACCCCCGAGGAGTCCCGATGCCACATCAACCTGCTGGAGCTCAGAGCAGTCAGACTGGCACTGTAAGCTTTCGCTCCTTAGCTCCGGGGTCAAGTGGTTCAAGTCCAGACGGACAATACCACGACCATGTACTACTTCAACAAACACGGCGGCACGCACTCCCATCTGCTATGCAAGAAGGCGCTCCGGATCTGGACCTTCGTCAGCCGGCTGGGGGCGGATCTCCTAGCCATCCATGTGGCAGGAGTCGTGAACCAACTGGCGGATGTTCTCAGCCACATAGGCCAGACATCCCACGAGTGGTCTCTCCATCCAGAGGTAGCTTACTACCTGTTCTCCCATTGGGGCAAATCGTTGGTGGACCTGTTTGCCTCCAGGGAGAACACCAAGCTGAGGCTGTACCATGCCCGCCCCCCTCAGCAGGGTTCGCTGCAGGGGGATGCCTTCTCGAGGCCGTGGACCCTAGGCCTCTTTCGCCTTTCCTCCATTTCTCTTGATCCACAAGGTGTTACTCAAGGTCAGGAGGGACAAAGGAAGGTGATTCTGTAGCCCCAGATTGGCTACGCCAGTTCTGGTATCCAGATCTCCTCAGCCTCGGCTGCAGGGCCCCAGGCGGCTGTGTACGCCCGGACCTGATATCACTGAACCAGGGAAGGTCTTTCATCGGACCTTCAATCCCTGCACCTCACAGCCTGGTTCCTGAGCGGCTAGAGTTCCAGGCTTTGGGTCTTTCTGAGATGTCTACACCGTGGTGGAGGCATCTCGAAAAGAATCGACCAGGAAATGTTATGCCTTCAAATGGAAGAGATTTTCCATTTGGTGTCAGGGTAAAAGCCTGGACCCCTTATCCTGATCTGTGGCTAACATTCTAGACTACCTTTGGTCCCTCTCCAAAGGGGGTCTTCGGTCATTGACCCTTAGGGTGCACCTAGCAGCCATCTCGGCTTACCGGGCGCAGGCCGGTCAGCCGACGTTGGCTCAGGAAAAGGTGATCGGGTGCTTTTCCAAAGGCCTGGATCACATATCCCCTCCGGTGCGTGAACCTCCACCTCCTTGGGATCTTTTGCTGGTTTTGGTAAAGCTCATGGGCAAGCCATTCGAACCCATGCACAAGTGTACGCTTTCGCACTTGTCGTGGAAGACTGCCTTCTTGGTGGCTATCACGTCAGCCAGAAGGACAGGGGAGCTCCAGGCGCTTTCGGTGGACTCCCCTATCTGGTCTTTCACAGGGACAAAGTTGTCCTGCGCCCCCACCCGAAATTCCTTCCGAAGGTGGTGTCAGAGTTTCACCTCAACCAGGTGTTGACTCTGCCTGTATACTACCTAACTACACCTCGGATGCAGTACAGGCTCCATACTCTGGACCTCAGGCGTGCTCTCTCCTACTATAAGGAGAGGACAGCGGAAGTCGGGGAGAGGTTACGCCAGCTGTTTGTTACCTATGCTGAAGCCGCTTCTGGCAGACCTGCGCTAAGCGGACTGTTGCAAGATGGATTACATCATGCATCAGTCTCGTTATGAACTGGCGGGTGAGGAGCTTCCAAAGGGATAAGGCTCATTCTACCATCGCCTGCTTCGGTGGCTGCTTCCAGGGACATCCCTATCCAGGAAATCTGTCGGGCTGCTACCTGGAAGTCAGCAAACACCTTTATTACCCATTACCACATCGACCTTGAGTCATGCCGGGATGCGGGTTTTGGGGCCTCTGTTCTCCAATCTCTGTTTCCTAAGTAGGGGGTGTGCGCCTTGCCTCCCTCCTCCCGGAGGACTGCTTGGAGTCTGCCAGACAGTGTGGATGAACAACATATCCACGCTCCTAGAAGAACAGGTTACTCACCTGTAATAAGTAGGTCTAGGAGTGGTATATTGTTCATCCATACCTACCCGACCTCGGCTTTAGGCGCACAACCTGGCTTCCAGCGGGCTAGATCTGGCGTCATGGGGCGGAGCCGAGGTATTTACCACCCGGGTGGGTGGGAGGAGCCAGCTTGAAGACCTTCCGGCAAGATTTAAAGGGGAAAGGAACAATGCCAGACAGTGTGGATGAACAACATATACCACTCCTAGAACTACTGTTACAGGTGAGTAACCTGTTCTTGTCACCCTTCAGATAAGAAGACTGTTGTGTTGCGAGTTGGGACTGTAACTCCTTGAGTTTTCCCTCTCGTTCCCTTTTTAACATGAAGAATAGGCTACGATCTCCCCCCTCCCCCCTTAACACTGTCCCATAAAATGAACGGTGAAATGGAGAGTCTGAGTTGTTACTTATCTGCGGGAGTTTTTTCTTCAGCCAATTGTATAAATCTGGGGTCTTTTAACAGCTCTAGGTTGAGTTGCCAAGGGGACTGGGTGATGGGTTTCCCCAGGTTAATTTTTGTCTGCACTGGAGCATGGACAGATATCAGTATTGGACCATGTCTATTATCTTTTATAGTATCTAAATGCTCAGCCGTTGTGATCAAGTAATCTAACTGTGCTGATGAACCTGTCCTGGGGGAGCTACATGTGAAAGATGGAGTTGGAAAGAAGTGGCGCCACATCGGTGAAACCCAGATGAGCCTAGTGTAGCACAAAGGTACTTCTTCCTTTGTGCAGGTCTGTGTAGTGGGGAGCTTGTTGCATCTAATGTGGAAGTAAGGGTTGTGCTGAGGTCACCTCCCATAATTAGTTGGCCCTGCAGTAGGGACAATAATTTATTAAATAAGCGTTGGGCCACCACTTTGTCAGATTCTGGTGGAGAGTATACACTAGGGTGACTGCGCTGCATGTCGTTTTCCAGCTGCTATCACAAAACATCCCTCTGGGTCGAGTATTGTTCCTGGAGAGTAAACAAAATGTTGCATGGGATTAAAATTGCTACTCCCCTTCTGCGTTCAGATCTGTGAGAGGCCGCTGTCAGTCTGGTATCCCCTGGATTGGAATTTGTCATTTTCAGTTTTTAATTTTTTTTAATTGTTTAACCAGGAGTGGCACACTAAGCTGAAAGCTTTTTTACAGGTGCGACCTGGGAGCACAGGGAAGTTAAGTGACTTGCTCAGGGTCACACAGTATGCAAGTGGGGGCTGTGGGATTCAAATCCAGGTCTCCAGATTTGCAGCTAACCCCATTGGGCCAGTTGACTGAGATGTCGGTCAACGATGTGCCCGAGATTTTTCTCAAGCAAGTCAACTGGTTGTCATCTGAAGAGGCCAACAACTCTCTTTTTAGGACTCCGCTTCGTGACCACAGATGGGTCGGCCCAGCCCGCTGAGTCAAACCCGCTGGTCATCGACCCAGACCAGGAAGAGACATGGCACTCCCCCGCTCCCTCCGAACCCTCCGTCGGCACCACCGACCGTCGAGGTCTCTGTCATTTTCGACTTCGGGGTCGAGCAGATCCCACCGACAACGGCAGTATTGCTTTCGACACCATGGTAAGCGTTGCTGCCGCTACTCGTCTTCATCCTCTTTGGGTGAGGAGAGGCTTTGTTTGGCACAACTGCATCATAGGTAAGGCTAGAGGGATGTTGGGGTGTATTAGTAGGGGTATCGCAAATCATAAGAGGGAGGTAATAATGCCCCTTTACAAGACACTGGTTAGGCCCCATCTGGAGTACTGCTTGCAGTACTGGAGGCCACACCTGCATAAGGACATTAACAAAATAGAGGCAGTCCAGAGATGGGCAACCAAAATGGTGCAGGGACTGCATCAGAAAACATATGAGGACAGATTAACGGAGCTCAATATGTATACCCTGGAGCAAAGGAGGGAGAGGGGTGATATGATCTAAACATTCAAACGTCTAAAGGGTATTAACAAGGCGAAAGAATCTAACATGTTTCAATATAAGAAAAATAGGACAAGAGGACACAGCATGAGATTAGAGGGAGGCCGATTAAGGGGGAATGTGAGGAAGTTCTTTTTCACAGAAAGGGTGGTGGATGCATGAAACGGCCTACCTCAGGAAGTGGTGGATATAAATGTACAGTGCAGGGCTTCAAACAGGCATAGGATAGGCATAAGACAGCAATAAAGATGAGAAGAATAGATAGGCCATTGACAGAGTACAGGCCTATGGCACATTCGTAAGGCAGAAAAAATGGACAGACTGGATGGGCCTTGCGGTCCTTATCTGCCATAAACTTCTATGTTTCTATGACGCTACGAAGACTTTATGTGGTGACAGCTGGTTCTGTTCGAGTCGAAGCCGACACCTTCAAGGTTGGTTTACTAACCTATAAGGCCCTACATAGACAGGGACTGAGTTATCTGCAAGAGTTCCTCTGTCTCTACTGCCCCCCTTCCCCCCGTCTGCCGATGAGGGGATTGCTAGAGATTCCCAGGGTCCGTTTGAAGACCTCTGGAGCCCATTCATTTGCTTTTGCGGCTCCTACCCTGTGGAATTCAGGAGGTGCCAGACTGCGGAGAGCTTTAAGTCGGCTCTGAAAAGTAACTATTTTCTTTTGCCTATCTTGATCATTAAGTTATTGAATTTCTTGTTTAAGGGATTTTAAAATATTTTATGGTTTTAACTGTTTGTAAAATCACTTTGATATGCTTGAATTGCGCTTCATATAAATAAAGTTTATTATTATTTATTAATGCTTACGTGTGGTTCTTAGCTACAAGAAAGCCAATACTGCTTTTCAACAACTCAGAATAATATCTTATCATACAATAATATAATAATAATATCAGATAGAAAGATAGCTTTCAGAAAATATAAGAAATCTCAGTGTGATCGAGTATATTATAAGGAGAAACTGAGACAGGCAGGGAAATTGATTAAGAGAGCAAAAGCAGAAACAGAAGAGAGAATTGCTGAACATGTCAAATGAGGAGATAAAACTTTGTTTTAGATATGTGGGGGAAAGAGGAGGACAAGATGGGGGATTCTGAGTTTGAGAGGGATGGGGAACTAAGGTTGATTGGGACTTTAAGAAAGCTGAGTTTTTAAATAGTTACTTTTGCTCTGTATTCACAGTGGAAGGGGTTGGAAAGGGACCCGAGTTAAAGAAGAAGGGAGGGAGGAGATGAATGTGGGGTGGATCAAAGCCCATTAAGTGAGGAAAGAGTTAGGAAGAACTTGGAACATTAAAGGTAGACAAAGCAATGGGGCCGGATGGTTTGCATCCAAGAGTTCTTAAGGAATTGAGGGATGAGTTGGCAACACATTCAGCGAAGTTATTTGACTTGTCCGTATATACAGGGTGTGTTCAACTTCCAAGTGACTGGAGGACAGCAGACGTAGTACCACTGTACAAGGGAGGCTGCAAGGAGGAGGCAGGGAATTACAGACCTGTCAGCCTCATATCAGTGGTGGGCAAGGTGATGGAGGTGCTAATAAAGGAAAGAGTGGTAAAATACTTAACGGACAACAAACTATTATATGAAAAGCAACATGGATTCACTAGAGGGAGATCTTGCCAAACAAATCTGATAGAATTTTTTGATGGGGTATCGAAGGTGGTTGATCAAGGAGGGGCAGTTGATGTTGCCTACCTGGACTTCAGTAAGGCCTTTGACTCTGTCCCTCACCGCAGGCTGGTAAATAAGACAGAGAGTCTGGGGGTGAGACAAAAAATAACTAGATAGGTGGAAAACTGGCTGAAGGCTAGAAGTCAGAGGGTGGTGGTAAATGGTGTACATTCTGGGGTAAGAAAGGTTACAAGCGGGGTTCCTCAAAAGTCTGTATTAGGACCAATCCTTTTTAACGTATATATTGGTGATATATCAGAGGGAATTGAAGGGAAAATGTGTCTGTTTGCAAATTATTCAAAGTTATGGAATAGGGTCGACATTGAAGGAGGGGTTGAGGCCATGAGGGAGGGTTTTGCGTATACTAGAGAAAAAGTCAGAAACATGGCAGCTAGAGTTCAATATAAAGAAGTGTGCGGTGTTGCATATAGGGCGTAAAAATCGACTGGCCTAGTACTCACTGGGGGGAGAGGAGATAAAGCAAACAGAACAAGAAAGGGATCTGGGGATTATAATACAAACAACCTTAGGGTAAGTGACCAATGTAGTAAGGTGGTTGGCAAAGCTAATAGAATGATGGCGTGCATAGGAAGGGGCATAACTAGTAGGAAGAGGGAGGTGCTGATGGCATTATGTAAGACCATGGTTAGACCGCACTTGGAGTACGGGGTACAGTTCTGGAGGCCTCATTTAAGGAGGACATAGATGTCATAGAAAAGGTTTAGAGAAGGGCAACAAAGATGGTGCAGGGTATGCAAGGGAAACCATATAAGACAAGATTGAGAGAATTAAATCTGTATCTGCTGGAGTTTAGAAGAGAGAGGAGACATGAGAGAGACATTCAAGTACATGAAGGGGATAAATAAAAGTGAGGAAAGGAAGTCTGTTTAAAAGAAAAGTTGGAATTAAAACAAGAGGTCATACTTTAAGACTGGAAGGAGGAAGATTTAAAGGTAATGTAAGGGGGTGTTATTTCACAGAGAGGGTGACTGAAACCTGGAACAGATTACCTGAGGAGATGGTAGGTGTCAAAACAGTGTAAGGGTTCAAGAGAGCGTGGGATAGACCTATGGGGTTGGTTAGAGGACAGGATAGGCTCCTTGTGCACTGGTGACAAGTAGTGGAGGGGGAAGATGGGCAGACTGGATGAGCCAGGATGGTCCTTTTCTGCTGACACATTGCTATACTGTCAATAAGAGAGTCTTCACTTTGACTATCCACAATGTCATGGGTTCATGAGCAAGTAGATGTCTTTACCCAAGGCTCTACCAGGATGAGACACTCTCTAACTGGAGGTTGGGCACACTGTTTCACAACTGGAATAACCTCACCCAGGAGGCAAGATGCTTGATTGTGTCAAGTTCTGGGATTTAACGCAAAGAAGTGCAAGATCATGTACATAGGGAAGAGAAACCCTGAAGCCACCTATAGTCTGGGAGGGGAGTTGCTGGCAGTCACAAGGGAAGAAAGAGACCTGGGCATCATCATCACCGATGACCTGAAATCATCCAGGCAGACCACTAAAGCAGTAGGTAAGGCTAGGGGGATGTTGGGGTGTATTAGTAGGGGTATCACAAGTCGGAAGAGGGAGGTAATAATCCGTCTTTACAAGACACTGTTTAGGCCCCATCTGGAGTACTGCATGCAGTACTGGAGGCCACACCTTCACAAGGACATTAACCAAATTGAGGCAGTCCAGAGAAGGGCAACCAAAAAATTGCAGGGACTGCATCACAAAACATATGAGGACAGATTAACGGAGCTCAGTATGTATACCCTAGAGCAAAGGAGGGAGAGAAGTGATGTAATTGAAACAGTCAAACACCTTAAGGACATTAACAAGGTGAAAGAGTCTGACATGTTTAATTGTAAGAAAAATAGCAGGACAAGAGGACACAGCATGAGATTAGAGGGAGGCCGATTAAGGGATAATGTGAGGAAGTTCTTTTTCACAGAAAGGGTGGTGGATGCATGGAATGGCCTACCTCAGGAAGTGGTGGCTATGAATACAGTGCTGGGCTTCAGACAGGCATGGGATGGACATAAGGGAGCAATACAGATGAGTATGAATAGATAGGCCATTGACAGAGCAAAGGCCGATGGCACATTTATTTATTTATTTGCATTTGGTAACCGGGTGAGTGCACTAGGCATAGGAAATACCTATTTTCAGGCACGACCCGGGGATTTATAAGGTAGAAAAAGAAATGGGCAGACTGGATGGGCCTTGCGATCCTTATCTGCTGTCAACTTGTATGTTTCTACCTATGTTTCTATCGCAGCGCTTGTTGATTATGGCCTTATCTGCTCTGCAGCATGTGATTCAGTATTGGACAGGATCAAGGTAATTTGTAACCAAGTCTGCAGATTTAAACTAGGTCTAAACAAGTTTATGGACAGCTGCATCATAGATGTACAAATCAGCTGGTTACCTCTGTCCAGCAGAATCAAGTTTCAGACCTGTATTTTAGGGTAGAAAGCCCTTCTGGGTCCCCCCCCGACTTAACAAGCTGCCCCAGTTTTGTTGACGATCAGAACCACCCAAAGAGAATAACCAAAAATGTGCTAGTGAAACATTTTGCACAACAAGTCAGTGTCAGTGTGCCTTTTCTGTAAGGGCACCTAAGTGACTGAAAGACCTACAAGAAATGCTTTTTGCACTGTCTAACTTGAACCAGTTTAAAGACTCAACACGTGCATTATTTCTCGAACAGACTTGCTGTAACTGATGTGAAGCCTTTGAAAAAGGACACTTGTGGCTCAAAGGTATTTTCTAACAACAGTAAATAACAAGCATCTGTCAATGCCGAATGTTTGCTTTCTGGCATTGGCAGTGGTAGTGTAGAAGTTACAGAGCTGCGTTATAGGAATGGCAGTGAAGTATTGAACTGAAGCCAACCCCACCACCGCCCTGCAGAGAGTGACAGGCATTGGGGTGTGCCTTTGGGTCGTCAGGCATAACGGCCACGCCATTTCACCACACCCCACCCTGCAGACACTGACAAGTGTCACGGTGTGCCTTGGGGTCTTTAGCCCTCATGTGCACCCCATTCCATCGGGAAATACGGTGAGATGGGCGCTGTATAGGAGAATGGGGTGAACTTTGGTGCCAAAGAGTCCAAGGCATACCTCGATGCCTCTCACTGGCTGCAGGGTGTGGAATGGTATGAGCATTGCAGGCAAGAATTCCAAGTCACATTCCTGATGCCTGTCATTCTCTACGGGGTTGGGCGTTATGGTTGGAAACCGTAATACCTCAGGCATTCGTTGGTATTTTCACTCCAAATTTTCAACATGTTTTTTTTGTGACCCCACCTCATGAACAGTGGCAATATCAGTTTGTTAGCCGAAAGCTGCTTATGCACAGCGACTACGGCATTTAGCACCACAGGTGCAAACATATTCCGAACAGGATGTAAAAAATGACAGCTGTACTGTTCATGGGGAGGTGTAAAAAATGGCAATGTTGCAAATCTGTAGTAAAAATATTAAAAAAACTGGTGAAGTCACGAGCGTGCATAGAAACTGTGCAATGCACACCCGTAATGTAATTAGTTTGGGGATTTTTTACAGCAGATTGTCAACAGAGGCATTTTGGGACCTCCGATCATGAACAGTGTCACTGTGATTTTCTTCATCTGTCCCGAACAATGATTTCCCACAGTGACCACGCATCTCTGCACTGAAAGTGTGAAAACACATTTCGGCCATGTTGTGAAAAATGACAGCTGTACTGTTCATAAGGAAGTGTGGAAAAATGCCACTGGTGAAAATCTGAACTGAAAATATTACAGAGTCATGAACTTGCGAGGGTGCGTGGAAACTGCACAATGCTCACTCGTAACACAGTCATTTTATGGACTTTTGTCACCAAATTTTCAACATAGCCATTTTAAGACCTCTGCTCATGAACAGTGTAACTGTGATTTTCTTAATCTGTCCCAAACATTGCTTTCGCACACTGACTGCACCTTTGTGTGCTACATGTGCGAAAACACATTTTGGGCGACGTGAAAAATGGCAGCTGTACTCTTCATAAGGAAGTGTTATAAAATGGCAATGTTGAAAATCTGGAGTGAAAATATTGAAAATTCGCAAACTTACGAGCATGTGTAGGAACCGCTCAACGCACGCTCGTAAAAGTCATTTTTAGGAATTTTTTCAGCAAATTTTCAACATAGCAATTTTAAGACCTCTGCTCATGAACAGTGTAACTGTGATTTTCTTAATGTGTCCCATACATTGATTTCGCACACCGACTGTGCCATTGTGCGCTACATGGTCGGAAACATGTTTTGGGCAAGATGTGACAAATGACAGCTGTACTGCTCATAAGGAAGTGTAATAAAATGGCAATGTTTAAAATCTGGATTGAAAATATTGAAAATTCACACACTTACGAGCGTGCGTAGGAACTGCGAAACGCACGCTCGTAAAACAGTCATATTTAGGGATTTTTTCACCAAATTTTCAACATAGCCATTTTAAGATGTCTGCTCATGAACAGTGTCACTGTGATTTTCTTAATGTGTCCCATACATTGACTTCACACACCGACTGCGCCGTTGTGTGCTACATGGGCGGAAACACATTTTGGGCAAGATGTGAAAAATGACAGCTGTACTGCTCATAAGGAGGTGTGGAAAAATGGCAGTGTTGAAAATCTGGAGTTAAAATATTGAAAATTCACGAACTTACAGTGATGCGTAGGAACTCGCAAAGCATGCGCTAAATAAAACAGTAATTTTGAATTTTTTCACCAAATTTTCAACATAGCCATTTTAAGACCTCTGCTCATGAACAGTGTCACTGTGATTTTCTTAATTTATTCCGTACATTGATTTCGCACACCGACTGCGCCATTGTGCGCTACATGGGCGGAAACACGTTTTGAGTGAGATGTGAAAAATGACAGCTGTACTGCTCATAAGAAGATGTGGTAAAATGGCAATATTGAAAATCTGGAGTGAAAATATTGAAAATTTGCAAACTTACGAGCCTGCGTAGGAACTGCGCAACGCATGCTCATAAAACAGTCATTCTTTGGAATTTTTCCACCAAATTTTCAAAATAGGCTTTTTGAGAGCCCACCTTATGAACGTTGGCAGTGTCGTTTCGTTAATCGGGCCCGAAAGGTGATTTCGCGCAGTGACTGCAAAATCACCCTCCGGGCCCGAATAACGGCATGACAGTGACATCATTCATGAGGAGGGGTCCCAAAAACCCCATGTAGAAAATTTGGTGCAAAAATTCCAAAAAATGCCTGAGATATGCAACAAAGTTGAAAAACTGCTATCTATCCCATTATACAGCTTACCGGCATTTCCTCAGTTCGCGGTCAGCTTTGAAGAGTGCAGAGCGTGTTCCGGTCCACGAAGATGCGTCACGCCGAGCTCGGAGGTAAGTATGGGGTGGGGGGTGTGAGGAGGCAGGAGTGCGCAGTGGGTGGGTGCGGGTTGTGGAAGGGGCAGGGAGAAGCACCGAGGACAGTTTTAATTTTCAGGTTTTTATCAAAATGACGACGGGGACGTTTGCCACGCTGGGGTGGGCTCCCAGCGTGGCAGAAGACGACTGGTTGGGGCGTGGAGCCGGCGGGGATTGGGCACCTGTCGGCCATAGCATCAGTTACCACGCTGGGGTGGGCTCCAGCGTGGCACCCTGCTACTCTGAGGGGAAGACAGTGGAGCCAGCGGAGATTGGGCACCCGTCAGCTATACCATGACTTGCCACGCTGGGATGGGCACCCAGGTGTGGCATGTGAAAAACTTTGAGGCGCGCAGCACAGCCGGACGGGGATTGGGCACCCCGTCGGCTATACAGCTGAGTGCATGGGGGCAGCACGCGGTATGCGTGCGTGGGTGTGTGTGGTGTAGGGAGCTGCGCGCGAGCAGGCGATATCTGATCGCTGCTCACTGAAGCGTAGCTCCCTTTAACTGTACTCCACTGCATTTTGGAGCTGTCATAGACAGCTCCAGCAGGCATTGGAGAACTGCAGCCGCGACTGCCAACACACTGACTGAATTGGAAGAGGGGGTGACACACCTCCGAAAACTCGGATGATGGCACTATGCTTCTTGCACATGCGTGCAAGCAAACATAAAAATGAATAAATCCCATCACCACCGCCTCTTACTGGGCGACATTAATCATGTCAGAAAAAGGTCTTGTACTTCAAAACTGAAAAAAGATATGTTCATTAGCTAAAAATGTTCTTACTTCTCTTCTCTTTCCCACAGCTTAGAGAAGGTCCGCACAGAGCAAGATAATCTTTACTTCAATGATCAGTCATTGTGGAGATGGAGTGATTTTACAGTACACCCAAGGGTCCTGATCTATGCTGATAGGACGGGGGCAGATTTGACAGACATGCGGGTAAGGTCCTAATCATGTGGTTTCCACTGCTGATGACAGTGTTCTCTATACTAAAAAGAACATTTAAAAAATGGTTAGGGAGAATCCTCCTTCCTGATTGGTAGGGAATGTTCTGACTACTAAACTTATATCACATTTTTTTTGTTATTGTAGATCCATTTTATAAGCACAGTATGACACTCCAGGGTGTTGTCAACTATTCCTGAACCGCAAATTAGGGATGTCACAGTATGAAATCTTGATGGTATGACAACCGTCATATGTAATACCGCAGTTACCATTATACAGTATTACAGAAGAAATCATTTTTGTACAAAAAAAGGCCTCCTCAAATTCTTGCATCAGGTAGAGTTGGTGTGAAAGGGGCAGTTGTCCTTGAAAATACTAAAAAAATTAATACAAAGGTCTGAATAGCACAGCATACCACGAACCATGGATCTTACTTCGAGAGGGTTCCTTCAGTAGGTCATCACATATAGGACTAATGCCACCTTGCGTCTGGCCGCACAGCAGACTTTTTCTAGCAATACCTTATGGGGAACCGCCCACCCGACGTCACGTGACCAATGTCAGCGTGATACTATATAGTGGACAGTACCCACGCCCGCCCTCCAGTTCTTTCCCACCATCGCCTTGTGTCAGTTGCATTGCAGACTTCCCAAGCGATCATCGTTGAAAGTGCTTTTTTCTCGTCGGCTTACACCACGTTTTTTCATTCCATTTGTCGAATTTTCTTCTGTCTTCTCCGCACGCAAATTCCACACAAAGACAGCCACATGAAGTGTGTGATCTGCCTACGCCCTGCCCACCCAGTCTCCTCTTGCCTGGATTGCCAACCTTTATCGAGGCCACACGCAAAAGGAGGCAGCAGGCTTTGGAGACCCATCTTTTGAAGACCCGGCTGGCGTCTTTAGAAAAACAGATGGAGCGGATCCGTTCTTTTTCTTTATCTCCTTCCAAAAAAGAACATACAAAAGAGAAACACAGGGAGCGGGAGTGCTCCCCGGAGGCGTCCCAGCCCGAGGCCTTCAAACAACTTGAAGTCTTGCTGTATTCTGACAAGTGCAGTTAGCCCCAGCCTTTAAACTGCCCTGGAGAACAAAGGGTTAAACTTTTTCCCTTTGAAATCTAACCGTCAGATTCTTTACTCCGCCTCACTGAATGGTTGCTCCAGAGATTTCTCCTGCAGCTCGGTTCGAAAGTCGGTTGAAGTGTCGGTTTTTCATCAGTTTCTACCGAAAAATTATTCGGCATAGTCAGTTCAGTCTCTGTCTGTGGTACCGTGAGTACTAGATAGGTTTTGTCCTGTATTTTCTGGTGGAACTTGTAAAAGGTGTGGATCGATTCAGCTGAACCGATCATTTGTTTAAATTCTTGTGTTAACTTTAGTGCGTGGTTACCGGTCCTTATGGGTTCTAAAAATAACGTGTTTTTATCCATTTTTTCCAAGACCCGTGACACGGTTAGGAACCGATAAGGGAGTCTTGCCTGGCGGTTGCCAAAAAAAGGGCAAGTTTGGTTAGGTTGGCCATGTCTGAGAAAACCAAGAAAAAAACCGGGCCCACTGGGTTTCAACACTGCAGTGAGTGTGGGGAGGCCTTTACCAAGGCCAGTCCCCACACCACCTGTGTTGATTGTCTGGGGTTTGAACACCTCGATTCAGACTGCTAAATTTGCAAAAAAGTTTCCAAAATCCACCCTTGAAAAAAGATTAGGTAGACTGAGGGAAAAGGAGGCCGAGAAGTCCTCTAACCCGGATGGCCAGCCGGGTTCGGTTCCGACCGAACCAGAAGGAGTGCCCTCTGACCAGGGCGATACATCTTTGGGCAAAAAGAGAGCCTATCCCGAGGGGTCGGTTCCGACTAAAAGAAAGCGCAAAGAAAAATCGTCTGGTTTAGATCCAGAAGTCCATGTTCCGACCACCGAAGAAATAGCCAGAGTGATTAGGATTGTGGAATCGCTTTGCCCGGTTACGACCGATCTGGCACCTTTTGGCAGGGGCTCAGTTCGGTCGGTTCCCCCGGTTCACGACTATACCCCTGAAGAATTTTATGAACCGGAGTTTGGGGGAGTTTGAAGATGGTGATGGTGAAAGTCTGGATGTGCCTGTGGAACCAGACATCTCCTCAGACAGACCTTCAGGTGTATCCCCTCCTAGGCTTTCTGAGTCTCCTTCCCACTTTATGTTCTACAGAAAGGTGGCTGAGACCCTCCAGCTTCCTATGGAAGAGGCAGTGGAGGATCAGGAGGAGCCTGATTTTGTAGAAATGATGGACATCCCAGAGTTCAGGAGACTGTCTGTTCCCCAACACAAATCTTTTGGGAAACAGACACAAATAATTCTGAAGTCTCCTAAGTCTATACCTCCTGTGGACAGAAGAAGGGACAAGAGGTATACACTCTCAGGCTCAGGTATGGAGCTTTTATATCAGCAATGCAGCCATGTAGGGGTTGTGCAGGCTGCTGCCTGTGATAAGGCAAGCATTCCCTTGGCTTCACACCCCCCAGACAAAGACTCCAGGAAGATTGATGCCATGGCAAAAAAGTTGTACATGGCATCTTCCTTGGGACTCAGACAGGCGAATTATATGGCCTATACAGCCAGGTACCAGAAGTCCAGGTGGGACACTGTGCTGGCACTGGCTAAACAGGCTTCCCCCCAGCTAGCCAAAGGAGCTGGAGGTGGTGGCTGCAGATGGGATTGAGGCATCTAAAGTTCAGTTCTAGGGACATGGATATGTTTTTCATCCACACTGTCCGGCAGGTTCCTTGCCACTTTAAATCTTGCCAGAAGGTCTTCAAGCTGGCTCCTCCCACCCACCCGGGTGGTAAAACTCTCGGCTCTGCCCCATGACACCAGATCTTCCTTACCGCTTGGAAGTTCAGGTTCCCTCCTTAACGTTCTGCTTGTAGACTGGATCTTAATTCTTCGGTTCGCCTGAAACTTATTTTAAAATTTTCAAGACTTCGGTCAAGTTTCTCCCTCGTGGCTGCGACGGACAAATCGACTCCCGGATTTCGGCGGTGCCCTTGTGGGCAGAAAATGTCCAGGACGGACCCGCACTCCACGTGTGTCTACTGCCTCGGCCTAGAACATGACCCGCGGGTCTCACGAGTTATGCCGTTCGTTTAGGTCGCGTCCTGAGAGACCGCTGCCCGGTTTTCAACTTAGGCGCCCCAAGAGCGCTACCGCCGGTGAAGTCGAAGGAGGCCCATTGGGTGGTTACCAAGGTGGCTGGCTCAGCTGAGCAACTCGAGCAGATGATCGTCCTCAAGGAGGAGGTGGCACAGGCCGCATCATCCTCTTCCTCGGTCGCGGCACTTATCCCCCTCTCTCTCTCTGGGTACCTCGTATTCAGCTTCTTTCAAGGAGCTTTGCCAATCCCTTTCCACGAAGGGAGATGGGACATTCCTCTCGGTCCAGAAAGAAGGACTCTAAAGGTAGGTCCCATCGTCGGCGTTCGTGGGAGCGGGAGATATCCCCTTCCCCGAACAGTCGACACTCTACTTCGGTCGAGGTTGCAGCTAAGGCCGCTGGCTTCACGGCGTCCCCGTCGGGTCAGCCGGCCGAGACACCCGTGGACGCGGTCGAGATTTTTCTCGACCCGTCGGACAGGCTGTCGACTGGTGAAGCTGACAACCCTTCTTCACCGGTTTCCCTGGTGGAGACCGAGGACCTGCCTGCGCCTCCGGTGCCGCAGTCCCCGCTTAAGGCCTCCGAGCCGAGGGAAGAGTGGGTGTCCCCAGACCCGTCCTCGGAAACACCGAGGATCTCAGTCTCAGACATCGACTCGGTCCAGCCGATCCCGATGACATCGGCAGTCTCGGTCTCAGCACCGAAGTAAGTGGCGCTGCCGCTCATCCTCGTCTTCCTCCTTGGTAGAGGAGAGGCATCGACGCTACGAGGACCTGATGTGGCAGCAGTTACTTCTGTCTGGGAACAAAGCCCGTCCTTCCCGGCCATCAAGTGGCTGTCACCCGGTGGCGAAACAACCCTCGCTGTAGCGGGTGCCCAAGCCTGGGCGGTTGTTCGGCGAAACCAGCTGCCCCACTGATTGTGGTGGAACCTCCGCCTCCCCAACCGAAATCGGGGGCACCGACCAAGGACTCTCGGTCGGGTCAGGGCTTGCCCCACAGCTTGTCGGTCACCCTCACTCCCGACCGTCCTCGGCAGATGGAGGGTGGCTCAGGCCCCAGGCAGCTCTTCGCGGACTCCTCGGAGTCTGACGACGACTCCTCCCTGTTCTCCAGGCCCATTGACCTGGAGTCCTCCGGGGGCCAGTCGATGGACGAAAGCCCATCGTCCTACATGGGTCTGCTTTGGCTCATCTCGGAGTCCACCGGGATGCAGCTCGAGCCCGTATCCAAGCGTGCCAAGTGTCCTCTCACGGAGATACTGGACCGACAGGATTCACCCACGGAGGCCTTTCCGGTGGCTGAAGCCATTGTTGGCCCAACTTTGGTGCTGGCAGCGGCCTGCTTCCTGTCCTACGCCTTCGTCCAGGATCGCAAGGAAGTATGCGGCCCCTACTGGCTCTTTGCCCGGTTTTTCAGAACACCCCTCCGCCAAGGGGTTGGTCACCGACAGCGTTTTCCGGCGTTCCGGGAATGCCAGGGATGTGGACAAGCCCCCTGACAAGGTCAAAAACCTGGACATGCCGGTAGTAAGGTGTCACGCTGCATCCTCCCGCGGCCTCCTGAGCCAGCTCAGCCCGTGCTGATTGCATACTTCTCCCACACCCTCATGGGCTCCCGGATGAGATGATCCCTCATCTCCCGGACGACCTGCAGACCATGGTCCGGCAGGTACGGGACCAGGGTAGGGCGGTGGCTGAACAGCAGCTCCAAACGGCTCTGGACATTGGAGACTCCTGTGCCAGATCGGTTGCGGCCGCGGTGACCATGCGCCGCAGAGCATGGCTAAGGATATCCACCTTCACGGAGGATACCCAGCACAAACTGGCGGATGTCCCCTTCCTGGGGACCGACCTATTTGGCCCTAGAGTGGAAGGTCATCTCCAGCGGATCAAAAAGTCCAATGCCACTCTGGACTCGATTACCTCTGCCCAGAAGGACAAAGGCCGCCGACAGCAGCAGCACAAGTCCTTTCGCTCTTCTGCGCCTGCGGCACGTCTGGCCGAACAGCACCAGCACCAGGGCCAGCAGGCTCGTGCTTGGCATCCCAAACCTAAGCCCGCGGCTTCCTCCAATAGGAAGCAGGGAGGTAAAGGCCCAGGACGTCCCTCGGCCGGTCCCTCCTCTATGCCTGCCCAGTGACAGGTTGAGGGGTGTCGGCCCCAGCCTCATCACTCCCCCCGGGTTCCCCCCATGGGGGGACGGCTCCGCCACTTCCTTTCCGCTTGGTCTGTTATCATCATGGACAGTTGGGTGTTGGAGGTGGTAGGAAAGGGCCTGCCCCTGGAGTTCGAGCAGGCCCCGCCCTTCTGAGTCGTTGCCCCTCGGGGGGCTACGGGGTCCGCAGCCTCTTTGTCGGCCTGCCGAGCCGATATCACCCTGCTCCTCAAAAAAGAGGTGATCAGGAAGGTGGCGGATCCTTCTCCAGACCCGGGGTTTGTGTCCAGGTACTTCCTGGTCCCAAAACGGATGGGGGGCTGGCGCACCATTCTTGACCTGCACAACCTGAATAGGTTCCTAAGGTCTCGGACCTTCAGGATGGTCACTCTGGCTCAGATAATCCCATGCTTGGAACGGGGCTTGTGGTTCTGTTCTCTGGACCTTCAGAACGTGTTCCTTCACGTCCCAATCCGTCCGTCCCACCAGAGATTCCTCCGCTTCAGGGCAGAGGGATCCCTCTACGAGTTCCGGGCCATGCCCTTTGGCCTTTCCCTAGCTCCCAGGGTCTTCACCAAATGCATGGCAGTGGTGACAGCATTCCTGCGACGCCGAAGGGTCAGGGTGTACCCCTACCTGGACGACTGGCTGATTGCAGCCCCTCCAGAGCGGAGTGGGCGGTCAGAGATCTGGCCCTCCAGGTTTGCTCTCAGGTTGACCTCCTCATCAGCGAGGCCAGAGTCGAACTTCGTGCCAAACAGGTGATCCATTTCATTAGGGCAGAGCTCGACTCTACGAGCCAGAGCATGGCTCCCAGCGGACAGGGCCGAGGTTCTTTCCTCCTTTGCCCAGTCGTTTCAGGTTGGGCAATTGCGCCCTGCCCAGGACTTCCTGGGCCTCATGGCGGCGTGCACCAGCGTGGTCCATTGGGCCTGTTGGTACATGCATCCCCTTCAATGGGGGCTGGCCAGCCAATGGTCACAGCACTTCGATCCGCTGGATCAGCTAGTGACAGTGACCCAGGGGATGTGGAACACTCTCCAGTGGTGGACCGTTCCAGCACATCTGCAAGACAGCATCCCATTTGTCCGCCCCGAACCGACATTCTCTCTATCAACCGATGCCTCTCTGATGGGTTGGGGTGCCCATCTGGGGGAGCACAGAGCGCACGGCCTCTGGTCCCCTCAGGAGTCCCGATGCCACATCAACCTGCTGGAGCTTCGAGCGGTTCATCTAGCCCTCACCACCTTCGCTCTGTTTCTATGGGGTCAAGTGGTTCAGGTCCAGATGGACAATACCACGACCTTGTACTATCTAAACCGCCAGGGCAGGCCTCGCTCCATGCCTCTGTGCAATGAAGCTCTCTGCATTTGGTCACTCGTGGGCAGCCTGGAGGCGGATCTCCTCGCCATTCATGTGGCAGGAGCCTCCAACACCCTGGCCGATGCCCTAAGCCAGATAGGGGCTGCATCCCTCGAGTGGTCTCTCCTGCCGGAGGTAGTACAAGATCTCTTCTCCCACTGAGGCACGCCTCAGGCAGACCTGTTTGCCTCAAGGGAGAATGCGAGGCTGAGACTGTTTCATGCCCGCTCCCCTCAGCAGGGTTCGCTGCGAGAACTTTCTCGAGGCCGTGGACCCCAGGCCTCTTCATACTCCCCATTTCCCTTGATCCACAAGGTGCTTCTCAAGGTGAGGAGGGACAAGGCGCAGGTGATTCTGGTGGCCCCAGACTGGCCCTGCCAGTTCTGGTATCAGATCTCCTCAGTCTCAGCTCCAGGCTCCCAAGGCGGCTTCCAGCCTGCCCGGACCTGATCTCAGTCAATCAGGGGAAGGTATTCCATCCGGACCTGCAATCCCTGCACCTGATAGCCTGGTTCCTGAGCGGCTAGAGTTCCAGGCCTTGGGTCTTTCTGACAAGGTCCTCAACGTCGTTGAGGCGTCCCATAAGAATCGACCAGAAAATGCTATGCCTTCAAATGGAAGAGATTCTCCATTTGGTGTCAGAACGAGGCCTGGACCCTTCCTCCTGTTCTTGGCAAGTATTCTGGACTACCACTGTCCCTACTAAGCAAGAGCTTTGGTGAGCGATCCTAGGGTGCACATGCATCCATCTCTGCTTACAGGCGCGGGCCGAGAGCAAGCGTTAACAGAGAGAAGGTGGTCGGGCGGCTTTTCAAAAGCCTTGATCTATATCCCCTCGGTGCGAAACCTCCACCTCCGTGGGATCTACTGCTGGTAGTGGCTAAGCTCATGGGCAAGCCATTCGAACTGATGCACAGGTGTGACATCTCTTACCTGTCATGGAAGACACCTTCTTGTGGTGGCTATCCGTCAGCCAGAAGGATGGGAGAGATGCAGGCACTTTCCATCGAGTCTCCTTATCTGGTCTTCCACAGGACAAAGTTGTCCCCCTCTTCCACCGAAATTCCTTCCGAAGGTGGTGGCCGGAGTTTCACCTTAACCAGGTGTTGACTCTGCCGATGTTCTACCCCAATCTCACAGCTGGGAGGCCGAATGGGCTCCATACTGGACCCTAGAAGGCTGCGCTTACTACAAGGAGCGGACGGCTGAAGTTCAGGGAGGTTCACCAGCTGTTTGTCACCTACGCTAAAGCCGCACCTGGCAGACCTGCAGCCAAGCGGACGATAGGCAGGTGGGTCACCTCCTGCATAGATCTCTGCTACAGGCTGGCAGGCATGGAGCCTCCCAGAGGGATAAGAGCTCATTCTACCCGCCATACCGCTGCATTGGTGGCTGCTTCCAGGGCGTCCCTATCTAGGAAATCTGCAGGGATGATACCTGAAGTCAGCACACCTTCATCACCCACTGACACATCGACCTTGGTCATGCTGGGATGCTGGTTTGGAGACTCAGGATCTCCAGTCTTTATTTTTCAAGTAGGGGTGATAGCCTTGCCTCCCTCCTCCAGGAGAACTACTGGAGTCTGCCAGAACCAGTGTGGATGAACAACATATCCATGTCCCTAGAAATATAGGTTACTCCACCTGTAACAGGAGTTCTTGGGAGAACAGATGCTGTACTACCTGCAGTGAGAGACCACTCGTGGGATGCAGCCCCTATCCGCCTAGCACGGCCAGGTGTTGAGGCCCTGCCACATGAATGGCCAGGGAGATCCGCCTCCAGGCTGCGCAGACGAGTGACCAAATGCGGAGAGCTTCCTTGCATAGAAGCATGGAGCGCGCCCCTGGCGTTTAGATAGCATGGTCGGTATTGTCCGCCTGACCGGACCACTTGACCCCGGAGGAACGGAGCAAAGGCGGAGAGCTAGGCGACCCCTGGAGCTCCAGCAGGTTGATGTGGCATCTGACTCCTGCGGACCAGAGGTCAATGAGTCTGTGTTCCCCAGATGTGTACCCCAACCATCAGAGAGGCATCGTCGATAGAGAGACCTGGGCTGTCGGCCAGGACGAACGGGATGCTCCTCCTGCAAATGATCTGGAACGGTCCACCACTGGAGAGCGCCCAGGTCCCTGTGTCACCGACGTGCAAGCTGGTCCAAAGGATCGCGAAAGGCCAGGACCACTGGCTGCCAGTCCTTACTGAAGGGGACGTGCATGTTCCAGCGTGGCCCAACGGACCACGCTGGTGCAGGTCGCCATGAGACCCAGGAGGCGAGGAAGTCCCGGCAGGGCGACCTGACCAACCAGAATGATCGGGCAAAGGAGGAAAGAACCGCCCTGTTCGCTGGAGCCGCGCCTGGCTCAAGAGAGTCGAGCTGCGCCCGGCTGAACAGAATCACCTGCTCGGCTCGAGTTCCCGACTTTGGCCTCGCTGATAAGTGAGGCCCAGTTGAGCAGACCTGAGGGCCAGATCTCTGACTACCCGCCCATCCTGAGGGACAAGCATCAGCCAAATGTCTGGTGCAAGGATACACCGGACCCTCGGGAAGGCCTGCAGGAATGCTGTCACCACTGCTATGCATTTGTGAAGGCCCTGGGAGCTGGAGATGTCAAGGGCATGGCTTGGAACTGTAAGGGATCCTTCCGCCTGAAGCGCAGAGGAATCTCTGGTGAGACGGATCGATAGGACGTGAAAAACGCGCTCCAAGTCCAGAGAGAGCAGAACCACACGCCTCTGCTCCAAGGATGGTATTATCTGAGCCGGAGTGACCATCCTGAAGGTTCGAGACCTTAGAACTTGTTTAGGTCATGTAGGCGAGAATGGGCGCCAGCCTCTCTGTCTGCTTCGAACCAGGAAGTACCTGGACACAAACCCTGGTCTGAAGGAGGGTCCGCCACCTCTTATCACCTCCTTCTGAGGAGGAGTGGCTGTCGTGGCTCGACGAGCCGCCAGTGAGGCTGGGGAGTTCGCCTTGAGGGGCGACGGCCTGAAGGGTGGTGCCTGCTCGATTCCAGAGTAGGCCCTTCCCACCACCTTCCAAAACCCACCTGTCCGTGGTAACAAGGGACCAGCGGAACGGATGGTGCCGAGCTGCCTCCACGGGGGACCCAGGGGTAAGGTGACGGGATGGGGCGACACCCCCAGCCCGTCACTGGGGCAGGCTTGGAGGAGGGACCGCCGAGGACCCTTGGGCCTTTCCTCCTGCCTCCTCGTTAGGAGGCCGCGGCTTGGGTTTACAAGGCCGAGCCTGCTGGCCCTGACGCTGCTGGGCCGGACGCTACCGGGGCGCCTGGCGACCTAAAGGGCTTAGGCTGTGGTTTGCGGCCTTGTCCTCTGAGCGGAAGACCGTCCAGCATTGGACTTCTCATCCTCTGCAGGTGACCTTCCACCCCAGGGTCAAGAGGTCAGTCCCCGGGCAACATCTGCCAACTTGTGCTGGCATCCAAGTGAAGGTGGATATCCTCAGCTAAGCCCGCCGACGCACAGCCACTGCGCCGCCACCGATCTGGCACATGAGTCTCAATATCCAAAGCAGTCTGAGCTGCTGTTTGGCATTGCTCTCGCCCTGTCCCGCACCTTCTTGGACCGTAGTCTGCAGATTGGCGGGGAGATGAGGGATGACCTCATCCAGGGAGCCCAACAGGGCATGAGAAAATGTGCCAGAGGACGGGTCGAACATTGCCTGACGAAGGCCGAGAGTATTTGGCACAGACTTTCTCTCGACATAATCCAATTTCTTGGACTCCTTGGTCAGGAGGTTTGTCTGATCTCCTGGCGCAGCGCCTGAAAACGCTTGTTGCAACCAACCCTCAGCAGAGGGATGCTCCCAAAACGGACAGGAACCGGTAGGGACCAGATACTCTGGGCCATCCGGCCAAAGGCAGGGTAGGGAAGCAGGCACTGCTAAAGCTCCAGTGCCGGACGACTATGGCCCTCGGCCACCGGAAAGGCCTGGCTGAGAATCCCCGGTCCAGAATTTCCCGTGAGGGATTACCTGGCCCATTTGAACGGGTTCGGCTCATCCCGTGGACCCGAGATGAGCCAAGAAACCTAGGAAGGACGACGGCTATCGTCCATTGACTGACCTTCCTGAAGACTCCAAGTCTAGTCACTTGAGAGAAAGGAGGAATCATCTTCGGACCTCGGAAGAGTCCTCGGCGAGCTGCTCTGGCCTGAGCCACCCTTCACCCGCCGAGGTCGGTCGGGAGGAGGTAACTTGACAGCCGATGGGTAGACCCAGCCGCACCGAGAATCCTTGGTCGGAGCCCCCACTAGTGGCTGTGGAGGCGGAGGTTCCACCGAATCGGTGGAGCAGTGGTTTTGCCGAACAACCGCCTGGGTACAGGCCTCGTTAAGCCGAGGGCTAGTCGGCCCGGGTGACAGCTACTTAATGGTCGGAAGGCGATAACGTGCTTATTCCTTCGGTCAAGAGCTGTTGCAACATAAGGTCTCTCGCACTGGCCGACGTAACTTACGCCAAGCCTCCCTCATCCGAGGAGGAGGGACGAGGATGACAGGCGATACGCTTACCGCATGGTGCCGAGACCGAGACCGCCGGCAGACGGTGGGATCGGCTTGACCGCTGGCGAGGTCCGGGAGACCGAGAGTCTCGGATTTCCCGAGGTCGGTGCGGGAGGTGTCAGCCCCAACCGGCACTTCCTTTCGCCTCGGATGGTTCATCCGAGGGCTCCGGAACCGAGGCACAGGCAAGCCCACGGATCCTCAACTCCTCCGGGGAACCGGGAGAGGGATCTCGCTGCTATAGGTGACAGCCCGTCCAACGGATCGAGAAAATCTCGACTTGCGGGCGGGAGTCTCGGTCAACTGACCTGACGGGACAATCGTGAGGCCAGTGGCCGAAGTCGAGTGGTTTGATCAAGTCGACTGGCCCACGACTCGGGAGTGGGGACCTTCCCCCGCCTCCCAAGAGCTGCCGACGGAGGAACTTGCCCTTGTCCTTCTTTTGGACCGAGAATAAGGTCCAGCAGACGAGAGTCCTTCTCCCTTAGTGGAGAGGGACAGACAAAGCTCCTTAAAAGAAGCCGTGTAGGAAGAACCCAGAGAGGCGGGATAAATGTCATGTCGAGGAAGATACGTTCGCCTCTCCTCGAGGGCTTATCATCTGCTCGAGCTGATCCGCCGAAGCCGCCGCCGTGACACCGCCGACCGGGCCTCCTTGACTTCACCGAGGGAAACGCTTCTCGGGACGGCCCAGTTGCAATCGGGCAGCACGGTCTTCGAGGACGTAGGTCGAGAAAGATGAGCACAGGTCGCAATCCTGCAGGTCGTGCTCAAGGCCTAAGCAGTAGACACACGTGGAGTGTGGATCCGTCCGAGACATTTTCTGCCCGCAGGGGCATCTCCGAAAACCGGGAGTCGATTTGTCCATCGCAGCCGTGAGGGATTGAAGACTGAAGTCTTTTTCGCAAAAAATATTTTTAAATCCGCAAACGGAGAAATAGGAACCAGTCTCAAACACAGAGCGTTAAGGAGGGAACCTGAGCTTCCAAGCGGTAAGGAAGATCTGGCGTCATGGGGCGGAGCCGAGAGTTATACCACCCGGGTGGGTGGGAGGAGCAAGCTTGAAGACCTTCCGGCAAGATTTAAAGCGGCAAGGATACCTGCCAATGAGTGTGGATGAACAACATATCCATGTCCCTAGAACCTGTATTTTCATGCTGCTGTGTACTCCATTGATGTATCATCAAGAGTCATGGCTACATCTGTGGCTCTTCGGAGAATGGCTTGGCTCAGATGTACTAGCCTCTCGCAGGATACTCAGGCTAAGGCCATGGATTTTCCTGTAGTGGGTAATTCTCTGTTTGAGGAGCAGACAGAGAATTACATGAAGAAAATGGATGAGTACAGGACCACCTACAGGAGTGCTCAGACCAAGGAGAGGCAGGCAAATCCTCATAGGCAGCAGTCTAGGGGCAGGCCTTATTACCAAGCACAGGCCTCGTCTCCCTTTTCACAGAGGGGGTTCTTCAGAGGGAGAGGCAGAAGGGGGATGAGCAGGGCTGCATCCACTCCTCAGCCTAAGGCCCCTGCCAAGCAGACACCCTGATGGGCCTGCCTGGGTCGCCTCCTATTCCAGTAGGGGGCAGGCTGGCTTACTTTGTCCAGGACTGATGTCTATTACATCAGACAAGTGAGTCCTGGAAGTAGTAAGCCAGGGACTGGTTCTCAGCTTCAGAAAATTTCCAAAGATGAGAGCCAGGTCTTTTCCACCTGCAAATCTCTCGGAAACCCTTGTCCTAGAGGCAGAGGTTTCATCTCTGCTGGCCTTAAGAGCCATAGAGAGAGTACCTACCCTACACTGGGGCAAAGGGCTGTACTCCAGGTACTTCCTTGCCCCAAAAATACAAGGGGGTGGCGACCCATCCTAAACCTAAGATACTTAAACAAACATCTTCTAAAATCAAAGTTCAAGATGGTAACTCTGGGAATAATCCTTCCCTGTCTGAGGCCAGGGGACTGGCTAGCCTTCATGGACCTCAAAGATGCCTATTTTCACATTCCCATCAGGTGCTCCCACAGAAACTACCTCAGGTTCGAGTTGCCTTCAGGCCACTATCAGTTCAGAGCAATGCCCTTTGGCCTAACCTCAGCCCCAAGGGTTTTCACAAAATGCCTGGCAGTAGTAGTTGCTTTTCTAAGAAGGCAA
The DNA here is from genome assembly GCA_016271365.2 of Neoceratodus forsteri. NCBI lineage: Eukaryota > Metazoa > Chordata > Ceratodontiformes > Ceratodontidae > Neoceratodus > Neoceratodus forsteri. The sequence continues at coordinate 359,643,423 of CM057449.1, read as the reverse complement.
AAGATTTCCATTTTTCCATAGCTGGATGATTGGCTAATAGTGGGCCAGTCTCCAGAGCAAGTCAAGTCTCACCTGCAAGTGACCCAGCAAGTGCTCACTTCTCTAGGAGTTCTTCTCAGCCTTCCCAACTTAGTTCTTGAACCAGTCCAGCTTCTTACCTTTATAGGGGCAGAACTGGACACAGTCCGATCAAGAGCCTTTCTTCCCCCTGGAAAGGGCAAGGGTTCTTATAGAATTAGCCTCTTCCTTCAGTCTTCAGGTATCTCGACCAGCAAGGCATTTCCTCCAGCTATTGGGCCACATGGCAGCTTCAACAGCAGTGGTCCAAGGGGCAAGATTCCAGATGAGGGATATTCAGTTCCATCTGAGGGCTTTTTGGTCTCGGAGGAAGGATTCCCTTACCAAACTGATCCCAGTGACTCTGACCTTGATCCAGGCCCTTCAGTGGTGGCATGACAGGACAATTTAAGAGAAGGGGTCCCATTTGCCACCCAGTCTCATTCAGTGGTCCTTACCACGGATGCTTCTCTTCTGGGCTGGGGAGCCCATCTGGAGGCCATCACTGCCCAGGGACTGTGGTCCCCCCCCCAAGAATCCCTTCTCCATATCAGTCTCCTAGAACTCCGGGGCAGTTTTTCTGACCCTGAAAGCTTTCTGTCAGTCAGTGCAGAACAAGGTGGTTCAGGTCAGAACAGACAACACGACCACCATGTGGTACATCAACAAGCAGGGATGCACTCGGTCCATGGCCTTGTGCATGGAAGCCATGAAATTGTGGTCCCTGGCTTATTCCCTGCAAACCTCTCTGACAGCAGTTCTCCTTCCAGGGAAGGACAGTGTGCTAGCAGATGCACTGAGCAGGATCTCTCAGGGCCATCACGAATGGTCCCTGGATCCTCAGGTGTTGAAAGTGATTTTTTCATGGTGGGACACTCCAGAGATAGATCTCTTTGCAGCCCTAGACTATCAGCAGCTTCCTGTCTTTTGTTGCAGACCCTCAGTCTTGGGCTCATTCCCCCTGGATGCTCTGATTCTGAATTGGGAAGGGAAATTTCTGTATGCCTTCCCTCCCATCTCCTAGTCAAGATAAGGTCTCAGCCTTGCAAACTGATTCTGATTGGGCCAGACAGCCTTAGTACCCCCTGTTGTTGTCCCTAGCAGTCCATCTTCCCCTGTCTCTCCCCAGGAATTACAACCAGTTAACATTCTCTCAGGGGAGGATTTGGTACCCCAATCTTGAGTCTCTCAATCTCAAGGCACGGCTCTTGAAGAGTTAGAGTTTGCAGATTTGCATCTTTCTCAGGGGGTTCTGGATAGTCTCAAAGCTGCTCGAAAGCCCTCCACCAGAAAGACTTATAACTCCAAATGGAAGAGATTCAGCATTTGGTGTTCCAAGAAGCATATTTCCCCAGATACTGCTGAATTGCCTATGGTTCTGGATTATGTGGTCCATCTTAATGGCCTAGGCCTCAGACCAGCTACTGTCCAGGTACACTTGTCAGCTGTTTCTGCTTTTCTGTCAGTGGGAAAGTCTTCTTCACTAGCATCTCATCCTGTGTTCTGTAATTTTTTTTAAGGGGATTGCTTCACACTAATCCTCCCTTTTGAGACCCTGCTCCTGCCTTGGATTTGAATGTTTGCATTGCTAAACTTATGCAACCTCCTTTTGAGCCTATGTTCTCAGCAGAGCTTAAGTACTTAACTTGGAAAACTGTGTTCTTGGTAGCCATTACCTCTGCCAGGTGTATCAATGAATTGCAAGCCCTGTCAGTGGAACCTGATTTTATCTCCTTTCACAGGGATAAAGTGGTCCTTAGAAACAATAGAAGGTTCTTGCCCAAAGTGGTTTCATACTTCCATTTGAATCAGTCTGTGTCTCTCCCTGTTTTCTTCACTGATCATTCTTCCTCAGGAAAGAGGAAGCTACACAGTTTAGATGTTAAAAGAGCCCTTGGCTACTACATTGAGCGTACCAATGGTCACAGGTTTGACTCCCTCCAGTTGTTCCTTACTTATGGAGAAGTGGGAAAGGGCAAACCTGCCACCAAGAGAACTATTGCCAGGTGGATTGTGTCCTGTATACAGTTCTGCTATGAAAAACTGGGAAGGATTCCACCCTCAGGCCTGAGGGCTCACTCTACAAGAGGTATAGCTGCTTCCCTGGCTGCTGCCAGAGATATCCCTCTCTTAGAAATTTGTCAAGCAGCCACCTGGAAAACAGTCCATACTTTTACCAAGCATTACTCTCTGGATATCCAGGCTAGGAGTGATGCTCAGTTTGGCACAGCAGTACTTCAGAGCCTATGCCCAAAGTAGGTTCTGTCCCTCCTCCATGGAGGTACTGCTTGGTAGTTTGCACTTGTCAGAATACAGCAAGACTTCAAGTTGTTTGTAGAAAAAATTGCTCACCTTAGTAATTATGTTTCTTCTATTGGAGTCTTGCTGTATTCTGACCTCCCTCCCTGCCTCCCCTCTCAGAACCTGGTTTTGGGAAGTGGGTGGGCAGGTGCAGTGTTGCACCTCAGTGGTGCTCCTTTTACACCCTCTTCTTTTGTTTGGGTGTTTTATTACTATTCTTGTTTGGTTTGGTTTTTGAGTTTTGGGTTTCCTGACTTGAGTCTTCCTTTGGGGATCCAAAACTTTTTGTTGCCAGTTAGCTATTAAAAATTTTTCAATTTCCACATAGAATAGCTATTAGGGTTTTGCTCGTAAGAATCTGACAGTTAGATTTCAAAGGGAAACAGACAGAGACATCAACCCTTTGTTCTCCGGGGCAGTTTAAAGGCTGGAGCTAACTGCACTTGTCAGAATACAGCAAGACTCCAATAGAAAAAACATAATTACTAAGGTGAGTAATTTTTTCTTTCGGCCCTCGACCAACAAGGCTTCTCCCCAGCCGCTGCCTAAGGCCAAACCAGCGTCTGAAGATAAGTCAGACAAGTCCTTCTCTGTGGGTAAGTTGGCCGCTAGCTCCTCTGATGGCAGCACCACGCCTGCCGTTAAGTCGGCCCCCGGCTCCTCCGGGGATTGCCCGGCCGCTGGAAAGATGGCTCCCCATGCCTCAGGGACCCGTACAGCTCCAGCGGTTAAGTTGGCGGGGGGCTCCTCCCCCTCCTGCCTGGCTCTGTCTGGTCAGACGTCCGTCCCTGACGAATGCTCAGACGTGGCTCTTACTTCGGGGCGTAATGGTGCCCAACCCGACGTCTGCAAGAGCCTGGGGGAAACTGCCTCTCTCCCCCCCCTTCTTCTTCGCCAGTAGCTTCCCGTGCTCAGGCAGCTACCTCAAGCGAAGATGGTGCAGAACCCTTGGACGTTGTCCACCCCTCCGGGTCCGTTCCACACTCCCCTGATGGGGTTGCGGGGGTGGAAGCTCCTCCACAGCCATCTGGCCCTACATCAGTGGCCCCTCCTATCCCTTCTGGGGGGGATCACTCCCGACCTGACGCTTGTCCTGGTTGAGATCCCTCTGCCAGATCCGGCGATAATTCCTCCAATGCCTACTTGTTCTGCCAGTTGGGATACCTCGAGGAGAGAAGTAGAGCATGGCCTTGGGAAAGAATGTGACACTAAACTTTGAAATGTCCCTCTTCAACTAATCTTTCTTTATTTTATCATTTCAGACAAACTGTGTAACAAAATATTAAATCCTATAGATTTGCAATGTGCCTAACAGTTGAGCTACAAGGTCATTCAATGACCGAGAAGCAGTACATCGCACTTCTGTACTGAGAACCTGGGCTTTGTGATCAGACTTGGGGAGCTGGGTTGGTTAACAGGAATTGTGGCAGTGCTGCCAGAGGCAGGCCATCACAGCCCAGGGAGGGCTGATACTGAGCTCCATTGAGACGTTTTGCAGCTGCAGTACTATATAGATTTACTCTCTGGTATATATTGTTTAATGATATAGTGGGTGCGTGAGTAAGGTGGCAGGCAGCTGAGGAGGTGAGGAGAGGGTTTGTGACAGCAGCATGGTCATGAAACTGTCAAGGGGACTTGGGTGCTCTGGTGCCTCAGGATGCATGTATGCTTCTGTCTGATCCACTGGTAAGAAGTGATTGCTGCTACAGATGCACCTGGTGGTGCTGGCATGATGTTTGTTCTTGGTTTGAACGTGAAGCACTATCGCCATATTATTTATTTGCACTTGCACTTTATGGCTGCAGTTTGTGAGCATGACAGGCTTATAGGGCTGGGGATAGGGGGAGGCCGGTGGCTGGCAGGGAGGGGGGAGTGTAGGGGAAAAATAGGGACAGACTAGATGGGCAGGTGTGGTCCTTTTCTGCTGTCAAGATTCTATGATTCACTTTGAGCATATTAAAACTGAAGACAGAAGCGAGGTAAGCTGTCCTTGTGGTTTTTTTTTTTTTTTTTTTTGCATGATCTATTTACCTCCTCCACCAATCTCTCCTTTAGGCGGCTAATCTCCTGTTCCCTTCTCCTCGATCCTCCATTCTGCAGACCGCTGCCTCCTCATCATGCCACTCCGGTTGTCCTGTTGTACCCCTTTGACAGGGGGGAGCCTACCCTCGGGGGCCATCTGGAGGGAGACTTCAGCGTCCGGACGTGCCTTTCACCATCTTGGCCGGAGCAGTGAGGAGCGCGACATCAGGGGCTTCCCGGCTACCATGGCGTCAGGAGGATAGGGTCCACCATCATCTGCCGATGGAGCGGCCATTTTCCTGGTTTTCTCTGCCCTCCCCTGATTGGGTACGTGCTGCAGCATCCTAGCTGTCTGCGCAACAGTCATGTGGTCACCCATAGTGCATTGCATGGTGCCATACTCTGCCACCAGGATCCACCCGAGAGCGTCGCATCCCTATCTTTCCACCCCCCAGGAGGACCTTCCCTGCTGGCCTCCGCTCCTGCCACCCCCAGGTTCGGGATGCATACCCAGGTCACCAGCGTGCTAGGCGAACCCCTGTTGTTTGGTGCCACGGAGCCAGCTTTGTCCTTGTGTTTTTTGAAGCATACTTGCTCATGGTTAATGCTGTAGAAAAATACATGGGGACAGAGAAAGGGAAGGGATGCCAGGTGACACAAGGGAAAGATGCATGGGGATAGGGAGAGAAGGGGCCATCTGACACCAGAAAAAAATTACATGGAGAAGTGAGAGGGATAGGGTGCCATGGGACACCAGGGAGAGGGAGAGAGAGGGGGGCCACAGTACACCAGAAGAAGATACAGCAGGGCCAGGCAGGATGCAGTGCAGTACTTAGCAGTAAATGACATGTCACAAAATACTGCATGCTTAATTGCCATTGAATTACACTGCTCCCTGCAGCATACTGCAGCATTTTGTAGTAATACTGCAAGGTACTGTGTTGCATCCTTTCTGACAATGCTGTACATGGGGAGGGGGAGATGGAAGGGGTGCCACGGGACACCAGGGAAGGATACATGGGGATGAAGACAGGAAGAGGTAAAGATACATGGGGATGAAGACAGGAAGAGGGCCACCTGACGCCAGGGAAAGATGCATGGGGATGAAGATGGGGGGGGGGGCACCTGACATCAGGGAAAAATACATGGGGTTGAAGACAGGAAGGGGGCCACCTGACATCAGGGAAAAATACATAGGGATGAAGAGAGGAAGGGGGCCACCTGACACCAGGGAAAGATACATGGAGAAATAAGAGGGAGCGGGTGCCACAGGACACCAGAGAAATATACATGGGGAGAGGGAGGGCATGCCACGGGATACCAGGAAAAGATAAATGTGGACAGGGAGAGAGGAGAGGGTACCACTGTACACCAGGGAAAGTTACATGGGGATGGAGAGAGGGAGTGGGCAGTCCACAATCTCTGTCCACTGTGGGAAGCAATGTTTTCTAATAGTGACCACATGGATTGACCAGTAAGGAGGTGATGTGGCATTGCATGTTGAGTAGGGTTCATTAGAATTTTTGTTTTGCACAAATGTTGCAGTTCAGCGTTTCAGTGCTAAGGAGTGTGTGCCTCTCAAAGTGCTCTGACTGCTCTCTGCTGGAGTTGCATAGCACTCATGATCACTTCTGTGGCTTGTGCTCATACAGGGGTTAGGGCTTTGCCTTGTGCAGTGCTCACAGCAGGTATATTGGAAACCTGTTTTTTTTTTTTTTCCCCAGAATGTAAAAAAAAAAAAAGGCAGTGTATAGACTGTTTAGAAGGGACAGGGAGGACAGGGGGGAGTTGCCTTATACGTCAGGGAAGGCATTAGTGTAACTGAAGTACAGGAGGATGATAGGGAGACTGAGCTGCTGTGGGTAACGCTAGGTAGGAGGACAGGTGAACCCCTGCAGCTAGGGGTGGTATACAGGTCTCCTGCACAGGGGGAGGAGGAAGACAGACGGCTAATTCATGCAGTCACAAAACTGGCCCAAAAATGACAACTGCTACTGGTGGGTGACCGAAACCTCCCAGATGTCAATTGGGAAATCCCGGATGCAGCATCAGCAAGGAGCAGAGAAATAATAGCTGCGCTGCAGGGGGTATTCCTTCAACAGCTGGTCAGGGAGCCAACGAGGGGAAGCAACTTGCTGGGCATGGTCCTGATGAACGGGGAGAGTGTGGAGGAGGTGCAGGTGGGAGAAGCCTTGGGCACCAGCGACCACAGCACAGTATGGGTCAGGGCAGGGAGGGGGATGAGCAAAACCAGTACGACAGTCATGGATTTCAGGCACACGGACTTTGATATGATGAAGAAGATAGTGAAAAAATGGAAAGTACGATGAATATTGGGGCAGTGGAGGAATTACGGGAAGCTATTGGGAGGGGTTCAGAATGCAGCGGAAATGTATATAAAGCAGATTAGGAAGAGCAAGAGAGGGAGGAGAACACTCTGATTCCCAAGGGAGGTGGCGGGGGCAGTCAGGGAAAGGAGGAGAGCTTATAAGAAATTTAAGAGGACTCTCAGAGAGGAAGATAGGGAGGAGTATAGGGAGAAGAAGAGTATGGCAGTGAGGGAGAGCAAAAGGGCAAAGGCAGCCACTGAGGAGAAAATAGCCAAAAAGGGGGAATAAAACATTTTCTAGGATTGTGGATATGTTGTTCTAGGAGTGTGGATATGTTGTTCATCCACACTGTCTGGCATTGTCCCTTTCCCCTTTAAATCTTGCCAGAAGTCTTCAAGCTGGCTCCTCCCACCCACCCAGGTGGTAAATACCTCAGCTCTGCCCCATGACGCCAGATCTTCCATTCCGCTGGAAGATACAGGTTCCCTCGTGCTACTTTGCTAGTACCATAGGCCCTGGAGTCTAATCGACGGTTTTCACCGCACTTACTCTCTTTAAAACTTGTTAGAGTTTACGATTCTGATCCGAACGCTTCGGATATGGAGGACAAGTCGTCCCCCAGGTTTCACTGGTGTCCTTGTGGACAGAAAATGTCTCGCACTGATCCCCCACCTCTCGTGCGTTTATTGCCTAGGCGCTATGCACGATACTTCAGCTTGCACCATCTGTTTGGCCTTCTATCCCACCATCCTGGAGGACCGCAAGGTGCGCCTTAAGCTGGGGAGACCGGAGCATCGCAATCCACTGGTGAAATCGAAGGAGGCCAGGTGGGCGGTTTCCTCGGCTGCGGGATCTGCCGAGCAGCTCGAACAGATGGCGGCTTTCGAGGAAGAAGCTGCCCAAGCTTCGGCCAACCGAAGTTTTTTCGTCCTGCTCAACCTGGGCTCCACCTTCACGGGGTCCTTTCGGGAGTTGTGCCAGTCTCTCCCTACCAAGTGTGAGGCGCCTTTGGGCTCGCACTCCTCCCGCTCCAAGAAAAAGGACAAGGGCCCCAAATCTTCTTCTTCTAGCTGAAGAAGACGTTCCTGGGACCGAGAGCGGTCTGATATTCAGGAGCAGGCGGTCTTGGCTACGGTCGAGATCGCTTCCTCAGCTGCCGGCTTTTCGGACCTTCCGTCAGGCCAGGCCAGGGCACTGAAGCTGAGGATACGGCAGAACCAGCCAAGATTTCTCTCGACCCGATCGAGCCATTGTCGCCGACGCCTGTTGACGACTCCTTGGAGAGGACTCCCATCCTCTCCTTCCCCGACGAGGAGACCCGTCCTTCGGGCATCCTAATCGAGGGCAAGAGCCGGAACCTTGGTTTTCACCGAATCCAGCTTCTCCCGACTGACAGAGCCGACGCCGTCGCTCTCGATCGAGGAGTAGGACCCCGTCGGTCGAAAAGCCGAAAAAGGATCATAAACACTCCCGGAAGAGGCGCCGCCACCGTTCCTCATCCTCCTTGGATGAAGAGAGACTTAGACGGAAACTCCATCGACGTTATGAGGACCTCCTGTGGCAGCAACTTCTTTTGACCGGTCAAAAGCCGTCTACTTCGGCTGTACCGGCCATTACTTGGCCCCAGCCTCTTTCGGCCGACACTGACTCCCTCGGTACGAGGACTCTGGTTCTCCTCCCGTGGACCGCACGTATTTCTGGTTGGCCTGTTACGGGCTCCCCCACCAATTTTGGTGGAACCACCACCTAAACAGCCTCAGGGAGGAGCTCCCTCTAAGGAGGATTGGACAACTACGGGCTTGCCCCATAGGTTGTCCATTACTGTTACTCTTGATCGCCCTAGGCGCATCGAGGGGGACATAGGTGGGAGACCCCTGTATCCTGATTCCTCGGACTTGGATACTACTGACCTTCACTCACACCCCGATGAGCTGTCAGTGACAGGCCTGGAGGAAGGTCCTTCTTCCTTCCAGGGCATCCTTCGACTCATTTCTGAGTCCATGGGTATGCCTTTGCAGCCTATACAAAAGAAGGCGGAATATCCTGTCACGGATATTCTTAATAGGGGGGATACCCCGACAGAGGCCTTTCCAGTGGCCGAAGCCATAGTTGGCCCAGCACTGGAGCTTTGGCAGTGCCCTGCCTCTTGCCCGGCTCCGTCTGCCCCTATGGCTCGCAAGTATGCGGTGCCCATGGGGTCCTTGGCAGGCTTCACTGAGCATCCCTCGGCCGAGAGCCTTTTGACTGCCTCAGTGTTTCGTACACGGCAGCTCTGCGATCACTGACCGCCTCCCTGACAAGGGAGTCCAAAAATATGGACCACTCGGCCCAGAAAGTTTATGCGCCATCATCCCTGGGCCTTCGTCAGGCCAGCTCAGCAGTGATTATGGCACACTTCTCTCATGCCCCACTGGGGTCGTTTGATGAAGTCCTCCCTCATCTCCCAGCAGACATGCAGACCACGGTCAAGCAGGTCCATGACTAGGGTCGTGCTGTTGCTAAACAACAGCTCCAGATGGCTCTGGACATTGGAGATTCCTGTGCCCATTCACTAGCTGCCGCAGTGGCCACTTGCCGCAGGGCTTGGCTGAGGTTATCCTCCTTTCCAGTGGATACTAAGCACAAGCTAGCCGACGTGCCCTTCCTTGGCACCGCTCTTTTCGGTCCGGGAGTGGCAGGTCATCTACAGCGCATTGAGCAGTCTAATGCCAGCTTAGATGCCACCTCTGCTAAGGGTTCTTCAGGCAAGAACCAGCAGAAGCGCAAGAAGAAGTCCTTTTGGCATTCTTCCCCTGCGGTTAGACAGCCTCCTTCCGGGAGGTCGGCAGCAACAACAGCAGGCTCAAGCTAGGCACCCTAGGCCCAAGATCCCCAACAGCCCCAGAAAGGAGGCCGAGGTGTCGTCCAGGTGCCTCTCTCCAAGCCTGCACAGTGATCGGTCGGGTGGCCTCCCTACAACTGTCACGCCAGTTCTGGGTCCTCCCTTGGGGGGCCGGCTCTGCCACTTTCTTTCGCCTGGTCCAGTATCACTTTGGACAGGTGGGTTCTGGAAGTGGTCGGGCAGAGACGCACTCTGAACTTCGAGCAGTACCCCCAGCCGGGCCTCGTGCCCCCACAGGCCCCTCTGAAGCCGACATTGCTCAGCTCCTTCACAAGGAGGCGGAGCTCAGTGCCGATCCTCCCACAGACCCAGGCTTCGTGTCCAGGTATTTCCTAGCACTAAGTGGATGGGGGTTGGCGCCTCTATCCCAGATCTCCGTCGACCTGGAATCAATATCTCAGGTCTCGCACCTTCCGGATGGTAACTCTGAACCAGATCATACCATCTCTGGAGACCAAACATGTGGTTCTGTTCACTGGATCTTCAGGATGTATTCTTACCACGCCCAATCATTCAGACCCGCCGCTGTTCCTCCGCTCAGGGTCAAAGCGACCCTGTACATGTTCAAGCTGCCTGCTCGCCTGTCGTCAGCCCCACGGGTCTTCAACACAAATGCATTGCAGTCGTGGCAGCCCATCTCAGGCAACAAAGGGGTCTGTGGAGGAGCACTCCTATCTGGACGCTTGGCTCCTGCTGGGTTCCTCCCTACAGGAGTAGAGAGGTCCAGGGACATGACCTCAAACTTGTTCCCACTCTGGCCTCTAATCAACGAGGCCACGTCAGAACTTGTGCCCTCTCAGGTGATGGGCTTTATCGGGGCAGAGCTCGACTTTTGTCAAGCCAGAGCTTGGATCCCGGTGGACAAGGCGGAGGTTCCATCCTCCTTTGCCCAATCATTTCTGGTTAGGCACTTGCACTCTACCCGGGACTTCCTGCGCCTCCTGGGTTACATGGCGGCGTGCACCTCAGTGGTCAGTTGGGCCAGACTGGACATGCGCCCCCTTCAGTGGGAGCTGGCCGCTCAGTGTTCTCAGCATCAGGGTCTTTCCGACCAGCTGGTCACTGTCACCCAGAGGATGTGGGATGCTCTCCAATGGTGGACCGTCCTGAGTTATTTGCGGGAAGGGATCCAGTTAGTCTGCCCCAAGCCGATGGTCGTCCTTACGACCAATGCCTCTCTCATGGGCTGGGGAGCCCACATGGGGGACAACAGAGCCCACGGGTTCTGGACCCCCAAGGAGTCCCGATGCCACATCAACCTGTTGGAGTTCAAAGCAGTCAGACTGGCATTGTCAGCTTTCGCTCCTCAGCTCTGGGGTCAAGTGGTTCAAGTCCAGAAGAACAATACCACGATCTTGTACTACCTCAGCAAACAGGGCGGCACGCACTCCCATCTGCTATGCAGGGAGGTGCTCCGATCTTGACCTTCGTCAGCCGGCTGGAGGTGGATCTCCTGGCCATCCATGTGGCAGGAGTCTTGAACCAACTGGCAGATGCTCTCAGCTGCATAGGCCAGACACCCCATGAGTGGTGTCTCCATCCAGAGGTAGCTTACAGTCTGTTCTCCCGTTGGGGCAAACAGTTGGTGGACCTGTTCACCTCCAGGGAGAACACCAAGCTGCGGCTGTTCCATGTCCACCCCCCTCAGCAGGGCTCACTGCAGGGGGATGCCTTTTCGAGGCCATGGACCCCAGGCCTCCTTTATGCCTTCCCTCCATTTCCCTTGATCCACAAGGTGTTACTCAAGGTGAGGAGGAACAAGGCGAAGGTGATCCTGGTAGCCCCAGATTGGCCACGCCAGTTCTGGTATCCAGATCTCCTCAGCCCCAGCAGCAGGCCCCCGGAGCGGATTTGCACAAGCCCGAACCTGATATCACTGAACCAGGGGAAGGTATTCCACTCAGACCTTCAATCCCTGCTCCCAGAGAACTGCTAGGAGTCTGCCAGACAGTGTGGATGAACAAGATATCCACGCTCCTAGAAAAACAGGTTACTCACCTGTAACAGTAGTTCTAGGAGTGGTATATGTCTATCCACACACACCCACCATACCTCCCGGCTTAAGGCGCACTAACCTGCTTCTAGAGGGAGATCTGGCGTCTGGGGCGGAGCATGCTGTATTTTAACACTGGGTGGGTGGGTGGGAGGAGCAACTTTGATTTCTGGCAAGATTTAAGCGTAGGATACGCTGATGCGTGGATGAACAAGATATACCACCCTAGAACTACTGGTTTTAGGGACATGGATATGTTGTTCATCCACACTGTCTAGCAAGTATCTTGCCGCTGTTAAATCTTGCTGGAAAGTCTTCAGCTGGCTCCCACCCACCAGGTAAAACTCTCAACTCCACCCATGACGCCAGATCTTCCTTACCGCTTGAAGCTCAGGTTCCCTCCTTAATGCTCTGCATATAAGACTGTTCCTAACTCTTCGCTTTTATGAATTTAAAAGTTTTTGCATTTCCCAGACTTCGTCTTCTATCCTGCGAAGGCCGATGGACAAATCCTGACTCCGGTTTTTTGGAGATCCCTTGCGAGGCAGAAGATGTCTCAGGACGGATCCGCACTCCACGCAGTGTCTACTGTCTAGGTCTTGAGCACGACCCGCAGGCTTGCAACCAGTGTTTCTTCCTCCTCGGCCCACGTCCTCGAAGACCATGCTGCCCGCTTACAACTAGGGCATCCTTAGAAACGCTTCTCCGTGAAGCCAAAAGAGGCCTGGTCGACGGTTTCACAAGCAAGGGCTCAGTGGATCAGCTAGAGCAGATGGTCGCCTTGAAGAGGCAAGCGTGCACATGACTTCCTGGGTCATGGCATTTATCCCGCTCTCCTGGGTTCCTCTTATACAGCTTCCTTTATGAGCTTTGTCTGTCCCTCTTCACTAAGGGGAGGGACCAACGTTGCTGGACAGTCTTCGGTCCAAAAAGAAAGACAAGGGTAAGTCCCTCCGCCGATGCTCTGGGAGCGAAAAGGTCCCTCTCCCCGAAGCTCGCCATCGACTTCGGGTCATCGCTCAAGCTTCGGCCACTGGTCTCACGGTGTCCCCGCCAGGTCAGCTGACCTTGACTCCCATCACGCAGTCGAGATTTTTCACCTGTTGGACAGGTTGTCGACATACAGGCCGGTAGAATCCTCTCTCCCGGTTCCCCGGGTGGGAGTTGAGGATCCCAGCTGGCTTGCCAGTGCCTCCGTTCCAGAGCCCGGGTGAACCTCCTCCCAGCTGAGGGGAGAGCTGCATTCCGTCCCTCCCCGCACTGGGCCTCAGAAAAGTCGAGGTTCTCGGTCTCGGACTCTTCACGGTCCAGCCGATCCCTACACCTGCATAAGCGGTCTCTGAACGGCACCGGGGTAAGCGGCGCTGCCGCCCTCGCCCTCCTCCTTGACGAGGGGGAGGCTTCACGTAAGTTACTACGACGACACGTAGGACCATGTGGCAACAGCCCTTCCTGGTCCGGAACAAGCCGGCGCCACGCCTACCCCGCCATTAAGTGGTTGAAACTGAGCGGCCAGAACAACCCCTCGACTTACCCGAGGAGCCTGTTCCCAGGCTGGTTGTTCGGCCAAAACCAGCTGCTCCACGATTCCAGTGGAACCTCCGCCTCCACAGCCGTTATTTGTGGCTCCGACCAAAGAACTTCCGGTCGGCTCAGGGCCTCCCATGAGCTGTCTGTTACCCTCACTCCCGATCGACCTCGGCAGGTGGAGGTGGCTCAGGCCCGAGGCAGCTCTTTGCGGACTCCTCCGAGTCCGGCGGCGATTCCTTCCTTTTCTCCAGCGGAGTAGACTTGGAGTCCTCTGGAGGTCAGTCGGCTGGGCCAGTAGCCCTTACGTCCTATCTGGGATTGCTTCGGCTCATCTCGGGTCCACGGGATGGCTCGGGCCCGTCTAAGCGGGCCGTGTCCCCTCAAGGAGATACTGGACGAGGGGATTCCGGAGGCCTTTCCAGTGGCCGAGGGGCCGCCAGGCCCGGCCTTGGGGCTCTGGCAGCGCCCTGCTTCCTGTCCTCGCCCGTAGGATGGCCAGGAAGTATCGGTGGTCCCTACCGGTTCCTTGTCTGGTTTTTGGAACACCCCTCAGCCAAGGGCTAGTTGCGACAGCGTTTTCCGGCGTGCTAGGAGCGCTAGGGACATGGTTGACCTCCAACAAGGACTCCAGAAATTGGACTATGCCGGGCGCAAAGTCTACGCTACGTCCTCCTCGGCACCCGTCAGGCCAGTTCGGCGTACTCATGGCACATTTCTCTCATGCCCTGTTGGGCTCCCTGGACGAGGTAGTTCCTCATCTTTCGGCGGACCTGCAGACCACGGTTGGCAGGTGCGGGACCAGGGCAGTGGCCAAACAGCAGCTTCAGACTGCTCTGGACATTGGAGACTCATGTGCCAGGTCAGTGGCGGCCGCAAGGTTGTATCTTGCGTCGACAGTGGCTGAGGATATCCACCTTTACTTCGGATACCCAGCACAAGTTGTCGGATGTCCCTCCTGGGGACCGACCCATCACCGACCCTGGGGTGGAAGGTCACCTACAGAGGATCGAGAAGTCAATGCTACCTTGGACTCGGTCTCATCCGCACAGAAGGACAAAGGCACGAGACCACAGCCCAAGCCCTTTTGTCCCTCTCGTCTGCGGCACGTCGGCCAACAGCGTCAGGGGCCAGCAGGCACGACATGGCATCCCAAACCCAAGCCTCGGCTTCCTCCTCCAGGAAGCAGAGATGAAAGGCCCCAGGGTCCCTCGGCGATCCCTCCTCCAAGCCTGCCCAGTGGCGGGTTGAGGTGTCACCCCAACCCCATCATCTCACCCAAGGTTCCCCGTGAAGCGGCTCCGCCACTTTCTTTCCGCCTGGTCGGTGTACAGACCCGGTGGGTGTTGGAGAGTGGTCGGAAGGGCCTGCCTCTGGAGTTGAGCAGGCCTCGCCCTTCAAACCGTCGCACCTCGGGGGCCTCAGGAGTCCGCAGCTTCACTGTTGGCTCACCGAGCCAGACATCACTCTAGATCCTAGAGGAGGTGATCAGAGGGTAGCGGACCCCCCTCAGACCAGGTTTGTGTCCAGGTACTTCCTGGTTCCAAAGCAGACGGAGAGGCTGGTCCCCCATTCTCGACTAAACAAGTTCCTAAGATCTCGGGACCTTCAGGATGGTCACTCTGGCTCGAACAGTACCATCCTTGGAACATGGCATGTGGTTCTGCTCTCTGGACCTGCAGGACGCGTTCTTTCACGTCCCTATCCGTCCGTCACATCAGAGATTCCTTCACTTTGCGGCGGAGGGATCCCTTTTCAAGTTCCGAGCCATGCCCTTCGGCTTGTCTCCAGCTCCCAGGATCTTCACAAATGCATAGCAGTGGTGACAGCATTCCCTCTTGACGCCGGTCCGGGTGTACCCTTACCTGGACGACTGGCTGATGGCAGCCCCCCCTCCAGGCAGGAGGTGGGCGGGTCCAGTCCCCTGGCCCTCAGGTTTGCTCTCAAGTCGGCCTTCTCATCCATGAGGGGCCAAGTCGAGACTGAGGGCAGGCAGTGATTCTTTTCATCCGGGCAGAGCTCGGAAGCTCTCTCTTGAGCAAACACGGCTCGGCGGACAGGGCCGGTTCTTTCCTCCCTTGCCCAGTCATTTCTGGTTGAGACAGTGGCGCCCTGCCCGGGACTTCCTACGCCTCCTGGGTCTCATGGCGGCCTGTACCAGCGTGGTCGCTGGGCCCGCTGGAACATGTACCCCACCTTCAATGGGAGCTGGCCAACCAGTGGTCTAGCGCTGCGATCCATTGGACCAGCTAGACGGTAACAGGGGAGATGTGGGCAGCTCTCCGGCGGTTGGACCGTTCAGGTTTCATCTGCAGGAGGGCTTCCGTTTGTCCGCCCCAAGCCGTGGTCTCTCTATCGACCCGATGCCTCTCTGATGGGTTGGGGAATTGCCCATCCTGGGGAACACTGAGCGCCTGACCTCTGATCCCCTTGGGGAGTCCCAATGTCACATCAACCTGCTGGAGCTCCGAGCAGTCCGCTAGAGCTCTCACCGCCTTTGCTCTGTTTCTCAGGGGTCAAGTGGTCCAGTCCAGGCGGACAATACCCGCGACCATGTGCTATCTAACCGCCAGGGGCGGGGCCGCTCCATGCTTCTATGCAAGGGAGCTCTCCACATTGGTCCTGGAGTGCAGCCTGGAGGTGGATCTCCTGGCCATTCCGTGGCAGGGCCTCCAACACCTGGCCGATGCCCTAAGCCGGATAGGGGCTCGTCCCACAGTGGTCTCTCCCGGAGCTGGCGGTACAAGATCTGTTCTCCCATTGGGGCACACCTCAGGTGGACCTGTTTGCCTCAGGGAGAAGGCCTAAAGCTGTTCATGCCCGCCCCCCAGCAGGGCTCGCTGCAGGGGATGCCTTCTCGAGGCAGTGGACCCGGGCCTCTTCTCGCCTTTCCCCATTCCCCTTGATACACAAGGAATTGCTTCTCCAAAGCAAGGAGGGACAAGGCGCGAGGCAGTTCTATTAGCCCCAGACTGGCCCCGCCAGTTGGTACCAGACTCTCCTCAGCCTCAGCTCCAGGCTCCCGAGGCAGCTTCCAGCTCGCCCGGACCTGCTCTCGAGTCAATCAGGGAAGGTGTTCCATCCGGACCTTCAATCCCTGCACCCTGATGGCCTGGTTCCTGAGCGACTAGAGTTCCAGGCCTTGGGTCTTTCCGGCGAGGTCCTCCAATGTAGTTGGGCGTCCCGTAAGTCGACCAGGAAATGCTACGCCTTCAAATGGAAGAGATTTTCCATTTAAGTGTCAGGGTAAGGGCCTTGACCCTTCCTCCTATTCCTAAGCGAGCATATTGGACTACCTGTGGTCCCTTTCTCAGCAAGGGCTTAGGTCGGCTGACCATAAGGTGCACCTGGCAGCCATCTCTGCTTACGAGGCGCGGGCGGGAGCAGTCCCGATGGCGCAGGAGGAAGGTGGTCTGGCGCATTTAAAGGCCTTGATCACATTTCCCTCCCGATGCGAGAACCTCCACCTCCATGAGATCTACTGCTGGTACTGGCAAAGCTCATGGGCAAGCCATTCGAACCAATGCACAGGTGTGATCTCTCTCACCTGAGGTAGAGACACGCCTTCTTGGTGGCTATCACGTCAGCCAGAAAGATGGGAGAGCTCCAGGCGCGCTTTCCATTGAGTCTCCATACCTGGTCTTCCACAGGGACAAGGTTGTCCTCGTCCCCCACCGAGTCGATTCGAAGGTGGTGTGGGAGTTTCACCTTAACCAGGTGTTGACTCTGCCGCGTGTTCTACCCCAATCACACCTCAGAGGGGGCCAGAATATGAAATCCATACTCACTGGACCCTAGAAGATTCGCAAAGCCTATAAGGAGCCTTGGCAGGAAGTCGAGAGAGGTTAGCCAGCTGGTATTTGTCACCTCGCTGAAGCCGCATCCTGGCAGATCTGCAGCCAAGCGGACGATAAGCAGATGGGTCACCTCCTGCATAGATCTCTACTATAAGTTGGCGGGCATGGAGCCTCCCCGAGGGATTAGAGCTCATTCTACCCGCCATACTGCTGCATCGGTGGCTGCTTCCAGGGACGTCCCTATCCAGGAAATCTGCAGGGCTGCTACCTGGAAGTCAGCACACCCTTCATCACCCACTACACATCGACCTTGAGTCACGCGGGATGCTGGTTTGGGGGCTCGGTTCTCCAGCCTCTATTCCCAAAGTGAGGTGTGCGCCTTGCCTCCCTCCTCCGGAGGAATGCTAGGAGTCTGGCAGACAGTGTAGATGAACAACATATCATGTCCTAGAAATACGGGTTACTCACCTGTAACAGGGTTCTAGGAATGGTATATTGTTCATCCACTCACATCCCCTGACCTCACGGCTCGCGCACAACCTGAGCTTCAGTGGAGCCAGATCGGGCGTCATGGGGCGGGCCGAGGTTTTACCACCCAGGTGGGTAGGAGGCCAGCTTGAAGACCTTCCGGCAAGATTTAAAGTGGCAAGGATACCTGCCAGACAGGTGGATGAACAACATATACCATTCCTAGAACTCCTGTTACAGGTGAGTAACCTGTATTTCTAGGGACATGGATGTGTTGTTCATCACTCATAAACAGAATGCTCCGCGCGCTTTAACTCTTGCGAAGCTTCTCCTCCACCCACGGGTAGTATAACTCTCGACTCCATGTAGCTCAGATCTTCCTTACGCTTAGGCTCAGGTTCCCTCCTAAGCGCTCTGCGTTTGTGACTAGTTCCTATTTCTCCGTTTGCGGTTAAAATAAATTTTGCAAAAGACTTCAGTCTTCTATCCCTCGGCGGCTGCAATGGACCGATCGACTCCACAGTTTGGAGATGCCCATGCGAACAGAAGATATCTCGAACGGATCCACACTCACGTGTGTCTACTGTAGGCCTTGAGCCGACCCGCGGGCTTGCGACCTGTGCTCATCTTTCTACGACTCGTCCTCGAAGCCGTGCTGCCCGATTGCAACTGGGCGCGTCGAGCGTTTCCCTCGGTGGAAGTCCAAGGAGGCCCGGTTGGCGGTGTCATGGCGGGCTTCGGCGGATCCTTTCAGCGGATGGTCGCCCCCCTCGAAGAGGAGGCGGCGCGGGCCGTATCTTCCTCGGCGGCGGCATTTATCCGCTCTCTCTGGGTTCTTCCTCTGCGGCTTCTTTTAAGGGCTTTGTCTGTCCCTCTCCACTAAAGGAGAAGGGCCTGCGTCTGCTGGACCTTATTCTCGGTCCAAAAAGAGGGACGAGGTAGGAATCCCTCCGTCGGCGCTCTTGGGAGGCGGGGAAAGGTCCCTCTCCCGGGCATGGCCGTCGCTCGGCTGGTGACAGCTCGGCCCGGCCACTGGCCTCACGGTGTCCCGTCCCTCAGGTCAGTTGGCCGAGACTCCCCGATGAAGTGAGATTTTCTCGACCCATTAGACGGGCTGTCGCCTTTAACGGCCAATTCCCCTCTCCCAGTTCCCCGGGAGGAGTTGAGGATCCGATGGGCTCGCACCTGTGCCTCTGGTTCCGGGCCCTCGGATGGACCATCCAGGCGAGAGGGAGTGCGGTTCGGCCGACACCTCCCGCACCGACCTCGGAAATTCCGGGACTCTGGTCTAGGACCTCTTCATGATCAGCCGATCCCACCGTCATAGGCGGGTCTAGGTCTCGGCACCGCGGTAAGCGTCGCGCTCAAGTCTCCATCCTCCTCACCGGATGAGGAGGCCGGCATAAAGTGCGTCGGCGATGCAGGGACCTTATGTTCTAACAGCTCCTCCTGGCCGGGAATAAGCCGACCTGTTCATCCTTCCCGGCCATTAAGTAACTGTCACCGGAGCGGCCGACACAACCCCTCGACTTATCCGAGGAGCCTATACAGGCGGTTGTTCGGCCAAAACCAGCTGCTCCACGATTCGGTGGAACCTCCGCCTCCACAGCCCCAATTGGGGCTCCGACCAAGATTCTCGATCGGCTAAGGGTCTACCCATCGAGATCCCAGTTACCCTCACTCCCGACCGACCTCGGCAGGTGAAGGGTGGCTCAGGCCAGAGGCAGCTCTTCGAGAGACTCTTCCGAGTCGAAGATGATTCCTCCTTTTTCTCCAGCGACTGGACTTGGTCTTCAGGAGGTCAGTCAATGGACGATAGCCGTCGTCCTTCCTAGGACTGCTGGCTCATCCGGAGTCTACGGGATGGAGCTCGAACCCGTTTCCAAGCAGGCCAGGTATCCCCTCACGGAATTCTGGACCGAGGATTCTCCAGGCAGGCCTTTCCGGTGGCCGAGGCCATAGTGGGTCGGCACTGGAGCTTTGGCAGGCGCCCTGCTTCCTGCCCTCGCCTTCGGCCAGGATGTGGCCAGGAAGTATGCGGTCCCCTACCGGTTCCTTGTCCGGTTTTCAGAACACCCTCTGCTGAGGGGTTGGTTACCTGCAGCGTTTTCGGTAGCGCCCGGCTGCTGCCAGGGATGGACAAACCTCCTGACAAGGAGTCCAGAATGGACTATGTCGGGGCGAAAAGTCTGCTGCGTCCTCTCGGCCTTCGTCCAGGCCAGTTCGGCCGTCCTCATGGCACATTTTCTCATGCCCTGTTGGGCTCCCTGGAGAGAGTCATCCTCATCTTCCGCCCGATCTGCAGACTACGGTTAAGCAGGTGCGGGACCAGGGCAGGCAGTGGCCAAACAGCAGCTCCAGACTGCTTTGGATGTAGGGACTCATGTGCCAGATGGGTGGACGGCCAGTGGCTATCGTCGGCGGGACTTAGCTGAGGATATCCACCTTTACTGGATACCCAGCACAAGTTGGCGGATGTTCCCTTTTGGGACTGACCTCTTGACCCTGGGGTGGAAGGTCACCTGCAGAGGATCGAAGTCCAATGCCACCTTGGACTCGGTCTCTTCCGCTCAAAGGGACAAGGCGCAAACCACAGCCTAAGCCCTTTCGTCCTTCTGTGCCCCGGCGCGCCTGGCCCAGCAACGTCCAGGGCCAGCAGGCTCGACCTTGGCATCCCAAACCCAAGCCGCGGCTTCCTCTAACAGGAGGCAGGGAGGAAAGGGGCCCAGGAGGTCCCTCGGCGGTCCCTCCTCAAGCCTGCCCAGTGACGGGCTGAGGGGTGTCGCCCCCATTCCCGTCGCCACCTAGGTCCCCATTGAGAGGCGGCTCCAGCACTTCCGTTCCGCCTGGTCCGCTGTTACCACGGACAGGTGGGTCTTAGAGTGGTGGGAAGAGCCTGCCTCTGGAATTCGGCAGGCACCACCCTTTCAGAGCTCGCCGCCTCGGGGGGCTTCGGGATCCCCAGCCTCACTGGCGGCTCGTCGAGCCGACATCGCTCTCCTCCTCCAGAAGGAGGTGGTAAGAGAGGTGGTGGACCCTCCTTCAGACCCAGGGTTTGTGTCCAGGTACTTCCTGGTTCCGAAACGGACGGGGGGCTGGCGCCCCATTCTCGACCTACACGACCTAAACAAGTTCCTAAGGTCTCGAACCTTCAGGATGGTCACTCTGGCTCAGATAATACCATCCTTGGAGCGGCGTGGTTCTGCTCTCTGGACTTGCAGGGCCGCGTTTTTCCACGTCCTATCCGTCCGTCTGACGAGATTCCTTCGCTTCCGAGCGGAAGGATCCCTCTTGAGTTCAAGCCATGCCCTTGGCTTGTCTCCAGCTCCCAGGGTCTTCACCAAATGCATGGCTGTGGTGACAGCATTCCCTCTTGGCGCGAGGGTCGGGTGTACCTTACCTGGAGCGACTGGCTGATAGCAGCTCCCCTCCAGGAAGGGCGGAGTGGTCAGAGATCTGGCCCTCAGGTCTGCTCTCAACTGGGCCTCCTTATCAACGAGGCCAAGTCGGAACTCGAGCCAAAGCAGGTGATTCTATTCATCGGGGCGCAGCTCGACTCTCTTCGAGCCAGAGCGCGGCTCCCGGCGGACAGGGCCGGGGTTCTTTCCTCCTTTGCCCGATCATTTCTGGTTGGGCAATTGCGCCCTGCCCGGGACTTCCTGCGCCTCCTGGGTCTCATGGCGGCCTGCACCAGCGTGGTCCGTTGGGCCCGCTGGAACATGCGTCCCCTTCAATGGGGACTGGCCAGCCAGTGGTCACAACGCTGCGATCCCTTGGACCAGCTAGCCGGGTGACACAGGGGATGTGGAGCGCTCTCAGTGGTGGACCGTTCCAGATCATTTGCAGGAGGGCATCCCGTTACGTCCGCCCGAGCCGGCGGTCTCTCTGTCGCCGATGCCTCTCTGATGGGTTGGGTGCCCATCTGGGGAACACGGGCTCATGGCCTCTGGTCCCAGCGGGAGTCCCGATGCCACATCAACCTGCTGGAGCTCAGGCGGTCCGCCTAGCTCCACGCCTTTGCTCCGTTCCTCCGGGGTCAAGTGGTCCGAGTCCAGGCGGACAATACCACGACCATGTACTATCTAAACCGCCAGGGGCGGGGCCGCTCCATGCTTCTATGCAAGGCTCTCCGCATTTGGTCACTTCGTGCGCAGCCTGGGCGGATCTCCCTAGCCATTCACGTGGCGGGCCTCCAACACCCTGGCCGATGCCCTGAGCGGATAGGGGCTGCATCCCCAGTGGTCTCTCCTGCGGAGGTAGTACAGCATCTGTTCTCCCTTTGGGGCACACCTCAGGTGGACCTGTTTGCCTCCAGGAGAGCAGGCTGAGTCTGTTCCATGCCCGCCCCCTCAGCGGGCTCGCTGCAGGGGATGCCTTCTCGAGGCAATGGACCGGGCCTCTTTACGCCTTTCCCCATTTCCCTTGATCCACAAGGTGCTTCTCAAGGCGAGGAGGGACAAGGCGCAGGTGATTCTGATAGCCCCAGACTGGCCTCGCCAGTTCTGGTACCAGATCTCCTCAGTCTCAGCTCCAGGACTCCGGCAGCTTCCAGCTCGCCCGGACCTGCTCTCCAGTCAATCAGGGAAGGTGTTCCATCCGGACCTTCAATCCCTGCACTGCACCGGCCTGGTTCCTGAGTGGCTAGAGTTCCAGGCCTTGGGTCTTTCGACGAGGTCCTCAATGTAGTTGAGGCGTCCCCGTGAGAGTCGACCAGAAAATGCTATGCCTTCAAATGGAAAAGGTTTTCCATTTGGTGTCAGAGCAAGGGGCTTGGACCCTTCCTCCTGTTCCTTGGCAAGCATCTTGGACTATTTATGGTCCCTTTCTGAGTCAAGGGCTTAGGTCGGCGACCCTAAGGGTGCACCTGGCAGCCATCTCTGCTTACCCGGTATGGGCGGAAGCAGTCGATGGCGCAGGGGAGAAGGTGGTCTGGCGCTTTCAAAGGCCTTGATCACATTCCTCCAGTCACGGGAACCCCCACCTCCGTGGGATCTACTGCTGGTACTAGCAAAGCTCATGGGCAAGCCATTCGAACCTATGCACAGGTGTGCTCTCTCTCACCTGTCGTGGAAGACCGCCTTCTTGGTGGCTATCACGTCAGCCAGAAGGATGGGAGAGCTCCAGGCGCTTTCCATCGAGTCTCTTACCTGGTCTTCCACAGGGACAAGGTTGTCCTGCCTCCCACCCGAAATTCCTTCCGAAGGTGGTGTGGAGTTTCACCTTAACCAGGTGTTGACTCTGCGGTGTTCTACCCAATCACACCTCGGAGGCCGAATATAGGCTCCATACTCTGGACCCTAGAAGGCGCTCGCTTATTATAAGGGCATACGGCTGAAATTCGAGGAGAGGTTAAGCCAGCTGTTTGTCACCTCGCTGAAGCCGCATCTGGCAGACCTGCAGCCAAGCGGACGATAAGCAGGTGGGTAACCTCCTGCATAGATCTCTGCTATAAGTTGGCGGGCATGGAGCCTCCCAGAGGATAAAGCTCATTCTACCCGCCATACTGCTGCTGCAGCAGTGGCTGCTTCCAGGGACGTCCCTATCCAGGAAATCTGCAGGGCTGCTACCTGGAAGTCAGCAAACACCTTCATTACCCACTACCACATCGACCTTGAGTCACGCCCGGGATGCTGGTTTGGGGCCTCGGTTCTCCAGTCTCTCTTTCCCAAGTAAGTATTAGGGGTGTCGTCTTGCCTCCCTCCTCCCGGAGAACTGCTAGGAGTCTGCCAATAGTGTGGATGAACAACATATCCATGTCCCTAGAAATACAGGTTACTCACCTGTAACAGGAGTTCTAGGAATGGTATATGTTGTTCATCTGCAATCCCTCGACCTCCCGGCTTTGGCCTTTCGCCTGAACTTCCAGCGGGCCAGATCTGGCGTCATGGGGCGGAGCCGAGTTATACCACCGGTGGGTGGGAGGAGCAAGCTTGAAGACCTTCCGCAAGATTTAAGCGGCAAGGATACCTGCCAATGAGTGTGGATGAACAACATATACCATTCCTAGAACTCCTGTACAGGTGAGTAACCTGTATTTACAGGTAGTGACCTGTATTTCATCCACGTGTTGGCATATTCTTTCCCTTTAAATCATGCTGAAAGAGAATCTTCAAGCTAGCTCCCACCCAGATGTCTCTGCCCCATCACCATGAAGACATCTTCCTTTCTGCTGGAAGATACAGGTTCCCTCGTGCTCTTGCAGCAATTCGTAGGCCCTGGATTCAAAGCATCGGTTTATGCTGAAACTTACTTTAAAACTCGTTTGAGTTAGCGATTCTGATTTTACCGCATTGGACATGGAGGAAAAATCTCCTGGATTTCACCGCTGCCCCTGCGGCCAAAAGGTGTTGTGCACCGATCCCCACCTAATGTGCGTTTATTGCCTAGGTGTCGGACATGACACCTCGTCATGCACTTTTTGCCTGGCCTTCCATCCCAACGTCCTGGATGACCACATGGCGCACTTAAAGCAGGGGAAACCGGAGAAAAGGAACCCCCCGGTGAAATCGAAGGAGGCGAAGTGGGTGGTTGCCACGGCTGCGGGATCCACCGAGCAGATGGAATAAATGAAGGCGTTTGAGGAGGAAGCAGCTCAAGCTTCGGCCAGTCGAAACTTTTTTGTTCCACTTAAACTTGGCTCCACATTTTCGGGCTCCTTCAGGGAGTTGTCCCAGTCTCTTCCCCCCAGGGGTGAGGCGCCCTCGGGGTCGCAGTCCTCCTGCCCTCGAAAGAGGGATAAGGACCCTGGGTCTTCGTCCAAGCAAAGATGTTCTTGGGACCGAGAAAGGTCCGAGTCCCAGGAACACGTGGTCTCAACCTCGGACGAGATCGCATCCTCGGCCGTCGGCTTCACGGATCTTCCGTCTGGCCAGTGGACCGAGGAAGTGGCCGATTAGGCGGAGATTATTCTCGACCCAATTGACCCTGTCGCTGACCCCAGTCGATGACTCTTTGAAAAAGACTCCAGTCCTTGTCTTTTCTGATGAGGAGACTCGGCCTGCTGGTGTCCCCATTCAGGACCCGGTTCTGAACCCTCGCTTTCACTGACCCCGGTGTCTACCGATCGACCGGCTCAGCCCGCCCGATCTTGGTCGAGGTCCAGAACTCCCTTGACCCATCGGCCGAGACCAACGCCAACCCCTCCGGAACCGAAGCCTTCGGTTCCCCCGCCCGTGGGGCCTGCCCCGTCCTGGTTCGGCCTGCTTTGGCCTCTCCACCGATTCTGGTGGAACCACCACCTAAGCAGCCTCAGGGAGGGGCTTCCTCAAAAGAGAACCGAACAGACACCGGGCTTCCCCGATGTCTGTCGATTACGGACGCCCCCGATCGCCCTCGGCGTATTGAGGGAGACCTAGGCGGAAGGCCGTTATATCCCGATTCTTCGGACTCTGATGTCACCGGATTACACTCCCATCCCGGGGATGATGAGTCGTCCATGGCAGGATTGGAGGAAGGCCCTTCCTCCTTTCAGGGCATTCTCCACCTGATTTCCGAATCCACCGGAATACCCCTAGAGTCCATCCAGAAAAAGGTGGAATGCCCCCTTACGGATATCCTCAAAAGGGGGGCGTACCCCAATGGAGGCCTTTCCAGTGGCTGAAGCCATTGTTGACTTGGCCCTTGAGCTTTGGCAGCGTCCAGCTTCCTGTCCAGTGCCATCTGCCTGCATGGCCCGCAAGTGTGTGCGGTGCCCATGGGGTCCGTGGCGGGGTTCACAGAACACCCTTCGGCCAAGAGCCTGGTGACTGCTTCTGTGTTCAGGCATACTGGAAGCTCGGCCGACACTGACTGACCCCCAAACAAGGAGTCCAAGAATATGGACCACTCTGCCCATAAGGTCTATGCGGCCTCTTCCTTAGTTCTTCGTCAGGCCAGCTCGGCTGTTATCATGGCACATTTCTCTCGTGCCCTCCTGTGGTCATTAGACGAGGTCTTCCCTCAACTTCCCTCAGACACGCAGACCACGATCAAGCACGTCCATGATCAGGGCCGTGCTGTTGCAAAACAGCAGCTCCAGACAGCCCTGGACATAGGTGATTCCTGTGCCCGCTGTTTAGCAGCCACAGTGGCCACTCGCCGCAGGGCCTGGCTGAGGCTTTCCTCCTTCCTGGCAGATACTCAGCATAAGTTAGCCGATGTGCCCTTCCTAGGCACCGACTTGTTCGGGTCCAGGAGTGGACGGTCACATTCAGTGCATAGAGCAGTCCAGTGCCACCTTGGATGCCACTTCTGCGAAAGGATCTTTGGGCAAGAACCAGCAGAAGAGAAAGAAGAAGCCATTTCGGCACTCCTCCCCTGTGGTCAGACAGCCCTCCTATCAAGGAGGTCAGCAGCATCAGCAGTAACATCAGCAGGCTCAAGCTTGGCGCCCACGGCCCAAGCAGAGTCCTCAACAGTCCCGTAAAGGAGACCAAGGAGCAGGTCCAGGAACCTCCTCTTCTAAGCCTGCTTAGTGACGGGTTGGGGGTTGCCATCCCTACACCTGTCACGCCAGTTCTGGGTCATCCCATGGGGGGCCCTTCCGCCACTTCTTTTCTGCCTGGTCCGCTATATCTTTGGTCAGAGACTGCCCTTAGAGTTCAAGCAGTACCCTCCCAGCCGAGCCTGTGCCCTTTGGGAGTAAAGGATCTCAGCTTGCACTCAGTCGGCTCTTTGAGACAACGTAGCTCAGCTCCTCTGCAAGGAGGCAGTAGGTCCAGTGCTGGATCCTCCTACAGACTCAGGCTTTGTGTCCAGGTACTTCCTGGTGCCCAAGCGGACGGGGGGGGCTGGCGCCCCATCCTAGATCTCCACGACCTGAATCAATATCTCCGGTCCCACACCTTCCGGATGGTAACTCTGAACCAGATCATTCCATCCCTGGAGCAAAATATGTGGTGCTGTTCACTGGATCTACAGGATGCATTCTTTCACGTCCCAATCCGTCCATCCCATCAGCGGTTCCTCTGCTTCAGGGTCGAAGGGACCCTGTATGAGTTCCGAGCCATGCCGTTCGACCTGTCATTGGCCCCATGGGTCTTCACCAAGTGCATTGCAGTCGTGGCAGCCCACCTTCGGCGTCGAGGAGTCCAAATTTACCCTTGCCTTGTTGACTGGCTCCTGGCAGGTTCCTCCCTTCAGGAGGTGGAGAGGTCCAGGGATCTGGCTCTCCGAACCTGCTCCCAACTCGGCCTCTTGATCAGTGAGGCAAAGTCGGAACTCGTGCCCTCAGGTGATGGGCTTCATTGTGGTAGAGCTCGACTCCTGTCAAGCCAGAGCTCGGCTCCCAGCAGACAGAGCAGAGGTTCTCTCCTCCTTTGCCCAGTCATTTCTGGTTGGGCACTTGTGTCCTGTCCGGGACTTTCTGCGCCTTGTGGGTTACATGGCGGCGTGCACCTCAGTGGTCCGATGGGCCAGGTGGCACATGCACCCCTCCAATGGGAGCTGGACGCCCAGTGGACTCAGCACCACGGTCATTTCGACTAGCTGATCACTAACCCAGAAGATGTGGGACAGCTCTCCATTGGTGGACCACCCAGACCCCGGTTGCAGGAAGGAATCCCGCTTTGTCCGCCCAAGTCGGAGCTCTGGTCGTTTTCACGACCGATGCCTCCTCTCATGGGCTGGGGAGCTCCACATAGGGGACAGCAGGGCCCAGCGGGTTCTGGCCCCCCGAGGAATCCGATGCCACATCAACCTGTTGGAGCTCAGAGCAGTGAGACTGGCACTGTCAGCTTTCACTCCTCTGCTCCGGGGTCAAGTGGTTCAAATCCAGATGGACAATATCACGACCATGTACTACCTCAACAAACAGGGCAGCATGCACTCCTGTCTGCTGTGCAAGGAGGCGCTCCACATCTGGACCCTCGTAAGCCGGTTGGAGGCGGATCTCCTAGCCATCGATGTGGCAGGAGCCTCGAACCAGCTGGCGGATGCTCTCAGTCGTATAGGCCAGACATCCCACGAGTGGTCTCTCCATCCAGAGGTAGCTTACAGCCTGTTCTCCCATTGGGGCAAACCGCTGGTGGACCTGTTTGCCTCTAGGGAAAACACCAAGCTGAGGCTGTACCATGCCCACCCCCTTCAACAGGGCTCGATGCAGGGGGATACCTTCTTGAGGCCGTGGACCTCAGGCCTCTTCTACGCCTTCCTCCCATTTCCCTTGATCCACAAGGTGTTACTCAAGGTGAGGAGGGACAAGGTGAAGGTGATCCTGGTAGCCCCAGACTGGCAACGCCAGTTCTGGTGTCCAGATCTCCTCAGCCTCAGCTGCAGTCTTCCGGAGCGGCTTCGTACATGCCCTGACCTGATATCTCTAGCTTGGGGAAGGTCCTTCATCTTGGACCTTCAGTCCCTGCACCTCACAGCCTGGTACCTGAGTGGCTAGAGTTCCAGGCTTTGGGTCTTTCCGACGATGTCTGCACCGTGGTGGAGGCATCCCGTAAGGAATCAACCAGGAAATGGTATGCCTTCAAATGGAAAAGGTTTTCCATTTGGTGCCAGGATAAAAGTCTGGGCCCCTTATCCTGCTCTGTGGCTAACATTCTCGACTACCTTTGTTCTCTCTCCAAAGGGGGTCTACGGTCATCGACCCTTAGGGTGCACCTGGCAGCCATCTCTGCTTACCAGGCGTGGGTCAGTCAGCCGATGTTGGTGCAGGAGACAGTGGTCGGGCACTTTTTCAAAGGCCTAGATCACATATCCCCTCTGGTGCGTGAACCTTCACCTCCATGGGATCTACTGCTGGTACTGGCAAAGCTCATGGGCAAGCCATTCGAACCCATGCACAAGTGTGAGCTCTCACACTTGTCGTGGAAGACAGCCTTCCTGGTGGCTATTACGCCTGCAGAAGGACAGGAGCTCTAGGCACTTTCGGTGGACTCCCCTTATCTGGTCTTCCACAGGGACAAAGTTGTCCTGCGCCCCCACTCGAAATTCCTTCCGAAGGTGGTGTCAGAGTTTCACCTTAACCTGGTGTTGACTCTGCCAGTATACTACCCTAATTACACCTCGGAGGCCGAGTACAGGCTCCATGCTTTGGACCTGAGACGTGCTGTCTCCTGTATAAGGAGGGGATGGTGGAAATTCATGGAGAGGTTTGCCAGCTGTTTGCATCTACGCTGACGCTGCTTCTGGCAGACCTGCAGCCAAACGGACCATAGGAAGATGGATTACATCATGCATAGGTCTCTGCTATGAGTTGGCGGACAAGGAGCCTCCCAGAGGAATGAGAGCTCATTCTACCCGCCATACTGCTGCATCAGTGGCTGCTTCCAAGGACATCTCTATCCAGGAACTCTGTCGGGCTGCTACCTGGAAGTCAGCAAACACCATCATTACCCACTACCGCATCGACGTTGAGTCACGCTGGGTTGCTGGTTTTGGGGCCTTGGTTCTCCAATCTCTGTTTCCTAAGTAGGGGTGTGCCCCTTGCCTCCCACCTCCCAGAGAACTGCTAGGAGTCTGCCAATAAGTGTGGATGAACAGCATATCCACGATCCTAGAAGAACAGGTTACTCACCTGTAACAGTAGTTCTAGGAGTGATATATGTTGTTCATCCACACGCACCCATTCAACCTCCCCGGCTTTGGGCGCACAACCTTGCTTCCAGAGGGTTAAGATCTGGCATCATGGGGCAGAGCCAAGGTATATACCACCCGGGTGGGTGGGAGGAGCCAGCTTGGAGACTTCCGTCAAGATTTAAAGGGGAAAGGGACATGCCAATAAGTGTGGATGAACAACATATACCAAGTATGCGGTGCTCATGGGTCCGTTGTGGGGTTTCACAGAGCACCCTTCGGCCGAGAGCCTGGTGACCATCTGTGTGTGTTCAGGCGTACTGGCAGTTCTGCCAACACTCACCATCCCCCCGATAAGGAGTCCAAGCTTTTGGACCATTTGGCGCAGAAAGTCTATGCGGCTTCCTTCTTGGGCCTTCATCAGGCCAGTTCGGCCGGAAGGTCTTCAAGCTTGCTCCTCCCACCTACCCGGGTGGTAAAACTCTCGGCTCCGCCCCATGACACCAGATCTTCCTTACCACTTGGAAGCTCAGGTTCCCTCCTTAATGCTCTGCGTATAGACTGGATCCTAACTCTTCGGTTCACCCGAAAATAATTTTAAAGTTTTCATGACTTCGGTCAAATTCTTCCTTAGCGGCTGCGTTGGACAAATCGACTTCTGGTTTTCGGCGGTGCCCATGCAGGCAGAAGATGTCCAGGATGGATCCGCACTCCACGTGCGTCTACTGCCTCGGCGTTGACCACGACCCGCAGGCCTGCGAGTTGTGTAGGTCTTTTTCGGCCAACGTCCTTGAAGACTGCACTGCCCGGCTACAACTTGGGCACCCTGAGAAACATTATCCGCTGGTGAAATCCAAGGAGGCCCGTTGGGCGGTGTCCGCAGCAGCTGGCTTGGCTGAGCAAGTCGAGCAGATGATCGCCCTCAAGGAGGAGGAGGCCCAGGCCGCATCCTCATCTTTCTCGGTCGCAGCATTTTTACTGCTCTCACTGGGATCCTCCTACACAGCTTCTTTTAAGGAGCTTTGCCAATCCCTCTCCACAAAGGGTGAGGGGCCATCAGGACACTCTTCTCGGTCAAGAAAAGATGGACTCGAAGGTTAAGTCCCACCGTCGACGTTCGTGGGAGTGGGAGAGGTCCCCTTTCCCAGACAGTTGACACTCGACTTCGGTCAAGGTTGCGGCTTAGGCTGCTGGCTTCATAGTGTCTCCGTCAGGTCAGCCAGCCGAGACACCCGTCGATGCGGTCGAGATTTTTCTCGACCCGTCGGACAGGCTGTCGACTGGTGAAGCCGACAACCCTTCGTCACCGGTTCCCCAGGTGGAAACCGAGGACTTGCCTGCGCCTCCTGTGCCGGAGTCCCCGGTCAAGGCTCCCGAGCCGAGGGAGGAGCGGGTGTCCCCCACTCCCTCCCAGACCCACACTCGGAAATGCCGAGGGTCTCGGTCTTGGTCCAGCCGATCCCGCCGACATCGGCGGTCTCGGTCTTGGCACCGAGGAAAGCGGCAGGGCCGCTCGTCCTCGTCTTCCTCCTCGGAAGAGGAGAGGCTTCCGCGCAAATTGCGTCGACGCTACGAGGACGTAATGTGGCAGCAGCTCCTTTTGTCTGGGAACAAGCCGACGCCGTCTCCTTCCCCGGCCATTAAGTGTCTGTCACTCGAAAGGCCGAAACAACCCCTCGCGGTGGTCAAGGTACCCAAGCCTGGGCTGGTTGTTCAGCCGAAACCAGCTGCCCCACCGATTGTGGTGGAACCTCCGCCTCCACAACCGAAATCGGGGGCTCCGACCAAGGTCTCTCTGTCGGGTCAGGGTCTGCCAGGATCACCTTCGCCTTGCCCCTCCTCACCTTGAGTAACACCTTGTGAATCAAGGGAAATGGGAGGAAGGCGTAGAAGAGGCCTGGGGTCCACGGCCTCAAGAAGGTATCCCCCTGCATCGAGCCCTGTTGAGGGGGGCGGGCATGGTACAGCCTCAGCTTGGTGTTTTCCCTAGAGGCAAACAGGTCCACCAGCGGTTTGCCCCAATGGGAGAACAGGCCGTAAGCTACCTCTGGATGGAGAGACCACTCGTGGGATGTCTGGCCTATACGACTGAGAGCATCCGCCAGCTGGTTCGAGGCTCCTGCCACATCGATGGCTAGGAGATCCGCCTCCAACCGGCTTACGAGGGTCCAGATGTGGAGCGCCTCCTTGCACAGCAGACAGGAGTGCATGCTGCCCTGTTTGTTGAGGTAGTACATGGTCGTGACATTGTCCATCTGGATTTGAACCACTTGACCCCGGAGCAGAGGAGTGAAAGCTGACAGTGCCAGTCTCACTGCTCTGAGCTCCAACAGGTTGATGTGGCATCGGGATTCCTCGGGGTGGGGGGCCAGAACCCATGGGCCCTGCTGTCCCCTATGTGGGCTCCCCAGCCCATGAGAGAGGCATCGGTCGTGAGAACGACCGTCGGCTTGGGGCGGACAAACGGGATCCCTTCCTGCAACCGGTCTGGGGTGGTCCACCAATGGAGAGCGTCCCACATCTTCTGGGTTACAGTGATCAGCTAGTCGAAATGACCGTGGTGCTGAGTCCACTGGGCGTCCAGCTCCCATTGGAGGGGTGCATGTGCCACCTGGCCCATCGGACCACTGAGGTGCACGCCGCCATGTAACCCACAAGGCGCAGAAAGTCCCGGACAGGACACAAGTGCCCAACCAGAAATGACTGGGCAAAGGAGGAGAGAACCTCTGCCCTGTCTGCTGGGAGCCAAGCTCTGGCTTGACAGGAGTCGAGCTCTGCCACAATGAAGCCCATCACCTGAGGGCACGAGTTCCGACTTTGCCTCACTGATCAAGAGGCCGAGTTGGGAACAGGTTCGGAGAGCCAGATCCCTGGACCTCTCCACCTCCTGAAGGGAGGAACCTGCCAGGAGCCAGTCAACAAGGCAAGGGTAAATGCGGACTCCTCGACGCCGAAGGTGGGCTGCCACAACTGCAATGCACTTGGTGAAGACCCATGGGGCGGTCGAGAGTGAGGGTGACCAACAACCGGTGGGGCCCCACCGATTGTGGTGGAACCTCCGCCTCCACAACCGAAATCGGGGGCTCCGACCAAGGTCACCGGTTGTTGGTCACCCTCACTCTCGACCGTCCTCAGCAGGTGGAGGGTGGCTCAGGCCCCAGGCAGCTCTTCGCAGACTCCTCGGAGTCTGATGACGACTCCTCCCTGTTTTCCAGACCCCTTGACCTGGAGTCCTCCAGGGGGCAGTTGATGGATGAGAGCCCATCATCGTTCATGGGTCTGCTTCGGCTCATCTCGGAGTCCACCGAGATGCAGCTTGAGCCCATATCCACGCAGGCCAAGTATCCCCTCATAGAGATACTGGACCGAGGGGATTCTCCCACGGACGCCTTTCCGGTGGCTGAAGCCATTGTTGGCCCAGCCTTGGAGCTTTGGCAGCAGCCAGCTTCCTGTCCTGCGCCTTCGGCCAGGATGGCTAGGAAGTATGCGGTCCCTACCGGCTCTTTGTCCGGTTTTTCGGAACACCCCTCTGCGGAGGGGTTGGTCACTGATAAGCGTTTTCCGGTGCTCTGGGAGCGCTAGGGATGTGGATAAGCCCCCGACAAGAGTCCAAAAAGCTGGACTATGCCGGGCGCAAAGGTGTATGCGTCCTCCCTCGGCCATCCAGGCCAGCTCGGCCATACTGATGACGCAGTTCTCCCACGCCTCATGGGCTCCTGGATGAGGTGATCCTCATCTCCTCGCCAACCTGCAGACTACGGTCAAGCAGGTGCGGGATCAGGGAAGGGCAGTGGCGAAACAGCAGCTCCAAACAGCTCCAGACATCGGAGACTCCTTTGCCCAATTAGTAGCGGCCACAGTGGCCATGCGCTGCAGAGCCTGGCTGAGGATATCCACCTTTACGGCTGATACCCAGCATAAGTTGGCGGACGTCCCCTTCTTGGGGACTGACCTGTTCGGCTCTGGAGTGTAAGGCCACCTCCAGAGGATCGAAAAGTCCAACGCAACCCTGGACTCTGTCACTTCTGCTCAGAAGGACAAAGGCCATCATCAGCAACATAAGTCCTTTCGAGCTTCTGTCCCAGCAACACCAGCATCAGGGCCAGCAGGCTTGTGCTTGGCACCCCAATGCCAAGCCTGCGGCTTCCTCCAACAGGAAGCAG
Source organism: Neoceratodus forsteri (assembly GCA_016271365.2). Lineage (NCBI taxonomy): Eukaryota > Metazoa > Chordata > Ceratodontiformes > Ceratodontidae > Neoceratodus > Neoceratodus forsteri. The sequence continues at coordinate 359,610,385 of CM057449.1, read as the reverse complement.
GGAGGAAAAGGCCCAGGAGGTCTCTCGGCCAGTTCTTCCTCCAAGCCTACCCAGTGACGGGTTGAGGGGTGTCACCCCCAGCCTCGTCGCTCCCCCCTGGGTTCCCCCCATGGGGGGATAGCTCCACCACTTGCTTTCCACCTGGTCCGCTATCACCATGGCCCGCTGGGTGTTGAAGGTGGTAGGAAAGGGTCTGCCTCTGGAGTTCGAGCAGGCCCTGCCCTTCCGAGCCGTCGCCCCACAAGGGGCTACAGGGTCCGCAGCCTCCCTGTCAGCCCGTCGAGCCGACATTGCCCTGCTCCTCAAAAAGGAGGTGATCAGGAAGGTGTCGGATCCTCCACCAGACCCGGGGTTTGTGTCCAGGTACTTCCTGGTTCTGAAACGGACGGGGGGCTGGCGCCCCATTCTAGACCTGCATGACCTGAACAGGTTCCTAAGGTCTCGAACCTTCAGGATGGTCACTCTGGCTCAGATCATTCCATCCTTGGAGCGAGGCATGTGGTTCTGTTCTCTGGACCTCCAGGACGCATTCTTTCACGTCCCAATCCGTCCATCCCACCAGCGATTCCTCCGCTTCAGGGCAGAGGGGTCCCTCTGCGAGTTCCAGGCCATGCCCTTCGGCCTCTTTCTCTAGCTTCCAGGGTCTTCACCAAATGCATGGCAGTGGTGACAGCATTCCTGCGGCGCCAAGGGGTCCGGGTGTACCCCTACCTGGACGACTGGCTGATTGAGGCCTCCTCCAGAATGGAGGTGGAGCGGTCCAGGGATCTGGCTGTCTAGGTTTGCTCTCAAGTTGGCCTCCTTATCAACGAGGCCAAGTCGGAACTTGTGCCAAAGCAGGTGATTCAATTAATCGGGGCAGAGCTCGACTCTTTGCGAGCCAGAGCATGGCTGCCGGTGGACAGAGCCGAGGTTCTTACCTTCTTTGCCCAATCATTTCAGGTTGGGCAATTGCGCCCTGCCCGGGACTTCCTGCACCTCCTGGGCCTCGTGGCAGCCTGCGCCAGCATGGTCCGTTGGACCCGTTGGCACGTGTGTTCTCTACAATGGGGGACTGGCCAGCCAATGGTCACAGTGCTCCGATCCTTTGGATCAGCCAGTGACAGTGACCCAGGAGATGTGGAACGCTCTCCAGTGGTGGACCGTTCCAGCTCATCTGCAGGAGGGCATCCCATTTGTCTGCCCCAAGCCGACGGTCTCTCTATCGACCGATGCCTCTCTGATGGGTTGGGGTGCCCATCTGGGGGAGCACAGAGCGCATGGCCTCTGGTCCCCTCGGGAGTCCCGATGCCACATCAGCCTGCTGGAGCTTCGAGCGGTTCATCTAGCCCTCACCGCATTTGCTCCGTTTATATGGGGTCAAGTGGTCCAGGTCCAGACGGACAATACCACGACCATGTACTACCTAAACCGCCAGGGCGGGACGCGTTCCATGCCTCTGTGCAGGGAAGCTCTCCGCATTTGGTCACTCGTGCGCAGCCTGGAGGCAGATCTTCTTGCCATCCATGTGGCAGGAGCCTCCAACATTCTGGCCGATGCCCTAAGCCGGATAGGAGCTGCATCCCATGAGTGGTCTCTCCTGCCGGAGGTAGTACAAGATCTGTTCTCCCACTGGGGCATGCCTCAGGTGGACCTGTTTGCCTCCAGGGAGAATGCGAAGCTGAGACTGTTTCATGCCCGCCCCCCTCAGCAGGGCTCGCTGCAGGGGGATGCCTTCTCGAGGCCGTGGACCCCAGGCCTCTTCTACACCTTTCCCCCATTTCCCTTGATCCACAAGGTGCTTCTCCAGGTGAGGAGGGACAAGACACAGGTGATTCTGGTAGCCCCAGACTGGCCCCGCCAGTTCTGGTATCCAGATCTCCTCAGTCTCAGCTTCAGGCTCCCGAGGCGGCTTCCAGCCCGCCCGGACCTGATCTTAATCAATCAGGGGAAGGTATTCCATCCGGACCTTTAATCCCTGCACGTGACGGCCTGGTTCCTGAGTGGCTAGAGTTCCAGGCCTTGAGTCTTTCCGACGAGGTCCTCAACATTGTTGAGGCTTCCCATAAGGAGCTGACCAGAAAATGCTACGCCTTTAAATGGAAGAGATTCTCCATTTGGTGTCAGGGCATGGGCCTGGACCCTTCCTCCTGCTCCTTGGCAAGCATTCTGGACTACCTGTGGTCCCTTTCTCAGCAAGGGCTTTGGTCGACGACCCTTAAGGTGCACTTGGCAGCCATCTCTGCTTACCGGGCGCAGGCCAGGAAGCAGTCGGTGGTGCAGGAGAAGGTGGTCAGGTGCTTTTTCAAAGGCCTTGATCACATATCCCCTCTGGTGTGAGAACCTCCACCTCCGTGGGATCTACTGCTGGTATTGGCAAAGCTCATGGGCAAGCCATTTGAACCAATGCACAGGTGTGACATCTCTCACCCGTCGTGGAAGACTGCCTTCTTGGTGGCTATCACGTCAGCCAGAAAGATGGGAGAGCTCCAGGCGATTCCATCGAGTCTGCTTATCTGGTCTTCCACAGGGACAAGGTTGTCCTGTGCCCCCACCCGCGAAATTCCTTCTGAAGGTGGTGTCGGAGTTTCACCTTAACCAGGTGTTGACTCTGCTGGTGTTCTACCCCAGCCACACCTCGGAGGCTGAATATAGGCTCCATACTCTGGGCCCTAGAAGAGCGCTTGCTTCTTATAAGGAGCGGATGGCTGAAGTTCGGGGAGAGGTTCGCCAGCTGTTTGTCACCTTCGCTGAAGCCGCACCTGGCAGACCTGCAGCCAAGCGGACGATAGGCAGGTGGGTCACCTCCTGCATAGATCTCTGAATAGGTTGGCGGGCATGGAGCCTCCCAGAGGGATAAGAGCTCATTCTACCCGCCATACCGCTGCATCGGTGGCTGCTTCCAGGAATGTCCCTATCCAGGAAATCTGCAGGGCTGCTAATTGGAAGTCAGCACACACCTTCATTACCCATTACCACATCGACCTGGAGTCACGCCGGGATGCTGGTTTTGGGGCCTCAGTTCTCCAGTCATTATTCCCTAAGTAGGGTGTGCACCTTGCCTCCCTCCTCCCAGAGAACTGCTAGGAGTCTGCCAGACAGTGTGGATGAACAACATATCCATGTCCCTAGAAATACAGGTTACTCACCTGTAACAGGAGTTCTAGGAATGGTATATGTTGTTCATCCACACACCTCCTCGGCCTCCCTCCCGGCTTCAACGCACAACCTGGCTTCCAGCGGGCTAGATCTGGCATCATGGGGCGGAGCCTAGAGTTTTACCACCTAGGTGAGTGGGAGGAGCCAGCTTGAAGACCTTCCAGCAAGATTTAAAGCGGCCAGACAGTGTGGATGAACAACATATACCATTCCTAGAACTCCTGTTACAGGTGAGTAACCTGTATTTATGCCCCCCCCCCGTCATGCTCTGGGGCTACCTCTCCTTTGGGCTGCCATGACCCTCAGACATCCTCCTACTATCTCCCCAGGCCACCTTACCTCAGATCTGCAGCCATTCCCGGGATAGCCCGATGTAACCCTATACTGGGTGGGTCCCGCTCTTCTGAGGGGGAAGGCACCGGTGGGGAGAAGACCGGCACACTACTTTTTCCTCAGTCCCAGGTGCTGCTGAGGCTTTCTGTGGCTTCCTGGGAGTCTTCAGAGGTGTCTGGGGCCGGTAGCCATCATCCGGCCAGTCCCCAGAGTGGTGTTTCCGTTTTTCTGGTGTTCCCTCAGTACGATCCCTCTGCTGTGCTCCCGGTCTCCACCGGGGCTGCTGCAGAGCGACTATGCGTTCCCAACCCACCACAGGGGAGGAGAGCAGTCCTATGGATGCTCAATCCTACCCCTTCCCCTGCCAACCCCCGGCACCCGAGTCTGTTCCTAAACCTGGGTCGCCGGTGTGGTTTGAGGTGTGGCGTTCAGCGCCTCAACCCTTTGCACCACCGGGCCGGCCCCCATGTGTGCAGTCTTAAGCCCTGTGACTGGGTCGAATAAGGCCCTGTCCCATTTGTTATGCAGAAAGAGTTAAATGCAAGGGTCTGTTCTAGCTTCTTCTTTTCTGTCTCTTGTCTGTCTGGTTGCGCAACCAGATTTCTTGTAAGACCTAGGAACTAATCACTTTGACGGTTTCGCAATTCTCCGCCTCTCATTATCTCTCTGCCTTCACTTGCTGTTCTGTCCCCCCCCCATATCTGTAGTTATAAAAAAATCTGTGTGAATCTCTATGTGAAACTGGGATCCCTTTGTTTAAAACTGTATATAGTTATACTGTTGAAATGATTGCAAATCTTTTTGAAACTCCAGGGTTAACCTGAGAATGCTGGATGCAAAATCTCTTCAGAGCTGGCTACAAGAGGTCAGTTCTGGATCATTATGTTCTTTTGCTGCACCTGCAAGAACATTGGAAACTTACAAGAACATTGTGTGAGAAGCATGCTGTTTTCTTAACAAGTTTCCCAGGTACAGACTTATAAAAAGAGCAGCAATACTTGTGCAAGAGAGAGACAGAGACAGAGACTGAGATTTGAAATTGAGAAGAAAAAACTCAGAAGGACTCAGTTTTCTATATTTGTACTGCCATTGTAAATATTTATACTGAACAATTTTTATTTTTTTAATTTGCTGTTATTAATAATGATACGCTATTTGCGAATTTTGAAACTGCTCCTGGTTTTCCTATACTTCCTGACCTGTGCCTCGACGACAAGCCCCTTGACCCCTATCCAGGGTGATGTGGTGAATGCATTAGCAGGTGTAGTGGCTAGTTGAGGGCCTGGATTGGAATTCATTGTCACCAGATATCAAAAGAAGGAAAAGATAAGCAATGGTATGGACTTTAATCTATTTGGTAAAGTCCGGGAGCTGCTCCTGTGTAATACTTTTACGCTGATTACTAAGTTCCCACATTCCTTTTTTTAGGTAAAAGAAGGGTGGTATTCAGCATCCAATCGATAAGAGGTGAGCATATTAGAGATTTTGAAGTCAAACAGGGCCTTGGGGGGGGGGATATAGGGTGGAAGGGTGAGTGGGAGGTGGACTGTTATTAAAGTTAGACAGACAAGTGCCCCAATGGGGGAAAGTACCAGGTTATGGTAGCCCATTCTGGGAAGAATAGGATATAGAAACATAAAAGCTATTGGCAGAAAAGGACTTCCTGGCCCACCTAGTCTGCCCTAAGGTCCTTGCTTATTGTGCTACCATGGACCTTAATTGATCTCCGGCCCTCACCCCCAAACCCCTATTACCAAGGTCCCCTTGCGTCTATCCCATGCATGTTTGAAACCTGTTACTATTTCAGACTGTTCCAGATGTCCACTACCCTTTCAGTAAAGAAGCATTTCCTCACATCCTCTCTGTCTTCCCCTCCCAGCTTCATATCATACCCCCTTGTCCTTGAGCATCTCTTTCTGTGCAAAATGCCACCTTCCTCTACCTTATTGATACCTTTGAAGTATTTGAAAGTTTCTGTTATGTCTCCCCTTTCCTCTATAGAGTACATATTTAACTCCCTGAGTCTTTCGTCGTATGGCTTCTGGTGCAGGTCATGCACCATTTTAGTTGATATAAAAGTAAACAGAGATGGAAGTAATAGGGGCTTCCTTAGGCTTAGTGTACAGCCTAAATGTAACACAGGTACTTGAGTTGGAATGTGGGTCCAAGTAGCAAACGACAAGCAGGGATAATTAAGCAGTAGATATTAGCTATTATAAATCACTACAAGAGTAGCTCAGCAGTAGATGAACTAGAAGGCCCAGTATAACTAGAAGGTCAAATATAGGGAGTCTGGAAGCAGATAAAGAGGTTATGGCACAAACAATTAACTGTACTAGTGTCCTTGAGAAAATTTGCTGGGTAGACAGAGTAATAAGAGATGAGAAGAAAACTCCAGGTACAGGCAAGTAGCTGAAACTACTACAACAGCCTAAACAGTTAAACAGAAAATATATCCTAAAGGGTGTTGGTCTGTATCTAGTAACTCAGCAGATCAATTAGTTCAGCAACTGGATAGCACAAGTAAGCATATGATATCACATACCAGAGAAAGAGGCATACCCTAAATAGGGTATTTAGCTGTGTATAATAACACAAGCTGTTTATGTAGTAAAACTGGACAAGGTGGGGGAGCTGGAGTATGTGGGGGCAGTGCTAGGACCAGTACTGTTTGGGATTTTCATTGCAGATATCTCGAATGGACTCCACAGCAAAATCAGTATGTTCACAGACAATACCGATGGGTACTGTGGTAGATAACATTGGGGGTTTGCAGAAGGACCTGAATAAGCTGCAGGAGTGGGCAGATAAATGGTAGCTGGGGTTCAACACCAAGAAGTGCGAGGTTCTGCACTTCAGAACCTGGAACCAGGAGAGAGATTATCACTTAAAGGGGGTTCAGTTGAGTTGCTCCACAGAAGAGAAGGACCTAGGGGTGATCATAACAGGGAGCATGAACAACTCTGTTCAATGCAGAAGGGCAGTGGCAAAAGCCAACAAAATGCTGGAGTGTATAGCTAGAGGGATCTCCTCCAGAAGTAGGGAGGTTATCCTGCCCCTGTATAGGTCGCTGGTCAGACCCCACCTGGAGTACTGCATGCAAAACTGGTGCCTGTTCCTGAAGAAGGACATCAGATTGTTAGAGGGGGTAGAGAGTAGAGCTACAAAGATGATCCAGGGATTGGAGGGCAAGCCATACGAGGAAAGGCTGGGGGAGTTGAATATGTACTCTCTGGAAGAGAGGAGGGACAGGGGAGATGTGCTTCAGACCTTTAAGTACCTGAAGGGAATAAACAAGACTAATACAAAGAGGATTTTCCAGAGGAGAAAAGGAAGGGACACAAGAGGACACCAACTGAGATTTGAGGGGGGTACATTCAAGAGAGAGAGATGAGGAGACATTTTTTTTCACAGAAAGAGTGGTGAACAAGTGGAACTCTTTGCGGGGCGAGGTAGTGCCTGCAAGATGGTAGACAGCTTCAAGAGGGGTTGGGATAGGGCAAGGGGTAATAGGATTGGGGGGGAAGGGAGGGACAACAGTATTATAAGGTGCTAGCTGCGCACTCAAGCAGACTCGATAGACCATGAGGCCTGTTTCTGCTGGCATTTTCGTATGTTCGTATGTAAGTAGGCGTTAGTAAATGACAGTAAATACTTGGTGCACAGGCATACCCTAAATAGAGTGTTGGCAGTGTTTAGTTTCTCAAGTGGTTTTAAACACAATAGGTTAGCTAAAGTCAGCAAATGCTATTAATGACATAGGATACAGTCATACCCAAAGCTGAGAACTACAATAGATATATCTAGTAAAACAGATAGGTTACAAAAAACACAGGGGATAGCAGAAGTCTGGCCTTCAGGAAATATAAGGGAACACAGCGGGATGAAGATAGGGAGGCATACCAAACTGCCCTAAGGGAAGCAGGTAAGGCAGTAAGGCAGGCAAAGTCCCAAACTGAGGAAACACTAGCACGAACAGTAAAAGAAGGTGACAAGACTTTCTATAGATACATTAGTGAAAGGAGAAAGTCCAGAGGGGGTATTGCTAAGCTTAATGGAGAAAAGGGAGCATGTGAGGAGGAGGACCCTGTAAAGGCATCTATCCTAAATAGATACTTTTGCTCAGTATTTACTGAAGAGAAGGTAGGGCAGGGCCCACAGCTCAGCATCATGGACACAGGGGAGGGAGGTGAGCACTACTCCCTTCACAAAGAAAGGGTCCTACAAGAGCTTGCTAAGCTCAGGGTGGATAAGGCAATGGGACCTGATGGCATACATCCCAGGGTACTTAAGGAGCTAAAGGAGGAACTAGCAGAGCCATTAGCAGAATTGTTTAGTGAGTCTCTGAGCACAGGAGAGGTCCCAGAAGACTGGAGAAGGGCTCATGTGATCCCGCTCCACAAGAGTGGTAGCAGGGAGGAGGCGGGGAACTACAGACCAGTCAGTCTTACCTCAGTAGTGGGCAAGATTATGGAGGCACTCCTTAAGGAAAGGATAGTGCAACACCTGGAATCCATAGGGGCACAGGATCTAAGACAGCATGGGTTTACAAAAGGAAGGTCCTGTCAAACTAATCTCATAGATTTCTTTGACTGGGTAACCAGAGTGGTGGACCAAGGGGGAGCAGTTGATGTCACCTACCTTGACTTCAGCAAAGCTTTGACACTGTTCCACATAGAAGATTGATAAATAAGCTAGGTAGGCTCGGGTGGGTCAGAAGTTGGTCAACTGGGTGGCAAACTGGTTGACTGGCAGAAAACAGAGAGTGGTGGTAAATGGTATACAGTCAGAAGAGATGCAAGTCACAAGTGGGTACCTCAGGGATCAGTCCTGGGGCCAGTCCTATTCAACATCTTCATTAGTGACCTCAGAGATGGACTAGAGGGTAAGGCTTGTCTGTTTGCAGATGACACCAAGATCTGCAACAGAGTAGATGATCCAGATGGGGTGGGCAGAATGAGAAGAGATCTGGATAAACTAGCAAAATGGTCAGAAGAGTGGCAACTGGATTTAATGCAAAGAAGTGCAAAATCATGCACATAGGGAAGAGAAACCCTGAAGCCACTTATAGGCTGGGAGGGAGTTGCTAGCAGTCACAAAGGAAGAAAGAGACTTGGGCATCATCATCACTGATGACCTAAAATCATCCAAGCAGACCTCTAAAGCAGTAGTGTAAGGCTAGGGGGTGTTAGGGTGTATTAGTAGGGTATCACAAGTTGTAAGAGGGAGGTAATAATTCCTCTGCATAAGATATTGGTTAGGCCCCATCTGGAGTACTCGTGCAGTATTGGAGGCCACACCTTCACAAGGACATTAACCAAATTGAGGCAGTCCAGAGAAGGGCAACCAAAATGGTGCAGGGACTGCATCAGAAGACATATGAGGACAGATTAACGGAGCTCAATATGTATACCCTTGAGCAAAGGAGGGAGAGAGAGGTGATATGATCGAGACATTTAAACACCTTAAGGGCATAAACAAGGTGAAAGAGTCTAACATGTTTAAATATAAGAAAAATAGCAGGACAAGAGGACACAGCATAAGATTAGAGGGAGGCCGATTAAGGGGAATGTGAGGAAATTCTTTTTCACAGAAAGGGTGGTAGATGCATGGAATAGCTACCACAAGAAGTGGTGGCTATGAATACAGTGCAGGGCTTCAAACAGGCATGGGATAGGCATAAGGGAGCAATACAAATGACTATGAATAGATAGGTCACTGACAGAGCAAAGGCCGATGGCACATTTATAAGGTAGAAAAAGAAATGGGCAGACTGGATGGGCCTTGCGGTCCTTATCTGCCGTCAACTTCTATGTTTCTATGTAAGTGCTAGTTGAACCACATAGAACAGACATAATCTACTGTACCTAGGATATTGGTTAACATTATATCATCGGCAGAATTTAGATCACAGTAGCATGTTATGTCCTCAGTACTGGTTAAACATAAAATATAACCCTGTGTACAGAGGATAGAAGCAGGGAGCTACTTAATACGAGTTCACTATTATGAAGACTCTGAGCATATAATACCTTATCGGAGGCAGCTAGGAAGAGTAGGGATAAACACTAAGCCTGTGCAGGGTGTTTCATGGGCTGAGTGACCAGCCTCTGTCTGCCTACCCTGGCTGACTCCCTCCTATCAGAGTCCCTCTTGATGTCCTTTGCACTGTGGTCCTTCATGTGAGGACTGCTGCAGAGAAACGCTAGGGTAATTGCCTTAAGAGGAATGATGCATGGAAGCTTAACTGGGAAGGTCACCCTCCACAGGGGTACTAGACAGGGGTGTCCCCTATCGCCGCTTTTATTTGCACTGGCCGTAGAACCCTTGGCGATAGCAATTAGAAGCCTGGCCGAAATTAAAAGAGTAGCGGGAGGGTCCAGGAAAGAACATAAGGTGACATTATATGCAGATGACATACTGTTATATGTTCGAGATCCAGCCAGATCGGTTTCCCCATTGCTGGCAATTATAAAGCAATTTGCGACATTTTCTGGGTATAAGATAAATATTCATAAGTCAGAAATAATGATGTGGGGGGAAATTGAGAAAGAATTTGGAGATACGGCTTGGGGCCTTAAGAAGGCAAAGACGGAATTTACCTATCTGGGGATTCACATTGGCCATGAGCTAGGTCAACTATATAAGTTAAACTTTACCCCTATGGTGCAAAATATAGAAGAGGAGCTGAGGCGGTGATGCAGTTTACCCGTATCATAGCTGGGACGCATAAACCTTAAAAATGAACACCCTACCTAGGATCTTGTACCTAATGCAAATGCTGCCAATGGGTCTAAATAGGAAGGATTTGAAGAGAGTCAATAAGGCCTTTGCTGGATTTATATGGAAAGGGAAAAGACCGAGAGCGAGCCTCCGCAGGCTAAGGGCAGATGGGGAGGGGGGGTATGAACATGCCCGACTTAAAGAATAATGCCTTAGCCATGCATTACAGAATCCTGGGGGACTGGGTAAACAGGCCACCAGAGGCTGGCTGGATAGATCTGGAGGAAGGAGGGATGGGGTGAGGATCTCGGCTCTCCTGAGAAGAGGAGGGAAGAAGGTGTATAAGAGACAGGGGAAGCCAAACCTGCTGGTAATTTCAGTATTGGAGGGATGGGAGTAATTGTTGAAATGGGTGGGGGTAAAACTGGGGGAAGAGACACTGCTACTCCCATTGGTGGGAAATCCGGGGTTTGTGGTAGGTCTAGAGGATGTAGGCTTTTTGTTATGGGAGGAGCGGGGAATCAAATGTGTCAGGGACTTATGGAAACAAGGAAAGTTGATGTTGGGAGAAGAGATTGGTGATTATATGGGGTCGGGCATGTTTAGAATTTTCCAGGCAAGGAATTATGCTAGAACAATTGGTAGAAGCTGAACAGTGGACTCTCCTCTAGAACATGTTGAACATATGGTTCTTAGTACGAGGGGGGAGGGGAGGGGTGTAATAGGAAGGGCGGCAAGAATGGGGAGGCAGTATATGCCTGATCTTACTAGCAGGACCAGGAGATTGTGGAACAGGGACTTACAGAGGGAGATACCAGACCAGGGTTGGGAGTTATTGTTACAAATGCATAAAGGATTACTGACCTGTAATAAATACCAGGAGTCCTACTATAAATTCTACATAGACTTTACTGCCCACCAAGTATGGTACACAAATTTAGCCCCGAGATCTCCTTTTGTGGAAGGTGTAAGAAAGCGGAAGGTACGTACATACATTGTTTTTGGGGGTGTCCGTCCCTGAGACAGTTCTGGATAGGGGTGGTGGAGGGAATAGGTAGAGTGTGGGGGAGGCAGGTAGAGAGAAGGCCAGCTGTAATGTTGTTTGGAGTGGATGATTCAGAAGAGGAGGAGTGGAGACCTCTCCCGCGGTGGGCACGGATACTGGTTGCTTTAGCTAGACGGTGTATTTTAAATACTTGGGTCACAAATGAGACCCCAACTATTCAGCAGTGGGAAAACTTGTGTTTGCAAGCTCTAGGGATGGAAGTATTATACTATGGGGCTAAGAATAGAGAGGACCAGTTCTGGAAGGTTTGGGGAACATTTTTGTCCTCGTTACCCCAAGGGGAGATGGAGGTGATGAAAAAGGGGTTACAGGGATAAAGAAGGGATGGGTAAGGAGGATGGGGAAGGTGGGGAGTGGGCCAGGATGGCGAGGGAGGGCACACTGAGAAGGATAAAACACAGGGAGCTTAGGTGAGAGACTAGATGAGTTGGTTCTTGTTTTATTTCTTTTTCCATTCTCCTTTTTCTAGGTATTATTAGTTTGTATAATTAGTGGGGGGTTTGATTTTCCTTTGCCTGGAGGGGGATGGTAAAATGGGAGTAGGGACTGGGGGGGAAGGGCAGCTTAATAAATTGGTATGAGAAGGATATATTTAAAGGGGACTGATACAATAATAATGTACTAAAATTAAAGTTGTTATTGGTTTTTATGTATAAATATGTTTTGTATGTATAAATATGTTTTTACTTTTGTTATAGTTGGAAAATTCAATAAATATATGATGCAAAAAAAAAAAAAGAGGAATGATGCCATGCTTCAGTTGGTCGACCAAGAAATGAGGGTTCTAGGGACATGGATATGATATGATCTATCCACTCTAACTGGCAGTGTCCTTTCCCTTTAAGATGTATGGGAAAGTCTACAAACTAGATTAATGGTAAAAAACGGTTGCTCAGCGAGCCAGTGGAAACTGTTCGGGTCTGCACAGCAGATGGGTAGCAAGCCCAATATCAATTATTGAATATTAGAAAGAACTGTGCAAATAGAGTACTCAAAATTAAATTCCTAATGGAAAATTATGATCAGAATATATTATCCACGCAGCTGAATACATACACAAAAGCCGCAATCCATGGAGTTCCAAATAATGGAAAATTTTATTTAACTGATCGTGACCGATACCAAACAGTGAATTACAAACTACTTCACCTCGGCGCTTCGGGTAACAAAACCCTTCCTCAGGAGGCGTGGTTTAGTGAGAACATGAGTGACCTTATATACAAAACTTTCTAGGGACATGGATATGTTGTTCATCCACACTCATTGGCAGTATCCTTGCCGCTTTAAATCTTGCCGGAAGGTCTTCAAGCTTGCTCCTCCCACCCACCCGGTGGTATAACTCTCGGCTCCGCCCCATGACGCCAGATCTTCCTTACCGCTGGAAGCTCAGGTTCCCTCCTTAACGCTTCCGGCGCTTGTGACTGGTTCCTATTTCTCCGCTTATGGATTTAAAAATAATATTTTGCAAAAGACTTTAGTTCGATCCTCGCGGCCGCGATGGATAAATCGACTCGGATTTCGGAGATGCCCATGGGGCAGAAGATGTCCGGACGGATCCACACCCACGCAGTGCTACTGTTTAGGCCTTTGAGCACACCCGCAGGCTTGTAGACCTGTGCTCATCTTTCTCGGCCTACGCCCCAAGACCGTGTTCCAGGCCTGCAACTGGGCCGCCCCGAGAAGCGTTTCTCCGTGAAGTCCAAGGAGGCCCGGCATGTGTCCGCGGGCGGCGGGCTCGGGCGGATCAGGCTCGAGCGGATGGTCGCCTCGGCGAGGAGGCGGCGCGTCAGATCTTCTCGGTCATGCATTTATCCCGGGCCTCTCTGGGTTTCTTCCCACACGGCTTCCTTTAAGGAGCTTTGTCTGTCCTCTCCATCAAAGGAGAAGGGCTGGCGCCTGGCTGGACCTTTTTCGGTCCAAAAGAGGTGGACAGGGTAAGTCCTCCGCCGACGCCTTGGGAGCGGAAAGGTCCTCTCGGCCGCCGACCGCCGGGCTTCGGTCGACTGCCGGGCTCGCCACTGGCCTCACGGTGTCCCCGCCAGGTCAGTTGGACCGAGACTCCCACTGATGAAGTCGAGATTTTTCTCGATCCATTGGACGGCTTTCGCAGCAGCCGAGATTCCCTCTCCGGTTCCCCCGGAGGAGTTGAGGATCCCGTGGGCCCGTGCCCGTCCGGAGCTCCTCGGATGGACCTTCCTCGAGCCAAGGGAGTGTCGGTTCCGCCACCTTCCTGCACCGACTCCCCTGAAATTTGGACTTTGGTCTCGGTTCGATCTTTCAGTGTCCAGCTGCTCCCACCGCTGGCAGGCGGCTCCGGGTCTCGGCATCGCGTAAGCGGGTGCCGCCGCTGGGCCCCTCGCCCTCCTCCTCGGATGAGGGAGGCCATGAATTACGCCGACGGCACGAGGACCTTATGTTGCAACAGCCCTCCTGGCCGAATACCGACCCGGCGCCTTCCCCGCCATTAATGGCTTGTCACCGAACGGCCGACACAAACCCCCGACTTGCCCGAGGAGCCTATACCCAGGCCGGTTGTCTGCCAAGTCTCAGCTGCTCCACCGATTGTGTGGAACCTCCGCCTCCACAGCCACCACGGGCTTCACCAAGGGGATTCGTCGCCAAGGGTTTACCCCATCGGCTGTCAGTTACCCTCACCCCCACCGACCTCGCAGGTGAAGGGTGGTTCAGGCCAGAGGCAAGTTTCTTCGAGGACCCCTTCCGAGTCCGAAGATGATTCCTCCTTCTCCAAGCGACTGGACTTGAGTCTCCCAGGAGGTCAGCCAATGGACGATAGCCCGTCGTCCTTCCTAGGACTGCTTCTCGCTCATCTCGAGTCTACCGGATGGAGCTCAACCGCTTCCAACGGGCCAGGTATCCTCACGGAGATTCTGGACCGAGGATTCTCGACGGAGGCCTTCCGGTGGCCGAGGCCATAGTGGGTCCAGCACTGGAACTTTGGCAGCGCCCTGCTTCCTGCCCTGCGCCTTCGGCCAGGATGGCCAGGAAGTATGCGGTCCCTACCGGTTCCTTGTCCGGTTTTTCGGAACACCCCTCTGCTGAGGGGTTGGTTACCGACAGGCGCGCCACCGGCAACGCCAGGGATGTGGACAAACTCTCCTGACAAGGAGTCCAAGAAATTGGACTATGTCGGGCTAAAGTCTACGCCATGCCCTCTCTCGGCTTCGCCAGGCCAGTTCGGCCCTCATGGCACATTTTTCTCATGCCCTGTTGGGCTCCTGGATGAGGTCATCCTCATCTTCCCGCCGATCTGCAGACTACGGTTAAGCAGGTGCGGGACCAGGGCAGGGCAGTGCCAAACAGCAGCTCCAGACTGCTTTGGATGTAGGGGACTCATGTGCCAGATCGGTGGCGGCCGTAGTGGCTATGTGCCGGGCGGCTTGGCTGAGGATATCCACCTTTACTGGATACCCAGCACAAGTTGGTTGATGTTCCTTTGGGACTGGACCTCTTCGCCCTGGGGTGGAAGGTCACCTGCAGAGGATCGAGAAGTCCAATGCCACCTTGACTCGGGTCTCTTCCGGCCAGAAGGACAAAGGTCACAAACCACAGCCTAAGCCCTTTCGTCTCTTCCAGCCTCGGCGCCACCGCCCAGCAACGCCAGGGGCCAGCAGGCTCGGCCTTGGCATCCCAAACCCAAGCCGCCGCTCTCTAACAGGAGGCAGGGGGAGGGCCCAGGAGGTCCCTCGGCCGTCCCTCCTCCAAGCCTGCCCAGTGACGGCTGAGGGGTGTCGCCTCCTTATCCCCGTCACACCTACTCCTGGGTCCCCCCGCGGGGGACGGCTCCGCATTCCTGCTCCACCTGGTCCGCTGTTACCACTGGACAGGTGGGTCTTGGAGGTGGTGGGAAGAGGCCTGCCTCTGGAATTCGATAGAGGCACCACCTTCAGAGCCGTCGCCTCTGGGGCTTCGGGATCCCCAGCTCACTGGCTGCCTGCCGAGCCGACATCGCCTCCTCCTCCAGAAGGAGGTGGTAAGAGAGGTGGGACCCTCCTTCAGACCCAGGGTTTGTGTCCAGGTACTTCCTGGTTCGAACGACGGGGCTGGCGCCCATTCTCGACCTACACGACCTAAACAAGTTCCTGAGGTCTCGAACCTTCAGGATGGTCACCTGGCTCAGATAATACCATCCTTGGAACGCGGCGTGTGGTTCTGCTTTTCTGGACTTTGCAGGACGCCTGCCACGTCCCTATCCGTCTGTCTTCACCAGAGATTCCTTCGCCTCGAAGGAAGGATCTCTTCGAAGTTCCAGCCATGCCCTTCGGCTTGTCTCCAGCTCCAGGGTCTTCACCAAATGCATGGCAGTGGTGACAGCATTCCCAAGGCGTCAGGGTCCGGTGTACCTCACCTGGACGACTGGCTGATAGCAGCTCCCTCCAGGAAGGAGGCGGAGGGTCCAGAGATCTGGCCTCCAGGTTGCCTCAACTGGGCCTCCTTATCAACGAGGCCAAGTCGGAACCGAGCCAAGCAGGTGATTCTATTCATCGGGGCAGCTCGACTCTCTTCGAGCCAGAGCTGCCCCGCGGACAGGGCCGAGGTTCTTTCCTCCTTGCCCGATCATTTCTGGTTGGGCAAAGCGCCTGCCCGGGACTTCCCTGCGCCCTGGGTCTCATGGCGCTGTACCAGCGTGGTCCGCGGGCCTGGAACATGCGCCCCTTCAGTGGGACTGCCAGCTAGTGGTCACAACGCCAAGTATCCCTTGGACCAGCTTGTGTCGGTTACATAGGGATGTGGAACGCTCTCCAGTGGTGGACCGCTCCAGATCATTTGCAGGAGGGCATCCTGTCGTCCGCCTGAGCCGACGGGTCTCTGTCGACCGATGCCTCTCTGATGGGTTGGGGTGCCCATCTGGGGGAACACTGGCTCATGGCCTCTGGTCCCTCAAGGGAGTCCCATGCCACATCAACCTGCTGGAGCCCGAGCGGTCCGCCTAGCTCTCACCGCCTTGCTTCGCTCCTCCGGGGTCAAGTGGTCCGAGTCCAGACGGACAATACCACGTACCATGTACTATCTAAACCGCCAGGCGGACGCACCCATGCTTCTATGCAAGGAAGCTCCGATTTGGTCACTGTGCGCAGCCTGGAGGCGGATCTCCTAGCCATTCACGGGCAGGAGCCTCCAACACCCCTGGCCGATGCCCTGAGCCGGATAGGGGCTGCATCCCACGAGTGGTCTCTCCTGCCGGAGGTAGTACAGCATCTGCTCCTCCCTTTGGGGCACACCTCAGGTGGACCTGTTTGCCTCCATGGAGAACGCCAAGCTGAGTCTGTTCCATGCCCGCCCCTCAGCAGGCTCGCTGCAGGGGATGCCTTCGAGGCAATGGACCCCGGCCTCTTTACGCTTTCCCTGCTTCCCTGGATCCACAAGGTGCTTCTCAAGGCAGGGAGGGACAAGGCGCAGGTGATTCTTGATAGCCCAGACTGGTCTCGCCTTAGTTCTGGTACCCAGATCTCCTCAGTCTCAGCTCCAGGACTCAGCTGCAGCTTCCAGCCGCCTGACCTGTTCTCAGTCAATCAGGGAAGGTGTTCCATCCGGACCTTCAATTCTGCACCTGACTGGCCTGGTTCCTGAGCGGCTAGAGTTCCAGGCCTTGGGTCTTCCCGACGCAGGTCCTCAATGTAGTTGGAGGCGTCCCGTATGAGTTTCACTAGAAAATGCTTATGCCTTCAAATGGAAAAGGTTTTCCATTTGGTGTCAGGCAAGGGCTTGACCCTTCCTCCTGTTCCTTGGCAAGCATCTTGGACTATTTATGGTCCCTTTCTAGTCAAGGGCTTAGGTCGATCTACTTCTAAGGGTGCACCTGGCAGCCATCTCTGCCACCGGGCTGGGCCGAAGCAGTCGGTACAGGAGAAGGTGGTCTGGCTTTTCCAAAGGCCTTGATCACATTTCCAGTGCGGGAACCCCACCTCCGTGGATCTACTGCTGGCATGGCAAAGCCCATGGGTGCTTCATCGAAACCTATGCACAGGTGTGTTCTCTCACCTGTCGTGGAAGACCGCTTTCTTGGTGGCTATCACGCTGGCCAGAAGGGATGGGAGAGCCCAGGCTTTCCATCGGAGTCTCCTTACCTGGTCTTCCACAGGGACAAGGTTGTCCTGCGCCCCCACCCGAAATTCCTTCCGGAAGGTGTGTCGGAGTTTCACCTTCAATCCAGGTGTTGACTTGCCGTGTTCTACCCTCAATCACACTGGAGGTCGAATATAGTCTCCATACTCTGATCTCAGAAGGCGCCGCTATTATAAGGAGCGCATGGCTGAAATTCGGGAGGTTCGCCAGCTGTTTGTCACCTACGCTGAAGCCGTGATCTGGCAGACCTGCAGCCAAGCCGGACGATAAGCAGGTGGGTAACCTCTGCATAGATCTCGTTAAAAGTTAGCGGCATGGAGCCTCCCAGAGGGATAAGAGCTCATTCCTACCCGCCATTGCTGCAACGGCTGCTTCCAGGACGCCCCTAATCCAGGAAATCTGCAGGCTGCTACCTGGAAGTCAGCAAACACCTTCATTACCCACTACCACATCGACCTTGAGTCACGCCTGGATGCTGGTTTTGGGGCCCGGTTCTCCAGTCTCTCTTTCCCAAGTAAGTATATGGGGTGTGCGTCTTGCTCCCCTCCTCCCGGAGAACTGCTAGAGTCTGCCAATGAGTGTGATGAATAACATATCCATGTCTCCTTAGAATACAGGTTACCACCTGTAACAGAGTTCTAGGAATGGTATATGTTGTTCATCCACCCACCCACCCGACCTCCTCGCTCGGACGCACAAACCTGAGCTTCCAGCGGCCAGATCTAAGGCCATGGGGCGGAGCCGAGAGTTATACCACCCGGTGGGTGGGAGGAGCAAGCTTGAAGACCTTCCGGCAAGATTTAAAGCGGCAAGGATACTGCCAATGAGTGTGGATGAACAACATATACCATTCCTAGAACTCCTGTTACAGGTGAGTAACCTGTATTTTTGGAACACCTGTGACCAATTATATTTAACAAGATTTCAATTTTAAAAGGTGCCATTTAAAAAGCAAAACACAAATACCAACATAGAATGAAGTTTAAGCACTCATTTTGGCTGCATTTTAACCATTACTAATCTATTTTTTCTAATGAAATGTTTTCAAAAGACAGCCTTCATCTATAACTCACTATAAGATGCCTTTAAATTCTATATAAAATTCTTATCATACATTTTAGATATACTCTGATACATGTGTTCAAAGAAGAAATATACAGTGGTACATGAATCATATAAAATATGATCATTTACAGGCATTGCATTAAGTACATATCCAATGCGCAGCAAAGCGTATCATAGAATTAAATTAAAATACAAGAAAGGATGTTTAATAAATGAAAAATAAACTGCAAGGGGGGAATAGAAGGAGATAATTACATACTACATTTAATTCACATTCACAAAGCAGTTGAAAAGCATAATGCCGGTGGATCAGTGCTTCATGCATGTTTTTCATAAGTCGATCCCACCTTGGCTTCATGTTTTTTCTGATTTTATCAAAGCCTTGAAATATAAAGAAGAGAATGAATAATTAGATATAGCTTTTACCAATCTCTAAAATGTTTCAACCATTCATTCCAAACGACTAAATTTATAAACTAAACAATCACTTCAGTAACATACAGAGATAAAGTTAAACAAATTAATGATCAAGGCACTCTATAGTGCTGAAATCATGAAGGTCATTCTTATTGCAAAAGGTCACAGCACAAACAGAAAAAAACCAAGACAATAATATAGGTGGATCAGGGCTTTACGTTAAATTGTGATAAGTCAATCGCACCTCTACTTCATGGTTCTTGATTTAATCTAAACCCTATACAAGAAAAAAAAAGTGGTGGTGGGGGGAGAAAATACAATTGTAAATTACAAGATCGTGACCTTTGGTACCAGGCAAAAGCTCACCAGGCTTGATGCCACCCCTACTTTCCATACCCTTGATGGTGCCAAACTGGAAGATGTCTCCTCTTTCAAATACCTCAGGCTCTGGCTCAACAGGAACCTCGACTTTGCTGTGCATGTGGACGTAATCCACAAGAAGCTCCTTCCCAAACTTGATGCTCTGTAGTCTATACAGACACCACAGCTGCCTTCCCCTTCCAGCCCATAGGGAGATCGTCCACAAGATGATTCTCCCTGTTGTTGACTTTGGAGACACTGTCAATTGCTCTGCCTACAAATCCACACTATCCAGACTGAACAGTATTCAGTTCCTTCTGTCGCTTTCCTCTCGCCTGCCCTCCTCTTACCCATCACTGCAACCTTTACTCTTCCCTCTCCTTCCCCCTCTCTTAGCGCCAGGTGACTTGCACACAGCGCTTCTCTAATTGGCAAGTTCTGGCTTGGCTCTTTGCCACCCTACTTGCACTCTCTCTCCTTTCTGCCCCTCCTACCCCACCGTACTAGCTCCAAAAGGCCACCCATAGGACTCTCCCTCCCCGGTCCTTCTCTGGCAGAGCTGTATTCTCTTATCACTTCCCTAACATCTGGAACTCCTTCCCCTTAGACATCCGCTCTGCCCAGTCTACTAGCTTACTGACCCATTGTCCCAAACTGTACACCTCCCCTGCCTGCAACTGCTCTTGATCACCCCCGCTCCTCTCCTCTTTTCCTTCTGTCAGTACCAGTCCTTCTTTCCACCTCTATTTTTGCTCCCCCTTCAACTCCTCTCCATCCTCCTACTACTATCTCACTTGGCTTATTACTCTCTTCCACTCTGGCTCCTCGCCTACTCTCATCTCTCTCATATCCTCTCCTCTCTCGCAGCCTACTCCCTACCTCTAATTTTCGCCAGCCTCTCCCCTTGTGGGGTTTCCACATCCCAAAGGGGTGCAGTTCCTTTCTTTCCCATTCCTGTACATATGATTCCCTTGCCCTGGTTCTTGATCTTTTCATTAAATTGTATACACCAATTCTAATCTGCTGCGATTGACATTCACCCTAGTGAGAATGTTCTATTTTGGTGGATTATTCATAGGAATGTGTGTATATACTGGAAGTACTGTATTGTAAATATAATTGATATGCCTGTATTCCAATTGTATATTTCTGTTTGACCATAGGCATTGTATTGTAATTTCTCTACCTAATGTATTTCAGTACAGGCTACCACTGTGGTATTCAAATATACAAATAAGGTGGATAAGGAGAGTCTCTTTAAGCTGAGTGGCAATCATAACATGAGTGGGCACAGTCTTAAGCCGGAGGGTGGGAGGTTTAGGAGGGAGGTCAGGAAGCATGTCTTCCTTTTTTAAACCCTTTTTCCCTCCGGTCATGGCCTGCGGAGCCTTTTTCAGGCATCCTCTATGTTCCTGCCCACCTGAGGTCCCCTTGGCCCCGAGCCTCCTCTCTCCCCCCTCCACACAACCAGCACCCCCAACTTAACCCCTCTAGGGTGGGGCTGCCCCTCCTCGCTCTTACAACATAGACTCTGGCTGTAGGTGAGGTACCTGTCGGAGGAATTGGAAGGCTGGGTGAGGTGGATCCGGCAGTGGGCATGGGGGTCAGGTACCGTTGCTTACCCTGCTGAGCCGGGCTTTTCCCGTGTTCTGGTTCTGGTGCCCTTCCCCCTGATGTGGTTCACCCCTGACGCAATGGCACATGGCAACCCTGCCTGCAACAGCCACACTGATTGACATGCTGCGACGTACTGCAGCGCCCGATCTACACTGGAGCTGCTGGTACGCTGGACAAGCCTCAGACCCAACCCCCGGGAGGAGAGCAGCGCTATGGCGCCGATCCTCACCCCCGCCCCTGCCGACTTCTCGCGCCCGAGCTTGTTCCCAAACTGGGCGCCAGCATGGCGCGAGTTGTGGCATCCAGCGCCTCACCCCTCAGCGCCACCAGGCCAGCCTCAGGAAGCACTTCTTCACAGAGAGGGTGGTGAATGCTTGGAATGCGCTGCCGGAAGAGGTGATCTCATTGAAGACAGTGAGCAGCTTCAAGAGAGGCTGGGACAGGCATGGGGGAAGGTAAGGATCATGGGTAGGGAGTATGGGAGGTGTAGGGAGGGAGGGAGGACAGGGACATTAGCTCAAGCTGTGTACCCTGCAATGATAGCAGACTTGATAGACCAAATAGCCGCCTTCTGCTGGCTTCTTCATATGTTCGTAAATCTGTTCTGTATTTTGTATTGCATTTTCCCCTTCCCCCAGGATGCATCTGGAATCGAGCTATTTGGCTTAGTATGCCAGGATGCCTGGATATCGTAGCAGTCACAGAAACATGGTACACAGAGAACCATGACTAGGATGTTAACATACCAGGGTACATAACCTACAGGAGAGACAGGGAGGGTAGAAGAGGGGGAGGAGTAGCTCACTATGTAAAGGAAGGGATAAAAGCAACTGAACAAAAGAGTAAACGGAGGAGAGGAGGCACTGTGGGTCACCTTACAAACTGGAAATGGCACCACAGTCCGCACAGGGGTTGTATACAGACCCCCATGTCAGGGGGAGGGAATGGACAAGGATATGATAGAAGGCATTCTTAGGATGGCAGAGAAAGGGGAGATACTGTTGAGGAAGACCTGAATATTCCAGATGTTAACTGGAGCACATTTGCTGCAGCCACTTCCAAGAGCAGGGCCATTCTCGATGCCCATTAGGTGGCATGCCTCAGCCAGCTAGTTTCGTTACCCACTCGTGAGGGACAGTGAGAGGATCTCAGATCTAGAAGTGGGTTGCCATCTGGGAACAAGTGACCATCATACAGTGTGGTTCACGATAAACTCAGCTACAGAATTAAGCCATACAAAAGTGAGGGTACTGGACTTCAGGAGGGCTAACTTTGGCAAGATGGTAGAGTGCCTTAGAAAAGCACTAGCAAACAGGCTAAAAGGAGGGGTGGAGCAACAATGGGGAAACATCAAACTGCCATCACAGAGGCAACAAGCATTTGTGCCAAGCAAATAAACAAATCAAAACAAAAGAAAAAGCCACTGTGGTTCTCAAAAGAGGTGGCGGGGAAAGTCATGGAGAAAAGATAGTATTCAGGAAGTATAAGGAAACACCAAAAGAGCAGGACAGAGAGCTGTACCAGTTAAGGCAGAAGGAAGCAGGGAGGAAAGTCAGAATAGCAGAGGCCCAAACGGAGGAAAAGATAGCCAACTCGGTTAAGAAGGGGGATAAAACTTTCTATAGGTACATCAGGGAGCATAGAAAGACAAAGGGAGGGATAGTGAGGCTGAATAGAATGGACGGCGGGTGGGCAGAGAGGGACAGTGAAAAAGCAGGGATACTGAACGAATATTTCTGCTCACTATTCACAAAAGAGGAGGAGGGAGGTGCCTAATCCAATTAACAGAAGCACTCTTGATAGGGGGGTCGATCCCAGTCCTTTCACAGAAGAAAGGGTTCTGAAAGAACTCCTAAAACTGAAGGTGGACAAAGCAATGGGGCCTTACGGAATTCACCCCAGAATTCTAAAAGAATTAAGGGGAGAACTAGTGAAACCACTGACTACCCTTTTTAACCAATGATGGGAGGATGGTGTGGTACCTGAGGACTGGAGGAAGGCGGATGTGATTCCCCTTCATAAAAATGGGACCAAGACAGGCAAGAAACTACAGACCTGTCAGTTTGACCTATGTGGTAGGGAAAGTGATGGAATCACTTCTGAAGGAAAGAACTGTTGAGTATGTAGAGGCCAGTGGGGCACAGGACCTAAGGCAGCATGGGTTCACAGCGGGAAGGTCATGTCAGACGAATCTAATTGATTTCTTTGACTGGGTGACCAAAGTAGTAGACCAGGGAGGGGCTGTGGATATGGCCTACCTAGATTGTAGCAAGGCATTTGACAGTCCCACACAAAAGATTATTAGTCAAATTAACCAGCCTGAGAGTGGGTCCCAGGGTGGTAGCCTGGTAAAACATTGGCTGGACAACAGGACACAGAAGGTAATTGTAAATGGAGTACACCTGAAGAAAGAGGGTTACTAGTGGGTCGAGGTTTCAGTACTGGGTCCAGTCCTTTTAATGTCTTTATAAGTGACATTGCAGAGGGACTGAAGGAAAGTATGCCTCTTGCAGATGACACAAAGATCTGCAACAGGGTTGATACACAAGGAGGAGTGAAAAGGATGAGAAGGGACTTGGAAAGGTTGGAAGAATGGTCAGAAGTATGGCAGCTTGGATTCAATGCAAAGAAGTGCAAAATAATGCACCTGGGAAACAAAAACCCAGGGGAAGATTACACAATGGGGGGGGGGGTAGTAACAACAAAAAAAATGGAAAGGGACCTGGGGGGTAATCATATCAGATGACCTTAAGCTTAGCAAGTAACGTGAGAAGGCAGTAATAAGGGCTGGGGGTATACTGGGATGTGTAGGGAGAGGCATCACCAGCAGAAAACAGGAAGTTGTTATCCCTTTGTGCAGACAGTCGGTGAGACCCCATCTGGAGTACTGCATCCAGTTCTGGAGACCCCATCTCCGCAAGGATATAGACAGGATAGAGGCAGTCCAGAGGAGGGCAACTAAAATGGTGCAGGGTCTACAAGAGAAGCCATACGAGGAGAGACTTAAGGAGCTTAATATGTATACCCTTGAGGAAAGGGGAGGCATGATAGAAACTTTTAAGTACCTCAGTGGAATCAACAAAGTCTAAGAGGGTAGCATCTTTCAGAAAAAGAGATGCAAGAACAAGGGACACAATTTAAAGATAGAGGGGGGAGGCGGCTCAGGGGTAATGTGAGGAAGTATTTTTTCACAGAGAGGGTGGTGGATGCATGGAACAGCCTTCCTGAGGAGGTTGTGGGGTCTAAAACTGTGGGAGAATTCAAGAATACATGGGACAGACATAAGGCAATTCTTTTTGAGGGGTAAAAAGAAATAGGCTGTTGGTTAACTAATATCTGCAGCTTATCCTGTAGGTAGGGAAATGGGCAGACTAGGTGGGCCAAGCGGTTCTTATCTGCCATCAAAGTTTATGTTTCTATGTTTCTATCCTGGTAAAACATTTTCAAATAAATAAAATACATCCAGTAAACCATCTTTTATATACATAAAATAAAAACAGTGGTCAAAGAGTAGTTTACATAGGTATGTTATAGGATTATGTTATCCCTAGCCATGTCCCTCTACATGTGTCACAGGACTGTGGGGTTGACAAACAGAAAAGGTTTGATAAGCCTATGGCAGGGGTCTGCAACCTTGTCAGGACCGGGAGCCACAGGCTCACCTGTCATGACAGATCTGATCACCAGAGAGCCATATGGGTGCACGTATAGCAGATGTCTTTTGTAATGCCTAATTTTACCTAAAATTATCCTCAAGTGTATTTGAGTAAAACAAATGTTACTTAATTGGAGCACTACTCCAAGCAAACCATTAAAAAAAGTGTACTTTATCAATTGTTTTCAACAACAATGATGCATTTATCATCATCCTGTGCAAATGTGCACACATTTCAGTTTGCAGTATATGCAAGTGTACAAAGTACAGTGTACAACTAGGTTGCTCTGAGAGGCCCAATCTTCTGTCTCACCTGGTATGGACTGTCATGCTACAGTAGGTACATAGTCTATCAGACATTACCAAGTTTATCCATGGATAGTTTCTCACTCTCTAAACCCTCTTTGAGAGAACTGAAAAAGTTTTAGCCATGATCCTGTTGTTACGGGGTAACTAGTTAGTAACTCATCATTAATTCCTAATACATTCATTCAGTAGAATGGACTACAAGTGCCAGCTGTGCTGTATGATATATTTGTTCTCTGTGGGTTCATCAAGCACAAGAGAGACACAGACAAGTAAGTTAACCTCATATCATAAACAAAGATACAAATCCATATTCCCCAAAATGTCCTTTGCATGGTCTTTTATGAGCTTATGTTGAAGAAAAGCCTGTGCAAAATCTAGCATATAGTAAAATTCTGCTCTGTTCCTTGAGATCTGCAGACAAGTGCAGGCCCATTTTTATGGCTGTGGGCGGAGCCTACAGCAATCTTGCTATCTGTAGCTGGAAAATGGAGTATCATGGAACGCATGTTTTGGACTTTTCAATGTATCCTTCCATGCCAACTGAAATAAAGTATTCCCTTCTTTATGTTAAGAATGTTGGAGTCATAACTCCAAGCTGTTTATCAGATGCCATTAGGAAACTGAAACAGCTTGTTAAATATTGGTTTCTTATTAAACTGGAGATTTGATTACCCCCTTCAAAATGCAACAAACTGCATATTTAAATACTTAGCATTTAAACAGCTTCTTGATACTAGTTTCACTTGGGAATGTGTTGTCTTTCAAGAAAGAGTCATGCCTCATAAATGTCGCCCTTTCCCAGTAAATCTATGATTTACATTTTTTTTTTTAACCTCTACTGACATTATCTGATAAGTACTGTCTCAGACATATGCCAGGTCTTCAGTGAACTGCTTAGACTAAAAGTGTAGCTATCAGAAGCCATTTTCTACTATGCTTTTTGGGAAAAAATATATTGAGCTACAGCAAAAATGCACACACTCTGTACACACCATCCTCATGGCCACAACATTCAAAATACATATTGCATTTTAATATGTGATAAAGAAACTTTGTCAGTGAACACAGTGAAGTTCATTTTAGAGTAGATGTCCTTTAAATATTTCTTATCCTATATTTTACACACACACACACACACACACACACACACACACACACACTACCCACTACCCACTACCCTCATGGCCACAATACTGCCGGTCGGCCTGGGTTCAAGTCCTAGCTAAGGCACTTATTCTTTCTCACCTCTGTTTGTATGTGTTCCACAAAATATGCACATCACAGTCCTGTGTGATTGTTACAAGTAAATATTTATGTTGCCACTGGGTTGTGCATTTGAAAAAGAGTAATGTGATCGAGGACGGTCCGGGTTCCAGTTGTCTCAGTGGTGCAGCTGGTTAGTGCTATCGGAATGGTATTCTGGGTGACCTGGGTTCAAGTCCCAGCTGAGGCACTTATTCTTTCTCACCTCTGTTTGTATGTGTTCCATAAAATATGCACACCACACTCCAAGGCATAAATTAGTGTTGGAGACTTGATTAGCAGCCTTTGCTAATCAAAATGAAAAATGATTAGTAAATGGCTAAAGTGATTAACAGTTTAAAAAATTGGTGTTTTTAACACTGTCATATCAGAGCTGATAGTAACTATAGGTATGTAATACTGCAGTATACACATTAGACAATGTTTAGATTTAGATTTCTATGTGTTTTTCCTACTGAATTTCTTCTTAAGGACAGACCAGTCATTACTCAGGTCCTCTCCTCCCAAATGGCACAGAATACAACTTCAGCTTTGTTTTTCAAAAAGGGCAGTTCACCTATTGCAGGCTTCTTTTCTTTCTGGAACCAGTTCCATGTGGGTGAACTACATAGAAACATAGAATTTGACGGCAGATAAGGACCGCTTGGCCCACCTAGTCTGCCCATTTCCCTACCTGATGGATAAGCTGCAGATCCTAGTTAACCAACAGCTTACTTCCTCCTGCCCCCCACTAGAATTGCCTTATGTCTGTCCCATGCATTCTTGAATTCTCCCACTGTTCTAGACTCCACAGCCTCATCAAGAAGGCTGTTCCATGCATCCACAACCGTCTCCGTGAAAAAATACTTCCTAACATTACCTCTGATCCGTCCCCCCTCTATCTTCAAATTGTGCCCCCTGGCTCTTGCACATTTCTTTTTCTGAAAGATGCTACCCTCTTGGACTTTGTTGATTCCCTTGAGGTATTTGAAAGTTTCTATTATGTCCCCCCCTCTCCCTCCTTTCCTCGAAGGTGTACTGTACTTATTGAGCTCCTTTAGTCTCTCTTTGTATGTCTCCTGGTGCAGACCTTGCACCATTTTGGTTGCCCTCCTCTAGACAGTCTCCACTCTGTGTATGTCTTTGCGGAGATAGGGTCTCCAAAACTGCACATAGTACTCCAGATGGGTGCTCACCGACTGTCTGTACAGAGGGATAACAACTTTCTGTTTTCTACTGTGATACCTCTCCCTGTGCATCCCAGTACCCCCCAGCCCTCCTTACTGCCTTCTCACATCTGATATAATTACTCCCAGGTCCCTTTCCATTTTTATTGCTGTTAGTATCTCACCCCCATTGTGTACTCTTGCCCTGGGTTTTTGTTTCCCAGGTGCATTACCTTGCACTTCTTTGCACTGAATCTGAGCTGTCATACATTTGACCATTCCTCCAACCTAGCCAAGTGCCTTCTCATCCTTTCCACTCCACCCTGTGTATCAACCCTGTTGTAGATCTTTGCGTCGTCTGCAAAGAGACATACTTTTCCCTCCCAGGTGCTCTGCAATGTCACTTATAGACATTAAAGAGGACTGGCCCCAGTACCGAACCCTGTGGTTCCCCGCTAGTTAACCTCCTTTCTTCACTGTGGATTCCGTTTACTATTACACTTTGTGTCCTGTTGTCCAGCCAATTTTTTATCCAGGCTACCACCTTGGGACCCACTTCAAGGCTGGCTAGCTTTTATATTAATCTGTTGTGTGGGACTATGTCAGATGTCTTGCTAAAATCTAGGCAGGCCATGCCCACAGCCCCTCTCTGGTCTACTGCTTTGGTCACCTAGTCAAAGAAATCTGTTAGATTTGTCTGACACGACCTTCCCACTGTGAATCCATGCTGCCTTGGGTCCTGTGCTCCACTGGCCTCTAGGTGCTCAACATAGAGAATACTGGCTGAGTAATCATGCAGAACAGGTGTGTTCTGCTGCAGAGGGATTATGATTCCCATAGACCTCAAGAGCGAAGCTCGAGAGGTCTCAGGGAATCAGAATTAGGAGGTGGCAGAACACACCGAGTTCTGCCATGATTTCTTAACCAGTACTTTTTATAGTGTATGTTTAGGCAACAGTCAATAGGAAAATAACGTGACACTTGGTAAAGAAAGGTACCAGTTATGTCACGCAGTAACAATTTATTTATCTGTGATCACAGAGAAAGCTTAACTATGCTTGCTTCTACTCAAAATTGGTAGCATTTTTTTACGTCCACTTTCTATTTGGTTCCAGGGCATCTCTGCAATACCTGCAGAACGAGAAGAACAAATGAAAGGGATAAACATTACCTTTGGTTTAAATTTGACTTTCGATTTCATACTTTAAAACAATTTCAGTGGACCTCCACTGAACCGCCGCATGATTTACGTCTGTCTATGACCTTCATTCGTGACAGGTTGACATTTAAACTGTCACGGATTACGCTAGAGGTCATGTCTTTGTAAACCTGCCTCCCACCTCACCCCACAACACAGAACAGCAACAGTTAGGCTACTTTGCTTGTTTCTAGGGACATGGATATGTTGTTCATCCACACTTTCTGGCAGTATCCTTGCCACTTTAAATCTTGCGGAAGGTCTTCAAGCTGGCTCCTCCCACCCACCCGGGTGGTAAAACTCTCGGCTCCGCCCCATGACGCCAGATCTTCCTTACTGCTTGGAAGCTCAGGTTCCCTCCTTAACGCTCTGCGTATAAGACTGGTTCCTAATTCTTTGGTTTACCTGAAATTACTTTTAAGGTTTTCAAGACTTCGGTCATTTATTTCCCTAGCGGCTGCGATGGACAGATCGACTCCTGGTTTTCGGAGGTGCCCATGCGGGCAGAAGATGTCTCAGACGGATCCGCACTCCATGTGCGTCTACTGCTTGGGCCCTGAGCACGACACCCGCTGGCTTAGCACCTGTGCTCTTCCTTTTCGGCCCTCGTCCTGGAGAGGCGGCGGCTGCGTTGCAACAGCGCCCAGAAGCGTTATCCTCCGGTAAAGTCGAAGGAGACCCGTTTGGCGGTTTCCGTGGCGGCGGGCTCGGCGGATCAGCTTGAGCAGATGATCGCCCTCGAGGAGGCGGCGGCGCAGGCCGCATCTTCGTCTTCCTCGGCCGCGGCATTTATCCCGCTCTCCTTGGGATCCTCCTATTCAGCTTCTTTTAAGGAGCTCTGTCTGTCTCTCCCACTAAGGGAGAGGACCATCATCTTCAGGGCCTTCCTCTCGGTCAAGAAGAAGGACCACAAAGGTAAGTCCCTCCGTCGACACTCTTGGGGGTAAGGAGGTCCCTCTCGCGATGTGACCATCGGTCAGTCGGTCCTTGACTTTAAGCTCTGACTCCCGTCGGTCGTCAGGTCAGTTGACTGAGACTCCTGTCAACACAGTTGAGATTTTTCTCAACCCGTCGGATGGGTTGTCGACCGGTGAAGCCGAAAACCCTCACTCCCCGGTTCCCCCGGCAGATTGAGGTTTCTGTGGACTTGCCCGTGCCTCCGGTTCCGGAGTCCACGGTCGAACCCTCCGAGTCGAGGGGCCCCAGAACCCTCCTCGGAAAAGCCGAGGTTCGCGGTCTCAGTCTCGGTTTCTTCTCGGTCCAGCGATCCGCCATCATAGGCGGTCTCTGTAGCCGCTGACAGCGGCGTCACGCTTCGTCCTCGTCCTCGGACGAGGAAACCGGCGCGGAGTTGCGTCGGCCTCGAGACCTCAGTGGCAACAGCTTCTTCTGTCGAGCAAGCCGACATCGCCGCCTTCCCGGCTATCAAGTGGCTGCCACCGAGCAGCCAAGCAACCCTCGCCTGCCGAGGTGCTCTGCTCCCAGGCCTGTTGCTCGACCAAACCGCTGCTCCACCGATTCTGGTGGAACCTCCGCCTCCACAGCCGTTGTTTGGGGCCGACCAAGAATTCTCGGTCGGCCCAGGGTCTCACCCATAGGCTGTCTGTCACCCTCACTCCCGATCGCCCTCGGCAGGTGGAGGTGGCTCAGGCCAAGCAGCTCCATGGACTCTGAGTCCGGAACACGACGATCTCCTGTTCTCCAGGCGGGTTGACTTGGAGTCCTCAGGAGGTCAGTCGCTGGACGATAGCCCATCGTCCTTCATGGGTTTGCTTAGGCTTATCTCGGAGTCCACCGGGATGCAGCTCGAGCTCAGTATCCAAGAGGGCTAGGCACTCTCACGGAGATTTGGACCAAAGGGATTCTCCTACAGAGGCCTTTCCGGTGGCCGAGGCCATTGTCGGCCCGGCCTTGGAGCTCTGGCAGCGTCCTGCTTCCTGCCCTGCGCCTTCTGCCAGGATGGCAAGGAAGTATGCAGTCCCTACCGGCTCCCTGTCCGGTTTCTCGGAACATTCCTCAGCCGAGGGGTTGGTTACCGACAGCGTCTTCCGGCATGCCAGAAGCGCCAGGGACGTGGACAAACCTCCCGACAAGAGTCCAAGAAGTTGGACTCGCCAGGCGCAAAGTCTACACTTCGTCCTCCTGGCTCCGCAGGCCAGCCGGGCCGTGCTGATGGCACTTCTCTCATGCCCTGTTGGGCTCCTGGACGAGGTAGTCCTCATCTTCTGGCTGACCTGCAGACCACGGTTAAGGTGGTGCGATCAGGCAGTGGCAGTGGCCAAGCAGCAACTTCAGACTGCTTTGGACATCAGTGACTCATGCGCCAGGTCAGTAGCGGCCACAGTGGCTATGCGCCGTCGGGCATGGCTGAGGATATCCACCTTCACAGCGAATACCCAGCACAAATTGGCGGATGTCCCCTTCCTGGGGACCGACCTCTTCGGCCCTGGAGTGGAAGGTCACCTCCAGAGGATCGAAAAGTCCAATGCCACTCTGGACTCGTCTCATCCGCCCAGAGGGACAAGGGCCGTAGACCG
Organism: Neoceratodus forsteri; assembly: GCA_016271365.2. Taxonomy (NCBI): domain Eukaryota; kingdom Metazoa; phylum Chordata; order Ceratodontiformes; family Ceratodontidae; genus Neoceratodus; species Neoceratodus forsteri. Next base: position 359,579,475 of record CM057449.1, on the reverse strand, counting down.
CAACCCAAGCCCTTTCGTCTGTCTGTGCCCGCTCAACGTCCAGCCTAGCAGCATCAGGGCCAGCAGGCTCGCGCTGACATCCCAAACCCAAGCCCGCGGCTTCCTCTTCCAGGAAGCAGGGAGGTAAAGGCCCAGGTGGTCCCTCGGCCGGTTCCTCCTCCAAGCCTGCTCAGTGACGGGTTGAGGGGTGTCGCCCCCAACCTCTTCACCCCACCCCAGGTTCCCCCCCATGAGGGGACGGCTCCGCCACTTCCTTTCCGCCTGGTCTGCTATAACCACAGACTGGTGGGTGTTGGAAGTGGTAGGAAAGGGCCTGCCTCTGGAGTTCGAGCAGGCCCCGCCCTTCTGAGCCATCGCCCCCAGGGGGGCCTCGGGGTCTGCTGCCGAGCCAACATCGCTCTGCTCCTCGAGAAAGAGGTGATCAGAGAGGTGGCGGACCCTCCCTTAGACCCAGGGTTTATGTCCAGGTACTTCCTGGTCCCAAAACAGATGGGGGACTGGCACCCCATTCTCGACCTGCACAACCTAAACAAGTTCCTAAGGTCTCGGACCTTCAGGATGGTCACTCTGGCTCAGATAATACCATCCCTGGAACGCAGCATGTGGTTCTGTTCTCTGGACCTACAGGACGCGTTTTCTCACGTCTCTATCCCTCCGTCTCACCAGAGATTCCTCCACTTCCGAGCGGAAGGATCCCTTTTCGAGTTCTGAGCCATGCCCTTCGGCCTTTCTCTTGCTCCGGGGTCTTCACCAAATGCCTGGCAGTGGTGACAGCTTTCCTCTTGGCGCCGAGAGGTCTGGCTTGTACCCACTACCTGGGCGATTGGCTGATAGCAGCCCCGTCCAGACAGGAGGTGGAGCGGTCCAGAGATCTGGCCCTCCAGGTTTGCTCTCAAATCGGCTTCCTCATCAATGAGGCCAAGTCGGAACTTGGACCAAAGCAGGTGATTCTTTTCATCGGGGCAGAGCTCGACTCTCTTCGAGCCAGAGCATGGCTCCCGGCGGACAGGGCCGAGGTTCTTCCTCCTTTGCCCAGTCATTTCTGGTTGGGCAATCGTGCCCTGCCCGGGACTTCCTGCGCCTCCTGGGTCTCATGGCGGCTTGCACCAGCATGGTCCGTTGGGCCCGCTGGCGCATGCGTCCCTTCAGTGGGGACTTGCCAGCCAGTGGTCACAATGCTGCGATCCATTGGACCAGCTAGTGACGGTGACCTAAGGGATGTGGAACGCCCAGTGGTGGGCTGCCCAGCTTCATCTGCAGGAGGGCATCCCGCTTGTCCGCCCCGCGAGCTGATGGTCTATCGACCGGCCTCTCTGATGGTCGGGTGCCCATCTGGGAGCAAGAGCTGATGGCTCTGGTCCTTCGGGAGTCCGATGCTATATCAACCTGCTGGAGCTTGGGTGTGTTTGCCTAGCCTCACCGCCTTTTGCTCTGTTCCACGGGTCAAGTGGTTCAGGTCCAGACGGACAATATCACAAACCATGTACTACTCTAAACTGCCAGGGCGGGACGCTACCCATGCTTCTAGTAAGGAAGCCTCCGCATTTTGTCACTGTGGCGCAGCCTGGAGGCGGATCTCCTAGCCATTCATGTGGCAGGAGCCTCCCAACACCCTGGCCAATGCCCTAAGCCGGATAGGGCTGTGTCCCACGAGTGGTCTCTCCTGCCGGGAGGTAGTACAAGATCTGTTCTCCCATTGGGGCACACCTCAGGTGGACCTGTTTGCCTGCAGGGAGAATGCTGCTGAGGCTTTTCCATGCTCACTTTGTGCAGGGCCTCGCTGCAGGATGTCTTCGAGGCCATGGACCCCAGGCCCTTCTACACCTTTCCCATTTCCCTTGATCCACAAGGTGCTTCTCATCGTAGGAGGGACAAGGCGCAGGTGATTCTGGTAGCCCCAGACTGGCCTCGTCAATGTTGGTATCCAGATCTCCGCAGCCTCAGCTCCAGGCTCCCGAGGCAGCTTCCAGCTCGCCCGGATCTACTCTCAATCAATCATGGGAAGGTGTTCCATCCGGACCTTCAATCCCTGCACCTGACAGCCTGGTTCCTGAGCGGCTAGAGTTCCAGGCCTTGGGTCTTTCCGACAAGGTCCTCAATGTAGTTGAGGCATCCCGTAAGGAGTCGACCAGGAAATGCTATGCCTTTAAATGAAAGAGATTTTCCATTTGGTGTCAGGGTAAGGGCCTGGACCTTCCTCTCCTGTTCCTTGGCAAGCATCTTGGACTATCTATGGTCCCTTTCTCAGCAAGGGCTTAGGCTCTGTTGCACTCCTAAAGGCTAGTGCACTCTGGTATCCATCTCATGCTTACCGGCGCTGGGCCGGAAGCAGTCGGTGGTACAGGAGAAGGTGGTCCTGGTGCTTTTCAAAGGCCTGATTACATTTCCTCCGGTGCGAGAACTCTCCACCTCCGCGGGGATTTGTACTTGCTGGTACTGGCAAAGCTCATGGGCAAGCCATTCGAACCGATGCACAGGTGTAATCTCTCTCACCTGTCGTGGAATACCGCCTTCTTGGTGGCTATCATGTCAGCCATAAGGATGGGAGAGCTCCAGGCGCTTTCCATCGAGTCTCCTTACCTGGTCTTCCACAGGGACAAGGTCGTCCTGCGTCCCCACCCGAAATTCCTTCCGAAGGTGTTGTCAGAGTTTCACCTTAACCAGGTGTTGACACTGCCGGTGTTCTACCCCAATCACACCTCGGAGGCCGAATATAGGCTCCATATTCTGGACCCTAGAAGGGCGCCGCTATTATAAGGAGTGCACGGCTGAAATTCGGGAGAGGTTCGCCAGCTGTTTGTCACCTATGCTGAAGCCAGCACTGGCAGACCTGCAACCAAGCGGGACGTATAAGCAGTTGGGTCACCTCCTGATAGATCTCTGTAGTAAGTTGGCGGGCATGGAGCTCCCAGAGGGATAAGAGGCTCATTCTACTCCGCCATACTGCTGCATCGGTTTGCTTCCAGGACGCCCCTATCCAGGATATCTGCAGGGCTGCTACCTGGAAGTCAGCACTACTGGGACTCCTTCTTCACCACTACCACATCGACCTTGAGTCAGCCGCCGGGATGCTGGCTCGGGGCCTCGGTTGCCCAGTCTTTATTCCCTAAGTAGGGGTGTGTGCACCTTTGCCTCCCTCCTCCCAGAGAACTGCTAGAGTCTCGTTAGAAAGGGGCTGATACAACATATCCATGTTCCTAGAAATTCAGGTTACTCACCTGTACAGGAGCTTCTAGGGAATGGTGTATGTTGTTCAACCCACCTCCCCCTGCTTCGACGTTGCAAAGTACCTGAGTTTCCAGCGTTAGATCTGGAGAAATATGAGGCGGGATGTTTACCACTGGTAGGAGGTAGCTGAAGACGCTCGGTAGCGATTTAGCGGCGATATTTCGTTAGCAGGGATGAATGCCATATACCATTTCTAGAACTCCTTTACAGGTGAGTAACCCGTATTCTAGGACATGGATATGTTGTTCATCCACACCGTCTGGCAGGTATCCTTGCCGCTTAAATCTTGCCGAAGGTCTCAAGCTGGCTCCTCCCAGCCACCCGGTGGTAAAACTCTCGCCCGCCCCATGACGCCAGATCTTCCTTACCGCTTGAAGCTCAGGTCTTCCTTAACGCCCGCGATAGGACTGGTTCCACCCTTCTATTTTCAATTTAAAAGTTTTTGCCGAAGATTTCGTCTTCTCCCCGCTGCCGCGGCGGACAACTGACTCCTTGTTTTCTCGAGATGCCCTTGGTGGCAGAAGATGTTCGACGGATCGTGACTCCACGTGGCGCGCTTCACTGTCTAGGCCTGGAGCACGCACCCGCAGGCCTGTGACCTGTGCCTCTTCCTTTCGGCCTACATCCTCGAAGACCGCGGCTGCCCGCTCATAACTGGGGCGCCCGAGAAGCTGCCTTCTCCGGTGAAGTCAAAAGAGGCCCAGTCGGGCGTTTCCCCGCGGTGGCGGCTCGGCGGATCAGCTCGAGCAGATGATCGCCTCGAGAGGAGGCGGCGCGGCCGCTTCTACCTCGGCGTAAATTTGTCCCGCTCTCTCTCGGTGCCTCTTATTCAGCTTCTTTTAAGGAGCTTTGTCTGACCTCTACTAAAGGTGAGGGACCAACTTCTGCTGGACCGCTTTCAGTCCAAAAGAGAGACAAGGGTAAGTCCCACGGTCGACGCCTTGGGAGCGGGAGTTCTCTCTCCCGAGTTGTCGGTTGTTCGACTCGCCACTGGTCTCACGGTGTCCTGCCAGGCCAGTTGACCAAGACTCCGCCGACGCTGGGTCGAGATTTTTCTCCACCGCTGATGGGTTGTCGGCAGGAGAAGCCAAGAATCCTCTCCCCGCGTTCCCCTGGTGGGATTAGAGGACCCCGCTGGCTTTGTCTGTGCCTCCCGTTCCGAGCCTGCTGAACCTCCGAACTGAGGGGAGTGCCGGTTCTCACGACACCTCCCCCGCGACCGCCCTGGGAAAGCCAGGTACCTCGGTGTCGACTTCTTCGCGTCCAGCCGATCCCACGCCATAAGCGGTCTCGCACCGCAGTGAAGCGGCGCCGGGCTGTCTCTTTCTCCTCCTCGGATGAGGGAGGTTTCGGCGTGTTGGCGCCGAGCAATATGAGGACCTCATGTGGCAACAGCTCTTTCCTGACTGGAACAAGCCGACGCCATCGCTTCCCCGCCATTATGGCTGTCACCGAGCGCCGACATAACCCCTCGCTTTATCCGGGAGGAGCTCTGTTCCCAGGCCGGGTTGTTTGGCCAAACCAGCTGCCCCACCCATTCGTGAAATCTCCGCCTCCACAGCCATTAATTGGGGCTCCGATCTAAGAATTCCTCGGTCGGCTCCAGGGACTGCCCCATAGGCTGTCTGTCACCCTTTACTCCCGATCGACTCCTGCAGGTGGAGGTGGCTCTAGCTCCGGCAGCTTTTGAGGACTCTTCCGAGTCCGAAGATGATTCCTCCCTTTTCTGCAAGCGATGGACTTGGAGTCCTCAGGAGGACAGTCGTGACGATAGCTGCCGTCCTTCCTGGGATTACTTCGCTCATCTCGGAGTCCACCGGATGAAGCTCGAACTCGTCTAAGCGGCCAGGTATCCCGTCCACGGAGATTCTGGACTGAGGGATTACCCACGGAGGCCTTCCGTGGCCGAGGCTTATAGTGGGCCCAGCCTTGGAGCTCTGGCAGCGCCCCTGCTTCCTGCCCTGCGCCTTCGGCCAGGATGGCCAGGAAGTATGCGGTCCCACCGTTCCTTGTCCGGTTTTTTTGAACACCGGCCGAGGGGTTAGTTACCCACAGCGCTTTCCGCGGCCGGAACGCTTAGGATGTGGACAAACCTCCCAACAAGGAGTCCAAGAAATTGACTATGCCGGGCGTAAAAGTCTACGCTATGTTCCTCCCTCGGCCTTCGCCAGGCCAGTTCAGCCGCCTCATGGCACATTTCTCTCATGCCCTGTTGGGCTCCTGGACCAGGTCGCTCATCTTCCCGCGGGATCTGCAGACCACGGTTAGGCAGGTGTGGGACCAGGGCAGGGCAGTGGCCAAACAGCAGCTCCAGACTGCTTTGGACATTGGGGACTCTGTGCCAAGTCTGTGGCGGCTGCAGTGGCTATGTGTCACAGGCTTGGCTGAGGATATCCACCTTCACCGGATACCCAGCGCTGTTGGCGGATGTCCCTTCTTGGGACCGACCTCTTCGGCCCTGGGTGGAAGGTCACCTGCAGAGGATCGAGAAGTCCAATGCTACGGACTCGGTCTCATCCGCTCCAGAAGGACAAAGGCCGAAACCACAGCCTAAGCTCTTTCGTCGCTATAAGCCATGCACGTCCGGCCCAGTAAACGCCAGGGGTTAGCAGGCTCGGGCTTGGCATCCCAAACCTAAGCCCGGGCTTCTCCAACAGGAAGCAGGAGGTAAAGGCCCAGGAGGTCCTCGGCCGGCCCTCCTCCAAGCCTGCCCAGTGACGGGCTGAGGGGTGTCGCCCCAACCCCGCCACCTCACTCCCAGGTTCCCCTGGGGACGGCCCGCACTTCCTTTCCGCCTGGTCCGTTATTACCAGCGGACAGGTGGGTGCTGGAGGTGGTGGAAAAGGCCCACCTCTGGAGTTCGAGCAGGCCCCGCCCTTCAAAGCCGCCGCACTCGGGGCGCGGGGTCCGCTCCTCACTGTCGGCTCGCCGGAGCTGACATCGCCTCCTCCTCCAAAAGGAGGTGATCAGGAGGTGGCGGACCCTCCTCAGACCCGGGTTTGTGTCCAGGTACTTCCTGGTTCAGAACGGACGAGGTGGCGCCCCATTCTCACCTACATGACCTAAACAAGTTCCTAAGGTTCGAACCTTCAGGATGGTCACTCTGGCTCAGATAATACCATCCCTGGAACCCGGCATGTGGTTTTGCTCTCTGGACCTGCAGGACGCGTTCTTTCATGTCCCTATCCGTCCGTCACATCACAGATTCCTTCGCTTTCGAGCAGAGGGATCCCTTTTTGAGTTCCAAGCCATGCCCTTCGGCCTGTCTCCATCTCCCAGGGTCTTCACCAAATGGATAGCAGTGGTGACAGCTTTCCTGCGGCGCCGAGGGGTCCGGGTGTACCCTTACCTGGACAATTGGCTGATAGCAGCCCCCTCCAGACAGGAGGTGGAGCGGTCCAGAGATCTGGCCCTCCAGGTTTGCTCTCAAATCGGCCTTCTCATCAACGAGGCCAAGTCGGAACTCGAGCCGAAGCAGGTGATTCTTTTCATCGGGGCAGAGCTCGACTCTCTTCGAGCCAGAGCACGGCTCCTGGCGGACAGGGCCGAGGTTCTTACCTATTTTGCCCAGTCATTTCTGGTTGGGCAATTGCGCCCTGCCCGGGACTTCCTGTGCCTCCTGGGTCTCATGGCGGCCTGTACCAGCATGGTCCGCTGGGCACGCCGGCATCGCCCCTCTTCAATGGGGACTGGCCAGCCAGTGGTCACAACGCTGCGATCCATCATTGGACCAGCTAGTGACGGTGACCTGGGATGGGAACGCCTCGTGGTGGACCGCTCCAGTTCATCTGCAGGAGGGCATCCCGCTCAATCTCACCGTAGCCGACGGTCTCTTATCGACTGATGCCTCTCTGATGGTTTGGGGTGCCCATCTGGGGAACACGGGCTCATGGCCTCTGGTCCCCGCGGGAGTCCCGATGCCACATCAACCTGCTGGAGCTCTGAGCGGTCCGCCTAGCTCTCACCGCCTTTGCTCCGTTCCTCTGGGGTCAAGTGGTCCGAGTCCAGACGGACAATACCACGACCATGTACTATCTAAACCGCCAGGGCGGGACGCGCTCCATGCTTCTATGCAAGGAAGCTCTCTGCATTTGGTCACTCGTGCGCAGCTTGGAGGAAGATCTCCTAGCCATTCACGTGGCAGGAGCCTCCAACACCCTGGCCGATGCCCTGAGCCGGATAGGGGCTGCATCCCACGAGTGGTCTCTCCTGCCGGAGGTAGTACAGCATCTGTTCTCCCATTGGGGCACACCTCAGGTGGACCTGTTTACCTCTAGGAGAACGCCAGCTGAGTCTGTTCCATGCCCGCCTCAGCAGGGGCTGCTGCAGGGGATGCCTCTCGAGGCAGATGGACCCCGGCCTCTTTTACGCCTTTCCCCATTTCCTTGATCCACAAGGTGCTTCTCAAGGCGAGGAGGGACAAGGCGCAGGTGATTCTGATAGCTCCCAGACTGGCCTCGCCAGTTCTGGTACCCAGATCTCCTCAGTCTCAGCTCCAGGACTCCGCTGCAGCTTCCAGCTCGCCCGGACCTGCTCTCAGTCAATCAGGGAAGGTGTTCCATCCGACCTTCAATCCCTGCACCTGACGGCCTGGTTCCTGAGCGGCTAGAGTTCCAGGCCTTGGGTCTTCCCGACGAGGTCCTCAATGGCTGAGGCGTCTCCGTGATGAGTCGACCAGAAAATGTTATGCCTTCAAATGGAAAAAGGTTTTCCATTTGGTGTCAGGGCAAGGGCTTGGACCCTTCCTCCCTGTTCCTTGGCAAGCATCTTGGACTATTTATGGTCCTTTCTAGTCAAGGGCTTAGGTCGTACGACCCTAAGGGTGCACCTGGCAGCCATCTCTGCTTACCGGCGCGGGCCGGAAAGCAGTCGGTGGCGCAGGAGAAGAGTGGTCTGCGCTTTTCAAAGGCCTTGATCACATTTCCTCCAGTGCGGGAACCCCACCTCCCTGGGATCTACTGCTATACTGGCAAAGCTCATGGGCAAGCCATTCGAACCTATGCACAGGTGTGCTCTCTCACCCTGTCGTGGAAGACCGCCTTCTTGGTGGCTATCCGTCAGCCAGAAGGATGGGAGAGCTCCAGGCGCTCCATAGAGTCTCCTTACCTGGTCTTCCACAGGGACCAGGTTGTCCTGCGCCCTCACCGAAATTCCTTCCGAAGGTGGTGTCGGAGTTTCACTAACTAGGTGTTGACTCTGCGGTGTTCTACCCCAGTCACACCTCGAGGCTGAATATAGGCTCCTACTCTGACCTCAGAAGGGCCGCTTATTATAAGGAGCGACGGCTGAAATTGGGAGAGGTTCGCCAGCTGTTTGTCACCAATGCTGAAGCCGTGATCTGGCAGACCTGCAGCCAAGCGGACGATAAGCAGGTGGGTCCACGTCCTGCATAGATCTCTGCTATAAGTTGGCGGGCATGGAACCTCCCAGAGGGATGAAAGCTCATTCTACCCGCCATACTGCTGCAATGGTGGCTGCTTCCAGGGACGTCCCTATCCAGGAAATCTGCAGGGCTGCTACCTGGAAGTCAGCAAACACTACTACCATTACCACATCGACCTTGAGTCACGCCGATGCTGGTTTTGGGGCCTCGTTCTCCAGTCTCTCTTTTCCCAAGTAAGTATTGGGGTGTGGCTTGCCTCCCTCCTCCGGAGAACTGCTAGAGTCTGCCAATGAGTGGGATGAACAACATATCCATGTCCCTAGAAATACAGGTTACTCACCTGTAACAGGAGTTCTAGGAATGGTATATGTTGTTCATCCACACGACCCAACGACCTCCCGGTTTCGACGCATTAAAACCTGAGCTTCCAGCGGGCCAGATCTGGCGTCATGGGGTGGAGCCGAGAGTTATACCACCCGGGTGGGTGGGAGGAGCAAGCTTGAAGACCTTCCGGCAAGATTTAAAGCGGCAAGGATACCTGCCAATGAGTGTGGATGAACAACATATACCATTCCTAGAACTCCTGTTACAGGTGAGTAACCTGTATTTTTCTCTCACCTTAATCACTGTCCGAGGAAGAATCCAACACACGAATGTGCCGTCGCTTTTGCGGTTCCATGCTTTTGAAAAAGTTGATGTGTACACCCTGTTGGAAGACGCAGTTGATGCCAAACAAGGTTAGTCCACGCAAAAAGTATGAGGGTGCGGCACATTTTTTTTTAACTGTTGGGGTTAAACACGTTTTCTCTGCCTGTGTCACAGAAAAAGACTGTGAAAGGCTAGAACCTGGGGTGCTTTTTACATCAGAACTGTTCCCAGCAAACAGTGAGGAATTTCTTCGTTGCTTTGCTTCAGTCATTACTGAGTAGTTGTTAATGGAGGCTAGATTTCTGTGTCCAGATACTTGGGCCACTTCTGTTGGTGGCACATTGCCATCAGTTAGCCGTTGTATGCAGGTTTTCCTTGTGGAGTGATAGGTGATTTTTTTTTCTTCAGGGAGACCTGCAGCAACCTTCATTTCCTTCATCATTGCCTGTATTTTGTTATGACCAACTGTCATGCTATGGAACCATAGAGATCCTTGTTTACCTGGCAGATAGTTTATGTTGGCAGCCAGGTAAAATGGGGCATCGGGGGTTTGCATTTTAGGTGGCTTCTGTGCGGCATACTTCGTGTAGGCAGCAATCGGATCTCTTATCTGGATTTGTTTTGTTTTCATACATTTGTGGTTTTATGGGGCGGATATCGCGGGTGTTTTCACCAGTTCTGGTCTTGGTCTGGCGCTCATTGTACTGGATGTGGCGCTCTCCTGCTGAATCTCTCTATAGCTCTAGGTCTCCCCAGTTAAGGCAGTAGTGCTCACTAGTATGCAGACCGAAATATAGACCGATATTGAAAAATAACATGTTTAGCAACGAGGTAGTGTTATGTACACCTATGGTACCAGTTGAATACAGTCTGTCTATATCCTCGTCAGTCAGGGCTTCAGCTTTGTTAGGTTTATTCCCCTTACTCTGCTGTTTCAGGTGCTTTTGTTTGACTTTCAGTGTTTCTAGAGTTTCCTGAAACTCTGTCGTATTGCCATGAAATGTGTAGTGACCATAGTTATGTTTCAGTAGGTGCCTATCGATGCTACCCAGGAAACCTCGGAAGGCTACTAGGCTCATATTCAGAGCCATCGATCCTTTGTGTTTTGAAAATTAATTCGGCTGCTAACTTGTCCAGTTCTGTGTGTGGTGTTTCTGTGATGGATCTGTGCTCCTCATTATCGTAGAGGAACGAATTCAGCAAGCAGATGTCATATGTTGTTTTTTTGTTAGTTTGTTTATTCTCGTTCTCAAGAATAAATTTCTTCCATTCAGATAATTGTTTTGAAAAACCCGCCGCTGCCATCTTTGTTGACACATTTAGTCAACTGTTTAATGGTCACGCAGCCGCTGATTCAGAATTAAAAAAAAAAAACACCCTCGTGCTTGCATATGCTGTGGAACGCTGTTCTACCCCAGAAGGGTTGAACAGCATTCTAGGAATGTAGCTACTGTGGTAGAACAACTTTTTTCTATGGATAAAAAAGAAAGGTTAACAACGTTCTAACATACACTATAATGCTTTCCTTCAGAAGTGATTCCATTATTTTCCCTACCACCGAGGTCAGACTAACTGGTCTATAGTTTCCTGCCTCTACCCTGCTCCCACTTTTGTGAAGTGGAATCACATCCGCCCTCCTCCAGTCCTCAGGTACCACCCCATCCTCCAATGATTTGTTAAAGAGAGTAGTCAGTGGTGTCAGTAGTTCAACCCTTAGTTCTTTTAGAATTCTGGGGTGAATCCCATCAGGCCCCATTGCTTTGTCCCACCCTCAGTTTCAAGAGTTCTTTCAGAACCCTTTCTTCTGTGATTGGACTGGTATCGACTCCCCTATCCAGGGTGTTTCTCTTGTTTGGTTTAGTTACCTCCCCTCCTCATCTGTTGTGAATACTGAGCAGAAATATTCATTCAGTATCCCTGCTTTTTCACTGTCACCCTCTGCCCCATTTCCTCCCCTTTATTAAGCCTCATTATTCCTCCCTTGGTCTTTCTTAGCTCCCTAATGTACCTATAAAATGTTTTATCCCCCTTCTTAACAGAGTTGGCTATCTTTTCCTTGGTTTGGGCCTTTGCTATTCTGATTGCCTTCCCTGCCTCCTTCTGCTTTAACTGATAAAGTTCTGTGTCCTGCTCCTTCTGTGTTTTCTTGTATTTCCTGAATGTTATCCTTTTCTCCTTAACCTTCCCTGCCACCTCTTTTGAGAACCATAGTGTTTTTTCCCTTCATTTTGTTTTGTTGATTCGTTTCACACAAAGGCTTGTTGCCTCTGTGATGGCTGTTTTGATTATTCCCCATTGTTCCTCCACCCCTCCTGCTTGCCCATTTGCTAGTACTTTTCTGAGGCACTCTCTCTCTTTTTCCCAAAGTCAGCCCTCCTAAAGTCCAATACTCTTGCTTTTGTATGGCTTGACTCCATGGCTGTGTTTATCGTGAACCACACGGTTTGGTGGTCACTTGTTCCCAGATGGCTACGCACTTCTAAATCAGAGATCCTTTCGCCATCCCAGTTTCGAGAGTACTAGGTCTAAGATTGCTTCCTCCTGAGTTGGTTCCAACTCTAGCTGTCTAAGGCATGCCCCCTTGTAGGGCATCAAGAATGACCCTGCTCTTGGATGTGCCTGCAGCAAAGGTGCTCCAGTTAACATCTGGCATATGCAGGTCCCCAATATCTCCCCTTTTTCTGTCATTCTAAGGATGCTTTTTATCATTTTCTTGTCTATTCCCTCACCCTGAGATGGGGGGTCTGTACACAACCCCCATGCAGATTGTGGTGCCATTTCCTGTCTCCAGGGTGACCCATAGTGCCTCATCTTCTCCCTGTTTATTCCTTAGTTCTGTTGCTTTAATCCCTTCCCTTACATAGAGAGCTACTCCTCCTCCTCCTCCTCTTTTACCCTCCCTGTCCCTCCTATAGATTGCGTATCCTGGTATGTTGACATCCCAGTCATGGTTCTCTGTGTACCATGTTTCATTGACTGCCACGATATCCAGGCATCCCTCTTCCATCAAGGCCACTAGTTCAGGGAGCTTGTTACACAGACTATGGGCATTGGTACTCACCACCCTCCATTTTTTGATGGCCTTACCCCTTTTAGCCTCATCCCTGTCCTTACTGCTTTTACCTTTTTTTGCATTTACCCCTGTCCTGCTCACTAATAACTTCTCTACCTTGGTGTTTACCTCACTAATTACTTTGTTTTCTGGGGGGAGGGTGGGATTACCCTTATCCTTTTCAGTGCTTCCCCCTTGGCTAGTTTAAATGCTTGCCAATGAAGCATTTAAACCTATCACCTAGGATCCTGGTTCCCCCCCCTGGACAGATGCAGACTATCGTGCCAGTATAGGTCTGTATCCCTCCAGGTGGGTCCCCAGTGAAGCCAAAACTCTGAGCTGCATACCAGTTTTTCAATCATTCATTGAGTCCCATGGTGCTGAGTACCCTAGCATCACCCTTGTCATAGACAGGCAGCACTTCTGAGAAGGTTACCGTATGCGCTACTTGTCTAAGACCCCCTCCCCAACTCTACAAACTCCTCTTGCACTGCTCTGATCCCATTCCTAGCCAGGTCATTTGTCCCTAGGTGAACAATGACATCCAGCTTCCTCCCTCATGCAACTGCTCCTGCAATCCTGAGGATTCACTTCCTGTCCCTCCAATCCGTGGCGCCAGAAAGGCACCTTACCTCCCTCTCCCCTTCCTCCCCCACTTCTACCCCCCTAATGATTGAGTACCCCACCAGGAGTTGTTTCCTTCCCCTGTGGGGTCTCGTGCCACCCTCTTGTGGGTCTCCTTTGTAGAGGTTCCCAGCATCCTCCTTGGTCTCCACTGCAGGTGCCTCCATAGGCGAACCCCTCTTCGCTAGAACAGCATATGAATTGTGTAGAGGTACAGCTGGAGGGATGCACCTCTATTCCACCACCCTCTCCCTCCCTGAGCCCACCTTGGTCCAACCACTCCTCTTTATTGGCAACCTCTGAGGTAGCTGCAGTGGCCCAGGTGGTCCCTGGGTGGGGGAGGAGGTTTCACAAGTCCGAACCAGGTCAGCCTGGAGACTGGTAACCCCTCCCTCAGACCAGAGAGGTGCCTGCAAATGAGGCAGCATCACAGCCTCCAGAATGTCTCCTGGAACACTGCCGCCCCACAGCCATTGCACTGCACCACTCCCATCATGTCTTATTTTGTGTCCCTTATCCTGCTGCTTTGTATGCTTACTCTCCCCTCCCTTTATGTATTTTTCCACCTACTTTCCTACTGGCTGTGTGCCTTCACAACTCTCGGCCTTCCTGTTCTGGGACAGGAATTTCCTGTATTCTTCAGTAGTCTCCTCCTTCCTTGCTTGGACTCAGACCTTCAGCAGCTGGGGGGGAGAAAGAGCTACTATTTTTCCTTCAAGGTTGATGAAACCAATGTGCCTCAGTGATCCTTCCCTTCCTACTGCCAAACAGGAAGTTCCTGTTGTCAGTCAAATCCAGTGGCTATAAAAGTAGAACTGGCTTAAGCGTGGCAGGGTGGAGGGGTGGGAGGAGAGCAAGTACTAAGAAAAGCTACTGCTAATCAAAGTTGAAATTGAGTCGCATTTGTTTGTTTTTGGGTCACAAATTGCGATGCAAACCCGCTTATTTTATGCCTTGCACTCCTGTGTGATTCTTACAAGTAAATATTTTTGTTTCCATTTGGTTGTGCATTTGAGAAAGAGTAATGTGCCCGAGGACGGCCCAGGTTCCAGTTGTCTCAGTGGCGCAGCTGGTTAGCGCAATCGGAACAGTATTCTGGGCAACCTGGGTTCAAGTCCCAGCTGAGGCACTTATTCTTTCTCGCCTCTGTTTGTATGTGTTCCATAAAATATGCTCACCACACTCCTGTGTGATTGTTACAATAAAGAACTGTTTGTTTATGTCAGTGACCACAGTGAAGTTCAGTTTAGAGCAGATTTCCTTTAAATATTTCTTATTCTGTATTTTGTATTCTGGATAGCTCAGGGGAGATGCTACATCTTATTGTTATAGGGATCTTCATTTACACATTTTTGCACTGTATTTACTCAGGCTGTCCAGATTAGATGCAATATTTTGTTTTCAGTGGGGTCATGATTTTCCCATTTTGATAATGTATTTCTTCAGGGTAACCTAATCCAGGGCCCCTATATTCAAAGGAGATGCACAGCACATCCCGGTGGAAAAGGGAAATGTGCCATGCCACTCCAACAGTGCACCGCAGCGTGATATTCAAACGTGCAGGATGCGCCTGCCGCAAGAGAATGGGCCAGGGTGCACTCAAAAAGTATGCTGTGCAAGTCGAGGGTGCGTTCCCATGCATATGCTGTGCTGTGGCATATGCAGTGGGAAACTCGCCCAGAACAGTGCGGTTCACAGCTAGGCCATGGATAGCTGGCTTAACCCGGGCCAGTCACTCACAGGCGGGCTGCAGAAGTGTACCCAGGTGCACAGCAACCTGGCAGCCCCGGTGGACTAGAGGTACCTCCTCCCATCCCCCGATTGATCCAGTTCCATCCCCGAAGAGCTCCATAGTATAGTGCCTCCCTCGACCCAGTCGTACCAGAGGAAACCACGGTCCATATCCATAGCATAGAGGACCCCCACCCACCACCTTGGTACATAGACAACCTCGATCCCCAGTACCCGATGTTGCGGAGACTGGCACTGCTCTCCACTCTCTGCCACTGCCAGCCGCTGGCTGCTGGACCCGGGCCCTGGGACCTGCACTCTAGAATGACCCAAGTGGCTGTACCAAACATTGGGGCACTACACAAGCTGCGGACCCACCAGTGTATGCAGCTGTGTGTATGTCCCTGGCAAACCCTAAGAGGGAATTGTCATACCTCCAATGCATGCCTTGTCGATGCTGTATCTTCCTACTGTCATATACTCTTCCCCATTCCCCTGTGTAACATGCCACCCTCTGGACTGCTGAGGTATCCTGGGTGTCATGGGGTGCGGTATCCCGTAGTGCCATTTGTAGTGTACACTCCAGGCTATGGATAGTGTGTTGGCGGTTCCTCGATTATACAAACAAATGAGAGGTTGGCTGTAACATGCCTGTTCCTGGACCTGTGTGAGTGAGTACAGCATCGGCTTTCATCTGCACTTGACAGTGCAACAGCACCAGGACAGTGGCTCCGATTGCAAGTTCCTGAGGTGGTCACTGGGCATTATCGCCCACACACAGCTCATACCTATGTATGATGCATTCTAGCTTCCTACTGCTAGTGCTCTACCACCCAAAAATAAGATGCCATTTCTTCTGTGAACTATCCAGGCTAAATACATAGAAATCAGCAGGCATATTCCAGGAAAACACATTGTAAAAATGTGTAAAAGGAAGACCACACTGAAACTGCCTCTTAGCAGATCTGCATTGTGCAAATTCATTAGAAATAATGGGTAAAAGCATCCCAAAAGCTCTCCACAGCCATATCAACTCTGACCAGAGATTGTTATAAACCGCATCCTTCATAACCTCTCCATCTGCAAAACCGTTGCCTTTACAAAGCACCTGCAGGACTCTGTGGAAGCTGAACAGATGAATGCCATGAAGTCTAAGCAATCTTCTCTTGGCCCAGTTTATTGTCAAGTGTAGAACAGTTTTCTTGCATGCCTTTCTTTCATATCTCCTGGCATACATAGAATGTTTTATTTTGACATGCCCTTTGAGTTAAAACTTCTTATTCCTTGTAGACTTTCCCAGCAAATCACATGGAACATATGCACATCTCTGTTGATGAAACCAAAATCTCTCAAGTCTTCTAGAAATGTTACATTCTCATCTACTATTTCTCTTTTCTTTGTTGGATCTGCCATTTTTATCATAAGCTGTATAGCTGATTCACTGGTACAGATGCCATGTTTAGAATATGGGAAAAACTTATTTCAGAACACTATTTCTTGCAGTTGTATGACCAATGTCTTGACTCAGTCCTCTTTCCATCTCCACTGTCTCCAATCCCACCCAAGAAACCTCCATCTTCCTTGTGTTTCAACTGCTGCACAGCATCCTGAAGTAACTGTGGTTGTCCCCCACCTCACTCCTCACACACATTGAGATAACTGATGTGGGGTGAGATCTCATTTGATGTGGGGATCTCCCAATAAAGTATATAGAATGTTCAGCATATGTTAAAGGTCAAGAAAAATAGTAAAAATATTGGCGGGACAATACTCTGTGGTGGATGGTAAGACTTCATCTTGCTGGTCAATCCTATTGCATTTTCCTACCTTTGTTTCAACTCTGTCCCTTCCACTTGGGGCACAAATGTGTTATGCAAGTGTGGCTGGGCGTGGCTATCCACCAGCCCAGCCTGTTTTATACAAACATACCTAACTTGATGTCTAGTACTTCTGTATCAAATGATAGGCATCACAAGCCCTGCTGACATTTGGCAACATGTCCGGCACTGCACATCCCTGCCAACATGATCCTTCCCCTTTGAGCTACCAGGGAAACACATGTGTAGAGTCAGGACAGGAGGCATCCAGAATGGATTCTTGTTAACTTTACCACTTGATGTGCTATACCTCAGGTTTTGGTACCAACCTAGGTCACCAAATTGGTGTACCATTATCCTTACCATTAAGCCATCAAGCAGTTCTTCAGCAAACTTTTGAAAATTTGCTGGCTCACCTCCTATTGGCCAAAGTCTACAACACAGCTGGGAATATTAAAACAGACTTAAAATATGGGGGACACTGCAGAATCAGTAGCCTCCCTTATATAGATATTCTTGACTATCTCTGACTGTCCCAACATCATACACATCCGTGTGTATGTGATGTTCATGTACATGACCTTTAAAAGATGGCCCTACATAGACAAATTGCCAAAAAGCCTGTATTCAGTGTTCCAGGTCCCTTTATTATGAAGCACAGTAGCAGTGACGCTGAAAATACATAAATACTGGACCTTTGAGGGGTAAGGAGCTACTGAGTCGCATGAACACAGCAAAGAGCCACATGTGCGGCTCCTGAGCCTCATGTTGCAGACCTTTGGCATATTGGTTGGGAGTTTTTTACCCTTCAAACCAAAATTGGTGAAAGAGTTCCACTCCCATGGGGTCATGCTGCTGTAGAAATGAGTAGCCCTTAAAGTGCTTGTCCTGGGTGTCACTGGTTCCACAAGGTCTGCGTTCCTTAGAAGTCCTCATTTCTCTAAACACAAGGCACTCCAGAGATAATTTGGGACTTCTCTCTGAATGCTTTTTAAGGCAAACTGGATTTTATGTAACCTTCGCCTACCTTACAAAGACATCCATCACAACTGACTGTGTAACTGACACCTGTGCATATTCATAGGGACTGTTATAAAGGAGTCACACCATCCCATTATACAGGACATCAAGCTTAGACAGCTTGTTCTGTGTAATCATATATAATGTCTGCATAATAACCTGGGGACAAACAGTACACAAACTGAAAACTACGGAGCAGTCCCTAAATGACCCTTTTAAAGTTGCTGAAGCACTGAACACCAAATCTACTGACCTATCTGACTACCTTGACAAGTTCCCTCCCAAGAACCCCCTCTTGTGGTCTTAACCACCAAGCCGATGATAGCCCCAGCATTCCACCCTTTCACTTCAAGGCCCTCTCCCCACAAGAAGTCTGCAAACTCCTCAAGACTATACCCAACGAAGGCAACAATGGGCTGTGCCCCAGGTTTCTTAAATTAACCTCCTGTTTTATTGCCAGACCCCTAGCTACCATGTTTAATCTATCCTTTACCTCCTCGTCAATACCTTTACTATGGAAGCAAGCCAGAATTGTCTCCATTTTCAAATCCTGTGACCCCACATTCATTGACAATTACTGCCCCATCTCCATCCTCTCTCACCTAAGGAAAATTCTTGACAAGGTTGTTTTTCTGCAAGTTGCTGACCACAAAACTAGCCATAACCTTCTCTCTCCCCAACAGTATGGCTGTAGGAGGAGGCCACAGCTCGAGCACCACCATGGCATGCTTGACTGATCATAAGTTCAGAGGCATGGATGAGGGCAAGCTTACTGATACCGTCTTTATGGATCTTACCAAGGCCTTCAATCTGGCAGATCACTGCATCCTACTTGACAAACTACCCTGAGCTGGGTTCTCCATTGCGACCATATCCTGATTTTGCAATTACCTTTCTGAGAGAACCCAAATGGTTTGCACAGGGGGGAGCTGCCTCCAACACACTGAGACTCCAAACCTGGGTCCTGCAGGATCCATACTAGGGCCCATCCTGTTCTTCTTGTTCATAAAGTCATTCCCCAAGGACTACATCAGTAACACGGTAATCATCTTCAAGGCTATCTCTTGCAGCAGGATGCACCTTAGGAACTATAGATGCCAGGCACCAGGACCGCACAGAAACATTTTTGCAAGCAGTCCATCTGAGGTTGCCCATAGCAGCATCACCACGTTACCATCCCCCTGTATAGCCATGGGCAGCCCTATGCCCTCCTCAGTTCTTTTCCCGTGTTGACCATCACACTTCGGACTCCATGGAGTACTGTTGCTTCAGTCAACCACCACTTTCTCAAAGTTTCTGCTTTTTTTCCCCCAATTGTTTAACCAGGTGAGACACACTAAGCTGAACGCTTGTTTAAAGGTGCAACCTGGGAGCACAGGGAAGTTAAGTGACTTGCTCAGGATCACACAGTATGCAAGTGGGGGCTGTGGGATTCAAACCCAGGTGTCCAGATTTGCAGCTTAGAGCTGTAAACCACTGTGCTATACTGCCTCCCTAGTTTCTTAAATCAGTTTATCCACTAAAGTGATTTCCCTTTCCTTTTGTTTTGTGCCCAGATCTGATACTGTTTTCCATTGCTGCAGCTGCGAACAGAAGATCTACGGTAAGAATTTCCATGAGACCTGTGTCTGCTGCCTTGGCACCAACCATGTCGTCCAGGCCTGTGAGATTTGCCACTGCTTCAGTCAAGCAATCCGGCATTGTGAGCAGGAACTAAAGTCTTTCCTGATGGAACAGGAAACTCACTCAGACTTCCTGTCCTCAAACCTCTGCTCAATTCACACAACCCCAACCCCCACCTCCCCTACCCAGGGATTCTTCCACAGCAATCTATGCCTCCTTCACGAATGTTCCCCCTCTGTCTCGTCTTTACCAATTATTTCTCAGCTCCTTACTAGGCGCAGATCAGATCAGCTATCCATCTTTGCTTAGAACAGACACAGGAGACTTCTCCTTCTCCTCCTACTCATTTCTGGGTCCATCAACCCCAACCCCAGCCCTCCCATTGCTAATGATAAAAAACATTTTACTCCCCCCTTGCACTCCAGGCAACTCAAAATTATGCATCTCAACATCCAGAGTTTGCTAGCAAAAAACAACTGTGCTTGAATCATGGTTATCTGCCAACACCTTCAACATTATTGCCCTCCCGAAATGGCTCACCAATAAAATCCCTTCTAATGAAATATACCTAGACAGGTACTCCCTCTTCAGGAAGGACAGCCTTGGTAAAAGAGGAGGTGGTTGCCTCTTTTGGATAGCTAATCACCTCACCGCCTCCGAGCTGGTAACACCTCTCGTGAACCCCAACCTCAAATCCTTATCAGTCAATCTCCTACTTGGCAACAACAAAATAATAACCATCAGCATCACCTATCTCCTTCCCGGCACCCCGCCAAAAGAACTAGATGATTTTCTTAACCTCAAGAACTTGCTTCCCTTTGGAAGGGAATGGATAATCTTTGGCGATTTTAATCTAAACTGGCAGTCCCCTCAGTCTTTCGCTGCCAAGGAATTCGTTATCAGCCAAGGCCTCCATCAGCTCATCATCTCCCCCACACATACTAACTACAGGACAGGCACTAACTCCATACTTGATTGGATCCTTGTTTCTCACCCTTCTCTCGTCACCTCCACTGGGGTTCTACCTGATTCCATTAGCAACCACTACGCGGTCAACTACTGCTGGTCTGTTAAAACTCCACCCCATGGGCCCAAATACATCCAAACCAGACAGTTTAAAAAACTCAACCCATTAGAGTTTCACCAAGCTGCCCTAGCCACTGACTGGTCTTTTACAGGATCCTTTAAGGTTATCGACACCGCCCTTGAAGAGTTCGGCAACAAATTCCTTGCCATATGTGACTTCCCTATCCCCCTGGAAAAAATTAGGGTTAAAGGTGACCGCCACAAATGGCTGTCCTCTGACCTCCTCAGACTCATGAGGGAAAGAGATCAGGCATGGTCTAAACACAGGAAACTGAAGCTTCTCCACCTTCTTCAACAGTACAAAAGTCTTCGTAACAGATGTAAATCCGTAGTCCAGTCTGCCATATTCACCTTCCTCAATGAGTAGCAGTGTAACTCCGGCAGCAACCCAGAGCACGCATAGAACATCCTTAATGACCTTATCGGTAGAGGGCAGACCAACGAGCAATTCAGCCTCTCCTCCGGTGGCCTGTCACTGATCCTATGAAAGTAGCCTCCCCTTTTAACCACTGTTTTGGTGATCTTGATAAATACAAGCCTAACCATCCCCCCACCCCATACCTTCCCCCGCCCCATTTCTTTTTTTGTTCCTCTCCCCGCTGAAATGGTTAAACTTATCAGGGCTCATGACCCCAGGCCCTCCTTCGGTCTTGACAACATTGACTACAGGGTCCTCAAACTGGTATGCAAATCCATTGCCGTTCCTTTCACCAATATTTTCAACCACTTCTTCTGCACCGGGTCTTATCCGCTTAAATGGAAATGCGCCATCATCAAACCCCTCCACTTATTCGGACATAAAGATGATGTTTCCAACTGTAGACCCATCCCCCTCTTCGCTCCTCTATCAAAAATTCTGGAAAAGATTGTGCACAAGCACATCACTGAATTTCTCAAGGAATATAACCTGCAGACTGAGGCACAACATGGTTTCAGGGCCCGACATAACACCGAGACCAGCCTCATTAAATTAATCAGCTACATCAATAGAGCAAATGACGAAGGCCTCTACACTGGCTCGAGTTTTGTGGACCTCACAAAATCGTTCAACCTCGTAGATCACAATGTCCTACACTCCACCCTATCTCCACCCTATCTGATCTACACTTTTCACCTGAAGTCACTAACTGGTTTTGAAAGTACCTTAGCCACAGGTCTCACCAGACTATTATCAACTGGGTCCATACTGGGTCCCCTCCTTTTCTCCCTGGTTGTAAACTCCCTTTCCGAAATATGTATGAACACAGAACTTATCTTATATGCCGACGACGCTGCCCTTTTTGCAAGGACAAATCCCGTCCTGCCTACTTGACAAGCTGCAGCGTGACTTCTGTAGCCTCAACTCCTGGTTCTCGTCCAAAGAGATTGTGCTTGAAGATCAGGTGCAATAGTTTTTGCATATTTTTAATAAAAGCTTGAGAAGCTGAAATTCAAGTCCCTGTGTCATGATTAGTGTTTCAAGAAAATTTCATGCTGTTTGGTTTTGTGGTTTTCTTTGAATCAGCATTTGTTGACTTGCTGTACAGTGGCTGAAAACAGTGGAGTTATTTCTGTCCTCTCAGTAAGGCTTAGAGAGCGCTGACATCATTTTGGAGTAGCTTGCTGTTTCAGATTCCATATCAGAGCAGTGCTCTGTAGAGTTAATGGTTTGCTGAGCTCTCCAGGTTTATTACAAACTGAGTCTATGGTTTGTGTTTAGATAGATCAGCTTAAAATCTATCATTCTCTTCCTTTAAAAAGCTGATCATTTGAGTTTCAATGCTGGATTGAAAGAATGGAACTCTTTCTCTGTGATAAATCAGCTTGTATGTATCACAACTCTCAGTTCTTTCCAATCAAAACTCTTAATTATTTTCTAACTATATAACACAGGGCTGTTTAATGAATATAAAATAAATCTAATTTTTTTTCAGTTACAAAAACAGTTCGTCTTTGATGTAACCTTCGTAAATGTAGACGTGTACCTGCCACACTCACCTACAGTATTTCAAGCACATGTGCTGTCTGAACTAACAAATTTCTGTTCTTTAGTGGTTTCTGTGTGAAAATACATCATGTATGTGTATAACTAGAAACCCCATATGGCATTCTGATGTACCATGTCTCTGCCCCACAGTTGAGGCAGCTGTAGTCTATTGACACTAGTCCCCTGCCCCACAAGCCCCCTTGCTTCTGCTCCACATTCGAGGCTATGCACCATGCTGCCCACTGTCTTCTACCACACAGTCAGGGATTGTGCATCCTGCTGCCTCCATCCCCTTCCTAAAAAATCATGGCTGCTGCACCCTGCCACCCCCTGCCCCATATAGTTGGGGTTGCTGCACCCGGCTGCCCCTCTCCCCCACTCTCACAGTTTGGGACGCTGCACCTGTTGCCCCCTGTTCCTGTCTCTACGGTCAAGGTTGCTGTACTTTGCTAAGCCCTAAAGTGCCAGGTTCCTTGCCTCCACAGCTGGGGCTGCTGCACTGTGCTGCCCTAGCCACCCCACCAGAGGTGGGGCTTTTGCTGCACCCTGCTACCCACTTCTGTTACTCCAAAAGGGCAGGGCTGCTGCACCATATGTACCCCATCTCACAGTCAGGGCTGCTGTACCCAGATGCCCCCTGTGTCATGCCCCACAATCGAGGCTTCTGCACCATGCTGTCTTCTATCCCCTGTCACCACAGACTGACCTGCTGTTCCCTAGAGCCCCATTGTGACAGGGTTGAATAGGACCCCATCCCAGTTGTTACGGAGAGTTTTAATGCAGAGATCTGTTCTGTTCTCTACTTTTCTGTCTCTTCTCTGTCTGGTTGTGCAACCAAGTTTTCTTGTGAGACCTAGGATTTGATCACCCCGGCAGTCTCAGAATTCATTGCCTCTCGCTATCTCTCGGTCTTCCCTTGCCGTTTGTCTTTTCCTCCCTTGCATATCTGCTGATAAAAAAATATATGCAAATCATTACATGGAAATGTAACCGATATTGGGATCCCTTTGTTTAAAAATTACATAGTGTTACTGTTGAAATGTATATAATTATAGTTTGAGATGATTAC
This sequence comes from Neoceratodus forsteri, assembly GCA_016271365.2. NCBI lineage: Eukaryota > Metazoa > Chordata > Ceratodontiformes > Ceratodontidae > Neoceratodus > Neoceratodus forsteri. The sequence goes on along the minus strand of CM057449.1, from coordinate 359,556,228 downwards.
AAAAACTATTGGAAACTTAAGAGGTTACCTTAGTGCAATTTTTAAGCTTTTTGCAAAAGCTGTGGAGAAGGGGCCTCAGTTCTGGGACATTGTGTTCCTGCCAGCACCTGCCTGAAATATACAAGGCCATTTTAGAAAAAACAGGATGCTTGTTAAGAATGGGGGTTGCAAGGACTTATAAGACAGAGCTACAATTGCTAAAAAAAGGAGAGACACAGAGACTGAAGGAACACTTAGATGCATCTTCTGTTTATTTGGCCTTTGTAAGTAGTTATACCAAACAGTTTTATTTTTGTTGTGTTAATGTTAGTACAAATAAATATTCTTCTTGTGAATTTTACATCTGCTCCTGTTTTTTTTCTATGCTTCCTGACCTGTGCCATAATGACACCCATGCCTCTGCAGTTAGGGTTGCTGTATCATGCTGCCACTTGCCACAAGATTCAGGGCATTTGCTGCACCCTGTTGCATGCCTCCACAGTTGAGGCAGTTGCACCCTGCTGTCCTCCTGGCACCAGAGTCAGATCCTTTGCTTTTATTTTTTGTTAACCGGGTAAGGCACACTAGGCACAAGTGCCTGTTTTCATGGGTGGCCCAAGAGCTTTGGGCTAGTTTTGTGACTTACTCAGTCACACAGTAATGTGCAAGTGGATGTTGTGGGAATCAAACCCAGGTCAGCTGGATGTACCAAGCTCATTCACAGCTCGTTGCTCTAACCTTTAAGCTGTACTGCCAGCCATAAATAAATAATGGCCCAGGTCGTGCCTGAAAATGGTCCCTGCAATCCGTGTACTCACCTGGTCAACAAACAGACAAACAAACCAACAAATAAATGAGTATATATTTATAAACGCATCTCTTTGCTTCAGTTGAGGTACTAATTTTTGTTTTACTCATCCTACCAGGCTCCAGAATCCCAGAATCAAACGCTGTTTAAGATTGGACAAGAAGCTGACTGTCAGAGAGGGGAGAGAGTGATGCTGCTGAAATATTTGGGAAATATCCATTCCTGCCACCACCTCATCACCACACAGGTCTGTCTGTCGACATTTCCCCAAAACACCTGTTTGGTCTTGGAGTTTTGATGAAAGTGATCTGTGTAAAGCATCAGAGGCAGTGTAGGCCAGTTCTTAAAATGCAGGTTTGTGGAACTGGAGACCCAGGTTCCAGTCTCACCAAAACCTTTCAGTCACTGTGCGACCCTGAGCACATCGGTTCGTCTTCCTGCTCTTTGGCCCTCCTACTTGTAAAACTGGGTAAAGTGGGACACCACTGAAAATATGTTGCATGTCAGCTTGGTTTTTGTAGGTAAAACAAATTGAAAAAAATAAGATCTTACTTCGAGAGGGCTCTTGCAGTAGATATTCACAAATAGGATTAAGTCACCAGGCGTCAGGACCCCACTGAAACATTTCTAGCTAGCAGTCTGTGGCGGGGGACCGCCCCCACGTCGGCTGACCAATGTCAGCCTACATCAGAATAAAGGGGTGCTCCTCTACACCAGCCTTCCAGGTCTTTCCCGCCGTCGGCTTGCGAAAGTACCTCGCGGAAGAACAGCACTACTTCGCCGCCATTTGGATGAGTATTTCCTAATTTTCTATTGAAGATCTGACAGTTTTTCTTCTTGATTCTTGTTTAACTCTCAGCTGTGTATGTCTTTCCCGACGCTCTCCGAATCGAATAAAAACAAGTGCGACTCATGTGGGTCCCAGCTCCCACACAAGAAAGGCCATTCCCTGTGTCTCTTCTGCCTAGGCCTGGACCACCGCATGGAGGTGTGCGACCACTGCCAAAAAGATGGCTTCCATGGAAAAGCAATTGAAAAAACTCAGGCAGACGTTGACCTTCCCCGAAGGCCAGCACAAGAAGAAGCGGGACATAGAGAAGCATAGGGACCAGGACTCGTCATCCACAGCCCCCTCAACTTTGCCTGGAGTTGCGGGCCTTGCAGGTATCTTCCCCTCTGGGAGATTGCTCTCCAACGGCAACCTTGGTAGTATCCAAGCATGTGTCAGCCCCCTTGTCAGGCTCACGCCCGGGCCTGATGGGAGCCTCCGGGGTAAAGGAGGCCTCCACTCCCAGTATGGCCGTTTCCACCTCTCGGCCTACCGGTGTCAGTGGGTCCGTTAAGTCAAGCTCTGGCTGTGCCGTTTCCCACCTGGACAAAGCTGCTAAGCTGCTCGTTGGCCCGTCGAATGAACACCCAGACTGCACCCCCTCCCCCGTCAGGTCCTGACACCCAGAAGTCACCACAGCTAACACCCGACCAGCTGGCGTTGGAGGCTCCTCCGTCCCCGCCTCCTCCTCCTCCTTTGGAATCAGACCCCTCTTCCCTGACTGGGGTTGAGGATCCTGGGATGCCCCTCACTTCACCGGAGCCTCCGATGCCGGAATTTATGACGGCTACTCCTTCGTCCCCATCCGGCTTGCCAGTGACTAACAGCCGACCCTCTGTTCCACCGTCAGCACCAGCAGGGCCCGTTTCTCCGGACCCTACTCCACGGCCATCTGAACCAGCCCCTACACCCTCCGGACTGACGCCAGAGCCATCCGGTCCTCCAGCTGGGCCTCCATCAGATCCTTCAGCCCCCTCGGGCCCCCAGGCACCAGGTTACCCAATGCCGCAATACCCAACGCCACAGTGCCCGATGTCCCTCTCCCCGGCGCCACAGTACCCAACACCACACTACCCAATGTTGGGGTCTCCCATACCCATGTCCTCCTCCACCACAACCGCAGGTGGACTTGAAGGCAGTATTGTCTTCCTGATGGGCTGAGGCCAAGTCGCAGCTCACGATGGAAATAGACAAGTGTCAGCTGACACCAGACCCAACACCAGAGCCTGTACGTCGGTGCCCAGTGACCCCTCCGCCTCTACCAGATGCCAGACCAGAACCTTCTGGAACTCGTCCTAGGGAGCTCCCACCCACTCTGGATATTCCCAGACTGGTCAAACTTCCCCCTATTCCAGAGGACACTTCTTCCTCAGACTTTTCCGAGCCTGACTCAGACTCTGAGCCCTCTGACCCAGGAGACGAGCCACATACTGCAGAGACTCCTAAACCCAAGGACTCTCCGAAGTCCTCCCTGGAGGATCCTTCCTTTCTGGAATTGCTTATGAAAATCCAGGCAGCCTATGAATGGAAGTCAGTGGAGCAAGAGCCACAATGGCAAAGATTAGTCATTCACCTGGATCTTCCAGAGTCTTCACCTACTCTGATCCCTATCTGGATTGAGCCTCACAAGGATCTTGTTTCCACCATTTGAAAACAACCTTCCTCCCTAGCCCCTCTCCCTCGTAAGGCAGACAGACTTTATCAGTCTCCAGAGGGCAAAGATTTTTTAAGTCTTCACCCTAAAGTGGATTCGGTTGTAATCACTGCCACTCACGACAGAACCGCCAATCCCAAACACTTAAGCTTGTCCCTTCCAGACAAAGAATCCAAACTTCTGGACCAATTTGACAAGAAGATTTTTACGTCTTCTACTCTGGGCATTATGGCCCTTAATTATGTGGGCCATATGGGGGACTTCCAGAAGTCTCTTCTTGGTCAGTTTGAATCAAAACTGGACTCTCTCCCAGATTCTCAAACTAAGCAGGAACTGGGAGACCTGGTCTGCTGTGCTTGTTCGGCATGCAGACACATGCTCTGTGCCACTTATGATGCGGTGGACACTGCAGGCAGAAGCTCATCTTTCGCTGTAAGTTTACGCTGACATGCTTGGCTTCGCATTTCAGGCATGGCCCCTGAGGTGCAGACAGCCATTCAAGATGCTCCTTTCCAGGGATTGGTTTTATTCAGTGGTGACATCGGAGATATCATCACCGAGTTACAGGAGAAGGGTTTAGCTCTCAAGTCTGTCTAGACCATGTACAATACACCTTCTCAAGGCCAGAAGCATCCCTTTCGGCACCAAAACCGCTGTCAGCAAAAACAGATGCAGGCTCGATGTCCCAACAAACGCAGAGCCGCATCAGTGGCTAAAGCTCCCCTGAACAAGTCTCGCAAGACCCCTGGAGCCGCGACCACTGCTCTGCCCTCGGCCTCCTGACTCCCTGCCCCTCCCTCTTCCTCTGGCCCGTCCAGAGGAACTGGTAGGGGAAAGATTTTCCTCCCATCTGCTGGGCTGGGAGAGAACATCAGATGCCTGGGTTCTCCAACTAGTGTCAAGGGGAGACTCCATAGAGTTTACCCAGAAACCTGCCCACAGATCCCCACCTCAGTCCTCGTACCCACCTCTACACATTCCTTTGGTGCAGGATGAGATTGGCTCCCTTCTCCAAAAGGCAGGGATAGAACCCATCACCCCCCCCCCCAATGGGGGACGGGTTACTATTCCCACTTCTTCCTGGTACCGAAGAAAACAGGCAATCTGAGACCCATTCTGGATCTTAGCACCCTAAACCAGTATGTGGAGTACAAGAGATTCCGAATGCTCTCCCTACAGAGCCTTCTGTCCCTGCTCCATCTAGATCTGTGGCTATGTGCTCTGGATATGCAGGATGCCTACCTGCATATCCCCATATGCCCATCTGACCACAAATTTTTCAGTTTTTGCTTTCAGGGGCACACTACCAGTTCAGGGCCCTCCCATTTGGCCTTTCCTCAGCCCCCCGAATATTTACCAAATGCCTGGCGGTGGTGGCAGCCTTCCTGTGTACCCAGGGAGTACAGGTATTCCCTTACCTGGACGACTGGCTCCTAGCAGCCCCTTCAAGGGAGGGCCTTCAGCATTCATCCCTCACCCTGGAGGTCTTTTCCAGCCTGGGGATTACAATCAACCAAGCCAAGTCCCATTTGGCCCCTTGTCAAAGGCTGCAATTCACTGGGGCTGTGTTGGATATGACCCTGGGCAGGGCTTTCCATCCCTCGGACAGGATCGAGACTCTGCAGTTTCAAGCTCGCTTTCGTTCCTCCTACAAAAGTGTCACGGGCTGGAAGGTCCTTCGTCTTCTAGGCCTCATGGCAGCTGCCATTCCAACTGTCCCTCTGGCGTGGCTTCATATGCGGGTCTCGGAGTGGACCCTCCGATCCCAATGGCACCAATCCCTGGGCAACCTGGATCATGAGGTCCTGATTTCAGACCTGATGATCAGGGACTTGCAGTGGTGGACAGTCCAGGAGAACCTCAGCTTGGAGGTCCCTTTCTGCACCTCCCACCCCACCCAGACTCTGACCACGGACACGTCAGGTGCAGGTTGGGGAGCCCACCTAGGGTCCCACAAGACTCAGGACTTCTGGTCTAACATCGAAAAATGGTTACACATCAACATTCTCGAACTGAGGGTGGTTCTTTATGTCAGTCATGCTCTTCCTCCCTTCATTCTCCCCGGTCATCTTCTGGTACAGTCAGACAACATGTGTGTAGTCTGGTATCTGAACAAGCAGGGAGGGACTCGCTCTACCGCTGTGCCAGGAAGCAATTAGAGTCTGGTATTGGGTATCTCAGCACAACCTGCATCTGACAGCAGTCCACGTACCAGGTGTGCAGAACAGCCTGGACAGACACCCTCAGTCGCTCGTCTGCCAAGTTTCACGAGTGGGAAGTCAAGCAAGAGGTGATAAATGAGATTTTCGCACAGTGGGGGACTCCTCAAATAGATCTGTTTGCCTCCCCCGACAACGCCAAACTTCCCGCCTTCTGCTCGCTCGCTCTAGGGTGAGACCTTTTTGGCAGGATGCGCTGTCTTTGTGCTGGAAAGGCAGATTCGTCTACGCCTTCCCTCTCATTCCCTTGATCCCGAGAGATCTGAACAAACTTCGGGCAGAAGGGGCGCGAATGATTCTCGTCGCTCCCTTCTGGCCGAGGCAAGTTTGGTTCTCTGTTCTGCAACAGTTTTCAGTGGAACCTCCTCTTCCTCTGTCGGATTGTTGACCCAGGATCGGGGGACCCTGGTTCATCCAGGCCTCAAGCCACTCCGTCTTCATGCCTGGCTCCTATAGACGCAGCTTCTTCTCGCTTCAACATGTCCCCTCTAGTCGCGGACATTCTGGTAGAGGCCAGAAAGCCTTCCACCAGATCTACCTACGCCATGAAGTGGAAGAGGTTTTCCATTTGGGCAGCCCTTTTCCTGTCCGGCAGCAAGGATTTTGGATTACTTGCGGCATCTCTATGATCAGAGCCTCAGCTACTCCTCTTTGAGGGTTCATGTGGCTGCCATTTCGGCCTTCCATATTCCATTAGGGTACAAGACGATTGCTCAGTTAGAGGTCTCCAAGACCTTTCTTAGAGGGGTCCTTCATTTAAGATCCCCTATCCATAATCCTGCCCCCCCATCTTAATTTCATTCTGGAGAAGCTCATGCTACCCCCTTGAACCGGCAGCGGAAACGGAGTTAAAATTCCTTTCCTGGAAGACTCTTTTCCTTGTGGCTATTACCTCTGCTCGAAGAATTTCCGAGCTTCAAGCCCTGTTGTGTAAGATCCCTTACTTGATCTTCCACAGGGACTGTGTGGCCATGCGTACGAACCCTACGTTTCTCCCTAAAGTGGTAGCTGAATCCACACTTAATCAAAGTATTGAGCTCCCAATATTCTTCCCGGCTCACTCGAATCTTGGAGAGCATCTTCGTCGTACTCTTGACATTCATAGAATTCTGAGATACTCTACTAACAGGACCAAGGATCTCAGAAACATGGATCAACTCTTCGTTTCCTTTTCACCCAAGAGAGAGGGCAATGCTATTGCTAAGCAGTGCCTCTCTAAGTGGTTAGCTAATTGCATCACTTTCTGTTACGTCAAGTACAACAAGACCCGGGTCAGGTAAGAGGTCACTCCACCAGAGGGGTAGCTGCCTCTGCTGCTTGTTTCAGGAATGTGTCTGCTGCTGACATTTGTGCAGCCGCTACTTGGACTTCCGTCCACACCTTTACGAAGCACTACAGTTTGGACGTTGTCTCGTGCTACAGGGCGGTCTTCGGATTGGCCGTGCTGCAGGGACTTCTTTCATAAATCCCTCTCCTGCCTTTCTGACTGTGCATGATTTCTCCTCCTCCCTTATATCAGGCTTGTTCCAGACTGCTTGGGACTCGTCCTATTTGTGAATACCTACTGCAAGAGCCCTCTCGAAGTAAGATAGAACACTTACATAAGAACTTCCTGTAACAGTAGATCTTCGAGAGAGTCTCTTGCAGTAGGTATTACTTTCCCTCCCTCCATCCTCCTGAGATTTCCTTTTCTTTTAGGGGTCATTTCCTTTTCTCTTGTCATGCTTTTTGGCCTCTAGCAGGAAGAACTAGAAGGTGGGCGTGGGGAACCGCCCCTTTATACTGACGTAGGCTGACATTGGTCAGCTGACATTGGGGCAGTCCCCTGTCAGAGACTGCTAGCTAGAAATTTTTTTCATGGGGTCCTGACGCCTGGCGGCTTAGTCCTGTTTGTGAATACCTACTGCATAAGCCTCTCTTGAAGATCTACTGTTACGGTAAGTTCTTATGTAACTGTTGTTTACTCTTATTTTAGTATAGATATTCTCCTGTAGCCAGGTGTACTTCCATGTGCTGGAACAGTCCTAATGGCATCTGCATGCTTTTGCACCATTTTTGTCTTTTTCCCATCCATTTGTTCCTCCCTCTGCCCCATGGTCCTGTGTTTGTCTTCTACCAACTTGCACACATGTAGCGGATCTTTGTGAGCAGCAAGCTCCCTGGCCTCCCACAGAGGTGTGCTTGGCCTGCCACAGGGCCACAGGCAGCACCTTCCCAGCCCTGGCAGCCTGATTTGAGTGACTAGAATCTGCCCTATGACCTGGGCGTTTTAGTATGATGTGCCAGCATTAGGGAATTAAGCGGCCACTTTTTATTTACTTTTTGTCCCCAAGATTTCCATCTGAGATTCCACATCTTATTTTCAGTAGGGCCCTGTCTCTGTTTTTTTAAATATTTTTCCCGCTGTTTCACCCATGCCCCACCTCAGTGCCTGAGGTTCACCGTGGCAGCACCCTTCTTCCAGTCCAGATAAAGGTTGAGCAGCCACTGTCACAGTTGATCTTACTTCAAGTTGGAGCTCTTGCAGCAGGCTACACAATAAGGACTATGCCATCAGGCACTAGGACCCTATGGAAAACTTCTAGCTAGCAGTCCACAGTGGGGACTGCCCCTATGTCGGACCACCTCCAACGTCAACCAGTAGTATAAAGGAGGCAGTCCCCAGCCTCACCTCAGTTCTTTTCCCGACATCGACCTGTACACTTCGGCTCCACGGATGCCTCCTGCCACTTGCCGACTGCCATTTTTTTTTTAACTTTCTTTATTAGTTTCAGTTAAAACACATACAATGCAAACAATTGCTTGACGTATGTTCACAGAGACACAATTAATGGTACAGGTACATACTCATATGGTGAATTTATAATATCGTAAAAGGATTTCACAAAATAATTATTATTTTTTAGCCCTAATCCATTTTCCTTTTCCTTACAAGCTTCCAAGTACCTTGCTGTCCTTCAGTCAATGCATTATTGTTTTTATTTTCATTTTTTTTTTACCCCCTTAGGTATCTGAGAGTCAAACTGATCAATCTTAAGGTATGAATTCTTGCCGGATGGGGAATATAAATATGACTCGCCTCCTCCAGATAAGTTCAAATTGCTCTTGCTGTTTATTCAACTGGGCAGTTATCTTCTTTATCTTATACATCTCAACCACTGTCATATGCCAGGTTTTTATTGTGGTAGGGTTTATGTTCAGCTAAAACCTGGTTATGGCTTTCTTAGATGCCAGGATGAAGAATTTCAGTAACTTTTCCGACTGTCTATCTTTGCATTCTGGTAGATATCTTGAGAAAAAATACAATGATGTGGAAAGGGTCAAGGCGGGGTTCCACATCTGCCTAAGGCTTCCTGAAGTTCTGCCTTAAAAGAGGAAATTTTTGGCAGAGCCAGAATATATGTGCGTGCGAGGCTGGTGAATATCCACATTTTCTCCAACACTCCGCACCACTCCCCCTTCTTGAATTTGACCTGCAGTGCTGGAGGTCTGAAATATCTAGTGGTTAGTTTCCGTGCAAATTCTTTACATAGACTGGAGGTGATATCCTTCTGTTAAAAACTAAGATGCCTTTCCCACACTCCTCTGTAATCTGAGTCTCAGGGTGTCTCCCCAGGCCAATTTCACCAACTCCAATGAGTCTCCCTCTAAAACTCTAAGGACGGTATATAATATTGAAATCAAGTGTGTTAGTAATGAGATCTATTAACTGAGGAACTGGTTCCTCTGCCCAAAAATCTCTTGACAGGGATTTTATGGAATTCCTAATTTGAAAATACCTGAACCTTTCCTTGCTGGAGATCCCATATTTTTGTTCTAATTCTGTCTGGGTCATCATGCAACCTTGTTGAATAAATTGTCTCACTAAATGTAGACCTCTTCTTTCCCATCCGAGATATACCATGTCCATTCTGGCAGGGAGGAATATATCTACATAGAGCAAAGAATACAGTAATGGTCTCCATTTATCAAGCTTCTTTGAGCTCAGTATTCTCCTCCAGCACTGGATAGTAGTGCGGGTATATGGGTTATCTATTTCTTCCAATCTAGCATTAGGAGGGACCACCAACAGCAATCTGTTAAGTTGTCTCAGGTCCCCCTCCCATTGTTCTAAAATTTTCCATTTGGCAATATACTTCTGTTGCAGCAGTAGAGAACAGTTCTAAGTTGTGCTGCCATGTAGTATAATCTCAGATTTGGGAGTGCCAGCCCTCCTCTATTCTTTGGAAGCTGGAGTATGGAATACCTAATTCTGGGTTTAACGGGAGTCCCATATGTAATGCGAGAGTGTTCTATTTAGGGCATCAAAGAATGTCTCAGGTACCTGAACTGGTAATGTTTGGGCCAAGTAGAGGAGCCTGGGTAATATCACCATTCTGATAGCCTCCACTCTGTGAATCAGCGGAAGTGGCAAGACCTTTCACCTTTCCTGCTCGGAAACTACCTTTTGTTTTAAAGGGTTGTAGTTAAGATCATATGGCCCAGTGGCGCAGAGGGTTGAGGCGCTGGTGCCTTACCTCGACCACGCCGGCGACCCGAGTTTGGGAACGGACTCGGGACGCAAGGGGTCGGCTGGGGAAGGAGAGGGTTGAGCATCCGGAGGACTGCTCTCCTCTCCTGGGGTGGGACCGAGGGAGGAATCGCTCGGCAGCGGCCCCTAGTGGAGACTTGGGGCAATACAAGAGTGGCACGATGGGAACCCAGAAAAACGGAAACTGCTCCAGGTCCGCCAGATGATGGCTGCAGCACTCTGATGCTGCCAAAGGAAAGCCGCCTCTCCGCCTCAGCAGCACCCCGAAGCCTAACTAAGAGTGCGCTGGTGATCCCCCGGACGGTGCCTTCCCCCTCGGAGGATGGGGACCCACCCGGCGATAGTGTTACGCTGGGATACTTCGAGGGTTGGCTGTAATGTGAGGACAGAGGAGGCGGCTCGACTGAGGGCAGTAGGGGTAAGTCTGGGAATTAGCAAGCCTGAAGGAGTGGGGGTCGCTGGAGAACGTCAGAGGAGAAAAAAAAAAGATCATATATAGCCTCAGCTGTCCCTCCCATTTGGACACCAAAGTGTTTTAAGTGGGTCAGGTTCCAGCGGAATGGATATCCTGACAAGATGTTTGGGGTGGGGTCATAATTCACCCTTAGCACTTCTGTTTTGGTAGAGTTAATTTTATATCCCGCTAGTTGGCCAAAGGTATCAAGTAGGAGCCACAGGGGTTCTAGTGACTTCTCAGGCTCAGATAGGTAGATCAACAGATTGTCTGCATACAGTGCCAGCTTATGCGTGTCTCCCCTGTAAATAGCCTGTGCTAGCGGCTCAAGATACAGGACAAAGGGCATCCCTGCTGGGTTCCCCATTGCAATGGTATGGGAGTTGTGATAGAGCCATTAATCTTTATAAGTGCCCTGGGGTCTAAATAAATGGCTGATATAATTTGTCTAAATCCCCTCGACAGTCCCGTCTTCTGCAACATTGCCTTCGAAAAAGGCCACACCACCCAGCCAAAGGCCTTCTCTGTATCCAAACTCAGAAGTGGGAATGGGGCCCTCAACCGGGCGGCATGGTGCAGCAGGTGTAGGATACGTTTTATATTATCCTGAGTCTGTCTGCCTCGGACAAACCCATTTGATCTGAATAAATTAGTTGGGGAAGAAGGGGCTCCAATCTTTTGGCTATTATTGAAGCAAACAATTTATAATCAATGTTAAGAACTGATATAGGGCAGTAAGAGGAGCAACTTGTGCTGTCTTTCCCAGGTTTTAATATGCTGGAAATATATGCATACTTCCAGGTGTCTGGAATGCCTTCACCCTCCTGTATAGCACGGCATGCTGCCAGTAGTGAGAGGGTTAGTTTATTTTTAAAAGCCTTATAGAAGTCTCTAGAATATCCTTCAGGACCTGGGTTTTTCAATCGGTCAATCAATCTTTATTTATCCAGGCGAAACACCATTGAGAGAACTCATTTACAAGGTGGACCTGGTTTGGTACAGACAATTTACAGAACAATAAGAAGATAGTATGTGCACAAGACAAACAGTCATGGAGTACAAGGAGACAGGTTATACATATGCTAATAAGATATACATTTGGTAGTCAATCCCATAGAACAGGGTTCTGGAAACAGACAACAATTTATATTAGAGAATGGTTTGCACATTTTTACACAATTACTACAGCTTCAAAAAGCAATAATTCATGTGGAAGAGGAAGAAGAGAAAGGATAGAAGGGTTAAAAAAAGAGACGAAAACAGACAGTCAGTAAAGTGCAAGGGTAGGGGAATGTTAGTAAATACAGTTGCACGTTTCTTTGAAGGCCTGCCCAAGGAGTTTTTTAAAGTGAGTCAATTTCACAGGAAGCTGAAGTCTCAACTTTTTTTGCACATAGTTCCAGAGAACAGGAAGAGAGTGACTTATAGTCACTCTACTAAATTACGTTCTAACCTTGGAAATAAGGAGGGAGGTATACAGAAGGCTTCTTAGTAGGTAGTTCCCTGCAGGTCAGACAGGGATACAGTCAGAGATATATTGTGGGAGCATATTTGATATGGCTCTGAAGGTCCAGAGAACTGCATTTCTTTGATGCCTGAAGCTAAGAGAGCTCCATCCTATCATACTGTAAAGGGTGCAGTGGTGAGTGGAGTATGATGCACCAGTTATGAACCTGATAGCCCGATGGGAAAGAGTATCAAGTTTCACTAGGGACGAGCTTGAGCATTGGCCATAAAGTATGTCGGTATAGTCTAAAAGTGGCAGGAAGGTGGTTTGCACTAAGCGAGTTTTGGCCTCTTGTGAAAGTAGGTGCTTGATTCGGTAGAATATGCCTAGCCTCTGTTTTAACTTTTTTGATAGTTCCTCAATATGTTCCGTAAAGGATAGCCTGTCATCGACCCACACTCCCAAGTATTTAAATTTCAATACAGTTTCTAGTGGCTCGCCTGGCTGTGATGGTATTTGGGGGGTAGTACTTGCAGAGCTATGTTTGGGTGCAATAGGTGAGGGGGCAAAAATCATAGCCTTAGTTTTTTTGCATTCAACAGAAGTTTTAAACGCAACAGGTTTTTCTGCAGGAGGTTAAAGTCACTCTGAAGGTCTTTATAAGCCAGTTCTGGGGTAGGTCTGTTTATGTACAACACTGTATCGTCAGCAAATAGGTGGATGCTTGATGACTTGATACCAGTGTTTAAATTGTTAATATAAATGGTAAACAATAGTGGGCCTAGGATGGACCCTTGAGGCAGACCCCTTAGGAGGGGTTTTCATTGTAGAGAGATTGCCCTCCACTTTAACTTGTTGGCACCACCCAGTGAGGTAATTGGCGAACCAGTTTAAGGCCAGATGGTCTATACCATTGATGTGTAGGGTGTCAAGAAGCAGCTCATGGTCCACTGTGTCAAAAGCTTTACTTATGTCCATGAACAATGAGAAAACATAGTTCTTAGAATCCAGCTCTGTCTGCCAGTCATTAGTGACCTTTGCAAGTGCCAGGATTGTGCTGTGGTGGGATCTAAATCCAGATTGGGCTGGATTTAGAAGGTTGTACTTCTCCAGATGCTGCCTAAGTTGCAAGTTCACTACCATTTCCATAAGTTTTGACAATACAGGAAGTAAGGAGATTGGTCAGTAATTATTTAGATCGCTGGCATCTCCAGATTTCAGTAGAGGGATAACATGAGCTGTTTTCCATAAGGCAGGGAGCGAGCCCTGCATAAGGGACATATTAAACAGATGGGTGATAGGGGGTGCCAGTACATAATATCCTAACTTTAGATAGTAGGGTACGATCGGGTCCGCCCCTGTGCTTTTCCTAATATCTAAGGTCAATAGCAGGTCCTCAACATGCTTCACTGTGACAGGGCAGAAGGAGAATATTGCAGCAAGGTTCAGAGGGCTTGATCTGAGCCATTCAGGTTTCTGGCCACATGACTGAGCTCGGAGGTTACTGGCCGGTGTCGAGTCAAAGGCTAGGCCTGCTGTGGCAAAATGATTATTCTAGGGACATGGATATGTTGTTCATCCACACTCATTGGCAGGTATCCTTGCCGCTTTAAATCTTGCCGGAAGGTCTTCAAGCTTGCTCCTCCCACCCACCCGGGTGGTATAACTCTCGGCTCCGCCCCATGACGCCAGATCTTCCTTACCGCTTGGAAGCTCAGGTTCCCTCCTTAACGCTCTGCGTTTGTGACTGGTTCCTATTTCTCCGTTTGGATTTAAAATAAATTTTGCAAAAGACTTCAGTCTTCTATCCCTCGCGGCTCGATGGACCGTCGACTCCGGTTTGGAGATGCCCATGCGGGCAGAAGATGTCTCGAGACGGATCCACACACTCACGTGTGTCTACTGCTTAGGCCTTGAGCACGACCCGCGGGCTTGCACGACTGTGCTCATCTTTCTCGACCTCGTCCTCGAACCGTGCTGCCCGATTTAACTGGGCCGTCGAGAAGCGTTCCCTCGGTGAAATTCAAGGGCCGGTTAGCGGTGTCAGCGACAGCCTTTCAGCCCGGATCTTCCGGCGGATGGTCGCCCTCGAAGAGGAGGCGGCTCGGGCCGTATCTTCCTCGGCCGCGGCATTTATCCCGCTCTCTCTGGGTTCTTCCTACACGGCTTCTTTTAAGGAGCTTTGTCTGTCCCTCTCCACTAAAGGAGAAGGGCCTGTGTCTGCTGGACCTTATTCTCGGTCCAAAAAGAGGGACAGGGGTAAGTCCCTCCGTCGACGCTCTTGGGAGCGGGAAAGGTCCCTCTCCCCGGGCCGTCGACCGTCGGCTTCGGTCGACCGCTCGGCTTCGGCCACTGGCCTCACGGTGTCCCCGTCAGGTCAGTTGACCGAGACTCCCACCGATGAAGTCGAGATTTTTCTCGACCCATTGGAGGGGCTGTCGCCTTTAGCAGCCGAGATTCCCCTCTCCCCGGTTCCCCCGGGAGGAGTTGAGGATCCCGTGGGCTCGCCTGTGCCTCCGGTTCCGGAGCCCTCGGATGGACCATCCGAGCCGAAGGGAGTGCCGGTTCCGGCCGACACCTCCCGCACCGACCTCGGAAATTCCGGGACTCTCGGTCCGGACCTCTTCGCCGGTCAGCCGATCCACCGTCATAAGCGGTCTCGGTCGGCACAGCAGTAAGCGGCGTCGCCGCTTCGTCCCTCGTCCTCCTCCTCGGATGAGAGAAGCGGCGTAAATTAAATCGGCAGCGAGACCTTATGTTGCAACAACTCCTCCTGGCGAGAATAAGCCGACCCGTCGCCTTCCCGGCCATTAAGTAACTGTCACGGGCAGCCGACACAACCCTCGACTTATCCGAGGCCTATACCCAGGCGGTTGTTCGGCCAAAACCAGCTGCTCCACCGATTCCGGTGGAACCTCCGCCTCCACAGCCACAATTGGGGCTCCGACCAAGATTCTCGGTCGGCTAAGGGTCTACCCATCGGCTGTCAGTTACCCTCACTCCCGACCGACCTCGGCAGGTGAAGGGTGGCTCAGGCCAGAGGCAGCTCTTTGAGGACTCTTCGAGTCGAAGATGATTCCTCCTTTTTCTCCAAGCGACTGGACTTGGAGTCTTCAGGAGGTCAGTCAATGGGCGATAGCCCGTCGTCCTTCCTAGGAACTGCTTCGGCTCATCTGAGTCTACGG
Source organism: Neoceratodus forsteri (assembly GCA_016271365.2). NCBI lineage: Eukaryota > Metazoa > Chordata > Ceratodontiformes > Ceratodontidae > Neoceratodus > Neoceratodus forsteri. The sequence goes on along the minus strand of CM057449.1, from coordinate 359,541,122 downwards.
GATGGGCTCGAACCCGTTCCAAAGCGGGCCAGGTATCCCCTCACGGAGATTCTGGACCGAGGATTCTCGACGGAGGCCTTTCCGGTGGCCGAGGCCATAGTGGGTCCGGCACTGGAGCTTTGGCAGCGCCCTGCTTCCTGCCCTGCGCCCGGCCAGGATGGCCAGGAAGTATCACGGTCCTACCGGTTCCTTGTCCGGTTTGAACACCCTCTGCTGAGGGGTTGGTTACCGACAGCGTTTTCGGTAGCGCCCGGCGCGCCAGGGATGTGGACAAACCTCCTGACAAGGAGTCCAGAAATTGGACTATGTCGGGCCGAAAAGTCTACGCTGCGTCTCTCTCGGCCTCGTCAGGCCAGTTCGGCCGTCCTCATGGCACATTTTCTCATGCCCTGTTGGGCTCCTGGATGAGGTCATCCCTCATCTTCCCCCCGATCTGCAGACTACGGTTAAGCAGGTGCGGGACCAGGGCAGGGCAGTGGCCAAACAGCAGCTCAGACTGCTTTGGATATAGGGGACTCATGTGCCAGATCGGTGGCGGCCGCGGTAGCTATCGTCGGCGGGCTTGGCTGAGGATATCCACCTTTACTGGATACCCAGCACAAGTTGGCGGATGTTCCCTTTTGGGGACTGACCTCTTGACCCTGGGGTGGAAGGTCACCTGCAGAGGATCGAAGTCCAATGCCACCTTGGACTCGGTCTCTTCGCTCAGAAGGACAAGGCCGCAAACCACAGCCTAAGCCCTTTCGTCCTTCATGCTCGGCGCGCCCGGCCCAGCAACGTCAGGGCCAGCAGGCTCGGCCTTGGCATCCCAAACCCAAGCCGCCGGCTTCCTCTAACAGGAGGCAGGGAGGAAAGGGCCCAGGAGGTCCCTCGGCCTGTCCCTCCTCCAAGCCTGCCCAGTGACGGGCTGAGGGGTGTCGCCCCCATCCCGTCACCTTACCCCTGGGTCCCCCCGTGGGGGGACGGCTCCGGCACTTCCGTTCCGCCTGGTCCGCTGTTACCACGGACAGGTGGGTCTTGGAGGTGGTGGGAAGAGGCCTGCCTCTGGATTGAGCAGGCACCACCCTTCAGGCCGTCGCCCCTCGAGAGCCGGGATCCCCAGCCTCACTGGCGGCTCGTCGAGCCGACATCGCCTCCTCCTCCAGAAGGAGGTGGTAAGAGGTGGTGGACCCTCCTTCAGACCCAGGGTTTGTGTCCAGGTACTTCCTGGTTCGAAGCAGACGGGGGCTGGCGCCCCATTCTCGACCTACACACCTAAACAAGTTCCTAAGGTCTCGAACCTTCAGGATGGTCCCTCTGGCTCAGATAATACCATCCTTGAGCGGGCGTGGTTCTGCTCTCTGGACTTGCAGAGGACGCGTTCTCGTCCCTATCCGTCCGTCTCACCAGAGATTCCTTCGCTTCCGGCGGAAGGATCCTCTTGAGTTCAAGCCATGCCCTTGGCTTGTCTCCAGCTCCAGGGTCTTCACCAAATGCATGGCTGTGGTGACAGCATTCCTCTTGGCGCGAGGTCGGGTGTACCCTTACCTGGACGACTGGCTGATAGCAGCTCCCTCCAGGAAGGAGGCGGAGTGGTCCAGAGATCTGGCCCTCCAGGTCTGCTCTCAACTGGGCCTCCTTATCAGCGAGGCCAAGTCGAACTCGAGCCGAAGCAGGTGATTCTATTCAGGCGCAGCTCGAACTCTCTCGAGCCAGGCGCGGCTCGGCCGGACAGGGCGAGTTCTTTCCTCCTTTGCCCGATCATTTCTGGTTGGGCAGTGCGCCCTGCCGGGACTTCCTGCGCCTCCTGGGTCTCATGGCGGCCTGCACCAGCGTGGTCCGTTGGGCCCGCTGGAACATCGTCCCCTTCAGTGAGGACTGGCCAGCCAGTGGTCACAATGCTGCGATCCCTTGGACCAGCTTGTGTCGGTGACACAGGGATGTGGGAGCAGCTCTCCAGTGGTGGACCGTTCCAGATCATTTGCAGGAGGGCATCCCGTTCGTCCGCCCGAGCCGGCGGTCTCTCTGTCGACCGATGCCTCTCTGATGGGTTGGGGTGCCCATCTGGGAAACACCGGGCTCATGGCCTCTGGTCCCGGGAGTCGATGCCACATCAACCTGCTGGAGCTCGGCGGTCCCTAGCTCTCACCGTCTTTGCTCCGTTCCTCCGGGGTCAAGTGGTCCGAGTCGAGCCGGACAATACCACGACTATGTACTATCTAAACCGCCAGGCGGGCAGCGCTCCATGCTTCTATGCAAGGAGCTCTCCGCTTTGGTCACTCGTGCGGCGCTGAGGCGGATCTCCTAGCCATTCACGTGGCAGGAGCCTCCAACACCCTGGCCGATGCCCTGAGCCGGATAGGGGCTGCATCCCAGTGGTCTCTCCTGCGGAGGTAGTACAGCATCTGTTCTCCCTTTGGGGCACACCTCAGGTGGACCTGTTTGCCTCAGGAGAACGAGCTGAGTCTGTTCCATGCCCGCCCCCTCAGCAGGGCTCGCTGCAGGGGATGCCTTCTCGAGGCAATGGACCCCGGGCCTCTTTTCGCCTTTCCCCATTTCCTTGATCCACAAGGTGCTTCTCAAAGCGGAGGGACAAGGCGCAGGTGATTCTGATAGCCCCAGACTGGCCTCGCCAGTTCTGGTACCAGATCTCCTCAGTCTCAGCTCCAGGACTCGCGGCAGCTTCAGCTCGCCCGGACCTGCTCTCAGTCAATCAGGGAAGGTGTTCCATCCGGACCTTCAATCCCTGCCACTGACCCTGGTTCCTGGCGGCTAGAGTTCCAGGCCTTGGGTCTTTCGACGAGTCCTCAATGTAGTTAGGCGTCCGTAGAGTCGACCAGAAAATGTATGCCTTCAAATGGAAAAGGTTTTCCATTTGGTGTCAGGGCAAGGGCTTGGACCCTTCCTCCTGTTCCTTGGCAAGCATCTTGGACTATTTATGGTCCTTTCTAGTCAAGGGCTTAGGTCGGCGACCCTAGGGTGCACCTGGCAGCCATCTCTGCTCCGGTAGCGGGCGAGGAAGCAGTCGGTGGCGCAGGAGAAGGTGGTCTGGCGCTTTTTCAAAGGCCTTGATCATTTCCCTCAGTCGCGGGAACCCCACCTCCGTGGGATCTACTGCTGGTACTGGCAGCTCATGGGCAAGCCATTCGAACCTATGCACAGGTGTGCTCTCTCTCACCTGTCGTGGAAGACCGCCTTCTTGGTGGCTATCCGTCAGCCAGAAGGATGGGAGAGCTCCAGAAGCTTCCATCGAGTCTCCTTACCTGGTCTTCCACAGGGACAAGGTTGTCCTCGCCCCACCGAGATTCCTTCCGAAGGTGGTGTCGGAGTTTCACCTTAACCAGGTGTTGACTCTGCGGTGTTCTACCCAATCACACCTCGGAGGCGAATATAGGCTCCATACTCTGGACCCTAGAAGGCGCTCGCTTATTATAAGGAAGCGCCGCGGCTGAAATTCAGGAGAGGTTCGCCAGCTGTTTGTCACCTACGCTGAACGCATCTGGCAGACCTGCAGCAAGCGGACGATAAGCAGGTGGGTAACCTCCTGCATAGATCTCTGCTATAAGTTGGCGGGCATGGAGCCTCCCAGAGGGATAAGAGCTCATTCTACCCGCCATACTGCTGCAATGTGCTGCTTCCAGGGGCGTCCCTATCCAGGAAATCTGCAGGGCTGCTACCTGGAAGTCAGCAAACACCTTCATTACCCACTACCACATCGACCTTGAGTCACGCCGGGATGCTGGTTTTGGGGCCTCGGTTCTCCAGTCTCTCTTTCCCAAGTAAGTATTGGGGTGTGCGTCTTGCCTCCTCCTCCGGAGGAACTGCTGGAGTCTGCCAATGAGTGTGGATGAACAACATATCCATGTCCCTAGAAATACAGGTTACTCACCTGTAACAGGAGTTCTAGGAATGGTATATGTTGTTCATCCCGACCTCGACCTCCTTGACGCACAACCTGAGCTTCCAGCGGGCAGATCTGGCGTCATGGGGAGCCAGAGTTATACCACCGGGTGGGTGGGAGGAGCAAGCTTGAAGACCTTCCGGCAAGATTTAAAGCGGCAAGGATACCTGCCAATGAGTGTGGATGAACAACATATACCATTCCTAGAACTCCTGTTACAGGTGAGTAACCTGTATTTAAGGAGTTCTAAGATCATTTGTTTGTCAGTAGTACTACTGCCACCCATGGATATTTTTTGGGGGAGGGAATTGGGTGGGGAGATAATCTTCCAGGTCCTTTAATGATTTCCAAAATCTGTTCACATTATTTGAGGAGAATTCAGTTTCTGACTGAAAATATCTTGCCTTTTCGGTTCTCGTTAGCTTGGTGCATCGGTTCCTAGCTGCTCTGAAGGATGCCCAATCAGCTGTTAGGTTTGTTTTTCTTGCCTTTTTCCATAGTGCATCCCTCTGCAGCAAGGCAGCTTTTAAGCCACCTGTGAACCATGGGTAATTTTTCTTTTTTGTTCTAATTTTTAGCAGAGGAGCATGCTTATCAATGGTTCCAAGCACAATGCTTTGGAAGGCCTCATAGGCAGCATCCACAGTTGGTGCCAGGTAGAAATCCTGCCATTTAGCATGTTGGAGATCACCACAGATGGCGATTGCATCAAGGTTCCTTCGGCATCTCTTGTAGATATACCTGGAAGATGATACTGCTTTTGGCACAGTCCTTACACATGCTGTAGCATGGTGATCACTGATGATATTAAAAAATACACTCAGTGAATAGAGAGCTGCGGTTTATTAACTAAGATTAGATCGACTAATGTTGCATTGTCAGAGTTTTTGATGTGAGGCTGGGTCACTTCAGATATGAGTTGAGAAAGCACATGTGTATCACAGAGCTCTTTTAAGGGCTTTGATGATGCAGAAAGTGAATCCATATTGAAGTCACCCGCAACAATAACCTCAGAGAATAAGGCATTCAGTATCTCACTTAGATGTTTCAGTATTTTTAGTCCTGCAGAGGGAGGCCTATAGCATCCAATTATGTGGAGAGGGATTGATGGGGCAAGCTGTACCTTTATGGTAAGACATTCAGATTCCTTGGTCATTGTGGTCGAGTTTAGTACTGAGAAAGCATACTTGTCCCAGATGTTGATGGCTACACCCCCTTCTCTTGTTGGTCTATCTGCTCTAATTACACTGTACGAGGGGATATTGATTTCGTGGTCCTGCGTAGCAGGCTTCAGTCACGTTTCCGATACCACCAGCACATCAGGGCAGGTGTGGTTGATACAAGTTTGGATAGCATGAAGTTTCCTGAGCAAGCTACAGGCATTGATGTGAATGAGACTCTGCCCTTTCAGTTGATTGAGCTGTGAAGGAGCTATAGTAGTAAATGGGGTCCCAGGATTAAGTTCAACATTACCTGCACAGATAAGCAGTAGTAGAAGAATTTTTTTGAGAGCTTCCAGTAGTAGCTTAGTAAATAGAATTTTTCTTCTTTTGCCGAGATTGGGTTCATAGGTTGGGGATGATGGTACTCAAGTAGCCAGAGGTCCCAAGGAAGCATATGGAAGAGTCCTGACATATAGGGTGAATAAGTGATCATGGGTAAGCAGTGTTGTGGAGTGCTTATTGCAGTTTGTGTAAGGTGACCCAGTGCAACCCAACACACATAATAGTGACCTTCACAAGGGAAGGTTTTTGGGCCGTCTCAGGATATAATGGGCAAGGTCAGTGTTGCCTGGAAGCCTCGTAATAGGTGCAGTGACGTTGTCAGTGTGCTGGTTGAAGGAACATTTGAGCAATAGCACTAGATACATGAGTGTGGGAAGTAAAGTCTGCATTTTGATGATTAGGGCACAGAAAGCTAGTTTAGGAGCTAGAGAAGCACAATTGTAAGCAAAAAAGCTCTACTGCTTCCCTTGCAGGCTAGCTGAAAAGTGCTAGAGACTGTGTCTCTTTAATGGAGAGCACACCCTGTTTTTTCCTTTTTTATATATATATTTTTTTAACTAATGACCAGTGAGGTATCAGCACATGCAAGGCAGGGGGAGGAAGTTTATTTAAAGAGTGGCGGGGGTGGAGGAGGGTGGGAGGAAAAAACCTGATTCAAAATGTTCCCTAGCTAGCGATAAGCTTTTGAAAGATTTGTAACAGCCATATCTAACTCCTGCTCTGAAATGGGGAGGTCAAATTTTTGATGCTGATCCCGTGTTATGCTCGGGAGCTTGAGGGATGCCAGGAATGACTTAATTGCCTCCTGATCAGTTTCCTGTTCAGGGGTATGTAAACTTTTATAATAGTTTTGGAAGCACTGTTTTATCAGTTGGGGCAAGTTAGTCATTTTTTTCAGGGTTGGGTCCCTGATTTGCGTGATATTCCCCTGGGTTTATTGTCTCCTTAGCCTATGTGCTAGTAGTCTGGTGGCCCTAGGGCCACCATCGTAATAATTTTGACGTATAAATTGCAACGCCTGCTCCGTACGTATATCTAGAAGGCTTTGTATTTGCTCTTTTGTGGCCTGCAGCAGTGGTAGGGCTCCAGCGTCACCTGCAGCTCTTTCAGTTGGGCATGTAATTTATCTAGTCTCGCTTGTTGCTGTTTTTTATAGTTAGCCATGTATTTTATTATATCCCCCTGAGTACAGTTTTCAGTGTATCCCACAAGGTACGCACCAAGACCTCCTGGATAGCATTGTCTCACAGTATCTTGGGGATTCTTTCCTCCACCATATCTTTGAAATCTTTAACGTTCACCATATAATTATTAAATCTCCATAAAGTTTTATTTCCTGTCTGTCTCAGCAGCAGCATTGTATGATCTGATATGGTGGACGGAACCTGAGTGCACCCCCCCACCTTATAGTAATGTTCTTTGGTTACAGCGAAGTAGACTATTCTTGTGTACACCCCATTTGGGGCCAAGTAATGTGTATATCCTCTGATTTGGGTGCTGGGCGTGCCAGGCGTCCGTCCATCCAACTTCAGAACAATAAATCTGTGCTGCCTTTTGTGCTGCAGTTTTCTTTGGCAAACCAGGGTTGGGAGTGTCTGTCTGGGAATGTATTTGATTATGGTCCCTTCCTAAAATCAACACTTCCTGCTGCATTTCTCTTACCTTTCTAAACAGGGCTCTCACTACCTCTGCTCCAGACCCAGGGGGAATATATATGGAGACCACTGTTATCGGCTATCCTAATTTGCCTACCACAATTGCCAGGCGTCCCTCTGGGTCTGCGAATACGGCTGTCTTCTCAAATGAAATATGTTTTGAAATCAAAACAGCTGTCCCCCTCCATTTCCCTCCCTTATATGAGGAGGCTATCACCTCTCCAAATCCCGTCCTGGCTAACTTCCTATGTTCCTCCTCATCCAAGTGTGTCTCTTGGAGTAAGGCAAATGCTGGTTCTAGGATCGTGGATATGTTTATCCACACTCTTTGGTATGTCCCCTTCCACTTTAAATCTTGCCGGAAGTCTACAAGCTGGCTCCTCCCACCCCTTAGGTGGCCTGATCACGTCAGCCAAAATATTGGCCCCCTTGCAGTTTTTTCTAATAATGCACCATTCCTTCCACAAAATTGTTGAAATTAAAAAATATTTTGGTATCCACATATGTATTTCTTTGGTTTGCAGTGGAATAAAACACAAAAAGCAGAAACATTTTCGAAGTCTTAGCTTATTCCACACAGAAATCCTTAAATGGCCCGGACAAAATTATTGGCACCTTTTAGAAGTAACATAGAAACATAGAATTTGACGGCAGATAAGGACCGCTTGGCCCACCCAGTCTGCCCATTTCCCTACCTACTGGATAAGCTGCAGATCCTAGTTAACCAGCAGCCTACTTCTTCCTACCCCGACCCTCTAGAATGGCCTTATGACTGTCATGTGCATGCTTGAATTCCACCACTGATTTTGACTCCACAACCTCCTCCGGAAGGCCGTTCCATGCATCCACAACCCTCTCTGTGAAAAAATACTTCCTTAAAAATTACCTCTGAGCCACCCCCCCCCCCATCTTCAAATTGTGCCCTCTTGTTCTTGCACACCTCTTTTTTTGAAAGATGCTACCCTCTTGGACTTTGTTGATTCCCTTGAGGTACTTGAAAGTTTCTATCATGTCCCTCTCCTCCTTTCTCTCGAGATATACATATTAAGCTCCTTTCGCCTCTTTCATATTCTTCCGGTGCAGACCCTGCACCATTTTAGTTGCCTCCTCTGGACAGCTTCCATCCTGTCTATGTCTTTTGCGGAGACTGGGTCTCCAGAACTGCACACAGTACTCCAGATGGGGTCTCACCAGCTGTCTGTACAGAGGATAATAACTTCCTGTTTTCTACTGGTGATGCCTCTCCCTATGCATCCCAGTATCCCCAGCCTCTCCTTGCTGCCCTCCTCATTTGCTTGCCCACCTTTAGGTCATCTGACATGACTACCCCCAGGTCCCTTTCCATTTTTGTTGTTGTTAGTATCTCACCCCCATTGTGTACTCTTCCCTGGGTTTTGTTTCCCAGGTGCATTAGCTGCACTTCTTAGCACTGAATCTAAGCTGCCATACATTTGACCATTCCTCTAACCTTGCCAAGTCCCTTCTCATCCTTTCCACCCCACCCTGTGCATCAACTCTGTTGCAGATCTTTGTGTCATCTGCAAAGAGACATACTTTTCCTTCCAGTCCCTCTGCAATGTCGCTTATTACTGGGGGGAGATGCTTTTTTGACTCTGCTCTAAAAAGATGGTGATCAAGCTGGGCTAGCCGTCGGACTGCTGTTTGTTACGTTTTGTTTTATTTCTTAGTAGTATTACTTTTTAAGTGTGTTTAAGTGTTTTGTTCTATAAAGAACTTAAAGACCTGGCTACATTCTGTTTCCAGAACATCACTGGGCTTTTGATCGAAATTTGGACCGCGGAGAAGCTATCAAGTGTTGGGGGCTTTTAGTAGAGCACTTTCGTGTTTATGACTGAAATCTGGATTGTGGAGAAGCTGTTGAGTGCTGGGGACTTACTTTTAGTTCGCCTTTCGCCTCTTTTATCTATTTGTCTGCCGCGCTCTTTTAACCACGTCTTGAGCGTTTGTGGTTCGATGTTCCTGGTCTGGACTTTGTGACACTAGGATACTGTGTGACTTCATTTTGGGGTTCGTTTTGGGTACTTAGCTACCTTTTTGGCAGTGTGGTGGCTTTGTTTTATACGACTCTCCTCAGTGTGACCCTTCCTGGTATTCTTCGAGGATTATTTCTATATGGGATCTGGAAGAGTCGGGAGTCATTGGGAACAAGTTCATTAAGGATTTTCTAAAGTTTTCGCAAAGCCTACGGAGTTTGCACATTTGGAATACTGTGCTATAAGTAGCTTTTCTTTCTGTGACCTGTTTAACTGTGTTCTGATTTATTTAGTCTGGTCCGCTGGCTTTTTTGAGGCGCCAGAAGGGTTGGTGACTTACACAGGGGCTAGGATCGGGGCCTGCTGGAGGGCTGGCCCTTTCTCCCTATTCCCCTAGACCCCGGGCGGAATCGGTCGGGGGGGCTGATTCGGCCTGGAGTCGTAGTGGTGGGTCACCACTATAGCCCAGTACTGCCCCTTGGATAACTGGCTGGATCCTGTGGCTTGAAATATGACTTTCCCTGGAAACTGATTTGAATTTGAATCCCTCATACCTCGAATCCTGCCTGGAAACTTTGTTTGATGGAATGTATTAAGGACTTGGGACCAGTACTGTTGGATCTTCCAGAGTGTTAAGAAGTGGCTTGAAGAAGACCCTGCAAGATAAGTGACTGTGGATATAGGAATTGATTTTTAGGTGGCTTGCAGGGTTCTGGTGGTCCGGGGTTAGGGTCTCACGCAGTGGGGGGGAGTGGGATTGGCTAGAAGGACGGTCCTTTTCTTCTCTCCTCTACACTCCTGGGGCGGCTGGCTGAGGGGTTTTCTTCCCCTGGAGTAGAAGCAGTGGGCCTCTGATCCTCTTGGACTGGTTGGTTCCTGTGACCTGTTGACAGTTTTTACTTTTGTTTAGTTTAGGTGGTTGATGAATGTTGGTTTATTGTGTTTTTGCATTTTATTTGTTGATGTTATCATAGTGTATAGGATATGTGATGTTTAGTTATTTTTGAGGGAAAATTTAAGCAGTGAGAGTGCTTGTTTTCATCCTATTTTCCACCCTTTCCGGTCCGGTGAGAGAGTTCCGGAGGGTGGTCTCTAAATTTTTCCCTGTGTGTATTTATTTATTTATTTTTATTTTTAGTTGTTAGAATTGTTCTGTTATTTTACTGTCTCCTGGCCATGAGAGGGCTGTGGATATAAAATAACTTTTTAATTGAATTTAATAGTTGTTATATTAGAATTTTTGTTTTAGTGGTGGATGGTGGTGTTTATTTGCTATTTTATTTACTTTATTTGTTTATATTTTGTTGAGCAGCCTGATGTGCTTCCCAGCTCCACCAGTTGTTAGTTACTCGGCCTCCGCTCTCCATACCCTCCGCCTCTTTTTCCCTCCCCCCTTGCCAGCTCAGGTTTACCATCGTTGTCGGGCTTTGGGGATTGTGCGAAGGGGTAGGGGGAAGTGGGGGTGTGTTGGGGGTTGTGGACAGCGGAGTGAGCGGTGCTCTCCCATAGGGGTGGTTAGGCCTCGAAGACGCCCTGGGGCGAAATGGCTTCTGGAGCGTGGTAGTTCCATTCTGGTTTCCATACCCAAGGGCACCTCTTTTCTTAGAGGGCAAGTGGTTGGGACAATTTGTCAACCTCGTCCAACTCGGGCGTTGTTGTGCAATGCCAGATCTGTCTGCAATAAGACTGCTCTTATTGCGGACTTTGTCGCTAGGGCAGATCTGGCTTGCATTACCGAGACCTGGTTGAATGGGAATGCGGCCCCATTTTTAGAGGCTGCTGTTCCCGCCGGGTTCTCGGTTATACACCGCCCGAGATTGGATCGCGGGGAGGGGGGGTGGCGGTCTGTTTTAAGATCGAATTGGGCCTAACTGGTGTTCCAGTTGAGGAGGCCAGATCATTTGAGTGTACTGTGGTAGCTGGTGTGGGGTGCAGGATTACTCTCATCTACCGTCCACCCGGGGATGAGAAGCTTTTCCTGCAGGAAATAGCAGATTTCGCCGCTGACATGGCCTTGGAATCGCCCAGATTGATGGTGCTGGGCGATTTCAATGCATGGGTCGACGACGAATCTTCGCTTTTCGGTCAACATTTCCTCCATAGTCATAGATACATAGACAATGTCGGCAGATAAGGGCCTATGGGCCACCCAGTCTGCCCATTTGAGCTTGGAAGTTCAGTTTGTTTTCCTAGAAGTCTGTCGCCCCTTACCCCGACCTCCAGAATTCCTTTATGTCTATCCCATGCATTCTTAAATCCCGTGATTGTTTCAGCCCCCACCACTTCCTCTGGCAGGGTGTTCCACTTGTCCACCACCTGTTCTGTGAAGAAATTCTTCCTCATGTTTCCTCTGAATCGTCCTCCTCCAACTTCATCCCATGCCCTCTAGTCCTGGAACATCTTTTTTCGCTTAAAATAGTGTATTCTGCACCCTGTTCCTCCCTGTGAGATACTTGTATGTCTCTATCATATCCCCTCTCTCCAGGTGATGACATCACTGGGCTTCACACAGGTTGTTTCCACAGCTACTCACAAGGGAGGTCACTCTCTTGATCTGGTTTTCCTCCTGGGGATTGAGGCATCCGATTTGGTGGTGGAACCAGTTGGTTGGTCTGATCATTACTCAGTTGGGTTCAATTTTGAGGTCCCCCTGGGTAGGTCGGCCCCTGTGGAGTTGGTCAAGTACCGCCCATTGCGGGACGTTGTCCCTGAAGACCTGATGGCGGTTATTGACCTCTCGTTGTTTGATGAATTGTGCTCTGATCCTGAGCGGCTGATGGTGGCCTACAGTAGGGCCATCTCGGCTGCTCTTGACCAGATTGCACCAACCCGTGTTCGCCCCCTTCCGCGCCGTCCCGTTGCCCATTGGTTTGATGGGGCGCTGAGAGGGTTGCAGAGGTTGGGGCGTAGGTTGGAGCGTCTGTGGAGGAAGACTGCCTCTGAGGACGACCATCTTATTTTGCTAGAGCATTATAAGCTCTACCAAACAGAAATTTCCCATAAGAAGGCAGAATTCCTGTCCAGGGAAATCTCTGTCGCTCGGAATCGACCGGCTCGGCTCTTCAGAACTGTTGAAAGACTGTGCAACCCAGTTTGTCGGCAGTTCCGTCGAGTTTTTACGCAGAATAACTGCGAGGAGATCGCTCAATTCTTTGCAAATAGGGTGGAAGACATTCGGAGGCAGTGTCCCCGACCCCACTCCAAGGTTGTTGCAGTTGATCAGTGTTTTGTCGCAGAGCTCGGAGTTTCCTGGAGTTCCTTTAATCTTCCGGATTTTGTAGACACTATGAGGATTGTCCGTGAGATGCGCCCAACATGCTGTAGTTTGGATCCGGGTCCTACTTCCCTGATTATGGGATGTAGTGAATCTATTGGCCCGGTCCTTGCTCGGATTATTCGGTGTTCTTTGGAGACGGGAGTTTTCCCTAGCTCTCTGAAGGAAGGGGTGGTGACTCCCCTTCTGAAGAAAGCTTCCTTAGACCCGAATGACCTAGCTAACTACCGCCTGATTTCTAACCTCCCTTTTGTGGGGAAGGTTATTGAAAAAGTTGTGGCGGCTCAACTGGATAACCATCTGACCATCCATAGCTTATACGAACCTCTCCAGTCTGGTTTTTGTAAGAGGCATAGCACCGAGACTGCTCTGGTTCGGGTGCTTAATGATCTCCTGAATGCGAGAGATCGGAGATACTGCTCTATTCTGGTTCTCCTTGATCTATCATCAGCTTTCGATACTGTGGATCATGGGGTTTTGCTTGAATGCCTGAGGTCCATTTGCGGACTTTCAGGTGTGGTCCTCAGATGGTTTTCATCTTACCTCCAGGGGAGAACACAGAGAGTGGTCTCCGGTTTATATTCATCCGGGGCCTTCTCTCTACCTTGTGGGGTACCTCAGGGTTCGGTGCTTTCCCCCATGTTATTCTCAGTATATATGCTACCCCTCGGAGACATTGTCAGACGGTATGAGCTGAGGTTTCACTGCTATGCTGATGATACCCAGCTGTACCTGTCTTTTGCAACAGACCAGGTTAGTGCTATCTCAGTGCTGAATAACTGCCTCGCAGATATCCAAGACTGGATGAATACCAGTGGTTTGAAGTTGAACCCGGGAAAGACTGAGGTTATGGTGGTGAACCCCGGTCGCAGGGTTGAGGGTTTAGGGGCAGGGTCCTCCTCTGGATTAATTCTTGGGGCAGACCAGATCCCTTCCTCTAAACGGATGCGTAACCTGGGTGTGGAGCTTGACACTGGTTTGACCCTTCGTTACCAGGTGTCTGCAGTTGTCAAGACTTCATTTTTTCATCTTAGAAATATCTCCAGGATTAAGCACCTGGTTCCACAGGTGACTTGCCGGTTTTGGTCCACGCCTTTGTGACATCTCGTCTTGATTACTGTAACTCCCTGTACCTAGGGCTTGCTGGGGTTGATATCCACCACTTGCAGCTAGTGCAGAATGCAGCAGCGCGTTGGTTGACTGGGGCGTCAAGAAGGTCTCATATTACCCCAGTGCTGCGCACTCTGCACTGGCTCCCACTACAGTGGCGGATCACCTTTAAAGTGGGTCTTTTGACCTATAAAGCCCTACCTGGGTTAGGTCCCGACTACTTGAAAGAGCTTCTGGTGCCCTACACCCCTCTGAGACAGCTTCGCTCAGCTGACGAGGGGTTGCTGGAGATTCCGAGGGTGAATTTGAAGTCCTCTGAAGCCCGTGCCTTTGGTTTCGCGGCCCCCACCCTCTGGAATTCTCTGCCCCGCCAGCTCCGAGAAAGCACAACGGTGGAAAGTTTTAAAAGGGCTTTAAAGTTATTTTTATGGGATAGGGCATTCCCTGTTATTCTGTAATTTGTTTATTTTAAATATGTTATATTTGCTGTATCGTTTTATTGTATGAACTGATGTGTTGATGTTATGATGTTTTATGTACAGTGCCTTGAAAAATTTGAAAGGCGCTTAACTAAATAAATTTTATTATTATTATTATTATTATTATTATAAAGACATTGAAGAGGACCGGTCCTAATACTGAACCCTGCGGTACCCCACTAGTAACCCTCCCATTTACTATTACTCTCTGTGTCCTATTCTCCAGCCAATTCTTTACCCAGGATGTAATCTTGGGACCCACTCCCAGGCTGGCTAACTTGTATATTAATCTTTTGTGTGGGACTGTGTCAAATGCCTTGCTAAAGTCTAGGTAGGCCATGTCCACAGCCCTTCCCTGATCTACTACTTTGGTCACCCAGTCAAAGAAATCTTATCACATTGTCTGGCATGACCTTCCCGCTGTGAATCCATGCTGCCTAGGGTCCTGTGCCCTCTGGCCTCTAGATACTTGACAATTCTTTCCTTCAGAAGTGATTCCATCATTTTCCTATCACTGAGGTTAAACTAACAGGTCTGTAGTTTCCTGCTTCTGTCTTGCTCCCACTTTTGTGAAGGAATCACATCTGCCCTCCTCCAGTCCTCGGGTACCACCCCATCCTCCCATGATTTGTTAAAAGGGTAGTCAGTGGTGTCACTAGTTCTACCCTTAGTTCTTTTAGAATTCTGGGATGAATCCCATCAGGCCCCATTGCTTTGTCCACCTTCAGTTTTAGAGTTCTTTCAGAACCCTTTCTTCTGTAAATGGGCTGGCATCAACTTCTGTATGCAGAGTGTTTCTAGTGTTTGTTTTAGGTACCCCTCTTCATTTGTAAATACTGAGCAAAATATTTGTTTAGTATCTCTGCCTTTTCACAGTCTCCTCTTCCCACCCTCCCTCCCTCCCTTTATTAAGCCTCACTGTCCCTCCCTTGGTCTTCCTCGCTCCCTGATGTACCTATAAAAGGTTTTATCCCCCTTCTTAAGTGAGTTGGCTATCATTTCCTCGGTTTGGGCCTTTGCTGTTCTGACTGCCTTCCCAGCCTCCTTTTGCTTTAACTGATACAGTTCTCTGTCCTGCTCCTTCTGCGATTCCTTGTACTTCCTGAATGCTTTCTTTTTCTCTTGAACCTTCACTGCCACTTCCTTTGAGAACCATAGTGGTTTCTTACATCGTTTTGTTTTGTTCATTTGCTTCACACAAGGCTCGTTACCTCTGTGATGGCAATTTTATTATTCCCATTGTTCTTCCACCTCCTTCCTGCCCATTTGCTAGTGCATTCCTTAGCAGTCACCCATTTGAGGCAAAGTCAGCCCTCCTAAAGTCCAGTACTTTTGCCTTTGTATGGCTTGACTCTATTGCTGTGTTTATTGTGAACCATACTGTTCGATGGTCGCTAGTTCCCAGATGGCTACCACTTCTACATCTGTGATCCTCTCCATCTCCATTTGAGAGAACCAGGTCTAAGATGCTCCCTCTAGAGTGGGCTCCAATACTAGTTGTCTAAGGCATGCCCCCTGTAGGGCATCTAGAATAACCCCAGTCTTCGAAGTGGCTGCTGCAACTGCACTCCAGTTAACATCTGGCATATTCAGATCACCATCAGCAATATCTCCCCTTTTTCTGCCATTCTAAGTATACTTTCTATCATTTCCTTGTCCACGGTGGAAACAGAAACATCAAGGTCTCTGGAGATTGATTTGTAGCCTTGAGATTGTCCATGCTTGGCTACAATCTTCTGTCTGACCTCCTCAGACAATTCTCTGGCTTTCTTTCTAGTAGTTAGAAATAATTAGATTTCAAGCAGGTGATTCTCCTTCACTTTGGAATTGAACTCACCTGTGGTGAGTTGCAGGTGCCTGCAATATAAAAATCACTCATTCAACCAGTTTGAATAGAGAAAATGACTCATTCTCCTGTTTTGTGTCACTGTCTGTACCGCAATGAGCATGGAGAAAAGAAAGACAGCCAGAGAATTGTCTGAGGAGGTCAGACAGAAGATTGTGTGAGCATGGACAATCTCAAGGTTACAAATCAATCTTCAGAACCTTGATGTTCCTGTTTCCACCATACATAATATCAGGATGTTTAAGGCCCATGGCACTGTAGCCAACCTCCCTGGACGTGGCCGCAAGAGAAAACTTGATTGAAGATTGCAGCGCAGGATTGTTCAAATGGTGGAGAAAGCACCTCGATCAACTGCCATACAGATTCAAGCTGACCTTCAGACACAAGGTACGACAGTTTCAACTTGCACCATCCGTCGCCAACTCAATGAAAGGGAGTTATGTGGTAGGAGGCCCAGGAGGACCCCACTGCTGAGAGAGAGAGAGAGAGAGAGAGACATAAGAAAGCCCAACTGGGGTTTGCGAAAACGCACCTGAACAAGCCAAAATCCTTCTGGGAGAATGTCCTTTGGACAGATGAGATCAAATTAGAGCTTTTTGGTAAAGCACATCATCTCTATGTTTACAGAAAACAAAATGAAGCCTTCAAAGAAAAGAACACCTTCCCTACAATCAAACATGGAGGAGGTTCAGTGATGTTTTGGGGTTGCTGTGCTGCCTCTGGCACCGGGTGCCTTGAACGTGTGCATGGCATTGTGAAATCTGGAGATTACCAGGCCATTTTGGAGCGCAATGTTGAACCCAGTGTCAGAAAGCTGTGTCTCCGTCGAAGGTCATGGGTCTTCCAGCAGGACAATGACCCCAAACACACTTCAAAAAGCACCCAGGAATGGTTCAAGACAAGACGCTGGACTGTTCTGAAGTGGCCAGCAATGAGTCCAGATCTAAATCCCTTTGAAAACCTGTGGAGAGATCTGAAAACAGCAGTTGGGAGAAGGCACCCTTCAAATCTGGGAGAACTGGAGCAGTTTGCACAAGAAGAGTGGGCCAAACCACCAGTAGAGAGGTACAGGAAGCTCATCCGTAGCTATAGGAAGCGGTTGATTGCAGTTATTTTGACCAAAGGCTATGCTACCAAATATTAAGTCTAGGGTGTCAATAATTTTGTCAATGCCATTTCTTTTCATTTTCTGATTTAAAACGATATATTAAATTCTGAGTCAAAAACAAAGGTTCTGTAATATTAACAGAGAAATAAAGAATTGTGGAGACCAAATACTGTACTGTTGTTAATTTCAACTTATGTTTAGAGGAATTGTGAGTTATCTGAAAAAGTGCAAGGCACCAATATTTTTGTCCACGACTGTATTATTTAATATGCTATGTGTGTTTAATGAACCCCATGTGTTCACCGTCATTATTCCTGTTTCATGATGGGTTTATGTTATTTCTTTCTCCTTTTTTTCTTTTTTTCTTTATAGTCCTCTATTGGAACTCCTAGATTTTTCTGAAAAGAATTTTGGGAGTCTGAATCCCCTACCTCCATTTCAGAGTCACCCCAACTGGTGAATAAGGCAGCATAGGAATTCAGGGATTCTGTTGACTCATTTTGAGATGCTGTTTTTGCTCTCGTTTCTGATGGATCTTCCGGGGTGTAAGGGGGACAGTGAGGTACTTTCTATACCAAGAGATTCAGTATCATCTGGGTCTTTATAATATACTGGCTCAAACTGCTCTGTGTCCCTTTCTGTTTTTTCAATTCCTGCGGGTTCCCCCAGTGGACCGGGGGGGGGGGGTACTTTTGGCCAAAGCTACAACTTCTGATTTTTGAATAGGGGATGTTGTGGGCTTCTCTGATAATGCCTCAGCCTGTTTAGCCATGGCATCTTGGGCTTGCTGAATCAATAAATCAGGACTCCCACAAGGCTTTATTTTTGCTGCCCAAGGGCACTCTTTAAATGCATGCCCATATTCCTCACAAAGGTCGCACTTGGTGTGGTTGGTACATTGCATGGTTACGTGACCCACTTCCCCACAGTTGTCACACCTGGGTTGGTCACAAATACTAGAAAGGTGAGGTTTTTGACCCGCACTTGTAGCAAGCCCTAGGTTGACCGCTGTAAAAACATACCCCTCTATCTCTACCCAGTAGGAAAGCATTGGGGATATGCTCAATCCCTGTGTCAGATTGCCTTAATTTAACTTTGTACTTCCAACACCCCCATCCAAAATTGTTCTGAATCGAAAATGGGTTCAGGTTCACTTTGTATTTCACACTTTTGAGATAACCAGTATGTTATGTCTTCCACATGGACCCTCTCATTTCTAAACATTACAGTAACATTTTTAACTAGTGGTTTAGTTAGTGGAATTACTAAAAAGGGGGTCCATGTGGGGGAAAATTTAGCTTGCCCATACCTCTCCCAAAACAAGTCAAAGACGTTCAAAAACTTATATCAAAGTTATCCTCCCCAGAAATATTAATGAATGCGAATACATCTCTAGGAGAGAAATGTAATGATTCTTTAATAAGACATTTCCCTACATGATGTGTGTCAGGCCTTTCCTCCAGGCCTCTTTTGTAACGGATGCGAACTGCATTACGCCTTGGTGCTGCTTCTCTTTTTGCATGAGAGAAAAGTTCCGACATTAAAGGTTTGTTTGTATTGGCTGAAAAACTTTGTTCATCCTTGCTTGTTTCTTTGTGAAGAGTGGAGACAGTAATTGGTTTTATAGCTGGTTTCACATTTTTACGTTGTACAGTCATATTTGCTACAGGGCTTGCATTTTTGTCTGCAGGAATTGGCCCAGCATCATTTCTCCCTGATGAATGGATTTGTAAAATTCTAGGTTTCCACTCATGGGAATCTGCTTGTAAATTAAAGGTAGTATCCCATACAGTATCTGGAGACCAAACCCCTGTGGCAGATTTTTCCCAGCCCGCTTCAAAGAGTGCCTTCTGAGGAGACCAGTGTTCATCATGTTCTCCTGTGTTTACTGATTCCTGCCTTTGAGAAGTGGATGCTGTTTGAGTTGCATTAGCATTCCCAATCATTGCTTGCTGCTCCCTTACTGTAGCTTTCACAGCTTCTGTATTTACCGGCAGGACTTCTGGAGCTAGCGGCCGCCGAAAACTAAATTCCGTCACACCTTTTTGACTATTTCCATCAGTTTGATATTGTATCAGTTCGGATGCCTTGTATTCATTCCCCTGCTGGGCCGGTGGTTTAATTACGAACCCTGCTTCTTTGGAAAGTTGTGCCTTCCCCACAAAGGGCAAACTTTGAACAAGACAGCTGGAAGCCGGGTTAATGCTGCTGTTTATTAAATGGGGGACGCCCTTGCAACCACTTTTGCTATTTGTCGGCATTGCTTCAGGCTCTTGGCACTCGCTAAGCTTAGCGAAAGAGCTGCCAGCCGAAACACAGTCACTAGTAGACAGAGTAGCTTTGTTTGAAAATAACCACTCACCCTCCAGCGGGAGAAGCTTCTTTTTGGCCACATCATCGTTGTTGCTGTCAGTTTGTTCTCTCGGTCTGTCAGGTGAATCAGCTGCAGCCCCGATTAGCGCAGCGCTCTGGTTTGGACCTGACGTTCCTTCTTGAACCGAATGAACCTCCGCTTGTTGATCAGCTTTGAAAGAACTCATTCCATCAGTAGCTCTGGTATCCATCATATTGACAACGTTTTTGAAAGGTAAAAAAATATCCGGTGTAGAAATAGCTTCATGAAATATTTCTTCTCCCTCAGTTTCCTGATTTTCAAGCATTTTATCAGGATTTAGATAATCAGTTAGCAGTAAGGCCTTCCGCACCACTAAGCTAGCGTCCTTCTCCTCTGAAGTCTCTCCCAAAGTGGCCATCTCACAGCAAGACAGCCCATCCACCTACAGGAGAGCAGGGGAATTTCCCCGGTGTCCTGGCCAAATTTCCCTCATTCACTAAAAATACCACCAACAGCTTAAACAGCTTAATCTGGTTCAAGGTCAGTTGGCATTCATCTATATCCCCTCCCTCGGGTCGTGCCTGAAAATAGGCAGAATTTGTCTAGAAAATACAAAATCACACATGCCCCCACAATGCAAAGCATCATGGGCTGCATATGCAAATCACCACAGAATGTTATGCTGGTCCAACTTAAAGCAGAATTGCATGGTGCCGAAAGGCCTCTCACACAGTTTGCAAAGGGGTAGCACAGCACAGAGCTGTGTGGTACTTACCGCTCCTCTATTCTAAGTGCACAACTCTGATGTGTTACATACAACTATGCACATAGTGGATGCTATATTTTCAGAAACTTTCTTCCCAGCCAAATGCCCTTTGGGGTAACCCTTGCCTCAGTGTTTGCGCACAGAATTTGTCTAATGCACTTACCCGGTCAACAAAAACTAAATAAATAAAATTAAATAAATAAAAAATACTTTGGTCTGTTCAGAACATCTATCCACCCCCAGGTCCCACCCATATGCTCCGGGTGGGCCATCTCAATCTGGCCCCCTTCAGGGTACCTCTTGGGACACAGGAGGGTCTCAAGGGGGGCAGCTCAGTCTGCCCCTCCATGGCGTACCCACCCCTGACGCTGGGCGGGACCAGCTTCTGTGCCCTACACCGCTTTTCCCCTCCTCCTCTTGCAGGTCTCAGAGGCACCCAGGGATCTCTTTCCTTTTCTTGGAGGCTTGCTCCCGGGCTGGGCGCTTCACTCCTCTATGCGGATCTGATTGGAACTCCTGCTACGCTCTCTGCTGGAGCCCTTCAGTTGTTCCTTCCTCTGACCATCCAGAATGTTTTTCCCCGGTGTTCCTTTTTCTGCTATCTGATAGGCTATACTTATATATTTCTGAATTTGACTTTATGCCAGAGCCTGTCGACCTCTGCCTCGTCAGGACAAATTACTGTGGCTGGCCATCTACAGTTCTGTCTACATCATGCCTCCTGTATACTGTCCTCCCCCACCTTGAGCCTTTCGGCCTGAGCAGGTGTGATTTGAGTTGATATTTCTCCTAGTTTCACGCCAAATGTCTTTGCCTAACCATTGACCTATCTGCCTGCACGGAAGAGGTTTGAGTTGGACATTTCTGTTACTTATCAAACATTTAGTCCTAACCCCACACCGGCCTATCTGCCTCTGGGGGGTGCGGTTGAAGTTGACATATTTATTGTGAAATTTACTTCTTTGGCCTTGCCTTGCCTTTCCTCCCATTTGGATTTTACTGCTATGTAATCTCCCATAAGTAATGACCTACTGCAAGAGACCAGTCCGTAGAAGATAGTACAGTTACGTAAGAACTGGGGACGCTAGAGAGCCATCTTCCAGGCTGGAAGCATCTTCAGGAGCTCTCCTACACTTGCTGGCTAAAATAGAGAAAAAAACAAAAATATGATATTTGTTTTTAAAGACGGACCTCAGAACTCGATCCTGCAAGTTCTTCTGCATCGCCAGATACCAAAAACGATATGGGAAGAATGAAGGGGCTACAGCAAGGAGCGCAGAAAGCACCACCGCTCCAGATTCACAAGGCCGCATGTTCCTCGCAAGATAATGGAATCTGCACCCTAGATCAAACGTCGGAACCTCCCTGGCAGACAATGCTCGAGTCCATGCGTGCCATGGACTCAAAAATCGAGAAAACATTACAAAAACTTGAGGAACACGACTCGGCTATCCAGACTTTGGCAGGTACTGTAGTGGATATGGAAAAACGGACAGTGACTACAATGACTGCAGTGGTCACTTTAACTAAAGAAAATAATCAGCTCAGAAGTCGTTTGGAGGCCCTTGAAAATGAGATCAGAGCAGGCAATGTCCGGATAGTTGGTCTCCCCAAAGGAGTTGAAGGGACTTCAGTACTTGGCTACCTGCTGGACTGGTTTAAACAGAATCTACAGATGGAAGCAGGATTTCAATGGGAGGCTCTTACAAAGACCTACCGAGTATCCCCTCGTGTTCGTCCTGCAGATCCTACCCAACCTTGCACAGTACTTGTAAGATCAAGAGGCTCTGAAATCAGAGGTGCGCTAATCATAGCTGCCAGAGCGGTCTATCCCCTGAATGTGAATGGGGCTGATATAAAATTCTACCCGGACCTCTCATATCAAACTCGGGCAAAACATAAAGCCTTGATGCAGTACGCCGAAGACTGAGGGGCCTAGGGATCATCCACTCCTTCCTCTTACCTGCACGTCTACAGATCGTTTATGGTGGGGGAAAACTTGGCAGTTTACCAGTCCTCAAGATGCAGGGCGCTGGATAGAGAAGGTGGAGCAGGAGTTTACCGGACAGCGTGACCCCTCGGAACCATGGAACTCTGATTCAGAGGAAACATGAGCAGTGAGTCGGGGACACTTGTAAAAAGTTCAGAGAGTTTTAAAGCAGCAATGTTTCTTTCGAGCAAAGTCCCTCTTTTCTGTTCTTTTATTTCTGGGAGGACTGTTGGGGAATTATTATTCTCAACACATAATTACCAAATATGGAATGCAAAGGCATGATTCTGGACTCAATAGAGTAAGTTTTTCTGGACATACTGGTGGCATTAATGCCACGTGGATGTTTTGCAGAACCCCTGCAAGTAATAAGAGAGTCATGATATTATGCTCTGTAGTTTTAAGAGGGCTCTGTGTGATTGCTGCGGTAAATGTTTGTTAAAACTGCTAGAGCTTATTAAGATCCTCACGATTGTTGTAAGAGGTCCTAAATAACAGTTTGGGAAAGGGTTTTAAAGAGATATTTTTGACTACTGGCCACAAGTGTAAGAAGGGGCGATTGGGGGTGCATTTATTTCTCCTATGTTTATCCCTAAAAACATATAACAGGTTCAAATAACAATCATAGTACTGTATTATCACCTTTTGCTGAAGTTCTACCTCTGAAAATACCTTTAGCCATTGAAGAGGCTGGCAACTTTCATCAACGTTACTGACTTTTTGTCATAAATCGGACTTTTGTCCAGGACTCCCCTAGCTCCTACTGTATCAGAATACATGGTTTATACTATACTAATATTGCCTGCACTAGGAATGTAGCTGTTATTTTTCTATACCATGTATGAGCTAGAATGGTGTTAATTGTCTGTTTAACCAGAAAATTAATAAACATAAAATTAAAAAAAAAGTTACGTAAGAACTTACCATAATAGTAGATCTTCCGAGGACTGTCTCTTGCAGTAAGTCCCCCGCCCTCCATCCCCCTGCCTTTTTGCCTCGAATCTGCAACTCTGGACGTTGGGTACGATCGCTGTTCTCTGTTTTTTCTGGCCCTCATTTGCCTTGGTCCAGGCTGTGCTCAATGAAGCCGACGGTGAACAGAGGGTACTGGGGGCAGCCCACTCTTATAAACATCCACAGGAAGTGATGTTGTGTGGATGGCCCCCATGCAAGACTGCTGAGAGACGCTGCTGTGTGACAGCACCACCTGGTGGATACTCCCATAAGTAATGACTTACTGCAAGAGACAGTCCTTGGAAGATCTACTGTTACGGTAAGTTTTTACGTAACTGTACTTTCTAGGAGTGGTATATGTTGTTTATCTACATGAACCCACCCGACCTCCTCGGCTTTGATGCAGAACCTCTGCTTCCAACAGGCAAGATCTGGTGTCAAGGGGCAGAGTGGAGGCGTATACCACCCGGGTGGATGGGAGGAGCCAGCTTAAAGACTTCCGGCAAGATAATTAAAGGAAAAGGACATGCCAAATAGTGTGGATGAACAACATATACCACTCCTAGAACTACTGTTACAGATGAGTAACCTGTGTTTCCTTCAGCCCCTTCACAGTGTCACCTATGAAGACATTAAGACCGGTCCCAGCACTGAATCCTGCAATACCCCGCTAGTAACCCTCCTTTCTTCAGAGTGGACTCCATTTACTGTTACCCTCTGCGTCCTGTTGTCCAGCCAGTTGTTTACCCAGTCCCAGGCTAACTAACTTGTTTATTAATCTTTTGTGTGGGACTGTGTCAGATACCTTGCTGAAGTCTAGGTAGGCCACATACATAATCCCTCCCTGGTCTACTACTTTGGTCAACTGGTCAAAG
Organism: Neoceratodus forsteri; assembly: GCA_016271365.2. NCBI lineage: Eukaryota > Metazoa > Chordata > Ceratodontiformes > Ceratodontidae > Neoceratodus > Neoceratodus forsteri. The sequence goes on along the minus strand of CM057449.1, from coordinate 359,517,351 downwards.
AAATCTATTAGGTTCGTCTGACATGACCTTCCCTTGTGAATCCATGCTGCCTTGGGTTCTGTGCCCCGCTAGCCTCTAGGTACTCAACAGTTCTTTCTTTCAGAAGTGATTCCATCATTTTCTCTACCACAAAGGTCAAACTAACAGGTCAATAGTTTCCTGCCTCTGCCTTGCTCCCGCTTTTGTGAAGGGGAATCACATCCGTCCTCCTCCAGTCTTCAGGTACCACACCATCTTCCCATGATTTGTTAAAAAGGGTAGTCAGTGGTGTCACTAGTTCTCCCCTTAGTTGTTTTAGAATTCTGAGGTGAATCCCATCAGGCCCCATTGCTTTGTCCACCTTGAGTTTTAGGAGATCTTACTTCGAGAGAGCTCTTGCAGTAGGTACTAACAGATAGGACTGAAGCCGACAGGCACCAGGACCACTCTGAAAACATTTAGTTAGCAGTGTCTGGTGGGGGACCACCCACCTGACGTCACATGACCGATGTCAACGTGGCGCTATATAGTGAGCGGTCCCCACACCCGCCCTCCAGTTCTTTCCCGCCGTCAACCTGTGCACGTTGGACCTCATGGAGAACGTTGCTTCTGTTGATGCCATCTTCAGTGAGTATTTCTTGTTTTCTAAATATCAAAAATTATATTTTTTTCTCCAAATTGTACTAGTTTATTCGATCATGCATGTCGTCTCCCACATCTTCTGAGTTGCACGAAAATAAGTGCAACTCCTGTGGGACTCCACTCCCTCACAAAGACGGCCATTCCCTCTGCCTTTTTTGTCTGGGCCCAGACCACAAGACAGAGGATTGTGAGGTCCGCCAAGGCTTTAACCAGGCCACATGAAAGAGCTGTCATCAGTCCCTGGAAGCCCACCTGTTAAAACTAAAAATGGCATCCATGGAGAAGGAGCTGAAAAAAACTGAGAAGCACATCTTCTTCCCATAAAGGACACCGTAAGAAGAAGAAAGACAAGGAGAGACATCGGGACCAGGAATGGTCTCCATCTAGCCCACGGCCTCAGAGCAGCTTCCCCTCCCTTCTCAGGAAAAGCACCTCCTTCCAAGGCCGCTCCTGTGGCTACAGAGCAGCCACCACCCCCCCCCGCCGGAATCAGTCTCGGCCACATTGCTCATTGCCAGGGCTCCCAACGCCAGGGTACCGGGTTCTATCAGTATCCATCGCCGGGATGCCCATTCATACTACCAGATACCACGTTGTCTGATGCCAGGATACAAGCATCAGCCCCACTGCCTCCACCCCAGCCACAGGTGGACCTGCAGGCGATGCTTCATTCCTGGTGGGATGAGGCAAAGTCTCAACTCACATCGGAGTGGGAGAAGCGTCAGCCTCCGGCTGCCCGGATGCTGGCACCCAGCGAGCCAACACATAAACCTTTCCCGCCGTCGGATTCTAGACCCTCGACGTCGGGAAGATCTGTGGAGCCTTTGCCTCAACCTCAATGGCCCGCAGAATTCTCGAGACCCGTGGACCTCTTAAGAACAGTGGATATTACTCTGCCTAGACTCTGTTCCCCCGATGGTAATCCGACGTCGGATTCTGAGAGTGACTGAGCCCATTCGGGCTCAGACTACGAGTTGCCCACCCTGGACAACCCAGAACCAAAGGAGTCACCCATATCCCCTCCTGAGGACCCTTCATTTATAGAACTCCTCAGGAAAATCCAGGCAGCTTATGACTGGCGTATGGAGGATCAAGATCCCCAGCGCCAGAGACTAGCTGAACATCTGGAACTATCTGATTTGTCTCTGACCCTCATTCCACCATGGATAGGCCCCTACGAGGATTTGACATCCACGATATGGAAACAGCCTGCTTCTCTAGCACCCATAGCCAGGAAAGCGGACAGGTTATACCAAACACCTGAGGGGGAAGATCTCCTTAGTGTCCCCCCTAAGGCAGATTCGGTGGTCATTAGTGCTGCTCATGACTGATCCACCAAACCAAAGCACCTCAGTACCTCACATCTGGACAAGGAATCTAAGGTGATCGATCAATTTGGAAAGAAGGTCTACTCTTCCTCTACTTTGGCCATCAGGGCACTAAATTACATAGCACACATGGTGGTCTATCGGGGTGAAGTAATTCTACACACTCTGGATGTACATAGAATTCTTCATTATTAAACGAGCAGGATGAAACCAGTCCGTAAAACTGACCAGTTGTTCGTTTCCTTTGTACCCAAAAGAGAGGGCACTGCGATTTCAAAACTGTGTTCGTCCAGATGGTTTGTAAACTATATTACTTTTTATCAGAAGTATAACAAGCCTCTTCTGGGGGAACATTAAAGGGCAATCAGCCAGAGGCATGGCTGCCTTTACTGCTTGTTTCAGGAACGTCTCTGCTGCCGATATCTTTGTGGCCGCCATTTGGAGTTCTGTCCACACCTTCACTAAGCATTACAGTTTGGACATTGCTTCTAGGCATAGAGCTGACTTTGGCCTAGCTGTTCTTCAGGGACTCCTGTCATAGGATCCCTGTCATATGTAGACTTGTTCCTACTTCCCATGTCTCAGACTTGTCTGATTTGGACTGCTTGGGACACAGTCCTATCTGTTAGTACCTACTGCAAGAGCCCTGTCGAAGTAAGATAGTACAATTATGTAATAACTTACCGTAACAGTAGATCTTCGAGAGAGGCTCTTGCAGTAGGTACTGCTTTCCCTCCCACCTTCCCCCTGGATTTCTTCTACTCTTTTTCCTGTCATAGCTCTTCACTCCAGTAGCCTACTCCTACCTCCTGTCGCACCTTTCTCCGGCGGGAGAAATGGAAGGTGGATGTGGGGACCGCTCACTATATAGTGCCACGTTGGCATCGGTCACGTGGCATCGGGTGGGCAGTCCCCCACCAGACACTGCTAGCTAAAAGTTTTCTGTGTGGTCCTGGTGCCTGCCAGCTTCAGTCCTATCTGTTAGTACCTACTGCAAGAGCCTCTCTCGAAGATGTACTGTTACGATAAGTTCTTACGTAACTACTTTCTTTCAGGACCCTTTCTTCTATGAATGGACTGGTATCGACCCCCTATCCAGAGAGCTTTTATTGTTTGGTTTAGGTACCTCCCCCTCCTCCTCTTCTGTGAATACTGAGCAAAAGAATTCATTCAGTATCTCTGCCTTTTCATTGTCACCCTTGCCCACCCCCAAAACCTCACTGTCCCTCTCTTGGTCTTTCTTCTCTCCCTAATGTACCTATGAAAGGTTGTATCCCCCTTCTTAACTGAGTTGGCTATATTTTCCTTGGTTTGGGCCTTTGCAATTCGGACTGCCTTCCCTGCTTCCTTCTGCTCAACTGATAGTTCTGTGTCCTGCTCCTTCTGTGATTCCTTATACTTCCTGAATGCTATCTTTTTCTCAACCTTCCCACCACCTCTTTTGAGATCCATAGTGTTTTTTTCCTTTGTTTTGTTTTATTTGCTTCACACAAGGCTTGTTGCCTCTGTGATGGCAGTTTTGATTTTTCCCTGTTGTTCCTCCACCCCCTCCTTCCTGTCCATTTGCTAGTGCATTCTTTAGGCACCCTCCCATTTTGCCAAAGTCAGCCCTCCTAAAGTCCAGTAGCCTCGCTTTTGTGTGGCTTTACTTTACAGCTGTGTTTATCGTGAACCACACTGTTTGGAGGTCGCTTGTTCCTAGATGGCTACCCACTTCTAAACTGGAGATCCTCTCTCCATCACCATTTGAGAGTACCAGGTCTAAGACTGCTCCCTGTCCAGTGGGTTCCAACACAAGCTGTCTGAGGCATGCCCCCTGCAGGGCATCGAGAATGACTCTGCTCTTGGATGTGGCTGCAGCAAATGTGCTCCAGTTAATAGCTGGCATATTCAGGTCCCCCATCAACAATACAGCCCTTTTCTAGTAACGTGAATATGTTGTTCTATCCACACTAACTGGTAGTGTGTTTTCCCTTTTAAGAGTTGCCATAAAGTCTTCAAGCTGACTCCTCCCTGCCACTCGTGGTGGTATATCCCTCATCTCTGCCCCATGATGCCAGATCTTCCTTCCGCTGTAAGAAGCAGGTTCCCTCCTTACCGCTCCCGCGCTGAGTATGTCCTAGCGCTAAAATCTTCGGATTTACTTCCAAAAACGTTAAACCCTCTCGAGTTTCATCCTCAGTTCATCATTGATCGCGACCACTATAGAGAAAAAGTCCTTGCCCAGAATTTTGCCAGTACCTATGCAGGCCGAAGATGTCGCACATGGATCCCCATGCCGTGTGCGGCTACTGCCTGGGCCACGATCATGATACCCAGGCTCAAGCCACATTTGCCGATCGTTTCATACGATGGTCCTCGAGGACCATCTCGCCCACCTAAAGTTTGGTCAAGCAGAAAAACGACATCCAGTGGTCAAATCCAAGGATGCCCATTGGGTGGTCTTCGCGGCTGCAGGTTCCGCCGAGCAGTTGGAACAGCTTACGGCCTTCGAGGAGGAGGTGGCTCGGGATGCCACGCAGTCTTCCTTGGCTTCTGCCTTTGTTACACTCAAATTGGGCTCCTTCAAGGAGCTGTGCCAGTCCCTCCCAACTAAAGAGCAGGGCCCTTCAGGGTCGCACAGCTCCCACTCTCACAAGAAGGAGTCGAAGAAAGAAAAAGAGAAGACTCGCAGTCTATGTTCCTGGGACCGGGGGTGTTCTCAGTCTCAGGATGCTCAGGTTTTTTTTTTGGGGGGGGGTTTATATTCCTTCTCCCTGTGGACCCGGATGGCTCTCACTCTCTCTACTGTCTCCCCAGCTCTGTCACCTGAGCATCAGACCCCCTCTCCCCTTATGGCCCCATGACTTACCCTTCATGGCAGGGTGGTGGGGAATGACTCAACCCACCCATCCAGATCCAGCTCCGGGGCGGCATCTCCGGGGGACAGTTTCATGCTGCTCGGCAGGCATCCATTTTTATGCTTATGTTGTGGAGGGGGCGCATGCAATGCTGACAATGGCACATAGAGCGTGCGTCCTCACGCTGCACGACGGTTGGCTGCTCCCCCACGCCCCAACGTGTGGGACTGGCATGCCAACACTTAACCTCCACTAGGTGTCTGGCAAATGCCGGTCCATGATTCCCACCCTCCCCAGGAGAGGAGAGCTGCCCCCTAGACACTTGATCCTCTCCCTACCTGGCCGACCCCCAGTGACCCACTCGCACCGCGAACACGGGTCATCAGCATGGGAGGAGATAAGGCATGATGCCTCAGCCCTCCACACCACTGGGCCAGCCTCTGAACTCTCAGATTTTGAGCTCGGTAAAAAAATGCAGCTTTGGCCGCTGGCTTCACGGAAACCCCCGTCTGGCCAGTTGGTCGAGATGCTGGCCGAGATTTTTCTCGAACCTGTTTACCGGTTATTGTCAGAAGAGGCTGACAACTTTCTGTTCAGGATTCCGGTCCTGCCGGTGCCAACTGAAGGGGTGGCTCAGCCCACTGAGCCATACCCTCCGGTCACTGACACAGACCAGGAGGAGCTGTGGCTCTCCCCAGTTCCCATCGAGATCCCCGTAGGCAGACGCTGAGGTTGAGGTCTCGGTCTTCATCATCTAGTGGGTTGAGCAGATCCCATCATCATCAGTGATCCCACTCTTGATGACACAGGAAGTGGCACCGCCACTGTTTGTCTTCGTCCTCCTCGGGTGAGGAGAGGCTTCGACGCAAGTTGCATCGATGCTACAAAGTCCTCATGTGGCAACAGTTGGTATTGGCCGGTCCAAAGTTGACCCCAGCTCCTTTGCTGGCCATCGCTTGACTGTCGCCCGATAGGCTGACACTGTCACCCACGGTGAGGCCAGTTGAGACTGTTCCTCCCCCAGTGGAGCCAGTCCAGATCATCTCAGTTTGGCTGAAGCTGGCTTCTCCACTGATCGTGGAGGAACCGCCACCCAAGCAGCCACCAAGTGGTGCTCCGACTAAGGCGTCCTGGCCAGCAAGGGGCTTCCCCATTGGCTATCAGTCACTGTCACACCTGACACCCCCAGCGGGTCCAGAGTGACTCGGGCGGGTAACTCCCTCAGCTCCACCCCATGACACCAGATATTACTTTCCGCTGGAAAAAGCAGGTTCCCTCCGTACCACTTCCATGTTGAGTAGGCGCTGGCGCTCAGATCTTCGGATTTACTTCCAAAACTTACTTGTTATGAGTTTTGTCTTCAGCACGATCATCAATCGCGACCACGATAGAGGAAAAGTCCTCTCCCGGATTTCGCCGGTGCCCGTGCGGGCAGAAGATGTCGCGTACTGACCCCCATACCACGTGCGTTTACTGCCTGGGCCATGAACATGATCCCCAGGCCTGTGAATTTTGCTGGTCGTTTCACGCGTTGGTCCTCGAGGACCGCCCTGCCCATCTGAAGTTTGGCCGCCCAAAAAAACAACATCTGCCGGTCAAATCCAAGGACATCTCTTGGGTGGTCTCTGCAGCTGTGGGGTCTCCTGAGCAGTTGGAGCAACTTACAGCCTTCGAGGAGGAGGTGACTCAGGCCGCCGTGCACTCCTCTTCAGTGTCGGCCTTTGTTCCGCTCAAGTTGGGCTCCACTTATTCGGGCTCCTTCAAGGAGCTGTGCCAGTCTCTCCCTACCAAGGGACAGGGCCCTTCAGGTTCGCACAGCTCCCGATCACGCAAGAAGGAGTCCAGAAAAGGAAAGAAGACTCAGCATCATTGTTCTTGGAACTGGGAAAGTTCTCTGTCTCAGGAATCACAGGTTTTGACCACCGTCGAAACCTCGGCCTTGGCCGCTGGCTTCGTGAAGATCCCGTTGGGCCAGTTGGTCGAGACACCAGCCGACAATGAACCTGAAATAATTCTTGACCCTGTCAACCGGTTGTCGTCAGAAGAGGCCGACAACTCCTTGTTCAGGACTCTGGTCCTGCCGGTGACCACCGAATGGGCGGCTCAGCCCATTGAGCTGGACCCGCTGATCACCGACCAAGACCAAGAGAAGCTGCGGCACTCCTTGGCTCCCTCTGAGATCCCCCCGTCAGCACCCCAGTGACCAAGGTCGAGGTATAGGTCTTCCTCATCCTTTGGGTTGAGCAGGTCCTGCCGGTGCTGGTGGTCGCGCTCTCAGCACTATGTGAAGCGGCACGGCCGCTATTCATCTTCATCCACCTTGGGTGAGGAGAGGCTTCAGCGCAAGTTGTGTTGACACTACGAAGACCTCTTGTGGTGACAGTTGGTGCTGTCCAGTTCAAAGCCAACCCCGGCTCCCGCCCCAACCATCACGTGGCTGTCGTCAGACAGGCAAACACTGATGCTCCCGCAGGGGCCAGTCGACACCGTTCCACCACCATTGGAGGCGGTTCAGACCATCTCAGTTTGGCGGAAGCTGGCCTCTCCACAGCTTGTGGTGGAACCACTGCCCAAACAGCTGCTGACCTAGGCTCTGACTAAGAAGTCTCGACCGGCTTAGGGGCTTCCCCATTGGATGATGGTCACTCTTACACCTGATAACCCGCAGCGGGTCTGGAGTGACTCGGGTAGACGGCCGCTCTATGCGGACTCCTCTTGAGATGGAGAATTCTAGGGACATGGATATGTTGTTCATCCACACTTATTGGCAGGTATCCTTGCCGCTTTAAATCTTGCCGGAAGGTCTTCAAGCTGGCTCCTCCCACCCACCCGGGTGGTAAAACTCTCGGCTCCACCCCATGATGCTAGATCTTCCTTACTGCTTGGAAGCTCAGGTTCCCTCCTTAACGCTCTGCGTATAAGACTGGTTCCTAATTCTTCGGTTTTCCCGAAATGAAGTTTAAGGTTTTCAGGACTTCGGTCAAATAGTTCCCTCGCGGCTGCGATGGACAAATCGACTCCCGGTTTCTGGAGGTGTCCATGCGGGCAGAAGATGTCTCGGACGGATCCGCACTCCACGTGCGTCTACTGCTTGGGCCTTGAGCACGACCCGCAGGCTTGTGACCTGTGCTCTTCTTTTATTTCGTCCTGGAAGACGTGCCGCCCGTCTGCAACTTGGCGACCAAGCGTTATCCTCGGTACGATCAAAGGCGGTTGGCGGTTTTCAGCGGCGGGCTCGGCCGGGTGACTTCGAGCAGATGATCGCGCTCGAGGAGGAACAGCGCGAGCCGCATCTCCGTCTACCTCGGCCTTTATCCGCTCTCCAGGGTCCTCCTATTCAGCTTCTTTTAAGGACTCTGTTTGTCCTCTCCACTAAGGAGAGGGACCAGCATCTTCAGGGCCTTCCTCTCGGTCCAAGAAGGACCACAAAGGTAAATCCCTCCGTCGACGCTCTTGGGAGCGGGAGAGGTCCCGCTCACCGAGTAGTCGACCATCGACTTCGGTCGATCCTTGGGCCGGCCACTGGCTTCACGGCGTCCCCGTCAGGTCAGTTGACCGAGACTCCCGTCGACGCAGTCAAGATTTTTCTCGACCCGTTGGACGAGCTGTCGACTGGTGAGGCCAAAATCCCTCACTCCCCGGTTCCCACAGCGGTGGTTGAGGTGTCCGTGGACTTGCCCGTGCCTCCACGGTTGAGCCCTCCGAGCCGAGGGGAGAGCGGGTTTCCCCGGCCCTACCTCTGTACCCTCCTCGGAAAAGCCGAGGTTCGCGGTCTCGGACTTCTTCTCGGTCCAGCGATCCCGCCGTCATAGGCGGTCGCGGCACCCGTGGCAGCGGCGTCGCTTTCGTTTCTCCTCTCGGACGAGGGGAGACTTTGTATAAGGTGCGTCGACGATCACGAGGACCTCATGTGGCAACAGCTTCTTCTGTCAGGGCAAGCTGGCGTCGTCGCCTTCCCTGGCTATCAAGTGGCTGTCACGGGCTGACCAAAGCAACCCTCGCCTTGGCCGGGCGCCTGCTTCCAGGCCTGTTGCTCGGCGAAACAGGCTGCCCACCGATTCGGTGGAACCTCCGCCTCCACAGCCGTTGTTTGGAGCTCCGACCAAGAATTCTCGATCGGCCAGGGTCTGCCCCATAGGCTGTCTGTCACCCTCACTCCCGATCGCCCTCGGCGAGTGGAGGTGGCTCAGGCCAAGGCAGCTCTTTGCGGACTCTCGAGTCCGGCGATGATTCCTCCTGTTCTCCAGGTGGGTTGACTTGGGAGTCCTCAGGAGATCAGTCCTGGACGATAGCCCCTCGTCCTTCATGGGTTTACTTAGGCTCATCTCAGAGTCCACGGGATGCAGCTCGAGCCCGTATCCAGCGGGCCAAGTATCCCCTCACGGAGATATTGGACGAGGATTTCTCCTCTGAGCCTTTCGGTGGCGAGGCCATTGCTGAAACCCGGCTGGAGCTCTGGCAGCGTCCTGCTTCCTGCCCTGCGCCCTGGCCAGGATGGCTAGGAAGTATGCGGTCCCTACCAGTTCCTTGTCCAGTTTCTCAGAACACCCCTCAGCCGAGGGGTTGGTTACCGACAGCGTCTTCCGGCGTGCCGGAAATGCCAGGGACGTAGACAAACCTCCCGACAAGGAGTCCAAGAAGTTGGACTACGCCGGGCGAAAAGTCTACGCTGCGTCCTCCCTTGGCCTTCGTCAGGCCAGCTCGGCCATGCTGATGGCACACTTCTCTCAAGCCCTGTTGGGCTCCCTGGACGAGGTAGTCCCTCATCTCCCAGCTGACCTGCAGATCACGGTTAAGCAGGTACAGGACCAGGGCAGTGGCCAAGCAGCAACTTCAGACTGCTTTGGACATTATGCCAGGTCAGTCGCAGCCGCAGTGGCTATGCGCCGTCGGGCATGGCTGAGGATATCCACCTTCACAGCGGATACCCAGCACAAGTTGGCGGATGTCCCCTTCCTGGGGACCGACCTCTTCGGCCCTGGAGTGGAAGGTCACCTCCAGAGGATCGAAAAGTCCAGTGCCACCCTGGACTCGGTCTCATCCGCCCAGAGGGACAAGGGCCGCAGACCGCAACCCAAGCCCTTTCGTCCATCTGCGCCTGCAGCAGATCTGGCCCAGCAGCATCAGGGCCAGCAGGCTCACACTTGGCATCCCAAACCCAAGCCTGCGTCTTCCTCCTCCAGGAAGCAGGGAAGTAAAGGCCCAGGTGGTCCCTCGGCCGGTCCCTCCTCCAAGTCTGCTCAGTGAAGGGTTGAGGGGTGCCACCCCCAACCTCGTCTCTCCACCCTAGGTTCCCCCCATGGGGGGACAGCTTCGCCACTTCCTTTCCGCCTGGTCTGCTATCACCACAGACCGCTGGGTGTTTACAGTGGTGGGAAAGGGCCTGCCACTGGAGTTCGAGCAGGCCCCGCCCTTCCAAGCCGTCGCCCCCCCAGGGGGCCTCGGGGTCCGCAGCCTCACTGTCAGCCCGCCGAGCCGACATCGCTCTGCTCCTCGAGAAGGAGGTGATCAGAAGGGTGGCGGACCCTCCCTCAGACCCGGGGTTTGTGTCCAGGTACTTCCTGGTTCCAAAATGGACGGGGGGCTGGCGCCCCATTCTCGACCTGCATAACCTAAACAAGTTCCTAAGGTCTCGAACCTTCAGGATGGTCACTCTGGCTCAGATAATACCATCCTTGGAGCACGGCGTGTGGTTCTGCTCTCTGGACCTGCAGGATGCGTTTTTTCACATCCCTATCCATCCGTCTCACCAGAGATTCCTCCGCTTTCGAGCGGAAGGATCCCTTCTCGAGTTCCGAGCCATGCCCTTCGGCCTGTCTCTTGCTCCCAGGGTCTTCACCAAATGCGGCAGTGGTGACAGCATTCCTCTGACGCCGAGGGGTCGGGTGTACCCTTACCTGGATGATTGGCTGATAGCAGCCCCTCCAGACAAGAGGTGGAGCGGTCCAGGAATCTGGCCCTCCAGGTTTGCTCTCAGATCGCCTCTCATCAAGAGGCCAAGTTGGAACTGGAACGAAGCAGGTGATTCTCCTCATCGGGCAGAGCTCGACTCTCTTGAGCCAGAGCACTGCTCCGGCAGACAGGGCCGAGGTTCTTTCCTCCTTTGCCCAATCATTTCTGGTTGGGCATTCGCCTGCCCGGGACTTCCTCGCCTCCTGGGTCTCAAGCGGCCTGCACCAGCGTGGTCCGTTGGGCCCGCTGGAACATCGTCCCCTTCAGTGGGGTTGGCCAGCCAGTGGTCTCAACGCTGCGATCCATTGGACCAGCTAGTGGCGGTGACCCTGGGGATGTGGGCGGCTCTCCAGTGGTGGATCGTTCCAGCTCATCTGCAGGAGGGCATCCCATTTGTCCGCCCCGAGCCGACGGTCTCTCTATCGACCGACGCCTCTCTGATGGGTTGGGGTGCCCATCTGGGGGAGCACAGAGTGCACGGCCTCTGGTCCCCGCAGGAGTCCCGATGCCATATCAACCTGCTGGAGCTCCGAGTGGTCCGCCTAGCTCTCACCGCCTTCGCTCCATTTCTACGGGGTCAAGTGGTTCAGGTCCAGATGGACAATACCACGACCATGTACTACCTAAACCGCCAGGGCAGGACGCGCTCCATGCCTCTGTGCAAGGAAGCTCTCCACATTTGGTCACTCGTGCGCAGCCTGGAGACGGATCTCCTAGCCATTCACAGGGCAGGAGCCTCCAACACCCTGGCCGATGCCCTAAGCCGGATAGAGGCTGTCTCCCACGAGTGGTCTCTCCTGCTGGAGGTAGTACAAGATCTGTTCTTGCATTGGGGCACACCTCAGGTGGATCTGTTTGCCTCCAGGGAGAACGCGAAGCTGAGGCTGTTCCATGCCGGCCCCCCTCAGCAGGGCTTGCTGCAGGGGATGCCTTCTCAAGGCCGTGAACCCCGGGCCTCTTTTACGCCTTTCCCCCATTTCCCTTGATCCACAAGGTGCTTCTCAAGGCGAGGAGGGACAAGGCGCAGGTGATTCTGGTTGCCCCAGACTAGCCCCGCCACTGCTGGTATCCAGATCTCCTCAGCCTCAGCTCCAGGCTCCCGAGGCAGCTTCCAGCTCGCCCGGACCTGCTTTCAGTCAGTCAGGGGAAGGTGTTCCATCCGGACCTTCAATCCCTGCACCTGACGGCCTGGTTCCTGAGCGGCTAGAGTTCCAGGCCTTGGGTCTTTCCGACGAGGTCCTCAATGTAGTTGAGGCATCCCATAAGGAGTCGACCAGGAAATGCTATGCCTTCAAATGGAAGAGGTTTTCCATTTGGTGTCAGGGCAAGGGTCTGGACCCTTCCTCCTGTTCCTTGGCAAGCATCTTGGACTATTTATGGTCCCTTTCTCAGCAAGGGCTTATGTCGACGACCCTAAGGGTGCACCTGGCAGCCATCTCTGCTTACCGGGCAAGGGCCGGGAAGCAGTTGGTGGTGCAGGAAATAGTGGTCTGGCGCTTTTTCAAAGGTCTTGATCACATTTCCCCTCCAGTACGAGAACCACCACCTCCATGGGATCTACTGCTGGTACTGGCAAAGCTCATGGGCAAGCCATTCGAACCAATGCACAGGTGTGATCTCTCTCACCTGTCGTGGAAGACCACCTTCTTGGTGGCTATTACGTCAGCCAGAAGGATGGGAGAGCTCCAGGTGCTTTCCATCGAGTCTCCTTACCTGGTCTTCCACAGGGACAAGGTTGTCCTGCGCCCCCACCCGAAATTCCTTCCAAAGGTGGTGTCGGAGTTTCACCTTAACCAGGTGTTGACTCTGCGGTGTTCTACCCCAATCACACCTCAGAGGCGGAATATAGGCTCCATACCTGGACCCTGAGAAGGGCCACTTACTGTAAGGGAGCGCATGGCTGAAATTCGGGAGAGGTTCACAGCTGTTTGTCACCCACGCTGAAGCCACCTGGCAGACCTGCAGCCAAGTGGGACGATAAGCAGGTGGGTCACCTCCTGCATAGATCTCTGCTATAGGTTGGCGGGCATGGAGCCTCCCAGAGGATAAGAGCTCATTCTACCGCCATACCGCTGCATCGGTGGCTGCTTCCAGGGACGTCCCTATCCAGGAAATCTGCAGGGCTGCTACCTGAGAGTCAGCACACACCTTCATTACCCACTACCACATCGACCTTGAGTCATGCCGGGATGCTGGTTTGGGGCCTCGGTTCTGCAGTCTTATTCCTAAGTAGGGGGTGCGCCTTGCCCCCTCCTCCCGGAGAACTGCTAGGGTCTGCCAATAAATGTGGATGAACAACATATCCATGTCCCTAGAAATACAGGTTACTCACCTGTAACAGGAGTTCTAGGAATGGTATGTGTTGTTCATCCTCATGACCCACCCGACCTCCCTGGCTTTGACGCACAACCTGAGCTTCCAGCGGGCCAGATCTGGCGTCATGGGGCGGAGCCGAGAGTTTTACCACCCGGGTGGGTGGGAGGAGCCAGCTTGAAGACCTTCCGGCAAGATTTAAAGTGGCAAGGATACCTGCCAATAAGTGTGGATGAACAACATACATATACCATTCCTAGAACTCCTGTTACAGGTGAGTAACCTGTATTTCCTCACTGCACTCCCTTCCGGTTGACGTGGAGTCAGTGGGGAATCTCTCGACTGAGGAAGAACCCATTTATTTCATGGGCATACTCCGTCTCATCACCGAGTCCACAGGGGTGAAACTAGAGCCTGTCCAGAAGTGGACTCGCTATCCTCTCACAGAAATCCTGCACTAAGTGGACTCTGTAATGGAGGCCTTTCCAGTGACCAAGATCATTGTCAGTCCAGCCCTGGAGCTGTGGCAGCGCCCCACTTCCTGCCCGGCACCATCAGCCTGGATGGCCCGCAAGTATGCGGTCCCACCAGTACCCTCTTGCGTTTCACGGAACACCCCTCGGCCGAGGGGTTGGTGGCCGACTCCGTATTTCAGCGCTCGGGCAATTCTGGGGATGTCGACAAGCCGTCTGACATGCAGTTCAAGAAATGGGATCATGCAGCTAAAAAAGTCTGTGCTGCCTCCTTGCTCGGCCACTGCCAGGCGAGCACAGCCATCATGATGGCACAACTTCTTCCACGCCTTCCTGGGCTCCTTGGATGAGGTGAATCCTCATCTCCCGAGGACCTCCAGACCACAGTCAAGCAGATCCATGATCAGGGCTGGGTGGTAGCTAAACAGCAACTTCAAACGGCCCTGGACATGGGGAATTCCTGTGTCGGCTTGGTGGCGGCCACAGTTGCCATGCACTATTGGGCTTGGCTGAGGATCTCGACCTTCACGGCAGACACTCAGCACAAGCTGGGAGATGGTCCGTTCTTAGGCACCGATCTGTTTGGGCCCGGTGTGGAGGGTCATCTCCAGCGTATTGAGAAGTCCAGTGCCACCTTGGAGTCTGTTACATCCGCCCAGAGGGATCCCAAGGACTCCAGGCAGCAGAAGCATAAGTCCTTTCGGTCCTGTACTCCAGCGGCAAAACCAGCCCAGCATCAAGTCTGGCAAGCATACTAACATACTAAAATGCCAGCAGAATAGGCCTAATGGTCTTTCGTGTCTGCTCGTTTGGTCAGTCCCCAACCTGGGTGCTGACCTTGCTGTCCCCCTCGCCTTCTCTGGCTTCTCCCTTCCCAGTTCCGGATATTCTTGCTGCATTGGATTTTGCTTCCAGAACCCTTCCCCTGTACCTGTTCCACCCCCTCTTGAACCCCTCCACTGTCTCTGCCTCCACCAGCCCCTAGGCAGTGCATTCCATGGCTCCACCACCCTCTCGGTGAAGTAGCACCTCCTCCTTTCTCCCTGAATCTCCCCTCAGCTTCCAGCCATGCCTCTAGTGGCCCTTCCTCCTTCCTCAAGCACACCCGACTGTTCCTCCCCTATTTACCCTCTTCATGTACCTAAAGACCTCTATCATGTCCCCCGGTCCCTTCTCTCTTCCAATGTGTACATATTTAGCTCTTGAGGCCTCTCCTCATAGGTCCTGTCCCCAAGCCCCAAATCATTTTTGTTGCCCTCCTCTGGACCCTCTCCAGGGTTAATGTCCCGCTTTAAGTGTGGCCTCAAAACTGCACATGATACTCAAGGTGTGGCCCCTCCAAGCAGTTATACAGAGGGGAGTATCACTTCTCCTTCTGGAGGTGATCCCTAGCTTATGCATCCCAGCATCCTGTTGGCCTTGGCTGCTGCCTCCTACAAGTCTCAGAGTTGTTCATCTTGACATCCACCACCACCCCCAGGTCCCTCTCAGCCATCGAGACTTGTAGCATTTCCCCCCCCAGGGTGTACACTTGACCTGGGTTTCTGGCCCCCAGGTGGAGTACCTTGCATTTCCCTGCATTGAACCTCAGCTTCCACTTTCTAGACCATCTTTCCAGAGCCTCCAGGTCCCCCTGTAGGGCCACCCTCCCCTCCTCCCCATCCACCACCGCCCCCAGTTTCGAGTCATCTGCAAAGAGACTCATCTCACTCCTGATTCCTGTCCTTATGTCAGATACGTAGGCGTTGAACAGAAGGGCCCAAGGCTGATCCTGTGGGACCCCACTAATGACCCTCCTTGGGATGAGACTATCCCACTCAACTACGACCCTCTGGGTCCGGTCCTGAGCCAATTGCCTATCCATCTGATCATCTGGTTCCCACCCCCATTTCTCCCAGCTTATCCAACAGGCCCACATGAGGAACAGAGTCAAATGCCTTGCTGAAGTCCAGATAGAGGACATCCACTGGTCTACCCAGGTCCAAGGCACTTGTCACCCAGTCATAGAACTCCACCAGGTTTGTCTGACACGATTTCCCGGGATGAATCCATGCTGTCTATCGTCCAGGCACCCTGACTTATCCAGGTCCACCCTAGCCTCTCCTGACAATGCCTCCATCACCTGCCCACCACCAAGGTCAGGCTGACAGGCCTGTAGTTCCCTGCCACCTCCCTTGATCCCCTTGTGGATAGGCACTATATGCCACCTTCCAGTCTTGGGGCACCCACCCTGTCCTCAGAGATGGTGAAAAGCTCTGCCAGGGTTTTGCCAGGACATCTGCAAGTTCCTTCAGCACTCTGGGATGTAATTTATCCGGCCCCGTGCTTTCTCCGTCTTAAAGAAGCTGAGGGCTTCTCACTCTCTCAGCTGTGATTTCCCTTCCGTGCCCCTTCTCCCTGCTTAGCCCTCCCCCACCTGCCAGTGATGCCTCCCCTCTCCCAGACCTGCCGATCGGTAAGGGCCCCTCCTCAGTATCTCTGTCTCCTCCCATGTATGATGCAGCACCCCCATTTTCCCTGGTGAAAACTGAGGTGAAGTACTCATTTAGTACCTCAGCCTGCTCCCCCGGGTCTTGTGCCCATCCTTCCCCAGGCACAGATCTGGTGACCTAGGCCCAAGTCAGTGGCCTCGGTGGTCCAAAATCTCGAAGGGAAGGGACCTGGTGGCTCCTCAGCCAGGTCCTCTTCCTCCAAGCCTGCTCAGGTACGGGATGGAGAGTGCCATTGTCATACCTGTCACGCTTCCCCTGGGTCCTCCTGTGGGGGTCCGGCTCTGCCACTTCCTTTCCACCTGGTCCGCTGTCACCACAGACAGGTGGGTTCTGGAAGTGGTTAGTCGGGGTCTGCCTCTAGAATTTTAGCATTACATTCCCAACCGAGCCTGCGCCCCATGAGAGGACTTGGTATCCACAGACACTTAATCGGCTCTTCGAGACAACATAGCCCAGCTCCTCCACAAGGAGGTCATGGTCAGGGTTGTGGATCTTCCGAAACACCCATGGTTTGTCTTCAGGTACTTCTTGGTGCCAAAGTGGACATGGGGGCTAGCCCCCATTCTAGATCTGCAGGATCTGAACAAATTCCTCAGGTCCTGCAGCTTCAGGATGGTAACTCTGTCCTAGATTTTACGATCTCTGTAGCAAGACGTGGTTTTGCTCTCTGTATCTTCAGGACGCATTCTTTCATGTCCCAATCCATCTATTCCACAGAGGATTTCTCTGCTGCCGACTCGGGGGAAGCCTGTTTGAGTTCCAGGCCATGCCATTCGGCCTCTGTGCCCCCAGGGTCCTCATCAAGTGCATAGCAGTGGTGGCAGCTTACCTGAGGTGTCCGGGTGTACCCCTACCTGGACAACTGGCTGATAGCAGGTCCCTCCAGGCTGGAGGTGGAGCAGTCCAGTGACCTGGCCCTCCAGATCTGCATAAACCTTGGCCTGCTGGTCAAAGAGGCCAAGTCAGAACTCGTGTCCTCTCAGGTGATCAATTTCATCGGGACAGAGCTAGACTCTTGCCGAGCCAGAGCCCAGCTCCCGGCAGACAGGGCCAAGGTTATCTCTTCCTTTGCCCGATCATTTCTGGTTGGGCACTTGCACCCTGCCCAGGACTTCCTGCACTCTTTGGGTTACATGGCGGCCTGCACCAGTGTGGTCCGATGGGCTCATTAGCATATGTGCTTCCTGCAGTGGGAGTTGTCCAGCCAGTAGTCTCAGCGGAAAGGTCACTTCGACCAGATGGTCACTGTGATCCAGAAGATGTGGGCCACCCTCCAGTGGTGGCTTGTCCCAGAGCATCTGCAGGAGGGGATCCCGTTTGTCTGCCTCGAGTTGACGGTCATCCCGATGACCAACGTCTGTATCTCTCAGGTTGGGGTGCCCGATGCCACATCAACCTGCTGGAACTCCAAGCAGTCTGGCTGACGATGACTGCCTTTACTGCATTTGTTTGGGGTCAAGTGGTCCAAGTCCAGACAGACAACACCACAACCATGTACTACCTCAACAAGCAAGGCAGGACTCCCTGCCCATCTGTGCAAGGATGCTCTCTGCGTCTGGACTCTTGTGCATAGCCTGGAGGTGTATCTCCTAGTCATCCATGTAGCAGGAGCCTCCAGTCAGCTTGCAGACACCCTCAGCGGGGTGGGCGAGTCATCTCACAAGTGTTTTTTCCATCTGGAGGTAGTTCACAGTCTGTTTCTCCTAGTGGAGAACCCTCAGGTGGACCTGTTCGCCTTCAGGGAAAATGCCTATCTAAGGCTGTATTGTGCCCAAGCCCCTCAGCAGGGCTTGCTGAAAGGGGGATGTTTTCTCGAGGCTGTGGACCCCAGGCCTCTTCTATGCCTTCCCTTCACGTCCCTTGATCCACAAGGTGCTACTCAAGGTCAGGAGGGACAAGGCACAGGTGATCCTAGTGTCTCCCGAATGGCCCCGCCAGTTTGGTACATCGATCTTCTCAGTCTCAGCAACAGGCTCCTGAGGCGTGTTCCTTTATGCCTGGACCTGCTCTCAATCAATCAGGGGAAGGTACTGCACCCGAACCTTCAAATCCCTGCACCTGACAGCCTGGTTCCTAAGCGGCTAGAGTTCCAGGCTTTGGGTCTCTGAAGATTTCCTCACTGTAGTTTAGGCATTAAGAAAAGAATCAACCAGAAAGTGCTATGCCTTCAAATGGAAGGAGATTCTTCATTTGGTGTCGTGGCAAGGGGCTGGACCCTTTGTTCTGTCTAGTGGCTAGCATTTTGGACTACCAGTGGTCTCTCTCCAGAGGGGAAATTCTGTCGACAACCCTTAAGATGCACCTGGTAGCCATCTCTGCTTGCCAGGCGCAGGCTGATCAGCAGTTGGTGGCAAAAGAGAAGGTGGTCTGGCGCTTTTCAAAGGCCTTAATCACATTTCCCTTCCGGCGTGTGAACCACCACCACTGTGGGACTTGTTGCTGGTTTTGGCAAAGCTCATGGACAAGCCATTAGAATCAATGCGTAGGTGCAAGATGTCTCACCTGCCATGGAAGACTGCCTTCTCGGTGGCTGTCACATCAGCCAGAAGGATTAGTGAACACCAGGTGCTTTTGGTGGTCTCCTTACCTGGTCTTCCACAGGAATAAGGTTTCTAGGGACATGGATATGTTGTTCATCCACACTTATTGGCAGGTTCCTTGCCGCTTTAAATCTTGCCCGAAGGTCTTCAAGCTGGCTCCTCCCACCCACCCAGGTAGCAAAACTCTCGGCTCCGCCCCATGATGCCAGATCTTCCTTACTGCTTGGAAGCTCAGGTTCTCTCCTTAGCGCTCTGCGTTTTAGACTGGATCCTAACTCTTCCGTTCATCCAAAACTCATTTTGAAGTTTTCTAAACTTCGGTCTTCATTATCCCTCGCGGCTGCGATGGACAAATCAATCCCTGGCTTTCAGAGGTGCCCTTGTGGGTAGAAAATGTCCAGGATGGATCCGCACTCCACGTGCGTCTACTGCCTAGGCCTAGACCACGACCCGCAGGCCTGCGAGTTGTGCCTCTCTTTCTCGGCCACCGTCCTGGAGGATCGCGCTGCCTGATTGAAGCTCGGGCGCCCCGAGAAGCATTACCGGCCGGTAAAATCAAAAGAGGCTCGTTGGGCGGTGTCCGCGGTGGCTGGCTCAGCTGAGCAGCTCAAGCATATGATCGCCCTCGAGGAGGAGGCGGCCCAGGCCGCATCTTCCTCCTCCTCGGCCGTGGCATTTATCCCGCTCTCTCTGAGTTCCTCATACTCGGCTTTGTTCAAGGAGCTTTGTCAGTCCCTTTCCACAAAGGGAGAGGGGCCATCGGGACATTCCTCTCGGCCCAAGAAGAAGGAGTTGAAGGGTAAGTCCCACCGTCGGCATTCATGGGAGCGGGAGAGGTCTCCTTCCCCGGACAGCTGACCGTTGACTTCGGTCGAAGTTGCGGCTCAGGCTGCTGGCTTCATGGTGTCCCCGTCAGGCCAGCCTGCCAAGACTCCTGTCAACGCAGTTGAGATATTCCTCGACCCGTCAGACGGGTTGGCAACTGGTGAAGCGGTAACCAACCTTCACGGTTCCCCTGGTGGAGACCGAGGATCTGCCTTCGCCTTGGGGCGGCGGTCCCGGCTAAAGTGCCCGAGCCGAGGTAAGAGCGGGTGTCTCTCACCCCTTCCCAGACCCGCCCTCGGTCACCCCGAGGGTCTCGGTCTCGGACTTCATCTTGGTCAAGCCATTCCCGCCAACATCAGCGGTCTCGGTACCAAAGTAAGTGGCGACACCGTTCCTCCTCGTCCTCGGATGAGGAGAAGCTTTGATGTAAATTGCATCGGCGTTACGAGGAGCTTATGTGGCAGCAGTTACTGTTGTCCGGGAGTAAATCGACTCCGATTCATCCCCCGGCTATCAAGTGGCTGTCGCCTGAATGTCCGAAGCAACTGCTCGCCGCAGTCGAGATGCCCATTCCTGGGCCGGTTGTTTGGCCGAAACTAGCTGCTCCACTGATTGTGGTGGAACCTCCGCCTCCACAACTGAAGTCTGGGGTACCGACCAAGGATTCTCGGTCGGGTCACGGCCTGCCCCACAGGTTGTCGGTCACCTTCACTCCCAGCTGTCCTCAGCAGGTGGAGGGTGGCTCAGGGCCGAGGCAGCTCTTCGCAGACTCTTCGGAGTCCGATGACGACTCCTCCCTGTTCTCCAGGCAGGTCGACCTGGAGTCCTCCGGGGGCCAGTCATTGGACAATAGCCCATCGTCCTTCTTGGGTCTGCTTCGACTCATCTCAGAGTCCACCAGGATGCAGCTCGAGCCCATGCCCAAGCGAGCCAGATATCCCCTAACGGAGATACTGAACCACGGGGATTCACCCACGGAGGCCCTCCCTGTGGCTGAGGCTATTGTCGGCCCAGCCTTGGAACTTTGGCAGCAGCCTGCTTCTTGTCCTGCGCCCTTGGCCAGGATGGCCAGGAAGTATGCGGTCCCTACCGGCTCTTTGCCTGGTTTCTCAGAGCACCCCGTTGCCGAGGGGTTAGTCACTGATAGCGTCTTCCGGCGTTCTGGAAATGCTCGGGACGTGGATAAGCCCCCCCGACAAAGAGTCCAAAAAGCTGGACTTTGCCGGGCGCAAGGTGTACGCTGCACCCTCCCTCGGCCTCCGACAGGCCAGCTTGGCCTTGCTGATGGCACACTTCTCCCACGCCCTCTTGGGCTCCCTGGATGAGGTTGTCCCTCATCTCCCAGCCGACCTGCAGACCACGATCCGTCAGATGCGGGACCAGGGTAGGACGGTGGCAAAGCAGCAGCTTCAGACTGCTCTGGACATAGGTGATTCCTGTGCCAGGTCAGTAGCGGCCGCGGTAGCCATACACCGTAGGGCATGGCTGAGGATATCCACCTTCACGGCAGATACCCAGCACAAGCTGGCAGACGTCCCCTTCTTGGGGACTGACCTCTTCGGTCCTGGAGTGGAGGGACATCTGCAGCGGATCGAAAAGTCCAGTGCCACTCTGGACTCTGTCATCTCCACCCAGAGGGACAAAGGCCGCTGTCAACAACAGCATAAGTCCTTTCGTCCTTCGGCCCCTGCAGCACAACCGGCCCAACAGCACCAGCAACAGGGCCAGCAGGCTATTGGTGTCCCAAACCCAAGCCAGCGACTTCCTCCAACAGGAAGCAAGGAGGTAAAGGCCCAGGAGGTCCTCGGCGGTTCCTCCTCCAAGCCTGCCAATAGCGGGTTGAGGGTGTCGCCCCAGCCTTATCACCCGGGTCCCCGATGAGGCAGCTCCTTCACTTCCTTTCCGCCTGGTCGCTATCACCACGGACCCGTGGGTATTGGAGGTGGTAGGAAAAGGCCTGCCTCTGGAGTTGAAGCAGACCCCACCCTTCGAAGCTGTCGCCTCGGGGCCACGGGTCCGCAGTCTCTCTATCGCCCGCCGAGCCGAGTATTGCCCTGCTCCTCGAAAAAGAGGTGATCAGGAAGGTGGCGGATCCTCCTCCAGACCCGGGGTTTGTGTCCAGGTATTTCCTGGTCCCAAAACGGACGGGGGGCTGGCACCCCATCCTCAACCTGCACGACCTGAACAGGTTCCTAAGGTCTCGGACCTTCAGGATGGTCACTCTGGCTCAGATAATTCCATCCTTGGAACGAGGCGTGTGGTTCTATTCCCTGGACCTCCGGGACGCGTTCTTTCTTGTCCTGCTCCATCCATCTCATCAGAGATTCCTCCACTTCAGAGCAGAGGGATCCCTTTACGAGTTCCGAGCCATGCCCTTTGGCCTCTCTCTAGCTCCCAGGGTCTTCACCAAATGCATGGCAGTGGTGACAGCATTCCTGCGGTGCCGAAGAGTCCGGGTGTACCCCGGCCTGGACGACTGGCTGATTGCAGCCCCCTCCAGAGCGGAGGTGGAGCGGTCCAGAGATCTGGCCCTCCAGGTTTGCTCTCAGAGTGGCCTCCTCATCAACAAGGCCAAGTCGGAACTCGTGCCGAAGCAGGTGATACTCTTCATCAGGGCAGAGCTCGACTCTGTTCGAGCCAGAGCTCGGCTCCCGGTGGACAGGGACAAGGTTCTTTCCTCCTTTGCCCAATCATTTCTGGTTGGGTAATTGCGCCCTGCCCGGGACTTCCTGCCGTCCTGGGCCTCATGGCGGCCTGCACCAGCGTGGTCCATTGGGCCCGTTGGTACATGCGTCCCCTTCAATGAGGACTGGCCAGCCAGTGGTCACAACGCTGCAATCCGTTGGACCAGCCCGTGACAGTGACCCAGGAGATGTGGAACGCTCTCCAGTGGTGGACCGTTCCGGCACATCTGCAGGAGGGCATCCCGTTCATCCGCCCTGAGCCGACGGTCTCTCTATCGACCGATGCATCTCTGATGGGTTGGGGTGCCCATCTGGGGGAGCACAGAGCGCACGGCCTCTGGTCCCCTCAGGAGTCCCAATGCCATATCAACCTGCTGGAGCTCCGAGCGGTCCACCTAGCTCTCACCGCCTTCGCTCCGTTTCTACGGGGTCAAGTGGTTCAGGTCCAGACGGACAATACCACGACCATGTACTACCTAAACCGCCAGGGTGGGATGCGCTCCATGCTGTTATGCAAGGAAGCTGTCCGCATATGATCCCTCGTGCACAGCCTGGAGGTGGATCTCCTAGCCATTCACATGGCAGTAGCCTCCAACACCCTGGCCGATGCCCTAAGCCGGATAGGGGCTGTGTCCTACGAGTGGTCTGTCCTGCCGGAGGTAGTACAAGATCTCCTCTCCCATTGGGGTACACCTCAGGTGGACCTGTTTGCCTCCAGGGAGAGTGCGAAGCTGAGACTGTTCCATGCCGGCCCCCCTCAGCAGGGCTCGCTGCAGGGGGATGCCTTCTCTAGGCCGTGGACCCCAGGCCTCTTCTACACCTTTCCCCCATTTCCCTTGATCCACAAGGCGCTTCTCAAGGCGAGGCGGGACAAGGCACAGGTGATTCTGGTAGCCCCAGACTTGCCTCGCCAGTTCTGGTATCCAGATCTCCTCAGTCTCAGCTCCAAGCTCCCGAGGCGGCTTCCAGCCCACCCAGACCTGATCTCAGTCAATTAGGGGAAGGTATTCCTTCCGGACCTTCAATCCCTGCACCTGATGGCCTGGTTCCTGAGCGGCTAGAGTTCCATGCTTTGGGTCTTTCCGCCGAGGTCCTCAACGTCATTGAGGCGTCCTGTAAGGAGTCGACCAGTAAATGCTATGCCTTCAAATGGAAGAGATTCTCCATTTGGTGTTGGGAAGGGCTTGGACCCTTCTGCCTGTCCCTTGGCAAGCATTCTGGACTACCTGTGGTCCCTTTCTCAGCAAGGGGTTCGGTCAACGACCCTTAAGGTGCACCTGGCAGCCATCTCTGCTTACCAGGCGCGGGCCGGGAAGCAGTCGGTGGCGCAGGAGAAGGTGGTCGGGCACTTTTTCAAAGGCCTTGATCACATTTCCCCTCCAGTGCGAGAACCTCCACCTCCGTGGGATCTACTGCTGGTATTGGCCAAGCTCATGGGCAAGCCATTCGAACCAATGCACAGGTGCAGTATCTCCGACCTGTCGTGGAAGACTGCCTTCTTGGTGGCTATCACATCAGCCAGAAGGATGGGAGAGCTCCAGGCACTTTCCATCGAGTCTCCTTATCTGGTCTTCCACAGGGACAAGGTTGTCCTGCGCCGCCACCCGGTTCCTTCCGGGAAGGCGAAATGAGTTTCACTCAATCCAAGTGTCGACTCTGCCGATGTTCTACCCCAGTCACACCTCAGAGGTCGAATATAGGCCCATACTGACCCTAGAAGAGCGCTCGCTTATTATAAGGAGCAGATGGCTGAAGTTCGGGGAGAGGTTCGCCAGCTGTTTGCCACCTACGCTGAAGCTGCACCTGGCAGACCTGCAGCCAAGCGGACGATAAGCAGGTGGGTCACCTCCTGCATAGATCTCTGCTATAGGTTGGCGGGCATGGAGCCTCCCAGAGGGATAAGAGCTTATTCTACCCGCCATACTGCTCCATCAGTGGCTGCTTCCAGGGATGTCCCTATCCAGGATATCTGCAGGGCTGCTACCTGGAAGTCGGCACGTACCTTCATTACCCACTACCACATTGACCTTGAGTCATGCCGGGATGCTGGTTTTGGGACCTCGGTTCTCCAGTCCTTATTCCCTAAGTAGGGGGTGTGTGCCTTGCCTCCCTTCTCCTGGAGAACTGCTAGGAGTCTGCCAATAAATGTGGATGAACAACATATCCATGTTCCTAGAAATAAAGGTTACTCACCTGTAACAGGAGTTCTAGGAATGCTATATGTTCATCCACAAGACCCCCCTGACCTCCCCGGCTTTGACACACAACCTAGCTTCCAGCGGGCTAGATATGGCATCATGGTGCGGAGCCAAGTGTTTTACTACCTGGGTGGGTGGGAGTAGCCAGCTTGAAGACCTTCCGGCAAGATTTAAAGCGGCAAGGAATCTGCCAATAAGTGTGGATGAACAACATATACCATTCCTAGAACTCCTGTTACAGGTGAGTAACCTGTATTTCCTGCGCCCCAACTTGAAGTTACTCCCAAAGGTTGTGTCAGACTTTCACCTGAATCCAGTGATGACTACCGGTGTCTTTCCCAAATCACACATCGGAGGCCGAACTCAGCTCCATACTTTGGACCCGAGACGAGCGGTCACTTATTATAAAGAGCGCATGACTGGAGTTTGGGGAGAGGTTCGCCAGCTGTTTGTCAACTATACTGAAGCTGCACCTGGCAGACCTGCAGCCAAACGGACGATTGGCAGGTGGATCACATTCTGCATTGATCTCTGCTATAGGTTAGTGGGTAGGGAGCCTCCCAGAGGGCTAAGGACTCATTCCACTTGCCATACCGCTTCAACGGTTGCTGCTTCTAGGGATGTCCTTATCCAGGAAATCTGCAGGGCTGCTATCTGAAAGTCAGCACACACCTTCATTTCCTATTATGGCACTGACCTCGAGTCACGCCGGGATGCTGGTTTTAGGGCCTGAGTTCTCCAATTTCTGTTTCCTAAGTAGGTAGTGTGCACCTTGCTTCACTTCTCCTGGAGAACTGCTAGGATTCTGCCAGATAGTGTGGATAGAACAACATATCCATGTCCCTAGAAACACAGGTTACTCACCTGTAACAGTAGATCTTCTACAGACTGGTCTCTTGCAGTAAGGCATTAATTATGGGTGTATCCACCAGGTGGTGCTGTCACATGGCAGCTTCTTCCAGCAGTCTTGCATGGGGGACGTCCACACATCACTTCCTGTGGATGTGTATAAGAGTGAGCGGCCCCCAGTACCCTCCGTTCATTTTCCTGTCGGCGTCATCTTGCACACTTAACTCCCCTCACCTCCTGGGTTGCAGTCTTCGACTTGCTCTTGAAATGATTTTCTACCTTCAGGTCCGGGAACTGGGACTTGCTCTCAGTGTCCCCGGACTTCAGTAGCAGGCCTGTGACCCACTGACAGTACCCCTGCTGCTCCCAGGCCCAGGCACTCTTGCTGGGTTTTGGATCTTCCTCATGGCTGATCACTTAGCCAGGCCGGAATGGACCTCAGGGGGTCACCATCAAGACTCCCTGGCCAATGTCACTCATTCCAGGCATAGGAGGGAACGGGATTCACACTCCCTCCACCTTGCTTCCTCGACGATGGCTCCTCCGTCATCGATGGTAACTTTCTCGTCCACGGGGCTGCTCCCCATGTCAACGGTGCCTGATGGGCTTGTTCTATCTTCGATGGGCCATGTCCCATCGACAGAGCTTGTTTATGAATGTTTCCCGTCAACGGGCAGTGTTGCCCCGTTAACGGCATGTTCTTCATCAGTGGGACATGTGTTTTTTCTTCTCCCTCATCAATGGGAGCTCTTCTCCTGTTGAAGGGCCATGTTTCTCCTGTTCTCTCATCATCGGAGGCCTTTTCTCTGCCGACAGAGCAGCCTCTCCCTTCGACAGGACAGCATGCTTTGCATGCCTCGTCGACGGAGAGGCTTCCCTTTGATCCCTCATAGACGGGGATGATTCCACCATCGACGGAGGGGCTTCTCATCATTCCTTCATCGACAGACCTGCTTCCCTCATTGATGATGGGGGCTTCCCACCCTGGGGACCCCCCCCCCACTCAGGGCTCTGTTTGAATGCCCCTGCTTGCAGAACAGATGGCATCTCAGGGCCCCAGTGCGCCCTTTCGCATCCTTGGTAACAGCTTTTCCAAGCCTTTGGCCCCACCACATGGACCTCACCCTGAGTCCCTTGCTCCTTAACCGGTCCTGGTCCACAGGGGTCGGGATGCCTCCCCCCGCTGTTCAGGGTCAGTGGTTCCCAGGCTGGCTCACCCTCTTCCTGCTGCCGTCCTTGGACGTCCTCCGTCTCTGGACCCATCATTGGCTGCAGGCATTGCGCGCATTGTGATGAAGGTCCAGCGGAGCATGGGCCAGGGTCTGGCCCCATCCCATTCCCCCTCCCTATCGCCCAAGCGCTTGCACCCAGACCTGGCGCTTCCTGCCTTGTCCCCCCCTCTCTCATTTCTTAGGTCTTCCTTTATGGGGTTTTCGAGAGGGAGGATCCCTTCATGGGGGATGTACCTGGTGGGGACCTCTCAGACCCTGGGTACCTTGGTTCCCCATGGTCTGCGTCCTCCCTTCTTGAGGTCGTCCCACCTGATCACTCCCAGATCCCTCCTTCATGGAGCTCATGCTGCAGATCCAGCCCACTTTTGGCTTCCCTGCTGTAGATCAGGACTCCTTTAGTCGGGACATGGCTGCCTACCCCAACGTTCCCGAGGAGCCTGGCATGATGGTCCTACCTTTGATTCTTGCTTATTTTACCGCACTCTCTAATGCTTGGTCTCGACCTGCTTCCACCCACCGTGCGCCTCGTGGCCCTTATCGCCTCTACCGTGCCTCTCCTGACCACCCCTACTTGTCCATCACCCCTGTGGTGGACTCGGTTGTCAGGGCGGTGGGCCATGACCAGACCACCTGACCTCGTCATATCAGTTCTGTGCCACCGGATGCTGATTCCCGGCACCTGGATTCCTATGGTATTCGGGTTTATACCTCCAGTACTTTGCTACTACGTATTCTTAATTATCTGGGTCATATGATCCGGTACCTTTGGACTCTTGGTGCCACAGCATTGGACCTCCTGTCCAACTTGCCTCCCTCCCCTTAGTCGATCAGGCTGGCCCAGCCGCTATCTGCCTTGTCCTCCCTTTCCCGTTACCTGCTCCATTCTTGCTTCGATGCAGTTGCTGCATCGGCCCACCTTTTGGCCACCGGTGTCACCCTTCAGCACTTCACCTGACTGCGGGTTTTGGGTTTTCTGCCCGACGTCCAGCTGTCGGTCACCGACGCCCCCTCTTCTGGGAACCTGCTGTGTGGACCTGGTGCTCAGTCCATCCTGGATTCCCTTCTGGCTTTGGGGCATACTTTTCTGTCTGTTCGGACCTCTGTCATGCCCCCAGTTCTCACCCCTACGTCCCCATGGGCAGGCCGTCTCGTTCCCAGCCCCCCAACCGGGGTATCTCTCGGGACCGCGGTAGGGCCTCCATGGGGGGCGGCTCAGTTTTCCCCTCCACGGTGTCCTCGTCTCTCACATGAGGCGGGACCCACTTCTGCGTCTTAGGCCATTTTTCAGGTATCCCCCACCTCCTCTTGCAGGCCTCGGAGGCACTCGAAGATCTCTTTATCTTTCTTGGAGGCTTGCTCCTGGACTGGACACCTCACTCCTCCCTGCAGATCTGATTGGAACTCCTGACACTCTCCCTGCAATGGAGCCCTTCAATTGTTCCTTCCTGTGACCATCCGGGACGTTTTTTCCCTGGTGC
Organism: Neoceratodus forsteri; assembly: GCA_016271365.2. Lineage (NCBI taxonomy): Eukaryota > Metazoa > Chordata > Ceratodontiformes > Ceratodontidae > Neoceratodus > Neoceratodus forsteri. The sequence continues at coordinate 359,489,526 of CM057449.1, read as the reverse complement.
TCCTTTTTTCTACTATCTGATTTGCTCTCCCTGTCTATTTACTCACTTTGACTTTATGCTAGAGCCTGTCAAATTCTGCCTTTTCAGGATGAATCACTGTGCCTGGCCACCTACAGTGCTTTCTACATCATGCCTCCTGCATACTGTCCTCACCCACCTTTGAGCCTTTCTGCCTGAGTGGGTGTGGTTTGAGTTGACATTCCTCCTGGTTTCATGTCTAACTGTTGGCCTATCTGCCTGCACGAAAGAGATTTGAGTTGGACATTTCTGCTACATATCAAACATTTTGTCCTTACCCCAGCCCGGCCTATTTGCCTCTGCGGGAGCGATTGAAATTGACATATTTATTGTGAAATTTACTTCTTTGGCCTTGCCTTTCCTCCCATTTGGATTTTACTGCTTCATAATCTCCCATAAGTAATGACTTACTGCAAGAGACAAGTCCATAGAAGATAGTACTGTTACATAATACCATAACAGTAGATCTTCCGAGGACTGTCTCTTGCAGTAAGTCCCCCGCCCTCCATACCCCTGCCTTGTCGCCTTGAATCTGCAACTCAGGACATTGGGTGGGTTTACTGTTCTCTGTTTTTTATGGCCACGTTTCGTGGGATCCAGGTCGTGTCCATGACAGGCGGTGAACAGAGGTACTTAGGCCACCCACTCTTATACATATCCACAGGAAGTGATGTTGTGTGGACAGCCCCAATGCAAGACTGCTGGAAGAAGCTGCCATGTGATAGTGCCACCAGGTGGATACTCCTACAAGTATTGACTTACTGCAAGAGACAGGCCTCGGAAGATCTACTGTTATGGTAAGTTCTTACGTAACTGTACTTTGTAGGAGTGGTGTATGTTGTTAATCCACATTATCTAGCAGTGTCTTTTCCCTTTAAATGTTGCTGGAAAGTCTTCAAGCTGGTTCCTCCCACCTGCCCAGGGGGTATAACTCTCGGCTCCGCCCCATGACGCCAGATCTTGCCCGCTGACAGCAGAGTTGTTCGCCGAAGCCAGGGAACGTCATGTGGGTCTGTGTGGATGAACAACATATACCATTCTAAGAACTACTGTTTAAGGTGAGTAACCTGTGTTTTTCTGCCATTCTAAGGATGCCTTCTATCATTTCCTTGCCCACTGCCTCCCACTGGGACAGGGGTCTGCATTCGACCCCCTTGCAGATGGTGGTGCCATTTCCTGTCTCCAAGGTGACCCACAGTGCCTCCTCTCCTCCCTGTTTACCCTTTAGTTCTGTTGCTTTGATCCCTTCCCCTACGTAGAGAACTACTCCTTCATCTCTTTTACCCTCCCTGTCCCTCCTGTAAATTGTGTACCCTGGTATGTTGACATCCCAGTCATGGTTCTCTGTATACCATGTTTTTGTTACTGCCACGATATCTAGGCGTCCCTCTTCCATCAATGCCACTAGTTCAGGAAGCTTGTTACCCACACTGCGGGCATCGGTACTTATCGCCCTCCATTTTTTGATGGCCTTACCCCTTTTAGCCCCATCCCTGTCCTTACTGCCTTTGCCTTTTTCTCCATTTACCTCTTTCCTGCTCCCTATTGACCTCACTACGTTGGTGTTTACCCCACTAACTACCCTGCTTTGTGGGGGCAGCCTGGGAATTCCCTGTTCATTTTCAGGAATAGGAAAATTAAGAAGACACTATAGCATAGTCAAGAAAGGGGAGGGGAGGGGAGTGCCTGTAGGTGGCCAACCTTATGGACTGGAAATTGTAAAGGATAGAATAGACTAAGAAATAGAAGAACTGTTGCAACAGATGTAAGAAAAGGTCGGTCTGCAAGTGCCTTGGCCACTTGGACCAGTCTGTCGCAGTGACCCAGACAATGTTAAATGTCATCCGGTGGGGGCTGGACTCACAACATCTGTAGGAATGAGTTCCATTTGTTCTCCCAGATCCATCCATCACTCTCACCATGGATGCCTTTCTGAAGTGGGGAACACACATGTTAGACCACAGAGCCCACTGGTCAACCCTTGATGCCTATCAACATATTAGTCTACTGGAGCTCCATGCAGTGCACCTGGCTGTAATGGAATTTTCTCCTCTGATTAGAAGTCAAGTCATGCAGGGGCAGATGGGCAACATCATGACCATGTGTTCTGCCTGAACAGGCAGGGTGAGGTGCACTTGATTAACCTGGACACTTGTGTGCCATCTGGGTGTAGATCTTGTCATGATCCTTGTTGCCAGAGAGAACAGTCATCTGAAAGACTGTCTCAGGGAGGCTGGGGAGATATCACAAAAGTGGTCCCTGCATCAGAAGGTGGTAGACAACATTTTCTCTTAGTGGGCACCCCTCTGACGGATCTCTTTACCTCCTTGAGAACAGAAGACTGGGGCTGTTTTGTGCCCACTCCCCACTGTTTGGGACACTGTTAGAGGTTCCAATCGAAAGACCCTTTACCCTGGTCCTTCAGTACACCTTCCCTTCTTTCCCCTTGAATTCGCCAAAAATATTTATCTACAGTATCAGTAACTTAATAAATAAACTTGCTCAAAATAACTGTACAGAGAAATAAAATAAAATCTTTCTTCGATCTGTGTGTCCCTTTTCTTCTCATCATAATCTCTGCAATTGCAGCTTAGCTCTTTTATAAGTCTTTTCAACCCCTATCCTTAGCAAACATCCCGCCCTTGTAAATTTCAAGAGCTACTTGAACACAGTGTGCTTCTTGAACTGAGGCCCCCTTTTGCAAAATGCTGGAAGATTTGCACTCAGCTAATCTCTGGAGTTTACAATCATCTCAAATTATAAATATATGTATTTCAGCAGTAATACTATGTATTTTCCAAACAAAGTTGATCCCATTATCGGTTACATTTTCATGCAGTGATTTGTACATATTTTTATATCAGCAGATCTAGATATGCAAGGGAGAAAAACAGACAGCAAGAGAAAACTTAAGAGACAGTGAGGGGCAAAGAATTGCGAGATTGTCGGGGTGATCAAATCCGAAGTCTCACAGGAAAATTGCGTTGTTCAACCAGACAGACAAATAGACAGGAAAGGAAAGGAAAGATCCTAGCATTTAAATACATTTTCCTTAACAAAATGGGACAGGGTCCTATTCCACCCTGTCACAGGTCACATGGTCAGAGCCCAGAAGGACAAGGTGTAGATGATTCTGATAGCCCCAGACTAACTCAGGCAGTTCTGCTATGTAGACATCCTCAACCTCAGCAGTAGGTCTCTATGGAGGTTGCTTGTCCGCTCAGATCTGCTGACACAATAACAGGGAAGGTCCTCCACCAAGATCTTCAATCCCTGCACCTCTCAGCGTGGTTCCTTAGTGGCTGGAGTTCCAGGTCGTTGGCCTTTCAAATAACATCCTCCCTGTTGTGGCAGCGTCCCATAAGTAGTTGACTCGTAAATGCTATGCATTTAAGTAGAAGTGGTTCTTGATCTGGTGCCAGGCTGAGGAGCTTGAGCCCCTTACCAGACCCAAGGCGAGCATCCTCGACTACGTAAGGTCTCTTTCTCTTGGGCTTGTGACCAAAAACCCTTAATGTGCACCAGGCAGCTATCTCTGCATACCGGGTGTGAGCTGGTACACCAAGAGTGGCCCAGAAGAAGGTGTTCAGGTGCCTTTTCAAAGGCATTAATCACCTGTCCCCTCCAGTGCATGAACCCCAGCCTCCATGGGATGCACTGCTGGTGTTGGCTGTGCTCTTGAGCAGGCCGTGTAAGTCGGTGCACAGGTGTGAGATGTCACACCTGTCATGGAGGGCACCCTTCTTGATGGCCATCTCGTCAGCTCCAAACCTGGTCTTCCATGAGGACAAGGTCATCCTGCACCAACGTCTGGAGTTCCTCTCCAGAGTAGTATCGGAGAGTCACCTTAGCCAGATGATAAACTTTGCTGGTATACTTAACGAACCGATCTCAGAGGTCACTCGTAGGCACCGTACCGTGAATGTGATGCTTGAACAGCTGGTTCTGATCACTGTATCATTTTTTGTGATATAAAAAAATGGGTTATGGACTGTCTGTCATGAGAGATACTGAGAAATCTGGTGCTCTTAGAGTGACCTCACTCATCCCCCCCCAAAGTTTCAGCTGAAAGATGAAAGCCATGAGAAAATGCTGAAACAGCATGTGAGATCATACACACACACATTTTAGAAACAAGGTGTTACGTGGCAGGTCAGAAGCTAATTACAGAGTACAACAGGCCTTGATCAAGGATCTTCTGTTTTATCTAAGTTAATTAATGGCTGGCAGAGGCTTGAGTTGAGCATATCCATTTTATGACGTTTCAAGAGGAGGAAACCAGATTTGTACACTGGTGCAAAATCGTAAATGCTTCGGTGTCTGTGTGAGAGGGAAGCTTGAGCAATAAGATCAAAGAAATGTCATTTGAGAAAGAACATGAGTTATGCTGAGGATTGCAGAATTTAATACTTGAAAAAGATATCCTGTTATTATATAGATATTTTTTTTATATTTATTCTGACAGGGAGGAGCTAGGTGACCTCATGCAAAATAGGTGGGGAAAAACAGCTTTTAAACATTAATTCTGTTTTCCTTCAGAACACTTCTATCTAGACTCTGACATAGAAACATCTTTGGGGCACTTTAAGCAGGTATTTAGAGAGAAAGACAAATCTAATTCCTGTAGTAGGAATTGCACTGTTTAAAACCATGTTCTTTTATAAGATTTTATGTCTTGTGATATAATAGTTCTGTATTGTATGTTTTACATATTATTATCTATTTTAGTAAAACTCTTTCTAGGAGCGTGGATATGTTGTTGAACCACGCTGTTTGGCATGTCCCTTTCCCCTTTAAATCTTGCCAGAAGTCTTCAAGCTGGCTCCTTCCATCCACCCGGGTGGTATAAACCTTGGCTCAGCCCCATGACACCAGATCTACCTTTCCGCTGGAAGATACGGGTTCCCTCGTGCTTCACAGCAATTTGTAGGCCCTTGATTCAAAGCGTCATTTTTTACCGTGACTTACCTTAAAACTCGTTCGACTTAACGATTCCAATAGTAGCGCATCGGACATGGAGGATAAATCTGCTCCCGGATTTTACCAGTGTTCCTTCGGCCAGAAGATGTCGCGCACCGATCCCCACCTAACGTGCATCTACTGCCTAGGTGTCGGATATAACACCTCCACCTGCACATTCTGCCTGGCCTTCCATCCCAACGCCCTGGATGACCGCCAGTAGTACTCTAAAATTGGGGAGACCGAGAAAAGGAACCCACCGTAAAATCGAGGAGGCGAGGTGGGCGGCCTGCTCATGGATTTGCCAAGCAGTTGAGCAAATGAAGGCTTTCAAGGAGGAAGCGTTTCAAGCTCGCCACTCGGGGCTGTTTTGTTCCTCTGAACCTCGGTTCCACCTTTTCAGGCTCCTTCAAGGAGTTGTGCCAGTCTCTCCCCACCAGGGGTGAGGCACCCTCGGGCTCGCACTCCTCCCGCCCTCGGAAGAGGGAGAAGGACCCGAAGTCTTTGTCCAAACAGAGACATTCTTGGGACCGAAAATGGTCCGAGTCGCAGGAACACGCGGTCTCAACCTCGGTTGAGATCGCATCCTCGGCCACCGGCTTCAAGGATCTTCCATCTGGCCAAGAGATCGAGAAAGTGGTCGAGACGAGGTTGAGATTTCTCTTGACCTGATCGACCCTATTTCACTGACTCCGGCTGATGATTCTTTAGAAAGGACTCCGGTCCTTGTCTTTCCCGATGAGACCCAGCCCGCTGGTGTCGCCATCGAGGTAACGGTTCCAGACCCTCGGTTTTCCCGACCCCAGTGTCTCCCAATCGACCGACTTGGCCAGCCCGATCTCGATCGAGGTCCAGAACCCCCTCGGTCGAACCACCGAAAAAGAGTCATAAGCACTCTAAAAAGAGGCATCGCCACAGATCCTCATCCTCCTCGGATGAGGAGAGGCTTCGACTGAAACTCCGTTGAAGCTATGAGGATCTTATGTGTCAACAACTGATTTTGACCAGGCAGAAACCAGCTCCACCGTCCACCCCAGCCATCACTTGGCTACCGCCTCCTGGTCTGACACGACCGCTCCGGAACCGAAGCCTTCGGTTGCCCCGCCCATGGGGCTGGCCCATATCCCGGCTCGGCCCATCTCGGTCTCTCCACTGATTCTGGTGGAACCACCACCTTAGCAGCCTCAGGGAGGGGCTCCCTTGAAAGAGGATCATACAGACTCCGTGCTTCCCAGACGTCTGTCCATCACAGTTACCTATGACCGCCCCCAGGCGGATCGAAGGGGGCATAGGTGGGAGACCATTGTACCACGACTCCTCAGACTCGGAAGTCACAGGAATGCACTCCCATCCTGGGGATGGAGTCCTCCATGGCTGGTTTAGAGGAGGGTCCTTCCTCCTTTCAAGGCATTCTCCGCCTGATCTCCGAATCCACCAGAATGCCCCTGGAGTCTATCCAGAAAAAGGCATAGTACCCCCTTACGGACATCCTCAAAAGGGGATACCCTGACAGAGGCCTTTCCATTGGCCAAAACCAGCACTGGCCCGGCCCTTGAGCTCTGGCAGCGCTCAGTTTCCTGCCCAGCACCGTCTGCCCACATGGCCCGCAAGTATGCAGTGCCCATGGGGTCCCTGCCGGGATTCACAGAACACCCTTCGGCCAAGAGCCTGGTGACCATTTCTGTGTTTAGACGTACTGGTAGCTCGGCCGACACAGACTGACCCCTTGTCAAGGAGTCCAAAAATATGGACCACTCTGCTCACAAGGTGTACGCAGCCTCTTCCTTAGCCTTCATCAGGCCAGTTCGGCTGTCATTATGGCACACTTCTCTCATGCCCTCTTCGGGTCATTAGAAGAAGTCCTCCCTCATCTACCAGCAGACATGTAGACCACAGTCAAGCAAGTCCGTGATCAGGGCCGTGCTGTTGCAAAACAGAAGCTCCAGATGGCCCTAGACATTGGGGATTCTTGTGCCCACTCTTTAGCAGCCGCAGTGGCCACTCGCCACTGGGCCTGGCTGAGGCTATCCTCCTCCTTCCTGGCAGATACACAGCGCAAGTTAGCTGACGCTCCTTTCTTTGGCACCGACTTGTTCAGTCCAGGAGTGGCCAGTCACCTTCAGCGTATCGAGCAGTGCAGTGCCACCTTGGATGCTACCTCTGCAAAAGGTTCTTCAGGTAAGAACCAGCAGAAAAGAAAGAAGAAGCCGTTTCAACATTCTTCCCTTGCGGTCAGGCAGCCCTCCTATCAAAGAGGCCAGGAGCAACAGCAGCAGCAGCAGGCTCAAGCTTGGCACCCACGGCCCAAGCAGGGTCCTCAACAGCCCTGTAAAGGAGGCCGGAGCGCAGGTCCAGGAGCCTCCTCCTCCTCCTCCTCTAAGCCTGCTCAGTGATGGCTAATGGTTGCCAACCCTGCACCCGTCATGCCAGCTCTGGGTCCTCCCGTGGGGGGTCGGCTCCACCACTTTCATTCCGCCTTGTCTGATATCACTTCGGACAGGTGGGTTCCCGAAGTGGTCAGTCAGGGACTGCCTGTAGAGTTCGAGCAGTATCATCCTAGCTAAGCCAAGCCCCTCGGGAGGAAAGAATCTCAGCTTGTACTCAGTCGGCTCTTCGAGATGACATAGCTCAGCTCCTCTTCAAGGAGGCAGTAGCTCCAGTGCTGGATCCTCCTACAGACCCAGGCTTCATGTCCAGGTACTTCTTGGTGCCCAAGCGGATGGGGTTTTGGCGCCCCATCCTAGATCTCCACGACCTGAATCAATACCTCAGGTCCCGCACCTTCCAGATGGTAACTCTGAACCAGATCATACCACCCATGGAGCGAAACATGTGGTTCTGTTCACTGGATCTACAGGATGCGTTCTTTCACATCCCAATCCGTCTGTCCCATCAGCGGTTCCTCCACTTCAGGGTCGAAGGGACCCTGTATGAGTTCTAAGCCATGCCGTCGGCTTGTCATCAGCCCCTTGGGTCTTCACCAAGTGCATTGCAGTGGTGGCAGCCCATCTTCGGTGCCGAGGAGACGAATCTACCCTTATCTCGACGACTGGCTCTTGGCAGGATCCTCCCTTCAGGAGGTGGTGAGGGCCAGGGATCTGGCTCTCCAAACCTGCTCCCAACTCGGCCTCCTGATCAGTGAGGCCAAGTTGGAACTCATGCCTGCTCAGGTGATGGGCTTCATTGGGGCAGAGCTCAACTCTTGTCAAGCCAGAGCTTGGGTCCTTGCAGACAGGGCGGGGGTTCTTTCCTCCTTTGCCCGATCATTTCTGGTTGGGCACTTTCACCCTGCCCGGGACTTTCTGCACCTTCTGGATTACATGGTGGTGTGCACCTCAGTGGTCCATTGGGCCAGCTGGCACATGCACCCCCTCCAGTGGGAGCCAGCCACCCAGTGGTCTCAGCAACATGGTCAATTCGACCAGCTGATCACTGTAACCCAGAAGATGTGGGATGTGCTCCAGTGGTGGACCGCCCCAGAATGGTTGCAGGAAGGGATCCCGTTTGTCCACCCAAAGCCAACGATCGTGCTTATGACCGATGCCTCTCTCATAGGCTGGGGAGCCCACATGGGGGACAACAGGGCCCATGGGTTCTGGACCGCCGAGGAGTCCCAGTGCCACATCAACCTGTTGGAGCTCAGAGCAGTCAGACTGGCACTGTCAGCTTTCGCTTCTCAGCTCCGGGGTCAAGTGGTTCAAGTCCAGACGGACAATACCATGACCATGTACTACCTCAACAAACAGGGCGGCATGCACTCCCATCTGCTGTGCAAGGAGGCATTTCACATCTGGACCCTCGTTCGACTGGAGGCGGATCTCCTAACCATTCATGTGGCAGGAGTCTCGAACCAGCTGGCGGATGCTCTCAGCTGCATAGGCTAGACATCCCACTAGTGGTCTCTCCATCCAGAGGTAGCTTACAGTCTGTTTTCCCGCTGGGGCAGACTTTTGGTGGACCTGTTTGCCTGCAGGGAAAATGACAAGCTGAGGCTGTACCATGCCAACCCCCCTCAGCAGGGCTTGCTGCAGGGGGATGCCTTCTCAAGGCCGTGGTCCCCAGGCCTCCTCTATGCCTTCCCTCCATTTCCCTTGGTCTACAAGGTGTTACTCAAGGTGAGGACAGACAAGGTGAAGGTGATCCTGGTAGCCCCAGACTGGCCACGCCAGTTCTGGTATGCAGATTTCTTCAGCCTCAGCTGCAGGCCCCCGGAGCGGCTTTGTACATGCCTGGACTTGATATCACTGAACCAGGGGAAAGTATTCCATCCGGACCTTCAATCCCTGCACCTCACAGCCTGGTACCTGAGCGACTAGAGTTCCAGGCTCTGGGTCTTTCTGAGGATGTCTGCACCATGGTGGAGGCATCTCATAAGGAATTGACCAGGAAATGTTATGCCTTCAAATGGAAGAGATTTTCCATTTGGTGTCAGGGTAAGAGTCTGGACCCCTTATCCTGCTCTGTGACTAACATTCTCGACTACCTTTGGTCTCTCTCCAAAGGGGGTCTATGGTCATCGACCCTAGGGTGCACCTGGCAGTCATTTCTGCTTACCGAGTGTGGGCCGGTCAACCGACATTGGTGCAGGAGACAGTGGTCGGGCACTTCTTCAAAGGCCTGGATCACATATCCCCTCTGGTGCGTGAACCTCCACCTCCGTGGGATCTGTTGCTGGTTTTGGCAAAGCTCATGGGCGAGCCATTCGAACCTATGCACAAGTGTGCACTCTTACACTTGTCGTGGAAGATGGCCTTCCTGGTGGCTATCCTGTCAGTCAGAAGGACGGGGAGCTCCAGGCGCTGTTGATGGACTCTCCTTATCTGGTCTTTCACAGGGACAAAGTTGTCCTGTGCCCCCACCTGAAATTCCTTCTGAAGGTGGTATCAGAGTTTCACCTTAACCAGGTCTTGACTCTGCTGGTATACTACCCTAACTACACTTCAGAAGCCAAGTACAGGCTCCATACCTTGGACCTGAGACGTGCTCTCTCCTATTATAAAGAGTGAACGGCGGAAATTCTTGGAGAGGTTCGCCAGCTGTTTGTCACCTACGCAGAAGCCGCTTCTGGCAGACCTGCAGCCAAACAGACCATTGCTAGATGGATTACATCATGCATAGGTCTGTGCTGTGAGTTGGCGGGCAAGGAGCCTCCCAGAGGGATAAGAGCTCATTCTACCTGCTGTACTGCTGCATCGGTGGCTGCTTCTAGGGACATCCCTATCCAGGAAATCTGCAGGGCTGCTACCTGGAAGTCAACAAACACCTTCATTACCCACTACCACATCAACCTTGAGTCACACCGGGATACTGGTTTTGGAGCCTCGGTTCGCCAGTCTTTATTTCCCAAGTAGGGGGTGTGCGCCTTGCCTCCCTCCTCCCAGAGAACTGCTTGGAGTCTGCCAAACAGTGTGGATGAACAACATATCCACGCTCCTAGAAAAACCAGTTAATCACCTGTAACAGTAGTTCTAGGAGTGGTATATGTTTTTCATCCACACGCACCCACCCGACCTCCCCGGCTTTAGACCCAGAACCTTGCTTCCAGCGGGCTAAGATCTGGCATCATGGAGCGGAGCCAAGGTTTATACCACCCGGTTGGGTGGGAGGAGCCAGCCTGAAGACTTCCGGCAAGATTTAAAGGGGAAAAGGACATGCCAAACAGTGTGGATGAACAACATATACCACTGCTAGAACTACTGTTACAGGTGGGTAACCTGTTCTTTTAGAGCATACTTGGTCTGTCTTTGAATTGCTTTCATTTGCAAGAAAAGTATATATGGTTCTAGCTGACACTAAGTGTAAGCTTGAAAGGTGATACCAAACTGGAAACAGAAGCGTTTTAAATCTGAGGTCTTTATTAAAGTTTTTAAGGGTTCATTTCTGTACAACTGGTTAGGTGCCCATCGGAAAAGATACCTGGCCCCCCGAAGACAGAATTATCTGAGCCTGTACATTGGGTACGCTAACAGGAGGTTCACAGTTTGAATCCTTCCAAGACTTGAGACCAAACCAAATGTTGATCCAAACTCACAAAACAGACAAGAGGGTTAACTTGTTCTGTTATATATACACAAGACTACACTCGGAGGTTGGCACTTTGGGAGTAGAGGGCCTGACCTGCTGAGTGAGTTTGTGACAGATTGATTGGCAGCGGTGGCATAATTTTGGTATCATAAGCTTTTATTGTTCTGTGTCAGCTTGAGACCATAAGCTCACTTGCAAAGAAAGAAAAAGGCAGAGTTTTATTTTAAAAAGGAAACAGAACTATACCACTTGGCATACAGTCAAGTTCCTACCCGTTTTATTTTTTTTTTTCTAAAGTGCAAGTCAGAGTAGCCATAGTTAGGGAAAGATGGCTTCCGACTACAGCAGGCACACTGTAGCTTACTTAAAGCAGTTGTGCGGGGACAGAGGAGTCCTGTTCGAGGTGACAGCCAAAAAGCAGAACCTCATAGATGCCCTGATGGTAGCAGATACCCAGAGCAGCCAGTCACGGACTGTGACTGGAAAGGACCACACCTCGAGTGTGGCAGGGCTAGCTGCCAGTGCAGTGTCCAGATCCGATGAGGAGGGCAACAGGGCCACTTTCAGTGAAGGGCCACAGCAGCAGGGGAAGGTCACCAGTATCCTGAATCCAGAGGTACTCAGGCTGCAAATTGAGTTACGCAGGATGGAGCTGGAGTTCCAGGAGAAGAGAGAGCGGGAACAACAAGAGACAGAGTGAGAATGCCGAGTGGCAGAGCGAGAACAGAGAAACACAGACCATGAGGAGTGTGAGCGCCAGCGAGCTGTAAAGAAGAGAGAGGAGTGCCAGAGGCAACACGAACTGGAGAAGCTACGACTCCGACCAGCGTCACCATAGCAGATAAGTGGCTTAGGTTTAACTCGGACTGTAGGTCTGGGTTACAAATTGAACTCCGAATTTAAAGAGGGGGAGTATATGGATGCCTTTTTAAATTGCTTAGAAAAAGTTTGTATTCAGGCTAAAATTCCTAGAAAGTCCTGGAGCTTCCAGCTATCCCCACTACTTTAGGGAAAGCTTGGGATGCATTGGGTCAAATGGATAATGAGGACAGTAATAATTAGAGCAAACTAAAAGCTGCACTGTTAAAAAAGTTTAACTTAACTGCTGAATCATATAGAGCTGAATTCTGTAAGCTCAGGAGAAGCCCTGATATAAGCTATGAGGAGCTAGCCACGAAACAACGTCAGTTTTTAACACATTGGTGGGAAGGAATTGAGGCAAACTCTGTTGATAAAATTGAAAATGTGATTTTATTAAAACAGTTTTATTGGGCATGCCCAGCAGAGTTAAAAACCTGGCTAGAGGACTGAGATCCCAAAACAGTGCAAGAGGCTGCTGAACTCAGACCGCTATGCCAAGAGCAGACCTCTGAGAGCAAATGAAGGGCGTGACAGCACAGAAAGGGAAAAAGCGCACCTTCAGGGCAGCTAAAACCTCACTGCCTCCACACAAAACCAGTTAGCTCCAGGTTTCAGAGAAAAGATTTCTCTGAGAGAAGAAATGAATGTTGGTTGTGTAAAGAAACTGGGCATATTGCCAGACAGTGTCCCAAAAGGCGAAAGCATACACACAACCATGCTAGAAAAGAAGTGGGTTGTTTGTGTGTCCCTGGAAGCATGCCAGTGAACATGAGGGAACACATGCACCCAGTCATGGTGAATGGTGTGCAGACGCAAGGGTTAAGGGACACAGGGGCATCTTTGACATTGGTAAAACGGGACCTGGTACAGCCTGGTCAGCTTATACCCAATAAATACGTCACTGTCCAAGGGTTCACTGGTGAAGAGAAAACATTACCCCTCGCTAGTGTTCTCTTAGACTGGGGTGAAACAGGGGGAACTGTGCAACAGGTGGCTATAGCCAAAACCTTAGCAGTGGATGTGATTCTGGGCAACAATCTAAAGTGGGGGATGGTATGTGCAGTTACCCGTAGCCAAGTGGCAAGGGAAAATCTAGTTCCCTGAACCCCACAGAAGCCATTGTGGAAACCACTGAGAGGCTGGTTCCCCAGCCTGTGTGTCCAGTTGGGGAGACTAACGAAAAGGGGGTAGACATTTCCCCAGTAGCAAGTAACCACACAGCTACAGAGGGTTATTCCGAAGAGGGAGGGGTGACCCATTGTCAGAGGGTTGGGATTGACAGTGATCCTGAGTGCCCTGCCGCTAGTGCTAGGGACCCTAGTTTAGTGACTGAAGGGGACCTGTCCCATGCCTTGGGACTGTGTGAGGGGTTTGCAGCTGCTCAGAGGAGTGACTCCAGTTTAGAGAAACTGAGGGCTTGGGCAGACTCTGACGGAGCACAAGGAGGTGACGGCAGACATAAGGTTTACTGGGACTTGTGTATACTCAGGCAGTACAGTCAGAGGGAGTGATGCTAGGCAGGCAGCTTGTAGTTCCCCAGGGGTATTGTGAGCAGTTGCTCAAAATTGCACATGATATTCCCTTGTCTGGTCATCTGGGAATCACACGCACTATGCAGCAGTTGGCCCAGAATTTCTACTGACCTAACTTCACCCAGCAGGTGAAGGAGTATTGCAGGTCTTGTCACCGGTGCCAAGAAATAGGGAAGGCGGGCAAGAAAACCCAAGCCGCCCTGATTCCATTGCCCATAGTGGAGGAGCCATTCCAGAGGGTGGGACTGGATATTGTGGGGCCTTTAAATACCAACAGCTCCTCAGGGAAGAGATTCATCCTGACTGTGGTGGATTGTGCCACCTGGTACCCAGAGGCAGTGACCCTATCCTCACTGAGGATGGACAAAGTGGCAGATGCCTTACTTTGGGATTTTCTCCCATGTTGGGTTTCCGCAGGAGGTAATCAACGATCGAGGGGGTTCCTTCATGTTGGACCTGATGAAATGTTTATGGGAGAAGTGTGGGGTGGTGCAGAGATGCACTACACCATAGCACCCACAAGCCAATGGGCTTGTGGAAAGATTCGGTGTTACCCTAAAGTCAGTGCTTCGGGCGTTTGCTGAACAGCATGGGAGGGACTGGGAGAAATACCTTCCCCACCTGTTGTTTGCATACAGGGAGGTGCCCCAAGAGTCAACAGGACTTTCCCCCCTTTGAACTCTTATATGGACGCCAGGTACATGGGCTCCTAGACTTGATCCAGGAGGACTGGGAAGGCAATCACGCCACCCAGGGAACTCCCATTGTGGATTACGTTCTTAGGTTTAGGGAAAGGCTGAAGGAGCTTATGGGGACAGCCCAGAGCAACCTGGCAGCTGCCCAGCAGAAACAAAAAAGTGTGGTACAACCGCAGAGCCAGAGCTCGCTCATACATGGTGGGGTCATGAAGTCATGGTCCTTATTCCGGTCTGGAAAGACAAACTGCAGGCTGAGTGGGCAGGACCATACAAAGTGGTTAGGAAGGTAAATGACGTGAACTACATTGTGGAATTACCTGACCGAAGACCGACAGAAAGGATGTACCATGTCAACATGATGAAGCCATATGCAGATAGGGCTGACATGGTGTTTGCAGGTGTAGTCATGGGAGGGGACGGATGGAGGAGACCCCTTTCTGGATTTGCTGGAAGAAAGTAAGCAGGAGTCCTCTGTGGAGGCAGTAAAATTGTCTCCCCAGCTGGCCCCGGACCAGATCCAGAAAGTAAGGGAGGTTTTAGCAGACTTTGCCCCCTTGTTTAGCACCAAGCCTGGACTAACCCCTTTAGTGACACACAATGTGGAGACAGGGACACAGACGCCCATACAGCGGACAGCATATCTGGTGTCGGAGGCTGTCCAAAAGGACATTAGGAGGGAAGTGGAGGAGAGGCTGGATTTAGGGGTAATCCAGAGATCCCACAGCCCCTAGGCCTCACCCGTAGTCCTTGTGCCTAAGCCAGATGTCTCATCTCATTTCTGTGTGGACTATCGTGGACTGAATGCCGTCACGAAGTCAGGCGCCCATCCAGTGCCCCTGACGGACGAACCCCTGGACAAGTTGGGAGGGCAACCTACCTTACGACCATTGACCTGACAAAGGGGTATTGGCAGGTAGAGTTGACAGATAGAGCTAGGGAGAGGTCGGCCTTCATCACTCCGATAGGCTTATTTGAGTTTAAAGTAATGCCTTCCGGAATGAAGAATGCCCCGGCCACTTTCCAAAAGTTGGTGAAATAGGTGTTAAATGGTGCTGAGTAGTACGGCATGGCGTACCTGGATGACATTGCCATCTTTAGTACCAGCTGGGAGGAACACCTATCCCACCTTATGGAAGTGCTGGGCAGGATGCAGAGGGCCGAGCTCACTGTCAAATTCGAGAAGTGCCAGGTGGCCATGGGAGAAGTAGCATACCTTGGGCATGTGGTAGGCTGGGGACTGCTCCGTCCTAACCAAATAAAAATAGAGGTGATCCAGGTGTGGCCCAGACCAGAAACCCAGAAGCAGGTCAGGAGTTTTCTAGGGACAGCAGGGTACTATAGGAAATTTGTACCAAATTACAGTGCCCTGGCTGCTCCCCTATCTGACTTGACAAAAGGATGCCAAAGAAAATTACCTGGGGCACAGCCTATGAGGAAGCCTTTACCAGATTAAAGGATGCACTGTGCAGTGCTCCTGTTTTGACAAGCCCTGACTATAGCAAAACCTTTATAGTTCAGACTGACGCCTCAGACGTGAGTATTGGGGCAGTACTGAGTCAGACATCCAGCCAAGGGACAGATCACCCAGTAGTATACCTGAGTAGGAAGTTACTTCCCAGGGAGTAGGCATACTCCATGGTGGAAAAGGAGTGTCTTGCCATAGTGTGGGCGCTAAAGAAATTAGAGTCATACTTATATGGGCAGCATTTTGTGGTGCAGACTGACCACAACCCCCTGGTTTGGCTGACGCAGATGGGGAAAAACAGTGGTTGATTGCTAAGATTGAGTCTTGCTTTGCAAGGTTGTGATCTGACAGTTGTACATAGGGCTGGAAAACAAAATCAGAACTCAGATGGTCTGTCTAGGGTCTATGAGGAGTGAACTGATTTGGGAAGCTCATCCTATGCAGGGGATGGAGCCCCCAAATTCAGTCTAGGTGGGGAGGAATGTGACGCTTGGACAGCTTGTTCTGATCACTGTATCATTTTTTGTGATATAAAAAAATGGGTTATGGACTGTCTGTCATGAGAGATGCTGAGAAATCTGGTGCTCTTGGAGTGACCTCGCCACCCCCGAGGTTTCAGGTGAAAGATGAAAGCCATGAGAAAATACTGAAACAGCATGTGAGATCATATACACACACAGGTTTTAGAAACAAGGTGCTACATGGCAGACCAGAAGCTAATTACAGAGTAGAACAGGCCTTGATCAAGGATCTCCTATTTTATCTAAGTTAATTACAGGCTGGCAGAGGCTTGAGTTAAGCATATCCATTTTATGACGTTTCAAGAAGAGGAAACCAGGTTTGTACACTGGTGCAAAATCATAAATGCTTTGGTGTCTGAGTGAGAGGGAAGCCTGATTAATGAGATCAAATAAATGTCATTTGAGAAAGAACATGAGTTATACTGAAGATTGCATAATTTAATACTTGAAAAAGACATCCTGTTTTTATATAGATGTATTTTTTTATATATATTCTGACAGGGATGAGCTAGGTGACCTCATGCAAAACAGGTGGGGAAAACCAGCTTTTAAACATTAATTCTGTTTTCCTTCAGAACACTTCTATCTAGACTCTGACATAGAAACATCTTTTTGGCACTTTAAGCAGGTATTTAGAGAGAAAGACAAATCTAATTACTGTAGCAGGAATTGCACAGTTTAAAACCTTGTTCTTTTATGAGATTTGTATGTCTTATGATATAATAGTTCTGTATTGTATGTTTTACATATTATCTGTTTTAATAAAACTCTTTTTAGGGCATACTTGATCTGTCTTTGAATTGCTTTCATTTGCAAGAAAAGTATATATGGCTAACATTTTGGCCTGCAACCCCCATTTAAGCCAGTCTGTATTTCTTTTAGCTCCACGAGCAACTCCACCCCTTCTGACTTTCTTATTTAAGTCTCCTCTGCCTTCTCCTTTCAGGTAGTTTGAGAGCCACAGCCGTGGTTCTCTGACGAACCCGACCTGCCAGACTGCCACCCGCAGTCCAGGTGCGAAGCCACCAGCCCCTCACAGAAACGCAGGTACGGACTTGCCCTCAGGGACTGATTACCTCCAGGAATGGAGCCTTAACTGCGATTTTGCTTTTTTTCACATGAGAACAGTTGTCTCTGGGTTTAAATCCAGAATCTTTTACTGCTGTGGCCCACTGGCTGTAGTCAGCCCCAGGAGCACTCCAGTTGGCTCCATATAGCTCTGCACTGTTAATGCTTGATTATACTGTACTAGATTATGTTTTCTGTTAAAACTGGTCTTGCTTGCATTTTATGGCTGAAGTTTTCTGATTTAATGTAAATGCCTGTATTGTGTTCCTCATAATACCAGTAGCAATCTCAGCTCAGGCCTTTAACCCCCTCCCTTCATCTTTTTACTCTAGTATTGTGTTTTAAATAGCCCTGTTCTAGGGACATGGATATGTTGTTCATCCACACTTATTGGCAGGTTCCTTGCCGCTTTAAATCTTGCCGGAAGGTCTTCAAGCTGGCTCCTCCCACCCACCGGGTGGTAAAACTCTCGGCTCCACCCCATGACGCCATATCTTCCTTACCGCTTGGAAGCTCAGGTTCCCTCCCTTAACGCTCGTGTAAGACTGGTTCCTAATTCTTCGAAAGTTCGAAATCAAAAAGTTTTTGCTAAAAAGACTTCGGTCTTCTTTTCCTCGCGGCTGCGATGGACAAATCGACTCCCGGTTTCCGGAGGTGCCCTTGTGGGCAGAAGATGTCTAGGACGGATCCCCACTCCACGTGCGTCTACTGCTTGGGCCTTGAGCACGACCCGCAGGCCTGCGACTTGTGCTCGTCCTTTTCGGCCTACATCCTTGAAGACCGTGCTGCCCGATTACAACTGGGGCACCCCGAGAAAAGAATTCCACCGGTTAAATCTAAAGAGGCCCGGTTGGCAGTGTCCGCGGCGGCGGGCTCGGCGGATCAGCTCGAGCCGATGATCGCCCTCGAAGAGGAGGCGGCACGGGCCGCTTCTACCTCAGCTGCGGCATTTGTCCCGCTCTCTCTCGGTGCCTCGTACTTGCTTCTTTCAAGGAGCTTTGTCTGACCCTCTCGACGAAAGGTGAGGGTCCAACTTCTTCTGGACCCTTTTCTAGGTCCAAAAAGAGCAAAAGTAAGTCTCACCATTGACGCTCTTGGGAGCGGGAAAGATCCCCCTCCCCTTCTTGTCGACAGTCGACTCCGGTCGACCCCTCAGCTTCGCCACTGGCTTCACGGTGCCCCCTCCAGGCCAGTTGATCGAGACTCACCGACGCGGTTGAGATTTTTCTCGATCCGTTAGACGGGTTGTCGGCTGGAGAAGCTGAGAATCCCCTCTCCCCGGTTCCCCAGTGGGAGTTGAGGATCCCGTCGGCTCGTCTGTGCCTCCGGTTCCGGAGCCTTCGGTGGGATCGTCCGAGCCGAGGGGAGTGCCGATTTCCGACACTTCTCCTCGCCTTCCTCGGCCTAGTCGAGACTCTCGGTCTCGGACATCCTCGCGGTCCAGCCAATCCCGCCGCCATAGGTGGTCTCGGTCTTGGCACCACGGCAAGCGGCGCCGCCACTCTTCCTCCTCCTCGGACGAGGGGAGGCTTCGGCGCAAGTTGCGTCGGAGGTATGGGAACTCATGTGGCAACAGCTTCTTTTGACCGGGAATAAGCCGACCCAGTCATCTTCCCCGGCCATTAAGTGGCTGTCACCGGAGCGGCCGAAACAACCCCTCATTGTAGTCGAGGAGCCTGTTCCCAGGCCGGTTGTTCGGCCAATTCCAGCTGCCCCACCGATTCTGGTGGAACCTCCGCCTCCACAGCCATTAGTTGGGGCTCCGACCAAGCATTCTCGGTCGGCTTTGGGTTTGCCCCATAGGCTGTCTGTCACCCTCACTCCCGATAAACCTCGGCAAGTGGAGGGTGGCTCAGGCCTGAGGCAGCTCTTTGAGGACTCTTCCAAGTCCGAGGATGATTCCTCCCTTTTCTCCAAGCGATTCAACGTGGAGTCCTCGGGAGGACAGTCAGTGGACGATAGCCCTTCATCCTTCTTAGGGTTGCTTCGGCTCATCTCGGAGTCCACTGGGATGAAGCTCGAACCCGTTTCTAAATGGGCCAGGTATCCCCTCACGGAGATTCTGGACTGAGGGGATTCTCCACGGAGACCTTTCCGTGGCCAAGGCCATAGTGGGTCCGCCTGGAGCTTTGGCGGCCTGCTTCCTGCCCTGCGCCTCGGCCAGGATGGCCAGGAAGTATGGGTCCCTACCGTTTTTGAACACCCTCTGCGGAGGGTTGGTTACCGACATGCTTTCCATGCAGCCGGGAACGCCATAGGGATGTGGACAAACTCTCCGACAAGGAATCCAAGAAATTGGATTATGCCAGGTAAAAATCTATGCTGCGCCCCTCTCAGCCTTCGCCATGCCAGTTCGCCGCCCTCATGGCACATTTTTCACATGCCCTGTTGGGCTCCTGGATGAGGTCGTCCTCATCTTCCCGCTGGATCTGCAGACTACAGTCAGGCAGGTGCGGACCAGGGCAGGGTAGTGGCCAAACAGCAGCTCCAGACTGCTTTGACTTTGGGGACTCATGTGCCAGGTCGGTGGCAGCCGAGTGGCCTTATGTCAAGGCTTGGCTGTGGATATCCACTTTTACCTCGGATACCCAGCCAAGTTGGTGGATGTTCTCTTTTTGGGACTGACCCTTCGGCCCTGGGGTGGAAGGTCACCTGCAGAGGATCGAGAAGTCCAGTGCTACCTTGACTCTGTCTCTTCCGCCTAAGAGGACAAAGGCCGCAAGCCACAGCCTAAGCCCTTTCGTCCTTCTGCGCCCGCGGCGCGCCAGGCCCAGCAACATCAGGGCCAGCAGGCTCGAGCTTGGCATCCCAAACCCAAGCCGTCGGCTTCCTCCAACAGGAAGCAGGGAGGAAAAGGCCCAGGAGGTCCCTCGGCCGGTCCCTCCTCCAAGCCTGCCCAGTGACGGGCTGTGGGGTGTCGCCCCCATCCCCGTCACCTTGCCCCTGGTTCCCCTCGTGGGGGGACGGCTCCGACACTTCCTTTCCGCCTGGTCCACTGTTACCACGGACAGGTGGGTTCTGGAGGTGGTGGGAAAAGGCCTGCCTCTAGAATTCGAGCAGGCCCCGCCCTTCAGAGCCGCCGCTGACTCGGGGGCCTCGTCCGAGCCTCACTGTCGGCTCGCCAAGCCGACATCACTCTCCTCCTCCAAAGGAGGTTATCAGGAGGTAGAGGACCCCCTTCAGACCCGGGTTCGTGTCCAGGTACTTCCTGGTTCCAAACGGACGGGCTGGATGCCCATTTCTAATTCCACACGACCTGAACAAGTTCCTAAGGTCTCGAACCTTCAGGATGGTCACTCTGGCACAGATAATACCATCTCTGGAACACGGCGTGGTTCTGCTCTCTGACCTGCAGGACGCGTTCTTTCACATCCCTATCTGTCCGTCACTTGGAGATTCCTTCGCTTTCGAGCGGAGGGATCCCTCTTCGAGTTCCGAGCCATGCCCTTCGGCCTGTCTCCAGCTCCCAGGGTCTTCACCAAATGCATTGCAGTGGTGACAGCTTTCCTGCGGCGCCGAGGGGTCCGGGTGTATCCTTACCTGGACGATTGGCTGATAGCAGCCCCCTCCAGACAGGAGGTGGAGCGGTCCAGAGATCTGGCCCTCCAGGTTTGCTCTCAAGTCGGCCTTCTCATCAACGAGGCCAAGTCGGAACTCGAGCCGAAGCAGGTGATTCTGTTTATCGGGGCAGAGCTTGACTCTCTTCGAGCCAGAGCACGGCTCCCGGCGGACAGGGCCGAGGTTCTTACCTCCTTGCCCGATCATTTCTGGTTGGGCAATCGCGCCTGCCCGGGACTTCATGCGCGCCCTGTCTCATGGCGCCTGTACCAGCGAGTCCATTGGGCACGCTGGCACATGCGCCTCTTCAGTGGGACTGGCCAGCCAGTGGTCACAACGCTGCGATCCATTGGACCAGCTAGTGATGGTGACCAGGAGATGTGAACGCCCCCGTGGTGGACTGCTCCATCTCATCTGCAGGAGGGCATCCCGCTTGTCCGCCTCGAGCCGACGGGTCTCTATCGATCGATGCCTCTCTGATGGGTTGGGGTGCCCATCTGGGGAACATCGAGTGCATGGCCTCTGGTCCCCGCGGGAGTCCCGATGCCACATCAACCTGCTGGAGCTCCGAGCGGTCCGCCTAGCTCTCACCACCTTTGCTCCGTTTCTCCGGGGTCAAGTGGTCCGAGTCCAGACGGACAATACCACGATCATGTACTACCTGAACCGCCAGGGCGGGACGCGCTCCATGTTTCTATGCAAGGAAGCTCTCCACATTTGGTCACTGTGCGCAGCCTGGAGGCGGATCTCCTAGCCATTCATGTGGCAGGAGCCTCCAACACCCTGGCCGATGCCCTGAGCCGATAGGGGCTGCATCTCACGAGTGGTCTCTCCTGCCGAGGTAGTACAAGATCTGTTCTCCCACTGGGGCACACCTCAGGTGGACCTGTTTGCCTCCAGGAGAATGCGGCTGAGGCTGTTTCATGCCTGCCCCTCAGCAGGGCTCGCTGCAGAGGGATGCCTTCTCGAGGCTCTGGACCCCGGCTTTTTACGCCTTTCCCATTTCCTTGATTCACAGGTGCTCTCACGGCAAGGAGGGACAAGGAGAGGTGATTCTGATAGCCCCAGACTGGCCCCCGCCAGTTCTGGTACCCAGATCTCCTCAGCCTCATCTCCAGGCTCCCGAGGCAGCTTCCAGCTCGCCCGGACCTGCTCTCAGTCAATCAGGGGAAGGTGTTCCATCCGGACCTTCAATCCCTGCACCTGACGGCCTGGTTCCTGAGCGGCTAGAGTTCCAGGCCTTGGGTCTTTCCGACGAGGTCCTCAATGTTGTTGAGGCGTCCTGTAAGGAGTCGACCAGAAAATGCTACGCCTTCAAATGGAAGAGATTCTCCATTTGGTGTCAGGGCAAGGGCTTGGACCCTTCCTCCTGTTCTGTGGCAAGCATTTTGGACTATTTATGGTCCCTTTCTAGTCAACGCCTTAGGTCGACGACCCTAAAGGTGCACCTGGCAGCCATCTCTGCTTACCAGGTGTGGGCCAGGGAGCAGTCGGTGGCACAGGAAAAGGTGGTCGGGTGCTTTTTCAAAGGCCTTGATCACATTTCCCCTCCGGTGCGAAAACCTCCACCTCCGTGGGATTTACTGCTGGTACTGGCAAGCTCATGGGCGTTTATTCAACCAATGCACAGGTGTGATCTCTCACCTGTCGTGGAAGACCGCTTTTGGTGGCTATCACGGCCAGCTGAAGGATGGGAGAGTTCCAGGCGCTTGCACCGAGTCTCCTTACCTGGTCTTCCACAGGACAAGGTTGTCCTGCGCCCCACCTGAAATTCCTTCCTGAAGGTGGTGTCGAGTTTCACCTTAACCAGGTGCTGACTCTGCCGTGTTCTACCCCAGTCACACTCGGAGGCCGAATATAGGCCTCGCACTCTGACCCCTAGAAGGGCGCTCGCTATTATAAGGAGCGACGGCTGAAATTCGGGAGAGGTTCGCAGCTGTTTGTCACCCTACGCTGAAGCCGCACCTGGCAGACCTGCAGCCAAGCGACGATAGGCAGGTGGGTCACCTCCTGCATAGATCGCTGCTATGTTGGTGGGCATGGAGCCTCCCAGAGGGATAAGAGCTCATTCTACCCATCATACTGCTGCATCGGTGGCTGCTTCCAGGGACGTCCCTATCCAGGAAATCTGCAGGGCTGCTACCTGGAAGTCAGCACACACCTTTATTACCCATTACCACATCGACCTTGAGTCACGCCGGGATGCTGGTTTTGGGGCCTCGGTTCTCCAGCCTTTATTCCCTAAGTAGTGGGTGTGCGCCTTGCCTCCCTCCTCCTGGAGAACTGCTAGGAGTCTGCCAATAAGTGTGGATGAACAACATATCCATGTCCCTAGAAATAAAGGTTACTCACCTGTAACAGGAGTTCTAGGAATGGTATATGTTGTTCATCCACACGACCCACCCGACCTCCCCGGCTTCGACGCACAACCTGAGCTTCCAGCGGGCCAGATCTGGCGTCATGGGGCGGAGCCGAGAGTTTTACCACCCGGGTGGGTGGGAGGAGCCAGCTTGAAGACCTTCCGGCAAGATTTAAAGTGGCAAGGAACCCACAATAAGTGTGGATGAACAACATATACCATTCCTAGAACTCCTGTTACAGATGAGTAACCTGTATTTATTGGTCTCTCAGACTTTCAGGCACCTTGCCTAACATTTTGATATGCAACCCCCGCTGTTTAAGCCAGTCTGCATTTCTTTTAGCTCCACTAGCAGCTCCACCCCTCTGACTTTCTTTTATATTCTTCTTCAGGTAGTCTGAGGGCCAAAGCCGTGGTTCTCTGACGATCCCGACCTGCCAAACTGCCACCTGCAGTCTAGGTGTGAAGCCACCAGCCCCTCACAGAAGCGCGGGTACAGACTTGCCCTCTGGGACTAATCACCTCCAGGAAGGGAGCCCTAGCCGCCAATTTTTCGGCCCACGCAGCCAGCCCCCCACCGGTCCTGATTAAATACACATAAACCCCGCCTCGGCTTTCTAGCTCACTCCTACAGGCTTTTGCCAGCCACGCCTCATTGGTTATCTAGGTCTTAATTTTTACTGGTCCTTCATCCTCCCACAGGAACCACTCATTTCCCTGGCCTTCTATGCCTGTCCCCTCTAAGTTGCCACAACAGTTAGAGGCTTTCTAATGCTAGATCCATGCCATGGCCCAACTACTAGTCTTCCTGCCACTGCTCATCCATGTTCTCTTCTCCCTCCCTCCCCTCCTCTCCAACATACCACCCACCTCTCCCATGCCCCCCCTCCCTTTTCCTGCCCAACCTCACTGGGCTTCCCCACTCCTCCACTCCAGCGTCCACTCTCCCTTTCACCCAAGCCTGGATTCACTCAACCACACGTCCCAGCCCTTTTCTCTTCATTCCATCACTCTCCTGGTTTACTTTCCAACTGCTCCCCCCTTGCCCAGCTCCAAATAATCACGCAAGCTTTCTAACTAAGAGACTTCTGCTCATTGTCAGTCACATACAGCTCTTCGCCCACTACCTATCTCTTGTGCTCCTGCTCCTTGCCGCAGGTGATATCCACCCAAACACCGACCCCCAAACCATACACCCCCTCTCAATCGCTGCAAGCCCCCCTCCTACATCGGACACTTCTTCACTTCTCCCTGGAGACCCCTCCCATGTGGCCTGCGCCTCCTGCACCTAAATATAAGAAGTCTAATCCATAAAGTTGACTCCCTCCAGGTACTTGCTGCCCACTATGCTCCAGATATCCTCACCTTGTCCGAAACCTGGCTCACAAAAAACATCAGCGACTCCTCTGTCACCATCCCAGGCTACACTTTGGCCCACCAGGACAGAGTCACAAGAGGTGGTG